>CANTUS010000016.1:10370000-19400000 GCA_947683365.1 Euphorbia pulcherrima
AAGTATCCAGGCTACAGATAGTGGTCGTTCAAGCGGACACACTTTGGCCTTCATTCCAGACAATAACTGGATTTCCAGTGAACTATAGGAGGAGAAACAACTAGAATATGTTCCATTGAAACTGTCCTAGGATTATGATCAGCCTCTCAACGAAAATACTACTAATTGCTTCAGTAGCAGATCAACGAACGCCGTATATGGCTGTGTTTGCTTTCTTGGATACGAGGGAAATCGGTACCTTGGCTGCAAAGGTAATTCAACATAACTCCATTAATTTCTCAAACGCATTAACGAAGTTACTATTCATCATTAGATTTTCAAAACTTTCTTTTACTCCACATACTATCAAATTTAAAGCATACTAATAAAGGAATATATTCGTTGCTATATATTCTACTCTGTAAATCATCATATGAATTACAATGTTTTAGTATATTCTCGGAATATATGTGTAGAGTACAGGAACAAATTATATTAAATTAATATAGATATATGTGTTATATATTGACTTTGAAATTTCTTACTAGATATTGACGAATGCAAAAGTCTAGAAAAATATCAATGCAAGGGCATAACCAAATGTGTCAATACTCCTGGATCATATAAATGTGTGGACAATCCAGTTTGGATTGTTGTTATAAGTAAGCTCTTCCTTCCTAATGGATTACTTTTTTATTGAAAAAAAAAAATTTGCCTCAATAATAAAGAAAAATTTCATCTCATCTCATCCATATGTAGGCTCGAACTTGTGACATTTAGGAACACAACTTCAAGTAGGGATGAGACTAGATCTTGGACCTGGTCCGGATCCGTATCCATTTTTTTTATGGTCTGGACCCTATCATTTCATACTCATCGGAATCTAACTAAAAAAATGTTGATCCAGTATCAGATTTTTTCAAAGACTGATGTCGTGGGATTCGGGACACGAGATCGACTCGTCTTGGCTTAGATTGAATCATGCACAAGTAACAGCTCGTTAGAGGGCCAGGTCGGGTATCCGACGTGGCCTCTCCGACGCTCAAGTTGGTCTGGCGTGGGGGATGACGTAGTTATTACTAAAAGAGATAGGTTGTGTCATGTCTTACCTGGGGACATGTGCCCTTATTCCTTATATAGGAGGGCAGTGTCCCTTGAATGACTGCCACGTGTCCGGTCTTGAGGGTTAAGGAATGTCTAAAACGGTTTATTTCTTATGAAAATTCTGATAGTTCTTCTAGGGACCATCCACCCACCAATTTATAGAAAAATAAATTGGCAAATTATCGTTTTGGCCCTCCAACAAAATAATATTCGGGCAATGACCCTACTCTTTTTTCCTACAATCAATTTAACACTTTAATAATCAATATTTTTGAATCTGACCTTAAACTTTTTTTGATTATTTACTATGACTATCATAAACATTTAATATTTACATATTTATCCTACAATGATGATTTTTTAAAAAATAAATCCAACATGTTGGACTATATATATATCTTGTAAAAATCTTTGTATGTCCATGTGAATATATGCAAACCCTGCTACAAAAAATTTTCAATGTCCTTCCATTGGTACGGGCATAGCTGTGGTGATCGGAATTTTTGTAATACTCTTTAGTTGATGGTGGGCTTTCAAGTTATTCAAGAAAAGAAGTAAGACAAGACTCAAAAGGAAGTTATTCAAACGAAATGGTGGCTTATTACTTCAACAACAAGTTACTTCAATTGATGGTAGTCTTCAGAAAATAAAAATATTTAGTTCTAAGGAGTTGGAAAAGGCAACTAATAACTTTAATAAAAATAGAGTATTGGGTCAACATTAATAGATGAAGAAAATCTACAGGAGTTTATCAATGAAGTTGTTCTTCTTTCACAAATTAACCATAGGAATGTGGTTGAATTGTTAGGATGTTGTTTTAGAGGCCGAAGTTCCTTTACTTGTCTATGAATTTATACCTAATGGTACTCTTTTTCAGTATATTCATGACCCACAAGAAGATGTTCCTCTATCATGGGAATCGCGACTAAAAATTGCAACTGAGGCTACTGAAGCTGTTGCTTATTTACACTTGGCAGCTTCTATTCCAATTTATCACCGTGATATAAAGTCTACAAACATTTTGCTGGATGAAAAATTGAGAGCTAAAGTATCAGATTTCGGCATTCAAGATCCATAGCTGTTGACCAAACTCATTTGACAACTCATGTTCCAGGGACCATGGGATACTTGGATCCAGAATACTTCAAATCTAGTCAATTTACTGCAAAGAGTGATGTTTACAGTTTTGGAGTAGTTCTAATTGAGCTATTAAGTGGAAAAAAACCAATTTGTTGGGGAAGATCATAAGAAAGTAGAAGTTTAGCCACATACTTTAATCGTTTGGTGGAAGAGAATAAGCTCTTTGAGATAGTTGATACTTCCATTATGCAAGAAAAGCATGAACAACAAATTATTGCGGTTGCTAACACTACAAGAAATTTAGCATTCTATGACGCATCAAAATTGTCATGGAAACATGTTTTTTCGTCACCGAAGATAAAAGGTGACAAAAGATCATCGTTGCAGGCTTCGTCATAGTATCTCCGTCCTATTTTGTCTTTGTGACAATTTTCCATTTCGTCATAAAAAATTTGTTTTTATATGACCAAAAGTTCATGTGTCACTATAACGTTTTTGTTTTCATGACAACTACTTCGTCATTTTCTTCATTTTGTTGTCACTTTATAGAGCATTTCGTCACTGAAAATGAATATTAAGATGACAAATTTTACATTTCGTCATCTAAATTTCTAGTTATGGTGACGATTTCTAAGTCCATACGAAATATGTATGATTTTAGTGACATTGCGATCGTCATAAATATTGCATAATTTTGTCACTAAAACATATATGTTTGTCACAATAAAATAATAATTTGTGACAATATGAACTTGTCATTGAATTAATACTTATCGTGATTTTTTTTACATCGTTAAATGTAGAATATTGTCATAATATTATATAATTATTGACACATTTTTTGTCATGAATGATTAAATTTAATGACAAAATATTTATTGTCATAAAATAACAAAGTATTATGTCATCTAAAAGAAAATATAGTGACATTTAAAGTATAAATGATGACTAAATTATAATTATCAAAAATAATTATTAATTTTCGTAATAAAATATAGATACATCACTATATATAAATTCTAGCACAATTGTCAATTTACCAATATTTTGGTAACAAAAAACAACCATGTCTTTCTTCACCATCATAAATATGGAAAATAAATTTCTAAGAAACTAAAACAATAAACAAAATATCAATTAATCTTCTAAGAAGATCTTCATTATATTTCTCCGGTAATATCAAGCTGAAACTTGTAAGTCAAATACTCTGCATGAAAATCAACAATAGTTTAGCTACATAATAAAAATTTAAAATCGAAACGAGTTTATTTCATGTAAGATGGATTAAAGAAACTATCCTTAAGAATCAAAACAAATATCCAAAACTAAATATTGAATGCATAACAAATAAAGACAAATTTATCAAGTCCCATATTATATTATAATTAGTAAGTAGTTCCTTTATAAGGAAAATACTTCGCCCACAAATTTTATCGACCAAATGAATATTAACACCAAAACTAGATCAGATACACCACCGTTTAGGTCCTTTTTATAATCCTTAAATTAAAAGAACTCCAAATAATAAATATGTTGGATCATGAAAATAAGTACTAATTAAAATTTTATAAATATACAAATTAGAAAAACCAAATTTAGTAAAACTTAAGTACATGTACAATTCCAATGAGATATTATCAACACTCCATATTAGGATCGGCATCAAGATTCTTAAACATGTAAAAAGGAAAGAGAGTTATTTAACAAAGAGGGTAATTAGAAATAAAAAATGATTTATCATGTAATCAATTAACTAACCACAATATTAAATGGAGCAAAAATCATTTTGAATAGCATTATTTTCATCGAGAACTAGACATATCAACTGAGTTTTCAGAACAACAACTTCATAAATAGGAGGAAGCAAATGGAATTATGGTCTCAGTATTAAAAATGGTATATATGAATTGAGATTTAAGAATAATAAAAGTGAGAAAAGCATACCTCATATATTGAATTCCAGTAGAAAGATTAATAACGAAACTTAAATTAAACGGAAGAATTGAGCTCTAATATAAGCTGAGTAGAGAGAAATCCGAATGTTTATCAGTTTTAAGCCCAACTCATCCCACCCACAAAAAAATTGTAACCGATAAGTATCACGTTTCAATTAAAAGAAAGAAAGAGGTGGAGGTGGAGGTGGAAACGTGTAAACTTCTATAATTATCTATTATTTAATTTTGTAATTTTATAAAAAAAAACTACAAGTCATAGCATTAAGATAGGAGTTTCTAAGTATTATTTAACTATATGATTCAAAAAAATTAGATAAATAAACATATTTATTATTAGATTAACGTGAAGGCTATGGTGATTTTGTTTTTAACAAAGTAAAAGTTAATTTATCTTTCATCACCATTGGATTAGTGGGTGAAGTTCAATCCAATGGTGATATTGACAAAGTAAGGGAAAAACAAGTCACCAATGAATACCCTTAGATTAAATATGCATTTTTTATATTTAAATAGTTGTGATGATTTATAACATTGCTACTTCATCACTTCTCCATCTATAACCTGTAACTAACTTCAACTAATATATAAATAAGTTGCATTGTAGAGTAATTTTGTTTTTAATAAAGTTATCATTACTTTATCCTTTACAACTATTGAATCAAGTTTTTTACACCACTAATTCAATGGTTGTTAAGGCTAAAATATGATTCATTTGTCATTAACCAAGTCATCATTAGAATAACCCAATAGATAGATAGAAATTATTAAATGTAACATTCACAAAATATATATATCACCATAATATGTTAAAATTTCAAGATGGTCTTTGCTTGGGTTGTTAGGAATTGGAAGATTTCAAATTGAACATGATTGATAAAATATTAAGTATATAGTTACTTAGTTTTTTTAAGAAGTAATTATTTACTTTGTCCTTCATTGTCATTAGATTAAAATTCAAACTACTAATCCAATAACCATGAAAGGCAAAGTACAATTTCTTTGTAAAAAAATAAAGTAACGATAATGGGTATGAATATGGGGAATGCATTCCCTAATACGATAATACGCGCTGTCAATCCTAATTATAATATTGATTTATAATTTAATTATAACATATTAGAAAAAAATAAATACAATAATTTTAGTCAATTAACTTGAAAATATTTGAAAGCACAAACATTTTTCAAGTAATAAAAAGAATAAAAATTATCAAAATTTCTAAATAATGATAAAAAATTATGACAAAACAAAGTCAATTAACATCATAGTGGCATTTCATCAATTAACATTATATATAAATAGTGGAATATCATCAATTGACATTATAGTCACATACGTTATATGTCGTCACAATATACACAAAAATATATGAAAAAATCTAAATTTCGTGACTTTAGAAAAAATATATGATGAACACAGTAATGTCATGTTTTTTCTATTAAATTGTGACAAATTAAAATCATCATAAGATATATAATGTACAGTGACGATTTAAAATCATCACTGTAACTATAGTTGTGACAATTACTATAGATCATCATATTAATACATTTAAATATATGACAATAACTTAATTATGTCACTATAAAATAAATTATGTGACAAAATTTAATTTGTCATACTAATGTTTATCAAATATTGACGAATATAAAATGTCATTAATAAATTATTTTATAATGACGATGGAGTTGTCACTATAGACTTAAACTAGTCACAAAAAGATTTTCCCTCCAAATTCTTTTTACTTATTTTTGCCTCCAAATTAATTGGTGACGATATTTCTTTTTTCGTCAAAAAATTATATAATTGGTGACAAATATTTGTACAAATAGTGACATACATAAAAGTTGTCATAAAAAATTAAATATAATGACGAATTGCAAGTTTTGTCACAATAAAACTATTAAGTATGATGAAATCATGTGCGTGGTAAAAGAAATCATCATCAATTGCTAAACTTTTTGTAGTGTAATCTTGCCAAAAGATGTTTAAATTTGTGTGGTAGGTTTCGACCTAATATGAAGGAAGTTGCAATGGAGTTGGAGCACATCCGGTCCTCATCAACAACTGAAGCCATTGTGTCAAATTCTAGCCCATCGGTGGTTAGTTGTGATTTTAAAGATAGTATATCCCTGATGTCATTTGAGGTTGAACCGTTAGATTTGAAATCAAACATGGTGATGAACAAGATTTATGTCAAATTCCTAAATTTTAGTGTTTTTATCTTAATGAGAGTGCATTTTCGATGTAATAGAAGTATGCTTGCATTTAGAGAGTGATCTGTGTAATGCTTGTCTATAAAATGGGAATAAAGTTTCATATAATGCATACATATTAAAAAATCTTATAGCGGATATATATATAGTTGTATCATCCTTGAGATATACTCCTCTATGGCACGTGTTGTTAAAAAAATTTTCTGTTGCCAAATTGTGAGATTCACATAATTGAAATCTCAAATCTTTCAGGCACCGTAATAAGATAAAATCCTCAACCAGCAAATGACTGTTAGAGCCAATAATAAGCCCAGAATGATGGTCCATTTCCATTAGGTCCAGATTCGTTACGATTGTTTTATCCATTTTAATTGATTAACCTCATTGGATAGTCTCATGACCATTGCATCTAGAATGTGAGAAAGCAATCGTTTCAAACAATTTCACAATATGAAATTTCAAATTGACTAAGTTAGTGACTCGTAAATCCAATAATAATATAGAGAAATAATTGAATACCAATGTTTTTGTAGAATTACAATTCAAAATAGCCTTTAATGTGAAAAAGTCCAATCAATTCAACATGCAAACTCCTTAGAAAAATAGAAATAATTATCTCAAGATTGCTATTAGCGGTATCCAAATAAAGGAATACATTTCCAAAGATAAATGACAAATTACCAAGATATCAAGTAACATGTGAAAAAAACATGTTTGGGATCCTGAAATTTTTGGTACCTAGAAAAAATAACATATGAAAAAAATAAATTGAGCCCTTTTAGTTAAAAAAAAGTCCAATTATACATTTGTTGGCAAAAAATTTGTGGGAAAATTGTTCTTCTAATTTTACCCCAGGCATGTTTTTATAAGGGTCAAACTTTCAAAATTTGGAGTGACTAATAATTTTGGAATCTAATTATAAAATAAAAAATATACATTTGGTGACAAACTAAAATGTGTAGAGAATCTATAGGCCTCGAAGAGTGTTTGGCTAGATAGGTGAGTGAGCACATATGTTGGGTTGAGCCCATCTAACACAAAACCAATTGGCTTGTGTTAAGGCCCAATCTACACCACTTCTGTACAACTCATTTTCATTGTTTGTTTCCCATGTGGGATATCTCCAACACTCCCCCACAAGTGCAACTGGGTCTGGAGCAGTTGCCACTTGCCAAATATTCCTTGGCCTATTTCACCGAGGCTCAAGGTCATCAACAGGTCTAGTCTTCTCCGCTAGTCCAAACTTCACCAGGACTTTAATCACGAACCAAGGATCATTGGCTGTCAGGCCTTCTTTCGCTCTAATACCATGTAGAGATTCCGTGGGCCTTGAAGAGTGTTGGGCTATATAGGTGAGCGAGCACACAAGTGGGGTTGAGCCCATCTAATACAAAACCAATTGGCTTGTGTTAAGGCCCAATCTTCACCACTTATATACAACTTATTTTCATTGTTTGTTTCCCATGTGAGATATCTCCAACAAAATAAAAATTAATTATATCTAATTGTTTTGAAGAAAATAAAACAAAAAAATCAAATGATAAAATACTTTAAAATTAAATTTAATTTATGGGATTATATTATGGTCCATTAAGAAGATGATTAGAGTTTTCTATTAAACACATCAACAAAATTTATTTTTATTTTATATACATAAATTCTTAAAAAACTTAAAAATTTTGGGTCCCTCCCAATTATGGCCCCTAAGCGATAGCACCCATTGCACCACCCCCAGGGCCAACCTACGTGTACATCAAAGCATTATGCTAAGATAAATGAATCTTAAGGTAAAAAAACATATTAGAACAATGCATAATTTAATTATTGATGTCTTGTTTTAGCACTATAGAAGCCAATGATAACAATAACACACATGTTTGCAACATTTTTATGTAAAAAAATAAAATGATGTTTGAATATTATGATAATTAGAAAAAAGAAATGTTAAGAAATTGGTTGACTCGTGACATTCCCAAGTCTACACTACAAGAAATCAAACAATTTGTGACAACAGAAGTTGTCATATAAAACAATATGTGGCATCATTTTGTTGTCACAAGATCCTCATTTATAATTCCATAATAAAAGGTTTTTTAAGAGTAACGAAAAAATATTGTCACAAATATTGTAATTTTTATAATAATTAATTAATTGTCACATTATATCCATTTGTTAAAAATTTTGTTGTAACAAAAAAGAAAAACAATTGTCACAAATATGCTTGCTGTCACGTATTATATAATAAATTGAACTAAAACAACATGACAACTTTAGTAATTCCTTACTATAAAAATATTTGTGATAATAAAAATTGTAATAAAGAAATAAAGTAGTTGTCACATAATCTTACATGTGACACGAAAATTTGTCACAAGGAGGTCGTCACTTATAACTCCGTACGTAACAAAAAGTTTTATTAAATGTAAATAAAAATATTTTCACAAATGTTATAATTTTTTGTGACGATAATTTATTGTCATATTATTTTTATTTGCTCACCTTTTGTTGTTACTAAAAAGAAAAATAATTGTCACAAATATGTTTGTGATGTACTATACCAAAAATTGAACTAAAACTACATGAAAACTTCATTAAGTTTAAAAAAATATTTGTGATACTAAAATTTGTCACAAAAAAGGAAGAAGTTGTCACATAACCTAACAAGAAATGTTGTCACAAAGAGGTCGTCATATATAACTCCGTAACAAAAGGTTTTTTCAAATGTAACACAAAAATGTTGTCACGTTTATTATAATTTTTTGTGACAATAGTTTTAATGTCACATAATTTCCATTTGTTACAACTTTATTGTAATGAAAAAAATAATGGTCACAAATATGCTTGTTGTCACGTATTATACTAAAGTTACATGACAACTTGAGTAAATTGTCACAAAAAAGTATTTATGATAATAAAACTTGTCACATAGAAGCGATAAGTTGTTACATATTCTTACATGTGACAAGAAAAGTTGTCACAAATGTGACAATATTTTTTGGTCACACTTTTAATTTGTTGCAATTTTTGTTGTAATAAGAAAGATAACTAACCGTCACAAATACATAATTTGGACCAAAGGGAACTAAAATTTTATAATTGGTAAACAAAATTCTACGTATTGAATTCAAGGGAAATTATAGATTAATGAAGAGGAAATGAACAAAATAAGCAACAACTTTAAAATAGTTATATGTACACATTAAATCAACATAGAAACAACAATTTTGTACAAGAACTTGATTATACCACTACAAAGAACCGGAAAATAACTAACATATTGCTACCTTAACCATAAAGTCTCGGGATAATATAAGAAATTCATCTCCGGCTTAGAGAAAACACAATTATGATCATTCTAACACGATATAAATATTTAATAGATCACAAGTAAACCAATTAAAACATATTTGAGTGCAGAAAGTTTGTCAAAAAATGCAAGTTATAAAAAGAAAAGTCATGAAGTCCTTTGAAACCAAACACGTGTGAACAATAAGAAAAATGCATACCTGAGATAAATAACAAGATGAGAATGGATATAATGCTTTCATTAGTGCATAAAATCTTCTTTACGTTGGTTCCTATAGATTAATTAGATGACTCCAAATGATGCTCATCAGCCTTCTCACATGAATATATCAATACAAGTACCAATGAATACAGGAAACATAGTGAATTCAAACTAATCTTATATTATAGAATTTTACCTTTGAAAGATGTTGGTATTTGTAAACAATGGATTTGATTGGAGCAGTGAGCTTTTGCTTATCGTTGAGGTTCCACTTCATTACTTAAACTTTCAGAAACATATATAAAGTAGAGAAGTAAAATTTAAAATATCAGAAACAACACATGTTAAAGAAATGCGAAGAAAAAAGGAGACCAAAGAGATCTCACTACTCAAATAGGAATCATCTCTAATCGTTAAAGCCTTAAAAGCAACATTGTCTAGCCCAGTTTATCCTAGACATAAAATCTATTGTGTTCATTGTGACTAATGCTATCAATCAGTTATGCTAAAAATAATTCATGGTTCAAATATCATTTTCTCACTAATATATTGGCTATGACCCAAAATAATGTTAAGCACAAGGCCCCCAAACTTGAAGTTGCAAATGCGGAATAGCAACAACAAGTATCAGAAAGAAACGATCAACCAAATATGCAAAGAAAATAAAGCAAGTCGGACAACACCAAAGTTTTTACGTGGAAACCTCTCCGATGTGAAGAATAAAACCACGGTACCGATGACGGAATCCACCCCTACTTTTCTTATTGATAAAATGAGGATAAACAACTCAATACAACCCTGAAAGAGTATACTACCCACCAATAACACCACAATAAAGAGAAGCCCAAAAAAACAAGTGAGAAATCACAAGAGAAAAAACAAAGGAGCAAAATTGTTCACCCCACTATTCTGCCCTACACAAAACTACCCTCTGCAACTCAGAATAAAATCTGTTGTCCGCATTATTGTGTCCCCAACTATGTACCCCATTCAATATTTAACATTTGGCAAATAATATCCCATTCAGCTAACACCCACTTAATCCCTTCCCAACTTCATTTGTTACCTTTTCTTCCCCTTTTCCTTATCAGTTCCTCTCCAAAACTACCTCCTTGGAAACCACCGGAAGAACTGAAGCTAAAAATTTCAAAAACAAAAATTAAATTATAGAATCTTTAAAGAAAATAAGAACAATAAAAGAAGTGGAACTGAAATTCGACAAATCAAATCAATCAATCAATCAAAGAATTTAGAGAATTCAATTGAAATTGAGGACTTGCCTGTTTCTTCTTCGAAGTGGCGTGCGATGGAGATTTTCGATCTCAACCAGACCGAGAGACAAGAGGCCGAGGGTGAGGCTGGGTGTAATACCGGCAAAGATAACGACAAAGCATGAGAAACCACCATAGATGAACCACAAAATACATAAAAACGGAGTCCCATGGGCACCATTTGATTGTGTTTGTGATGCTAAAAATTATTATCACATATTGAATAATTTTAGTTACAACTTTTACTTGTAACTAAAGTATTTTTTACTTCCAAGCTACGGTTGTTGTCACAAAAAAAACAATATATTTTAAGTTTAACTTGCTGTCACAAAACAAATGAATTATTTGAAACAAACTCTTTATGTTGTCACATATTGTTTTTGGGACAATAAAAAGTGTTGTCACATATTGAATATTTTTAGTTACAACTGTTAATTGTAACTGAATATTTTTAGTTTAAGTTAAATTTATTTTCACAAAACTAATAAATTATCTCTAACAAGTTTTTTGATGTTGTCACACAAATAGTTTTTGTGACAATAAATTTTTATTGTAACAATTTCTAAATTATAGGTTACAACTTAAGTTGTAACGGAAAAATATTAATTACAAATCTTAAAAAATTGAGGGATAAATATTTATCAAATGGGACAACTTTACAACAAAATTTCAAAAACTAATTTTTGATACAGTAAAAATTTTATTGTGGCAAATAATAGCCTTTTTGTGACAAAAATTTTAGTGACAGATAGATTGTTTACATATTAACTGACTTCTTGTAGTGAATTTTAAGTTTGAATAGAGGAATTTTTGAACTCTCTTCCTAATTGATCCTGATGATGGTTATTTTCCTGTAATTTTGTATTTCCTAGAAATGTCCTATTTTTATAATTGTTTCCATTATTTTTAGCAATGAAATTACAAAATGAAAGAAACTATTGTCTTCTTATTTAAGTCTGATATTAGGAAAGAAACTTCAAATTTCAAATTTCGTTTACTAGAACCTACCTCTAATTAGCCAAAACAATTTTTCTTTCTTAAGAAAGATCTTTGTATAAAATGAAACAAAGACCATCAAGAGGAAAAAGAGGAGTGAGAAGTTACTAAAAATCTAAGGTTGTTTTTGAGCTGTGGCTCTTGATTTTGGCAATAACCTACCTTCCTTTTCATAAAAAAAACCAAGATCCTTACCTTCCTTTCCATCTACTACCTTCTTCCGAATATGGCTTCTTCTCATCTTGATCTTTTTTTAAGCATTAAGGAGTTATTCTCAGCTCCATTTGAACAAGTTCTTGCACAACCAGTTAAGGAAAAACCTAGTTTTGCTAATATTGTCAAAGGTGAGGTCAATCATTTGGCTCCATTAACAATCAAACCAGAGATTACGGTTAAGGGAGGATTTATCTCAGTCAAGATTTCTCAGGCACTCCTTGATAAAAGAATTGCCATGTGTTCTAACTCACTCATTGGACGGCTAATTCTACGGAAGGGAGACACCCTATAGGCTTTTGGGGTTAAAAAAGGCTCTTACAAGAGTTTGGGGTTTGAAGGAGCATTGGAGGCTAATCTCTTTGGGTAAGGGTTACTATCATGTGTTCTTAAACTCTGAGGAATTGAAATTGAAGATTCTCGGAAGGGGAGTGATCGGTTTAAAGCCAGGTATTTTTAGGGTTCAGCCTTGGCAGGCTGATTTCAACCCTGATAAAAAAAACTACAAAATCTTTGGTGTGGATTCGACTTCATAGATTGCCATGGGAGTACTGGGATTCAGACATTTTGGCATGCATCGCAAAAGGGATTCGTGAATTTTTAGCGGTGGACAGAAATATGTTGGAGGGGGATCTCGGCTATTTTGCTAGAATCCTTGTCGATGTAGATTTGGCCAAAGAATTAGAGTACACAATTGATGTGGAAAAGGAAGGCAAGCAAATTTGGGTGGAAGTTGAATATGAGAATCTTCCTAGATTTTGCAAGATATGTTCATCGATAGTGGTCATTCCTGGAAGGAGTGTAGGCATAATGAGAAAGCCACAGATGTTGCTAAACCAAAAGTTAATAGCCTTGTTGGGTAGGAAAAAATAGCAAAGGGCGGCCAAGAATTAATCTTAGCCCGGAAAGATGGAAATCCTAGTGGCGTACCTACTAGAGCGATTGACTCGGATCAAGTCAATTTGCTAGCCCAACAACACACGGAGCACAACCCTCATAACACAGCTACCGAAAACATGCGGCCTGAAGCACGACAAGATCAACCTGTGGCAAGTGCAGCGTCATAGCCTGTAAAAAAACCCACTACTACGAACACGATTGTGTTGCCATCAACTAAGGAAGAGATGTCTCAGCCAGTTAATATTGAGGAAGCTTCTTTTATGGATCGTCGAGAAGGTAAGGAAAACATGTCTTGGGTTGACAGGTTTGGTAATAGTGATGAGAAGGAGGAAACAACTGATATGGGGAACATGCCCTTTCGGGAAATATCTATTGCAGACGATTTCATGATTAATAATCACAAATATGATGCGATTGAGGAAAATATTTACCCTTGACAAGTGAAAATTCGAAAGAAGAAAAAGTTTTCTGTTGCTAGTAGACAATAATCTCAGCGCCAGCATAAAGAACCGATTAGATATTCTCCCTGAGATGTGTGTTTCTTGGCATGTTCATGTTGACTTTCCAAGTCTTTTCCTTCTTCTCTTTTTCTTTTATTTTCATTTTTCTTTATGTTATTGTATTCTTTTTCTTTTTAAATTTTATAATATTAGAGCCCGATTTCCCCTGTTTCAGCTTTATGAAAAAAATAAAAAAATATGTAAATTTCCATTAATTCTCACAGTTGAAAATTTGGAGTTGACTTGACATTTTTTATATATTTTATATTATTTTTGTGCAATTACCAATAAATTTCATAAAGTGTCTTGTCATTTACTTAAATACTTTTTAGTGTTTCATTTTATAACTCAGATGTTTGCCATCTAATTTATTTAAATTGACTATTTGGTTTATAACCACTTTCATTTATACTTATTTACTGCATTATTTATTCAATTTTAATACTCAATAGGCTAGACACAAAAAATACATTAGAAAGTATAATTAAAAAAATTTACAAAACTAATTTATAGAGTTAAAAGGAATTTGGAAGCTAAAAATCAAACTCTTCAGAAGTTAACTCACGCTAGCCTCCTCTAATTGGAAAATTTCTGCAAAAATTATTCATCAGGGCACTTTTATTGGTCAAATAGAAATAAATATATATATTTTTTTATCAATAGTAGCACTCATTGAGATAATTACAAGAATCTTCATTGAGATAATCTTGTTCGGGGCTTAGTCATAGTTAAGGTTCCTCACCCCTCCCAACAAGTGTATTTAATAGGATTCATACCTTATTCTCCTCCAACTTACTCAGCCTGCGTTGCATTCATTAAGATAAAGTAATTGAGTCCTTTATAATACAAGGAAGAACATGAATAGGAGTATACTCCATTAAAATTACAGGAGCATCAAACGACAAACCCCAGTTTGCCATTGAGTGAGCTGCCACATTAGCAAGCCTCCACTCAAAAACAAATTGGATGTCAGTGAAGTCATTAGCCAAAGTCTTGATATCCTGAACAATAGTTGCGGTATAATCCCTAAAGACCTCAGATCCATTACAAGCTTGAATTGCAGTAGAATTGTCTGATGCCACAATAAGTCTCCAAAATCCAGCTTGTAGTGCAAATAACATACCAGAATGGATGCTTAGGAGCTCCGCATGAAGAACTGACAAGCATCTGCCAATAGGAGAAGTACCAGACATAAGCACAGCCTCTGCAGAATCCCTGACAACAGAACCTGCTGAACAAAATCCATCAGTGCCTGGAACTGCTGCATCAGTGTTAAGTTTCACCATTCCATTAGTGGGGGGAGTCCAGCTTTGCAGATTCTTTGATTTCATGGTCTGGGTTGTATCAAGATGCCCAGGATTGTCGTTACCTCTATATGCCAAAATCAAATCAACCAATCTTTTCGTCGGTGTATTCCCTTTACCGTGAGTGACTTGTTTATGATCCCACCATATCCACCAGATAACCATACAAAAGGTACTCTGATCTTCCCTCGAAAGAAGTGAGAAAACCTCTCGAAAGAAGTGAGCACAAGTTTGACCCTCGAGTTTATAAACTTTCACTCGCAGCCCCACTTCCTTCCAAATAGGCCTCACCTTCTGACATGTTTTGAAGATATGCTATCCTCTTAATATATTGGATTGAGTTTTAATTTATAGGTGTATTGTATATCAGAAATAAATAAAAAGTATGCATTCTTTTATGGACATTGAGTAATAATTTTTGAAATTAGTAGAGTTTTAAATTTTCAGAATTCAAAAAATTATGTTGACATATTTAAATATGGATTTAAAATTGATAATTTATTTTGAATGAAAATTTCTGTTGGAGAAAATTTCTCTTATTTATCAAGTGGTTGTCTCAAAATTGTTCCCTTTCGTGTCTATCACTCATTTTCTTACACGTGGCTACATATTTTTATATGTAGCAATAAATTCTTTTTTAATTTTTTAAGGAGTGGTCAAACGATTTTCCAAGAGTTTCGCATAAAATAAACTGTTCCCACGGTAAATAAATTTTGGAAAAAAATTTTTTAGGAAAAATTATTAAATTTGACATTTCTTAGTGGAAGAGGGAATTAGAAATGGGAGGATTTCAATATATTAAACTAAAAATAATTAAATAGCATAGCATCAGAAAACATAACATACTAATGCATGGTGAGATATTCTATGATTACTTCAAGTGACCTCAACTTAAATGAATAATTTTTCAATCCAAAGGCAAAATATTTGTGACCCATGGATGGTTTAACTAATGATGTCATTATAGAAACCACGTACTGACTAAAAAACACACATGTTTGAACATTTTTATATGGAAAATTCAATATCTTGTTTGAACATAACTAGAGTTAAAAAAGGAATTGTTAACAAATTGGTTGACTATGTAATGACGGCTACGATTCTTGTATTTTTTATTTTATTTATAAAAATCCTTAGAGATGGTTTTTAACGGCGGTGAGAACCTCTCCCACCTACCTTTTTTCTCTTTCGGGTAAATTTAAGTAAAAAACCAAATTGGTTGACTCATGACTTAATGGATACACGAACCATCCTTATAGTGAATGGCTATTTAAATTCTTTGGGAGGATTTGAAGACAGAACTGATGAATGTTTTTAATCGATCTCATGAATATTCGACACTACATGATTCCATCAAAACATCCTTTACGGTGTTGATCCCAAAAATTTCAGGCACCTGTAACTACGTAACTTTCGGCCAATCTCCCTCATTCATGGGACATAAAATTTGAGCAAAATTGTTATCAGCCCGCCTACAAGTAGTTCTCCCATCTTTAATATCTGGTAATCAATTTGCTTTTGTTAAAGGGAGAAGTATCCACGAGTGTTCATTTTTGGCGTCAGAGGTTATTCAGACTCTCCACTCACGCAAGAAGCCTTGCTTGGTTCTGAAATTGGACTTTCATAAAGCATTTGACAGTATCTCATGGGAATACATTGACTCAGTTCTTCGTAACATGGGTTTTGACAGGAAATGGATTTCTTGGTTGTTAAACTATAGGGAAAATTCTTCCACTTCAATTCTGATAAATGGATCCCCAAGCGAACCGATTTGTACCCATAAGGGAGTGAAGCAGGGAGACCCCCTTTCACCATTTATCTTTGTTCTTGCTGTAGAAGGTTTGAAGCAACTTTTTGACTACAGTATATCTGAGGGCATCTTACCAGGATTCCGACTTGATGACTCTCTACCAGATATTTCACTTCTCCAATTTGCAGATGACACTTTATGTTTTTTGCTAGCAGATGAATCAATGCTTTCGAGCTTTATTCGCATTCTGAGATGCTTTGAGTTAGTATCAGGCCTTCGCATCAACTTTCACAAAAGTGCGTTAATGGGCGTGCACGTTCCCGAGGCTACCCTAGAATCACTGGCAAATTCTATTGGGTGTCGTGCAGGTCAATTTCCGATTTCTTATTTAGGAGCCCCTCTTTGTATTAAATAGCCAAAACTTATGGTTTGGGATCCCTTGATTGCTAAATTCAAGAACAAATTGTCAAATTGGAAAGGAAGTTGTCTTTCATATGCGGGCAGGTGCGTTCTTATCAAATCGGTTCTATCTTCACTTTCAATATACTTATTGTCCATTTTTAAAATGCCAAGTTTTGTGTTTATTTCACTGAATCGTCTGATGAGGAATTTTTTATGGCGAGGTGACTCAAATGTACATGGCCTGTGCAAAGTGAGTTAGGCCACTAATAATCTTCCAAAGCACCTGGGAGGTCTATTTATTCAAGATTTCAGGCTCATTAACGCAAGCTTGCTTTTCAAATGTTGTGGAAGCTGAGAGTCTCTAATGATGATTCGCTGTGGTTTGATTATTGTGCGCGTCGGTACGGGGTGCGGACTTGGCATGATATGGTTGTTTTAGATTATAAAACCCTCTCAGCTATTTGGAAAGGTATTATCTCCTGCTGCTTCAAAAACAATCAGTACTGGGACCTTTTCTCTTCTCAAACTCGAGTTCGTGTCCGTAATGGGAAGGTGGGTTCCTTTTGGTTTGACAATTGGACCTCAAATCAACCAATCAAATCCTTATTCCCGGATCTGTTCGCGTTGTGTAATAAAAAACAATGCTCAATCCTTGAGGGTTGCACATTCCTTTTTGAAGCCTGAATACAATCATGCCCCTTTTGGAAAAGAAACCTGCATATTACGGGACATCAACGATGTTTAGAGCTGAAAGAATGGATTTCAGTTTCAAATACATCCCTTTTTCATGCCTTGGGACAGTTAACCTTTCAACCGAATGAGGATCTTGTGGTTTGGGAGATCAGAAATTCAAAGAACT
The DNA here is from genome assembly GCA_947683365.1 of Euphorbia pulcherrima. NCBI lineage: Eukaryota > Viridiplantae > Streptophyta > Magnoliopsida > Malpighiales > Euphorbiaceae > Euphorbia > Euphorbia pulcherrima. The sequence goes on from CANTUS010000016.1 coordinate 10,388,038, forward strand.
ACTCGACTGCCTCTTTTTGTTAAGGTTATTACCAACAACCGCAATGGCAGCCCCCAGGAAAGAATTTCGATATTATTTGGGAAGCTCATTTACTACCGAAGATTAAGTTTTTTGGTTGGCTGATGTTTCATGACAGATTACCAACTCGAGATTTTTTGTACAGGCGAGGTTGTTTGGCAGTCAATGATGACCGTTGTCCCTTTTGTTCGGAATCAGAATCGATGGAGCATTGCCTTATATATTGTCATGCGAGTTATATAGTTTGGAGTAACGCTTTTCAGTGGTTGGGTATTTCTATGGTATGGCCTCAATCGGCCTACAATTTCTTATTGCTCTGGCGCTCTTTTTTCAAACCCGGTGTTTGTCGTGATTTTGGGACGGCGCTATGGTTCGTCATATCATGGTTTGCTTGGTAGAATCGGAACAAATTCATCTTTGACGGCTCTTTCGGTTAGGAGGATATTTTTGTGGGTAGTGTGAACATTTGTTGGTTTCTTTTTAAGTCTTATAAGCATGGGATATATACCTCGGTCTCGAATTTATTTATTAATCCGAACTTACTGCTTTTGTTGTAATTTGGACAATTTGGTTTTTGTTTTAAGAACCACTTTTAATTTAATGAAAAGAGGGGTGAGTGTTTTGTAGGCAAGCGGAGGCACCAACCTGGTTGGGATCTTCTCCTCAAAATTTCCACCCATTCCAACCTTTTTCCTTTGGAGGAACACACTGTGGTTTTTCAAAAAAATCCATTTTGAGGGATAGTAGTGTTTGGATATCACATTTATGTGAGATTCTTTATACATCGGCTTGCCCATGAATATATATTTTTTTGAAAGTAAAGGTTAAGCTCGGTAAATACCGGCTCAATTTATTAAAATGAAAAGGAAAAAGCAACAAAAGAAAAGTAAAGAAAAGAAAAGAAAAATAAAAACATCTCTATGATGTTAATAAAGTCATTTGCAATCTAGTGCAATAATGACGAACTAAAGAACCCAATCACTGTGATCATAATGATCTAAAGATCCATAGCAGCAACTGAATTATAGCAGGCATGATAAGGAACGGCAGGAAATTACCCATGATGCAACATAGTCAATCCCGGCGAGAAGGCTGAGATGATGAGGCCTCACGGCAGCAATGACGGTAACATCATCGTAAGATTCAAAGCAATTTCGAGGTCGTATAGGCACAACGTCGAAATATCAAACTATCGACTCAGATCAAAACCGAGATCCAAGTCAATAAACAAATTCACCTTTCAAGCAAGAAACATCATTCGAAATGTGTCCATTCTCCAGACCCAAGTTGATACTCAAAATCACTTCAAGGGAAAGATCTTGAGGTAGTACCGTCCGATGAGGAACCAAAGCTCCGGCAAGACCGAAACTGCCCAACTCAAGCGAGGAGCTTGAGTTGAATTACATACAAAAAGGTGAAATCAAAGGAATATTTGTTTATATACGTTTTAATAAAAATTTAGATATATATTTGAATTACATAATAAACATTTTCTAGAAAGAAAAAGAAAATACAAAAAAAACAAGTGACTGGAAATAAGTAATGAAGTTTTCGAGAATCCTGGTCTTCAAATTTTTTGGATGAAAATTCAAATTAAAGGAAGATGCATTTAAACATTTTTGTGAACTACTAATATATATAGGAATGAACAGTTGGACATTTTTTGTGCACAGAAAGCAAAATTAGAATTAATCAGCAAATAAAGAGAGGTTAAGATGACATTAGTTATGTTGGTGATGATGCTACTGATGATCACCCAATTGGCAAAGGGAGTTCCTCAAATGGCCAAGCCCAACTGTAAAGAATATTGCGGAAATATAATGATACCATATCCATTCGGAATGGAGAGTGGAGATTGTTAGAAGAATGAATGGTTTAAGATCAACTGCACCAACGGTAAACCTTTTCTCTCTAGCCTCATTTTGGAAGTCCTCAATATTAACATCGGTGACGATATTTATCTTGGTACTTATAATGTTGACACTGCAGTCAAAGTAAAAGGTCCAATAAAATACAATAACTGTTCGGTCTTGGATGGCGGCCGACTGCCAATGGATTTGAGAGATACCCCTTTCTCTTTCTCTTTCTCTGATACTAACATATTCGTGGCAGTTGGTTGCAACACAAGTGCTCTAATGAATGACCGTAAAACCACAGAAATTACAGGGTGCAATACTAGATGCATCCCAGGCCAAGAGTCTCTTCTTCTTGATAATTTGTCCCAAGTATTCCGCAAAATAAACGGGTTAACTATCTACTGTGAGGGTTCCAATAGTTGCTGCCAGGCTTCAATTGTTAAAATATTAAACTTAAAACTTAATCTTTCAAATAATAAAAAATGGAGCCATGATAACAAATCTTTTGAAAAATTAGTAGGAAGACTTTGAAAAATAATGGGAGTGTTTTTGGTAATTGGAAACATTGAAAAAATGGGCACTTGGATTATTAGGAGACTTAGACTTTGTAGGATTTGTTAGTTGGATTTTGTGAAAAATTAAAGTAAGTTGTTAACCTAAAATTGAATTTTGTAATAGATTGAATTATTGAGAAAATGATAGGGTCATTGCAGAATTCATCAAATGCCTATATAAGGCAATGTAATTTGCTATTTTAAAGTGTGTAAGAGAGTGAAAAAATAATGAGTTTATGAGTGTATTATAATAAAATTAGTGTGAATTACTCATTTTCATGTTTTGAGCATTTTTTGCTTGATTATTTTCCTCTTCAATCCAACAAAGTGGTACCAGAGCCATTTCGTATCCAATCCTCTTTCCAAAAATCCCCGAGTAAAAAAGTCGAGTTTAAAGAGTTTCAGAAGCAGCCCAGAAAGTGTTGCAATAGGCTGTCAGAAGTGTTGCAAAAAATTGGAAAAAGTGTCGCATTTAGCATAAAGTGTCGCCAATACTCAAAAAGATTGCAATAGCCTCTGTTCTTCCTTTGTGGAAAATTTTCAAGTTCATCTAAAATTGCAAGGAAATATTTTCCCTTGCTGTTCTCCTTGCAAAATTTGTCTGAAGCTATAGCGACGTACCAAAGTGTCGCAATAGACTCAAAAGCGTTGCAATAACCCCTGTACTCTTTGAAACAAATTTTCCTTTACAAAAATGAATCCCAACGGTGTATCCTTCGTTTTTCCTCAACTTACAAAAACCAATTACAAAAATTGGTGTATCAAGATGAAAGCCATTCTAGGATCCCAAGATGTTTGAGATATTGTTGAAAAAGGCTATGAAGTCCCAGCTGCAGATGCACAACTGTCGCAAGCCGAAAAGGACAGTTTGCATAAGGGTCGTCGTAATGATCAAAAGGCTCTTAGTATCATCCATCAAGGGTTAGATGATGTTATGTTTGAGAAGGTGGCAGAAGCGACCACTTCCAAGCAAGCTTAGGATATACTACGAGTTTCTCTTCAAGTAGAGGAGAAAGTATAAAAAGTTCGGCTCCAAATGTTGAGAGGAGAGTTCGAGATGATGAAGATGAAGGAGACAGAAGTGATTGTAGATTACTCCTCACGATTAAAATCTGTCGCTAACCAAATGTGGCAATATGGAGAAAAGCTTGAAGAATCCAGGGTTGTTGAAAAACTTCTAAGGTCACTACTACCAAAGTTTGACTACGTAGTAGTGGCAATAGAAGAATCTCGAGATATAAGTAAAATGACCGTTGATGAAGTAGTTGGCTCATTACAAGCACGTGAGGAGAGACTAAACAGACAAAGAGAAGAGTCTGTAGAACAAGTCTTCGCAGCAAAGGTTTCAGTCAAAGGTGAAAGTAGCCAGGATTCTAGCCATTACGGACGAGGACGTGGTAGAGGCCGAGGAGGAAATGGAAGAGGAAGAGGATGTGGCAGAAATCAACCATTCGGTAGAGGTGAAAATAATAATGGAGATAATCAGTCCATACGAGGCAGAGGTCGCGGTCATGGACGTGGACGAGGAAGAGGAAACTAGAGGCATAATGATGGACGTGACAAGTCTAATGTTCAGTGCTACAATTGCTCCAGATATGGCCACTATGCAGTAGAATGTCGGAGCCCACCAAAGCAAACAGAGGAAACGGCGAACAACATTCAAGAAGAGGACGTAACCAACATGGTATTACTAACCCGTGAAGGTGAATACAGTCAAGAAAACAATATATGGTATCTTGATAATGGTGCAAGTAACCATATGTGTGGAGACAAGAAAATGTTTGCAGAGCTGGACCAGTCATTCATTGGTAATGTTGTTTTTGGGGATTCCTCAAGAGTTCCTATTCAAGGAAAAGGAACTATTCTTATTCGTTTAAAGAATGGAGAGCACCAATTCATCAGCAATGTTTATTACGTTCCAAACATGAAAAGCAACATTTTAAGTTTGGGACAACTGCTGGAGAAAAATTACCAAATTCACATGGTGAACCGAAAGTTGGTGCTGTTAAACGAAAGGAAGGAGCTGCTAGCTAGTGTACCAATGTCAAAAAATAGAATGTTCACTCTCAAAATCAAGACGGATGTAGCAAGATGCTAAAAAGCTTGCGTGAAAGAATCTGATTGGCTTTGGCATTTGAGATTCGGTCATCTCAATTTTGGAGGGTTGAAATTGCTAAGCCAGAAGAAGATGGTACATGGTCTTCCGCTGATTAATAAACCCCATCAGCTTTGTGAAGGATGTCTCATTGGAAAATATTCTAGAACTAGTTTTCCAAAAGAGTCCATGTCAAGAGCAAAGGCTCCCCTTGAGCTTATTCATGCCGATGTCTACGGACCAATGACACCAATATCATTGGGAGGCAACAAATATTTCTTGCTATTCATTGATGATTATAGCAGAAAGATGTGGGTTTATTTTCTGAAAGAGAAATCAGAAGTTTTTGAAGCATTTAAAAAGTTTAAAGCTGTGGTGGAAAAAGAAAGTGGCTATTACATCAAAGCTTTAAGATCTGACAGAGGGGGAGAATTCACGTCAAATGAATTCAAAAGATTCTGCGAGCATCAAGGAATCCGTCATTTCTTGTCAGTCTCGAGATCGCCTCAGCAAAATGGTGTTGTTGAATGAAAGAATAGAACCGTGATGGATATGGTGAGGAGCATGTTAAAGAGCAAGAATTTGCCCAAAGAGTTGTGGGCAGAAGCTGTTGATTGTTCTGTCTACATCTTGAACCGATCTCCAACAACAAGTGTGTCGAATATGACACCCCAAGAAGCATGGAGTGGGAGAAAGCCTAATATCTCTCATTTTCGTGTTTTTAGGAGTGTTGCACATGTTCATGTTGCGGATGAAGAAAGGAGAAAGCTGGACGACAAAAGCAAAAAATACTTGTTCGTGGGATATTCAGAATTTTCAAAAGGTTATAAGATGTTTGATCCTGACACAAGCAAGACGATCATCAGTAGGGATGTGACTATTGACGAGGAAGCAATTTGGGAATGGAATAATGACAAGCAGAAAAATTACAGTTTTTATCCTTTCACCATGGATGAAAACAATGATCGAGATGTGGAGGAGTCAGGCAAAGCATCGACGTCATATAGTCCCATTCCAATCGCATCTCCAGGACACGATGATGATGAAAGTCAAAGTCCAAGAGAAAGACCTAGAAAATTTCATGTTGTTGAAGATCTTTATGATGCAACTAGAGAGCTCAATGAAGAATTGACTCTTTATTGTCATCTTATTGATAGTGACCTATTGATGCTGAAGAAGCCACGAAAGATGAGAAATGGAGAAAAGCCATGGAGGAGGAGATCAATTCAATTGAGGAAAACAAGACGTGGGAGTTGACCAAACTTCCAGCTGACAAAAAGCCCATTGGAGTCAAATGGGTGTTCAAAGCAAAGAAGGATGCAAATGGAGAAGTCGTTCGACATAAAGCGAGGCTAGTCGCAAAGGGATATAGTCAAAAACCCGGTATTGACTATGATGAAGTATTTACACCAGTAGCAAGAATGGAGACCAAAATGGATGGAAGATCCACCAAATGGATGTAAAGTCAGCATTTCTAAATGGATACTTGGAGGAAGAGATCTATGTCCAACAACCACCTGGTTACATTGTCAAAGGTCATGAACGAAAAGTGTTGAAGCTGAAGAAGGCGTTATACGAACTTAAGCAAGCACCGAGAGCTTGGAACAGCCGCATCGACAAATACTTTTGCGAGAATGGATTTGTCAAGTGCCCACACGAGTATGCCTTGTACGTGAAAGTGAAAGGTGGAGACATATTGCTTGTTTGCTTATATGTGGACGATCTCATATTTACCGGGAACAATCCTCAAATGTTTACTGATTTCAAGAAGACGATGACTCGTGAATTTGAAATGACTGATATTGGCCTGATGTCGTACTATCTTGGCATTGAAGTGAAGCAAAATGATGATGAAATTTTTATTTGTCAAAGTGGCTTCGCCAAAGAGATCTTGAGGAAATTTAAGATGGAAAATTGCAACCCTGTCAGCACTCCGGCCGAATGCAGTTTGAAATTGGCCAAGGATGAAAATGGAGTCAGGGTGAACCCGACAATTTTTCGAAGTTTGATCGGGAGTCTCAGATACCTGACGTGCACAAGGCCAGTTATTCTGTATGCAGTTGGACTAGTGAGCAGATACATGGAAGAACCGAAGGAGTCTCATTGGAATGCAGCGAAAAGAATACTCCGCTATGTTAAAGGTACAACTAATTTTGGATTGCATTATTCAAAATCTGACGAATTCAAATTAGTTGGCCACAACGATAGTGATTGGGCTGGCGATAAAAATGACCGAAAAAGTACAAGCGGGTTTGTATTTTTTCTCGGTAACACGGCATTTACTTGGAGTTCAAAGAAGCAACCTATAGTGACGTTGTCAACATGTGAAGCTGAATATGTTGCTACAACATCATGTTTGTGTCATGCAATATGGCTGAGAAGACTATTAACGGAACTTCAAATGACACAACATGATCCAACGAATATTTTTTTCGATAACAAATCGGCATTGGCGTTGGCGAAAAATCTTGTCTTCCATGATCGAAGCAAACACATCGATACGAGGTATCATTTCATCCGAGAATGTATTGAGCAGAAGGAAGTCGCATTGAAGTATGTCAAAAAACAAGATCAAATAGCGGACATCTTTACGAAGCCATTGAAGTATGACGTGTTCAACAAATTATGAGCGTCGTTGGGAATAACGGAGAATTAAGTTTAAGGGGGAGTGTTAAAATATTAAACTTAAAACTTAATCTTCCAAATAATAAAAAATGGAGCCATGATAACAAATCTTTTGAAAAATTAGTAGGAAGACTTTGAAAAACAATGGGAGTGTTTTTGGTGATTGGAAAAATTGAAAAAATGGGCACTTGAAATGATTAGGAGACTTAGACTTTGTAGGATTTGTTAGTTGGATTTTGTGGAAAATTAAAGTAAGTTGTTAACCTAAATTTGAATTTTGTATTAGATTGAATTATTGAGAAAATGATAGGGTCATTGCAGAATTCATCAAATGCCTATATAAGGCAATGTAATTTGCTATTTTAAAGTGTGTAAGAGAGTGAAAAAATAATGAGTTTATGAGTGTATTATAATAAAATTAGTGTGAATTACTCATTTTCATGTTTTGAGCATTTTTTGCTTGATTATTTTCCGCTTCAATCCAACATCAATATCATAACAAGTCAAGGTATTTGATCCAAGTTTCCAGGCTATAGATGGTGATCCTCCAAGCAGCTGTAGTTTCTAGGCTACAGATGGTGTTAATCCAAGCGGCTGTGCTACATAAGGAAAAACAATTAGAATATGTTCCGTTGAAACTTTCCTGGTCTACGGGATTTGATTATGATCCTGGGAGTAAAGTTACTCGCTCCACAAAAGGGTACATGTAAAACGGAACCAAACACTACGGATGTAAGTGTCATTGCTCAACAGGATACGAGGGAAATCCAAACCTTGGCAGTTCTGGATGCAAAGGTAATTCAACCTACGCGTTAATGAACTTACTATTCATCATTGGATTTCCTAACTTTTTTTACTCCATATACAGTAAAATTCTTCGGTATACTACAGAAATAAAGGAATGTTTTCGTTGCTATATATTCTGCTCTGTAAATCATATATGAATTCCAACCCAATTAAAATGTTATAGTATATTCTAGGTGTTGGGTCCCGTATATCAATTCGATAGCAAGGTGATATGTATTAACTAAAATAGATGTTGCAACGAGCATAAAAATAAATAGAGCAATAAAGAAATAAAAGATTTACGTAGAAACCCTTTGAAAGGGAAAAACCACGGGGTACCAAAATAACTCCACTAATAAATAATGGAAATACAATAATAAAGCCTCTCTCACCCAAACTTGAGGTATAAAATAATTTTAGGAGAAAGTTAGAATGCCCAAAAAAAATTAACCCTTACACCCAAATAGTGTAGTATTTCTCAAACTACTCAACTCACTCCCCTAATTTCTCTCAAACTCTTTTTGGAGGAAATGCTCTAAAAAAGAAAACTCAATTTTTGCTTGGATGAATTTGGATTATGGGAATGCCTGTTTATAGGCACAAAAAGTTGCATCAACTTTCCAATTGGCAATTAATGTCCCAATTACTAACTACCATCTTCCCACCTTATTTTTGGAAATTAATTAGCTTCCAAATTGGTTGAATTAATTAGCCTCCATATTGGTTGGACTTAATAATTCTCCCCCTCCGAACCAATGGGGTATGAAATAAGCTCTTACTTGGAGCTCATGCCGATCAGCTCATTGCACAGCTCAAACTTATCCCAAGGTATAACTTTTGTCAACATATCTGAGGGGTTCTCTTTTGTTGGAATTTTCTCAAGATGAAAAATCCCCTTTTCCAGTTGCTCGCGTATCCAGTGATAGCGGATATCAATGTGATTTGTTCGAGAATGATACATAGTATTCTTGCTTAAGTCTATAGCACGTTGACTATCGCAATATGCTATGCAGTTAGCTTGTTTTTGACCCAACTCTTCAAAGAATCTCTTCAACCAAATCATCTCTTTTCCTGCTTCAACAGCTGAAATGTACTCCGCTTCGGTCGTAGAAACTGCAACACATTTCTGTAATTTAGATTGCCAAGAAATTGCTCCCCCGGCAAATGTAAATACGTATCCCGAAGTTGACTTTCTGTGATCGAGATCTCCTGCCATGTCAGCATCAACAAAGCCTTCTAAGATTGGTTTAGATCCTCCATAGCATAAGCACTTCTTTGAATTTCCCTTTAAATATCTAAGAATCCACTTTACAGCTTCCTAGTGTTGTCTTCCCGGATTATCTAAGAATCTGCTTACAACTCCAATAGCATGTGCAATGTCTGGTCTTGTGCAAACCATTGCATACATCAGACTCCCCACAACGGAGGAATATGGAATCTTTCTCATGTCTTCCTTCTCTTCTTTCGTTGTAGGACAAGATTCCTTACTCAGCTTCAGATGAGCGGCAAGAGGTACGCTGACTGATTTAGCATTTAACATGTTAAAATGTTGTAGCACAAGTTCAACATATTTTTCTTGTGATAGCCATAACCTGTTGTTGCTTCGATCACGAATAATCCTCATGCCTAAAATCTGTTGTGCTGGACCCAAGTCTTTCATGTCAAAGGACTTCGCTAATTGCTCTTTCAATTTATGAATTGAAGAAACATCTTGTCCTACAATCAATATGTCATCAATATATAACAACAATACGATGAAGTTGTTATCAGAGAATCTCTTGAAGTAGACACATGGATCTGCCTAGGTCGTATTGTAGCCATGACTTCTCATGAAAGAGTCAAACTTCTTGTACCATTTCCTGGGTGCTTGCTTCAACTCATACAGACTCTTTTGCAGCTTACATACCATGTGCTCTTTCCCTTTTACTTCAAAGCCTTCTGGCTACACCATGTAGATTTCTTCCTCTATGTCACCATGAAGGAAAGCAGTTTTCACATCTAACTGCTCAAGCTCAAGATTTAAACTTGCTACCAAGCTTAGAACTGCTCGAATAGAAGTCATTTTAACCACCGGAGAAAAGATTTCATCAAAATCAATTCCTTTCTATTGTTGGAATCCTTTCACTACTAGACGAGGTTTACACTTCACTAGCTTTCCATTGCCATCTCTTTTGAGCTTGAAAACCCTTTTGTTCTTCAAGGCTTTTCTTCCTGTAGGAAGTTCGACTAACTCATATGTGCTATTTTTCTGCAAGGAATTCATCCCATCTTGCATTACGTCCAGCCAAGATTCTTTATCTGCATGAGTTAGAACTTCCTGAAAATTCTCTGGCTCCCCCTCATCAGTAAGGAGAATAGACTCAGAACTAGGATACTTTAATATTGGTTGGCGATCCCTGGTGGATCTTCTAAGTTGTTGTTCAGCCTCAGCTTGCTGGGTGGGTTGCTCCCCCTGCTCATCAACATCTTCTTGCTCATAATCCTCCATTAGCTTTGGAATTTCATCATTGTTCTGAACTTGCTCCTCATCTCCACCAATGGTACTATTTGGCGATGAAGGAACATGGCTAGGAATGACGTCATCCATAAGTCCTGACTTGCCATTCTTCTTTAAGCTTTCGATAGTCTCATTTTCTCGAAAGACTACATCTCTACTTCTAATGGTCTTCTTCTTCTCTGGGTCCTACAGTCTGTACCCGAACTCTTCATCTCCACATCCAAGGAAGATATATGGATTTGCTTTATCATCAAACTTTGACGGTTGCTCCTTAGGCACATGAGCAAATGCCTTACAATCGAACACCTTCAAATGAGAGTACTGAACATCTTTTCCAGTCTATACTCTTTCTGGAATATCAAAATCTAGAGCTGGAGATGGTGACCTATTAATGAGATAGCAGGCTGTGCGTGCTGCTTCTCCCTAAAATGACTTTAGCAAGTTAGCCATTTTGAGCATACATCTGACCTTCTCCGTAATAGTGTGATTCATTCTTTCTACTACACCATAGTGTTGTGGGGTTCCAGGTACAATCTTTTCATGTCGAATTCCATGTCTAGAACAATAGCTCTCAAATTCGTGTGATGTGTATTCACCTCTATTATCGGATCGGAGACATTTTAATTTCTTGTTTGTCTCTCTTTCCACCATAACATGAAATTTTTGGAATAACTAGAATACCTGATCTTTTATTCTCAGGAAATACATCCACAGCTTCCGTGATGCATCATCGATGAAAGTAACAAAATACTTATTACCTCCCAAGGTCTCATATTCAAAGAGGCCACATAAATCGGAGTGCACCAAGTAAAGAACACTTGACTTTCTACTTGATGACTTGCTAAATGACACTCTATATTGCTTATCGAATAGGCAGTAGTCACATGGAGATAGTGGTGTGCCATTAGCTGAAGGTACAAGCACCTTCTTTGCTAGAATCTGCAACCCATTCTCACTGATGTGAGCCAATCTTCAATGCCATTAATCTGGTGAAGACTCTTCTTCAATAGCATGCAATCCATCTTTACAAATGACTGCATTTGTTTTGTACAGTGTACAACACATGGCACCTTTTGCAATCACAAAGAAAGTCCTAGTAAGCTTCCATTTCCTACTCCCGAAGAAATTTTCAAAGCCTTCACGATCTAGGACACCACAAGATATTAAGTTGAGCCTCAAATCAGGAACATGTCTAACTTCTTTGAGGATGAGTGTACAGCCAGTATTCGTCTTAATACGAATGTCACCAATTCCAGTGATTTTGGAATGGCCATTATTGCCCATCTTCACCACACCAAAATTTCCTGCTTTGTATATGGTGAAGAACTCCTTGTTGGGAGTGGCATGATAAGATGCTGCAGTGTCAATAACCTATTTCGTATCATCTTGACTTCAGACTTGTAGACATTGTTCTTCATGACTGAAGGAAAGAACAACAATCTCCTCAGTTGTTGTAGTGGTGTTCTTGTCTTCCTCCTAGTTATTGCCATCCTTCTGTTCTCTCTTCAGCTTTCGACAGTTCCTCTTCAGATGGCCTTCTAGTCTATAGTGGTAGCATTTGACTCTACCCCTGGACTTAGATCTGCCTCTAAACTTGTCTCCTCCTTTGGATTTGTCAGGATTGTTGGGACCTCAATTTTTTCTCCGACCTCTGTGTTATGTGATAAGAGCTTGGCTAGTTTCGACAATCGTAACTTTCCTCCTTGTCTCCTCGTTGAGCAAAGTGCTAACAACGTCGTAGCCAAATTGGTCACAGACACCACCAAGGTATCCCAACTTTCCAGTAGAGAGCTGAGCAACAATAAGGATTGGACTTCATCTTCAAGTGTTGTTTGCATAGAAGATAATTGATTAATAGCACTTCGAAATTCATTCAAAAATTCGGCAACAGGAGTTCCCTCCTTGTATTTCATGTTGACAAGCTTCCTTATTAGGAACAACTTGTTTCCAGCAGTTTTTCGATCATAAAGATCTTGTAGCTTCTTCTATAGTTCATGGGCAGACGTTTCTCCCAAGACATGGCTGAACACGTTGAAATCTAGCCACTGACGAATGGTACCGATGGAGTTTCTATTCAACTTGCTCCAATCTGGATCTTTCATGTCTTTCGGCTTTGCGTTGTCTCTTTCAATTGCTTCATGCATATCTTTACAGTACAATATATTCTCCATCATGGGCTTCCAAATTGACCAGATCGAACCGTTCAATTTGATCATGGATGATGAAGAACCTTCCATTTTAATTAACACAACCACCTTTATGGAACCAACAGCTCTGATACCACTTATTGGGTCCCGTATATCAATTCGGTAGCAAGGTAATATGTATTAACTAAAATAGATGTTGTAACAATGAGTATAAAAATAAATAGAGCAATAAAAAAACACAAAAGATTTACGTGGAAACCCTTTGAAAGGGAAAAACCACGGGGCGCCAAAAATAATTCCACTAATAAATAATGGGAATACAACAATAAAGCCTCTCTCAAGTATACCGAAACTTGAGGTATAAAATAATTTTAGGAGAAAGTTAGAATGCTAAAAAAAAATTAACCCTTACACCCAAATAGTGTAGTATTTTCCAAACTACTCAACTCACTCCCCTAATTTCTCTCAAACTCTTTATGTAGGAAATGCTCTACAAAAGAAAACTCAATTTTTGCTTGGATGAATTTGGATTATGGGGATGCTTATTTATAGGCACAAAAAGTTGCATCAACTTTCCAATTGGCAATTAATGTGCCAATTACTAACTACCATCTTCCCACCTTATTTATTGGTAATTAAATAGCTTCTAAATTGGTTGAATTAATTAGCTTTCAAATTGGTTTGGACTTAACACTAGGAATATATATAGGTGTTTTATTATATAGAACAAGTACGAATTCTATTCAACATGTATTGACTTTGAAATTTCTTACGAGATATTGACGAATGCAAAAGTCCAAAAATATATCGGTGTAAGAGGATAACCAAATGTGTGAATACTCATGGATCATATAAATGTGAAGCCCATCCTGTGCAGATTATTTTTTTGAGTTAGCTCTTTCTTCCTATAAAGCTACTTTAATATATCAATAGTCAAATAAATCTATCACCGTGAAGTGATTCTTTGGGCCTTCAGAATATTGAGAATTTCGAAACAGTTCTTAAACCAAAAGAATTCAAGATCTTTCTTGTTAATTCATCAAGTAATTAAACATTATCGATTTACGAATGATTTCTTGAGTCGGTGAGAATAAATGATTTGATCTTCCAAATTATCTGTTTGAAGAACTAAAGTGAAGCGGTATATTTCTTATGGAAATTTTGATATTTCTGCGCACGACCAACCACCTAGTTATAAAAAAATCAAATTGGCAATATGGTTTTGGCCCTTCAAAAAATAATATATGCACGATAGTCGTACACTTTCTTCCTACAATTAATTTGATACCTTAATAGTCAATAATTTCAAATTTTACCAAAAATTTAGTTTGACTATTTATTATGACTACCATAAATATTTAATGTTTACATATTTGGCCCACAATTATGATAACTTTAAAAAAATAAATCGAACATACCGAACTTGATACATACATGCATATATATAAACTTCGTAAATATATGTAAACCTTGCTAATAAAACACAATGATCAATGTTATTCCACTTCCACTTGAACAGCCATAGCTGGGGTAATCGGAATTTTTGCAACACTCTTTGGTTGTTGGTGGACTTACAAGCTTTTCAAGAAAAGAAGTAAGACAAAACTCAGAAAGAAGTTTTTCAAACGAAATGGTGGCTTATCACTTCAACAACAAGTTACTTCAATAGACGGTAGTCTTCAGAAAATAAAAATATTTAGTTCAAAGGAGTTAGAAAAGGCAACTGATAACTTTAATAAAAATAGAATATTGGGCCAAGGTGGCCAAGAAACAGTTTATAAAGGAATGTTGATCGATGGAAGAATTGTTGCCGTGAAGAAGTCGACATTAGTTGATGAAGAAAATCTGCAAGAATTTATTAATGACGTTGTTATCCTTTCACAAATTAACCATAGAAATGTGGTTAAATTGTTAGGATGTTGTTTAGAGACCGAAGTTCCTTTACTTGTCTATGAATTCATACATAATGGTACTCTCTTTCAGTCTATTCATGAACGACAAGAAGATGTTCCTTTATCATGGGAATTGCGACTACAAATTGCAACTGAAGCTGCCGGAGCTGTTGCTTATTTACACTTGGCGGCTTCTATTCCAATTTATCACCGTGATATAAAGTTTACAAACATTTTGTTGGATGAAAAATTTAGAGCTAAAGTATCAGATTTCGGCACTTCAAGATCCATAGCTGTTGACTAAACTCATTTGACGACTCATGTTCAAGGGACTATGGGTTACTTAGATCCGGAGTACTTCCAATCTAGTCAATTTACTCCGAAGAGTGATGTATACAGCTTTGGAATTGTTTTACTTCGAGCTATTAAGTGGACAAAAACCAATTTGTTGGGTAAGATCGGAAGAAAGCAGGAGTTTAGCCACATACTTTAATCTTTTGATGGAAGAGAATAAACTCTTTGAGATTATTGATATTGCTATCATGCAAAAAAAGCATGAACAACAGATTATTGAAGTTATTAATCTTGCCAAAAGATGCTTGAACTTCTATGGTAGGTTTCGACCTAATATGAAGGAAGTTGCAATGGAGTTGGAGCACATTCGGTCCTCATCAACAAATGAATTGCCAATTCAAGCAAATAAGAAAGCCATTGTGCCAATCGCTAGCCCATCCATTGTAAGTTGTGATTTTAAAGATAGCACATCTCTTGTGTCATTTGAGGTTGAGCCGTTGATTTCTTATCAAACTTGGAGATGAACAAGATTTGTATTAAATGCCTAAGTTTTAGTGTGTTTGTATAAGTGCGAATTTATATTCAATGTAATCTAAGTGTGCATATATTTAGAGAGAAATTTAAGTATGGATGTGTATAGTGTCATTTGACTGTGTTAAAGATATTGTGGTAATAATATGGCAATAAAGTTTAATATAGTGTATACATATTTTGATATCAATAGAAACAAAAGCACACATTCATATATAAATGCAAAATTACTAGTACCAGCTTATATGGACAACATTTGTACACGCAAACTGTAGATAATTTGTGGGTCTAGAGAGTGAGCCCATCTAACACGAAATCAATTGGCTTTTGTTAAAGCTCAATCTACACCACTTATTGATAACTTACTAGATTCATCTCGCCCGTCTTGGACAACGAGACCGGGTCAATAAAGGCCGTTCGACTCATCTCACAGTTAAGGTCTGGAAAGCCAAGTGAACCTGACCGACGAAGCCGGCTGAAATCTTAATCCAGTCGGAGGACGTACAAACCCGATAGCCGCGCCAGCACCTTAGCCGTTTATAATCTTGAGACGGTCCGCAACCGGCTCGAAGGCACCTCCGTGACCTACAAGAAAGGAGAATCCAGGTCTGACTAGTCCCTATGTTCTCTCATCCAATCTTATCCTAATCTGTTTGGGATTCAAGAATCAGATAAGTACAAAGAGTTATAAGCTCATCTCAATTAGGACTTCCTATTCCATCAGGAGTAGAACAGATCCTGCACCTATAAGTAGGCCCTTAGGTTAGTTCAACAGGTACATTCACATTCTGATACTACTCTTTATTATTTCCTCAGAACCCTTTACTGACTTAAGCATCGGAGGGTCCCCCATGAGGTAACCACCAATCGCCCCCAAGTTCGTGTACTGTTTTGCAAGAATTTGTTCTTAGATTCAAGATATTTTCAGTTTTAAATCTATTCTGAGGTATCGGATTCAGGTATGATATTTTCAATGGTGCGGTGAGCTGGACTTTGTTTACTTTCTCGGGCAAGAATCATTGTTCATCGGAAAGAACACATTCAATTCATATTCTGGGGTTTTTTCCAGTTGTGAACATGTCTCATGAAAACTCTGATCTAGCCATCAACTCCGGTGTGGAAGACACCTAAGGCGGTGTCGAGAAACACCAACTCGATAGGAAAAGCGTCGATCACAGCGGAGGCTTCGGTGAAGGCACCAAAGGTAGGAAGTTCAGGAACGAAAGAGATGGAGGAACGTTCCTCCCGTCCTCACAAGGAACTGGATCCATTCATCAAGATCGCTCGTCAGGTAGCTCCCACTCCAGAGCAGCAAAGTCAGATGATAAGGTCCGCCTATAACCACTTTTTAGCCGTAAGCCACCTCAAGGGACAGGTTCATGAAGATATTGTGATTCCGCCTGAGATAAGTGGGAATAGGAAACTCTTCCCACAATTCAGTTCTATTACTGGAATACCAATATCTGTATCTACGGTGACAGAAGCATCCAAAACCTTGGAATTTCCTAGCGGGTATCCGTTCAGCAGGTAACTTCCACAACGAACTCAATTACTTCAACTTAGCCACCCCCAGGCGATTTCACAGACGCAGATCTTGCAATGTTGCTAGGGTTACTCATGGTGGTGCAAGAAGGAAAAGAAATTCTGGCTGGAATATTGATGCAGAACAGAACTGCTAAATTAAAGGGAGTGGCGACCAACTCAATAGTTGTAACCATTAAGACAGACAGGAAAGATGACTCCCCACCAAAGGCTAGATCACGGCGTAAAGGAAAGAAAAGCAAAGGAAGGAAGCATAAGTCACCCACTCCCTCTCCCTTTGAATCTTCCTCATCTTCTTCCCATTTCGAGTTGGAAAGTTCAGAGGATTTTGACACTAAGTTCAAGAGGCGCTTGAAGAAGTACGCTATTTCGTTTCAATAACAAATTAGTGAGAAAACTCTCTCCCCATTCAAGAAGAATATTATGAGTTAGAAACTTCTAGAATATGTCTTCCCTCCCATCCTAGACAAATACACTAGCACTGATGATCCAAGATCACATATGATGGATTACATCGATTGGATGGACCTGATAAACGCCCCTGAAGCTTATAGGTGCAGGTATTTCCCTACAACTTTAATCGGAGCTGCTAAACAATGGTTCCTCCGACTAGCCCCTAACTCAATTAAAGATTTTGAAACATTGAGGGGGAGGTTTGTGAAGCACTTTATGGGATCGGCCCAGCCGGCTAACGTTAGTCGTGACCTTCACAACATGATACAAAGATCAGATGAATCATTGTAAGATACCTCAAAAGATTCAATGAGGCCTATGTGGGTATAGCCGGCTTGGACTTCAGGACTGCCAAGGAAGCCCTAATCAAAGGAACTCGAAATGACCAGCTCAAACAAGAAATAATTGCAAGAAAACCCACCCCATTTCCTCAGATGATTGGGTTAGCCCATAATTTTCCTAAAAAGCGAAATTCAGATGATAATGACTGATCCAGATGGGACGAGAAGAAGGGAAAGAAAAGCGGAGGCCCCTTGGGGGTTGGTTGGATTTAGGCATGATGAAACCTTTTTAGTTCCAGTTTGCACATTTTAACCAATTTTAATGAATAAAAGAATCGCAAATCTCGATACAAATGATAGAGTCACCACCCAAGTCGTCTACTTGGGAAAGAGTTTTGGTACGATTCCCATTGGGTGGGAGACTCATAACTTTTGGATCAGAAATACGGGTATCGGATCAGTCACTTATTTCTCATATAGTTAATTCAAAATTACATTTACGCATAAAACCGTTTTGTTTTCATCGTCTAGGGAATTATCACAGAAATCCTATTTTCTACACTCTTTCACACTCGTTACATGCGTTTACAGATTATAATAAAGCACAAGCAATAAATGTTGGAGTAAAAATTACAACAGGGGAAAATGTGGGAATCGCAAGAGAACCTATACATTTGTTCTAAGTTATAAAACAAAATAAAAACAAATTTCCCTGCATCCACAAAGATTGGCACAATTTATAGCATCTTATTAGGAAAAATGGGATTATGTTAGCATGACAATTTTGTAATTAATAGTGCCCGGATGACTTCTTGAATCAGGGAAAAATAACAAGTCTTTAACGTATTTTATTATAAAAACACATTTTAACTTATGTGTGTATACCGAATTATTAGTGAAAGTGATCGCATGGCAAATGGTGAGTTAGATTGATTTTAACTGACTAAAAATGAATTCTGGGTTCTGTCTAGGGACCGGTACCCGTATGGGTGGGTGCGTCCCGTACGACTACCGAGGAGGACCGGTACGAGTATAGGAGATCCGTATGGGTCCTGACTGGTCCCCGGGTAGAAACATAGTTCGATTTAGCAAACACATTAATGGAGGAAAAAAAATAAAAATGGGATTTCCTTCCGTATGAGTATAAGGACATAGGGTACCAACAAGGCTCATATAGGTTAGGACCAGATCCAAAATAGGATTAAAAGAACAGATATAATAGAAGAGGCAGAGAATAATGATAAAATAACTGAGATGTGAGTCTCTTTGAAATTCAAGAGCGTTACCTTTACGACGTGAATACACTTTAAGGCGATCCATTTGCCGTTAAGAGAGTCTAGCCAAAGTAGATGGTGAAATGGAGATTTCAGGACTATTTGGGTGAGTATTTGTATGGACAAAACCTGCCCGAAATCCTAATAAACGAAGCTAAGAATGAATAAAATGCGGATAAAACCTCAATGAATGGGTTTTCTCCCTATTTTATACCTCTTATACCTCAACTATACCCTTTCTATACCTATAAAAACTACTAGAATTTGTCTATAATATGTGTTGTATATGTGTTGTCTATGTTGAAAAGGTGAGGAAAGGCCCCTATTTATAGGGTAAAATGAGGTCTGAATGCAATAAATCGCGTTCATGACCTGCCTTTTCCCGAAATAGGTAAGGATCTCCTTCCATAATGCCTGATCAAGCAATAATAGGACCCGTACTGGTGGGGGCCCACCCGTACGGGTCCCCGTCTAGGCGTACGGAAGGAAATGACCCATTTAGGTCTGCTAGTGGATCTGTACCACCAGGCAGCACTCGTACGGGTCCTTAAGGGCAGACTAGGTCTCTAAACTTTCGCTAAACTCAACTCTATTGTAGTAGGAACACCTCTGATAGATAACACCTATAAAATATTTCATTATATAGCTCTCATCATTATTTCTTGAGAAGGATTGTTAAAGTCCAGTGCTTACGGACTGGCCCTTGTAGGATCACTGCAGATGTGGATATGTATGATCTCACGATGTGAGCGAGGGTTTAGAAATCATACCTGAGGTGATGACATGGGTAAGTTCCTTTCTATAGGCGAACTTCTTTCCTGGAAAGTCCCATTCTTGAGGCGGATGACTTTCCTTGCCAATGCGTATCTCTTTCTTGAGGCGGACGACTTTCCTTGCCAATGTATATCCCTTTCTTGAGGTGGATGACTCTCCTGACTGATGGTGTATCCCTTTCCTAAGGCGGATGACTCTCCTGGCTGATGTATCCCCTTCCTAAGGCGGATGACTCTACTGGCTAATGTATCCCTTTCCTAAGGTGGACGACTCTCCTAGCTGATGTATCCCTTTCCTAAGGCGGATGACTCTCCTAGCTGATGTATCCCTTTCCTAAGATGGATAACTCTCCTAGTTGTTGGTGTTTTCTTTTCCTAAGGCAGATGACTCTCCTCCTGGGGGTTTCAAATGACCTGTAAAGAGGCAACAATCAAACACTGAGTTTGTTATTATCTAAGCAGACACATCTTTATTCTTGATTGACTTTGTGATGAATAAAAATTTATGCCCCTTCAATTAAGAATAAAGATGTGTGGATGGGGGTTAGCCCCTAAATAAACTATAAATAAAGTGCAACAAATGTCGGGTTTGGCCCGATCATTTTGGAATGGGATGCCCCTTGGATGGGTGCCCCTCGAAGAATGCCCCTTGGAGGGCTTAATCGACTGATTTCGCTGCTGGGGAATGGGGAGGATGCCCCTGGATTGGCGGGGAGATGCCCCTAGGTGGCAGGAGGATGCCCCTAGATGGTGGGTGGGTGCCCCTAGATTGGTGGGGGGTGCCCCTTGGTTGACTCCGCTGCTAGGGAGTAAAGTAATATCCTTTGGTAAAACCTCTTTGACTGGGGAAGTCCCTCCTAACGAGATTTGTTTGCTGGGGAAAATCTCCTACGCTAGGGTGGACTTGTATACAAAAATTATCCCAGTTAGCGCTCAATTCAAAGATGGCTTACCTTGATTCTTGATTGACTTTTGTGAAAACAGAAATTTTTGCCCCTTCAATCAAGGATCAAGGTAAGCTCGGAGGATTTACCCCTAATTTAACTGAAATATAGAGTTTAGGAGAAATGGGGTTAGCCCCAAGTTTAGACTGGATGCATCTTTGATACTTTAATGAAGTGCTGGTTTAAAATCTGCCGCTAGATGACAGGAGAGGACCCGTATGGGTGGCTTAGGACCCATACGGGTGGCAAGCTCAAAAAATGAGACCCTTATGGGTGGGGTGGGACTTGTAAGGGTCCTTGTCGGGGGGTTCAAAAGCTGATTAGACCCCTCATATTTCGCCTTACACAAAAATTTCCCATTTGCAATTTTCAGCGATTTTCTCCCTAAAACCAGTCAAAATGTATAAAAAGATCATAAAGACTGGCCGTTTCTCCATTAGGCGCGAGGATTTGCTCTAGGTGGGTGATTTAGGGGTTCGAGAATGCCCGGTTTTGGTCGGGTACCTTTTTACGAGGGGGACTTATTTCTGGGGCTCACTCTTGCTTCTAAAGTGCCTTTGATCCCTTTCTTCTAATACTCACGCTTCGAAACTCGTATTTCTCCTAATTCCCCATTTTTCCATTTTTGAATTCCGTGCGAATTTCCCAATTTTTGGCATGATTTGCAGTGCTTTAGACCTTGAAATAGAGCCTAATGCATGTAGCTTTAGCCTAGGATGCTTTTAGGATAGTCTTGGATGAGCTTTGATTGCATTTGGATGATTTTGGATTTTAGGGAAGTTTTTTTGTGATGCTACTATTTGCAAGGACCCGTACGGGTAAGGGGGGACTAGTATGGGTTCCATTTTTAGTACAAGAGTAACTTATGGACCCGTATGGGTGGGTCGGACCTGTACGGGTCCTGTCCTTAGGGACAGAATTCCTGATTCTTTGCTTTTTGCAATTCTTTTTTTATTTCTGATTTATCTGCTGTATCTTAACCTTATTAAATTGTAATATTTTCTTTACAATTTCAATATAAGACTGTAGGAGCCATGAGCTTCTGCAGGAAACGGTACAAGGAGATCCATAACGTGAAGGACACTGAGTTACTAGACCACATTGATTCTTTTGGGTTCAGTGACATTATCAGGGCCATCCCTCAGGCTTCGAAGACGTTGGCCCCAGGTGCTATTTCGGCTCTTATGGAGAGGTGGTCGGTGATGACCCATACATTCCATCTATTGATCGGGGAGGTCACCATTACTCCCTCAGACATGTACGCTCTGACTGGATTGGACTGGATAGGGGACATCATCTATTTGGATGTCTACATTGATAGATGGAATTCTCGGGTTGAGGTGAAGGCCTATCTAGTGAGATTACTTGGGCTCCGTCCAGGAGGGACAGATAAGCTCAAGTACGGGGACTTGCATGATTATTGGATCTGGCAGCCACACCTCGTTGCTCTAGAGAGGAGGGATTAGAATGCCTAATCTTTGCTGCTGACCTTCCTCACTACTATCTTCTTTTCTGTCTATTCAAGCAACCTCAACTATGGTTTGCTCTCTGCTATAGCGGATCTTGCCACTATGCCAGGCAAGAATTGGTGCTGGGCCATCCTAGCACAATTGTATTATAGGCTAGATGTTGGGGTTCGAGGCCAGCAGTCTAAGCTCAAGATCTACCATCTTATCCTACTAGTAATTCTTGAACAAATCTTTTGTACTTTAACCTTTTATTCGAATTGTGTTGCAGCTAATCTTTACTTTATCTTGCAGATTTAGGCCTTTGAGCACCGGTTTATCCCTAGGCTAGGCTTTCCCATGCAGCTTGAGACACCACATATTATATCCAAGTGGATGGGGCCTTGGCAGGACCATGCCTTAACTATAGCATAGTATGGGGAGTTCCTGCACCAGCTATGCTCTGATTGGGTAAACTTTTTTCTTGTTAAACTTGTATCTTACATTTCAACAAACCATTAGTAGAAACTATATTTATGAGGTTGTGATACTTACAATGCATTTATTTTATGCAGGTCATCCAAGACCATGGGATAGGTTGGACACCTATGGGGATATTAAGAGGATGCCGACTAGCGTGGATGACCGCCGCTTTATCCTAGAGTCGCCACTCCCCTTTGAGTGGTATTTCGACGAGCGGGTCTGAGGGTGGAGAACCAGTGCTATGGTAGAGAGATTGATCCCTCCCTCGATCCCAGCAGGCATCTTTTGGCCGCACCTGATGTCGGGGATAGACTAAGGGCTGTACTTCCTAGGTGAGGGAGCTCGAGTGCTATCAGTGGAGGGCTCCTATGCTGGGTTCATTGACTCCTCACTCCTTCCACCCTATGAGAGGATCCACCATGAAAACCTCCCCCTCGAGTTCCACTAGAGTGACAATGATGATGATGATGACAATGATGACGAGGGAGGACCAGAGGGCGACCTCCGGGGTCCCTCTGTAGTTTGAGGCACCGAGGCCTCAGCTAGGTCCGCTACCCATTCTTCTTAGGTATCTTGCTAACTTAGCCTTTGTAAATACCTTGTTATTTCTTAAAATTGTTTATTATCCTAAGTGTAATCTTTTATTATTATAGCCTCCCACTTCTACGTAGAAGAGGCATGCTGCTGCTACTCCTAAGTTGCCGATGAAGCGGTCCTGCACCTCAGGGACCCTAAGAGAGGAGTCCTCCGAGTAGAGCTAGATACTTCTTCTGGTTCCTCGATCATTCGGGGAAGCGACCTGTCAAGGTGCTCAAGGAGTCGGTCGAGCCCATCGATTTTACGCCTTCCAGCTCTAACCATGTAAGGAATTTTCTGTTTTAATCTTATCCTTTACAGTGATCACTTAGAATGTCCCATCCTGATGTGATTTTCTCTTTTAGGTGACCATTTTTGAGGCTAAGAGGATTTCCAGAGGTTATTTCTCCATTCAGGATCTGCTATTAGCCCAGGATGTGCTAGCCTTGGTAAGTTTCTTTTACCTGCAAAATTCAATAAACTATGCATGATGCAAGCCATGACATTTATGTGTATATACTAATCTTATGATTTCTATTGCAGACTCTAGTGGCCATGGAGCGCAGTAAGTCTACACAGGACTTGGATGCTTTAGAGGAGAGAGCCAGGTTTCTGGAGGGGCAACTATAGGCAGCCACTATTTAGGCTAACCAGGCAAGGGCGGAGACTACTTGGGCAAGGGTTGAGATAGTGGCCCTTTAGGGCCAGCTAGCGAGGATGATCGAGGATAGATAGATGCCAGATCCATCTGATTATGAGCCTGAGGATGATCTTACTGCCTATCGAGTGGCACCGATAGTGACTTAGAGTGGCGGAGCCGAGCATGAGGTGGGTCAGCATGTTGGGGGAGCTGATGCTGCTACTGAGGGTGTTGTAGGGACTAAGGACCATGTGATGATCAACATGGATGACCTATTGGTAGATACGCAGGACCAGACTCGGAGGGCCACCATGGATAGGACCCCCTGGTAGCTTAGATTGATATTCACTTTTACTTTTTTGGACATTTGATACTTTTGAGCCCTATATGGCTTATTTTGGTGTAAAACTTGGATTGGTACTTTTGACATTTAACTTTTATGCAAGCTGATTTTTCTTTTTCTGAACTGAGACCATTGAATATTACTGCTTGTGGACCGTTTTACTTCTTGGCATGGCTGTTTTGAAACTAACACTCTGGGGGATACATTCCATTAAGTGATTTCATAGTGAGGAGATAAAGTGATGTTCTAATTTTTATATAGGCCATTCGATGTGAGATGACCTATTGAACATTTATTTTCCTTTCTTTTTGTCCTAATTTTTGCTTGAACTGTCCTTGACGGCTTAGTCCAGCGGACTTTTCTTTTTAGCTTTAACTTTTGCCTAGACCGCCCTTTCGGGTTTTCAATCTAGCAAGCTTTTTCTTTATTTTTTCGCCTTAACTTTTGCTTGGACCACCCTTTCGAGTTTTCAATCCAGCAGGTTTTTTCTTTCTCTTTTTTTGCCTTAATTTTTGCTGGGACCGCCCTTTTGGGTTTTCGATCCCACAGGCTTCTTCTTTTTTTCTTTTTTTTGTCTTAACTTTTGCCTGGACCGCCCTTTCGGGTTTTTAATCCCGTAGACTGTCTTAATTTTTTCCTGAATTGTCCTTGGCAGCTCAATCGAGTAGACTTTTTCTGAATTTTGCATATGCATGATTTCTTTTGGGACTTATCGGTACTTTTTATCTCTTGTTGGACAACATTTACAATGAAAAGAATAACAATGATGCATAACATGTAGAGAAAAATTGACCTTCACACACCTACGATTATTTCACCTAAAGACATGCATGCATTCATAAGACCAAGATTCTTAGCAAAATTATAACATGTTCATTGATGAGATTTATTTGAGTACATAGGCAATGGTAAAAATTTCCAATGGTTAACTCTTACTACTTACTTGTCTTTTACAGATTTTCCAGAAGACAACAAACATTATTCTCTTGATGCCCTAACTTTTTCCTAAGCCGTCCTTTTCAGGTTTTCAACTTAGCGGGCTTTATTTGTATTGGAGTAACCTAATTTTTGCCTAACTGGCTTGTGGAATACCGACTAGTGGGTTGACCCTAATTTTTTCCCGAGCAGTAGAGGACCACTCATCGGGTGATTTATTCTTTATTTCTTTTTATTCTCTATGCTACTTTTTTATGATTTAATTCTTTTGACCTAGACATGATAACACTTAAGCCTATCTTGATTCAGTGGATTCACGGACTCATTTCTATCCATATCCATAAGCTTGATTCCTCCTTTTCTAAGGACTTTCTTAACTATGAATGGTCCTTCCCAATTAGGCTTGAGCTTGCCCCTAGCTTCAGTGTTGACCTAGCTTATCTGTTTGAGAACCAGATCACCCGCTTTGAGAGGTTGCTTTGGGTATCTGACTCTATTATTCTAAGCTCCAGCCATACGCTGTTAGTACATCTGCAGGTGGTCAAGTGCTTTGAGTCACTTTTCATCTATTACGTTCAACTATTCATACCTAGCCCTTGCCTAATCCGACTCTTTTAACCGAGCTTCGAGTGCTACTCTTAGGGATCTTACTTCTATTTCAACCGATAATATAGCTTCCATTCCATATACCAAGGGGAAAGGTGTCTGATGAGTGAGGGTTCTTATACTGGTCCTATACCCCCAAATCACAAATGGAAGTTTATCAGCCTAATCCCTTTAGGTAGCCACTACTTTTTACAAGATTTTCTTGATTGACTTATCGGCATTAATGATGAGCTTTCCTTTAGAGTGTCTGAAGGGGTTGGGCATCTTTTTGTGACCTAAGATGTTCTTTCTATAACTAGAGCTAGCCTACTATTGATATTCTCATAAGTCTTTTTGGTGTCCTTTCTTAACGACATGTACCCTTGTACCTTTCCCCCTTCGCGAAGAAAGATGGACTAAAACTTATTGTTATCATGTCTGCTAAGCACTTTTATTATCTCTTTTATTTAGTGATAGGTTTTAACCATTGGATATTTATGCCATTGCGATGTATTCAAAGTCAACTTCATTAATAAATATAATGACATTTTTAAGATTGTTGTTATGAGTGCATGATGTCATTCGAATGGAATACTCGAGTGAAATGTGAATGAGAATTGCATCAATTTATTCATGAAATGCTTTAAAAGTACTGATGTTACAGCTTATCTATGATATGCCTTATAAGCAACATTGTTTGCAACATTAAAAATTACATCATTTGAATAATCCTTCATAGGCGGAGGGCCTTATTGATCAACTTTGGCAATACTTACAGTTGAACTTGTAGCTCCGATTTACAGGTTCGCATGCATTTCTTTAGCCATTACTCTGCTAAGTATTTGATAGCCTTGCTAATGGGATTTCCTTTCTCATTTCCCTTACAATTCTTCCTCATAAGTACTAGTAAGGCCTTGGTGATGGACTCAATTGCTTCATTCATTTCATCTTCTTCAGCATTCCCACATACTTCCATAGAAACTGAGGTTTTAATCATGCAGCCTTTCTTAAAATCACATACATTGTTGAAGATCTCAAAACCAGGGACCTTCTTGCCCCTTACCTTGAAAAGTTCTTCCTCACCCATGAATATCTTTTGCTTAACCTCAGTCCCTATCATAGGGAAGGATTGGGGTTTAGACTTCTTAGCACCTGGGCAATTCCCCAAACCAAGTCTGAATGGCCATGGAAGGGGCAAAATGGGTTCTAACATACCCTGAGGATTCTTTCCAAGCCCCTTTCCTTTCTCATAACCTTGCTTCCTTATAGTCTTTTTAATTTTAAGCGATATGTACCCCTTAACCGAAAACTTCGTACCCTGGTGAGCTACAGCCACCCTCGATTCCTTTTCTTGGGCTTCCATAGCTGCTATAATAGATGGTCCATCAGCTTCAATGGTCACTAGCTTGCCATTGTGGATGAGCTTAACTTTCTGATGTACTGTGGAAGGGACGACTCCTAATGCATGGAGCTAAGGGCAACCCAACAATAATGAGTAAGTGACGGGAATGTTAAGGACATTGAATAAGACTTTAGATTCTACTCCCCCAACTATAACCTCAGTTTCGAAGAGTCCAATGACACTCCTTTTCATATCATTATACGCCCTTATAACGGTATTGGATTTCTCCAACATGGATTCATCCAGCCCTAAGTGAGGAAGGATCTTGGTAGGGCAAAGATTAAGGGCGGAACCATTGTCCACCATAACACATGGGATATAACGATCAAAGATTTGCACCTTAATGAAAGTGCCTTGTTATTCTTGTTCCTTTCGGCGAGGAGGTCTAATGGACAAAACATAATGGGTTCAACTTAACTGGGAGAAGATCCCCCAATATATAAAAACACTTCGACCAAGGTAGTGGAAGGTGTAGTCTCCATGCTTAATAACTTTTCTATCAAACCCTTGTGATGATCTTCAGAGTCAATCAGAAGTTGCCAAATGCTATACTTGGCGGGGGTAACTTGCAATTGTTGAATGAGAGGGGTGACTTTTAAATATTTATTTTTGGTACCAATTGGGGTTTGAGTCTCAATAGCAGGTGTAAAGGTTGGACCCTGATTGACAATTTGGGATGACCTGGATATCGACATCTCTACCTCTTCTTCTTTTTAGGAGAGGATTAGAAGGAGCCCTTCCACTTTAGGTATCATGTAACACCCCATTTTTCATATAGCTTCTCCCCTCGGAAGTTTTTACCAACAAGGTTGGTCGTAAAAGTTCATTATTCTCCAACACATAAGCATCGATATCAATTAGTTCTGGTTGAACCAACATAGCCTCCTCATCATAAGTTCCTTCTAACTCGTATGCATCGGGACCAATACAAACTTTACTTTAACTTATTTTGTTGTAAAAATACATTTTAACTTCTGTGGGTTGATTTACCGGATTATTAGTGAAAGTGATCGCATGGCAAATGGTGAGTTGGATTGATTTTAACTGATTAAAAATGAATATTGGGTTCTATCTGGGGTCGATATTCCATATAGGTGGGTGGGACCCGTATGGCTACCGGAGAGGTCTTCTATGGGTATGGGGGACCCATACGGGTCCTGTCTAGTTCGGGGTAGAAACTTAGTTCGATTTAGCAAACAGATTAATGGAGGAAAAATGAAATAAAAATGGGATTTCCTTCCGTAAGAGTATGGCGCACCAATTCAATATCCCTAAGGACATAGTGTACTAATAAGGCTCATATGGATTAGGACCAGAACCAAAATAGGAATAAAAGAACAGATATAATAGAAGAGGCGGATAAAAATGATCAAATAACTGAGATATGAGTCTCTTTGAAACTCAGGAGCGTTACCTTTACGATGTGAATCCACTTTTAGGCGATCCCTTTGCTGTTGAGAGAGTCTAGCCAAAGTAGATGGTGAAATGGAGATTTCAGGACTATTTGGGTGAGTATTTGTGTGGATAGAACCTCCCCGAAATCCTAATAAATGAAGCTAAGAATGAATAAAATGTGGACAAAACCTCAAGGAATGGGTTTTTCTCCCTATTTTATACCTCCCATACCTCACCTATACCCTTTCTATACCTACAGAAATTGCTAGAATTTGTTTATAATATGTGTTGTCTTTGTTGTAAAGGTGAGGAAAGGCCCCTATTTATAGGGTGAAATGAGGACTGAATGCAATGTTCACGTTCATGACCTGCCTTTTCCCAAAATAGGTAAGTATCTCCTTCTATAAAGCCTGATCAGGCAACAATAGGACCCGTATGGGTGGGGCCCCACCTGTATAGGTTCAGGGGGACCCCATACGGGTTCCTTTCAGGCATACGGAAGGAAATGACCTATACGGGCCCGCCAGTGGATCTGTACCACCAAGCAGCACCCGTACGAGTTCATAAGAGCAGACTAGGTCTCCAACTTTAGTCTAACTCAACTCTGCAGTAGTAAGAACACCTTTGTTGGATAACAACTATAAAATATTGCATTATCTAGATCTCACCATCGTTTTGTGACAAGGATCATTAAAATCCATTGGTCACAGCCGTGTCCAACCGGGTCATACCACTATGTCTTATCTGAGTGGGCATTCCATCGTCTCCTTAGGAGAAGTGAAGCTGAATGTGGAAATTGGTGGCAAGGAGCACATATATCGAGTAGAGGTCAACTTTACTCATGCTAAAATTTTAGTTGGATTCAACATCATCTTAGGACGCCCCTTCTTGTGCGAAACATTTGCCTCCATATCTCCCATCCACTTAGTATTAAAAATACCAACTAAAAGAGGGACGACAGTGGATGTAGGAAACCCCTTGGTGGCTCACAAAAGATATGTGGCCTCATTAAGGAAAGACAAAAAAATGGCTCCAAAGGAGAAATCATGAGAGGATAATGAAGACCGAGATGACTTCAGCCCAGGCGAAAGTAGTTCAATTGCCAAAACTGTTGGTGAACATGAAGTGCTAATGGTGGGACTGGGCAGAGCATTAAAAGTAGCCAAAGATTTGAAACCTGATACAAAGGTAAGCATTAACTCAGTTATGGTCGGGCAATAACATGCCTTTTCTGGGAATCATGAGGACTTTTTGGGAGTCCGGCCATAAATTATACAACATAGCCTCAATCTCGATCCAGAAGCAGCCCCAATAGTACAAAATAAAAGAAAGCATGCTCCTGAAAAGCAAAAGGCCATTGAAGAAGAAGTGGGCTAGTTGCTCAAAGCCAAGCATATCAGGGAAGTACATTACCCCGGATGGCTAACAAACGTCGTATTGGTTAAGAAACCAAACGAAAATTACCGCATGTGCGTGGATTTCACAGACTTAAACAAAGCAACCCTTAAGGACTTCTACCCTTTGCCGAGCATTGACTAGTTAGTAGATACTACAGCCGGTTTTGTCATCTATTCCTTTTTGGACGCGAAGGCTGGATATCATCAAATTCCCATAGACCCGACGGATGAAGAAAAGACGTACTTTGTTACTCAAAAAGGGACATATTGCTACATGGTCATGCCATTTGGATTGAAGAATGCCGACGAATCTTACGAACAATTGGTAAACAGAATGTCCAAAGACATGATCAGTGAGATGGTCGAAGTTTATATGGATAATATGATAGTGAAGAGCAAAAGTGAAGAAGCACATATGAATGACTTAGAAAAGGTACTTAAAACCTTGTAAGCCTACCGATTAAAACTCAACCTAGAGAAATGTGTCTTTGGGGTCAAGAGTGGAACGTTTTTGGGAATTATGATTTCAGAAAGAGGAACCGAGGCCAATCTAGAAAAGATAGAAGCAATCATCCGGATGGACCTGCCTTGAAGAATGAATGAGGTTCAACATCTCAACAGGAGGACTAATGCCCTAGTATGGTTCATCTCATTCTCAGCAAAGAGATGCATGCCTTTCTATAAGGCGATAAAAAAAGATAGAAATTTCAAGTGGGATGAAGACTGCTAAGAGGCTTTCGACTAAATGAAGGACTTCCTAACTAAACCTCCACTCATGAGCCGCCCCAATGTTGGGGACACCCTTTATCTCTAGTTATCAGCAATAGAGGAGGGAGTAGGCACCGTCTTGATTTGAGAAGATGAGTAAGAGCATTATCTCGTCTATTGC
Organism: Euphorbia pulcherrima; assembly: GCA_947683365.1. Taxonomy (NCBI): domain Eukaryota; kingdom Viridiplantae; phylum Streptophyta; class Magnoliopsida; order Malpighiales; family Euphorbiaceae; genus Euphorbia; species Euphorbia pulcherrima. The sequence continues at coordinate 10,418,691 of CANTUS010000016.1, forward strand.
ACAAGTAAGGTATAGAGGAACGCAGAAATGAAGTACCCTAAAATTGAAAAATTGACCCTGGCATTAATTCACTCGGCAGATTGGCTGAGACCATATTTTTAGGCTCACACCATCGCGGTAAGGACTAGTGTTCCTCTTAAGAAATTGTTGCAGCGTCCAAATACATCAGGCCATCTAACAGAGTGGGCTATTAGACTTAGAGAATATGACATAAGATTCGAGGCTAGAAAGGCCTTGAAAGCTCAAGTATTCACAAACTTTGTTGTAGAATTTACGGGAATCAAACCAGAAATCACCATTCCATCAGAAACCTAGACAATATATGTGGATAGCTCCTCCTGCTCAAAAGGACCTGGAATTAGAGTTTATGTTCAAGGGCTTGAAAGAATTAGACTATCATAAGCCGCTAAACTAGCATTTCCTTCTACCAACAATGCGACTGAGTACGAAGTAGTGATCAAAGGATTGAAGCTAGCCAATGAAATAGCACCCAACATTATTATTCTCAAAAGTGACTCCAGGTTAATAGCAAACCAATCAACTGGACATACGGAACCAAATGAGCCAAAATGATCAGATACTTAGCCAAAGTAGGAAAGTTGTTAGAAAAACTAGAGGCCAAGGGAATCGGGTGAAAGATTGAGTATATTTCTCGAATGCAAAACCAAAAAGCAGATGAGTTAGCCAAGGCGGCTGCTGGAAAAGACTCGTTGAAAGAGCTAAGTTGCCCTTACAAAGTCTTGACCCAGCTGACATATGAAGAGTAATTTGAAAACCTCTGGATTTAGCAGAAGGTGGATGCAACCTCTGTATGACTACCTAGCTTGCGATAAGTTACCAGAAGATAAAATTGAGGTGGAAAAGATAACCAAGAAATCCATGCGATTTGCCTTGGTGTGTGAAGAATTGTACAAAAAATCCTACTTAGACGTATGGCTTAAATGCATCACTAAAGAGCTAGGAAAACTTAATATAGAAGAAATCCATAAAGGAGACTGTAGATCTCACTAGGAGGCTGAGACTTTACTCAGATGAATCACTTTAGCTGGTAACTACTAGGAGACTGTCAAAGCTGACTCGGAGGATTACGTGAGAACTTGCCATCAGTGCCAAATCCATGCAAGAAAGTTGCACATTCCAAAGGCCAATCAAAAGCCAATAATGATCGACTAGCCGTTTGCGTCATGGGGAATAGATATTATAGGACCAGCCAGAGGCGTTCGAGCAGAAGAAATGGATACTCATGGCAATTGACCACTTTTCCAAGTGGGTTGAGGCAAAAGCACTAAGCTCTATCACAGCTGAAAGAATTATTGACTTCATTTGGAAGCTTATAATCACTTGGTTTGGAGTGCCAAAAAGAATCAGAGCAAACAACGGATCATAATTCATCTCGGAAAAATTCAAAGACTTCTGCAAACACTAGAAGATTGAAAATTGCTTTTCATCCGCAGCACACCCATAGACGAATGGCCAGATGGAAGTTACCAATAGAACTCTAGGAGAAGGATTGAAGAAGAGGGTACTTGATTGAAAAGGAAAATGGTTGGATAAGGTGATCAAAGTGTTATGGTCTTACATAGCCACTCCTTGCTGGACTACCGGACAAACCTATTATTCTTTGGTTCATAGAGTTGAGGTGGTTATACCGATTGAAATTAGAGCACCATCAGACCGGGTAGCATAATATATCGAGAAAGATAATGACATCAACATGAAATACCACTTGGACAACTTAGATGAGAGAAGAGAGCAAGCCTGGATCCTCATGGTGGCTTATAAGGCAAAGACTGCAAGATACCATGATAGACGAGTTTGAGAAGTCTGACTTAAAGAAAGAGAACTAGTCGTTTAAGGCTCAGCCACTTCATAGGCTCAACAAGGCAAAGGGAAGATGGGCGCTAATTGGGAAGGCCCCTACAAAATCCTCAAAGTCATTGGACCGCCTACATACAAGTTAGGGACTATGGAAGGTAAAGAGCTTCCTTGTACTTCTAACATTGCTAATCTTAGGCTCTATTACATAGTTGATACTGAGGGGCTCTAGCAGCCGTACTCTTTTTCCTTCCTTAATGATCTTTCCCACTGGTTTTTCCCTTAAGGAAGTCTTTAACAAGGCGGCTCCCCTCAAGTAATTATCTGGATGCGAAGAATTCCCTAACTTGTATTCAATTTGCTATTAATAAAGTAATCTTTTGTTCATACATTTGCCTTAACAAGTACTTATTACACTTTATGTCACAAACTCTGTGTAAGGTGTCGATGACGTATGGGTCTCCCTTGGCACTTGGGTGAGAGGTAGGGCCCCCTAAGGGTTGGTTGGATTTAGATGAAACCATTCAGTTCAAGTTTACACATTTTAGCCAATTTTATGGATAAAAGAATCGAGACCCAAATCTCGATACAAATGATAGAGTCGCCACCCAAGTTGTCAACTTGGGAAAGAGTTTTGGTACGGTTCCCATTGGGCGGGAGACTCATACCTTTTAGATCCGAGATTTGGGTATCGGATGAGTCACTTATTTCTCATTTAGTTAATTCAAAATTACATTCGCTGCTGTGAGCAACGGATTTTAACGATCCTTCTGACGAAACAATGATGAGAGCTATATTATGAATCCGTCTACAGGTGTTATCTACTTGGAGTGGTTTCAATGCAGTTTGGTCAAGCTTTGTCAAACCTAAAACCTCAGAAAACTATCGCCTAAGCCCTAAAAGGTCTAAAATGGTCAAAATAGATCAAAACAAGTCAAAACCGGTTAGTTTCGGGCGAATCCAGGAACTTTTGGGAAGTTTTGGGCAAAACCGGTCAGACCGGTCCGAACGGATCCTTATAGGTCGACCTGGATGCATAAAAATCTGCACGGGTAAACCTAAATCTGTATGGGCGGGCTAATTGGACCCGTATGGGTCCACCCTATCCGTACCGGTCCGAAAACTTCCCAAATTGCCTAATTTGGTTTAACGGGACCCGTAAGGGTCCCGACCACCCCTTACCTGTCCCCAAAACGCCCAAACAGTCGTTTTAATGCCCAAATCTGCCATAAACAAATATATTATGCCATAAAAGAATATAAATCGATATAGTAAATATAATTTACCATAGAGCAAATATAATTTGCCATAAACGAGTATATTCTAACATAGAATATAATTCGATCTTGTAAATATAATTTGTCATATTGCAAATATAATTTGCTATAAACGAATATATTCTGACATAAAAGAATATAATTCGACATAGTAAATACAATTTGCCACATAGCAAATATAATTTGCCATAAACGAATATATTCAAACATAAAAGGATATAATTCGATATAGTAAACATAATTTGCCATATAGCAAATATAATTTGCTTTAAACCAATATATTATGACATAAAAGAATATAATTCGATATAGTAAATATAATTTTCCATATAACAAATGTAATTTATGATAACAAAATATAATTTGACATAAAAGAATATAATATGCCATAAACGCATAAATTAGCCATTTAATGCATTTAAACCTATTTCCCCCCTATAAATAGAGGTCATTCCTCACCTATTCAAGACACAACATACACAATTAGAAATCATAATAAGAAGCAAATACTACTATAGGGAAATTATTCTAGCAAAGTTCTTGAGGTTATAGCAAGGGCATAGAAGAGGTATAGAAGTTATAAAATAGGTGGAAAACCATTCCACATTGGTTTTGCCCACATTTTGTTTCTTTCTAGCTTCATATTTAGGATTGGGGGAGATTTTATCAACACAAATACTCACCTAAACAATTCTAAATCCATCATGTCATCATCTACTTTGATAAAGTTTCCATTCGGCATTGGAATCGCTCTAAAGTGGATTCACTGCGTAAAGGTATGCTCCTGAGTTTCAAAGAGACTCAAATCTCAGTTATTTTATTTTTATTCTCTATCTCCTCTTTTCTACCTGTTCTTTTATTCCTGTTTTGGGTCCGGTCCAAACCCATATGAGCCTTGTTGGCACCCTATGTCCTTAAGGATATTAAACTGGTGTGCCATACTCATATGGAAGGAAATCCCATTTTTATTTCATTTCTCCTCCATTAATTTTCTTATTAAATCGAACTGAGTTTCTGCCCAGGACCTGACAAGACCCTTACAGATCCCCTGTACCCGTATTGGTCCTCGCCGGCAGCCGTAAAGGTCCCACCCACCCATACGGTTACCGGCCCCCAGGAAGAACCTAAAATTCTCTTTTAAACTGGTTAAAATCAATCAACTCACCATTTGCCATACGATTACTAATAATCCGATAAATCAACCCACAAAAGTTATAATGTATTTTCACAACAAAATAAGCTGAAGAGCAATTATTTCTCTCCGATCCTACAAGCCGCCTGGGCACTATCGATCATAAAATCGCCACGCTAACATAATCACATTTTTCCTAATAAAATGCTGACTTATGATGTGCTATAAATCATGCTAATATTTGTGGATGCAGGGGAATTTATTTTTATTTTTTATAACTTAGAACAAATGTATAGATTCTCTTGCAATTCCCTCATTTTCCCCGGATTGTAATTTTATTCCCCTTTTTACTACTTGTGCTTTATTATAAACTGTTGCATGCATAAAAGAGTGTACATAAATAGATTTTTGTGATAATTCCCCAAATGATGAAAAACAAATGATTTTACGCGGTGAATGTAATTTTGAATTAACTAAATGAGAAATAAGTGACTCATCCGATACCCGAATCTCTGATCTAAAAGGTATGAGTCTCCTGCCTAATGGGAACCATACCAAAACTCTTTCCTAAGTAGACAACTTGGGTGGTGACTCTATCATTTGTATCTAGATTTGGGTCTCAATTCTTTTGTTCATTAAAATTGGCTAACTGTGCAAACTTGAACTAAATGGTTTCATCATGCCTAAACAAGAAACAACCCTGAATGGACCCTACCGTACAGGGCAGGAATTTTCGTCCGTTCACAGTGGTGACTCTGTTGGGGACATAATCTTTTAACTTGCAAAATTTTGGTTTGTTTTTTATTAAAAGATTAAGATGAGCACCGAAAATCATTTATTTAATTCAACCCAGTTTCTTTTTCATCATTTGGGAAAATTATTACACTCTACCTTAGATGCACTCTTTCCTTATATATTAACCTCACTATGTATCATCATACCTGCCTCATGCATAATTTAAGCCATGAGTTTATTGATCATTTGGTACTCACTTGAGCAAGAGTCAAAGCTTTACAACAATCTCAAGTTTATTTGGTCCGCATTTAACCAAATTCAGTTTTGTTAAGTGATAAATCTCTGCCTCCATCTCCTAGTAATCCACCGTCCAGTTAGTTCGGACAGTTGGGTTTAGTTGGTCCGTATGATTCAGGGGGTACTACAGTTCTGCTAGCCGTCAGTCAATCTATTTAGCCTAGTCAAGGATTCATGCTTTTAGTGTTTCAGTTTTAGGGATCTAGCCAAGGTCCCAACTGCGTAACCACACCAAAGGGGACAACCTTTCATCATCCAATAGGTCTACCCTTTGGTGTGACTACAAATGCTTAACAACCTTCACCTCTAGTCTAAGCCATAAGAGGGGCAATATTTGAGGAATTGGAGTACATTGATGAAGTAGAAAGAGGACTAATGCCAATACAAGTAGAAGCTCAATATTAGGAGACTACCGATTCATCGATGGATCCTACCGAGGTCAATTATGAAGACCCTCCACATCAGGAGGATGATTTCAAGGATGAGGTAAGCTTTTAACATTGTTAGTATTTTGATGCAAACAACGCCACTTATAAAGCATATCACAAATGAATTGATGCATTCACATTATGTTTGAGCATTTTATTCTTAAAGATATCGTGCACTCACAAAATCAATATTCTTAAAAATTTCATCATGTTTATTAAAGAAACTGAATTTGAATACATCGCAATGGCATAAGGTTGGTATGGTTAAAACCTACCACAAAAAAGGAGAGAAATGAAAAGTGCTTAGCAAACATGATAGCCTTAAGTATTAGCTCATCTTTTTCCACAAGGGGGAACGAAGATACACATCACTAAGAAAGAAAGCTAGGAGCCCAATTTAAAAAACGGGGGGGGGGGGGGGGGGGGAGACATACTCCGCATAAAAATTCAAGGAAAAGATCTTACAACATAAATCTAAAATCAAGGCAAGCTTAAGCCTAATGCTCTTCCAAAACTTTTAAAAGGGTAAACTGTCACATCCAACAAATTGGAATTTCTTATCAATGTAGGTACCTCCCTTGGACCTATATTCTCATCAAAATATCCCTCCAAAAATGTTTTCTTCATTTGTTCAAAAGAAAGAAGACCCATCACCCTACATAATGATCCCAAGCCTCTATAATAACATAACCTCTTTCTTTCACAAAAGAGAGGAACCTATTCATTCCAACACTAAATGGCCCAAGCTTACCTAAAGCAACCCGTCAAGGTGGGTGATCTAATTCTCAAACAACTACACCAAGTTAACACTGATGCTAGGGGAAAGTTCAGGTCTAATTGGGAAGAATCGTTCATGGTTAATAAAGTCCTTGACAAGGGAGGAATTAAGCTTAGGGATATGAATGAAAATGAGTTTGTGAATCCACTGAATCAAGAAAGGCTTAAGCGCTATCATGTCTATGTTAAAAAAATAAATCACAAAAAAGTAGCACAATAAAAAAAAGAAATAAAGAATAAATCACCCGACGAGTGGTCCTCTACTGCTCGCGCAGAAATTAGGGTGCAACCCGCTGATCAATATTCCATAAATCGGTCAGGAAAAAGTTAGGGTACTCCAACAAAAATAAAGCCCGCTAAGTTGAAAACTCAAAAAGGGCGGCTTAGGCAAAAGTTAGGGCATCGAGAGAAAAGATGTTAGTTGCTTTCTGGAAAATCTATAAAAGACCAGAAAACTATTGTCATTGCCTGTGCACTCAAATTTAATTTTATCAATGAACATGTTATGATTTACTAAGAATCCTGGTCTTATGAATGCAGGCATGTCTTTAGGTAAAATAATCTCAAGTATGTTAACATCAGTTTTTCTACATCTTGTACTCTTTATTGTTATCATTACTGCACGTGTATTATTCAATAAATGGCAAAAAAATGCCGATAGGACACAAAAAAATAAGGCCTATGCAAAAGTCGGAAAAAGTCTGCTAAACTGAGCCACCAAGGACGGTTTAGTCAAAAGTTAAGACAAAAAAAAGAAAGAGAAAATCCGCTGGGTTGAGCCACGAAGGACAATTCAGGTAAAAATTAGGACGAGAAAAATACAAAATAAGTTCCATAGATCGCAGCACATCAAGCGCTCTTTGCAACAGTTAGAACTCAAATTAAAAGTGCCAAGTGGTTCCACTAGCATCATCCAGCTTGCACCATGTTACAGTTTGGATACCTCAAGGACACATTCCCCTAATGTGCAAAGAATGAATCTCATCAGATCAAATCAAAGAAGTATAGGCATCCATATAAACCTATACAAGTCTACAACAGGCATAAGTATCTCATCCAAATCTTGGTAGTACTCATCTGTCTCATTCAGGCCAGTCTCTCAGTAATCTAGAGCTTTGAAAGTTTGGTTACTAGTCAATTCACCAATAATTTAAGCCTTTATGAAGGAAGGACACGACAACAATATTATCGAGGCAAAGGATCAATCAAGGACCCAGACAAGCGAGAAAAGCACAGCTTAATCTAAGCTACTGGGGGTCCTATCCCTGGTACTCATCCTGATTCTAGTCCTGTACATCTGCCAATAGGTCATCCCTATCTATCATCATAAGTTCCCCTGCCTAACCAGCATCTACAGTAGACAGATCAGGAACCCTGGTCTCCAAAGCTCCTGCTATACTCCCAGAAGTAATACTGATCCCCCCTATTCACTGCTCTACCTCCTACTCAACTCCCACCACCTGAGTGGCCACCAGCTCCATCCGACAAGATGAACTGTTCTCCTCCAAAGAAAGAAAAAAGCCTGCTGGATCAAAAAGTGTGGTCATGGTAAAATTAAGGTAAAGAAAAAAAAGAGCTTGCTTGATTGAAAACCCGAAAGGGCGGTCTAGGCAAAAGTTAAAGCAAAAAAAAAGAAAAAGAAAAGGTCCGCTGGATTGAGCCACTAAGGACAGTTGAGGAAAAAAAATTAGGACAAAAAAAGAAATGAAAATAAATGTTCGATAGGTCATCTCACATTGAATGGCCTATGTAAAAGTTGGAACATCACTTAGTCCCCTCGATACGAAATCACTGGATGGAAGTAATACAGGTTTTCAAAGCAGCAATACTCACCGATCCCAGTTCAGAAAAAGAAAATCAGCATGCATAAAAAGTTAAATGCCGAAAATGCCAATCCACGTTTACACAAAAGTAAGCCACACAGGGCTAAAAAGTATCAAACGTCCAGAAAGTAAAATATACATTTCAATCTAAGATGCTGAGGGATCTTGTCCCCGACGATCCTTTGAAGTCTAGTTCTGTGTATCTGCTAACAAGTCATCCATGTAATCATCATATGGTCCTTAGTCCTTGTGGCAGCCTCAGTAGCGGTATCAGTTCCCCCAACATGTTGGTCTACCTCCTGCTCAGCTCTGCCCCTTTGAGTCACTATCGGCGCCACTCGATAGGCAGAAAAGTCATCCTTGGACACAGAATCAGACAACTCAGGTATCTGCTTACCCTCGACCATCCGAGCCAGCTGGCCTCACAACACCTCGACCCTGGCCCTCACCTGAGCAGTCTCAGCTCTAGCCCTCTCTGACTCTAATGGCCTAACCCGACCGACCTTAGTAGTGGCTACTCACAACTGTTCCTCTAGGAACCTATCTTGCTCCTCATAGACATCCAAATCCTAAGCGAACCTACCACACTCCAAAGCCAACAGAGTCTGCAATCAAAATCATAAGATCAGAACACATATATAAATATCATGGCATGCATAGTTTGTTAAATTTTGCAGGTAAAAGAAACTTACCGAAGCTAGTGTATCCTGAGCTAACAAGAAGTCCCAAATGAACAAGTATAACCCCTGGTCAGTACCCAATATAAGATGCAATCAAAAGACTCCCACTGGGATTGGGGGAGGGATCGGTCTGTCTACAACAGCACTAGTCCTCCACCCTCGGCCCCGTTTGCCAAAATACCACTAAAAGGAAAGTGGTGACTCCAGGATAAAGCGGCGGTCTTCTACGCCACCCCACATTCGCTCAATGCCCCCATATGCACAAATTAAATGCACTGTGAGTATCACAACCTCATAAATACAGTTTTGACTAATGGTTTGTTAAAATGTAAAATACAGGTTTAGTAGAGAAGAACTTTACCCGATCTGAGTGCAGCTGGCGAAGGAACTCCCTATACTGCACTGTAGCCAGGGCCTAACCTTGCCAAGTCCCCATCCACCTAGAAATGGTGTGAGGCATCTCTGGCTGCCCGGGCAAACCTAGCCTAGGGAATGGCCCTGACGATATCAGTGAACCCGAATGGGTCAATATGGGCTTACAGCTCAACATCCCCAATAGTTCAAATATCCTTATGCCACTTTATGCAAAAGCTCAGGGCTTCCACAGTCTTATACAGGAACTACAAAGGTAAAATAACAGTTTAATAGGGTTTGGATACAATGAATAAGTCAAAAAATTGGAAAAAGGTCACAGAAAACCCAGTTTTAGACATTATGTCCTTAAAGAAGGGACCCATATGGGTCCCACCCTAATAAAACACCTTCCGTACGGGTCCCACCCCATCCATATGGGTCCCCTTGAGGCAATTTTTAAAATGGGAGTAGGATTCCTCAAACAGCAGGCGCAAGCATCCCATCCAACAACTTCTTCAGCCATTCGGGTCAGTATCAGGCGTATGACTCCTACTTAGCCATACGGGTCTTCCCTCCTACTTTAGAATAGTTTTACAAGCAAAACCAGAACTCCTCAGTTGTAAGGGCACATCAGATCCTAATTGGTGAAAACCCCATTATGAGCATGGGCTTTTCGATGACCCTCGGAATGATGATGACTTTTTGCTCTAACCTTTTACAGTCTAGTTATTCCATTATTTTAGAATCGAATCGCATTTGGCAAGTTCTTTGTTGACGATTTTGAGATCTTTAGACCCCGATTATTATAATAATTGGATCGCTTTTAAGATGTTAACTGCTTCCTTTCCCCTAGCGCATAGTAATTTGTTTCGCTATTTTTCCTTAAAATCTAGACATTTTTAGCGAGTCTCGTTTGCATCGATGGGTTCTTCGCTCTCCGAGCTTTCTGGAATGTCAAGAATCACCCCGGTCGGATGCCCTGTATTGGTTGTTCATGTTTCATGCCCTGCGGCTAGGGCCCTCTTTGCTTTTTTCCCCCCTAATGTCCCCTGTCCGACAGCAACGTCCGACGTCACCGTCGGAGCAAGGGGCTGCATGGTCCACGCGCCAAGCCACATTGCTCATGCAGCCTTTTAGGCTACATCACTTGACATGGCCTAGATCTGGCCGCATCATATTACGCGGCCTAGGCTATGTCGTATCATGTGACGCGGCCTACCGCATCACTGACGCAGCCCACCGAGTCGCTGATGCAGCCTTCGTGCAGGGAATCTACAGACTGATCTTTTTTAGGTTTTCTTAGCCACCAAGTCGGGTTTTGGGATTTTTTCATCAAATATTAACATTTTGGGGATTAATTCTTGAATTTTACAGTTAGGGGGTCTATAAATACTCATCAAAAATCAGTTTTGAGAGGACTTTTTTGCGGATTTTAGAAGAGAATCAAATTCTTAGAATTCTAAGGTTTTATGGAGAAAAAGTTTAATAATATGGTGAAAATCTAAGCCAATATACTTGGTTCTTGATTTCTAAATCTTATTAGACTTAATCTCTTAGGTTAAATCATTAAAATCTATTTGAAATTTTAGGTAAAAAAATTGGTTTAAATAGGATTTAGGAACTTTTTCCTAAAAAATCACTAAATCCCTTACTAAATCGTTGTTTCGTCGGGTCTTCATCTCAAATCCATTACAAAGCTTGCCAAACGTCCGGTTCAAGTCTCGAGAGTGGATTCACGGCCTTTAGGTAACTTTCTGAGTTCCAATCTACTTCTTTTTGTTATTTATATCTGCTGCTGTGTTTTTGGTTGTTTTTGCGATCGTTTGGCCCTTTTATTCGTCCTTTTTATGATTTTCTGTCAAAAATCTGGTTGACTATTCCGCTAAACGTCACCTAGGCTGCCTTGCCGAGTCGGCCTACAACTTCGTTCAGTCGGCCTACGGGTCGCTCAAGCGGCCAACTGTTGTTTTATCAGATTTTCTGGGTTCTTTTCCCCCTGAGCTGAAAAACCAAAGTTATTTACGCATTTTAAGTCCGAATCTACTGTAACAGTGTAGGAAATGACTTGAAATTTTAGTAATCTTGGGTTTTCAGGCACAAAAAGGTCGATTATGGCTTGTTTAGACACTTTTTCCGGGAGGCCACTTCAGTGGGTTGAAGGCCATCTAGGCCACCTCATTGGGTCGGCCTACCATGTTGTTGAGTTGGCCTACCACCTCACTAAGTCGGCCTACTAGCAAAAATGTCCAAATGGCGCCTTTGTGCCTTATTCTGTGGTTTTTGGCCCATTTCTGTTATTTTTGACCCGGTTTTGATCATTTTAATGCGTTTTCGGCCCCGATTTTTACCCCGAAAAATTTCCTGAAAATTATGAATAATTTGAAGCTATTTTCATGTTACTTTATTCTTTTTTAGATTTTATTTTTATTTTATTTGATTTAATATACGTTTTAATGGCTTAAAAATGGCGTTTTTGACTAAATAAATCTAAGTAAATCGTTTTCCACCAACTAAAAATTCTAAAAATATTCTGAATATGCGAAATCTGATTTTTGGATGTTTAGTTAATTTATTTCACCTTTTTAGGTTTCCTAGATAATTAATAAATGCCCGAAAATTATGTTTTTATCCCAAAAAATCCAAAAATATGTTTTCTTCATGCTATGTTTTATTTTCCGCATTTATTCATTCTTGCTTTATTCGTGATTATTCCCGTATATCCATTGCCTCATTTGAAGCCGGGTTCGAGTCGGTAAGCTCGGTTAAATCTCGGTTTTCCCCGTTTATTTATTTATTGCTTTATTTATTTATTTATTTATTTTCTTGCATTAGAAATATGTATAGGTATTTGTAAAGCCTTGTAATAATTTTACTTTCTTGCTTTGTTTATTTATCGCTTTCCGTGTGATGTATGACAGATTAAACCGAAAACACCATACAATAATCGGATCAAATCGCATAAGAACTAAGGTCACGTTTATTAAAACATAATCGGCTTGATTTGAAAATTGAAAAGTAAGCAACATCATTCGAACCTAGAATCTCTATTTTGAGGTACGGTCCAACCACCCGGTGGCAATATCGTACCCAAATTCTCGGTGGAGCTTAATCGGGTGGCGACTCTATCTTAAAATTCGGGATTCTAAGTCTCGTATCTCTTAACACATTAATCAGACTAAATTTCAACTTAAAACATCGCTTTCACTATCCATTTTCATCATGCTAAAATAAGGATCATCCCTTAGCATGCTTCACAACGCTCGTTGTTTCTCCGCCCCACGCCGAAGAGCATTAAAGCTTACCTTATGGGCGGGGGGATCGGGGGTCGTCGGCTCACACCTACTTCTCAAACCCTAGTCTTTTAGCTAATTAGGGGCTAAACCCCTAGCTCACCTTGATCCTTGATTGAAAGGGCAAATATTTTTTCCACACAAAGTCAATCAAGAATCAAGGTAAGCCATGTCAAAGCAATTGCTAACATGAATACCTTTTCATGTGTAGGTTCATTCAAGGGGAGGATCCCCAAGCTGTCAAAACATCAAGTGGCAACGATCCCTATAAGACAAGAGATTCTTGCCCAAACCGAGGAAATGTTATCCTAGAAGAAATCCCAAGCAGAAAAATCATCTAGGAAGACACCTCCCCAGTAAAGAAGTCTATTGGGGGGATCCCTCCATTCCCCAACAGTGGATACAGCCGAGAGGCATCTCCCTCCATCATCAAACACCCTAGGGGCACCCCTAATAGTGCCAACCAGGGGAAGGGGCATACCAGGGGCACCCCGATTTGTGTTGGGACTAACCCAACATCACTAAACTCAGTCTTTTCTTTTAATCGGGGCAAGTCCTTATTAGAAAAACAATGATCCGGATAATAAAGACTAATATCAATCCGAATCAAGTTTGAAAGAAACAAAAACAAGTGTAAAGAAACTCTTTAGAAATCCAAATGGAAGCATCCGAACAAAGCTAAGATCGACTATTGAACAAAATCAGAAACCTAAGCAATGGAGGAAAATCATCCAGACAAAATCTGAAAAGAAGACAATCTTCCATCCTCAAGACTTGCAATTGGAAGAAATGATTGAAGCCATCTCCGGAAGAAAGATCAGGTATATATAGGTCCAAAAGTTATCCAGAATACAACACAGCTTTCCTTATAACTAAGGAAAGAATAAAACACAGCTTTCCTTATATCGTCGTGGTCTACAATAGTTAAAGAACCTTTTTGAAGATAGCTGGCAAAGTTTAAAGAAAAGTCAAAAGGAACAAACAAAGGACAAAGAAAGTCTAAACTACTTTTAGACTAGACCAATAAAGGCGCGCATGGAGCTCACACCATTTGACAATTAGTATAAAAGTTAGTATATCACAAAATGACAAGAAAAATGATCACTAACAACTATCAGCATCAATTCCAAGAATATGGTCTAATGTTTTAATCAAGGGATCCAAAAGCTCCACCTCACAACCTGATCAACGGTGACGAATAAATGTAAGCTCACCAACTTTAAATGACTACATTTATGTTCAACAAAGAAGTACATTCAATCAATAGAAATAATCCCTCTAAGAAACTCCCTAATTCAAAATCTATTTGTAAGGATTCCTAAGTGAAACTATAAACTTGAGGAACTCCAAAACCAACCTTTTGTTGTAAACCAAAAGTGTAATAATCTCCAACTTGGGTGAGTTAGGAAATTGGGATAGAACTTGAAGTAAGTACTTTATGTGAAATCTCCCTGTAGGACTCAGCTTAGATTCGAGGTAGAAGGCTAAGTGGTATATCCTACTAAAGACAAGAGGACTTAGCTAGAAGTTGGTGCTTCTAGTGGTATATCCTATTTCTGGAAGAAGTCATCATCCGAAGACAAATCTGTGAGGCTAGATTCCTGCTAGTTAAAAAGGGATTCACTAGTGGATAAGCTTGGAAGAAGGAAATTTTGGGGACTGGATGTAGGCAGGGCTGAACCAGTATAAATTACTTGTGTTTGATATTTGTTTATTTTTACCATTCTGCATACATATTGCAACATCCGGATACATCTTCCGATCATATTTATCGTCCGGATTCATCTTCGGGATTATAATCAAACACGCCACACACAGACCTTTTTAAGTCTATAAAACCAGAGAAAAAGGGCCATTCACCCCCCTCTGCCCTTATAAATACTCTAATAGGGACCAATAAGTGGTATCAGAGCAAGTGCTCAAACTAGAGATCTAATATCTCGAGCTAAAGGTCCACATATTTTGATTCATAAATCAAAATGAGTTTCCACAACCCACAACTTCTTCCCGAGGGTATGTCTATTACCCGTCCTCCACTCTTCACTGGTAAGCACTACACGTTCTAGAAAAATCAGATGAAGAACTTCATCCAGTCATAAAGTATGCAAGCATAGCTAGTTATTAAAGATGGTCCATATGAACCTACTTACGAAGTAGGAGGTATGACTACCCGAAAGCCATCAAGTATGTGGGATGATAATGACTTTAAAAAGTTGCGTGAAAACGTAAATGCTATTAACATGCTTCATTATGCTCTTAATGCAATATAATTCAACAGAATATCCGGATGTGAAACTGATAAAGAGATATGGGAGAAGCTGGAAGTAACCTATAAGGGAAATACCAAAGTAAGAGAAGCTAAACTTGATCTACTATAATAAAAGTTTGAATCCTTCAAGATGGAGCCTAAAGAATCAATTAGCAGCATGAACACTACATACACAAATCTAGTAAATGAAATGAAGAGGCTAGGGAAGGAAATTCTAGAAGTAGATATGGTCAAGAAAGTGCTCCGGAGTCTCACCAAGGAATGGGCAATAAAATGACTACCATTGAGGAAGCTCATGACTTAAATTTCTATAGTTATGATGAGCTCATTGGTAATCTTCTAACTCAAGAACTATCCTTGGAAAGATACAATCAACAAGAAAAGAAACCTAAGTAGCGAAAGAAAGTGATTGCTCTTAAGACAGAATCCACCGGATCAGGCTCATACGGAGAGGAAGAGCAAATAGATGAGTCAATGAGTACTAAATATCAACTCGCTCTATTAATCAAAAAGTTAAATCGATTCATAAAAAAGAAGGATAGAAGAAGATCAAAATGGTATGAATCTCGTAGACCAAGAGAAGGCACCTCCAGAAGAAGTAAGCACAGAACGAATCCGGAAGAAAGGAAAGATCCGGAGAAAGACGCTGCTTATTTTGAGTGTGGCAAAAAAGGCCACTTTAGAACAAAATGCCCTAATCTCAAGAAAGCTAAGAAACTTAAAAAGAAGGCAGTGGTTGCTACTTGGAGCAACAGTGAAGAAAGCAGCAGTTCATCCTTAATAAAAGAAGAGGAAACCGCTAACTGTGCATTCATGGCCCTAATCGAGCCGGAAGCAGAGCAATCCGGAGGAAACACATCCAAACAAGAAAACTGTGCAAATTGAAGAATCTAAATCAAATTCAGCAAACACTGAGGTAAACTCTTACTCTAACTCTACCTCTAATTTTGATCTTGCAAAAGCTCTTTCTATTGTTATCAAGGGAGTAAAAAAGAATGCAAAGACAATCAAATCCCTGAAAAGAGTGATACTAGAATTAGCTGAAGACGCTCAGGTAATGGCTCAAGACATCAATCTGGTTAGAGCAACCAAACATATTGATATAGTAGAAGAAAACTTCCTAAGAAATCAAGTCCAGATTCTAAATGCAAATGTTGTGGGACTAGAAAGAGAAGTTAGTCTAATGACGAAATCATCTGGAAGGAAACCTAAAAATCCAAGAAAAGATGATCCTCCTCCTTCTCAGAACTGGATTCAAAGGAATCCAAATCAAAAGACAAATGAAGTTAGCAGACAACCACAAGCTCAAAGATATACTGCGGCTCAAAAGGGAAAAGCTAAAATAGCTTACAACTAACTACCTATCAAACAGAGAAGAAATCATAATACTAAAGTTGCACCTCCAACCAACCTCCGGAATTATACCAGACCATCCACTAGTGTACAGGAAGCTGGATATAAAGGCAACCACGAAAGAAAGGATCTGAAGAAGATCAGCAAGAAGTAGATGCAAAACATGCCTATTTCAGGATGCAGGTTTTGTGGAAAAAATAATCATATGACTAAATCGTGTAGATTAAAAAATGGCTATTATGATGATTATCCTTAGCCTGAGATGGTTATTAACCCGAGAGGACCCAAATCTGATTGGGTACCCAAACCCACTTGATCTATTTTACAGGTATGCCTTAGATCCACAGTAGATCAACACACTTGGTATATTGATAGTGGATAATCAAGGCACATGACAAGTGATGAGAAGGCCTTTATCACACTAACCCGAAAGAAAGGAGGCAAAGTGAGCTTTGGAGTCAATCAAAAGGGACAGATCATTGATCATGGAATCATTAGATCTGGGTTAAAGATTGAAGATGTCTCACTAGTTAATGGACTACGATTCAATCTACTAATTGTAGCTCAATTATGTGACAAAGGAAGAAAAGTCACATTTGACTCAAGAGGCTGCTCAATCTATGATAGTAAGTCAAATCAACTTATTTTTTAAGCACCTAGAGTAAATAATGTCTATTCTGTAAACATTAAAAATGATAAAAAGAATATATGCCTGGTGTCTGAAGAAGAAGAATCATGGCTATAGCACCGGAGATTGGGACATGTAAGCATGAATCTCTTGTCCAAATTAGCCAAAAAGGAATTAGTTGAGGGTCTACCTAAAGTTGCTTTTGATAAGGATCATCTATGCACCACATGTCAATTAGGTAAACAACATAAGAAAAGCTTGCCTTCCATATCATACATTCCTTCTAAAAGAGTCCTTGAGCTCTTACACATTGATCTTTTTGGTCCAATTAAACCACTGAGCTTAGGTAAAAGGGAATACACCATGGTCATTGTAGATGAATATTCTCGATATACCTGGGTTCTCCTGCTAACAAGTAAGGATGAAGCATTTGACCAATTCTCTAAAACATTCATCCAGTTAGAAGTAGAACGGGGCATACACATTGCATGCATCCGGAACGATAATGGTGGAGAGTTCAAAAATAAGCATTTTGCTAACTTTTGCAACTCCAAGGGCATTGAACATAACTTCTTTGCCCCTCACACTTCTTAATAAAATGGAGTAGTAGAAAGAAACAATAGGACCATAATAGAAATGGCAATAACAATGCTAAGTGAAAATAATTTCCCAAAATATTTCTGGGGTGAGGTCGTAAACACAGCATGCTACATCTTAAATAGAGCTCTCATTAGAAAAACTATAGAAAAGACCCCTTATGAAATCTGGAAGGGAAGAAAACCGAAAATCTGATACTTCAAAGCATTTGGATGTAAATGTTACATCCTTAATGACAGAGAGCAATTAGGAAAATTTGATCCTAAATCTAATAACGCAATTTTCCTAGGCTACTCAATACATAGTAAGGCTTACAGAGTCTTCAATAGATGAACCAAATCTATAGTAGAGTCTATACATGTAGATTTCGATGAAACTAACACTGCAGGAAAGAAGAACCTTGCTCTGGAAGATCAAGCTCCGAAAGCTGAAAAAGCTGAAGAGAAGAAAGAAAAAGATATCCCTGATTCATGTCAAATCAAGAAATACATAGAGGAAGATGAGGGAAAATCCTATAATCCAGCGGCATATCAAGTCAATCACGATCCACAGGAAATTGACTTTAACGAAGAAACAATTGAAGCTGAAGAAGAGCAAGTCCAAATTCAACATGAAAATCTGGAAAGAGAAATCCGGACACATAGAGATCATCCCATTGAGAATATTATAGATGATATTCAAAATCCAGTTAGAACCAGAGGACAGCTCAACCAAATAATGATTCACTCTGCTTTTGTCTCTCTCGTAGAGCCAAAGAAGTTTCAGGATGCTGAAGGAGATGAAAGCTGGATGATGGCAATGCAGGAAGAGCTAGATCAATTCACCAGGAATGACGCATGGGATCTTATGCCCTCTCCCAAAGGAAAGTCAATTATAGGCACTAAATGGGTGTTCTAAAATAAAGGTGAAGAATCCAGAGCAGTAATAAGAAATAAGACGAGACTAGTGGCTCAAGGCTACAATCAACAAGAAGGAATTAATTTCGAAGAAACATTCGCTCTTATAGCAAAACTGGAAGCAATCTGGATCCTATGTGCTTTTGCATCATTCATGGGGTTCACATTATACCAAATGGATGTCAAAAGTGCTTTTCTAAATGGCATTATTCAAGAAGAAGTATATGTCAAGAAACCACCCAGATTTGAAGTTCCAAAGCATCCAGATCATGTCTACAAACTAAAGAAAGCCCTCTATGGATTAAAGCAGGCACCAAGAGCCTGGTAAGAAAGACTAACCTCATTCCTCATATCCAAGGAATATATTAGAGGCAGAGTAGATACCACACTCTTCATCAAGAAGAAGAAGAATGATATTATCCTTGTTCAAATCTATATGGATGATATCATTTTTGGTGCCACTAATGAGAAGATGTGCAAAAAATTCAGCCCCTAAATGCAAAAGGAATTTGAGATGTCAGTGATGGGAGAACTAAACTTCTTTCTTAGCCTACAAATCAAACAAAGTCTAGACGGGATCTTCATCAATCAATCAAAATACACCAAGGCGATTCTGAAAAAATTTAAAATGGACAGCAGCAAACCAATGTCTACTCCCATGAGTTCAGACACAGTCTTATCCAAAGACTGTGAAGGAAAATATGTTGATCAAAAACTATACAGAGAAACGATTGGCTCACTCCTATAATTAATAGCCAGCTGACCTGACATTCACTATGCAGTATGCTACTGTGCAAGATATCAAGCCAATCTAAAGGATTCTCATATCAAGGCTATCAAGAGGATATTGAGATACCTCCTAGGAACCACTGAAGTTGGGTTATGGTATCCTAGTAATGGAGATTTTACTCTCCAAGGATTTACAGATGCAGATTATGGCAGAGATACTCTTAAAAGAAAAAGTACCTCTGGAGGATGTCATTTTCTTGGGAACTACTTAGTCTCATGGTATAGCAAGAAGCAAAATTTAGTTGCCCTATCCACCACGGAAGCCAAATATATGGTAGCTGGAAGTTATGTTGCTCAACTCCTATGGATCAAACAACAACTTGAAGATTATGGAGTACAATCTAGATGTGTGGATGTATTATGCAACAGCAAAAGTGCCATTGATGTGTCAAAGAATCCGGTACTTCATAGCCGGATGAAACATGTCAACATAAGACATCACTTCATCTGAGATCATGTGATGAAAAAGGATGTTGCATTGGTATATGTCCCAACCAATAAACAAAGAGCTAACATCTTTACTAAACCGCTAAGTAAGGATCAATTTTGGAAGCTAAGAGAATCAATTGAAATGTCAAATCCAATTTAGAATAACTCCGGAAGACAGCCCTAGCCGAAAGACTGCCACGTTAGCCAACAACAATGATATTTGGCAGTAAAAGCACATCAAGGTAACTGTTACCTTTTGAATTTCAAAAGTCCAATAGCTGTTACACGTGCCGTAAATACAACAATTAAATAAAAATAAATTGTTCCCATTCTTTGGTAAAACTGAATTTACCTCTCTCCTAAAAATCTGACTGCCATGTCATCAATCCAGTAAAAAATACCAGAGTCCAGATTATAATTATACCCTCGCTTTGGAAAATCTATGAAACCCGCCCCCCCCCCCCAAAAATCTCTTCTCTTCTTCACACGAGCAACAATCTAACTGTTACTCTGCAAAATTCAAACCTTAAGCACAAATTCTTCAATACTAAAAAATGGCAGCCAAAAACACCTCAAACACCCTAAAAATCCTACCAAGCAAAAACCTCTTTCAAGTATCTCACTTGAAAGAAGCAGATTTTAAACCCTTAAATCTCAAAACGTCCGATTTCATCATTCCTATTGATCATCTAGGAGATGACTATCTATTTAAAACTCCACCCTTCTTTACCCTAATTGAAGATCAGAATCTGGGTAATCTTCTCAAAATAAACTGCCCTAACTACCCTAAGCTGGTGAAAGAGTTCTACTCAAACCTAAGCGCACATAATCATTTTGATGCCCTACGCACTAAGGTACAAGGAAAGACTATCCTTCTAACACTAGAATTCTTTGAGAAGAATTTAAACATGAACAATTCTGGAGTTTTGTTAAGAAAAGATGGGGATGAGACCGAAATTGAGTTTGACTCCAAGTTATGGCTCCACCAGAAATATTTCGGCGACAAATTCTCAACCTATTTCCCTAGAACACCCAGATCCCTACAGCACGCTCTGGCAAAGCTCATCTTAATAAGGAAAGGATCACTGACTACAGTTTCTTCACTCTAGCACTGCATTCTGCAGCACTGGGTTGGTAGCGTGGAAGTAAACTGGCCAGTCCTGATCATCCACTATCTCAAGAATCATGTCAACTCACATGGTGCCTTGATCATAAGGATCCTTCAAGTGGAAGGAGTGGATCTCACTAGATTTGAAGGAATTTATGGAAAGGCAATCCATGAGAAGAACTTTCTTAATCTCCGCTTCAATGAAGAATGGGATGAAGAAAAAGTGAAGTTAAGAAGGGATGAGCGAAAAGTTAAATCCAGAAAGTTTGCTGGTCCGGAAGAAAAAGCTCCAGTTCCTAAGAGGCCTAGAACCACAAAAGCCAAAACCAAAAGGCAAATGGAACTGGTACCGGAAGAAGTTGATGAGGATACTCTGCCTCTCACTCAAGTCCTAGCCTCTGAACAACCAAAACCCAGAGGCAGTTGATTAAAGCAGTAGCCAAGAAGGGACTGCATGGGCTTACTACTAGGCTACCAAAAATTGCTACAAAGGCGATTGAAGCTAGAAGAAAGAAAGCTAAGAGAACTTTGGCTAAGATGGAGGAAGAAGATGATGACGAGGAAACAGAGGATGAGGCTCCTCAAAAATAGCTCCAAAGAAAAGGGCTAACTTTTGATAAAGCTCTAGCCGCCCAACAAAAGAAAGCTAATGAGGGCAAAAGGCTTGCTGGGATAGTATCAAATGAAGAGGCCAAGCAGTACAGAGAAAAAGCTATAAAATAGAAGAAAACAACTGAAGGTCCGGGTGAGTCATCTGAAGCTTCCCTAATATTAGTACACCCAGAAGACATAGAGACTATCCAAAATTCTGGAAGTATACAAATTCCCATTTGCTGAAAGAGCAGAATCACTTCCAAAAAATTTGGTTGGACCAAACTGTGAGATTATAAACCTTGAAAGTCCTGAAAAGGTATTGCAGAAGGCTGTTGAGGACAGTGCCAACATGCCAAGGGAAGAAAGTCCTGAAAAGGCATCTAAAATGGCTGAGGACAATTCCAGCCATCCAGAGCAAGGGACGAAAGAAGAAAGAAGGTATGAAAGTTAGACACAACAAATCAATGAGGTAATTTCTAATCCTCTTCCTCATCTGATACTGAAAAGCACAACTTAACTACAATCTCTCAAAATGTAGCTAAGGCTATAGTGACAATCCCGGATGTAACAGCTCCAGAGGATGGAGAAGGTCTGAGTTCTAAGGGACACACTTCTAAAGTGGATCCTGAGGGCGAGGCTAATTCTGAGGAAAGGGAAATAAGCAAAAAGGAAGTAGGAGTACTTGGAGGCTCACATACGCCAAATAATAGCCCCTCCGGAAGCAGCTCAAGATCCAAAAGTGAATCAAGCTCATCCAGAAGTGAATCATCTGGACCCTCCAACGAAAAATTCCCTCCTCACACCAAGTCAGTAACCCTTCCTGACAAAAACTCTAAAGAATCCAAAGTACGTGCAGCTCTCAAACTTCTTTAGGAGGCAACCCTTGAACACCATGAAGAAGGGTTTATCAAAAAGAGCCTCCTGACAATCTGTACCCATCTCAAGGGTTTGGAAAAGGAACTACTGAGGCAAATCTCGAATAAGGAGGTAAGCAAAGATTGGAATGAAATTAAAGAAAGGTTGAATTGCTTGCCCAGAATTGAGCAACAAGTCATGAACTTCCCAACACCTGGAGCTTTGGTGGCAGCCTCCCTCTCTGAAATTAAGCCCCTCCTGAATGAAATAAAGGAAAGCACCTCTGAATTGAACATCAACGCTAGTCAAGAAAATAACTTAGCCTCTGATAATTGTGCAACAGTGCTAGAAAAGGTGTCCTTCTCAGCCATAGACCTATCCCCAGAACTTAAAGACTACATTGATACCAAGTTTGAAAACTTGTCAAAATTCATGGAGGATAGGGATCTTAAACCAACTTTGCTCAGTATGGAGACTGATCAGCAAGTCACTCAGGAGATGCTTGCAAACTTTATAGAAAAAATCCTCCCCCAACTAAAAGAAAAAATTCTTGATGGTATGGGCGATGAAATGCAAGCAAGAAACTCCAGCATAGAACAATCAGTAAATGAGTGGAACAAAACTGTCTTCAAAGAGATCAAAGATCATACGGAATCTATCCATAATATCCGGAAGGGACTTAGTGATGAAATCACTCTTCTTCAAGCTGGAATAAATAAATTGTCTATCTCTAGGCCCTCCTCTTCTCTTGATACTCCAGAGTGCTAGCTCATTCCAATCTTACACGATCTGGTTCAGTCTATAGGGGATTCAGGGTTCATGAGCCAAAAAGGCTTAACTATCCTCACTATGGCCATGTTCCCTTACTTTGATCCGTAGGACCAAGAACAGATTCTGTGCATCCTCCTTCAAGTCTCATAGTCATATGATCAGCTCCAGAGAGCCCTTCATCCTTATTACCTGACTCCGCCTATTGTAAACCAAATTATTGATGAGCGAGCTAAAGGTAATAAAAAATTCTCTCTCTACTCCTCAGCATGGCAGAAGTCTTGGGATAAACGCACCTATATGATCATTGACCCGCTTGGTGGAACCAAAAAGGGGGAGGAAGAAGATAGTTAAGGAGACAAAAAGGGAAAAGGAAAAATAGTGCAAGTCCGGAAGAGTGGTCCATCCGGAGAGATAGTTAGGCTAGCTAAATAAACATGTAATAGCTAGATTCTCTTTATATCTATTTCTGTATCTTGTAAACCTGAACTTCATGATGTTAACTATTGTTAACAGCAGAAGTATATATAAAGAGAGACTCTTAACTATCAAAACAATCGCTTCTAAAGTACAATTTGTAATTATACCATGACAAACTTAGAAGCATAAGTCATAAAATTATAGGGGAGCCTGAATACTAAAATCATGGGGGAGTAACTAAAAAATTAAGAATCTTAAAGTTTTTGTTTCCATCAAATGGGGGAGATTGTTGGAAAAACAATGATCTGGATAATAAAGACTAATATCGATCCGGATTAAGTTTGAAAGAAACAAAAAGCAAGTGTAAAGAAACTCTCTAGAAATCTAAATGGAAGCATCCTGACAAAGCTAAGATTGACTATTGAACAAAATCAGAAACCTAAGCTATGGAGGAAAATCATCTGGGCAAAATCTGAAAAGAAGAAAATCTTCCTTCCTCAAGACTTACAATCGAAAGAAATGATTGAAGCCATCTCCGGAAGAAAGATCAGGAATATATAGGTCCAAAAGTTGTCCGGAATACATATCCAGAAGACCTATACCAAATAACTAAGGAAAGAATAAAACACAGCTTTCCTTATATCGTCGTGGTCTACAATATTCAAAGAACCTTTTTGAAGACAACTGGCAAAGTTTAAATAAAAGTCAAAAGGAACAAACAAAGGACAGAGAAAGTCTAAACTACTTTTAGACTAGACCAATAAAGGCGGGCGTGGAGCTCACACCATATGACAATTGGTATAAAAGTTAGTATATCACAAAATGACAAGAAAAACAATCACTGACAACTGTCAGCATCAATTCCAAGAATATAGTCTAACGTTTTAATCAAGGGATCCAAAACCTCCACCTCACAACCTGATCAAGGGTGAAGAATAAATGTAAGCTCACCAACTACAAACGGCTACATTTATATTCGAATCCTATAAAAGGAACTCTTCACCAAATGAGAAGGCAACTGATTGAATTACAAAAGCAAGCAACAAAGAAATACATTCAATCACTAGAAATAATCCCTCCGAGAAACTCCCTAATTCAAAATCTATTTGTAAGGATTCCCAAGTGAAACTATAAACTTGAGGAACTCCAAAAACCAACCTTTTGTTGTAAACCAAAAGTGTAATAATCTCCAACTTGGGTGAGTTGGGCAATTGGGATAGAACTTGAAGTAAGTACTTTGAGTGATATCTCCCTATAGGACTCAACTTAGATTCGAGGTAGAAGGCTAAGTGGTATATCCTACTAAAGACGAGAGGACTCAGCTAGAAGTTGGTGCTTCTAGTGGTATATCCTATTTCTGGAAGAAGTCAACATCCAGAGATAAATCTTTAAGGCTTGATTTCTGCCCGTTGAAAAGGAATTCACTAGTGGATAAGCTCGGAAGAAGGAAATTCTAGGGACTGGACGTAGGCAGGGCCGAACCAGTATAAATTACTTGTGTTTGATATTTGTTTATTTTTACCATTTTGCATACATATTGCATCATCCGAATACATCTTCCGAATCACATTTATCGTCCGGATTCATCTTCGGGATTATAATCAAACACGCTACACACAGACCTTTTTAAATCTATAAAACCAGCAAAAAAGGGTCATTCATCCCCCTTTGCCCTTATAAATACCCTAACAGGAATCAACAGTCCTGGCCCATATATATCAAAGTTTTACTGACTAGTTCTATTAACATGTGCAGGAAACCTAAGCAGAGACATCTATAGGAAAAGAGGGAATTCCCCCAACCACACTGCCACCCAAGGGGCATCATTTAGAGGACATACCTAACGAAGGTGCCATCCGAGGGGCATCTTCCCAAGAAGTATTACCAACAACTAGACCATTAGAGGGATTATTTCCCTAGCAAATAAACCATTCGAGGGGCATCCCCACAACTAGTCAAGCCATCCAAGGAATTTCCAGGACTCGACAGCTAAGTTTCCCTTTCCAAGGAGCACCCCCTAGCAATCTAAGTCATCTAGGAGACTTGCTCCCAAGCAGTTAAGCCACTCACATGCTATTTTCCCCCAGTAGTCAGGCCACTCCAAGGGCATTCCAAAGCAGAATTAGGACCAACCCAACATTTCTTCACTCACTCTTTACAATTAATTAGGGGAAAAAGTCCAATACATCTTAATGCTTGATTGAAGAAAAAAAATTTCTGTTCATCATAAAATCAATCAGGAATTAAGATTTACCATTCTAGATCATATTCTGATAGAACTTGTTTTTCCCCTATAGGTCATACAAGATGGAACTTGAATGCCAACCGAAGGGGAACATCTTCTCCAGTAGAGCATCCACACTAAGATAGTTCGTTCCCCAGTAGATAAAACATTCAAGGGGCATCTCCCCTATCCCCATAAAGAATAAATCCTTATCTCCGATGGCTAGGCAGTAAGGGAAACCATTCCCTCAGTTAGAAGAATACCCGAGGGGCATCAACCCCAAAGCCTCCAAAGGGCAAAGTTTTAGGGGCACCTCCCCAACTAGTCAAGCTTTCTTGACATGGTTTTCAAAGATTCTCCCAAGCAACTAGGATGTCCTAGGAACACCTTCCTCCAAACAAGTGAAATTGCCCTTGTGTAGTTTCCCGCAGCAGTCCAAATAGACTAGCCATTCAAATGGTATCTCCTCAGCAGTCAGCCCCGCAGGGGGCACCCCAATTTGTGTTACATAAAACCCAACATTTCTAAACATAGTTTATAGTTTATTTAGGGGCTAACCCCCATCCACATGTCTTCATTCTTGATTGAAGGGCAAAAAATTTTTTTACCACAAAGTCAATAAAGAATTAAAATGCATCATTTCAGACAGTAACTAATGCAATGTTTTTATCATCTTTATGGCAGGTAGCTCAATACCAACAGCAGGAAAGTCGATCTGCCTTAAGAAAGGGATACGAGGAAAAGTCATCCGCCATAGGAAAGGGATACACCATTAGCTGAAGAGTTATCCGCCATAAGAAAGGGATGCAGTATCATCTAGGAAAGTTGATCCGCCTTAAGAAAGAGATACGAGGAAAAGTCATCCACCTTAGGAAAGGGATACACCACCAGTAGGAGAATCATCCGCCTTAAGAAAGGCATGTAATAGCAACCAAGAGAGTCATCCGCATTAGGAAAGGGATACACCAGCAGCAGGAAATTCATTCCACCTTAGGAAAGGGATACATCACCAGCAAGAGAGTCATCCACCTTAGGAAAGGGATACACCATCAGCAGGAAAAGGGATGCAATATCAACCTCAAAAGTCGATCCTCCTTAAGAAAGGGATACGAGGAGAATCACCCGCCTTAGGAAAAGGATACACTAGCATTAGTTAAAGGAAAGTCATTCACCTTAAGAAAGGGATAGGCATAACAAAGGAGAGATGTTCGCCTTAAGATAAGAACACCAAGTAAAGGAGTTCACCTCAAGAAAGGAACCCATCCGTATTACAAACATTATAAAGGCCTTTACATGGGCAAACTAGTTAGACTCAGGCTCAACTCAAGCCCATCCCCAACAAGCGTATGGGTACTCTCTTCCATTTTTAAGCTAGATTTCTTACCAAGAGGGAGTGCTAGCCATTAAAAGGGGCACGCTAGGGGCACACCGAGTCAAGTTGGAACCAACCCAATATCTCTTCACTCGATCATTACAATTAAATTAGGGGAAAAACCCCTTGCTCACCTTGCTCCTTGATTGAAGGGGCAAAAATATTTTTGTTTTCACAATAGTCAATCAAGAATCAAGGTAAGCCATTTAAAAATTTATCAATAACAAGGATGATTTTTGTGTACAGGTCCATCCCCGAGCATATGAAATTTTCCCTAGCAAACAAATCTTACTAGAAGAGATTTCCACAACAGAAAAGAATTCACAAAAAGAGCAATACTACACTCCCCAGGCACGAAGTCAATCTAGGGGCATCCCCCCATTTCCCAGTAGTAGAATAATTCAATCAAGGGGCACCCGCCATTTTCTAGCAGTGAAATCGGATCCCAGGGGCATCCCCCTATTTCCCAATAAGGGAATCATTCAATCAAGGGGCGCCCCCCATTTCCCAGCAGCAAAATTAGATCCCATGGGCATCCCCCCATTTCCCAATAGTGAAATCATTCAATCAAGGGGCACCCCATTTCCCAGCAGCAAAATCAGATCCCAGGGGCATCCCCCCATTTTCCAGTAGCGGAACCATTCAATCATGGGGCATCCCTCCATTCCACAGTAGTGAAATCAGGTCCGTGGGGCATTTCCCCCATCCCCCAGTGGTGGAACCTATCGATCTGGGGGTATCCCCCCTATCGTTGAGCCCTCCAAGAGGCATTTTTTGAGAGGCACCCTTTTTAGGGGCATTTTATTCCAAAGTGATTGGGCCAAATCCGACAGTTCTTGTGCTTAGTTTTCAGTTTATATCAGGGGCTAACCCCCATCCACACATCTTTATTCTTAATTGAAGGGGAAAAATATTTTTGATTTCATAAAAGTCAATCAAGAATAAAGATGTGCCTAGTTGGACAATGACTAACCCGATGTTTAATTGTTTTCTCTTTTCAGGTTATTCAAATACATCAGCAGGAGAGTCATCCACCTAAGAAAAGGGATACATTAGCAAGGAAAGTCAATCCGCCTTAAGAAAGGGATACACAAACCTTCCCCAGTATAGTCACTAAGGATGCACAATAGCAAAGAAAAGTCATCCGCGTAAGAAAAGTATACACATAAATAAAGGAAAGTCATCCACCTCAGGAAAAGGGATACGTATTGGCAAGAAAATTCATCCGCCTTAAGAAAGGGATACACATTGTTAAGGAAAGTTATCTGCCTCAGGAAAGGGATACGCATTGGAAAGGAAAGTTATCCACCTCAAAAAAGGGACATGCATCGGCAAGGAAAGTCATCCTCCTAAGGAAAGGGATACGTATTAGCAAAGGAAAGTTATCCGCCTCAAGAAAGCGATACATACCAGCAAAGGAAAGTCATCCTCCTCAAGAAAGGGATACGCATCAGTAAAGGAAAGTCGTCCACCTCATGAAAGGGACCCTCAAGAAAGGAGTTCACCTCAAGAAAGGAACTTGCCCATGTCATCGCCTCAGGTATAATTTCTAAACTCTCGCTCACACATGAGATCATACAAATCTGTATCTACAGTGATCCCATAAGAGGCAGTCTGTGAGCACTAGATTTTAACGATACTTCTCACGAAATGATGATGAGAGCTATATTTTGCATCCATCTATAGGTGTTATCTACTTGGAGTGGTTTATATACAGTTTGGTCAAGCTTTGTCAAGCTTAAAACCTCAGAAAACTAGCGCCTAAGCCCTAAAAGGTCTAAAATGGTCAAAACAGGTCAAAACCGGTCAATTTCGGGCAATTTTGGGAAGTTTCACGCAAAACCAATTAGACCAGTCCATATGGGTCAACTCAGATCCGTATCGATCCATATGGGTCAACCCAAATCTGCACGGGTTGACCGGTTAGACCCGTACAGGTCCCTCCATCCGTATCGATTTGAAAACTTCCCGAATTGCCAAATTTGGTACTAACGGGACCCAAATGGCTCTAGGCCACCCGTACTAGTACCCTAGATTCCCAAATACTCAGTTTTAATGCCCACATCTGCCATAAATGAATATATTCTGCCATAAAAGAATATAATTCGATATAGTAAATATAATTTGCCATATACCAAACATAATTTGCCATAAAGGAATATATTTTGACATAAAAGAATTTAATTCGATATCGTAAATATAATTTGCCATAAACGAATATATTCTGACATAAAAAGAATATAATTCGATATAGTAAATATAGTTTGCCATATAGCAAATATAATTTGCCATAAACGAATATATTCTGATATAAAATAATATAATTCGATATAGTAAATATGATTTGCCATATAGAAAATATAATTTGCCATAAACGCATAAATCAGCTATTTAATGCATTTAGACCTATTTCCCCTTATAAATAGAGGCCATTCCTCACCTATTCAATGTACAACACACACAACTGAGAAATAATAATAGAAAGCAAATAATACTATGGGGAAATTATTCTAGTAAAGTTCTTGAGGTTATAGGAAGGGTATAGAAGTTATAAAATAGGGGGAAAACCATTCCACATTGGTTTTGCCTAGATTTCATTTCTTTCTAACTTCATATTTAGGATTGAGGGAGATTCTATCCACACAAATACTCAACTAAACAATTCTAAATCCACCATTTCATCATCTACTTTGACGAAGTTTCCATTCGGCATCGGAATCGCTCTAAAGTGGATTCACCGCGTAAAGGTACGCTCCTGAGTTTCAAAGAGACTCACATCTTAGTTATTTTGTTAATATTATCTGTCTCTTCTTTTTTGCCCATTCTTTTATTCCTATTTTGGGTCTCGTTCTAACCCATATGAGCCTTGTTAGCACCCTATGTCCTTAAGGATATTAAACTAGTGTGCCATACAGAAGGAAATCCCATTTTTATTTCATTTTTCCTCTAGTAATTTTCTTATTAAATTGAATTGAGTTTCTGCCCTGAACCTGACAGGACCCCGTATGGGTCCCCCATACCCGTACCAATCTTCCCCGGTAGTCGTACGGGTCCTACCCACCCGTACGTGTATCGGCCCTCAGGCAGAACCTAAAATCCTCTTTTAACTTGTTAAAATCAATCAACTCACCATTTGCCATGCGATAATTTTCACTAATAATCCGGTAAATCAACATACAAAAGTTAAAATGTGTTTTCACAACAAAATACGCTGAAGACCAGTTATTTCTCTCCGATCCTAGAAGCCGACCGGGCACTATCAATCATAAAACTGCCATGCTAACACAATCACATTTTTCCTAACAAAATGCTGACTTATGATGTGCTATAAACTGTACTAATCTCTATGGATGTAGAGGAATTTATTTTTATTTTTTTATAACTTAGAACATATGTATTGAATCTGTTGCAATTCCTGCATTTTCCCTTAGTTGTAATTTTATTCCCTTTTTTTTACTGCTTGTGCTTTATTATAAATTATTACATGCGTGAAAGAGTGTAGATAAATAGATTTTTGTGATAATTCCCCAGATGATGAAAAACAAATGGTTTTATGAGGTGAATGTAATTTTGAATTAACTAAATGAGAAATAAGTGACTCATCCGATACCCGAATATCTGATCAAGGTATGAGTCTTCCGCCCAATGGGAACCATACCAAAACACCTTCTGAAGAAGACAACTTGGGTTGCAACTCTATCATTTGTATTGAGATTTGGGTCTCGATTCTTTTATTCATTAAAATTGGTTAATTGTGCAAACTTGTACTAAATGGTTTTATCACGCCTAAACAAGAAACAACCCTGAGTGGCCCCGCCGTAAGGCACTGGAATTTTCATCCATTCACAGCTGCGTAAAACCATTTTATTTTCATCATTTGGGGAATTATCATAGAAATCCTATTTTCTACACTCTTTCACACACATTACATGGGTTTTTTAGATTACAATAAAGCACAAGCAATAAATGGGGAAATAAAAATTACAACCAGGGGAAAATGGGGGAATTGCGAGAGAACCTATACATTTGTTCTAAGTTATAAAACAAAATAAAAATAAATTCCATGCAACCCCAAAGATTAGCATAGTTTATAGCACATCACAGTTAGCATTTTCATTAGGAAAAATGTGATTATGTTAGCGTGGTGGTTTCATGATCGATAGTGCCTGGATGGCTTCTAGGATCGGAGAGAAATAACGAGTCTTCAACATAGTTTGCTATAAAAACACATTTTAACTTTTATAGGTTGATTTACTGAATTATTAGTGAAAGTGATCGTATGGGAAATGGTAAGTTGGATTGATTTTAACCGTTTTAAAAAAATGAATTCTGGGTTCTGCCTGGGGGCTGGTACCCATACAGGTGGGTGGGCCCCGTAGGGCTACCAGGGAGGATTGATACAGGTATGGGAGACCCGTACGAGTCCTGTCTGGTCCTGGGCAGAAACTTTGTTTGATTTAATAGGAAGATTAGTGGATGAAAATAAATAAAAAATGGGATTTCCTTCCATATGACTATGGTGCACCAATTTAGTATCCCTAAGGACACATGGTGCCTACAAGGCTCACAAGGGCTAGGACTAGACCCAAAACAAGAAATAAAAGTGTAGATGTAACAGAAGAGGTAGAGAATAACAATAAAATAATTGAGATGTGAGTCTCTTTAAAACTTAGGAGCGTTACATTTACGTAGTGAATCCACTTTAAGGTGATCCGTTTGCTATTGAGAGAGTCTTGCCAAAGTAGATGATGAAATGGAGATTTCAAGACTATTTGGGTGAGTATTTGTGTGGAAAAAACCTCCCCAAATCCTAATAAGTGAAGCTAGGAATGAATAAAATGTGGAAAATCCCTCAAAAGATGGATTTTCTCCCTGTTTTATACCTCCTATACATCAACTATAACCTTTCTATCACTATAAAAACTGCTAGAATTTACTTATAATTTGCTATATATGTGTTATTTGTTGTTCCTCCTCCTCAAAAAGGTAAGGAAAGGCCCCTATTTATAGGGTGAAAGGAGGTTTGAACGCAATAACTCGCGTTCATGACCTGCCTTTTCCCGAAAGAGGTAAGGATGCCCTTCTATAAAGCCTAATCAAGCAAAAATAGGACCTATACAGGGGGCCCCACTCGTACAGGTCCATCCCAGGCATATGGAAGGCAATGACCTGTACGGGTCTGCCAATGGATCCGTACCACCGGGCAACACCTGTACGGGTCCCTAAGGGTAGACTAGGTCTCTAAACTTTTGCCAAAATCAACTCTGTAGTAGTAGGAACACCTCTGATGGATAACACCTGCAAGAGAATGCATCATATAGCTCTCATCATCATTTCGTGAAAAGGATCATTAAAATCCAATGCTCACAAACTACCCCACATGGGATCACTATAGATATAGATATGTATGATGATCTCACAATATGAGTGAGGTTTTAGAAATCATACCTAAAGTGATGACATGGGTGGGTTCCTTTCTTGATGCAAACTTCT
Organism: Euphorbia pulcherrima; assembly: GCA_947683365.1. Taxonomy (NCBI): domain Eukaryota; kingdom Viridiplantae; phylum Streptophyta; class Magnoliopsida; order Malpighiales; family Euphorbiaceae; genus Euphorbia; species Euphorbia pulcherrima. Next base: position 10,451,094 of record CANTUS010000016.1, read on the forward strand.
TTCCTAGGTGTCCCTTTCTTGAGGCGGATGACTTTTCATGCCAATACATATCCCTTTCTTGAGGCAGATGACTTTCCTTCGCGTATCCCTTTCTTGAGGAGGATTGACTTTTCTTGCTAATGCATATCCTTTTCTTGAGGCAGATGACTTTCCTGGATGTCCCTTTCTTGAGGCAGATGATTTTCCTTTGCTAATACGTATCCCTTTCTTAAGGCGGATTACTTTCCTGGATGTCCCTTTCTTGAGGCGGATGACTTTCTTTTACTACTGTGCATTCCTAGTGACTCCACTGGGGAAGGTGCGTGTATCCCTTACTTAAGGTGGATCAACTTTCCTGGCTGATGATGAATCATTTTCCTAAGGCAGGGCAACTCTACTAACTGAGGTATCCCTTTCCTAAGGCAGATCAATTCTCCTGGCTGATGGTGTATCCCTTTCCTAAGGTGGATGACTCTCCTGCTGGGGATTTCAAATGACCTGAAAAGAGACAACAATCAAACACTGAGTGAGTCATTGCTAAGTAGGCACATCTTTATTCTTGATTGACTTTGTGATGAACAAAAATTTTTGCCCCTTCAATTATGAATAAAGATGTGTTGATGGAGGGTTTAGCCCTGGAATAAGCTGTAAATAAAGTGCAAGAAATGTCGGGTTTGGCTTAATTACTTTGGAATGAGATGCCACTTAGGAGGGTCTCCTCGAAGAATGCCCCTTGGAAGGCTCAATCGATTGATTCTGAGAAGGTTGCTGGCCCAATCCACCCTAGACAATATTATTACAATTTTTGAGTTGGGAGGTGGGGCATGCCCCTGGATTGGCTGATTCTGCTGCAGGGAATTGGGGAGATGCCCTTGGATTAGCTGATTCCACTACTAGGAGATGGGGGGATGCCCTTGGACTGGCTGATTCCGCTGTTAGGAAATGGGGGGATGCCCCTAGAATGGCTAATTTTGCTACTGGGAAATAGAGCAATATTCTTTGGTGAAGCCTTTTATGTTAGGGAATTTTCTCCTTGTAAGATTTGTTTGTTGGGGAAAAATTCCTGCGCTTGGATGGACCTGTGCACAAAAATTATCCCAGTTAGAGATCAATTCAAAAATGGTTTACCTTGATTCTTGATTGACTTTTATGAAAACAAAAAATTTTTGCCCCTTCAATCATGTATCGAGGTGAGCTAGGGGGTTTGCCCCTAATATAACTGAGTTATAGAGTTTAGGAGAAGCGGCTGGATGCATCTTTGGTGCTTTTATGAAGTATTGGTTTAAATTTTCCCCTCGATAGCAAAAAGGGAACCGTACGGGTGGTCCAGGACCGGTACTGGTAGGAACCTTGAAGAATGGGACCCCATACGGGTGGTCCAGGACCGGTATAGGTAGGAACCTTGAAGAATGGGACACCGTACGGGTCCTCGTCGGGGGGGTTCAAAAGCTCATTAGACCCCTCATATCTCGCCTTACGCAAAGATCTCCCATTTTGTAATCTCCGGCAATTTTCTCCCTAAAACCGGTAATAATGTATAAAAAGATTCCAAAGGCTGCCCAATTCTCTATTAGGCGTGAGGATTTTCCCTCAGTGGGCAATTTAGAGCTTCAGGAATGCACGATTTTGGTCGGGTAGGATTTTCGTGAGGGGAACTCGATTCTAAGGCTCACTTCCGCTTCTGAAGTGCCTTTGATCCCTTCTCCTAATACTCATGCCTCCAAACACCAAGTATTTCCCATAATTCTTCATTTTTTTCCATTTTCGAGTTTTTGGGAATTTCTCGATTTTTGGCATGATTTAGGGTGTTTTAGACCTTAAAATAGAGCTTATTACATGTAACTTTAGCCTAGGGTGCTTTTAGGATAATTTTGGATGAGTTTTGGTTGAATTTGAATGATTTTTGATTTTTGGGGAGCTTTTTTCGCAATGCTAATATTTACAGGGACCCGTATGAGTTAGGGAGGACTAGTATGGATCCCATTTTTGGTACGGGAACCTTATGAGGACCCGTACGGGTGGGGCCTTCCTTACGTGTCCTGTCCTCAGGGATAGATTGCTGACTTCTTTGCTTTCTGCAATTCTTGTATGATTTTCTAATTTTTCCACAGTATCCTAACCCTGTTGAATTGTAATTTAGCCTTTCTAACCTATATCGGTGCAGCTTGAATTCACCAACTGGAGGATTAAATATGGACTAATTTATTTCTAGTATATAAGATGGTGCTTATATATGTTTCTATGACAAAGTAAATTAAATTTATTGAGTAAAAGCTTAAAGGAAATGCAATATAAATATAACAAATCAAAGAGTTAATTATTTTGCATATAATCTAAGTTGATGGAATAATTATAATAAAGATCTTGAACCTAAGGTTGGACTTTACAAATTAATTCTAAAATTCCCTAAATTAATATAAGTTATTATAAATATATCCATCTGATAGAATCCTATATTAGGTGAGACATTTAACACCAATAAAATCCTAGAGTAAATATATTAAGGCAAGTTATAGTTTTCCTTACTTAAATTTATAATACGGTCTCTTTGGGCTATCAAAGTGTTGTGCAAAGCATTCCTTCTAGTCCACATTGATTGGTTGTAAAGTTTAGGATAGGGTTTGCATTAATGGAACTGGGGTAGTCCACCATAAAATGGGGGCTACCCCCAGATCTGAGACATATTCAAGGAGATACTAATATAAGAGCACACATCCCTTAGGATTAGGGAACTTGAATGAATTAGCAATGGCATACGATGCAAATGGAATGGGATTCTAACAATAACTTACTATTATGACTTGACTCATAAAATTGAGGGTTATAATAGACTAGTTATAGAAGCTACCTACTAGGAAGTTTAGCTGGGCTAAAATTCCCGAATTCAATAGAATGGACTATTGTAAATTTTGAAGAAAATAGTAGGACAAATGTATTTAATTAAAAGACCTTATATTAAATACATGTACTAAAACTAATATCTGAACAATTTTCTTTTCTTATCTTTTGGGTTGAAATCTTTATTTAAATACAAACGTTCTCATTGATAACTAATTTTGATTGGCTCTAGCTTCAACGGGTTCATTTAGAAATGGGAGGATAGTCCTCAAATCCTTTGGCTTGGCTAGTACATTGTATAAGCCCGAATCTAAACAACATGATGTAAGTAATTCTGCTTAAAATAGATTTGCGTGAAGGAAACTAGGAAACAACACCTTGGAGGTTGTTAACACTCCTGTTATCTTATGTAAGTAGCTGGCAGGTGACAAGGTTAAACATCAAACCAGATGTTAGGATCCATGTTACCTTAGCTATAAGGGCATCGTAAAATCGTGGACTTAAAAGTCTATGTCTTTACATCTTAGAGAAAGGATTTTCATGGTGGAAAATTTGACCCAAAATATTTTGATAGAAATTGGTAGGACCAATTAGTCAGAAATTTAAATGGTTCATATCTCAAAGAAGTAAAGGAACATATATGTGTCTAGTTTTGAAGCAGGATAGAGCAGAGCAAAGAGAAAAGTAAAAGAATACTGGGAATTTTGTCTAGAAGACAAAATGATTGTTTTCAACTTGAAATATTGGAAACAAGATCTTCATTTCAATATGGGATTTTGGAAATAAAATCAAAATGGCTAAAGTCTCATAGCATGAGAAGGGGACGCCTGAAGGTTCCACTTCAAGATGTTTGATATTGAGAAATTCTACATCTTAAGGGAATTCTAAATTGGTATAGAATACCAAATGAGAATCACATATCCGTACGAAGGTATAGATATTGTTGAGAAGTAGAGGTTTGACAAAAAGGGAGAGTTGTACCTACGGAAAATCATTAGAGCTTGATGGCTGCTATTGATGTAGGAACCTGAAATTTCTATTTTGCTAAAATTTGATAAAGGACAAAATTCAATTATCATTATAAAATATTGTTTCCTGCTTCACAACAGATGGAATTTCATTCCAATTTAAGAAAAGGTATTATCAAAGCTGTGAATGATATTTTATTGTAATATGAAAAATGATATTTTATAATTATAAAATCATATTCTCAAATATAAGCATTGCAAAGAGAAAATTAGATAATGAGAAATTCTTGTACTTATGGCATTATCGTTTAGGCCACGTAAACAAATATCGCTTAACCAAGTTGCATAAGCGTGGAGACTTGGGCCCAATAGACTTGGTGTCTTATGGTGATTGTGAACCTTCTTTAAGAGGAAAAATGACAAAGTTACGCTGTCAAGGAAAGGGTGAACGAGCCACAAGTGCATTGGAACTTGTACATACTAATGTGTGTGGTCCAGTGAGTGTTCTGGCACTAGGAGGATACTCCTACTTCACAACCTTTATTGATGATTCAAAAGTATTATAATAAAATATCATTTACAACTTGAGAAAAATATTAAAATACTTCGATCGGATCGAGGTGGAGAATACTTAAGTCAAGAGTTTTAGGATTATCTAAAGGAAAATAGGATAGTTCCTCCAGTGGACCCCTCTTTATACACCCTAATACAATAGAGTGTAAGGAAGGAGGAATCAAACTTTATTAGATATGGTTTGGTCTGCGATGAGCCATGCAGATCTCACTAAATCCTTTTGGGGATATGCATTAGAGAGTGTGGTTTATATATTAAACCAGAGTGCCCTATAAATCAGTTGATTTTACACCTTACAAAAATGGTGTAATAAAAGTTATCTCTAAGTCACTTGAGAGTATAGGGCTGTCCTGCTATGGTAAAGAGGATAGTGTCAGATAAGCTGAACGCCAAATATGATAAGTGTCTGTTCATTGGATATCCAAAGGAAACTATAGGATACTTATTTCACCAACCTGAAGCACAAAATGTATTTGTGTCACGAAATGCTCACTTTTTGGAAAAGGAACACTTGTAAAAGTAAGTGGGACCAATATTGGATTGGAAGTTCAAGAGGAAGAAACAGACAATCAGCTGATTGACCCATTTCTAGATACAAAGGAAAGTGAGGCTCCATGCTCCGTGGGTCAAGCCCATTTGTAGGATATGCTTTTTGCATATCCCACATTGGAAAATGGGGAGCAATGTTTTGCTCCCCAAGCCTATATATAGGCCTCCTCTTCCTCCTCCTTTTCGATTAGCACCAAGCTCAAGCATACATACCAAGTTGAGATTCTCAACAATTAATCTCGTGGGTAATCGAGCAAGTTCTCTTTGAGGAACCAGAATTTATTCGGGCAGCTCTAGTTTATATTTTTGGATAGGGCTTCTGGAGTGGTCTAGCAACTACTCGAGGCTCCTTAGTTCTTCCTCTCAGGGAGGTTTTGGTTGGTGGGGTTCGTGTGGATACTTATAGAGGCTATCCTACGCTTGAAGGCTTATGCAAGGAGGTTCTGCTGAAGCGTACTTCAACTGGTAAGTTTTCTTTCTGTCTCTTTTAATTATTAGGTATTTTTCTTTAAGTGTTTTTAGACTTAATAATTATGCTTAGGTTGTTTTGCATGCTTAGTTTATTTTGATCTTAGGTTATAGCTTAGAGTTATAACATGCTTAGGTTATAGCTTAGAGTTATAACATGCTTAGGTTATAGCTTAGAGTTATAACATGCTTAGGTTATAGCTTAGAGTTATAACATGCTTAGTATAAAATACATGTGCTAGGATATAATTTAGAATTATGGTATGCCTAGCTTATGCATGGTAACCTAGGTAGAGAATTATTTAGTTAAGGCTTTATTTAATTTATATGCATCTAATAGGAGTTCCTGGGGATAGGGACAAATTTTTTATTCTCCGTCATGCCTGTTATGCATGTTCAATTTGACTTTCAGCTCCCAATAAAAGGATCTTCGACTTGATAGACCAAAAGAATGGAGGGAATGGAATTTTTGAATCATTCCCTTTGGCTTGATATGTAAGTCTTCCAGATGTCTTCAGACTTAATATCTCCGGATGTGTCTTCTTCTGGATGCTTGTGTAATCAGTTATTCTGGATGTTGTTTTGCGTGGTTCAAAGTTTGTTTCCTTTCCAAACTTTAACTGGATGCTTCCATTTATGCTTGGGTAATTTGTCTTTACTTGTTTTTTTGGACTTAAAATGTCTTGGTTGTGTATTCGGATGTAATAACTTTGGTCTTTTTATACTTAGGTGCTTTATTTACTTCAAACCTGATTCAGATTATTTGTTGTTCCGGATCATTGTTTCCAACAATCTCCCCCATTTGATGGAAACAAAAACCTAAGACATCTAAGCATAAGGAAAGGTGGTTTTTATGAGCTAAGTATGAATCTTGTTACTTAGTCATTTACAATTTTTACTCCCCCATAATTCTAGCATCCCTTAACTCCCCCAATAGTTTTCAATTGTAGCTTCTAATATTTTTGTAGTACAATAGCAGATTGTACTTTAGAAGCAACTTTTTAAGAGAATTATATTTTCACTATATATACTCATGCTGTTAACAATAGTTAACATCAATGAAGGTTTTGGATTTCAAGATACAGAAATATATAAGTGAATCTAGCTATTACAATTGTTTTAAAAAATATAGCTAGTCTAATTCCTTCTGGATGCACCAGGTGCTCCTCCTTCCTTTTCTTTGCCATTCTCTCTTTTTGCAGTTTTCTCACCCTTTTTGTTTCCAGCTTGGGAGTTAATCACCATATAGGTTTTCCCGTCACATTTTTCTTGCCAAGCATTGGAATAGATTGAGTATTCCAAGTTTCCTTGCCTTCTCTACTCTAAGATATGGTCCATAGTGGCCGGAGATAGATGCAAAGGGCAGAAGAGGTTTCTGAGTTAGGTGTAAGAGTCTATGATGTAAGGATGCATCTTTAGTACATATTCCCTAGCCTTATCATCAAAATATATGAAGAGTGCCTTAAGGAGAGTAGTTATGCCCTTATGTCCAAAGAATCATGCGTCCCCAATGTACTGGACAAGGTCTTGGCAGATAGGAAGAAATTGGCTTTTCGAGATAGATGGAGAGGAGGAGGATCCGGAGATTGATAGGTTTGACAGTCCAGACTATAAATTCTCAAGGTCTTTTCCTAGATCCCTGCGGATGTTGTGAATGCTTGAGTCAGTTCCTTGTGAATATCACCCTTTATTCTTTCAATGACTGCATCTGGCCATTGAATTGTCCCGCAATTATAGTGAAGATACTTTCCTGATGTTTAGCCAGGGGTTTAGGCATTCCATCTTCAATGAACTTTGTCAGTTTGTCCTCTATGCTCTTCTATTTTTCATTTAGGAGTAGGAGATTTGCCTTTTCATTTTGCTTAATAATGAATTTTGACAAGTTTTCAAACTTGGTATCAATATACTCCTTCAGTTCTACTGATAGCTCAAAGGAGGACGAAGTGATCTTGTCTAAAATGGTAGCACAGTTATTGGTGGCTCTGATGTTAGCCTGATCAACAGAACTATTTGTTGTTGCTATACTAGTTTTTAGCTCATTCAGCACCATGGTGACCTTTGCAAGTGATACTTTAGCCACTAAATCTGCAGTGGGGAAGTCCTCCACTTTCTGCACTATTCTCTACACATAACCCTTTAACTCCCCAATTTCATCTTTCAAATCCAGAGGCGAGAATTGTTTAATCAGTACCTTCTCAAAGGATTTGAGATGTTTACAAATGTTCCAGAGGCTCTATTTCTTGTAACTCACCTCTTGCTCCTCATGAGTAGCCTCTTATAGGATTTCTAAGGTGGTTGTGATATTTTTAGCTCTAGCTTAATTGACACTTAAGGGTGGTATTCTGATTGGGCTTGCAAGGGGAGTTTCAGATTCTGAGCTGCTTCCGATCTCAGATCCGAATGTTTCTTCTTTCAAGGATTCCTTTTCTTCTTCTCCCTTATCCTCTTCCAACCATCCCCTAGGACTAGCCTCGCCCCTTAAGTCTAATCTAGGAGCGTGCCTTTGGGATCCCAAACTCTGTCCCTCCTCCGGACTGGTGTCTTCTAGGTTGGACTCTTGTTCCTTAGATACAATTGGAGTATGTGTATCTAAGTTGTCCTTATTTTCAACTGCTATTTCAACACTAGCATGGGGAATTACCTCATTTACTGGCATGTGATCCTGAGGGGCTGCTTCCTCTCTTCTTTCTTCATCAACCTCCACAACCCCCGGATGACTGGAAATGTCCTTAGTCATCCCTTCAGTTGCCTTTACAAGACTTTTAATTTCTCCCCCAAGCCTATTAGTAATGTTCTCAACAGCCTCTCCAGTTGTCTTTTTAGGTCTTACTTCATCTATGGTTTCTGCTTTTAGGTTGAGTAAGTTCTCTGGAAGTGGTCCGGTTCTGGGCAGGAATGGGAAATTATCAGCTTTCAAATCTCAAGTGATTATTCCCATATCTATAGGATCAATGAGAATGGTTTAAGCTCAGGAAGACTCTCTAGGTCCTTCAGTTCTGAGCTTATTGATTCTATCATTGTCCTTCATAGCTTCTCTGATAATTTCATACTGTGATTCATCTGGATGGATTTCTTCAGTGTATCTGGGCACATTTTTTCCTTTTGTTATCTTGGCCTTAGCCAATTCAACTTCTACTTCCCTCTTGGCTGCTTCCTCATCAATTATAATGTCCATAAGCTTTTTTTTCTCGGTTTTCTGAGCTTTCATGGCCTCATCAAAAGTACACCCTTTTCGGGTGAATTGCTTTTTAGGTATCGGAGCTTCATCCTCAGTCTCCACATCCTCTACTTCAATAGTTGTTTTAACAGATTTCCTCTTCTTATCTACCGCTTTTATTATTCTCCCTCTTGGCTTAGGCTTTTTTGGGCTCTTCTTTAACAGTTGAGTGATGGTTTGAGCATCCTTACCAATTTCTTCCACTGGAACCAAAGCTTGCTGCTGTTTTGCTTTAGGTTTGGTGGTTACAGCCTTTTTAGGAACTGGAGCATCTTCAGCCGGATCCATTGCCTTCCTGGCCTTACTCTTTTTCTCATCTCTCAACTTCTTGGCCTTTTCCTCATTCCAAGTCTCTCCAAAGCTCAACTTTCTGGAATTTTTCTCCAGGATTTATTTTCCATTGACTGTCAGGAATCCTAAGACATTAACTTCATTTGCCACCAGGATTATGGTGGTTAGGGCACCATGGGAGTTCTTGTACTGCCTGAGATAATGGATGATTAGCACCGACATATTTACAACTCGACTTTCCACCTAGTGTTGTAGTACACAGTGTTGAAAAGAGGAAACTATAGTGAGAGAGCCCTTCTAGATTAAAACCATCTTGGCAAGTGCATGTTGGAGGAATCTTGGCACTTTCGAAAAGTATGTTGAGAATTTATCCCCAAAGAAGTTTGGATTCAGCCACATCTTGGGTTTATACTTAATTTCCTATTCATCCCCATCAATTCTGAGTTGGACCCCGTCATTCTTCATATTCAGGAATTTTTCAAAAAATTTCGGCGTAATGGTGATCACCTTTCCTTGAACCTGAGTTTTGAGGGCATCATGAAAGGAATGAACTTTCAGATTATCATAGAATTCATGCACTAGGTCTGGATAAGTTGGGCATTTGCTTTTGAGGAAGTTATTTAGGTGTTCATCTTCAATTATATTGGAGAAATGATCTATCTCAAAAAAGAAGTTGTCTCCTAAATAGTCCATGGGAATTACTGAGTTTGAGGGCTTAAAGTTGATGGGTGTAAAGTTTTTATCGTTAAGAGCAGATTCTTCAATGATATTTCTTTGATGGAGCATTTTGATTCCTTCGCTGGTCATTATGGCTGCCATTTTAGTGAGTTTAAAGGATTTAGGGTTTTAGTTTTGAAAATTGCAGAGTAACAGTAGATAATTGTTGCTCGCTTGAAGAAGAGAGAGATTTTAGAGGGGTATTTATAGAATTTCCAAAGTGAGGGTATTTTGGTAATCCAGACACCATTAATTTTGGCTGGATTGATAACATGGTAGGTAAGTTTTTAGGAGAGGTAAATTTTGTTTAATCGAAGAATGGGAACGGTTTATTTTTAAAATAGCTGTTGAATTTACCACGCATGTAACTCCTAATAAACATTTGAAATTCAAAAAGGAATAGTTACTTTTCAGCACCTTTACTGCCATGTGTCTTTTCTGTTTGCTGATGTGGAAATATTCCCTCCAGAGCAAAGCTAACTTTATTTCTTCTTCTCTTCCGGATTCCTTGTCTTGCTAAGAATCTAAGTTAACTTTGAACTGTCTTCTAGATTTTCTTCAAATTGGATTAGACATTCCAATTGACTCTCTTAGCTTGACCAATTGATCTTTACTCAATGGTTTAGTAAAGATATCCGCTCTTTGTTCATTAGTTGGAATGTATATCAATGCAACATCCTTCTTCATCACATGATCCTGCTATGGAGTACTAGATTCTTTGACCTATCAATTGCACTCTTGTTGCCACACATTACATTCACACATCTGGATTGAACTCCATAATCCTCTAGTTGTTGCTTGATCCAAAGGAGTTGAGCTACACAACTTCCAACTGCCATATATTTTACTTCTATAGTACATAAGGCAACTGAAGTTTGCTTTTTGCTGTACCATGATACTAAGCAATCTCCAAGAATATGGCAACCTCCGGATGTACTCTTCCTCTCGAGAGTATCTCTGCCATAATCTACATCAGTGAAGCCTTGGAGTATGAATTCTCCATTACTAGGATACCATAATCTAACTTCAGTGGTTGCTAGGAGGTATCTAAGGATTCTTTTCACTGCCTTTAGATGTGAATCCTTAGGATTGGCTTGATATCTTGCATAGTAGCAAGCCGCATAGTGTATGTCAAGTCTGCTTGCTGTCAGGTATAGAAGTGATCCAATCATCCCTCTATATAGCTTCTGATCAACACCTTCTCCTCCATAATCCTTAGATAAACTGTATCTGATGCCATTGGAGTGGACATTGGCTTGCTTTCTTCCATTTCAAACTTCTTAAGAATCTCCTTGGTATATTTGGATTGGTTGACGAAAATTCCATCTGGACTTTGGTTGATTTGTAAACCAAGGAAGAAATTTAGTTCTCCCATCATGGACATCTTAAGTTACTTATCCATTTGAGAGCTAAATTCCTCATACATCTTCTCATCTGTTGCCCCAAATATGATGTAATCCACATAGAGTTGGACTAGAATGGTATCATCCTTCTTCTTCTTGATGAAGAGAGTTGTATTTGCCTTACCCTAGATATACCCCTTAGATATGAGAAATGTAGTGAGTCACTCATACCAAGCTCTTGGTGCTTGCTTCAGTCCATAGAGGGCTTTCTTCAATTTATATACATGATCTGGATGCTTTGGGTCTTCAAATCCAGGTGGTTACTTCATGTATACTTCTTCCTAGATAAGTCTATTAAGTAATGCACTTTTGACATCCATTTGGAACAATGTGAATCCCATGAATGATGCAAAAGCACATAGAATCCAGATTGCCTCCAATCTTGCTACAGGGGAAAAAGTTTCTTTAAAATCAATTCCTCCCTATTGATTGTAGCCTTGGGCAACCAATCTTGCCCTATTTCTCACCACTACTCTGGATTCATCTAGCTTGTTCTAGAATACCCATTTGGTGCCAATGATTGACTTTCCTGCTAGAAGGCCACTAGATCCCATACACCATTTCTGGTGAATTGGTCTAGATCCTCTTGCATGGCCATTATCCATCTTTCATCTCCTTCTGCATCTTGGAATTTCTTTGGCTCAATAAGAGAGACAAAGGCAGCATGGCTCATCATCCTGTTGAGTTGTCCTCTAGTTCTGACTGGATTTTAGACATTATCAAAAATAACTACAACCGGATGATCCCTATGAGTCCGAACTTCTCTTGGTAGATCTTCATGCTAGATTGGGGCTTGTTCCACTTCAGCCTCATCTTCCTCTTCTTGACCATCATTGAAGTTTATCTCATGTGGGTTGAGATCAACTAGTGGTACTTCTAGATCAAAAGATATTCCTTCATCTTCTTCTTTGTACTTCTTGACTTGGAAGGAATCAGGAATTTTAGCTTCCTTCTCTTCTTCAGAGTTTTCAGCATCCGGAATTGGATCTTACAGAGTAGAATTTCTCTTGCCTGCATGGTTAGTCTCATTGAAATCTATATGTATAGACTCTACCATAGTTTGGGTTCAATTGTTAAAGACTCTATAAGCCTTTTTATGTGTTGAGTAGCCAAGAAAAATTGCTTCATCAGATTTTAGGATCAAATTTTCCTAGTTTCTCTCTATTATTAAGGATGTAGCATTTACATCCAAAGCCTTTGAAATACCCAATTTTGGGTTTCCTTCCCTTCCAGATTTCATAGGGGTCTTTTCTAAGGTCTTTCTAATGAGAGCTCTATTCAAAATATAACATGTTGTGTTTACAGCCTCACCCTAGAAATATTTTGGCAAACAATTCTCACTTAGCATTGTTCTGGCCATCTCAACTATGGTCCTATTATTCCTTTCAAAAACTCTATTTTTTTGAGGAGTATGAGGGGCAAAAACATTATGTTCAATGCCCTAGGAGTCACAAAATTCAGCAAAGTGCTTATTTTTTAACTCACCACCATTATCACTCCTGATGCTTGCAATGCTTATGCCATGTTCTACTTCTATCCGAATGAATGTTTTTGAGAATTGGTCAAATGCTTCGTCATTCCTTGCTAGCAAGAGAACCCAAGTATATCGAGAATAAGCATCCTCAATGACCATGGTGTATTCTCTTCTACCTAAACTCACTGGTTTGATTGGACCAAAGGGATCAATACGCAGGAGCTCAAGTACTCTTTTGAAAGGAATGTAGGAGTTGGAAGGGAAACTTTTCTTGTGTTGTTCACCTAATTAACATGCAGTGCATAGATGATCCTTATCAAAAGCAACCTTAGGCAAACTCACTGCCAATTCTTTTTTGGCTAGTTTAGATACGAGGTTCATGCTGACATGTCTCAACCTTCGGTGCTATAGCCTTGATTCTTCTTCTTTAAACACCAAGCAAATATTGTTTTATCATTTTTAATGTCAACTGAATAGACATTGTTCACTCTAAGTGCATAAAGAATGAGTTGATTAGACTTACTATCAAAGATTGAGCAGCCTTCGGAGTCAAAGGTGACTTTCCTTCCTTTGTCACAGAGTTGGGCTAAACTTAGTTAGTTGCACTTCAGTCCATCAACTAGTGAGACATATTCCGTAGCACCCTGGGTTTGACCGACTGCCCCCATAAACCAACACGAGTCTTTCCTGTGAGCTTTGTCCTCACTTGCTTACTTCCTGGAAATTACTTCCCAAGAGGTCACCCATCTCGAGATTGCTCCAATTCAAGCAAGCTCAATTTTGGAGTTCTCCCAAGTAGGCTCTGAAAAGAAGGTGCACCTTGTTGGTATAGGTAGTACCAATCAAATCTCTTAAGTCTCTCTCAATTGTAGTGTCCAATACCATCACAATCTCGAAATCCTTAACCGTTCTCAATTGTATTGTCCCATACCAACACAACCTCGAAACCCTCTCTTTTAGGTGTGGACTCGGTTCATTCCTATCCCCATCGACATCCTTCGTGGCCGCTCTTTGCTCAGGTCTTCTACCCCGGCGCCACCCTCTTAGGACCGGGTCGCTACAGGCCCACCAGCTTTCACTTAGTTCGTCCCTGAACCACATCGTACTCGAAGAGATTTGGCTCTAATACCAAACTGTAACACCCCAGGTTTGACCGACTGCCCCCACAAACCAACACGAGTCTTTCCAGTGACTCGGTTCATTCCTATCCCCATCGACATCCTTCGTGGCCGCTCTTTGCTCAGGTCTTCTACCCCGGCGCCACCCTCTTAGGACCGGGTCGCTACAGGCCCACCAACTTTCACTTAGTTCGTCCCTGAACCACATCGTACTCGAAGAGATTTGGCTCTAATACCAAACTGTAACACCCCAGGTTTGACCGACTGCCCCCACAAACCAACACGAGTCTTTCCAGTGACCTTTGTCCTCACTCGCTCACTTCCTCAAAATTGCTTCCCAGGAGGTCACCCATCCTGAGATTGCTCTAAGTCAAGCACGCTCAACTTTGGAGTTCTCCCGAGTATGCTCCCGAAAAGAAGGTGCACCTTATTGGTATAGGTAGTACCAATTAAATCTCTTAAGTCTCTCTCAATTGTAATGTCCCATACCATCACAAATCCTTAATCGTTCTCAATTGTGTTGTCCCATACCAACACAACCTTGAAAGCCTCTCTTTCGGGTGTGGACTCAGTTCATTCCTGCCCTCATCGACATCCTTCGTGGCCGCTCTTTGCTCAATTCTTCTACCCCGGCACCACCACTTTTAGGACCGAGTTGCTACATTTCTATCTTTAATTCAGATCCAATGGTTCCATGTTCAATGATCTGCCCTTTTTTTACTATCTCCAAAGCTTACTTTGCGTCCCTTCTTTCGGTTTGATGTGATGAAGGTCTTCTCATCACCTATCATGTGCCTTGATCATCAACTATCAATGTACCAAGTGTGTGTATCTACTGTGGATGTAAGGCATACCTACAAAACAAATCAAGTAGGGTTGGGTAGCCAATCAGATTTGGTTCCTCTCGGGTTATCAACCATTTCAGGCCAAGGATAAATATCATAATAAATATTTTTTAATCTACATAGTTTAGTAACATGGTTATTTTTACCACAAAACCTACACCCTGAAATGGTCTGTTTTGCTCTAGCTTCTTCTCGATCTTCTCATGATCATCCTCCCTATAGTTCCCTTTATATACAGCTTCTTGCACACTTGTTGTTGATCCGTTGTGTATCCGAAAGTTGGTTGGGGGTGCAACTTCTACTTCATAATTCCTTCTTTGTTTGGTAGGTTGCTGATTGTACACTACCTTAGCCTTTCCTTTTTATGCAGAAATGTATCTTTAAGCTTGAGGTTGTCTACTAACCTCCTTCTCCTTCTGGTTAGAAGGCTTTGGATTTTTCTTGGCATCTAGATGTTGATTTCTTGATGCAGCTTGCCTTGTATTTCCTCTTGGTTGTGAAGGACCTGATTTGCTTTCGGATGCTCCCTTCATCAAAGTTAGCTCCCTATCTAACACTGTCAAGTTAGCACTTAAGATCTGAACTTCACTTCTCAGGAAGTTTTCCTCCACTTCATCAAGTTGATGTCTTGTGACATTGCTTCAACATCTTTAGTTAATTCCAGAATTTCTCGTTGTATGGATTTTATGTCTTTGGTGTTCTTTCTCACATTATGGATCACCACCTTTAATGCTCTAGCAATATCAATGTTAGAAACAGAATTAGAGTGAGGGTTTACCTCAGTATTTGCTGATTCTGATTATGAATCCCCAATTGGCTCAGTGTCTTACTTGGATGACTTTCTTTTGAATTTTTCTGCTTCCGGATCCATCAGTGCCATAAATACATAATGAGTAATCTTTTCTTTTTCTGTTGAAGATGATCTGTTGCTTTCTTCACTATTTCTCCATGTAGCCACCATAGCTTTCTTCTTATACTTCTTTTCCTTTCTTAGCTTGGGGCATTTGGTTCTGAAGTGCCCTTTTTCCCCACATTCGAAGTAGGCATCATCCTTCTCCGGATCTTTCTTTTCTTTCGGAGCCTTTCTTAGCTTATCCCTTCTTAAGGTGCCTTCCTTAGGCCTTCTTGATTCAAATCTTTTGGATCTTCTTCTATCATTTTTCTTCAGGAATTTGTCAAAGTACTTTACTAGCATAGCCATATCTTATTCACTGTACTTTAATTCTTTTGGCTGCTTTTCTGATCCGAAAGAGGTTGATCCGGCAGATAGTGCCTTAAGTGCAATGACCTTCTTCTTTTCTTCTGGCCTTCTTTCTTATTGGCTGTATCTCTCTAAGGACAATTCTTGAGTCAAGAGATTACCAATGAGCTCATCATAACTTCAGAAGTTTAAATCATGAGCTTCCTCAATGGCAGTCATCTTGTTGTCCCATTCCATAGTGAGACTCTAGAGTATTTTCTTGACCATGTCAACTTCTAAGATTTCCTTCCCTGACCTCTTCAATTCATTTACTGGATTGGTGTATCTAGTATTCATGCTATTGATGGATTCTTTGGGCTCCATCTTAAAGGATTCAAGCTTCTATTATAGTAGGTCAATATTGGCTTCTTTGACCTTATTTGTTTCTTCATAGGTCACTTCCAGCTTCTGCCATATTTCTTACATAGTTTTGCATCTGGATATCCTATTAAATTCAACTGCTTTAAGAGCCAATGAAGCATGTTAATAGCATTTGCATTTTCATGCAATCTTTTATAATCATTCTCATACTATAAGCTCGAGGGCTTGCGGGTGGTTAAACCAGCTACCTCATAAGTAGGCTTATATGGTCCATCTTTAATGGCCATCCATGCCATCATGCTTTGAGCTTGAATGAAATTCTTCATCCGATTTTTCCAAAATGTGTAGTGTTCATCGGTGAAGAGTCGTGGATAGGTAATAGACATACCCTCTGAAAGGAGTTGTGAGTTTTAGAAACTCATATTGATTCTTAAATCAAAATATATAGACCTTTATATCGAGATTGATAGATCTGTAGTTTGAGCACTAGCTTTGATACCACTTGTTGGTCCCTGTGAAGTTCTAAGTTCGGTTAGAGGGGGGTGAATGACCCGTTTTGTAGAATTAACAGACTTTAAAATATCTTTAGTATAGTATGTTTGATTATGATTCGGGGGATGGATGTGGATGATGCAAATGTATATAAATATTTATGCACGTAACTACAGAGTAAGAAAATCAAACACAAGTATTTTATCCTGGTTCGACCCCGTATACTCTAGTCCTCGGAGTTTCCTTCCTCCGAGATTTTCCACTAGTGGATTCCTTTACAACTGGTAGGAATCAAGCCTTACAGTTTGTCTCCAGATGGTATCTCCTTCTCGATGTAGGATATACCACTAGAAATCCCAATTCCTAGCTGAGTCCTTTTGTCTTTTGTAGGATATACTACTTAGATTTCTACCGAAACCTAAGCTAAGTCCTACACGAAGATCCCACTCAAAGCACTTGCTTCAAGCTATATCCCAATCTTACTACTCACCCAAGTAGGAGATTCTTTACACTTAGGTTTTCTCAAAGGTTATGATTTTAGACTTCCTCAAGTTTATAATTTCACTTGGGAATCCTTACAACTGATTTTGAAATGTTTGATTCTTAGAGGCGTGTGTTTTCTGATTGTTTTAGTGAATCCTCTTGCTAATTGCTTTCTTAAATCAACCAACACCTTCTCAACTTGTGAAGCTTCCCTTTTATAGGCTTTGATCATAAATGTAGCCGTTGTGGGTTGTTGAACTTGTATTTAATCTTCACCGTTGATAAGGTAATATGTGGCGCTTCCTGAGCCATTGATCAATCCATTAGATAGAGATTTTGACCCATTTGAATCCTTAGGATTTAGGTTGAAAAGTTGTCACTGATTGTTTTCTTGTATTTTAGTGTCTTGCCAACTTTTATGCCAGTGGCTTTCTTATGTAAGCTCCACGCGCCTTCTTATTGGTCTAGGCGAAAAAGGTTGTTACCTTTTTCCTATCCGCTGTCAATCATTTTGTCCTTTTATGAAAAGTGCTAGCTGTCTTCTTTTGTCTTGCTTATGGGAAAAGGATCTTTGACTTGATAGACCAAAAGAATGGAGGGAATGGAATTTTTGAATCATTCCCTTTGTCTTGATATGTAAGTCATCCGGATGTCTTCAGACTTAATATCTCCGGATGTGTCTTCTTCTTGATGCTTGTGCAATCAGTTATTTTAGATCCTATTTTGGGTAGTTCAAAGTTTGTTTCCTTTCCAAACTTGAACTGAATGCTTCGATTTATGCTTAGGTAATTTGTCTTCACTTGTTTTTTTGACTTATAATGTCTTGGTTGTATGTCCAGATGCAATGACTTAGGTCTTTTTATACTTAGGTGTTTTGTTTACTTCAAACCTGATCCGGATTATTTGTTGTTCCAGATCATTGTTTCCAACAAATGCCACAAAAATGCTTCTCCAATCCGATCAATTCAGAGATGCAATTCAAGAACAGGTCCAAGATTCGGTCTGCACAGTCTTTGAAGAGAAAAAAAGCATCTAAAAGATTTTAAGAATCGGTATTCAAGCTCAGGGTAACTTAGACGTCGCTCAGAATTGCCCAGTTCAGGTTCCACCGATTCAGATTCAGTCTATAGTCTAGCCGATTCAGCCAGTCCAGTTTATGCAGCGGCCTATTCAGCATTTGTCGAGCCTGTTTCAGGTTGGCAAGAAGTCGCACAATCTAAACCACTCGTGTACGCCTATACAACTTAGGCTTCAAATCACACTGCCAATCTTGATTTTCTCACCAGTGTGAGTCAGCTTCAGTTGACCCCAATAACCCTAGATCAATTTCAGCCAGCTCGGTCATTTTCACCCATCCAACCCTAATCAGGTCTATTGTAACTGGATCAGAATTTAGTCAACCTCGGTCAGTTTATATTCCTTCGAGTTTTGCTTCACCAACCCATAGCCCGAGACCGACTTCTCAAAATCCAATCTTCCCTTCCTCCTCGGGTGCCCTTACGCCTCATATGACCGCCCCTTCTAGCGGATTCATGTCAGCTCTAATGCCTCCAAAGTCCTTTTCTCCTGTTCCTACTAAGTTTGTTGTTGCTCTGAGAGGGACTACTTACCAGTAAAACCGCTTCGATTCTAATCTAAGAGTCAGTTCTCAAGTTAAGACCTCATCGATCGCTTCACCATTCCAGTTTGGCACGATCCCTCCATTCAATGATGAGGTCATCCAATCTCTGGGTATGACACCCAAAATAGAGGATCTATTATAAAGGTTCTTGCTTTTTAATACTGAGGAAGGGTTGAATGAAAGTGCCAAGGAAGGTGAAGGAATTGGTAAGTCATGCGATATTCCTTCTCGGGCCAAAATGAAAGAACGACTTATGCAAGAAAAGAAGTTCGATCGAATTCCTCCCAATCAAGTTTGGGTTATTGATCAGGCGCCCGTATGAAAGGAAACTAAAACAAAGTACAATATATACCTGTGGAAAGCACCGTTGAGGAGCATATACACGAAGCTAAGGAAAGATGGTAAGATTAGACCATTACACCCATGGAGGCCTCCCACAGCTAATGAAAGGGATAGGTTTTGCGAGTATCATGTCCAACCAAGTCACCCCACTGATGAGTTTTGGACTTTGATTTAGGCAATCAACCATTTGGTGAGGGAAGGAAAGATAGTTGAGCCCGAAAAAATATCTAACCATTAGGATTCACCCCCTCTTCCTAGCTCACCAAAAGGAGGTAGTGGTTCGCAAGATCTCATTAGGGCCGTCAGTTCTAAAGGCAAAACTCCCATAGTTCAACTCAATGCCTCTATAGTTCAAGCCACACCCGCACAAGTCGCCCCTCGCAAAGGTATCTTTGTATCTCAATGGAAATTGCCCCTTAGTATCATTTTCTCCAAGTTATGGGAAGCAGGCAAACTTGACCTTATGTGTGAGTATAGACCTCCCACTACCGATTAAAAGGGAAGCTTCTGCAAGTATCATGTTCAGAGCAGGTATTCAACTGATCAGTGTGGGACTCTAGTTTTCACTATCACTCATATGGTTAAGGAAGGGAAGATCGATAAGCTGGCTAGGAAGGCCAATACTGAGGAGAAGCCATCATCGAGCTTTGATACTGAGATGAGCACACTCAATTCTGGTCTCCTTGAAGAAGTTGTGTTTGCCATGGTCTTCCCTAGTTCAACCGACCCTATTATAGAAGCCGAATCTGTCGCCGAAGTAGCAACCGACAA
This sequence comes from Euphorbia pulcherrima, assembly GCA_947683365.1. Taxonomy (NCBI): domain Eukaryota; kingdom Viridiplantae; phylum Streptophyta; class Magnoliopsida; order Malpighiales; family Euphorbiaceae; genus Euphorbia; species Euphorbia pulcherrima. The sequence continues at coordinate 10,470,804 of CANTUS010000016.1, forward strand.
GAATCTCTTGAGTTCCCTAGCAGAGGATGGAGACAAGTCATCTGCTAAACAAGGGAAAATTCTGGGTCTCAACTTGGATGACTTGCCAATGGAAGCTACCAAGGGTGCCAAACATACCAGCTCTACCAATCAAGACCATCTGCCTGTGGAGAATGACTTTCTATGATGTAATTTTCTTTTTCTAGTATTTAGATGTGAACAACTCTGCCTTTAAGGCATTTTCATTCAATCAAAGACTCTCTTTTGCTTATATGCTCAATGTTTCGCCCGATGGGTCTATGCATTCATTTTATCATAAGTATAATGCGTTTAATATTCATGACGTTTCCCTAAATGAAATAAATTTGAGTACATATGATAACCTGAAATGGTAACCATTTCTAATGACCTAACCTCTAAAAGAAAATGAGAGACAACAAGTGCTTAAAGATCATGATAACACTTTCGTCTGGTCATACCTAGACATACCTATGGTTCATCGTCAGATTACCAAGCATCACATCTTCACTCCTAAAATAAAAAAAGAAGCTCGGTTCTTCCTTGGATAGGTCCAAAACGTCAATCGTTTCATCGCATGCCACTATATGACAACCTATTTTCAAACTACTGAAAAAGAGTCAGTTGATTATGGGGAAAGAGCGTTGCCAGATCACCTTCAACAGAATTAAGGCTTACCTTTTCTTCGCCCACCCATTCTTAAAATTCTTGCCCCTAATACATAATTGACCCCTACTAATAGCCATTCCCTTACAACCACAAACCTTTACTATTCCTCTCTTCACTGGCCATTCTCGGTGAGGGGGACACATATGATCGGCGAGATTTGACCCTCATCAACAAATGAACACTGATTCATCATCAGTACAAGGGGCATGCTACTTCTCAAAATAAGGGGAAGCTGAGTTTTTCACCACCATCACCGCCGAGAAGATGGCCAAGTTCATTGAGAAGCACGTCTTTGCTCGGTGTAGCCTACCTCATCGCATTGTCTCAGTTAATGAGGTTTCAGTCCCAAGGGGCAACCCCTAATTGATCAAGATATTTAGGTTTGAGCACTACAGGTCCTCACTGTGTAGACCACATGGTAACGGGGTAACCAAAGCCATAAACCAGCTTACTAAAAAGGTTCTCTCGAAGAATACTACAACAAGATATAGAGATTAGACCAAGAAGCCACCATTTGCTCTCTATTGGTACCAAACAAGTGACGAAATTCCCATGAGTCAGACCCCTTTCTCCTTGGTTTACGACATAAAAGCGGTCCTACCAATTGAAATCGTGATGAAGTCTCTACGAGGGACACTCGAATATAAACTTGAAGAGACTGAATGGTCAAGAGCGGGATTCAAACAACTAAATACCATGGATGATCAGTGACTAAAGGCTTTGGATAGTCTCTAAATGTACTAGCAGTGCATAGCAAAATCTATAACAACCGTGTCAAGCATCAGAAAGTTCCCATTAAAGGCTAAAAATCTGATTCCTAAGCAAGTGAAGCCTACCAACACTGATCCAAGGGGGAAGTTCTAACCTGATTGGGAAAGACCTCAAGTAATCAGAGAAGTACTCGTCATAAGGGGCAGGAAGATTTTGCAAGATAGAAAGTCCGTAAACACCATCAATCATGATTGGTTGAAGCATTATCATATCTAACTCAAAAGGATTGAATCCAGAAAAGCGGTACATAATAAAACACAAATAAAATAAATTACCCAGTGAGTGGTCTTCTACTACTCGGGAAAAAATTAGGGTGTATCCCGTTGATCGGTATTTTATAAACCGGTTAGGCAAAAGTTAGGGTGCAAAATAGCCTGCTAGACTGAAAACCCGAAAAGGGAGGTTTATGGAAAAATTAGGGTAAGAGAGAGCAACGAGAGATATGTTGGCTAGAAAACCTGTATAGGCTAGTTAACACCAGAGTTTGGGTCAGTAGAAATGGTTATCATCATTATGTACTCACACTTAATTCATTTAATGGAAATGTCATTTTACTAAATTCTTTATGTATGTGCTTGAATGAATATATTGGGACCTAAAGGCGAAATGCAATAGATGAGTCAAACATGGGGTTCTGTACAGTCAACACAATACCTCAAAAGAAAGAAAAGCAAAGATAAAAAGACAAAAGTCCTGATACACTGAAAAAATCAAGGTCTATGCAAGAGCTAGGAAAAGTCTGCTGGATTGAAAACCCAAAAAGGGAGATCTAGACAAAAATAAGGACATAAAAGCAAAATAAACAAGTCTAACGGGCCCAACACAATTTTCGGGTCTATGCAAAAGTTAAGACAATCAAAACAAAGATAAATGACTGCCATCGATCACATCAAGATATTTGCATTATCGTCATCATCTTCAGAGTGCCTGAATACATTCTCCAGTCTAGTGGATTCGAAGGGCTCAAATCTACCCTCTACACGTGTCCACTCTAATCTCGACTATGACCAGGCATCTTGAGTCCGTAATCTCCTCAAACCATCCTTGGTAGAATTCATTTGTAGTGATAGCGTCTAGTCGTTCATTATCCAGAATCTTAAACTTTGCTTCATACACCCCCTTGTCTTCGACATGCTCGATCTAGCAATCAGATTGCAATCAACTCGCCGCTTTGAATAGCTCGTGAGAAGCCCTCTGTCACTTGTCAAACAAGCAACATAGAATTCATAGGTCCTTTCTCAGCCATGGTATCTAAACATACGAGCCCCGCATGTATGTCGCAACTTCTATAGTTCTCCACCAGGGCATTCCCACCTAATTTGTTTGACATCCCTAATCCTCCTCCAAGTGCATTCTTATCTTGTCCGTGCCTTAAAGTATTTCCATATATCCTCTCTCCTAACAAAAGGCCAGGTCAGTTAAGTCCATCGAGCAAGCAACCGAATTGAGTAAAATCGATCAGGCAAGCAGTCATGTAGCTTACATATAGAGGATAATCAGGCCCAGCAGCTCATGCATTCATGCATTCATGCATAATATTCATAAATTTCCTATCTATTATTCTGTATTGAATTCTACAGGAAAAAAATCATGGAAAAGTCTCCTTGAGCTATCGGTCAACCTTAGCAGTTCTCTGGACTCCCGAAAATCCTAACTCAATTTATGTTTCATTCTTCCATTTTTATTGCTTAATTGAAGGGAAAAAAATATTTTGTTCCACAAAATAAATTAAGTAACAAAAATGCAACTCATGTCAATTACTAATATCTCAAAACTTCCTTGAAAGGTACACCATACGGCAATCCCGATGGACAACCGACCCAAGGATCCAAAATTCAAAACTCAAAAACCCCTAGGGGTACCGCTATGTAAATTTCAATCATTTAGGGGCACTACCATGTAGATTTCAGTCATTTAGGGGCACCACTATGTAAATTTCAATCATTTAGGGGCATCGCTATGCAGATTTTAGTCATTTTGGGGCACCTTTATACAAATTTCAATCATTTAGGGGCACCACTATACAGATTTCAGTCATTTTGGGGTAGCACTATGCAGCTTTCAATCATTCAGGGGCACCTCTATGCAGCTTTCAACCATCCAAGGGCACCGCTATGCAACTTTCAAACCTTTAGGGCATTGTTATGCAACTTTCAATCATTTAGGGGCACCTCGATGCAGTTTTCAATCCTTTAGTGGCACCGCTACACAGCTTTCAATCATTCAGGAGCACCTCAATGCAGTTTTCAATCATTTTGGGGCACCGCTCTGTAGCTTTCAATCATTCAAGGGCACCTCAATGGAGTTTTCAATCCTTTTAGGGCACTACTATGCAGCTTTCAATCATTCAGGGGCGCCTTGATGCAGTTTTCAATCCTTTCGGGACATCGCGATGTAGCTTTCAATCATTCAGGGGCACCTTGATGCAATTTTCAATCCTTCAGGGGCACCTCGATGCAGCCTTCAATCCTTTAGGGGAAGCTCTTTACAATTTCAAAGACCGACCGAGCCACGAACTTCTTCAGATACCCGAGAATTTCTAACTTAATTTATATTTCTTTCTTCTGTTTCTATTGCTTGATTGAAGGGGCAAAATTTTTTATTTCAACAAAATCAATTAAGCAATAGAAACATAACGCACAATGACTACTAATGTTTCAAAATTTTCTTGATAGATCCGTTGATGATGCATCCCCAAACCATCCATAAACATCCGACTCAAGGATTCCCTTCTACTTTTTATTTTTCGAAGTGACCAATAATCCATCTTAAATCCGCTAAAGGGGCAACAAAGGTGATACCAATCCAAAAATTTCCAAGTCATAATTTTGTTCTTGATCGGTATGTTGAAGATAACCCTAGTATAGAACCGGTTCGAGAATCCACATCTCAGGTATAACCTTTTATCCCTTGCTCTTTCATGAGATCACATTTCACCCATTAAATGATAATCTCATGATGGGTAGCCTGTGAGCATGGGCTTTTCGGTGACCTACGGAATGATGATAACTTTATGCTCTAACCTATTATGGACCATTTGTTCTAACCTTTGGAGTTGACTCACGTTCAGAAAGCTTCTTTTGATGAGTTTGAACCTTTGACCGCGATTAAAAATAATTAAAGTTGCATTTAAAAATGAGCATTTATCTTTCTCTCACATTCAGTAATTTGTTTCGCAGTTTTCTGAAAAATCCAAAAATTTTAAGCAAGTCTTGTTATTTTTCCTAGATTTTAAATTCCCCGAGGTTTCCAAAATGTCAAGAATCACTTGAATTAGATATTTGTGGGGAAAGTTATTAATTTTCGAAGTCACCTCCTTATTTTTTGGTTAAAAAATCTGTTTTCCCCATCCCCTGCCCGATTCCGGCGACGGTCGCCGGAATCCGGCTGTCGTCGGTGGCGTGGCTAGCCACTTCATTAATGCAGCCATATGCCTTAATAGAGCGGTCTCCCAAAATGGGAGATCACGCCATGGGCTGGTCTAGGCCACGTTAGCTGACTCGACCCAGATCTAGCCATGTCAGCTAACGCTGCCTAGTCTAGGGGATTAATCTTGCACGTTCTGGGCTTCTATTCTCTCAAAAATTTAAATTTTTTACCCATTTTTTCCACAAAATTCATGTTTTTAATGGACCAAATGAACTATTTTCATGATTTTGAGTTTATATAAACCCCAAAATTATCAGATCTAGGACTTTTGGCCATTTTAAAAATTTAAATAACCATTTAGGATTCTTAGTTTCTAGAGAGAGAAAGCTTAGTAATCTGGTTAAATCTGAATTAATACACATTATTTTGGGTTTCTAAACCTTATTAGGCTTGATCTTTTAGTTTTAAACAACTAAAAATCGATAAACTCAAGATAAAATCAATTTTAACTAGGATTTAGAGACTTTTCTCACAGAATCACTAAATCCCTTGCTATTTCTGTCGCTAAATCCGTCATTGTTTGTCGGTATTTCATCAGAAATCATCAAAAAAAGGTTGATTCGAGTCTCGAGGGTAGATTCACGGCCTTTAGGTAATTTCTGAGTTTCAATCTATTTCCTTAAGTTATTTCTTGCTTATTGTTGTGCTTTTGCTTGGTTTTTCGGGCATTTGCCCTTGTTTTTGGCGTTTTTTTGACTTTTTGGAGGGATTCTGGCTAACCACTTCAGGGACTAGCAGGCCGCCTGAGTGACGTGGTGGCTGACTCAGTGAGTCGGCCTACCTCGTCGCTTAGTCGGCCTATGTGTCGCTCAAGCGACCAGTCACCTATTCACCAATATTTTTGGGTTTCTTCCCCCCGAGTAAAAAAAATCAAAGTTATTTCAATGATTTAAGTCCAAATCTACTGAAACAATGTGAGAAACGATTGAAAACGCCAATAATCTTGAGTTTAGGAAATTTTTCAGCTGACCACTTCAGTGCGCTGAATGCCGACTGAGTGACATCTAGGCTGAGTCAATGAGTCGGCCAACCGTGTCATTCAAGCAGCCTTCCACCTCGCTGAGTTGGCCTACTGGCAAAAAATGCCTTTTATTTTGTGTTTTTTGCCCTATTTTATCGTTTTCTTGTGTTTCTAACCCCGACTTTCACCCAAAAAATTTCCAAAAATCACATATAATCTGTTAAATCATAATATAATTTTAATCTATTTTTCATAATTTATTAATTATTTAATTTGTTAAATCTTTATTTTAATGGCTTAAAAAATGGGTTTTTCACTAAATAAATTTTTAATAAATCTTTTTGCTGTAATTAAAAATCCTAAAAATATTCTGTTATTTTCATTTATTATTTTAGGTTGTTTAGTTTATTTAAGTAATATTTTAGGTTGTTTAGATATTTAATAAATGCCCAAAATTTATATTTTTAGCTCCCTTGTTTGCTTTATTTTCTGTATTTATTTATTTATGCATTATTTGTAGTTATTCCTAAATATTTCATCTCGTTTGGAGCTGGGTTGGTGTTGGTAAGCTTGATTAGGACCCGGTTTTGCCCTTTTATTTATTTATTCGCTTTGTTTACTTTCTCGCATTAGAAAAATGTACAGGTATTCGTAAAGCCATGTAATAATTTATTTTCTTGCTTTATTTACTGCTTTTGTGTGATGTGTGGTTATATAAACCAAAAACTCTAAAGAATAATTGGATTTAAATCGCGTAAGAACTAAAGTCGCGTTTATTAAAATGTAAACGATTTGATTTAATAATTGAAAAATAGGCAACATCATCTGAACTCGGAGTCTCTATTTTAAGGTACAGTCTAACCACCCGGTGGGAATATCGTACCTAAATTCCCGGTAGAGCTAAACCGGGTGGCGACTCTGTCTTAAAATATGGGATTTAGAGTCTCGTATCTTTTTAACCTATAAATTGGACTTAAATTCAACTTCAACATCGATTTCATCAGTCTATCTTTTCATCACACTAAAAAGGAGGATCAATCCTTCTATCCTGCTTCACAACATCTATTATTTTCCCCTTCCCTGCATCTCACGCAGGCCCGGGAGGAAAAGGTCATCTGCTCACAACGTCGTCCACGGTTTCTCTTGTAACTTGGGCCAGGTTCTTTAAGGCTTCCTGAATCTGTGTCTTCTTCTTATACCCCAAGCATAACATGGTGTATATTGAAGTAATGAGGGTATCTATAGCTTTGTCCACTTCAATCTTTGATGGGTCGTTGTCGTCTATTTTCTTGAAGCAGTTTTTTGCTTCTATGGTGACTTCATAGCTTTTAAAAATGGTCTTATAAGATTTCACAAATGCCGTCTTACAAAGGTAAGGAGATAGCCCGAAGATGAATCGATCAGCTAATTCCTTCTCATGAGGTATCCTTTTAAGAGTTACCAAGACTGTCAACCATCTCTTAAAGTAATTATGGACAAGTTCTCCACTCCATTGCCTGATAGCTATAAGATCAAATATGGATGGTTTTTCTCTTGATTTGTGGCTTTTATGATGCACTTTCATGCCTTATTTTCCTCCAATCCTGAGTTGATCATATCTACTTCCTCCCCTCTTCTCCGGGTTCATAAACTTTGCCTTTGTCAATGAGTATCATGATGGCTTTGAGGAGATCCTCACATACTTTAGTTGGGTGATCAGAATTGACATGATACACGTAAAAATCACCCCTCTCCTTAGGCTTTGGCTGGATATATGGTCAGAGATGATCAATCAACTTGTACTTCTTCAGCTTCTTGAAGAGGATCAAAAGAGGAGTGCCCTAAGGTGAGATGTCCTCGAGAGTTATAGTATGAACCTTTGGGTAGTGAGTCATACTATAGGGTAAAACTATGAAATAAGGGAGGATTGTCCCCTTTTGTATAACCATAAAGTTAGGCAACTGACTCAGATCCTTTCTATGGTGAACTTGCAACATGACCTCTTGACGAACCAGGTGGCACCCATTACTAGCTGTGAGCAACGTTGGGTTTGCTGGCTGAATAGACCGATCGAATTAAACCATGGATGAGCTTGAGAGTGAGGAAACCTGTCAAATCTTGAACTGAGGTCATAACCAAAAGATCAATACATGCATGGGATGCGTTATGCATGCATAAATTACAACGATACATGGTTGGGTTAATTACAAGGGACCGTAACACAACACGTGCAAATCAATCAATTCCGTCCTTATTTCTCCCGCTGATTTTGAGGGTATTCTTCCTTAGTCTAATCTCATACAGAAAGGAGTACCTAGAAGGTAAAATACTAAGGCTTTCAATAAGAATGGGATAGGGACATATCAAAAGTTTGTTTTAGAAGGTTTCCATCACATCAAGCCTCTTTTGGAGGGAGATGGCAATGAGTTCTCAACCCACTAGAGTGTCCCCAATTCCTGGCGGGCATGGGTGAAACTTTTGTAAGTTTAGCAAAAAAATAGCGCACCCTAACCTAGCGCTAGAAGAAGAGCCCATCTAGCTAAAGAGAGAAGGGGGTGAGAAGATAGACTGTAATAATTTTCCCAAATTATGAAAAAGAAAATAGGTTGAATTAAGTAAATGACTTTCGGTGCTCATCTTAATCTTTTAAGATTTCAAAACAAACAAAAAATTTCAAGTTAAAAGATTATATCCCCAGTAGAGTCACCACTACGAGGTGTCGATGACGTATGAGTCTCCCTTGGTGCCTGGGTGAGAGGAGGGGCCCACTAGGGGTTGGTTGGATTTAGGCATTATGAAACCATTTAGTTCAAATTTACACATTTTAGCCAATTTTATTAATAAAAGAATCAAGACTCAAATCTCAATGCAAATGATAGAGTCACCACCAAGTTGTCTAATTAGGAAAGAGTTTTGGTACAGTTCCCATTGGGCGGGACACTCATAACTTTTGGATCAGAGATTCGTGTATCGGATGAGTCACTTATTTCTCATTTAGATAATTCAAAATTACATTCGCCGCGTAAAATCATTTTGTTTTCATCATTTAGGGAACTATCATGGAAATCCTATTTTCTACACTGTGACACACTCATTACATGGGTTTGCAGATTACAATAAAGCACAAGCAATAAATAGGGGAATAAAAATTACAACGGGGGAAAATGGGGGAATTGCGAGAGAACCTATACATTTGTTCTAAGTTATAAAACAAAATAAAAATGAATTCCCTGCATCGACAAAGATTAGCACAATTTATAGCACGTCATAAGTCAGCATTTCATTAGAAAAAATGTGATTATGTTAGCGTGGCGGTTTCACGATCGATAGTGCCCAGACGGCTTCTATGATTGGAGAGAAATAACGAGTCTTCAATATAGTTTGTTATAAAAACAGGTTTTAACTTTTGTGGGTTGATTTACCGGATTATTAGTGAAAGCGATTGCATGGAAAATAGTGATTTGGGTTGATTTTAATCGATTAAAAAAATTAATTTTAGGTTCTGCTTGGGGGCTGGCACCCGTGCAGATAGGTAGGACCCGTACGGCTACCAAGGAGGACCGGTATAGGAATAGGGGACTCGTACGGGTCCTATCTAGTCCCGGGCAGAAACTTTGTTCAATTTAATAGACAGATTAGTGGATGAAAAATAAAATAAAAATTGTATTTCCTTCCGTATGAGTATGGCGCACCAATTTAGTATCCCTAAGGACACAAGGTGCTAACAAGGCTCATAAGGGTTAGGACCAGACTAGAAATAGGAAATGAAAGAGCAGATGTAACAAAAGAGGTAGAGAATAACAATAAAATAACTGAGGTGTGTCCCTTTGAAACTCAGGAGCGTTACCTTTATGGCGTGAATCCACTTTGAGGCGATCCCTTTGCTGTTGAGAGAGTCTAGCCAAATTAGATGATGAAATGGAGATTTCAGGACTGTTTTGGGTGAGTATTCGTGTGGACATAACCTCCCGAAATCCTAATAAACAAAGCTAGAAATAAATAAAATGTGGATAAAGCCTCAAAAGATGGGTTTTCTCCCTATTTTATACCTCATATACCTCAACTATAACCTTTCCATCCCTATATAAACTAGTAGAATTTACCTATAATCTGCTGTATATGTGTTATGTGTTATTCCTCCTCCTAAAAAAGGTGAGGAAAGGCCCTCATTTATAGGGTGAAAGGAGGTCTGAATGCAATAAACTGCATCCATGACTTGCCTTTCCTGAAATAGGTAAGGATCTCCTTCCATAAAGCCTGATCAAGCAATAACAAGACCCATACAGGTGGGACCCCACCCGTACAGGTCTCTTTTAGGCGTACAGAAGGTAATGACTCGTACGGGCCCTCTAGTGGATTCATACCACCAAGCAGCACCCGTACGGGTCCCTAAGGGCAGACTAGGTCTGCAAACTTTGGCCAAACTCAACTCTACAGTAGTAGGAACACCTCTGATGGATAACACCTGCAAGAGAATGCACCATATAGCTCTTATCATCATTTCATGAGAAGGATCGTTAAACTCCAGTGCTCACACCCGGTACACTATTAGATCGACTAAATTTAATATCTCGCGCGCACAAGTCTAAGTTAAAACTAAGATAAATTGTTTTTAGGCGGCAACTACCCCTAAAACACAAAAACCAGCTAGAGAAGTAAGACCGGTGCAAGTAAAATGCTTAACTTAAGCAAAATATAAAAGGCTAAACATAAGACCTAGACAATCATCTAAACGGCCAGACATATGAGACCGATTGTAAAAATAAGGCATAAAAGTTAGGCCTTAAGAAAACTCCTTAAAGGGATTAAATATAACCATTGTATGAAAATAACAAAAGTAAGCTTGAGTAGCTACAAGAATATGTTGCAAATTCTAAGCGGCGGGGAGAACTGAGCACTTAGGAAAAATCGGCTCGTTCCCCCCTTATCTTGAGAAGGGTCATCATTTTTAGCTTGACCATTTTCACACAGCTCTCTACTTTCCCCTTTGCTCTTAGGAGACCTCTCTTGATCTAGCTCAGGTAAAGACTAGCCTAATTTGGGATAAGGAATCCCGACAAGAAGTTCAGGCGATAAGTCCGGGTGACCAGCCGAACAAGCATTGAAAATTTGCTGTCCGTATGTGAGGCCTATATTGTACATGCTAGCTAGAGTGCCTTTAAATTGGTTGATACTATTTCAGCTAGCCACAAAGTCTTCCTGAACCTTTACTAGCTCCTGCTCGACTTGACCATACTTCCCTATTGCCTCGTCACAAGCCAGCTTGAGGGAACGGGTCTCATCGTGAGTAGCTTTTAGATCCGCCTCAGCCTTTTTTACTTTTGCCTCGAGCACCTTATTTGTATCTACCAGTAGCTTAATTCGGGTCTGAGCCAAGGCATTATTCTCTCCCATCGCCTTAATTTCGTCAGCTCCATTATTCATCTCAGTTGAGTGAGATATAAGTTGATAAAAATAATGGAGGATCAGGCTTAGGGAAAAAGAAAGGTTATATATTCTTAAGCAAGGAATAAATCCAATCAACTGACCTGGGAAGAAGCCTTGAGTAGAAGGACAACCACCTAATGAAATTTCTCAGTCCTATACTTAGCAGCTCTACAGGGAAGAGGCAGAGCTAGATGTAAAGCTTCTTGAATAGGTACCCCAGAAATCGAGTTTTTTTCCTAGCCAAACCAATCAACTGCTCTTTTAACCCTGAGGGGGTAATCTCCATAGTTTGCATGGGGGAGGACGAATCTGGCAGGGGGAAGCTGCTTTCTCCATAGTCGTCTATGATAAATTAAAAGCAAGCTAAAAAGCACGTTTAGTGCACAAAATAGAGAAGGGAAGAAATTACCTCACTATCTTTAGCCTTCTTAGCCGGGGGCTCGCCTGTCACCCCCTTGGGGTTAATCTTCTTCTTCCTCTTTGATCCGTCCCCCTTATCAAGTAACACTGCATTGGAAGAAGTGTCATCATTTTCATGAACCGTCATAGGCTCAACACGAGTGTTTTCCTGTGTCAAGTTCCTGGATCTCTTTTCTAACAAGCAAGATAAAAAGTTAGCTACTTTTGACATACTGAAAATAAACAAAATCAAATGTAGAAGCTTATCGTTGAGATTTGGACCAGGATAAAAAGAATAGTTGCCCTCGACGGACGGTTCAATTTCTAAAATTTGACAATTGTTAGTAAAAGCATAGGCAGCGGTTGCTAATGACCAAATTTTTGCATGCAGACCACTAATAACTTCAATCCTAAGGTCATAATCATCCTTAGGAACTAAATAGGGGGGAGGAATCTTTAGTGACCAGCGAGTCAGGAACGTAGGCACTCCCTCCTCTAGTTTTATGAACACGAAGAATTGTTTAAAATTCTTCAAAGAGTCAGGGCAACCAGCAAAATGGTAGAAACCCTTCCTAGATGTAAAATGAAGATGATCCTTCCCTTTGTTAAGCTTGTAAGAAGTGATCCACTTAAAAAAAACTGGATCGAATGGAAGGCCTAGATCAACACAATCCCGGTAATGCCCTATAATATCGCCCCAATAGAGAGGGTGAATTTGTACCGGACAAACATTCCAGAATCTAAGCAAAACACATATACCGGCGGGGAGCAAGTAAACAAAACCATACCAAATTTGGTCTAGATAAATGTTGAACCAACCATCTGGAGGCGAATATATGCATTGTGACTGAGACGGCAACATAATGGTGCACCTTTGCATCCACCTAAAAACCACTTGTTCAAACTCCAAATCTACCTTATCGACGATGGAAACCATATCCTCAATGCGGGGTGTTAACTTGCGCTCTTTCATTTCTGTCGGCTCAAGGGTATTCACTTTTGCCTTGCCCTTGGCATTACGTTTTCTTATAGCTAACCTATTCATTCAGTATCCCTGAGGAGCTAAGGGAATGACTGGCTTACTAGGCGATTGGTTAACCGCCACACCAGGGTCTTTGTCATCCCTCCAGGTGGGATCAAATTAATGAATTTGGGAGCTCGAGGCATTTTCACTGAACACAGCCCTCTCCTCATTTAAATTTATCTCTATGGGATCCTTCCTCCCAGCTGTCTTCTTAATCCTATAGGTCAGATGAAAGTTAGACCTGTGCATTGAAACAAAAGAATAAGAAACTAAATCAAGGAGCTCTCTACATAAAATAGTGAAGAGGCTATCAGTCGAGCCGGTGCTTATAGATGAAGGCTAATATGTGACCGCCTAGGAAATAAAAGCTTAAAATAGGTTAGAATTAGATCAGACTATCCTAAAAGATCTTAGGTCTCTTTTCAGTCGAGAGGAAGCCTAAGGAAATTGGTGTTCATCACATTCATCAAGTTCATCGTGTACCTTATAAAAACGTGTCTGGGTTCATGAAAACCTAGAATTTGGCAAAAAAAACCTAGATTCCGACCAAAGGTGATTTATGTTCACAGTAATCTAACAAGATAAATGGTGCACGTTTAAGTGCATTCAGCAAGGTCAAAGATGTGAGTACCCTTAGTCTAACAAATTCCGGTCATAACACGACATAAATTATGATATGGCATTAAACATGCTAAGAAGAAATGAAAAGCATAGAACACCACATATGTCCAATCATATCAGCATGCTGTAAGAGAAACGAAGGAAAAATTACTTCGAAAAGAGAGAATTAGGTAGAAGTGAACATCACATGAAATAGGACTGAGAGAGCATAAGTCGCTGGAATTAGGAAGAGAGGCTCAAAGGTTTAAAAGTGGTGAAATAGGTTCTAATGGCATTTAAATAAGAAATAAAAACAAAATGAAGAGTCACATTGATTAAATTTCTGGAACAGTAAGCCACATGGCAAATGGACTTTAGTTGGTTTTCAAATTTCAAAAATTGGGAATACCGCCAAAGGCACTGAAAATACTCCAACTTCTCAAGAAAGCTCTCAGAATGCTTGGATAAGAATGGGCCACGTAGCCCTAATACTGATCTGTTTGAGATCCAAGCCAGCTCATACTGCCAGAAGCCCTAAAGAACTTCTCACACTTGTGGGGGGCTTTTGATAACTTACCAAACTCATCTCGCCCGTCTCGGACCATGAGACCCGGTCAATAAATGTTGTTTGGCTCATCTCATAGCTAAGTTCAGGAAAGCTAAGTGAACATGACCGACAAAGCTGACTGAAATCTTAATCCAGCCAAAGGACATACAAACCCGATAGCTGGGCTCGTATCTTACCCGGTTATACTCTTGAGACGGTCCGCAATTGCTCGAAGGCACCTCTATGCCCTACAAGAATGGAGAATCTAGGTCTGACTCTAGTCCCTATGTTCTCTCATCCAACCTTATCATAATGTGTTTAGGATTCAAGAACAGATAAGTACAAAGAGTTATAAGCTCATCTCAATTAGGACTTCCTATTCCATCAGGAGTAGAACAGATCTTGCGCCTATAAATAGTCCCCTAGGTCAGTTCAACAGGTACATTCACATTCTGACACTACTCTTTATTATTTCCTCAAAACCCTTTACTGACTTAAGCATCGGAGGGTCCCCCACTGGATAACCATCGATCGCCCTTAAGTTCGTGTACTATTTTACTGGAATTTATTCATAGATTCAAGATATTTTTAGTAGTAAATCTATTCTGAGGTATCGGATTTAGGTACGATATTTTCACTTATAAATCTCTCACAATCCTTCTTTATTCCTATGTGGGATAACCCTAACATCTCTAACAAAAACTGTTGGGGAATTCCGGTAGAATGAAGCTAGGATAATTCTGAAGTCGTGAAGAACACTTTTAGATTGAATCTTATTTGGCGGTTCTACCAAATAGATCAATCGGATAAAATCAGAGATGACAAGAAGTTGGAATGAATTTTTGTTGTGAAGAAAAGTGAACCAAAATTACAAAAAACATTGCAAAAAACTCTACATGTAACTGTTGCCAATGCCATGTTTTATAGACCTGATACGAACAGTCACAACTCTTCAGAACAGAAGTGTTGCGAAAGGACATGTCCATTCGAGCAGCTGCAACAGTTCATAGCAGAAGTGTCGCGAAAGGTAGCTCCCGGACCCTCGTAAGCTAAGTATCGTAATAGAAGTCGAACAAGCGTGCACTCCGCACTCTCCTAACTTATTCGATGAAATATTACGACTGCATTGGTTAACTAGTTGATACAATTACACTAAAATACCAACAATCCTCCCCCATTTTAGTGTAATCCATGATTAACTAAATAAAATCACAATAAATGAGTACGGGTACTACACTAGTTATACAAAATGGTAGACAAATGTATTTAAGTCTTAATTAACAAGCTCTGATTTTACACTAAATAACAAAACTAATTTATCGAGTTAAAAGGAATTTGCAAGCGATAAATCAAACTCTTCAGAAGTTAATTCATGCTAGCCTCCTCAAAATGAGTTTTACACTGGTCTCGATCTTTAGTGTCATTTTATAGAGCAATTGACACATGTCTCACTACATCCATTTTTTTTTATCATTTTCACACTTTACTTACTACATAATGGGACATTTATCATTTGTTGTATGGAGTGACACTTTTTCATGGTAGAATACCAAGACTCGTATAAAAATCCCATAAAAAATAGTGGTGAAATGATTCTCCAAGAGTTTTGCAGAAAAGAAATTATTTCCCACTATAAATAAATTTCGGAACAAAATTTTATAGGGAAAGTTATTGAATTTGACATTTCATAGTGAAAGGGGGAATTAGAAATGGAGGATCTCAATAAATTAAGCTAAAGATAATTGAATAGTATAGCATTGGAAAACATAATAGACTACTGCATGGTTTAACTAATGATGTCATCATAGAAATCACTAACTAAAAAACACACATCTTGGTTGAACATAATTAGAGTTTAAAAAAATCAGTTATTAACAAATTGGTTGACTCATGCGTGTGAGATAATAGTGTTTGGATAACAATAGTATGTGCGTGTGAGATTCTTTATACATTGGCTTGCCTTTTATTACTATATTTAAAAATGAATATTTGTCTATATACATTTGTAATAAAATTTAGCTATATATTTAAATCAAATAATAAACATTTTTCCAGAGAGAAAAAGAAACAAACAAAAACACAAGTGACTGGAAATAAGTAATGCAGTTTCCAAGAAGTCCCCGTATTTAAATTTTTTTAGATGAAATTTCAAATGAAAGGAAGACGTATGTAGATATTTTGGTGAATTACTATTATATAAAGGAATATACATTTATATTGGAAAGGGGTGATCCTATCTGGCCTTTAATATTCGTGTTACCAGTTGAAGGATTGAAACAGCTGTTTGATGCTAGTGTTCGAAAAGGTATTCTGCCTGGGTTTCGAGTGGATGGGTCTGATGTAGACATCTCTCTCCTTCAATTTGCTGATGACACGATATGGTTGGCTTGGGTATTAATTATCATAAACATTCCATCTTGAGTATTCATGTTCATGATTCTTTTTAACAATCTTGTGCGACTAAATTTTGGTGTAAGGTTGAGGGATTCCCGATTACATATCTAGGGGCTCTGCTTAGTATGAAACGTATCCCTGTGGTGTATTGGAATTCGTTGATTGATAAGTTCCATAATCGCCTCTCTAGTTGGAAGGGTCAGTGTCTATCATATGCTGGGCGGGTAATACTTGTAAAGTCAGTTCTTGCGTCGCTTCCCATATATTTATTATCTCTCCACATAATGCCCTCTTCGGTTAATACTAGGATTGTCCAACTTATGCGAAACTTTTTGTGGAAGGGCGATGCGAATTATAGGGGAATTAGTAAAGTAAGTTGGGAAACAATTTCCTTACCGAAAAACTTAGGGGGGGTTATTTATTAAAGACTTTATGCTTGTTAATTGTAGTCTCCTATTGAAATTGTTATGGAAATTAAGAGAATCAGAGCATGAGTCCCTATGGTTTGAAATTTGTGTGAAACGATACGGCATTGTGTCATGGGCGTAGTTTGAATTAATGGACGTTGGATTAATTTCGCATATCTGGCGTGACATTATTTCGTGTTGCATTAAAAACAATGTTTGGTGGAATTATTTTAGTTCTAATGTTCGGGTTGAGGTGGGGGATGAGGAATTGTGTTCTTTTTGGCATGATAACTAGACGTGTAACCAATCACTTTTCTCACTATTTCGGAATCTCTACCATATATGTAATCGTAAATTTTGCTCAGTGCAACATGGCTGTTCTTTTTTGGTTGGGGCAGAGCCGATATTAAGACCTTTCTAAAAGAGCAATTTGAGAATTTTGAGCCAAAAGAGATGCGTACAACTAAGGAATTGGGTTATGATGTCGTTGGACTTGGGACACAAGATCGGCTCAGTGCTTCCTAGATCGAGATACCTGCACAGACAATAGCTCATTAGAGGGCTAGGTCGGGTGTCTGACGTGGCCTCTCCGACACTCAAGTTAGTGTGGCATGGGAGGATGTAGATGTTACTAAAAGAGGTAGGTTACACGTGTTGTATTACCTAGGGATGCATGCCCTTATTCCTTATATATGGGGTGGTGTCCCTTGGATGACTACCATGTGTCGGGTCTTGGGGGTTAAGGAATTTCTAAATGATTGACATATGCCCCAATTCTCTTGACTTGGTGGGCAAGTTCCTTGAGTGGGCTTCATGGGCCTTGTTGGTATTAGGGCTTTATGTGCCTTGCTATCAGATGTCCCCCCATGGTGAAGGTAGACTCTTCAGGGTCGCATTTTGTCTCTGTTTCCATAGACATCCCCCCTCAGGTCGGCTCGAACTCTTTATGGTTTGAGAAGCTTCTTAGGAGGTTCGTCGAACTTGTGGAGACAAAATGCATCATCCCATTTTTTCTCTGTTTCCAGAGATGTCCCCCCACAGGTCGGTTCAAATTTTAAGCGGGAAAAAAAGTTCAAATTTTTCCGAGATGGGAGTTTGACTACCAACTGCAAGCCACTTTTGCATGTTCCCAATGCTTTAGATATTGTTACCATTAATTGGAGACATTTACTCTCTCTACCCCTACAAATAGGGGTCGGGTAAACTGTTGTTTCTCATTGTTCACTCACTGGTATTTTTACCGGAGTCCTTTCTTATCTCCGTCCTATCTGGTAGATCGATCATGGGTTGTAATGTTTGGGTGATTGGGTGTTGACCTCCAGATAATTTGCACATCAGGTCAGCAAGTCAGCTTGAAGACTTTTCTTTGCCCAAGGTTTGACGTAGCGCGATAGGCTTTGCCCAGAGGAGGGTGCAGTATCCGGACGTCGCGGTGATGTCGTTGCAACTGCTGCCATTCTATGCCACTTGGGGTGCCACCGCCGGTGATAGTTCGGCGTACCGTCCTTCCTAACCCGCCACTTCTCACCACCTGAAATCTCTTTCTCTTCCCTACAGGGCTGTGATGTTTAATTTTTTATAGGCCACAAGGTCGGCCATTAAGAGCTCGGTTTTACTTCCAGTGAATGTAGTCGTCGATCTTACCAAGGCTATGAGTTCGGCCCTTATGAGCTCTTATGAGCTCGGTTTTAAGTTCAATGTATAAAGTTATGTTTTTTGTATTGCATCGGTTATCTTTTCTTGCTTGCTTTTAATTTATTGGTCGGCTCTTTCCCCTGGTGGACAATCGATCTATAGCTTCTTTACTTAATGTTCTTATTGGGGTGTTTATTTATGCGTGGGTTCCAAGCGCATCTTTTTGAATTCGGCGTGCTGAGCAAGCAATCGCTTAGGCTTCTCTAGGTCATAATTGGCAGATGATTCAATTTTCGAGGCAACGTTTCAAATTTTGCCGCCCATTTTCCCAATAAATAACAGAGCCAACCCCTCCTTTCGTATCTCGCTCTTCTTGTATTCTCTCTGCTCATCTTACATCGGTTTCTTGCAGCATAAGTTTACTTTTTATTACAATGGATTTGTCCGCTGCATCTTTGTCTGATTTGAGATCCTCGTCCAGTGCTTCGACCTCTGCCTCAAGCTCTACTTAGGCATTAGCTCCTTCGATGCTACCTTTTAATACAACTGCCCCTATTCCAGCTCCTCCACTTTAGGTTGTCTATAATCAACATCTTTCTCACTCGGTCGATGGCCACACATCTAAAAATTCTGACAGGTCGTACAGCTTTCAATCAGAAGAGCATAATACGGAAGTGTATACCGATGAGACTATTTTCTCTCCATCATACCTTAGCTTGAAGATAATAAATCCTGAACCAAGCTACAACGTTCCAAAATCCACGGCGATGTCTTCGACAGCTGTGGTGTGCACTCCCGCGTCGGTCAGCCAGGACTCGGTCGACCACTATACTGGGGTTAACCTTGTTGGTCATCCCGCTGCATACAAAACCATTTCGACCCTGGAAGTTAAGATGGATGTGCCGCCTTGCAATGCATTTGCTATATTCGAGAAGCACATCAAGTGGGGATTCAAACTTCCTCTAAGTAGGCCGAACTGCTCCATTCTAGGGGAGTTTAAGGTCTGCCCCTCGCAAGTGTCTCCAAATGCTCTCATAGAGTTACTACTGATTGTGAAGTTATGTCAAGATCTAAATTTATGGCTCGATGGTGCCATCTTCCATCGGTTTTACCATTTAGCGTAGACCAGGGAGGGTAATTATTTATATTGGTGCTGGGGTGGGCTTAAGATGAATAAGCTCGTACATCAGAAGGACTCAGTGAAGGGTTTCAAGGAGAAGTGGTTTTCGGTTAACTTGGATACCGACGCCAAGATAATATATCAGAAGAATGCCCTTTATAGGTGTGGTTACTGGCCTTTTCTAGTGAAATGGAATACTCAGCATGGGAATCCAACTACATAAACATCCGATAGCTGACTGATGCGGCAACAAGTTTGTACTGTGAGTTACTTATCGCTGGTTAAGGTCCTGAAGCTAACGTTGATCGATGCTGCCCATTTGCTAACTACAAACCATAGCAAATATGTCAAGGTGGCGGATGGGGTGGTCAAACTTGTCCTGCGGATCAAGGTTAGCAAAGATGTTGAGTCTACCGTTCCACAAGGTAATGATCGTCGCCATTCCTTGCTTTTCAAAATTGATTTGTTATTTTTTACCCATGTGCAGGTATGTCTAACCAAGGTAATTACTTTGACATTCTCGCAGCCGTAGTGAGGCCTAAGAAGAGGAAGTTGAGGAAGACTGAAGTTTCTGATAAGGTAGTTACAGAAGAGGGTAATACAACGGGGACGGCTTAGTCCACTCCCCATTGATTCGCTCCTAAAATGAGGGAGTTTATTGAGTCGATAGGAGTAGAACCGATTCCTTTGCCTGGTCTAGATGGGGTCATTGACATGATCAACTAGGTTGGTGCTATTAACTAGAACCCGGCTGATGCTATATGCCTTAATTCTGACTTGGAAGGGACCGATGAGGCTTTGAGGTTGAAGAAACCGAGGCTGAGTGCTAGTGACAAAGGAAAAGAGGTGAATGGTATCGGAGACACAGCTCCTTGGCCTAACCAAGGAATATATATATCGCCGCCCGATGTAAGAATAAATAAGTTTTTTGTTTCCTTTTCCTTTACTGATTCACGCGTTTACTTGCTCTCAACTGTAGGCGTTAACCATCGGCTTAGACGTGAAACTAGAGAATGATCTGGTTATTCTAGATTTTACTAGCTTCGCACATCTCCAGTCAGAGGTGGATCGACAGCATAAGGTGAAGGTCGGCCAGTAGGCCTTCCGCCAGCAAGCCTGCCGCCATCAGGCTAATCTTATCTCCGTAAGTCCTGCTCTTATTGGCAACTATTTCTTATTTTACTTTCCCTATCCTAAAGTTAAGTTGCTTTAGTGTAGGCTTTGTCTGATGCGGTCTATCTGACCGAGGCCTTGGTAGAGAAGGAAAGGAAGATCGATGGTCTTTAGGGCTTGAGGAAACACCTCAGTACCAAGCTCACTACAGTCTCGAGGGAGAGGGATGGTTGTAAAATAGATGCCCTGAACAAAGAGCAAGAGTTAAAGTCTCTTCAAAAGTCGATGGCACTAAGGTTAAGGAGGTCGAATAGAAGCATGTAGGGGAGCTGGATGCCCTGAAAAAAGACAAGTGTGCCTTAGAGGCTGAGGTTCAGAAGCTAAAGGATGAGGCTAATGCAGCCATAAAAAATTTGAAAGAGATGAGGGAGAGCCATGATTTTAATAAGAGGCATAACAAGTTTCTGAAGCACCACTTTTAGAAGAAGGATTTGGTAGCGCAAGATCGATCGAGACGTTTCCTTCCTAAGCCAGAGGCTGATGCTAAACTGGTACCCTAGTCCCAAGATCTTCGCCTATTCAACCTAGACAGTGGTGAAGGGGAAGTCGATGAAGGAGATGGGGGCGAGCAAGGCAAGGATGAGGAAGATGAAGAGGATGTTATTTCTTATCATTTGTATGCTACCTCGGATCTTAGCGAGATGGGTGCGACCGAGGATGATGCTTTGTCTTGGTCCCCTAAAAATGTGTAGATTTTGTTAAGTTGACTTATAAACAATCCTTTTGAGCTTTAGTTATTACTGCTTATTATTATTATTATTATTATTATTATTATTATTATTATTATTATTACTATTACTATTATTTTTTATGCCAGGGGGAACCCTGCTTGGGGTCGCCTCGCTCGTTACTTGTTGAATTTGTGCATTTATTCTCTTACCGTAAGGGGGAACCCTGTTTGGGTTGCCTCGCTCATTACATGTTGGATTTATGCAACACTTGAAGATAAGCTGAATAAACTCTAAATCTTTCATTAAAATATGCTGTGGAGTACATCCAAATAGAAACACGCTAACACTTAGATCGACACTAGAAGCTATAAACAACCGACCTTATGACCAATGCTTATATAGGACTGACCCAAAATAAGACAAAGACAAGTAAGACCGACTCGTAACGGACATACGCTAACTCTTATTGAAAGTAAAACTACCATGACTGTTGGATGGTCTACTCCCCGGTAAAAAACTTCCTTAAAGCTGCGGCATTCCATATCCAAGGCAAAATCTTCCCTTCCTTGTCATGAAGCATGTACATATTGAGCCCGATCTTTTGGATGATCTTGAATAGGCCTTCACAATTAATATCGAGCTTGCCTTGGCCTTCCCTTGCTCTCAATGCTTCGGTTGATCGAAGCACGAGCCCTCCTAGTTGGAAGCTTCGGGGTTTGACCTTTTTGTTAGAGGTCGATGCGACCCTCTGCTTATAGAAGGCCATTTTGGTATATGCTTGATCTCTGCATCCTTTTAGATCGTCAATATTTGACCTTAGATTTTTGCTATTATTGGTGGGGCTGTTATAGTGTGACACTCTCTTGCTGGGGGTGCGTAAGTCAACTGGCACCACGACCTCGGTTTCGTATACCAGGGCAAAAGGTGTTCCTCCTATTACTGTTCTTGGTGTTGTTTGATAGGACCAGAGGACATTTGGCAGCTCATTGACCCCAATCCGCTCTTTAGTACCCTCGTTTTGATTCCATCCATGATCGTTTTATTCATTACCTCGATCATGCCGTTACATTGGGGGTACGATATGAAGGAGAATCAGAGGTTGATTCTTAGCCCACTGTAGTATGCTTTGAATGCTTCACAGTTGAAATGCATGCCGTTGTCCATTACTAGGGTATGCGGTATGCCGAACCTGGTGATGATACTCTTGTTGAAGAACTGTATGATTTGATTAGAGTAGATTGTGAATATAGCTTCGACCTCGACCCATTTTGAGAAGTGGTCGACCGCAATAATGATCCTTTTTTTTAGCATTACGCCACTGGCAGAGGTCTGACTATATCTATTCCCCATATGGAGAAAGGCCAGGCTGCTTGAATAGTGATCATTTTTATGGGCGGTGCTCTCATTTGGGTACCGTCATTTTTAGATATTTTTTACAGTCAACCCCACCTTTCTCTAAAATCCTCAAAGCTTATAAAGTGGAGAAATGGGTACAAATGAGAGAACCAAGCTATCCGGTTCAGATGATAGAATTCTATAAAAACCTGTTGGAATCAACATAAAATCCAGATATAGTTATCATATAAGTAAAGCGAGTTAGAATCACGATTGATTCAGGGCTTGTTGCAAAAAATTTTGGTTTGAAGATTTTAGGAATAATTATTAGAGAAAATCATTACAAAAAAACTCCATATCCTGAATATGACAAGAATTATGGCTTTTAACATGGAGAAAGTAAAGAAAAACACATTTATTCCTTACAAATGACAGACAAGTACATGCATTATGCGCTTACAAAGGTACTGCTTTAGAAGTATGAGTTACCTCAAAGACTGTCAACAACAAATCACTGCATCATGCAGTTCATTATGCAGAAAAGGGAAATAAACCTCCCAATCATTATTCTTCAACATATGAAGATGTGTAATTTTAGCAGGAGAAGTCTCATCACCAAGATTAGAGGACATTCAGATGTGAAATTTGAAGATAAGAGGGTGACATGGTATCAACATCTACAAATATAACTTTCTTGAAATCAATAAGGAAGTAAGAAAGCCCAAAGATGGTACTCGATTTGAAGGAAGAATAGTAAGAAGCATGATCGAGTCAGAATCAGACATCGGAAGTAGAAGCTGCTTTGCTGGTGTTGGGTCTGCCATTGTCAAACTTATAAGAAGAAAGAAGGAGTAGAAGGATGATAAAAAACTAAAAGATATACAAATCGAAGCACCCAAAAACAAAAATGATGAAGAATATCATCTTGATCTAGCCATCAAAATTAGCACAATTGAACCCAAGTAAAAGGGGGTGTTTGTTCAATAAGAACCTCCATGGTTGAGAAAAGAATTTGCTCTGAGAATTCTAGCTGACAATAAAGAAGCACAGGTAAGAGCTTATCTAAAGAAAAAGGTACCTACTCACACTAAGCTAACTGGGAAGCTATAACGGTCAGGCCCAAAATCAAAAGAAGTAGAAGAATTTGAAAAGGAGGAAGAAAGTCCTGAACGAAGATCTAAGGGTGTAAGTAATGACTTTTTAGTATAATATGAGAAGATAAAAACTGATGTGAGCGAGCAAACTTTTATGTGACGCAGGCACACGGGCTCTCGGGTTTTAATAAGGGGAGCCGCTGCTGTTTACGTGCGGGGCTCGATTACATTTTAGAATGCTTGGCAATAGGGACCATGGGACCCTTTTAGTGACTGGTCTTTAGAGAATTGTTTTGATGAAAACTTGCAAATTGAAATAGAGTCAAAAGCCCTATTTTATAAAATATAAGAGTCGTCACCCGGATCAGCTCTGCCGGGAAATAATGGTATAGCCAATCCGGGTTGGATTCCTATACCTATAAGTAGAGATTCTAAGTCGGATAAAACAGTTACTTATACATTTAATTTGAGATAATTATGTTTAATTAGTTTATTAAAAGATAGTTTTCCTATATGGAAATAATGAAATAAATAAAATATAGAGAAAATCTTTATACCTAGGTGATGGATTCCCCTGCCTCGGATTTTCCCGACAATTTAATAAATATGAATAAAATAAAAATGAATACAATAAAAGTGGGATAGAATCCAATTACCATTAGTTACCTTTCGAGTGTCCTGAAGGCCGGTATGTGCTAGAAATGAATGATTGAAAGGTTGGGGTTGAGAAACCTGGGGATCTGTGGAGATGGTTTGTTATTAAAGCCCGTCAAGGATAATGGACTATAAGTGGGTATAGTTGGTGTTTGGAGGACGATATGAGGAACGTTTATAGCTAAAACCCATTAACAATATTGGATTATAGTATCAGGCTGATGTTCAGGAGATAGGGCTATGCGAGTTTATAACTAAAACTTGCCAAAGGGGGTTTTCTATACCTGGGTATAGTTTAGGATAAAAGAAGGGGATTTTTTGGTATGATTCAGGCAATTCAGGGAGAAAGGAAGTATCTGGATGTATCCAATGATTTTCGCTATTGAAAGTTGTTGGAAATGAGCAGGGATCACGCTCTTTTTATAGGAATTTTAGAACCTTTAATCAACACATCTAGGAGCATTGATTGACGTATATTGGGCAGTTATAGCTTTGCTAAGTCATCACTAGACTCAACACGTATCCAAAAACCATCAATTGATGCATCTGGGAGCGTCGATCGACATATGTGTAGGTTTGATGAGTCATTGCTAGACTTGACACGTTTTAGTAGCAATAAGTGTCGATCGACACATACAGAACTGTCGATCGATGTATATCTAACCGTTGATTTTTCTAAAATTTTGACAGATTGTTCCTAATACACAGAATAAACTTTTGACCATTGGAAATTTTATTTGGAGTTCTAGAGAAAATTCTGTTGCAGGCAGAACTTTGGATAGGAAATTGCTGGTTTGAGATTCTTTCCTTTAGGATACTTTGGGGATTATTCAAGGGATTTTGGACAAGGAAAGAGACATTTGATTCATAGACCTTTCGACATTCGGTCACCTATGTGAATAGGTATTAATCATCATCAGGTCGGGCGGATCATGCTCACAAGCTGCACCTTGAGTTCAAAAATTTTGACCGTAAGGCAAATTTTGCATACGCAAAGTGAGCGCGGTGAATAAAACTGGTGCTTTCGTATGTGATAAGTCACAGGAACACAAGGTTTTAGAAAGATTTGACATTACTTGATTAATAATTTTGAAAACAAAAATTTTTTCCCCTACAATCAAGAATGTTGATGAAAGCCTTTTTAAGTTAAAATTATGCTGGGGACGAAAACAAAAATCAGACGTAATGAAAGGAATGATTTTTTGGGGAAAATGAAAGTTAAGAGCAGTTCAAAAGGTTTTGTGCCCGTAGTGACGTATTATAGTTTTAGAACATTTGGTCTGCCAATTTCAAAATGGTTTTGAGATGATGCAAAGAGTAAGTAGAGAATTATACATGCTTATAGTGTTGGTCAAAGCCAGGACATTGCATATGTTGATAATTCTCCTTCTCTTTGAGTAGGCACTATCAACCATTGTTGACTAGTTTTCTCATTGGGGAGTCACTGTCAGCCACTATTGACTAGTTTTCTCATCGGGGAGTGTGGCACTGTCAGCCATTATTGACCAGTTTATTTCATTAAGGAGTTGGGCATTGTCTGCATCAATGAGCAGTTTTTCTCACCAAGGAGTTGGGCACTATTTACCACCACTGAGTAGTTTTTCTCACCAGGGATTTGGGCGCTGTCTACTGCCATTGAGCAGTTTACCTCACCAGGAAGTTGGGCACTATCTGTCACCATTGATCAGTTTATCTCACCATTGAGTTAGGCACTGTCTGCCACCATTGAGAAGTTTTTCTCACCATCGAGTTGGG
This sequence comes from Euphorbia pulcherrima, assembly GCA_947683365.1. Lineage (NCBI taxonomy): Eukaryota > Viridiplantae > Streptophyta > Magnoliopsida > Malpighiales > Euphorbiaceae > Euphorbia > Euphorbia pulcherrima. Next base: position 10,496,845 of record CANTUS010000016.1, read on the forward strand.
CACTATCTACCACCATTGACTAGTTTGTCTCACCATCAAGTTGGGCACTATCTACCACTATTGAATAGTTTGTGTCACTAGGGATTTAGGCACTGCCTGCCACTACTGAACAGTTTGTCTTACTAGGGATTTGGACACTGCCTGCCACCATTGAACAATTTGTCTCACTAGGGAGTGGCCCCTATATGCCACCATTGAATAGTTTGTCTCACCATCGAGTTAGGCACTATTTGCCACCATTGACTAGTTTTTCTCACCAACAAGTTAGACACTATCTGCCACATTGAGAATTTTATCTCACCATCGAGTTGTTCACTATCTGCCACAATTGAGCAGTTTGTCTCACCATTGAGTTAGGCACTGTCTGCCACCATTGAGCTACTATTGTGATTTCTTGCAAAATACAACTTGACATGGCACTACATGTCGGACACATAATATGATACTATGAAACATAACATGGCATTAAATGACACTGCATGTTTTTAGAATAACTTGACATGACACTGTTGTGTGGATTGTAAAGCTAGCGTTAGATCGAAGATTTGGCTATGATGTACCTAGGTGAAGATCTCGCTGGATCTAAGGTTTGGCTATAATGTGAAGATCTCGTTGGATCTAGGGTTTGGTCATAATGTGCCAGGTAAGGATCTTGCTACATATAAGTTTGGCTATGATGTGCCGAGGTATATATCTCATTGGATCTAAGGTTTGGCCATGATGTGCCTTACTAGATCTAAGTTCTGGGTATTATGAGACAGGGGTAAAGATCTTGCTGGATCTAAAGTCTAATTTATGAATTGTCAGGGTGAATAGATCTCATGAAGATTTTTGGATATACAGAAATGTTAGAAGAAAGGTTTGTCAAGTTTTTGTTGTATCCTTTCAAGATCCTGGAGGGTAGTCTCAACTTTCACATTATATGCATAATTTTCAATGAAAGCTGCACTAAGTGATTTCCAGCTAGATTTCACATGACTGAGAAAAAGCATAGAGAGAATCATAAAAGAGAAATTTTGAAGATGAAGATCAGTAATCCCTTCATATACATAAGGGAATGTTCTCACATCCAACCATAACCTAAAATAGATTGCCCATCTAAAACCTGACTATCAAGATTAGAACACCATAATCCTCATGCATCACTAGAAATCACACTCCAAAGTTTTCTCTGATCAAGGGTCGATCTCTTCATTCAAAATCTATCTTACACAAACATCATCAATCCATCCGACTCTCAAAACCATACACCAACTAAAATCCCTTCACAAAAATTCTTCACCATCACCTAAATAAGCCATCATGCCGCATGCCGAGGATGGAAAACCAACATGTAGTGAAGAAACTACTGAGGTTGAAAAACTTCGATGGGAAGCTCATGACGCCCATGAGGGAGCTGAGGCAGCATATTCTGAGAAGGTTCATGAAGCTAGCACAGCTGAGACAACAGTTGGCAATGATGCTTGTGATTCAATAGTGCCAACTATTGATAAAGCTCAAGTCGATAAAAGCCAAGGCAACTTCAATATAGCTATAGTTCTATTCAAGGGGATCATAGGGGAAAGCCAACCAACTCAATAGTGATTTACAAAACATGTCCACTCTTCTCACCATTACAAGGCAACTCGGTGAAATTATAAGCCTAATTCTAAAGTTGCAGGATAATGTGCTTAAATCTAAGCCTAATAGAATCAACCTTGATTTAATCTCAATATACCCAAAATTGAGAAACCAATAAGCAAATATCAGCAAAAGGCTGAAGAAGACTCCAATAGTAAGGAATATGCTAGCAGGGCTGCTAAACAACATATTTCCTACTCGGATGGAAAATTTGGAGTCCGTGGTGATGATCATAGCCACAATTTTGTCTCAATAGAGAGAGTTGAAAGCTTATCCAAGCTTCTCCATAATCAACAAAAAGAAATCATAAGAGATTTGAGAAGACTGGAGAACCAATAAGCTGATATTGTACAAATATATGGAGCCAATTGTTGGTCCCTTTGCAATTATAATATAGGTCAAAGAGGTGTTTTAATGACCCATTTTATGGAACTTATAAACTTTTAAAAAGTCTGTGTAGCGTGTTTGAAATAATCTAGAATTATTAGATCCAAATGATGCAAATATGAAATGAAATGCACTGAAAGTAAAAGCTATAAGTGAGAGATTCAATTACAGCGACTTTATACTGGTTTGGCCCTACCTACTCCTGTTCCCAGAGTTTCCTCTTCCGAGCATATTGATCCACTGGTGTGATTTCTTTCACGTGCAGAAATCAAGCCCTTATAGTTATCTCTGGAGATTTTTTTTCCTCCGGATGTAGGATATACCACCTAGCTAATTCCAAGCTTGGCTGAGTCCTTTGTGCATTGTCTCCAGAAGATACCCTCTCTTCCGAATGTAGGATATACCACTAAACCACCAAGCTTGGCGGAATCCTCTTCTTTAGTAGGATATACTACCCAAACTCTACCCAAGTTTAGGCTAAGTCCCACAGGGATATACCACTTAAACTTTCCTAGTTTAAGCTAAGTTTTAATCTCAATACTCACCCAAGTATGAGATTTCACAGTTTATCTTTTTCAAAGATGGATTTTTGAAGTCCTCAAGTTTATAACTTGACTTGAGAATCCTTATAACATATTTGAATGTAAGGTTCTTTGTGGGATTCAATCTCTGATTGAATAGCAGTTTTCTTAATGTATTGCTTTCTTGAATCAACCAGCATCTTCTCAACTTGTGAAGCTTCCATTTTATAGGCTTTGATAATAAATGCAGCCATTGCTAGATCTTGAATCTTCATCGTTGATTAGATATGAGAGGGCACTTCCAGAGCTGTTGATGTTGGGAACTGACAGTCACTTTGAACATGCATAACAGGCATGACAGAAATTAAAAATTTTGTCCCTTGTCCCTAGTAACTTCTATAAGTAGCATATAAATTAATTAAAGCCTTAACTAAATAAATTCTCTACTTAAGTCAGCATGTATAGGCTAGGCATACCAAAATTCTAAATTATATCCTACCATAAATATATTTTATACAAAGCAAGTTACAACTCTAAGTTATAGTTTAAGCACAAAATAAATTAAGCATGCAAAATAACCTAAGCATAATAATTATTAAGTCTAAAAACGTTCAAAGAAAAGGACTTAATCATTAAAAGAGAATGAGAAGACTTACCAATTGAAGCGTGCTTTAGAAGTACCTTCTTACACAAGCCTCCAAGTATAGGATTGCCTCTATGAGTATCCATACGAACCACACCAACCGACACTTCCCACGAGGAAGAACCATTGAGTTTTGAGTAGCTGCCAGACCACTCCAAAACCCACCTAAAATATTAACCTAAGGGACTCCTTAATTTTATTCTTCTAAGTTGAGTTGAAAAAACACGTTAGAATCTCAAGTCAGAGCTCATAGGAAGAAGTGGCGCATTAAAATTAGGAGGAGGAGAGCTCCTCTTATTAATATGGATGGGTAAAATACCCATCCCACTCTTAGGCTTAGGAAGTAAGCACAAGCTATGCTTGCCGCCTAAGTTGGCACAAGGCAAGCTGGCAAGCTTGGGCTTGTGGTTCATGCCGCAACGCCAACTTGTGGCAAGCCCCATGGGATGGCCCTTTTTGCATATATAGACCCTATGAATAAATTCAAAGGTCCATGGCAATATTCCCTTCTCATCATCCTTTCTTTTTATTTAATTTACGAAACTAATAAAATTAGTTATCGATCAAAATAAATTTTTGGCTCAACCAAAAAATGATCTAATCATTCTAATCAACATTTTAAATTTATTTATGACTCTAATAAAATTAGTTACTAGTCAAAATAAATTCATGGTTGAACCAAAAAATGATTTAATCATCTAATTAACACTTTAATTTATTTATGACGCTAATAAATTAGTTACCGGCTAATAAATAAAATCTATGGTCTAACTAGGTAATAGTTTATCCATCCCATATTTAATATTCTCGTAATAGATCAAGTCTTTTAATTCTTTACTCAGTCCGATGAAAGTCTAATGTGTGTAACCTTATAGGATCTCGAGGTATTGAGCTGTTAAGACTTGACCACTCCTTGTTCTATAGGAACTATTGGCTCGAGGTTTTAGACCATGAATAGAAGTCGATTACCTAAAACGACTGTAGTACACCTCTAGCAAGGGTCCACCATCCCCCATTACTTGAAACATCATTCGTGCTTATGACTTAATCTTGGTTAATGCAATAGTTATCCAATGCGATGAACTCCTTCCATTCTTTAATATTAGTACCATCTGGTTTATTAGGTTCGGTTAAAGTGTTAACCCATTAATAGCGAGGTTGCTCCAAGCTATCCTAGCTATTTGCTTGTTACCGAAGTATATCACTTTTTACCATAATATGCTTGACTAGAAACTATTTCTATCAATCACCCACTCTAAACAGAGGTTTATAGTAATCACCACTTCAACAAGCATCCTGGTACAACTCCTTAATATAACTGGAGCGATGGATTCTTTTCGACTACATTGCTTACTAATGTGTTGTCATCACTACGCCCGTAATCACATATGGCACCCTAAATTAATCAATGAATAGGTATGACCCAAAGCATAGCGATAGTACCACACAAGGTAACTAATATCTCAAGTATGAGGATATTCGTAAAGCTACTGCATGAAGATAAACACCAACATATTTATATATATATATATATATATATATATATATATATATATATATATATATATACCAAGTGTTTATCTTACTGCGGTCTCTAATATATCTTCCAGATATATATCCATGTGTCAAACTCAAGGCACCACCTTCAGTCTTAGGAGGTTAACTGGTAAGACCCTTTTCAAGATAGTTGACCACATGCTAGTCTTGTTGTTCCATCAATATCCTTTCTTGATGAAACTATGACTAGGGATAGTTTAGACATAATCATAATCGCACATAAAGCAGATCTCACCAAACATAGTCCCACTATGATATCTCTCACTTCATGCTATGTTTGTGTTAAGGACTTTTATACAAACATATCAATGAATATATTTGAACCAGTTACAATATATATGAACACATCGATATAAACAAAAGAATAAATGTCTTTATTAATTAAACAAATTATTCGTACCAATACATAATTAAGATACATAGCCCTAATTGCCTTAAGGGCATACATCATATCTAACAAACTCCCACTTGCACTAAGGCCCATTAGCCATATGTCTTAATCCATATGCTTTCACATGTTGGTCATGTTTGACTTGCATCAATGGCTTCGTCAGACCATCCACGAGGTTTTGATCAGTGGGGACATATTATAATCTTATCATCTTAGTATCAACAATCTCCCTAATTATATGATACTTTCTAAGTACATGTCTACTTTTTTGGTGAGACTGTGGTTCCTTTGCGTGAGCTGTAGCACCATTGTTATCACAATACAAAGTAATTGGATCAACAATCTCAGGCACCACACCTAGATCACTAATAAGTCCCTTTAAGCAGAAAACTTCTTTTGCTGCTAATAGGCAACAATGTACTTAGACTCCGTGATTGAATCAATAGTAGTTTCTAGCTTGGAAATTTTCCAGCATACTGCCCCTTCATTAAATACATATATAAGACCTAACTGAGACTTAAAGTCATCCTTGTTAGATTGGAAACTCACATCAGTGTAACCTCTAATTGTGAGGTCATGATCTTCATATATTAAGAACTCATCTTTAGTCCTTCTCAAGTACTTAAGAATTACCTTAACGACCATCCAGTGCTTTTCACCTAGATCCGATTGATATCTACACATAAAGCTCATAGCTTGAGAGACATCCGACCTAGTATATATCATAACATACATGATGGATCCTATCGTGGATGCATAGGGTATATCCTTCATGCGCATTCTTTCCTGAGCTATCTTCGACACTCAGACTAAGATAGGTTTATTCCCTTTGTCATCAGAAGATAACCTTTCTTTGAAGGCTCAAGGATGAACCTATTCAGTACCTTGTCTATATTTATGCTTCGAGAAAGACCTAACAGCCTCTTGGATCTATCTCTATAGATCTTTATACCTAGTATAAATGCTGATTCTCCAAGGTCTTTCATGGAGAATTTTCTTGACAACTATTTTTAATACTTTGAAGAAGAGAAATGTCATTTCCTATTAGTAGAATGCCATCGACATATAATACTAAGAAAACGACTGCACTCCCACTAACCTTCTTGTAAACACAAGGCTTATTAATGTTTGAAGAGAAATCCAGTTCATGAATTGTCTGATCGAACCTAATATTTCAACTCCTGTATGCTTGCTTAAGTCCATAAATAGACCTTTGCAGTTTTCATACCTTTAAGCCATTCTGAGATGTAAAACCCTCAGGCTATGTCATATATACATCCTGATCCAAATCCCCATTTAAGAATTCTATTTTAACATCCATATGGCAGATCTCATAATCATGATGAGCAGTAATGGCGAGGAGTATTCTAATGCATTTAAGCATGGCTACCTATGAGAAAGTTTCATCATAGTCAATAACTTCATGTTGACTATAACCTTTTGCAATCAACCTTGCCTTATAGGTAATTACATTACCGTCCATGTCAATCTTCTTCTTGAAGACCCATTTTCACCCGATGGGTTTAACATCATCTGGTGCATCGACCAATTTCCAAACTTGATTTTCATACATGGAATCCATTTCTGAGTTCATGGCTTTAAGCCATTTATTAGAATTTGAGCTTTTCATTGCTTCATTAAAGGTTCACGGTTCATCATCCTCTATGATATATAGTTCCACATCATCCGTAATGATAAAACCATATCTTTCAAGACCTTTATGAACTTGACTTGATCTTCGTAATGTTTTTGTTTCGACAGGTTGTTCTCGGATCACACCTTCTTGTGTATCTAGAATGGTGTCAATTAGCTAATTTCCTGTTTCTTCCTCTCGAACTTCCAGTTCAAGATTGCTCCCACTGACTTTTGCAAGTAAGTGTTCCTTTTCCAAAAAGTGAGCACTATAAGACACAAATACCTACTGTGCGTCAGGTTTGTAAAATAAATATCCAATAGTTTCCTTTAGATATCTAATGAACACACACTTGTTAGATTTATCATCTAGCTTAACTGATGTTATCCTCTTTACCATAGTAGGATAGCCCTATACTCTTAGGTGACTTAGAGATGGTTTTTTATTACACCACCTTTCATAAGGCATAAAGTCAACTGATTTAGAGGGAACTATGTTTAATACATAAACTGCACTCTCTAGTGCATATCCCCAAAAGGGTTTACTGAGATCTTCTTGCACTAGCACAATAAAGCTTATTGCGAATGGTTATTTTAGGCCTATTCAGACGGTTTCATACCATCCGTAAAGGTTGCGAGGGGAATGATAGGGCTTATTGCGGATGGTTTTGAACCATCTGTAATAAGGATCATTGCGGATGGTTATTTAAGAACAACCATCCACAATACACCAACAAAATGGCTTCTGAATACTAACTATTTTTCGGATGGTTCTTGTAAACAACCGTCTAAAATAACATGAATTTTTTTTACAATTTGATTCAATTGTACCTATTTCGAACGGTTCTTGGAAACAACCGTCTAAAATAACATGAATTTTTTTTCAATATTTTTCAATTCTGCATCACAATCAGTGAACCTATAAATAGTTACAGTTCTAGAAAACCCAATATAATACAATCGATTTCCAGTAAACCCAAAACTTAATAGCAGAACCGATATAAAAAAACAATACAATCGATTATATTCTAGACTCAACTTCATTTCTCTAAAAACAATGAAATCGATTTCTCCAAACAGAACACTTTAAAATACATGTACAATATGAGAAGCAAAATACTATCGATTTTCAAGCCTAGCTACCTATAAGAAATTTAAAACCTTAAGAAGCTAGGTAATAAACAAAATACGCACTCCAACTAACTACACTTAAAATTTAATAGACAAGTAAACATATGAGAAACAAAAATGTCCAAAACTTCATCTATCTCGCACTGTGTGTAAGTAATGCTTCTTGCATAAGACTGCAGATAAAAAAATATGGTAATAATTATTAATGTAATATCATATATTCATTTTCCTATATGCATTATCAAATCAAAAGTCACGTATATGCCAAAATTTTCATTCAAAAAAGACGTATATGCCAAAATAAAAGTTCAATTCTAAATAAACTATATGTAATTTAAGTTTACCTCCGACAAACATTCTGCATCACCGTGATTTAGAAGTATATCATACATGAACCGTATAACATAATACCCACACTCAACTGAGCCGGGTTGCTTTGCACACTACAAATACCAATTGTATTAAACAAAGTGACAAGTGCAATATTGTAATGTCTAAACATGATAAGAAAGTGGATAACAATCTTACCAGTCCCTGGATATAGTTAAAGGTTGTTGCTCTGGCACTCATCAGCTTTGAACTTTCCTCATCCATACAGCACGACAACAATGCTCTACATATATAAAACAAATCATTATTTTTAATATTAGGATAGATCAAAGTGTACAAAACAAATTGTATGATGAAACTAAAAATACATAACTTATCCAAATATGGCTTAATAAGAAGATCTTGTTCTGGTTTCAGGCGCCAAAGAGGATCATATATGTATACCTCTCTCTTTCTCAAACAAATGACCAACAGAGTCCAATGATCACTGTAGGATTATTATATTGCAAATCGTTAAAATTTATAACTTAGTGTACCACTGACAACACAAATGAAAAGGAATCAGTACCTTTCATTATATGGCAAGAAAATGAATCTCTTTGATCTATTCTCTGATATAGTATGAGTTAGGTATAATGAGGAATCATCTTTGCTTTTGCTTGCCAACATTGCTTGAGATACCAAAGTTGGATTTAGAAATCCAAAATTTTTCGCTTCCTTATAACCATATATCAGTCCACTGTAAAAATATACAAAAACCCACTTAAAGTAAATTAAAGTCAATCAAAATGGCAAAGAAAGATATATCAACCATATTTAAACACATTAAACTAACTAAAACAACCCGAGTATATCACTTACAGCAAATAGATCTCAATGATATTTGATTCAATCTTTTCTCCATCAAGCAACTCCTTTATAGTGGTTGGGAAAATCGAAACACCTCCATCAGTGTTGCTAGCATGGATTGAAGCTTTATTGGTATCTGAAATGTTAATTTGTTCGAAATCATTCTTCGACCGCATCGCATCACGCAATAATCCACATCTAAAACTCAATTGCATTGCATTTTTTAGATTGGGTTTATTGGCACTTGGATTTTCGGGAATGGGTTGCTTGGCAAATGGTTTTTTGGATTTTGGATTTTGGGAATTTTTTTTGGGGAATTGGATTTTGGGGATTTATTTTTTTGGGAAATGGATTTCCGGGATTCGGATTTTTTGGGATTTGAATGATAGAATTGTTAAAGGAGGAAATCATCATCCTACCCTACATAAATAAATTACTATAATTAATCACATACTGAAAATGGTAAATAAGACATATGCGCATATATAGTATGAGTCACTCATCTCTTTAAGTATTACAAGATTCCCCATTGCACAAAAGAAGCTGCCACTCTCTCGATAGTATCAAAATCATCAGTTGGAAAAGGAAGGTTCTCATTGGTGTAAATCTGCTCAACAGAGTCTACACATATGCTCACATTTTCTATCAGATCAAAAGTTCCGGGCATAATATGCCTGTTAGGATAGACAACCCCATCCGCAACTTTCACCGTATTTCCATCAATAGTTAAGAATAAGTTGCATTTGGTGGGTCCCTATGAAATAACAAAATTATTTTTACAGTATTTGTTCAATATTTCAACCACATAGATGACAATGATTGAGAATTGTTATAATATGGACATAATTATTTACCTTTAGGTCAGCAAGATGATCCATGCTTCTTGATTGAGTGTCCCCTTTTGAAGCAGTGGAGACATCAACATTATTGGAATTCGTCGAACTTAGAATACCCACACTCTCTTTCAACGCTTTAAGTTCCTATAAGAAATGTCAATAAATCATCATGTCAGTCAATGTTAATAGAAGAATTAAACAAACACCCATAAATAATTTCAATTTATTGTATACCTCATGAACTCCCTGAACTTTTACTTTCGCACCCTCTTTTACACGTAGCACGATAATCTCTTCAATTTCAGCTATATCTGATACATATCTGTTTTGATACTCTATTAAGCATTCATACACTTTAGAATAGCCAATTTGAGAACTTATTCCACGTGTACGGCCTGGATGTTCTTTTTTTAAGCACTTCATTAAGGAAAGAGTTAGTTCCGGTTGGGGTGAACTCACAACACTTAGCCTTCTCTTGCAAATCCATCTACAAATTTGCATATATATATCGAATAATAAAAACACTTGAACCTACAAAAGTAAATGCGATAATGAGAAACACTATTATTATTATTAACTCACAATTGCACTGTGCATAATTCTTGTTGCTTCATCGGGAAGCACCCTATTTCCCCCTCCATCGATTTTAGTTCTTCCAAGCACGGAGTTTACAGAACTTAGCTCGTGAGGAGTAGCAGTAGTATGATCTATGCCCAATAACTTCATATAATCACATCAATTCCCCCATAATACTTGATTTTTTTCATATGACCGAGAGCCCATGGTATAAGGAACACCCATATCTTGTTTTTTGCTCTCCGCCGTCTTGCTGTTTTTCTCCCACATGTGTATATAGCATTGTCAAATGTTAGTATAGCACAGTTTAAAGTGTCTAGTGGTAAGTATTAATATTTAATTTACCAGTTGCTCTTCACTAGTTTGATGTTTTACAAACGTATCCCACTCCACCTTTGTACATCTGCCCGTTTCATATGGTAATAGCTTGCCCTTAGGATTTCCATTTACAATGAACTCTCTATTCCATACTAATTTTTTTGCTGACGCCATACTTTATCAATTTTTTGCAAAATAAAATATCTCTTATCATCTTCAAGTCGGAATGGTTCCTATCACACTAAAAAATAAAAATAAGTCCAATTTTTATATTTTCAATGAGCATCTCATTTGTATCCGAAATTTTATATAACTTATTTTAATTATTTACCTTCATATCTTGCCATAGTATATCTTTAAGGGAACGAGGAACCTCAAACCATGTCCTATAAGTAATGGAAACCCTATATCTTCCAAGTTGTCTGATGTGTTTCACCAAATCATCGGCCCATTTACCACCTGGGTTGCCAAGATCATCCCATATAATATATCTTTGGCCATTGAATTTAGGGTTCATTCCCTTTTATGGGCCTCTTGATCTCTTGTTATTTTGAGATGTTGATGTTTCCATGATGTACCTGTAGGCATATATTATTAGTTATGTGGGCATATATTATTAGTTATGTAGTAGATGACATATATATACAAATACACATACCACATTAATTAGACAATCAAACAAATAAAAAAGCAAACGATAAATATATACACATACCACATTAATTAGACAATCAAACAAATAAAAAAGTAAACGACACATATATACACATACACATACCACATTAATTAGACAATCAAACAAATAAAAAAGTCAACGACAAATATATACATATACACATACCACATTAATTAGACAATTAAACAAATAAAACAGTAAGCAATAAATATATACACATACACATACCACATTAATTATACAATCAAACAAATAAAAAAGTAAACGACAAATATATTTGCATACACATACCACATTAATTAGACAATCAAACAAATAAAAAAGTAAACGATAAATATATACACATACACATACCACATTAATTAGACAATCAAAAAAATAAAAAAGTAAATGACAAATATAATTGCATACACATACCACATTAATTAGACAATCAAACAAATAAAAAAGTAAACGACAAATATATGCACATATACATACCACATTAATTAGACAATCAAACAAATAAAAAAGTAAATGAAAATTATAGTTGCATGTACATACCACATTAATTAGACATAATAGCCTTCATTGTGATCTTGTTGAGTTGATGTTGCATTAGGATCTAGTACCATGTCAATTACAGGTGCACCGAACGACGAGGAAGGCATTTCATGAAATTGCTGGTCATACTCTTGTTCATCAACCACGTCATCAATGCCTAGTATGCATCTCTTTCCTTAAAAAATGATTGAGAAGCTCTTATATGCAGGATCAGACATGTAAAAAACTTGTTTTGCTTGAGAAGCCAAAATGAATGGATCTTCTTGATGGCCAAGTTTGTTTAAGTTAACTAGTCTTGAGGAATCATGTTCATCATTCATGATGCCGTGAAACTATCAACCCATTGGCATTGTAACAAAGCAATCTTCATTTTTTTCGTATAATACGACTCCAATATATTATCAATGAATCCATAAAACATCCTCCTCTTTTCGACCAATGTTTTGTTCTTTTTGCTTACATATTCTGGTGACAATGCAACAACTGAAACCCCACTGTTCTGCATTATGGATTTTTCATCTTGTCGCCTCATGTAAAAGGAAAAATCATTGATGTCATACCCTTCATTAGTTTGGACAACACTATTACATCCATATGCTAGCCATCTCAAAGTCGGGAACAATTCAGGATTACTGCTTAGTTCAGATATCACTCGTTCCTTGAACCATGCTAAGAATGATTGGTCATGCATATAAGTCAACTTGACTTCATTTTTTTCAGGATTTTCATCTCTTAGAATTGAAATATGTTCTTTAATGTATAGATGAACTTCTAAGAGACTTTGGAGCACATACAATTCTGCCTTACGCAACATTGATGGGTCGATAAGTAAATATTTGGCGCCAATAGTACCCTTTCCTAGGAGCCTATGAAAATGTAGAGATTTAGCCAATCCAAAGGTTTTAACATTTGCAAGGTACTCTGAACACCATGAAACTACTTCTTCAGATACATATCTTTGGACAGTACTAGCTTCTGGTCTAGAAAGATTCATTACCATCCCTTTTAGCATTCCCATCACTCGTTCAAAAGGATACGTATACCTTAAGTAAAGGGGTCCACACCATTTAATTTCACGAACCAAATGTACCACAAGATGAGGCATTATGTCAAAGAATGACGGCAAAAAATATATTTCAAGCGCACATAGTGTTTGAACAACATCATTCTGTACATTTTGTAACTTGTATGGGTCGATGATCTTGCTACTAATAGTGTGAAAAAACATGCACAATCTAGTGATAATATACCTAACCTTATTTGGTAAAATCCCTCGAAGTGCGGTTGGTAAGAAGTGTTGCATAAGAACATGACTATCATGTGATTTCATACCTACTAGTATCAAGTCACTCATGGAAACAATCGACTTGAAATTTGAACAATAACATGAAGGTACTTTTAAACTATGTAAAGACTCACAAAAACTAGTTTTTTTTGCTTTAGACAAAGTGTAGTAAGCTGGTGGAAGGTAAACGCGCTTCCCTCGATAATATAGAGCTAACTTTTTTCTACCCATTGCAAGCATGTCTTCTCTAGCATTTAAACCATCCTTTGTTTTCCCAGGCATGTTTAGAAGTGTCCCAACAATAGCATCCCATACGTTTTTTTTCAATATGCATGACATCAAGGCAATGTCTTACCTCGAAATCTCTCCAATATGGTAGATCCCAAAAGATTAACCTCTTCTTATATCCGCCGTCAGTCTTACCCTTATAAGGTTTACCATACTCTGTTGTAATGTCTTTGACCCTCTCATAAACCTGTATTCCTGTCAAAGGCACTCATGCCTTACTCGACTCCATCTCTTCATTAAATGCTTTCCTTTTCTTTCAAAAAGGATGAGTCAAAGAGAGAAACCTTTGATGATTCATATATACATGTTTCCTGCAGTTTTCTAGACGAATCGATTCCGTATCATCCTAACAAATTGAACATGCTTTTTTCCCCTTCGCTGTGTATCCAGACAAATTTCCATAAGCTGGAAAGTCATCGATTCCTTATCATCCTCACAAATTGAACATGCTTTTTCCCCTTCACTGCATATCCAGACAAATTCCAATAAGTTGGAAAGTCATTTATAGTACAAAAGGCCATGGCACGAAGGGTAAAATAAGATCTACTACCTGCATTAACACCGTCTCGTCTTTTTCCCAAAGCAACATCAAATCATCAATTAAAGGAGCGAGATATATATCAATGTCATTATCGGGTTATTTGGGCCCGGTGAAGGGAAGTGATAACATAAGGTACTTGCACTTCATACAAAACCATGAGGGCAAATTATATATAGTTAGAATAACAAGCCAGGTGCTGAATTGGGTACTCAAAGTTCCAAATAGATTCATCCCATCCATACATAGACCAAGACGTAAGTTTTGAGAATCACTACCGAATTCTGGGAACCTATCATTAATTCTTCTCCATTGGTGAGAATCAGCAGGATGCCTCATGAGGTTATCAACCTTCTTAACATTGTAATGTCATCTCAAGAGCTGTGCAGTTTTTTCATCTGAGAAAAGATGTTTAAATCTCGGTATAATTGGAAGGTGCCATAATACCTTTGCTGGTGCACGTTTCTTTTTCGTACCTGAATCCTTTTTCTTGTACCGAATAGAACCATACCTCGGACAAGCTTCCAGATTCACATACTCATTTCAAAACAAGATACAATCTTTTACACATGCATAAATCCTCTTGTACTTTAAGCTCATAGGGCACATGAGTTTCTTTGCCTTGTACAAATTGTTTGGGAGTGTGTTCCCATCAGGAAACATGTCTGCCAGCACTTCCAACCAATCCTTGTAATATTCGTCGGTCACATTGTGCCTTATCTTCAAATTGAACAATATGAGGACGGCCGATAGTGTTGTGTATTTAACAGAACCTTGAAATAGCTCCGTCTTTGATGCTGTGAGAATACTTTCAAAAATGTTGGGATTCTCCGTGAAGTTGTCTTCTACATCATATAACATTTCATCAATTCTATCTTCTTCATCTTCCACATCTTCATCTCTAAAAAAAGAATCAACTACTGTCTCAGTAACTGGAGTAGCTGAGCTCTCTACAATATCTAACACTTCACCATGCCAGGTCCACCTTGTATAATTTTCCTTGAATCCCCGACGAATTAAGTGATTTTTCAATAAATCTATGCTCTCTGGAATCCTTGTGTTATAGCAATCGTAATAAGGACACTGAATACCAATCCCAGTTTTTTATTTCTGTTCAACGGCAGCGGCAACGAACTCATTAACACCTTGTAAGTACTTAATGGAAGGTCGATTCATATGCATCCAACTCCGGTCCATTATCTAGATAATATATCTAAAAGAAGAACATCTAATTAAACTATAATCATACATGTTAAGCTAGGTATAGTTTAATAATAAAGTTATATACTACAGTCATATAATCATACACTTTTTAAGACCGTTTATTAACTTAACTTCCTCCAAATTTTGTTGAGAATTCCAATTTATCTTCTTTTCTTCACAAAGGTAAACAAGTCCAAAAAATGTAGTTTTTCTACCACAAAATATATTTGAAACTGTGTGAAAGTTTTTTATAAGGTAAGTTGGCATACTTATTAACATAATTCCATATTAGACTTCGGGGTATTTCTCCTTGTTATTGCTTTTTCAACCAATTGCGTATAGGTTATTTTTAACGTCAAACAAAACAACAATAAACAATGCCATGACTCGTAAAATAGACTTCAAGAAATTGATAAACAATTGAAGCTTGAAGTAGAACTAACTTAAATAGTTTGCAAGGTGCAGAATATGTTCAACAACTAAAAGGAGCATTTGTATTTTTTACTTTTAAGTCAATTTTAAGTGCTTATAAGCTAACCCCAAATGAGAATATGTATGTCCCTTTTTTTGTAACTCTTCAATGGTTATAAGCTGCTCCGAAATAAGCTACAAGCAAAAGCTCATAACTCATGAAACACTTAATCACCCAACTTATAAATTAAAAAGTACTTATTATCCAACAACCTAAGATGCGCGACTATGAGACATGAACAAAAACAAATAGCTTCAACTTACCAATGATCTTGTACAATGTCTTAGTGAATGGTTAATAGTAGGGGAACATCAAAATGTTGTTTAAAAATGCTTTTTCACTTCTGAACATGAAACAACCTGAGCCCACTGGACAAATCTAGTCAACTTCTTCGGTGGCACTTTATAAACAAAGGGTTCACAATTTTTTCCTGTAATTACAAGAAATAAAAAATAATAAGAAAATGTCTGAATCCTGAATTTAACATAGAAAGTTTGAATCTGAAATACTAACCATAGATAAATAGATTTGTGGTGGGTTTGGGGGCGGTGAGACAATAGCGAGAATGAGAAACAGTGGCGGCGTGAGACGGCGGAAGAGCAAAATGAGGATAGGTTTTGAGGCATGGGGGTTTTGCGAGCTTGAGATAGACAGGGAAGGAGGGTGAGTGTGACGGCAGTGGGAGAGAGCGGAATGAGGGTGAGTGAGACTGCGATGGAGCAAAACAATCGGAGGTTTTGAGGCAGGGGGTTTTGCAATTTCGAGATGGCGCAGGGGTGAGTGAGAAGGTTTTTGTTAAAACTATAATTTTAAGGCAATTCGGACGGTTAGTTCTTTTTAACCGTCTGAAATACGTAATTACCCTAGCATAATTCAGATGGTTAAAAGTAAATAATCGTCCTTATTGACAATTGCATATTTCGGACGGTTATTAACTTTTAACCGTCCGAAATACATATTTTAGCTTGCATAATTCGGATGGTTAAAAGTTAATAACCATCCGAATTGTGCTATTTACAAATACGTCAGATAATACGGACGGTTATTAACTTTTAACCATCCGTAATGCCTCCTCTACCTTTCTTAAAACACTTTTTCAAACAATTTTTTATAAACCGACTACAAAGGTGCAACCCTACTGGCCCTTTTTGTACTAGTGTTGGATCATCATGGACCGAACCATATCTAATAAAGTTTGATTCCTACTTTCAGACACTTTTTGTGTTGGGGTGTATAAGGAGGGATCCACTAGGGAACCATCCCATTTTCTTCCAGATAATCATAAAACTCTTGACTTAATTATTCTCCACCTCGATTAGATCATAGTACTTTAGTACTTTTCTCAAGCTGTTTATCTACTTCATTTTTGAATGTTTTGAACTTTTCAAAAATTTTAGACTTGTGCTTCATTAATTACAGATAACCATATTGTGAATAATCATCAATAAAGGCTATGAAGTAGGAGTATCCTCCTAGTGCCATAACACTCATTGGACCATATACATATGTATGTATAAGTTCCAATGTACTGGTGGCTTGTTCTCCATTTCCCTTAAATGGTAACTTTGTCAAATTTTCCTTTTAAACAAGGTTCATAATCACCATAAGACTCTATGTCTATTGGTCCTAAGTCTCCACGCTTGTATAATTTAGTTAAGCGATTTTGTTTATTTGGCCTAAATGATAGTGCCATAAGTAGAAAGATTTCTCATTATCTAATTTTCTCTTAGGATTGTTTATATTGAGAATATGATTTTTGTAATTATGAAATATCATTCCTCATATTATGATAAAATATCTTTCACAACTTTAATAATACGTTTTACCAAATTGGAATAAAATTATATCTACTTTGAAGCAGTTGCGAAGTAGGAAATAATATTTTATAATGACAATTGAATACCATTTCGTCAGATTACAAATTCAGTAAAAAGGAGATTTTAAGTTCCCATATCAATTGCAGCCAACAAGCTTTGATGATTTTTTGTAGGTACAACTCTCCTTTTACCAAACCACTACTTCTCATTAATATCTATAACTTCGTATGGATATGTGATTCTCATTAGGTATTCCATACCAATTTAAAATTCCCTTGAGATGTAGAATTTCTCAATATTAAACATATTGAAGTGGAAGCTTCAGGCCTCCTCTTCTTATGATATGAGACTTTAGCCATTTTGATCTTATTTCAAATATTTCATATTTAAATAAAGATCTTGTTCCTAATATTTCATATTGAAAACAATCATTTTGTTTCCTAGACAAAATTCTCAGTATTCTTTTTACTTTTCTCTTCACTCTACTTTTGTTGGGAACTAACAGTAACATTGAACATACCTAATAGGCATGGGGGAAATTCAAAATTTTGTCCTTGTCCCCAGGAAGTCATATTAGTTGCATATATATTAAAGAAAGTCTTAACTAAACAATTCTCTACATATGTTAGCATGTATAGGCTAGGCATACCATAATTCTAAATTATATCCTATTATAAAGATTTTATACTAAGCATGTTATAACTCTAAGCTCTAACTTGAGCATGTTATAACTCTAAGCATGTTATAACTCTAAGCTATAACCTAAGCATATTATAACTCTAAGCTATAACTTAACCATAAGATAAACTAACCATGCAAAATAACCTAAGCATAATTATTAAGTCTAAAAATGCTTAAATAAAAAGACGTAATAATTAAAAGAGAAAGAAAGAAGACTTACCAGTTGAAGTGTGCTTTAGCCGAACCTTCTTGCACAAGCCTCCAAGTGTAGGATAGCCTCTATGAGTATCCATATGAACCCCACCAACCGAAACCTCCTCGAGAGGAAGAACTAGGTAGCCTTGAGTAGTTGCTAGACCATTCTAAAGCCCCACCTGAAAATATAAACTAGAGGTGCTCGAATAAATTCAAGCTCTAAAAAAGAACTTGCTCAATTGATCCCGAGAGATTTTTTGCTTTGAATCTCACTTAAGATTTACACTGTTGAGCTATGGTGAAAGTTGGAAGGGAGGAAAGCAAAGCCTATTTATAGGCTTGGGGAGCAAAATATTGCTCCCCATTTGCAATGGGGGATTGGCCAAAATTACCCAATCCCTACATGGGTTAACACGCGGACCTCCATAGGTATGCGGGTTGACCTGCGTGCAGCATGCTTTGCAGGTTGCACACCAGCCCTTTGAAGGGTAGGCCATAACAACCTACGTTTCACCTATAAGCCGGGCTTGTGGGCTTTTCCCCACAAGCCCAGCTTATGGGTTGGGCTCTGTTGGGCACACCCACTACAGCCCAGTAGCACTAGTGTGACCCAGCGTGTGGGCTCGCGCATGTGTTGAACCCATAGACCTCTAACCGCTTATATGGGGTCCCAAAATGTAGGCCCCATCTCCATAGGGTCCGATGCCTTTACTCTAATTGGAAAATTCCATTTTAATCCTTCTTTTAAAATTAATATATTTATGACCCTAATAAATTAGTTACTCATAAAAAATAAATTCCTTAAAATAATGAGTGAATGGGAATGACCCAAAGTATAGCGATGGTACCATAAAAGGTAGCTAGCATCTCAAGTATGAGTAAATTCATTGCATGAAGATAAAAACTAACACATTGATATATACACCAAGTGTTTACCTTATTGCGGTCTCCAATATATCTCCTAGATATATCCATGTGTCAAACTTAAAGCACCACCTTCAGTCCTTAGGAGAAAGTTAACCACATGCTAGTCTTACAGCTTCATCAATATCCTTTCTTGATAAAACTATGACTAGGGATAGTTTAGACTTAATCATAATTGCAGAGAAAGCAGGTCTCACTAAATATAGTCTAACTATAATTTCTCTAACTTTATGATATGATATGTAAAGGACTTTCATATACATACATCAATGAATATATTTTAACTAGCCATAGTATATATATAAGCACATCGATATAAATAAATGATTAAATGCCTTTATTAATTAAACGAATTATTCGTACCATTACATAATTAAGATTTATCACCCTAATTGCCTTAAAGGCATACATCATATCTAACAAACTCCCACTTGCACAAAGGCCAATTAGCCATATGTCTTAATCCATATGCTTTAATATACTGGTCATGTTTGACTTGAGTCAATGGCTTCGTCAGACCATCCACGAGGTTCGGATTAATGGGTACATATTCTAGTCTTATTAACTTAGCATTAATAATCTCCCTGATTATATGATGCTTTTTGGATAAATGTCTGTTTTTCTAGTAAGACTGTAGTTCCTTTGCCTGAGCTATGGTACCATTATTATAACAATACAAAGTAATTGGATCAACAGTCTCAGGCAACACACTGAGATAACCATTAAATCCCATTAACAAGACAACTTCTTCTGTTGCTTTGCGTTTAGGAATGTATTCAGATTCTGTGGTTGAATCAGCAATATTTTCTTACAGGGAACTCTTCCAGCATACCGCCCCTCCATTTAACACATACATAAAGCCTGACTAAGACTTTAAGTCATCCTTGTCAGATTGAAAACTCGCATCAGTGTAACCTCTAATTGTGGGGTCACCATCTCAATAGATCAAGAACTCATCCTTAGTCTTTCTCAAGTACTTAAGAATTTCCTTGATGGCCATCCAGTGCTTTTCACCTAGATCTGACTGATATCTGCTCGTAAAGCTCAAAGGCTGATCGACATCTGGCCTTGTACATATCATAGCATACATGATGGATCCTATCATAGATGCTTAAGAAATATCCTTCATGCGCACTCTTTCTTGAGCTGTCTTTGGACACTCAGCTTTGGATAGGTTGATCCCCTTGTCATCGGGAGATAACCTTTCTTCGAATGCTTAAGGTTGAACCTATTCAATACCTTGTCTATATATATACTTTGAAAAAGACCTAATAGCCTCTTGTATCTATCCCTATAGATCTTTATACCTAGTATAAATGCTGCTTCCCTAAGGTCTTTCATTGAGAATTTTCTTGACAACCATACTTTAACATTTTGAAGAAGAGAAATATCATTTCCTATTAGCAGAATGTCATTGACATAAAATACTAAGAAAAAGACTACACTTGGACTAACCTTCTTGTAAACACACGGCTCATTAATGTTTAGACAGAAATCCAGGTCACAGATTCTCTGATCAAACCTTATATTCCAACTCCTGGATGCTTGCTTAAGTCCATAAATAGATCTTTGCAGCTTGCATAACTTTGAACCATTCGGAGATGTAAAACCCTCAGGCTATGTCATATACACATCTTGGTCTAGATTCCCATTCAAAAATGTTATTTTAACCTTTATCTGCCAGATCTCATAATTGTAATAAGCAGCAATGGCGAGGAGTATCCTTATAGATTTAAGCATGGCCACCGGTGAGAAAGTTTCATCGCAGTCAACACCTTCACATTGACTATAACCTTTTGCAACTAACCTTGCCTTATAGGTAATCACATTACCATCCATGTTAGTCTTCTTCTTTAAGACCCATTTGTACCCGATCGGTCTAACCTCATGTAGTGTATCAACCAAATTCCAAACTTGATTCTCATACATGGAATCCATTTCTGACTTCATGGCTTTAAGCCATTTATCAGAATATGAAATTTTCATTGCTTCATCATAGGTTCTTGGTTCACCATCCTCCATGAGATATAGTTCCTTATCATCAGTGATGATAAAACCATATCTATCGTGACCTTTATGAACATGTTCTGATCTTCGCAATGCTTGTGTTTCGATAGGTTGTTCTTGGATCACACTTTCTTATGTATCTAGAACAGGGTCAATCAGCTGATTATTTATTTCTTCCTCTTAAACCTCCAGTTCAATATTGCTCCCACTATCTTTTACAAGTAAGTGTTCCTTTTCTAAAAAGTGAGCACTTCAAGACACAAATACCTTCTGTGCTTCGGGTTGGTAAAATAAATATCCAATAGTTTCCTTTAGATATCTAATGAACAGACACTTGTTAGATTTCGTGCCTAGCTTATTTGATGCTATCCTCTTTACCATGGCAGGACAGCCCCATACTCTAAGGTGACTTAAAGATGGCCTTTTATTACACCATCTTTCATAAGGTGTAAAATTAACTAATTTAAAGGGCACTCTATTTAATACATAAACTACACTCTCTAGTGCATATCCCCAAAAGGATTTACAGAGATCTTCTTGGCTCATCATGGACTGAACCATATCTAATAAAGTTTGATTCCTCCTTTCAGACACTCTATTATACTGGGAAATATAAGGAGGGGTCCACTAGGGAACTATCCCATTTTCCTTTAGATAATCCTGCAACTCCTAACTTAAGTACTCTCCACTAGGATCAAATTGAAGTGCTTTAATACTTTTCTCAAGCTGTTTCCCTACTTTAGTTTTGAATATTTTGAAATTTTCAAAACTTTCAGATTTGTGCTTTATTAACTACAAATAACCATATCGTGAATAATCATCAATCAAGGTTATGAAGTAGGAGCATCCTCCTAGTGCCTGAGCACTCATCGGACCACACACATCCATATGTACAAGTTTTAATTTACTCGTGCCTCATTCACCCTTTCCTTTAAAGGGTAACTTTGTCATTTTTCCTTTTAAACAAGGTTTGCAATCACCATAAGACTCCAAGTCTATTAGGCCCAAGTCACCATGCTTATGCAGCTTGGTTAAGCGATCTTTGTTTATGTGGCCTAAACGACAATGCAATGAGTAGAAGGATTTCTC
Organism: Euphorbia pulcherrima; assembly: GCA_947683365.1. Taxonomy (NCBI): domain Eukaryota; kingdom Viridiplantae; phylum Streptophyta; class Magnoliopsida; order Malpighiales; family Euphorbiaceae; genus Euphorbia; species Euphorbia pulcherrima. The sequence continues at coordinate 10,519,354 of CANTUS010000016.1, forward strand.
ATTATCTAATTTTCTCTTAGCAATGTTTATATTTGAGAATATGATTTTGTAATTACGAAATATCATTTGTCATATTACAATAAAAATATCATTCATAACTTTGACAATATCTTTTATCAAATTGGAATAAAATTCCATTCGCTATGAAGCAGGAAACAATATTTTATAAAGATAATTGAATTTCTTCCTTTTACAAATTTTAGCAAAATGGAAGTTTCAAGTTCCTACATCAAGAGCAGCCATCAAGCTCTAATGATTTTCTGTAGGTACAACTCTCCATTTGCCAAAAATCTACTTCTCAACAATATCTATACTATCATATGGATATACAATTCTAATTAGGTATTCCATACCAATTTAGAATTTCTTTGAGATGTAGAAATTCTTAATGTTAAACATCTTGAAGTGGAAACTCTAAGCCTCCTCTTCTCATGCTATGAGACTTTAGCCATTTTGATCTTATTTCCAATATCCCATATTAAAATGGAGATCTTATTTCTAATATTTCATATTGAAAACAATCATTTTATCTCCTAGATAAAATTCTCAGTATTCCTTTTACTTTTCTCTTCACTCTGGTCTATCCTGCTTCAAAACTAGATACCATGTGTGTCCCGTTACTTCTTTGAGATATGAACCATTTAAATTTATGACTAATTGGCCCTACCAATTTCTATCAAAATAGTTTGGTTTAAACTTTCCACCATGGAAAATCCTTTCTCTAAGATGTAAAGACATAGACTTTTAAGTCCATGATTTTATGATGCCCTTGTAGCTAAGGTAACATGGATCCTAACATCTATCTTGATGTTTAAACTTGTCTCCTGCTAGCTACTTATGTAAGGTAATAGGGATGTTAAAAACCTCCAAGGTGTTGTATCCTAGTTTCCTTCATGTATTTCATGCATATCTGTTTTAAGCAGAATTGCTTGCATCATGTTGTTTAGATTCGGGCTTATACAATGTACACGCCAAGCCCAAGGCTTTGAGTACTATCCTCACATTTCTAAACAAACCCTTTGAAGATGGAGCCAATTAAAATTATTTATCAATGCAAACACTTGTATTTATATAAAGATTTCAACCGAGATATAAGAGAAGAATTATTTTTAAGATATTAGTTTTAGTACATGTAGTTAATATAAGGTTTTTAATTAAAAACAATTGTCCTACTATTTTCTTCGAAATTTATAATAACCCATTCTATTGAATTCGGGAATTAGTCCAGCTAAGTTTCCTAGTATGTAGCATCTATAACTAGTCTATTATGACCCCCAATTTTATGAGTCAAGTAATATTAGTAAGTTATATTTGGAATCTCATTCCATTTGCATCGCATGCAATTGCTAATTCATTCAAGTTCTCTAATCCTAGGGACATGTACTCTTATTTTAGCATCTCCTTGAATATGTCTTAGTCGTACGGCTAGCCCTTAATTTTATGGTGGACTACCACGTCCTGTTAAGGCAAACTCTATCTTAATTTTTATAACCGATCAATGTGGACTAAAAGGAATGCTTTGCATAGCACTTTGATAGCCCAAAGAGACGATATTATAAATTTGAGTAAGAAAGACTATAACTTGCCTTAATATATTTACTTTGCGATTTTATTGGTGTTAAACGTCTCACCCAATCTAGGATTTTATCATATGTACATATTTATAATAATTTATATTAATTTAGGGAATTTTAGAATTAGTTTATAAGGTCCAACCTTAGGTGGGTTCAAGCTCTTTATTATAATTATTTCATCAACCTAGATTATATGCAAAATAGTTAACACTTTTATTTGTTATATATATATTGCATTTCCTTTTAGCTTTTATTCAATAAATTTAATTTTTACTTTGTTATAGAAACATATATAAGCACCATCTTATACTAGAAAGAAATTAGTCCATTTTAATCTCCAAAGTCAATTCGAGTGGCACCGATATAGTTTCCCAGGTAGGAGAGGTGCCCTTGAAGTGAGTAGACACCAAGTCCAATCCTTAGCCAGAACAAATACGAGCACAAACACAAAGACCAATGGATCCCTTTGAACTAATAAATTTCATTCTTTCAATTCATATAAATTGGAAGCATCTATAACCAATGTAATTTATATAATTTATTGAGTCTTATATAATTTGGGTAAGTTGAGCATGCTTATTCAAAATTATTCATAACTATTTTCTAACCTTGAAATGAAAACCCAAGTTCATATATATTATTCCAAACAATTAAATAAACAAATCATTTCATACAGAAAATAAAATTCAGTTCACTTCTAACTTAATTATGCACTAAATAGGCAGGCTCTGAGGCCACTGTTGGGAATTGACAGTCACATTGAACATGCATGCCAAGCATGGCGGAAATTCAAAATTTTGTCTCTGTCCCCAGGAACTTCTATTAGTTGCATATGAATTAAATAAAGCCTTAACTAAAGAATTCTCTACCTAGGTTAGCATGCATAGGCTAGGCATACCAAAGTTTTAAATTACATCCTAGCATAAATATTTTATACTAAGCATGTTATAACTCTAAGCTATAACCTAAGCATAAAATAAACTAAGCATGCAAAACAAATTAAGCATAATTATCAAGTCTAAAAATGCTTAAAGAAAAAGGCCTAATAATCAGAAGAAAAAGGCCTAATAATCAGAAGAGAAAGAAAAAAGACTTACCAGTTGAAGCGTGCTTTAGCAGAACCTCATTACACAAGCCTCCAAGTGTAGGATAGCCTATATGAGTATCCATACGAACCCCACCAACTGAAACCTCCCCGAGAGGAAGAAGTAGGGAGCCTTGAGTAGTTGCTAGACCACTACAAAAGCCCCACCCAAAAATATAAACTAGAGGTGCTCAAATAAATTCAAGCTCCTAAAAAATAACTTCCTCAATTGACCTGAGAGATTTTTCTTTTCGAATCTCGCTTAGGATTTATGCTATTGAGCTATGGTTCAAGTTGAAAGGGGGGAAGGCAAAGCCTACTTTTAGGCTTGGGGAGTAAAATATTATTTCCCATTTCCAATGTGGGATTGGGCAAAAATGCCCAATCCCCATATGGGTCAACACGCTGACCCCAATGGGTCCTCGGGTTGACCTGCATTTGCACGCTGTACAGTAGCCCTTTGCAAGGCAAGCCATAATGACGTGCCTCACACCCACGAGCTGGGCTTATGGGCTTTTCCCAACAAGCCAAGCTTATGGGTTGGGCTTTGCGGGGCACACCCACCACTGCCAAACAGCGCTGGTGTGACCCAACGTATAGGCTTGCACGTGTACCGAGCCCACAACCCTCTAGCAGCTTATATGGGTCCCAAAATGTGGGCCCCATCTCCATAGGGTCCTTTACTCCTATTGGAAAATTCCCTTTTAATCCTTCTTTCAAAATTAATTTATTTACGACCCTAATAAATTAGTTACCGGGCAAAAATAAATTCCTTAGCTTACCTAAAATGATGCAATCGTCTTTTAACCAATTTAAATAATAATCCTATTATTAATATGTTATATTTTCATAATAGAACAAATCTATTAATTCTTTACTCATTCTGATGAAGTTCCAATGTGTGTGACCTTATAGGATCCCGAAGTATTGAGCTGTTAAGGTTTAACCAACCCTGGTTCTAATGGAACCATTGGCTCGAGGTTCTAGACCTTGAATAGAACTCGATTACCTTAAATGACCCTAGTATGCCTCTAGAAAGGGTCTACCAACCCCCATTACTCGGAACGTCATTTGTGCTTATGACTGAATCCCGATTAATGCAATAGTTGTCCAATGTGATGAACTCCTTCGATTCTTTAATATTAGTACCATCTAGTTTATAGGGTTTGGCTAAAGTGTTAACCCACTAATAGCGAGGTTGCTCCGAGCTATCCTAGTTATTAACTTGTTACCGAAGTATATTGCCTTTTACCATAGTGTGTTTGACTAGAAACTATTTCTATCAAATACATACTTTGATCAGAGGTTTATAACAACCATCACTTCAACAAGCGGCTAGGTACGACTCCTTAATATATCTGGAGTGATGATTCTTTTCGACTACCTAGCTTACCAACGTGCTATCATCACTATACTCGTAGCCACCTGTGACACCCTAAATTCATGAGTGTATGGGAATGACATATAGTATAGCAATGGTACCACACAAGGTAACTTACATCTCAAGTTTGAGGATATTCGCAAAGCTTATTGCATGAAGATAAACACTAACACCTTGACATATACACCAAGTGTTTACCTTACTATGGTCTCCAATATATCTCCCAGATATATCTATGCCTCAAACTTAAGGCAGCACCTTTAGTCCTTAGGAGATTGACTGCTTGAACCTTTTCCAAGGAAGTTGACCACATGCTAGACTTATCGCTTCATCAATATCCTTTCTTGATGAAACTATGACTAGGGATAGTTTAGACATAATCATAATTGCATATGAAGCACTCGTTAAATATAGTCCAACTATAATTTCTCTGACTTCATGCTATGATACTTCAAGGACTTTAGTATACATACATCAGTAAATATATTTTAACCAACCATAGTATATATATAAGCACATCAATATAAATAAAAGATTAAATGTCTTTATTAATCAAATAAATTATTCGTACAATTATATAATTAAGATATATCGCCCTAATTTTCTTAAGGGCATACATCATATCTAACAGCTCTATCTTGCTTCAAAACTAGACACCATGTGTCCCTTCACTTCTTGAGACATGAACCATTTAAATTTCTAACAAATTGGTCAACCAATTTTCCATCAAAAATATTTTTGTTCAAATCTTCCACCATAGGAAATTCTTTCTTTAAGATGTAAAGACATGGACTTTCAAGTCCATGATTTTAAGATGCCCTTGTACTTAAGGTAACATAGATTCTAACGTCTGACTTGATGTTTATCCTTGTCTCCTACCAGCTACTTACATAGGGTAACATGGGTGTTAACAACCTCCAAGGTGTTGTATCCTAGTTTCCTTTCCTATTTTATGCATATCTGTTTTAAGCAGAATTGCTTACATTATGTTATTTAGATTCAGACTTATACAGTATACATGCCAAACCAAAAGCTTTGAGGTTTGTTCTCACGTTTCTTAACAAACCCTTGAAGCTTGAGCTAATCAAAATTAGTCATCAAGACGAACGTTTGTATTTAAAAATTTCAACCAAGATGTAAGAAAGAAAAAAAATTTCAAACTTTAGTATATAGTACATGTATTTAATATAAGGACTTTAATTAAATACTTTTATCCTAACATTTTTCAAATTTACAATAGCCCATTCTATTAAATTCGGAAAGTTTAGCTTAGCTAAATTTCCAAGTAGGTATCATCTACAACTAGTCTAATACGACCCCCAATTTTATGAGTCAAGCTATATTAGTAAGTTGTAGTTAGAACTCCATTCAATTTGCATCGTATGCAATTGCTAATCTATTCAAGTTCCCTAATTCCAAGGGATGTGTGCACTTATATTAGCATATCCTTGAACGTGTCTTAGTCCTGTGGCTAGCCCCTAATTTTATGGTAGACTACCTATTCCTGTTAAGGCAGACCCTATCTCAATTTTTATAACCGGTCGATGTAGACAAAAGGAACGATTTGCTCAACACTTTATAGCTGAAAAAGATCGTATCATAAATTTGAGTGAGGAAGACTTATAACTTGCCTTAATATATTTACTTTGGGATTTTATTGGTGTTAAACATCTCACCCAATCTAGGATTTATTAGATGGACATATTTATAATAATTTATATTAATTCAGGGAACTTTTAGACTTAATTTATAAGGTTTAACCTTAGGTATGTTCAAGCTCTTTATTATAATTGGTCCATCAACCTAGATTATATATAAAATAATAAAAAATTTTATTTGTTATATTTATACCGCATTTCCTTTAAGCTTTTATTCAATAATTTAATATTTACTTTGTTATAGAAACATATATATAAGAACCATCTTATATACTAGAAATAAATCAGTCCATATTTAATCTCCTCTTTGTTAACTCAAGTTGCACCGATATATATTCCCAGGTAGAAGAGCTGCCCTATGAGGAGTAGACACCTTGTCCAATCCTTGCTAGAACATATACGGGCACAAGGTTGAATAAAAATGGATTCTCTTGGACTAATAAATTTCGTTCTTTTAATTCATGCAATTGAAAGCATATATAACGCATGTAATTTATATAATTTATTGAGTCTTTGATAAGTTTGAGTAAGTTGAGCATGCTTATTCGAAATTATCTATATCCATTTTCTAATCTTGAAATGAAAGCATAAGTTCATCTATTGTTTCAAATAATTTAATAAACTTTAAATCATTTCATATAGAAAATAAAATTTAGTTTGCTTTTAACTTAGTTATGTACTAAATAGGCAGACTCCGATACCACTGTTGGGAACTGACAGTCACTTTGAACATGCATAACAAGCATGGCGAAAATTCAAAATTTTGTCCCTTGTCCCTAGGAACTCCTATCAGTAGCATATAAATTAATTGAAGCCTTAATTAAATTAATTCTCTACTTAAGTCAGCATGCATAGGCTATGCGTACCATAATTCTAAATTATATCCTAGCATAAATATATCTTATACTAAGCATGTTATAACTCTAAGTTATAGTCTAAGCATAAAACAAATTAATCATGCAAAACAACTTAAGCATAATAATTATTAAGTCTAAAACCGCTTAAAGAAAATGACTTAATAATTTAAAAGGGAATTAGAAGACTTACTACTTGAAGTGTGCTTTAGCAGACCTTCTTACGCAAGCGTCCAAGTATAGGATAGCTTCTATGAGTATCCACACGAACCTCACAAACCGAAACCTCCCTCGAGGAAGAATCGCAGAGTTTTGAGTAGCTACTAGATCACTCCAAAAGCCACCCGAAATATTAACTGAAGGGACTCCTTAATTTTCTTCTTCTAAGTTGACTTGAGAAAATGCGTTAGAATCTCAAGTCAGAGCTCATAGGAAGAAGTGGTGCATTAAAATGAGGAGGAGGAGAGCTCCTTTTATAGGTAGAGGGGAAGGCTCCCCTCATTAATGTGGTGAGGGTAAAATATCCATCCCACCCTTAGGCATGGGCGGCAAGCAAAAGCTATGCTTGCCGCCCAAGTTGGCACAAGGCAAGCCCATCTTGCGGCAAGCCCCACGGGTTGGCCCTTTTTGCATATATGGACCCTATGAATATATTCATAGGTTAATAGTAAAATTCCCTTCTCATCCTCTTTTCTTTTTGTTTACCTTATGACCCTAATAAAATTAGTTATCAGTCAAAATAAATTCCTAGCTTAACCAAAACATGATCTAATCGTTTCAATCAACATTTTTAATTTATTTATGACTCTAATAAAATTAGTTGCTAGTCAAAATAAATTGATGGCTTAGCCGAAAAATGATTTAATCATTTAATCAACACCTTAATTTATTTATGACCCTTATAAATTAGCTACCGGTCAATAGATAAAATCTCTGGTATAACCAGGTAACAGTTTATCCATCCCATATTTAATATTCTCGTAATAGATCAAGTCAGTTGATTCTTTACCTAGTCCTATGAAAGTCCAATGTGTGTGACCTTATAAGAACCCGAAGTATTAAGCTGTTAGGGTTTGACCAATCCTTATTCAATAGGAACTATTGGCTCAAGTATCTAGACTGCGAATATAACTCGATTACCCTAAATGATTGTAGTACACCTCTAGCAGAGGTCCATCATCCCCCATTACTCGGAATGTCAATTGTGCTTATGACTTAACCCTGGTTAATGCAATAGTTGTCCAATGTGATGAAATCCTTCCATTCTTTAGTATTAGTACCATCTAGTTTATTGGGTTCAGTTAAAGTGTTAACCCACCAATAGCAAGGTTACTCTAAGCTATCCTAGTTATTTGCTTATTACCGAGGTATATTACTTTTTACCATAATGTGTTTGACTAAAAACTATTTCTATCAAATACATACTCTGATAAGAGGTTTATAGTAATCATCACTTTAACAAGTGGCCAGGTACAACTCCTTAATATATCCAGAGTGATGGATTCTTTTTGACTACAGAGCTACCAACGTGCTTTCATCACTATACCCATAACCACCCATGGCACCCTAAATTAATGAGTGAATAGGTATGACCCAAAATATAGTGATAGTACCACACAAGGTAGCTAATATCTCAAGTATGAGGATATTCACAAAGCTACTACATGAAGATAAACACTAATACATTGATATATATACGAAGTGTTTATCTTACTGCGGTCTCCAATATATCTTCCAAATATATATCCATGTGTCAAACTCAAGGCTCTACCTTCAGTCTTAGGAGGTTAACTGCTAAGACCCTTTCTAAGAGAGTTGACCACTTGTTGTCTTGCTGTTCCATCAATATCCTTTATCGATGAAGCTATAACTGGGAATAGTTTAGAAATAATCATAATTGCACATGAACCAAGACCTACCAAACATAGTCCCACTATGATATCTCTCACTTCATGCTATGTTTATGTTAAGGGCTTTTCTACATAGATATCAATGAATATATTTTAACTAGTCATAATATATATGAACACATCAACATAAACAAAAGAATAAATGCCTTTATTAATTAAACAAATTATTCATGCCAATACATAATTAAGATGCATCGCCCTAATTGCCTTAAGGGCATACATCATATTTAACAGTTGATCTGTCCACTAGACCTAATAAATTTCCCGTTTGAATTTATTGGGATTGGTTCCTCAAAGATTTCAGTTGGTGTTTATTTGGATTTTTGTGCTATGCAAAATTCCATGTGAAATTTGTCCTTGTTTGGGCTCCACGCGCCTTGCTATTGGTCTATGTTAAAAAGGTTATCTTCTTCTAAAATCGTGCAAGCTGCCACTTTTTCATTCTCTAAGGAAAAAAGCGACTTTGACTTCAGACCAATATTGGAGGGCAATTGAATATTTGAATATTCCTTTTGTCTTGAGAATTAAGTCTTCTTGAAGTGTTCAGACTTAATCTAACCGAATGTTATTCCTGATGTGGTTTTCTCTGAATGCTGTCTTTTTGGGCTTAGTAGTTTGTTTCCTTCCAAACTCTAATAGGAGGCTTCTTTAGAGATTGTTTTCTTCCATCTTGAATCGGATGTGGTGTTCTTGGACTTGGTTTTTTTTCTGCAAAACCTTGATCCAGATGCTTGTAGTCTTTCGGATGATTGATTTCCAACAATCTCCCCCATTTTGATGGAAACAAAAACCTAAGTATAGAAGCATCTATATTTGGGAATATGATCTAAGTATGATATATCATACTTAATCAATTACAAATTTTCTCCCCCACAATCTAGCATCCTAATTCATCCAAGTTTTTTTGCATATTAGCTTCTAAGTTTTTCTATTACAATTGATGGTTGTACTTAGAAACAGATTTTTTGATAATTTGTTTTCACTATATAAAGTCTGTTGTTAGCAAGTGTTAACATCAATGAAGCACATGATTACAAATACAGAGAATTATAAGTGAAAAACAATTACATAGCTAGCTATTACAAATGATTTACAAAGAAAGTTTTCAGCTAAGCTATGCCCCTTCTAACTACTTCTTCTCCTTACCCTTCTTCTATTGTTCTTTTCCTCCATTTTGTTTGCATCGGTAGGGGAGTCTATAACCATATAAGTCCTTTGATCCTACTTATTCTACCAGGCTTCCGATAAGATAGCATAATCTTCATTCCCTGCAAATCACTGCTCAATAATTTTGTCTATAGTAGTATGAATGAGATGAACTGGCTTTATCAGTTTCTATAGTTGAGCATGAGATTTTGCCAAGTTGGGGTGCATGGAGAGGGCATAGTTTCTATCTTCTTCTTCAAAGAAGGGAAACATTCACTTGAGCAAAATTAGCATGCATTGGTAGCCATTGAATCCGGTGTCACCGATGTGTTGGATCAGTTATTGGAATAAGGGAAGTAGTAGGCTCTCTGGAATAGCTGGTGAAGAAGTTGAAGTGGAGGTTGTAGAAGTAGTAAGTTTAAGATTGTCCATGCCCATGCTGAGTAGCTTTATTACTTCTGATACATTTTTAGCACTGTTATGGATACTCTCATTCAAGTGCTAGAGCTTAATTGTGAAAACATCCTACCAATTTTCCAGAGTTTTATTCACTATATAAAGGCATGTTTGGAAGTTCGTACCTAAATCTTTTACAATCACGGATAGAAGTTCTGGTAATTCATCATTTAGGAAGTTAGTCAACTATTCTTTTATTTCTTCCTAGGCATTTGAGAGAGTGGTTATTCTAGAGGAGATTGGTTATGTGCTTTGAGTGACAGCAGCAGGAATGGACTTTACTAACTCTTCAAATTTTTTTCCAAGTAATCCTTGAGCTCAGTTTTCAACTCAGTTGAGGATGAAGTCGCATGTCCTAAAATAGTTGCGCAATTATTATCAACTTCGGTGGTAGTTTGAATAGCTGAGCGTTTTGCCTCTGTGATTTCTGAAGTGAGCTTTTCTATAATTAGAGTGATCTTGGACAATGAGGTTTCGGCAATTTGTTCAGTAGTCAGGAATTTATTAATGCTTGCATCAATATGAGTTAGCTTGGTTTTAATCCCTTCCAATTTAGTTTTGAGATCCGAAGAGATGGACCTATTCTAATTAAACTTTGGCAGATTTCCCTAAGTAGTGGTTTGAGAGCATCATCTACCTTTTTCCCTTTTGAAGTAGCTTCTTCTAATAGTTTCAGTGCCATTTGCACTTTTGTAGCTTTAGAACTAGTGGAAGGGTTTCATGGAGCTTTTGCCTTTATTCCTTCTTCACTAGAACTATCAGTTTCATACTCAGATCCAGACCCGATTTCTGTTTCACTTCCAGATTCTTCTGAACTGGAAGAGCCTTTACCCCCTACCTTATCTGTTACTTTCTTATCATGCTTAGTCTTAGTGGCACCCTTATCCCCAATTTCATTCTTCTCTCCCTTCTTGTTATCCTCCCTTTTATCTTGATCCTTTTCTTCCTCCTTCTGGGCATTCTTAGCCACATTATTCTCATTTTCCTCCCCACTTATCCTTCGGAATGACCTGTCCCGTTTAGGTAGCCAACGTAGCATCCTGATTGGAACCCAGATCGATTCCCACCTTCGGTACTTTTTGCACCAAGATAGGCTCATCTACCTTAGATGCAATTTGGGGTTCAGTTGTATCAAAGTTGCCTTGGTTTTTATCTAACTCCACAGTTTCAGCATTTAAATCAATATATAAATCTCTTTGTTGCTATTGTGGATGATCTGCTTCATTATTGCTTGCCTTTTTAGGGCTTTCAACTTCGACAACATCAATATCTACATCCTCTATTGAAGTACCCTTTTCAGGGCTTTCGATGTTGATTATCTTATTTTCTTCCACAACCCTTTCTAGTATAAGGAGTGACTCTAGAATAGGCATTGTACGGGGTTGGAGATTCAGACTTCTTATCCTTTATGGCCATCCAAGCTTGCATGCTTTGAGCCTGAATTAAGTTCTTCATCCTATTTTTCCAGAATGTGTAGTGTTCACAAGTGAAGAGTAGGGGATGTGTAATAGACATACCCTCCGAGAGAAGCTGTGAGTTATTGTAACTCATTTTGCTTTTTAGACCTTTAGCTTGAGATTATTAGATCTCTAGTTGTGAGAACTTGCTCTGATACCACTTGTTGGTTCCTCTACGAGTATAATATGGGTCATAGGGGGTGAATGACCTTTTTATAGAATTTATAGACTTTTAAAAAGTATGTGCATCGTGTTTGAAATGATCTTGAATTATTGGATCTAGATGATGCAAATATGAAATAAAATGCGCTGAAAATAAAATCTGAAAGTAAAGAGATTCAAACAAAATAATTTTATATCGGTTCGGCCCCACCTACTCCAGTCCCTAGAGTTTCCTCCTCCAAGCTTTTTAATCCGCTAGTGTGATTTCTTTCATGGGCAGAAATCAAGCCTTTATGGTTATCTCCAGAGATTTCTTCTCCTTCGGATGTAGGATATACTACCTAGCTAACTCCAAGCTTGGATGAGTCCTTTACACGTTGTCTTTAGAAGTTACCCTCTCTTCTAGATGTACGTTATACCACTAAACCACCGAGCTTAGCTGAGTCCTATTCTTTAGTAGGATATACCAGTCAAACTCTACCCAAGTTTAAACTAAGTCCCATATAGATATACCACTCAAACTTTCCTAGTTTAAGCTAAGTCCTAATCTCAATACTCATCCGAGTATGAGATTTTATAGTTTATCTTTTTCAAAGATGGGTTTTTGAATTCCTCAAGTTTATAACTTGACTTGAGAATTATTACAACAGATTTGAGTGTAAGGTTCTCGGAGGGATTTAATCTCTGATTGAATAGCAGTTTTCTTAATGTATTGCTTTCTTGAATCAACCAACATATTCTCAACTTGTGAAGCTTCCCTTTGGATAATAATGTAGCCATTGCTGGATCTTGAATCTTCACTATTGATCAGATATGAGATGGAACTTCTGTAGTTGATCTATCCGTTAGACCCAATAAATGTCCCGTTTGAATTTATTAAGATTGGTGTGGCAAAGATGTCAGTTGGTGTTTATTTGGCTTTTTGTGCTCTACGAAATTTGTCCTTGTTTAGGCTTCACGCGCCTTGCTATTGGTCCATGTTAAAAAGGTTGTTACCCTTTTCTCTTTCTATTGTCAGCCTTTTTGTCTTTTTCTTAAATTGTGCAAGCTATCACTTTTTCATTCTCCGAGGCGAAAAGTAACTTTGACTTTCGACCAATATTAGAGGGAAATTCAATATTTGAATATTCCCTTTGCCTTGAGAATTAAGTCTTTCGATTGTCTTCAGACTTAATCTAACCGAATGCTATTTCTGATGTGATCTTCTTCGGATGTTGTCTTTTTGGGCTTAGTGGTTTGTTTCCTTCCAAACTCTAATCGGATACTTCTTTAGGGATTGTTTTCTTCTGCCTTAAACCGGATGAGGTTTTCTTGGACTTGTTTTTATTTTCTTCAAAACCATGATCCACATGCTTGTAGTCTTCCGAATGATTGATTTCTAACACCAATCTCGAGTACAAAACAACTATGTTGAGGGAAGAGATCAAAGATGCTGCACAAAATGCCATAGAAGCCATCACCTATGGTTTTAAATAGATGAACCTTGAAAGATGGTATACAAAGAACAACGGTCAGATGCTTACGAGGGACTTCTAAACCTTGAAGGGTTTGAAAGAGGTTGGAAAATCTCTTCACATACTCAAGCAAGATATTGGCACAGTCTACCTAAAGGTTAAATTGATTTAGAAGCATAAGAACAAAATAGTTTGTGAGCAAGAAAGAGAAGAGCTAGTCAAAGTTGCCTCCAAAGCACATTTAAGCAAGGAAAAGGCCTTAACAGAATCAAGAGAAAGCCTTGAAGCCAGCATCAAGGGGATTGAAAAAAAATGAGACTTCTATCACTGAATTCAAAACCCAAAGTGATCACTCCCCTCAGAGAGCTCAACAGTCATCTGACTGACAACATATTACTACGTCAGCAAGGAAATCTATAAAGTCTTTAGATGCATGAAAGGCTATATCAAAAAGGAAGAAAAGGATATCTTTCCTGAGCCTATACCCTCAAGAGACTTAGAGTCTGTGGTACATAATTCTTACACAAACTTCATCAAGGGAGCCCCTGATATTGTGAGAAAGAAACTGATTGTGAAAAGGCATGGTCTTCCAACCAACTACAAGAGCAAGCACAATTGGGAGAAGAGTATAGTTTCTTATACCCTTATGTAGATTGACAACCATTTTGATAATATGAAAAAAGGGGGATTAAGCGAAGAATAGTGAGAGTAGCACCAGTAAAGTAGAAAAGAGAAAAGCATCAGAAGCATTCCTGGCCCCTCAAGATATGGATAAAGAGGAAAAGTGCCAGAAGAAGCAATAGCTAGTTGTATATTAGCTAACTTTTATAATAGTTGAAGATCTTTCATGTACATCTAACTTGATGATGAGTCAACTGTTGTTAACTCTTAAATGAGTAAAAAGATCTTATTGCTTCTCAATACAATATCTAATTGTACTCTTTAATAGTGGCATAGATTATGGGGGAGCTATTATGAACTGGCGTCTTGAATGTCAAGTTAAAATTTTATCTTTGCAGGTTTTTGTTATCATGAAAATGAAGGAGATCATTGGATCTAGCTTAGAAGCAGAAACTCCTCAAAACTCAGAAATAATAGTTCTAACTCAAAACTAAGAAGATCCAAGATGTTTTGAATATGTCAAAAAGGAGCTTGAAGATAACGTAGAAGATAATTTGAAGATAATACAAGATAAAAGCTTTGCGAATCAAGATCAGATGAGGAATAACTCAGAATTAAGCAAACCCAAAGTCAGAGACAAGATGTGCTCAGAATCAAAGATGAAAGAAAGAGAAGATTGCGCTTTCAACGAAATCAAGCTCAAAGGAATACTAAAATATATAAGACTAAGTCAACACAAGTTGATATCATATACTTATTCACCTCAAAACCAAAGAAGTATATCTCCTAAAGATTAAAAGGATCTCAAATCAGACTCCACCAAGAAATCACCAAAGGAAAAGGCATCAGAGGCTATCACAACTTATATATAAAAGATGAAGTGCTCACACCCTAAGACAAAACTGCATCAAAACTAGAAGCATCAAAAGACCAATCCACTATATCAGTCATCAGAACTCAGCACTCACTAGAAGGATACATTCAAGTGAAGAGTTCACAAGATATAATGTAAGCTCAAAGTTAAGAACATTTTACCTTAACCTCTGAAGTATCAATTCAAGGATAGTCATCAATCAAGAAGAACATCCATCAGAAGAAGGAACAAGCCAGATAAAGAGCATGAGAAAGCTGATTCTAAGAAACACCAAAGATTCCTCAAAATCATCCTGAAGTTTTTTGCATTTACTAAGAGGAAAACATCCTCAGAGGAACATCACTTCAAGAACAAAAGGAATTGACAAGAATCAAAGTCCTCATAACCAACTAATATGACTGAGAAATTGTTAATCCCTAAGAAACTCATGTGAAGCCACCTTTTCCAAGTATAGTAGTCTTAATCTTCTCAAGTCCCAAAAGACTAGCTACCTGGCTTTCATTAAAAGCGATAAGACGTCTCTAAAAATGTGAGTTGACTAGCAAGACCAAAAAGCTACTTTCTGCCACCTAATTCTTGACACATGGAAAGCTAGAAGCACTAAAATGATACAATGGGCAGATGTCAAAGTACGGATAGAGCTGACCAAGTTTAGACTTATCTAATGGTAGGATTGATCTCAGTCCAACTACAAATCCAACGGTCACAAAGGAAGAAGCTGTTTAGAGACAATGACTAGAAGACTTCTAAGAAGATAGCCGACTTGGGGAATACATTTGTCTTATTGCAACGGTAAAAACCATTCTCTCTCATCAAGGCGCGCATCAACGGTCAACTTCAGCAAGAGAGTATAAATACACATCTATCTGCAACACTCAAGGTGTTGAGCAACATCACAAGTGCACAAATCATAACATATTAGTGATGTGTTTTTAAATCACTATATGTTTGTAAATCTAAAGCTTGATTAGAATAACTCAATTCAAATCTGTTGTAAGTGCTACTTGATAACAAAGTACAAGAGCACGAATTCATAAATCAATCCACTGAAAAAGAAGGTGATCATAAGCTAGGCAAGGGTGACTTGGCGAGGCTTCTGAGTCATAATAAACTAAGCGATAATGCAGAGGTCTTCATCCCTACTCACAACTTGGCGAAGTTGGTGAGGTAGCAGAATCTAAGAGAAGGGTACTCTTAAATTAAGGAATCAGAAGCAGCAGGAGTGGTGTACTCTGTGTATACAGAATTCCATTATAAAGGCTTCTCCGCCTCTGAAGGAGTGATATATGGGATTTAAGCTCGGAGGAGGAAACTCTGGGGACTAGATGTAGGCAGGGCCGAACAAGTATAAAAATCTTGTGTTTGATGTTTTTAACCTTGCACTTATTTACTTTGAGCAATTTACACTGATTATGTTCTGCTATTAAGCAACTAACATCGAACACAAACATTCATTAATAAACTTGTGTCAACATTCTAAATTACATCTGTTGAACAAAAAGGTTATTATTTCACATTCACATTCGAAAAGGAGTCAATTATCCCCTCATCTGACTCCTATATCACACCCTCACAGGGACCAACAGAATTATTTAACATTATCAATAACGTAATTAAGTCTTAACAATATTTGAATTTTACACTAATTAACAAAACCAATTTATCTAGACAAAATGTGACAAAGGCTTGATTTAATTGTTGAGCCTTAAAGCTGTGATCAAAGAGGTCACATGTTCAAATCTGCATATGGGCGGGGTGGGATGGGGTTTTCCTTTACTATTATTGTAAGCCCAATGAGATAAATTTTTTTAAAAATGGAAAATTTACGTAGACAAAAAGAAATCCACAATCGAAAATCAAACCCTTCAGAAGTCAATTCATGCTAGCCTCCTCATATTGAAAATTTTGTGAAAATATTATTCATCACGTCACTTTTATTTGTCAATAGAAATAAATATTGGAATGAGTTTTAATTAAAAGGTGTTATATTGGAAAAAACAAGAAAAAAGTACGCATTCTTGTACGGATATTGAGTACTTTTTATAAAAATGATGGAAAAATAGCCTAAGAGAATTAAAACATCTCAATAGGTTGGCACCTGTTCTAAGAAGTTACAAACTCGAGAATAGATTAATAAAAGACCTAGAGAAGGGATAAAATTACCAAAAATGGATAGTGAGTAATAATGTTGAAATTAGTAAAGTTTTAAATTTACGGAGTTGGAAAAAATATGTTTATATATGGAATTAAAAAGGATAATTTATTTTGGAAGAAAATTTTTGTTTGAGAAATTTCTATTAATTATGAAGTTGTTGTCCCGAAATTGTTACCCTTTGTACACGTCCATCATTTTCTTACATGTGGCTACATTTTTTACATTTAGACTTTTTCTAAGGAGCGGTGAAACAATTCTCATACAGTATCATCTAAAATAATTGGATACGGATTCTCTAAAGTTAATGAATGGTAAAATTATACATTTCAGTTAATCTCAATCATTTAGTCAGTTTTAGTGGTTGCGATATAGTTTTAGTGGTTTATAGGGTCAATGGTGCAGTAAAATCCCAACCATTCAAGCTCAATAAATGAATGAAATTAACTGAGACATACCGCTTTAGAGAATGCAAACTTTGAAGAATTCCAATCCAAAACAATTTGTTATTGCCGGTAGATAAATTTTGCCAAACAAAATTTTTGTACGGAAAAATATTAAATTTGACAATTTTTCGGTTAAAGATAATTGAATAGTATAGCATTAGAAAACATAAGAGACTAAACGATGGTTTAACTAATGAAGTCAGTGTAGAAACCAATAATGAAAAAGCAGCCATGTCTGAACATATTTATATAGAAAAAGAAAATCTTGTTTGAATGTAAGTTGAAAAATGTATTATTAACAAATTGCTTGACTCATGACTTAATAGATACTCGAACCCTCCACATAGTGAATGAATACATTGTTTGGGCGATCAATCCATTTTGAATCAAATAGTAAACCATTTTCTAGAAAGAAAAAGAAATAAACAAAAAAACAAGTGACTGGAAATAAGTAATGCAGTTTCCAAAAGTCTTGGTCTTTAAATTTTTTAGATGAAATTTCAAATGAAAGGAAGATACATTTAGATATTTTGGTGAACTACTATTGTATACAGCAATATTATCGATACCGAACCGGGTCTCATACCGGCGAGGTCAATGATACGTGGTATAACCAGTATTATTAGTGGTTTTACTGATTTTTTATTTTTTGAAAGAATATATATTATTTATGGTTCTTAGTGGCTATTGCAGCACTTTCTAAGTCTTTTGCAATACTTCTGCGTGTTGCCAGAAGGGGTTTTGAAAAGAAATATATATTATTTAAAGTATTCAGTGGCTATTGCAACGATTTTCTAGGTCTTTAGCAACTGTTTTGTTTCTTTAGCAACACTTTTTAGCAACCATTTTCTATGTCTTTAGCAACGGGATTAAAACTCACTCCGTCGAACATGTCTTCCAAAATCAAATGGCTATTGCCGCTGGGGCACAGGTATACTAAAGACTAATGATAGCACGTACATTATATATAGAAAACTGTATTTAAGATACCATGTATACTACATTTTCTGGTGATCAGTGGGGCACGTGTCCCACCGTACCCCACCCTCCCTCACTACAAAAAATATGATTTTTGAACACATATACTTGTAGACAACTTAAATAAGTTGTCCTCCATTCTAATTTGATTACCAGTATCAGGGACCAAAATAAGTTTGATCTCCAAACGATTTAATAACTGGAATTGGGGACAACTAGATTATTGATTAATATTTAAATGAATAAAAAAATGAAAACAAAAGAAATTGGTGACGAGAGAAGGAGAAAGAAAAAGCCATTGACTCCTTGTATACCCCAATTCCCAATTTTCAAAATATTAACAAAGAAATCTTTCCTGCGGTCTTTTCCTCTCATCTGTGCCTGTAACTCACGCCTCTGCCACTCACTAGCTTCACCCTTCTCTATTCCCCGTATCTCAATTTGCATTCCCCTATGTCTTTTTCTTGATATTCTTCTTCATTCAATCTCTTGATCCCCCAGAAAATTTAACGGCCAAGGATAATAAGTTAAACATCAGATTTTGTTACAGAGACATAAGAACAGGTTTGTTTTTCGGTTATTCCTCTCGATTACTTTAGTCAGGGTTTTTAATTTTATTAATATCATCTGCAATCGTAATTAGTTTTTGTAATAAAATCTCTTTCTTGAATGCGGAATATGGGTCATTAAGGAGGGTATGGTTTCAAGTAGAGAAGAGGTGATCTTAGGGGATTGTTAAATTATCGTTTAATTTGTTGATTTATTTGTTAGATGGTATGAAGTTGTCAGTTTTAGTGTTTATTTGGTCAATTTTAGGGTTTATTTGATGGAATCGGCTTGTTCTCCTCATATAAAGGTACATCTTACTTCTCCAAATTAACCACTATAATGGTAAAACTTAAATCAAATGCTTCCACTCTTGACTCTTGATAGATCAACCTGCATAATTTTCCTTTCAATTGTAGGACACGAACTTTTGGAGATCAGCTTATACAACCTATTATATTCCTCCAAAGGGTAGATGCAAGATCATTGCAGTTGCTTCATCTGCTTTGCCATTGCCAATAATGAGTTTCTATCATGTACGCAATGTGTTTGATAAAAGTCCTCTGAGAATTTACAAGCCCCTTTATTTTTATTTCAACTATTTAACCTTGTTGTTTCTAGTTGATTGGATAGTTCAAGATGGCTGTGTTACCACTCATGCCAACTTATAATAAAGTGTGGATGTAAACAATTTGTTCTTATTGTATTAATATATCTAACACTCTTACATACAAACACAATTTGTTATTGAGGAGATGACTAATTTAGGGTTATATTTTATAAAGAAAGAAATAAAAAGAACTAAATACCAATTTCATAACAATAATGTTGATAAACAAATTCATCTACAGTCGGTGAATGCGAAATTCTTGAGCCTTTTGTAAATTAATCAAATATTTCATTTTGTTCTTCTTAGCTTGTGTTTTTTTTTGTGTCATTGCTTTGGCATTTTCTAGGAATTAATCTAGAAGATTTGTTTATGCTTATTATGTGCTTTTGACAGTTGCATTTTTTTTTGTAAGTTCCAACAATTGCATGCATTCTATGTGAATGGAACATATATTCTGCATTTATGTTGCCTTTGTGACAAGAAGTTAATTTCCTCTGCTAATTTTAGTCAATAGCTAGATTTAGTAAGTGCATCAAACTAAACTTTCTTTGTTGGGAAGATTTTATTAAGGAAGACCTTTAGTTGGATAAATGGTCTCCTTTTTGCTTCTCATCTCTTAGGCAATGCTCTGGCTCATATTCTTCGTAAGTATGTATGTATGTGTGTTTGTATGTAAATATATTTGGTATGGAGTCGTTAGAATTACTTGTTGTAATTTATTTCTGTGAAATTTTTTGTTTGTTGCTATCTTATTAATTGATCAAGTTGTCATAGATGATTATTCAACCAGTTGAAAGGAGGGAGAAAAGCATTCTTCTTACCTAATATCATTAAGGTTTTCCACACAGTATGAATCAACAAGAAATGTAGTGCACTTTATTTCATAGGTATATTTTATAGTTTAACTCAAAAAACTAAAGTGTCTATGTGCTCTGTAGCTTTTTGTAAATTAAATGTTATATCTAAAAGTATGTTAATGTTATGTGGCTTAAGAGTCTGTTCATTGATGTCCAGTTGTACGCTTGAAAAAATAACTATAGCTTCATATTGTAGGTCGTTTCATATCTGTAGGTGAGTTTTTGAATGCTTGATAAAAAGTTTGTATATAATTTAGTGATATACACTATGCTTCGTTAGAAAAATGGTTAGCTGACTATTTGATTCTTCTCTTCGATGGTGATGGAATTTTCTTCTTATTCCATTAACTTTTAGTTTTATCTTAATTTCTGAACTATTGATAATGAAACTTCATAGAGGTTGTAAAGAATCAATATTGACTGCTTTCAAGGTAGAGACGTTGAAGGATGCAAATGCTGTTATTTTGTTTCTCTCAAATCTTACTAAGAGCTAAGCATGCAATCCTTGTCAGTTCGAGGTACTTAATCAATCTCCCTTCTCCATTTGGACTTTCTGCATGTGCTCTTAAATTCTTTTAAGCTTATATAGATATGATAGTACTGGTTGCTATGACAAGTTTGAATTAACATGTGATATGTGTGAAGTAATATCAGTATAATCCATAGTGGTCAATTTATATTCGTCGTCATTTTTTGGAATTATGTATGCTTATTTATAGGTAAGAAAAATCCACTGTTAAATTTCTAAATGTTTAATGTTCCATATATGAATATAAGCATTTTATTTCTATTTTTTGTATGTTATTCTCTACTTCTTTTGTGTTGAACTGAATCCTTGAGCAAATGAGAATATGACTCTTGAATTACTAGTCCAGAAAGGACCGTTCCTGAGGGAGGGCAATAGGGGCGACCGCCCAGGGCCCCGAGTAGAAAGGGCCCAAAATAAAATTTGTTAGCTTCTTAATTTGTAGTTTGAAATGTCAACATTAATTGAATCTAGATCAAATGATATTTCTCTTATAAATTTTGGTTAAATTTTGTAAGTTAAATTCATAACTTCTTCAAGATATGAATATTTTGTTATAATGTTCAAAATTGAAGGTTTTTTTAGTACTTTCAATATTTATTTGCCTAGTGCCATAAAATGTGAAGACCGGACCTCCTTGTAAAAAGGCCTAAAGTTTTTTTATCTGACCCATAGGCCCCCAACAAGCTAGGAATGGGTCTGAGTCCAGACAATATTATAAAAGTTATAGCACAATATTATGTTAGTGTGTAATCACTCATTTGACGTACTTCAGAAACCAAAGAACTTATGGTAGAGGTTGGTTGATAATTTGATATAATTGGTACAACTGGTCAATACTATTCTAAGTGCCTTTATTTTTATTGGTTGAGAGTTATGCAGAGAGAATAAACCTTGAATCTCAGAGATTTTAGTAGCATTTATCTCACAAGAGTGCATAATGTTTGGCTTTCATTTTTTTCATCTAAAATGATGATGAAAGGTTATTTTTACCATTTTTGCACGGGTATTGAGTGTGTTGCTCTGGTATGGATGTTTCATGAGTCTAAAGTTGATGGATGGCAAATGCAGTGAACACAAGACAAATATGCACAGGTACAAGCATTCTGAGTCAAATACAAGATCAATGAGAGGCAAGTAAAGTATCTAGCTAATTCTAGTTTTCCATTTTGTTGTTAAGTACGTAAAAGTTGATTGATTCAATGGATATATATTTATGATGTTTAGAAAGCTCGCAATTTTGAACTTATATTTTGGGCTGAAATGAGAAATTGTAAATGCAGTTTTATTGATTGAATAAATATGTGATCATAAGCTAGCTCTCTTCAATCCAAATTTTTATAATATACATGCGCTCTTCAATAAAAGTGTCCCTTTGTATAGGGACAAATTGTTGTCCTCTAATGTAAGGCACAAAGGTCATCTCCATTTTATAGCGACAACAATTGTCCCTCTAAATAAGGACACGTAATCGTCCTTTATTAATGGGACAAAAGTAGTCTTCTTTTAATAGGGATGACAGTCGTCTCGTGTATTAGAGACGAAATTCGTCAATATGCTTAGGGACGAATATCGCCCTAGACATTCAATATTTCGTCCCCTATAGATTCGGGGACGGAGGAATTGGTAACGACTCTAGAGGACGCAAAACCCATCCTCAAAGGTTTAGGAGACGATATTTTATACTTTTGGAGACAATTTTAACTGTCCCCAAAAGTCAATTTTTTTGTAGTGCCTCCACCCCTTATGAGAAACAATCACCTGCATTTGTTCTTGAAGGATGACAGATGCCTCCCATCTAAAGCCGCAAGCACCAAGGAATTCTTCTCAGTTTATCTTTGAAAACGCGAACCACATAACACGAGTCAGTCACAATCCACAAGTTCCTCTACCCCATCTCAAAAACCCTCTCAATAGCAACACTGGTTGCCAATAATTCTACCTCAAAGGCAAAAGCTGAATCTAATCTCCCCAAGAACGCGCCATGGGGAAACCCATGTGCATTTCGGAATATAATATCAGCTTTTTATTTGTTACTCAATTTGACATTTTTTTTGCAGTTAAAGAGGAATTAGAAATGGACAAACTGGGTGACCGTAGTTGAGATAATCTTATTTTATTAGAAAACATATGAGACCAATGCACGGTTTTATTAAGGAGTTTTTGTTTTAGCATTATAGAAACCATTAACCAATAAATTTTTTTTTATACTCATTAACCGATAATTAACACACATGTTTCACTTACGTACAACGTGCAGCTCAGTTGGAATCTGACCATCCATGAACCATGCCATTCATTAGTAGGATGAAGGATTTTACCATTCTTGAACCATGTCATTGGTCTGTTGAAAAGTTGGAACTTAATTGACAATTCTTGAAATATGTCATTGGGTGGTGCTCGCTGAAGCGAGTATGAACCAAGGCTGAACAAGTTGATGATATTTGCCAGCTGAAGCTGGATGAACCAGGGAAGAAAGAGCTTGAAGTTGTTTGCCGGCAAAAGCTGCTATGAACCAGGGAAGAATGAAGATTGAGATAGAGTATGGGAAAATTATTCCCCAAGTTTAGATGTAAAAATATTTTCCCTTATTTTGTAACACATCAACTTGTTGACAAACAAACTATTTTTTCTTTTATTTATTTTTTGTAATATTTACAAGTACCTTCGTTGAGATTATCCTGTTCGGGGCTCAGTCACAGCTAAGGCTCTTCACCCCTCCCAACAAATGTATTTACAGGATTCGAACCTTGTTCTCCTACCATTTTCTCAGCTTACGTTGCCAATTGAGCTACACCTTGTTAGTTTTTTTTTCATTTATTTTCAAAATAAAAGAAACAAACGAAAATTTGAAAAATAGGCCATAATTATTTGAAATTTTTGGTATTAGAAATGAACCAACTGAGGCACATGTACATGCATTAGGCTAAAGATAAATGAATCTTATGTGGGTTTTGGTTAGCAAAATGTTATTCCATGCATTCAAGAAATATATTAGCTTTCAGGCGAAAGAAAAAGAAATCTCATCGAATAGAATTGGGAAGATAAAAGATACAGAGATCGGTGAAGATGAAGAGTTTTATAAATGTGGCTGTAAATGAGGCTAGCCATTTATGAACTATTTGGTGTGTTCGGCTCGAAAAAAGTTCGACTCGGTTCGGCTCAATTCGTTAACCCGGCAAGAAAATGCAAATAGCTTTTTGCAACGGCTTGCAACAGAAATTTTTTCGATGCAATTTGTGCGTTTGCAGATTTATCCGGAAGGATTTTGTTGACCTTTGCAATGGATATCATATTTCCTTGTGGATTCCATTTTTTTTGAATTTACTATTAGATTGGAAGAATTAGTAATGAGGAGAAGTGGATGAACGAGTAGAAAATGATTCTTACCCACTTGATAATTTTATTGATAATGAGAACTATTTATACGTACTTAGGAGCATAAGTCTAAGAGACATATACATGAATATTCTAAGTCTATGAATTAACTAAATACATGAATTTAAGCAAATACATGAACTCAAATAAAGATGTGTAGTTAATCTAATTCATGATTTTCAAAATGCATGAACAAGTTTAATTACGATTCAATTAACTTCGACACTCCCCCTCTTAATTTGGAAAATATTTCTTCATCTTGTAAATCCATTCAGTATTGATAGTCTTCGTTTCTTTAGAAATACATGTCACATTCCAATTGTTATTCCTTTTAATTGCTTGATATTCTTCATCCATTTTGATCTTTTGTTGCATCTTCAAAAATATATTGGTCCTGAGTCTGAATACATGAAAAATTCAATTGATTTGTTCACGCCCACTTCATTAGTTTCAACATACATATCATATTTTCCGATCTTTAATTCGCTAAGAAAGTCTCCTTTCCATATAATTGGAATTTTTGTTTCATCGACAAAATTAATTTTCTCAACCGCAGATTCTTTAAATTTATAAAATAAATCTTTATTACCGACGGGCTGCAAAGCCGGGCCAGCGGACTGAACTCCTGAAAATGATTGGCGTGATGGTGATAGAAGATGGTTTGCATATTTTAATGTTCAAAAGATACGAGATCGAAATCCCATACTTAAAATAGAGTCGCCACCTGGTTCAACTCAACAAGGAAATTTTGGTACGATTTCCCCACCGGGTGGTAGGCCACACCTTAAGTAGAGATTCCGAGTTCGGATGATGTTATCTATTTTACATTGGTTAAGTCAAAGTATTTCATTCTTTCTTAGTCAGTTTGAATCCACCCTATTTATTGTGTTTTCGGTTTTTTATATTGTTATCGTGTTTATCAAGCATTCAAAGCGATAAATAAATAAATTATTACAGTTATCTAATAAATAAAATGCGGAAAATAAAATAATAATTACAGGGCTTTCCAAACCCTATACATTTGCCTATACAATAAATAAAATACCCGAAGGCCTAACATTCATCTATCCTAAATCTACCTGCACAAAACGGTTAGCACAAATATGGCACGTTGTACGAGATATATCACGTAGCATGCATAGTTAGTAAATAAAACAAGACCTGAGTTAGCGTGAACGTGGCATATTTATTTACATTTTATGGAGCCTAGTTGGATAGCTAAAAATGGGGTTTAAACGGCATTTGCGGGAAAATTCTGTTATATCCATCTTTTAGACTCGATAATTATTTTAATTGGATTATTAGTGAAAATTCCACATGTTATGGGGTGAGGTCTGTTTTCAAGAGATTCTGGACCCCCGTCATTGCACTGTAAATTCTAGCTTTAGGAAATTAAACTAAGTCGAAAATAAAATGAAAATAAACTGCTGTCAAGAACTCCATACCGCCGGCTGTATGAATGAGGTTGTCGGCGGCATCACTAATGCCGCTAGCGATCTCGTTTATTCAAGCAGGCTATATGACATTCTGGATACCATAAAGAAAGGATCTTGCAAGAAAATAAGGTCATTAGGGACAAATGAGGCCACCGGCGGTATCAACAATGCCACTGGCGACATGGTTGATACCCCCGGCGGCTTCAAATGCCTTCGGCGGCTTTAATTTCTTCCAGCAGCTGTTTTTGGCTGAAAAGCGACCAAAAACCCAAAACTAAGCACAAAACAGCAACTAAACACAACAAACAAGCAAAATGTTCCAAAAAGCTATGAGACTCAGAATTTTTACCGTGGGGCCGTGAATCCACCTCTTCATGATTCAAATGACACCTCAGGGGAGCTCAAATGACGATTTGGTTAGTGAATGGGGAATTTAGGGCAACATAAAAATTTACCTAAATATTAGAGATTTCAATACAGA
Source organism: Euphorbia pulcherrima (assembly GCA_947683365.1). NCBI lineage: Eukaryota > Viridiplantae > Streptophyta > Magnoliopsida > Malpighiales > Euphorbiaceae > Euphorbia > Euphorbia pulcherrima. Next base: position 10,545,395 of record CANTUS010000016.1, read on the forward strand.
AAAAGCCAAGAGAGAGTTCAGTACTGAAAAAACCAAGAAAAGATGGATTGAATCCTCTTTTCTTATATTTTCTAAACTTTATCCCACTAGAACTAGCTAAAATACTCAAAATATCCCTAAGATTTGGAGTGGTAGAAGTGTTGAATTCCTTCTCGAGCTGCAAATGCCTCCTTATATAGGCTAAAATCTGGTGGAAATTGACTTTGATCAATTATCCGACGGATATCGAGCAAAAAGGCACACAGTTGTTTTGCAGCAGTAAACCATGCCGCCGACGATATGTATGACACGGTCGGCAGTATCGATGAGTTCACCGGTGGCCTTACTCTCCTAACACGTCTAAAAAGCAAGCATGAATCAAGCCCAAAATCGGGGAAAAAGTAAGAAAATCCGGCCAAAAGTAATTTTAGCGGGATGATCTAAATTATTTGGCTCTTTTTGGGCTTTTTATGGGTATTTTGGACTAAATTATTTTTTGGGAGGAAATCATCGGTCTAAGCTACCACGGACGCGTTATCGGACACGTCGAACTGAATTTTTTTGAAAATAAAATTTGTAGAGAATTTTATATCGGTAATAAAAATTCGAAAAAAAGAATTTTTATCATGAGGAATAAAATCAGGTATACGTCATCATCATCTCGTGAGAGGGACTGTAAAATCATGTGCTCACAGGTTGCCCCTCGGGGGATCACTTCTGCCACATGTCAGTATGATCGCACGAAAGTGCAAGGGTTAGGAATAATACCTGATGGATGATAAGGCTTTGATTCATCTAGTGCCTCCCTTTGGTGACTAGTTTGGCCCTTGGTTGGTCTTGAGCTTTGAGATTGGTTTGCCCCTTAGTCGGGCTTGGGCTTTGATGATTTGCCAAACGAGCTTGGGCTTTGATGATCGGTTTGGCCGTTGGTCGAGCTTGAGCTTTGGTGATTTGTTTGCCCCTTGGTCAGGCTTACGCTTTATTGATTTACTAAGTGGGCCTCGGCTTTGTTGATTTTTTTGCCCCTTGGTAGGGCTTGGGCTTTGATGATTTGCCAAGTGGGCTTGGGCTTTGTGGATCGGTATACCCCTTGGTTTGGCTTGGGCTTTGAGATTTGCCAAGTACGGCTTGGGCTTTTAGGTTTGCCAAGCAGAGGTTGAGCTTTTCAGGTTTTAAGATTATAGAGTGTCATTCCTGAAACGAGTGACAAGTAAAAAAAGATTATTAGACTGATTTTCAAATGACATTTTTACTGCTTGATTGATTTTTTGAAATAAAAATATTTTTTCCCCTTTGATCAACAGTAAAAACGTGATAATTAAAAGTATAACGGTTTCAGAAGTCCTGGGATATTGAGGATGGTGTCGGGATTTCATTGGGTTGCTAAAAAAGTATGGAGAATTTTTTATGCCTCTGGCGGCTTGGATGATGCCGTTAGAGTTATGGAGAGATACCACTGGCAGTATGGGGTACCACGTGGCATCTTTGACTGGTCAAAGAAATTCAAAATTCAAATAAGTGGTGGTAAGGCCGCTGGCGGCATCACTGATACCACTGGCGGTTTGAAATGATGCCGTCGACGGCATGGAACGACAATTTCAGGTAAAATAAAACTCCTCAAATTCTGCACGGGTGTTTAATACGGGCTTAAACTCTTCTTTTCTCTTATTTTTGCATTTGCAAAAGCCGAATACTCCTCCCTTTCTCTCTAATTTTCACAAATAATCCTACTTCTCTTCCTTTTCTAGTTCCAACCATGAAGAAGATCTTTGGGTGTAAATCTAGCAGTTCCAAGTCTGACGATCTGCCCACTTCTTCTATTGAGGGGTTGAAACTTTTCCCAGTTCGTGTAGGCTATGGATTTAAGGAATCCAACATCATATTCGGGTACGGGATTGCGGCTCCAATCGACAATCTTATCTCGGGCAGGAAAAACCACATCTCTTACATCCAGGTAATCCTACAAAACTCAAACCTTTTTGTTTCATTTTGAAGATTTTGGTTCTAGACTCGAAAAATTGTATAATAAAGGTTAAAAATAATATATATATATATATATATATATATATATATATATATATATATATATATATATATATATATATATATGTGTGTGTGTGTGTGTGTGTGTTAGAGTGCATGTTATAGGCCTATTTTCCATTCGATTTATGCCCTGAAACTGATAATTTTCATTTTTTGGTGATTTGGTGCGATTTTAGGCAAAACTAGATTCTGCCCGTAGAAAGCGATGCCGCCGGCAACATCACTCTTATCATCAGCAGCTTCAGGCCTTCCAAGAAAAGGCCGGATGCATGTCATGTCACTGCTGATTCCAATGATGTCGCTAGCAACATCAATCATACCATCGGCGGTATGGCTGATGTTATCGGCGGCATCACTGCCCTAGATGCGGCAATAGCAGCATTTCTAGAAGCTAAATGATATAGAATAAGAGTTACATAACTGATTTGTTCCTTTCTGATCTTTGCAGCCGCACACCCTAACTTGTACCAAAGGTATGGGGACTATCGGCTAGTGGTGGCAGCACATTAAGAAGAAGGATTCTACACTTGAGGCCGCCATAGATGATACGGGTTTTGAGGATCTAACCCGTACTATGCCCCTACTAATGCCAAAGCTTTCCCGCATAGCCTTGACCGCCTTGACCGAGAAGTGGTTCGAGACCACTCATACCTTTCATCTCTAGATTGGTGAGGTGACTATTACCTCTTCCGACATGGTGATGATGACTGGGCTACCATGGACCAAGGAAGTCATTCACTTCGACGTCTACATAGAGAAGAACCACCTCAGGGGGCCGGTGGTGAAAAGGGTGACAAAGTTGTTCGGTTTAAAGCCTAAAGTAGGGTGATTATACTATAGGGACTTGCAGGAGTACTGGATGGAGGTACGAGGGGTCCCGAGACCCAGCGAGATGTTTGCGTCAGCTCTTTTATTATTTCATTATTGAGTGTGCTATTCTTTCCACTCTTAGGCAGCAAGGTCAACTACGGGTTGATTTCTGCTATCGAGGATGTGGTAGCCATCAAGGAGAAGAACAGGCCTAGGGCCATCTTGGCACAGATGTACTATAGGCTGGACGTAAGAGCCTGAAAGAAAGAAAAGGTCCTCCGCCATTTTCTGCTTTAGGTATATCCTTTTGACTAGTGCTTTTATCATCATGGTTAGCTGCTTTTCTCTTTTTGGTGTGTTGATCTTTTGGATTGATTGGCTATCAACTGTACAGGTTTGGGCCTTTGAGCATCAGATCCTCCCCCCGGTCCAGTTCAATACTACAGTACCGTCGGGTTCACATTTTCTCTCTCGGTGGTGCGCGAGCATTGGAGGACTCAATAAGTATTCTACCACATACAGGGAGGCACTACAGAACTTACAGATCATCTCGGTATATTACTTTGACTTTTAGCCCTATCTTATATTCAACATACCATTAGTCAAAAAACACATACATAAATTTAAATTGCTTACATTAGCTTTTCGGTTGATTGATTGGCCAGGTCATCTGAGACCCCTTTGAGGAGGTGTCCAACCGTGATGATGTCCTTATGGTACGGCAAGAGGTGGATGACTGCAGGTTAGTTATTTAGTGCCCCCTAGCTTTGCCATGGTATGTGGGGAAGAGAGTTCATAGCTGGAGGGAGCTTGTGCCTGCTGCTAGGCTAGTGCCCGAGGACCCTTCTAGAGGTCTCTGGTGGCTTCTTTTACCATCACAAGTACGACCGACAAGGCTGATTAATTGAAGGGCAACAGTCGAGTGGTTAGGAGTGTCCCTGGCCCTTATAACAGCTACATATCGCGCTTGCTTACTATGTGCCCCCGCATCCGTACCAATGATTTTGTTGCCTCCCATATGAAAAAGGGCAAGAAGAGCTGAAAAGGCAAAGGGTGTGATATTGTTAATAAGAGCAATAATGAGGAAGGGAGCGGAGGTGGTAAGGCTGATCTCGAGGGGAAGGAGGTGGTTGGCCAGGATGCTCCGATGGCTTATAAGGGACACCATTCTTTTAATGTGAGATCTCGCCTTTTCATTTTTTTTATTTATATATATATATATGCCATATACTCAGTTTAAAACATTGCTTGTGCTTGCCTTTTGTGTCGCTTTTGATTTTCAAGCACCTCCCAGGAAGAGAGGTCGGACTGAGGATAGCAAAATACGAGGCCATGGCATACCTGAGGCTCCTGAATTCAACGAGGGGCAACTCTCAACTGCTTTAGAAACCCATTCCTTGCTAATAAACTTGAGGGGTGATTTTCGGATTAGGGAGATCACCTCAAGCAGCCACTCGCTGAACTTTAGGCCAGAAAACACCAGTCATGTAAGCCTTATGCAAATGCGAACAAATTCATATGACAATTCCTTTACGGATGCCTTTTGATTGCCTTTTGGATTTTTTAGGTTACCCATGATGAGGAAGAGCGGTTGGCTGGTAATGCCTTTACTTTCAGGGACACTCTCATTTCCCAGACTTCGCTTGTTCAGGTGTATTCCCTATTATGATATGTCATTGTAAAATAAAATGTATGTATGAAATGTTATGAATGATATGGATTGTTGTTATTTCTCTATCTGTAGGATTTTATGGCCCTCACACTGTCGGATGCTAATGAGGCCCAGCGGAGGTACCAGGAAGAGACGGGGCACTCCGATATCGTGTGAGTGAGCTAGAGAGCCAACTGGATGCCACTTTGCATAAGAGGAGAAGTAAACACAGTATCGACCGCGCAGCCCCAGGTGAGCCGAGCCATAGGGGAAGGAAGGTGACGGCTGGCCGTTGTCTTAGAGGTGCTCCTGAGAGTTCCTGGAGCATCTCAGGTATCGAGAGGATGTCGTCAATCGCTATCTCGTGGACAAGCTAGAGTATACATCTCGTTTGATCGATGGTGATGAACAACTCTAGATTCATCTACTGCCATGTTTCCCTTTTCTTTTTTTATTGATTTTGGTTTGTATGCCCTTGATACATTAGGTTTGAATGTTTGATTTTGAATTTCGGATGATTTTGGCTTTATTTAGGCTTAGGATTTGGATATTTTGGTACTCTTATGCCTTCAGGCTTTTGGTTTGAATAAGATTTGAATTTTATGATGGGATATTTTTTGGAAATAGATTACAAGGTTTTTATAGGTTATTCATAGGTCTAAACTAGTTAAAACATGCCTGAAATTCACAGAAAACACTATCATGCCACCGGCGGCATCATTGATGTTGCCATTAATATGAAAATCAAATCTGCTAAATAATATAAACAAAGCTGCCTGCAACCTATACCTCCAGCGGCATCACACCATATTGTCAGTGATCTGACCCATACCGCCGGCGGCATCGCTACCCAGAAACTCAAATTCGGCCATTTTCTCAAATTCAACCATGGAAAACCATAATCATTAGCCATGAGGTTTCCTGGAAAGCCTAGGAAATGCAGACTGGAAGAAGTTAGAAAAATTTAGGCTGTGTGGGTTTTCAATACATCGCGACGTGGCCTGTTAGTCTCGAATTCGTTTGTACGGCATTAACTTTCTGGGATCGGATGGACCATGTATTTTGATTTTCTTCATTTGAGTTATGCCCCTTACTCGAGGAGTTCCAGGCTATATTAGGGGTACCATGCCCCAAGCGCGTGCCCCTGGCACTCTCAAAGTTTCACTATGGTACGGATGGCGTGCCCTATGGGTTGTGGAACTTGGATTTCGTGGACCTATTTTTATCTTGATTACCTGATCAGCCCAGATTTCAGCTTAGTGCCATGCTAGAGTGGTTCCGAGAGGCCTCCAGATCTAATCTCACTTAGCCTTTCATGATCGCGCTTTTACTTATGGCAGAGTTTATGTGCGGAATGGGTCTAGTCGCCCTATTCAGGCTGATTTTGCCTATCAGGCCTATATCGATAGGGGCTTCCCCCATATCCATGGGAGTAGTAGAGATTCTACTACACACAAACATCACTCCCACTGACCTGACTCTTATTAGTGACTATCTTACACTACTGCATGTATTCATCTTCCCATACCCTCTTAACTGTTCATATCACTCTACCCTTATCTAAAATTGGTTTACAAGTATGGCTCATAGAGAAGCTGAAGCTGAAGGAAGCACCACAGGGGAACCCGAAGAAGTACTTACCTATCCACCCGAGGGAAAGAGGGCTTATGAGAGCAGATTTTGATCAGTTGACATTTGACAGCTGGATGCCTATACTGAGAGGGTATATAGATTCACAGATTCAGTGGGTTAGCCTATAGTAGAGGATTTGAGATGTGGCTGTGGAGTCTTGGGGGTCCTGCATTTAGTTCATAGGTTTGGAGAGGTCTTCATTCTATACCTCATACCGACTGCGGCGTCAGTATGGCAAGCGACAGAGAGTCCCGATCAAGCTATCTAAGAACCAAATTGGAGTCTACAAAACTAGATGGGCGAATCATATCCGAGAGAAGTGGGCTAAGGAGGCTATATTTGAGACTCTAGACTACGCTCCTATGAAGACCATTGAGACTGATATACACTATAGAGGATGGCTCACTGAGATTAGACATCTAATGATATAATCTGACCGATTGTGGACACGCTTTAAGGGAGAGCAAGCAGAGGAAGGACACGAGCCCTTTTCCACTACCACCTTACGAAAGATTTCTGGTTACTATGATGATGATGAGGGGAGCTCGGCTTAAGATGTGATTTTTAGTTCTATCATTTGCATAGGCTAGTCAGGGTGACAGACCTATCGAACTTCATTTTATTACACGTCTTTTATTTGGTTCTAATTTTTGCATAGACTGTCCCTTGGGGTTTTCAATCTATCGAACCTTGTCTTAATTTTTGCCTGGACTGCCCTTTTCGGGTTTTCAATCTAGCAGACTTATTCTGACTTTTGCATAGACCTTGCTCTTTTAAGTCTATCAGAATTATTTTTATTTTTGTGCACTTTGATTTAGAATAATGTGAACTCTGTATTCAGTTTACTTGAACTATTTTGACCGTATGGATACAAAATCCACATAGACATAAGCATTCAGAATTCAACAAAACAAATATTTTCTTTAAGTGAAGTAAAACAAAGTACACGATGTTTGGTAAACATTCCCATTGATTTAACTCCCAGTGCCAACTAGCCTAGATCGGTTTTCTTGAAGGCACACTCTCTTTACTTACTTACCCTAATTTTTGCCTAGATCACCCTTTTCGAGTTTTTGATCTAGCGGGTTTGTCATATCCCTAAACTTTTGCACGTCTAGTTTGCAGAATACCGACCGTCGGGTGTCAACCTAATTTTTGCCCGATCAGTGAAAGACCGAAAGTGGGGTGATTTATTATATCAATCTTTTTTTGTGCTGCTTTTTTTTATTTATTTCTTTTCATTAGATGTGACAACACTTAAGCCTGTCCTGGTTCACAGGGTTTACGAACTCGTTCTTATCCATGTCTATAAGCTTAACTGCCACCTTACTGAGCATCTTCTTTATCACATACGGTCCTTCCTAGTTAGGCCTGAATTTGTCCCTTGCATTAGTGGTGGAAGGCTTCAGCTATTTAAGGACTAGATCTCCAGCTTTCAGGGGAAACTTCTGGTATATTACCCGACTGTTACAGGCTCAAGCCACGCATTGCTAGTACATCTGGAGATTATCTAGAGCCCTTAACCTCTGCTCATCCATCATATTCAGCTGCTCAAACCTTGCCTAAGTCCATTCAAATTCCTTCAGCTTATCTTCTAATGTGACTCTCAGTGAGGTTACTTGGGTTTTAATTGGCAAGACTAATTCAATTCCGTAGACCAGGGAGAATGAAGTTTAACCGATCAGGGAGCGGACGCTTGTGCGATATGCCTAAAGAGCAAAGGGTAGCTTGTCTGCCCAATCCTTGTAACTGGCTATCATCTTAGAAAGGATCTTCTATACCGATTTATTGGCTGCCTCAATAGCCCCATTGGCATGTGGTCTATACGGAGAAGATCTATGGTGTTCAATCCCATATTTCTCAATCGGATCAGCGGTTGCCCCTTGAAACTGTACCCCATTGTCTGAGACTATATGATGTTAAAGTCCATACCGAGCAAAAATGTACTTTTCTATTAACTTGGCAATTTTCTTAGTGGTGACATTTGTGTAAGATTCGATCTCTACCTATTTCGAGAAATAATCCACTGCTACCATGATGAATATATGCCCGTTTATGGATGAAGGATGAATTTCACCGATTATGTCTATCCCCCACGCCGAGAATGGCCAAGGAGTAGATAAATGATGGAGCTCGATAGGTGGTAGATGCTGCATATCCCCATAAATCTTGCATTGGTGATACCGCTTCACTTGGACGATGCAATCGGCCGTTAGGGTGAGCCAAAAATATTCTAACCGCTAAATTTTCTTTGTAAGAGCGAGACCATTCATGCGAGGCCCACAACCACCAGCATGGACCTGATCATTCATCTTTTGAGCCTCTGATTTAGTTAAGCATGAAGTAGTAAACCGTCACTAGTGTGCTTGGACAGATCATTATCGACAGTCCAAAACTGTACAGCAAGCCGCCTTAGAGTGGTACAGTCTGAGTCAGAGGAATCTAGTGGATATTGTCCCATTTGGAGAAACAGGACTATATCGGAGTACCAATAGGGTTTGGCTAAGATGGAGAGGACCTGCTAAACTGGCTGAGCATGGTAGGGAATCTTAGTCAATAAGAGAACCAATGGACAGATAGGCTGCTGCTGGTGTCCTTCCCATAAGGAGGCTAGGGCGGCCAGAGAGTTACCCATTTAATTCTCATCCAGAGGGATATAGCGATACAAGCACGAGGTGAATTTCTTAGATAAGCCTCAGACGACCTCAATATAAGGGTGCAGAGATTCTTCCTTAATTTCCCAATCCCCGATAACCTAACGGATCATAAGAGCCAAATCCCTGATTACAGACACTACACGGGGCCCTAACCTAGAGGAGAGCCTCGAGACCAAACATACATGCTTCATACTCAGCTCCATTATTGGTGACAGCAAATTCCAAGCATTTGGACAATGGGAAGGTTTTGTTATCCGGTTTGACTATAATAACTCCAAGGCCGGCTCCCCATCAGTTTACAGCACCATTAAAGTACATTGTCCATAAACGCTCAAGGAGCTTAATAGAGGTAAGTTGCTCATCAAGAAACTCCAAGTTCTCAACATAATCGGAGTCAAGGGGTTGATTAGCCAAGAATTCTGCCACTGCTCTCCCCTTAATAACCTTCTTTGTTATATACTCAATGTCGAACACAGATAGAAGTAATAACCATTAAAACAGTTTACTAGCTAGTGTGGGGGATTGAAAAAGATATTTTATGGGGTCAATCTTAGCCACGGCCTGAACTTGGTAGGATTGGAAATAATAGCGTAGCTTTTTGGTGAGCCAAACTATGGTGGTGCAAGTTTTCTCCACAATCGAATATCGGGATTCATAATCCAACAACTTCTTGTTTAAGTAGTAGATGGCATGCTCCTATTTATCATTATGTTCCTAGACAAGCATTGCCCCTATAAAAGACACTTTGATAGCCAAGTATATGATCAAAGGTTTCCCTGGGATGGGGGGTTTTAGAACGGGTGGGTCAACAAGGTAAGCTTTGATTATGTCGAACACCACTTAGTACTAATCATTCTACTCCACTGGTTGTTGCTTTCTTAACAGCTTAAAGATGGGTTCACATATGGTAGTGAGGCGGGCATTAAACTGACTAATATACTATAAGGATCCTAGAAATGATCGAACTTCTTTCTCTATCTTTGGTGAAGGCATATCCCTATCCATTCCGATTCCTTTCTGACTAACCATATGTCCTAATAATTTTCCTGAAGTAACCCCAAACACACATTTCTTCAGATTCATACAGAGATTATACTTCTTGATACGAGCCATGAATCTGTCAAGAATAGCAAGGTGCTCTTCTCGGGTAGCAGACTTTACAATCATATAATCTGCGTATACCTCCACTTCTTTATAGATCATGCCGTGCAAGAGTGCGGTTACAGTGCACTGATAAGTGGCCCCGACATTCTCCAACCTAAACGGTATTACTTTGTAGTAGTAGACCTCTCATTTGGTAATGAATGATGTCTTAACCTTATCGATGATATCCACCAGAATCTGATTATAACCCAAGAACCCGTCTATATATGAGTACATGGCTGCCCTGGTAGCACTGTCAATCAGAACATCGATGTGAGGAAGAGGGAAGTCATCTTTAGGTGAATATTTATTAAGATCCCGGAAGTCAACGTAAACTCGAGCCCTACCATCTTTTTTCAGAACCAGAACTATGTTGGACAACCAAGTCGGGTATTCCACAACTTTGATGAATTAAGCTTCAATCAACCTTAAAATCTCTGCCTTAACATGATCTGCCCATTCTGGTCTTAATCGGCGAAGCTTCTACTTTATAGGTATAAACTTAGACTCGGTTGGAATTCTATGCTCAGCAATTTATCAATCAACCCCAGGCATATCTTCGAATGACTAGGAAAAAGCGTTAACATGATCTCTAAGCACTTCTCTTATCTCACTTTTTTTTGGGAGTTAAATCATTAGAAATGGTTACCATTTTAGGATTGTCATCAATACGTAGGTTTATTTCACTTAAAGAAGTATCGCTAATGCCAAAAACATTATGCGTATGGTTATGTGAATGCATGGATCCATCAGGAAAAACATCAAACAAGCAAGCAAAATGAGAGCCATTCATTGAATTAAAAGCCTTGTAGGCGATATTATTTAAATCAAATACATTTTGAAAATTACATCATCCATAGTGTCCTCCTCAACAGGTGGAGGGGCTTCAGCGATGGTGGCAGTAACGAGTGGACTCTCCTCTGTAGTCTTCATCAGCAAGGCATCCAGGTTATGTTCTATTTTTAGGCAGTAGTGAGGGGTGGTTCCTAGTATAGGTTAGCTTTCTCAGTCAGGGCCCTGGCGAACTTCTTCACAATCTCAGTCATGGAATCCTCTTCCCCGATTCTCTTACCCCTCCAACCATGCTTTATAAAAAATGCCATAGCCTTAGTCATGGTAGCCACAACGTCCTTGACTTCTGGATCAACAGACTCTTAACTATATCCCCCAGACTTATCCTTAGGATACATCTTACCCTTTCCCTTAACGTTATCAAAAACAATGTTGGCAGGCACAACAGGCTCAGTGGGTTAGGGTTCAACAGAAACAATCATGCAGTCGGCTTTAAAGTCATAGACATCCTTGAAGATCTCAAAATCGGGCCACATTTTCCCATTATGCTCACCAGGTTCAGGCTCCCCTTATCAGGCCTCTTGGCTTGAATTTTCAAATAGTCACCATACAACTGTAATCGGAAGGAACACAATGATAGGTCTTTCTAGGCTTGTACCCTAACCCTGCTTGGCGGACAAGCGCTATCGGCTCTAAAGCCTCGATAATTCCCTGCTCATGTATTCCACAACCCTTTCTAGACTTAAACCCAACATGCTTCATCAATTTCTCCATACTGGAGTGGAGATAACTGTGCTAAATGGAAGGGGATTTCTCAGTCTTACTAATCATAGCAATATAAAGACCTTCCTCCAATTTAGCTTTGGCTTCCATAACAGCCAAAATATAAGCGGGGTCAGCCTCGATAGTTACCACCTTATTCTCGCGAATGAGCTTAATTTTCTGAGGGAAAGTGAAGGGAACTGTGCCCAAGGCATGAAGCCAAGGTCAATCGAGCAACAAAGAGTAAGTAATAGGAATGTCGAGTATAGTGAACCAAACTTTGCTCTTAACACCTCCAACAGTGACTTTCGCTTTAAAGGCCCCAATCACACTTCACTTTGAGTCATCATAAGCTTGGATAATAGTGTTGGATTTCTCAAGCATTTCCTCCGACTGGCACGAGTGAGGAAGGACTTTCAAAGGACAGAGATTTAGGGTAGAGCAATCATCTACCATGACACAGGGTATGGTCTTATCACGGATCTGAATTTAAATGAACAAGGCCCTATTATGATCCCTACCCTCAAGCAGGAGAACAAAATGGTCAAATACAATACGTGGTCCCTTCTTTGGAGGGATGGCCTCCCCGACCCTGTCACATATCTTAAAAAGAAAAGTGGTCGGAGTAGCTTCCAAATCGAGTAGTTGCTTAATCAAACCCCTATGATGCCCATCAGAATCGATAGCCAACTGCTAGATATTATAACGAGAGTTAAGCTGAGTAATGAGAGGATCAACCTCGAGGCTTGCCGGAACAGGTAGAGGGGGAGAAGGAGGCCTTGCAGTTGTGCCTATCCTTTTAGGGACTGGGTCCTTATCCAGATGGAGACGACGATCCTCGGGCTAACACAAACAGCCACTCCGAGTAATGTTGAGAACACTATCAAGCAGGACACTCGGAGTGGCTCAGGTTTTAAACAGATACTGCGGTTCATCAGAGTCCAAATCCAGGTCTAGCAACTCATACCCATCCACTCTAAAAAGCTCATTCTTGCCGACCTTAAATAGTTCTTTTTGCTTTTTGTTGGTAGCTAAATCAACCCTAAACAGTTTGGCACTTACAGCCTTGGCTAGTTCTACTATTTCCTCATCTTCATCGGAATAGTCATCCTTTGAAACAAAGGAATCAACACTGAAAAGTGGCTTTTTCTCAAATTTCATGCTCTTAGCCACGAATGGCTAAGTTTTGTGGCTTTCTTTCTTAGGTGGAGTTAGGTCAACCTCCATACCTTAAACCAAATTAACTCCCAGGTTAGCTTGACTGATTAGATAAAAAACTAAGTTAGACGGGAGACCGGAATTGATAACCAGAATAGAATAACTACTTCCCGGCCCTTGGGTAAGGAGATCAAAGATTGTGGCTTCGGGTAAGCTAGATTGGATCATGCCCACCTTGTTCTCAAAATTCGGTAAAGGGTTATTCATAGTGCTTGATCCTTATCAGGTTTAGCAATCTTTCCTTCACTAACCGGACGTTGGATAGTTGAGAGCAAAGCCTTATAATTGTTGGTTTAGTGACCCACTTAAACATGGTAATTATAAAAATTGTTCTTATCCTTGGGCTTAGGCAGTTTATATTCCTGAAGGGACTGGACATAACCTGCTTCCCTTAAATGCTTGAAGACAACCCGAAGGGTGAGCTTGTACGGATCAACTAAAATGAATGGAGGACGAGGAGGCTAGACTGTGGCAACTATCGGTGGCGCTGGAGTGATTGCTAGGGGTGTAGTAGGGGCATGAGAAACTGCCGGAACTACAGCTATGATGGTGGGTTTGGTAGGCACTAGAGCTGAGGGCTGAGCATCGTTATTCTTTCTGAATTAGGGTTTTCTAGCCCTTTCGGCCTTTTTGCGCTCTGCCTCATGCTCAATTTTCTCAGCCTTTTCAAACATAGCCTTATAACAGAAGAATGAATCAGTAGCCATTTCTTTACGGAAAAGGGGAAGGGATCCCTCTATTAGTTTAACAATCATCTCCTTGAGGCTTAGCTTAGATTTCATCAAAACCTAGGTCGACATCCACTAGTTAAAATATTGCTTGAAGGTTTCGGTGAGTAGCTGGTGGACTCCCTCAAGATGTTGGAGGGTTGTTTCCATTATAGTGTTGAAATCATAATGCACTTTCAAAGCCTTAGAAAGAAGTTTCCAATTAGTGACATTGTGCTGCTATAGAGTATAACACCATTCAAGAGCAGAGCCCCGAAGGGAACAAGGAAACATTTTAGCAAGCATATTATCACTTAATTTCTTTAAACGTATAACCCTTTCATACGTAATAATGTAGGAAGCAAGGGCACCAGACCCATCATAATGCACCATATTCGGTATAGTGAATTATCGGGGACCTAAACCTCTCCTCTTTTAGGTTCCTTGGCAGCTAGTAGATGGATGTAGGCATGAATCTCTGGTGTCACTCCAGAAGGCTATGTTACCGGGTCATTGATCGGCTAGTGAGTGAAAGCTGCGGCCTCAGGTGTCACGCCCAGAGATTGGATAACCTGGTCATGGTTGGTGTGAGAGGCCATCATTTGGCGAATGAAAGTAGCTACTTCTGGTGTCACGCCCAAAGGCTACGTGACCTAGTCGTTAATCAGGACTGGTGGTGATGTTGGAGGAATCTCAAAGCAAGGACGAGCAATCAGTTGGTTACTGAAAGGATTCTGGGGGTAGGTAGTGCCCCTTGAGAGTTACAACAAATTGAGGAGGAGTAATAGATGGCAGAGGCTGGATTAGCCCACTAGAGGAAGCTAAAAATTGATGAGTGAATATTGGAGGAACTGTGCTCTGAGCCAAAGGTTTTGGATTATAAGGAACAATTGATGGGGTTGTTGAACTTTGCAGAAAATTAGAGGTTTACCTAAACTAAAACGGGGTCGCCATAGGCTGAGTTGAGGGAGTTGAGTGAAAAACTGGTGCAATGGGTATTGTCCCTACCGAATTGGCCAATAATAGTGTTGAACTGTTCTGGACTTGCATATCAAACTTAGAGACCCGGCCGGAATTCCTATCCTCAACGGCTTGCTTGACGGCTACCTGGATAGTGGTTTGGATGGAGGCTTGGAATGCATCAGAGTTTAGGAACTAAGCCATAGCACTAGCAAAGTCAAAACCAGGATGGGGCTTAGACGCTGCTCCTGAGGTAGGAGTTGGGCCTACTTGCTCCTCAGGCAGAGGAGGGTTTCCATCATTGCTCAGGAAAGACATGGCTAGTTGATAAAAATTCTAACCCAACTGAATCTGATCTGAATCTAGAATCAGTATACGAAACTCCTTCGACTTCCATGGTGACAACTGGGGTGGGAGAATGACAAATCAGAGGGTGCTTAGGTCTTCACCAAATTGGGGTACGACGATAACTTTGCCTCCACCTAGCTCAAATGGTAGGCAGCGAATTAGATTATGCATGGATTGTATAATGACATGGATGGGGTGAATGAACTTTATCTAATAACCGATGTGTGGTATGTATGGCTGCACGTAGACGTGGTTAGCGATGATGCAGTGGCTTATCCTTCCAACATACATGGGACATTCCTACTCCTTGCCACACATAGTGATATATCATGGCTCAATAAGGGTACAAAAGAAGTCCTACGGATTTTGCTAAACCTCTTCCATGAATAGAGATTGGTAAGGGTAACTTGATTGAATTTTGGCCATTGAAGCTGATGCATGGGTGATGTATGAGCACGTAGCATATAGCACACGAAGCATCCCTCTTCCAACCTTATGACTCCTGCGTAATGCCTCTTAGGAAAGGATCGAGGTTTAGCTTCTTTACCGGTAATGGCAAAAGAAGTGGGTCCCAATTATTTTCTTTATTTTGGTAGTCCTAAAGGAATGAAGTGCTAAGGATTTTTCTAGCGCAGCTTTGGTATAGGGTTGTTGATGTAGAAGGTTCTCGTTTACCTTGAATCCATATTACTCAACCACTCCCCAAAAAGGTGTGATCGTAGGAGTTTACGTGTTGGTTAAAATGAGTGATCCACCCACTAGGTATCCGCAATTCCAAACAATGCATGAGTTATACTTTCGCGAGCTTCTTGGGTAAAATGGGGCACATAATATTATCAAACTATCTACACGCAAGGATAAAACGTCATGAAAAAGAATGAAGTTTTAATTTGGACAACGATTTCAATACATCATTAAAATCTTTTAAACTTATTGAAAATTTTAAGTTTTAAGTTTAAAGAGATAAATCCCCAGCGGAGTCGCCACTGTGAGCGGACGACATTTTAGACAGGCTGCGTAGCCAGGCCTGAGGACCAGTCTCCTGAAAATGATTTGCGTAATAGTGATAGAAAATGGTTTTGCATATTTTAATGTTCAAAAGATACGAGATCAAAACCCCATACTTAATATAGAGTCGCCACCCGGTTCAGCTCAACCGAGAAATTTTGGTACGATTTTCCAACCGGGTGATAGGCCATACCTTAAGTAGAGATTCTGAGTTCGGATGATGTTATCTATTTTACATTGGCCAAGTCAAAGTATTTCATTCTTTCTTAATCGGTTTTAATCCACCCTATTTATTGTATTTTCAGTTTTTTATATTATTATCGTGTTTATCAAGCATTCAAAGTGGTAAATAAATAAATTATTACAGTTATCCAACAAATAAAAAGCAGAAAATAAAATAATAATTACAGGGCTTTCCAAATCCTATACATTTGTCTATACAATAAATAAAATACCCGAGAGCCTAACATTCATCTATCTTAAATCTACCTGCACTAAACGGTTAACACAAATATGACATGTTGTATGAGATATATGATGTAGCATGTGTAGTTAGTGAACAAAACAAGACCCGAGTTACCGTGAACGTGGCGTATTTATTTACATTTTATGGAGCCCGATTGGATGGCTAAAAATGGGGTTTAAATGGCGTTTGCGGGAAAATTCCGTTATTTCCATATTTTAGACTCGATAATTATTTTAACCAGATTATTAGTGAAAGTGCCAAATGTTATGGGGTGAGGTCTATGTTCATGAGGTTCGGGGCCCCCTTTGCTGCACTGTACATCCTAGCTTCAAGAAACTAAACTAAGTCAGAAATAAAGCAAAAATAAACTATTGTCCAGAACTCCATACCACTGGCGGTATGAATGAGGCCGCCAACAGCATCACTGATGGCGCTAGCGATCTCATTTACATAGGTAGGCTGCATGACATTCTGGATACCCTGTAAAAAAAATAAGGCCATTAGGGACAAATGAGGCAACTGGCAGTATCAACGATCCTGTTGGCAACATGGTTGATACCACCGGCAGCTTTAAATGCCTATGGCAGCTTCAGTTTCTTATAGCAGTTGTTTTTGGCCGGAAAGTGGCCAAAAACCCAAAACTAAGCACAAAAAAACAACTAAACACAACAAACAAGTAAAATAAAAGCCAAAGAGCTATGAGACTTAGAATTTTTACCTCGAGGCCGTGAATCCACCTCTTGTGATCCAAATGACACCTCCGGGGAGCTCAAATGATTATTTGGTTAGTGAATGGGGAATTTAGGGCTCTAAATCCTATTTTGGTAATTTTAAACCTAAAAATTTTCCTAAATATCAGAGAGTTCAACAGAGAAAAACCAAGAAAAGATTGATTGAATCTTTTTTTCTTACCTTTTCTAAACTTTATCCCAATAGAACTAGCTAAAATACTCAAAATCTCCTTAAGATTTTGAGTGGTGGATGTGTTGAACCCCTTCTTTAGCTGCAACTACCTCCTTATATAGACTAAAATTTGGTGGAAATTGACTTTTATCAATTATCCGACGGATATCGAGCAAAAAGGCA
Source organism: Euphorbia pulcherrima (assembly GCA_947683365.1). NCBI lineage: Eukaryota > Viridiplantae > Streptophyta > Magnoliopsida > Malpighiales > Euphorbiaceae > Euphorbia > Euphorbia pulcherrima. The sequence goes on from CANTUS010000016.1 coordinate 10,562,657, forward strand.
CACAACTGTTCTATAGTTGAAAAATCATGCTACCGGCGGTATCAATGAGGCCGCCCATGGCCTCGCTATCATGACAAGTCTGAAAAGCAAGCATGAATCAAGCCCAAAATCGGGGAAAAAGCAAGAAATCCCGCCAAAAGCAATTTAATCAGGATGATCTGAATTATTGGGCTTTTTAGACTTTTTCTGGGTATTTTGAACTAAATTAGTTTTTGGGTGCAAATCATCGGTCTAATCTGCCACCAGACGCGTTATCGGACACATCGAACTAATTTTTCTCAAAATAAAATTCGTAGAGATTTTATATCGGTAATAAAAATTCCAAAAAAAGAATTTTTATCATAAGGAATAAAATTGGGTATACGTTATCATCGTCTCGCGAGAGGGACTGTAAAATCTCAGGCTCACACCAGTCATGTGATTATTTTATCCGTTGTTGAGATACCAAGAATTACGATCTTCATCTCCTACACAAGTGATAAAAAATGGAGACTCTACTACTTCAAATTCTTCAACTTCATAACTAACCACTCCTTTGTCCTCTTCAACAATCATAACTACTTCTTCCTCTACCTCTTTCTCAAACGAAACTTAATTTACTTGTTGAAGTTTTTCTTGAAGAACTTCTTGCACATGTTCTTCCTCCTTCTTCATTCTTTCTTCATGGGCATGTAATGATCCAATGAGTTGATCTATAAACATTGACTCAAAATTGCTTGATTCCTCAATTATAACAATAACATGATCGGATTTTGTGACCAGCGATCAGAGGATTTTTTCAACAACACAAACATCCTCCATCTTTTCTCTATACCTCTTCATTTGATTGACAAGTGTCAATACTCGAGTGAAATAGTCTAATATGGTCTCAGATTCTTTCATATTTAAGGATTCAAACTCACTTCTTAGAGTTTGAAGGCAAACTTTCGCAACTTTGTCAATTCCTTGATATGAGTTTCGGAGAATCTCCCATCCCTGCTTTGCTGTTAGTACGGTTGCAACTTTTTCAAGCATACTCTCATTCAAACACGCATGAATAAGACTAAGAGCCAATTGATCTTTATTCCTTGCATTTTATAATGTATTCTTTTGTGGTTGATTTAAAGAGGCTTCATCTTCCAGTAGATCATATCCTTTGTCAAAGATCTCCCACACATCTTGAGAGCCTAACAAAGCTTTCATTCTGATACACTAATTACTATAATTTTCTTTGGTGAGTCTTGGAAATTGAAACGCAAACATATGAAAATTCATGGTTTTTGATTAACCAAGCTCTAATACCACTTTGTTAGATTGGAAGAATTAGTAATGAGGTGAAGTGGATGAAAGAATAGAAAATGATTCTTTCTCACTTGATAATTTCATTGATAAATAGAACTATTTATACATACTTAGGAGCATAAGTCAAAGAGACATATACATAAATATCCTAAGTATATGAATTAACTAAATACATGAATTTAAGCAAATACATGAACTCAAATAAAGATGTGTAGTTAATCTAATTCACGATTCTCAAAATGCATGAACAAGTTTAATTATGATTCAATTAACTTTAACATTTACGTAGGAGAGGGAAAAGGCAAACGAGATTACGAAAATGATTTCTGCCACCGGTAAAAACCCTCTCCTAGGAAATATATTTTTTATTAAAATGCAAAAAAATAAAATGCTATACATCAAAGAGTCAAGAGTGCGTAAAAAAGAGAAGTGAAACGAAATAGACTTTGTTTATTGCAGTCAGTAGAATATGTAATTAGCCCTATTTAACCGATCATGCATCACAAACGCAATTCAAAAGTTTGGCGATACGCTCTAAGTTATATATTCCCGAGTTAGTAGACTATAATTAGCCAATGCATCCGGCACTCTATTCCCTTCTCTGAAAATATGAGAAACTACAACATTCATCGAGCGAAGAATATGAAGACATTTGGTCTTATCAGGCCACAACAACAATGGCATGTCCAACACCCTCAAACGCAGTAATGTCGCCATATATATTGAGTCACACTCCATCTTAAGATTAGTCCAACCCTGAGCCAAAGCAATGTGGATTCCTCTTATGGCTGCTTCCAGTTTTGCCATAAATGACATGTTAGAAACCGTCGGAAAAGAAGAATAAAGTGATATGGTGCTATTGCTGCTTTGAAAACAACCCACATCCTATTAGCCCTAGCGTACCTGAGTAAGATGCATTCATGTTCTTTTTTATCTAATCGATTGGGGGAGGATTCCAATGGATGGGAACAATTCTAGGTGCTCTATTCAACCTTGGTTGAAGAGTTAAGTGACGGAGCAAATTATTTTCAATGGTTGAATTCCAAACTATTCTGAAGCCTAATTGATCAGTACATCACATGATAGCCCATAGAGAATGCAATGAGTGATGGATATTTGGCATGATCCCATCGAAAATGCTTCGGCTGCTAGCTGTCCAAATTAACCACACAACACTCACAATAGTGGTTTTTCATAGCACTTGGATTTAGGAGCTAAAATTATGATTGAAAGCTGAGAATAGTAGAACTTTGAGGTCGGTAGAGATGTCAAGAGGGCACCCAAATAAAGACATAACACTCCTCCATTATTGCCTAGCATATGAACAACCCATGAAGAGATGTTGACGGTCTTCCCCACAATCAAAACAAATGTTACAAACCAATACAATATGGTAATCCCTTTTTTCTAGAGCAAATCTTGAGTTGCAACATATCCAGTGTATACTTTTGAGCAAATCACTGAATGTGAGGGGGAAATATACTATTGCCAAGTATTGGATCCTATAAGGCATGAATCATTCCACAGTCGCAGCCAATTATAGAAGAGCTTGACGATAATACCCCATTCTTGCATGGTTAACAAACCCAAATTTCCTTTACATACTCCATCACCCCAACATGAGAAATCTGTTCCATGATCGGTATAGGGAGAGAAGGAAGATTACACCAGCCTACTGATGATAGGAACTCACCAAGCATGTTCGTGCGTCAAAATCTATCACTACGGGAAATGGTCCAATTGGTCTGCAAGAGATGGTGTTAACCATTCATCATTCCAAAAGTTAAAAGAGGAGTTCGGACCAATGAACCATCAAATATATGTACGTAGGATGTCATAGACATGTCATATTGAGTTCTAACTACTAGCTAGAGTTATGCAGCCAAACATGTGCTACGCCATTTTTTGTAAATCTTGATCACACTGTGTTGAAGCATAACCCCTTACCAGCCCCCACGCTAGTTTAGCCATCATAGAATAGTTAACATCAATAATATTTTTTAAATCTAACCTGCCAAAAGCCTTCAGTTTTAGGCAAATACGTCATGCCATCATAAGTTTCCGCTCATCAATTCTTTTATTCCAAATAAAGTTGCTGCAGGTAGTTTGAAGACATTTTTGAAGGGTAGCCGGCCATTCATACACCCTAAAAGAGTGCATAAGGGAACCATTTATAATATTTTGAACCAATAAAATCTGGCCAGACATAGGAAGGGAATCACCAGCCCACTTTGAGAACTTCTGTAGAACTCTATGCAAAAGTGGCCAAAGATGCAATGCTTTAGGTGTTCTATAGAATAGTGGCATGCCCTAGTGGAAATAATAGAGTTGCTAAACTAAATGTTCAATTTGCCCCAACTAACCCATAGTCCCGAGACATTTCTGTACAACTCAAACGCATCCTTTTAGACCTGCATATTATTCAATCTAACCTTACAAAAAATCATAATGTCATATGTCTAGCTAAAATATTCACGAATGTTCTTTCATAGCATCGGAGGTGATTCACTCTCTTCATAGGAAAAGGCAGCCATGCTTAGTACTAAAGCTTGATTTTCATAAGGCCTATGATAGTGTATCGTGGTCATATAATGATTCTGTGTTTTAGAGGATGGGTTTTGATGATAAGTGGGTTCAGTGGCTGTCAAGCTGTAGGGAGAATTCTGTCACATCTATCCCGATTAATGGCTAGCCATGTGAATCTATTAGACTTCGGCATGGGTTAAGCAAGTAGACCCAATGTATCCTTTCATTTCTGTCTTGGCAATTGAAGGTCTAAAACAGTTACTTAGGGAAAGCATTCGGAAGGGCCTCCTACCTAGCTTCCAAGTTGATAGCTCAGATATTGACCTCTCCCTCCTTCAGTTCGCTGATGATACTTTATGCTTCTTACCTATAGATGAGTCCCTTTTACCTATTGTTGTTTGTATTTTATGATGCTTTGAGTTGATTTCTGGTTTACGTATTAATTTTAATAAAAAGTTCTATTATCGGAATCCATGTTCAGGAGTCATTTCTTCAATCATGTGCCGATAGAATAGGGTGTAAGATTGAGAAATTTCCTATCACGTATTTAGGAGCACCTCTATGTATTGGAATGTATATATTGATAAGTTCCATAATAGGCTTGCTAGGTAGAAAGGAAATTGTCTTTCGTATAGTGGGAGGGTTGTTCTGGTCAAGTAGGTTCTCTCTTCTTTATTGATTCATTTACTGTCCATGAACAAATTGCCTAATTTGGTGAATAATAACTCATACAATTAATGAGGAATTTCTTGTGGAAAGGTGATGCAAATTCTAGGGGTATTGCGAAGGTGAGTTGGAAGACTATTTCTTTACCCTACAGCCTTGGGGATTTATATGTGAGAGACTTTAAACTTGTTAATTGTAGCCTTCTTTTGAAATGGGTTTGGAAGATGAGGGAAGGTGTCTAGGCATGATTCACTGTGGCATAGAATTGGTGTTAATTGGTATGATTTTCATTCTTAGGAGACGTTCATTGAATCGGAGTATAGGGACCTTTCACCGATATGGCGTGATATTGTTTTGTGTTGTTTTAAGAATAAAGGCTTTCAGGAATTATTTCGGTCTAATGTGCGAGTTGAGGTTGGTAATGGTCTTGGCTATTCTTTTTGGTATAATAATTGGACTGCAAATCAATCTTTATTCTCTTTATTTCCCGATCTTTACCGTTTATATAATAGGAAACTTTGTGCGGTGCAAGAGGGATGTGGGCGAATCTTTAGAACAACTCAATTTTCGAGGCCATTTTGAAAAAGAAATTTGAGATTGCGGGTCAAGAAAGATGTATTCAACTCAGATATTGGATTTCCCAGGCTAAACCTTCACTTTTTACTAGGGCTACCGAGGATTTAGAGGTGGGGCAGTAGGGAGGCGTGATGTTTACATAAGGAGAAGACCGATTTTATTGGGAAATTGGAGACCATAATTCAACTCAGCTTCTTCCTTTTTTGTGGGCTATTTTCGGTAACCCCAATGGACAGCCCCTACATGTGATTTTCATGGTAGTGTGGAGGGCGTGTATGTTGCCGAAAGTTTCGTTTTGGGATGGCTATTATTGCACGAAAGATTGCCTATAAAGTTGTTTCTTTTTTGTCGTGGTTGCCAAGCAGTTGTAGATAGGTCTTGTCAATTTTGCACTGAAGAAGAAATAGTGGATCATGCTTTATTCCATTGTGGGGGGAGCTCTAGGATGTGGAGACAATTATTTCAATCATTTGGTATATCTTTTACTACACCACTATCGGGGTATGCTTTTTTTCAATCTTGGCAATACTTCTCCCCTAGACCGTGACGAGAGTTTGGAACGTCATTATGGTTTTTCATTGCATGGATACTATGGAAGCAATGTAACAAATTTTTCTTTGAAGGCATAATCAGTTCAGAAGACCACCTATATGCGATGGTTTACCTAAGTTGGAATGTGTTCAAGTATAGGAGACGTAATCTGGGCCTTTTGGTTTCTGATGTTTTTAATTACCCGAACTTGCTACTTTTATATAATTGAACCTTTTTTGCTTTTATTCTCTCCTTGTGATCAAGAGCAAGCTTTACACACACACACACACACACACACACACATATATATATATATACATATAGTAAGGGGGGTTTAGGGGAGTAGGGAAGGGCGGTGTCCCCCATGATGGTTCATCCAATCTGCTCCCTTCGGGATGAGCTAATGTAGGTGGTAGATCATTGAGGATGTAATGTCACCCTCGCTCCTCTGTTCCTGTCCCTTTACTTTCAAAAAAAAGAGCAAATGTGAGGGGAAGGTGGAATTACCCGTATAGTGCATTTGTTCAAGCTTCCCTAATGAGACAAGCGATAGGATAAATCTGCTTTGAAAATCTTTAGCAATTCTGAATAAGATAGGGGATAGCAAATCACCTTGGCAAACCCTCCTCGAGCACTGGAAATAACCCCTAACACCGCGAGAGTTTGCATCAAAATCGTAGTCGAGTTTAAAATGCATCTAACCTAGCTAATGAATGTCTCAAATAAGCCAAAAGATTTAGAACTACAAATAAGAAATTCCATTCCAGCGTATCGAAGGCTTTTCGAATGTCCACTTTCATCGCTAAATTTTTATCGAAACAATGTTAACTGAGTGAATGAACCCCATCCGAAGCTAATGCAATGGCTTCATGTATATTTTTGCCCTCAAGAAAACTGTATTGGTTTAGAGTGATGATGCGGGAAGCAATGTTACCAAGTCGATCAGCAAGATTCTTAGAGATAATTTTAAAAATGAAATTGCTCATTACAATATCGTTTGTAGGTACAATTCTCTTGTAGATTTGAAAGTACAATGTCCGTTGCAAATTTTCGTTGTAGAATTGCATGTATACTATCCGTTGCAACTTTTTTTTATTTGAATTTACCCAATAAGAGGCAAAAGGCAAGCAGAGGTTTTGCAACACCTCACCGCCTTTAAAAACCCTCCCCTAGGCTCATTTTATTAAAGGAAAGAAAAATACAAAAAAAAAAGTAAAATAAATCAAACCGTCATTACGATAGAAAACAAAAAACTATCAACTAAGGAGAAAATTTCTGCGGAGGTTTGCGCTCCTGTTTAGATATCTCCCTACACTCTCGTTTGGCCTATTCTTTGGGGGCGACCGGTACCCTTTATTTTTTAGGAGTTGAAAACTGTCCCCCTCATCCATCTCATGCGAAAAGTTGTCATCGCAGGAAGAGAATGAGAAACCTTGCATAACAGGTGTAAAATGCTTGGCCTTGTTTTTCATTTTTTCCTCTTCTCGTTCCGCAGAATCCGCCCAAGAGCTTGGAAAACCTCTTTGAGGTTGTGAATAATCTGAATAAAATAGTTGCAAGTAGAATATCTACTGCAAATTTGCAGGTATAATATTCGTTGCAAATTATCTTTGCCGATTTGCGAGTATTAATCCATTGTTCTTTTCTTTTGCTAACCTGCAAGTACAAACTTCCCTTGCAAATTAGCAAGTCAGGAATTTCCCATTCTAGTTTCAGATTGACATTCCACGATCAACTTGCAAGTAATTTATAACACGAACTTTAATATATTATTAAAATATATTTCAATAATTGAATCGAATATGAATAAGCCTAAGTTCAACTCGAAAGCTCATAAATAAGCTTGACTAGAGGCTCACAAATACCAATTAGGTGTAGCTCAATTGTTGCACCTCTTTAAAAATTGAAAGTAGAGGTGGGAGATCCTGGGTTTGATACCCAACCTCTTCAAAATCCATATATTTCAAAAAAAAGAGGCTCGCGAATAAGTTCATGAACCGGCTCATTAAAAGCTCAGGAACTACACTCATTATCATTTTTACACATTAAAAATAAAACTTTACTAATGGGTAAAACTTATTCCATGTATATACACTTTTTACTTAAATGTTGAGAACAGTAATCCAGCCTCTATTTATTAAAAAGGGGAAAAGGATAAGGCAACAAAAGAAAAGGAAAAGAAAATAAAGGAAAAATAAGGCAGAAAACAAAGAGAATAAAACAAATAAACTCCATGTGAAGGAGACTAATAGTCCGGTTTCCTGCGGTCACGTTGAGATTGCTCTCTCATAGCAATCACTAAACCTTTTCTTTTTCTTGATTGAAAATGGCGTCCAATTGAAGGTGACGGTTTGTGTAACCGCAATCACGTTCCATGTAGACACGCTTTCATTAGGGCTAGATTCCATGCTTTTGGAAGCACTAACACTGGTATATACACTTGAAATATTTATAATTTTGATATAAAGTTTGTTAATTTAAGAACTTTTAACAATTTATTTTGTAATAACTAAACGATCTTACATGTATGAAATCTATATATTATATAATGTAACAAATTTCATATTATTATTTTCATTCGTAAACAAAATAATAAGCTCGTTAATTTCCGTTAACAATTGAGTTGTGAAATGAACCGTTTGCAAACATGAATTTTGAGCTCGAACGAAGCTCGAAGCATATGTCGAGCTCTTTAAGAACTTAGAGAAGGAACATGAACATGCATGTCGAAGCTCGGCTAGTATACAACTCTATTTATAAGCTTAATATAATAATAAAAGACTAAGCTGGCCGCCCTGAACTTTAACGACTAGTTTCTAACTAATTTAACCAACTTACTAATTACATATTATTCTTTATATCCCAATATTCCCCTCAAGATGAACATCTTGAACTTATTGAATGTTGATCAAGCCTAATCTTTTGCCCTGCTGAATGAAGGATGGTTCTATAGAGGCTTTGTAAACATATATGCTTTAGAGAATCCGTAGACCTTAAAAGTGTTGGGCTTAATAGCTTGAGCATTATTTATGTGAAACATGCCATGTGCATTATTTATTTCATATAAATAGTTGTTCATCAGTCTACTAAATAAATAATTATATGATACATTCCAAATGAAGTAGACTAGACAAGTTATTTCCAAATAGAAATACACAAAAAAAAAGTGCCCACGGAAAATATTGATACAAGATTAACATGTTTAGTGGATATAATGAAGATTTTGGTTTACCGCAAGGGGAATTTATAAAAAATGTCAGACTTTTTGTACCATTCTTTTATCCAATGTTGAGAAGTGATGAGCACTTAATTAAATATTCTCTCATATTAATCAAATCATCTCTCATCAATTCTCAACCATTGGATAAGAGAAGAGTACAAAAGCCTGACTTTTTCTATAAATTCCCGCATAAATGTCGTGTATCTCAATATTAGATAATTTTGATCTTTGCTAACAATCTCTTATCACCTCTATAAAATTCTCAAATATTTGTCTCCCGTGACATGTTGAAATACTCTCTAGATGAAGTGAAGGTGAAGAAATTAAGAATAATCTAGTGCATAAGCGAATTAAAAACATCTAACTTTATGGTGATGATACCACAAACACCTGTAAACCATAATGTGGTCTAGTCGATGCTTAATGCCCATGATAACTTTTTTCCTCAACAATTCATCATAGTGGTTAAAAGAACAAGAGAATAATAAGTCAGGAGACATTGTCCATGCAATTGGTATAAGCTCTTGTGGAGTAAATTTGCATCTATAACAAGATTACAAGAGAATGATAAATTACCACCTGTGTTATTCATTCAAAGAGGTTATATTGTACATAAGCTCTAGAAAAAAAAATAAAAAATTACAATGTGCTAGTTCTACATTGAAATTGTATAACACTAGTGAGTTTTATTTAATGAAGGCCTAATCAACAACATCTCAACTTGGCCTAAAAATCATGCTACCTCCCTGAACTTTTAAAATGTCCCCGCATCTATCTCAACTTTCAAAAGTGCACCACTTTGCTCCCTAAATGCCACGTGTCGGCTTTTGATTGGAGAGAGAAAATCTTAAAAAATGATATCTTTGAAAAGTCAAATCAACCAGAAGCCAACACGTGGCATTCAAGGAGCAAAATGGGCACTTTTTGAAAGTTGAGGTAGCTGCGGAGACACTTTCAAAGTTCATGGAGGCCGCGGGATATTGGTGCCAAGTTGAGGTTGATGTTGATGCATTAAACCTTTAAGTAAAGGCGGAGGCGGGAAAATCGGGCTCGAGTTTTATTAAATAAAAGAAAAGAAATAAAGAAGTAAAAAGCTAAAAACAATAATTGTCAAACAACCATTAAGGCGGTAAAAAAGAACTATCAATTAAGGAGAGTTCTTCAAAGGAGGTTTGTGCTCCCGTTTAGCTTGTTCCTTGCACTCCCGCTTAGCTTGTTCTTTGCTGGCAATAGATAGCTTTTGTTTCTTGGATATCATGGGATAATGTCTCCCTCATCTGTCTCTCGCTCACCCCAAAAGCTTTCATAAGAAGAAACAGAAAACTCTCACCTAACATGTGTTACCTGTTTGGCTTCGTTTTTCAGTCTTGACTCTTCTCGTTCAACGGAATCCACCTAAAAGCCCGTGTTGTTGAATATGAATGAAGATTATGGTAAAAGCAATACTGGAGATGCAGTATCCTTGAGCACATATGCATATGGCACATATAAGCACAATTTGTATTATGAATATAAATGCTTATTTATAGGCTTACAAAGATAAGATGACATAAATTCAAAATCTAACAACTATAATTCAAATTTCAATATCTAATTATTATCAACTAAAAATCTGATAAGAATCGAATCATAACAAATATAAAATCTAATAAACTACAGCTTTGAAGACAATTTCAACACTCTTCCTTGGCTTTGAAGCTGTAGAATTTTATTCAGAATTATTGGCATAGGATATATGACATATGGAAAAATTCGTTGTCATTGGCATGGGTCATGGATATGGTAATTTTTATGGGCATAGTTATAGGTATGGTCATGGGCATTGGTCATGGTCATTGGTCATTGGTCATTGGTCATTGGATATTGGTCATTGGTCATTGGTCATTGGTCATGGGCATTGGTCATTGGTTATGCGGCATGAGCTTCGAATGAAAAGCTCATCCTCTTGTTGTATCGTCATAGTCTTGTTGCATCATCATGGTGCACTTCCGTTGGTGTTGCAATTTCTTCGGTTGAAGCATACAAGTCCCGTAAGAAGAGAGCACTGATACAACTGTTGTTAAATATGAATGAAGATTATTGTAAAAGCAATACTGGAGATGCAGTATCCTGGAGCACATATGCATATGGCACATATGAGCACAATTTGTATTATGAATATAAATTCTTATTTATAGGCTTACAAAGATAAGATGACATAAATTCAAAATCTAACAACTATAATTCAAATTTCAATATCTAATTATTATCAACTAAAAATCTGATATGAACCAAATCATAACAAATATAAAATCTAATAAACTACAGCTTTGAAGAAAATTCAACAGCCCGGGACACCTTTATCAGATTAAGAGTAATCTGAATAACAATTGTCATCAGTGTCTGAGATTTCCAAAAGGTGACCATCCACACTACATGCAGCTTAATTACCCTCCAAAGTTGCATTTTCTTGATTAGCCCCCAAATCATCCATGATGACAACAATCTCAATGTTCTGATGTTCTCGAGGTACACTCTGCACATTGATTTCTTCACTTAAATTAAGGTCTTTGTCCGACTCATCTAAAGCATCAGTGAGCTTTCCATTAATGTTATCAATCGTAGCTTGATCATTCACCTTCCTATATCCAAGTTGATTGTTTTAACATTTTTCGCCACTATGTATGGTTCCTCAACAAGTTCTTGAGACAGTAAATCTTGTCGAATGCATTTGTGGACCTATTCAAAATGAACCATATCAGTCGTAGTCTTCCTATTGTCAATAGCCTGAACAGCTCCTATGCCCTCCACCTAACCAACTTCCCGAATCACAGCCCCTGCAAGTTGATCAACAACCTGTGACTCACACTAATTCCCTTTTCTATGAATTCTTAGCTTTGTCTGTTTGCTTTTTAACCTATTGAGGTTTGTTGACATCCTTTTAATTATGTCTACAATCACGCCATGCATGACCTATTGAAGAACAAATTTTGCAAAATTGTGGAATACTCACATTCTCCACTTCAATCCATAACTTATTTCTATCATATTCAACCCCTACTACATTTGGTATAGGATTAGCCAAGTCTAAATCAATGAATATCCGAGCTAAATTCCCAAAATCTCTTTCAAATGTGGTTCAATCTACTCTCATAAACTGACCAATTCCTAGGATTGAAACATCCGAGTACTCCATAGAAGATAGTGTAGGCACACCCATAATAAAGCCCTAGTAGTTTTCTATTCCACAGGGTTAAAATGAGGTTGCCAAGGTTGCACCCTAAATGTTCCAGGCTTAAGACCCCAAATTCCTTTATTCTAAACTTTGTTCTTCGTTTCTTGCAAACTAAGTAACAAGTGGCAATAACCTTTGCCTAACTAAATAAGGCATTATGGCTTCTTAATACCCCAAATAACTCAGAGTTTCTTTTAAATCCATGAGTTTGTAAGGGTTATCCCCTTTTTATAATATCAAACAATCAATCAAAGAATGAACACATAGAACAATTCACTTTTTAATCAACCCCTGAGAGATTTTAACCGAGGTAAATCCACCCTTGAGGTACAACATTAGTCAGGCCCAGCCCCGACATTTTTGGGGCCCTAGGCAAAACAACATATGAAAAAAATAAATTGAGCCCTTTTAGTTAAAAAAAAAGTCCAATTATATATTTTTTTCTGTAAAACAATTGCTGGATAACTGTGCTTATGATTTCGACCCAAGTATAGTTAAGGCATGTTTTTTTAGGGTCTAACTTTCAACATTTGGAGTTCAACTAGACATTTTACCATTAGGACTAATACTCTTGAAATTTAATTATAAAATAAAATAGATATTTAAATAACAAACTTAAACGAAAATTAATCAAACCATCGATCAACCTGCTGATCCTAAACCACCAGACTTTTTCGATGTTAATATTGCTTCTTTATTCAACCGTGTGGGTTTTCTTAAAGCCATAAAATAATCCACTGCTGATCTGCAACCCTAAGTCGTTGAAGGTTAGTAATGCAACACCTAGCTATGCGACAATTATTAGGGGAGAGGATGTTGTGATGCCAATTGAAACAGTCAGGGGGCTGAGGTTATAGTGAAGGGGGGTTTACATCAGTGAAGATCCCTTAAAAGATTCTAGATCAATGAATTGCACTTTGTTCCAATTCTTTGATTGGACATTTATTGTCATAAAGGGGCGATTCTCCATATTGTTTACAATATTTGAAAGATTCTCTGGGCAAGATTTGGGGATTGAAGGAGTCATGGAGGCTGATATCCTTGGGTAAATGGTACTATCATGTTTTGTTAGGGTCACAAGACTTGAAACAAAGGCTTTTGATGAAACAGACAGTTGTTTTGAAGCCTAGAATTTTTTTACTACAAACTTGGTAGTCAGACTTTAACCAAGTCGAACAAAAGTCTACCAAGGCTCTTGTTTGGGTTCATTTTCATTGTTTATCATGGGAATACTAGAATGCTACCATTCTTTCTTGTCTGGCAAAAGGAATTGAAGAATTTTTAAGGGTTGATAAAGAAACTTTGGAAGGGAATTTTGAGCCCTACACAAGAGTTCTTATTAGTATTGATCATGCCAATCCACTTTTATACACTATGGGTGTGGAAAAAGAGGGTAAGCAAATCTGGATTGATGTTGAGTATAAAAACATTCTGGATTTTTATAAAATCTGTTCGTCCATTAGCCATACATGGAAAGAATGCAGATAAAACAAAAGTTTGGTTTCAAAGAAGGGTGGTGATGATAAACCGTTGAAGTAGTCAAGCGTGGAGGTTGGTACAGAGAAGCCTCAAACTAATACTGCTGAGGTTGCAATCCCTATTCAAACAATTCAGCTTAAGAGTTGATTTTAATCAATAGGAATGCCCGGAGATTGATAAATATTCACCATCGGTCCAAGTCTAAATAGAGGGAACTGTGCTTCCTTCTGTAGAATTGACAGAACACAACACTAAGAATCAAGATGTTAATACTGCAACTCAGATTGAAAAGGTTGACACTAGTTTGATTAACAGTATGTTTATGGTAGATCTAATTATTGACATTGGGTCGACTAGCCATGCTCCAACTGACACCTTAGTGGATGGCTTGGTAGAGGAGCTTAATGCAAATGAATTTAAAAGTAGTCCTGAAAGGACTAAAGCTCGTTCTGGTAAATTTGATCATGGTTCTGGGCAAGGAAAGTTTTAGGTAGATGAATATGATAACGATAATGAGACTATCAATATGGAAATTGGTAAGGAGGTTAAATATATGGTTATAAAGACTCCAACCACTATGCCAGGAAAATAAGGAGGGAATACTCATGGTGGTGGAAGGTGAAAGGGGCAGGTCAGTAGAGGCATGGGACGTTAATATCCACTTAAAAACTGTCAATAAAGGTTTTGCATTGGAATTATAGAGGCATTGCGAATTCCTCTGCTAGAAAGTTCCTTTTTTATTTATGTAATTCTATTCGACCAGATTTTCTGTGTTTGGTTGAACCGATGGTTCCTGTTGTTGGGGGTTAGTGTAATCGAAGAATGGCAGGTTTGCAATTTATGGGTCAGAATAATAGGGAACTTCCTTCTTATGGATTTTTGCTAATGATTTATTTAACTCGATTAACTTGCTTTGTGGGGGCAGCATGTTAGCTTTACCATTTGTTTTCATTTGTGTATGGTAGTAATTCGATTAGTGAGCAACGGGAACTCTGGGGTGATTTATCGAGTTTTATGCCAGCGTGTCCTTAGTTAGTGATTGGTGAATTTAATGTAGTATAGGGGGTGTGAGGTGTTGATGACGTGTGGGTCTCCCTTGGCGCCTGTGTGAGAGGTGGGGCCCACTGGGGTGGTTGATTAATTTAGGTGTGATGAAACATTTTTAGTTCAAGTTTGTACAATTAACCAATTCTAATTAATAAAAGAATTGAGACCCAAATCTCGATACAAATTATAAAGTCCCCACCCAAGTTGTTTACTTGGGAAAGCATTTTGGTGCGGTTCCCATCAGGCGGGAGACTCATACCTTTTGGATTAGAGATTCGGGTATCGGATGAGTCACTTATTTCTCATTTAGATAATTGAAAATTACATTCACCGCATAAAACCGTTTTATTTTCATCATTTGGGGAATTATCATAGAAATCTTTTTTTATACACTCTTTCATGCATTTAACAGTTTATAATAAAGCCAAAGCAGTAAAAGGGGAATAAAATTACAACCGGGGGAAAATGGGGGATTGCGAGTGAACCTATACATTGGTTCTAAGTTATAAAACAAAATAAAAATAAATTCTCCTGCATCCCCAAAGATTAGCATAGTTTAGAGCACGCATAAGTCAGCATTTTATTAGGAAGAATGTGATTGTATTAGCGTGGCTGTTTTACAATCGACAGTGCCCGGATGGCTTCTAGGATCAGAGAGAAATAACAAGTTTTTAGCGTATTTTATTTTGAAAACACATTTTAACTTTAGTGGGTTGATTTACCAGATTATTAGTGAAAATGATTGTATGGAAAATGGTGAGTTGGATAGATTTTAACGGATAAAAAATGAGTTCTGGGTTCTGCCTGGGGGCCGATACCCATATAGGTGGGTGGAACCCATACGGCTATCGGGGAGGACCGGTACGGGTATGGGGGACCTGTACGGGTCCTATCTGGTCCCAGGCAGAAACTCTGTTGAATATAATAATCAGATTAATGGAGGAGAAATAAAATAAAAATGGGATTTCCTTCCGTATGAGCATGGCGCACCAATTTAATATCCCTACGGATATAAGGTGCCAACAAGGCTCATATGGGTTAGGACCAGACCCAAAGCAGGAATAAAAGAATGGATAGAATTGAATAGATGGAGAGTGATAAATAAAATAACTAAAATGTGAGTCTCTTTGAAAATCAGGAGCGTACCTTTACGCGGTGATGTTTAAAGCGATTCAAATGCTGAATGGAAACTTTGTAAAAGTAGATGATGAAATGATGGATTTAGAATTGTTTAGGTGAGTATTTGCGTGGACAGAATCTCACTCAATCCTAAATATGAAGTTAGAAAGGAATAAAATGTTGGCAAAACACACGTGGAATAGTTTTCCCCCTATTTTATAACTTCTATTATGATTTCTCAGTTGTGTATGTTGTCTGTTGAATAGATGAGGAAATGCCACTATTTATAGGGAAAAATAGGTCTAAACGCATTAAATGGCTAATTTTATACTTTTATGGCCGATTATATTTGCTTATGACAAATTATATTTACTATATCGAATTATATTCTTTTATGGCAGAACATATTCGCTTATGACAAATTGTATTTGCTTATGGCAAACTATATTTACTATATTAAATTGTATTCTTTTATGGCAGAATATATTCGCTTATGAAAATTTTATTTTCTTATGACAAATTATATTTGCTATATGGTAAATTATATTTACTATATCGAATTATATTCTTTTATGGTAGAATATATTCGCTTATGACAAATTATATTTGCTTATGAAAAATTATATTTGCTATAAGGAAAATTATATTTATTATATCGACTTATAATCTTTTATGACATAATATAGTCGTTTATGGCATATTTGGGCATTAAAGCAGACTATTTGGGCTTTTAGAGGGGCCGATAAGGGTGGCCTGGACCCGTATGGGTCTCGTTGGTACCAAATTAGGTAATTCAGGAAGTTTTTGGATTGGTATGGATGGGATGGGCCAATACGGGTCCAACCGATCCACCCGTATAGATCCGAGTCAACCCGTACGGATTGGTACGGATCCGTACGGACTGGTACAGATTTGTATGAGCCGATCCGATCGGTTTTTCCTGAAACTTCCCAGAACTACCCAAAACTGACTAGTTTTGACCAATTTTGACCAATTTTGACCATTTTAGACCTTTTAGGGCTTAGGTACTAGTTTTCTGAGGCTTAGGTTTGACAAAGCTTGACCAGACTGCATTAAAACCACTTCAAGTAGATAACACATGTAGAAGGATGTATAATATAGCTCTCATCATCGTTTCTTAAGAAGGATCATTAAAATCCAGTGATCACAGACTGCCCCTCATGGGATCACTGCAGATCAGATCTGTATGGTCTCATGATGTAAGCGAGGGTTTAGAAATTACACATGAGGTGATGACATGGGCGAGTTCCTTTCTTGAGGTGAACTCCATTCCCGGGGGTCCCTTTCTTGAGGTAGATGACTTTCCTTTGCCAATGCATATCCCTTTCTTAAGGCAGTTCACTTTCCTTTGCTAATGCGTATCCCTTTCTTAAGGTGGATGACTTTCCTTTACTGATGTGTGTCCCTTTCTTAAGGCGTATGACTTTCCTTTACTACTGTGCATCCCTTTCTTAAGACGTATGACTTTCCTTTGCTACTGTACATCCTTAGTGACTATACTGTGGATGGTGTGTGTATCCCTTTCCTAAGGTGTGTGTGCCCCTAGGGCTTTTGATGATAGGGATATGCCCCTTAACTGATTCTACTGCTAGGAGATGGGGGGATGCCCCTTGGTTGACTCTGCTGCTGGGAGATGGGGGGATGCCCCTAGATTGGTGGGAGATGCTCCTTGGTCGACTCCATTGCTGGGGAGTAAAGTAATATCTTTTGGTAAAACCTCTTCTGCTAGGGGGAGAATTCCTTTGCTAGGATGGACCTATACAAGAAAATCATCCTTACTAATGATCAATTCAGAAATGGCTTACCTTGATACTTGATTGACTTTTGTGAAAACAAAAATATTTTTGCCCCATTAATCAAGGATCAAGGTGAGCTATGGGGCTTGGCCCGAATATAACTAAAATACGGAGTTTAGGAGAAGTGGGGTTGGCCCCAATTCTGGACTGGATGTACCCTTGTAAAGGTCTTTATAATGTTGTGATACAGGTGGGTTCCTTTCTTAAGGCAAACTCCTTTCCTTGTTGTTCTTTTCTTAAGGAAAACATCTCTCCTTTGATGTGCGTATCCCTTTCTTAAGGCGGATGAGTTTCCTTTAACTGTTGCTGGTGTATCCTTTTCCTAAGGTGGATGACTTCTCCTCGTATCCCTTTCTTAAGGAGGATGATTCTCCTGCTACTGTTGTATCACTTTCCTAAGGCGGATGACTCTCCTAATACTGATGTATCCCTTTTCGCAGGCTGATGACTCTCCTAGTTAATATTACATCCCTTTCTTAAGACGGATAATTCTCCTACTGCAGGAGGATCCCTTTCCTAAGGCGAATGACTTCTCCTTGTATCCCTTTCATAAGGCAGATCGACTTTCCTTATTGATATTGCATTCCTTTCCTAAGGTGGATTGTTCTCCTATTGATGGTGTATCCCTTTCCTAAGGTGGATGACTCTCCTGCTGTTGGTTTTAAACTACCTGCCAAAAAAGACAATAAAAACATTGCGTTAGTTACTGTCTAAAATGATACATCTTAATTCTTGATTGACTTTATGGTAAATAAAAAAATTTTTGCCCCTTCAATCAAGAATGAAGATGTGTGGATGGGGGTTAGCCCTTGAATAAACTATAAAATATGTTTAGAAATATTGGGTTTAGCCCAACTGTTTTGAGCTGGAATGCTCCTCGGGGAGTCCCTATAGTCGTTGGATGGCGAGTCCTTTTAGATACCCCTTGAATGTTTTGTTTGCTTGTGAATAAACTATTTTGATGCGGTTGCTCTGCTGGAGGAAAGTAACCCTTTGGTTGGTATTCAGGTTTCATCTTGTCTTACCTGCAGGGGAAAAGCAAGTTTTATCATAATATAGCCTGAAATGGTACATCTTAATCCTTGATTGAATTTGTGACAAACAAAAATTTTGCCCCTTTAATCAAGTATTAAGACGTACTAGGGCTCTGCCCCTAATTAACTATAAAGAGTGAGTGAAGAGATGTTGGGTTGGTCTAAATCTTATTTTGGTATGCCCCTAGAGCGGCCTGACTATTGAGAGGGAAATAGCCTATGAGTGGCTTAACTGCTTAAGGGCAAGTCTCTTAGATGACTTGTACTGCTAGGGGGTGCCCATGGAAAGAGAAACTTAGCTTTTGGGGGGTTCCCCTGGAAATTGCCTTGGATGGCTTGACTGGTTAGGGGGATGCCCCTCAGATGGTTTGCTTGTTGGGGAAATGATCCCTCCAATGGTCTAGTTGCTGGCGATGCTTCTTAGCAAGATGCCCCTCAGCTTGTGCCCCTCGTATGGCACCTTTGTTAGGTATGTCCTTTGAATGATGCCCCTTAGGTGGCAGTGTGGCTGGTGGAATTCCTTCTTTTCCTACGAATACCTCTCTTTAGGTTCCTACACATGATAAAAGAACTAGTCAGTAAAACTTAAAGACATACAGGTCGAGGCTTGTCCGGATTAAAAGAAAATATTGAGTTTAGTGATGTTGGGTTGGTCCCAAATCAAACTGTGGTGCCCCTAGTATGCCCCTTCAACTGGTTGGCACTGCTGGGGAGTGCCCCTAGGGTGCTTGATGATCGGGGGATACCCCTTGATTGTGTCACTTTGGAAAGTGCCCCTAGGGTGGGTTCCCCTATGGTGTGGATGCCCCTCGACTGTATCCATAGCTGGGGAATGGAGGGATATCCCCCAATTGACTTCTTCGTTGGGGAGGTGTCTTCCTAGATGATTTTTCTGCTGGATATTTTCTTCTAGGATAACGTTGGCCCTTGATATTTTGACCACTTAGGGATCCTCCCCTTGAATGAACCTGCACATAAAAAGTATTCAAGTTAGCAATTGTTTGGACATGGCTTACCTCGATTCTTGATTGACTTTATGTAAAAAAAAATTTTGCTTCTTCAATCAAGGATCAAGGTGAGCTAGGGGTTTAACCATTAATTATCTAAAAGACTACGGTTTGATAAGTGGGGTTTAATCCAATTTGGATCTGATGTGTCCCTGCTGCTGAGGATTTTGGGTTTTGCTTGGAAAACCATTCTGAAATAGGAGGGAGGACCCCGTATAACTAGGTAGGAGCCGTACGCTTGATACTGACCCGTATGGTTGAAGAAGCTATTGGATGGGATGCATATGCCTATTGGGGACCCATATGGCTGACGATAGGTTTAAGTGGAACCCAAGTTTGATTAGTGTGCCCTCTGTAATAGCATTTGTGACATTGTTGTGCTTCACCCTTTTGAGAAATTTATCTTGAATTTGAAAAGAGGACTCGTGCGCCTTTGAATAACTAGCACAAGAATGGATGGGCAGTGTATGCCTAGGTGAGGCTTATGCTTATTCCTGATGTTGGATCTGATGTAGGTTCAGGATACCCTCATGGTAAGTTCAAACCTGTAAAACTCAAAGCTAAACTATGCATGATGCATGATGTATGAACATTTACATATATGTATTGATCCCTTGGTTTTCATAGCAGGCTCTATTAGTTATGGAGAATGCAAGTTTGCTTAGGATCTGGATGCCCCTATAGAGTGAGCTAGGTTCCTAGAGGAGCAGTTGTGAGTAGCCACTGCTGAGGCCAACCGGGTTAGGCCACTAGAGAAGGAGTTGGAGAGGGCTAGAGCGAAGACTGCTCGGGCGAGGGCCGAGGTCGAGGTATTACGGGACCAGCTGGTCTAGTTGATTAAGGATAGAAAAACACTAGAGCCGTCTAATTCTATGTCCGAGGATGATCTTTCTGCCTACCAAGTGGCGCTGATAGTGACCTAGAGGGGAGGAGCTGAGCAGGAGGTAGACCAGCATGCTGGGGGAGCCGATGCTGCTACTAAGTGTGCCACATAGACTAAGGACCATGTGATGATTAACATGGATTACCTGTTCGTGGATACACAGGACCAGTCTTCAGAGAATCGCCAGGTTCAGGATCCCTCAGTAGCTTAGATTGGGACGTACTTTTACTTTCTAGAAGTTTGATACTTTTTGGCCTTGCGTGGCTTACTTTGGTGTAAACTTGGATTGGCACTTTCGGTATTTAACTTTTTATGTATGATGATTTTTCTTTTCCCAAACTGAGATCATTTATTATTGCTACTTGTAGACTCGTATTACTGCTTGGTATAGCTGACAATGAGACCAAGTCTGGCTGGTTTGAAATCAACATTCTTGGGGATACGTGCCATCAGTGATTTCATAGTGAGGGGATTAAGTGATGTTCTAACTTTTACATACGCCATTCGATGTGAGATGACCTATTGAACATTTATTTTCATTTCTTTTTATCCTAATTTTTGCCTGAATTGACCTTGATGACTCAGTTCACCTTTCTTTTTTTCTTTTTTTTCTTTGCTTTTAACTTTTGTCTAGACCGCCCTTTCGGGTTTACAATCCAGCAACCTTTATTCTTTTATTTTTCTTTGCCTTAATTTTTACCGGGACTGCCCATTTGGATTTTTGAACCAGCAGGCTTTTCTTTCTTTGGAGGAGGATGGTTCGACTTATCGGGTGGCACCGGTGGCCACTTAGGCAGTGGGAGCTCAGCAAGAGGTAGAGCAGCGAGTATATAAGATTAGTATTACAGTTGGGAGTATAGTAGGAGCTTCAAAGGCTAGGGTTCCTAGTCTGCCTATTATGGATGCTGGTGGGGCAGAGGATCATGTGATGATAGACATGGATGACCTGATGGTGGATGCACAGGACCAGACTCAGGATGAGTACCAGGGACAAGACCCCTAGTAGCTTAGATTAGGCTGTGCTTTTCTTACTTGTCTAGGTCCTTGATCGATCCTTTGTCTTGAGGATATTGTCGTCTTGTCCTTCTTTGATAAAGGCTTAAATTGCTCGTGAATTGACTAGTAACCAAACTTTTGAAGCTCTAGATTACAGAAAGACCGGCCCGACTGAGATCGATGAGTACTACTGAGATTCATTAGTTGAGATTCAGACTTTGCACACTAGGGTAGTGTGTCCTTGAGGTGTACAAATTGTAACATGGTGCAAGCTGGATGACGCTAGTGGAAGCACTTGGCTCTTTTAATTTGAGTTCTAACTTTTGCATAGACTGCTTGATGTGATGCAATCTATCGAACTTATTTTGTGTTTTTCTTTTTTTTTGTCTTCAGTTTTTCTTGAACTATCCTTGGCGGCTCAGTTCATCAGACTTCTTCCGACTTTTGCATAAGCCTTATTATTATTTTTTTGGTGGCTTATTGGTATTTTGTCTTTTGTTGAATGATACGCGGTGTACAGATAATAAAAAAGAGCACAAAATGTAGAGAAGAAACTGTTGTTCACATACTTGCAATTATTTCACCTAAAGACATGCATGCATTCATAAGACCAGGATTCTTAAAAAATCATAAAATGTTCATCGATAAAATTAAATTTGAGTGCATAGGCAATGGCAATAGTTTCCAATGGTTAACCCTTACTTGCTTTCTGGTCTTTTTATAGATTTTCCAGAAAGCAACTGACATTTTTTCCCTCAATGCCTTAACTTTTGCCTAACTCGCCCTTTTCGGGTTTTCAACTTAGCGAGCTTTATTTTTGTTGGAGTACCCTAACCTTTGCCTGATCGATTTATGAAATATAGATCAGCGTGTTGCACCCTAATTTTTGCCCAAGTAGTAGAGGACCACTTGCCGGGTGATTTATTTTTTTTTTTTTGTGTGCTACTTTTTTATGATTTATTTCTTTTAACCTAGACATGATAGCGCTTAAGCCTTTCTTAATTCAATGGATGCACAAACTCCTTTCCATCCATATCTCTGAGCTTAATTCCTCCCTTACTAAGGATTTTCTCAACCATGAACGGTCCTTCCCAATTATGCCTGAACTTGCCCCTAGCACTAGTGTTAACTTGGTATAAATAACTCCTTGAGAATTAGATCACCCTCCTTAAGGGGTTGCATTGGGTAAGCTTGGGCCATTTAGTGTTGGAATGGATAGGTTTTTCCCTTCCGCGAAAGAAGGAGGTCATGTCATTACGAGGAAGGTTTGGGATCATTATGTAGGATGAGGGGTCTTCTTTCTTTTGAACAAATGAAGAAAGCCTTTTTGTGATGGATATTTTGATGGGAATATAGGTTTAAGAGAGGTACCTACATTGATAAGAAATGCCCATTTGTTGGATGTGATAGTTTACCCTTTTAAAGGTTTTGGAAGAGCATTGGATTTAAGCTTGCCTTGATTTTGGATTTGTGTTGTAAGATCTTTTCCTTCAATGGTGCTTTTTGATGTGGAGTATGTCTTCCCCCGCCCCCTTTTTTGGCTTTCTTTCTTAGTGATGTGTATTTTCCTCCCCTCCTTTATAGAAAAAGACGAACTAAGACCTAAGGATATCATGTTTGCTAAGCACTTTTTATCTCTCTTTTTTGTGGTAAGTTTTAACCATTGGAACCTTATGCCAGTGTGATGTACTTAAATTCAATTTCTTTAATGAACATGATGAAATATTTAAGAATATTGATTTTATGAGTGCATGATATCTTTAAGAATGAAATGCTCAAATATATTGTGAACGCATCAATTTATTTGTGATATGCTTTATAAGTGGCATTGTTTGCATCAAAATACCAGAAATGTTAAAAGGTTACCTCATCCTTGAAATCATCCTCCTAATGTGGAGGGTCTTCATCTTTAATCTTGATAGGATCCACCGGTGAATCGGTAGTCTCCCGATTCTTAGCTTTTACTTGTATTGGCACTAGTCCTCTTTTTGCTTCATCAATGTACTCTAATTCCTCAAATATTTCCCACTTTTTAGCCTTTTCGAGGATCCAATACTCCCCTCTTGTGGTTAGACCAGAGGTGAAAGTTGCTGAGCATTTGTAGTCACACCAAAGGGTAGACCTGTTGGATGATGGAAGGTTATCCCCTTAGGTATGGCTATATAGTTGGGACCTTGGCTAGATCCCCCAAACTGAAACACTAACAGCGTGAATCCTTGGCTAGGTTGAATAGATCGACTGATGGCTGGTAGAACTATCGTACCCATTGACCATATGGACCAACTGAACCCAACTGTCAGAAAATTGAGGGGATGGAGGTGGAGATTCAACCCTTAACAGAACTGAATTTGGTTGCGTAGAAACTAGAATGCGGACCAAATGAACTTTTGCCAAGCTTTGACTCTTGCTCAGGTGGGAACCAAACGATCAATACATGCATGGGTTCGATTATGCATGAGGTATGTACAATGCTACATGGTGAGGTTAATATGTAAAGAAAGAGTGCATCCAAGATAGAGTGTAATAATTTCCCCAAATGATGGAAACGAAAACGGGTTGAATTAAGTAAATGATTTTCGATGCTCATCTTAATCTTCAAAGCTTTTAAAACAAACCAACATTTTACAAATTAAAAGATTATATTCCCGAGAAGAGTTGCCACTATGAGGTGTTAATGAGGTGTGGGTCTCCCTTGGTGCCTGTGTAAGAGGTGGGGCCCACTGGGGTGGTTGATTAATTTTGGAGTGATAAAAACTTTTTAGTTCAAGTTTGCACAATTAACAAATTTTAATGAATAAAAGAATCGAGACACAAATCTCGATACAAATGATAGAGTCGCCACCTAAGTTGTCTACTTGGGAAAGTGTTTTGGTACTGTTCCTATTGAGCGGGAGACTCATACCTTTTGGATCAGAGATTCGGGTATCGGATGAGTCACTTATTTCTCATTTAGTTTATTCAAAATTACATTCACCACGTAAAACCGTTTTGTTTGCATCATTTGAGGAATTATCACAGAAATCTATTTTTATACACTCTTTCATGCATTTAACAGTTTATAATAAAGCCAAAGCAGTAAAAGGGGAATAAAATTACAACCGGGGGAAAATGGGGGATTGTGAGTGAACCTATACATTAGTTCTAAGTTATAAAACAAAATAAAAATAAATTCTCCTGCATCTACAAAGATTAGCACAATTTATAGCATGTCATAAGTCAGCATTTTATTAAGAAGAATGTGATTATATTATCGTGGCGGTTTTAAGATCGATAGTGCTCAGACGGCTTCTACGATAGGAGAGAAATAACGAGTCTTCAGCGTATTTTGTTATAAAAACACATTTTAACTTTAGTGGGTTGATTTACCAGATTATTAGTGAAAATGATTGCATGGAAAATGGTGAGTTGGATTGATTTTAACTGATTAAAAATGAGTTATGGGTTCTTCTTAGGGGCCGGTACCCGTACGGTTGGGTGGCACCCATACAGCGACCGAGGAGGACCGGTACGGGGAATGAGGGACCTATACGGGTCCTATCTAGTCTCGGCCAGAAACTCTATTTAATTTAATAATTAGATTAATGGAGGAGAAATAAAATAAAAATGGGATTTCTTTCCGTATGAGTCTGGCGCACTAGTTTAATATCCCTAAGGACATAAGGTGCCAACAAGGCTCATATGGGTTAGGACTAGACCCAAAGCAGGAATAAAAGAATAGATAGAATTGAATAGATGGAGAGCGATAAATAAAATAACTAAGATGTGAGTCTTTTTAAAACTCAAGAGCGTACCTTTACGCGGTGAACCCCCTTTAGAGCGATTCCAATGCCGAATGGAAATTTTGTCAAAGTAGATGATGAAATTATGGATTTAGAATTGTTTAGGTGAGTATTTGTGTGGACAGAATCTCCATCAATCCTAAATATGAAGTTCAAAAGGAATAAAATGTGGGCAAAACCAACGTGGAATGGTTATCCCCCTATTTTATAACTTTTATACCTCTTCTATACCCTTGTTATAATCTCAAGAACTTTGCTAGAATAATTTCCCTACAGTAGTATTTGCTTTCTATTATGATTTCTCAGTTGTGTATGTTGTCAGTTGAATATGTGAGGAAATGCCTCTATTTATAGGGGAAAATAGGTCCGAATGCATTAAATGGCTGATTTTATTTGTTTATGGCAGATTATATTCTTTTATGGCAAATTATATTTGCATATGCCAAATTATATTTGCTATATGGAAAATTATATTTACTATATTATATTCTTTTATGGCAAATTGTATTTGATATATGGTAAATTATATTTACTATATCGAATTATACTCTTTTATGGCAGAATATATTTGTTTATGGCAAATTATATTTACTGTAGCAAATTATATTCTTTTATGGCAGAATATAGTCGTTTATGGCAGATTTGGGCAATAAAACTGACTATTTAGGCATCTGGAGGACCGGTACGGATGGCCTGGACCCGTACGAGTCCTATTGGTACCAAATGGGTAATTTGGGAAGTTTTCAGATCTGTACGGGGTCTGGCAGACCCGTAGGGGTCCAACCAATTAACCCGTATAGATCCTGGTGGACCGGTATGGATCCCTGAGGATCGACCGGCTTGCCTAAAACTTCCTAAAACTACCCGAAATCACCTGAAACTGACTGTTTTTTTTACTGCTTTTGATCGGTTTTTACAATTTTAGACCTTTTAGGGCTTAGGTACTATTTTTTGAGGTTTATGTTTGACAAAGCTTGACCAAACTGCATTGAAACCACTCCAAGTAGATAACACCTGTAGAAGGATGCATAATATAGCTCTTATCATCGTTTCGTGAGAAGGATCGTTAAAATCCAGTGCTCATAAAGGGCTCATAAAAAGAAGGGGGAACCATAAATGCATGAGCTTGTAGAGAATTTAATGAATTTACTGACGGAGCATGGTTGACCGATCTTACTTTACAAGGAGCAGAGTTCACTTGAACCAATAATCATAGGGGGATAGTCACATTCAGTGTTTGTTGGATCGTGCGATAGTAAACAAGGAATTTTTAAATCATTGAGATATCATTGAGTGTGAAGCCTAATCTAGACCTCATTTGGATCACAATATAATTTTGGTGGATTCCTATATCAGGGAGGTTAGTTTTTCCTCGATTTGGTTTTCAAAGTATGTGGGTTACACATGTTGATTTCTATGATTTTGTTTCTTCTAATCGGCCTCGTCATGTTGATTTACTGCCACTGCAAGATTTTTCTTTAAAGCTTAAGTTATTGCATAATCAATTTTAAATTTGGAATAAGAATGTTTTTAGGAATTTACAAGAATGTGTGGTTGTTTGTCATTAGTCTTTATAAGCTATCCAGGTTGAGGTTGAACAAGGGGTGATCATAGATGAATTAGCATAATGAGAGGTGAAAGCACACGTTGATTGGATATGGTGCTTAACCAACAGGAAATCTTCTTTCAGGAAAGGTGAAGGTTGAATTGGTTGTGTTTGGGGGATCAAAATTTAGATTTTTTCCATCGCCACACTCGAATAAGAATGGTAAATAAGGGGCTGATGTCAGTTAATATTAATGGCTCCAGCATAACAGATCAAGAGGTAATTTCGCAACATGTGGTTGATTTTTATAGTAATTTATTTTGTGATTTGGGGAATGTTACACCTCAATTTAGCCGCATTCACGACATTGTTCCATCTTTAGTGACTAATGAGGAGAATGATAGCCTTACTAAAAGGTCTATGCCAGAGGAGATTTGGCAGGTAGTTTTTGATATGAATGGTGATCGTGCGTCGGGTCTCGATGGATTAACTAGGAAATTTTATCAATCATTTTAGAAGGTTCTTGGGGATGATGTATGTCGATGTGTTTGGTAGTTTTTTTATTATGGTAAACTAACCACATGAATTAACTCAAAGTTGATGATGGTTATTCTGAAGATTGAAGGGGAAAATCGCATTAAGCAATTTTATCTGATTGCTTGCTCTAATTTTATTCTCATAATTGTCACCAAAATACTTGCTAATCGGTTGGGAGTAGTGGCTTCCCGTATAATCTCTAAACAACAATATGGGTTTATTATGGGGAGGAAAATTAGCCATAGCATTGCTCTTGCATTGGAGGGTATTAATGTGCATGATAATAGAGAGTTTCGTGGTCGTATGGCTTTGAAAGTGGACATTCGCAAGGCTTTTGAAACTTTGAATTGGGATTTTCTTTTGGATGTTCATAAATGCTTTAGGTTTTCTACCCAATTTTGTGATTGGATTGCAGAAATTCTGACATCATGTCGTATCTCATTGAATATTAATGGTAAGCTTATAGGATATTTCCCCTACTCAAGGGGGGTGCGCCAGGGCGACCCTGTACCCTCTACTTTTATGTATTGCAGAGGAATTTCTTAGTCTCTAGTTATTGCGCTTAGTACAAGAGAAGTCTTTCTCGGCAATGAGGTACACTTCTGACTCTTTTTTTCCCTCTCATTTACTATATACGGACAATATGGTTATAATTAGGCAGCAATGAAATAGAATTTTCTTGTTTTAAAATGCTTGTTTAATGATTATGTGTCCATGTCGGGGTCAAGTGTGAACTGGAGGAAATCCTCCGTCTATTTCGCTAAAGGGGAGCAGGCATCTCGATCAAGGCAACTGGCCGAAATTCTTGGGGTAAGAAGGCTCAAAAATCCATTTCATTATCTTGGTTTGCCTCTATTTAAGGGCATTCCTCATCGTTCATCATTGAGAACATTGGCGGATAGAATTTTTAGAAAATTTGTATGGTGGAAAGGAAGTTCGTTGTCAATGGTAGGGCATGTTATCTAGTAAACTCAGTTATTCAAAGCTCTTTTATTCATTCATTCTCTGTTTATCTTTGGCCTGCTAGCCTTTTGAAGGAGTTAGATAGAGTGATTGGTAATTTTGTCTGGAAAGGTTCCATAACCGGGGAAAATTAGCTACGGTACATTGGAGTACTTGTTGCAAATCTTTGAAAGCTGGGGACTCCGTATTAAATGTCTCAGGATGTTGAATCAAGCTTTTCTTGGCAAGAGTGCATGGGATATTTTGGAAATAAAGGAACACGCGGCCTCTACTCTAAAAAATAGATTCATGCGCAAATCGGGTGACATTCGGCATAACCCTATTTCTTCATCGATTTGGAGTTCTGTTAAAAATATTTTCTCCATTGTCAGGGAGCGTTCTTTTTAGATCCTATGTAGTGGCAATTCTGTGAGTTTCTGGTTCAATAATTGGAGCAGGGAAAGTTTGGCTTCTCAACTTAATTTTACTGAAGCGAATAGAGACTCTCATGGTGGGACTATAAAGGATCATTTTATTAATAATAATTGGAATTTGCCTAAGGAAATCCCTATTGACATTAGGGCAGAAATTTTGAGTTTATAGATGCTTAAATCGGGGCCTGATGTGTGTATTTGGAAGCTGGAACTGGATGGGGCATTCAGTGTCAAAGGGGTACTTTTTTATGCAAAAATTTGAGGCTTAATTTTACTTTTCGTTGTAAGACTTCATCTAGAAAGCATTTTTTCCACCTTCGTGTTCGACACTTTATTGGTGTGTAATACATGGCAGAATTCCTATAGATGATGCATTATAAGCTAAGGGGATAAATGTTGTATCCGTTTGTTCACTATGTGGGCAAAGTACAGAGATATTGGAGCATCTTTCTCTATAATTTTCGTTTACAAGAGCAATTTGGATTGCTCTAGGAAATTTTTTTGGGAGGACAGTGGATTTGACTAAAGGTGTTAATTCTTTGCTTGAATTGGCTCAAGAGCTTTGGTGTGGATCCCAACTTTTTATGGTTTGGAATATTGCAATTGTCATGGTTATTTGGATAATTTGGTTAACTCGTAATGATGCTCGTTTTCGGAACAAAATCCCAAACATTAGAGTTTGTCTTCGGGTACTATGGAAGTCAATGAAGGAGGTTGAATTTTTTTTGAAGTGGTTGCACAAAAAACACTAATGACTTTGGTGTTTGAAAGAAGCTTGGGTTTTATATCTTGCCAAGAAGAAGGGAAAATATAATTCATGTGGCATAGGCTCCTCCGCCACCAACTTTCATGAAGGTTAACATTGGCTCACCGGTTGTGCTTGGTTATAATTGGCTATTTGATTGACAAAAGCAAGTAATAAAGCACAAGCATTCAATCAGTTTATAATCCCTCCAAGAATCAATTAATTCCAAATCTGTTGTAAGGATTCTTAAGTGAGCTATAAACTTAAGGAAATCCAAAAACCAAAACCTTTGTGAAAACAGGAGTGTAAGGATCTCTAACTTGGGTGAGTTGTGAGATTGGAATACAACTTGAAGTTGGTGCTTTGAGTGGGAACTCCCTGTAGGACTCAGCTAGGAGTTAGTGCTTCTAATGGTATATCCTACATCCTAAAGGGGTTACCATCCATAGATAAATTGTAAGGCTTGATTCCTGGCAGTTGGAAAGAAATCCACTAGTGGAAAAGCTTAGAGGAAGGAAACTCTGGGGACTGGAGTAGGTGGGGCCGAACTAGGATAAAATCCTTTGTGTTTGATTTCTTTAACTCTTTATTTATTGCATTATATTGTCATAACTGCATCATCTGGAACTATCATTCAGATCATAATCTAACACACAACACTAAGACTTTTAAAGTCTATATATTCCGCGAAAAAAGGTCATTCACCACCTCTAACCTTATAAAGACCCTCATAGGGACCAACAATTTTAATCTACACTTCTTATTGAACATAAAAACAATAGAGATTGGCATGACTTTTCGATAAAAGAAGAAAGAGAAAAGTAGAAGGAGAAAGAGAATAAGAAAGAGAAGAAGAAAAATAAAAGGAAAAAGAATACAAAAGAGAAAAAGAAAAGGAAAGGAAAGGGAAAAAGAGAAATAGATAGAAGAAGAAGACAGACGAAGAAGAGAGATTAAAGGGTTTAAACTTTTCTTATTTTTTTTAAAATTAATGTCATGTGTCAGTCTACTACTGGTTAGACTTGTCAAAACTAATATGTGGCCCACGTGGATGTCGATTTCCCTTCTGAGAGTGGTTGAGTCTGAATTAGGGAGTTAAATGATGCGCTTTTTAAAAGATGAGGTAGTCGCGGGGACATTTCCAAAGTTCAGGGAGGCAGCAGGTTTTTTGTGCCAAGTTGGGGATGTTGTTGATGCATTAAGCCTAAAATTAAATAAAATCATGACCAATAAATTAAAGTTAAGGCCAATGCTATCTAATAGACCCAACTTGCGCACTTTTACCTTAGACATACCCAACCTTTAAAGTGGACCTCCGAGGTACCTAAACTTGTCAAAAGTGAGCCTTCGTGCTACCTTAGTTCAC
The DNA here is from genome assembly GCA_947683365.1 of Euphorbia pulcherrima. Taxonomy (NCBI): domain Eukaryota; kingdom Viridiplantae; phylum Streptophyta; class Magnoliopsida; order Malpighiales; family Euphorbiaceae; genus Euphorbia; species Euphorbia pulcherrima. Next base: position 10,593,402 of record CANTUS010000016.1, read on the forward strand.
TCGCCAAGTCGCAGCCTGGAGAGTGTATTACACTCGCTGCCAAATTTCAAAAAACCTTTGAAAAAACATCTTTTAAGTCCCTACAATTTTAATTCAACAAAAAAACACCAAAAATTTGGAAAAGTCAAACTAATGGCATAACGACACATGGCATAAACTAACAAAATTTCAAAAAACATGACAAAATTGGGTTTTTAAACTTGTAATAAATCTTCACCCTTGATCGGGTTATAGGTGGCGCTTCTGGAGCCGTTGATTAATCTGTTAGACTATAATTTGGCCCGTTTGAATTCTAGGGATTGATGCTGAAAAGTTGTCAGTGATTATTTTACTTGGCTTTTTGTCATGCACCAACTTTTACACCATCGGCTTTTTGGTGTGAGCTCCACACACCTCCTTATTGGTCTAGGTGAAAAAGGTTGTTAGCTTTTTCAGTCCGGTGTCAATCCTTTTGTCCTTTTACTAAAAAGTGCAAGCTGTCACTTTTATCGTGTTCATGGGGAAAGGATCTTTGACTTTATAGACCAAAAGATGGAGGGAAAAGCTATCCTTGAAGCTTTTCCAATTGTCTTCAAGCATAAGTCTTCCGGATGTCTTCAGACACATTGTCTCTGGATCTCTATGCTTCCGGAGTTAGGGCAATCAGTTCTTCCGGATGCTGTTCTTGAGGGATTAAAGCTTGTTTTCTTTACAAGCTTTATTCTGATGATTCCTTATGCTTAGGTACTTGATGTCTTTAATGGACAACCTTGTAGCTGGATCTTTGTCCGGATGTTTCCATTTGGATTTAGGAATTACATAGTTTTAAGTTTTTGTTTCTTTCAAACCTGATCCGGAATGTTTAGTTTAATTTGTTATCTGGATCATTGTTTCCCAATAATCTCCCCCATTTGATGGAAATAAAAACTAAGTACAAGGGCATGGAGTATATATGACTAAGTATGATTCTTGATACTTAGACATTTATAGATTTTACTCCCCGATAATTCTAGCATCCTAACTCCCCCAATAATTTTCAATTCTAGCTTCTAAGCTTGTTTTAGTATAATTGCAGATTGTACTTTTAGAAGCAACATTTTGAGAATTAGATATTTTCACTATATATACTTCTGCTGTTAACAATAGTTAACATCAATGAAGTTCAGATTACAAATTTCAGAAATATATAATAGTGAATCTAGCTATTACAAATTGCAAAAATTATAGCTAGTCTAATTCTCTCCGGATGGTCCTCCTTCCTTTTCCTTTACCTTACCGAATTCAGGTTCTTGTATATTTTCTCCCCCTTTTTGTTTCCAGCTTGGGGGCCTATCACCATATAAGTCTTGTTATTCCAAGCTGCTTGCCAAGCATTTGAATAAATAGTGTAGTCAGCACTACCTTTGGACCTTTCATCAATAATCTTGTCAACTAAAGGAGGAGTGAGATAGAAGGGTCGGATTGTCTTCTTCAATTGGTCATAGGATTGTTTGATTGACGGATGAATATGCAAGACAAACTCTTGATCCTTGGGATCATAGTAAGGGAAGAGTACCTTTAGGAGAGTTTTCATTCCCTTCTGACCAAAGAAGTCAGAGTCTCCAATGACTTGTACTAGATTGTGGAAGATTGGAAGAAGCTGGCTTTTCGGAATTGCAGGAGAGGAGGAGGATCCGGATATTGAGAGGTTATTGATTCCGGTTTGGAGTAGGGTTATTTCTTCACTAATCCCTTTCCTGATATTATGAATGGATTTCATCTAAAGAGAGATTTCTTTGGTGATGGATCCCTTCCAATCATTTATTATTTTATCTAATCCAGCCAAACGACTCTGCATTTCATCACCCATGTCATCAAGTATTTTTCTCGAATTTTTGGAAGAGTTTTCTCAATGAAGTACACCAGTATTTCCTGGGTGACTTGCTGGTCAATGCCGAGATCCAAGATAGTTGGCTTAAGGTCCTTCTCAGCCATGAATTTTGACAAGTTTTCAAACTTGATATCCAGATAGGCTTTGATTTCTTCTGAGAGCACGGAGGAGGAGAAAGTGATCATGTCAAGTATTGTACCATAATTGTTTAAAGCCAGGGTATTGGCTTGATCAACAGTCTGGTTAGCTGTGGAACCATTTTCTTTAAGCTCATTTAATGTTGGTTTGATCAGGGAGAGAGAAGCTTCAGCAATAGCTCATGGAGTTAGGAAATCCAAGACTTCGTCTTCCATTTTCTTTACTGAATTTTTAATTTCATGCAACTCCTTCTTTACATCCGAATCAGCAGCTTGTCTTAGCAGTTCCTTTTCAACCCCTCTTAGATGGCTACATATTGTCCGAAGGCTCTTCTTGATCCTCATTCTCCTCTTGAGCAGCCTCTTTCAGTGGATGAAGTGCTGCTAAAACTTTGGCTTTTACTGTGTTATTTGCAGGCACTCTTATGGGGCTAACTTTTAGAGGAAATTCTTCTGCAGAGGAGTTGGAGGATTCATCTCCAGAACTAGAGCTGCTTCCAAATAGTTCATTATCAGCTTCATTATTGGTCTCCTCTGAATAGGACTTATCTTATTCTTCTCTCCTCTCTTCTGACCTTTCCCTCGGACTTTCCTAGCACTTAGAGTCCACTTTAGAAGTGTTCTCTTCGGATCTTATACCCTGTCCTTCCTCCGAAATGATATTATTCGAGTTGGGCTCACCTTCCTTGGAAACATTTGGGACATGTGTATCCAAGTTGTCCCTTATCTCAATAGTTGAGTCAACACCAACAAGATCAGCACAAAAATTTAAAGGAGCAATGTCAAGGGGTGCCTCATTAAATGACGATGGAATTTGGATGCTCGAGGCTTCTTTTTCTTCACTTCTTCCCACCTCAACCCTCGGATGATAGGAATTATCCTCTGTCACCCCTGTAAATGCCTTTTTGGACTTACAATAACTCCTCTAGGCATGCTGGAACTGTCCTTGACACCCACTACGATTGCCTTTACAGGACTTATATCTATAGGGATTTTAGCTTTCAAAATTAGCAGGTTCTCTGGAAGAGGTTCTGTGATGGGTAGGAGTTGAATGATCCGAATTCTGAAATTTTTGAGACCTCAGCCAAGGTAGCTTGATCTATGAGGATTGGTGTAGCTGAGGATGCTCCAGGTCCTTCTGTGGTAAGATTATTAATTCTATAGTTGTCTGCCACAGAAGCCATCATCTCTTCATACTGAGGATCCTCCGGAAGGATGTCCTCATTAGATCCTGGGACATTCTTGCCTTTTGAACTTTGAGCCTTAGCCAAATCCTCCACAACCACCCTCTTAGCGACCTCCTCATCAATAATTATAGCAGTTGGCTTCTTGGTTGTTTTCTTTTGATGTTTTTGAGCCTGAACTGCTTCATCAAAAGTGCACCCCTTCTGGGTGAACTACTTCTTCAGCATTGGCATTTCATCTTCTGTTTCCTCTTCATCAGACCCATTTCTCCCTTCCAGCAATTCTGATGCTTTTATTTTCTGACCTTTCTGATAGCCTTTTCGTATTACAATAGCAGCTACTGTAATGGTTTCCCTTGCTTCCGGATTACATACCAGTCGTTTCAATAAATCAGCTGTCTTAATCAACCTGCCCCTTGGTTTTAGCTTTGTTGGAGATTTTTAAAGTAGCTGGGTAATTATTTGTGTGTCTTTATTTTCCTCTTCATCTGGAATTATGGCAAATTATTTCTAGGCCTTTGGTCTTGCAGTTCTGGGCTTTTTACAGGTATGAACTATGGTATCCAGATTTGCTGCTTTTTGGGTCTTGTTCTTTCTGTCATCCTTGATCTTTTTTGCTTTCTCTTCATTCCATTCTTCTCTGAAGGTCAATCTTTGAAAGTTCTTCTCAAGAATTTCTTTTCCATTTCCAGCATGGAAACCAGTCAGATTTACCTCATTAATTAAAAGGATCCAAGTAATTAGAGCCTCGTGGGAATTGACATGGTTCTTGAGATAATTGATTATCAGTACAAGCTAGTTGATTTTAATGCATCTAACCCAGTATTGTAAGATGCAATGTTGCAAGGCAGAGATGGTTATCAGGGATCCCTTCCGAATTAGAATGAGCTTTGCCATGACATGTTGGAGAAATCGTAGGGTTTCTGGGAAGTGAGTAGAAAATTTATCCCCAAAGTAATTGGGATATAACCATAGATTTGAATTATAATCCACTTTCACTTCATCTCCATCAGTCCGCAGTTGCAATTTGGAATTCTTCATATTGAGTCTTTCTTCAAATAAATCAGGGGTAGTGGTGATTTCTTTCCCTTGAACCTTGGTTCGTAGGGCGTCAAACTCCTTGTGGACTTAGAGGTTGTCATAGAATTCTTTAACCAATTCTGAATTCATTGGGTAGTTGATCTTGATAAAGTCACCCAAATGCTGATCATCGATTAGCATTGAGAAAGGGGGTGTTTCGAACAAAATATTATCTCCTAGGAAGTCCGTAGGATTAACTGAATTGCTGGGTTTTAGTTTTGATGGCTCAAAATCAGCATCTTTTAGGTCAAATTTTGAGAAGAGATTTCGGGTTGGGAGATTTTGGGTTTCTTCTTGGTTTACGATTGCTGTCATTTTGAGGGAATTTCTAAGAAGAATTCGGGTTCTGGGTTTTGATTTTAGCAGAGTAATAGTAAAGTAGTTGCTCGCATGAGGAAGAAGAGTGAATTTGAGGGTTTTGTATAGAATTTTCAAAGTGAGGGTAGTTTGGTAATCCGGACATCGGTAGTTTAACTAGATTGATGACATGGTAATCAGATTTTTAAGAGAGAGGTAAACTCATTTAACCAGAGAATGGGAACGGTTTATATTAAAAATGAACTGTCAAATTTACCGTACGTGTAACAGCCAATAGACGTTTGAAATTCAAAAAGTAATTGTTGCCTTTATGCACTTTTCCTGTCATTTGTCATTCATGTCTGCTGACATGGCATCTTTCTGGAATAACTTTCTCCCCAATACTTCTTCTCTTTCGGATGGAATTTTCTACCATTGATCCAGCTTGATTTCAAGTTGTCTTCCGAATTAACCCTAAATTGGGTTGGACATACCAATTGACTCCCTTAGCTTCCCAAATTGATCTTTACTTAATGGTTTAGTAAAGATGTCTGCTCTTTGCTCATTGGTTGGAATGTATACCAATGCAACATCCTTCTTCATCACATGATCCCTAATGAAATGTTGCCTTATGGTTACATGCTTCATCCTGCTTTAGAGTACTGGATTCTTTGACACATCAATAGCACTTTGGTTGTCACATATAACATCGACACATCCAGATTGAACTCCATAATCTTCAAGTAGTTGCTTCATCAAGGGGAGTTGAGCTACACAACTTCGAACTGCCATGTATTTAGCTTCTGTAGTAGACAAGGCAACTAAAGTTTGCTTCTTATTGTACCATGATACTAAGAAATCTCCAAGGAAGTGGCATCCTCCAGATGTACTCTTTCTTTCAAGAGTATCTCTCCCATAATCAGCATCAGTAAATCCTTGCAGTATGAAATCCCTATTACTAGGATACCATATACCTACTTTAGTGGTTCCTAGGAGATATCTAAGAATTCTCTTTACTACTTTGAGATGAGAATCCTTAGGATTGGCTTGATACCTTACACAGTAGCAAACTGCATAGTGTATATCAGGTCTGCTAGCTGTCAAGTATAGGAGTGCTCCCTCTATCGAGCTTTTGATCAACATCCTCTCCTTCACAATCCTTGGATAGGACTGTATCTGATCCCATTGGAGTGGACATGCGCTTGCTTTTGTCCATTTTAAACTTCTTCAGGATTTCCTTGGTGTACTTTGACTGGTTAATGAAAATCCAATCCAGACTTTGTTTGATTTGTAGACCAAGGAAGAAATTGAGTTCTCCCATCATGGATATCTCAAATTCCTTCTGCATTTGAGAGCTAAATTCTTCACACATTCTTTCATCAGTTGCTCCAAATATGATATCATCCACATAAATTTGAACTAGAATGATATTATTTTTCTTCTTTTTGATGAATAGTGTGGTATCTGTTTTGCCTCTGATATAACCTTTGGATATAAGAAATAAGGTTAATCTTTCATACCAAGCTCTAGGTGCCTGCTTTAATCCATAGAGAGCCTTCTTCAACTTGTAGACATGATCCAGATCCTTTGGGTCTTCAAATCCGGGAGGTTGCTTAACATAGACTTCTTCTTGGATAACACCATTAAGAAATGCACTTTTGACATCCATCTGGTATAGTGTGAACCCCATGAATGATGCAAAAGCACATAGAATCTGGATTGCTTCCAGCCTTGCTACGGGAGCAAAGCTTTCTTAAAAATCAATTCCTTCTTGCTGGTTGTAACCTTGGGCAACTAATCTTGCCTTGTTTCTCATCACTACTCTAAATTCATCAAGCTTGTTTGAGAACACCGACTTAGGTCTAATGATTGATTTTCCTTTAGGAGGTGGTACTAGATCCCAAACATCATTTCTAGAGAACTGATCTAGTTCTTCCTGCATTGCCATCATCCAGCTTTCATCACCTTCAGCATCTCGAAACTTCTTTGGCTCAATGAGAGAGACAAAAGCAGTATGGCTCATCAACCTGTTGAGCTGACATCTGGTTCTTACTAGATTTTGAACATCATCCAGAATATTTTCAATGGAATGATCTCTATGTGTCCGGATCTCCCTTTGCATACCTAACTGGGACTTACTCCACTTCAGCCTCAACCACTCCTTCTTGGCCTTCATTACAGTCAATCTCCTGTGGGTTGAGATTAACTTGTTGTGCTTCTGAATTAAAGGATATTCCTTCATCTTCCTCTTTATACTTCTTAATTTCAAATGAATCAGGAATTCCTGCTTCCTTCTTTTCTCCAGATTTTTCAGCTTCGGGAACTAGATCTTCTGGAGTGTAGTTTTTCTTACGTGCAGTGTTAGTCTCATCAAAATCTACATGTATTGACTCTACCATAGTTTGGGTTCATTTATTGAAGACTCTGTAAGCCTTACTATGTATTGAGTAGCTAAGGAAAATTGCTTCATCAGATTTAGGATCAAGTTTATGGTCTTTCTGATGAGAGGTGTATTTAAAATATAACATGCAGTGTTTACGGCATCTCCCCAAAAGTATTTTGGCGAACAATTCTCATTAAGCATTGTTGTAGCCATCTCAACTATGGTCCTGTTCTTTCTCTCAACAACTTTATTCCATTGAGGAGTGTGAGGGGCAAAGAAGTTATATTCAATGCCATTGGAGTCACAAAAGTCAGCAAAATGCTTATTTTTAAATTCTCCACCATTATCACTCCGGATGCGTGCAATGCTTATGCCCTATTCTACTTCTATCCGGATGAATGTTTTAGAGAATTAGTTAAAGGCCTCATCTTTGCTTGCTAGTAAGAGCACCCACGTATATCGAGAATAATCATCCATAATGACCATGGTGTATTCTCTTCTACCTAAACTCAATGGTTTGATTGAACCAAAGAGATCAATATGTAAGAGCTCAAGTACTCTTTTGGAAGGAATGTATGAGATGGAAGGAAAACTTATATTATGTTATTTATCTAATTGACATGCAGTACATAGGTGATCCTTATCAAAAGCAACCTTAGGTAAACCCACTACTAATTCCTTCTTGGCTAGTTTAGATAAGAGGTTCATGTTGACATGTCCTAACCTCCAATGCCATAGCCATAATTCTTCTTCTTTAGACACCAAGCAGATATTCTTTGTATCATTTTTAATGTTTACAGAATAGACATTATCTACTCTAGGTGCATAAAGAATGAGTTGGTTGGACTTACTATCATAGATTGAGTAGCGTCCGAAATCAAATGTGACTTTTCTTCCCTTGTCACAAAGTTGGGCGACACTTAACAAGTTAAATTTCAGTCCATCAACCAATAAGACATCTTCTATCTTTAACTCAGATCTAATGGTTCTATGACCAATGATCTATCCCTTTTGATTGTCTCCAAAGCTTACTTTGTCTCCCTTCTTCCTGGTCAATGTGATGAAGGCCTTCGCATCACCTATCTTGTGCCTTGAGCATCCACTATCAATGTACCAAGTGTATTGATCAATTATGGATCTAAGGCATACCTGCAAGACATATCAAGTGGGTTTGGGTACCCAATCAGATTTGGGTCCTCTCGGGTTAATAACCCTCTCATGCCAAGGGTAAACATCATAATAACCATTTTTAATCTACATTATTTAGTAATATGAATGTTTTTCCCACAAAACTTGCACCCTGAAATGGGTCTATTCTGCTTTTACTTCTCATTGATTTTCTCTAGATCCTCCTTCCCATTGTTCCCTTTATATCCAGCTTTTTGCATACTGGTGGATAGTCCGGTGTGAATCCGAAAACTGGTTGGAGGTGCAACTTCTGCTTCATAATTTCTTGTTTGTTTGGTAGGCATTTGGTTGTAACCCACTTTAGCCTTTCCCTTTTGAGCAGCAGTATATCTTTAGGCTTGTGGTTGCCTGCTAACTTCCTTCATCCTTTGATTAGGGGTCCTTTGGAATTTGTTCTGAGCAGGAGGATGATGATCTCTTCTTGGAGCTTTTGTCTCTGGCCTTTTCCTGGATACTTTCTTTAATAGATTGATTTCTCTATCCAGTCTTATTACATTTGCATTTAGGATCTGGACTTGATTCCTCAAAAAGTTTTCCTCCACAACATTAATATGCTTGGTTGCTCTTACCAGATTGATGTCTTGTGCCGTTACTTCAGCATCTTCTTCTAACTCCATTACTGCTCTTTTGAGAGACCTGATTGCTTTTGCATTCTTCTTTACACCCTTAATTACAATAGTTAGAGCTCTAGCAAGGTCAAAATTAGAAGCAGAATTAGTACAAGAATTTACCTCAGTGTTTGTTATTTCTGATTCTGATTCTTCAATTTGCACTATTTCTTGCTTGGAGGCATTCCCTTCGGATTGGTCTACTTCCGGATCAGTTAGAGCCATGAATGCGCAGTTAACAGTCTCCTCTTCTTCTGTTGAAGATGAGCTGCTGCTTTGTTCACTGTTGCTCCAGGTAGCTACCATTGCCTTCTTTTTTAACTTCTTGGTTCTCTTAAGCTTGGGACATTTTGTTTTGAAATGGCCTTTTTCTCCACATTCAAAACAGGCAGCATCTTTTTCTAGATCCTTCTTTTCTTACGGATTTCTTTCGGACCTGTCCATTCTGGAAGTTCCTTCTCTTGATCTTCGAGATTCATATTTTTTGGACTTCCTTCTTTCTTTCTTTTGTAGAAACTTGTTGAGTCTTCTGGTTAATAGGGCTAGTTGCTCCTTAGTGCTTTAAGGTTCCGTGGCTTGTTCTTCTTCTCCAGATGAAGCTAATCCGGTAGATTCTGCCTTTAGTGCAATGGCTTTCTTTTTCTCTTCAGGCTTCTTTTCTTGAGAGTTATATCTCTCCAAGGATAGCTCTTGAGTTAAGAGATTGCCAATGAGCTCATCATAACTATAGAAGCTTAGGTCATGAGCTTCCTCAATGGTAGTCTTCTTATTGTCCTATTCCTTGGGGAGACTCTGGAGCACTTTCTTCACCATCTCTACTTCAGGAATTTCCTTTTTGAGCCTCTTCATCTCATTCACTAGATTGGTATATCTAGTGTTCATATTACTGATGGATTCTTTTGGCTCCATTTTGAAAGCTTCAAACTTCTGCTAGAGTAGATCAAGCTTAGCTTCTCTTACTGTAGTGGTTCCTTCATAGGTTACCTCCAGCTTCTCCCAAATCTCTGTTGCAGTCTTGCATCTGGATATTCTGTTAAATTTAGCTGCACTAAAAGCATAATGAAGCATGTTAATAGCATTTACATTTTCCCGCAACTTTTTAAAATCATTCTCATCCTACATACTTGATGGCTTTCGAGTAGTCATACCCTCTACTTCATAAGTACGCTCATATGGGCCATCTTTAATAACTAACCATGCTTGCATGCTATAGGACTAGATGAAGTTCTTCATCCAGTTTTTCCAGAACGTGTGGTGTTCACCGGTGAAGAGTGGAGGACGGGTAATGGACATACCCTCCGGAAGGAGTTGTGAGTTTTGGAAACTCATTTTGATGTATGAATCAACATGTTGGACCTTTAGCTCGAGATTGTTAGATCTCTAGTTTTGATCACTTGCTGTGATACCACTTGTTGGTCCCTGTGAGGGTCTCTATAAGGTCAGAGGGGGGTGAATGACCCTTTTTTGCGGAATATACGAACTTTAAAAGTCTTAGTGTAGTTTGTTTGATTATGATCCGGATGATGTAGTTATGACAATATAATGCAATAAATAAACAGTTAAAGAAATAAAACACAAAGGATTTTATCCTGGTTCGGCCCCGCCTACTCCAGTCCTCGGAGTTTCCTTCCTCCGAGCTTTTCTACTAGTGGATTCCTTTCCAACTGGCAGGAATCAAGCCTTACAATTTTTCTCCAGATGGTAACCCCTTCCGGATGTAGGATATACCACTAGAAGTACCAACTCCTAGCTGAGTCCTTTAGTCTTTAGTAGGATATACCACTTAGACTTCTACCCCGAATCTAAGCTGAGTCCTACAGGGAGTTCCCACTCAAAGCACTAACTTTAAGTTGTATCCCAATCTCACAACTCACCCAAGTTGGAGATCCTTACACTCTTGTTTTCACAAAGGTTTTGGTTTTGGATTTCCTTAAGTTTATAGCTCACTTAGGAATCCTTACAACAAATTTGGTATTAATTGATTCTTGGAGGGATTGTAAACTGATTGAATGCTTGTGCTTTGTTACTTGCTTTTGTAAATCAAACAGCCAACCTTCTCATTTGGTGAAGCTTCTGTTTTATAGGCTTTTATCATAAATGTAGCCGTTGTGGGTTGTTGAACTTGTAATAAATCTTCACCCTTGATCAGGTTAAATGTGGCGCTTTCGGAGCCGTTGATCAATCTGTTAGACTATAATTTGACCCGTTTGAATTCTAGGGATTGATGCTGAAAAGTTGTCAATGATCATTTTACTTGGCTTTTTGTGATGCACCAACTTTTACACCATTGGCTTTTTGGTGTGAGCTCCACGCGCCTCCTTATTGGTTTAGGTGAAAAAGGTTGTTAGCTTTTTCAGTCCGGTGTAAGTCCTTTTGTCCTTTTACTTAAAAGTGCAAGCTGTCACTTTTATTTTGTTCATAGGGAAAGGATCTTTGACTTCATAGACCAAACGGTGAGGGAAAAGCTATCCTTGAAACTTTTCCCATTGTCTTCAAGCATGAGTCTTCCGGATGTCTTCAGACTCATTGTCTCCGGATCTCTATGCTTCCGGAGTTAGGGCAATCAGTTCTTCCGGATGCTGTTCTTGAGGGATTAAAGCTTGTTTCCTTTCCAAGCTTTATTCTGATGAATCCTTGTGCTTAGGTACTTGATGTCTTTAATGGACAACCTTGTAGCTAATTCTTTGTCCAGATGCTTCCGTTTGGATTTGGGAAATTACATAGTTTTAAGCTTTTGTTTCTTTCAAACCTGATCCGGAATGTTTTGTTTAATTTATTATCCGGATCATTGTTTCCCAACAATGACTTAAGAACCTAAGTACCAAATACAAGTTCATTTCATGATTTTTCCTGATTGTTAGTCGTTAAAAGCAATTTTTTTGAAAGGGAAACACTTCCTTAGTAGCAATTACAAAAAAATAACAAATGGTTTAAGCGGAAATGCATAATTCTTAAAAAGTTTTGTTTCCGGGGAAAATTCATTAATTTTCCTGAAAAATTCATGACTTTCCCCGGAAATGTTTATGATTTCCCCAGAAACAAACCAAAACAGCGTATCTGCTTCAATTTAATTTCCCTTAAAAAAAACCCAACTAATTTATTTCTCTGACCCAAATTCAAACATCTTGTAAGCAATGTAATTCAACAAAATCAAACTAAAGAAATCCCAACAGCTTCCCTTGGTCAAAATATGCCCAAAATATTACAAAGCCTACAAAACCCAAAAATGAACCCAAAGGTATTAGCTTTTTTCAATTAATCACAATCTTAGAATTAGAAATGGGGCAAGGCAACGGGGAATCTTCAAGCTATAGAGTAATCTTTAATGTTTGATTGTAATTTGTAAAGGAAAACCCAACTTAAAATTGAACTCAAAATCATATTTGTGATTTTTTTTGTTTTTTATTCCCTAAATAAAGGTCAACACGGGCCTCCCGAGTCAAAGAACGCCACATCAGCATCCACATAGGATCGAGGGAGCTAAATGGTGCACTTATTAAAAGTTGAGGTAGCTGTGGGAACACTTTTAAAGTTCAGGGAAGCAACAGGTTTTTTGTGCTAATTTGGGGTTGTTGTTGATGCATTAAGCCTTAATTTTATTCTATTGATTATAATCATATTTAATAATTAATATGACTCTTTTTTACTCATCAAATATTTGACAGAGAATCACAAGAAAACTGTAAAAAAGTATAAAGTATAATTCTATTTAAGAAATAAATTTGAATTTTATATCTATGTACTATTAATTGTTTTGTATTGTTGGATTGTTTCGTTTTAAACATGTGTCATTTCTTCTTATTTTTACCTTTTCAATTTATTGGGTAAATTTCGCAATTCTTATATTATTTTCTCCAAATTGAAAAAGATCATTGCTGATGGATGAATTTGTCGAGAAGAAATGAATGAATTTTGTGAATCCTTTGGTGATTTATAAATTAAAGTGTAATCCATTGGTGATTAAGATGAGATTTATAAAAAAAATAAGATGATGAAGAATCATAGATTAGGATGAGTTTAGAATGTTGTCATGTTATTAAAGGAAAAACAGAAAAGAAATTAAGGCTACGTTTTAGATAAAATTGAGAACACAAATTTGTTATCACGTACTCTCTGCTCTACTTTTATAAGTTTATTTATGAAGATTACGAATGTAGTGCAATTATATTAATTAGAAAAAAAAGTTAATAATTAAATTAAGTATGATAAATTGAGTTTCTTTTTTTTTAAGAATGATAAATCGAATTTGATATTCTCTGTGTACAAAGATGTTCTCCGCAAATAAATTATATTGCGAAATAAATTTATCATTGATATACTTATTATAAATGACTTATCCGTGCATCGCACATGTACTACACTAGTTTTAGATAAAAGCCAACAATAACAAAAACACACATGTTTGAAACATTTTTGTGTATAAAAAGAAAATGATGTTTCAACATTATGATAATTAGAAAAAAGAAATGTTAAGATATTGGTTGACTCATGACGTTACAAAGTCTATAATTTGAGTTTGAAATCAGGAATTTTTGAACTCTCCTCCTAATTGATCCTGATTATATGGTTATTTTCCCGAAATTTTGTGTTTCATAGAAATGTCCTGTTTTTTTAATTGTTTCCATTATTTTTAGCAATGATATTACAAAATGAAAGAAACTATCGTCTTGTTGTTTTTGTCTGGTAACAGGAAAGAAATTTTAACTTTCATTTTTCGTTTACCAGAACGTATCTCTAATTAGCCAAAATAATTTTTCTTTCTTAAGAAAAATCTTTGTATCAAACATATATGTAAATTTCCATTAATATTCTCACACATTTGATCAGTTGAAAATTTGAAGCTGACATGACATTTTTTTTATATTTATATTTATAAATTTACTTAAATACTTTTTGCTGTTTTGTTTTATGACTCAAATTTTTTTTACTATCTATTTCTATTTTATTTTAGAAATTTTTGAGAAGTTATAATATTTTTTGTAATTAAAAATTATTGATAACTTTAAAAAATCATAACAAAATGAAAATTTTTCGAAACTTATTCAAATCTTGATATATAATTTTCGAATAATATAGTTGAAATATAAAAATGTTGAATTTATTAAAATAATTTGTGTAACATAGACAAAAAACTAATTTTAAAAAACATACCTACGTTTTTCCTTTGTTTGCAAACTTTTGAAACCACATGTATTCTTTTGAAAAAAAATTCCCCAAAGGCGTTTTTTCAATATGACCAATCCACATGACATGTTTTTTAAGTTTACCCTTATAAATGTTGAACTCGGAGCGGTTTTTGAAGGGTGACTTAGTTGAAAGTTCGTTAGGCAGTTATTTTCTGAGGCTATTTATAGAGCTTAAGCTCTCGATTTCGGTCTGGGAGAACAATGAACATCCAAGTGAATGATATACTTCATGGGTTTGACACCATATACAACCCAAAACCCTAAGGTAATGGGTCATTCCCAATCATATATCATTCACTTAATTCATCAACTTTTCAAGTGAGATTCTAAACTCACACTTACCCCAACAATCTCCCCCCCCCAACTTAAAGAGGCTAGGTATTGAACCTAAGACCTCCCACCACTAATATTGAGTGTTGTACTAATTGAGCTACATCTAATTGATAAAAATACCTATTTAGTGCATTATTTATTCAATTTTAATACTCAATAGACTAGACACAAAAAATATATAACAATTGTAGATGATAAAAAAAATGTATTTAAGTCTTAACGCTCTGATTTTACACTAAATAACAAAACTACTTTATCGAGTTAAAACGAATTTGCAAGCTAAAAGAAGTTATTCATGTCAGCCTCCTCAAAATGGAAATTTTGTGCAAAAATTATTCATCAAGGCGCTTTTATTGGTCAACTAGAAATAAATATTGGATTGAGTTTTAATTTATAGGTGTATTGTATATCAGAAATAAATAAAAAGTATGCATTCTTTTATGGATATTGAGTAATAACTTTCGAAATTAGTAGAGTTTTAAATTAAAGGAATTCAAAAAAATATGTCGAAATATTTAAATATGGAATTAAAATTGATAATTTATTTTGAATGAAAATTGCCCGGTGGAGAAAATTTCTATTATTTATCAAGTTGTTGTCGCAAAATTGTTCCCTTCGGTCTAACACTCATTTTCTTACATGTGGCTACATATTTTTATTTGTAGCAATAAATCTTTTATTTTTAAATTTTTGAAGGAGTGGTGAAACGATTCTCCAAAGAGTTTCGCATAATACAAATTGTTACCCACGGTAAATAAACTTTGTAACAAAACTTTTTAGGGGAAACTATTAAATTTGACATTTCTTCGTGGAAAACGGAATTAAAAATGGGAGAATCTCAATGTATTAAGCTAAAGATAATTGAATAATATATTAAGCTAAACATAATAGACTAATGCATGGTTTAACTAATGATGTCATCATAGAAATCACTAACTGAAAAAAACACATGTTTGAACATTTTATTATGGAAAAAGAAAATCTTGATTGAACAAAATTAGAGTTAAAAAAGTGAGTTATTAACAAATTGGTTGACTCATGACTTAATCCATACATTTGTTTGGGCGATCAATCCATTTTGAGCAGTGTTTGGATAACAACAGTACGTGTGTGTGAGATTCTTTGTACATCGGCTTGCCTTTTAGTACTATTTAAATGAATATTTGTCTATATGTATTTGTTATAAAATTTAGCTATACATATCTGAATCATATAATAAACATTTTTCTAGAAAGAAAAAGAATCAAAAAAAAAAAAATAAGGGACTGAAAATTAGTAATGCAGCTTCCAAGAAGTTCCCGGTCTTCAAACTTTTTAGATGAAATTTCAAATGGAAGGAAGATGCATTTAGATATTATTGTGAACTAGCATTATATATAGGAACATACAGTTAGACATTTTTGTGCACAGAAAGCAAAAATAGAATCAGCAAATAAAGAGAGGTCTAGATGAGATTAGTTATGTTGGTGATGATGCTACTGACTATCACCCAATTTGCGAAGGCAGCTCCTCAAATGGCCAAGCCCAACTGTAAAGAATATTGCGGAAATATAATGATACCATATCCATTCGGAATGGAGAGTGGAGATTGTTATAAGAATGAAGGGTTTAAGATCAACTGCACTAATGGTAAACCTTTTCTCCATCACCTCGAACTGGAGGTCCTCAATATTACCTTCCGTGATTATTATTCTCCTAGTTATGTTGACACTGTGGTTACAGTAAAAGGTCCAATAAAATACAATAATTGTTTGGGATTGGATGGCGGCGGTCTGCCAATAAATTTGAGAGATAGCCCTTTCTTTTTCTCTTATTCTAACAGATTTGTGGCAGTCGGTTGCAACACAAGTGCTCTAATGAACGACCGTACAAGCACAACTATTACAGGGTGCCACACTAGATGCATCCCAGGCCAAGAGTCTCTTCTTCAAGATTGGCCACAAGTCTTGCTTAACCTGAGCGGGCTTACTTCCTGCAATGGTTCCAACAATTGCTGCGACACTGCGATACCAGAACAACTCAAGGTATTTGATCCAAGTTTCCAGGGTATAGATGGTGATCTTCCTCCAAGCGACTGTAGTTTGGCTTTCATTGCAGACAGATTCTGGAATTACAGTTCACAACTCAATATTAAGGAATATGTTCCATTGAAACTGTCCTGGCTTACGGAACTTGATTATGATCTTCATAGGAAAGTTGATTGCGCCGGTGTCGACTACGAGGAAAACGAAACCACAATCTCCTTTTCTGAGTGTAGTTGCAAACCTGGATACGAGGGAAATCCAAACCTTGGAAGTCTTGGATGCAAAGGTAATTCATTATATCTCATTCAAATTCTTAAACAGCATATTAATGAAGTTCCTATTCATCATTTGATTTCCCAACTTTTTTTTACTCCACGTACTGTAAAATTTTTCAGGATTCAACAGAAATAAAGGATGTTTTCGTTGCTATGTATTCTACTATGCAAATCATATGTATTCCAACCTAATTAAAATATTATAGTATATTCTTGGAATATCTGTTTTATTATAGAGAACAGAGTACATATTCTATAATATCAAATATATATTGACTTCGAAATTTCTTATTTGCTAGATATTGACGAATGCAGAAGTCCAAAAACATATAAATGCAACGGCATAACCAAATGTATCAATACTCCCGGATCATATAAATGTGTGGCCAATCCGGTTTGGATATTTGTTATAAGTAAGCTCTTTGTTTCCTATCAAGTTACTTTAATGAGTAAACTTAAAAAATACATCGTGTAGTTTCACTCAATTTAAAAAAGAGCATGTAAAATTTTGTTTTTCAAAATAGGGTCTATAGTTTCACATCGTTAGCAATTGAAGGTTTTTTCCTGAACACCGTCAATTTTGATGACATGACAAAGGACATTTTAGAAAACCCTCATATTCCACTATAGAAAGGCAAAAAATTCCAATTTTTTTTATTTCAAATCTAATTTCAGTTTTTCATCCCCGATTTACGCAATCCTGCAACTAGGAATATTGTTTCCAATTGAGTAAGATCATAAATCTTTGCTCTTCTCCAATCTATGAAGAAATTGTGGGATTAATTTTGATTTTACTTTGAAGTATTAAATTATTTCTTCCTACCTTCACCATTTTTTACGAGATTCAGTTTTCGTCGATATACCGTTTCAAATACACTTTCTCCTTCCACTTAAACCAAAGAATCCAAGCTCCTTTATGTTAATTCATCAAGTAATTTTTATCGATTTAAGAATGATTTCTTGGATATCTGAGGATTGATTGATCTTCCAGATTACCCGTACGAAGAATTAAAGTGAAGCGGTTTATTTCTTATGAAAATTTTGATATTTCTCATATCAAACCACCTGTTTATATAGAAACCAAATTGGCAATACTATTTTGACCCTTCAACAAAATAACATTTGCACAGTAACCCTACACTTTTTACCTACCATTAACTTGATACCATATTAGTCAATTTGACCACAAACTTATTTTAACTACCATAAACATTTAATATTTACATATTTTGCACATAATTATAATTTATTTAAAAATAAATCCAACATATTGAACTACATATATATATATATATATATATATATATATATATATATATATATATATATATATAACTTTGTATATCCATGTAAATATATGTAAACCTTGCTAATGAAACACTTTCAATGTTTTTCCTCTTCCACTCAAACAGCCATAGTTGGGGTGATCGGAATTTTTGTAATACTCTTTGGTTGTTGGTGGGCTTACACGTTATTCAAGAAAAGGAGTAAGAGAAAACTCAGAAATAAGTTTTTCAAACGAAATGGTGGCTTATTACTTCAACAACAAGTTACTGCAATTGACGGTAGTCTTCAAAAATTAAAAATATTTAGTTCAAAAGAGTTAGAAAAGGCAACTGATAACTTTAATAAAAATAGAATATTAGGTCAAGGTGGCCAAGGCACGGTTTATAAAGGAATGCTGATTGATGGAAGAATTGTTGCTGTGAAGAAGTCAACATTAGTTGATGAAGAAAATCTACAGGAATTTATTAATGAAGTTGTTCTTCTTTCACAAATTAACCATAGAAATGTGGTTAAATTGTTAGGATGTTGTTTAGAGACTGAAGTTCCTTTACTTGTCTATGAATTTATACCTAATGGTACTCTTTTTCAGTATATTCATGACCAACAAGAATATGTTCCTTTATCATGGGAATTGCGACTTCAAATTGCAACTGAAGCTGCTGGAGCCGTTGCTTATTTACACTGCGCGGCTTCTGTTCCAATTTACCACCGTGATATAAAGTCTACAAACATTTTGCTGGATGAAAAATTAAGAGCTAAAGTATCAGATTTCGGCACTTCAAGATCCATAGCAGTTGACCAAACTCATTTGACAACTCATGTTCAAGGGACCATGGGATACTTGGATCCAGAATACTTCCAATCTAGCCAATTTACTGCAAAGAGTGACGTTTACAGTTTCGGAGTAGTTCTACTTGAGCTATTAAGTGGACAGAAACCAATTTCTTTTGGAAGATCAGGAGAAAGCAGAAGTTTAGCCACATATTTTAATCTTTTGATTGAAGAGAATAAGCTCTTTGAGATAGTTGATATTTCCATTATGCAAGAAAAGCATGTACAACAAATTATTGCGGTTGCTAATCTTGCCAAAAGATGTTTGAATTTATGTGGTAGGTTTCGACCTAATATGAAGGAAGTTGCAATAGAGTTGGAGCGCATCCGATCCTCATCAACAACTAAAGCCATTGTGTCAAATGCTAGCCCATCGATTGTAAATTGTGATTTTAAAGATAGCATGTCCCTGATGTCATTTGAGGTTGAACCATTGATTTCAAATCAAACGTGGTGATGAACAAGATTTGTGTCAAATGCCTACATTTTAGTATCTTTATCTTAGTGTGAGTGCATATTCGATGTAATCTAAGTGTGTGTGCATTTAGAGAGTGATCTATGTATGCTTGTCTTTAGAGGGTCATTTGATTTTTGTTAAAGGTTGTGGTAATAAAATGGGAATAAGTTTAATATAATGTATACATATTAACAGAAATACTTAAAAATCTGACATCAGAAAATACATTAGTACATCTTATATATAGTTGTATCATCCTTGAGATATACTCCTTTATGGTACGTGTTGTGTTTAGGGACCATAGTTAAAAAAATTTCTACTGTCAAATTTTGAGATTTTGAGATTCACACAATTGAAAGCACTGTAATAAGATAAGATCGCCAACCAGCCTATAACTGTTAGACCCAACAATAAGCCAAAAATTAATGGACCATTTTGTTGAATTTCGTTACAACCGATCTCAATTTGTTTATCTTGAAAGAAGAAACACACAATAGAAGAAATTTGGAGAGAATAAAGATAAAATGCAAGAGTTCTTATTTTGTTTTGTTTTGAACTCACTTGTTGAATTTCCATTGATAATACTTGCTATTTATACATCTTTTCATACATGAATTGGATGCATAAAGTAAATACATTAATTAACTAAGTACATGAATAAACATAATACATGTACCATCTAAATTCATGAACTAAGCAAATCCATGAATCTTAGTAATGATGTGTTAATACTCTAATGCATGAACTTGAATATGCATGAACAAGTTTAATCAACTTCAACACTCCCTCTCAAACTTGTTCTTTTCATGCCAAGATATGCCTTTAATCTGGAAAATACTTCACATTGATGGTCTTCTTCTCTTTCGTAAGATATGCCATCTCCCAAGCATCATCTCTGTGAAACACATCATAATCCTCCTGCATAACTACTTTCGATTCATGGAACTTTGAGGCTTCATAAAAGTTTGATGATTCAATAATAGCTATGTTGCATCTTTCATAAATGTCAGCAAGCAACTTTGTCTCTTTGTACGGACTATCAGCAGTAGAATCAACATCTACTTCATGCTCAAGCTGCTCATCTTGAACAACATTGGTAGGTCCTTCTTGAAAAATTACAATAGGTGGATTCTTATCCATCTTCTTTATTTTGGCTTGCTTCTTCTTCCAATCCAAACAAGCTTGCACATCAAACGTCAAATCCCATATCTCGTCTCTCTTATCTGACAAAGCTGCTCATCTTGAACAACATTGCTAGGTCCTGCTTGAAAAATTGCAATAGGTGGATTCTTATCCATCTTCTTTAGTTTGGCTTGCTTCTTCTTCCAGTCCAAACAAGCTTGTAGATCAAACGTCAAATCCCATATCTCGTCTCTCTTATCTGACAAAGCTACATGGTTTAAATGTCTCATGCACAAAATATAGCTATTATCAATCTTCTTCAACTTGACAATCTCAACATTTGCCGCATCATTAATATGGCAATGATCATTTTTGAACAAAATAGAATAGCCTTTATTTTGCATTTGTACCACACTCAACAGATTCTGATCTAGACCAAGTATGAACAATATGTCCATAATCAACTTCGTACCTTGTTTGGTGTGAATCGATATAGAACCTTTACCCTAAGCGTCAACAATTACTCCATTTCCAAGCTTGACCTTCGTCCAACAGTTGTGATCCAAGCAAGAAAACATCTTCCGATCCTTCGCAATATGACTGGTATAGCCACTATCAATGTACCACATATCAGTACGAGGAACATGAAGATCTTGAGAAATCATAAACAAATGGCTTTCTTGTTGATCATGATTCTCAATGAAATTTGCTTGTTGTTGTTGTTGTTGAGCTAGTTGGTATTGTCCGTCTTGCTAAGATGGATGGTTCTTCTTCTTCGAGCAATACTTTGCAATGTGGTCATTCTTTTTGCAAATTCTACACTATAAATTCTTCCAGAATTTGCTCTCAAGATGATTTGTTCTTCCATAAGAGGCACAAGGTGGAAATTTCCCCTTATTGGACGAATCTTTTCCTTTAACTTCTAGAAAAGGACCTTCCTTTGAACTTGTTGCTATCTTCTTTTCTTTCACTTGAAAAGCATTCTCAACGATGTCTTCACTTCTCATGGAAGCCCTCTGCTCCTGAGTTTGTAATTTGCTAATTAACTCAGCCACCAATAGCGTTTCCAAGTCATAAAATTCCTCTATCGCTAAGAGTTCTGACTCGAATCTCTCAGGTAGACTAATCATCATTTTCTCCACTACTCTTTAATCCAAGTAATCTGATTTGATTAGCCAGATTCGTAACTCTAGAAGAGTAGTCTTTAACACTTTCACCATCTTGCATTTTCATCAACTCAAACTCCCATTTGAGAGTCAACAACTTCACTCCTCTCACCTTAGTACTTCCAGCATATTCTTCTTTCAAGTGATCCTAAGCTTTCTTTGCTGTTCTGAAATCCACCAGCCTGGGAAAACTGTCTACAGATACGGCTGAATGAATGATCGAAAGCGCCTTAAAATTCCTCATCGAGGCGGCCTCTAAATCTTGTTTAATTTGCTATACGGAAGGATTCTCCGGCAAATTTTGCACATAATCCTCTTCCACAGTACTCCACAGACCTTAAGCAAGAAGATACGATTCCATTCTTATAGCCCAATAATCGTAGTTTTCTCCTGTGAACACCGGTGGGGGAGGCAAGTTTACATTTGTCACCATTTTCAAAAAAACACAACCCTTAAGAAACACGCTCTGATACCACTGTTGAATTTCGTTACAGTCGACCTAAGTCGATCTCAATTTGTTTATCTTGAAAGAAGAAATACACAATAGAAGAAATTTGGAGAGAATAAAGATAAAATGCAAGAGTTCTTGTTTTGTTTTGTTTTGTTTTGAACTCACTTGTTGAATTTCCATTGATAATGTTTGTTATTTATACATCTTTTCATACATGAATTGGATACATAAAGTAAATACATTAATTAACTAAGTACATGAATAAACATAATACATGTACCATCTAAATTCATGAACTAACCAAATCCATGAATCTTAATAATGAAGTGTTAATACTCTAAGGCTTGAACTTGAATATGCATGAACAAGTTTAATTAACTTCAACACATTTCCATTAGGTTGGTTAGGATTGATTTGTCCATTGGATAGTCTCATGACCATTCCATCTAGAATGTGAGAAAGCATCAATAGTTTCAAACAATTTCACAATATGAAATTTCAAATTAACTAAGTTAGTGACTCGAAAATCCAATAATAATATAAAGAAATAATTGAATACCAATAATTATTTATTTTAGAATTACAAATCATTAAACAGCCTTTCAATTGAAAAAGTCCAATCAATTCAACATGCAATGTCCTCTGACAAATAGAAATAATGATCTTAAGATTGCTATTAGGGGTATCCATATCAAGGAAAATATTCCCAAAGATAAATGACAAATCACAAAGATATCAAGTAATGTGCATCAAAGCATTAGGCTACAGATAAATGAATCTTAAGGTATAAAAAACATATTAGAACAATGCATTGTTTAATACTGATGTCTTGTTTTAGCACTATAGAAGCCAATGATAACAAAAACACACTTTTTTGAAACATTTTTATGTATAAAAAGAGAATGATGTTTGAACATGGTGATAATTAGAAAAAAAGAAATGTTAAGAAATTGGTTGACTCAAGACATTACTAAGTCTATGAGTCGTGGTTTTAGTAGTCTATGAGTCGTTGGTTGACTCATGACTTAAAGGATACATGCACCCATATATACTTAAGTGTCCACTTTCCCAGAAGCTACCCTTGATTCTTTTTTTACGTAAAAGATTAGAAGTCTTTGCAGGTCATGCTTAATGATCCAGTCAAAAACTACGGAACAGTTAGATGCAATAAAAAAATTAGATATTTACTCCTATCAAATTTGAATTTTAAGAGAAAACAAACAATTATAGAATCATATTTCAAAAATTGTAATAATGATTTTTAATTTTTTTAAAATTATTGATTTATGAATTTCGTGTAATTGTCCAACTAGTAAAAGATTATAGAAAAATACAGTTTGAATTCAATGGTAGATGTGTGTGTGTAATGTAGCTGATAGTTGTTATGGTAAAAGTAGAATAGACATGAGTAAATGGAAGATAATTCAATATGGAAAACACATATTTGTTTTGAATAAATACGAAAATTTCATAAATTATGGTTATTTAGAGTACATCTTGAGTAATACATAAATCAAACAAAATATCCTACCAGAATCAGAGAAATTTGATCTCACCATATTGGGAGATAGAAAAAACTTACTTCGAGAGGATGAGAAAAACATAAAGAAAATTAAATTATAACAATTCTGCAACCTGTATTTTCTTAAGCTAAACTTCAAGTTATAGTAGATCCACAACCATAAGAACTCTGACTTGCTCCATAACACCAACCAGTTTTGCAGATTTAGAACGATCTTGCTTGAAAGAGATAGATCTGGGTATCTAATATGAATGATCAACATGTATCTTTGACTAGATTCAGATGGAGCACAGCCCAACAACAATGCTATCATAGTTGTGTTGTGTAGAAGTAGATTCACAATTGAAGAAGTGAATCGTGGGGTGAAACCTCAAAAACACTAGCTGAGGAGCAAGAAGAACTCTCAAAGGAGGTTCTTCTTCCTCCTCAAGACAAAATTTTGTTTAGGGAATAGAGAGAAAAGAAAGAGTTTTGGAAAACACAAACTAGAAGAATTAAAAAAAAAACATTGTCACTCATCCCCTCCCCACAATGCCACGTGTTAGCATTTTGTTGGTTTGACTATTCAAATATGTTATTTTTCTACTTTTTACACTCCAATCAGAAGGTTACGCGTGATATTTAAGGGGTTAGGAGATGCACTTTAAAAACTTTAGAGTTTTTTGGAACAATTGAAAGTTCAGGAAGCATATAGAAGTTTAAGGACAAGTTAATGGAGCAAGTATTAGGCTAAAACAAACATTGATTAGCATCCGTGACATATAGCATAGGGCTTTTTATATAAATGTACCAAAATTAAAGTTCCCTTTCACCTCAACATTTGGTTCTTAATTTTCTCTGACCAAATAAGTTTCAAAATATCCATACAAATGTTCCAAAGCAAACCTTTCATCTCCCTTACTCTCCCCTTTAATAAACCGTTCAATCACCCATCAAATTCCATCGCTCTTCATATTTTCATCGATTTCGCTTTACCCGATCTTTCATTGGTGCACTATTGAAGAATCTTAAAACGATAACTTCATTCATTCTATAATCGAACCCTATAATAACAAGTAAGATTTCTGAATTTCATTAGGTTTTTCTCTGTTTTTGAATTTGATTTGATTTTCATTTTGAATCTCTGATTTGATTCGGTTATCTGGATCAAGTTATTTTATTTTCAGATTTGTTAGATAAAAAGTTGAATCTCTGATTTAATTCGGTTTTCACTGATTTGTTTTTAGATTTGAATCTATGTTGGATATAAAGAGTTTGCACATAAGGTGTTTGATGAATTGCTTGAGTAGTGATGAGATTGTTGGATATAAAGTTCATCAAGCTTTGATTTTATTCGCAATTTATTTATTTGATTAGAGCTTTTGAATTTCTGTTTTGAATGATAAAAATCAAAGATATTGATGTGTTTTTATCAGATTTGTATTTGATTTGCATTTTCATTTTTTTACGTATCTAGTAGTTATTTGGTATTTACCTGGCAAGAAACTGGTATTCGCAATTTTCATATAAGAAACTGGTATTTACTTGGTAGTTAAAACTACTATTCGTAATTTTTATATAAGAAACTAGTATTTACCTAGTAAGCAACTGATATTCGCAATTTTCATATAAGAAAATGGTATTTACCAATTAAGAAACTGTAGTTTTCTAAATTCGCAATTTTCATATAAGAAACTAGTATTTACCTGGTAAGAAACTGGTAGTTTTCTAAATTCACAATTTTCATATAAGAAACTGGTATTTACCTGGTAAGAAACTTGTATTCGCAATTTTCATATAAGAAACTGGTATTTATCTAGTAAGAAATTGGTAGTTTTCAAAATTCGCAATTTTTATATAAGAAACTGGTATTTATCTGGTAAGAAACTGGTAGTTTTCTAAATTCGCAATTTTCATACAAGAAACTAGTATTCGCAATTTTCATATAAGAAACCGGTATTTACCTTGTAAGATCTGGTCGTTTTCTAAATTCACAATTTTCATATAAGAAACTGGTATTTACCAGATATCGAACAACTGAAAAAAAAATTCGACAAAGTATATCACAATGAATAGCGTTTCGAAGATAAAAATGAGACGAACAAAAAACTTTAAAGCGTCATGTCAAAAAAAATTAACGGTTTGAAAGATAATGTCAAAATCAGATGAAAAAATAAATAAAAAATCAACAGCAGTATGAATAGTAAATGGAAAATATGGGAGTAGAATGAAAACTTAAAATTAATTAGAGGGTGTAAAGAAAAGATAAAATGTTAGTTTCGTAAATATGAAATTTAAATCATATATTTCTGACAATTTCCCTTTGGCATGTGTTACCACTTTCCGCGAAGTTGCTGTCTTCAGATTAATTTCTTCCTGTTTTGACATGAAATTCAACCTTGCTAGCTGGCATTGTCTTTGTAACTATTATATAGGAAGATAGTATATTAAATTGTTGTGTCCATAAAGTAAAATTGGAAATTGGTCTCAGCAAATAAAAAGAATCCTGCATATGGGAGTGAATAGATTAGTTATGTTGCTAATGATGCTACTGACTCAATTCGCAATGGGAGGTCCCCCAATGGCAAAGCCAAACTGTACAGACCATTGCCGAAATATCACAATACCATATCCATTCGGAATGGGAAGTAGAGATTGTTATAAAGACGAATGGTTCGAGATCAACTGCACTAATGGGAAACCGTTTCTCCCTCGCCTTAACATGGACGTCGTCAATATTTCATTCAGGAAGGCTGATTCTGATATTCGTTTACCTTCAGTAAAAGTAAAAGGTCCAATAAAATCCTTCAATAATTGTTCCGGCGTCGAAGGAGTCAATTTGCCGTTAGATTTAACAGAAACCCCTTTCTTTTTCATTGCATCTTCTAACATTTTCATTGCCATTGGTTGCAACACAAGTGCTTTAATGAACAATCGCACAACGCCAGAAATTATAGGGTGCAACTCTAGATGTATCCCAGGCCAAGAGTCTCTTCTTCTTGATTGGCCGCAGGTCTTGTTCAACTTAAACGGTCTTACTGCCTGCAATGGTTCTAATAATTGCTGCCAGGCTTCAGTATCGGAACAAGTTAAGGTATTTAATCCAAGTTTGCAGGCTATAGATGGTGGTGGTGATAATCCAAGCAGCTGTAGTTTGGCTTTCATTGCCGACAAAAAGTGGAATTACAGTTCAAAACTACATAAGGAAGAACAACTAACGTATGCTCCATTCAAATTGTCCTGGATTATGGAATTTGATTATAATCACCCTAAGGAAATCAAATGCTATGGTTCTAGGTACGAGGTAAATGGAACAAAAATCTCCGCATCTGATTGTGTTTGCGCAGTTGGATATGAGGGCAATCCATACCTGGGAAGTTCTGGATGCAAAGGTAATTCAACATCATTTTTTTGCAAGAAACAGTGAACTTTCTATTTATTGTATAACATGTTTGTTATATATTGACTTTGATACTTTGGTACTAGATATTGACGAATGCACAAGTCCAAAAAGAGATAGATGCAAGGGGATAACAAAATGTGTGAATACCCCTGGATCATTTAAATGTGTTGTTAACCCAGTTTGGATTATTGTTATAAGTAATTTATTTCTTCCTTAGTTACTTTATAATATCTATGGTTGAATATTTGCCAATATCAAGTGACTTTATGAGCCTAGTATACAGTGTTATCAATACTGGACCAGGCCTCATACCAGCGAAGCTAATAGTATGCAGTATTACCGGTATGATTGGTGGTTTTATCGTCTTTTATTTTTAAAAGAATATATATAATTTATGGTTTCAAGGAGCTCTTGCAACGCTTTTTTGGGGTCTTTTGTAACATTTATGTGTGTTGTCAGAGAAATTTTGGAAAAAAAATATATATTGTTTAGACCTAAGGCATCAACAATATCCTCAACTTGTCCCCAAAATCCTGTTGTCTCCCTGACCTTTGAAAGTGTCCCCGCAGCTACCTCAACTTTTAAAAGGTGCGCCACTTTGCTCCCTAAATGCCACGTGTAAGCTTTTGATTGGAAAAAGAAAATCCTAAAAAATGATATCTTTGAAAAGTCAAACCAATCGGAAGCTGACACGTGGCATTCAGATAGCAAAGTGGTGCATTTTTTTAAAGTTGAGGTAGTTGTGGGGACACTTCTAAAGTTCAAGAAGGCAGCAGGATTTTGGGAATAAGTTGAGGATGTTGTTAATGCATTGAGCCTATTATTTAGTGTTTTTAGTGGCTATCGCGACGCTTTTGGGGGTCTTTAGAGACGTTTTGCTTGTCGCCAGAAAAATTTTGAGAAAACCAAATTTGAACCGGTTCGCCGGTTTATTAAATTTTTCCGCTTCAACCCAGTTTTCTCTAGTTTTTAACTAAAACCATTTTTTAAGTAAATCGTACCGTAACCATGACCAATTCGTGGTAAAACCGATCGAACCGACTGGTATGGTATTGATAACATTGCTAGCAATTGATCGGTTCGATATTCCAATGAATGGGGATTTGGATTCTCTAAAGTTTAGGGTTTGTAAAGTTATATATCTCAGTTAACCTATACAACTGTATAAACCGCAAACTTTAGAGAATTTAAATGAAGGAAGGGGAGAGTATATATGTGAAGTTAAGCATATGTGGCAAAAAAAACATCAATAGACACTATCACTAATAATATAAATATTAAGATTGGGCCTCACCTATCAATTTAAGCTTTTGAATTAAATAGTTTCATGATATAGTATTAGGGCACCGGAGACCTAAAGGTCGAGGTTCGAATCGTGGATACTCCATTTGTTGAATTATATTGCAACACATAGCACAATGGGTTTGTATTATACCCGCTTCAAGCCCAAGGGGCATTCGCGTGCGGGAGAGTGTTAGTGATTATATGTAAACTTCAAAAATATGTCATGTGGTTTGACCGTTTTGCAAAAAGCTCCTTGTAGAATTTTTTGTTTCAAAAGCGTGCATGTGGTTTCAAAAATTAGCAAAAACATTCTTCTCAAAATTTTGAAACCACGTTTGGAAGGGTACTCTTATACATTTTAAAGTGAAATTTTGCATTTTTGTTTATAAAAATACAATACACATTAGTGATAAATTTTAGAATTTTTTGAGAAGTGAAAGTATTTATATTAATTAAAAATTGATGATAACTTTAAAAAATCATAACAAAATGAAAAGTTTTCAAAATTTACTCTAATCTTGATAAATAATTCAGAAATAATATGGTTGAAATATATGAATGTTGAATTTATTGAAATAACTGATATTGTCCTTTCAAATGTGGTTTCAAAATTTTGAAAACATGTTTTTGCTAACTTTTGAAACCATAGGCACCATTTTGAAACAAAAAATTCCTCCAAAATCTTTTTGCAAAATGGCCAAACTACATTACATGGCATGTTTTTCAAGTTTACCCGGACTTGAACAAACTTTAAGGATGAGGATTTATCTTGATCTTTAGTAAGCAGTCTTGCGTATGCTCCGTTGTAAATATGTACTCATCTCCCAGATAATCAGAGGGCGAGATGCTATCAACATTCTTGAACTTGATTTCAACACTAAGATTGAGTCTTACCTCTCAACTTAATCTTTTAGATTAAACGATTCCATGACGGACACCACATACATTTTTTTTTATTATTTATTTCTTAACATCTGCAATACTCTTACCCTAATTCATATGACTTTTACAACTTTATGTTCATCTATTACACATTCAATTAATGTTTTTAAGTTCCATAAATTCATCAGTTAACTTTATTGTTATATATATAAACCTTACTAATATTATAAAACTATTAATGTTTTTCCTCCTCGACTCGTACAGTCATAGCAGGGGTGATCGGAATTCGGGCAATACTCTTTGGTAGTTGGGGGTTTTACAAGATTCTGAAGAAAAGAAGTAAAACAAAGCTTAGAAAGAAATTTTTCAAACAAAATGGTGGCTTATTACTACAACAACAAGTAACTTCAGTTGACGGTAGTCTTCAGAAAATAAAAATATTTACTTCAAAAGAGTTAGAAAAGGCATCTGATAACTTTAATAGAAACAGAATATTGGATCAAGGTGGCCAAGGCACAGTATTTAAAGGAATGCTGGCAGATGGAAGAATTGTTGCTGTGAAGAAGTCAATATTAGTAGATGAAGAAAAACTCCAGGAATTCATCAATGAAGTTGTCCTTCTTTTACAAATTAATCATAGGAATGTGGTTAAACTGTTAGGGTGCTGCTTAGAGACTGAGGTTCCTTTACTTGTCTATGAATTTATTGCTAATGGATCTCTTTTTTAGTATATTCATGAACAGAAAGAAGATTTTCCATTATCATGGGAATCGCGATTACAGATTGCTACTGAATCTGCTGGAGCAGTCGCTTATTTACACTCGGCAGCTTCTGTTCCAATTTATCATCGTGATATCAAGTCCACAAATATTTTGTTGGATGAAAAATTTAGAGTTAAAGTGTCAGATTTCGGAACTTCAAGATTTATAGCTATTGACCAAACTCATTCGACGACTCATGTTCAAGGGACAATGGGATACTTAGATCCAGAGTACTTCCAATCTAGCCAATTTACTGCAAAGAGTGATGTTTACAGTTTTGGAGTAGTTCTACTTGAGCTTATAAGTGGACAAAAACCAATTTGCTGGGCAAGATCAGAAGAAAGCAGAAGTTTGGCCACATACTTTAATCTTTTGATGGAAAAGAGTGAACTCTTTGAGATAGTTGACATTACTATTGTACAACTTAAGCATGAACAACAATTATTGCAGTTGCTAATCTTGCCAAAAGATGCTTGAATTTTTGTGGCAGATTTTGACCTACTATGAAGGAAGTCGCAATAGAGTTGGAGCACATTCGATCATCATCAACAAATGAATTGTCTATGCAATAAAACATTGAAGCCATTGCGCCAAATGCCAGTCCATCCATTGTTAGTTGTGATTTTAAAGATAATACGTGTATGTCGTCATTTGAGGTTGAACCTTTGATTTCATATTAAACTTTGACATTGAGAAGATTTGTACCCAAGGCACTGAACTTCTACCCAAGGCACTGAACTTCTGTAAAATCTCTTAGCACAGTTTCTCTAGTCATATATGTTCAACTACAAGTAGTTTACTTACCGTTGATTGTCTATATTCTTGAAGTGTCGTGCTTGGGTTGGTCTTTTTACATTTTATCAAAGATGGAGAAAAATAAGTTATTTACTTTACATTATATTCAGTTCACTATATCTTGAATAGAACTTTTTTGAAGTGACCAATATGTATAGTTAAATGTAAAAATAATTTATCTCAATACACTTACTGAGGTGTTGTTAAAATGGCAACACGTGCCGACTAAATTGGAGGAGAACACGGTTCGAATCCTACTAAATACACTTATTAGGAGGGGTGTGGAGCCTTAATGTGATTAAGTGCCGAACAAGAAAATCTCAATGAAGATACTTGTAAATGTAATCCAAGACTCCCAAGGTATGGATTTTTGGATTAAAATCCTTAATTAATGAAGATATTAGATACTCCCTTTGTCTCTGAGATGCCTCCTACACCGATCAACATTTGTCAATAATCTCCCCTTAAGAACCAGCCATAGGAAGACTTTGACCCGCTCAGGCCCGCGCCACTTCCAGACCCTAGCCACCACATCTGTCGAATCCCCCAAATCAGTCATCGCCAGTACCTCATATGCAGATTTCACTGCAAAATTTCCAGAGGACGTGCCATTCCAAAAGCATAAATCCTCACCCCCATTCACTCGTGGGATTTTAATCAAAGCAATTTGCATCAAGCATGAGAAAGAAATTTTGTGCTGAAAGAGATCCCATTTCCAAATTCCCTCACTGCTGACCATATCCCTAACTTTCAATTTTTTCTCATCAACAGATAAGTGAGAAGTACATAAGTTAGATAATGGGCCTAAATCTCCAACCCATGAATCGGTCCAGAAATAAACATCTTTACCATTATGAATAGCCCATTTGACTCCCAAGAGAACTTCTTCCTTTACTTTAACAATGGCTCTCCAAAAGCTAGACACAGCTTGACCACTACGAATAGATGCCTAGGAAAAATCAGAACACTTATACTTGCCAAGTATAATATGCTTCCAAAGGACATTACGATCCAACAGTAACATGAATCCAATTTTCATTAAAAATGCCGTGTTCATCAGTTTAGGCCTACGAAACCCAAGACCTCCTATATATAAGGGTTGACACAACTCATTCCAATTCGCCAAATGGATTTTAGACGCTCCATCTGAACTCCCCCAAATAAAGCTTTTGATAAGAGCTTTTATCTTACCACACACGGATTCTGGGAGCTTGCTAGACTGCATTACATAATAGGGAATGGAGCTAATAACAACTTTAGCTAAGGTAACTTGCCCAACAAGGGATAAAGCTTTAGAATTCAAACCCGAGAGCTTGTTTCTAATATTTTCTAATAGCGGTTCGAAAGTCCTTTCATTCGGCCTTCCCCCTAGAAGTGGAACTCCCAAGTACTTGCCAAAGGACTGAACTACCTTAAACCCCATAATGTCACCCACCTCTGACTTAAACATATGAGTAGCATTCGAAGAAAAACAAATGCTTGACTTATCCTTGCTGATAGTCTCCCCAGACCAATGACAAAAGTAGTCAAGAGTTTGTTGGATAACAATAGCCTGATCACGATTAGCTTCAGAAAAAAGCAGCAAGTCATCCGCAAAAAATAGATGAGACAAACAAGGACAATCCTTAGTAAGAAACACTGGTTTCCATCTTGAATCATTAATAGCAAGATTAATCCCATGAGCTAATCATTCCATGCACAAGATAAATAGATAAGGGGACATGGGATCACCTTGGCGTAATCCTCTAGAAGGAGTACACGAATCAGTTAATTTTCCATTCCACAACAACTGAAACGAGCTACTCTTAATACATTTCATAATGACCATAATCAGCATGTTAGGAAGTCCCACATCCACTAGTGTATCCTCTATAAAATCCCAACGCAGTTTATCATAGACTTTTTCAAGATCAATCTTCACCGCCATCCAATTCTTCTTCCCTTTTTTAATTCTCATAGAATGCATAGCTTCTTATGCTATAAGGATATTGTCGGTAATGTGTCTACCATGCACAAAAGATGATTAATTTTCCATGACACATAAATTCATAATCATCTTCAATCTATTCGCTATGACCTTTGTAACAATCTTGTACAAAATGGTACATAAGCTAATAGGTCTAAAATCCACTAAAACACGGATTATCCTTTTTAGGGATCAAAACGATGAGAGTTTTGTTAACATTAGGATCCATCTCATTTCCATTGAAAACAATGCAAATGAAAGCACATATTTGGCCACCAAGACTTCCCCAAAAATGCTGAAAAAAACCAGCTTGAAATCCATCCCAACCCAGAGCTTTCCATGGTTTGACATCAAATAGAGCTTTACGTACCTCCTCATCAGAAACTTCACAACTCAAATTTGCCAAGATTTGTTCATCTATGCTAGGAAACATCCTCTGAAGTGGCCATTAGCAGTCGTATCACGCCCTCCCAAGTTTCCAACACCAGACCCGCTTCCATTACCTAAAACTATAATATCCCATTTCATGCATTATATTTGCATTTGTCCACATCTGTTATATGTCATTATATTTAAATTTTACATGTTATATTTATTAAAATTGGTTAGTGAAAGTAATAGTTATTTCAACCATACAAAATACGATAGTTAATATCTAGGTATCGAATTATATGGCTATAGAATTTTAAGGAATAAGTGGAGTATAGTTATATTATAGATATAAAATTATTATTAGAACATATAAAGTTGAATAAAATTGTGATATATCATAAGGATTTAAGTATAAGAATTAGTATTAGAATTAGTATTAGTATGGTATAGATATATATACATGTATTTAGTATAGTTAGTATTTGTAATAAATAAAGAACTTGAGGGCAAATTGGTCTTTTGCCCCTTAGATCTTTTTATGAACTGATAAGAATTAGATCAGTTCTTCATCTCCTAAAACACAAAGCAAAGAACAAAGAGAAAGGAAGAAGAGAAGAAGAGATCTAGAAGGAAGGAATCAGGTATTTCAGTAATTTTGTAGTGCGATTTTCGTTAGGTTAAAGTTAGAATTAGCAGTTTTAGTAAGAAGATGAATTGTTCTTCCTTATGTCAAGATTTATCCTGCAAAATTTGAGAATTTTTAGACAAGTAGATCAATAGTTATGATTTTTATAAGATGAAGTGTGCAGAATTGGATGATCAAAGAGATAGGGTGAGTTTCAAAATTAATCTGGGATTGTTATACTGCTTAGAAAATTCTGATTTTTTGATATGTTATTCCCTTATGTGTATAGTTTAAGTAGGAAAAAGAATCAGGTCGATTCATATTGTGTAGAGAGAGTTATACCCGTTTTATTACGTTGCTGTCCAGGTAAAACGGGACTGAAATAGGTTTTGATGGAAAATTCCCTATAAATCGTATAAGACTCTAAAATTTTTGAGGTTTTAGTATGTTATGGCCTTGTGTATTAGGGATAGAATAAAAAAAGAATCAGATCATTTGGAGAGGTGAATTGAAAGTTATGAATTTTTAAGTAGAGCAAGGTCATAAGAACAAGTATACAAGTAACAATGGTTTAAGCCATGAAAACTTTATAAATAGAAAACAACACAAGGTGAAATGTATTGATGTGAATTTATGCTTATAGGAGCACGAGGTCGTGAAAGTGTTCAAGAGGAGGAAACAAGTCGATTTCGTGGAAATTAGCATTCCATCTGTGAGTATAAACATGATATGAATAGGTGAAATGTTTTGATATGTGATATTTGAATGTTTGGTGAATTGTTGTGAATTGAATGATTATATGTTATTTGGGGAATTTGAATTATATGAGCATATGTTTATTTGGTGAAACTTGAGATAATTGAATTAATCATGATATACGCAATTATACAGGGACAAATGAAATAAAGAGAAACGTTGTGACATAGCCGATCAAACATTGCAATACATGTTCTGTTATCTGGACCTATATGGTCAACCAATTGCAATATTTGACAAATGGACCGAAAGGTCAACCAATTGTTATCTGGACCAAAAGGTCAACCAATTGTTATATAGCTGGCCAGCAAATCAATTGTTATCTGTTACAAATGTTACATGTATCCCGGGGCAATAGTTTGGCCGGAAATGTCACAACAATTAAATAAATGAATCATCCAATAGTATATAAGAATGACTGTATGTTTAATTGGAAGGCGTAACTGTATGTGATTGTTAAATTCATTGATTGTTTATATTCACTGAGTGGCGACTCATATAAATCGCTATATTTTTCAGTTGTTGAAGTTGTAGATAAAGTATTGTACTAGAAGGTTCTTACCTGTAGCTATCATGGAAGAAAGATCTGTCGGCTGTGTCCATCTCGCTCTCTCTCCTCACATGACAAGCATATAGAATAGAAAGTGGTTGGGTTTTGATTTTTCAAATCAAACATAATTATGGTTTGTAATAAATGAACGATATTAGAGTTGATGTGAAATATTATGGTTGTGTTAATATATGAATTTTTTTGAAAAAAAAAAAAAAAAATTTCTATAGTATTTTTCTATAGTTATTATATGATAGGGGTGTTTCAGTTGGTATCAGAGCGGGGATATGGTCATAGGGACATACAAATGCATACATAATATAAGATTAGTATATGTTATCTTATAACATGTTATCATATTCATATAGGGCTGATGACAACCAAAATATTAACCCGAGGAGAGAGGGACCAGCCATAAATCAACCTGTAGAAATCCAACCTATTATATCTGCATCACCTATGCATTCTCATGCATCAAATTTACAGCATCATCAGGAAATACCTGTGGTGCAAGCACCTGTAACATTTGTCCAAAGAGAAAGAAGGTTCGATAAATTGAAGAAACAAGGTGCAGAAGAATTCAAGGGAACTACAGATCCTACAATAGCGGAAAGATGGTTAAAAAGGTTGGAAAGAGTTTTCAATATGATGCATTGTACTCCTGATGAGAAGTTCGATTATGCGGTATTTTTACTTCAAGATGATGCTTATGACTGGTGGGAGACTATCCCGGGGAGCACTGTTCAGCCTCCTATCTTGACTTGGGATGATTTTGTGCGGGAATTCAAAAGTAATTATATGCCTGATGTGTACATTGATGATAAAAGAAAACAATTTTTGAACTTAAGACAAGGGAGGATGTCAGTGGCCGAGTATGAAGTTAAGTTCAATCAGCTATCCAGTTATGTACCAACATTAGTGGCGACTGAAAAGGATAGATGCAGGAAATTTGAGGATGGGCTTAGATATGAAATTCGAACCAAGATATCATCATTTGAACTTGAAAGTTACCTAAAGTTGAAAAATGCTGCAGTTAGGGCTGAAAGACTAGAAAAAGAGAAAGCAGATTATAAAGCTAGAAGAGGTTACGGTGATTTTAGTGGTGACCAAAGTAAAAAGTCTGCTAAGCATCAAACAAATTCTTCTCCATCACAGTTTATAGCTAGAGGAGGATATTCTGGGAATAGAGGAGGAAGAACAAATGTGCAAACTCATTCGAGACAAAGTCAGGGACAAAGCTCGGGACAAAAACCTCAGTGTATGCTATGTGGTAAATTGCATGAAGGCAAATGCAGGAAACTGACTGGAGCATGTTACTTATGTGGCTCTTTTGAACATTTAATACGTGATTGTCCAAAACGAATAGAAGCAACTGAAAGAGCTCAAACAGAGGCTACAGTTCAGAATACCAGAGGCAGGGGAGCTGGTGTAGTAACAGGTAGAGGTAGGGGTAGAGGAATAACAACAAGCAATATTGGTAGATCTGAGGCTCAGAGTTCTAGGCCTCCAACACAGGCTCGCGTTTTTGCCATGACTCGACAAGAAGCTATTGACGCACCAGAAGTTGTTACCGGTAAGATTTCTATTTGCAACATGGATGTTTGTGCATTAATTGATCCTGGATCAACTCATTCATTTATATCATCAAACTTGGCATCACAATTGCATATGGCTTATGAACCTTTGAGATTTGATCTATATGTGGGAACTCCTTTGGGTGAATTGGTGATTGCAAATCAAGTGTACAGAAATTGTTTGATTCAAATTGACAAGGTTATATTAAGTGCGGACTTGATTAGATTGACTATTAGAGAGTTTGATATGATTTTGGGTATGGATTGGTTGGAAAAACATCATGCAGTAGTAAATTGTTTCACCAAGGAAGTTATTTTAGAGACATCAGATAAGCTAAAAGTCATTTTTCAGGGTGAATGTCAGATAGTACCGACTTGTTTAATTTCTGCAATTAATACTTTTCGGTTAATCAAGGGTGGATGTGAGGCATATTTAGCACATGTTATTGACACCAAAGTATCAGATGTATCACTTGATGATATTCCTATTGTTAAAGAATTTCCCGATGTATTTCCTGCGGACCTACCAGGATTGCCACCTGATAGAGAAGCAGAATTTACCATTGATTTAGTTCCAGGAACTGCACCGATTTCTATTTCTCCATATAGAATGGCTCCAGTGGAATTAAAAGAGCTGAAAAAGCAATTACAAGAGTTACTTGATAAGGGATTTATTAGACCTAGTGTGTCTCCTTGGGGTGCTCCGGTATTGTTTGTTAAGAAAAAGGATGGCACTATGTGACTTTGCATTGATTACAGACAGTTGAATCGAGTAACTGTGAAGAATAAATATCCTTTACCTCGTATTGATGATTTATTCGATCAATTGCAAGGAGCATGTGTATTTTCTAAAATTGATTTGAGGTCAGGGTATTATCAACTCGGAATTTCAACGCAAGATGTTCCAAAAACAGCTTTCAGAACTCGATATGGACATTATGAATTTCTGATGATGCCATTTGGTTTGACGAATGCACCTGCAGCTTTCATGGCTTTGATGAACAAGGTATTTCAATAGTATCTTGACAAGTTTGTCATTGTTTTCATTGATGACATACTTGTGTACTCGAAAAGTAATGAAGAACACGAGCAACATTTGAGAATTGTGCTTCAAATTTTGAGAGAAAAACAGCTATATGCAAAGTTTAGCAAATGTGAATTCTGGTTAAATCATGTTTTATTTTTGGGACATGTGGTTTCTGGTCAAGGCATTCAGGTTGATCCTAAAAAGGTCGAAGCTGTGGTTCAATGGGAAGCTCCGAAAAATGTAGCAGAAGTAAGAAGTTTTCTGGGATTAGCAGGGTATTATCGACGATTTGTTGATGGGTTTTCTCTTATTGCTGCTCCAATGACAAAATTACTACGAAAGAATGTACAGTTCCAGTGGATAGATGATTGCCAGAAAAGTTTTGATGAATTAAAGAAACGATTGACTACAGCTCTGATTTTGACAATTCTGACTGGCACTGGTGGATTTGTTGTTTACAGTGATGCTTCTCACCAAGGTTTGGGTTGTGTTCTAATGCAACATGGGAAGGTAATTGCGTATGCATCTAGACAATTAAAACCATATGAATTATCTTATCCAGTGCATGATTTAGAACTGGCTGCTATTGTGTTTGCTTTGAAAATTTGGAGGCATTATTTGTACGGAGAAACTTTTCAGATTTTCACTGATCATAAGAGTTTGAAATATTTGTTGAGTCAGAAAGAATTGAATATGAGGCAGAGGAGATGGCTAGAATTGTTAAAAGATTATGATTTCACGATAGAATATCATCCGGGAAAAGCGAATGTTGTAGCTGATGCCTTAAGTAGAAAATCCAGTAGAGTAATGGCTAATGTTCAAGTTTCTAAACTCCCATACTTAGTTCAATTGCGAGCAATGGATGTTGACTTAAAATTGGGCGAAAATGGTGCATTATTAGCTAACTTCAAGGTAAGACCAGTGTTACGTGACAGAATTAAGGAAGCTCAGGTTCGAGATCCGCAATTAAAAGAGATTATGGAAAATGTCAAGCAAGGAAAGAGCACTGATTTTACAGTAGAAAATGATACTTTGATATTGGGACAAAGAATTTGTGTGCCTGATGTTGATAATTTGAAGAAGGAAATTTTAGAAGAAGCTCATACTGCTCCATATGCTATGCATCCGGGAATGACAAAAATGTATCATACCTTACGCTCTCATTTTTGGTGGTCTGGAATGAAGAAGGATATTGCTGAATACATTTCAAAGTGTTTGATATGTCAACAAGTAAAGATTGAACATCAAGCTCCAGCAGGGAAATTACGACCATTACCTATACCAGTTTGGAAATGGGAGATGGTTACTATGGATTTTGTGTACGGGTTTCCGAAAACTCCAAGAAAGAATGATGCTATTTGGGTTATTGTTGATAGATTGACAAAATCAGCCCACTTTTTACTCATACAATGGGGTTGTTCATTGGAGAATTTGGCGAAGAAGTATGTTAATGAAATTGTCAGATTACATGGAATACCTGTGTCTATTGTATCAGATAGAGATCCTCGATTTACATCTCGATTTTGGAGAAGTTTACAGCAGGCACTGGGCACAAAATTAAACTTTAGCACTGCTTTTCATCCTCAAACAGATTGTCAATCA
Organism: Euphorbia pulcherrima; assembly: GCA_947683365.1. Classification (NCBI taxonomy): domain Eukaryota; kingdom Viridiplantae; phylum Streptophyta; class Magnoliopsida; order Malpighiales; family Euphorbiaceae; genus Euphorbia; species Euphorbia pulcherrima. Next base: position 10,632,358 of record CANTUS010000016.1, read on the forward strand.
GAAAGAACAATTCAGACTTTGGAAGAAATGCTTCGAGCTTGTGCTATGGAATTCAAAGGTGCGTGGGATGAATATGTTACTCTAATGGAATTCGCTTATAATAATCACTATCATAGTAGTATTGGAATGGCACCGTATGAGGCTCTTTATGGAAGAAAATGCAGAAGTCCTATTTGTTGGGATGAAGAAGGGATGAGAGTTTTGGAGGGTCCAGAAATAGTACAAGACACATTTGAAAAGGTGAAGATAGTAAGAGAAAGAATCAAGGCAGCACAAGACAGACAGAAAAGTTATGTTGATCAACATAGAAGGGAAAAGGAATATGAAGTAGGGGACAAAGTTTTTCTTCGCGTATCACCTTGGAAAGGCGTACTAAGGTTTAAGAAGAAAGGGAAGCTTAGTCCGCGGTATATAGGGCCTTATGACATTCTTGAAAGAATTGGTCCGCTTGCTTATAAATTGGCATTACCACCAGAGTTAGCTCAAATTCACAATGTCTTTCATGTGAGCATGCTAAGGAAGTATCGGTCAGACCCTACTCATGTATTGAAGGACCAAGAGATAGAGATTGCTGATAATTTGAGTTATGTAGAAGAACCAGTAGCAATTATCGGGTATAAGACCAAACAATTGCGAAACAAAGAAATACCATTGGTAAAAGTACTTTGGAAAAGTCATTCAGTAGAAGAAGCCACTTGGGAAACAGAAGATCGAATGAGAAAGGACTATCCTTATTTGTTTCCTGATTCAGGTATCTAATTTCGAGGACGAAATTATTTAAGGGGGGGAGAATTATAATATCTCATTTCATGCATTATATTTGCATTTGTCCACATCTGTTATATGTCATTATATTTAAATTTTACATGTTATATTTATTAAAATTGGTTAGTGAAAGTAATAGTTATTTCAACCATACAAAATACAATAGTTAATATCTAGGTGTCGAATTATATGGCTATAGAATTTTAAGGAATAAGTGGAGTATAGTTATATTATAGATATAAAATTATTATTAGAACATATAAAGTTGAATAAAATTGTGATATATCATAAGGATTTAAGTATAAGAATTAGTATTAGAATTAGTATTAGTATGGTATAGATATATATACATGTATTTAGTATAGTTAGTATTTGTAATAAATAAAGAACTTGAGGGCAAATTGGTCTTTTGCCCCTTAGATCTTTTTATGAACTGATAAGAATTAGATCAGTTCTTCATCTCCTAAAACACAAAGCAAAGAACAAAGAGAAAGGAAGAAGAGAAGAAGAGATCTAGAAGGAAGGAATCAGGTATTTCAGTAATTTTGTAGTGCGATTTTCGTTAGGTTAAAGTTAGAATTAGCAGTTTTAGTAAGAAGATGAATTGTTCTTCTTTATGTCAAGATTTATCCTGCAAAATTTGAGAATTTTTAGACAAGTAGATCAATAGTTATGATTTTTATAAGATGAAGTGTGCAGAATTGGATGATCAAAGAGATAGGGTGAGTTTCAAAATTAATCTGGGATTGTTATACTGCTTAGAAAATTCTGATTTTTTGATATGTTATTCCCTTATGTGTATAGTTTAAGTAGGAAAAAGAATCAGGTCGATTCATATTGTGTAGAGAGAGTTATACCCGTTTTATTACGTTTCTGTCCAGGTAAAACGGGACTGAAATAGGTTTTGATGGAAAATTCCCTATAAATCGTATAAGACTCTAAAATTTTTGAGGTTTTAGTATGTTATGGCCTTGTGTATTAGGGATAGAATAAAAAAAGAATCAGATCATTTGGAGAGGTGAATTGAAAGTTATGAATTTTTAAGTAGAGCAAGGTCATAAGAACAAGTATACAAGTAACAATGGTTTAAGCCATGAAAACTTTATAAATAGAAAACAACACAAGGTGAAATGTATTGATGTGAATTTATGCTTATAGGAGCACGAGGTCGTGAAAGTGTTCAAGAGGAGGAAACAAGTCGATTTCGTGGAAATTAGCATTCCATCTGTGAGTATAAACATGATATGAATAGGTGAAATGTTTTGATATGTGATATTTGAATGTTTGGTGAATTGTTGTGAATTGAATGATTATATGTTATTTGGGGAATTTGAATTATATGAGCATATGTTTATTTGGTGAAACTTGAGATAATTGAATTAATCATGATATACGCAATTATACAGGGACAAATGAAATAAAGAGAAACGTTGTGACATAGCCGATCAAACATTGCAATACATGTTCTGTTATCTGGACTTATATGGTCAACCAATTGCAATATTTGACAAATGGACCGAAAGGTCAACCAATTGTTATCTGGACCAAAAGGTCAACCAATTGTTATATAGCTGGCCAGCAAATCAATTGTTATCTGTTACAAATGTTACATGTATCCCGGGGCAATAGTTTGGCCGGAAATGTCACAACAATTAAATAAATGAATCATCCAATAGTATATAAGAATGACTGTATGTTTAATTGGAAGGCGTAACTGTATGTGATTGTTAAATTCATTGATTGTTTATATTCACTGAGTGGCGACTCATATAAATCGCTATATTTTTCAGTTGTTGAAGTTGTAGATAAAGTATTGTACTAGAAGGTTCTTACCTGTAGCTATCATGGAAGAAAGGTCTGTCGGCTGTGTCCATCTCGCTCTCTCTCCTCACATGACAAGCATATAGAATAGAAAGTGGTTGGGTTTTGATTTTTCAAATCAAACATAATTATGGTTTGTAATAAATGAACGATATTAGAGTTGATGTGAAATATTATGGTTGTGTTAATATATGAATTTTTTTGAAAAAAAAAAAAAAATTTCTATAGTATTTTTCTATAGTTATTATATGATAGGGGTGTTTCAAAAACTCTATCTCCAACCGTGTACAAGTCAGAGAAATATTTCTTCGTTGCCTCCTGAATAATATTCTCCTCCATGCACCAGCCTTTATCTTCCAGCCAAAGGCCCATAATTTGATTATGACGACGTCGATTTACCACTGAGATGTGAAAAAATTTTGTGTTCTTGTCACTATAAATTACCCAATTGGTTCTTGACTTTTGGTGCCAAATATCCGCCTCTTGTTTAAAAACAATTTCTAATTCTCTGATCAACTCTTTCTCTAGCCGCTCTAAAAATATCGATGAGCGTGATTTTAAAAACCTTTGAATACCCCAATCAGGCTGATCAGAATTTTTTTATGAATGAAAACATTACCAAACACATTGGCATTCCAGTCCCGTAAATTCCTGGCAACTTCATTCAAATTTTCCATCATATTACACTCATTTTTCCAAGTAGACAAGGCTCTATTCTCAAAAGAATTGTGGGAAAGCCAGCACTGCAAGAACCGAAAAGGCTTAATCCCGCTAGAATAAGAAGACTCATCACGAACATTAATAAGCAAAGGGCAATGATATGAGCTAATTCTTTCCAAATGATTAACTCTAGTATTACCATATCTTTTCAGCCAATCCTCATTACCTAGCGCACGATCCAACCTTTCAAACAACAGACCTCTTTTCCAACCGAAGCTAGATCCAAAAAAACCCAAATCTATTAACGAATTGGAGAACACAAAATCTTGGAACTCCTTACACGCCCCACTCCTATTGGATCTCCCCCCTCTTTTTTCAGTATCTAAGAGTAGAGCATTGAAGTCACCCGCAAGGATCCAGCAATCATTTATAGAGTTAGCAATAACAGACAAGTCTCGCCAAAGAGTTCTCCTATCCTTTTTATTAAGACACCCCATAAACCGCAGTAAAGAAACCAATATTTTAATTGCAATGTCTGATATGAACATGAATAAATTGCCAATTGTTGTAAATAATATCCACAGAGATACAATCCCTCCAAAGGATCCAAATGCCACCAGAAAAGCCTATTGCGTCAACTCTATGTGAGTTTGCAAACCCCAATTTTCGGATAATTTTATTTGCTCCCCCACCGCTAGCCCTTGGCTCTACTATAGCAACCATAACCGGATTATGACTTCTCTTCAACTCCCTCAAAGTATTGAGAGAATCTTCACCACAAACACCCTGGATATTCCATATTATAAAGTCGCACTCCATAATAAATTAAAATCTACAATCGTCACCATCCCACAGAATTCTACCATACATTAAGTAGAACTCATCTCCATGTCCTCATTGATCTCAATGGTACTGCCTTTGGTCTTGTCATGTCCATTTCCCTCCACTTCTTCTCCTACAGAGCTAAAATCAACATTCACATAGGCTTGGCTTTTATCTTTAAGGCCCGATTTAATATCTTTCTTTTTAAACTTTAGGCTTTTAAATTGTTTAGTAAGCAACACTCCAGCACTTGGCTTTTTTCGTTTATCAGGTCCCATTTTATCCATGACACTCACTAAAGGGATAGAGTTAGGGTCTGCCAACTCACCAGAATCTCCTAAAGCTGGTAAAATTGATACAGTTCGTCCCTTAATGCCACGTGCCAGTTTGTAGTTGATTTGACTTTTTAAAAATGGAAATTTTCTGATTTTCTCTCTCCAATCAGAAGATGACACGTGTCATTGAGGAGATAAACTGTATCAATTTTTTCAACTTTATGGGGTTAAGTGTCACACTTAAAAGTTTGGGGTGACCAAAGACTATTAGAGTTAACTACAGATGGTCCGTATGTAATAGTGTAAAATGAAATTATGTGTGTGTGAGAGAGAGCCACTAGAGAAAAGGGAAAGTTTAGAGAAAAAAATTAGAAAAAACTAGAATTGGAACAACTATGCTAGTGCTCGGATTTGAGCTTGAAACAACAAACCTATTTCACTCAACCAACTCTCGAGCATTTTTTCTTGTAATGTGATATAGACTAACAACATATGTTTACAAACTAAGGGGGTCCGGGCCCCACATGGTTGTATGTGGGTCCGCTCCTACTTGAATAAATCCATATTCTAGTAGAAAATATATTGAACTGTATTGTGCTACCTAATCTTGTTTCAATCTTGATCTTTTCGCTAGAAAACAAAACTTAAAGAAGCAACTAATGACAGGAAGCGCTTACCATGCCATTTAACATGACAAAATTCTGGCTTAATTAGACAAATTTATCTCCACTATGGTGGTTCGAACCTAAAAAGCAAAGCACAGAATAACATTTAATGTTCAAAAAAAAATAAAACAAAAAAATTTCTAAATAAGCCAATAAACACAAATCATGTTGGTGTACCTTAGTTCATAGGCATTGGTTCTTTATCATGTATGCTAACTTGTATTATATTAATTTTGTCACATTAATAAAGACAATGAACCTACTGCATTTACAATAATTAATCAAGCAATAAAGACTTAATTTATCATTGTTAACTAATCTTATTGATGATAACAAAATCAATGGTAAAAAAATTCAGGATAAGTAACTGAGATATGTTCATGCGTGTTTTTGAATCCGTCAGAGCTTGAGATTTATGTTGCACATTTTGCTTTAACCAAAGCATAACAATAACAAGTACCATCAAAAAAAAGAAGCCTGGTAAAATTAGTCATATAAAATGGTCTAGAAATAATACTATCAAAAGGAATTTTCTATACACTTCATTTTTTAAAATTTCTTACAAAGTAACTATTTGTTTGTTATTTTCTATTATTGAATAACTGACATAAAGTTTGCTTCAAGGACTTTATAGAGAAGATATTGTTTACTTCAAACTAACTAAGAAACCCGTACATAAAAAAATCAGATCCAACTCATTGGACAATTCAATACACACCACAAGAAATTTGATTTTTAGTGGGGAAGATATTCCCCACTAAAAACTCTCTTTTCGCCACTGAAATTGAAGTCGCGGCTGTTGCTGCGCCTCTAAAGGGTTTAATGACGAAAAAAGTTATTCGCCACTAAAAAGAAGCAACAATGGCAAAAATATTTCCGCCACAAAACTATAAACTTTTTTGTGGCGAAAATATTCGCCACTAAATATAATAAATTAGTGGCAATGTAATTCGCCACAAGAGAGTATTTGCAGTAAAGCCTAAGCTTTTGTGGGTTTCCCCACTAAATTTTTTTGTTACTGTGGGGAAATTTTGGCCACAATAGATTGTACATTTTTTTTTGTATTTTTCCAATAAAATATATATGAAAAATATTTGGATTGAAGGGAGCTACTCATACACCTCAACATCATTTCAAAGCATATTAAGGACCACAAAATATAGCAATAGATCTACCCAAATTTGTGTGTAAAGACAAAAAAATATAGCAATAAGTGGAGAAATAATTTATAATGAAGATAAGAAATGATAGCACCTTTTTTGGAAAATATGACAAGATAGAATAGAACCTTAGCAACAAATCAGTTCAATTTGCTTTCTCAACTTTCCTCTAAGAGTTAAGAATAAATCAATACCGTGATTACATTAAAACAATACCAATAAAACTAAATAAGCCAACAACTAAAAGGCCAAAATCCTTAAAATACGTATCCAAATGACTGAACTAATATAATTACACTGACTAAACTAATGAAAACAATATGAATGCAACAATTCAGATGCAACTGATGCAATAAACACCCTTAGCTCATTATAATGTTTCCATACCATCACAAAAAGATCTACAGAACATAACAAAAATTGACTCACTCACTAAATTGATTATTTATGTTGTTTCATTTCTTCTTATTAGCATTTGAAAAGTATATAATTAGTCTTCAATATATTATCTTAATATAAAAAATACATCATGATAAGTTCCTCGAACCAAAAAAATATGGTTAATGATACAATCAACTAATAAATTTGAGACGGTAAAGGATTTAATCCTTTGAAGGAATAAAGTTTTTCATCCGAATATTAGCCAAGGGATCCCTTAACTATTCGTTTCAATATTGAGTAAATGATACATAGTTAAACTTATACATGCAAAACAGTTTGTGCAACTCAACTCAAGTTAAGCTCAAAAAGACAACTGCAATATATGCTCTTTTCTGCCTCTTCATCTATGCTCTTAATTTATTGATTACAGAAATAAGTGCACTCTCTTTCATCGAAGTGTGTTGAAGTTGTATATTATAAAACAAGTCATGGATTTTGCGAGCAAGCTAAAACTTTGACAACACAACATATAACATCAATAATGATACTCGAGCCTCAAAAAGAATGATAGCCAACTACCTTAAACCAAAACATGTGAGTGTGCTTGCCCTTGGGGATCTTTGGTCGCCCAAACAACTTCATTGTACCTGGCATATTCTCTCGTAGCTAATGAATCTCAGAATTCTAAATTACTCTGCTTTGGTACAGATAGAACTTAGAACCCTATTGATAATCATTAAGTGTGTCAATTTCTTAGTAGCTTATTGTTAATAATGCACTGTGATGGTTCCTTAGATAATGATTTTCATGTATTAAAGAGTCCCTGCTATAAAACACCAGCCACAATCACAATCCTGCTATTTTCATATTAACAAAACAAATAAAGTGCAACTGAACAAAAAATGTTGTAGAGACATAAAATTCACATAAAAGGAAATCTCAAATTGGAAGCATTCAAAAGAAACGAAGCAGCAACACATCAAATGCAGTGGCTAGAAAGAGTAGTTAATCGAATTTGTTGTAAACAGTACAGCAAATTAAAGAGGGATCTACAATATCACAATAAATCAAGTTTCGTGAAAGGCACTGAAATCAATTTTTTAGATCAAATTGCCAGCAAACTAAAGTAGAAATAAAGGAGAGTACTCGAAGGGAAGGAAAGTAATAAACAATTTAAACTTAAAGTTGTTTTCATGAGACAATGACACATAAAAAGAAAAGAGAGTGAAAGACACAACTGAGATGAAGGATAAACTGATAAAAGCAAGAACAAAAAATTTAAAAAAACAACAATAAAATGTTACAGCCTAGGTATTCTTACCCATCCATTATCGCAAAAAAAAACAAAATTTAAATCAAATGAACCTAAAATAAGACACTAATCTATACAACAGAAACATAAAGACATGGTACTACTTGATAAATTGAAGAAATTAAATCAAATTTTAGTTTAGGTTGAGATGATTCCACATGCCTCAGGTTTTGCATAATCTAACCTGAGATTAATTTCATCCTCTAAAAGTTTCTATCTCGCTCAAGGTTGAAGGACATGATGTAAACTTCTACCACGACTAGATGAACTCAGATTTTGATTTTGATTTTGACCAACTTTGAGCACTAGACGAAAATGGACTTCGAAAGCGTTTTAGGGATTTTTATGTTTAAGAAGAATAGGAGAAGAATACTTGGGAAGATTTGTGGGTCTTTGTTTCAAGGGTAAAATTTTGAAGCCCAAAGATTCGGCGATTTAAAATTTTTGACCTATTGTGGGGATTTTTTTAGTATTTTAAGGAGAACACTCTGACCCTCTGCGAGGTGCTGGCCCTAGTGCCTCGAGCGCCCTATGCTAGAGGCACGCCTAAGGCATGCCCGTAACAACTATGCGCACAGGGTATTCGTACTCATTTCCTTTCACTAGACTAGGATGCATTAGTTATTATATTCATGAAAATTACTTATTTTAGACAATTTCCTATATGTCCAATCATAAAAAAGCTGGATGAAGTGAAGGGTAGGGTTATGACAAAAATATTGTGAATGATTTAGGAGAGTTGGTCAAGTTTGATGTAAAGCTTAACAAATTGGTCTACAGCCAAATGCTTTGCAACCATGTAGATAACAGCAAAACAAAGACCTTCACGAGTACCATGGACAAATTTTTCATCTAGGCCTATGCATTAGGTTGAACTCAACTCAACAAGATTAACCAACATACCAAGCAATCTATACTTTTCGAACACTGAACATCCAAGGATATATGCAATAAACAACTCTTCATTAAAATTATGTACAAGTTGCAAGCTATAAAAAGTAGCCTACTATCTTTAACCAAAAAGTATCCATAACCAATAAAAGGAATCTAATCTTAATCTTGATAACGTTTCTCCACAAAATTTAAGTTTCAAACACTGTTCGTATTCCTAAATAAATTTAGAGGACAAAAAAATCAGAGCATATGAGAAAATCCAGAGTCAATTTCACAAAACAAACCTAGAGAAAGAAACATCTTTTTCCCTTTTCAAACCAAAAAAACATCATGTTTAACGCAATCTCAATAAGAGCTCTTAAAAACAAATAATAAATACAATAAAGGAAACGATTTGATAAATAAATCCCTAATACCCTCAAAATCAAAATAGCGCATGAATTCTAAGTATGAAAACTGTCCAAATCAATTCCCCTTCTACAAAATAAGCACTAAGAAATAGTAAACTTTTCCCCTAAAATTTACAGATCTCAAATCAAAACAGCATTGAAAGTATCAGTGATCAATCAATTACAAGAAAATAGTAATACAAAAAAGAAACCCCGAATATAAAAAGGAAAAGAACAAAAATAGAAATCAATACCACAAGAGGGGAGCGTTTCCAGGGAGGAGAGGAGGAGGTAGCAGAGGGACGGTTGTGGGCAAAAGAGAGAGAATAAATCATACTTGGTGTAAAGTTACCAGTGGTTAATCGATGGAGTGATGGTGGGTGCTGCTGGAAATTGATGCCTTAAATTTCAGAAATTGAGCGATTGACCGATGGTGGCTATTGCAAGCTTGCAGTGGTTGTCGAGGCACCAAAGGTGATGGGGAGGATAAACCTAGAGAAGGGGTGGGGGCTGTGGTGGATGTGAACGGCGGCTTCGAGTCATTGAGGTTTTTAGGGTTTGGAAGTGAAAAATAAGAAATAAAAATAACGAAGTTAGGAAGTGAAAGGAATGTTATTTTATGTTATTTTTATAATGTCTAATTTTCTGGTTCCCTTCTAGATATAATAATCGGACTGTGGGGAAGAAATAAATTACGCCACAACTTTGAATGTTTTAATGGAAGTAATGAAAGTTTCGCCACTAAAATATATACATTTGTGGCAAAATACAAATTCGCCACTATTGAGATACTATTGCAGCGAATTTTTTGCACGCCACTAATTTACTACTTTTTGTGGAAATCGTAATTTCGCAGCTGATTTTTTCCCACTAAAAATACAATTTCTAGTAGTGACGCTAGTTACATGGTACTCATTTGTGTTATATTGCGCGTGATTTGCAACTCGAGATGGAAGCGTTGAGGAAAAGAAAAGAATGGCAGGTGGAAAATGTAGATGAGAAAAACTTTTATATGTTTATGTATAGTAGTGTTTATTTTAGTTTTTATTTACTTTTGTACTAAAAATTAGTTAAATGAATTAGTTAAATGAAAATGATTTTGGATAGAATATTATTACAATAAAATATTGGTTTTATTTATATTGAGTTGCAAATGTGTGCAAGTGAAAACTTATTTGTAATCTAATAGTATTTGCAAATGTTTAAGAATATGTTACACTAACAAGCCAAAGTGAAATAGAAAAGAGTTCCAAGTGTGTTAGAAAGTGTTGGAATTGAAAACCAAAGCTTAACATAAAAGAGTTGCAATTGTGTTAAAGAGTTACTACTGCAAACCAATGTGTAACACAAAAGCATCGCAAGTTTGATAAAAGTGTCGCCATTCCATACAAACGGCTGTTAACTGTAATGGTGAAATGTTATTGGAAACTTCATGAATGAGTTGCCTCTGGGTTTAAATCGTAGCTATAGGTCCTTTTGGCTACAGTTCACCGGAGATGCAAGAAACAGTCTAAAGTGTTTTCTAAGGAATTTATTGCAAGCGAGAAAGAAACCATCCCTTTTTTCAAAAAGTGTTGTTATTTCGTCTATTGTAACTCTTTTAGCACTAAAAGCAGTACTTTGCCGAGGTTGTACATACCATCTATGGCACACTAAGAAAGTCAAATATTATGTAGATGATCAAGCATTTGGATTCTCTAAAATTCAAGGTTAGTAAAGTTGTAAAGTTTGAATAATTGCAACCATTTTGTTAAATGAAAGCTGAAGTCGGCAAATACCGCTCCATTTATTAAAAGTGAAAAACAAAAAAAACAAAGGAAAGAAAAATAAAAAACATCTCTTGGATGTTGACAAAACCATTCACAATAGGGTGTGATCCTAATGATCTAAAGATCTACAATAGTTACGCAATCCAAACAGCCTTTCTAGCACAACTAGATTGTAGCCTGCATGGTAAGGAATGGTGGGAAGAAATTCTCCGTGATGCAACATAGCGAATCCCAATGAGAAGGCTGAGATGATGAGGCCTAACGGCAGCGAATATCAATGTTAAATTCAAAGCAATTTTGAGGTCGTGACCAAGTAGGCACTATGTCGAAACATCAAACTGTCGACTCAGATCAAAACCGAGATCCAAGCCGATAAACATTCACATTTCGAGGAGAAGTGCAGTTGCCCAAGGAAGAGACATCATTCTTTTTTTCAAAGATCCAAGCCGATAAATTACTGCCCGAGAAAAGACACTACCTGCGCAACACACCGCATGCAACGAGGAACCACCAAAGGCCAACATTGGCAAAGAAAAAGGAAGGGGCGCCAAGACCCTTCATGAAGAACTGCCAGAACGTCGCCAGTAAGAAGAGAGAAGACCTGATCGGCTAGGGATTAGATGAGAGCCCTAGCCGCCTACTCATTAACGCTCCAAAGGAGGAGTTGCGAGTGCTATCCCCTTGTTGAACTGCTGGCCAAAACGCCGGTGAAAGAAGGCATTAGATTTGTCTGTCGAAACGATACCGATAAGAAAACCTGAGCGGCTAGGGATTAGAAAGAGCCCTAGCCGCCTGCTCCTCAGCGATTCGAAGGAGGAGAAACGAACTGGCCTACCAAAACGCCGGTGAAAATAGGCACCTGGGCGGCTGGGTTCAGGAGAGAACCCTAGCCGCCTCTCCCAAAGTTTTTTTTCAAAAAATACTCGAGTGCTTGAACAATTTTAGCCATCGATGAACTATAAATGATTGAGGTTGTTTTACTCTATTTAGGAGATAGATGAAATAACTTTAGAGTAAAATTGGGTACTAAACTTTAGAAATCCAAATAACAAACCCTCTCTCTATCTCCCTTCATGCTATTCCTCTTTCTTCCTGACATGATTTTTTGCCCTTCTATCAATGATGCTTAATTCTTAAATATTACTGTAAGTTTATTCATCTTCCCTTCATCAATTTCTTGGTCAAATCTTTTGCATATTTGAGTTTCTACTTCTCTTTCTTTTTTTGTGGTTTCATTGTTCATTCTAGCATAATTTCATTGTCATCATTTTCCCTACGTACGATTCAATGTCAAATTTTCAATGCAAATGCCAATATACAAACTAGAATGTTATTAACTAAAAGGGAAAATAAGAGGAACAAATTGAATTCATATTGAATTATAGTTCATTTACCTGTAGAATTAGAACGCCTTTGAAATGTTGGTAAAATTTTGCACCCGGGAAGAAGGATTTTACTACATTTCTTTATATTATTTCTCCTACATTTTGTGATAATTTTCTGAAGATCAATAGCACCATATTAATGCAACATGTTCGACAGCATGTTTGATTGCGGTTAGTCACAATACGTAGGTGGCCAGCGTGAGAAATTTGTCAGGTCTTATTGTAAAGTTTAATTATACTAAGGATAAGTGTACATTTCACCTTGACATATGGTGCCTAATGTTTTGAATACATGATTGTTCCTAATGTCTGACAGATTGGATGTCTTGGATTCGATATTGTCAGTCAACACTACAAAAAGTGGGACAGGAAGTACCTCCTTAACTTCATCTACTTCATTGTAGATTTTCTCTTAGTGCCACCTGAAAATCTTTTTTTTAATTTGCACAAATGTGCTTACATAATTAAATACCACTATGCCATAGCTAGGCTACTAAAATGGAAATAGAAAAGGGTAGCGTTGAAAGAGTTGTGTTTGTAATGAAATTTGGAAGTACTAGCTACCCTTTGTCATATTGATTGAAAAAGGTTTCCTTTTATATAAAATTCTAAAAAAGCCCTAGTATAAAAAACCTTTTTGGAAAAGGTGGCCTATTAGGGTAATGAACATCCAATAAATTATTGGTGGGATTAAATTTCGCCCTTACCACACCACCTAATTAATAAAAAAAAAGAAAACATTATTTATAAAATTTCAACCTAGGTATAAAAACCCATTCTCTCTCTCCCACGCCCGATAACTCTCACTTCCGCTCTCCTCTCTGTTTGGTTCCACCTCACCACGCCGTCTTCCCTCGTTGTGTCGTCTCTCACCGCTATCTGTCCTCTCTTTCTCTTCTTCTCCCTCGCAATCTCTTTCAGAAACTTTCTCTCACCGTCAGTTTTAGTTCGACGTTCCCAAGTATGTGATTTTCGATATTCACCGTCATTCAAATTTGCTTCCCCGACGTTTCCAATCTAAGGTAGCATCTAATTTTTGTTTGTTTTTCACGTTTGTTTCTTATTAAAGTATGATATATGTCATTGCAAGTTCATATTGTTAATATTTTAGTGTTTCGGGAAAAATTAGGTTTTATGGAGTCAAACAGTTGATTTGGTGGAGAGGGGTTTTCTTTGTTCAAGCTTCATATTGTGTTGTATTTGCAGTTTAATCTTAATTTTGCTTCGATAGAGTTTTTATTATGGTTTTGAAACTTGGCTTTGATTTTTTAGTTTTCAAGTTGATCACTCTCTCTTTCTAAAATGAACTGCATTGATAATAATTTGTATAGAGATTGATTTCTTAGTTCCGATGTAGGCAAAATGATGCCATAGAAGAATTTTCTTTAAATGTATATTTCTTGGTTCAGATGCCTTTTTGTTTAGTTTGTTTAATGATTTCTTACTCTGGTTTTAGTGCATTATGTACATTAAAATAGGGAAATTGTAAGGAATGCTACCTAATTAGATTTTATTCTTAAAGGTGTCCTAAACATCATTTTATTCTAATTAACTCATTTTTTATCTTTCTATTTTAGCTAGTACGTGATTTATATAAGCGGTTTCAGCTCTCAACTGATTCTATTTTCTATCACGATTTCTTCAGCTCGCGATTTCTTCTCATTTTTTTCCCGATTAGTATTTGTTCACTGCTTTTTTGATTTCTGATTGTTCCTCAGCTTTTTCTGATTGAGTTTTGGGCGATTTCAGAGGTATGTTCTTCGTTTTCAATTTCTCTTCGAGTAGAAGGAAAATGAAAACACTATGTTGCCTTGTTGTTTCTCTTGGAAAAGAATCCCAAAATCCAAATATTATCTATAGTTTGATCTACTTCTGCATTAGTTTTGATATTTGATTTTTCTTGTTAAATTGACATCCAAAAGTGAAGTTTATCATTTGTATTTATTTTCAATTCTTGGCTCATAGATATTGCTATTGTAGTCCATTATGGCATTATTCTATGGTTTTAATGTAAATTTAGCTTTTGATATAATAGACTTTATATCTTTTTTATATTTGGTATAATATATATTATACCTGTTGATTTTTTTTGTTGTAATGATTTTGATGTTACTTAGCTTAGGTATAAGACTTTATATACTATTCTTATATTTGGTATAATATGTATTATACATGTTGGTTCTACTATTGTAATGGTTTCGATGCTATTTAGTTTTTGGTATAATAAGTATTATACCTATTTCTTTTACATTATTGTTTGGTATAATAGATATTATACCGTTTTCATGCTTTGGTATAATAATTTTATACCTTCTTATAGTTGGTATTAGATTATTATACCCATTAGAGCGGCCATTAGGAGGAAGCTTTGAATAGTCCGATTAAGGTATGATTAAGGCTTTGTTCTTTTCAACTTATAAGTAGCAGTATTGAACTGAATTGAACTTATTTCAGTGTAAATAAAATGTATGCAGAACTGAACTGAACTAAATATAAGTTGAAAAGAACAAGGCCTAAAGGGGATAAACATAAGAATTAGAATAGTCCTCTTGCTCTTCTCAGCTGGACCAAACGATCAATGATTTATAGTATATTAAACAAAATAGCAATTTTGATGGTATAAAGTTCTCCTGACATGAAAATTGATATAAATTCATTTCAGAAAATAGAATATTATCAATTTCTGAATCTAATTAATTAGTTTGAAAACGCAATATGAATTGAATGGAAAGGGGAAAATACGGAAGCAGAAGGAGGTTACTAGTACATATTGCACTTGAAGTAATTGTTGCCCTAAAAAGCTGAAGCTAAGCTATTACCAGTGAGTAAGAAAGGATTAGAAAGTCTTAGGCGTCTCTTATTGCTTCAACAAAAACAGATCAAAGCATGTATTTCAAAGCATCTGAAAACATCAACATAGTGAAACAGATAGAAACCGAAATCAAAAGATGGGATAAAATAAAACGACAAAAAGTGCAAATCAGATAGAAATTGAAGAGGTGAACTGATCGACGAAGTCACGAAGGCGAGATGTAGAAATTGAAGAGGTGTCAAAAGTGATCAGCGAAACTCAAGACGAGCTTTGATGAGAGTTACGTTGAAACTGAATTGGGAATTACCTTAGAAGTTTCGTGATTCACGTAAAACTTGAAATATGTTTTAGTTTAAGAGCTTTGTATTGGATTGAGGAATGGCTTAACTTAATCAAATGGCAAAACTTAAAATACAAAGCTCTAAAAATACAACCCACAACACTTATATTTTTATAAAATACCACTCTTACATTTACCAAACACATATTAGCTCTTATATAGAGCTTAAGGCTCACAAAATCCAAATAAAATTTACCTCACAAATCTAATATTTCAACTATAATATTTGCCATAGCCAAAAATATTGACCTGCCATAGCCACAAATATTGACTTACATATTTGCATGATAAAAAACATGTGGTAATGAAGGATTTTTTTAAGTTTAATTAACTTTTAACACTCCCCCTTAAACTTAATTTTCTGTTATTTCCAACAATGCTCGCAATCGATTAAACACCTCAAACTTCAGTGGCTTTGTGAAAATATCAGCAACTTGATCTTATGTTTTCATGTACTTCAATGTGACTTCCTTTTGCTCAATGCACTCTCTGATAAATGATACCTAGTATCAATATGCTTACTTCGGTCATGGAAGACTGGATTTTTCGCCAACGCCAATGCCTACTTGTTATCGACAAAAATATCAGTTGGACCATGTTGTGTCAATCGAAGTTCCTTTAACAGTCTTCTCAGCCATATTGCATGACACACACATGATGTTGCAGCAACATATTCAGCTTCACATGTTGACAATGTGACGATAGGTTGCTTTTTCGAACTCCATGTGAACGCCGTTTCACCAAGAAAAAATACAAATCCGCTAGTACTTTTTCGATCATTTTTATCACCAGCCCAATCACTGTCACTATAACCAACTAATTTGAACTGATCAGATTTTAAATATCGAAGTCCAAAATTAGTTGTACCTTTGACATAGCGGAGTATTCTTTTCGCTGCATTCCAATGAGACTCCTTCGGTTCTTCCATGTATCTACCGACTAGCCCAACCGCATAAAGAATGTCGGGCCTTGTGCATGTTAGGTATCTGAGACTCCCAATCAGACTTCAAAAATTTGTCGGGTTCATGCTAACTCCAACCTCATCCTTGGTCAATTTTAGGTTGCATTCAGCCGGAGTGCTAATAGGATTGCAATTCTCCATCTTGAATTTCTTCAAGATCTCCTTAGTAAAGCCACTTTGACTAATAAAGATGCCATCACCATTCTGCTTCACTTCAATGCTGAGATAAAATGACATCATACCAATGTCAGTCATCTCAAATTCCTAAGTCATCGTCCTCTTGAAATCTTCAAACATTTGAGGATTATTTGCGGTGAAAATGAGATCATCCACGTACAAACAAACAAGCAACATATCTCCATCTTTCACTTTTACGTACAAGGCATACTCATGTTGGCACTTGACAAATCCATTTTCTTGAAAATATTTGTCAATGCGACTGTTCCATGCTCTTGGTGCTTACTTGAGCCCGTAAAGTGCCTTCTTCAGCTTAAGCACTTTTTCCTCATGGCCTTTGATGATGTAACCCGGCGGTTGTTGGATATAGATTTCCTCCTCCAATTATCCATTGAGAAATGCTGACTTCACATCCATTTAGTGGATATTTCATCCATTTTGGGTAGCAACTGAAATCTCTAATTTGATTGTCTCCATTCTAGCAACCGGTGCAAAAACTTCATCATAGTCAATACCAGGCTTTTGACTATATCCTTTTGCAATGAGTCTTGCCTTGTGTCGTACAATTTTTTCATTCGCATCCTTCTTTACTTTAAAGACCCATTTGACACCAATGGGAATTTTATCAGCTGGAAGTTTTGTTAACTCCCACGTCTTGTTCTTCTCAATTGAATTGATCTCCTCCTCCATGGCTCTTCTCCATTTCTCATCTTTCATTGCTTTTTCAGCATCAATAGGCTCACTATCAATAAGATTACAGTAAAGAGTTAATTCTTCATTGAGCTCTTTAGTCGCATCGTAAAGATCTTCAACAAGACGAAATTTTCTAGGTCTTTCTCTTGGACTTTGACTTTCATCATCATCTTGTCCTGGAGATGCAATTGGAATGGGACTATATGACATTGATGTTGTGGTAGGCTTCTCCATATCATGATCATTGTTTTCATCCATGGTGAAAGGATAAAAACTGTAATTTTTCTTTTCTTTGTTCCAATCCCAAACTGCTTCTTCATCAATGGTGACATCTCTGCTGATAATCATCTTTCTCATATCAGGATCGGACATCTTGTATCCTTTAGAATATTCTGAGTATCCTATGAACAAGTATTTTCTACTTTTATCATCTAACTTTCTCCTTTCTTCATCAGCAACATGAACATGTGCAACACTTCCAAAAACACGGAAATGAGAGATATTTGGCTTTTTCCCACTCCACGCTTGTTAAGGTGTCATATCTGACACACTTGTTATTGGGGATCGGTTTGAGATGTAAAAGGCGCAATCGATAGCCTATGCCCACAACTTCTAGGGTAAATTCTTGCTTTTCAGCATACTTCTCACCAAATCCATCACAGTTCGATTCTTTGTTTCAACGACACCATTTTGTTGTGGTGATCTCGGGGCTAACAGGAAATGACGGATTTCATGATACTCATAGAATCTTTTAAATTCATTTGATGTAAACTCTCCCCCTTATCAGATCTTAGGGCTCTGATGTAATAGCCACTTTCTTTCTCGACGAGCACCTTGAACTTTTTGAGTGTTCTAAAAACTTCTGATTTCTCCTTCAGAAGATACACCCACGTTTTTCTACTATAGTCGTTGCCTCCCAATAATGTCGGTGTCATCGGTCCGCAAACATCAGCATGGTTGAATACAAGAGGCGCCTTTTCCCTTGACATGGACTCCTTTGGAAAACTAGCTCTTGATTGTTTTCCAACAAGACTTCCTTCACAAAGCTGATGGGGTTTATCAATCGAGGGAAGACCATGCACCATCTTCTTCTGGCTTAGTAATTTCAACCCTCCAAAATTGAGATGACCGAATCTCAAATGCCAAAGCCAATTAGATTCCTTCATGCATGCTTTTAAACACTTGGCCACATCCATCTTAATGTTAAGAGTGAACATCCGACTCTTCGACATAGGCACACTTGCAAGCAGCTCCTTCTTGTCATTCAGTAGCACCAACTTTCTGTTCACCATGTGAACTTGATAATTTTTCTCCAGCAGTTGTCCCAAACTTAAAATATTACTTTTCATGTTTGGAACATAGTAGACATTGCTGATGAACTGGTGCTCTCCATTCTTTAAACCAATGAGAATAGTTCCTTTGCCTCGAATAGGAACTTTTGATGAATCTCTGAAGACGACATTTCCACTGAATGACTTGTCCAGTTCTACAAACATCTTATCATCCCCGCACATGTGATTGCTCGCTCGGTTGTCAATATACCAAATGTTGTTTTCTAGACTATGATCACCTTCACGGGTTAGTAAAACCATGTCGATCACCTCCTCATCTTGGATGTTGTTAGCTGTCTCCTCTGCTTGGTTTGCTGGGCTCTGACACTCTGATTCATAGTGGCCAAATCTCAAGCAATTATAACATTGAACGTTAGACTTATCTCATCCATCAATCTGTCTCCAGTCTCCTCTTCCTCATCCTCGTCCACGTCCACGACCTCTGCCTTGTGTGGACTGATTATCTCCGTTATTATTTTCATTTCTGCCAAATTGTTGATTTCTGCCATGTCCTCTTCCTCTTCCATTTCCTCCACGGCCTCTACCGCGTCCTCTTCTAAATTGACTACCAGCTCTGCTATTTTCACCTTCTTTTAACGAAGCCTTTGCTGTTAGGACTTGTTCAATAGACTCATCTTTCTGTCCATTTAGTTTTTCCTCACGTGCTTGCAACGAGCCAACAAGTTCATCAACGGTCATTGCACTTGTGTCTCGCGATTCTTCTATGGCCACTACTATGTAGTCAAACTTCGGTAGTAGTGACCGTAGAATTTTTTCAACGGTTCTTGATTCATCGAGTTTTTCTCCGTACTGCCGCATTTGATTAACGACAGATTTTACTTATGAGGAATAATCTGCAATTCCTTCTATCTTCTTCATTCTCATCATCTCAAATTCTCCCCTCAATATTTATAGTCGAACCTTTTGAACTTTCTCTGCTCCTAGAAGAGAAACTCGCAATATGTCCCATGCTTTCTTGGAAGTGGTTGCTTCTGCCACTTTCTCAAACATTACATCATCTAATCCTTGATGGATCAGACTAAGCGCCTTCTGGTCGTTTCTCCGATTCTTGTGCAAACTGTCTTTCTCTACTTGAGACAGTTGTGCATTTTGAGCTGGGACTTCGTAACCATTTTCGACAATATCCCAAACATCTTGGGCTTTTAGAATGGGTTTCATTTTGATACACCAATTTTTGTAATTGGTTTTGGTAAGTTGAGGGAAACTGAAGGAAACACCGTTGAGATCCATTTTTGTAGAGGAAAATTTGTTTCAAAGCGTATAGGGGCTGTTGCAACGCTTTTGAATCTATCGCAACACTTTGCTGCGTCGCTATAGCATCCAGTCAGATTTGGCAAGGAAAACAGCAAGGGAAATATTTCCTTGCAGTTTTAGATGAACTTTCGTAATTTTCCAGAAAAAATTGTTTCTGGAAGTGTAGAGGCTATTGCAACGTTTGGTTGGGTATTGGCGACACTTTGGGCTTACTGCGACACTTTTTGCAGCTTTTTGCAACGCTACAGACTGCCTATTGCAACACCTTCTGGGCTACTGCAGCATTCTTAAAACTCGATTTTTTTCACTTGGAAATTTTCGGGAATAGAATTGGATACAAAATGGCTCTGGTACCACTTTGTTGGATTGAGGAAGGGCCTAACTTAATAAAATGGCAAACCTTAAAATACAAAGCTCTAAAAATACAACCCACAACACTTATATTTTTATAAAATACGACTCTTACATTTAACAATAGAGCTTAAGGCTCACAAAATTCAAATAAAATTTACCCCACAAATCTAATATTTCAACTATAATATTTGTCATAGCCACAAG
Source organism: Euphorbia pulcherrima (assembly GCA_947683365.1). NCBI lineage: Eukaryota > Viridiplantae > Streptophyta > Magnoliopsida > Malpighiales > Euphorbiaceae > Euphorbia > Euphorbia pulcherrima. Next base: position 10,652,803 of record CANTUS010000016.1, read on the forward strand.
TATTGACTTACATATTTGCATGATAAAAAACATGTGGTAATGAAGCATTTTTTTTAAGTTTAATTAACTTTTAACACTTTGTACAATTGTAGATTGTATTAGCCCAGATTATTTACCCAAATTCCTGTAGTTTTGAAAAAAGCCGGATGCCATAGAAGAATTTTCTTTAAATGTACATTTCTTGGTTCGGATGCCTTTTTGTTTAGTTTGTTTAATGATTTCTTACTCTGGTTTTGGTGCATTATGTACATTAAAATATCTAAGTTCAATTAAATAATCGTGAATCTAATCGAGATAGGCTCTGTTTTACTTTTTATGGATTCTGCCTTTGGGTTCCTTGTGTAACTGTGACATGTGATTATTTCAATGCAGGAATTTTGATATGGATATTGTATCCAATCAGCTTTTATCTAGCTATGTAATGGATTTTGAATCTTCTAAGCCATATAAAGGGAGAGGGTGGTGGCTAAATGGTAATTAATGCATCACGAAAATGTTGCATATGTGCAATGATGGGTTGTATTTTCAGCATGTATTTGTATTTCTATATCATTGATACCATACTTTTTGTTTTTTTTAGCCGTTATTACTTCCTTTTCTATATTTTTAGGTTTTCAAGGTAATTTGGACAAAAGATGCATTTATGGGCAGAAAATGAGCGATTAAGGAGACTCCCGATGGACGCACCGAGACTAGTATGGTCCCGGTGGCCTGGAAGACTTCTAAAACATAAGCAAAAATGAAAAGAGGAAGTCTCGCGGAAAAGTTATCAGTCACCGACATCATGTCGTGTTCACCATGACTGACGAGGTCCCGATGACGTGTCAACATTCTGGAGCAGAAGTCAAAGACGGCAAAGTTTACCAGAACCTAATTGAGAAAGTGGCGTGAATTCAATGTTGATTCATTCCTTTAATTATCTTAAAGAGGAATCTTTGTCACTCAAGGACTTCCTAAAGAGCCTTTCACCGAGGTCCTGGTGCAGACAGCGGGAGCGATAGCTGGTCCCGGTGATCCCTGAACATTCCAAAACGACCAAGATGACATCAATACCAAGGTACTCAAATTTCCAGATCTGGGAGACACTTAATTCGGACAAAATCCTATTCAGGAAGAGCCCAATTTAAGGAAGAAGTTTAATCTCTTTCCTAATTCTATAAAGGAAGGGATTTTACTACCATTTAAAGATAAAGACTAAAAGGAAATAAATCCTAAAATATAAATACAAAGAGTCCTATCCTATTTAACTCTAAAGAGGAAGCAAGAGGCAAGACTCCCTATAAATACCAAGGCTGGGGCATTCATCTATCCTTCCACAAGCCATAATCCACTACCTAAGCTTAGTTCAGATTTAGTTCATTGTTCTTTAGATTACTTTTATTTTCAAACACTCTCTTTTTAATTAATTGCAAGTCAACATTCAGTTTTACTGTTCTTTAGTTTTATTGTTCTTCAAATTCAGTCATGTCTAGTTAATTTCCTTATGAATTGACCAAGTAAGGGTCAGGGCTGAGTTTGAAATGCGTGAGGACCGCAAATGAAGATAGAAATCCGTAAGGCGACCTATTTACTAATCTTTGGTACTTCAAGGGTTCTACGGTAAGAGTATCAGTTAGTCTCGCTGTGTGGTTTGCCCAACCATTTTTTAAGTCTATATGATTATTGTTAATCTTAATTCTTGCATCCGTAATTGTGCCTAAAAAGGGATAAAGTGATGTCAATAGTCTCCACAGAGACTGGAGAAAGGTAATCTTACAACTGTTGGGAGTGCTTCACTACCTATCGGTAAGCTTTTAGGCTTTTCTAATTTATATTGCTAGTCATCGGCGAGCTCTCTGGCACAAAGTCAAGAGACACGGTGAGTAAGAGGGACGTTGTGTTGAGAATTTCGGTCTCCATACTCAGTAAGGAAGAGTTGTTAGTACTGTACAATGCATGAGTACTAGTATAACTAAATTTAGGTCCCGGTGCAATTAATTTCTTGTCCTGTGATCACCATGATATTCAGTCTTGCTCTGCTTTGGTTAAGTGATTGTTTCTCACTGTTGTATTACCTGCTTTATTTAGTTATAATCTACAATTTCCCATTGAGAATACTTCTAGGTCACACTGCTAGTTGTCTAGTGAAAATAACATAGTTAAATATCGTTCCCTGTGGGATCGACCTCTACTCGCTACAAACTACTAGTTTGTTTTGTGTAGGGATTTATTTTTAGTTGTCTCGACACCCATAAAATTTTAGCGTCATTGCCGGGGAAAGATTCCAACTGATTTATTTTCACCTTGATTGACTAAGAAGACTCCCTATGATTTTGAGACTTATTTCATAATCCTATAGTCATCGTGACCATGGCTGAAAGAGAAAATTAGAGAGAGCAGACTATAAGAGACCTCATCTGGGTCTCAGTGGATAGACCACCATCCTTATGCATTGTGTATCCTGAGGAGAACAAGAAAAAAAATTTCAAGATGAAGATAGGGTTCATTCGGAGCCTACCTAAATTCACCGGGAGCACTACTGAAGATCCTTACAAGCATCTGTAATTATTCAACATGACTTGCACTTTAAAGAAGCCACTAGGAGTCTCTTTGGAAATTGTAATGATGAAAGCTTTTCCTTTCTCTCTTGAAGGAATGGCTATGGATTGGTTTTGTTATCTTGCACCAGGATCTATCACAATCTAGAGCGAGATGACCAAGTCCTTTTTGGACAAATTCTTCCCACCATTGAGAGCTACCACACTAAGGAGGCAGATTGCACCATTCACTAGAAGGACATGGAGAGTCTCTACGACTACTATGAAAGATTTCAACACCTTTTGTCTTGCTGTCCACCATATGGATTTTCAAGACCTTCTTTAATACAATTTTTCTATGAAGGTCTCCAACCCACACAGAGAGACTTGATAAACACAACAAGTGGAGGTTCTCTATTGGACAAGACACTGACTCAAGCTTGGGATTCGATCAAGACCATGGCCAATAATGTTCAACAATTTGGAGGTCATGATGAAACACCAAGAAGAAAAATGACCAACAGAGGAAATCTTGAAGGAGTAAATGCTATTAGGATCCGTAAGGAGAGGCATAACTTTTCGCACATTAAAGCGACTCGAATTAGAATTGAAGGGATTATCCATCTCTTAGTTGGGGAAGAGACAATGAGAGGAAGCATCAATCACTTCATAACATGCAGAGACCTAAACATCAGCTCCAAGGATATCAAACCTAGGGCCTTTTGCTGATTTTGTAGCTGATCTTGCTGATAGCACCCACATTTGCTTAAAGAGCATGGATGTAACTATTTGAGGGATGCAAGGGAGCATGCAAATCATTGGGAGGCAGATGAATGAAATTGAATCCATGGGGACACAACCTTCTCATACTGAGAGCTACCCGATCTATAACGTTAGTGTAATCTCCGTGCTATCATCGAGACCTACACAGGATGACTAGAAGGTCTTAACGGTAGATACATATAACACTGAGAGCATAAAATGGGAGGTAGTGATCATGTCTTCATTAGATAGTCCTGATGAGAAAGTCAAACCTATTAAGACCAGGAAGGAGCATGAGGATCATGTTGAGGTCATGTGGAGTAAAACTCCAGATGATCCAAGTCTGAATGAAACTCCTAATGCTTCAAGTCTGAGACAACAAGAGCTAAACTAACTGGGGGTATCAAAGATGACTACTATAAGGGCAAATCCAATGTGCAAGGTGTACAATAAGACTTTGTGAAAAGGCAGAGTGATCTTCATGACTTCAGGAAGACCTCCCATGCAGAACCACAAGTCCTGATGTCCTAATCTCATCTTAAGTTATTTGCAGAACAACATCAGTCCCAGTGGAAAGACCAATCTATAGTGATAAGGTGTTACCTCGGGAAGTAGTCATGGTAAAAAGCATGAAGACCAATTGAACATCCAAAGTTGATAGTCCTCACCTGAAACCGTATTATAAGGGATTCAAAGCTCGCTCAAATGAACTGAGTCTCGAGGAGGCTCATTATCCTACACCATGATCTTTGTGTGATGAGTCAACCTCACTGACGTTAAACAAAGCACTCTTAGGAGGTAGCCCAAGCATTTCTGACTCTCCATCTCCGTTTTTGTTTTTGTTTGTGTCTTTTTTTTGTTAGTCGAATCTAAACTAGGACTTATCCCTCTCTCTGACATTTATTATAGGTACAGGTCTCTATACATACGTTAGGAGCTGAAATGTCACATGATAAAGGACTGGAGTGAAGGGACAATGGATGGAAAATGGCTCACGCACATTGATTCATGTATCAGTGGGTGATGTGGCAGTCATGATGGAGATTTTATAATGGTTATGCACATAATATGGGCTAAGATGGCTACCAATCCCATAATTACCTATACACTGCCTACAGCCGCTTCATGAGGTAGTCCTCTAAGCCTTGCAAGTCCGCCTACAAGGAGACCATGACCACTATCAGAATCAACCAGGGGTCCTTGATGCATTCACCATGATCTCTTGGATTTCCTTTCTCTTCATCTATTTTCACTCTCACAAGGAGTTTGTTTGGGAGTTCTACACGACTCTCAACTTCAACCAGGACTACATAAGCTACGAAGAAGTGGGGGTGATCAAGTTCCATCTCTATGGGAAATACTTTATTTGGAGTCTCGATGACTTCAATAAAGCTATAGGGTGACTGACACCTCTAATAATATGTGTGATGCTCCTCCCTCCGAATTCAACGCTATTGAGACCTACGTGTCTTTCTGTAATAATGATCTTCGAGTCACCACCTGGAAGTTCGGTGACTCCCGCACCTTTCACATCCATAAGCCCCATCTTAAGTATGCCTATAGAATTCTTGCCTTTAATTTTTTGGTCGCCATAGGAGCTCTAGGACCCTGAACAAAAAGGAAGTGCACATTTTGTGGTGCATGCAAAGTGATAAGAAGCTCCACCTGGGAGCCTGGCTGGCCAAGCAGTTTCACCACATCCTTACTCACTCAAAGAGTCCTCTGATCCTAATCATCATAATCTCGATGATCGTACATGGCATGGAGCACTTCGATCCTGCCCCCTACACTAAAAGTCCTGAGACCCTGCTTTTGGACTTGGAGGCTCTTAGGAACACGCTGCTTGTAGAAATGGTCAACGGGACCACAGTTTTATGCCCTCTTGGTCCTCCTGAGATCAAGCCTACCCCTCCTCCTCCCATTGAGCCATAACCAGAGCAATAGGACCAGCCTACTCATAGAGACCCCACTCTATTTGCCTCCTATATTGAGATCCTCCAGAAGTACAATAGTCTTGAAGACATGTACAAAGGCCTCTACGAAAGCGTCCTTAAGCTCGATACTGAAAACTAGATCCTCTGCTTTCATCGCGATGCCCTAGAACTAAATGTAGACTTCCTGATCCAGCACATCGGCGTCACTAGGAATGGCCAGCAAGATCCTAGAAGTTGAGTCTCTTTGCCTCTCTTCCTCCTCCACCAAGACAGTAACGTTCTTTTTGCCCTCTCCTTTATTTTCTTTTTCTTTTTCTTCTTTTTGTTTTTATTTTCTTTTTCTTCTTTTGAATTGAGGGCAATGCAAATTTTAAGTGTGGGGAGGAGATTTATCCTTTTTGCTCCTGATTCTTTATTTTTGCTATTTTAAAAGGACTGGTGTTTTTATCTTTTCTTTCCTGCAGTGACCTAGTTTTTACTCTAACCTATTATTAAGAAATGAGGATACATGAGATAGGAAATACTATGTAAATAACTAATTAAATAACTAACAGTGCTATTTTGATTAACTGAAACTTATTATTGAGACCTGAATTGAGTATTGCTATTCCAATCTAAGATTTATGATAATGACTTTGCAAAATTCTTAGTCCCCGAAGAGTATAGAATAATGTCACATAATTTTTTTTATTTAAAGTGCTTTAATCTGGCCTAGATTTGATTTTGGTTAGTCCCTATGTATCATAAGATCCTCCATCGAGACCTTACAAATCTGATATCAATCTTGGTGGTTATTTTCTGCTATGAGTTTCACAATTAGTCGAAATGAGGCTTACTTGGCTCGCAACCTTGTTTTTCTCTTTCATAGGACCGATAGAAGGAAGAGCTATCCACGGCTAAAAACAGGGTGAAGACTCTTTCATACGGTCGATTGAAGGAAGAGCTATCCACGGCTAAAAATTGGGTGAAGACTCTTTCATTAGGGAGAATTGATGGTTGGAAAATGTAGCAATACCTAACAAAAATGGCAAAGTATGTAATGAGATGAAATCGGCTAGTTCAAAAATATCGCAAAGCAAAACCCAAATAATGGCTAGATACAACTTAGGAACCCCACCAAGTAAAACTATGCATCAAATAAATAAAAGGTTTAGAAGGGGTCACCTTACGATCACCATGACGCGCTAAAATTCAAAACAAGGTAATTATGAACGATAACAATATTTTATGTACTCGTGCTTTAATTTGGTAAATACTCTAGGGCAAAGTTCTGAACAAGGTCTTCTTAATGATATCTTACATTGGAACACTCAATAATCAATGAGGAGCCTTAATATAGGTCCCTATGAAAGATTTGGATCTCTATACAATTGTTTAGGGTTATTTGCGCAGTTTAAATTTCTCTTCTTCCTGATCTTTAATGCATACTTGAGGGCAAGCATGGAATAAGTGTGGGGAGAATTGATGGGTTGTATTTTCAGCATGTATTTGTGCTTATTTCTATATTATTGAGACCATGCTTTTAGTCTTTTAGTAGCTATTACTTCCTTTTCTATTTTTTTCAGGTTTTCAAGGAAATTTGGAGAAAAGATGCATTTCTGGGCAGAAAATTAGCAATTAAGGAGACTTTCGATGGACGCATTGAGACTAGTCTGGTCTCGGTGACCTAGAGGCCTTCTAAAACATAAGAAGAAATGAAAAGAGGAAGTCTCACTGAAAAGTTATCAGTCTCCGAGATCATGTTGTGTTCACCATGACTGACGAGGTCTCAATGACGTGTCAACATTCTGGAGTAGAAGTCAAAGACGCCAAAGTTGACCATAACTTGATTGAGAAAGTAGGGCAATTCAGTGTTGATTAATTCCTTTCTTTATCTTAAAGAGGAATCTTTGTCACTCAAGGACTTCCTAAAGAGCCTTTCACTGAGGTCCTGATGCATATAGCGGGAGTGATAGCTGGTCCCGGTGATCCCAGAACATTCCAGAATGACCAAGATGACATCAATACCAACGCACACAAATTTCTAGATCTGTGAGACACTTAGTTAAAAAAAATCCAATTCAAGAAGAGCCTAATTTAAGGAAGAAGTTTAGTCTCTTTCCTAATTCTATAAAGGAATGATTTTACTACAATTTGAAGATAAAGACTAAAAGGAAATAAATCCTAAAAGATAAATACGAAGAGTCTTATCCTTTCAACTCTAAAGCGGAAGCAAGAGGCAAGACTTCCTATAAATACCAAGGCCGGAGCATTCATCCATCATTCCATAAGCCATAATCCACTACCTAAGCTTAGTTTAGATTTAGTTCATTGTTCTTTAGATTAGTTTTATTTAAAACACTCTCATTTTAATTAATTGCAAGTTTACATTCGATTTTATTGTTCTTCAGTTTTATTGTTCTTTAGTTTTATTGTTCTTCAAACTCAATCATGTCTAGTTAATTTCCTTGTGACTTCACCAAGTAAGGGTAAAGGCCGAGCTTGAATGACATGAGGACCTCAATTGAATACAAAAATCTGCAAGGCGACCTATTTACCAATCTCAGTACTTCAAGGGTCTATGGCAAGAGTATTATTTAGACTCGTTGTATGGTTTGGCCAACTATTTGGTAAGTCTCTATGATTATTGTTAATCTTAATTCTAGGATCCGTAACTTTGCCTCAAAATGGACAGTGACAACAGTCTACGATAAGACTGGAGAAAGGTAATCTTACGCCTTTTGGGAGTGCTTCACTACCTATTGGTAAGGGTTTAGGCTTTTCTAATTTATATTGCTATTCATCAGCGAGCACTCTGGCACAAAGTCGAGAGACACGGTGAGTAAGAGGGAGGTCATGGTGTGAAGTCCGATCTCCATACTTAGTAAGGAAGAGTTTCTAGTACTGTACGGTGCATGAGTACTAGTATAACTAAATCTAGGTCCCCATGCAATTAATTTCTTGTCTTGTGATCACCATGATATTTAGTCTTGCTATACTTTCGTTGAGTCATTATTTCTCATTGTTTTATTACCTGCTTTATTTAGTTGTAATCTACAAATTCCCATCGAGAGTACTTCTAGGTCACACTGCTGGTTGTCTAGTGAAAATAACATAGTTAAATACCGTTCCCTATAGGATTAACCTCTGCTCGCTACTAACTCCTAGTTTGTTTTATGCAAGAATTTATTTTTTGTGGTCTCGACACCCATCATGCAAGTCGCTATATTGATATTTTGTGTCCTTTATATCTATTTTCACTTCTTTATAGCACAATGACGAATGTTATTGATTGTTCCGTGGTTTAATAGCAAGGAATGAGGGAGTATAAAATTGAAATTTGATAAAAGAAAACAAATTGTTTTTTTAAGAAATCAAATGCCACCCTAACCAAACATTGTTGTCTTTGTTATATATTGTTCCATGAAAATTTTTTTAGGAAAAGTTTATTTGTTTAGGACATTTATAAAAATGATAATGCAATTATAGAAAAATAATATGGCAAAGTAACCTCAATTTATGTTTATTTCCTCAGTGCAAGTCCAACGGTACTCTATATTTGGAGTAAATACTATATTTCAAGTAAGGTTGAAGTCCAACTCTACTCCGAATACTTACTCCAAATATAGAGTAAGATATAAGTTACTCTAAATTTAAATTGAAATCTAAACTTCGCTTTCTATTCAAACTTAGATGATAGTAGCAGCATATGTCAATTGCAAGAATTCCATCCTCTATAAGAAAATCAACAATCTAAGGGAATGCTAGCAAGGGAAAAAATTCGTTGCAGATTTCCTAACTTACAATGGATTTTGCAACGTAAAATAAATTCCCTTGCAAAATTTTAAAAATTAAAATAATAAATTTAATTGCAAGGGAAATTGAAAGGGTTTTGAAATTCCCTTGCACAAAGTCGGGGGGATAGTTTGGAGGGAAAATTTGCATTGGAAATTGCAGGTGATTTTACATTCCTTCGCAAATTAATTGATTCAAATTATATAAGACGTCATTAATATAATCGTTTCCTTTTCTCTTCGATATTATAAATAATAAAACTATATTTATTAAAAATAAGAGTTATATATACTTATTTGTATTGATGTCCATAACAATTGTAACTCTTCCTTCATTATTTATGTTCATATGTAACTTTCTCTCAATTATATGTACTAATTTATATAACTTGTGTCTTCACAAGTTCATAAACTATGCCTATAAATATAAGCTTATTGTATGTCATATATGGTTGAACATAATAGAATTCCAAATTACTTTCTCTCTTTATCACTATTCCCTTTGTTCATGTAATGGATATTCTTGTTGATTCATATTATTTCTAACACGTTATCAGCACGAGTTTGCTCTTCGGTTTCATCGATATGAGGAAAAATATATATGGTGATGGGTATCAAGAAGATGCCTAAAATTTCATCAATGGGAAAGTTTATTTTTGTTTGAAATTTTATTATAATTGTTAATTTTAATATTATTATGATTTCTCCATAATAATTTCATTCTTTTCCTTTTATTCTTTTGTTGATAGAATTTATGCGCATGAGGAATGATGTTTCTTCAACAATGATTTACAATTTCCCTACCCGGATTCATCCAGACATATGAATCTACCTACCTAAAATCATCAAGCAATTTTCAGAGTTTTGACTATTGGATCGTCAATGAGAATTTCTGAGGAATTTCCCTTTAAACCATGATATAAGGGAGTAAGGAATATGTTGGTTTTATTGTATTTGAGTTGAATTGAGATGTACAAAAATTGTTATAGTCGACTATAAAGATCTGAAGATCTTTTTGTAAAAGTGCTTCAAATGTGATATACAATCATTTGACAGTATGAGACTTGCGAGCAAGTTTCCACCGGAAGGGGAAAAATTAAAGTTGATGAATTTCACCTAAAGTGAAAATTAAAATTGATCAACTTCACCCGAAGTGAAATTAAAATTGATGAATAATTTTTCCCCCAAAGTGGAAAAATAATATTTTTGGATAATTTCCACCATAAGTGAAAAAATAAAATGAGGCCTAATATAACCACCAAAAGTAGAAAACCGAATTGATATGTTCGATCGAAGGAAATGCAAATTTCCAATATTATTTGACTTCAAGGCTAATAAAGCCATTTTATATATTGAAAATAGCAAATAATATTATGAAAATATTTGAAATGAGTGGTACCATTATATCGAGTAACACATTTTGTAAATGCTCCAAAAGAGCAAGAATTAATGTACCAAGGTGATAAGAGTAATTTAAACCAAGAAAGCAATAGTCATTTCACCTAGAAAGCATTACTTTTTTGGATCAAATTGTGGAATTCATTACTATTTTGGTGTAACCTCAGGTTGCTCCTCTCTACTGCTGAGCTTGCTGCGAAGGAGGTGGAATCTAAAGGAGAAGGATAGCAAACCAGGCTTGATGAGGAAAAGGAGGCCCAAACCCAAGAGAAATGACCAGAAATGGATAGCTTCGAGAAGATACCTTGCTTAACCATGTGAAAAACCCACTTGTAGAATCAGTGGAGCTTGTCTTTTTGTGAATCATGACTTGACAAATTGGGTTAACCACTTTTGACTAATTTTTATCTTCTGGAAGTGTTTTAGCTTATTAAATAGTATTTTAAACAATTATTGTAGGCAAGTGGCATTTCTAGAATGATCCACTTGCCATTATTTATATGGTATAAGACCTTTCGTATAGTAGAGCTTTTGGATTGGCTACTTTACCAATATTCTCTGTACAAAGCTACTCTTATTACTATTATCTATGAAGTTCATCATTTTAGAATGTGTATGAGTCTCATATCCATCTTTATGAGTGACTAAGCTTTTTATGGGCACAACCAGTAATCATGACAGTCTATGTATTATGATTTCTCCTTTTCCTTTTATTTTATCATCATCCAATGTGGATTGTTTAGTATTGAGCTTAAAATCTCATAAGTAAGGCCAAACTTATGCTTAGTGGACAAGAAAATCTGAAAAGTGACTTGTAAACGGATCCAAAAACTAAACACACATTTAAATATCTGAAAGTGATTAGATTGTACTAGGGGTTTCTAACTTGTTAGAATGCTTGCATAACTCTTAATGCTCAAGGTGTAACTACAACGGGTATCTACGTAGTGAAGCTTTGAAGGAACTAGACAATGAGTATTTACTGCTAGTAACAACAGATGCAAGAAAACTAAATCCTTAAGTACCAAACATGCTAAAATAAGGAAAGGAAATCATTCACATGTATGTCTGCTTACTAGGAGTGCTTGCCCCATTATAAAATTTGTTAGGAGTAACCATTCAGAGGAACCACTTTCTGTTTTACAACAACTATTTATTTTCTTTTATATATCTATTTTCAGCTCTTTTTATTGAACTTGTACTCACTGATTTACAACGTAATTTAAACTATTTCCCTTGCTCCTTGAAGAATACGACCTTGTGGTTGCCCTGTATTATAAACCACGACCTAGTGCACTTGCTAGATCACATCTATTTGGTAGACAACACAAGGGGATAAAATATGTCCAATGCTCCAGAAGAGTTAGTATTAAGGTACTAAAAATATTGTTGCATGCTCCAGAAGAGCTAATATTATGTGTTAAAGGGACAAACAAATTATTGAATGATCCGGAAGAGGCAATTTTAATCTACCAATGGGATGATTATTATGAATAATGTATTATATTCCCTAATTTTTCACATATGGAGTTTCAAAATATTCTCAGAAATGAATATTATTGAAAATGTGAGTGAAGACATTAAAGAATGTCTTCATGGTACATATATTTTCTAGCTAGTTTAACTATAAACTTGAAGTTCATATATTGAGTTAATTAAAATTTGGCATGATCGACTAGGCAATCCTGGTTCGATAATGATGAGAAAAATAATGGATAATGCACATGGGCATCCATTGAAGAACCTGAAGTTTCTGAATGTTCGCAAGAAAAATTTATTATAAAACCTTCCAGTAGTAAGGTTGTAAATGAATCTTAGATATTTTCAAAATGCATATCATATGATATATGTGGACTAATTCATCCACGATTGTACCATTTAGTTTTAAATTTTGTCACTTCCTGAAGAAGTACAAGCACCTAGAGTTGATGCTTCAACTAAATGGTCACAACCTATGTCACATGGACTCTCCAAAAGAGTAGCCGCACCTGTGTTCGGGTTACGGACACACGGACATGGACACATAATCCGTGTCCGATCTGGCAGATGGCTCTCAAACACATCAATATAAGGTGCAAGATTTATTTTTAATTTAAAATTTTCAATAGACTTTAATTAATAATGAAATCAAATTTAGAGTTTTTAAATAGGAATCAATCTTTTAGATAATCTTCCTAATCAAGTATTTATCTAATTAATGAGATAGAATCAAAATATTAAATTATTTTGATCGATTAATTAATTCTTAATTAATTAATTAATTTATCTAATTTCTTAAATAGAGGCATATTCCCAACTAATTACGTGAGTGATTTTTCCAACCCACAGCAATCACAGCCTGCTTCCAACCACATTAATCACAGTCTGTACCTGACCTGGAGATCCATAATAGACTGAGCTTGTTATCACCACTGAGGAACAACCAGTCATCACTACCAAGAATTCCATTCCTGAGAAGCAATCAATTCCAGCTTACCAACCAAGGATTCCTTATCCTCAAAGAGCCAAGCAACATAAAATGGCTAATCAATTTGATAAATTTTTAGAAGTCTTCAAGATACTTCACATTAACATTCCTTTTATGGAAGCACTTGCACAAATGCCTATGTATGTGAAATTCTTAAAGGACTTGCTGGCAAACAAGAAGAAACTGGAAAATGTGGCCATGGTTCAACTAAATAGAGAATGCTCCTCCATTCTCAAAAGTAGGCAACCTTTGCCTAAGAAATCGAAAGATCCAGGGAGTTTCTCTATTCTTTGCTCTATTGGTAACTTGAATATTGACAATGCACTTTGTGACTTAGGAGCAAGTATAAATCTGATGCCATATTACATTTATAAGCAACTAGCCATAGGAGAACCACAACCCACTAAAGTATCTATACAACTTGCTGATAGAACTATCACGTATCCTGGAGGCATTGTAGAAGATGCTTTAGTTAAAGTTGGAAAATTTATTTTGCTAGTTGACTTCATTATCATGGATATGGATGAGGATTTTCATGTTCCTATCATTCTAGGTAGACCTTTCCTTGCTTTCGGAAGAACCTTGATTGATGTGCATAATAGTAAACTGATTTTAAAAGTTCATGATGAAGAAGTAACATTTAAAATGAATGAAGTAATAAAACAACCTTCTTCACTAGATGATCAATGTTATTTTCTTGATACCATAGATTTGCACCTAAATCCTTTCATTTTGTAGGAACTTGAAAAATTTGATCACGAGGAAGAGGAGGAAATTTTGCAAGAGCAAGCGGAAATGATTGCCCCAAAGGAAATTTTGCTGCAGCAACCACTTGGAATAGAGGAACAACCAAAATAGCTGCAACAACCATACTAACCACAACCCATATGCAGACAACATCATGTTGAACCCTTAAATCACACACCAAACTTGTCTCCCAAAAAATCACTTGAAGAACCCCCAGATCTTAAGCTCAAACCGTTACCTCCTACATAGAGAAGAACAAATGAGCATTGGCATAGACAATTGCTTACATAAAGGCGATCAGTGCCTCAATTTGTGTTAACAAAATTTTGATGGAGGATAACCACAAACTAGTGGTGCAACCACAGAGGAGACTAAATCCCAACATGAAAGAGGTGGTTAGGAAGGAGGTGATCAAACTCTTGGATACAGTAATCATTTATCCTGTATCAGATAGTGTATGGACTAGTCCAGTCTAGGTGGTTCCAAAGAAGGGAGGCATGACAATGGTGCAAAATGAAAAGAATGAACTCATTCCAATAAGAACAATAATTGGGTGGAGAGTTTGCATTGATTATCGCAAACTAAATGAGGCAACTAGAAAAGATCACTTTCCACTTCCCTTCATTGATCAAATGTTGGAAAGATTGGCTGGTTATAAGTTCTATTATTCCTTGATGGTTATTCAGGGTACAATCAAATTGTGATCCAACCTTTAAGAAAAATCAGCCTTTACTTGCCCCTATGGTGTTTTTGGCTATAGGAGAATGCCATTTGGAATTTGTAATGCTCCAGCAACTTTTCAAAGATGCATCATGGCTATCTTTTATGACATAGTGGATAAAATGGTTGAGATCTTCATGGATGACTTCTCTGTCTATGGATCAACCCTTTATCTTGCCTAAGCAATCTTGAAGCTATTTTGATGCGATGCAAGGAGACTAATTTGGTTTTAAATTGGGAAAAATGCCACTTTATAGTCAGTGAAGGCATTGTTCTTGGCCATAAAATTTCACAGAAGGATATTGAAGTAGACCAAGCCAAGGTTGAGATTATTGAGAAGCTTATTGCCCCCAAATCAGTTAAGGAAGTCAGAAGCTTTCTTGGACATGCTGGATTTTATACAAGATTCATCAAAGACTTCTCCAAGATAGCTCAACCATTGACAACACTTCTCCATAAAGATATTGAATTGATATTTGATGAAGCATGCTTGAAGGCTTTCAATAAACTCAAGGCAAGATTAGTTAAAGCACCCATTTCAATTGCACCTAACTAGGAGCAACCATTCGAGTTGATGTGTGATGCAAGTGACCCTTTCATTAGAGTTGTTCTAGGCCAAGGGATGCATAAACATTTCAAGCCTATATACTATGCAAGCAAAACCTTGACTGAAACTCAATAAAACTATACTGTTACTGAAAAGGAGTTGCTTATTATAGTATATGCATTTCACAAGTTCAGATCTTACTTGGTCTTATCAAAGGTCACTATGTCCACTGATCATGCAGCCTTGAAGTACTTATTGGTCAAAAAAGATACAAAGCCAAGGCTGATTAGATGGTTACTCCTCCTACAAGAATTTCATTTGGAAATCCAAGACAAAAAGGGATCAGAAAATGTTGCAGTTGATCACTTATCTAGAATTCCTGCTGGCAACCATACGGAGCAAGCAGAGATCACTGAGTCTTTTCCTGATGAATAATTACTCATGGTGAGATCACTCCATTGGTTTGCTGATTTTGCTAACTTTCTTACTTGTGGAATTAAGCCTCTTTTACCTTATGCTCAAAAGAAAAAGTTCTTTACTGACTTAAAATACTATTTTTGGGAGGAACCATTTCTTTTTAAGCTATGTGCAGATCAAATAATAAGGAGGTGTGTTCCAGAGGAGGAAGTCTCAGCAATCATAACCATGTGTCATAGCAAAGAAGCAGGTGGACATTTTGGAGCAAGTAGAACCGTAGCAAAGGTGCTTGAATGTGGCCTTTATTAGCCAATAATCTTTAAGGATTGCCACAAGTTTGTCATGGAATGTAATAAATGTCAAAGGACAGGTAATATCTCAGCCAAGAATGCTATGCCATTGAACAACATAGTTGTGTGTGAAACTTTTGATGTTTGGGGCATTGATTTCATGGGCCCATTTCCAAATTCATATGGTAACAAATACATTCTTATTGTTATTGATTATGTAAGTAAATGGGAAGAAGCAATTGCTAGTCCTACAAATGTTGATAGAATTGTAGTGAAATTCTTGAAAAAGCTTTTTACTTGTTTTGGAGTACCTAGAGCAATCATTAGTGACCAAGGAACTCATTTTTGCAATATTGAATTTAAAATGTTACTTAAACAAATATGGAGTAACTCATGGAATTCCCACTCCCTATCACCCACAAACAAGTGGGCAAGTTGAAATTTCAAATAGGGAGATCAAAAGAATCCTTGAGAAAACTGTTAGTAATTCTAGAAAGGATTGGGCAAATAAGATTGATAATGCATTGTGGGCTTATAGAACAGCTTCCAAGACCTTCATAGGGATGTCCCTAGTTATATTGCTCTATGGAAAAGCATGTCATCTACCTGTGGAATTGGAGTTCAAAGCATTATGGGTACTAACTTTGCTTAACTCTGCCAGGGATGCAATTGGGGAGTAAAGAAGGTTACAATTAAATGAGCTAGAAGAATTCAGGTCGTTTAGAATGCCATGGATTATAAGGAGAAAATAAAGAAATGGCATGATCAAAAGATTCAAAATAAGGAGTTTCAACCAGGGCAACAAGTTCTCTTATACAATTCAAGACTGAAATTATTCCCAGGTAAACTCAAATCAAGGTGGATAGGCCCATTTGTTTTCCAAAAGGTGTTCCCTCATGGTGTTGTGGAAATTATGTGCAATGCTGGGAAATCATTCAAGTTTAATGGACAAAGACTAAAGCCCTATTTAGTAAATCAAAATCAAAAGGTTGTTGTGGATTCACAATAAATACATCCACCCTAAAACAGCCGCAAAGACAATGGTGTCCGTTCCGAACACCAATTGGAGCAAACATTAAGCCCAAGCTCAATTTCTAAACCTTGTAAATATTTGTTTATCTTGTTTAGTACCTTTTTAATATTATTTTTGTGTTTTGCAGGACTAAATTGATGAAGTATGGGAACTCAACACTTAGTATGCAAGCATCGCTCTTCTTGTTGTTTCTTATAATTGCATTCATTCTTTTGAAAGATTTTTTTTATTTGGCCATTTTTCTGGATTTGGAAATCATTTTTGAAAAGTGTGATTTAGGGGGTCACAAAAAGGCTTTCCCCAAACAAACCATACGCATGCTTGCCCCTAGTTTTTCTCTACCCAACTCTTTTTCAATCTCTTTCACATTTTAAAATGTAAACATATTTTTTTATGAGAACTATCTTGATATGCAAGGGGTTGACATGTCCTAAGGGGTAAAAAGGTGGGTGTTGAGTTGTAATGAGTAGACACAAGTAATTATTTGGCTTAAGCCCTATATTCATGCATGAATTTTAATTGGGTAAGAAACTTTTACTTTTTGAAAATACCCACCTAAAGGGCAATTTATGGAAATTTTTCAAATACTAAAACAAAACCAACTCTTCAACTCCCCCACTTCCATCCATTTTCAAATCCCTATTTTCTCCCTCTCGACCATTGTTCATCTTCTTCCCCAAAATTCCTCACCTGCTACTATAGTTTCCATAAGAAAATAGAGAGCTTCCTTGTCTACACCAGTACGATCCTCAACACCGGTGTTGATTAACCTTTCTAATGGCCCAAAATTAGTTTCCAAGAAAGTCTTATCCATGATGAAGCATGTTGAACGAGCCTATGAATAGAAATGCTTTAAAGCCCTCAAGGACAATGAAATCATTCTATCAAGGGCTTTCAGCTAGGATTCCCTGAAAACACTCAAATTAGCCCGTAAAATCACTAATTTACTGTAAGGAGGTGGTTTGGAGGAATTTATTTTCAACAAAGAGCCTGCCTTCCAGGAACTAACACTGGAACTCTTAGTGACCCTCTCGAAGAATATTCGGGTAGAGAAGGCAGATGACCCTGGCAGATATGTGCTTCGTCTCTTTGGGAGAAAAAGGGGTCTCTCTCTTGATGATTTGAACAAGCACCTAGGAATTCCAGAAGATTTCTTGATGACTGATGATTATAAGAATGCTCACCGCTCAGTCCCAGAAGATTTTGACAAAGATGGTTTTTGGGAAGAACTCACTGGGACACTAGTCTACTAGGACAACAACTGCTCTAGTTACTTGCGCGAATATAAGCACAAAATCATCCATAAATTTCTGGCCAGTACAATCTTTCATCATTCCAATCAGTCCACTGTCTCTGAAAGTGATTTGTTTGCTCTATACTGCATGGAGAGGAAGGAGAAGCTTAATGTTGGGATCTTTCTGGAAGATTTCATCCTTAATCTTCCAAATAAGTCCAACAAATATATCCTAGTTAGGTCTTATGTAACCAAAATAGCCAGAAGCATGATCAGTCCCCTTCCTACTCTTGGCCTAGAATTGGTGTGCTATCCAGAGACTATAGAGTTCAACAATAAGAATAAGTTTGGAGTTTGCCAAAGGCCAGACAAGCAGTGGTTACTATGGCATGTAGCAGAGGCCCTGAAGGAGAAAAAGAGAAAAGCAAAGGAGGAGACCTTAACTCCTATAACCAAAAGAAGGAAGATAGCAACTAAAGCCTCTGTTGCTAGCATTGGCAAGAGATTGGCTAGTGAAGATAAGGTAGCATTTTTGGATAGATGTGCCAGCATATCCATGACAAAACTTCTCCCTATCATTGATGAACTTGTGGAAGAAAGGGATGCATACCAAGCTTGGAAAATTGTTATTGAAAGAAGATTGAGGAGATTGGAGGATGAAACTCTGATAGAGCTAGTCAAACAATCACCCACTGATGACCAAGAAGCAAGGCTTAATTTGCCTATAATCTCAACCTCCACCACCAAGGGGGACTCCATTGATAGTAAGGAGTAAGTAGACGTGGTAGAACAAGCACCAACAGCATCTCAAGAGTAAATTTTCTTGTACTTCTCTCTTTAAATTATGTCTTGCCATCATTAAGGTGCTTTCTGCCACTTTCATACTTTTTGCCATGTCTGTTTTTATGCTTTAAGGACACAGCATGATTCAGGTATGGGGAAGGAGTAAGAAAAATTTGCATGATTGCTGCCTGGTGCCTTATAATTTCTGCTTTACAGTTGAATGCTAGTACTTGCTTGGTATGATTACTACTTATGATCATACCCCTGCTGAGGATATGTGTTTGAATTTGAGTAGTGGTTCAGTTGTTTTACGTTCTGTTTGGTGTTCCTAATATTGTCTTTTGCTTCTCTTTTTGTGAAATTTTTTAACTTTTTCTATGATTTTTTCCTTGTTTTGGCAATTAACATGAGAAACTGTCTTTAGAAAATTAGTAGTCTAGGTAAAATACTTAGGGTTTGGTTAATGATGGTAAAACTACAATTAACATGTTAATACGATTGATTAAGCAAGTTAGACACAATTTGAAACTGTTTTTCAACAACTAAGACTAGGATAACCAATTGAATTAAATCCATTGTTCAGTGAGGACTTAAGCCTAAACTTTTCTTGATTCATTCACTAAAACATTTCTTTGTATCCGTTCTTAAAAGTTCAAATCTGTTTTCAGTACAAAAAGTGCTTAAATTTTCTAATCACTCTCACTCTTTACTTAATCAAATTCTGAAATCATTCTTTCTCTCTTAAAATCAATTGTTTGAATTATTGCGAGAGGGCTTACATTAGCAACTTAAAGCTAGAACTTGATTTGGGAGAACATATAGTGCTTATTGAGACCACATCATTGATCACTATATGAGATGATTAAGGCACTAGGATTACACTCTTTTTACCCAAAAAGCCACCCTTTACATAACATATCCCCTAGTTAGCCCCTTTGAGCCTTGACCTTTTCTTTCATGCACACAACAATCTAAACCCCTCAACCTTTTTCTTTTTACTCTCCTCATATATTTTACCCTTGATTTTACCAAGAATTTTTCAAAACAGCAAAAATTTGAACTACTAATGGTTGCTAACTTGTTTTCTTAAAATTATACTCAAGGGACACCTTAGTGAGCTTTCTTCAAAATTATATTCTAGCCACATGCTTGATTACAAAAACAAAAATGTTTAAAAAAGAAAAAGAAAAATTAGAAAAAAAAAAGAAAAGAAAAAGAAACAAAAAGTTCATGCAGAAACAAATCTCTCAAAGCAAGCCAGACTTTCTGATCTTTCTCACACAAAAGCTTGCTATGCTCAATTATTTAATCTTCTTGCTGAAATATTTTGTTAGAAACTTGTTAGTAGCGGTATTGAATAAAAGAAACAATACTATATTTCATTAAGAATAAGTACATA
Source organism: Euphorbia pulcherrima (assembly GCA_947683365.1). Taxonomy (NCBI): domain Eukaryota; kingdom Viridiplantae; phylum Streptophyta; class Magnoliopsida; order Malpighiales; family Euphorbiaceae; genus Euphorbia; species Euphorbia pulcherrima. The sequence continues at coordinate 10,672,823 of CANTUS010000016.1, forward strand.
TTGCAATATGATTCTCAAAGATATAGAAATGTAACAATTACAATAGAATAATACTTAAACCTTTTACCAAAGAAGAAGCTTATTACGGAGGACTGAAACTCAGTTTTCTTACGACAATTATTCATCCGCTGCGAGTGAATTTGCCTCCCAGGATACAACCGCAATCGTTAGTCAAACTTTAACAGTGTGAAAAGCAATTCACATGAACCTAAATCTAAGTAGCCTTCTTATAAAAGAAATGAAAACTTTGAGAGATATTTTTAGTATAAAAATAGAAAATAAATCACAAAGTAAACAAGCACAAATACTAGTTGGATTTGTGCAAGAGTAAAAAGTGAAGAAAAGTGTGTAAGTAGAAGGCATACAAGAGTAGGGTATTTATAGGGTATATGGCATTAACTTGGCTTAATGAGTTTTAAAAAAATTAACTTTTGTAACCACAAATTTATGGTGCATGTTGTGAAAATAATTATTGATTAAGGTATTTATCACCCATTAATTCATAATAAAAATCTGGTGAAAAAAATATGACGAGATAATATTTTTTCAGTACCGAATCACTGATTTAGCGCATTTAAGTTTGACAGACGTTCAAACTTTAAACTACAATTTCTCATTCACCGTTAATCCGCTTTAGGCGTACAATATATCGTTGGAAAGCTCTCAAAGCATAGAACACAATGACATATTTTAGATTATTCAATTAATGGCTTTTCCATGTTATAATTAAGCCTAAAGTTGATAATGCACATTATTGTCACTTATGCCATATTTCTAACATATTTCTCTCTAAGTGATGTATGATTGTTCCAGTTCTTATTTTGACTCCTTTGAGACCTGAATATCATTACAAGTAGTAACCATACATCTTGTTGTAAAATCATCAATGTTTACTCAATGAAATCACTTTACACACAAAAAGCCTTTTAACATACCCCCAACCCTAGCCTTCATTACAACCTAATTAAAGACCTTTTGATTATGTTATGATCAATACTTTTTAAGTGGTGGAGATGAGACCAAAAATCAAGCCTATGGACGTAATGATTGCTATTTATTGCTAATGAGTGATTTCTCAAAACTTAACCTTAAACACTTGGAGTGAATTGAGTGACATCTTTAATGAGAAGTTGGTTTTATCTCGAAATCAGTTGTTGATAAAATAGTTTTGAATTGTTGTCTTAACATGCTTTTGAAATTAAGGTACATGCTAAGTGTAGGGGTATTCATCATTAACCTTAAATTTTGTATTTTGAATAGATTACTAAGTTTCCCTAAGGCAGAATCAATTGTTAATTGCTACCTTTGTTCTGTTTTCTTTTCTTCTCTTTTTAACTTGTTATTGTAACATTTGTTTCATCCTTATACTTCTTGCTTGAGGACAAGCAAATATCTAAGTACGGGGGAATTTGATAAGAGGAATTTATACCAAGAAAGCATTAGTCATTTCACTTAGAAAGCATTACTTTTTTGGATCAAATTATGGAATTCATTACTGTTTTGGTGTAACCTCAGGTTGCTCCTCTCTACTGCCGAGCTTACTGTAAAGGGGGTGGAATCTAAAGGAGAAGGTCATCAAACTGAGCTTGATGAGGAAAAGGAGGCCCAAACCTAAGAGAAATGACCACAAATTGATAGCTTCTAGAAAATGCCTTGCTTAACCATGTGAAAAACCCAATTGTAGAAGCGGTGGAGCTTGTCTTTTTGTGCATCATAACTTGGCAAGTTGGGTTAACCACTTTTGATTAATTTTTATCTTCTGGAAGTGTTTTAGCTTACTAAATAGTATTTTGAACAATTATTGTAGGCAAGTGGCATTTCTAGAATGATCCACTTGCCATTATTTGCATGGTAGAAGACCTTTAGTACAGGAGAGCTTTTGGATTGGCTACTTTAGCAATATTCCCTGTAAAAAGTTACTCTTATTACTATTATCTATGAAGTTCATCATTTCTAGAATGTGTATGAGTCTCATATCCATCTTTATGAGTAACTAAGCTTTTTGCGGGCACAACCAATAAGCATGACTGTCTATGTGGTATGATTTCTCCTTTTCCTTTTATTTTATCATCATCCAATGTGGATTGTTTAGTATTGAGCTCAAAATCTCATAAGTAAGGCCAAACTTATGCTTAGTGGACAAGAAAATCTGAAAAGTGACTTGTAAACTGATCCAAATACAAAGCACACATCTAAAAAATCTGAAAAGTGATTAGATTGTGCTAGGGGTTTCTAACTTGTTAGAATGCTTGCATAATTCATAATGCTCAAGGTGTAACTACAATGGGTATCTACGTAGTGAAGCTGTGAGCGGACGGCTGTTAATGCGGCTACGACGCGGGGCCGGGCCCTGTCGGGCGGGCCCGCTTTTTGTGCGTCGGGGAGACGAGTGTGATATGGTTGAAAAGAAAATGATTTTGTGTATTGTAATGCTTAAAAGATACGAGATCGAAACCCCGTACTTAGAATAGAGTCGCCACCCGGTTCAGCTCAACCGGGAAATTTTCGGTACGATTTTCCCATCGGGTGGTTGGACCATACCTTAAGTAGAGATTCCGAGTTCGGATGATGTTATGTACTTTTCATTAGGCCAAGTTAGGATACTTCATTCTTTCTTAATCGGTTTAATCCACCCTATTTATTCGTATTTTCAGTTATTTTGTGGTTTTCGCGTTTATCAAGCAATTGAAGCGATAAATAAAACATTTACAAATGTAAGGAAAAATAAGTGCGGAAAATAGAATTATTACAAGATTTTTCAGTCCTGTACATTTTCTACGTAACAGATGTAATACCCGAATGTCCGATATACATCTACCTGCAGAGGATAGTTGACACAGATATGGCATATTTTATTTATAACATCATAAAGCCCGATGGGATGGCTAAAACGAGATTTGAATGGCGTTTGCGGGGAAATTCCATTTTTATCCAAATTTTAGATTCGGTTGTTGCTTTAATCAGATTACAAGTGAATATACCACTCATCGAGGGGCGGGTCTGTTTTCAGGAGGTTTTGAACCTCCATCGTTGCACTATAGGTCCTACCTTCAGAAAATAAATTAATTGGGAAACAAACGAAGGCAATACTGCTGTTCAGAAAGCCATGCCGCCGTCGGGCATCTGATGCCGCCGATGACATAGGTGATGTCGCTGGCGGCATGAATGATGCCGTCGGCGACATCGATTATGTCATGGGCGACATCAGCATGCAGACAGGCACAGGGCTTTCTGAGTACCGTAAAAAAAAGGGTTTCCGTGAGAAAACGAGATCTCCGGGGAATGCGACGCTAACGGCCGTATCCACGATGTCTCTCGCGACATGGGTGATACAGTCGGCAACATCACATGTCTCCGGCGACTTCAATTTCTCGCAGCAGCAACGGTTTGCAGTTAAAATAACCGAAAACTTAAAGCAAATACAAATCAACAAAAAAATAGTGCAAAACAATAATAATAAAGCCGAAGAGCTATGAGACTCAGGATTTTCACCTCGGGGTAGTGAATCCAACTCTTCGTGAACTGAACAATAACGCCTCCGGGGAGCTTGGAACGATAATTTGACTGTTAATTTAAAGGTTTTAGGTCTCTAAATTCTATTCAGTTGATTTAACCCAAAGACCCACCGATTTAAGCTCACAATCAGAGAGTTCGAAGAAGAAAAACCGGAAAAAGTGGATTAGAATCCTTTTTCCTGCCTTTTCTAGTTCTTATCTCACTAAAATCTACTCTCGATTTCAGCTCTTAATTGCCCAATTTAGCTCCTTTCTTCCACAATTTCAGTCCCCCTTCTTAAATGCAGTTTTAGGTGCCTTTTATAGGCAAATTGGGGTATTTTTCGAGACCTTTTTGACTTATTCTGCCGAAAGTGGCCGACAGGCTGTTTGTGGAGAACCCATTTTGTGTCATGTCGCCGGCGACATGATGATGTCGTCGACGGTATGGATCATGCCACCGACGGTATGGTGATGCCGCCGGCGGCATGAATGATGTCGGTGGTGACATCATTCTCCACCATACCGACAACCAACGGGTCAAAAAGCCTAAAAAGTCGGGAAAAGTGGTTTATTAGTGGAAAAAGGCATCTTTATGGCTCTTAACAATATTTTAATGGACATTATTTAATTTGGGTGCAAATCATCGGTTCAAGCTCCTACCGAACGCGTTATCGGCCACGCCGAACTGGATTCTACCAATTTATAAAATTCACAAGGAATATTATTTTGGTAATAAAAATTCTGAAGAGAACTTTTATTTTGAGGTATTGAAATCGGGTACACGTCATCATCGTCTCGCGAGAGGGACTGCAAAGTCCCGTGCTCACAGAAGCTTTGAAGGAACTAGACAATGGGTATCTACGGCTAGTAACAATATATGCAAGAAACCTAGATCCTTAAGTACCAAACATTATAAAATAAGGAAAGGAAATCATTCACATGTCTGTCTGCTTGTTGGGAGTGCTTGCCCCGTTATAAAATTTGTTAGGAGTAACTATTCAAAGCAACCACTTTCTGTTTTACAACAACTATTTATTTTCTTTTATATCTCTATTTTCAATTTTTTTATTGAACTTGTACTCACCGATTTACAATGTAATTTAAGCTATTTCCCTTGCTCCCTAAGGAATACGACTTTGTGCTTGCCCCGTACTACAAACCATGACCTAGTGCACTTGCTAGATCACATCCATTTGGCAGACAACACAAGGGGATAAAATATGTCCAATGCTCTAGAAGAACTATTATTAAGGTACTAAAAAATTGTTGCATGCTCCAAAAGAGCTAATATTATGAGTTAAGGGGACAAACAAATTATTGAATGGTCCGAAAGAGCCAATTTTAATCTACCAATGGGATGATTATTATGAATAATGTATTATATTCCCTAATTTTTCACATATGGAGTTTTAAAATATTCTCAGAAACGAACATTATTGAAAATGTGATTGAAGACATTAAAGAATGTCTTCATGGTACATATATTTTCTAGCCTGTTTAACTATAAACTTGAAGTCTATATATTGAGTTAATTAAAACTTGGCACGATCGACTAGACAATCCTGGTTCGATAATGATGAGAAAAATAATGGATAATGCACATGGCCATCCATTGAAGAACCTAAAGTTTCTTCAAAATAATGAATTATTTTGTGAGGAATGTTCACAAGAAAAAATTATTATAAAACCTTCCAGTAGTAAGGTTGTAAATGAATCTTCGATATTTTCAAAATGCATATGATGTGATATATGTGGACTAATTCATCCATGATTGTACCATTTATTTTAAATTTTATCACTTTCTAAAGAAGTACAAGCACCTAGAGTTGATGCTTCAACTAAATGGTCACAACCTATGTCACATGGACTCTCCAAAAGAGTAGTCGCACCCATGCTCGGGTTACAGACACACGGACATGGACACATAATCTGTGTCCGATCTGGCAGATGGCTCTCGAACACATCAATATCAAGTGCAAGATTTATTTTTAAATTAAAATTTTCAATAGACGTTAATTAATAATAAAATCAAATTTAGAGCATTCAAATAGGAATCAATCTTTTAGATAATCTTCGTAATTAAGTATTTATCTAATTAATAAGATATAATCAAAATATTAAATTATCTTGATTGATTGATTTTTAATTAATTAAGTATTTATCTAATTTCTTAAATAAAGGCATATTCCGAACTGATTATGTGAGTAATTTTTCCAATTTTATTAATTAATTCTCTTTTTCTGAAATAGATTTTAATGAAAAAGACTTTTTGGAAACGTCTTATGTCTATAAATTACCACTAATTAATCACTATTTACTAAATAGTATTTAGTTTCTCAATCAAATTGTTAACTCATCAATCAATGCTATCTTTTGTAACTCTATTTTGCTCTTTCCTCTTTTCATCTCCTTCTCTAACAATATCCAGTTCTCTATGTTGTGATATAATACAGTTGGATTGGGTTTTGCTATATATATATATATATATATATATATATATATATATATATATATATATATATATATATATATACGTTACCTTGTTCCCCACCCATGTCCAAATTTAGGACAGTGTCTATGTGTCATAAATTTTAAACTTATCGTACTAGACACGCGGATCTGTACCCATGTCCGATACTTGTAGACGAGTCCATGTGTCATAGGTCACAACTCACATGTATACTTTTGTATATTTGTTAAGATTAAAATATGAACATCATGTAGAATATGTTCAAGTTCAAAATGGTATGATAGAACCATGTACTAAACATCAGCATTTTATTGCACGACCATGATTATGCAAACAAATATTTTTGTATTTTATAAGGATATGCAATATATGTTTAAGACCAACAAGTTATTATGTTTATTTTCCCCCATTGTTAGCTTTGGTCATAAGCCCATTACTTCTCATCTAAGAGTTTTTGTTATGTAGTTTATGTGCACATAACTTCATAACAATGGACCAAAATGGGTCATTCAAGGAGATTATAATTTTATATATTGATATGAATCTCCAGCAATGCTTAATTGAGCCTTTATAAAATTAAATGCTCTTTGCAAATATTGTAAATTTTATTTTGATGAAAGCATTTTTCCAAAACTAGGGGGAGAAAGTAAAAAGACAAATTTGTATAATGCTTCATCGTTAATTTATATGGATCCTATAATGGGATTCAAAATGAAAATCTTGAAGAATAATTAAAGATAGCGCTATAACACGCCTGAAGCTTGAATGACATATTGGTTTAAAGGATAAAAATCCTTAAAAAAGAAGAATTCTCGAGAATAAAAATAATCTCATTGAGGATATATGTACAGATACACTTCCTGCAAAAGTAATAGCACTTCAAGTGCGAACACCTGAAGTTGTTCAAAATGTGGATATTCAAATAAATTATATTAGTACCGAGTATAGATGGAATAGAGATAAAATGGTTATACACCATATTTTTTCTATAATATGTAAGTATACATATTTTTTGCATAATCCTTTCTTTCGCGTACTATATTTTCCATACTTTATGTCCTTGCATTTCTATATTATTTTATTTTATTATGGTAGTTCCAATAACTTTTTCATGTCTTTTTTACAGTGAAAGAATTAATATGCACTTGGTTGTCACATCTTACCTAATAACGTTTACATAAAAATTTCCACAGGATATTGCAGGATAAGTATGGAAAATGAGAATTTTAATCAATACAGTTTAAAAGATATATGCATGGATTAAGGCAATGTGAATGCGTATGTGGTAAATCAATAGCAAAGAAGATCTGATGATAATACATCAAGAAAATATCATTAGTATTGCACATTTGAAGGATTACTATATTAAGGAGATGAAACAAAGCACATTTCATCAAATTTTTTATAAATCATGATCTCACAAAGACGGGTCAAGTTGACATTTGCAAAATTAGATCAAATGACAATCCAACAAATTTCACTAAGTCCCTACATGCTTCTATTTTCAAAAGATATGTGATATTGGGATTCATCAGCTCAAAGATATGTCCTGACCAAGGCTTTACCTTCTACGACTTTCAAAAAGTTGGGTTATCAAATCGAAATGTGTCATCTCAGACATCTTCAATATTCTTACAAACAGGGGGGAGCAAACACTATATTCTTTTTCCTTTATCACAGGTTTTGTCCCACAGGGTTTCTTTGGTAAGGTTTTTAAAGAGGCAGTGTCTCATTTGCAATTATGGACATCAAGGGGGAGTGTTAAAAATAAAAGTTATATATACTTATTTGTATTGATGTCCATAATAATTGTAACTCTTCCTTCATTATCTACATTCATATGTAACTCTCTCTCAGTTATGTGTGTTAATTTATGTAACTTGCATCTTCACAAGTTCATATAATATAGGCTTACTGTATATCATATATGGTAGAACATTATAGAATTCCATATTACTTTCTCTCTTTATTACTATGCTCTTTGTTCATGTAATGGATATTCTTGTTGATTCATATTTTTTCTAACACGTTATCAGCAAGAGTTTGCTCTTCGGTTTCATCGATATGAGGAAAAATATATATAGTGATGGGTATCAAGAAGACGTCTAAAATTTGATCAATAGGGAAATTTACTTTTGTTTGAAATTTTATTATAATTTTTAATTTTAATATTATTATGATTTCTTCATAATAACTTTATTCATTCCCTTTTATTCGTTTGTTGATAGAATTTATGCACATGAGGAATGATGCTTCTTCAACAATGATTTACAATTTCCCTACCCGAATTCATCTAAACATATGAATCTACCTATCTAAAATCATCAAGCAATTTTCAGAGTTTTGACTATTGGATCAATAGTGAGAATTTCTAAGGAATTTCTATTGGATATGATGTATGCCCTTAAGGCAATTAGGGCGATATATCTTAATTATGTAATAGTATGAATAATTTAGTTAATCAATAAAGGCATTTGTTCTTTTGTTTATATCAATGTGTTTCTATACATATATATTATAGCTGGTTAAAATATATTCATTGATGTATGTATACAAAAGTCCTTGACATATCATAGCATGAAGTCAGAGAAATTATAGTTGGACTATATTTGGTGGAACCTACTTCATGTACAATTATGATTATGTCTAAACTGTCCCTAGTCACAGTGTCATCAAGAAAGGATATGGATGAAATGGAAAGACTAGCATGTGGTCAACTTTCTTGGAAAGGGTCCAAGCAGTTAATCTCCTAAAGACTGAAGGTGGTGCCTTAAGCTTGACACATGGATATATCTAGGAGATATATTGGAGACCGCAGCAAGATAAACACTTGGTATAAATATCAATGTGTTAGTGTTTATCTTCATGCAATAAGCTTTGCGAATGTCCTCATACTTGAGATGCTAGTTGCCTTGTGTGGTACTATTGCTATACTTTGGGTCATTGCTATGCACTCATTAATTTAGGGTGCTACGGGTGATTACGGGTATAGTGATGACAGCACGTTGGTAGGCTGAGTAGTCGGAAAGAATCCATCGCTCCAGATATATTAAGGAGTTGTACCTGGCCACTTGTTGAAGTGATGATTGCCATAAACCTCTGATCAGAGTATGTGTTTGATAGAAATGGTTTCTAGTCAAACACACTATGGTAAAAGGCAATATACTTCGGTAACAAGTAAATAACTGGGATAGCTTGGAGCAACCTTGCTATTAGTGGGTTAACACTTTAACCGAATCCAATAAACCAGATGGTACTAATATTAAAGAATGGAAGGAATTTATCGCACTGGATAATTATTGCATTAACCGGGATTAAGTCATAAGCAGAAATGACGTTCCGAGTAATGGGGGATGGTAGACCCTTGCTAGAGGCGTACTACAGTCGTTTAAGGTAATCAAGTTCTATTCACGGTCTAGAACATCGAGCCAATGGTTCCATTAGAACACGGGTTGGTTAAGCCTTAACAGCTCAATACTTCGGGATCCTATAAGGTCACACACATTGGACCTTCATCGGACTAAGTAAAGAACTAATAGATTTATTCTATTACAAAAATATAACATGAATAATAATTGGATTATTATTTAATTGGTTAAAATTGATTAGATCAATTTTGGATAGACCAAGGAATTTATTTTGACCGATAACTAATTAATTAGAGTCATAAATAAATCATAATTGATTAGATCAATTTTGGTTGGACCAAATTATTTATTTTGACTGGTAACTAATTTATTAGAGTCAAAAATAAAAATTTATTTGAAAGGATTTATAAGGAATTTTACATTGATAAGTTGGAACCGAAAAGTATAAAATATTTTATACAAAGTTCGATTGCCGAAAAATGCGCAACCCTTATTCATGGGCTGCACAAAGGCAGCCCATGAAAAGTGGGGTGAATTAACATATATATATATATATATATATATATATATATATATATATGTTAATTAATGGGATGGGAGTAATACTCCCACCCAACATCGATGAAAGGGGGAGCATTTTTGCTCCTCCAAGCCTATATATAGGCTATTTCCTTTCCTTTCAAATCGTACCAAGCTCAAAGCATAAATCCTAAGCGAGATAATTAATCTCTCGGGTACTTGAGCAAGTTATTTTTGTGGAGCCTGAATTTATTCGGGCACTGCTAGTTTATATTTTTGGGTGAGGCTTCTAGAGTGGTCTAGCGACTACTCGAGGCTTCTTAGTTCTTCCTCCTGGGGAGGTTTTGGTTGGTGGGGTTCGTGTGGATACTGATAGAGGCTATCCTACGACTGGAGGCTTGTGCAAGAAGGTCCTGCAAAAGCACGCTTCAACTGGTAAGTTCTTTTTCTTTCTCTTTTAATTATTAAGTCTTTTTCTTTAAGTGTTTTTAGACTTAATAATTATGCTTAGGTTATTTTTGCATGCTTAGTTTATTTTATGCTTAGGTTATAACTTAGAGTTATAACATGCTTAGTATAAAATAAATATGCTAGGATATAATTTAGAATTATGGTATGCCTAGTCCTTTAGCATGCTAACCTAGGTAGAGAATTATTTAGTTAAGGCTTTATTTAATTTATATGCAACTAATAGGTGTTCCTGGGACAGGGACAAAATTTTGAATTTCCGTCATGCCTCTTATGCATGTTCAATTTAACTGTCAGTTCCCAACAATTCCATATAAACTATGATAACTTAATAAGATCTTATCTTTTTTATTTACTGAAATATTTTTACCAAAGTAAACCTAAAATCAGGTTTCTCTTCTCCTTGAGTTGCTGTAAACACGAGTATTCCTTCTCTTGGTTTCTCTCCCTTTTGCGCGGCCGACCATGGATGCTTCGCTTTTGATCCACTTCTAACCACACTGCTTCTCTTTTCATTGCCTCTCACCAACAACATTTTATCCCCAACCTATTTCCCTAAATGGTAGATGCAAACGAAAACCCTAGATTGTACGGGCAGGAGAAGAAAGCCAGAGGGTTCAACTAATTTTTCAAAGCTTTTGATATAGGTAAACTCTAGCTTCAAAGGCTGAGCACGGCAAAAAAACTCGACTGTATTTATTAAAAAGAAAAGAAAAAACAACCAAAAAAAGAAAAGAAAAAGAAAAACATCTCTAGGATGTAAACAAAGCTAATTGCAACCTAGTGCAATAATAATGGACTAAAAATCTCAATCACAACATAGTGTGATCCTAATGATCTGACATCCGTAGCAAAACTGAACGGCGGGAAGAGGTTCCCTGTGATGCACCATAGTCAATCCCAGTGAGAAGGCAGAGATGATAAGTCTAAACAGCAACGATAACGACAACATCATCGTTAAATCGATGCAAAGACATCTAACCATCGACTTAGATCAAAATCAATATCCAAGCCGATAAACAAATACACATTCCAAGGAAAACCTCAACTGTCCAGGGAAGAAATCCCTCTGACTAGCAAAGCCAATAATCAATACTGCCCAAAAAGGCACCACTTGAGCAACGACGAATCGCCATAGGTCAGTTGTACGGCTAGGGTTAGCCTAAGCCACTTCAGAAGGGGAGATGCGAGAGCGGCCCCATGATGAAAACTTCGGCCAAACCACCGGTGAAAGACCGCCGGTGAAAGAGGGCTAGGGAGGGGTGCCTAGACCCTCCAAAGAAATTGTTGGAACAAAGCAGATTAGAAGAAATCCAAAGACGGAGAGAACAAACCAACGACGCCGGCCAAACAGAACCCTTGTCGCCTAAACACCTTGATGAAAGGTTGCTGCTGTGTGGTCGAGAAGCCGGCCAGACGCCAATGGAAAATCTGGGCCACTTTTCCAAACCCCAATCGCCTTCCTGTAGAACGCGAGAACGAAAATCCGGCCAAGCACTGGTGAAAAAATCTGGGCAGCCAGGCTTAGCCACATAATCATTGTCTTATCGAACAAAACAAAAGACCCGACCAATCACCAGTAGAAAGAATCCAGGCGGCTAAGGTTCAGGAGAAAACCCTAGCCGCCTAATCGCCTAAGAGAGAAGAGCTCTCAACTTGCGTATCCAACTTGTACCCAGTTTACAATTTTGATTGAATACTCTGAAATTTGTATTTTTAATGGTTTATTCAAACGGGTCTCTGTTATTCTTTTTCCTTATGTGGTTTCTTGTTTTAATTTTAATTATTTCAAGTCAAAAGGTCCTTATGTTGATGAGTGTTGGACTTCTCTCCCATGTACAGGCTCCTGAAGAAAACATGGGCATTATGTAGTACTTGAATTCGAAATAGAACGGTTTGTTGTTTAGATTGCTTAAATAACACAAGTTTATGACTTACATTGCAAAGAAACAACAGAAGTTCTTGGAGCTTGAGGAATACCTTCTCAATTTTAGAAGACCATAAGGTATTTTTGTTGATTGATTTTATTTGACATCTTAGTAATTTCTTGTTTCTGCTTCAATGAAAATTGGAGAAGTCAATTTTATGCTTTAATTTTCAAATGATATTACATATGCTTCAATATTTCCATAGTTTTTCTTTGGGATACTTTGTTATCATTGCTAGATCCTCTTTTATTGTAGACTAAAAACACAGTCCTACTGCTAGGGAGAAACATATTGTGGCTTATTTTGATATACTTTTTTTCATATTGTCTCATAGTCTTAAATATAGCTTAATTTATGGAATTTTTTTGGCATTGTGGATGAATTTCGGTTAGTGAAATGGTATTAAATATTTGTAGTACTATGTCAAATCATCAAAAGGTTCTGCGCTATTTTGATAGCTACTGGGAGGAGGGGATTAATGAAGAGATAAGCTGATCACTGAGGAAAACAAAGTCACATATATTTACGAACAGTGCAGCTTACAAGTTGACATAGTTGTTAAAGATGCGTCTGAGGTGCACCTCAAACAAGGCTCGGGGTCCTACGCCTCGCCATACCTTAGGCGAGGTAGCGTACCTCAGGAGCGCGCCTTTTGGTGTGCACCTCAGGCGCGCCTCAGAGACATTTTATTTTTTATGGTTTTAACTTACTTTAATGTGTTGTCAATCTATTTTTAAGAGTTTTAACAATAATTCAAGGCTAGATATTTATAATTCAATATTTATTAAGGCTAGATTAACTCAAGGCTAGATATTCCTAATGCAATATGTAAATTTTACACGCATATGTACATCTAAAAATTCTCTTAACTCTTTTTCTAGTATTATTATTGCATTTGACTTCACTTTTCAAGAAAATAATTTTTGCAAATTTTTGCGCCTAGTGTACCTCAGGCACGCAATAAGGCATTGCAGCTGGAACTAAATGATGCTGACAAAAAGAAAGAGCCTGCAGCTGCTAGAAAAAGATAATCAATGATAGACATGATCTAGAGAGAAAGCAATGTCATAAGATGTTTCAATAACACTTTTGCAGTCCAGTGGTATGTTCATTACCATGTACCTTTTTTATATTGACTTTGTTAATTGATCAGAATTTGACACAATCATGTTGATTCCTATCATGATCAAAGCTCTTAATTTCTCATGTCATTTCATAGCTTAGTTGATCAACTAGTCTTGGCTTTTTTGAACGAGTACAAACTTTTTGATTCGTGAGATTCATTGGTGATGATTTTTATTGTATTTTAATTTTATAATTTGTTTGAGGAGTGATCATAGCTAAGTCAATTATTGTACAAATCAGATAGGCTTGAACACCAAATATGTAATTCAAGTTGTTCAATTAAAGAAATAGGTTTAGAGTTGGGCTACTGGTAATTAATTGAATAAATGAGCTTGTCATTATCCCTAAAAAGTTGGTATTATATAGACCTTTCTTTTACTTAGCTAGAGTTCTTTTTTCTTTTCATTTTGATGGAAGGGCTAATCTCTTTTGCTTTTTGCATGTCTTGATGGTCCACAATATTAGCATTTTATCAACCCTGTTACAATCTAATGCTGCCTACACCACATTTTCTTGGCTATATTATGAAAATTTTCGCAATCTTGGTATTATTTGTATTGATATGTTTGTTTGCATCATGTGATGTGAAATTTGGACGAATATATAAAGAAAAACAATAATTGGTGCTTAACATGTTTTCTTTGATGTGCTTATATTTCTCATTTTTATGGATGTAGTGCTATCTGTTTATCTTTCTTTGAGACAATGGGGTCTTAAATATGCTAGTGTCAAAATTGTGAATGTGCACTTGAATACGCTACTTACTCATTTCAATTGAACCTAAATTTCTCTATTTGTTAATTTCTACAGTTTCACTAGGCAACTAAAAGAACTGATGGTCGAATGAAGCTAATCATTTCTATGGATGCAATTGTAACGGTTGTCAGCAGGTAATTATCAGTGTCACTTTCATAGGATTTTCGCCATATGTTAAAATATTTTTTAACCTTTTTCCTTTCCTTTCTAACTATATTGACTTGTATCTTTTACTTGTTTATCCTTTATTATTCATCATTGGAAATTAGAACTGTTGATTGCATTGAAATGGTTGGAGTGTGAGGAATGAAGTATATTGAATATGATTGTAAACAAGTGTATGGTTTTGAATTTGTTTGCATGAACAATTTTTGTTGTGTATTTGAACTTTTTGTCGAGATTGACATTTGACTGTAAACAAGTGTATGATTCTTAATTAGTTTGCAGGAACAAGTTTTGTTGCGCAGTTGAACTTTTGTCGATTTGTTTCCTAATATTTTTCTATTAATATTGTGCTTTTGAGAATTAATATAGATCTTAATGGTTTGGGCTTATCTATAGTAGCTCCCTTCAATCCAAATAATATATTTGTCCAATTAAATTTTTAAATTTTTAAATTATACATTTTGCAACGGATTCTGCAAGGGAATATGTGCTTGCAAATCTGCATGAAGCTACATTGCAAGCGATGGTGTACTTGCAAACCTGCAAGGGAAAGTTGCAAGAAAAATTTACTTGTAAATGTGCAACGGAATTTGCAATTGAAAATATTTTGCAACGGAAAAGGAATCTGCAAGGAGGCATATTGAAACGGAATCAATTCCGTTGGAAAACAGCTTTTGCAACGGAAATGTCGTTGCAAATTCCGCTGCAAATCAGAGATTTTCTTGTAGTGAGCTTTCCTCGACTTTTTGGTACCCTGTAAAGTGAGAACTCATGTTCAGCTAAGCATGTTGCTTTTGCAATTGCTTCAATGTCTTCTGAGGGTTTTCTAATAGTTTTGGTGGAGAAGATACCAGATTATCATTTAGGCTATTTTTCTCTTATTTAGTAGAATGATGTAGCATCTAAAACTATGCCATTTATTGTTTATGGTATGCAAAATTTACTAAATGTTTGAACAATGTCGATCCTCTGCTACAAGCTTGGTTTATTGCATGCTCTGTTGTCTTGATAGATGTTCCTGATAGCATTTTTTGTAAATTCTTACTTTAACTTTCTTGTTTAAGCGTAATATGTTAAGAATTGCATGTGAACTATTGGCTATAGGTGCTCCAGGAATAACTGGACTTAGGTGAGACAGTAAGAACGCGCAGAGAAGAGGCCTGTCTCTTTGACTTATTAATTTGCTTCAAACCTCAAGTTCAAACTAAGCTTCCTTTCAAGATAAAAAGCGGAGGAGAAGTAATATTTAGGCATGAAATTTATAAAGAAAATGACATTTCGATTTAGTTGAAAATATATGGAATATATTATTTGATTTTAGGCATTGTTGCATGCACGTGAGTTCTCAATGATATTAGGCCTCTCAATTGGCTTGATTATGTTTGAAATCTAAACTTATAATGGATTCTAGTTTTCAATCTTATAACTAAAGAAACTGAAAATGTCTAGTTGTATTTATTTAGTTTAACTGTCAGCTTTCTTATGCAAACAACATATGGATTCAAACAATTAGACAAGTCAGTAGCTGGTCAGGTTTCAGTTTCAAATGCCTCAAGGCGCCGACTTGCTGGATATGGGATTTAGGCTATTTGATTCTGATGATATGCTAAAGATGACAAGTAGGTGAAAGTAGAAGGAAAATAAATGATGATATATATGTCATGTTCCCCTTAACTAATATTTATGCTTATTTTGCATTCAAATTAGTAAACATCTCAGATGCATGACTTTTAATGCTAGGCTAATTGGATTTTATACTCTAATTAGCACATTAATCTGCTAAACAAGCTGACTGATGGCATGTGTGGTGTTTGGATGGCTGTTTGTAAGGGAAAAGGGGAAGAAAAATGTTACTGGTTTAGGTGATGCACGAAAATTATGAGTAAGGTGAGGTGAAATGGCTTATTTGGTGAGAAAAGGAATGTGTTTAAGTTTCTTTGAATGTGTTATAAGGTGGAATTTAAGAACTGAAAATGGCTGGTTGTAAAACAAAGAAAATGTGACAACTTGAGTGTTTTTGGATCACACACAAAACCCTATTAGTTTTTAGAAACTAACAAAACCCAAAATGAGTTTAAACACTCGGGCCCTGTTCTTTTCAACTTATATTCAGTCTAGTTTAGTTCAGTTCAGTTCAGTTTAGTTAGTACTGCATACATATAAATTTACATTGAAATAAGTTTAGTTCAGTTCAGTTCAGTACTGCTACTTATAAGTTGAAAAGAACATGGCCTCAATTTCACTCAAAATATGTTCTGCCTTATTTGAATTTCGTTACCCCTTTAAATAAGGAAACAACAAAAAGTTACAAAGCTGAAATAAAAGCTATTTAAGTCAAATAACTTCCTACTTAAAACCTACTTTGAATAGTCATTTAAACAGCAACTTTATTGATAATTAAGCATAAAACAAACAGCTAAAAAAACAACTCCAAACATCCAAAGTTGTGTGAGCTGGAATACTTGAGCATAAATCAAGGTTTGGGCATATTATACTGGGCTTCAGGTTGGTCTTCAAATATTAGGGCTTGAAACCGCCCAAATGGCTTCAAAATGAGTTGGATCTTCATGCTACACATAGATTCAAAGTTGGATACTTCTACATCATCATCTTCATCTTCTAAAATAGTACAAAGGCCCATGTCAAGAGTATCTCGAATTGCAAGAACGGATGGACCTCCATCGTTTGAAGTTGGGGCCAAGAATCTTTTTCATAATATGGAACTCCAAGTAGTCATTCCTGCAACAGAGTCAAAGCTGTAGAAGAGAGTGATGGAGGTCCATCCATTCTTGCAATTTGAGATACTCTTGACAAGGGTCTATGTACTCTTATAGAAGATGAAGATGATGATGTGGACCCATATGAAGTATCCAACTCTGAATCCATGTGTAGCATGAAGATACAACTCATTTTGAAGCCATTTGGGCTGTTTAAAGCCCTAATATTTGAAGACCAGCCTGAAGCTCAATATAATATGCCCAAACCTTGATTTATGCTCAAGTATTCCAGCTCACACAACTTTGGACGTGTGGAGGAGTTTTTTTAGCTATTTTTTATGCTTAATTATCAATAAAGTTGTTGTTTAAATGACTATTGAAAGTAGGTTTTAAGTAGGAAGTTATTTGACTTAAATAGCTTTTATTTCAGCTTTGTAACTCTTTATTGTTTCTTTATTTAAAGGGGAAACGAAATTCAAATAAGGCAGAACATATTTTGAGTGAAATTGAGTGTTTAAACTCATTTTGGGTTTTGTTCGTTTCCAAAAACTAATAGGGTTTTGTGTGTGATCCAAAAACACTCAAGTTGTCATATTTTCTTTGTTTTACAACCAGCAATTTTCACTTCTTAAAATTCCACCTTATAAAACATTCAAAGAAACTTAAACACATTCATTTTCTCACCAAATAAGCCATTTCATCTCACCTTACTCATAATTTTCGTGCATCACCTAAACCAGCCACTAAGTAACATTTTTCTTCCATTTTTCCCTTACAAACAGTCATCCAAACACCACACACGCCATTGCTGACTTTAACTAAGGCAAGTTTTACTTGAATAATACACATCATACACAATTGTTGATATATTAGTTTTTAATTTACTTTCGGCTCTATGAAATTCTGGAATGTTATTTCGAATATTATGCATGATCAAACTGGTGGAAATGATGTAGAGTTTTCGGACAGTGAAATATTTGAATGGACAGAGAGACCTTGCTCTCCTAAGAAAAGAAGTCCCTGCTAAGATGCAGGTACTAGCATCACTAATAGTTTTCTGTTTGTTTTAAATTGTTTTGGTATTCTTAAATTCATACATGCTCATAGAGATTGTGCTGGATGTTACTATTAATATGTACCTCGGAAACAACTCTTTTAGTTTTGTTATCTCTAATTTCAAGTCATTTAACTTTTTTTATTTGGTAATTACATTGTTGAATATCTAAGTCAAACCAAATCAATGTCGATGGGATACTGTTAAGTATCATTTGTTTAACTTAAACACTTAGTCAAATTTTGCTAAGGCTGCTTATTTTCATGTTTGATTCTCTTGCAACATGACAACTTTGATAGTAGAAGTGGAGGAAAGTGACTTAAAAGTGGAGGCAACTACAACTTCTAAGTGAAGGGAAGATGGAATTGGTTGTGAAGAAAATTGCTAAAAACATGACCCTGGCCTTACTATTGATCTGGATGATTGTGAAGTTTCAAGTGAGAATGAAAATTTGTCTTCTAGATACTCAATGGAATAGCTTCAAGTGTGAAAGATATGTCTCATCTTAGTTATGTACTCTCTTTTGTTTGAACTTATGTTTTGAACTTGGTTTCTATTATGTATCAAGGATTATGTGCGATTATTGACATTTAATATATTATATTATTAGGTAAAAATTTATTTCATTTCAGTATAGAAAATTTATAATAACAAGCATTGCCTATTAACTAAATAAAGGTTGCAACAAATTAGAATCATATCATGCAATTTTGTGAAAATGGGTTGCGGTTGCAAAAGAAAGCGAAAATGAAAAAAGGTTGCACTAGTTATCAAATGTGTAGCAATTGAAAATGAAAGCGTTAACAAGAAAACAATCACAAGTGTTCAAATGGGTTGCATATACTAGCCAAAGCATATATAAAAATAGTTCCTAATAAGTCCCTGGAACAATCAAACACGGTTAACCGTAACTGTCTGATATAAAACGCAACCCCCTAAATGGGTTGCTTTTGAATGAAAAAGCGTTGTACTTTGCCTTAAGGACTTTAGGCAAAGGAGAAGAAACCTATGCTTTTTTTGGTAAAAGGGTTGCTCTTTCAGCTTTGGCAACGTTTTTACCCCTTTAAGCAAATATTTTGTTGGGGTTGCAGCATGCCATCTATAGCGTAGTGTACAAAGGAAAATCCCCAATCCACTCCGAATGTGCTTAAAAAATATGACCTCTATAGTTACAGATGCAGTCTCAACCACTAGGCTAAGACCTCAACCACGTAGAAATATCTTAGCAACATAGAAAAAATGCTCAAAAGTATTGGCTACTAAACAAGAATTTCTCTTCATAACTTGCATAATTAAACCACTTATGCACATATTATTTTCCACCATCATAACACTCTATTCAGGATTTTCATTTCAGTTGACTTCAATTTAAATAGATGCCACGGAACCTCTGCCACTATAGCAATTTGGAGAAGTTCGGTTATTATCCATCAACTTTGTCCCCCTCTTATAAAATATTTCAATCAGCAAATATGTGTAATGTCTAACAATTCAAGAAAACAAACCATATTGCATATGTATTTACTTAATGAATCTAAGCCTAGTTAGCTCATTACCTGTACGGATCTGAACAAGCAAACAATGAAACAAATCAACTTTTTGGGTCAATGTCATAAATATTAATACACTATTATGAACAAAATGAATCTTGACAATATTTTTGAGAAATTGTAAAAAAAGTAGGGGTTAGCTAAAATATTTACATCTTTACCCTCTATTTTTATAAATAATTGTTTAGTCAGCTTTTAAACTTTCTCTTTTCATCCCATACGTTCCTCCCTTTCCTTCTTGCCCATGAGATTTCTTCCCTTTTTTTCCTTTTTTTTACTTTGTTTTCCATTTATCTCGCAAACTGTTCATTTTTTCGATATGTTGCTTTAGAGTTTTTTGTTCGTCTCGTTTCTATCTTCGAAACGCCATCCACCGTGATATATTTTTTCAAACTTTTCGTCACCTGGTAAAATGCTAGTATGTTGCTGGTATAAGGTGGTTTTTGTTTAATTTCTTTCATAAAATGCATTTTATTAGTTTATACCAGCATTTTACTTGGTGTGAAAAATTAAACTAAACATAAGCATTTATTTTATGAAAGAAACCACATAAAAATCACTTTATATCACATTATAGTAGCATTTATACAAGCATTATACAAGATGTGAAGAACCCAAATATAAGCATCTATTATATGAAAGAAATCAAACAAAAATCACTTTATACCAGTATTTTAACAGATGTGAAAAATTAAACTAAACATAAGCATCTACTTTATGAAAGAAACCAAACAAAAGCCATTTTATATCATCATTGTACAAGCATTATACAAGGTATGAAGAACCCCAAACATAAGCATCTATTTTATGAAAGAAATCAAATAAAAACCACTTTATACCAGCATTTTACCATGTGTGAAAAATTAATCTAAACATAAGTATCTATTTTATGAAAGAAACCAAACAAAAACCACTTTATATCATCATTATGCAAGCATTATACAACCATTATATAAGGTATGAATAACCCAAACATAAACATATATTTTATGAAAGAAATCAAACAAAAATCACTTTATACCAGCATTTTACCAGCAAAATACCAGCATTTTACATGTATGAAAACCCAGCATTTTACCAGCATTATACAAGGTGTGAAAAATCAGCATTTTACCAGCATTTTACTAGGTGTGAAAAATTAAACTAAACATAAGCATTATTTTATGAAAGAAACTACATAAAAATCACTTTATATCATCATTATACAAGCATCATACAAGATATGAAGAACCCAAACATAAGCATCTATTCTATGAAAGAAATCAAACAAAAACCACTTTATACCAGCATTTTACCAGGTGTGAAAAATTAAAATAAACATAAGCATCTATTTTATGAAAGAAATCAAACAAAAGCCATTTTATATCATCATTATACGAGGTATGAAGAACCTCAAACATAAGTATCTATTTTATGAAAGTAATCAAATAAAAATCACTTTATACCAGCATTTTATCATGTGTGAAAAATTAAACAAAAAATAAGCATCTATTTTATAAAAGAAACCAAACAAAAGCAACTTTATATCATCATTATACAAGCATTATACAAGGTGTGAAGAACCCAAATATAAGCATCTATTTTATGAAAGAAATCAAATAAAAACCACTTTATACCAGCATTATACCAGCAAAATACCAGCATTTTACCAGGTGACGAAAAGTTTGGAAAAAAATATATCACAATGGATGGTGCTTCGAAGATAAAAATGAGACGAACAAAAAAGTCTAAAGTGGCATGTCAAAAAAATAAACGCTTTGAGAGATAAATGCAAAATAAGAAAAGAAAATTAAAAAAACATATCTTAAGCATGAGCTATTGGAGAGAAACGCATTTATGTTGTTTAAGACTTATGTAACGTATTTATGTTGTTGAAGCTTGTGGAATTAGACACTTATATTGTTGACCAAACTTTTAATAAAAATTATTGTTGGACTTTAGCACAGTTATATATTTTTCCCAATATTTTTCGCATTTGAAACACTTTTGATGAGTATTGATATGAAAATAATGGAGAAATTGTCTTAGTGAGTAGATTGGTGTCTAAATGGACCAAATAAAGTAACACGCAAATGAAACTATTTTCTCTTATTTTTTCCACTCGAACTCCCATTCTCCTAAACAAAAAGCTAATTTAAAATTGCCCTTATGAAATTGAAACTAAAAATTCTTTATAAAGAAAGTATGGTACTAGTAGTTTAGGTATATTAATATTTTACAGTATATATGTGAAAACATTTATGATTCCAAACGTTAAATCCAGATTAAATGTCAAAGTTGATTAAGAATGGAAAAGCAAGAATGGCATAATTTAATTAAAGTCATGAGCAACTAAACAAAGCATGTTTTATTGTCTGAGCTATAATTAACACAAGTTGGTGAGGAGTTGACACGTATAAAAGGAACCCAAATATTAAAATAAACAAAAGAGGAACACACAAATAGAGGGGAAGTGGGACTTAAAACATAAAGTTGATGTAGTTGACACATGGCTAATGACTTTCACTCTTAATTGTCCATTTTCATGTCATTATCTTCTTAATTATGGTTTTTAGTTGGTGGATTATTGTTTTGTAGGGTCCAATCTGTTTAGTTGGGGACCATAATTAGATTTTTGGAAAAAATAATACTGCCTTTATCTAAAAACTAGTCACTCTACATATTTTTCCTTCGTTCATTCTATTTGTCATTGTCTAATTTCAATATAAACTTTTATTTCTTTCTCCCTATTATACCCTTATTAATTGTAGCTCAATCCCAATACACATATTACTCAATTAATGCTAATTTAAGGGTAAACAAGTAATTTTATACCCTCCATTAATTACTTCTTAAAAATTATAAATTTCTCTGAGGCGACTAGTTTTCGAAATTGAAGGGAGTACTACTATATACCATATATAATGAATTAAGCATAAGTTTTTACAGAATAGTTGATAAAACTATAATAGATTATTTTAACAATTTCTAAATTAGAGGTTAGAACTTAAGTTGTAACCCAAAAATATTAATTAGTTACGATCTTAAAAAATTGTCATAAAAATATTTATTATACGTGATTATTTTAGAATAAAAATTCACAAAACTAACTTTTATAACGGTAAATATTTTTTTAATAGATAATAGTCTTTTATGATAATAATTTTAGTGACATTGAAATTGTTGTCACATATTAACTCTTTTTTTTAGTGATGCATCACTGAAAATTGTATAATGGAGATTAAATGCACGGGTCGACACAATTTATAAAATTAACGTGCATTAAAGTGTTTTCACCTGATAAATTTCACTTTCAAACCGTATATGCTTGAAAATCATTTAATGGAAATTAATTTAGACCATCAAAATATAAAAGACAAATAACACTCTAAAGTTAAAGAAGAGATATTATTTTTAAAAAGACAATTAAGGGTTTTAATCAACATGATTAATAGTATAATCATTTCTTTTGGGGTAATATATTATCCAATGGGTAGAGTCTGTTGCTTCAGGATACTTTAGTAGAGCCATTTTGTTTCCTTTTTTATTTTTAAATTTTACTTTTGTTCAACTATAAATTTTTTTTTTTAATATTTATAAGTATTTTCATTGGGATAATCTTATTTAAGGTTTAGTCATAATTAAGGCTCTTCATCCCTCCCAATAAATGTATTTATTAGGATTCGAACTATGTTCTCCTCCGACTTATTTAATTTGTGTTGCCAACTGAGCTACACCTTGTCGGTAACTATAAAGTTGTTTTTGCTTTTAGATTATATTAAATTTGACTAAGTTCATCCATCAGTTTAGTAAAGTTTTTATTCTTTTTGCTCATGTTATTTATCTTGAGAATAACAAAAAAATAAAAAATGATCGACTTTGATTTTAATTATATTGGATATTTTGCCAAAATTATATGGAGTACTCTAGCCTCGCATCTTATCCTAAATTTCAATTTTTATGCTGATATTACTTGCTTTATTCCATATTATTTTGGGCTAAGAATTGAAAAGAGAAATATATATCGTATCCAAACATTTCACTCTTATATAGAACACCAGGATTATATTTAAATTGGCCATAACTAATCATTTCGTATTATTTAAAGCCATTGTCGTATTGTATCATCAATTATAGTCTGGTAATAAGACAATATCTGATTAGGTTTCTCATTTAGACAAGAATTATACCTTTTATTAAGAATAAAAATATTTCAAAAACTGTTGCCTTACTTTTGTTATTTTCAGTGCATATTTATAAAAATTTATTTATGTATGAAATTTTTGAATTTTTGAAAAATGCTATTGATAATGCTTAAAAATTAAAATTGTATTCTTAATCAAGGTAAGAGGTGCTATGATTTTAAATAGTGTTGTTACATTGAATATTTTAAATAATTCAACATTCTAATAATTTAACACTATTATTTAAAAATTATACGTAAGAATTTGAGTACTTTTTGGAGATTTTTTTTATTTTTTGTGATTTTTTAAAGTTTGGTATCATAGTTTATTTATAAAAAATATTTGCACTATTCAAAAAAATTTCACTTATGTGTATTGTATTTTTAATAACCATCCCGCAAAGATTCAGATGAAAACGAAAAAGATTACCCATTTCAGTGACATAACTTAATATTGATGATCCTTTATTTATAAATGTTTTGAAATCAGACCCTGTTTTATAAAAAATAATTCCTCAAACCTTATTTTGCAAATGAGTGAAACTACAAAACACTTTTTTAAAGTTTACCCTATTTTAATCACAATTTTGTACAATATGATATATTTTATAAATTTATACTTAAGTCAACTAGATAAATTCAATTTAAAGGAACTAAGACCAAACACAAGATATGTTATAATCAAAATTAGAAGTTAATTTACTTTTATTTTTGTTTCCTTTTTTTAATGCAAGTTTCACTAGACACTTTAAATAGAAATAATTATGTATTGACTTTGCAAGTGAGTATTACTAACATTTAGTTTGAAACACGAAAGAGTTGTAGCATAAACCAAAAAAAAAAAAACATGAGTTAGTTGTGAGCTAGGAAAAGACCTATCATCAAACATCACGTGGATCAACAAAAATAACCGAAGTAGATGGTCTAGATTTCATCCAATCCAACGGCCCACAACTCTCATCATCCTGATCAACAAGTTTCTTGATGCACCATAGATCCTCCGACCAAGAAAACCTCCTAGAATGTGGGATCACTGTCCTAACAAGGTCCATATGGCCCACTTCAGCCACTATGGCCCCACACCCATCATCATCTCTACCCATATTATAAGCGAAGGCGCACAGGGATTCCATGAGCCGCGATGCATATTTACATTTCCCTTCCATATACAATCCATGCAATACATAAACACCAAATTGCCTTCTAAAAACATCAGGCAATGAAGGCAGCCTTAGCCACGGCATCCACGTGTCCAACTTCCTTAATCCCATGCAACAAGCGTATGTTAACTTTGATGCACCTTTTACTTGCAATTTGAACACTTCTTTTGTGTTCCATACACTTACAATTGCATAATTTGAAGGTAGATTTCCGCTTTTTGGATCCCATTTTGAGAGATGTTTTTTCGGCATGGCAAGAAATGTTCCTAAATTTAGTTTACTCGATAAAATTGTGTCTATGTCTTTCGGGAAAAATTCCGCACTAGCAAATGACCGCCGATATATCGATTCAGCAAGTTTAGGGGTTAGTCTGACGATCGCCACGTCGTGATGTATCGGCTTGTAATGAGCGTGAATTGGTTGAACCAACATCGAAAGTGTTCGGAATTTTTCGTAACGACATTTTCCGGTGAATAGGTTAATGGAAGGTTTATTTCCGCAGTCGGTTGCCATGTATGAATATTCTGCCCCATTTTGCTTGCACCATTCCTCTACTTTTTGAACCAATTTTGTCCCAATTCCAAGCCTCCTGAAAATTGAATTATTTGAGAATCAATTGGTGATATTTTAAAGAAAACATGCATTTATTTGATTAAAGATTTTATATGTTTATTTTTTGCCTGATATGGTGTATATAAAGAAAAATAGGAATATTTTGAAAGATAAAATAATATTTAAGCTTGGATAATTTAGAAGGAAAATTATTTTATTATGGTCACATACAGGATGGTTTTTACCTAATTTTATTAGACAAACCAGAAGATATGGCATTATTGCTAGTTGACGATTTAGTGGGTTTCATTTCCTTTTGATTTTTGTCTCTTATTATTAAATTCGATTATGAAATGACTATACTGATTATAAAGACTAGAATATTACTAATTATTTAACATATATTCTCACCACGAAATATATTATCTAAAATATCCATGTATATATAATTGTTTTCTAAGAAAAAGTTGATAAACAATCAAATAAGATAATAGAATATTTAATTCAGTAATAAAAGCATTGAGTATTGGAAAACGATGGAGCTATTCTCCCCAAATAAAATTATGTGATCATGTATTTTTTTTTTTCGAAAAATATGTTCTAAACAGTTTTGGAACCATATAGAACAACAAATACAACCTCTAAAAATCTTCAATTTAATAAAAAAACCTTGGAAGAAGAAAATAAATATAGGTTTTAGGTAATTTGTAAAGAAAGGAAAAGCTATATATATTAGGGCAAATAAGGTTTATTTTGGACGCATTACACTATATGAGGAGCTATATGTTTCTGTTTATGATCGAATATAATCTTCTTCTATGGATTAGAATGAATGGTTAATTAATTAATTAGAATCACACAAAAGCACACTTGAAAAAAATGTTCTTAATTATAGAGTTCTCAGCAGAAAATCATTATTTAAGAGAATGATAAAGAGAATAAGGGACCACTGGAGTCTGGAACAAAAGAAAGAACAAACAGAATATTAATAATATATAAAAAGGAAATTAAAAAAACAATCAGAATCAGAAATTAAGGTGAAATATAAAATGTAACTGAGTTGGGCAAAAAGTAACGGTTTTGTAAATCAAAATTAGCAAGTGTAATTAACAAATGATTAGGAAGAAAAATAAATAACGAAATACAAAGAGTTACAGCAATATCACCCCCAATGTCTAATAAGGCCGTTGCACAAGCAAGGGAAGAGGGTCGGATGTACGCAACCTTACCCTGTAATTATATAGGAAATACAAAGACCTAGAAATTAATAAAATTAATTACCTGTGAAAGGGTGAAACTCTTAATCCCAAAATGTAAGCCATTTTTACATAACAATTTGAAGAATCTCCTCTTGTCACAGTTTTAATGCATGCTCTTATTACCCCTACCATTTCTCTTCCTTCACCATATTCTGCCACCTGCAATTCAATACATTCTAATTAATTCATCAACTCTTTTATCTTCGAAATAGTTAAAAATTCGAAATAAATACCGCAACTGTTTACTTAAATTTTGAATTTGAAGAAATGGAAAATAAAAGCATCATGTTTATGCTAATTGTAGTTTAGGGCTCAAATTAATTTAAGCATTTTAATTTAAAATTGGTAGGTACCAGCATAATACGAGATGAAAAATGGCGGACACGACAAATCGGGTCACCAAGAAGATCTGTGACGAGACAAGTTTTACCCCGTTGACCGATTTCACAGCGGCTCTCCAGCTCCTCCACCGCCGCCTTATCTTGATCTTCTTCATATTCTCTCACTGTCACGGGAGAAGCTTGGAAGTTATCGGCGGCGGCTACTTTCACTGACATGTTAAGCTATATATATAATTATGAATATATAAATAAATTATATTCTTCTAAGAGAAGAAGTCTTCTTCGTCTCTATCTCCTCCTATATCGCTACCTGTATATATACTAGCGGCATTGCTGACGAGGCTTCCTCACCTGCTTTTGCGGGCTTCTTTTGGAGCTTTACATTTCTATACAAAACTCACATTCCCTCCATGCCTTTGTTTATCTCTCTCTAAAATATATATATTGATTGGAAACGCACCAATTAATTAATTAATTGATTAATTGATTAGAAATATATATAAATTGTGAGTATATAGCATTGTTAGATATGGTCACAATTATTGATTGTTATAAAGGTTTGTGGCCTTTATCATGTGATATAGGTATCATTACTTCATATTGTTCATCACTCTTTTAATAATTAATTTCATAATTATATATGATTACCATATGATTATATTATTTTACTAAAATATGTTGTCACCATTTAGATGTTTCTTTCTATTTTTCCATTCAAAATTTGGCACGTGATAATTTACAATTGAAGAAAAATCAATAATATATAAGGGAAAAAAAATTTGAAAAGCATATATTAATAAAATTAATGTGTCATATTTTGAATGAAAATACGGAAATGAACATATAGAAAAATAAACTTTAATACGTGTTTTTAATATAAAATGTTGTTCTTTCTACTATTTTACTATTCTGTAGTATTAGAATTATTTATATGCATCTAATTCTTGGACAATTATTATTCAACAAGACATAAGACAAGACATAAGACATTTTGTAATTCCCTGAGATATTCAAAGTATGTGCATATCATTATTAACTATAAACTTGTGCAACTGAAACTCAATTATAGTACAATTTTCGGTTAAAATTTCCTTTGTACTTGTGCGGACACATTTATGAAAATCATTTTATTACTTTATTTATATCAATTCTATTCATATGAAAAATAAACGTCTAGAAACATTTTAGTTTGCTACAAATTTGTCTTTCTATATATAGTTCACTTTGAATAATAAGTAATAATCCTATGTATCCACATCAACACCAAACATTTGTTGAATAATACAGTATGATCATAATATTGAACGGAGATATTCTTAATACCTCTAAATTGCTTCTTAAATAACATAACAATAATTTGAGCAATATTTATTTATTTTCTTCCATATAGATTAGTTTAACGGTAGTTTAAGCACCCAACAACTTTAATGGATGTCCATTTCCTAATCAGTTATGATTAATGTTCTCATTTATTTAGTGTACGGAAAATAATGCATGATAAAGTAGAAGCCTTTTCCATGAGCATTAACCTTCTTTTATCCAATAGCCGTTTTATATAACAAAAGTATCTAAAGACACTCCACATAATTTATTTATTTTTTATTTTTAATTCAGGCAGTTTGAATGTGGCTTTTTCAGTTATTTTTCTGAAAAATTTTATTTTCAGGTTTTTCCTGAAAGCACTAGCTGTGATTTTGGTAAAAAATAAATCAGGCAGTTTATAATTAATTAATATGATTTTATTTAAAAGTAAAATATGTAATTTTATTAAAGGTTTGTGAGAGCAAATCGTTATAATAACAACTTGAAAAGTAATATTAAACATACCCTCAATAATTAACTTTTTTTTATTGAAGAATATAGCCTATTATATAAATCAGAGACAATAACAGCACTAATCGAAGGTGGACATAACCCCCCTACATGTCGAAGAATCAACTACTCTAGCTAAGAACTTTACAGCATGATTCGTAGACCGAAAAATATAGACAATACAAAAATAGTAAAAGCAAACTAACGACTACCGAAGTTAAACACCGGACAAAATAAAACAAACACCAACATACTAAGCTTGCTTATACAGCAAGACAAACATGTGATTGGGCAAGACGTATTAAGAAAACAAAGATAAACATTGCATCCTATATTTTCTTAACCTCCAACTAACGATTGTGAAGATCCACAACCATAAGAATATTTGTTTGCACCATAACATCAATCATGATTGCAGATTTGAAACGATCTTGCTAAAGGGAGATAAATCTGGGTGTCTACTGTGAAAGATCAACAAGTATCTTATCTGAAGGCGGATGAAGTCCAACCAAGTTGTAAATCAAGATTGAGTTATACAACAACAAATTCGTGATTGAAGAAAATGACTGTATGTAAAAGATAAAGAAAATTTGGATGCAGATTATTCCCATACATAAATTAGAAAAAGAAAATAAAAAGGTAAGAAAACAAAGGGTTGAAAGGAGAAAAAATCTTATTAGGCATTTTCTTCCTCCCCAATAAATAAACTTACAAACATAAAAAGATGAGAGCTTCTAGGCGGCTCCCTCGATAATTAACTTTAAATTTAATAAATTTAAGAATTTTTATACAACGACAAAAAGTTTAAATTAATGCTAAAAAAGATAAAATTCTTGTAGAAAAACAAGATAATTACAGAAAACCACCTAAGGCCATATTTTCTTATATTACAATTCAGTTTAGTTTAATTTAGTTCAGTTTATTTTAGTTTAATTTATTTTAGTTTAGTCAATTTTAGTTCAGTTTAATTTAATTCAGCCAACTTTAATTTAATTCAGTTCAGCCAACTTCAATTCAATTCAATTCATCTTTAAAAAATTAAAAACAACATGAACTAAATTGAACTACAAATTGCAATTATTCCTTACACTCTCAATTACAATTCAACGTAATTAAATAAGAATTTATGTGTCGTTTAGTTAATATGTTTTTGGATTATTTTATAATAATTTTTTTTAATTTTTTTATTATTATCAATGAATTGAACTTTATAGTACTAATTCGCTTTCACCGTTACTTCAAATATATAACTCCGAAAATTAGAAAAATTGAGGGTTCAAAAAAGTTTAGAAACAAAAAAGAAGAAAAAAGTAAGAGCAATAATTGGTGAATAAGGAAGTGGTGGGAATCATGGGGTGACGCTACGTTTTTGGTGAAGATGCGGCTGCTTATTGTGCGTGTGATCATACCCCTCACCATATTCACTAATCTTTTTTTATTTTAATATAAAAATATCCCAACTCTTTATAAATTTTATTAATTATTAATTTGTACTGTGGTCACGTTCTGGAACATTTGATTCAATCGTATATGTGGTAGTACATGTGTTAGACAACACGGTTTTTATTTTTTTTTATGTTATTTAATTTTAATTTTATCCATTATTGTTGAGACGTCTCATGTTCTCTTGTATTTATCTCTTTTTTATGATTTTATTTTTTTGCAATCTAAATATATATGGTCATAATTATAGTATAATTTTAGATCTTGACATTATCTAATAACTCATGTTTCATAAAGTTGAAGACGAGATACAATTTTTATTTTAATGGTATTCACGTATTCAGAAACTCAAGTTCAAATTTGTAAGAAAATGCTGTCATATTTTGTTTGAATCTATAAAATACATTTAACTTTAACAAAAGATTTTGTTGACAAATATTACTTACAACCAAATGGTAAGTAAAATTAAAAAATATATTTTTCGCTTAACATGTTAAAAATTGCACGTGGATATATTATTAATTATATTAATGCGTGCGATTTTCAGTAGAAAATAAAATATTTGTGTACTTATATAATTGGTTTAAAGTTTTCATTATTTTCAAGTGCATTATGGTGTGAACAGAGTGAGAACGAGTTTTGCAATTTTTCCGTTTTCGTCACAGTTTAGTTAGAACTCAAACTATTGTCACCAAATATAATAAAAATAGTTAAAAATATACTTTTCGCTTAACATATTAAAAAGTGCACGTAGATATATTATTAATTATATTCATGCGTGCGGTTTTCATTAGAAAATAAAATACTCGGTACTTAAATAATTGCTTTAAAGTTTTGATTATTTTCAAGTGCATTATGGTGTGAATAGAGTGAGAACGAGTTTCACAATTTTTCCGTCTTCGT
This sequence comes from Euphorbia pulcherrima, assembly GCA_947683365.1. Taxonomy (NCBI): domain Eukaryota; kingdom Viridiplantae; phylum Streptophyta; class Magnoliopsida; order Malpighiales; family Euphorbiaceae; genus Euphorbia; species Euphorbia pulcherrima. Next base: position 10,704,072 of record CANTUS010000016.1, read on the forward strand.
CACAGTTTAGTTAAAACTCAAACATATTGTTATCATATATAATATAATCGATTCAAGAAAGTAGTTATGTTAAATTAAAACTGGAATTCGTTATATTAATACTAGCTTTTAATAGAGCATCAACAAATTCGTGGGAACCATTTATAAACGGTAGAAACGTATTTCATGGTTTTCTACACGTGAAAAATTGTGTGTTAGTTAAAGGCAAAATGGATTTTGGAGTATTTTATCACTTTATGTACTAAAATGATTTATTTATTATGAGCTCTAGAATAGTGGAATCTCATAGACTTCACGGTCCATTTTGCCAAAAAAAATAATATTCAAGTTCCATTGTGAAAACAATAATTAATGTTGTAAATAGAAAGTGTATGTGGGCGCCAGAAAATATGTTTTATAGTAATTATTGAATTGATCAGTTCCGGAAGATATTTAAGATTTATCAATAAAACAGGCCAATGCGGTTATGATAGATGACTGAATATCTCAATTAAGTTTACATTTCGAACTCCTAAATTACAAACATATATTTTTAAAATATTTTTATTATTTTTTTATAAAAACTAATTTTGCCTGGAAATACAAGTTCTACAAAATCCGTAATTTAAATAAAATGTAATCTGCTATTTCTCAACTTAAATCTCCGCTTACCGAGCCCTATTAAATATCAAAATTACTCATTTCACATTAAAATAAAATAAAATAAATTACATAATTAATTTAAATGAAAAATGGCTCACCTATAAGGTCGGATAAAATTTATTATTGTTTAGCCTTGTGGCTGGGTGAAAATAGCCTTTTGGCTAGGCGGTAAGTACTCTTAGGCTGGGCAAAAATTAATTGTGTCCAAGTCTTTGGTTGGGTCAAAAGTAATTTTGTCTGGCCATTTAGCAAGGCACAAATTAATTTTGCATAGCATTTTGGCGGGGCAAAATTTTAGCCACCAAACAAATCATTCTCATGGAACTAATTATACATTAATGTAAAAATAATTTCATTGAAATAGATGACCAATTTCCATACATTGAAAGGTTCATATTTATGTCTGTGATGATTTAAAACTCCATGAGGATCAATAGTGCCCTAGATATGGTATAGAAAGACGAAAACTCAACAAGCAAGCATACAAGTAGATTATATGATATGATAGAAATATATGAATATCAAAGAAGTTTTCAACTAATGAAATGGTTATAGATCAAATTATAATAGCAGTAATTCAATTCCCAAACTTCGCACGTATTGGCACGGAGCAATCTTTAGTGTTCCAATGCATAAAGAAGCTAGTGAAACATTGTCAACTAAAAAATGATAATAGCAAGTAAAACACTCCTTATAATTATAATTATTTTTTACTAGTTAAAATTTAATATATTATTTAGTTTTATATTTATAAATAACCAAAAATAATTATACACATGCAAAATATAATTATTGTTTAACCAATCGGTTGGACAAAATCATATTTTGTTCAATCAATTGGTTGGACAAAATTCATTTTTGTCTAGTCACTAGTTTAAAAAATGTCATTTTGCCTGGCCACTGGTTGAGTAAAATCGATTTTTGCTTAGCTCATGGTTGGGCAATATACTTTTTTGCTCAACCACTAGTTAGGCAAAATCGTTTTTTGCCTAGCCAATGGTTGGGCAAAAAAGCATTTTGCCAAAGACTATTGGTTCCTTTTTATCATTAAAAGAGCAATTAAGTATTTTTTTATTATTATTAGAAGGGCATTGCAGTAATTTCGGGGGGCAGTAACTAGAAATTCTAGGCGATAAAGTGTAAATGCTATAGATTTGAGTGATTGAAGTAAATAACTGTCGTGCCGAAATTGTGATGCCTAGCAAGTGCATTAGGGTCAAATATGTGTATAGTGGTAAGACAAGGTCGTACTCCACAGGGAGCGTGTAAACAGCCTTAAGTTCTCCCTAGTAAATGGGCTAAGAGTTCTTCCATTTATAAGGGTAGAGTTCTTGTAGTAACAGTAATAAAATGCATGAAATAAATAAATAAGCAGAAATGTAAAGATGACTAAACAATAATAAAAGGACCAGGCTTGTCTACCTAATTCAACAGTCAAGGAGTTCTCCAACGACAAGCATAATACATCAAAACATTAAGCAATATGTAAATCTCCTAAGTATCTCAACCAAAGTCATCAAACATTCCTTTCGGCCATCTTGAATACTAATAACTTGCATTATGTATAGTCAAGCATTTAGATAAACTAGAACCTTAGGCATATGACCAATCTCCGGTCAGTCTCATGCATCATATGAGTGTGTTTGTGTTCCGTTATGTTAAATCTCCGGTCGGTCTCCTTAACATAACTAAACATGAGCTAGGCCATCACCCATAAGAATTAAGTATTCAAACACAACAAGAAACATAAAGCTTAAAAGAAGAGATACATTACACTGCTTAGGAGATCTCCTGCGACTGCCTGCCTTGGCAGACTTGCCTGGAAGAGGACTACTCCCTCATATTAATTAAGAAAATGCCCATATCCATTAATGAGAAGAAGAGAGTTTATAGAAAATTGATGGTGGTTTCACCCACCAATTTCGTCACTCTTTGCACCAATGGAAAAGATGAATAAATAGCCCCAATTATAAAAAGATAGAGAAAATATCTTCAACAAAATACTACCAAATAATCCAAAATATCTAGATATTTTTCTACAAAATAATAACCTTATCCCACTTGTTTAAAAAAGGCTTCTAGAAGTGGCAAATTAGTAAATATGAATAAAGTCAAAATCCACTTTTTCTCCACCTTTTCTGCTAAGTGTCACGTCAATCTATCCAACTTGTACTTTCCACTTGATTGCCACTTTTTGGAGGAAATTTTCCCACGATTTTCACTCTTCTTCCCGAAATGGCAAGAGATCTCTTCTTTTCGATGAGATCTTGTACATTACAGAGATCTCCAGCGAAGCTGTACTTTTTTCATCAATTTTCAGCAACAAGGCAGAAGTTCTCCTTCCTTCAACAAAGACCTAAAATCTGTAGAGATCTTCATAAAAATTTATCTTTTCACACAAAATGTTAGCTCAAAATCCATGATTTATATAGCACAAATTCAACGCATCAAATATCCCCACACTTAAATAATTGCTTGTCCTCAAGCAATCCATTCAATGTCTAGAAGAAGCACTCATTAATTAATAACAATAGAAAGCATGAAGATGTTGGAAAAATAGTCACTCAAGAACAAGATCAAAAGAGAACTTCATAACATAGAAAACCTTGAGCATTTTATACTAACATTTCCAAATGAGGCTTGTAACTTAAGAGAACTTAAACTTCTTACTTCAATCAAGTATATCAAGTCAGAATTCCTCACTAGGAGTTCTCTCAATGTGTTTGAGTTCTTAAGTTGTGGAGTCCTCCGGTCTTTGCCCTCTTTCAACAAGATCTTGTTAATTTAGACCATATGCCTGCTAATTGGTCAAGCCTTCACCACATAATTGTTGAAATACCTGCACTATCATAAAGGTCTTTGTGGGTTGTAACGTTTGGCTAGGGTTTTGGGGTAGTATTGTAAAGGAATATTTTTTGAGTAGAGATCTTCTAACAGACAGTTTAGAATCATCAATACTTCTTGAGATAAGAGATCTTCTGTCTTTGTGAGTTCTTATTCTAGCAGGAGGGCTTCTAACTATTATAGAACATAAGCAATTCTTACAAGTGAAAAAAACTTTTATTTAAAATATAACTCTTTTTTTTAATGATTAACTAAAATATTACAGAAATTGCTTTTAATAATCTAAGAGTTCTCCTTGCTCGCCTTCCTCTTTAAGAGATCTTCTTCAATTGGTGCTCTAGTTGCTTTGAGTAGTAATGAATTTCATGTTAGAAGATCTTGAGGGTGTTTTTGAGAAATCAAAGTGAAGGATTGGTGTTGTAATGTGTGTCAACAAAGAAAGGCTTAAGGATCAAAGGGGTTATTTAGGGGATAAAGTTAAGGGTTGGCTTTTGGATAGAGTGTATGCCTAGGAGCCTTAATCATTTAGTGCATGATTTCAACCGTGATCTTGATAAGTACTAACGCATAATTATATAAGAGCATTGCATGTATCTCCCATAGCAAGTTCTAGCTAAACAACAAAATCTGCCCACTCAGAAGAACTTCAAAGCATAAAGATTTGCAATGAATAAATATGTCACAAGTTCCTTCCACTTTGGGGTTCACATTCTGATTCAATCTACCAAGTTGAAGTAAAAATTAAAAATTCACAAAATTTCAACATGCCAAATAGGTCTTTCTAGCTTACTATGCCAAGTTCTTCTAAATTCTAAAATTCAATTCTTCTATTCTTATTCATGCATAACAGATTTCCAAAACATTCGCACTTACTAGAGTTGCTAACAACAGGTTCTTCTAACAAAACATGTACATGTTTCTTGTAAACATCAATCATTCAAGCAAAAGATATTCAAAAATGAAAAATTTGGCTCATTTTTCACAACTTAGAGAACTATCATGCATAACAATATGATCAATTAACAAGTTAGCACAAGATCTCTCTAAGCAATAGGCTAAAATTCTCAACCTCCTCCCCACACTTAAAAGTTGCTTTGTCCTCAAAGCAATAAGAATGCATAACAAGGGGAAAACAAAGAGATCTTCATAAATTACTAAAAGAAGAAGGATTTGAATTGCGTACCGTTCACTCTGGTCGAGAAATGAAGAGAGCCAAAGTGGAATCACATTGTCAGCGGTCAAAATAAATGGGGGTTAGATAAATAATGGGCGGTTAACATAAAAATTAAAACCATAAACAATTAAAATTTCAAAAGTAACCGCCCCCAAAAGTAATGATTAAATAAGATTAAACTAGGTAAAGATAAAAGGATAAATGCAATAAAAAAAAGATAAAAAGGGTTGAGCAAAAGGATACAGACGAGATCTTCTCCCTAAAACAACCACAGGAATATCTCGTAGTGGTCTTCATCAAAAGTACTTCACTTGGTATGTAAAGCGAGCACCAGTTGTAGAGTTCTTGTCAATGAACGTCCAAGAGGAAGGAGGTCTCCTCCTCGTTTGTTGTGGATGAATTAGATGGCCGGTAAGGTTTGAATCTTTTCTTATTGACTTTGAAGATCTCCCCTTTCATAATTAGAAACTTCAACGAGATCAGGGGGAGAGATCTTCTTTACAATGTAAGGGCCTGTCCAAAGAGCTTTGGTCAGTCCTGGGTAGATCACCATGTTATGGTTGAATAGGAGTACTCGTTCCCCAAGATGGAATTGCTTCACTTGGGAGCTCTCCTCCTGACACTTCCTGGTATTCACAATACAGTTGGTACTCTTAAAGCTAGATGGAGGTTCAGGTTCTTTGAAAGTTTCATGGTATTCTGTCAAAGGCTTAGGCTCTTTTAGCTCCTTGGAGATCTCTTCGCATCTAGTTCCAATCTTAGAGATTTCTTGACATTCAGTTCCGATCTCTTCTTGTTTCTTATCAATTTTGTAATTCTCTTTCCACTTCTTCACATCAAGTTCTTGCAAAAAATAGGGATTCAAGTATGGATCAGTTACATCTATAGCATTGCATTTTTCCTCAGTAAGAAGAGTTCTCTTAGATTCATTCATCTTAAAAGTGAAAGTTTCATCATGAATTCTAAAGACAAGTTCTCCGCTATGCACATATGTTAAAACTCCACTAGTTGCAAGAAAAGGCCTTCCTAAGATAATGGGAATATGCATGTCTTCATCCATGTCCATGATAATAAAGTCAACATGTAAGATAAATTTATCTATCTTAACAAGAACATCTTCGACTATCCCCCTAGGATATCTAATTGTTCTATCCGCAAGTTGAATTGCTACCCTAGCTGGTTAGGGAACTCTTAAACCTAGCTACTTATACAAATGATATGGCTTAAGTTTATGCTAGCAGCTAAGTCACACAAGGCATTTTCAATAAAAAGACTTCCAATTGAACAAGGGATAGAGAAACTCCCTGGATCTTTGAGCTTTGTGGGTAGAAGTCTTTTGTTCTACAGGATTGAAGAGAAGTCTTGGTTCAGCTATATCATTGACACGTTCTCTAGCTTGGTCTTATTTGATAATGATTCCTTCAAGAACTTCACATAAAGAGGCATCTAAGCAAGAGCTTCTGCAAAAGGTATGTTAATGTGCAACTTTTTAAAAATATCAAGGAATTTGTCAAATTGCTTATGTTGGGAAACAATGATCCGGATAAAAATCTAAAAACAAATATGGATCAAGTTTGAAAGAAACAAAAACAATGTATATAATACTCCTAAATCCAAATGGAAATATCCGAACAAAGATCAAGATACAAATCATACATTGAACAAATTAAAAACCTAAGCACTAGAGGAAATCATCCGGACAAAGTTTGGAAAGGAAACAAACTTCTGTCCTTCAAGACCAGCATCCGGAAGAACTGATTGAAGCCATCTCCGGAAGATAAATCCGGAGTATATAGGTCTAAAAGACATCCGGAAGACCTATATTTCAAACATAGGGAAAATTTTCAAATATAACTTTCCTTTCACCTTTTTGGTCTATGAAAGTCAAAGATCCTTTCCCCAAGACAAAGACAAAATGACAGCTTGCATATTTTAGAGAAAGGACAAAAGGTCTGACTCCAGATAGAGAAAAGCGAACTACCTTTTCTCCTAGACCCATAAGGACGCATGTGGAACTCACGCAAAATAGCAAAAAGTATAAAAGTTGATGCATCACAAAATGACAAGCAAAACGATCACTGACAACTTTCTAGCCTCAATCCCAAGATTTCAAACGGGTTAAAATACAGTCTAATAGATTGATCAACGGATTCAGAAGCTCCACATCACGACCTGATCAAGGGTGAAGATTGAATGAAAGCTCACCAACCATAAACGGCTACATTTATGATCAAAGCCTATAAAAGGAGCACTTCACCAAATGAGAAAAAGAACTAGTTGATTTACAAAAAGCAAGTAACAAAGCAATACTTATTCAATCGGTTCATACAATCCCTCCAAGAACCTTTAATTCAAAATCTGTTTGTAAGGATTCCCAAGTGAAACTATAAACTTGAGGAACTCCAAAAACCAACCCTTTATTAAAAACTAAAGTGTAAGAATCTCCAACTTCGGTGAGTTGGGAGATTGGAATTTAGCTTAAAGTAGGTGCTTTGAGTGAGAACTCCCTTTAGGGCGTAGCTTAGATTCGAGAAGGCTAAGTGGTATATCCTCCTAAAGATAAGAGGACTTAGCTAGAAGTTGGTGCTTCTAGTGGTATATCCTACTTCCGGAAGGGGTTACCATCCGGAGACAAATCTATAAGGCTTGATTCCTGCCAGTTGGTAAGGAATCCACTAGTGGATAAGCTCGAAGGAAGGAAACTCCAGGGACTAGACGTAGGCGGGGCCGAACCAGTATAAAATACTTGTGTTTAATTTTTGTTCTCTTTTACTTTATTGCACATATTTGCATCATCCGGATCCATCTTCCCCGTCAAAATCAAACATGCTACACTAAGACTTTTCTAAGTCTGTAAATTCCGTGAAAAAGGGTCATTCACCCCCCCCCCTCTGGCTTTATAAATACTCTCATAGGGACCAACAAGTGGTATCAGAGCAAGTGCTCAAACTAGAGATCTAACAATCTCAAGCTAAAGGTCCATATATTTTGATTCACATATCAAAATGAGTTTTCAAAACTAACAACTCCTTCCCGAGGGTATGTCTATTACCCGTCCTCCACTCTTCACCTGTGAACACTACACGTTCTGGAAAAATCAGATGAAGAACTTCATCCAGTCACAAAGTATGCAAGCATGGTTAGTTATTAAAGATGGCCATTATGAGCCTACTTATGAAGTAGAGGGTATGACTACCCAAAAGCCATCAAGCATGTGGGATGAAAATGACTTTAAAAAATTTGTAAACATAAATGCTATTAACATGCTTCATTATGCTCTTAGTGCAGCTAAATTCAATAGGATATCTGGATGCGAGACTGCAAAAGAGATATGGCAGATGTTCGAAGTAACCAATGAAGGAACCACCAAAGTAAGAGAGGCTAAGCTTGATCTGCTCCAACAAACGTTTGAATCCTTTAAGATGGAGCCTAAAGAATCAATCAGCAGCATGAACACTAGATACATAAATCTAGTGAATGAAATGAAAAGGCTGGGAAGGAGATTCCAGAAGTAGAAATGGTTAAGAAAGTGCTCCGGAGTCTCACCAAGGAATGGGACAATAAAAAGACTACCAATGAGTAAGCTCATGACTTAAATTTTTACAGTTATGATGAGCTCATTGGTAATCTTCTAACCCAAGAATTGTCCTTGAAGAGGTACAGCCAATAAGAAAAGAAGCCTGAGGAGAAAAAGAAGGCCATTGTTCTAAAGGCAGAATCCACCAGATCTGCTTCATCCAGAGAGGAAGACCAAATCAATGAATCAATAAGCAATAAAGATCAACTTGCTCTACTAACTAGGAGGCTGAATTGATTCGTACAAAAGAAGGATAGAAGGAAATCAAAGAGGTATGAATCTCGGAGACCAAGAGAAGGCACCTTCAGAAGAGATAAGCCCAGAAGGAATCCAGAAGAAAAGAAAGATTTGGAGAAAGAAGCTGCCTGTTTTGAATGTGGTGAAAAAGGCCACTTCGGAACAAAGTGCCCCAAGCTCAAGAGAATCAAGAAGTTTAAAAAGAATGCAATGATTGCTACCTGGAGCAACAGTGAAGAAAGTAGCAGCTCATCTTCAACAGAAGAAAAGGAGACTGCAAATTGTGCATTCATGGCTCTGACTGACCTAGAAGCAGAGCAATCCGAAAGGAATGCCTCCAAGTAAGAAACAGTGCAAATCAAAGAATCAGAATCAAAGACAGCAAACACTGAGGTAAATTCTTACTCTAATTCTGCCTCTAACTTTGATCTTGCAAAAGCTCTTTCTATTGTTATCAAGGGGTAAAGAAGAACGCAAAAGCCATCAAGTCACTTAAAAGAGCAGTACTAGAATTGGTAGAAGATGCTGAAGTAATGGCACAAGACATCAATCTAGTTAGAGCAACCAAGCATATATATGTAGTAGAAGAAACCTTCCTGAGGAATCAAGTCCAAATCCTAAATGCAAATGTAATAGGACTGGATAGAGAAGTCAATCTATTAAAGGAAGCTTCCAGGAAGAAACCTGAAACGAAGGATCCAAGAAGAGATAATCCTCCTCCTCCTCAGAATAAAGTTCAAAGGAACCCCAATTAAAAGACAAATGGAATTAGCAGGCAGCCACAAGCTCAAAGATATACTGCTGTTCAGAAAGGAAAGGCTAAGGTAGCTTACAACCAATAACCTATCAAACAAAGAAAAAATTATAGAGTTAAAATTGCACCTCCAACCAACTTTTGGATTTATACCAGACCATCCACTAGTGTATAAGAAGCTGGGTATAAAGGCAACTATGTAAGGAAGGATCGGGAGAAGATCAGCGAAAAGTAAAAACAAAACATACCCATTTCGGGGTGCAGATTTTGTGGAAAAAATAATCATATTACTAAATCATGTAGATTAAAGAACGGTTATTATGATGTTTATCATTGGCCTGAGATGGTTATTAACCTGAGAGGATCCAAATCTAATTGGGTACCCAATCCCACTTGATCTGTTTTGTAGGTATGCCTTAGATCTATAGTAGATTAACACACTTAGTATATTGATAGTGGATGCTTAAGGCACATGACAGGTGATGAGAAGGCCTTCATTACACTAACCCAGAAGAAGGGAGGCAAAGTAAGCTTTGGAGACAATCAAAAGGGATAGATCATTGGTCATGGAACCATTAGATTTGAATTTAAGATTGAAGATGTCTCACTAGTTGATGAACTGAAGTTCAACCTGCTAATTGTGACCCAATTATGTGACAAAGGAAGGAAAGTCACATTTGACTCTGGAGGCTGCTCGATCTATGATAGTAAGTCCAATCAACTTATTCTTTACGCACCTAGAGTAAATAACTCCTATTCTCTAAACATTAAAAATGATAAGAAGAATATTTGCTTGGTGTCTAAAGAAGAAGAATCATGGCTATGGCACCAGAGGTTGGGACATGTAAGCATAAACCTCCTATCCAAATTAGCCAAAAAGGAATTAGTTGTGGGATTGCCTAAGGTTGCTTTTGATAAGGATCATCTATGCACTGCATGCCAACTAGGTAAACAACACAAGAAAAGTTTCCCTTCTATCTCATACATTCCTTCCAAAAGAGTACTTGAGCTCTTACATATTGATCTATTTGGTCCAATCAAGCCACTGAGTTTAGGTAGAAGATAATATGCCATGGTCATTATAGATGAGTATTCTCAATAATCCTAGGTTCTCCTACTAACAAGAAAGGATGAAGCCTTTGACCAATTCTCTAAAACATTCATCCAGATAGAAGTAGAATAGGGCATAAGCATTGCACGCATCCGGAGTGATAATGGTGGAGAATTCAAAAATAAGCATTTTGCTGATTTTTGTGACTCCAAGGGCATTAAACATGACTTCTCTACCCCTCACACTACTCAACAGAATGGAGTTATTGAGAGAAAGAACAGGACTATAGTAGAGATGGCTAGAACAATGCTTAGTGAAAATTGTTTGCCAAAATATTTTTGGGGTGAGGCCGTAAACACAACATGCTACATCTTAAATAGAGCTCTCATTAGAAAGACCATTGAAAAGACCCCATTAGAAATTTGGAAGGGAAGAAAACCCAAAATTAGGTATTTCAAAGCATTCAGGTGTAGATGGTACATCCTTAATGATAGAGAGCAACTAGGAAAATTAGATCCTAAATCTGATGAAGCTGTTTTCCTCGGCTACTCAACATATTGCAAGGCTTACAGAGTCTTCAATAAACGACCCCAAACTATGGTAGAATCTATACATGTGGATTTTGATTAGACTAACATTGCAAGAAAAGCTACACTCTGGGAGATCAAGTTCCAAAAACTAAAAATCTGGAGAAAAGGAAGAAGCAGGAATTCCTGATTCATTTAAAATCAAAGTACACCAAGGAGATCCTAAAGAAGTTTGAAATGGACAAAAGCAAACCTATATCCACTCTAATAGGCTCAGACACAATCTTATCCAAGGATTGTGAAGGAGAAGATGTGGATCAGAAGCTCTATAGAGGAATGATTAGTTCACTTTTATACTTGACAGCTAACAGACCTGACATACACTATATAGTATGCTACTGTGCAAGGTATCAAGCCAATTCGAAGGATTCTCATCTCAAGGAAGCTAAAAGGATCCTTAGATATCTCCTAGGAACCACTAAAGTTGGGTTATAGTATCCTAGTAATAGAGACTTCACACTCCAAGGGTCATAGATGCTGACTATGGCAGAGATACTCTTGGGAGAAAGAGTACATCCGAAGGCTACCATTTCCTTGGAGATTGCTTAGTCTCATGGTATAGCAAGAAGCAAACTTCAATCGCCTTATCCACTACAGAAGCAGAGTATATTGCAGTTGGAATTTACGTTGCTCAACTCCTATGAATCAAACAACAACTTGAAGATTATGGAGTGTAATCCGGATGTGTGGATGTTATTTGTGACAACAAAAGTGGTATTGATGTGTCGAAGAATCTGTTGCTGCATAGTAGGATAAAGCATGTCAACATAAGGAATCACTTCATCCGAGATCATATGATAAAGAAGGAGGTTGCATTGGTATACATTCCAACCAATGAGCAAAGAGCAGATATCTTTACTAAGCCCTTAAGTAAAGACCAATTTGGGACGCTAAGGGAGGCCATTGGTATGTCAAAACCAATTTGATCCAAAAGCAAATCCATGGTAAATTAAGTCTCATGTCAGTAGTATCATCCGAAATTGTGGTAATTGCTAATACTAGCCTAATCCGGAGGAAAGTATGCCACATCAGCAGATAAGAAGGAAAAATGGCAGAAAAACGCTTTAAAAGGTAACTATTACGTTTTGAATTTCAAAAGTCTATTGGTGGTTAAACGCGCGGTAAATTGGAAAGTTATTTTCAAAATAAACCATCCATATTCTCTGGTTAACCTGAACTTACCTCTCTCCTAAAAATCTGACTGCCATGTCATCGATCCAACCAAAATAGCCGAAGTCCGAATTACCAAAACACCCTAACCATGAAAAATCTATAAATACCCCCCAAAATTCATCCTACTTCTCACGCGAGCAACATACTCTTACTGTTACTCTGCAAAAATTCAAATCCTGAACCCTAGCTTTAAAAATCTCTCTCAAATGGCAGCCACAAACACCTCAAACACTCTTGACATCCTACCAAGCAAAAATTTCTTTGAAGTATCCGACTTGAAGGATAATGATTTTAAACCCCTAAATTTTAAAACCTCAAAACTAGTAATTCCCACTGATCACTTAGGTACGACTACTTATTGAGAACCCCTCCTTTCTTCACCTTGATAGAAGATCAAAATTTGGGTGACTTCCTGACGATAAATTGTCCTACCTACCCAAAGCCTATGAAAGAATTTTTTGCAAATCTCAGTGCTCACAACCATGTCGATGCCTTACGCACTAAAGTACAGGCGAAGGTCATAACTGTCACTCCAAAGTTCTTTGAGAAGAATCTGAACATGAAGATCTCTGGTATATTAATGAGAAAAGATGGTGATGAGACTAGAGTTATATACGATTCCAAACTATAGCTTCACAAAAATTACTTCGACGATAAATTCTCAACATACTTCCCTAGAACGCCAGATTCTTGCAGCACGCTTTGGCTAAGCTCATCCTGATAAGGAAAGTATTATTGACTACAGTTTCTTCTCTCCAGCACTATATCTTACAGCACTGGGTTGGGAGTGTGGAAGTTAACTGGCTAGTCTTGATCATTCACTATCTCAAGACACATGTAAACTCCCATGGCACCTTGATTACAAGAATTCTGCAAGCGACGGAAGTAGATCTGACCAGATTTGAAGGCATCTATGGAAAGCCTATTCTTGAGAAGAATTTCCTCAATCCCTGCTATGATGAGGAATGGGATGAAGAAAAGGCAAAACTAAAAAGGGATGAGAGAAGAATTAAGTCCCAGAAGATAGTTGATCTGGAAGAGGAGGCGCTTTTTCTTAAGAAACCCAGAACCACCAAAGCCAAAGCTCAAAAGCAAGTAGAAGTGGTTCTAGAGGAGATTGATGAGGACTCTCTGCCTCTCACTCAGATTCTAAGTTCAGAGAAGCCTAGGCCCAGGGGCATATTGATTAAGGTCACAGCTAAGAAGGGTCATGTGCTTGATACAGATTTACCTCCATTTGCTACGAAAGCAATTGAGGCCAGAACAAGGAAAGCCAAAAGAACATTGGCTAAAATTGAAGAAGAGGAAGACAATGAGGAGACAGAGGATGAGGCTCCTCCTCAAAAGAAACTCAGGAGAAAGGGGCTAACTTATGATGAAGCCATTTCTACCCAAGAAAAGAAAGCCAATGAAGGGAGGAGGCTCTCTGGAATAGTGCTGAATGAGGAAGCCAAGTAGAACAAGGAGAAAGCTACTTTTGAAAAAGTAAGATCTAGCAAAGGGAAAAATGTGCCCAGAGCAACATAAATTGTGGGGAGAGATGATGCACAATATGACATCATTCAAGCAGTGATAAAAGACAGCATTAAAATCAACCAGGAAAGAACTGAAGGACCCGGGGACTCATCTCAAGTTCTCCCAATTCTTGTAGACCCACAAGAAATGGATATGCTATCATAGTTTCTAAAAGCTGATAAATTCATCTTTGCTGATAGATCAGGAGCTCATTTGGAAAATCTGCTTGAATCCGGCACTCCAATCATCAATCTTGAAAGTCCTGAAAAGGCACTAGAGAAGGGTGTTAAGGAAAATGCCAACATGCCTGGGGGAGAAAAGACAAGTCCTGTAAAGGCATTTGTAGGGGTAGTTGAGGACAGTTCCAACCATCTAGAGGCTAGGCTGGAAGAAGAGAAGCAGGATGCTGGAATCGATCAAAATCAGACACTATAAATCAACAAGGTATCCCCTAATCTCCTTCGTCTTAATTCTGATTGTGAAGAGCACAACTTGGCTATGGTCTCTCATAATGTAGTTAAGGCATAGTGCTAAACCTGGATGAAATGACTTTGGAGGAGGGAGAAAGTCTGAGATCTGGAGGGAACACTTCTAATGTGGACCCAATGGGCGAGGCTACTCAGGAGGAAAGGGAGGCAGAAAAGGGCTGAGAAGAGAAAGGAGCAGATGAAGCCTCCAGTTCAGAAGATGATGTAAAAAATAGTCCCTTTAGAAGCAGTTCCAGCTCCGGAGATGAATCTAGCTCATCCAATGATGACTTATTCAGACCATCAAGTAGAAAGTTTCCTCCTCGCACCAAATCAGTGACTCTTCCTGGTGAAAACACTAGATACTCCAAAGTAAGTGCTGCTCTTAAACTACTTCAGGAGGCAACTCTTGAGCAACATGAAGAGGGGTTTGTCAAGAAGAGTCTCCTGACTATCTACACTCACCTAAAAGTAGTAGAGAATGAACTCCTCAAACAATCATCCGGGTCTGAAATAAAGGCGGAGTTAACTGAAATAAAGGGTAGTTTGAAGAGAGTTAAAGATAAAGCCATGGACTTTCCTACCCCTGGAGCCATCACAGAGGCTTCTCTCTCAAAGATCACCTCTACCCTTAATGAGCTCTAGCAGAACATTTCCACAGTAAGCAGAGCAGCAGATCAAGCCAATACATTGCCCATAAATAACTGTAAAACTATCATAGATAAGATCATCTCCTCCTCCTCTGGACAAACCAAAGATATAAAAGCCTATCTGGATTCCAAGTTTGAAATCTTGTCAAAACTCATTGAAGAAAAGGAAAATAAGTCTGCTCTACCATGCCTTTCTGAGCAACAACAATCACTTCTAGAAAAAATGCAAAAATTCTTCGAAGTGGACTTGCCCAAAACACTCTCTACTCATGCTACAAACATCGCCTAAGATGTATGCCATCAACTAAATGGGCAGGACTCGGTGATTGAAAACACAAGGGATGCAGTCAAAAAGGAGCTATCTACAGTAAATACCAGCATTCACAACATCCGGAAGGGCCTTAGCGATGAGATTACTCTCCTTCAAGATGGAATTAATAAATTATCCATCTCCGGACCCTCATCTTTTGGACCCGCTATTCCGAAAAGCCAGCTTCTACCTGTCTTCCAGGACCTAATCCAAGCAATTGGAGACTCTGGCTTCTTTGGGCAGAAAGGTGTCATCTCCTTACTCAAAGTTATGTTCCCATACTTTGATAAGAAGGACCAAGATTTCGTTCTCCATCTCCAACCCTTAATCAAGTAGTCTTATGACCAGTTGAAAAAGACAATTTGGCCATATTACTTAACTCCACCTATAGTTAACTAAATCATTGATGAAAGGGCAAAAGGAAACTCTGACTATTCAATCTACTCAAGTGCATGGCAATAGGCCTGGGATCAACGCACCTATATAGTTATCAATCCCCAGGATGCAAACAAAAAGGGGGAGAACAATTGAAAGGAGAATCAGAGCCAACAAAAGCCAGAAGGGACTGGTAAAGATAAGACTTTGGCCATAAGGAAGAGTGGACCATCCAGAGATATAGTTAAGACAGCTAAATGACAAAACTTGTAATATCTTGTAATAGCTAGATTCACTTATATGTATTTCTGTATCTTATAACACTGAACTTCATGATGTTAACTATTGTTAACAGCAGAAGTATATATGAAGTAAAAGTTCTTAACTATCAAAATAAATGCTTCTAAAGTACAATCTGCAATTGTACTAAAACAGACTTAGAAGCTAAAATTATAAAATTATAGGGGAGCATTGTAAATGTCTAAGTATCAAGTATCATACTTAGTTTATATACTCCTATCCTATGCTTAGTTGACTTAGGTTTTTGTTTCCATCAGACGGGGGAGATTGTTGGGAAACAATGATCCGGATAAAAATCTAAAAACAAATCAGGATCAAGTTTAAAGAAATAAAAACAATGCATTTAATACTCCCAAATCCAAATGGAAATATCCGAACAAAGATCAAGATACAAATCATCCATTGAACGAATTAAAAACCTAAGCACTAGAGGAAATCATCCGGACAAAGTTTGGAAAGGAAACAAACTTCTATCCTTCAAGACCAGCATCCGGAAGAATTGATTGAAGCCGTCTTTAGAAGATAAATTCAGAGTATATAGGTCTAAAAGATATAAGAAAGACCTATATTTTAAACATAGGGAAAAGTTTCAAATATAACTTTCCTTTCACCTTTTTGGTCTATAAAAGTCAAAGATCCTTTCCCCAAGACAAAGACAAAATGACAGCTTGAATATTTCAGAGAAAGGACAAAAGGTCTGACATCGGACAGAGAAAAGCTAACTACCTTTTCTCCTAGACTAATAAGGACGCTCGTGGAGCTCACACCAAATAGCAAAAAGTATAAAAGTTGGTGCATCACTAAATGACAAGTAAAACGATCACTGACAACTTTCTAGCCTCAATCCCAAGATTTCAAATGGGTCAAAATACAGTCTAACAGATTGATCAACGGATTCTGAAGCTCCATATCATGACCTGATCAAAGGTGAAGATTGAATGAAAGCTCACCAACCACAATGGCTACATTTATGATCAAAGCCTATAAAAGGAGCTCTTCACCAAATGAGAAAAAGAACTGGTTAGTTTACAAAAAGCAAGTAACAAAGCAATACTTATTCAATCAGTTCACACAATTCCTCAAGAACCTTTGATTCAAAATCTATTTGTAAGGATTCCCAAGTGAAACTATAAACTTGAGGAACTCCAAAAACTAACCCTTTATTAAAAACCAAAGTGTAAGAATCTCCAACTTGGGTGAGTTGGAAGATTGGGATTTAGCTTATAGTGGGTGCTTTGAGTGAGATCTCCTTGTAGGACTCAACTTAGATTCGAGGTAGAAGGCTAAGTGGTATATCCTACTAAAGATAAGAAGACTCAACTAGGATTTGGTGCTTCTAGTGGTATATCCTACTTTCAGAAGGGGTTACCATCCGGAGACAAATCTGTAAGGCTTGATTCCTGCCAGTTGGAAAGGAACCCACTAGTGAATAAGCTCGGAGGAAGGAAACTCTGGGGACTGGATGTAGGCGGGGCCGAACCAGTATAAAATACTTGTATTTAATTTTCATTGTCTTTTACTTTATTGCACATATTTACATCATCTGGATCCATCTTCTGGATTAAAATCAAACACGCCACACTAAGACTTTTCTAAGTCTGTAAAATTTATGAAAAACGGTCATTCACCCCCCTTTGCCCTTATATATACTCTCAAAGGGACCAACAACTTAGCCATTTCTTGCTGCTTGATTCTTTGAGGGTAGGGGATCTTTTGAAAACTTGAGAAGATCTCGTTGTCTAACTTAGAGGTCTCCTCTTTCACTTTATCAAGCTCTTTAGTCTTCGAATCTCTCAAGTTCTCCACTTGCACTCTCCCTATCAAGATATCTTTAGACTTCACATTTGAGGTATCCTTCAATTCTACTTTCGAGATCTCCTAAGGTTCGACTTTCGAGATCTCTTCCTTTTGTTCTAATAAGGTCTCTTTCCATGATAACCTCTCCTTCTCTGACAAGTTCTCCTGAATTTTTGCTTTTGAGATCTCCTTGGGCTTGTCTTTTGAGTTCTCCACTATTTTCTCAACACCTTTTCCTACATTTCCACTAATATCAATAACTATAGGGTTAGCAGAATAAATAATTTTACCATTTTAAAGAGAGATGGCTTTGCATTCTTCTACGAGAATTGCTTCTAGAAGAGCTATTTTTATAGTCATAAATTGAGAGAGTTGATAAATTTATGTTTGCATGCTCCTTATCACCTCCTTTATCACATCCAATTCTGACTTTTTAAGAGGTTACAAAGGTCTTTCTACTTGTGGCCCTTGGCATTGTTGAGGTTGTTGGAAATGACTTAATTCTTGACATTGAGGTTGTTGTTGAGGAGATCTCCCACAAAATTGGGAGGAGTTCTCCATGGATTATAATTGGAGTAGAGGTCTCCTCTCCTGAGATCTCCTTGCATCGAGTCATAGTGTCCTTAAGCCATGAGAAGTTCAATCATTGCGTCAACTTTGTTGGAGAGCTCTTTGATAGCTTGTGATTCAGAGGTTCTCTGTACTTTTTCAGCAGAATGCCATTTTGAGCTAGAATTGACAAGTCTTTCAATGATTTCAAAGATCTCTTCTGGAGTATAATCCTCCATATCGCCATTAGAAATTGATTCAATTTGCATCTTATGGGCATCAATAACTCCATTGTAAAAGTATTGAACTTGCAACCACACTGGAAGTCCATAATTGGAGACCTTTCTCAACATTTCTGTGAATCTCTCCCAAGATTCTGAAAGTGGCTCATTTGAAAATCGGACAAATTTAGTGATCTCGTTTCTGAGGCGGAGATCTTGCTTTAGTGGGAAGTACTTGTTCAGGAAGATCTTCGCCATATCACCCCAAGTTCTTATAGAACTTGGCTACAAGGTCTTTAACCAGATTTTTGCTTTATCCTTCAAAGAAAATGGGAAAAGCTTTAGACTTATATCATCATCTGAAGTTCCTCTTTTTCTGAATATATTGCATATGTTGACAAAATCTTGTATATGAGCATTGGGGTCCTTTTCACGAAGTCCTCTATATTGGATGGCATCCTGGAGCATATAAATCATGGAGGGCTTCACCTTGAACATATCTTTCCCTTCTTAAGGTATCACAATACATGATGAGTCTCCCTCTAAGTAAGGTTCCTTATAAGTCCGAAGAGTTCTCCTCCTAGTATGAGGATTGCCCTCATACTCTTCCTCTCCTGCGTTTATGAAGTTCTCTAGGTTGGGATTTCGGTCCAAATCTCCTCCATCAAGATTTTCAGTATGTGGTATTCGTCGTTCCATTTTTTTGAAGAGATATTTACAGATAACCTATTCCTAAGGTACTCAATAAACACAGAAAAAGGGTAAAAAGCACCTACTTACAGTTAAAATTCTAAAGCTATTTAGCGACGCCCCCTGGCAATGGTGCCAAAAACTTGTCTCGCCGAAATTGTGATATAGCAAGTGCACTAGGGTCAAATATGTGTATAATGACAAGACAAGGTCATATTCCACAAGGAGCGTGTAAACAGCCTAGAGTTCTCCCTAGTAAACGGGGCTAAGAGTTCTTTCGTTTATAAGGGTAGAGTTCTTGTAGTAACAGTAATAAAATGCATGAAATAAATAAATGAACAGAAACTTAAAGATTGCTAAACAATAATAAAAGGACCAGGTTTGTCTCCTTAATTCAACAGTCAAGGAGTTCTCCAACAGCAAGCATAATACATCAAAACATCAAGCAATATGTAAATCTCCTAAATATCTCAACCAAAGTCATCAAGCATTCCTTTCGGCCATCTTGAATACTAAGCTATGTTAAATTACTTCGTCGTTAAGTCCATCATAAGATAACAATAACTAGGTATAGTCAAGCATTTAGATAAAACTAAAACCATAGGGATATGACCAATCTCTATTCAGTCTCATGCATCATATGAGTGTGTTTCTGTTACGTTATGTTAAATCTCCGGTCGGTCTCCTTAATATAACTAAATATGAGCTAGGCCATCACCTATAATGTTGGTCCCTATGAGGGTCTTTATAAGGTTAGAGGGGGGTGAATGACCCTTTTTCGCGGAATAAACAGACTTTAAAAAGTCTTAGTGTAGTATGTTTGATTATGATTCGGATGATAGATCCGGATGATGCAGTTATGACAATATAAACCAATAAATAAAGAGTTAAGGAAATCAAACACACAGGATTTTATCCTGGTTCAGCCCCGCCTACTCTAGTCCCGGAGTTTCCTTCCTTTGAGATTTTCCACTAGTGGATTCCTTTCCAACTGGAAGGAATCAAGCCTTACAACTTGTCTCCGAATGGTAACCCCTTTCGGATGTAGGATATACTACTAGAAGCACCAACTCCTAGGTAAGTCCTTTAGTCTTTAGTGGGATATACCACTTAGATTTCTACCCAGAATCTACCCCAATCTCACAACTTACCCAAGTTGGAGATCCTTACACTCTTTTTTTCACAAAGGTTTTGGTTTCTGGATTTCCTTAAGTTTATAACTCACTTAGGAATCCTTACAACATATTTGGAATTGATTGATTCTTTGAGGGATTGTAAGCTAATTGAATGCTTGTGCCTTGGTACTTATTTTTTTAAATCAACCAGCCAACCTTCTGATCTGGTGAAGCTTCTATCATAAATGAAGCCTTTGTTGGTTGTTGAGCTTGCATTAAATCTTCACCCTTGATCAGGTTGTATGTGGTGCTTCCGGAGCTATTGATTAATCTGTTAGACTCAATTTGACCCGTTTGAATCCTTAGGATTGAGGCTGAAGAGTTGTCAGAGATCGTTTTCCTTGGCTTTTTGTGATGCACCAAATTTTAGCCAGTGGTCTATTCTGTGTGCTCCACGCGCCATTCCCATTGGTCTAGGTTAATAAGGTTATTACCTTTTTCTATTTCTACTGTCAGCTTTTTATCCTTTCCTTGGGAAGGGATATTTGATGACAGCTAAGACCAAATGGAGGGAGGGGAATTATTTTGAAATCATTCCCTTTGTCTTAAATGGAATCTTCTGGATATCTTCAAATTTATCTAATCCGGATGTAGCTTCAATCAGTCTGTCTTTCGGATGTTGTTGTGAGAAAGTTATTAGTTTGTTTCCTTTCCAAACTCTAACCAGATGCCAGTCCACTTATGCTTAGGTAATAGTCTTTTCTTGAAAGCTTGTCTTGGACTTGATGAAAACTTGGTTGTCCGGATAAAATGACTTACATTTTGTTATACTTAGGTCCTGTTATATTTAGATATCCGGATAAGTTTTTCTTAGGTTTTGTTTACTTCAAACTTGATCCGGTCTGTTTAATGTTTCGGATCATTGTTTTCCAATAATCTCCCCCATTTGATGGAAACAAAAACCTAAGAACAAGGGAATGGAGTATATATAAACTAAGTATGATTCTTGATACTTAGTCATTTACAGGTTTTGGTCCCCCATAATTCTAGCATCCTAACTCCCCCATCATTTTTCAATTCTTAGCTTCTAAATTTATTTTAGTACAATAACAGATTGTACTTTAGAAGCAATTTTTTGAGAATTATATTGTTTCACTATATATACTTCTATTGTTAACAATAGTTAACATCAATGAAGTTCCAGATTATAAATTACAGAAATATATAATAGTGAATCTACCTATTATAAAATTTTACAAGGTTATAGCTAGTCTAATTCCCTCCGAATGGTCCTCCTTTCTTTTCTTTTACTTTGCTTGTACTTTCTCCTTGTAGAATTATCTCCCCCTTTTTATTACCAACTTAGGGATCAATCACCATGTAGGTTCTGTTATCCTAGGCCTCTGCTATTGAGTAAATTGAGTAGTCAGGATTACCTTTTATTCTTTTAATAATGATGTGGTCAACAGTGGAAGGAGTAAGATAGTAGGGCCGAATGGTCTGCTTCAATTAATCATAGGATTGTTCGATGGATGGATGAATGCGCAAGACAAACTTTTGATCCTTTTTATCAAAGTAAGGGAAGAGTACCTTAAGGAGAGTTGTCACTCCTTTCTGACCAAAGAAGTCGGAGTCTCCAATGGCTTGGACCAGGTTGTTGAAGACTGGAAGGAGTTACCTCTCCAAAATTGCAGGAGAGGAGAAGGATCAAGAAATAGAGAGGTTATTGATTCTGGTTTGGAGTAGGGTTATTTCTTCACTTATCCCTTTTCGGATATTATAAATGTTGTTATTTACTGTGGCAATTTCTTTGCACACAACATCCCTGGCTCGCTCAATTACTACATCTTGGCCATTTAGTTGTCCACATACGTATTGTGCAATATTGGCAGCATGAGCAGTGAGCGCTTTAGGCAAGTCATCATTAAAGAATTTTGTTATTTTATCCAAAATGATCTACTGTAGTTCAGTTAAGCACATGAGAGCTGTTTTCTCTTCTTTCTCAGGAATGAATTTTGACAAGTTTTCAAACTTGATATCTATATACTCCTTTATGTTTATTGAGAGCTCGGAGGAAGAAGATGTGATTTTATCCAGGATTGAGCCACAATTGTTTGATGCGAGAGTGTTGGCTTGATTCACAGTTCGATTGGCTGAAGAGATGCTTTCCTTGATCTCCTTGAGGATTGGATTCACTTGGGATAGGGATGCTTCTGCCATAGTTCCTGGAGAGGGAAAATCTTCCACTTTCTTCATAATCTTCTGTACTTTCCTTTTTATCTCCCCTAATTCAACCTTTAAGTCTAGAGTCTAGAATTCATCCAGAAGCAATTTTTTAACTATTTATAAATGCTTGTAGATGTTCTGGAGACTCTGTTTTACATAACCTTCCTCACTCTCTTCAAGAGCAGCTTCTTAGAGTAGCTTAAGCGCAACAAAGACTTTTGCTTGTTTGGTATTGCCGGCTGGAATTCTTAAAAGGCTTGCTGCTTGAAGAGGTTTGTCTCCGGATGAGTTGGAGGTTTCATCTCCAGAACTAGAGTTGCTTCCGGAGGGCTCATTATCTTCTTCCTCATTACCTTTCTCAAAGCTTGAGCTATCCTCTTCTTCTTCCCTTCTTTCATCCGATCAGTCCCCCGGATTGGCCTCGCCCTTAGAGTATGCTTTAGATGCATTCTCTTTGGATCCCAAACCCTGTTCCTCCTTCGAATTAATTTGATCTAGGTTAAGAGCTTGTTCCGTAGCATCAATTTGATGATCTGTAGCTAAGTTGTCCTTTGCTACTGAATCATTATCAATAATAGTATTAGCATTAATGTTTAATGTAGTTGTGGTAGGAGTTACCTCATTAATTGGCAATGGGATCTAAATGTTTGAGTCTTCATTTCTCACTTCACTTCCTTCCACCTCAACCCTCAGATGATAGGAAATGTCCTCTGTCACCCCTATAATTACATTTTCAGGACTTTGTTTTCTCACCCACTATTGTTGGCATTTACCTTAACATCCTCTCCTCATGCCTTAACAGGACTTTCAAGATCAATTACATTGGCTTTCGGGGGTTCTATGATGGCTTGGAAGTTGAATAAGTCAGATTTTGAAATCTTTGACATTTCAATTAAGCAGCTTGATCTATGAGAATTGGTGTAGCAGATGATCCTCCGGGTCCTTCTATGGCTAGGTTGTTTGTCCGGTAATTGTCCGCCATAGAGGCCATCATCTCTTCATATTGAGGATCCTTCAGAAGGATATCCTCATTAGCTCCGGACACATTTTTCCCTTTTGAAGTTTTGGCCCTAGCCAATTCTGCTTCAGCCGTCCACACATGACCTATCTCATTTATCACAATTTTTTTAGCTTTCTTCCTTTTCTCCTACACAACCACTACCTCATCAAATGTTGGCCCCTTTTTTATGAATCGCCTTTTTGGGTCCAGGACTTCATCCCCTGTTTCCTCATCTTCCTTAAGATCAGCTTGTATTTCCTCTACGATCCTTTTAGCCTTTTTCCATCTAGCCTCTATAGCCTTAGCCACAATTGAAGGCTGATCCTCCACTTCAATCTCAGAAGCTATAATATTTCTCCCCTTTTTAGCAACAGCCTTAATCAACTTCCCCCTGGGTTTCTACTTGGATGGGGATAGTAGTTCTGTAAGGGTCTGCTTGTCTTCATTTACTTCTTCATCAACTAAGACCAAGGCTAATTCCTTCGCTGTCTTAGGCTTGGATGTTCTGGCCTTCTTAGGTACCGGACGCACTTGCTTCTAAATTGCTAGCTTTTCGGGTCTTGTTTTTCTTCTCATCCCTTAGACTATTGGCTTTATCCTCATCCTAGGTCTCATTGAATCTTAAATTCAGGAAATTCTTCTAGAGGATGGCCTTTCTATTGATATTATTAAAACCAATGAAATTGATGTTGTTGGCTTGAAGAATCCGAGTTATAAGAGCGCCGTGAGAATTTTGGTGGCACTGTAGGAAGTGGATAATCAGTACTGGCATATTGACTTCACTGCACTTTGCCCAATGTTGTAACACAGTGTGCTAGAAGGAAGACACTATGGTTAATGAGCCCTTCCGGATGAGGACTTACTTTGCTAGCACATGCTGAAGGTATCTTGGGATTTGAGGCCAGTACATTGAGAATTAGTCCCCAAAATACCTCTCCGGTAGCCACATCTCTAAATCATACTTCACCGTATTTGCATCCCCATCTACTCTCATCAACACTCCACCATTCTTTATATTGAGTGACTGCTCAAAGAAATCTAGAGTGACTGTAATCTTTTTTCCTTGAATCGTAGTTCGCTGGGCTTTAAATTTCTTATTGGCTCGCAGATGATTATAGAACTCCTGGACCAAATTTGGGCAAGTTGGGTAGTTTATTTTTAGGAAGTTTGCTAGGTGTTGATCCTCAAATAGCCAT
Organism: Euphorbia pulcherrima; assembly: GCA_947683365.1. NCBI lineage: Eukaryota > Viridiplantae > Streptophyta > Magnoliopsida > Malpighiales > Euphorbiaceae > Euphorbia > Euphorbia pulcherrima. The sequence continues at coordinate 10,728,522 of CANTUS010000016.1, forward strand.
GAATAAGGATATGTTTCGAAGAGGAAATTATCTCCTAGAAAATATGTGGGGATAATAGAATCAGAGGGTTTATAGTCTATTGGAATGAAATCTTTGTTTTTCAGATCGGATTCTGAGAAGACATTTTAGGTAGGAAGCATCACGGGTCCTTTTGGTGTCATGATTGCAGCCATTTAAGAAGGAATTGAAAGAATTAGGGTTTAGGTTTTAATTTTTGTAGAGTAACAATAAGATAGTTGCTCACATGAAGAAGAAAAGGAATTTTGGGGTTTTATATAGATTTTTCAAAGTGAGGGTATTTTGGTAATCTGAACACTGATAATATGGCTGGATTGATGACGGTTTATTTTAAAAATAAACTGTCAAATTTACCGCGCATGTAACAGCCAATAGACATTTGTAATTGAAAAAGTAACTGTTACCTTTATGCACTTTTACTGCCATTTGTCATTCCTGTCTGCTGATGTGGCACGCTTCCGGAATGAAAGCTTCATCTCTTTCGGATGTGTCTTGCTATGGATCTAAATTAATTTTGGATTATCTTCCGGATTAACTTCAAATTGGATTTGACATACCAATTGACTCCCTTAGCTTCCCAAATTGATCTTCACTCAGTGGCTTAGTAAAGATATCTGCTCTTTGATCATTGGTTGGAATGTAATCCAATGCAACATCCTTCTTCATCATATGATCCCTGATGAAGTGATGCCTTATGTTCACATGCTTCATCCTGATATAGAGTACATGATTTTTTGACACATCAATAGCACTTTTGTTGTCACACATGACATCCACACATCCGGATTGGACTACATAATCTTCTAGTTGTTACTTGATCCAAAGGAGCTGAGCTATACAACTTCCAGCTGCCATATATTCTACTTCTGTAGTAGATAAGGTAACTGAAGTTTGCTTCTTGCTGTACCATGATCCTAAGCAATCTCCAAGGAAATGGCAACCTCAGGATGTACTTTTTCTCTCAAGAGTGTCTCTGCCATAATCTTCATCAGTAAACCCTTAGAGTGGGAAATCTCCATTACTAGGATACCATAACCCAACTTTAGTGGTTCCTAGGAGGTATTTAAGAATCCTCTTTACTACCTTGAGATGAGATTCCTTAGGATTGGCTTGATACCTTGCACAGTAGCATACTGTATAGCGTATGTCATACCTGCTAGCTATCAAGTGTAGAAGTGAACCAATCATTCCTCTATAGAGCTTTTGATCAACATCTTCTCCTTCACAATCCTTGGATAGGACTGTATCTGATCCCATTGGAGTGGACATAGGTTTGCTTTTGTCCATTTCAAACTTCTTCCAGATCCCCTTGGTGTACTTTGATTGGTTAATGAAAATCCCATCTGGACTTTGCTTGATTTGTAAACCAAGGAAGAAATTGAGTTCTCCCATCATGGACATCTCAAATTCCTTTTCCATTTGAGAGCTGAATTCCTCACAAATCCTTTCATCAGTTGCTCCAAAAATGATATCATCCATATAAATTTAAACTAGAATAATATCATTTTTCTTCTTTTTGATGAAGAGTGTGGTATCTGCCTTGCCTCTGATATAATTCTTGGATATAAGGAATGAGGTTAATCTTTCATACTAGGCTCTGGGTGCCTGCTTTAATCTATAGAGATCCTTTTTCAGCCTATACAAATGATTCGGATGATTTGGGTCTTCAAATCCAGGTGGCTGCTTCACATAGACTTCTTCCTGGATGACTCCGCTGAGAAATGAGATTTTTACATCCATTTGAAACAATGTAAAACCCATGAATGATGCTAAAGTGCATAGAATCCGGATTGCTTTCAGTCTTGCTACAGGAGCAAAGGTTTCTTCAAAGTCAATCCCTTATTGTTGATTGTATCCTTGGGCAACCAATCTTGCTTTGTTTCTCACCATGACTCTGGACTCATCTAGCTTGTTTCGGAAAACCCACTTCATGCCAATGATTGACTTTCCCTTTAGAGGTGCTACTAGGTCTCATACATCATTTCTGGTGAATTGATCTAGCTCTTCCTCCATTGCCATCATCCAACTCTTATCTCCTTCAGCATCTTGAAATTTCTTTGGCTCAATGAGAGAGACAAAAGCAGCATGGCTCATCATCTTGTTAAGTTGACCTTTGATTCTTACTGGATTCTAAACATCATCCAGAATTTTATTAATGGAATGATCTCTATGTCTTCGGATCTCCCTTTGTAGACCTTCATGTTGAACTGGGACTTGCTCCACTTCAGCTTTAACCACTCCTTCTTGGCCTTTATTAAAGTCAATCTCTTATGAGCTGAGATTAACTTGTTATAGTTCTGGTTCAAAAGATATTCCTTCATATTTCTCTTTGTACTTCTTGATGTGGAATGAATCAAGAACTTCAGCTTCTTTCTTTTCTCCAGAGTCTTCAACTTCTGGAACTAGATCTTCCGGAGTGTAACTTTTCTTACCTATAGGGTTATTCTCATCAAAATCTACATGTATTAACTCTACCACAGTTTGGGTTCATTTATTGAAGACTCTGTAAGCCTTACTATGTGTTGAGTAGCCAAGGAAATTGCTTCATCAGATTTAGGATCAAATTTTCCTAGTTGCTCTCTATCATTAAGGATGTAGCATTTACATCTAAATGATTTAAAACACCCAATTTTGGGTTTTCTTCCCTTCCATATTTCATATGGGGTCTTTTCTATGGTCTTTCTAATGAGAGCTCTATTTAAAATATAACAAGTTGTATTCACAGCCTCTTCCTAGAAATATTTTGGCAAACAATTTTCACTTAGCATTGTTCTAGCCATCTCAACTATGGTCCTGTTCTTTCTCTCAACAACTACATTCTGTTGAGGAGTGTGAGGGGTAGAGAAGTTATGCTCAATTCCCTTGGAGTCACAAAATTTAGCAAACTGCCTATTTTTGAACTCTCCACCATTATCACTCCGAAAGCCTGCAATGCTTATGCCCTGTCTTACTTCTATCCGGATGAATGTTTTACATAATTGGTCAAAGGCTTCATCCTTGCTTGTTAGTAAGAGAACCCAGGTATATCAAGAATAATCATCTACAATGACCATGGTGTATTCTCTTCTACCCAAACTCAATGGTTTGACCCAAAGAGATCAATGTGTAGGAGCTCAATTACTCTTTTGGAAGGAATGTATGAGATAGAAGGGAAACTTTTCTTATGTTGTGTACTTAATTGACATGCAGTGCATAGATGATCCTTATCAAAAGTGATATTAAGCAAACCCACTACCAATTCCTTTTTAGCTAGTTTGGACTGGAGGTTCATGCTAACATGTCTCAACCTCAGGTGTCATAGCCATGATTCTTCTTCTTTAGACACTAAGCATATATTATTTTCTCATTTTTAATGTTTACAGCATAGACATTATTTACTTTAGGTGCATAAGGAATGAGTTGGTCGGACTTACTATGATAGATTGAGTAGCCTCCGAAATCAAATTTGACTTTTCTTCCCTTGTCATAGAGTTGGGCCACACTTAGCAAGTTGAATTTTAGTCCATCAACCAGTGAGACATCTTCTATCTTTAACTCAGATCCAATGGTTCTTTGGCCAATGATCTATGCCTTTTGATTGTCTCCAAACCTTACTTCGCCTCCCTTGTTCTAGGTCAATGTGATGAAGGTCTTCTCATCACCGGTCATGTGCCTTAAGCATCCACTATCAATATACCAGATGTGTTGATTTACTATGGATCTGAGGCATACCTATAAAGCAGATCAAGTGGGTTTAGGTACCCAATCAGATTTGGGTCCTCTCGAGTTAATGACCACCTCAAGCTAAGGATTAACATCATAATAACCATTTTTTAATCTACATAATTTAGTAATATGATTGTTTTTCCCACAAAACCTGCACCCTGCAATGGATCTATTCTGTTCCTACTTCTTTTTTATCTTTTCAAGATATTTCTTCCGATAGTTCCCTCTATATCCAGCTTCTTGTACACTGGTGGATGGTCCAGTGTATATCCAAAAGCTGGTTGGAGGTGCAATTTTAGCTGCATAATTTCTTCTTTGTTGGCAGGTTGTTGGTTGTAAGCCTTCTTAACCTTTCCCTTTTGAGCAGCAGTATATCTTTGGGCTTATGGTTGCCTGCTAACCTCCTTCATCCTTTGATTAAGGGACTTTTGGGATTTGTTTTGATTAGGAAGATGATGATCTCTTCTTGGAGCTTTTGCCTCTAGCCTCTTCCTGGACACTTCCTTTAATAGACTGATTTCTCTATCTAGTCCTATTACATTTGCATTTAGAATCTGGACTTGATTCCTCAGGAAGTTTTCTTCCACTACATCAATATACATTATTGCTCTAACCAAATTGATGTCTTGTGCCATTACTTCAGCATCTTCTGCTAACTACATCATTGCTCTCTTGAGGGACTTGATTGCTTTTACATTCTTCTTTACACTCTTGATTACAATAGACAGAGCTCTAGCAAGGTCAAAATTAGAAGCAGAATTAGAACAAGAATTTACCTTAGTGTTTGCTATTTCTGTTTCTGATTCTTTGATTTGTACTATTTCTCTAGAGGCATTCCTTTTGAATTGCTCTGCTTTCAGACCAGTCAGTGCATTGAATGCACAGATGGTAGTCTCTTCTTCTTCTATTGAAGATGAGCTGCTACTTTCTTCACTGTTGCTCCAGGTATCCACCATTGCCTTCTTTGTGAAGTTCTTGGTTCTTTTAATCTTAGGATATTTTATTATGAAATGGCCTTTTTCTCCACATTTAAAATAGGCAGCTTCTTTTTCTGGATCCTTCTTTTCTTTCGGATTCTTTCTAGGACTGTCTCTTCTGGAGGTGCCTTCTTTTGATTTTCGGGATTCATACTATTTTGATTTCCTTATATCTTTCTTTTGTATGAATCTATTGAGTTTTTTGGTTAATAGAGCAAGTTGATCTCTAGTGCTTAGTGATTCAGTGATTTGCTCTTCTTCTCCGGATGAAGCTGATCTAGTGGATTCTGCCTTAAGTGCAATGGTTTTCTTCTTCTCCTCAGGCTTCTTTTCTTGTTGGCTGTATCTCTCCAAGGATAACTCTTGGGTTAACAGATTACCAATGAGCCCATGATAACTGTAGAAATTTAAGTCATGAGCTTCCTCAATGGCAGTCTTCTTGTTATCCCATTCCTTGGTGAGGCTCCAGAGCACCTTCTTTACCATTTCTACTTTAGAGATTTCTTTTCTGAGCCTCTTAATCTCATTTACTAGATTGGTATATCTAGTATTCATGCTACTAATTGATTTTTTTGCCTCCATTTTAAAGGTTTCAAGCTTTTGCTGGAGTAGATCAAGCTTGGCTTCTCTTACTTTGTTAGTTCCTTCACAAGTTACCTCCAGCTTTTCCCAAATTTCCTTTGCAGTCTCACACCTAGATACCCTGTTAAATTCAGCTGCACTAAGGGAACAATGAAGCATGTTAATAGCATTTGTGTTTTCATGTAACTTTTTAAAATCATTCTCATCCCACATACTTGATGGCTTTTAGGTAGTCATACCCACTACTTCACAAAAAGGCTCATATGGGCCAGCTTTAATAAATAACCATTCTTACATGGTTTGTGATTGGATGAAGTTCTTCATCCGGTAGAGTGGAGGATGGGTAATAGACATACCTTCCAAAAGGAGCTGTGAGTTTTGGAAACTCATTTTGATTTTGAATCAAAATATTTTGACATTTAGCTCGAGATTGTTAAGTCTCTAGTTTGAGCACTAGCTCTGATACTACTTGTTGGTCCCTATGAGGGTCTTTATAAGGTCAGAGGGGGTGAATGACCCTTTTTCGCGGAATAAACAAACTTTAAAAAGTCTTAGTGTAGTGTGTTTGATTATGATCCGGATGGTGTAGTTATGACAATATAAAGCAATAAATAAAGAGTTAAGGAAATCAAACACAAAGGATTTTATCCTAGTTCGGCCCCGCCTACTCTAGTCCCTGGAGTTTCCTTCCTCCAAGCTTTTCTACCAGTGGATTCCTTTCTAACTAGCAGGAATCAAGCCTTACAAGTGTTGGTCCCTGTTAGGGTATTTAAAAGGTCAGAGGGGGGTGAATGACCCTTTTTCGCGGAATACACAGACTTTAAAAAGTCTTAGTGTAGTGTTTTTTATTATGATCCGGATGATGGATCCAGAAGATGCAATTATAACAATATAATGCAATAAATAAAGAGTTAAAAAAATCAAACATAAAGGATTTTATCCTGGTTCGGCCTCGCCTACTCCAGTCCCTGGAGTTTCCTTCCTCCAAGCTTTTCCACTAGTGGATTCCTTTCCAACTGGCAGGAATCAAGCCTTATAATTTATCTTTGAATAGTAACCCCTTCTGGATATAGGATATACCACTAGAAGCACCAACTCCTAGCTGAGTCCTTTAGTCTTTAGTAGGATATACCACTTAGACTCCTACCCTGAATCTAAGCTGAGTCCTACAGGGAGTTCCCACTCAAAGCACCAACTTCAAGTTGTATCCCAATCTCACAACTCACCCAAGTTGGAGATCCTTACACTCTTATTTTCACAAAGGTTTTGGTTTTTAGATTTCCTTAAGTTTATAGTTCACTTAGGAATCCTTACAACATATTTAGAACTAATTGATTCTTGGAAGGATTGTAAACTGATTGAATGTTTGTGCTTTGTTACTTGCTTTTGTCAATGAAACAGCCAACCTTCTCACTTCGTGAGGCTTACCTTTCATAGGCTTCTATCATAAATGTAGCCGTTGTGGGTTGTTGAGCTTATAATAAATCTTCACCCTTGATCAGGTTATAGGTGGCGCTTCCGGAGCCATTGATCAATCTGTTAGACTGTAATTTGACCCATTTAAATTCTAAGGATTGATGCTGAAAAGTTGTCAGTGATCGTTTTACTTAGCTTTTTGTGATGCACCAACTTTAATACTATTAGCTTTTTGGTGTGAGCTCCACGCGCCTCCTTATTCATTATTAGCTTTTTTAGTCTAGTGTTAGTCCTGTTGTCCTTTCTCTGAAAATTGCAAGCTGTCAATTTGCCTTTGTCTTAGGGAAAGGATCTTTGACTGTTTAGACCAAAAGGTGGAGGGAAAATTTATCTTAGAAACTTTTCCCATTGGAGGGAAAGGATCTTTTAGATGACTTTAGACTCATATTCTCCAGATCTGCCTTCTTCTAGAGATAGGGCAATCAGTTCTTCCAGATGCTGTTCTTGAGGGATTAAAGCTTATTTCCTTTCCAAGCTTTATTCTGATGATTCCATGTGCTTAGGTATTTGATATCTTTAATGGACAACCTTGTAGCTGGTTCTTTGTCCGGATGTTTCCATTTAGATTTGGGATTTACATAGTTTAAGTTTTTGTTTCTTTCAAACCTGATCCAGATAGTTTAGTTTAATTTGTGGTCCGGATCATAGTTTCCCAACAATCTCCCCCATTTGATGGAAACACAATCTAAGTACAAGGGAATGGAGTATATACGAACTAAGTATAATTCTTTATACTTAGACATTGATTTTACTCCCCTATAATTCTAGCATCCTAACTCCCCCAATACTTTTCAATTCTAGCTTCTAAGTTTGTTTTAGTAAAATTGCAGATTGTACTTTAGAAGCAAAATTTTGAGAATTAGATATTTTCACTATATATACTTCTGCTGTTAACAATAGTAACATCAATGAATTTCATATTACAAATTACAGAAACATATAATAGTGAATCTAGCTATTATAAGATTTTACAAGATTATTGCAGAACATAGCTAGTTTGATTCCCTCCGGATGGACCTTCTTCTTTTTCTTTCCCTTTGCTTACTCCTTACCCTTGTAGACTTATCTCCCCCTTTTTATTTCCAGCTTGGGGATCAATCACCATATATGTCTTATTATCCCAGGCCTCTTGCCAAGCATTGGACTAGATGGAGTAATTAAGATTACCTTTGGATCTTTCAGCAATAATACGGCCAATGGTAGGAGGAGTAAGATAATAAGGCTGGATGGTCTTCTTCAAATTTTTATAGGATTGCTTGATAGATGGATGAATGTGTAAGATAAACTCTTGATCCTTTAGGTTATAGTAAGGGAAGAGGACCTTTAGGAGAGTTGTCATTCCTTTCTGACCAAAGAAGTTAGAATCTCCAATGGCTTGAATAAGGTTATAGAAGACCGAAAGGAGCTGGCTTTTGGGAATTGGAGGAGAGGAAGAGGATCTGGATATGGAAAGGTTATTGATTTTGGTCTGGAGTAGGGTGATTTCTTCACTAATCCCTTTCCGAATATTATGGATAGACTCTGTTTGAAGAGAGATTTCTTTAGTGATGGATGACTTCCAGTTAATTATTACCTGCTCTAAACCAGATAGGTGACTCCCAAGTTCATCACCCATGTCATCCAAAATCTTTTCCTAAATTTTAGGGATGGTTTTCTCAATGAAGTGCACCAGAATTTCTAGGGTGACTTGCTGGTCTACTCCCAGATCTTTTATGGCAGGATTGAAGTATTTCTCAGCCATGAATTTTGACAAGTTTTCAAACTTGGTATCCATATAGGCTTTGATTTCTTCTGAGAGCTCTGAGGAGGAAGATGTGATCTTGTCAAGTACGGTTCCACAGTTATTTAAAGTCAAGGTGTTGGCCTGATCAATAGTTCGGTTGGTTGTGGAACCATTTTCCCTAAGATCATTTAGAATTGGTATGATCTGGGAGGGAGAGGCTTCTGCAATTGCTCCAAATTTGGGGAAATCAAGAATTTTATCTTCTATGTTCTTTACAGTGTTTTTGATTTCACCCAACTCCTTCTATACATCCAAATTGAAGGCTTGTCTGAGAAGTTCTTTTTTAACTCCTCTTAGGCGGGTATAGATAGTCGGGCGGCTCTATTTGATATACCCTTCCTCATTCTCCTCTTGGGCAGCCTCTTTTAGTAGATAAAGTGCTGCAGAAAATTTGGCTTTTATTATGTTGTTTGTAGGCACTCTCATGGGGCTTACTTTTGGAGGAAATTCTTCTTTAGAGGAGATGGAGGATTCATCTCTGGAACTAGAGCTACTTTCGGAGGTTTAATTATCAGCTTTATTATTGGTCTCCTCTGAAAGGGACTTATCTTGTTCATCTCCCTTTTCTTCCAATCTTTCTCCTGAACTGGCCTCACCCTTAGAGTCCGCTCTAGAAGCGTGCTCTTCGGATCTCACACCCTGTCCGTCCTCCGGAGTGATATTATCTGGGTTGGGCTAACCTTCCATGGATACATTTGGAGCATGTGTATCCAAGTTGTCCCTTATCTCAACTACTGTGTCATCACCAGCAATAATATCAGTGTTAATATTTAAAGTAGCTGTGATAGGAAGTACCTCACTGTGTTGTGGTTGGGATAGGATTATTGTCTCTTTGAGTGCTCCCACTTCAACCCCCTTATAACTGGAAGTGTCCTCAGTCATCTATCTAAGTGACTTTTCAGGACTTATTATACCTCCCCCAGGCGCATTGGTAATGTCCTCAATGCCCTCTACTCTTGCCTTTATAGGAATTATATCTGCTTGATTTTTAGCTTCCAGATTTAGCAAATTTTCCAGAAGAGGCTCTGTGATGGCTAGGAAATTGAATGATCCAGATTCCATAATCTTTGAGACCTCAGCTAAGGTAACTTGATCTATAAGGATCGGGGTAGTTGAGGATCCTACGGGTCTTTCTATGGTAAGATTGTTGATTCTATAGTTGTCTACCACAGAAGCCATCATCTCTTCATACTAAGGATCCTCCGGAAGGATATCCTCATTCGAGCCTGGAACATTCTTGCCTTTTTAGCTTTTGGCCTTAGCTAACTCCTCCACAACTACCCTCTATGTTGCCTCCTCAATAATGATTATAGCAGTTGGCCTCTTGGCGGTTTTCTTTTGATATTTTTGTGCCTTGGCTACTTCATCAAAAGTATTCCCCTTCCGGGTGAACTGCTTCTTTGGCACTGGCATTTCATCTTTGGTTTCCTCTTTATCCATTTCCCCCTTTTAGCAATTCTGATGCTTTTCTGCTCTGGCCTTTCTAAAAGCCCTTTCTTATTACAGCAACAGCTACAACAATGGTTTCCCTTACTTTCGGATCACAAACCGGTCTTTTCAATAAGTCAGCAGTCTTAATTAGCCTTCCCCTTGATTTTAGGTTCTCCGAACTAGACTTCAGGATCTGGTTGAGGGGAAGAGTATCCTCATTTACGTCTTCTGGAACCACATTGATTTTCTTTTAGGCCTTGGACTTAGTGGCCCTAGGCTTTTTAGGAGCAGGGGCTATAGCATCCGGATTTGCAGCTTTTGGGGTCTTATTCTTTCTGTCATCGCTGAGTTTCTTTGCTTTCTCTTCATTCCATTCTTCTCCGCAGGTCAATCTTCTAAAGTTTTTCTTAAGAATTTCTTTTCCATTTTCAGCGTGGAAACCAGTCAGATTTACCTCATTAATTAAGAGGATCCGGGTAATTAAAGCCCCATAGGAATTGACATGGTTCTTGAGATAACTGATTATCAGTACAGGCCAGATGATTTCCATACATCTAACCCAGTGTTGTAAGATGCAATGTTGTAAGGCAGAGACAGTTGTCAAGGATCCCTTCCAGATTAGAATGAGCTTTGCCATAACATGTTGGAGAAATCGTGGGGTTTCTGGAAGTGAGTAGAGAATTTATCCCCAAAGTAATTAGGATGTAACCACAGCTTTGAATCATACTCCACTTCCGCTTCATCTCCATCGGTCCGCAGTTGCAATCCAAAATTCTTTATATTGACTCTCTCTTTAAAGAAATCGGGGGTAATGGTGATTTCTTTCCCTTGAACCTTGGTTCATAGGGCGTCAAACTCCTTGTGGAGTTGGAGGTTGTCATAGAATTCATTAACTAATTCTGGATACATTGGGCAGTTGATCTTAAGAAAATCACCCAAATGCTGATCATCGATTAGCATTGAGAAAGGGGTGTTTCGAACAAAAAATTGTCTCCTAGTAAATCCATAGGAATGACTGAATCACTGGGTTTTAGTTTTGATGGCTCAAAATCAGCATCTTTTAGGTCGGATTTTGAGGAGAGATTTCGGGTTGGGAGATTTTGGGTTTCTTCTTAGTTTAAGATTGTTGCCATTTTGAGAGAATTTTTAAGAAGAATTAGGGTTCTGGGTTTTATTTTTAGAGAGTAACAGTAGAGTAGTTACTCGCTTGAGGAAGAAGAGTGAATTTGAGGGGTTTATATAGAATTTTTAAAGTGAGGGTAGTTTGGTAATCCCGACGCCAGTAGTTTGGCTGGATTGATGACATGGCAACTAGTTTTTAAAGAGAAAGGTAAATTTAGTTTAACCGGAGAATGGGAACAGTTTATTTTGAATGATAACTTTTGAATTTACCGCGCGTGTAACACCCAATAGACTTTTGAAATTCGAAAAAGTAACTGTCACCTTTAAGCGCTTTTACTGCCATTTGTCCTTCTTGTCTGCTGATGTGGCATACTCTCTTTCAGAACAAATTTTTCTTCAATAGCTCTTCTTTTTCGGACTAGGCTATCTTGCTAATGATCTAGATTAATCTTGGACTATCTTCTGAATTAGCTTTAAATTGGATTTGACATACCAATTGATTCCCTTAGCTTCCCAAATTGATCTTTACTTAATGGCTTGGTAAAGATATCTGCTCTTTACTCATTTTTCTTCATTACATGATCTCTAATGAAATGATGCCTTATGTTGACATGCTTCATCTGGCTATGGATTACTGGATTCTTTCACACATCAATATCACTTTTGTTGTCACGCATAACATCCACACATCCAGATTGAACTCCATAATCTTTAAGTTATTGCTTGTTCCAGAGGAGTTGAGCTACACAACTTCTAGTTGCCATGTATTCAGCTTTGATAGTGCACAAGGCAACTAAAGTTTGAGGCAACTAAAGTTTGCTTCTTGTTGTACCATCAAACTAAGCAATCTCCAAGGAAATGGCAACCTCCGATGTACTCTTTCTCTTAAGAGTATCCCTGCCATAGTCTGCATCAGTGAACCCTTGGAGTGTGAAATCTCCATTACTAGGATACCATGGCCCAACATCAGTGGCTCCTAGGAGGTATCTAAGGATCCTTTTTACAGCCTTGAGATGAGAATCCTCAGGATTGGCTTAGTATCTTGCATAGTAATAAACTGCATAATATATGTCAGGTCTGCTAGCTGTCAAGTATAGGAGTGAGCTAATCATCCCTCTATAGAGCTTTTGATCAACATCCTCTCCTTCACAATCCTTGGATAGGGCTGTATCTGATCTTATTGGAGTGGACATGGGCTTTCTCTTGTCCATTTCAAACTTCTTCATGATTTTCTTGGTGTACTTTGACTGGTTAATGAAAATCCCATCCGGACTTTGCTTGATTTGTAGACCAAGGAAGAAGTTAAGCTCTCCCATCATGGACATCTCAAATTCTTTTTGCATTTGAGAGCTAAATTCTTCACACATCCTTTCATCAGTTGCTCCAAATATGATATCATCCACATAAATTTGGACTAGAATGATATCATTTTTCTTCTTTTTATTGAACAGTGTGGTGTCTGCTTTGCCTCTGATATAACCTTTGGATATAAGAAATGAGGTTAATCTATTATACCAACTCTAGGTGTCTGCTTTAATCCATAGAGAGCCTTCTTCAGCTTGTAGACATGAGCTAGATGCTTTGGGTCTTCAAATCCGGGTGGTTGCTTAACATAGACTTCTTCTTGGATAACACCATTTAGAAATGCACTTTTGACATCCATTTAGCATAGTGTGAACCCCACGAATGATGCAAAAGCACATAGAATCCGTATTGCTTCCAGCCTTACTACAGGAGTAAAGGTTTCTTCAAAATTAATTCCTTCTTACTGGTTGTAGCCTTGGGCAACTAATCTTGTCTTATTTCTCACCACCACTACAGATTCAGCAAGCTTGTTCCGGAACACCCACTTGGTGCCAATGATTTATTTTCCTTTTAGAGGTGGTATTAGATCCCATACATCATTCCTGGTGAATTGATCTAGCTCTTCTTGCATTGCCATCATCCAACCTTAATCTCCTTCAGCATCTTAAAATTTATTTGGCTCTATGAGAGATATGAAAGCAGCATGAATCATTATCTTATTGAGCTGACCTCTGGTTCGCATTGGATTCTAAACATCATCCAGAATATTTTAAATGGAATGATCTCTATGTGTCCAGATCTCCCTTTGTAAGCCTTCATGTTGAACTGGGACTTGCTCCACTTCAGCTTCAACCACTCCTTCTTTGTCTTCATTAAAGTCAATCTCCTGTGGGTTGAGATTAACTAGTTGTACTTCTGGATCAAAGGATATTCCTTCATCTTCCTCTTTATACTTCTTGATTTGAAATGAATCAGAAATTCCTGCTTCCTTCTTTTCTCCAGATTTTTCAACTTCTGGAATTGGATCTTCCGGAGTGTAGCTTTTCTTTCCTGCAGTGTTAGTCTCATCGTAATCCACATGTATTAACTCTACCACTATTTAGGTTTGTTTATTGAAGACTCTGTAAGCCTTAGTATATGTTGAGTAGCCAAGGAAAATTGCTTCATCAGATTTAGGATCAAATTTTCCTAGTTGAACTCTATCATTAAGGATGTAGCATTTACATCTGAATGCTTAAAATACCTAATTTTGGATTTTCTTCTCTTCCAGATTTCATAGGGGGTCTTTTCTATGGTCTTTTTGATGAGAACTCTATTTAAAATATAACATGCAGTGTTTACAGCCTCACCCCAGAAGTATTTCGGCAAACAATTTTTATTGAGCATTGTTCTAGCCATCTTAACTATGGTCCTGTTCTTTCTCTCAACAACTCCATTCTGTTGAGGAGTGTGAGGGACAGAGAAGTTATGTTTAATGCCCTTAGAGTCATAACAATCAGCAAAATGCTTATTTTTGAATTCTCCACCATTATCACTCCGGATGCGTGCAATGCTTATGCCTTGTTCTACTTCTATCCGGATGAATGTTTTAAAGAATTTGTCAAAGACCTCATCTTTTCTTGCTAGTAAGATCACCCAGGTATATCGAGAATAATCATCCACAATGACCATGGTGTATTCTCTTCTACCACTACAAGAAATCTTGCATTTTATGACGCACTAAAATTGTCATGGAAACTGGTTTTTTCATCACCATAGATAGAAGGTGACAAAAAATCATCGTCGCAGGCTTCGTCATTGTATGCCCATCGTATTTTGTCAATGTGACAATTTTCTAATTCGTTGTCAAAATTTTGTGTTTATGTGATAAAATATTACATATGTCACGGTAACTTTTTAGTTTCTGTGATGCTTTTTTTGTCATTTCATTTTCACTTTGTTGTCACTTTATATTACCTACCATCACTAAAGTTCGTATAATAAATGACAAAATATGCATTTCATCATCTAAAATTTCAGTTATTGTCACAAATTTCAAGTGAATAGTAAATCTAAAAATTTTTAGTGACAATGTGATAGTCATAAATAATGCACACATTCGTCACGATAACATGCAAATTGTCACTATAAACTAATAACTTGTGACAAAATGAAATTGTCTCTGTATAAATATTTTTTGCGACGCTTTTATATGTCATGAAATGTACAATATTACCATAATAGCTTTATAATAATTGATAATTTTTTTATTTTCATGTGAAATCAGCTTTAATAATAAATTATATATTCATTAAATTACAAATATGATAAAGTTTTGTGTCATCTAAAAGATAATATAGTGACAATTTTGAAAATTATTTGTCACTGCATTATAATTGTAATATTATAAAATTTTGTGATAAATTATAAATTCATCGTCTCTTAAAATTAAGATACATCAATAATATGTCATAATACAATTTTTACATAAATTTGAAGCTCTCGTAAAGCTTCCTCAAATGAACAATCTTTACACAAATTTGGAGCCCTTGTAAACCTTTCCAAAATAGAAAGCAACAATTGAGAATAATTAGATAGTCTATCTTTATTTCTTGTATTCTTCAACCAAATGCCTCCAATAACCATTTGTTCCCTACAATCCAAAACATATATGTTAGTATAATAGCAAATAGAAGATTATCATTTTCCTTAGTTCAACTTAATTACAAGTATTCCAACATTGAAAAATAACCTGAAATTACAAATTCTATCATTAGAATGTCTCAATGATAGTACCAGTAATAGTAAAGCAAGATCAGCAGTTTTTATAGTTCAAAATTCATGTTCACGAGAAAAAAAATCTGCGGCAAGAATCCAAAAAGCATTAAACTAGAGGGTGTATTAAACTTCGAAATGTAATTGTATTGGACAAAGAATATTGAGTTTACATAAAAAAATAAAATATTATCACAAAACAAAGTCATAATTATTTATAATCAAATCAGAAATAAAAGTGAAAATATTCAAATCGACAAGATGCAAAAAGAAAAATACTAAAAATTGATTGAAGACAATATACAAAATACCAAAACTCTAAAATGGTGTTTGCATCTCACATCACTACTTTCCATCTTTCTTCCATATCTTATAATGCTTTCTCTCTATTGAGTGGTGTCCCTTTATATTATAGGACTCACTAAAATATTAAATTATATATAAAAAAATCCAAAAAGGGAGGAGGCATGATTGGCGAAAGAAAACAGGTGGCCAACAAAGTCCTAATTGGTTGCATGATTGAAGGCGTTAATTAGGAAAATATTTACGCGCTTTCTGTTTTATAAATAGAGAGGATTATTTCCTCATTTGTGAGACAGATTGAAAAAAGCATAGATATAAGAATATAATCTGTGCATATAAACTTAAGAAAGGGGTTCCTAAGAGTTGGGTAAGAGAGAAAATAGTGAGGTTTTGGGAAACACTTGTGTGTCACTATTTTATAATCTCTTGGTATACCTACTATTATTTTATAGTGGAGAATTATTCGGAGTTTGTCCCGTGGTTTTTTCCTAATTCATTTGGGGTTTCCACGTAAAAATCTTTGTGTCTTTTTATTCTGCTGCTATTTTCTTTTCTCGTAATCTATTATTGGGCCTAACAAGTGGTACCAAAGCCGAAGGTTGTTTTATCAATAAAATTTATAGATATATTTTTCAAAAATAAATATACCACAACGATGAGAAAATTACGATAAATCTAGTGGCGCAATCCGTTCGAAAAATCGTCGCAGATCCGCAATTTGAGTGAATAGTAAAATAGTAACTTGAATAATAGTATTCATATATAATACTATTCATATTTGGTCATTTTATGAATAATATTATTTAAGTATACGGGAGGCATACTGTTACTATTTCAATATACAAGTATTATTTGGGTATACGGTACTATTCACATATACAGTCACTATTTATGCGAATAGTAAAATTTGTGAATAGTAAAATTTTGCCATTTTTAAAGTTTCAACATGGCGAATGACGGTGTAATGATCAAATTGACGGATACAAATTATTCAATGTGGAAATCTAGAATGGAGGGCTACCTCAATTGCAAAGATTTGTATGATCCAATTGAGGGTGACGACGCAAAGCCGAAGGATATGAAAGATCAGCAGTGGATAAAGTTGAAGAAGCAGACATTGGGTACAGTACACCAATGGATAGATGGTAGCCTGTACAACCACATGAGGAACGAAATAGATCCTAAAGTTCTCTGGAAGAAGCTAAAAGATACGTACGAGGCTAAAAATGTTCAAGGAAAAGTGTTCATGATTCGCAAAGTCATGAACTTGAAACTGACAGAGGGACGATCAATCACACAACACCTGAAAGACTTTGAAGGATTCATAAGTGAGTTAGCCGTCACCGATATGTCCTTGGATGATGAGATGCAAGCATGTCTTTTGATGGGAACTCTACCAGATAGCTGGGATACTCTTGTTGTATCACTGAGTAACTCAGCTCCAAATGGTGTGTTAACAATGTCCAGGGTAAAGAATAGCCTACTTAATGAAGAACTTCGTAGATGAGACGTTGCCAGTACCAGTTCACAAGCCCTTGTCACAAAAAATAGGGGTCAAAGCAAGAGTAGAGGTCATGGGAATGGAAAATTGAAAGATAGATCCAAGTCCTGGAAGAAGAGGTCATGCTACCGCTGTGGAAAGCAGGGCCATCTCAAAAGGAACTGTCATTTCTTTAAACAAGAGAATGCAAACCGAAGTCATGAAAATGACAAAAATACATCTGCTATAGTCATAAAAGAAGATGGAGAGGTGGCTTTAGTATCTCATGATGCAGATTGTTGTCATATTGGAGATGCAGATACCGAGTGGATTGTAGATTCTAGTGCCTCGTACCACTGTGTTCCAAAAAGGGAATACTTCTCAACATATAAACTAGGCAATTTTGTAACTATTAAAATGGGAAATAATAGTGTCTTGCAAATGGTGGGAATCGGTGATATCTGCGTGAAAATAAGTGTCGGATGCACATTAACACTTAAAAATGTGCGACACATTCCAGACCTTCGGTTGAACCTATTGTCTATTAGTGTATTGGATAAGGAAGGTTATCACAATCATATAGGCAATGGAAATTGGAAACTCACCAAAGGATCATTGGTAGTGGCGAAAGGAAGATTGTGTTGCTCGCTATACAAAACGTACGCAACAATATGTGCGAGTCAACTGAATATAGTTGGAGATGATGCTTCACCAAATTTTTGGCATAGGTGACTAGTGCATATTAGTGAGAAAAGGTTGAATATACTGGCTAAGAAGTCCCTCATCCCATTAGCTAAAGGAAAAATTAACCTGTTTGATCACTGTTTATTTGGGAAGCAACATCGAGTTTCATTTTAGAAAAGCTCTAGAAGGAGAAATAATAAGTTAGTGTTGGTACACTCTGACGTTTGTGGTCCCATGGATACAGAATCCATTGGAGGAAGAAGATACTTTCTTACCTTCATTGATGATTTCTCAAGGAAGACATGGATTTATTTGCTGCGTACAAAGGATCAAGTATTCAAGCACTTTCAACAATTCCATGCAATGGTTGAAAGGCAGACTGGAGTGCCATTGAAGTGTTTGCACATAAATAATAGTGGTGAGTATATCTCCAAGGAGTTCAATGATTACTGTAGACAATATAGTATCAGGCATGAAAAGACAGTTCCTGGTACACCTCAACACAATGGCTTTGCTGAACGAATGAGTCGTACCATTGTCAAAAGAGTTAGATCCATGCTCAAAATGGCTACCTTACCTAAGTCATTTTGGGGAGAAGCTGTCAATACTGCTGTCTATCTTATCAACCGACTACCTTCAGCACCTTTGGATTTTGATATTCCAGAGAGGGTCTGGACAGGTAGAAATATCTCATACTCTCACTTGAGGGTATTTAGCTGTAAGGCATTTATGCATGTTCCTAAAGAGCAAAGGCTAGAGCTTAATGATAAATCAGTTCCTTGCACTTTTGTTGGTTATGGAGATGAAGAGTTCGGCTATAGATTATGGGATCCGGTGAAAAAGAAAATTATAAGGAGTCAAGATTTTGTATTTAATGAGAATGATATGAACAAGTGACGGTGTTATCGATATTACACCAAAGAGCATTTTATCAGATGATGCCACAGAAAGAAGAATGCATCAATCAAAACAAGATGGAGAAGAAGAGCCAGTTGTGAGGGATCAAGATACAATTGTAGATGAAGATACGAATGAAGAAGGTATTGAGCAGGGGGAGCCAGAGAACCCCATTCTACCAGAAGAAGAACCTCAATTAAGGAGGTCAATCAGAGAACGCCAACCATCTACAAAATACTCTAGTTCTGATTATATTTTAATCACTGATGAGGGGGAGCCTGAAAGCTTCCAAGATGTGCAATCTTGTAAAGATAAAGATTGTTGGATGAAGGCCATGTAGGAGGAGATGAATTCTTTGAAGAAGAATGACAAGTATGAGCTAGTGAAACTTTCAAAAGGGAAGAGAACACTCAAGAACAAATGGGTGTACAAGCTGAAGAAAGATGATGGGTACCTAGTGAGATTCAAAGCTCGATTGGTTGTTAAAGGCTTTACTCAAAAGAAAGGTATCGACTTTAATGAGATTTTTTCACCAGTTGTGAAAATGAGTTCCATTCGAGTTGTACTAGGTCTTTTAGCCAGCTTGAACCTTGAGTTAGAACAGATTAATGTAAATACCGCGTTCTTTCATGGGGATTTCGAAGAAGAAATTTATATGGAACAACCAAAAGGTTTTAAGGTCAAGGGAAAGGAGGACATGGTTTGTCGCCTGAAGAAAAGTTCGTATGGGTTAAAATGAGCCCCACGACAATGGTATAAAAAGTTTGATTCCTTCATGGTGAATCAAGGATACAAGAGGACAGAATCTGATCCATACGTATATGTCCAGAAATTCTCTGATGGAAAATTTATCATTCTTCTTTTATATGTTGATGATATGCTAATTGTTAGGCCAGATGCCAAAATGACTAGTAAGTTGAAGGGTGATTTGTCTAAGGCATTTGACATGAAGGATTTGGGACCGGCAAGGCGAATTCTTGGAATGGAGATTA
Source organism: Euphorbia pulcherrima (assembly GCA_947683365.1). Classification (NCBI taxonomy): domain Eukaryota; kingdom Viridiplantae; phylum Streptophyta; class Magnoliopsida; order Malpighiales; family Euphorbiaceae; genus Euphorbia; species Euphorbia pulcherrima. The sequence goes on from CANTUS010000016.1 coordinate 10,748,031, forward strand.
CCCCAGATTGAAGGTCCAACTGGCTGTGGCTATCGCAAGAAAAATATATTGAACGGGTACTAGAAAGGTTCAATATGAAGAATGCTAAACCAGTTAGCACTCCACTTGACGCTCATTTCATGTTGAGTAAGAAATCCTTCCCTTCAACAGAGAAAAATAAAGAAGCTATGTCAAATGTTCCATACTCTTCAGCAGTTGGCAGTTTAATGTATGTAATGGTGTGTACGAGACCAGACATCGCTCATGCAGTTGGAGTTGTGAGTAGATTCCTGTCAAATCCCCAGAAGATACATTGGGAAGCAGTTAAATGGATCTTTAGATACCTGAGAGGAACTTCAAAGTTATATTTAACCTTTGGAGGTGGAAAGCCAGCACTTGTTGGTTACACAGATGCGGATATGGCTGGTGACCTTGATGAAAGAAAATCTACATCAGGTTACTTATTTACATTCTCAAGGGGAGCTATTTCATGGCAGTCACGGTTATAAAAGTGTGTTTCATTATCAACAACTAAAGTAGAGTACATTGCAGCAACAGAAGCAGGAAAGGAAATGCTTTGGTTAAAGCGATTCTTTCAAGGATTGGGTTTGCAAGAAGAAGACAACATAGTTTATTGTGATAGTCAAAGTGCACTAGACTTGAGCAAGAATACTATGTATCATGAGCGGACAAAACATATTGACGTAAGGTATCATTGGCTCAAACTTGCCATTGAGGAAAAGGAGTTCAAGTTGGAGAAGATTCATACAAATAAAAATGCTGCCGATATGCTGACAAAGGTTGTTCCAAACGAAAAGTTTGATCAGTGTGTCAAAGCAACCGGGATTGATAGTCCCACAATGTAGTCGGGAGGGGGAGATTTATTGAGTGGTGTCCCTTTACATTATAGGACCCACTAAAATATTAAATTATATATAAAAAAATACAAAAAGCGAGGAGGCATGATTGGCGGAAGAAAACAGGTGGCCAGCAAAGTCCTAATTGGCTGCATGATTGAAGGCGTTAATTAGGAATATATTTACGCGCTTTCTGTTTTATAAATAGAGAGGAATATTTCCTCATTTGTGAGACTGATTGAAAAAAGCATAGATATAAGAATATAATCTGTGCATATAAACTTAGGAAAGGGGTTCCTAAGAGTTGGGTAAGAGAGAAAATAGTGAGGCTTTGGGAAACACTTGTGTGCCACTATTTTGTAATCTCTTGGTGTACCTACTATTATTTTATAGTGGAGAATTATTCGGAGTTTGTCCCGTGGTTTTTCCCTAATTCATTTGGGGTATCCACGTAAAAATCTTTGTGTCTTTTTATTCTGCTGCTATTATCTTTTCTCGTAATCTATTATTGGGCCTAACACTCTCCACTTTTTCCTCTCTATATCTGCTCTTTTACGCTGAGTGCTATCAACCAAAGATGCATTGTATGTATCGTAGTCTCAAAACAACTAGTGGTCGAAGAGAGATCTTCAAAAATCGTTGTAATTTTGATAACTGAAATTTTGATAGTGTGGTAAGGATGAATCTTCATAATTTGAAAGACTATTTTGATAACCTCTACACCCACTAACCACATTTCATTCTTATCAGACTACGCATTTTAACTAATTAAGTAATACCTATTTATTTCTATATTACCAAGATCTTACATATTCTATTCACATTTACTCTATGAGCTTTATACTTTGTAACAAAATAATTATAGAAATGTCGTTAATTTAATTATTTCCATGTCATCTCTTCTTTTTAATGGGTAACATTCTTAATTTTTGAATATTTCACTACAACATTTAATTTTCAAAATTTGTTCTAAAAAATATAAATAGTTTGAGAAAATATGAGTTGTTTTGTACTATTTAGTTATAAAATATTCCAAGATAGAACATTGGTAAGCAATTTTCCAAATTTTAGAACTTTACTTTAGCAGGCGGAAAATATCTTTTTGATATTTTTTAAATTGAAAACCGTTATTAACGTATCAACTACTCATTTTAGTTTTTATTAATTTTAACTGTATAAAACTATACATTTGGCTCTAACACTAAAATATATTACTTCACATTATTACTTTTTTATCATTTCAAAATTAATACAATTTCAATATAATATAATATAATATAATAAGCAATTGATTCTTTTTCTATATAATGTTTCCATAAAATAAAATATATGATGAAATCAAAATTGTCACCTTTTTTTTTAAATTGCTACAAACAAATTCATCATAAAAATCTTATACACATTAACAAATTAATATTTAATTAGTGGCTTAATTTCACCCATAATACATGAATTATACATATAGTCTCACTTTCATACATGACTATGTTTTGTTCTATTATCATACATGAACTTGTATGTCACCTTCTATTATGTCCATTTTACCTATTTATCTAGGTTTCAACATTAAAATGGGTCCTACTTAAAATATATTACCCATAATACCCCAATTCATCTTCCTAAATATCTCTCTAATGTCCATTAATAGTATTGCCTAATGAATTTTTTCCTAATTATCTTCCCATTTCTCTCTCACTCTCTTCTCCATATCATTTCAATTCTCTTTTTATCTATCCTAATTATTTTTCTTTTTCTGGATTATTATTTGCCGCCTATGATTGCTTAGTGCGCCACATTATTCTCCGTTTTACCCTTATTAAAAAAATCAAAAACCAAAATAAAAAATCTGAGTAAACTCGGGGTTCTAGGGTTTCAAATTTCCCTTTTCCCACTCCATTCACAGAGCTCCATGTTCAGAAAAATTCCAAATTCTATATGTACGCCCTCTGCATAAGTATCAGAGTATTGTTTCTTATTTGTAGTAAAGTGAAACTAATTTATGCCTTCTTGTTTCCATAATTAATAATAAAGCGAATATTAAACCATTGTTTCCATCTAAATTAATAAGAAAATGAATATCAAATCACCGGAAAAATGGGTGGAAGGGGCAGTTTCAAAAGTAAATTATAGATTTTTTAGTAACGGTAAAATGGAGATTAATGTGGGTAGTACTAAGTAATTATGGGCAGCAAATAACACGATAGATGAAAATAGAATTGAAATGATATGGAGAAAGAGAGAGTAGAGAGAGAAAGGGGAAGATAATTAGGAAAATTAATTAAGTAATATAATTAATTAATGGACATTAGAGAGATATTTAGAAAGAGAAATTGAGGTATTATGAGTAATATATTTTAAGTGGGGTCATTTCAATGTTGAAACCTAGAGAAATAGGTAAAATGGGTACAATAGAAGGTCATATACAAGTTCATGTATGATAATGAAACAAAACATAGTTCATATATGAAAGTGAGACTGTGAGTATAGTTGATCTACTATGGGTGAAATTAAGCCATTAATTAGTTAATATAATTGTTACAATTTCTATATGTCGTCATAGTAAGCACTAAAATATATGAAAAAAATGCAATAATGTCACTAAAATATAAATTACATGACAAATTTAATTTGTCATTTTATTATTTATAAAATAATGACGAATCTAAAATGTCATAAAAAATTATCATATTTAATTAGTTAATATAGTTGTGACGATTCCTATATGTCGTCATAATAAGCACTAAAATGTATGACAAAAACGTAATAATGTCACTAAAATAAAAATTACATGACAAATTTTAATTTATCATTTTATAATTTATTAATTAATGACGAATCTAAAATGTCATAAAAAATTATTTATACTATGACGATGAAATTGTCACTAATTAACTTTTTCTTGTCATGATAATTTCTTCCCTCCAAATTATTAAGTAACGATATTTCATTTCTCGTCACAAAAATTACCCATATAGTGACAAAAATTAATATTATAGTGACACATATTAAATTTGTCATGAATAAATGAAAATGACGACGAAATATTAATGTTGTCACATTAAAGCTAGTAATTATGACGAAATTAAGTGCGTAGCGAAAATAACCATCATAAAATGCTAAATTTCTTGTAGTGTACCTAAACTCAATGTTTGATTGGACCAAAGAGATAAATATGCAAGAGCTCAGGTACTCTTTTGGAAGGAATGTATGAGATGGAAGGGAAACTTTTCTTATGTTATTTACCTAATTGACATGCAGTGCATAGATGATCCTTATCAAAAGCAACCTTAGGCAAACCCACTACTAATTCCTTTTTGGCTAGTTTGGACAGGAGGTTCATGCTGACATGTCCTAACCTCCGGTGTCATAGCCATGATTCTTCTTCTTTAGACGCCAAGAAGATATTCTTTTTATCATTTTAATGTTTACAGAATAGACATTATTCACTCTAGGTGCATAAAGAATGAGTTGGTTGGACTTACTATCATAGATTGAGCAGCCTCTGGAGTCAAATGTGACTTTTCTTCCTTTGTCACAAAGTTGGGCCACACTTAGCAAGTTGAATTTCAGTCCATCCACCAGTGAGACATCTTCTATCTTTAACTCAGACCCAATGGTTCCATGACCAATGACTTGTCCCTTTTGATTATCCCCAAAGCTTACGTTGTCTCCCTTCTTCCGGGTTAGTGTGATGAAGGGCTTCTCATCACCTTTCATGTGCCTTGAGCATCCACTATAAATGTACCAAGTGTGTTGATCTAGAGTGGATCTAAGGCATACCTGTAAAATAGATCAAGTGGGTTTGGGTACCCAATCAGATTTGGGTCCTCTCGGGTTAATAACCATCTCAGGCCAAGGGTAAACATCATAATCACCATTTTTTAATCTACATGATTTAGTAATATAATTGTTTTTCCCATAAAATCCGCACCCTGAAATGGGTATGTTCTGCCTTTGCTTCACGCTAATCTTCTCCAGATCCTTCTTCCTATAGTTCCCTTTATACCCAGCTTTTTGCATACTAGCGGATGGTCCGGTATGGATCTGAAAACTGGCTGGGGGTGCAACTTCTGCTCCATTATTTCTTCTTTGTTTGACAGGCTATTGGTTGTAAGCCACTTTAGCCTTTCCCTTTTGAGCAGCAGTATATCTTTGGGCTTGTGGTTGCCTGCTAACTTCCTTCATCCTTTGATTAGGGGTCTTTTGAAATCTGTTCTGAGCAGGAGGATGATTATCTCTTCTTGGAGCTTTTGTCTCTGGCCTCTTCCTGGATACTTCCTTTAATAGATTGATTTCTCTATCTAGTCCTATTACATTTGCATTTAGGGTCTGAACTTGATTCCTCGGGAAGCTTTCCTCCACAACATCAATATGCTCGGTTGCTCTAACCAGATTGATGTCTTATGCCATTACTTTAGCATTTTCTACTAACTTTATTACTGCTCTTTTGAGAGACTTGATTGCTTTTGCATTCTTATTTACACCTTTGAATACAACAGACAGAGCTCTAGCAAGGTCAAAATTAGAAGCATAGTTAGAACAAGAGTTTAACTCAGTGTTTGCTATTTCTAATTCTGATTCTTCAATTTGCACTATTTCTTGCTTGGAGGCATTCTTTCTGGATTGATCTGCTTTCAGATCAGTCAGTGTTATGAATGCGCAATTTACAGTCTCCTCTTCTTCTATTGAGGATGAGCTGCTACTTTCTTCACTGTTGCTTCAGGTAGCTACAATTGCCTTCTTTTTGAACTTCATAGTTCTCTTAAGCTTGGGACATTTTGTTCTAAAATGGTCTTTTTCTCCACATTCAAAATAGGCAGCATCTTTTTCCGGATCCTTCTTTTCTTCCGGATTTCTTTTGGGATGTCCCTTTTGGAAGTTCCTTCTCTTGATCTTCTGGATTCATATTTTCTGGACTTCCTTCTTTATTCATTTTGTACGAACTTGTTGAGCCTTCTGGTTAATAGAGCTAGTTGCTCCTTAGTACTTTAAGGTTCCTTGGCTTACTCTTCTTCTCCTGATGAAGCTGATCCAATAGATTCTGCCTTTAGTGCAATGGCTTTCTTTTTCTCTTCAGACTTCTTTTCTTGTTGGCTGTATCTTTCCAAGGATAGCTCTTAAGTCCAGAGATTTCCAATGAGCTTATCATAATAATAGAAGTTTAACTCATGAGCTTCCTCAATGATAGTCTTCTTGTTGTCCCATTCCTTAGTGAGGCTCCAGTGCACTTTCTTCACCATCTCTACTTCAGGAATTTCCTTTCTGAGCCTCTTCATCTCATTCACTAGATTGGTGTAACTAGTGTTCATATTACTGATGGATTCTTTTGGTTCTATTTTGGAAGCTTCAAACTTCTGCTAGAGTAGATCGAGCTTAGCTTCTCTTACTTTGGTGGTTCCTTCATGGGTTACCTCCAGCTTCTCCTAAATCTCTTTTGCAGTCTTGCATCCGAATATTCTATTAAATTTAGCTGCACTAAGAGCACAATGAAGCATTTTAATAGCATTTGCGTTTTCAAGCAACTTTTTAAAGCCACTCTCATCCCACATACTTGAGGGCTTTTGGGTAGTCATACCCTCTACTTCATAAGTAGGCTCATATAGGCCATCTTTAATGACTAACCACGCTTGCATGCTTTGTGACTGTATGAAGTTCTTCATCCGGTTCTTCCAAAACGTGTAATGTTCACCGGTGAAGAGCGGACGTCGGGTAATGGACATACCCTCGGGAAGGAGTTGTGAGTTTTGGAAACTTATTTTGATGTATGAATAAAAATATTAGACCTTTAGCTCGAGATTGTTAGATCTTTAGTTTTGAGCACTTGCTCAAATACCACTTATTGGTCCATGTGAGGGTCTTTATAAGGTTAAAGGGGGGTGAATGACCCTTTTTCACAGAAGTGTGTTTGATTATGATCCAGATGATGGATCCGAAAGATGCAATGATGATAATATAATGCAATAAATAAAGAGTTAAAGAAATCAAACACAAAGGATTTTATCCTGGTTCGGCCCCACCTACTCCAGTCCCCAGAGTTTCCTTCCTCTGAGCTTTTCCACTAGTGCATTCCTTTCCAACTAGCAGGAATCAAGCCTTACAATTTGTCTTTGGATAGTAACCCCTTCCAGATGTATGATATACCACTAGAAGCACCAACTCCTAGCTGAGTCCTTTAGTCTTTAGTAGGATATACCACTTAGACTTCTACCCCGAATCTAAGCTGAGTCCTATAAGGAGTTTCCACTTAAAGCACCAACTTCAAGTTGTATCCCAATCTCACAACTCACCCAAGTTGGAGATCCTTACACTCTTGTTTCCACAAAGGTTTGGGTTTTTGGATTTCCTTAAGTTTATAGTTCACTTAGGAATCCTTACAATAGATTTGGAATAAACTAATTCTTGGAGGGATTGTAAACTGATTGAATCCTTCTGCTTTATTACTTGCTTTTGTCAATCAAACAGCTAACCTTCTCAATTGGTGAAGCTTCCCTTTTATAGGCTTCTATCATAAATGTAGTCGTTGTGGGTTGTTGAGCTTGTAAAAAAACTTCACCCTTGATCAAGTTATAGGTGGCACTTCCGAAACCATTGATCAATCCATTAGATTGTAATTTAACCCATTTGAATTCTAGGGATTGATAATGAAAAGTTATCAGTGATCGTTTTACTTAGCTTTTTATGATGCACCAACTTTAACACCATTAGCTATTTAGTGTGAGCCCCACGGGCATCCTTATTCGTCTAGGTGAAAAAGGTTATTAGCTTTTTCAGTTCGATGTCACTCCTTCTGTCCTTTCTCTGAAAAATGCAAGCTATCATTTTGTCTGTCTTGGGGAAAGGATCTTTGACTTTCTAGACCAAAAGGTGAAGGAAAAAGTTGTCTTAGAAACTTTTCCCATTGTCTTTAAGTATGAGTCTTCCGGATGTCTTTAGACTCATATTCTCCGTATTTGCCTTCTTCCGGAGATAGGGCATTTAGTTCTTCTGGATGCTGTTCTTGAGGGATTAAAGCTTGTTTCCTTTCTAAGCTTTATTCTGATGATTCTATGTGCTTAGGTATTTTACATCTTCAATGGATAGCCTTGTAGCTGGTTCTTTGTCCGGATGTTTCCATTTGGATTTGGGATTTACATAGTTTAAGTTTTTGTTTCTTTCAAACCTAATCCGGATAGTTTAGTTTAATTTGTGGTCTGGATCATAGTTTCCCAACAATAACTTATCTCCGGATGGTAACCCCTTCCGGATGTAGGATATACTACTAGAAGCACCAACTCCTAGCTAAGTCCTTTAGTCTTTAGTAGGATATACCACTTAGACTTCTACCCCGAATCTAAGCTGAGTCCTATAAGGAGTTCCCACTCAAAGCACCAACTTTAAGTTGTATCTCAATCTCACAGCTCACTGGGGCTGTAAACGAACCGAGCCGAGCTCGAACACTGACTGTTCAAGCTCTGTTCATTTAAATTTTAACAAACACGAGCCGAGCTCAAGCTTGGTCAAGCTGAGCCTGAGCCGAGCTCGAGCTTAGTTAAACCAAACTCGAGCCGAGCTTCGAGCCTATCTCGAGCTTTGTTTAAATTGAGAGCTCAGCTTATAAAAAAGATAGAATCCGTAAGATGAAGAATCAGAGATGAAGGATCTAAACACCATAAATGATTTTCATTGTACTAAGAAGAGGAAGAGGAGGAGTGTTGTATTGGCGACTGCGGTTTTTCGGAGGAAAATTAGATTAGAGTTTTACTGAGCATATTGAGATTGATGAATATATATAGTAGGGATTGGATTGGATCCAAATTACATTTGTTAGGCTTTATATCTATCTTTTCTCTTTTTTATCTATATTTTATATATCACTTTATACATATTTTTCCTTTACTCTTTATCTTATATTTTTATATTTTTCTTTGTACATTTTTATATCCATTTTACACATACACTATTTTATATTTATTCATAATCTATCTATTTCATAAATATAATGTATAAACTTTTAAAATATGTTAACAAGCTTGTTAACGAGCCTAATAATGAGCCTGTTGGCGAACTAGTTCGCGAACCTCTTATCGAGCATGTTCACAAGCTTTCGAGCTGAGTATCTCCTTGTTCAAGCTTGGTTCGTTTAAAATAACGAGCCTAAAATTTTGTTCACGAACAAGCTCAACCGAGCTCGAATGAGCTTTGACCGAGCTGAGCGCCGAGTAGTTCATGAGTAGTTTGGCTCATTTATAGCCCTACAGCTCACCCAAGTTGGAGATCCTTACACTTTTTTTCACAAAGGTTTTGGTTTTTGGATTTCCTTAAGTTTATAACTCACTTAGTAATCCTTACAACAGATTTGGAATTGATTGATTCTTGAAGGGATTATAAGCTGATTGAATGTTTGTGCTTTGTTACTTGTTTTTTTTAAATCAACCAGCCAACCTTCTCATCTAGTGAAGCTTCCCTTTTATAGGCTTCTATCATAAATGTAGCCATTATGGGTTATTGAGCTTGCATTAAATCTTCACCCTTGATCAAGTTGTATGTGGCGCTTCCGGAGCCGTTGATTAATCCGTTAGACTCAATTTTGACCCGTTTGAATCCTTGGGAGTGAGGCTGAAAAGTTGTTAGTGATCGTTTTCCTTGGCTTTTTGTGATGCACCAACTTTTAGCCAGTGGTCCATTCTGTGTGCTCCACGCTCCATTCTCATTAGTCTAGGTTAAAAAGGTTATTACCTTTTTCTCTTTCTACTGTCAGCTTTTTGTCCTTTCCCTAGGAAGGGATATTTGATGACAACTAAGACCAAATGGAGGGAGGGGAATTATTTTGAAATCATTCCCTTTATCTTGAATAGAATCTTCCGGATATCTTCAAATTTATCCAATCCGGATGTAGCTTCAATCAGTCTGTCTTCTGGATGCTGTTGTGAGAAAGTTAGCAGTTTGTTTCCTTTCCAAACTCTAATCGGATGCTAATCCGCTTATGCTTAGGTAATAGTCTTTTCTTGAAAGCTTGTCTTGGACTTGATGAAAACTTGGTTGTCCGGATAAAATGACTTAAGTTTTGCTGTACTTAGGTCCTGTTATATTTAGTTATCCGGATAAGTTTTTCTTAGGTTTTGTTTACTTCAAATTTGATTTGGTCTATTTTATGTTCCGGATCATTGTTTCCCAACACAGAAGAATTAAGCATTCAAACACAACAAGAAACATAAAGCTTAAAAGAAGATATACATTACACTGCTTAAGAGATCTCCTGCGACTGCCTGCCTAGGCAGACTTGCCCGAAAGAGGACTACTCCCTCATATTAATGAAGAAAATGCCAATATCTATTAATGAGAAGAAGAGAGTTTACAGAAAATTAATGGTGGTTTCACCCACCAATTTCATCACTTTTTACACCAATGGGAAAGATGAATAAATAGCCACAATTACAAAAAAAAGAGAGAGAAAATATCTCCAATAAAATACTACCAAATAATCCAAAATATCTAGATATTTTCCCACAAAATATCTATATATTTTCTCACAAAATAATAAACTTATCCCACTTGTTTTAAAAAGCTTCTAAAAGTGGCAAATTGGTAAATATGAATAAAGTCAAGATCTGCTTTTTCTCCACCTTTTCTGCCAAGTGTCACGTCAATCTATCCAACTTGCACTTCCCACTTGATTGCCACTTTTTGGAGGAAATTTTCCCACCATTTTCAGTCTTCTTCCCGAAATGGCAGGAGATCTCTTCGTTTCTATAAGATCTTGTACATTATGGAGATCTCCAGCGAAGACTGCACTTTTTTCATCAATTTTTGGCAACAAGGCAGAAGTTCTCATTCCTTCAGCAAAGACCTAAAATCTGTAGAAATCTTCATAAAAATTGATCTTTTCACACAAAATATTAGCTCAAAATGCATGATTTATATAGCACAAATTCGACGCATCAATAACCATAATATAAAAACTAATAGAGTTTCAGGGATTAAAGAAAGAATACAATCCCTATTTTGACAATATTCTCTCTCATATTTATTTTGAATTTTGTAACTTAAAACGATTATATCTCACAAATCGTTAATTTCTTTATATGAGCTTTTAGAATATTTTGTTCGTTTTATTGTTATCTTTAAAACAACATTCAATATTTTTAGAGCAAAAATTATCGCAATCTTATACCAGGTATAAGATCTCGTATACCAGTTTTTAACCACTTTTTTTATACCGGTTTTTCATATGAATAAATATTTTTGTAAAAGTCTTGTCCAAATTTTCAGGGGTCGTTTACCATAATAATATCAAAATTTTAATTGCTATTAACACAAACTATTCTTCGTTATTGCCTGCATCCATTAAATTGTCATTAAGCCAATAATTAAATCGTCAAGCTCGAAATTCCCAACAATAATGGCCACATAAGAGGTGCTTGATAAGCATAAACTACAGTTCCACAAGTAAACAATATATGAGTTCTTAATTTGTCCAACCGGTGGTGAAGACTTGAATATATGACAAGTTGAAATATGACAAGAAATACAACATATCACATTTCATTCATACTCTATATCACTTAACACCACACATTTAGAGAAAAAAGTTCATTAGTAGCTAAATAAATTTATTTTACACCAAGATATAACAAAATAGTGCTCTTATGTGTCATTGAACTGTATACTATCTTCAAACAGCAAATATGATGAACTGTGGAAAGTGTTTAAATTGCGTCAGGCGGAGGCATCTCAAACCAATTACTTGAGAATGATCTACAAAAAGGTTAACTTCAGAAACATGGCATCAATAATGTTGTTAACGATGAACCAAAAAGACAACGATCTATATCATTTTTATACAAGGTATAAGAGCTCTTACACTAAGCATAATTCATGAAAATGTAGTAAAACTAGTATAAAAGTTCTTATACCAAGTATAAGACTTCAATAAATTGTTTTTGGTCCAAAAATATTCACAATGAATGTTGTTTTAAAGATAAAAATAAGATGAATAAAATATTTCAAAGGCTCATGTCGATAAAATTAATGGATTGTGAAATAGTCGGAAAAATCAAATTAAATAAAGGAGATAAGGTTGTTAGAATGGTGTATAAAGCATGAGTCAAATGCAACGTACAACTAGAAATTGAAAGTTAAAAAGTGGGAAAACCTAATTAATTGTTGTTTGTTATAAAAAGAAAAAGGAACTTCTAAACTTCGTAAGTGGTAAATACTTGGTCTAATGGTTGAGTCTTGAAGTTGTAATCATAGAGGTCGCAGGTTCGAGTCCACATTCTTGTGAATGGAATAAGGTTTTACTTTATTATTATTGTGAGTCCAAATGAGGTAAATTATAAAAATAAACTTCTAAACCTCGTAAATCCTATGATTTCCTATTAAATTATGTAGTTGGAGCTTCTTTTTGGTAGGCATGGTCTTAAGTTTGAACGTTGTCAATGACACTAATTATTGTTTATCAAAGGATCGGAATGAAATCTACTTCAACTCAAAAAGTTAAAGAAAAAAATCAAATCCTCTAGTTTGAAATTAATTTTAGAAAGAGATAATAACAAGAAAGTCTAATTGAGCATAATTCAATATGTAATGATAATTAAATAAAAGCATATTCTGGTCAAATGCAATATTTTGTGGTACAAATGATATGAAATATATGATTCTACAAAATAAACATGTGCATGATATGATCTTTGCACCTTTTTAGATTTATAGTGATTAAATGGTGATCACTGGTTATATATACGTATTCAATTTCCTAGTACAATATTACATATCTAAGGTTCATTCTTATCCCTGTTCATTAAATCTCAAATGAATCTAAATCAAATCTTGAATGAAAGGACCTGACTTTCTTTGTTCTTTTAAATATTTTCTTTCATGATTTAGAGGTTTTTTTAGTTAAATTAAAAACTTAATAAACATAACAAATTCATCATTACATGTATTGGGATCGGACATTTCATGTAATTACTTTTAAATCAATTATTGAAACGACTTAGTTAACACAACTAAGAAGTTAAGGGCTACACTCTTCTACTACTAGTATAATGACAAGCCTTGCGGATTATGGAGGTGTTTGTAATCAATATTTTGGCAATTCATTATATATACAAAATTTATATGAATAAATTGAATTTTTTTCAAGAATTATAGTTTCAAACCATATATGTTTATGTTTTACATGTCTTCTTACCAGTGTTATCAAAATCGTACGGTACCGGTCGGTTCGGCCGGTTTTACTCCAAACCAGCCAAGGCTACGGTATGGTTTAACTTAAAAACGTTTTTGTTAAAATGACTATGATGACACTTATAAGCGTTGCAAAAAAACCTATAAAACGTTGCAAAAGACCAAGGTAGCGTTACAATACACCCATAAAGCGTTGCAAAATACCGGGACAATGTCTAATAAACCTCTAATCATACCGGTAATACCACGTACCAAAATCTTCACCTGTATAACGTCTGGTACAGTTTTAATAACATTGCTTCTTAAAGAGTAGAAACCTTTCTAGTAATATCTAGTGTTACATGAGACAGATGGTGATTTGGTGTATTTGATGCCAATTCTTTTAGGCTGCAATGCTGAGGATCTTCATTATGTTCTATAGACCACCAACTTCGTACCAAATTGATGAAGGAAGACCTGTTCAATAGGTGGACCACCTTAACCAACATAAATAATATGTCATGGCCTTCAACGGTAGGGGACTTCGAGTTTGGAACTTTATTGTTTCATTGATTAAACATATAACAATTTTAAGGTATTAAATAAAATATAATAAGATTAAAAAAAATAAAGTAAGACTCGATACCATATAGAAAATGAATAATACTTCATCCAATTTTTTTTACGAAAAACATCAAATTAAAATATATAATTACATAAAATAAAAAAAATAATAAAAAGTAACATTATAGCTAAAAAATGAAGTGTAACTTTAACCATGGAATTATATGATAATAATAAGACTATATATATATATATATATTGGCGGGTTGGGAGGAACTTTAGTTTTTAGATAAAACTCAAACGCAATCCGTTATATTTTTGGATTTTTATGTATTTTAGATGAATCAGACCTATCTTTAAATATCTTTGTCAAAACTCATCCTATTATAAGCTAAGACTGGTCGAGGATCTATGCTTTGTTTTTTTGCTTCCGTAACCGGTATCCGGACTCAGGTACTACAGAAGCCCAATAAAAGTGGTGACCCTCGCAACATCCCCATGTTTTGAACCCATTGTGATGTTGAAGGAGCTGAGTTTCTCAACCAACTGGTAGAAAACATTCTAAAGGATTTTAATTCAATTAAATTCATTCTATGTATAACTCGATCGAACTCCCTCAAAATAAAAGTTTCCAAATAGACGAGAAGGGTTCACTAATATGATAAAAGAAAAGGACTCTACCTTCATCCCCAATCACACACTTGCATTTGTTGGATGACATGGATAATGATAAATTACATATTGATATTTTTTTATATGTTTATTTAGAACCATTAACAAAGCTTCTTCAGATTGCTTGAAGAGCCGCTTGTCTACCCTTACCATTTCCTTTGTTTACATTGTTATTGAACTAACTCCTTGTTAAGTTCATCTTCACTAAAAGCAGTGCCTGATGCAACTCAATGCAAATTGGTAAAAAAAAGTGTTAATGTCACTTTGTGCTCCTGCAATAGTGCATTTTGAGCCTTCTGACATTTCTAAATTTGGGTTCCTTTCCGATACATTTTTGGTTGTTTTGAGCCATTTGCATTTCAATCTCAGCGTCTTATACATATGGAAATTTAATGATTTACAAGAGGGAGAAAAAGAAATATGAAACACAAAAGAAACACAACATAGAGAGGAGAAAAAAAACTGTGAATGAAATCCTAGGAAGCACGGAAACTCCTAGACACTAGTGTTTCCCTCTCGGAAACCTGAAATCACGCTACTTTTTACGTTTCCAGTGTGCGTTTCCGGAAATCGGAAACGTTTCCTTACCCGTTTCCGTGCTACATAGATGAAAAGTGTGTGATTTCTCCCTTTTATACAAGGGCTAGAGAAACCTCAAAGATTTGCATTGCCTGTTTTACATCTTCAATGTCAATGTCTTTCAGTTTCCCTGTCTTGGATGCTACAATACTGCATTTCACCTCGGCTGCATTCGGCACAAATAACTTGCCTTTCTCTTCAGAACTAAACAAGGCAATGCTGCACACGTGTCACAACAAACCCAAATCAGACTCATTTGTTCATATCCAACATAATAAGCTCAAATAAGTTAATTACCTCGGTTTTTCTCGTGCTTTTGCGAGTTGTATTGCTGCTGTGTTTGTCGCGATTACCCCTGCCGAGTCATTGATCAATGCCGCCAGCTAAAACAAGGAATTCCCAAGTTTTCAAACAAGTTTTTGTCACACATAAGTCGACTAGTCTAACGAAAAGGCGCAAACCTGTCCAGGGGTGGTAATAAAGACAATACTCGTGTCATAATCGACTATTTCCTCGACGTTTTCCCGTTCTTTCTCATGTGGAATAACATAAACCGGCTTGAATTCCCTGCTTCCAATCCATCAAAATTCTCAAAAGCACATGCACAACGACTAACGGATTGTTTAGTATTACTGTCACAGCTGTTATCGCGAAAATCTCCAGTCACAAACTTTTCACGGAACAACATATTTTGACATTGAAAAAAAGAATTTGATTTCAATACTAAGGCCCTGTTCTTTTCAACTTATTTTCTGTTCAGTTCAGTTCAGTTCAGTTCAGTTCAGTACCAATCAGTTCAGTTCAGTATCATTCAGTTCAGTTCAGTATTCAGTTTCAGTATGCAGGATTCAGCATTCAGCATTCAGTATTCAGTTTATACATTATATCAATATTATTAATGTATATTATTATTCATAAATATTAAAAAGCAATGAATATTAATAATAATATCATTTCAATTTAAATTTTAGTTCATTTCTATTTATATATTATATAAATATTATTAATTAATATCAGTAATCACAAATAACAACAAAGAAAAAGAAACCAATAATAATATTTTTAAAATTATTAATTATTATTTCTACCATAAATAATTTTGTAGGAGAAACAAATAAATAAAAGTAATAACATTTTATAAATATTGATAACAATAATTATCATAAATAAAAGTAATAACATTTTATAAATATTGACACCATTTTATAAATAATAAGGTAATATTCATAACAATAATTATCATAAATAATAATAATAATAATAATTTATAATGGTATATTATATTATTATTATATGTAACAATTAATAAATTTTATTAGAATGTATAGTATTATTTAAAGCGTTATTAATTGTTATGTATTTTAATATTTTTAAAATATTATTCATATTATTAATTATAATTCAGTTTCAGTATTATTCAGTTTCAGTATTTTCAGTTTCATTATTTTCAGTTTTAGTACAGTTCAGTTCAGTTCAGTACACCTACTTATCATTTGAAAAGAACAGGGCCTAATTAAGGAAAAGCTTAAAAATGGAACATATTAAAACAACAGCCTGAGAAAGCAATCCAAACCGGTCCGTAATAAGAAAATTACCTTATAGTATCAGTTATTTCGGCCCATATTTCGAGTGGCAACAAGCTATCGGTATCCCCTCCAGACTGCATTGAAGCCTTAGAATCCGACTCTATCCCATGGATTACAACATATTTCCCTCTCTCTAAACCTGCATCTCTATATTTCCCCTCAACAAACTCCTTTATCTTTCTTGAAAGCGAAACTCGTAGAGGTGCCACATCATGCTTAGGCACACTTCGAAACGGCCTTCCCAACCATTCGGCCATTTGTTTATACATGTGGTAGCCGCCTTCCGAAAGATTTTGACTTTCTGGTGTGAAAGTTTCGGACAGAAGCAAACCGGCTCCAGCGGCATTGACATTCGGGTAAATATAGCTAACTCGGTCTCTAGCAGACGTCATGAATATGAATGCCGCGTGTCCTAATCCAGCTAGTTTCGTTGACAATACCATGTCATAGTACCTATTCTGCAAACACAAATTCCAATTTGAAACACTGCGAATTTCCTTATCGAAATATTGGTCCAAAGGCTGATGCAGAAGAATCTCAATCGAACTAATTGAATCTTCTTGAAATTGCAAAATCAACATAAAACCAACGAAAATTATTGTTATTCAAAATAATGCAAATGCTGCCAATTTACGGTCTTATAAGCGTTTAAACTGGTTAAAATCCCAATCATTAATAACAAGTACACAGACTTTTAACATATGCAATTTAGTTCATAAAACAAAAAGATACAAAATTAAATAACTTTTTTTTGGCAGAAAAACAACAAAAATCACGGGAAAGCTATGTGTATTAATCACTGGCCCTTTGCTGATAAGAATATAGCGGCTAGAAACATTGAAAAATCTCACCATTTTTCGAAATAAAGTTTTCCTAAGAAAAATTCCTGCAAACTCGTTTTTGATCCGCTTTCTCCAAATATTTTATGTCATCTCCATGTTGGCAATTAAATACTCAAACAAACAACTTTTATTAAACTCAAGAATATTACAAGAACATTCTCACTCAAAATACAATACTACAACTCACTCTTTACTTCTTTTCTCTCTAAAGAAGTTCTTATTTTTGTTGATGAAAAACAACTAAAGAACTTCCCTATTTATAGGTGAATTATACAACTCCCAACTCCCAACTCCCACAATTAATAACCACAATTCTTAACTAACACAATTACTTACCACCACCTCCAACTAATACAATTAATAGCCAACTTATTTAGTTAATTTAATGGCCTCCAAATTGGTTGTAGTTAATAGCCTCCAATTTGGTTATCACGCACAAAAATCTAAATACTTAAAATACCTAAATAAATTTACTACATTTTGGATTTGTGGGCTTGGACTCCAATTGATTGGATTTGGATTTTGGGTTTCCATTGATATGGATCAAGTTTATAATCCAACACCCCCCCCCCCTTAAACTTGGTCTTGTCATTCCGAGTGAGCTTCTCAATCTGACGTAGTTTTCGCTTGAGAGCGGCTTAGTGAATATATCCGCAATTTGATCTTGTGTCTTCACGTATTCAACTTGTACTTCCTTTCTTGCAACACTCTCTCTTATGTAATGGTAGCGGATGTCGATGTGTTTGCTTCGATCATGGAATACAGGATTCTTTACTAAGGCAATGGCTGACTTGTTGTCAACACGGATCTCAGTCGGCTCTTCTTGCATTAACCCAATCTCCTTCAATAAATTTCTAAGCCAAATTGCATGACATACGCACGAGGTTGCTGCAACATATTCTGCTTCACATGTAGACAAAGTTGCAATCGGTTATTTCTTTGACATCCATGTGAAAGCATTGTCTCCCATGAAAAACACGAATCCACTAGTGCTTCTTCGGTTATCTACGTCTCCACCCCAATCGCTATCGCTATATCCAACAAGCTTGTAATCATTAGATACCGAATAAAACAAGCCAAAGTTTGTTGTACCTTTCAAATAGCGAAGAATTCTCTTAGCGGCTTTGAAATGGGTGGTTGTTGGTGACTCCATATAGCGGCTTACTAATCCGACTGCATGAAGGATATCTGGCCTCGTGCATGTAAGATAGCGTAGACTTCCAACCAAACTTTTGAAAAATGTTGGATCTACACTTTCCCCTTCTTCATGTTTGGACATCTTGATCCCGTACTCCACCGATGTGCTTATCGGCTTGCAGTTATCCATTTTGAACTTTTTCAAGATCTCCTTCGCATAGCTTTCTTGTGAAATGAATATTCCATCCTTTTGTTGCTTTACTTCTATGCCGAGGTAGTGCGCCATGAGCCCCATGTCTGTCATCTCAAACTCCTTCGTCATCACTTTCTTGAATTCATCGAACATTCTTTGGTTGCTTCCAGTGAATATCAAATCGTCCATGTAGAGGCACACGATCAAAATATCTCCATCTTTGATCTTGATGTACAAAGCGTGTTCAAAGGGGCATTTGTTGAAGCCATTTTCTCGGAAGTACTTGTCAATTCTGCTATTCCATGCCCTTGGTGCTTGTTTTAGCCCATAAAGAGCCTTCTTCAATTTCAACACCTTGTCGTCATGGCCTTCGACCTCATAACCTGGTGGTTGCTGGATGTAAACTTCTTCTTCAAGAACTCCATTTAGGAACGCCGATTTTACATCCATTTGATGAATTCTCCACTTGTTTTGAGCCGCTAAAGAAATTATTAGTCTGACAGTTTCCAATCGAGCAACTGGAGCGAATACCTCATCGTAGTCAATTCCAGCCTTTTGACAATAGCCTTTTGCAATAAGCCTTGCCTTATGTCTTTCGATCTCTCCCTTGGCATTCCGCTTTGTTTTGTACACCCATTTGACACCTATCGCCTTGTGTCCTTTGGGAAGTGAAGTGAGTTCCCATGTATCGTTCTTCTCAATGGCCTTGATTTCTTCATCCATTGCATCTCTCCACTTTTTCTCTTTTGCAGCTTCTTGAAATGTCACTGGCTCGCAGTCAACAAATAGACAAAATAATGTAAGATTGTCTAGTTGTTCAGTCACCTCATAGAGTTCTCGAAGACTTCTCGTACGATGCACTTCTCTTTCATCTTCAGTCTCGCTTGAGGATGGAGATGATGATGATGATGATGACCTATCTCTATGAGTAGGAGAAGTTGGTGGAGTTGTGAGGCCTTGTTGAAGTTGTCTTGGTTGCTCAGGTGTTGTCGGCCCATCTTATTGAAGTCTTCCGTTTGAGAATCAAAGTTCCATTCTCCTTCTTCATCAAATATCACATCTCGGCTGATCATAAATTTCTTCTCATTCGGATTGTATAGCTTATAGCCTTTTGAGCTTGAGTCATAACCGATGAAAATAAAACTTTTGCTTTTATCATCAAGCTTGGTTCGATTCTCATCTGGTACATGAACATGAGCTACACTCCCGAAGACTCGAAGATGGGAAATTCCGGGCTTTCTTCCACTCCATGCTTCTTGTGGTGTCTTTCCCCACACGCTTCTTGTAGGAGAACGATTTAATAGGTAGACTGCACATGCCACTGCTTCCGCCCAAAACTCCTTGGGTAGTTTCTTGCTTTTGAGCATACTCCGTGCCATGTCAAGAATTGTTCTATTCTTCCTTTCTGCCACACCATTTTATTGGGAGGATCTAGGAACCGTTAAGGGTCGACGGATTCCATGTGCTGCACAAAACTCGTTGAATTCATTGGATGTGAACTCTCCTCCTCGATCAGATCTCATGGCTTTGATCTTATGACCACTCTCCTTTTCCACGGCTGCTTTGAACTTCTGAAACACTCCACAGACTTCTAATTTTTGCTTCAAGAAATATACCCATGTTTTTCTTGAGTAATCATCAATGAAAAGAAGGAAGTAGCTACTATTAGCGAGAGAACATGGCTTGATAGGACCACACACGTCGGTATGGATGAGTTCGAGCGGTTTCTTGGCTCTATAGTCTGACTCCTTTGGAAAGCTTCTTCTGAATTGCTTCCCTTGTAAACATCCTTTTCGGGAGGAGGACTCGAGCTTTTAACCTAGCTCTAGTACCACTTTGTTGGCAATTAAACACTCAAACAAACAACTTTTATTAAACTCAAAAATATTACAAGAACACTCTCACTCAAAATACAATACTACAACTCACTCTTTACTTCTTTTCTCTCTAAAGAAGTTCTTATTTTTGTTGATGAAAAACAACTAAAGAACTTCCCTATTTATGGGTGAATTATACAACTCCCAACTCCCACAATTAATAACCACAATTCTTAACTAACACAATTACTTACCACCACCTCCAACTAATACAATTAATAGCCAACTTATTTAGTTAATTTAATGGCCTCCAAATTGGTTGTAGTTAATAGCCTCCAATTTGGTTATCACACACAAAAATCTAAATACTTAAAATACCTAAATAAATTTATTACATTTTAGATTTGTGGGCTTAGACTCCAATTGATTGGATTTGGATTTTGGGTTTCCATTGATATGGATCAAGTTTATAATCCAACACTCCAACCCTCCACCCTTTTTTACACCAAATTCTAATTTCTTCTATAATTTGATATTGCTACAATGCCGACTTCTCTAACCATTCACTCTAATTTTTACTCCAAACTACACTGTTAGTACGCTATTACTTTTACATAATTTCTACTAAACAAAACTTAATAAAAACAAAATAAAAATTATAAATAAACAAAGCAATGGCGTCCCATGCTATCGTTGGCGTGGCACTGTTCACACGCCATTGTTTCGCGTCAGAATTTGGTGTTCTATTGAAGCCAAATTCCAACTCCAACCACACTTATAGCATGGGGTTGGACACGCTCATCTAACCAAAAGGACTAACCTTAAGGACACCAAGCATGTCAGTATACTCAGTAGGGTCAGGAAAATCATCGTCAAAATCATACTCATTAGCCCAACGAACATTCTTGTTCATCTCATAAGTCTGTTTCCCCCTAGCCGACGTAACAACATCTATCTGAACACCTGGGTACCTGTCTTTGATCAACTGAATAACAGGAAAAAATAGCAAGTTCTCATAGACACCGCCAGAGATAACACAACAGCATCTCCTAACATCACCTCTAATCTTCAATGGCAATGAAGCAATTTCCACAGTGAATCCCATTGGGAACTTGAGAAACCCGTATGGGTTGTCCGGGTTATCGGGTGGCCGGGGATCTTCTTCTTGTTTTCCGTCGGCAAATAAGGATCCGTATTCGATGTCCGGGTCTTCGTCGTAGTCGAAAGGGTCGAGCCATGGGTTCTTTTTCTTGGCGTAAGTTAGAGTAGTGGTGGGTCTGGCTGGTGGTTTTCGGGTTGGTATTGGAGGGTGGTCGGGTAATCGGGTTAAGAATGGAGAAGAAGGTGGGTTGGAGAGGAAAGGAGAGAGGGAGTTGGGGAGTAATGCAGTTGAAGCCATAGCTAGTAGCTTTGTGTTTCAGTTGTTTCTGGTTGGATTTCATACTATAGGGAACACTAGATTTGGGTTTCAATGGGTGGAAGCCGGTTGGATAAGTGGGTCCCTTTACTCTGTACTTTTTGTTTTAAGATAATTCTTAATTTTTATTAGGTTCTATAATATACACCGTATAATTTATTATACATGAACACGATCAATGATCATCAACAAAATGATCATCAACAAAATAGATCAAATTAACTTCTTGTTACAAAAGTTACATGAACATGTATCTGAAATTATCTTTAAAAATTGACTGTGTTTCTGAATTTTTAAAATAACTTTATAGTTTCCTCAATTTTTAAAAAATGCACTATTTTACTCATTTAATGTCATATATTAGTTTGACTTTTTAAAGAATGTCATTTTTATAATTTTCTCTCTCCCGTGACGTTCAATGAATAAAATTATACACTTTTAAAAAATTTTAAAGAATTATAAAAGTACTTTAAAAATTTACCGAGATAATATATTTTTTTAATAAATTTATACAACTATTGATACATTAACCCTATTATAAATATCTTACCAACATAATACATAATTACTTAATTTTGTTTATCAAACAGAATATATAGACTACAAATTCAACATAGCTATATCCATTCTGAAGTAGTTGTAAATATCATAAGAAAATTGTTTTAATTCATAGAACTGTACGAATTAAAATGCTTACATGATTTGGAATCATGAACAGAAGTATGGTTATTTGAAAAGCTCAGAACTATATAAATGTAAGTTAAACCTGCAAAATATAACTCGATAGGGCCGATACGGAAAAATTTTATATGAGATCGGATATTTAATATATCTTTTGTTGGATGTTTGAAATATATATATATATATATATATATATTATAATAATAAAATATATTTATGTGTTAAACATTTAATAGGAAAGGTAATAAATACTCGGTCTAATATAAAATTTTTGGATCAGGTCTAACATTATTGTATCGAACATTTAGCAAGCTTTAACATTAAATTTAAATTATTTCCTTATATGTTGTTATAATTTTTTTTCTTTTTTGTGTGACAAGTTTTTTATTAACTTTTGATAGGGTAAAATTTTTTTTTTATTCATCTGATTTACTAGCGCTTTGCTCTGACTACATCTAAATTCGATCCATGTCGCACACCTGGCTGTAGTGGGCGAGTCTCTCAATAAGAATTTTTTGTATTCATTGGGACTCGAACTTGAGACCTTGCTAAAACGATATCAATTCGCTTACCACTTGAACCAATCCTTATTGTTTAAAGTTTTTTTTATTATGGTAAAATGTTTTATTCCATGTATGGAGTTATTTTTACTTATATATTAATCAAAATATATTAATAGTTCACTATTTATGAAATTTTTCTTTTCATTAAAAAAAGTGGTTAAGGTATTTTCAATGATTTCTTATTTTGAAAATTTTTTTAAAATAGAGAATGATTGAGTCCAATTATCCTCTATATGATGTCTTTAAAATAAAATTCTCTACGTGAGAAACTCTATTTTAGAGAATTTATTATTTTAATGTTACTTTTTTATTTTTTATTTTTTAAATATTTTATTAATTAATTAAAATAAAAATAATATAAAAATATTAATATAATAATAATAAAATATTATTATTTATAAAGAATCTAATATAAGCAAATGAAAATTAGAGAAGATATTAGATTAAAAATATTATAGATCTTTATGGGGAAAACTCTAGTGTCGGATCTGGTTACTGAACCCGAACATTGGCGAGGCAAAAGCTACCTCAAAAGTGACGTGGCACACTTTCACTGGTGATTGTATTTCTTTCTCTCTGTGATTCGTTGCTTTGACAATCGACAAAAGTCCGCTCAGAAAACTTTCCTACGATTAACATGGCTTCCTTTACTTTCTCTCCATTTTCCCATCCTTTCTGACTTCCCAAACGCAATCCAACTCTCACTCTACTCAATTATTCTTCACTTTCTCATCACTGGAACCACCCATCTCCACTCTCCAAAATTTCAGCCTCTATTTACCCAATGTCTGGCCCACCCCGAGTCCGGTCTACGAACATCGCCGAGCCTGAAAACAAGGAGCCGCAAAATCCGGTTAAGAAATCTCAGAATGTGCGGCAGATAACGGATTCCAAGGCTAAGAAAGCTGGGAAATCAGTGTCTTCAATTTTGCGACAGAAATCGATGAACGGTTCCTGCTCATCCGATGTCTCCACGGACTCCTCGCACAGCCGTTCGTCTTCTTCTTCCTCCTCCTCGTTGAGATCGTTGCCGGATGGGAGAATTACGGCGGCGGAGCTGGGGAATGGAGCGGTCGGGAGAAAGCAATGTGGGATAAAACCTGATAGAGAGGAAAAAATCGGTGGTGGTGGTGTCTCTATGGCGGTGGAGAGTGGCAATGTGGTTGATGGAAACGCTGGATTGGTGGATTCAGCTGATTGCTTTGAATTGAGGAAAAGGTGCGCTTGGGTTACGCCCAAAACTGGTATGATCTTCAACTTCTTTTCACTTCTCTGAATTGTCTTGTCAATTTAGGAAGTCGAAGAACTAGGAAATTTTTATGCTAAGAACTTCCAATTTCTTCTGTTTGGAAACTGTTGCCTGTTGCTACTAGATGTACATTGGGGAAAAAAGAATCTAAGCTTTGTTCTGAGATGTTTGTAATCTGATATTGTTTTGTAAAGTTGTGTAAGTTGCAGGCTAGTATTACAAGTTCAACTGGATTCCAGTTGTTAAGCTTTTTACATGCTTTTGTTTGTGGAAGGATCTCAGTTTCCTTCCATATTTTTGTTGACTGATTAAACTTGTGTTTATTGTGTTTCATAGTAGTTTGGGAAATTTAAGTTAATTAGTGTTTTCTTACTTGGTTGAGAGATTTGAGCCATCCCATGGGAGGTACTTACTGATACTAAATTTAGCACTTCAAACTCACCAATTTGGGTATAATGCATTTATGTTGTTTTTGGACTATATTAGTGCTTACGGTTAGGACATAATGAAAGAACATAGCAGCTTCCTGGGCCCATTTTAATCCACGAATACAATAGGGTCCTATCCTAGGGTGTTGGCACGTGGTTTCATGTGGCAATACTTTGACATATAACTCTTGAATATACTTTGGGACATGTGCCAGCTGCATTTTTTAAAAGCTTTATTTTCAAGCTTTTCCTAGAAGTAACATATTTAATTATGGAAAAAATAAATCAGACGGTTACTAGTTAATTAGTATGAAGGATCAAAATGTGTTATTCAAACCCAAGATATGTAATTCTATTAAAAGTTTGTGAGACCAACTTATTGGGACAACATCATGAAAAGCAATACCAAACAGGCCTTTTCTGTTCAATTAGTTTGAACAAATTTATCACAAAATGATGGTACTGCTACTAGTGGTTTACTTCTCTACGACCATTCCATTACAATCCAAGAAGCTTATATGTACACTTTCTGTATTTAGGGTATTTTGACTTGACTAACTTGAGGAAATCCAATATATCTCTATTGGGTTTAGAAGAGGGATATAATCTGTGGTCAAGGAGACTCTTAAGGTACATGAACAGCCATTTGATCCCTTTAAAGTTTGCGCTGAATCCTGCGAAAACTTATAGAATTTAACAAATAACATGGCCTCCCACTGGAATGGGTTTTCATGTGATCCTTTCGCAAAGATCTTAGACTACAGCTTCCTATCAAGGAATGAATAAGATGGAGTTCTTTGCTTAGAGTGACACTCACAAAGGTCACTTCTGAGGTTAATTAGTTTATTCTGTTAGGGGTAAGCATTAGTTCTGTATGGATTTCAATAAAGACAGTTTTATAAGAAGTGGAACATTTGAAGGCTGAAGCTTCATGGAACAGCCGTTTTTTGTTCTTAAACCCTTAAGGTTAGGCGGGAAATCATTAAACTCTTTCTTAAATTATTGATTGCCAGAATGATGATTAACAGAATTTTCTTCCCCGAGTCTATTTCATGCTTATCAGAATTTTCATGGTGGCTTGTGGCATTAATTCTCATCTCAATGATGTATCTAGTACCACTCATTTTATGCAATGCTCTATTCCCTCTCAATTCTTCTTCCCATACTCTTTGACTTGTGCATCAAAATTATACTATTTTCTGTAGTCCATGGTCTAAATTCTTTCATGCTCAAAATAATCTCTGATTTTGATTCTTGATGTGCTAAAAACTAAAGGGTTTTAGGGAAAGAAGAATTTATCTTGTTTGGATTATCTAAAGTAATGGCCTGATGCTACAGGCGGAATTGATGATAAGCAATTAAGCAAAGAGAGTCTAGTTCTAAGAAGAGGTCTGTCAGAAATGAAAATTTTAGACATCCTAATGCATTTTGGAATTGATATTACAAAATTCACCTATCAAGATATTTTTCATGGAATTTTAAATTTCTGTTTTCTGGTACAAGAGCTGGTTTTCTCAAAGGAGATTCAAGCTCATCTGTATAAAATTTAACATTAATAACCTGTAAAATTTCTTCCTTTATATATGAGATGAGACAAAGTTGCATTTGACCTGGATACATCGGAGGGCATTTATAGAATAATTAAGAAGAGCACAAGTACCTGTGCAATATATTTACTCAGGAAATAGCAACTCATACAACTATTGAGATTTTAATCTTATATTGTGGTTGCAATTCTTTTGGTAGAGCCTACATTGTCAAGTATTTTGAGATGGCCATATAGAGAAACTGTTGTCTATGCATATGCCATGTATATTATAGTTCCACTTAGATTAATTAGCACTAAGGACGGAGATACTTGTGAGAATTTGGATCATTCATCTATATAATCATCTCTAGTCATGCTCCAAGAGTCAGACCAATGACACAATGCCAGAAAGCATGTAATAACCCAGAAAGATTGAACAAAGACGTCATTGGTTCTATCTCTACCGACTTTGGGTTGTTATTTCGATATTCTATATTTTTTTTGTTTGGGGTACTTTGGACTGTGCAAAAATTACTTTGCCTTTGTCTAGTTTATATAGCTATAATTTATCATAGACCATCTTGTGTTCTTCAACCTTGTTCTTAATTCATATAACAATAAAAGAGTTACACGCAACACGCATGAAATATTTCTTGGAATGCTATATTATACCTCATACCTCACAAGTTTTTTTTGATTTGTTATTTGGCCTAATACATCAGCCGCTCCTTCAACTTGCCTCATTTCACATACTGCTTCCTGTACCTTGAAAAGATACCTTTTAGCTCCCTTAACTTTCAAACAGTGCGTCAGTTTGCCCTTGAATGCCATGTGTCAGCTTATGGTTCGTTTGACTTTTCGAAGTTGTCATTCTCCTGATTTTTCACTCTCCGATCAAAAGCTGATATGTGGCGTTCCGGGGGCAAACTAGTGTATTTATGAAAGTTTAGGGGGCTACATGGACCTTTTCAAAGTTCAAGGGGCAATAGGCGGAATGCTACAAGTTGAGGGAGCTGGTGATTCATTTGACCTTGTCATTTTGACCTTACATAGCCACTCGTTTTACTTTTTTATCTACCTCGCACAACAGATCCGTGCTATGTCGCCTTTCATGACGAAGAATGGGGAGTCCCTGTCCATGATGACAAGTATGTAAATTTCACAATGTTTAAGTTAATCTTCTTTTAGTATTATTTCCACACTTTATGTGCATCTGATTGTTTTAATCATTCATTTCACCATGCAGGAAACTGTTTGAACTACTATGCCTTTCAGGCGCTTTGGCTGAAATGGCATGGCCTATCATTCTAAACAAACGAGGTTTATTTAGGTATGAACTATTCTCAAGTAGTATTAGGAGCTAACTCATTACAATTTTCAGCAATTGTAACATAATTGTTTATCTCACTTCAGGGAGGTGTTTTTAGATTTTGATCCTACAGCAGTTTCAAAGTTAAATGAGAAAAAGTTAGCGCTGCCAGGAAGTCCAGCGAGCTCACTTCTGTCCGAACCAAAGCTACGATCGATCGTCGAAAATGCTCGCCAGATGTGCAAGGTTGATATTTGAATCATAAAATGTCAACTTACTCACTTAGGGCTTGTTTGGTATTGTTGTCACAGTTGTTGTCGTTAAAAGCTCCACTACAAATTTTTCATAAAACAACATATTTTGGCATTGCACAAAAGATTTTGACTCTTACTACTAATTAATTAGGGTCTGTTTGCAATATATTTCGCAAAGCCAAAATCTGTTGTCACAGGGAAAGCTTGAAAATGGAGCTTTTCGGGACAACAGCCTGGAAAAGCGACCCCGAATTGGCCCTTAGAATCTTAGTCAGATGTATCAAAGAATAATCTTATTTTGTTTTCTTGGTGATCCAGGTTATAGATGAGTATGGTTCATTTGACAAATACATCTGGAACTTTGTGAACCATAAGCCAATGGTCAACCAATTCAGAAACCCGCGGCAAGTTCCAGTCAAGAACTCAAAGGCAGAGGGCATAAGCAAAGATTTAGTAAAACGAGGCTTTCGGAGTGTAGGGCCCACTGTCGTATATTCATTCATGCAAGTGGCTGGAATAACAAATGATCACCTCATTAGTTGCTTCAGATTCCAGGAGTGTATTACTGGGACATGAATACAAGAACGACATTACATTTGAGGCCACGGGATAATCAAGATTTGGAGGATGATTATGGTTTTCCGAAAAGAACGAGCAAATTTGTGTACCCTTTGAAGGTTGCAGCAAGTTCTGTGTTTTGCATATATGCATGTGATCATTTGGTTTGAATCATATTGCTGCAATTTTGCAGGCATTTTAAAGTATTCTTTGGTTAGAAGTAAATATGTGGGATGGTCCTTGTTGTGTACAATCATAATCAGACCAGTAAAGAATGTATGTCTATATTATGTTGCAACTTTTTAAGGGGCTTTTTCAGATTTAAGATATCTGATTTCAACAGAGAACAAAAAACAGAAAACCTTTTTGTTTTTTTTGGGTAACCAAGGAAAACAATATGGCTCCTGCAAAGACAAAATTACTATTATTTTTTAAATGATGACCTGAGGTATATTCTATAACTCAAATCTTTATTTATTGTCCAAATTATCCAATTTTATTAAAAAAGGGATTGTTTTAAGTGAAAAAGTAAAGGAACACTTTTATGTTGACCATACATGAATTTGTTAATAG
Organism: Euphorbia pulcherrima; assembly: GCA_947683365.1. Taxonomy (NCBI): domain Eukaryota; kingdom Viridiplantae; phylum Streptophyta; class Magnoliopsida; order Malpighiales; family Euphorbiaceae; genus Euphorbia; species Euphorbia pulcherrima. Next base: position 10,776,964 of record CANTUS010000016.1, read on the forward strand.
AATAATTTACTCAAGGAAAATTGGATAAGCTAGGCATCAATTAGACAATTCCAATAAATTAAACACAAAAAATGTAATTGAGTTATAAAATAAGTCCCAAAAAGTTATTTCAGTTTTTTTTTGGTTAAACTAAGGGCATTCACCAGCACACTCAATGACTAGTCTCCTCGCTGACTTGTAGGCACCTCACCTGAACCAAGGATTCAAAGCTGCTCCATACCTAAAGCCATGGATCGATCCCGGGACCTCTGATTAAGGATGAATGAGTCCTTTCCACTCAACTACACCCATTGGGATAGTTATTTCAGTCTTAAGTCACTGTATTCTTGTTCATGTGTATTCCAAATATTCCACAAGATCAAATGCCCTGTTTGGAAAGCCAGCCAGTTGCTTTAATCACAGTTTTGAAACTTCAAATATGTATTTGTTTCCTTTTTTATGTTTGCATTCATCCATGGATTCTGAACCAAACTTTTTTATATTTTCAAATTCAATTAGGACAAAAAGATTCTCCCACACATGGTCCCACTGAAGTGGAATCATGTTCAGGGGATTTGCCAATTTCTTCCCAAGTTTTTGGACTTGTAGTGTGCCAAGATTCTACTATTTACATTCCACAAAGACCAAGGATATTATTAATTTTATATGTATCCTTCAAAATTCATCAAATCAAGGCAACTGTGAATGAACATAGATTTGCTTACCCAAACAAAGGGCAAGGATAATAAAACAGAACACATGAAATTTGTCAAAGCTTCTAGATGCTTGACCAAATGAACCTATCAAAGAATCTAGTTTTGATAAGTCAAGAATTAGCAGGTTATAATTGACTTTACACATGATAAATCCAGTTTTAAAGTCTTCATGTTTCCAACCACTTCCCTGGCTGCCGTGTGAAATCAATTTCTCAATCAACTTTCCGCATGGGTGCCTGCTACCGTCAAATGCTTTTGTATTATTCAAATTGTAATGAATAATAATAATATTATTATTATTTTAAATTTGAGCAATTTTACTTATATTTTTAAATACAGGGAATAATTTAAATCTGAGACATGTAAAAGTTTTTGTTTCAGTCTTTGAATAAAAATTCCTATTAAATGAAATTTTAATTATTGATTTGGGTAACAAATATGGCCACATTAATAATTTATCATGGTTGTGCTCCGTAATTCACTAAAAACAGAGACTTGATTTGGGATTTTTTCAACATAGTTGAATATAAACATAAATGATCAAGTTATTACGCAGATGATTTTTAGCATCATGGGTAGATTATTCATTCCGAACGTGTTTTATTTCCTATTAAAAATAAACCCAACTAACGGTTTATTACAATAGTCGTTTAACAAAATATATAACATAACTGTAACCGAAGACTAGTTACCTTAAAACTAAAAATGTAAAATAGGGTAAGGGCATGCTTAGGCTACTATCTGCATATTTAAGACTGTTTTTTTGTTTGTTTTCTAAAAATACATTTTCACATATATTTAATAAAAAAAAAACAGGCAGACAATATATAGCATTAAAGGGTAGGTTTTAGTAAAAAGAATACAATATGATGGATGGTCCATTTATGTTAGACTGTCGAATAAGGTTCAACTGCCCAAATGGTCAATCTAGTGGCTTCCCTTATCAGTCATTTGGCCAACTAAAACTCCTATTTGTCAATTCAGACAGCTATTTAGCTGACCAATTTTGCAACCCTTTTATCTACTTGATCAACTTGTTCCTCACTGTTTTCTTAAACCAATCAAAGAGACCAATTGTTTGCAACTCTTTTTCCTCTAAAGCATGCAAAGTTGACTTTTTCATATCTACTTTTTAGAGTTTGAATAGTTCTCCAAGTTATTGTTTTTAGCATTTATTGGATTTGCAACTACATGTCCAACTTGCTCAATTGGATAAGTAATAAGAAAGTAAGGTAAAATAGGTATTTTTACTACCGTATTTGGAAACTGTGCGATAAAAATTAGTGTGATCACAAAAAATACGGAGCTAAGGCATTTTGTATTAAGGAAAATACTTGTACATGAAAAAAGAAATTTATCAAAATTGATTCAACAAAATTCAATTCATATTTCCTCTGCAAAATTCTGAAAATTGTTTTTTACTTTTCCTATTGTGTTTACATGTACATTCAAAATCTCAAAATGGTCTGACAAAGCTTACAATATTGAATAAACTCAAACTAAACAAAAACAAAATAATCACTACTTTTACATATGATTATGTTGCGACATTCTTCCAGAAATAGCAGCAGCTAAAGCTGCTGTAAAATTGGGATCTTTAGTCAAGGAAGAAGCCATTTGTTCCACCAAGAACTGCCTTACTTGAGGCACTTGTTCTGTCCTAGGTTTTGAAGTAGTGTTGTTGGACTTAGATTTTGTAAGATCAAGAGTAATTGTCGAACCATTGGAACCTGAACATGGTACTGAACCATATGCTTGGCTTCTGCTTATCCCTGTCCCTGATGTTGCCTCCATTTGTAATGGATTTGGATGATTGTGTTCTCCTTCATATGTTGCCACTATTACTGATTGATCCTCAATACTTCTTTGCACCTGAAAAATATTACAAATTGTCAATACTTTTGTAGCCTTTTCAATTTGTTTCAAAGGGTTTAGAACTCGAACTTTAAAATTTCTAACCTAATGGTTAAGATTGAACTTGTGACCTCTGAAGGTCCCATGTTCGAACCACATCCAGGGTGGACAGAAATTTTTTCTATTTAATATAAGCCCAACGGTATAAAATAATAATAATAATAATAATAATAATAATAATAATAATAATAATGACCTTCTTTTTGACAGGGCAACTAGGAGCAAATGAGCACTTGAAATAAGCTCTAGGTGAAGGGTTATCTCTTGTGACCTTTTGGCCATATTTCCTCCATTGATATCCATCCTTAACAACCTGCAAAATCAATTACCATAATTTAATTAATTAGGAGCTCTTAACAAGCCTTAAATTAATGTGAAAATTAAAAAATTTAATAATTAATTATAGGACTTACAAGGGTTGTGTCGGATGGTTCGGTCTTAACATAGACTTTAGAAATCTTGGCTTTGATAATCTCTTCTCTGGGTTTCTTGCAAGATTCTTCATCTGTTGAACTGCTTTCAGAATTTCCGTTGTTCCCAATTGTAATCTCATTGTTATTATTATTATTAATACTCTCAGATTTTCTTTTTCTTGATGGGCTTTGTTCCTTTTCTTGATTCTTGCTCATATAATCAACTAATTGACTCCTTAAAGCATTGTAATTTTCACACATCACACTTAACATTTCAGTTAGCCTCTTGTTTTCTGTGCTCACCCTGTTCAATTCCTCCATTAAATCTCCATTTCTCTGCAATGCAATGTAATTCAATCAATATACTAGTTAAAAACTCATAATTTTTGGTTTTCCATTTGGTTCATCGTTCTGCGGATCCAACTCCCAATGAGGATTTTCTGCATTCGATAGGACTCGAACCCAAGACCTTACTTAAGCGATACCAAGTCGCTTATTACTTACACCAACCCTTGTTGGTATCAAAAACTCATAATTAGTAAAATAATTGAGCAAAAATTAAACCAACTAACCTCTTGTTTCAGAGAATCTTTGATACCCAATTGAATGAAATTGGTTTCAAGTACTGGTTTCTTAACTTGTGTAGGGTTGATGTTAAGATCCAGGGAAGTATCAACCCAAGAAGAAGAGTAATCCATTGAAAAAGATTAATTAGAGAGATAAAATTAGAATTTGGTGCCACAAGAATTAGAATTTGGGATTGAAAGTCCTGAATTTATAATTGCAATAATAGGGAAAAAGGGCAAAAGGACAATGTCGGTTGTAAACAAGAAGATTGTCAAAGTCAAGCAAAGCGCCCACCATTTTTAGCAATAAACAATGGATATGTAATTATGCATATTAAAATGTGTCTTTCTATTTCATTCCACTTAGAAGTTTTATGTTGACCAAATTGCTCGTTTTTTTAAAAATTTCATGGGATGGGGTCTATTTGAAGTAAATTTTATTTTAATTCGAACCCTTATGCTCACATTTTCCACGTTATGGTTGTCTTTTTGATTATAAATTATTGGGATTGTACTAATAGATTATTAATACGACTGTATGTTCAATGAATTTTTCAGATTGGCTTGTTTGATTTGGTTTTGTCTGAAATTTAGTGAAACAGAAAAAGCAGAGACCATTATTTTTATTTGTACTTATATGTAATAATAGAAATTGGTACTTTCTAATTTATTACTTGTTTCACGATTTTCTTTATTTTCCGATCAAATTCAATTCATTATGTTTTTTTTTATTATATTGAGAAAAATTGATAAAATAAAGTCTGAATAATTTTAAAGTTGTGATGAATACTTTCTCATATTAATAAATTCATGAACTTTCTCACATTGATAAATTTATATTGACAATTTTTATCAATAAAATAGCTAAAGTAGTTGGGTATAATATTTAAAATTATTGTGCGATGAGAAAAGAGAAATGGTAATTGTTAAAACTTGAAAGAGTTGACAAAAGCCATAATTTGTTATATTCATTCATAGATTGTTGCATTTGATAGATCTCCGAACAAATTGATTCAACAAATATGTACACACACGCTTGTTAAAATTTCTGGGAATTGAAAATTAAACTCCTTAAAAGGTACGGAATATATAACCATGTCAATCTCTCTCTACATGCTCCTATATAGAATAGTACGCATATAAATTTATTATTAAGTTTGATGTCTTCAAATTTCAAATGCATCCAACTTAACAGGATTCTACTCTTAGAAATATTCATATTTTAGACTAAACATATGGCTCTTAAATTGATAACGAATCAGTCACTTAATGTGATTGCGTCAATTCGTTTATTATTATTATTATTATTATTATTATTATTATTATTATTTTGACAAAAAAAATCAAAATAATTAAATAATTAATATTATTGTTTTAAATTCAGTTTCAATTATATATATATATATATATATATATATGGAAAAAATAAGTTTTTCTCAATTGTGTGTTTCTTTTATTGTCTCTCGTTCAATTTTTATCATATGACAAACACGTATGAGTAATAAATAGATTGACAGGAGATAGAAGCTGAAAATATTAAAAAAATATACACATCGCAAAAATTGAATTGTGAACAATATAGAGATCAGAGACAACGAATATTTTTCCCAATTTAATTGTCTTTTACTGCATCATTAATTTTTAACTATCCTGTTTCATATATGATCTATAGTGTCTGATCATTTTCTTTCATTTCATTTTCATGTTGAAGCATCAATAGAGAACTTGTGATACATGGTAGAAGTTGGGTGAATGCAAATTTTTTTTTTATTGTCCATCTGAGTCACCGGAGCTTTGTTAGGTGAAATAAGTTAAGTTTCTATTTTTTTATGATAAAAACTATAAAATTTAGTAAAACAAATAAAGAAATAAAAATCTAAGTTTATTTTACTATATAAATCTGTATTGATTATTATCATTATTGTTAATAATTTTAGTTCATGCATATACAAATTTATTTACACCCGCTCATCTTCTCAAATTATAAAATGACGTAAAAATGATAAATTTTCTTCTTATACTTATTTTGGAGATAAAAAAAACATCTTTTTAATCAACCACCTAACCCGACATGACAATGTTTAATTAATATAATCCAATTGGGTTGAATTTATGCAATCAATGAACTTATCAAGCAAGGTCTTATTATTTTTTATCAAAAATAATTTCTTTTAGCTTGACACATACAGTTTATAATTTGAAAGTCTGAAAATTAGTTTGAACAAATAGTTTGAAATTATGAAAACAAACAACATAATGTAAGTGATAATATAGCATTAATATTAATGCAATAATATAATATAATATAAATTCAATTCAACCGTGTATAAATAATATCAATGCATTATATGATTTTGACCAACAAGGTGTAGTTCAGTTGGGTAAGCATGTTGAGTGAGTTGGAGGAGAATAAAGTTTGAATCCCACTAAATACATTTATTGAGAGGGGTGAGGAGCCTCAACTATTACTAAACCTTAACTATTACTAAGTCTCAAATAAAATTATCTAATACTTATAATTATTAAAAAAATGCAATATATGATTTTGACTTCGGCACTTTTCTGAAAAAAAAGTAAAGAAATTGGAGAATGGACCATTTTGTAATTAGGTGCAATAAACTAGAATTTTTTTTTTTGATCAAACAATAAACTAGAATTAGTCTGACCTTTAAAACAAAATTTTGACTTGTACATGTGTTACGTAATTTAATTATTTAAGGTAATCTAATTGTAATTGTGTTTTATTGCCTTAGTACGGCAGTCATAGAATAGTAACCCACACGCATGTATATTTAGTGGTAAACAGAATTATGATCACAAACTATTATTATAACTTATACGTAATTAGAGAACCTGCATTAAACTATTAATTAGGCCAATAGCTGAAACTATTAATAAGGTGATAGTATCTGGAATTGTTTAAGTTAATTACACCCGAGTTCAATCTGTTTTTATTTCTCTTTCCGATCTATTTGTTTATTGCTTGATACAAATGAGAAAGTTTATTTGGAAACATTAACAAAGTGTTGGGTTGAACCTAAACATGTAGATCGAGCAGTGGCGGAGCCAACACCCCATGTAGGGTGGGGCTTTTCAATCGGTGACCGGCGGTCATAAATTTCAGTAAGCGACCGACAAACATAAATTATGGTCGATAAGAAAAATTAGTCCTACTAAAATATGTCATTTTAGACTTGTGAATGAAAAAATTGTTACAAATTTTATGAATAATATATTAATCTTAAAGTTTTTTTACATATTTTATAGAATTTGAAAATCAATAGTATTGTATTTATATTTTAAACTATTGAATATGAAGAAAATTAGAAAATAAGATGAAATATAAGAGAGTAGTAAATGCCAGCGAGTATATAAAATTAAAAAATATAATTAGGAAATAAATTAATTAGCGAAAACTTATAAATTGAAAGAGTTAACATTAAATATACCGTTATTAAAATCTCCATTAACGATTGTTTATTAAATTTTCCTTAATATTGGTGCACATTAAAATCTTAACATTTTTATTTAATTCCTTCTTTTATCACTTTATCTTCTACCTCAAGCTTTATAAAGCTTAATTAATAGAGGGTAAGGCTAAAGGTTATCTGTACATGAGTTCTCCAGCGATCGGGGTGGAGTTGAAGCACCACCCCACCCCCTTAGCACCGCTCCTAAGTTCGAGTAACGTGTACTTAACAATACATATATAAGCTCTTTGTAAGGTGTGTAATAGTCATGGTAAAAAAAAACTAAAAATACAGTAAAAAAACATAATAATGTTGATGTTGAGATAAATAGAAAAACTAAGAAAAATATAAAATTCAGTTTAATTTATTTCAATTTAATTTAACTTTTAAAAATTAAAAATAATAATATTAAATAAAATAATATTATTGAGAGGGATAATAAACTTACTAAACAACGCAGGTATTAAATAAGGACCCCCTCCAAAACAGAAGTCTTAGAAGACTTCATAATGATATTCAAAAACAGAAAATTAGACGAGTAGGTGGGTCAGTCCATTGAACCTGAATTTAATCAAAATAAAATTCCACCCCTTTCTCATTAATGTATTCTATCCGTTTTCTACTTTTATTCCAATTTTATCTGCATCTATTGTGTCTTTGTCTTTTCTACATTTTTTTTATTTAAACGAGGTTTTGAAGTAATTGGGAATTGATGACCGGTTATTTTTATTTATTTTCTTTGTAGATGCTGAATTAAGTTTTTGGTTTAATTGATATCTTATTTATTTAACATAGACATCTATCATTTTAAATTTATGGATATTGAATATTTAATTTATTAGATTTTAGTTTAATGTATACTTAGTTCTCTTAATTTAGAAAGTTTTATGGCTTGATAAAAGTATTCATTGCAGCCCCTTCAGTGCCACGTGTCACCTTGCGATTGGTTAAACTTTTTAAAGATATCAAATTTTTAATTTTCATCTCTACAATCAAAATGTGATACATGGCATTGAGGGGTTACACTGAACACATTTTTAAGTTCAGGGGTGGTAAAAATATTTGTAAGTTGGAAGTGCCAGGTGATAAAAATTACCAAGTTGATGGGGCTAAATATGTGTTAAGCCTTAGATTTTATGTCATGTCCAACTTATTACTCTATATTATCTACTCTAAACTCTATTTATAGAGTTACCATGGTATATTTCCTCCAACTCATTACTCAATTTTTCTACTCTAAATAAAAATCCATTTCATCAAAAAATATTTACTATTACTATTACTATTATTATTATTATTATTATTATTATTATTATTATATTATGTTCTTTTTGATATATTATTTTGTTGTAGTTTAATTTTCTTATATCTTATTATGTAATTTTTAAATTTATTTTTGAAACTTTTAATTCAATATTATATTAATCTAATACATCTTATATTTTATTATATGATTTAGTTTTTAAAATTTTTGGTCATATTCAAATTTAATTTATATAATTATAATTTACTATTTAAATAAAAAGTCATTGTTATAAAATGATAAGTAAATTAAATGAGATTAATAATTATAAAAAACATATAAATTATCAAAGAATTCATAAGTATAAAATTATACCTTAATTAATTAGTTAATAAAATTAAAATAACATTAAAATATTTATCTTCAAATTTAGAGTAGAGTGTGTATTACTCCAAATTTAAAGTGAGGATTTGGAATAGGGTTGAACATCAACCCCCCACACACATATATATATATATATATAACCATAGGTGGTGAAAAAAATTAAAGTAACTCAATTTATATTTAAATCAAGTTACAAATAGAAGCAGTATGCTTGAAAACTTGTTTTATAAATTTATTGTACATTAAGGCGTTTCTAAATGAAAACTCTCAGTTTACCGTTGCATACGATCAAGTTTTTCTTTGATTTTATTTTGCAAAGGATAAATAATGTATTATTAACTCCAAAAAAAACAAGGAATTCTAAATCTACGGTCTCACTTCTAAAGCACATGTTTACGACTAATTGCCAAAATAATCAACTTTTATTAGCCTTTTCTTGAATCGAACCTGGCTCACATCTAAACTACTAAGAATCGTGTATTAACATTTTTCTATATAAGCTTATTTCTAATCAGTTTAAATTAGAAATAATATTAATAATTAAGATTAATATTAATTAGGAATATTATTTACAATTAATTGTATTTGTGTTGATTCATTTGTTTCCTTTTCTCATAAGTGGTTTTGTATATTATACATATAGTTGATTATTAACAACTCAGAAATACAATATACAATTTCTCAATTTATCTTTTGTTTATATTTTCCACATGGTATCCGAGCAGCGTTCCTGTTACTTTTGAAGATCATCGACTATGTATATCAACAGCATGGCTTATTTGACTCAGCCATGTCCAATTGATAACAATGACATATATTCTAATGCATCAGGTTTGTTCTCTCATAGTGCAACAATTAATTCAGTTTTTGCAAAGCCATGGATCCTTAACAGTGGTGTCACTGACCACATCATTTCTGATTCTAAATATTTCATACAAAAACGTACACCTTCAGTTACCTCAGTAAATTTACCAAATTGTTCTATTGCTCTTATCAAATTCATGTTCAATTTAATCATGATATTCGTTTAGAACATGTATTATGCATTCCATCCTTCAATTTAAACCTTATTTCCGCTAGTAAATAGACTAAATCTCTCAACTGTCGTATTATTCTCTTACCTGACAGTTGTATCTTGCAGGACATGGTTACGAGGAGGACGATTGGTTCGGGGTGAGCAACGAGGTGGTCTATATTACATGTCACCTTCCATTCCAGTACTGAACTTCTCACAATCTTTTAATTCTTTCAATTTATGGCACATGCGCCTTGCACATCCATCTTTAAAATGCTTAAAATAACTTTTTCATTACTTTCATCCAATAATAAAATGTCATTTCATAATAATTGTAACATTTGTCCTATGGCTAAATAACCTAGACTTTTTTTTCATCTAGTTCAATAAAAACTAATTCTCTTTTTGATCTTATACATTGCGACATTTGGGGACCACACAAAATTGCAAACCATTACAATGCTAGATTTTTTTTAACAATTACCGACGATTTTTCTCGGCGTACATGGATTTTTCTTATGCAACATAAATCAGAAACACAACGTTTTATCAAATCATTTATTACCTTTGTATCTATACAATTTGATAAATATGTTAAAAAGATTCGATCTAATAATGGTCCTGAATTCATTTCCATGTGCCAATTTTTTGAAGAAAAAGGTATCGAGTGCCAGTTTCCTTGTGTTTACACACCCCAACAAAATGGTGTTGTTGGACGGAAACACCGTCATATCATTACTGTTGCTCGTTCTTTGTTATTTCAATCAGGACTACCACTTCAGTTTTAGGGCGAAAGTGTTCTCACTGCAGTACACCTCATAAATAGATTACCTAAGCTTCTTCTTTCTGGGAAAACTCCTTATGAGCGTTTGCATAATAAGCTTCCCTCGTATGACTATCTTCGAGTATTTGGGTGCCTATGTTATTCCACCGTTGTACAACCCAAACAAAAGTTTGACCCTAGAGCTCGTCAATGCATTTTTGTTGGTTATCCATTTACTCATAAAGGTTATAAGTTATATGACATTGCTTCTTCCACTTACATCATTAGTCAAGATATTATTTTTCATGAAACTATATTTCCATATCAACATCACCATCCTTCACCCACTTTTGCCAAATTTAGATCTTGATCTTTCTCCTTCACCTGTTTTACCAAATTTGGCTCTTGATCTTTTTCCTTCACCAAATCTCAATAATGAACTCTCAGAAAATTTGCCCTCAACTGAGTCACATCCCGTCGATCAATCGCGTAATATCGATCAGTCACACCATATTGATCAATCACAATATGTTGATCAATCGCATCCTGTCAACCAATTTCCTTCTCCACCTTCGATTAGACAATCTTCCCCGAAATCGCCAAGCTCCAGTGTAGCATAAAGACTACTTTGTTCCTACTCAAGCCAATCAGTCCATCAATGTTCTAATGTCCTCTAAAGGTACAAAATATCCTCTTTCTAATTTTTTATCATATTCAAAATTTTCACCCGCACAACGTACTTTCCTTGCTAACATCACAGTTCCAAAAGAACCCACTTCTTATGAACAGTCCAACCTTAATCCTCACTGGCAAAAAGCCATGACTGTAGAATTAAATGCATTAGAAGGGAATAATACTTGGAGTAGTGTGTCACTTCCCACCGGTGACAAACCTATTGGATGGCCATAGGTCTATAAAATCAAATACAATTCTGATGGGAGTATTGAGCACTACAAGGCGCGACTGGTTGCTAAAGGATATACACAAATTAAAGGTCTTGATTACAATGCAACATTCTCTCCAACTGCAAACTTACCATATTACGGTGTCCCTTAACTGTCGTTGCAGCTCGTAATTGGTTCACAAATCAATTAGATGTACAAAATGCATTTTTACATGGTGATTTACATGAGGTGGTTTATATGGATCTTCCTCCCGGTCTTTGTCGACAGGGGGAGAATTAGGTGTGTCGGCTCAACAAATCATTATACGGCCTCAAGCAAGCCTCTCGGAATTAATTCTCTACATTTTTTAATGTGATTCAATCAGCGGGTTACCAACAGTCCAAAGCAGACTATTCTTTACTCACAAAGCATGAAGCGTCCTCATTCATAAAGATTGCTTACTTCAGTGTTTTCGCATTAAAAATCTTGGAGATTTGAAATATTTGTTAGGGATTGAGTTTTCTCATTCCAAAACTAGAATATACATGTCCCAAAGAAAATATGCACTTGATATTTTACAGGATACAGGGCTCACAGGTGCTCATTTAGAAAAATTTCCAATGGAGTAGCATTCAAAGTTAACTGTAGATGATGAAGAACTACTGAAAGATCCATCTAAGTACAGACGGCTTGTAGGAAGGTTAATATATCTCACAATCACTATATCGTTTGCAAGTCAAACATTAAGTCAATTCATGCAATCTCCACGTCAACCACATTGGGCTACTGCAATTCTTATCCTTAAATACATCGAAGGATCTCCAGGATAAGGCTTATTATTACCATCCAAAAATGTTCTCACACTTAAGGCATATTGTGATTCAGATTGGACAGGATGTCGAACAACTTGAAGATCAGTTTCAGGTTATTGCGTCTTCCTCGGTTCTTCTCTTATTTTGTGAAAGTCAAAGCAACAGACCAATGTATCAAGATCATCAATAAAAGCAGAGTATCATGCAATGGCCATTGCATGCTTGGAGCTAGTATGCTACGTTATATATTACAAGATTTGAAAGTCTAGTGTGATATTCCTACACCATTATTTTGTGATAATCAGGCAGCACTACGCATTACTGCAAATCCCGTGTTTCATTAACGTACAAAGCACATTGAGATCGATTGCCATATTGTGTGAGAGAAGCTGCAGGCAGGAATAATTAGTCCTTCATATGTACCAACTCGTCACCAACTTGCAGACATTTTTACAAAGCAACTGGGGACGGATCAGTTCTTAACACTACGACACAACTTGAGGAGGAGTATTAAGAATCATATATTAACATTTTCCTATATGAGATTATTAATAATCAGTCTAAATTAGGAATAATATCAATAATTAGGATTGATGTTGATTAGGATGATTATTTACAATTAATTGTATTTATGTTGATTTATTTGTTTCCTTAGGTGGTTTTGTATACTATAAATACATGTACATATAGTTGATTATTAATAACTCAGAAATACAATATACAATTTCTCAGTTTATCTTTTATTCATATTTTTCACATAAACTTCTAATCTTTCCTGTTTCAACAACAATTTTTCCTGATATTATTTTGTTGGGCAAATAAATATCCTACATTGCTAAGAAAGTTGAAGATTAGATGGTTTATAAGTGTGGACAATATCCTCATAGTTTCGAATAAAAGTGGCAACGCCAGTTTAATCACCGAATATCTGTGAAACCGCTTGTGCTCTATGTAAGACGCGTATCCTCCATCGTATTAGAGCGGAAAAAGATGTGTTGTAGATGGATGGTTGATTGGTCGAGTGGAGGCTTGATGGATCTTTGTTCGAGGGGAGGAATGTTGGAAAAAAAAATATCTCACATTGCTAAGAAAGTTGGAGATGCTTGGGTTTATAAGTGTGGACAATATCCCTAATGGTATAAGGCCTTTTGGGGATAAAGCCTAAGAGCAAAATCATGAGTGCTTAACCCAAAGTGGACAATATCATACCATGTGTGGGGATATGGAGTGTCCATTGTGCTTTCGCAAGGCAAAATAATGAGTATCAGAACCATGCTCTAACGCTAGCCATAATGTGGATTGATCCTTGGAAAGTTGAGCAAACAGTGGTACGTCCAGTTTGATAATCGGATATCCGTGGAACCACTAGTGCTCTATGTAAGTCGTGTTCTCCAACACAACAGGGTGGGATGAAAAACGTGTTAGTAAAATCGTGTTAGTGGACAGATGGTTGATCTGCCGAGGGTAGGCTCGATGGATATTTGTTTGAGGAACGGAGTCTTGGGCAAACAAATATCTCACATTGCTAAGAAAGTTGGAGATTAGATTCTTTATAAGTATAGATAATATCCTCAATGACGTGGTGCTTTTTAGGGTTAAAGCCCAAGAGCAAAACAATGAGGGCTTAGGCCCAAAATGGATAATATCATACCATATGTGGGGATATTGGGTGTCCATGGATCTTCCGCAAGCCGCAACATATATGTATAGGTACTTTGATTTTTTATATTAGTTAATATGTGTTTTGAGTGTTTGATTTGTTAAAATTATCTATTTAGTGTCCTTATATCTAATTTTTAACTATTTTGATGTCCGAATTGTTGGAGATTTTTTATATGGGAAACAATCAATGACAAAGATTGATATATAAATAGTGTAGATTGAGCCTTTAACACAAGGCAATCAGTTTTGCATTAGATGGACTCAACCCCACTTATATATTTATTCACCTATCGAGCTCAACATTCTCAAGGCCCATGAATCCTCTACCCGAATCATCTAATTTTAAGTATATTTAGGAGTTATATAAAGTGATAAATCATGACAAAATTCAACAATGGACGAGCAAACATAAAATTAGAATATTCTAATAGTTTTTATTATTTGAACATTGCTGTAAATAAAATAACTTCATCGAATAGACAATTTTAAACACTTCATGCATCATCTACAGAATATGTTAAATTATTTAAATCGTAATTGGATGTATTGAATTTATTTTAAAGACAATTACCGATGTGGATAACAAAGAAACACCAAAAACACATAAATTTCAATATATTGATAATATTATAATTTAGTAATTTACTCTCTTTTTCCTCATAAAATGTGAAATTCACTTATGATACCAAATTTTTACTTAAATTCAGAATTCCAAAACTAAATGTCATGAATTTGGGGATACATTGAGTATAATCTGTAAATCTAAATCACGAATTTCACAAACCAGTATATGTTTATTATGCATACAATTTTTTTATTAGTATTTTTTACAATAATTCTAAACAATCATTAATTTTTTTAAAAAAATGGTGCCGTTTTATTAATTATGAGGAAAAATTATCACCTCACCACACTTCATTTGACTTGAACTAGTGATTTCAAGAGCTACTGAATTAATCTCAATCATTGGGATAAAACATTCAAGCAACGATTTTATTTTATATATAGTGAGTCTTAAAAATCTTTTTAAACTATATTTTATAACTTAAATGTCCTCTGTTATCTATCCTACTGAAACAACCAATTTTTTGTTGACTTTATCTAATTTCTGCTTATTTCATGTCGGACCCATACAATTGGAGTATTTTATGATTAAAAAATTTTTAAAAAATTGGTAGTACTTTTTTTATAAATTGGGATGGTATAAATTAATTAATATAATAGATGGATATTATAATGAAGTGGTGTAGATGTTTATATTTTTATTATCTCACTTAATAAGGTCTCACGTGTTAAATTGTGAGCTAAAACATTCAAATTACGTGGCACCAAGTTAGAAAAGTAAGATGAAAAAAGCCTAAGAAGGTCCTTACCCCGAAATAATAGACGAAAAATAGCAAAGACCATCATCACTTTGCAACTCCTCAAACAAAATGCTATGGTCAATCTCCATGATCAAGTGAGAATAACCAAGATTTTTAATCCAAAACAAAGCCTCACGAACGGAGTAAGCCACAGCTTCTTCAACGGTCATATGTGTCACTAATCTTCCAGCCTTTGTACAAACAAAATTTCCTCTTGCATTACGAACAATCAATCCATAGCTAACAAACTCACCCTCATTAAAAATTACCGCGCCAGAGTTACACTTAAAATATAAAATATAGAAAGGTTCTCATATTAAAGAGCCCAAAGTTTTCGTCATTATTTACAAATAGTGTTTGAATACATTTTGTATTTTCCAATTCTCGACATGAATTTTAGTTAATATGATATCTATATGTACTCCAATTTGGTATGTCAAATACTAAATATGTACCAACTTAATATATCAATCACAAAATATGTAAAAATTAAATATATTTAGTACTCTCTGGATCTAAAAATAGTCGCTTTGAAAAAATTTATAAATTTTAAGAAGTAATTAATAGAGAATATAAAATTATTTATTTACCCTTAAATTAGTATTAATTGAGTAATATGTGTATTGAGATTGAATTACAATTAATAAGGATATAATAGAGAGAAATGAGTACAAATTTATATTAAAAATAGAGAATAATAAATAAAAAAAATTAAAAAATATATATAATAACTAATTTTTGAAACCGAAATAGCAAATAGAAAATTGTAAATACCATATACATAAAAAAAACATTTGAATTACATAACATCATCAAAACATTTTCCAATACAGAATTGGTTGTGAACAATATTTTCGTGAATTGACTAGTTGATGAAATTAATGTTGTCAACTACTGTCCATATGGAAGATAACGTCATCAGTGATATCATCTCCGTAGAATTTTGGTCTATCCACCGCTTTTCAATTTGATTCCAAGAGCCTGAATACTAATTAATTGTCTATTTTAATATTGCTTTTTTTAATCAGATTTGGAAAGATAATTTTTGAGGAAACTTAATTGTATTAAATTTATTTTATTAAATTTTTTTATTTAAAAAAAATATTAATAAAATTTAAATTATATAAAATTTAAATTTTTGTAAATGTATAAAATAGAAATTTTGTTAAAAGTTATATGATTTTAAAGTAATTTATTTGAGTTAAGCTTTTACATATTATTTTTACCATATTATCCTTCCCATACTTTTTATTATAATGAGTGGAATTGCTTGAGTAAATAATTTTGAAAAAAAATGTTAAATAAATATATTACCAATCAATTGAATTCCCCAACATGAATGATGTTTTTAAATAAAAAATTTATTTTAAGAAATCAATTTAATTGAATTCCATCCGCTAAATTCAATTCAATTCTTTTTCCATTCTCTTATCAAAATGTTTCCAAAAACACCCGTAAACAACTCACTCATGTTGGTTTATCAACTTGTCCACTTATATATATATATATATATATATATATATATATATATATATATATATATATATATATAAACTATAATCATGTTTTTTTAACTTACATATGAGTGCATTGAACTAAATTAAACTGAAATATATAAAATATATTTATTTTAGAGTAAACTTATCAGTTTGTAATATTTATAAATACTGAGTGAATTTTATGGACATAAGTCAAAATGAAGGTATATGTACACCATAAAAAGTACTCATTCCATCTATAAAATATTATTAATTTAACCGAATCATCAAAATTAATAAAAAATTTATTACACAATTAAAATGACTAATTTATCCTTTACTAAATTTTCTTTCTTCTTAATTACTCACTTATAATTTTAACAATACATAATCTCTCTTATAGTTAATAAAAGGGTAAATTAGAGAAAAAATTGTACAAAATATATTGATAATCTAAAGTAATAACTAAAAAGAGAATTAAAAAAAAGCTAAAAAGACAATAAAAATTTGATGAAGGGAGTAAAATGTAATTCAAATTACAACGTAATCCAATTAAAAAGTTGTACATGATATGTATTTTCTTTTTCATTACCAATTGCTTACATTAGCTTAATCAATTAAAAAATTAAGGTTGATGTAATAACAAATGCAAATCATGATAAAATAGAATTTTTGTATAATTATTCTATTTAACAATTAAATATTTTATTAACTCTACGTAATTAAAAGTAAGAATTGAAATAAGTTCTTATTAAGGAGGAAAGATAAAGTTTTTGCTTTTTTTTTTCCTTCTCCTCACTTTAAAGGTTTATAATATTTTTCTTTTGTGTTTTTAAAAATCCCTTGGAGGGACGGTGTGTCCCTCCAAAGGAAAAAAGTTTGAGTGAGTGAAAATTTTAGGGCGGATATTTTAACTAGGTTGGTACATCTGCTTGCCTACAAAACATCCAACCCTCTTTTATTAATAAAAACTCAAGGTCTCAAGATGAGAACAAGAGCAAGGGGTTACACGGAGGTTCAGTTACAAGAGAGTGATAAGCTAGGACCTTCTTTGCTCACCGATCTCCCACACGAAATGATCGACCCCCTGCAAAAAGAGCACCTGTCGGGGCTGCCCTACATCAAATGAAGCCTCATCGTCAGAAAATAACACTGGATGGCATTGTATAATCCAGTTCCTCAATTGAATGCATCTCTCTTGACTTGAAAGCCTCAAATTCCTTTTCCAAAAAGGTCTTAGAACTGGTGCTTCCCCAAAAAAAAGGAACATCCCTGTTGCACCAAGCAAAATTTACGGTTACATATATGGTAAAGATCAGGAAAAGAGATACGAGAGATTGGTTAGGTGTCCAATTATCATGCTAAAAGGAACTTGTGACACCATTCCCCAACTCCACTCGAACATTTAATTTAAAAAAATCCCCAAAAACCTTATTCTTAATGCAACACGAAATAATATCATGCCATACATGAGATAAGCACCTAACATCTGCACATTCGATTAAAGCCCACAAGACAAAACCGTGGCATTTTACACAAATTGCGAACCAAAGAGAATCTTGACCCGACACTCTTAATTTCCAAAGCCACTTCAAGAGGAGACTGCAACTAACCACTTTAAAATCTCTAATAAATAAACCCCCCAAGTTCCTAGGCAATGAAATAGTCTCCCAACTAATCTTAGTAATGCTCCTAGAACTCGCATCCCCCTTCCATAAAAAATTCCTCATAAGTTGTACAAGCCTATCATTGATTGAAGAGGGCATTTTATTCAAGGAGAGTAAATAAATGGGGAGCAGTGAAAGAACCGACTTTATTAGAACAACCCTGCCCGCATATGACAAACATTGACCTTTCCAGCTAGATAACCGATTTTGGAATTTACCACTCAACAAGTTCCAATAAGACACGGGTACACTTTTCATACTAAGGGGAGCCCCTAAATATGTAATCGGAAAATTCTCAACATTGCACCCCAAATTATTCGCACAAGACTGTACTAAAGACTCCTGGACATGAATACCAATTATAGAGCTTTTATGATATTTAATACGCAACCCATAAATGAACTCAAAACAGCATAAAATATGAACAAAAAAAGGTAAAAGAGATTCATCTACGGGTAAAAAACACAACGTGTCATCTGCAAATTGAAGGAGGGAAATATCTACTTCTGAGCCCTCAACTCGAAACCCTGGCAGTAGTCATTTCCGAATGCTAGTCTCAAAATCTGTTTCAGCCCTTCAATACCTAGAACAAAGATAAATGGTGAGATTGGATCTCCCTGCTTCACTCCCCTTTCCAACCTAATCGGATTACATGGTCTACCGGTAATCAAAATAGATGTCATTGAGTTCTCCCTAAAGCTCGCTAACCAACGAATCCATCTCTCGTCAAAACCCAATTTCCTAAACACCGCATCGATATATCCCCAGGAGATACTATCGTAAGCTTTATGAAAGTCAAGTTTTAACATTAAGCCGGGTTATCGTCTTTGGTGGATAGAATGAACAACTTCTGAGGCAATGAACGAACACTCATGGATGTTGCGACTCTTAATAAATGCAAACTGATTCTCCGAAATTAGGTTAGGAAGTAGTGGTTGTAAACGGTTCGCTAAAGCTTTAGATAGAATCTTGTAAATTCTGTGAATAAGTGCAATCGGTCGAAAATTACTCAAAGCCGAAGAGCCCGGGACCTTAGGAATCAGAATAGTATAGGAAGTCTTGATGGAAGTCGACAATATAGCCGATTCCCGGAACCGGTTAAAGAGCTAAAAAACATCCGCCTTCAGTTCCCCCAAAACCGTTTATAGAAGAAAAAGTTGTAACCGTCAGGCCCTGGAGCTTTCCCCTCATCCCATGAACACACTGTCGACCAAATTTCCTCTTCTATAAATGGCGCTACTAGCCTAGCGTTAGAGATCGTATCGACGGTCCTAAAGTTGAGGCCTCCTAAATCAAAGGGCACGTCCCTAACTTTCGAGAATAGATCCAAATTCCTGATGGTCGAAGAAATCAGTACAAGATCACTACACATGACCCCATTAATATCTAGTTGACTTATTTTGTTCCCCCTTGACCGTGCAGAAGCAACCCGATGAAAAAAAGTCGTATTCTCATCCCCTAAAACAGTCCAATTCACTTTAGATTGTTGGTGCCTAATTTTCTTAAAAGTCCTTCGACACTCAACCAAGGTGTTCCTCGCCACCTGTAACTCCGAACCTTCTGACACGTCTATAGGCCGATCAGCCGTGTTAGACATAAGCATTAACACCCTGCCCTCCAACTCCTTAATTCGCTTTTCTGAACCCCCAAAATTTGATGCATGCCACGGACGAATAAAGTCCCTTAAACAACCCAACTTAAAATCAATATCTCTATTAGCTGAGGTTGCGCAAATATCATTCCACCTCGCCTTTAAGAAAGGTAAGAAACCGTCATCATCCCACCAACAGTTCAGAGAGCGGAAGATCCTTTTACCCGATCCCCCCAATATATGAGACTAAAAAATAATCAGAAACTAATTCGACAATAAAGAATCCACCGTCAGTATATTCATTCTCGTCCATAAATCTAGCAGGTCACCCGATACCATCACTCTATCAATCCTTAAAAATAATTGACTGTTAAACCACGTATAGTCCCTTCCATGCAGAGGCATATCATAAAGTACACAATTATTAACAAACTCTTGGAACTGCACCATTGAATTCGAAATTAGCCCCCTATTCCTTGACTTCTCCAAGCTGTGCAAAATCTCGTTAAAGTCATGACACACCATCACTCTTTTGTGTTGGATAATCTATTTTTCTTTTGTGTTGAATAATCTGTTACTATATTTTTTTATTTCCACAACGGAATCGGTTTCTTTAATTATGGATCCAATGCTACACATCTTAATCTTGATAGTTTTATCATTGGGTAGACTTCATCCACTATTAGACAAATTACTTGCATGATCTTTCAGGCACCCTAATTTATCTCCTTCAAGCAAGATTATTCTAGATCTGCAATAATGGTTGATGTTATGACGTATACAAAAGCTCTCATTCGAAAACCTTAGTCGAGATTAAAAAAAATATTGGTTGCAATGTTTATCTTTTATTTTTTTTGTAAGTCTTGCCATATAGCTTGTTTGTTTTGTGTAAAAGTAAGTTTAGTATGTTTGTGTTTTTGTTGTTTCCGTCTGGTGTTTTTCTTCCGATCACATGTTTAGAGTAGTTTTAGAATTATTTACGTTGATCGATCTACGAATCATGTTGCTCAACTGTTAGCTAGAGAGTTGAATCTTCCACATATAAAAAAAAGTTTCAACCTTTGCTTCTGATTAAATATTATAGATTATATTCTTAACTAAAAAATAAGAATTGAAATGAAATTATTTTATTTTATTTTATTATAAAAGAACCGTATAATAGAAACTTATATATACCAATTAAAAAAATGCATGCACATGTTTGCATATATTAATCAATTATGGTAAGGTAGATGATGATATTCAAAGCAACATTATTTGGTCAAAGTATTTTCAAGAAATTGAATTCAGTTTTCAAAAGGAACATATTTAAAATGACCAAATTCATTTGATTTAAAACTAAAATAGATACTCCATAAAAAAAATACTAAGCCGAAACAGAAATTGTGATAGTTATTTGACAATTGCTTAAAGTCTACTGCTTGGAGTTGACTGCCTAATCTCCTACTTTCACAGGGCTAGGCCAATTTAACTCGTTTTTATTTTGTGTAATTTAACCATATATTCATAATGGATTTAGGTTATCTCAAATTAAATGGTAAAGCTAACCTAGTTTTAAATTTTAATTAGATTTAAATGGATGATAGTTTTATAGTAATTGTTAACGCCTTATTATAGTGTGATATGTGAATAACTCATTTTTTTTACTGAAAAATAAATATCATAAAATCAATCATAATTAATTACAGCTCTAATTAAATATGAAAATATATTAAATCAAGTCCCCTTATTAATTCCTCTTTAAATTCCTCATATAATATTTTCGTGATCTTGAGGCTTTTTCTGGACCTCGAATGGAGATGCCCTATTACCCCGGAAACATTTTTTTTCCTTATATAAAGGCTTGAAGTCCAGAGTAAAGGCAAAAATAATGAACCCAACTTTAATTGAGTATATAACCTAATAATTTTGTCAAGTGAAAGAGGTTATAATTATTGCTGTTTTATACAAGAGATTATAATCATTTGTATCGATAAAATTATACATTTCAGTCATTTTAGTCATTTATTGTGATTTTAATGGTTGAGATTTTATTTTAATGATTTGTAGGGTTCAAAATGCAATTAAATCTCAACTGTTAAGGGCTAGTTTGGCCGGGAGTTTTTACAGCTTTTTAAGCAGTTTTTCTGAAAAGCTAGTTGGAGATTTGATTTGATTTTGAATAAATCACATGAAAGATCAAAATGTGTTGTTCAAAGCTAAAATATGTAATTCTATTAAAAGTTTGTGAGAGCAACTTATTTTTACAGCAACTTAAAAAGTAATGCCAAACTGACCCCAAAACTTAAGAAATGGTTGAAATGAACTGAAATATACGACTTTACCGTTTTCCGACATTTAAAAAATACAAATCCTAATCATTCATATCTAATTTGTTTTTTTTATTACGGTGAAATTCCAATCCACTAGTCCAAGCCCATCTCATTAGCCATGTCAATCATTAACACTAAAAAGGCTTGAAGTTGAATCCACTATTATTGGGCTATTTACACAATAACCCTAATTCTGACCTTCTCTTAACTTCTGATCAAGTAAACCTTATTAAAATACGTCAAAATAGTTCATATTTATAAAATATACTTTTTTTATGAAACTGATTTATAAGATTGAAAACATCGTAATTTCTTCAAATGGCAGTAAACTGAAATTGAAAGTTTCTCGGTATATGCTACTAAATTAAATTATACCTGATTTCTTATAGCTGCGTATATATATAGTTATATACTGAATTGCAGGATAATACATGCAAAGTTTTACTGCCATTAATTTATCAACCTGTATCAGTTATAATACATGGCATATGATATGAAATTCATCATGAAATTAAATACAAATGATAGAGCAAGAGGAGATGTTATACCCTACAATTTATTTAAAACAGCAGCTAATTAAGCCACAATTTTAAGCAGTAGCAATTCTTGTTTTGTTGGAGATGGTAAGGCCAAGACCACGGGCATAGTTGACAAGCTGATCAAGCTCAGTAGACAAGTCAATAAGGCCATCATCATTAGCATCAGCTTGCCATATACCGATTTGAGCTCTCATACGCGGTAAATACGACCCCAAATTATCGAAGGCCTTCTTCAATTCCTCCAAACTCAGACAATTATCATGATTTGTATCGGCTTGGATCAGTATTTTCCTTATCTGATCCTCTGTTAGAGCCACACTTGCTTGCTTGCTCTCACTAAATGTAAATCCCATTTTTAGTAGCTTAGCTTATGTTTCTTTTTTTTTCTTTTCCAACGGCAGCACATTTTATATAAAAAGAATTCTTGTAAAAGCGCATGTCATTGGTGTGTTATATATTCTTCTTATCTTCTCGGGTAAAAAGAAGGGTTAGCATTCAACTTGGGTTGCATATGTTCTGTGATAACTATGCATGGGCATCTACTGTCTAAATCCAACATTAATAACTTTTCTAGTTTCGAAAAAATTATCGACTTTTCTTATTCTTTTCTTGATAACTATGCATGCATGGGCATCTATTGTCTCAATCCAAACATCACCCATGAGTTTGAGTTCAATTTAGACAAATTTGGCCCAACTTGTTTTTTTTTTTTCCAATTTTCAAATTTACAAACTAACTATGCGATGCACATTATTAAAGGTGAAAATAAAGGTTCAGCGAAAACAATATAGGAACGGCTACCAGTTATAGTTTAGTCGGCACTGTAGCCGGGTTTCATCATAGAGTCGAATTCAACTAAATACCGTGGAAGAGCCTTTAAAAAAATCACATGTCCTCAATTTGGTATTTCTTCTATACCTTTTTCATTTTATGACACGTGGCAATTTGTATTATTATTTTATTATTTTTTAAATTTACTTTCCTACTTTTTATCAATATCTCCTACAAACTTGCAATATATTGAAAAATGAATGAGAGACATGGAAGGAGACGGAAATTTATAGAAAAAGTCAGGCTTTTTGTACCCTTCCCTCATCCAATGGTTGATGATTAATTAACATTTAATTAAATATTCTCTCATATTCATTAAAACTCCTCTCATCGATTCTCAACCATTGAATGAGAGAAGGGTACAAAAACTCAGGAGCAGTGTATAAATTCCCGAAGGGGCCCTCATGATTTTTTTTTTCATTAATAATTATTTCAGGCTGTAATTTAAACTTGACAGCTGGCATAATTTGCTTTTTTTTTATGAAGACAACTGGCATAATTTTCAACTAACGTGTAATTTTGGTCATTACTTCTCACTTCTGAATTTTAGTCATAACTTAGTAGGTATTAACAGCAATAAAGATTTGAAACAAAGAAATATACTACTAGTATTCTAGACATGGTGCAATCGTATCTTTTGTGTTATTTTTATAGTACTCCCCCGCATGTAGATGTTTTTCGGGCTTGAAGCATGCACAACCCATGCTTACTCTACAATATGTTGAAACTTAATTCAACAAACAAAGCTGCTATATTTTGAAATCTCGACCTTTGATATCGTTAAATCATTTGAGCTGATAGTTAAGTTAAGTTGTTTCTGCGGCTATTGTATAATTAAACTACAAAGAGTAAGACATTTTTAATCCAATTAAAAATCGTTTAAAGTTTAAATTGAAAGATACTAGGTGACCCAACTCTTCTTATACGGTCCAACTTGGGTTTGTAGTCCCCATAAAAGAGGCTTTTTATAAAATTGGCATGAATTTGTTCCTCTACTTTTCTTTGTAATTTACTGCACCTCTTCTCAAGGCCTTCTCTCTATTCATAAAAAAACAATACTTGAAACTTGCTGAAATTAGAGTCATAATTTATATTTTGCTATCATCATATGGCATACAACAACAAATTCTGTGTTTCCTTAATTCATAACACACAACAATACCATATTCTTTTTTTAGTTATATGGGACATTTTTGGCAAATCTGTTGATCGTGGGGTTTGAACCCACAACCCCACACTTGTTAACTTTTTCCTAACAAAGTAGTAGCCACTAGACCAAAACCTACTGATTGGTAAAAACAAATCTAAAATTTGCCACTATTGATTTGACATATTTAGATTGATAACTGTAAAACTACGTACAATTCTTAGTTTCATTCTATTTGATATGGCATAAATCAGCGATCTTTTGAATTTACCCTTAACATAAAAGTTTTTTTGATAATTGAAAGATTAATGATTTTTAAGAGTGGTTTTAGCCAAAAAAAATTGGAACCCTTAACAAAAAAGTTACCACATATTGTTTTTTCTAATTTTACATATAGTAGGATCGTAAAATTTATTAGATTTTCTTATTTAAAACAACATGCATGCATTTTGTATGAACTCAAAAACATAAAGAAAAAAAGCTCACGGGCGATAGTATGGCTACATGATCTCTCAACCAACATAAAAAAAAGGCATACGAGATACGACTGATGGGATCGATATATATACATGTACACAATTTTGTCAGTATTTATTTGTATTATCGTATCGAGAAATATGAAGCTTGCTACTTGATAGAGTATCCAAGAGAATAAGCATAACGAACAAGATCATCCAATTCAGTCATGTCAACAACTCCATCTCGATTGGCATCAGCAAGGCGCAATCCCCGATGTGCCCTGAAAAGCGGGAAAACAGCACCCAGATAGTTAAAGGTTTGTCTTACCTCATCTCGGCTAAGAACTTTGTCTCTATTCAAGTCGAATTGCATAAAAACTTGCTTAATTTGCTCTGCTGTGAGATCTACAGGAATGCATTTACCATTGTTCACAGTTACTGAAGGATAGTGATATATTTGGTTACTTGGGGTTGGATTATGGGTTATATAATGCATATTAACTGGTTGGTACGAGGTTTTCATATTCAACTGTGCTTTCAGTTCAGGTGTTTTTAATGGTCAAGGAATTGAAGATGTGATTAGTTATATATAGGCTTGATATTTTAATCATTGCTTCTTATCTTATTATAAATTTTATTCTATCTTGGCTACTTGGAATTTAAGTTTATGCACCTTTTTTGGTATCAATAGTTTAGGAAGGATATGGAATCTGTAAAGCTGCAGACTGATAAAGTTGTACATTTTAGCCAATTTCAACCAATCATTGATTTTATAATGGTAGGATTTAATCGTTTATGAGATGGAGTTTATAGAATCAAGTTAAATTATTGATTAAATAAATCTTATTTACAGAAAATTCTCATCCCATAATGGAAGAGGTTAGTGTGAATTTTCTGTTCACAAGGACATGAATTAACAATAATAATTCATGCTTAACGTGATTCATGCTGTCCTACTAATATATGCTTTGTCAGAAAATAATATTATCTTATAAATTATGCAAAATTATTCACCATTTCTTAATCTTATCTAAATCTTTTTTAAAAAATATTTCCAAGCAGCCTGAGACAGTCTTGTTCGGAGCTTAATCACAGCTAATGCTTCTTGCCCCTCCCAATAATTTTATTTATTGGGATTCAAACTTATTTCTCCTCCAACTTACTAATCTTACGTAGCCAACGTATAACTAAAAATTGTTGGTAATATTTTCTAAATCTTAATGCTCCTAAAACTACATATGAGAGTCCGGTGAGGTTCTGCATTTTGGAACCACCAGTCTATCCTCCTTATTCTCTTCCTCAACGTAGTGCGACTACAAAACCATGGAAAATTTTATAATTTTCGGGGGTTGGGTAGAGTCAGGCATGATCCTGACAAATTAGGGGTCTTAGGCAATTTAATATTAAAAATAGTAAAATGGGATATTCAATAAAAAAAATAATGTAAAGAAAAACTTTTTTTTGTAAAACATAAGAATTGAACCTTTGCGTTCTTGAAACTTTAATTAATATTTTACCAATTGTTCTAACATTAGTTATTATTTGTTTTTATCTTTTAATTATTAACAAATAGATCTTGAAACGAAAAAATATTTTTGAGCCCCTTTCGACTATGGGCCTTAAGCGATCGCATCAGTCGCCCACCCCTCACGGCCGGGCTTGGACCCAACCCCATATACAATCGCCCATGTACCTAGACCCTATACTTAAAATGTTAATTTATAAACATTTGTGTTAATATGGTTTTTTTTTGTTTGATACAAAATGATAAGGGGTGTATAGTGCAGAATAGAATTGAATTCAGTTTATAAATAAAATTAGTTGGTTTGAATTGCTTTAGAATCTAACAAATTAAAGTGAATTTAGTAGTTGAGCTTTGAAGTTGTGATCCTACAGGTTACAAGTTTAAATCTGGTGGGGTGGAAAAATGATTTCTTTTATTATTATTATAAATTTAGTGACGAAAAAAAAAAAATTAAAAACGCCAATTTTTTTAAACAAATTAAGTAGATAAGATTTGAATCATGGGGAATAAATTAAGAGATATGCATCGTCCAAAGGAGGGTGTTACCCATTTTTAAACCCTTGAGGTGGAAGGAATTAGGTTCTCTCCAAAAAGCTATGATTATAATCAAAGAATTCGAATATAAATTTTTTAAAAAAAGACAAAAAAAATATATACAATCTTCATGGGGCATAACATCGTATACCTACACTGTAAAAAAAACTTAACTCAATTGACGCATCTCTTAAAGTGAATGTGGAAAGTTTTAGGTTCAATACTGCAACAATTACCTCCCAAAAATCCAACATTTAACCTTCTTCCATTCCTCTTTATTCATACAATCTAGCTTTGTTTCTCTTCTTCTTGATCTGATTTCTTCTGTAGTGGAAATAAGAATCTCTTTGGATACTATAGTTAAAAAAATTTGTGGATTCGCCACCGCAAAAAGTAACAAATTGATAAAATGAAAAATAAAAATAGAATGTGTAATAATTGCATACCTAGCACAGATAAAAAAGGGTAATAAATTGTATAACAATGCGATATATAATAACTTTGTCTGTTGTTCCTAAATTTTACAATATATTTATAAGCAAACAAATTTAGGTGGAATATTAGAGGAAAATAATATAAAAAAAGTTGACCGCAAACCTATATGTATTCTCGAACTACACGAAGATTCGTATTGGACTATTCTTTTGGAGAAAAGTATTGTGATTTCCATTCTCCCACTATTCAATCCATTCTAATAAGATGAAAGAAGGGAAATGAAGGAAACTCCCACTCCCTCTATCAATTTACAATCAAACACACTCTTAACATAACAATTCAATAATCAAACCGGATCACAGTTCATTAGTTTTTGTCGCCTCTAAAGTGTACCTAGCAAGTATATATACTAGGGTCTATATTGTGTATAGTGGCAAGAACAAGTGTCGTATCTACAAGGAGCGTGTAAAGTGCCTAGAGTTCTCTCTAGTAAAAGGGCTAAACAATTCTATAATTTTAAGGTGAAGTTCTTATAAACATAAACAAAGGTAAATGATGAAATTAACAATGTTAAAGGATTCCAAGTTTGTATACTTCAGCAAGATAGTCACAGAGTTCTTCCAACAGCAACATAACATGCATAATCAATAAGCGATATAAAGATCTCCTAAGTATTTCAACCAAGGTAATCTAAGCATTCCCTTCGGCCATCTTAAACACTATAGTTATTCAACCTAAATCTCTTTTCAGACTCAATAGGCAAATAACAATGCATTAGGTACAGTTGAGCATTTAGATAAAATCTAAAACCTTGGGCTTACAATCAATCACCTTTCGGACTCATGAATCATAAGTGTGTGTTTGGGTCAGTTACAAAAGTCCCTTGCGAACTTATACATGTAACTCTATATGAATTGGATCCAAGATTCATAAGGAATAAGCATACAAACAGAGCAATGATTATAAAGCTTAAAGAGTTAAATACATTATATGGCTGCTGAAGAGATCTCCTTGGACTATTTACCTAAGTAGACTCACCAGGAGGAGGACTACTCACTCATGCTTTCAAAAATAATACTTGCCATTAAAGGGGAAAGAAATTATAGTTAGCTTTTTAGGTAGCCAAAGCTTGCTCTCTAATGAAGAAGATGCCATAGATATTAGCACCAATCCTCAAAGGAGAGAGGAAATATTCCAAAATAAAATATTACAAAAATAAGCAAAATATCTCGATATTTGTCCAAAACAACACTAAATAAATCCCCACTAGTGAAAAAGGCTTCTAAAAAGGGGTAAAAACGGAAGAGATTAAATTAGTCAAAATCTACTTTTTCTTTTTTTTCTCCTCTCTCTCTCACGAAAGTCAAATCAACCACCATCCACCATGCTGCTACAGTAATCTCTATTATTGGCTGGGTTTTTGAGCTATTTTCGTCCTTTTGATAGCAACACGATGGAGATCCCCTTCTTTAGCAAAAACCTGTAAATCTGTGGAGAACTCTATAGAAATTGATTCTTTTTCAACAAATTGTTAGTTCAAAATGCATGATTTTGACAACATAATTTCAACGCATCAAATTTCCCCACACTCAAAGAATTGCTTGTCCCCAAGCAATTCATTTCATTTAAAGACATAGTACTCTATTGTCTATAACTGCAGAAAGTATCAAGACTTTGGAAGAATGATTATGCGTGAGTAATATCACAAGAGAACTTTAGAACAGAGAAAAACCTTCAACACACTATCCTAGTAATTCCCAGCAAGGCATGTAACTTAAAAGAATTTAAACTTCTTACTTCAATTAAGTATACTAAATCAGAATTTCTCACCAGGAGTTTTCATGAAGTGTTTGAGTGTTTAATGCGTGGAGTTCTCCGTCTTCACCCTCATTCAACAGGAACTTGGTTTTAAGGCCATATGCTTTCTATTTGGTCAAGTGTCCACCACATCATTGTTGAAGCACCTGCACTATCATAAAGGTCTTTTGAGGGTTGTAACTTGACTAAGGTATTAGGGTGTGTTAAAAAGAATTTTTATGTGTAAAGATCTCTAACAGGACGGTTTTGGATCAGCAACAATTCTTCGATTGAGAGATCTTTGTGGCATTTTTTTTAAGTTGGAGGTTCTTCAAATATTACAGAGCATAAGCAATTATTTTACAACATAAGAACTTTAAAGTAATTACATATAGATTTTTTTTTCAAAAATATAATTACAACAGATAATACAAACTTTGCTTCACAGGTTCTCCTTCTTCAAAGGCTCTTTTTCATGTGACGAGATCTTCATCCAGTTAACACTTGGTTGCTTCTTTTGATGATTTCCTTGTGAGAAGATCTTGAAAGTGTTTTAGGGAATCAAAGTGATGGGAATTGGGGCTGTAACATGTGTAAGAAAAGGAAAGGCAAGGGGGTTCTCTAGGGGATAATATTAGGGTTGGCATTTTGGCTAGAGTGTGATCCTAAGTGCCTTAATCATTTAGTGTAAAGATTCAACAGTGGTCTGAACAAGTACTAACACAAAATCATATGCAAGCATTACATGTATCTCGTATAGCAAGTTCTAGCTAAACAATAAAATCTCCCTACTCAGAAGAACTTCAAAGCATGTAGTTTTGCAATGAATAAATTTGTCTCAAAGTTCTTTCCAATTTAGGGTTCACATTCTGATTTACCAAATTGAAGTAAAAATTAAAAATTCTTAAACTTTTAACATGCCAAACAGGTTTGCTAGCTTATTATGTCAAGTTCTTCTAATTCTAAAGTACAGTTCTTCTGTTCTTATTCATGCGTAACAAAACTACATGCTTTGAAGTTCTTCTGTTCTTCTGTTCTTATTCATGCATAACAAATTTCCAAAGCAGTTACACTTCCTAGAGTTGCTAACAATAGGTTCTCCAATCAAAATATGCAATAATTTCCTTGTAAACAGCAATCAATTTAAGTAGGAGATATTTAAAATGAAAAAATTTTGTAACCTAAAACTATCATGCAATACCATGTAATCAATTAATAATTATGCATCAAATCTCTACGAATAAACAAGCTGCAATTCTTAATCTCCTCCCCACACTCAAAACTTGCTTTGTCCTTGTGAGGTGTCGATGACGTATGGGTCTCCCTTGATGCCTGTGTGAGAGGCGGGGCCCACTGGGGGTTTGGTTGGATTTAGGCATGACAAAACATTTTTAGTTAAAGTTTGCACAATAAGCCAATTTTAATGAATAAAAGAATCGAGACCCAAATCTCGATACAAATGATAGAGTCGCCACCCAAGTTGTCTACTTGGGAAAGAGCTTTGGTACGGTTCCCTCTGGGTGGGAGACTCATACCTATTGGATCAGAGATTTGGGTATCGGATGAGTCACTTATTTCTCTTTTAGTTGATTCAAAATTACATTCACCACGTAAAACCGTTTTAGTTTTCATCATTTAGGGAATTATCACAGAAATCCTATTTCTATACTCTTTCTCACTCGTTACATGCGTTTACATATTAAAATAAAGCACAAGCAATAAATGGGGGGATAAAAATTACAACCGGGGAAAAATGTGGGAAATTGCAAAAAGACCCTATACATTTGTTCTAAGTTATAAAGCAAAATGAAAAATAAATTCCCCTGCATCTACAAAGATTAGCACAGTTTATAGCACATCATAAGTCAGCATTTCATTAGGAAAAATGTGATTATGTTAGTGTGGCAGTTTTACGATCGATAGTACCCGGGCGGTTTCTAGGATTGGAGAGAAATAACAAGTCTTGAACGTATTTTGTTATAAAAATACATTTTAACTTTTGTGGGTTGATTTACCAGATTATTAGTGAAAATAATCGCATGGCATGTCGTGAGTTGGATTAATTTTTACCTAATTAAAAGTGAATTCTGGGTTGTGTCTAGGGGCTGGTACCCATACGGGTTCCAGGGAGGACCGATACTGGTGTAAAGGGACCCATATGGATCCTATCTAGTCCTATACAGAAACTCAATTCAGTTCAATTTACTAATTAACAAATTAATGGCACAAAAATAAAATAAAAGGGATTTCCCTCCGTATGAGTATGGCGCACTGATTTGATATCTTTGGGGATTTATAGTGCCAACAAGGCTCATACGGGTTAGGACCAGACCCAAAATAGGAAATGAAAGGAACAGATATAATAGAAGAAACAGAGAATAATAATAATGAAATAACTGAGATGTGAGTCTCTTTGAAACTCAAGAGCGTTACCTTTACGGCGTGAGTCCACTTTGAGATGGTCCCGTTACTATTGAGAGAGTCCGGCCAAAGTAGATGATGGAATAGGACTATTTAGGTGAGTATTTCTGTGGATAAAACCTCCCCTAAATCCTAATCGAAGAAGCTAGGAATGAATAAAATGTGGACAAAACCTCAAAAGAAGGGTTTTCTCCCTATTTTATACCTCGTATACCCCCATTATACCTTTTCTATACCTAGAGAAATTGCCTGAGTTTTAGTATAATTTTCATATTAGATGTGTGTGTTTTGAAATGAGGGGAAAAGGCCCTATTTATAGGGTGAGGGTCAGGTCTGAATGCAATAAACCACATTCAAGACCTGTCTTTTCCCGAAAATGGTAAGAGATAGCTTCCGAAAGAGGCTGATTAAGAAATCAGAGGACCCGTACAGGGTACTTCTACGTGTACAAAAGGAATCTGCCCGTGCAGGTCTGCCAATGGATCCGTACCACCAGATAGAACCCGTATGGGTACCTAAGGGCAGACCAGGTCTCCGGACTTAAGCCAAACTCAACTCTATAGTAGTATGAACACCTCTAATGGACAATACTTGAAAGACATTACATCATATGGCTCTCATCACAGTTTTATAAGAAGGATCGTTAAAATCCAGTGCTCGTCAACTGCCCCTGGTGGGTTCACTGTAGATACGGATCTGTATGATCTTACGATGTGAGCGAAGGTTTAGGAATTATACCTGTGGTGATGATATAGGTTAGTTCCTTTCTTGAGGCGAACTTCTTTCCTTTGCTGATGCATACTCCTTATAACTCTACTAGGAAATGTGTGTCTCTTCACTGAGGCGGATTGACTTTCTTGACTGGCGTATCCCTTTCCTAAGGCGGATCACTTTCCTTTTGCTACCGTGCATATCCCTTTCTTAAGGTGGATGACTTCTCCTCGTATCCCTTTCTTAAGGCTGATCGACTCTTCTGACTGGTGCATCCCTTTCCTAAGGCGGATGACTTTCCTTTTTCTACTGTGCATATCCTTTTCTTGAGGTGGATGACTTTCCTTTTGCTACCATGCATATCCCTAGTGACTCAACTGGGGAGGGTGTGCGTATCTCTTTCTTAAGGCTGATCGACTCTCCTGACTGGCGTATCCCTTTTCTAAGGCAGATGACTTTCCTAACTGATGATATATCCCTTTCCTAAGGTGGATGACTTCTCCTCGTATCCCTTTCTTAAGGCGGATCGACTCTCCTGATTGGCGTATCCCTTTCATGAGGCGGATGACTTTCCTGACTAATGATATATCCCTTTTCTAAGGTGGATGACTTTCCTAACTGAGGAATTTTGGCTAACCTAAAAAGAGATAGCAACCAAACACTGAGTTAATCATTGCCTAAGCAAACACCTCTTTATTCTTAATTGACTTTTATGAAAACAAAAAATATTTTTGCCCCTTCAATTAAGAATAAAGATGTGTGGATAAGATAGACTGTAAACTATATGTAAGGAATGTTGGTTTTAGCCTGATTGATGCTTATTTTGCCGCTAAGGAATGCTCCTAGGGTGGGTGTCCCTGAGGTCTGACAACTCCATTGCTAGGAAATGGGGGGGATGACCCCAAGTCTGTGGAGGGATGCCCCTAGGACCTGATACTTCCGCTACTGGGAAGTGGGGGGATGCCCCTGGATCTGATTCTGCTACTGTGAAGTAGGAGGATGCCCCTAGACACTACTACTAGGAAGTGGGGGGATGCCCTTGGATCTGATTCCGCTATTAGGAAGTAGGGGGATGCCTCTAGATCTAATTCCGCTATTGGGAAGTAGGGGGATACCCCTGGCTTAACTGATTGCTTAGCTGGGGAATGACCCTAGGGTAAGGTGCCCCTAGGATTCCCGATAATGGGGGTATACCCCTTGAATGATTCCACGGCTAGGGAGGGAAGTGATATCCTTTGGGTAAAGCCTCTTCTACTGGGGAGGCACTATCTTGTAAAATTTATTTGCTGGGAAGAACTCCTGTGTTAGGATGGACTTGGACTAAATGAATTTCTAGTGCTTGCTGGAACATTGATGCAAAAATCTACCTCTGGATGGCAAGATATGGCCCGTACGGGTGGGCCAGACCCCGTATGGGTCCACGACGGGGGTTTCAAAAGGCAGATGAGCCCCCTCATATCTCGCCTCCCACCAAAACTTCTCATTTCATAATTCTGGCAATTTTCTTCCTATAATTAACCAAACATGTACAAAAAGATCCTAAAGGCCTACTAGTTCTCCCTTGGACTCGAGGACTTACCCTCGGTGGGTGATTCGGGGATTCGAGAATGCCCGGTTTCCATCAGGTATGTATTTCATGAAGGAGACTCATTCCTGGGGCTTACTCCTGTCTCTGAAGTGCCACTGATCCCTTCTCCCGAGATCCACGCCTCAAAACTTTAGGTGATTTTGTTTGATTCTCGATTTTCCATCCTTTGGCAATTTCTCAAATTTTGTCTTAAATTACGGTGCTTTAGACATTGGAATAGAGCCTGATTCATGTAACTTTAGCCTAGGATGCTTTTAGGATAGTTTTGGATGAACTTTGGTTGAAATTGGATGATTTTGGATTTTTGAGAGATTTTTCACAGAGGGACTGCTTGCAGGGGTCCCGTACGGGTGAGGAGGGACCCCATATAGGTCCTATTTTTGATACGGGTGCTCCTCTGGGACCCATATGGGCAGAGCTTACCCGTACGGGTCCTGTCCTCATGGACAAAATGTTGGCTACTCTGCTTTCTACAATCCTTTTTTGATTTCTGACTTTTCCACTGTGTTTTAACCCTGTTAAATCATAATTCTATCTTTATAGTTTCAATATAAGACTGTGAGAGCCTTGAGCTTCTATAAAAAATGGTACGAGGAGATTCACACTGTAGGGGATACAGAGTTATTGACCCTCATTGATTCCTTTGGGCTCAGTGACATTATTAGGGCCATCCCTCAGGCCCCTAAGACGCTGGCCCCGAGTGCCATTTCAGCTCTGACAGAGAGGTGGTCGGAAATGATCCATACTTTTCACTTGCTTATTGGGGAGGTCACTATCACTCCATCGGATGTGTGCGCCACGACAGGCCTGGAGTGGAGCGGGGATGTGGTCCATTTTAATGTTTACGCCGACCGATGGCATTCTCGGCCTGAGTTGAAGGCCTACATTGCTAGATTACTTGGGCTTTTAGTCAGGGCGGGAAGAACAAGCTTAAGTAAGGGGACCTACACGCTCACTGGATCACACAGCCTAGTCCTATTGCGGCTGATAGTAGGGACTAGTATGCTCGATCTTTCCTGCTAACGTTCCTTACCACCGTCTTCTTCCCTGTCTACTAAAGAAACCTCAACTATGGTTTGCTCTCTGCCGTGGAGAATTGGCGATTGTCGAATTCGTCAAGTTTAAATTAACCTGCTAAAAATTTATGATAGTGGAAGCAGGGTCGATCCCACAGGGAGCGATAAAACTTTGTAAAATCTTTTTGTCGAATAGAAACTATAGGAAAAATAAATTAGGGGGGGTTTGAAGTTTTTGTTAAAAATGATTAAAACACAAAACTAAAAGCTAATGAAAAATAATAAATAAAAGCCATCCAATCAAAGACATAATCCAATCTCGTTTCTTCATTCGATCCTTGATTCAAAAATAGTTCTAAATCAAGTTTTGCTAAACCAGTTATAGTTACCGAGAGACGCCCCTAGCAACCAATTCTCCCTCTCCCTTAATTTTAAATCAATCACGAAACGCTTTATGATTGACCCTAACTAAACCATAGTACTTTGAAAACGTTCCTCAATTTTAACTTAGTAATTGCTTTAAGAAATAGGAGAACCCGATTCAAACCAATTTGACAAGAAACATAGAAAAATCTTAATTTTACACTATACAAGCCAATATGACAATTACAGATCAAATCAACTTGTATGTCAACATTGAATTCATCAAATAGAAATAAAGGGCCCTTTTTTAAACAAGTAAATGAACCAAAATAACATTTAGGAACCGAAATAAATAAATAGTAAATTGATAAAGAAAAGATAAAATAAAATTTAGACCTCACGAATGAAAAGAAACGAGAATTGAATTAGCCTTCGATTGAATCGAAGAAAATAAAAACACCTCTTAAATAGGCAAATTAAGACTAGTTTAGCAATGCAAAATATCTCCACGTAATCTCTAGTTAATTAAACCCACTAAGTCCACTTTCAGAAGTAGTTGAAGTCACGAGCCACGTCTAGAGGAATATGCAAAATTGCTTGTGCTTGTGACAAGTGGAATTGCCCAACTCTTGTAAAGGTGGAGTTAATTAATGGGGATTTGTCAATTGCACGCCCATGAAATATCCAAACTACAGCTCCTGTAATCACGTCCATTCTCGGATTTCAAGCCCAACTCTAACAACTTCCCCATTATCTACATTTCCTTGTCATTTTTTAATCATTTCATCACTTTTGAGGTTTTCTCTTAAAATAAAAATAATGTCATAAATAAACTAATATTTCAAAAATAATGAATTATTTAAACATAGAATATAACAAAAAATAATGTATAAAATGCATTTAACAAATTCCTCCACATTAAATTTTTATTTGTCTTCAAGTAAAAGCCACACAATAAAACACAAGTAATGAAATACATTATCCTTTCTACTTTAAATCCTAAATCAAATCATTGTTTTTATACTCATACTTTTCAAATTTTGAAGAACATACACTTAGACCAAAAATTACAATAAGCTAGATTCTAACTCATAAGATCAGTTTAAAGCCAATTTGAGAAACACTTAAAATAAAATTTGACCATTTTATTTGACCACTTCACTTAACCTCGCTTGAAAGGGAAATTCAACAACTTAAACTTAAAAATATGTAACTGATTTTAAGTCACATTACCTCGCATCCATCACCGAACCGTTGAACCTTTCCTTTATATTGCCTCGATTACGAATTTTTGAGCATTTTTTTTGCTTTTGCGTTTTAACGCTCTTGCCAATGTTGGTATACCTAAGCAATGTGACTCAATTGCATTATACTAGCGGCTCCTTGTTCAAGAGGAATTACATTTTGAGGCACAACCCCGACTAGCATAAGGGAGTCGGAAAAACTTAGAGAACAAACAACTTCCGAACCCGAACCAACATCCGCATAGTACATAGTCAGTTGCATATTCTCAAATTCAAGGTGAAAAAATCAATCTTGCAAATACTAGTTGAAGTGATTAAACAAAACTTACAAACTTTACGGAAGTAACCCAAAGATGTCACTTAAGGTCAAATTTAAGTTTATTAATTCTGGTCAAAATTTATATCCTTCAAAATTAAAATTTTAGGTACAAAAATTGGTCAAATTTGAGCTAAAAATTAGAAAGAAAAGGAGTTTCATTATGTGTTTCAACCATATTTCTAAAAACTCGATTTTACCCAAAAAATTTCAAAATTCCAACACTTTTCCAGCAGATTTCAGTAGCAACATATGCCTCAAAACTTCAAAAATATAAACAAAAAGAGTAATGGACTCCCCCACACTTATCCTACACATTACTCACAATGCCGGCACAATAAAGCACATAAGGCAGTAAATAAAATTTTCAAAAATAAAAGGGAACGAATACTGCCCTGAATTTCTGCCAATAATTGATTTGAGCCTTTTGTTGTGCGGCTTAGGTGGGCTAGAATTCCGACGAACAGCTCCTGTTATTCGTTCCAACCATTTTTCTAACTTCATAGGCTTTTAAACAAAGGTTGACCAGTGGAGGTAGAGGCTGGATGTTTTCCACCGGTGGTCTGGATTGCGAGTTGGTCTGATCAGCGTTGACAAACTGGAGTTTGTGGGCATCGGCAGGTCTGCATCTGTTGGTTGTGACTGTGGTCAGGTTGAGAGCGGCGATGACAGCCGACAAAAGTAGTCGTGATCAGGATAGGCGAGTGAGGAGGTGACTGGTGAACGGTGGTGAGATAGGTGTGAGCGAAATCAGAGAAGGAGAGGTGGCAGTTTGTGAAAGCCAGTGGCGGTGATAGGATAAAACTCCGACAGCTGAACCGGTGGTAAGGGAAAAAGGGAACAGGTCACGACGGACAAGTGAACGAAATATAGAGCCGGCAACGTGAATGTGATGGAGCAGATTGTAGGATTCTATTTTATGGGTGGCGGCTGATTGGAAATTGGCAGAGGTGAAGTGCTGGTAGTGGTACTTCAGGTTTAGGAAAATTTGTAGAATTGGAGTAATTGGTTGATTTTGTCATGAGAGTAAAAAGGGTTAAATAAAAAGACACTAACTGCATTTATGTTTGCACATAATTCACCCCCATATTTCCACGTTTCTTATTTTCCCATTACTTTTCATTCCTTTTTATTCTTCCTTTCTTTAGAGTTCAGACCTTTTTTTTAAAACCCCCCGAAGGAACATTGTGTTCTCATAGAAGGAAAAAGATTAAGATAGGTAAAAATTTCGGGGCGGGCGTCCCAACTAGGTTGATGCCCCCGCTTACCTACAAAACACCTACCTCTCTTTATTAAAGAAATCCAAAGACTGCTCACAAGATGAGAGCGTCACTGGTCAAGAATACAGCCTAAAGGTGATACGGATATAAGTCCGATCCCAAGACATGCCTATACAATGAAAAAGGCCAAAGAATGCCAGCTAACTAGTTACAACTAAGCAATAAGTTCGGGAAATTAAATACATCAGATACGACAAAATTAAGATTTCGCCTTCGATACTTAAAGAGGAACCAGCATAGATGAATGCATGACCCCAAATGATCTTCTGTGCTTAAGACACCCTCGAACACAAACTTATTCCTCATTTTCCAAATAGCCCACGCAATCATAAACCATAAAGCCGTACCAAACTCACGTCCGAGACCCGAGGTAAAGTGCGATCGCCATACTAATAGAAAATCAGCCCCCTTCAATGGCATTGTCACTGAAATCCCTAGCACCAGAAAAGCTTGAGCCCATATACGATAACTACCCACACAGTGAAACAAAGCATGATCAATTGTTTCAGACACATCACAAAACGGACACTTATCATCCGCTACTGCTTGGCATCCGCGACAAACCAGAAGGACTTTCGTTGGAAGACATCTATGCAACAATAGCCAGCCAAATAATTTAACTTTAGGAAGAAGACACGCATTCCAAACCACCATGTAATCCATTTCCGGCGTAGTCCATTGAGGCGTCCTATAGAACCACCCCAAACAAAAAGATGCAGCTGAAAATACCTTATTAGCTTCCAGATCCCATTCAAATCTATCTGCCACCACCTGAAACGCGGCATGTAGCTGCTGCCCCCTACTGCCGTCAGTCTCATTACCCACATAAACAGAAGGGCAGGTCTAGGAAATCCAATTCCGAAGCTGGAAGCACCTCTCTCTACTTGAAATCCTTAGACTACGTTTCCAAAAGGGCCTAGATAGTGCTGCTCCCTCAGAAATTGACAGACACCCATCCCAAACCGAGTAACTTTTTCTGTTACATAAGAGATACAGGTCAGGGAAAAGAACAGATAGTGACACATTTGCGGTCCAATTATCATACCAAAAGGATCCGCAAGTTCCGTTCCCCGCTTTTACCCTCACATTCGATTTAAACAACTCCCAGAAGGTTGAGTTCTTTACACAACAAGATAAAATGATTCGCCAAACATACGAAAGGCATGAACTCTCAACATTTTCAAACGAGTTCCATGAATCGAAGCCATATCTACGGACACACAACTTATACCACAGCGAACCCTGTCCGTCTACTCTAGACCGCCATATCCATTTCAATAATAAGCTACAGTTTACTAGTCTGAGATCCCTAACATACAGGCCACCTAAATTTTTCGGTAGCATAATTGTCTCCCAACTCACTTTGCAGATCCCATTAGAATCCGCGTTACCTTTCCACAAGAAATTTCGCATCAGTTGTACAAGCTTATTATTAATAGAGGCCGGCATCTTATTCAATGATAACAAATAAATCGGGATGGAGGAGAGAACTGATTTTATAAGGACCACCCTGCCAGCATACGATAAACACTGACCTTTCCAACTTGCCAGCCAATTTTGGAACTTACCAATCAACACGTTCCAATAAGACACCGGGATGCGTCTCGTACTGAGAGGGGCGCCTAGATAAGTAATGGGAAATTTTTTGATCTTGCAGCCCATAGTCTCTGCACACCGATTCAACATGTCGTCCTGAACGTTAATACCCATGATTGAGCTCATAACAAAATTAATTCGCAGACCTGAAATCAGCTCAAAACAACGTAATAAACGGATAAAAATAGGTAAGAGGGACTCATCTGCAGGCAAGAAGCACATCGTGTCATCCGCAAACTGAAGAATAGATATATCCATCTCTGACCCATCAATACGAAACCCAGGTAAAATGCCCTTAAGGACACTTGCATCAATAAGCTGTTTAAGGCCTTCCACTGCTAAGACAAAAATAAATGAAGAAATGGGGTCGCCTTGTTTAACCCCTCTACCCAAATAGATCGGATCAGTAGGGCTTCCATTAAGAAGAATAGATGTTACCGAGTTCTCTCTACAAGCCGCCATCCACTTAATCCACTTATCAGCGAGACCCATCCTCTTCAAAACTGAGTCAATATAAGTCCAAGAAACAGTATCGTATGCTTTATGGAAATCAAGCTTGAGTGCCACAGAAGACTGACCACGACGGTGGATTGATTGGATCACTTCCGAAGCTATAAACGAGCATTCATGAATATTACGGCCTTTAACAAATGCAAACTGGTTGTCAGAGATCAGTTAAGGCAACACAACCTGTAATCTTTTCGCGAGTACTTTCGACACAATTTTATATATACCATGGATAAGGGCAATCGGTCTGTAGTTCCCTATCGACGACGACCCAGGAACTTTAGGGATCAACACGGTAAAGGATGACTTAATAGAATTGGGCAGATGATCATACCTACACAGATCGCCGAACAGTGCTAACACATCCGGTTTCAGTTCCTCCCAAAAGCGTTTATAAAAGAAAAAATTAAATCCATCCGGCCCCGGTGCCTTACCTTCTTGACAAGCACAAACTGCATCCCACACTTCAGCCTCTGAAAATGACTCAACAAGCCGAGAATTGGCTGTCTCATCGACCATGCGGAAATTTAGCTCTCTCAAAGTATACGGCACCTCCACTTGTTTCGAAAACAGCCTGGAATAAAAATTCCGTATCGTGGATTTAATAAGTTCCGGGTTAGAAGATACAGCCCCATCAATTTCCAGCTGTGAAATCCGATTACCCCTAGACCTCGCTGATGCCATCCTATGAAAAAAACTTGTATTATCATCACCCAATATAGTCCAGTTAACTCGTGATTGTTGATGACAAATTTGTTCAAGGTTCCGTCTACAGGTAAGTAATTCCGATCTCGAGCACTGAAGCTCCAAATTACTCTCCTCCTCCAAAGGCCGAGACACCGAGCTAGATGTCAAGGATATAACACGAGCCTCTAGCTTCTTTATTCTTCCCTCTAACCCGCCAAAATTAGATAGATGCCAAGGGCGAATAAAGCTTCTTAATCGGCCTAGCTTAAAATCAATGTCGCGCCCCGGATCCGCCAATTCTATAGCCCCCCACTTCGATCTTAGAAAAGGTAGAAACCCGTCCTTCTCCCACCAGCAGTTCAAGGAGCGAAAAATCTTTTTGCCGTCCCATACCGATGCGTAGGACCTATAGATAATCGGAAAGTGATCTGATAACGTCGAATCAACCATCATCAAACTCTAACCCGGCCATCTATCAAGAATATTGCACGACACCAAGACTCGATCAATCCTTGAGAAGGATAGGCTATTAGACCACGTATAGTCACGGCCATGTAATGGCAAATCAAAGAGAGCACCTTCATTGACAAACTCCTGGAACCTAATCATCGAACTCAACACCGTATTCCCACTTCTACCTCTCTCTGAGCTATGTAACACTTCGTTAAAATCACCACATAGTACCAAGTTATCCATGTTTTGAATATGGGGCAGCAGATCAAACCAAAATTGATTCCTATCCCTGGGGATAGGGGGACCATATAAGCATAGTAAGTTTACCTCGAGTTGACTAGATATAATATGTAGCAAACACCATCTATCTGTAGAAGCAGTGATCGAGCCATGAATTAAATTAGAATTCCATGAGATCAGTAGACCCCCTGACAATCCATGCGACGGAATACAATGAGATTGAAACTCATTATGGCCCCAAAACTTTCTGACAACCTGATCTGAAACCGATAAGGCCTTTGTCTCAATCAGAATAAAAACCTCAAGCTGCCACTTTCGAACACATGACCGCACCAAAAACTGTTTGGCCCCATTCAACAGGCCCCCACGACAATTCCAACTCATAAAACTCAAAGACATAATAATACTAACTATAACCCAGCTCGCACAACAGTCCTCTCAACGTCGTTGCCCTTCCAAGGCCTCAATAATCAAGCCCATGTTTTGTTCATTAAACAACTCAAGCTTTTCCCCGATTCGGAATGTCATAAGTTCCTCACTGACGGTTGGCTCATTTTCTTCCCTTCGGATGATAATTCTATTCATATTTGAGATGTTCGGGCCCGAGGAGCTTGAATCCTCCGTAACTGGATCCAACGCATTATTCCCCCCAATTATCGGGCTATCGCCAGGAGGATGTTCAATTCCCGGAATTGTGTTATTGCTATCCGCAACAATCTCAGCATCCTCGCATGATCTAATTTCAACTTCATTCCCCGATGATTCACAACTACTCCTGTCCGAAGGATCCTCTTCTGGTTCACTCCACTCTTTCGATCTATACTCTTGGCTGTGTTGACACCCGATTCCTTGTCTAAGGTTCGTGTATATCGTTATATCCCTATCCCCTACTGCCAGGGTCAGATTTCTGCTGGCTGTCCCTAGCGGTACAGAAACAAGGCACGATACTAGGTCCAAACGATCCGATTTTTCGAAATTACAATCTATCGTAACAATCCGCCCAAATCTCGCTGCTAGTTCACGCACCACAGGTTCACAGATAAGGGCTAGCGGAATTCCCATGAGATCCAGATACATAATACATTCCGACGGCGCGAAATCTACTGAAAGTGCACAAACTGACTCCACAATATGTTCCATAACCTTCCACTCACCATTCATAAAATCCTTAAGAGCCACATCTGATACAAACGAAATAATCACACCATACCCACCAACAGGAGCAGCAAACCTAAACTCAAATCCGTGATCTCTCAGAAAATCATGTATATTACGGATGTGAGAAATATTGTTGAGTTTAACCAAACAAGATTTTGATTTCCAAGGTGCAATTTTAACCACTACCTCACTGTTCAGTAGAGGTTCAGCAGGTATACTAGGAGAAGATGCCGCCTGGATAGGGTTGATG
The DNA here is from genome assembly GCA_947683365.1 of Euphorbia pulcherrima. Lineage (NCBI taxonomy): Eukaryota > Viridiplantae > Streptophyta > Magnoliopsida > Malpighiales > Euphorbiaceae > Euphorbia > Euphorbia pulcherrima. The sequence goes on from CANTUS010000016.1 coordinate 10,820,293, forward strand.
GTCGACTCCTCTCGTGGAGCTTGATTCGCCACAATAGCCGCAAATGAACAATGATCTCGAGGGGAGTTTCAGAACGTCGCCTTCTGAACTGGTACCGCGGGGTTAGACCGTGCTTGAGGGGCCGTTATCGATTTGTCATACCTGGCTCTGAAGGCTTTGAGTCTAATCGCACCAATCGCTATCATATTCAGCGCTTCAAACACCTCATGTATCCGCATAGATCCATCGAGTGTGATGAACCCAAAATTAAGGTTCTTAGCATTCCTTTTCCGAGCAATATAGACCCATCCATACACTCCATACCTATTGAACATTCTTTTCATAGCAGCTGCATCAAAGTGATTTGGGAAATTCTCAAAGTATATTTTCGGGGGATTAGGTTTTTGGGTATGACGATTGCGGGGGGGCAAGGGGTTTCGGTATTGTGGCTGGCGGTGGTTGTTCTCCGATCGATTCAGGGTGGTTGACGGCTGGTGGCGTAGGCGACGGCTGAGGAAGGGGGCGGGGAGGGTGCGAGTAGGATTTCTCTCTATAGGGTTTTGTGTTCAAATAGGAAGTTTTAAGTCGGTAATTTCCTCTTTTCTTCTAAAATCCCGAATTTGGCAGCCTAGTTGTAACCAGCTAGCTTGGACTCCGGGTTAACTTCCAAAATAGCTCTAAAATGCACCAAAATGCTCTAAACTTGAGTTCAGACCTTCATCTCCTTCTTTCAGGAGCCTGTAAATTGACAAACTAGAAGTTGAAGATAATTGCAAACTAAAAACAATAAAAATAAAAAAAATAGGAGATTGTTTTTGTGTGTGAATAAATTGAGGGAAGACACATGATTTATGTTATGGGCATAACATACGATCACATGACTCCAGCTTATTAGCTAAACCTGTGAAGCTTCCCCTTATTTATCTCAATCACCCAAATTCAATCTCTTTTATTAATAACAAAATAAACTAAATTAAATAAAAAGAGGGTAAAAGAATTGTAGTTTTAGTTTATAGTCTTAGGTAGACTTGTTTCACCTGTTCTTTCAATAATTGGCAAAAGATGGATGAAGCTAGTTAAATTGCAAATTACCTGTACTAGAAGATCAAGCTATTCAACAAAAAGATTATAAAATTTAATAAACACTCCCCGGCAACGGCGTCAGAAATTGGCGAGTGTCGAATTCGCCAAGTTTAAATTAACCTGCTAAAAATTTGCGATAGTGGAAGAAAGGTCAATCCCACAGGGAGCGATAAAACTTTTTAAAATCTTTTTGTTGAATAGAAACAGCAGGAAAAATAAATTAGGAGGGTTTGAAGTTTTTGTTGAAAATGATTAAAACACAAAATTAAAAGTTAATGAAAAACAATAAATAAAAGCCATCTAATCAAAGACATAATCCAATGTAGTTTCTTCATTCGATATTTGGTTAAAAAATAGTTCTAAATCAAGTTTTGCTAAACCAGTTATAGTTACCGAAAGACGCCTCTGGCAACCAATTCTCCCTTAATTTTAAATCAATCACGAGATGCTCTATGATTGATCCTAACTAAACCATGGTACTTTGGAAACGTTCCTCAGTTTTAACTTCGTAATCACTTTAAGAAATAGGAGAACCCGATTCAAACCAATTTGTCAATACGCTTGACTCGTTTAAGTAAGATTGTTTATTCCTTAAAATAGAAAAATCTTAATTTGACACTATACAAGCCAATATGACAATTACAGATTAAATCAACTTGTATGTCAACATTGAATTCATTAAATTGAAACAAAGGGCCCTTTTTAAAACAAGTAACATTGAATTCATTAAATTGAAACAAAGGGCCCTTTTTAAAACAAGTAAATGAACTAAAATAACATTTAGAAATCGAAATAAATAAATAATAAATTGATAAAAAAAAATAAAATAAATTTAGACCTCACGAATGAAAAGAAACGAGAATTGAATTAATATTCAATTGAATTCAAAAAATAAAAACTAAAAACTAATTACAATCTTTTATTATCTGCGTAGAAAATCTAAGTGTCTAATTAAAAACAAAAACACAAATGCCTCTTAAATAGGCAAATTAAGACTAGTTTAGCAATGCAAAATATCTCCAGTAATCTCTAGTTAATTAAAGCCACTAAGTCCACTTTCAGAAGCAGTTGAAGTCACGAGCCACGTCGAGAGGAATATGCAAAATTGCTTGTGCTTGTGACAGGTGGGATTGCCCAACTCTTGCAAAGGTGGAGTCAATTAATGGGGATTTTTCAATTGCACACCCATGAAATATCCAAACTAGAGCTCCTATAATCACGTCCATTCTTGGATTTCAAGCCCAACTCTAACAACTTCCCCGTTATCTGTATTTTCTTGTCATTTTTCAAGCATTTCATCACTTTTGACTTTTCCTACTAAAATAAAAATAATGCTACAAATAAAATAATATTTTAAAAATAATGAATCATTTAAGCATAGGATATAATCAAAAATAATGCATAAAATGCATTTAACAAGGATCTTGCAGTTGTGCCCTATAAGAACTGGTGCTGGGATATTTTGGCACAGCTGGGTCCGAAGTGAGCAGTCTGAGCTCAAGATTTGCCATATCATACTACTGGTAAATCCCAAACTGATCTCTTGTACTTTAACCTTTTGTCTGAACTTGTGTTGCAACTAATTTGTCTTGTAGATTTGGGCTTTCGAGCACCGATTGATTCCTAGACCGAGTTTGCCCCTACAGCTTGAGACGTCGCATATCATATCTAGATGGATGGGGCTTTGGCAGAGCAAGCCCTTGACCAAAGAGTAGTACCGCGAGTTTTTACACCAACCACGCTCAGATTGGATAAACTTATATTTTAAACTTCTACAAACCATTAGTAGAAACTGTATTTACTAGGTTGCGATACTCATAGTGCATTTATTTTGTACAGGTTATTTGAGAACCATGGGAGAAATTGGTCACATATGGAGCTATCGAGCGAATGCGGGTTGGCGTGGATGATCGCCGCTTTATCCTAGAGTCACCACTCTCTTATAAGTGGTATTTCGGTGAGCGGGTCCGGGGGCTGAGGACCAGTGCCATGGTGGAGAGACCGATTCCTCCCCCGATCCCAGCGAGCATCTTCTGGCCTCATCTCATGCCTGGGACCGATCAGGGGCTATACTTATCGGGCGAGGGAGCTCGCGTACTGTCTGTAGAGGGCCCTTATGCTAAGTTTGTTGATTCCTTCCTTCTTCCACCTTGTGAGAGGATTCATCACGAGGACATGCCTCTAGAGTTTCATTGGAGCGATAGTAAGAATGATGATGATGATGAGGAGGAGGAGGAGGAGGAGAAAGAGGAGGGTGGATCGAGGGGCGACCGTGGGGTCCATCTATAGTCCGGGGTACTGCGGACTTGGCTAGGTCCCCTACCAATTCTTATCGGGTATACATCTAACTTGGCCTTTGTGAATATCTTACTACTTTCTAAAATTTACTGTGATCTCGAGTATGATTTTTTGTTGCTACAGCCTCCCGCTTCCACACAGAATAGATCTATCGCTGTTGCTGCCGTTGCCCCTAATCCGCCGGTGAAGTAGTCTCGAGCTTTTGGATCTGTGAGGGAGGGCATCCTCCGAGCTGAGCTAGATACTTTATTCCAATTTCTCGTCCATTCGAGGAAGCGAGTTGTTAAGGAGCTCGAGGGGTCGGTTCAGCCTATCGGTTTTACTCCTTCCATCTCTACTCATGTAAGGAATCCTTTACCTTTGACTTTATCCATTACTGTAATTGCTTAGGATGTCTTATCCTGATGTGAACCATTCCTTTTAAGTGACCATTTGCGAGGCTAAGAGGATAGCCCGGGGTTATTTTTTATCCGGGATCTGCTGTTGGCCGAGGATGCACTAGCTTTAGTAAGTTTCTTTTACCTATAAAATTTCAACAAACTATGCATGATGTATGCTATGACATTTATATATGTGTACTGAACTTATGATTTCCATTGCATACTTTGCTGGCCATGGAGCGCAGCTAGTCCGCTCATGATTTGGATGCTTCTAAGGAGAGAGCTAGATTTTTAGAGGAGCAGCTGCGGGCAGCCACTGCTGAGGCTGATCAGGCTAGGGCCGAGACTACTCGGGCGAGGGCTGAGGTTGAGACACTAAGGGGTCAGCTATTGAGGATGACTGAGGGTAGGCAGACGCCGATTCTTTCTAATGATGAGTCCGAGGACGATCTTACTGCATATCGAGTGACTCAGAGGGGCGTAGATCAGTGCGTTGAGGGAGCTGATGTTGCTAGGACCGCTATAGGGACTTCAGAGACTAGGGACCCTGCCCAGCCGGCCACTAATACTTGTGACGCCAAGGACTATATGACCATAGATGTAGATTATCTGTTGGCGGATACTGAGGATCAGACTCAAGAGGGTCACCAGGGATAGGATCCCCCAACAGCTTAGGTTATGATTATCTTGCTGAACTGTTGGATACTTTTGGGCCCTGTGTGGCTTGTTTTTTATTGTGAAACTTGGATTGGTACTTTTGATACTTCTTTTATGCTTTTGGATTTTTCTTGAACTAAGATTGTTGAGTATTGTTACCTTATGAACCCTGTACCCAACGATTTTATAGCGAGGGGACTAAGTGATGCACTAACTTTTGCATAGGCCACTCGATGTGAGGTGACCTATTTAACCTTTATTTTTCTTTCTTTTTGTCCTAATTTTTGCCTGAGTTGTCCTTGACGGCTTAACCCAGCGGACCTTTTCTTTTTAGCTTTAACTTTTGCCTAGACCGCCCTTTCGGGTTTTCAACCTAGCAACCTTTTTCTTTTTCTTTTTATGATGTCTTAACTTTTTCCTGGACTGCCCTTTTGGGTTTTCAATCCAGCAGACTGTCTTAATTTTTGCCTGAATTGTCCTTGACGGCTCAATCCAACAGACTTTTCTTTTTGGGTTAACTTTTGCGTGGACCGCTCTTTTGGGTTTTCAATCCAACAAGCTTTTTTTAGTATTGCAAATGTATGGTAAAGATGAATAGAATGACGCATAACACGTAGAGAAAAATTGATGTTCACATACCAGCGATTATTTCACCTAAAGACATGCATGCATTCATAAGACCAAGATTATTAGCAAAATGATAACATGTTCATTGATGAGATTAGTTTGAGTACATAGGCAATGGTAACGATTTCCAATGGTTAACCCCTACTGCCCACTGGTCTTTTACAGATTTTCTAAAAAGCAACTGACATTTTTCTCTCGATGCCCTAACTTTTGCCTAAGCTACCTTTTCAGGTTTTCAACTTAGGGGGCTTTATTTGGGTTGGGGTGCCCTAATTTTTGCCTGATCGGTTTGCAGGATACCAATCAGTGGGCTGCACCCTAATTTTTTCTCAAGCAGTAGAGGACCGCTCGCCGGGTGTTTTATTCCTTATTTCTTTTATTCTTTATGCTTTTTTATGATTTAATTCTTTTGACCTAGACATGATAACGCTTGAGCCTATCTTGTTCCACTGGATTCACGAACTCATTTCCATCCATATCGATAAGCTTGATTCCTCCTTTACCAAGGACTTTCTTCACGACGACTGGTCCTTCCCAATTAGGTCTGAACTTTCCCCTAGCGTTAGTGTTGACCTGGTGTAGCTGCTTGAGTACCAGATCACCCGCTTTAAGAGGTTGTTTCGGGTATCTGATTCTATTGTTATAAGCTAGATCCATATGCTGTTAGTACATCTGGAGATGGTCAAGTGCCTTGAGTCACTTTTTATCTATCGCATTTAACTATTCATACTTGGCTCTTGCCCAGTCTGATTCTCTTAACTGCAATTCAAGTGCCACTCTTAAAGATCTTACTTCTATTTCAACCGGTAACACGGCTTCCATTCCATATACTAAGGAGAAAGGTGTTTGATCAGTAGGAGTTCTTACACTGGTTCTATACCCCCCAAACTCTAAATGGAAGCTTATCAGCCCAATCTCTGTAGGTGGCCACAGTCTTTGACAAAATCTTCTTGATTGACTTATTGGCAGCCTCAATTGCCCCGTTAGCTTGTGGCCTATATGGAGAAGATCTGTGATTCTCAATGTTGAATTTCTCAAATAATTCAGCCGTGACCCCTTGAAATTGAACTCCGTTGTTAGAAACTATATGGTGCAGAATTCCATATCTTGCAAAAATATGCCTCTCTATGAACTTGGCCATTTTCTTGGAGGTAATGTTGGTGTAAGATTAGGCCTCTACCCATTTTGAAAAATAATCAACTGCGGCTATGATGAATCAATGGCCGTTGGTTATAATGGCCAAATTTTACTAATTATATCTATCCCCCATACCGAGAAAGGCCAAGGAGTAGACAAATTGTGAAGTTCGGATTTCGGAAGATGTATATGTCCCTATGAATTTAAAATTCATGACATTTCCTAACCTTGACGCAGTCGGCGTTCATTGTGGTCCAGTAGTACCCCATGCTCTGAATCTTTCTAGCTAAAGCTATCCTATTCATATTCGAACTGCAATCCCCTGAATATACCTGAGGCATTACCCTTTCTGCTTCTCCTTCTATCAAACACCTCAATAATAAACCTTCAGTTGTCCTTTTGAAGAGATCTTTACCGACGACCCTGAACTAGGTTGCCAACCTTTTGAGAGTTAGACAGTCTGAACCTGATGACCCTTCGGGGCACTTCCCTTCTTTCAGAATCCTTTTGTCATTGTACCAATAGACTATTTGCTCCTCTACAACCATAACTTGAACCTTCTCATGATATGGAGAACGAGTCATTTCTACTATAAGCGGACGGATGGGTTGAGCCTCTTCTCCCTCCCACATTGAAGCTAGGGTAGCCAAGGAATCAACCATCTGATTCTCATCTCTCGGTATATACAGGATGGGGCATTGGCTGAACTACGCTGATAAATCCCAAACTGTTTCCACATATGGCTGGTGTGACTCTTCCCTGATTTTCCACTCTCCCACAACATGCTTTATCACTAACAAGGAGTCCCCCCATCACCCTAACTTCCCTTGCTCCTATCTTTAAGAGGGCATGAAGAACGAAGAGACAAGCTTCATACTCGGCCCCGTTATTGTTAACTGAAAACTCTAACTGCTTGCTTAGTGGAATAACCTTACCTTGTGGTGTAATGATGATTACTCAAAGACCCGCACCCTTTTGATTCATAGCCCCATTGAAATACATGGTCCATTCGGCCTTTTTAGTTTTCACCTCTACTAACTGCTCATCAGGGAAATCTAGATTTTCAACATAGTCCGACTCTAGGGGTTGACTTGCCAAAAACTTAGCCACTGCTCTCCCATTAATGACCTTTTTGTGACATACTCGATATCGAATGCTGACAATAATAGCAGCCAATAAGAGAGTTTCCTTCCCAATATGGGGGATTGACAACGATACTTCATCAGATCAACCTTCGCAACTACTTGAATTTTGTAGGGCTAGAAGTAGCGCCTCAACTTCTTAGTCAACCATACCATCATTGTGCAAGTCTTTTCTACTACCATGTATTTTATCTCGTATTCCAACAACTTCTTGCTTAAATAGTAGATGGCATGCTCGCTCTTATCCTCTTGCTCTTGAACCAACATTGCCCCTACAGATGACTCTTCTATGGCGAAATATAGAATCCGCGGCTTGTCGGGCATCAAAGGCTTAAAAACTAGGGGGCTTATAAGATAAGCCTTCATCTTGTCAAATGCTATGTAGCATTGATCATTCCACTCTATCGACTATTTCCTTCTTAACAACTTAAAGATTGGCTCACATATGGTCGTTAGCTTGGCAATAAAATAACTTACATACTAGAGTGATCCAAGGAATGACCTGACTTCCCTTTCGGTTCTAGGAATAGGCATTTTTTAAATAGCTCTAACCTTATCAGGGTCGACCTCAATTCCTCTCTGACTGATGATGTGGCCCAAAAGTTTTCCTAATGTGACTCCAAACACACACTTCTTTAGATTCAAGCGCAGATTGTACTTCTCGATTCTAGTCAAGAACCTTTCTAAAATCTTAGGGTGCTCTTCCCTCACATTAGACTTTACTAGTATATCGTCTACATAAACCTCAACCTCTTTATGGATCATGTCATGTAGTAAAGCTATCACAGCTCTTTCATAAGTTGCCCCTGCATTCTTCAACCCGAAAGGCATCATCTTATAACAATACACTCCCCATTCTATGATGAAGGCCGTTTTGACCTTATCGACGATGTCCATTAGAATCGGATTATACCTAGAGAACCCATCTAAGAATGAGTACATTGCTGCCCTGGCGGCGCTATCTACCAACACATCGATATGCGATAATGGGAAGTCATCCTTGGGAGATGCCTTGTTCAAATCACGAAAGTTGACACACATTCTGACCCTTCCATCTTTCTTAAGAACTGGGACAACATTTGCTAACCATGTCGGGTACTCAATTACTTCAATGAATTTGGCTTCCAGTAATCTAGTAACTTCAACTTTGATCTTATCGGCCCATTCTAGACGTAACCTTCTTAACTTTTGTTTGACTGATTTGAACCTGGGATCAGTCAGGATGAGATGCTAGGCAATTTAGTGATCTACCTCGGGCATGTCTTCGTAGGACCAAGCAAAGGCATTAACATGTTTTCTAAGCACTTTTATTATCTCTCTTTTTTTATAGGGGTCAAACCATTGGAAATAGTTACAATTTTTGGATTTCCTTAGTACCCAAGTTAATGTCATGCATTGAAGTGTCATGAATACTAAAAATGTTATACGTATGGTTAGATGAATGCATGGTGCCGCTAGGTGAAACATCAAACAAGTAAGCAAAATCACTATTAATATCATTAGAATGCCCAAAGTCTACATCATTTCCATTACATATAATTGCATTATCATCCTCCACAGGCGGAGGGCCTTCTAGGTCACTCATTAGAATGTGAGTTAGTTCGCGATCCAAGTCTTGCAATTATTTCTCAGTCAATACATCGTCCACAGCTTCGCTCATGGCTTGGGCCAGGTTTCTCAAGGCTTCCTGAATTAGTGTCATCTTCTTATCCCCCAAGCATAAGATGGTGTATATTAAAGTGGTAAGAGTATCAATGGCATTGTCTACTTCAATCTTTGATGGATCACTATCTTCCATTTGTTTGGCACATTTTTCTGCTTCTATAGCTGCTTCATAGCTCTCAGGGATAGTTTTGTATGCACTCACAAATGTTATCTTGCGGGTCTGCTAATTCCTTCTCCTAAGGTTTCCTTTTAAGGGATACCGCGATCGTTAACCACTTTTAAAAGTAGTCATGGACAGGTTCCCCACTCCATTGTCTGATAGCTATAAGGTCAAATGTGGATGGCTCTTCTCTTTCTTTCTTGGTTTCCATGATGTGTTTCCATACCTCACTTTCTTCTAATCTCGAGTTAATTATGGCTACTTTATCCCCTCTCCTTCAAGGCTCATAGACTTTTCCTTTGTCAATTAGTGAGGTGATGGCTTTGAGGAGATCCTCACATGTCCTAGTTGGATGATTAGGACTGATATGATAGATACAGAAGATGCCCCTCTCCTCAGGTTTTGGCAGAACATACGGTCAGAGATGATCAATCAATTGGTATTTCTTCAGCTTCTTGAAAAGGCTCAATAGAGGAGTACCCCAAGGTGAGATATCATCAAGAGTCAAAGGATGAACCACTTAGAGGTGGGTCATGCCATAGGCTAAACCCATGAAATGAGGGAGGATTGTCCCCTTTAGCATAACCACAAAGTTTGGCAGTCGACTCTAATCCTTACTATGGTAAGACTACAGAACACCCTCTTGACGGAAAGAATGAGTAGCACTACTAACTGTGTGGAGTGTTGGGTTCGCTGGTTGAACTGACTGACCAAGCTGAGCCATGATAATAACCGGGATGAGTGTTGGATGGGATTATCGATATTTATCTTGAACTGAGGCGATAACCAAGAGATCAGTACATGCATGGGATATGATATGCATGCATGCATAAGTTACAACGATGCACGGTGGGGTTAATCACAAGGGTATATAACACAATATATGCGAAGCGATCGATTCTGTCCTTATTTCTCCTACCGAATCCGAGGATATTCTGCCTTAGTCTAATCTCACATGAAAATCAGGGTACCTAGAGGGTAAAATTCTATAAGAATGGTGTATGGACATATCAGAAGTTGATATAGAAGGTTTCCATCACATCAAGCCTCTTTTAGAGGGAGATAGCAATCAATGCCCCACCCACTAGAGTGTCCCCGATTCCTGGCGGGCATGGGTAACACTTTCCTGAGTGTCACGGAAATAATAGGGCACCTTAACCTAGTGCTAGAAGAAGAGCACATCTAGCTAAAGAGAGAAGGAGATGAGAAGATAGAGTGTGATAATTTTCCCAAATGATGAAAAAGAAAACAGGTTGAATCAAGTAAATGATTTTCGGTGCTCATCTTAATCTTTTAAGCTTTGAAAATAGACCAACATTTTACAAGTTAAAAGATTACATTCCCCAGTGGAGTCGCCACTGTGAGGTATCGATGACGTATGGGTCTTCCTTGGCGCCTGTGTGAGAGGTGGGGCCTACTGGGGGTTTGGGTGGATTTAGGCGTGATAAAACATTTTTAGTTAAAGTTTGCACAATAAGCCAATTTTAATGAATAAAAGAATCGAGACCCAAATCTCGATACAAATGATAGAGTCACCATCCAAGATGTCTACTTGGGAAAGAGTTTTGGTAGGGTTCCCTCTGGACGGGAGATTCATACCTATTGGATCAGAGATTCGGGTATCGGATGAGTCACTTATTTCTCATTTAGTTGATTCAAAATTACATTCACCGCGTAAAACCGTTTTAGTTTTCATCATTTGAGGAATTATCACAGAAATCCTATTTCTACACTCTTTCGCACTCGTTACATGTGTTTACATATTACAATAAAGCACAACCAATAAATGGGGGGATAAAAATTACAACCGGGGAAAAATGGGGGAAATTGCACAGAGACCCTATACATTTGTTCTAAGTTATAAAACAAAATGAAAATAAATTCCCCTGCATCCATAAAGATTAGCACAATTTATAGCACATCATAAGTTAGCATTTCATTAGGAAAAATGTAATTATGTTAGCGTGGCGGTTTTACGATCGATACTACCCGGGCGGTTTCTAGGATCGGAGAAAAATATCAAGTCTTCAATGTATTTTGTTATAAAAACACATTTTAACATTTGTGGGTTGATTTACCAGATCATTAGTTAAAATGATGGCATGGCATGTGGTGAGCTGGATTGATATTTACCCGATTAAAAATGAATTCTGGGTTCTGTTTGGGGGCTGGTACCGGTACGGGTGTAAAGGGACCCGTACGGGTCCTGTCTTGTACCAGGCAAAAACTCAGTTCAATTCAGTTTACCAATTAACAATTTAATGGCACGAAAATAAAATAAAAGGGATTTCCCTTCGTATGAGTATGGCGCACCGATTTGATATCTTTGGGGATATATGGCGCCAATAAGGCTCATATGGGTTAAGAACAGACCCGAAACAAGAAATGAAAGGAACATATATAATAGAAGAAATAAAGAATAATAATAATAAAATAACTGAGATGTGAGTCTCTTTAAAACTCAGGAGCGTTACCTTTATGACGTGAATCCACTTTGAGATGGTCCCTTTACTGTTAAGAGAGTCCGACCAAAGTAGATGATGAAATAGGACTATTTAGGTGAGTATTTATGTGGACAAATCCTCCCCTAAATCCTAATGAAAGAAGCTAGGAATGAATAAAATGTGGACAAAACCTCAAAAGGAGGGTTTTCTCCCTATTTTATTCCTTATATACCCCCACTATACCTTTTCTATACCTCAAAAGAATTCCCATCCTTTTCAGAGGTTGCAGTTGTGAGTTCTTCAAGCGTTGCCGTATTTTTCTTCTTCGCAGGGCCAGAGATTTCTTCCTCAAGTATTAGGGTCTCGATCTTAGCCTTCTCATATAACTCATTCACCTTCCCTTTAAGCATCTCGATCTCTAATGCATTCTAGTTTTATGACTTCTTTCATTTTATGGAACATTACGCACATATCCCCTACACTCATACTCGCAATTGCATCATATTAGCGACGTCTGTCTTGGTCAGTGATAGGGAGATCTTCATCTATTATGGAGGCCTTCCTCTTCTCGAAGGTTCTCTTATTAGTAGGAGGTAGAGCAGGTGGAGCATTCAGAATACTTTTCTTCTCAAGCTTTATCCGGTAGAGGTCTCTGATTAATCTTTTTCATCTTCCAAGACCCACTATCCTGAGATCTTGTGCTTCTTACAGATACCCATTTGATTTAGTGAGTTAAAGTTGATCAATGAGAACTTTCTCCCTATGGTGAGACCTTCTGTTGTGAATTTAGAGAAGAGATGGTAAGCTATCCTGGAGATAAAAGTGCCACACATTATATTTCCAGGAACCTTGGCCAAGGTTTTGAAAGTGCTAGAGATATACTTAGCAAAGACAGCTCCCTCATTGATTCTTTTTTATTATCAATACACTATAGGATAAAGACATCATTTACGGGCATAGTTAAAGTGTTAGCTCGCCCACAGAGACCTCCATAGATGAATTTATGAATGATGCGATGTTCAAACCTCCTCAAAACTTTAGGAGAACTGTGGTGAGGAGGCTTAGAGATCTCCAACCAATATGCTTCTGCATTGTACTCAGGGGGAGGTGTAAAGATTGCATCTTCAAGAACTCCATCCAGAACTTCATCCTCAGTGACAGCTCCTAAACATACATTGAATTCGTTTAAGGACATGGATTTTTGCCTTCCTAATAGCCTGAAGTTTATCTTCCTAGAGTTAGTGTGGCTTGCTATAGAGGCATCGACAAATAAAGATGTAAGGAACTCCTAAGTGAGTTCTTTATAGGTTGGATAAGAAGCGCTGGAGAAGCTATAGAGTCCTCCATCCACAAGCAGTTTAGAAACCTTTCTATCTAGGTTGGGATGAATCATTACTGGCCAGTCAAAGCATCGAGAAGAAGCAAATGGAATCTTCTGGATGATTTCTAACCTTATCTTTTTCATCGGTGGAGGTGGTGATTCTTCGGAGTTGTTTCTCGATGGTGATCTCACTTCCCGATTGAGAGCTAGGAGCAGAATGAGAAGTGAGGGAGAGTTGAGTGTTTTGTGCTTGAGGATTTGGGGCATGCGATGCTAGAAGTGGAATGATTTCAGTAGGAATTTCAACGCTTACTGAAGGATTAGCGGTGAAGGAAGTTTCTGTTTATGGTGGTGGGTTGTTTTTCTTTCTTGCCATCACCGCAATTTATGGGGTTAGCACAAGGAAAATAGGAGGAGAGAAAGAAGAAAAGATAAGTACAGTGAAGGGAGAAAAATGTGAGTAAAAATCTCTAAGTGTGTGCTTAAATAGAAAAGAGAGTGAGACCTTTGGGGGTTTTTTTTAATCCGTTCAAAATAACTAGGGTTAGAGAAAAAAAATGGGAGGTTAAAAGCAAAATTAAAATCTAAAAAAAAATTGAATTTAAAAAATAACCACCCCTGACTACAGCTACAAGAAAAATAAAAGAGCAAAAGAAATAAATAAATAAAATAAAAGAAAAGAGGGGTTGAACGTGATAGGAGAAAATCAATCACGTCATTAAAGGGTGGTTGGCAACTGCTACATGCACGCCTGCAAATTTCAAGATTGGCACATTTTCCGATAAAGTAGGAGAGAAGTTAATAAGAGACAGAATTTAAACAGTCACGCATGCAGCCAACAAAGGATACGTTAGAGTTCTCCATCAACTAGCCACTCCATATGTACAAGGAGGTCTCCATGAAAGGTCCTCCGCAAAATTTGCTTCACTTGGTGCGTGAAGCGGGCACTAAAATGAAGATGTTGTTGGAAAAATAAGAGTTCTATGTTACTTTCAAAAGAAATTATTTTATAATATTTTTATTGAAAAAATATCTTTAGTCAAAATATTTTATTGCGACCGTTATTGGTTTTAACTCTTTCATAAAAGAGAATTTTAATTGTGATTAATTCTATAATGGCTCTATTTTGATTAAATATTTGTAACCCTCATCGGTTAGGTTTTAAAGGCACCATACTTATTATTTTGTAACAACTAAACTTTTATGGCCATAAACTCTTTTGTTTACCTACAAAAAGGTTGGCTGGTTTTTCCATGTGAGAGATGTATCTAATTTTTACTCTCTTCTTCCACTATTTTTCTGGATATATACGTGCATTTCTGATTCCTGTACCCAAACTCAAATCGAGTTTGAAGGAGTTGTTTAATCTTGGAAGGAACTACGAAGTATCCTTTAAGGATAGCGTCTCCTGTGTAACTCAACTCATCCTAACACTTAAAAGTTTGTTCTTGATGTTTCAGTGATGTTCCAAGTGGTTAAGATCATTATTTACAACTTTTGAAGATCATTTTCAATTTCAGCAGAAAGTGTTGCCTATTCTGAGTAAAGCGTCGCCTATTCTGAGTAAAGCGTTGCCTATGTTGTGCATCCGGATCTACTGCAACAGAATCTGAACAATAAAGCGTTGCCTTTGGTCCAGTTTCAAAGCTACTGCAACATTGTTTTAAAAGAGTTGCCTTTAATCCAGTTTGCCTGCGGATCAATCCGGATCAGTTTGCCTCTGTATCAATTTTTATCCGAAAGTGTTGCCTCTGGAAGTTTTGCAATAGATTTAAAACAATGAAATGTTGCCTTTGACCCAGTTTTGAGCTTCTACAACAGTTATTGAAGAAAAGTGTTGTCTCTATCCGGAAGCAACTCCGGAACTAAGTTTAAAGAGCGAATTTTCCAATAATCTTAAAGGATATTCGGTAATGAAAAATTATGCTTCTCCTAAGAGACTTAATTTTTTGAGACTATGAGAATAATTGTTCCTCCGCTAGCTATTCCATTGTAAGCTAAGTCATTTCTTGGAAAAATTGAGATATTCAACTGTGGGAATTTCACAAAGTAAAACTGAAGAGATTTAGGAATTTTGATTTCTAAATGCAAAATGAGGATGCTTGTAAGCAAAAGTTGCATTGGCCCAAAGAAAGTCAATTGTAAGGAGATCGGAGCAACCAAAGGGAAGGAGATAATCTCAAAGGCAAACATTGTGGAGTACAATCCTTACTAAGGAATAAGGTATGAATTTCTCTATGGTTAATTCATAAAGCTCAAAAGTAATAAAACCTTCTATACTATAAAAAGGGGAAATTTTATGCATGTGACCACCATGCTCCAAAATGGAGGAAGAGAGTTGCGAAATGTGACAATCCTACTCAACTTACAGTTAAGTAGATGATATTATTTTTGTAGTCACTTCACAAGTAAACATGGTGATTGATGTGAATGAGTGGGTTATTGACTATGGAGTAATGAGGCACGTTTGTGAGAGTACATAAAAATTCTCCATAGTCATATATACCCAAGTTGAAAGTGGAGAATAAAAGTTCTCCTTAAAAGTGGAGAATAAAAGTTCTCCTTAAGCTCACATCTTTAGCACATAATGAGGTGATACTTGTTCCCAATGTTTAAACCAAATTGGTTTTAGTGAGCTTTTTAGGCAAAAATGGAATGAAGGTAACTTTTGAGTCTGATAAGGATTTAATAATCAAAGATAGTGTGTTGTCGGATGAGATATATGAACCACAGAATATATCTGAGATTATTAATTTATATGTTTGCTTTTCTTTACCAATTTGGTTGAATCGTGAGATTTGCGTTGTGGTAGTTAAGGCTTATGAATTTGAGTAGTTTTATTTCATAAGTTCATATTTCAAAGTTTTGGGTTGAATCAAAATTTTTATTTGTTCAGAAATAAATGAGGTTTTGATATGTTTTATGTGGATCAGTATGTTATGAATTAAGTTGTTTTGAGACATCTTGATTTCAAGTTTATTAGAGTTGGTTGATAGCCTATTTGTGAACTTTTGTTTTATGTTTGCTGGAAATTTTTCAGCTTTGAACACCCTTGGTTGTTTATGAGTGATTTACAGATCCGTTTTGAGTGATTCTTGTTTCTATGGTTTCATGAGACATAGATGAAGATATGTTTAGCAGGAATGTGTTTCAAATTTGTTTGTTTAGTGGGTTGAAATATTTATTGAAGTTGAGATAAGAATCTCGGTTTTCTGGAATTTCAGCTTTGAGCATAGCTGATTGTTTATGACATAACTTGAGAGATACAAATCACTTTTATGTGTTTTTAATGGCGTTGGAAACGTAAGAAACATATGTACTTATGTTTAGAACAAAGTTTTGTCAAATAACTTCTTTTACATGTTCAAATTTTGAGTCGAAGTGGACTCTTGAAATCTGGCACTATGAAGATTTCAGATTTGCAAAATTGTTAACTACATGTGGTTATATGAGTATAATTTGGTGCGTTTACCTTGAAATTTGATGGTTTATAATTTCAAGTAAACTTGAGCCACATGAGAACATGTTTTTATGAGTCATTTGACTAAGTATATATATGAGTTTCATATTTAATATGATAGATATATACTTGAGATATTTGTTGGTGGAATTATTTGTTAAAATTTGTATACAATAGAATTTCACATGAGAAACCGATAAGACACCATATGAGAAATGAGAGATTATCATCCTAATTTGAAATATTCAAAAGTGCGGGGGTGTCTTATTAAGGTTATTCTTCTCGAATCTATGAAAAGATAAATATGTTCAAACTTCATGTTGGTGTGTTCATAAGTTATATTGAACATACTGATGTGCTTGGAAATAACATCTTTGAGACAAAGAACACAAATTCTTTGTGAATGTTTTCAATAAAGACTTGAGAGATTTCCATCTTTAAGTTTTGTTCCGGATGTTAACCCGGTTGCACATATCTTTAAATTGAGTTTGAAAATGATATTTTGAGGAAAGGCAAGAGAACTTTGAAAAGAAAGTTTTGGTGATTAAGTTCTTGTGTGACCATGTTTGTATTCTTGAAAAAATGGAACTTGATTTCTTTTTGGTGCCTCCGGAGTTGGACCTATTTGTTGTGAATGGTTTTTCATAAATAAAACTTTTAAAACTTTTATTTTATACTCCGGTAGGGAAATTGTTTCATATGTACATTATTATAGCTTCTTTTTACAATTGAGTTCACCACATGGGTATTAAAATTGCCTTTGAAAATAAGGTTTTTATGGTGCAACATGAGGGGTGTGACATGGATGAAAAGTTGATAAAGTCTTTATATGATTTAGTGACAAACACCTAAATAATGAGTTGATAAGTTGGATCATTTGAGGTGGATATATGTGTTCATACTAAAGTGATCAATGGTATATGTATGAATACATGTGGATTATATGACTATCTTTATTCCGAGTATTGATATTGTCAATATAATAAAGATAATCTTGTTATCAATATTGTCATGAAAGACATAAGAGAAGCTAATGTGATATGGAGTATGAGAATCATAAGGATGAATGAGAGTGTCTTGTTAACACAAGAACACTATATTGAGAAACTTTTTGAGAAGTTTGAGTTTTATGATGTACATCATATGAGTATCCCTTATGGTTCCATACTTAATAAGAGGAAGATAATGATGATCTAGTGGCTAAATCCAAGTATGCATTTATACTTGATGAGTTTCACACATTGAGACATAGCATATGCTATGTGAGTAAATATTCACATAATTCAAATGTTGATAATTGAGAAGCCTTATTGGGGCTTAAAAAATATTTAAGAGAAACCATTGAATATGGTATCTATATAATGAATTTCCCATCGTTCTTAAGAGGAACAATGATGTTGAGTGAATCTTTGATTCATATGAGAAGAAGTTCATTAGTGAATTTCTCATTTTTCTTAAGAGGAACAATGACGTTCATATGGGAATAATTTCATTAGTGGTTATGTTCTCATATTTGGTGGTTGAACAATAACATGAAAACCAACTAAGCAAGCTATGTTAAGAGCTAGTTGCTTGAGAGTTGGAATATACAACGAGACTAAATGATTGGAAAAACTTTCTTAGTAAGTGTTATAACACATGCAATGTATTGAGATTGCAAAATATATTGAGAATGCCAAGATGCAATATATATTTTGAGAAATAAGACCTATAATGGTAAAAGTATGAGATGGAATTTTATCCATTTGAGTCTAGAGTGATTCTGATCAAATCATCTGACTAACATTTGAAAAAGAAATTTTGAAAAAGAAATTTATCGTTGATACATCAGAGAGGATGGGACTTAAGCCAATTTGAAATTAATGAAGGGTGGGAACCCAACCTACATGAGTGGAGATCCCACGGAATAGGTTCATATGGGTACTAACAAGCCCTCCGTTAGTTCTGTTAGCACTATAAATATTGTCTTCAATCCTAGATGTGAGAAAAGTGCTATATTGAATATCTTAAGAGGTTGAGTCAAAAGGACTCTTAATGAGATTTCATAGCTCTTATGAGTGGTGTATAAAGTGCAATATACACTTGATGATATCACCTAAGTGAGTGTGAAGTGGGGTCGCTTCTATGAGATATAATATTGGCAATATCTCTAGAGCACTCATCAAAGACCAGGCGCGCTCATGGCCTATTCGCGCAAAACCGCGATGAACAGAAATGTACTTGATATAATACGATATGGTAAAATCACTATCTTACAATAGCGCTTATTTGGTTCATAGAAACTATATGTTTCACCAAATATTCCGTAAGTTAAATTTTATCTATCAAGTTTTGGTTCATAGTCCACAAGAGACCAGTTCCATGCATTATATGTCATACTCAAGATATCCAAAAAATTCTTTTTATTTAAACTTCTTTTGAAAGTTGTGGGGGATTGTTGGAAAAATAAGAGTTTTATGTTACTTTCAAAAGAAATTATTTATATTTTTATTGAGAACATATCTTTAGTCAAAATATTTTATTGTGACCGTTATTTATTTTAACTCTTTCATAAAAGAGAATTTTAATTGTGATTAATTCTATAACGGCTCTATTTTATTAAATATTTGTAACCCCTGTCGGTTAGGTTTTAAACGCACCATACTTATATTTTGTAACAACTAAATTTTTATGGCCATAAACTCTTTTGTTTACCTATAAAAAGGTTGGTTGGGTTTTCCATGTAAGAGATGTATCTAATTTTTACTCTCTTCTTCCTCTATTTTTCTGGATATATACATGCATTTCTGATTCATGTACCCAAACTCAAATTGAGTTTGAAGGAGTTACTTAATCCTAGAAGGAACTACGAAGTATCCTTTAAGGATAGCGCCTCCTACGTGACTCAACTCATCCTAACACTTAAAAGTTTGTTTTTGATGTTTCAGTGATGTTCCAAGTGGTTGAGATCATTATTTACAACTTTTGAAGATCATTTTCAATTTCAGCAGAAAGTGTAGCCTATTCTGAGTAAAGCGTTGCCTAATTTGTGCAACCGGATCTACTGCAACAGATTCTGAACAATAAAGCCTTGCATTTGGTCCAGCTTCAAAGCTACTGCAACAGTTTCTTAAAGGGTTGCCTTTCATCCAATTTGCCTCCGGATCAATCGGATCAGTTTATATCCGGATCAGTTCGGATCAGTTTTTATCCGGAAGTGTTGCTTCCGAATTTATTGCAACAGATTTGGAACAATGAAATGTTGCCTCTGACCCAGTTTTGAGCTTCTGCAACAGTTATTGAAGAAAAGCGTTGTCTTTGTCTGGAAGCAACTCTGGAACTATGTTTAAAGACCGAATTTTCCAACAGATGTTGTTAGTGGGTGTCAAGAAGGGAGAAGGTCTCCTCCTTTGTGTAGAGTACTTCTGATGATTCATAGAGCTTTATCCTTCTTAGCTTGGTTCTAAAAGTCTCGCCTTTTTGGTTGGTCAGTTCAGCATGATCAGGGAAAAAGATCTCCCTAATTGTATAAGGACCAGTCCATAATGCCTTAACGTACCCTGGCAAGGTCTCCATATTATAATTGAACAAAAGTACTTGCTCTCCTGGGTGAAATGTATAGCGACCCGAAATTTTTAAACTAAATTTTATTATAGTATAAAAGTATCAAATAACATGGATATTATGAATTTTCATATTTTAACATTTTTCTCTTAAGTCATTAGATAAGAAATAAGAGTTAATTAAGTTAGAGGGATGAATTGGACATTTAATTATTTGTTCAAGGGCATATTTGAAAAATTAAAAAAAAACTATCATAAAATCATATACGTATCCTCGTCTTCTTCTCCCCTTCATCTTCATTTTTCTTCATTCTTCCTTATACCTTATCAAAATTTTTCCCTAATCTAAAAACTTTCAATTTCTTCGATTCAACTTCAAATTCTTGTTAGAAATCGATCCTTAAGCCCTCTATCATCATCAATTTTAGTGAATCAAGGTTAGAAGAAGGGGATTTCAGTTTTTAAGTTCGGCTAAATAGTAACCCGAATTTGAGTTGAGTGATTTTTAATGAAATTAAAGCTTAATTAGTAGAATTTATAGTAGATTAAGCATATTTATGGTATTAGGAAGTTTATTTATATAATAACTTGAAAGAATTATATATGGATATTGTAGAGGAAGCTAGTGCAAGCAAATCAATGGAAAAAGAGGTAGAAGATAACTAGAACGAATTTAGAAAAAAAGGTTTGTGTCTCTAATTTCGATTTCTCGGTTTTTCTGAAAATTTTCAGATTTGTATCCCTGTTTTGTTTTGGTATTTTCTCTTGTTATATAAATCCTATTTGAATGATTCTTGATTCTTTTGATATCTATAGAAACTAAGGAATATATGTTCAGAAGAAACCTTACTGCGTTTCATTCTTTTTCAATGTGAAATTTTCGTTTGAAGTTGAGTCATGAAGTCTGTTTTTGGAAAATCTCAGCTTTATATACTGTTTACTATTTTGATCATACCTTTGGTTATACAATTTGGATTTCTGTGATTCTGGTGGATTTGGAAATCTGAGACATGTTGCTAATTATGCTTAGAAGAAACTTCTTCGATTTGATAATGTTTTAATGGTGAAAAATGCAGGCGAAGTCAAACACAAAATTTGGAAAATTCTAAAAAATATGAATGTTGATTTTATTGTGTTTCAATTGAAGTTTGATGTTTTTTTTTTGAATAAGGGTTTGAGTCCCTTGATTATGAAGATATGTTGCATTATGTTTGATGGTTTATACTGAAATTTTTAAGATGTTACTTTGATTTATTACCCTTATTAAACGAGTAGAATATAGGTCAGGGTAGATTAGAAAGGGGGGTACAGTACTGTACAAACAATTGAAGCTTTGGCTTCGGGCTTTAGCCGGTATTATGTGATTTGATATAGGAGCTTTGGCTTCAGGATTCAGCCAGTATTCTGATAAAAATATATTGATATTTAAGCTTCAGCTTCGGGCGACTTCGGGCTTGACCGATACATTGATATTGAAACTTCGGCTTCGGGCTTGTCCGCTCCCCGTATCCATTTTACCGTTATTCATGACTTCTTTACTTTGGGCAATATATGGTTAATGTGTTTGGAAAAATTGGATATAAAATTTGATTGTACTTTGAAAGGTTTATAATATAAGTTTTTTGCTTTGGTTTTATAAAGTTGTTTAATTTATTTTTGACTTGGGAACATACATTGTTTCTATTTTAAAGTGTTAAAAAATGTTCAAAACTGTTGTATTTCTTTTATGTACACTACTAACCAAATTGCTTAGCGTGTAGTTGTTTTTCTACACGTAGGTGGAGATTTGTAGATAGCTTGGACCAAAGTGGTATAAGTGGATCATCTTGAAGAGCATATAAGGAAAGACTCGAGGTGGATTTGTATTTTAATGTATTAATATGGTTTGTGGAATAATGGCATGTGCTAGATAGTCTGAGAAATGTAAAGTGGCATTGAGAAATATTTGGAGAATAATTTGGAGTTGGAAACATTATATTTGTATTTGTACATATTAAATCTATAAGTATTGAACTTTATGTAGTTGAGTAGAGTTGTTTATTGGGTGATTATAATTACTGTGGTACTCCCTATAAAGGGGGTGTTACAAAATGTTTCCATCTTGGAGTCTTCTTTTTGGCATTCTTGAGGTTCTCCTGAGCTTGACGAAGACTTAGGTTTTCCAAAGGATTTATGAGGTTTTTTTCGTGGCTCGAGTTTTCCCGACCCTTGATTTTCCTCTGAAGCTTCTTCTTTCTTTTTGTTAGTCTTGTACTTCTCCTTCCATTCTTTTTCTTGAGGTTCCTGTAAAAACTAGGGGTCCAGGTTCACATCAGCAGCCTCAATAACATTGTAGTGGTTTTCTGTGGGAAGAGTTCTTTCATTATCATTCATTTTAAATGTGAGTGTGTCATCATGAATCCTAAACACGAGTTCTCCTACATGCACATTTATGAGGGCTCTACCCATAGCTAAAAATGGTCTTCCTGAGATTATAGGTGTGTGAATGTCTTCGTCCATATCCATGATTAGAAAATCCACAGGTAAAATAAATTTTCCTATTTTCACTAGGACATCTTCCACTATACCTCTGGGGTACCTTATAGTTCTGTCTGCAAGTTGGATAGCCACTCTAGTGGGCTGGAGTTCTCCTAATCCTAATTTAACATACAAGTAATAAGGCATCAAATTTAGTACTAGCTCCAAGATCATATAATGCATTATTAATCAAAAGACTTCCAACTGAGCAAGGGATTGAAAAACTCCTTGGATCTTTATGTTTTGTAGGAAGAGTTCTCCTGTTCTGTAAAATCGATGAGCAATCCTGATTCAACTGCACCATGACCACGTTCTCTAACTTGGCTTTGTTTGTCAGCAACTCTTTAAGGAACTTCACAAAGAAAGGCATTTAAGAAAGAGCGTCTGCAAAAGGAATGTTAATGTGCAGTTTTCTATATATATCAAGAAATTTATCAAACTACTTAGCTATGTGTTAGTCCTTTGGTTTTTGCAGATAAGGGATCTTCTGTGGCAGAATAGCTTCCTTTCCTTGAGTAGAGTGCTCTTCATTATTTTGAGGATCTTCAGTTCTTGGTTCTGAAAGGTTCTCATTGATTGGATTCTCTGTGGAGATCTCTTTCGTTTGCTCCTTAAGGTTCTTCTCCATTCCAGCAACTTTACCTACATCATTATCAACATCAAAAACTTTTGGGTTAGCAGAGTTGGTCATTTTATCATTACTTATGGATATGGCATTACACTCTTCCTTGGGGTTCTTCTTAGTATTTCTTGGAAGAGCTCCTTTGTTTGGTGGGGCTACATTTTGAGAAAGCTGGTGAATTTGAGTTTCCAAGCTCTTCAAATGGGCCTGATTTTGTTTTATACATTGGTTCAGCATCTCCTTTATGTCTTCGGCTTTAAATCTCCTTGAGAGTTGTGAAGGATCGGCCTGCTGACTACCTTGATTAGGCTGAAGTTGTTGAAATTGTTGAGGTTGTTGAAATTATTGATTCTCTGCTTGAGGAGGTCTCCATGCTAAATTTGGATGAGATCTCTATCCAAGATTGTAGGTAATAGAGAAGGGATTTGATCCTTTGTGATTTCCTTATAAGAAGTTGCATTGCTCATCAGTGAGAGTCATTTCACAATCAGTACTGCTGTGATTTCCTCCATAAAAATCACAACAGCTTGGTGAAGGACTTGTTATGGCAGACACATTTTTCTTGTTGAAATGTTATAAAAGAGCATCAACCTTGTTAGAGAGCTCTACAACATCTTAAGAATCAGAGCTTTTGTGTAGTTCTTCCTGGATAGAATGCTATTTAGAACTTGTATTGAACAATCTTTCGATAATCTCAAAGATCTCTTCAAGGGTGTAGTCTTCAATATCTCCATTGGCTATGGATTCTATTTGCATTTTATGAGCATTTGCAACGCCATTACAAAAGTGTTGAGCTTGAGGCCATACAGGAATTCCGTGACTTGGAACTTTTCTGAGCATTTCCTTGAATCTTCCCTAACATTCAGAAAGTGATTCATTGGGAAATTGAGAAAATCGTGTGATCTCATTTCTCAGATGGAGAGCCTGTCTGGGGGGAAAGTACTTGTTGAGGAAAGCTTTGGCCATGTCACTCCATATTGTAATAGACCATGGTTGCAAGGTCTTCAACCAAATTTTTGCTTTATCTCTTAAAGAGAATAGGAAGAGCTTCAACCGGATGACATCATCAGAGACACCTCTGTTGGTTCTGAAGTTATTACACATGTTGACGAAATCCTGAATATGTGCGTTGGGGTCCTCTGTGGTTAGTCCTCCGAATTGAACTGTTGCTTGGAGCATGTGAATCATTGAGGGCTTCACCTCGAACATATTATCTCCCTCTTGAGGTAGCACTATGCATGATGAGTGTCCCTCAGTGTTGGGCTGCAAGTATGTACGAAGAGTTCTCCTCCTTGATGGATTGACGTCATCCTCTTCGTCCTTATCGTGGTTATGATTGTGGGCTTCATTATGTCTAGGTCTAATAGGTTCTTGCTCCTCATCATCTCCATTTGGGTTAGGATTTCTTGCTCTGTCCATTGCTTTTCTTACGCGAGCTCTTCTTACTGCTCCACTAAGTCTTTTGCAGGTTCTTTCAATTTTTGGATTTAGAGGGACAATAGGGGGTAGACCAGCTCTTCTTCGCATGCAAAAGGGTTTTCCTTGAAATGACTAGTTCCTGAAACACACAATGGGCAAAAGAGGGGTGAAAAGCACCTGTTTATAGTTAAAATTCTAAGGCTCTTTTAGCGTATCTCTCCGACAACGGCGCCAAAAACTTGTCGCGCCTAAAGTGTACCTAGTAAGTATACTAGGGTCTATATTGTGTATAGTAGCAAAAACAAGTGTCGTATCCACAAGGAGCTTGTAAAGTGCCTAGAGTTCTCTCTGGTAAATGGGCTAAACAGTTCTATAATTTTAAGGTGAAGTTCTTGTAAATATAAACAGAAGGTTAATGATGAAATTTGCAATATCAAAGGATTCCAGGCTTGTCTACTTGAACAAGATAGTCATAAAGTTCTTCCAACAGCAACATAACATGCATAATCAATAAGCAATATAAAAATCTCCTAAGTATCTTAACCAATGTAATCTAAGCATTCCCTTTAGCCATCTTAAATACTAAAGTTATTCAACCTAAATCTCTTTTCAGACTCAATAGGCAAATAACAATGCATTAGGTATAGTTGAGCATTTAGATAAAATCTAAAACCGGGCTTACAATCAATCTCCTTTCGGACTCATGAATCATAAGTGTGTGTTTGGGTCAGTTACAAAAGTCCCTTGCGAACTTATACATGTAACTCTATATGAATTGGATCCAAGATTCGTAAGGAATAAGCATACAAACACTCCAAGGATTATAAAGCTTAAAGAGTTAAATACATTACATGGTTGCTGAAGAGATCTCTTTCGACTATCTGTCTAAGCAGACTCACCAGGAGGGGGACTACTCACTCATGCTTTCAAAAATAATACTTGTCATTAAAGGGGAAAGAAATTATAGTCAGCTTTTTGGGTAGCCAAAGCTTGCTCTCCAATGACGAAGTCGCCGTAAATATAGGCACCAATCCTCAAAGGAGAGAGGAAATATCACATGATAAAATATTATAAAAATAAGCAAAATATCTAGATACTTGTCTAAAATAACATTATACAAATCCCTATTAGTGAAAAAGGCTTCTAGAAAGGACAAAAATGGAAGAGATTAAACTAGTTAAAATCTACTTTTTCTTATTTTTCTCCACTCTTTCTTTGACGAAAGCAAAATCAACTACCATCCATCAAGCTGCTACAGTAATCTCTATTATTGGCTGGGTTTTTAAGCTGTTTTTGTCCTTTTGGCAACAACACAATGGAAATCCCCTTCTTTAACAAATACTTGTAAATCTGTGCAGAACTCTATAGAAATTGATTCTTTTTCAACAAATTATTAGTTCAAAATGTATTTTTTATAGCATAATTTCAACGCATCAGTTTCATCGATATTATTCTAATTAAAGAAAAACAATGGAATTTTATACTTTTGATCAAGACTTGTTCATATATACAGCTGTCATGATTCAAAATAAATCATATGTTACATAAGATCTTCATTATTAAATGATATTTCATCAATTGTCACAGCGATTTTTGTTGCCAACGAGTATAAATTACTTGTCTTCTTAATTGCTTGTAAAGAACAATATAAAAATTATTATTACAAAGTTTTAGCTATATGTACATATGGCTGGGGGAGCACAACACTCCAAGAGACCACATGCCCCAATACGGTGGATATTTAATTTTTTCATATCATCGAGACAACTTGCCATTAGAGAGCTCATTGCATCGAGAGTGTTGGGCTCAATAGCTTGAGTAAATATATAAGTGGGGTTGGAGTCCATCTAACACAAAATCAATAAGCTTGTATTAATGCCCAATCTTCTTCACTTATATATTACTATTTATTTATGTTTATTACCAATGTGGGATAACCCAACATCTCCAACACTCCCCCTCAAGTACAACTCGGTCTGGACCAGCTGTTACTTATCAAACATTCCTTGACCTATATCCTCTAAGGCTCAAGGTTATCAAAGGGTCTAGTCTTTTCCATTAGCCCAACTCCACCGGGACTTTAAACACGAACCCAAGATCATTAGAGGGGGAGTGTTGGAGATGTGTGGAGAATCCCACATTAAAAATAATCAAGTGAAAAGAGTAGAATATAAGTGGTGTAGATTTGGCCTTAACACAAACCAATTACTTTTGTGTTAGATGAACTCAACCTTACTTATATATTTACTTAACCTATCAAACCCAACACTCTTCCGACCCATAAATTCTCTACCAGAGTCATAGAAGCCAATAAGCTTATGTCAATGATCGGCCATCAAGTAGATATCTGCTTACAAAAATTAAGCATTATTTAATTGTATTTTCATATTTTTTATCTAGACATTAATCTATACATTACCGGTCCGCAATATTGTAAAACAGTAAAACCAAGCCGCAACACTGCAACACCATTGACAATCCCCGACAATTCATTTTGTATGTGCAATTTCCAAATCAAACTTGCTTAAAGTATTTAACATGTTGTAAGAATAGAAGAACACAAAAATGAAATAACTGAACCGTACTAACCTTGAATTGCGTTTTTTATTTATATTCTAGGATAAGAATTGTGAAGGCGGTATTGAAGGTTTTGACCTAAAAATTAATAATCAAGATATTCGCAAGCTGAACTTACAGGAAAACTAGATTTTCCTACAGAACTCTCAAACTAAATTTGAAGGCTAACAAACAGAAATTAGTTTTTAAGCTAGAATTTAAATGTTGATTAAACCAATATTAAAAGAGAAATCTCCATTGAATATTATTGATAATTAAAAAATATAAAGTTGCATGCTTACAAAAGAAAACTAAAGTTTTACTTATAGACTTTAAACTAATTCTAATACTAATAGAACTAAGAAAAATAAATAATGAAATGATAAGAAATAAATTTTAATACTAATCTAACAAGAATAAATCAATTGGGTGTATCTCAATTGGTATACTACTCTATGAAAGTGGTGGGAGGTTCTAGGTTCAATACTTAGCCTCTTTAAAATTCCATTAATTTAAAAAAAATCTAACAAGAATAAAAATAATAATAAAGAAATATTAAATTCTAATCCTAATCAAATAAAGAATAAAATACTAATAAAATATTATAAGATATTTTTTTAAATAATATTTCCATCATTCTCCCCTCCTTCGAAAAGAGTTTGACCCCAACAAGCATGTAGGATGTGAAAGTTGAGGACGGGCGGTTAGCAAACAGATGCATGAGTTGGTGGATGGCCATGCAAGCGAGTGTATGGGCGGACGAACATTGAGCGGATAAATGTGTAATCGTGCGGTTGACCGTGCGAGTGGATCCATGGGCGTCCTTTCATGCGTGCGGCCTTTGCTCCTAGAGACCTTGTGTACAATGCTTGATATTTCCTTATTCTCGACACGTGATACTTCCTTGGCTTGTATATATCTGTTTGATCTTTCTCAGGTTGACAATTGTTTGATAGACTGATAGATTTCTCCACTACCCTTGTACTTTTCACTTTAATTGGCCTTCTTATATTTGGTTACTTAATGAATCCGAAAGAACCATACTTTTTAAGTTGACGTTTACGCTTTGACCTCTTCCTTTAACATAGTGTCTTCATCCTTAAACAGGATCTTATAGAATCCATTTTACTCTTCCACGTGGATGCTCCATCCTTCAGTCGATAAACTACTAATTTCACTTTCCTGTGATCCGGCTCTCCCGTGCATTGAAGTAATCTCCTAACTTTGGCTGACTTGCTAGAAAATCTTTCGACGTCAAAATTTCCATTATAAGATAGCATTTCCACCTTAATTTGAGAAGCCCCCTCATAACCAATTCTCCTTCCATATGAATCAATGTCACGTCTACCATCATGTGGTAGTAGGGATGACAAGTTTTTAGGATATGGATCCTAATTTTTTAAACCCGTCGGATCTGGGTCCAAAAAAAGGAATCTGGATCTGGTATCGGATTTAAATATGAGATCTGTACCCGGACCCGGATCCGTATGTATATAAATAAATTATAAAATAAAAATAAATGTATATATATATAATGATAAAACCCTAATTTTTGAATCTCTTCCTCCCACACACGCCTCCTTCTACGTCTCTAAGCTGATTTCAAAATTTCATACATTGTCGTTCCCCTTTTCTTGTTCCACATCTCTCACCCTCTGCGCTTGGTCCCTGTATATGAAAAATTGCCTAAGTGCTTTCGTGAATTAGTTTAATTTTGTGAAAATTGCCTATTTGTTTTGTTTCCATTCTGTTTGGCCATTTTTTATTAGTAATGTAATTAAACCTTCATTCAGCAACAACTCCTGCGGTTTTTTCTTCGGCTTCAGAAACCCGAACTCAATTGACTCCTTAATATGAGATACTGCCACTAAAATTTCGGATGTATATAAGCAGTTTTCTTTTTCAATTTTGTTTGAATTTAGACCCGTTTTAAACCAGTTTTAGACCCGAATCCGTGATATCCGTTAGATCTGGATTTGGGTATTAAAATTATGGACCCAACAAATTCAGGGTGAGTCCGGATCTAGTATATGAAAACGGATCCGGTCCGGGTTTAAACCAGATCCGGTCCGGATCCGGCCCGTTGCCATCTAGTTGGTGGTCCATCCCTTTATATCCATACCCAGACCCGACCTTAGTGTTGAAGCCAATGAGGCTTTTGCTTTTGGCCCCAAAAATTTATGGGGCCCCAAACTATTTTTTTATTATATATTATGCATTGTTCTTCTTATTCTCAGTTATTCCGTTGTTTTCTTTTTTTTTCTTTTGAAAAATAGCCAGACCTTTGCTTTTCATTTTTTCTAAATTAATAAGATTGCAGTTATTAAAAAAATTAATGAGATTGTTGCTTTCTCTTTTTTAAATAAATCAAACTAATCAAGCATTAAATTAGACAAATTAAGCATTAAATAACATATTAATGGATTTGAATTAGCGGTTGATTTTCAAATTTTTTTGTTAGCTACAAATTAGCTTTATCTCTTTGCTAATTAAATTGCTATTTTTAAGCATATGTACATATGGTTAGATTTCTATTTAATTATAAGCCTATTGGCATATATACTTTTTGGTTAGCACCCCAAATTTTATAAGGTCAACCTATCCATACCCACCAATATTCTTTTTCTCCATTCTTTCAAACTTAAAAGTAATTTCTTGTAACATAAATATAATATTCATCCTCTTTATTCTCATGGGACAAGAAGGGATCATGTAAACATACCTCATGCAAATGAAAATTTGTAAAATTTTGTGTACAAACTTGCATTAATGGTGGTGATGGTAGGATGAGTTCTTCCTTCACTACGAGATTTGCATGTTTTACTTCCTCTTGCGGTGGTGGCACTAAGATTTGAACTACGTTAGCTTCTTGTGGAGGTGTTTGTTGTTGATCGATTGCTACAATGGATTCACGCATATGTCGTTCGAAATTTTCAAATTGGTCCATCATACGTTGAGTGTGAGTTCGAATTTCTAGTTGAAACTCTTCCATCTTTTTCTCAATAAAATCCAATAGTTCATTCATTGTTCTTGATTCGACCATGGTGTCGAGAGGGTTTTTCAAAGGAAAACTTTGGGCTCTGATACCACTTAATAAGGATTGTGAAGACGGTATTAAAGGTTTTGACCTAAAAACCAACAAAGAAGATATTCACAAGCTGAACTTGAAGGTTGATTAAACTCATATTGAGAGAGAAATCTCCATTGAATATTATTAATATAAAGATATAAAGTTGTATGCTTACAAAAGAAAACTAAATCCATATTTATATTCAGTTAACATTTTTTTAATCTATTCGGTTATTTGTGTATTTGGTTTGATTATACAATCGAACTAATTGACGAATACCCCATGGAACATGCCTTATTTTTTTTTAAGTTCTTGGTTTTTAACATGAGAAAGTTTATATTTTTACTATACTTATTGTAATTGTACACATAATATATCTTTTTAATGGATCTCAATACACTAGCATACGTTAACAAATATATTGAATGTTAATGGTTCTTGCTACTCAATTAGATTTTTAATTGTATTTTACTCATTATATTGACTGTGGTCATTTTACTTTCTAAAGGCTCACTATATTTTTATGTATCACAACCCTAAAAAATGCCAAGATTCTTCAATCTAATCGTAAGAGTGTAGGTACCCGTATCGTATAGGTACTCAAGAAAGATTATGATTCTCTAAAATTAAGAAATCAAGTTCAAACAACAAATTTGCAAATTCTTTTATCCATCATTCATTTTTGCAATGCTAGAATTTTATACACAATTTTCTAATATTATTTTTCTTACTACTTTTCACACTATTTCTCTAATTTTAGAGTAAAATTAATCCAAAGAATCATAATCCACAAACTCATATGTTTGACATCAACCCAATATGCCGTAGGAGGAACATTCATATACATTCATGTGGAAAAGATTTCTTCACATCTGTATTTCAAAATGCAAAGGAAGTTGGTTCAATTTTAAAATGAAATTGGCGGATTGGAAATGTTTGTTTGACTCCCTTCGTCAAATATATAATAAAGAGATGAAATAACTTTTGGAGTATAATTGAGTAATAAAGTCGGTTTAAGTAGTAAGTGGTTTGATATTATTTAATTAATATTTTAAATTTGAGTCTTAATAAATATAGAAACTCTTTATTAAAAGACTTATCCATCATAATTAGATGTGTGATCTGAATTGAATTTAAATATAATTAAAGTTAAATTTCGATGAAAAATTTTACTGTGTAAAAATATTAATTTAGGAAAATTGCACCTATCTCAAAATAAAAGAATGATTTGATTGAAAGTAAAGCTATGTGATGAATGGATTGATAATTGAGTAGTTAATAATTACCACCTTGTCATTATCAGTGACAACTTGCAACAACTAACACACTCTCGTATCTCATTCTACTATTAATTGCTTACAAAATAATGGCTGCTCTATTTGGATTTTCTTCTTTATTTTCTTTCAACAACTGGCCAATTAACTTCTTCTACATATTTGTATAGAGGTCTTTCTCCAAATTTATATTTATTATATTTAAAATTAATTAATTAAATTGAATTTTTTAATAAAATTTAATTAAATTTTTATTTTTATTTTAAATTTATTATTTAGAAATTTTTTATACATGAAAAAATTTAATTATTTTTTAAAGAATTTATTTTAAGTTATTTTTAAAATTGTCCTTTTATAATAAGTGTTTTTAAATATTTAATTAAAAAATTATAGTTATTTGACTTTTTAAATGGGCCGCTAAGGGTCCGGAAATATAAAAATATATTCTGAGATCTGGTTTTGTAAAAAATTGTGAAATTTAAAAAAAAATTATGAAACATCCAAAAAATAAAGAAAATAAATTTGGTGTAAGAATTTTTTAGAAAACATTTCTAGAAGGGCCCGAAAATGTGAAAATACGTTTTGGGACTCCGTTTCATGAAAAAATGAAAAATTCCAAAAAATTATGAATTCAATGGAATTGAATTCCCTCAAAAGTGAGCTTTCCAGAAGCACTTATTGAATTTTAGCTTAAAATAAATATAAATTAAAAGTAATTCATTCTTACTTTTATAATTTTAATTTATAAATTAAAATTAAGACAAGAAAAATACTTTAAAGTCTTCTTATAAATTAAAAATTCCTTATAAAAAAATTTTATGCTAGAAAAAATACCCCATAATTGGATCCAGCTTCTTCTCGTATCAAATCTCTTGTCCAAAACTGTGTGCCTCCCTATGTGATAACTGGTTTATTACCCGTCTTTTATATTTCTAATATCAAACAATATTTTTTGATTTTTATTTTCGACTATCAAACAATTATTTATAATTGTTAAGAGAAAAAAAACTAAAAATATAAATTCTTAGCACCAATACCAATTTTTTAACCTGCTTTTAGCTGAATTTTGATTTTCACCCATTAAAATATTAGTATGGCAAATTTGGACAAGAAATTGTTTCATGATCAATGTTATCAATACAGTACCATCCGATTCAATTGGTTTTATCATAAATCGATTATGGCTACGGTACGATATATTTAAAAATTTGTTTTGGTAAAAAAATTGGAGAAAACCGGATTGAATCGGAAAAAACTGGTAAATCGGCGTACTGATTTAAACCCAGTTTTCTCAACATCATTATGACAACAAGTAAAAGTGCTACTAAAGAAGCAGAAAAACAAATAAAAGTGTTGCTAAAGATACAGTAAAGCGTTGTTATAGACTCAAAAACGTTGCAATAGCCACTTAAATCTTTAAATAACATATATTTCTTTTTAAAACACTTCAGAAGCGTTGCAAAAGGCTTTAAAAGCGTTACAATAACCACTAAAAATCATAAATAATATATATTCATTAAAAAATAAAAAATCGGGTAAAATCACTAATAATACGGATTGATAACATTGTTCTTGATTGACACACTCATCAGTTTTATACACTCATTTTGTGTACATTCACATTCAGGGACTTTTTATGTAAATAATTGTTAATCTATTGACCCAGTTATTTTTATAAAAAGATTTGAGTTCAAGGACTGAATTATACTAACTGAAAGTTGAGGCCAAAAATTCAAAATTAAACCAAAAAATAGTATTTTCCACAAATACCCCCTCCATAGATCTCATATTTACATAAAATCACTACCATTTGCAATCATATTAACATCACAAATCATTGCAGCCTACTTAATCAAGTCAATCCCTAATACCAGTAATTGTAACAAAAATAAAACAAGCAAAATCAACCTTAGTTATGTAAAAACTAGAATAAAATTTTCTTGATTTTTCCTGTTTTTCATATTATAATTATATAGTTTATACTTTTAGGCCTTTACTTTCACCTTGCCAACTCCACACAATGTCTTTCAGTGCAGGCTTTACATCCTCTTCAACGAACTTTGTGTATTCTAAACTATCACCGGCCGACTTACAAAGTTCAACCACTGCTACCTCAGGCGCCACCTCGAAAACCTTTGCGGTCATCGCGAGTTTCCCTTTCCTTCCTTCCACTTTCCCTTGCATTTTCACCCGAAAATCCGAATGGCTCGCCACTCTAAAATCCAAATCCTTTGCTGTGGATTCCAACTTGGTAAGAATCATTGGTGCAGGGCACTTTGAAGTGAACATTGAACCGGGTTTTTTCTCGCTTTCGAACAAGCTCGACAGATCAAATCCTGAAGACATTGATGAAATAAATTCAAAGGCGTTGTAAAAAGGCGGTGTATCCGTCGCTAAAGACTGTTTATTTTCAGCGACGAAATCTTGATTTTTTTCTTCTGATTCGGAATCGAATTGGATTGGCTTGATTGGTCCTTTCTTAAACCAAGGATGTTGCTTTATTTCTGAAATTGGAATTCTGTTTTCTGGATTAACAACAAGAAGCTTCGAAATCAAATCTTTAGCATGGGGTGAAATCCAGGCAGGAAATTCATAATCCGCCTTGAAGATTTTTAAATACATTTTCATCAGATTTTCATTCTGAAATGGCAAATAACCAGCAAGAAGAACAAATAGAATAACACCGCAAGACCAAATATCGGCTTTTGCCCCGTCGTACCCTTTCTTCCTCAAAACTTCCGGCGCAACATAGGCCGGAGTTCCACATTGTGTATGAAGCAATCCGTCGTTCCAATTCTGCTCCGGCAAGGCAGAGAGGCCGAAATCGGTAACTTTCAGGTCACCTTTTTCGTCTAGTAGCAGATTTTCCGGCTTCAAATCGCGGTGAGAAACCCCCCTGCTATGGCAATAATCAACGGCGCTAATTAATTGATGCAAATATTTCCTCGCTAAATCTTCCTTTATCTTACCCTTTTTCACTTTAGCGAACAATTCGCCGCCTCTAACATATTCCATCGCGAAATAAACCTTCAATTTCGTCGCCATTACTTCCTTCAATTGGACAATATGAGGGTGTTTTACGAGATGCATAACTGAAATCTCTCTTTTGATTTGCTCCAATAATCCTTTCTTTTTTACGTGGTCTTTGTGGATGACTTTAATAGCGACGCTTTCGCCCGTCGCTAAATGTTTCCCTTTGTAGACCTTGGCGAAGGTTCCGTGGCCTAAGAGCCTCCCCATCTCGTATTTTTCGAACAGGATGTGTCTTGAGCCGTGGATCTGCTCAGCTTGGACGGCCGCCATGGCTTAATTGAGCTATAATTGGTTGAATGGAAGAAGAACCATTATAAACTAGCAAAATAGATAAAATTTAACAGGATTGAGGCTAAAATGTAAAGAAGATCATTCTAGGGGTGGGAGGAAGATGCGAAATTTTGGAAAGGGACATTTTAATGGAAGTTTTTTTTTTTGGGAAGGAGAAAATTGAGGGAGTTTGTCTGGTTCCAAATTGGGAGGATATGGTTTATGGGGTGTGGAAAGAAGATTAAGACATGTCACGATTTATGGGATCCTTCTATCTATCTCTTCGTTCCTCAAAAAGTACATATATTCCTGATATATCTGGAGTCCTTAAAAATTTTATTAATCCCTTGAATTTATAAAGTTTTACATAATTTTATAAACTTATTAAAGTAAATTTTATAGCCGTTGGACTTGTGAATGTGAACCTTATAGCCCCTTTAAGTTGATAAAAGTAAATTTAATAGTCCCTTGATGTTGACACGTCCAATTTTGTTCCAGTAAATCTATCTTCGATTCAATATCTAGAAAATTAATATTTGGCACACCAGCATCGATGGCTATGAGGTTCACTTTTTACAAGTTCAGGGATTATAAGGTTCACTTTAATAAGTTCAGAGGGTTTTGTGGAACTTTTGTAAGTTCAGATGGCTGAAAGGTTTTTAGGAACAACTATAGGGAGTTTCAGATGTATCATGCCTTATATATAGAAAAAAATCAACTATTTTAATGTAAAAAAATTTTACACAAATAATAGGGTAAAAGTCAAAAATATGCCATGTGGTTTCATCGTTTTGCAAAAAAGTTTTTGTGGAATTTTTTTATAAAAAGGTGCTTCTGGTTTCAAAAGTTTTAAAAGGGTGCATGTGGTTTGGAAATTATAGTGCTACACCAGTCATTTCAATAAATTTAACATTCCTATATTTTAAGTATATTATTTAAGAATTATATATCAAGATTTGAGTAAGATTTGAATGATTTTCATTTTGTTTTGATTTTTGGGTAAACTTCTCAAACATGCTTGTGGTTTCATCATTTTGCAAAAAGGTGTTTGTGGAATATTTTTTTCAAAAGGGTGCCGGTGGTTTCAAAAGGGTGCTTATGGTTTGGAAATTACAGTGCTACACCAGTTATTTCAATAAATTTAACATTCCTATATTTTAATTATATTATTTAAGAATTATATATCAAAATTTGAGTAAGATTCGGAAAATGTTCATTTTATTTTAATTTTTTAAAGTTATAATCAAATTTTAATTAAAAAAATATTAATACTTCTCAAAAAATTCTAAAATTTATAACAAGGGTGTATTATATTTTCATTAACTAAGCTGCAAAATTACACTTTAAAATGGACAAGATTAACCTTTAAAATGTGGTTTTAAAATTTTGAAAATCCTCGTTTCGCAAACTTTTAAAACTATGAGCCCCTTTTGAAGGAAAAAAATTCCACAAGCACCTTTTTACAAAACAACCAAACCACATGGTATGTTTTTGAAGTTTATCCTTGATTTTTTAAAGTTATAATCAAATTTTAATTAAAAAATATTAATACTTTTCAAAAAATTATAAAATTTATCACAAAGGTGTATTATATTTTCATTAACTAAGCTGCGGAATTTCACTTCAAAATAGACAAGATTACTCTTCAAAATGTGGTTTTATAATTTTGAAAATCCTCTTTTTGCAAACATTTGAAACCACATGCTCTCTTTTTAGAGAAAAAACACTTTTTTATAAAACGACCAAACCACAAGGTATGTTTTTAAAGTTTACCCCTAATAATATTATTATTGATAAGATTGTAATACAAGAGAATGGATAGAAAAATGATCAACATATATTTTATCATCATAGATGGGAGAAAGTGCTACAAAATAAAGGTTTATCACTGCCACACCAATATATGTAATTGATGTCTTTTATCCACGTTAAATGACTTACATCTCTGTAAAATAAAATGTGTTAGACATGTCTAAAGTGATATAGGTTTTGATTCTGTTGACATAAAAGATTGTAAATTGTGTGGTAACATTTTTCCTAATAAATTGTAAAAAGTTCTCTCATTTTGATTTCCTCCAATATCACATTAAAAATATGATAAATAACAACGTTTTAATTATTTTTTCTTTGTATTCTTTCTTATATTTAATCAAGAGCTTCTCGGACTTATTTCATTACACATATTATCTCCTTAAACTATAAAAAGATTATTATTGCTCTATCATCTTTTAAAAATTATATCAGTTTACCTCCTTAGCATTATATATCAACTTTTAATTAATTTAACTTTTTAAAATTATTATTTTTTATTTTCCTCTCTTCTATAAAAAATTTACATGTAATATTTAGAATATAAATAATACTTTTTTACGAAATAGAGTGAATTACGGGACCTTTTCAAAGCATTAGTCCTTTAAAATGATAGAACACAGATTTTAATTGGTGGAAATTAAAACATTAATCATGTATAGCTTGCACATGGAACGGTGTAGAATCATCAACTTCTTTTCTAGAAAAATATCATGAGGCTTATGATAAGATTTTTATTTTTTTGATAAAATGATAAGATATTATGTCATTCTGTAACTAATATGACTCTATTTTTAAATATATTTTCAGACACGTTATTGTACTTCAATTTCTATTTTAGTAATAGAATTTTTGGACTTGTAAAGTTGTAGTACTTGTTCCAATGAAACATGGCTTCCACGTCATCTGTATAAAAAAATACAACTGGATACAACTTATCTATACCCATGTTAATATACCTCTCTGTCTCCTGTTGTTCATAAAATATCTACATTTGATTTATGTACCATTCATTTTTAATTAGATTGAGTTTAGCTTGAAGATTTGTTTAACCGCCTTTTATTTTTTTTTTCCTAATCGAATAACAATTTCTAACAATTTGAAGTGTTGAGTCATAATTATTAAACAATTATTTTTAATCATTTTGGAAAGAAAAATTATTAATATATAATCATAATCGCTAAACCAAACAGTCTATTAATTAGGATAAGTTTTTTTTCTTTTTGCAATATAAACTTTGAGTAGGAATAAGTCATAAATCAGCTCAACAGGATTTACAATAAAATTTACAAATTTCCACCAATAAAGACTAAATTTGGAATCAACATGTTAAGAATGAGTTTCTTTTTTTTTTTGAATGAAGTTTCATTTTTTATTTTATTAGTTGGAGCAAGATTTTTATTTAAACTCATTCTTAAACTCACATAATTATATTCAAATCAAATTTATTTATAGACTCAGTTTCAAATAAAAAAATCAAACTTCTTAAACTTTATTTAATTAGGATAAGTTTGATATTAATCACAATTTTTAACTCTAAAAATTAAATCTCAACCATTAAACACAAATCGCTAAAATTAAATCTCAACCATTAAAACTCAATGGATGATTGAGATTGACCAAAATCTACAACTTTACTAATTTAGAACTATAAAGAATCCTAATCGGGTCCTTATTCTTGCGAAATTTTGTGCGTATATAAAATTTGGGATACAAATCTAATTTAACTGATTAGAGTTTCTTACGATTAAGACTACCTTAATCAATAAATTGGAAATGTCGTTAAGATTATAATCTCATGAGTTTATCATTTCATGAGATGAACTTAACCGAATTAAATTAAACTAAAACTAAACATAACTAAAGTGATTGTAAGTGACATTGGCACAAAGAATTGCTAGAGAAGCTGGTCATCACTCATTAGAATTAAATTATAATGTATATATTGATTGGGTAAGAAATTACTGATGATAGATTGAAAAGCTTTTGTAATTTAAACTGAAGGAATTTTATAAGGTTTATGATGCTTCTTTTTTTTATTACCAAAATGAGATTTTGGGAGTTAAAAATTGATCTTTGATATCTCCACGAACACTGTGTGAATACTTCATTAGCTTTTGAATACATCGATCCAATCTATGTACTCTTATTAACATATTTTACTTTTAAATATATATTAATATTAATTATATTATAAAATAAAGTTTACGTGTTAAAGACAAAAAAAAGTATGAAATATATAAATTAAATGAAAATAAAAATTAAGGGTTTCATGCTAAGGAATCACTTTTCGCGCTATTCGCTCTCCTCCATGGCTAGACGTGGGCGACCTAAGCGGAAAGTTACCGGAACCTTTGAAAACTGCCACTCCGGCCACTATTGTGGTGGTTTCCGATCCTAAGGTAGTCTCCCCGGAGGCTAAAACTGCTCTTGTTCAAGCTCCTATTGTTGATTCGATTGCCAATGGCTCTGATCTAATGGAGAAATAGTAGAAAATTTGGGAAGATTTTAAGGAAAAGCGATATTCTCCGGCGATTCCTTATCATTTGTTCAACCGATTGTTAAGGAAGGAAGGAAGATTTGCATCATAGATCCAGATGATGTGGTGCACGAAGCAAACTCTTGGGATGGATCAATGATCTTTGTTGTCCTAGGATCTAAACCCCCTCTCAAAGTCTTCGAAGGCTTTGTCCGCAGGATCTGGAATTCCTTTGGCATCGATAAGGTACTATGATTAGATAACAATCACTTTATGGTTAAATTTGATCACTTTATGGTTAAATTTGATCTTGCTTCTAGAGATGCGGTTGTGGATCACGGAATATGGTTTCTTTGACCGGAAACCTCTAGTTGTAAGACCTTGGACTGGAGAAACTGATGCGCTCTCTGGCATCACTACGGTACCTATTTGGGTGAAGTTCCCTAACCTTCCAGTGAGGTACTGGAGTGAGAAATCGCTCAGCACCATTAGTAGCCCACAGGGATGCCGACTATGACAGATAAGATCACAAAAGACAGGATATGGTTGAATTTTGGTAGAGTCCTAATTGAAGTTGAGCTGGGATATGAGGTATTGGAAGAGATTCATTTTGTCAATGAATATGGCCAGCTTGTCTCGCATCCTGTTGCCTATGATTGGATCCCTGTGAAATGCAGTTGTTGCAAGGGTTTTGGTCACAAGAGGAGGATTATAAGAAGAAGAAGGATGAATGGAAACCTCACATTCTAGTGCTTACAGATCAAGGAGGCTCTGATGCTCCCAGTCCTAGTTTGATTGCAATAGTGGTTGAAAAGGTTATTGAAGTCCATGCCAACCTGAAATCAGTGGTGTTGGATAATTCTGATGAAGCATAGATCACACCTAAGAAAACTGCAAGGTGTTATAGTTATGTGAAGATTTCAGGGAAAGGTGTTATCTCTCTACCTTCTAACCATGGGTTGTATACTCATATGGAATGTTAGAGGCTTGAACAAAGCCAACAAACAAAGGTACATTAGGGAGCTTTGCTCCTCTAATAAAGTGGAGTTGTGTTGTCTCCTAGAAACTAAACTAAATACTGTTAATATAGATAGTTTCGTTAATAGATTTTTTACTGGTTAGAGTTTTGTTAGAAACTTAGATGCCATCCTGGTGGCAGCATTTCAATTTTGTGGAAAAAGGATATGTTTGCGGTATCTGCTACCTTCATGACTAAACAAGTTATTCACTGTAAAGTTAATATCCTAGGTGGGGCCTCTCCATTTGACCTCTCAGTAGTCTATGGGTTACACTCTGTCAATGTTAGAAGAGTTCTTTGGGACTAATTGAAGTTTTGTTATGTGTCCTCTCTCTGGCTTATAGGGGGAGATTTTAACACCTTATCTACATGAATGCTAAATTAGGTGGGAATCTAGTTCAGTTCTTGGATATTGAAGATTGTGTGAAGTGGTTGCAGAATCTCACTTGGAGGAGGTAAAATGCCTAGGCCTTTTGTTTTCATGGTCAAATAGGCAGTTAGGGGATGATAGAGTCAACTCAAAGATTGACTGGATTTTCTGCAATGAAGCATGATGCCTTTAATGAATGTATCACCTCATACCATGAAGATCCTAATTCTGATCACGACTTTCTTCTAGTCAAAAGCATTTTCCTAGAGGAAAGAGGGTATAAGCCCTTTAGGTTCTTCAACATCTGGATGGAACGTCCGAATTATGATTCAGTCCTTAAAACTGCCTGGAATTCTATTATGGATTCCTACTCTGGTATGTCTAGACTTCTGATGAGGCTCTCTAGGCTTAGGAATTGCTTAAGGAATTTCAATAAGAATGTGTATACTGATGTTGTTAACTCATGTAATGGGGCTAAGTAGAATCTAGTTATTGTTCAGGATCAAGTACAAGGCAATCCTCTAGATCACTACCTCTTAACCTGGAAAAAGAGGCCTTGAATGTTTTCTCTCAAGCTTCCATTGCTTATGAGAAGTTTCTGCACCAGAAAAGTAAAATTACTTGGTTAAGACTTGGGGATGAAGGCACTAGTTATTTCCACTCTTCTATGAAGAGCAGGGGGCTTGCATAATCGGATCCTCTCTTTTATAGAGAATGGTACCAGGGTTGACAATTTCCAGCTTGTTGGAAACCATTTCTAGGCTCATTTTCAGTCTTTTATGGGGACTGATCAGGCAACTAATGCTAATCTGGATTTAAAATTTATCAGGATGGGTAACACTATGTCTATTAAGCAACAATTTTCTCTCACCAAACCCTTTTCCAATAAAGAAATCAAGGAGGCATTTTTTGGAATTGGCTATAATAAGAGTTTTGGTCTTGATGGATTCAACTCAGGATTCTTTAAAAACTCATGGGATACTATTCAGGGTGGTGTATGTACTGTAGTTAGGGAACTCTTCACTAGCTGTAAGTTTCCTAAAACTGTTTCCTCTGCCATGCTTGTTTTAATTCCTAAGATTAATGCTCCTTCCACTACTAAAGACTATAGACCTATTGCATATTGCACCACCTTGTATATATGTATTTCTAAACTCATTTGTACTAGGCTTGGCTCTATCTTACCTTGGTTGATTAATGAGAATCAAGGGAATTTTGTTAACGGTAGATCCTTTGCCCGCAACATTTTAATTCTACAAGATATTTTAAGGAATTATAGGTATAGTAATATCTCCCCTAGGTGTTTCATGAAAGTTGACTTAAGCAAGGCCTATGACACAGTATCATGGCATTTTGTGGGTGATTTACTTATTGCTCTCTCATTTCCTACCAAGTTAAATCATTGGATTCTTGCTTGCTTGAAGAGTGCTCACTACACCTTACTTTTGAATGCGAGAATCCAGGGATCTTTTGAGTGGAGGAAAGGGCTAAGACAGGGGGGGTCCCATGTCCCCCCTGCTCTTTGTATTGGTTATGGATATCCTCCTTTTTCAGTCCAAGGTTTAGGGTATGGGTTTCCATCCTAGTAGTAAAGCTGCACAACTTAACTCTTTATGCTTTGCAGATGACCTTATCCTCTTGAGTAGGGCGAACACTAAGTCTTTCAGTTTATTACTCAAAGGGTTGAACATTTTCCTTGAATCTACTATACTCAACATCAACTACAATAAGTCTAATTAGTACATTTATGGTGTTGAGGATGCTGTTATAATGTCAATTTTGCAGATGGTATGGGTCAACAAAGGCACCTTCCCCTTGACCTACATAGGTATTCCTTTAAAACCTACTAAATGGAATAGGCATGACTGTGCTCTGGTTCTAGATAGGATCAGAAAAATCATTGCTAGTTGGGGTACTAAACACTTATCATTTGCTGGTAGAGCATAACTCATCTCTTCTGTCATTTTTGGCATTAGAAACTATTGGATGAGTGTATTTTGCCTGCCTAGTTCAGTTATTAAAGAACAAGACATTCTCTGCAAGCAATTTCTTTAGGGAGAAAAGATAGTAAGAGGAAATTTCACTCTATCGCATAGGAAAAAATATTGGGAACTGACAGTCAATTTGAACATGCATAACAGGCACGGCGGAAATTCAAAATTTTGTCCCTTGTCCCAGAAACTCCTATTAGTTGCATATAAATTAATTAAAGCCTTAATTAAATAAATTCTCTACTTAGATTATCATGCATAGGCTAGGCGTATCATAATTCTAAATTATATCCTAGCATAAAAATAATTTATTTTAAGGCCTAATGCATCCGGACCCCCATGAACTTATCCCTAATCGCCCCTCGCCCCTCGCCCCCCCCCCCCAACTTTCAAGTTTTCTTCCCCCCCCCCCCCCGAACATGTCTAAAGTGCACAACTTAACCCCTTAGTGCTGATGTGGCATGGGGTTTGACACCTTTTGAAAAGTCAGGCGAGTTATATGTTAATTTCATAATAAAAAAATTAAAAAAATAAGAAAAACATAGAACTTTTGTTTTGTCTCCCACATTTGCTCAATCATCATTGTCACCCTCCTTCCGTTCATCCCATTTTTTCCAAAAAACATTCATCTCCGATTTTTTCCGAAACCACCTTCATCTTTCTTTTCAGTAATCTGATCCTTTTGGCGTTGTTCATCTCGATTCAATTTAAAATTTCAAAATTTCTATACCTAATTTCACTTCCTCAATTCAATTTGTCTCGAAATCATGATTCTTTTCTCTCTTAAGCTTGTTCCCGACCGATTTTGCCGATTCTTGACCATCGTCGTTGGCCGTAATCTCACTTGTCGTTATATCCTTCTAAAGTGGGTTTCTACATTTACGGAATTTTATGGGTTGTGATTAATAGATTTGGTAATTTTGTGATTATGAATTGGGCGAATTAGATTCATGGGTTTGAGCATCTCTGGTTCAATTTTGTTCTTTTGTTTTCCTTTTGATAGTAAGTTATTAATTTAATTTTGGGGCAGTGGCAGAGATGGGGAAGCTGTGAGTAAAATCCGGTGAACGGAAGGTTCGGCTGATCGGAATTGCAACCTGTGAGACTTTTTTAAGGTGCTAAGTTTATCATCCTTCAAAGGAATTGATTGGGATTTGCAGGCTTTTCCAATTGCTCTTTATGCTCCAAGGTTTCCTAGGTCCGTATCCTTCTTTGGCTTTTGCTTTTGTTTCTTCAATTTATAATCGTGTATTAGAATTCAAAATTTTGATTTGAAGGTTTCAATTTGTGTTAGATCAGTTGGATCATATTGTGATGAATTCTCCAATTTAATTCATTGATCGTGTTTTACTCTTTTCTACCGGAGCGCAGCGGTCAGAAATTGAAAAGTTAGAGGCATTGAATTAGTCTTTCCTGTTAAGAATTTGAGGCATTAGATGATTTCTCTACAAATGGACGATTTTGCTCGAAAAAAATTGATATTGGTTCGCTTGGTTCATGTGAGAAGGAATTGAGCTCCCTTGCTTCTAGTTTTGATTCTTCGTATATACCCATTTGACTAATTGAAGGTTGAAGATGATATTCAATTTGGTATTTGGTAGTTTTATTTGTTACGCCACATGGCAGCTTGTAATTGGGCTGACTTTCCTAATTCTGAAGCTAGTGGGCGCGTGTAATCCAATATCCTAGGTGTGACTGGTTTTATGTCACTCAAGGGGTTATGGAGCACACTTTAGATAATTTTAGGGGGGCGAGAGGAACTTTAGACAAGTTCAGGGGTAAGAGGTAAACCTGAAAGTTGAGGGGGGCGAAGAGCGATTATGGACAAGTTCAGGGGGTCTGGATGTATTGGGCCTTATTTTAAACATGTTATAACTCTAAGTTATAGTTTAAATATAAAATAAATTAATCATGTATAATAACCTAAGCATAATAATTATTAAGTCTTAAATCACTTAATAAAAGGACTTAATAATTAAAAGAGAATTAGAGGACTTACTAGTTGAAGCTTGCTTTAGTAGAACCTTTTTACACAAGCCTCTAAGTGTAGGATAGCCTCTATGAGTATCCACACGAACCCCACCAACCGAAACCTCCCAATGAGGAACAATCGCAGAGTTTGGAGTAGCCGCTAGACCACTTTAAAACCCACCCGAAATATTAACCAAAGGGACTCCTTAATTTTATCTTTTAAGTTGATATTGAGAAAACATGTTAGAATCTCAAGTCAGTGCTCTTAGAAAGATATGGTGCAAGAAATGAAGAAGATGGGCTAGTTTTATATAGGGGAAGCAAAGGCTCCCCGAATTTAATTCAGATTTAATGCGGGATTAAATGCAAATTTAATATGAGATTAAATT
Organism: Euphorbia pulcherrima; assembly: GCA_947683365.1. NCBI lineage: Eukaryota > Viridiplantae > Streptophyta > Magnoliopsida > Malpighiales > Euphorbiaceae > Euphorbia > Euphorbia pulcherrima. The sequence goes on from CANTUS010000016.1 coordinate 10,864,976, forward strand.
TAATCCTTCTTTTTTTTAATTTATTTTATAACCCTAATAAAATTAGTTACTGGTCAATATAAATTCTTGACATAACCATAAAATGATTAATCATTTTAATCAATACTTTAATTTATTTATGACCCTAATAGAATTAGTTACTGGTCAAAATGAACTCCTGGCTTAACCATAAAATGATCTAATCATTTTAATAAACACTTTAATTTATTTATGACCCTAATAAAATTAGTAACTGGTCAATAAATAAAATCTTTGGTCTAACTAGGTAATAGTTCAACCATACCTTTAATATTTTCGTAATAGATCAAGTCTATTAATTCTTTACTCAATCTGATGAAAGTTCAATGTGTGTGACCTTATAAGATCCCGTAGTATTGAGCTGTTAAGATTTGACCAATATTTGTACTATGGAAACTATTGGTTCAATGTTCTGGATCATGAATATAACTCGATTACCTTAAACGACTATAGTATGCCTCTAGCAAGGGTCCACCATCCCCCATTACTCGGAACGTCATTTGTGCTTATGATCTAATTCTGGTTCATGGAATAGTTGCCAATGCGATGAAATCCTTGTGAGCACGGGATTTTGCAATTCCTCTCGCGAGATGATGATTAATCCTCATTTAAAATTCATTTTGAATTTTTATTAACGTTTGAATTCAGTTAACTGTATCCGACTACGCGTCCGGTGGAAGCTCAAATCGATGATTATCACCCAAAATATCCTAAAATATCTCAAAATATCATAAAGTGTCTTTAATAATTCAAAAAATATGCTTTTGACTCGCTTTTCCCCCTTTTCAGCTTTTTCAGGTTGTGGGCCACGTTTGACAGTCTGTCAGTAGGGGCCTGAAGCCGTCGAAGGCATCATCCATGTCGCCGGTGGCTTCACTCAGGCCACCGGCGGCCTGGCGGCCTGAGCCATGCCGCCGGCAGCATGAGCCCCTGCGGGCAGTCTGCAGCTTTTCCACTTTTTCAATATCCGTCGGATAATCGCCTAAAAGTCGGATTTTACTCGTTTTTTAGCCCTTAAAACATCAAAACAGAGGGGGAGGAACATCTGGAGAAAGATTTGAGAGCTTTAGGTGTGAGAAAGAGTGATTTTAGAGAGAGAAAGGGAAGAAAAGATAAGAAAATGGATTTAATTCATTTTTTCTTGGTTTTTCTTCATCTAATCTCTTAGGATAAATTTAAAATGGCCGAATCTCTCTAATTCCCCCGACTTGCACCCTTTTGTCTTAAACACACCCAAACTTTAAAGTTGACCTCCGAGGTACCTAAACTTGTAAAAAGCGAACCTCTATGTTACCTCAATTCCACTCGCCCAGTCGCAGCTTGGAGAGTGTATTACACTCGCTACCAATGTGTAAAATTTGGAAAAGTCAAACCAATAAGTAAATGACATGTGGCATTGACTATCAAATTTCAAAAAAACCCTTGACAAAACTTCTTTTAAGTCCCTATAATTTTAATTCAACAAAAAAACACCAAGAGTTTGAAAAAGTCAAACCAATGGCATAAACTAATAAAATTTCAAAAGAAACATGACAAAACTTCTTTTAAGTCCTTGTAATTTTAATTCAACCAAAAACACCATCTTCTACAATTGATTTCAAAAAAACCTTGATAAAATTCATTTAAGTCCCTATAACTTTTATTATATATAGAAAATAAATTTGGTGCATAAAATTTTAAGAAAATTTTTATGGAAGGCATGAAAATGTGAAAATACGTTTCGGGGCCCGGTTTCGTAAAAAATTGAAAAATCCCAAAAAATTATAAAATGTCCGGAAAATAAAGAAAATAAATTTGGTGTAAAAAATTTTCAGAAAATGTTTCCGGAAGGGCCCGAAAATGTGAAATACGTTGCGGGACCCGGTTTCACAAAAAATCAAAAATTCCCAAAAAATTATGAAATATCCGCAAAATAAAGAAAATAAATTTAGTGCAAGAATTTTTCAGAAAATGTTTCCAGAAGGGCCTGAAAATTTGAAAATACGTTTCGGGGCCCGGTTTCTTAAAAACCGAAAAATTCCAAAAAACTATGAAATATCCGAAAAATAAAAAAAATAAATTTGGTGCAAGAATTTTCTAGAAAATATTTCCGGAAGGGCCCGAAAATATGAAAATACGTTTCGGTGCCCGGTTTCATAAAAAATCAAAAAATCCCAAAAAATTATGAAATATCCAGAAAATAAAGAAAATAAAATTGCTGTAAGAATTTTTCAGAAAATGTTTCGGGAAGGGCCCAAAAATGTGAAAATACGTTCCGGGGCCCGGTTTCATAAAAAATAAAAAAAACCCCAAAAATTATGAAATATCTGTAAAATAAAGAAAATGAATTTGGCGTAAGAATTTTTCAGAAAATGTTTTCGAAAGGACCTGAAAATGTCAAAATACGTTTCGGGCCCGGTTTCATAAGAAATCGAAAAATCTCCAAATATTATGAAACATTCGAAAAATAAAGAAAATAAATTTTGTGCAGAAAATTTTCAGAAAATGTTTATGGAAGGGCCCGAAAATGTGAAAATACGTTTCGGGGTCCGATTTTGTAAAAAATCGAAAACTCCAAAAAAGATTATGAGATGTCCGGAAAAGAAAGAAACTAAATTTGGTGCAAGAATGTTTTAAAAAATGTGAGCTTTCCAAACACACCCTAAAAGAGGAAGAGGTCATTTTACAATTAGAAAAGTATGTAGTGATTTTTTAATGATTTTTTTTTATTAATTATTGAATTTATATGAATTTTTTACTCATTTTTTGGTTAAACACGTGCCCCCTTGGTCAAAGGGGGACACCTCACCCGTCACGTCAGCAACAGGTAGCACGAGGTCCACTTTAAAGTTTGAGTATGTCTAAGGCAAAAGTTGCCAAGCTGGGGGGTATTAGAGACCATTCAGCCACTTAAAATCAGTAGAAATCCTAGGTTAAAATCAATCTAACAAGATTTTTAGAGACAAACATTGTTTAATCTTCAAACCACTGCCCAAAACCATCATTTGTGCTTCTCGGTGGCATCTTTGGAACACGAAGAGGTGGATTCACGGCTCCGAGATAAATTCCTGAGTCTCTTGAGCTCTTTGGCATCATTTCTTGTTGTTTGTTGTGTTGTTTGAAGTTTTGGGTTTGATTTTTGAGTTCCCGGGAATTTTCGCCCAATTTTCTATTATTTCTGCAGATTCCAAAACCACTGCCAATTTCACCAAATCACGGGCGGCTTCACCGAAACCGCAGGGTTGTGAAGCCACCGGCAGCCTCACTCAGGCCACCGGTGGCATCACCATGCCGCCGGCGGCATGAGCTTCTGGGCAGCAACCCCACTTACTACCCTTCGACCTAGATTTCTCATTTTTTGGATGTTTAATGAACAATATCAAGACGGAAATCCAGAATTCTCCGAAAACTGTCCAAACCCCATAACATGTGGTATTTTCATTAATAATTTGATTAAAATAATAATCGTGTCCAAAATAGACTATTCCTTAAAAGTTGGTTGAAAAATGAATTTTTCAAAGGGAACTTAATCACTCTTGACTATCCTGTCTTAAGTTGTGGCTCTGCCCCCAGACCCCGCCCGGGGCACTGCCCCGTGACCCCGCAAGGGGCTACCGCCCCTTGACCCCATCGAGGGTGCTACCCCTCGACACTGCAAAGGGCGCTGCCCCTTGGACCCCGCGAGGGGCTGCCGCCCCTCGGACCCTGCTGTCGAGGGCGCCGCTATGTGTGATATATCTTGTATATGAGCCGTATCTGTGCTAACCTTTTCGTGCAGGTAGATTTAGGTTAGATGTATGTTTAGGCCTTCGGGTATTTTATGTTTCGCTTTAGACAAATGTATAGGATTTGAAAGCCTTGTAATAATTTTAATTTCCTCTTTTTCATTCGTTGGATGACTGTAATAATTTATTTCTCGCTTTTAAATGCTTGCTAAAACGCGCGAACACAATATATAAATCAAAAACACTAAATAGGGTGGATTATAATCGAATGAGAAAGAATGATTCTTTTAAATTGGCCAATGTAGAATAGATAGCATCATTCAAACTCAGAATCTCTATTTAAGGTATGGTGTACCTCCCGATGGGAAAATCGTACCTAAATTTCCTGGTTGAGCTGAACCGAGTGGCGACTGTGTCTTAAATATGGGATTTCAATCTCATATCTTGTGAGCATTAAAATATGCAAACCCATTTTCTACCATCATCATTTTTAAGAGGTCGGTCCTCCGGCTCGCTTTACAGTCGTCCGCTCACTCTTCTTCCATTCTTTAATCTTAGAACCATCTGGTTTGTTGGGTTTGATTAAAGTGTTAACCTACCAATAGCAAGGTTGCTCCAAGCTATTCCAATTATTTGCTTGTTATCGAAGTATATTACCATTATGTGTTTGACTAGAAACTATTTCTATCAATCACATACTCTGATCAGAGGTTTATAGTAATCATCACTTCAACAAGCGGCCATGTAAAAACTCCTTAATATATCCAGAGTGATGGATTCTTTCTGACTACATAGCTTACCAACATGTTGTCACCACTATACCCGTAATCACCTGTGGCACCCTAAATTAATGAGTGAATAGGTATGACCCAAACTACAGCAACAGTACCACACAAGGTAACTAATATCTCAAGTATGAGGATATTTGCAAAGCTACTGCATGAAGATAAACACTAACACATTGATATATACACCAAGTGTTTATCTTACTGCAATCTCTAATATATCTTCTAGATATATCCATATGTTAAACCCAAGGCACCACCTTCAGTATTAGGAGATTAACTGCTTGGACCCTTTTCAAGAGAGTCGACCACATGCTAGTCTTACTGCTCCATCAATATCCTTTCTTGATGAAACTATAACTAGGGATAGTTTAGACATAATCATAATTGCACATGAAGCAAGTCTCACTACACATAGTCCTATTATAATATCTCTCACTTCATGCTATGTATTATGTCAAGGATCTTTGTACAAAGATATCAATGAATATATTTTAACCAGACACAATATATATTATCACATTGATATAAATAAAAGTTTAAATATCTTTATTAATTAAAAAAATTGTTCATACCAATACACAATTAAGATATATCGTCCTAATTGCTTTAAGGGCATACATCATATCTAACAAACTCCCACTTGCACTAAGGCCAATTAGCCAAATGTCTTACTCCATATGCTTTCACATGTTGTTCATGTTTAACTTGCGTCAATGGCTTTTTCAGACCATCCACGAGATTCTGATCAGTGGGGACATATTATAATCTTATTATCTTAGCATCAACAATCACCCTGATTATATGATACTTTCTAAATACATGTCTATTTTTCTAGTAAGACTGTGGTTCCTTTGCCTAAGCTATAGCACCATTGTTATTATAATACAAAGTAATTGGATCAACAATCTCAGGCACCACACTGAGATCACCAATAAATCCCTTTAACCAAATAGCTTCTTTTATTGCTTCACATGCAACAATTACGCAGACTTCGTGGTTGAATCAGCAGTAGTCGCCTGCTTGAAACTTTTCCATCATATTGCCCCTCAATTAAACACATATATAAAAATGACTAAGACTTAAAGTCATCCTTGTCAGATTGAAAACTCGCATCAATGTAACCTCTAATTATGAGGTAACCATCTCCATATATCAAGAACTCATCTTTAGTCCTTCTCAAGTACTTAAGAATTGCCTTGATAGCTATCTAGTGCTTTTCACCTAGATTCAATTGATATCTACTCGTAAAGCTCAAGGCATGAGAGACATCTGGCCTAGTACATATCATAGCATACATAATGGATCCTATCGTGGATGCATAGGGTATATCCTTCATGTGCATTTTTTCCTAAGCTGTCTTCAGACACTCAGTCTTTGATAGGTTTATTCCCTTTGTCATCGGGAGATAACCTTTCTTCGAATGCTTAAGGCTGAACCTATTCAGTACCTTGTCTATATATGTACTTTGAGAAAGGCCTAATAGCCTCTTGGATCTAACTCTATAAATCTTTATACCTAGTATAAATGTTGCTTCTCTAAGGTCTTTCATGGAGAACTTTCTTAACAACCATATTTTAATACTTTGAAGAAGAGAAATGTTATTTCATATTAGCAGAATGTCATCAACATATAATACTAAGAAAACGACTGCACTCTCACTAACCTTCTTATAAACACAAGGCTCATTTATGTTTGGACAGAATTCCAGTTCACGAATTGTCTAATCAAACCTAATATTCCAACTCCTGAATGCTTACTTAAGTCCATAAGTGGACCTTTGCAAGTTGCATACCTTCGAGCCATTCTGAGATGTAAAACCCTCAGGATGTGTCATATACACATCCCGGTCCAAATCCTCATTCAGGAATATTGTTTTAACATCCATCTGCCAGATCTCATAATCATGATGAGCAGCAATGGCGAGGAGTATTCTGATGGATTTAAGCATGGCTACCGGTGAGAAAGTTTCATTATTGTCAATAACTTTACGTTGACTATAACCTTTCACAACCAACGTTGCCTTATAGGTAATTACATTACCGTCCATGTCAGTCTTCTTCTTGAAGACCCATTTGCACCTGATAAGTCTAACCTCTTCTGGTGCATCGACCAATTTCCAAACTTGGTTTTCATAATAGAATCCATTTCCAATTTGATAGCTTCAAGCCATTTTTCAAAAACTGAGCTTTTCATTGCTTCATCAAAGGTTATTGGTTCATCATCCTCCATGAGATATAGTTCCCTATCATCTGTGATGACAAAATCATATCTTTCAGGACCTTTATGAACACGACCTGATCTTCTCAATGATTGTGTTTCGACAGGTTGTTCCTGAATCATACCTTCTTGTGTATTTAGAACAGGGTCAATCAGCTGATTATCTAATTTTTCCTCTTGAACCTCCAGTTCAATACTGCTCCCACTGACTTTTACAAGTAAGTGTTCCTTTTCTAAAAAGTGAACACTCTAAGACACAAATACCTTTTGTGCTTCGGGTTGGTAAAATAAATATCCTATAGTTTCCTTTGGATATCCAATGAACAGACACTTGTCTGACTTAGCATCCAACTTATCTGATGCTATCCTCTTTACTATAGTAGGACAGCCCCATACTCATAGGTGACTCAGAGATGGTCTTTTATTACACCATCTATTGTAAGGTGTAAAGTCAACTGATTTAGAGGGCACTCTGTTTAATACATAAACTGTGCTTTCTAAGGCATATCCCCAAAAGGATTTACAGAGATCTGCTTAGCTCATCATGCACCGAACCATATCTAATAAGTTCTGAGTCCTCCTTTCAGACACTTCATTGTGTTGGGGTGTATAAGAAGGGGTCCACTAGGGAACTATCCCATTTTTTTTAGATAATCTTGAAACTCTTGACTTAAGTAATCTCTACCTCAATCAAATCGAAGTGCTTTAATACTTTTCTCAACCTGTTTCTCTACTTCATTTCTGAATATTTTGAACTTCTCAAAACTTTCAGACTTGTGCTTCATTAAGTACAGATAACCATATCGTGAATAATCATCGATAAAGGTTATGAAGTAGGAGTATCCTCCTAGTGCCTTAACACTCATTGGACCACACACATATCAGTATATATAAGTTACAATGTACATGTGGCTCGTTCACCCTTTCCCTTAAAGGGTAACTTTGTCATTTTTTTCTTTTAAACAAGGCTGAATGCTCTCTAATACCCCCAAACTTGCGCACTTTTGTCTTAGACATACCCAAACTTTAAAGTGGACTTCCATGCTGCCTGTTGCTGACGTGGCAGGTGAGGTGTCCCCCTTTGACCAAGGGGGCGCTTGTTTGACCTAAAAAATGTGTAAATAAATTATATAAATTCAATAATTAATAAAAAAAACATTAAAAAATTCCTAAATACTTTCTAATTACAAAATAACCCTCTTCCTCCTTAAGGGTGTGTTTGGAAAGCTCATATTTTTTGAAAAATTCTTGCTCCAAATTTATTTTCTTTACTTTCTGGATATTTCATAACTTTTTGAGATGGCCTAACACCCTTTTTGGACCTTGTATTATTGTTGGTTTATCCTTTGAGTCCCTCTGCTATACATGTTACCTTTCTAGTTCCTGTGCTTTGGGTTCCGTTACCCATTCGATCCTTATTTTAACGAGTTCAAAAAAACCATGCCACGCTGAACTCATGTGTCATTTATTTGCTGACATGGCACCACTTATAACATTTAATTACAAGCTGGATCTTCTTCTTTATTTTGTTTCTTTCATCTTTCTCTTTTTTTTTCTTTCCTGAACTCATTATCGGCAATTTATAATATTGCATATGTCCAAAATCATAAAATTCATTCATCAAAATCTCAGTATTATCTCTTGCTGAGAAGCACACATGAGAATTAACCAATCAAGGAAAGTCTATGGTAACAAAAAAATGCCTAAGAAGAACATCCATGAATTACTCAGTTGATAGCAGTCTCCGGTGCCGGGAAAAGTGTTAATATTTTAGTGTAATTGGATCAACTAGTTTTGACCAATGCGATCGTGACATTTCACCGAACAAGTATGGAGAGTGAGGAGTGCACACTTGTTCGGGTTCTGTTTACGATTTGGGGGGTGCGGGGTCTGAGGAGCGGCAGCCCCTGGCAGGGTCCTGGGGCAGCGCCCCGGGCTGCGGTCAAGCTGCTAGGTCAGGTCGAAAATTTTTTATCCCTGAACCCACACATCCTTTGGAAAAATTCATCAGAAAATGAATTTTTGTCCGAAACAGTGTGTCTGTTGAACACAACTGAATCTCAGAATAAACATGTCTTTTGGACATGGCTGCTACCCCCAAACAGCATGTCTGTTGACGTTTTGGCTATTTATTTCACCAAAATGATATTGGCAATACACAGAAAAAATTCGGTTGAAATTTCACTGCAAACAAAATTCTTGTTCTTGATTCTCTTTCTGATTTTATCCGATTGAAAATTTGGTAAACCGGCCAAATAAATTTCAATCTGACAGCGTTTTCGCGACTTAGAAATATTCAAGTAATCCCCGTTTTCCAACAAAAAGGACCTGAGAAGTAAAGCGATCGCAGTTTCAAAATTAATTAATAAATTCAACTTGAATTTCGAAGTCCCCTTTATTTTACTTTACAGTATTTCTTCTTCCAATTTAAAAAACCCAGTACCAGTTTAACAATTATAAATTAATTCTATTTGAACCTCATTTTGTCCTTTCTTCTTCTTCTCAAACGAATTCTCAAGTGAAATAACTTAATTGTGTTGTCTAAATACTTTATGATTCAAAGAAATAAAATAGGCTAATGTTAATCGACGGTGGATATGAACTCGAATTAACATGGAATCGTAGAAAATGAAACGGTGGTTGCAGTTGCTTTAATGAAGTAAAACACAAATGAAATTGGTTTGAAGAGGGAAGCTGAATTTAAGTTTATGTACAGGTGTATGCTTTTGAGTGGAGGGTATATAAGAAACCCTTACCTATTAGGACACGTAGATAAAATAATGCCAAGTAGATCCAGCTTCTTCGGGTCTGTTAAGAAAAGGATCAAATGGATAACGGAACCCAAAGCACAGGGACTAGAAAGGTAACGTGTATAGCAGAGGGACTCAAAGGGTAAACCAGCAATAGCACAGGGTCCAAAAAGGGTGTTAGGCCCTTTTTGAGATTTTTCGTTTTTTTACGAAACCGGGCCCCAAAACGTATTTTCACATTTTCGGGCCCTTCCGGAAACATTTTTTGAAAAGTTCTTGCACTAAATTTATTTTCTTTATTTTTCGGATATTTCATAATTTTTTGTGATTTTTCGATTCTCACGAAACTGGGCCCCGAAACGTATTTTCACATTTTCGGGCCATTCTGGAAACATTTTCTGAAAAGTTATTGCACTAAATTTATTTTCTTCATTTTCCGGATATTTCCTAATTTTTTGGGATTTTTTGATTTTTTACTAAATCGGGCCCCAAAACGTATTTTCATATTTTCGGGCCGTTCCGGAAACATTTTCTGAAAAATTCTTGTACCAAATTTATTTTTTTTATTTTTTGGATATTTCATAATTTTTTAGAATTTTTCAATTTTTTACGAAACCGGGCCCCGAAACGTATTTTCACATTTTCGGGCCCTTTCGGAAACATTTTCTGAAAAATTCTAGCACCAAATTTATTTTCTTTAAGTTCTGGATATTTCATATTTTTTTTGGGATTTTTCAATTTTTTACGAAACCAGGCCCCGATACGTATTTTCACATTTTCGGGCCCTTCCGGAAACATTTTATGGAAATTTTTTGCACCAAATCTATTTTTTTTTATTTTTCGGATATTTCATATTTTTTTGGAATTTTTTAATTTTTTATGAAACGGGGCCCGAAAACGTATTTTTACATTTTCAGGCCGTTCCATAAACATTTTCTAAAAATTTTCTGCACCAACTTTATTTTCTTTATATAATAAAAGTTATAGTGACTTAATGAATTTTATCAAAGTTTTTTAAAATCAATTGTAGAAGATGGTGTTTTATTGAATTAAAATTATAGGGACTTAAAAGAAGTTGTCATATTTTTCTGAACTTTTTTTAGTTTATGCCACATGTCGTTATACCATTGGTTTGACTTTTTTAAATTTTTGGTATTTTTACATGGACTTAAAAAAAGTTTTATCACGGGTTTTTTTGAAATTTTTATTGCATGTGCCACGTGTCGCTCACCCATTGGTTTGACTTTTCCAAATTTCCCACCTTGGCAGCGAGTGTAATACACTCTCCTGGCTGCAACTGGACGAGTGGGATTGAGGTAGCACGGAGATCCACTTTTTACAAGTTTAGGTACATCGGAGGTCCACTTTAAGTTTGGGTATGTCTAAGGCAAAAGTGAGCAAGTTGGGGGTATTAGAGAGCATTCGGCCTTTAAACAATGCTAGCAATCATCATAAGACTCCACGTCTATTGGCCCTAAGTCTCCACCCCTGTAAAACTTAGTTAAGTGATCTTTATTTATATATCCTAAACGACAATGCCATAAGTACAAAGATTTCTCGTTAATAAATTTTCACTTAGCAATGTTTATATGAGAATATGATATTGTAATTACAAAATATCATTTGTGAAATTACAATAAAATATCATTCATAACTTTGATAATACATTTTTATCAAATTGGAATAATATTTCATCGGTTATGAAGCAGAAAATGATATTTTACAATGACAATTGAATATCACTTTATCTTTATTACAAATTTAGCCAAATGGAGATTTAAATTTCCTATATTATTAGTAGCCACCAAGCTCGAATGATTTTCCATAGGTATAACTCTCCTTTTACCAAACCTATACTTCTCTTTTATATCTATATCTTCTTATGGATATGTGATTCTCGTTAGGTATTTCCTACCAATTTAGAATTTCCTTGAGATGTAGAAATTCTCAATATTAAATATTTTGAAGTGGAAGCTCCAAGCCTCTTTTTCTCATATTATGAGAATTTAGCCATTTTGATCTTATTTTCAATAACCCATATTGAAATGAAGATCTTATTTCCAATACTCCATATTGAAAACAACCATCTTATCTCCTAGATAAAATTCTCAGTATTATTTTTACTTTTTTCTTCACTCTGCAATAACTTGCTTCAAAATTAGACATTATATGTTCCTTTACTTATTTGAGATATGAACCGTTTAAATTTCTGACTAATTGGTTCACCAATTTTCCATAAAAAATATTTTAGTTCAAATTTTTCACCATAAAAAATTCTTTCTATGAGATATAAAGACATAAAACTTGTTTAGTTTAAGAAAAGTGGTTTCATTTTTATTTTATAATTTTCTTTTTCTTTTCAAAATTTTCTTCTTTTCACTTTTCAAAATATGAAACTGTAAAATGGAAATTATGTTCATTTGCTAGTTTTCCACTTTCCATTTTGTACTTTCCAAAATAATAATTATGTTTAATTTTAAATCTTATAGATTAGAAATTACAAATTAAATTAATAGTAACAATAACCATTTACAAATTTACACCATTCATAAAAATTTACTATTAATCTTTCATTCAAAGTTTAAAAATCTTTAAAATAAATTATAAATATAATTTAAATTATTTCAAAATAATGAAGTAAATGTTTAATAAAATATATAGATTCAACTAAATAATAAATTTTACATTTTACATTATTATGATAATTCGGTAATTACATAATTGATCTTCAATAGCTTTATCGATGTCCATCTAATTTTCTTATTATATGTAATTTTGATTCATTGATCATATTCAGTAAGAAGATTGTAAGTTATATCTCTATCACGTTAAGAAGTATGCAGGATGCTATATGCACTATCTTTTGCCAACATAATAGATACGAAAAATGAAATGTTATTCATATAAAGCTAAAATGGTTTAAATTAAATATTTTATTATTGCTGCTTCCTATACATACGTATATAACACAGAAGTATCCTATATTTGTATATCATATAATTTTTTTTTTTTTTGTAAATTTAGTTTGTATATATTATTTTAAGGTGTATTCTATGACTATTTTATATTTCATAAAGTATCTATTACTTTGCACTTTTTCATCATATATTGAGTAGTGGTTATTTTAATCTAATATTGAAAAAGCAAAATAATGATTAAATAAAATAATTATAGAATATGTCTTAATTTAATATTTACTTAATTTATCTTTTATTTCAAGCTTGAAATTGTGAGGGTTAAAAGAATTATCATTACACTCACGGTTCATTCGAAAAACATCAAACTTTTAATTACAAAACAATGCATGTGAAAACAAAAAATAATTTAATAACAAGTGGATACAGGGTTATTACAAAAATTTTATAAAAAATTAAAATAATTTGATTATATCGTAAATAATTTATAAGTTCACAAAAATAAAGGTAAATAATTAAAAAAATACGGTCTGATTTTTATTTAGTAAATATCTAATAATCGTTTAGTAGTAATCGTCTGATATTTATCTGATAAATATCTAATAATCGTCTAACAATTATCTGATGAGACCGTATTCATATAATTATTTTCTCTTATTTTTATTAATTTATAAATTCTTTATAATTAGATAATAAATATATAAATAATTTAATTTAATAATTAATTTTATAAATATTTTAATAAAATATACATAATTTTTATAATTTCCCTAAAACGAGGCATATGGATATGGAGGCCAACACGGGCAGATAATTAAAAGAAGAAAAAAATGAATGAAAGTGGTGATAGTTGGTATTGAAACAAAGTTCCGTAGCGTAAATGTTTGGAAAATTCCGCGTTTATTTAGAAAAGACTTCAGAGTGGTTTTGCACCCATAGTTATAGTCAGTAATATTTTGAAAAACTTTTTCTAATCGTTTTTTAAGAAAATTTTGAACAGCTAAACACTTAACTCCGTTTTTCAATTTTCTTAGAAAATTGGTATAATTTTCTTCAACTAATCAGAGCCATAAACATTCAGTTCCATAAATTTATGATGCCCTTATAATTTAGGTAACATGAATTCTAATATCTGATTTTATGTTTATCTTTATCTTCTGCCAGCTACTTAAATAAGGTAACAGAAATATTAACAAACTCTAAGGTAAGGTGTTGTATCCTAGTTCCCTTCAAGCATTATCAATATTCTTACACAAAGTAGGAGTGGTTCCATCATGTTGATTAGTGTTGGGCTCATATAGTGTATGGGTCAAGCCTTATGCTTTGAGAAATATCCTCATATTTCTAAACAAACCTTTGAAGCTAGAGTCAATCAAAATTAGTCATCAACGCGAATCTTGTATTTAAACAAAGATTTCAGCCAAGATATAAGAAAAGAAAATTTGTTTAGACTTTAGTATATAATATATGTATTTGATATAAGGACTTTTGATTAAATACTTTTATCCCACCGTTTTTTGAAATTTACAATAGCTTATTTTATTGAATTTGGGAGGTTTAGCCTAGCTAAATTTTCAAGTAGGTAGCATCTATAACTAGTCTAATATGACCCCAATTTTATGAGTGAAGACATATTAGTAAGTTGTAGTTGGAATTCATTCCATTTGCATCGTATGCAATTGCTAATTTATTAAAGTTCCCTATTTCCTAGGGACGTGTGCTCTTATATTAGCATCTCCTTAAATGTGTTTCAGTCCTGCGGCTAGCCCCCAATTTTATGGTAGACTACCTATTCTTGTTAAGGCAAACCTTATCTCAATTGATGTAGACGAAAGGAACGCTTTGCGCAACACTTTATAGCCGAAAAAGATCGTATCATAAATTTAAGTAAGGAAGACTTATAACTTGCCTTAACATATTTACTTTGAAATTTTATTGGTGTTAAATGTCTCACTCAATCTAGGATTTATTAGATGGACATACTTATAATAATAATTTATATTAATTCATAGAATTTTAGAATTAATTTATAAGGTGTAACCTTAGATGGGATCAAGCTCTTTATTATAATTATTCCATCAACCTAGATTATATGCAAAATAATTAACATTTTTATTTGTTATATTTATATTACATTTCCTTTAAGCTTTTATTCAATAATTTAATATTTACTTTGTTATAGAAACATATATATGAACCATCTTATATATTAGAAATAAATTAGTTTATATTTAATCCTCTCTTTGTTAACTCAAGCTGAACAGATATATATTCCCAAGTAGGAGAGACACCTTATCCAATCCTTGCTAGAACATATACAGGCACAAGCTTGAAAAATATGGATTCTCTTGGACTAATAAAGTTCGTTCTTTTAATTCATGTAAATTGAAAGCATCTATAACAGGCACATCAGAAATTTAAATTTTGTCCCTTGTCCCAGGAACTCCTATTAGTTGCATATAAATTAATTAAAGCCTTACTAAATAAATTCTCTACTTAGATTAGCATGCATAGGCTAGGTGTACTATAACTCTAAATTATATCCTAGCATAAAAATATTTTATTTTAAACATGTTATAACTCTAAGTTATAGTTTAAATATAAAATAAATTAAGCATACATAATAACTTAAGCATAATAGTCATTAAATCTTAATACACTTAATAAAAGGACTTAATAATTAAAAGAGAATTAGAGGACTTATCAGTTAAAGTGTGGTTTAGCAGAACCTTCTTGCACAAACCTCCAAGTATAGGATAGCCTCTATGAGTATTCATACGAACCCCACCAACCGAAACCTCCCAATGAAAAAGAACCGCAGAGTTTTGAGTAACTGCTCGACCACTCCAAAATCCACCCGAAATATTAACCAAAGGGACTCTTTAATTTTATCTTTTAAGTTGACATTAAGAAAACATGTTAGAATCTCAAGTCAGAGCTCGTAGAAAGATATGGTACAAGAAATGAAGAAAAGGGGCTAGCTTTATATACGGGAAGCAAAGGCTCTCTGAATTTAATGCGGATTTAATGCATGATTAAATGCGGATTAAATGTGAGATTGAATGCGGGATTAAATGCGAATTTAATATAAGATTAAATTTAATCCTCCTTTCTTTTAATTTATTTTATGACCCTAATAAAATTAGTTATAGGTGAAAATAAATTTATTTATGACCCTAATGAAATTAGTTACTGGTCAAAATAAATTCCTAGCTTAACCATAAATTGATCTAATCATTTTAATCAATACTTTAATTTATTTATGACCCTAATAAAATTAGTTACTGGTCAATAAAAATCTCTGGTCTAACTAGGTAATAGTTCAACCATCTCTTTAATATTTTGGTAATCGATCAAGTCTATTAATTCTTTACTCAGTCCGATGAAAGTTCAATGTGTGTGACCTTATAGGATCCCGTAGTATTGAGCTGTTAAGATTTGACCAATCATTGTTCTATAGGAACTATTGGCTCGAGGTTCTGGACCGCGAATAGAACTCATTTACCTTAAAAGACTGTAGTACGCCTCTAGCAAGGGTCCACCATCCCGCATTACTCGGAATGTCATTTGTGCTTCTGACTTAATCTTGGTTAATGCAATAGTTCCCCAATGCAATGAACTCCTTCCATTCTTTAATCTTAGTACCATCTAGTTTGTTGGGTTTGATTAAAGTGTTAACCCACCAATAGCGAGGTTGCTCCAAGCTATCCCAGTTATTTGCTTGTTACCGAAGCATGTTACCATAATGTGTTTGACTAGAAGCTATTTCTATCAATCAGATACTCTGATCAGAGGTTTATAGTAATCATCACTTCAACAAGCGGCCATGTAAAAACTCCTTATTATATCCGGAGTGATGGATTCTTTCCGACTACATAGCTTACCAACGTGTTGTCATCACTATACCCGTAATCACCTGTGGCACCCTAAATTAATGAGTGAATAGGTGTGACCCAAAGTATAGCAATAGTACTACACAAGGTAACTAATATCTCAAGTATGAGGTTATTCACAAAGCTACTACATGAAGATAACCTCTAACACATTGATATATATACCAAGTGTTTATCTTACTGCGGTCTCTAATAAATCTTCTAGATATATCCATGTGTCAAACTCAAGGCACCAACTTCAATCTTAAGAGGTGAACTGCTTGGACCCTTTACAAGAGAGCTGACCACATGCTAGTCTTACTGCTCCATCAATATCTTTTCTTGATGAAACTATGACTAAGGATAGTTTAGAGATAATCATAATTGCACATAAAGCATGTCTCACTTCACATAGTCCCACTATAATATCTCTCACTTCATGCTATGTATTATGTGAAGGACCTTTGTACAAAAATATCAATGAATATATTTTAACCAGTCATAATATATATGAACACATCTATATAAACAAATGATTAAATGTCTTTAATAATTAAACAAATTATCCGTACCAATACATAATTAAGATATATCGCTCTAATTGCCTTAAGGGCATACATCATATCTAGGGCTGTAAACGAATCGAGCCGAGCTCGAACACTAACTGTTCAAGCTCTGTTCATTTAAATTTTAACGAACACGAACCGAGCTCGAGCTTTGGTCAAACCGAGCCCGAGCCGAGCTTCGAGCCTATCTCGAGCTTTATTTAAATCGAGAGCTCAACTTATAAAAAAGATAGAATCCGTAAGATGAAGAATCAAAGATGAAGGATCTAAACACCACAAATGAATTTCGCTATACTAAGAAGAAAAAGATGAGTGATGTGTTAGCGGCTACGTTTTTTCAGAGGAAAATGAGATTAAAGTTTTACTTATGAATAGAGATTGATGAATATATATATATATAGCAGGGATTGAATTGGATCCGAATTGCCTTTGTTAGGCTTTATATTCACCTTTTCTCCTTTTTATCTATATTTTATATATCACTGTATACACATTTTTCCTTTACTCTTTACACTTTATCTTATATTTTATATTTTTCTTTATACATTTTTATATCCATTTTACACATACATTATTTTATATTTATTCATAATCTATCTATTTCATAAATATAATGTATAAAGTTTTCAAATATGTTAACGAGCCTGTTGGCGAACTAGTTCGCGAGCCTCTTATCGAGCATGTTCGCGAGCTTTCGAGCTGAGTATCCCCTTGTTCAAGCTTGGTTTGTTTATGATAACGAGCCTCAAATTTTATTCACGAACAAGTTCATTTATTAATGAACCGAGCTCGAACGAGCTTTTACCGAGCCCAGCATCGAGTAATTCACGAGTAGTTCGGCTCGTTTACAGCCCTAATCATATCTAACAAAAAAAATCTGAAGACCAAAGAGATTGGGAGGCTTAGGTTTCAGATGTGGTTGTATCTGGAATAAGGCAACTATTGGCAAATTTATTTTGGCCATTGAATTCAAGCAGGATTCCCTCTGGCTAAGGTGGGTCCACATCATTCACTTGAAGGATACGGGTCACAATGGATTGGATTTGGACATATCCGGCCTAAATTCATATTCATTTTGAGAAATTCAAATCCGCTCCAAATCTGTTGGATATAAATCCAACGGATATGGATACAAAACGGATTTCTCCTATTCTTATATATTTTGGGGTCCGATTTAGTAAAAAAATGAAAAACTCTTAAAAAAATTATGAAAAATTTAAAAAATAAAGAAAATAAATTTGGTGCAAAAAATTTTCAGAAAATGTTTCTGAAAGGTCCCAAAATTTTTTGAAAATACGTTTCGGGCCCAGTTTTGTAAAAAAAAATCAAAAATTCCTAAAAAATTATGAAAAATCCGAAAAATAAATAAAATAAATTTGGTAGAAGAAATTTTCAAAAAAATGTTTATGGAAGGTCTTAAAAATGTGAAAATACGTTTTGGGCCCGGTTTCATAAAAAATTGAAAACTCCCAAAAAATTATGGAAAATCTGGAAAAGAAAGAAAATAAAGTTGGTGCAAGAAATTTTCAGAAAATGTTTCTAGAAGGTCCTGAAAATGTGAAAATATGTTTCGGGCCCGGTTTCGTAAAAAATCGAAAACCCCCAGAAAATTAGGGAAAATCCGAAAAATAAAGTTGGTGCAAGAAATTTTTAGAAAATATTTCTGGAAGGTCCCGAAAATGTGAAAATACGTTTCGGGCCTGGTATCGTAAAAAATCGAAAACTATAAAATAATTGTGGAATATCTGAAAAATAAAGAAAACAAATTTGGTGCAAGAAATTTTCAAAAAATGTTTACGGAAGGGCTCGGAAATGTGAAAATATGTTTCGAGGCCCCGTTTTGTAAAAAATTTGTTGGATCCATATTCGTATCCAAAATTCAATCCATATCCGTGTTATTATATCCAAATCCAATCCATATCCAATGGATTTAAAAAAGTATGGATATGAATTCCATAAAATGGATATGGATACACGGATTTGAATGGATGTCTTATTCATTGCCATCCCTACTTTGAAGGTATGTGGTAATACTAGTTGGAATTGGAGGAAACTACTCAACCTAAGATCCAGTTTAATTGTTGTTGTCATTAGTGGATCTAACGGTTCTGGTAGATATCATGCCTGTAAGTGCTACAACTTGCTCTTTGGCTCTTTTACTCTGATGCAGGGTTATAAACAGATTTGGTGCCCCCTAGCCCCACCTAAGCATAGATTCATCTTTTGGCTTGGAGTGCAAAAGAGATTACTCACTAGACACAACCTCCTTAAGTTCTACCCTGGCATTGATAGCCACTGTCCTGTCTATAATTTACAGTTAGAAGATCAAAATCATCTTTTCTTTGATTGCTATTTCTTTGCTGTGTTAATTGACAATCTTCGCGACTGGCTGAAGCTTCTTGACATTCAATTCCCCTCTAGCAATTGGATGCTCTGGTTTCCCATTCTCAAGATATCCAAGCTCAACAATTTCATCTGTATTGTTGTGTTACAGGCTAATATCTACCTTATTTGGTTGAATAGGAATTCATGCATTTTTTTCCCACACTTGTTTTTCTATCCAATTTTGTGTTACACAAATTCAGGACATTGTTCATAATAAAATGCATAACGCATTCATTGCCGCCTAAACTCGGCACGTTTTGTCACATGCCACTCCCAACTTTTAAGTAGTTCAATTTACCCCCTAAAGTTGGCAAAACTAATACAATTTGCCTCTTCAATGTCACGTGTCAACTTCTGATTGGAGATAAAAAAATCTAAAAAATGGCATTTTTAAAAAGTTAAACCAACTAAAAACTGACACGTAACAATGAGAAGGCAAATTGTATCAGTTTTATCAACTTTATGGGATAAAGTAAAGCACTTAAAAATTGAGAGTACCATGTTACACAAGATTGAAATTTCCCACTTCTCCACGTCTTCCAATCTGAGAGCTCTCCAATAACCATGAAAAAACCGGCGGCCATCAATATCGAAATGAAACCCAACAAGGTAAGTCACTGAATTGCTACTTCAATCTCCACACAAATCGCTATTTCTTCAATCACTCTTAACAGTTTTTACTGATTAACCTAGTATAATCTTCGCAACATTGAAATTTGAAAAAAATTCTTTCATCTTCGTCTTCATCTTGAGAACTCGAACCGTCTCCTGAACTACAAAAGCACTGGATTTGGCCTTTGTTTAATTATGTTTTGGCTAAATACAAAGATAGCCCCTTAAATTTTGCACAAAACCAACTGCTCTTTAAACTTTCAATGGTTCCTGCTAACCATCTGAAATTGGTAAAAATGCACCTCTTAGTCCCAGAACTTATAAAATAATCAACTAACCATGATGACATGGCAATTTGAAATCAAAATATGGAGAGTGAATTCTTAAAAATGAATATAATTGGTATTAGACAATTAGTTAGTGGCATAAACTAACAAAATTTTTAAAAAATATTGACAAAAATTTTTTTAAGTCTCTGTAATTTTAATTCAAGTAAAATCACCATCTTCTACAATGGATTTCAAAATTCCTTGACAAAATTCATTTAACTCTCTATAACTTTTATTATATAAAGAAAATAAATTTGGTGCATAAATTTTTTAGAAAATGTTTATGAAAGTCCCGAAAATGCGAAAATACGTTTCGGGAATGGATTCGTAAGAAATCGATAACTCCAAAAAAATTATGAAATATCCGAAAAATGAGAAAAATAAATTTGGTGTAAGAATTTTTCATAAAATGTTTATGAAAGGGCCCGAAAATGTGAAAATACGTTTTGGGATCCGGTTTCGTAAAAAATCGAAAACTCCCAAAAATTATGAAATATCTGGAAAATAAAGAAAATAAATTCAGTGCAAGAAATTTTCAGAAAATGTTTATGGAAGGGCCCGAAAATGTGAAAATACGTTTCGGGGTCCGGTCTCGTAAAAAATTGAAAACTCTCAAAAAATTAAAAAATATCCGGAAAATAATGAAAATAAATTTGGTGCAAGAGTTTTTTAGAAAATATTTATGGAAGGGCCCGAAAATGCGAAAATATGTTTCGGAGCCCGATTTTGTAAAAAATCAAAAACTCCCAAAAATTATGAAATATTCGAAAAATAAATAAAATAAATTTGGTGCAAGAAATTTTCAAAAAATATATCTGGAAGGCCCACAAATGTAAAATTACTTCTTGGGGTCCGATTTCGTAATCGAAAAATTCTAAAAAATTATGTAATATTTGTAAAATAAAGGAAAATAAATTTGATGTAAGAAACTTTCAGAAAATGTGAACTTTTCATACAAATAAAATAAAGAGGGACTTTAATGATATTTTGGGGGTTTTTTGAAAATCTTATAACTTGTGCCACATGTCAAATTCTTATAAGTTTGATTTTTAAAAATTTTGACATGTGGAATAAGTGTAATACACTCTATAAAGTGAGAGTCGTTTTGTAGTGTTCAGAGAGCTAAGAGGTGCATTATGCCAAGTTCACGACGTTGGCAGAAACCAGTGTTATCAATAGCGGACCAGGCGTCATACTGGCGAAGCCATTTATAAACGGTATGACCGGTCTTACTGATATGATTGGTGATTTTACCGGTTTTTATTTTTAAAAGAATATAAATTACTTATGGTTTTCAGTGAATATTGCAATGGTTTCTGAGTCTTTTGCAACACATCTGCATGTTGCCACAAGTTTTAGAAAATAATATATATTATTTAGGGTTTTCAGTGGCTATTGCAACACTTTTTTGGGTCTTTAGCAACACAATTGCTTGTGCCATAAGGGTTTTGGAAAAATTGGATCTGAACCGGTTCGCTAGTCTAACTTTTTTCCGGTTCAACCCAATTTTTTTGGTTTTTAAGCAAACCGTACCATAGTCAAGGCTGTTTTGTGGTAAAACCGGTCGAATAGGCCGTTACGGTACAGTATTACAACATTAAGAGGAACCATTGAAAATTCATGGAGCAATAAACTTCTCGTACCAAATTTAGGAGGCTATCTTTATATTCGGCCTTATATTTTCTCTAAAATCTAAGTCAATAGTTTATTAGATTATTTCATTTTTTAAGTAATTATTACACTAATTCTTTTACATTGAAATTTTCAAATATCGGTTTAGTTTAAAAATCGGATTAAATCGACCCGAACCGAAATCCGAATTAGTGAAATAATAAGAACTAAAATCAAACTGAATATAATTTGATTTGGTGTAAATCGAACTGAATATATTTGATTCGATATGGTTATAACTGAATTTCTCAAACTCTATATTTTATAAATAATTTTTTTTTTTATTTTGTGGTTATAAGAGAGAGATTTAAAGTTAATTTTATCTTCAAATGAGTTAAATTTGATGGTAATTAGACTTTGAAATTGATATTTATAACAACAAATATAAATATTGATGCATAGAAGATATTAGTTCAAATAGTATATCATGATTATACAAAGAATTACTAAATGAATTCTAATCTTAAAGTTTTAAAGTTATTGTTTATTAATTATTGTATTTCACATCGTCAATATAATTAAAATATTAGATATAATATAAATATATTTTTAAAAATTTATATTTATTAATTTATTTGATTCGATTCGATTTTATTTCGAATTTTATAATAAAAATTAAAATTAAACCGAAACTTAATTTTTAAATAATTTTAAAAATTAAATCAAAATAAATTCAATTCTATTCGATTATTTTTATTCAATTTCAGTTTAGAATTTAATTGGAGACCCCTACTTCAAACTAAGCAAAAAAGATGATCATTTTAAAGTAATTATTACTTCTATTACAATTAGATTATAAATATATTGCACACGTGATGGCTCAAGTTGGTTATCTTGATAGTGTATCCAGACCAATGTTTTAAAACTCTAGTCTATATATTATTTTGTGGTTCGTCGTTCGACTTTTTATTTTTCGGACACTATCAGGCGTTGGATTGATATATTCCCGCCTAGACACCGTTTAATCTAATTTTTTCCCTAATTTTTAAGATACTGATACATATAATAATTATAGTTCAATTTTTTCAATTCAATAAATATAGTACGGTTGGTGAAATTAACGTACAACAAAATATTATCACCATACAATTTTCATTTGAATCTCAAATCGAGAAACAGTACACTATAAACCATAAAAATTGGTGAGGATATTTGTTTTTAAGGACCTGAGTTTAATGTTGATGTGTTTTTATGTAAAAATTAACTAAGACTTGTGTTTCATATGCTAAAGTATGTTTTTTTTTGAAATATTATTGTATTATAATTAATATTTTAGTTGAATTTATATTTTTATCTATTAATAATTATAAAAATTAAAAAATTTATAAATCCGTCAAGGCCCCACCGAGATCCCGCCTAGACGTTTGAAGTTCCGGCCGCTCGATTAGCGATAGCGCTTTTTAAAACCTTGATGTTGAACCACCCCTCCAAACTTTGTTGCTCGTCTTTTGACTTTGCACCAACACAATTATCTTCCAAAAATCATATAAAGCAATAAAGCATGGCAGTTTTAAAATGTGAATGATATGTTTCATGAAGAGAAAGGGATATTGCATTCCTTAAAAGACCAATGATCCAATGCAACTAGGGGGACTACAAGTGTGAGGCATCGATCCTCTAACTAAACTGTACGAAAAATGAGATGCATTATTGGTTGTTCAGTGGATTATACTAAAAAGACAACAACTAGAAGATAAAGCAATTATATTACAATCTGAAACATTCTAGCATAAAAGCAAGCTCCAATCCGTTTCTAAGATGACACGACTGTGGATTTCATAAATTCGAGCCTTGGCTCCTGACATACGATGTGTTTTAAAATTTTAAAAAACCGTTGAGCAATATATATAAATCCCTCACTTTTAAGGGTTTTATATCAAAGGGATTGATATTGTTGAGTTGTGGAGCCTGATCAATCAATTAAGAATTATTGAAGGGTCCGTTGGAATCTCACATTTTTTGGCTATAAGTAAGATATGCTTCTTATATATTGATGAAGCAATCCTAACCTCAAAAGGTACCTTTTGGGTTATATGTGAATGTGTAGATGGTGTCAAAGTCATGGGCAATATTATTGGATCAACCCGATGATATTCCACTCTCTATAAGATTTGGGTGTGCGGGTGGTGTGTTGAAATCCCACCTTGGTTGGCTATGAGTAAAAAATGCGTCTAATATTGATCAAGCAGTTCTAACCCTATAAGGTACCTTTTAGGAGTTATATTTGGATGCTTAGAGTGTCTTTCCTGATTCAAAAATTTTTCCCTTGTTCTAATTTTATTTGGTAATCAAAATTCATATAAGATTAGGATCTGATTAGCCTATTTTCTCTTCTTAATCCCTATGGACATCTATAAATAAATACACATCTCCTTTCATGTATTTGTATCCTGAAAGTTGCAATAAGCAATAAAATAAAATAAAAATCATTCCCAGATAAGTTTCGTGATAATCAATATAAAGAATTCCAAATATATAATGTTTAATGTGCACACATGAATTATATTGTTGTTTTTTGTGAAATAGAAAAGTTCATGTCTACAAATACAAATTTCACAAATGTTAATACAAGCAATGACTTGTTAGTCATCATATTTCAAAAGAAATGTTTTCCATCCTCACGATCATTAAATGTTGGGAAAATGCTATTGGCGTATTCGGGAAAAGAAATTTTGTCGGAGGTTTGCGTTGGTCTTAGTTCAAATGTGAACTTCTTGATGTCTAGAGACATCTCGGTTCAATATTTTGAGATTTCAGTACTGTTTGAACAAGTTTATGTGCCTCTATAAGAATTTTAGTAACATAAAGTTATAGGATTATTCAAGGTTCGCTAATGGAGAATATTGATATTGGGCACGAGAATATTTTTGGGGTGATGAGTATTTTTCTCATTCCATTGGAGATTTGGGGACAAAATATTTGTCAATCTTGCTACATAGGGATTCTCCCTATCCTTTGTAGAAATTATTAGGCTTTGATAGTGTTTTGATTGATAACAAATTGAGCATATAAGTGAAGTTTAATTCGTCTAATATAAAATTGATTGATTTTTATTAAATTTTATTCTATACTATTTATATGTCACTCTTCGATTAATTTCAATGAAAAATCACAAACATATCATTTACAGCCTTACCAAAATAAAAAAAAATAAAATAACACTAGGTACTAGAAAATTAATAATAAAAGAGATTATAGTCAAACAGTGTAAGGTATCTATTTTATCAATATTTGGGCTCTTAAAGCTTTTAAGTTTGAAAAAACAGCCCATCCTCTAGTCCAACTACAAGATTCTGGTAAGAAAATATTGCAATTAAATACTAAAACTGTTGCCATTACTTTACTAGCACTAATAAAAAAAATTTATATAAAAACCTTGTATACCAATGTGTGTGAATTAAACAATTATAAGGATAGACTTGTCATATCCAATATAGTGTAATCAGGAATAGTGTAATATCTATAAATAGAGAGCAAGACTATTAGAGATTAAGGTTCAGTTTAGCATTGTTTTTAAAGTTACTCTTAAAATAAGTTATTTTCACAAACTTTGAATAAAATTTTTGGATTTAAACAACACATTTTGATCCTTCTACTAATTAATTAGAAACTGTCTAATTTATTTTTTTAAAATCAACTATACTACTTATAAAAAAAATTTAAAAATAAAGCTTTTGGGATGCTCTTTTTTATCAAGTTTATTTATTATTTAATGGATGGATATGAGTTAGACCAATTTATGGGCTGGATCACAGTTGGGCCTGAGAATGGGGCTAAATCCAGTCAAACAGTCATATTTTTGTTTCATTAATATGCATAAAGCAGTAACTTTTTTTTTTGATATAACTTAAAGCAATAACTTTTTAATGTTGTTGTTATATAAAGCTTCATAAAAATGGTATACCCTCCATATATTTTTAATAATGGATATGTTATTATGACGTACCCTTCATACTATTTTAGGGAAAAAAGTATTATAGAATAAAACTTCTTTTTTTTTAAATTAGAAACCACTACTTGTGAAAGTACAAGTATTCCACGCACTTCCACTGGTCTATATTCAATTAGATAAATATACAAATATCACAAAATTTATTTGCTATATAATAATCTGTTATATATATAATAATATATATATATATATATATTATTAATTGGATGATTAATTATTATGTAATATTTTCTCTATAGTATTTATTCTTGTAATTTGTGTCTCTATAAATTTATGTCTATTGTGTATAAATAGAGTTTTATGTATAAAATATAGTAGATAATGAGAATACATATTACTTTCTTCTCTCCACATTTCTTATATTATATTTCTCTTTGGTTTATATTCTTGTATTTTCACTTTATTTACAATACGTTATCAACACGAATTGCTCTTTCAATCAATACCAACAAGAATATCATTTAGTTGATGTGATGAAAATATATATGGTGATGGCTATCACGAAGACACTAAAAATTTTAATCGATAGGGAAGCTTTACTTTTGTTTGAAATTTTATTATTACTGTTAATTTTATTACTATTATTATTATTATTATTTCTTCGCAATTATTTTTTTCATTCTTTGATATACTTTTGTTGGTAGATTTTATCCATACGAGGGAGGTGTACCGTTCAATGATGAATTACAATCTACCTAATGAATTTCATCAAAACTTTTGGTAAAAGTATATTTTGATTTTTATTTGTATTGCTTATTGTATTAAAATTTTAGTTACAAATTATATATCAAACAATTTTAAAAATTTATATTCCTGAAGAATATATATATATATATTTATATTTATATGTAATTTTTATCCCTGAAGGATATAATGAATAATTTTATATATTTATATTCCTGAAGAATATATATGTAATTTTATCTCTGAATGATATAATGAATAATTTTAAATATTTATATTCCTGAAGAATATATATATGTAATTTTATTCTTGAAGGATATAATAAATAATTTTAATTTTTATATTCCTGAAAAATATATATGTAATTATTCCTGAATGACATATAAAACAATTTTATATTCATATTCCTAAAGAAAATATATGTAATTTTATTTTTAATGAATATATAAATAATTTTAGTTTTTGTATTCCTCAAGAATATTTATGAAATTATATCCTTGAAGGATATAAGAATATTTTAATTTATATGTTCTTGAAGAATATTTATGTATTTATATCCCTGAAAGAGATAATAAATAATTTCAATTTTTATATTCTGGAAGAATATATATGTAATTATATTCCTGAAGGCTATAAGCTAAGATTTGCAGACCTTGATATTTCTGAAAAATTATTTGTCATGGGTACTTGATGCTGAAATTCATTTGGATTCTATGAATCTTGGAGATTCTATTAAAGAATGAAATGAAGTATCCCTGGAGGATCGCTCAAAAGCAAAGATTTTTCTTTGACATCATTTACACGAAAAGTTAAAAAATCGAGTACCTCACTTTGAAAGATCCATTAGTTCTTTGAAATTCCCTGAAGGAACAACCGAAGATGTGTGTTTAGTGGATAGTAGGACTACCCCTACAATGTGATTAGAGTTTATTTATTTATTTTTATTATTTACATGATTATATTTATTTATTTATAAGGCAATATGTAGGTGGTGTTTAATTTGACTTTATTCCATTATTTATTTATTTATTTTTATTGTTTACGTGATTATATTTAACTTATAAAATAAAAGGTATTATAATTAAACAGTCGATTATTAAAGATTCTGCAGATCTTTTGAAGATATTTAAAGGAAATATATTATCATTGCTAGCTATTTTTCACCCGAAGTGTAAAACTATAAACTGATAAACAATTTTCATCCGAAGTGAAAATTAAAATTGATGAATAATTTGATCCGAAGTGAAAAATTTTATGCTACAATGCAATAATAAGCAATTGTCATAATGTTTCCTCTCTGTCGACAAAATATTTGACTGTAAAAAATCATGCAGATCTTAAAAAAATATGTATGACCACATGAAAGTAATGTTAGTGATCAAAAGCTCATTTTATGTGGAAAGAAATTAATTGTTGAGAATGTATTAAAAATAATTTTCTTTTATGTATATTATGTGCTCTTGCAATAGCGATATATGAATAAGTTACAAAATATGGTGAATATTTTAATTGAACTTATTGTCAAAGAGAAATAAAGAGATTTTGATAATAATAAATAAGTCACGTCTCACTTACTCAAATACATTCCCTAAAAGTGAATGTGATGCAATATCAAAGTAACAATTTTCATAGACGTTGACGTAATGATAGAAATATCTATGGTAATATATAATTATAATAATACTATAAGTGGAATATGTCATCATAAGTTTAAAGTCGAATATTAGTCAAAATAAAAAATGGCATTTATATATATATGAACATGCTAGCAATTTTCACCCAAATTGAAAATTCAAGTTGATGAATGATAACCACCAGAAGTGGGAAATAAATTTGATGATAATAACCGCCACAAGTGCAAAATCAAAGGAAATAAATCTTACCGGTATCGATTGAAGTCAAGGATAATGAAATGAATTAATGTATAAAAATGAATGAAAATGTTACCATGATATTAGGTAAACATGGAAAGTGTTGAAGGCACAAGAAGAGCCAATATTAATGTAGTAAAGGAAAATAACTTTAAATACTTCAGAAGAGCCAGCATAATATACGAAGGGAGAAAAATTGTTAACCGCTCCAAAAGAGCTAGTATTAATTATTTATTAAGAGAAAAGAGTTGAATAGCCTAGAAGAGTCAATATCAGTATTCCAAAGGACAAAGATAATTATAAATAATGTATTATTTCTCCCAAATCCTCACAGAAGATTATTAAAAGTTAAAAATATTCGTGAAATAAATATTATATTAAAGTTATGAGTAAGGACATTAGAATGTCTTAATGGTACAAACATATTTACTGGTCAATTTAATTATAAACTCGAAGTTTATATATTGAGATACTTATAGTATTTGGCATGATCAACTATGTAATTTTAGTTTGATTATGATGAGAAAAATTTGTAAAAATGTATATGGACGTTTATTAAAAGAACCAGAAGTTCAATGTAATTTGTATTGTTTATTCTCAAGAAAAATTGATAATAAACTTTCCAGAAGTAATATAAAAATTGAATCTCTAACATTTAAACGCATACATTGTGATATATATGGACCAATTTATCCATGATTAAACCATTTAGTTTTTAATGCAGTCACTTACTGAAGAAGTATGAGAACCTAAAGTTGATGTTTAACTAAATGGTCACATGTTTGTTTTTGTATATTAATTAAGATTGAAGTTGAATATCATGTAGTATATGTTCATACTCAAAATGGTAGGATAAAATCATTTAACAAATTTCAATATAAGTGTGGAGATACTTAACACTGCAAGCAATTATTTTTATATGACCAATAAGTTATTTTTGTTATTTCCCCTATAATTAGCTATGGTCGTGATCCAAATTTTCTCATTTAAGAGTTTTATGGTTATACAGTTTATCTGCCTATGGCTTCATTAAAACAGACCCAAATGGGTCTTTAAAGGAGATTATGAAATTTATATTGGATGTAAATCTCCATCAATAATTAAGTATCTCGAGCCTTTAAAAAGAATATGACTACTGCAAGATTTCCAGATTGTAATTTTAATGAAATCATTTTTCTAAAATTAGGGGAAGAATGCAGAAAGACAATTTTGGAAAAGAAAAATTTATGAAATGCTTCATCTTTAATTTTTATGGATCCTAAGTCAATTCATATTGAAATTTCCGAAGAATAAATTAAAATAGCGTTATAACATGCTTGAAGCGTGGATGACTAGTTGGTTTAAATGATAAAAATCTTAGAGAAAGAAAAATTGTCGACAATAAATATAATCTCATTAAGGATAAGTGTACTAATATAAATACACTTCTTGCAGAAGTATTAGCACCCGAAGTGCGAGCACCTGAAGTGCAAACACCCAAAGTTGTTAAAAATGACGAAATTGAAATAAATTATATTAGTACAAGTAAAAGATGGAATAACAATAAAATAATTACATACCATATTTTACCTATATATGTGGCAATAAATATTGAGAATGTGACTATGGATCATGAACTATGATATATTAGAGAAATGTCAAACCAGAAGTAATTGATAAAATGAAATTTAAGATATAGTTCAAGTATAAGTAAATTTCATACTAATTCATTCCCTATATATTTTCTTACACGTATATTTTGTATGTTTATTATATTTATATTTTGTGGAGACATTATTCTATGATTGAGGTATAACGTTTCTATATTAGTTTTTCAGTGCAAGAAAAATTTAACATATTGTTGATTGATATTGTTACAACAAACATATTTGATATTTACAAGAAAATCTTTCAAAGTTTTATATTGTAGGAAAAGTGTGGCAAATGAAAACATTGTTCAATGCAGATGCAAAGATCTATATATGGTTTATGCTAATTTGGACTCATGTGGTAAATCAATATTCAAAGAAGGCTCAGTGATAATTTATGAAAATAACGTCGCTCATATTGCTCAGTTGAATATGCTTTACCGAAGGAGATAAAACCAAGCGCATTTCACTCAAATTCTTTTATGCTCGTGATCTCATGAAGACTAGTTAAGTTGACATTTGCAAGTCAGATCAAGTGACAATTGAACAGATCTTTTCTCTAAGTCACCACCTGCTTTTATTTTCAAATGACATATGCATAACATTGAGATGCATCAGTTCAAAGATATGGCTTGACGATTGTATTTTTTAGGGGAAGTAAATTTTTATATGAATATTGTACTCTTTTTCCTTCGCTAAGGTTTTGTCCCACTGGATTTTCGTAGCAAGGTTTTAACGAGGCATATTCATCTTACATAGTCACCCAAAGGGGAAGTGTTAGCATATATTATTGATTGGATGACTAATTATTATGTAACATATCCTCCGTTCAATTGTATTTATTCTTGGTAACTTGTGTCTCTACAAGTTCATGTCTATTGTGTATAAATAGAGAATTTTATATACAAAATTTAGTAGATAATGAGAATACTTATTACTTTCTTCTTTCCATATTTCTTATATAATATTTCTTTTTGGTTTATATTCTTGTATTTTCACTTTATTTATAATAGGGTAAACTTTAAAAAAGTACCTTGTGATTTCACTCATTTGTAAAACGGGGTTTGAGAAATTTTTTTTTACAAAATGGGGTCTGTGATTTCAAAAAATTTGCAAAAAAGGGCCTTTGACTTCGAAATAGTGATGTTACATTGAATATTTTAAACAATTTAACATTCTAATAATTTAATCTTATTATTTAAAAGATATATATGTCAGAGTTTGAGTAATTTTCGGAGATTTTTTTATTTTTTATAGTTTATTATCATAATTTAATTAAAAAAATATTTGCACTAGTCAAAAAATTTCAAACTTTTTCACTGATGTGTATTGTATTTTTAATAATCATCCCGCAAAAATTCAGATAAAAACGACAGGATTACCTATTTTCGTGACATAATTTGATATCGGGGTTCCTTAATTTGCAAATTTTTTTGAAACCACGGACCCCGTTTTGTAAAAAAAATTCCTCAGACCCCGTTTTACAAATGAATGAAACTATAAGGTACTTTTTTTAAGTTTACCTTTTACAATATAATCATCACTTTTTGGTTTTCTGCACTGATATAGCCTCAGAGTGGAATATTTTTTCAAAATTAAAAAAAAAAATCTAGAAAAAACTTGTGCGATAGACGACGGTTGCAGAGGCTTAAAAGACTATGTCCTTAATATTGATCCTTAATATAGGTGGAAGTAGAGTTTGAAATGAAGTCCTCCAAAGCTCCTAAAGTTTCTCCCAATTAAAATTGAATTAATTTATCCTTCCAAAGTATTTGATTGAGATTCAATAGGCCTAAAACTATGTAGATATGCATATTGCTGTAATTCAGAGTTGATCCAAGTGATAAGTGACTTAGTATCGCTTAAGTAATATTTTGAGTTTGAGTCATAGTGAATGCATAAAATCTTTATTAAAAGACTCACCTACCACAGCTAGGTGCGCAAGCCGAATCAAATCTGAATGACTCTGATGAACCAGATGAGCGAAAAAAAAAATATTACTATAAGTCAATGTATAAAATGCAGCTCCTCGTTATCAGGCTCGTCTGCATTTTAAAATCACTAGACAAAATAAGAGATTCTTTGATAGAAAATGTACTTAATTTAAAATATATTTTAATAAATGCTAAATGAAAGTATTGCATAAAAAGTATACATGGTGTTTAATTCTTTTTAACTAAATGTATTTTTATCCAAAATAAAAAAAATGAATGAAATTTCTTTACTTTCGATATTTTTATGCTGTTTGTCACATATCACTTTAAAAACACAGCCTATAATTCCTTATGCAAAATAGAAATTCTTATAATACTCTAGATTGGCGAAGTACAAAAACAAAATTTGAAACTAATTTCGAGTAAAAAACAACTATAGAAATCTGCAAGAGCATATAAGAAATCTACACAATTACACAGTATTTAGATAAATTTCATATAATTATGTTTTAGTTGTTTTTAGAGTTTTGGTTTTTGGAAGAGCTGAACTCAATAATCTGATTGACTATTGGAGATTTCCATTTTAAATTCGAATACAGCTCTATAAATTAATAATGTTGAGTTCGAGATATTTTATTAATTTATTGAAATATTATTATATCGATAAATTAATAATTTATTAATTTAGAGAGGTTTTACGTATCACCTTTAAATTTTCAAGTCCAATATACATTTACAAATTAATTGAATTTGTCAAGTTGATTATTTTTAAATAAGTAAAAAGTTAGTTCATGGTATAAAAAATAGATTACAAAAACAAGTTTCAAGGCACATTTCTTCTCCATGTATATTAATCATGATTAGAACTTGATCACTATAAAATGTCCATTGAAAATTTTTAAAATCACATCAGCTATGGCTCCTAAACTAAAAGGTGTTCAAAAATCAACCATGACCAATCAATAACGAAAACTGTTATGAGAGTATAAGAGGGATCACCAAGGATGCACTCAACAAGATTTGGTGCTCTGGGTTGACAAAACTTTCGATTTGAAAGTTAGTGAAGAAACAATATCAACAAAAAATAAGTGACTATAAATTCATTTTTTACAAGACTGTCTTAGAATTTAGAATCTTTTAGTAATTATTAATCTATAGTTTTGTTGGGACTAATATATATACACTGAGATTTTAAAAAAATTATTATCCTATTATTTTATCGATTGAGGTCCAATTTTATACTGGTCTCAAATTGAGACTGAATAAATTAATAATTTTATTGAGGTTATTAATTTATCGAGTATTAATTTATAGAGGTTTCACTTTGTATGAAGTTCTAAGATTAAAGGAAAAAATAAGCTGAAACTCGGATTAGTTAGGACTAGAGAATTAAGAAGGTGAATGGGAGGAAAAAAAATTCTGTTGAAAACTTCAATCTGCATCTCAGTAATTTTTTCATAGGGTAAGTTTATATTCGACCTGGGGAGAATTTGTCGGCCCGCGAAGCTTGTTCATGACAGTTTTTAATGGAATGAATTTAGATAAATTAATTAAAATATAAGTCCGGCTCATTTTAAGCACGAAGTAATATGATTAATGTATGGGACGAGCTTTTAATACTAAAACCCAAACCCTATATACTTCCTCCAATTCCTTTTATTTGTCATTTTAGAATTTTTTATGGATTTTAAGAATTCATTAATTAAGGATATAAAATTACTCTCTATGTTTTTTTAGAGTTTTCCTACAAGTTTCACATTTTTTAATAAATTCATTTATTGAAAATATGAAAATACTAATTTACTTTTGTATCTTAAATTAATGCCTTAATTTTTAAACCCTAATACAATTAATATCAAGAATATAGTTAAAAAAATAATATAAAATGTACTTAAAAAATATAAATAATAAATATTTTAATAATCTAATTTTAGATTAAAAGACCTATTTTAAAAAAAATGAAGAAGTATTAAATTACCCTTAAATAAAGTTAACAGAGTAATGATTTATCTAATGTATTTTGAGAATGTATTGTTATAAATATGGGTAAAATTGGGAGGAAGAGGTGAATTAATTACTGGGAAGAGAGTTTTCCCTTTTTATTGTCATTCTCTCTTCCCTCTCTTCGTAATAATTAATTTATAGAGAGTTTTCCTTTTTTATTGTCATTCTCTCTTCCCTCTTTTCGTAATAATTAATTTATCTCTTTATATTTATAACAACATTACATTAGACAAATTATTATTTCATTAATTTTATTTAAGAATAATTTAATATTTTTATATTTTTAATTAATAAATTTTTAAAATTTATAAAAAATTTTAAAATGATAAATAAAAGAGACCGAGGGAGTACATACATTAATTTACGTTATATTCATAAATCATGACTTTGAGAACATTATTGCATTGATCACACTACTTAATTATATTTTCTTGAATAAAAAGATTAGTTAATGAGGTGTTGTTGGGAGTCAAATAAAGATATACTCCCTCCATTGAGGAGCCTTAATTATTATTAAACCTTAAATAAGATTATTTTAATAAAAATATTTATAAATATTATAAAAAAAAGATATATTTTCTCTAGTTTTAAAAATTAATTGCTTTAGAAATTTTATCTTAATTTTTTTACTTGTTATTTTAAAATATCAATATAACTTTTAAAATTTTTTCTCTAATTTACTCTTGTATTAATTAGAAAAGCGTATATGTATTGATAAAATTATAAAGTGATAATTAAGAAGAAAGATTTCATCAAGTATACATTAATCATTTTAGTAAAGTATTAAATATTGATTGATTTTGATGAACAGTTTAAAAGCGACTAATTTTTAGAACCAAAGAGAGTAAATAGTAAATACTATTAATTGTACATATTATTAATTAAGCTATAAAATTATAATCTTAAAGGTCACGAATTCGATGAGATGGGATGAAGTTTTTATTTATTATATTTGGAAGTCCAATTTTATAATTATTGAGCAGAATTATTAGACTTTTAGTGTAGATACTGATACTTAATTGGGATACTTTTAACTCTTTTATCATTCCCAATATAATATAGATAATACTCGCTCCAGTTCGTTTTTATTAATTATTTTAGAGTTTTTATTAAAATTAATAAAATATTTATTATAGTATTTAAATAATTAATTTATTTTTTATATATTTTTTTTTTATAATTACTTACTTATAATTTTATCAATACTTATTCTCTTTTTTAATTAATATAAGGATAAATTATAAAAAAATTAGTTAAAGTTATATTGATAATCTAAAATGACAAATAAAAAAAATCATGATTCAAATCCATGACTAGTAAAAAAAATGGGAGGAAGTAACTATAATCAACAAATTTAATTTTTAAAAAAATATTTATTTAATGGACTTGACTGAGCCAAATTTGGGTTTTCATTTTTCTATAATGGTCTGATTCTGTCCGAGCCCGACTATTATTTTTTATTAATTGGATTGAGTCGGCTACTAATTTAACTAGGCATACTCGAACTCAGTCTAGTCAAACCCATTCGCATGTCTAGTTTAGATGAAATATAACTTGGTTCCAAAAATTAGTAGTTTTAGGCTTTT
Source organism: Euphorbia pulcherrima (assembly GCA_947683365.1). Lineage (NCBI taxonomy): Eukaryota > Viridiplantae > Streptophyta > Magnoliopsida > Malpighiales > Euphorbiaceae > Euphorbia > Euphorbia pulcherrima. Next base: position 10,900,462 of record CANTUS010000016.1, read on the forward strand.
GATCTTAGTTATTTTTATTTATCATTTTAAAATATCAATACAACTTTCATAATATTTTCTCTAATTTACGCTCGTACTAATTAGGAAAGAGATAGGGTATTGATGAAATTATAAATTGGTAAATAAGAAGAAATAGAATTTTATAAAGGATATATTAGTCATTTCAATGGTGTATTAAATATTTTATTATTTTTGATGAAAAGCCTAAAAGTGACTAATTTTTAAAACCGGAGAAGTATAAATTAATAGATGAAACTTGACAAAAATTTGATTTTTTTTTGATAAATGAATTCTCTCAAATTTTATTTTATAAAATTTATTTATAGTTACAATTTTTACGTGGAATGGATAAAAAATTGATTTACAATTCTAGGAATTGAATTGCATGTAAGTCATCACCTCATAACCAAATCCCCAAAATTTAAGGGTTGTTTTAGTTGAAATTTGAAAATATACACTGTACAAAACCAAAATTTATAAAATTCAGTTTAATTATTTTTTTAACATGTACCAAGCAAAGGAATTCATGAATTTCATATTTTAAGTTTATTTATTTCAATCAAACCCTTAAAATTTTTATTTTAATTTAATATTTTTATTTATTCTCATTGAATACATTAAAAAAACTTTTTTAACAAATATAAATTTTATAAAGGTTAAATATTAAACACAATACCTCCTACCTCCTCTTTAAAAAAAACCTTTAATTCTTAAAGTCCAAATATATATACATAATAAAAAACATCTTGGGTACTACTCTATTCCAGAACCAGTCATGTTCATTATTATAATCTTCCTCCATATATTAGTAAAAGGAGAAATTATAATAAATGTAGGGGTTAATAAAATATTTATCTTTTTACCCTCTACTTTTATAAATAATTATTAGGTCAGTTTTTAAATTATTTTTTTCGTTATATATGTTCCTCTCTATATATGCAATCCCGTCCCTTTTTTATTTTTTCTTACTTTATTTTACATTTATCTCACAAACCGTTGATTTTTTCGATATGTCGCTTTAGAGTTTTTTGTTCGTCTCATTTTTATCTTTAAAACTAGATACATGATGATATACTTTTTTTAAATTTTTTTTATACCAAATTTATATCAGCAAAATACTAGGTGTGATGAAAATAACCCATAAACTTGCATTTTATGAAGAAATTAAACAAAAACCACTTCATAGTAGATTTATAATAGCAAAATACCAGCAAAATACTAGTGTGATAAAAATAATCCATAAACTTACATTTCATAAAGAAATTAAACAAAAACCACTTCATACTAGATTTATATCAGCAAGATACTGGGTGTGATGAAAATAACACATAAACTTGCATTTTATGAAGAAATCAAATAAAAACCACTTCATACCAAATTTATACCAGCAAATAGGTGTGATGAAAATAACCCATAAACTTGCATTTCATGAAGAAATCAAACAAAAACCACATCATAGCAGACTGATACCAGCAAAATACTAGGTGTGATGAAAATAACCCAAAAACTTGCATTTCATAAATAAATCAAACAAAAACCACTTCATACCAGATTTATAAAGTAAAATACTAAGTGTGATAAAAATAACCCCTAAACTTGCATTCTATAAATAAATCAAACAAAAACCCCTTCATACCAGATTTATACCAGTAAAATGCTAGGTGTGATGAAAATAACCCACAAACTTGCATTTTATGAAGAAATCAAACAAAAACCACTTCATACAGATTTATACCAGTAAAATACTAGGCGTGATAAAAATAACCCATAAATTTGCATTTCATGACAAAATCAAACAAAAACCACTTCATACCAGATTTATACCAGCAAAATACTAGGTGTGATGAAAATAACTCATAAACTTGCATTTAATGAAGAAAATCAAACAAAAACCACTTCATACCAAATTTATACCAGCAAAATATTAGGTGTGATGAAAATAACCCATAAACTTACATTTTATGAAGAAATCCAACAAAAACCACTTCATACCAGATTTATACTAGCAAAATACCAATAAAATACTATGTGTGATGAAAATAACTCATAAGCTTGCATTTTATGAAGAAATCAAATAAAAACCACTTCATACCAAATTTATACTAGCAAAAACTAGGTGTGATGAAAATAACCCATAAACTTGCATTTTATGAAGAAATCAAATAAAAACCACTTCATACCAGATTTATACTAATAAAATACTAGGTGTGATGAAAATAACCCATAAACTTGCATTTCATGAAAAAATCAAACAGAAACTACTTCATACCAGATTTATACAACAAAATATTAGATGTGATGAAAATAACCCGTAAACTTGCATTTTATAAAGAAATCAAACAAAAACCACTTCATACCAGATTTATACCAGCAAAATACTAGGTGCGATAAAAATAATCCATAAACTTATATTTTATAAAGAAATCAAATAAAAACCATTTCATACCAGATTTATATCAAATTTCAAAAATTTTGGAAAAAAAGTAAAAAAAAATATAACAATGGATGACGTTTCGAAGATAAAAATGAGATGAACAAAAAAGTCTGAAGCGGCATGCCAAAAAAAATAAACGGTTTGAGAGATAAATGCAAAATAAGAAAATAAAATAAAAAAATATGCCTTATATATGTGGTATTTTAAAGAGGAACGTATTTATATTATTTGAGGCTTATAAAATATATTTATATTATTAAAATTTATAAAATTAAATTTTTAATAAAAATTATTATTAGACTTTTATATAATCATGTAATTTTCCATGGTAAAACCATGTAAACAATATGTTTACTTCACTTAATTGGGAAAAGTGACGTACACGACTAAATTTTAATTAGACTTAACATTTTCGGAGAGACATATTTAAATTCGTTGTCTTTAAATTAATATCTCATTTTATGTCTTAATTTAAATATTGATATATATTTTTTTATTATTTTTTTAATTTATCTCTCTTATATATATAATATATGTTTAGAGGGAGACATTAATTTAGGGATAACATATTTAAATCTGACAGAGACGATTGATAGTTGAGTCTTAGCAATTATTTCTATAAATAACATGGTTTTGAAACTCGGACCGTACCGGCTTATCGGACTGGGTTTGATCGGAATCGATGTCTGGTATGATTTCACTGGATTCTTGAAATAGTTAAGAATAGGTCAATGACTGGTTGGACGGTTCGACCATAAATCAATCGGTTCAACTGATATTCGGTTTTTAGTTCATTTAAATTATATTTCTGGAAATTATTGTTGGTGATAATTAAATACAAAATCTCTAATATGTATTTCAGTACATAACCTACCAACTGAGCTACCACATATAAGTAGTAATATATTCTTATTTTATACTTTTATATTATATATTATTAATTTTTAAATTATTTTAATATTTTATTATAAAAAACCACAACAAATATAATTTTTTAATTAAATATACAACATATTTTTATTAAATTTAAAATATTTATTTCAATTACAATTTTGAATGTTTTACATAACTAAATAACATTTAAATTTTTTAAATAGCGTTAAGTTTTTTACTTAAAATTTATATTAAATAGATATATAATTTTTTTATTTTACATATTGTATATAAATTTTTATTCTTTTAATGTGTAATTTTTATATCATAAATCAAATTTATTAACTTTTTTAATTCAATCTATACAATATAGAATTCGATTTGCATTCTTTCGCTAGATTATATTAGTTTTTAACTTATATTTTTTTATTTCAAATATAACTTTGAATTATAAAATATTTTATTTAATATTATTAATTATTGTAGGAGTATAACTTATATTACATGTTTAATATTAAATTATAAAAAAATATTTAATATTTTCACATATTTTAAAAAAATTCGATTCAACTACTGATTTAATCCAGATAAACCTTAAATCTATAAACCACTCCCTTCACCGGTTTAATAACCGATTCGAATCTAAAAACCATGATAAATAGACTTTCAAAACATGATAATACAAGTTTGTGTAGTAAACCCTTTAAGCTCAAATGGATATATATGCATGGTTGAGGAGTGTGTTGAAGATAACATATGAAAAAACAGTTGTTCTTAGGCCTATAGATTCCTTGAAATAAGAAGCCAAATTATGAATATAAAATTAAGTGTTTCATATTGATTATGAGTTTATCACATCAATTATTTAAGAAGTTGTACAAATTGCAATTTATAACTGTTTATAAATCAACTCTCAGAAATCTCAAACTGGTAAGTACCAGTTTTATCAAACCATACTCAATTCAACCGGTTTACCGCAAACCGGCCATGACTATAGTACGGTTCAAATAAGATATATTTTTTGAAAAAAGTTACAGCGACACTATAAGGGTGTTGCAATAGACGTAAAAAACATTGCAAAAAATCAAGTGTTATAAAAGACCAAAAAGTATTGCAATGATCACTAAAAATAAGTGAAAGCATTCAAAAATTCCTATAAAAACACATAAAAGCGTTGTGAAATAAAAAAATTATAATAACTCCTAAAAATCTTTAATAATATATATTTTTTAAAAAATAAAAAATTAATAAGCTACTAATTATGTGAGTCCGGTATTGTTAATACTGATAATTACACGCCACGGCAAACAGTAATAAAAACACATGATATATTTTGGTGCATTGAAGGTATAAAGAAAATACAAACAATATATTGATTGGATCTAATTAAAAACAAAGTAATTGAATTTAATATGGACCATCCAAATTGAGAGAATCTAAAGTGGATCCCATTATGAAAGTACAAGCAATGGGCCCCATTTTAACTGTTACTAGAGATTTTGAAGCACAAAGTCAAATACGTCCCCCCACTCAAGTACCCACCTCCAAAATATGTCTTTCCTTCCTATCGTACCTGCCACCAAATTTGTTATGTTTTTTTTTTATATATGACAGATAACAAAATCAATAATTATACTTATTAAATTAAATTACATTTTTTATAATAATATGTGAATAAGTAAAATTAAGAGTGTACTTTTTGAATTTAAATATTATTTTTTTAAATTACAAAATTTATTGTATCGAAATAAAAATTAATTTAATTTAACAGTTTTCAAGTGGTTCACATCTGAAACTTTTTATCTCACTTTTCAATTCATCTATGTAAACATTTTTGTCTTTATATTTAAATAAAGCACAAAGCACGGACAATGAGGTGATAATTATTGGTCGCTGCAAAACTCCTTTCCTTCTCGATCGGTATTTTATATAGTTTAGAAAAAATTTATACTCTTTTCTTTATTATCCATTTAATTTATCATAACTTTTTTTCAACTACATCCAAATTCAATCTTAAAATCCCATAAAAATTATATGGGACCATAATTTCTTATAAAAATAGATTTTAAGCAATTTTATAACCACAAAATGCACAAACAAACTCGCCCCTTAATCATAAAGACATGAAATCATCATTTAATTATTCTTAGTATATAAATATATTGCAAATGTTGGATGATTTAAACCCAAATTAATTGAAGTCAATCAACTACATACAAATAGAAAAACACTAAGATTTGTTATTTAAATGGAAACTAGAAATTAACATGTGGATCTTACAAGTGCTTGACTTATTACACAAGTGAAATATTATTTTTTCAGTTCATGTTTTGTCCCATATTTGTTGAACACGTGAACCCCCATAAAATAAGCTTGCAATCTCTAATATATAAATCCAATCCGTCTTAAAAGATTATATTTGTCTTGTCCTTTTTAACGTTTCTGATCTTATTTTGATTTCATGATCAAATCCTTATTTTTTCGCTTATACGATAATTTCATACCTAAACTTGTTAGGTTCAATAATAGATGACGAGAAAAGATAATAGCAGTAGAATGAAAAGATACGTAAATTTTTACGTGGAAACCCCAAATGAATTAGGAAAAAATCACGGGACCAACTCCGAATAATTCTTCCACTATGAAAATAATAGTAGGTACACCAAGAGATTACAAAATAGTAGCACTCAAGTATTTTTCAAAACCTCACTATTTTTCTCTCTTACCCAGCTCTTAGGAACCCTTTTTCTAAGGCTCTCTACACAGATTACATTTTTATCTGTGTTTCTTCTCTCTTGCTCTATTCTGCTCTCTTACCTTTAAATGAGCAAAACCTCCTCTATTTATAATAGATTCAAAACGCATATGGCCGAATTGTGTACAGTAATTTTATTGTGCACTTTTTAAAAAATACCCTGTCGACATGCCTCTTTTTCTTTTTCTTCTTTTTTTAAATTAATTAATTTAGTGGGTCCCACCATAAGGAGGGACACCACAAAACAAAACTCCCCCTCCCGACTATATTGTGGGACTCTCCATCCAGATTGCTTTGACACACTGATCGAACTTTTCTTTTGAAACGACCTTCGTCAGCATATCAGCGACATTATTGTTTGTATGAATCTTCTGCAACTTGAACTCTTTTTCTTCAATGGCAAGTCTGAGCCAATGATATCTTATATCAATATGTTTCGTCCGTGCATGATACATAGTATTTTTGCTCAAGTCTAGTACACTTTGACTATCACAATAAATTATGTAGTCTTCTTGTTGCACACCCAATTCTTGAAAGAATCGCTTTAACCAAAGCATTTCCCTTCCTGCTTCTGTTGCTGCAACGTACTCTGCTTCAGTTGTTGATAATAAAAACACACTTTTGTAACCGTGACTGCCATGAAATGCTTCCCCTGAGAATGTAAATAAGTAACCTGATGTAGATTTTCTTTCATCAAGGTCACCAGCCATATCTGCATCTCTGTAACCAACAAGTGCTGGCTTTCCACCTCCAAAGGTTAAACATAACTTTGAAGTTCCTCTCAAGTATTTAAAGATCCATTTGTGTCTTCTGGGGGATTTGACAGGAATCTACTCACAACTCCAACTGCATGAGCGATATCTGGTCTCGTACACACCATTGCATACATCAAACTGCCGCTGAAGAATATGGAACATTTGACATATCTTCTTTATTTTTCTCTGTTGAAGGGTAGGATTTCTTACTCAACTTGAAATGAGCGGTAAGTGGAGTGCTAACTAGTTCAGCATTCTTCATGTTGAACCTTTCTAGTACTCGTTCAATATATTTTTCTTGCGATAGCCATAGCCTGCAGGACCTTCGATCTCGGGTAATCTCCATTCCAAGAATTCGCCTTGCCAGTCCCAAATCCTTCATGTCAAACGCCTTAGACAAATCACACTTCAACTTACTAATCATTTTGGCATCTGGTCCAATGATTAGCATATCATCAACATATAAGAGAAGAATGATAAATTTTCCATCGGGGAATTTCTGGACATATACACATGGATCAACTTCTGTCCTCTTATATCCTTGATTCACCATGAAGGAATCAAAATTTTTATACCATCATCGCTGGGCTTGTTTTAACCCATATAAACTTTTCTTCAGGCGACAAACCATGTCCTCCTTTCCCTTGACCTTAAAACCTTCTGGTTGTTTCATATAAATTTCTTCTTCTAAATCCCCATGCAAGAACGCGGTCTTTACATCAAGCTGTTCTAACTCAAGGTTCAAGCTGGCTACAAGACCTAGCACAACTCGAATGGAACTCATTTTCACAACTGGTGAAAAAATCTCATCAAAGTCGATACCTTTCTTTTGAGTAAATCCTTTGACAACCAATCTGGCTTTGTATCTCACTAGGTCTCCATCATCTTTCTTCAGCTTGTACACCCATTTATTCTTGAGTGTTCTCTTCCCTTTAGGAAGTTTCACCAGCTCGTACGTGTCATTCTTCTTCAACGAATTTATCTCCTCTTGCATGGCCTTCATCCAACAATCTATATCTTTATAAGATTGCACATCTAGGAAGGTTTCAGGCACCCCCTCATTAGTGATTAAAATGTAATCAGAACTAGAGTATTTTGTAGATGGTTGGCGTTCTCTGATTGACCTCCTTAATTGATATTCTTCTTCTGGTAGAATGGGGCTCTCTGGCTCCCCCTGCTCAATACCCTCTTCATTCATATCTTCATCTACAATCATATCTTGATCCCTCACAACTAGCTCTTTTTCTCCATCTTGTTCTGATTGATGCATTCTTCTATCTGTGGCATCATCTGATAGAATGCTCTCTAGTGTAATATCGATAACACCATCACTTGTAGATCTTTCACTGATGATATCATTCTCATGAAATACAAGAAAGTATCTTCTTCCTCCAATGGATTCTGTATCCATGGGACCACAAACGTCAGAGTGTATCAACTCTAACTTATTATTTCTCCTTCTAGAGCTTTTCTGAAATGAAACTCGATATTGCTTCCCAAATAAACAGTGATCACACGGGGTTAATTTTTCCTTTGGCTAATGGGATGAGGGACTTCTTAGCCAGTATATTCAAACCTTTGTCACTAACATGCGCCAGTCGCCTATGCCATAAATTTGGTGAAGCATCATCTCCAGCTGTATTTAATTGACCCGCACATATTGTTGCATGCGTTTTGTATAGCGAGCAACACAATCTTCCTTTCGCCACCGCCAACGATCCTTTGGTGAGTTTCCAATTTCCATCGCCTGTATGATTGTGATAACCTTCCTTGTCCAATACACTAACAGACAACAGGTTCAACCTAAGATCTGGAACATGTCGCACATTTTTAAGTGTTAATGTGCATCCGACACTTGTCTTCACGCAGATATCGCCGATTCCCACCATTTACGAGACACTATTATTTCCTATTTTAATAGTACCATAATCGCCCGCTTTATAGGTTGAGAAGTATTCCCTTTTTGAAACACAGTGGTATGAGGCACCATAATCTACAATCCACTCGGTATCTGCATCTCCAACATGATAACAATATGCATCATGAGATACTAAAGCCACCTCTCCATCTTCTTTTGTGACTGTAGTAGATGTATTTTTGTCATTATTATGACTTCGATTTGCATTCTCTTGTTTAAAGAAACGGTCGTTTCTTTTTAGATGGCCCTGCTTTCCACCGTGGTAGCATGACCTATTCTCCCGGGACTTGGATCTATCTTTCGATTTTCCATTCCCACGACCTCTACTCTGGCTTCGGCCCCTATTCTCTGTGACAAGGGCTTGTGAACTGGTACTGGCAACGTCCCTTCTACGAAGCTCTTCATTAAGTAGACTATTCTTTACCATAGACATTGTTACCACACCATTTGAAGCTGAGTTACTCAATGACACAACAAGAGTATCCCAGCTATCTGATAGAGTTCCCATCAAAAGACATGCTTGCATCTCATCATCCAAGGACATACCGCTGACTACTAACTCACTTATGAATCCTTCAAAGTCCTTCAAGTGTTGTGTGATTGATCGTCCCTCTGTCAGTTTCAAGTTCATGACTTTGCGAATCATGAACACTTTTCCTTGAGCATTTTTACCCTCGTACATATCCTCTAGCTTCTTTCAGAGAACTTAGGGATCTGTTTCATTTCTCACGTGGTTGTACAGGCTAGCATCTATCCATTGGCGTGCTGTACCCAATGTCTGCTTCTTCAACTTTATCCACTGCTGATCTTTCATATCCTTCGGCTTTGCGTCGTCATCCTTAATTGGATCATACAAATCTTTACAATTGAGGTAGTCCTCCATTCTAGATTTCCACATTGAATAATTTGTATCCGTCAACTTGATCATGACACCATCGTTCGCCATACTGAAACTTTAAAAAAGGCAAAATTTCACTATTCATAAAAATTACTATTTACGTGAATAGTGACTGTATATGTGAATAGTACGGCTTAATTTCACCTATAGTACATCAACTATACATATAGTCTCACTTTCATACATGAACTATGATTTGTTCCATTATCATACATGAATTTGTATGTCACCTTCTATTGTGTTCGTTTTACCTATTTCTTCAGGTTTCAACACTAAAACATGTCCCACTTAAAATATATTATTCATAACACCCTAATTTCTCTTCCTAAATATCTCTCTAATGTTCATTAACAGTATCATTGCTTAGTTTATTTTTTTTCTAATTATCTTCCCCTTTCTCCCCCTACTCTCTCTTCTGCGTACAATTTCAATTCTCTTTTTATTTGTAGCAATTATTTATTCCTCAATTACTTCTTTACTAATGATCTCTCCTTCTCTCTCTACTCTATCATTTATAGGTTTTAAATTTCTTACTATTTTACAATTCTATTTTCTCTTTATTTTTTTACTCTTGATATAATGTTACTTTTTGGATATATATCTTTTGCAAAATGACTCCTATAGTCATTGATGGTTATTAACTTTTGATTTTTGTGATCCTTTTCATTATATGGCATATAAAAACTTATCTGAACACATTCATATGGTTGTGATTCCTTCATTCAAGGCCGAAAATAGGTTGCAATAACAAGCATTTCATTATTTCGCACATATATTTTTAAAAACAAGCATTTTATTATTTTGTACGCATGTTATTTTGAAACATTATTAAGAGTAAAAACAAATGATAGAGTAGAGAGAGGAGAGATCATTAGCAAAGAAGGAATTAAGGAATAGGGGGAGAAAGGGAAAGATAATTAGGAAAAATTAATTAAGCAATGATACGGTTAACGGACATTAGAGAGATATTTAGGAAGAGAAATTGGGTTGTTATGGATAATATATTTTGAGTGGGACCTGTTTTTGTGTTGAAACCTGAAGAAATAGGTAAATCGGGCACAATAGAAGGTGAAATACAAGTTCATGTATGATAATGGAATAAATTATAGTTCATGTATGAAAGTGAGACTGCAGGTATAATTAATGTACTATGGGTGAAATTAAGCCTAAATAGTACTGTATACCTAAATAATACTTGTATATTGGAATAGTAATAGAATGTCTCCGTATATTTAAATAATACTATTCATAAATGACCAAATATGAATAGTATTATTCAAGTTACTATTTTATAATTCACTCAGATTGCGTATCTGCGACCGTTTTTCGAACGGTTTGCGCCACCGGATTCACCTTAATTTTCTCGTCATCGTGGTATATTTATTTTTGAAAAATATATCCACGAATTTTACTGATAAAACAATCTTCGGCTCTGATACCATTTGTTAGGCCCAATAATAGATTACGAGAAAAAATAATAGCAGTAGAATAAAAAGACCTGCAGATTTTTACGTGAAAACCCCAAATGAATTAGGGAAAAACCGCGGGACCAACTCCGAATAATTCTTCCATTATGAAGATAATAGTAGGTATACAAAGAGATTACAAAACGGTGGCACTCAAGTATTTTCCAAAACCTCACTATTTTTCTCTCTTACCCAGCTCTTAGGAACCCTTTTCTTAGGGCTCTCTACACAGATTACATTTTTTATCTGTGTTTCTTCTCTCTTGCTCTCTTCTGCTCTCTTACCTTAAAATGAGCAAAACCTCCTCTATTTATAGGAGATTTAAAACGCGTATGGCCGAATTATGCACAGTAATTTTATTGTACACTTTAAAAAAATACGTTGTCGACATGACTCTTTTTCTTTTTTTAATTAATTAATTTAATGGATTCCACCATAAGGAGGACAGTACTCAACACAACCAACTAATATTGAAGTACTAATTATATTTGCATTGAATGAATTTCATTGAGTTTTTAATTTAAATTTTGTCATTTTTAATAATTACATAAATTTGAAGAACATTTATTTGTTACTTTTACTGAACATTTATTTATTACTTTTACTGAATTTTTCAATGTCAATGACAATTTATATATCACGAAAAATAATAAAAGTTTGGAGAAAAAATACGGGTTTTATGCTCGAACATTCAAATTCAGATCCTTCACTTTGCTAAAAGATATCAAGAACTCTGCAATACCTAAGTCGGAAAAAAAATAGAGGAAAAACATATGAAAATTGAAGCTGTTGGAATAGAGTAGTATTCAAACAAATTAAATTTCATATCTTTTTCCAAATTTGAAAATTATCATTTTCAAAGTTATCAAATAATATTAATATTATGATAATTTCTAAGCTACCAAAATTAGATTGTATGCCAAAATATCTCTAAATCTATATAGTTTTTTTTGTCTTGTATTTATATTTTGAAGTAATTATTCTTTTTCTTCTCACTTATCTATTTTATTTTTGAAAAATTGATTTTATGCTGTAGATGTTAATTTTGTATAAATAAGAGAAGGCACTGAAGAAGTGAGAGTGTAAAATAAAAAGGCTTCTATAACAACAATACTAGAATTCTTCTTTTGAGGCGCAGAGCAGAAAGCGAAAGCAAAAAAGGCGACTCCATTGCCAAATTTGCTTTACAGATACACAGTATCTGTTTGGATTTCTTCATACTGAGGTCAGTTTTCCCCCATGCAATTCCTCATTTGGTTTTTTTCCGTTTCTTCTACGATATTCTACTCATTGCTGATTTAGATTTTAGCAGTTATCGTTTTATTCTCTCATTATTACCTTGTAATTTCAATTTTCGCGTAGAAAATGGCGTCTGCTCACCCGCAGTTCATTGCTAGCTCCGGCAATCGGAGTTTATCGAATACACCTCTCATTGAAGAAGATGATTCTGTTAATCAAATCGTTGTTCCTGATGTGAGTGATTCATGATTCATTTCTCTGTATTTTGATCTCACTGGAATGGAAAATAGGACAGAGATGAGATTTCGTTTCGGATATTTCCTGCTTAGTTTCCATTAGAGGCGAAATTACTTTTTGCTTCTGGTTTTAATTGAATAAAATGAGGATATTACTTGTATGGATGGATAATCTCTCTGTTTGGTTACTGATTCGTTATTATCATTTTTTCCTATTTTAAGGTTTTTATCAAAATTTTCCAATTACCTGCTTTCGTTGTCTTTGGCTTGATTGGTATGGGAAACAAATCAAATCTAAGTTGATTGGTTCAACTCTTTTCTGATTGTAGATAAGTTATTTTGTTTTCCATGGATTTAAAACTTATATATGACAAATTTGATATTTCTATTTATTTGATCGAAGTGCTATTTTAATTTCTAATTTTTAATTTTTTTTTCTTGGAGCAGAAAATGAAAACTAAAAAGAAAGAATTTGATCATAATAAGAGTATTTCTCCTTAACAGTATACAGCTTGTCTAACATAATTTGTTTTTTTTTGCTGTTTGGCTGTTGTTGTTTTCTTAAACATTTACAAGAAGCATAGTCAGAATTGTTACTGGTTAGATAGTAAATATTGCAAGATCCGTGAATTTACAATTTATTTATTTAAAATTGCTTGAACAACAGACAATTCCATCAAGCAGGGGCAGGGAAAATTTTCTGGCTCTCATAGTGAGAAATCCTCACTTAACTGCAATGGTGTTTATTCGGATCTTGAACTGGAAAATACCATGAACCCTCTCCATGGCATAAACCCTTCGGAAAAACACAGAAGATGCCATTAAGAGAAGTAAACTTTTGAGCTATGCTAATGCTACTTAGTGGAATTTTTCTAATCAGTTTTCTTATCCTATATGGAAAACATAATTAATTTAATCATTGATCAATATATTGAATTGGTCTAGTTTATTTTTCCTGTATGTTGATAACTTCATTTTTACACAGAAAAATCATATATCATCAGAATATCATGGTCTCTTTTTTTGTATCTGTAGTCCAACTGCTCTCAGTTTTATGATATTGGTTAGCACGTTTCCATTCATTATGTTGCTGATATTAATGCGAGATGTATGCTTTTCTATGGTGTGGTTTTTAACTCAGTATATTACATCTTCATAGAATTTTTTTCGATTGAGAATATACCTGATTGAAGCCATATCAATTTTCTTTATGCAGAAGAAAAGCTGGAAAAACTTTTTTGCATATATGGGACCAGGTTTCCTTGTTTCTATTGCATATATTGACCCTGGAAACTGTGAGGACAACTTTTATTGCTTTCTTTTATTCTCGCGTGTCAATTTGTCAACTTGTAAATATATCCATTGAATTGTGTGTTGCTCTGCAGTTGAGACTGACCTGCAGTCAGGAGCATCATACAAATATGGGGTATGCTTGTTTACTTCTAAATGCATTTATGTTCCTTTTACAGAATCTAGATAGTGATTTTTGAAAAGTAGTTATCTTTATCCTGTTTATGTTGCTTATTTTTTTCAACTATTCTTTGCGTTTTATTTCTTTGCTGAATGGCATTTGTTATTGGTTCAGTTACTTTGGATCATATTAGTGGCCTCATGCGCTGCTCTTATAATTCAATCTTTAGCAGCCAATTTGGGAGTTGTCACAGGTAAACACATATAAATTTGGTATAAACTCTCTAAAATTTGAGTACTGGCTGTAATGTTGATATATACTTGTAGGAAAGCATTTAGCAGAACACTGTAGAGCTGAATATCCGAGAGTGCCCAACTTCATCCTTTGGGTTCTTGCTGAAATCTCTATTGTTGCTTGTGATATTCCTGAAGGTAAGTGTTTTTCAATTGCTTGATGTTGTCTTCACTGAGAAGAGACAAGTATAATCCGTGCGGTTATATGAGCTTCCAAAATGTATTATCTTAGTCAATTCGGTTACATGCATGTTAATTATAGTGTGCCAGTGGATGGAGCCAATGGACAATCTATTTTAAGAAGATTGATCAAAGAATGGAAAAACAATTACACTGTTCCTTTTGTGCAAATTTTCATTATGCTCATAGTTCTTTGCCAATGATAGTGATAGGTACAGCTTTTGCATTGAATATGCTCTTTAAGATTCCTGTCTGGATTGGTGTTATTCTTACTGGGTTCAGTACACTGGTCCTCTTAGCACTACAGCAATATGGGGTAGGTTGATTTCTTCCAGTGTTATAATATTAACATCCTATACCTTTTCAGTTCAGAGACTTGGACCAAACCATAGCATATTCATTCATTTTGTATCTTATAGGTTCGGAAGCTCGAATTCCTCATCGCTTTTCTAGTATTTACAATTGCTGCATGCTTTTGTGCTGAGCTTGGTTATGCAAAACCTGATCCAAAAGAAGTCATAGAGGGTCTTTTTGTTCCCCAACTAAAAGGAAATGGTGCTACTGGTCTTGCAATCTCACTCCTTGGAGCCATGGTTATGCCGTAGGTGTTTTGTATGATTTTAAGTCTTGAAACTTAAATTAGTAATAGTTACTTCTGTATGAAAAATGTTCTTGTCTCTTGTGGTTTTCATCACCTGGTTCAGGCATAATCTCTTCCTCCATTCAGCCTTGGTGCTTTCCAGGAAAATTCCGCGATCTGTTCGTGGTATCAAGGTAGATATAGATATTGAGTAGTTTCATGAATTTCTGTTTCATTTAAATTGATTCATCTGGTCGTGTAAAAAATGCTATATGATGAATGCATTGTGGATATTATTAAAAATAAACTTTTGAACATTAGAAACATGATTATGCTGGACATCGAATAGGCACTAACTTGCTGCTTATTGCTTGCAGGAAGCTTGCAGTTTTTACATGTTAGAAAGTGGCTTAGCTCTTGCAGTGGCCTTTCTCATCAATGTGTGTGTAATTTCTGTTAGTGGTGCTGTTTGCAATTCCCCAAATTTGAATCATGAAGATCAAATGAATTGCAAGGATTTGGACTTGAACAAGGCTTCCTTTTTGCTCAAAGTAACCGACTTAAATATTTTCTAATAATCTTACTGGAATTCCTAACTTGATATTTTGTTCTGTAATGGATCGCTTATAGTGAGGGTTTATTGTTTACAGAATGTCTTGGGTAGTTGGAGCTCAAAACTTTTTGCAATTGCTTTGCTGGCATCTGGTCAAAGTTCAACCATAACAGGAACTTATGCAGGGCAGTATGTCATGCAGGTAGTTGCTAATTACTGTATAAATATTTGATATGAAGCACTGACAGTTCTCAGAGTCAATGTAAGTGTGTCAGACACTTCGGGGACATGTTTCTAGGGTAATTTTAAAAGAAAAAAAATTAAAAGTTGAGATTATTTTGTAATTTAATGAAAATGAAGAATTAAAAACACCAAGTCATTGACATTTGACATATCATATCACCAATAATATTTCATGACTGTACCAATCTTGAAACTAATGTACTAAGTAGAAGGTGCAATCACAATACTGATTTTTGACTCAGTACTTTTGTTGTACCATTGTTTGCTTTTGTTCTACCCTCTCTCTTTTATTTCCTGTCTTTTATTGAAAAATATTTTCTATTTATTGTTTTGCAGGGATTTTTGGAGTTACGATTGGTACCTTGGATGAGAAACTTTCTGACTCGATGCTTGGCAATAGTTCCAAGCTTGATTGTCTCGCTAATCGGTGGCTCAGCTGGAGCTGGAAAGCTAATTATAATTGCCTCGGTATGATATATTGTTCCTTAAGATAAATGCCCTTGTATATAGTTTCCAATGTGTTACAAATTGCTTCTATCTTCATAGCTGTTGCTTAATGTATTTATTTTATCTGAAATTTTGTGTTCTGCAATGATATTTACAGTTGTAATATAAATAAATATCTAAAAAAATAGGAATTTTAGCTTTTCGATTCTCGAAAATTGGCTATATAATTCGTTGTTTCTTACAGCAAGTGCACATTTAATGTTTGCAGATGATTCTTTCATTTGAGCTTCCTTTTGCTCTAATTCCACTTCTGAAGTTCACTAGCTGCAAAAATAAGATGGGAACGCATGTCAACTCAATTGCGGTATTATTTTCTTTATATTGCTGTGTTTTGTTCATATCTTACCCTTTTAAGTTAATTGTCTCCTTTTTATTATAAGGCATTGATGCATTGTGTATACATATCCTGTAATTTGCAGATTACAGCAATCACATGGATAATTGGGTCCTTCATAATGGGAATAAACATATACTACCTTGTGGATGGCTTCATAGGAATTCTGATTCACGGAAAGTTCAAGGTGGTATCTGCTGTGTTTCTCGGGATTTTTGGATTTTCAGCGATGGTGGTGTATTTGGCTGCAATCGCATACTTGGTGTTCCGGAAGAACTCGAAATCTTCAAATCTATTGGCTCTAACGACGTCAGAAAGTCGACAGACGATTACCAATGGGGGCAACGGATCTATACATAATCTCCCAAGAGAAGACATAGTCAATATGCAGTTACCGCGAAGGCCTACTGATCAAGTTGATATGTAATCGATGGGGCAAAGATCATCTCGAGTGAGGGAAGTCTTGGTAGGAATAAAGTAAAGCAAGTTTTAGATAGAAAAAGTATCCTTTTTTTATTAAATTTTAGAAAGCAGTTCCAATGCTATATTTGAGTTTGCATTAGCAACAATGCTGATTTAACGATTTGATGAACATATAATTATAGGCAATCTATCTTGAAACACATAATTATGCCATCAATTTTGTTTCAATGTGCAGTGCATAGGCATAGCCATCAAGTTTGGTTACTAATTTCTCATGTTTTTGTAAATTAAACTCGCTATATGTTTGATAGAGATATTAAGGAAGTTAGATGATGCCTCAAATTAGTTTTGTCCATTATCTCGATTAGGTAAAATATTCACCATTATTTGACTTTAAAATAAAATGGACTAAAGTAAAAATTGTCCGAACTCCTTTTATTGTGAAGTTACAGATAGCTGTTGTAACTCTATTTCAGTTTCTATTAGAAAAATCTCTGCTATTACAGAGGTAAGGTTGCTATATCCAACCCCCTCATCCCGCTTATGCTGGAGTCGTGTTAGACATTGGAGTTATGTTGTTCTTAGTTGCTAGAAGGAGGTATGTTTGGTTATGAAAAGGAGAAGCGGAACAACTCATCAACTTTAAAATGATCTTTTTCTAAAATTCATATTTTGGAGTCATTGTCGTCTTGTTTCCATACCGTCAGATTTTTGGTAGAGTTTATTTTTTTTTCTTTTTTTATAAGCAGATTTGTTAAACTTATCTTGCAATTCAATCAACAAAAAAAATTTTTTACGTTGTTGAAATTAATTATTTTGGTGATTATTGCAAACCTAAGAAGCTAATGTTTATGAAAAGTTTGGCGTGTTTAGTTTTAAATAAATGTTTTATTTTCATTTCATTTTTTTAATTCTTCAACTTTTAGTTTTTCAAATAGAAAACTAAAATTAGTAATAAATTACTTATTTTTATTTTGAATCCAGTGCTTAGATCATGGGATGAGGGGCGATCTCCCTACGCCGAATTTTCGCCTCCATCTGCGCCATCTGTTTTCATCGCCGATCACCATGATCGCCGCTGTGAACCCCTCATCACCTACTTTTTCGGCCGCACACGATTATATTCTTTTTCCAGAAATCATGCCATCGAAGATTTCCAGGAGCAAAGTTGCGCAACAGGCTTCAATCAATGGCAGCAGCGCACTACCATCCTATGCCGATATTGCCAAAGATTCAAAGGAACCTAACCCGCAAAACAAATCCCTAAATAAAGCCCTCTCTTATGCGGCCGTTGTTAACCCTGTCACTACACCCTCACCGGCGGGTACAAATCAGAAAGTCACAGCCATAACCTCCGACGCCGGCAACAGTTACAAGGCGGTGAAAATTCTGACGGAATTTTACGAGGACTGCATCTCTTCATGCCAACATTTTGTTATTGGGAGATTGACTCTTATGAAGGGCGAAAAGCCATGGAAACATGCTGATATCAAGCAAAAATTAAATTCCATATGAAATAGAAACATGGATTGGAAGCTAATATCTTTGGAAAAGGGTTTTTACCACATCATTATGCCATCGGCAGAGGCTTTACAGAAAATTTGGGTCATCGGTAGTCTAAATCTAAGACCAGGAATCATGCGATTCTCAGTTTGGAAAGCAGTTTTCGACCCTACCACGCACAAGCAAACTATCGCTCATGTTTGGATTCGCTTTCTCAATTTACCTTGGAAATTTTGGGATCTCAGGCTTCTTTCCAGTATTGCGCAGGGGATCGGAGTTCCTATTTGCTTTGATCGCAACACTATTAAAGGAGAATTTGGGCATTACGCCTGAATACTGCTTGACATAGATCTCTTAAAACCTACTATGGATCAGGTCCGTGTTAATATTGCGGAAAATATTTTTTGGGTGTCTATTGAATACGAGAACATACCTGCCTTATGCTCCATTTGCCAGTCAATTGGATATTCCGTAGTTGATTGTAGGCATAACGTGGTACAAAAACCACAGGTTCAACAATTTGCAAAGAAAAGGCCTGAGAAATATTAGCTTGTTGTTCAACGACAGGCTGAGAAGGAGCAACCAAACTTGGAGCTTTTCAATAGAAGCAAGCCGAGGCTCCGGAATTTGGAAGGGAGAACTAAGTCAGTTGTACCTGAAGCCAACCCAGAGATGGAGACAGTGGTTACCGAGGTGATTGAGGCTGCGGCTATTGCTGTGATTGAGGCTGCGACTAATGAGGTTTTTGATAAAGAGACGAGAATTTCTGACTCTGTTAATTCTTTGGACACATCTAACTTAGTTGTGGATCTTGGAGATAAGGAAACTGAAGTTCGTAAGCCGATTGATGGCCATATCACCGAAGTTTCTGAGGATTTTCAATCATTTAGCGAATGCTTCGGATGAGGTTGACCAAGAGGGCTTTGAATCAGATTACTCACTGAGAAAGGTGTCCCGGATTCTTGAGCGGACTCTGCAGAACGTGAGGAGGCAAAAATAAAAAATAAGGTCAAGCAGTCGACGCCTGTTAGACAATGTTTTTCCTTCGCTTCCTGCTATGACAGCTTTCGGTGTGAGATGGAGGAGGAAGACAATATCCAACTCCTAAGGAAACCAAGGCTATCGGTCACCGCCAAAGAACAAGCCAAGCGAGAGCGCAGGGAGCAAGCTAAATGGGAGCACAAACCTCCACAAAAATTTTCTCCTTATTGATTGTTCTTTTTTTTTTGCCGTAAATGGCAATTTGTTTTTTTTCGCTTTTGTTGGAATTTTTCTTTTTCTTCTTTAATAAAACGAGTCTATAGGAGGATTTTTAACGGCGGTAGGATGTTGTGAAACTCTGATTGTCTTTTCCCTCTCACTATATAACCTTAACATAAAAAAACTTATTTTTATGTTCCGGCAACAAGATAGTGGTGGTAGTGGAAGTAGGGGAGGGGAAAGGATTTTTAAAATTGGCTTTCAATTTTAGAGTAAAGTTAGTGGCGTCTCAATCATTATTTAAAATTAATGGTTATCCTTTTCTAAAAGGGGCATGTAGAATAAAAAAGTAAATTGATGACGTGACAATAATTTAATAGATAGACAATGCATTTTCAAAAGTAAGTCGGTAGATTGAGTATTTAGTTTTTTTCTAATTTTTTTAAAATTTAAATAATAAGAGAAAATATTAATTATTTAATAAATAACCTCATGCATATAATCTTCTTTTTTTTATCAATAAAATATTACTAAATTGATGATCAGCTTTAATTTTTTAAAAATTTTATTTTATTGGATTTACAATAATAATAATAATAAAGCAAATCACATTTCACTCCATTCATATATGGACTCGAATCTGTTACCTCTATAATTACAGGTTCAAGGCTCAATCACTAGACTAAGACCTTTACCACACTCAACTTTCTATTTGATCGTCTATTTATGAAATATCATGTAGACAAGCTTCTAAATTTAAAATGTCACATCATATCAGAAATAGTGAATAAAATATCTATTATAGATGTATTTTTTAATCAAATATCTATTTCTACACATGTATCAAGAAATACAATAAAATAAAAAAATCTATTAGAAATGCTAGAGGTGGTGGTGGTCGAAGTGTAGGCCGGGTAGCGGTAAGAAGGTGACGTGGATATTATTATCTCACTTGTAGAAAAGGGTTTTGATTTAAGTAAATTGAAGAAGGTGACGTGGATACAATTATCTCATTTATGGAGGATTTCGAATTGAAGGACCATAAATTCACATAGTAGACCTCGTCCACCCTATAAAATCCCCAATATTAGTGGTAACAACTTAAAATAAATAGTTAAAAAACAATTCTTCGTAAACAAACAAATAAAACGAGTTGGTCGTTAGTTGCTAAATGGTCCAAATTCAAACCATAATTTCAAGTAGGGATCAAAGTTAAAACTTGGATTGTACTTATTAAAAATTTAATAAACATATCAAAATTTGACTAAATTCACTTTGAACCACATTCGAGTTAGGCTCGTCTTGCTTTGAACTAAATTCGAAATCGCTAATAACTTAAAGAACCTTGAGCTTGAATAAAACTCTGTTCGGCTCGTGTGAGCAATCGATTAATATCAAATAGACTTGATTTATCCGGTGGGTTGAGCTGAGTTTAGATCGGACATCGTCAAATTTTTTACTAAAATATCAATCTAAGCCTAATCCAACCCACATTTTAAAACTTAGGGCTGGGACGGGGCTATAAAAGTTATTACTAAGCCCGACTCAAGATTCAAAGATTTTTTTTGAAAAGTTTAGGTAAAAGACAACTTTTAAATAAACATGTCTAAACCTTTATGTATAATTACTTAATAATTTAAAAAAAGTTAAATAAATTTGAATACAAAAATCTAAAAACAATATATATATATATATATATATATATATATATATATATATTTAATAAATGGAATTATTATTCGTCGGGCTAAAATTAAATATTTATATAAAACCCCCTTAAGCTATATTTTTTTCAACTGATAAATAGATGTATTAAACTGAACTGATTGATATTGAACTGAATGGTACTAAATTAAACTGAACTGTACTGAAACTGAAACTAAATTATATATATTAAATAAATTATATTTTTAAAATATTAAAATATATAATAATTAATAACACTTTAAATAATATTATATATATTCTAATAAAATTTATTAATTGTTACATATAATAATTAAATATATCATTATAAATTATTATTATTATTATTATAATTATATATTATATTTTATTATAATTATTGTTATTAATATTACCTTATTATTTTAATTATTATTAATATTTATAAAATATTATTATTTTTATTTATTTAATTTTTTATAAAATTATTCATCATAAAAATAATAATTAATAATTTTAAAAATATTATTATGAATTATTTTTTTTATTTGTGAGTACTAATATTTATATAATGTATAAATAGAAATGAACTGAAATTGAAATTGAAATTGAAATGATATTATCCTTAATATTAATTACTTTTTAATGTATATGAATAATAATATACATTGATAATATTGATATAATGCATAAAGTGAAACTTAATACTCAATTCTGAATACTGAATGCTCAAAGCTAAATACTGAAACTGAACTGAACTAAATCGAATGGTACTGAACTGAACAGAAAATAAGTTGAAAAGAACAAGGCCTTAGTCCATAAAACTTCAAATTTTAATGGGTTCGAATCAAAATTTTAAGAAAACGAGTGCCCGAATCCAACTCATTAAAACAGTTTCAAGCCAAGCCGAACGTGTACCTCAAACCGTGAGCAAGTCTAGTATCAAAACCCGTTCGAAGGTGGGTCGGGGTGGGCTCGTCGGACAAATAATAACCCAAGACCGGCCCATCGTCGAATAGGTTTTAATGTTTGCCCGACCTCGTCGGATAAACATCAACCCAAATCCAGCCCACGGTCCATACATATTTTTTTTTCTTTAAATTTTTTTAATAGACATAAATTTTTTATAAATTTGTAAAAGTAAAAATAGCTAAACAAAATGGATCGAGTCAAGTGAAAAATTTAAGGCTGATTGAAAATTTAATTTCACGACAAAATATGAATGAATCAAAACGAATCGAAGTTTTGCATAAACCGTTAAAAGAAAAAAGGAAGAGAAAAATGAAAAAAACAAAGAGTGGCACCTAAAAAAACAATAGTTTACTGTTTGTTAATATATAACTAACTTGGTGCAGCCATGTTTGTCATTGTTGTCACGAAAAGTTTTACTTATGTAAGAATAATATATTTTAATATAAACAAAAATTTATTAACTCTTAATACTAATTTATAGGACTGTTTATTATTAATTTTCAAAAGCAGCTTAGACTATTTAAAAATAAATTTTTTAAAAAAAGCATTATGATAGCAAATCCCAAACTGACCCTTTATCCACAAATTCCAGTAGGCATTTAATTAACTATTACATATAATATATAATATTTTAAATTTTTATATAAAAATGAAATATGATCCATAAAATTTTAAATTTTAATAAATTCAGATCAGACTTTAATAAAAGAAACAAATGTCCAAACCCCGGCCTATAAGGGCGGGTTCGGATCGAGCATGATGGATAGCCGACGTTGGAACTTTCTCAATTGTGGAACCAAGGGAAACGACGGGTCCTGGACCCGCCCCGAAATTCAGAAATGATGAAAATTGAAATTGAATCCAACCAAAACCCAAAAAGCGGTCTCAGTCAGTCACTCTGAGTACGGATTCTTTGGGGGAGAGTCTGGCCATTGCAATTTCAAAAATATTTGCTGTTCTTTCCTTTTTATGCCGTTTTCGTCTTTGTTTTCCATTTCCCCTTTCCCAATTTCCTTTCTGGGTAGCCCTGTCCCTGTTCCAGTTAATCTTTTCGTCTCAGTGGAAGAGACAGAAAAAATGGCGGGAAAAGGGCTTGAACTGCAGCTATTGGAGGATGGCCACAAGCTCCTCCACCCCCCATTTTCAATTGACCAACTCCTCTCTATCCTTGACGTAAGCAATACCGTTTTCGTTTATCAGTCTGTACAGGGCACTTGCTTTCTGTTTATTTTAATTATATGGAATATTTCTCTCTTTAGGTCATTATCAAGGCATGGGCTTCTCTGTATACTGTTAGCTTTAACTGTATGTTTTGAATTGTTACTTTATTTTTTTCAAACCCCTTTTCCCTCTTCTTTTCCTTGAATGCGAATTTTTCTTTGTTTTCCTACTAACTTTGTTTTAGGATTATTCTTGCTGATTGGCAGTTTGAACAAATGGTTATGTAGCAGAATCTTTAGTCGAAGTGTTATATCACTACAACTGTAATGCAAACAACCTTCATTTTAGCTATTGAAATTCTTGTTTTATATGTATAATCTTAGAGGCCTTTTTGGTCTTTTGTAATTTATCTTTACAGCCAAAATTCTGGTTTATATAAACTTTTTTTTGGCAGACATAATACATTGCAGTGAATAAATCATGTTTTTCATGTGGTTTGATTCTTTTAGCCTCTGAATATCTTTCTTTGAATATTGTCTCAAGTGGTTTTGACTCTGATATTTCTAGTATCTTATCTAATTGGTTATATGTGTTCTAGAGAGTTGAAGTTCATCTGAAAAAGGTGAATCAATCGCCTTGTGAAACAATGGTTGCGGCAATTTCCCCTTTGAGGAACGCATTAATTTCTGATAAGCTTCTCAAACATTCAGACACCGATGTGAAAGTTTCTGTTGCCGTTTGCATTAGCGAAATCATGAGAATAACAGCACCCGACGCCCCTTATCAAGACGAACAACTTAAGGTCATTTCAACATCTACTATCACGTCTTTTATAATAATAGTCCTTTTTTTCGGTTTTTGAAAATCCTAAAGCTTGAATTGCAGGAAATATTTCGCCTAACTGTTGATGTGTTTCGGAAACTCTCTCACATGTCCAGTCAGTGTTACTCAAAGGCGGTATCCGTACTTGTTACCGTGGCAAAGATTAGGGCAGTCGTGGTAATGGTGGATCTCGACTGTCATGATTTGATTGTCGAGATGATTCAACTGTTTCTGATGGTTACTAGGTAAAAGTAAAATACAGGGAGGGGCATTTTGATGAATTCCGGTTTTTTAATTTTTTTAATCAATTGATAAATGAGTTTTGATTTCTCTTTTGAAGATCAAACAACTCGAATCTTGTAACTACTGCCATGGTGGGAATAATGACCATAGCTATTTTGGAAAGCGATGATATACCTTTGGACATTGTGATTCACCTTTTAGCAAGTGTGAGAAAAGAAAATCAGGTGATAAATATTCTCGAATTACATTAACATTTATTGCGCTAATACTAATTAGCTTTATTTCCTCAGAAAATTTCCCCAACATCGTGGAAATTGGGGAGCGAAGTAATCAAGAACTGTGGTGCAAAGATTGTACCTTATATTTTGAAGGAATTGAACAGTGTGGGAGATTCTTTGGATAACTATGACCAACTAGTCAGTTTTATTTGCCAAAGTGCAACTGATAGTATGAAGTCCTTGGATTCAGCAGAACATAAGGTATGTTCGTATCCTTACTGTATATATTTCTCTACTTGATGATACTAATAGACATTTGCCTGGCATTAAATGGGGGAAAAAGGATATTTTGAATCTTTCTGGATTCTTTCTCTGAATCTTTTATCCAATTTTGTATCAGAGATTTTTTTGGCAGTCCATTGCTTAAATAAAATATTTCAGTTATGCTTATTTCCTTCTGTATTTATTTACTTATCAGCTGGAGTTTGAAAGGCCAGCCATTCTGCGAGGGAAGAAGACTTGGTGCAAACCGACCTTTGCAAATGCTGGGACTGAAGAAACTAATGACAAGGTACATCCCGAAATGACTCTAGTTTTCTTTTTTTTTTTTCCTAACCATGGTCCTTGAAATCATGTCCTGCCTGTTACTCCTGTATTTGTAGTGTAGGACATAATAAATTTGTAAGCTGTCTACTGTTTTAGTATTCTTTCGTGAATTTCTATTATCGAGATTGGTATACGCCTTTTAAAAAGTGTCATACCGTATAACACATTTAATGAGTTTTTCTACTTGACTATAAAGGAAACTATTCTAAGCTGTGTTTTTGTGGGGCAAAACCTTCAAAATGTTGCTTATCTGATCAGAACATATCTGATAAATCTCTTCAATAAAAATGACACTTTATGCTATAAATAAATTTATTTGTTGTGCATAATTGTCTTGCTTCTATTGAATGAATTGAATGATTAAAAAAATCTTAATATTTTCTAGTTGTTTTTGGATTTAAATGCATTTATCCATCAAGTGATACGGCATATGTTGACAGGGACAATCAGTCGACTTTCCGGGTGCTGGCTGTTCATTAAGCCAGTAAGTCTTCTCACTTGTCCAAAATATTATATGGATTTTTGTTCTTGGCATGCCATTGCTAGTCTCTAAATTTCCTTCAATTACTTCCACTTCTGCAAAATTTAGCATCCTTTAAATGCTCATTTAGTTAAAGTTACTATATGTACATTGCAACAATTACTCATATTAATATTAGGCCTAATGCATATCTAGCTACCTGAACTTGTCCCAAAAAACCTACTGCCACCCTGAACTTTCAAATTGACCCGTAGCGCCCTCAACTTTCAAAAAGTGCTCCACTTAGCTCCCTGAATGCCACGTGTCAGATTCTGATTGGAGAGAAAAAAATCAGAAAAATTACATCTTTGAAAAGTCAAACCTATCATAAGCTGACATGTGGCGCTTATGGAGCAATGTGGTGCACTTTTTGAAAGTTGAGGGAGCTACGGGGTCACTTTGAAAGTTCAGGGGGGCAGTAGGTTTTTTGGGACAAGTTCGGGTAGCTGGATATGCATTAAGCCTTAATATTATGCCTGTTATGTAAGCAGGCAAAACTGCATCTGGTTAATTTTATGCTTGTTGCTGGAAAAAACAATCTTTTTGGCCTCTATACTTGTTCAATTTTGATTTTCTACCTCTATACTTTGTTTTGATGAGACTAGACCGTTGAACTATGGTTACCCCGTTGTGAATAAAATCGCCATAATGAAGAAAATCAAATTACTGTCCATTAAAGAAGAATATGGATGAGGTGCTTGACTATTTACCTGATTTTTTCTATCTCATGTATTGGCTCTTTATAGAGAACACGTAACATTGATGAGCATATGGACTTGGGTATGGTGTCAAGGATTCACATAGCCGACCCTATATAGCATCGAAGGATTGATTGTTGTTGTTTAGCAGTATTTCTGAACTTGTGAACAAATTTGTGCAGGTATATGGAACAATCAGGCATTACTTCCACTTGTTTGGGCCAATATGTAACCCCATTCAATTCGCAAAATCAGCCGCAAAACCCCGAGAAAATCGATGTGTGCAACGGTACGATATTAGTGCAAGGCTACGAAGTCAAGACTAGCGTCGCCCCAATATTGAAAACTATATTTGCAAAATATGGCGATATTGCTGCTGATTGCCGATACGAGTCACCCATTTTACGAGCTAATTTGCTCGAAATCATTTGCAACATTGTTCTTCGGTTGCAAAAAACCGGTGTCCCTTTCACACTCTCAGAGATCAAAGTCCTAAAAAACGAGTTGAAAGAGTTAGAGGGTTCCAAGCTGAAAATCTCGTGGCTGACCAAACCACTGGAGAAAATATCGGAAGTCGAAAAGATAGTAGAGATGCATTCAATGCTGAAATCCGTGAAGGAGAACAGCGAGCTGGTTATAAATTCAGCGAAAAAGGAGCTCGAAGGCTCGCTAATGGAGCTAGTGGAATTGCAGAGGAGAATGGGAGACACAGAGAAGCGTATAAGTGCAATGAAGCTGGTTGTGCAAAAGGTGGATAGTGCCATTAAGGAGGCTGAGAATCGAGAACGAGACTTGCTAAGACAAATGAATCGGCTTTGTTAGGGGAAGTTCGGTTTTTTTAGACATTAATGTAGGTGTTAAGGTAGCCACATAGTTTAACTAATGTTTTTCTGGTTGTAAATGCTGGTGTTGGTTGTTGCCGTGGTGAATTTTCTTTTCGGAAAATGCACAAAAAAGATCATTTAATTAAGGGCCAGTTTGGATAACCTTTTTTCAGCAGTTTTTTTTAGAAAGCTAAATTTTCAAGCTTTTTCTAGAAGCAGCATAAAATTCCTAATCTAATTAATTAGTATGAGCGATCAAAATATGTTGTTTAAAGCCGAAGTATATAGTTCTATTAAAAGTTTGTGAGAGTAACTTATTTTAATAACACTTTAAAAAGCACTACCAAATTGGAGCTATGAAATTATAATGGTGTTATTGAACTTATATTGTACTAGGGAATCACAGCATTCAAATTATATATAATTGATCAAATTTATGAGATGATAGAGGCGGTAGTTTGACAACTTATATTAGACAAATACGAACACTTGATTTAATTCTATTTTGGTCCTTTGAATAATAAGAAAATGGAAAGTAAAATCAGGAGTGAATTCTGAGAGAATCCTCAGGTTGCCTAGGGAGAGGAAGATGACCCATTTCCTGCAGACTCTTAACGGTGTCGTATAGGGCTTGCTTAACTGATGTAAATTCTAGTCCAAGGTCCTTCAGCTTTTTGTTTGTGAATTTGTATGGTTTTGCTCTTGGATTTCTCTCATCTGAACACCTGTATTATTCATATTCAACACCCGAGAAATGACTCATAACAACAACGGAAAATCATGGGTTAAAAATCAATATAATCTAAAATGATTTGTGAAAAATCCACCTACCAAAGACTAACACATGTTATCTTATATTAATGTAATCCAACAAACTAAATTGGTGGTATGGTGATGATTTATGTGAAGTTTCAATACAATGACCCAAACATGAACATTCTTTCATGACTCCTTCAAAGTTCACAATCAATATATAAATTTGGTAACAAAAATGTGGGACCAAACTCACCTTAACTCTAAATAAAAACCAAATGATGAAATTCTCTATACATGTATTAGGTAAACTTGCTCGTCTGGCTGGCGGGCGGGCCGGGTTCGGACCAGACTTAGTCGGATTTAATCGAATTTTTTATTAAAAATATTAACTTAAGCCCAGCCCAAATCCGAGATTTAGAATTAGATTACTACTCATTTTCAAGCCCGGTCTATGGCGCATATATAATTTTTTTTCCAATATTTTGTAAACTAATAAAATTTAAAAAAATTACAGTTTTTATATAAAAATATCTAAATTTTGAATACAATTACATTTTTTATAGTAAAACTCTTATATATAGTTTAGAATTTTAGTAGGCTAAAATATGAAAATTTATAAAAACTATTAAATATAATATAAAAATATGAAACAAATATAATAATTGTTCGTCGGGCCAGGCTCGGGTTTTTATATAAAAACTAAGCCTGATCCATAAAACTTCAGGCTTTTATAGGCTTGGGCTCGGGCCGGACTTTGTAATAAAATGAGTGTCCAAGCTCGACCAATTTGAGCCGGCTCGAGCTGGGCCCAATGGGTAGCCCAGTCCGCGAACAGGTCAAGTATAAGGCTGTGTTATTCTCTACTTAGAAGCAGTTTTAAACTAAAATTTACTTATTTCAGTATAAATTTGCACGTATGCCGTGCTTATAAGAAATGAACTGAATATAAATTATAATTTGAAAAAAAGCATAACTTTATAATAAGATATTTCAAATTTCGTTTTCCCGGCTACTCAATTTTTGATGTGGTGAAAGAAAAGTCGATTGGTTCTATCTTCTTTATGGTTAAGAAAGTTTAATAAATTCTTTCAGATGTCTCCCATAAAAATAATCAAGTGGAAAACATAGAATGAAATACCA
This sequence comes from Euphorbia pulcherrima, assembly GCA_947683365.1. Taxonomy (NCBI): domain Eukaryota; kingdom Viridiplantae; phylum Streptophyta; class Magnoliopsida; order Malpighiales; family Euphorbiaceae; genus Euphorbia; species Euphorbia pulcherrima. The sequence goes on from CANTUS010000016.1 coordinate 10,929,888, forward strand.
TATTTGAGAGAGACATTTGAAGTAGGTAAAAGAGCCATTAGCTCCACTTATTGTTTTCCTTTTTCCACTCAAACATAATTCTCCAAATTGAAAAATTCGTGTTAACTAGTGATGTAGGTGAGATTATGTAACGAGTCAAAAGTTGTTACAACAACTACCCCCACCCAATGAAAAAAACCCACTATAACAAAACAGAGAAAGAAACTGCCTAACTCTTTTTTCTAGAGTCTGGTTCATCGGAGCTTTATTCTGACTACGTTCAGATTCAATCCGGGTTGTGCATTTGGCTGTAGTGGGTGAGTCTCCCAATAAAAATTTTTTACATTCACAAAAATTCAAACTCAAAACTTTACTTAAGCGATACTAATTCGTTTATCGCACGATCTAATACAAAGAAACTGCCTAACTACATACATGCACATGTTTAATTTCTTAACCTTTTTAATCTGTGTTTTTATCTTATTGCCCTCTAGCTTACAATTGACAATTAATTTTTAACTTTAGTATGCGTCATGGATGATGACATAATACCACATATCTAATTTCCTAGCTAAAATTGTTATTTGTTCTGGGCGAGAGATTCACATTATTTGAGCGCTTACTTTTCTCATTACTTGATAGTAATAATATATTACACATACACGTCTCTATGAGTATTTTTATAGGATACTAATCTAGAAAAAAAAAATCATCACTTCATTTTTATATTATCAACAGTATTATTATTACTCTTATATATTGAATGTCATGTGTTCCTCAACTTATTCCCTTTTTCTTTATACACAAATTTGTCGCATTCCTATTGGCAAACAAATAAAGAAACAAGTGCTTATATAAACACTATCCACCAAGATATTGATTGGTGGGTCTTCCAATTAAATTTCTAAATGAAATGTCTATGTGGCATATTAGCTTGTAGTTATCCAAAATGAACAAACAGTCAAACGAATAAATATCACATGACCTCTCCTCAAAGTTTAACAGGTTAATTAGTTGATTAAATGACCCCAACAACAAGACTCACGAGACAACTTATTTGAATATTTTCCTAGACATGTGATCATGTGGTATAAACTTGAGGTAACTAAACTAACAACCAACACCGGCACTAGCCATATACCAATGATGCGACAATCTAGAGCTCATATTTAAAAGGGGCTCAAATTATTTATTATGTATTGACAACACACAATTTATTTATTTATTTATTGTGGTGTGCATTTTTTAAAAAATGCCATTCAATTCAATGCAGTCTAATTATATATATATATATGGAGGCACTTACTTGGTAGGTATGGGATACTCAGGGAAGAACTTGGCGAGAATTTCCACGACTTCTCCACGGTGGAGCACGCTCTCAGCGCATAGGTAGCGGCCAGAGGCTGAGGGTGTTTCATAAACAAGAATGTGGGCAAGTGCAACATCCTTAACATGGACATAGGCTTGGACCGAGTTGGCATAGGTCTTGGCCGAACCGGTCAAGTACTTAAGAATGTGAATGATGCTAGCATTCACGGTTGATTGCAGAAGCGGTCCAAGCACCAACACCGGGTTCACCACCACTAGATCCACCCCTTTCTCCTTAGCCACCTCCCATGCCGCCTGTTCCGCCACTGCCTTACCGTAGCAGTACCAATTCTGCATTTCACCAATTTTTTTTATAGAAAATGTCAAATTTTTAATTTCATAGTATTAGGGTTAACATTAAAAAAATGGATGAGAAGTTAATATATTGGCAAGTAAGCCGTTAAAGACCAGATATTTTATATTTATGTATGTACAAGTAAGTACTATTTTTATCATTGGATCCAATTAAGGGAAATTACATTAATTAATAGAGAGACAAACAAATAATCATAATATTAATGAAAGTGCATGTAGGCTTTATAAACAAAGTAGATATATAGATAGATCTATACATACTAAAATGACATGTTGGCATAGTTTGGTGATGGAAATTTGTATTGTTTAAAGGAAAACTGACTACATTTGATATAAAATTAACATAACTGCAAGTGGAGCAGTAGAGAGATAGATTTAGAAATATTAAAATGGCATGTAGGCTTTATAAACAAATGGCAAGGTGAGATGTTTTTATTTGATAGGCCATCCGGTTCACCACAGATTTATTCCGATTATGTCTAAATTCAATTCGGATCGCGCATCTAACTGTAGTGGGTACTAAAGATTTAATGCATTTATTCGAACTCGAAAATCTTAAATTTCATATTTTTTTCGAAAGTGGAAGTGACAATTAGTCAAAGGTGTACAGAGAAAGTCTCAACAAAATAGAAGACCTGAACACCAGTCAATATATGAGTACTACTATTCAATAGCGGGACTGGTTTTACTTATTCTTCAGAAATACAAACTATAGGAACTTTCTGTGTATTTTAATTTGATAATTTTTTACATTAAAAAATTGACGTCCTAATGGACATATTCTATTTCTGTTACATTACCAGGTTAATGATCCAAAAATTAAACTTGTATCCAACCATTTTGGACTAGTAATGAGATTCATATCAATTTACTTTGTATTGAAAACTTACAAATTTTCTACAGTATGAAATGATTTCACATTGTATATGAAAACATGTAGTTTTCAGAAAGTAGATCAAAAAAATATTTTAGAACTGTGGAAAGCTGACTCTAAGAATGAGGAATGAATATAAAGAATGAGTAAATTCAACTATTTCTCGTCTAATATTCTCCAAAATTCTTATTTTAAGAATGATTATAATATTAATATTTTTTTTATTATTTTAAAAAATATTTTATTAATTTTTATTAATAGAGATGATGTAAAGAAATTATTATAATAATAATAAAATATTATTACTCTAGAAGAATTTAAGATGGAAAATGAAAAATTAGAAAGATGTTAGAACAAAAGGACTGTAAATAATATTTACTAAATAATGCAAAACAAAGGCTGTACATCCCTAATATTAACATGTAAGAGAAAATTAAGAAGAAAGCAAAACAGAAGAAAATAATACCCTAGTGTTTTTGCAGAATTCAAGATCACTCCAGCAGGATTCATCAACAGTGGCATCAGGATGCCTGTGTGGGTCCATATAAACAGCGCCGATTGAAGATGTGAACACCACCCGCCGGACTTTGGCCTCCCCCGCCGCAACTATCACATTTTTCGTCCCATTTACAGCTGGCTCCACCATTTGCTCCTACATTTTCATTTTCCAAATATAATAAATAATCTCACTTACCCATCCTAATTAATCAGTTGATTATGCTTACATGTACATATCCCAATTCACTTAGCATTATTTCTAAATAAAGTTGCAATCTAATACAAAGAGTGCATTAATATTTAAGTTTAACTATTAATCAATTTAATATCAACTTATGTATCCATATGGTCCTTATACTTAATTGGTTGAATCCATTTGGTACATACCCAAGAATCAATATCCATTTGACCATTAACTTGGCATACAGAGCGAAGGAAATTTTTACACGAGTTTCGTTTTTGTAGGGTGGAAAAGTATCACTCTATACATCAATCGACACATGTTTCATTATGTGTGAAAAAGCAGATATAGCGGGACAAGTCTTAACTGATATATGGAGTGACATTTTTTCACGTCAGAATGCAAAGACTTATATAAAAGAACTCATTTGATTTTTTAATCTAAATTCACGGGTCAAATTGGCACTTTATACATTCAAAATAATATACTACAAATTGAAATTTGTAAATATTCACTAACCATGTATTCTCTAGATTAATTTAGTAAACCAACAAGTTATGGACTGAAATCTATATTTTACTATAAGGTTTTTTTTTTAAATAGAAAAAACCTAATCCTTAAATTTAAAACCATAATGTTTTTTATTTTATGGTACTTTTTTTGAGCAAAAGTTGTGGGGGAGGTGTCTTACACAAATTATGAAGCAATATATAAATATATATGATAATCAAAAAGCAAGCTCGACAAGGACTCGCCAAACAATAGTGCGATCTGGTGCTGGAGTTAGTTGAGAACCTTTTTTTTTGTTTAATTTTCCCGGTAACCAAACAGAAATTTTGTGCGAAATTAATTAATCAAAAAACAAAGCGAAAAAGAAGAAAGAACACACAGGATCATCAGTAACAGGAGAAGCAGTATGGAAAACACCATGGCAACCAGCAATGGCGTCCTGAAGGCTAGCGAAATCGAGAAGATCAGCTTTGCATAAAGTTAATCTCTCCTTGGCACCTTCTAGAGCTCTCAAATGAACATTCTTAGGATCATCTGATTAAACCACAAAAAGGAAAATCGATCAGATAGCTATTCTATTCCAATCAATTACATAAAAAAGTAAGAAAGCGACTCGAATCAAGGATAGGAATAAACCTGGATTGCGGACGGTTCCTCTGACGGAATAGCCTCGGTCGAGACAGAGTTTAACGATCCAGGAAGCGATGAAACCGCCGGCGCCGGTGACGCAGACGGTTAGGCCGTGGCCGGAAAGGGAAGAGGTGTCAGCAGGCATGGTAGGGAGTGAGTATTGGAGAGACAAGTGGCTCCTAATTTGAATTGGATTGGAAGGGACGAGTTTAATTAGGTTGGTTAATGGAATATTTATAGGAATTAGGGAGTAGGAGGAATCTTTCGTCATCCATTACAATTCTTTTTTTTTTTTTTATGTATCAGGTAAAATTTTTTATTAAGGAATTAACTATAGACTTGTCTGGGTGGGGTTAAAAGGCATGGAAATGATTCTTTAAATTGTAGTCAAATTAAAATAAACATATTCAATTTATATCTTTTAAATTGAAATAGAAGGCATCCATTGATAAAAATTAACTTTAAAAACCTTACTCGTTTTTAAAAAATTTTTTATATTATTTTTTAAAAAAACGCCTCTATAATATTAAATATTAATAATTAACAGATTTTTTTGTAATACCGTCGTGACAAGGGGTATTGTTGATAATCTAAAATTTGATAAAAAAACTTAGTCAATCATTTCTCTTCAAATGATGAACCCTAAACTTCAAAATCTCAAATTGATCTCAAAATTAGAAGCTCATTAGGATTTAAAAGACAAGAAAATAGCAGACAAAAAGCATCTTATAAAATAAAAAACACAAGAATGCCCAAATCCTTCCTATTCTGATACATTAGAGATGCATTTCTACGAAACTTGTCCCTATCTCAAATTCGCCCATTTCACTGCAAATCAAGCCATTCTCGAAGCTTTTGGTACTGCAAATCGCGTTCATGTAGTCGATTTCGGCCTAAAGCAAGGGATGCAGTGGAACTGACAAGGTTCTGTCCTCAATTAAGGCCATGAACCCTAAGATCGTCACCATTGTCCAGCAAGAAGCTAACCACAACGGACTGGTTTTTGTTGACCGGTTCACTGAATCGTTATAATACTGTTTGAGATTTAAGAATCTATAAAAAGCATCTTGTTATATATTTTGCAGTTCGTTGGTTGAATTTGATCAAAGAAAGTGTTTACAAATTGCTGTTGGAAAACAAATTAGGAATGCAGATCTTTGTCGCTTGAGATGAATTTGAGATTTTGAATTTAGGGTTCATCGTTTGGGGAAGAAACAGTTGACTTGAGTTTTTTAAAGTTAACCCTTGAATCTACTTTACTGTAAAATTTGAGTTCAATTTTAGGAAAATCTTTTCCAAACTCTATAATTAGCATGGTTTTCAGAATCGGACCGCCCACCGAACTCGTGAAGGCAGTGGTTCATAAATTTAAATTCAACCGGATTAAATTGGTGGTTGAACCGAATTTTCTTAAAACATATAAAAATATTAAATATTTTATATAATTTGATATTAAATATGTAATATAAGTTATACTCATATAAAAATTAATAATATTAAATAAAATATTCTATAATTTAAAGTTATATTTCAAATAAAAATAAAACACAAGATAATAACTAATATAATCTAATGAAAGAATTCAAACCGAATTCTATATTATATAGATTGGATAAAAAAAGTTAATAAATTTGATTTATGATATATAAAAATTATGCATTAAAAGAATTAAAATTTATACACAATATGTAAAATAAAAAAATTATATATCCATTTAATATAAATTTAATCAAAAAATTTAGAGCAACGTTATTTAAAGAATTTATATGTTATTTCGTTATGAAAAACATTGAAAGATGTTATTGAAAGAAATATTTTAAATTTAATAAAATGTGTAGTATATGAAATAAAAAAATATTTGTTATGATTTTTTATAATAAAATATTATTAAAACAATTTAAAAATTAATAATATATAATATAAAAGTATATAAGGAGAAAATATTACCACTTGTGTGGTAGCTCAATTGGTAGAGCATGTATTGAAACATATGTTAGAGGTTTTGTGTTCAATTTCCACCACCAACAATTTTTAAAAAAACATCATTTAAGAGAATCGAAAACCGATCATCGATTGAACTGACCGGTTCAACCATTCATTGACCGATTCTTGACTATATCAAGAATCCAGTCAAACCGAACAGGACCAGGCACCGGTTCCGATCGAACTCGGTCTGATCGGCCGGTCCGATCCGGTTTTCAAAACCATGATAATTAGTCATTGAAATATTCACTGCCTATTATTTCCAATACTATATTGTGCTGGAAAAATAAGAGTTTTATGATACTTTTAAAATAAAAAGGATTTTAATATATTTTTAATGTAAAAAATTATCTTTGTGATCAAAATAATTTTATGGTGGGAGTTACCCTTTTAACTTGCGTTTTAATGTTAAAATAAATTCCTAATGACTACATTTGTATTAAATGTTTTGTTTGAGCAACGACTCTTTTTCCTATCTATAAAAATATGAACGAATTTTTTATTTGGATATACTAATTTTTACATCGTCTCTTCTTTCTCTATTTTTCTCGATATATATTTACATTTCTAATTCATGTCTTCAAGTTCAAATTGAGCTTTGACGAAATTGTTTAATCATGAAAAGAATTATCAAGTATCATTTAAGGACAGTGTACGACTCACCCAGCATTTCCTAACATTTTATTCTCATCCTAAATTGCTCAAAAATTTACTCAGATTGAATTTGGTTAGTGGAAACCAGGTCAGCCCAAATTTGATCCGCGGAACCAAGTCAGCCCATTTTTTAACTCAACCCAATTTCTACTTAGCTGGTTTTACTCAGCCTGATTTCTGAAAATTTACCAACATATTATTCCCCTATTAAAATACATAGGTCCGTTCATCACTTATTAAGAGCATATGACTATGAACCAAATAAGGAATTAAAGGTCTATAAGATGTCTAACAAAAACATCCACGGAACATAATAGAAAATAATATTATAATTAAAAATAATAATCAAATAATCACACAAAACAATGTGTACGCTTGTTTTCAACGGCAATTATAATTTATAAATGAAAGATTTGTTTCACAAATTTAAAGGGGGTAAATTTAAAAAAAAATATAATATTATTTCATTTATTTATAGAATGAGGTTTAAGGTTTTAAAAAATTTATAAATAAATAATTATTTATTGAGTGGTGTCTTTTTTTATGGTGAGATCCACTAAATTAATTAATTAAAAAAAAGAGGCATGTCAACAACGTATTTTTTAAAAAGTGCACAGTAAAATTATTGTACGGCCATACGCGTTTTGAATCTCCTATAAATAGAGGAGGTTTTACTCATTTTAAGTAAGAGAGCAAAATAAGAGAGCAGAAGAGAGCAAGAGAGAAGAAACACAGATAAAAATATAATCTGTGTAGAAAGCCTTAGGAAAAGGGTTCCTAAGAGCTGAGTAAGAGAGAAAAATAGTGAGGTTTTGGGAAATACTTGAGTGCAACTATTTTGTAATCTCTTGGTGTACCTACTATTATTTTCATAATGGAAGAATTATTCGGAGTTGGTCCCATGGTTTTTTCCTAATTCATATGGGGTTTCCACGTAAAAATTTACGTGTCTTTTATTCTGCTGCTATTATCTTTTCTCGTAATCTATTATTGGGCCTAACAAGTGGTACCAGAGCCGAATGTTGTTTTATCAGTAAAATCCGTAGATATATTTTTCAAAAATAAATATACTACGACGACGAGAAAATTATGGCGAATCCGGTGGCACAATCCGTTCGAAAAACCGTCGCAGATACGCAATTTAAGTGAATAGTAAAATAGTAACTTAAATGATACTATTCATATTTGGGTCCATTGTATGAATAGTGTTCATATCTTTATTATTTAAACTGCTGCTATTACTATTTGAGTATACGACACTATTCCCGTATATAGATACTATTCACTTGAATAGTAAAATTCGTGGATAGTAAAATTTTGCCATTTTTAAAGTTTCGACATGGCGAATGACTGTTTAATGATGAAATTGACGGATACAAATTATTCAATGTGGAAATCTAGAATGGAGGACTACCTCAATTACAAAGATTTGTACGATCCAATTGAGTGTGATGACGCAAAGCCGAAGGATATGAAAGAACTGCAGTGGATAAAGTTGAAGAAGCAGACATTGGGTACAATACGCCAATGGATAGATGCTAGCCTGTACAACCACGTGAGGAACGAAACAGATCCCAAAGTTCTCTGGAAGAAGCTAGAGGATATGTATGAGGCTAAAAATGCTCAAGGAAAAGTGTTCATGATTCGCAAAGTCATGAACTTGAAACTAACAGAGGGACAATCAATCACACAACACCTGAACAACTTTGAAGGATTCATAAGTGAGTTAGCAGTCACCGGTATGTCCTTGGATGATGAGATGCAAGCATGTCTTTTGATGGGAACTCTACCAGATAGCTGGGATACTCTTGTCGTATCATTGAGTAACTCAGCTCCAAATGGTGTGGTAACAATGTCTATGGTAAAGAATAGTCTACTTAATGAAGAGTTTCGTAGAAGGGATGTTGCCAGTACTAGTTCACAAGCCCTTGTCATAGAGAATAGGGGTCGAAGCAAGAGTAGAGTTCGTGGGAATGGAAAATCGAAAGATAGATCTAAGTCCCGGGAGAAGAGGTCATGCTACCAGTGTGGAAAGAAGGGTCATCTCAAAAGAAACTGTCGTTTCTTTAAACAAGAGAATGCAAACCGAAGTCATGATAATGACAAAAACCCATCTGCTACAGTCACAATAGAAGATGGAGAGGTGACTTTAGTATCTCATGATGTAGATTATTGTCATGTTGGAGAAGTAGCTACCGAGTGGATTGTAGATTATGGTGCCACATACCACTGTGTTCTAAAAAGGGAATACTTCTCAACCTATAAAGCAGGCGATTATGGTACCTTTAAAATGAGAAATAATAGTGTCTCACAAATGGTGGGAATCGGCGATATCTGCGTAAAGACAAGTGTCAGATGCACATTAACACTTAAAAATATGCGACATGTTCCAGATCTTCGGTTGAACCTATTGTCCGTTAGTGTATTGGACAAGGAAGGTTATCACAATCATACAGGCGATGGAAATTAGAAACTCACCAAAGGATCGTTGGTGGTGGCTAAAGGAAGATTGTGTTGCTCGCTATACAAAACGCACGCAACAATATATGCGGGTCAACTGAATATAGTTGGAGATGACGCTTTACCAAATTTGTGGCATAGGCGACTGGCGCATGTTAGTGAGAAAGGGTTGAATATACTGGCTAAGAAGTCCCTCATCCCATTAGCCAATGGAAAAATTAACCCGTGTGATCACTATTTATTTGGGAAGCAACATCGAGTTTCATTTCAAAAAAGCTTTAGAAGGAGAAATAATAAGTTAGAGTTGGTACACTCTAAAGTTTGTGGTCCCGTGGATACAAAATCCATTGGAGGAAGAAGATACTTTCTTGTATTTCATGAGAATGATATCATCAGTGAAAGATCTACAAGTGATGGTGTTATCGATATTACACCAGAGAGCATTCTATCAGATGATGCCACAGAAAGAAGAATGCATCAATCTGAACAAGATGGAGAAGAAGAGCCAGTTATGAGGGATCAAGATACGATTGTAGATGAAGATACGAATGAAGAGGGTATTGAGCAGGGGGAGCCAGAGAACCCCATTCTACCAGAAGAAGAACCTCAATTAAGGAGGTCAGTCAGAGAACGCCAACCATCTACAAAATACTCCAGTTCTGATTATATTTTAATCACTGATAAGGGGGAGCCTGAAAGCTTCCAAGATGTGCAATCTTGTAAAGATAAAGATTATTGGATGAGGGCCATGCAGGAGGAGATGAATTCTTTGAAGAAGAATGACACGTACGAGCTGGTGAAACTTCCTAAAGGGAAGAGAACACTCAAGAACAAATGGGTGTACAAGCTGAAGAAAGATGATGGAAACCTAGTGAGATTCAAAGCTCGATTGGTTGTCAAAGGCTTTACTCAAAAGAAAGGTATCGACTTTGACGAGATTTTTTCACCAGTTGTGAAAATGAGTTCCATTCGAGTTGTGCTAGGTCTTGTAGCCAGCTTGAACCTTGAGTTAGAACAGCTTGATGTAAAGACCGCATTCTTGCATGGGGATTTAGAAGAAGAAATTTATATGGAACAACCAGAAGGTTTCAAGGTCAAGGGAAAGGAGGACATGGTTTGTCGCTTGAAGAAAAGTTTGTATGGGTTGAAACAAGCCCCACGACAATTGTATAAAAAGTTTGATTCCTTCATGGTGAATCAAGGATACAGGAGGACAGAAGCTGATCCATGTGTATATGTCCAGAAATTCCCTGATGAAAAATTTATCATTCTTCTCTTATATGTTGATGATATGCTAATCGTTGGACCAGATACCAAAAGGATTAGTAAGTTGAAGTGTGATTTATCTAAGGCGTTTGACATGAAGGATTTAGGACCAGCAAGGCAAATTCTCGGAATGGAGATTACCCGAGATCGTTGGTCCAACAGGCTGTGGTTGTCACAAGAAAAATATATTGAACGAGTACTAGAAAGGTTCAATATGAAGAATGCTAAACCAGTTAGCACTCCACTTGCAGCTCATTTTAAGTTGAGTAAGAAATCCTACCCTTTAGCAGCGAAAAATAAAGAAGATATGTCAAATGTTCCATATTTTTCAGCGGTCGGCAGTTTGATGTATGCAATGGTGTGTACGAGACCAGACATCGCTCATGCAGTTGGAGTTGTGAGTAGATTCCTGTCAAATCCCCAGAAGACACATTGGGAAGCAGTAAAATGGATCTTCAGATACCTGAGAGGAACTTCAAAGTTATGTTTAACTTTTGGAGTTGAAAAATCTGCACTTGTTGGTTACACAGATGCAGATATGGCTGGTGACCTTGATGAAAGAAAATCTACATCGGGTTACTTATTTACATTCTCAAGGGGAGCTATTTTATGGCAATCACGGTTACAAAAATGTGTTTCGTTATCAAGAACCGAAGCAGAGTACATTGCAGTAGCGGAAGCAGGAAAGAAAATGCTTTGGTTAGAGCAATTCTTTACCGAATTGGGTGTGGATCAAGAAGAATACGTAGTTTATTGTGATAGTCAAAGTGTATTAGACTTGATCAAGAATACTATGTACTATGCACGGACGAAACATATTGATGTAAGGTATCACTGGCTCAGATTTGCCATTGAAGAAAAAGAGTTCAAGTTGCAGAAGATTCATACCAACAACAATACTGCTGATATGCTAAAGAAGGTCGTACTAAAAGAAAAGTTCGACCAGTGCGTTGAAGCAACCTGGATGGAGAGTCCCACAATGTAGTCGGGAGGGGGAGATTTGTTGAGTGGTGTCCCTCCTTATGGTGGGACCCACTAAATTAATTAATTAAAAAAAGAAAAAGAAAAAGAAAAAGAGGCATGTCGAAGCGTATTTTTCAAAAAGTGCACAGTAAAATTACTGTGCACAATTCGGCCATACGCGTTTTGAATCTCCTATAAATAGAGGAGGTTTTGCTCATTTTAAATAAGAGAGCAAAATAAGAGAGCAGAAGAGAGCAAGAGAGAAGAAACACAGATAAAAATGTAATCTGTGTAGAAAGCCTTAGGAAAATGATTCCTAAGAGCTGGGTAAGAGAGAAAAATAGTGAGGTTTTGGGAAATACTTGAATGCCACTATTTTGTAATCTCTTGGTGTACCTTCTATTATTTTCATAGTGGAAGAATTATTCGGAGTTGGTCCCGTGGTTTTTCCCTAATTCATTTGAGGTTTCCACGTGAAAATCTGCGTGTCTTTTATTCTGCTGCTATTATCTTTTCTCGTAATCTATTATTGGGCCTAACATTCTCAATATTAAATTATGTCAGGAAAATGAATAATCTTGTTCATTTTTATCTGAATTTTTGTCAGATGCTTATTAAAAATACAATACAAATCAGTGAAAATTTTTGATTTTTTTTAACAGTGGAAATGTTATTTTAATTAAATTATGATAACAAATTTTAAAAAATCATAAAAAATAAAAAAATCTCCAAAAATTGCTTAAATTCTTACTTATAATTTTTAAATAATAAGGTTAAATTATTAGAATGTTGAATTATTTAAAATATCCAATGTAACACCACTATTCTAAAACCATAGGCCCCTTTGTAAAATTTTTGAAACCACAAACCTTATTTTGTAAAAAATAATTCTTCAGACCTCGTTTTGTGAAAGAGTGAAATTACAAGATACTTTTTTTTAAGTTTGTCTTTTAAAGAAATTTGCACATTATTAGATAAAATGTTTTGTTAGAACTCATTAATTATGAATAGTAAGTAACCGCTTATCCCTAAAAGATACTCCCTCCGTTGTTTTTAAGTGTCGATTTAGAGTCAAATAAATTTTTTTTAATTAAGTGATGTTTTTAAATTCTAATGTAATTATTTAAGCATCTTTCTTATTTTACTACTATTTAATGCAACATTATCAATAATAAGATAATAAATGTTAATTATCTTTTTAAATAATTATTAATATTAAAATATTTTAATACTTTTATTTTCTTAATTAATATTTTTTTGATATTAATAAATTTTTCTAAAGCGAAGTTAAAAAAAAAGGGAATATATGAATAAAAAGAGCCAAAGCCTTAATAGGGACACATTCATTCCTTTTCTTCTGATTTAAGCATCGATGTTTTAAATAATTTCTAACAATTATCTTGTGACTTATTTTCTTTTGTGTATATTAGGTAGCAAGTAACTATTGATAATAGAGGTGGAGTAAGTTGGAGGAGAATAAAATTTAAATTCTTTTAAGTATACTTGTTAGGAGGGATAATGAACCTTAACTGTGACTAAGTCCCGAATAAAATTATGTTAATAAAGATACATGTAAATATTATCAAAAAAAAAAGTGGCAACTAACTAGCTGGAAGTAGTTTCGATGTCTTTAATTCGCAGTATGTTACACAAACCGTTTCTCTACCAGCATAGGTGACAAAGATATTTTACTATAATTCAATCAAATCTTCAAATCCCTCGCTCAATAAAATTGAATAATGCCTCGTATTATTAAAAAAAAAAATGTTTCCATCAAATCAGTATCTGCAACTATTCACCTAAATGAGTTGTAGTATGTAGCAACAAAACAGAATCTTTCACATTGGAAACGGTATATCAATTGATCATATGTCCTTATCACATGACACACTGTTCCATAATACAATGTGGTTTTTAAATAGTGGATCATTTTATAGAAATATTAAAATGAGAACAACATATTAAACCATTACAAAAAGTAAAACCCAGTTATGTCTTTTTAACAAGTTCTTATTGCGTAAAAATAAGAATAAAATATTAGATTTTTTGGAAAAATAAAATATTAGATTCTAAACTAAGATCAGAACTCTTTTCCAAATTAAAACATATTCCATGGAATATATTAATTACAATGAAGTAAACATGTTATTAAACATATTCTGCTAGCCTGTGTAACACTATATGAAAGCTTTTATTTAAAGACATATTCTATAGTTACTTTGCTTAATAATTATTTTATCTTTTTTTACTATTAGATTAAAATAATCACTACTTATTCTATGATAAAAAAGTGCAAAGTAATGGATACTATGTGTTTAAAAAAAATGAGTACTTTGTAAAAAATATAGTAATCCAACCATCACTACAAAAAAAGGGACTTTCGGGGACAATCAAAATTGTCCCCGAAAGTATGAAAAGTCGTCCTCTAAAGCTTTTCGGACGATCTTTTCATCCTCTATAGTCGTTACCAATTCCTCCGTCCCCGAAACTATAGGGGACGAAAAATAGGATTTTGCCCCTATTTTTAGGTCAATATCCGTCTCTGTGGCTTTGGACGAATTTCGTCTCTAATGCAAGAGACGATTTTCGTTCCTGTTATAAGAAGACGACTTTTGTCCCTAGTTTAGGGATAATTATTTGTCCTTAAAAATCGGGACAATTGTCGTCTTTATTTAAAGAAGACGACTTGTGTCCCTACGTTCAAAGACTATTATTTGCCTTTAAAGAAAGGGACAATTATTGTCCCCAGGAAAAGTAGACAAATTTTGTCCCTACACAAGATATGATTTCATTTCATAAGAAATCTGAAACAAAAAAAAAGAATAATATTTGGATTGAAGGAAGCTATAAAGTATCTTAGAGACAGATTTAGGTATATTCAAAGAAATTTAATGAAAAGCGCTGAATCACAACATTCCGTACGGGCATGTAAGATACTTTTATACTTGCATGCATTTTTCCATATAAAGGTGTAATGAACTAATGGAAATAGTACATAATAATCTCAACATGTGTGCAAGGCAAAGAAAATAGAAAAACATTAGGAGGTTTAAGTTGAGATGTTACTTTCGATTAAATTACAATCTTATGCTCATTGAAAAAGCTCAATGAAACTTGATGCTATAAAAAGCAAGGAGCAAAGAATAAAGAACATACATATCATATTTCATCCGTGAATCTAGGCCTTTTAAGTCCAAAGTATTATAGCATTTCAAATCTATGCACAACAACCTACGAAACCTAATATAACCCAATTCTTGATCGATCATAATTTTGTTACAAAAATAATGTATTCCTAATTGTGCAGAAAGTTAATATGTATTTGTAAATCAAGTCATACAATTCCATTCCTTTTTTGAGACATTCATTTTTATTTCTTTTACTGAAGTTAAAAACAAAATATTAGAAGCTTTTGTGTTGAAGTTGTAGAGAAAGAGTAGTCTTTTGTCTTTTTCATTACTGCAACTAAGAGTTTAGATTTTAACTTTCAGGACTAAAGCTTGATAAGATACATATTTTATTTTTCAATTCCATTAATGAATACAATCAGTTTCAGAATTATAATACATATGAACTTGTAAATAAAACCAAAATAACAAAGCAAACATATCAAAAGACAGAAGGCACAGAGACTGCAGAACAGGAAGTCATCAAAATTCAAATTTCATATCAATCATCAAGTAACCAAGTAGAATAAAAATCAATAGTCAATTAGTTGAAAATGAATAAAGAAATTACCAGGAAACTTGTAATTTTTGAAAGAACCAAAAAGCAAAATTTGGTTTTCTATTAAAACTTGAAACAAAAAACAAAGGGTGAACTTGGTGGCGGCTTATAGATCTTGGCTGCAATTAACATTTTGGTTGTTGACGGTGATGATTTGTAGAGCGTTGATGGCGAGGGAATTGGAATTTGCAGCAGAGCAGGAGAGCCAAAAAATTATCTAGTAAAGCAGGAGCAACATCAATAGTGAGTAAAATTGAATTAACGTAATTCAGTACAAATAGACTAAAACGACATCACTTTGCTCCTTAAACTAAAACCAAACGTCGGTCTGGTATAGTTAGGTCTAAAAAATTAGAAGAAACAGAGAACAATGGAGTAGGTTAACAAACGAGATTCGTCAAATTGGCTAATTAAAATGATCACTCAAAAACCAAGGCACTTTGAAAACATTGAAATCGAAAATCGAGTTCTGACATACATAGCTGTTAAAGGCGCGCCTCGGGCAGGAGGCGCAGGGTTCTGCGCCTAGCATACCTCAGGCGAGGTAGTGTACCACAGGCAAGCGCTTAGGCTTGCCTTTTGGTGTGCGCCTCGTGCGCGCCTCAAGTACAGTTTCATCTCTCAAGGTTTTAGATTACATTAATATGTATTGTCCATCTATTTTTAAGAGTTTTAACAATAATTTAAGGCTAGATATTCCTAATTCAATTTCTATCAAGGCTAGATTAACTCAATGCCAGATATTTTTAATGCAATATGTAAGTTTTACATACATATGTACATCTAACAATTCTCTTTGTTCTTTTTCTGGTATTATTATTACATTTAACTTCACTTTTCAAGAAATTTTTTCGTAAATTTTGTGCTCCTAGCGTACCTCAGGCGCACGCCTTTTTTGTGCCTCGCCTAGCCCCCTTGGCGCCTAGGCTGCACCTAGTGCCTTGATAACTATGCTGGCATATACAACAAATGTATTATCTATTCCAATCTTCAGCATAACTGCCTAAACGAACCTTATGACATCATTTTCCCTAATCAAAATTTCAACAAATTCATTTCTGAACTTTAAGTCTTAAGATGTGATCCATGACTATACAATGGATCAATTCATTGTACACTGAATTTAAGAGATTAAAATGAAATACTGAAATAAGAAGCAATCAAATAACAATAACAATTACAGTATATATATAGAGAGAAGAGTACATACAGACTTCCTAAAGAACGCCTTCGTAAATGTAAGCCGACCAAATCCGGTAATGCAAAAAGGTAAAATTAAGAGTCGCTGAGGCCAGTCGGCCCCGTGCACTTCCATTTGGAGGCCTAGTTTATGTAGATAATGGAAATTTAGTAGTTTCATGCTTAATGCCGTGTTTTGTGTATAAAAATAATTTGGCTAATGAATTGTATATGATGAAAAAGATTAAATCAATAAATAATGGAGACATGAAATATTGAACTAGCTTCCCCTATATGTAAACAATAAGAAGCCATTGGAAGTAAAATAGAAACAAAAGTAAGAGGTTGAAGACATAATATTAATGGTAAATCTGAATATCCTTTAAATAAAAAATGGTTTATACCACAAGCAATCTTTAGAACAGAGTTCTAATTTCCAAAGCCATCTTATTGTTGGAAAAAAAGATTCAAATAAACAACTGGAGAACAAGGTCTTATATTCAAAGTAGTTCAATTGAACTGAGATAAAATCAACGGGCCAACAATTTGGCCATCTCTGGAGCTCCAATTCTCTCCCCGGTACTCAATATTTCATAACTACTAATATATACAAAATGCTAATAAGTTCAAAATGGGACAAAACTAGGCAATTAATAATCAAACACATGGACGACAATAATTGAAAAAACTGACTGGCGAAACCAATAAGGTAAATGAAAGAGTTAGGGTAAAAGGGAAAAGTTGGGAACCTAGTGATTGTGCAATTTGATGAAGTTGGTGACGATTTTGGAGGAATCGGAGTGAGGAGGTTCAACGATGACGAGAAACTTGCCTAGGTGAGATAAAGCAGGAGGAGTATGCTTGGATTTGAGTTGGGTGTTAACTAAGCTGCCCTTTGATGCAAAAGGAGGGTTGGGGTCACAATTCCCAGCGAAGGGTTGGACGGCCAACCACCTCCGCCTCCCTTAGGTCCGCCTCTTACCCTATCCATCTCATGATATCAATACAAAAAGAAGGGAAAGAAAACAAGCAATAAAAAGAAATCAGAAGTCCCAAGATCAAACCTGTCAAAGAGTGCAGTGCAGAGATCGCCGATGAGAATCGAGAGCCGCTGAGACGGCGGCGTAGGTTAGGAGAATTAGAAAATAGAAGAGTTTGTTAGATTGTGAAATTTAATCTAATATGATTAGGAGGGAGATTGAAAAGTTTGTGTAAAATCCAATTTAATCCACGTCATTATTTGTCACTACAATAAATCTATAATTTCTATTAATTTATATGAAAAAACAAATCGTCCCCTATTCAAAATAAAATATGAACTGAATGAATTGGGCACCATAAAATCAGGGTGTCTCTGATATTAATTTTAAAGTATAATTGAAGACAATATAAGTAAATTGTCCTCCGCCTTTTGTCTTTAAAAATCAAATATTTTGTAGTGCATATTAGTCAACAAGCGGTTTCTAAGAATAAATAAAAAAAAAATTCTATTTATTATTTATATCTTGAGTGTCCTCTCATAGGTTTGATAATGGTGAAATTAACTTGATATCTTGCAAAAAGGATTTAACTCTTTTAAGTTTATTTCAAAGAGAAATAGATGATATGCTTAAAACATAGATATCAAGTGGAACATATATGATAACTAGGTGGACTCTCGAGTCGCGCGTGTCATCCCATCTCGCTGTTTCGCCTAGTTGGTATCGTAGGACTTTCTTTGTAGCACCAATCGAGGCGGTCTACATGGGCTCAAGTGGCCGGCTCGCTATCTTTGCGATTCCTACATCCTTGAGCCGCACGCTTGCCCCACAAACCCACTAAGGAGAGGTTTCTGTTCCGAGAATAAAGGGGCAACCAACATAGAATCTTTGAACGATTCTCACCTACAAAATCGGGATCACTCTCCCATTTGAATTACAACTGCCCACTCCACGTATAGAGGAGGCATCTTGGCCTATAAATAAAAAAGAAATACAAGAGAAAAGATAATTCTAATCTCACACTTACGACACTCTGCCATTTGTAAAACATCTTCTAACTTAAGCATCGGAGGTTCCGCCAGGGAAAAGCCCCGATCCTTTTCTATAATTCAATTTTTTGTGGGTTACACAAAACGACTTTACCACATTATCCCGAAGATTTGCGCGTGGGTATCACATTCTCCACCGGATCGTTCAATATAAATATGAAAGGGCGATGATATTGCCGCCACCATTACATGTATCCTCCAAACTTATTTATGTGCTCTATATATTTATTTGTTAAAAATTGTATGATTTTATTTGCCTTCTCAATCGTAAACTTCAAACATGCTATGTGATTTCATTGTTTTTCAAAAGAAGACATGTGCTTTTTTTTTCAAGAGGGTTTATGGCTTTATAATATTAGTAAATAAAGAATCCTCAATATTAATTATGTTATGATAATGTGTAATTTTGTTCATTTTTATCTGAAATTTTACTGTTTGATTAATAAAATTTCAATACATATTGGTGATATATTTGAAAAGTGAAATTTTTTTAATTAAAATATTATGATAAACTTTAATAAATTATATACAACAAAATTAAAATAAAAATTTACTTAGCTTAATCAAAATACGACGTATAGTTTTTAAGTAATAATGTTGAATTTTGAGAATATGAAATTGATTAATATACTCTAGGTAAATATCACTATTCTTAATAAAAAATAATATATTTTATTTTTCTTTTTCACTAATTCTGAAAACCACAACCTCATTTTAGTAAAATAAAAATTCCACAAATCTTGTTTTGTAAAACAACGAACCACAACATGTTTTTGAAGTTTACTTTTATATATATTTTTATGAAAAAATATATATTTTACCCAAATAAGGGGTGAAGGCAAAATCCAATTTGTTTGACTCTTACATTTGAATTGGTTTGGAAGGGAGGAGTTTAATTAGGTTGGTTAATGGAATATATAGGAAGTTACAAGACATAAACATTGGCATTATTCAATATTCATTTCACCTGTCCCACGCCAGGTAGCACGTATCATTCGTAATCCATTCAATTCTTTCCACTTTTTATTTATTTATTTATATATATATATATTGACCTCTAGGATAACAGTTTTAAGGCTCAATCACTAGACCAAATCTTAACCCTACCCGAGCGAGTACTTTTTAGTTACTTTAAATAGTTGTTAGTTGTTCTTAATATTTGTTCGAGGGATTAAGATTCTCTAAAGGAACTTTAAGAGAAATCGAGTGTGAAGAAGTGGAGAAAATGTGTATCAAATTCTAGCCCTTTAAGGCCCTATTATTTTCAACTTATAAGTAGCAGTATTGAACTGAACTGAACTTATTTCAGTGTAAATTTATATATATGCAGTACTAAACTAAATTAAATTGAATTAAACTGAATATAAGTTGGAGCCTTAAAAAAGAATAGACGGTTAGCATATATTCAAATTTTCTAATCAACTTTAGATAACTCAAATCACTCAACCTTGCCCTTAAGTTAACTAAAATGTAAAATATTTAATTGGGGGGTATTTTTCTATCAGTATTTTATTTTTAACAAAGTAAACATGTTTTATTCCTTATTATTATTAGATTAATTAACACAATGCTCATCCTATTACAATACATATAAAGTAACTATACGAAAGTGTTGAAGTGTTGGATAAATCACATAAGTAGCACAAGAAAACACATCACAGAAAGGCATAACACCAATCCTTTAATAGGTACATCATCACTTTGTTTCTATCAAATTACCTACTGTAATCACTCAATCAAATCATTTGTATATCGCAACAAAACAAAGTATTTCGCATTCCACACTGTATGATGATTGATAATGTGTTCTTTTCGTATTATAAAATGTGGATTTGGATTCTCTGAAATTAGAAATTGATAATATTGTATATTTCTGTTAATCTCAACTATTTACTGATTTTTAATAGTTGAAATTTAATTGTAATGTGGACCCCATAAATTATTAAAACTCAATCTCAACCATTAAAACTCAATGGATGGTTGAGATTGACTAAAATTAAAACTTTACCAATTTTCGACTTCAAGGAGTCCTAATCCATAAACTGTTATAATCCGGTATTTAACATGTGGATCATTTTTACAATACTAAAATGGAAATAACATATATATAATGATCAAAAGTAAAGCATCTATTTTTTTAATAAGTTCATTATGTATTATTGCTTAAAAATAAGAATAAAATATTAAGTTCAACTCCATTCGGAATTCCAACATATATGCAAAATATTAATCACAACGAAACAAACATGTTATTAAACTTATATTCTGCTGGCTGGTGTTACATTTATATATGTGAATTATAGAAACTCATTTAATTATATGAATATTGGTCAATAAACGACTTCTAAAACAAATAAAAATTTCTATTTCTACTTTCAGTGTCGTTCTATAGGTTTGATAATGATAAAATTTGAGACATTTCATAAGGGATTTATCTCTTTAAGTTAATTTGACATAAAAATAGATACTATTTTTAAAATATGAAGTGAAACATTTAATTAAGAAATTGCAAACGTTATATTTTCATTTAAATTTTATATTAGAAAATTGTTAAAAATATACGATTTAAATTTCATATTCATATCTTTATTTCTTTCTTTATTTTTACACTTTTTAATTAATTTTAAGTTTTTATTATTAAGGATACACTCCACCACTATTCAACATTGTTCACGTGCATTGTTCATTATTTGTTTTTATTTTTCATCTTATTTTGACATTCTCTTTCAAATAGTTTATTTTTTTTACATGTCGCTTTAGAGTTTTTTGTTCGTCTCATTTTTATTCAAAACGCTATCCATTGTGATATACTTTTTTGAAAACTTTTTTTCGGTTGTTCAATATCTGATAAGTAACTGGTAAATATCTGATAAGAATCCTATTTTTATATGTTTGAATTTCTGTTTTTAATTCAACATAATCTGGTAGGTATCTGGTAGGATGCTGATAAATATTTATGAAGTGTAGTAAAAACTAGGTTCAAACATAAACTTGGTGGATTGGACAAACTTCCAATGAACATTTGAAGCATGAATCTGGTAGGTATTTGGTAAGTACCTGGTAAGTATGTGGTAGAATGCTAGTTATATGTTTGAATTTCTGTTTTGAATGATAACAATGAAATATATGGTTCATAGCAGGTTCCTACCAGATTCCTACTAGATTTTGAGCAGTTGAAATTTTTTTTGAATGTATCAAGTAGGTATCTGGTAAGTACCTAATAATTATTTGGTAGGATGCTAGTAAATTCATGAAATAATATAGAAAGCTGTTACAAACATTAACTTGGTGGATTGAACAAACTTCCAATGATATATAAGGTTCATACTAGGTTCTTACCAGATATTGAACATTTGTAAAAAAGTTTTTGAATGAATCTGGTCGGTATATGATAAGTACCTGGTAAGTATTTGATAAAATGCTGGTAAATATATGAAATATGATAAAAATATGTTACAAACATAAACTTGATGGATTAAACAAATTTCCAATGAAATATAAGATTTCTATCCGATTCCTACCAGATATCTACCAGTTAGCTACCAGATATCAAACAGCTGAGAAAAAAATTTGAAAAAGTATATCACAATGGATGACGTTTCGAAGATAAAAATGAGACAAATAAAAAACTCTAAAGCGGCATGTCAAAAAGATGAACGGCTTGAGAGATAATGTCAAAATAAGATGATAAAATAAAAAAAAATGAACAGCGCATGAACAGTGCACGTGAATAGTAGAGACCAAGAGTAGAACGTACTACTTTAATTTTAAAACTTATTTGGTTAGAAAAGTTAGGACTCAGATGTTGGAATTGTTAAGCACAAGGCCCCTTAAGTCGCAGTTGCAAGAATGCGGAATAGCAACAACAACAAGAATCAACAAGAATCTACTAAAGTCAACTAGAGTCAACAAGAGTCGACAAGAATCAATCAAATATACAAAGAAAATGAACAAGCCACACAACACCAAACTTTTTACGTGGAAACCTCTCGGATGTGAAGAGTAAAACCACGGGACCGATAACGGAGTCCACCTACTAATTTTATTGATAAGTTGAGAAAAAAGAACTCTATAAAGTCTTATAAGAGTTTACCTCCACCAACGTCTATCACTCAATGAGAACAATAAGAGAACAAGTGAGAAAATACCAAAATGAGCAAAACAGACAATCAGCCCACGGACATAATAATCTCGGAAACTCCCATTAAGAAACCCAACAGTCAGTATTTAGACAAGGGTATTAAGAACACTCTGACCAACTTTCATGATAATTCAACAGCTAGAACTCCGGCGATCGTCCGATGAGTAAGCTGTGCTCAACTCTCTCTTAATCTCACTTTTAAGTCTCTTACTTCTTTTCTCTCCCCAATGTATTGGCTGTATCTGAATTACATCAACATCAGCCAAAAAGAGGTTTTAAATAGACCTCCAAATCTTGGTGAATAAGCCAAGACGCAACGAATTCCATGCCAAGACTCTTCGTCTTCTACACTAGACTCTTAGTCTTCTACAAGTGCATGCATCCTTAATTATGAAAAATGCATGAACCATTAAGTGCATGAATTTGGGCTAGAACCCCAACAATCTCCCCCTCGAGCCCAAATTTGAGAAGACAAGGTAACATCAACATCATCGAAGTGATATCCCGGGGAGCTTGCAACAAAGCTCCAACTTGCTTCCGGGAACAATCTTTGTCAACATGTCTGCTCCATTTTTATCTGTGTGGACTTTCCTTAATACCAACTCTTTCTCTCAATAACATCTCACAACCAATGATATCTCACATCAATGTGCTAAATCCAAGAATGATACATGGTATTCTTACTCAGATCCATAGCACTCTGACTATCATAGAATACTATATACTCACTTTGCTTCAAACTCAGCTACTGAAGAAATCTCTTTAGCCAAATCAGTTCTTTACAAGCTTCCACAGCTGCTACATACTCTGCTTCAGTAGTAGATAATGTCACACACTTTGAAGTTTAGATTTCTAGGAAATAGCTCCCCCTGTAAATTTAAACACAAAACCTGAGGTAGACTTTCTTCCATCCAAATCACCAGCCATGTCAGCATCTGTATACCCTTCAAGAATCGGTTTTCCACCTCTAAAACACAAACTAAGCTTTGAAGTACCATGAAAGTATCTGAATATCCACTTCACTAATTCCTAATGAACTGTACCCGTATTGGACAAAAACGACTTACCAATCCAACAACTTAAGCAATATCTGGCCGAGTGCAAACCATAGCATACATCAAAGAACCAATAATAGAGAAATAAGGAATATACAACATACTTTCTTTCTGCTCCTGCATTTTAGGACAAGTTCTTTTGCTCAACTTGAAATGAGCCGCTAATGGTTGACTAACTGGCTTGGCATCTTTCATATTGAACCTTTCAAGCACCCATTCAATATACTTTTCTTGTGACAGCCACAATTCGCCAGCTTTTTCTATTACAAACTATCTCCATGCCCAAAATCTGCTATGCCGGACCCAAATCCTTCATAGCAAATGATTCTGACAAACTCTTCTTCAAATCAGAAATCATATCTGCATCCTATCCAACAATCAACATATCATCTACATACAATAGAAGGATGATGAATTTATCATTCGGGAACTGTATAAAATACACACAAGGATCAGACAATGTCGTCTCATAACCACTGGAAGTCATAAAGGAATCAAACTTCCTATACCACTGCCTTGGTACCTACTTCAGCCCATAAAGACTCTTCTTCAGTTTGCAAACAAACTTTTCTTTTACCTTTTCCTCAAATCCTTCTAGTTGTTCCATATAGATATCTTCTTGCAAATCACCATGCAAGAATGCTATTTTTACATCAAGTTGCTCTAACTCCAAATCAAGACTAGCAGCTAAACCCAAAACGGTTCTTATAGAAGTCATCTTCATAACAGGAGAGAAAATCTCATCAAAATTAATCCCCTTTTTCTGATTGCATCCTTTAACCACCAATCTAGCTTTTCGCTTCACACTCTGATCGGCATTTTTCTTGTTCTTGAAAATCCACCTATTTTTCAAGACTTTCTTATCTTTCGGATGCTTGACTTTCTTCCTCAAGGAATCCATCTCTTCTTTCATACCAAGACCCTCTGTCTTCACTAGATAATGCTTCCTGAAAGTTTTATAGTTCTCCATCTTCTGTGACAAGAATGAATTCTGAGCTTGGATATCTAGTAGATGACCTTCTTCCTGTTGTTGATTTTTGAACTTGTGGTTGTTTAGCCTATGGGGCCGACTGCTCCCCCCATTCATGAATCTCTTTATCTTGAGCATTACAATACTGAACATTCTCATCATCATGCATATCATTACCAAAAAGTTTTGATGTATTATCATAACCAATCAATTGTTCCTCAACATTGTCAGGTCTTGCTTCAACATTCACACCTGTTGGCTGCTTAACACAAGAAGGACTAGACACAAGAGGAACATCAATAGTATCAAAAGAAGATTCTGTGGTGGAATCAAACCTTTTATTCAGAAACTCAGTACCTCTCTCGTGCTAAAAAAATACTACATCTCTGCTTCTCACTACCTCCTTCTTCTCCAAATTATAGACTCTATAGCCATACTCTTCATTACCATAGCCAAAAAATGCATGGTTTAGTCTTGGAATCAAGCTTTGATTGCTCCTATTTCGGCAAATGCATAAATGCCTTGCATCCAAAGACTCTCAAATGCGCATAAGTGGGATTCCTACCCCTTCATGCTCTTTCTGGAGTGTCAAGGCTAAGAGGAACCGATGGAGAGCGATTAATCAAATAAGTCACCGTGTTTACTACTTTGGCCCAGAATGTATTAGAAAGATTAGACATTCTCAGCAAACACCTCACTCTCTCTAAAGTGGTTCTATTCATTCTTTCAGCTACACCATTATGCTGTGAGTACTTGGAACTGTGCTCACATACCTGATGCTATGCTGGGATCAATAACCGTTAAATGCATTTGAGGTATACTCACCACCATTGTCTGATCGAAGACATTTTAACTTTCTACCAGTCTCCCTTTCCACCGTTGCGTGAAACATCTGAAAAGTCTCAAACACTTGACTTTTCTACTTTAACAAGTAGACCTAAGTCTTCTGAGTCGCATCATCAATAAATGTGACAAAATATCTGTTGCCACCAATAGACTCTAATCTAATGGACCACAAACATCTGAGTGAATCAACTCCAACTTTCCTTCCTTCTGTGTAGATTTTCCTGTAGATAAAGCTCTATGTTGCTTTCCAACCAAGCAATGCTCATAAGGGTTAATGGAAGCTAATTTATCCACAAGAATGAGAGATTCACCTGCCAAATGATTTATCCCTTTATCCGTCATATGTCCCAATCTTCGATGCCATAAGTTGGGAGAATTCTTCTATTCAGTTTCATATATATCACCATAACATACTCTAAAATATGTCTTATACAATGAGCAACATAACTTGCCCCGAGCAACTATCATTGAACCCTTGCATAACTTCCATTTTCCATCAACGAAGGTGTGACTGAAACCTACATAATTAAGAACACTTGGTGCTAATAAATTCAATGGCAAGTCCGAAATATGGCGCACATTCTTCAAAGTCATCGTGCACCCAACATCGGTCTTTACACGAATGTCGCCCATACCAATAATACTTGCAGAGCTCTCATTTTCCATCTTGACACTACCAAAGTCTCCAGCTTTGTAGTTCAAGAAATATTTTTTTCTGAGGTGTTGGTCCCCTGTGAGGATCTAAATAAGGTCAGAGGAGGGTGAATGCCCCTTTTTCATCGAATTAACAAACTTTAAAATTTTTTTGTGTAGCGTGTTTAATTATGTTCTGGACGTGATGGATCCAGATGATGCAGATATAAAATATGACACAAATAAGTAAAAGGTTAGAAAATCAAACACAAGGATTTTATCCTAGTCCGGCCCCACTTACTTTAGTCCCCGGAATTTCCTTCCTCCGAGCTTTTCCACTAGTGGATTCCTTTCCAATTGGCAGGAATCAAGCCTTACAATTTGCCTTCGGATGGTACCCCCTTTCAGATGTAGGATATACCACTAGAAGTACTAACTCCTAGCTGAGTCCTTTTGTCTTTAGCAGGATATACCACTTAGATTTCTACCCAAACCTAAGCTGAGTCCTACAGGGAGATCCCACTCAAAGCACCAACTTCAAGCTATATCCCAATCTCACTACTCACCCAAGTAAAAGATCCTTTACACTTTGGTTTTCTCAAAGGTTTTGGTTTTGGATTTCCTCAAGTTTATAACTTCACTTGGGAATCCTTACAAATAGATTTTAATTGGTTTAGTTCTTGGAGGGATTAAGTAACCGATTACTTTTTAGCGAATTCTCTTGTGTATGCTTTTTCAAAATCAACCAGCACTTTCTCAACTTGTGAAGCTTCCCTTTTATAGGCTTCTATCATAAATGTAGCTATTGTGTGTTGTTAAACTTGAAATAAATCTTCACCATTGATAAAGTAATATGTGGTGCTTCCAGAACCGTTGATCAATCCGTTAGACAGAGATTTTAACCCATTTGAATCCTTAGGATTGAGGCTGAAAAGTTATCGGTGATCATTTTCCTTATATTTTAGTGATTCATCAACTTTTACTCCAGAAGTCTGGAATGTGTGTATCACGTGCCCCTCTTATTGGTCTATATGAAAAAGGTTGTTTTCTTTTTCTTTTTCCTGAGTCAGTCCTTCCGTTCTTTTCTGAAAAGTATGCTAGCTATCTTTTGTCTTGCATATGGGGAATGGATCTTTGATTGTAGACCAAAAAGGATGGAGGGAAAAGTTATTTTTGAAACTTTTCCCTTTGTCTCTATAACTGTGTCTTCCGGATAATTCTTCTCATGATATCCAGACGCTATTCAATCAGTCTTCCTCCAACTAGATGCTTTCTTTGATGCTTAGGTAATTATCTTAACTTCAATAATTATCTTGGACTTTAGATGTTTTGGTTATATATCCGGATACAATTATTTTGGACTTGAGTGTCTTTGTTTGCTTCTCCGGATATAATGACTTAGGTCTTTTTGTACTTAGGTATTTTGTTTTCTTCAAACCTGATCAGGGTTATTTGTTGTTCTATATCATTGTTTACAACAATCTCCCCCTTTTGATGGAAACAATAACGTAAGACATCTAAGCATAAGGAAAGGGGTTTTATGATCTAAGTATGATTCTTTATACTTAGTCATTTACAAGTTTTTACTCCCCCATAATTTTAGCATCCCTAACTCCCCCAACATTTTTCAATTCTAGCTTCTAAGATTTTTGTAGTAAAATTATAGATTGTACTTTAGAAGTAATTTTTTATAGTAATTTTTTAGTATATCTATACTTCTACTGTTAATAATAGTTAACATGAATGAAGCTTTGGATTACAAGATACAGAAATATATAAGTGAAAAATAACTCTAGCAATTACAATTATTACAATTATTGCTTTCTGGATGCTTCTCCTTTCTTCTCCTTGCCTTTGCTCCATTCCCCCTTATCAGTTTCAGCTTCCCCCTTCTTATTCTCCCCCGTTTTATTTGCATCAGCTTGGGGGTCCATAACCATGTGTGTTTTACCATCCCAGCTCTCTTGCCAAGCCTTAGATTAAATGGAATAATCCAAATTTCCTTTGCTTCTGAGCTCTATTATAGTGTCAATTATGGCTAGAGTTAGATGCAGGGGCCGAAAGACCTTTCGGAGTTGGGTATATGACTTTGTGAGGTAAGGATGCATATGTAGTACATGTTCGCGATCCTTCTCATCAAAGTATGGGAAAAGGGCCTTTAGGAGAGTGGTTATCCCTTTATGTCCGAAGAAGCCAGTGTCCCTAATATGTTGTACAAGATCTTGAAGGACAAGAAGGAGTTGGCTTTCCGGAATAGATGGTGATGAGGAAGATCCGGAGATGGACAAGTTGGACAAGCTGGATGCTAGTTTCTCAAATTCTTTCCTTATGTCTCCGCGGCATTTGTGAATGCTAGTATTGATAGTCATGAGGTCTTTGTGAAGTTCCTCCTTGACATTATTCAGGACTGCATCCTGTCCATTCATTTGGCCTGTAAACTCAGTGCTAATATCTTCTAGGTATTTGATCAGGAGTTTGGGCATTCCTTCATTAATGAATTTAGTCAGCTTTTCCAATTTAGCTTGTTGCTTCTTATTAAGGCTTGTGATGTTGGAATTTGCATCCCTTTCAGCTATGAATTTTGACAAGGTTTCAAACTTGGAATCCAGATACTCCTTGATTTCAGTGGTCAGTTCTAAGGAGGTGGATGTGATTTTATCTAGTACAGTTGCACAATTATCTGTAGCCCCAGTGTTGGCTTGATCAATAGAGCAGTTTGTTGCTATAATATTGGTGTTGATCTATTCCAGTACTGGAGTGATTTTGGCCAATGATACTTCAGCCACCAAATTAGCAGTAGGAAAATCCTCTATCTTCTTCTCTATGCTCTTCACACTTCCCTTTATTTCTCCAATGTCTTAAAGTAAATCCGAAGAGTGAGATTTTTCTTGCAGAAGCTTCTCCACGGATTTTAGGGTGCTTGTCACTCCCGGGAGTGCCTTGGAGATTCTATCCTCTCTGTGGCCTTCAATGGTGGCTTCTTCAATAAGGCTTAGATCCACCCTTAGTTTTTCACGACTAGTTGGCTGGGGGTTTACTATTCTGGGCTTTTGCAAGTAACCAGATGAGGAAGATGAAGTTTCTCTGGAGCTTTAACTTCTCCCTAATGATCCGGATGGTTCTCCGTCACTTCTTTTCTCTATGCTGCTCTCTTCTTTACCAGAATCATCCTTCTTCTCCAAACTTTTCCCCGAACTAACCTCGCCCTTTGAATCCGCTTTAGACTCATTTTCATTGAATCTCAGACCAAGTCCCTCCTCCGAAATGATTTGTTCTGGGATAGGCTGGTTGTCCTTAGATATGTTTGGAATTTAGTATCTAAGTTGCCCTTACTTTTATCTACTGTTTCAACAGCAGCAACAACATCAACATTTATATCAAATGAACTTGTGTTAGGGATTACCTCATTTGCTGGCGGTTCTGAATTATTTGCAGCTTCTCTTCCTTCTTCCTCCACTACCCCCGGAAGATTGAAAATGTCCTCAGTCCTTCCTTCAAATGCCTTTTTAGGACTTTTAATCACTCCTCCAGGCGTGTTGGTAGTGTCCTCAACACCCTCTACATGTGCCTTTTCTGGTCTTTCTTCATGGATGGTTTTAGCTCCTGTATAGAGCAAATTTTCCGAAAGTAGTCCTGTTCTTGGTGTGAAGGCAAAAAGGTCTGCTTCTAGAATCTGGGCAATGGTATCCAGGTCGGTTAGAGCGATAAGGATAGTTTGAGTAGTGGAAGAGCCTCCGGGTCCTTCTGTTGTGAGCTTGTTTGTTCTATTATTATCCTTCATGGCTTCCTTTATAACCTCATACTGAGGATCATCCGGAGTAACTTCCTCAGTAGATCCGGGCATATGCTTGCCCTTGGTTATTCTGGCCTTAGCCAATTTTTCTTCTTCAGCTCTTTTTATAGCTCCTTCGTCAATCACTATTTCGGCCTACTTCTTTATTTTCCATTTCTTGGCTGCCACAGCCTCATCAAAGGTGCAGTCCTTTCTAGTGAACTACCTCCTCTTGGGTTCCGGAGCTTCTTCTTCAGTCTCCTCATCCTCCACTACAACTTTTGGGCTTTTTGCACTTTTCCTCTTCTTACATGCTGTCTTTATCAACCTCCCCGTTGGCTTAGGCTTCTCTGGGCTTTTGTTCAACAGTTGAGTGAGGGTTTGTGTATCGTCATCAACTTCATCCATCGGAACAAAAGCGAGATCTGGTTGTGCTTTTGGTTTGGTGATTCTAGCCTTTTTAGAAATAAGAGCATCTTCAGCCAGAGTTGCTGCCTTCCTGGCTCTGCTTTTCTTCTCATCCCTCAGTTTCTTAGCTTTCTCCTTATTCTATATTTCACCGAAGCTCAGCTTTCTGAAATTCTTCTCAAGGATCTCTTTTCCTTGAACAGCTTGAAATCTGGATAGATTGATTTTATTGGCTATAAGGATTCTGGTGATAAGGGCACTATAGGAGTTTCTGTGTTATTTTAGATAGTGAATAATCAGCACCGACATGTTCACCACTCTGTTCTCCACCTAGTGCTGTAATACACAATGTTGGAAGGAGGATATAGTGGTTAGAGAGCCCTTTCAGATCAGTATCAGCTTGGCAAGAGTATGTTGGAGATATCTTGGAGTTTCCAAAGTAGGTTGAGAATTTATCTCCAAAGTAATTTGGATGAAGCCACATCTTGGAGTGATACTTGACAAGCAGTTCATCCTCATTGTTCCTCATTTGAACTCTATCATTCTTCATGTTGAGGAACTTTTCAAAGAATCCCGAAGAGATAGTGATTTCCTTCCGCTGAACCTTGGTTCTGAGAACATCATGTTAGGAGTGTACTTTAATAGTTGAATAGAATTCTCGCACCAAATCTGGATAAGTTGGGTAATTTATCTTGAGAAAATCACCCAGATGTTGATCTTCAATTAGTTTGGAGTAGGGGTTTATTTTAGAAAGAAAATTGTCTCCCAAGTAGTCAGTGGGAACTATTGAGTCATTGGTTTTGAGTTTGAGGGGTGCGAAATCTTCATCTTTGAGATTAGATTCTACAAAGATGTTTCTTAGAGGAAGCATTTGGATTTTGTTGTTCAACATTATAGCTGCCTTTTGAGAGTTTTTGAAGAAATTAGGGTTTAGAAATTGGTTTTTGCAGAGTAACAGTAGTGAGTTGGTCGCGTGAGGAAGAAGGGGAAATTTGGGGGGTTAATATAGAAATTCCAGAGTGAGGGTATAATGGTAATCCGGATGCAGTTAAGGTTAACTAGATTGATGATATGGTAGACAGAATTTATGAGAGAGGGAACGGTTTAATATTTAAAATAGCCATTTAATTTTACCGTGCGTGTAACACCTAATAGACGTTTGAAATTCCAAACGTGTACAGTTACTTTTCGGCGCCTTTACAGCATTTTATCCTTTTTATCTGCTGAGCTGGCAGTCTTTATTTCGGATCCAGAGTCAATATAATTTCTTCTTCTTTTCTGGATGCTTGACTTATAGAGTCTTCAAACTAATACAAACTATTTTCGAATTTCCTTTAAATTGGATTGGACATTCCAATTGATTCCCTTAGCTTGTTGAATGTATATTTACTCAGTGGTTTGGTAAAGATATCTGCTCTTTACTCATTGATTGGAATGTATACCAATGCAACATCTTTCTTCATCACATGATCCCGAAATGATGCCTGATGTTTACATGCTTCATCCTGCTATAGAGCACTTGATTCTTTGACACATTAATGGCACTTTTATCTCACGTCACTTCAACACATTCGGATTGAACTCCATAGTCTTCCAATTATTGCTTAATCTATAGAAGTTGAGCTACACAACTTCCTGCTGCCATATATTCAACCTCTCTGGTTGATAAAGCAACTGATGTTTGCTTTTTACTGTACCATGATACCAAACAATCTCCAAGAAAATGACAGCCGCCGGATGTACTCTTCCTCTCAAGAGTGTCTCTGCCATAATCTGTAGCAGTGAAGCCTTGAAGTGTGAAATTTCCACTACTAGGATACCGTAATCCAACTTATGTGGCTCCTAGGAGATATCTAAGGATTCTCGTAACTGCCTTGAGATGTGAATCCTTAGGATTGGATTAGTATCTTGCACAGTAGCAAACTACATAGTGTATGTCAAGTCTACTAGCTGTCAAGTAAAATAGTGATCCAATCATTCCTCTGTAGAGCTTTTGATTTACTTCTTCTCCTTCACAATCCTTTGATAGGATTGTATCTGATCCCATGGGAGTAGACATTGGCTTGCTCTTGTCTATTTCAAACTTCTTTAGAATTTCCTTGGTGTACTTGGATTGGTTTATGAAATCCTACCTAGACTCTGCTTGATTTGCAAACCAAGGAAGAAATTAAGTTCTCCCATCATGGACATCTTAAACTCCTTCTACATTTGAGTGCTAAATTTTTCACACATCTTCTCATCTGTTGCTCCAAAGATGATATCATCAACATAAATTTGGAATAGAATGATATCATCCTTTTTCTTTTTGATGAAGAGAGTTATGTCTGCCTTCCCCCGGATATATCCCTTGGATATGAGAAATGTAGTGAGTCTCTCATACCAAGCTCTTGGTGCTTGCTTTAAACCATAGAGTGCCTTCTTTAACTTGTATACATGATCCGGATGCTTTGAGTCCTCAAATCTAGGTGGTTGCTTGACATAGACTTCTTCCTAGATAACTCTATTTAAGAATGCACTTTTAACATCCATTTGGAACAATTTGAATCCCATGAATGATGTAAAAGCACATAGAATCCGGATTGCCTCCAATCTTGCTACAGGGGCAAATGTTTCTTCAAAGTCAATCCATTCCTGTTGATTGTAGCCTTGGGCAACCAATCTTGCCTTGTTTCTCGCCACTACTCTGGATTCATCTAGCTTGTTCCGCAATACCCATTTAGTGCTAATGATTAACTTTCATTTTGGTGGTGCCAATAGATCCCACACATCATTCCTGGTGAATTGATCTAGTTCTTCTTGCATGGCCATCATCCAACTTTCATCTCCTTTTGCATCTTGGAATTTCTTTGGCTCAATGAGAGAGACAAAAAGCTGCATGACTTATTATCCTATTGAGTTTTCCTATGGTCCTGACTGGATTTTGGACATCATCTAAAATAGCTTCTACCGAATGATTTCTATGAGTCTGGATTTCTCTTTAAAGATTTGCTTACTGGTCTAGAGCTTGTCCCTCATCTGCTTCCATTTCTTCTTATTTATCCATAAAGTTTATCTCTTGATGATTAAGATAACCTTGTGGAACTTCTGAATTGAGATTAATTCCTTCATCTTCTTCTTTGTATTTCTTGATCTGGAAGGAATCTAGAATCTGCAATTCTTCTTTTTGTCCAGTACTTTCAACTTCTGAAGTTAGATCTTTCGGATTTGAATTTCTTCTTCTTGAATGGTTAGTCTTATCAAAATCTATATGTATTGACTCTATCACGGTTTGGGTTTGTTTGTTATAGACTATGTAAGCTTTGCTACGTGTTGAGTAGCCAAGGAAAATTGCTTCATCAGATTTAGGATCAAATTTTCCTAATTGCTCTCTATCATTCAGGATGTAGCATTTACATCCAAAGGCTTTGAAGTACCCAATTTTGGGTTTTCTTCCCTTCCAGATTTTATAAGGAGTCTTTTCTAAGGGCTTTTTAATGAGAGCTCTATTTAAGATATAACATGTTGTGTTTACGGCCTCTCCCCAGAAATATTTTGGCAAACAATTCTCACTTAGCATTGTTCTAGCCATCTCAACTATGGTTCTATTTTTTCTCTCAATGACTCCATTTTGTTGAGGAGTATGGGGGCAGAGAAGTTATGTTCAATGCCCTTGGAGTCACAAAATTCAGAAAAGTGCTTATTTTTGAACTCACCACCATTATCACTCCGGATGCGTGCAATGCTTATGTCATGTTCTACTTCTATCCGAATTAATATTTTTAAGAATTGGTCAAAGGCTTCATCTTTGCTAGCTAGCAAAGCCACCCAGGTATAGCGAGAATAATCATCTGCAATGACCATGGTGTATTCTCTTCTACCTAGACTCAATGGTTTGATTTTACCAAGGAGATCAATATGCAAGACTTCACGAACTCTCTTGCAAGGTATGTATAAGATGGAAGGAAAGCTCTTCTTATGTTTTTTACCTAATTGACATGCAACACATATGTGATCCTTATTAAAAGCTACCTTAGGCAGACCCGCAACCAATTCCTTTTTGGCTAATTTGAACAGGAGGTTCATGCTTACATGTCCCAACCTTCGGTGCTATAGCCATGATTCTTCTTCTTTAGACACCAAACATATATTCTTTTTATCATTTTTAATGTTGACATAATAAACATTATTAACTCTAGGTGCATAAAGAATGAGTTGATTTGACTTACTATCATAGATTGAGCATCCTCCGGAGTCCAAGGTGATTTTTCTTCCTTTAGCACAGAGTTGTGCTACACTTAGCAGGTTGAACTTCAGTCCATCAACTAATGATACATCTTCTATCTTTATTTCAAATCTAATAGATCCATGCCCAATGATCTGTCCTTTTTTATTGTCTCCAAAGCTTACTTTTCTACCTTTCTTCCGGATTAAAGTGATGAAGGCTTTGTCATCACCAGTCACATGCCTTGAGCATCCACTATCAATGTACCAAGTGTGTTTATCTACTATAGATCTAAGACATACTTCAAAATAGATCAAGTGGGTTTGGGTACCCAATCAGATTTGGGTCCTCTCGGGTTATCAACCATTTCAGGCCAAGGATAAACATTATAATAACCATTTTTTAATCTACATAATTTAGTAATATGGTTGTTTTTCCTACAAAACCTGCACCCTGAGATGGGTCTACTTTGCTCCTGCTTCTTCTAGATTTTCTTTAGATCCTCCTTTCCATAATTTCCAACATATCCAACTTCTTGTATACTAGTCTATCGAAAATGAATCCAGAAGTTGGTTGGAGGTGCAACTTCTGCTTTATAATTCTTTCTTTGCTTGGCAGGTTGCTCATTATACAACCTTAGCTTTTTCCTTCTAAGCAGTTGTGAATCTTTGTGCCTGAGGTTTCTTGCTCACTTTTCTTTCCTTGAGATTTAGGAGCACTGGATTCTTTTGATTAGGATTTCTTGGTCCTAGTCTCCCATTTTGTGGAGGATCTGGTCTCCTTCTGGATGCCTCCTTCATCAAGGTTAGCTCCCTATCTAGCCCTGTCAAGTTAGCACTTAAAATCTAAACTTGACTTCTCAGGAAATTTTCTTCCACCACATACATATGCTTGATGGCTCTCATCAGGTTGATGCCTTGCGACATTGTTTTGGCATCTTCAGTTAGGTCTAGAACTTGTCGTTGTATGTTTATGACTTTGGTGTTCTTTCTCACATTGTGGATTACCACCTTTAAGCTTTATCAAGATCAAGGTTAGAAATAGAATTAGAATGAGAGTTTACCTCGGTATTTACTATCACTGATTTTGAATCCTAAATCTTCTCAGTATCTTGCTTGGATGAATTTCTTCCGGATTGCTCAGCTTTCGGATCAGCTAGTGCCATGAACGTCCAATGAGCAATCTCCTCTTCTTCTGTTGAAGATGAGCTGCTACTTTCTTCATTATTGCTTCATGTGGCCACCATAGCTTTTCTTATATTTATTTTCCCTTTTTAGCTTAGGGCATTTGGTTCTAAAATGCCCTTTCTCTCCGCATTTAAAGCAGGCAGCATCTTTTTCCAGATATTTCTTTTCCCCCGGAGCCTTTCTTGGCTTATCCCTTCTTGAGGTGCCTTCCTTAGGTCTCATTGACTCAAATCTTCGGGATCTACTTTCATCCTTTTTCTTTAAGAATTTTTCAAAGTACTTGGCTAGCATAGCCATATCTTCTTCACCGTACTTTGATTCTTTTGGTAATTTATCTGATCCGGAAGAGGTTGATTTGGCAGAGACTGCTTTGAGTACAATGTCCTTCTTCTTTTCTCCCAGCTTTCTCTCTTATTGGCTATATCTCTCCAAGAATAATTCTTGAGTCAAGAGATTACCAATGAGCTCATCATAACTATAGAAGTTCAACTCATGAGCTACCTTAATGGCAGTCTTCTCGTTGTCCTATTCCTTGGTGAGACTCTGGAGCACCTTCTTTACCATCTCTACTTCAGAGATTTCCTTCCCTAGCCTCTTCATTTCATTACTAGATTTATGTATCTAGTGTTCATACTACTGATTGACTCATTTGGCTCCATTTTGAAGGTCTCAAGCTTTTGCTGGAGTAGATCAAGTTTGGCTTCTTTGACCTTGTTGGTTCCTTCGTAGGTCAGTTCTAGTTTCTGCCAAATCTCTTGTGTAGTCTCACATCCGAATATCCAATTAAATCTGTTGTACTAAGAGCACAATGAAGCATGTTAATAGCATTTGTGTTTTCACGCTATTTTTTAAAGTCATTCTCATCCCATAATCTTAAGGGCTTGCAGGTAGTGATGCCCTCTACTTCATGAGTAGGCTCATAAGGGCCATCCTTAATGACCAACCATGCTTGTATGCTTTGTGCTTGAATGAAGTTCTTCATCCAGTTCTTCCTGAATGTGTAATGTTCACCAGTGAAGAGTGGAGGATGGGTAATAGACATACCCTCGGGAAGGAGTTATGAGTTTTAGAAACTCATTTTGATACTTGGATCAAAATTTAGCCTTTAGCTCGAGATTGTTAGATCTTTAGTTTTAAGAACTTGCTCTGATACCACTTGTTGGTCCCTATGAGGGTCTAAATAAGGTTAGAGGGGGTGAATGACCATTTTTCACAGAATTAATAGACTTTAAAAAGTCTTTGTCTAGCGTGTTTGATTATGTTCTAGATGTGATGGATCCGCACGATGAAAATAAGTAAAAGGTTAGAAAATCATACATAAGAATTTTATCTTAGTTCGGCCCTGCCTACTCTAGTCCCCGGAGTTTCCTTCATCCGAGCTTTTCCACTAGTGGATTCCTTTTCAACTGGCAGGAATAAAGCCTTATAATTTGTGTTCGGATGGTACCCCCCTCCGGAAGTAGGATATACCACTAGAAGCACCAACTCCTAGCTGAGTCCTTTTATCTTTAGTAGGATATACCACTTAGATTTCTACCCAAACCTAAGCTGAGTCCTATAGGAAGATCCCACTCAAAGCACCAACTTCAAGCTATATCACAATCTCACTACTTACCTAAGTAGGAGATCCTTTACACTTTGGTTTTCTCAAAGGTATTGGTTTTGGATTTCCTCAAGTTTATAACTTCACTTGGGAATCCTTATAAACAGATTTTAAATGGTTTGGTTCTTCTAAGGATTAAGTAACTAATTACTTTTTAGCAAATTCTCTTGTGTATGCCTTCTCAAAATCTACCAACACCTTCTCAACTTGTGAAGCTTCCCTTTTATAGGCATCTATCATAAATGTAGCCGTTATGGGTTATTGGAACTTGAAATAAATCTTCACCGTTGATAAGGTAATATGTGGCGCTTCCGGAACTATTGATCAATCCGTTAGACAGAGATTTTGACCCATTTGAATCCTTGGGATTGAGGCTGAAAAGTTGTCAGTGATCGTTTTCCTTGTATTTTAGTGATTCACCAACTTTTACGCCGGAAGTCCGAAATATGCACCCCTCTTATTGGTCCATGTGAAAAAGGTTGTTTTCTTTTTCTCTTTCCTACGTAAGTCCTTCTGTCCTTTTCTGAAAAGTATGCTAGCTATCTTTTATCTTGCATATAGGGAAAGGATCTTTGACTGTAGACCTAAAAGGATGGAGGAAAAAGTTATTTTCAAAAATTTTCCCTTCATCTCTATAACTGTGTCTTCTGGATAATTCTTCTCATGATATCCAGATGCTATTCAATTAATCTTCCTCCGGATGTTGTTGTGCCGGGAGTTAGTAGTTTGTTTCCTTTCCAAACTCAAACTGGACGCTTTCCTTTCATGGTTAGGTAATTGTCTTCACTTAAATAATTGTCCTGGACTTTGGATGTTTTGGTTATATGTCCAGATACAATTATTTTAGACTTGAGTGCCTTTGTTTGCTTATCCGGATATAATGACTTAGGTCTTTTGTACTTAGGTGTTTTATTATCTTCAAACCTGATCTAAGTTATTTACTGTTCCGGATTATTGTTTCCAACACAAGTCACACAATGATAAGAAGCTCTAGTATCAATAAGCCATTTCGAAGCCGAATCATCAATATGATGACACTCACAAACTGCACAAAGCAAACTGGCATGCTTAACATTCTTCACCACAGTTGTTGTAGTACCACTATCATCTCCCCTTGATTGGGAATCTAGTTTCTCCTTCTTTTCATGTTTCCACTTGAAGCAATTCTTCTTGATATGCCCAGACTTATCACAATAATGGCATACAAGGGTCTCCTTTCCCTCTCTGGACTTGGGCCTGCCCCTTGATTTACTACGCCCCCTTGGACTTATACTCTTGTCTCTTCCTCCGTTCTCAATAACAAAGGCTTGTGAATTATCACTTCCATCTCCTTTCTTCTTAACTCTTCATTGAATATACTTTCTTTGATCACATTCAATGAAAGAACCCCATTCGGAGCTGAGTTACTAATAGTCACCATAAGAGTTTCTAACTATCGGGCAAAGAACTCAATAAGAACAAAGCCTGCAACTCATCATCAAGAACGATCTTCATAGTGGTCAATTTGTTGATAACATCCTAAAAGTCACTCAAATGCTCTGCCACTAACTTTCCATATTTCAACTTCAAATTAACAACCTTCCGAATGAGCGAAGCCTTGTTATGAGCGATCTCCCTTTCATAAAGACCTTCTAGCTTCTTCCACAACTCAAATGGGTCGGACTCCTTAGAAATGTGATTGTAGATGCTTATATTAATCCACTGTCTAATAGTCCCCAAAGTCTTCCTTTTCAACTTCTCTCATTCTTTATGTTCCATCTTCTCAGGTTTGACCTGTCTAGAACTTCCAGCCTTGATCGTATCATAATCTATCGAATTAAATAGATCTTTATAGAATAGCATATCCTTCATCATGGGTTGCCATATGAAATAATTGGTTGATGTCAACTTGACCATGGAATTATTACTGCTAGACTCTATGATAATCCCGAAATTGATCTTTAACAACTCTGATACCACTTGTTGAGCACAAGGCCCCTTAAGTCGCAGTTGCAAGATTGCGAAATAGCAACAACGACAAGAATCAACAAGAATCTACTTAAGTCGACTAGAGTCAACAAGAGTCGACAAGAATCAACCAAATATGTAAAGAAAATAAACAAGCCACACAACATCAAAGTTTTTACTTGAAAACCTCTCCGATGTGAAGAGTAAAACCACGGGACCGATAACGGAGTCCACCCCTACTAATTTTATTGATAAGTTGAGGAAAAAGAACTCAAATAATTTTACAAGAGTTTACTTCCACCAACGTCTATCACTCAATAAGAATAAGAAGAGAACAAGTCAGAAAACATCGAAATGAGCAAAATAGACAATTTTCCCACAAATAGAATAATCTCAAAAGTTCCCGTTAAGAAACCCAACGGTCAGTCTTTAGACAATGATGTCAAGAACACTCTGACCAAATTTCACGATAATCCAACAGTTAGAACTCCGGCGATCGTCCGATGAGTAAGCTGTGCTCAACAGGGATTATAGAAAACTTAATTTTTGGTACATTTTTATACAAAAGCCCTATATATTTCACTTTTATTAATAACTCTTAGGTTTGGATGAAAGAGTGATGACAACTCTTTAAAAACCCTAGCCTTTGATTCTTCTCTTTACTTGATCTTTATGATTGTTGGGGATCCTAGGTCAGCTTTATCTACTCCTCCTTAGGCAGACTTCAATATTGCAAACATCTTCGGTTATACTAGTTTTCTGAAGAATGCAATTCCTTCTTCTTTAACTTTGTTCGTCAAGTCGTATGCATCCGCGGTTTCAAAATATTCTCTAATATAGGATATTCACCTTGGAAATTGGATCATCTGAAAATTCAACTTACGAACTTATGGGGGCTGACCTCGACATGAAATTTATTTCTTTGGGATGTGGTTTCCATCATGTTATGTTGGGAAGCGTGAATGCAAAGAATATTGTGTGGAATTGAGTCTGAATATAAGGCCTGTTTTCTTTCGCATACAGCCATGGGTGAGGGATTTTGATCCCTATAAAAAAGTCATCAAATGCGCAAGTATGGGTTCGTTTCCAGTTTTTGCCAACTAGGAGTGTTGGGATCCTCGTATCCTTACCGATCTTGCACGATGTCTAGGTGTATTAATAACCGATCGACCGAACCACTTTAGAGGGTAGTTTTGGACACCATGCACGTCTCTTAATATATATTGATCTTTCTTCGAAATTGCCACAAACAATTGGTTTAGAACGGGATGGAAAGGATTTATGGATTGATCTTATATGCGAAAAGCTCCCGGCTTTCTGTAAATTATCTAGGTTTACGGGGCATTTACCTTTCGAGTGTATACAACCAGTAGGAAACAAGAATTCAGAACTCATCACTCGCAGCCGTTTAAGTAATCGTCGGAATCAAGAACGAAATTAACAAAATTTCTCACATTACAAACGGTTCATCCATTGATAATATAATAATCTGGATTGCTATTTACCGCCCCCTTATTAGACTTACTGCCCCCATGATGACGAAAACGTCATTATGAATAAAATAATTATAATTATATACCAACCTCAAATATTGAAAATATCCTTATGAATTAAAAAATTAAAATATATTCGATTTTATATTAAAGAAATAATATATTTCCTTTTAAAATAAAAATAAATATTTAAATATAATGGAAATACAATCTCAATGAGTAAGTAAATAATTAACTCCTATTACAAATAGATTAGGAAAACAATACAAATCTAGTTAGGAAATACAATTCTAAAGAGTAAGTAAATAATTAACACCTATTATAATTAGATTAGGAAAACACTACAATTTCAAAAAAGAAAAATAAGCATGACTCCTAAAACAAAACTAATAAACTCAATATAACTCAAAGTATTATAGTTGAAGATCAATTATTCTTAGTATGGATAACTCTAACTTGCAACAAAGAATTGGAGGAGATGAAAGAGACTACAGTTCCTAATATTACCACAGAAGAAATCCTTACCTCAAAAGATGCGGTTAAATGGACACGAAATAAAGCACTCTCTTTAGGCTTTGAAATTACCATTGCTTCACACAAAAATATAAATAGTAAGCTTTTGAGATGTAACCCTAGTGAACAGTACAGATGAAACAATAGAAATTTAGATCAAGCAACTTGCAAGTACACTACAACGAAATCATGTAAATGTCCATTTTAAATATATGTTAATTTTATTAAGTGTTAAACTCCTGAAATTATCAAATAATATATATGATTTTTTTAAATGTTTCTTATAATGTACTTTAATTTACAATTTATGATAACCGCATTAATTAATATATTAATTATGTACAAGCTGAACTTATTAATATATATAAAATATAATTTTTTAATAAATAAATATAAAAATATATAAATAATTTTAAAGATGATAAACACTATTATTTAATTTTAATATTAATTATAAAAGGCATATAAGAAATCATACGAAGCGATAAATCTAAAAAAGCACCTATAATAATATGCCCTTTTAGCATTACAAACTGTTCCATAATATAATGTTGTTTTTAAATCGTGGATCAATTTTTAGAAATATTAAAATGGGAATAGCATATTACACCATTATAAAAGTAAAACCTGTTTCTGATTATTAATTAGTCCATTGTGTATTATTGCGTAAAAATAGGAATAAAAATTTGATTCAAGATCTCAAATCTTTTCCAGATTCGAACATATTAGGGCATTTTTAATGGATAGTGGATTCTAAGATTATATGGTATGTGGAATAGAAATCCACATTGATGACATATCTGTAAGTACGAGATTTTGCAGTCCCCCTCGCGAGACGATGATGATGTATACCCGATTTTATTCCTCCTAATAAAAATTCTTTTTGGAACTTTTATATAAAATTCACTATGAATTTTATTTTTAGAAAAATCTAGTTCGACGTGTCCTGTAACGCGTTTGGTGGTAGCTCAGATGGATGATTTACATCCAAAAATAATTTAGTCATAAATATCCATTAAAATATCCTTAAAATTTAAAAAATACCTTTTGACCCGCTTTTGGCAGTTTTTTGGGCTTATGAGCCCCCTGGCAGTCAGCTGGCAGGAAGCTGATACCGCCGCCAGCATTACTCATACCACCGGCGGCATGGCCTAAATCAGGCTCTGCACAGACAGCTTCTGCTTCTTCCTTTGACTAGCTCTTTTTTATCATTTCGGTGAAACTGGCTAAAATACATTGGAGATCACCCTTTTTGCCTCTAAAAACATGCATTAGGGTTTCTAAGAGGGGGAGGACAACTGAAATCTGGAATTTGATTGGTTTTAGAGTGAGAAAATCTCTTCTAGTGAGATGAAGAGTATAAAAGGTAAGAAAAGGGATTTTAGTCCACTTTTCTTAGTTTTTCTTCTTTGATTCTCTTAGTTAAAGCTTAAAATCAGTAGACTTTAGGTTAAAATCAACTTAATAGGAATTTAGGTACATAAATCTTTAAATTTACTACCCAAATCATCATCCCGAGCTCCCCGGAGATGTCATACGGACACAAAGTGGTGGATTCACGACCCCGAGGTAAAACTTCTGAGTCTCATAGCTCTTTGGCTTTCATTTTATTTGTTTGTTGTGTTTTTGTTGTTATTTGTGCTTAATTTTGGGTTTTGGTCGCTTTTCGGCCAAAACAGCTGCTGCAAGAAACTGAAGCCGCCGGCGGTATCAACCATGCCGCCAGCGGCATCGTTGATACCACCAGTGGCCTCACTTGCCCCCAGTGGCCCCATTTTCTTATAGGACCCTTTCTTTATGGTATCCAGGAAATCATATAACTTGCCTGCGTAGATGATACCGCCTGCGGCCTCAGCCATGCCGCCGGCGACATGAGCTTCCGGACGGCAATTTCATTTCGTTTAATTTCTCGGACTAGTTTAAATTTCTGAAGCTAGGACATACAGTGCAACGATTAAGGTCCAGGACTTTCTGAAAACAGACCCCACCCCATATCATGTGGCATTTTCACTAATAATCCAATTAAAATAACAATCGAGTCTAAAACATGAATATAACGGAATTCTCTCGCAAACGCCGTTTAAATCTCATTTCTAGCCATCCAACCGGGCTCAATAAATAGTAAATAAAATATGCCATGTTCACGCTAACTAGGGTCTTGTTTTGTCTACTAACTATGCATGTTAAGTGATAAACCTCGTACAATGTGTCGTATCTGTTCTAACCGTTTTGTGCAGGTAGACTTAGGTTAGATGAATGTTAGGCCTTCGGGTATTTTTATTTGTTGTATAGATCAAATGTATAGGATTTGAAAGCCTTGTAATAATTTTAATTTCTACATTTATTTTTGGATGACTGTAATAATTTATTTATTGCTTTGGTTGCTTGATAACGCGCTAACAATATACAACAGAAAACACAATAAATAGGGTGGTTTAAAACCGATTAAAAAAGAATGAAGTATTTTAACTTGGCCTAATGTAAAACAGATAACATCATCCGAACTCGGAATCTCTACTTAAGGTATGGTCTACCACTCGGTGGGAAAATCGTACAAAGATATCCCGGTTGAGCTGAATCGGGTGGTGACTCTATTTTAAGTACTGAATTTCGATCTCGTGTCCTTTAATAAATAAATTGGACTTAAAATTCAACATCAACATTAGTACTTTTATCACGCTAAAATAAGGGTCAATCCTTCGGCACGCTTCACAGTGTCTGTTATTTTTGTGCCCCCTGTGCCACGCATCTCATGC
The DNA here is from genome assembly GCA_947683365.1 of Euphorbia pulcherrima. Classification (NCBI taxonomy): domain Eukaryota; kingdom Viridiplantae; phylum Streptophyta; class Magnoliopsida; order Malpighiales; family Euphorbiaceae; genus Euphorbia; species Euphorbia pulcherrima. Next base: position 10,974,028 of record CANTUS010000016.1, read on the forward strand.
GGTCCTCGAGGGTGAGAAAAAGGTCGTCCGCTCACAGTGGCGACCCTGCTGGGGATTGATCTGTTTAAACTTGAACTTAAAATTTTCAATAAGTTTAAAGGATTTTGATGATGTATTGAAATCATTGGCCAAATTAAAACTCCATTCTTTTTCATAACGTTTTATCCTTACGCATGTAGATTGTTCGTTAACATTAGGTGCCCCACTTTACCCGAGAAGCTCGCGAAAGTATCACTTATGACCTATTTGGCATTGAGGATACCTAGTGGGTGGATCACTCATTTTAACCAACACGTAAACTCCTGCGATCACACCTATTTGGGGAGTGGTTGAGTAACGTGGAATCAAGGTAAACGAGAAATTTCTACATCAACAACCCTATGCCAAAGCCGCACTAGAAAAAGCCCTAGCACTTCACTCCCTTAGGATTACGAAAACAATGAAAATAATTAGGACGCACTTTATGAGCACGGGCTTTTCGGTGACCCTCGGAACGATGATGACTTTTTGCTCCAACCTTTTACGGTATAGTTGTTCCATTATTTTTAGAATCGAATCAAGTTTGGCAAGTTCTTTGTTGACGATTTTAAGATCTTTGACCCCAATTAATTAAATATTGGATCGTTTTTAATTTGTTAACCGCTTCCTTTTCCCTCGCACGTAGTAAATTGTTTCGCGATTTTTTCCTTAAAAATTCGGACATTTTAAGGGAGTCTCATTTGCATCGTTGGACTCTGGGTTCCCCGAGCTTCCCGGAATGTCAAGTATCGCCCCGTGCAAATGCCCGTAGTGTAATTTGTTCGCATTTCGGGCCCGACAAGCCGAGCCCCTTTTGCCTTTTTCCCTAGGGTGCCCCCGATCCGTTGGCGGCGTCGTGGACCATATGGCAGGCCGCGTCGCATAACGCGGCCTAGATCTGGCCACGTCATGTGACGCGTCCTGGGCTGGGCCGCGTCATCTGACGTGGCCTTGGCCCAGTCGTGTTAGCAACGCAACCTTCACGCGGGGTTTCTTTATCTGGAGTTTTTCCGGGTTTTCCTTGGCCAGCAAGTCGGGTTTTGGATTTTTTTCAGTCAAATATTGGCAATTGGAGGATTAATTTGAATATTTTACACTTGAAAAGGCTATAAATACCCCTCAAAAATCAGATTTGAGGAGGAGGAGGAACTTCTTTTCTTTGGCTGATTTTTCAAGAGAAAAATTCTTTGAATTCTAAGGCTTTAGGAAGAAAAAGTTTAGTAATATTGGGAAAATCTAAGCCACTATACTTGGTTCTTGATTTTTAAATATTATTAGACTTAATCTCTTAGGTTAAATCATTAAAATCTATTAGAAATCTTAGGTAAAAATTGGTTTAAATTGGATTTAGGGACTTCTTCCTCACAAATCACTAAATCCCTTGCTAAATCGGTTGTTTCGTCGGGTTTTCATCTCAAATCCGTCACAAAGCTTGCCAAGCGTTCGGTTGGAGTCTCGGGAGTGGATTCACGTACTTTAGGTAACTTTCTGAGTTTCAATCTATTTCTTTCTGTTATTTATTTCTACTGCTGTGTTTTTTCTTATTTTTCTGGGTGTTTGGCCCCTTTATTCGTCCTTTTTGTGATTCTCTGTCAAAAATCCGGCTGACTGTTCTGGCGAACATTAGGCCGACTGAACATCACCTAGGCCGCCTCGCTCAGTCGGCCTAATACTTCGTTCAGTCGGCCTACGGGTCACTCAAGCGGCCAATCGTAGTTTTGTCAGATTTTCTGGGTTCTTTTTCCCCAAACTGAAAAACTAAAGTTATTTAAGCATTTTAAGTCCGAATCTACTGTAACAGGTAGGAAACGACTTGAAATTTTAGCGATCTTGGGTTTTCAGACACAAAAAGGCTGATTCCAGCTTGTTTAGACTTTTTTCCGGCAGGCCACTTCAGTGGGACGAAGGCCGACTGAGCGTCATCTAGGCCACCTCGTTGAGTCGGCCTACCATGTCGCTGAGTCGGCCTACTGCCTCACTGAGTCGGCCTACTGGTAAAAATGTCCAAATGGTCCCTGTTTATTTTATTCTGTTGTTTTTGGCCCGGGTTTTTGTCATTTTAATGCATTTTCAGTCCCGTTTTCAACCCAAAAAATTCCCAAAAAATTATGGCTGATCTGAAATTTGTCTTTTTTATTTTTTTTATTCTGTTTTTTAGATTTTACTTATTTTTATTTGATTTAATATGTATTCTAATGGCTTAAAAATAGTGTCTTTGCTAAATAAATCTAAATAAATTATTTTCTACCAACTAAAAATCCCAAAAAATATTCTCAACACATTAAATCTTACTTTAGGATATTTAGTCAATTTATTTCACCTTTTTTAGGTTGTTAAATAATTAAGTAATGCCCAAAATGTTAAATAATTAAGTAATGCCCAAAAAAATCACGTTTTTGTCCAAAAAAATCCAAAAATATCGTTTTCCTCATGCTATTATTTTCCACACTTATTTGTTCGTACTTTATTTGTGATTATTCCCGTATTAATCTTGTCTCGTTTGGGGCCGGGTCCGAGTCGGTAAGCTCGGTTAAAATCCGGTTTCGCCCGTTTATTTATTTATTTTCTTGCATTAGAGAAATGTATAGGTATTTGTAAAGCCCTGTAATAATTTTATTTTCTTACTTTGTTTATTTATCGCTTTTCGTGTGATGTATGGCATATTAAACCGAAAACACCAAACAATAATCGGATCAAATCGCATAAGAACTAAGGTCACGCTTATTAAAATATAATCGACTTGATTTAAAAATTGAAAAGTAAGCGACATCATCCAAACCTAGAATCTCTGTTTTAAGGTACGGTCCAACCACCCGGTGGGAATATCATACCCGATTTCCCGGTGGAGCTTAACCGGGTGCCGACTCTATTTTAAAATATGGGATTCTAAGTCTCAAATCCCTTAACCCATTAATCGGATTAAATTTCAACTTCAACATCGCTTCCATTATCCAGTTTCATCGCGCTAAAATAAGGATCATCCCTTAGCCTGCTTCACAGCGCTCGTTGTTTCTCCGCCCCACGCCGAAGAGCATTAAGGCTTACAGTGCGGGCGGGGGGATCCGGAGGGGGTCGTCAGCTCACACACTTCTTTTGCCATTACCATTGAAGAAGTCAAACTCCATCCTTCCAAAAAGAAGTTACGCAGGAGTCATAAGGTTGGAAGAGGGGCGTTTTTGTGTGCTATGTGCTACGTGCTCATGCATCGGCTTCAAGAGCCAAAAATCAATTTACCCTTACCGATCTCCATTCGTGGGAGAAGTTTAGCAATATCCGTAGGACTTCTTTTGTACCCCTATTGAGTCATGACATATCACTATACATGACGAAGGGTACGAGAGTCCCACAAATGTTGGAGGGATAAGCCTCAGCATCATCGCTAATCACATCTACGTGCAGCCATACATATCATGCATTGCTTCCCAAGAACAAAAGCATGCATACCATCCATAACCATTTACAACCCATTTATAGTCTGACCCACGGTTCATGATCCTAAATAGTCTTCCTCCCAAATCCGGACCTTCATTGCCAGCCATGTCTCATAATGACAACATCGCCCTGCCCAAGGAACAAATCGGCCCTACTCCTACCTCGACAACAGCTCACCCTCCATCTCTTGGGTCAGAAATCGCTGCCACCATCATCCAGTTTTTAAGCTCGGATCAATTCCAAAACATCATTCGGGAACTGATTCGGACAGCTATGTAGGCATTCATCAAGCAAGCGTTAGCAAACCAGAGCTCTGACTAGGTCACACAATCTCCGGGCGTGACACCCACAGTCGCGACTACCGTGCAACAGTCATCCACCCTCTAAACCAGTGAGCAGGTTATGCAATCTCTCGATATGACACTTAATGGTGAAACACTCTTGCAATCACTGCCATCTGCTTACCCCGGGCAAAGGGAAGGAGCCAAGAGTCAAGTTCCTCCATCATTCTCTGGTATCTCGCCTCTAACATTGGCCACTCTATTGCAATTTATGTTATCCGTAGCCCCGATGCCTCCTCAGTACGACCAGGTCATGCAACCTCCGGGCATGATACCCAAAGTTTAAGCCTTCTTGTGTCAGTTGGTGACAGCTAACTGTGATCAAAAAAAGGAAGGAGCCCAAATAGGGGGAGAAGAGGTATTGTAGAACCCTGACTCATGCGTGTCCCCATCTTGAATCATGAAGGGCCAAAAGACCTCTCAAAAGTTGGCACCAGCTGCCATTATTCAGCCAAGCAGTGGTCTTACGGTTAGCATAAGTCTATGGAAACTATCGCTTAATGTAATCTTCACCGAATTGAGGGAAGCCGGCCTTCTCAAATCCCTTCATAAATACAGACCCCCATGAGAGATGAGAGAAAAAGCTTTTACGGATATCATGTTCTATCGGGTCATCGCACCAATGAATGTAGGACTTTAGTTCGCACCATCCAACATCTGGTAAGGGATAGGAAGATTGTTGAACCTAAAAGAGCATCTAGCGCTATGAACTGCCCCTTGCCGGAGTTTGGTAACTAGACAAAGACGACCAATCCCAGCTTGACTAAATAAGGAAATGGGCCATATGAACTCATCAAGGCCATCTGTTCTAAGGGTAAAGAAAAATCATGCTCCGACGATGAGGATGAGGAGTCAATCAATGAAGAGGCCAAGGAGGTTATGGCCCCCATGATCAAAGCCATGACAGTTTTAGCAAAGAAGCATGGTCAAAGGGAAGCAAAGAACCCGATGATCAAGGCCATGAGGCAGTTCACCAAGGTCCTCACCGGGGAGTCGAGTCAGGTGAGAGACACCTTACCCAGTACCAAGCAGAATGAGACTCAGCCTGCCACCGATATCAACACCAAAGACCCTCTGCCTGTGGAAGATTAAAAGCCTAGATTTGTAATCTTTAGATTTCTTTATGCTTTCAGTTTGAACAATTTCATGTTTGAAACTTTCAGCTCCATGAGCAACTTCTATTTAATCTACTTGCATCATATTTTGAACCATTTGATCCACGCATTCATATGAGCATACGCATGATGTTTTCAGTAGTCAAGATACTTCATTTCATGAAATTAATTTGAGTACAATTGGAATTTCTCAAGTGGTAACCATTTCCAATAATTCAACTCCTATTAAAAAATGAGAGAAAATAAAGTGCTTAACGATCGCGATAACGCTTTCATCTAGTCATGACCAAAATCGACAAGCATTAAGAAAGAAGTTTGATCTCACCTAGAATTAACTCAACAATCTTACAACTTTTGCTCAAACCTATTAAAGAAGTTCGGCTTGTTTTGAGGAATATCAAGGCATACATTTTCAACCCACCCATTTCCCACTCTCGACCCTTCTCTCACGCTTTGCCCAAAACTTCCCTGCTCTTTGGACATTCTTGGCATGGGGGCAAATACGATTGATAAAATTTGGCCTTCATCAAAAGAAATACAGCCACATCATCATAGCTTCAAGGAAAGCCAAATCTTACAGCTAAGAAAATGGCCAAACTCACAGAGAGACACATCTTCACCCATCACGAATTAACTCGCCATAAGCACCTCAAGAAAACCAGCTAAATGAGCTACCAATCACACCTTTTGAAGGCACCAAGCAAAATCCCCCCAAACCAAATGTCACTTGGCTTATAGAAATAAGATACAGTTGAAACCCTCTACCACCAATACAAGGGGCAAAGTCAGGCCTTACTAGGGAGGATCGTATAAACCACAGATTAAAGGAGCAATTAGAAGAGCAATCAAACCAATCGAGGCGATACTTTTTAAACACCCAAACTCCCACAAACCAAGCTCCTTGTAACATGGTCGATCGAAATGGAAGTAAGATCACCCAATGTAATTTTGGAGGTTAGAATGAACTAAGTAATCTAGTGTGATGGTCGAACGGATGCTAAAAGCCTTGAAGAATCTACAAAGGCACGAGCGAGTGCACAACAGCAAGTCAGGTACTTGATACCCTCGCTAAGAGTCATAGACCCGGTATTAAGGCATCTGGAATCTTCCAACACTGACGTCAAGAAAAATTTCAGATCAAATTGGGAAAATCGTCGTGTGGCAAAAAATGGTACCGAATGAACGTGGCAATCAAAGTCATAAGCAGGGGCGAGAGCGAGTTCATCAGCCAGGGCGTGCTTAAGCGTTATCTTATCTAAACAAAAGAAATAAATCAGAAAAAAGCGGCATAATAAAAAAATAAATGTGATAATCACCCGCCTTTCGGTCTTTTATTGATCGGGCAAAAATTAGAGTGACACCCGACGGTCGGTATTCTGCAAACTGGCCGCGCAAAAATTAGGGGATGAGTTAAAATTGCCCGCTGGACTGAAAACCCGAAAAGGGCAGTTCAGGCAAAAATTAGGGCATGAGAGAAAAATAATGAGATGTTAACCTGAAAATCTGTAAAGATTGGTCACACCAGGAGTTTAATTAATGAAAATGGTTACCAACGTCTTGTACTTAAATTAAATTCATTCAATAAAAGTGTCTTTCGCACTGAAATCTGTATGCTTGTGATTGTATGAATGCCTGGCAACCAAGGGAAGGAAACATCATAAGTAAGCTTAATTAAAGATGCTTCGAGCTCATCAATGATTCAATTCAAAAATCCAGATGGACTGAAAATGTCTAGGTCTATGAAAAAGTCAGAATAGGTCTGGTAGATTGAAAACCCAAAAAGGGCGGTCGAGGCAAAAATTAAGACAAGACTCGATAGATTAAAAACTCCTAGGGGCAGTCTATGCAAATGTTAGACTTAAAAAGATGAGAAAAAACATAATAAAAATACAAAGGAATAAAAGAAAGCAAAAGAGAAGTCCGAATCTGTAAATCTGGAACTGATACTGCCGACAACTTAGTCATGCTGCCGACGGTATAAATGAAATCGCCGGCGAAGTGGGTCAAGCTGCCGGCAGCATGATGCTTCCCCTATAAATTTTAGACATGTTTCGGCCATTTCAAACCTGTGCAAAACCTGTAAAAACCCTAAACTCTGTTCACAGGCATATTTCAAGCCCAAAATCCAAGTTTTATTTAAACCAAAGCCCGAAGGCGCACAAGTTGTTCAAACATCCAAGCCTAAGCCTAAACAAATCAAATCCAAATCACCCAAAGTCAAAACCACAAACCAAACAAACCAAGATCCCAATATCACAGAGGTAACAAATCCAACAAGAAAAGAATAAAATCTAATTGCCAGCCTCTGTCAGTTGACCGAGATGAAAACTCTGTGCCTTCCATAAAATAGCGGTTGGTAACATCCTTATCCTCCTCTTCCATCCTACCCTTGGTCAATGAAAGACTCCATGAATACGCATTCTCGGTGGTAGGGCGTCTTTCAGCTATTTTCTTCTTCCCTTTTTGGCTAGCCTCGTGTTGAGGGGTGCGGTCCAGAGCTTACTCCTCTCATGGACGGTGGCATCCAATTATTGCTCCAATTCTCCAACCCGACGCCTGAGTTCCAAGTTTGCGGCCACCTCTTCCCGGTACATTGCCTGGCCTAGTCAACATCAGATAGAGACATCATCATAAATTCCTGAAAATAAAACAACGATAAACGCATCATTCATAACATTCATACATGCACCTTTTACTGTTAAAACATCATGTGAACACGTAGGTACCTTATCAAATAGAGTTTAAGAAACTAGGGTATCTCTAAAGGCAAAGGCATTCCCCGCTATCCGCTCCGCTTCCCAGCGTGTAACCTGTTATATCCAAAAAGTTGTGATCAAGTGAATTATCTTAAAAAGAAGGATCACGTGGGCGTTCTTAGGAAGCTTATATGTATGGTTCCAGGAGGCACGAAGTCCAGCGAGTGAGTGCTCGGAGAAATCTCCCTAATTCGAAGGTCACCACTAGGGCCTAAAAGCATGAAGGACTACTCCAAGGCTATCAAGAGGAGCCCTGGCACTATATCAGTGCCACCATACCCGCCCCGATCTCGTACCCCGTTCGACTCAGGCTGGCTCCTCTTATTAGAAGGTGCCTAAAAATATAACAAAAGCAAAAGCAGATATAAACTTCAATGTGGAAAGATTGCGATGTTTACCTAGGAGGAATAGCATCCCTCGTGAACTGGTATCTCCTCGGTACCACCGTCGCCATTGTCATCATCCTCCTCATCATTGCCATCCTCTTCATCCCCCTCGCTACTCTCACTCTCACTAATCACGTCACTAGGGGCCCTTGGTTCCCTTTTCTTATTATGGAACATGATTGTATCATCGGCATGGATATAGGGGCAAAGGGGGAGCAACTGCGATGTAAAGTCACCATAAACACCGGGGACACTTGCGACCACCCTGCCATTTCCCTCAATAAAGTCAGCCTTATCAACCTAGTCAGTAATGGTCAAGTATGGCCACCACAAGCCCGTCGGAGGAGACGGAGGCACAGGCCTAACAGGGGGCAAGTCATCCCTCCACCTGTGCACTCTCTCACCCAGATACCACTTTAGAGAAAAAGGGCACTCGATCACAAATCGCCTATCATCCAATCCCTTCGTCACTTTATGAATAACCACTAAGTTAGACGCTTCCTTGAAAGGGTCCCTTTTCACCTGCACAGACTAACCAGAACAACCAATGTAAGTACAGCCAATAATGTACATTTATACTAATAGTTTGTTCAAATTTGAGATAGGATCAAAAGATTGCTTACCGCGCCTATTTTTAAATGCCACAACACTTCCCTATAATCGGTCTTCCACCTATAGAAGCCCCCGACGCTCCCATACCAGTGAGCAAGAAAGTGAGCTTCGGCCGGTACCTCTGTCTAGAAGGCCACTGCAGGAAGGATCTCATACTTGAAAGCCCATGCCTGTACAACCAAAAACTCCATTAGTTCAAGTTGGCAAAGAAAGCAATCAAAGGATCAAAAATGCTAAGAGTGCTAAAAAAAAGTGAAAATGATAAGATAGCACCATACCTGAATGAGTAGATGGCCCAATCAAAGGACCTTATCCTTCATCCTGGCTCCGATGTCTAATCTATGATATATCTGGGCGAGAATGGCCCTTGGCCAATTTTTCCCTTGGATCGTCGCCACGTCCTCAATCGCCAAAATCAGTCTATAGTTCACCTTACTGCTAGAGACTGGGAAGAAAAGCACAGTCAGTAGCGAAATGATGAAGGAATGGACGTAGGCCTCCCTCTGCAGCTCGGGCACCACCTTCTTCTTCTTCCAAAACTTGCTCAACTCCCCGTATGATAAGCGCCCTGACTTGGGCTTGACCCCGAATAGCTCGGTAACTTGTTTCACCATGGGTCCTTGGACATAGTGCCTTTCTATGTAGACATCAAAGTGAATGACCTCATTAGTCCAAGGCAGCCCGATCATAGGCACAATATTCGACGGGGTGATCATAACCTCACCAATTGGAAGATGGAACGTTTGGGTGGTTTCCGACCACCTATCAGTCAATGTCGTGAGAGCCGAGTGTGATAGTTTAGGCATTATGATCGGCAAAATTTAGGCTAAAGCCCTAAAACCCATCACATCAATGGCTGGTCGAAGTGCGGGGCCATGCTTATTTATCACCTTCCTCCACTTGTCGATGGTTCCCATTCCCCCAGTAGATGTGACAGAATGGGAGTGCAAAAGACAAGGAAATCAGAAACAGATAGATAAGTCTTCGATTTTTCCTAAAACTTCTTTTTTATCTGCTGGAAGGCTATCGATGCCGCTTCTATAAGTATTGATGCCGCCGGCGACATTTGCCATACCGGCAGCGGCATGAATGATGTCGTCAACGACATTGATATAAACAACAGAAACATGGCAAGAAATCCAGGCCTTTCCACAAGGCCCGATGCCACTAACGATATCACTCATACTGCCGATGACATCAACACCTGTGGGCAGAATGCAGTTTTGCCCCTAAATCACATCATATCGCACCAAAATCATTAAAAATGCAATTAACTAAAATTGAAACATGGAATCAAGTCAAAAGAACCCTATAGCATGCATTGTAAAGTTTATACACTCCTATTTTTGCTTTTTTATAACGACAGAATTTCAAGTTCATAACCGAAATCACAAAATGAAGTTATTGAGTTTTTGCAGGATTACTTAGGTGTGGGAGAGGTGATCTTCTTTTTCCAAGATGAGGTTGGTGATAGGCATGGTTATCTTGTAACCATACATGCTCTCGGATTCCTTTATGCCATAACCGACAGAAACAGGGCAAATTTTCAGCCTCGCGATAGAAGAATTAGACAAATCATCCCTAGCCTTGGCAGTTGATCTTCCTTTAAGAGCCTTAGAAATCCTCTTCATGGTTGGAATCGAAAGGAAAGCAAAGGATTTGGTTTTTGTGAAAGAAAGAAATAGAGGGGGTTGTGGTTTTTGTATGCAGAATGAAGAAAGAGAAAGAGTTTTACTCTTTTCAACCCCCTCACAAAATTCCAGGAGTTTTAATTTATCTAAAACTGCTCATGCATGCCACCGCCGGCATCAGCTCAAACCGCCAGCGACATCAGTGATGCCGCCGGCAGCATCACCTTCCCTATTTTGAATTTTGAATTTCTATGACCATTCAAATATGCCATGTGGCACTCCAAACCACAAGCGGCATCAACCAAACTGCTAGCGGCATCAGCCAGGCCGCCGGCTACACCAATATTTCCCTCTACATCCCTCAGCAAATCCAGTGGAATCCCGGCTCCAGCCCCAACATCCCAGGACTTCTAAAACCCTTATACTTTCAACTATTACTTTTTTTACTATTGATCAAAGGGGAAAAAATATTTATTATTTTACAAAGTCGATCAAGCAGTAAAAATGCCATTTAAAAATTTGTCTAATCTTGTTCTCATACTACTCCTTGCAGGTACAACCACAGCCGCAAACCCAATATACTCGTTCACTATGCCATCAGGCGATTATGGAATGACCCTGTACGTTCTGATCTTCAAGTTCACCCCTGGAATGCTAACTGAAGGTCCCTGCATGTCGCCTTTGGGTTTACCCCGAGATCATAGCGTGACCTTGTACATGCCGCTTTTGGTTTCAACCATCGTGTTATCATCCAAGACTTCTGAAACCCTTGTACTTTTAATTATTATGTTTTTACTGTTGATCGAAGGGGCAAAAATATTTTTGTTTCACAAAATTGATCAAGCAGTAAAAACGTTATCTAAAAAACTAGTTTAATCCTTTACTTCTCACTTGTTACAGAAATGATGCCCAAGTCCGCTTGGCAAATCCACAAAGCATAAGTCCGACCAAGGGGCAACCAATCCTTAAAGCATAAGTCCGATCTAGGGGCAACCTCTCCATGAAGCTCAAGTCCGACCAAGGGGCAACCTCTCCACAAAGCATAAGTCTGACCAAGGGGCAACCTCTCCACAAAGCATAAGTCCGACCAGAGGGCAACCTCTCCGTAAAGCTCAAGTCGAACCAAGGGGCAACGAATCCACAAAGCATAAGTCTGACCAAGGGGCAACCTCTCGACAAAGCATAAGTCCGACCAAGGGGCAACCTCTCCGCTAAGCTCAAGTCCGACCAAGGGGCGACCAATCTACAAAGCATAAGTCCGACCAAGGGGTAACCAATCCGCAAACCATAAGTCCGATCAAGGGGTAAATCTCTCCGTGAAGCTCAAGTCCGACCAAGGGGCAACCAAATCTCAAAGCTCAAGCCCGACCAAGGGGCAAACCAGGCATCCATCAGGTATCATTCCTAATCCTTGCTCTTTCGTGGAATCATACTGACATGTGGCAGTAGTGATCCCCCGAGGGGCAGCCTATGAGCACTGAATTTTGCAGTCCCTCTCACGAGACAATGATAACGTATACCTAATTTTATTTCTCGTAATAAAAATTCTTTTTGGAATTTTTATATAAAATTCTCTATGAATTTTATTTGGAGAAATCTAGTTCGAAGTGTCCTGTAACGCGTCCGGTGGTAGCTCAGATGGATGATTTCCACCCAAAAATAATTTATTCCTAAATACCCAATAAAATATACTTAAAATTCAAAAAGATACCTTTTGACCCGCTTTTAACCCCTTTTGGCAGCTTTTTGGGCTTATGGGCCCACTGGCAGTCAGCTGGCAGGAAGCTGATGCCGCCGGCGGCATCACTCATACTATCGCGGTATCTTTCATGCCACCGCCGGCATGGCCTAAATCAGGCTCTGCACAGACAGCTTCTGCTTCTTCCTTTGACTAGCTCTTTTTTACCATTTCGGTAAACTGGCTAAAATACATTAGAGACCACCCTTGTTTGCCTATAAAAACATGCATTAGGGTTTCTAAGAGGGGGAGGACAACTTAAATCTAGAATTTGAGAGGTTTTAGAGTGAGAAAATCTCTTCTAGTGAGATAAAGAGTAGAAAAGGTAAGAAAAGGGATTTTAGTCCACTTTTCTTGGTTTTTCTTCTTTGATTCTCTTAGTTAAAGCTTAAAATCAGTAGACTTTAGGTTAAAATAAATTTAATAGGAATTTAGAGACATAAATCTTTAAATTTACTGCCCAAATCATCATCCCGAGCTCCCCGGAGGTGTCATAAGGATCACGAGGAGGTGGATTCACGACCCTGAGGTAAAAATTCTTAGTCTCACAGCTCTTTGGCTTTCATTTTACTTGTTTGATGTGTTTTAGTTGTTATTTGTGCTTAATTTTGGGTTTTGGTTGCTTTCAGGCCAAAACAGCTGCTGTAAGAAATTGAAGCCGTCGGAGGCATTTGAAGCCGCCGGCGGTATCAACCATGTCGCCAGCGGCATTGTTCATACCGGCAGTGGCCTCACTTGCCCCCAGTGGCCCCATTTTCTTGTAGAACCCTTTCTTTATGGTATCCAGGAAATCATATAACTTGCCTGCATAGCTGATACCGCCAACGGCATCATTGATGCCGCCGGCGACATGAGCTTCTAGACAGCAGTTTCGTTTTGTTTAATTTTCCGGCCTAGTTTAAATTTTCGAAGCTAGGACATACAGTACAACGATAAAGGTCCAGGACCTTCTAAAATCAGACCCCACCCCATACCATGTGGCATTTTCACTAATAATCCGGTTAAAATAACAATCGAGTCTAAAACATGAATATAACGGAATTCTCTCACAAACGCCGTTTAAATCTCATTTCTAGCCATCCAACCGGGCTCCATAAATAGTAAATAAAATATGCCATGTTCACGCTAACTCGGGTCTTGTTTTGTCTACTAACTATGCATGTTAAGAGAACACCTCGTACAATGTGCCGTATCTGTGCTAACCTTTTTGTACAGGTAGACTTAGGTTAGATGAATGTTAGGCCTTCGGGTATTTTTATTTGTTGTATAGATCAAATGTATAGGATTTGAAAACCCTGTAATAATTTTAATTTCTACATTTATTTTTGAATGACTGTAATAATTTATTTATTTCTTTGGTTGCTTGATAACGCGCTAACAATATACAAACCGAAAACACAATAAATAGGGTAGATTAAAACCGATTAAGAAAGAATGAAGTATTTTAACTTGGCCTAATGTAAAACAGATAACATCATCCGAACTCGGAATCTCTACTTAAGGTATGGTCTACCACCCGGTGGGAAAATCGTACCAAAATTTCCCGATTGAGCTGAACCATGTGATGACTCTATTTTAAGTACAGGATTTTGATCTCGTGTCCTTTAACACATAAATTGGACTTAAAATTCAACATGAACATCAACATCAACAACAGTGCTTTTATCACGCTAAAATAAGGGTCAATCCTTCGGCATGCTTCACAGCGCTTGTTATTTTTCTGCCCCCCGTGCCACGCATCTCACGTGGTCCTCGCGGGTGGGAAAAAGGTCGTCAGCTCACGATGTCAATGATTTTAAAAATAGATAATTTCTTTTAGAAAGATAGCTACACTATATTGTCTATTTCATTTAGTTTTGTATAATAAAATAATTATAAAAGAAATTAATTTTAAATTAAATGGGAGTGTTTGAATGTTTAATATTAAAATATTAATTAATATTATGAGTTGGTCTTCTATTTGATTGTCTGCATTTAAAAGATTAAATATACAATGTCTAATATTTATTATGCCACATCATATAAGAAAGAGAAAATAAAAGAGCTGATATAAAATTATTTTTTAATTTATTATTTATTATTATTTATGTGATAAGACTTTTTTTTTAGAATAAATTATTTAATAAAGATGCTCTGGAAACAAACATGCTATTAAACTCATTCTGTGTTTGCCTTATTTATTAATATATGAATTAATGCATATAAACTCATTATATTAGTCAACAAACGACTTCTAAACATAAATAATTTATTTTATTTTGTTGTATAGGTTTAATAATGATAACAAGTGACAGTTATTTGAATGCATTACCTTATGGACAAAAGCAAACTAGGATATTTTAACCATTATCTTATATAAGTTTAAGCCTAGCTCATTATAACTATAGCTTTGTTGCGCAACATGTGAAAGCTTTCAATGATATGATATTGTCTATTTTGAACTTAAGTTTTGCAGTTTAATGATCTCCCTTTAAATAAAATATCAGGCGAACCAACTTTATTCGACATTTTGAAGATTCATTCATATTACGGCTAACGTCGGAATATGACTCTAATAACACATGTTGCGCAGCTCGAAAACTCGAGGACATCTCATATCCCCCACGATATTATGATATTGCACTTTGGCCTAAGCTCTCATCATGAATTTTCTCTTAACACCAAAAATCTTTTACCAATGAGGTTTTTATTTATGCTTACATTTGTTCGTACTCCAATAACAATAGGTATCAAGCGGAGAATTTTAATAGGGGAATCACAAATACACATATTATAAGAAATCTAGGGGTTTGTGTTTGTGCTAAGTGTTTAACTTTGGTTGAATGCTCAATAAAACTATAAAACTATTTATTTAAAAAGTATCCAAGGGTGATTTAATAAGTTAGTACGTACTCTTAAAATTCAAGTGAAATGAGGGTAAGCTGGAGAAATTACGTTAAGATACCTTAAATCTGTAAGTTTTACAATTGATTATTGAGAGGAGAACATCAGATTGTCTCATAGGTAGGTGAAGTTTTTTATTGTATCTTTGTTATTTTCATTTTTATATTTCAGCATCTATTTGCAAATTTATATATTTAATTATTCAAATTAAAGAAAACACCCTCAAGTAGCCTTTTTTGAATGAAAATAAAAATGCTTAAAAGAAAGAAAAATAAATAAAATAGAGGACAGGAACGTTTGCTGTTGACCATCCTCTTTCTTTCTAGTGGACATCTAATGAGGACCGCTTCAAAATTTGTAGATATTTTGTTCTAACTTCTTCATGTGAAAATGAGTCTTTCGCCCTCATATTGCAAATAAGTAACCATAAAAAAATTGAAAAACCTTAACAAATAGTGAAAATGAGTTTTTTTTTTATTTTCCGTAACAAAGTAATAAGTTATATATAAACCGAAAAATTAAGGCATATATGTAATGTTTTGAATTATATAACATAGCTGAAGTTTTACAAAATGAAAGTAAATCTAAAGGGAAAAGTACATAATTAGCCCAACAATAATTTTAATTAAAAATTTGATCAACAACACTAGGGGTGAGTAAATATCGGTTCAGTCCAAAAATCGAACCAAACCGAACCGAAACCCGAATTAGTAAAAATACAAGAACCGAAACCGAACCGAATATAGTTCGGTCCGATGTAAACTGAACTGAATATAATTCGGTTCGGATTCGATTCTGTTCGGTTATAACTGAATTGCTCAAACTCTATAATTTATAAAATAATTTGTAATTTAGTTTTTCGTTTTAGGGTTATATGAGAGAGACTTGAAGTAATTTCATCTTGATATATGTTAAATTTGATAGTATTTAGACTTTGAAATTTATATTTACAATAATAAATATAAATATTGATACATAAAAAATATTAAATTTAAGTAGTATGACATGCATATAATGAATTATTGAATGAGTCATATTCCTAAAGTTGTAAAGTAAAACAATTCTTTTCAAATTATGATTACTTAAGTTAAAATTTCATATTTGTTATTATTGTTTACTAATTAATGTGTTGTATATCGTCAATGTTGATTAGGATATTAGATATAATATGAATATATATTAAAACATAATATTTATTAATTTATTCAGTTCGGTTTAATTTTATTTCAGTTTTTGTGGCGAAAATCGAAACCAAACCAAAACCCGAATTTGAAGAATTTTAAAAATCAAAACCAAACCGAAATAAATTCGGTTCAGTTCAGTTCGGTTATTTTTATTTGATTTCGGTTTGAGTTTCGGTTCCGGTTCGGTTCTGCACACTCCTAAACAACACAAGTGTCCAATTCCACAAGCCTCAACAACATAAATACGTTCCTCTCCAACAGCATGCGCAAGACATTTTTTTATTTTACTTTCTTATTTTGCATTTATCTCTTAAACCGTTTATTTTTTTGACATGCTACTTTAAACTTTTTTGTTCGTCTCATTTTTATCTTCAAAACGCCATCCATTGTGATATATTTTTTTCAAATTTTTTTCCAAACTTTTCGTCACCTGGTAAAATGTTGGTATTTTGCTGGTATTATACAAGGTGCGAAAATCTGGTATTTTGCTGGTTTTTGTATGATTTTTTTCATAAAAACATGCTTATATTTGATTTCAATTTTCCAGAACTAGTATTTTACAGGTATAAACTGGTTTTTATATGATTTCTTTCATAAAAACATGCTTATGTTTTATTTCAATTTTTCAGAACTGGTATTCTGCTGGTATGAGGTGGTTTTTTGTTTGATATCTTGCATAAAATGCATGTTTATTAGTTTATTTTTTCACACCTAGTATTTTACTGGTATAAACTAGTTTTTGTATGATTTCTTTCATAAAAACATGTTTATGTTTGGTTTCAATTTTTCAGAACTGGTATTTTGCTGTATGAGGTGATTTTTATATGATTTCTTTCATAAAATGTAAGTTTATGGGTTATTTTCAGTACACCTAGTATTTGGCTGGTATAAACTGGTTTTTGTATGGTTTCTTTCATAAAAACATGCTTATATTTGATTTCAATTTTACAGAACTGGTATTCTGCTGGTATGATGTGATTTTTGTTTGATTTCTTGCATAAAATGCATGTTTATTAGTTTATTTCTTCACACCTAGTATTTTGCTGAATAAACTGGTTTTTGTATGATTTCTTTCATAAAAACATGCTTATGTTTGGTTTCAATTTTTCAGAACTGGTATTTTGGAGGTATGAGGTAGTTTTTGTATGATTTCTTTCATAAAATGCAAGTTTATGGGTTATTTTTATCACAGCTAATATTTTGCTCGTATTAATTGGTTTTGTATGGTTTCGTTCATAAAAACATGCTTATGTTTGGTTTTAATTTTACAGAACTGGTATTCTGCTGATATGAGGTGGTTTTTATTTGATATCTTGCATAAAATGCATGTTTATTAGTTTATTTCTTCATACCTAGTATTTTGCTGGTACAAACTGGTTTTTGTATGATTTCTTTCATAAAAACATGTTTATGTTTGGTTTCATTTTTCCAGAATTGGTATTTTGTTGGTATGAGGTGGTTTTTGTATGATTTCTTTCATAAAATGCAAGTTTATGAGTTATTTTTATCACACCTAGTATTTTGCTCGTATAAACTGGTTTTTGTATGGTTTCTCTCATAAAAACATGCTTATGTTTGATTTCAATTTTACAGAACTGGTATTCTGCTGGTATGAGGTGGTTTTTATTTGATTTCTTGCATAAAATGCATGTTTATTAGCTTATTTCTTCACACCCAGTATTTTGCTGGAATAAACTGGTTTTTGTATGATTTCTATCATAAAAACATGCTTATGTTTGGTTTCAATTTTCCGAAACTGGTATTTTGGTGGTATGAGGTAGTTTTTGTATGATTTCTTTCATAAAATGCAAGTTTATGGGTTATTTTCAGTACACCTAGTATTTTGCTGGTATAAACTGGTTTTTATATGGTTTCTTTCATAAAAACATGCTTATGTTTGATTTCAATTTTACAGAACTGGTATTCTACTGGTATGAGGTGGTTTTTGTTTGATTTCTTGCATAAACTGCATGTTTATTAGTTTATTTCTTCACACCTAGAATTTTGCTGGAATAAACTGGTTTTTGTATGATTTCTATCATAAAAACATGCTTATGTTTGGTTTTAATTTTTCAGAACTGGTATTTTAGAGGTATGAGGTAGTTTTTGTATGATTTCTTTCATAAAATGCAAGTTTATGGGTTATTTTCATCACACCTAGTATTTTGCTCCTATAAATTGGTTTTGTATGGTTTCGTTCATAAAAACATGCTTTTGTTTGATTTCAATTTTATAGAACTGGTATTCTGCTGATATGAGGTGGTTTTTATTTGATATCTTGCATAAAATGCATGTTTATTAGTTTATTTCTTCACACCTAGTATTTTACTAGTATAAACTGGTTTTTGTATGATTTCTTTCATAAAAATATGCTTATGTTTCGTTTCATTTTTCCAGAATTGGTATTTTTTTGGTTTGAGGTGGTTTTTGTATGATTTCTTTCATAAAATGCAAGTTTATGAGTTATTTTCATCACACCTGGTATTTTGTTGGTATATACTGGTTTTTGCATGGTTTCTTTCATAAAAACATACTTATGATTGATTTCAATTTTACAGAACTGGTATTCTGCTGGTATGGGGTGGTTTTTGTTTGATTTCTTGCATAAAATGCATGTTTATTAGTTTATTTCTTCACACCTAGTATTTTGCTGGAATAAACTAGTTTTTGTATGATTTCTTTCATAAAAACATGCTTATGTTTGGTTTCAATATTTCAGAACTGATATTTTGGTGGTATGAGGTAGTTTTTGTATGATTTCTTTCATAAAGTGCAAGTTTATGGGTTATTTTCATCACACCTAGTATTTTGCTCGTATAAACTGGTTTTTGTATGGTTTCTTTCATAAAAACATGCTTATGTTTGATTTTAATTTTACATAACTGGTATTCTCCTGGTATGAGGTGGTTTTTGTTTGATATCTTGCATAAAATGCATGTTTATTAGTTTATTTCTTCACACCTAGTATTTTGCTCGTATAAACTGATTTTTGTATGATTTCTTTCATAAAAACATGATTACGTTTAGTTTCAATTTTTCAGAACTGGTATTTTGCTGGTATGAGGTGGTTTTTGCATAATTTCTTTCATAAAATACAAGTTTATGGGTTATTTTCATCACACCTAGTATTTTGCTAGTATAAATTGGTTTTTGTATGGTTTCTCTCATAAAAACATGCTTATGTTTGATTTCAATTTTACAGAACTGGTATTCTGCTGGTATGAGGTGGTTTTCGTTTTATTTCTTGCATAAAACGCATGTTTATTAGCTTATTTCTTCACACCTAGTATTTTGCTGGAATAAACTGGTTTTTGTATGATTTCTATCATAAAAACATGCTTATGTTTGGTTTCAATTTTTCGAAACTGGTATTTTGGTGGTATGAGGTAGTTTTTGTATGATTTCTTTCATAAAATACAAGTTTATGGGTTATTTTCATCACGCCTAGTATTTTGCTCGTATAAACTGGTTTTTGTATGGTTTCTTTCATAAAAACATGCTTATGTTTTATTTCAATTTTACAGAACTGGTATTCTACTGGTATGAGGTGGTTTTTGCTTGATTTCTTGCGTAAAATGCATGTTTATTAGTTTATTTCTTCGCACCTAGTATGTTGCTGGTATAAACTGATTTTTGTATGATTTTTTCATAAAAACATGCTTATGTTTGATTTCAATTTTCTAGAGCTGGTATTTTGCTGGTGTGAGATGGTTTTTGTATGATTTCTTTCATAAAATGCAAGTTTATGAGTTATTTTCATCACACCTAATATTTTACTAGTATAAACTGATTTTTGTATCGTTCCTTTCATAAAAACATGTTTATGTTTGATTTCAATTTTACAGAACTGGTATTCTGCTGGTATAGGGTGGTTTTTGTTTGATTTCTTGCATAAAATGCATGTTTATTAGTTTATTTCTTCACACCTAGTATTTTGCTGGAATAAACTAGTTTTTGTATGATTTTTTTCATAAAAACATGCTTATGTTTGGTTTCAATTTTCGAGAACTGTTATTTTGGTGGTATGAGGTAATTTTTGTATGATTTCTTTCATAAAATGTAAGTTTATGGGTTATTTTCATCACACCTAGTATTTTGCTCGTATAAACTGGTTTTTGTATGGTTTCTTTCAAAAAACATGTTTATGTTTGGTTTCAATTTTACAAAACTAGTATTCTGCTGGTATGAGGTGGTTTTTGTTTGATTTCTTTCATAAAATGCATGTTTATTAGTTTATTTCTTCGCACCTACTATGTTGCTGGTATAAACTGATTTTTGTATAATTTCTTTCATAAAAACATGCGCTTATGTTTGGTTTCAATTTTCCAGAACTGGTATTTTGCTGGTATAAGGTGGTTTTTGTTTGATTTATTTCATAAAATGCATGTTTATTAGTTTATTTCTTCACACCTTGTATTTTGCTGGTATAAACTGGTTTTTGTATGATTTCTTTCATAAAAAATATGCTTATGTTTGGTTTCAATTTTCCAAAACTGGTATTTTGCTGGTATGAGGTGGTTTTTTTACAATTTCTTTCATAAAATGCAAGTTTATGGGTTATCTTCATCACACCTAGTATTATGCTGGTATAAACTTGTTTTTGTATGATTTCTTTCAATAAAAACATGTTTATGTTTGGTATTTTGCTGGTTTTGCTGGTATTTTGCTGATATGGGGTGGTATAATGCTTGTATCTTCTGTTACATATCTGTAAAAATAAAAATTCGAAAAAAGTAAATAATCATGGATCTAGTTTCGAAGATAAAAATGAGACGAACAAAAAACTCTAAAGCGGCGGTATATAAAAAATCAAAGGTTTGTGAGATAAATGAAAAATAAATTAAAACAAAAATAAGGAATAAAAAATTTGGGGAGGAGACATGAGAAACACAAATTTAAAAACACAGACAAATATTAATTATAAAAATAAAGGATAAATATATAAATATTTTATTCAACCCCTACAATCCTTGCAATCTCCTAGCTAATAACAATTTGAAGGAAGAAAAAGATTAACCCAATCAATGTATTTTAAATTTAAAAAGTCCTCACTAATCTGAAATTGTGTGCAAATGCTCAATGCACTCAGTTAATGTACGATGTTTTTTTAAATAACAACAAAATTACCGTAATGCTCAACAAAACACTCCCACAACTTGAATAAAGGAGGATCTAGTGATGGAGCCTTATCCATCTAATTATAGAGTTATTACTAGCAATTGACCCTGAAATAAAACTCCAATAATTATCCATGAATATAGAAAAAAAGTTTAGACAGTTAGATTATCATCTAAAGTCATTAATAGTATATCTTTAGGCCCGTCAAAATAATAGATGGATAAAATATTTTTTTATAAATAATAAATATCTTTATTAAAATAATTTTATTAATCACTTAATAATCACAATTATTAAAGTATTTAACAAAAATAAAGTATAGACTATACTTGTTTTATTTTTTATAAAACTTAAATATTATTTCACCTCTTATTTTAATTATATTAAAATATCATTCGATCGTTTAATAATAATAAAGATAAATTAATATTTATTTTAAGTAACCATAAGATATCTCCAAAAATAACAGTGAATCACGCCGTATTCAATGTGTAATATATTGTTTGGTAAGATAGGTTCTAGAGGTGTAGGTGAAGAAAAAGAATGGGAAAATAAATAGAAGAGTAAATTTCAAAATTGTGTTTGACTGACTGACTGACTCAGAATATCCAGAGTCAGAAAATGAATTGGTGGACACAATTTTGTTGACAGTTTCTTGTTGACAGTGAATTTTATTAATATTTTTTAATATTTTTTAATATTGTAAATATATAAAATTATATTAAAATAAATATTTATTAATATTTATTAATTTAGTTTGATTTAATTTTTTTTAATAAGTTGAAAAGAATAGAATTTGAAAGCCATAATTCAAAAAGAATGGACCATTTTATCAAAATATATTATACGGATGGAAAACATTTTTGAAAGATATATTTATTTGAAAGATGTACAAGTAGTAAGATCCATGTAGCCGATCTCTCTCAATATGAGATTGAGGCTTAGTTGTTAGGGTTTACAATAAAAAAAAGTATACTGTAATTTCACTCGTTTGTAAAATGGGGTTTGAAAATTTTTTTTGCAAAATATTGGGATATGTGATTTCAAAAACTGGCAACAAGAAGATTTTCAATATTAAATTATGTCACGATAATGGGTAATTTTTTTATCCGAATTTTTGTGAATTGGTTACCAAAAAATGCAAAACATCAGTGATAATTTTTAAAAAAATTTTGATTATGCAAATATTTTTTTAATTAAAATATAATGATAAACATTTAAAAGTCATAAAAAATGGAAAAATCTATGAGAATATTGAATTGATTAAAATCTACGGAGTAACATTACTATTCTGAATAAATAAATATTTTTTATCCTATTTTTGTCAATTTTTTCAAACCACAAACCTCATTTTATAAAAAAAATCTCATACCCTAGTATATAAATGAGTGAAAATATAAGTTACTTTTTTTTTAAAATTTACCCTAGTTGTTATTGTATATAGAATATTTGTATTATCTCTTTGAACATTAATTTTTTACATATCACTTTAAAATATATATATTGTCTCTTTTCTTTATTTTCAAAATGAGATTCCTATGCTGAAAACGATCAAAAACTAAATAGTTTTTTATTATAGCTTTGTGATACATTTTTTCATTGTTTTAAAAGTCTATGCCTAGCTAGATGCAATTTTGGAACCTGTTGCTCGACTTTTTGTTCCTAAGGCGTTTGGCCAATTTATTTATAATAATTATAGTTTACCTTTTTGTATCCTCAAAAAGTAGATTAATTGGTAAAATTAAAGTATTTTAAAGTGTTCATGCAATAGAATTATCGTTTTGAGTCTTAAATCAAGAAACAATGTGTTATATATCATAAATAAGGAGGTCCCTACCGTTTGATATTTTTAAAGCATTACGTAAATTATGTTTTTAATATTTTATTATAATTTATTTTTTGGTTGAATTTATATTTTTATATATCATTAGATATTAAAAAATAAAAAAAATATAAATCTGTCTAGATCCCATATAAGCCTCAGAAGCTCCGGCTGCTTGACTAGCAATACCTGGCGCTCTTTAAAATATTGCATTTTTTTATATTTTAGCTAATGTGATGAATTTTTCTTTATATATTTGATAAGAGCCCAATTACATAAATTTTTGTTGATGTGTTATTTGTTGTTGGCATATATATTGTCTAAATTTGTGTTTTCCTGTAATATTTTTTATTTGAAGTTATTTTTCTTGGTGGTCATGTATTTATATATAATGTTATAATATTTTAAATGCAGCTCTTGCAATAGAGAAACCAAACCACCAGGCCTTTAGTCTTTTAAATGCAGCTCTTGCAATGGAGAAACCACACCACCAGGCCTTTAGTCTTTTAAATGCAGCTCTTGCAATAGAGAAACCAAACCACCAGGCCTTTAGTCTTGATATTTTGAATGTATAAGCCTATATATGTGTATAACTTGGAATAGTTTGGCACATAATTCTCTTAAAAAAGTAGAATTAATGCATAATACTATGAAAACCATCATAGTTTTTCAGGTAAAAAGTCCAGGCAAAAGAGATGTAGACGATCTCGAATAACGTTCCATAAGCAACAAAACTCGAGCAGCCTTCTTCCCAATTCGGCTATCCTCATGAACACTTCGCCCTGTCAAACAAACCAGAAGTAACCGAGCAGATGACTTGTAATTCTCCACCATTTCTTTCGACGAAAAAACCTTCTCTAAAAATCCCAAAGCCTCTTCCTTTAAAGAATCCGTTCCCCATGTTAGAATCTCCAGCACAGGCCTAATCGCATCAGCTTCATGCAAAACGTTCACCCCTCTATTCGGCCCCCCCTGCTGAACCAAAGTAGCCAATGTCTGAATCACTTCAAGGGCAGTAGCATAAATCTTTTCGTTCAAAAGCTGTACCAAATAAGGCAAAGCGTTCGCCTCCAACAAACAAAAAGTACTTCTAACACTGCATATACCCGCGTGGGCCCGGCATAAACGGGCCCGATTCAGTCGAAGAAAGCAACAGCTATACGGGTTAGGGCTGACTAAATCGACGAGCATTGGACTGCTCATCGAGAGATCTCCGATAAGTGCTGCTGCTCGTGCCTTGGCTGTAATTGACCCATCTCTTAATAGGCTTACCAACAAAGGGTAAGCGCCTTGTTCGACTAAAATCTGCTGAGATTCGAGATTCGTGAGGTCCGTGAACCTGAAAAGAGCACTCAGAGAATTTTCGATCGCTTCCATTGCCCCGGTTTTTACAATGTCTATAAGCGCATTAAGACCGTTAAGTTCAATCAGCTTCATAGTCAAACTTACCTCGGATTTCGGTAGATTTGCTAGTAAACCAGCAGCAGCCTTTTGGACATCGCTTTTCTCGTTGTTCTCGAGAAACCCTACTAAAGCCTCGAGTCTTTTCGGCTTCAAGAGGTATTCAACCACTCCCTGTGGCTCGTGGTGGGAGAAAAGGAACAATAGACTAATGGCAATTTCACGAATTTCTGAGTCAGTGTCGTCCAAAAGTGGAAGTATCATAGACACACCATTTGCGGTAAGAACTGCTGTCTTAACTAGCCCTGTCTCGACCTTGCAAATCCCGAGAAGTGCACGTAATGCTGGCCTTCGGACATCGTACGATATGCTCGCCTGTTGAAAATCTAACAATTGGGTGATTATTGGTTCTAACTCGAGCTGATTTTTGTTTTCATCAACAAGGTATTTAATTCCATCATTAGAAGAAAATTTTTCGAGGATTTCGGCACATTTGGCTATAAGAAATGTTCGTTGAGGAGACATCAATAGATTCAAAACGAGAGGGAGTCCACCGAAAGAGGAAATAATTTGTTTATTTTCGGGGCAATCGGATAGCTTAGCCAATGTCGATAAGGATAATTCTCTTGCTTCAAGATTTCCTGATCGAGCCATGTCAAGCAAAGGAGGAATGATCCCTTCTTTACCGAGTAGCTTTAAATTCGAATCAACAAATTCCATTTTAACAAGAGCTCTTACCATTGAGATCCTTGAATTCTCTGGACCTGAAAATGTTCAGAATCATCAAAACCAATAACGAATATAGTATTAAAAAAATGGAGATATCTAGTAGAAATCAAGAGAGGTTTCTCAGTTTTGGACCTTGTACAAGGTGATCGACAAGTGGTTTATACCATCCTGATTTAGCAGCACGAGAAATATTCTCCTTGTCGATTTCAAAGAGTTGAGTCAAGATTTTTTCGGCATAAAGAGCCGATTCCCTGACTGGACCGTTCAAGAGCGTAACGAGGAAAAGAATAGCACTGCTTTGTTGAGAAAGTTTCCTACAAGCAAACATATTCCAACCAGACCTCTCCTGTAACACCTCGTATAGCAATTCAACTGCAGCCTTTGAGATTATTGAGTCTCGCGCTAAGCACAGAATAATATGATCCCACCCCTCGTAGTTGACCAATTTTTCCTACAACATTTGTACATTATATTATAGAGAACAATATATAACTAAACTATGCCATGTTCCTACAATCCTAGGCTGAAAAATGATCATGAAAGCAGTAAAAGCATAGTTGTCAAGGCGCTAGTTGTAGTCTAGGCGCCAGGGTGGCCAGGCCGAAAAAATATTTGATTGAAAAGTGAAGTTAAATGTAATATCAGTACTGGAATAAGAACTAAGAAAGCTGTTAGATGTAAATATATACGTAAAGTTTACATATTGTATTAGGAATATCTAGCCTTGAATTAATCTAGCCATAATAGAAATTGATTTAGGAATATCTAGCCTTGAATCATTATAGAAACTCTTAGAAATAGATGAACAACACATATTAGAGTAAGTTTAAAACCCGGGAAAAGAAGTATCCATAAGGGGCGCCTGAGGCGCACACCCGAGGTACGCTATATCGCCTGAGGTATGGCGAGGCGCAGTGCGCCTTGCGTGAGGCGCACCTTTAACAACACAGTAAAAGCATGAGAAAATGATTACCTTATTCCTCGTGTGACCATCAACAATATCCTTTAAAGTAACCAAAATCTTCCTCTTTATATCTTTGTTATGAGAAATTCCTAGAATAGATATGATAATGTCCGTAAGACCTCCAATAGAGACCCAGTCTTTGTTTATAGAATTTTCTCTCATGAGCTCTTGCATTTGGCTAAGGGCATCTTCAACAATCGAGTCATTATCCGAAAACAATTTTTCCCTACAAGCTCTAATTCTGAGGCAATAATTTAACTCCTTCCATTCCTCAATTGATTGTCTAAGTGGAAGATTAGACCTCAAAGATAAATCCTCAAGAATTTCACCAGTTTCCGGGTCTCTTCTCTCTCCACTATTGAACCAAGCTTCAATGGCAGATCTCTCACATGTTGTGCCAGTATAAAGGCTAACTGGATCATTCATAACGGTCCTATTTATTCGGCATAGAAAAGTAGTAAAAGGCGCTATGTGTTCTTCCTTTTCATCATATCTCTCTATAACCTGAACCCTTTGATAATACTGGTTTTTCACCTCTTTATAGCCTCTAGCAGCATCGGCTCGAGAAAGTAACTGAATTACCTGTTCTAAGAAAAAAACTTCAGCCCTTTCTTTTCGGTTGGCCGCTTCTTCTTTTTCCTTTACAAAGCTAGCTAGCTCTTTGCTTATCTCTGATGGTTCTACTGGCACCCCAACAGCACGAGCTATATCCTCGAGTATATCATTTGCGAAAGCTTGATCGAGTTTTTGACTAAGAAGACCTTGGTTTAGCTTGTTGACTATTTGAATTTGAGAATTCGATGCTTCCAATTCTACCCTTTGCATTTCATCCTGTAGCCTATTGACCTGGTCAGATATCCCTGCAAGGATTTCGGTGTTTGCGAGGGATAATGCGGCCAAAGACCTTCCGATATTTCTTGTGACTTCCTGAACTTCAATGACGATGTGGCGGCATTTAACGAGTACGTAGAAACGGGATCGGTTTTTGTATTTTTCGACTAAGATGTTTGCCTTCTTGACATCTAGTTCGAGTGTCTGAAGAGCGAGGCGAGCTGCTTGAGAATCGTTTAGTTTTTGAAGCTGCAGTTCTTTTAAGACGGGTTCGATGTCGAATAGATGTTTTGAGAGGACTTTGAAGCTTTCCTTCTCGATTAAAACGTCTGTGGCAGCCTGAGCTGTTTTGAGGACCTGTTTTGATAGTACAGCCAAAATGGTTCCTATTGGAATAAGCTCCAGTGCCATTTATGCCCAATTTCCAAGACAACTGCAGAGAAATTAGTTGATGTCATTTGAAAATTCAAACAAGTCTTGTGTATTCATTGCCTTAAATATATTTGATCAAATACTGAAAAATTAGGCAAAAGCCAAAAATTGGCCTATACTTAGTCACAACTTGTAGAAAATTATAAAAATAGCATCCCCTCATACTGCTGAAAAATTATCCAATCACATTCTTAACAAGACAAGGGTTTTAAGGACCAGATTCAATCCAATAAACTGTATAAACCAAATATGGTTAGAAGCGCTCTATTCTTTTCAACTTATAATCCATGTAGTTCAGTTCAATAAAGTCCAGTCCAATACCTATTAGTACTGCATGGTTAATGCTATGCTGACTTTGTTCTTTACAAAGTAAAAGTTACTTTGCCCTTCATCGCCATTGAATTAGTGAGGTGAAACTTAATCCAATAGTTATCAAAAAAACAAAGTCAACATACAATTTGCCGTATGGTGAAATAAGTACGTAGTGATGAGTTGAAAAGAACGAAGCCTTAGTCCTATAGCAAAGCAGACATTGGAATATAATACCCAGCAGCAGAAGCGAAAATCATATGCATAATACAACAGTAACAACAATCACCAAGGAACCCTAAAGACAATAGCATTTCAATTGTGGAACAGAAGAAATAAAAATCGAAAATTTACCTGGTTAAATAGGACAGAGAGGAAGTTGGAATAAGGTGAAAATAGGAGGAAGAAAAAGAAGAGAAAGAAGGTGTCCATTTTAGTAAGAAAGGTGAGTTGACTAGGGGTGGTGAAGTCAATTCAATTGAGAGGGGAACCTCTCTCTGTGTGTTATCTAAATTTCCAGGAATTTTCAGCCACACCATCATCTGATGGTGAGCTTCATTCAAAATTCCCGTGTACTTTACTTTTTCTTTGAGGAATGGGGTTGAATATTTCCTCCTACCAGGAAGGAAAAAAAGGGCAACTTCACTTGTTACGTGTTAATTGCTGAATGGCTCCATTCAGTGGCCTACTAGTACTCGCTACCTACGGCTAATTAATTCTTCGGTCCCCACTTCATTAACGAAAGTTTTCATTTGCAATGTTTTGTTAATTTTCTCAAAATCACAAACCCATGGAAAGGAAAGGAAAGGAAAGGAGACATGTCGAGTCAAGCTTGGTATGTTGAAGCTTTTATTTTGCTAAATTTATTAATCAGTCCAAAAGCTTTAAACTAAGTTCAAGCTCAAAATATGTGTTCATCTACTATCTATTTCTTTGGAAAGCAACTCACTTGTTTACAAGTTATTTATTTCTTTCTAGAAAGTTCGTCAAATTTATTTTTGAGCAAACTCATCTATTTTTCGACGAGCAAAGGCAATCATGCTAAATTTATTACATCAAATAAATTGAACTGTCTTAATCATCAAACATATTGAATTTATAAGATATATTTTACTCATTATAATGATTTTACTTCTAATATACATAAAAAAATAATTTGTGGCAAATACTTGGTCCGATCCTAGAATATACATGTCTGAATCCACATCCAAATATGATGGAATGATGTTTTTTTTTATTATTATTATTGTAAGACCAATGAGGTAAATTTTTTTTATAATATATATATATATATATATTGGCGGGCGAATTTATAAACTTGTTCACAACTCTCTAGACGAACTTGCACACAAACTTCCAAGTCCGACTTTTGGCTTGGTAAAGCTTGGCTATTTCATAGACAGTCCAAAAAGATTCAATTACAAGTCGAGCTGAATCTAGCCTTCAAGCTCATGAGCTGCATAAAAAATTAAGACTGGTGTAAAGTAACAAACCATATTGTTGAATTCAAAACCTTCAATTGATGCAAAATTTAGTATGCCACATATCAAGAAAGCACTTCTACCACAACATTAAGAAACAATTCATTGTAGAGTACCTTCAACTTGAGACGACTCCAAATCCCTCAACAATGAGGGCATCAAATAACCCAAAACAAGTAAAAAGGGTCTCTACAAATAAACTCAAATCATATATTAATCCAAATTTTCTCAGTGTGACTTGATGTGTTGCTGAACAACATTAAGACCTTCACTTTCCTCACCATAATCCTGCATCATAAGAAACGACGATTATGAGTTGCACTAGTTCAAACAGCTAGATGAGATATTATATATCCAGAGTAACCATGTACCTTAACAACGACACAGGAACAGCCAACTACTTTCCTGGCCTTGCCCTCGGAATCAATCTTGCATAACTGCAATGCAATAGCCAATACATATCAGACAGTATTGTATTTAAAAAGCCACTAAAGTTTTTAAAGAGACAGACAATTATATCCAGAACAAAACAATATTTGATTCGAAGATACACAGCTATGCAACTTCAAGAAATACCATTTAACTCTTTTAAAGAGACAGACAATTATATCCAGAACAAAACAATATTTGATTCAAAGATACACAGCTATGCAACTTCAAGAAATACCATTTAACTCAAAGGAAATATATTGAGCAATAAAATTTGATCAAAGTTATATATCAAATCTTAAAGCAATCTACTAAGACGTAACTCCAAAAAGCAGTCATCCCTCAGATAATAAAAATGGAACAAATAATAGACATTATAAAATACAATAACTAGAATTAGATTCAGAGAGTCAATCTCGTATCTAAACAAGAGACTAAAAGAGTTCAACAGTCAAACATAACAAAACATTATAAACATTTGCCTAATCAGATAACTTACTAGTCAACTGTCTGCATACTGATCGTTAACAAATCTTACATCAAATTTACAGAATTATCATATTACAAGGTCAGTAATGATGACTTATTCAGTAAAAGATCC
The DNA here is from genome assembly GCA_947683365.1 of Euphorbia pulcherrima. Lineage (NCBI taxonomy): Eukaryota > Viridiplantae > Streptophyta > Magnoliopsida > Malpighiales > Euphorbiaceae > Euphorbia > Euphorbia pulcherrima. The sequence goes on from CANTUS010000016.1 coordinate 11,004,241, forward strand.
AAATATAAAAGCACAGGCAGTCTTTCAAGTAATTGTATACAAAACTGAGATAATAATCAACACATTCTTATAACTAATAAGCAGAACTGAAAATACAAGCAAACATCTTCTGACAGTTCAGAACCTTTTTACAGTTTTTCAGGAAAGGAAGAACAGATCAAAGAAGTTGGAAAAATAGAAAACTTACGCCGGCCCATTCGCCGAGGGTTTTAGCACTAGGAACAGTCAAAAGGCCAACACCATGGTCAGCACAAAGGCCTTTAACAAGCTTAATATAATCAGGCTGATTACAGTCCTCAGCCATTACGCAAAGCTGGGCGGCGTGTTTCTCAATCACTTTAGCACCTTCATGAAGACCGCGAATAAGACCGCCATGAGCCAGAGATTTTCTGAGCACAAGTTGCAATGCACTCATCAAATCCAAAGGCTCGCCAAGAGGCTGAGCAGCCGGAGTCTCAACAGCAACGGGACCCTCCTCTCTGCCCAATTAATAAACGCTTCAACGTAAGTGAATCCATTATCAACCAATCGGAAGAAAGCGGATAATTTAGAGGAAAAGCTTACCCTGACATGGTTGTTGTAGTCTACTCTGAGTCGAATTGAAAAGGAAGGAGATGGAAGTAGTCTCTAAAATGGCAGGCGTCTCTCGTCTGCTTGCTGAGGGAGAAAGCGTAAAGCTAAAATAAGGGCAATTAGGGTTAGGGTTTAAAATGGGCTTTGAATTTTTACTAGAGATTTATGTGGGTCAATGAGCCCAAATTTATTTTGTATTATTTTTCTGAAAAATTATTTTTGGGACTAGAATTATGTATATTTTTTTTATTCATCTGATTCACCGGAACTTTAATCTGATTATATTTAAATTTGACCAGGGTTACGTATCTGACTGTGGTGGATGAGTCTCTCAATAAAAATTTTTTTTTACATTCATTAGAACTCAAACTCAAAATCTTATTTTAATAATATCAGATCGTTTATCACTTAAACGAATCCTTTCTAATATCTAGAACTATGTGTATAATATAGAAAATACATCACTAAGGTTTGAAATTTTTAAAGAAAAATCATTTCAAAATGGGTAATGGAACAAAAATCATACACGCACGCCGCACAATGCTGCCTTATTTAGACCTGTCCTTTTTACTAATAAATTTATAATTAAGATTGATGAATGACACTTAGTTATAATCTTCTTATGGTTTATAATGATCTATCACTACTTTTTTTTTTTATTTTATCAATATAATTTAAATTTTTTTATATTTTACTTTCATCCAATTAAAATCTCCTTTTGTTAAATTTTCTAACTTTTTGATCGTTCTCACAAAATTACCTTTATCTTTCTTTTTATTTATCTACCTTCTTTTTTTTCACTACATTTATTATAGTCTTTCTTCATTTTTCATCTACCTACTTTTCAAACCATTTTTATTTGACAATTGTGTATTTTTGTCGAAATTGTGCTTGTTTTTCATTAATAGAGAACGATTGTCTGACTTCATTTAACTCGGGTTCGATCTAATTTTACTACTGCTCATCTATTGCACACATTCGTTTTTTTGTGCATCTTGTTGCTTTCTTCATTTTTATGCTTCCTACTTTGTATTCCTTGATATGCTAATATAATTGCTTATTTTCGAGTTGCTTATGGACTTTGAATAAATCGCCAATTGATAAATGGTATTGTACAATTTAATGTTATATGCACATGCTCAGTAATATTCAAAATCCATAAGCAACAAACACGAAATTAAACAATTATATTAGCTTATTTAGGCATACAAAGTAGGAAGGATAAAAATGAAGGAAACAATGAGATGAAATACCAAAAAAGACGAATAGGTACATCAGGTGAGCAATCGTAAATCGAAGAAAACCCTATTTGAATAGAGGCAAAAATCATTGTCCATTAATACATGGATTGTAGATGAAAATATGGTCATTGGATTTTAGATACAAATGTCGTGAAAATTAAGCAGCTGAATAATAAAGAAAATTAAGCCTGTTTTCCATTAAGAAATTAACATGTGTTAGTTTTTTTTTATTATTTTATTTTTTTATTTTCTCACTTCGTTATTTTTATTTTTATCTTTCCTCAAAACTGTTAAATGTCAATTTTTCAACCGAAGACAGGAAAATGGGTACAGCAGATTCGGATTCGATATACTATACTCCATCTCCATCCACTATAAATTAGTTTCTAATTGCTTTAGTCTGTGTAATGTGCGTTTTCCTCGTAGAAACATCCTGGTTCTTGTATTGCAACGCACAATTCATGAACTAAAGCAATTAGAGACTAATTACATTAACGTCAAATACTTTTCTCACTGTAATCAGCTGTGGTTTACAGGTAATAATGCTTTTGATGAAAAGTGATCACTTGAAAATTTTCATATGATCACATTTCTAAACCTTTCTTAGTATTTGTTTCTACAATTAATGATAGATCCGTCCATTCTCAACGCCTAAACCATACAACACGCAGCCATACCTTTACAAAGAACCACTAAAGAAATGCGCTTTCAATTTCACGAATTAGTGTGAGTTTGTTACGGTCCCGGATTGGGATCGAGTTATGGACTTTTTGTTAGTAGAGGTGGAGGGTATTTGTATCGGTGAAGAAGTGGATTTCTTCTTACGACCTATTTTGAAAGAACGTAAGGCTCGATTAGAGGGATCCTTAATACCTCTGAGTTAAAGTACTCAAAACTATATTTGATTTTTAAGCTTCCATTTTCATAAGTTAAAAGCTATTTATAGAGGTTGTATAACAACCACTACATACACTAATAGAATAATGGCTCAATCATGAAGCACATCACCTAATATAATGGAAATAATTAACAGAAATGTGAAAGTGGACTCCTAATACTAAAACTGAAAAAAAAAAGAAATGCATAAATAAATAATTAAATGAATAAATTAAGTTGAAGTGGTCAGCCCACTTTCCACGTTCATATTTATGGCATGCTAGTGGGTCTGTAACAATGCTTCCCAACTCCAAGAAAAGCTTGTCCTCAAGCTTGAATTCCAGGTAAGGTTCGGTCTATTTCCTCGTCAAATTCATCATTTTCTTTAAAGTCAATCCAAAACAACTTCTTACATTGATGTACTCGCACAAATGGTCATCACAATTGAAGCACAACCTTTGCTTCCTTCTTTCTTCCATTTCTTCTCGTGTGAGCCTTTTCACCGAACGATTGGTTTGTGAATCTATAACATTTAAGTTGCATTTGGCATCTCGATTGGCAATTGTCTTGGGAAATAATTTCCTTTCTTACAAGCGAGACATGCTCATTGCGGTTACAACGTCATGTGGTTGATGGAGTTCCACTTCAATTGAAATGTGTTCCTGCAATCCACTGAGATACAACTGAATTTTTTGATTCTGTGTTAGGACTCCAGCCCGTGAAATCAAGACTTCGAATCTGTTCTGATATTCTTCTACTGAACCCGACTGTTTTAGCTTTGCGAGTTCGCCCAATTTATTGCTTCGAATAGGAGGTCCAAAGCGCAAGTTGCATTGATGGACAAACTCTTCCCATGTAGGATCTGGAATATCTTGAATCATCTGCAAATACCATAGTTGAGCAATTCCCTCCAAATGATAAGAGGCAAAGCTCACCTTTTCTTCTTCAGGGGTCGCTTGGTGGCGGAAAAATGCTGACAACGGCTGATCCAATCCAAGGGGTCTTCCGATCCATTGAAGCGAGGGAAGTCAAGTTTTGTAAACTTCGGTACAATTGTGCGTCCGCTGGAATTTTTAGAAGCCATTTCCCCATAAATTCCAATATCTTTTCTTGTTTTTGTCTGACTTTCAGCACCTGAAGAAGCAATTTCCTTCTTGGTGGATTCCAAGTCAAGAGACATGGCATCCAATTTGGCAAGAAGTTGCTCCACTTTCTCATTACGAATTTGGTTGGCCTATTGTTCAGATTTGAGCAAGTTGAAGAGTTAGTTAAACTGGTCTTGAATAGATTCACCCATAACTACTAGCTCTAGTACAAAATTGTTACGGTCCTGGGATTGGGATCGAGTTAAGCGCTTTTTGTTAGTAGAGGTGGAGGGTGTTTGTGTCGGTGAAGAAGTGGATTTCTTCTTACGACCTATTTTGAAAGAACGTAAGGCTCGATTAGAGGGATCCTTAATACCTCTGAGTTACAGTACTCAAAACTATATTTGATTTTCAAGCTTACATTTTCATAAGTTAAAAGCTATTTATAGAGGTTGTATAACAACCACTACATACACTAATGGAATAATGACTCAAACTAATGGAATAATGGCTCAAACTAATGGAATAATGGCTCAATCATGGAGCACATCACCTAATATAATGGAAATAACTAACAGAAATGTGAAAGTGGACTCCATATTCTAAAACTGAAAAAAAAAAGAAATGCATAAACAAATAATTAAATGAATAAATTAAACTGAAGTGGTCAGCCTGCTTCCCACGTTCATATTTATGGCATGCTAGTGGGTCTGTAACAGAGTTGTCATGAGATTATCATTCCACACCTCGCGAATCTGAATTGAATCGCCTCTGAGAAGCAGCGACATTGTAAGAAAAACTGGAGCTAAACCAACCCAAAATCGCTTAATTGCATATTCAAACAATATTACTATATATATACAGCCAACCCATTTGAAATTACAGCAGATCTGCAGTTCCAAGTAAAAAAAACAAATCAGCAATGAACCCTAACAATCTCAATTAAGAAAAAAAAAAGCTTGAAATTGAAAAAGACGGAGATCTAAAAGCTTAAATCGATTACCGAGAAAAGCAAAACAACGGAATTCCACTAAGAAATGAAAAGGCACACCTGAAATCAGAGAGATAAGAAGCATCTGATTGTGCTGACTGATCCAAGCTTCAAATTTACAGTAAAAGTCTTGAAGTTATACTATCTGAAAGCTAACATGCAAACTGCCTTCAATTATTTCATATAAAACATAATTAATACATCTCCAGGTACTAAACCACATATAACATAATTGTGCTGACTGATCCATGCTTCAAATTTCATCAGCCCACTTCTAATTACCAAGTTATAATAAAAGGGCTTCAAAGGCATTAAGTTGTTGTTCAAGCAACTTCACGATATCCAGGTTCTGTATCAATTTTTCTGGTTCACCGCATACAGTTAGGCCGTGTTCTCTTGGACTACAATTCAGTTCAGCTATACGTAATTATAAATTTATACAAAAATAAGTTCAGCCAGCATAGTTCAGTTCAACCAATTTCTATTCAGTTCAATTCAGAAGTCGCCAATTAAAAACATATATATTCAAAATTAAGCAATCTGAAGATATAGAACTAAGCAATCTGAACATAAATGTTACTGAATTGAAGTTAAAGATGGTGTTTTTGTTCTCATTTCCTAGCCAGAAGCCAAATAGAATACAACAGCAGTAAATTGTCAAATATCTAAAATGCCAGAATACAATAGTTCAGGTCAAGAACTCTGCCATCTAAATAACAAGAAACTAACCTCAATGAATCGTTTTGTACAAACAATAGAATCTCCAAACCCCCAAAATTCCACTTTGTTTCCGTGAAAACTCCACATTAACCTAAAAAATATCACCAATCGTCCGAAATACAAAGAAAATCGAACTTCAATCAGAGGTCAAAGAGGCAAAACCCTTCGGGCGTGGGCAGAATCAGAGGATTTACACAAGGAAAAAGCGAAAGCAGCAATCAAAACACCGAGAAGATCGGCGATTGCATCTTTGACGGAGGCTCCGGCAGAGGGAAAGATGCCGAACTGGTCAGCGGCCTCCTTGGCGGCGCCGGCGGAAAGGGAGAGTACAGATCCGACGCGAAGAGAGTAGCGGCGGAGAAAGGAGTAGCGAGTGAAGGAGGCTAACTTGGTAAATAAGAAAGTGAGGAAGAGACAAAAGAGGAGATGATAGAGCTTGTCAGGGGCCAGCCATGGATCGTCATTGCTGCTGTTCAAGAGTGAGGGTAGGAAGGAGTTGATGTTATGCTCTTCCATTTCCATAATCAATTGTTTTGGGACATTTTCATATTTACTTCATACTAATTTCAATAGAGCTCTTCATTAATTGGGCTGACGTATACTTAACAACATTTTCTACCTAAGGTCTACTCGAATGGTTACCCGTTTTGGAAATTTTTTTAAATACATATAGAAAATAATTAAGTTTAATTATTTTTTATATAGTATGTCCTTAAAATGAGGTTTTTTATATGGATTTCTTTATTAATATTTTTTTAATTTTAATTTTTTTAATTATTTTGTTCCTTGAGTAGAATAGAATTAATGTAAATAAATTACTATAATAATTGAAAAGTATTATTATTTCTTGGGAATGAAAAATATGAAAGATGGTTAGAGCAAAACTACTGTAGATTCGTCAAAATGGGATTTGGAGAATAAAAAATAGAGAAAATGGTTAGACTTGCTCTAATTGGCTACTAGGGTACCGTACCGTCCAATTAAATTACTCTCACAAATTTTTAATCGAACATTATATTTTAGTTTTAAACAATATATTTTAATTCTTCATACTAATTGATTAGGACCTGATTGATTATATTTTCTAAAATTAAATTTGATATTTCTATAAAAAAAATTTAAAAATAGAGTTTTTAGAAAAACAATTGAAATAAATAGAAACAAACTCGCCTAAATCAAATAATTTTATTAATTCATTAACGCATGTTGTTTTGTACTTCAACATTGAATTTTATTCGGACCAATTGAAACTCGATTACAATTTCACCATTCATAAGAACCATTGCCAAAAAGAAAATCTTTTGGTCTATGTGCTTATTTTGCCATAAATATTATCTATTTGATCTTTATGATATAGATATTATCTATTTGATCCTTATGCTACATACATTGTAAACTAAAACATGTGAGTAGGGGGAAGACAACTCTCTAAGAAACTCGATTAAATAATCTCTTGACTTCGGGAGAAGGGGTGCCTCCTCACAAAGGGGGTCGCCGTGACCAAGCTCAGGCAATTGCTTACCATAAGCGCAGGTTTCCGCAAAGTTGTAAGACCATGTATGGGACTAACGCCTGCCTAAAACCGAAAGGTCAAGGAAGTTAATGACATGATAACTAGGGAGCCCGCGGCCGTAGCCCAAGCTTTTGTTTCCATGTCATTCAAACATTACCTATTTGGGTTTTATGTTATGTACTTGTTGCTCATTTAATCCCTGTGTCATGCAATTTATTATTTTTTTTACCCCATATGGTCTTGCTTTATTAGTGATATTTCAACTAAAGGGGCAAAAAGGTTAGAGATTGATTGCACAGCCACCATATACGTATCATGTACATTTTAGAAGGACAAAAATGACAAACTAATAATACCAAATGGTCTAAAAAGGTCTTTAAGCCAAGAATGGTTTAGCGAGGAACTTTTTTTGCCAAAGCACAAGCCTTTCCTTCTTGCCTTGTCATCAAAAGTTAGGGCAGCACAGGAAGCTCTACCTTGTTAAAGGAAAAGAAGCTCACACGGCCATGATCTACATGACATAACTTCAAAGGAACCTCCCCACATTGTCTATCAAGGGCTTCAATTATCCCCTCAGATGGTGGACTATCCCTACAAACCCAAGGTTCATACCACAAAAATGATCAGCAATATTCAAGTAGACATAACCATTAAATAATAGGAGTTTACCTTATTAGGCATAGCGCAAAAGCTGGATCGCCAGGTGAAGACTTTCTAAATTTGCTGTTTGGCAGACAAACATCAAAATTTAACCTTAACTCATCCATCTGCAAATTACTTAGCCTCTCTACAGTAGAAGGTATGCCCTATGCTTCATTTTCTACAATGTCGGTGTTGCACTTAACACCCTTCACAGACCAAGGGACACCGTGGCGTCCAATTATGTAACCGAGAGACTTGAGGTGCTCATAGGCCTCAAACAGCTCCCTAACACATCTGTTCTTTTCATCTTCTATCTTCACATATATATCTTTTAAAGAAAGCTGAATATCTTTATCATCTAAGAGAATCAATGCGCCCAGTTCTGCCAAAAACCTAAAGTGCAACAAATTCCATTTAATTGACAAACACTAAAAAAAATTGATGTCTTAACAAAAAACTTACAAAGTCTCCTCAATTGAACAGTAGGTCTTGTCGCTGCGAACAATTCCTGTTTTGTCCACAATTTGCCTCTCTTTTCAACCACCTCAGCCATACAAATCTCGTCTTTCCATCTAACCTTTGAAATGTCACTCCTAAAACAAAACAAATGTGATTATCGAATTAAATTGGAAATGAGAAATGAAGGCACAAGTTTCTTGAAGTTCAATTGTGCACCTAAACTGCAACTTGGGCAAAGAACCTGGTGTGTAGTAAATTTCGTCATTTGCATCTCTTGAATTGGCCTCAGTGTCACTTGCTTCACTTGAAAAAGTTTCCCAGTCTGCCACATTCATTGTCCAATCACAGGAATGTGCAAAGATCTGAAATGATCCTTCACAAAGTCAAGTTTGATTCCTGAAAAACAAAATAATTCGATAGACAAAACTATGAGGTTCAATGTCTGTGCAGCATTAGTAAAAATGGTTATTAAAGTCACCGTTTAAAAACTATGTACTAGTATTTTCGTCTCCCTCCATTTTTCTGAATAATTGTTTATTTCCTATAGGATACCAGTTACCACATGTTAAGTTTTCTCCGAAAAACAAATTCAGGCTTCTCTGGTTGAAATGAACCAATGAACAAGTAGTCGTAAGTCAGGTTTTAGTATTACCAACATCTAGAGCAGTCATACTTATGGATGCCTATATAAATATCAGGTTCATGTGTGCCCTAACTAAATGATCTGATGAGGCATGAGCATAAACTTTGAAACGATTTATTTGTTTAGAGTGATTTAAGAATTGACTTACAGATATCTTGGTTGAAACTTAAGGTCCAACTGAATTTAATAAACTCTTAGGGTGTGTTTGGAAACCCAAAATCTAAAGGGATTCAATTGATTTCAATTCACTTTACATACAAAAGTTTCAACTTTTCTATGCAAAATGAAATGAATTCAATTGAATTCCTTCAAATTTGGGGTTTCCAAACACACTCTTAGGAAATTCAATCACTAGATTAACAAAAGATGTATGCATAAAGATGTGATTTTATAAGTCCCTAACACTGTGACCACCTTATGGTTGTTGGCGATTTTGGGCGTTGGGTTATCAATCAATGCCAGATTGAGTGTATATGTAACTTGTTGATTATGAAGTAATTAAAGACAAGCTGGTTGTTGGTAATTCAAAGGCTCAACCAACTAGTAAAGGAAAGTTCTTATAAAATTATTAGCCACTGAAAACACTTTGAAAGAGTGGAATATTATTATGGAACATGAAGATATATAAACAAGAATGTATAGATGAATTGCTAAACGGAGGAATAATCTACAGAATCTATAAAAAGAATATGTAATAAGATCAAATTTCAGTCAAAAAAAGAAGTCAGGGATGGAAAATGATAAACTCATCAAGCATTGATAAAATATGAAGTTGAAACTTCGAAGTCTCATCCATTCACTGATCGCAGATGAAATCACATGTCACAGAAACAAGTAAGGGATGTAAGGTTAGGGTTTGAACTCACCTTAGACTTGATGAAATTTGTCAGTGACCGGAAATGGTGGAGAGAGGAGGGAGACAGTTGAGAGGAAGGGGAGCACGGTGGTGGAGGGGACGACGGCGGTTTATGATGACTGGTGGCACTAGGGGAGGGGGGTTTTAGTTTTATTTTTTTTTGGACTAGGATTATGAGGGACAAAACAAACAAACAATCAATTATAAATCGTTTTATTTATTTATCATTCATGAATTTTCTTAACGAAAAAGAAACCCCATAGATAAACATGTCTGAATTTATGCATAGTTAACAGAGTTTCATCGGGCCTGTGACACTGGAAGCCCTTGTTTGTGCAAAGATCTTTTAATCTCGTACGGTTGCAAATGGTTCGCGAAACAGTTAATTTCTAGAATTAGAACAAAAACAGATAAAATACAGGGAGTGAAATATGACAAGCTATTCATACTTATTCCACCTCACTGAATATCTATTTCTAGGTGGAATGAAAAAATTTGCATTCCACTTTTATGGAATAGCTTATAGCTCATACAAGGGTGAAATAGCTATGAATAGTTACTATAAATTTAACATATTTTTCATTCAATTTTATGTGAAATTGTTCTTCAATGGATCGAACATGTTATTGGAGAATGTGACATTCTTGGTGTGAATTTAAAAGTTTTTCATCATCATTTTACACATCCACAGGCCTAGAGATGGCAACAGGTCGGATCCAAATTGACCCGGTACGGATCCGTTTGTACATATTAGACCCGGATCTGTTGGATCCATAATTTTAGGATCCAGATCCAAAAACGGTTCATGTGCTTAACGTTTAATTACTGAACACAAAAACGCAGAGACAAATAAGAAACAAAAGCTTAACCCGCCCTCACATGGCCAGGATTCATTATATATTCAATCAAAAGAGAAGTTAACATGCATCTACACCATAATTTCCACATTTTGGATTTTGTAATATTTTGATATTCGGTATTATGAATCTACTGCCAAAAAATAGAAGTTCAGTAACTTTCAGCACCTAGTTATGATCGTGATCAGCACCCAGATAAGCTACTCAACTCGGTATAAAACGATGCTAACCCCCTATGGCTCTTACCTTCTATTTGAGAAAGACAGAGTATTTGTAATTTTCAGAAGGGCCCAACGGAAGTGATGAACGTCCAACCAAGTATCCTGAAACCATGATCTCAAGAATGGAGCCAGGAGTGGGGTAGGCAGGGGGTGGAAGATTGAAAGAGTATTGAGAAGAGAACGGACGAGTATGGAGACGAGGCGGAAGAGGGAATCAGTTAAGACTTTAGAGGCAGCAAACAAATGGAGGCGTGAGGCGTGATGGATAGATTAGGGTTTTCTAAATTTTATTTATATATAGTACGGGGTCCGATAGTAAAAACCGATACCGATCCGACCCAGACCCGTGAGGATATATGAAAATAGGATCCAGATCCTAAAAAACGGATCTGGATCCACAGACAGCCTGTCAAAAGTGCAAACTAAAAAATACTGAATTCATAGTTGCCTGGAAACAGTATCAGCATCACTTGAAATCCAATTCAACATTAGGCACTTGTGAGTTCATCTACTTAACCGGCAAGTAACTTTTCACAGGCCAGAGGTCTAAACCTGTAATTTTCATTCCAAAACAACAAGTAGCTTCAAACAAGAAGTAATTCGGTAGTTAGTTAGGCAAAAATCCAGGCACAACAAAGAACTTATTCCACTACAGACTGTAGCCTATGTCGCAGATTGTTCCTCTACAGAATTACATTTATAATATATCCTCAGATTCAACATCTAACAAATTTGATTGGTCATCAGCTCAGGCATAACCTCAAACTGCCACGGCTTATTTACTTCACAGATACCTCGCGACTTTTTCGTACAACTCCCGTGGCCAATTCCTACTGGTATTGTTAGCCAGAAACTGTGCAATCTGTCAAAGATCAATCCATGCATCCATCAAGAAACAGTCACAAATACATTTTTATAAACAAAGAACAATAACCAGTTAATCAATTTTTTGGAAGCCACTACTATTGCATCCAAAATGATTTACAAATTACAGCTATAAAATCCATGATCAAACAAGTAGAACATGAATGGTAGATAACATGTCCTAGACTGGCAAATCTGTGATGTCCATCATTTTGACTCACCATTTGGAGTAATCGAGTTTCGGACAGAGATAAAAAACTATATTTATTTTAACCTTTTTTTAAAAAAAATTTACCTCATTGAATTTACAATAATAACAAAGAAAAAGCTTATCCCAACCCATCCCACCCCACCCAAATGTGGACTCGAACCTGTGACTTCTAGGATCACAGCTTCAGGCTCAACCACTAAGCCTTGGGCACAAAAATATCTATATTTATAACTCAAAAGAAAACAACAAAGATGCAAGCTTTAATTCGGCTGAAAGCTTCTCGTTAAAACAGGCAGAGCATTTGCATAAACCGTAGGGTATCCATTAGTCTTTTATTCATTGTTATAAGAAAAAAAAAGACCATACTTTGGTTCAAAACGTATCAACTCTAAAAAGGAAGCAAAATATGTTAAACAAATGGGACAAGATGCCAGTAAGTAGTTAAAGCATACCTTTGCTCTCATGGCCCGAAGTGACCCATCAGAATCTGTGACATTGTCAAGACATGTAAGAGCGATCTTCAGAAGGTCAGGTACGCAAACTTGGACATGGGGAGACAAATGTTGAAATGGATCTGCTGTGACATCTGGTACTCTTGGATCTAATGGTAGGAATGGGAGTTTAGCGACCTCCCTCAAAGCATCAAGGTAATTACCCAGTCTTGCCAACTTGTGAACAGATAATATTGCCTCAAGTTGTCTCAGTACAGTTTCTTGCTCTAACACACGCTCTCTCTCCTGAAGACTGTACAGCAATGTAAGTAAATTAGAAAACCATTGGGCCTCTTAAATCAGTGAAGCTATTGAGAATGGAAAAAAATTTTCTTTAAAAAGACAATATCCAAATACTTAGTTGTGTATTATCAGATTACATGATTCCGAAAGCCTTAATAATTTCAGACTTCCAATAAATAACTATTAATCCTAATACAATATACGGAAATGGAATATATTTCTCACTACCAAGATAATTCTCCAATAATCAACTGCTTTTTTCTAAACACAGTTCTATTAAGTAGTATCAGTGCTATTATTTGGTTCTTTATAGTTCCCCCTTTATTTCATCCCACTCAAGTGAGCTAAACGTAGGAGCTCAAGGACAAAGTTTAGGAGTGCTTTAAAACAAGAATGGAGTATTAATCATTAAACTTCAAGATTATGGTACACTATGGGAAAAATAAATGTTTAAGACTTAAAGCAACGCTTATTAGCACTTCCAAAGAAAAGAAAAGACATCTCATACATCACATTGGGGTTATTTGTTCATTAATTATCACATGTAACAAACAATCAAGATCATAGCCATCCTAAAAAAAGCATTTAACTTATGCACATAAGAGACAAAAACTACTATGAAGGTAGCTGAAATATTTTTATTTGCTTAATGTAGATACCAGGTTCCAAATCCCAGTACACTATAATTCATGCTTAGAAAAAATAAGGTAGCAACTTGCTTATGCCCTACAATAATGTCAAATAACTAGTTTAAGTTCCACCTACTAGCCTAAACAAAGAATAATATAATGGCTAACAAGTGCCTGAGCCAAATATGATCAGGTAACACGACACACAATTAGGCTTTAGCTTGATCATTATGGTCAGGAATATACCACATGGTTCCTTTATTTGACACACAAATTACAACACTCACCTTTAAGCTGTGTTTGGAAACCTAAAATTCGAAGGAATTCAATTCAATTCATTTTGTATAGAAATCTTACAAATTTTCTATACAAAAATGAAATGTATTCCTTCAAATTTTAGGTTTCCAAACACAATATTAAGCCTCATTTTCCATTTTTCAAGCTCTAAAGAAAAAGCAAAAGATAACATACGGAGATAATATCAAATATGAAAAGAAAAATAGAAATACCATTAATGATATACCTGATTTCAGGGTAATATTTGAATGTTTCCAAAATTTCATTGCCAGAATGGATGAGACCAGCAGTCCGGCTCTCACCATCGGATCTACCCCGTGACAGTGCACAAATTGCTTCAGACAGGCACTTATTAATTGTATCCAAAGCCATAGAGAATGCTCCAACCCTTTTCTGGATTTCTATGGACTGGGTTTTGATAATAACAGAAGAAACACCATACAAAAAGAAACAATGTAAAGTAAATAATCTGTATTAGAGGAAATGAACTAAAAGTTCAACCAGCAAATTTTGCATAAAATTAAAATCTTAACTTCTTGATGAATCAAGGAATACAGAAAAAGAGATAAAAAGAAACAAGTATAAAGATATTTACACAGCCCTCAGCTAAAGCACATTACCACCTTATTTGATGTAGTATTGTCAAAAGCACTAGGCACCATCAAGCCAATGAGATCTCACATCGCTCAAGGTGCTATGACCTAGGAGCTACCGTAGGCACTAACCTGAGCAAAGTGAGGCAGTACTAAAGGAAAACGGGAGAATTACTTATCCAAGTTTTATACAATAAATTGTATAATACATTATCTTCTTTTGCTTATTGACTCTCTTTTTTTACCTTGTTTTTTCTAGTTCACATCAAAGGTCTGCAGTGTCCTTTTTGAAGAGATAAACATATTGTTTCACTAGATCTTCTAAAGTTTTGCTAACTTTCCTTCCTTCTCTTCCCTTAAATGTATTCAATTAGTTATATTTGGCTTTGAAAACTGAAGAGAGAACCATTATTTCCCCAAATAGTCTTCTAAAGATTTAGCTAACTTCCGAAACAAAAAACACGTGCCTGGGCTGAAGTGACGCCTCTTTGAAGGCGTCTTGCCCAGGGGATTGTGAGGAGCTCCTGCTTGCCTCGACTGAACACCTTGCAAGCGCCTTAAGAGCTTTTAATAACACTGACGTGAACTTTATATTACCCAGCACCGTAAAAGTAAACTGAAGTACGCACAAGATTCAATGTAACAACCAGTAGACAATGCATAATAGAGCAATAAGTGAACTTAGAAATGAGAGGAAGGCCCTCACCACCCAAGGAATTTTCAAAATAAGTCGATAGAAGGCAAGGAAAGAAAATTTACTATGTCATAGAGTCCCGCTTCCTGACACTGGCGAGCTGCTTCAAGCAGAAATTGCTGCCTCGCTTTGAAATCTTTGAAAAACCGCACCAACTCACCTTCTTCTCCAGTACCATGTGGACCGAGTAACAAATATATACCACCATCCCGTAGCAACAGTTCAGTAAGGAGTTGCTTCAGCATCAAACTTTTCTGTCTTTGTTGATCCACATTGCCTCTCCCTGCCCATGACACCTCTCCACCTCCTACCGTGGCAGCAGCTTGCGCATAATATTCCAATGCCACAGGAAGATTACCATGTCGTAGATATACAGAGCCATACTGCCTAATTACACTAGAAAGTTCTGCATAAGCATCCATCACACTCAGTTTTTGTCCACCCGCACCAACTTCAGAAAGAACCCCATGGTCTGATAGTGCAATTGAGATGTGGACAGCATCGACATCATATCCTTCATCTGCAACTTCTTTAGACAGATGTAAGACTGCTTTTTGCAACTGAATGCTTAGAAGCAAAACGTAAGGATAAACAAGAGGGTCTTTCCCATTTTTGGTATAGTATGAAGGCTCAAATTTATTTAAGTAACCTTGCAAATCTTCCAATGTATAAGGGACAGAACCTTCATTCACGACCACAGATGAGGTGCCACTATGGGTATCTCTTATAGCTGATAACTTGAACCACAAAAAATCTTCTATAGTATTAAAAAGTGTAGGGAGGTCTCTCAAAAGGCGGTCAATATGCCTCCTTGAACCAGATACTATAGCATAGAGTAACAACTTTTTCTTGTCATATGCAGCTCGGCCCACTCGATCAACAGTTCTTAACATTTTTTCGCATTCTTCAGAAGCAGCAGCTGCAATTTCTGGAGGCACCATTTGACCAGTGTTTATCCATTCTGTAAGCTGTCAAAAGAAAAGATAATAACTAAACTGATTAAGAAGATTGTTACAAAGCAGATAGACAAATGACTACCAGAGGGGCAAACTGCTGTGAAACACGGGCTGACAGGGCAATGTTTCTTGCTTCTTCATAATATCCAGTTCGCAAGCAAAAATAAATCTGGAAATAGCAGAAAGTAGGTTATGTTAACATATTCATGGAACTTGCATTGCATCTCACTAATGAGAAAAAAAATAATGCAAATACACAGACCTGCTGCCATGTGGTATCAACTGGGGGCTGCCGACGAGTATCTCCAGCATCAAAATCTAGAACTCCATAATCCCTTAAACGAATCTGTGCAGAAGATAAAGGGAAGAATTATATTTCGGAATCTAAAGACCAGTACAATTCAACTAAAATGGCACTAGACACACCCGAAGAAATGCATGAATCTTCTGTAAATTCCCAACTGCTCCACCAAGTGCAGCCTGAAATAATATTTAAATTAATGATATCAGAGCTTTCACGTAATCAATAAGGGAATAAAGTTTGCCCTAGCATGAGGAGAATAGAAGAAAAAGCAACCATATGGAAACCTATATTTAGTTCTGCCAGAAATAATGAAATAAATATCACATCTAAAGTAAGAATTATCTACCTGTGTTGGATGACTTTGTATTGTATCCATAATATACTTTTCATGTCCCCATTCTAAATGTCGCCTGGCACCAATAACTAATGACATTTTCCTCGAAAAGTTCCGTTGATTGGTTGAATTCTCACCCATCAATGTCTATAAAATGATTGAATCCATTGAATAAGATCACAGTTATTCTCATGCAATATGTTAAACAAACAATTAATAAGTGTACCTGAACAAGATGCCATATCTTCTGCATATTCACTGATTTTCCACTAGACGGTTCAAGATTCAAACTCTCATAAGCAATCTTGAAGGCAGTTGCAGGCTATAACAATAACAAACCACAATAATCAATATATACAGAAAATATTGGATAATGAAGTAAAGCATAAATGCTTTTGAAAACCATATTTTAAATGCAAGACTATGAAAGCTCGAGAAACAGCCCATTGACCTCTGGTGAAACTTAATCAATACAGCTACTAACTTATTAGCATCGGTTTTGTTCATCCAAAATTTTGACCTTGAATAACATAGTTGACCATGACGTTCACACTTTATAACTTTTTCACTTGTCTATGGAAAATTTACTAAGCAAATAAGCGCCTTGACGAGCCATAGAAGTTATGTTTACCATGCAGATGGACTCAGAGGAAGGAGGTAAGTAACTTCCAGACTTAAGTATTTTTTGTAGGGTTTAGACATCATGCCCCTTAGCTGTGAGATAAATTACTAATCATTGTAGTCAAAAGCGCGCTTAGAGCGCTAGGCGCTCTAGGCGATAAACCAAGCACCTCACAACTTCTTAGGCGGTGTATGTCGCAAAGGCGTGCACCTAGGTGTGCGAGGCGCAAGGAGAGGCGCAAAAGGCGCAAATAACTGAATTCTTAGGGTTTTTTTTTAAATTAGTTTAATAGTGATTGACACCTATCAAAACTCTAAAGCCCACCAAGTGCCAACTACTTTTAGGTTTCCTATTTGGCTATTTAGTAATTAAAATCTATTAAACTCTCATTTATTTATTCCTAATTAACTTATTCCTAATCAATACAGAATACTAATTGTCCTTTGTCTCTCTTCTACTCTATAACATCTGTTCTCTCTTCTCTATTTTATTTGCGTTCGAAAATCTGGCCGATCAATCACCAATCCTTCTAGTTTGAAGCTGCCTCCACTTTCTCTCTTCTACAGATCATTCAGTTTTTAATAAGTTATGCTCTGCTTTCATTCATGTATTTTACTTCTATTAGTTTAATTCTATCATGCTATGTTTACTTCTAACATATAACTTCTTTTTACTTCTATCAATTTCAAAATTGATTTGACTATCAGTTTACTTCTTCTATGAATCTATTCAATCATGCTAAGTCTACAGATTACTTCTTTAGTTGATTATTTCGAAGTTTACTTCTATCAATTTCAAAACTGATTTGACTATCAGTTTACTCTTTACTCTTTATTATGTTTTTTAGCTATTGTCTAAATCTTTACATTTGCATTTGGTGTCTTGTTTTTCCGTTTTGTTGGCAGTCCTGTTTCGGACCTTTGAAGTTTGAACAATCTATGTATTCTTTATTAGTTTTATGGTTATAAACTTTGAATTCTTGAATTTCCTTTAAGTGCAGTGAAAAACTTTTTATTTTATATATTTTTAAGTTCGTGCGCCTTCGCCTTTGCCTCTCGCCTAGGCGACAGGACCCCCTGTCGCCTTGCGTGCGCCTAGCGCATTAACTACTATGTTACCAATAGGATGGAATGACTAGGTAATTTAAAGTTATTCATCTATAGACATGCCCATTTTCGATGACATACACGTGTCAGAAACTCAGAATCATTAAGTTCGATAATAAATATTCATCAAGCTCCATAAAGAGTGAAGTGTCTCATCTTGACAGTAAAATAAGATTAGGTAAAAATATGAACGTACTTTAAATTGCAAGCCACTCTCTCTTGCATTGTTCAGATTCTTCACAGCCTCAGCATACGCCAAAGCTTTTTTTTCCAAAATGGGCTTGTTAGCCGAGGGCACAATCTCCATCCCAGTTGGACCTGAAGAAATCTGAGGACTGGAAGATATGGATGCTATTTGACCAGGACGAGCACCTCCAACTCTTGCATCAAATGCATTTGTCCTAGGTAAAGTTGAAATCCGGTTAAGGCTCTGAAGAAAATCACGTTTTTCCTTTTGCCAATCTTCCTGCCATACAGAAGTGAAATCAAGCAATCAAGGACATGAAACAATAGTGAAAATGCTTAGCTCTCCTTAATACAATGTAGTCACTCATTATGCAACAAGGTTGATGTCTTTTTTCTAAGGCATTTAAGCATGCCCCAACTGGGCATTGTCAGCCATGCAAGCGAAAAAACCCTGAAGAAACTTATAAAAGAAAAGGTAAAAGGAGGTCATGGGCAGAGTAAGGAAAAAGGAAAAGGAAGTCATGGTTAGCCATGCAAGGAATTTAAACAACAGACAAATAAGGACTGAAACTGAAACTAAGAGTGATAGAGAACATGGTCAGATTTTGGACCAAACCAGCAAAGGCCAACGAATTTGGCAAGTCTATTCTAGAAGAGACAAAGAAAATGCTGCTGCTATGGGCAGCAAATCAGGGGGCATGGGATCCATGAATTATTAATAATCATTAAGTATGGGCTCTAGAAATTATTAAGCTCGCTGTATGGGAGTAAGTATGGGGTCTAGATATAATTAAGTTGGCTGTATGGGTGTTGCAGCTGTATGGGATCTAATATTTGTCAGTATTATTGTGTTTTAGCATTATTTAAGTTGTGAGTTTGTATTGTTTTAGGCAGACTTTGAGATAGTTAGTTTGGCTCTTTCCTTTTGGAAGAGAGGGGGATTGAAGAGTGTGCTTTTCAATTCAGTTTCTATTATCAATTCTATTCTTCTTTATAGTATTGTTACCTTTGTTTTTCCAATCAAATAAAGCTCCACCAGATTCCTATTTTCTATTAAAGCTTCAGTTTCTATTTTCCTTTGTCTTTTAAGTGTTTTTCATTCTCTTCGGTTCCTAACATTTGGTCTGACCTGCCGGATCAGATTCCCCCCATAGATGGCAACCGAGACTAGATTCCAATCCTTTCATGCTCGGCAAGAAGCCACTGATGCCAAGCTTGAAGAAGTAACTCAACAAGTCCAGGACCTCACTCTTTCTGTCGCAGAAATTAAGGCGGGATTAGATTCACAAAAGCAAGCAAACAGTGAGTTTCAAAGGACAGTTACTGACTGGATCAAGCAGCAGGGGAAACGCCCAGTTTGTGAAGGAGATTTGAATGGAGATACATCTGCTACTCATTCACGGGTTCCACCGAGTCCTCATCCTTCGTCTGGTCATTGTGCCCCAACTGATCATTTTGATGCGCTTTTCTCAGTTCAAAAGATTAAACTTCCAGGTTTCTCCGGTCAAAATCCTCGTGGTTGGCTTACTAAGTCTGAGCTATTTTTCAGGGCTAATCAAACCCCTGCACATATGCAATTGTCAATGGCACAAATGTATAAGGAAGGGGCTGCCATCAATTGGTTCACAATTCTCACAGATTTGTTCCCTGAAATCACTTGGGCACAGTTCAAAGAAGAATTATCAGCCCGTTTTGGTGGTGTCGGGTTGCAGAATGCCTATGAAGAGTTAGCTGCCTTGCGACAACAGGGTTCCGTCCCTTCCTACATTGAAGAATTTGAGTTAATTGCTGCACAGGTTCCTAAACAACCCGAAGAACAGTATGTTGGTCTTTTCATCAACGGAATGAAGGAAGATATTAAGGACTGGGTTCGAGTAATGAATCCGACTAATTGCATCCATGCTCTCCACCTCGCTCGAACAATTGAGATCGCACTGCATAATAGAAACTCAATGTTTAGAGGGAGGATAGCGGCAAACAAAATGGTTGGAAACTACCATGGGAGTCACGTTTCAAATAATACTTGGAAATCTACTCAATTAAGCCTGGGCCAAACAGGCCAAATTGAGAGAATTGAAGGCCCAACTCAATTTCAACGTTCTTATCCCACCTTAGGAGCACCAATCAGATCGAATTTTGCCTTAATGGACAAACCACGTGGCTCTTCTTCCTCCTTTAATCATCGATCAGCTTTCAAACAACTCTCTTCCGCTGAACTGGATGACCGTCGCCGGAAAGGTCTTTGTTTTCGTTGTGGGCAGAAATACAGTCCCCAACACAAGTGCCCGGAGGGAAGCTTGAAATTGATTGTTTTGGGGGAAACTGAAAGTGATGATGCAGCCGAAGCAGAAGTCGATGCTTACACCGACGAAGTTGAGGATCAAGCAGATGACGAGGGCCAATGTAAGCTGCTGGAATTTTTCTCCACTACAGCTCCCAATTCTGAATTCGAAACTATGCGTCTCAATGGTACAGTTAAGAGCATTCCAATTCTGATTTTATTGGATTGTGGTGCTACCCATAACTTCATATCCAGCAAGTTGGTTGCAGCCATGGGATTTGAGGTAATTCCAATTCCTCAACTCGGTATTCGCCTAGGAGATGGATACAAGGTGTGGGTGACAAAGAAATGTGCAGTTGCTGAACTTCGCATAGGCCAATACTCTTGTTCTCTCGATGCTTTAATTTTTTACGTTGGAAGTGTAGATTTGATCTTGGGAGTGGCTTGGCTTCAATCCTTGGTGAAGTTGTTCATAATTGGGCAGCCAAACGGATGAGGTTTTGGTATAATGGGGTTCTTTATGAGCTTCAAGGCGTAACACAAGATAAGCAGGCTAATGGGTCATTGCAGCAGTGGTTGGGTGGGGATTTTCAATTGATGAAGATGGCGGGGAGTTCGCAAAACAGTGTTCTGCCGAACACCGATGTTCCTACAGAATGCCCAGCTGATTTATCTGCCATTTTAGAAGATTATAAAGCTGTTTTTGATCCTCCTACAGGCCTACCTCCGAAACGACATGTTGAGCATGCAATTAATCTCTATCCAGGCCAAGGAGCAGTCAATGTTCACCCATACCGTTATCCCCACGCTCACAAGGCTGAAATTGAGAAGCAAATTGATGAATTGTTATCCATTGGGGTGATTCGACCTAGCAACAGTGCTTTTTCTAGCCCCGTGTTATTGGTAAAAAAGAAGGATAGCTCTCGGCGTTTATGTATTGATTATCGAGCACTAAATAAGGCTACTGTCCCCGACATATATCCTATCCCGGTGGTTGATAAATTGCTTGATGAATTGTGTGGGTCTCGAGTTTATTCTAAAACGGACCTCAAATCCGGTTTCTATCAAATTCGCATGAGAGAAGAGGATGAAGAGAAGACTGCTTTTCATACACACGACGGGCATTATGAATTCTTAGTAATGCCATTTGGACTTACGAACGCCCCCGCCACTTTTCAAGCTGCCATGAATGACCTCTTCCGACCTTTCCTTCGTCGATTTTGTACTAGTTTTCTTCGACGACATTCTAATCTACAGCCCAAATTGGGATACCCATATTCTGCATCTCCGTGAGGTATTAATGCTTCTTTCCAAGCATCAATACAAGCTGAACCGCAAGAAATGTCAGTTCGGCCAGACTCAAATTGAATACTTGGGGCATTCACTTTCGGTTGAAGGTGTTTCTATGGATCCTACAAAGATTTCAGCAGTTCAAGATTGGCCAACCCCTCAAAATGTCAAAAGTGTTCGTGGTTTTTTGGGGCTAACCAGCTATTATCACCGTTTCATTCAAGATTACGGCAAGATAGCAAAACCGTTGACGGACCTAACAAAAAAAAATGGTTTTGTTTGGAACACGACTGCCCAACATGCCTTTGACACCTTAAAGCAACGAATAATTTCTGCTCCTGTTCTCGCACTACCGGACTTCTCTCAACCTTTCGCCATCAGATGTGATGCTTCAGGCCGTGGATTAGGAGCTGTTCTAACTCAAAATCGCAGACCAGTGGCATACTTTAGTAAAGCGCTATCTGACCGCAATCTATCTAAATCAGCCTATGAGAAGGAGCTTATGGCCTTAGCTCTTTCCATTCAACATTGGCGTCCATACTTATTGGGATCAAAAGAGCTTAAAGCACTTGTTAGAACAGAAAATTTCCACTGTAGACCAGCAGAATGGGGTCGTGAAATTAATGGGCTATCGGTTTTCTATTCGTTACAAGGCTGGTTGCACCAATAAGGCAGCCGATGCCCTGTCTCGTCACACGAAATTGGTGAGCTCTTTACCCTCAAATCAGTCCCGTGTTGGCAAGAGGGTCATAGATTATTAGAAGAAGCAGCATCTGATCCTCAATTAGTCTCCATTCGCGAGGCTCTTAAGCGTGATCCCTTGTCGAAACCAGGCTATCAACTCAAAGGAGACGTTCTTTATTATAAGGGTCGTTTGGTTATCTCTGCTCAATCTTCCTTGATCCCTTCCTTACTTGATGAATTCCACAACTCACCAACCGGCGGTCACTCTGGCTACTATCGCACTTATAGGCGAGTAGCAGCAAATTTATATTGGACGGGTTTGGTTCGCGATGTTCAAAAATTTGTGCAAGCCTGCTCCATTTGTCAACAATTTAAAGCTTCTACATTGGCCCCAGAAGGCCTGCTTCAACCTCTCAACATTCCAGACGTTGTTTGGGAAGAAATCTCAATGGATTTCATTACCGGACTTCCTAAATCGAAGGGTTTTGACGCAATTTCAGTAGTGGTGGACAGGCTGTCTAAATACGCCCATTTTGTTGCATTAAAACATCCTTACACAGCTAAGGTGATTGCTGAAATTTTTGTCAAAGAAATTGTTCGACTCCATGGGATACCAAGGTCCATTGTTAGTGATCGCGACCCTATTTTTGTGGGGAAATTCTGGCAGGAATTGTTTCGATTACAAGGGTCTCAACTGCGTTTGAGTTCAGCCTATCATCCTGACACCGATGGCCAGACCGAAGTAATAAACAGGTGCCTCGAGTGTTATCTAAGATGCTTTGCGATTGATCAGCCTCGTAATTGGGCTTCTTGGTTGGCTTGGGCCGAATTTTGGTATAACACTACCTACCACGTCTCTATTGGTTGTACACCTTTTGATGTAGTATATGGACGAAAAGCTCCTTCAATTCTTCGCTTTATCCCAGGGGAAGTTCAAGTAGAAGCTGTAGCCCGTGAGTTAATTGATAGAGATGAGGCTTTACGGCAACTCAAAACTCATTTGTACCAGGCTCAACAACAAATGAACGCACAAGCCGACAAACATCGTCGTGATATCCACTTTGAAGTTGGTGAATACGTTTACCTTAAACTTAGACCCCATAGGCAGCAATCTGTTGCTAGGCGCATCCATCCCAAGCTATCTGCACGCTATTTTGGTCCTTTTCAAGTGGTTGCGAAAATTGGTGACGTAGCATATCGATTACATCTCCCTAAT
The DNA here is from genome assembly GCA_947683365.1 of Euphorbia pulcherrima. Lineage (NCBI taxonomy): Eukaryota > Viridiplantae > Streptophyta > Magnoliopsida > Malpighiales > Euphorbiaceae > Euphorbia > Euphorbia pulcherrima. The sequence goes on from CANTUS010000016.1 coordinate 11,027,919, forward strand.
TCTTCTAAAATTCATCTTGTATTCCATGTTTCTCTTCTTAAGAGGGCTATTGGCCAACAACAAGTAGACCCCCTTTTACCTACTGATTTAGAACTAGACTCAGGTGATGTTCTCATTCCTGAAAAAATTTTATCTACTCGACAAATTAAAAAACACGGTGATACAGTTACGCAGTGGCTAGTTCAGTGGGCTTCTCGCGGTCCAGAAGAAGCAACTTGGGAAGATTCTTTTACCATCCGCAACGAATTCCCTCACCTGCATCTTGAGGACAAGATTGTTGTTCAAGAGGGTGGCAATGATAGAGAACATGGTCAAAATTTGGACCCAACTAGCAAAGGCCTACGAATTTGGCAAGTCTATTCTAGAAGAGACAAAGAAAATGTTGCTGCTATGGGCAGCAAATCAGGGGGCATGGGATCCATGAATTATTAAGAATCATTAAGTATGGGGTCTAGAAATTATTAAGCTGGTTGTATGGGAGTAAGTATGGGGTCTAGATATAATTAAGTTGGCTGTATGGGTGTTGCAGCTGTATGGGTTCTAATATTTGTCAGTATTATTGTGTTTTAGCATTATTTAAGTTGTGAGTTTGTATTGTTTTAGGCAGACTTTGAGATAGTTATTTTGACTCTTTCCTTTTGGAAGAGAGGGGGATTGATGAGTGTGCTTTTCAATTCAGTTTCTATTATCAATTCTGTTCTTCTTTATTGTATTGTTACCTTTGTTTTTCCAATCAAATAAAGCTCCACAAGATTCCTGTTTTCTATTAAAGCTTCAGTTTCTATTTTCCTTTGTCTTTTAAGTGTTTTTCATTCTCTTCGGTTGCTAACAAAGAGTCATTAGCCCCAACAGAGTAAAATACCCAAAAAGCTAAATCATTGACAAGTGCTAGCCTAATGTCAGCAAGATATTATTGAGCCATCCTTGACAAAATGGCAAATACAAAGCCTCAAATTCCGTAAACCTGAATCTGAAAATCTTAACAGCAGGATATATAATTGTTCTACTTTCCAAATTCCAACAAGGAAGGGTCTTAGCCATAAAAGCCTACGTTACATGTAAACGAGGCATATTTTAGCTGAAAACCTAATATGATTTAAATTTGTTAAATTATGCCATATTTCAACATATCCTTATTTTTTGCAAAAAAATTGGGAAACCCGATTGTAGAAGGAAAACTTGAAAGTAGAGAATCCTCCTTCTTTAGCTTCACAACTGAAAATATTATTAACAAATGTCCTGAAATTTTTGTACATCAGGACTTCACTGACCTCCAAAACTTTCATCATATAATCATTAAAGCTTCTGAGATTATCTTTCTGAGCTTCTTGTATAGCCGATACCATTGCCATTTCATGGACCTACAAACATAAACGGTCATAAAATATAAACATAATATTTTTATGAATATATATGTACAAAACTAAGGATGCACCTTAACCAGCTACAACTTACAAGTGACATAATTATAACAAAGCATTAGTATTCAAATAAGAAAATAATGCAAAAAATATACAGGAAGCATTTAAATAGTACATCAAACATGTCTATGTGAAAAGTAAGTAAATCCACACATACAAGTAATTGAGAACAGTAGAATAATAAAAAATAAGAAAATAAATTTAAACTGTAAGAATTTCACGTGTGATTAGAATGGGAACATAGTTAGATATGCATCTCTGAAAAAACTCTCTAGATCTCGAAAAGTAAATATCTCTGGCAGATCCTATTTGCACAAACATGAGTAAATAGTAATACGATCTAACTTGATGTTGGTCCAAGATTATCCATCTAAGATGACATTTCTCTTATCTTATCCATCTAATTTGGCATGCTGCTCTAGAATCCATACTACGAGAGGAACATAATTCACGGAAGCGTCAGGATGACCATCAAGACGTTGCTATATTATACAAAAAAAATTGACATCTGAGAGAACTGGAATGACACAATTCAAATAAGCAAATTCAAGCATTGTATACATTCACAAACTGCATAAACGTACCAACACAAAGTAACATTTGGTTTCCAAGGTTAAGAGCAACTGTAAACTTTATGTATAATCTGTATTTCACTATTTCCGGCGTTACTAATTTCACATATTACGATTTACAACACCTTTTAACCGCATAATCTCAACCCTTAAAAATCTATAAAATAATGTGAGAGTATGCATAGGGGTCACAGATAATCATTTTCAAGGAAAAGGTTTTTTTGCACCCATTTGTTTGCTTAGTAGTCAAAGGAGGTGCCCAAATTTATCAAGGCTCTAATATCAACCAGCACCAACTAGAATTTACATTCCCACTAAACTAGGAAGTCCTTAAAACCAGCATATTATCAGATTCTTCTTACCAATATATTTTATCCATATGAATCAGTTCATTATTTTTAATAAAAAGTACTCCATAGCGAGCCAAATCAGCGATAAGTTTCCAACAAGGACACCTACAACTACCTCCTTAAGAGAGAATGAAACTCTGTTCATATATTATTTATAGTGGAAAATGGAATATTCAGGAGTAGCGAGAAGGGAAATGTGAGCCAATAAGTGATACAATTTCCTACCTTCAACATCAACGACAACAATAATAAAGGATGCAAGAAGAATTAATACACCACTGAAAGAAGATTATGAGACATAAAAATAATTGGAAAACACACAGCAATTGTACAAAGAATGCTATACAAAGAAACCAACCCTGAACTGAAAGTATTACATACATGAGATGCAAACCACAAGATTAGGTCCCTCACATTGATAGTTTTATATCCATCAAAGAAAGCTATACTGTCCATCAATAAATGGACAGTAGGACAACCTAAACTTAGAACTTCATGGAATCATAGTTATTTCATATCAAACTTGAAGACAGATATTATACAAAAATATCATCAGTTATGATGAGAGGCAATCCAAGATCAGAATGACAAAAAAAAGAGCATGAGAAGACACTATAGTGAAAGCTTAATGACTACCTGTTGCAAATATTCTTCAACACTTGTAGCTTCAGCAGGAAAGACATCTTCAAATGTCGTCTACAAGGAGAATGAAGTAAGCTATAAGAAACTCATCATACACATTTATACACTTGAACCACATTTTTAGAGGAGAAACAAAGTGAAATCAAAAAAGCAAAAGTAAATTGTTAAAACTTAAAATGCAGAAATACTATGATGCTAAGTCATTAAACCACTAGTAGTCCAGACAAGGTAAGTATACCATGATTGTGATTTGCATAATTGATGAATTACTAACTTTTCATTCAGAAGAATTAGTTGTAAAAGTTAACCAACTTCTTCACATTCTCACCTCAGAATGAGCTATTAATATTATTATTGTGTTAGAACTAAAAGAAGCACATAAAAAGGATAGCAGGTCCTGAATTGTTTGAGACAGTTTAAGAACTGTAACTAATCAAGCTATGTATATATATCAATCAAATGAGAAAAATTGTTACCTTCAATTCAAAGGACTTGAGATCCCGTGCAAGCTGCTCAGCATTTATTCCCTCTCGTGCAAGAAGCCTGCGTATAAAGCAACAAGAATATACAAGATGAGATGTAATTTTGCTCATCACTTCGCTTCCTATAGTCCAATTTAGGCTATTTACAGTTAACAAGTACATAAAAAATAAATAGAAGTTCAATCTTTCTAATGGCAAGTTAAATCCAAACTTGTTGAAAGATCCCAAGCCTTATCACTCATTCTGCCATGTTTCTAGGCAACCAACCACAAATATGAAGTTTCAATTCGAAGTCAAGTATCAGCAAGGAAAACTAAGAAAAAAATATTGTGAAGGCACCTTGTTGCGGCAATAGATTGAGAAGGGGCCTCAGTTCTTATGGTTTTTGCTTTCAGCTTCTTGGACAATGCTTCTAATTGATCCAAGTTCCTCTGTGACATACATAGATAAAAACTCAACTTGTGAGGGAAAAAAGGCTACAACCCATGCATATATAGGTTGAATTCCGGAAAAAAAATGTATTCCCCGTCACACTATTGAATTATCAGTGAAACATGCTATATATACTGTGACTTGTATCGGAAATACACAGAGAACAAGGTGAACCGACCCAGACTGAAACTGTTGTCGATTCCGTATTCTCCTATTAATCCCTAAATTTGAATAAGAAAACAAAAATTAAATGATTAAGTTTGCACTAATTTTCGCTGGCATTGAGAGTTCATTCGAAAAAACAGCAATGACTAGTTGCAAGGATAATTTCGTGCAATATACAAGATTTCTAGTTAAGATTTCGTTGGAAAATGAGAAGGAGGGAGGACCTGGAGAGGAGGGAACTGAGCAGAAGGAGCAGCTTGTTCGAGAAGCTTGGTGGAGGAATGAAGCAGATCGGTCCAGCCACTAATGTTATGTTCATTAGCCATTAGAGGAAGCTTCAACTAAGAAATTACAGTATATCTCGACTTCTCGAGTGGTTCCGATAGTGAAGAGATGGAGCTCTAGGGTTTTAGTAGCTAAAGCCTAAGCAGAGTTTTTTTTTTCTGCACAACCGGCACGGTGCGGTCTGGAGGGGCGAATAGTTCAGCTGCTCTAAATTTGAAAATTGGGGGAAAAAGGGTAAAATAAAGAACTAGGATAGTCATTTGAACATTTGATGTCGTGTCAATATTAGAATGGTTTTGAAATTTCACCCAAGGGGGGCTTATTGGAACCATGCATGTATTCATCCTTTTATTAACGTTTTGGAAAAAAAAAAAAATTTAGAAAAAAAATTTCATGTTCATCATCGAAAATTCCTAAATTCCCTACTAAAAAGTACATGCAAATTTTTATTATTAAAATAACATTATAATTAAAATTATTTTATATTGATATGATAAAAAATAATATAATATATATAATTAGTGAAAATAAATAAATAAATAAAATATAATATAATATAATATAATTAATTTTAACATAATTGTAAAATTTAGTTAATAATTCATAAATAATTAGATCGAATTGAAAATAAGTATATTATTATTTTTTAATATAAATAAATAGAAATTAATTATAAATATTATATTCTTACATTTTTACAATAAATTGTAGTATATGTTTGTCCAATGATTTTTGTAAAGCTTAATGTTAGTATTTATTATAAATTAAAATTAATTTTTTATCTGCTTCAGATGGTTTTTTGGATTGGGGAATGACATCTTTATTTTCGTCCTAATTAACAATTTGGGGATTAAAAATTCATCATCCTCGTCCCATAATGATTCTTTTTAGGAATTTCCCATCCCCATTGAATTTGGGAAGTCTCTAACCCACTTTCAACTCTATCCAACCATGATAGTTGTAAAGTAAGAAAAAAATAACATGACAATATAACTTGCCTTGTTTTCAAGCAATTTTATTAATTACAAAAATGTCATATTTTTTAAAAGGAAAATTGTTAAAAATATATTAATTGAGTTTAGTATTTACATCTTTAACCCCTTGTTTATTCTTTGCCCTCTCTAATCGATTTTAAATTTTCATTATCAATAAATACGCTCCACTGTCCACGCATTGTTCACCCTTTTTTTCATTTTTTCTCTTATTTTGACATTATCTTTCAAACCGTTCATTTTCTACACGCCGGTTTAGAGTTTTTTGTTACTCTCATTTTTATCTTCAAAATGCTATCCATTGTGATATACTTTTTTTAAAACCTTTTTTTGGCTGTTTGGTATATGATAGATACATGGTAAAAATCTTATTTTTACATGTTTGAATTTATGTTGTAATTCAACAGAATCTGATAGGTATCTAATAGGACGCTGGTATATATTTGTGAAATGTAGTAAAACCCAGGTATAAACATAAACTTAGTGGATTGAACAAACTTCCAATGAAATACCAGATTCCTACCAGGTATTCAACAGTTGGAAAAAAAGTTTTTTAAGGTCGTATCTGGTAGAATTCTAGTATATTTATGAAATATAGTAGAAACCTGGTATAAACATAAAATTGGTGGATTGAACAAACTTTAAATTAAATATAAGATTCATACCAGGTAGCTACCATATATCAAACAGCTGAAAAAAGTTTTCGAAAAAGTATATTACAATTGATGGCATTTCGAAGATAAAAATGATATTAACAAAAATTTTAAAGCGACATATCAAAAAAATAAACGGTTTGAAATATAATGTTAAAATAAGATGAGAAAAGGAAAAAAAAACGTGAACAATATCGTGAATAGTACCGGAAACAATACTGTGAATAGTAGATAGTAAGAGATGTGAATGGTTTGTTTAATACATATCTGTTTTAGATTTTGAAACTTATTTGGTTAAAAAAAGTTAGGGCCTAAATCTTGGACTGATCGAAAACTTAATTTTCAGTACATTTTTAACTCTTTTCAAAATCATTATTTAAATGGCTGGGAAGTTTTTATACTATTTAAAAAAAGTTAATTTTTATTGTAGCTTTTCAATTTTGATGTAATAAGGGCGAGGTATTTAAAAAAGGAAAAGTGAATTAAATACATTAATTTCCTTTGTTGTTGTTTGGTGTGGGAAAAGAATAAAATTAATTATCCATTTTAGAGTTTTGAAAGACCTCAAACTCCTCTAATTAATTACCCCCAACTTGCTAAGGTTTTGTATTCACTGTAAAGGTTAATGTAAAAAATTGTCTAGTCAAGATGATTAAAAGGAAAGAACTTTAAGCTGATAAAAAAATCTATTTCATGATTAAAAATTTTAAATCAAATATTGGAAAATAAGCTATTTGTCATGTAATAGTTATAATAAATGTATATTCACAAACCAATTAAACTAAAAACTGAAGTTTTCTATAATACTATAAGCTAAAGTTCAGAGAAAAGTACCAAACAGCTTGTATAATTGTTTGTGGTGTATTTGAAATATGCAAAAGACAAATATTGTGTCTTGTGGTGAAATTCTATTCATAAATTGAGATACTGGAATTCTAATCTATCACATAAAATGAGCAAAGTGGTTTAAGAAATTGCTTATATATACCAACTTAACCAAGTATAGGTGAAACCGGATTATAAGCATATTTTAACTTATAAGTGATTTGAGTTTATATTTTACTTATGGGAAACTTAGAAATTAATAATTCGATCTTAACTTTGGGGCTTTTTATATAAATGTATAAAAATTAAAGTTTTCTTTCACCCCAACAGTTGGCTCTTAACTTTCTCTGACCAAACAAGTTTTAAAATATCCATACATACGTTTCAAAGCAAACTTTTCATCTCCTTTACTCTCCCCTTTACTAAATCGTTCAATCACCCACCAAATTCCATCGCTCTTCATATTTTCATCGATTTCGCTCTACACGATCTTTCATTGGCGCACTATTGAAGAATCTTAAAACGATAACTTCGTTCATTCTATAATCGATTTCTACAAAAACAAGTAAGATTTCTGAATTTCGTTAGGTTTTCCTCAGTTTTTGAATTTGATTTGATTTTCGTTTTCAATCTCTGATTTGATTCGGTTATCTGGATCAAGTTATTTTGTTTTCAAATTTGTTACATAAAAAGTTGAATCTCTGATTTGATTCGGTTTTCACTTATTTGTTTTCACATTTGAATCTATGTTGGATATAAAGAGTTTGCACGTAAAGTGTTTGATGAATTGCCTGAGTGGTGATGACATTGTTGGATATAAAGTTCATCAAGCTTTGATTTGATTCGCAACTTATTTGTTTGATTAGAGCTTTTGAATTTCTGTTTTCAATGATAAAAAATAAAGATATTGATGTGTTTTTATTAGATTTGTATTTGATTTTGCATTTTTCATTTTTCATTTTTTTTTGCGTATCTGGTAGTTATCTGGTAAGAAACTGGCATTCGCAATTTTCATGTAAGAAACTGGTTTACCTGGTAAGAAACTGGTATTCGCATTTTTCATATAAGAATATGGTATTTACCTGATAAGAAACTGATATTCGCAATTTTTATATAAGAAACTGATATTTACCTAGTAAGAAACTGGTAGTTTCCTAAATTCGTAATTTTCATATAAGAAACTGGTTTTCGCAATTTTCATATAAGAAACTGGTATTTACCTAGTAAGAAACTGGTATTCGCAATTTTCATATAAGAAACTGGTATTTACCTGGTAAGAAACTGGTAGTTTTCTAAATTCGCAATTTTCATATAAGAAACTTGTATTTACCAGATATCGAACAACCAAAAAAAAATTTCGAAAAAGTATATCACAATGGATGTTGTTTCGAAGATAAAAATGAGACGAACAAAAAACTCGATAGCGACATGTCAAAAAAATGAACTGTTTGAAAGATAATGTCAAAATAAGGCCCTGTTCTTTTCAACTGATAAATAGATATACTGAACTGAACTGATTGGTGCTGAACTGAATTAAATTATACTGAAACTGAACTAAATGGTATTGAAACTGAACAATACTAAAACTGAAACTCAAGTATCATTAATAATGTAAATAATATTTTTAAAATATTAAAATTTAAAACACTATAATTAAATATACCATTATAAATTACTATTATTATTATTATTTGTTATTATATATTATATTTTATTCCAATTATAATTAATAACACTTTAAATAATATTATATATTCTAATACAATTTACTAATTGTTACATATAATAATAATAATAATTACTATCATTATTATTATATATTATATTTTATTATAATTATTGGTATGAATATTATCTTACTATTTTAATTCTTATCAATATTTATAAAATATTATTATTTTATTTATTTATTTATTTATCCTTTAAAATTATTCATCATAAAAATAATAATTAATAATTTAAAAATATTATTATTGATTACTTTTTCATTGTTATTATTTGTGATTACTAATATTAGTTAATAATATTTATATAATGTATAAATAGAAATAAACTTGAAATTGAAATTGAAATGATATTATCATTAATATTCATTGTTTTATATTATTCATGAATAATAATATAAATTAATAATATTGATATAATGTATAAACTAAAACTTAATACTGAATACTGATTACTGATTATTGAATGTTGAATGCTGAAACTGAACTGAACTGAATGATACTGAACTAAACAGAAAATAAGTTGAAAAGAACAGGGCCTAAGATGAAAATAATAATAATAATAAAAAAATAACAGGTGAACACTACGTGAACAGTAGCTTGAATAGTAGTGGAACGTATTTGAGAAGAATAAAAACTTAAAATTGGTCATAAAATGCAAAGAAAATATAAAAGGTTAATTTAGTAAATATAAAACTTAAATTATATATTTTTAACAATTTCCCTTAACTTTATGCGGTTAATAAGTATTTACAAGTTGAATAAGAAATATAAAAACATATGATATTAATTTTACATACAAAAAAAATTAATATTTTCTGCATGTTATTTTTATTTATTTAACATTTTTTTAACACATGAGCACTTATAAGTAAACTTTACCAAATTTTTAAACTGCTTATTGGCATTTTTTAAAATTATTTTCACTTTACTTTTAAGATGATTAAAAAATGTGAAATTGTAAGGAATGGAGGGTTGCCTAAAATATTTATAATATTATTTTTTACTTTTATAATTAATTATTTGGTCATTTTTTAAACTTTTTCTTTTCAACTTGTACGTCCTCTTCATGATGCGATTCCTTAATTTTTTTTATTTTTTTACTCTATTTTGCATTTATCTTGCACATCGTTGATTTTTTTATATGCCGCTTTAGAGTTTTTTGTTCGTCTCGTTTTTATCTTCGATAGCAGATCCATGATTATATGCTTTTTTCGAGTTTTTTTAAGATATGTAATAGATGATACAAGCATTATACCAGCATTATACCAGCATTATACAAGGTGTGAAAAACCAGCATTATACCATCATTGTACTAGGTGTGAAGAACCAAAACCATAAAAATCTATTTTATGAAAGAAATCAAACAAAAATCACTTTATACCATCATTATACCAGGTGCGAAGAACCAAAACCATAAAAATTTATTTCATGAAAGAAATCAAACAAAAACCACTTTATACCAGTATTAGACCAGGTGTGAAAAATAAAACCAAACATATGCATCTATTTATATGAAAGAAATCAAACAAAGACCACATTTAGGCCCTGTTCTTTTCAACTGATAAGTAGCAGTACTGAACTGAACTGAACTGAACTTATTTCAGTGTAAATTTATATGTATGCGGTACTGAACTAAACTGAACTAAACTAAACTAAACTGAACTGAATATAAGTTGACAAGAACAGGGCCTTATACCAGCATTATATCAGGTGTAAAGAACCAAAGCCATAAAAATCTATTTTATAAAAGAAATCAAACAAAAACCACTTTATACCAGCATTATACCGTGTGTGAAAAATAAAAAAACATAAGGATCTTATTTTATGAATGAAATCAAACAAAACTCACATTTATACCATCATTTTACCAGGTGTGATTAAATAAAATAGTAATCAAACAAATAATACATTTATACTAGCATCATACCAGGTTTATACTATGGTTGTCAAACCTGGCCCTGCCCCTTGAACTGGTGAAAGTAGAGGATCAAACATCGATGGATCGACTGGAGTTGAATCGTGATTGAACCATTCATAATATATATATTAAAAATTATACTTTTTAATATTTTAGAAGATTAATATATGATATAGTAATCAATATACTATTGCATAATAGTAAAATTTAAGACAAAAAATAAGTATACGAATACTTACATCATATTCATATATTTACATAAAATTAATTTTTATTATTCATTAACTTATAAATAAATTATTTTATATTAAAAACAAATTAAAGTTAATTTATCACACGATTAAAAAGTAAAAAGAAAAAAAAGAAACAAACAAATATATAATGAATAGTTACAATAAAAATAGAAAAGTTACAAATTATTCATAAGTTCAACTATAATATTTCTAAATAATGACACAAATTTTGAAATTAAAATTGAAAAAATGATATTAAAAAACATGACACTCATTAAAATCATATTTACTGAACTTTTATATCAAATAGACTTTATTGGTTATGATTTAATAGGTTTTTTTTTAAACATTAAACTAAAATTTTTTCAAATTAGTGATCCATTAACCCGGTCCGGATCACCGGATCAATGGTTCAATCGATCGGGTCACCGGATTTTTAGAGGGTCATAACAAAGTAGGTTTTTAGTGTCACCCGGCCATATCTTATCACCGGGTCCGGATTTTTCCATTTCGATTGGTCGGGTTGATCCGGGTCTTACAACACTAGTTTATACTAGCGTAACAAATAAAAAATACATTTCTACCAACATTATATCAGGTGCGACTAAACAAAATCTCAATCAAGCAGAAAACACATTTATACCAGTAGAACGTAAAAAGTTGTTGAATATGAAGAAACGTACAAATATTATGCTTTACCCCTATTTTGAGTATAAAAATTGTAGGCTAAAATTTTTGTTATAAGCTTTAGGCCACTTATATAGTTTTCCCTTAATAAATCACAAAGCAAACCCTCCATAGCAAGGTGTCTCAGTTTCAAACAGACGTCTTTTTGTAAACAGTTATGTTTGATAAGTTACAGACACCCGACATCTATGAAAGAGATCTTCTGGGTCCAATCTGTATAACTCGAATCCAACACAACTACTAAGGCTTTTTCTTTTTCTCGTCAATCCAAAAACAAACTTCGCTTACACCCAATTGCTTGCCCTTCTAAATTATTACATACCATCAATTACTTAATTTTTCAATACAAATTTATAATGTATATTAGCCCAATCTAAATGAACTTATTTTAGAGTAGTCATCATTTTTTGTTAATAACTATACTCTCAGGCCAAACTTGCAAAATAGATTGTATAGCTTAGGCATTTATAGATTATATAGTTGATTAAAATAGAAATGATGTAAAATAATTAATATAATAATAATAATAGAATATTATTATTTTTAGGAAATATAATATAGGGAACGAAAAATAGAGAAGATGGTTTGAGCAAAAACATCATAGATTATGTAAAATAAAGTTTAATAAATGTAAAATAGGAAATATGGTTGGACTTGGTTAAGTCAATATTCAAACTTGTCTCTGAGATCGTAACCATACTTTAGGCTTTCATTCAAATTGCTAGACAAAAGAAATTATGTTCCTTTAATTATTTTTCTTATTTATATTTATAACAACCACCGTTACTTGCTTCATATATATATATATATATATATAGCATAATAGTTGATTTAAAAGCCTAAACTCTTAGCCTATTTGATTCCTAGTGTACAAGTTAATATAGAAATAGAATGACAGAAAGAAAACAATGCAATAATGAAATGGGACTGCAATTCAAGTGGAAAAGACTTTACAATGGAAAAGACATAACATATGTATATGCATGAATACTTGCTAGTGATGGAATATATCCCTTAATTTGTAACTTAACTAATTTATTATTCTTTGATTTGTAAACTAAAAGTCAAACTATTCACTGATTAAAACCAGTATATTAATTAAACATTATTTTATTTCATTTTTTTGCTAAATCATCTCAATCAACTTGATTATAACATTTATTCGACGCCCTTCACCATTTATTTCTTGTAGTATTCCTCCATTCGTCTCTAAATACTCCCAATTGCATTTTTTTTTTCATATTTAGGCTAACCATATGTGCTTTGAGGCTTTGACCGTTATTAGTAGAATTCTTTAAGTACCTTTCACACGAAAAAAAAAATAGATAAAATTAATTTAGGTCGAGTTTAGAGTTATTGTCTCCATTTTTTCAATTATTTTCACTAAAAATATGTGAGGGCATGCTTGAGAACGCAGACAGATCGCGACAACTAAAAGCAACGACAAACTTGTAATGCAAACACTTTTCCAAATAATGTTCCATTCCCAAAAAGCTATATTCTAGGTTTATAGAATTATTTTAGTTCTCCTTTTTGCAACACCTTTAGTTGTTTACCTTGCATAAGTGCATGAAAGGGATGAGAAACAACTATCAATTTTGAATAAAAATATTATCTGTTTGTTTTTTTAAGGTAAGAGACAAGAATAAAAGAGTAAGGGTGACATTAAATCTTCAATGATCTACCGCTCACACTAATTCATCCGAAGGGAGCAGCCATGATGAACCACCACAGGGGATGCCGCCCTTACCCACTCCTCTAAACCCCACCACCCCCCTCTCAATATATATATATATATATGTATTAAAATAAATCGACTCTTGATCACAAGACGTAATCCAAAGCTACAAGGTCAAGTACATGAAAGTAGCAAGTGCGGGTAATTAAAGACATCTGAAACAAAGAAGCCTGGTCTCCTCCCTCTGCTCTTAAATACATGACAACACAAATAAACGCTTGAGTACAAATGATCAATCGGGCTAAGAACACATTCAAAAAACAAATTTATTTCGCCGCTTCCATAAGGAACAAGCAATGAAGAACCATAAGGAAGTCCCACACTCTCTGTTCGGACCCGGGGAGAAATAAAATTACCAAGCTTGCAAAAAATCATATCCCGAGTGAGGCATCGTTAGGGAAATACCTAGTAAACCAAACAATTGTTTCCATACCCGATTGCTACCCTCACAATGAAATAAAGCATGAACGACTGATTCCTCAAGTGCACAGAAGGGACAAGTGCCATCCGAGACAGCCTGACAACCACGATTAAAGAGAAACATCCTCGTCGACAACCGTCCATGAAACAAGAGCCATCCAAAAAATTGCACTTTCGATAGTAAGCACGCCCGCCATATCAACATAAAGTTAGTGGATGGCTTAGTCCATTGGGATGTCTTAAAGAATCCATCGCAGAAGGATGAGGCTGAATATAGGTTGTGCTCGCAGATCTCCCATAAAAAAATGATCATGTCCTTGCAAGAATTGAACCCACCACCATGAACTACACAAGACTCGAGGAAAAACAACGGACATGATTGGAAAATCCAATTTCGAAGATGGCCACTCCTTTCTCGACTTGATAATCTCAAATTGCTTTTCTACCAAGGTTTCGAGTATGCGACGGTCCCAAAAAAAAAAAATACACCCCTCTTGTACCGAGAATAACTTCCTGTTACAAAGGTGATAAAGATCAGGAAATAGTGAAGACGGAGGTTGATTAGCGGTCCAATTATCATGCCAAAACAAGCTATCCTCCCCATTACCAACCGACACACGAACATTAGACCAAAATACCTCCCAAAAATAACATTTTTAATGCAACACGAGATAATACCCCGCCAAGTAGGAGACAAACCCCGACAATCATGCTCCTCTAATGCAGCCCAAGACTCAAGCCCATACAAGAGTCATGACTAGCTACCTTAAGCTTCCAAACCCATTTCAATAAAAGACTACAATTCACAAGCTTAAAGTCTCTAATGTATAGCCCACCCAGTGCTTTCGGCAAGTTAATAGATTTCCAACTCACTTTACAAATTCCCCTCAAATTCGCATCACCTCTCCATAGAAAATTTCGCATCAATTGAACTATCCTCACATTAACCGAATTAGGCATTCTATTTAGGGAAAGTCGATAGATAGGAAGTGATGAAAGGATCGACTTAACAAGAACCACACGACCGCTATAACAAAGACAATTACCTTTCCAACTAGCTAACTGCTTTTGGAATTTACCAATCAACACATTCCACTAAGACACATGTATCTTTTTCACACTAAGAGGAGAGCCCAAATATGTAATTGGAAAATTGTCTATTTTATAGCCCAGTTTATCAGCACACGTATGCAACAACGGCTCGTGGACATGAATACCCATAATAGAACTCTTATTATAATTAATTCGCAGACCTGAAATTAATTCAAAGCAACATAATATACGAATGAAAATAGGTAAAAGGGACTCATTTGCGTGAAGGAAACATAACGTGTCATCCGTGAACTGAAGAAGGGAAATATCAACATCCGATCCGTCTAGAAGAAATCCCAGATGAAGCCCATGACAAACGCTCGCATCAGACATATGTTTAAGCCCCTCGATTGCCAGAACAAGGATAAATGGTGAGATGGGATCACCCTGTTTGACACCTCTCCCAATCTGAATCGGATTGCTCGGATCCCCATCAAGCAAAATTGACGTTGTAGAATTCTCAAGACAACTCGACATCCACCTTGTCCACTCCTCGTCAAATCCCATCCGCCTGAGCACTGAATCAATGTATGACTATGACACGCAGTCATATGCTTTATGAAAATCTAACTTTATCACCAAACAAGGCCGTCTACCCCTGTGAAGAGAATGAATTACCTCCGAAGCAATGAATGAACACTCGTGAATATTACGTCCTTTGACAAAACCGAATTGATTTTTCGAGATCAAGTCTGGTAATAATGGCTGTAGATGATTGGAAAGGACTTTGGAGAGCAATTTATACATCCCATGAATAAGCGCTATAGGTCTAAAATTGCTTAGAGAAGAAGACCCGGGTACCTTTGGGATTAAAACCACGAAAGAAGACTTGATCGAGTCCTGTAGGTTCCCCGAATCTTGGAAATGGCGGAAAAGTTTTAAAATTTCAGATTTCAACACGTCCCAAAATCTTCTGTAAAAGTAAAACTTAAAACCATCCAGCCCCGGAGCTTTCCCTTCATTAATTGAACACATCGCTGCCCATATCTCATCCTCCCTAAATGGTTCCACTAGCCTTTGATTCACATCCATTTGCACCTCTCGAAATTCAAGACTATCTAACGAAAAGAGAACCTCATCCTTCCTGGAAAAGAAAGTCGCATAAAAGTCCCTAATGGCTGACGAAATAGAATTTAGGTCACTCGTAAGTACCCTATCTATTTCTAATTGTTTAATGCCGATGCAATCCTGTGAAAGTAGGCCGTGTTATTATCCTTCAACACCGTCCACTGCACTCGAGACTGTTGGTGTTGAATCTTTTCAAGGCTTCGTCAACAATCCACTAGAGAAGAGCGAGCCGATTGTAGCTCGGACCCTATCGACACGTCAATAGGTCTTGCCACATCGCTGCTTGTTAATGAAATCACCTTAGTTTCTAGTTCTGAGGTCCTTTTTTCAAGTCCCCCAAATTCGTCGAGTGCCACGACCGGATAGCATTACGCAAACGCCACCATTTGTTTGTTTAAAGTAGGAAAATAATGCTTTTTGTAAAAGCATTTTAACAGCATAAAAAAAATCTACAATGGTCCTATATATTATGGATAATCTGACCTATATGTAGCATACACACAAAAAACAAACTAAAAGGACTCAAGTGCCTGTTTGAAGGTCTTCCATTTTGACACTACAATCCGCAACATCTTTTCTAGGATGGGTCGATTCTATACCTCTCCATAACTTAGGATTAATACAAATAATTGAACATCAAGCCATGTCCTAGCTCACAACACATAAGAATATTTGCAAGAAAGTATCAATTACTTTTATATAAAAAAGCAGCTCAGTGAAGCATATTGCAACTACGCAGGGTGTAGCGAAGGGTCGAATGCCAAAAGGGGATTGTAGACAGTATACAATAGTGCAAATTACATGGTGCTGATTTTACGGTTCTAACCAGTTACCTATTAGTCACATATAAACAACTCTATACCATCGCTACATTGCTACCCTTCATCAATTACTATATATGTTAAAAGAAAAAAAAAGACAAGCATGTAAAGACATAAAGGGTAGGGAAAAAACTCATCAAATTAATTAATATATATATATATATATATATATATATATATATATATATATATATATATATATATGGATGTATATGTATATGTATATGTAAAGTTGTTTGGATGTGCAAGTAATCTTCTATAGTCCAACTAAATAAAGAAAACAATACCATATTCCTATTCCATAAATAGATATACACACACCATTACATTACTTTCTTACCATAGTTACACAACATCAATTGCACCTCCTTCTCTTATATATTTTTAACCCTTGCTTCTCTTCTATACTTCCATCACATGATTATCCAAAACAACATGGGTTTTCCAAAAACTACTGATAAACCAGATGAACTTCAATTGGATCTAAGTCTCTCTAGCAAAGAATCAAATATTGATCAATTACCTAATGATTATCAAAATGAACCAAGAGTCTTCTCTTGCAACTATTGCCAAAGAAAATTCTACAGCTCACAGGCTCTTGGTGGCCACCAAAATGCTCACAAGCGCGAAAGGACACTCGCTAAAAGCGGCCAAAGAATCACTGCTGGCCTGAATCGGTATTCGAGTTTGGCTTCTCTTCCTTTACATGGAAATTCTTTGAGTAAGTACTCTCTGGGAATTCAAGTGCACTCTATGATTCAAAAGCCGAATTTTGTTGGATCATCGTTGAATGTTTATGCACAAAATGGATGGTTCAGGCAGCCTTTTGATCAGCAGCCCGGAGTTCGGAGATTTGAAAGCAATTCAAGAAAGTTTTTTCCAGTTAAAGAAGGTGGATTTTGTTTGGATCATAATTCAGTTAAGACTAAACAAGATCATGGCCTTCAAAAGCTTGATTTGTCTCTTAAGCTTTGATTTTGTCTGTCTTTCATTATCAGAGAAATATGTTTTGTTATTTGGTTGAATCCTTTTGTAAATTCCCCCTTTTTCTTCATATATATAGAAAGACTATCTGACTATGATTAGTTCTTAATTGGTTTCAAATCCTTCAACTATAAGTCTAAAACATTTGCATAAACAATTTTTTTGTTTTGAAATCATTCGTCACTTTTGTTATGAATTTCTAAGAAGTGAAAATTTACCAAATATATTTCTTACGTCTCGGCTAAGAGATCGGGTCAACGAAAGGGGCCATCTAGCCCGTTCCCCAAACTAGGTTGGGGAGGTCCCGCTAGATGAACCGTCTGGAATCCCATTCCGGCTGGAGAACCCCTTAGACGGCGACCACAGGAAGTCTTGGACAGTCATAACCCCGAGGCGGCTTATGGCCGGCTCAACGGTCTCTCTGCGTCCCACAAGAAAGGAGAGTCCAGGTCTGACTCTAGTCCCTGTATTCTCTCCATTATCCATATCTCATCCTACTTGGAATGCAAGGATCGGATATGCATAAAGAGTCCTAAACTCATCATAATTCAGACTCCTTATTTCACCAGAAATAGGGCAACACCTACGCCTATAAATAAGCCCCTACGGTCAGTTCAACAGGTATCTAACAATCACACTCTCACAAATACTTTCACAATATTCTTAGGAATCCTTTACTGACTTAGGCATCGGAGGGTCCTCCGGAGTAAACACCGATCGCTCCCAAGTTGAGTGTTGTTTTGCAGGAATTAGCTCATTGATACACATAAGTTCGTAATAATCAAATTCTGAAATATCGAATTCAGGTACAGTATTTTCAATAAGTATGCTAAAACAGCTCAATTTTAGTTGATTTATCAGTTTCCTCATTTCAAGGAAGACATGGGTTTTGCAATACTAAGAAAGGATTTAGATTCTCTAAAGTTCAAAAATGGTAAAATTGTATATTTCAGTCAATCTTAGTTATTCATTTAATTTTAATGATTAGTATGTTCAAAACTAAACTTCGCACTAAACGCTCAATCAAGAAAAAGAAAAAAAGAAGTTTGATATATTATTGTTAAAAGTGAGCCAGTTAATTCCTTGACGAGTTTTTATTATTTATGTGTAAATAATGTAGAAATATGATTAAATAATTTAGTTTATGCTAATTGATTTGGCTAACATAACACTTTAATCAAGCAACAAATTAATCTTTTAACGAAATTGAGAATAACAGTAGAAAATTGTGAAAATCAGGGCGGTAACAAATAATAATTAAACATTTGGTGCAATTTCAGAATATCTGATGTATTCAACCTTAATAATGTGTATAGGTGCTAGTTCAAAAGAATTCAAATTTGAATAATTCCACTTAATGGTCATTGAATGTAACCTAATTTTGGGGCCGTTTATTGTTATTTCATCATGTTGCTGTTGTTATTATATATGTATACAACAAGTATAAAGTCGGTCCACTATATGTACACAAACTTTATGTTATATAGTCTCCTTTTTTAATTGCTTCTATCTTTGACCCACTAGCAGTTGAAAAAACAGACTAACCCTATGCAATAAAATTAAAAAAGAATAGTAGAAAAGTAAATTAAAGGTCACATAATGGCTTTCAGCTACCTATGCTATCCACATCATTTCCCTATATTATATAACAGATGGGAAAAAAAATTTAAGATTTAATCTTCAAAACCCTTGATTTTCTTACCTAAGAAATATATGATAGGGTATTATTCTCTTTCGTGGGTGAAAATCAATTAGATGTTTACAATTAGAATCATGTAAATGTTAATCACCATCATGATCACAACCTTGAATCAAGATGTTCAAAGTAACGGAAAAAAAAGACCGGCTTAATGACTCTCCTAAATTTATCCCAAAACGTCTATTGGCCTCCTAAATTTTTAAGTGTTTCAATTAAGTCCCTAAATTTGTTTAAATTGTACCTCCCACCCCAATTGCTGACTTTGCTAGGGTGGCAATGTTGAAAAAGTCAAGCAAGTGGCTCTTTTTTAAATGATTAAAATATAAGAAATAGTGAAAATGGAAGTTAGGGTTTGGGAGAAATATTGGAATGGGATGAGGATTTCAAAAAAGAAATATTGGAATGTGTTGGGTTTTGAAGGCTGAATTATGGGGTGTTTGGGAAGGACTATCTCTAGCATGGTACTACATGTATATAGAAATATTATACCAGAGATGGACAGCAAAGTGGCTTCGAGTGCTATTACCAAACATGATCAAGTGGTAAATGATGTGTATAGCCTACTGGTGGATATCAAAAAGTTGTTACAGCTTGAACGATATTGTCCGCTTTGGGGCTGTTTATGGCTAACCTTACGGCTTTAAAACACATTCAAGTTAAGGCCTTCAACGCCCTGTTTATATACAAACACAGTGGATCTTCAGAGAGCGATGTGGGATTCATTCCTATTATATGTAATGACTACTCATTTTATAATAGCCATCCAGTACTGTCAATATTCCCCTGCATAATTACAGATCAAAATTATCCAAAAGGTTAATTTGGTTGCAGAAACAATCACTTGTGATTTGGACCTGTCAACACTCCAGAGTTTTGATGTTTGTTTCCTGTACAATTTTTTTTTGGAGGAGTTGTCATACCTGAAATTAATCATAAGCTTTAGCTGGCATATTGTGGCTCCTCGTACGAATGAAAAGCTTCGTAATTTCTACGGAATCAGGCCAAGCTGAGCACAAAATCTCTAACTTAAGAGATATTAGCAATTAAAGGGGTATGAATTCGAGGGTTGAAATGTAGAGAAAAGTATTTTTGATTCAACAAATTAAAGTAAATCTGAGTTATTCATTTTTGTTGGATAGCAGAGATCTTTCCAAATTCACTCTCAAGTCCAAAATGAACTTTAGAGGATCTCAATCCCAATTAAAGTTGGATTAGGATTCTCTCCAGTTGGAACAGAGTAAAGTTAAATAGATGGTTGTGATGTACCAACTTTATTCTGCAGTTGGATTTTCAACCGCTAAGGATCTAATTTCCTTAAGTTATGTGAAGTATTTCATTGACCTTAGGGCCTGTTTGGCATTGCTGTCAAAGCTACTGTCACGAAAAGCTCTACTTAGAAACTTTTAATAAAATAACATATTTTATCATTGGGCAAAAGATTTTGACTCTTAATACTAATTAATTAGGACTGTTTGCTATTCATTTCCAGAACTTTTCGTGACAGCAGCTAGGAAAAGCTTGAAAATGGACCTTTTCGGAAAAGCAGTCTAGAAAAGTAATGCCAAAGTGGCCCTTAGTAACATCACTAGCTTTTGAAGTTGGGATGGATCCATCAATTAAGGATTAGGATTGTCTAGAGTTAAATTAAACTCAACTTTACTCTAAAGTTGTTTCATCTCTATCCAAAACACAAGGTAGCGCTTTTTTTTAAAAAAATTTGCCGCATTGAGCTTACAATACTAACAAAGAAAACTCACATTATTCAGAGTTACAAATTTCCTTTTGAAGTTAATCCATTGCTATACCCCTGGCCTATCATCCATTTTGAAGGAATTGAACTCCATAACAGGCTGCAACATATTGTAAATTGCATTAGCCAAGCATGCTTATAAACAAATAGACCACAATTGGAGAAAGCAAGAGTTGATGTGGTCTAATCACTTGCTTTTCTTTCTATTCTCTTATTACAAAATAATGCTTAATTTTTTTCCGTGGACAATATTACTCTAAATTTTTCTTCTTAGTCAAACAAACCCACGTTCTAATTTTCCTCACATCTCCGTAGAAAGTCAAATATTTCTGTCTCATAAGGCTTCTTATCGGAAATTTTTCACCTCCATTAGAGTGAGTCCCCCATTAGGTTCGAGAAATCTCAACCTCGTTAGTAATCATGAATAAGTACAAGTCACTGTCTAGGTTGCCAAGAGATGGCAAAATTTTAATGTTTGGATGAAAATTTGTATCATGGTCGGATGGGACAAGCAAAAACAGGGATACAAGTTTATTGCTATGTTAAATTAATAAACTATCAAAACTAAATAGTAAATTATTCTTTCTATGTGTTAGGCAAATAAATATCCCACGTTGCTAATAAAGATGAAGATTATATGATTTATAAGTGTGGACAATATCCTCAATTGCATGAAAAAGGGAAATGACATAATGTAGCGGCTCGCAGAAGCCCTTGGACACGACATATCCCCACACTACACGTGGTATGATATTGTCCACTTTGGGTCTAGCCCTCATGATTTTACTCTTAAATTTTACCCCCAAAATGCCTCATACCATTGGATAGAAGTGTTCATCGGTCGGTTCGATTATTCAAACGAACCGAACCGAATACACCAAAAATCGAACAACTTAAAAAATGTAAACCGAAACCGAACCAAAAATAAAAAATAATCGAACCAAACCGACCAACTTAATTCAGTTGGTTTTTTCTTTTATAAATGAATTAGTGGGCAATAATAAACTTTGCATAAGTTAAGTTACTATTTAAAATCAATTAAAGTGAATAAATGTCATCATAATAACGAATGAGCAGTATGTGCACAAATTGGTTGCTTGGCCACCAATGACCCTTTCAGTATCCTCGGACATGAAGAATTTGTGTAAATTAAAGCCCAGTAGTGCATCTGTGTTCGATACAAAAATCTGGAATTAGGTTGGTAGCCCCGAAAGTAGGGATCAAATTGCAAAACGAATATGAAACCCATTTTTTTTGTAGAAATACTAATATATACTTAGCTAAATAGAATAATTAAGTTACAGTTTATTATATATATATATATAATAATAATAATAATAATAATAATAATAATAATAATAATAATAATAACTCTCCCTCTCAATTGTAGAAAGTGGTGGATCAATGCTTTTTCAGTTTAGTTTTTGCTCTCAAATCCTTTTTGTGGATTATGCCTGTAATTTTGTAATTAATGTTTAAAACAACTTGAATAATCTCTGTAGTCTTGATAACACTATCAGATTGAAACTAATTTGGTTGTTCTCCCAAAGGTTTAAATCTGATAAAATCAGAGTAAACTCAATAACTTAGAATGAATTATCGTTGTGAAGAAAAAATGAACCAGCCGTAATCGTTGCAAAAATCCGCCTGTAAGTTGCCAATGTCAGGTTTTATAAGCCTGAAACGAGCAGTTGCAACGGTCCAGAACAAAAGCGTTGTAAAAAATAGTGTCCATTCAAGCAGTCACAACAGTTCAAAACAGAAGCATTGCTAAAGGTTGTATCCACTACAGCAGTCGCAATTGTTCTAAACAGAAGCTTTGCAAAAGGTAGCTCCCAGCTCCAGGACCCTCGTAAGCTTAGTATTGTAATAGAACTCGATCAAATGTGCACTCCGCACTCTCCTGACTTATTTAATGAAATTTTATGATCATATTGATTAACTAGCTGATTCAATTAAACTAAAATACCAACCATTAATATTAAACTAGAATCAACTTTTTAAATAACATTTGAATAAATCCGAACTCTCCGTTCTATTTCAAAAAATTAGGATTCCATACACATTTTCCTTAAAAGCTTTTCTCTCACATATTCACACCAAATCCGTATAGTTTCTTTAAATAATCACTTTTTTCTTAATATTAAATCAATAATTAAGCATTGCACCACTCCATTGACCTTTATTCTATACACCAATTAGTCGATTACCCTTATAAATAATGACCTTTTCATTGCCTCTTTATCCCATAAAATATTGTATGTCAACTAAATTGACATATATTTTTTTCCAACTAAATTGACATATATATTATAACCATTTTTCTATTCTTATACTGTATCTAAATTACATTGAAGTTGGTGTACCCATATGTCTATATTGTATCGAATGTCTAAAATGAACTAAATAATTTGTATAAAAAGTAGGTAAAATGTTTTCAAGTGAAATTTGTTAAGAACTTCATGTGCTTAATTTGAAGTATTTAAGGT
This sequence comes from Euphorbia pulcherrima, assembly GCA_947683365.1. Taxonomy (NCBI): domain Eukaryota; kingdom Viridiplantae; phylum Streptophyta; class Magnoliopsida; order Malpighiales; family Euphorbiaceae; genus Euphorbia; species Euphorbia pulcherrima. Next base: position 11,051,364 of record CANTUS010000016.1, read on the forward strand.
GTATTAAAATTGGTAAATACGTCAGATATTGTCTAATTATATTGTTCTCAATTAACTGCCACTTGATTCACAAGTCAATATATTCTTCATCCCTTTGAGTTTTAACATAACCAAACAAACTGGAAGACTATTGTATTTGATGGGATGCTAATGAAATCATATTTCTGTTTGGTTTGTATGCTACTTCTGTTTGTTGTGGTTGTTATTTGCATCTGTTCATAGTTTTTTTTTATTAGTAACTTTATTTGTTTCTGACATAGCTAAAACCAATGTTATCAAAATCATATCGGGTGTCATACCGGCGAGTGAATGTTATACAATATAACCGTTATAATAAGTGGTTTTAACCTGGCGCAGCATTTCGCCCGTGCGGCGCCCCGAGGTCCTCCCGCATGACCCCGAGGCCAACCTTGATCTTCGCAGGCATGCACTGGTTTCGCCCTGCCGAGGGCTCATCAGGATAGCGGCAACAGCTATCGACCAGTTGTGCCATGTATGGACGCACACACCCCCTTCATAGTTAAGTCCAAGACTAGCGACAAGCTCCCCAAACCTAATTGGGTCGGCATGCCTGAACTCGGACAGGCATATGCGCATACAGGCAGAACACCCCTAGCGCTGATGCCACCACCCCTCAGTTTACCAACGGCAGGATTCTTCTTAAGTGCATGCCCTCTTCTAATAGCGGCTTTTTTATTTTTGAAAGAGCATATATTATTTATGGTTTCTAGTGTTTATTGCAACGCTTTCTGGATCTTTTGCAACGCTTTTGCGTGTTGCTAGAGGGGTTTGAAAAAGAATATACATTTTTTGGGTTTCCAGTAGCTATTATAGCGCTTTCTGGATCTTTCGCAATGCTTCTGCATGTTTTCAGAGGGTTTTGAAAAAATTGGGTTTGAACAGAATCCGGTTTATCAATTTTTTCTAGTTCAACCTGATTTTTTTCGTTTTTTAAAAACTGTTTTTAAACCAAACCGTACCGTAGCCATGACCGATTCATAGTAAAACTGATTGAACAAGTTAATATGGTACTGTTTTAATAACACTGGTTAAAACAATTCTGCAACGGTCGCAACGAAACACTACAAGTTGTTTTAGATATAAAAAAGAAAAAAAAATAATGTATTGAAAAACTTATTTAATATCAATTATATGTTCCTACAAAAAATTTTTTAATAAGGTTTTGAATAGTATCAGTGGTGGCGATTGGAGTGTGATAAACTCAAAAACCTAGGGAAAAAGTTCATTAAAGATATAGCTGAAACAAAATTTCAACGAGCTCCAGAAGTCTAAGGTGGGACAACTACTTGACCTTATAATGTCATAAGCTCTCCATTCTTTTGGCAATCTAGTTAATCATGATTAAGCTAAAATCACCATCACCCAATTGGGTCCCAAATTTTCATTTTATGCACCTAATCATATCATTATATTCCTTCCCCTGCCCTAATCTTATTTAGCAATATAATAACACACCCACTAAGCACCATTATGACTGAACATTACTTTCTCCCATAAATATTTCAAAAAAATTATCTTTATCACTCGCAGCTCACAAATTCTCAACATCAATACATCCTTCCAAGTATAACTCAAAAGCAACCATTATATTATATGCACAAATCCCACACAAAACAACTATTGAAAATTAAACATAATTACTTGAGTTGCTTTATTTTGTTTTAATCTGTAATCTATACACACTAAGCCCTAGTCTAACATTAAAAGGAGGGCAGTAAAGCATTACACTATTGTCTATAACAAAATGGAAGATTCTCAATACTTCTCCACTAAAGAGAAAATTATAAACAAAAACATAAATTATCAATTATGGTGGGTTCAAGATTAAAATAAAAAGGAGTTTCTAATGCTACAAATGAACTTTAATTAAGAAAAATTTGTTAAATTTCGAAACTGTCTTACCTCCAAAAGAAGAATCTTTTCAACACTTGACTATTTCTTTTCACCAAACAATATTATTGGTTACTGTTTTTTTTTTCATCTAGTTCTCCGGAGCTTTGCTCCAACTACATCCAGATCCGACCCTAATCACGCACCTGACTGTGGTGGGTGGTCTCTCAATAAGGATTTTCTGCATTCACTACAACTCAAACTCGAGACCTTGCTTAAGCGATACCAAGCCGCTTACCACTTGGATGAACCCTTATTCATTATTGGTTACTGTTTTTAAATAGATGCTTTAATACTAATTGGGTGTAGCTCAATTGGTACACCTCTTTGAATAGAGGTAGGAGGTCATGGGTTCAATACCCATCATCTTCAAAATCCATATTTTCAAAAAAAAAATAGATGCTTTAATTGTTTTGTATGCAAGTCTTGATAAAGATCAAATGCGGAAATGAAAAAACTCAGTTGGAGAAGATGATGAATTTAGAAAGCTTTATTCATTTGATAGTTCAGAATTACAGAGTTGCTACTGGCTTTTATTTATATAGGAGAAAATACAGGACTAGCTAGTCTAGCTCGTGATAACTGTTTTTGTAACAGATTGCTGAGCTGGCATCTAGCTGTTGAGGTGAGCTATGTTCCTGTGTATCGCGGCACATTGAAGCAAGGTGTGCTTGCTGTTGTGTATTGTTCATCATTGTAGTCAACAACAACAAATAGCAACCGAAATATATAGATCCTAAGTTTCTAATATTTTGGTTCAGTACGCATTTCAAATATTAAACTTGGTGAAAATAATAATTTCGTTTGTTTGTGTTTAAAATTGTATATGTTCCATTCCTTGTGATGACGTTTTACATCTGTATGATATACACATCTAACATATAAATAGTATTTTTAAACTATTAAATGTACAATTCAGATTGTAACTTAAAAGAACAAATGTTCGTAACTAAAGAGTGAAAGCAGAAAATCCTTATTAAAAGACTCACCCACTACAGTTATGTACGTAATTCAGGTCAGATATGAATACAGTCGGAACAAACCTTTGGTGAACTAGATGAGCAATAAAAACAACTAATGATTAAACATTGATTCATCGAATGAATTGAGACGAGAGATAAAAACGCTTACTATAAACTCCATCCGAATTCCAATCCATAAGTTGAATCAATTAAAATTCTAGCGGCTAAATAAGAAAATTTATAACTAAAGGATAGTTGAATGTATAAAAAGCTAAAAATCATGGCCATGATTGGCAAATATTAAAAAGATAAAGGATGAGAAGATGTATTTTCCATTTTTAAAGATAAAGGAAACCGTAATTTAAGAGGAAAAAATCCCCCAAAATTTTAGTAAGCTGGAAAATGGTAGAAGAAGAGACTCCATTTTGAAAAAGACAATGTCTTCTCACAAAATTCAAATTCGGCCGAGAGCTTGAAGAAGAAGAAGAACAATAACAAAAATACAGAAATCAAATAAAAAGTAAAAAAGATATGTTTATGTGTATAAAAAATCTCACAAGAAATGAAGAAACAAGATCAGGTGGATCTGTATCTGTTCCAGTTTACCTCAATGTTTATGATCTCACTCCCTTCAATGGCTACGCTTATTGGCTCGGACTCGGCGTTTATCATTCCGGCGTTCAAGGTACTCAGAATCTCCAATCGTTTTAGTTAGATCTGTTTTCTTTTGTCTGTTCTATTCAATTTCAGATCGCTGCTTCTGTTTGGATTTCGAATCGATTCAAAATCCAGATCTAATTTGGGGGTTTTTTTACAGTTCATGGAGTAGAGTATGCGTTTGGGGCGCATGAATATCCAACTACAGGAATTTTCGAGGGAGAGCCAAAGCAATGCGAAGGCTTCACTTTTAGAAAAACAATTTTGATCGGAAAAATAGAGATGGAAGCTGGTGAGGTTAGAAAAGTGATGGAGGATTTAGCTGAACAGTACAGAGGAAATGCTTATAATTTAATCACGAAAAATTGCAACCATTTTTGCAACGACGCCTGTGTTCGACTCACTGGTAATCCAATCCCTAGCTGGGTCAATCGCCTCGCTAGAATCGGTAATTGTCCCCATTGATTCTATTTGGTACATTATATATGGATTTTGTTAAAGAAAGTCAGAAATTATTTGATACAGCTGATAGAAAAGGCACTGCCCTTATTGAAAAATTAAAAGAATTTGGCAAATGGCCATGCACCCAAGTGCTTAGGCATTTTTTGGAAAACGCATATGCAATAGTGGTGATGGAGGAGTTTTACAAAAACGCACGTGCCTTATTATATTAGGGTTTTTTTAATTATAAGGATAAAGTCGTCTTTCATATTGACTCTAACAAATAATTTCTGATTGTATTTGACACTCCGGTGTATATACTAGCTAAAAAGACAAATTTGAAAATTTTACAGTAATTGCAGGGTTTTTGTGCAATTGTGTTCTACCTGCAAATTTGAATTCAACAAAAGTTGGGGTTCATAAAGTGGAAGAAAAGAGTGATGAAGCAGAGAAGAAGAAAATGATGAGTGGGTCAAATACGGCGTCGTCGTCTTCGTCATCGTCTCCTTGTGGTAACCAAATTCGTGGAAGAAGTAGGAGTAGGAGTAGAAGCAGAAGACGTGCACTTGCTTCATCTCCTTGATAATTACTAGTATTGATTTTCTTTGAAATATTTTATTTTTATTATATATTTATTGATTTATTTTCAAGTAAATCAATTTATGAGTTCCAATTTTGGGTGACCTGTTCATAAACTGGGTTGGGACGGGTTCGGGCTAGACTTAATGGACTTTTATCTATTAAAGTTTATCTCAAATTCATCCCAACTCACTTAAAGTATTTTTCGGATTGGGCTAAGTTGGGTTGGGCTCGAATTTACTTTAAGAAATATATGTGTATTTTATTATAAAATATGTTCAATTATAAATACTTAATATAAATATTTTTCTATCCCAATAATATTATATTAAACTTTTATAAATTGAAATGGTACAGAATATTTTTTTTAACAAATAATGTTTATATTTTTTAATTTAACAATTACAAATATTACATCATATATATAAAAGTTATTTTTTTATATAAAAAATACGGACCGAGCCATCCAATAAAATTTAAAATTATTTTAAAATCCATCCCATATCTTATGAACTTTAATAAATTCAGGTCGAACCAAATAAAATTTAAAAAATCTTCTCTTAAATTTAATCAATAAATCACTGATTTGGATGGGGGTCACAAATTCCACGAACATGTCTACGTGGGATGAATTGGGTTTTATTGGGATTTAAAGGAGCACATTTATGTAAATGTTTATGAATCTATTAGAAAAAAAGATTTTAAATAAACTGAATTGGGAATTGATTTGACACCATTTTTTTTTAATTTTCCGTGAGCTAACAAGATAAGAGGTTTCGTAGTTTTAGTAGATAGTTTATTTTAATAATAATTTTATTATATATATAAAATTAGATAATTAATTAAATTTTTTTATATTAGTTTATTTTCTTTTTTTATATGATGTGATATAATAAATGTTGAATATTATTTATTTAATTTTCTATAAGTAGATAATTAAATTGAATGTCAAATCATTAAATTAATTAATACTTTGATATTGAATATTCAGACAAGTTTGTAATTAAATATTTTTTTATTATTAAATCACACAATTCTAAATGAAATAGGCAATTTAGTGTGTCTTTTTTAAAGATATTGTCTATTTTTAAAATTATTGACATATCATCAATATAAACTTTTATTTCACATGTCACAAATCGTAAAATTCACTATCTACTAGAAGATGCTCTTATAGTTGAGTTCACGATGGATGTTGAGTATAGAAAAAATACTTAAATTCAACTTTTTTTTAATGGTAACCGTGCTTTGAACAAGATTATTTTATTAAATAAAGTTGTTGATATGTGTAAAAAAAATGTAAAAGTTGGCTTTTGGGGAATTTGGAATACCTTGAGTTGATGTGAATCAATTCTCTCATAATTGACTTTTTAGCATATGAATGATGAAAAATACATGATGAAGTTGCAAGTCAAATGATAAAAAATGAATGGATTGGGTGGATTCAAATGATAAACAATTTGAACCAATTATGGTATGAAAATAATGAAATTCTTTTTAAAAAGTTGGTTACTCGTTTGAAATTTGTTTAATTTTACAAATTGGATAATTCGTTTGTTTATAAATAATGTAATAATTATAATTGGTGTTATTTTATTTTCAAGGTTAACTTATGGTGACTCACTACAAGAAATTAGGCTTTTTGTGACAATATATATTGTCACAGAAAGCAAGAAGTTGTCACATATAACATTACGTGACAATAATTAGTTGTCACAGGATCGTCGCTAATGACTCCGTAACAGATAATATTTATCCATTTTTGCATCAAAATATTGTCACAAATATTTAGATATTTTGTGACAACAATTTCTTATCACAAATAAGCTACTTGTCACATATGATACATCAAAATCAACTAAAACAATATGACAACATAAAAAAAGTCGTCACACAAAAAATTACTTGTGACAATAAAGTTGTCGCTTATATTACATTTTTTGTGACAAACAAATTTGTTGTCACAATATTTTTATTAGTTACAACTTTTATTATAACTGAAAAGAAAAATACCTGTCACAAATAATATCATTGTCACATATTATACACTAAATTAAACTGAAACTACATGACAACTTCATATAGTCGTCACAAAATAATATTTGTGACAATTAATGATGTCACAAAAAAATTTGAAGTTGTCACACAAGCATATATGTGACAAGAAAAGTTGTCACAAAGATATCGTTGCTAATAACTCCGTAACAAATAATATTTCCAAATGTGTTGTCACAAAAGTTGCAATTTTGTGACAATAATTTTCATGTCACATTAAATTGATTGTCACAAATACAACGAGTTGTCACGTGTTATACCACAAATGTTACTGAAACCGAGCGTTTTACATTAGTTACAACTTTTACTGTATATATCTGTAATTACAATAATAACTTATTACATTAAATATTTGTAATAATTTTGGATTGAAGGAACTCATATAATATTAATTTTGACAAATCTGAAAAAAATAATTATTAAAAAAGAAATTTTCAATTAATGAAAATAAAATTAACAAATGAACGAAATAGGAAAAGTAATGTACCAAAGTTACTCTCGTTCTTCGCAACATCAGCTTTTTCACCTTTTTTTTTTGTGAAAGAGCTCCTTTGACAATGTACCTACAAAAACAATACTCAAGGTCTTCACATATCAAATAGAGAATGTAGAGAAGTACTTGATCAAGTAATACAATGAACATGATAGTAATTGTAAATATTCCATCACCAGAAAACTTCTTCCAAAATTTTAGAGTCCACTAACTACAATTAAGGTAAAAAAAAACTTTGAGCAATGAACATAGTCGCATGCCCCATGAAATTGTCGGTGCTACACAAGATAATAAAAGTGTAAATAACCAATGCTTAAGAAAATCATAAACCTGAAAATATATACATGATGCTTCATTAATAATTTCAGTTTTAATACTACTAAACTACTAACAATTTCATGATTTCACTAAATTCAATTCAACATCCTCATTCAAACACGTAACTTCCAATTTCATAATTCAACATATCAACACTTCAACTCCATATAATTCAAACACATCCATTACTTCATATGATTGATTACTTACCAATCCCTTTTTAGCTATTTCAACTTCAATTTACACATAATTCATAATTATAAACCCTAAAATCCCAATTCGTAAAATTATATAATTAACCCTAAAATCTCATTTTCACTAATTTGAAAGAAAAGAAAGATACTAACTAACCTGAATCTGGTGGCAGAAAACACATGAAATGGCGAACGACAACAACTTTCCAATGAACGAACTCCGACACCATGTTTTTTTTCCAGGAAAGGCATCACGGGATATGTCAACTAGGGCTTTGAAACTGTAAGGTTCATGCATAGATGTCTCTGACAGAACTTTCATGTTTAGCTGAATGTTCTCTTTCATAAACCCATGCACAAAATTGCCATAGTAACATGGTAAAATGATCCAACATAGCCCCAATTTGTCGGCAAGTCATCATAAACATATTCATCTAACCCAAATGAACATATCTACAATCCACATTCATCAATTAAAACTAACACTAGTGGACGCGTGGGCTTATATCTCGGTGCATAACCGAGACAAAAGACCTTTAAAAAACTGAGACCAATAGCCCGCGAGACCAAAGGCCTGGGCATTGGGTCTCTGTTAAAATAACCGAGAGAATAGATAATCAGTAGTCTCGGTTATTTAAATACCACATCAGCATTTAAAATCGTGATTTTCACCGCTTATAGGGTCTCGGATTTACCTCGATTATTTTATTAACCGAGAAAAAATAATTGTTCTTGTAACTACCAATCATAAATCATGTAATTGATCTCAATAGACAACTGTTCTGAAAAGATTAAAAACAAAATGAGAACTCTCAAACAAATAAGGACCAAAGGAGAAGATCAACAAGGGAAGAAAAGACAGTGACATTATAGCTGAAAAGTGCAAACTCACAATAACAAAACTTAATAATGAACATGTATATAAAAACAATATTTTGTGCGTTTTACTTTTTGGTAGTTTAGACAAATCTACTTTACCCAATTTCTAAGTATTTTTGGACATGAGTTGACGCTTAAAGTTCAGATCTCTCTAGTATAAACATTTTTATGGACTTTAGTTCCCAAATGAGATTTCCAACAGGTTGTAGGTTAAAGGCAAATTTCTTATTATGGATACTTTCTCAAATCTAAGTTGTAAGAAACTTACAAGCTGTAGAAGTTAAATACATAAAAAAGAGATAATATAAGGACTTCTCAATGAGATATATTTGCTAATTTGCATTTTCTTATATGAATTCATAAAAGCTTCTAAGTGTTTAAAACTCAGCACCAATCAATTATGACTTATAGCTTATATGTTAAGAATAGTTATAAATTCCAATACTATGATTTAATATTTGATCATAAGCATAAAAATTTTGAAACTAAAAAACTCAAGACACCCCCCTAAGTACCAAATACAATTCAAATTTGAGGCCCAAAGCACTGGCAGCCAAAAAACAATTCAATGAAGACTAATTGGAAGAACAAATTATAAATATTAAGAATAAGAAGAAAACCATATAGTCAGCAACAAGAATAATTATGAAAAACACTAAATGGAGTAACAATATTATCACCTAATAATATTAGTACTACTAAAATCACAGCACAAAACCTACCATCCAATCGAAAAAGAACTCAAATAGGAAGAAATGTTCCTAAAATTGGAAAAAAAACACTTGTAAAGAAAAACTTACCCATGACAATGGAGGAACAAACGAGCAGACAACGGTAAAAATGGAGGACGATACGGAAGCCGGTGACTCCACGGAAGAAAATTACCGATTTAGCTTGAAATGTAGCTAAAATGGAAAAAAAAACAAGTAAAAGAAAAACTAACCAGTTAAACAACGGAAAAATGGAGACAGCGGTGTCAATGGAAGAGACGGCAGCCGGCGACTCTAGAGAATCAAAAATCCGATTGAGGTCGAAATGTTGCTAAAATGGAAAAAAAAGAACAAGTAAAAGAGACTAACCAGGACGAGGAGACATCGGTGACAATAGAGGAGAAAGGGGCTCTCGCCGGCGACAATGGAGAGAGGGCGACGGTGGTGGTGAGGTTTGAGATACGACGACAGTGAGAGGTTTGAGAGATAGTGAAAACTGACCTATAATTACCAAGTTGATATATATCACGCTTTTATTTTTTTAACTTTAGAGGCTATTATCTCGGCATTTTATTAACCGAGATAAGATTGCAATGGGCAAGGAGTTTGTCTCGCTGAGTTTGTCCCGGTTATTTTAATAACCGATATAAGATTGAAGTGGGCAAGGATTTTGTCTCGGTTATTGAAATAACCGAGACAAACTCAGCAAGTTTGGCCCATTCAACTTAGTTTTGTCTCGGTTATTTTAATAACATAGACCAGCGAGACAACAACCACTTTTCCCACTAGTGTTAAAACAACTCTCATCCCCAAATGACAGATTAATTTAAAGTAATTGCCTCAATGGCAAGCAAAGCTAATAACAGTAACTAACCATTTCGAACAAAAAATAAGATGCTTCTTATGCTCAGTTTAAAAGATAGGAGCATAAGATGCTTCTTATGCCTAGTTTAAAAAATAGGAGCAATGAAAGGAAAAAATGAAGAACAAAAATGGGTGTCATTTAATAATTTGAGTTCATTCCCAAAACTTGGTATTGCATTCTACATTTGCTAAAAATTAACTAGTGATAGAAAACAGATGGAAATTTTATCACTTAGTGCTGGGCTATAAAAACAAAACTTATACAAACTCTAATGCCTTAATGACAATCCACTTGGTTATGTTCAACAATTCCTGCCAAGTCTGCACACTAATATTTTTCAGTATACATGTCTAGAATTAGATTGCTCTTTCCGAACAATTCTTCTTGATTATACTCAAAGGAATGGGATTACTGTCTGGAACAATGTAACATACAAGATCAAATTTCCAGAAAGAATAGGAGGCCAATATATCAACCACGAAATACATTGATCTTACCACCCATGAGTTCTTCCTCATCTATATCATCAGGTAAGTTATAGCTTTCACTAAGTGTCTCTTGGATTTCATTACTCACATCCAATAGATACATCATCTCGTCTTGAAAGTTCTGTTCAACATTAAACAAGTCAACATTGTAATTAAAATATATGGAAGGAGTACCAGCAAACCAAGAGACTGCATACATCTATGTTTTGGATCTTCACACTTTTCATCATCTCTTTCAGCTCTTTGTTTGCCAATTTTAGTGTTGTCATCTGAAATAACACAACAATGTAATATCTCAAAGAAACAAAAAAGTTCCTTTAAGGGTGAAGTGCCCATGGCCTCGGACTGCTCACCAATAAAGAAGTATCACTCTATGAAGAAAATGAGAAACTGTAAAAACTTGAATCTCATATTTTACAAAGCCATAACTCAGTCACAAATTCAACTGCTACCTCTTACGAGTAACGGTTCCAATTATTGTACAGATACAGCTCCATTACTAAGCTAATTTATTTACTGGCTTCTTTTGGAGTACTGACATCATGTCTGCATTAATTGGACAATTGATCCCATGTTAAATCAACAAAATTGAAATGGAAGGAGAAGGATGATCAGTAGGGAAAGAGCCAGTATCGAAGAGGCTTGAAGCTGAGATAAGCACGAGCAAAACTTGATGCATCTCCACAAGAAATCCCCGCACAGGGGTCCTATTAACCACACATATCTGCCTGAGATTCCGAGAAATTGCTAAATGTCACAGGAGTAAAACTGAACTGGGAAAATTTAAATGGGACATTCAAGACAATTATACGGGAAAACATAGCCTCCATTTACATGGCATATTGCAATATTTAGGTCAGATCCAAATAAATTCAAGTTCAACCCTCAACAGTTAAAATGCAAATGAAAACCTAGATGAAGGTAATAGCAAGCAAGGAGATGAGTCATATGTCCATAAAAGAACAGATTTAATGGATCTGAGATAAAAAAAAAGAAGAGTAATAGAAATCGAGCAGACCGGAGGAAAAGCGAAGGAGCAACTATGACGAGAGGAGGAGCAACGTCGGAGGGGAAGCGGCAAGACGAGCAACTGATTAGATGGAGCTGCGATGGTGGACGGTTCAAGAGACGAGAGCCATACGAGAAGCATGCAAGAGTGACGCTAACGAAGAAAAAGAGTCTGGCAAAAAAAAATATATTTACACATATATAGCATGATTTTAATTATATTTTTTCTAGTATTTAATTTTAATAATTAACTTCAATAAATATAAAATTATATTATATAGATAATATCATTATTTATTTATTATCAATTTATTATTTCAACTTTAAATATTTATTATTATGGCTCATAGTTTTGAATTTGGATTTAAGTATAGAGTTCATGATAATTTTTTATATTTTCATTATACCTTTCCTACAAATTTTCATAGAACTGAATTCTATTTTTATTCTTTACATTTCAATCACAATAAAATAGGATTTGAAGATAATAGAGGTATAAATTCAAAGGAAAGTAAATATGAAAAATAAAGAGAAAAGAGGAGAGGAAACTTCATATGTAGATTCATTTTCTAGGATAATATTTTATTTTTTATTTTTTTAATAAAACTTCCATTATAATAATAATAATGATAATAATAATAATAATAAATATGGATTACCAAAAATATCAGTGCTCATAATCAATATTATTTTATAAATTTAATTATAATTATTAATACTTATAAAAAGTATTACTAGTAATAATAATTTTGTTATTCATTTTTATTTTAAATAATGAGAATCATTTTAATAATAAGTATGATTTAATGTATATGCGTTAAATGCATTTTAATTAAGACATTTCCTATTATTTTTCATATAATCTATAAATTCACATTTTTTTGTAATTTTTAATAGAACATATAACTTTTCTCTTACTCTCCTCTATTTTGTATATAGTTATTCATATACCTTATAAATTTTCAGTTAACTTATAATTTTCTTATACCTTTATATAATTTTTTAAATAACCTATAACTTTTTGATAGCTTTTTGAAATAACATATAACTTTCCTCTAACTTCCATGTACCTTTTATATATCTTTTCATATAACTAGTGTTACTTATAGAAAATAAAAGGAATAAAAAGAACAACAATATAAACTATCGTCATATATATAATCAGATTCTTTTTATTCTCTTGCAATTACGTAATTACAAATAAAATATTTTGTTATACAATTAAAAAATAGTTTGTGACAATTTTTCAACTTCCCGCACAATTTTTTTTGTGATAGTCATACATTTGATATAACATAAGTTAAAGTTTTTGATACGGGTATAGATGTCATATAATCAATTATTTACTTGTGATAATGTGTAAAAAAAATATGTCATGTAAAACCTAATCTATACCTTTTCACACAACCTACAATATTATTATATATTTTTTATGACTTGTCATATAAACAAATACTTGATTATACCTTGCCTATACATATTTACAACATTTCACAACACTCATTATTTATATTTTTCCTATAAATTTCGTTTCCCTTTTCAAAGTATTGACACAAAATGAATGCATTATTTGCAACAAACCTTTTATGTTCTTAACATATGTTGTTTTTATGACAAAAAGAAGTTATTGTGACATATTGACTATTTTTAGTGACAACTTGTACTTGTAACTAAAAGTATTTTTTTGTTTAAATTAAATTTATTGTCACAAATTAATAAAATATTTGTAACAAATTTTTTATATTGTCACGCAAATAGTTTATGTGACAGTTTAATTTTTATTGTAACAAATTATAAATTATAGGTTACAACTTAAGCTGTAACAAAAAAACATTAGTTACAATCTTAAAAAGTTGTCATAAAATATCTACTGTATGTGACAATTTTACATCAAAAATTCAAAAAACTAATATTTATGACGGTAAAGATTTTATTGTAACAAATAATAGTCTTTTTGTGATAATAATTTTGTGACAAGTAAATTATTGTCATATATTAACAAATTTGGTGTAGTGACTTTATCTTCTGTGAAGTAAGGTTATTTTGTCTAGTACTGTCATGGGATACACATAATTTTCAATATATTTATAATAATTGTTTAAACAAATACATGGGCCGGTCGTAGCTTATAATAATCACTTTTTAGCTTATAAATAATTCTCAAAGTGTTTTGATGACTTTTTTTTACTTACAAGCAACTTATAAGTTCAGGTAATAAATTAATTTTTATAGCTTATTAAGCAGCTTACAAGCACTTGAGATTCAACTAAATAAAAACATATATTCTGTGTTTAACTTTATACTCCAAACAGCTTTTATCTACCTACCCTTTTTAGTTACATCATAATTTCCACAACTTAAGCTGTTTTGCCAAACGTTTCAATTAGTTATAAGCTAGCTTTAACAAGGGGGTGTTTCTTCATAAACATATAAGCTACTCAAACACTTTAACTCCATATTTTTAGACTCTTTATAAGATTAGAAGTGTTTATAAGCAATATGTTGGGATTATTATTCAATAAATAATAAAGTGGGCTAAATATATATAAATAATTAAATGTGTATGGTAGTCATAATAAATAGTCAAAATAAGTTTGTGGTCAAATACAGAAACATTGACTATTAAGGTGTCGAGGACGAAAGTGTAGGGCCGTTGAGTAAATTCTGTTTTATTGAAAGGCCAAAACAGAAATTTGCCATTTTAGTTTTCTATAACGAGGCAGTTGGTCCCAGAAGAGCCTCGTTAAAAATTCATACATTCAACGCTTCCCTTCGGTTTCGGTTCTTCGATCGGATCTTCTGGAAGACTATTCGATCCTAACGTCGTTGAAATTCCATTCAAATCAAGTTTCTATATTTAAGGTACGCTTTCGTTTCAGTTTTCTTTCTCGATGAATCAACATGAATTCAATCAGGGCTTTTTCGGTTTTGGGAAAATATTCTTTCAGTTGGTATATGAGCGAGTTTGGGATTGATTCATTGGGAATTATTGTTTGAATTATATTTAGTATTGATTGCGATATATAACTGTTGTGTTCCAATGGCAATCGGTATTTCATTCTACAATTTTGGGATGAATGTGGAATTGATTGGTTATGGTGCAATTAATTGAATGCCGTTAGTCGTTTTGGTGATTAATTATGAAATTCGCTTATGGATTCCATCCATAGATTCAATCTTATATTTTTGTAGTTTTCCGCATACTTTTGATTGATCATTTGGAATAATAAAGAGTTGAAAAATTTAACTAGTAGTAATTTTTTTTCATTGTTTAGAACATTTGCCCTTTATATCCGTGGCAGATGTAATAATCATGATTAAAGGCTTCTCTTTTAGTATTAATTAAAATGAAGTTTCTGTTGCGGAATGAATTATTAATAGTCATTTACTCTATTTAAGGTGAATTCAGGTCATGATTTAGCAGTCCAATCGTGTAACTGTATGTTTTATTGGCATGAACCAGTATGCTCATGGTTTACAGTCCCAAATGTTGGGAGCATGTAATAATCTTACCATTTTGTGACTTTGCACAATGAAAGTAGATAAGGGCATATTAGGACGTAACAGTAAAGTGCAAATTCTTGTGTTGTATTATGAATGCAATTATGGTTTTTTGGTTTCAATCATACTTGTATTTATTCATTCTGCACAATTTTCATTTCGTGGAAATCCTGTTAATTATGTTCGTACTTATCTTTTATGGTTCGGAGTTCTTTGGACCCAAAATTAATTTTTTATGGTTTATAAATTAATTATTGGTTAAAATAAATAAAAAAAGAATATTAAGTTATTTTTTTATAATAATTCATAATTAAAATTTAATTTGCCCTAAATTTAACTTTGGTTTTTTCTTAAATTACAAGGCAAATTTTTGGATTATCTCTCGTATATATTTGAATAATTATTTTAAAGTAAAATTAGTTGACACAACATCTCGTCAAAGTGGGTTCTCTTGTAGAAATTAATTTAACTTACCAAATTATTTGTTTTGTATATTTATTATTTGTCATTGGTAATCGGCCCAAAGGAAGGTTTTCACTTGGCCAAATAATAAATATACATGTAGTGACAAATATGACAATTATTTGGTTTATCCATTTAGATAATAAATCGGCCTAAAGGAAGGTTTATTATTTGACAGGACTTATTGTTAATGTTTGATTACTACAACAAGGTATTAATTACAAGTTAATTTATTTCTGTCCAAAGATGGAAAGGTTAATGTTGTACCGGCATCTTGAGTTATATGAGAGATATGCATTATTATTGAGATATATGGATTGTGAGCATATTAGTAATTATCAGTTAATTTCTTGGAGGATATTGAGTTTGGGGATAAGGTTTGAAACAATTACGTTTTCAATATAAGGCAATGTTGAAGAACTGTCCTATTATGATAAAGAAGTTATTCATCATCAAGACAAACTCAATAACCTCAAGAGCCTATGCAAATTAAGGAAATACTTTAAGCTTTATCAAGACGATATGTTCACATATGAAAAGTCAGATCATATGGAGATCATTCGGTATTTATATTTTGACTTGGATGCGTAAACAATATAAAATCCACATCAAGCTACATTTTCATTTTGGCATGAGTATCTATATATAGGAAGGGTTCTAAACAAACTCATAGTGACCTCCATTATGGAACCAGAATTCATAGTGTGTTTTGGGGCATCCTATAGTTATGGAATTTTGTCACATGGTTAGGGTTTCTAAATGGCATTGAATGACCAAATACAGTTTTATTGTGACAATAGTTCTACGGTTTAGTTCTCCAATAAGACAAAAACTTTTATTGATCAAAATCATATTGAGATAAAAGTTTCTGATTGTAAAGGAGAAATTACAGAGTGGAAGGATATCCATAGAGCATATCGGTGCAACTTCATGATTGCGGATCTGCTTATTGAAATAGTTATGTAAAGGCCTTTTCAAGAGCGTATAGCTTTGTGTTACACTATTTTAGTATATTCAGTTTCAATGGGAGTTTGATTAATATTTATTGATGCTCTATCTGGTATAGATATATTTATGTTATAATTCAGTTTCTGCAAAAAAAAAAATAAAGTATTCAGTTGTATACACACTCTATCTAAATATATATATTATGCTAGATATATGTTTGACCTCAATTAAGAGGACCAGAAATAGATATGTTAGATCATATTGCATGTAGTTTCAACACTACACTCCTATAATTGATCTATGTCATTTAGAAATATTGATGAATGTGATTGATGGTGGGTTGACTCACAAAGACTGTGACGACTATCCCTTCAGTCCTTCATCGATACGACTAATGGATGAAATTGTTTGGAATACCTTGTCTATGGCTACAATTTTGAGCGCACAAGGTTGTACACATTTCATCAAGTAACATATGTTAGCCTAAGTGGGAGATTGTTGGAATTATTATTAAATAAATAATTAAGTGTGGGCTAAATATGTAAATAATTAAATGTGTATGGTAGTCATAATAAATAGTCAAAATAAGTTTGTGGTCAAATACAGAAATATTGGCTATTAAGGTGTCAATTTGGTCTTAGGACGAAAGTGTAGGGCCGTTGAGTAAATTTTATTTTGTTGAAGGGTCAAAACAGAAATTTACCATTTTAATTTTCTATAAATAGGCGGTTGGTCCCCAGAAGAACGATCGTTAAAAATTCATACATTCAACACTTCCCTTCGGTTCTTCGATCGGATCTTCTGGAAGACCATTCGTTCCTAACGTTATTGAAATTCCATTCAAATCAAGTTTCTATGTTTAAGGTACGCTTTGGTTTCGGTTTTATTTCTTGATGGATCGACATGAATCGATCCTGACTTATTTCGGATTTCGGAATTTTTTTTTCACAATAAGCTAAAAAGCAAACTAAACTAGAAACCCCCATAGTTTTAAGTTTTAACGTTCTTGTATGACATATACAACTTTGAGTTGAGTATGAGTTTTGGTGGGGGTGATGTTGGTTGAAAATGTAAAAATAATGGTGAAAGAAACAAAACTAAATCAGGTTGTTGTGGTATTAGTATTGAGAAAGGTATAGGCCTACGCCCCACCAAATGGAATTGTAGACAGCATGTGAACAAGGATTTGGTAGCATTCGGACAGGTAACTTAAGGTGGTGGTGAGATAAATTAGACATCAAATTGCAGATTCTACCCTAGTCTAGAGTACTTGTTCTACTACCGTAATCAAATTGCAAATAGTTACTGGGAGACTCATCCACCACAGCTAGGTGCGTGATTTAGGTCGGATCTGAATATAGTTGGAGCAAAGCTCCGGTAAAAATATAAAAAAATTGCAAATAGTTATAAATTTACACTTGGGAGAAGAAAAACTCGGTCCATGTTATCAATACGATGGATTTGGATTTTCTAAAGTTGAGAATTGGTAAAGTTGTACATTTCAGTTGATTTCAATCATCTATTGAGTTTTAATGGTTCAGATTTAATTTTAATGTAGACCTCACAAACCACTAAAACTCAGTCTGAACCATTAAACTGAATGAATTATTGAGATTGACTGAAATGTACAACTTTACCGATTTTAAATTTTAGAAAATCTTAATCCCAATATGATGGTCATGTAGGTAGAAGATGAAAGAGAATGAAAATGGAGATACAATTAGGAGTTTGGGTTTGCCGAGTATTTAGCCTACATCCTTTAGCCTCAACTAGTCAATTGTAGTTACAACTATGGAGGGAACGCATAATTGGTTACACTAAGTAACCGTTCTTTATGAGTTTTTAGTATTCGATATGTACATCTTTTATAAGAAAAAAAAAAGAAATACCGTTTGTTTTTTCAATGTTATCGAAACCAAACAAAGAAAGTGATTTATTGATTTCTTAATTCAACCGATTTCAATCAATTTTCAACCGATTATTTAACTTTTTAAATGGGTAGATGAACAATTAAAAATATATAAAATATTCATTTGTGGAACATCAAATATAAGTTATAAATAAATATTAAACAAATATCGAAAAGATATACAGTTTGTTAAAAATAGACGAGATTAAAGTGTTATGAAAAATAAAAACACGCTTAATTAATACTTTAGTATGTAATAAAACCACTTATTAGATGGAACTTAGCTTTGGATCCTAGTTTTCTTGGTCGACTAGAGGTAAGAAAAAGCAAGAGAGAATTGATGCGTGTTTTAATCTTTGGTATTCCAGCAGCATAATAAAGGATAGTACATGTCCTCGCTTACAAAATTGTAACTGAATCGTTATAGTATTTTTCTTATACTCAATATTTTTGCTTTTTTATAAATAATTAAAAAAATTGGGATGCCCTCCTCCCCCACCCCCCATCTTTGGATAAAAGTAATCTTGCTGGATTATATATTTAAAGCTTCAAGTTTTCTTGATTGTAAAATTAAAGTCACTTTGATTGTAAAATTAAATTCAAGTATATTGAAAAATTGTGGAAAATGTGTCCGTTACTACCGCGGTTTATGCGTAAAAGTAATCTTGCTAGTATATTGTTTTTGGATTCAAATCTATTGTTTCCAAATTGATGTCCCCTTCTATGTCCTCCATTTAAATATTGACATGGGTCTATTTTTAATATTATTTTATACTTTTTTTAATTTAGCACTCCTACAAATAAACTACGTGTCAAATGATAAATGGAGGGACATGAAAGGTAACCCCAATTTGAAGCCAACGTATTTGAATTCATTGTTCTTTTTGTAAAAAATGATTTACAGTCCTTACAAAAAAAACTAACTACAGACTATAGTTGATAGGAGTTGTGTACCTGAAAAAGGATGATGTTCTTTTATCAAGGGTATAGAAGTTGTAAAGCAAAATAAAAGCCCCATTGCAATGATATTGTTTATTACTTAATAATCATTAAAAAAATTTAACTAGTAAAAGCTTCCCATGTGGGACAATGTCAGGTAGCACATGAGAAATGTCTCAATTCCAAAAGGCCCTAAGAAGGCTGTTGTCTGATCTAAAATTAAACCAGGCAATATGAATTAACATTACACAATTCTTCACTTTTTATGCTATTCGCTATTTTTGCTAAGCAACGTAAATGGCGGCATTCCATATTTTAAACAGAACAAATAGTTTCAATAATAAATAAACAACTCCACCTTGGCCTGATGACAGATTTGTGAGTACTAATCGATAACCGGGAGCCATATCAATAGAGTAAATGGTATACGGTATTATCGCTATAATAAGTGGTTTACTGATTTCTTATTTTTAAAATAATATATATGATTTAAAGTTTTAAGTGACTATTGCAACACTTTATGGGTCTTTTACGACGTCGATACATGTTGCCAGAGGGATTTTAAAAAAGAATATATAATTTTTCAGGTTTCCATTGGCTATTGCAACACATTCTGAGTCTTTCGCAGCGGTTTGACTTGTGGCTAGAAAGATTTTGAGAAAACTAGGTTGAACCAATTCGCTGATTTACCGGCTTTTTCGATTCAACTCTGTTTTCCAATTTTTTACTAAAATCATTTTTAATTAAACCATACCAGTAAAATCGCTCAAACCAGCCGATACAGTATGATTTTGATAACACTATCGATAACTAGCTCACTTTCTGCAAATTGTTCTTCGATTATAAATTTACAGGACCTAATACCTTTGGGAAGCATGCAATATATAAATACCACTAATAGCAAAAGCTACACCAACAATTACTTCAACGAAAATTGTTTCTTTCTCTAGCATTTGCAGGACACTTAAATCATGAGAAAGTATATAACATTCTGATGGAATTAATTTCGCAACAAAAAAAAAAAATGGGGAAATTTAATTTGCTGGAGAAGCTTAATTTGTGTATCAAGTTTCAACAGTCCTGCAAACACATCATTTACAATTACACATTATTTATTAATCAAAATAATACAGATTCCAAACTGGGAGAAAAAGGTAAAGGAGTTCACAAACCTACTTTATAATAATATCAAATGGTTTACAGTAGAAGTTTTTCCTAACAGGATTTTCATGTTCTCTTCTCTCGAATCCATTCTACAAAATTGTCCAGAACCAAGGGCCATGCAAGTTCTGGATCATAATTATTAAGGTCCGGAAAGCTTATCTGCCAAAAAAAAACGAATGACAAGTATCAAACACAGCCATATAACACAAAAGAAAAGGCAATTTTATATAATCAACCGAGTATAATGTAGACGGTACCTCAGTACAAAACCGGTAAAATCCCATCCACTGATCCATGTTTATCACTTTATAATCACTCTGAATCTGCATTAACAAGACAATTATCATGTTTTCCACCATCAAATTGAGTGAAAAGTAAATTTCACAGAAAAATGGACAGTATACACGGGGCTAATGCTGTATTTCAAGATAGTATTGATAGATAGCATATACTTGGAAAGCTTTGGGAAATATACGCAACTCGCATAAAAAGAACATATGTGAATGGAGAATATGAGAAAGGAATATTGCAATGCAATACTCTTGGCACCCATTGGTATATGAAACATTTTTCATAGGCTTACAAAGATATAGATAGCAATGTAATAATTAAAATTTTGAACCTGATCTTATCAATTTAAATCTCATTCAATTTCGTATTATTTATGAATAAGATCTCAACAAATAAACGGCTTCAAGAGTCACTTTTCAAAACTCACCTTGAGATACTCGATGAAATAATCAACCTGGGCACGGAATTGAGATCCCAAAATAAGATCCAGTAATTGACAGATGCTCTCTATGTCTATGCTCTTTTGTTTCTCCTCTGAGTGAAAAAAAAGACAGGAGAAGAGCGAGTTACAACGAGGTTAAAGCACAGTAAGCGAAAGAATGAGATTGTCAAACTAGTTACCTGTTAGGCAATATCGGAATCCATAGGAATAGAAGTCCACAAAATTTGTAGGTCTCTTAACCTATTGAAAACAAGTCACCAACTCTTAATAATTGCCTCAAGTCAAAATTGCAAGACTAAAACTCAAATTTTGAGTTGCACGAGACAACAACGGTATATATATATATATATTATATATATATATACCTCTTTCTCTAAATCTGGAAGGGCCTTCTTCAATTTACTTATGGTATCAGCCCTCAGTGCTTTGAGACCTCTCCTCCACTCCTCCTATAGAAAAAACAAAATAACATAAATATTACATCAATAAAATAGTAGTAGAACCGAGACACAAAAAAGACAAGAATAGAGAATTTGTGAAATTAATATACAATAGAAATAAGAAATTAATATACAGTAGAAATAAGAAATAGAAAAACGAGCTGTGAAAATTCAATAGAGATAAGAAATATAACTTACCAGTGTAAAGTATCCCTGTTTTTCAGCTTTCATTTTCCTGACATAAAGAGTTCATAAGTTACAGGGGATAAACTTCAGGCAAAAAGTTAATGCACAAAGTTTAACATCTTCAGTCCAACTTACCAAGCTAGCATAAGGATTCTAACATCAGTATGGTCCACTTCTAGATCTGAGCATAGGGCTTCAATTCCTTCGGGGCTGTTAAAAAAATTGACAAATCTTAAAAGCATCTTTAAAATGAGGCAAAACTCAAAAGTATTAAACTGAACTTATCCAATACTTGCTCTATATCATGAAAACAATGACAAAATAAAATAAACCAAATTAAAATCCCCAATGTAGGTAGAAGCCCTCAATTTAATCCATCTATTCCACCATGCTTTCCATATTTGTTGGCTATAAACTAAATCTCAACTAGGTTTATAACTCAAGATCCTTATGTAATAAGTTCCTTTGTATCTGAAATGCATTACTTTGTCATAAAGAACTAGACTTTTCTCGTTAACTACTTTTCCTATCCATAGATCGAAAACATAAGACTCATATGCAAACATGAACATGTATTTTCAATTGGCAATTAAAGTATTGCAGGCAAAATCATTTTTATCCCAGTTCCTGGTCAGGTATCAAGAAAATAAGACATCTGTGTATGAATCAAAGGAAATACAACTGGAATTTGACATAAAAGGTCAATGAAGCATCACAAATTGAATTAAATGATTCATAGGGAAACTTACTCAATTAAGACAGAGGACCTATTTGCATAGGAGTAAAAAAGGTTATCAATTCGCTCCATCTCTTTTGATGATGCTTTACTAGAGGCTGCAAAAAAAATATTAACTCAGCTAAAGAAATCCAAAATGATATAGTAAATGCACTAAACGTGAAGCTGCTGTAACATTTTCACCAAGAACTGATAATCAAAATTCAGAAGGCCAAAAATTTCGATCGATTGCTTGATTGATCAGATCACAGACCACAAAACTAGGAGACCAAGCACCAAACATCCTTTACAATTTTCCCCCAGTAAAGACCCATATATTGGTTGAAAATATTGGCCTCACATATACACAATAACAAATATTACACAAGTGAGGTTCCTTGCGTTCCTGGCTGTAATCAGATTTTGAGTGTTCAATAATTTAGAGCAGCATAGAATAAGACAAAGGTTTCATATATTAAATTAGCATTCATCTAGTAAAAAAAAGGAAAAATAGCTCGATAACTTTAAGAAGCAGAGGACACCATATCTGTAGCACAGATGTAGAAGGTCAAGTACAGCAAATACTGAGCTAAGAGAATCTAAATAATTGAATCGAATTCCCTTTTGGAATCTAGGGATCGAAAAGTAGAATAAAAATAATTTCGGAAAAAGGGGAAAGCAAAATTGAAGAGAGTACCGGAGCGAAAAAGATCGGCGGCGGAAGAAGTGATCGGAGGGGTGGAATTGGATTGACCCGTTTTCCTGGTTGAAGAGCGACGCATCTTCAACAACCAGAAAATAATTAAATAAATAAATAAGAGAAAGAAACCAAATATGATTGTTTAGAGAGAGAAAGAGAGAAAGGGAAAGGCTTTTGATCTTAACCTATAAAAACTACTGTGTTAAATACAACTCAAACACAGCTGATTGGTTGTTGCTTATAAGTTGTAACAATTTGAATAGAATTCTTCTTCTCATCTTTCAATCAACTTTTCACGTGTGCCTCTTACAACTTTTTTTTTTTTTTATTTTAGGTCTTACGTGATTTCAATCATTTAGGAAATGTAATTTAAATTTTTTTTTATAAAATAGATTTTGTGATTTCAATTGATAAAAAAAAAATTTATAATATTAAAATATATAATAATAATGGATAATCTTATTTATTTTTATTTTAAATTTATTACACCGAATTTTTTTTAATATTATAAATATTTTTTTAATTAAAACCGAACGAACCAAACTAACCAAAAATATGTAAAATCCATAAACAACACTGAACCGTTTAAACCGAACCTAATAGCATCAGTTCGAACAATTATTTCAGTTTGATTCAGTTTTTGGATACCCCTGACATATATAACATAAACCGAAATGGGTATACGAGCTATACAGCTATATCAAAGGGTTCAAAAAGGATGTTTTAGCCCCATATACAGCTCAATAATATTATTTCAAACTAAATCAAAAAATGTTACAAGAGCAAGTTTACATGCGAAGTGCCGACAGATAAGCTGATTGAATGGAATAATTATGACATTTGTGTCACACTCACACAGGGTTGGGTTACTCAGTGAGCCAACTCGGAAAGATAACAAGTAAAAAGAGACACCGCATCTTGTAGATGATTAGACCGCAAGTCTTCAGGAACTGGAGCACAGAACACTGTGTCAAAGCAACTTAACTGCTCATCTCTCGTTGACCCCTTGCTAACATTTGACAGAAGTAGCTCACTTATCTCCTCACCCATCTTTGAGTATGCAACTCTGGCAAAAAAAAAAAACACCCCACAAAAATTCAATATTAAAATAATTCAAAATCCACTTTTATAATGTAGGTATTTCCTACTTTTATATTTTTAACTTAGGTCTTTTTGAGATTGCTATTAGAGCTGATGTCACGAAAAGTTCCACTTACAAACTTTTAGTGTAACCTAGCTAAATGCCCCCGTAGAGAATAGGAGTTTATGAATTTGAGTTTCATAACTAATAAAATACCCCTTCCATCAAAACTATTCATAAAATACTCTTCTACTGGGTATATTAATTTGTGTATATTGGTATACATTTTTCGTGTACATTATTCTTGTTTAAGTTCAGATCGAAAAAATTTCAGAAAATGTATATCAATCAAAAAATTATGCAGAAAATGTACATCGTAAAACGTATATTATCGATATACATTTTCAGCAAATTTTTCTTCCCATCTCTTTCACTATCTCTTTCTGCAAGATCCACCAAAAAATTGCAGAAAACGTATATCGAAAAACGTTTATTACCGATATACATTTTCTGCAAATATTTCTTCTCATCTATTTCTCTATCTCTTTTTCCAAAATCCACCAAAAAATTGCAAAAAATGCATATCGAAAAATGTATATTACCGATATACATTTTCTGCAAATTTTTCTTCCCATCTCTTTTTGCAAATCAGAGAATTATGCACTTTCTATATGTAATTTCATCATCAACAATACGAAATCTAGACGAAGAAGAAATTTAGATTGAAAAATTAGAAAAAATAAGGCAAATCAGATGGAGACGGCGTCGTAGAGAGAGGAGACGGCGGCAAAGGAGAGAAGTTGGTGGAGGGATGGTGAGGCAGCGGCGAAGGAGAGGATGTGGTGGAGGGATAGAGATCAGAGCAATTAAGGAGAGAAAGAGGAGAGAACAGTAGAAAAGAGAAGGCGGATAGGCGGCACTGGGAGAGGCGGCGGTAGAAGAGACAGCGGCGAAGGGAGACGAGGCAGCGGGGCGGCGTAGGGGGGAAGCGGCGATAGTGAGATGAGAGCAATGAAGGAGAGAACGATGAATGATGAGAGGGGGAGTGAAATTAGGGTTTAATGTGTATTTAATGAATTTAGTAATTAGAAAAGGGCATCTAATGAATAATTTTCTAGTTAGGGGTAATTAATGAATAGGAATTGTGGAGGGGGGCATTTCATACAATTTCCCAAACTTTTAATAGAACATCATATTTTGACTCTTGATACTAATTAAATAGGAACTATTTGCCTATTGGTTTCCAAAACTTTTCGGGAAGCTGCTTTGGACAGCTTGAAAATGAAAATGGAGCTTTTCGGAAACGAAGCTTGAGAAAGCAATATCAAACTGGCCCTTATAAGTTAAAAATAAGTCATGAGAAGCACTTCACAAGACTGCTTATAAGTTCAAACTTAAAACTCCTTATACGGAGCTTCTAAGCCATGAGAAACACCCCCATATTCAACAGTTATATAGCAAATCATGGCTCAAGATAAGCGATAAAATTACCTAGCATCGACTGAAAGGCGGTCACCAAAAACTGCCAAAGATTCATTCAGATGACCCAGGAATTCTCGGCAGTCTGAATTTTTGCTGTCAAGATCATCCTGCAAAATAAGCACAACTATCAGAAAACTGGTTTAACACACAATAAATCATCTATTTGAGTGGGATACTATTTGAGTGGGATAAGTAATGCGATATATTTGTAATTTTCATTTAACCGAGTCTGCATTACTCATCTAAAGTTGAGTCTTTTTTTCTATCAGGAGACCTATGAAAAGCTCCAGAAACAAAAAAACGTGACTGCCCTATGATGTGGATATTGTTCATATGCCACCACTGCACAGAACTCTCATGCCCATGGTCAATGGGCATGAAATTGAGTTGATAGCAATTGCAACAAAAATCAGGTGCAGAGCTCTAATTTTTTTATCAGTAAACAACAAGACTTGTGGGCATGAATCACTTAATATTTGCGGCTTTAAATTTTAAATGTTGATTATGATGAGACCACAGTAAATTTCACAAGCATTTCTTACCAGTTCACTCATGTTATCATTCTCGTCCTGCAGTGAATTTCTTAACAAATAAAATGATACATAAATTCCAGCTCCTAAGTCCCAGTTTTCAATTTCAGACTTGTGATCCTCCATTGAACTTGCAAGCCTCCATATTTCCGAGTGATTGGCTGCATTAACAGAGAAAGAGAAGCTACTTAACAAACTTATCACCAAATGCTGATTTGATTGAGAATGAATGGGATAACAAAATGAGCAGCTTAATAAATTTGTTTTTAATGCATTTGCAGCTCTAGAATTATTCAATAAACATAAAGAAGCTAATATTTCTCTTTGGATGCCCAAAAGGTTGGCAAGGTTGCCAACTATTTCAAATGAATTTTTAGTCACTGAATCATAAAGTTGGATATTTCTGCAATTTATGGTTCAGGGATATATAAGAGTAATGGACTAAACAGTTAAATTAGATAGGGTACTTTTACAAAAGGAAATAAAAAATGCATTGCAAATAAGAAAATGTACAAATCGAATTTGAAAATAAAATCAAGCTGCTCAATACCCATTTAAATTATTTTTAGCACCAAGGGTGGAGCGTTAGCAGATAAACAACATAAAAAGAATTAGAAAGAAAGGCAAAGACTTGAAAATCATTCATCCTTCTCAACCAGTAAACTCTTCAAGCCTCAAGGCTTATGTCGTGCTTCTGGTAAGCACAACTAAACTTAATTTCATGCTAACCATGAACTCAGACTTTTTAAATTATCAACCAAACAAATTGAAATAGATGAATTGGACCTCACTGACACACACAAACACATTACTTAATATGCTTAATTGCCACTTAGACGTTGCAGTTGCATATCATAAAACTCGTGCATGAGAGAACTGAACATTCTACCTGACAGAAACAATGTGTGGGCAACTGAAATAATGAAAATCAGATGAGCCTTTTGCCAATTCGCACATTCTAGATAATGTTTGAGGGCCTTCAAGTGATCACCCTGGTAACTGAAGTAAACTGCCTGCAACCGACGAAGTAAAATACATCCGTTAAAATAAGAATCTCATTTGCAAATGCCCAACTCTTCCACAACATCTCTACTTGATGCTACTATAATCATTACAGATATGTCCAAAAGCCAAACAAGGCATTGATTAGCAAAAATGAAACTGCAAGAATAAATAAAATATACCATAGCTTCGTGCAACCATGCCTCTGGTATGTCAAGGTTTTCAATGAACTGGCGTTGTGTTTCATCTGAACTCCAAGTTTCACAGTACTGAAACAAAATTTCCCGAATCACAGTAGCATGAAGATGTGGATTTTCCTCAGAATATGGCATATGAAGGACCACATAGATTGCCCAATGACATTGCCCAGTACACAGCAACTGGGAAACAAGTCCCATGTCAAGAAGATGAAGGTCATTAGAATTAAAAACGCCAACAGCTTCCAACACTGCCCGCTGATGCCAGATCATATGGTAGTCAAGTGGATCATGTGTTGAAGCAAAGGCACTGAACATTTCCTTCAGAAAGCCAAATTCACCTTCTCCATTGGCATGAAGTAGCATAAGATAATATGAGAGATCGAAGTGTCTCCCAGTGAAATTTATGGCCCCATCAACTGGCCCTTCATCAATGTAGATTGGGAGGGGAAACGGAGCTTTACCATCATCAAGGAGATGCTGATAAGTTTGAAAAATAGCGGGTAATGATGTATTAGGTGCTTGCCGATACCACATCAAAAGTCCTAAGAACCTCATCCAGTCAATTCTAATACCATTTAATGCAGCATGAATGTCACCTGATAGCAACTCATATAGCCGTATTCTCTCCTTTTCAATGAAATTGAAGTCCAGCCCATTGATCCTCCAAATATCGAGCTGACGTGCAATATCAGCTCGGCTTACCATGGACCCACCAGCTTGACTTAACAAACAAGCCAATCTTACATCTCCTTTGGAAACAGCTATTTCAACAGCTCTATCCAGTTGTCGACCAGTCAAGAGTGAGAAAATGTGTTCCAGATAACTGGATTCATTAAGAGAGCTCACTTCCTCTTGGACACGGTGGCATACACTTTCTTGCAACCAACAACTGAACTCTGCTCTTCGAATAAGAGGAAGTGATTCTTGATCAATTTCCAGAGAAGCTTCCTTTATATCCTGCATCATGTCTTCTTCATTGTCAGAACTGACTGATTTTGACTGCCCACTATTTTCCCTTTCAGAAAAAAGAACTTTTATTAGTTCCCATATCATTACTTGATGCATTAATACTACCCGGGCTAGTGATGACAGTTCAGGAATCTCCAGCTGCTTTTCGATGATATCAATATAACTCCGACAAATCTCTGCAAGCATTATCCGATCAGAAACAATTTTGTGAAGCCTTAATTTGAAAGATCCCACCTCGACTTCTCTTGTTTCACGATTTATAGCTTTATGAAGATTCAGGGGAGAGTCAAAAGAAAACTCAAGTAGATCCTTGTTAGCTTTGTTTTTTTCATCTCTTACAACTCTATCAATAGCAACCTTCTCTATATTAATTACAGAAGATAATAGCTGTGGAGAACCACCACTCGCAACTGGAGCACCAGAGTGAAGGAGGACCCCATTTGGACCCCATCCTACACGAAATGATCTACCCATGAACAAACCAGCATCAACAATATTGCAAGAATGGCTTCCAGTTACAGGTGTGTCATGCTTCAGGTCCAGCTTAAATCCCCCACCCCTTGTTGTCTTTAAAGGCAAACCCTTCTTTTGCTGGGCCATCACGATGGAACCAGGGGAACTAGAATCAAAACTACCAGGGTGATATTCAAGCAGAGCCATTGGCGTTTTCCTTACAACAGGCATGCTAGTTCTGTGGCTAGTCCTTTGATTGGAATTCTTTGAGGGATTTCTTGCATTTTCTTTATAAGAGGGCAATTTCTGATGTGACTGGTCACTAAAAATTAAATCCTCCTCTTCTTCTTCTTCAGCAGGAAACATAAGCATCCTCATCTCTTTCATTTTGACAGGATCAAGACCAAGATGTGCAGGAAGGGAATGATAAAGCATTGGTCCAGTGGGGTCTAAGTCTACTCGGGTTTCTCCATTTGCATCAGAAATCTCACCACCATTCATTTCAATTGGTTCTTCAATCGCTGTAGCATCATCCATTGTGATATCATCCTCGTCATCATCGCTCAACCCAAATCTGCTGAAATGGCTTACTAAGAACTTCCATTCACCATTTTCTGGGTCATATGAAATGAAAGAAGCTCCCTGCCTTTCCATTATTAGCTTCAATTTCTTCCAAATATTGTTCAGCATTCCATCATTCAAATCATGCAATCTCATTTGTAGGGCCAGAGTCACTTCAGCAGATTTATTGAGGCCCTGACCAACGGCAGGTTTAGCACTTTCATCTTGATACACTACTATTTCATGCCTATTGAACTTAATAATATGATCCAAATCTAGCCCCCTAACATCCGTCACTCCAAGAAACTTGACACAGCCAAAACCTAGTCTTCCAACAGTGAAATCTGGAACTCGGCTACAATAACCAGGATCTACGAGTTCTTGGATAGCCAAATCAGACAAGGAAGGTTCCACATAATAATCTTCTGACTGCAGTATGGGTAATGAGGAATCAGTCTCTCCTAACATATAAAAAGATCTATCACGGCTGGGAGATATTTTTCTTTTCTTGAACTGAGCATGTAAACTAGAAATCCTTCCTTTGCACTCCAGACCATAGGATGAATCAACATGTATACTGTTTACTTTACTTTGAAGTTCATTGGAATTCCCTGACAGCATAACAAAAGAATTTAAATTGTCATTGTATCAACAAAATAGTAGCAAGGTTCGGTGACTGAACTAAATTATTATGCCAATATTACCCACTATAAGGAGTAATTGAGCTGCTGACAAAAACAGATGCAAAAAACTAAAGACTCGTCAATTATTCTGAACTTCCACACTAGATTAAGAAGAAAAAGATAAGAGTAAAGAAAGAACACTGAAAACGACTAGTTATCACCTCAAGAATTTCAATTGCAGATTTGCATCCTAACTGACATACAAACAAACAACTGGAAACACACAATAACATGGTTGCAGATAATGAGTACTTTCGGTCATATGAAGCAAACGTATTTGGCGAAGCCATAGAGGGAACTGACCATACAGCTTCTACACAGTGATAAACACCTTAACCCTGGATCTTGGCGAACTTTTTTAAGCTTTACAATTTTGTCACTTTTAGTTACATGAAACCTTACAAATTGCTTTCATATTGCCACACTCTCCCAAAACCAAACTGAAAGCTAATAAAATAGAACCTCACCCCAAGGAAGGGGTAAATACCACAAACCAAATATGACGCATAATAACATAATATCCTCGCCAAAGAAAGTAACAATGGTCATCACGTAGAAAGGAAACACGGCAAGAGAAACGACCAGCAGTGTTGCTGGGATCTGATGACTGACTAGGGCTATGGCAGATCGTGGTGTAGAGAGTAGTGAGAACATCGACAAAGAGTTTCGGTAGACTCAAACAGTTAGTACACAGCCTAGCAACTCCTGTTTTACTTTCGAAGTGCCGCATTTTCCTCAGGGAACCCTATAGAATAACCATGAAAATAAAGCAAGGAACAAAGAAAGACGAGCAACAATCAAACTCCACAAAAGTTTTCAGCTCTTTCAATTTTGTAATAAAACAAATTCGAAACACCAACACAAATAATTAAAAATGGAGGATTACCTGAAGGCGGAAGAAGGGAAGGAGAGGCCATGAATCTCCAAAGAAAAAAGCACAGATGAAGAGAGAAGGATTTAGGGTTGAATAAGCTGTAATTGCAGTTCTTCAGTGAGCTATAGTACTCTACTTCACTCGCAGCGGCGAACACCCAAAGAGGGAAAACTACGCTCTGCCTTTGAATTTTTGCTCTTTCCTTCCCAGCATACTAGGTGGAGAAGAAGGGAGCATGAAGCACAGTTTGATGCCAAATACTACGTCGTTTTATTCCCAGCACATAAACGGTGTCGTTTCCTCCTGGGAATTAGGCTGCTTTCTACCAACGCTACGCCTAAATATAAGCTGCTTTATGTTAACGCTAAACATAAGCTGCTTTGTATAAACGCTTTAATTCGTATATATAAACCCGGTGTGTTCACCTCTCTTTTGTATTTCCTTTGGTGCCAACTGCCAAGTCATCATCGTCGAGCTTTTGCTTAACCCGCCGTCAATCTTCCGGTCGACAGTCTCTTGTTGACGGCATTCCGGTGAATCTTTACACTTTCACCAGAATTAGAAAGGTAAAACTTCATCAAACTCGGTGTTTGCCTATTTATCGCTTATTATGTTGAAGTTCTTTTGCGCATAAATTCGAAGAATTTCAATAATGCAGAACCTAGGCGTTGTTTATTTCTGTTAATGACTATTAGAATTGACTTCTCCCGTATTTTTCTTCTCGGAGTTCGCGTGGTTTGTTTCGCTGGTTAATGGTTGGATGAAGTTGCTGAGATTTGTGTGTCTTTCTGGTTTTTGTTTGTCTCTAGCGAATTGCTTAGCTTGACATAATGCGTTAATGCCTAGTTAATGGCTTAAAGATTCAGAAGTTTGCCATATCTTTTTTTTTTCGTCTCAATTTTGAAATTTTGCGCTTAAAGAAAAGGTTTCTGTTCGTTAATGATCTTTGCAATTCTAATCCAACAGTTTCGTTCAGCTTATTTACTTTGGCATCGAGCAACCTAGCTTTACAATGTTATGAAATTGCTTTCCCCCACTCTCTCAGCCCAGACTTTCTGCTATACTTGATTTTTGTGTCTTTTTTTTCGCAGGTATAATGACCAATTTTGGTGCTGCTGCAACTAAGAATGCGAACCCTAACAAATCTGTTGAGGTATTTTCTTTTTAAATTGAGCTCTACAATTTTATTTTGTAGTTCTTGTCTTATTTATCCACATTAGGTTCTGAGATTTTTAGTACCAGTTATGTGGTTCATTTGATTCTTTAAGGCATAATTTTTTCCACTCCTTAGGAGTTGAGAGAGAAAGAGTTCACAAGAGTTTGCTATTTATGTTAATATTTTATTGATTTTGGTATCCATGTTAAACGAAATAGTTCAGTTGATATGATGATATCTCTGTTTGTAGGTTGCTCAACCTCCTGGCGGTTCTGTTTCTAGTCTTAGTTTCAGTCCCAAAGGCAATTTCTTGGTTGCTACTTCGTGGGACAACCAGGTTTGTTTAGTTTGGCGTTCTTTTTCTGTATTAATATAACATCCTGAAAACATAACCACTCGGTACCACTATTATCTTTTTTTTTTAATATATAAGGGGCATGTTGCCAACATTTTTGATTGTGGGGATTGAACCCACAACCCCACACTTCCTTTGGACTATGGTGTTCACCTAACTATTGCTTGATGGCTCTATCACTATTATCTTTAATGTTTCTTAACTTTTGTTTGCAATGTAAGTAAAATGATCAGTTCAAAGTATAAAATAATAATGTTCAAATAATTTTGCAGGTAAGATGTTGGGAAATTACGCGGAATGGAGCCACTATTGGAAGTGTTCCTAAGGCATCAATATCACATGACCAACCGGTAATTTTTGAAGAATATGTGTTTGCAGATCAACATGTTATTTTAGATATATGAATAAAAATAGCACTCCCTCTCCTTTATGCTTTTTGTTTCACCATTTTGTTCATTTCTAGGTCTTATGCTCCGCTTGGAAGGATGATGGCCAAACTGTATTCTCTGGAGGGTGCGATAAGCAAGTGAAGATGTGGGTTCTGCCCAGCAGTCAACCAGTAACTGTTGCAGCACATGATGCACCTATCATAGACATTGCGTGGATTCCAGAGATAAACCTATTGGCCACTGGAAGTTGGGACAAGACTGTGAAGTAACTTCTTGTTTCCTTGTCTTTTAATTTTCCCCCTTGCAATGTAGTTCCATTTATGTCAAACTATACTCTAGCAGGGCTACATTCTAAAGTTTTTTGCTGTTGGTTATGCTGTAGTAATAATTTTATTATTATAGAGCAAAGTTTAAATGCTATATTTCATGAGAAGCAAACATACAAGTTCTATTGTTGTTTTTGTATCTTTCAAGTTGATTTAAATTATTTTTCTTTTGAAGTATAAAAAGTTCCTATTGGTAGTTGATTGTATATTTTAGTTTGTTTCTTTAATGAATTTTACTGTATGATAACACAACTATTTATTCTCTGGTATTTTTGGCCGAAGCTTTCTTAGTGTTAAGATGTGAATTGGGTTGGCTCTAAGAGACATCTCTTTCTGCAGTTTCATACAATCAATCTGTTTTCTACTAGTTAATATCGTGAATACACTTCCTTGGTTGAACATCATTGTTGGTGTCTGATGTAGGTACTGGGATACAAGACAACAGAACCCAGCTCACACTCAACCACTTCCAGATCGCTGCTATGCAATGACAGTGCGGCATCCCTTGATGGTTGTCGCCACAGCAGATAGAAATCTCATAGTCTTTAATCTGCAACAACCTCAGGTAATACTTTCTTGTTTTGCAAGATGATAATGTTATTATATATATTTTAAATGTCTGTAAAACTTCTCTTTTGCTGTAGCATAATTTGTGAATTTTCTTGAGAAACGTTTTATGCTGATGATGTGGTATATAGTTTACTGAATACTGACTTAGGAAGCTGACCTTTGTATGGATTATGCTTATTATATCCCAGTGGATTAAGTTCTTTTGTTTCAAATATATTTTGAGCCATTTTGAGAAATTTGTACTTTAATTGTTTGCTTATTGTTACTTTTAATGCCTTTTCTGTCTTTCTGTAGTAAAATTCTAATTATTGTGTTTATGCCTGTAGACTGAGTTCAAGAGAATCACTTCCCCCTTGAAGTATCAAACAAGATGTGTTGCTGCCTTTCCTGATCAGCAAGGCTTGTTGGTATGTGCATGATTCTGCTCACATTTTTATTCCTTTTAAAAGTTCTTCTGTACATTTATATCAAAGGTTTATATAATTTATGTACCTCAATTGTGATGAGATTTCTACGCTCGTTGGGTACCTTGACTAGGTTTTTTTTATTGAGACACCTATTCAAGGATTTGCTAGGATACCAATATAGTGTTTACTGTGTTCATTGTGAAATGGTTATTTTCACCCTTTTTGCGGAGCAGATCTACATACGAATACATATACGCACACAATAAATGCATGACACAATTTGTTAGTAACTTTATATTTGTTTCTGTTTCTGAGAATTTGTTAGCCAAATCAAATTCGCGAAAATCTGTAGATAAATTCATTGTACCATGAGATTGGGGTGTGTTTTTCTTCAAGGATGGGTGGGAGGATGCTTAATGTTAATTTGTTATTACTGTTACTGATTTTTTTCTTATGGCTTGCTATATGCTATGTAGGTTGGCTCAATTGAAGGGAGAGTTGGCGTGCATCATTTAGATGATGCACTACAAAATAAAAACTTTACTTTTAAATGCCACAGAGAAGGGAATGAGATCTATTCAGTCAACTCCTTAAACTTCCATCCCGTAAGTTTCGTTATCTTCTTTATGTCTTTTTAAATATGTTTAGTACGGGTTCCATGCATAATCTTCATCATGAAATTCTAACAGCTTATTGTTAGTAAATGTGGCTGTACATGAAATAAATACACTTTTATTATTCTGTGGACCTATTAAGTACTTGGTGAACTGATGGGTATTATTTGATATCTTGAATTATGGAGTATGTTATGGCTTACACAGTAGTGATCCTTTTTTTTCTAATCAGAAGGTTAGAATTTGTTGTCTTGTACAATTTCCTAACCTTGTCCGTTTCACAAATGGTTGAACAACTAGCAGACTTATGAAAGATAAATTTACAGCATGACTAGTGGGTTTTAGTTGTTTCCTATAAGAAAATATCAGTTTGGATTTATAGGAGTGCCATGGTAGCTTTTCATTGTGTTGTTTGTGGACTTTTTGCTTTTGGGAATTGGAATTCCATAAAGAATGGAATAAATTTGCGGCATATTTAGGAGAATCTGATTTTACTGGAGATATTTTTCCATTGGAATCAACTAAGATCACAAACACATAATAGGTCTTCCCTTAAAAGTTTACCAAAAGTTCTGAACTAGTTTGGCCAAGTATTCTAATAAAAGCTACTTGTTGTTTATTCAGGTGCACCACACATTTGCGACTGCAGGATCCGATGGTGCATTTAATTTTTGGGACAAGGATAGCAAACAGAGGCTCAAGGTCCGTATTTCTGCTGCTATAATATCACTTATATAAAGATATGCCTAATAGATTGGTACACTTTAAATGCATGTAAGGTTATTTCTTAATGTGTTTCCATCATGTATTTTTTTTTATTTGTTTCCATCATGTATTTTATTAATCATATCCTTTTCGGGTAAAATCAATCATATAGAATCTTCCATTCAGCTTTATTGCTGGACTGAAAATCTTATGTGTAGCTGATGATATGTTATATACTTCATACTTCAGGCCATGTCACGGTGCCCTCAACCTATTACTTCCAGTGCTTTCAACAATGATGGATCGATATATGCATATTCGGTAATGCATAACATATCTTTGTGACTATCTGGTGTAACTTTGTACACATGGAATTCTGATTGAGAAATAATGGTTGTTAAATATGTGTAGGTGTGTTACGACTGGAGTAAGGGTGCAGAGAATTACAACCCACAAACTGCAAAGACACACATTTATCTGCATTCCCCAGTGGTAAGAACTCACTTGCTAAGTTGTTCAATCTATCTACTACTTAAAGACTTTTGAGGTGGGTTTCTTCTAACACGTCTTTTATATGCAGGAATCTGAGGTTAAAGGCAAACCCCGAACCGCGGCAGGCAGAAAGTAAACTGCAAGGGATTTAAACAGGAGTAATTGCTAGTTTAAATGCAAACATTATCTTTAGTCACTGAAGTCCCATTGTCAATATATGCCAGAGTTTAGAATTGAATTCGACGAGTGTAGAAAATAGATGCATATTTTTTGTATTCTACTTTTCTATACACTCTAGTAAGAGATAGCATTCGTATTAGCATTAGCATTAGCAATGCATTGAAGTTTGAATGTGATGACATGTAGCCTGAGGGCCAGTTCTCTTTAGATTGTTGGGGTTTACTAGTTGACATTTTGTAGAAAAAATTTCCAAGATTTGTTGTCCGAAATATACAATTTAAATTTTCCAAATGAAACATGTTTTATTCATTTCTACTTATTTGGTTTATACTAATTAGTGTAAATTTTTTAAAAAAAATAATGTAGTTTCACTCATTTGAAGAATGAGGTTTGAAATTTTCTTTTTACAAAAAACGGGGTTTGTGGTTTAAAAAAATTGGTAAAAAGAGATTTCTCAATATTATATTATGTTATCACAATGGGCACTTGTTTATTTT
Source organism: Euphorbia pulcherrima (assembly GCA_947683365.1). Lineage (NCBI taxonomy): Eukaryota > Viridiplantae > Streptophyta > Magnoliopsida > Malpighiales > Euphorbiaceae > Euphorbia > Euphorbia pulcherrima. The sequence continues at coordinate 11,088,147 of CANTUS010000016.1, forward strand.
TATCCGAAATTTACTGGATAGGTTAATAAAAATGCAATATACATGTGATAATTTTTGAAGTTTTTTTTAATAGTGCAAATATTTTTTTAATTAAAATATGATGATAAACTTTAAAAAATCATAAAAAAAATGAAAAAAATCTCCAAAAATTACTCAAATCATTACTTATAATTTTTAAATAATTAGGTTAAATTATGAGAATATTGAATTGATTAAAATATATTTTGGAACATCACTATTTCGAATAAAAAATATTTTGTATAATTTTCAGACCCCATTTTACAAATGAGTAAAATCACAAGGTACTTTTTTTAAGTCTGCCCTACTAATTATTATTCTATAAAAATTTATTAGAATAAATTGCTATAAAAAGAACTTAATACACAGAACGAAACAGTTCTGCTTGAATATGAACTTCCGAACTAGAGGTGTTCAATGGCGGAGTAGGCTGGGCTCGAGTCGAACTTGATCGGGCCAATAAAAATATGACTCGATCCAGGTCAAATCCAGCTCATATTAATAATATGCGGACTCAGGCCGGACCGGTCCGGACTTGAACATAAAGCTTATTCCCAAGACCCATCCGGCCGCCCACAAAAAATTTAACATATATACATTATTTAAAAATCATATTACTCAGCTGCTATATTTTTTTCTAATCTACATGTTTCTATTAAATTATAAGCTTCTGTTACGTTTTATTACATATTCTTTTTTTGGTAAATATTTTATTACATATTCTAATATATATATGTATATATATTATAAATAATATATAATTATGTACATGTATTTTTGAGCTGGGCCGGGCTTGAGTTTTTATATAAAAATCAAGCCCAATCCATTTTTTGTTCGGGTCTTTGTGAGCTTGAGCTTGAGCGGACCTATATTAAAATATGTTTGTTCAAATCCGATCCATTATTATTGGGCCTGGGCGGGTCACGTGAGCCATGGATCGCTTGAATAGGTCTATTCCGAACATAGGCCTACAAATTTCATTCCAAATAATCAGATGGACTTTTCCTTCTCCGTTAGATGACCCCTATATGAACTTCCGAACCATGGATTCTGTGGCAGGAAAGAATGATCATGACTAACAGAGAATATGAAGAATTGAAATTATGATAAAGCAATATTATAAATAGAGTACTTTAAAACATATAAGCATGTGACATATAAGCACATTTTTATTATAAATACAACAGGTTTACAAAGATATAATTTAAACACTAAATCCAATCATATTAAATTAAAATCAAATCTAATCCTATCACTTTATTTTTTGATATATCTAACTTTTTTACTCTTTCAAATATTAGTTTCTATAGACAATTTCAAGAAATTCAATAGATAAACAAATGTAGTCAGGGAATTTCGTAGCTTGCATTTCATAGTATGGGATTGCACTAATTGTTAGAATTTTAGTGTAATTGGATCGACTAGTTTGACCAATGCGATGGTGACATTTCATCGAATAAGTCGGGAGAGTGCGGAGTGCGCACTTGTTAGGGTTCTGTTACAATTTGGGGAGTCCGGGGGCAGCGCCCCCGGGTGTAGAGTCCAAGGGGCGGCAGCCCCTGGCGGGGTTGAGGGGCAGCGCCCCTTGGCAGGGTTCGAGGGGCGGCAGCCCATGGCGGGATCCCGAGGCAGCACCCCGAGCTAAGGTCAGCTCGAAATTTTTTTATTCCTGACAGAACGCATCCTTTGAAAAATTCATCAGACAAATGAATTTTTTCACCCGAAAACAGCATGTCTTTTGGACACAGCTGAAACCCGAAAATATCTGTCTTTTAGACATAGCTGCTACCCGATATGACATGTCTTTTAGACATGTCTGTTGATGTTTTTGGGTATACATATCACCAAAAACGAATTTGGCAGACACAGAAAATTTCGGTTCATATTTTTCACAACAAATCTAATTCTTATTCTTGATTCAATTTCTGATTTTATCCGATTAAAAATTTGATGAACCAATTTGACAGCGTATTCGCGACTTCCGAAACATTCAAGAAATCCCCGCTTTCCAACACTAATGACCACTTTGTCTAATGTTACTCACCCTGCCAACGATAAGTTCTTCTCATTCAGTCCTGATAACTTGCTTTTTAACTTATTATGATTTATTTTTTAGTTAAATTTATATTTTTATGTATTAATAAATATTCAAAAATAAAAAAATACAGGTCATGTCCCGTTCTTAGAAGTCATGTCCACCTAACTAATGCCCAAATGCTTTATAAAACATTGTATTTAGGTGAAAAACACTTCTCAAATGAATCAATGATCGAAGAACTGGATCTTTCCGTTAAGTCTATTGCCCAAACTACTCAAAAAAAGTTAGTAAATGTTACTTTTAATTCGGTTTGCCTGTTTATGAGTATGATTCAGACTTAGAATAGAAATTGGTCTCCTGTTTTCTTAATCTTTTGTCCAGGCCTGGCACTCGGGGAAGTATAGGGTTAAAAGTAAGGCTTATCGGGGCGGGGAATGCATTCCCCATTCCCATTAAGATTTCGAGGAAAAAATCATTTCCCATCTCCATCTCCATTAAGGTTTCGGGGATTTTTTTCCCCATTTTCTATCGGGAAATTATCGGGGATTCCTCAATTCCCCATTTCAAAGTTCTATTCAATCAAAAAAAATTATTTCAAAACTTTAAAAGAAAAAATAAAAGATCAAACCATATTTGTTTCAATATTTCAATACTAAAATTTAAATACTTATATACGACATTAAATAAATAATTATAAAGAATAATCTATATATCCAACATTAAATAAATAATTCATATTAATAAATACTTATTATAAAAAATATTATAAATTATTTGAATATTCGGGAATAACCCAATAAAAATTATCGGGGTCAGGTTCGGGAAATTTTCGGGGTGGGGAATGGATTCCTTATCCCCATCCCGATCATCATTAAGGATTTGGGGATGAAAAATTTCCCATCCCCGCCCCGCTTTCATCCCTAAAGCACGTGCAAATACATTCAATTTAATTAGTATAAACATGGTATCCAAAGCAAGCTACAAAATTAAGTTTCTTGTGAAACGACTCTTAAATTTTTTTGATGAAAGAAAAGAAGAATTCAGAATTGGAACGGAGCCTTAATATTACAGTACATTATGAAACTAAAAGATGTTGAATAATTGACGGGGTAGTTAAGATGAGGCACCTAAACCTTACAATGGGACAAAGGGTAGTTATACCATGTGTATGGCCTGATTTGGGGACAAATTTTTCGAACGAGTCATAATGCCCATGTTTGCTTCTCAACTTCCACTACTTTTGCCATGCACTTCAACTTTGTGCTACTAACCCTCTCAATTGATAAAAGTACACAAAAGAAAATCAAAATGACATTTTTAAAAAGTCAAATAAATTATATTTTGGCGCGTTACATTTATGAACATATTGGCAAGCTTTTACCAAATTTAGTGGGTTTATTATAGGAACAAGTGAAAGATGAGGTGGTAGTTGGCAAATTGTAAAGTTGGTTGCCCATGCAATGTTGTTCATATGCATTAGCTTAACCAGAAAGAAACTATTCTTACGTTAAATAAAAAAAAAGATGAGGTTTCAACCTGATACTTCTAGGAGCATAAGTTTAGTTTTAACCATTAGACTAAGACATTCGCACCACATATTCCTTCATAATCTTCCAATATTCATCAATTTGTCTCGGATTTGGATGCTTTGCAGTTGGAATTCCAACTGCAGAGAACATTTGGTACACAGCCATCCATTTTATAATGGATGGCTGTGATTTTTTTAAATAAAAAATAATTAATTAATTTTTGAAAAAATTATGGCCATCCATATTAAAATGGATGGCCCTGATTTCCAAATGATCTCTGTCTAACTGCAGACAATCCAAATCCATTTGTCTCCATTTACACCACAGATTTCAATTTTTTTAATTCAAGTACCAACTCTCACTGGATTGGGCATTCAAAAGTTGCAGCATTAAGCAAATCAACCAATCATAATTCATAACCTCGGTCCGGTTGATATTTTGCTCTGCCTTGCTTTGAAATTTTGCTCTTTCCTTTCCAGCATACTAGGTGGAGAAGAAGGGAGCATGAAGCACAGTTTGGGAGACAAAACACTATTCCCAGAACATAAACGGTGTCGTTTCATCCTGGGGCTGCTTTGTATTAACGCTGAGCCTCAATATAAGCTGTTTTATATTAACGCTAAACATAAGCTGCTTTATATTAACGCTTTTATTCGCGTATATAAAACCCGGTCGGTCCCGCTCTCTGTTGTATTCCTTTGGTGCCAACTGCCAAGTCATCATCGTCCAGCATTAGAAAGGTATATTCAACAAACTCGGTGTTTGCTATTTATCGCTTATTATATTGAAGTTCTTTCGGGCATAAATTCCAAGAATTTTAATAATGCAGAACCTGGGTTTTGTTTTATTTCTGTTAGACCCATTTCTCGGGCGGACCGGTCCGGGTTCATGCCTGATTTCGTCGGTCCTTTTATTAAAAATATTAACCCAAGTCCGATCTAAACTTTAAAACTTTAGGGTTGAGTCGGGCTTATGAGGTCATTCGTAAGTTCGACTACGCCCTATAAACAAAATTTTAAATTTTTTCTGAATGAACTTAATAGAAATAAAAACACAAACACACACGTAAAAGCAAAAATAACTAAACTAATGCAAAGTGAAAAATAAATTTCACTGAAAATAAATATACAAACAAAATGAAATTAGAAGTTGCAAATAGAACGTTGAAAGACAAAAAAAAAAAAAGGAAGGAAAGAGCATATAGATAGCATCAAGAATATTTTTAACTTGTCCCAAAATTCTACTCCATATCTGAACTTTAAAAGTATCCTCGTAGTTATTTCAACTTTTAGAAAGTACATCACTTTATTCCTTGAATGCCATGTGTCAGCTCCTGGTTTGTTTGACTTTTCAAAGATATCATTTTTTAAGATTTTCTTTGACACGTGGCATTTAGGAAGCAAAGCGGTACACTTTTTAAAAGTTAGGATAGCTGAGAGGATACTTTCAAAGTTCAAAGAGTTTTTAGGGAAAAATTGAGAATGCTATTAATTCATTAGGCCTTATTGTTATTTAACGTTTTAAATCATTTGATTTAGGCATGACTTTCCATTGTTATCCAGTGGCTAATTAACTTTAATCAAGTAGTACATATAATATATAATATATTAAATAAAATTATTATTTGTCGGGTCGAATTTGGGTATTCATATACTAAACCTGATTCATAAAACTTTGAGTTTTAGCGAGCTCGGGTCGGGTCTAATGGATAGTCCGCCCCATGCACGGGTCTAATTTCTGTAAATGAGTATTTGAATTGACTTTTCTTGTATTTTTTTCTATTAGGGATCCATTACTATAAATTAGTATCAGAACTAATCAATATTTATTTTGAAAATTACTATGATGACGAGAAAATTTGATATCTAGGAAGAGCACATTGCTGAATGTTTCAAGCTTTAAAGGAGGAATAAACAAATGAGTCAGAGATATGACAGTTTCGCTGAAGCTGGTGTTGTAGAAGAGGAGGTAGACTATAAAGCCTATGTCGGATCCGACGATGGTGTCAAATCTGGACAAGGATGGATCTTGGACTCTGCTTGCTCATTCCATATTTGTATTCACAGATATTGGTTTTTCTCTTATGAACCAGTAAATAGAGGAGTTGTGCTAATGGGCAACGACCATCCTTGTAAAGTTCTTGGAATCGGTGCCATCAAAATCAAGATGCACGATGGTATTATCAAAACCTTGACAGATGTGCGGCATGTTCTAGATATGAAGAAAAACCTGATTTCGTTATCTGCTTTAGACGAAAACAATCACAAATTTTTTGGTGAAGGTGGAGTTTTGAAAGTTTTGAAAGGTGCCCTCGCGTAATGAAAGCTAGAAAAGTTGGGGGTTTGTACATGCTACAAGGATCAACCTCCATAGGTATTGTTGCAGTTTCCTCTTCCATGTCAGATTCATGCGTTATAAAATTATGTCCTGACCACATGAGTGAAAAGGGCTTAGTCATGCTCAGTAAGAAAAGTCTCCTCTGTGAACAAAGTACAACCATATTAGAGTTTTAGAATTCCATTTTCGACAAACATAAAAGAGTCGGCTTCAGTAGCAATGTTCACGTGCATTATATTCGTTCAAACCTTTGGGGCCCTACTCTTGTTCCTTCGAAAGGTGGTGCTTCTTATATGCTTACCTTTATTGACGAAAAATTCTAATCACAATTATGCAATGTTATGAAAAATGTACCATACCAACCGGTTTGACCGATTTTACAGTGAACCGGCCATGGTTATGATTTAACTTTAAAACATTTTTAAAATAAAGGCTATGGTGACACCCAGAAAACGTTGTAAAAGACCCAAAAATTATTGCAAAAGACCTAGAAAGTGTTGCAAAAAAACCCATAACGAGATGCAAAAAAACCCAAAAAGCGTTGCAATAGCCACCGAAACTTTGCACGTAAAGAAAAGCTTCTTGTTCGTTAATCATAATTGCAATTCTAATCCAACAGTTTCATTCAGCTTATTTACTTCGGCAAAGACCAACCTAGCTTTATAGTGTTATGAAACTGCTTACTCCCACTCTGCCAGGCTGCTAGCCCAGATTTTCTTCTATACTTGATTTTTGTGTCTTTTTTGCAGGTATAAACACCAATTTTGGCACTGCTGCAGCTACGAATCCAAACCCTAACAAATCTGTTGAGGTATTTTCTTTTTAAATGGAGCTCTGGAACTTTATTTCATATTTTTCTTTGTCTTATTTAACTTTATATCTAAGTTATGTGGTTCATTTGATTCTCTAAGGCATATTTTTTCCCACTCTTTAGGAGGAGTTGAGGAAGACATAGTTCATGAGAATTTGCTATTCATGTTGAAATTGAATTTATTTTGACGTCAATCTTAAAGGGAAAAATTCAATTGACATGAAAATTGTCACAACTTGGTGCTTGACTGTAAGTGATTAAAAGAGAATAGAAAGAAGGAGATGAGAAATAGATGAATAGAGATGAGAAATAGAGGAAAATAGGGAGAGAACAAAACAATAGAGAGAATAGGTTTTTGATTATATTTCATTCATAATGATAAAGGAGAAATAGCTTTCCTTATAAAGGACAAGCCTCTCAAACGGTTACATAGCCAGCTATCAATAATTCCAAAATACCCTAACAGACTAATAACAATGGCCATATCAGCCTTTGGTAAATAAAGACTAAATTATCCTAACTAATACTACTTTCCTAATTAACCATATATGTGACAATACTCCCCCCTTAAGAAAGTCTTGTCCTCAAGACTTATACAAGAGTTATCAATCACAGGACCTCTTTCTTTTAATACATCAAACATTTCTACCATATTGGCCTTGACTCCACTCCTTGCTTCAATATTTCCTACAAGCCTACTTTTAGTAGTCCTTCTAACCATTTTCCATTCCAAATACATATTAGCATATGTTCTGGATGAGAGATTGGGATCATGCCAAACATAGCCCTCCACTTCCAATTCTGCAGTTGCTCTGTTTTTCACTGCTTGTGTGGCAACAATAGAAAAGTACCTCATGAATTCTTTGTATAGATCCCCCAGGCCCTGAGCTGAAAGCAAGTGAGTCTCATCACCTTGTTGCTTTTCAAATATCAGTTCATAATTACCAGCCTTGGTTAAAAACTCAGAAGCAGCAACATCTAGTACCCCTTTTAACTTTGCTGCATACCCTGCCTTGTCAATCACAAGCTGCCATGCCTGGACTAACATTGGACAAGCCTTCACCAGATTTTCATTTTTTTGACCGGTATCAATGTCAGGTGGCACAATCATCCTAACTGGCTTGTGGAAATGATCAACACTTTGTTTCTTTTCTTGGTAACCAGGTTTGGTTGGAACTAAAAATTGCCCAATAATGAGTTGCTGATGCTGATTACCTTCAAAAATCACCTCAATGGATTCTTTTTGCGGTGTAGCTAGTTCTCTGGCATACCAAAAAATAGTAAGTAATACGTTGCAAGCGAGTTCTAGAGCTAGTGAAATAGGACTCCTATAGTGAAAGGCAACAAGGGTATTGCCGGTCCCAAACAAATTCCAGCTCCAGGATATAATTGCATAAATTTGAACCTCAGAAAAGTTTGAGCGGAATGTGAAATCATATTCCCAATAGTTCCCGTAATTCCCATAAATCGAGTCAGAGAATTTCGGCAATAATAATGTGAAAATAGCACAACTATATATTTCTCTTTGAACCTTATTAGCAACAACTCCTCCTCCTTTGGCAACCAGAGAACTCTCTATTATAAAAGAAGCCGATGACAACTCCAATGGAAGATTCTCTTCAAATTTATGGCTAGGTTTAGCAAAGGAAATAGGAGGTTTTGATAATAGAGAGAACCAAACTAAGTAACAAGATAAATAGAAAAGATTGAGAACGTTGGGCTTGAGAATATAACAAGAATCTGTAGGTAAAATAGATGAATGGAAAACCAAAACCTGATTGGATGAGTCTTCTTGCATGTGAAAATAAAAACCAGTAGCGATTTGAGCCTGAATTTGTCGCTGAAATTCCACATCTGAATGTAGGAAATAAGAGAGCTCCTTGACTGAAGAGTTCATGGGCCTTGGTGTACCTTTTAAAGGGTTCTTGGGCCCGGGCCTATTTTTCTTCAAAACCCTAAACCTCCTACCACAGTTAAAGTCAAAACTTATAGCAGCCACCTTCCCCTTTTTATACATACGCGACCATTCTTCCACCATATTTTCCGGCGACGATAGATTCTTCACCTGGTTTCCCGTTGTACTTTTTCCTCTCTTCTCTTCCGCCCCGTTTTAGTGCGCAAGCACAACCTTTTCTGCGTCTCTTTTTCCAATTTTGTTTTAGTTTACAATTTCTTCTTTCTCTGCAACCTTCTCTGCAATTTCTTCTTTCTTTGGTTGGCCTTCCTTCCGACTCAAGCTGCACTTCATAACCCATTGTTTTCGTTGCAAATTTCAGCCCCAACCTTAGCTCATTTTGCTCTTCGAAATCTACTGTTTTTGCTTCATTTTTCAGCTTCACCACGTGCTGCTTTGTTCTCTCATAAGAGTCCTTCAACTTTGTTTCCGATTTCAGCGGTGTACTATGAATTTCCTCCGCCGGCAGCTTAACGGTAATAACATTGGAAATTTCGATTCCCTTTTCAACCTTTTCTTGGATTTCTTCTTGTGGGTTTTCTTCCTTCTTTGGAAAATCGTCATCTTCCCAAGGCTCATTCTGGATCTTAAGCTTGCAACAATCATCCCAAATATTCCGGCCGTCGAGTAAAAACTTGGCTGATGTTGCTCCATTAGGAGAATGATAGCAAATCACTGCTCGGGGCTCAGTTGTTGGGTGGAACATTACGATGTAGTCCACTGAACCATAGGGTGAAAAAATCTGATGAAGAATTTCCTCTAAGACAGGATATCTCAGATTTTGAACCGTTACCCATAACCGCCGAGAACATACGGCTCTGGTTTTTCGGCGAGAAATTCCGACCATGTCCGAGGATCGGTGAGCCCTGGTACCATTGTCACAACTTGGTGCTTGACTGTAAGTGATTAAAAGAGAATAGAAGAAAGGAGATGAGAAATAGATGAATAGAGATGAGAAACAGAGGAAAATAGGGAGAGAACAGAACAATAGAGAGAATAGGTTTTTGATTATATTTCATATATAATGATAAAGGAGAAATAGCTTTCCTTATAAAGGACAAGCCTCTCAAACGGTTACATAGCCCAACTATCAATAATTTCAAAATACCCTAAGAGACTAATAACAATGACCATATCAGCCTTTGGTAAATAAAGACTAAATTATCCTAACTAAGACTACTTTCCTAATTAACCATAAATGTGACAAAAATATCTATGTTTGTAGGTTGCTCAACCTCCTAGCAGTTCTGTCACTAGTCTCTGTTTCAGTCCCAAAGGCAATTTCTTGATCGCTACTTCGTGGGACAACCAGGTTCGTTTAATTTGGTACTGTTGTTTCTGTATTTATATAACAGCCCGAATACATAACCAGCCTGAAAAAATAATTTTTCAGGTAAGATGTTGGGAACCTACGCGGGATGGAGCCACAATTGGAAGTGTTCCTAAGGCATCGATATCACATGACCAACCGGTAATTTGTTGAAGAATATGTGTTTGCAAATCAACTGTTATTTTAGATATATGAATTATGTTTTTTGTTTCACCATTGTGTTCACTTTCTAGGTCTTATGCTCTGCATGGAAGGATGATGGGCAAACTGTATTCTCAGGAGGGTGCGATAAGATAGTGAAGATGTGGGTCCTGCCTAGCAGTCAACTGGTAACTATTGCAGCACATGATGCGCCTATCAATGACATTGCGTGGATTCCGGAGATGAACCTATTGGTCACTGGAAGTTGGGACAAGACCTTGAAGTAACTCCTTGTTTCCTCGTCTTTAAAGTTTCATCCTTGCAATTTATTTGAATTTTTGTCATAAAGATGCATTAACAAGTTAATGGTATTGTGAATGCACTTCCTTGGTTGACCATTATTATTGGTGTCTGAATCTCTGATATAGGTACTGGGATACAAGACAACAGAACCCAGTGCACACTCAAACGCTTCCAGATCGCTGCTCTGCAATGACGGTGCGGCATCCCTTGATGGTTGTTGGCACAACAGATAGAAATCTCACAGTCTTTAACCTGCAACAACCTCAAGTAGTACTTTCTTATTTTACAAGATGATTACGTTAATATTTATATATTTTTTAATGTCTGCAAAACTGCTCATTTGCTTTAGTATAATTCATGAATTCTCTTGCGAATCGTTGTATGCTGATGTGATATTTAGTTTACTCTCTTAGGAAGCAGACATTCGTCTGGAATTGGATTATGCTAATTACATCCCGTTGGATTAAGTTCTGTGTTTCAAAGTTCGTTTGAGCCATTTTGAGAAATAAATTATACTTAAATTGTTTGCTTATTGTTACTTTTAATGTCTTTTTTATCTTCCTATTGTACAATTGTAATATTTGTTCTTATGCCTGTAGACTGAGTTCAAGAGAACCATTTCTCCCTCGAAGTATCAAACAAGATGTGTTGCTGCCTTTCCTGATCTGCAGGGCTTCTTGGTATGTGCATGATTCTGCCTACATATTTTTTCCTTTTAAAAGTTTTTTCTGTACATTTATTTCAAAGTTTTATATAATTTATGTACCTTAATTGTTATCAAGGATTGCTAGGATAGCAATATAGTGTTTAGTTACTTCATGTACCTATTCTAGGTTTTGCTAGGATAGCAATATAGGTGGTGTTTGGTTCGCGGAATGTTTATTCCGTGTAATAGAATAGAAATGTATGAAAAGATGTCAAATATGACATATTATTCATTTAGAGTCCGTCGATGCGCGGAAAAGCTATTCCCAGTTTATATACATCTTCCGGATAAGCTATTCCTTTATTTCAAAAAGGAATAGTTTTTCTGGGAGATGTAGATAAACTATAGGGGGTGTTTCTCCAAACTTACGACTTATTACTTATTACTTGAAAGATACTTATAAGAAGATTTTAACTTATAAGTTGGAGTGTTTCTCATTTTTTTTAACTTAAAAACTCCTTACAAGGAGAAAAGTAAAAAGTATATGAGCTACTTTTTACTTTTCTCCTTATAAGGAGCAAAAGTTAACAACCTCTCTGTAATTACAGGGGTAAGGTTGCGTACACCCGACCCCCCCTTACCCCGTTTGTGCGGGAGCCATTGGGGTAATGTTGTTGTTGTTGTTGTAAGGAGCAAAAGTTAAAAAGGAGAAGCTAAGAGAAACTCCCCCTAATAATAGCTTTTCTGTGCGTCAACGGATTCTAGACATATACTCTATTATATTTGACATCTTTACATTCATTTCTATTTCTATTCCACGGAACAGACATTCCGCGAACCAAACGAGCCCATAGTGTTTACACATGAAAAGCATGATACATTTTTAGTAACTTAATATTTGTTTCTTTTCCTAAGGGTCTGTTAGTCAAATCACATTTGCGAAAAAATGTGGATATATTCATTGGACCGTGAGACTAGGGTGTGTTTGTGTTGAAGGATGCTTATAGTTATTACTGTTACTAAATGTATTCTTAATATGCTGTTTAGGTCGGCTCGATTGATAGGAGAGTTGGCGTGCATGATTTAGATGATGCACTACAAAATAAAAACTTTACTTTCAAATGCCACAGAGAAGGGAATGAGATCTATTCAGTCAACTCCTTGAACTTCCATCCAGTAGGTTTTGTTATCTCCTTTCTGTTGCCTTGTAAAAAAATTTCATACCGTCCCGTCCATAATCTTCATCATAACATTTGCACAGCTTTATTACATTTATGTTATTCGGTGGACCTATTAAGTAGGTACTTGGTGAGCTAATGGTGAGTCTTGAATTATGGAGTATGTTATGGCTTACACATTAGTGAACCTTTTTCTTTTTCTAATCAGAAGGTTACGATTTGTTCTTGTACAATATCCTATTTTTGTCAGTTTCACAAATGGTGGAATCTAGCAGGCTTATGAAAGATAAATTGGCAACATGACTAGTGGGTGTTAGTTGTTTACCGAAAAGTTCTGAACTAGTTAGGCCAGGTATTCTAATGATAGCTACTTGTTTGTTTATTTAGGTGCATCACACCTAAATAAACAAACTTTTGGGACAAGGATACCAAACAGAGGCTCAAGGTCCTTATTTCATTTATAATATCACTTATATAAAGATATGCCTAATAGATTGGTACACTTTAAATGCATATAAGCTTAGTCCAATTCACGTGTAGCTGATGACATGTTATTTACTTAAATTTTTCAGGCCATGTCACGGTGCCCTCACCCTATTACTTCCAGTGGTTTCAACAATGATGGATCGATATTTGCATATTCGGTAATGCATAAAGTATATCTAGTTTAACCTTATTTCCATCCCTTGTAGACATGGAATAATGATGGAAAATTGATGGTAGTTAAATATGTGTAGGTGTGCAATGACTGGAGCGAGGGTGCCGAGAATCACAATCCCCGAATACATTTATCTTCATTCACCAAAGGTAAAGGGAGTCCCTTGCTATGTTGTTCAATAAAGGCTTGAAGAGGCGGTTTCATCTTGTCGTCTTTTTTTAATGCAGGAATCTGAGGTTAAAGTAAAGCTGCAAGGGATTGAAACAGGAGTAGTTGTCAGTTTTTAATGCAAACTTTGTCGTTAGTTATTGAATTTAACGATTATAGAAAATAGGTGTTTCTACTTTCTATGAAATCCAGTAAGGGATAGTGTAGTAGTGTTAGTATTAGTGTAGTATTGAAGTTTGAATGTGATAACAGCTAGGGCGGGGCCAGTTTTCTTTAAATCGTTTCAAATACAGTTGACATTTTCGTAGGAAAACAATTCAAGGTCTGTCATCCTATAGTTTTCGAGATATACAATTTGAATTTTCCTAGTGAAGCGTGTTTTAATTCTTTCTGTATATTTGGTTTTTACTTATAAATTCTATAAAATTTGGAATATATTGCTATAAAAACATAACTTAAAAACACACATTGATTACAACACAAGTATAGCTTGAATATGCGTAGTCCAGACCTACATTACACAAGTGGCTAGCATTACATTGACACATATGATTAACCAGGATCTAAGGATCTTGATTAGTATTTCAAGCAAAAAAATTAGAGTTTATTTGTTAATCATGCAACTAGATTAGAATATAACTTGAATACAAAGTTAAATACGATTTGAATATCACTTAAACGAGTTCATTGAATTCATTTGTCATTTTTTTAGAGATTCCATTCAAATATATACTTTGTTTTATCTTAGGTTAATTATTAAAGCTCTATTTCCTGGGGCTTATATAAATTGAACTCAACTAAACTTATCTTACTGTAAATCTATAACAATGCATAATGGACTAAATTAATTTATAGAAATTCAGTTAAACTTATGTTAGTATAAATTTATTGAATTTAGCTGAACATATTAATATAATTAGAACTCCAAAAAGAAAAACCTAATTATTGGATCCTAATTTTTTTGGAATTTGTAATTATGACATAATTGCTTTAATTATGTGTTTTTTTTTACTTAAAGATAGGATTTCTACAAGGTTACTTTAAATAATTCCAAAATTTGCGAGTGCATTAGGGAAGTCTTTCAATCACTTTGGGTTTACGAGAAGAAAGAAACACAATAATTAAAAAATATACATAATAATTTCATAAAAGGAAACAATTTTTTCTCTGTGGAAATATTATGGTTTATTATTATGATTTTGATATTTGGACTTATGTATGATTAGGTTATAGCATGCGTTACCTTTACCTTTTTCCCCTCAATACAAATACTTTTCAATTCAATTCTTTAATTTGTATACTTGTGAAATGGCATATCTTTTTGTTAGAATTGTTTAAATTTGAAAATCTTAATCAAATTTTTATCTTTGTTTCCAATGTTACGACTAAACTAGTTAAAGAAGCAATCCCATAGATTGTACAATAATGTTCATCATGCCCATTTATATATATATGATCAGATCTTTTAAATGCATACGTGTTTCAATTTTTCTCATCATTAAAGTAATGATGATACCTAATTTATGCCAACATGGTTGTGAACAAAATCTTATAATCAACAAATCAATTATAAAGAATAATGTAGAATAATAATGTGTAACAACCCAAAAGTTTATAGATAAGAACTATTTATAGGATTTAGTTTTTAGAGAATTAAATGTGAATTTATAACTTTTTCGTTTTATCAGTTTTTGAAAATCATGTATAGAAAGGAGATTTAATCTCTTTCATAATCAACCACTAAAAGAAGGCAAGAATAACCGATTTGATAAAGTACATTGAACACATATACAAGAATAAATCCAAGTATTTTGTTTAGAGAGTACTAGTCTAGCATTTGAATGACTTGTAAAAGGTGGTAGTCAAGGGTGTGGATTAACAACATAAGGTAACTAAGCAAACATCTTCCTATTTTACATAGAATGTAGGCAGATGAACAACGTACCTACCGATTCTTTATACTTCAGTTCAGTTCAGTCCAGTCAAGTTTTACTGGAAAAAAATGAGATAATCAATATGCAACAAACATCGTATTGGTTCATGCATTTGGAGAAATGGGGATGAATGGGCATGTGGGCGTTAGGTAAGAGCGCAAAATAATGTGAAATTAGAGTTTATGTCAACATCTTGTTTTTCATATGAAACAAAACAAAATGCAGTCAAATATAGAGGCTATAAACCTACAAAGCCCAAGCTTGGCCTTTCAAATATCAAAACATGGTTTGGTTTTTGGCTTCCCCTTTTAACATGCTCATTCAATAAGTTTCCTTTGCTTAGTAACTATTATGTGAGCCACGTACTACTGTCTACAAATCATCGGGCATACTGGATAAAGTTAGGGTCGAGCTTCGTCAGGTGTTTTACAGAAAATATTAACTCGGGTCAGCCCCATACCTATTAGAACTGTAGGTCTAACTAGATTTGCAAGGTCATTCCTCAAGTCTAGTTCACGATCCGTAAGTATTTTTTTCTTTTAAATGGACAAGATAGAAATAAAAAGATGAATTACGTACAAATATGTCTATAATCAACGGCAAGAACTAAATCTTTTAGTTAGTTTGATTTATCACTAGTATTACAACTGCATACATTCGGAGAGCGGAGATATGTGACCCTCTCAGATCTGAGTGGGCACTCCACAGTGTCCCTAGGTGAAGTAAGACTAGAAGTGGAGATTGGAGACAAAGAGCATGTCAACAGAGCGGAAGTGGACTTCACCATCGCCGAGATCTCAGTCGGCTTCAACATCATATTAGGACGCCCATTCCTTTATGAATCGTTTGCCTCAATTTCTCCCATTTACTTGGTACTACAAATACCAACCAAAAAGGGGACGACAGTGGCAATTGGAAACCCATCTGTGGCGCACAAAGTGGATGTAGCCGTTCTCAAGAGGGAGGCAGAGCCGACTGATAAGGACAGTAACGAAGACCGGAACAACGTGAGTCCGGATAGAGATGAAGATAACCCAATAATAGAACCAATTGAGGAACAAGAGGTACTCATGGTAGCTCTAGGCAAAGGGTTAAAAGTGGCTAAAGATTTATCAGTAGAAGCCAAGGCGAGCATTAATGCCGTCCTTGTGAGCCAACAACAGGCGTTCTCTTGGTCTCATGATGATATACTTGGGGTCCTACTAGAGATCATCCAACATAGCCTCAACCTTGACTCGGAGGCAGTACCGGTAATCCAGAAGAAAAGAAAACATGCTCCGGATAGACAGAAAGTGATAGAAGAAGAAGTTGATAAATTGCTAAACGCAAAACACATTCGGGAAGTACACTATCCTAAATGGCTGGAAAACATCATCCTAGTCCAAAAATCTTTCGGTAACTATCGAATGTGTGTAGACTTCACCGATTTCAACAAAGCCACTCTAAAAGATAGTTATCCTCTCCCGAGTATAGACCAATCAGTAGACTCTACAGTCGGTTTTGCCGTTTACTCGTTCTCTGACGCCAAAGCTGGATATCATCAAATACCCATGAACACGATAGACGAAGAGAAGGCTTCCTTTATCACTCACAAAGGAACGTATTGCTATATAGTAATGCCGTTTGGGCTTAAAAATGTCAGGGCTACATACCAGCAATTAATGAACAAAATGTTTGAAGATATGATTGAGGAGATCGTGGAAGTATATGTAGACGATATAATTGTCAAAAGCAAAATGGAAGAATCACATGCAGAAGTTTTGGAGGTTTTAAAAGCATACCGACTCAGGCTCAATCCGGAAAAATGTGTATTTGGAGTAAAAAGAGGGAAATTCCTCGGGTTTATAATATCAGAGAGAGGGATCGAGGCCAATCTGGAAAAAAAGTGAAGCCATTCTCCGGATGGAGCCACCTCGGACTCCAAATGAAGTACAATGCCTCAACGGTAGAATTAATGCTCCGGGCTGGTGTGAGCACGAGATTTTACAGTCCCTCTCGCGAGACCATGATGACGTATGCCCGATTTTATTCCTCACAATAAAAATTCTTTTTTGGAATTTTATTACCGATATAAATTCTCTACGAATTTTATTTTTGAAAAAATTCAGTTCGGCATGTCTGGTAACGCTTCCGGTGGTAGCTCAGACCAATGATTTACACCCAAAAAATAATTTAGTCCAAAATACCTATTAAATGTCAAAAATACACCCCGGTATATTAGTTTTTCCGTCACAATCACCTTTTGCCGGATTTCCTCTCCCTTTTCCCGATTTCGGGCTTAAATCGTGCAAGCTTTTCAGACCTGTCGGCCTCGTTGATACCGCCGGCGGTATCATCCATGTCGCCGGCGGCATGCTTCCAGTTGCAGAACAACTGTGTGCCTTTTTGCTCGATATCTATCGGATAATTGACCAAAGGCAATTTTCAACGGATTTTAGCCTATATAAACAACATTTTACAACCATTTTAAGGGTTCCACTCTCCCTCAACTCAAAGTTTCAAGAAAATTTTGAGTATCTTAGCTAGCTTTAGTGGGATAAAGTTTAGAAAAGGTAAGAAAAAAGGATTCAATTCATCTTTTCTTGGTTTTTCTCTACTGAACCCTCAAATATCTAGGTGCATTTTAAGTTTAGAAATCACCAAAATTAGGATTTAGAGACTAAATCACCCCTCACTTCCCAAAAATCATCATTTGAGCTCCCCGGAGGTGTCATACGGACGAAGAGGTGGATTCATGGCCCCGAGGTGAAAACTCTGAGTCTCATAGCTCTTTGGCCTTCATCTTACTCATTTGTTGCGTTTTAGTTGCTGTTTGTGCTTAGTTTTGGGTTTTTGGCCGCTTTCCGGTCAAAAGCAGCTATTACAAGAAACTGAAACCGCCAGTTGCATTGTTGATACCGCTAGTGGCCTCATTTGCTCCTAGTGACCCCATTTTCTTGCAGGACCCTTTCTTTACAGTATTCAAAAAGTCATACAGCTTGCCTGTGTAACTGATACCGCCAGCGGCCTCATTGATGCTGCCAGCGACCTCAGTCATATCACCGGCGGCATGGGCTTCTGGATAACAGTTTTGTTTTCATTTATTTCCCGACCTAGTTTAAATTTCCGAAGTTAGGATGTACAGTACAACGAAGAAGGTCCAGAACCTTCTGAAAATAGACCCCACCCCATACCATGTGGCATTTTCACTAATAATCTGATTAAAATAACAATAAAAAATTTTCCCGTAAATGCCGTTTAAATCTTATTTTTAGCCATTCAACCGGGCTCCATAAATTGTAAATAAAATATGCCATGTTCACGCTATCTTGGGTCTTGTTTTGTTTACTAATTATGCATGTTATGTGATATACTCCATACTATGTGCTGTATTTGTGCTAACCATTTTTGTACAGGTAGATTTAGGTTAGATGAATGCTAGGCCTTCGGGTCTTTTATTTATCATATAGAAAAATATATAGGATTAGGAAAGCCATGTAATTATTATTTTATTTTCCGTATCTATTTTTGGATAACTGTAATAATTATTTATTAACTGCTTTGAATGCTTGATAAACGCGAAAACAACATATAAATCGAAACACAATAAATAGGGTGGATTAAAACTGATTAAGAAAGAATGAAACCTTTTAACTTGGCTCAAGGTAAAATAGATAACATCATCCAAACTCAAAATCTCTACTTAAGGTATGGTCTACCACCAGGTGGGAAAATCGTACTAGAAATTTTTCGGTTGAGCTGAACCGGGTGGCGACTCTATTTTAAGTACGGGATTTTGATCTCGTATCTTTTGGATATACAAATTGGACTTAAATTCAACATCAATAATCCATTTTTTATCAAGCTAAAATGAGGATCAATCCCTTGGCTTGCTTCACAGTGCTAGTTATTTTTCCCCTCGTGCTACGCATCTCACACGGTCCTTGCAGGAAAAAGGTCATCCGCTCATAGTGGCGACTCCGCTGGGGATTGATCTCTTTAAACTTGAACTTAAAATTTTCAATAAGTTTAAAGGATTTTGATGATGTATTGAAATCATTGGCCAAATTAAAACTTCATTCTTTTTTTTTATGACATTTTATCCTTACGCGTGTAGATAGTTCGGTAATTTTAGGTGCCCCATTTTACCCGAGAAGCTCGCAAAAGCATCACTCATACCCTATTTGGAATTGAGGATGTCTAGTGGGTGGATCACTCTTTTTAACCAACACGTAAACTCCTGCGATCGCACCTATTTGGGGAGTGGTTGAGTAATGTGGAATCAATGTAAACGAGAACCTTCTACATCATGAACCATACCAAAGCCATGCTAGAAAAGCCTTAGCATTTCAAATCCTTTAGGACTACCAAAAATAAAGAAAATAATTGGGACGCTCTTCTTTTGCCATTACCGGTGAAGAAGCTAAACCTCCATTCTTTCCAAAAGAGGTGTTACGCAGGAGTCATAAGGTTGGAAGAGGGACGTTTCGTGTGCTATGTGCTACGTGCTCATACATTACCCATGCATCGGCTTCAAGGGCCAAAACTCAACTTACCCTTACCAGTCTCCTTTCATAAAAGAGGTTTAGTAACATCCATAGGACTTCTTTTGTACCCCCATTGAGCCACGACATATAACTATACATGATAAGGAGTACTAACGTCCCACGTATGTTGGAGGGAAAAGCCGCTGCATCATCTCTAATCACATCTACTTATAGCCATACATACCAAGCATTGGTTGTTAAAAGACCATTCATCCCATCCATGACATCGCACAATCCATGCATGATTTGATCCACTACCTACCATTTCAGCTTGAAAAAGGCCAGATCACCGTTTGATTCATCGTTCTCTTACCTCGGTTATCACTATAGAAGTTGAGGGGGTTCCATATACCAATTTCAGCGGTGAGTCAAATTCAGATCAGGTTCAGTTGAGTCAAGATTTCTTTCAGTCAGCTATATCTTTTCCAAGCAATGATGGGAACTATCCTCCGCTGGAGGTGCAAGTCGGCCCTACTCCTACCTCGAGAGCAGCGTCTCACCCCCCTTTGGGTTTCAATTTTGCCAGTGTTATGGCTTAGTTCCTAAAATCAAATGCATTCCAAGCATCCATCCAATCAACTGTCCAAGCATCTGTTAAGCAAGCTCTTAAAGATAGGGATTCTGATCGGGTCTTTGAGTCTGATATGTAAGCCCAGAATGGTTCAGCATAGATGTTGGTCGGTCCTGAAGGGACAAGACCCGTTGCACCAGTTTTTCAACTAACTCCCTCAACTCAGCCCATGGCAAGCCCATTTTAGTTCTGGCAAACTTCTGCTTTCCTACCAATCTCAACAATTTCGTCGATTGTTCCTTTCAATCTGAGACCCTTTGCTCAGAGCTTGGTTCCTCCAGTGTTTACTCCTTAATTTTTGGCTTCTTCCAATGGACTAGTCCGACCTCTACCATCTTTCACTCCTCCTTAGTTCATTGTAACTCCTAAGGGTACCGCCTACCCTTAAAACCCCTTTAGCATTCAGATGATCCCTCATCCTCCACCATCTCCTCTAGTCAACGACTAGGTCACGTAGCCTCCGGCGTGGCACCTGAAGTAGCTGCTTTTATTCGCTAAATGATGGCCTCTCAGATCAATGATCGGGTCACGCATTCTCTTGGCACGACACCTGAGGCCGCAGCTCTCTCTCAGCCGATCAACGACCAGGCCACACAGCCTCTAGGCGTGACACCAAAAATTCAAGCCTACATCAACCGTCTTATAGCTACTAAGGAACCCGAGAGGAATGAAGATTGGTCCCTAATAATTTTATTATGCCAAATATGGCTCATTATGATGGTTCCGGTGCACCTGCTTCCTATATTATTATTTTTGAAAGAGTTATGTGTGCAAAGAAATTAAGTGATAAAGTGCTTGCTGAAATGTTTCCTTGTTCCCTCCAGGGCCCTGCTCTTGAATGGTATCATACTTTACCGTAACATAATGTCACTAATTAGAAACTTCTTTTTGAGGCTCTGAAAGTGCATTATGTTTTTAATACTATGATGGAAACAACCCTCCAACACCTTGAGGGAGTTTGCCAAATGCCCAACAAAACCTTTAAGCAGTATTTTAATCGGTGGATGTCAATCTAAGTTCTGATAAAAAATAAGCTAAGCCTTGAAGAGATGATTGTTAAACTCTTAGAGGGATCTCTTCCCCTTTTCCGTAAAGAGATGGCTATTGATTCATTCCTTTCTCACAAGGCTACATTTGAAAAAGCTGAGGAAATTGAGTATGAGGCAGAGCACAAAAAGGTGGAAAAAGCAAGAAAGCCATGGTTTAGAAAGAAAAATGATGCTCAGCGCTCAGCTCCGGCACTTGCTAAGCCTAAAGCCCCGGCTGTAGTTCAGGCAGTTTCTCAAGGACCCACTGCACCCCTAGCAATTACTCCAGCTTTACTGGTAGTTACTGTAGTCCAGCCTTCTCATCTTGTATTTGTTTTAGCTAATCCATATAAGTTGCCTCTTCGGGTCATTTTTAAGCGCTTAAGGGAATTAGGTTTCATCTTGTCCCTCCAAGAGTACAAACCGCCTAAGCCTGAGGATAAGAATAATTTCTGTAATTACCACGTTTAGGTAGGACACCAAACCAACAATTGCAAGGCCCTACTCTCGGCTATTCAACGTCTGGTTAGTGAAGGAAAGATTGCTGAACCTGATAAAACCCCAAGCACCATGAATAACCCTTTGCCTAATTTTGGGGACAAGGTAGGAATGATCTAGTCCGGCTTGTTTGAAGCCACAATCTTTAAACTAATCCGGGTAGTAGTAATTTTGTTATGGTTTTTAGTTCCAGTCTCCCATATAACTCAGTTTTTGATCTAATCAGTCAAGCTAATCCGGGAGTCAATTCGGTTTAGGGTATGGATGTTGACCCAAATTCACCTAAGCAAGAAAATCGTAGGACTTAGCCATTTGTGGCCAAGAGAATGAAAGTCGAGGAAAAGCTGCTCTTCAGCATAGATTCCTTTTTTTAAAGGATGACTATTCCGATGAAGATGAGGGAGTAGTTGAGGTAGCCAAGGCTGTAAGCACTGAACTATATAGGGTTAATTGCCGAAGGTATTATTCAAGGTTGATTAGAATGATCCTTTCAATATGGATGCATATGAGTTGCAAGACCTAGATTCCAACTCTGAAGAACAGCAGTATCAGTTTAAAACACAAGCCACTCAAAGTGTCTTGATCCATTATGTTCTCAATGTTACTTGGTGTAGCCGTGTGTGTCAGCTTGAGGATCATCGTCTCCATCTAGATAAGGACCCGGTCCCTAAGAGGATAGGCTCCACTACCAGGCCTCCTTATCGACCTCCACCTATCCCAACCAGTCTCGAGGTTGATCCTCTCATCACTCAGCTAAAAAACACTCAAGCTTGTTATAGTATCTGGCAGTTAGTAATCGATTCTGATGGGCATCGTAGAGGATTGATTAAGTGATTGCTCGACTTAGAAGCTACTCCGACCACTTCTGTTGTTGAGATGTGTGCTAGGGTCGGGGTAGGTATACCTCTAAGGATGGCACCACAGATTGTGTTTGACCATTTTAATCTTTCGCTTGAGGGTAAGAACCATAATAGGGCCCTATTTATTCATATTCAGATCCTTGATAAGATTATCCCCTGTGTCATGGTAGATGATGGCTCTACCCTACATCTCTGTCCCCTAAAGGTACTTCCTCACTTGGGCCTATTGGAGGAGATGCTTGAAAAGTCCAATACTTTTATTTAAGCTTATGATGATTTGAAGCTCAGTGTAATCTGGGCTTTTGAGGCGGAAGTCACTGTCGGAGGTGTTACGAGCACAATGCGGTTCTCTATACTTGACGTTCCTGTTACTTACTCTTTATTGCTCGGTCGACCTTGGCTCTATGCCTTGGGTGCAATTCCCTCTACTCTCTATCAGCAAAGCAAGTTCATTCATGAGGATAAATTGGTAACCATCGAGGCCGATCCTGCTTTCATTGTGGCTGTTGTGGAAGCCAAGGCTAAATTAGAGGAAGGTCTTTAGATTATTGTAGTTAGTAAGACTGAGAAATATCCTCCCCTTTGGCACAGTTATCTCCACTTCGGTATGGGAAAGTTGATGAAGAAATCTAGGTATAAGCCTGGAAAAGGCTGCGGAATGTTTAAGTAGGGGATTGTTAAAGCCCTGGAACCGAAAGTGCTAGTCCTCCAAGTGGGGTTAGGGTACAAGCCTAGAAAAGCCTATCGTAGTGTTCCTTCCTATTACTGTCTAATTGTTACTGTTTGTGAGATTCAGGGCAAGAGGTCTTATAAGGGAGAGCCTAAACGATTTAAGCATAATGGAAAAATGTGGCCCAGTTTTGAGATCTTCAAGGATGTCTATGACTTTGAAGCTGATTGCATGGTTATCTCCATTGAACCTAAACCCGCTGAGCCTATTGTACCTGTCAATGTTGTTTCTGATAAGGCTAAGGGAAAGGCTAAGATATATCCTGAGAATGAGTCTGTGGGAAGCAATGAAGAGTCTGTTGATCTAGAGATTGAAGATGTTATAGCTACCATGACCAGGGCAATGGCGTTGCTGATGAAGAAAGGTTGGAGGGGTGAGATTTCCGGGGAAGAGGATTCCATAAAAGAGATTGTAAGGAAGCTTGCCAAGGCCCTAGCTGAGAAAGCTAACCTGTTTAGAGAACCATCCCTCACCGCTGACCAGAAAGCTGCACTGGAATATGACCTAGATACCTTTTTGACAGAGACTACAGATGATGCTCCTCCTATGCTGCTACCTCTTCTGAAGCCCCTCCGCCTGTGGCGGAGGATATGGATGATGTAATTTTTAATATTTCTGATGTTTTTTTTGTGAACAATGTTGCTTACAAGGCTTTTAATGCAACGAATGACTCTCATTTTGCTTACTTATTTGATGTTTTTCTGATGGATCCATGCATTCGCATAACAATACATATAACATTTTTGGCATTAGTGATATGTCTTTAAGTGAAATAAACCTGAGTACTGGTGATAATCCTAAAATGTTAACCATTTTCAACGATTTAACTCCCAAGGAAAAAAGTGAGATAATAAAAGCGCTTAAGAATCATATTAACGTTATTTCCTGGTCATATGAAGATATGCCTAGGGTTGATAGTCAAATTATCGAGCATAGAATTCCAACCGATCCTAAGTTCAGACCTGTCAACCAGAAGCTTCATCGGCTCAGACCAGAATAGGTAGATTAGGTTAAGGCAGAGGTTTTGAGGTTGATTGAAGCTCAATTCATTGAAGTTGTGGAATACCTGACTTGGTTGTCCAACATAGTCTCGGTTCTAAAGAGAGACGGTAGCGTCTGAGTTTGTGTTGACTTCCGAGATCTTAATAAGGCTTTGCCAAAGGACAATTTTCCTCTCCCTCATATAGATGTCTTGATTGACAGTGCCTCCACAGCCGCTATGTACTCATTTATGGATGGATTCTTGGGTTATAATCAGATTCTGGTAGATATCATCGATAAGGTCAAAACAATGTTCATTACCGAATGGGGGGATTTATCACTATAAAGTAATGTCATTTGGGTTAAAGAATGTGGGGGCTATTTATCAGCGCACTGTAACTGCCCTTTTGCATGATATGATCCATAAGGAGGTGGAGGTGTATGTGGATGATATGATTGTAAAGTCTGCCACTCGGGAAGAGCACCCTGCTATTCTTAACAGATTCATAACTCGTATCGAGAAGTATAATCTCCATCTAAATCCTAAGAAGTGCATGTTTGGGGTACTTTAGACAAGTTACTGGGAAATATGGTTAGTTAGAAAGGAACTAAGATGGATCCCGATAAAGCCAAAGCCATCAGGGACATGCCTCCGCCTAAGATAGAGAAAGAAGTTCGATAATTTCTAGGGTCCGTACAGTTTGATAGTCGGTTCATCGCCTGCCTCACTACCGTATGCAAACCCATCTTTAAGCTATTGAGAAAGCAACAACCAGTGGTATAGAATGATCAGTGCCAAGTGGCGTTTGATAAAATCAAGGCTTATCTTGTTGACCCACCTATTCTAAAACCCCCCATCCCTAGGAAACCTTTAATCCTTTACCTGGCTATCAAAGAGTCTTTCATAGGGGGAATGCTTGTCCAAGAACATGATGATAAGCCGGAGCACGCAATCTACTACTTGAGTAAGAAGTTATTGGACTATAAAACCCGGTATTCAATTGTGGAGAAAACTCGCACCACTATAGTTTGGCTCACTCAGAAGTTGCGCCATTACTTCCAATCCTATCGTGTCCAAGCCGTGGCTAAGATTGACCCCATGAAGTATCTTTGTCAATCCCTCACTCTAGCTGGTAAAACTGTCCCGATGGTTGCTCCTCCTATCCGAGTTTGACATTGAGTATGTGATGAAGAAAGTTATTAAGGGTCGGGTAGTGGCAGAATTCCTAGCCAAGCAACCTCTTGACTCTAATCATGTTGAGAACTTGGAGTTTCCCGATGAGTAGCTCGCCTCCGTCAAAATGCTTGAGCGTGTGTGGACTATATACTTTGACTGTGCTATGAACCGGCGGGGAGTAGGCCTCAGAGTTATTATGGTCACACTAGATAACAAAATATTGGAACGCTTGGAATTCATTGTCACTAACAATAGCGCTGAGTATGAAGCATGTCTATTCAGGCTTGAGGCCCTCCTCTAGGTTGGAGCCTGCATGGTATTTGTAATCGACGATTCAGCCCTTGTAATCTGACAGGTTGTTGGGGATTGGGAAATCAAAGAAGAATCTCTCCGTCCTTATGTTAAAGTAGTCTGGGACTTATCTAAGAGGTTCTCCTCCTGTTTGTATCGCCACGTCCCCCAAGATGAAAATTAAATGGCTGACTATCTATCCACCCTGGCCTCCTTATAGGAAGGAGCCCAACAATAGCCTATCTACCCTCTGGTTTTATTGTCAACTAAGCTCCCCTACCATGCTCAGCCGGTTCACCAGGTCCTCGCCATCTCAACTGAACCTTGTTGGTATTTTGATGTTGTCCTGTTCCTTTAAATTGGCCAATACCCCCAGGATTCCTTTGACTCAGACCGTACCACTCTAAAGCAGCTCGCTGTCTAGTTCTGGATTATCGATAATGATCTATTCAAGCACACCAGTATCAATTTACTGCTTCATTGCTTAACTGAATCCGAGGCTCAATAAGTGGTTCATCAAGTCCATGCCGGTGATTATGGTCCTCATATGAATGGTCTCACTCTAGCAAGGAAAATTCCGCGGTTGGGATATTTTTAGCTTACCCTAACGGCCGATTGCATCGCCCCGGTCAAATAGTGCCACTAATGCCAGATTTATAGGGATATGCAACATCTCCCACCCACCGAGCTCCATCATTTATCTACTCCTTAGCCATTCTCGGCATGGAGGATAGACATAATCAGTGAAATTCATCCTTTATCCATAAATGGGCATTGATTCATCGTGGTAGCAGTGGATTATTTCTCAAAATGGGTAGAGGTCGAATCCTACACCAATGTCACCGACAAGAAGATGGCCAAGTTCATAGAGAAGCATATCTTCGCTCGGTATGGACTTCCGCATCACATGGTCTCAGATAATAGGGTACAATTTCAAGGGGTGACCGCCGATCTGATTGAGAAATACTGGATTGAACGCCATAGATCTTCTCCATACAAACCGCAAGCCAATAGCGCTGTTGAGGCAGCTAATAAGTCGGTAAAGAAGATTCTTTCTAAGATGATAGCTGGTTATAGGGATTGGGCAGATAAGCTACCTTTGGCTACTTGGGGATATCGCACAAGCATCCGTACCCCGACTGGTCAAACTCCGTTCTCCCTGGTCTATAAAATGGAAGCAGTTTTGCTAGTTGAGACTCAGGTAACCTCACTTAGAGTCGCTTTAGAAGCCAAGATGAAAGAATCTGAATGGACTCAGGCAAGGTTTGAGCAGCTAAATATGATGGATGAACAAAGATTAAAGGCTCTAGATAATCTCCAGATGTACAAGCAGCTCATGGCTCGGGCCTATAACAGTAGGGTAAGACATCAAAGTTCCCCTGAAAGCTAGTGATCTAGTCCTCAAATAGCTCAAAACTTCAACTTCTGATGCAAGGGGCAAGTCCAGGCCTAACTGGGAAGGACCGTATGTGATAAAGAAGATTCTTAGTAAAGGAGCGATCAAGCTTATGGACATGGACGGGAATGAGTTTATGAACCCCACAAATCAGGACAGGCTTATGCGTTACCACATCTAAATCAAAATAAA
Organism: Euphorbia pulcherrima; assembly: GCA_947683365.1. NCBI lineage: Eukaryota > Viridiplantae > Streptophyta > Magnoliopsida > Malpighiales > Euphorbiaceae > Euphorbia > Euphorbia pulcherrima. Next base: position 11,115,442 of record CANTUS010000016.1, read on the forward strand.
TAAATCATAAAAAACAACACACAAAAAATGGACAAAATAAATCACCCATCGTTCGATCTTTTATCGATCAGGTAAAAATTAGGGTGACATCCGACGGTCGGTATTCTGTAAACTAGCCGTACAAAAAATTAGGGGGTGAGTCAAACCCTCTAGATCAAAAACCCGAAAAAGGCGATCTAGGCAAAAATTAGGGAAGTGAGCAAAGAGAGAGCGCCTTCTAGAAAACCAATCTAGGCTAGTTGGCACCGGGAGTTAAATCAATGGGAATGTTGACCAAACATCGTGTACTTTGTTTTACTTCACTTAATGAAAGTATCCCTTTTATCAAATTTTGAATGCTTATGTTTATGTCAATTTTGTATCCATACAGTTAAAATAACTCAAGTAAGCCCAATGCAAAGTTCACATTATTCTAAATTAAATGCGCAATAAATAAAAATAATTCTGATAGACTGAAAAGAGCAAGGTCTATGCAAAATTCAGAATAACTCTGCTGGATTGAAAACCCGAAAAGGGCAGTCCTGGCAAAAATTAAGACAAGGTTCGATAGATTGAAAACCCCAAGGAGTATGCAAAAACTAGAACCAAATGAAAGACATATAGTAAATTGAGTTCAATAGGTCTGTCACCCTGACTAGCCTATAAAAAAGATAGAACTAAAAGAACGTGCATCTCAAGCTAAACTCCCCACATCCTTGTCATAATATCGAGAAATCCTCTGCAAGGTAGTAGTAGAATAGGGCTCGTGTCCCTGCTCTGCTCGCTCTCCCTCAAATCAAGCCCATGATTGCTCGGATCGAGTTGCCATACGTCTAATCTTAGCAAGCCATCCTCTGTAGTGTATATCTGTCTCAATGGTCTCCACGTGATCATAGTCTAGAGTCTCGAATATGGCCTCCCTGGCCCACTTCTCCGTGATATAGCTCACCCATCCGGCATTATAAACTCCGATTTAGTTCTCGAGTAGCTTGATCGGGACCCTCTATCACTTGTTGTACTGACGGTGCAACCGGTAAGGGGTATAGAATGAGGACCTCTCTAGACCTATTAGCTGAACACAGGATCCCCAGGATTCCACGACCATATCTTGGATCCTCTACCATGGACTAACCCATGGAATCTGTGAATCTGTATACCCCTTCAGAATAGGCATCCAGCTGTCGAATGTCAGGTGATTAAAGTCAGCTCGTATGAGTCCCCTCTCACTCAAATGAAAGGGTAGGTACTTTTTTGAGTTCCCCCGTGATGACTCCTTTAACTTTAGTTTCTCCATCAGTCATAACTGTAAGTCAATTTGAGATAAAGCCCAAAAGAGGTGAACAATTTGTAAAATAGGAAAATGAATACCTGTAGCAGTGTAAGGTGGTCGCCGATAAGAGTCGTATTAGTAGAAGCAGCATCACTGTTTAGCAAGATCTTGACTAGTCCACAGATATAGGAGAAGCCCCTGTCGAAATGGGTCTGATAAGTGAAATCAGTCTAAACGGAGTGATTGGGCCTACTCCGCACATAAACTTTGCCATAAGTAATAGTGCCACTATGGATGGCCAAGCAAGATAAGATCTAGGCGCTCTGCGTCACCACTCTAAAATTGTACTAAGATGAAATTCGGGTTTATCAGGCAGTTAGTACAGAAATAAGTCTACAGAATCCTAGTTCCACAGCCCTCGGGGAAAGCCGTCTGTACCAAAATGGAACTCTGGGAGTGCCATGGGCACGCGCTTGGGGTATGACATCCTTATTATGGCGTGAAACTCTTCAAGCAAGGGGCATAGCTCGAATGAGGAAAATCCGAATACATGGTCTATTCGATCCCAAAAAGCCAACGCCGCGCGAAGGGATTTGGGACTAACGGGCCACGCCACGACATATCGAAAGCCCATAGCCTAAATTTTTCTAGCTTCTTCCAGTCTGTATTTCCCAGGCTTTGCAGGAAGCCCTGTAGCTGCTGGCTGTGATTTGCCATGGTTGAGTTTGAAGAAATGGCCGAATCTGGGTTTTTGGACTTGTGATGTCGCCGGCGATAGAAGTATGAGGCGGTATCACCTGTATGGCCTATGGGCGGCTTTATCTATATTATTTTACAGATCAGATGAATGGCGATATCAATGATGCCGACGGTGGAATGATATTATTTTTGGTAAATTTCACGTCTGTTTTTATCAGTTTAAACCTGTAAATAACTTATAAAAACCCTGTAATCAGTTTCCAGAAGATATGCAAGCACAAAGTTCAAATCTTATTCAAACCAAAGGCTTGGAGGCACAAACCATCCAAACACTAAGCCTAAATAAAATCAAAATCATCCAAAATCCAAAATCAAACATTCAAGCCCAAATGTACCGAAGACATACAAATCAAAACCCATGTCCGTAACCAATAAAAATAAAGGCAAAAACAAAAGAAATCGGATCAGGGGATGGATCTAGGACTGGTTGACACCACCAGGCGGGTGGGACAAAACATCCTCCTCATCGAGAAGCCAATCGTCGACCTCTTTCTCATCTTCTTCTTTGTCCTCTGTCATTGGAATGCTGCTAGATTCAGCAGCCACAGCGGTAGGACGGCAGGCAACCACCATCTTTACTCCTCTATGACTTGGGTCGCCAAGGTTTGCACGATCTAGGTTATGTTTGCTCCTTCTTTCAAGCACGGTAGCATCTAACTGATCCTCCAGCTCGCTCATACGAAGTCAAAGCACTCCTGTCTCTTGGTACCGCTGTTGAGCCGCATTGGCGTCTGATAAGGAAAGGGCCAAGAAATCCTACAGACAAAAGGAGCAATAGAAACCTATATTATTCATAACATCCATACATCCATTTTATTTTATTTTAACATGTCATACCTGAACCAGCAAGGATTGACCGATGAGCGTATCCCTGAGAGCGAAGGCATTTTCGGCCAACTGCTCTTCCTCACTACGAGCATCCTGTAAAATCTAAAAGGCAAGCAGAAAAGGATCCACACAGGAGTTATCGCATACATATGAATTCGGCCAAGACTTATATGTGTGGTTTTACTCGGGAAGAACTCCAAAGAATGGGTGCTCGAGTTTATATTTCTAGTATAGAGTTCACCCCTTGAGTTCATAAGCAGGAAAGAGGTCTTTAAGGTAGTCCTGAGTCTCCCCTCTACAAATTTAGGCCCCTCAGATCTTCCCCAGCCTCGCACTCCGTTGCTCTCAGGCCTACTCTGCTTCTTCGAAGGCTCCTGAAATAAAGATAATACAAAAAGCAAGCATAAGCAACCATTCTCTAACCTAGATAGTTGACATACATGTAAATACACACAATCATACCTCGGAAGAGTAATGTTCTTCATGAAGCATAGGCTCACCCCCGCCAACCACATCCGGGCCTACCTCGCCCTTTCCCTTAGGTTCGCCCTCGCTAGCCTCTTCCTCCTCTTCTTCCTTGTCATCACTCACTATGCCTTTTAGGCGCATCTTCTCCTCCTTCCTTCGCTTCTCTATATGGTACTCGATCATGTCATTCCTATGGATACGAGGGCATATGGGAAGTAGGTGCTGCTAGTGTTGCTTATATGAACCCAGGACACTCGCCATGACCCGGCTGTTCCCCTCAAGATAGGCAACTTTATCAGCCTCAGAAGTAATCACCAGGTGTGTCCACCATAGGGCTTTAGGGGGGGTCCATAGGCATTGGCCTGGCGGAAGTGGCAACAAACCTCCAACTCTGTACCCCAAGTACCACTCTAAGGATAAGGGGCATTCCATCACAAACCGATGATTGTCCACCTCCTTTCGGACCCTAGCTACTTCTACAAAGTTTGACACCTCGCCAAAGGGATCGCGTATAACTTGACCAAACAACCAAGCAAGCAATCAATGTAAGCACAATGTGAATTCATAAATGCTTTTTATCTACTAATGTTTTGTTTGAGTGTGAAACAAGGACAAGAAAAATTGCATACTGAGCTCAACCACACACTTCTCAAAGACTCCCTATAGCTGGTAGGGTACTTGCTCTTTCCTCTAATGCCACCACACCATTTGGCAAGGAAGTGAGAACCAGCCAGCACAGTGACTTTAAATTGGACCAGCTGGAGAATCTGATCCTCAAAAGCCCAAGCCTACACAAATAAGCAATTAATCAGTCCAAAACATCCAAAATAAAGGAAAATAGGCTAATCAAGCAAAATATAAATGCTTTTTCGAAAAAGTATACCAGCACGAGCAAATGGCTAAGCCGAAGAGCCTTCCTTTCTTCCTAGCACCCGCATCCAGCCCGCGGAAAATTTATGCCGAAATGGCCCTAGGCCAATTCTTCTCCTTGATGCTTGCTACGTCCTCAAGGGAAGATATCGGTCTATAGTTAACTTTGCTCCCCGAAACTGGAAAGAACAGTATGGTAAGTAAGGAAATCACAAAAGAGCAAACACAAGTGTCCCTATCTGCCTCAGGAACCACCCTGACTTCTACCCAATGCTTGTATAACTCTCCATACGACAATGACCCCAAGATGGGCTTCAAACCAAATAGCTCAGTCACCCGTATTGTCACGGGTTTCTCAAGGTAATACATTTTCGTATACGCATCAAAGTGGATAACCCGATCCATCTAGGGAAGGAGTAACGGTTACCTCTTCGAACAAGAAATGAAAAGTGTGCGTGGTTTTAGACCACTTCTCTGTCAAAGCAGTCAAGGCAGAGTGGTAGAGTTTTGGCATTAGTAGGGGCATGATATGGGCCAAACCCCAAAACCCACGTCATCAATGGCAATCACAAGCTCGGGGTCTTTTTTCGCAATATGTTGCCACCATTCGCCAATCATTCCCACACCTCTGATACAGGTTAGTTCATGCAGCTGGAAAATCAGAAGCAAAATACATAAGTCTCCAATTCATTTTCTCCCTCCTTTTACCTTCTGGAAAGCTGCTGATGCCACTTCTATAAGTAGCGATGCCACCGGCGACATCAGCCATACCGCCAGCGGTATAGACGATGTCGCTAGCGACATCGCTGTAAACAACAACGACATCACATTTCCCCAGGCCTTTCTACAAGGCCTGATGCTGCTGGTAGCATCGCTTATGCCGCCGGCGACATCAAACGCTGTGGGCAGAACCATGTTTTGCCCTAAAAATCAAACCAAATTGCGCCAAAATCACAAAAGCACAATTAATCAAACCCGAAGCATAAAAGCAGTAAAAAATCAAACCTATAGTATGTAATATCAGTTTCTATACAATAAATTTCATATTTATGACCCCTATCATGGCAAAATTTTGAGCCTAAGGTCGAGATCAAATCTTAACCTAAACAAGGAGATTCGAGTTTTGCAGGATTACCTAGACATAGCAGAGATGTTTCTCCTTCTCAGGAATCAAATCAGTGATGGGAGAATTTATTTTATAGCCATACATCTTGTCAGTCGCCTTTAAACCATATGCAACATAAACCGAGCAAAGTTTTAGCCCTTTAATGGGAGAATCAAGCAACCTACAGGACTTAGAACTGCTAGATTTTTGGCCAAAGTTCTTCTTCATGGTTGGGGATTGAAAGCAAAGAGGTTTAGGATTGTTAGAAGGATATTAGTGATTAAAGAGAGGAGTTTCAATTTCTAACAGTACAGAAATATGCGAAGGAAGAGTTTAATCCCATATTAAACACCCGCACGGAATGTGAGGAGTTTGAATTAATCTGAAACTGTCCATCCATACCGCCGGCGGCATCGACATCGCCCATGCCACCGGTGGCATCAACTTCACCAACTTGAATTTTGAATTTCTTTGATCGGTCAAAGATGATACGTGGCACCCATATCGCTGGAGGTAACGCTTCAAATCGTCGGCGGCATCAGCCAAGCCGCCGGTAACATTAAAACTACCCTCTAACTTTTTTCAGCAAATCCGATGGAATCCCAGCTCCAGCCCCGACATTCCAAGACTTACAAAACCCTTATGCTTTTAATTATTACATTTTTACTATTGATCGAAAGGGCAAAAATATTTTTTATTTCACAAAATTGATAAAGCAGTAAAAACGTTACCTAAAAACCAGTCTAATCTTGTTTATTTGTCACTTGTTGGAGGAACGACACACCTCAAATCAATCTCATAGCCCAAGTCCGCTTGGCAAATCTCAAAGCTCAAGCCCGACCAAGGGGAAAATCAATCTCAAAGCCTAAGTCCGCTTGGTAAATCTCAAAAAGGGGCAACCAATCCACAAAGCTCAAGCCCGACCAAGGGGCAACCAATCCTCAAAGCTCAAGCCCGACCAAGGGGCAAATCAATCTTAAAGCCCAAGTCCACTTGGTAAATCACAAAGCTCGAGCCCGACCAAGGGGCAACCAAATCACAAAGTTCAAGCCTGACCAAGGGGAAAATTAACGTCAAAGCTCAAGCCCGACCAAGGGGCAAACCGGTCATCCCTTAGGTATAATTTCCAACCCTTGCTCTTTCGTGCGATCATACTGACATGTGGCAGCAGTGATCCCTCGAGGGGCAGCCTGTGAGCACTGGATTTTACAGTCCCTCTCGATGAGAGAATGATTACGTATGCCCGATTTTATTCTTAAAATAAAAATTCTTTTTTAAAATTTTTATTACCGATATAAAATTCTCTACGAATTTTATTTTCGGAAATATTCAGTTCGGCGTGTCCGGTAACGCGTCCGGTGGTAGCTCAAATCAATGATTTACACCTAAAAATAATTTAGTTCAAAATACCCATTGAAAGTAAAAAAATACACCCTAATATATCAGTTTTTCCTTCAAAATCACCTTTTGCTAGATTTCCTCTTCGTTTTCCCAATTTCAGGCTTAAATCGTGCAAGCTTTTCAGACCTGTCAAAAAAGCGAGGCCACCAGCGGCCTCACTGATACCGCCAGTGGTATCATCCATGCCGCCGGCAGCATTGCTTCTAGCTGCAGAACAGCTGTGTGCCTTTTTGCTCGATATCTATCGGATAATTGACCAAAGGCAATTTTCAACGGATTTTAGCCTATATAAACAACATTTTACAGCCATTTTAAGGGTTCCACTCTAGCTCAACTCAAAGTTTCAAGCAAATTTTGAGTATCTTAGCTAGCTTTAGTGGGATAAAGTTTAGAAAAGGTAAGAAAAGAGGATTCAACTCATCTTTTCTTGGTTTTTCTCTACTGAACTCTCTGATATCTAGGTGCATTTTAAGTTTAGAAATCACCAAAATTAGGATTTAGAAACTAAATCACCCCTCACTTCCCAAAAATTATCATTTGAACTCCCCACAGGTGTCATACGGATCACAAAGAGGTGGTTCACGGCCCCGAGGTGAAAATTCTGAGTCTTATAGCTCTTTGGCCTTAATCTTACTCATTTGTTGCATTTTAGTTGCTGTTTGTGCTTAGTTCTGGGTTTTTGGTCGCTTTCCGGCCAAAAATAGCTACCGCAAGAAATTGAAACCGCCAGAGGCATTTAAAGTTGTCAGGGGTATCAACCAAGCCACTGGCGGCATCGTTGATACTGCCAGTGGCCCCATTTTCTTGCAGAACCCTTTCTTTATGGTATCCAAAAAGTCATGCAGCCTACTTGTGTAACTGATACCACCAGCAGCCTCATTAATGCCATCGGCGGCCTTAGTCATATTGCAACGGCATGGCCTTCTGGACAACAGTTTTATTTTCATTTATTTCCCGACCTAGTTTAAATTTTTGAAGTTAGGATGTACAGTACAATGACGAAGGTCTAAAACCTTCTGAAAATAGACCCCACCCCATATCATGTGGCATTTTCACTAATAATCCAGTTAAAATAACAATCGAATCTAAAATATGGATATAACAGAATTTTCCCGCAAATGCCGTTTAAATCTCATTTTAGCCATTCAACCGGGCTCCATAAATTGTAAATAATATATGTCATGTTCACGCTAACTAGGGTCTTGTTTTGTTTACTAACTATGCATGTTATGTGATATACTCCATACAATGTGTCATATTTATGCTAACCATTTTGTGCTGGTAGATTTAGGTTAGATGAATGCTAGGCCTTCGGGTATTTTATTTATCGTATAGAAAAATGTATAGGGTTCAGAAAGCCATGTAATTATTATTTTATTTTCTGCACCTATTTTTGGATAACTATAATAATTATTTATTTACTGCTTTGAATGCTTGATAAACGTGAAAACAACATATAAACCGAAAACACAATAAATAGGGTGGAATAAAACAGATTAAGAAAGAATGAAACCTTTTAACTTGACCCAATGTAAAATAGATAACATCATCCAAACTCGGAATCTCTACTTAAGGTATGGTCTACCACCTGGTGGGAAAATCATACCAGAAATTTCCTGGTTAAGCTGAACTGGGTGACGACTCTATTGTTAGTATGGGATTTTGATCTCGTATCTTTTGGACATGCAAATTGGACTTAAATTCAACATAAAAAAATCCATCTTTTTATCACGCTAAAATGAGTATCAATCCCTCGGCTCGCTTCACAGCGCTAGTTATTTTTCCCCTCGTGCTACGCATCTCATGTAGTCCTTGAGGGAAAAAGGTCGTCCGCTCACAGTCGGTTTATTTCTTTCTCAACCAAGAGGTGCATGGCCTTCTACAAAGCAATCAAGAAGGACAGGGACTTCAAATGGGATAAGGATTGCTACGAGGCTTTCAATAAGATAAAAGATTTCTTGGCCAAAGCCTCACTCATAAGCCGTCATACCAATGGAAAAACATTATACATGTACTTAGTTGCGATGGATGAAGTGGTAGGAACCGTTCTGATAAGAAAAGATGACCAAGGACAACACCCAGTTTATTATACGAGTAAAGTGATGAGAAATGCATAACTCAGGTACCCCAAAATTGAAAAGCTTGCACTAGCAGTAATCCATGTGACAGGCAGGTTGAGACCATACTAAAAAGCCCATACTATAATGGTGAGAACTATCTTTCCTCTTAAAAAGGTGTTACGAATGCCCGATGTGTCTGGATGACTCACCGAATAGCCATTCGACTAGGAGAATTTGACATTAGATTTGAAGCCAGAACTGCCTTAAAAGCTTAAGACTTGGCAGACTTTATGGTGGAATTTGCAAGTCTTAAGCCGGATTGACCAATCCAATCGAAAACTTGGACCATCTATATGGATGGATCTTTATGCACAGAAGAAGCCCATATCGGCATGTACATTCGCGAACCCAAGAGAATCAGGCTGTCTTACACAGCTAAGTTGGCATTCCCTTCCACAAATAATGCAGCCGAGTGTGAGAAGGTCATTAAGGGGCTAGAGCTAGCCATTGAGATAGCGCCCAGCATGGTCGTGATTAAAAGCGACTCCAAGCTAGTCTCGAATTAGATCAACAAAACCTATGGAAAAAGGCAAGCCGGTATGGTAAAATATTTAGCCAAGGTAAGTACCTTGCTAGATAAACTAAAACCAAAAGGTACCGAGTGGAAAATTGAACACATCTCTCGCTCACAAAATGAGGAAACAGATGACCTAGACAAGAAGGCCGCAAGAAAAGACTCATGGATAGAGCCAAGTTGCCCTTATGAAATCTTGACTCATCCCACGTTTGAAGACCAAGGTGTGAGCGGACGAGCTAAGCCGTCGGGCCGGCCTCTTAGAATGACGGGGAGATGCTCGTGAAGTGTTTGAAAAATGATTTTGCATATTTTAATGCTCAAAAGATACGAGATTGAAATCCCGTACTTAAAATAGAGTCGCCACCCAATTCAGCTCAACCGAGAAATTTTCGGTACGATTTTGCCACCGTGTGGTTGGACCATACCTTAAGTAGAGATTCCGAGTTCAGATGATGTTATCTATTTTTCATTAGGCCAAGTTAAGATACTTCATTCTTTCTTAAATGGTTTAATCCATCCTATTTATTTGTATTTTTAGTTATTTTGTTATTTTCTCATTTATCAAGCAATTGAAGCAATGAATAAAATATTTACAGCCATAAAAAAAAAGTGCGAAAAATAAAGTTATTACAAGGCTTCCAAGTCTTATACATTTTTCTATGCAATAAATAAAATACCTGAATGTCTGATATGCGTCTGCCTGCAGAAGATTGTTAGCTCGGGTATAGCATACTTTCTTTACAGTATTATAAAGCCCGATCGGATGGCCAAAATGAGATTTGAATGACGTTTTCGAGGAAATTTTGTTCTTAACCAATTTTTAGGCTCAATCATTACTTTAACCGGATTATAAATGAAAATACCCACACATTACGGGGTGGGGTTTATTTTCAAGAGGTTTTGAACTTCTTCATTACATTATATGTTCTAGTTTCAGAAAATAAGCTAATCCAGAAATAAATGAAAATAAAACTGCTGTCCAGAAAGTCATATCACCGACGATACCACTGATGCCGCCGGCGACATCAGTTATGTCACCAGCGATATCAGCTTGTAGGCAGCAGTAGTGGCAGTAAAAATGATTGAAAATCCAAAAATGAATATAAATCGACGAAAATTAACACAAATTAGTAATATGAATGCCAAAGAGCTATGAGACTCAGGATTTTTACCTCGAGGCCGTGAATCTACCTCTTCGTGAACTGAAAGAAATACCTCCAGGGAGCTTGTTATGATGATTTAGCAATAAATTTAAGTGCTTTTGGTTTCTAAATCCAATTAAGTTGATTTTAACTTAAAGACTTACTGATTTCAAACTCACAATTAGAGAATTCAAAGAAGAAAAACCAGGAAAAATGGATCGGAGTCCTTTTTTTCTGTTTTATCTTATCTCCTTAAAATCTATCCCCACATTAAAATCCTAACATTCCATTGTTCTTCTAAAATGCAGCTCAAGGTGTTCTTTTATAGGTGAAATGGGGTGCTTTTTGAGGCCTTTTTTACCAATTCCACCAAAAGTGGCCGAAAGGCTGTCTGTGGAGGGACCCGTTTTGGGTCATACTGTTGGATATGATGTATGCCCTTAAGGCAATTAGGGCGATATATCTTAATTATGTAATGGTACGAATAATTTATTTAATCAATAAAGGCATTTGTTCTTTTGTTTATATCAATGTGTTTCTATACATATATATTATAGCTGGTTAAAATATATTCATTGATGTATGTATACAAAAGTCCTTGACATATCATAGCATGAAGTCAGAGAAATTATAGTTGGACTATATTTGGTGGAACCTACTTTATGTGCAATTATGATTATATCTAAACTGTCCCTAGTCACAGTGTCATCAAGAAAGGATATTGATGAAACGGAAAGACTAGCATGTGGTCAACTTTCTTGGAAAGTGTCCAAGCAGTTAATCTCCTAAAGACTGAAGGTGGTGCCTTAAGCTTGACACATGGATATATCTGGGAGATATATTGGAGACCGCAGCAACATAAACACTTGGTATAAATATCAATGTGTTAGTGTTTATCTTCATGCAATAAGCTTTGCGAATGTCCTCATACTTGAGATGCTAGTTGCCTTGTGTGGTACTATTGCTATACTTTGGGTCATTGCTATGCACTCATTAATTTAGGGTGCTACGGGTGATTACGGGTATAGTGATAACAACACGTTGGTAGACTGAGTAGTCGGAAAGAATCCATCGCTCCGGATATATTAAGGAGTTGTACCTGGCCACTTGTTGAAGTGATGATTGCCATAAACCTCTGATCAGAGTATGTGTTTGATAGAAATGGTTTCTAGTCAAACACACTATGGTAAAAGGAAATATACTTCGGTAACAAGTAAATAACTGGGATAGCTTGGAGCAACCTTGCTATTAGTGGGTTAACACTTTAACCGAACCCAATAAACCAGATGGTACTAATATTAAAGAATGGAAGGAATTTATCGCACTGGATAACTATTGCATTAACCGGGATTAAGTCATAAGCATAAATGACGTTCCGAGTAATGGGGGATGGTAGACCCTTGCTACAGGCGTACTACAGTCGTTTAAGGTAATCAAGTTCTATTCATGGTCTAGAACATCGAGCCAATGGTTCCATTAGAACAAGGGTTGGTTAAGCCTTAACAGCTCAATACTTCGGGATCCTATAAGGTCACACACATTGGACCTTCATCGGACTAAGTAAAGAACTAATAGATTTATTCTATTACAAAATATAACATAAATAATAATTGGATTATTATTTGATTGGTTAAAATTGATTAGATCAATTTTGGATAGACCAAGGAATTTATTTTGACCAGTAACTAATTAATTATAGTCATAAATAAATTATAATTGATTAGATCAATTTTGGTTGGACCAAGAAATTTATTTTGAATGATGACTAATTTATTAGGGTCAGAAAATAAATAATTGAAAAAGGATTAAAAAGGGGAATTTTGCATTGACGAGTTTAATTGGACCGAGAGTATAAAAATATTTTATACAGACTCGATTGCGCGGGAGTACACCGAAAGGTGTGCAAGCAATGCTGGGCATTGCTCGCGGCAGCCCATCAAAATGGGCTGCACATGCGCAGCCTAAAAGCAAGGCAAAGCCCAAGGGCTTTGCCTTGCCAATGCACAGCGTGTGACACGCTGTGCATATGGGATGGGAGTAATTACTCCCATCCCACATTGCTTATAAGGGGGAGCAAAATGCTCCCCCAAGCCTATATATAGGCTTTTCCCTTTCCTTTCAAATTGTACCAAGCTCAAAGCATAAATCCTAAGCGAGATAATTAATCTCTCGGGTACTTGAGCAAGTTATTTTTGTGGAGCCTGAATTTATTCGGGCACCGCTAGTTTATATTTTGGGTGAGGCTTCTAAAGTGGTCTAGCAACTACTCGAGGCTTCTTAGTTCTTCCTCCTGGGGAGGTTTTGGTTGGTGGGGTTCGTGTGGATACTGATAGAGGCTATCCTATGACTGGAGGCTTGTGCAAGAAGGTCCTACAAAAGCACGCTTCAACCGGTAAGTTCTTTTTCTTCTCTTTTAATTATTAAGTCTTTTTCTTTAAGTGTTTTTAGACTTAATAATTATGCTTAGGTTATTTTTGCATGCTTAATTTATTTTATGCTTAGGTTATAACTTAGAGTTATAACATGCTTAGTATAAAATAAATATACTAGGATATAATTTGGAATTATGGTATGCCTAATCCTTTAGCATGCTAACCTAGGTAGAGAATTATTTAGTTAAGGCTTTATTTAATTTATATGCAACTAATAGGAGTTCCTGGGACAGGGACAAAATTTTGAATTTCCGTTATGCCTCTTATGCATGTTCAATTTGACTGTCAGTTCCCAACAGCGGTATCAGAGCATGCCTATTTAGTGCATAATTAAGTTAGAAGCAAACTAAATATTATTTTCTAAATGAAATGATTTGTTTATTTAATTGTTTGGAACAATATATATAAACTTCTGTCTTTCATTTCAAGGTTAGAAATTAGTTATGAATAATTTTGAATAAGCTTGCTCAACTTACTCAAATTATACAAGTGTCAATAATTTATTTAAATTACATGGGTTATAGATGCTCCCAATTTACATGAATTGGAAGAACGAAATTTATTAATTCAAGAGAATCCATTGGTCTTCAAGTTTGTGCCCGTATTTGTTCTGGCTAAGGATTGGACTTGGTGTCTACTCCTCATAGGGCACCTCTCCTACCTGGGAACCTATATCGGTGCAATTTGAATTGACCAATCGGGGATTAATATGAACTAATTTATTTCTAGTATATAAGATGGTGCTTATATGTGTTTCTATAACAAAGTAAAAAAATTAAAATTATTGAATAAAAGCTTAAAGGAAATGCAATATAAATATAACAAATTAAAGCGTTAATTGTTTTGCATATAATCTAGGTTGATGGAATAATTATAATAAAGAGCTGAACCCACCTAAGGTTAGACCTTATAAATTAATTCTAAAATTCCCTGAATTAATACAAGTAATTATAATTTTGTCCATCTGATAAAATCCTAGATTGGGTGAGACGTTTAACACCAATAAAATCCCAAAGTAAATATATTAAGGCAAGTTATAGTCTTCCTTACTCAAATTTATAATACGGTCTTTTTGGGCTATCAAAGTGCTACGCAAAGCGTTCCTTCTAGTCCACATTGATTGGTTGTAAAGTTTAGGATAGGGTCTGCCTTAACAGAGCTGGGGTAGTCCACCATAATATTGAGGGCTAGGCCCAGATCTGAGACATATTCAAGGAGATGCTAATATAAGAGCACACGTCCCTTGGGATTAGGGAACTTGAATGAATTAGCAATTGCATGCGATGCAAATGGAATTGGATTCCAACTATGACTGACTATTATGACTTGACTCATAAAATTGGGGGTTGTAATAGACTAGTTATAGATGCTACCTACTAGGAAATTTAGCTGGGCTAAAATTCACGAATTTAATAGAATGGGCTATTGTAAATTTCGAAGAAAATAGTAGGAAAATGTATTTAATTAAAAGTCCTCATATTAAATACATATACTTAAACTAATATCTAAACACTTTTCTTTTCTTATGTCTTAGGTTGAAAATGGCTTCCAATTTTAATCTCCGTATGTTACTTGACACCAAATTGAATGGCTCGAACTTTTCTGATTGGTTCCGAGCAGTGAGAATAGTTCTCAGATCTGAGGGAATTGCCTATATCCTAAGTGAAATTTTCCCTGTAGAACCTGATGTTGAGGATCATGTGGAACATGATGCCTGGTTGAAGCACAGGAAAGATCGTGAGACTGCCATGTGTATTATGTTGGGGTCCATGAATTCTGAGCTTCAGAAACAACATGAGAACATGCCCTTGGAGGATATGGTTCTCCATCTTGAAGAACTCTTTTCAGAGAGGGAGAGGACAGAGAGGTATGAGACCTCTAAGCTCCTTTTCGGGACCAAGATGCAGGCTGGTACCTCTGGCTCTCAGCATGTACTGAAACTCTTGGGATACCTTGAGAAGCTAAATCGATTGGGATTCGAGATGAATCATGACTTGAGCATTGACCTTGTGTTGATGTCCTTGATAGATAGTTACTCAGGCTTCGTAACTAACTATTACATGAACAGGATTAATTCAACTATCCCTGAATTAATTAACATGCTGAAAACAGTAGAACCTCATATCAAGAAAGATCAGAAACCTCTACTGTTGGTTGAAAAAGGCAAGGCTTCTAAGAAGAAGAAGCAGGCACTGGGTGGCAAGAAAAGAATCAGTAAGAAGAAGAATGAAAAGAAGGCATCTAAGTATGTCTGCTTCCAATGTGGGAAACCGGGACATTGGAAGAGGGATTGCAAAGCTCCTGCTTCTGAGCATTTGAAGAAGAAGCCTACAGAGGCATCTACTTCAGGTATATTTGTAATTGAAAACTTTGCTACTTTTCCGCAAGAATCCACTTGGGTATTAGATACTGGTTGTGGTTCTCATATCTGTACTTCTGTGCAGGGACTAAGGAACTGTAGAAAACTTGCAAAAGGGGAGATGGACCTACGTGTGGGAAATGGAGCCAGAGTTGCTGCATTAGCCGTAGGGAGCTTTAGTCTTGTTTTGCCAAGTGGACTTGTTTTAGTTTTGAATAATTGTTATTACATTCCAAGTGTTACTAAGAATATTGTATCTGTTGCATGTTTAGCAACAGAGGGATTTGAAATTTTATTTTCGAATAATAATTGTCAGATTCGTTTGAATAATATTCTTTATGGTTATGGAATGTTGAAAGGTGGCATTTATATTCTTGATACTAAAACAGAAGTTTTCAATATAAATAATGTGAAGAAAGTTAAATTAGGTAATGAGAATTCCTTCTACTATGGCATTGCCGTTTAGGCCACATAAACAAAGATCGCTTAACCAAGATGCATAAGCGTGGAGACTTGGGCCCAATAGACTTGGAGTCTTATGGTGATTGCGAACCTTGTTTAAAAGGAAAAATGACAAAGTTACCCTTTAAAGGAAAGGGTGAACGAGCCACGAGTACATTGGAACTTATACACACTGATGTGTGTGGTCCAATGAGTGTTCAGGCACTAGGAGGATACTCCTACTTCATAACCTTTATTGATGATTACTCACGATACGGTTATTTGTACTTGATGAAGCACAAGTCTGAAAGTTTTGAAAAATTCAAACTATTTAGAGCTGAAGTAGAGAAACAGCTTGAAAAAAGTATTAAAACACTTCGATCGGATCGAGGTGGAGAATACTTAAGTCAGGAGTTTCAGGATTATCTAAAGGAAAATGGGATAGTTCCTCAGTGGACCCCTCCTTATACACCCCAACACAATGGAGTGTCAGAAAGGAGGAATCGGACTTTATTAGATATGGTCAGGTCCATGATGAGCCATGCAGTTCTTAGTAAATCCTTTTGGGGATATGCACTTGAGAGCGCGGTTTATGTCTTCAACAGAGTGCCATCTAAATCAGTTGATTTTACACCTTATGAAAGATGGTGTAATAAAAAGCCATCTCTAAATCACTTAAGAGTATGGGGTTGTCCTGCTATGGTGAAGAGGATAGCGTCAGATAAGCTAAATGCCAAGGCTGACAAATGTCTGTTCATTGGATATCCAAAGGAAACAATTAGATATCTGTTTTACCAACCCGAAGCACAAAAGGTATTTGTGTCTCGGAATGCTTACTTTTTGGAAAAGGAACACTTACTTGAAAAGGTCAGTGGGAGCAATATTGAACTGGAAGTTCAAGAGGAAGAAACAGACGATCAACTGATCGACCCCGTTCTAGATACACAAGAGAGTGTGATCCAAGAACAAACTGTTGAAACACAATCATTGCAAAGATCAAGTCGTGTTTATAAGGGTCCCGATAGATATGGGTTTATTATCACTAATGATAAGGAACTATATCTTGTGGAGGATGATGAACCAAGGACATATGATGAGGCAATAAAAGGCTCAGATTCTGATAAATGGCAAAAGGCCATGAAATCAGAAATGGATTCCATGTACGAGAACCAAGTTTGGAATTTGGTTGATGCACCGCAAGAGGTTAGACCAATTGGGTGCAAATGGGTCTTCAAGAAGAAGACAGACATGGATGGTAATGTAATTACCTATAAAGCAAGGTTGGTTGCGAAAGGTTATAGTCAACGGGAATGTATTGACTATGATGAAACCTTCTCACCGGTAGCCATGCTCAAATCCATAAGGATACTCCTCGCCATTACTGCTCATTACGATTATGAGATCTGGCAGATGGACGTAAAAACAGCATTCCTGAATGGGGATTTAGACCGGGATGTGTATATGACACAACCTGAGGGTTTTACATCTCAGAATGGCTCGAAGGTATGTAAGCTACAAAGATCCATTTATGGACTTAAGCAGGCATCAAGGAGTTGGAATATAAGGTTTGATCAGACAATCCGGGAACTGGATTTCTGCCCAAATGCAAATGAGCCTTGTGTTTACAAGAAGGTTAGTGGGAGTGCAGTCGTTTTTCTAGTATTGTATGTTGATGACATTCTGCTAATAGGAAATGACATTTCTCTTCTTCAAAACGTTAAAGTATGGTTGTCAAGAAAGTTCTCCATGAAAGACCTTGGTGAAGCAGCATTTATACTAGGTATAAAGATCTACAGGGATAGATCCAAGAGGTTGTTAGGTCTTTCTCAAAGTACATATATAGACAAGGTGTTAAATAGGTTCAACCTTGAGCATTCTAAGAAAGGTTATCTCCCAATGACAAAAGGGATTAACCTATCTAAAGCTGAGTGTCCGAAGACAGCTCAAGAGAGAATGCGCATGAAGGATATACCGTATGCATCCGCGATAGGATCCATCATGTATGCTATGATATGTACTAGGCCGGATGTCTCTCAGGCTTTGAGCTTTACGAGCAGATATCAGTCAGATCCAGGTGAAAAACACTGGATGGCCGTCAAGGCAATCCTTAAGTACTTGAGAAGGACTAAGGATGAGTTCTTGATTTATGGAGAAGGTGATCTCACTATCAAAGGTTACACTGACGCAAGCTTTCAATCTGACAAGGATGACTTTAAGTCTCAGTCAGGTTTTGTGTATGTGTTAAATGGAGGGGCAGTATGCTGGAAGAGTTCCAAGTAAGAAACTACTGCTGATTCAACCACGGAATCTGAATACATTGCTGCATGCGAAGCAGCAAAAGAAGCTGTCTGGTTGAAGGGATTTATTGGTGATCTCGGTGTGGTGCCTGAGGCTATTGATCCAATTACTTTATATTGTGATAACAATGGTGCCATAGCTCAGGCAAAGGAACCACGATCTCATCAGAAAAACAGACATGTATCCAGAAAGTATCATATAATCAGGGAGATTGTTGATGCTAAGATAATAAGATTAGAATATGTACCCACTGATCAGAACCTCGCGGATAGTCTGACAAAGCCATTGACTCAAGTCAAACATGACCAGCATCTTAAAGCATATGGATTAAAACATATGGCTAATTGGCCTTATTGCAAGTGGGAGTTTGTTGGATATGATGTATGCCCTTAAGGCAATTAGGGCGATATATCTTAATTATGTAATAGTACGAATAATTTATTTAATCAATAAAGGCATTTGTTCTTTTGTTTATATCAATGTGTTTCTATATATATATATTATAGCTGGTTAAAATATATTCATTGATGTATGTATACAAAAGTCCTTGACATATCATAACATGAAGTCAGAGAAATTATAGTTGGACTATATTTGGTGGAACCTACTTCATGAGCAATTATGATTATGTCTAAACTGTCCCTAGTCACAGTGTCATCAAGAAAGGATATTGATGAAACGGAAAGACTAGCATGTGGTCAACTTTCTTGGAAAGGGTCCAAGCAGTTAATCTCTTAAAGACTGAAGGTGGTGCCTTAAGCTTGACACATGGATATATCTGGGAGATATATTGGAGACCGCAGCAACATAAACACTTGGTATAAATATCAATGTGTTAGTGTTTATCTTCATGCAATAAGCTTTGCGAATGTCCTCATACTTGAGATGCTAGTTGCCTTGTGTGGTACTATTCCTATACTTTGGGTCATTGCTATGCACTCATTAATTTAGGGTGCTACGGGTGATTACGGGTATAGTGATAACAACACGTTGGTAGACTGAGTAGTCGGAAAGAATCCATCGCTCCGGATATATTAAGGAGTTGTACCTAGCCACTTGTTGAAGTGATGATTGCCATAAACCTCTGATCAGAGTATGTGTTTGATAGAAATGGTTTCTAGTCAAACACACTATGGTAAAAGGCAATATACTTCGGTAACAAGTAAATAACTGGGATAGCTTGGAGCAACCTTATTATTAGTGGGTTAACGCTTTAACCGAACCCAATAAACTAGATGGTACTAATATTAAAGAATGGAAGGAATTTATCGCACTGGATAACTATTGCATTAACCGGGATTAAGTCATAAGCATAAATGACGTTCCGAGTAATGGGGGATGGTAGACCCTTGCTAGAGGCGTACTACAGTCGTTTAAGGTAATCAAGTTCTATTCACGGTCTAGAACATCGAGCCAATGGTTCCATTAGAACAAGGGTTGGTTAAGCCTTAACAGCTCAATACTTCGGGATCCTATAAGGTCACACACATTGGACCTTCATCGGACTAAGTAAAGAACTAATAGATTTATTCTATTACAAAATATAACATAAATAATAATTGGATTATTATTTGATTGGTTAAAATTGATTAGATCAATTTTGGATAGACCAAGGAATTTATTTTAACCGGTAACTAATTAATTATAGTCATAAATAAATTATAATTGATTAGATCAATTTTGGTTGGACCAAGAAATTTATTTTGAATGATGACTAATTTATTAGGGTCAAAAAATAAATAATTGAAAAAGGATTAAAAAGGGGAATTTTGCATTGACGAGTTTAATTGGACCGAGAGTATAAAAATATTTTATACAGACTCGAGTGCGCGGGAGTACACCGAAAGGTGTGCAAGCAATGCTGGGCATTGCTCGCGGCAGCCCATAAAAATGGGCTGGACATGCGCTGCCTAAAAGCAAGGCAAAGCCCACAAGGGCTTTGCCTTGCCAATGCACAGCGTGTGACACGCTGTGCATATGGGATGGGAGTAATTACTCCCATCCCACATTGCTTATAAGGGGGAGCAAAATGCTCCCCCAAGCCTATATATAGGCTTTCCCCTTTCCTTTTAAATTGTACCAAGCTCAAAGCATAAATCCTAAGCGAGATAATTAATCTCTCGGGTACTTGAGCAAGTTATTTTTGTGGAGCCTGAATTTATTCGGGCACCGCTAGTTTATATTTTGGGTGAGGCTTCTAGAGTGGTCTAGCAACTACTCGAGGCTTCTTAGTTCTTCCTCCTAGGGAGGTTTTGGTTGGTGGGGTTCGTGTGGATACTGATAGAGGCTATCCTACGACTGGAGGCTTGTGCAAGAAGGTCCTGCAAAAGCACGCTTCAACCGGTAAGTTCTTTTTCTTTCTCTTTTAATTATTAAGTCTTTTTCTTTAAGTGTTTTTAGACTTAATAATTATGCTTAGGTTATTTTTGCATGCTTAATTTATTTTATGCTTAGGTTATAACTTAGAGTTATAACATGCTTAGTATAAAATAAATATACTAGGATATAATTTGGAATTATGGTATGCCTAGTCCTTTAGCATGCTAACCTAGGTAGAGAATTATTTAGTTAAGGCTTTATTTAATTTATATGCAACTAATAGGAGTTCCTGGGACAGGGACAAAATTTTGAATTTCCGTCATGCCTCTTATGCATGTTCAATTTGACTGTCAGTTCCCAACACATACCACCGGTGACATGGCGATGCCACCGGTGGTATGGCTGATGTCGCTGGCGATATGGTGATGTCGTTGGCGGTATGGCTGATGCCGCTGGTGGCATCAGCCTTCAGCATACCGACAGCTAACGGACCCAAAAGCCAAAAAAGTCGTGCAAAGTGGTTTAATAGTGGGTGGAAATGCATCTTTTTTACTTTTAATAATATTTTAATGGGTATTTATTATTTGGGTGCAAATCATCGGTTCAACCTCCTACCGGACACGTTATCGGCCACATCGAACTGGATTCTACCAAGTATAAAATTCGCGAGGAATATTATTTTGGTAATAAAAATTTTAATGAGAACTTTTATTTTGAGGCATTAAAATTAGGTACACGTCATCATCGTCTAGCGAGAGGGACTACAAAATCCCATGCTCACACAAGGTGAGAGGCTTTGGATACAAAAGAAATCACTTGGGTGGATGCAACCAATTTATGATTATCTAGCATGCGACAAACTCCCGAAAGATAAAATTAAGGCAGAAAAGATTATGCAAAAATTCATGCGGTTCACTCTGATTGGAGACGTGTTATACAGAAAGTCTTACTCAAATGTATGGCTCAAATGTGTTGCTCCAGAGCTAGGGAAATGGATTTTAGAAGAAATCCATGAAGGAAATTGCAGATCCCACCAAGCAGCCAATACACTACTTAGGAGAGTTGCTCTAGCCGGTTATTATTGAGAAACGGTCAAAGCCGATGCAGAAGCCTATGTCAAAACATGCCATTAGTGCCAAATTTATGCCAGGAAGATACACATTCCCAAGGGGGATCAGAAGCTCATCATGACAGCGTGGCCCATTTCCACTTAGGGAATCGATATCGTAGGCCCAATGTCTAGAGTAGCGGGGCAAAAGAAATGGATACTTGTAGCAATTGACCATTTTTCAAAATGGGTCAAAGCAGAGGCACTTAGCTCGATTACAGCAGACCGAGTCATTAATTTTGTGTGGAAAAACATCATCACCCAGTTTGGGGTACCAAGGAAGATCATAGCTGACAATGGCTCCCAGTTTATATCAGAGAAGTTCAAAGCCATTTACGAGCATTGGAAAATTAAGAACCACTTTTCCTTGGTAGCACATCCACAAACCAACGGCCAAACCAAAGTAACTAATAGAACCCTAAGAGAAGGGTTAAAAAAGAGAATCCTTGACCGGAAAGGAAAATGGCCGGATGAATTAATCAGGGTGTTGTGGTCTTACAATACTACTCCTTACAAAACAATCGGAGCAACTCCATAATCCATAGCTTATGGAGTTGAGGCGATAATTCTATTTGAGATTGGGGCCCCATCAGACTGGGTAGTATACTATACGGAGGAAGACAATAACATTAACATGCAATACCATCTAAATAACCTAGATGAGAGAAGTGAGAGAGCATGGATCCTCATGGCGGTATACAATGCAAACCGTCGTGTTAGAGAAATCTGTCTGAAGGAAGGAGACTTAGTTCTCAAAGATTCAGACTCCTTACAAGCTTGAGAAGGAAAAGGCAAGATGGGAGCCAACTAGGAGGGGCCCTATAAAGTCATTAAAGTAATCGGGCCAGTCACATACAAGCTAAGAACTATGAAAGGCAGAGAGCTTCCTCGCACATGGAACATCGCTAACCTCATGCCCTATTACACAACAGATACTTAGGGATTCAAACAGCCGCACTCTTTTTCCTTTAGATTTTTTGCCATTGGGTTTTTCCTAAAGGAAGTTTTTAATGAGGCGGCTCCCCTCAAGTAGTTATCCTGATGCATAGAATTATCAGACTTGTACTCAATTCATTATCAATGAAAGCATTTTTCTCATACTCATACATTCACAATAACGGCTGACGGCTAAACGTAAGACCGACATAAAAAAACTAAAGCGCAAAACTTAGGGCATAATGTAAGACCTTAACATAATACGGGTTCTTAGTTAAAACTAAAGCAGTTTATTTTTAGGCCGTAAATTCCCCTAATATATGACTAATCAACTGACAATGTAAGACCGGTATAAATAAAATGCTTGACTCAAGCAAAATAAAATGTAAAACCTAAGCATTCATCTAAGTGGCAACAAGCCAACTTAAAAACATGCAAACAGATACGAAACAACAACTCGATAATCAAAATATGCCTTAAACGGGTGGATTAAATAAGATTGTTTATACAAAAGTTGGCCAAAAGGACCAATAATTATAAAAATGATAATCAAACTATAGGAGGAATAATATCAGAAGTAACGACCTCAACTCCCTCGCCGGAGCCATTGCCAATTATCTCCTGCTCCTCTTGTTCCACTCCCGAATACTTGATTGAGTGGAGGAGGCTTTCTGGGATATCCGGGTGAAGGAGTCGGCACTCCCCCAACACCATCCGACCAAACTCAGCCATTGTTCACCATCCCTTTGATGGATTGGATGAACTCGGCCTCCTCCGTCTCCTTTGTAAGATTGGCCGCCTCCAACTCCTGCTGAGAAGAAGCAAGATCGGCTTGGGCCTTTGTCAGATCTGTAGAAAGGACTTTATGACCTAATTGAAGGAGTGCGTGCTCGTCCTTTAACTTGTGAAGGTCACTCTCCACCACCTTATTCTTCTTATCCAACTCCCTCAATCAGCCATTCAGCTCCTTGCACTTGTCTATGGCTTCTTGTAGCTTCTCAGTATTTATTTTCTCAGCCTCCATCCAGTGAAACATCCCAACTGCCCGGGACAAGGACTAAGACAAACATTTGACTAACTTAGTAAATAAGTACAAAAGCTTGTGAAAGAACAACATAAAAATGAAAGGGAACGGACCTGGCTGATGTTCTAGAAGAGTAAGCCGGACAACGTGAGAGACTTCTCCTTCTCATAATGCTGAAACTCTCATTCCAATGGTAAAGCATCTTGGAGGGACTCTTGCACAGCCAAAAGATTAATAGTTGGCTTCTCCCCAGCCACTCTCAACAGAGCCTCTTTAACTATGGCGGTGTTGGGAGGAGACGTTGGGTTCGCATCCACCTCAGGAGCTACTGCCGATTCGAGGGCAACCTATTCAGAAAATGATACTTTAATCACAAAAAATATTCAAGCTATACCAAGTAAAAAATAAGTAACCTTACCTCATTAACGCCCTTGGCCTTCTTCTGCTTTTTTCCAGCTGGCTCTGGCTCCTTCCTACATCCTCACTTTGCTCCCTTTACCGACTCCGCTTCGACATTCTTGCCTATTAAAACTGCATTAGAAGCTTTGTTAGTTTGAGCAGACAATTCCATCGGATCAAACCGAGTGTTCTCTTGTTGAAGATTCTTGACTCGCTTAGCTATATCATTGGAAACTTTCGCTTTAACTCCCGACATAACTAAAAAAGAAGTAATAAAGAAAAATTAGTAAAGAAAACTCACCAGGCAGGTCAGGGAGGACATAATATTCAAAACCATCATCCGACTCAGACGAATAGTCTATTATCATATGCCTATGAACAAAAGCAAAAGAAATGTGAGCTAGCGACCAGATCCCCTTTCGCAAATGCTCAAACATTTCTACTAGAAAGTCCGGAGCATCCTTAGGCGCATTCCAGGGAGGCAGTATAATGAAATTCCATTGAGTAGGGAAGACATGCGCCTCCTCCTTCACCTTAATATACACAAAAAAATTGTTTAAAATTCTTCACCGAATCCAACTTCCCAATGAATTAATAAAATCCCTTCCTATGGGAAAATGCAAATGATCCTCGCCCTTGTTCATCTTGCAAGAAGCCATCAGCCTTAAAAAGTTAGCGTTGAAGCCGAGTCCTAAATCAACACATATCTTATAATGCCCAATGATGTCGCCCCATGCATTCGGATGAATCTAAGCCGGACATATCTTCCAAGTGTTAAGAAGGTCACATATCCCCGGGTGAGGAGGGTAAATATATCTAAACTATATCTGCTCTAAGTAGATACTAAACCACCCGGGGAAGGCTTGTGGACACGTTGGCTTGGAGACGGGAGCATAACTTTGCAATCCCTCATCCACGGGAAAGTAACCCTTTTAAACTCCACATCCACTTCATGGACAATCGATACCATATCCTTGATTTGGGGAGTCATCTTTTTCACTTTCACTGCTCGCTTAACAACCGGTTCTCGGGCAACCACTTTTCCTTTCCCTTTTAAAGCCGCCCGCTTCACCCTATAACCTTTGGGTGTAGGAGCTGGTGTTTTATCCTGAATCGACTGGTTGATCTCTTCCCTCTCGTTAGCATCCCCGACCCACGCTAAGTGGGATGAATGCAGCTGCAAGCTCGAGGCTGCTTTATTCGATGCCCTCCTCTCCTCAGTAATATTCCCCTCTATTTGGTCCATCCACCCGACTGCTCTCTCAACCCTAGTGTTAGGAGTAAAGTTAGTTCGGTCTATATTAATATAACACCTTGACACTAAGTCAGGGAACTCAGTGAACAAGTCATCAAACATTCTATAGGCAGAGCCAATGCTTCAGAAGATGAAGACATGACCGCCTAAAAAGGGAACAATCGCCTAGAACAAGTTAGATTCACAAGGTATCTATCCTAAAGGATCTACACTCTATTTCAGCCAGTAGGAACAACCCTAAACTATTTAAAACTATAAGTTCATCAAGTTCATACACATGAAAATTTACCAGAATCCGGTGAACTCTCAACCCAGATTCCGGTGAAACTTGGAAAAACGTTCTAAACATATATTTCAAAGGTAGCAAAAAGACATCAAGCAATTTTATGAAAGGCCGATTGCGACAAAACATGAAATACCCAAAGCAAAATCCAAACAATAAGCAACAGTTTCGGAGGATTCTCAAGACATGCAAAATCTATAAAAGTTCTCAAAACCACCAAAAAGTTTTTACACAACAAATATTGAATAGGATGAACACAAATGATCAAGAACAAAAAGAAATTTTGAAAGAACTTACTTGTTAAGTATAACGAAGAGAAAAGAAGCTGCTAGAAAACACGTCGTGCTGGAAAATTCCCCAAGAAATTATCACCGGAAATCGCCAAAAGAAGCTTTTTAAGCAAAATGAAGAGAGAGTGAAAGTGGTGAAATGGATTTGCCCCGCGCTTAAATAAACGAAAAGCAAAGATGAAAAGTCACTTATCATTATTACCTGCCATGTGGTAGGCTCTCACAGGCGGGTTTCAAAATTCAAAATTTTAAATTGCTACTCACTAGGCGAAAAGGCGCAAACTTTCAGAAGAAGCCTATGAAATGCATGAACCAAAAAAAAATCACGTCACCCTGTCTAATCCGCCCAAATCAAGGAGGTTTACGACCGCTTGAAGCCCTAAAGAACTTCCCATACTTACGGGGAGGCTTCTGATAATCTTGCAAAATATGTTTGGTTGTATCAAACTTTGAAACCGAGTTAACCTAAGCCGAGTGGTCTTATTCCCCGAAGCAACGAACCACTCAGCTTCTCAAGACCGCCTCACATAACAATCCGGCCGCTCTCTCTTAGGACAGGATCCTGAGCCGATCCATAATCGGCTTGAAATAGAGCCCCGCCTCGCCTTAACTCGGATAGAATCTACTAGAAGGTTTCATGTTAGTTGCCTATATCCTCTTGCTACCTAATTTAAGCTAAATAGGAAGACTATTCCTATCCATAACAGCTTAAAAAGAAAGATCCTCATATAAAGGAAGTAAATATTAAACAGGATCCTTCGTTTATTTAACTCTCACAACAATATAAGCAACAATCCTATATTAAATAGGGATTATTCTTATATTCCTTTCAAATCAATCAAAGATTCCTAATCACTAATATCTAAACGCTATATAAAGCCCTTTAGGTCAGGAAAGGTACGCATATTCTCAAAAACTCAAAAGCTCTCACAAAATTCTATTAAAAACCCCTTTTCTGACTTAGACATCGGAGGGTCCCCTACGGGGTAATCACCGATCTCCCCCAAGCTCGTGTCTGTTTTACAGGTTCAATGATCGTGAGTCGAATCTGTGAAACTATAAGATCTATTCTGAAATATCGATATTTTAATACTATATTTTCAGTAATTACATGAAAATACATTCTTTACAAGAGTTTCTTTTAAATATATAGTAGGATTTATTAGTGTTCAGTTTAGAAGTCTAACATGCTAAAATATAAAAGCCCAAAACAATTGTCATATATAGTGTATAAAGAATATTATTATTCATTGGACTGAGTTTGAAATTTTATACAAAAACCAAACTCAACTCATAAAACTTCGGATTTTAACAAGCTCAAATTCAAGCTGGAGCTCGAATCAAGCTTAATAAAAAGGGCTCAGGCCAAACTGGAAAGGTTGCTCAACCTACAAATAGGTCTATATACAATTATCCATCTCTCCCTCGAGTTGTATCACTTGGAAATTATTAAACTCCGTCTTTAGTTACAATTAAAATTTTTTATGAACATATTTATTGTGATTTAATAGTTAGTCTTATTCCACAGACTGCATTGTTAATTGAGCTATAATTATTTTAACATCGATTTTAACCAAATTCACTTAAATATCCAATTTTATATTCTGTAATAAACGGAGTCTATTCCTGATATAATGTTTCTAAATGTATTCCTCTATTGATTAATGGTCAAATACATATATAACCCCTTAAACTTGCCACGAAAAGTCTATTGTCCCCCTAACTTTTAAAAGGTTCTCTCAGTCACCTTAAGTTGGCATTTGTGCATCTTTGACCCGCCTAAATCCTACATGGCATGGTGTGTGGAAATGGAGAAAAATGCACAAATACCAACTTGAGCGGGCTGAGAGAACCTTTTGAAATATGAGAGGGCAATAAATTTTTAATGACAAGTTTAATGGGTTATCTATGCATTTGTCCTTGATTAATTTATAATTCGGGTTAAATTTGATGAGTTTGTCCCATGTTTTGTTAATATTAATATGCCTTATGCAATAACATGCACATTGATAATAGCAAACTTAAATTATTTGACTTATACTTTCGAATAGACCCAACTAAAAATATAAACTAGAATAAATGATGTAATATGTTTTCCTTTAAAAATATATAGCATTAATGAAAATAATGTTTCTGTATTATTTAAGAATGACATTTGCTGCACATGAATCGGTTACCTCACAAGAATCAACAATTTGAAAAATATAATAGTAAGGAGGGAACTTTAGTATTAAGAAAGGTATACTTCACTAATCTATGTTGAAAGTATTCTTATATGCAACAAATATAATATACAAATTCGTAATAATAAGAGCCTTGGACATGACTAGCATGGAAATGAGAATAAAAACAACAATTGGAATGAGACTAACACCTAAAACGCTAAACATAGCACGAGTTCAAGTATTTCACATGCATGAAAATAAAAAGGGAAACGTAAGTCTTTATAATTTGCAATGTTATGAAAAACGTACCATACTGAATAGTTCGATCGGTTTTTCCATGAACCGATCATGGCTATAATATGGTTCAACTTAAAAACAGTTTTAAAAAAGCTATGGCGATATTCAGAAAGTATTGTAAAAGACCTGCAAGTCGTTGCAATAGCCACAAGCATTCCAAAACCCCTCTCGCAACACGAAAAATCTTCGCGAAAGACCCAAAAAGCATAACAATGGCCCTTGAAAATCCTAAATAATATATTCTTTTAAAAATAAATAACTGATAACCACTGATTATATACCACATACTATCAACTTCATCAGTATAACGTCCGATCCGATATTTATAACATTGATAATGTGAGTACTACCTTACCCAACAGTTGTAAATTTACAATAAATTTGATTAAGTTAATTTCACTCCAAATAAAATCAACTATCTTATTTTTATATTATCAATATATAAATTGCCAAATATATTACTAACCATGTGAAAACAAAACAAAAATGAAGAGAATACTATGAGCAAAGTGGAGCCCATCAGCAAGAAGAAGGCCGCAAAAACATGCCTATAAAGACCCCTCTCTATGGCTTTATCAACCTATTCCCCTTCCCTTTTCTTCTCTCTCAGGACATTTCACAAACGCCTTGTCGTCAAAAATAAACTCGTACCCTTTCTCATTATTCACTCATGGCAAGACCACAGCAGCGATACCGCGGCGTCCGGCAAAGGCATTGGGGCTCTTGGGTATCAGAAATTCGCCATCCTTTACTGTAATATCCTCTTCCCCTGTGAAATTATGGAAGAAACGCTTCTTTTTCTATATTTGCTGTGAAATTGAAATCCTATTGTTGTTTTTGGGCACAGGAAGACAAGAATATGGCTAGGGACATTTGAGAGCGCTGAGGATGCAGCAAGGGCGTATGATGAGGCGGCAAGATTAATGTGTGGGCCAAAAGCAAGAACGAATTTTCCATATAATCCAAATGTCTTGCAATCATCCTCTTCGAAGCTTTTATCTGCAGCTTTCATAGCTAAATTACGTAAGTGTCAAATGGCTTCTTTACAACAAGTTGCTAAAAAGAATCCCAGTAAAAGTTCGCATCGTGATGATGGTCAACCCCAAATTGGGGCTGCCGGAAATATAGCCGATTCCGGCTTTGCTTGGCCGGAGGTGAATTGGGTTGGTGGGGATTCTGGTAGTCAAGGTGGACAGAACCAGAACCAGAGCAATCAACTTGAAGATCAACATATTGAGCAAATGATTGAGGAATTGCTTGATTATGGTTCTATGGAATTTTGTTCTGTTTCTTCAACATAATGACTGTACCAACTTTTTTCTGTTTACTTATTAGTGAAACTTAAGTACACTTTTTCTACTCGAACTTCTCATGTACTCCCTTCGATTTTAAATAGATGGTCTTTTAACTTTTTTTATTTTATTTTTAAGTATTTAATTATTTAAATTATTAATATAATATTTATTATTTATTTTTTAATTTATTCTTATATTTATTAGAAAAGAGATTAAATATTATTGAAATTATAAGTTGGTACTTCCTTTATTTTTTTAAAATAGGTATTTTAACCTAAAATTTGATTACTAAAATACTTATCATTTATATTTTTCTAGGCTCTTTTTTTATTATTCTTTCAATTATGTCCTTAGTATTAATTGCAGTTGGATTAAAAAGGTAAGACATTAAATTAAAATACAAGGGTAAAATAGTACTCTCTCCATCTTTTTAAAATAGGCATTCTAGCCACTTTTTCAAATATTTTTTTACTTGTTATTTTCAAATATCTGGGCACTTTTTGGATTATTTTTCCAATTACACCCTCATTTGTCCCATTATCATTAATTACAATGGAGTGGAAAACTAAACCTTAATTAGAGGGTAAAATAGTATTTTTCTACCTTAATTAATTAATTCCTTAAAAAGTGTAAAATGTGTTAGAAGATAAGTAAAAAAAGATAGAGGGAGTATTTTCGTATCCTTAATAAATGAGTTTATTAAGAAGCCTGAAACTTATAGGAAGATAAGTAAAAAATATGGAGGGAGTAACTATGAAGAAAGAGAATTTTATGAAGGATAAATTAGTATTTTAGTTGTTTAATTAATATTTTATTAGTTTGATGAAAAATCTAAAAGGTCATCTATTTGAAACCGGAGATAGTATTTTTTTTTTGTTCTTGCCCACAATGTGTCAGATTAGCTAATAAGAGGAGAATCGTTGGTTTATAAAGTATCCTCATTGGTACGAGGTCTCTTGGGTAAAGCCTAAAAATAAATTAATGAGTGTCTAGACCCAAAATGAACAATATCATGCCATGTGTGAGGATATGTGATATTTAAGTGCTTTCGCAATTACTGCAATACTTGTTAATCATAATTTTATATGAATATAACCATAAGGTATAGTTCAGTTGATAACTTATGTTGAGTATGTAGAAGGAGAGCATGCTTCAATTTCCGATAAACATATTTGTAGTATGTAGGAGGAGAGCATGCTTCAATTTCCGATAAACATATTTATAGGAATGAGTGAAGAGTTTTAACTATAATTAAGATCCAAATAAAATTAACTCAATGAAAAAACTGTTTATTTTAACAAAAATAATTTTAATTGGGTATGATGTTATTTGTCGCCGATTTTATTATCCACCGCCTCACAAAAAAATCAGAATGTCTCTTTTAAAAAATACAAAATCTTTTAGGCTAAATATTAGGAAACAATATCTGAGCCACTAGCTAGACATTATGAAAAAAGCATGTGTTAAGGACCAGTCATTCAGCGAAAAATGCCTACGCCATTGGCTAGGTGTTCGCAGCTGAGTCATTTTTGCTGAATAATTCAGCAGCGGCTTAGACCTTTTTGTTGAACGACTGGCCGGTGGTGCAAACACTTTTTTTGAATGCTTGCTAATAGTCCAAATTGAATTTTTCACAAATTTAATAGAAAATTAAAGGGATTTGATTCGATAAAATACACAATTCAATCTCTTTCATCTCTTTTTTTTTTGTTGCAACATAAAAATTAAAAAAAAACTAAAAAATTTGGGCCCAGGGCCGGCACTGCGTTAAGAAATGATCCCGGAAATGATTGTGCCAATGTGCCAATTCCATCCCTTCGTAGTTTTCTTTATGATGATGGTGAAGTGTCGAAATAGCAAAGTAGCTAAAGTGAAAGAGATTAGAAGTTCCAAAGCTTAATCAGGTTTGTTTTATTGACTATTAAGAAATAGCATTTGGGTTCATCCAATCCATTTCCTTCCTCTGTTCCCTTAAAAGAAGTGCTTGAATGGGACTATTTTTTCCTTCATAACTAACCCGAATCTTATAACATTGTGTAACACCCCAAAAACAAAGTATTTATCTAATTAATATTTTATTTGTGATTGCTTTTTTAGGTATTTCAAAAGTTGTCCTATGAATAATTTTTACAAGTTTTGATCGGACAACAATCTGAAACTAACCCTATAACTTATCTTCAGTGATGAAAATCATGTTTTCTTATCACGAAAACATATTTTTTGATATAGTTTTGATCGTCATAAAAGGCTAGATTACTTGGTTACTAATGTGGTATATTCATGGTGTATACATTGTAAAAGGAAATTGAAAGTTATGTTTGTCTTTGGTGGACTATTGTATTATATGTTAATTGTTAGCACCACGAAACAATTATTAAGAAACGCAAATCGGAATAGAATTCCTAAAAAAAGTTCTAATATATACTTGTACGAGTGTACCGTAATTCTTAAGTTTGTATATGAAGTTATGAGCTATACATCTGATTTTCTCTGATATATCCTTAATAATGATGTAACGTGTCAGTAAACAAATATTGTAATAGATACGAGAAAAAATGTGTTGAGTTTGAGGCCTTTGAAAATTTTGCTCTTTAAACTTAGTTACGGAGTTGCTTTCGGAGTTGCAGGTTAACAGGCAATGCTTTTCTTATTAGAAATTATTACAGAAACTCAGAAATTGGATCAGAGGCAATACTTACGGAGGCAACACTTTTAGAGGCAAACTAATCCGGAGGCAAACTGATCCGATCTGATCCGGAGGCAAACTGAGTGAGAGGCAACCCTTTTTAGAAATTGTTGCAGTAGCTTTGAAACTGGACCAAAGGCAACGCTTTATTGTTCAGAATCTAATGCAGTAGATCCGGATGCACAACTTAGGCAACGGTTTACTCGGATGAGGCAACACTTTTTTACTGAAATTGAAAATAATCTTCAGAAGCTGTAAATAACGATCTTAATTACTTAGAACATCACTGGAACAACAAGAACAAATTCTTAAGTGTTAGGATGAGTTGAGTAGAGTAGAAGACTATGTTCTTAAAGGATACCTCGTAGTTCCTTCTAAGATTAAACAACTCCTTCAAACTCGATTTGAGTTTGGGTACAAGAATCAGAATTGCTTATCATATCCAGAAATTTTGGGAGAAATTCGGTTCTCTCTTCAAAAGGAAAAACCCACCAACCATTTTATAGGTAATAAAATAGTTGTTATAAAATATTAAGTATGATGTCTTATAAACCATAACCGGATGGAGTTACGAATATTTAATCAAATATAGCCGTTGGAGAATTAAACTCACTTAAAACTCACTTTTATAAAAGAAATAAAGTTTGTAACTTCTACCATAAATTATTTTAACCATAAAATATTTTTATTAATAAAAAATATTATAAAATATTCTTTTAAAAGTAATATAATATTTTTATTTTTTCAATAG
This sequence comes from Euphorbia pulcherrima, assembly GCA_947683365.1. Lineage (NCBI taxonomy): Eukaryota > Viridiplantae > Streptophyta > Magnoliopsida > Malpighiales > Euphorbiaceae > Euphorbia > Euphorbia pulcherrima. The sequence goes on from CANTUS010000016.1 coordinate 11,148,239, forward strand.
AAATTAATGCTTTTAAAACACAAAAATAATGAATGTGTTAAAAAAACTTGATCACTATTGCGGCAAGACTTTTAGCCTTTTAGCCCATTGGTAAAAACTCTTCCAGTAAACACGGGTCATAAATTTGAGTCATATCAGATAACGTGAATTTTTTTTAATTTAACGTAAGTATAATTTAACAAATTCAAAATATTGATTGCAAATGAATTGCCAAATCCCTAGGGTGGAGATCAAGATTTTTTTAATCCCCAAAAATGGAGGTGAGATAGTATTATCTAATCCAAAAATTTCTGAACTAGATAAATATAAATATTTAGGCTTTTCATTAAAATCGATAAATATTAATACTCCACTAAAATTATTAATGTATCCTTAATAAAATTCTCTTTCTTTCTTAATTACTACTTTATAATTTCATCAATATACCTATACTCCTTCTTAATCAATACAAGAGTAAATTATAGAAAAAATTGTAAAAGTTGCATTAATATTATAAAATAATAAATAAAATAAACTCAGATAAAATTTTTAAATCGATTAATTTTTAGAATCTACTAGATTAAATTCATTTTTTTAAAGAATAGTGTAATTCATTGATTTCTTTATTACAAAAGCAAGCCCTTTTTCACTTGTTTATAAGAAAGACCAAATATATAAATACGGATTTGGTAAATTCAAATTACTACTTTTCTTTTCATACGATACACAATTGAATTTTTTAGGTGAACTGATACACAAATGAATGATTAGATGTGCGGTAACAAATGCATTACAGTTCAATAAATTCATCCCTAACCTCATCGTAGCAAGAAAAAGTACTGAGACAATATAATTATCTTCATCAAGTTTTACAAAAATTACTCACGACACTAGTTTTCAATTAATAAATATAATGTGCATCAAAATGTTCATATAAAAAAATCTGGATTTTGAGTGTCAAACGCGAGAACACTTAAAAATGGTATAACAATAACTAATCTTGTTTAATTTGAAAAAAAAGTTAAATCTAAGTATTACAAATTAATCTTATTAATTAAATTTTAATGTAAATTAAATTGTGCATGTGCTAATCCACATTCGCAATCCATAGAATTTACGGTTAGGCCATGTTCTTTTTAACTGATAAATAAGTGTATTAAATTGAACTAAACTGATTGATACTGAACTAAACTAAATGGTATTGAACTAAACTAAACTATACTAAAATTAAACTGAATGATACTGAAACTGAAAATACTGAAACTTAAAATATTAAAACTGAACAATACTAAAATTAAAAATACTAAAACTAAATTATAATTAATAATATAAATAATATTTTAAACATATTAAAATATATAATAATTAATAACACTTTAAATAATACCATACATTCTAATAAAATTTATTAATTATTACATATAATAATAATTAAATATACCATTATAAATTATTATTATTATTATATTTTATTATAATTATTATAAATATTATTTTATTATTTTAATTATAATTAATATTTATAAAATATTATTACTTTTATTTCTTTATTTTTTTTTATAAAATTATTTATCGTAAAAATAATAATTAATAATATTAATAATATTATTATTAAATTTTTATTATTATTTATAATTATTAATATTAATTAATAATATTTATATAATATATAAATTAAAATAAATTAAAATTAAAATAATAATATTATTAATTTATAAATAATAATATACATTAATAATATTAATATAATATATATACTGAAATTTAATATTAAATTTTAAATATTAAATACTGTAATTAAATATTAAAATTAAATATTAAATATTAAAATTAAATTAAATTAAACGATATTAAATTAAATTAATTAATATTAAACTAAATTAAACTAAAAAAAAAAAAAGTCTTACTCATGTATCTAATATTATCATTGTTGTCACCATTTAGTTGATTTGTGACGTTATATGACATGTGGGGCCCAGTTCATGAAAATTACAATACCATATCAAATTATTTTTTTCCTCTAATTTGCAAACAATAAATTAAGTCTTCAAAAGTTACAAACGAAATTGATTTTTTTTATGGATGGTTCTATTCGTTTATTTTCCAAAAAGTAAATACTTTACTTGCTTAAAAATTATTCCTTATTAGACATTTTCGTGAAAAGAATAAACAGAAAAAAAGAAAGAGTCTCAATCAATTACTATAAATTAGTAGTCGGACATTGATATGAGTTCATACTACATTTGCCTAATAAATAAATTTATACATGCGTGTCCAATATTATATCAGCTCACCATTTTAGATGTGTTGTTATCTTAATTAAATGCTTGATCATTATTGATGTCGTGGACTCGAGACATAAGATCGGCTCGATGCTTTCTAAATCGAGATACATGTATAGACAGCAGTTCGTTAGAGGGTCAGGTTAGGTGTCTGAGTGGCTTCTCCGACGTTCAAGTTAGTGTGGCGTGGGGGGATGACGTAGATATTGCTAAAAGAGTTAGGTTACGTGTGTTACCTTACTTGGGGACGTGTGCCCTTATTCCTTATATAGGGGGTAATGTCCCTTGGATGGCTGTCATGTATCCAATCTTGGGTTTTAAGGAATGTCTAGATGTTTGACATGTGCCCGAATTCTCTTGACTTGGTGGACAAGTTCCTTGAATGGGCTTCATGGGCCTTGTTGGTATTAAGGCTTTATATGCTTTTCTATCAGATGTCCCCCCTTGGTCAAGGTAGACTCTTCAGGGTCGACCATCGATCTTATATGCTCTTGGCGGATTGGATCTATCTTCAGATTTCGAAGATGACCGAGACAAAATGTGTCATCGCATTTTGTCTCTATTTCCAGAGATGTCCCCCCTCAGGTCAGTTCGAACTCTTTAGGGTTCGAGTAGCTTAAGTTTTGTATAGAGGTAGGGTCTTAAAGTGGCGCCTGTCTCGTCGGAAGGCATGATGACAGATCTTTGAGTTTACGTTGGTAGGGATCGTCCTTATCAACTGAAATTTTGAGCGGGAAAAATGTTTGAATTTTTCCAAGATGGGAGTTTGACCGCCAGCTGCTTTCGCGTGTTCCTAATGCTTTGGAATTTGTTGTCATTAATTGCGGGCATTTACTCTCTCTACCCCTATAAATAGAGGTGAGGTAAGCTGTTGTTTCTCATTTTTCACTCACTGGTGATTTTACCAGAGTCCTTCCTTATCTCCTTCCTATCTGGTAGATCAATCATGGGTCGTAATGTTTGGGTGATTGGGCGTTGGCCTCCAGATAATTTACACATCGGGTTGGCAGGTCGGCTAGAAGACTTTTCTTTGCCCAAGGACGGACGTAGAGCGGTGGGCTTGGCCTAGGGGAGGACGTAGTATCCGGACGTCGCGGCGGTGTCGTTACAACCTCCCTCGTTGCATACCTTAGGAAAAGGTACTCTCTGCTGCCATTCTGTGTGACCTGGAGTGCCACCACCAACAATGGTTTGGCGTGTCGTCCTCCTCCTATTTTCCATTTCTTACCACTCAGAATCATCCTCTGGGGGTTTCGATAGTATTTTATTTTCTTTTTTGTTGGCCACGAGCTTGGCCATTATGAGCTCGGTTTTACATTCTATGAATGTATTCGTCGGTCTAACCAAGGCTACGGGCTCGACCGTTGTGAGTTCGATTTTATGTTTTATGAATAAAGTTGTGCTTTTATATCACATCGATTGGATTTTGTTCCTTGCTTTAAATTTGTTGGTTGGCCCTTACCCCTTGTGGAAGGCCGATCTATAGCTTTTTTACTTAATTGTTATGACAGTGGTGTTTACTTATGCGTGGGTTCCATGCGCGTCATTCTGACTTCGGCGTGCTGAACACGCAACCGCTTAGGCTTCTCTAGGTCATAATTGCTTGACGATTCAATTTTTGAGGAAACATTTCAAATTTTGCCGCCCATTTTCCCATATAAATAACGTGGCCATCCCCTCCTTCTATATCTCGCTCTTCTTGTTCTCTCTGCTCATCTTACATCGACTTCTCGCAGCATTAGTAAGTATATTTTTTTAATACAATGGATTTGTCCATTGCATCTTTGTCCAGTTCGAGATCCTCATCCACCACTTCGACCTCCACCTCGGGCTGTGCTTCGGCATCGGTTCCTCCGACGTTACCTCCTGATAAGACTGCCCCGATTCCTGCTCCTCCCCTTCAGGTTATCTATGATTGACATCTTCCTCACTCAATCGATGGCCCCACATCCGAAAATTCTAACAGGTCGTACAACTTTCAATCGAAAGAGCATAATGCCGAAGTGTATACCAATGAGACTGTTTTCTCTCCCTCAGACCTCAGCTTGAAGATAATAAATCCTGAACCAAGCAACAACATTCCAAAATCCATGGCGATGTCTTCGAAAGATGTGGTGTGCACTCCCGCATCGGTCAGTTAGGACTTGGTCGACCATTATACAAGGGTTATGCTTGTTGGTCGTCCCGGTGCATACGGAACCATTCTGACCCTGGAATACAGAATGGATGTGCCGCCCCACGACATGTTTGCTATATTCGAGTAGCACATCAAGTGAGGATTCAAACTTCCTCTGAGTAGGCCAATCTGCTCTATTGTAAAGGAGTTTAAGGTCTACCCCTCGCAAGTGTCTTCCAATGCTCTCATGGAGTTACTGCTGATTAGGAAGTTATGTCAAGATCTGAATTTATGGCTTGATGGTGCCAATTTTCCGTCGGTATTACCATCCGACGCAGACCGGGGGGGGGGGGGCAATTGTTTGTATTGGTACGGGGTCAGCTTAGTATGAAAAAGCTCGTTCATCGGAAGGACTCAGTGAAGGGTTTAAAGGAGAAGTGGTTTTGGGTTAACTTGGATACCGATACCAAGATAATATATCCGAAGAACGCCCTTTATAAGCGTGGTTACTGGCCTTTTCCCATGAAATGGAATACTCAGCATGGGAATCCATCTGCATGGAGACTCAATAGCCGACTGACGTGGTAGTAAGTTTGTACTGTGAGTTAATTATCACATGTTAGGGTCTTGAATCTGATGTGGATCGATGCTGCCCATTTGCTTACTAATAACCATAGCAAATATGTCGAGGTGATGGATGGGGTGGCTGAACTTGTCTCGAGGATCAAGGGCGTTGAAGATGTTGAGCCTGCCGTTCCACAAGGTAATAATCGTCGCCATTCCTTGCTTTTCAAAATTGATTTGTTATTTTTTTGCCTATGTACAGGTATGTCTAACTAAGGCAATTACTTTGACATTCTCGCAGCCGCGGTGATGCCTAAGAAGAGGAAGTTGAGGAGGACTAAAGTGTCTAATACAGTGGTTGCCGAAGAGGGTAACGTAATGGGAATGGCTCAGTCCACTCCCCATCAATCCGCTCTCGAAAGGGGTTCGAGGGAGGTTGTTGAGTCGATGGGAGTAGAGCTGATTCCTTTGCCCTGTCTAGATGGGGTTGTTGATCTGACCGACCAGGTTAGGGCTGCTAACAAGAATCCAGCTGATGCTATCTACCTGGATTTTGACCAAAAAGCGATCGATGAGGCTTCGAGGTCGAAGAAGCTGAGGCTGAGTGCTAGCGATAAAGAGAAAGAGGTGACTGGTGCTAGAGACGCTGCTCCATAGCTTAACCAAGGCCTGTTTATGTTGCCTCCCTATGTAAGATAACCGTCATTTTTAATGTTTCCTGTTGCTTTGCTTATATCCATGTTTCCTTACTCTCAGCTGTGGGGGTTAACCATCGACCTAAACATGAATCTGGAGAATGCCCTGGTTGTTCAGGATTTTGCAAGCTTCATGCGCCTTCCATCGGAGGTATATCGGCAGCGTAAAGTGAAGCTCGACCAGCAGGCCTTCCGCCATCAGGCTAATCTTATCTCTGTAAGTTTTACTCTTGTTGGTAATTGTTTCTTATTTTACTTTCCCTGTCCTAAAGTTAAGATGTTTTGGTGTAGGCTTTGTCCGATGTGGTCTATCTGACCGAGGCCTTGGTGGAGAAGGATAGGGAGATCGAGGCTCTTCAGGGCTTAAGGAAGCACCTCACTACTAGGCTTACCAATGCCTCAAGGGAGATGGATGATTATAAAATGGATGCCCTGAAGAAAGAGCAGCAAGAGTTAAAGGCTTTTCAAAAGTCGATGGTCGCCAAGGTTAAGGAGGTCGAACATAAGCACATAGGGGAGGTGGATACCCTGAATAAAGATAAGTATGCCTTGGAGGCCGAGGTCTAGAAGCTGAAGGATGAGGCTGATACAGCCACAAAAAATTTGAAAGATATGAGGGAGAGCCATGATTTTTATGAGAGGCGTAACAAGGCTCTGAAGCACGACTTTTAGAAGAAGGATTAGGTAGCGCAAGATCAGTCACGGCATTACATGGTCAACTATCGCTCTAATTTCCTTTGCAAAGTGCAAGAGAAATTCAAGTGCCCTGCTTCAGAGCTAGGAGACTTGGCTCTCCTTCTTGAGCAGGAGGCCGATGCTAAACTGGTACCCTGGTCCAAGGATCTTCGCCTATTCAACCTCGAGGGTGGTGAAGGGGAAGTCGATGAAGAAGATGGGGGAGTGCAAGGCAAGGATGAGGAAGATAAAGAGGATGTTATTTCTTATCATTCGCATGCTACCTTGGATCTTAGCGAGATGGGTGAGGCTGAGGATGATGCTTTGTCCCGGTCCCCAAAAAATGTGTAGATTTTGTTAAGTTGACTTATAAACAATCCTTTTGAGCTTTGGTAGTTACTGCTTATTATTATTACTATAATTTTTTATGTAAGGGGGAACCCTACTTGGGGTCGCCTCGCTCGTAACATATTGAGTTTGTGCATTTATTCTCTTACTGTAAAGGGAACTCTGCTTGGGGTTGCCTAGCTCATTACATGTCGGATTTATGCAACACTTGAAGATAAGCTGAATAAACTCTGAATCTTTCATTAAACTTCACCGAGGAGTACATCCAAATAAAAACGTACTAACACTTAGAATGATACTAGAAGCTATAAACAACCAACCCTATGACCAACGCTCACATAGGACTGACCCAAAATAAAACAAAGGCAAGCAAGAATGACTCACAACAGACCAATGCTAACATTTATTGAAAGTAAAACTATTATGACTGCTGGGTGGTATACTCCCGGGTGAAAAACTTCCTCAAGGCCGCGACATTCCATGTCCGAGGCAAAATCTTCCCTTCCATATCTTGAAGTTTATACGTATTGAGCCCGATCTTTTGAATGATCTTAAATGGGCCTTCTCAATTGATACCGAGCTTGCCTTGGCCTTCCCTGGCTCTCAACGCTTTAGTTGATTAGAGTACAAGCTCTCCTAGTTGGAAGCTTCGAGGCTTGAACTTTTTGTTGAAGGCCGAAGTGACCCTCTGCTTATAGGCGGCCATTTTGGCGTATGCTCGATCTCTGCATCCTTCTAGGTCATCAAGATTTGACCTTAGTTTTTGTTATTATTAGTGGGACTGATATAGTGTGACACTCTCTCATTGGGGGTGCCTATGTCAACTGGAACCATGACCTCAGTTCCTTATACCAGGGTAAAGGGTGTTTCTCCTGTTGCTGTTCTTGGCGTAGTTCGATAGGACCAGAGGACATTTGGCAGCTCATCGACCCAACTCATCCCACTCTTGAGTGCCCTTATCTTGATTCCATCCATGATCATTCTATTTATTACCTCAGTCATGCCGTTACACTGGGGGTACAACATGGAGGAGAATCGAGGCTTGATTCTAAGCCAGCCACAGTATGCTTTAAATGCTTTATAGTTGAACTATGTGCCGCTATCCATTATCAGGGTATGCGGTATGCCAGACCTGGTGATGATACTCTTGTTGAAGAACTGTATGACCTGATTAGGGGAGATTGTAGATCTAGCTTCGGCCTCGACTAATTTTGAAAAGTGATCGACCGCGACGATGATCCATTTTTTCTGTATTACGCCATGGGTAGAGGTCCGACTATATCCATTCCCCATGTGGAGAAAGGCCAGGCTGCTCGAATAGCGATCATTTTCGTGGGCGGTGCTATGATGTTCTTAGCACATGCTTGGCATGGCTCGCATTTTTCTATTAATTATTTGGCGTCTAGCTCCATCGTAGGCCAGTAGAAACCCTATAGCTTGGCCTTCCTGACCACGGTGTCTTTCTTTATGTGGCCTCTATATATCCCTTCATCGATTTCTTGTAGGACATAATCAGCGTCTCTCTTTTCGAGGCATTTTTTCCAAGGGTGGCTGAACGATCGCCGGTATAAGTGATTGCCTAGGATCGAATATCAGAATGATTTTCTTACGATTTTTTGTGCCTCGACTTCATCCTCTAGGAGGGTGGAATCTATCATATATCTCTATATTAGGGAGTACCATTCCTCCGTCGGCTTGACTTCACCCAGAATGACTAGGACCTCACTCCCTTTAGTTTTAGGTCTATTAATGCTTCCAATGGTGCAATGGAGGAGGTTATCCTCACTAGGATCCGATTCTGCTTTTGTAAGCTTGTCAGCTTCGGCATTCTGAGCCTGCGGTATCTGTCAAATTTCTATCTTTATTCCTGCCTGCTTTATCCTATCGATAAGTGCTCGTACCAGGGCAAGGTACTGCTGTATCGTCATATCTTTCATAGCGTACCCTCCCCTCAGTTGATTGACAATGAATTTTTAGTCACTATAGATATGAGCTCGGTTCGCCTGTATTACTTCGATCAACTGTAGGGCGAGGATGAACGCCTCGTACTCGACCGCGTTGTTTGTTGCGGCGAAGGAGAGTCTAGTCGCCTGATTAATGACTATTATATTTAGGCCTCGCATATGCACTCCTATGCCGCCCTGCTCTTGGGTTGAGCTTTCGTCAGTAAAAACTTTCCACATTTCCTCTAATAAAGTGATCGGCTGGGGTGATGGGTCCTCTTGTATAAAATCTGCTAATGCCTGAGCCTTCATCGCTTTCCTTGGCTTAAATCTAACGTTAAACTCTAACAACTTTATTGCCCATTCTACTAATTTGCCCCGACATCTCTGGTCTTTGGAGAACTTTTTCAGACCCAGATTAGTTTGGACCACAATCGTGTTAGACTGGAAGTAGTGCCTTTACTTTTGAGACACGATGATGACAATATAGGTAGCTTTTTCATGACGAGGGTATCTTAGCTTCGCATCCCTTAGGACCTTACTGCAGTAGTAGATGGGGTACTGTTCTTCTTTCTCCTCCCTAACCAAGGCCATCCCTAGTGCCTCTTCAGAGGTGCTGATGTAGAGAAACAGACACTCTCTAGGGGTGGGTCAGCTCAGTAGTGGTGGCGAAGAGAGGAATTGTTTTAAATCGTCGAACAATTGGTGCACTCATAGGTCCATGTGAAATTCTTCACCCCTTTTAGAGTTTTGTAAAAAGGCATGCATCGCCTGACCGAACATAATATGAATCGGCCTAAGGCACTAATCTTACCATTTAATATCTGAACGTCGTTCACCTCCTGGGTGGTTGTCTCTCCATTATGGATTTAAACTTGTCCGGGTTTGCTTCTATCCCCCTATGGGAGATTAAGCATCCCAGAAATTTCCCTGCGGCTATACCAAAAGCGCATTTCTCTAGGTTCAGCTTTAGCTAGTATTGGTTCAGGATGCGTAACACCTCTTCCAAATCAGCTGGATGTGCATCGGTCATCTTAATTTTGATGATCATGTCATCAATGTATAGTTCTACCATATCACCGATCTTACCTTCAAACACTTTATTGACCAGGTGCTGGTAGGTCATCCCCGCATTTTTTAACACAAATGGCATGACTTTACAATAACATGTTCCTTTATGAGTTATGAACGAAGTCTTTTCCACGTCATCCTTGGCCATGGATATCTGGTTGTACCCCACCTTCATGTCCACGATGGAGTAAGATTTGTATCCTACAGTTGCATCTACAAGGGAGTCGATGTTAGCCAACGAATAACTGTCTTTTGGACAGGCTTTATTTAGATCAGTAAAGTCTACACACATTCGATACGCCCCACTAGACTTCTTGACCAACACTACATTTGCCATCCAATTGGGGTACTGAACCTCCCTAATATGACCTGCCTTTAACAGTTTTGCCACCTCTTCCTTAAGGCATGCTGCTTTTTTGGACCGTGATTTCTGCGCTTTTGTTTTACGGGGCTGGCTTTTAGGTCGACATTTAGCTTGTGCTCCATGACTCTACGATCGACCCCTGTGACGTCGGCCTCTAACCATGCGAATGAGTTTTCGTTTCTCTTGAGAACCTCAATCAGGTTGGCCTTTTCCTGGGGGTTGATGTCCTCTGAGATAACTACTTTCCTGTCTTGGCTTAGGAGTAATGTTTCTAATTTACCATGGGGCTCGGTCTTATCTGGCAGATTTTCTTCAACTTGGTGGGTCAACTCAGCCCGTATTAAAGCCAGATAGGTCTCTCGTGCCATCTTCTGGCTGCCTCTAATGACTGCCATTCCTTCCTTGGTCAGAATTTACATCATAGGGTAGTATAGATTGATCACTGCCTCGGACTCAACAAGGATCGATCTTCCTAGAATAATATTGTATGCCAAGGGCATATCCACAATCAAAAACTCAGCTTATGATCTCCATTTGATCACATCATCTCCCATGGTGATTTATAGTGTGACTGACCCTATGACCTCGACTGCATGGCCACTCAGACCTAAGATTCGGTCCTGACTGACTCTGAGCTTGTTTGGGTCTAATTCGAGGGCGTCATACGTGGAGCAAGTCATTAGATTGGTCGAACTACCGGTGTCTACTAATACCCTTTTAACAAGGAACCCTTCGATCCCCATTTCAATTGCCAACGCATCCTAATGTGGGGCAGGGTTGGGTACATGGGCGAACGAGTATCACACCCCTTGCTCCCAATGGGTGTTATTGACCAGTGATGCTTTATGCTTCTTTGACGTTGGTCCACCACAAATGATGTTAATAACTCCTTACCAAGCTTAGGGGGGTCGGTTGCTCTCTCGGTGGGGGCAGCTCGATGCCTCTCCGTCCGCTCCTCTTGTTATTGATGCGGTCGCGGTCCTGCTAAGAAGTGATTGATTTTTCCCTCGGTTGCCCTTTTGTTGAGTTCGATGGCCAAATGCCGACAATCCTTGGCGTCGTGGCCCTCCAATTTGTGGAAGTTGCAATAGGTGCCTGGCTTTCCCAGCCGCTTTATCTTTGGTGGATATTCGATGTATTGTCAGTTCTTCTCTATCCAGTGCAACACTTCCTTCCGATCTGCTATCAAAGGAATCAGGTCCTTAGGGAAATCGCGACATTTATATTCATACCTCGGGGGCCTCGGGGGTAACTTATTAGTCCGGGGCGGACTCGGCTGTCGAGCTATATATTCGTGTACCGGTGTTCCTTTCTCATGGGCCTCATAAGTTACCCACTCCCTCGCCTTCTGCATCATTAATGCCAAGCTCTTCGATCTTCTTGTGAGTAAATCCTTTTTAAGGTCGGCATTTCTACAATCGCTTGCCAGTATATCAGTGGCGACGTCGACGCTACACCCTTTTACCTCGAGGGTCGCCCTTTGGAACCACTCTACGAGATCTCCCAATGTTTCATTTCGACCCTGCCTCATCAGTTATAAATCTTGAATAGTCTTATAAGGCAGGATCGATGTTACGAAGTACAGGAGGAAGTCTTTTATCATTGCCTTGAAGTGCGTGATCGACCCTGGTTTTTTTATTTTCAAACCAGAAAGTGGCTGGTCCCTCGAGGGTTGTTGGAAAGATCCTACACAACATCGCATCAGTCGCCCTGGTGGTTGCCATCTTCTGCCTGAAATTTTTGGCATGATGGTTCGGGTCGCCAGTGCTATTGTAGTCCCATAACTTCGGCCATTTGAAACTTTCGGGAAATTCTGCCCTTAAGGCATTCACCGAATGCTCCATATGACTCATCTTGTACAAGACTTGCTTTGTCATCGTCGCCAGTATTTTAAGGTCATCCAAGGCATCGGGCTTTGCCACCATTGCTTCTATCTGAGCATCGAACTCCGGACCTATTATGATATTCTTGATTTTGTTACTCGATCTGTCGATCAACCTTGGGGGTGTTACGAACTCACTTGTCAATCCTTGGGCCTTCTTCATATCGACTTTAGCCGACGTTGGCTTCATTGCGGCCCTTTTCTTCGTCGAATCTTCCATTACTAACTATTGGGATTTAAAAGAAAAATGCAAGTTCTGAATAAACCCGGTCACTGTGTTCGATCCACGTTCACCGCACCAATTTGATGTCGTGGGAGTCGGGACACAAGATCGGTGCGGTGCTTCCTAGATCGAGATACCTGCATAGACAACAGCTCGTTGGAGGGCTAGGTCGGGTGTCCGATGTGGTCTCTCCGACGCTCAAGTTAGTGTGGCGTAGGGGGATGACGTAGATATTACTAAAAGAGGTAGGTTACGTGTGTTATCTTATCTGGGGATGCATGCCCTTATTCCTTATATAGGGGGTAGTGTCCCTTGGATGGCTGCCATGTGTCTAGTCTTGGGGGATAAAGAATGTCTAGATGATTGACATGTGCCCCAATTCTCTTGACCTAGTAGGCAAGTTCCTTGAGTGGGCTTCATGGGCCTTGTTGGTATTAGGGCTTTATGTGCCTTGCTATCAATTATGAAATTGCATATTTAAGTCATGTTCTCTAAAAATTCAAATTATTTCAGTTCAGTTGAACTCAAACTCCTTTTGAAACTATTATAATGCTAATATCAAAACTCATTTTGAAATCATTCCAATTAAATTAATCAGGGCCGGCTATTAAGAAGAGCAGGGTGAGCGATCGCTTAGAGCCCCGAATCTTGAAGGCCTCAAATTTTAGTTTCAGGTATTGTATGAATTTTAGAAAAACAAAATATATACAATAACGTGAGAATAAATGAACGAAAGTGAATGTGTTCAAGCGGTTGAATGGCAGCCCCCCTACCTAGCAGGTCACGGGTTCTACTCTAATAAATTAAAAATTTTATAAATAATTATAAAGACCTTTTTATTATGATATTTTTTAAGAAAATATTATTTTTTAATCGTCTTACTTTCTAAGTCATTCAAAAATAAATAAAAGCTTCAAGTATTTATTATTTTATTATTAGTTGATAACAATTTAAGAAAATAATTCTCAAATTAAGCTTTTTTTCAATTTAGTATTGGTTTAAGTGTATATAATATTTGATTAATTTACTAAATATATTATTTTTTCTCACAAGTAAATAATTTAGTATTTAATTTTTTATTTCACATTATCCGTTACCGTTTTTAATGTAAAAGTTAGTTTTACTTATTGAATATAAGAATGTGATAAATACTTTCTTATCTTAAAAAACAATAATATTAGTTTAATTTTTTTAAAATATATTTTATTGAATTTTATTGCCATATGTTAATTAAAGCCATTTATAAAATAAATTTAAAAGCTATTGTATTTTTTTATCTTTCAAAAATATAAATAAATAAATTTTACGTTGAATATTTGATTGATAAATATTTGATTGAAATTTGTATCGAATAAACAAAATTTTCAAAATGATAATTTTGTAACTCTAAAAATGTATACATCAAAATTTAAGTATTTTATTTATTATTTATTAGTGAAATATTAAATTTGATGAAAAATTTATCGAACATACTTTCATTTAATAGGGGCATTTATTTCATCTTCTACTCAGGGCCCCTAAAATCTAGGAGACGGCCCTAAAGTTAATTATAATGTTAATATCAAAACTCATTTTGAAATCATTCCAATTAAGTTAATTAACATATAATTGATAGAATATTCCTTATAATTCAACTAATTGAATATAGTAAATTAGAATGATATTTTTGTATTCCATCAAAAAGACATATAATGCATGATGGAGCAAACAATAATATATTAGTGTAACATATAACTATAGCTAGCAGCCTGATAAATCCTCAATCATACCGTATCCAATTCAATCCCATATTGTTGAACTTTAGATCTATTTTATCATTGTATTTAGGTTCTTGGATTTGATTGATAATTACAAAACATCCATTACTTGTTTTGTTTTGTTTTCATTCAAAAAAAATTGCTTGTTTTGTTTTATTATTAAAGGTTGGTCTCTTAGTACTCCTAAAAGGCCAAAATTATCTTTTTTTTTTATTTTAATTAATTTGAAATAAAACAAAAGAGGAAGTAATCCTTTTTGTAATATAGGAAGTACCGCGTGTAAACTTTACGCCAGACTTATAAAGTGTGATTCGGTTGACAGCACAATTGAATATGTGAAAGAAAATTTATGTTCGACTCTCACTGAATATATTTGTAGAAAGAGATGATTAGTTTTAAATCTGATTAAGTCTAAAATAAAATTATTTATAGATACTTTTATTAAGTCTAAATTAATTTGGAGGCTAATTAATTGCCAACAAATAAGGTGGGAAGATGGTAGTTAGTAATTAACATATTAATTGTCAATTGGAAAGTTGATGCGACCTTTTTTGCCTATAAATAGGCATTTCCCATAATCCAAATTCATCAAATAAAATTTGAGAGTTTCCTTTCGTAGAGAGTTATATTTCCTACGAAAGAGCTTAAGAGAAGTTAGGGGAGTAACTTGAGTACTTGGGAAATACTACACTATTGGGTGTAAGGGTTAATTTGAGTGTTTCAATTTTTCTTCTAAAATCATTTTATACCTCAAGCTTGGGTATACTTGAGAGAGCTTATTATATTCCCATTATTTATTAGTGGAGTTGTTTTGGTGCCCCGTGGTTTTTCCCTTTAAAGGGTTTTCCATGTAAATCTTTGTGTCTCTTTTATTGCTCTCTTTATTTTTATACTCATTGTTGCTATATCTATTTTAGTTAATACATATCACCTTGCTACTGAATTGAGAGTTATTGTTCTAGACGTGGAATTCGACATGAAAAGACTGTACCTGGAACCCCACAGCACAATGGTGTAGCAGAAAGGATGAATCGCACTATTGTGAAGAAGGTCAGATGTAAGCTCAAAATGGCTAACTTGCCAAAGTCATTTTGGGGAGAAGCAGCACGCACAGCCTGCTATCTCATCAACAGGTCACCATCTGCTGCTCTAGATTTTGATATTCCAGAAATAGTATGGACTGGAAAAGATGTTCAATACTCTCATCTAAAAGTGTTCGGCTCTAAGGCATTTGCACATGTGCCTAAGGAGCAACGGTCAAAGCTTGATGACAAATCAAGTCCATGCATCTTCCTTGGATATGGAGATGAAGAGTTTGGGTACAAACTATGGGACCCAAAGAAGAAGAAGACCATCAAAAGCAAAGATGTAATCTTTTGAGAAAATGAGACTATAGAAAGCTTTAAGAAGAATGGAAAGTCAGGACTTGTGAATGACGTAATTCCCAGCCATGTTCCTTCATCGTCAAACAGTACCATTGATGGAGATGAGGAACAAGTTCAGAACAACGATGAAATTTCAGAGCTAATGGAGGATCACAAGCAAGAAGATGTTGATGAGCAGGGGGAGCAACCCACCCAGCAAGCTGAAGCTGAACAACAGCTTAGAAGATCTACCAGGGATCGCCAACCAACATCAAAGTATCCTAGTTCTGAGTATATTCTCCTTACTGATGAGGGAGAGCCTGAGAATTTTCAAGAAGTTCTAACTCATACAGATAAAGAATCTTGGCTGGAGGCAATGCAAGATGAGATGAATTCCTTGCAGAAAAACAACACATATGAGTTAGTCAAACTTCCTACAGGAAGAAAAGCCTTGAAGAACAAAAGGGTTTTCAAGCTTAAAAGAGATGGCAATGGAAAGCTAGTGAAGTGTAAAGCTCGTCTAGTACTGAAAGGATTCCAACAACAGAAAGGAATTGATTTTGATGAAATCTTTTCTCCGGTGGTTAAAATGACTTCTATTCGAGCAGTTCTAAGCTTAGTAGCAAGTTTGAATCTTGAGCTTGAGCAGTTAGATGTGAAAACTGCCTTCCTTCATGGTGACCTAGAGGAAGAAATCTACGTGGTGCAACCAGAAGGCTTCGAAGTAAAAGGGAAAGAGCACATGGTTTATAAGCTACAAAAGAGTCTGTATGGGTTAAAACAAGCACTCAGGCAATGGTATAAGAAGTTTGACTCTTTCATGAGTAGTCATGGATATAAGAAGACCCAGGCGGATCCATGTGTCTACTTCAAGAAATTCTCTGATAACAACTTCATCATATTGTTGTTATATGTTGATGACATGTTGATCGTGGGACAAGATGTTTCTTCAATTCGTAAATTGAAAGAGCAATTAGTAAAGTCCTTTGACATGAAGGACTTGGGTCCAACACAATAGTTTTTGGGCATGAGGATTGTTCGTGATCGAAGCAAGAACAGGTTGTGGCTATCACAAGAAAAATATGTTGAACGTGTGCTACAACGTTTCAACATGTTGAATGCTAAACGAGTTAGCATTCCTCTTGCTAGACATCTGAAGCTGAGCTAGGAATCTTGTCCTACAACTAAAGAAGAGAAGGAATACATGAGAAAGATTCCATATCCCTCTGCAGTGGGGAGTTTGATGTATGCGATGGTTTGCACAAGGCCAGACATTGAACATGCTATTGGAGTTGTAAGCAGATTCTTAGACAATTCAGGAAGACAACACTGGGAAGCTATAAAGTGGATTCTCATATATTTGAAGGGAAGTTCAAAGAAGTGCTTATGTTATAGAGGATCTAAACCAATCCTAGAAGGCTTCGTTGATGCTGACATGGCAGGAGATCTCGATCATAGAAAGTCAACTTTGGGATGCGTATTTACATTTGCCGGGGGAGCAATTTCTTGGCAATCTAAATTATAGAAATGTGTTGCACTTTCTACGACCGAAGCGGAGTATATATCAGCTGCTGAAGCAGGAAAAGAGATGATTTGGTTAAAGAGATTCTTTGAAGAGTTTGGTCAAAAACAAGCTAACTGTATAGTATATTGCGATAGTCAAAGTGCTATAGACTTAAGCAAGAATACTATGTATCATTCTCGAACAAAGCACATTAATATCCGCTATCACTGGATACGCGAGCAACTGGAAAAGGGGATTTTTCATCTTGAGAAAATTCCAACAAAAGAGAACCCCTCAAATATGTTGACAAAAGTTATTCCTCGGGATAAGTTCGAGCTGTGCAATGAGCTGATTGGTATGAGCTCCAAGTAAGAGCTTATTTCATACCCCAGTGGTTTGGAGGGGGAGAATTGTTAAGTCCAAACTAATTTGGAGACTAATTAATTCAACCAATTTGGAGGCTAATTAATTACCAACAAACAAGGTGGGAAGATGGTAGTTAGTAATTGGCATATTAATTGCTAATTGGAAAGTTGATACAACTTTTTTTTTTGCCTATAATAGGCATTTCCCATAATCCAAATTCATCAAGCAAAATTTGAGAGTTTCCTTTTGTAGAGTGTTATATTTCCTACAAAAGAGCTTAAGAGAAGTTAGAGAAGTAAATTGAGTACTTTGGGAAATACTATACTATTGGGTGTAAGGGTTAATTTGAGTGTTCCAATTTTTCTCCTAAAATCATTTTATACCTCAAGCTTGGGTATATTTGAGAGAGCTTATATTATATTCCCATTATTTATTAGTAGAGTTGTTTTGGTGTCCCGTAGTTTTTCCCTTTAAAGGGTTTTCCACTTAAATCTTTGTGGCTCTTTTATTGCTCTATTTATTTTTATACTCGTTGTTGCTACATCTATTTTAGTTAATACATATCACCTTGCTACCGAATTGATATACGGGACCCAATAACTTTTCCTT
The DNA here is from genome assembly GCA_947683365.1 of Euphorbia pulcherrima. Classification (NCBI taxonomy): domain Eukaryota; kingdom Viridiplantae; phylum Streptophyta; class Magnoliopsida; order Malpighiales; family Euphorbiaceae; genus Euphorbia; species Euphorbia pulcherrima. Next base: position 11,165,981 of record CANTUS010000016.1, read on the forward strand.
TATAATAGAAGTTTCTTTTATACCAATGGATGCACTAGGTCTTGTAGACAAGACCATACCCAAAATCTGTTTACAAAATAATAAATTTTGTAGGTACGTGTGGTTCCTATAGCTTTACTTGTTGCCATTCCTTCACATGCAAAGGCATGTTATGAAAATAGTTTTGGCTTATGTTTTGCATGTGCATGTTGGACTCGCACATGGTTTTTTATTGTTTTGGCCTATGTAAACTAAGATGGGATTATTAATCAATAATAGTGAAACGACATAAAAACGTGCATTTTTACTTGTTAAGTTCACTATGTTAATCCTGGTTAGACAAACCCTGCAATTTAATCCCATGTATTTGAAATTTTAGTGTTGGGTCCTGAATCCCGATTAAGGCTAAAGTAGTTTAAAAACTAAACTATATAAAACTATTACGATATAAAAGAAATTAATACTCAAAACTCGGCAATGACAACCAATATATATTACAATGCCAATTTTATAACAATCCAATAATGAAATGTACACTCGTGAAGTTCTAACTAAATGCAAGCTAGTATTCAACTCATACTATTGCTAGTATTCTCTTGAGTTTTAATCCTCTAACAACTCATCCAATTATAGAATTCTTACCTTGCTTAAGTATCCTCATTTGCAGGGGTTTAGTATATTTTCACTACTTCTCTAACCTAATTAAGTAGTTCACTCAATTTACAGAACAAGAGATGAGATTTGTAACATAAGCTCAAGTAGATGTTTCAAAGAATGCTTTCTTTCTTGTAAAGCCAATGCATATGATATGAATAACATTGCAATATATATCTTCACATGGGCATTGAATAAATTGTCCCCAAATCAGGCCATACACAATGTCTCTGTAGTATAACCACCCCTTGTCCTATTGTGAGGTTTAGGTGCCTCAGATAACTGCCCCTTCAATTATTCAACATATTTTAGTTTCATACTATACCATAACAGCATAGCTCTGTTTCAGCTCTGAAGTTTTCTTATATTTCATTAAAAATTTAAAATTCATTTTACAAGGATCTTAATTTTGTATCTTGCTTTGGATACCGTCTTCTAGGGACCCTAAATACTTAAAAATTAAAATTAATTTGGCCCTAGTGACAGGCGTACACAAAAGATTGATACACGAGACCAGTTTTACTCTAAATTTGCTCTTTAAAGCTAGTACTGGAGTTGCTTCCGGATAAAGGCAACGCTTTTCTGAAAACAGTTGTAGAAGCTCAAATACTGGATCAGAGGCAACACTTCCGGATCTCAATCTGTTGCCGGAGCTCAGAAGCTAGACCAAAGGCAACGCTTTTTTCTCTGAAGCAGTTGCTTAAAACTGAAATTCTGGGCAGGAATTCAATAGGTGATTTTGAACTCGGAGGCTAAATCTGAGACATAAAAATAGCAGAAAAAATGGGTTAATGGTTAGCATGAGTTGAGTCGAGTAGGAGACTCTGTCCTTAAAGGATACTTAGTAGTTCCTTCCAGGATTAAACAACTCCTTCAAACTCGATTTGAGTTTAGGTACCGCAATCAGAAATGCTTATCATATCCAGAAGAGATGGAGAGAGAAGAGAGTAAAAATTAGATTCTCACAAAAGAAAACCCGCTCTACTATTTATAGGTAAACAAAAGAGTTTATAGTCATAAAAGTTTTGCTGTTATAAAAATTAATAAAATAGTTATTTAGTGTTTTAATTACAATTAAAACACTTAGTCAAAACCATAACCACATGAGTTAAAAACTGTAACCACAATATTTATGAAAATATAGTTGCTAGAGTTTTAAATATAAATAAAACTCAGATTTATTAAGGAATTAAAATCAGTAACAACCACAATTAAAATAATTGACCAAAGATATTTTTCTCAATAAAAAAATCATAAAACTTATTCTTTTGAAAGTAACATAAAAGTCTCATTTTTCCAATAATCCCTCACAACTTTCAAAAGAAGTTTAAGTGAAAAGAATTTTCTGGATATCTCAAGTTTGACATATAATGCACGGAACTGGTGTCTTGTGGACTATAAACCAGAACTTGATAGATAAAATTTAACTTACGCAATATTTGATTAAACATTTAGTTTCTATGAACCAAAATAAGCGCTATTGTAAGATAGGGATTTTACCATATCGCATTATACCAAGTACATTTCTGTTCATCGCAGTTTTGCGTAAATAGGTCGTGCGCGTGCCTGGTCTTTGATGAGTGCTCTAGAGATATTGCCAATATTATATCTCATAGAAGCGACCCTACTTCACACTCACATAGGTGATATTATCTAGTGTGTATTGCACTTTATACACCACTCATAAGAGCTATGAAATCTCATTAAGAGTCCTTTTGACTCAACCTCTCAAGATATGCAGCATAGCACTTTTCACACATCTAGGATTTGGGACAGTATTAATAGTGCTAGCAGAACTAACGGAAGGCTTGTTAGTACCCATATGAACCTATTATGTGGGATCTCCACTCATGTAAGTTGGGTTCCCACCCTTCATTATTTCTAATTGGCTTACGTCCCATCCTCTCTAATGTATCAATAATAAATTTCCTTTTCAAAAATTCATTTCTCAAATATTAGTCAGATGATTTGATTAGAATCACTCTAGACTTAAATGGATATAGTTACATCTCAATTATATTTCTCAAACGTATACGTTTTATTTTTGCCATTATAGGTCTTATGTCTCAATATATATTACAATTTTGCAATCTCAATATATATACATTAAGTGTGTTAACTTTAATAAAGTTATAGTTACTCAAAAGGTTTTTCCAACCACTTAGTCTCATTTCATTCCAACTCTCAAGCAACTAACTCTTAACATAGCTTGCTTGGTTGGTTTTCATATTATTGTTCTACCGCCAAATGTGAGAACATAACCACTAATAAATTTCTTTCCATATGAATTAAAAATTCACTCGACGTCATTGTTCCCCTCAAGAACAATGGGAAATTCACTAATGAATTTCTTCTTATATGAATCAAAGATTCACTCAACATCATTGTTCCTCTCAAGAACAAATGGAAAATTTATTATATAGAATACCATATTTAATGGTTTCTCTCAAATATTTCTTAAGCCTCAATATGGCTTCTCTATAATCAATGATTAGATTATGTGTATACTTGATCACATAGCATATGTTATATCTCAATGTGTGAAACTCAATAAGTATAAATGCATACTTAGATTTAGCCACTAGATCATCATTATCTTCCTCTTATTAAGTATTGGAATCATAAGAAGTTTCTCAACATAGTGTTCTTGTTGTGAGCACGGGATTTTACAGTCCCTCTCGCGAGACGATAATGACGTATACCCAATTTTATTCCTCATAATAAAAATTCTTTTTTGAAATTTTTAGTACCAATATAAAATTCTCTACGAATTTTATTTTCAAAAAAATTCAGTTTGGCGTATCCGGAAACGCGTCCGGTGGTAGATCAGACCGATAATTTGCACCTAAAAAATAATTTAGTCCAAAATATCCATAAAAGTAAAAAAAAAGACCCCAATAATTCAGTTTTTCTGTCAAAATCACTTTTCGCCGAATTTCCTCTCCCTTTCTCCAATTTCGGGCTTATATCGTGCTAGCTTTTCAGACCTCTCAAGAGAGCGAGGCCGCCGGCAGCCTCGCTGATGTTGGGATGCCGGCGACGACATCATCCATGCCGGCGGCTGCATGGCTTTCAGCTGTAGAACAGTTGTGTGCCTTTTTTGCTCGATATCCGACGGATATTTAATTCAAGGCAATTTCCTCAGCCATTTGAAAGGGTTGAACACTTAAGGCTTGAAGTCTTATAGAGATTTTGGGCATATAGCTAGATTTAGTGGGATGAGGTTTAGAAAAGGTAAGAAAAGGGGATTCAATTCATCTTTTCTTGGTTTTTCTCTACTGAACTCTCTGATATTAAGTAGATTTTTAGGTTTAGAATCACTAAAAATAGGATTTAGAGACTAAAATCACCCCTTACTTCTCAAATCATCTTTTGAGCTCCCCGGAGGTGTCATATGGATCACAAAAACGTGGATTCACGGCCCCGAGGTAAAAATTCTGAGTCTCATAGCTCTTTTGCTCTCATTTTACTTGTTTGTTGTGTTGTAGCTGTTTGGGCTTAGTTTTGGGTTTTTGGTCGCTTTCCGGCCAAAAATAGCTGTTGCAAGAAACTGAAGCCGCCGGAGGCATTTGAAGCCACAGGAGGTATCAACCATGCCGCCAGCAGCATCGTTGATACTGCTACTGGCCTCATTTGCCCCCAAGTGGCCCTATTTTCTTGCAAGAACCTTTCTTCATAGTATCCAAAAATTTATGTAGCCTACCTGTGTAACTGAGATTGCCAGCAGCATCATCGATGCCGCTGGGGGCCCCAGTTATATCGTCGGCGGAATGGCCTTCCGGACAGCAGTTTATTTTTTCATTTTATTTTGTGACCTAGTTTAAATTCCTGAAGCTAGGGTGTACAGTGCAACGATAAAGATCCAGAACCTTCTGAAAACAGACCTCACCCCATACCATGTGGCATTTTCACTAATAATCTGGTTAAATAACAACCGAGTCTAAAATTTGGATATAACGGAACTTTCCCACAAACGCCATTTAAATCCCATTTTTAGCCATCCAACGGGGCTCCATACATTGTAAATAAATATGCCATGATTCACACTAACTTGGGTCTTGTTTTGTTTACTAACTATGCATGTTATGCGATATATCTCGTACAATGTTCCGTATTTGTGCTAACCATTTTGTACAAGTAGATTTAGGTTAGATGAATGCTAGGCCTTCGGGTATTTTATTTATTGTATAGAAAAATGTATAGGTATTTGGAAAGCCATGTAATTATTATTTTACTTTTCGCATTTTATTTGGGATAACTGTAATAATTTATTTATTTCTTGCTTTTGAATGCTTGTTAAATAATACGAAAACAACATATAAACCGAAAACACAATAAATAGGGTGGATTAAAACCGATTAAGAAAGAATGAAACCTTTTAACTTTGTCAATGTAAAATAGATAGCATCATCCGAACTTGGAATCTCTACTTAAGGTATGGTCTACCGACCGGTCGGAAAATCGTACCAAAATTTCCCTGTTGAGCTGAATCGGGTGGCGACTCTATTTTAAGTACGGGATTTCGATCTCATATCTTTTGAACATTAAAATATGCAAAACCATTTTCACAGTCACCATTACATCTCTTATTTTTCATGGAGACCAATCCACCGGCCCGGCTTCGCAGCCGTCGCGTAAAACGTCGTCCGCTCACACTTGTATTAGCAAGACACTCTCATTCATCCTTATAATTCACACACCCAATATTACATTGGCTTCTCTTATGTCTTTCATGACAAATATTGATAATAAGATTATCTTTATTCTATTGATAACATCAATACTCGAAATAAAGATAGTCATATCAGCCACGTATAATCACATATATATCATTAATCATTTTAGTATAAACACATATATCCGCCTCAAATGATCAAACTTCTCAATTCGTTATTTAGGTGCTTGTCACTAAACCATATAAAGACTTCATCAACTTTTCCATCCATGTCCAGGCTCTACATACCCCTCAAGTTGTACCATATATAAAAACTTTATTTTAAAAGGCAATTTTAACACCCATGTGGTGAACTCAATTGTAAAAAGAAGCTATAGCAAAAAATATAGAAGAACCATAATCTAAAACACAAATTCCTATATTCCCGTGAGCACGGGATTTTGCAATCCCTCTCGCGAGATGATGACGACGTGTACCCGATTTTAATGCCTCAAAATAAAAGTTCTCTTTAGAATTTTTATTACCAAAATAATATTCCTCGCGAATTTTATACTTGGTAGAATCCAGTTCGGCGTGGCCGATAACGCGTTCGGTACAAACTTGAACCGATGATTTACACCGAAATTAAAAAATACCTATTAAAATATCATTAAAAATCAAAAAGATACCTTTTCACCCACTATTATACCACTTTAGGCGACTTTTTAGGCTCCTAGGCCTGCTGCCTGTCAGTATGATGGAGGCTGATGCCACCAGCGGTATCAGCCATGCCGTCGGCGATATCACCATGTCGTCGGCGGCATCATCCATACCGCCGGCGGCATCTCCATGTCGTCGGTGGCATGACCCGAGATGGGTCCCTGCACAGACAGCCTTTTGGCACTTTCGACGGAATTGGTCAAAAAGGCCTCAAAAAACACTCCATTTCACCTATAAAAGCACACCTTGAGCTGCAATTTAGGAGAGGGGAGAACCATCAAATGTTAGAAGTATAATGTTAGAATGAGAAAATAGACTTTAGTGAGATAAGAATTAGATAAGGCAGAAAGACGTAGATAAGCCATTTTTCCTGGCTTTTCTTCTTTGAATTCTCTGATTGGGAGCTTAAAATCAGTAAATCCTATAGTTAAAATCAACTTAATTGGATTTAGAAACCCAAAACACTTAAATTTACTACTAAATTGTCATAACAAGCTCCCCGGAGGCGTTTCTTTTTAGTTCACTAAGAGGTGGATTCATGGCCTCGAGGTAAAAATCCTGAGTCTCATAGCTCTTTGGCATTAATATTACTGATTTGTGTTAATTTTTGTTAATTTATATTCATTTTTGGGCTTTCGATCATTTTTTACTATTATCCCTGTTGCTGCAAGAAATTGAAGTCACCGGAGACATGTGATGTCGCCGGCGGTATCAGCCATGTTGCCAGAGACATCACTGATACCGCCGGTGGCATCACATTCCCCAGAGACTTCATTTTCTTATGGGACCCTTTCTTTATGGTACTCAGAAAGCCATGCGACCTGCCTGCATACTGATGTCACCAGCGACATCAACCATATCGCCGGCGGCATCACTTGCGTCATCGGCGGTATGACTTTCTGGACAGCAGTTTTATTTTCATTTGACCCCGGATTAGTTATTGTCCCAAACTAGGATGTACAGTGTAACGAGGGAGGTCCAAAGCCTTTCGAAAACAGACTCCACCCTATAGTGGTGGCATTTTTCACTTATAATCCTGTTAAAGCAAAGATCAAATCTAAAATTCGGTTAAAAATGGAATTTCCCACAAACACCGTTCGAACCTCATTTTAGCCATCCAATCGGGCTTATAATATGGTAAATAAAATATGTCATATCCGTGCCAATCACCTTCTGCAGGTAGATGTAAATTGGACATTCAGGTACTTTATTTATCGTATAGAAAAATGTACAGGGTTTGAAAGCTTTGTAACAATTTTATTTTTCGCGCTTATTTTTTAATGGCTGTAAATATTCTATTCATCATTTCAATTGCTTGATAAACGCGAAAATAACAGAATAACTGAAAACACAAATAAATAGGATGGATTAAATCGATTAAGAAAGAATGAAGTATCTTAACTTGGCCTAATGAAAAATAGATAACATCATCCGAGCTCGGAATCTCTACTTAAGGTATGGTCCAACCACCCGGTGGGAAAATCGTACCAAAAATTCCCGGTTGAGCTGAACCGGGTGGCGACTCTATTTTAAGTACGAGATTTCGATCTCGTATCTATTGAGCATTAAAATATGCAAATCCATTTTCCGATTACATCAATGAAAATCTTAAAGAGGCCGGAGGCTCCGCAGTCGCCGCGCAAAACATCGTCCGCTCACAATTCTAAAGAATATAAACAAACTCAAATAATAAGAAGCTTCATTCAAAACCTTTGATTCAAAAGATGAAATAGTTTTGCCAATAATAAAAGTTCATCTTCAATCAAACACATATAAAAAATTTCACCAAAACTTTCTTTTCAAAGTTCTTTTTCCTTTCCTCAAATTATCATTTTCAAACTCAATTTAAAAAATAGGTGCAACCAGGTCAACATCCGGAACAATACTTAAAAATGGAAATCTCTCTAGTCTTTATTGAAAACATTCACAAAGAATTTGTGTTCTTTGTCTCAGAGATATTATTTCCAAGTACGTCAATAAATTCAACAAAATCTATGAACATACAAACATAAAGTTTGGACATGTTTCTCTTTTCATAAATTCGATAATAACCACCTTAATAAAACACCCCACACTTTTGAGTATTTCAAATTAGGATGATAATCCTCTCATTTCTCATAAAATGTCTTATCGGTTTCTCATATGAAATTCTATTTGTGTAAAAATCTTAAGAAATAGTTCCACTAACAAATATCTTAAGTATATATCTAACATATTAAATATGAAACTCATATACATATACACTTAGTCAAATGACTCACAAAAACAAGTTCTCATGCGCCTCAAGTTTACTAGAAATTATAAACCCTCAAATTTCAAGGTAAACGCATCAAAATTATACTCATATAAGCACACATGGTTACTAACACTTTTGCAAACCTAAAATCTGCTCAGTTCCAGATTTTGTGAGTCCACTTCAACTCAAATTTTGAACATGTAAACGAATATATTTTACAAAACTTTATTCTACTCATAAAAAAATATATGTCTTAAGTTTCCAACGCCACTAAAAACATGTAAAACCAATTTGTATAACTAAAGTTATGCCACAAACAATCATCTACGCTCAAAGCTGAAATTCAACAAAACCGAGATTTCAATCTCAACTTCAATAAATTTTTCAAACTATTAAACGAAAGAATTTGAAAAACATCTCTTATAAACATATCTTTATCTATGTCTCGTGAAACCATAGAAATAAGAATCACTCAAAACGGAGTTGTAAATCTCAAAAAAATTCATAAACAAGCAGGAGTGTTCAAAGCTAAAATTTTCAGCAAACATAAAACAAAAGTTTAATCACAAATAGGCTATCAACAAACTCCAATAAAAATGAAATCAAGATGTCTCAAAACAACTTAAATCAAAAACATATTAAACCACATAAAATATACCAAAACCTCATTTATCTCTCAACAAATGAATAATTTGATTCAACACAATTTCCACCCCTCAAAACTTTGAAAGTTCGAACTTATGAAATAAAACTACTCAAATTCATAAGCCTTAACTACCACAATGCAAATCTCATGATTAACCAAATTAGTAAAGAAAAGCAAACATATAAATTAATCATCTCAAATATATTCTATTGTTCATATACATCATTCCGACAACACACTATCTTTGATTATTAAACCCTTATCGGACTCAAAAGTTACTTGCACTCTATTTTTGCCTAAAAGGCTCGCTAAAACTAATTCAGTTTAAACATTGAGAACAAGTACCACCTCATTATGTGCTAAAGATGTGAGCTTAAGGAGAACCTTTATTCTCCACTTTCAACTTGGGTATATATGACTATAGAGAATTTTTATTTACTCCCACAAACGTGCCTCATTACTTCATAGTCAGTAACTCACTCATTCACATCAATCATTATGTTTACTTGTGAAATGACTACAAAAATAATATCATCTACTTAACTATAAGTTGAGTTTGTCACATTTCACGACTCTTTTCCTCCATTTAGAAGCATGGTGGTCACATGTATAAAATTTCCCCTTTTTATATTATTGAAGGTTTTATTACATTTGAGCTTTATAAATTAACCATAGAGAAATTCGTACCTTTTTTCCTTAGCGAGGATTGGTCTCCATGGTGTTTGCCTTTGAGACTATCTCTTTCTCCTTAGTTATTCGATCTCCTTCCAATTGACTTTATTTAGGCCAATGCAACTTCTGCTTACGAGCACCCTTATAATTGTATTTGGAAATCAAATATTCTCAAATCTCATTAGCTTCAACTTTCAAAAAATAGCACCAAATTTAATTTTTGTAAATAAATAACTTAGCTTATAGTGGTGGAACAACTGCTTTCATTTTCTCGAAGGAATTGGATCCCCTGGAGTAGCATAATTTTTCATTATGGAATTATCTTTTAAGATTGTTGTAAAATTTGCTCTAAATTTGCTCTTTAAAGATAGTTCCGGACAGAGGCAACGCTTTTGTGAAAACAGTTGCACAAGCTCAAATACTAGATCAGAGGCAACACTTTCAGATCTGAATCTGTCGCCGGAGCTCAGAAGCTGGATCAAAGGCAATGCTTTTTTCTCTGAAGCAGTTGCTTAAAACTGAAATTTTGGGCAGGAATTCAGTAGGTGATTTTGAACTTGGAGGCTAAATCTGAGGCACAAATATATCGGAAAAAATGGGTTAGTGGTTAGCATGAGTTGAGTCGAGTAGGAGACTTTGTTCTTAAAGGATACTTTGTAGTTCCTCCCAAGATTAAATAACTCCTTCAAACTCGATTTGAGTTTGGGTGCAGGAATCAGAAATGTATATCATATCTAGAAGAGATGGAGAGAGAATAGAGTAAAAATTAGATTCTCATAAAAGAAAACCCGCTCTACTTTTTATAGGTAAAAAAAAGAGTTTATGGCCATAAAAGTTTTGTTGTTACAAAAATTAATAAAATAGTCGTTTAGTGTTTTAATACAATTAAAACATTTAATCAAATTCATAACAGCAGGAGTTAAAAAAATGTAACCAGATTATTTATAAAAATATAGTTGTTAAAGTTTTAAATATAAATAAAATTTAGATTTATTACGGAATTAAAATCAGTAACAGCCACAATTAAAACAATTGACCAAAGATATTTTCTCAATAAAAATATCATAAAATTTATTCATTTGTAAGTAACATAAAATTCTCATTTTTTCAACAAGAATTACTCCTAAATAGGGGAAATTATACAATGGACCTGGTCCTTTAGACCCTTCATCTTGCATGAATGAATAAAATAACAGAATGTAATAGCATAAAATAGTTTATAGGACACATGTCATTCATGCGGGGGAAACGGACCGAAGGACTCGATGCATTGTATAATTTCGCAATAAATAGGCAAACCGAATAAAAAGTAAAATTTACTCACTTTTAGAATGGTTTGGGCGATAAAATGAAAAAAGTCCAATTTTTTGAAATTAAATCAGTTATCCCAATCTATATCTCCTCTTCCGTATCTCTCCACTCACAATTAGAAATTAACCATATTTAGGATAGAAAAAATGAAAAAAATGTTCAAATCTTAAATTGTGAATGTGAGAAGAAAAGAAGACATAACACTGAAATAAGAGATTTTCTTCCCAGTTTTTCAACCATTAATATAACTCACTAACAAAACTACTCATACCTTTACTGAAATGTATTAAAGCATGCTTAAACATACTAAAAATTAGAAATATAGAATATATATTTTTTAAGAAAAGTACTTTTGACTCATCGAAATTCATACACATTTGACATGGTTCATGTTAAAGTTCAAGCTTTGCCTTTTAGGCAGCAGCCGCAGCACACCAGGCACATGTGGGCCTACTGTACTAGTGTTAGAGTGGAGACGCGTTGAGGATTGTGGCTTGATGGGCTTTAGAGGTGGATCCATTGATGCTTATGATTGGGCTTTCAAGTGCCCCAAATAAAGCCTAAACAAGCTCCTCTTTTAAAGAGTTGAATTTAAAAAAGGTAATTTTAAAAAACCTACCTCGTAGTTTCACTGATTTGTAAAATAGTTTTTATGGAAATTTTTTTCCAAAAGGTTCTGTGTTTTAAAACGTTATCAAATAACTGAATTTTTGCTAACACCGTCAAACAAGCAGGGGTAGTTTTGGAAACCTAAAATTCAATTAGCCAAACTTCAGTTATTTACTGATGATTAGAACCACATACCCCTTTTGAAAATTTAGGTTTCCTAAATTACCCCGCTTATTTGACAGTGTTAGCCAAAATTCAGTTATTTGATAATGATTAGAACTATATACCCCTTTTGAATAAAAATCCACGGTAACTGTTTTGCTGAAACCATAGAGTATGTTTTTTAAGTTTACCCTTTTAAGAAAATAAACTATTTAACAATTGAATGAATATATTCGATTTTATTATTAGAAGTGTGGAGTTAAAATCTTATACACTGCTTTAAAAATCCCGCCTAGGCGCTATTTTGGGACTTTCGCCGGACATCTCATTCATAGGGCGCTTTCAGGTGCTTGACCGATTTATTGTCATCTAGATACCGCCTAATCCGACTTTTTCTGCTTAGACGACGCCTAAACTCCATTTTTTTCTACCCACAAAAAGTAGCTTAGTTGGTAAAACTAAAGTAGATTAAAGTATTTTTACAATAAATTTATCATTTTAAATTTCAAACTGAGAAACAATGTGCTTCTATGCCACTAATAAGAAGGCTCATACCGTTCGATTAGCTCCTAACGATTTTTAAAACATTGTCTAAATTATGTATATTAATTTATAATATTAGAATTTGTTTTTAGTTAGATTTATATTTTTATGTATTAATAAATATTAAAAAATAACAAATTTGTCTAAGCCCTTTAAGCCTCAACTGTCCGACTAGCACCTAACACGTTTTAAAACATTGCTTATTTGGAACCAAAATTTGAAGGTGTAAATGAACTTATTTAGAACCAGACCAAGTAAAATGGAAAAGCATATAACTGCACATGATTGTGCAAAATAGTTACCTAAATGTCTCAAAGAAGAGCGTGTAACCAATATAGAATATTTGACAAACTAATTAACCAAAATATGCTCATATACAAACCACCAAATCAAGAAAGATTGCAGCCCATTCAAACACAATTCGCTCTCGTTTTCTCTCAATAGAGATCGTTGTTCGTGAATATTATTTCATTCTTGCGTTTTTTCTTCTTGAATCCTTTATTCATTGCCGATTTCCTTCTGTAATTTCTCTTCTGCGATCTGTTATCTGTGATTTTGCATTTTTTATCTTAACAATCAGAAAATCAAATCAATTTATTGAATGACAACAGATTTATTTTTATTCTTACGTATCTGTATCAGATTTATCAGGCTTGTAGCAGATTTATAACAGATTTGTACTAGATTTAGACCTGTTATAAATCTGTTACAAATCTAATATAAATGTGTTATATATCTGTTATAAACGTAAAATAAATTTGTATGTCTGCTACAAACATGATAAATATCTAATACAAGTGTTTGATGAATATATAACAAATTTATAACAGTATTGTATCAGATAGGAATATGAATGAATATCTGTTACATATTTGATACATATCTATTATATATCTTATATAAGCATGATAAATGTCTAATACAATGTTTGATGAATATATAATAGATCTATAACAATATTATATCAAATAGGAGTATGAATGAAATGTTTCCTTGTATCTGTCACATATCTACTACATATTTGTTACATATCTAATACATATCTGTTATATATCTACTACAAGCATGATAAATTTCTAATACAGGTATTTCATGAATATATAACAGATTTATAACAGTATTGTATCAGATAGGAATATGAATGAAGTATTTATTTGTATATGTTACATATCTACTACAAATCTATTACATATCTGATACATATTTGTTATATATCTGCTACAAGCATGATAAATGTCTAATACAAGTTTTTGATGAATATATAACAGATTTATAACAGTATTGTATCAGATAGGAATATTTAATGAAGTGTTTCTTTGTATCTGTTACATATCTAATACATATTTGTTATATATCTGCTACAAACATGATAAATGTCTGATACAAGTGTTTGATGAATATATAACAGATTTATAACAAATATTGTATTAGATAGGATATGAATAGAGTTGCTACAAGTCTAATACAAATGCTTGATGAATATATAATAGAAATATAACAGTTTTGTATCTGATATAAATTTGTTATATTTTTGTTATAATGAAAGCATATAAAAGTAAGTAATAAATTGAATATGGCGTAAAGAAATTACGAAAATTATATTTTAATTAATTAGAAACTTAATATGAGCTTTAAATAATAAATTTAAAGTTGGCCACAAATTAATTTGTCCAAAGCATAAGTGAAAGTTTAAATTTTAGGAAAACAATCAAGAGAAATTGTCACTTTTGACCCATTTTCTCCAAATATTTTTTGTTAAAATTTGACTCAATAACCTAAATGCCATAAAAAGTTTTATTAATAACTTCTATACGCTCTTATTAACTTTTATACCCAATAGCATGCGATTATGTTATTTTTTTTTCATTTGTTTGGCTTATTTTGGATTTATCTCTCAAACCGTTCATTTTTTCGACATGCCGCTTTAGAGTTTTTTGTTCGTCTCATTTTTATCTTCGAAACGTCATCCACTGTGATATACTTTTTCCAAAAAAATTTTAAAACCTGTTACAAATCTAATATAATTCTTTTATAAATCTAATATATTTCTGTTAACAGACTTATAACAGATTTATAATAGATATATATCAGTTCAATGGACATTACAAATGCAAAGAGACTTATATTAGACTTATAAGGGACTTATATTAGACTTATAACATATATATATATCAGATATATAGTAGATATATAACAATTCAATGAGCATTGCAAATACAAAGAGACTTATATTAGAATTATAACAGAATTATATCAGAAATATATTAAATACATATCTAATATAATTCTCATATAATTCTGATATATGACAGATTTGTAGTAGATGTTCATCTAAATCAGACTTATAATAGATTAATAATAGATATATACCAGTTCAATGAGCATTGCAAATACAAAGATACTTATATTAGACTTATAAGGGACTTATATTAGACTTATAATATATATATATATATATATATATATATATATATATATATATATATATATATATCAGATATATAGTAGATATATAACAATTCAATGAGTATTGTAAATACAAAGAGACTTATATTAGAATTATAACATAATTATATCAAAAATATATTAGATATATATCTGATATAATTCTGTTATAATTCTAATATATGACAGATTTATAATAAAATTATATTAGCTTGAACGAATCCCTAACCCCATTTTTAAAATACTAGTTGCAATCCTAGAAACCAAGCAAACCTCTTTTTCCAGCTTTCTTCTCTCCATCTCCATTTTTTATTCCCTCTTTTTTTTTTCCTTTTTTCACAAAGACAAACCTCACTTTTAATATTCAACTGTACCGTATTCGCCCATTTTTTATATATAATCCGTACTCTTCTCTCTTTTTCAATCACTCTATCTCAACCAAGAAGAAAAAGAAAACAGTAATAATGGGGAATTCTCTCTTTCCTCTCTTCATTTTTGCTCTTTTTACTTCCTTTTATTGTGAGTCTCTCTGATTCTTTATTATTCTGCATTTCTTTCTTGTATTTCCATTGAATTTGACAGTTCTCTTCTTTATTTGCAGGCGCTGAGATCTCCAATAAGATCGGAATCAACTGGGGAACGCTCGGGAATAACCTCCCATCGCCGCCGCATACGGTGGAGCTAATTCAATATCTCAAAGCTAAACGAGTCAAAATCTACGATGTCAATCCCCAAATTCTCAATGCTCTCCGAAACACCGATATTCAGGTCTCAATTATGGTTCCCAAGGAGCTCATCCCATTATATTAGATTTATAATAGATTTATATTAGATTTGTAACAGGCCGAAAAAAAAGGTTGGAAAAAGTATATTATAATGTATGGCGTTTCGAAGATAAAAATGAGACGAACAAAAAATTCTACAGCGGCATGTCAAAAAAATAAACGATTTGAGAGATAGGTGCAAAATAAGCCCAAAAAATACTATTCTAATAGCATGATATGCGCATTAGCGTATTTTAATTAATAAATTTTTAAAATATTCGTTGAAAGCATTTTTTTTATAATATTTTAATTATTATTTTAGCTAAATTAAATTAGTACGGTACTTTTTCCAACAATCAACCAGCTAAAAACCGCAACAAAACGGGGTCCAGGGCGCCGTAGGAGCCCTTAATGCAAACTAACAAAAAGTACGTTCCCCCCTATTAAACAATTCCCCAGACGCCACATCTGTATTTTCCCAATATTTTGGAAACCACCTCTCCCATGGGCTACCACGTGTCCACAAACCAACTCACCCGCGCTGTGACTCTACATTCCTCCCTCCAAAGCGCTTTCAGTTTTTTTATGCTAAAGTAACACCACACCAGCAATCCAAAACCAGCCACGCGTCCAAATAACAACAGGTGGCAAGCTGTCAGGCGACTGAAGCAGAAGAGCACTGTGAGTTTAGAGAGAAGACCGATACAATAGGAGATCCACTCGAAATTCGTTAGCAAAGGAGCCACACAGACACAGAGAGAAAGAAGAAAGAGTGAGTGAGAATAGGGTCAAATGAAGAAGGAGAAACCACAATATTATTCCTTCTCTTTTACATATATTACTCATCCTTTCTATTCCTTTCCCTTCCATCGTTATTCTTACTCATGGCTTCCAAAGGCATTAGTTTGGAAGAAATCAGGAACGAGGCTGTCGATCTTGTATGCTTTCTCTTTTCCTTTTTTGTTTTCATTGTGTAGGGATGTTTTTTTTTCAGATTTCATGTGATTGCGGTCCTTTTTTTGGGAATCTTTGTGAAGTTGATTTGAATTTTTTGAATGTGAATTGGTAACAGGAACGAATACCGATAGATGAAGTGTTTCAGCAGCTGCAATGCAGCCCAGAAGGTTTATCCGATGAGGAGGGCCAGAAGAGGCTTCAGATTTTCGGCCCCAACAAGCTCGAAGAGAAAAAGGTTACCATTTTATACATATTCCATTGACATTGCGAGAAATTTGATGGTAGCAGATGAATATGGCCGAAATGAGGATGTTTAGGTGGACGAGTGGTCATACAAGGATGGATCGAATTAGAAATGAGTGCATCAGCCAAAACACCAGTGTGGCACATATTGCGGATAAATTGAGAGACTGACGACTAAGGTGGTATGGCCATGTGTTACGTAGATCAATAGATGCTACACTTAGGAAATGTGAGAACTTGAGGACAGAGAGTAAGGGTAGAGGGAGAGATAGACCTAAGATTATTATGAGAGAAACTATTTTAAAAGATATGCGTTTGCTAGGTATTGATGAACGTTTGGCATTTGATAGACCTTTATGGCGTCAGAAGATCCATATAGCCGACCCCACCTAGCGTGAGATTTAAGGCTTAGTTGGTTGGCTGGTATTATAATGAAGCAAGAACTTAGGATTCAAAATTGTTGAAATATTTGTTTTATTAAGGGCATTTGTCTTTTTTAGAGAAAATAAGTAACTAGATATTTTGCCCAGTAGATAACAACACATTTCTTTCTTTTTTTTCTTTCTTTCTTTGTACTGCTTAGTTGTGTTGAATATTAATATCTATTTGTTTGAATATGACAAAGTAAACTCCTGTAACAGGAAAGCAAAATACTAAAATTTTTGGGGTTTATGTGGAACCCTCTTTCATGGGTGATGGAAATAGCTGCTATTATGGCAATTGCATTGGCTAATGGAGGAGTAAGTTTTTATTAAATATTATTCTCTTAGCCTGCTGTTGTTTTATTGGTCTTTTACATTTTGTTGGCTCGATCGGCCTTGAGGCAATGTCATATTATGCAGGGAAAGCCACCGGACTGGCAGGATTTCGTAGGTATTGTGGCGCTACTTTTCATCAACTCCACTATCTCTTTCTTGGAAGAGAACAATGCTGGAAATGCAGCAGCTGCTCTTATGGCTAGTTTAGCCCCTAAAACCAAGGTATTATTTGCATAACACATTCCAAATAATGACAACTTCTATGCTAAGTCATAGAAATTTCCCTGTCGATCAAACAATTGTGTATAATCATTTGTATATCGTATCCAATGGTAATAGGTATTGAGAGACGGAAGATGGACTGAACAAGAGGCGGCTATCTTGGTTCCAGGAGACATTGTGAGCATCAAATTGGGAGATATTATCCCAGCAGATGCTCGTCTTTTAGAGGGAGATCCTTTAAAGATTGATCAATCTGCTTTAACCGGTGAATCATTGCCCGTGACGAAAAATCCAGGCGATGAAGTTTTTTCGGGTTCTACCTGTAAGCAAGGAGAGATTGAGGCTGTTGTAATTGCCACTGGTGTGCACACTTTCTTTGGTAAAGCTGCTCATCTTGTTGACAGCACCAACAATGAGGGTCATTTCCAGAAGGTGCTTACGGCAATTGGGAACTTCTGTATATGTTCGATCGCTTTGGGAATGCTTGTAGAGATAATCGTTATGTATCCGATTCAAAGGAGGAAGTACAGAGATGGGATTGACAATCTTTTGGTGCTTCTAATTGGTGGTATTCCGATTGCCATGCCTACAGTGTTGTCTGTGACAATGGCCATTGGCTCTCATCGCCTTTCTCAGCAAGGTGCTATCACCAAGAGGATGACAGCTATTGAAGAAATGGCAGGAATGGATGTATTGTGCAGTGACAAAACTGGAACTCTCACTCTCAACAAGCTAACAGTTGATAAGAACTTGATTGAGGTTATTTCTCTTAATTACATTACATTACTAACTAGGCACAATTTTTAAAGTATCAGTTCATACTAATTTATTAACATCATCTCAGGTATCTGCAAGAGACTGTGACAAAGATATGGTGATTTTGCTTGGTGCTAGAGCTTCCAGGGTTGAGAATCAAGATGCTATTGATGCCTGTATTGTTGGCATGCTGGGCGACCCAAAAGAGGTATCTCAATATCGTACTTCTGTTACTGCATTACTATTTATAAAGCAACTTCTTTATTTTGTGAACTTCTATTTTGTTTCCATTGATTACAGGCAAGAGCAGGAATTAATGAAGTGCATTTTCTGCCATTTAACCCAGTGGGCAAGCGAACAGCTATAACATACATCGACTCAGATGGAAGTTGGCACCGAGTTAGCAAAGGAGCACCAGAGCAGGTTATTTATCATATTCTAGAATTATATTTTATTCACTTTTGCTCAAAATGCAACATATATACATATAGTCATTCATGTTACATATTAATCAAACTCTCTTCCAGATCATTGATCTCTGCAACCTCAGGGAGGATGTAAAAAGGAAAGCTCATGATATCATTGATAAATTTGCAGACCGTGGACTTCGATCATTAGCAGTTTGTAGACAAGTAAGTTAATATGAATTCCTTCCCATTAATATTGAGTATACATTAATTCATGAATTACAAGTGTCTTTACATCATCATCAACCATATAACATTTACAAAAATTAATTTGCAGACTGTACCAGAGAAAAACAAGGAAAGTCCTGGAGATCCATGGGAATTCGTTGGTCTCTTGCCCCTTTTTGATCCTCCAAGGCATGACAGTGCAGAGACAATTACCCGCGCTCTTAATCTCGGTGTTAATGTGAAGATGATTACAGGAGATCAACTCGCCATTGGCAAGGAGACTGGACGTAGGCTTGGAATGGGAACTAACATGTATCCCTCTTCTGCTCTCCTCGGCCAAACCAAAGACGAGTCCATTGCTGCCCTTCCTGTTGATGAACTTATCGAAAAGGCCGACGGATTTGCTGGTGTCTTTCCTGGTAAATCGACTAATTAAATATTAATCCTCATGTTCTCTTTTGCATTTAATTTTTAGGCCAAATACATCACCAGCCGCCTGAAGTTGTCCCTAATTGCCCCTCGCCCCCTGAAAATGACCCTAATCTGCTGACGTGGCAGGTGAGTTGGCAATGCTTGAAAATAATAAACTCACCTGTCACGTAAGCAAAAAGGGGACGTGAGGTGCAATTTAGATAAGTTCAGTGGGGCGAGGGGCAATTAGGGACAAGTTCAGGGGTTCCCGATGCATAAGGCCTTTGTTTTATTATGTGAATAAATTTTGTTTGGTGAGTTTTGTAGAACACAAATACGAGATTGTGAAGAGGCTGCAAGACAGGAAACACATTTGTGGAATGACTGGAGACGGTGTGAATGATGCCCCAGCACTGAAGAAGGCAGACATTGGAATTGCAGTGGCTGATGCCACAGATGCAGCTCGAAGTGCTTCTGATATAGTGTTGACCGAGCCAGGACTGAGTGTGATTGTGAGCGCTGTGTTAACTAGCAGAGCTATTTTCCAGAGAATGAAGAACTACACTATCTATGCTGTTTCTATCACTATCCGTATTGTGCTAGGCTTTATGCTGCTTGCTCTTATTTGGAAATTCGACTTCTCCCCATTCATGGTTCTGATTATCGCCATACTTAATGATGGAACAATCATGACTATTTCAAAGGACAGAGTCAAGCCGTCTCCTCTCCCTGATTCTTGGAAACTTCAGGAGATTTTTGCTACTGGCGTTGTCCTTGGTGCCTACTTAGCTATCATGACTGTTGTATTCTTCTGGGTAGCTGATAGTACCGACTTCTTCTCT
Source organism: Euphorbia pulcherrima (assembly GCA_947683365.1). NCBI lineage: Eukaryota > Viridiplantae > Streptophyta > Magnoliopsida > Malpighiales > Euphorbiaceae > Euphorbia > Euphorbia pulcherrima. Next base: position 11,186,200 of record CANTUS010000016.1, read on the forward strand.
GTAAGAAATTCTCTCTAACTTTAAGGAAAGGGCTTGTACTTGATAGAAATGAACGGCTTAGGTTTAGTTTGGGATTGCTTTCCCATAGTGCTTTGCCGAAAAGCTTCATTTTCAAGCTTTTCGTATGATAGCAGATTTTGGTACTGGGAAATTAAAAACAGACTCTAATTAATTAGTATTAAAAGTCAAAATCTTTTGTCCAATGCCAAAATGTTGTTTTATGAAAAGTTTGTGTGTGGAGCTTCATCAATTGTGACAGCAATACCAAACAGGCCTTTACTGTGACTAATGGTAATTATGATTACAAAATTTCAGGAGAGGTTTGGTGTAAGATCCATAAGAGGTAAGCATAATGAACTAACAGCTGCAGTGTATCTCCAAGTGAGCATTGTGAGTCAGGCGCTCATCTTTGTGACTAGATCCCGCAACTGGTCTTATATTGAGCGCCCTGGCTTGTTGCTTGTGTTTGCCTTCTTCGTTGCACAACTTGTGAGTTAGTTTCGTTAAACCCGATCATATTCTTGTGTTGTTACAAGCTTTTAAGCAAAAAGATTAATTTGGTCCCTGAATTCAGATTGCCACATTCATTGCTGTGTATGCCAATTGGGGATTTGCAAGGATCCAAGGTATTGGGTGGGGATGGGCTGGTGTTATTTGGCTCTACAGTCTTGTCTTCTACTTTCCTCTGGATTTGCTCAAGTTTTTGATCCGATACGCATTGAGTGGCAGAGCCTGGAACAACATAGTCCAAAATAAGGTATAATAGAATGATTTTGTTGCACTAAATCAGAAACATTTTCACTTGTTTTAATTTTGATTTGCAGACTGCTTTCACTACCAAGAAAGATTACGGAAAGGGGGAGAGGGAAGCACAATGGGCAACTGCACAGCGCACTCTTCATGGATTACAGAATAATAAACCTGAAATGTTCCAGGACAAGAATTACAGGGAATTAACTGAGATTGCTGAGCAGGCCAAGAGGCGTGCTGAAGTTGCAAGGTAATAATCTTTTCTTCTAGATTTTAACAAGAAAATCTAAGGCCCTGTTATTTTCAACTTTTGAAAGCTGAACTGAACTGAATTGAAGTTGGCTGAACTGAGCCGAACTGAACTTATTTCAGTAGGCATGGCTGAACTGAACTGAAGTGGACTGAGCTGAATTGAAGTGGTCTGAACTGAATTGAATTGCAGTCCAAGAGAACAGGGACTAAGTTATGTAATTCTGAACGACATTTAGTCAAATACAGAGCAAGATTAATGTTATAGTTATGGGTAAGTGCAGGTTAAGGGAGCTCCACACACTGAAAGGGCATGTAGAATCAGTGGTGAAACTCAAGGGACTTGACATTGATACTATTCAGCAGAATTACACTGTTTGATTCACAAGATACAGGCAGTAATGCTGTATGCATTTGGCTGAGATTTTTTGGGAAGGAAGGAATGAGCAGAGAAATCAAATGTTGGTATTGCCTTTTTATTTTCAGGATAAATACTTATTTTTGAAGACTAAGGTTAGAAAAAGAGAAGAAAATTATAGTATTATTCTATTGAGAAATAAATGCGTGCGGGTAGCAAGTGTGTATACTTGTTCCTGTTACATTAGTTTATTATTATGTAATCATCTATTTTTGGTTTGAGTTAATTAAATTCTTTTCTGGGAAGGTAGATAATTTTTTGTAGGATGTAATACATTTGGCTGCAACAGTATAGCCAGACAGCTATAGAGGGACGTTTTAGTCCATTTAATAATCCATTGAAATTTTTGAGGATATGCCCTTTTATGAATACTTAATTAGCTTGTCAAGTGTTAACTGAAAGATATTACTTTGATATTTTACTATTTGTTCATTTGCAATTTGTACAATTCAGATGTGATGCGGATTTAGACTATATTTTCCTTCAAGTTCCTGAGTGTTTGAGGTACAGGCACTAAATATAGGAGATCGGTTATTGCACAGCTACGAATGATGTTGTAATATTGGCGGTAGACAGTAGTATTCAATTGTCAGTCCTACTTTGAATAATGGCCAAATAAGAATATATGTTCAGCTTGTATGGTACATTATTTGGTATTGCACAGCAGCACAAGAGATAGAGATATTGAAACTTGCACAAAAGTTCAACATTCTTGTTGCGTATATGCAATGATTAACTCTTAAATCGAAATTTCTGGTTGAATTGATGAATTTATAGGTGTGTATTATTAACATTTTCTTATATAAATTAGGAATAATATTAATAAGTAGAATTAATATTGATTAGGAAGATTATTTATAATTAACAGGGTTTATATTGATTTATTTGTTTCATTTTCTCATAGGTGATTTTGTATACTATAAATACATGTATATATAGTTGATTATTCACAACTCAATAATACAATATCAATTATTCCATTCATCACTTTTTTCATATTTTTCAGTTCATTTCATTTTTAACATGGTATCAGAGCAGTGATCTTGGTGTTTCAAAAGTCTAATTTATTGCATATACTACCATGGCAAATAATTCCGGTAAAGGTAAATCATTTGCAAGTGCATTAGGTATGTTAACTCCTAATGCTTCAATCAATTCTGTTTTCACAAAACCTTGGATCTTGGATAGCGGAGCACCCGATCATATATCAGCTTATTCACATCTGTTTTCTAACACATCACCATCCCCGATTCCGCTCGTTAATTTGCCCACAGGCTCAACTGCACCTATCACTTCTACAGGCACAATCAATTTTAATAATGACATCACACTAAAAAATGTTCTTTATGTTCCATCTTTTAATTTAAACCTCATTTCTGTTAGTAAAATGACTAATCAATTAAATTGTTGTGTTGTCCTTTTTTCAAATGGTTGTATTTTGCAAGACTTAACTACGGGGAGAATGATTGGCTCAGGTGAACAACGAGATGGTATGTATTACATGTCTTCATGGAAATACCCGCTAAAATCATTCCAAGCATCGCACATCCCTGATTTATGGCATATGCGTCTCGGACACCCATCTCATAAGGTTCTTAAACTTATCTCATCATTGCTATCTTTAAATAAAAATTCTTTTTACGATCATAATAATTGCCATGCATGTCCTAAAGCAAAACAAACAAGATTGCCTCTTCCATTAAGCAGAGCAATCTCATTCTCCTTTTGACTTGTTACATTGTAATATTTGAGGTCCACACAAAGTTCCAACACATTCAGGGGCACGTTTCTTTCTCACTATAGTAGATGATTTTACTAGGTGCATATGGTTATTCCTCATGAATCAAAAATCTGAAACACAACACTTGTTAGAGTCATTCATCACTTTTGCAAAAACTCAATTTCATGCCTTAATCAAAACAATTTGAGTTGACAATGGCTTAGAATTCCCTTCCATGCAAGCCTTCTTTCACAAGAATGGCATCGAATGTCAACGTACTTGTATCTACACACCACAATAAAACGGGGTTGCAGAACGCAAACATAGAAACATTCTTAACACTGCATGAGCATTATTGTTCCAATGACATTTGCCATTAGAATTTTGGGGTGAATGTGTTTTGACCGTAACATACATAATTAATTCGTTTAACTTCACCTCTATTGAAAAATAAATCTCCATTTGAACTCCTATATAATCAACCCCCATCTCTCTCTCATATGAAGGTCTTTGGCTGTTTATGTTATGCAACTGTTATTTCATCTAAACAAAAATTTGATTCTTGAGCTCTGCAGTGCATCTTTCTTGGATATCCAAATAACCAAAAAGGGTATAAATTGTTTGATATGGAAAATGGCACATTCCTTATTAGTCGAGATGTTACATTCCATGAAAATATCTTTCCCTTTCTTAATAAATCCACAACAACATCCTCACCCGATTCACACACCGTTTTACCAAATTTAGCTCTTGATTTACCATATTCAGCTCCGCCAATCAGTCCTTCCATATCAGAAAATTTAGATATCGTGAATTGTCCTCCTCCATCCATACCAGAAAATTCACCCTCAAACACACCTGCAACACTAGAATCTCCTTCCTTTCGTCGCTTCGATCGCACTAGAGAAGCCCCTTCCTGGCATCAAGACAATATGATGGGATCTCAAGCCAATCTTTCTGACTCTAGTCAACAACTGTCAAAATCAACCAGGTATCCCCTTCAAAACTTTCTTTCTTATTCTCGTTTTACTCCTACACATCGTACATTTCTAGCTAACATCACAGGCACTAAAGAACCCACCTCATATGCTCAAGCTATCCTTGATCCAAAATGGAAGCAGGCAATGGAAAAGGAGTTAATGGCCTTACAACTCAACAAAACATGGACAATAATGCCACTCCCAATAGGTCACAAACCTAACGATTGCAAATGGGTCTATAAAATCAAATATCGATCTGATGGCACCATTGAACGATATAAAGCACGCCTTGTAGCAAAAGGGTACACACAAGTTGAAGGGATTGATTATGGAGAGACTTTTTCACCCATAGCAAAACTTATAACTCTCAGATGCCTTCTCACTGTAGCAACCGCGAGAGACTGGTTTATTCATCAATTGGATGTAAAAATGCATTCTTACATGGCAGCTTACATAAAGTTGTCTATATGGACTTGCCACCTGGACATCCTCGGCTGGGGGAGAATGTTGTATGTTGACTCAACAAATCATTATATGGCCTCGAACAAGCCTCTCGTAATTGGTTCTCTACCTTTTCTGATGTGATTCAAACAGCAGGTTACCAACAGTCCAAAGCAGACTATTCTTTATTCACAAAGCATTAAGGGTCCTCATTCACTACCATTCTAATCTATGTAGATGATATCCTTTTGACCGGGAATGACCTCAAAGAAATGCAACACCTCAAAGAATGCTTACTTCGACGTTTTCACATTAAAGATCTTGGTGATTTAAAATATTTCTTAGGGATTGAGTTTTCTCGATCCAAATTTGGAATTTAAATGTCACAAAGAAAATATGCACTTGATATTTTGCAAGATACGGGGCTTTCAGGTGCTCGTCCAAAAAAATTTTCAATGGAGCAACATTTAAAGTTAACTGCAGATGATGGAGAACTACTGAAAGATCCATCTAAGTACAAACAGCTTGTAGGAAGGTTAATATACCTCATAGTCACTAGACCTGATATAGTGTTTGCAATTCGAATATTAAGTCAATTCATACAATCTCCACATCAACCACATTGGGCTGCTGCAATTCGTATCCTTAAATACATCAAAGGATCTCCAGGACAAGGCTTGTTACTGCCATCCAAAAATAATCTCACACTTAAGGCATATTGTGATTCAGATTGGGCAGGGTGTCGAGCAACTCGAAAATCAGTTTCAGGCTATTGCGTCTTCCTCGGTTCTTCTCTTATTCCGTGGAAGTAAAAAAAAACAGACCAATGTATCAAGATCATTAGCAGAAGCAGAATATCGTGCATTGGCCAATGCATGTTTGGAGCTAGTATGACTATGTTATATATTGCAAGATTTGAAAGTCTTGTGTGATATTCCTACACCACTATTTTGCGATAATCAGGCAGCGTTACACATTGCAACAAACCCCGTGTTTCATAAGCTTACAAAGCACATTGAGATCAATTGCCATATTGTGCGAGAGAAGCTGCAGGCAGGAATGATCAGTCCCTCATATGTACCAACCCGTCACCAACTTGCAGACATTTTTATAAAGCCACTGGGGAAGGATCCGTTCTTAACACTGCGACACAAGTTGGAAGTTCAGAATATTCACTTACCAACTTGAGGGGGAGTATTAAGAATCCTATATTAACATTTTCCTATGTGAGATTATTCCTAATCAGTCTAAATTAGGAATACTATCAATACATAGAATTAATGTTGATGAGTAAGATTATTTATAATTAATTGTATTTATGTTGATTTATTTGTTTCGTTTTCTCATATGTGATTTTGTATACTATAAATACATGTACATATAGTTGATTATTCACAACTCAATAATACAATATCAATTATTCTATTCATCATTTTGTTCATATTTTTCAGTTCATTTCATTTTTAGCAGTGTTTAGTAAATATTGATCAAACAGTTTATTTTGGGAAATGATTTTCTAAGGTAATTTTAGAGTAAAGTTTGAGAGAGTTAGAAAAGAAGTGAGAAAAGAATTTTATTGAAAGTTGTGTAATTAATCTTAACCATTCAAAATGTGATGAATGATTGGATATTGCTCAACTTTGCTCTAAAGTTGGATTTCAACTTTAGAAAATTTTAGTCCGTTTATTTATATTTTACTTTTTTGTTTACTTTGTCATCAGTGCTATGGGATTAATTTCCATCAAACTAATTCAATGGCGATGAAGGGCAAAATAACTTTTAAGTCAAATACATAAAAACTTAAAGGCTCAAATAGCCTATTATCCGTCCCAACTTTCAAAAGAACCTATCACCTTTCTGAACTTGACTAAAACGAATCAAACAACCCCTCCATGCTGACGGAGCAGCCCATGTGTCAAAATTGGAATTTTGAGGCGCGTTTAATTTCCTTTGAAATCAAAATACATCCAACTCCGTAATTCCACCTTTGTTCATCAAATTTCAATTTCCGGGACAATTTCAACTCCAATTTAATTAAGAGGGCGTTTGGTTGGGGGTTTTAGAAAAGTGAAAGAGAATCAAAATATCCGATTTCTTTTATTGTTGTTTATTTGGATCGGGGAATTAAATTCATTACTCTGTTTGGGTAATGGGATTACCCCTTTCAAGATCATTTCATTCCCCTACTCCCTTAGGTATTAGCATTCTCTTTCTTGGTCTTTCTCCAATACTTTTATCTTATAATTAAATTATTAATATTATTATTATTATATAAAATAATAATAAATATTATTATATTATTATTAAATAATATTAATAATATTATTATTTATTTTATAATAAATAATAATATTATTAATATTAAAAATATTATTTATTATTAAAAATTTTCCCAAGTAATATTTATTTATTAATATTACTATTTATTTAATAATATATTAAATAATAAATATTATTATTTTAATAATAAATATTATTAATATTAATATTATTTTTATAATTATTATAAATATAGTATAAATATTAATTAATATTAATTAATAAATTATATTTTATTTATTATATTAATTGATAAGATTATATATAATTATTATTATTATTATATTATAATTAAATAATTGATTTTCATTAATCTAAAAAATAATAAATGAAATCAGAAGCAATTTCATTCTCTTTCTTGACCATACTAAACACACAAGTCAATCAAAGGGAATTACATTCATTTCCTTACCTTTCCCTTTCTTGATTCCCTTTTCCTTTCATGATGTGAACCAAACACCCCCTAAACCTCTAATCAACAGCCTTCTTCATCAAATTGCAAGGACATTCAATTCCAATTCAAGCCTTTAATCTACACCTATCCTTCTTTAATCTCCCATGAAGCCCTCACTTATACGGTGAATACAAATAAAATCCGTCCGGCGAGTCGAACAGAGGTGGTGGAGAGTCCAGTCGTCAAGCATAAACCTTCTCATGTTCAGCTCTCATAGATCCCCAATCACATATATATTCAAACTTTTCTATGTGTTTACTTTGATAGATCCAAAATAATGTTTCTTCTAGATTGGTATTTTCCGATGTTCTTGTTTCTCTTGGATTGTGGCAAAAAGAGGTTAAGTTTCTTACGTGTAAAAGATTTTGAATGGAAAGATGGTATATTTAAAAAGAAAATAAAATAAAGGGACTTGAATTAAATTTATTCAGCGAGTTTTTTTTAGTTTTACAAGTTATGCCACATGTCACATTTTTATAGGTTTGACTTTTTAAAATTTATACATGGCTGTGTGTTGTGTGCTCACTTCGGAGTGGTTTAGTTGTATTTAGGGGGACAAATAGGTGCATTTTTATCAGATTTAAGGAGATATTAGGTTCTTTTAAAAGTTAGAATGGACAATAAATTATTTGTGGCACGTGGGTTTTTATGTATTTTACCTGGCTTTTACTTTAAAAAAAACAAAGTAATTGTCCCGTTCTAAATGGACAGATTTTCTAAAGTTAATTAAGTTGTTTATACAGTTGAAAGTTGAGAATTTCTAAAATAGAATTTATACCAACATGGTGTAGCTCAGTTTGTAATACAGATTGAGTAAATTAAAGGAGAATAAGGTTTGAATTCTACTAAATACATTTATTAGGAGGGTGATGAGCTTTAACTGTAAATAAGCCCCAAATAAGGTAATCTAAATGAAGAAACTTGTAAATATTAAAAAAAAATGCAAGTTGAGATTTTAAGATTTTGATTTGTTGATTATGATTTATGAGAACCATGATGCACTAGATTTAAACCATTCAAATTTGCTAAAATTCACATAAGTATTTAGAATATTATATTCTCGATGAGTGACAACTGTCTCATTTTACAGATATCGGGACACATCTCATTTATTTGGAGTAGGGTATTTTAAATACCCGGTAATAAAAAAAACCCTAAAAATAATGTTATCAATACCGGACCAGGCCTCATACTGGCGAGGTTAATGATACGCGGTATAATTAATATCACCAATATTATTGATGGTTTTACCCCTTTTTATTTTTTAAAGAATATATATCATTTATGGTTTTGAATGGCTATTGCAACACTTTTAGGTCTTTTGTAACGCTTCTGCATGTTGTCGAAGGGATTTTGGAAAGAAATATATATTATTTAGGGTTTTTAGTGGCTATTGCAACTCTTTTCAGGATTTTTAACAACGCTTTTGTGTCTTTAGCAACGGTTTTAGACTTTCGATGCATTTATGTGTCTTTCGCAACACTTTTACTTACTGCCAGAAGAATTTTGAGAAAATCGGATTTAAACCGGTACGCCGATTTACCGATATTTTCTGATTCAAGCCAGTTTTCTCAATTTTTATGAAAACCAATTTTTAAGTATACTGTACCGTAGGTATAACCAATTTACGGTAAAATTAAATGAATCAGCTAGTACGGTACGGTATCAATAACATTGGTTTAAGGATTTTTACTAAAAAGCCCTACTTTGACAGGAACTCAGATACGTTGACTTTCCCCTCCATTGACTCAGCTAAATCTTATCACCTAAACTAGTGTAATACCCGTGCGATGCACGGATAGATCATTTGTAATAAGTATATCAATAATAAGTTTATTTTGTAATATTAAAGATAAAAAATATTTTATATCGTGTATCAAACTAAATTGCGAAAAACTTCTTTATATACAACAATTGTAGCTTTATTTGTTATTTGCCCATCATTTGACGAGGAAAAAACAGTCACACTGATTCTTAAATAAGGAGTAATCACTATTACGAAATTCAATTTTTTTCTTAAATAGGATTATAATCAACCGAATTAAATAAAATCAAGAACAACACATTAAAGTTTAAATGAATAGATTTAGGAGATATATTAGTTGACCTAATAATTTAAAATATTACAATATAGGAGTAAGTATTATTATGAAATTCAATTTTTTTTCTTAAATATGATTATAATTTAAAATTTATGCAGTTATCTTGTGATTCCATATTAAATATTTGATGAGAAAAAAAGTCACATTAATTCCTACATCTATTTTTTAAATTTTAATTTGTTTTGATTTTATTGAATATTTATTATGATAATAATGGAATATTTTTAATTACTTCACTTGATCAAACAATTTGGAATATTTCATTATTATCCATAAGAAGGAGTAAAAACTGTTATAAAATTTAATTTTTTTCTTAAATAGGATTATAATTTATACTTTTATTCAGTTATCTTGTGATTCTCTGTCAAATATTTGATAAGGAAAAAAGAGTCATACTAATTCTTAAATATGATTATAATCAATAGAATAAAATTAAATAAAATTAAGAACAACAAATTAAAATTTTAAAACATATTTATGAGATATATTAATTGATAAAATAATTAAAATATTCTATTATTATCCAAAATCTATTTTTCACAATTTAATTCATAAATTTAATTTTCAAAATTTTAAATGTTACTATTTTATTAAATATTTTGTGATAATAATGAAATATTTTTAAATACTTCGTTTGATCAAATAATTATAAATATTCTATTATTAATTATAAAGAGTAAATACTATTATAATCAATCAATCAACAATGTTTTTTCCACTTCAGAGCTTATATATGAATTGTAAAATTTACCAAAAAAATGGGAAAGGTATAAATAGAAAGAAATAACACCTGTTTAAAATGAAACAATCCAACAATACAAAATAAATAATACATAACATCAAATAATAGCTCTGTCAAGTTTGACAATGAAATATCTAAAATTTTGCTTTCAATTATATTAGATGTCGTTTGAAATTATATTAGAAGTCTGTTGCATTATGGTGAAAAGCCTATACCAATGGAATTAAAGAACAAATACTAATCTTTCTTTAAAAAGAGATTAGTATCAATTATTCTTCTCCTTCTTAATCCTCATCTGTTTTGCTCGATTGCTCGAAAGTTGTGCATTACCTTCATCTATCAATATCGATGGTGTCAGAGTTTCATTTCTTATCTCTACAGGTGTGACAGGAGAATTGACCTCATTTTCTGATATCGAATCCTGCCAAACAAAAATAAATAAATAAATAAATAAAAGCCCCAATTCAAATAATAGTAGATAATGAATCATTTGTTCTTATAATATAAATGTTAGAAGCACCTTAAAATTTCAATTTGCATATGAAAATGGTTAACATCAAAATCTGGATCTTATTATAAAATTTTTTTATAGTAATATTGTTGTTGTTGTTATTATTATTTTAATTTTATATTTTGGTATTGTTATGATTAGTATGAATATTAACCAACTTTAAATACCATTATTATAGTAATATAAATTAAAATAATATGGTAATAAAATAAAACAAATTTAATAATAAAATAAAAAATTTTCATTTGAAAGGTATAGAGGTAAAGAAGTCATTTAGGACTTCTTTGCTTTTATATTATATATTATTATTTTAATTTTATAATCAACATAATTATATTTTGGTATTGTTATGATTAGTATCAATATTAACCAATTTTAAATACTCATCAAATATTTTTTTGATGAAATTACTCATCAAATATTTTAGAATTTAGATTGTCTAAAGTTGAAACTCTCTAAAGTTGTATATTTCAATCATTCTCAACTATTCATTAAATTTTAATGGTCCAGATTTTATTGCACTATAGACCCCACAAACCACTAAAACTAAATCCGGACTATTAAAACTCAATGAATGATTGAAATTGACTGAAATTTACAACTTTAGAGAATCCAGATCCAATATTTTATTATTACTATTGCTGTTTTTATTATTATTTTAATTTTATATTTTGGTATTATTATGATTAGTATGAATATTAACCAATTTTAAATATCATTATTATAGTAATATAAATTGGAGTAATATGGTATTAATATAAAATAAATTTAACAATAAAATTGAAATATTTCTTTTGAAAGGTATCGGGATAAAAATTATTGTTGTTGTTGTTGTTATTATTTTAATTTTATCGTCAACATTTATATATTTTGATATTGTTATGATTAGTATGAATATTAACCACTTTTAAATACTCATCAAATATTTTATCATCGTTATTGTTGTTATTGTTGTTATTACCTAGTGTAGTACCCGTGCGATACACGGATATGTCATTTATAATAAGTATATTGTTCATGCGTGCACAGTATATATGTCTACCCCTAAAAGATACTGTGGACGCATGTACAGTATTGCTGCATGACAATACTAAAACCCTAAGGTGGGAAAATGAACTATTTTGGTTACGGTGTGCAGTATAGGTGAATGCCCCTAAAAGATATTGTGACGCATGAACAATATTGATGCATAACGGTACTATACTGTCATTTTAGTAAAAAGCGATTTAAAATTTTATAGTTTGACTTCGTTGCATGAGAACAAAAAAATTAAAATTTCAGTACCTCTGTATTCTCGACCACGTATCAACTATATAACAACGATAATTCGCTCATCATTAGATGAATTGAAATGAGATAATATTTGTTCTACAAATTCACCCTAGAATGCTGCTGATATTCTATTCTACTTGCATTTTGATTTCATAATAAAGTTTTAATAAATAAGGAACAATATATGAAAATAACATGAAAAAATGTAGATGAATACTCATGGTCTTGAAGTTCTAAATTCATAAAAACACTGTTAGTTCCATTCATAAAACAGCTTTTCACATCATCAAAAAAAAAAGAAAAGAAAAATATTTTTCAAAATACCCCTATTTTCTTTGCAAATTTATTTACAGAACTTACTTTTTAATTTAAAATAATTTAGTGTAATGTACTTTTTGAATAAAAATTAGTCACTTAAGGACCGAAAACTTTATAGATTATAATTTAACTAAATTATGTTTATATTTTATTCTTTACAACATTATTTTGTAAACAGTAAATTTTTTATTGATAAATAATAAAATTATGTGGTTATTCATTAGTTTGGACTAAAATTTGCGAGGCATCATTGAAAATATCTGGCTTTTACTTAATTTTCTTAACCAAAAAGAATAGAAGCACGAACCACATAAAAACAATGATTAATTAATTAATGTGAAATAAAAGATTGATTAGTTTAGATTATTATAAGGGCCAAAAAATATTTTAAGATTTCTATCCTTGTATAAATATATAGATTTTAATTTTATATTTTGGTATTGTTAGGATTAGTATGAATATTTATCAATTTTAAATATCATTATTATAGTAATATAAATTAGAATAATATGATAATAAAATAAAATAAATTTAATAATAAAATCTTAATAATTATTTTTTTAAAGGTATAATTTAAAACTTATTTACTTTTATAAATATATAAATTTTCAGCTATGCACGCATCACCTTTCACATTGCATTCGCTTCCACAAAAAACATTTCCTATTACATTATATTATTAGAAAAATGACAACGTGAACTCAAAAAATCTTTTTTATTAGATTTTGATTAAAAAATTTAATATTATCTTTTATGATTTAATTTATTTATTTAAATAAGATAAAATTACGTTAAATTTGAGTTTAAATTTGTATTTTGATAGTTTAAGATTTAATTATCTCGTGAGCATATAGATAGGCATACAAGTTTCCTGATAAATGAGTGCCCATTGAACTTATAAAATATAAGTTTTAAGTTTTTCAAATACAAAGCCAACACTTTTATCCAATAATTGTTGCATTAATTGGGAACACAGCAGCTCCTCTCATGGCAGGTTTAGCCCCTAAAAGCACCAAGGTACTATTTGCGTACACATTTCAAAGTTACACAAGATCGCCTTATGATCAAACAATTTTTTTTTATTCTCATCTAATATACAGAAGCTTTACTTCAATTATATTTAAATTTGATTCAGATCACACACCTAATTGTGCTGGATGAATATTCTAATAAAGATTTTTTACATTGGCTCGAACTCGAAATCGAAACATTATCACTTGAACAACGCTTGTTGGTTGATTAAACAATTCTATGAATTTTGTGTAACGTTTGTATTTTCTATGCAATGGTAACAGGTACTAAGGGAAGGAAGATGGACTGTACAAGAGGCGGCTAATTTGGTTCCAGGAGATATTGTCAGCTTCAAATTGGGAGATCTTAGCCGAGCAGCAAGGACTAGTAATCAGTCTGCATTAATTGGTGATCATTGCCGGTGACTGTAAATCCCGCCGATGAAGTGTTTTCCGGTTCTACGATTGAGACTGTTGTTATCGCCATCTTTCGTGAAGCGGCTCATCTTGTTCGCGGCACCAGCAACCAGTTTCATTTCCAGAAGGTCCTGACCTGAATTTGGAGCTTCTGTGTGTTTTCAATTGCAATTGGAATGCTTATACAGATAATAGTTGTGTATTGGATTCAAAAGAGGAATGTGATTGACGATCTTTTGGTGATTCTCATTGGATGTCTGCAATTCGCCATGCCTACTAAATTGTCTGCGGTGATGATCATAGGTTATCACGGCCTTTCTTCCGACCGTGAGAATGATATCGCTAGGAGGATGATAGCCATTGATGAACAAATGCTTGGCCTATATCTATTGCGCTGTGACAAAATCGGAACCCTAACTCTCAGCAATCTAACAGTCGATCAGAACTCGATTGAGGTTATTTCTCTTAATTACGTTACTAATTAGAATTAGGTTTCAGTTTAATTAATTCGATTCATCAATATCATCTCAGGTATTTGCTACAGACTGAGGCGAAGACATTGTGGAATTGTTTAGCGGTAGAGCTGCTAGGGTTGAGGTATCTCAATTCATTTTCGCCTTCTGCCATTGTAATTACAAAAGCAGCAAAATCAAATTGCTTCCGTTGATTACAGGGAAGAGCAGGAATGACTGAGATGCATTTGTTGCCATTTGACTAGGGGACAAACGAACGGCTATGGCATACATTGACTCAGATTTTGGTTGGCATATAATTGCAGTGGTTGATGCCATTGATGCAGGTTCTGATATAGTATTGACAGAGGCAAGATTGAGTGAGATTGTGAATGCTGTGTTAATTAGCAGAGGCATTTTCCAGAGAATGAAATGCTACACTATCTACGCTGTTTCTATCACTATTCGTATAGTGCTAGGCTTTATGCTGCTTGCTCTTATTTGGAAATTTGACTTCTCCCCTTTCATGGTTGTGTTTATTATGATTGTTAACGGGGTAACGATCCTGACTTTCTACGAGGATAATAAAGTCAGGCCGTATCCCCTCCACGATTCTTGGACACTTGGGCAAGTCTTTGCTACTGGGGTTGTCCTTGGTGTCTACTTAGCTATAGTGACTGTTGTATTCTTCTACAAAGCTAACAGTACCGACTACTTCTCAGTAAGAAATTCCTATTAAGAGCTTGTTCTTGATGGAAATGACCTGCTTACTGTGACTATTGTTAATTATGAATAAAAAATTTCAGGATTTTTTTAATCTAAGATCCATTAGAGGTAAGCATGATGAACTAACAGCTACAGTGTATCTCCAAGTGAGCATTTTGAGTCAGGCGCTCATCTTTGTTACTAGATCCCGCGGCTGGTCTTTTGTTGAGTGCCCTGGCTTGTTGCTTGTGTTTGCCTTCTTCGTTGCACAACTTGTCAGTTAGTTTCATTAAACCCGATCATATTCTTGTGTTGTTACAAACATTATATAATTTTAGGGAAAACATTGATTTGATTCCTCAATTCAGATTGCCACACTCTTTGCTGTGTATGCCAATTGGGGATTTGCAAAGATTCAAGGCATTGGGTGGGGGTGGGCTGGTGTTATTTGGCTCTACAGTCTTGTCTTCTACATCCCTATGGATGTACTCAAGTTCATTGTCTGATGCTTTTAGTGGCGGCGACTGGTTTAGTCCAAAATAAGGTATAATATGTGCATAGTTGTTACGGGCGCGCCTTGGGCGCAAGGCGCTCGAGGCTCAAGGGACAGCGGCTCGCAGAAGGTCAGGTGAGGCGAGGTTCATCAAGCGTGCGCCTAGTTGCGCCCTGCGCCTTTTGCGCCTCGGGGGCACCTCAGTGCAAAAAGGAAGGTTTTTTTTCTTTTGGGGTTTTTTAGCATTGTGACCCATATATGATATTGACCATATTAGTATAGACTATAGTAATATATTAGCAAAAATTGAAAGAAAAATAAGACTAAAGAACTAATATCTATTTCAATCACAATGTTATCATTTCTTATAGTGCTATAGGAGTATGGGGGAAATGATAAAGTAGTATCATCTAATGTTGAAATGTTGCTTCATTCTCTCTAAATGACAATCGAATGACTTTGAGGAGATCAGTATAAAGATAATGAGAATGAAATTTTGAATAAAAAATATGCGCTGACAGTGATAAGCAATTAGAATTAAGTTCAAGTATATGTTTTAGTTTATATATGAGTCTACAATCTAAATTGAAAGTACTATTTGGTAACTTTTGTAGTTGGATTGAACTTATTATTTGAATTTTGCATTTATAAGGGTTTAATTATGGGTAGTTATATTGAGTGTGATTATGGTTAGTAAGATTGAGTATAATTTAGTGTGTTTTTTACTGCTTATTGCATTTTAGTTTTGTTTATAGTAGTAATTAATAGTTTACTGCACTTTTTTCTGTATGCGCCTCGAGCCCCTCGGGCGCGCGCCTGACCCCCCGGCGCCTCAATGCTCCTTGCGCCCATAAAAACTATGAATACGTGATTTTTCTTGCAATAAATCAGAAACAATTTCACTTGTTTTCATGTGTTTCTTTCATTTCCATCTGTTTTTTGGTTTGAGCTAATTAAATCTTTCCTTGGAAGGTAGATAAATTTTTGTGCGATGTAATAGCCAGACAGCTATAGAGGGAAGTTCTAGTTCATATAATGATTTATCGAAATTTATATGTATTATTTCGGATTTGGATTTCTAATATGCCCTTTTGTAAATTCTTAATTAGCTTGTGAACTGAAAGTTATTACTATCAGATTATACTATTTGTTCATTTGACATTTATAAATGTTGATTTTCTTTTCCTTTTTAAGGTTCTTTCTAACGCAGTTTTGATTTGTTTTTGCTCCTGCTCGAGTATGACTCAGGGTTTATAAACCAAGATTATTGTCTGCTAGCTCATATTCTCTTTTCTACTTCATTCCGAAAATGGTCTTCACTCTTCAAGACGTAACTCAAAAGATTTTCTCACTCCAAACTAGTCCTTTAAAATATCTGTTGGATTTATTTCCAATAAATCATAAAGTGTGGTCTTACATATGTAAATTATAAATGTGTATGGCAATCATTATATAATAGTCAAATAAAGTTGTGATCACATAATTAGGTTATTGACTATTGAGGTACCAATTATAGTTATGGAAATAAAGTGTAGAGCCTAGTGTGTAAATACCATATCAGTTATGGGGCATAATGGTAATTTGCCACATTCAAATTTCTATATAAAGAGGTTGGTCCCTGTGGAGGAGAGACGAGATTTGGTGGCTTCCCTTAGGCTCTCTACCTCCATCCTCTGGAAGATCGATTTCTGTTCTTCGTGTTCTTAATTAGTAGCCTTAAATGGCTAATTCACGTACGTTTCCGCTTTCGTTCTTCTTAATTTCTCAATGATTACAATATGATAGATCCTGAAATTCAGTTAATCTGGTATTGATAATACCAACAATTGATACTGGAGCACGAATTCATGTTGAGTCATTGAGGAATTTCATTTCCCTCATGTTTATGTTATAGATTCTGAGTTTATGATATTTTATCTATGAACATGTCTGGAGATTTTCTTTTGTTTTTGTGTGTACAGAACTCATGACTAAGGTATGAATCTGTTGATTCTTTGTTATAATTTTGTAAATATACATATTGTGATATTTGCTGGACTTTTTCGGAAATTTTGATTTTGGTATTATTTCTTCGTATGGTAAAGTTCTGTTCAAGAATTTGAAGAAATAGCATTAAAGGAAGTAGTTTTTGGTTTTAATTACTTTTTTTTTTGCCAAAATCCTGTAAATATGCTAAGTGAAGAAGATGAACAGTAACATTTTTCCTGCCACTGATTTCTACAGTACCCCATTTCTGGGTTTATTGTACTAAGTAATAATGTTTTGTGGTTGGTTTTATAAAATGTTATTATTTTAAAAATAATAAATTAGGGTGAGTTTTTTTGGATGTAATAAAAGTAAACCCATTTTATTGATTTGCAATTATGGTCGATCAGCTGGTGTGTTTTTTGAATATGGTAATATTATTTTTTTTTTAAATAATATTATTATATTGGTGGTTAATTTACTAACTCATGAGGGACAAATTTACGTGATATGTGTGACAGATTTTGATTGGGTGAGTTTTGTTGGTCAAAACTATTTGGAATAAATGCATCAGTTGCTTTTAGTAAAATAAAATCTGATTTTGATAGTTTGATTTGATAATGGGGTGTATTTTAGTGGGGTGTATTAGATACAATAATGTTATTATTTGGGATGGTTTAATCAGAAAAGTCATGAAAAAGTCACATGTGTGACTTTTGAAATAATAACAACACTTTATTATTATATTCTGAGGGTAAAATATTTTTTTTGGTGCTTCGGATTGAGTGTCATGTTTGATTTGATATTAATAAGGTTCTTGCTGTGGCATTTTGCAAAATAAAGTTTGGTCCATTAGGTGTAATATTTTATAAGATTGGACCATATTTTTTTGTAAAATATTAAGTTTTGGCACATATTTTAAGGTATATGTAAATTTGGAATTTTTTTGCATTTTTTAGTATTTATGATTTTGGCCCTCAGTTATGGAAATTATGATTTCACCCAATATTTCTGAAATTTACAGCTTTGACCTCACTATTTTTTGAAATTTTATATTTAACCCACCTATTTCAGAAATTACAGATTTGCCCCATTAAAATCTAGAAATTATATTTTGGACCATAAAGTTTATAAATTTTGCAATGAAATATGTTAATTTGCAAAATTGGTCCAATAACTAAAGAAATTGTGACATGGAGATTCTTAAAGGCGAATCTCATAAGGTTTCGGTATATTGTCACATAAGGGAGGTTTATGTAATTTAACCTCATAAGGATAATATTGTGATATTCGGATTTAATCACAATAAATTTGTCATAACTGAGTTTAAAAGGTCTAATATTTTAAAATGGAATAATTCAAGTAATATTGTTGCCAAAGTAACCTCTGTTGTGCAGATTAATTTATTTTATAATATTATATGCATTTATTTGTTATTCATGCGCGTAATATATCGGCCCAAAGGAAGATTGCTATTAAGCCGAGTAACAAACATAAACCTGTGGTAATATATATTTGACAATTGTAAAGGTTATCCATGTGGATGATAGATCGGCCCAAAGGAAGGTCTATTCTGACAGGACTGATTGTCAATATTTGATCACGGTAGATGTGGATAATGAGCATGCCTAATTTTTTCTTTGTTCTCATACAGTTAACATGCCATTCAGCCCCAAAACTGTCCCTATGCTCGAGGGGGCAAATTTCAGTTCTTGGAAATCAAGCATGATGATTTATTTGGGATGTATGGATTTGGACCTTGCGCTAAGGATGGATGAACCTGCACCTATTACTGAAGAGAGCTCAAAAGCCCAGAGGGTTCAGTATGAGAAGTGGGAGCGTTCTAATCACTTAGGTATAATGATCCTGCAGCATGGAATCCCGGAGCATGTTCGAGGAGCCATATCTGCTGATGCAAAAGGAGCTAAAAGTTACCTTGCTGAGCTGGAAAAGGTCTATGTCAAAAATGACAAGGCTGAGATAGGCATGCTTTTAGCAAAGCTTACCTCTATAAGGAATGCCAGTAATGGTAGTGTTAGGGAGCACATTCTAAGCATGTCCCAAATAGCCATAAGGCTAAAGGTTCTAGATTTGGCTTTACTAGATGACCTTTTAGTCCATTTGGTTTTGAATTCTCTACCACCTCAATATGGGCAGATAAGGACTTCATATAACTTCCAACCACACAAATGGACTCTTAGTGAGCTCATTGCACATTATGTGGATGAGGAAGAGAAAATGATGGCTGGGAAGAAGGAAAGTGCTCATATGGTAACATCGGTAGGTAAGGGCAAGAAAAGGAAGATGACTGCTGATAAAGGTAAAGAACGGAAGAAACCTAAGGTGATTGCATGTTTCAGTACCTAGAAATACTTGGTGGGTAGATTCAGGTGCTACTACTCACATAAGTATTTCAATGCAAGGTTGCATGAGCTACCGAAAGCCAATTGATAGTGAATATACATCTATGTGGGAGATGGCAAGTCGGTACCTGTAGAGGCAATAGGGAATTTTAGATTATTACTAAGAACTGGTTTGTATTTGGATCTTATGGATACGTTTGTTGTACCGTATTTTAGACGGAATTTGATTTTTGTTTCTACTTTGGACAAATCTAGTTATTCTTGATTATTTGGAAACATGTTTAATTTATCCACAAATTCAAATATTGTTGGTACTGGTTCTTAAAGTATTAGTGATAATCTATATATGGTTGATATAAATACCCTATATCAAGAAACTTTGCATGTTACTTCTAGGGGTACTAAAAGAAAATTGAATAAGGATAACTCAGCTGATCTCTGGCATAAATGTTTGGATCACATATCCAAATCCAGAATGGAACGTTTAGTACCCAAGGTATTTTAGATACACTTGATTACACAAATTCGGGTACTTGTGTTTAGTGTATTAAAGGAAAACAAACAAAACAAAAGAGATTAGGTGCCATAAGGTCTAAAGATGTCTTAAAATTGATACATACGGATATCTGTGGACTATTCCCTATTACTTCTCGGAATGGCCAAAGATATTTTATATCATTCATAGACGATTACTCACGTTTTGGGTACCTGTATCTCGTTCAAGAAAAATCTGAGTCTTTGGATACATTTAAATATTATAAGGCCGAAGTTGAAAATTTACTCGAAAAGAAGATTAAACGTACAAGACCTGACCGTGGAGGTGAGTACTATAGCAGATCTGATAGATCAGGTGTACAGTGTACAGGTCCTTTTGCTAAATTCCTAGAAGAATGTGGTATAGTCCCTCAGTATACAATGCCTTCTTCACCCAACATGAATGGTGTAGATGAGAGACGTAATAGGACTCTTTTGGATATGGTGAGGAGTATGATTAGTCATTCTACCTTACCTGAGTCTTTCTGGGGAGAAGCATTAAAGACAGTAGTGTATCTTCTATATATAGTACCAACTAAGGCAGTAGCAAAGACACCTTATGAACTTTGGATTGGGTGTAAACCCATTTTAAGGCATCTTCATGTTTGGGGCTGTCCAGCTGAAGCAAGGCCTTATAAGCCTAATGGAAGAAAATTGAACAGCAAAACTATCAGTAGCTACTTTATTGGTTACTCCGAACGATCTAGGGGTTTTAAGTTTTATGATCCCACTACTAAGGTTATTTTTTAGACGGGAACTGCAACATTCTTTGAGGATTTTGAGTTTGGGGGGGAAGATATAGTTAGAGATATTGTCTTTGAGGAAGGATCGAGTCAAAAGGAGCAATCCATTTCGATTCCTGTCAATGTTCCTGAGTATGTTCAGGATGTCACTACTTTAAAAATAATTTCGGTTCCAATACAAGACAATATTCAAGAACTTCCCCATGAGGATCAAACTCAACAACCTCAAGACCCTGTGCCTTTAAGGAGGTCCACTAGAGAGAGGAGAAGTGCTATTCTGGATGATTATGTAGTTTATCTCCAGGAACATGAGGATCCTATAGGTATTATGGATGATGACCCAATCACATTTCATGATGCCATGTAGAGTTCTAACTCTCATAAGTGAATTGAGGCAATGAAGGAATAGTACAAGTCCATGCAAGACAATAAAGTTTGGGATCTTGTCCCATTGCCTGAAGGAAAGAAACCCATTAGCTATAAATGGATATTTAAGACCAAGAGGGATTCTGAAGGTAATGTAGAAAGATATAAGGTACGCCTTGTGGCAAAGGGCTTCACTCAAAAGGAAGGGATTGACTATAAAGAGACCTTCTCTACAGTTTCATCGAAGGACTCTTTAAGACAATCATAGCTCTTGTTGCACATTTTAATCTTGAGTTACATCAAATGGATGTTAAGACTGCGTTTCTCAATGGTGCATTGATGAAACCATCTATATGGTACAGCCGGAAAACTTTGTGTCCAAAGATACAAAGCAACTGGTACGCAAATTAAGAAAATCCATTTATGGGCTTAAGCAGGCTTCCCGTCAGTGGTACTTTAAGTTCCATCAAGTAATTGTTTCACTTGGTTTTAAAGCAAATACTGTGGAAGATTGTGTGTCCCATAAATTCAATGGAGGTAGGTTTATATTTCTGGTTCTGTATGTGGATGACATACTTCTTGCTACCAACTGTAAGGACTTATTGCACGAAACAAAAATCTTTCTTTCAAAGCATTTTAAAATGAAGGACTTAGGTGAAGCTTCTTTTGTATTAGGAATCCAGATACACCGGGATCATTCTTAGGGTATACTTGGGTTATCACAAAAGAGCTATATTGAGAAAGTGCTCAAGAGGTATGGTATGCAAGGGTGTAAACCAGAAGAAACCCCAGTCGCTAAAGGTTATAAGTTTAGCCTCAAACAATGTTCTAAGAGTGAGCTTGAAATCCAAGAGATGCGGAAGATCCCATATGCATCTGCAGTTGGGAGTCTGATGTATGCACAAGTTTGCACACATCCAGACCTTGCATTTATAGTAGGCATGTTAGGGAGATACCTTAGTAATCCTGGTATGGACCACTGGAAATCGGTCAAAAAGGCTATGCGATATCTTCAGAGAACAAAAGGCCTTATGCTCACATACAAAAAGTCAGATAATTTGGAGATCATTGGGTATTCAGATTCTGACATTGCCGGATGCATAGATAGTAGAAAATCCACATCTGGCTTCATCTTCATTTTGGCTGGAGGTGCTATATCATAGAAGAGTTCTAAACAAACTCTAATAGCTGCCTCCACTATGGAAGCAGTGTTGGTATTGTCAATGCCAGATTATCTGAATTTCAGGATCTATCATATTGTAATCATTGAGAAATTAAGAAGAACGAAAGCGAAAACGTACCTGAATTAGCCATTTAAGGCTACTGATTAAGAACACGAAGAATAGAAATCGATCTTCCAATAGATGAAGGTAGAGAGCCTGAGGGAAGCCACCAAATCTCGTCTCTTCTCCTCCGGGGACTAACCTCTTTATATAGAAATCTGAATGTGGCAAATTACCATTATGCCCATTAACTGATATGGTATTTACACACTGTCTCTACACTTTATTCCCATAACTATAATTGGTACCTCAATAGTCAATAACCTAAATATGTGATCACAAGTTTATTTGACTATTATATAATGATTACCATACACATTTATAATTTACATATGTAAGACCACACTTTATGATTTATTGGAAATAAATCCAAAAATCTCCCACTTGGGCTTACATATGTTATCTGAGTAAATGTGTACAATATGTAATCATAGACAAGGTACCCCGAACAATCTCGTCCATTAGTTATATTGATAAAGAACTGAAGGGATAGTTGCCACATTCACCATGACTCAATCAACATCAACAACATCATCAATACCCCCAAATGACATAGATCTGTTATAGGAGTGTAGCATGGAAACTACATGCAAAGTGATCAACCATGCCAGTTTCCAAATGGTCCTACCTTATTGAGATCTAACATATATAGAAACAAAAAATATATGTTAAACAGAGTGTACTGAAAAAATGAATACTTTATTTCTACAGAAAACTAAATTACAACATAATATATCCATCACTAAGCAGAACATCAATTATATAATTAAACTCCCACTGAAACTGAACATACTAAAGTAGTCTAATACCCATGTGATCGACCTGATCATGGAAAAACTTAGGTAGTACTACTGTAGTAAGCGGATCCGCTATCATGGAGTTTGTACCAATATGCTCTATGGATATCTTTCCACTTTGTACTCTCTTCCTAACAACCAGAAACTTTATCTCAATGTGCTTTGAATGATAAGAGCTTATGTTATTATTGGAGAGCATAACTACAGAATTATTGTCACAGTATAACTTTAGTGGTCGCTCAATATCGTGCACAATCCTTAATCCTATGACAAAATTCCTTAACCACAGTCCCTAATTTGATGCACCACAAACCACTATAAATTTTGCTCCCATAGTGGAGGCAGCTATTAGAGTTTGTTTAGAACTCTTCCATGATATAGCACCTCCAGCCAAAATGAAGATATAGCCAGATGTTGATTTTCTACTCTCTACGCATCCGGCAAAGTCAGAATCCGAATACCCAATTCCAAATTATCTGACTTTCTGTATATGAGCATAAGGCCTTTTGTTCTCTAAAGATATCGCATAACCCTCTTGACCGCTTTCAAGTGGTCCATATCAGGATTACTAAGTATCTCCCTAACATGCCTACTATAAATGCAAGGTCTGGATGTGTGCAAACTTGTGTATACATCAGACTCCCAACTGCAGATGCATATGGGATCTTCCGCATCTCTTGGATTTTAAGATCAACTCTTAGGACATTTTTTGAGTCTAAACTTATAACCTTTAGTGATTGGGGTTTCTTCTGGTTTACACCCTTACATACCATACCTCTTGAGCACTTTCTCAATATAGCTCTTTTGTGATAACCCAAGTATACCCCGAGAACGATCTCGGTGTAATTGGATTCCTAATACAAAAGAAGCTTTACCTAAGTCCTTCATTTCAATATGCTTTGAAAGAAAGATTTTTGTTTCGTACAACAAGTCCTTACAGTTGGTAGCAAGAAGTATGTCATCCACATATAGAACCAGAAATATAAACCTACTCCCACTAAATTTATGGTACACACAATCTTCCACAGTATTTGCTTCAAAACCAAGTGAAACAATTACTTGATGGAACTTAAAGCACCACTAACGGGAAGCCTGCTTGAGCCCATAAATGAATTTTTTTAATTTGCATACCAGTTGCTTTGTATCTTTGGACACAAAGTTTTTCGGCTGCACCATATAGATGGTTTCATCAACATCACCACTGAGAAAAGCATTCTTAACATCCATTTGATGCAAATTAAGATTAAAATGTGCAACAAGAGCCATGATTATCCTAAAAGAGTCCTTCGATGAAACCGGAGAGAACGGCTCTTTATAGTCAATCCCTTCCTTTTGAGTGAAGCCCTTTGCCACAAAACGTGCCTTATATCTTTCCACATTACCTTCAGAATCCCTTTTGGTCCTAAATATCCATTTGCAACCAATGGGTTTCTTTCCTTCAGGCAATGGTATAAGATCCCAAACTTTCTTATCTTGCATGGACTTGTACTCTTCCTTCATTGCTTCAATCCACTTATGAGAGTTGGAACTCTGCATGGCATCATGAAATGTGACTGGGTCATCATCTACAATACCTATAGGATCCTCATATTCCTGGAGATATACTACATAATCATCCGGAATAGCACTTCTCGTCTCTCTAGTGGACCTCCTTAAAGGCACAGGCTCTTAAGGTTGTTGAGTTTAATCCTCATGGGGAAGTTCTTAAATATTGTCTTGTATTGGAACCAAAATTATTTTGGAGTAGTGACATCCTGAACATACTCAGGAACAATGACAGGAATCAAAATGGATTGCTCCTTTTGACTCGATCCTTCCTCAAAGACAATATCTCTAACTTTATCTTCCCCCCAAAACTCAATATCCTCAAAGAATGTTGCAGTTCCCATCTAAAAAACAATCTTAGTACTGGGATCATAAAACTTGAAACCCCTAGATCATTCGGAGTAACCAATAAAGTAGCTACTGATAGTTTTGCTATCCAATTTTCTTTCATTAGGCTTATAAGGCCTTGCTTCAGCTGGACAGCCCCAAACATGAAGATGCCTTAAACTGGGTTTACACCCAGTCCAAAGTTAATAAGGTGTCTCTACTACTGCCTTAGTCGGTACTCTATTTAGAAGATACACTGCTGTCTTTAATGCTTCTCCCCAGAAAGACTCAGGTAAGGTAGAATGACTAATCATATTCCTCACCATATCCAAAAGAGTCTTGTTACGTCTGTCAGCTACACCATTCATGCTGGGTGAACCAGGCATTGTATACTAAGGCATTATACCACATTCTTCTAGGAATTGAGCAAAAGGACCTGGACATTATACACCTGAGTCGTCATATCTGCCATAGTACTCACCTTCACGGTTAGATCTTATACATTTAATCTTCTTTCTGAGTTGATTTTCAACTTCGGCCTTATAATATTTAAATGTATCCAGAGACTCATATTTTTCATAATGAGATACAGGTACTCAAAACGTGAGTAATCTTCTATGAATGATATAAAATATCTTTGGCCATTCCCAGAAGTCAGAGGGAATGGTCCACAGATGTCCGTATGTATCAATTCTAAGACATCTTTAGCCTTATGGCACCTAATCTCTTTTATTTTGTCTGTTTTCCTTTAATACACTAAACACAACTACCCGATTTTGTGTAATCAAGTATATCTAAAATACCTTTAGATACTAAATGTTCGATTCTGGATTTAGATATGTGATCCAAATGTTTATGCCAAAGATCAGTTGAGTTATCCTTATTCAATTTTCTTTTAGTACCCCTAGAAGTAACATGCAAAGTTTCTTGCTATAAGGTATTTATATCAACCATATATAGATTATCACTAATACTTAAAGAACCAGTACCAACAACATTTGAATTTATGGATAAATTAAACATGTTGTTTCCAAATGAATAAGAATAACCAAATTTGTCCAAAGCAGAAACAGAAATCAAATTCTGTTTAAAAGACGGTACAATAAATGTATCCATCAGATCCAAATATAAACCAGTTCTTAGTAATAATCTAAAATTCCTTATTGCCTCTACAGGTTCCGACTTACCATCTCCTACATAGATGTATCTTTCACCATCAATTGGCTTTCGGTAGCTCAGGCAACCCTGCATTGAAATACTTATGTGAGTAGTAGCACCTGAATCTACCCACCAAGTATTTCTAGGTAATGAAGATAAATTGACCTCATAACAAATAAAACTAAAGAACATACCTTTCTTAGCACGCTATGCAGCATACTTGTTACAATTCTTCTCAAAATGTCCAGCCTTATTACAGAAGAAACGTGCAATCACCTTAGGTTTCTTTCATTCTTTACCTTTATCAGCAGTCATCTTCCTTTTCTTGCCCTTACCTACCTATGTTACCATATGAGCACTTTCCTTCTTCCCAGCCATCATTCTCTCTTCCTCATCCACGCAATATGCAATGAGCTCATTAAGAGTCCATTTGTTTGGTTGGCAGTTATATAAAGTCCTTATCTGCCCATATTGAGGTGGTAGAGAATTCAAAACCAAATGGACTAAAAGGTCATCTGGTAAAGCCAAATCCAGAACCTTTAGCCTCATGGCTATTTGGGTCATGCTTAGAATGTGCTCCCTAACACTACCATTGCCGGCATACCTTATAGAGGTAAGCTTTGCTAAAAGCGTACCTATCTCAGCCTTGCCATTTTTGACATAAACCTTTTCCAGCTCAGCAAGGTAACTTTTAGCTCCTTTTGCATCAGTAGATATGGGTCCTCGGACATTATTTGGGATTCCTTGCTGCAGGATCATTAGACCTAAGCGATTAGAACGCTCCAACTTCTCATACTGAACCCTCTGGGCTTTTAAGCTCTCTTCAATAATAGGTGCAGGTTCGTCCATCCTTAGCGCAAGGTCCAAATCCATACATCCCAGATAAATTATCATGCTTGATTTCTAAGAACTGAAATTTTCCCCCTCGAGCATAGGGACAATTTTGGGGCTGAATGGCATGTTAACTGCATGAGAACAAATACAAAATTAGGCATGCTCACTATCCACATCTACCGTGATCAAATATTAACAATAAGTCCTGTCAGATGAGAAATCTTCCTTTGAGCCGATCTATTATCCACATGGATAAACCAAATAATTGTTATATATTTATCACGAAGGATCGTTTGTCCATAAGTATATTTGTCACTTGGCCAAACAGTAACCTTCCTTTGGGCCGACTAACATCCGCATAAACAACAAACTACTTACCCTTCTGAGTTTAAAATAATTTTGAACAAGATATTGCGCATATAACTTTATGGACAAACATTTTGGAATTAGTATCTTGGTGTAGTAATCAAATATTGACAATCAGTCATGTCAGACAATAAACCTTCCTTTGGGCCGATCTATAATCCACATGGATAACCTTTATAATTATCAAATATTTATTACCACAGGTTTATGTTTGTTATTTGGCTAAATAGCAATCTTCCTTTGAGTCGATATACTACCCACATGAATAACAAATAAACGCATATAATATTATAAAATAAATTAATCTACACAACAGAGGTTACTTTGGCAACAATATTGCTTGAATTAATCCATTTTAAAATATTAGATCTTTTAAACTCAGTTATGATAAATTTATTATGATTAAATCCGAATATCAGAATATTATCCTTACTGTCATAATTCTTTATGAGGTTAAATTACATAAACCTCCCTTATGTGACAATATACCGAAACCTTATGAGATTCGCCTTTAAGAATCTCCATTTGTCACAATTTCTTTAGTTATTGGACCAATTTTGCAAATTAAAATACTTCAGGGTGGAATTGCAAAATTTATAAATTTTATGGTCCAAAATATAATTTCCATATTTTAATGGGACAAATCTATAATTTCAAAAATAGGTGGGGTAAATATGAAATTTCAAAAAATAGTGAGGTTAAAGCTATAAATTTGAGAAACATTGGGTAAAATCATAATTTCCATAAATGAGAGGCAAAATCATAAATACCAAAAAATACAAAAAATTCCTTATTTGCATATACCTTAAAATATGTGCCAAAACTTAATATTTTGTAAAAATATTGTCTAATCTTGTAAAATATTACACCTAATGGACCAAACTTTATTTTGCAAAATGTGATAGCAAGAAGACTCTTATTACTGTTAAATCAAACATGACACTAAATCTGAAATTGCACCCAAAAAATAATTTATCCTCACAATATAATAATAAAGTAATGCTGTTATTTCAAAAGTCGCACACGTGACTTTTTCATGACTTTTCTGGTTAAACCATCTCAAATAATAACATTATTATATTCAATACACCCCACTAAAATGCACCCCATTATCAAATCAAACTATCAAAGTCAGATTTTATTTTACTAAAAGCAACTGATGAATTTACTTCAAATAATTTTAACCTACAAAACTCACCCAATCAAAGTCATACATGTCAAATGACTTTATCCCTCATGGGTTAGTAAATTAACCACCCAAAAACTAATTAAAAAAATATTATAATATTATTTAAAAAAAACAAATAATATTACCATATTAAAAAAACACATCAGCTGATCCACCATAATTGTAAATCAGTAAAATGGGTGACTTTACTTTTATTGCATCCAAAAAACCAACCACAAAACATTATTACTTAATACAATAAACCCATAAACGGGTACTTTAGAAATTAGTGGCAAGAAAAATGTTATTGTTCATCTTCTTCACTTAGCATATTTATAGGATTTTGGCAAAAAAAATAAAGTAATTAAAACCAAAAACTACTTCCTTTAATATTATTTCTTCAAATTCTTGAACTGAACTTTACCATACGAAGAAATAATACCAAAATCAAAATTTTCGAAAAAATCCAGCAAATATCACAATATGTATATTTACAAAATTATAACAAAGAATCAACAGATTCATAACTTAGTCATGAGCTCTGTAAACATACAAAAACGAAAGAAAATCTGCAGAAATGTTCATAGATAAAATATCATAAACCCAGAATCTGTGAACATAAATATGAGGAAAACAAAATTCCTCAATGACTCAACATGAATCCGTACTCTGGTACCAATTGTTGGTATTATCAATACTAGATTAACTGAATTTCAGGATCTATCATATTGTAATCATTGAGAAATTAAGAAGAACGAAAGTAGAAACGTACCTGAATCAGCCATTTAAGGCTGCTAATTAAGAACACAAAAAACAGTCGATCTTCTAGAGGATGGAGGTAGAGAGCCTAAGGAAAGCCACCAAATCTCGTGTCTCTCCTCCTCCGGGGACCCACCTCTTTATATAGAAATCTAAATATGATAAATTACCATTATGCCCCTTAACTGATATGGTATTTACACACTAGGCTCTACACTTTATTCCCATAAATATAATTGGTACCTCAATAGTCAATAACCTAAATATGTGATCACAACTTTATTTGACTATTATATAACGATTGCCATACACATTTATAATTTACATATGTAAGACCACACTTTATGATTTATTGGAAATAAATCCAACAAGCAGAATTTATAGCGGTTTATGGTGCATCAAATCAGGGACTGTGGTTAAGGAATTTTGTCACAGGATTAAGGATTGTGCACCATATTGAGCGACCACTAAAGTTATATTGTGACAATAATTGTGCAGTTATGTTCTCCAATACCAACAGAAGCTCTTATCGTTCAAAGCATATTGAGATAAAGTTTCTGGTTGTTAGGGAGAGAGTACAGAGTGGAAAGATATCCATAGAGTATATCGGTACAAACTCCATGATAGCGGATCCGCTTACTAAAGTAGTACTACCTAAGTTTTTCCATGATCATGTCGATCACATGGGTATTAGACTACTTTAGTATATTCAATTTCAGTGGGAGTTTAATTATATAATGGATGTTCTGATTAGTAATGGATATATTATGTTGTAATTCAGTTTTCTACAGAAATAAAGTATTCAGTTTTTCAGTACACTCTGTTTAACATATTTTTTTATTTCTATATATGTTAGATATCAATAAGGTAGGACCTATTAGGAAACTAGCATGGGTGAACACTTTGCTTGTAGTTTCCATGCTACACTCCTATAACAGATCTATGTCATTTGGGGGTATTGATGATGTTGTTGATGGTGGACTGAGTCATGGTGAATGTGGCGACTATCCCTTCAGTTCTTCATCAATATAACTAATGAACGAGATTGTTCGGGGTACCTTATCTATGATTGCATATTGAGCTCATAAGGATGTACACATTTACTCAGATAACATATGTAAGCCCAAGTTGGAGATTGTTGGATTTATTTTCAATAAATCATAAAGTGTGGTCTTACATATGTAAATTATAAATGTATATGGCAATCATTATATAATAGTCAAATAAACTTATGATCACATATTTAGGTTATTGACTATTGAGGTACCAATTATAGTTATGGGAATAAAGTGTAGAGATAGTGTGTAAATACCATATCAGTTAAGGGGCATAATGGTAATTTGCCACATTCAGATTTTTATATAAAGAGGTGGGTCCCCGGAGGAGGAGAGACGAGATTTGGTGGCTTCCCTCAGGCTCTCTACCTCCATCCTCTGAAAGATCGATTTTTGTTCTTCGTATTCTTAATCAGTAGCCTTAAATGGCTAATTCAGGTACGTTTCCGCTTTCATTCTTAATATCTCGATGATTACAATATGATAGATCCTGAAATTCAGTTAATTTGGTATTGATAATACCAATAATATCAACTTTCATAGACTAGTAAGTTGATGCAAAAGCGTGTGAACATAACTTGTCGAATGCAGATAATTTACAGCTGCGATGATAATAAGCAAAAAATTACCTCCAACAATTTATGTGCATCCTAAATTGCAACGAAAATAGTAAGAATACTAGATGTTGAGTTAACAAGGGATTAAATTGTTGAGTTTATAAAAAAATTAGTGGATGGGCTGGGGGCTCGGGCAATTTTAAGAACGCCAAGTCTAGCTTGAGTCCGATTAATATTTTATAAAAGTTGGGTCAGGCTTGAATTAATAAATTTTTAGCTACATCCGATTGAGCTCCATCCAAACCCAGCCCATACCCAGGTCACATAACCTCTTTCATCTAATATAGCACATAACAAAGCAAACTTGCCAAATCCAGGATGAAAAATGGAACTTTTGCAATTATACCCACTTAGACACAAAGTCTACTCTTTTTAAGAGATAATTACACAAAGAACGTAATCTTTTAACGTGAATAAAAAACTCTCAATACATATTTCATTATGTACGTTGTTGGGGTTTAAAATGTGATATTATTGTGTCCTACTAAAATACATGTTAAAGTGTGCATGAAGAGTCAATTTTATAGGTTAAAAGGTTGAATTCTCTGTATAAGAACCTGATTTTAAGGTGTTTGTGTTTAGAACACATTTCCCTTTCATGTCAGTGGATGAGAGATAATTCCTCCTATAATAAAAAATACATAACTAAATATCACATAGAAGAATATGTATTTTTATTGTTATTTTATTTTTCTCACAAATAACTATTATTTTGTGGCGGTTCAATAAGCATACATCCAATAATAAAAGGAGTTACAAAAATTAGAATAAGCATATAATAACACAAAAATGGAATAAAAATACAAACAAATATCTTAATATTTTTATTTGTTCAATTTCTCAAAAAATGACCTATCAAATTTCTTTATAATAAAAATTCGACTTAATTGTATGACTTAACTGTATATATTAGATATTGAGATTGAAAACTTGTTCAGTCACGGCTTTGTCACAAATTTAATTATATATGAATGATTATTTAAATTTTTGTCCTATATGCTGCGTGATCTCAACTATTGCAATTTTGAAACTAAATAGTTCCCAGCTCTCAAAATATTTTAATCACGTTGTCAATTAATTATTTGGCCACTTGATAATATATACAGAAATTATATGCATGATTTATATATTTTTTTATAGTATGTCAGTTTTGACCATCTAAATTTTCAATAATTCGTTTCAATAATTGGGGTGGGGTTGGATGGAATTGAGAATCGTGTACACTGGGATTTTTACTCAATATGTTGTTTTTAAAAAGATATATAACACTTTATCAAAAAGAAAAAAAAAAGATATAGAACACACGTCCATGAAATCATTTGCGAAAATAAGGTATCGTAATTATACTAGAATCACACAATTGGTTTTTTTTCTTAACGTATATCTACCTACTTGAACTTGTCCCAAAAAATTTATCGATTTCCTGAACTTTTAAATTGATCTCGTATCTCCATCAACTTTCAAAAAAGTTTCACTTAGCTCCATGAATGTCACGTGTCAGCTTCTGATAGGTTTGGCTTTTCAAAGATGTCATTTTTCTTTTTTTTTCTCTAATCAGGACCTGACACGTGGCATTTAGGAGCTAAGTGGAGCACTTTTTAAAAATTAAGGGAGCTACAGGATCACTTTAAAAGTTCAGAGAAACGGTAGGTTTTTTTTAACAAGTTCAGGTAGCAGATATGTATTAGGCTTTTTTTTGGGTAAATGCTTGTTAGAGATGGCTATATTAAATAGGAACAAAGTATGATCTGTTGAATAAATTAAGTTGTTTACGTTACTGCAGTTAATTAGTTTTCAAAGCTTGTTTCCTAGTCGAAGTGTTAAACCCTTTCTGTTAGGGATGTTGTTGATTATGTTCCGTAGAACATGATCGCGTTGTTGTCCACTTTCCATTTCTGTTGAGATTATCTTTTGCTCTTTGTAAGCCTATATTAAGGCTGTTATTATACAAAATAAAATATATAGTAGTACAAAATAAAATATATAGTAGTACTTTGAGCATCTTCTTCTCTCTTTAGTTTCAGTTTCTAATCGATTAACAATAGTATCAGAGCCAGAGAGAAAAAGCTTGAGAGAGTGAAGGTGAAAGAAAACAAAGCAGCAGCTTTGCCATTTGTTTCATGGCTTCAGAGACAAATTTTGAGCAAGCAATAATTCGACGTTTCGATGGTCACTATGATCACTGGAGCATGTTAATGGAAAACTTTTTGCGTTAAAAAGAATGTTGGAAAATTGTCGAAAATGGGATTGATACACCGGCAACAGGTGAAACTTTGACGGATGCCCAAAGAACATAATTTGAAGTAAGAAAGTTGAAAGATTTAAAGGGGAAAAATTATCTCTTTTAAGTTATTAAACGATCCATATTAAAAACTATTCTTTACAAAGAAACTTGGAAGGATATATGGGATTCGATGAAAAAGAAGTACCAAGACACGACTAGAGTGAAGCGTCCACAACTTCAAGCTTTAAGAAGAAGCTTGGATAAGATATTAAATAAATACCCTCTCAATAGTAAATACCTAGTACCAAAAATAAAGAAAGTAAATTACTAAAGAGTTTGACATAAACATTACTCGATGATTTTGTTCCTTTAAAATTAAAAATCACGATTAAAAAATTTATATCCTCTAGTTCTATGTCATGATTAGTATTAAATAATATTTATTGCATTTAATATTAACAAAAATTTTCATATTTATCTTTGACCGGAAAATGAGAAACGAGACAAAATTTCATTTTCTTTCATTAAAATGAAGAAATTTTTTTTCTAAAACCTTAATCAAGGGGAAGAACACCAATCACACCTAGATAAGTAAGCAACCATTAGTTCTTATAAGTGGTAGCTGTATATTATTCTAGCTTACACATATTGAGATTCAGGAGTTAAGAAATAAAAGTTTCTCATATTACTTTTAAAAGAACTTTATTGTATCTAGTTTAACTTTTAAGTTTCAAGTAGTTTTATTAAATTTTGAGAGAGCTCTCCTAAACATGAGAAAAATAGCCAAAAATTATTTTTAATGCAAATTGGTGTATTTGTCATACTGGGAACTGTTTTATTGTTTCTATTGAGATTTTTCTCAGAAATATTTTATGGCTTTATTTCCTAACTCGCAACCTTTGATTTTCATGGGTATTAAAACTTCAACAAATATATACCTTAATATCCAAAGGACATTTTTCATTGAAGTTTTGTAACTCATTTTAGTTACGTTTTTTTATGTCTTTCTATTTAATTTCCAACAGCTATTTTTGTAACTATAAAAAGTCTTGTTGTTCTTCATTTTTTTACAACAAATTATATACTCTCTTATTCTCTCCAAACTTTTTCGGATATATACATTGCATTCTTTGACTCATGCGTGCAGTGGCGAAGCCATGTTGGTAGAGTGGGTCTTTAGACCCGACTTTTTTTAAAAAAAAGTTTTTGAATTTATATATATATTAAATTTTAAATCCGTCAAAATTATTAATTAAACCCCATATTAATATTTAAATTACCTATTAAGTTTAGAAAAAATAAATTGAACAAATTTTAATACATATCTTCGTAAATTCATTTCGATGTGTTATTGACTAAGTTATTTAATTAAAATATCAAAGGCATTGTAATTCAGATAGCTAATTACTTGCTTTGATAATTTTCCCATAATTTATTGTGCAATTTATTATTCATATTTTTTCTAGTAGCACTTCTAATATTTAATTTAATGATATATATGTGGACACCACGTTAAAAAAATTTTAAATTCGTCACTGAATTAATGATTTCAGGTTGAATATGAGAGTGAAAAGTTGTTTAATCCTAAAAGAAATCACCAAATATTCGTAAGAACAATATCTTAGACACACACGACTCGACTTATGTAAGTGATTTCTGAATTAATTTAGCATATATAGGTTCTAGCAC
The DNA here is from genome assembly GCA_947683365.1 of Euphorbia pulcherrima. Taxonomy (NCBI): domain Eukaryota; kingdom Viridiplantae; phylum Streptophyta; class Magnoliopsida; order Malpighiales; family Euphorbiaceae; genus Euphorbia; species Euphorbia pulcherrima. The sequence goes on from CANTUS010000016.1 coordinate 11,221,346, forward strand.
AGCATCCAAGGACATATTTGGTCAGATACCGAATATCAACCCTCATATTCCGAAAACAAAGACAACACACAATGCGTTTGTTGGTGAAATCATTAAAAATTTGAATTATGAGAGGAAATTTTAAGAGGTGTTTCACAGAATGATCATTAGTTGATCAAATTTCACGAGACCCGTCCAATAGTAGAGCAATTTTGAAAAGAAATGTGAATAAAGTGAAAGACGAAGAGAAAGGGATAGGAAAGTGCTTAACCTGAATTGGAAGTTGTACTAGGAAATTTTCAAACAACTGCAACCTTTATACCTTTCCTCCACAAACATTAGAAAGAAAATTACATAAATTAATTTCCGTATAAACACGTAGCCAGTCGGTCTTCTGGAAGCCATAAAATATATACTTTGAATCTGTGAATATATATATATATATATATATATATATATATATATATATATATATATATTAGTATATTTGATGCCGATATTTTGATAATTATTTTCTGTCCTTGAATGTCAATTGTCAAAGTCCAATAATGATTATTTATTTCCTTTTTCTTTCTTCAAATAACATTATCAATTTGATGTTGGGTTGGAGGCTACTTAATTTCATTCTCACCAATAATTCATTTATTACTAACTTTTAGGCCTACAAATGGAAACTTCTGTTATTAATACATATATCACGGATACACATGTTCTTGGTTCCGTCCGTCCATTCAACCCGTCTGAACTCGTCATGTATTTGTCGAGTTTGAAAAATGATTTTTTAAAATTTTATGTAGTCCGGCCCTAATTTACTATAGTCAGCACCATATATAGGATAAGTTTGAGACGGTCCTCATTCTTTTACATAAATATGTAAAATATCATCGGTTAGAAAAAATAAAATTCGGAGTGCAAATGTTATTGGTTAGAAAAGATAAATTTCTGTTAGTAAGTTTTGATGTAATACTACTGGAACATAATATATAATAAAATATTTATAATTTAGTAAATTTTACAATAGAATCTAAAATATATCTTTTTTTGATATTATTATATATTTTTTAAGTAAATTTGAATCAGCATGAACTCAATTCAAACCCTAAAATTTCGCTAGGCCTAAACCAATCATGGCACAACCCAACCCTTACATAATTCTATTTGCGCGTAAAATGGAATAAAGGTGTTGATATATTGAAAAATTTATATGAATCGAGATATTTAATACTCTTTTCGTTGAATATATAATACATGAGTAATATATATATATATATATATATATATAAATTATAATAATAATAAAAAAGTATTTATATGTCATGATCAAGCATCTAACAACCAGAAGGATAATAAATACATGTTCTCATATAAAAATCTTCTTATATATTTTTTTTTTAATTTTATTTTTCTTATATTATTATATATTTTTCCTTCAAAATTCATATTTTTTTCCTCAAAGATGCCAATCACTATTTTAATAGTGGCAAAATTTTATAATTTAAATATCAAAACTCATTGTTATCACAGTTTAGTTGCTATATGATAAAAAAATAATCAATTATGTGATAATAGGTCCTAGCCTTGGACCTTGGTAGAAAAGTTTGGAGAATGAAACACCCTAACGTGATCTCTTGATAGTTGATACTCGTTAAATGCCTTCAAAATTAAGAATGATTTAAGTTATTAAATATAATATCAATAATTTTTACACTTTATATGATATCGGGTATTTAATACCTTTTTCAATCTAAAGATTGAGTATTCATGAGGGACCATTTAATTAGGATGAGATAATAAATAAATATTCTTTAATAAATACTCAATCATTAGATTAAAAAAGGATGATAAATACCGATACCATATATAATTTCCCCTGATTCTACGGTGCTTATTATAAATTTCAGTTGCAATAATTCTAGATTAAAAATCAAATATCATGCGTTTCCATCCAACAAAAGCAAATCAAAATGTTATATATGTTTTATAATTGATGTTGAATTTTAAACATTTCAATAATTTGTTTAATCAAAATTGAGGAATTTAATTAGCAACCATGTTTTAAACTTTGTTTTACTGATGAATATAAAATTTTTTACCAAATTATTTTATTAATTTGGCACGAGAATACAATGCATCTAGAAACCCTAGCAATTTAAAGACATAAGGAAAGGTCCAAAAACATTAGTAGTTATTTCTTGTAAAAATGTAAATAAGTTTTATATTTACATTTTTCTAAGTTGACTAACAGAAAGCCATATGCTATAATTAGGCTACTTCCTACGATATTTTTATTTTTTTAATAATTAACTTTCAATTCAATCCACTATTGCAGTTCATTTCTAGATGGTTGGATTATTTCTTAACTCAATTTATATCACAATTCTTTTACTCTCTTTCTCCAAAACCTTAGGATAGTGCTATTATTCTTCATTAATTAGGACTGTCTCTAGATTATTACTACCCTAGCAAATTAATTAAAAGATCAACTATAAAATCACTTGTCATAAAAAATGTTTTTTTTATTGTTTCCACAATTGTTTTCGAAAAGACATACTTTCATTTCATATATTTTTTTTTAGGAAAATACACAAAAAGAAACATGACAACGCCTCAAATTCACATAAAACTATACTGTGCATCAGATTTTTTTAAGTCTTTTTATAATTAAGAGCTGAGAATTAATAGAAAGATATTTAATTAAAAAGAGAAAATATTTAACTTAATCTTCATTAAATATCAGCCTTTAAATTGATTCTAAAAGAATCCGATCAGCCCTATAAAAAACCCTAAATTCACCCCCAATAATCTCTTTCTCAAAATAGCTACCTTAATTAATTTAAAGAACCTTCCTCACTTTTTTTTATACAAAAAATCCTCCTTTACCCTTTTCTTCTTTTAAATGTAAACATATAGTTGGGTTGCTAACACAATATTTAAACAAATATCTTCATTTTTCTAATATGAATTATAATTGGCAATTATCAGTAACCATCAGTACTATTGAAGCCACTCCATACATCAAGAAATGAACATTAATTTTATTAATAAGACACTTGCTTTACATTATATAGAAAATGAAATAAAATATATTATAGCCCATTCACGTCTTATACTTAGATTCAGATGGACGACTAGAGATTGCGCAGCACCGTACTGCCATCAAAAGATAATAGATAGTCGTAATAAAAAAAAATACTTGCTCCATTTTTTAACAAATGTTATTTTTGACAAATTTTCAAATACTAAAGTTACACTAAATGGGGCAGTAAAAAGCTATTATAGCTTTACAACACCTCCTCATTTTACATAATTAGACTATTCATTCTTTTTTACTACTCCATCAGTTTCGAACGGTTTGATATTTTTAATTTTTTTTTAAAGTTTGACATTTTGTAATATTAATATATTTTTTATTATATTTTTTTTAATTTATCTTTATATTAATTAAAAAATAGATAATTGATAATGAGTAGTAATTAAGAAGGAATAGAATTTTTATATATAAAATATAAAGAATAAATTAATTATTTTAATAATATAATAAATATTTTATTAATTTTAATGATTCGATTAGAGTTGGAAACTTTTAGAAATGAAGAAAGTACTTATAATGAAGGAGTAATTAAAAACAAAAAGAGATAAAGATAAATAAAAATGCATTATAACATAAAAATAAAAAAAATTTACTCTCTAGGAATGACACTTATTAAAAAACAAGGGTTACCAAATTCCCTTACACAATTATCAATGTTATTTTCAATCTGTATTATCGTGAATTGGCTATGGTTACAGTACGGTATAAATATAAATCGGTTTTAGTAAAAAATCAGATAAAATCGGGTTGAATCGGATAAAATCGGTAAACTGGCGTACCGGTTCAAATTCGATTTGGTCAAAATTTGGCAACAAGTAAAAGTGTCGCTATAGACTCAGAAAAGCGTTGCTAAAGGATCAAAAGCGTCGCTAAAGACTCAAAAGCGTTGCTAAATACCTTAAAAAGAGTTGCAATAACCACTAAAAATCCTAAATAATATATATTTCTTTCTAAAATTCTTAAAACAGCACAAGAAAAGCGTTGTAATAGACATAAAAAGCATTGCAATAGCCATTAAAAACTATAATAATATATATTCTATAAGAAATAAAAAACCGATAAAATTACTAATAATATTAATTATACCACATACCATTAATCTCACCAGTATAAAATCGGGTACAGTATTGATTTGACAATTATAAAAGTGTTTTAATTTGTAAAAATCAAAAGAAATCAAATCTTACAAATTTGTTAGGCGAGTGTCCGAGGCGGCGATATACAGTGCAAGCACACGGAGAGCGTGGGGACTAAGAAATAATAAAATATTGATAGGGACTTTTCCATGCATGAAGTTTGAATATTCAAAGGCCGCCACTCCCCCCATCCTTATAAAGCTCTCAAATCCTTCCCCTCATTTTATAAAGAAAACCAACCCATTTCATTCTTTCATTTTCTTAACAAGCAATTGGGTGTTTTCTTCACTTCCCAATTCCACTGCGTTAAACAAGAACACGCAAAAAAAGCAGAAGAACAATTGTGGTTTTTCATTAATCTGATCAAATTCTGTAAAAAGTCACCCGCCATGGACGGCGATCACTACTTAGGGAGTACAAGTTTACGTAATAGTTTACGCAGAGGAGGCTCTTCTATATGGAGAAACACGGGGTCTGATGTTTTTTCAGCATCTTCTAGAGATGAAGACGATGAAGAAGCTCTCAAATGGGCTGCTCTCGAAAAGCTCCCTACTTACGATCGATTGAGGAAAGGTATTTTGGTTAGTGTTTCTAAAGGTGCTGCTGATGAAATTGATGTTGATCATCTCGGATTTCAAGAACGTAAAGCGTTGCTTGAGAGATTGGTTAGAGTTGCTGAAGAGGATAACGAGAAATTCCTATTGAAGCTCAAAAATCGTATTGATAGGTACTCATGACTTGTTTGTGTTTATAAAATGCCTCTGAGAACTGCGAAAAACATAGGACTTATTTTTTTTTTACTTGGTAATTTTATGGTTTGTTAAAATTTTAGGGTGGGGATTGAACTTCCAACAATTGAAGTCCGATTCGAGCATTTGAATGTTGAAGCTGAAGCTTTTGTAGGCAGTAATGCTTTGCCTTCATTTTTTAACTCCTCTTTTAGTGTTATAGAGGTAAGTATCGGCGAAGTTTGAAACTTTTTATATCTGTTTGATTTGATTATGGTTTGTCTATAAGCTAATTAAAATTTCATTTTTTGATCTTAAAGGGTATGTTGAATTCTTTAAATCTCCTCCCTAGTAGAAAGAGACCACTGACTATTCTTAAGGATGTTAGTGGAGTCCTCAAGCCATCAAGGTATGCGAAATTCCGAACATTTCATTTCTTAGTTATTAAGGTTTTTTAATTTTAGCTGCTGAAATTTTCGGTATGTGTAAATGGCAGAATGACTTTGCTTTTGGGTCCTCCGAGTTCCGGAAAGACTACACTCTTGTTAGCCCTAGCTGGAAAACTTGATCCTGATCTAAAGGTAGCCATATGTTTCATTAAGCTTTACACTTTTAATACAGAATGAGAATTTAGTTTCTGGTGTTAATTCCCAATTTCTCGATAATTGTTTACAGTTTTCAGGTAGTGTGACTTACAATGGGCATGCGATGAATGAGTTCATACCGCAGAGGTCAGGTGCGTATATCAGCCAGCATGATCTTCACATAGGAGAAATGACTGTCAGGGAAACTTTGGCCTTTTCTGCTAGATGCCAAGGAGTTGGGTCTCAACACGGTAAAATACTAAATACCAGACTTGATATTGTATTTTCTTGTTTATTCGGGTCAAGAACTATTTTCACAATAGCTAATTGAATCTTTTGGGATTTTCAGAAATGTTAGCAGAGTTGTCAAGAAGAGAAAAGGCAGCAAATATTAAGCCTGATCCTGATATTGATGTCTTTATGAAGGTTAAAAAAACTATTTGTAACTATGGAATGAAAATTTTAACTTTTTAAGCATAAAAATTTGAAATATTAAGTTCTATTGACAGCAATTAATTTTCTTTTCCTTCCAAATTTAATATCGCAGGCAGCAGCCACAGAAGGTCAAGAGACTAGTGTGGTCACAGACTATGTTTTGAAGGTATTTTCACCTTGGAGTACTTGAATATTAATGAAAATAAATTTAGAAACAACATATGTGATATTTAACAAGATGTTTGATATAATTCTCTCTTAAATTTTACAGATATTAGGATTGGAAGTTTGTGCGGATACTATGGTAGGCAATGAAATGATAAGGGGTATCTCTGGAGGGCAAAGAAAGCGTGTCACAACAGGTAAAAACATTACAATTAATCTCCATACCTAATTCAAATTAAACTCACCAATACAATTACAGGTGAAATGCTGGTCGGACCGTCAAAGGCGTTATTTATGGACGAAATATCAACTGGTTTGGACAGTTCAACAACTTTTCAAATCGTAAACTCTCTCAGGCAATCAGTTCACATCAACAATGGAACTACCATCATCTCTCTCCTTCAGCCAGCTCCAGAGACTTACAACCTCTTTGATGACATCATATTGATCTCAGACGGCCAAATCGTGTATCAGGGTCCTCGTGAAAATGTCCTCGAGTTTTTCGAACATATGGGCTTTAAATGTCCTGAAAGAAAAGGAGCTGCTGACTTCTTACAAGAAGTAACTACTTTTCTGTTTCTGCCATAGAAATTTTTTTAACATAAAGTCCCATTAACTCAGACGAGTACCGAATTAAATGCAGGTAACTTCGAAAAAAGATCAGCAGCAATATTGGGCTCGTAAAGAGCAGCCGTACAGGTTTATAACGGTGGACGAATTTGTTGAGGCATTTCAATCTTTTGAAGTAGGAAGAAGAGTTCAGCAGGAACTTTCTACTCCATATGATAAGAGCAAGAACCATCCAGCCGCTTTATCGAAAAAGCCTTATGGTGTTGGAAAGATGGAGTTGTTTAAAGCATGTTGCGCACGAGAGTTGTTGCTCATGAAAAGGAATTCATTTGTATACTTCTTCAAGCTTTTCCAGCTCACATTGATGGCAACAATTGGGATTACAATGTTTTTCAGGACTGAGATGGATCGGGAAAATCTCGATGATGGAAATATTTTTGTGGGGGCTTTGTTCTTTGCCTTAATCACAATTATGTTTAACGGTATGTCTGAGCTGTCTATGACCATTGCAAAGCTCCCGGTGTTTTACAAGCAGAGAGACCTCTTGTTCTTTCCTCCATGGGCTTATTCAATTCCTACATGGGTCCTAAAAATTCCGATTACATTTGTGGAAGTTGGTGTTTGGACCTTCATAACTTATTATGTGATTGGCTTTGATCCTAATGTTGAAAGGTAATAGGAATTGAAAACTAACTTCTTCATTTGCCAATTGCCATTTTATTTTTTTCCTGCTTAATTAAAGTTTAAAACTTGTTATGTTTCTCTTGCAGGCTGTTTAGGCAGTTCTTTCTGCTGTTACTAATAAACCAGATGGCCTCTGGTCTCTTTCGAACTATCGCTGCACTTGGAAGGAACATGATTGTTGCTAACACCTTTGGATCATTTGCATTGCTTGCGCTTTTTGCACTGGGTGGTGTTGTCTTGTCACGAGGTAGGCTAGCGAACAAGTGTGTTAAAAAAGGTCAAAACTTTCTAAAAATGGAAGTACTCAAGTTTTCTTTTGTTTTTAACAGAGAACATCAAGAAATGGTGGATATGGGGTTACTGGGTTTCACCACTGATGTACGGGCAGAATGCCATCGTCGTTAATGAATTTCTTGGGCATAGTTGGAGTCATGTAAGGAGTAATTTCATTAAGCAAGATATATATGTATATATATATTTTTGTGCATAAATGACAAACTGATACCTAAAAATATTTAAAATTACAGGTTCCTGCAAACTCAACTTCCACAGAATCACTAGGAATTCAAGTTCTGAAATCCCGTGGTTTCTTCACAGAACCGAAGTGGTATTGGCTAGGAGTAGTAGCATCAGCAGGCTATATAGTCCTGTTCAACTTCTGTTACACTGTTGCCCTCACTTACTTGGGTGGTGAGTGTCAAAGGCTCATAGATATCCTCAAACTTAAAATTCCTCAAAGTTTGAACTTTTATTAGCATATTTAATTTCTCTCAATATACCCTTTGTAGCATTCGAGAAGCCTCGCGCTGTTATATCTGATGAGCCTGACACAAGTGGAACTGGGGGAGCCATTCAGATGTCACACGTCGAAAGTAGCAACAGAAACAACACAGGTAATAGACTAATCATAGAAAGGTCATATTTTTCATTGATTTGCCAGTTTAATAAATGCGGTTTAACTCACAGAAGGGGGTAATGGAATCGAAGAGGTCACCCAGAACAAAAAGGGAATGGTTCTTCCATTTGTACCACATTCGATCACCTTCGACAGTGTTATCTACTCTGTTGATATGCCACCGGCAATGAAAAATCAAGGAGTAGTGGAAGATAAGCTAGTGCTTTTAAAGGGGGTGAGCGGTGCTTTTAGGCCAGGTGTCCTCACAGCATTGATGGGTGTTAGTGGTGCTGGTAAAACCACTTTGATGGATGTCCTGGCTGGTAGAAAAACCGGTGGATATATTGAGGGGAACATAACGGTTTCTGGGTACCCAAAAAAGCAAGAAACTTTCGCTAGAATTTCAGGATATTGTGAACAGAATGATATCCACTCTCCTCAAGTCACAGTATATGAATCCTTAGTATACTCAGCTTGGCTTCGTTTATCCTCCGATGTTGATTCGCAAACCCGAAAGGTATGTGCCTGGGACATACTAAAATGGCCAATGTTTAATCAATATTGAGTTTTATAGAACTGATTAATTTCGTATTGCGAAATTTTGTTGCAGATGTTTGTGGATGAGGTGATGGATCTCGTTGAGCTGACTCCATTGAGGCAAGCACTAGTCGGTTTGCCAGGAGTTAATGGTCTTTCTACCGAACAACGAAAGAGGTTAACTATAGCAGTTGAGCTTGTAGCGAACCCTTCGATAATATTCATGGACGAGCCAACTTCAGGGTTAGATGCAAGAGCTGCTGCAATTGTTATGAGAACGGTTAGGAACACTGTAGACACTGGAAGAACCGTTGTCTGCACTATCCATCAGCCAAGTATTGATATATTCGATGCATTTGATGAGGTATTAAACAATACATTTGGTTTACAGCTCTAATAAATATGGAATTTTCATCACAAGTAGTAAATTATTTTTTATGATGGAATCGCAGTTATTCCTGATGAAAAGAGGAGGAGAAGAGATATATGTCGGTCCACTCGGCCGCCTTTCTTGCCATTTGATTAAATATTTTGAGGTACATTAGAAATTTCTAGTAGTTATTACATGTCTTTATTTAAATTGGTAACTGATTCACTATTTTTTTTGCACAGAGCATTGAAGGAGTCAGCAAAATTCCTGACGGTTACAATCCAGCAACTTGGATGCTGGAAGTGTCTAGTTCCGCTCAGGAAATGGCTTTAGGGATTGATTTTGCCAATGTTTACAGGAATTCAGATCTTTACAGACGAAACAAGGCAATGATTGAGGAATTAAGCAAGCCAGCTCCTGGTACAAAGGACCTCTACTTTCCTACAGAGTATTCACAGTCCTTTTTAGTCCAATGTATGGCTTGCTTATGGAAGCAGTGTTGGTCTTACTGGAGGAATCCACCTTATACAGCTGTTCGGTTCTGGTTCACTACTATTATCGCCTTGATGTTCGGAACCATTTTCTGGGACCTCGGCTCCAAAACGTGAGTCACTCTATCCTACTAAAATACCACAGAAAGCATAGTTGTCAAAGGCGCGCCTCGTAAGGGGCGTGACCCTTTGCACCTCGCCATACCACAGGCGAGGTGGTTTCAATGAGATGTGCGCCTAGGTTCGTGCCTCGGGCGCGCCTAAGAGTTTTAACTTACTTTAATATGTGTTTCCCTCTATTTTTAGGAGTTCTAATAATAATTCAAGGCTAAATATTCCTAATTCAATTCCTATTAAGGCTGATTCCAGGCTAAAAATTTCTAATGCAATATGTGAATTTTACATGCATATGTACATCTAACAATTCTCTTAGTTCTTTTTGTAGCACTGTTATTGCATTTTAACTTCACTTTTCAAGAAATAATTTTTTCAAAATTTTTGAGCCTAGTGCGCCTCGCCTTAGGGTGCACGTGGCCCCTTTGCGCCTCATTTGGCCCCGCGCCTCTAACAAATATGACAGAAAATTGTTTTCTTTTTCCCCTTCTCCATTGTTATCTAATGTTTTAAAATACAGTGATGGACAACAAGACCTTGGAAATGCAATGGGTTCAATGTATGCCGCTGTTCTCTTCCTCGGTGTTCAAAATGCACAATCAGTTCAACCTGTTGTTTCTGTCGAAAGAACTGTGTTTTATAGAGAACGAGCTGCTGGAATGTACTCTGCTATGCCCTATGCTTATGCGCAGGTACCAAAAGACACAATTTGATTCATCCTTTATAGTTTGTACCAGAAATTCGAAGTTCTAAAATGTTGGTTTGTTCAATTGCAGGCATTGATTGAACTTCCATATGTGTTCGTTCAAGCGGCAGTTTACAGCCTAATAACATACTCTATGGTCGGTTTCGAGTGGACAGTTGCTAAATTCTTTTGGTACTTATTCTACTTGTACTTCACATTGCTATACTTCACTTACTATGGAATGATGTCAGTTGCTGTAACTCCAAACCACCACATCGCCGCTATTGTCTCTTCTGCTTTCTATTCAATATGGAATGTCTTTGCTGGATTCATCGTAACCCGACCTGTAAGTGTTCTACAACCTTAATTACATCAAACTGTTAGTGTTCTAACAAATGAATGAACTGATCTCTAACATTTTGATTTTCTTAAAAAACAGCAAATGCCGGTGTGGTGGAGATGGTACTACTGGGGATGCCCAATTGCTTGGACACTGTATGGATTAGTTGCATCTCAATTTGGGGATGTCAAGACTCCTTTAGGGGACACCGGAAAATCAGTGGCGCAATTTGTTGAAGATTATTATGGGATGAAACATGATTTTCTGGGAGTTGTAGCAGGTGTTATTGTGGGTATTACTGTTTTATTTGCCTTCATTTTTGCTGTTTCTATTAAGGCCTTTAATTTCCAGAGGCGGTAAAGGATCCTTTCATTTCTACTTATTACTATTTTTTTTCTATAATTGTACCAAAATTTTGTTGTTTTTATAATAAGGTTTGTTAATGAGAGGGTAGGGATTGAATGTAATGAAGAACAAACTTGTTCAAGTCATTGAATGTATATTTTCTCTATTTCAATATGTATAATTATTTTTTAATTTCATTTTATGCAAGTTAATTTTCTCGGAAATTATACAAAGAATCAATTGACAGAGAATAATGACACTCGAAACACGTCTTGACATGCATGTTAATGAAATATAAATTTATAACACTTTATTCTTATCACTACATATAACAAAATGTGTATTTAAGATTATTCTTGCAGACTTGGTCCTTATATAAAAACTTCGCTGTAATGTAATCAAATAAATAGATTGATGTATCTACCAATAGTGGGTGCTACTGAATAAAGAAAAGAACCATAATAAGTTTCTTGAAATCTTGTTTTTTGATATGTAATTTTACCATTAAGATATAAGGTTAACCGAATGAAAATAACTTATAATTTCACTCATTTTAAAAAAGATACAAGAATTTGAACCCTTAGCAAACAGAGGATATTTTATAAACACCGTTAATAGTACTGATGTGTCTGAAGGGGAAATTTTGGAAAACTAATTTTTTTTCTCAAACCCAGTATCAAAGCTATCAATTGAAAACATTTTTCAATAACTCAGCAAATCCAACCTTAAATCAATACAAAGTGAATTTGAATTCAAGAAAACAACAAAAAGAAAAAGATGAATAAATCTAGCAAGAACACAGGAGAAAAATCAAAAGAAATCAAGCCAGATACAAAACAAACCAATCCAACTTCCATTAACGATTAATGAGAAAAGCATTAATAGGAGAAGAAAGAAATTTAATCTCATATGTTACAATTCTTTTTTTTTTCTTCCCTAGATATCCGTTCTAACCCCGACACCGATCTTGACCCCAACCCAACCCACTCAAATCCCAGCTCTAACTCCCCACATCTGCTTTCGTCATGTTCTTGTTTGGATCTCGGAATCTACTTAGCACCGCCAATGGTTAATCCTTCAAATGGGTCTCAATGCCGACCCATCTCTCTCTCGGAGTATACATTCCACGAGATATCTAATTTAACAAAAAAGAAAGGAAATCGAAATGCTTCACCTTTGGAAATTATTGTAAATGTCGAGTTAAATCCAGCCTTCACTGTCAATATTAAGTGGTAGATACGCGTATCAAATGCAATATTCAGAGGCTAAAATGGATACCTCGTAAAAGCAGAAAGCAATTAGCTAAAATTGTCGAAGAATTTGTACAGCAAGTAGCTAATAGTGGATTACTGCAATTTTGTTTTTTTTAAGTTCAATCGATCAATTTGATGTTAGGGCTTGAGAAGATGGAGGGGACGAAGAAAAATTTGTTTTTTCAAAATTGCCCCTTTTTTACAGTGTTAAAGAAAAAATCCTCTATTTCACTGACTCCTTTTAAAAAAAGAGTACTTTTTTTTTAAGTTAACCATTTATTAGATTAGAACTTGATTTAGAGGGGAGTCACCGGTTAGTTTACCGTTTACCCATACGCGCCTGGCCCTAGGCGTAGAGCACTCTATAAGGCACGTGCCTAAGTCTCAAATTTTTTACAACTCCGTTTATATCCATTTATTCTTATTTCCCTTTTTATTATTCTGAATTCAGTAATTCTATTTATTCATTTTCTTAAAAAATATTATAATTTAGGCTAATACATTGCGATCCCTGAATTTATCCCTAATCGGTTCTTGCCTCCCCTGAACTTTTAAAAGTTTCTTTCATCCCTAAACTTGTGTGAAGTTCCTCTCGCCTCTAAATTTGTCTAGATTGCACCCATGACCCCTTTCGACTGACGTGACATTGACTTTTCAATCATTACTAAATAACCTACCACGTCAGTTGAAATGGGTCATAAGGTACACTTTGGACAAGTTCAGGGGGGTTGAAAGGAACTTTAAAAAAGTTTCGAAGGGCGAGAGGAACTTTTAAAAGTTTGGGAGGCGAGAGGCAATTAGAGACACGCTCATGAATTTTCTGATGCATTAGGTCTATAATTTATGAAGTTCATCATTGGGGTATCAATAAATTTTTAGTGATTTTTTGTAAAACAAATTAATGAAATTATATTAAATAGAAAAGAAAAATCGCTACCCATTTAAATATGGGTTCAAACATAAGACATCTAGAGCTCCCAAGTTAAAGTGTTAAACTAAAATATTCGCCGTAAAAGTTATTAATAAAAAAAAATCAGGGTTTAGTTAGGCCTATTATATTACACTTTTACCAATAGATTAATTGATTTGATATTCACACTACTCTTTCTTTTACATATAAGAGTAATTTTATATTTATAAATATAAAAAATATAAAATTTTTATCAATATAATTTTATTCTTTTATAAAATAATGAAATACTAAAATATAGTATACTTCAAATATATTTATTAATTATAAAACAGTTTTATTGTGAATATTTATAAATTAACACCAATCAAATCATATTCAACTACCTAAAGTCACCTAACATTTAAAAGTTTTTAATTCAAACATAACATATAATTTAGGGACTTACACAATAGATGCATATGAAATTTAGTTTTGGAGTGAGTCAAAATTGAGTCATAAGATTGAAGGAATTTCTAGGAAACGGTTTCCGGAATTTGTAGAAACGAGTTTTCAACTTTCTATTATTGCAGAAACTGCCCCGGAAACGTCTCATAAGGGTTTCCGAGAGTTTCCGTTTGGTAAACGGGGAAACGGCATGTCACCGGAGTTTCCGCGCTTCATAGATTGTCATTTACAGAGAGTTCGAGTGGGTCCGCGTGGCACCCGGGTGTGGTATCTATGTGGGTCCGGCGTGGAGATTGTCCTTTCATTTGTAAATTTTGCTAGGGATTTCTCAGCGTGGGAGACTTTTTTCTGGCTGCTACTTGACCACATCTGCAGTTTGGTGATTTATGCAAGGGATCTTTTCCGTTGTTAATTTTACAGGAAAGTTTCTCTTTGGGGATATCAACAATTAATTATGCCCTTAGTGATTTTTACAAGGGAATTTTCGTTGGTGAATGAAATGTTTCCGTTTGTGATTATTGTATGGATGATTTTTCGTTGGTGTATTTTGCAAGGGGTTTGTTGAAATGCAAGACCATCAAGAAACATGACCCCATCTTGTACAAGGTAATTATGAATTGTCCTTGCATTTGCATCAAAATTTATACTACTAGTTTTGTTTATATATATCTTGTTGGTTTTTTACAACAATGACTTTACATTTCACTGTACCAAAACCCAGAGACCAGACTATTTTGAACGTATTAAATTAAAATTTAGTATCATAGATACAGTTACAAATTTTCACACTTGTACATGCTATTTTCAATAAATACAATTGATATGCCAGATAACAGTAAGGAAAAAAACACAAAACTCAAATGAAAAATTCATGTACAAACACACCAAAATAACAATAATAAAAAAAAAATCTTATCTTTTTTGGAAATTAAAGGATCTAATGCCAACAGCAAATATAACTGCAAAGAGGACACAAAATCCAAACACAACAACTGCCACTACTCCAATGAAATCATTTTTGTAACCAAAATATTCCCTTACAAAATCTTCTATCACTTCTCCACTTTCAAGCCTATCCTTCATATCTCCGTATTGCGATGTAATAAGTCCGTACAATGTCCAAGAAACCGGGCATACCCAGTAGTACCATCTCCACCACACCGGAATCCTCTGTTACAAACCCCAACTTTAGCCCTCTAACAAATGTCCAAAAGTAAAAAATAAAAAAACGTGACACTTACAGTTCTAGGGATGATAAAACCCGAAAAGAGGTTCCATATAGTGTAAAATCCCGCTGAAGCTATGGTTGCAGTGTGGTGATTAGGCGTGATAGCGACAGTCATCATTCCGTAGAAAGTGAAGTACAACAATGTGAAGTAGATGAAGAACAGATACCAAAAGAACTTAGCTACTGTCCACTCGAACGAAATCATCGAGTATGTTATGATGCTATAAACCACAGCTTGCAAGAATATATATGGAATCTCAACCAACACCTGTAAAAAGACGGCAAAACTTTGTTTATATTCTCGTAATATCAAAAGAATCGAAAAAAATTTTTAATATATCTTTACCTGTGCATATGCATAGGGCATTGCTGAATACATTCCAGCAGCTCTTTCTCTATAAAAAACCGTTCTTTCAATCGAAACAACTGGCTGAACCGATATTCCGTTTTGTATACCAATAAACAGAACTGCTGTATACATTGATCCCATAGAATTAAAGATATCTTGTCGCTTCAACCTGCAACTGAATATAGTGAGAAGTCGAAAACTGACCCTTTTTCGTAAATTTTTGTCTTAACTGTTTTAGTACTTACTTTTTCGAGCCTAGATCCCAGAACATTGTCCCTAACATCACAGCTATAATTGTTGTGAACAAAAATCTTACAGCAGTATAAGGCGGATTTCGCCAGTATGATAACCGTTGCTTCCATAAACAAGCTCTACATTGGGTGAAAAACGACTGCGAATACTTTTTCCGGAAATAGAGGTCCTTAGAACCTGGAGCAGGTGTTCTTATCTCCTTTATCAGTGCTTTGTTCCTCCTGAAACACGCGAATGCCAACAATTTTAAGATTAATATTTCAAAATTACTGCAGATTTATCGATCTAATTGTCGAAAAAAAACCTGTAGAGATCTGAATTCTTGTAAATAACAGCAAAGTCAACATCCAAAGTTATTTCTTGTGCCAAACTTGTAACTTCTAGCATCCAAGTTGCGGGATTATAACCATCTTTAGTTTTACTAACTCCTTTAATTCCCTCAAAGTAGTTAAGTAGATGACATGAATGGCGACCCAATGGACCGACATAAACCTCCTCGCCTCCTCTCTTTATCAAGAATAGCTCATCAAAAGCTTCGAAAATGTCGATACTCGGCTGATGAATTGTGCATACAACAGTTCTTCCAGTATCCACAGTGTTCCGAACGGTTCTCATAACAATTGCAGCAGCTCTTGCATCTAACCCTGAAGTTGGCTCGTCCATGAATATTATCGAAGGGTTCGCTACTAGCTCAACCGCTATAGTCAACCTCTTTCGTTGTTCGGTAGAAAGACCATTAACTCCTGGCAAACCAACCATTGCTTCTCTAATTGGATTCAGCTCCACAAGCTCCATCACTTCCTCAACAAACATCTGCCAAAACCATATAAACTTAGCACATTTGGCCTTAGTAGAGAGTCAGAGCAGAAATGGGCCCAGAAGCTTACCTTTCGGGTATTAGAGTCGACTTCAGGAGGCAGACGAAGCCAAGCTGAGTAGACCAATGACTCATAGACTGTAACATGTGGAGAGTGAATATCGCTTTGTTCGCAGTAACCTGAAATTCTTGCGAAAGTTTCTTGCTTTTTTGGATACCCGGAAATCGTAATGTTCCCCTCGATATATCCACCGGTTTTCCTACCGGCCAGGACATCCATAAGGGTAGTTTTGCCTGCGCCACTAACGCCCATTAAAGCAGTAAGAACGCCTGGCCTGAAAGCACCACTCACACCATTCAGAAGCACCAGTTTATCGTCCATAACTCCTCGAGCTTTCATTTCCTGCAAATTTCGATTTTAAAAGGCAGCTTCTATTGACAAGGTTAAGAAAAAAAACATTTACATATATTATTTTAAAATTTCGAATACCTGTGGCATGTCTACTGAGTACATAACATCTTCAAAGGCAATGGAATGTGGTTCAAATGGAAGAACCATTCCTTTCTTCTTGTTATTGTTCTCCTCTGCTATTTCTCCTCTATTTTCGCCAATAGATTCTTCAGTTTGAGAATCTTCAAATATAATAGCCTGAGGCTTCTCAAAAGCTTCAAATTTGTCCAACATTAGAATATTCTATGATTTACCAAATGAAGAAATTAGGATTAATCCATTAGTTAATGACACTTACGGCTGAGATATGTGAGAGCCAAAGTATAGAAAAAGTTTAATATGAACATGAAACCGATCATAGCGGCTAGACCAATCCAATACCAATATGCTTCTGTGAAGAAACCTCTACTTTTCATTACTTGAATTCCTAGTGATTCATTTGTGCCTGCAGGAATCTGCAATTTTTCGAGTAAACTCAGATACTACGTGCTCAGTTATAAATAGATGTTTAGAAAGTCATAAAACTTACATGACTCCATTTTTCTCCAAGAAACTCGTTAACTACTAATGCGTTTTGTCCGTACATAAATGGCGAAATCCAGTATCCCCATATCCACCATTTTTTTATATTCTCTGGAGAATTTAAAATCGAAAACTATCAATGATCTAGTCAAGATAAGTAGTATAGAACTAATGAAAGAAATGTTGTTCATTTTAAACCTCTAGATAAGACAAAGCCACCCAATGCGAAAATAGTAACAAGTGAAAATGATCCAAATGTGTTAGCCACAATCATGTTCCTTCCAACTGCTGCAAGAAACCGAAAAAGTGCAGTCGCCATCTGGTGAACAAAAAACAGCAGAAGATAATGCTTCAAAAACCTGCAGATTTCGGTAAACCATATCAGCATTCTCATTCTGATAAAAGAAATTAAATAGTGTTTTTTTTTTGTTTGTACCTCAAAATATTAGGATCATAGCCAATGACATGATAAGTTAGGAAGGTCCAAACGCCGACCTCTACTAACGTCAAAGGAACTTTGAGAATCCAAGAAGGAAGAGAGTAAGCCCAAGCAGGAAAGAATTGAAGATCCCTTTGCTTGTAAAACACGGGAAGTTTCGCAACGGTCATAGATAGCTCTACCATACCATTGAACATGACCACGACTAGACCGATGAATAAAGCACCCATATAAATCCCTCCATCTACGATACTTTCTCGGTGCATCTCGGTCCTCAAGAATAGAGTCATCGAAATAAGTGCTGTGATTGTCAACTGAAAAGAAAAACAAAGATAAGCTAAAGCAATAGTACTAATTAGTCAGAAATATATTTAAAACTCGTACTTGAACGAGCTTGAAGATGAAGACAAATGAGTTTCTTTTCATAAGCAAGAACTCTCTTGAAATGCAAGCTTTGAGTAGCTCCATCTTTTTAACTCCGTATTTTTCGAAGGTCAAAGCGGCTGGGTGGCTATTGCTCTTGTCAAATGGAGTTGAAAGGTTGTCTTCGATTTGTCTCCCCACGTCATATGATTGAAAAGCCTCTGAAAATTCTTGTACTGTCACGAAATTATACGGCTGATCTTTTCGCGCCCAGTACTGCTTTTGATCTTTCCTTGAAGTCACCTGCAACAAATTAAGTGGATATTTTCAACTCAACTCGTTGAGTCAATTTGACAGTTAATTCTAATACCAAATCCATCATTAAATGTCTTAAGAACATACACGTTATTCCTGATACTCTAAATTATCCAACATTGATTACCTCCTGTAAGAAGTCTGCCACACCTTTCCTTGGTGGACATTGGAATCCCATATGTTGGAAAAAACCGAGCACTCGTTCACGAGGGCCTTGGTACACAATCTTCCCCTCTGATAATAGAATAATATCATCGAAGAGATCGTAAGTCTCGGGAGCTGGCTGGAGTAAGGAGATGACTGCAGTTCTGTTTAGAATATGAATTGCTTGTCTCATTGAGTTCACTATTTGGTAAGTTGTTGAACTGTCTAACCCAGTCGATATCTCGTCCATAAATAGTGCTCTCGCCGGTCCAACCAGCATTTCGCCTGTTGTAACTCGCTTCCTTTGTCCGCCCGAGATACCTCTTATCATTTGATTTCCTACCAAAGTATCAGCACAAATATCCAATCCTAAAATCTGCAAATTCGGGATAAAGCAGCTTTAGACATTATACTTTCAGGCCTAATCGAATGATATAAAACGAGAAAAACCTTTAAAATGTAGTCTGCGAAGACACTTGTCTCCTGGCTTTCTGTTGCTGCAGCCTGTGATACAAACAAAATAAAATTACTTCCAATGAGTGACAGAATATTCCTTCATATTGTAAAAATCGGGAAAATTGGCTTTTACCTTCATGAAAACATCAAGATCAGGATCAGGCTTAATATTCGCGGCTTTCTCTCTTCTAGACAACTCAGCTAATAAATCTGCAGATTACACAAGTATTAATTAGTTCATTCACTGTTGAACATATTCGATAATGCTGAAAATGGAAGTTTTAAACAATGATCTAACCAAGTCGGGATCCGACACCCTGACATCGAGCAGAAAAGGCCAAAGTTTCTCTTACAGTCATTTCACCCAAATGAACATCATTTTGACTTATGTAAGCAGCCGTTCTTTGCGGTATGAATTCATTCATCTCATGTCCATTGTAAGTTACATTTCCCGAAAACTGCAAGAGAACACCAAGCAAAAAATGAAAACTGTGAGTCACATTTCCCGAAAACATAACAATAAGATATGAAAGTCTCCGAACAGTTATTCCTAATACGCAGGTTTCAAAATAATCCAACAGTATTTGACCCCTGAAATGATCCTCTCAATTCAGGTAAATTACCTTCAAAGTTGGATCAAGTTTTCCGGCCAGTGCCAACAAAAGTGTAGTCTTTCCAGAACTTGGAGGACCTAAAAGCAAAGTCATTCTGAACGAGTACAACAAAAGTGTCATAACTGGCCAAAAGTATAAAATTAGACATTTGTATTTGTACAAAATTTAATTAAGGTAATCTGACCTTGATGGCTTGAGGATACCACTAACATCTTTAAGGATTGTCAATGGTCTTTTTCGATTCGGAAGAATGTGAAGGTAATTCAAGGAACCCTGCAATACAGTAAACAATTAACAGACTAATAAAAATTAAAACAAAACAAGATTGATTTTAATTTATGAATTAAAATTAGTCACCTCTACTATATTGACAATGAAGTTACCAAAGGAAGGCAAAGCTCTACTTCCTACATATGCTTCTGCTTCGATATTCAGATGCTCGAATCGGACTTCAATAGTTGGCGTTTTGATTCCAACTCTACAAAACCATATATTTTACACATTCCATACACAAGTACTAACAACAGGCAGGCAGGTCTGATCCTGATAATTCAGGGGCCCTAGGCAAATTAATGTTAAAACTAGTAAAATGAGGCTCTCAACAAAAGAAAAATGCGAAAACCTTTGCCCTCTCACAACTTTAATAAATGTTTGTTCTAACATTAGTTATTGTCTACTTTTATCTTTTAATTAATAACAACTAGATCTTTAAACAAAAAAATATTTTTGAGCCCCTTCCGACTATGGTGCTGGTAGTCGCACCCGCCGCCCACCCCTTGGGCCGGGCCTGCCATTAGGTAGAAAAAAACAACTACTTACCTTTCGATCCGGTTCTTGAGTTTCCTCAAGAAATTCTCATTATCCTCTTGAGCAACATTAAGCAGCCTGTTAATCAAAGTCTGGCTTTCTTGAATACCGAGATTATTAACATCGATTTCACTAATCATACCCTTTGATGCACTCATTAAAATCCCTTTTCTCAAACGGTCATAAGTTGGTAATTTTTCAAGTGCAGCCCATGTCAATGCTTCTTCATCATCTTCAATATCTCTACCGGATGTCGAAAACACTTCGCCTCGATTACTGTCTCGCCACATCGAATCGCTGCCTCGCCTTAAGCTGCTTCCAGCACTATAGAGGTCACCACCCTCCATTACAAAACCAATCAATTAATATTAATCTATGAAACCCAGTTTTCTTTTTCTTGAGTTGTTGATGTAAGAAAGAAAAACAAACATTTGTATTTGTAACTAAAGGAGCATATGCAATGGACAAGCTGTTGTTATTAAATTGAATTTTTTTTTCATAGCGTGAATTTTGCTTTCCATCATTCAACACGTGCAGTTGCTATGAAAGTCGTCTTCAAGTGATATTTATAATATAAATACTTTCCATGATTCTAACTAATAACAACTGTCAAGTTTGGATATTTGATACATTTATACGCAAAAGAGAATATTAACAGTTGGAGTAGTGGATATGTTATTTGTATTGTAAGGCTGAATACATAATTTATTCCTTCAACTGGTCACAATAATGAGATGCTATTCTGAATTTCAAGAGTATCATTTGCCACATTCAACTTGCTAAAATGCACCGTTTAACCGTGTCAATCACACTACACCAATCTCAATTTGGATAATATACCACATTTGTGTCACGTGTCCAAGTTTGAAAAGCCAAACAATTTTTTCAGAAAAAGATACAACTTTTTTTAATAATTTACAAGCATAATTATTATAAAAACACATAATTAAATAAAATTAATGTAAGTCACGATTTCTCATGCAAATTAAATTAATAGTTAACAAACCTAATTAAATCAAACAAAATTACTTTGATTATCTTTCCAGATCTCAAGACTTCTCCTTTAATTATAAATCAAATCAAATCAAATTAAATTAAATATATTGATTAAAGATCGGACAAGGTGTGAGATCATTTAAAGATGGGATAATGTGTGACATTGTGGTCCTACAACTGTTCATATTTTTTATTATCTGGATTTTTATATATGGTACCGGCTATTTAATACTCTTTTTCAATCCAACGGTTTGAGTATTCATGATTGACCATTTAATTAAGATGAAAGAATATATAAATAATACACTCTCATAAATATTCAACCATTAGATTGGAGAAGGGTATTAAATACCCGAAACCATATATAATTTCTCGCTTTTGACCCATGTATGTCCGATTTTCTGACTTGCTCCAAATCAGCAAATAGTTTGTAATGGTAATTTGTTTGTAATATTGCAACAAAATTTTTTTAATCTAATTGTTTTCCTTAATCTATCTTATTTAGAAGTCCCATAACTCCTTGAACATCTCAAATCCAGCATTTCGTCTACTCTTTTACATAAATGGATTCGGAGTTCATCGAGGGAATGACACATATATGAAACAAGAGTCGATATGATTCTGAGTTAACCTGGTCGACAACAAGTGAGTTAGAGCCTGAAATCGACGAGGGAGAAGCCATGGCCAATTGATGAATCATTAGTATTACGTTATACAATCAAATATCAACGGACTGCTCTTAACTGATGAATCTTATGAAAACTGATTAATGTATTAAATAAAATTCAAAATTTTCACACTTGTACATGCTATTATCAATGGATACAATTGATATATATATATATCTAACAGTAACAAGAAAACACATAAAATCAAATGAAAAATTCATGTACAAACAGACCAAAACAAAATAAAATAAAATAAAAAAGAATACTCTTATCTTCTTTGGAAATTAAAGGATCTAATGGCAACTGCAAATATAAAAGCAAAGAGGACACAAAATCCAAACACAACGACTGCCACTACTCCAATGAAATCATTTTTGTAACCATAGTATTCCCTTATAAAATCTTCTATCACTTCTCCACTTTCAAGTTTATCCTTCATATCTCCGAATTGCGATGTAATAAGTCCGTACAATGTCCAAGAAATTGGGCATGCCCAGTAGTACCATCTCCACCAAACCGGAATCCTCTGTTACAACCGCGAACATTAGCCCCGCACATAACTATATCACAAATGTCGTAAAGTAAAAAAAAATAACAATAACACTCACAGTTCTAGGGACTATGTAACCCGAAAAGAGGTTCCAAATCCCGTAAAACGCCGCTGAAGCTATGGTTGCAATGTGGTGGTTAGGCGTGATAGCGACAGTCATCATTCCGTAGAACGTGAAGTACAACAATGTGAAGTACATGAAGAATAGATACCAAAAGAACTTAGCGACTGTCCACTCGAACGAAATCATCGAATATGTTACGATGCTATAAACCGCAGCTTGCGAGAATACATATGGAACCTCAACCAACACCTGTAAAAAAGGCACAACTTTAGTCATATTCTCGTAATTTCAAAATATCGAAAAACAAATTCGATGAAGCGTTACCTGTGCATATGCATAGGGCATTGCTGAATACATTCCAGCAGCTCTTTCTCTATAGAAAACCGTTCTTTCAACCGAGACAACTGGCTGAACCGATGCTGCGTTTTGAACACCGAGGAACAGAACTGCGGCATACATTGATCCCGAAGAATTGAAGATATCTTGCCGCTTCAACCTGCAATTGTATAAACCGTTATATGGTGAGAATAAGGTTAACTAGCCGTTTTTCGTAAAGTTTTTTTTTGGTGCTTACTTTTTCGAGCCCAGATCCCAGAACATTGTCCCGAACATCACAGCTATAACTGTTGTGAACAAGAATCTTACAGCAGTATAGGGTGGATTTCTCCAGTATGACAGTCGTTGCTTCCATAAACAAGCTCTACATTGGGTGAAAAACGACTGCGAGTACTTTTTCGGGAAGTACAGGCCCTTCGAGCCAGGAGCTGGTGTTTTTAGCTCCTTTATCAGTTCTTTGTTTCTCCTGAGACACATGCGAACACCAACAATTTAAGACTAATATTTCTTAATTACAAGATTTATTGGTCTAAATCTAGATGTAAAAACCGTTGCAATAGTTCTATTGCAATGTTATATGTTTATGTACAAGCGGATAACACACTAATAATCGTCGCAATAGACCGAAGGCACGGTAGTATCTGCAACGGTTGAGTTTTGGCTAACGCAAAACGCTAAATAGTCTATTGCAACGGTTACTACCTAATGCGACACTAAAATGGCACTGCACCTGTGCAGTTATGTTGTAGCATATCAAAAACAAACCTGTAGAGATCCGAATTCTTGTAAACAACAGCAAAGTCAACATCCAAAGTAGTTTCTTGTGCAGAACTTGTAACTTCTAGCATCCAAGTAGCGGGATTATAACCGTCTTTAATTTTACTAACTCCTTCAATTCCCTCAAAGTAGTTAATTAAATGACACGAATGGCGACCCAATGGACCCACATAAATCTCTTCTCCTCCTCTCTTCATCAAGAACAGCTCATCAAAAGCTTCGAAAATGTCGATACTCGGCTGATGAATTGTGCATACAACAGTTCTTCCAGTATCCACAGTGTTCCGAACGGCTCTCATAACAATTGCAGCAGCTCTCGCATCTAACCCTGAAGTTGGCTCGTCCATGAATATTATCGAAGGGTTCGCTACTAGCTCAACCGCTATAGTCAACCTTTTTCGTTGTTCAGTAGAAAGACCGTTAACTCCTGGCAAACCTACCATTGCTTCTCTAATTGGATTCAACTCCACAAGCTCCATCACTTCCTCAACAAACATCTGCAAAGACCGAATATTTAGTACATTTGGCCTTAGTAGAGAGTGGACCAATAAGAATAACATGCTTTCTTACCTTTCGGGTATTAGAGTCGACTTCAGGGGGCAAACGAAGCCAAGCTGAGTAGACTAGTGACTCATACACTGTAACATGTGGAGAGTGAATATCGTTTTGTTCACAGTATCCTGAAATTCTAGCGAAAGTTTCTTGCTTTTTTGGATACCCGGAAATTGTAATGGTCCCCTCAATATATCCACCGGTTTTTCTACCAGCTAGGACATCCATTAGTGTGGTTTTGCCTGCGCCACTAACACCCATTAAGGCGGTTAGCACGCCTGGCCTGAAAGCACCACTCACACCCTTTAGAAGCACCAGTTTATCGTCCATAACTCCACGAGCTCTCATTTCCTGTGGCATGTCTACTGAGTACATGACATCATCAAAGGCAATGGAATGTGGTTCAAAAGGAAGAACCATCCCTTTCTTTCGGTTATTGTTCGCCTCTGCGATTTCTTCTTCGATACCATTGCGACTACTTCCATTTTGGCCAACAGATTCTGTACTTTGAGAATATTCGGATATAATAGCCTGAGGCTTCTCAAAAGCTGTAAATTTGCCAAACATTAGAATATTCTTTCATTTACCAAACCTAGAAATTAAGACAAATTCATTAGTTAATGACACTTACGGCTGAGATATGTGAGAGCCAAAGCGTAGAAGAAGTTGAATAGGAACATGAAACCGATCATAGCGGCTAGACCAATCCAATACCAATATGCTTCTGTGAAGAAACCTCTACTTTTCAATACTTGAATTCCTAGTGATTCATTTGTGCCATTAGGAATCTGCAATTTTTCGAGTAAAGTCAGATACTGCTCAGTTGGGTATATACCAAAACATATGAATAAATGTTTGGACAGTTATATAACTTACATGACTCCATTTTTCTCCAAGAAACTCGTTAACTACTATTGCATTTTGTCCGTACATCAGCGGCGAAATCCAGTACCCCCAAATCCACCATTTCTTTATATTCTCTGGAGAATTAAACATTTGAAAACTTTGAATGAATTAATCAAGATATGTTAGTAGAATAGAAATCATAATGAAAGAAAAATTGTTCATTTTTATACCTCTAGATAAGACAAAGCCACCCAATGCAAAAAGAGTAACAAGTGAAAATGCTCCAAATGTGTTAGCCACAATCATGTTCCTTCCAACTGCTGCGAGAAACCGAAACAGCGCGTTTGCCATCTGGTTAACAAATAACAGCAGAAGATACTGCTTCAAGAACCTGCAGATTTCGGTGAACCATATCAGCATTCTCATTCTGATAAAAAAAAGTACATATATTTTGTAAAATGTTCTGTTTTTATACCTTGAAATATTAGGATCATATCCAATGACATGATATGTAAGGAAGGTCCAAACACCGACTTCCACAAACGACAAAGGAACTTTTAGAATCCAGGAAGGAAGAGAGTAAGCCCAACCCGGAAAAAATTGAAGATCCCTCTGCTTATAAAACACGGGAAGTTTCGCAACAGTCATAGATAGCTCGGCCATACCATTGAACATAACCACTACTAGACCGACAAATAAAGCACCTATATAAATTCCTCCATCTACAACACTTTCTCGATGCATCTCGGTCCTCAAGAATAGAGTCATTGAAACAAGTGCCATGATTGTCAACTGCAAACACAAGAAAAAACAAATATAAGCTTTGTAGAGTAAATGATTCTACTTTAATTTTATATCCTGATCAAATTGATAAGTCGTACTTGAACGAGCTTGAAGATGTAGACAAATGAGTTTCTTTTCATAAGCAAGAAGTCTCTAGAAATGCAAGCTTTAAGCAACTCCATCTTTTTAACTCCATATTTTTCGGTTGCCAAAGCCGCAGGATGGCTCTTTCTCTTGTCGAAAGGTGTTGAAAGCTCGTCTTCGATCTGTTTCCCCACGTCATATGATTGAAAAGCCTCGGAAAATTCTTGTACTGTAACAAAATTATATGGCTGATCTTTTCGCGCCCAATACTGCTTTTGATCTTTCCTTGAAGTCACCTGGTACAAATTAAGTGGATATTTTCAACTCGACTCGTCAAGTCAATTTGGTTTAGAACATTCCGGAAGAATTGATTACCTCTTGTAAGAAGTCAGCTACACCTTTTCTTTGAGGACATTGGAAGCCCATATGTTGGAAAAAACCGAGGACTTGTTCACGAGGGCCTTGGTACACAATTTGGCCGTCGGATATGAGGATAATATCGTCAAAGAGATCATAAGTCTCAGGAGCTGGCTGGAGTAGTGAGATGACTGTAGTTCTATTTAGAATATGAATTGCCTGTCTTAGTGAGTTCACAATTTGGTAGGTTGTTGAACTATCCAACCCAGTCGATATCTCGTCCATAAATAGTACTCTCGCCGGTCCAACCAGCATTTCGCCTGTTGTAACTCGCTTCCTTTGTCCGCCTGAAATACCTCTTATCATTTGATTTCCTACCAATGTATCAGCACAAATATCCAATCCTAAAATCTGCAAATTCGGGATTAACAAATATATCAGACATTATATTTTCAGGCCTAATCAGATGATAAAATTAAAATGAGAAAATAACCTTCAAAATGTAGTCTGTGACCACATTTGTCTCCAGGCCTTCTGTGGCTGCAGCCTGTGATACAATAAAATTTACTTTTAACGAGTCTGATACGAAGTTTGAACTCGATATTATGCTTAATAAGTTTTAATCCAATTGAAAATTTTGGAAAATTGGCTTTTACCTTCATGAAAACATCAAGATCGGGATCAGGCTTAATATTCGCGGCTTTCTCTCTTCTAGACAATTCAGCTAGTAAATCTGCATATTTTACGAGTATTAGTTCATTCACCATTGAAATAACGACGCGAAAATGTTAAAATCGAAAATTTAATCAATGATCTAACCGTGCTGGGATCCAACACCCTGGCATCGAGCAGAAAAGGCCAAAGTTTCTCTAACAGTCATTTCTCCCAAATGAACATCGTTTTGGCTTATATAAGCAGCTGTTCTTTGCGGTATGAATTCATCCATCTCATGTCCATTGTAAGTCACATTACCCGAAAACTGCAAAAGATACCAACTCATTATCACATCAAGCAAAACGATCCTCTCAAAGTAGAGGTCATTTCGGGTAAATTACCTTCAAAGTTGGATCAAGCTTTCCTGCCAGTGCCAATAAAAGTGTAGTCTTTCCGGAACTCGGAGGACCCAAAAGCAAAGTCATTCTGAAATACGCCAAAAGTATCAGAAACCCACAAAAATATAAAGTCAGAAATCTATTTTTGTACAACATATGTTGTAATCTAACCTTGATGGCTTGAGGATACCACTAACATCTTTAAGGATTGTCAATGGCCTTTTTCGATTTGGAAGAATGTGAAGGTAATTCAAGGAGCCCTGCAATACAGTAAACATAAAAAAAATTAAAATAACATAATTGTTTATAATTTATAAATCAAAATCACTCACCTCTATTACATTAACAATGAAGTTAACAAAGGAAGGCAAAGCTCTACTTCCAACATATGCTTCTGCTTCGATATTTAAATGCTCAAATCGAACTTCAATAGTCGGTGTCTCAATTCCAACTCTACAAAACCAACAAAAACATTTTACAAAATTCAAATACAAACATTAACACAAGTACTAGATGATAGAAAATGTACAAAAACAACTACCTTTCGATTCGGTTCTTGAGTTTCCTCAAGAAATTCTCGTTGTCCTCTTGAGCAACATTAAGCAGCCTGTTAAGCAAAGTCTGCCTTTCTTGAAAACCGAGATTATCAACATCGATTTCGCTAATCATACCCTTTGATGCACTCATTAAAATCCCTTTTCTCAAACGGTCATAAGTTGGTAATTTTTCAAGTGCAGCCCATGTCAATGCTTCTTCGTCATCTTCATCTCTACCAGATGTCGAAAACACTTCGCCTCGATTACTGTCTCGCCACATCGAAATGCTGCCTCGCCTTAAGCTGCTTCCAGCTCTGTAGAGATCGCCGCCCTCCATTACAACACCAACCAATCAATCTATTAATCAAACAAACCCGGTTTTTTTTTATTTTGTTGCTTGAGTTCTTGTCTCAGAATGTGTAATAAGGAAAAAATAACATTTGTATTGGTAAGAAAGGGAATATATGCAGTGGGCAAGCTGTGATTATTGAATTGAACTTTCTTCTATAGCGTGAATTTTGCTCTTTGTGATTATTCAAAATGGGTAGCTGCTGTGAGAGTTGTCGTAAAGTGATATTTATATTATGAATACTGCGTATACTTGGTCAATTACAATGTACGATGAACCTATTGATTGATTCTATATTATAGTTGACTATTTAGTACTTACTATGCAAAAAAGGAATATAAAGCTGGAGTAGTGGATAAGCCATAACGACTAAAATTCTTTATATTTTTAATTACGTGGCGACTGTGTTAAAACTTTTCAACTCGCCACTTTATAGATATTTTTTTAAAAAAAATTACTTTATATGCTCTTGAATAATAATAATAATAATAATAATAATAATAATAATAATAATAATAATAATAATAATAATAATAATAATAATAAAAGAAAACCTTATCCGATTCTGTAGGATTGTGAATTTGAATTTGTGATCTTTAAATTTATAACTTTAAGACTCAATTACTAGCTATAATATAATTTGATGGTCATTTTATGTGATAAATATTTGGTCTTTTAAATTATCGTAACATTTTACGGGCTCAAATAAAATTTTATCGTGTAAACTTAAAATACTTTTTTAAAATTTCTAATTTTAAAGTTGACGGTTGCTTAATGGTTATACTAATTCGACTAAAACATGATATGGAAAAAATATTACACACTTTTCACTGTAAACTAAAATCTTTAACGCTTTTAACCCAACAACATATGCAAGAAAGCACCCCGAAGTGCATAGATACTTTTTCTATGCCACAATAGTCAGTTTATTTTCTGTTAAATACAGATAGAATATGTTTAAAATATTATGTAGATTAGTTTTGAATGGCGGTCGTCATTGATGGCTTTCGTCAACTGATTAGGACTTAATAAAAAGGAAGCTTAAAAGTAAAAAAGAATAAATCTCGTGTACATAACAATAAGAAAAGGATAGTCGTCTATACAAAGAATAAAAAAAAAAAAAAGGAAAGTCAAAATGATGTTTCCATTCAAAGTATGAAGCTGTGGAGTCCGGGTCGTTTGGACTTTTCCCATACGGTTGGCTCTAATTAAATAGACTTATTCTTCAAAGAAACTTCATTTCAATTTCTTAAGGACCGTCCTAAATTACTTCATTCGCATGTGAAAGACTGTTGTAGTAACATACACTTCTAGAAGCTGGATTTCATAATATTATCGGATCTCATGAATAAAGTGGATATAAAGTAATTGTTCATATGCATAAAATATTACTCTTTTTCCCTCCTAATTTCACTTTTGGTTGGCTGATACGAATAGTACATGAAATGAGATAATTACATTGATAAAAAAAATCAACAAAAAAATGGTAATTTATACAAGTATAAGTTAAAATAAATATGATAAAAAAATTCAACTATACAATATATCTGTAGTTTTGATAAGGATTTATACTCTAATTTGAAGCATGCGTATTC
This sequence comes from Euphorbia pulcherrima, assembly GCA_947683365.1. Lineage (NCBI taxonomy): Eukaryota > Viridiplantae > Streptophyta > Magnoliopsida > Malpighiales > Euphorbiaceae > Euphorbia > Euphorbia pulcherrima. Next base: position 11,251,407 of record CANTUS010000016.1, read on the forward strand.
TATAAAATAACAATTTTACTCCAAACTATAAAATAGCTGTGGAAATCGAACGAAGCTGAATTCATTACAATTAAGTTGGAAAGAACCACATAATGTCTTGTCTTATTTTGAATAATTGTTTTTGATAAAATGTAATTTTAGGTACAAGGTGATTGTTCTTTTCCATAAACACCAACTTAATTTCACCCAGGTTTTGTGTTTATGAGGTTTTGCTCCAATTACATATCTTTAATCTTTCCAAATGTAATTGAATTGAAATCATCAATCACATTCTTAATCTTTCTAATCTTGTTCCCAGTAAAGGGTACAAACTTCACCTTTCTAATGCGATAAGTAAATGGCAACCATTTTTTGGAACCGTCAACTCCAGTGTAATAATTTTTCTGGCAGTCTACCTTGCACTGTTTTGGAAGACCAGCATTTGTATAAATGTTTAAAAAAAGCGGCCGCTTGAAAACGCACAGACGGGGTCTCTACTAGACCTAGGCAGATTTATATTTTTATTTTTAAAAATTTATTATATATATAATAATATAAATTCACCTAAAAAATAAATTATAATAATATAAAATATCAAAAATCATTATTTAGACCATTTTTTAAAAATCACTAAGTGACAATAGAGCATATTGTTTCTCGCTTTGAGACTCAAATGACAATTTTACTGTAAGAACACTTTAATGTACTTTAGTTTCACCGACAAAACTACTTTTTGTTGATAAACTATGATTTTTATAAATAATTGTGCCATAAAAATCTAAATTAGGTGCCGCCTAGACGGAAAAAATAGGACTAGACGATGCCTAGGCGACAATAAATCGGCCGAGCACTGATAGCACCCTAGAAATGAAAAGTCGGACGGCAAACTCAAAATAGCGCCTAGGCGAAGCCTAGTCGGGACTAGGCAGGGGATTTTTGAAACAATGATTGTATTACCTGCTGCATTATTTGACCAAAAACTCAACCTAGCCAATTTTTGTCATGACCAAACTCGAAATTTTAGTTATCACGCTAGCATTCTCAGTACTAACTTCCACAAAATAACCAACAATTCAACAGACTACAATGTGCTAAGCAACTTCCTAAAACTGACTCAGTAGGTCAATATTTTTTAGTTTTTTCATCAGCATTTAGCCTAGCAACTTGAGAAACTAATTACCAAAAAAAAAGCAACTTGAGAAACTAACCAGCTTAGTTTCAGTTCTAGTTCTATCTTTTGAGCACAGTAACTAAGTCACGGGTTGATTGGTTGAAGCCATATGATACACTTGACCATAAAATCATACATAACCCAATTAACAGTTAAAAGTCACGTTGATTTGTCTAGCAACTTATGTTAGGGATTGATTAAAGTCCTATGGCTCACTCGAACATGATGTCATACATTACCCACTGAACAATTGAACTCATGGTTCGCTACTAGCAATATAACCCTCCTTTTTCCGGGCTTGGGACCGGCTATGTGATTGTGCACATAGGCAGAGTTACACATTTTTTTCAAAAAACAGAACATACAAGCAATCAATTATCCCACACAACCACCACGGTATAAAGCCATATATGAACGAATACAAAAGGGAATGAACAACCGCAACAACGAGAACACCCATTAACCAATACTGCAACTAGACACCACAAAGATGTACCATCAATCCACCAACTAAAATACAACAGGAAAACACAGAAGAACTAACCAATTTGCAGTTATTTCAAACCAACAACCTCAAACAATACTGACAGATCACGTGTATGCGTCCTCCTTTCATGGAAGATCAATAACAAGTATACAACTTCATCTAGAAACCTACATTTAAAAAGTACTATTTATGTTTTCTTATCTCCTTGTCAGATAGAACTTATAACCAGTTTACACTCTGTAAAAGACTTATGCTCAAGTGCTCATGTATGTCAACAATATGCAATTGAAAGAATTTATTTCATCAACAAAACGTCTAAACTCGAAAATCATCTCCTTCATCTACACAAAAAAAATTTAAGAAATTGCTTCATTGGGCTTACAATAATAACAAGGTAAAGCCTCATCCCACTCCACCCGTATGTGGACTCGAACCTGTGACCTCTAGGATCACAGTTTCAAGGCTCAACCACTAGGCTAAAGCCTTTGCCACAAAAAATTTGGACCATTTCGAGATATTTATGCGTGTCATGCAGCCTTGAGCGCCATTCCGATTTTATCGGATGTCCCCTAGGGGACCATCTACACAAAAAAAATCACTAGTGCTCTAATCTCCTTTATCCAGACAGCCCCTACCTAAAATAACTTCACAATATGGAAACATTCATGTCAACAATCAACCACAGGGAACTACAATCCGCACAGCAAAATTTGAGGTTTCTTCTTCAAGTCAACTGGTGTTGGGGGAGAGGGGAGAAACGAGAAGAGTCAATTCAATCATAAATACTTAATACAATCAACATATAGTGAATTCAAGTTTTTTTCTTCATATTTTTTCTTCGAAACATGAGGAAGAAAGTTTTAAACTTGCCAGAAAAATTTATGTATGTTTCGACATAAGAAAATAGAAAACATTAAGGAAAAATGGATTTAAAATCGACAAATGTGAGAGAGTAAGAAATTAGTAGACACGGAAAACAACTTATATATTTATATCACAACTATCAACTTAAAGAAACTGAACATGCTATTCACCAAAGGTTCTGTTCATCTAGAAACCCATTAATGCAACATGGAAATCCCAAGCTACTTAACAGCAACTTCAAAAATATGCCAACAACTTGGAAAAATATATCACCTAAAACAAATAACGCATGGGTAGTTGTTGGGTGGTCGGGGAGCATTTCTAAAATATTTATGCATTTCGTTTGTCAGTTTTCTTTACGAAGAATTAGCACCTAATTACCTGAACTACATCTATATTGAGTTTTGGATTATGTTGACCAATGGCTATGAGGAATTTTCTTCTGACGAAAGTGGAGCTCATCTGACTGTATGTTCGTTGTATTTGTATTTCCAAGGGTTTAGACAATTGAAGAATTGAAAAAATATAAGGATCTAGCGCTCATTTCAGGGAGTTTTTCATTTTGTTTTTGTTTCATTATATATTTGTCAAACATAACTTTAACTTTCCTGAGCTATTTTAAAATGTGATACCTAGAGCTCAGTTTGTGATTGTAAAGAGATGTCAACTTCAAATTGAGGAAGTAGGGAGTTAATAGGATCTCAACATTGAACTTTTTATTACCAAGGGAATTCCTTATTCGTTATTTGTGATCTATTTAATGTATTCTATTAGTTAATATTATTTTTTAAAAATAATTAGACCTGAGTTTGGAATTACATATTTTCAGGGTTTGCTATATATTTTTATCTATCCAATGTTACTTAATATTATTTTCAAAAAATAAATAGACTCGAATCTAGAACTACATATTAACGTTGCTATCTATTTTATTTCAACATGGCTCGCTATGTATATTATCTATTCTAAAAATAATTGGACCGGGTCTAGAATTACATTTTCAAAGTCTAAAAATAGATAGCAAAAACCATGAAAATACGTAATTCTATACTCAGGTGGAACTATTTTTAGAAAATAATATTAAGTACATTAAATAGATCACAAATAATGAATAAGAATTGCCCCTGGTAATATAAAGTTCTAGGTTGAGATCCAAGAAAACCATTTTTTTCTCAATATGGAGTTGACATATTTCTACACTCACAAATTAAGCTTTAGGTTTCACGCTTTAAAATAGCTCTAAGAAAAACCGCGATGGTAAAGAATAAGAACAATAAAGGTTGTGTTTGGCAAATAAATAATGGAATAAACAAAAACTAATGAAAAAAATATACCTGAAATGAGCTCCAGATACTCATATTTTTCCAATTCATCAATTGTCTGGACCCTTGAAAATACAAATACATCCAACTTACTGTCAATTTAGCTTCACAGCTTAGCCTAGAGAGAAACAAAAATGACGGGAAAAAACAAAAGAAACTTCCTCACAACCCTTTGTACAGCATAATCCACTATTAAATATAGATAAGAAACATGTAGTTCAAGTAACTCAGATGCTAATTCTTCATAAAGTAAACTAACAACTGGAATACAATAAATACATAAGAACTGTTCCCGGATCACCCAACCAAGTGTATCTAAGTAGCTTGGGATTTCCATGTTGCATTAAAGGGTTCCTTGATTGACAATACCTTTGGTAAATAGTATGTTTGGAATGTTTAGATGCACAATTATGATATGTATATATATATACATATAAGTTGTTTTCCCTATCTACTACTTTCTCATTCTTTATGTCCATTTTTTTCAAAACCATTAATATTTTTATGTCAAAACATACAGAAAATGTCCTAGCAAGTTTCAAACTTTCTTCCTATCTCGAGTTCAGATTTCCTCAAGCTCAGCTAATACTATCCTCTGAACCCAGAAAGTGAACCCTGAAAACATGTAATCAAAATGACTCGATTGCTACTTATATTCGAAAACTAATAAGAAAGCAAATCGAACATAATGAACGATTAATAAGTTAGAGTTGCTCCTTCATCGAGCTGGCATTTCTAGACATAAGCCAAATGAAATTCTTCATGCTATAATTGATTCCTGAGAAACCACAACAAACACTTAGAAAATTCACCACTATCTAACAAGTACATCAAACATTACTTTAAAAGTAGGCAGGCCCTAAAGAATCCCCCAGTTGGTACAAAGAGAACTTCAATCTACCAATTTCCAGGATCTGATCAATGCAAAATTTCCACAGAATAATTAAGGCTTCTAAATAGAATACAAGCAACAACATATGCATATGAGAAAAAACCAGATACTCTGCAGCAATTCTTTGTGAACATGCTTGTATTCGACTTGAACCAGAGAACCCTAACAAAACAAATTTGGCAACTCAGATTCCAAAGTTTCAGAGAATGATGAAAAGAAACAAATAAAGTAAGGTATAAGCAGCAATAGAAATACCCAATCTATACTTGGCAACACAACTTCTTAAGCTGATAAATACCTGAAATTCTGTGATTTCGGGTGAAATCCAGAGAAACAAGAAATCGAGGCTAGGCATCCAACACTTCCAATTAAACTTATTTGTGTAATTAACAGAAGAAAGCATCCATTAAAGACATGTAAAGAAAGGCAAAAAATTTGAAGAGAGAAAACCTAAATCCGACGAAAACTGGAAGCCCGAATATTGAGCATATTATTTTCGACAGGATTTCATTCCAAGAAGAAAGAGTTCATCCAAGAAAGAAAAATAAAACCCTAAACAACTGATAGAAAAAATTCGTAATGCAATCAAAAGGATACCGAATGTAGTGAATAATACAACATGAATCTAATTAACTTCTAACCGATATGAATCCACACAAAGATTACTCAAGAAACTACCAATCACGCACAAAGATTACTCAAATCTTGCTAAATCGCAAAGTCAATAAAATGCAGAATATAATTCAAGAAAGATTATCTTTGAAGTGCAAATACCGAGGAACTGTTGTAGAATAAACTTAGCCCAACAAATGCGCTAACAAACTAAAATCCATGATCATAATCAAGCAAGCAAGCATCAAATTAAGCACAATCAGCGAGAACGAAAAGGAAATTAAAATCACCGAAAAACCTTTGCACAATACAATAGATCGCGTGTGGTGACGCGGGGAGGCCAGTATTATATATGAACGAAACAAAATAGACGATCAAGATCAATTTAAAAAAGTGAGGATATACGGTTAAGATACATTCACATTTAGAATCGGTGACATGATTGAGCGTTTCTCATGCCAATCAGTTGAGTGTAATTTTGATATGTTCGTGTTCAGATTATTTAATTTCTACATGAATATGAGTTCTGTTTGAATTCGAGCTCAAAATTTTATTCATATTCAGTTCATTTGAGTGTTCATTTGTTCATTAACAACTTATTTAATTTTTTTGGAACACTTCGTAAATTTATTCGTGAACAAACTCGTTTATTTTATTCGAAAACAGCATTCTCAATTCAATACATAATTAAAAATGGGGAATAAAATTGAGTTATGTAATATTATACATATACTTGTTTTTATATTATTACACTTTATTTTAAGTTAAATATAATTTCATTTTCAATATGCAATAATATAATTTATTTTCGATATGCAATAATAATAATTCATCTAGTTCATGAACATTTGCCGAGTTCGTTCACAAACTTGTTCCTAAACCTTTAATCGAATTTATTCATAAGTTAATGAGCTGAGTTTTTGCTTGTTCATGTTCTTTTCATATATAACTCGAGTTATAAAATTATGTTCATAAATTATTATTTATAAATTGAGTCGAGTCGAGTTTAGCTTTTATCGAATCAAACACCGAACTGTTTAGGAACGACTTGATTCATTTACAGCCCTACTAATACTCATAATTACCAATTTAGATCACAACCCAATTTTTGACCTACCGGTCCTACTAATGGCACTAGAACTATTTGCAGATCGGGCTAGCCATCGAGCCTGATCGGAGCTCTATCAAATAGATCGGGCTTAAACACTTATTTATTATAAAGCCCAAAATTTTATGGGTTGTATTTCGTTTTATATAAACATGTGAGCCCAACCCAACGAATAAAAATAATATTTATTTCGTATTTTTATGTTATATTTAATAGTTTTTATAAATTTTTATATTTTAATTTATTAAATTTTTAACCATATAAAAAAGAATTATACTAAAAAATATAATTGTATGGAAATTTGTGACATTTTTTTATATAAATTGTATTTTTTTTGTCAAATTAAATTTATATAAATTAAAATAAAAAAATGTCGATAGGCCATGGATTGGGCTTAAAAATACTTAGTAAGTCCAGCACGAGCCTAACCTAAGTCCGAAGTTTTAAATCATATAATTGAGTTAATATTTTTTATAAAAAGTTTGACCTGACCGTCTGACAAAAAAATCTAAATGGTACTCCATATTTAGAGTTTTTGTTTTAGAGCTTAATTGAATTCCAATCGTAATTCAAATCTTTAGTTTAAATTTGGAGTAGGACATGGGATACTCCAAAGTTGGAGTATCTTAAGTCATGTCCAATTCATTACTTTATATCATCTATTATAAATTCTATATTAGTATTTACTCAATTTATATAGTTGCATAACAAATTCACTTCAACTCATTACTCTATTTTTCTACTATAAAAAAGAATCTCTACATCCAACAATAATTTATTATTATTATTATATCAATTTTTTTAATATTTCATCAAATTAATTATTATAATTAAATAATAATAAGTACAAATAAAAATAATATAGAGTAGGGTCTCGGTAAACTTGATCAAAGGACGAACCAAACGTAAGAAAATAAACTCTGAAAAATATTTTCGATTAATATTATTTTCTCAATAAAAATAAAAAAATAGTTCCGAGCATAGTCTCCATCACCCGAGCATGGGGAAATCCATCGATTTGTACTAGAAACGGGTTTGGACCATTTCTCTCATGTACGCGAGAGCCCACCTATTCTCTCTTGCAACTTAGCAAGCCCATATAATATGAAGTCAAAAATTCACCTGTTAAAAAATCATGTGGGATATTGGTTCTTTTGAAAATAACTTTAAACACTAATTTTTCAATATATTATGCATTTTTTTAATAATTATTAATAACATTAATTTATTTATATTTTATAATAATAACTTTTTTATTCAACTGTTAAATTATGATTGTATGGATTAAGAGTATAGCTATTAAATTCAACATAATATTGAATTAAAACTTTTTAAAATAAATTTGAATAATTCATAATATAAACATTATAAAATAAAAAATACAAACATCACAAAAATAAAAAATTAAATTAGAACAAAAAAGACATCAAAATCAAATATATTAATTTATTATAAATTAAACAATAAATATTAATTTATTATATTATACTGATTTGTATTTATATTTATAATCTAATATGAAGAATATTAAATTTAAATATTTTTATTTAATAAAAATAAGAAGAATATAATAATTTTTAAAAAATTATAATAATAAAATATTATTTTATAAAACGAAATAAAGTAATTGATTATGATGGATTACTATAACAACCATATAAATAAGGGAACTAATGTAAACATAGAGCTCAGCTTATAAAATATAAACAATAGTTGGAGATGGCCTTAAGGTGACCCATTAGGAAAATATATTAGTCGACGTATATTAATCACGTCGACGTAGTCACTGTTAGCTACCTAGTTGACATGGTATTGGGTTACTAATGTCGTACCATACCATCTATTTAATACATATTATCATTACTTTTGATTAAAGCATATTTATCTATATTTTACTCATCATGTCCAAATATATGATATAATTTTTCAATTAAATTGCACATATTATATCTTAGCTACCAAATTTCGCCTTTTATGATAACATTGTAAATTGCGTGGAGAACAAAAATAAAGCATGCCACTATCAAGTTTTGACTAATGAATTAACAATTTTTTTCGAGTAAAGAGACGTACGGATCAATTTAACTGAGGACTAGTATTGAGTGCGATCTGGTTGGTATAAAGTACAATTCAATGAAAATGGAGTTGAATAAAAAAAATTGAGAACTGTTTAAAATCAGATTTTTATGACATCTATATAAATTAAAAAATTAAAGAATTCAAATAAATATTTTTATTCCTATAGAAACTAATAACTTTTTATTTACTATTTTTGATTTTTTACAATGTTAATAGGATTCAAATTTCGTATTTTTAATTGTGTGTTTTTTTTCATGTCTCCCATTCAGATTTTATTATGTGTTAGATTTTTTTATGTAATTTTTTATTTTCAATTTTTCTTTCCTATTTTTTATTTTTCTTTCCTACTTGTCTAACACATGACATAATCTGAACGAGAAACGTGAAAATAAACACACAATTGAGGACGGTATATTTAAATTCATGTAAATACAGTAAAAACAGTACTTTGAAATCATCTATGTTCTAGGCATGTTTTACAAGAAACAATAAATTTATCGTTAATACTTACCGTTTAACTTTCCTCGGATGAAAAAAAATACTTATTGTTTATAATGTATTATAAACACATTTCCTTATATACAATATTATCATTAACATTTACCATATTTATTTTCTTTTATAAAAACATATACATACATATATATATATAATTATTTATTTATCTAAATCTAGTAATTGGTTGAACCTGATTGAATCAGTGAAATTTTAAACCACTATTTTTAGTGGTTTGATATCCGATCGATCCAATTTCGATAATATTGATTACAAATGAATTTGAGAACCAAAAGCACAAATGTGGCGAGTAAGTAAATTAAATTTTGTACTATGTATTGTAGAATTATAATTTTGCAACTAGTATCTGACAACACTAAGGTCCTGATCTTTTCAACTCATTTTTTATTCAGTTTAGTTCAGTATCAATCAGTTCAGTTTAGTACGATTCAATTCAGTTCAGTTCAGTTCAATTTTAATACTCAGTATTTAGTATTTAGTATTTAGTATTCAGTATTCAGAATTCAAAATTCAGAATTTAGTATTCATCATTCAATATTAAGCTTCAGTTTATGCATTTATATTAATATTATTAATGTATATTATTATTCATAAATGTTAAAAAAACAACGAATATTCATGATAATATCATTTCAATTTCAATTTTAATTTATTTCTATTTATATATTATATAAATATTATTAATTAATATCAGTAATCACAAATAAAAATAAAGAAAAAAAAACTTATAATAATATTTTTAAAATTATTAATTATTATTTCTACCATAAATAATTTAGAGAAAAGATAAATAAATAAATAAAAGTAATAATGATAATAATTAAAATAATAAGGTAATATTCGTAATAATAATTACAATAAATAATAATAATAATTTATAATAATATATTTAATTATTATTATATGTAATAATTAATAAATTTTATTAAAATGTATAGTATTATTTAAAGTGTTATTGATTATTATATATTTTAATATTTTTAAAATATTATTTATGTTATTAATTATAATTCAATTTTAATATTTTTAATTTTAATATTATTTAATTTAATTTAATATTAATTAATTTAATTTAATTTAATATATCTATTTATCAACTAAAAAAAATAACATAACTTCAATGCAAAATATAATTGATGATTGGGATGTTAAATCACTATTTTACAAAAGAGAAACTGATTAATATTAAGGCGCCACGAGTTTTGAAGTCATTACAGAATAAACATTTTAAAATAAAGTTTTTTATGGTTAGTACTAACCATCATATCCTTGAACTGCATGCTACAAGCACTTTTGCTGAAACAAGTGTCGTCACTAATTTTATTTATGTGACAATTACACAACTAATCATGCCATGTCACCCAAACCCGCACAATCCACGCTGCTTCACTCACTCTCACCATGTAGCGCGTGTGGCTCAAACAACGCACAATTCTACTAGATATGTTTATGGATCCGGATACCTGCCCATCCACACTCCACTCCCATTGATCGAGCTTGTATACTTACATTTCAACTAATTTTATTCGAGCGAGTCAGCTGAAGCCTAAAACTTTATACACCAAATTTGTTCTTTTGTAAAAATTTCTAAGCTTACCCCGAACATGGTTTGGTATAAATAATGATTTTAATTATTTCAAATTTAATAGACTATGGATTTTGGACTTAATAAATAAATTTTATGATTTATTAAAAAATTTAAGTAAATAATTTAATTATATATAAGATTGAGAACTTACAATAATCTTATTAGTCCAACAGTTCAAACCTAAAACTCTAAATTCTATATTTTTGACAATTTGTATGATGAAACTGTTTTACGTTCAAATTTGGTTTGAATTCACCCAATCCACCCAATATGACAAAAAAAAATAATTTTGACCAATGACACATCGACAGATAGTGGTCCAAGTGTTCATTAAAAAATTGACATGTATTTGAATAAAAAATAATAATTTTTATTAGAGTATTTGATTTAAATTATTTTATTTTTTTATTCATTTATATAAAATTTAATTTAATTTTTATAATTTTATATATCTTGATTCCACTCATCGACCACGATGTTTGTCTAAGTTGAACCGGAGATATGAAAGGATGGAAATGTAATATCATATATTATTTTTTCTAATTTTTAGTTCGGTTTCCTTCCTAATTCTATATTTCTATCCCAAGTATATGCTACCTATAAGAAATTAAATATAAGCTATCAGAAGACATTTGGTTGGGAGGACACTAGACTTAATTCCAAGAAAATAAATAAATAGATAAAATAAAACCTTTTCTTCAATATAGGGTACCAAACCATTAAATAAAAAAAATTTAGGGGGTGTTTGTTTTCCAAATCATCTGCTGCAGCAGTTAGCAGATATAATCTCACCAACTAACTGCTGTTATGTAAATTAAAAGTGTTTGGTTCAAATTTTACAAAAGCAAACCGCAGAACCATGAACTAGTGCTGTTTGAACAATACCAATTTGCTGCATTTCAAGGGTAGTATTTAGAGATGGAAAAACAATTCATGACCTTATAGCCCCTATTGTCCTTGTCTGATCAAAACTCAAATGGCACTAAATCCCTTTTATCTCCTCTACTTTTACACCCTTTTTTCTACTACCCCTTCCATAATTTTTTTATAAAATATATAAAATGCTATTCTTCTTACAACTTCATCAAATTACATTGATCAGCTAAGAATAATGAAATTATTGAACAACACATACAAAATTTCTTATAATTTATAAGCAGTAAAATAGAACCTTTAAACTGATTTTTTTTTTCATGTAATATGTATTTATTTGAATCAATTTCATACTAGTTTTTTTTTATATTCTGTTAATTTATTAAAACATGTCCGTCATTTTACATACTATCAACAACAACACACTATGATTTTACTAAACACTATATCATAAACAGCTCATACTCAACACCAAACAACTAGCATCATAGCTATCAGCTTATAACAACAGCGGCTAATAACTGTACCAAACATGCCTTTAATAAATATTTTAACATATGCGTATGCTATAAATTTTAATTCTACTAGTACATATTTCTAATGTTTTCTTCCACCAATATTTTATATTCCTTCTAAATCCAGTAAATCTAGATAAGTGTTTATTTTGATTCTTTTTATTTGTAAGTTTAAATTATCAACATTTATTAATTTTTTTTTAATCTATCCTTTCATTAAAATGAAAAAAATTAATATTAATAAAATTATAAGTTGATAGTAATTAAAGAAAAATATTTTTATACAAAAGTATCAAGGATACGTTTCATATTTAAATGTTCTTAAAATTTAATTTTGTTTTGAGTTTTGACAGGAGATAATTTTTAAGAATAAAAAGGGAAATAATGTGAAAGAGAAAGAAAAGAGAGAAAAGAAAAATAGAAAGTGTTATGCGTAGAAAAGTAAATTGAATTACAAACGTAATAACGAATGGGAGACACACTGCTTAGAAAAATCCACGAAAACAGAAAAAAATAAATAAATAGAAAAGGGTTAATGTTAATGTCAACAAGAGCAAGAAAGAAGCATCTCTTCTATAGATTTTCTATTCTCTTTTCCTCTCTGTCTCTATACTTTTCCCCTTCTTTTCACATCCTTTCTCTGCCTACATCAAGATATGGCTGACGACGACTGGATTACGGCCGCCATGGCCGATCATACTCTCGTCGCTCAACTTCTGTTGAAACTCAAACAACCTCCTCCGCCGCCCCCGCGCTTGAGTGATGTGTATGCGCCTGCTTTGCGGCTAGATTGGAGCGTCAAACAGCGGCGGTCTAAGCAGGCTGTTGCGAGGAAGAGAGCGTATGTTACTCGCGCAAGCCCTACCACACCGCTTTCGTGGAGCGGCGGCACCTCCGATAGCTGCTGCGCCGCCGACGAGTCTAAGCCGATTGATACCGCGAGATCTAAGGTTTGTTGCCTTTTTAGTCCGTTTGTTTTTGGATTTTGTGCGCCGGCGGTTTTTACGCTGTTTTCATGTCGATTTTTTCAAGTACCGGAAGTAACCCTCGGGAAGCAGTTATTTACTTCGAGTTTATGGTATCGCAATTATCGATATTACCTTTTATTTCTTCTTCTTTTGGGGAGATTGCATATCTTTAACCTGTTTGGCTAATTCGGCTGTTTCCCGGTGGATCGGTGTTTTACCGGTCGCCGGAGTTCGGCGTAATTTGAATTTCTTTTTTACGAAAGTGCCATTGTGGTTTTATACTCACATTATTTCTATTTTTACTAATTTCTGGTTATCGTGTCAAGTACTGATCTGATGCTTACATATCTACTGAAACGACGATTCTGTCCTTTTGCTAGAGTCAAACCTCTTCAAACTTTGATAAGAATTTTCTCTGTACCCTAAATGAAATCATTCTGAAGGGCATTTTGGTCTTTACATGATTGCGGCAGCTGTACGGCCGGTGGCGTGTGTTCGCGGCAAAATAGGGCTGCCTGTTGTTTGGTGTAGTGTAGTTAGTGGTTATGCACTTCACTTTATTGGGGGGGGGGGGGAATGATTCGGTGTGGTAGCCGCAGGACTCCACTTACTGTGGTGGCACCCTAATCTTGTCTCTTCTCACTTATAGTTGGATCTGAACCCTTCCTTTTTTGTTTTAAAAATCCTGAAAAAGCGTGTGATCATCCGATTGGTCCGCGAGAATTGGAGGAATAATTGACAGGCTGTTCCTGTAGCCTTTTGTTAGTGGGGCCTGGAAAGCAGAATTTCTTGGGTCAAATAAATGTGTTGCGCATAGGAAGTTGAAAGTAGCGAATTTAAATGCTTTGCTTTGGTTACAATTCACAAACAATGTAAGAAAAGAAAAAGAAAAACTTTTTAGGTGGGAATTGGTTTTTGGGAAGAAAAGAAGGGACTCGTTTTTTATTTTACTTTTTCTCCGGGGACCGCTTAGTCATCAAATTCATGGTATTAGGCTATTAGTTGACTCCTTTGACCTTTGAGTTCTTTTAACATATCAATTTAAGCATTACTTAAGTAACTCCTTTGAGTTTTGTATTTGTCTCGTGCATAAATCTTAGCTATCCAATTTTGGATTGTGTTGCAGGTTGTTGCTGTTAGTGACACGCCAATCACCAAGAGATCACGAAAGAAGAAGGTAGTTATGAATTTTTGAACTTATGCTAATTAATTATTAGAATGAAAATCTGCAAGTATTATTCTGCATATGATGTATGCTTCTTATGATGTTTTTAAATATGTTATCTAGCGCTATCTAATGTTGCTTTTAATTCTTTGGTTTCTGGTAGACTTTACCCGAACTTAAAGAGGAGGAAAGCTTACTCTTGAAGGAAAGACAGGATTTAAAGAACGTATGTTTTATTGACTTCCTGTCTTTGGAAACTTATGTACTTTACCCCTGTGCTTGCGTTATGTACGTAATTAGTAATTGCTTAGTATTCATCTCATTCTAAATTGTTGTTTGCAGCAATTGGCAACTATGCGACTTGCAGTTGAAAAACTGAGAGGTGAAAATGAAAGACTGAAGATATTAAAGGTGAAGATTTTATTCCTTTATTTCCATTCTCTAGCCCCTTCATTTTTATTTTTTGTCCTGTTGAGAATTTATTACCAAACTATAGTTAGTACTGCTATCTAGGAATAAAATCTCCAACTTAGCATGAAGTAATTAGCTACTTCAAGCATGTTCTTTCCAGAACTGAATTTGTTCCCAAATGAAATGACTATGTTGTATGCACTTAATTGATTATTCTGCATATTTAACATTTATCTGCATCAACATAACCAACCTGAAGGGTTCAGTTTAAGTGCGACAATGATATGTTCATTCCTGGAAATCTTTACTTTTCTTTGAACCTGCGGGGAAACAATTTTATGAAGATTTAAACTGATTTTCACCTGTATAGTAACATCGTCGCATTCCTTGATAATGGTGTTGGTGAAGTCAGGGACACATTTACTTTCGCTCTTATACACTTAATTGTCTATGAATGTTTGGTTTACCTATATATTTAACATTTCAGCTATTCTTGTACAGCAGGTTTATTTATGTAGTATGATTATTGATATGTTTCATTTTTCAAACAGCCGACTTGAAATAATAGATAGCCTGCATTAAGTACATAGGAACCATCTTTTTTAGGAGTTAGGACACGCAGTTTGTTGAGGAGCATATGAAGTGCTTGGCATTGCCCGACTCGGAGAATCCAATTGTGGGATGAGCTGAACAGGCTAGTTCATGACTTAATGTAACTTTAACGCCTAACTTCTTGCTGCAATATTGTAAATGGGAGTCAACAATTAGTTTAGCAATTCTGTGTGCTGTTTATGATAAAATTGAAGGTTCCAGCAGTGCTTCAACCAAGTCCGTTTTTCACTTAAACGATAACTTCTGAGTTTTTTATTCACTTGTCAAACTAGGAGGTCATTTTCCAATTTTGGAACCACTTGGATATGATTTACATGAGACAGTGACGATAGTCAAAATACATCAAACTTGTGTTAGCTTGCACACAAAATTGTATATTTCTCGTGTTCATGCCATCTCCTATAGACTTCATCAAGTTACCTATTTGTTTGCAGGTGGACTCGTCATCGAGGCAGACACCTGAATTAATTTCAACAAGCGAGAAAAAAGAGGCAGGACACCTGTCTTCCTTTGTGCTACCTGACCTAAACCTGCCTATTGATGGTGTTTCAGACGTCAGTGTCTTGTGTGGAGTTAGCTGAGAAGAAATCAGTTGGCATTATAGCGATCAATTTTCGTACAAATTACGAGCCCAATAGATGAGTAGTGATGCCTGACGTATGACAAAGTGAGTTGATGTAAGTAGTAAAGACCAGTTGCCTTTCTTCACTGTTTCCTAACTTAGAAGTGAAGCTATGTTTTTTATACTGAAGGGTAATGTAGAGATCCTAATCCTTAGCTATACCGTTTACGTTCTTTCTTAGAGCTGATTTCTACATTCATCCAGATTCTTTCTTTATTCTAACAGATAAGGTGTAATTATAGATAGTCACATGCTTTGATATTTTGTGAACCTAATTCATTTATGTTTCTATACATTGGTTTTGGACTGTTCTGTGTTCCCATATCTCATCTTCTGTTTATTTTATTATTCTACCATTCATTCTAATGGATATGAAGGGTGAAGATGGTCTGGGTGTTAATAAGTGTCAACTTTTTTGGGTGTTGGTATAGCATTACCCATTTGCAAATACCATACATAGTTATAATATATTGCAAGTGCTACCTAGAAAGTTATAGTTTGATGTAATCAACCATTCTGTTCATGTCTGATGGGAATATTCCTTCTAGTATGTGAACAAAAACTGTAATAAGAAAAAAATGTACAACTGTGCATATTTTCAATTGTTTGGAATATAAAACTTGCCTCAAAGTAGACCTCTCTACGGGACTGGGTACCTGAAAGCCCAAGTCTAGAAGATTTTTGTTGGGCTTTGTAAGTTATTTAGAGAGGGAAAATTAGATAACTGTACTAAAGTTTAATAATAATTTCCTTTAAAAGTTTGGTTAATAATACAAGTGTTCTATTCCTCAAGCAGTAATAACATAAATGCATTCCACAAGCTTTAAATAACATAAATATGTTTCTTTCCAATAGCTCATGTATAAGATATGTTTTTTTGTTTTTTTATTTTTCATTTATCTCTCAAACTTTTTATTTTTTTGATATATCCTCTTAAACTTTTTTGTTCGTCTCATTTTTATCTTTGAAGCGCAATCCATTGTGATATATTTTTTTTCAAACTTTTTGTCACCTGGTAAAATACTGGTATTTTACTGGTAAAATGCTGGTATTTTGCTTGTAAAATGTTGGTATTTTGCTGGTAAAATGATGGTATTTTTCTAGTTTTGCTGGTATGAAGTGGTTTTTGTTTGTTCTTTCATAAAATAGATGCTTATGTTTGGGTTCTTTGCACCCTGTATAATGCTTGTATAATGCTGGTATAATGATGATATAAAGTGGTTTTTGTTTGGTTTCTTTTATAAAATAGATGATTATATTTGGGTTCTTCATACCTTGTATAATGCTTGTATAATGATGATATAAAGTGGCTTTTGTTTGGTTTCTTTTAAAAAAATAGATGCTTATGTTTAATTTAATTTTTCACACATGGTAAAATGCTGGTATAAAGTGATTTTTGTTTGATTTATTTCATAAAATAGATGTTTATCTTTGGGTTCTTCACACCCTGTATAATGCTTGTATAATGTTTGAATAATAATGATATAAAGTGGTTTTTGTTTGGTTTCTTTCATAAAATAGATGCTTATGTTTAGTTTAATCTTTCACACTTGGTAAAGTTCTGGTATAAAATAGTTTTTGTTTGATTTCTTTCTTAAAATAGATGCTTATGTTTGGCTTCTTCACACCTTATATAATGCTCGTATAATGTGGTTTTTGTTTGGTTTCTTTTATAAAATAGATGCTTATGCTTAGTTTAATTTTTAACACCTGGTAAAATAGATATTTATGTTTGGGTTCTTCACACCTTGTATAATGCTGATATAAAGCTGGTTTTTCACACTTCGTATAATGCTGGTTTTTCACACCTTGTATAATGCTGGTAAAGTGTCGGTATAATGCTTGTATCATCTGTTACATATCTTCAAAAATAAAAACTTGAAAAAAGTATATCGTCATGTATCTACTTTCGAGGATAAAAAT
This sequence comes from Euphorbia pulcherrima, assembly GCA_947683365.1. Taxonomy (NCBI): domain Eukaryota; kingdom Viridiplantae; phylum Streptophyta; class Magnoliopsida; order Malpighiales; family Euphorbiaceae; genus Euphorbia; species Euphorbia pulcherrima. Next base: position 11,269,114 of record CANTUS010000016.1, read on the forward strand.
GAAAAGAACAAAAAATTCTAAAGCGGAATATAAAAAAAATCAACGGTTTGCGAGATAAATGTAAAATAAAGTAATAAAATGCATAAATAAATAAGGAATTGTATTTTGAAAAGTAAGAAAGAGAAACTTATATGTTGAGAAGAAAAAATTTAAAAGGTTTCAAAACAATTATTTATAAAAGTAGATTACAAGTAAATATTTTACCAACCCAGGATTCCTTACCATTTGACTTTATATGCTTGACCCTGCTTTACTTCATTTGTGTATTTTTTGGTAGAGCAATTTGTTTGTTATAATAATTAATGTTTATAGTAGAAGTATGAATTTTAAATGTTTTAAAATATGGAATAAAATGGAATTTGGCATTGAGAATTAAACTGGGCATATATTAATATACATTATTCACATAGTCTTGATTCTCTTTTCTTCATTTAATTTTGGTGTATATATACAAATGGCTCCTTGACATATACACACAATTGAGTGTAGGATTTCTGTACTGAAGTGTAGGATACAGAACAAGGTACTCCAACTAGTGGACCTTAGAATCAAAATTCATAAATTTCTTACAAAATCTATATTACATCTGAAATTTTCAACTAAAATTTTGTACATTAGTTGATTTAAACACAGTGGACATTACAAGTAAATTTCTTGAATTTTGGGAATCACTTATATTATCTATTAATAATGAAAAAAAACAAAATAGGAGACGAAATTCTCATTCAAATATAATGTTCTAATTTGTTTGACTTCAGTGCTGAATGTGATCAAGTCCAATGGGGTGGATAAGGTTGGGTGAAATTTTTTCTTTATATTTTCCATGAGTTGCACAATTTTTTTTAACAAAATTATTTTACAGCTAAATTTAGATCCATGCATATTTCACCATCCCTAGTCTGAATTAATTGGAGAAATATTAAGCATTGATGGAATTATAAGTCGATAATTAAGAAGAAATAAATTTTTACAGAAATATAAATAATAAAATAGTTATTTAAATAGCTTAATGAATTTTTTTTTTGTAAAATGCTAAAAACACAAATAAAATAAATGGACTGCTTAGTATTTTTGGGAAATTTTAAACTTCCACAGTATTGTTTATTTTATAAATGAGTTGTTACTGCTTGTTAGGATAAATATCTGATAATATCTTATTTTTGTAAAAAAAACCTCTCAATCATTAAAAAAAGAGGGCATGAATATGCTAAAAGGATAAAATAATTTAGATTAAAAGATTAGCAAATAACAAAAATATAAAAATATGGCAAATTATTTGTAAGTACACAGTCCATTTCCAAAAAAATTACTTTCTTCCACATATACTCTGCGTACCATTCATTATACTATGCCACAAATTATTTTATTTTTTTCTTTATTTTTTAATTTTCTCTAAAACCGTTCATTTTTTCAACATGCCGCTTTAGAGTTTTTTATTCGTCTGTTTTTTTAATCTTTAAAACGACATCCATTATAATATTTTTTTGCCAATTTTTTTTCCGAATTGTCATATATTCAATAGATCCCAATAAAAATCCAATAGAAATCAGTAAAACTTGAAGAAAGTGGATTCAAAACACTAAATAGATTTTTAATAGATCTGAACTTTAAAATATACTTGTACAGATGTCTAATATCAAATTTAAAATAAATTTTCTAATAGACGTCTAGTATATGTCCAATAGATGTTCAACAGATGTCCAATTGCATATCACGATGATTCGAAATCAAAAGACGGCGGAAGTCTTGATCGGAAAAGCTCTATAGCAACAATAGTGAAGCACCTATGGAACTGAGTCGGCGAGCAACACATATATCATGCTTCCAAATCTAGTACTCAATATTAAAGAGTATTATCTCGGGCTTCAAAACTATACTCTCAGCCTACAATAAGATAATTGAAAGACCGTCAATTATTCTCCAATCAAGATTTAAAGACCAACTTACATAAACACATTTGGATTGAAGGGGCTCTTTCTTAATATATCTTGTTCCATTTCATTCACAAAATTTCAATAAGATTAGGACAATGAGTAATAATAGCATGGTACTAAAATATTCATACGAGACATTGCATTAGTTGCAACAAAAAATGCAAGTGCTTCTAAAAGGACATGTAACAAGTATGATAATATTATTGTCATTTCAAAATAGAAATCAGTAAATGTAGAAGAACTTGAATTCAAAAACACTAGATAGATTTTTATTAAATCATAACTTTAAAATATACTTGTAGAGATGTCTAACATCAATTTCAAAATAGATTTTCTCTAAACTAAAAGTCTGGTAGTTATCAGGTATATGTCCAATATATGTCCATCAAATGTCCAATAGATGTTCAATCGCCTACGGCTTGAATTGCTAAATTCTCAAATAAATATACACCAATATGTATGATCTTTTGCAACTGGTGTGTTTCAAGTTATTAATGATTAGTGCAGAATCTGCATCAACAGAAGATTTAGAACTAAACTTGAAAAATACAAATGAAGAATAACAATCAGAACTTCTCAATTTAAGCAAGAAATAGAGCAAAATCTCACACTCAAAACCCAAAGTAGCAGTAGATCCAGTCATGGAAACAACAGAAACTAACCTAGCAATTCCATAAAAACGCTGCCTAAACTAAAATATATTAGATATCTATTGGATATCTATCAGATGTCTAACAGATCCAAAAACAACATGATTATGGTTTAGGTCACTAACCAACAACAATCCCAGCCTTAACTTAGAATACAAACACATCTTTCAACACCAAAATTGCTTGCTTCCACTAGCACACTAATTAAAATGGCCATTAATAACAAAACAACTACTTTAACATTTTATCAAACACATAGTGTGCCCTCCAATTTCAACAAATCAGAAAACATTCTTTTTCAGTTTCATGTTATCTAGAAAACACCAAAAGAAAAATTAATCCGCTGCTAAAAACATCAAATCCATCAACAAGAGAAAACTCAGCAATTTTATCTCTATATTAGATCCGTCTATTCATTAGCTCAACAGATGGTGAAGAACAAAAAAACGAACGAAAGGGAATCATAACGAGATAAAATCGATCACAAAAGCTCTGGATTAAAAAACTGAGTCTCGAATCCAACACTGATCTATTGCATTTGTGGTCAAAACTTGCTACACATGCATAGCAGCAATAGGTGATGCGACTTATGATTAAAATTTTGATTAAGAGGATTTTAACAAATTGTCAAAGCACCAGACTAAGTCAAATTAGCACTCAATAGTGAAGTTCACCAACATAAACTTATTCAACTGAAAACATCTTTATTACAGAAATTCAATTTCAATGGATAATGGTTTTGGTGAATTTAAACATTCCATAACACAGCTTTATTCTGTGATTAGCAATAGAAATGGCCATTGAGGAACAGAAAATTATACTAAGTTTTCAGGAACCACAAAAATTTCTTTTCAGTGAATGTAAATATATATAATGATTTGAACTGTTAAATCAATCCAAAGCCATGCGAATTTTACAAGGCATTAAAAAAACAAAAATAACTGGCGAGAAATCTTTCTGAAACAAAAAATCCCCAAATTAGCAAAATACTAACCAGGTGAGGAAGAAAAACAAATCGTTGCCTTAAACTCTCTTTTTCCTGGCTAGCACATTTCTCTTTGGCAACGCTTGATCTTCCCAATTAGCCATCAATCCTCGTAGCATCGCCGATACTCCAAGCCCTAGAAATGGATAATAAATCATAATCAACTCTCTGATGCCTTGCCTAACCCTTTCAGCTCCGCCAATATAGCAACCTAATTTCAGATTCAGATGATGAATTGGAAATAGATCCTTGATTTGAGATGTGGCAAGGATCAAATCCATGAAGGAATAGGCTCAATTAAAAATTCGTACTAAGATGGAAGCGGAAGGTGTGATGCAATATCTGATGAACTAATTTAAATCAGACAGTAATAGTGTAGCTAGTTTTTTTAAAAATATAAAATTAATAATTTCGTTGTTATGTTATTATTGTAAATTGTTTGAAAATAAAAACTATACTTGACAATTTCTCTTAAAAAAAAAAAAAAGACTCAAAGCTCTCTTTTTAAATCTGTCAAAACTAGAATATTTCTAACAATCCGCAAAATTAAGTAAATGGTTTAAAATCAACGGCATATGAACTTTAACTCCACTAGCATAATAATATATGGACTTTAAAACTTGACGTAAAGGTACATGAACTTGTCACTTTACTAATAAAGTTAGGGTTGAATGTCAAAAATACCCTAACAAATTTACGTCCTATTTTCAACCTTATTCTTTTCACAAATGCCCTTGTCTTCTTAGAGGATCAATGGCAATGGCTTTCAATGTGTACCACTGATTCTCAATTTCATTTTGTTGAGTTTCTTCTACTTATAAAAATTAGTGTCTGTTCAATTTTAGGAAGGCTGTGTAAGACTCATTCTTCCCGATGAACAGAAGCTTGAAATGACTGAAGAGGAAGAAAGACCCCAAGAGAAACCACAAGTTGTACAGATTCGTTAAATGGTTTCTTGTTACTTTTGTAGGTGCTTTTTTTTTAGTAATACATTTGTAGTTGCTTTGATTTATGAAGTTATTAGTTATTAGTCATTGGAAGCTATGAAATTTGAATGTCACCTTTGGAGATTCAGGATTTTGTGCACTGGTTGCGCATGGCTTTTGTGGTTGATAGACTAAATTAGGTTTGGGTGAAAACTCACACACGATATGTGTTGAGTGTATATTATTATATAGTAGCTTTACGATATAGGAAATATTCTTAAGTATGGTTACAATACTAATTAGTAAATTATAATAATATTTCTACCATATATACAGAAATCACTATAATCTCTATCGCCCCCCAGTAAGTTGGGTGGGGTTTTGAACCACGACCAACTTGTCACTTAGAAGCATGAAATGATGACTGCTCAAAGGCTTCATGAAGATGTCCATGGCTTGGTCCTCCGTAGAAATATGTCGAACAATAAGTGCTTTGGATGCTACTCTTTCTCGAACAAAATGAAAATCTAACTTCAAGTGCTTAGTTCGAGAGTGAAAAATAGGATTAGCTGTGAGGTATGTTGTGCTCAGGTTATCGCACCATAACGTAGGAGCCTAATGGTAGGGAAGCCAATTTCTTATAGGATAAGTTCTATCCATGCAATCTCAGAGGTTGTGTTGGCAACAGCTCGATACTCGGCCTCTGTTGAAGATCGAGACACGGTACGTTGTTTTTTTTAAGCCCATGAAATTTAGTTCGTGCCGTGATAAATACCATATCCCGTGGTGGAACGTCAATATGAAGAGTCACTGTCCCAATCAGAGTCCGAAAAGGCTTGTAATGAGACAAAAGATTGGAGACAATATCGAAGTCCAAAATCAATTGTACCTTGTAAGTAATGCAATATTCGTTTAAGTGCTTGCCAACTCGCCACGGTAGGGGCGTTCATTGATTGGGCTGCCTTTTGTGACCGAAAATGCTACATCGGGTCTAGTGACCGTAAGGTATTGGAGCCCCCTACCAAACTTTGAAAGTGAGCCACATCTTTATACTCCTTCAGATCCAAGGTGTTCGGCCTGACATAAGCCGAAGGCGTTGTGGTAGGCTTGGCCACTTCCATATTAGCCCGTGCAAGCAGATCCCGTATGTATTTGCATTGGGACAAAAATAATTGATCCTTAGAACGAGTAAATTCAATATCGAGAAAATATTAAACCGAACCCAAATCTTTAATGGCAAAACGTGATTGAAGAAAAGAGATCAAATGAGCGGCCTGTTTGTTGTCATTTCCAAGTACCAGAAGATCATCAACATAAATTAAGTAAAAAAGAACACAAGCACCACGCCGATAGTAGTAAAGGGAAACATCGGCTTTTGAACTTTGAAAACCATAGGCTTGTAATGAGTGAGTAAGTTTGTGATGCCACATCCGTGGAGATTGTTTAAGGCCATAAAGGGACTTTCGTAAACGACAAACATGATTAGGATAATTTTTATCCTGAAAACCTGGAGTTTGTATCATATAGACTGGGGTATCTAGATCACCATGTAAGAAAGCATTTGAAACATCTAAATGTGAAATGAACCAAGAATTACTCACATCTAAGGATAGCAAGAGCCGGATGGTGACCGGTTTGATAACAGGACTAAATGTCTCAGTAAAATCCATTCCAGGTCGTTGATGAAATCCTTTAGCAACCAGTCGTGCTTTATATCTGTCAACTATTCCATCGGCCTTAAGTTTTATCTTAAACACCCATTTGCAACCAATGATATTCGAAGCTTCATGGGATGGTACAAGTTCCCATGTATCGTTTCTTATCAAAGCTGAAAATTCATCTGACATTGCTGCTCGCCAGTGAGCGTATTTCATAGCCTCAGAATGACATGTGGGATCAACATGTACTGTATAAGCGTACATAGCCCTGGGTCCGACTTTACGGGCCTGATTATGTGTTACACAATGTGATAAATCTGTCACTCGGTTAGCAAACGACGTTCTGCCCTCCAAGTTATCAACCACAAGAGAAAGGCCAGGGGAAGAATTTGCGGTTTGAGCATAGAGTTGGGCTAGTGTTTTGGTTTTACGAGGTGGTGTCGAGGTAGGCGAGGGTGACGGTGGTGATAAATCTGGGTTTTGTAGACAAAGTTGTGGTTGTTGGGCAGTAGTCGGTGGTGGCGGGTTAACCGGTGGTAAAGGTGAGTGGACTGGTTGTATGGTTACAGTTGGGGAAGAAGGGAAATGCATCAGATCATGAGTAGAAGGCTTCACAAGGTCCGAATAAGGGAAAAACTATTCATAAAAAATGACATGACGTGAGACAAAGAATTTGTTCGAGAAAGGATCAAAACAACGATAACACTTATGGACACGACTATAACCAACAAAAATGCAATGACATGAACAATAATCAAGCTTATTTGAGGCATAGGACGCAACTACGGGTAACACAAGCAACTAAAAACTCTTAAATTAGAATAATCAAATGACTCATTAAACAAAATTTGAAGCAGACAAGCAAACTTAAGGACACTAGAAGGCATGCGATTAATAAGAAAAACAGATGTATCAAAAGCAAAGGACCAAAATTGCATTGATAATTTGGCACGGTGAAGAAGAGCTAGGCCAGTCTCAGCCACATGACGATGTTTTCGTTCAGCATTCCCATTTTGCTCGGGGGTGTATGGACATGACATCCTAGACTGAATGCCATGTTGTTGAAGGTATCTTTGAATAGGTTTAAATTCCCCACCCCCATCTGATTGAAAGCATTTGATAGGATGATTAAAGAATTTCTCGACAGTTTGTCAAAATTTAATAAAAATTAAAAGAGCATCAGACTTATATTCCATAAAGTAAATCTAACTATATTTGCTGAAGTGATCCCAAAATAAAATGTAATATGAAAAACCGTCATGTGACTGAACTGGAGCTGGACCCCATACATCAGAACAAATCAAATCAAGAGGTCCTGAAACTACAGACTCTGAAATATTAAAAGGTAAACGATGACTCTTACTAACTGAGCAATCTGGACACAAATGACACTTAGATGATTTTTCTAAAAAACTAATATTATTCTGACGGAGAATGCGGCTAACAACTAGAAAGGAAGGATGCCCAAGTCACTCGTGCCACGTGGTCAAGGAGGTAGCATGAGAACGAACTGGAGCACGAGACAACGACTCCAAAGTGTACAACCCATCTTTATTCTGGCCTTGAAGAATCACCTGTTTGGAAAGAAGGTCCTTCACAATAAAAAACTTGTCAAAAAACTCAACAGAAACATTATTCAATTTTGTAAGAGCACCAACAGAAATTAAATTAGAATTAGAACGAGGGACATGTAAAAACTTATCTAATTTAAGTGACGTATGAGGAATAACCAAAGAACCAACATGACAAATAGAGAGTTTCAACCCATTGCCTAGCTGAACTTCCTGAGGACCAGAATACTCGGAGTGAAGATTCAGGTTTCCCAAATCGGAGGTGAGATGATGCGTTGCTGTGAGCGGACGACGGTTTGCGCGGCTGCGGCGCGGGGCCGGACCGGGTCGGGCAGCCCGTTTTTGGTGTGTCGGGGAGACGAGTGTGATGTGGTTGAAAAGAAAATGATTTTGCATATTGTAATGCTTAAAAGATACGAGATCGAAACCCCGTACTTAGAATAGAGTCGCCACCCGGTTCAGCTCAACCGGGAAATTTTCGGTACGATTTTCCCACAAGGTGGTTGGACCATACCTTAAGTAGAGATTCCGAGTTCGGATGATGTTATCTACTTTTCATTAGGCCAAGTTAGGATACTTCATTCTTTCTTAATCGGTTTAATCCACCCTATTTAATTGTATTTTCAGTTATTTTGTTGTTTCCGCATTTACCAAGCAATTAAAGCGATAAATAAAATATTTACAATCGTAAAAGAAAAGTAAGTGCGGAAAGTGGAATTATTACAAGGTTTTCAAATCCTGTACATTTTCTACGTAACAGATGAAATACCCGAATGTCCGATATACATCTACCTGCAGAAGATGGTTGACACAAATATGGCATATTTTATTTATAACATCATAAAGCCCGATTGGATGGCTAAAATGAGATTTGAATGGCGTTTGCGGGGAAATTCCATTTTTATCCAAATTTTAGATTCGATCGTTGCTTTAATCGGATTACAAGTGAATATACCACTCATCGCGGGGCGGGTCTGTTTTCAGGAGGTCTCGAACCTCCATCGTTACACTATAGGTCCTAGCTTCAGAAAATAAATTAATTTGGAAACAAACGAAAATAATACTGCTATCCGGAAAGCCATGCCGCCGTCGGACATCTGATGCCGCCGATGACATAGGTTATGTCGCTGGCGGCATGGATGATGCCGCCGGCGACATCGATTATGTCATGGGCGACATCAGCATGCAGATGGGCACAGGGCTTTCTGAATACCGTAAAGAAAGGGTTCCGCGAGAAAGCAAGGTCTCCGGGGAATGTGATGCTAACGGCGGTACCAACGATGTCTCTTGCGACATGGGTGATACAGCCGGCAACATCACACGTCTCCGGCGACTTCAATTTCTTGCAGCAGCAGCGGTTTGCAGTCTAAATAATTGAAAACTTAAAATGAACACAAATCAACAAAAAATAGTGCAAGATAATAATAATAATGCCCAAGAGCTATGAGACTCAGGATTTTCACCTCGGGGTAGTGAATCCAACTCTTCGTGAACTGAACAATAACACCTCCGGGGAGCTTGCAATGATAATTTGATTGTTAATTTAAAGGTTTTAGGTCTCTAAATTCTATTCAGTTGATTTAACCCAAAGACCCACTGATTTAAGCTCACAATCAGAGAGTTCGAAGAAGAAAAATCGGGAAAAATGGATTAGAATCCTTTTTCCCGCCTTTTCTAGTTCTTATCTCACTAAAATCTATTCTCTCGATTTCGGCTTCTTAGTTGCCCAATTTTAGCTCCTTCTCTCCATAATTTCAGTCCCCCGCCCCCCTAATTGCAGTTTTTGGGTGCCTTTTATAGGCAAATTGGGGTATTTTTCGAGACCTTTTTCACTTATTCCGCCGAAAGTGGCTGCCAGGCTGTCTGTGGAGGACCCATTTTCGTGCCATGTCGCCGGCGATATGGTGATGCCGCCGGCGGTATGAATGATATCGGTGGTGATATCATTCTCCAGCATACCGACAACCAACGGGTCAAAAAGCCTAAAAAGTCGGGAAAAGTGGTTTATTAGTGGAAAAAAGGCATCTTTATGACTTTTAACAATATTTTAAAAGGTATTTATTATTTAGGTGTAAATCATCTGTTCAAGCTCCTACCAAACGCGTTATCGGCCACGCCGAACTGGATTCTACCAATTATAAAATTCACAAGGAATATTATTTTGGCAATAAAAATTCTGAAGAGAACTTTTATTTTGAGGTATTGAAATCAGGTACACGTCATCATCGTCTCGCGAGAGGGACTGCAAAATCCAGTGCTCACAGGCTGCCCCTCAGGGGATCACTACTGACACAGGTCAGTATGATCACACGAAAGAGCAAGGGATAGGAATGATACCTGAAGGATGACTGGTTTGCCCCTTGGTCGGACATATGCTTTGTCGATTGTTTGCCCCTTGGTCGGACATACGCTTTGTCGATTGTTTGCCCCTTGGTCGGACATACGCTTTATCGATTGTTTGCCCTTTGGTCGGACATACGCTTTGTCGACTGTTTGCCCCTTGGTCGGACATACGCTTTGTCGACTGTTTGCCCCTTGGTCGGACATACGCTTTATCGACTGTTTGTCCCTTGGTCGGACTAGAGAATTTATCCCTTGGTCGGACTAGAGAATTTGTCCCTTGGTCGGACTAGAGAATTTGTCCCTTGGTCGGACTAGAGAATTTGTCCCTTGGTCAGACTTGCGCTTCGTAGAGAATTTATCCCTTGGTCGGACTTGCGCTTCGTAGAGAATTTGTCTTTGGTTGGACTTGTGCTTTGTAGATTGTCCCTTGGTCGGACTTGTGCTTCGAAGAGAATTTGTCCCTTGGTCGAACTTGTGCTTTGTAGATTGTCCCTTGGTCGGACTTGTGCTTCGTAGATTGTCCCTTGGTCGGACTTTTGCTTTGTAGATTGTCCCTTGGTCGGACTTGTGCTTTGTAATTTATCCCTTGGTCGGACTTGTGCTTCGAAGAGAATTTGTCCCTTGGTCGGACTTGTGCTTCGAAGAGAATTTGTCCCTTGGTCGGACTTGTGCTTCGTAGAGAATTTGTCCCTTGGTCGGACTTGTGCTTCGTAGAGAATTTGTCCCTTGGTCGGACTTGTGCTTTGTAGATTGTCCCTTGGTCGGACTTGTGCTTCGAAGAGAATTGGTCCCTTGGTCGGACTTGTTTTGAAGAGATTGCCCTTCGGTTGGGCTCATTTTGATGAGATCGCCCTTCGATTGGGCTTTTGTATTTTGGTATAGTGATTGTCCTTTGGTCGGACTTTCACTTTGAAGAGATCGCCCTTCGGTCGGGCTCACTTTGATGAGATCGCCCTTTGGTTGGGCTTTTTATTTTGGTATAGTGATTGTCCTTTGGTCGGACTTTCACTTTGAAGAGATCGCCCTTCGGTCGGGCTCATTTTGAAGAGATTGCCCTTCGGTTGGGCTTGTGTTTAGTATAGAGATTGTCCTTCGATTGGACTATCACTTTGCAGAGATTGCCCTCCGGTTGGGCTCTCATTTTGTGAGCACGCCCTTTGGTTGGGCTCGTTTTGATGAGATCGCCCTTCGGTTGGGCTTTTGTATTTTGGTATAGTGATTGTCCTTTGGTCGGACTTTCACTTTGTAGAGATTGCCCTTCTGTTGGGCTTGTTTTTTTGAAGAGATTGCCCTTCTGTTGGGCTTGTTATGAAGAGATCGCCCTTCGATCGGGCTCACTATGAAGAGATCGCCCTTCGATTGGGCTTTTTGTTTGGTACAGTGATTGTCCTTTGGTCGGACTTTCACTTCGAGGAGATCGCCCTTCGGTCGGGCTCGTTTTGAAGAGATCGCCCTTCGGTCGGGCTTTCATTTTGAAGAGATCGCCCTTCGGTCGGGCTTTTGCTTCGAAGAGAATTGGTCCCTTGATCGGACTTGGGCTTTGTATATTGTCCCTTGGTCGGACTTCTGCTTTGAATAGAGAGGTTTACCCCTTGGTCGGGCTTCTGCTTTGAATATAGAGATCGCCCTTCGGTTGGGCTTTCATTTTGAAGAGATCGCCCTTCGGTTGGGCTTTTATTTTGAAGAGATTGCCCTTCGGTCGGGCTCATTATGAAGAGATCGCCCTTCGGTTGGGCTTTCATTCTGAAGAGATCGCCCTTCGGTTGGGCTTTTATTCTAAAGAGATTGCCCTTCGATTGGACTTTCGTTTTAAATCGAGAGGTTTAACCCTTTGGTCGGGCTTCTGTTTGGTACAGTGATTGTCCTTTGGTCGGACTTTCACTTTGAAGGGGTCGCCCTTTAGTCGGGCTCGTTTTGAAGGGATCGTCCTTTGGTCGGACTCTCACTTCGAAGAGATCGCCCTTCGGCTGGGCTTGTTTGAAGAGATTGCCCTTCGGTTGGGCTTGTGTTTGGTATAGCGATTGTCCTTCGGTTGGACTTTCACTTTGCAGAGATTGCCCTCCGGTTGGGCTCTCATTCTGAAGAGATTGCCCTTTGGTCGGGCTCACTATGAAGAGATCGCCCTTCGGTCGGGCTCATTTTGAAGCGATCGCCCTTCGGTCAGGCTCATTTTGAAGAGATCGCCCTTCGATTGGGCTTTCGTTTGGTACAGTGATTGTCCTTTGGTCGGACTTTCACTTTGCAGAGATTGCCCTTCGGTTGGGCTTTTATTCTGAAGAGATTGCCTTTTGGTCGGGCTCACTATGAAGAGATCGCCCTTCGGTCGGGCTCATTTTGAAGAGATCACCCTTCGATTGGGCTTTTGTTTGGTACAGTGATTGTCCTTTGGTCGGACTTTCACTTTGAAGAGATCGCCCTTCGGTCGGGCTCACTATAAAGAGATCGCCCTTCGATCGGGCTCACTATGAAGAGATCGCCCTTCGATCGGGCTCACTATGAAGAGATCGCCCTTCGATCGGGCTCACTATGAAGAGATCGCCCTTCGATTGGGCTTTTTGTTTGGTACAGTGATTGTCCTTTGGTCGGACTTTCACTTTGAAGAGATCGCCCTTCGGTCAGGCTCACTATGAAGAGATCGCCCTTCGATCGGGCTCACTATAAAGAGATCGCCCTTCGATTGGGCTTTTTGTTTGGTACAGCGATTGTCCTTTGGTCGGACTTTCACTTCGAGGAGATCGCCCTTCGGTCGGGCTCGTTTGAAGAGATTGCCCTTCGGTTGGTCTTGTTTGAAGAGATCGCCCTTCTGTTGGGCTTCTGTATTTTGGTATAGTGATTGTCCTTTGGTCGGACTTTCACTTTGAAGAGATCGCCCTTCAGTCGGGCTCGTTTTGAAGAGATTGCCCTTCGGTTGGGCTCGTTTGAAGAGATTGCCCTTCGGTTGGGCTCGTTTGAAGAGATCGCCCTTCGTTTGGGCTTTTGTATTTTGGTATAGTGATTGTCCTTTGGTCGGACTTTCACTTTGAAGAGATCGCCCTTCGGTCGGGCTCGTTTTAAAGAGATTGCCCTTCGGTTGGGCTTTCATTCTAAAGAGATTGCCCTTCGGTTGGGCTTTCGTTCTAAAGAGATTGCCCTTCGGTTGGGCTTTCGTTCTGAAGAGATTACCTAAGAGATTGCCCTTCGGTTGGGCTTGTTCTGAAGAGATTGCCCTTCGGTTGGGCTTGTTCTGAAGAGATCGCCCTTCGATCGGGCTCACTATGAAGAGATCGCCCTTCAGTCGGGGTCATTTTGATGAGATCGCCCTTCGGTTGGGCTCGTTTTGAAGAGATTGCCCTTCGGTTGGGCTCGTTTGAAGAGATTGCCCTTCGGTTGGGCTCGTTTGAAGAGATCGCCCTTCGTTTGGGCTTTTGTATTTTGGTATAGTGATTGTCCTTTGGTCGGACTTTCACTTTGAAGAGATCGCCCTTCGGTCGGGCTCGTTTTGAAGAGATTGCCCTTCGGTTGGGCTTTCGTTCTAAAGAGATTGCCCTTCGGTTGGGCTTTCATTCTAAAGAGATTGCCCTTCGGTTGGGCTTTCATTCTGAAGAGATTGCCCAAGAGATTGCCCTTCGATTGGGCTTGTTCTGAAGAGATTGCCCTTCGGTTGGGCTTGTTCTGAAGAGATCGCCCTTCGGTCGGGCTCACTATGAAGAGATCGCCCTTCGGTCGGGGTCACTATGAAGAGATCGCCCTTCGGTCGGGGCCGTTTTGATGAGATCGCCCTTCGGTTGGGCTCATTTTGAAGAGATCGCCCTTCGGTCGGGCTCACTATGAAGAGATCGCCCTTCGGTCGGGCTCGTTTGAAGAGATCGCCCTTCGGTTGGGCTGTTTGAAGAGATTGCCCTTCGATTGGGCTGTTTGAAGAGATTGCCCTTCGGTTGGGCTCGTTTCAAAAATCTAGTTTGGAGGGGCAACAATGCCGGCGGCATGACTGATATCGCCGGCGGCATGAGTTTATGTCGCCGGCGGTATGGATGCCACGTGGCAGCTTTGACTGGTCAGACAATTTCAAAATTTGAACTAAATGAGTCGATGTCGCCGGCTGCCTGAATGATATCGCCGGCGGTATGGACTGATGTCACCGGCGGCATGGATGCCACGTGGCTGCTTTGACTGGTCAGATAATTTCAAAATTTCAACTAAAATGAATGATATCGCCGGCGGCATGAGCGATATCGTCGGCGGCATGGATTGATAACGCCGGCGGCGTGGAGGAGCGGTTTCAGATAAATTAAAACTCCTCGAATTCCGCGCGGCAGTTTAAAAAGAGATTGGAACTCTTTTCTTCCCCATTCTTTCACAAAACCGTATCCCCCTCTCTTCTCTCCCAAAGTTCTTTGATTTCTAACTTTGTCTTTTTTCAAATTATGAAGAGGATTAGTAAGGCTTTCAGGGGCAAATCCAAGGCTAGGGAGAGCCTGCCCGATTCCTCTGTTGAGGGATTGAAAATCCTTTCCATTCCTACTGCATATGGCCTGAAGGAGGCGGCCAAAATGTATGGCTATGGCATTAACTCTCCTATCACCAATCTGACTCCGGAGAAGGAGAAACACCTCTGTTATGTCCAGGTAATCCCACAAAAACCCGAATTACTTCTTTTCGAATTCTATGTGATTTTGCTTTAGATTTGAAAACATGCCATGATAGGGGTTTGAAATGTGGAATATCTCAGTCATATTGCATGCTTTAGGATCGGTTTTTGCCTTGTTGTTCGATTGATTGTGATTTTTGGCACGATGGGTGCGATTTAGGGAGAAAACTGGTTCTGCCCGCGCAGGGTGATGCCGCTGGCGGCATGAGTGATGCCGCTGGTGACATCAGTCTTTGCCAAAGGCTTTTATGGGAATCTGATGTCGCTTCTGTTGAGGCTGATGTCGCCGGCGACATGAGCCATGCCGCTGGCGGTATGGGCTGATGCCGCCGGCGATATCGATCTTAACAGAGGCGACATCAGCAGCCTTTTTGACAGAAATGCACAGAATTGAACCGTTTTGTTTTCGATTTTGCAGCCATACGAACTGACTTACACAGGAGGGTTGGGTACCATCGGTGAGTGGTGGCACCACATCTCAGAGAACGATCCCGAGCTCGCGCTTGCAATTAACGAGACGGGGTTTGGAGATTTGGCGCGGATCATGCCCATGTTAATGCCTAAGCTTCCTCATTCTTCAGTAACGGCCCTGACTGAAAGGTGGTCCGAGACCACCCATACCTTCCATTTCTCCATTGGGGAAGTTACAATTACCCCTTCTGATGTGGTAGCCATGACCGGCCTTCCTTGGACGGATGAGGTTATACATTTTGACGTCTACATGGACAAGTACCACGTCGAGAGGCCCGTGGTAAGGTGGGTAAAGGAGTTGTTCGGTCTGAAGCCAGTCTCTGGGCGGCTGTCCTATGGTGAGTTGTACCATCATTGGACCCGGGTGAACGTGGTACCCGAGGAGGAGAGGGAGGCTTGTGTCCGTTCCTTTGTGATCTCACTACTCACTGTGCTGTTCTTCCCAATCTCGGGGAGTAAGATCAACTACATGCTTATAACGGCAGTGGAAGATGTGCCGGGAATCAGGAGGAAGAATTGGCCGAGGGCTATCTTGGCCCAGTTGTACCACGGGCTGGACGTGGGAGCCCG
Organism: Euphorbia pulcherrima; assembly: GCA_947683365.1. Taxonomy (NCBI): domain Eukaryota; kingdom Viridiplantae; phylum Streptophyta; class Magnoliopsida; order Malpighiales; family Euphorbiaceae; genus Euphorbia; species Euphorbia pulcherrima. The sequence continues at coordinate 11,284,849 of CANTUS010000016.1, forward strand.
AAAGAAGGAGAAAGCCCTACGCCTTTGCCATCTGCTACTCCAGGTATCACTTTTTGTAGATATTCTCCTTGATAGCATGTGTTCTCGTTTATTGCATGACATTTTTTGGATTGATCGATCGGTCGTCATTTGTGCAGGCCTGGGCCTTTGAGCATCAGATCCTCCCACCGGTGGAGTTTAAGAAGGTCGTGCCGCCGGGCTCTCATTTCCTTGCTCGCTGGTGCGGGGGTATCGGTGGGAAGGCAAAATACCCTACGCAGTATAGGGAGGTCCTCAGGAGCGTGCGGTTGAGTTCGGTACGAAAAGTTTTTTTTTTTTTTAATTTATTTATTTATTTATTTATTTGGTCTATGGACTTATGTTGGTTGTTTTGATGTAGCTCGTCTTGGACCCGTTCGATGGGGTGGAGAATTTGGCTGAGGTTGCACGGGTCCGGAGGGAGGTGGATGACCGCCGGTTCGTTATTGAGTGCCCACTGTCCCAGTTGTGGTATCTGGGTGAGCGCGTCCGGGGTTGGAGGTCCCTTCCGGTTGCAGCTAGACCGGTGCCTGCCGATCCTCACGGGGCTTGTGGTGGCCTCACTTGGTGATCTCTGTCGAGGCCGACAAAGCTGATTATATTGAAGGGGATGGCCGAGTGATCCCTAGCGTTCCTGGCCTCTACGAGCAGCTCTTTCAGCGCCTACTCCCTGTGTGTCCTCGCATCTACGGCAACGATACAATTGAGTATCACAACGAGCAACGATTGGAGGACGAAAAGAGGCGCCTTAAAGGCGTTGTGGATGTTGACGAGGAGGATGATAATGAGGATGAAGCGCTGGAAGGGGATGTTGCGGTCGACCCTGAGGGGGAGGATGAGGTAGGTGCGGGTGTAGCTGGCGGGAGTGTGCCGACGTCCCAGGGGGAGCAACGTTCTTTCGCGGTATGATTATGCTTGTGTGTATGATTTTAAAGTCGTTTAGGGATGTTGTTGACGTGTGACTTTCACGTTTTGTAGGAGCCTGCGAGAAAGAGGGGCTGGGATAACCAAAGTGGGACCCGACATTATGGCGCTCCAGAGGGTATGACCTTCGTGGAGGGGAGATTGGTCAATCCGTTGGAAACCACTTTCCTGTTGATGAACTCCCGAGGCGAATTCTCTCATAGGAATGTTGGCTCGAGCCGGCAAGCCCCGATTTTTATGCCTGAAAATACAACCTACGTAAGACCTAATAATTATTTTCTTATTAAGTCTTAGATTCGGGTGTCTAAGGATTTGCTCTTTGGATTTGCTAGGTGGCGCGGAGTCATGTGGAGCAACTCGCGGAGAACAATTTTGTTCTCCGGGATACCCTCATTGGGCAATCGCTTCTTGTTCAGGTATTTTATGCACATGTTAAGATGGGATATATGTATGGATGTTATGCATGACATGCAAGGCTGATATTTTCTCCGGTTTGCAGGATTTTTTGGCCCTTTCTTTGTCTGATGCTGATGCAGCCCGGAGGCGGTATGAGGAGGAGACTGCAGCTTTACAGCGCCGCGTGAGCGATCTCGAGGATCAGCTGGTGGCCACCGCTCAAGAACAGAGAAGTAAACAAAACCTGGACCGTGTGCACCCTGGGGGTACCAGTCGTAGGGGGGTCAAGAAGTCTGCCGGCCGACGTGCGTTTACCGCAGCTGAGGAGTCTAGCAGTGTTCCCATGATGGAGGAAAGTGAGGAAGAGGATGTTGACGATTGGCTCGCAAGTCCTGATGACGTTTCATCCCGTCCAGCCGGTAGTGGCAAGCATGCTTAGTTTTACTTTTCGTCTTTGTTTGGCCCTTGAGTTCTTGTTTGTACCTCCGATACATTAGGGTTTTGATGGTTTGATTTTGTCACGGGCTAGATGATTTGGTACAATTTGAGCAATTTGCGCCTTCGGGCTTTTATTTTGAAAAAAATGAATTACTGTTTGACAAGTCCTTGGAAATGTAGCATAGGATTGTTTACAATTATTGTACAGGTCTGAAATGGCAGAAATGCTTCTGATGCCGCCCAGAAAGTTACTCCATGCCGCCGGCGGCATCATCCAAGTCGCCCAAATCAATCCTATATCGCCGGCGGCATTAATTACATCGCAGGCGGTATCATGATATCGCCGGCGGTATCACTCTCATCGCCGGCGGCTTCGATCTTCCAGCAACCTGTTTTCAACAATTCCATCCGTTTCCGTCATGGCAACCCATAACCAAAAGCTGTGGGGTTTTCTGCAGAGCCTGGGGAACACAGATTTTGGGCCTCAATTTGACCCCATGGTTTGCATGGACTATCCTTTCAGGTTTTCGCCCTAACAGATTTATTCCGACCTTTGAGCGCGTAGTGTCTTCAATTAAGCTTACTTGTGATGTTTCCATCCTTCGATTGCCAGGCATTCACATAATCACAAGCACAGATGTTCCAATATGAAAGACCCTTTTATCGAGTGAATTTAATTTGAGTACAAGATGTTGGCAATCATTTCCATTAATGGGACCCCTGGTGTTAACCAGCCTTTACAGGTTTTCAAGTTAACATCTTATTGTTTTTCTCTCGTGCCCTAATTTTCGTCTGAACCGCCCTTTTTGGGTTTTCAGTTCAACAGGCGTTATTGACTTATCCCCTAATTTTTGTACAGCCAGTTTGCAGGGTACCGACCGTCGGGTGTAACCCTAATTTTTGCCCAGTCAATAGAAGACCGACAGGCGGGCGATTATTGTATATATATATTTTTTAGTGTGCCGCTTTTTCTGATTTATTTCTTTTTGTTTAGACCTGATAATGCTTAAGCTTGTCTTGGTCGACTAGATCGATGAACTCGCTTCTTGTCTACGTTCATGACTCTAACAGCCTCGCTTATTTGGTGCCATTTACGATCATACGATGGTCTCTTCAATCTGATCTGAACTTAACCTTAGTACCGGAAGGTCTCAAACTTTTCAGTGCTGGGTCCATGACTCTTGGAAAGGGCATAGGATATCTGATTTGCTATTATGCGCATAGTTGTGCTTTTGCAGATTCTCCAAGTTCCTTGGTGCCCGTTCAATTTTCGCCTGGATCACCTAGTTCATTCTGACCTTCAAAGTTACGGCGGGATTTTTTGGCTGACCTTATTACAAGCTGTTTAGTTTGCGGGAGTTTTTGGCTGACCTTATTGCAAGCCGTTTAGTTTGCGGGAGTTTTTGGTGCTTACTCCAAAGCTTCATCGATTGGTTTGATTGTCGTCCTGATTGCTATTTTGATTGCTCCTTCAATTCGTGATCTGCAGAGCCCTTCTTGTTTAGGCCTGAACTCGTATTCTGTATTAGGGGTGATGGGTTGTGAACAAGTGATGTTCGGCTTAAGGACCTTTTGTTTGGTGCCTTTGTAGTGGTTGTTTGCCTTGTTGGTTCATTTGGTAAGCCGATTGCGACATTGGTTGCACAATCGTCTTCGTGGCTTGTGGGATGAAGGTGTTTGCCTTTAGACTTGGTGTTCTTGGAAGTGGTTGCCCCCTGACCTTTGTTAGCCGAAGGGTTTGATGGGGTTGATTCATACCGGTGAAGATGTGTTTCTCTTCAAATTTGGTCGTGTTCTCGGTGGTGATGTTGGTCTGAGATTTTGGCTACGATGTTTATTTGATGGAGGTTGGGCTCCCTTGGGTGTAAGCCTTGATTCTCTATTTCGGGGGACCGATTGATACTTCTTTGGTGGCTTGAAGTTGTACCGTTGTAGGGCCTTTGAGTCAATTCTAAAAGGGACCCATGGCGTTTCAACAATCCGATTATTGCACTGAGCAAAAGCATTATCATGGTCTTTAAGCACTTTGTTATCCCTCATGTGTTTGACAGGGTTTAAATTATTGGATTTGATTACCACATAATGTACTCAATTTAATTCCATTTAATAAAAATATCTTAAACACTGAAAGCGTCGTACGTATGCTCATATGAAGACGCTGATCAAAGGATACATATACAACGTAAGTAAGAAAAATGGAAGTAGCTTATGGAGCTAAAAGGTCTAAACTCTAAGGATTGCAAATAGGGATTCTTCGTCCTCACCGTCAGAGCGCGATTTTCCCCCACCATTTGAGTAGACGGCCCTGATGAGATCTTGAGGAGCTTTCCGTTGTTTGGAAAAGCCGGGATTAATTGTCCGTGTCTGGTTGCCAGACTCTGGTAAGGGGTAGGATGCCCTTTCAGGGTCGGTAATCTTCTTTTCATCCACCAGTCGTTGGATGGTACGGACCAAAGCTTTGCACTGGTTGGTGTTGTGACCCGACAACATGTGATATCTGCAAAAGCCTTTTCCTTCTTCTCTCATGGGGGGATTGAATTCAAGAAGAGGTTTAAGAATCCCAGCTTCCTTTAACCCGGTGAAGATTACATTAAGTGGCAGTTTCCACGGATTATTTCTATACTTAAGACCGTCATTTGGCCGAATAATGGCAACTGGTGCCGACTTCTGATAGGTCTCTTGGTCCACCATGATTTGAGGTGGGGGTGTGGGTGATCCAGTGTTATGAAAGAACTGGTCTTTCTCTGATTGGACCCTTCCCTGATAGCAGTCTGCTGTCATCAATTGACGTGAGAAGTCTTCAACGTTGTGTTGCATGACTTGGTCGTATTGAGGAAGCTTTGGGGCAGCGGGGATTTTAAATTGTGATGGGGTGACCAAAGTTGGTGGTAAGGTGTTAGAGAATGGTGGAAGAATCGGATTCTGGGCTCCTTCTCTTTGTCCAGGGTAAGCGGTTGGCGGTGACTGCCAGAGTGTATCGCCATCAGGTGTCATGCCCGGAGATCGCATGACCTGGTCGAAGTCCTGTCTTTCTAGGACCTTCTTGACGGATACATACACTATCTCCTGAATGATGTTTCTAAACTGATCGGAGTTCAGAAACTGAATGATAGCAGTGGTGATCTCCGATCTAAGAGACGGCGGGTGAGCTGTTGCCCCTACGGTGGAGGGAAGGCTAGCTTGTCCTCTGGATGAGGTATGATTGTCATCATGGGGAAGAGACATGGTTGGCTGTGAGAGTCTCGGTTCAAGAGGAAGGCTGCTTAGGATCACGAGTCGCAGATCAGACCATGAATGGGTTGTAAATGGTATGGATGGTATGTATGTATGTCTTTTTATGCCCTGGGAGTGACGTGTAGTACGCATGGCTGCACGTAGATGTGGTTAGAGATGATGTGATGGCTTATCCCTCCAACATATATGAGACGTGTGTACTTCACGTCATACATAGCGATATGTGGTGACGCAACGGAGGTACAAGAGAAGTCCCACACATGTTGCTAAACCTCTTCCACGGGTGGAAGTGGTAAGGGCAAGTTGATTTATTTTCGGCCCTTAAAGCCGATGTATGGGGGTGCATGATCATAGAGCACTTAGCATGCGAATCGACCCTGTTCCAACCTTTTGACTTCCGCGTAACGCCTCATTGGTAGGATGGAGTTTGGCTGCTTCACCGGTAATGGCGAAAGTAGCGCGTCCTAATTATTTTATTCGTTTTGGGTAATCCTAAGGGGAATGATGTGCTAAGGCTTTATTCTAACGCGGCTTTGGTATAGGGTTGTTGATGTAGAAGGTTCCCGTTTACCTTGATTCCACGTTTACTCAATCACTACCCGAATGGGCGCTGTTATAGGAGTTCACGTGTTGGTTAAAACGAGTGATCCACCCGCTAGGCATCCTCAATTCCAACAGGGCATGAGTGATACTTTGTGAGCTTCTCGGGCGAAATAGGGTACCTAAAACTACCGAACTATCTACACGTGTGAGGACAAGACGTCATAAGAAAAGAATGAAGTTTTAATTTGGCCAATGATTTCAATACATCATCAAAATCTTTTAAACTATGAAAGAAGATTCAAGTTTAAAGAATATCCCCAGCAGAGTCGCCACTGTGAGCGGACGACGGTTTGTGCGGCTGCGGCGCGGGGCCGGACCGGGTCGGGCGGCCCATTTTTAGTGTGTCGGGGAGACGAGTGTGATGTAGTTGAAAAGAAAATGATTTTGCATATTGTAATGCTTAAAAGATACGAGATCGAAACCCCGTACTTAGAATAGAGTCGTCACCCGGTTCAGCTCAACCGGGAAATTTTCGGTACGATTTTCCCACCAGGTGGTTGGACCATACCTTAAGTAGAGATTCCGAGTTCGGATGATGTTATCTACTTTTCATTAGGCCAAGTTAGGATACTTCATTCTTTCTTAATCGGTTTAATCCACCCTATTTAATTGTATTTTCAGTTATTTTGTTGTTTTCGCATTTACCAAGCAATTAAAGCGATAAATTAAATATTTACAATCGTAAAAGAAAAGTAAGTGCGGAAAGTGGAATTATTACAAGGTTTTCAAATCCTGTACATTTTCTACGTAATAGATGAAATACCCGAATGTCCGATATACATCTACCTGCAGAAGATGGTTGACACAAATATGGCATATTTTATTTATAACATCATAAAGCCCGATTGGATGGCTAAAATGAGATTTGAATGGCGTTTGCGGGGAAATTCCATTTTTATCCAAATTTTAGATTCAATCGTTGCTTTAATCGGATTACAAGTGAATATACCACTCATCGCGGGGCGGGTCTGTTTTCAGGAGGTCTCGAACCTCCATCGTTACACTATAGGTCCTAGCTTCAGAAAATAAATTAATTTGGAAACAAACGAAAATAATACTGCTATCCGAAAAGCCATGCCGCCGTCGGACATCTGATGCCGCCGATGACATAGGTTATGTCGCTGGCGGCATGGATGATGCCGCCGGCGACATCGATTATATCATGGGCGACATCAGCATGCAGATGGTCACAGGGCTTTCTGAATACCGTAAAGAAAGGGTTCCGCGAGAAAGCGAGGTCTCCGGGGAATGTGATGCTAACAGCGGTACCAACGATGTCTCTTGCGACATGGGTGATACAGCCGGCAACATCACACGTCTCCGGCGACTTCAATTTCTTGCAGCAGCAGCGGTTTGCAGTCTAAATAATTGAAAACTTAAAATGAACACAAATCAACAAAAAATAGTGCAAGACAATAATAATAATGCCAAAGAGCTATGAGACTCAGGATTTTCACCTCGGGGTAGTGAATCCAACTCTTCGTGAACTGAACAATAACACCTCCGGGGAGTTTGCAATGATAATTTGATTGTTAATTTAAAGGTTTTAGGTCTCTAAATTCTATTCAGTTGATTTAACCCAAAGACCCACTGATTTAAGCTCACAATCAGAGAGTTCGAAGAAGAAAAATCGGGAAAAATGGATTAGAATCCTTTTTCCCGCCTTTTCTAGTTCTTATCTCACTAAAATCTATTCTCTCGATTTCGGCTTCTTAGTTGCCCAATTTTAGCTCCTTCTCTCCATAATTTCAGTCCCCCGCCCCCCTAATTGCAGTTTTTGGGTGCCTTTTATAGGCAAATTGGGGTATTTTTCGAGACCTTTTTCACTTATTCCGCCGAAAGTGGCCGACAGGCTGTCTGTGGAGGACCCATTTTCGTGCCATGTCGCCGGCGGTATGGTGATGCCGCCGGCGGTATGAATGATATCGGTGGCGATATCATTCTCCAGCATACCGACAACCAACGGGTCAAAAAGCCTAAAAAGTCGGGAAAAGTGGTTTATTAGTGGAAAAAAGGCATCTTTATGACTTTTAACAATATTTTAAAAGGTATTTATTATTTAGGTGTAAATCATCGGTTCAAGCTCCTACCAAACGCGTTATCGGCCACGCCGAACTGGATTCTACCAATTATAAAATTCACAAGGAATATTATTTTGGCAATAAAAATCCTGAAGAGAACTTTTATTTTGAGGTATTGAAATCGGGTACACGTCATCATCGTCTCGCGAGAGGGACTGCAAAATCCCGTGCTCACAGTTGCCCCGCTATCCATGATCCAAGACTGGTCAGTTGGGGTAACGGCTGTGTAGTTAGATTGAGGAGAGGAACAATGGCTATTTAGTTTAGGTGAGGGGCATTATCTGGAATAGTGGCCAATTCCCTTGCAATTATGACAAACTAGAGTAGAGACATCCATTGGGGCTTGTTGAGTAATCAGAGCATAAGTGGGCGGTGTGGGTAACAAACCGGACCTGCTGGCCAGAAATAAACGGACCAAAAACCTGCTGTCCGTGGGCGTGCTGTTCGGGATTCAGGTTTGGGTTTGATGGGCAACGGTAACCTTAGTTCTATTGCCTACCACGACCCCGACCTAGGCCTTGAAAATTCTGAGAACGAGCCAAATGTGCCGAGATATGATTTAAATCAACAACAGGACTTTTATCTTTCCCTAACTGTCTTTTCTCAGTTAACAAAAGCCCAAATAAGTCATCATATGAAACAGTAGTCATTCGTGCCTCTAACGATCTACAAAAATCTCTATAAGGACTATTTGTAAAACTTAAACCATCCAATATGGCATCACACAAATCATCATTTGAGACAGGATATTGAAGCGAGATAAGTCTATCGGATATCAACTTTGCACGTTGCATATATTCAGAGATTGATTCGTTACCTTTCCGATGAGAGTGAAATTGTTGTTTAAGATCCCGAACCTGAGCCCGAGAACCAGATGCATATGTAGATTCAAGTTTGACCCATGCTTCACGGGCCGTTTTCACTCCAACAACTTGAGGCAAAATGGAGGGAGAAATCGAATTCAACACCCAACTAAGGACTTGTTGGTCTTGACGCTTCCACAATAAAAATGCCGGATTTGGAGCGTTGGCTGCTGTGACCTCGGCAGGTATGGGGGCATTACCATCAATAAATTTTACAAGGTCGCAACCCGCAAGCATAGGAACAATCAACGTTTTCCATAATACATAGTTAGTGGAATCTAATTTCAAAGGTAACTGATGTGAGATTGAAGGGGAGATTGAAGCAATTGTTTCAGAATTGGTGGATGAGAGAGCTACTGTGGATGACGATTCAGGGAGAGGACCAGAGGAAGCCATAGGCTGTCGTTTGAAAAAAAAAGAACTTGCCGGTGAGAGAATCGAACGGCGGCAGATTGAAGAAGACGACAATTTTGCCTAATCAGGGCTCTGGTACTATGATAGACTAAATTAGGTTTGGGTGAAAACTCACACACAATATGTGTTGAGTGTATATTATTATATAGTAGCTTTACAATACAAGAAATATTTTCAAGTATGGTTACAATACTAATTAGTAAATTGCAATAATATTTCGACCATATATACAGAAATCACTATAATCTTTAGAGTTGAATACCTTGCTCCTTCGTGGGTTATGCATTCTAAATTCTTTCCTATGATATTCCTGATTCAATTAGTGCAAATACATATGCATTCTAAATTCTTTCCTATGATATTCCTGATTCAATTAGTGCAAATACATTGGTTGTTTGCGTTGACTGCTTCTGGATTACATACCAGAATTTGAAGCTTGAAACACTGATTACTGGTGAAGCTTATGGAATTGAAGAGCTCTCACCTTCCCCTATGATAATGTGCTATGAGTTAGAGGTTACTAAACTAATTTCTACTCACTTTTCTTGATTTCATAATTGAGTAACTTAATTAGTAGCTGTAATTTTTTTTGGATCTCCTTAATTTGATGAAAAAGCTGAATTTATGTGTCTCAGTTTATATATACAATCCCATTTAGGTTTTTAACTAATTTAGTTTCGCAAATACAAAAGTGACAATTAATCAAATCAAAGGATTAAGAAAGTACACCATACGGAAGCCATAGCCATTGATCCTCCGAAGAAGAAAAAGGCATTTGTGGAAGAGAATAATATTGAAGATAGAAAATTAGTTAGTTCTAGAAAAGCTGAGGGTAATTTTGACATTCAATACTAATTTTAACTATTACATTAATTAACTGATAAATTCATATATCTATATGTTAGGTTTTAAACTATGTGATTGTATTATTATATTAATAATATTAAGGCGTTGTTGCTTTGCTACAAAGGAAAACCAAGTAGCAGTGGTACTCTACTCACACGGACACTCTTTTAAGTAATATATAATTATGTTATATTTTTTTTATTGACTATCTGATTCAGAGAAGTTTTGTTCTAATTACGTTTAGATCCGACTCAGGTCATTCACCTGACTGTGATTACTAGATCTCTCAATAATATTTTCTGTATTCACTAGAACTCAAACTAAAAATCTTACTTAAGTAATAACAAATCACTTACCCTAAATATACTTATAATAACTGAAAACAAATCACAAAGTGTACCCTTTCAATCATTCTGATCTGATCAGTCTGCAAATATCTCCTTTATTACTCCCCACTACATTTTTTTACAATTAAATTTAGTTATATTTACGGCCCAAAATTCATTATTTCCCATTTCTACCCCATTAGAAAAGAGGATAAGAGATTTTCACTATTCTCCTCTTCCATCAATATTGGCTACCCTATTCATCTATCCCCCGCCTGCCGGCTCGCCGGACCCGGTTTTCATGGGCGACCTCTCTGCTAGCTGTGTTATGATTATATATTGTTGTACCATACAATACTGTTAATAGTTCCCTTCCCTACTTTTTTTTTCTTATTAATAATCTACCTTCGTGTAGACATCATTATGACTTTCACTTGACCGCAATTAATTCTCTACACTGCCTTCTTCTTGATTACTTTCATTCATTATTCTGGGTGAAGTTAGCATCATTATTAATTAAGTTTCATGTTATGTTCTAATTTCACTTAACTTTCAATTTCTTCCCCATTGAGCACGAAAATTCCGAAACCCTAATGTATTTTGGTTCAGAGACCGAAACTCGTTGAAACTGGGTGTTAAGGATTTGGATTCTCTAAAGTTCAAACTCTTTAAAATTGTACATTTTAGTCAACCTCAATCATCCATTGAGTTTTAATGGTTTAGATTTTATTGTACGGTGAACTCTACAACTCACTAAAACTGAATCTGAAGCATTAAAATTCAATGGATGGTTGAGATTAACTAAAATGTATAACTTTAGAGGATTTCAACTTTAAATTTTAGAGAATTCAAATCCTTTCCAATTCATTTTCATTACACTCCCGTTTTTTACTATTGCTCCTCCAAAGTAGAATTTCTTTTACAATTATAGTTTAAATCAATAGTTTACAATTTTTGTGATATTCTTGTAGAGTACAATTATTTTTATTATCGTGTTATTGATATATTCCTCTATTTTTATTAGTAGCGTGCTTCTCCACAGTTTGATAACCTGTAAATTTTTTCAGCAACATTTTCCGATGTCTGTTTTCATTTCCGTGTTTTCTGTTCAAGCTCATGTATAATAGTTAGGACTACTTTGATACACTGCTAGACTGGAATTGTGTATTTCAACATAAAAGGTGAGGCTCATGTGGACGCGTACGGTATTCATTTTCGACTTTGGGAGCAAGGATATATACAGCAAAAGAAGTACTTAATCTCATATTGCTGCTACTGAATCTATTATTGCATCGCATGTACCATAGAACCTCACCTGTGCAGGTTGGTAAACAGATTATAGTGATGTTGATTATTGTTGAACCTAAATGGAGAAAAGGGAACAAGCTCGAGATTACACATTTAAATACTACATACATTATATGGCTCCATATAGCACTATTTAACAACATCAGCAAAAAAAAAAAGTTGCATCTTTAAACATAGAACAAGCTTTCACATTTTGCATGCATTACCCCCCTTCTACAATACCATAACCATACCATATCTATACTACTTATATATGCTATCATACCAAGGATTAAACAAGCATAGATGCAGGATTCCTATTCTTATCTAAACCAGATCCTAATTTCAAATCAAGCTCAACATTACCACTGAACAAATGCGCCATTGAAGTCACTACCGCACACTTTCTTTTTCCTCCATTAATGCTACTATTATTCTTTCTCTTCTTAATCTCCGTCGATGGCGCCGGCGACGATATCGGCAGCACCGACGGAATCTCAAAATTAGTTCTAGCTTTCGCACCTCTGAGCCTCCTCGCCGCAGCGTCATACGCACGCGCCGCGTCCTCTGCAGTATCGAATGTGCCTAGCCAGTGTCTGCACCGCCCTATACGATCGCGGATTTCCGCCGACCACCGTCCCCACGGCCTCTTTCTCACGCCTCTGTACGTCCTTTGAATTGGAGCGCCGTCGCGCTTCGTTGCCTTGGATCCGACATTTTCAGAAATTGTAACGGTGTCCGGCGTTTTAGCGGCGGCGGCGGTAGGTTTTCCGAACAATACGTGCTCGCCTACAACGGCGGCGATTCCGTCGAGGACAGGCCGAGTTTCGGTTTCGGTTGTGTGCTGGTTATGATGGGTGGAAATAGGGGTGAAAGGGAAGTGATAAGGGAGGGATGTGTGAAGCGACGTCGTGTTGGGAAGGAAGTGGAATGTGGTATTGGGGTTAGGGGCGAACGGAACGGAGAGAAAGTCGCCGTTTTCCATGGCGAAGTTGAAGATAGTCATTGTAGGAGTAGATGAAGGCAATGGGTAAATTGTTTGTTAGTTTATATACAGAGAAGGAAAATAGTAAATTAATTAGTTATATTTTCTTTAATTTCGGATTCTTGTATTATAATTTAATATAATCTATTTTAATTTAAATTATTTTAGTTTAATTATTTATAATTATAAATTTATATTAAAATAAATTGAATTTAGTTTAATTTATTAAATTTAGTTTAGTTTAATTTAATTTTTAGAAGTTAAAAAAAATAGAATTTTAGTTCAGTTCAGTTCAGTTATGTGTAGTTAAAAGATTATGTTCTCTTGAACTATAATTCAATTCAGTTCAGATTACTTCAGTTTAATTCAATTCAATCCACTGTAATTCAGTTTAGTTATATATAATTATAAATTTATAAAGATAAATTTAATTCAACTCACTTTATTTTAATTTATAAAATTATAATAAAAAATAAAACTTAAATTTATATTAAATAAATTTAATTTAATTTAACTACTTATATAGTATAATTTAATTTAATTTAATTTTTAAAAATTAAAAAGAAGAGGACGGTTATTTTGTTTATTTGAAAAATAAAAGTAAATGAGTGGAATAGTGTATTCATTTTTTAAGAAGAAGTAGGATGGGACAGTAATCGTCATATATACATAAGTAAATAAAATTAATTGAAGGGGTTAATTGATGTTTGACAGGGGGGATATACGCTTCCTTGTGTCAGACCAATATTTCACACCAAACTCAAGTCTGTCTCAAATTTCGGTTTCCATTTTCATTTGCAACAACAGTACTCCAATTAATACACTTGAACAAATATTAAAATGGACCCAAATGTAAGTTGTGATTAATATATATGTACATCAAATCCTTATAATTGCTGTAATTTGATCTTTGCGGGGGAGATAGAGGTAAGTTCAAATTTAAGATACAAAATGTTCAATTGAATTAGTACAATATTCAATATACATGTTGTACACATCATTTATTTGATTCTAGTTTTATACAATTTGTTATTTTTTGTTTTTAAATTATTTTATTTAGTTTACATGGTGTATTTATCATTCATTCAATTTTAGCCTTATATTTATAAGGCGAGTTTGGTATTGTTTATCAAGCTGTTCTCACAAATTTTGAATAAAACTATATATTTTGACTTTAAATAATATATTTTGATCATTCATATTAATTAATTAGGAAATATATAACTTATTTTTTTCAAAATCAAATCTACTGCTTACAGAAAAAAGTTTGAAAATAAAATTTTCAAAATAAGTAGCTCGAAAAAGTAATTCCAAACTGGCCAATAGTATTAAATTCGTTACTTTTTCTTTCTATTTTATCACCCATTTGATGTGTTATCCAAATCTGCTATATAGCGGCTCGCGGAAGCACTTGAACATGATATATCCCTGTACATGGTATGATATTGTTTACTTTGGATCTAAGCCCTCATGGTTTTATTCTTAGGCTTTAACCCCAAAAGGCCTCATACCATTGGAGATATTGTCCATACTTATAAATCACTCAATCTTCAACTTTTTTAACAATATGGAATATTTGTTTGCCCAACATGCTATCTTATAGGTGATTATTTGAATAGTTAGCAATGTGGGATACTTGTTTTCCCAACATACTATCTTGTAGGTGATTATTTGAATAGAAATGTGAGTGTATGTAATATAATGTACAAAAACTTTTAGCTTAAGACGGTGCAATGTAAATCTCCAGATCTTCATATTTTCAAAAAAATTTCTACAGATTCATACGTTGAAAAAGTTTATTTAAAATTTTATTATTTATTTTGGATAAATTTTCTTCTTTAGAATGTTTGATTCTGGATTTAAAAATTAGGGTTTGATATTTATGATTGGATTTATATGTTATTATTATGTTGTACTACTTATAGATTAGTCTTTTTTACCTTTTGTAATTTCGTATTTTTCCTTTGTGGAATAGCTCATTATTTTAGTCCATAGCTTCTTTTTTAATGAATCATGGTGCTTCAATCTAATGAATGTGATTATTATTATAAAAAATATATAACGGACAAAAACGATAGATTGTTATAAAAATTAGAAAAATAACATGAGAAATATACATACCATTAAACGCGGGTCGGATTTGTACCAGATTCATGGAGATTTAAATCTATCTCATTTTTATATATAAAATTTAAATTCGATTCGGATTCATTGGATCTATAAAATTAAATCTCGTGTCTATATTCAATGAATTTCACGGATCTGGGCTTAAAATGGGTCTAAAACGGATCTATAAAAAATAAAATTAAATAAATACAACACATAAAAATATCAATAATCAACCGAATATTTATTCTTAAAATCACTATCCTAGTTTATAATAAAAAAACAAAGAGTTTAACATGTAATTTCAAGGTCCAAAACTTAAAATAAATATAAAGCAAATCAACATTCGTTCAAGTTCAAATATAAAGCCGGTGATAATCGGCGTAAAGTTGAGTGAGAGTGATTTATAAATGTAAGAGTTAGAGGAATTAAATGTTATATATATAGATATAAATAGAAACAAATAAATACATATATATATACTGATTCAAATATGGATTAGGGTATTTGAAAAAGCCGATACTATATCTATATTTTTAGTTAGATTTAGATCCGGCCCAAATTTAATGGGTCTGAAAGAATAAGGTCCAGAATCAAAAAAAATGGCTACGGTCCACGGATTCGAGCCGAGTCCAAGATCCAGTCTCATCCCTATATACCACCTAATAACTAGGGTCAGCCTTGAGTATAAGTCATGAGTGTGACGGCCTAGGGCCTAGGGTTGAAATTGGCCCAAATTTTATAACTATATATATATATAGGAGTTTTAAAATTTTTATAAAGTTTTTCAATGTAAATGAGTTAAATTATTAATATATTGTAGTTTCTATTTAACATTAGAAATTTCAATTTTATATAAAAGAATTTTAATAAACTTCCTCTTATCTCTTATTTTGTCTAGGGCCGTCAATAATTATTATGATTGACCCTGCTAATAATCAGGTAATATAGCACAAAATTTGCCTTCTACCTACCAAAAGTAAAATATATATCCTCTACTCAATGTTTTAAAAAGGGCTTGACGCTAATCGGACGGTTAAGACTTTCAGCACTTAGATGGATATGTGATTTTTTATTTTTTAATATTTATTAATAGATAAAAGTATAAATTTAACTAAAAAATAAATTATAATATAAGAACATATTATAAAAATATAATTTAACATATAACAATATAAATTTTAATTAATTTTTACATAAAAATATATCAATACTAAAATTAATTTTTTAAAAATAAATATAATCATAAATTATTTATAATTTATAGGATACTATTTATAAATTTAAAATTTAATATGAACATAAATAAAGCTGGAGGGAAATTTTTAATACAGTATCTCTACTCCACATGATACATTGAGAAAATTAAGTAAATATAACGAGAAATAGAGGAAGTGATGAGGCAAATCTATCAAAGTGTCATCTGAAATAAATAGATATGATATGCGTAATATAGTTGGAAAGGAAAATTGTTGGAAAAGAAAACCAAAACAAGAAATAAAATTAGGACAATTACGTCATTACATATCTAATAATAGACCTATTTCGCAGCCTGCCTGCTTGATTTGACATTATTTTTCTTATTATTATATGGAGGTAGGACGACTTCAGTTGTAGAGTAGACTGTTTTTCGTAGCCGTTGGATTTTGTGTTTACCTTTTATTTTAAGCCATTGATATCGTCATCTTGTCGTCTACGGACATGATTGTTTGACTGCTTTGTGTTTTCCTCTCTTGTTACGCTTTTAAATTACGGAAATTTTTTTATGAATTTTGATATTTTTAAATGTCAAGGTCTTATTTTATATATTAATTAACCCATATTTTATTAGATAGGAAAAAATAGGTATAGTGGGATATATGTTGATTGATGTACAAAGTGATATTTTTCTACGTTAAAATGTCGGAATTTGTATAAAATAATTCTTAAATTACACTCTAATATGTGATTTACAATAATTTAAATATACAGTATTTCTTATTTTATTTCAAAAATAATCTGTAATTTATAAATACATATCTCAAAACAAACAAATAGATATTTATTAATTTATTATTACAAATTAATAGGTTCCTTTTTATTAACCTTTTTAAGTACAAAATTATATTACTCTACTGATTAGTTTGGTCATTACATGTTTATAATTAAAATAGTTTTTTAATGACCAACTTAAAATTATATCAATATATTGTCTTTCCTAATTAATATATGATAATTTAAGAAAAAATGCAAACAATATATTAATAATTTAAATTAATACGTAAAAATAAATTAGAATAAAATACAAAGTCACAATTATTTATAAACGGACGGGTAGTAAATAATAAATTGTACATTTTTAAAATAAGTGCTGTTCTGGAAACAGGCAGTTTAACCAATATTAGTTGGATAAGAATTCTCTAAATTATACGATTAAGGCTTATTTCTTTTGAATTATAATTTAATATAATTTAGTGCAGTATAATATAGTATAGTTTAGTTTAATTTAGTTATGTGTAGTTATAAATTTAAGGCTTTTTACATAAATAGATAAAAAAAAATTAAATAAAAAAAATAATAATAACACAAGCATATAAAATAGGGGAAAATATTCTCATTAATAGCTAATTAATTAACAACAATCTCTTTCCCTTTATCCTCTCTCCCTCACGTGATTACACAATAAAAAAACGAATTCAAAAATCCTCCGATCAGCATGCTTTCTTCGACTCTCAAGGTACCCTATCGATTTGAAGTTCTACTTCCACTCATCCGAGAATTGCTGTAACTCGACGACCTCAATTTTCTCCATGAAAAATCAGGTGCATACCGAAATTTATTTTGTATAAATTCAATTTTGAGTTTTCATTTATATAGAGTCGAGGAGGTAATAAATCTCTACTTCTTCTATTGTTTACATAAAGCTGTTATTGAGGGGAATAATTGTTTCCCCTAATTATGTTCAGAATTATATCTTGTAATTGTGTACATGAAGTGTTTGTAGAAATGTCTGAATGAAGTCTGATTAATGAGTATTTTGTTTATATTGGATGTCTATAGAATTTATATTGGATGTCTGTTGAATTTCTATTGATTCTTACATACTAATAATTCCTTATTATCAGGTTCTAGAGTGATATATTTGGATTGCTTAGAATAATATTTGGATTGCTTAGAATAATATTATGTATACTTTGTATTTGTCACATTTGTGACTTTTCTCTGGCTTGCTGTTATGGGTGAATAGATGGCTTTACTGATCCACTTGCCACTTATATGTTTCGGTGATCTGGGATTATGTCATGGGTTCTTCATGTAACATCCTTCTATAGGGAGCGCCACAGTAACTATAAACACCCAATAAACAACTCTACTCCACTATATAAGATTCAATACTTATAGATTTAATATGTACAAATATAAATATAATATTTCCAACTCCAAATTATTTCTCAATGCTAATTATTCTCCAAATATTTCTCAATACCACTTTATATTTCTCACACTATCTAGTACATGCCATTATTCTACAAACCATAATATTACATTAAATTATGAATCCACCTCGAGTCTTTCCTTATTTGCTCTTCAAGCTGATCCACTTATACCACTTTGGTCCAAGCTATCTACAAATCTTCACCTACGTGTAGAAAACAACTACACGCTAAGCAATTTGCTTAGTGGTGTCCATAAAAGAAATACAACAATTTTGAACATTTTTAACACTTTAAAATAGAAACCAAGATTGTTCATTAGTCAAAAATAAATTAAATAACTTTATAAAACCAAATCACAAAACTTATGTAGTAATCCTTTCAAAGTATAATCAAATTTATATCTAATTTTTTCAAACACTTTAACCATATACTGCCCAAAGTAAACAAGTCCTGAATAACGGTAAAATAGATACGGGAGCGGACAAGCCCGAAGCTGAAGCTTCAATATCAATATATCGGTCAAGCCCGAAGCAAAAGCTTCAAAATCAATATATCGGTCAAGCCCGAAGCCGAAGCTTCAATTGTTTGTATAGTACTGTATCCCCCTTTATTGGCGCCAATCTACCCTGACCCCATATTCTACTCGTTTAATAAGGGCAATAAATCAAAGTAACATCTTAAAAATTCCAGCATAAACCATCAATCATAATTCAACATAACTTCAGTAATTAAGAAATTCAAATCCCAAATTTTTAAGCATTAAACTTCAATTAAAACTCAATAAAATCAATATTCATACTTTCGAGAAATTTCCAGATTCTGTGACCTGACTTACCTTGCATTTTTCACTATCAAAACATCACCTAATCGAAGAACCTTCTTCTAAACATAATTAGGCACATGTCTCAGCTTTCCAAAGCCACCAGAATCATAGAAATCCAAATTGTATAACCAAAGTTATGATCAAAATACTAAACAGTGTACAAACCTGAGATTTTCTGAAAACAGATTTCATGACTCAACTTCAAACGAAAATTTCACATTGAAAACGAACGAAATTCAACAAGGTTTCTTCTGAACATATGTTCCTTACTTTCTTTAGATATCAATAAAATCAAGAATCATTCAAAACGGATTTATATAACATGAGAAAACATTAAAACAAAACAAGGATATAAATCTGGAAATTTTTTCGAAAAACCGATAAATCGAAATTTGAGACAAACCTTTTTCTAAGCTCTTTCTAGCTCTCTTCTACCTCTTTTGCCTTTGATTTTCTTGCACTAGCTTCCTATACAACAGCCATATATAATTCTATCAAGATATTGTATAAATAAACTTCCTAATACCATAAATATGCTTAATCTACCATGAATTCTACTAATTAAGCTTTAATTTCATCAAAAATCACTCACCTCAAATTCGGGTTACTATTCATCCGAATCTTAAAATCTGAAATCCTCCTCTTCTAGTCTTGATTCACTGAAATTAATGATGATAGAGGGCTTAAGGATCGATTTCTAACAAGAATTCGAAGTTGAATCGAAGAAATCGGAAGTTTTTAGATTAGGGAAAAATTTGGTTAAAGAATAGGAAGAAGAAAGGAAATGATGAAGGTGAAGAAGACAAGAGAAGATGTTGGATGTGTTATGTATGTATATTTTTTTTTCAATTTTCAATAATGCCCTTGAATAAATAATTAAATGCCCAATTCATCCATCTTACTTAATTAACTCTTATTTCTTCGTGCCTTATATCCAATAACATTAATAATAACTACAAAAATAATTTCCATGATATTTTAATACTATAGTAATTTATTATAAGTAAATATTAAAATTTCGGTTCATTACACTTAATGTGATTTAATGGTTGTTGGGTTTCTATGGTTTTTCATTAAGGTTATAAAGCAGTTGTGAAATAGAGGGAAATGAATTTCTTATCATGGTACGCGCTCAATTAAAGTGAGTAGTTGTGAAATAAATTCTTTAATCATCAAATACAAAAGCAATGGGCAAGAAAAAAACATAAGTGAATAGTCCTGCAATGCAAACAAAACAAAAAGGTGCTTCACCATGAAAGCAAGAAAACGCTATAAATATTTACTCATGATTGCTAACATCCATGATTCCATGTGAAGTTTCAGATAATATTCGAAATTTATGCTTCAAACTCACGACTGCCTCTCCTAATCCTGGATTTCATCTTCGATGGATTTCTCCTGTTACTAAGGTAATCAATTAATTCATTGCTATTCTTTGTTGTATTTACATTGTTTAGGGTTCATTCTAGCTTGATTTTGTTGAATTCCTTTTCCCTTTGGAGTCTTTGTTGTGTCTTTTATGACTCTTTGATTCCCCCCAATTTAATTGTTCTGAATTAGCTCTTGCAATTGTGCATATGAAGTGTTTGTAGAAGTGCCTGAATGAAGTTTGGTTAATGAGTATTTAATTCATATTGGATGTCTATAGGATTTATATTGGATGTCTGTTGGATTTCTATAGGTTCTTACATATTATTAATTCCTTATCAGGTTCTATAGTTGAGGGAAATGTGAATTATATTGTTCTTTTCATTGAATAGGTGGAAGAGTTTTTATACTTCTTTTACATATTATTAATTCCATGAATCTTATTTCGTAAAAGGCGCATCCAAGGCGCACAAAGGAGCGCCCGAGGCGCACGCCTGATGAACCTCGCCTCACCTGACCTTCCACGAGGCGCTGAACCTTAAGCCTCGAGCACCTTGCGCCTGAGTCACGCCCGAGGTGCGCGTGCTCGTAAAAACTATGTTATACATGCCATCAAATCTCAATATCTCATTTGTTCAATCTTAAATGACACTAACTGTTAAGCTCCTTTATATAAAATTGAAGTTTGATTATTGAGTATTTGACTTAAATTGGATGTCTATAGGATTAATATTGGATTTCTATTGGTTCTTACATATTATTAATTCCTTGTCAGGTCTTATGGTTGAGGGTTGCAAATTGTATTGTTCTTTTTATTGAATAGAAATGTGACAACATATAAATTGTATTGTCAAGGATACAATTTGCTGAGTTTTTTTAATTAATGAGTAATTGTTTGGAAGTACGATGTAACTTGTTCTTAAGCCTTTTTATCATTATAATTAAAGCAGTATTTGGATAGATTTATTAGATATTCTTCATAAAAAATATCATATTATAATACTGATATTCTGTTTCAAAATAAATTACAGCGATTTCGGTATCTTTATGCTGAGCTTTTTGGAGAACATGATTGAGCAGAAACCAATCCTAGATCAGTTTGATGGCCAAATCCATCGAACACGGTTGGCTAGCTTTGAGCTTATACAGGCATGGAAGGGAATATCTAAAAAACAAACTTGAGAGCCACAAGCAATATATCGACAGAATAGACATTCGATAGAGATAGTTTTGATGATCAATTATGTTTGAATTCTGGAAATCTTGTATAATTAGGGATCTAAGTAGTTGGAATTGATGTCCCTTCTGTAATTGTCTTCTTCTACCATAATACATTATCTGTTTCATAATTTAATTGAAAAAGTATGAAACTTACAGTAGATATTAGACATGTTCAACATATGAAATAGAAAGTTAGAAAAACTTCCAAGAATCACTGCAATACACTGATAATCAGTAGGGATCATATACAATGGCTATAGAAATCCTACAGAAAAGCATTATACATCCTATAGCAATCCTATAGACATCATTTATCAGTAGATAGCAAAAGCATACCACTTAATTCAAACAAAGTAAAAAAATAGCAACTAAAAATGATCAATATTCAATAAAATGGAAAGAAAGATACATCAATGCTCAATTCCTTTGACAAAATTATAGCATACAGAGATCAAAGATCAAATAGCTATTTCAAACTTATAACAAAAGACAAAAAAATTTATTTCTTGCCCCGACAAGGTCGTTTATTATGACTAATTCTTCCACAAGCACTGCATTTCACAGAAGACTTGGATTTCTTCCATGCGGGATGGTACCTTTCTTTTCGCAGTCTGCCTACTTTAGGCTTAACATCGGGAGGAAGAACTATATGTTGAACAACATCATCAGGTAAAAACCAATTATGTCTCAATGGCAGCGGGTGGATGGTTCCTTGATATGCTGCTACCATTTTTTTTCCTATAATACTCTGAACAGTAATCATAAGTAGACAAGTGAAACTTCTTGATATGATCAAGAGCATGCATGGAAGCTCGTCCATCTGAAAGACATTGCAGGTACAGGTTCTCTTATCGAAATCAACAGAAAACTCATCCCTGTTACTAGTGACAGATACCAAACGGCCAGTCGATGGATTTACCTAACACCATTAGAAATAAGAAAAATAAAAAGGCAATCTATATGATATCTATAGGACACCAATAGACGGAAACAATGGAAAAGAGCAATATAAGTAGAGAAATAATGAGTACAAACACAAGGAGAGGGATAGGCCTCAGGATCCCTTGATACAACGTGCATTGACAGAGATAAGAAAATAAACCGCATAAATCTTAGCATTGACAGAGATAGACCTTAGCATTTTTTTCAAACACATGGTGTACACTTCAATATCAATAAAATAATTTCATAAAAAATACTGCCAAAACTAAGATATATTGGAAATCTATAAGAAATATATATGATGTCTATTAGATATCCATCAGATGTCTAACAGATTAAAAACCATTATGATCATAATTTAGGTCACTAACTAACAACGATCTTAGCCTGAATTTGAATTACAAACACACATTCAACACAAAAATTGCTTGCTCGATCCAGCAGCCTAATTAAATTGGCCATTAATAACAAAACAATCAGCTTAGCGTTTTATCAAACACATGGTGTGCACTTTAATTTCAATAAAATATAAAAACTTCTTTTTTAGTTTCATGTCATACAAAAAATATCAACAGCAAAATAAATCAGCAACTAAAAACATCAAATCCATCAACAAGAGAAAACTTAGCAACTTTATCTCGAAATCAAAATAAAAATCCAGAAAATTAAAGCAAGCTTCAATGAGCAAAACAAAAAACAAACCTGGAGAAATCTGAATAACGATGAATCAAATGCCAAAAAACGAATCAGAAGAAGAAAGAAACAGATCAAAAAGAAGAAGATGGTGATAATGGAACTCTAAATAGACCGAAAGAAGAATATGTTACCCATGACAAAATATGTAGAGAGAACGCATAGCCTTATATAGAACGTATATATGTAGAATTTTTGTTAAGGAAAACAAAAATAAAAAATGTTAAGCTACTATAATAATTATGTAATTAATTTAGAAATAATGTACAACATTGACAAATTCCCATAAATTTACACTGAAATAAATTTAGTTCAGTTCAGCCAACTTCAATTCAGTTCAATTCAACTTTCAGAAGTTGAAAAGAACATGGCTTAAGTTTTAATATATTCAACTTCATTTTAGTTTGATTAAAATAATTATAATTATAATTGACATTGAATTTATTTTATTTTATTTTATTTCCATTTCAATTCTATTTAGGAATCTTACACAATTTCACAAGAAATTCAAATTAATTGGGCCAAAATGAAAAGTATTGACAAAAAAAAAATAAAGAGCCTAAAATAATTACAAATCTACAGTCCATGGAAAACAAATCACAACAAAAAGTCTCTTCCTCTTCTCCCTCTAACGGTTATAGCAAACTGAATAAAAAAAAACCCAAAACCGCTCCACTGATCTCTATGAAACCGCTGCAAACCTCTTCATAAACATCATAAATCATCTTCAGAGACTGAAATTGTTCGAGAAACTGCTCAAACAAACGATTAGAAGTTGAAAATCGAAAGATATCAAGAGGTAAGAAATTAAAAAACCCTAATATCATCATCTGTTCATTCTTTTTTCAATCACTAATCAAACACTATACAACAGATTTCAATGGCTCTAAAAAAAGGAATTACAGTGAGGAAAGCATTAGATACAGAAGAAGAGTGAATGGAAACAGAACAAGAGGTATGCATCCTTAAATTTGAACAAATATGTTATAAGCAGAATGTAAATTGAACTTCTACTAGATATTTTTCAGATATCAACAAGATAACTACCAAATATCCACCAGAAATCTACTAGATATATATTAGATGATTACCAAATATAAATATTGTGTAGCAGTAGATATCATTCAGTATCCGGTAATTTTGAAATACAAATAACTTGAAAAGTTCTAACATAAAAAACATATGTCTTAAATAAATACCAAATGAAGAAAAGAGAATCAACAAATATTTACGAGTTCATGTATATATGTATTTAATTTTCTTCCTACATTTACAAGCACAATGCTAAATATAATATTGAAAATAATTGATGTGCAACTTGTTGTTTGTGATCTATTGATGTAAAGAGTCATGTTATATATTATATGTCTGATATACGTCTACGAGTTATCTACCATATAACTATGGGATATCAACTAGGTATCTACTAGATGTAAAATAGAAGCACGATGCTAAATATAATATTGAAAACAACTGATATGTATCTTGTTGCCTGTGATCTATTAATGTAAATAGTCATGTTATATATTAGATGTTTGATACACATCTACCAGTTATCTACCATATAACTATTGAATGTCTACTAGGTATCTATTAAATATCAAATAGATGCAGTATGAAGATGTTTATCAATTGAATACATAAGTTTTCCAAATGCATCTCTAATTTTATTATTCATATGTTTCTTCAAAAGATAGTTACAAATTAATACTAATTTTATACTACTACAGGCAGGGGGCAGTCAACCATCAAGGAGATACAATCTTATATACCCTCCTAATACAAAATGGGAGCCTACTGTTAAAGCAACATCAGAAGACAAGATCATATCGTTCTTGAAAGACAACCTACCACTGACTATACTAAACATGCTGAAGGAAGGAATTTTTGGCAACTTTTTCAAGGGACCGAATTCCAATTTGCTAGAGAGAAATGAGTCAAAGATTTTCAGAAAGAAGTACTTCCCAAAGAACCCAAATGACATTAAAAGGAGTGATATAAAGACCTTACTAGAATCAAAGAAGAAAGAAAAGGCCAAAGTATGGAATGATGAAGACAGCAAAAAAAAAACCAGAAGGCTTCGATGACAAAGTCCACAGAACTCGGTTAGCTCTTAGTTTATCAAGCATGGAAGTAATTATGCAGAAAATGACATCGAGAGAGATGAGTATGTGAGAACAATGGAAGATACAGAAAACTGATTTCAGAATTCTTGTGTTTGTAATGTAGATAGAACTTATGTGGTTGAACAAGTAGTTGTTTGAATTTATGATTGTGTGGTTGAAAGGGATTTAAGTAATTTAATTAGATGTCTGTTTGAAACTACTGAATTTGATATGTTATGATATTCTATTTGGCAATTGTTGTATTTGATAGCAGAAATCTTTTACAGAAAAATTATGTCCAATTACATCAGCTGAATGATTATCAAACAACTATTAGAAGTCTATTAGACATCCAATAGAATTCTATTAGAAAACTACTAGAAGTCTACTGAATATATAAAAAGAACCTAACATGTGGTTTCTTACACTTAAACATTTTTAAAAAAAAATATGAACGCAAATAAGGAACAACAAGAGAATAACAAAGACTTCATAGATTAAAAAAATGGAAATATTAAAAAAAATCATGTACTAAAGTGCATAACACAATGACAAAAGAATGACAAACGCACCTATCAGAAATCTAGTAGACAACTAATAGAAATATAGTAGACAACTGATAGAAAAAGGTATCATATTTTATATAAAAAATAAAGCAACACAAACTTAAAAAAATCCAACACAACCTTTTATTAATAAATACAAAAAAAAGAATCAAATATATTCAGTTGTTTAGCCAAATCAAATATACAATAAAAAATCCAAATCTTTATTTTACACCCCAATAAGTTCTCTTATTGTGCCCATTTCTACCACATACATTGCATCGTATGAAGGACGTGCCACCTTTCTTCCATTCCGAATGGTATCCTTCTTTTTTCGGTCTCCTTGCTTTTGCTTTCAAATCTGGAGGAAGAGCTACTTGTTGCTTAATATCGCCAGGTAAAACCTAAGTACCACTTGAAGGCAATGGATTTATATCCTTATGTAAATAGAATGATCATCATGAAATTCTTCTTCACCATCAGAATTACAAGGATCAAAACAATTTCTCCTTCCAAAACATGTACAATATTATTACTAACCTGACAATAAAAAATAACCAATATGTACAAAGAATAAGCAGAAAATTAATTGATAAACATAAACATATAAAATTTAATTGACAAAATATTATAACACTTACAAAAACGTGGAATCACAACATAAAAAGCATATAAACTGAAAACAAGTAAAAATAAACACCTAATTCAAAAGAATAAGTTATCTAATAAACATCTACCGAATATCTAATAGATACATAATAGATAACTGCTAAAAACTTTGAGACACAACATAGAGTCTAGTACATACCTAGTATACATTAGGTAGATATACAACTACTTAAGAAAATAACAAAACTACCAGTCATCTAGTAGATACCTAATAGGGAACTGTTAGATATCAGATGGAAATATGATAGACAACTCACATATTGATCGGTAAAGTGTAAAACATTGATGTAAAGCAAAATATGACGCAACAATTACCCTGAGCATCACCACAGATAGCAAATGATGTTGTCACACACAAAGGATACTCAATTATCACATTAATTCGAGCTTTCATTTGGAGATAAATACGAACATCCAAATCATTATTGATCTCCAAAGAATGATATTCATCTGCAACTTGATATTTAATCTTAATATCGAAATTGTACTCATCTAACATCAAACTCCCCAGTATATAACCTTTAAACACAGAAAAACTAGCTGGCCTAAAAATCAAACAAATCAACAAAAAGGTCTAAAATCGGATCAACAAAAAGAAAAGAAGACAATGAGACAAAACTAGGAAAAAAACGAACAATAGAAAGGAATCAGAATCGCGAAACCAGATCAAGAGGAAGGACGTGAAACCTGATCAATAGAAGAACACGAAAACAGAGAAGATCGGAAAAGCAAATCGAGATGAAGCAAGGAGCCAAAGAGAAAATCGCAACAAAAGATGGAAGAAAATATCGTGAAAGAGGAAAAAATAAAAACAAGAGAGTTTATATACACCGTAAGTTTGTAAATATTTTATAGAAAAAATAAGAATAAGAAATAAATAACAAACATGGTATATATATAAATATTTTAGCAAGGTAAGTCCAATTCAGATAATTTTCCAATGAATTGTAATCAACAAAGCATCAATAATAAATTAGCTTTTGTGTAAACCATTTTTAGCGATCCGCCTTGTGGAATTTGGAAATTAGTAAACCAATCCTTACTTAAATATTTGCTTATATAATACTAACCAACAAGTTAAAGTAAGAATTTTGATGGCTCTTATAAATCACAAGTTCTTTTTTGTTTTATTTTTCACATGAATAATTAGATTAAATAGTGTTAGACCCAATAATAGATTACGAGAAAAATAATAGCAGCAGAATAAAAAGACACGCAGATTTTTACGTGGAAACCCCAAATGAATTAGGGAAAAATCACGGGACCAACTCCGAATAATTCTCCACTATAAAAATCATAGTAGGTACACCAAGAGATTATAAAATAGTGGCACTCAAGTGTTTCCCAAAACCTCACTATTTTCTCTCTTACCCAACTCTTAGGAACCCTTTTCCTAAGTTTCTCTACACAGATAATATTTTTATCTGTGTTTTCTTACTCTTCTGCTATCATTTGAGGCAGAAAATCTCTCTATTTATAGGAAATACAAACGCGTATGGCCGAATTGTGCATAGTAATTTTACTGTGCACTTTTTGAAAAAACGTTCTGCCGACCTGCCTCTTTTTATTTTTTTTATTTTTATTTTTTAATTAATCAGTGGGTCCCACAATAATAGGGACACCACTCAGCAAATCTCCCCCTCCCGACTACATTGTGGGACTCTCCATCCCGGTTGCTTCAATTCACTGGTCGAGCTTTTCTTTTGGTACAACCTTTGTCAGCATATCAGCAGCATTATTGTTTGTATGAATCTTCTGCAACTTGAACTCTTTTTCTTCAATGGCAAGTCTGAGCCAATGATATCTTACATCAATATGTTTCGTCCGTGCATGATACATAGTATTTTTGCTCAAGTCTAGTGCACTTTGACTATCACAATAAACTATGTAGTCTTTTTGTTGCACACCCAATTCTTCAAAGAATCGCTTTAACCAAAGCATTTCCTTTCCTGCTTCTGTTGCTGCAACGTACTCTGCTTCAGTTGTTGATAATGAAACACACTTTTGTAACCGTGATTGCCATGAAATAGCTCCCCCTGAGAATGTAAATAAGTAACCTGATGTAGATTTTCTTTCATCAAGGTCACCAGCCATATCTGCATCTGTGTAACCAACAAGTGCTGGCTTTCCACCTCCAAATGTTAAACATAACTTTGAAGTTCCTCTCAGGTATCTAAAGATCCATTTAACTGCTTCCCAATGTGTCTTCTGGGGATTTGACAGAAATCGACTCACAACTCCAACTGCATGAGCGATGTCTGGTCTCGTACACAACATTGCATACATCAAACTTCCGACCGCTGAAGAATATGGAAAATTTAACATATCTTCTCTATTTTTCTCTGTTGAAGGGTGGGATTTCTTACTCAACTTGAAATGAGCGGCAAGTGGAGTGCTAACTGGTTTAGCATTCTTCATATTGAACCTTTCTAGTACCCGTTCAATATATTTTTCTTGCGATAACCACAGCCTGCTGGACCTTCGATCTCGGGTAATCTCCATTCCAAGAATTCGCCTTGCCGATCCCAAATCTTTCATATCAAACGCCTTAGACAAATCACACTTCAACTTACTAATCATTTTGGCATCTGGCCCAACGACTAGCATATCATCAACATATAAGAGAAGAAAGATAAATTTTCCATCAGGGAATTTCTGGACATATACACATGGATCAGCTTCTGTCCTCTTGTATCCTTGATTCACCATGAAGGAATCAAACTTTTTATACCGTTGCCGCGGGGCTTGTTTTAGCCCATACAAACTTTTCTTCAGGCGACACACCAGGTCCTCCTTTCCCTTGACCTTGAAACCTTCTGGTTGTTCCATATAAATTTCTTCTTCTAAATCCCCATGCAAGAACGTGATCTTTACATCAAGCTGTTCTAACTCAAGGTTCAAGCTGGCTACAAGACCTAGCACAACTCGAATGGAACTCATTTTCACAACTGGTGAAAAAATCTCGTCAAAGTCGATACCTTTCTTTTGAGTAAAACCTTTGACAACCAATCGAGCTTTGAATCTCACTAGGTTTCCATCATCTTTCTTCAGCTTGTATACCCATTTGTTTTTGAGTGTTCTCTTCCCTTTAGGAAGTTTTACCAGCTGGTACGTATCATTCTTCTTTAAAGAATTCATCTCCTCCTGCATGGCCTTCATCCAACAATCTTTATCTTTACAAGATTGCACACCTTGGAAGCTTTCAGGCTCCCCCCATCAGTGATTAAAATATAATCAGAACTGGAGTATTTTGTAGATGGTTGGCGTTCTCTGACTGACCTCCTTAATTGAGGTTCTTCTTCTGGTAGAATGGGGTTCTCTGGCTCCCCCTGCGTAGTACCCTCTTCATTCGTATCTTCATCTACAATCGCATCTTGATCCCTCACAACTGGCTCTTCTTCTCCATCTTATTCTGATTGATGCATTCTTCTTTCTGTGGCATCAACTGATAGAATGCTCTTTGGTGTTATATTGATAACATTGTCACTTGTAGATCTTTCACCGATAATATTATTCTCGTGAAATACAACATCTCGGCTCCGTACAATTTTCTTTTTCACTGGATCCCATAATCTGTAGCCAAACTCTTCATCGCCATAACCGACAAAAGTGCAAGGAACTGTTTCATCATCAAGCTTTAGCCTTTGCTCTTTAACATGCATAAATGCCTTGCAGCCAAATACCCTCAAGTGAGAGTATGAGATATTTCTTCCTGTCCAGACCCTCTCTAGAATATCAAAATCCAAAGGTGCTGAAGGTAGTCGGTTGATAAGATAGACAGCAGTATTGACAGCTTCTCCCCAAAATGACTTAGGTAAGGTAGCCATTTTGAGCATGGATATAACTCTTTCGACAATGGTACGATTCATTCGTTCAGCAACACCATTGTGTTGAGGTGTACCAGGAACTGTCTTTTCATGCCTGATACCATGTTGACTACAGTAATCCTTGAGCTTCTTGGAGATATACTCACCACCATTATCTGTGCATAAACACTTCAATGGCACTCCAGTCTCCCTTTCCACCATTGCATGGAATTGCTGAAAGTGCTTGAATACTTCATCCTTTGTGCGCAGCAAATAAATCCATGTCTTCCTTGAAAAATCATCAATGAAGGTAAGAAAGTATCTTCTTCCTCCAATGGATTCTGTATCCATGGGACCACAAACGTCAGAGTGTACCAACTCTAACTTATTATTTCTTCTTCTAGAGCTTTTCTGAAATGAAACTCGATGTTGCTTCCCAAATAAACAGTGATCACACGGGTTAATTTTTCCTTTGGCTAATGGGATGAGGGACTTCTTAGCCAGTATATTCAACCCTTTCTCACTAACATGCGCCAGTTGCCTATGCCATAAATTTGGTGAAGCATCATCTCCAACTGTATTCAGTTGACTCGCACATATTATTGCGTGCATTTTGTATAGCGAGCAACACAATCTTCCTTTTGCCACTACCAATGATCCTTTGGTGAGTTTCCAATTTCCATTGCCTGTATGATTGTGATAACCTTGCTTGTCCAATACACTAACAGACAACAGGTTCAACCGAAGATCTGGAATGTGTCGTACATTTTTAAGTGTTAATGTGCATCCGACACTTGTCTTCACGCAGATATCACCGATTCCCACCATTTGCGAGACACTATTATTTCCCATTTTAATAGTACCATAATCGCCTGCTTTGTATGTTGAGAAGTATTCCCTTTTTGGAACACAGTGGTATGAGGCACCAGAATCTACAATCCACTCGGTATCTGCGTCTTCAACATGACAACAATCTGCATCATGAGATACTAAAGCCACCTCTCCATCTTCTTTTGTGACTGTAGCAGATGTATTTTTGTCATTATCATGACTTCGGTTTGCATTCTCTTGTTTAAAGAAACGACAGTTCCTTTTGAGATGGCCCTGCTTTCCACAGTGGTAGCATGACCTCTTCTCCCGGGACTTGAATCTATCTCTGGATTTTCCATTTCCACGTCCTCTACTCTTGCTTCGGCCCCTGTTTTCCGTGACAAGGGCTTGTGAACTGGTACTGGCAACGTCTCTTCTACGAAGTTCTTCATTAAGTAGGCTATTCTTTACCATAGACATTGTTACCACACCATTTGGAGTTGAGTTACTCAGTGATACAACAAGAGTATCCCAGCTATCTGGTAGAGTTCCCATCAAAAGACATGCTTGCATCTCATCATCCAAGGACATACCAGTGACTGCTAACTCACTTATGAATCCTTCAAAGTCGTTCAGGTGTTGTGTGATTGATCGTCCCTCTGTCAATTTCAAGTTCATGACTTTGCGAATCATGAACACTTTTCCTTGAGCATTTTTAGCCTCGTACATATCCTCTAGCTTCTTCCAGAGAACTTTGGGATATGTTTCGTTCCTCACGTGGTTATACAGGCTAGCATCTATCCATTGGCGTACTGTACCCAATGTCTGCTTCTTTAACTTTATCCACCGCTGATCTTTCATATCCTTCGGCTTTGCGTCGTCACCCTCAATTGGATCATACAAATCTTTGCAATTGAGGTAGTCCTCCATTCTGGATTTCCACATTGAATAATTTGTATCCGTCAATTTGATCATTACGCCGTCATTCGCCATGTCAAAAAATTTAAGAATGGCAAAATTTTACTATTCACGAATTTCACTATTCACATAAATAGTGACTGTATATGTGAATAGTGCCGTATACCCAAATAATACTTGTATATTGAAATAGTAACATTACATAATACTATTCATAAAAGATGGCCTAATATGAATAGTTATTATATATGAATAGTATTACTCAAGTTACTAGTTTACTATTCACCCAAATTGCGTATGTGCGACGGTTTTTCGAACGGATTGCGCCACTGGATTCCCCGTAATTTTCTCGTCGTCGTGGTATATTTATTTTTGAAAAATATATCCACAGATTTTACTGATAAAACAACCTTCGGCTCTGATACCACTTGTTAGGCCCAATAATAGATTACGAGAAAAATAATAGCAGCAGAATAAAAAGACACGCAGATTTTTACGTGGAAACCCCAAATGAATTAGGGAAAAACCACGGGACCAACTCCGAATAATTCTCCACTATAAAAATCATAGTAGGTACACCAAGAGATTATAAAATAGTAGCACTCAAGTGTTTCCCAAAACCTCACTATTTTCTCTCTTACCCAACTCTTAGGAACCTTTTTCCTAAGTTTCTCTACACAGATAATATTTTTATCTGTGTTTTCTTACTCTTCTGCTATCATTTGAGGCAGAAATCTCTCTATTTATAGGAAATATAAACTTTTTTATTTTTTTTATTTTTATTTTTTAATTAATCAGTGAATCCCATAATAATAGGGACACCACTCAGTAATTAGAAGAGTGAATTCAAACTAAATATATAAGGAATATTTAAATAATTACCAAAAAAATAAGGAATATTTGAATAATGGAATAATGCTTCTAAATCAATTTTCTTTAACATTTCAACATATTAAATTTAGTACTACCATTAATAGAGGCTTAACTATTACTACTAGTTAGACCTGATCGTCAGATGGATTGGATCGGGTCTAATCGTATTTTTGACTAAAAATATTAATCCAAATTCGACTTCGTCCACATTTTAAAATTTCGAGTTCGGGTTGCGCCCGAATTGAACTTTAAAGATAATTTTTAAGCCTGATCTAAAATCCATAAATAAATTTCTTTTATTTTTTTAATAAAACAGAGGTTTGGTCTGATTAGATGTACCATCATTATCTATCTTTGATAGTACTTTTGCGCCCCACCTATGGATCGGATGTAAGAGCCGTTGGTTAGTATAGTTGTCAATGGCGAAAATCCTCCTCTTGCCTGCTCCTTCAAGCGAGCAACCTAGTCGATCGGTCACTAAAAAAGTAAAAAAAAAAAAATTTTATATAAATATATCCAAACCTTAGATATAATACATTCTATATTTGGATAATTTAATAAATAGATAGCATTATTATAAAAATTCAATTGAATCAAAATATAAAAATTTAAAATAATTATTAAATATATTATATAAATATTTAATAAATATAATAATTATTTATTGAGCCGGGTTCGGGCCGGGTTTGAATATTTACATAAAAGCCAAGCCTGACCCATAAAACATCGGGTTTTAGCGGGTTCGGGCTCGGGCTGGGCTTTAGAGCAAAATGAGAGCCCAAGTCTAATCCATTTAAGCGGGCTTTGTCGGGCCGGCGGGTATTCGGACCCGTGAATAGGTCTACTACTACTTAATATATACATCAGTTGGTGCTAGGCAATGTCAGTAAGCTAACCAAAATCAGAATTGTTCCACTCACACTTTTATAAACTGAGTTGAATTAAATTGAATATGATTTAAAAAAAAAATATTCCAGCCTAAATTTTTAGGTGTGTAAAACTAATTTGAAATAATATGGAATGAACTTAGCATATTTTTTGATTATAAGTTGAAGTAAACAAAGAGCAAGTAGTAAACAAAATAGAGATAAAATCTTTGAAGAATGAAATGTATGATTGATTAGACTGAAATCTTTTGGGTGGATAATAAGAAACCTTTTCCAATCCAATCCTATCCAAATCCCCTGAAGTGATTACAATATCATTTTTCAACTTGTTTAGCTTAATTATGGCTTATATTGCCTGCTCCCGTAATCAAATCAGATTCTTAGATTTTGACCCTCAGAAAAAAAAAATTCAGACTCCAACCAAAGAAATAAACAATTTCATGAAACAAAGAGAGCTTAATTACCAAAATTCCATATGTTTGTTTCAGCCAATGTTTTAAAAATCATCAGCAACTAGTTAGACGGTCGAAGCTTTAAAATATTTAGGCGGGATATGGACAAGGCTTAGATGAAATTTAGATAAATTTATATTTTTTATTTTAAAATGTATATTATATATATAAAAATATAAATTCAGCTAAAAAATAAATTATAATAATATAAAATTTCAAAAAATATAATTTAGGCCATATTTCAAAAATTATTAAGTGTTAATTGAATAATAGGAACCTCCTTATTAGTGACATAGAACATATTATTTCTCGGTTCGAGACTCAAAATGACAATTTTACTGTATGAACACTTTAATGTACTTTAATTTTACAAACTAAACTATTTTTTATTGGTAAACTATAATTATTATAAATAATGGTTTCAGAAAAATCCAAATTAGACACCGCCAAGGCGAAAAAGATCTAACTAAGAGGTGCCCTTTGTTAGAAATTTTTTTGTGGTTACAAATTCATAAAATCTATTAATGAGCATCATATTAAAATATAATTATATTAGTTATTTATGGACTTTATTTCTTATACATTATGAGATAAATTAAGTGGTTTTAATGAAATTATAACCCACCAGCAACCTAAAGGACTCATGAATTGAGGGATTTATTGGATTCCTATTTTGAAAGTATATAAAGGATATATGGTTAAGGTCTCCAAGACATTAAATCTAAAAGATTTATGCTCTATCCATTAGGGGAGAAACATAAGGGGTCTCTTTTAAGACATTGAGGGATTTAGTTGACGAGGCCTTAAAATAATTAGTTCGTGGCTGTTCGACCAACGATTCTCAATGTAATTCGGCAGCAGTGACGATCGATGATAAGGGTTAAGGTATTATTGATTTCAGTCTTCGATAATCGGATAATGATGTGATCCCGGGGAATAATATTGTATATATTTATAATATTATAATTGTAATTGTAATATTATTTCTCCATTAGTTAATTCTAATTTTTCTAAGGCGATAATAAATCGATCGAGCGTCTGATAGCGCTCTAAAAATGAAAAGTTGAACAACAAACTCCAAATAGTACCGAGGTGAGCTATACTGATAATATACAAATAATTTTTTAATATATGAAAAGAAGAAAAGAAACTATATTGCGCCACCTATATTATGAACATAATGTATCCTAGTGGGTAGAATGAATAGGTTTAGGTACTTTCTTTCTACTGTTGCATCTTAAGGAAGGATTTTGTGTTGGATTGAAATTAAAAACAATAATGATTTTTGTCTAAAATTTGGGGATATGTAATCTTAGTTTCAGTTATGTTATATTATATTGTAGGGGTTTGATTGAATTACCAACCAACTAGACCACACCAGACCCACCTCTTTTTTTTACAAAGGTTGCATGAATATATCATAATGGCGTACTGCCCATTTTTTTTATAGAGTGAATTATGGTTATCATATCTAAACTATATTTTAAGGGTTATTTTAGTATTATTTATTAAGTTATAGTTAAAATAAGTTATTGTCACAAGCTTTGAATAGACTTATAAATTTTAGCTTTAAACAACATATTTTGGTCATTCATATTTATTTTTTTTAAAATTAAATCTGCTGCTTATAGAAAAAACTTAAAAATAGAGCTTTTAAAATGAACAGTTTAGGAAAGTAATTCCAAACTGGCCATAAACTACATGTTCTTATGTTTAGTTGCTGATCTAGTGGTTATTTAAAGATTGAAAAATCACTGTTATTTCTAACCCTTTTTTTCTTTGTGTATATCATACTCTTTTTGATCTTCTGGACTATAGTGTATATTTTATCTGTCTACTTCCTAACAATATCACTAGAATTTATAAGTTGTATAGTTCGGCATATACCTTAATTTTTCCCACAATATTACCAATGATGAGTATAATCTACAAGGAATAGGGGAGGAAGGTTATGTTATAAGTAGCATTATTTAATTGAACTGAATTAAAATTGAAGATACTAAAACTGAACTGCAGCTGAACAAAAATTGAAAATACTGAAAGTAAATTGAAAGATAATTAATAATATAAATAATAATATATCAAAATATTATTATATTAATAATAACAATAATTTATAATACTACTATAATAAAATTAGTTATTAATTATTAATTACTGAAACTAAACGAAAACTACAAATACTAAAAATGAACTGAATTGAGTGTTGAATAAGTTGAAAACAACAAGGTCAAAATCTCAAATATGAGATGTTTGGTTAGAGTTTTTCTAAAAGCATTTCGCTTAGATTAAAGATATTATATACTTTTTTTTTTGTTCAGAAGCAATTTTTATGGCACAATTTCTAATTGCTTTCCTCAAGAATTAAAGTTTAGAAGCAAAAGTTTCTCGTGGAAACGCTTTGATTTCGAGATTTAGTAAATGTTAATGCTGCTTGCTCATTCCTAAAAATGTATTTTATAAAATTTGAACAATAATCTCTTTTCAGATACTCAGTCAGCATTATTAATTAAGCTACACCTACATTCACAACAAATTTATTAAACGAGCTAACCAGACGAGTGGTAGAGTTAGAGTTGATATAAAATAAAATGAACTTAAATACAAAATAGAAAACGAGGTCTAAAGTCCCAAGTGCATGCAAATGGCAATCAATTGTTTCTAACTTGCAACTTTTGGCAGTTAACAATAAATAAACAACGCTAAACACAATATACAACATCATCGATATATGAAACATTATTTTGGAAAAACATCCCATTGATAAATGAACACTTAACTTTAAAAATATTGCAAACTTTGAAGTCAATCTTCTATTCCTGTGCTGTGCTGTGCTTAATAATCCAATTCAAATGTTAAACATTGATATTTGGCATTGTTTGGCTTGTTGTGGCCATATTTCAATGTTGTGCCGGATGAAGGGTTACTTTCTTTAACTGTTTGTTTATCAATTCAGTTTGACATTCTTAGAATGTCTGTCTTATACTCTCATATACAAGAAATTTACATAATCAGCCACCAACTTTAGGTAATTTCTTGAGAGAATTCGTGGGCCTCGAGAGTATTGGACTTAGTAGATTGAGTGAGCATATAAATGAGGTTGAGCCCATCTAATACAAAATTAATTGGCTTGTGTTAAGGCCTAATCTACTCCACTTATATACCACTCACAATTCCCTTATATTTTCAATGTGGGATAACCAACCTCACATCACGAACCCAAGATCATTGGCTGTCAGGCCTTCTTCTGCTCTGATAGTATGTAGAGAATCCGTGGGCCTCGAGAGTGTTGGGTTTGATAGGTTGAGTGAGCATATAAGTGGGGTTGAGCTCATCTAACACAAAACCAATTGGGGTGTTAAGGTCAATCTACTCCACTTATATACCACTCACAATTCCCTTATATTTTCAATATAGGATAACCAACCTCACATCTCCAACAATTTCAATAATTCAATCGTATCCCTAAAAGTAGGCCTGTTCGTGAGCCGGGTTGGGACAAGTTAGGGTGTAGCGGGCTTTTTTCAATTGATGCTCATCCAAATCTCATCCCAACTCACCTAAAATATTTTTTGAGCTGGATTGAGGCTGAGTTTGAGTTTACTCAAAGAAATGTACATGTATAGTTTATTACAAAATATGCTAAACTACGGATACTTGATATGAATATATTTTATCCCAACAAGATTATATTAAACTTTACAGATAGGAATGGTACAAAACAGTTTTAATTATTTTGGTATATAAAGAATGTGGCCGGGGTGTGGAATGAAATTTGAGATTATTCCCAAACCTATCCTATATACTTTACGGGCTTTAATAAATTGGACCGGATCGAACAAAATTTAAAAAATCATCTCTCAAATTCACTCAATATATCACGAGTTTGGGTGAGCCAGAAGGCCCACAAACATGTCTACCTAAAAGTAAGCTCTTATAGTTTGGATGAAAATCACTTATTCAATTTGTTATGAAACCAAAGCGAGTAATCCTTTGGTAAATAACCTGTATATAGATAAACTGTTCTGCTGGGACCAAATTATAATTATTATATCTGTTTATTCATTTTAAAAGTCAAAATATACAAATTTCTTTTTTGAGAATTTAAATCTAAGTCTGGGACTCAGTAAAAAAAAATCTAAGTCAGTAACATTTTTGTAGACTATAATTGAAATTTACCCAAAGAGTGCTAATTACGTTAATTTAGCACGCGGAGTGTAACTACACAATTTTTTTTTAATTATCCTCATTTCCATTGATAAATAAGTACAGTATTTTAGATTTTTTTATATAAATAACTGAATATTTAGTGCTCTTTCCACTTACTTTCAGACACTTTTTATATTGAGAGAACTGATGTGCTTGTCTCAAATATTGAAACTTTTTTTTTTTATCTGTACTCAACATTAAATAGTAAGAAAAATTCTTCACCAGCACTGAATTTGATTCGAACTTAAAACTTATAGAGGCCTTAAGCTTAGAATTAGGTACTGTTCTTTTGGACTACAATTTAATTCAACTATGTATAGTTATAAATTTACACTAAAATAAAAGTTGAAAAGAACGTGGCAAGACATTCACGCCTTTCAAATATTGAAATTAAGATAAGCTATCTCGAGAAAATATTTTATGTATTGATTGATGAATTAGAATGTATAAGACTCGCCTTTGTATAAATACACTTTAATGCTAATTATGGTAAACATAATACAAATTTTTTTTTCCATCTAGTTCACTGGAGCTTTGCTCCGACTACATACAGATCTGATCCGGGTTGCGCACGTAACTGTGGTGGGTGAGTCTCCCAATAAGAATTTTTTACATTCACTAGGATTCGAACTCGAGACTTTGCTTAAGCGATACTAAATTACTTATCACTTGGACCAACCCTTATTGATAAACAAAATACATTTAATTTACAATTAAATCATTCTTTCTCTCCAACTATTCTCATGCCCGTTCTTATTTTGTTGGGGGTCTATGAGCGAGATAAAAAATTAGGTCCCTTTTTATAAAGAGGCCCGATCTTAATAGTTTAAGACACTAGGCAAATAAATATGGAAAGTAGTTAAATGACCTTCAATTTAGAATATTATAATAAAATGGTAATATTTTGAAGAATGATAGAACTTACAATATTTAACTAAATAAGTAAGAGAAATATCAATTAATGTTTATATTTCAAACTACAAATTAGAAGCTAGCAAATTTTATTTTGGACCATTTTCTACTCTAGGCCCTGAGCGGTCGACCTATTTCCCACTCTCGGGAACGGTCCTGACTAATTCATTCCCGAGGACTCTTTCACTCCAAGCCTTCTTTCTTTCCAAGCATTGATAGATAATGATACAAAATACCTACTCATTCGTATAAAAATTCATATATTAGTAGGTGAGCTATAAGTTTATGTACGTAATAACATCCCAAGAATATATAAAACCAATAAAGTTGACATGTTTGAAGAGAAATAGTAATAAGAATATCCTCTTTATTAGAATTAGAGTATAAAGTTTGATTCAATGTAACAAATGGAAAAGGGAAGTGTAACTTTATGAAAAATGATGTATTTGATAAATTCATGTCAATATTAACAAATTTATTGACCAAAATTTAGGAAACTGAAAAATTTTAGTGCCATTGCATGCATTAGAAATGTAATGAATTTTGTGGTACTAATCGATTTCTTTTCTTTATAACTATATGTAATGACAAGTTTTCATAAAATTTCATTATTTGTTAATCCAGTGAGAATGTAATAGTTGTATGTTAATAGTCAATTGACACTTGATATATTTGTTTACCTTTTTATGTACCAGATAGTATTTTTGGGAGATCTATGAACATAAAATAAAGATATATATGGTCAAAGCTATCAAGTTGGATCCATATATTTTAGTCGTATTCTTGTCAAAGCAGCAGATTTGGGGTTAAATTAAATATTAATTTGCTCCATTTTAAAAATTGAAGATTCAATTAGGTCTTCGAGTTGATGCACTGCACTTGTTTTATTAGATACTATTATTTATATTATATTATATATTAGGGATATTATATTTATTTAGTCCCGTCTTCCATTTTGATTTTCAATATGCTAATTTTTAGAAATTAATTTTCTTAATTAGTACTGTTTATAAAAAAAATTAGTACTGTTTATGTTTTGCATTGGTTAAAGTATTCGACAAGCTGATGAGTTAAAAGGAGTGAACTAGAGTTTCTGAAATAAGTGACCACTTTAACAAATGACTTCAGCATATTTGACATGGAACCATAATTTTAAATGTTTATGATTATTAAACAACTAATTTTAGCCTTCTTTTGAGACAAAATGTATCAGTAATAACAAAAGAAAATATTAGCAACAACAAACCATAACAATTAAATTGACCCTCTTTTAACAATCGAATATGGAAACGTAACCGGCCTGGCCCATTTGCTCCGTCATGGGCTTCTTAGCCTGTTAAATGCGGCCCACTCCACGAAAAAGAGATTAAGAATCGGTCTTTCTACACAACCATGATTTGTAGTCACAGTATCTACAATAATGACAATATATTCATTTACATAATATGATGTCAAAATCTGAATTATAATCACACAAAAATCAATATGTGATTATATATTATTTATGGAATGTAACCCCAATTTGCAAGAAACGTTATATTTTAAGCCCAGTTTGGCACCAAACATTGTTATTTTCCCCTAAATAAAAAGAAATAAACTGCACTTTTAAATGATTTATTCTTCAATCAACTGGTCTCATCAAGTGCAGGCAAACATTCAAGCAGAATATCAGCTGCACAATCCAGTTCTTGCTCTGAGATTATCAATGGAGGTACCAGCCTAACAACATTTCCTTTTCCTGCAGTTAATATCAAAAGCCCGGAATTTTGACAGGCATTTACGAGAGACGAAGCAGATACATCCAATTCAATCCCTATTATAAGCCCCAAACCTCTAATTTCTTTCACATGTGGATTCCCTCCAAGCTTCTGAATCAATATTTGTTTAAAGTACTGACCTTTCTGGGTTACACTGGCTAAGAAACTAGGTTTTGATACTTTATCTAAAACCGCAATGGCAGCACGACACACAAGAGGTCCACCAGCAAATGTGCTTCCGTGTTCTCCATATTTTATTGCGGCTGCAACTTTTTCTCTCATTAGTACAGCTCCTATCGGCAGGCCTCCTGCTAGAGGCTTGGCAATGGTCATGATGTCTGGGATTACATTATATGCTTCATATGCCCATAGATAGCCAGTTCGGCCTAAGCCACATTGAACCTGAAAAAACAGATGCATAACTTATTTTAAGCTAGCTGCTTTTGAATATTGAGAAACTCCTTGAAATCCAATACCGTGACGGTTTGTGGTTTCATTCTATCTGCTGATATTTCGCAGTTCAAATGTGTAGTTTGAAGTTAAAAGTTAAAACTCTATTCAAATTCAAAGCTAAATAAATTTGTAGTCATTATATTTGTACCCCTCAAGTTTACACAATTTTTCTCATGATTTGCTCGAACCTGTCCAAACATGAACGAAGTTTTACTCGAGTAAAAACTAAAAAGTATCCGAAAAAATTGGTTTAGTTCAATCCCACTGAATCATGATTTCCTATCTATCCTAATTCATAGTCCATTTTACCTATGAAGTACACCTCAACCTTGGTATTGTTGAACTGTTAATGATGGCTGATATATCAGTGCTTTCTATTAGTCAAAACTGAAACCATTGCTAGGAATAATTTGATCACAAAATGCACACCAAGTTAAAGACGATTAACCGTAATTATCATGCCAAATAATGTTATCAACAAAATTATATTCCACATCACCAGTTTCATGAATAATAGCAGAACAAAAAAATGCTTACTTCATCGAAAACCAGAAGGGACCCAGCATCATCACAAGCACAACGCAAAGACTGCAAAAACTCCTTTGTAGCACTGTTTATGCCACCTTCACCCTGGATAGGTTCAACAAATACAGCTGCAATTTTCCCACTTCTAATCAAATCTATTGCGGCTTGTGTATCCCCAAATTCGAGGAAAGTAACTCCAGGCATAACAGGTTCAAAAGGCGAACGGTAATGCTCTTTGCTTGTCAAAGCAACAGCCCCCATACTCCTTCCATGGAAACTATTAGTGAAAGAGATGAACTCTGTTGCTGGCTGTTTCTTGTCTGGATGCAAAACTCTCTGAAACTTCCTGGCAAATTTAATAGCTGCTTCATTTGCTTCAGTTCCAGAGTTGGAGAAGCACACACGATCTGCAAAAGAACAAGCCACAAGTTTGCTTGCAAGCTCTACCTACACCAACAACATATCTACTTCTAGTTAACTAAGGCTCTGTTCTTTTTCAACTTATAAGTAGCTGTACTGAACTGTCCTGTACTTATTTCAGTGTAAATTTATATGTATGCAGTACTTATAAGTTGAACTGAACTGAAACATATCTACTTTTAGTTGACTAAGTGACGCAGCAGAATATCAACAAATTTGGTTTATAGTCGAAAATTGAAGAAATCGCAAAATCAACAACGATCGACTCTTCACAAAACTCTCAGAAATCTCAAAAACTAAGAGAAATTGCAAAAGTTGTAATCTGAATTCTGATGACGGCAAAAACTGCCAATTGAAGGTGTTACAAGCTTATTTATAGTCTAGGGCAGCCATGTGCAAAACTGCAAAACAAAAAAATAAGCACACAAAGTTTTAAGAAAATGTAATTTAGTCCCTAAAACTGAAAAACATAAAATTGAGGGCCTAAACGACATTATTTGGCCAAAAAACGACGTAGCTCACCGCGTAGCAGTGACTATTATTCACCGGAC
This sequence comes from Euphorbia pulcherrima, assembly GCA_947683365.1. Lineage (NCBI taxonomy): Eukaryota > Viridiplantae > Streptophyta > Magnoliopsida > Malpighiales > Euphorbiaceae > Euphorbia > Euphorbia pulcherrima. The sequence goes on from CANTUS010000016.1 coordinate 11,327,725, forward strand.
CGATTTTGATGAAAATAAGGCAAGAATTCACCAAAATCCAAAACTTGAAAATTCACCCATATTGACGATCAACCTTCTCCAAGTAGGTTAATGCCCCTCTCAACTACATCACTAAGGCTCTATTCTTTTCAACTTATAAGTAGCTGTACTGAACTGAAACATACTTATTTCAGTGTGAGCCTGAGAGAGCAAAAATGAAAATCACGCACATAAATAAGAAAAAAATTGGGGTGCTTCGAGTTAATAAAGCAAGAGGATGGAAACCAAAAACAGAAAATCTTCATCTAGAAAATCGAAATCCCTAAAACTGAATTCAATTCAAAATCACGCTTAATTAGATAGTCATTTCAATTCAGCAGTGATTGCTTTCCAGTTTATATTAGTCGGAAATGAATTTTCAGTCATCTTGTGTGGCGTAGTCAAACATGTTCAACCATTGTGAAGAATAATCCTCCATAAGAAAAATTTACAGAGTGAAAAGAAATTTCAAAATAGAGCAATCGGATTATGAATGCTGACAAATGACAATAACCATAACAATAACAAAAGACGAAAAGAGATTACCTGAGGGATAGAATAGTAGACGTTACTAACATGCGTAAGCAAATTGGCTTGCTCTGTAACTGCTCGAATCCAATCAGGATCACCATGCCCTAGGGCATTCACTGCGATTCCGGAAGTGCAGTCCAAGTATTCGCGGCCTTCTGGATCATACACTTTACAACCTTTGCCATGAGAAATTACCATATGATTCCTTGCGTAGATCCCAACCAGAACCTTCGCCTCCAATTCTATCACCGCTTTACTCTTTAAATTCACTTTTGCAGGATCCGGCGTCTGAGCGTCCAGCTTAAGACATGCTCGCGTCTTGAACGGCCGGCGGAAATCCCTCGCCGGCGGAGAAAGAGAAATCTGACGGCTTGAAAGTAGTTCCATCGACCTCATTTTTGTATGACTTGATTAAACTTGAGAGAGAGGACTTTTTACTGCTGGTTTTTTTTTGTTATTACAAGAGAGCAGGATTTTATAACTTCCAGGTTATAAACTGTTTAATATAAAAAAATTTTGAAAAATATTTACAAATTAAAAAGTGTTTATAAATTAAATTGATTAACCTATGCAACAACATTATCTCAATACTTAATAAAGTTAAGTGGAGTCGGAAGGTCAGGTGTACGCAGCCTTACCCGGTTGCCCTTGTAATTACAGAGGAATTATTTTTGATTGACACTAAAGTAGAGTTACAAAGCTAATCCGTAATTTCACGTTAATAAATCATTTTATTTTAGTTCATTATAATTTAAAGTTAAAGAATAATGAATCTTTTGCTCCATCAAAATATAAAAAAGCTTCTTAACCTTTTTTTTATAGTACGAGATTTATCTAATTTTAAATTTCGTAGTATGGTTCTTTTATGATTTTTTTTCATAATAGAAAACCGAGGTATTAGATGCACATATTTGGTGATTCTCCGAATTTTTAAAAACACAGGCCGGTAGTCACTTCCAAACAATCAATATTAAAACAAAGATGAAGAAGAGAAGCAGATATTATTTCAATATTACAATGGCTGCAGAATACTTTACAATCACAGATTCAACAAGACCATAATCCAGGCACAAAAACAAAGTGAACAATTTGGAAATAATTACAATGACATTTAAAAAAATCACTACACATACAAATTAAACAGAGCTCTTTCTTAGGCCATGCCATACTCAATACATCCATGACAAGTCTTGCCGAAATGATACAGACCTTGCAGCTCCTTGAATTCCCCTTTCCGAAATTTGCGGACAATCTTCAACTGTCAAGAATCCCAATTTATTCGAACCAACAAGAGGTTTTAACCCTTCATCTGTAACCCCCAAACACTTCCTCAACATTAACACAGACAACCTAGGAAACAGTATTACCAACTGCAGCCCCTCGTCACTTATCTCTTGACACCTCACAAGCTCTAAACTCTCGAGGCACTGCGCTGAACAGAGCGCTTCCATCCCAACATCGTTGAACGAATACACATGATCAAGTGAAAGCTCCCGAATTGGACACATTTGAATCAAGGAAAGAATTCCATTTAAAGTAAACGACGAAAAGGACGGGAACTCCCCATCAGTGAAAGACAACCGAACGGACTCGAGCTTTGGACAGTTTTGAGCCACTGCTCTGAGACTTTCATCGGTTAATCTCAAAGGGTTGTTAAGCATTAGCGGCAACGAGAAATCAGAAGGAACTCGTAGAGAGATTTCCCTTAGATTTCTCGATTTTCGAGCTAGGTTTATAATGTCACAGTCTCGAACCCCTACACACATGTCTAAATGAATTTTTTCCAAGTTCTTGCATTTACCAAGCACACAAGAGAGTCCTCTACCTGGGCTAATGATGCAACTCACTAGACTCAGTTCTAACATAGAATCACAAGGGACCAATTGTTTCTGCCATCGATCGACAGACAACAGGTCGTAAACTTTCATATACCGATAATTCGCATCCACTTCAAACTGCATTTTCCTCAGCTTTCTCCAGCAACTTCCTAACTTAATCAAATCGCTCTCACCTATCACTCTACAGTTCTTGATCGAAAGGTCTTCGAGGGTTTCTAGCTTGCTGAGGTACTCCAGCCATTCGCCGCTAGTAACATTGAGGCATCGATTAAGGTGAAGAATCGCGAGTTTTTTGGAACCCACAACAACAGATAAAACGCCACAGCCTGTGATTCTCGGCGTGAAAGTCAAGTTCAGTGCTGAAAGGTTGGCGCAAGAAGCTAAGTGAGAAAGACCCACGTCTGTTATAAATGTGCAGTAGCTTAAAGTAAGATCTGTCATTTGTGGGCAGTTATTGGCGAGAATCTCGAGGCCTTGGTCGTTTAACTGTTTTCCGAGCTTGGACATCCAGCCGGAATAATTTACTTCAACTTTGACCAAGTTTGGAAATCTATGGCCGAGGGAATTTAGGGCTTCATTAGCAGGATCTAGGCCACAACCGAACCTGATAGATTGTCTCTGCTCACCGTCTACTTTGTGGAAACGTTTACATGCTAATGAAGCGGAGTTTTTGTCAACAGTTTTCTTGACTCTACTGAAGATCTCCCAAACCAGTTGTTCCGGTAAATTATCCATCCAAACCAGACTCGTTTCTTGCTTTAACCAATATATGTCATAAATTAACTGAAAAAGAAAGCAAGAACCAACAAGAAATTCTCAATATGCTTGCTGAAATTTATACGTTTATACCCTTATTTCACCATAATGCATAGATAAAATGATAAGAAATTGACAGATAGGTATTATACCTCAAGAAATACCTAGAAATGTTAGTATGAAGATCACAGATTAACACTGACTCCCTCTTAAATCAAGGAATCAACATTCGGCAGACAATTTAAAGGGAAACACTTGTAAAAAATCCAGACCCAACATCCCAAATGGCACATAAACAGTCAGAAAATTGAGATTAACAATCCAAAATTGAAATATAAAAAAGAAAAGCAGTGAAGGAATATCATTCAATCAAACTAATGAAAAGAAAAAATTGAATACAAACAATTTATCCATTGATCAGGGGAATAGCACCATACCTTAACATAAATTATCCTAGATTTCGTGTAGATTTAATGTCCAGAACGAGCAAACGTGAATTTGACTTTCAAAGGACAGCATAGATAAATTTAAGCAAGACAAGAAGAAGAAAACGACAATCAATCCAAATCGCCATTTACAGCATGCGAAATCATCAAGTTATGTACTCATCAATAACAGAAATTTCAGAGAGAGAGAGAGTGAAACAATACCTGAAAATATCTATAGACAGAAGATGCGGATGATGATAAGAGCAGATCAATTCACAAAATTTGACAAGGCAATTGGGAAATTTATGGTTTCCAACAACTAAATTTGATAATCGATTCATATGATCTTTCCATTTCGTGTATGCATCTCTCTCGATCTACTACTTTTTCCACCGGTACCCCTCACCGATATCGATAAAATTGCGCTTTGGCACAAATATTCTTGATCTTTTTAATATTCACTTTTGCCTAGGACTTTAAATTTTTTTAATTTAAGGTGGACAATGTTATTACTCTCCATTTTTTAAAATTTGATGTTTTAATTTTTTTTGATTTTTTTAAAATTTAATCCTTTATATTCTATTAGGAGAGAGATAATTGAATATAAATAATAATAGAGAAGAAAAATATTTTTTTTTAAAATATAAAAGGATAAATCAATCATTTTAACAGTGTAATAAATATTTCATTTATTTTGATAATTCGGTTAGAGTGACTGGATTTGGATATGGAGGGGGTAAAAACTACACAATGCAAATTGAAGTTTCAGGACTCAATAGATATAACAAAAAAGTTGGAGATAAGTAAGAAAATGGATCCCTTTACAAAATATCTAATGGGTTGGACCACCTCATTTAGAAATTTTTATGGCAATGCCTTTGTTAAGAATTCAAATGTTGCATTCTTATAGTTGCTGTCAGGTGTAATAATGAACTCAAATTTATACAAATATCCGAAACTTCAAATATTGCTAATATAAATATCCAATCAGTTTTCTATAGAATCAATCTATGAATTCCCAATAACATAGCTCAAATTTTCTACCATATTGGATAAACACTAGTCATTTTAATTTATATCATATAAAAGCTAACTATGTTACTCAACACAAGAAAAAACAGGTTAATTATTTCCATCAGCATTAGCATCAGCCAAGGTGGCTAGCCAGGCCGGCGGCAACATCCCTGTCTGTTCATGCACTGTCTTCAACAACGGCGGCAACATTCCGTACACGCCCGCAATCTCTTTCATCCCTCCAGCTCCGCTATTTCCGGCCTCTGCCCCGCCACTGTTCCATATGCTAATCTTCGGCTGCAATCCATTCACTGCCCCCGCGTTAATCCTCGCCATTTCTTGGAACACGTTCTTCTCCAACATCAGATAATCTCTTAGTTGAATGTAGTTGCCATTGAATTGTTTCAGCAATGTGTTCAAGTAGTATCCTTGTGCTTCAGCCAATGCTTGTATTGCCTCTGCCTCCTTCTTCTTGGCATACAGCTCTCCTTCTGCCGCTTGCTGCCGAGCATAGAAAGCTGCATCCGCTTTGGCTTTCTCTGCCTCGGCATTCTTCTGCCTCTCGTAAAACACCGCATCTGCCTCTCTTTGTTTCTGGTATAGCTCCCAGTTCGCTTCTTGCACCTATAAATTACATGTTCTCAAACAATAAGTACATATATATCTCGGCAAAAACACATTTATTTAGGCATGTGGTGTTATGTTCGTTCCTTTGATCCCTGTGCTATACATGTTATTCAATTTGTTACCTTTTTTCTCACTTTTGTACGGATTATGTGAAATTCCTCTGATAAAATTGGGATAAAAATTCTCTGAAGTTGAAGTTCTCAACTTCAAAAGGAGAGACTCTCAACCATTGATTAAGTTGTTCGACTTATCCAACTTCAAACTTTAGAGAATCCCAAGTCCAATATAGTCCAAAAATAACAAATTGCATATCACAAGGTAGCTCAAGGACTAAATAAGTAATGACCGAATAACATAGGGACCAAAAAGACAATATATTGCATAGCACATGTAACGTGGACAAAACATCTATAGCACATGGAACAAATTTTTTTGCCTAAATCTGCCATTGGATAGATAAGTTATAACTAGAGTATAGATAAACCTTGGTCTCATAATCAACTGTGGCCTTGCTGAGGAGTTGAGCCTTGAGCCTCTCAGTTTGAGCCAAGGCATTCTTCCTCTCAACTTCAGATTGCAACTCAGCTTCCCTTATAGCCACGGCTTTGGCAGCCTCAACCTCGGCTAGTTGAGCAGCCTGAGCCCACCCGGCCTTCTTTGTAGCCAGTTCAGCATTGGCCTCAGCTACATCTGCCTCTTTCTGGTTTTGAAATATTTTGACATCAGTATTCACTTTTATCTCCTCCTTTTTCCCCTGTCCTTGCCTCTGTGTCGATATAATCTTAGTTTCTGCATCAATTGTCGCTGCATTTTGTGTCGTTTGTCCCTCGCGAAGTTTTGCTCCGATTTCTCCCTTCATCCTAGCCTCAGCTACATCAATCTGCAGTTGTATATATCCAATCCATATATAAGCAACCATAACAAAGAAACAGATTACAGTAACAGCAATGGAAGAGTAAAAGAAAAGGAAAAAGAAACTACCTTGGCTTGATTGGCAGCTTCAGTTTGAGTTTTCTGGCCCAAATAAGAGAAATATTCATGGCCACGAACATCCACAAGCTGCTTAACATTAGCATTATAAATAACCAAACCAAATTGATTGAGTTCGAGCTGAACTTTCCCAAACACTTCCTGCTTGAATTCCTTAGTACCCTTGAAAATAGCTTCCATAGTCATGGAAGCAGCCAAGACTCGGGTTTCACCTTCAATAACGCCCTTGACAAGCTCAACGACATGGTTAGACTGCTTGTCGTGGCACGAAATCAAGCGAGCATAAAGAACCAGGCTTTCCATGTGGTCGACTCGGGGGCCGATTGTGAAAACAGCAGGAAGAATAAAAGGGAGTTTTTCGGCACTCATCGCCTGAACTTCGAACGTGTAGTTGACAGGAGAAACGTCGAAACGGACGCATTTTTGAAGCGGCCAGACCCAGGCTTTCTTGGCTAGCTTGATGTCCTGGATATTTGCGCCTGTTATGGCTAGGTACTCTGATGGAGCTGCAACATGCCACATTGTTGATTGCTTTGAGAAAGAAATTGAAAGTAGAAATTTGCAAGTATGGAGATATTGACGATGATTGCTTGGTATTTATAAGGGAGTAAAACACTATACTGATGCAATTCCTAATTAGAATGGAATTAGTGTACTAAATCCTAATTAACCTCTAGTTCTTCTACTACATAATGGTTGTGGGAAATTTCCAGGACATTGCAATGCAGCTGTTTATGAAAAGTAGTACGCGTAGTGCTTGCTAATTAGGGGGAAAATTATGTTTCTGTTCCTAAAACGGTTATGATTTATTGTTATCAAATTACTACTCCAAAACAATTTTTATTGCTAATTATACTCTACTTATTTAGGAAGTCCAGAATTTGATTCCAATCAAAATACCTAATATGGAATAGCTTATTGTAATTATAAGCTATTATTATATTATTAAATTTCTCAGAATTGAGGATACGGCCTTTATTGTAATTACACATTGCAATACGACTTCTGTCGCAAGAAATATTGTGACAAAGAGACTTTTTGATTCTGGACGACGACGAGGTATTTAATACCTTTTTTAATTTAATGGTTGAGTATTTATTAGGGGTGTGTAAAATTGAACCGAATCAGAATCAAAATCCAAACCGAATAAAAATAATCGAACTGAACTGAATTAAATTTATTTTAGTTCGATTTCGGTTTTTAAAATTCTTAAAATTTGGGTTCGGTTCGGTTTTTATTTTCACCACAAAAACCAAAATAAAACCGAATCGAACTGAATAAATTAATAAATATTATATTTTAATATATATTCATATTATATCTAATATCCTAATCAATATTGACGATATACAATGCACTAATTAGTAAACAATAATAACAAATATGAGATTTTAAATTAAGTAATCCTAATTTAGAAAAAATTGTTTTACTTTATAACTTTAGAAACGTGACTCATTCAATAATTTATTATATGAATGTCATACTACTTGAATTGATATTTTTTATGTATCAATATTTATATTTACAACAATAAATATAAATTATTTACACCAAACCGAATTATATTCGGTTCGGTTTCGGTTCTTATATTTTTATTAATTTGGGTTTCGATTTTGGTCGGTTCAGTTCGATTTTTGGACCGAACTGACATTTGCTCACCCCTAGTATTTATGAGAGTGTATTTATATATTTTTTCATCTTAATTAAATTATCCCTCATTAAAGAGGATATTAAATTCCCGATATTATATATAAAAACCCGTCGTATACATATGCATTCAGCATTGCAATCTATTACTATTTTTGTTCTTTTGTATGTCTTTTTAACATTTTCACAAAATTCAAAAAAAATATTGTGTTATACTTTTAAAATAGCTAATTTATCCTTTTGAAATAACTAATTTATTCTTTAGGTCTTTAGTATCCGTTGCATTCCTCGAGAGTAAAGAAAACCTGAACTGTACAATGAAGCACCACTAATGCAAAATCAAACAAATTAATGTTTTATCTCGTCTGAAAACCATTCTTGCAAATCATTAATCCTAGCATAATCACCAAAACCAAATAAACCCAATATTAAAATCACCCGTGACTCGAGTTGATATACAATACATGAATGATCATGAATTGCAGTTAACTCGTGAAATTTTCTAGGAAACTCACATATTCTATGATTACTTTATTTAATCATTACTTTGCCTTTTTCACCATTTGATTAAAATAACCACTCATTTTATAGTGAAAAAGTATAAAGTAATTACTACTTTGTAAAAAATAAAATAACCATTAAATGCACCATTACATCATATTTTGAATACCTAAATCCACATTTTCAGGAACTTCCAAATTTAAGTACGAAATCGACATTTTCAGTTCAAACAAAAAGAGAAGACGAATTCTCAGAGAATTATGGGTTTGTTATTCAACTATATACAGCAAATAATTTTTCTCTACATAATAAAAAGCTATGAGGACCTCCTCCTCTGTACAAGTACAGTTCACTATACTTAAAACAATGAGCACAACTACATTACTGCACAAAAATGTATCTCAGAATCCCCAGCTGCAAAAACAACCGGGCTCAATTGGAACTCCGGACTAATATACTCGAGATCTTCATTATCAGCTTTTTCTCCTATTATTGGCCTTTTTAGCCCCCTTAGAATTGTTTCCTGAAGAAGAATCTACTGAGATTGGTAGTACAGTTCCATCCTTGATTTCATTTGGAGCCGACACTTGTTCCATTGCTCTACCCGCTTCAAGGTTCACCATTAAATCTCTAAGCTGCAACCAAGTTCACAAGCAGCCATCTTAACAAAAAAAAAAAACATAGATGCAAATACAGAGTAACAAGTTAACAATATAGTCAAAACAGCTGTATGTGTATATAATTGTAACGACCTGTTCTTCCAAGTCCCGTATTTTATCGTCCTTCGCTTTTACAACCTTTTTCTCCCTGAAAATGAATAAATTAAAATGATAGTAGCTAGTATAATTTACAGGATATGCAACAGAAAGTAAAAATGCTAGACAATTGCAGATATCATATGATGGTGAGATTTCAAAAGCCTTTCCTAGATTATAGTCATGAATACCTCATCTATAAACCAAGTACAAAACTGTTTGCACTAATTCGAATAACCAAGCACAAGTCAACAAATATGAGTGAGAAAGCAGAGAAAAGTGGAAATATATGATGATTTTTTCACAATAATACAAGTAAATACACAGGAAAGCCGAATTAGGAAAGCAAAAAAAACTCCTATGATTATGAATAATGCTATTTGAAGTAGTGGATTATGTGACAATGTCCATACCTCTCTTCAATTTCCTGTATTTTCGCTTTCCATATCTCTTGATTCTTCAAAAGATTCTCATTGACCTAAAAACATAAACAAGAAAATGCAGATATCCTTAATAAAGTTATCTATTTTCATATTTTGAACAGAAAATATATCATAAGCAATGAGATGAAAGAAATAAGTTCCAATACAAAACCGTGAACATAGTAAACTCTTAATATACAACAATATCGTGTTTAGAAACCAACACTTACTTCATCAAGAAAGTTCTTCTCTTTGAGACACCTGTCCAGTTTAGCCTGCAACTTCTGTAATTTTTGTGCAACAGCCTTCTTCACTGCTTCTGAAATTTCTCTTTCAGTTTCTTCTTCGATGTCTTCTAGCAAATTCTCAAAATACTAAAACAAAGAACACATGGATTCACTTTACTAAAACAACATACTACACAAGCAGGATAATGTACACACTAAGAGCTATATCACGATAAAAAAAATCAACTAAAACCAAAACATAGCTTACTTAAATAATGGACAAAGAAATGAAGCACAAGCACTTACTATTTTTTGGGTTTCAAGCTGAGTAGCCAGGAGTTCGTTGTACTCATTAACAATCTGTGATTCACATGAGAATTATAGTGCAAGTAAAGGGAACAAATCAATTCAATTACAAGATATGAAAGCTTACAGCTTCAACTTTGCTGTTCAAAAGAGCCTCACTGGTACCAGAATTTACACAGTCAAAACTTCCACAACCATCATTAGCGTGCATGCAGTGGGAATTCAATTCAACTAACTTCCCATCAGTTTTCGATAGAATCAATCTATGAACATAATTGTCTTCAACATAATTCCAAACACGCTGTGTTTCCAGTTCAAGAGAATAGCAGTGTTGTGTTTCTTTCCAATGTCTAATGGCATGCCCTTCTTTATATCTGAGATCAAGCACAAATAATATTTCTAAGAGGAGAAAGTGAGAGAAAGAGAGTGAACTCTATCACAATAAATATTTAAAATCTTTACCTCCCGCAACCAACAAAACCACAAATAACACAAAGCCATAGATTCTCAGAAGTTTGGCATACGAAACATGTAGATTTTTCAGGTTGTTGCTGGCAATATCGACAAACCTGAAATGAGAAGTTGATATTAGTTGCCTACTAAGGCCAGAACAATTTATTAGGATGGAACCTTCAAAAAGATTCATTGTGCGTTACATGAATTACTACAAAGATGAAGGAATCAGCAACTCACAGTCCTAGCGAAAACCACGGACTTGTGAGTGTACATTACAAGAAAGCAACCAGATCATCCTCAAGCTTAATGTCAGTCAGTTGGGGAAATTATGTTTATGAATTTTGAATCAGTAGCTTATATGGAAGTAAGAAAATCAGATTGATTTTCATTTTCTTTTTATTGCATAAGTAGAAGCTGATTTGTTAATAGTAGCTAATCATTTTTTAATTTTGAATCATAGCTAGAAGTTTGATAATGCTATTCACTAAAGATTGTTAAGACATGGTCACATGGCTATTATAAACAAAGGCCAAACTCACCCCAAAAGGGAAGGATTGCCTCGAATATATAAGGAGCCACATTGCTTCCTCATTACCCAATATGGAACCATCTGGAGCGTGAAGCGCATATCCATGGATTAGGATACAAGCCTTTGGTAGCATGCAAACAAAGTCCTAACTTAACCCAAAAAAGTACCTCAAAGAAGCTTTGTCTCATACATAGAATCCATATAGCTTCCTCACTGACCAATGTGGAATTCAACCGAAATGCAAAACAAGCATAATTTCAGTCTTAATTTGTGGCTCCTAGATGTTGTAGGGCTCTCTCCAACGAGGCTTAAATTTCCAACCCATTAAAATAGGTCGTAATGGTAGGAGAACACTTAACAACAAATACTGTTCTACAGGTCCCATAACCAGAGGCCAGAGGAATGCAGGCAACACAGGCTTTTGCATTCTCCCAGCCAATATAAACTTCTAGACTATAGTGTAGTCCCTTCTCCGTCCAACCCAAAAAACTGGCTGGTGGACAATCATACTTGTGTACGAGCAGATCTGGAATTAGACAATCACAATTCACAGCAACAAGAAGTGACAAAAGAAACCAAAAAGGGATAACAATATAAGAATTGTGGACTGATAACTTAAAAAACAATGGCTTTGTTATAAACAGCAAACTCAGTTGAAAGAGATGCTTACCTTTGTGTTTGACAATTTTTTTTGAAACAACAAGAGATGATTTAGGAAAGATAACCAATGACTGTTAAAAAAACAAAATACACGGATCGCATCATATTTATACTGTGTTTTGACCAATAAAAGATTTAAGAAACTGATTAACAATTTACTGTTTTCTTCTAGCAAAGCTTATGAATTACGAATAGTAGACTAATGCCAAATTATCTTTCCAAAAAAGTCAGGTCTTCAGAATTCTGACAACTCCTGAAATTTTAGTAGATCATGTTTTGCTCAATCAAAATGGATAAAATACAATTACCGTCCATCAAAGCACAGGATATTAAGGGACTCGACATTCATGATTGAATGTTTTCTGATTCTAGATAATACCTCAACATCTTGAGCAAAAAATCATACAAATTAGAACATGACTCAGTTCATTTTTTGAAAACTTCTATCCTAAGTTTATTGTAAACAACAAGCTACACAGCTGATTACTGAATCCAATCGTATTATTATGCTTATTTATAATATCTAAAATCCTGTAATCAATGAGCCACCAACTTGACCAACATATGCTGGTTCTGCAACAAAAGGCAATGGTGTGACTACTTGCTTGGGCCCCACTAAAAAGAGAGAACATATTCATAAAGAATATAACTTGCAAAATCAGCGGTCTCCACCTTCAGTTACTAGTGTGTTCTTAGCCAATCAAATGAAGCATACAGGAGATTCGGTTATAATACATCTTGAAAACAAGTCAGCACTTTGTGAAATCTCAAGTCAACGGTATGAAAGGTTCTCATTACAATTTATAAAAATGAGTTATATAATTCTTAGTTTTCTACTTATGGAAAAGGCACCCTGCATGCCCAACAGCAGTCACCACCCAAAATGAAGAAAGTGCAAAGCAATTACTGTAACTTACAGGACAAGAAGAATCTGTCCATTTTGAAATGCACGAGCAGTGAAATGAATGATTGCATATAGTTGTGAGAATTCCACCCAAGTCTTGGTCTAACCTTTCTGAAAATGAAGCACATCAACAATTAGACCCAATTACAAAGTGGCATGATAACATTTCTAAATCAATCGTGCTATTTGTACACCTGCCATAATGATTTTAGCTACAGCTGTATCGACCAAATAGACCACAACAGCAATCATGGGCCTCATAAGTGTGTGACTGTGTGTGTACCAATAGGATCAACAAAGTAATTTTCCTTATTGTGGAAAAGAAATTAAAGCCAAACAAAATTATAGAATGAAGTAAAATGATTTAGCACAAGCTGCAAGGGGAAAACAATTAACAGAGGAAGAATTCAACTAATGAAAGGTAAACACAGATCAAAACTTCAACAGCAGGGTAGACTCAAGCATATATCATATTGTAGCAAAGACTAATTACATTTAACATTCCAGGCAACTGGAACCACGGAAAATATAATAATTGCTTAAGCTGCTAAGATACAAAGTGAACAAAATATGCCCCAGTTTTTCAATTTTCTGAAACGTCATATAGTACCATGTAATTTAAAAAGACAATTCTCAATTTTTTTTACTAAATTATAAAGCTAGAATTTGAGAGCTCCAACATTTATTTACAGATATTGAGCAAGTTAATTTCCAGATAGCTAGACATAAACTTTTATCCAATACAAGCCCTTACTCAGGATGTAAGGTCCTTACGCAGAAATAGTTATATAAATAACTTGCCACAATTCTATAATTTCCAAAACGTCTCATACTATCTAAAGACATTTTCATTTTTTAATTAGAAGATAAATGTGCTCACCAAAAAAATTGAAGTGGAAATACTTGAAGAAAAGCAAAAAAGAAAAGAATGAATGAAAGAGGCAGCAAGGGCAAAGAGTTGAGAATTCCTGACAAAAAACTTAACTTACCAAGACAAACTGGACAAGAAGGTTGCTCAGTTGTACTTGTTGGGACAGGCTGATTCTCAAGTGAACCACTATAGCCAGTGAATTGTACATCAACCGTAAAAAGTACACGGCAAACATCTTCCTACATATATGTTAAAATCGGTAATTTAGCAACGTATCATCAAATTACGACCTGGTAGTACTGGCATTTATATATAAAGCATATTAAATGAAATCAAATCCAACCTCCAAAGAATTGAACTGTCTACCGTTGAAATGTCCGTAGAATTTATCCGCCGAGTCCTGACTATCAAACCTTATCAGAATACTATATCGATCCTCCATCCCATCATTCCTGCAAAAATAACCAAAACAAGAATCAGGACACAAAACAAAAAAAGAAAAAGTGAGGGGGTTCAAAATGTGTTGGCTCTCGTTAAATACGCAGCAGCATGTGAACCGAATTATTACTAGTTATTCTTCTTGGACATCAAGATATCATATTGACATACTTCTACCTAGACTTTGAAATTTGGAGGCAGCCCACAATCAAGCTACAAGTATCTAATGATACAATCCATTGTGTAGTTTCTTTCGGCAACCTAGACAAACGAATTAAGAATCTAAAACACAAACAGACTCAGTTTCATATTATTACATCAAGAGCCTATTTGGCATTAGGTCAAATGTTTTTTTTCTGAGAAGTATCTAGCTGCGTAGTTTTTTAAAGTGTATCTCTACAACATTTCAAAGCTACCTAAGAAAACACTTTCAAGGTCTCAAATCAACATGTTCAAGATCTAGTTTCCTCAAAAGTATTTCATCCTCTACATACATGAGGATAGAGAGAATTCATTAATTTTAGGAATGCACTGAAATTTGCCTTTATATATCCCTTATTCTCCATACTAACTCTGTACATTTAGTTCCTTATTTCAAATATCCCTTTTCACTAGGATTACACTTCAAAACCAGCTCTTTTGCCATGCACATTGGCCTAGTGTTAACACTCAGCAATTTTTTTCCTTCCTTGATCATTTTCCAACCAGGATGTTGTCACCTTCAATGAAGCTGCATCACTTTCTAAATTTCATTCTTTAATCCTTTGTAGTTTGATATACCACTTTAAATCAAAGAATCCTCTCACCACTAGCTGAACTCGAAAATAATCCTTTGAATTTTCACAACCAAAACTTTATTGCGAATACACATAAAGATCATTTTTAAGTACTTCTAATGGTTATATCTGATACAGCTAGACCTCAATCAAAACCGTGATCACTAATGAAAATGATTTAATTACCTGACAATTCGCATCTCCGATGTGTGCTGAATAAAAGAAGCGCAAAATTGACAAAAATCTGCATAGGTCATATGGTTTGGCACTCCAAGCACTGAGACAAGAGGTTTTCTTCCCACCTGAGCAGCATCATGAAGAAATGGACAAGTTGTTAATATTTGAAGTAAGCAAAAAACAGTAGGTTTAGAGAGTTAAGCTTACCGGAGGTGAGGAAACGTTGTCGTTTGAGAATAGATGCATAACGCCGCGTGTTTCTTCGATCCTAGGGTTCCCAGAGGAGAAAGGATAAGCTTGAGTAATTGGAGACGATGAGGACGTGGAGTCAATAAATTCGCCGGTTATCATAGATTCCGATTGCCGGAAGCGATCCTCCGGTGTGCCCAGAGAGGCGGCAGCGCTTGAGCTCGGAGACATGGCGATTGAGTCAGTGAAAACTTGATATCAGAGGACTACTTTTGGGTGGTTTAGCGATTAATTTCAAACTGATCCGGCAAGCAAGCAGAAACGAGTTTTGGTTGTTCAACTTTGGGAATAATTGAACGGTAACTTTAATTATCTCCATTTGCCATAACAATTAATGATTTATCATTGACTTCAATTATTTATCTTTTTATTTAAAACTTTTTATGCATGTTATATGGGTTAATTATTTATTTTTTTAATTTATTATGAATTAATATATAAATTAAGAAATTGAAATAAGTGAGCACAAAGTTAATGAAATTTGACTATTGTAAGTTTATTGTTGATTGTAATTGTAATCGATGTGTTTGAAATTGAGATTCAGCTCTTAGGTTGGGTTAAGTTATTCTATCACAAAACTTTTGTTAATTAGTAAATTAGAATATATGGTTTCTAACTTCATTAGTTTTCTTGATTATCAAGTTAATTTCTAGTTTAATAGACTAAATTAGAAATTCTAATTATTCATGTATTGTTTAAATTCTTAGGCCGTATTTTTTTGGACTACAATTTAATATAGTCGAGTGCAGTGCAGTTCAGTTCAGCTATGCGTAGTTATAAATTTACACTGAAATAAGTTCAGTTCAGTTCAGTTCAATTCAGCCAACTTCAGTTCAATTCAGCTTTTAGAAGTTGAAAAGAATATGGCCTTATGGATTTAAATTTAAGTTCAATTATGAAAGAGTCTGAGCAATATTATCACGAGAATATATTTTATGAGGTAAACTCGATTTATTTTAACAAAAAATAGGTGCATATTTTTTAAGTTATCATACAAATATAAATAATTCTAGTTCAATATTTATGATATATAGATTGATCAATTTGAACAAATTTACCAATTGGAACTATTATTTATTCTCATCAGACTTTATTCACGTGGAGTTAAATGTTGAAGATTATAATGGTTTAAAATATTCATCACCTATTCAGAGTAGTTCTAATAATTTCCTTCAATTGCAGAAGTTAGATACACTTATCGGTACAAATAAAATTCTTATTAATTCAAATAAGAAAATTAAAAACCAGTTTCTACACTAAACAAAAATGTAAAAAAATGTTGGTTTTATTAGAAGAAATGTTAGTTCTTTCACAATTGAAGAAAGAATCCTTAAATGGTAGATTTTGGGATGACTCAAAAGTTTGTATTGAGCAGGAAAAAAAATTGTGCAGCATTAGTTAACGAGGAAAATTTGAATGTTAAAATATTAAAGAATAAATGTGATGAATCGATTAAAAAACCATGTAATTCTTCATTTCCTAATTATTTTTATATCAAATTATCCTCTCCATTAAAATTAAGTGTAGAAAAAAAAGTTTGTGGATAATAGTGCTCATGAGATCTCACATGATGTAATGATCTTCTAATTTAGTGAATATTTTTTTTTCTACTCATTTATTCACATTAAAGGAAATTCCTAAAAAAAAAAGTGTCTTTTAAGTTAAATTAGCAGTACAAAGTCAACAATGGAGAGAGAAGAGAAAAAAAAGGAATGGGATTTTTTTTAGTAAGGAAGAAGATTTAATTGATTTTTTATTTTAAATAAAATAATATTATAATTAATGAGTTTACATGTGAAGATTAGGAGCGTGCAAAGAATTAGAATTGAAATTTAAATTAAAATTGAATAAAAATAATCGAATTGAACTAAAATAAATTTATTTTAGTTCGGTTTTAGTTTTTAAATTCTTAAAATTTGAGTTTCGGTTTAATTTTAGTTTTCATCATAAAAATTGAAATAAAATCAAACCGAACCGAATAAATTAATAAATATTATATTTTAATATATATTCATATTATATCTAATATCCTAATCAATATTGACGATATACAACACACTAATTAGTAAACAATAATAATAAATATGAGATTTTAAATTAAGTAATCCTAATTTAGAAAGAATTGTTTTACTTTACAACTTTAGGATTATGACTCATTCAATAATTCATTATATGCATCTCATACTACTTGAATTAATATTTTATGTATCAATATTTATATTTAATGTTGTAAATATAAATTTCAATGTCTAAATACTATCAAATTTAACACATATTAAGATGAAATTAATTTAAGTCTCTCTCATATAACCCTAAAATGAAAAAATAAATTATAAATTATTTTATAAATTATAGAGTTCGAGCAATTCGGTTATAACCGAACCGAATATCGTTCAGTTCGATTTCAGTTCCTATATTTTTACTAATTCGGGTTTTGGTTTGGGTCAGTACGGTTGGGTTTTTGGATCGAATCGACATTTGCTCACCCCTATGAGAGATTGAGAAAAAAATGAAGGAAATGAATTTATTTAAATTTTTTTAAATAAAACAAAATTATAATTAATGAGTTTAGATAAAGTTACCATACGCAGCGGTACGCCGCTGAGTACTATAGCCTCATTGTGTGATGTATAGATATTTTTACCTAATTATTTATTAACAATCAAATAAGCGATTGAATTACTGTTGAATCCGATTGAACGGGTGAAGCTAGTAGTTCATTGATTTGATATTCGATCCAGTTTTAATAACTCTGATGGAAAGTAAGTAATTATGCCCATAAAAAAATAAGCATATTATCTTCTAACCAATACATTTTTGTGAAATCACAGTTTGTGCTTTGCTTCTTGCAGGCTTATGTTTTGCAAGAGAGAGGAAGGCTCATAGAGCTAGTCGATCCAGAGTTGGGATCAGCCTATTCGCTAGAGGAAGCAATGGTAATGCTAATCGTCACTCTTTTAAGCACGAACGCATCACCGACGCTTAGGCCTACAATGCCACAAGTTGTAAGCGTGCTCGAAGGCCGTTCATGACCTTCTCTCTGACCCTGGTTTTAGTGGCATAAACCTGAAATACAAGGCCATAAGAAACCACTTCTGGTAGAATCCAACTCCAAGCATGACCTATAACATGTTAATTGATAGCCCAATTACCGATTCTTCATGTTCGTATATAGACATTAAGTCGACTAACCGTATTGTAAGAGTTAGTGTGGTGAGACTAGATTCACATTTAGAGACCGCAGAGAAAGCCAATCTCTTACGGGCTGGCTCTACAAAGTCATGATCTGAGATTGCCTGTATAACCATAGATTAGTTATCTAGTATAGGATAAAGTGAATTACTTGTTATGTTAGTGCTCGAAATTTCGATTGATACGATATTTGCAGCAAATGCAGGTAAGAAAACTTCTAGTTTTGGTTTTTTTACTAGCGATATGTACAAAGTTGCAAGTTAAAAAGTTATGAGAAGCATATTTTTGACTTATTGACTTGTAACATATGTGTTCTATACTCTATCAAAATAAATAGTTTTGCATCCAAATTAAACAATGTTTTGGGATAATTTTGCCTCAAGGTATTTTTTCTATCAGAGTAATGTTACTTTTCTTTCTAGTTTCTTTTAGAATCTAAAATTGAATTGTGTTTAACAATTACAAAAATAACAAAATGTCATAAATAAATTGATAAATATAACCAATAAAAAATGATGAAATATAAATAAATTAAAATATCTCAATTCTCGGGGTTTCTCTATCGAATTGGGAGTGTCAATCTCGTTGGAATATCCGCCTCATCAAGTTTTCTGGTCCTTACCTCCAACCAAAAACTCGATGGTTGATGAGCATTTGGCAACTTCTCATCGACTCCATCCAAGTACAGCATTTGACAACTTCTCATTGACTCCAAAGATCATCGCATGGGTTTGATAGAAAAGTTGATGAGCATGAAGGCTACACCATCCACTTCATTGGTTGAGGTGTTTTCAGTTATTGAGGGATCTTCTCCCAGTCTGGTTGAATCCATTATGTTCTGTCCTTCTGATCTCCCAGGTGAAGGGAACAAGCATAGCAAGACACTTTTCATCAAGGTGCAAATCTTTAATCGTTCCCTTCCATGTGTTATGGTGGATGATGGTTTCGCTCTCAACCTCTGCCCTTCCAAGATCCTTCCTCACTTGGGGCTAGATGAATCCATGTTGGAGAAATCCAATACTGTTTGTTATAAGGGCATACGACAACACGAAGGGAAGTGTGATAGGATTTTTTGAGGCCAAGGTTATGATTGATGAAGTGAAGTCCAAGGTTTTGTTTACTGTCCTCGAAATTCTTGTCACTTACTCCTTATTGCTTGGTCGTCCTTGGCTTCACTCATTAGGGGCCATCCTTTCCACGGTCCATTAGAAAGTCAATCTCATCCATAATGGAAAGCTTGTGACCATTGAGGCAGATGAACCATCAGTTGTAGCAGCTATGGAAGCTGAGGAAAAAGAGATGAGGGTGGCCGTAGCCTACCAAGATACAAAATGGACTGTTAAGGGGTATATATCCCTTAAGATTGAGAAGATTATGATGAAGTACGGTTACATAAAGGGGAAAAGCGCTTGGGAAGAATTTTCAGGGGATTGTAGAACCCATCATACATGTGCCATGGTCATTCAGACTTGGTTTTGGAAATCGCCCAAGTGCTAGGAAATCCAAATCCCATTCATGTCTAATGATAGGGGCTGAGGTTGAGAAAAAGGTATTCATAGGGGAGGAGGAACCTATCGAGATAGGGGGAAGGAAAGTCCCTAGTTTTGAGATCTTCAATGATGTATACGACTTCAAGAACGGTTGCATGATCGAGACCTCAATTTCTATGGAAGTATATGGGAATGCTAAAGGAGATGAGATGAGTGAAGCAGTCGAAGCTATCACTAAAGCCCTGGCTGTACTTATGAGGAAGAACTGGAAGGGAAATCCTATAAGCAAGGCATTCAAGAACTTAGCAAGGGCCGTGGCTGAAGAAGCTCGTGAGAACCTACACTCTGAGACTACTAGTTCAGTTGCCAGTGTTACCAAGACTTACAAACAAGGCCCTCTGCCTGTGGAGGAGGATTCAAATGATATAATTTTTAATGTTGCAAACATTTTTGATGCAAACAATGCCGCTTATGAGGCATATCATGGATAAATTGATGCATTTTCCATTCACAATTTGCTTGAATATTTCATTTTAAAGGCATAACACACTCATAACAATAACATTCTTAACAGTATCACCATATTTATTAATGAAGTTGGCTTTGACTATCTCGCAATGGCATAAAAAATCCAATGGTTAAAACTTACCACCAAAAACTGAGAAAAAATGTGCTTAGCAAACATGATAGCCTTAGGTCTTTGCTTATCTTTCTTCATGAGGGAGGGAAGAAGAACATATCAATAAGAAAGAAAGCCAAGAAACCCGAAGAGCAACATGCCCCACATTAAAGGCACCATTGAAAAAGAAGATTGGGACCCATACCAATCTAAAATCAAAGCAAACTTAAAACCCAATCCAATGCTCTTCCAAAACCTTCATAAGAAGAAACCATCCAACAAATAAGCATTTCTTATCAATGTAGGTACCTCCAATCCCCATTGGACCTAAATTTTCCTCCAAAAGAGCTATCTCCGCTTGTTCCAAAGCAAGAAGACCCTCTACCTTGCACCATATCCCAAACCTTCCCCAAAATAATATGATCTCCTTCTTTCACAAGGGGGATAACCTCACTACCCCACCTTTCACGAAGGGAAGAATAAGTATTTTTCAGCACCTAAGGGAAGCAACTCGAGGCACTTGATGACCTACAGATGTATTAGCAGCGCATGGCTCGAGCCTACAACAAGTCAGATATTTGAAGGAGCCTCTTAAGGCGGGTGATCTGGTTCTCAAACAACTGCGCCAAGCCAACATTGATGCTAAGTTCAGGCCTAACTGGGAAGGACCATTTGTGATCAAGAAAGTCCTTGGCAAGGGAGGAATCAAACTCATGGACATAGATGTAAATGAATTTGTGAATCTAGTGAATCAAGACAGTTTTAAGCGTTATCATGTCTAGGTCAAAAGAAATAAATCACAGAAAAACAACACAAATAATAAAAGAAATAAAGAATAAATCACTCGACGAGTGGTCCTCTACTGCTCGGGAAAAATTTAGGGTGCAACCCGCTGGTTGGTATTCCACAAACCAATCAGGAAAAAGTTAGGGTACTCTAATGCAAATAAAGCCCGCTAAGTTGAAAACCTGAAAAAGGCGACTTAGGCAAAAGTTAGGGCATTGAGAGAAAAATGTCAATTGCTTTCTAGAAAATCTGTAAAAGGACTAGTAGGCAGTAGGGATTAACCATTGGAAATTATTACCATTGCCTATGTACTCAAATTAATCTCATCATTGAACATGTTATAATTTGCTAAGAATTCTGGTCTTATGAATGCATGCATGTCTTTACATGAAATAATCGCAAGTATGTGAACATCAGTTTTTCTCTACATTTTGTGCCCTTTGTTGTTATCTTTACTGCGCTTACATTATTCAACAAAAGACAAAAATACCGATAAGCCATAAAAGAAATAAGGTTTATGCAAAAGTCGGAAGAGTCTGCTGGATTGAAAACCTGAAAGGGCAGTCCCGGCAAAAGTTAAGATGAAAGAAAAAGAAAGAAAAAGCCTACTGGATTGAAAACCCGGAAGGGCGGTCCAGGCAAAAGTTAAGGTAAAGAAAAGAAAAAAGTAAAGTCTGCTAAGTTAAGCAACCAAGGACAATTCAGGCAAAAATTAGGACAAAAAGAGACGAAAATGAATGTTCGATAGGTCATCTCACACCGAATGGCCTATGCAAAAATTAGAACTCAATTCAAAAAAGCTGGTTTAGTATTGCATTCATTTTTCCAAACATCATTTATAACTGCAATGTTTCACAGCTGGGATTCCTCAAACTTAGTTCTCCCACTATGAAATAACATGCTAGCATGTAAAGTGTAGAAATTAAAATAATAATTACAAGGCTTTCCAAATCCTAGACATTTATCTAAACAATAAATAAAATACCCGAAGGCCTAACAATCATCTATCCTAAATCTACCTGCACAAAATGGTTAGCATGAATACGACACATATACGGGATATATCACATATAACATGCATAATTAGTGAACCATATAAGACTCGAGTTAGTGTGATCATGGCATAGTTATTATACAATTTATGGAACCCAGTAGGATGGCCAAAAGTGGTGTTTGTGACAAAATCTCGTTGTATTTACATTTTAGACTCGATTTGTTATTTTAATCGGATTATTAGTGAAAATGCCACATTTTATGGGGTGAGGATTGTTTTCGGGGAGTTTTGGACTCCCATCATTGCACTGTACATCCTAGCTTCGGAAATTAAACTAGGTCAAAAATAAAATGAAAATAAATCTGCTGTCCAGAATGTCATACCGCCGGCGGTATGAGTGAAGCCGCCAGCGACATCAGTGATGACGCCGGTGATTTCGCTTACACAGGCCTGCAAAATAACATTTTAGGTACCATAAAGAAAGGGTCCCATAAGAAAATAAAGCCGTTGGTGATAAAGGGAGCCTCTGGTGGTATCATTGATGTCGCTGGTGACATGAATGATATTGCCAGCGACTTCACTTGTCACCGGCAATTTTAGCTTCTTGCAGTAGCTACAGTTAACGGTCGAAAAACGACTAAAAACCCGAAACTAAGCACAAAATAATAAATAAATACAATAATAAATGCCAAAGAGCTATGAGACTTAGAATTTTTACCTCGGGGCTGTGAATCTACCTCTTTGTGATCCAAATAACACCTCCGGGGAGCTCAAAATGATGATTTGGGTAGTGGGCTAAGATATAAGTCTCCAAATCCTATTAAGATTGATTTTAAACTTAAAATCTACTGATTTTAAGTCAATTCTAAGAGAGTTCAACAAAGAAAAACCAAGAAAAGATGGAGTAATTCCTCTTTTCTTACCTTTTCTTCACCTTATCTCACTAAAATTTCCCTAAATTTCTCTCTAAAATTCAAGTTCTTACTTGTTCCCCCTTGAAAATGTCTAGAAAGAGGCCTTTTATAGGCTAAAATTCGGAAGAAATTGACTTTTCTCAATTATTCGGAGGGTATCGAGCAAAGCATGGCAAAAAGTTATCTGCCTGCAGAAGCCAAACCGTTGGTGGTATGGATGATACCGCCGGCGGTATGGCGGCTTCAAGCTCTGTCAGGTCTAAAAAGTAAGGCATGACCTAGTCTAAAAAGGTGCTTTAGGGGTCAAATCCGCCAAAAAGAGATTTAAGCGGGATTTTTATATAATTAGGGTTATTTTTGAATCTTTTAGGGTATTTAGGACTAAATTAATTTTTGGGTACAAATCATCCGTTTGAGCTCCCATCGAACGCGTTATCGGACATGCCGAACTGAATTTTTCCTAAACCAAAAATTCATAAAGAATTTTTTTATCGGTAATAAAAATTCGAAAAGAATTTTTATATAGAGGATAAAAATACGAATATATGTCATTATCGTCTTGCGAGAGGGATTGCAAAATCCCGTGCTCACACTAAGAACCCCAACAAAGAACAAGCCTTCTGATTTTGTGAACTGCACAAGCGCAATCATGCTTATTCCACTTTGTAGGCTTTAAGGGAACCCCCAAGTATTTCATGGGAAGATTTTCCAATTCAACTTCAGCCATCCCCAAAAGATAGTCATGAGCCATGTCAAATACACCACAAACATACAAAAAGGATTTACGTTTATTAAGAACTAGGCCTGTAGTCTCTGAGATGACATTGAACCCCTCAAGTAAGGAACTAAACACCTTAACATTAGCCTTACTTAGAAGGATCAAGTCATTGACAAAGCAAAGGGCATTCAAATTAACTTTCCTACAACCCGGATGAAACTTCAAATCTAAAAACCGGGTGTATCAATGCAAAATTCTAGTTAAATAATCTATGATGAGAACAAATAGCAAGGGGGACATCAGGTCTCCTTGACGTAAACCTTTGCCACCCAAAAACTCACCTTGGATCCGCCCATTTGGCAACAAAATATAAAAAGCACTACGAAGGCAACACATAATCTACCAAACAGACTTAGAAGGGAAACTAAGAGCATTAAGTAAATCCTCAACAAAGTCCCATGAGAAGGTATCATATGCTTTACTCAAATCCACTTTGAGCATGCAACGGGGAGAAATTGAGGAATGCCCATAAAATCTAAGCAAGTCTTAGAGGATAAGCACATTATGAGCAAGAAGCCTACCCTTAACAAAGGCACCTTAATTTTCATTAACAAGAAAAGGAAGAACTAGATACAATCTTTTGCAAATAAGCTTCGAAATGCATTTATATAAGGTACTACAACAAGCAATAGGGCGATAATCACTAGCACAAGAGGAGTTATATACCTTAGGGATGAGCACAAGTAACGCTGTAGAGAACTCTTTCGGTAGAGAACCAACACGAAAAAATTCCCGAACAGCCGCAATGATGTCCATACTAATAGTGCTCTAGGCAGAATTGAAAAAACCCACTCCAAACCTGGGCTTTTGTTGTTATCAATACTAAACATAACATCTATAATTTCCCTATCAGTGAAAGGCTCAACAAGAGCCAACTGGTGGTCCAAGTCTAAAATCGGATCAAGAGCAATATATTTACTATCCAAACTTCTAGACACCGAACTCAATGTGCCCATAGAAGATTTGAAATGATTAATAAAATGAGCCTTCACTTTCTCAAAACTATCAACACAGACACCATTATCTAGATAGGTCAGAATACGATTGCGAGCCCGGCTTTTACTAGATGCATGGAAAAATCCAGTACTATCATGTCCAAGTTTCAACCATGTAATCTTACTCTTCTGATACACAAATTTCTCATAAGCACGACTAGCCTTGTCATAGGAATCCAAAACAGCCCTCTCTTTGAGAAGTAGAGAGTGATCATTCGGGTTTAAGATCAAGGCGGCTTGGATATTGTTCACTTCTAGGGAGGCTGCATTCCCAAAAGTAATCTTATTAAAACACCTCAGCTTCACTCTAAGAATCGAAAGATTCCTAGAAATATTTAGAAGGCCATGCACCCTAGCCCTCAATCGCCAAGAAGCAACAATAGAAGAGTTGTAGGCTAGATGGTCAACCCACATATTAAAGAAATGAAAAGGGCCTTTTACCACCTTCCTCTGGACATAACCTACCCACCAACTTTTAGCAATGGTCATACTCGGCATTAGAATGATACAATGTACTACATACATTAAATTCGTCATTCCATTGTTCATTAGCATAAATCCAATCATGTTTATTAAAAATTCTGCAATTACCCAATCGTCTTTTAGACTAGGAGAATCTTGGACGAAAGTGATTGAGTTCCTCTAAAAAGGCCTTTTGTAACCAATCAATACCATTGGCAATGTCCTCAGAAAGGACCGCGCAGCCACCAATCTTATCATCTGCCGATAAAATTTTGTTAAAATTGCCCATTACCAACCAAGGGGATGTAGAACCAACCTAGGATAATTGATTCTATAGGTCTTTATGATGGTCTATGGTATGAAGACCACAGGCAATAGATAGGAAAAAGAAAGAAGGTAAACCCATGATTTTAATACGACAGTGAACCAGATATAAGGATACGACCTCCCTCATGTGAGTGCAAATTAGTAAAATACCTCCAACCATTAGAAAATTTATTCACAAACAACTCAACCAAAAATTTACTAAGCTTTGTCTCGAGCAAAGCACACATTTCAACTTTATTAAGGGAACATAGCTCCCTAATGACCCTTTGCTTTGAGGATCGATTTAGACCCCTCACATTCCAAATTAGAAAACACCCCATTATTAACCAATTTAGTATTCTGTTTCGACCTAGAACATTGATTGACAACATGCCCTGATTTATTAACCTTTTTATTCCTGGAAGGTGTAATCTAGGGGCCATCCTTATCAAATGACTCTGCTGCCTCTTTAGGGCCAGTATCGTGCTCAATAACCGAACCCGCTGATTTCTGAGAAACCACCGCAACACCCCCTTCAATCAACTCATCATACTATTGAAATGGTTTTGAAAGACGAAAAGGTATGTTAATGAATTATTTGTCATTAAGTATTAAAAAATTTATCACAATAAATGTTTAATAAAATCGCATAAAAATGTTTTACTTTATATTTTCCCTAATATCAATTTCATATGGTTTGAGTGTACACCGCTCTTTGTTAGTCAATCGGACTCTCAAAAAATAACTCAAATATCATCTCAAAATACATACTTTGAGATGATATTTGAGTTATTTTTGGCAAGTAGATTTGTTCTAATGAATTAAATATTCTCAATTAAAATGTGGTAAACAATTTCTCTTTTTTCCCCTCAAATCATGCATAAATAAATCATGCTTCGCAATTACTTTTATGATGATTTTTAAAATTATTCATGAAGAATTTTTTTGTTTTTTGGTAAAAATTGTTGGTTCAGAGTGCTAAAATGGTTGGTCATATCCGGGCTGTAGAAATAGCAAATGTTTCAAAAGGTAGAAGTAAATGGGAACCGGTTCTTTGGCCAGAAGTGTAATCGTTTTGATTACTCGATTTTCCATAGGTAAACATTGTGCATCTAAAATTTAGCTTTCAATTATTCAATTAATATATTTAAAGTATTTTGATATTAAAATTGTCAATAATTAAACATTCAAATTGGTTTCATAGATATACGCTTCAAGTTTGTGTAATGGATGACACAAAGTTTATTTTTTTTACTAATTTGGAACCGTGAAGCACAACAACTGATTAGAAAAACTACAAATAAATTGAGGGATACAGTAATTAAGTTACATAATTTTCCCATATCAATAATATATCTACTTTGAATTCCAATTAATTTTAGTGTTTCTTCGTTAATAATGTTTTAAACATCTTTTATTGCTTTTTGTCTTCTAAATTATGTTAGATGTCTGTTGCACTTGGTGAAACACCTATACCAATGTAATTAGAGAACATTATAGGAAGAGGAATTATGTTTAAACTTTCAGTTAAGTGCAGCAATATTATTACACATGATGAAGTGTATTATGTGCTTAAACTTAAAGAGGATGAATAACTTCTGAAATAATATAATCTTTTGCTCCCTCAAATATCATGGACTGTAAGTTTAATTTTTTTATATGTAACTTCAAATTGGTAGGTTGTATTATTTGCATTTTAGTTCATGTATATTTTAACCTTAAAATTTTATTACAATAGGATCTAGATTTTGATGTTGATCAATTTTCAGATGCAAATGAAAATTTTAAGGTACTTCTAATATTTATATTATAAGTACAAATGATTCATTATCTACTATGATTAAATTAGGTCTTTTATTTATTTATTTATTTATTTTTGACAGGATTCGATATCAGAAAATGAGGCTAATTCTCCTATCACACATGTAGAGATAAGAAATTAAACTCTGACACCGTCGATATTGATAGATGAAGATAATGCACAACTTTCGAGAAATCGAGCAATTGAGCAAAATAAATGAGGATTAAGGCCATGTTCTTTTGGACTGCAAATTTCTGAACTGAACTGATTTCAGTATAAATTTATAACTACACATAGCTGAACTGAACTGAACTACATTGAATTGTATTCCAAGAGAACATGGCCTAAGAAGGAGAAAGATAATTGATATGTATCTCTTTTTAAAGAAAGATTAGTATTTATTGAATTATTGTCAAACTTGGTAGAACTATTATTTGGTGTTATGTATTATTTATATTTTATTGTTGGATTGTTTCATTTTAAAATGTGTTATTTCTTCCAATTTTAACTGCAGAAAATTTTAAATTATAATCCTATTTAAGAAAAATTTAAATTTTATAATAGTACTTACTCCTTCTTATGGATAATAATGAAATATTTTAAATTATTTGATCAATTAATATATCTCCTAAATACATGTTTTAAAAATTTAATTTGTTGTTCTTGATTTTATTTAATTTTATTCAATTGATTATAATCCTATTTAAGAATTAATGTAATTATTTTTTCTTTATCAAATATTTGACAGGGAATCACAAGACAACTGCAGAAAAGTATAAATTATAATCCTATTTAAGAAAAAATTTAAATTTTATAATAGTACCTACCCCTTCTTATGGATAATAATGAAATATTTTTAAAGCAATGAAGTCCTAAAAGACTTTTATATCCTTATACCTTTTACGGCCTAATTGATGACATGCCTAATTATCAACTAATATATCTCCTAAATCTATTTTTTAAAATTTAATTAGTTGTTATGGATTTTATTTAATTCTATAGATTATAATCATATTTAAGAAAAAATTTGAATATTAATTACAATCAAATATTGATTATAATCATGTTAGTCAATTGTACTTTCTCCTTTAATTCTATTGATTTTATTTAATTGTATTCTATTGATTATAATCCTATTTAAGAATTAATGTAACTATTTTTTCTTCATCAAATATTTGATAGAGTCATAAGATAACTGGGAAAAGTATGAATTATAGTGGAGGTAAAACGAGAGATGTCCCCCCAGGTCGGTTCGAACTCTTTAGGGTTCGAGAAGCTTAAGTGTTGTATAGTGGCGGGGTCTTAAAGTGACGCATGTCTCATCGGAAGGCGTGATGACCGATCTTTGAGTTTTCGTTGGTAGGGGTCGCCCTTATGAACTGAAGTTTTGAGCGGGGAAAAATGTTTCAATTTTTCCGAGATTGGAGTTTGACCGCCAACTGTCAACTGTTTTCGCATGTTCCCAATGCCTTGGAATTTATTGTCATTAATTGCAGGCATTTACTCTCTCTACCCCATAAATAGGGGTGAGGTAAACTGTTGTTTCTCATTCTTCACTCACTGGTGGTTTTACCGGAATCCTTCCTTTTCCTACGCTATCTGGTAGATCGATCATGGGTCCCAAAGCTTGGGTGATTGGGCGTCGACCACCAGATGGTTTGCACATTGGATTAGAGGGTGGGCTTGAAGACTTTTCTTTGCCCAAGGGTGGATGTAGTGTGGTGGGCTTTTCCCAGGGGAGGACGTAGCATTCGGATGTCGCGGCGGTGTCGTTGCAACCTTCCTCGTTGCACACCTTGGCGAAAGGTACTCTCTACTGCCATTCTGTACGACCTGGAGTGCCACCACCGGTGATGGTTTGACGTGCCGTCCTCCTCCTATTTTCCATTTCTTACCACTCAGAATCTTCGTCTGGGGGTTTCAGTGGTATTTTATTTTCTTTTTTATTGGCCATGAGATCAGCCATTGTGGGCTCGGTTTTACATTCCGTAAATGTAGTCGTTGGTCATACCAAGGCTATGGGCTCGGCCATTGTGAGCTCAGTTTTATGTTTTATGAATAAAGTTATGGTTTTATGTCACATCGGTTGGCTTTTGTTCCTTGCTTTAAATTTGTTGGTCGGCTCTTTCCCCTTTTGGAAGGCCGATCTGTAGCTTTTTTACTTAATTGTTCTGACAGGGGTGTTTACTTACGCGTGGCTTCTATGCGGGTCTTTTTGACTTCGGAGTACTGAGCACGTAACCACTTAGGCTTCTCTAGGTCATAATTACATGGCAATTCAATTTTCGAGGCATCGTTTCAAATTTTGCCGCCCATTTTCTCTATAAATACGGGAGCAAACTCTTCCCTCATTATCTCTCTTCTCGCTCTCTCTTTGCTCATCCTACATCGGCTTTTAGTAGCATCGGTAAGTTTTTTTATTACAATGGATTTGTCCGATACATCTTCATCTGGCTCGAGATCCTCATCCTCCGCTTCAATCTCCACCTCGGACTATGCTTCTGCATCGGTTCCTCCGACTTTACATCCTGATACGACCACACCGATTCCTACACCTCCACTTCAGATTGTTAATAATCAGCAACATCCTCACTCAACCGATGGCTGGACCTCCGAAGATTCTGATAGGTTGTACAACTTTCAATCGAAAGAGAGTAATGTAAAAGCGTATACTAAGGAGATTGTTTTCTATCCATCGTATCTTGGTTTGAAGGTAATAAATCCTAAGCCAAGTAACAATGTTCCAAAATCTACGGCGATGTCTTCGAAGGCTGTGGTATGTACTCCCGCATCGGTCAGTCATGATTTGGTTCACAAATATATAGGGGTTATGTTGGATGGTCATCCTGGTGCGTATGGGACTGTTTTGACCCCGGAAGATAGGATGGATGTGCCACCGCGCAATGCGTTTGCTATCTTTAAGCAGCATATTAAGTGAGGATTCAAACTTCCTCTAAGTAGACCGATCTGTTCTATCCTCAGAGATTTTAAGGTTTATCCCTCGCAGGTGTTCCCAAATGCTCTTATGGAGTTTGCTAATTGCCAAGTTATGCCAGGACTTGAACTTGTGGCTTGATGGTGTCATCTTCCGACGGTTTTACCATCCAATGCAGAAGGGGGCGGGCAATTGTTTATATTGGTGCTTGGGTCGGCTTAGGATGAACAAGCTGGTTCATCGGAAGGATTCAGTGAAGGGTTTAAAGAGGAAGAGGTTTTTGGTTAATTTGGACACCGATGCGAAGATAATATATCCGAAGAATGCCCTTTATAGGCGCGGCTACTGGCCTTTTCCTGTGATATAGAATACACAACATGGGAATCCCTCTACATGGAGACCCGATAGCCAACTGATGAGGCAATAGGCTAGTACTGTGAGTTATTTGTCGCACGTTAAGGTCCTGAAGTTGTTGTGGACCAATGCTGCCCATTTATTAATTACCACATCAAGTATGTTGAAGTGGAGGATGGGGTAGTCAAACTTATCCCGAGGGTCGAGGGCGGCAAAGATGTTGAGCCTGCCATTCCAAAAGGTAATGATCGTCGCCATTCCTTATTTTTTCAAAGTTGATTTGTTACTTTTGCCGATGTACAGGTATGTCTAACTAAGGCAATTACTTTGACGTTCTCGCAGCTGCGGCAAGGTCTAAGAAGAGGAAGTCAAGAAAGGGCAAAGTTTCTGATATTATGGTTGCCGAAGAGGGAAACGCGATAGGGGCGAATGTGAGGTGTAGATGATGTGTGGGTCTCCCTTGGCGCCTTTGTGAGAGAGGTGGGGCTCACTGAGGGTTTGGTTGGATTCAGACATGACAAAACATGTTTAGTTAAAGTTTGCACAATAAGATAATTTTAATGAATAAAAGAATCGAGACCCAAATCCCGATACAATTGATAGAGTTGCCACCCAAGT
Organism: Euphorbia pulcherrima; assembly: GCA_947683365.1. Lineage (NCBI taxonomy): Eukaryota > Viridiplantae > Streptophyta > Magnoliopsida > Malpighiales > Euphorbiaceae > Euphorbia > Euphorbia pulcherrima. Next base: position 11,359,089 of record CANTUS010000016.1, read on the forward strand.
TGTCTACTTGGGAAAGAGTTTTGGTATGGTTCCCTCTAGGTGGGAGACTCATACCTATTCGATCAGAGATTCGGGTATCGAATGAGTCACTTATTTCTCTTTTAGTGGATTCAAAATTATATTCATCGCGTAAAACCGTTTTAGTTTTCATCATTTTGGGAATTATCACAGATATCCTATTTCTACACTCTTTCATACTCATTACATGTGTTTAAATAGTACAATAAAACGCAAGCAATAAATGGGGGGATAAAAATTACAACTGGGGGAAATGGGGAAAATTTGTAAAGAGAATCTATACATTTGTTCTAAGTTATAAAACAAAATAAAAATAAATTTCCCTGCATCCACAGACGTTAGCACATTTTATAGTATATAACAAATAATTATTTTATTGAGAAAAATGTGATTATGTTGTAAAGCCATATTTAACTTTTGTGGGTTGATTTACCTGATTATTAGTGAGAATGATCGCACGGTAAATGGTGAGTTGCATTGATTTTAACCGATTAAAAGATGAATTCTAGATTCTACCTTAGGGCCGATACTCGTACGGGTGGGCGAGACCCATATGGCTACCGGGGAGGGCCAGAACGGGTATGGGGAACCCATACGAGTCTTATCTGGTCCGATAGAACCTTTGTTCGATTTACTTTAACAGATTACAGTAGATTGGTGGCAGAAGAGGTAAAATAAGAAAAAGAGGGATTTTATTCCTATAAGTATGGCCCACTAAATTGATATCCTTGGGGATATATAGTGCCAATAAGGCTCATATGGGTGAGGACCAGACTCGAGACAAGAAATGAAAGCAACAGATATAATGGAAGCAACAAACAATAATTATAACTAAATAATTGAGATGTGAGTCTGTTTGAAACTCAAGAGCGTTACCTTTTCGACGTGAGTCCACTTTGAGGTGATCCCTTTACTGTGGAGAGAGCCCGACCAAAGTAGATGGAATAGGACTATTTAGGTGAGTATTTGTTGTTGGTCCTTGTGAGAATATTTATACGGGCAGAGGGGGGCGAATGGCCCTTTTTCACGGAATTAGCAAACTTAGAAAAGTCTTTAGTGTAGCATGTTTGATTATGATCTAGAAGATGGATCTGGATGATGCAAATGTGTGCAATTAAGTAAACGAGAAAGAAAATCAAACACAAGTATTTTATACTGGTTTGGCCCCGCCTACGTCCAGTCCCCGGAGTTTCCTTCCTCCGAGCTTGACAACTAGTGGATTCCTTTCCAACTGGCAGGCCTTACAAATTTGTCTCCGGATGGTAACCCCTTTCGGTAGTAGGATATACCACTAGAAGCACCAACTCCTAGCTGAGTCCTCTTATCTTTAGTAAGATGTACCACTTAGCCTTCTACCTTAAATCTAAGCTGTGTCCTACAGGGGATATCACTCAAAGCACCTACTTTAAGCTATATCCTAAACTCTCAACTTACCCAAGTTGGAAATTCTTACACTTTGGTTTTTAACAAAGGGTTGTATTTTGGAGTTCCTCAAGTTTATAGTTTCACTTGGGAATCCTTACAAACAGATTTTGAATCAAGGGTTCTTGGAGGGATTATATCAACTGATTGTATAAGTGTTGCTTTGTTACTTGCTTTTGTAAATCAATCAGTTGACCTACTCATTTTGTGAAGAGCTCCTTTTATAGGCTTTGATCATAAATGTAGCCGTTTGTGGTTGGTGAACTTTCATTTAATCTTCACCCTTGATCAGGTCGATGTGGAGCTTTCGGATCCGTTGATCAATCCGTCAGATTGCATTTTAATTTATTTGAAATCTTGGGATTGAGGCTGGAAAGTTGTCAGTGATCATTTTGCTTGTCATTTTGTGATGCACCAACTTTCATGCCATTTGCTCTATGATATGTGCTCCACGTGCGCCTTTATTTATCTTGGAGAAAATGGTAGTTAGCTCTTTCTCTGTCAGGTGTCAGACCCTATTGACTTTTCTCTAAAATATGCAAGCTGTCATTTTTGTCTTTATCTTGGGGAAAGGATCTTTGACTTTCATAGACCAAAAAGGGTAGAGGGAAAAGTATATTTGAAAACTTTCCCTATATTTGAAATATAGGTCTTCCGGATGTCTTTTGGACCTATATGCTCCGGATGTTTCTTCCGGAGATAACTTCAATCAGGTTTTCTGGATGCTGGTTTTGAGGATCAGAAGTTTGTTTCCTTTCCAAACTCTGTCCGGATGATTTCCCCTAGTGCTTAGGTTTTTAATTTGTTCAATGGATGACTTGTGTCTTGATATTTCCATTTGGATTTGGGAGAATTACATACATTGTTTTTGGTTCCTTCAAACTTGATCTGGATTTAGATTTTTTATCCGGATCATTGTTTCCCCTATTTGATGGAAACAAAAACCCAAGTCATCTAAGTATGGGTGTGTTTACTAAGTGTAATTTTTGTTACTTAGTCTTTTACAATGCTCCCCCATAATTTTAGCATCCTAACTCCCCCATGATTTTTGCTTCTAAGTTTGTTTCAGTACAATTATAGATTGTACTTTAGAAGTAATTGTTTTGATAGTTAAGATGTTTCACGTCATATATACTTCTGCTGTTAACAATGGTTAACATCATGAAGTTCAGTATTACAAGTTACAGAAATACATATAAAGTGAATCTAGCTATTACATAAGTATTACAAGATTATCTAGCTAGCTTAACTATTTCTATGGATGGACCACTCTTTAGGACCTTCAGCATCTTTCCTTTCCCACTTCCTTCTCCTTGATGACTCTGATCTTCCTCCCCCTTTTAGCTTCCATAAAGGGGATCAATAACCATATAGGTATGCTTGTCCCAAGATTTCTACCATACAGAGGAGTAGATAGAGTAGTCTTTGTTTCCTTTAGCCCGCTCATCAATAATATGATCCACTATAGGTAGAGTCAAATAATAAGGGCGAAGGGACCTCCGGAGTTGATCATGGGATTGAGAGACTTGAGGAAGAATGAGCAGAATGTGCTCTTGGTCCTTGGGATTAAAATAGGGAAATATGGCCTTGATTAGAGTAGTCAAACCTTTTTAGCTCATGAACCCTAAGTCCCTGATAGCTTGAACAAGATTGTACAGGATAGGAATGAGCTAACTGTCTGGAATGGCCGGATACGAGGAAGATCCGGAGATAGATAATTTATTTATTCCGGCTTAAAGGAGGGTAATTTCATTGCTAATGCCCTTTCGAATGTTGTGGATAGATTCCGTTTGATCTTTTATTTCTTTGGAGACAGTCTTCTTCTAGTCATTTATTGTTTGCTCAATGCTGGAGTTGCGAGCTTGCATCTCATCACCCATATTATCTAAGATTTTCTATTTGAGCTTGGGGATGGTTTTGTCTATGAAGTTTGCAAGCATTTCCTAAGTTACTAGCTGATCAGTCTCCAGGCTCAGCAGAGTAGGTTTTAGATCTCCGTCTTCCATGAATTTTGTCAAGTTTTCAAACTTGGAGTCAATATAGTCCTTGATTTATGTGGATAGATTAGTGGCGGATGAGGACATTCTATCTAGGACAGTTGCATAGTTATCAGAGGCCAAAGTATTGGCTTGACTGGCATTTCGATTTCCTAAAGAGGAGCTTTCTTTTAGCTCATTTGGAAGAGGCTGGATTTTGGATAGTGAAGCTGCGGTTATAGCTCCAGGAGTTGGGAAGTTCATGACGTGTTGCTCAATTATGGGGAGGCACTTCAAACTTTCTTTGATCTCACCCAAATCCTTTCGAACTGCTTTATTAGATTTTTGCCTAAGCAACTCCTTCTCAACAGCTTTTAGGTGAGTGCATATTGTCAGGATACTCTTCTTGATGAATCCCTCTTCATGATGCTCAAGAGTTGCCTCCTGTAGGAGTTTAAGAGCGGTACTAACTTTGGAGTCTTTGGAGTTTTCATTAGGAAGAGTCACTGATTTTGTGCAAGGCGGAAACTTGGACTTGCTCCACTTTAGTTTCAATTACTCCTTTATTAAAGTCAATCCCTTGTGGATTGAGATTGACTTGTTGTAATTCTGGATCAAAGGATATTCCTTCATCTTCCTCTTTATACTTCTTGATTTAAAATGAATCAGGAATTCCTGCTTCCTCCTTTTCTCCAGATTTTTCAGCCTCCTGAATTTGATCTTTCGGAGTGTAGCTTTTCTTTCCTGCAGTGTTAGTCTTATCGAAATCTACATGTATAGACTCTACCACAGTTTGGTTTCATTTATTGAAGACTCTGTAGGCCTTACTATGTATTGAGTAGCCGAGGAAAACTAATTCATCAGATGATAGCCCCTCCGAAGCCTGAACTGCTTCTGGAGGGGCTATCATCTTTTGAACTATAGCCTTCAACTGCTCCTTTCTCTCCTCCACTCTTGTTTATCTCCCTTTCCTCCTGAGTAGCCTCGCCCGCAGGATCCACTTTAGAAGTGTGCCCTTTGGAACTCAGACCCTCTCCTTCCTCTGGAGTTATTTCATCCGGGTTTGGCACTATGTCCTTAGCTACATTATGTGAGACGGTAGCCAAGTAGTGCTCTTCAGACTTAGGATTAAGATGAGAGAGATCAGGGGTTACCTCTAGGGTTTCTAGTGTCTGATCCGGATGGTTTACATCATCCTTTTCCTCTTCTTCCAGCCTTGCCTTTGGATGGTTAGAACTGTCCTCAACCACCCCTACAGCTGCATTTTTAGGACTTTCAAGATCAATGACTTCATTGCCGGATCCAAGCAGATTCTCTGGAAGTGGTCTTGTTCTATCAGCAAATATGAATTCATCTGCTTCTAGAATCTTTGACAAAGCATCCATATCTTTTGGATCTACGAGAATTGGGGGAACTTAAGATGATTCTCCGGGTCCTTCTGTTGTTCTCCCCTAATTTATTTGATTGTTTTCTTTTATTACTACTAGAATGACGTCGTATTACTTATCATCTTGCCCCATAAATTCTGTTGAGCCGGGAACATATTTCTCTTTGTAGGACTTTGCTTTCTCTAAAGCGGCTCTCTCCCTATACTACCTTGCTTCCTCATTTAGGATTATTCCAGCAAGCCTCTTGCCTTCGCTGGCTTTCTTTTCTTGGGCAGCGAGGGCTTCATCAAAAGTGAGTCCTTTTCTCCTAAGCTGCTTTTGAGGAGGAGCCTTATCCTCTATTTTCTCATCATCTGCCTCCTCTTCCATCTCAGCCAATGTTCTTTTGGGTTTTCTCCTTCCAGCCTCAATTGCTTTTATAGTAATTTGAGGTAGACCCGCAGCAAGCATAAGCTGTCCTTTGTTAGCTATAGCTTTAATCAGTCTACCCCTGGGTCTTGGCTTTTCGGAGCTCAGGATTTGGGTGAGGGGTAGAGTGTCCTCATCAATCTCTTCCAGAACCATTTTAACTTGCTTTTTAGCCTTGGCTTTGTTGGTTCTGGGCCTTTTGGGAATATGAGCCTCCTTTTCCGGATCAACTATCTTTCAGGATTTAATCTTTTGCTCATCCCTTTAGTTTTGCCTTTTCTTCATCCCATTCCTCATTAAAGCAGAGATTGCGGAAATTCTTCTTAAGGGTGGGCTTTCCATAAATCCCTTCAAATCCGGTCAGATCCACTTCCGCCGCTTATAGAATTCTTGTGATTAAGGCGCCATATGAGTTTACATGGGTCTTAAGATAGTGAATGATCAAGACTGGCTAGTTTACTTCCACACTTCCAACCCAAAGCTGCAAGATGCAGTGCTGGAGTGAAGAAACTATAGTCAATGATCCCTTCCTAATTAGGATGAGCTTAGCCAGAACGAGCTGTAGGAATCTGGGTGTTCTGGGAAAGTAGGTTGAGAATTTATCGCTGAAGTAGTTCTTGTGGAGCCATAGTTTCGACTCGTACTCAACTCCAGTCTCATCCCCATCTTTTCTCAATATTATTTCGGAGTTCTTCATATGCAGATTCTTCTCAAAGAATTCTAGAGTGAGAATTATGACCTTCCCCTGTACCTCAGTGCGTAAGGCATCAAAATGGTTGTGAGCACTGAGATTTGAAAAGATTTCTTTCACAAGTTTTGGGTAGGTAGGGCAATTTATCTTCAAGAGATCACCCAGATTTTGATCTTCAATTAGGGTGAAGAAAGAAGGGGTTCTGAATAGGTAATCATCACCTAAGTGATCAGTGAGTATGACGGCGTCGGAGGTTTTGAGATTTAGGGATTCAAAACTAGTATCCTTCAAGTCAGATACTTGAAAGAGATTTCTACTTGGTAGGATTTTAAGGGTGTTGGAGGTGTTTGTGGCTGCCATTTTAGAGAGATTTTAAAAGGTAGAGTTCTGGGTTTGAATTTTTGCAGAGTAACAGTAGAGTAGTTGCTCGGGTGAAGAAGAGAAGGGATTTTGAGGGGTTTATATAGAATTTTTGAAGTGAGCGTATATTGGTAATTCGGACTCCGGCTATTTTGATTGGATTGATGACATGTCAGTCGGATTTTTAGGAGAGAGGTGAATTCAGTTTAACCAGAGAATATGAATGGTTTATTTTTGAATTAACTGCTGTATGTGTAACAACTAATGGACTTTTAAAATTCAAAAAGTAACAGTTACCTTTATGAGCTTTTACTGCTATATGTCATCTTAGTCGGCTGATGTGGCAAACTTTTGGAATAGATCTTCCCAGTACTTCTTGTCTTCTGGAGTAAGTTTTTATCTCAAGATCTGGCTTGATTTAAAACCTAACCTCCGGAGTTTTTCTAAATTGGATTTAACATCCCAATTGATTCTCTTAGTTTCCTAAACTGATCTTTACTTAGTGGTTTAGTAAAGATATCAACTCTCTGTTCATTGGTTGGAACATATACCAATGCAACATCCTTCTTTATTACATGATCCCGAATGAAGTGATGCCTTATGTTGACATGCTTTATCCTGCTATGAAGCATCGGATTCTTTGATACATCCACTTCTATTGTCACACAATACATCCACACATCTGGATTGCACTCCATAGTCTTCAAGTTATTGTTTGATCTATAGGAGTTAAGCAATACAACTTCCAGCTGCCATATACTCTGCTTCTATGGTGGATAAGGCAACTAAAGTTTACTTCTTGCTATGCCATGAGACTAAGTAATCCCCAAGGAAATGGCATCCTCTGGATGCACTTTTTCTCTCAAGAGGATCTCTACCATAGTCTGCATTTATGAACCCCTAGAGTGTGAAGTCTCCATTACTAGGATACCATAACCCAACTTTAGTGGTTCTTAAGAGATATCTAAGTATCCTTTTGACAGCCTTGAGATGAGGATCCTTGGGATTGGCTTGATACCTTGCATAGTAGCATACTGTATAGTGTATGTTAGGTCTGCTAGCTGTTAAGTATAGGAGTGAGCCAATCATTCCTTTATAGAGCTTCTGATCAACATCTTCTCCTTTACAGTCCCTAAATAAGATTGTGTCTGAGCCCATTGGAGTGGACATTTGTTTGCTGTTGTCCATTTTAAACTTCTTCAGGATCTCATTAGTGTATTTTGATTGATTGATGAAGATCCCATCTGGACTTTGCTTGATTTGTACACCAAGGAAAATTTTGAGCTCTTCCATCATGGACAACTCAAATTCCTTTTGCATTTGAGAGCTGAATTCTTTGCACATCTTCTCATCAGTGGCCCCAAAAATGGTATCATCCACATAGATCTGGACTAGAATAATATCATTCTTCTTTCATTTGATGAAGAGTGTGGTATCTGCTCTACCTCTAGTATATTCCTTGGATATAAGGAATGAGGTTAATCTTTCATACCAGGCTCTTAGTGCTTGCTTTAATCCATAGAGAGCTTTCTTCAGCCTGTAGACATGATCCGGGTGCTTTAGATCTTCAAATCCGGCTGGTTGCTCGACATATACTTCTTCTTGAATGACACCATTTAGAAATGCACTTTTGACATCCATTTGGTATAATGTGAACCCCATGAATGATGCAAAAGCATATAGGATCTAGATTACTTCCAGTCTTGCTACGGGGGTAAAAGTTTCTTCAAAATCAATTCCTTCTTGCTGCTTATAGCCTTGAGCGACTAGTCTTACCTTATTTCTTACTACTACTCCAGATTCATCAATTTTATTCTGGAACACCAATTTAGTGCCTATAATTTATTTTCCTTTAGGAGAGGGCACAAGATGCCATACATCATTCCTGGTGAATTGATCTAGCTCTTCCTGCATCGCCATCATCCAGCTTTCATCCCCTTTAGGTTCTTGAAATTTCTTTGGCTCTATAAGAGAGATAAAAGCAGCATGACTTATTATCTGATTGAGCTGACCTCTGGTTCTAACTAGATTTTGAACATCATCCAGTATATTTTCGATGGAATGATCTCTGTGGGTCCGGATCTCCCTTTCTAGGCCTTCATATTGAACTTGGACTTGCTCCACTATAGTTTCAAATACTCCTTCATTAAAATCAATCCCTTGTGGATTGAGATTAACTTGTTATAATTCTGGATCAAAGGATATTCCTTCATCTTCCTCTTTGTACTTCTTGATTCGAAATGAATTAGGAATTCCTGCTTCCTCCTTTTCTCCAGATTTTTTAGCCTCCCAAACTTGATCTTCTGGAGTGTAGCTTTTCTTTCCTGCAGTGTTAGTCTCATCGAAATCAAACTCTACCATAGTTTGGGTTCATTTATTAAAGACTCTGTATGCCTTACTATGTATTGAGTAGCCGAGGAAAACTGCCTCATCAGATTTAGGATCAAATTTTCCTAATTGCTCTCTATCATTAAGGATGTAGCATTTACACCCGAATGCTTTGAAGTACCCAATTTTGGGTTTTGTTCTCTTCCAGATTTCATATGGGGTCTTTTCTATAGTCTTTCTAATGAGAGCTCTATTTAAGATGTGGCATGCTGTGTTTACGGCCTCACCCCAGAAATATTTTGGCAAACAATTTTCACTAAGCATTGTTCTAGCCATTCCTTCAATGGTCTTGTTTTTTTCTCTCAACTACTCCATTCTATTGAGCAGTGTGGGGGACAGAGAAGTTATGTTCGATGCCCTTGAAGTGACAAAAGTCAGTAAAATGCTTATTTTTGAACTCTCCACCATTATCACTCCGGATGCGTGTAATGCGTATGCCCTGTTCTACTTCTATCCGGATGAATATTTTGGAGAATTGGTTAGAGGCTTTATCCTTGCTTGTTAGTAGGAGAACCCAGGTATATCGAGAATAGTCATCTATAATGACCATAGTGTATTCTCTTCTACCTAAACTCAGTGGCTTAATTGGACCAAAGAGATCAATATGTAAGAGCTCAAGTACTCTTTTAGAAGGAATGTATGAGATGGAAGGGAAACTTTTCTGATGCTGTTTTCCTAGTTGACATGCAGTGCATAGATGATCCTTATCAAAAGCAATCTTAGGCGAACCCACAACTAATTCCTTTTTGGCTAATTTGGATAGGAGGTTCATGCTTACATATCCCAACCTTAAGTGCCATAGCCATGACTCTTCTTCTTTAAACACCAAGCATATATTCTTCTTATCATTTTTAATGTTTACAGAATAGACATTGTTTACTCTAGGTGCGTAAAGAATAAGTTGATTAGACTTACTATCATATATTGGGCAACCTCTAAAGTCAAATGTGACTTTTCTTCCTTTGTCACATAATTTGGCCACACTTATCCGGTTGAATTTCAGTCCATCAACTAGTGAGACATCTTCAATTTTAAATCTAGATCCAATGGTTCTATATCCAATGATCTGTCCCTTTTGATTATCTCTAAAGCTTACTTTGCCTTCCTTCTTCCGGGTTAATATGATGAAGGCCTTTTCATCACCTGTCATGTGCCTTGAGCATCCACTATCAATATACCAAATGTGTTGATCTATTGTGGATCTAAGGCATACCTGTAAAATAGATCAAGTGGGTTTGGGTACCCAATTAGATTTGGGTCCTCTCGAGTTAATAACCATCTCAGGCTAAGGATAAACATCATAATAACCATTTTTAATCTGCATGATTTAGTAATATGATTATTTTTCCCACAAAACTTGCACCTTAAAATAGGTATATTTTGCTTTTGCTTCTTGCTGATCTTCTCCAGATCCTCCCTTCTATAGTTGCCTTTATACCCAGCTTCTTGCACACTAGTAGATGGTCCGGTATAAATCTGGAAGTTGGTTGGAGGTGCAATTTTAGCTCTATAATTTCTTCTTTGTTTGATAGGTTGTTGGTTTTAAGCTACCTTAGCCTTTCCTTTTTAGGCAATAGTATATCTTTGAGCTTGTGGCTGCCTGTTAACTCCATTTGTCTTTTGATTTGGATTCCTTTGAATCCTATTCTAAGGAGGAGGAGGATTATCTCTTCTTGGATCCTTTATTTCAGGTTTCTTTCTGGATGGTTCCTTTAATAGATTGACTTCTCTATCCAGTGCCACTACATTTGCATTCTTTGATTCCTCAGGAAGTTTTCCTCTACTACATCAATATGCTTAGTTGCTTTAACCAGATTGATGTCTTGTGCCATTACCTCAGCATCTTCAGCCAATTCTAGTATTGCTCTTTTCAGAGACTTGATGGCTTTTGCATTCTTCTTTACCCCCTTGATAACAATAGAAAGGGCTTTTGCAAGATCAAAGTTAGACGCAAAATTAGAGCAAGAGTTTACCTCAGTGTTTGTTGTATCCGATTCTATTTCTTCAATTTGCACTATTTCTTGCTAAGAGGCATTCCTTCCGGATTGCTCTACTTCTGGTTCAGTTAGAGCCATGAATGCACAGTTAGCAGTCTCCTCTTCTTTTATTAAAGATGAGTTGCATCTTTCTTCACTGTTGCTCCATGTTGCAACCATTGCCTTCTTTTTGAACTTCTTAGTTCTTTTGAGCTTAGGGCACTTTGTTCTAAAATGGCCTTTTTCGTGACATTCAAAATAGGTAGCGTCTTTCTCCGGATCCTTCTTTTCTTCAGGATTCCTTCTGGGCTCACTTCTTCTGGAGGTGCTTTCTCTTATTCTCCAAGATTCATACCTCTTTGATTTCCTTCTATCTTTCTTTTATATGAATCGATTTAGCCTTTTGGTCAGTAAAGCAAGTTGATATTTGGTGCTCATTGACTCATCAATTTGCTCTTCCTCTCCAGATGAGGCCGATCTGGTGGATTCTGCCTTAAGAGCAATGGCCTACTTTTTCTCCTCAGGTTTCTTCTCTTGTTGGCTGTATCTCTCCAAGGACAATTCTTGGGTTAGAAGACTGCCAATGAGTTCATCATAACAGTAAAAATTTAAGTCATGAGCTTCCTCAATGGCAGTCTTTTTATAGTCCCATTCCTTGATGAGACTCCGGAGCACTTTCTTGACCATTTTTACTTCTGGAATCTCCTTCCCTAGCCTTTTCATTTCATTCACTAGATTTGTGTATCTAGTGTTCATGCTACTGATTGATTCTTTAGGCTCCATCTTAAAGGATTCAAGCTTCTGTTGAAGTACATCAAGCTTGGCCTCTCTTACTTTGGAAGTTCCTTCATAGGTTACCTCCAGCTTCTCCCATATGTCTTTTGCGATCTCACATCCGGATATCCTATTAAATTCAGCTGCACTAAGAGCACAATAAAACATATTAATAGCATTTGCTTTTTCATGCAATTTTTTAAAGTCATTGTCATCCACATGCTTGATGGCTTTCGGGTAGTCATACCCTTTACTTCATAAGTAGGTTCATACGAGCCATCTTTAATAACTAACCATGCTTGCATACTTTATGACTGGATAAGGTTCTTCATCCATTTTTTCCAGAACGTGTAGTGTTCACCGGTGAAGAGTGGAGGATGGGTAACACATGTACCCTCGGGATGAAGTTATGAGTTTTGGAAACTCATTTTGATATGTGAATCAAAATATATGGACCTTTAGCTCGAGATTATTAGATCTCTAGATTGAGGACTTGCTCTAATACCACTTGTTGGTCCCTGTGAGAATATTTATAAGGGCACATGGGGGTGAATGGCCCTTTTTTGTGAAATTAGTAGACTTAGAAAAGTCTTTAGTGTAGCGTGTTTGATTACGATCCGGAAGATGGATCCGGATGATGCAAATGTGTGCAATTAAGTAAAAGAGAAAGAAAATGAAACACAAGTATTTTATACTGGTTCGGCCCCGCATACGTCCAGTCCCCGGAGTTTCCTTCCTCCGTGCTTGTCCACTAGTGGATTCCTTTCCAACTGGCAGGAATCAAGCCTTACAAATTTGTCTCCGAATCGTAACCCCTTCTGGAAGTAGGATATACCACTAGAAGCACTAACTCCTAGCTGAGTCCTCTTATCTTTAGTAGGATATACCACTTAGTCTTCTACCTTGAATCTAAGCTGAGTCCTACAGGGAGATCTCACTCAAAGCACCTACTTCAAGCTATATCCCAATCTCGCAACTTATCCAAGTTGGAAATTCTTACACTTAGGTTTTTAACAAAGGGTTGTATTTTGGAGTTCCTCAAGTTTATAGTTTCACTTAGAAATGCTTACAAATAGATTTTGAATCAAGGGTTCTTAGAGGGATTATATCAAATGATTGTATAAGTGTTGCTTTATTACTTGCTTTTATAAATCAATCAGTTGACTAGCTAATTTGGTGAAGAGCTCCTTTTATAAGCTTTGATCATAAATGTAGCTGTTTGTGGTTGGTGAGCTTTCATTTAATCTTCACCCTTGATCAGGTCGATGTGGAGCTTCCGAAACCGTTGATCAATTTGTTAGACTGCATTTTGATCCGTTTGAAATCTTGGGATTGAGGCTGGAAAGTTGTCAGTGATCGTTTTGCTTGTCATTTTGTGATGCACCAACTTTTATACCATTTGCTCTTTGATGTGTGCCCCACGCGCGCCTTTATTAGTCTTCGAGAAAAAGGTAGTTAGATTTTTCTCTGTCAGGTGTCAGACCCTATTGACTTTTCTCTAAAATATGCAAACTATCATTTTTGTCTTTGTCTTGGGGAAAGGATCTTTGACTTCCATAGACCAAAAAGGGTAGAGGGAAAAGTATATTTAAAACCTTTCCCTATATATGAAATATTGGTCTTCCAGATGTCTTTTGGACCTATATGCTCCGGATGTTTCTTCCGGAGATAACTTCAATTAGTTTTTCCGGATGCTGGTTTTGAGGGTCAGAAGTTTGTTTCCTTTCCAAACTCTGTTAGGATGATTTCCCTTAGTGCTTAGGTTTTTAATTTGTTCAATGGATGACTTGTGTCTTGATCTTTGTCCAGATATTTCCATTTGGATTTGGGAGAATTACATACATTATTTTTGTTTCCTTCAAACTTGATCCGGATTTAGATTTTTTATCCAGATCATTGTTTCCCAGCATTTGTATAGACAGAATCTCCCCTAAATCCTAATGAACGAAGTTAGGAAGGAATAAAATGTGTACAAAATCTCAAAAGAAGGGTTTTCTCCCTATTGTATACCTTCTATACCCCCACTATCCCTTTTCTATACCTATAGAAATTGCTAGAGTTTTAGTATAATTTTCATATGAACAATGAGTGTGTCTGAAATGTGAAGGGAAGACCCTTTTTTATAGGGGAGAGGAGGTCTGAAAGTAATAAATCATGTTTAAGACCTGTCTTTTCCCGAAAATGGTAAGAGATTACTTCCGAAAAAGCCTGAATAGGAAACAACCATACCCATATAGATGGGGCCCACCCATACCGGTACCAGGGGACCCATATGGGTCCCCCCCAAGCATACAGTAGGTAGTCACCCGTATGGGCCTGCGGGTGGATCTGTACCACTATGCAGCACCCGTACGGTACCTAAGTTCAGTCTAGGTTACTGTGCTATGGCCAAACTCAAATCTGCAGTAGTAGGAACGCCTTGGATAGACAACACCTGAAAGATATTCCATCTTATAGCTATCATGATAGTTTCGTGAGAAGGATCATTAAAATCCAGCGCTCATAGACCACCCCTCGTGGGATCATTGCAGATACGGATCTGCATGATCTCACGATATAAGAGAGGGTTTAGAAATCATACCTAAGGTGATGACATGGGCTAGTTCCTTTGAGGTAAACTTCTTTCCTTTACTGATGCATACCCCTCACAACTCTACTAGGGGAGGTATGTGTATCTTTTTCTTGAGGCGGATGACTTTCCTTTTATTACTGTGCATATTCCTAATGAATCAGCTTAGGGAAAGTGTGTATCCCTTTCTTAAGGTGGATAACTCTCCTGCTGGGGAATTTTGAATGACCTGAAAAAAGAATAATAATCAAACACTGAATCAGTTGTTGTCTAAGCAGACGCCTTTTTATTCTTAATTGACTTTTGTGGAAACAAAAATATTTTTGCCCTTAATTAAGAATAAAGAGGTGTGGATCAAAAATCATGTGTGGAAAATGCCGGGTTAGCCCGTTCATAGCTTATTCTGCTGTTGGGGAATACCCCTAGGGTGAGTGCCCCTAGGTTGGTTGGTGGATGCTCCTAGAATAATAAGGGGATGCTCCTGGATGTGATCCCACTACTAGGAGGTGGGGGGATGCCCCCGGATTTAATCCCGCTACTAGGAGGTGGGGGATGCCCCTAGATTTATTCTCATTACTGGGAAGTGAGGGGATGCCACTAGATTTGATCCCCTTTACTGGGAAGTTGAAGGATGCCACTAGATTTGATCCCTTTACTGGGAAGTTGGGGGATGCCCCTAGATTTGATCCCGTTACTAGGAAGTAGGGGATGCCCCTGGATTTGATCCCGTTACTGGGAAGTGGAGGGATGCCCCTGGATTTGATTTCATTACTAGAAAGTGGGGGGATGCCCCTGTATTGGATTCATTATTAGGAAGTGGAGGGATGCCCCTGGATTTGTTCCCGTTACTTGAAAGTGGGGGGAAGCCCCTAGATTTGATGCCGTTACAGGGAAGTGAGGGGATGCCCCTGGATTTGATCCTATTACTGGGAAGTTGGGGGGTGCCCCTTGGACAGCAATGTGGCTGGGGGAATTCCTTCTTTTCCTATAGATACCTCTCCTTAGGTTCCTGCACATGATAAAGGAACTGATCAATAAAACTTTGAGTTAGGAGGGTTGGGACTTGCCCTGATTAAAAGAAAAGACCGAGTTTAGTGTTGTTAGGTTAGTCCCAACTCGAATTGGGGCATCCCTAGTATGCCCCTTCTACTAGCTGGCACTACTAGGGAGTGCCCTTAGGGTGTTTGATGATGGAGGGTGCCCCTCAATGGTGCCCCTTTGGGGAGTGCTCCTAGGGTGGGTGCCCTTAGGGTATTTGATGATCGGGGGATGCCCCTTGATTGGTTGTACTGCTGGGGAATGGAGGGATGCCCCTTGATTGACTACTTTATTGGGGAGGTATCTTCCTAGATGATTCTTCTACTGGGGATTTCTTCTAGGATATCATTTCCTTGGTTTTGCCCAGAATCTCTTATCTTGTGGGGATCGTTGCCCCTTGATATTTTCACAACTTTGGGATCCTCCCCTTGAATGAACCTGCACATGAAAAGGTATTCACTTTATCAATTGCTTTGACATGGCTTACCTTGATTCTTGGTTGACTTTGTGTAGAAAATTTTTGCCCTTTTAATCAAGGATCAAGGTGAGCTAGGGGGTTTAGCCCCTAATTAGCTAAAAGAAAGGGGTTTGAGAAGTGGGGTTTGCCCCAATTAAGATCTAATGTACCTTTGCTACTGAGGAGTTCTGGTTTAGCTTGGAAAACCATTCTAAAATAGAAGGGAGGACCCATATGGCTAGGTAGGAGCTGTACGCCTGATACTGACCTCGTATGGCTGAAGAAGCTGTTGGATGGGATGCTTGCGCTTGCTGTTTAAGGAATCCTGCTTCCACTTGAAAAATGCTCCGAGGTGTGAGGAGGGGACTCGTACAGGTGGCATTTTGCCGAGGTGAGACCCGTACGGGTGGGGATAGACCCATACAGGTTCCCTCTTCGGGGACAGAATGTCTGAAACTGGGTTTTTTACAAACTTTTTTTGACGGATGGGGTCTTTGGTAGCTTTAGGCCTTGAATACAGTGAAGTATAGAGAGTTCCTTTGTCAGCTACGCTCCAATCAGGTAAATTTCTTTTATGCTGAACTTGTATCTTACATTTCAACCAACCATTAGTGGAAACTGTATTTACGAGGTTGTGATACTTATAGTGCCTTTGCTTTGTACTGGTCGTTTGAGACCCATGGGGGTAGATGGTCATACATGGAGACATTGAGAGGATGCGAGTAAGCATGGACGATAGCCGCTTCGTACTGGAGTCCTCTAGAGTGGTACTTTGGCGAGAGGGTCCAAGACTGGAGGACCGGTGCTATTTTAGAGAGATCGATCCTTCCTCCTGCCCTAGTTGGAGTCTTCTGACTGTATCTAATGCTTGAGATGGATCAGGGGCTATACCTGTTGGGTGAGAGGGCCTGAGTGATGTCGGTGGAGGGCTCCTATGCTGAGCTCATCGATTCTGTGCTTCTTCGTCCCTATAAGAGGATCCATTTCGAGGATATCCCCCTCGAGTTCCACTAGAGCGATAGCTGAGGTAGAGAGGATCGCTAGGGGTTTCTTCTCTGTTCGGGACCTGCTACTAGCTCAGGACGTACTAGCCTCGGTAAGTTTCTTTTACCTATAAAATATAACAAACTATGCATTCTATGACATTTATATATGTGTTTATAATTTCCATTGCAGAATCTGTTGGCCATGGAGCATGGTCGGTCTGCTCAGGGTCTGGAGGCTGTCGAGGAGAGGGCTAGATTCTTGGAGGAGCAGCTGCGGGGCTGCGACTGCTGAGGCTGATTAGGTTAGGGCTGAGACTGCTCGGTCGAGGTCGAGATTGAGATGTTATAAGGTTAGTTAGCACGGATGACTAAGGACAGACAAACACCAGAGCCACCCAATCTTGTGTCCGAGGAGGACCTTTCTATGTACCGAGTGGCCCCGACCTTGACCCAGAGGGGTGGAGCCAAGCAGGAGGTGGATCGGTGTGTTTGGGTAGCTGATGCTATAGTTGGGGGTGCCATAGGAACTGATGACCATGTAATGATCAACACGGATGACCTGCTGGCGGACTCGCTGGACCATACTCTAGAGGGGCACTCGAGACATGATCCCCAAATAGCTTAGACCATGATATACTTTCATTTTCTGAATGTTTGATACTTTTGGGTTTAGTGTGGCATACTTTTGTTGTGAGCTTAGATTGACACTTCTGCCATTTTTACTTTTATGTATGCAGAACTTTTCCTTCTCTGAATGATGTTTTAATTTTTGCATAGGCCATTCGGTGTGAGATGACCTATTGAACTTTTATTTGTCCTAATTTTTGCCTGAATTGTCCTTGACGCTCAGCTCAACGGACTTTTCTTTTCTTTGCTTTAACTTTTTCCTGGACTGCCCTTTCGAGTTTTCAATCCAGCAAGCTTTTTCTTACTTGTTTGAGCCTTTGATTGATCCTTTGCCTCGAGGATATTGCTGTCTTGTCCTTCTTTGATAAAGGCTTAATTTGCTGGTGAATTCGACTAGTAACCAAACTTTTAAAGCTTTAGATTATTGAGAGACTTGCATGATTGAGACCGATGAGTATTACCAAGATTTTAGATGAGATCCATATGCCTGTTGTAGACTTGTACAGGCTTGTATGGATGCCTATACTTCTTCATACTGGCGACTTGATTGGGTGAGATTCATTCTTTGCACATTATGGGAATGTGCCTTTGAGGTGTCCAAACCGTAACATGGTGCAAGCTGGATGATGCTAGTGGAAACACTTGGCACTCCGGATGATGTGTGCTATCGAGTAGCTTCACAGTGGGAAAATTAAACTTGAGGGATCCCAACTGTGAAACATTGCTATTACAAATGATGCTTGAAGAATAAACTACTAGCATTTTGAATTGAGTTCTAACTTTTGCATAGACCACTTGATGTGATGCAATGCCATATATCGAACTAATTTTGTATTTTTCTTTTGTCTTACCTTTTGCCTGAACTGTCCTTGGCGTCTTAGTTCAACAAAATTTTTTTGACTTTTGCATAAGCCTTATTTATTTCTTCTTTTTTTTTCTTTTTATGGCTTATCGGTAATTTGTCTTTTATTGAATGATACGCGCAGTACAGATAATAACAAAGAGTACAAAATGTATAGAAAAAACTGATGTTCACATACTTGTGATCATTTCACCTTAAGGACATGCATGCATTCATAAGACCTAGATTCTTAGCAAATCATATCATGTTTATCGATGAAATTAAATTTGAGTGTATAGGCAATGGCATTAGTTTCCGATGGTTAACCCTTACCCGCTTTCTAGTCCTTTTACAGATTTTCCAGAAAGCAGCTGACATTTTTTCTCTGGATGCCCTAGCTTTTGCCTAAGCCGCCCTTTTTGGGTTTCCAACTTAGCGGGCTTTATTTTTATTAGAGTACCCTAACTTTTGCCTGACCGATTTGTGGAATACCGATCAGCGGGTTGTACCCTAATTTTTGCTTGAGTAGTAGAGGACCACTCACCGGGTGATTTATTCTTTATTTTTTTATTGTGCTGCTTTTTTGTGATTTAGTTCTTTTAACCTAGACATGATAGCGCTTAAGCCTTTCTTGATTCACTGGATTCATGAACTCATTTCTATCCATGAGCTTGATTCCTCCCTTACCCAGGACTTTCTCAACCATGAACGACCCTTCCTAATGAGGCCTGAACTTATCCCTAGCCTTGATGTTGACTTGGTGTAGCTGTTTGAGAACTAGATTACCCACCTTAAGGGGTTGCTTTGGGTTTCTGACTCTATTTTTGGTAAGCTTGAGTGAAAACCCAAAAAGGGCTTAAGTAGTAGAGGACCTACCAGCGCGATTTGTGGAATACCGATTAGCGGGTTGTACCCTAATTTTTTCCTGAGTAGTAGAGGACCACTCGCCGGGTGATTTATTCTTTATTTTTTTATTGTGCTGCTTTTTTGTGATTTAGTTCTTTTAACCTAGATTCACTGGATTCATGAAATCATTTTTATCCGTGAGCTTGATTCCTCCCTTACCCAGGATTTTCTCAACCATGAACGACCCTTCCTAATTAGGCCTGAACTTGCCCCTAGCATTGATGTTGACTTGGTGTAGCTATTTGAGAACCAGATTACCCACCTTAAGGGGTTGCTTTGGGTATCTAACTCTATTTTTGGTAATCTTGGCCCATTTAGTTTTGGAATGAACAAGTTTCTCTCTTTTGTGAAAGAAAGAGGTCATGTTAGTGTGGGAAAGGTTTGGGATCATTATGTAGGGTAAGGGAGCTTCTTTCTTTTGAATAAATGGAGAAAGCATTTTTGGAGGGATATTTTGATGGGAATATAGGTCCAAGCGACGTACCTACATTGGTAAGAAATTCCCATTTGTTGAATGTGATGGTTTACCCTTTTGGAGGTTTTGAAAGAGCATTGGATTTAAGCTTGCCTTGATTTTGGATTTGTGTTGTAAGATCTTTTCCTTTAATGGTGTTTTTGATATGAAGTATGTCTTCGTCCTTTCTTTTTCGTTTGGACTCTGGGCTTTCTTTCATAGTGATGTGTATCTTCCTCCCCCTTATGAAAAGATGAGCTAAGACCCAAGGCTATCATGTTTTCTAAGCACTTTTCATCTCTCTTTTTTTATGGTAAGTTTTAACCATTGGAACCTTATGCCATTGCACTATACTCAAGTTTAATTTCTTTAATAAACATGATGCAATTTTTAAGAATGTTGATTTTATGAGTGTACGATATCTTTAAGAGTGAAATGCTCAAACATAATGTGAATGCATCAATTATTCGTGACAGGCTTTATAAGTGGTATCATTTTGCATCAAAACACTAGCAACGTTGAAAGGTTACCTCATTTGAAGTCAGCCCCTAGATGTGGAGGGTCTTTATTTTCAATCCTGATAGGATCCATCGGTGAATCGGTAATCTCCCAATTCTAAGCTTCTACTTGTCTTGGCACTAATCTTCTTCGTGGTTTGGACTGAAGGGGAAGATCATTGAGCACTTATAGTCACACTAAAGGGTAGACCTAAGGTTATCCCCTTAGGCATGGCTACACGGTTGGGACCCTGGCTATATCCCTTAAACTGAAATATTATGTAACGAACCGAAATTCCTAAAAAAAATTGCTTATAATAAATTACTATGGTATTAAAATATCATGGAAATTATTTTTATTGTTATTGGATATAACGCATGAGGAAATAAGAGCTAATTAAGTAAGAGGGATGAATTGGGCATTTAATTATTTATCCAAGGGCAATATTGGAAAAAAAAACAAACAAATACATTAGAGCCTCTTCTCTTCCCTTATCCATCATTCTTCATTTCCTTCTTCTCCATTTATCCCTTACCAAAATTTTTCCATTATCCAAAAACTTCCGATTTCTTCGATTTAACTTCAAATTCTTGTTAGAAATTGATCCTTAAGCCCTCTATTATTATGAATTTCAGTCAATCAAGACTAAAAGAGGAGGATTTCAGATTTTAAGGTTTGGATGAATAGTAACCCGAGTTTGAGGTGAGTGATTTTTGGTGAAATTAAAGCTTAATTAGTATAATTCATGGTAGATTAAGCATATTTATGGTATTAGGAAGTTTATTTATGCAATATCTTGATAGAACTACATATGGCTGTTGTAGAGGAAGCTATTGCAAGTAAATCAAAGGCAAAAGGGATAGAAGAGATCTAGAAAGAGCATAGAAAAAAGGTTTGTATCTCGAATTTCGATTTCTCGGTTTTTTGGAAAATTTTCCAGATTATATACCTGTTTTGTTTTAATGTTTTCTATCGTTATATAAATCCGATTTGAATGATTCTTGATTCTATTTATATCTACAGAAAGTAAGGAATATATGTTCAGAAGAAACCTTATTGAATTTCATTCGTTTTCAATGTGAAATTTTGGTTTGAAGTTGAGTCACGAAATCTGTTTTCGGAAAATCTCAGCTTTGTATACTGTTTAGTATTTTGATCATAACTTTGGTTATAAAATTTGAATTTCTGTGATTTTGGTGGCTTTGGAAAGCTGAGACATGTATGTAATTATTTTTAGAAGAAATTTCTTCGATTGGATGATGTTTTGAGAGCGAAAAATGCAGGGGAAGTCAGGTTACGAAACCTGGAAAAAAAAATTCTGGAAAGTATGAATATTGATTTTATTGAGTTTTAATTGAAGTTTGATGCTTAAAAATTTGGGATTTGGATTTCTTAATTACTGAAGTTATGTTGAATTATGATTAATGGTTTATACTGAAGTTTTTAAGATGTTATATATATATTGATATTGAAGCTTCGGCTTCAGGCTTGACCGATATGTTGATTTTGAAGCTTCGGCTTCGGGCTTGACCGATATATATTGATTTTGAAGCTTTAGCTTCGGGCTTGACCGATATATTGATTTTGAAGCTTCGGCTTCGGCTTCGGGCTTGTTCGCTCCCATATCCATTTTACCGTTATTCAGGACTTGTTTACTTTGGGCATGTGTGGTTAAAGTGTTTGGAAAAATTGGATACAAATTTGATTGTACTTTGAAAGGATTACTATATAAGTTTTGTGATTTGGTTCCATAAAGTCGGCTAATTTATTTTTGACTTATAAATATAATTTGTTTCTATTTTAAAAATATTCAAAGTTGTTATATTTTTTTTATGGACACCACTAAGCAAATTGCTTAGCGTGTAGTTTTTTTCTACACGTAGGTGGAGAACTTGTAGATAGCTTGGACCAAAGTGGAATGAGTGGATCAGCTTGAAGAGTACTTAAGGAAAGACTCGAGGTGGATTTGTAATTTAATGTAATATTATGGTTTGTAGAATAATGACATGTACTAGATAGTGTGAGAAATACAAAGTAGCATTGAGAAATATTTGGAGAATAATTTGGAGTTTAAAATGTTATATTTATTTTTGTACATATGAAATCTATAAGTATTGAACTCTATATAGTGGAGTGAAGTTATTTATTGGGTATTTATAGTTACTGTGGCACTCCCTATATAGGGGGGGCGTTACATTTGTTGGTATCAGAGCGAGGTTTAGGCGATTCTAGGACTAAGATGTACATGCCATTTAGGATATAAATATGATATGTTAGTTGTTTGATCTACTTTGGTCCAATTTTCAGGAATAAGTTATGGCTAGTAGTAGCCACAACCAGAGTGAGGAAGTACGGTCCATATTAGATAAGGGGATGAACAAAGACATGAACCACCACCAGTTCATGGCTTTCCCGAACAACCTACTCCAGCATAAGCTGCTTTACTTCAGCATATGACTACTGAAGTAATCACACAAGTACTACGAAACATACAAATCCCTCAAATTCCTGTAGTACCTCACATTGAAAGAAGAGAGGAGAGAACTCCTCTTGAAAGAATCAAAAAGCTTCCGGCTGATGACTTTAAAGGGGATACAGTGAATCCTGCAATTGCAGAAGATTGGCTTGATCATACTAAATGGTGTATGACTAAGCTTCATTTTACAGATGAAGAGAGATTAGACTGTGTGCAAGGTCTACTCAAAGAACAAGCTAGGAGGTAGTGGGATAATATTATGAGAGAAAGGTGACCCGGAGAAATCACCTGGGGTCTTTTCTTGGAACAATTTGACAAGAAGTACGTTAGTGAACGATTCAAGGATGAGCAGAGGAAATTGTTCTTGTCTTTGAGACAGGGACAAATGACTGTATCAGAATATGAAGTTCAATTCCTCAAACTCGAGAGGTATGCTCGTAATATCGTTGACAGTGAAGCAAGGCGATGTAAGAGATTCGAGGATGGGCTGAATGATAAAATTAGAGTGCATTTACTTGCACAAAAGATTGGAGTGTTCAATGACTTAGTTGATGCTGCTACGGGCATTGAGAAGATTAATTCAGATAGACAACAAATAATGGCTAAGAGGTCTGGATTTCAAAAGGGATCATGTCCAGCTAGTTCAGAATCTCCAAGTAAGAAACAGAAGGGAACATCAAAACAAACACAATCTCATTTCAGAGGGTTTTCACCGAGACAAACCATAAGTACGGGGTCAGCGGCTAGTGTACCTTTAGGTCGAGGTAGAGGAAATATTGCACAATGTTCTAATTGTGGAAGGATGCATACAGGGGAATGTTGGGGAAAAGGTAGAGTCTGCTTTAAATGTGGCTCGAGGGAGCATTTAATTGCAAATTGTCCTCAAAGACAGATAAGTACATCTGCACCTATAGTAGTTCCTACTCCTACAATGCAAGGTGGAAGAGGAAGGGGAAGAGGAAATGCTAGTGGTTCAAGTGGGCATGATGTGGCTCAACAAGCACCGCAGAGTGGTAGACCGGGAGGAATGGCGCGAAGTTATGCAATCCGAGGGCTTGATACTAGAGAATCTACCGAAGTTATTATCGGTAAATTTTCATTCTTTAATCATGATGTTTATGCTTTGATAGATCCCGGTTCATCTCATTCATATATATGTACTGCATTAGCATAAGAGAAAGGGTTACATGTAGAAGAGTTAGGAGAAACTATTGAAGTGACTAATCCTTTAGGACACAGTGTGATAGTAAGCAAAGTGTATATGAATTGCCCTATTATGATTCAACATCAACTTTTCCAAGCAAATTTAATTGAGTTACCTTTCCGAGATTATAATGTTATCTTGGGAATGGATTGGTTATCGAAACATCGAGCTGTGGTGGATTGCAAAAACAAAAGAATGTCACTTCAAGTTTCTGATGGAGAAGAAATAGTTGTCGTGGGGGAAAGATCAGATTATCTCTGTAACATAATTTCTTTTATAAAGACTAAAAGGCTGGTTAGGAAGGGATGTCAAGCCTACCTAATCTTTGCTCTAGAATTGAAGAAAGGTGAGTTAGAATTGCAGAATATTCCTACGGTATGTGATTTTCCCGATGTATTTCCAGAAGAACTACCGGGGTTACCACCAAAAAGAGAGGTAGAATTCGCAATTGATGTATTGCCGGGTACCACACCAGTATCCAAAGCACCATACAGAATGGCGCCTGCTGAACTGAAAGAGTTAAAGATTCAGTTGCAAGAATTGTTAAACAAAGGATTCATACGCCCGAGTATATCCCCGTAGGGTGCACGAGTGTTGTTTGTTAAGAAGAAAGATGGGTTGCTCCGATTATGTATTGATTATGGGGAGTTGAATAAATTGACAGTTAAGAATAAGTATCCATTGCCAAGGATTAAAGAGTTGTTTGATCAACTCAAGGGTGCCAAATACTTCTCCAAGATTGATTTGAGATTTGGTTACTATCAGATGAGAGTGAAAGATGATTATATTGCAAAGACGGCTTTTCGAACCAAATATGGACACTATGAATTTTTGGTGATGCCATTTGGTCTTACTAATGCACCGGCAGCATTTATGGACCTTAAGAACCGTGTCTTTTACTTGTATTTAGATAGGTTTGTAGTGGTTTTCATTGATGATATTTTGGTGTATTCTAAGTCACGGGAAGAGCATGATCAACATTTGTGGATAGTCTTCCAAACTTTGAGGGAAAATAAGTTATATGCCAAACTTAGCAAATGTGAGTTTTGGCTTGAAAAAGTTTCTTTCTTAGGCCATGTTGTTTCTGCAGAAGGAATTAAAGTGGATCCTAAAAAGATAGAAGCAGTTATCGAATGGAAACTACCAAAGAACCCTACAGAAGTCAGAAGTTTCCTTAGCCTAGCAGGGTATTATAGAAGATATGTGAAGGGATTTTCAGTCATTGCTGCCCCACTGACGAAACTACTTCAAAAGAATGCAAAATTTGAGTGGAATGACAAGTGCCAAGAAAGTTTTGAGAAGTTGAAGGTGATGTTAACAGAAGCACCCATCCTTACCCAACCAGAGCCTGGAAAAGATTTTATAATCTATAGTGATGCTTCACATAGTGATCTTGGGTGTGTTTTGATGCAAGAAGGGAAAGTGATTGCCTATGCTTCCAGGCAATTGAAGAATCATGAAAGGAATTATCCTACTCATGATTTGGAAATGGCTGCAATAGTCTTTGCCTTAAAAATTTGGCGACACTATCTTTATGGAGAAAAATGTTATATTTACACAGATCACAAAAGCTTGAAATATTTACCAACACAGAAAGAGTTGAATTTAAGGCAAAGAAGGTGGATGAAATTCATTAAAGATTACGATTGTCTTATTGATTACCATCCAGAAAAGGCTAATGTAGTGGCAGATGCTCTCAGCAGAAAGAGAATGATGGCACTAAGGGCAATGAGTACGGGGTTAGCTCTTACTAGTAGTGGAGCCTTAATTGCAGAATTAAAGATTCAACCTGTACTACTACAACAGGTTAAGCAAGCACAAAATGAAGATGGTGACTTAAAGATCATTCGAGCAAGGACACAAGTGGGTATCGTAGACAACTATATGGTTTGAGAAGATGGGTGTCTATATTTTAAAGGTAGACTATGTGTGCCAAACAATGAAGAATTAAAGAAGAATATTTTACATGAGGCGCATAGTAGTCCTTATGCGATGCATCCAGGAGCAAACAAGATGTACCAAAATTTGAAGAGCCATTATTGGTGGAATGGAATGAAGAAAGACATTGCTAATTATGTTGCTCAATGTCTAACTTGTCAACAGGTGAAAGCAGAACATCAAGTTCCTTCTGGATTGTTGCAACCTATAACAATTCTAGAATGGAAATGGGAAAGAATCACAATGGACTTCGTGACATCTTTACCATGTACACAGAAGAAACATGATGCAGTGTGGGTTGTTGTAGATAGATTGACAAAGTCTGCCCACTTTCTTCCAGTTAGGATGGATTATTCACTTGATAGGTTGGCTCAGTTATATGTAGATGAGATAGTAAGGCTACACGGAGTGCCTATTTAAATCATTTCTGACCGAGATCCAAGATTTACTTTGAGATTTTGGAAGAAGTTGCAAGAAGGCTTAGGTAGTAAACTTCATTTCAGTACTTCATTTCATCCTCAAACAGATGGTCAATCTGAAAGAGTAATTTAGGTGTTGGAAGACATGATGAGAAGTTGTGTCATTGAATTTGAAGGAAGTTGGGATAAGTATTTGTCCCTCATGGAGTTTGCCTACAATAACAGCTATCAATCAAGCATACAAATGGCGCCATATGAAGCATTATATGGAAGAAAATGTCGAACTCCATTATATTGGACCGAACTTAATGAAAACAAGATTGTGGGAGTGGATTTAATTCAGGAGACAAAGGAGAAGGTAAAACTTATTCAAGGGAGATTGAAGGCTGCATCGGATAGACAAAAGTCTTATGCTGATCTAAAAAGAAAAGACATTACTTATGAAGTGGGGGATAAAGTATTTCTCAAAGTATCTCCTTAGAAGAAAGTCCTGCGATTTGGCAAGAAAGGCAAGCTCAGTTCAAGATTCATTGGCCCATATGAGGTTATAGAGTAGGTTGGACCGGTAGCTTATCGGTTGGCACTACTGTGAGCGGACGACTGTTCGCGCGGCTACTGCACGGGGCCGGACCCTGTCGAGCGGGCCCGCTTTTTGTGCATCGGGGAGACGAGTATGATGTGGTTGAAAAGAAAATGATTTTGCGTATTGTAATGCTTAAATGATACGAGATCGAAACCCCGTACTTAGAATAGAGTCGCCACCCGGTTCAGCTCAACCGGGAAATTTTAGGTACGATTTTCCCACAGGGTGGTTGGACCATACCTTAAGTAGAGATTCCGAGTTCGGATGATGTTATCTACTTTTCATTAGGCCAAGTTAGGATACTTCATTCTTTTTTTAATCGGTTTAATCCACCCTATTTATTTGTATTTTCAGTCATTTTATGATTTTCGCATTTATCAAGCAATTGAAGCGATAAACAAAATATTTACAAACATAAAAGAAAAGTAAGTGTGAAAAGTAGAATTATTACGAAGTTTTCAAGTCCTGTACATTTTCTACGTAACAAACAAAATACCCAAATGTCCGATATCCACCTACCTGCAGAGGATGGTTGACACGAATACGGCTTATTTTACTAACGATATCATGAAGCCCGATTGAGTGGCTAAAATGAGGTTTGGATGGTGTTTGAAGGGAAATTCCATTTTTGTCCAAATTTCAGATTTGATTGTTACTTTAATCGAATTACAAATGAATATACCACCCATTATGGGGCGGGTCTGTTTTAGAAAATGAATTAATTGGAAACGAACGAAAACAACACTGCTATCCAGAAGACCAGAATGCCGATGGCATCTGATGCCGCCGATGAAATAATTGATGTCGCTGGCGGCATGGATGATGCCGCCGGCGACATCAACTATGTCACGGGCGACATCAGCATGCAGATGGGCACAGGGCTTTCTGAATGCCGTAAAGAAAGGGTTTCGCGAGAAAGCGAGGTCTCCGGGGAATGTGACGCTAGCGGCGGTACCAGCGATGCCTCTCGCGACATGGGTGATACAGCCGGCAACATTACATGTCTCCGGTGACCCCAATTCCTTGCTATAGCAGTGGTTTATAGTCAAAGTGACCGAAAACTCAAAAGAACGTAAATGAACGAAAATTCTTACAAAACAGTAATAACAATGCCAAAGAGCTATGAGACTCAGGATTTTTACCTCGGGGTATTGAATCCACCTCTTCGTGATCCGAATAAAACACCTCCGGGGAGCTTGTTACGATGATTTAATAATGATTTTTAGTGTCTTTTGGTTTCTAAGTTCTACTAAGATGATTTTGACTTAAAGGTTTGTCGATTTCAACTCACAATCAGAGAGTTCAAAGAAGAAAAACCAGGAAAAATGGGTCGGAATCCCGTTTTTTCTGTTTTATCTAATTCTTATCTCACTATTATCTATTTCTACCTTAAAAATCCCTTTTCTCCTTTTCTTTTCTCCTAAAGTTCTTTCCCCCCCCTTTAAGTGCAGCCCAAGGTGCCTTTTTATAGGTGAAATGGGGTGCTTTTGGGACATTTTTTAATAATTCCACCGAAAGTGGTCGAAAAGGCTGTCTGTAAGAGGACCTGCTTCGAGTCATATCGCCGGCGACATGATTATGTCGCCGGCGGTATGATCCATGTCGCCGGCGGTATGGTGATGTCGCCGGCGACATGGGTGATGCTTTTGGCGGCATCAGCCCTCAACCTGCCTTCAGTTAGTGGGTCAAAAAAAAGCCAAAAAGTCGGAAAAAAGTGGCTTAATAGTGGAAAAAAGCATCTTTATGGCTTTTAACAATATTTTAATGGATATTATTTAATTTGGGTGTAAATCATCGGTTCAAGCTCCTACCGAACGCGTTATCGGCCACGCCGAACTGGATTCTTCCAATTATAAAATTCACAAGGAATATTATTTTGGTAATAAAAATTCTGAAGAGAACTTTTATTTTGAGGTATTAAAATCGGGTACATGTCATCATCGTCTCGCGAGAGGGACTGCAAAATCCCGTGCTCACAACTACCCCCGATGCTCGAAAAAATTCATAATGTGTTCCATGTGTCAATGTTAAGGAGATACAGATCAGATCCATCGCATATCTTATCTCCTGATGTAGTAAAAATCGAACCCGACCTGACGTATGAAGAGGAACTGGTACAAATCTTGGCGAGAGGTTAAACAATTGAGAAACAAGTCTATTCCTTTGGTAAAAGTACTTTGGAGGAATCATAAGGTTGAAGAAGCAACTTGGGAACCGGAGGATACAATGAAAACTCAATATCCGCAACTGTTTTTAGGAAATTTTCGGGACGAAAATTCATAAGAGGGGGAGAATTGTAACGAACCGAAATTCCTAAAAAAAATTACTTATAATAAATTACTATAGTATTAAAATATCATGGAAATTATTTTTATTGTTATTATTGTTATTGGATATAAGGCATGAGGAAATAAGAGCTAATTAAGTAAGAGGGATGAATTGGGCATTTAATTATTTGTCCAAGGGCAATATTGGAAAAAAAACAAACAAATACATTACAGCCTCTTCTCTTCCCTTATCCATCATTCTTTATTTCCTTCTTCTCCATTTATCCCTTATCAAAATTTTTCCATTATCCAAAAACTTCCGATTTCTTCGATTCAACTTCAAATTCTTGTTAGAAATTGATCCTTAAGCCCTCTATCATCATCAATTTCAGTCAATCAAGACTAAAAGAGGAGGATTTCAGATTTTAAGGTTTGTATGAATAGTAACCCGAGTTTGAGGTGAGTGATTTTTGGTAAAATTAAAGCTTAATTAGTATAATTCATGGTAGATTAAGCATATTTATGGTATTAGGAAGTTTATTTATGCAATACCTTGATAGAATTATATATGGTTGTTGTAGAGGAAGCTATTGCAAGTAAATCAAAGGCAGAAGGGGTAGAAGAGAGCTAGAAAGAGCATAGAAAAAGGTTTGTGTCTCGAATTTCGATTTCTCGGTTTTTCGGGAGATTTTCCAGATTATATACCTGTTTTGTTTTAATGTTTTCTCTCATTATATAAATCCGATTTGAACGATTCTTGATTCTATTTATATCTACAGAAAGTAAGAAATATATGTTCAGAAGAAACCTTATTGAATTTCATTCGTTTTCAATGTGAAATTTTGGTTTGAAGTTGAGTCACAAAATCTGTTTTCGGAAAATCTCAGCTTTGTATACTGTTTAGTTTGATCATAACTTTGGTTATAAAATTTGGATTTCTATGATTCTGGTGGCTTTGGAAAGCTGAGACATGTGTCTAATTATGTTTAGAATAAAGTTCTTCGATTGGTTGATGTTTTGATAGCGAAAAATGCAGGGGAAGTCAGGTTACGAAACCTGGAAAAAAAAATTCTGGAAAGTATGAATATTGATTTTATTGAGTTTTAATTGAAGTTTGATGCTTAAAAATTTGGTATTTGGATTTCTTAATTACTGAAGTTATGTTGAATTATGATTGATGATTTATACTAAAATTTTTAAGATGTTACTTTGATTTATTGCCCTTATTAAACGAGTAGAATACGGGTCAGGGTAGATTGGCGCCAATATAGGGGGGTACAGTACTGTACAAACAATTGAAGCTTTGGCTTCGGGCTTTAGCCAATATTATGATATATATATTGGTATTGAAGCTTCGGGCTTGACCGATATGTTGATTTTGAAGCTTCGGCTTCGGGCTTGACCGATATATATTGATTTTGAAGCTTCGGCTTTGGGCTTGACCGATATATTGATTTTGAAGCTTCGGCTTCGGGCTTGTCCGCTCCCGTATCCATTTTACCATTATTCAGGACTTGTTTACTTTGGGCAATATGTGGTTAAAGTGTTTGGAAAAATTGGATACAAATTTGATTGTACTTTGAAAGGATTACTATATAAGTTTTGTGATTTGGTTCCATAAAGTCGGCTAATTTGTTTTTGACTTATAAATATACTTTGTTTCTATTTTAAAAATATTCAAAGTTGTTAGATTTTTTTTATGGACACCACTAAGCAAATTGCTTAGCGTGTAGTTTTTTTTCTACACGTAGGTGGAGAACTTGTAGATAGCTTGGACCAAAGTGGAATGAGTGGATCAGCTGGAAGAGCAATTAAGGAAAGACTCGAGGTGGATTTGTAATTTAATGTAATATTATGGTTTGTAGAGTAATGGCATGTACTAGATTGTGTGAGAAATACAAAGTAGCATTGAGAAATATTTGGAGAATAATTTGGAGTTTAAAACGCTATATTTATTTTTGTATATATGAAATCTATAAGTATTGAACTCTATATAGTGGAGTGAAGTTGTTTATTGGGTATTTATAGTTACCGTGGCGCTCCCTATATAGGGGGGCGTTACATGTTAACACCACAAATCCTTTGCTAGGCTGAACAAACCGACTGACTGCTGGTAGAACTATTGTATCCCCTGAATCATACGGACCAACTGAACCCCACTATCCAAACTGACTGGATGATGGGAGACGGAGGCGGAGATTCATCCCTAGACTGAACTGAATTTGCTTGAGAAGAAACTCGAATGTGGTCCAAATGAACTTGAGATAGTTGCCCAACTTTGATTCTTTCTCATATGAGAACCAAATGATCAATACATGCATGGTTTCGATTTATGCATGCACAAAATACAACAATGCATGGTTAGGTTAATTATAAGGATACACAACACATGCGAATCAATCGATTTCGTCCTTATTTCTCTTGCTGAGTCTGAGGGTATTCTTCCTTAGTCTAATCTTACACAGAAATCAGGGTACCTAGAAGGTAAAATACTATGGCTTTCGATAATAATGGTGTAGGGACATATTGGAAGTTGAAATAGAAGGTTCCCATCGTATCAAGCCTCTTTTGAAGGGGGATGGCAATGAGTGCTCCACCCACTAAGGTGTACCTAACATCCCTGGTGGTCATAGGTATCACCATTACGAGTGTCGCGGAAATAATAGGGCACCCTATCCTAGCACTAGAAGAAGAGCGCATCTAACTAAAGAGAGAAGGAGATGAGAAGATAGAGTGTGATAATTTTCCCAAATGATGAAAACAAAAACAGGTTGAATCAAGTAAATGATTTTCGGTGCTCATCTTAATCTTTTAAGCTTTTAAAATGGACCAATATTTTGCAAGTTAAAAGAAGAAGTCCCCTACAGAGTCGCCACTGTAAGGTGTCGATGACGTGTGGGTCTCCCTTGGGGCTTTGTAAGAGAGGAGGGCCCCACTGGGGGTTTGGTTGGATTTAGGCGTGACAAAACATTTTTAGTTAAAGTTTGCACAACAAGCCAATTTTAATGAATAAAAGAATCGAGACCCATACCCCTATACAATTGATAGAGTCACCACCCAAGTTGTCTACTTGGGAAAGAGTTTTGGTGCGGTTCCCTCTAGGCCGGAGACACATACCTATTAGATCAGAGATTTAGGTATCAGATGAGTCACTTATTTCTCATTTAGTTGATTCAAAATTACATTCATCGCGTAAAGCCGTTTTAGTTTTCATCATTTATGGAATTATCAAAGAAATCCTATTTCTACACTTTTTCACACTCGTTACATACGTTTATATAGTACAATAAAGTGCAAGCAATAAGTGGGGGGATTAAAATTACAACCGGGGGAAATGGGGGAAATTTGCAAAGAGATCCTATACATTTGTTCTAAGTTCTAAAACAAAATAAAAATAAATTTCCCTACATCCAAAGACATTAGCGCAGTTTATAACACATAACAAATCAACATTTTATCGAGAAAAATGTGATTATGTTGTAAAGCCATATTTTAACTTTTATGGGTTGATTTACCGGGTTATTAGTGAGAATGATCGCATGGTAAATGGTGAGTTGGATTGATTTTAACCGATTAAAAGATGAGTTCTAGATTCTGCCTAGGGGTCGGTACCCGTATCTGTAGGTAGGACCTGTACGGCTATCGGGGAGGACCGGTACGGGATATGGGGAACCCATACAGGTCCTGTCTGGTCCAATAGAACCTTTGTTCTATTTAATTTAATAGATTACAGATCAATAGATTGGTGGCAGAAATGGTAAAATAACAAAAAAGGGATTTCCTTTCATATGAGTATGGCGCACTAAATTGATATCCTTGGGGATATATGGTGCCAACAAGGCTTATACGGGTGAGGACCAGACCCGAGACAAGAAATGAAAGCAACAGATATAATGGAAGCAATAAACAATAATTATAACCAAATAATTAAGATGTGAGTCTCTTTAAAACTCGTGAGCATTACCTTTTCGGCGTGAATCCACTTTGAGGTGATCCCTTTACTGTTGAGAGAGCCTAACTAAAGTAGATGGAATAGGACTATTTAGGTGAGTATTTGTATGGACGGAATCTCTCCTAAATCCTAATGAACGAAGTTAGGAAAGAATAAAATGTGGTCAAAACCTCAAAAGAAGGGTTTTCTCCCTATTTTATACCTCCTATACCCCCACTATCCCTTTTCAACACCTATAGAAATTTCTAGAGTTTTAGTAAAATTTTCATATGAAAAGTGAGTGTGTCTGAAATGTGAAGGGAAGACCCCTTTTTATAGGGGAGAGGAGGTCTGAACGCAATAAATCACATTTAAGACCTACCTTTACCCCAAAATGATAAGAGACTACTTTCGAAAAAGCCTGAATAGGAAACAACCATACCTGTATAGGTGGGGCCCTACCCGTATTGGCATAGGGGAACCGTATGAGTCCCCCCCAAGCGTACATTAGGTAGTCACCCCGTACGGGCCTGCGGGTGGATTTATACCACTATGCAGCACCCGTATGGGTACGTAAGGTCAGTCTAGGTCACTGTGCTATGGCCAAACTCAACTCTGCAGTAGTAGGAACACCTTGGATGGACAACAACGAAAAGATATTGCATTGTATAGCTCTCATCATAGTTTTGTGAGAAGGATCATTAAAATCCAATGCAAACAGCGGCTCAGTCCACTCCCAATCGATTCGCTCCTGAAAGGGGTTTGAGGGAGGTGATTGAGTCGACGGGAGTAGAATCGATTCCTTTGCCCGGCCCAGATGGGGTTGTTGACATGACCGACGAGGTTAAAGATGTCAACAAGAACTCGACTGATGCTATATGCCTTAATTTTGACCAGGAAGAGACCGATGAGGCTTTAAAGTCAAAGAAGCTGAGGCTGAGTGCTAGCGACAAAGGAAAAGAGGTGACTGGTACCAAAGACATTGCCCCTCAGCCTAACCAAGGCCTATATATGTCTCCACCCGATGTAAGATTCTTATCAACTTTTAAGTTCTCTTTTTTCTTTTACTTATGTTTGTGCTATTTTCCTTTTAGCTGTGGAAGTTAACCATCAGCTCAGATGTGAAACTAGAGAATGACCTTGTTATTTGGGACTTTGCTAGTTTCACGTGTCTTCTATCGGAGATGGATCGACAGTATAGGGTAAAGGTCAGCCAGTAGGCCTTCAACCATCAGGTTAATCTTATCTCTGTAAGTCTTGCTCTTGTTGGGAACTATTTTTTGTTTTGCTTTCCCTAGCCTGAAGTTAAGTTGCCTTGGTGTAGGCTTTGTCCGATTCGGTCTATCTGACCGAGGCCTTCGTGGAGAAAGATAGGGAGATCAAGGCTCTTCAGGGCTCGAGGAAGCACCTCAGTAATAAGCTTATCACAGCCTTGAGGGAGAAGGACAATTGTAAAATGGATGCCCTGAAGAAAGAGCAAGAGTTAAAGTCTTTTCAAGAGTCACCGGCCGCTAAGGGTAAGGAGGTTAAACAGAAGCATGTAGGGAAGCTAGATGCCCTAAAGAAAGATAAGTGTGGCTTAGAGACCGAGGTTTAGAAGCTGAAGGATGAGGCTGCTGCAACCACAAAAAACTTGGAAGAGATGAAGGAGAGTCGTGACTTTTATAGGAGGCTTAACAAGGCTCTAAAGCACCACTTTCAGAATAAGGATTTTATACTGCAAGATCGGACGTGGCATTACAAGGTCAATTACCTCTCCAATTTCCTTCGTAAGGTGCAGGAGAAGTTCAAGTGCCCTACTTCGGAGCTAGATGACTTGGCTCTCCTTTCTGAGCCAAAAGTCGATACTAAACTGGTACCTTGGTCTGAGGATGTTCGTCTCTTTAACCTCGGGGGTGGCAATGAGGAAGCCGATGAAGAAGATGGGGTGAGCAAGCTAAGGACGAAGAAGATGAAGATAATGCTATCTCTTATCACTCGTATGCTACCTCGGATCTTAGTGAGATGGATGAGGCTGAGGACGATACTTTGTCTAGGTCCCCTAAAAATGTGTAAATTTTTTAAGCTGGTTTATGAATGATTCTTTTTAAGCTTTGGTTGTTACTGATTATTATTACTTTATATTTTTTTATTTATGTAAGGAGGAACCTTGCTTGGGGTTGCCTCGCTCGTTGTATGTTGAATTTGTGCATTTATTCTCATACTATAAGGGAGAACCCTGCTTGGGGTTGCCTCGCTCATTACATGTCGGATTTATGCAACACTTGAAGACAAGTTGAATAAACTCTGAATCTTTTATTACACTTCACTAAGGAGTACATCCAAATAAAAAAATACTAACACGTAGACCGACACTAGAAGCTATGAACAACCGACCCTAAGACTGACACTCATATAGGACTAACTTAAATAAATCAAAGACAAGTAGGACCAACCCACACAAGACCAATACTAACAATTATTGAAAATAAAACTACCAAGGCTGCTAGATGGTCTACTCCTCGGTGAAAAACTTCCTTAAAGCCGTGACATTCCATGTCCGAGGCAAAATCTTCCCTTCTATGTCCTAAAGCTTGTACGTATTGAGCCCGATGTTTTGGCTGATCTTGAATGGGCCTTCTCAATTGATATCGAGCTTTCCTTGGCCTACCCTTGCTCTCGATGCTTTGATTGATTAGAGCACGAGCTCTTCTAGTTGGAAGCTTCGGGGTTTGGCCTTTTTGTTAAAGGCTGATGCGACCCTCTGTTTATAGGCGGCCATTTTAGTGTATGCTCGATCTCTACATCCTTCTAGGTTGTCAAGATTTGACCTTAGCTTTTCATTATTGTTGGTGGGGCTGATATAGTGTGACACTCTCTTGCTGGGGTTGCCTATGTCAACTGGCTCCACAACCTCAATTTCGTACACTAGGGCAAAGGTGTTTCTCATGTTGCTATTCTTGGCGTGGTTCGATAGGACCAGAGGACATCCGGCAGCTCATCAACCCAGCTCGATCCGCTCTTGAGTAACCTTATTTTGATTCCGTCCACGATCATTCTGTTCATTACCTCGGTCTTGCGATTACACTGAGGGTATGAGATAAAGGAGAATCAGAGCTTGATTCTAAGCCTGCTGCAGTATGCTTTGAATGCTTCACAGTTAAACTGTGTGTCATTGTCCCTTATTAGGGTATACAGTATATCGAACCTGGTAATGATGCTCTTGTTAAAGAACTGTATGACCTGATTAAGGGAGATCATGGATAAAGCTTCAGCCCTGACCCATTTTGAGAAGTGGTCGACCGTGACGATGATCCATTTTTTCTGGTATTCCTCCATAAGTAAAGGTCCGGCTATATCTATTTCCCATGTGGAGAAAGGCCAGGCTGCTTGGATAGCGATCATTTCTGTGGGCGGTGCTATGATGTTCTTAGCATATGCTTGGCATGGCTCGCATTTTTCTATTAGTTCTTTGGCATCTAGCTCCATCATCGGATAATATAAACCCTGTAGCTTGGCCTTCCTGACCACGATGTCTTTCTTTTTATGGCCTCCACAGATCCCTTCATAGATTTCTCGTAGGACATAATCAATGTCTCTCTTTCCGAGGCATTTTTTCCAAGGGTGGATGAACGATCGCCGGTATAAGTGATCGCCTAGGATCAAATATCAAAACGATTTTCTTACAATTTTTTGTGCCTTGATTTTGTCCTCTGGAAGGGTGGAATCTTTCAGATATCTCCATATTAAGGAGTACCATTCATCCGTCGGCTCGACTTCGGCCAAAATGATCAAGACCTCACTCCCTCTAGTACTATATCGATCAATGCTTCCAATAGTGCAATGGATGAGGTTATCCCTGCTAAGATCCGATGCTGTTTTTGCAAGCTTGTCGGCTTCAGCATTCTGAGTTCACGGTATGTATCAAATTTTTATCTTTGTTCCTACCTGCTTTATCCTACCGATAAGCACTTGTACCAGGGTAAGGTACTGTTGCATCGTTGCATCTTTTATAGCGTACCCTCCCCCAAGTTGATTGATAAAAAGTTTTAAGTCACTATAGACATGAGCTTGGTTCGGTTGTATCATTTCGATCAACTGTAGGGTGAGGATGAATGCTTCATACTTGGCCGCGTTGTTTGTTGCGGCGAAGGAGAGTCTAGCCGCCTTATTAAAGACTATTCCATTTTGGCCTCGCATATGCACTCCTATGCCGCCTTGCTCTTGGGTCGAGCTTTCGTCAATAAAAACTTTCCATGTTTCCTCTAATAATGTGGTCGGTTCGGGCGATGGGGCCTCTTGTATAAAATCTTCTAACGCCTGAGCCTTCATCATTTTCCTTAGCTCAAATTTGATGTCAAACTCTGACAACTTTACTACCCATTCTGCTAATCTTCTCGATGTCTCTGGTCCTTGGAGAACTTTTTTCAGATTCAGGTCAGTTCAGACAACAATCGTGTAAGATTGGAAGTAGTGCCTTAACTTTTGAGATGCGATGATGACAACATAGACAGCTTTTTTGAGACGGGGGTATATTAGCTTGCATCCCTGAGGACCTTACTATAGTAATAGTAGGGGTACTATTCTGCCTTCTCCTCCCTAACCAAGGCCATCCCTAGTGCCTCTACAGAGGTGCTGATGTAGAGAAACAGACACTCTCTGAGGATGGGTCAGCTTAGCAGTGGTGGCAAAGAGAGGAACTATTTTAAATCATCGAATGACCTGGCGCACTCATCGGTCCATGTGAAATTCTTCACCCCTTTCAGAGTTTTATAAAAAGGCATGCATCGCCTGGCCGAGCCTAAGGCATTGATCTTACCATTTAATATCTGAACGTCGTTCACCGTCCTAGGTGGCTATAGCTCCATTATGGCTTTAATCTTATTCGGGTATGGGATATTCAGAATACCAGAAATTTCCCTATGGCTATACCGAAAGTGCATTTCTCAGGGTTTAGCTTTAGTTGGTATTAGTTTAGGATGTATAACACCTCTTCCAAGTCAGCTGGGTGTGCATTGATCGTCTTACTTTTGATGATCATGTCATCAATGTATAGTTCCACCGTATTGCCGATCTTACTTTCAAACACTTTATTGACCAGGTCCTGGTAGGTCGCCACTGTGTTTTTTAACCCAAATGGCATGACTTTATAACAATATATTCCTTCATGGGTTATGAACGAAGTCTTTTCCACATTGTCCTTGGTCATGGGTATCTGGTTGTACCCCACCTTCATGTCCATGATAGAGTAAGACTCGTATCCCGCAGTTGCATCTACAAGGGAGTCGATGTTGGGCAATGGATAACTTTCTTTTGGACAAGCTTTGTTCAGATCAGTGAAGTCTACACACATTTGATATGCCCCACTAGGCTTTTTAACCAATACTACATTTGCCATCCAATCGGGGTACTGAACCTCCCTAATATGACTCACCTTCAATAGTTTTGCCACCTCTTCCTCAATGGCGTGCTGCTTTTTTAGCCCGTGGTTTCTGGCCTTTTGTTTGACCGAGCTGGCTTTCGGGTTGATATTTAGCTTGTGCTCTATGACTCTAGGGTTGACCCCTGTGATGTTAGCCTCTGTCCAGGCGAATGAGTTTTTGTTTCTCCTGAGAACCTCAATCAGGCTAGCCTTTACTTGCTGGTTGATGTCCTCTGAGATAAACACTTTCCTGTCTTGACTTAGGAGTAATGTTTCTAATTTACCATGAGGCTCGTTCTTATTTGACAGGTTTTCTTTAGCCTGGTAGGTCAGCTCAGCCCATAATGAAGCTAGGTATGTCTCTCGTGCCATCTTCTGGCTGCCTCTATTGGTTGCCATTCCTTTCCTAGTGGGAATCTACATCATGAGGTAGCATAGGCCGACCACTGCCTCGGCCTTCCTAGAATGATGTTGTATGCTAAGGGCATATCCACAATAAAAACTCGGCTTACAATCTCCACTTGATCACATCATCTTCCATGGTGATTTATAGCATGGCTGACCCTATGACCTCGGCTACATGGCCGCCCAGACCCAAGATTGGGTCCTGCCCAACTCTGATCTTGTTTGGGTCCAATCCGTGGGCATCATAAGTAGAGCAGGTCATTAGATTGACCGAACTATCGATGTCTACCATTACCCTTTTAATAAGGAACCCTTCGATCTCCATTTTAACTACCAACACATCCTGATATGGTGCAAGTTTGGGTACATGGGCGAAGAAGTAGCACATCCCTTGCTCCCGATCGGTGTTATTGACCGGTGACGCTTTTATGCTTCTTTGATGTTAGTCCACCATAAATGATGTTAATAACTCCTCGTCGAGCTTGGGGGAGAGGGGGGGGTCTTGCTGTCGATACGGTCATGGTCCTGCCAAGAAGTGATCAAGTTTCCCTTGGCTGCCCTTTTATTGAG
The DNA here is from genome assembly GCA_947683365.1 of Euphorbia pulcherrima. NCBI lineage: Eukaryota > Viridiplantae > Streptophyta > Magnoliopsida > Malpighiales > Euphorbiaceae > Euphorbia > Euphorbia pulcherrima. Next base: position 11,398,060 of record CANTUS010000016.1, read on the forward strand.
TTCGATGGCCAAGTGCTGACACTCCTCGGTGTCGTGACCTTCTGACTTGTGGAAGTCACAATAGGTGCCTGGCTTTCCCAGCCATTTTTATCTTTGGTGGGTACTCGATGTATTGTCGATTTTCTTTTTGATTTGCACTCAAAGGAATCAGGTCCTTAGGGAGATCACGACATTTGTATTCATACCTGGGGGGCTTTGGGGGTAACTTATTTGACCGGGCAGACTCGACTGTTAGCTTGTATGCTCATGCACCGGCATCCCTTTCTTATGGTCCTCATAAGTTACCCACTCCCGCGCTTTCTACATCATCAGCATCAAGCTCTTTGGTCTTCTTATGAGCAAATCCATTTTAAGGTCGGCATTTCTACAATTGCTTGCCAGTATATCAGTGGCAACATCGACACTACACCCTTTTACTTCTAGGGTCGCCCTTTGGAACCTTTCATTAAAATCTCCTAGTGTTTCATTTTGACCTTGCCTCATCAACTGTAAATCTTGAATAGTCTTATAAGGCAGGATCGATGTTACGAAGTATAGGAAGTCTTTTATCATGGCCTTGAAGTTTGTGATCGACCCTAGCTTTTGATTCTCAAACCAGAAAGTGGCTGGTCCTAAGAGTGTTATTAGAAAGATCTTACACAGCATTGCATCGGTCACCCTGGTAGTTGCCACTTTTTGTCTGAAATTCTTGACATGAAGGGTCAGGTTGCTAGTGCTGTTGTAGTCCCGTAACTTCGGCCATTTGAAACTTTCGGGGAACTCCGCCCTTAAGATCTCAAGGGAGAATGGTGATTTTGCGTCCTCAATCTCTGAGATGGCCGACTCCATTCCCATATCCGCTAGGAGCGCCTTCACATTCTTCATCACATCGCCCGCCCACTTTGGGGCCAAATTTTTCTCAATTTCTTCAATCGCCTGCTTGGAGGCTAGGGTTTGATCAGACCTGGTTATCGACCTTCTGGGTTCTTTCATTGATGAGTTAACAGATGCATTTGGGGAGCCGCACCGAGGCTTTTTCCTTATCTCTTCTTTTTTCTGGCCTAACTCGGGCTCGTGGGGGCGAGTGAAGTTGGTATAGTCTTTCATCACTGCAGACATTCCAAGTCACTGTCCGAGTCATGATTTTACTGGCCCTCTACTTGACCGATGAGACCCTGGCTCTCACAGACTTGGCTTGGGCCGATGATTCAATGCCGTGGGAGTTGAAAGAGCACCATCTTCCTGGCTTCAGTCATATGTTAGACGCCTCTTGAGGCTTTGTAACCCTTTCGAGGCAGACCCGGATTGGGCCGATCTCGCTGCTCTCCTCTCCAGGTTAGTAACCTTGCCTTCCATGGCCATGCGCTGCGCATTTAAGGTGTTCACCAAATGTTCAATGTGGCCCATCTTGTACATGACCTGCTTTGTCATTATCGCTAGTATTTTAAGATCGTCCGAGGCATCGGGCTTTGCCACCATTGCCTCTATCTGAGCGTTGAACTCTGGCCCTATTATGATATTCTCGATTTTATTACCCGATGCGTTAACTGGCTTTGGGGGTGTCATGAACTCACTTATCAATCCTTGGGCCTTCTTTGCATCGACCTTAGTCCATGTTGGCTTCAGTGCGAGTCTTTTCTTCACCGAATCTTCCATTACTAACTATTGGGATTTAAAAGAGAAATGCAGGTTCTTTAAACTAAATAAACCCGGTCACTGTGTTCGATCCACGTTCACCGCACTAGTTTGTTGTCGTGGGAATCGGGGGCACAAGATCGACTCGGTACTTCCTAGATCGAGATATCTGCACAGACAGTAGCTCGTTAGAGGGCCAGGTCGGATATCTGACGTGGCCTCTCCGACGCTCAAGTTAGTGCGGTGTGGGGAGATAATGTAGATGTTACTAAAAGGGGAAGGTTACGTTTATTAATTACCTGGGGGCGTGTGCTCTTATTCCTTATATAGGGGGTATTGTCCCTTAGATGACTGTCATGTGTACGGTCCTAGGGGTTAAGGGATATCTAGATGATTGACATGTGCTCTAATTCTCTTGACTTGGTGGGCAAGTTCCTTGAGTGGGCTTCATGGGCCTTGTTGGTATTAGGGTTTTATGTGCCTTGCTATCAATTTATAAGTGGCTTGACTTTTTCAAACTTGTACACATGGGGCGAGTGTATTACATTCTCCCAACTGAGACTGGCTGAGTGAGCTCTAGGGGGTACTAGATACATTTTAGACAAGTTCAAGGGGGCGAAAGGGAGTTAGGGACAACTTCCGCCGGGAGGGAGGAGGGGGGTTCAGATGCATTAGGCCTTCTAAATATATTAATCAAATTAGAAAAAATCAGGAATATATCTCCTTAATAGAAAATTTGTTTACTTATAAATTAGTTTTTACTCCTATATATATATATAGATATTTTAACAAACACTTTACAATGCAATCTCTAATTTTGGGGAATAAAAATGAAATGCATCTTCGTTTTTATAGATTAGCATCTAAATGAGTTTGTTTCTTATGTTGTTCGTTGAATCATTGCCATGAAATCATAGAGGTTTTTGTTTTATCAGTTCTCTTTTAAAGTTTTTCAATGATATTTTAATTTTCAAAATTTTGTATTAAATTATTTATTTGCTAATTTTTATATGTAATCATCTGTAAAATTTGGGCATTTTTTTCATACATAAACCAACTATTAAATTATGGGTGGCTAATCAAATTGTAAATACCTTAAAAATTAAGTATAAATTATTGATTATTAAATTCTTAAACGATGATGTGTATCATGTGTAAATTATCAATTTCTCACTAAAATCTTAAAAGGGCTAAAATTTGCACCATTATGTATATTTTCATTTAAGGTGGAATATAATGTGATGATTGGAGTATAATTTATCAATAATCAAGATGAAAGAGAGTAGTTACACAAGCAAAAAAAAATACAACTACTTTCTAACTTTTACATTTTTTTGTAAAATCACAATTTTTTGCTTTTTTCTAATTTCTGATAAATAGGGCCGGTCCTGGACATAGGTCAGAGATGCGATGGCCTAGATTCCGCAATTAAAAGAGGCCCCATAATTTTGTATTCCGTATGTATGTATGTATATAAACTTCACATTAGTTAAATTTTTACTTAAAATAAAAATTTTAAATATTTGTATTTGGTGTTTATTAGAATATATTTCAATTTTATATAAATTTTTATAATAAAAGACCCATATTTCTGATTTTGCTTAGGGCCTCAAAATATCAAAATCAGCCATATATTTTACTCAGTATTTTTTTTTCAACTAATATATTTTATCGCAATTTTAATTTAAATATTTCTATTTTTTTGTTATACTATTATTGTCATTGTTATTTGCTTTGCTCCACCCAATCATGATTTAGTTGGTGGAAAATTGAGTATATCGTATCAATCACGCTCAATTAAATTTAAAAGCCAAAATCTTAATCAAAGAAACAGGAAAATAAGTTATCCAGAAAATTACTATTTGAGTAAGGTATTTGGTAATCAGTTTAACAAACTTTCTCTTTTTTATAATTAAAAAGTTAATTATAAATTAGAGTATCATTAAATAATGGAATATATAAATAGGAGAATATAATAGTAATTCAAATTATATGACCCAAGGGAAAATTTAGGAAAATATAAAGTAATTCGCATAATAGAAATTTTTTTTTTATTTATCTTATTTTTTCCCTTTTTATGGTTTTTTTATATTTTAGTTTACTATATGAGAAAGATGTAATGTTTAATTCATAAACTAACAATGTGTGATACCTAATCTGCACCATAAAATCTTGAAAGAGCTAAAGTTGGTGGTGGTGGTGGTGCGACGAGTTTGAAGAGGAGAAACGGGAGAACCTAGATCGAGTTCACGAAAATTGGGCTTGTTAGTCTCCATTGAACTCAGTGAGTCATGGAGTTGATCAGTTAACAAGTCAATCCCAATAGGCTTACCAGAATGCGACATTTTCTCAGGAACCAAACAAAATCAACCTCTTCCAAGTGAAATTTGACTCTCTCTCTCTCTCTCTCTCTCTCTCTCTCTCTCTCTCTCTCTCTCTCTCTCTCTCTCTCTCTCTCTCTCTCTCTCTCTCTCTCTCTCTCTCTCTCCACCCCTCTTCAAATAGAAAGAGGTAGAAGCCAAGAAATGTATGTGAAGAAGACATGAAAATAGAGAGAACGAGATTGGGATCTCGAGAGATACAAAGTAAAGAAAAGAATGTGAATGCAAGAAAGAAAGAAGAGAGAAAAACAAAGGAGAAGAAGAGAGAAAGAGAAGAGAAGAGGTATAAATTTTCTTATTTTCTTTAAAGCTTTTTTCACGAGACTGCTTTTCAGGGGCAGACCTAGGATCTGATTGGGGGAGGAGGGAGGGGAACATTTTAAAGAACCAAGTTAATGCATTAACATTAACACATTTAAATTTCAAATAATATTCAATTACTCAATTGTATAAAACAAGTAATATATTTAAGATTAAAATTTATAATTAAAAATATTTATTATTTAGCAATATTTTCTAGTGTTGAATTTGAAAGACTATAAATAAAAGACTATAAATGAAAAATATAAATGTGAAAGAAATAAACAAAGAAAAATAGAATCAATATGTAAAAAATAAATAGAGTAAAAATATATAAATAATTGAAAATTAAACATATACATGAATAAAAAAAATATATTTAATCAGTGGATTCTAAATAATACAATTCATCATTATTATCACCTTCTGACTCAATTGATTTTAAATTTATTTCTTCTTAATAATTTAATTTTTTTCTTTTTTTATTCCTTTGAGGACATTTATTTGCATAATGTCCTTCTTTGCATAACCAACATTTATAATTCTTTTTCTTCCAAGGACAATATTTTTGTTTTTTAGCATAATTGGTTGGCACATATTGATTATCAAACTGATACCTATGACTTGGTTCAGTTTTTTCTTATTTAATAGGTTTTGTCTCAAAATCACTTTCTTCATGAGATTCTTTAAAAATAATTTCTTTTGTTTCATCATCTTTTTCTATTTTAAAGTTTTCATGTATATTTAAATCAGATAATAAATTTTTTAATTCTTCTATTTGCATATTCATTTCGGCTTTTTCATTCTGATTTATACCAAAAAGATGTATGTTCTTTTGATTTTTTAAATTGAAATCCGTACTTATAATTAAATTCTATTTCTGGTTTTTTCTTTTTAGATTTTAATTCTTCTGTAAATATTTTATTCGGAGATTCTAATTTTTCATCTGATTTTTCTTCAGCTATACCTTTTCCTTTGTCTACTAACATATTTAATCTTTCTAATATTATTTTGAAAGTTGGTATTTCTGAGGAATTCCATTGGTTTGTTATTTCTTGTTTAATTATTTGTTGTATGTAAAATTGGTTTTCTTTTAAACTTTCTTCTATATCAGTTAATAGTTTCATTATGGTTCTTAATTATTCTTTTACTATAACTTCATTCCAAATTTTGTCTAATTTTTTGTCGTTATTCATAAATATATTCTCTTTTTATTCATCCTTGTTTATAATGGATCCATTTTTTCTGGGGTTTTTCTAATAAACTTTTTAATTGTTTTATTTTATTTTCTAAATTTTCTTGTTCTTCTTTAAGTTGTAAATATTTTATTTGTGATTCAATTATTGTTGTATTTAGAAAATCTTTAACAAATTCTAATTCCTTTTTCTTATTTTTAATTATGTGTTGTTTATTCATATTCTGTCTATAACCCTTACATTTCCTTGATCTTTTATAGTTATTCCAGTATGGCGAATTTCATATTCAATTTTTTCTAAAAAATCGTGTCCTAGTATTAGGTCACAATTATTACTAATATTTGCTGCTACTCCAAGAGTCGCATCATATTCTAAATCTTGAATTTTAAATCTTATGTTAGCTACTTGAGTTATAATAAGTTCTCTAGAGTTATTAGGGTAAATATATGTTTGTGGTTCTATTATTTCACAATTATTTTTATTTACCTTATCTATGTTTATGCAACTTTTTGCTTCTTTATTTATTTCATCTATGCAATCATTAACTAATATTCCTGTAAATAATACAACATTTATCCCAAATTTATAGGTATTTATAAGATTCATTTTTCTTGGAGAATCTATTATTTCTTATCTAATGCTCAATCTTGCATTTTCTATTATGGATATTAATTTTTGAATGGGTTTATTCTGTCTGTTCACAAAATCCATACATATTTCTTCGGGTATTGTTATTTGAGAATAATATTTGTGTTTGAGAGGTTCTAATATTTCTTGATATAATTTAGGTACTAGTATATCTCTTTCATTATGTTTTCTTATGTGGTAATTTCCAGTTAATGCATTTATCATTTTTGTTTCTACACTTATTACTTTACTTCCCGGTGGCATATTTATTCCTTCTAACTTATAATATAGAGTTAGGGCTAAGTCTTTGTTTTTATCTTGTAAAGAAATACTAAAGTCTGGTTGAATAGTAAATTTTAATTTTTGATAAATTAAATTTCCTCTTATTACTGAGATCAATGCGTCTTGTAGATTATTTAGTATTCTATCATCTAGTATATAGATTTGTATAGGAGTATTTATATTTTTCTGAAAATATGCTTCTATAGTGAATTCAATTCCACCGAAATATATATTTTTATATCTTTTAGATTCTTTATTAGATAATTAAGCTAATTCTCTTTTTACTACTTCATTTGATATTAATTCTTGCTTTTCCATTGATTGTAGTTATATCTATAGTATTTTCATGTTTCTGAACTACATATCTTATTTCTTTATTTCTATCAAACCACCTAGTTTTAAAAATTTTATTTATAGATAACTCTTCTTTTTCTTCTTGTATTTTATAATACGTTTCAGGTTTAAAGCTTAAAGTTTGAGTAGTACCTCCTTCATAGGTATCCATTTGATAATAAATGTCAGTATTTTGTACTTGTTTACTTTCTTCCATTACTTATTAATTCATTTATAATTTTGTGACATTCTAGTATTACCTTTTCTTGTGCTATTTTGTTATTATTTAATATTCTTATTTGACTTTCTAATATTGCAATTTTTTCTAATAATTCTTTTTTATTATATTCTCTAGATTTTGCGATCTTATAAACCTTTTCATATTGACTATCTTTGAATTTTATAATGGTTATAGCATTCTGCAACTTATAATGTGATGGTTAATATCTTGATTTTGTATTAATGGACTTTGAGCTATGGATTTAATACCTTCTAATAACTTATCCATAATTATTCTTCTTTACTTATTAAATTTATTAAGGCTTCTTTTATTGTTTCTAATATTTTTATTTCATTACTTATTTCTTCTGAAATTACTTGGAATCATTGGTCTATTCCTGTGATTTCTATTACTGTAGGTAGTTCTTCTTTATGAATAAACTCTAGTTGGCTATTAGTTTCTTGAATCATGAGATTTAGACTTATTTTATGTTTTTCTGAAGTATAATCTATTTGACATACATAATAAGCAAATTTTTCTATATCTCTATTCATTTTTGAAATTTTTTTGAGAATTGTTTATACTTATTTATTTTATACATAAGATATTCTATTTTAAAGATTCTAACTTGGGTTTCATTATTGTTTATTATTATCACTAATAAACATCTTAAGTCTGCTATGCTATATAAACCTGAACCAATTTCTATTATAAATTCTTCGATATTCATTTTTAATATTTTTATTCTTAGATCTTTGCTAAAATTCAGAATACTTCTTCTAAATGGCTTTGATACCACTATTTTCATGCTTGATTATTGCTAACTGCTTTCATACTTGCATGCTTGCTAATCTATTGCTAATAATTATAAATAATTGAAAATTAAACATATACATGAATAAAAAAATATACCTGATGGTTTGTGAATTGTGGAGATTGATTTCTTAAGTATTCATGATAACAACGATATTTTATGAATCTTCTATTGGATTTTAAAATATTCTCAACAGTATTTTCTGGAGCTAACCTCTCTAGAGTTTGCACTCAAAGGTTAAATAAACTAAGGTTTATTTATCTGAAAAGCTCTGCCGAGAACAAGGGTCTCCGCTCCCTTATATACATAACAAAATTATATATAAAGCCGGTAAAAAAGAAAGCATACTGGCAAGCGCCAGTTATCACACTTTAATAATTTATATTACGACAAAAATAAAAGATAAGTATAAAGATAGGATAAGATATGTATCCTTATCTTTAGATAGATTATTACAAGTGTCTACATCTTTTTTATTTTATTCAACTAGTGGCTCTTCATCTGCTTCACTGTGGTTAGATTCTTCTTCAATTTTGCATGCTTCGCATGAGTGCCCTAAATAATTCTGGCTTTTTTGACACAAAAATAATTTTGATTGCTGGTCCAGATTAGGAATTTTTAATTCAAGGAATTTTTTCTCAAAGTCATAAAATATTGCTTGCACTGTATCGTCCATGGGTATTTCCTTTTTGGAATGAGTTGCTTATAACCAATGATCAGATTTATAATTAATTCTATATGCTCCTTCTATATTCGTTAATTGCCTGATTATTATAGAGAAAAGGGTTTGATTCCATAATACCCTTTCTTCATGAGTAATAGGAATTTTGGCTGCTTCAATATCTGGATATTGCCCATTGGATATTCCCATTAAAATATAGGCAAAGGAAGGTGTTAGTTCTTTGCTTTCTTCTGAGGAAATAGGAATGCTGCTGAAAAATCTCAGAAAAATCATTCTTCCTTTTGCGTAATTTTTGAAGTATAAAGTGACAGCTCTTTTAAATTTTTCTGAAAAATACTTTAGAATTTCTAATTTGTTTAAATAGATAGTAACTATTAATCCATGTACTGATAATTCGTATGCTTCTATGGGATTGGCTTCTGGTAATATCACCATTTTTGTTTTCATTTGATCCTTAGTTGTAGGATACATATTTCTACTTCGATCTTCGTCCTTATAATTCTGGATTATTTGGAACCATTTGATATATTTATTAAAGGATGTTTCCTTCATCTCATTTATTTCTGATGCGGTTTTTATTTGGGCAATGGTGGGAATCTTGCCTAAAACAATTTTTGTTTCTGGTACTTTGTTAGATAGTATTTTTTTCTTTATAAGTACCATACATATTACTGGTTTCTTCCAAGGCCCTTTTTGCCAATTCGAAAGATGGATATTTTTGATGGATAATACCGGGTTGTCCTTGAATAAATATGGCGGCCTTAGCCCATTCGTCAAACAGGCCTCGGTTTAGCCCATTATGGATTACATAATAAGTCTTACTGGGCTGTTTAACTAACTGCGGTAATCCTACAGTTATATCGGTGAGAGTGATTAATACTGATTTGCCTTTATCTTTACTGGATTCAGGCTATATATTATTAGTAGAAATAGATGCTTCTTGTTTTTCCGATGCTTCACTTTCTTCTGCCCAAGATAATTTCTTATCCATAGGCAAACTGACTAATATTGAATGGTTATTTATTAGGGTGCTTACTGTATTGGCTCTGGATAATCCTTTGATTAATGCAAGAGTATTTTCTAGCTGTGTTATTTGTGCTTTAATTTTTTCTACATTTGATAATGCCTGCTCCAATTGATTATTCTTTTGTTTCAATTGATTGGTAATGACTGCTATTGATGACTCCATTCCCGGGTCAAGGTGTCTGCTCTGTAGTTTTCTTCAGACTTTATTAATACTACCTGGTATTCATAATAAGATAATTCTAGTTGCCAACGGATTAATCTGCCTTGATTATAATGAGTATTTATTTTATTTCGAATAAAAGTAGTGACATATTTGCTATCTATTTTAACAATAAAAGGTTTTGGTAATAATTCTATTTTCCATTTTCTTACAGTATTTAATAAGGCCAGTGTTTCTCTTTCATGGGTAATATATCTTTTTTGAGTATCTGTGAATGTTCCCGAAATATGTTTAACTATTCTTTCTAAAGAAACAAATTGTTTGGTTTTAAATAATACGGTGAGAGTAGAAAGAGTTTCTTCCATTAATTCTTTTCCTTTTTCTTGTTTATAAGTTTGTAATAATTCAAATGGTAAAGCCGTCATTACTGCTGTCCAATATTCTCCACTAGCGTCAGTAGAGATAATTAATAAATCTTTTTCTGTGGGGTTATATAGGGATGGTAAATTTTGACAAATCTTTTTTAAAGCAATTATATTTTCAGTGTCTTTTGTTGACCATGACCATTTAATTTTTTCTGACAATTTCTTTTGTAAGTTTCGTCTTAGTTGTGCTAGATTTTTTAGAAAACCCTGATCACTAATATAATTAAGATTTCCTAAAAACCTTTGTAATTGCTTTTTATTTGTTAGTTGATCTGGAAATTGATTTAGTTTTTCTACTATATGGGGTTGTAATTTTAATTCTCCATTAGAAATAGTTAATCCTAAAAAATCTATTTCCTTTTTTCCTATTATGACTTTTGGTCGAGATAGAATTATTCCTTTTTCTCTACACCTATCTATTATTTTGATAACTGCTATTAAGTGATCCTTCTTTGATCCAGCTGTGAATATTATAATGTTATCAATATATATATAGAACATATATTTTCTAATCCTTTTAGTTGCCGAGTCATAAACTCTTAAAATATTCCTTGAGCTTGTTTTAATCCTAGAGGTATACTAGTATATTCGTAATGATTATTGGGTGGAAAGGTGAAAGCTGTTAAGGGTTTTGGATTTTCATGTAATCGTAATTGCTAATAGGCTGATTTTACATCTGATGTTGAGAACCAATTTTTTCCTTGTAGTCTATTCATAATATAATCTTTTCTTGGTAAACCTTTTGGTGTTCCTATGGTTGCTTCATTCATTTTTTTTATAGTTGATAACTATTCTTCTTTTTCCCCTTTTTTCTTCGGCATGATTTTCTACATAAAATGCTGGGGCACTATGAGGGCTATTGCTAGGTCTAATTACTCCTTTTCTTATTAACTCATCCATATCCTTTTCAAATTCTTCTACGTCTCTTTTTGTATAGGGTATGTTATTAGGACATTTTATTTTTGCTGTAGGATCTTTTAATTTAAATTAAATTAAAGCATCATTTGTATTTTTTATTCCTAGTAGATCATCAGTAAATCTTTCTTCTAATTTTTTATTTATTTCATCTTCTAATTCTTTTTCTAAATCTTCTTCTAGTTTATAAATTATTATTTTTAACTTTTGTTTTATATTTTCTAGCTTCATTTTTTCTATGGATATTTTTACTATTTGTTTATCTTGATCTTTCAGTTTAGGGCAAGTTAATTCTATATAAAATAAATATTGACAAAAAGGATGATATAATCTTAAAAAATTATTACCTAGAATTATAGGAACTCTTGATTCTAAATGGTATAAGATTGGTATAATAAATTTCTTTCCAGATATAAGGATAGTGAGTTCTTCTACTAGTTCTTTTAATTCTAATAAGGTTTGATCTGCTATTCTAACTTTTATTGGTTTAGAAGCTTTTCTCCAAAAAGTTTTGGGTACAAAATTTATTGATGCTATGCATAATGATGCTCCCATATCTATGTATGCTAATACTGGTTTATTTCCTATTATTATTTTGATATAGGTACTATTCTGATTCATATGGATCACTAAATAATTCTGATTCATCTGATTCATCAGTGGATTTTAAATAATACAATTCATCATTATTATCAACTTCTGACTCAATTGGTTCTAAATTTATTTCTTCTATCCAGTTTAATAATTTAATTTTTTCTTTCTTTTTATTTCTTTGAGGACATTCATTTGCATAATATCCTTCTTTTGGCATTTACAATTCTTTTTCTTCCCAGGACAATATTTTTGTTTTTTAGTATTTTTTCTTTTGAAATATCTTCTTCTATTTTTTGGGTCAAATTTTGTTTTTGGGATTGGTTTATATTTTCTTTGTTTATATTTATAAGGTTTATAATATTTGTATGATTGATGTTTTCGTTTATAATGTTTAGATCTTCCCCCCCAGAGAGATTCGAACATCCAAATTTTGTGATACTTCTGCAAAATTGTTACAGCAACTAATCCTAAATTTATTTTCTAATAATTTATCTTTTTCTGATTCAATGCATTTTTCTATTATATATTCTTTAGTTATTTTTATTATAGATCCTAATGTTTCTGGGATTGTGATATTTACTTGGTTTTTATATCTTTTTATTTACTTCATCATTTATTGGCCAAGGTAAATTGTTAATAAAAATTTCTAAAAATGGGTTTCTTTCTATTAATTTGAGTTTATTATAATATTTTCTGTATTGACATGCAAATTCATTAAATTCACATATATTGCAAACTTGTATATTATATAGTATGTATTTTGATATAAATTGTTCGTGTTCTCTGCTGGCTGGTATGTCACTATGTTTTCCAAAGAATTCCTTATTAATTTCATTTCCAATATATTTAACATATTCTATCGGATGTTGATTAATTTCAGTTGGTATTGATAATTTATTTAGATAATTATATACATTTCCACTAGTATGGAATAATAGGTAATAATGGGTACTTTCTATGTTTAGATTTTCTAATGCTTCATTAACGGCTAATTCAGAGGTATGCCTAGAGATCCAATTTTGTAATAAATCTTCTCCATTTTCTACACAGTCTAAATCTAATATTAAATCATTATTTATATGTTTAACTTTTGGTTTATATGGTTCTGATATTTTCTTGAATTTGTTATTGTAATATGTATATCTTTGTTTTTTACCTGTGCCACCTTCATACTTGCATGCTTGCTAATCTATTGCTAATAATTATAAATAATTGAAAATTAAACATATACATGAATAAAAAAAATATACCTGATGGTTTGTGAATTGTGGAAATTGATTTCTTAAGTATTGCTTGATAATACCGATATTTTATGAATCTTTTATTGGATTTTAAAATATTCTCAACAGTATTTCAGATAAATAAACCTTAGTTTATTTAACCTTTGAGTGCAAACTCTGGAGAGGTTAGCTCCGGGAAATACTGTTGAAAATATTTTAAAATCCAATAGATGATTCATAAAATATCGTTGTTATCAAGCAATACTTAAGAAATCAATCTCCATAATTCACAAACCAATTGAACCTTCTCTCTTATAAGTCAAATGAGAAGCTCAACCAATCAGACTACATTAATTAATTATTGCAAAATATATATAGATATAGTGATAACTCAAACTCAGGGGGGCCCGTACCCCTGTTGGGATCTACTTGAGTCTGCCCCTGCTGCTTTCATTTCTTCTTCTTTATCTCTTTCTCTCCTTATTTTTTTCTCTTCTTTTTTGTTTTTTCTTTATATTTCATTTTTCTCATTTTTATGTATTTTTATATTGCTCTCGCTCTCTATCTTTTTTTGACTGAATGAATATAGTCACATGAAATCAAATCAGAGGCGATTACATCCCTAATCAAAGGTTGACATACAGCAGACCATGTCCCCCTACATGTCAAAGAATCAGCTGTCCTAGCTAACAAATGAGCAGCCTGATTCACAGACCTACCAATAAAAACAATTCTCAAACTATGAAATTGTCGCATGTATTTTTAATATTGCTCTCGCTCTCTATCTTAGTTGTCTTTAACTCTATAATTCGCTTTATCTGTTGTTTTACATGAAAGTATTTTCTCTTTTTCACTCTCCTTTTTCCAGGTCTGAATCTTACTCTTTCTTATTTTACTCTAATTTTTATTATTCTAATTAATTTTTTCTATTCTTTCTAAACATGAATTTATTCGGCGTGACCTAAATTTATTTTTCCAATTATGTTAGAATAAAAAAATAGAAAGAATAGAAACAATTAATTAGAATAACAAAAAAATAGAGGGAAAATAAGAAAGAGTGAGATTCAAACCCAGAAAAAGGGAAGTGCAAAAGAGAAAATACATTCATGTAAAACAGTAGATAAAATTAATTATAAAGTTAAAGGCAACTAAGAGAGAGAGAGAGAGCAATATAAAAATGAGAAAAATGAAATATAAAGAAAATACAAAAATGAATGGAAGAAGAAGAAGAAGAAATGAAAGCAGTCTCGTGAAGTAGCAGATGGAAGCTTTAAAGAAAATAAGAAAATTTATAGGTCTACTCTTCTCTTTCTCTCTTCTTCTCCTTTGTTTTTCTCTCTTCTTTCTTTCATTCACATTCCCTTCTTTGCTTTGCATCTCTCGAGATCCCCATCTCTTTCTCTCTATTTTCATGTCTTCTTCGCATATAATTCTGAATTTCTACCTCTTTCTATTTGCAGAGGAGTGGACAGTGAGAGAAAGAGAAGGAGAATTGAATTTCACTTTGAAGAGGTTTATTTTGTGTGGTTCTTGAGAAAATGTCAAATTCTGGTAAGCCTATTGGGATTGACTCATTAACTGGTCAGCTCTATGACTCACTGAGTTCAATGGAGGCTTACAAGCTCGATTTTCGTGAACACGATCTAGGTTCTCCCATTTCTCCTCATCGAACTCGTCGCCCTGCCACCACTACCACCACTAGTTCAACACTCATTTAGCCTCGAACTTTTAATTATTCCAAAGGCTAAATATAAATGTTGCCTCTCAACTTGGCACTATGCATCATGTGTCACTCTAAACTTTCAAAAGTTCTAAATAACCTATAATTGCAAAAAGTGAACTAGTTTTCCTCGTTAATGTCATGTGTCAGCTTCAGGTTGGAGAGAAAAAGTTGGAAAATTTACATCTTTGAAAAGTCAAACCAACCATAAACTGACAGTGGCATTGAGGGGGCAAACTGGATCAATTTTACTAACTTTAGGGGAAAATGGGTGTAACAAATTTGAGGGAGCATCATATGTATTTGGCCATGTTCTAAATAACCTATGAACTTGTTTAAAGTGTAATTCGTAACCCTAAAATGTAACATGTCAGCTTCTGGTTGGAGAGAGAAAAGTCAGAGAAATGACATCTTTGAAAACTAAAACCAGCCAAATACAGTATTGTTCAAGGGCAAAATGGTGATTTTTTTATTAGCCTTTAAGGCCAGGTTGTGAAACTACTCGAGAAATCTAGAAGAAGTAGGAAGTAACTTTTAAAGGAACTGACAAAGTCAAGGAGACCAAGATCAACATTCTTATGAGAGATTATGAATGGTTTCATATGCAACCCAAGGGAGACGTTTCTAACATGAACATTAGATTCATGAATATTGTCAATGAGCTAAAAAGAATTGGTAAGAACTTCACAGAAGAAGAGACTATCAAGAAGATTATGAGAAGTTTGACACAGTAATGGGATACAAAGAAAAGTGCTATCAAAGAAGCTCATGATTTAAAGATCTACAAGTTTGATGAGCTGATTGGAACCTTGCAAACTCATGAGATATCATTGAAGTAATATGAGGATGAGTCTAAGAAGTTTAAAAACAAAGAAAGAGAAAGCTCTAGCAGAGCTATCGTTCTTAAGGCTGATTATGATGATTCCTCTGAGGGAGAATATCCAGAGGACAGAAAGGAAGAGATAGCACTGATGACCAAGAATTTTAACAGGTTCTTGAAGAAAGATAAGAACTTTTAAAGATTCAGAAGGCCTAGCAAGTACAAGAAAGGAGAAGATGATAGACCATAGAAGGAATTCAATAAGGATCATAACAAAGATATCAAATGCTTTGAATATGGTGAGAAAGGGCATATCCAGTCTAGCTATACTAAAGCTAAGAAGGACAGGTTCAAGAAGAAAAGGGATATGAAGACTTTTGCTGCTACCTGGAGTGATTCTAAATAAGAGTCATCATCCTTTGATGAAAAAGCATAAGATTCTATGAATTTGTGTCTCATGGAAAAGGATGATCAACCCAACTCAGAGTCAGCTAACCAACCATCTACTTTTGCTACCAATCAATCAGCTGATCAGAGCAGAGACAATGAAAAGCAAACTGAGGTAAATTCTAAACCCCCTTTCTCTTCTGATGAACTTGCTGCAGTACTTAATGATGTTATTAACATGACTAAAAAGTCAGCCAAATACATCAAAGTACTCCAGAGGAAGTGTGATGATCTGGGAGATGTCAACTCTTCTACCTCACTCGACATATTATACCTTATGGAGAAAGTTGAGTACCAAGATGGATATAATAGGAAGCTCACAAAGAAAATGGATGAGGTAGCTGATGAATTAACAGCTTTGAAAAGGGTGCGGATCCCTTCTTAACCTAGCAGGAATACTCAGAGCAACCGCACTCACCACTATAAGAAGGTTTCTTAAAAGAGTAAAGTGAGTAGGCCCAATCCTAAGGCCATATGTAATTTTTGTGGAAAGTCAGGACATGCCAAAGTCACGTGTAGACACAAAAATGGTTACTATGATGAGTATGACTGGTCAAGAATCACCACCACTAACAAGGGAGGACCCAGCCAGAAAAAGGCATGGGTACCTAAGAAAACTTAATTATTTTGCAGGTTAGCCTGAAATCCACTAATGGCAGAAGAATGTGGTATTTGGATAGTGGATGATCGAGGCATATGATAAGTGATGAAAAGTAATTCATCACATTAGAGAGAAAGAGGAATGGAAGTTTCAGTTTTGGAGACAACCAAAAGGGAAAGATTGTTAGCAATGATACTATGGGAGTTAAGCCTTCAATTGAAAATGTGTCTGTGAGCACTGGATTTTAACGATCCTTTTCATGAAATAATGATGAGAGCTATATAATGCAATGTCTTTTAGGTGTTGTCCATCAGCGGTGTTCTTACTACTGCAGATTTGAGTTTGGCCGAAGTCCGGAGACCTAGTTTGCCCTTAGGTACCCGTACAGGTTCGTGGTATGGATCCACTGACAGAACGGTACAGGAATTACCTTTCATACGTGTGGAGGGGACCTATACGGGTCCCTTAGTATCTGTATGGGTCCTCTGATTGCCTAATTAGCCTCTTTTGGAAGTAATCTCTTAGCATTTTTGGGAAAAGGCAGGTCTTGAATGCGGTTTATTGCATTTAAACCTGACTTTTGCCCTATAAATAGGGCCTTTTCCCTTCATTTCATAACACACATTCATATTAGAACAAAAACTATAGAAAAATTATAGTAAAAGATGTAGCAATTTCTATAGGTATAGAAAAGGTATAGTGGGGGTATAGGAGGTATAAAATAGGGAGAAAACCCATCATTTAAGGTTTTATCCACATTTTATTCATTCCTAACTTCATTCATTAGGATTTAGGGGAGGTTTTGTCCACATAAATACTCATATAAATAGTCCCACTCCACCATCTACTTTGGCCGAACTCTCTCAGCAGTAAAGGGATTACCTCAAAGTGGATTCATGCCGTAAAGGTAATGCTCTTGAGTTTCAAAGAGACTCACATCTCAGTTTATTATTATTTTTATTTTCTACCTCTCCTATTATATTTGTTCTTTCAATTTCTTATTTCTGGTCCGCTCCTAACCCGTATGAGCCTTGTTGGCACATTGTATCATTGAGATATTAGATCGGTACTCCATACTCATATGAAGGGAAATCCCTTATTTATTTTATTTTTCTGCCACCAATCCATTAATCTGTTAATCTATACCCATTCGGGTACACCATACCCATACTAGTCCACTCTGGTAGCCGTATAGGTCCTATCCACCCGTACGAGTACTAGCCCCAGGCAGAATCTAGAACTCATTTTAATTTGGTTAAAAATCAATCCAACTCACCACTTGCCATGCAATCACTTTCACTAATAATCTGGTAAATCAACCCACTAAAGTTAAAATGTGTTTTGACAACAAAAGACATTGAAGATCAGTTATTTCTCTCCGATCCTAGAAGCCGCCCGGGCACTATCGATTGCAAAACCGCCACGCTAATATAATCACATTTTTCCCAATGAAATGCTAACTTGTAATGTGCTATAAACTGTGCTAATCTTTGTGGATGCAGGGGAATTTATTTTTATTTTATTTTATAACTTAGAACAAATGTATGGGTTCTCTTGCAATTTCCCCTTTTTCCCGAGCTTGTAATTTTTATCCCCCATTTATTGTTTGTGCTTCATTGTAATATGTAAACACATGTAACGAGTGTGAAAGAGTGTAGAGATAGGATTTCTGTGATAATTCCTGTGGTGAATGTAATTTTGAATCAACTAAATGAGAAATAAGTGACTCATCCGATACCCGAATATCTGATCCAATAGGTATGAGTCTCCCACCCAGAGGGAACCATACCAAAACTCTATCCTAAGTAGACAACTTGGGTGGCGACTCTATCATTTGTATCGAGATTTGGGTCTCGATTCTTTTATTCATTAAAATTGGCTATTTGTGCAAACTTGAACTAAAAATGTTTTGTCACGCCTAAATCCAACCAACCCCTAGTGGGCCCCATCTCTCACACAAGCGCCAAGGGAGACCCACACGTCATCGACACCTCACAGTGTCTCTAGTGAAAGGCTTGAAGTTCAACTTGCTAAGCGTAGCTCCGCTGTATAACAAAGGCAGGAAAGTGATTTTTGACTCAGTGGGCTGCTCAGTCATTGATGGTAACTCTGACCAAACTATTCTTTATGCTCTTAGAATTAATAATGTTTATATAATTTATTTATCCCTTTGCTCCGATGATATATTCTTAGTTTCTAAGGAGGAAAACTCATGGCTATGGCACAGAAGGTTAGGACATGTTAGTATGATCAATCTGTCCAAATTAGTCAGAAATGAACTTGTTGAGGGTTTACCCAATCTAGCCTTTAAAAAAGATAAACTTCTCTCAGCATGCCAACTTGGGAAGCAATTTGGGAAGACCTTTAAATTCTTAGCTGATATATCTTCTTCTGATCCCCTTGATCTTCTACACATGGATTTGTTTGGGCCAGTTTTGCCAACAAGTCTAGGTGGAATGAAATACACCCTTATGGTTATAGATGATCTGACTAAGTTCACTTAGATTATCTTGCTTGCAAGTAAAGATGAAACATTTGAATCATTCTCTAGGTTGGATACCCGGATCAATAATGAAAAAGGACTTAAAATTAATAGAATCCGCAGTGACATGGAAGAGAATTAAAAAAAAGGCAGTTTGAGGAATTCTATTCTAAGCATGGTATTGACTATAATTTTTTTGCCCCTCATACACCTTAATAGAATGGGGTTATTGAGAGAAAGAATTGCACTATTGCAAAGATGTGTCATTCTGTGCTGAGTGGTAACAACCTGCCAAAGTATTTCTAGGGAAAAGCTGTTAACACAGCCTGTTATATTCTAAATAGGGTTTTAATTCACCCAGTTTTGAACAACTCCATATGAACTTTGGAAGGGGCGCAAGCCCAAGGTTGGTCATCTTAAGGCCTTTGGTTGTAAATGCTTCATATTAAATACTAAAAACCAATTGGCTAAATTTAGCCCTAAGGCCGATGAAGGAATCTTTTTAGGTTACTCAATATATAGTATGGCATACAGAGTGTATATCAAGAGGACTGGAACACTAAAGGAGTCAATGCATGTAGACTTTGATGAAACTAACAATGCAAGTAGAGAAGCCAGTGATGATGAAAAGGAAAGAGAACAAATCAGCGGATCAGTTAGTCAACCCATTGTTACTCCTGATTCGATTCCAGAATAAGAAGATTATGAAGTTGACTTAGACCAATCCATCAACTTTGGTAATGATAATGATGCTAAACCCATGACAGTAGCTCAGCGAGCTGATCCTGATCTACCAAAAGAAGTCAGAGTAAAGAGAGATCACCCAGTTGAGAAGATCCTTGATAGTGTGTAGAATCCAGTGCTGACCAGAGGTCAGCTGAATAGAATGATGAGTCATTCAACATTTATCTCATTGATTGAACCCAAGAAGTTTGAAGATTCTAAATTTGATGACAACTGGATGATTACAATGCAAGAAGAACTGGACCAATTCAGAAGAAATGAAGTTTGGGATTTGGTGGAGAAACCCATAGGCAAGTCAATCATTGGCACCAAATGGGTTTTCAAGAATAAGCTAGATGAAGCTAGTAATGTTGTCAGAAATTAGGCCAGACTAGTTGCTCAAGGCTACAATCAATAAGAAGGCATTGACTTGGCACCTATAGCAAGACTTGAAGCCATAAGAATTCTATGTGCTTTTGCATCTCATATGAACTTCAAGTTATTTCAAATGGATGTTAAGAGTGCATTTCTTAATGGCTATATCTAAGAAGAAGTCTATGTCCGACAGCCCCCAAGCTTTAAAGATCCAAAGCATCTAGATCATGTCTTCAAGTTGAAGAAGGCTCTCTATGGATTGAAGCAAGCTCTAAAAGGATGGTATGAGAGACTGACTAACTTGTTACTCAATAAAGGTTATGTAAGAGGAAAAGCAGATACAACCCTTTTCATCAAGAGGAAGGATCAAGATGTATTGCTTGTCCAACTTTATACTGATGACATCATTTTTGGAGCAACTGATGAGAAGCTTTGCAAAGCGTTTAGCCAGAAGATGAAGAATGAGTTTGAAATGTCAATGATGAGAGAGCTTAATTTCTTTCTTGGTTTGCAAATCAAGCAAGGTCATGATGGGATATTCATCAGCCAAGCTAAGTATGCCAAGGAAGTACTCAAGAAGTTTAACATGGATAAAAATAAGCCAATGTCAACACCCATGGCCACTGATACAATTCTGATTAAAGGCAAGGAAGGTAAATGTTGCATATGATGTATGCCCTTAAGGCAATTAGGGTGATATATCTTAATTATGTAATACTACGAATATTTTGTTCAAATAATAAAGGCATTTAATCTTTTGTTTATATCGATGTGTTTATAAATATATTATAGCTAGTTAAAATATATTCATTGATGTACGTATACAACAGTCTTGACATATCATAGAATGAAGTCAGAGAAATTATAGTTAGACTATATTTAGTGAGACCCGCTTCATGTGCAATTATGATTATGTCTAAACTATCCCTAGTTATAGTTTCATCAAGAAAGGATATTGATAAAGCGAAAATACTAGCATGTGATAAACTTTCTTGGAAAGGGTCCAAGCAGTCAATCTCCTAAGGACTGAAGGTGATGCCTTGAGTTTGATACATGGATATATCTAGGAGATATATTAGAGACCGCAGTAAGATAAACACTTGGTGTACATATCAATGTGTTAGTGTTTATCTTCATGCAATAAGCTTTGCGAATATCCTCATACTTAAGATACCAGTTACCTTGTGTGGTACTATTGCTATACTTTGGGTCATTCCTACGCACACATTAATTTAGGGTGTCACAGGTGATTATGGGTATAGTGATGACAACAAGTTGGTAAGCTGAGTAGTCGAAAAGAATCCATCACTCCAGATATATTAAGGAGTTATACCTGGCCGCTTGTTGAAGTGATGATTACTATAAACCTCTGATCAGAGTATGTGTTTGATAGAAATAGTTTCGAGTCAAACACACAATGGTAAAAGGCAATATACTTTGGTAACAAATTAATAACTGGGATAACTTAGAGCAACCTTGCTATTAGTGGGTTAACACTTTAACAGAACCCTATAAACCAGATGGTACTGATATTAAAGAATGGAAGGAGTTCATCGCATTGGATAACTATTGCATTAACCGAGATTAAGTCATAAGCTGAAATGACGTTCCGAGTAATAGGGGATGGTAGACCCTTGCTAGAGGTGTACCACAGTCATTTAAGGTAATCGAGTTCTATTCATGGTCTAGAACCTCAAGCCAATGGTTCCATTTGAACAAGGGTTGGTTAAGCCTTAACAATAATGCTTCAGGATCCTATAAGGTCACACACATTGGACCTTCATCGGACTAAGTAAAGAACTAATATTCTATTACAAAAATATAATATAATAATAATTGGATTATTATTTAAATGGTTAAAAATGATTACAACATTTTTGGATAAACCAAGGAGTTTATCTTTGACCGATAACTAATTTATTAGGGTGAAAAAATAAATATTTGTTTGAAAGGGAATTAAAAGGAATTTTGCCTTGGCGAGTTAAATTAGACCGAGAGTACAAAATATATTTTATACTGGCTCAGGTGCGTGGAAGTGCACCAAAAGGTGGGCGAGCAATGCTAGGCATCGCTCGCGGTAGCCCATGGAAATGGGCTACCCAAACAAGTAGCCCATAGGGCACACCGCAACCTGGGCTCTCGGATTGGGCTTGCGGCTTGGGCTTCGTGGCCTAGCTCACGCCCATGGTAGGCTCGTAAGAGCCTGCCTTGCAGCAGAATGCAGAGTGTCTAGCACGCTGCGTGCGGATACAACCCTTAGATCCAAGTGGATCCGTGGGTCAAACCCGTATGCACATCCCACATCGATTTTGGGGGAGCATTTTTGCTCCCCTAAGCCTTTAAATAGGCACTCATGTTCCCCCTTTCAACTATTGGATATGATGTATGCCCTTAAGGCAATTAGGGCGATATATCTTAATTATATAATAGTACGAATATTTTGTTTAATCAATAAAGGCATTTGTTCTTTTGTTTATATCAATGTGTTTCTATGTATATATATTATAGCTGGTTAAATATATTCATTGATGTATGTATACAATAGTCCTTGACATATCATAGCATATAGTCAAAGAAATTATAGTTGGACTATATCTAGTGGAACCTGCTTTATGTGCAATTATGATTATGTCTAAACTATCCCTAGTCATAGTTTCATCAAAAAGGATATTGATGAAGTGGAAAGACTAGCACGTGGTCAACTTTCTTGGAAAGGGCTAAGGACTGAAGGTGGTGCCTTAAGTTTGACACATGGATATATCTAGGAGATATATAGGAGACCGCAGTAAGATAAACACTTGGTATATATATCAATGTGTTAGTGTTTATCTTCATGCAATAAGCTTTGTGAATGTCCTCGTACTTGAGATGCTAGTTACCTTGTGTGGTATTATTGCTATACTTTGGGTCATTACTATGCACTCATTAAATTAGGGTGTTACGGGTATGGTGATGACAACACATTGGTAAGCTGAGTAGTCAGAAAGAATCCATCACTCCGGATATATTAAGGAGTTGTACCTGGCCACTTGTTGAAGTGATAATTTCCATGAACCTTTGATCAAAGTATGTGTTTGATAGAAATGGTTTCTAGTCAAACACACTATGGTAAAAGGTAATATACTTTGGTAACAAGTAAACTACTGGGATAGGTTGGAGCAACCTCGCTATTAATGGGTTAACACTTTAACCGAACCCTATAAACTAGATGGTACTAATATTAAAGAATGGAATTTATTGCACTAGATAACTATTGCATTAATCGGGACTAAGTCATAAGCATAAATGACGTTCCGATTAATGGGGGATGGTAGACCCTTGTTAGAGGTGTACTACAGTCATTTAAGCTAATCGAGTTCTATTCACGGTCTAGAGCATCAAGCCAATGGTTCTATTAGAACAAGGGTTGGTTAAGCCTTAACAACTCAATACTTCGGAATCCTATAAGGTCACACACATTGGGCCTTCATCGAACTAAGTAAAGAACTAATAGATTTATTCTATTACGAAAATATAACTTAAATAATAATTGGATTATTATTTGATTGGTTAAAATTAATTAGACCAATTTTGGATAAATCAAGGAATTTATTTTGACCGGTAACTAATTAATTAGAGTCATAAATAAATTATAATTGATTAGATCAATTTAGGTTGGACCAAGAAATTTATTTTGACCGGTAACTAATTTACTAGAGTCAAAAATTAATATTTATTTGAAAGGATTAAAATGGAATTTTGCATTAGCGAGTTAAAACAAAAAAGTATGAAATATTTTGTTCAAAGTTTGGTTGCGTGGAGTACACAAAAGGTGCGCGAACACTGCAAGGCAGTGTTCATGGTAGCCCATGAAAGGGCACCGCGAGCTAGGCTCGTGGCATGGGCAGCGTGGCCCAGCTCGCATGCAAGGCAAGCCCGCAAGGGCTTGCCTTGCCACATGCAGCGTGCTATACACACTACATGTGAGCGGGTCACATGCGGATCCTTTGGATCCACGAGTACAAGCCGCGTGGGATGGGAGTTTTACTCCCATTCTATATTGCTAATGGGGAGCAAAATATATAGGCTGTCCCCTCTCCTTTCAAATGTACACAGTGCACCACAGCTCAGAGTATAAATGCTAAGTGAGATTCGAAAAAGAATAATCTCTTGGGTAATTGAGCAAGTTATTTTGAGGGCTTGAATTTATTCGGGCACCTCTAGTTTATATTTTCGGGTGAGGCTTCTAGAGTGGTCTAGAAACTACTCGAGGCTTCTTAGTTCTTCCTCCCGGGGAGGTTTTAGTTGGTGGGGTTCATGTGGATACTGATAGAGGCTATCCTACGATTGGAGACTTGTGTAAGAAGGTTCTGCTAAAGCACGCTTCAACTGGTAAGTTTTTTTCTTTCTCTTTTAATTATTACGTCTTTTTCTTTAAGCATTTTTAGACTTAATAATTATGCTTAGGTTGTTTTGCATGCTTAGTTTATTTTATGCTTAGGTTATAGCTTTGAGTTATAACATGCTTAGTATAAAATAAATATGCTAGGATATAATTTAGAATTATGGTATGCCTAGTCCTTTTGTATGCTAACCTAGGTGGAGAATTATTTAGTTAAGGCTTTATTTAATTTATATGCAACTAATAGGAGTTCCTGGGGACATGGACAAAATTTTGAATTTCCGCCATGCCTATTGTGCATGTTCAATCTGACTATCAGTTCATAACATCAACTCGCACCATGTTCAAGAATAATTCCTACGATAAAGGTTACCTGAACAACTTAATTTTGAGGAGCTTGATTTTATTCGAGCACCTCTAGTTTATATTTTCGAGTAGGCCTTTTGGAGTGGTCTAGCAACTACTCGAGGCTCCTTAGTTCTTCCTCTCGGGGAGCTTTTAGTTGGTGGGGTTCATATGGATACTCATAGAGGCTATCCTACTCTTGGAGGCTTGTGCAAGGAGGTTCTGCTAAAGCACGCTTCAACTGGTAAGTTTTCTTTCTTTCTCTTTTAATTATTGGCTCTTTTTCTTTAAGCGTTTTTAGACTTAATAATTATGCTTAGGTTGTTTTGTATGCTTAGTTTATTTTATGCTTAGGTTATAGCTTAGAGTTATAACATGCTTAGGTTATAGCTTAGAGTTATAACATGCTTAGTATAAAATATATGTGCTAGGATATAATTTATAATTGTGGTATGTCTATCCTATGCATGCTAAACTAGGTTGAGAATTATTTAGTTAAGCCTTTATTTAATTTATATGCATCTAATAGGAGTTCCTAGGGACAGGGACAAAATTTTGAATTTCCACCATGCCTGTTATGCGTGTTTAATTTGACTGTTGATTCCCAACAGTGGTATCAGGGCCTGCCTATTTAGTGCATAATTAAGTTAGAAGCAAACTGAATATTATTTTCTATATGAAATGATTTATTATTTATTTAGTTGTTTGGAACAATATATATGAACTTGTGCTTTCATTTCAAGGTTAGAAAATGGTTATGAATAATTTTGAATTAGCTTGCTCAACTTATTCAAATTATAAAAGTTTCAATAATTCATATAAATTACATGGGATATAGATGCTTTCAATTTACATGAATTGGAAGAACGAAATTTATTAGTCCAAGAGAATCCATTGGTCTTCAAGTTTGTGCCCGTATTTGTTCTGGCTAAGGATTGGACTTGGTGTCTACTCACTTCAAGAGCACATCTCCTTCCTAGGAACCTATATCGGTGCAGCTTGAATTGACCAACCAGGGATTAAATATGGACTAATTTATTTCTAATATATAAGATGGTGCTTATATATGTTTCTATAACAAACTAAAAATTAAATTTATTGAATAAAAGCTTAAATGAAATGTAATATAAATATAACAAATAAAAGTGTTAATTATTTTGCATATAATCTAGGTTGATGGAATAATTATAATAATGAGCTATAACCCACCTAAGGTTGGACCTTATAAATTAATTCTAAAATTTCCTAAATTAATAAAATATGCCAATCTGATAAAATCCTAGATTGGGTGACACGTTTAACACTAGTAAAATCACAAAGTAAATAAATTAAGGCAAGTTATGGTTTTCCTTACTCAAATTTATAATACGGTCTCTTTGGGCTATCAAAGTGTTACGCAAAGCTTTCTTTCTAGTCCACGTTGATTAGTGGTAAAGTTTGGGATAGGGTCTGCCTTAACAGAACTGGGGTAGTCCACCATAAAATTGGGGGCTAGGCCCAGATCTGAGACATATTCAAGGAGATGCTAATATAAGAGCACACGTCCCTTGGGATTAGGGAACTTGAATGTATTAGCAATTGCATACGATGCAAATGGAATGGGATTCCAACTATAACTTACTATTGTGACTTGACTCATAAAATTAGGGGTCATAATAGACTAGTTATAGATGCTACCTACTAGGAAATTTAGCTAGGCTAAAATTCCCAAATTCAATAGAATGGTCTATTGTAAATTTCGAAAAAAAAGTAGGATAAATGTATTTAACTAAGAGTCCTTATATTAAATGCATCTACTTTAACTAATATCTGAACTCCTTTTCTTTCTTATATCTTAGGTTGAAAATGACTTCCAACGTTAATCTCCATATGTTACTTGACACCAAACTGAATGGCTCAAACTTTTCTAATTGGTTTCGAGCTATGAGAATTATTCTCAGATCCGAGGGAATTGCCTATGTTCTAAGTAAAATTTTCCCTGTTGAACCTGATATTGAGGATCATGTGGAACATAAGGCCTGGTTGAAGCACAAGAACGATCGTGAGACTGCCATGTGTAAGATGTTGGGGTCCATGAATCCTGAGTTTCAAAAACAACATGAGAACATGCCCTTAGAGGATATGGTTCTCCATCTTGAAGAGCTTTTTTTGAAGTGGGAAAGAACAGAGAGGTATGAGACCTCCAAGCTCCTTTTCAGAACCAAGATGCAGGCTGGCACCTCTGCCTCTCAGCATGTACTGAAACTCTTTGGATACCTTGAGAAGCTGAATTGATTGGGATTTAAGATGAATAATGACTTAAGCATTGACCTTGAGTTGATATCCTTGACAGATATTTACTCAGGCTTCATGATTAACTATTATATGAATAAGATTAATTCTACTATCCCTGAATTAATCAACATTATGAAAATAGTAGAACCTCAGATCAAGAAAGATCAGAAACCACTACTGTTGGTCAAGAAAGCCAAGGCTTCTAAGAAAAAGAAGCAAGCATTGGGTTCCAAGAAAAGAAGTCGTAAGAAGAAGAAAGAAAAGAAGACATCTAAGTATATCTGCTTCTAGTGTGGGAAACCGGGACATTGGAAGAGGGATTACAAAGATCCTGCTTTTGAACATTTGAATAAGAAGCATACAGAGGCATCTACTTCAGGTATGTTTGTAATTGAAAACTATGCTACTTTTCCTCATGAATCCACTTGGGTATTAGATACTGGTTGTGGTTCTCATATCTGTAGTTCTATATAGGGACTAAGGAATAGTAGAAGACTTGCAAAAAGGGAGATGGGCCTGCATGTGGGAAATGGAGCCCGAGTTGCTGCATTAGCCATGGGAATCTTTAATCTTATTTTGCGAAGTGGACTTGTTTTAGTTTTGAATAATTATTACTACATTTCGAGTGTTACTAAGAATATTGTATCTATTGCGTGTTTAGCAGCATAAGGATTTGAAATTTTATTTTTGAATAATAATTATCAGATTAGCTTGAATAATGTTCTTTATGGTTATGGGATGTTCAATGGTGGTATTTTTGTTCTTGATACTAGAAATAAAGTTTTTAATATAAGCAACGTAAAGAAAGTTAAATTAGATAATGAGAATTCCTTCTACTTATGGCATTATCGTTTAGGCCACATAAACAAAGATCGCTTAACCAAGTTGCATAAGCATGGAGACTTGGGCTCAATAGACTTGGAGTCTTATGGTGATTGTGAACCTTTTAAAAGGAAAAATGACAAAGTTACCCTTTCAAGGAAAGAGTGAATGGGCCACGAGTACATTGGAACTTATACATAATGATGTGTGTGGTCCAATGAGTGTTCAGGCACTAGAGGATACTCCTACTTTATAACCTTTATTGATGATTATTCAAGATACGGTTATTTGTACTTAATAATGCACAAGTCTGAAAGTTTTGAAAAGTTCAAACTATTCATAGCTGAAGTAGAGAAATAGCTTGAGAAAATTATTAAAACACTTCAATCGGATTGAGGTGGAGAATACTTAAGTCAGGAGTTTCAGGATTATCTAAAGGAAAACAGGATAGTTCCCCAATGGACCCTTCCTTATACGTCCCAACACAATGGAATGTCAAAAAGGATGAATCAAACTTTATTAGATATGGTTCGGTCCATGATGAGTCATGCAGATCTCAGTAAATCCTTTTGGGGATATGCACTAGAGAGCGCAGTTTATGTATTAAATAGAGTGCCCTCTAAATCAGTTGATTTTACACCTTACGAAAGATGGTGTAATAAAAGGCCATCTCTAAGACACCTTAGAGTATAGGGCTATCCTGCTAAGGTAAAGAGGATAATGTCAGATAAGTTGAATGCCAAACCTGATAAATGTCTATTGATTGGACATCCAAAAGAAACTATAAGATATCTATTTTACCAACCAGAAGTATAAAAGGTATTTGTGTCACGGAATGCTCACGTTTTGGAAAAGGAACACTTGCAAAAGTCAGTGGGAGCAACATTGAATGAGAGGTTCAAGGGGAAGAAACAGACAATCAGCTGATTGACCCCTTTCTAGATACACAAGAAAGTGAGATCCGAGAACAACCTATTGAAACACAAACATTACGAAGATCAGGTCGTATTCATAAAGGTCCCGATAGATATGGTTTTATCATCACTAATGATAAGGAAATATATCTTTTAGAGGATGATGAACCAAGGACATATAATGAGGTAATGAAAGGCTCAGATTCTGATAATGGCTAAAAGCCATGAAATTAGAAATGGATTCCATGTATGAGAACCAAGTTTGGAATTTGGTTGATTCATTATAAGAGGTTAGACCGATTGGGTGCAAATGGGTGTTCAAGAAGAAGACTGACATGGATGGTAATGTAATTACCTATAAAGCCGGGTTGGTTGCGAAAGGTTATAGTCAACGTGAAGGTATCGACTATGATGAAACTTTCTCACCGGTAGCCATGCTTAAATTCATAAGGATACTCTTCGCCATTGCTGCTCATTATGATTATGAGATCTGGCAGATGGATGTTAAAACAACATTCCTGAATGGGGATTTAGATCGGGATTTGTATATGACACAACATGAGGGTTTTACATCTCAGAGTGGCTCAAAGGTATTCAAGATACAAAGGTCCATTTATGGACTTAAGCAAGCATCCAGGAGTTGGAACATAAGGTTTGATCAGACAATTCGTGAACTAGATTTCTGTCCAAACATTAATGAGCCTTATGTTTACAAGAAGGTTAGTAGGAGTGCAGTCATTTTCTTAGTATCATATGTCGATGACATTCTACTAATAGGAAATGATATTTCTCTTCTTCAAAATGTTAACCCATGAAAGACCTTGGTGAAGCAACATTTATACTAGATATAAAGATCTATAGGAATAGATCCGAGAGGTTGTTAGGTCTTTCTAAAAGTACATATATAGACAAGGTATTGAATAGGTTCAACCTTGAGCATTCGAAGAAAGGATATCTCCCGATGACAAAGGGAATTGACCTATCTAAGGCTGAGTGTCTGAAGACAACTCAAGAAAGAATGAGCATGAAGGATATACCCTATGCATCAACGATAGGATCCATGATGTATGCTATGATATGTACTAGGCCAAATTTCTCTCAGGCTTTGAGCTTTATGAGCAGATATCAGTCAGATCAAGGTGAAAAGCACTAGATGGCCGTCAAGGCAATTCTTAAGTACTTGAGAAGGACTAAAGATGAGTTCTTGATATATGGAGAAGGTGATGCGAGTTTTCAATCCGACAAGGATGACTTCAAGTCTTAGTCGGGTTTTGTGTATGTGTTAAATGGAGGGACGGTATGTTGGAAGAGTTCTAAGCAAGAAACTACTGGTAATTCAATCACAGAATCTGAATACATTGCTGCATGCGAAGCAACAAAAGAAGCTGTCTGGTTAAAGGGATTTATTAGTCATCGGTGTTGTGCCTGAGGCTATTAATCCAATTACTTTGTATTGTGATAATAATGGTGCCATAGCTCAGGCAAAGGAACCACGGTCTCATAAAAAAACAGACATGTATCCAGAAAATAACATATAATCAGGGAGATTGTTAATTCTAAGATAATAAGACTAATTCTAAGATAATAAGACTAGAATATGTACCCATTGATCAGAACCTCGTGGACAGTCTGACAAAGCCATTGACTCAAGTCAAACATGTCCAACATGTTAAAGCATACGGATTAAGACATATGGCTAATTGGCCTTAGTGCAAGTGGAAGTTTGTTGGATATGATGTATGTCCTTAAGACAATCAGGGCGATATATCTTAATTACGTAATAGTACAAATATTTTTTTAACTAACAAAGACATTTAATCTTTTATTTATATCGATGTGTTTATAAATATATTATAGCTGGCTAAAATATATTCATTGAGGTATGTATACAAAAGTCCTTGACATATTATAGCATGAAGTCAGAGAAATTATAGTTGGACTATAATTAGTGAGACCTACTTCGTATGCAATTATGATTATGTCTAAACTATCCCTAGTCATAGTTTCATCAAGAAAGAATATTGATGAAGCAAAAATACTAGCATGTGGTCAACTTTCTTGGAAAGGGTCCAAGCAGTCAATCTCCTAAGGACTTAAGGTGGTGCCTTAAGTTTGATATATGGATATATCTGGGAGATATATTGGAGATCGCAATAAGATAAACACTTGGTGTACATATCAATGTGTTAGTGTTTATCTTCATGCAATAAGCTTTACGAACATCTTCATACTTGAGATACTAGTTACCTTGTATGGTACTATTGCTATACTTTAGGTCATTCCCATGCACTCATTAATTTAGGGTGTCATGGGTGATTACGGGTATAGTGATGATAACAAGTTGGTAAGCTGAGTAGTCGAAAAGAATCCATCGCTCCAGATATATTAAGGAGTTGTACCTGGCCGCTTGTTGAAGTGATGATTACTATAAACCTCTGATCAGAGTATGTGTAAGATAGAAATAGTTTCCAGTCAAACATACTATAGTAAAAGGCAATATACTTCGGTAACAAGTTAATAACTGGGATAACTTAGAGCAACCTTGCTATTAGTGGGTTAACACTTGAACTGAACCCTATAAACCAGATGGTACTGATATTATAGAATGAAAGGAGTTCATCGCATTGGATAACTATTGCATTAACCAAGATTAAGTCATAAGCACAAATGACGTTCCGAGTAATCGGGGATGGTAGACCCTTGCTAGAGATGTACCACAGACGTTTAAGGTAATCGAGTTCTATTCATAGTCTAGAACCTTGAGCCAATGGTTCCATTAGAACTAGGGTTGGTTCAGCCTTAACTGCTCAATACTTCGGGATCCTATAAGGTCACACACATTGGACCTTAATCAGACTAAGTAAAGAACTAATAGATTTATTCTATTACAAAAATATAATATAATAATAATTGGATTATTATTTAAATGGTTAAAATTGATTAGATCATTTTTGGATAAACTAAGGAATTTATCTTTGACTGGTAACTAATTTATTAGGGTCCAAAAATAAATATTTATTTGAAAGGGATTAAAAGGGAATTTTTCCTTGGCGAGTTAAATTGGACCGAGAGTACAAAATATATTTTGTTCAGGTTCGGTTGCCCGGAACTGCACTAAAAGGTGCTGGAGCAATGCTAGGCATCGCTCGCTGCAGCCTGTGGAAATGGGCTGCCCAAACGTACAGTCCATAGGGTGCGCTGCGAGCTGGGCTCGTGGCTTGGGCCATGAGGCCCAGTTCGCATACAAGGAAAGCTCGCAAGAGCGTCTTACGGTAGAATGTAGTATGCCTAGCACGCTGAATGCGGCCACAAACCGCGGATCCAAGTGGATTCATGGGTCAAACCCGTGTGGGATGTGTAAAGTATGCACGTCCCACATTAGTTTTGGGGCAGCATTTTTGCTCCCCGAAGCCTATAAATAGGCACTCATGTTCCCCACCAAGTTCAAGAATAATTCCTACGTTAAAGGTTACTTGAACAAGTTAATTTTGTGGAGCTTGATTTTATTCGAGCACCTCTAGTTTATATTTTTGGGTGGGGGTTCTGGAGTGGTTTAGCAACTACTCGAGGCTCCTTAGTTCTTCCTCTCAGGGAGGTTTTGGTTGGTGGGGTTCGTGTGGATACTCATAGAGGCTATCCCACGCTTAGAGGCTTGTGCAAGGAGGTTCTGCTAAAGCACGCTTCAACTAGGTAGTTTTCCTTTTTTCTCTTTTAATTATTAGGTCTTTTTCTTTAAGCGTTTTTAGACTTAGTAATTATGCTTAGGTTGTTTTGCATGCTTAGTTTTTTTTATGCTTAGGTTATAGCTTAGAGTTATAACATGCTTAGGTTATAGCTTAGAGTTATAACATGCTTAGTATAAAATATATGTGCTAGGATATAATTTAGAATTATGGTATGCCTAGCCTATACATGCTAACCTAGGTAGAGAATTATTTAGTTAAGGCTTTATTTAATTTATATGCATCTAATAGGAGTTCCTCGGGACAGGGACAAAATTTTGAATTTCCGCCATGCCTATTATGCATGTTCAATTTGACTGTCAGTTCCCAACAGTAAACCTATAGAGAGTAAGCTCAATACATGTATTATTGGTTCTCTTCTTTACTTAACTGCTAGCAGGCCTGACATTCAGTATGTTGTATATTATTGTGCAAGCGAGAATCTCACTTAGCTGCTGTTAAAAGGATTCTCAGGTATTTCCTAGGCTCTATTGATACAGGCTTATGGTATCCAAGTAACGCAGATTTCACTCTGAGAGGATACATTGATGTTGACTATAGAAGAGACAGTTAGAAAGGAAAAGCACCACTGGAGGATGCCATTTTCTTGGTGACTGTCTAGTTATATCATACAACAAGAAATAAACTTCTGTGGCTCTAAGTACAACTGAGGCTGAGTATATAATTGCAGGAAGTTATATAGCACAACTACTATGAATTAAGCATCAATTGGAGGATTATGGTATAAAGTCTAAGTGCCTTGAAGTCATGTGTGACAACAAGAGTGCAATTGACCTATCCAAGAATCCAATTCAACATAGCGGGATGAAGCATGTCAACATTAGACATCACTTCATAAGGGATCATGTGCTAAAAGGTGAAGTCAAGCTCACATACATTCCAACTAAAGAACAAGGAGCTTACATATTCATAAAGCCCATTGGGAAGGATCAATTCATTGTCTTAAGAGAATTAATTGGAATATCCAATCCAATTTAAAGAAATATTTTCCCCGCTGACCTATTCTGGAGCTGACCTATCTTCCACTATGAGCTTCTGCGAATTAGGTTAAGTATATTATAGACACGTCATTAAAATTATCACCGGTTTCTTTTCAAAATTAAACCTGATAGAAACAATAGTAAGTTTGAAAATGGTCCATATTCAATTGCTTTAACTCTGTGTATTTTGCAATCATTTATTCTACGGTAACCTTTGATTGATCTCACCATTCAAATATGACCATTGCTTGTGAGTCGTACATGTAGCTTTGCAGGTTAACTCAAAGGGTTTTTGCTATTTAAGGAGAGATACAGAGGAAAGAAGGTTTACTTTACCAAATTTCTTTCTGCAATCTTCTTCTTAAACTCTCAAATTCTCTAATTCTTCAAGATCTATTTCTATGGCGAGTTTATTAAACCCATCACCCAGTCCATCTGAGAAAGTATCTCTATTTGTTAGAGATGAGGAAGATTCATGCTGGGTTATAATAGTAGATCACTTAGCGTAAGTCGCTGTTGGAATCAGTAAAAGGGAAGATTTGTTTATTCCTAAAGAAACTATTTACACACCAACTGAGTGGTGAATGAAGGAAGGAGTAGAAGTAGAGGAACCAGTCACTATTGATATGCTTAGTTTCTCCAATGATGAGCGCTTTGGAAAGTGGACACGCCAACATAATTTAAGAGGGTTCTTTGAGATACCCAACGATTACTATGAGCAACTTGTAAAAAGATTCTTCCATGGCATCCACATGGTTGAAGGATTCAAGGATATGTTTGTCACTACTATGATAGGGAGGAAAGTGCATGTGACTCCCAAACTAATCACAAACCTTTTGGGAATGAAGGAAAAAGGGCTAAGAATGCGAGCAGTGAAAGATGAAGAGCATGTGGGCGTCTCTATGGACTATGAAGTTCCCGCTGACTACAAGGCTGGTGAACTTATAGCCTTCATGTTCTAAAAGAAAGGAAAACAGGCCTATGAGTTGGTTACTAAGGTTATTTTGATAAAGACTACATCTGCAGGAAGCTATTCTAAGTTTGAGAGAGTATTTGTCTATGCTCTCACTGAAGGGATGAGTATCAACTGGCCATTGGCCATTCTACACAGATTCTTAAAGGTGTCCAAACACATGGTATATGGGCATCTTGTTATGGAAATCTGCAGGGCCTATAAGCTTGATCTTGAAGGATGGGCATAGAGGAGGGGAATTTTTCTTAAAGTTATTGAGTCTAAAGTACTCAATAATGCTCATTTCCATGGCTTGAGATGCGAGGAGAAGCCCAAGAACACCAAGTACATTAAGCTGAAGAAGGGAGAGGTCAGAGTGAAGGACCCAAAAGCTATAATGAATTTAAAACTAATTAGACCAGAGGATGAAGATTTGACTCTTGGGGCATTTGTAGCAAAAGAGCTTGAGAGGATAACCAATTAGAGGGCTGAGAAAGGAGGAGAGAGTTCAGAGAAGATGGAGAGCAAAAAGGAGGTCAGGAGAGACTCCAAGAAGGAAGCGAAGAGAGCAAGCTCAGCTAGCTCTCATCTTGTGGTTGCCCCTATCCCTAGGAAGTCCAGATTTTCCAAGGGAACCAAGGATGTAAAGCCTAGAGAGCTGACTGAAAAGAGAAGGAAGAAGAGAAAAAGGCTGAAGAAGAGCTGAAAGAGGAGATGCCTCTAAAAGGACTGAAGAAGAGGAAGAGTGATGATACATGGCTAGATGTTGTCAAACTGAAGGACATATAGCTACATCAATGGCTGTACCTGAAGTAGGACAGCCCAGGAAGAAATTTATGGTGAAGAAGCTAACTAGCGTAGTTGTTAGCACAGTTCGCTCAGCCCGATGACGATTTATACCTATTTCAATCAGCGATTAGACAAGGAGCGAAGAAGGACCGAATTGTCACCCAAAAAAATCCAAAAATCCCAAAAATTCTCATTCTTCATAATATTTCAAGTTGCATCCTTCAAATGCTTGAAATCCATTTCCAAATAATCAAAACAGTCACACTGTCAAATAGTAAAGCTATCCTGAAAACACAAAAAAGCCATTTTGAGGGCTTAAAAGATCGAATTTGGCAAAAATAAGGTGAGTCCACTAATTTTGCTCATTGGGCCGTTTCAGTAAAAAAATGGTCAAATAGGTAATTAGTTGGCCGGCTAATTATTTATGAATAGTTAAAAATCAAATCTTACCGAGATTCGCCAGGATTTGCGGAAATTTTATAAGATTTTGTCAGATAGATAATTAGCCCGCCGGACCGACTAATTACCTACCTTCTATAAATAGAGGAGTTTCCCCCTCATTTTCCACATGTCTGAAAGTGACGAACAATCCTATTATGCTATTTTCATTCCGGAAATTCTAAAAGCCCCGAAACTCTACCAAAACACTTCCAATCCGAGCTTTATCACCGACATTCGGTATAAACTCACTTTCTGGTCTTTTTAGATCCAGATGTCACAGTGATCTTCGGTCCAAAAACGACTCAATTTCTCAAAATCCCCGCATTTTCTTTTAGGAATAATCTGAGATTATAGCCATAACTTGGATTAAACCTATTTTCCTCATCAACAATAATCTTTTTGACAACTTCAGTCCCGCACCGGCTCTTACGTCATCCTATATAAACAAAAAGTTAACTGAGGGTAATTGGTTCTAAAGCCCAACTTTCAAACTCATTAAAATTCATTTTAATTATTGTATTATTTTCATATTACATTTTAATTTGCCTGGTTAAGTGAGCCATTGGTTCGACTTAAATTATAATTAGTATAATTAAGCTTACATGTTTGGATAAAACATCTAGAATGTGAGGAAACTCTATCCGAGTTTTCGGGTCAAAACTCAAGCGTTGCCGTTACTCTGTCGAAATTTTGGTAGAAAATATCTATTTATTAAGCCATTATAATGCCCGTTTTATTTCTTGAATTTATTTCTTAAATAAAGCCGTTATAATGTAGAAATTTCCACAAATTCCATAGTTCCAAAATAAATCAAATTTGAACAATATGAGTAATTATTATGTCCGAACTCAGAATCTCATTTTCTTTTCGGTATAAAAATCCTATTCTAGATCAGTATACCACAATTCTCGGTGGAGCTAAACTGGGTGACAACTCTATTTTATTTTTAAATAAAGTAAAAATGCTTTATTTTAAAAATATTTCCTTTCATTAAAATGTGTAAATATATTTCTCAATATAATCACATTTTTTGCTTATAAAATGCCATATTTTTCACACTCAATAAGTTTATGTGAAAAATAATAAAATAATTATAAAAGAGGCACATGCATTTAAGCGAACCAGATTTTCTCAAACCAAACCAAACATCGCGGTTTCCTCAAACAGCATCGAAACGCGCCCCGCACCCCAGTGCTTTCCAACAAAACCTCGCCCGCTAATAGTGGCGACTCTGCTGGGGAAATTTTATTTTTATAAAAACCCGATTTTTTTTATAAAAATTCTTTTTTGACATGATAATAAAAATATTGTTCAAATTAAATTTTGGAACTACGGAATATGTGGTAATTTCAAGCGTTACATAACTTTAGGGTTGCATAGCATCTGCATTATTTACCCCCTAAACAATTTAGGTGTCTTTCAGAGAAGTATCTCCAAGTTCGCTCAGGGCTTGAGGGCTATGGATTTTATCACACCCCTTGAGTAACGTACGAGGACCTTCCTCGCTTAAGGGCAAGACTACCCGAGTATATTCTATGTGGAAAAGGCTTCCTTTGGTTTGCTTAGGGCCACTAAAACTCGATACACAAAGGCGCAGGGTACCCAATCGCACCTAATCCTGAGATCGAAACCCACATATAGATGAACTGTAGACACTTTCCCATAGGTTTACCCAAAAACCATGAGTGCACAAGAGTAGACTCCGCTAAGTCCCCCATTGAATTTAAAGCGAAGTAACCAAACGGAGTTAAAAGGGCGGTAGGCACGATCTAACCGTTTGCTACATGTGCAGGGTTATTAAATATAAATAAACCTAAAAAATTCATAAACATCATGATTATGTGAAAACTAACGACATCTTTGTGCTACCATGACATTGATGTGTAACATACCATTTTGTGTCCTTAAACATAGGAACCTAAGATAGCTGAGACTAGTGAATCCACCTAGGCTCTACCCATGAGCCAAAATAAACCAAGACCAGTGAGTCCACCTAGGCTCAACCCATGAGCCGAAATAAACCAAGACTAGTGAGTCCTCCTAGGTTTAACCCACGAGCCGAAATAGCCTGAGACTAGAGAGTCCACCTTAGCTCAACCCATGAGCTGAAATAATTGAGACCAGTGAGTCCACCTAGGCTCAACCTATGAGCTGAAATAAACCAAGACTAGTGAGCTCGCCTAGGTTCAACCCATGAGCTAAAATAAACCAAGACTAGTGATTCTACCTAGGCTTAACCCGTGAGTCAAAATAAACTAAGAATAGTAAGTTCGCCTAGGCTCAACCCGCAAGCTAAAATAAATTCAGACTAGTGAGTCCACATAGG
Organism: Euphorbia pulcherrima; assembly: GCA_947683365.1. NCBI lineage: Eukaryota > Viridiplantae > Streptophyta > Magnoliopsida > Malpighiales > Euphorbiaceae > Euphorbia > Euphorbia pulcherrima. The sequence goes on from CANTUS010000016.1 coordinate 11,435,984, forward strand.
CTCAACCTATGAGCCGAAATAAACTAAGACTAGAGAGTCTACCTAGGCTCAACCTATTTGCCGAAATAAACCAAGACTAATAAATCTACTAAGGCTCAGCGCATGAGCCAAAATATGCAAACCTTTGAGTGACCAGCGAGTCAACTCACCCTTGATCATCGAGTCAGCCTTTGAGTGACTAGCGAGTCAACTCACCTTTGACCACCGAGACAATCATCGAGTGACCAGCGAGTCAACTCACCCTTGACCATCGAGTCAGTTATCGAGTGACCAGCGAGTCAACTCATCCTCGACCATCGAGTCAACCTTCGAGTGATAAGCAAGTCAACTCACCCTTGACCATCAAGTCAACTCACCCTTGACCATCAAGTCAACCTTTGAGTAACTAGCGAGTTAACTCACCTTTGACCACTGAGTCAACCTTTAAGTGAATAGCGAGTGACCACCGAGTCAACCATCGAGTGACCAGCGAGTCAACTCACCTTTAACCATAGAGTCACCCTTCGAGTGACCATCGAATCATCTCACCTTGGACCACTGAGTCAACCATCTAGTGGCTATTGAGTTAACTCACCTTTGATCATAGAGTCACCCTTTGAGTGACCATCGAGTCATCTCACCTTGGACCACTGAGTCAACCATTGAGTGGCTGTCGAGTCATCTCACCTTAGACTAATGAGTCAACCATCGTGTGGCCATTGAGTTATCTCACCTTGGACTAACGAGTCAGCCCTTTGAGTGACCAACGAGTTGACTCACCTTTGGCCAGTGAATCACTTGACTATTAAAGTCATTCTAGAACCTGACTAGTGAGTCACCCGACTATTAGAGTAATCTCAAAAACCTGACCAATGAGTCACCCGATTATTAAAATCATTTTAAAACTTGACTAGTGAGTCACCCGACTACTAAAGTCACCCCTGACAGTGAGTCACCTAATTACTTAAATCATCATCGACCAATGAGTCAATTCGACCAGTGAGTCACCCGACTAATAAAGTCACCCTCAATCACCGAGTCAATTCAAACTCGACGAATGAGTTGATAAAAATTGGACTAGCCAGCAAGTCATCTAGCCCTGACCAGCGAGTCATCTAATCCTGACCAGCGAGTCATCTAATCCCAACCACTGAGTAGTCTTAAACCCGATTACGAGGCCCAAACCTTTTGGCATTCCCTGAATGACGAAGGCTTTTTAAAGAATTAAGGCCATATATTGATTGCCAAATTAATATCAAATGAGACACAATAGCTAAGCCATTCCTGCAATGTCTTGGCTAAAATACCTAGGGGCATTCTATATGACCCTGACTTTTATGCGTTCCTAGAATGACACAATTTTGAGTTACACTTTCCATGAAAGAAAACTTAACCAAACCTTGACACTTAAAGTGATCACTTGACCAAGCTTGATATTCCATGAGTATCAAAGACTTACCTCTTTTGTTACGCATTTCTCAAATGCTTAACTTTTATAAAAAAAATTCTATGAATATTTGACCCCTAGGTAACCCGATGATTACTGAAATGATACCCATCGAGGTATAAACCTTTTTGGCATCCCTCGAATGACCAAATCATACCCAAACTAAGGCAACATAATGATTGCCAAATTAATGTCCAGTGAGACACACCCTTTTTGGCGTTCCTCAAATGACCAAAACTTTACTAACTCCAAGGCAACATAGCAATTATAGAATTAATGTCTAGTGAGACAAAACCTTTTTGGCATTCCTTGAATGACCAAAATAAGTCCTACCCTAGGGGCATCCTAGATGATCCCAATCTTAGTGCATTCCTTAAATGACACTTCCATGAGTTGTACTTTCCTCTAAAGACACTCAAATTTTTACATTCCATGAATGTGAGGAGGAATAGGAGGATGATGAAATGAATGTGGTAGAATTTGATATTGTTAAGAATGAAGACAAACAAATCATTGATTTGTCTTTTGAGGAGGATAAGGATGAGAAGAAAGAGAGGAGGAGAAGATTGCTGACAAGAATGAAAATAGAAATTGATGAAGATGAAGGAGATATGGAGGATAAGGAAGGAGAAGTTGCAGTTGAGCAAGAAGCTCAATTGATTGAGCAATTACTATTAGCTCAAGTTAGTGAGCAAGGTGTTGAAGGAAAGAAGGGTAAGAAGCAGCAAGAAGAAAATTTCCTTTTCCCAAACCTATCCACTAAAATACCCTCTCACCTACACCCCTTTCCATGCAACCCTTATCCACATCTGAACACCAAACACCATCCACCTCAGGCTCTGACCAATCAAACACTTTCATCACTGATCAAGCCTCTGATTAAATACTTGAAACACACATCATTCCCTATCTTTCCCCTATAGGATCTCCAGTTCATGAGTTGCTTATGATAGAAGGACCAATTATCTGAGATCCTCCTACTTTTGAAGAGATTCCTAATGATCAACAACCACCACAACCTCAACCCCAATTGAACCCCCAAGTTAAAATGTTGGGAGACATAAGGAGAATGGGAAGAGAGAGATATCTAGCACTGATGATAGATGAAGAGATTGATGCTGTAATTGCTAAATCATTACTGTCTGAGAAAGTACTGAAGAGAATTACAAAGGCTTGTGAGTCAGTGTAAGGATTTATGGAAGCTGTAGAGGAGATGAAGGCCCATTTCAAGTCAGTTCCTACCCAATTTTCTCTAGTAAAGGCAATAGTTTCCCATACTCAGCCCATTCTTAATATTGCAGATAGGAAGGCTGATTACTTTAAGATGAAGGTTGGTGAGCTAAAGTAGATGAAGAAAGATATCTCGGGGAGAGTTAAGGCCTCTGAGGAAGTAATCTTGATCGTGCTAAAGAGACTTAACATATCTGACGCTTTGAGTAAGGACATCGTGATGTCAGAGGGTGAACAAGAACCTACTCTTTATCAGAAGCTTGGCCACATCTGTGATCAAATTAATGTTGTTTATGCTGATGTCTTCAATGATGGTCAAGCAATTGATCAGGTATCAAAACAGATTTCCTCTCACATTAGAAGCACACCAGATCTTGAGAAGGTGTTACGATAAAATAGCCAAGCTAGAGCTCTAGCAAGCCTAACTCAGATCTTGAGGGAAGGACTTGATGCACAATTTAGAGTAAATCAGTCTCAATCTTGCGCCCTTGTGGCACTCTTCTCTTGCTTAAGGAAACATGACTTTATTTCTAAAAAAGTGTATGAATCCATAGTTGGAAACTTTGAAGCTGACATCTTTGGACAATTGAAGGAGTTTGAGAAGGCGCTTAACTCGTTCTATATTCAAACCTAAATCCATTTTGGATTCAATGGCAATGGGGAAGAAAGATCACGAAAAGTGTGAGCAGGTAGAAAAAGAGAGTGAAACTCAAATTGTTGAATTTAACTTTGAATTATCCTAGAATCTGATACGAGTTGAGAAAGAATTTATTGAGCTAAGGAAGAGGAAAGGCAAGGATCCTGCCACCGAAGCATAAGAAGTTCAGATGGGATGAGTAGGAATATCAGAAGAAGGTTGATAATTTGCAATGACCAATCCTACCAAAATAGAATAGAATGTTTTGTAATCCTTAAAGTTTCATTGTAAAACTTAGTATCGGATAACTATATGTTACCGGTACTTGAGTTATTAATATATAAAGTATACTTATTCTAAGTTAAGAACTTCTTAACTTCTTATATTTTTCTGCTATATATGTATTGTTGACTTTGCAGAAAAATATGACAAGTATTGAGGAATGCTGACCAAAGAGGAATCAAGGATTATAGGGGAGTTAGCATTCACTTTGAGCTAAATGATGATACTAAACAAAGACATATCAAGCATGTTTGTAAGGTAACTCTGATCTAAATATCTAATTAATTTAATTCTTGCTTAATTAATTGCCATTGATCAAAATGGGGGAGATTGTTGAACCAAGCATAAGTTTGGACTGACTCAATGGGTGACTCAGTAGTGCTTAAGTTTTGATCATAACAATTAAGTTAAGTTTAAGTTAATTAAATCAATAATGATGTTAAAATAAATAGTCCATGGTTACATGTCAATAATTGAATTTGAGGGTAGAATTTCAAGTCTCCGCTGACCTAACTATTTAGTTTAACTATAAGTTATTCTGGGCTGAGTATGTTCTTTAGTCGCTGACTAAAGCTTGATATTTAGATTTTGTTTCAGCTGTGTATATTGATTTATCATTTTGCTAAGTTACTTTCTATTAGTCAAAGGCACTGACTTTTCCATTTAAAGAAAAATGGAATCTTTCCTTTTGAGTTCTACTTTTGCAGACATTAATGAAAGAAAGACAAAAGGAATTAATGCCTTGTCAAGACATCCGCTTTATGAAGAAAATGCCAAAGTTCTTCAAAGTTTAAGCAATAAAAAGCAATTACCAGATTTGGAAATGTTGCAAATTCACCAACCTTGTATCTCGTGACTCTACAAAGTGTCAGATTACCAGAGGAATGGGAGGATGACATATAGCAAGTCAGCGCAAAATCTCTCTAACGGAAGAGTAGCATCAAACGATAAAAGATTCAAATTGAAGCTCAGATTTTAATCTAATGGATTGATATCTATCTCACAATGGTGTGATTCCATCTTTTAACGGATCAATTTGAAGAAGCAACGGGTGGATAGCTGAGTTGGCAATTTGCAGAAGATACCAAGACAAGTTCAATGACTACATTCTTGATTTCAAGCATAAAAGAAGCAAGAAGGCAAGCATTAGAACTTGGTGATTACACCTGAATTTCTAAGAAGCAAAATTCTGACAATTTACAAGCTTTAAAGAAGGTCAATCGAGAAAGTGACTACTTAGCAAGAATCTGCTTTGGAATAGGAGAGATTAGAATAGATCAATAGATCTGTAATATTCGATTATCTGTAACTAGATCAACATTTTTATAAGTTGAATCTAGCTCCTGTTTAGACTTAATTGAGTTGCTGGTATAAGAGGGTATTCTACTCAGCGGGTGAGCGATTATAGTTAGGAGGTTACTTTCTATAATTGGGAAATTTTGTGAAAGGCTTCTCCGCCTAGGGTAAAGGAGTTGGGATTAGTGAATTAAAGCCAAGATACTCTTTTGGGACTAAATGTAAGCACATGTTGCCGAACCAGTATAAAATCTATGCATTCTTTACTTTAAAGTTTTTCTAGTTTTTATTCAGCCAGCTGACCTACTCAGTGCAATTCAATTAATCACGATAAAGTGACCTGATTTATTTGAGCGAGTCATTCAAACCCTCTGACCTACTCAACCATGCCAATAACTAATATATATTTTACTCAGTAGTTTTTTTTGACTAATAAATTTTATCTCAATTTTAATTTAAATATTTCTGTTTTTTGTTATATTATTATTGTCATTAATATTTGCTTTGTTCCACCCAATTATGATTTGGTTGGTGTACAATTGAGTACATTGTATAGTCATGCTCAAATAATTTTACTGGATTGCTATTTGCCACCCCCTTTTTAGACTTACCGTCCCTCATGATGATGAAAACGTCCTAATGAATAAAATAATTAAAATTATATACCAACCTCAATTGTCCAAAATGTCCTTATAAATAAAAAAATTAAATATATTTGATTATATATTAAATAAATAATATATTTCCTTTTAAAATAAAAATAAATGTATAAATATAATGGTGTTAGGAATGAATCCCACATTGCTCTCGGAGGATCCACTGAGCTAGTATATAAACAGGGCCCTGAAGGCCTTAACTCGAACAACGCATTTTAAAGCCGTGAGGTTGGCCGTGAACGGTGCCAAAATAATATCGTTCAAGCTGTTTATAACAACCCTATGGTCAATACCAACAAGAATATCATTCGGTCGATATGATGATTATAATATTGTGGTGATGGACATTATGAAGATTCATGGATTTGATGATGGGGAAGTTTTTCTTCTCTATCTTCAATTTTATTATTGTTCTTTTACATTCAAATTGAATTTTATTGAATTTAAATGTTGATATCTTGATTGATATTTTGTAGAATCAATCCATTCGGAATCATCAAATAAATTCTGGAGTTCTGGCTATTGGATAGTTTATAAGAATTTCTGAGGAATATTTCCTTATGAGCTGTTGATTAAGTTATTAAGGAACATGTTGGTTTTATTGTATTTGAGTTAAAATTGCGATGCACAAAAATTATTATAGTCGACTATATAAGATCCCGAAGATCTTTTTAGTAAAAGTGCTTCAAATGACACATATTACCATTTGAAAGTATTAAACTTGCTACCAATTTTCTACCAGAAGTGGAAAAATTAAAACTATAATGAACAATTTTCACCCAAAGTGAAAAATAAAATTGTTGAGCAATTTCACCCGAATTGAAAATTAAAATTGGTGAGCAATTTCACCGGAAGTGAAATTAAAATTGATGAATAATTTTTCCCCCGAAGTAGAAAAGTAAAATTTGTGTATAATTTGCCCCCGAAGTGGAAAATAAAATTAAGGCCTAATATAACCACCAGAAGTGGAAAATCGAATTGATATGTTCGATCGAATGAAATGAAAATTTTCCAATATTAAATGACGTCAAGGCGAACAAAGCCATTTTATATATTTTTTAAAAATGCCAAATATTATTATAATGTTACCATAATATTGGGTAACACAAGGCTCTAGAAGAGTCGATATATATGTAATAAGGGGAAACACCTTTTGTAAATGCTCCAGAAGAGCCAGAATTAATGTACCAAGGGGATAAATATGTCCAATGCTCTAAAAGAGCTAGTATTAAGGTACTAAAAAAACTGTTGAATACTCCAGAAGAGCTAATATTATGGGGACAAACAAATTATTGAAATGTCTGAAAGAGCCAATGTTAATCTACCAGTGGGATGATTATTATGAATAATACATTATATTCCCTAATTTCTCACATATGTTATTGAGTTTTAGAAATATTTGCAGAAAAGAATATTATTGAAAATGTGAGAGAAGACATTAAAGAATGTTTTCATGGTACATATATTTTTTGGCCAGATTAACTATAAAACTTAAAGTTTATATATTGAGGTAATTATAAAATTTGGCATGATCGACTAGGTAATCCTGGTTCGATATTGATGAGAAAAATTATCGAAATGACACATGGGTATAAGTTAAAGAACGAGAAGTTTCTTCAAAATAATGAATTAATTTTTTATTGAATGTTCGCAAGAAAAAGTGATCATAAAACCTTCCAGTAGTAAGGTTGTAACCAAATCTTTGATATTTTCAAAATGTATATCATGTGATATGTGGACTAATTCATCCACGATTCAACCATTTACTTTTCAGTTTAGTCACTTCCTGAAGAATTACAAGCACCTAAAGTTGATGCTTCAACTAAATGGTCATAACTCACATGTGTGCTTTTGTATGTCGGTTGATATTAAAATATGAACATCCTATGTTCAGGTTCAAAATGGTATGATAGAACCATGTTAAAAAACGTCTGCATTTAATTGCACGACTATGATTATGCGAACAAATATTTTTGCATTTGTATAAGGATATGCAATATATGTTTAAGACCAATAAGCTATTATAGTTATTTTTCCCCTACAGTTAGCTTTGGTCATAATCCCGTTACTTCTCACCTAAGAGTTTTTGTTATGCAGTTTATGTGCATATAACTCCATAATAACGGACCAAAATGGGTCCTTTAAGGAGATTATTATTTTATATTGGATATGAATCTCCATCAATGATTAATTGAGCCTTTATAAAATTATATGCTCTTTTCAAAGATTGCAAATTTTATTTTGATGAAAGCATTTTATAAAAATTAGGGGGAGAAAGAAAAAAAAACAAATTTATCTAATGCTTCGTTGTTAATTTATATGGATCCTATAATGGGATGCAAAATGAAATTCCTAAAGAATTAAAAAATATCACTATAACACGCATGAAGCGTGGACGAGCAATTGGTTTAAAGGACAAAAAAGCCCTTGAAAAAAAAATTCTCGAGAATAAAGATAATCCCATTGAGGATATATGTACTAATACACTTCCTGCAGAAGTAATAGCACTTGAAGTGCGAACACCTGAAGTTGTTCAAAATGTGGATATTCAAATAAATTATATTAGTACCGAGTAATAGATGGAATATAGATAAAATAGCTATAGACCATATTTTGAGTGTATAATATGGCAATATACATATAATTTGCATGATCTTTTCTATCTTTCTAATAATATATTTTCTATAGTTTATGTTCTTTCATTTCTGTATTATTAAATTCTCTTATGGTAGTTGTAATAACTTTTTCATGTCCTTTGACAGTGAAAGAAAAACTAAATATATGCACTTGATGGATGTTGTTATAACTTACCTAATAATGTTTACATAAAAATTTTCAGAGGATATTGTAGGATAAATATGGAAATGAGAATTTTATTTAATACAGTTGAAAAGATATATCCATGGATTAATACAATATGGACGCGTATATAGTAAATCAATAGCAAAGAAGATCTGCCGATAATATATTAAGAAAATATCGTTTGTATTACTCATTCGAAGGATTGCTATATTAAGGAGATTAAACGAAGCACGTTTCACCAAATTTTTAATAAGTTATGATCTCACGAAGACTGGTCAAGTTGACATTTGCAAACTTAAATCAAATGATAATCCAACAAAATTTTTCACAGAGTCCCTACATGCTTCTATTTTCAAAAGATATGTGGGTAATATTGGGATGCGTCAGCTCAAAGATATATCTTGACTAAGGCTTTACCTTCTACAACTTTCAAAAAGTTAGGTTATCAAATTGAAATGTGTCGTCTCAAACATCTTCAATATTCTTGTGAACAGGGGGGGTAAACACTGCACTCTTTTCCCCTTAATCAATGTTTTTGTCCCACTGAGTTTTTCTTGGTAAGGTTTTTAATGAGGTAGTGTCCCATTCGTAATTAATGGACATCAAAGGGGGAGTGTTAAATATTGATGTTACATACATCAATTAAAATTGATGTCCATTCATTTGTAACATTTATAATTCCCTCATTTATTTGTATTAATCCTTGTAACTTATGACCTTACAAGTTCTAGTCCTTTATCTATAAATGTAGGTTATTGTAACCTATACATGTAAGAATAAGATATGAATTCCATATTATTTTCTCTCTATCTTTATTACCTTTCTCTTGGTCGTGTAATGTATATTCTTGTTGATTTATTTTATTTATAACACGTTATCAGCACGATCGCGATGAAGGGGTGTGTTAGGAATGAATCCCACATTGCTCTCGAAGGATCTACTGAGTTAGTATATAAACTGGGCCCTGAAGGCCTTAACTCGAGTTGGCCATGAATGGCGCCAAAGCGGACAATATCGTTCAAGCTGTTTATAACAAATGGAAATATAATCCTAATGAGTAAGTAAACAATTAACCCCTATTACAAATAAATTGGGAAAGCAATACAAATCTATTTAGGAAAATACAACTCTAAAGAGTAACTCATATTATAATTAGATTATGAAAACACTACAATGCCAAAGCGGACAATATCGTTCAAGCTGTTTATAACAAATGAAAATATAATCCTAGTGAGCAAGTAAACAATTAACTCCTATTACAAATAAATTGGGAAAGCACAATTTATTTAGGAAAATACAATTCTAAAGAGCACGTAAATAATTAACTCATATTATAATTAGATTATGAAAACACTACAATTCCAAAAAAGGGAAATAAACATAATTCCTAAAACAAAACTAATATAAACTCAATTGAGCATTCTAGTTGAAGATCAATTATTCTTAGTAAGGATAACTCCAATAGCTGTAATGTTCTTTAGTTGTGGTACAACGAATAAAAGTGTAGCTAATTGTTTTAGAATATTGCCTTTGTATGCACCATCCGTCGAAACACAACCTCATCAAGAAAATACTATTTATCATTTAGGTTCTTACCGTCACTTTGTACGTTTAAATTTGGAAGCCAATTTTTCAGTTCTCCCTATACCAATAATGTGGCTTCAGAAATGGGCCTGGAGTGTTAATAGATGGGACATGTTGTATGATACTAGGCGAAGAATGTGGGAAGCTTTATCAAGTTTGATATAATAAAAGCTAAAATAATTACAATTACGTATTAGCAATTTAGTTTTTTTTTGTCAAATTTTAGTAAGTGCTAAATACCTGAAATTATTGATTGATATATATGATACATTTTAAATGTTTCTTACAATGTGCTCTAATTTGCAATTTGTGTCAATTGCAGCAATTAATATGTCAGTTATATACAAGCTTATCTCATTAATATGTTACATGTATGAAATATAATTTTTTAATAAATAAACATAAGGGTATATTGATAATTTTGGGAGTGGTTAATAATATTACTTAATTTTTAATTAATAATTATAAATGGCATGTAAGAAATTATAGGAGGCGGTAAGTCTAAAAAAGGGGCGGCAAATATTAACACCCTAATTTTATTGATTATTAAAAGCCGGAATCTAAACCAAACAATTAGGAAAATAAGTTATCAAAAAAATTAGTATTCCTTACTCAAATCGTTGATCAAATTATCGGTTGGTATTTGGTAATCAGTTTAATAAACTTCTTCTTTTTTTATAATTAAAAAGTTAATTATAAATTAGAGTATCATTAAATAATGAAATATATAAATAGGAGAATATAATAGTCATTCAAATTATATGACCCAAAGCAAAATTTAGGAAAATATAAAGTAATTCACATAATAGAAAATCTTTTTCTTATTTATAACTAGTTCTTATTTTTTCCCTTTTATGGTTTTTTTTTATTTTAGTTTACTATATGACAAATATGTAATGTTAAATTCATAAACTAATAATGTGTGGATAATTAATTTGCACCATAAAATCTTGAAAGGGCTTAAGTTTGTCTGGATAACATGTTTTTATTGTTAGCTTTAGAGTTTAGTTTTTTAATTAGAAAAAGGCTAAGCCCATTTTATAGCTAATATTCATAGCTTTAAGCCATGTTGAATATGGGTAGGCCTCACTTAAGCTTTTGAACATATAAATAAGTACTCAATAAATAAAAAGAGAAAGTTGTAATATTTCCATCTGTACCACTGTCTGAAATGAATAACAACTTTACTTACTAATTTAAAAATATTGATTGTTGGTAACTAATTATCACTACAATTAATATGTGCTAATCAATTTCTATAAATTTCTAAGTACTATTAACATTATTATCCCTTGTAGATATTAATTGTTGTGATCCCTATGGAAAAGTTATAATTTGGTTTTTTTTTTCTTTTCCGACACTTTTTCAACACATTCTTCAATATGGCGGTTATGACGATGCTTACTATCAAAAGTAGTAGAATCCATATTTGCCTCTTAATTTGGTCCTCTATAATGGGATCCATTTCTACAACATAATAAAATTTGAGAAGTGTTTTTAATTTTTATATTTTGGATTATGTTAAATAGTTAAAAAAAAAAGTTGGATTCATGGATGTTTTTATAGGCCTCATCATAAATAAGTAGTAAAATAAAGGCCTATAAAGACATCAAGGGCTATATAATATAAAATTTACAGGATTGAGTGACAACATTATATCATAATGCGTTTAAAATTCTTGCAGGCATATGTTTTGCAAGAGAGAGGAACTCTTATAGAGCTAGTCGATCTAGAGTTGGGATCGGCCTATTCGCTAGAGTAAAATAAAGGACAATAAAGACATCAAGGGTTATATAATATAAAATTTACAGGATTGAGTGAAAACATTACATCATACCGCATTTAAACTTCTTGCAGGCTTATATTTTGCAAGAGAGAGGAAGTCTCGTAGAGCTAGTCGATCAAGATTTGGTATCGGCCTATTCGCTAGAGGAAGCAATGGTAATGCTAATCGTTGCTCTTTTATGCACGCACGCATCACCGAATCTTAGAAAGAGTTCGAAAGAACAATGGTGAATCTTTTCTTAAGTTACACTACACGTCCAGCCATGTCACAAGTTGTAAGCATGCTCGGAAGCCGTTTAGGACCTTCTCTCTAACCCTGGTTTTAGTGACATAAACCTGAAATACAGGGCCATAAGAAACCACTTCTGGCAGATCCAACTCCAAGCACGACCTATAGCATGTTAACCGACAGCCCAATTACCGATTATAAGCGGATGCCATTTTTCATCAAGTGAAAAATTAACACGGCAAAGCGGGCCGAGAGAAGGTCCTCTTTTAGTTTAAGAGGTGATAAAAATATTTAAAGAAATATTGAAGTTGAATTTAAGTCCAATTTAATGTGTTAAAAGATATGAGATCAAAATCTCGTACTTTAAGATAGAGTCGTCACTCGGTTTAGCTCAATCAGGAAATTTGGGTACGATTTTTTCACCGGGTGGTAGACCGCACCTTAAAATAGAGATTCGGAGCTCAGATGATGTTATCTACTCTTCATTAAGCCAAATCAAATCATTTATTTTTAAATAAAAGTATCGTTCTTTCTTATGCGATTTAGTTCCTCCTAATTAGAATTTTCAATTTATAAAGCTCATTTATTATGCGATGATCATGGAAAAGTAAAATTATTACAGTCATTCAAGAAATAAAATGCATGAAATTAAAATTATTACATGTCTTTTCATTCTAAATGAGAAAAATAAAATACCCGAAGGCCAAATCATACATCTAACCTAATCTACCTGCAATCACAAGGATTAGCACGAGATATGGCACATAACGAGATATAATCACCCATTAACATGTTGGTTAGTGTACAAAATAAGACTCAGTTTGCGTGTAATTTTTATTTTGAAGAAAACGATGAAAAACACATTTTTCTTGAGAAAAATCAGTATTTTAGACCTGGTTTCTCGATTTTAATTAATGAAAATGCCACATAAATAGTGTTGGGATAGGTTTCAGAAGGTTTTAGACCTTCGTCGTGTTGGTACAATCATAAAACCCCGAAAAATAACAAACTATGGTCAAAAAATGAAATAACAAGGACCATTTGCAATTTTTACCCGGTGCCACAAGAGGTGGCTGGTGCCGCCAGAGCTGCTCAAGCGGCGCCGCTAGAGCGGCAGTGGCGGTCACCTATAGTGGCCGTCGAGAAAATTGTAAAAACGGGGAAAATGGTATTTTTACACCCATAAAATCAAAACCACTAAGATTTTAAGCCAATTCAACATTATTACAGTGAATTTGGGTTTAAAATGTCAAAATGGTATTGATTTCATAGATCGGGGAGAAAAAAACCAAAAAAACACAAAAAATGACGGCGCCTCTATAGCTTGCCGGCGTCGCCGAAGCAGCTCCGGCGGCACCACTAATGGTGTGGCGGTCGTGGCAGCTATAACGGCTCTGGCGATTTTGGTGTTTGCAAGAACACCCAAGGGGAAAAATTGGGCAAAATGCCCCAAAACACAACAAAAAACCAGCAAGGAAAGTAAGAAAATCACAAAGGGTACTCAGAAATTATACCTTTAGGCCATGAATCCACTCTTTGAGACACAAATCAACCCTTGGAAAGCTCCTTTTTTATGATTTTGAAGATTTGGGTAGTATTTAGAAAGAAAAGTCTCTAAAACCTATTTAGATTCATTTTAACCTATGATTTCTAACATATTTTAGTTTAAACTAAGAGATTAAGCAAGATAAAGACTAAAGAAACAGATTAGAAGGGATTTTTTTTTGCCTTTCTCAAGCTTTGTCTCTCTAGTTCTTCACTTTCTCACTCAAGAATTTAAATCTGATTTTTCTGGTCGAAAATGAGAGAAAAGATCTTTTACAAACCCCAATTTTTGGCCTTCTAAAGACCTCTCCAGCTGTTAATGACCGACCTATCACAAAATTTTATGGAAATTACAAAATTAAATCAACCATGTGACTGGAGAGAGAAAAGATGCAAAAAAACTTAGATTTGAAGAACCGTGCCATCGGCGCCGCTACTGTCGTAGCAGCACCGATGGAGCCACGGCGGCGGTGGCCGTTGGAAAAGAGGTAGCGGTGACTCCTATGAGGCGAGGGCAGAAAAGGTTTCTACAGGTTTAGATATTTTGGTGATTTTTGAGTGCAATGTAAGGTTCGAAATCATCAAAATGGTCATTTTCAAGCGAGTTTTGACATTAAAGGGGACAAAAACTAGCTGAGGTTTAGCTCGAACAATTTCCATCATCGTCCTATGAGAGAGATCAAAAAGTCTCGAGCTCACAGGCTGCCCCTCGGGAGATTACCATTTGATAGGTCAAATGTGATCTCATGAAAGAGAAAGGGATAGAAGTCCACATATGAGGGTTATCTAGCTGGGCTTCTAGTCGGGGTCTACTAAGGTTATTACCTACGCAACATCAATGCACCTACTTGGGATTCAAAGATTTCTTAAGTTGGGGTCTGCTGAGGTTGCCACCAATGCAACATTAACTCACCTACTTGGAGAAATAGTTTGATTTGTAGATTTGGGGAATTCTTAGAGTCGATTGTCTACTGGCGGTCTGTGATGCATATATCAAGAAGCATGATTTGACTTGTAGATTTGGGAGATTCTTTGAGCCGGTTGTTTACTAGCGGTTTGTGAACGCACAATCAATGCATGTATCAAGAAGAATGATTTGACTTGTAGATTTGGGAGAATCTCTGAGTCAGTTGTCTACTGGCAATTTATGAATGCACCATCAACGCACCAATCAAGAAGAATGATTTGACTAGTCGATTTGGGAGACTCTCTAAGTCGGTTGTCTATTAGCGGTTTATGAATGCACCATCAACGCATCTATCAAGAAATTTTTTGACATATTAGTAATTGAGATGAATTGCATTTTTATTACTTATTTAATTTTGCTGAGATAAAAATTTTGTCCCTTCAATTAACAATAAAAATGAAATATCGATGAAAGATTGAGTTTAGGAATGTCCAGGAGTCCGAAAAAATTGTTCCACGGTCGAATTTGCCCCTTTGGTTGAAAAAGGACTGAACAAAATGAAATTTGGTGAAAATCCGGGGCAGGCCCGCCATCGTCGGGGCTATGGAGGCATCGCCAGAGGTGGCAGCGGCGCTGCCATAGCACAGCCAAGGGAATTTTTAAATCCCTCACACCCTTTTTTTTCATTTTCTTCCTGTTCTTTTGCTTCTCTTAGCCAAATACACCCCTCTAAAACCCGTAAAAGCTTGATTTCTTCCTGATTTCTTCGGTTCTTGGCTCAAAATGTTCAATAAGATCGAGGGAAAGCACCATCACGACATTAATCACACTTTATTACCTGAGGGAGAGGATGGATTACAAACTCGGTTCCTTAGGCGTATTGTCTTCAGGGATCCAACGAGTATTCGGAGTGTTCTCCGAATTCCCAAGTTTCTCTTCACACCGAGATGGATAATCACACCTCCGAGCGCCAGGTAAATCGACTTTGAACCGTATTTGTCTTTGAATTTGAAACTTTTTGTCAAGAACCAAATTTCTATTTTTAGGGTGTTTAGGCTTAAAATTGGTTGAAATTGATTGTTGAATCATGCTTAGGATGAGTTTAGGATTGTTTTTGGACTAATTAGGATGGATTTGGGTCGAATCTGGATGATTTGGGTCAAATTTTTGGATCATAGGCCAAAATGGGTTAATAGTAACCTGATGAACGCTCATCGTCGCTAGATCTATGGCGGCACCGCTGCCGCCAAGAATTTGGGAGTAATTCTGAAATAGCCTTCCCGACTCAATTTTTGATTCTAAACTCGATTTTGATGCTGAAATTTGATTCTTCCCAAGCATTCATTTTCCCCAGCGGATCGAGCCCTAGATTCCTTCGCAGTGAAGCAAATATCACTATTATAAAACAAAATCAAGACCAGCTTGAGATGAAATAATCTTGGGCATCCATATTCCTTTGCAGTGAAGCAGATATCAATCTTAGAAAAAAAATTCAAGACCAGTTTGAGATGAGATAATCTTGGGCACCAGATTCCTTCGCAATGAAGCAGATGTCACTCTTAGGAAGCAAATCAAGACCAGCTTGAGATGAAATAATCTTGAGCATCCAGATTCCTTCACAATGAAGCAAATATCACTCTTAGGGAGCAAATCAAGACCAGTTTGAGATAAAATAATCTTGAGCATCCAGATTCCTTCACAGTGAAGCATATATGACTTTTAGGAAATAAATTAAAGACCAGTTTGAGATTAAATAATCTTGAGCACCAAATTCCTTCACAGTGAAGCAGATATCACTCTTAGGAAGCAAATCAAGACCAGTTTGAGATTAAATCATCTTAAGCACCATATTCCTTCACGGTGAAGCAGATATCAATCTTAGGGAGCAAACCAAAACCAATTTGAGGTGAAATAATCTTGAGCACCAGATTCCTTCGTGATGAAGTAGGTATCACTTTTAGGAGCCAAATCAACTTCAGTGGCCTTTTTATCTCTAGTATAGTCATTGAGAAGACTTATTTATTGCAAAGAAGTGACCCAGATCACCCTGAGATGAATAAGATTTCAACTTTCCTTCATGAGTCAAAGAAGTACAAGCACATTCAACAGTTCTTCCACACATAATCATTCTTAATTAAAGGAGCAAAAATTTATGTTTTCGACAAAAGTCAATTAAGCAATGATTAAGTTTCAGACCAGCCAGTAAGTATTTCTATCTCTATTCCGCGCATCTGGTCACACGAACATTTAAGACCCTGGTCTTTATGTCCTGTGAGGGGCAGTGTATTAGCATAAAATTTTGATGACACATTAGTCAATGATGAAAGGTTTATATTTAACCTTGGATATTCTTATGGTTTAGGTTCATAAGTTAATCTACGGAAATGGGCCTCTAAGAATAAAAATCCAATCCCTCTAAAGACCAAAAAAGCTAAATTTTCACGATACCCCAATCGATTGAGGTACCGTGATCAATTCATTCCCAATTTAGTTCACCGCCTCAAATACAAATTTCTTGTTTTAAACCCATTCAAAAATGGTACCGTGATCCCGATTAGGGTACCATGATCAATTTAATAGGAAAACTATTTTTAAAATTAAATCCCTTTTCCTCTTTACCCGAGATTCAATTTTTTACCCATTTTTAGTGGCAAGAACCCTATCAATAGAGCCCTAAACACCAGAAAAAGAGACACATAGTATACTTGAATATCTTTAAACACTCTCTAAAATTCTTTGGTGAATTAACGAAGTTCTGCCGAATTCCTGACTTTTATTCGTTCTAGTTTATAACAACAAGAGGAATTGACTTGTTCAATGTATCTTTTTATTATTTACAGTCGTTTAAGAGTTTTCTTTCAACTCATTCTTGGTTCTTCGAGGTTCTTTCCTTCAAGATTTCTCCTAGACCGAAAAACAAGAATTTTACTCCACAAGGTAACAAACTGAGACTAAAACTATTTAAATTTATTTTTTGTCCATTCATTATATTTTGAGTGGGTAAGAGCTCATTTGTGTTGATTGGAAAGTTTGCACTCAGGTACGCTTCCTAACAACTTCTCGTTTATTTTTTACTGAAACTTGAAAAACTGCCTGTTTTGTTACTGTTGTATCTGTGATCTATTTTTTTATCATAGTACCGTGACCTTAATACCAATACCGTGAGTTATCATGGGACAGAATATTTGAATTCTTGTATTTTGTCCTAATGCTTTGATTTGTAGGTTCAAAGGGGTATTTTGTCCCCAGAATTGTTTGTAATATATTCTGTATATATTTTTTATGCCATGTATAACATGTTAAAATTGGAAAATATGATGTCAAGATTGCATTGAAGCAGTGTGTTTTGCATTAAATAAATTTTTTTTCTCACCCCTTTTCTTAAAATCAATCATAGGTAATAATCGTTATTAAATAAATTAATGTTGGTGGTGGAACATGTGTTTAATTGGCTAAGTAATGAATAGATCATTCGTCCGGACCTGAATCTCTATATTATTGTGAGCACTGGATTTTAACGGTCCTTCTCATGAAACAATGATGATAGCTAGATAATGCAATCTTTTACACGTGTCATCCATTAGAGGTGTTCCTACTGCAGTAGAGATGAGTTTAGCCAGAGTTTGGGGACCTAAACTGCCTTTAGGGACCCATTGGGGTCACAACTTAGGGGTACGGGTCCATGGGTTAACCGGTACTAGCCCACACCTCTATAGGCCTTGGAGGTACCCATACGTGTCCCACCAGGACCCGTATGGATCCTCCCCACTCGTACGGGTCCCCACTGAGTGCAATTAGACAACTCTGATTGCAATCATGCCATATTTAGAAGAAATCAGCCATAAATACAATTTATTATGCTCATACCAATTTTTCCCTATAAATAGAGGCATTTTGCCTCACTTTAAAAAGGGGGCAATTAGAAATCGATTGAGAATCAATATAGGCAATTCATAAAGCATTTTTCTAGCCACTTTTATAGGTTTAGAAAGGGTATAGAAGAGGTATAGAAGTTATAAAATAGGGGAAAACCTTCCCACATTGGTTTTGCTCACATTTTATTCCTTTCTAGCTTCATATTTAGGATTTGGGGGAGTTATGTCCACACAAACACTCACCTAAATGGTCCTAAATTCATCATTCCATCATTGGCTTTGGCAAGACTCTCTCTCAGTATTGGGATCGCTTCAAAGTGGATTTATGGTGTAAAGGTACGCTCCTGAGTTTCAAAGAGACTCACACTTTGTTTATTTTACTATCATTTTTTAGATTGTTCTATCCTTTGATCTTGTTTTAGGTCTTGTCCTGACCCATATTTGCCTTGTTGGCACCTTCATGCCCCTATGGTGGTAAAATTGGTGTGTCATACCCATATGGAAGAAAATCCCCATTTTATTTTGTTCTTTTTCTGCTAATATATTTTTATTAATCCTGAAATGAGGTTATGCTCGGACCCCAACAAGACCTGTACAGGTCCTCCTATAGCCGTACGGATGTCCCTTATCTGTACAGGTAAAGGCCCCAAGGCAGAGTACCATTTTCCCATTAATTTTATAAAATGAACCTACTTTAATCATTTGCCGTGCGATCAGTTTCACTAATAATCCTGTAAATCAACCCACCAAAAGTTAAAATGTGTTTTCCCAACAAAATACATAGAAGACCCATTATTTCATTTTGATCCTAGAAGCCGCTCGGGCACTATTGATCGCAAAACTGCCACGCTAACATAATCATGTTTTCCCTAACAAAATACTGACTTATGATTTGCCGTAATTGTGCTAACATTTTCGTGCAGGAAAATTTATTTATTTTGTTTTATAACTTGGAATAAATGTATAAGTTCCCTCGTAATTCCCCCATTTTCCCCCGGTTGTAATTTTATTCCCCCTTATTATTTTTGCTTTATTGTAAATTATTGAACTCATGAATCGAGTGTGAAAGAGCGTAGAAAAATAGGATTTCCGTAATAATTCCCCAAATGATGAAAAGAAAATGGTTTTAAGCGGCGGGCATAATTTTAAATTAATTAAATGAGAAATAAGTGACTCATCCGATACCCGAATCTTTGATCCAAAAGGTATGAGTCTCCCACCCAATGGGAACCATACTAAAACTCTTTCTTGAGTAGACAACTTAGGTGGTGACCCTATCATTTGTATCGAGATTTGGTTCTCAATTCTTTTATTCATTAAATTTGGTTAAAATGTGCAAACTTGAACTAATTGTTTCATCACACTTAAATCAAACCAACCCCTAGTGGACCCCGGTACTAGACACCAAGGGAGATCCACATATCTTCGACCATGACACATCTTAGTGGCGACTCCGCTGGGGAAATAATCTTTTATCTTGCAAAATTCTGGTTTATTTTTGAAAAGCTTAAAAGATTAAGATGAGAACCGAAAATTATTTACTTAATTCAACCTGTTTTCTTTTTCATCATTTGGGAAAATTATTACACTCTGCCTTCTCACCTCCTTCTCTCTAGAATTAACTGTGTTGTTCTTCTAGCTCTAGGTTAGGGTGCCCTATTTTTCTACAAAAGCTTATGAAGGTGTTACCCATGCCTGCCAGGAATTAGGGACACTCGAGTGGGTGGAGCATTCATTGCCATCTCCCTCTTTGAGGCTCGATACGATGAGAACCTACTACATCAACTTCCATTATATCTCTACACCATTCTTATCAAAAGCCTTAGAATTTTACCCTCTAGGTACCTTTTTTTCTAGTGAGATTAAACTAGGTCCCCCTTTGTTATCCTCATGGTAATCAAAGGAAAATACCTTCAGAATCGGGAGGAGGAATAAGGTTGGAAGAAATGCTTCACATATGTTGTATTGTATTCCCTTGTAATTATCCTCACCATGCATTATTGTATATCACTCATGCATAACCAGATCCCATGCATGTACTGATCTTTTGGTTACCACCTCAGCTCAAGTCAAAGCTTGGCAACAATCTCAAGTCTATTTTGCCCGTATTCCAAATCTACCTCCACCTCCTAAAGTTTAGTTAAGGATTGAAGCTCTACCTCTGTCTCCTAGTTGTTCATCGAGCAGTGAGTTTGATCCGTTTGATCCCAATACTAAACCTCAGCTTGAAGAGATGTCTCGTATTTTAACTCATGATGGCTTGGTTGATGTTTAGGTTGAGAATGCTAGTCTCAATGGGGAGGCAAATGCATCGAGGGCCAATATTAGGCAGGAGATTGTAAATGTCGTCTCACAATATTTGGGGAGCAATTAGTTCCTTGACCGTATGAATGCCTAAATGATGGCTTTAATTAGGGCGATCTTAGCCGAAGAGAGCATGGCCAATGTTTCTCAAGGTACACCTATTCAAGCAGTGGTTAGTGAGTAGCTCACCCCCTCAAGGGTGGCTCATAACCCATTGTTCAATGATTAATCTCAGTTGTCACCATTTCAAGCTCAAGGGGGATCTTTCAGTCAACTTGGTCAATTGGGTTCCATGGGTCTATTTGGTTCACTTAGCCAGCCATTTGAGTCAGTGGGTACTGTAGTTCTACCAGTCGTCAGTTAGTTTGCTCAACCTAGCCAAGGGTTCATTCCACTAGCATTCTAGTTTGGGGCGTCTAGCCAAGCCCTTAATTTTATGGCCACACCCAAGGGTACAATCTTTCCTCAATCAACAGGTTTATCCTTAGGTGCGACCACTCAACCAGATAATTTATCCTTGTTCATGGAGTTGCGTGATTTGTTATAGAATTTGACTGCCACCAATTCAAGTGTCCAACCTTTAACACCGTCCTTTTAAGCTACCAGGGAGGAGGACTGGGTCCCTAAAAACTCTAGTATGCCTAGCATAGTAAAGTATAAGGGAACTGGTCCACCTCAATCACACATTACTACCTACCAGAGGGTGATGAGGGTAAGGAATTTAAGAGATTAGATCCTTGCTGAGATGTTTCCTTGCACTTTAGAAGGCCCTGCTATCGAGTGGTACAACACTTTATCCGATGAGGTGACTAGAAATTGGAAGGCTGTATCTGAGAATTTCACTAAGCAGTATTGTTTCAATGCCACTATCAAAACCACTATGTAGAACTTGGAGGCTATCAAGCAATCCCCTAATGAGAAGTTCAAACCTTACTTCAGGAGGTGGATAACCACCTAAATCTTATTGAAAGATCACCTCAATCTCCCCGAGATGATTGTGAAGTTGATGGATGGTGCTTTGCTCGCATATCGTAAGGTTCTTGGTATGGATAGCTTCTCTAGCTATGTTGAGGTCTTTGAGAAGGCCGAAAAATGGGAGAGGATCTAGGAATTGGCTAAGGTGAGTGTGCCGGCCAAACTTTGGTTCAAGAAAAATGACCCATCAGCCCCAACTTCAGTCTCTAAGCTAAGGTCTAGCTCAGTCCCTAAGACCGCGGCCATACAGGAAGATGTCGCTGCAGTTTATACTTTTGAGGATAGTATTTCTCCTTGAAAGGCATCCTTCCCTACCATCTTCAGTAAATTGAGGGCACTTGATCTTTTGCAAAGTGTCCAGCCTTATTTTCCCCCCAAACCCAAAGATAGAGATCGGTTTTGTGCTTATCATGTTAGCAAGGGTCATCGTACATGCGCTTATAGAGATATATTGGAGGCCATTCGTGCCTTATTAGGGAGAAGGAGATTGATGAGCCCGAGCTTAAACCGAGCACCATGAATAACCCCTTCCCAAACTTTGAGAAACAAGTCACAGTTGTTGAATCGAGATCACCTTCCAGCCATGTCTTCAGCGTGATCATGGAAGCCAATCCAGTGATCCATTTGGTAGCAGATTTACCCGATGAGCTGACTCCCATTGACATTGATTATATGAGTTAGAGGAAGCTTGTAGTAAGGAAACCATGTTAGTTCAGCCCAAGCCAATTGATATCATTGCTTTTGTGTTGGAGGAGGATGACGTTGAAGGGCCAATCCTATTAGTGGAAGCCCCCGAGGGAAGGAGTTATATGAAGAATGGGGTTTTACATGATACCCGTAGTGGGAGGGTAGCCCCGAATATCCCCCTAAGAATAAGAAGAAGGGGTAGAGATGTTGACATCCAAGTCATTCCAAGTATAGACCAGAGCTTGGCCGCTACACCTGTTGTTGAAACACAAGTCCCACCTAGTAGTGAGAAGGTGGATTCAATTATCAACCCTCTTATCTAGCAGTTGCAAGCTACCCAGGCCAAGTACAGTATTAGGCAACTTCTCATTGACTCTGAGGATTATCGTAAGGGTTTGATTGAGAAATTAACAAGCATAGAGGCATTGCCGTCTACTTCCTTCGTCGATGTGTTTTCAGTCATTGGGGGATCCCCTCCCAATCATGGTGGATCCATTATATTTCATCTATATAATCTTCCAACTGAAAGGAATAAACATAATAAGGCACTTTTCATCAAGGTGTAAATCTTCGACCGTATGTTATGGTGGATGATGGTTCCGCCTTTAACCTCTGTCCTTCCAAGATCCTTCCACACTTGGGACTAGATGAATCTATATTGGAGAAATCCAATACCATTATAAGGGCATATGATGACACAAAGAGAAGTGTGATTGGAGTTTTTGAGGCTGAAGTTACGATTGAGGAGGTGAAGTCCAAGGTTTTGTTCACTATCCTTGATATTCCCATCACTTACTCATTGCTGCTTGCCCGCCCTTGGCTTCAGGCATTAGGGTTCATCCCTTCCACAGTCCACTAGAAAGTTAGGCTCATTCATAATGGTAAGAGTATGACTATTGAGGCCGATAAACCATCAGTCATGGCGGCCATGGAAGTTGAAGAGAAAGAATTAAGGGTGGTCGTAGCCCATAAAGAGTCAAAATTGTTGGAAACAATGATCCGAAAGAATTAATTCCAGAATAACCCGGATTAAGTTTGAAGAAAATAAAAACTTAAACATGTAATCTCCTAAATCTAAGTGGAAGCATCTGGTCCAAATCGAGCACCTAAGCGCATAATGGAAGCATCTAGTTAAAGTTTGAACGAAACAAACTTTGAACCGCTTAAAATTAGCATCCGAAAGAACTGATTGTATTAGCATTCGGAAGAAGAAAGATCCCGAGATATTAAGTCTGAAGACATCCGGAAGACTTAAATATCTAAGGGAACAATTCAAAATTACATTCCCTCCACCTATTTGGTCAGAAAGTCAAAGATCATTTCCCCTTATGAAAGATAAAAATGACAGCAAGCGCTTTTCAGAAAAGGACAGAATGACTGACACAGGAAAGAGAAAAGGTAACAACCTTTTCTACCTAGACTAGTAGGAAAGGCGCGTGAAGATCACAATTTTGGACTTCTGACGAAAAAGTTAGTGAAACACTAAAATCTAAGGAAAACGATCACTGATACCTTCCCAATCCCAAGGATTCAAAAGGGTCAAAATCTGAGTCTAAAGGATTGATCAATGGCTTCGGAGAAGCCACATATTACTTGATCATGGTGAAGATTTAATTCAACATCAACAACCCACAATGGCTGCATTTATGATGCAAGCCTATAAAAGGAAAGCTTCACAAGTTGAGAAGGTGTCGGTTGTTTTGAGAAAGCATACACAAGAGAATTCGCTACGACAATCAGTGATATAATCCCTCCAAGAATCAAGCAATTCTAAATTAGTTTGTAAGGATTCCTAAGTGAGCTATAAACTTGAGGAAGTCCAAAACCAAAATCCTTGATGAAAATAAAGTGTAAAATCTTATACTTGGGTGAGTAGTGAGATTGGGATAGAGCTTGAAGTTGGAGCTTTAAGTGGGATCTCCCTGTAGGACTCAGCTTAGGTTTAGGGTAGAATCTGAGTGGTATATCTTGCTAAAGACAAGAGGACTCAGCTAGGATTTGGTGTTTCTAGTGATAACCCCTACATCCGAAAGGGGTTACCATCCGGAAACAAATTGTAAGGCTTGATTCCTGCCAGTTGGAAAGGAATCCACTAGTGGAAAACCTCGGAGGAAGGAACTCCGGGGAATAGAGTAGGCAGGGCCAAACCAAGATAAAACTTTGTGTTTGATTTTCTTACTTTTTATTTATTTGCATTATACTTCATAATTGCATCATCCGGATCCATTACATCTGGAACATAATCAAACACGCTACACTAAGAATTTTTAAAGTCTGTTAATTCCGCAAAAATGGGTCATTCACCCCCTCTAACCTTATTTAGACCCTCATAGGGACCAACAAGTGGTATCAGAGTAAGTGCACAAAACTAAAGATATAACAATCTTGAGCTAAAGGTCCAAATTTTAATCCAAGAATCAAAATGAGTTTCCCCAACTCATAACTCCTTCCTAAGGGTATGTCTATTACACGTCCTCCACTTTTCATTGGTGAATACTACACATTCAGGAAGAACCAGATGAAGAATTTCATTCAAGTATAAAGCATGCTAGCATGGATGGCCATTAAAGATGGCCCATATGAGCCTACTCACAAAGTAGAGGTTATAACTACCCAAAAGCCCTCAAGTATATGGGATGAGAATTATTATAAGAAATTGCGTAAAAACTCAAATGCTATTAATATGCTTCAATGTGCTCTTAGTGTAGTTGAATTCAACAGAATATCCGGATGTAAGACTGCGCAAGAAATCTGGCAGAAGCTGGAAGTGACCTATGAAGGAACAAATAAAGTCAAAGAACCCAAAATTGATATACTAAAACAAAAGCTAGAATCCTTCAAGATGGAGTCTAAAGAATCCATCAGCAGCATGAATACTAGATACACCAATCTAGTAAACGAGTTGAAGAGGCTTAGAAAGGAGATCTCAGAAGTAGATATGGTCAAGAAAATACTCCGGAATCTCACCAAGGAATGGTACAACAAGAAGACTGCCATTGAGGAAGCTCGTGACTTAAACTTCTATAGTTATGATGAACTCATTGGTGATCTCCTAACTTAAGAGTTATCCTTGGAGAGATATAGCCAATAGGAGAAAAAGCCTGAAGAAAGAAAGAAGTCCATTGCATTCAAGGCAGATTCAGCCGGATCAGCCCCCTTTGGATCAGATAAGCTACCAAAGGAATTAAATTATAGCAAAGAAGATATGGTGATGCTTGCTAGATATTTTGATAGACTCCTAAAGAAAAAGGATAGAAGGAGAACCAGAAGATATAAATCAGAAAGATCAAAGGAAGGCACTTCAAGAAGGGACAAGCTAAGAAAGGCTCCGGAAGAAAAGAAAGATCTGGAGAAAGATGCTGCCTGCTTTGAATGTGGAGAGAAAGGGCACTTCAGAACCAAATGCCCCAAGCTCAAAAGAGAAAAGAAATATAAGAAGAAAGCTATGGTGGCCATATGGAGCAACAGTGAAGAAAGTAGCAGTTGATCTTCCACAGAGGAAGAAGAAACAGCCAACTGTGCATTCATAGCACTGACAGATCCAAAAGAAGATCAATCCAGGAGAAATCTATCTAAGTAAGATACTGAGCAAATTGAGGATTCAGAATCTGAGAAAGCCAACACTGAGGTAAACTCTCACTCTAATTTTGTTTCTAACCTTGATCTTGCTAGAGCTTTAAGGGTGGTGATTCATAATGTAAGGAAGAACACTAAAGCCATAAAATCCCTACAAAGAAAAGTTCTGGAGATAGCTGAAGATGCTGAAGCAATGTCACAAGACATCAATCTGATAAGAACCACAAAGTATATGGATGTGGTTGAAGAGAATTTCCTAAGGAGTTAAGTGCAGATCTTAAATGCTAACTTGATAAGGCTACATAGGCCTGATGAAGGAGGCATCCGGAAGAAAATCAAATCATTCACAAAGAAGGAGAAATCAAGGACAAGTAGTACCAAGAAATACAAATCAAAAGAATCCGGTGCCCCCAAATCTGAAGGAAAGAAAAGTTAGCAGGCAACCACAAGCACAGAGATTCATAGTTGATCAAAAGGGAAAAGATAAGGCCATATCAAATGAGCAACCTGCCAAGGAAAGAAAGAATCATAAAGCAGAAATTGCACCTCCAACCAACTTTTGGATACACACCGAATAGACAAGTATACAAGAAGTTGGATATGTTGGAAACTATGGAAAGGAGGATCTAAAGAAGATCCAGAAGAAGCATGAGCAGTGTAGACCTATCTTAGGGTGCAGGTTTTATGGGAAAAATGATCATATTACTAAATTATATAGATTAAAAAATGGTTATTATGATGTTTATCCTTGGCCTAAAATGCTTGATAACCCAAGAGGACCCAAATTTGATTGGGTACCCAAACCCACTTGATCTGTTTTGCAGGTATGCCTTAGATCCACAGTAGTTCAACATACATGGTACATTGATAGTGGATGCTCAAGGCATATGATTGGTGATGAGAAGGCATTCATCACTTTAATCCGAAAGAAAGGTGGAAAATTAAGCTTTGGAGACAACTAAAAGGGACAGATCATTGGACATTGAACCATTGGATCTGAAATAAAAAAAAATAGAAGATGTCTCATTAGTTAATAGACCGATGTTCAACTTGCTAAGTGTAGCACAACTCTATGATAGAGGAAGAAAAGTCATCTTTTACTTCAGAGGATGCTCAATCTATAATAGTAAGTCAAATCAACTCATTCTTCATGCACCTAGAGTAAATAATGTTTATTGTGGTAACATTAAAAATGAGAAAAAGAATATATGCTTGGTGTCTAAAGAAGAAGAATCATGGCAATGGAACCGGAAGTTGTAACTTGTAAGCATGAACCTCCTGCCCAAATTAGCCAAAAAGGAATTGGTTGTGGGTTTGCCTAGGGTAGCTTTTGATAAGGATCACATATGCATTGCATGTCAATTAGGTAAACAACATAGAAAAAACTTCCCTTCCATCTCATACATTCCTTCCAAAAGAGTTCTTGAACTCTTACATACTGATCTCTTTGGTCCAATTAAACCAATGAGCTTAGGTAGAAGAGAATACACCATGGTCATAGTGGATGATTATTCTCGCTATACTTGGGTTGCTTTACTAGCTAGCAAAGATGAAGCCTTTAACCAGTTCTCAAAAACATTCATCAATATAGAAGTAGAACAAGGACCGATAAAAATGGACAGTTAGGGGGTACATGTCCCTTAAGATTGAGAGGATCATGAGGAAGCAAGGTTACATCAAGGGGAATGGGCTTGGGATAACCTTCAAGGGACTGTGGAACCCATTATACCCATACCATGGCCATATAGACTTGGTTTGGGAAGTCGTCCAGGTGCCAACAAAATCCAAGCCGCATTCATGCCTGATGATAGGGGCCAAATTTAAGAAGAAGGCCTACAAGGGGGAAGAGGAACCGATCAAGATAGGTGGGAGGAAAGTTCTTGGTTTTGAGATCTTCAATGATGTGTATGACTTCAAGAATGTTTGTATGATCGAGTCCTCAGTTTCTATGAAAGTATGTGGGAATATGGAAGTTGAGGAAGTGAGTGTGCCAGTTGAATCTATCACCAAAGCCCTGGCTACACTTATGAGGAAGAATTGAAAGGGAAATGAGGAAGGCAACCTTGTCAATAAGGCTATAAGGAATTTAACAGGAATTATGACCGACGAAGATCGTGGGAACCTACAAGCCGAGACTACTAGTTTGATTACTGGTGTTGCTAAGGTTGACCAAGAAGACCCTCCGCATGTGGAGGAAGATTTAAGTGATGTAATTTTTAATATTGCAAACATTTTTTATGCAAACAATGCCGCTTATAAGGCATATCATGAATAAATTGATGCATTTCCATTCACATTTTGTTTGAGTATTTCATTTTAAGGACGTCACGCACTTATAACAACAACATTCTAAAAATATCACCATGTTAATTAATGAAGTTGAACTTGAGTATCTCGCAATGGTATAAAGTTCCAATGGTTAAAACTTACCACCCAAAAAAGAGATAGAAAGTGCTTAGCCAACGTGATAGCCATAGGTCTTAGCCCATCTTTCTTCACGAGGGGGAAATGGATACACATCATCAAGAAAGAAGACCAAGAACCCCGAAGAGCAACAAGGAAAATATGTCCCACATTAAAGACACCGCATCAAAGAAAAAGATTGAGACCCATACTAATCTAAAATCAAAGCAAGCTTAAAACCCAATCCAATGCTCTTCCAAAATCTTCAAAAGAAGGAAGTACCCCATTCAACAAATGGGTATTTCTTACCAATGTAGGTACCTCCAATATTTCCATCAAAAATGATTTCACCGATTGTTCCAAAGGAAGGAGATCCTCTACCTTGCACAAAGTTTATAAACCTTCCCTATAATAACATGATCCCCTTCTTTCACAAGAAAGAGAACCTTCTCATAAATGACATGATCTCCTTCTTTCAAAAAAGAGAACAACATCCTTCACATCAAGGCCAAGAGAAGTGACTCAAAGCACCTGACCACCTACAGATGTACCAGCAGTGCATGGCCCAAGCCTAGGACAATGGAGTCAGATACCCGAAGCAACCTCTCAAGGCCGGTGATCTGGTTCCTAAACAGTTAAGCCAATCAACACTGATGCTAGGGGCAAGTTCAGTCCTAATTAGGAAGGACCCTTTGTAGTTATGAAAGTCCTTGGCAAGGGAGGAATCAAGCTCATGGATATGGATCGAAATGAGTTTGTGAATCCAGTGAATTAAGACACGCTTAAGCGTTATCATGTCTAGGTTAAAAGAACTAAATCATAGAAAAGCAGCACACAAAATAAAAGAAATAAAATAAATCACCTAGGGAGTTGTCCTCTACTATTCAGGCAAAAATTAGGGTGCATCTCGCTGACTGGTATTCTACAAACTCGTTAAGCAAAAATTAGGGTACCCCAACGTAAAAATAAAGCCCGTTGAGTTGAAAACCTGAAAAGGTGGCTTAGGAAAAAGTTAGGGCATCGAGATAAAAATGTCAGTTGCTTTCTGAAAAAATCTATAAAAAGACCAGTAGACAGTAAGGGTTAACCATTGGAAATCGTTACCATTTCCTATGTACTCAAATTAATCTCATCAATAAATATGTTATGATTTGCTAAGAATCTTGGTCTTATAAATTCATGCACGTCTTTAGGTGAAATCATCGCAGGTATGTGAACATCAGTTTTTTCTCTACATTTTATGCTCTTTACTGTTACTAACTGCGTGCGTGTGTTATTCAAAAAAAGACAAAAATACCAATAGGCCACAAAAGAAATAAGGCTTATGCAAAAGTCGAGAAAAGTCTGTTGGATTGAGCCCCCAAGGACAATTCAGGCAAAAGTAAGATAAAAGAAAAGAAGGAAAAAGGTCTGCTGGGTTGAACGGCCAAGAACAAGTTGGGCAAAAATTAGGACAAAAGAAAATGAAAATAAATGTTTGATATGTCATCTCACACTGAATGATCTATGCAAAAATTAGAACTCATTTCCAAAACTCCATTTTATTATTCCACCTGCTTTTATTTATCAAGCATCATTTGTAATTGCAGTGTTTCATAGTTGGGATCCCCTGAACTTAGTTCTCCCACTGTGAAGTCACACGATAGCACACGCCATCCGAAGTGCTAATTCTAACCAACCAGCCTTATTAATACATGCTAGTCTAAATTGGGTCTGTTCATCATGATCAGGGATCTGTTCAACTGTTAACTCACTTTTTCATGGCCAACTCTAAGCAATTCTCATTGGTTAGTCAGTTAGGGAATTCCATTAAGTTATTTTATCAGTTTTTGCCATTCCCAGTTACCGTCGAGGTTCTGAGAAGTCAATTTTTAGTAAGATTATGCCAAGGGGCAATATGAGTGAATAAGTAGCAGTATTTAGTGATTTTAGTGCAGTAAAGGAAATTTCAGCATGTGTAAAAAGTAAAGCAATGAAAAGTCTATAAATAGCATCCATGTTTACATCAAAATGAGCACGCAGGTTTGAAAGTATCTAAAAGAAAGTTAGGGCACTCCTAGTCTAAGCTGTTGGAGGGTCCTTCCCCTGGGGCACGTCCCGTGTCTGGTCTTGGGTATCCGCCATAAAATCAGCCACATCGAACATCACCTGGACCTCCCCTCTAGTAGCATCCATAGCTAGAAAGTTAGGGACCCCAATCTCTGGCTCCCCTACACCACCCTCGACAGCATCCCCGATCACCTCAACCTGCTACTCCATATCCTACTCAGCTCTAGCCACCTATATCACCGCTGACGCTAGTTGGTATGCAGAATGGTCTTCCCCAATTGAAGAACCGGACGACTTAGGGGTCAGCCTACTCTCAGCTAGCTGATTTAATTATGCCCGTAATCCCTCAGCCTCGACCCTCACCCGAGCGGTCTCCACTCTAACCTTCTCTAGCCCATCCTCTACGCGCACAACTCTCTCAGCCTCAGCAGTAGCCCCCCGCAGCTGCTCCTCTAGGAACCTTCCCCGTACCTCAAAAACATCCAAATCCTGGGCAGACTTATCGCTCTATGGCCAATAAAGTCTACAAGAAAACTAAAAGATCAGTACATATGTGTAAATGTCATGGCATGCATCATGTATAGTTTGTTAAATTTTATGGGTGGATGAAACTCACTGAGTCTAGCGCATCCTGAGCTAGTAAGAGGTCCCTAGCAGACATGAAACACTGAGCGATCCTCTCCGCCTTATCTATAGTCACCTCAATTGGAAAATTATGTCAGACCGCTACATTCTAAATAGTCATCATAAGAGCAAGTTCATGAGCTAAAAATTTCTTACATGAGTGGAGCCGAAAGAAGTAAAGCAAATGGTGTGGACCGACTCCTTGAGCTCCCTAATAGCTCTCTTCCCCGACTAGTCGAGGAGTCAAAAAGTATCTAGGTCCGTCTGGAGGACCCTCTCTCTGAGCTCCTTTGAAGTGCGAGACCTTTTCGCCGGCGGCTCAAGAACAACATGGGCAGCAGCAGCAGACCTCTTCCGAATGGAATTGGAAGGCTACATCAACAATCAATTGTACTCAGATTCACCATAAATACTAGAAAGCAATAGAATAATTCACTAAGTTTGAGTCGAGGAAATACTTGAGTCAAAGAAGTAGCAACCTAGCTAGGCCATCGATGCTCTAGACAACGAAGGGACCCCGCAATTACCCCTTTGCCCCGTCCTCATCATTATCATCATCATCATCGTCATCATTGTCCTTGTAGTGAAACTTAAGGGGGATGTCCTCAAAGTGAATCCGCTCATAAGGGGGAAGGAGCAAGGACTCGATAAATGCAGCATAGAAGCCTTCACTGACTCTACCCAGGCCCCCTTTCCCAGTAAGTCTAGCCCATGGTCTCTCCCAGACACCAAGTATGGCCAATAGACCCCTATAGGAATCGAGGGAGTGGTCTACCTCTCCACTACCACACTCGTTTACCAGCCGCAGACCCTCTTGCCAAAGCACCACTCAAGGGAGAGCGACGACTCTAACACAAAGCGGTGGCCATCCATACTTGTCTGCATCCTCTTAATGTCATTATAGATGACTATCCCCTCCCATAGGTTGTGAATAACTTGTACCAAGCAAATTCACTATAAGTATCCTAACTTTGTAAATATGGTTTCTACTAATGGCTTGTTGAAATGTGAAGTACATGTCAGCGTAAGCCTATCAGAGCGCAATTGGCGAAGGAACTCCCTATACTTAGATGTGGTCCTAACTTTTTCTGCTAGGACCCCATCCATATAGCGATGATGTATGGAGTCTCGGGCTGACCAGATAAGCTCGGCCTTGGAATGAACTGGTGCTCGAAGGCCCAAATCTATAAAATATATCAAAGTCGGTCGTAAAGCAGTTCGAATAAAAGGTTAAAGCATAAGGGTTAAAGTTAAGGAATTACCAGAAGAATCAGATGGCAAATCTTAAGCTCAGACTATTGGCCTCAAACACCAACATCCAGCCTATAGTATAACTGTGTCAGGATGGCTCACTACCAGTTCGTGCCTAGCACAATGGCAAGATCCTCGATAGCAAAGAGCAAGCCATAGTTGAGGCTGCTTGAGTAGACTAGAAAGAAGATGGTGGAGAGGAAGGTCAGCAAGAAAGACCGGGCATACTGATCCCTTCTCCCCTCAGCAATAGGGCCCAGCTTCCCAATCTAGTAATCATACAGCTCGCCATATTTGAGCTTATCCTTCTCTCCAGGATAAAGCCCAAGCAATCTCTCCACATATGCCTGCACCTTAGCACGGGAATGCCATCGATTGGCATAGATGTTGAAATGCAAAATAGCTCCCTCCTAACTTAGCCCGGTGAGCACATAAACATTCAAAGGAGTGACAATAACTTCCCCAATCAGCAAGTGAGAAGTATGGGTCATCTCCGGCCACCTCTCTATTAAAGCCGAGATAGAACCAGGGGCAAGCATCTTCAGTGCCTGGGGAATGGCTTCGATGATGTTAGTAAATCTGAAGGAATCAATGCGGGTTAGTAACTAGGTATCCCCTGTGGTCCGAATCTCCTCATACCACTTTTTAAAGAAGCTCAAGGCTCCTACAGTCTTACACTAAAACTACAAAGGCAAAACAACAATTTAATAGGGTTAGAATATAATGGAGAAGATAAAAATTAGAAGGAAATGGCTTAAAAAGAGGTTTGGGACTTTCTATCCCGGGGAGAGGGACCTGTATGGGTCCACCCAACCTATACGGGTCTAAGATGGACACCCATACTAAAAGCGGACTCATATGGGTCCCCTGCAAGTAGTGGCCTCGCCCAAAATTGCCCAAATAGCCAAATTCTGACCAAATTCAACCAAAGCTCATACAAACCTATCCTAAAAGCATCCTAGACTAAAGTTACATGCATTAGGCTCTATCCAAGGCTCTAAAACACTCTATTTCATACCAAAATCAAAAACATTCGAGAAATCACGAAATGGAAAAATGGGAGAATCAAGCGACTTACTTAGAATTTCGAAGTATGAGTAGTGGGAGAGGGGTTCAGAGCCACCTCAGAGGTAGGGGTAAGCCCAAGGAAAGAGTCGTTCTCCTGAAAAGAATACCTTATCGAAACCGAGCATTGTCAAAATTCCGAATCCCCAACTCTCGGTAAATCCTCGCATCTCATGGTGAATCGGTCAGCTTTTAGGACCTTTTTGAACATCTTTGAGCGAATTTTGAGTGGAAATCTCCAACAATTAGAAGTTGGGAGAGTTTGGTATGGAGCAAGAAGAGGAAAGGTCTGTAGTTTTTTTAAATTCCTCGACGCCACTAGTACGGGTCCCCATCACCCCGTACGGGTCCCCCTCAATGAGTCAACATCCTTACGGGGCCTCCTCACCTGTATAAGTCCCTTTACCATTTCAAGGAAATTTTCAAACAAAAATAGGGCTCCTCAGCAACAGAGGCACACCGAGCCTAAATTGGGGCCAGCCCCACTTCT
The DNA here is from genome assembly GCA_947683365.1 of Euphorbia pulcherrima. NCBI lineage: Eukaryota > Viridiplantae > Streptophyta > Magnoliopsida > Malpighiales > Euphorbiaceae > Euphorbia > Euphorbia pulcherrima. The sequence continues at coordinate 11,469,662 of CANTUS010000016.1, forward strand.
CCTAAACTCCTTATTTCAGCAAAAATTAGGGGCAAAACCCCTAGCTCACCTTAATCCTTGATTGAAGGGGCAAAAATTTTATTTACACAAAATCAATCAAGAATTAAGTTAAGCAATTTCAAATTAATTATTGATGGGGATAATTTTTGTGTACAGGTTCATCCGAGTATAGGAAAGTTCCTCAGCAGATAAGTGTTTCAAGGAGACGCTTCCCCAGTAAAAAGAGTCTACTAAAGGGCATCACCCCATTCCCTAGTAGCAGAATCAGTAAAGGGGCATTCCCCCACCTTCCAACACCCTAGAGGCATTCACCTTAGAGGCGTCCAATCTGGGGGCATTCCCCCGGGGGCACCATCCCAGGGGAATTTTAGCTTAAAAATAGTTGGGAATACCCAAAATTCTAAATCCAAAATTTCTCAAACTCAGTTTACAGTTCATTCAAGGACCAATCTCTACCCACACATCTTCATTCTTGATTAAAGGGGCAAAAATTTTTGTTTACCACAAAGTCAATCAAGAATTAAGATGTGTCCTCTAATAAAGTAACTAACTCAATGTTTTTATTATCTCTTAACAGGTTACTGAAGATCCCCCAACAAGAGAGTCATCCACCTTAGGAAAGGGATATGCACATCAAAGGAAAGTCGATCTACCTTAAGAAAAGGATACGAAGAGAAGTCATCTGCCTTAAGAAAGGGATACACCATCAGCAGAGGAAAGTCATCCGCCTTAGGAAAGGGATACGCACAATAAGGGAAAGTCGATCTGCCTTAAGAAAGGGATACAAGAAGTCATCTGCCTTAGGAAAGGTATACACCACCAGTCAAAGGAGAATCATCTGCCTTAGAAAAGGGATACGCGTGATAAAGGAAAGGAGTTCTCTTCAAGAAAGGAACCCACTTATATCATCACCTTAGGTATGATTTCTAAACCCTCGCTCATATTGTGAGATCATACAGATTCATATCTATAGTGATCTCATGAGGGGTAGTCTGTGAGCACTGGATTTTAATGGTCCTTCTCACAAAATGATGATGAGAGCAAGATAATGCAATCTTTTATAGGTGTTAACCATTAGAGGTGTTCCTACTGCAGTATAGATGAGTTTAGCTAGAGTTTGGGGACCTAGATTACCTTTAGGGACACATACGGGGTCACACCTTAGGGATACGGGTAAATGGGTTGACCTGTATAGGCCCACGCCTCCATACACCTTAAAGGGACAAGTACGGCTCCTATTAGGACCCACACGGGTCCTCCCCACCTATACGGGTCTCCACTGAGAGCAATCAGAGAACTTTAATTACAATCATGCCATATTCGGAAGAAATCAGCCATAAATGCAATTTATTGTGTTCAGACCCAATTTTTTTCCTATAAATAGAGGCATTTTGCCTCACTTTCAAAAGGAGACAATTAGAAATCAATTGAGAATCAATATAGGCAATTCATATAGCATTTTTCTAGCCACTTTTATAGGTTTAAAAAGGGTATAAACGTTATAAAATAAGGGGAAAACCTTTCCACATTAGTTTTGCCCACATTTTATTCCTTTATAGCTTCATATTTAGGATTTAGGGCAGGTTCTGTCCACACAAACACTGACCTAAATAGTCCTAAATTCATCATTCTATCATCTACTTTAGCTAGACTCTCTCTCAGCATTGGGATTACTTCAAAGTGGATTCACGGCATAAAGGTAGGCTCCTGAGTTTTAAAGAGACTCTCACTTTATTTATTTTATTATCATTTTTATTTATTTAGATTGATCTATCCTTTGATTTGTTTCGGTCTGGTCTTGACCCATATAGGCCTTGTTGGCACCTTCATGCCCCTACGGTGGTAAAATTGGTGCGTCATACCCATATGGAAGGAAATCCCATTTTATTCTATTCTTTTTCTGTAAATCTATTTTAATTGAGGTTAAAATAAAGTTCTGCTTGGATCCCAACAGGACCTGCATGGGTCCCCCTTAGCCATACGGATGTCCTCCATCCGTACGGGTATAAGCCCCCAGGCAGAACACCATTTTCCCATTAATTTTGTAAAATGAACCTGATTCCACCATTTACCATGCGATCAATTTCTCTAATAATCCAGTAAATCAACCCAAGAAAAATTAAAATGTGTTTTCACAACAAAATACGTTGAAAACAGCTATTTCATTTCGATCCTAGAAGCTGCCCGGGCACTATCAATTCCAAAACCGCCACGCTAATATAATCATGTTTTCCCTAACAAAATGCTGACTTATGATGTGCCGTAATTGTGTTAATGTTTTCATGCAGGTGAATTTAGTTATTTTGTTTTATGACTTAGAACAAATGTATAGGTTCCCTCGCAATTCCCTCATTTTCCCCCAGTTGTAATTTTATTCCCCGTTTATTATTTGTGCTTTATTGTAAATTATTGAGCGTATCGAGTGTGAAATAGTGTAGAAAAATAGGATTTCCATAATAATTCCCCAGATGATGAAAAGAAAATGATTTTACGCTGCAAATGTAATTTTAAATTTAACTAAATGAGAAATAAGTGACTCATCCGATACCTGAATCTTGATCAAAAAGGTATCAGTCTCCCACCTAATGGGAACCATACCAAAACTCTTTCCTGAGTAGACAACTTGGGTGGCGACTTTATCATTTGTATCGAGATTTGGGTCTCGATTCTTTTATTCGTTAAATTTGGTTAAAATGTACAAAATTGAACTAATTGGTTTCATCACGCTTAAATCAAACCAACCCCCAGTGGACCCCGCTGCAAGGTGCCAAGGGGAATCCACATAGCTTAGACCCCGAGACATCACAATTAGGGTTTAGTTTTGTCTTTTGGAGGAGATGTTATTCCAAAATTTCCTGAAAAGAGCTGATCTAGGTGGCGACTCTTAGTTATAATTCAAGGATTTAGATTCTTGGATCTTTTAAAAATTGTTTTCATAAAATAATAAAAAAAACCTAGTGGAATATAATGCCTCAATTTATGTTCCACAAGTAGCTTTGACCCAAACTCGACCCGACTCGGAGAGCCTCGCCTGCTCACAGAATGATAGGTTTCTTAGATGTACAAGTTTATTCTATCTTAATTGTATTTAACATGTATTGTATTACAAGTAGTTAGGACAACACCTGGTGTACTTAATCAGTTTAAATGCATACATTTACTGGTTGGAATATGAAGAGGTTCTTAACATGGGCGAGCATGATTATTATTTCGGATATGAAGAGTTGCTTAACAGTGAAAGGGCATGGTTAATATTATTTGTGTTGTGAACAATTTTCCCCCTATATAACCATCCCTATCCATAAGCCATAATAAAAGGTCGAGATTAGTAATAAAAAAAATAATGTCTTCCCCATGTCCATTTCCTACTATAATTCTTCGTGTTCCTCATAAGCAATACCTTGAGGAATGTCAACAAGAGGAAGAACACCACATTGCATATAATTTCTAGTATAGATCACCGTTTGCATATATTTCATATCGAACGGACTGTCTTGTGTGCCGCCAGTAGTCCTGATTACCATGTAAAGAGCTCACGACTATGCGGAACCCACATGTCCTATCATCTTTGGGGTTCATGTAACCCTCAATAAATGGCAGGATCATTGGTGTTATTTTGCCCACATGAGTGAAGTTTGTAATATCTTCACTTGCAAATTATTTTGAATTAGTATTCCCGACAAATGAATTTTATAATTATAATAATCAAACACTAGTTACACATACCAGTAGGATAGAGTGACTAAGTATGGGGCTGAGTAGAACTACATGAAAATAATGTACTTGGTGACTGCCCAAGCCTATACAGTCCAAAATCAAAACTACTAGGATCAACTTTCTTGGATATACTACCCTTCGATCGACCTCTAACATTCATCTTCACCTCCGGTTCAAGCACATTTATTTGTCCGGGGTTAACTTTGTTGTGTATTAAAAGGGATATTCTTCGCATATTTGCAAGATCGATAGCTTCACCTTCTCAATAAGGCTATCAAGATTACGGTGCTCCTCCATCAACATATCCTCATGTACCGGAATGTTAGGTTTGCCTTTATTGTCGATCTCAAGTGTTCTCCAAAAGGAATGCACTTGGTCAATGTTGATAGGAATATTTGAGTCAAATGCTTTCTTCATTTCACATGCACAAGGAATCTGATGGGTGTGTCTCAAAATGCAATTGCAACAATCATTAACTTCATAGCTCAAGGTTCTCATCCTATTCAGCTCTTTGTTAAGCTCTTTCAAACGGTGTTAGGAGATGTGGTATGTAAGGTAAATAAGGGGAAAGCCACTAAAAAAGGCATATTTGCCACTTTTTTATTTTTATAACTTGGACCTGACGGTAATTGATGTCAATTATAGAAAGTAAATCAAATTAAAAACTTATTTATCAAATCAAAGCAACTTTAACATAATTTGAAAAGTCAATTTACGGGAGGCAAGAAGCATATAGCATAACTCATATATTTAATAATAGTATATATTATAAAGTGTTGATAAATTTTGTTGTCAAATGTCTAGTTAAGGTGATAACGGAATGGAAACTGTCAGGGTTATGCAAGTAATTATAACACGAAGAGTCATATATATAGGGCTTCATCATTGCGAGTCTTACACATATTTATTAACATATTGACCCACCTAAGGTACAAAATAATTGGATTTGAATTGACCATACTGGTTCACAATTTAATGACAACTATAAATGCGAGAATATAAAATATGTACCTAATCTCAATTATCTATGATTTTATTTGTTTGTTTGCTTTATCCCATGCTATATATAGCGCACCCTTAGATGAATTAAGCCATTGCTTTAGTGCAGTATATGCACTCTCGACTCTACATGTCGTAGTTTTGCCGAAGTGCAGCACTCTGTTCATCCAAGCTCTAACAAATTTCTTTTTGTGGACTAACCAAGTGAACTCAATGTATGGTATCACCTTAGAATGGTTTGATAGGGCATCTCTCACAAAGTCTATAGCCTTTTCAAGTTTCTCTTCGATTGTAGCTTGCAAAATTCTTCTAAACACCTTTTCCTTGACATGTATAGCATATCTCCTATCCTTGTTGGTTAGATGATAAACCTTATCTTTAACATCCTTATTGATGTGCCAAGTACAAAGCAAGTGGGCTATTTGATGAAATTTCTCCATTATTGGATTCATCAGACCTAACTCCCTATATGCCATAATGGCAGTCGAATGGAGGTCAAATCGAGCAACATCCTCAACTTATCTAACACCCAATGGTGGGATGCCTTAGCCTCATCCTTCACAATCGCATAAGCAATTAGGAAGTTAGAGTTGCACGGAGTCAATCCTATAATCTCCACCATGGGCATCTTGTACCTATTGGTCTTGTATATCGAGTCTATGCCAATGAACCAAGGGAAGCTCCTAAGTAAACTATTAGATTCAGGGTGTGCAAAAAATAAATGGGTCAGCACGTTTGAATCTGGATCGGACTGCATCCAAATCATATAGTTATATTGTTTACATAAATGAAACAACTGACCTGCTACATCCCTATTCGTAAAACTTTCCTTATGCATCTTATTCCTATAATTGTAAACCTGTTGCAATTCATGGTCCACTTTGAATTGTGTTAGAATAGTCATATGAATAAAACACGGCTTTTCTTGGGCCTCCGTCATGTCACGAACAATTGCTTTAGCTTCAGGACTAAGTTTAGGTTTCTTTACAGGCACCTCTAGTACATGGTTGTGCATCCCCTTATTCCCTCTAAGTAGATGGATACCCCAAATGTTACCCCCTTGTACTTGTTATACATATATTGAGAATTTGCATCCGGATGTTTTAGTAATGGTCATCTTTCTCACAGCTAGATTCCTGTCAATCGTTCTATTCCTTTCACCACATGTACATTCGAGCAGCTTCTTCTGAGGTCCACCCTTATGCGACGAAATACATAACTCGAATCCAATTTTGAGTGTAGTTTTTTTCCCACCCAACTGCTTCTTCAGACTTAAAAACAATTTTAAAGTCGAACTTCCCGCTGTATTCAATCTCATTGCTTTCAAACTCTTCCACTCTTACATGCACCATCACTCACTTATTCAGCATGACTCATTGAACATTAATTACATGTTTCACCACAGAATAATTTGATGTAAGAATATCCATTACAACTGGTGGTTTTAGTCACTCTCTAGAAAGCTTCAATCGAATGCAACTTATGTAATCTTATGATTATGGCGTTTACACAATATTGAATGTATTTATCGTCATGTTTTGTAGGAGTTAATGTTGGAGTAATGGTGTTTTACACCGAGGTTTTATCCAATGCATTACACATGCATAAAGCTCATAGATGTTACACCTGCTCTATGGTTTATACTCAGAGAGTCACTTTGTATTGTTATATGTACAAGTCCAATGATAAGCTAGTAACACAAGAGCATCTATTTTAATCTTTATGAATCACTTCAATTTTACGTGACATTTTATGGTATATAAACAAAGTTAAATCATGTATGTTAGTCTCTTATAATTACTTCAATACAATGTAAAACTATCATTTTAACTTGTTGCTTTTAGTCGCTCTGATTTTATTTATTGATTTTGGTCACTCTTTTGACATTTTCAACCAAGTGCTACCTATTTATATTGCGGGAAATTTAGTAGGGTTAGGTCGCTCTTATTTTAATTTGTTGATTTTGGTCGCTCTCTTGAAACTTTCAGGTGAGTGTGACCTATTTATATGGCAGAAAATTTAGTGGAACTTTAAGCAGGAAAATGGGTCGCACGAGACTTAGGACCATCAACTTGTTTTGCACCCACAGTGGAAACGGCATACCAGTGGACACTCCCGACCTATTATGAGTCTTTACCATTGGTGAGACACAATAATTGAATGCGGCTTACACTAATAATTAGAAAAATTAACTCTTACCTCATTTCCTACCAATGGATCACCGTCATCGTTCGATCTTGATTGGCCACCCTGGCCTATTTTTTCCATTGGAGGCGAGTTATAATCAATTGACTCCATTGGACTTGTGTTACGATTGATTGATTCCTTTGGAGTCGAGTTATAATCAGTTATTTCCATTGGAGTTGAGTCATGATCAGTTGGTAATCCTGCATTAGCCTTCACCGGCGTTAAGTAATGATCTTAATTGAAGTAACTGGATGATTCATCATAAATGATGTCATAATCAATTAAGTCTTCCTAATCGATTTCTTCCCTAGATTCCATTTGAACATATTCCCCAATTAAGTCTTCCCCATTGATGTCTTCAATATATTCCATTTGAACAGATACCTTACTTTTGAATTTAGAAGAAGAGAAAGGTGTTGGAAAACTAGTGTTTAAAGTTACTTTCAAAAGAACCAATATCCCACATGGGTTTCTAACATGTGAATTTTTGACTTTGTATTGAGACGTTCCATATGGGCTTGCTAAGTCGTGAGAGAAAATAGGTGGGTTCTCGCGCACATGAGAGAAATGGCCCAAACCCATTTCTAGTGCAAATAGGTGGATTCCCCCCTGGACCAAGCCTGGAACTATTTTATTATTTTTTATTAAGAAAATAATATCTGTCAAAAATATTATTTGAATTTAAATTGCTTACCCGTAACTGCTATTTTAAGAGAGTTGAATTGCTAAAAGCTGTTTGTATCAATTTCATAATAGCTCTTTTGATTTGCTTAATTGCTAACAACTATATTTTATTAAATGTTCTGTAACTCCTTTTGGTTATGTTTTTAATGGTTTTTATCTCTGCCTTTCAAACAGCTATTTTCTTAACCTATATAAAGGCTGCTTGTATTTCATTTCACAAAGATACACTAACCTCTCTATTTTTCTGGATATGAACATGCATTTCTGATTCCTACTCCAAGTTCAAATCGATCTTGATAGAGTTGTTTAATCCTGGAAGGAACTACGAAGTATCCTTTAAGGACAGCGTCTCCTACGTGACTCAACTCATTCTAACAATTACTTCTACAATTTTGGTTTGTATCACATTCTAGTTGCTGTTCAGAAAAGTTTTAGAAAAGTTTTGCATCCAGTCATTCGGATCTTCTTCCGGATCAATTCCAGTCCGGATCTTCTTCTAGATCAATTTTAGTCCGGATCTTCTTTCGGATCATTTTCCAGTCCAATTCCATCTGGATCAGTTCTTCCATCAGGATCATTTTTTAGTCCAAATTTCAGCATACGTTCGGATCAAATCCTCCAATCCAGATCCAGATCTATCCATCCGGATTTCAGCACAATTAGTCAACAATCTTAAAGGATAATTCGCAATGGCTGATGTTACTCCTCCTAGTGGTAATGATTCTAGAACTAACACTGCCATCAATAATACCAATGCCAATGTTCCACCACTGCCTTCTCCGATTTACGCTAAGCCTTTTCCCTATGTCTTTAAAATAGATATATTCAGTGGCGAGAATTTTAAGAGATGGCAAGAAAGAATTTTCTCTATGCTAGATATGCATGGAGTCACTACTGCTCTTACTGAATCTGCTCCTACTGATCCTGCTGCTGATGTGAATTCTTGGATTCACGCTAACAAGGTGTGTAGACATTGCATTCTCAACAATTTATCTAATGATCTTTTTTATGTCTACTATCCCTATAAGCAAGCTAAAGAGATTTGGGAATCCTTGATTTCTAAAAAGCAGAAGTTTGTCATTGGCAAATATTACAAATGGGAGATGGGTGAATAAAAGGACATCAAGATTCAAATCAATGAGTATAAAAAACTCGTTAAGGATTTGAAGGCTGAGGAGATTGTTCTTCCTGATGAGTTCTTAGCAGGAGTTCTTATTGAGAAGTTTCCTTCTTCTTAGATTGCATACAAGCAGCATCTCAAACATAAACAAAAGACCTCATCACTCACTGAGCTAATCAAGCACATCATCATCGAGGATGCTAATAAGAAAGAGGCCAGCATTGCTAAAGGGAAAGAGATAGTCTCCAAGGCAAATATTGTGGAAACTGCTCCTCATCAAAAGAAAAGGTATGAACATGGCTACAAACCCAAAAGTGGTAAAACCTTCAAAAGGAAAGGGAACTATTTTATATGTGGAAAACCCGATCACCATGCTCCTCAATGTAGGAAACGAGTTGTGAATGACAATCCTGTTAAACCTAGAACTAATCTGGTTAAAGCGGATGATGACATTATTGTTGCGGTCATTTCACAAGTAAATCTGGTGGCCGATGAAAATGAGTGGATTATTGATTCTAGAGCTACGAGGCACATTTATGCTAATAGAAATGCTTTCAAATCATATACTCCAGTTGAAAGTGGAGAAGAAACTTTTTATCTTGGTGATTCTAGAACTACACATGTTCTTGGAAAAGGGAAAGTTATTCTCAAGCTCACTTTAAGCAAAATATTGGCACTCTCTGATGTGTTACATGTTCCTAATATTAGAGCTAATTTGGTTTCTGTGGGCCTTTTAGGCAAGAGCGGTGTGAAGGTAGCTTTTGAGTCCGACAAAGTTGTCATGACTAAAAATAATGTATTTGTCGAAAAGAGTTATTTGAACCATGGACTTTTTGTACTCAATGTTGCTCAAATTATTAATAATAATAATGCTAGTACTTCTGCTTATATTGTTGTTTCTTGTGATTTATGGCATGCTGGATTAGGTCATATTAGTTTGCCTTATTTGAAACTTTTAAACTCTAGTGGCTTGATCTCAAACATTAACTTTTCTAGTTTTGATAAATGTGAAATATGTGTTGAATCAAAACAAACTAGAAAATCTTTTAGTTCAACTCGTAGAGAATTTGAATTGTTAAGTTTAATACATTCTGATTTGAGAGACTTGAAAAATACCATGAGTAAAGGTGGGAAAAAGTATTATATTACTTTTATTGATGATTTTTTAAGGTATACAAAAGTGTATTTACTTAATAGTAAAGATAAGGCTTTTGATAAATTTGTGTTATACAAAAATTAGGTTGAAAATCAGTTGAATAAGAAGATTAAAAGGATTAGATCCGATAGGGGTGGTGAGTATATTACCTTAAATGTTTTTTGTGAGAAACATGGCATTATACATGAGACCACACCTTATTCACCTAAATCCAACGGTATAGCTGAGAGGAAAACCAAACCTTAAAAGAAATGATGAATTGTATGCTTTTAAGTTCTGGTGCTCTTTATAATTTATTGGGTGAGGCTATTTTGTCTGCTTGTCATGTACAAAATAGAATTCCCATAAGAAGACCAATAAGACACCTTATGAATTATGGAAGGGTTATCCTCCTGATTTGAATTATCTGAAAGTGTGGGGGTGTCTAGCAAAGGTTCTTCTTTCCGAACCTAAAAAGAGGAAAATCGATTCAAAAACTTCAGATTGTGTTTTCATAGGCTATGTTCCAAATAGTGCTGCCTATAGATTTCTTGTGCTTAAAAGTGTTGTGTATGAAAATGACACAATTATTGAAACTAAGAATGTTGAATTTTTTGAGAATGTTTTTCCATTAAAGACTAGTGAATTTCCCGGATCTAGAGTTGATCTAGATGTTAACCCAGTTGCACCTATTTCTCAAAATAATTTTGAAAATGAGATTTTGAGGGAAGGCAAGAGAATTTGAAAAGTAAAAACTTTTGGTAATGATTTTTATACTTATTTAGTTGAAGATGAACCTGTGAGTTTTTCTGAAGCTATTTCATCTTCCGAGTCAAAGTTTTGGCGAGAAGCCACTAAATTTGAGCTTTATTCTATTTTGAAAAATGGAACTTGGATTTTAGTTGATTTACCTCCGAGAGCAAAACCTATTGGTTGCAAATGGATTTTCAAAAAGAAGCGCCATCCCGATGGCTCTGTTGATAAATTTAAAGCTCGTCTTGATGCAAAAGGTTTTACTCAAAAAGAAAATATTGATTATTTTGATACTTATGCTCCGGTGGCTAGAATTTCTTCTATTCATATTTTAATTGCATAATCCTTTTATTCACCAAATGGATGTTTAAACTGCCTTTCTAAATGGAAATTTAGATGAAGAAATTTATATGGTGCAACCCGAGGGGTGTATTGAACCTGGACAAGAGGGGAAAGTTTGTAAATTGATAAAGTCTTTATATGGTTTAAAACAATGACCTAAACAATGGCATGAGAAATTTGATCAAACTTTATTAGATGATGGTTTCACATCACTTGAGGTGGATAAATGTGTATATTCTAAAATTGTTGATGGTGTGTGTGTGATTATATGTCTTTATGTTGATGATATATTTATCTTTAGTCTGAGTATTGATATTATCAATAGAATAAAGACATTCTTATCATCAAAGTTTGATATGAAAGACATGGGCGGGGCAAGTGTGATATTGGGAATGAGAATCATAAGGAAGGATAATGGCATCTTGTTAACACAAGAGCATTATGTTGAGAAACTTCTTAAGAAATTTAAATATTATGATGTAAATCAAGTGGGTGCCCCTTTTGATTCCAATATCCATTTGAATAAAAATAAAGGTGAGCCCATAGCTCAATCCAAGTATGCACAAATTATTGGTAGTTTGTTGCACTTGATGAATTTCACATGTCCTGACATGGCATATGTTGTGTATAGATTGAGTAGATATACACAAAATCTAAATAATGATCACTAGGCAGCCATAATGAGGCTTATGAAATATTTGAGAGGTACCACGAATTATGGTATTCTGTATACTGGAAAACCCGTTGTCCTAGAGGGGTACAGTGATGCAAACTGGATCTCTGATTCAGATGAGACTAAGTCCACTAGTGGTTATGTTTTCACCCTTGGTGGTGGAGCAATAACATGAAAGTCAACTAAACAAACAATCATTGCGAAGTCCACCATGGAATTTGAGTTTGTGGCATTAGAGTTGACTTGTAAGGAGGCTGAGTGGTTAAGAAACTTCTTAGCGATTGTGCCTTTGGGAATAAATCCAACACCCTCTATTTATATACATTGTGATTGCCAAGCGGCAATATCGATATTGAAAAATAAGACCTTCAATGGCAAGAATAAACATATTCGTTTGAGACATAATGTTGTGAAGCAATTGCTAAAAGATGGAGTAATATCTGTAAGGTCAGAAGTGAGTTTCGCCAATCCTTTGACAAAGCCTGTGGGGAAGAAATTAATCTTCGAAACATTCAAGGGGATGGGACTTAAGCCAATTTGAAATTAATGAAGGGTGGGAACCCAACCTAGATGAGTGGAGATCCTACGGAATAGGTTCATATTGGTACTAACAAGCCTTCCGGTAGTTCTGCTAGCACTATATATATAAAAATAAAAAAATTATATATTATTGTCCCAATCCTAGATGTGTGAAAAGTGCTATGTTGCATATCTTGAGAGGTTGAGTCAAAAGGACTCTTAATGAGATTTTATAGCTCTTATGAGTAGTGTATAAAGTGTAATATACACTTGATGATATCACCTATGTGAGTGTGAAGTAGGGCCGCTTCTATGAGATATAATTTTGGCGCTATCTCTGGAGCACTCATCAAAGGCCAGGCACGCGCACGGCCTATTTGCACAAAACCGCGATGAACAGAAATGAACTTGGTATAATTCGATATGGTAAAACCCTATCTTACAATAGCATTTATTCGGTTCATAGAAACTATATGTTTCACCGAATATCCCCGTAAGTTAAATTTTATCTATCAAGTTCCGGTTCATAGTCCACAAGACACCAATTCCATGCATTATATGTCAAACTAGAGATATCCAAAAAAAATTTTCTTTAATAAAAACTCCTTTTGAAAGTTATGGGGGATTATAGTTGGAAAGCAAATGTTTAAAGTTACTTTCAAAAGAACCAATATCCCACATGGGTTTCTACCATGTGATTTTTTGACTTTATATTAAGATGTTCCATATGGGCTTGCTAAGTTGTGAGAGGAATTTCTAGTGCAAATCGGTGGATTCCCCCCCCCCTCCCCCGTGCGGGCAATGGGGACCAAGCTTGAAACTATTTTATTATTTTTTATTGAGAAAATAATATCTGTCAAAAATATTATTTGAATTTAAATTGCTTACCTGTAGCTGCTGTTTTAAGAGAGTTGAATTGCTAACAGCTGTTTGTATTAATTTTATGACAGCTCTTTTGATTTGCTTAAATGCTACCATCTATATTTTGTTAAATGTCCTGTAACTCCTTTCGGTTACGTTTTCAATGGTTTTTTATCTCTGCCTTTCAAATAGCTATTTTCTTAACCTATATGAAGGCTACTTGTATTTCATTTCACAAAGATACACTAAACTCTCTATTTTTCTGGATATGAACATACATTTCTGATTCCTGCTCCAATTTCAAATCGATCTTGACGGAGTTGTTAAATCCTAGAAAGAACTATGAAGTATCCTTTAAGGACAGCGTCTCCTACGTGACTCAACTTATTCTAACAATTACTTCTACAAGTTTGGTTTGTTTCAGATTCTAGTTGTTGTGCAGGAAATCTTCAGAAAAGTTTTGCATCCAATCATCCGGATCTTCTTCTGGATCAATTCCAGTCTGGATCTTCTTCTAGATCAATTTTAGTCCGGATCTTCTTTCGGATCATTTTCCAATCCAATTCCATTTGGATCAGTTCTTCCATCCGGATCATTCTTTAGTCCAGATTTTAGCATATATCTGGATCAAATCCTCCAGTCTGGATCCAGATCTGTCCATCCGGATTTCATCACAATTAGTCAACAAAAGGATGAGTCTTGAGATGGGTGTGTCAAACTTTAGTAAATTATGCGCCGGAAGAAAGAGGCAAGTGAGATTTGATAAGAGAGGGAAAAGAACTCGCAATTTGATAAGAGAGGGAAAAGGAAAATTTAGAGAATTAAGAACTAGAGAGAACAAGAGAGAAGGGAGCGAAAATTATGAGAGGGGCGAAATTGCCAATATGGGGGGTATATGCGGGCGGCGTGAAGCAAAATGCGGGTGGCATAAAGCATGCAACTAAATTTAATGAGTGGAAATGGATTCTCTAAGGGTGTGTTCGGAACCACCAGCCTTAGTGGAATTCAATTCTATTCTATTCTATTTTGCCAAATCTCATGTTTGGAACATGTTTTTTCGGAAGAGTTCAATTCTTTCGACTTTCACTTCGGGAATTTATCGTAATGGGCCACTTTTTTAAAATTAATTATGGATTTACTAAAATATCTATAAATTTATTATGCTTGTTAAATATTTCTTACATTCCACCTTTTTTCAATTCTATTTACCTAAAGTCATGTTGCTTGTTCTTTTGATTTTTTTTTTCCTTATTTTTCATTTATCTTTCAAACCATTTATTTTTTTGACATGCCGCTTTAGATTTTTTTATTTTTTTTATTTTTATCTTTGAAATGACATCCATGGTGACTTTTCGACATTTTTTATCTAATAGATCATTGATAGATCATTGATAGATATCTAATAGATCATTGGAAATTTCGTTGTATCCATCGTTATGCGGTAACTTTATGAACTTTTACCGTTGAGACCATTGCTAATTTTTTATAGGTACAATTTAGGAGTCATCTACCTTTTAACATTGGACATTCATATATTATTTAACTTATTTTGATTCAATTGTGGAATTTGGGCAAATTGATTGTATAGATTTGAGTTATGAGTGGACTTTCAGGAGTTGAATTGATTATTTTATTGAGAATTTATTTGAAATTGATCTCTTGCTTCATCTCTTTTTCTTTGTTTGTTGTGTTTATGGGATCAATTGATTGTTTAACTTGTATTTTCTCATTTACCAGACATCTATCAAAAATCTATTAGAAAATCTAGTTTGAAGTTGATATTTAGACATCTGTAAAAGTCTATTTTAAAGTTATGGTCTATTTATAATCTCTCTAGTATTTTGAATCCAAGGTCTTCTTGTTTTACTGATTTCTATTGGACTTCTATTATGTATCTATTGGAAATCTGACAGTTCAAAAAAATTGGAAAAAAAATATCACAGTGGATGTTATTTTGAAGATAAAAATAAGAGACAAACAAAAAACTCTAAAGTTGTATGTCGAAAAAATGACACCTTAAAAGATAAATGTAAAAGAAATCAAAGAAATTAAAAGAAAGGCAACCATTGGATGTATGAATGATGTTTGGAAATATTTTGAAAGGATGTGTATTTCTTAATTATTTGGCCGTGTTTGTGGCATTAAGCCCAAATTATTTTATGAAGTAAGATATTTTATGTAAAAGCTCCTTTTATTTCTTGTTATGGAGTAGATTTGAAATCAGGCTAAATATGGGCTGATTTTGGGAGAAATGATATAGGATGGACTTCAAATATCAATTTTACTGGATTGCTAATGCCCATAAATCTCAAATTAATTAGGTCAAGTTGAAAAATATTTCCACTTAAGTGAAATTAATTACAAACGTACACCCCTCTTCAAACAATTAACATGAAACCCTTCCTCGTTATTCATGGTTGTTACTTTTTATGCTTTTTTTATTGTTTTGCTTTATTCTGCATTTATATCTTTTAAACCGTTCATTTTTTCGACATGCCGCTTTAGAGTTTTTCGTTCGTCTTATTTTTATCTTTGAAATGATACCCACTGTGACAATTTTGAACTTTTTCAACTGGTAGACATCTAGTAGACATCTGATAGATGTCTAGTAGAAATCTGGTACATGTCTAGTAGAAATCTGGTAGATGTTCGATAGATGTCCAGTAAATGTCCAATCTCCTAAGACTATAATTGCTAAATTTTCAAAATAAATGTACGCTGATATTTTATGATCTTCTACAGCCGGTTTGCTTCAAATTATCAAGGATTGATGTAAAATCTTCATCAGCATAAGATTTAGAGCTAAACTTGCGAAACCCAAATGAAGAACAACAAATCAAAATTCGTATTTTGAGCAACAAATAGAGAAAAATCTCATCTGAAACCCAAAGCAGCACTAGATACAATCAAAGAAACAACAACGTAAACTAACATAATAATTCTATAAAAGAACTCTCAAAACTTAGATATATTCGATATCTACTAGATATCTATCAGATGTCTACCAGACATCTACCAAATGGCTATCAGTTCAAAATATTACAGTGGGTATCATTTTAAAGATTAAAATAAGACGAACGAAAAACTCTAAAGTAGCATGTCAAAAAAATCAACGATTTTAGGGATAAATGAAAAATAAGAAAGAAAATTAAAAGAAAAAAGAAAAAAATAAATGAATGACATGATATATAAATAGAATTAAAGAGATGACATGTTTAAAATAATTTAACTTAATAATAAATTTATAAATATCTGAATAAGGTATAAACAATCTTGATAATTTCCATCTTATTTACTTCTCTGATTAACCAATTAACCATCTCCTTTTTGTGAGAGACTTTGGTCGTGATATTCTGCAAACTAATTTATAGGTCCCCCAATTTATAATTTATTTTCAATTATACCTGTTATTACTTGTTTTGTTTATTACTCCCTCTAATTTTAAAAGTTTGACGTTTTATTCATTTTGAGATTTTTTCAAAAGTTTGACGATTTAGAAAATTAATGCATTTTTTATCATATTTTTTTTAATTTACCTTTGTATTAATTAGGAGAGAGATCGTTGATTATGAGTAGTAATTAAGAAGAAAGAGAATTTTTATATAAAATATAAAGGATAGATTAGTTATTTTAACAGTATAATAAATATTTCCTTAGTTTTAATGATTGAGTTAGAGTATCAAACTTTTGAAGATGGAGTGAGTATTAACTTACTATGTTAGTTACTAATGACTAAGGATGGGACTGGATCTTGGACCCGGCTCGGATCCGTAGAACCGTATCCATTTTTTAGGGTCTGGACCCTATTATTTCAGATCCATTGGATCTGGACCGGATCTGGATCTAATTAAAAAAAATATAGATCCAGTATCGGGGTTTTTTCAAAGATCCGGATCCAGATCCGTTTATATATATGAAATAATTTGTTTATATTTATATATATAACAGTGACCTATAATTACTCTATCTCTAACCCTAACATATAGTCACTCCAACTCAACTTTCTACCAACTATCACCGGGTCTATATTTAAACTTGGACGAATGTTAATTTATATTATATTTATTTCAAGTTTTTAACCTTGTAATTACATGTTAAACACTTTCTTTTTTATTATAAATTAAGATAGTGATTTCAAGAATAAAAATCTTTGGATGGTAGTTGATATTTTCATTTGTTATATTTCTTTAATTTCATTTTTTACAGATCCGTTTTAAACCGGTTTTAGACCCGGGTCTATGAGATTTATTGAATATGAATACGGTGTCTAATTTCATGGATCCAATAAATCTGAATCGGATATAAATCTTATATATAAAAAATAATATAGATCCGAATCTCTATAGATCCGGTCCATATTTGACTAGCGGCCATCCCTACTAATGACAAGTAATTTCTCATTTACCTACTTTTCTAAAAATTCTATGATTTATATAACTATTTGAATTGTAACGAAGTACATCAGTTGGTCACGCTACATTATGATTTCTTCATATCAATATTCTAGTCCCTGTCGTTGTGATTTTTATTCCTTCCAAAAACATTTTTTTTAAAATTTTTACACCAAATTTATTTTTATTATTTTTCATATATTTTATAATTTTTTAGGGATTTTCAATTTTTTACGAAATCGGACCCTGAGACGTAATTTCACATTTTAGGGCCCTTTTAGAAACATTTTCTGAAAATTTATTGCATCAAATTTATTTTTTTTATTCTCTGGATATTCCATAATTTTTGGAGAGTTTTCAATTTTTCACGAAACCAGACCCCGAACGTATTTTCACATTTTCCCGCCCTTCCGGAACTATTTTCTGAAAATTTCATGCACTAAATTTATTTTCTTTATTTTTCGAATATTCCATAATTTTTTAGGAGTTTTCAATTTTTTACGATATCGGGCCCGAAACGTATTTTAACATTATCGGCCCTTACAGAAACATTTTTTGAAAAATTTTTGCACTATCAAATATTGATGTTACATACATCAATTAGAATTGATGTCCATTGATAACTCTTTTACATTCATTTGTAATATATGTAACCCTCCCTCATTTACTTGTATTTATCTATGTAATTTGTGTCTTTACAAGTTCATAAAGTTTGCTTATAAATATAGGCTTACTGTATGTCATACATAATAAAAATGAATAATAGAATTACATATTACTTCCTCTCAATCTGTCTCATATTCTTCTTTTACATTTATTCTTCCTTACCACAATATTTCTAACATGTTATCAGCACGAGTTTGCTCTTTTGATCAATACAATAAGAATGTTATTCAATTGATGTGATGAAAAGAAATGTTATAGTGATGGATTTTCAAAGGAACGATGTTTCATGTCAGAATGGATTGCAATCGCTCATTTGAACTCATCAAGATTCGGTTATGTATATTTTATGAGTTTTTTTTGGTATTATTCATTTATTTAAATTTGAGTTACAAAAGTTTGTTGTATGTTTATTCTAAAAGGTATTAGAATTGTTATAGTCGACTATAAAAGATCCAGCAGATCTTTTGTGAAAAATTATTATATACGTGCTAGCGATTTCCACCTGAAGTGGAAAATTACAAATGATGAAAAATTACAAATTGATGAACAATTTCTACCAGAAGTGGAAAAATTAAAATTGATGAATAATTTTCCCTCGAAGTGGAAAAATAAAGTTGTGATTAATTTCCACCCAAAGTGAGAAATAAATTGAGGCCTAATAACAACCAGAAGTGGAAAATCGAATTGATATTTTCAATCAAATGAAATGAAAATTTTCTAATATTAATAGACGTCAAGGAGAATAAAGCCATTTTATATATGAAAAAATGTCAAATATTATTATAATGTTACCACAATATCGAGTAACACAAAAAATTTGGAACAAGGGGAAACAATTGAATGCTCCGGAAGAGCCAATATAATGTACTGAGGAATATAAAATGGTTGATTGCTCCAGAACAGCTAGTGTTAATATGTACCATGGTAAAAAATGTCGAATGGCCGAGATGAGCCAAAAAATAATTTATCAAAGGATACACTTACAAAAAAATGTATCAAAGGATACAAAGATTATACCAATAATTCCTTTAAAGGGACACGTTGTTCCTCCAGGATTTTTTAAAAAAAAAGATTATACAAATAATGCATTATTCTCACATGAATATATTGATTTTTAAATATATTCATACAAATGAATATATATTATGTTAGAAATGTGAGTGAAGACATTAAAGAATGTCTTGATGTTACAAATATATTTTTAAGTCAATATAAACTATAAACCAGAAGTTTATAGATTCAGATGCTAAATAAAATTTAGCACAATCGACTAGGCAATCCTGGTTCGATATTGATGAGAAAAATTATCGAAATGGAACATGGGCACAAGTTAAAGAACTAGAAGGTTCTTCAAAATAATGAATTAATTTTGTGTTGACGCAAGAATATTGAAGATCTCTGAGAAGACACATTTCGATTTGTAGTGGAATATCAAATTGATGATAATAATCACCACTAGAAATGGAATATCAAATTGAAATTTTTGATAAAAGGAAATGAACATTTCCTGGTATTAATTGACGTCATTGTTAAAAAAGTAAATGTTATAATCCGAATATAAGTAAAATGAATATTATTATGATATTGGTAACACAAAATTATTGAACGCTCCTAAAGAGCCAGTATTAATGTATCACGGGGATAAAATTTGATAAAAGTTCAAGAAGAAGCTAAATATTTTTCTACTCAAAATATGAGTAATACAAAAAGTTACCGTTATATCTGATATTACAAATATAATACAAGGCTCCATAAGAGTCGGTATTTTATTACAAAGGGGAACAAAAATTATAATAGAAAATGCATTCTTTCCCTAAATTCTCACGGAATTTTATTCATGAAAATTAGCTGTGAAAGAAGACATTAAAAGAATGTCTTAAAACCAGATTTTGCGATCAAAATATATGAAATTATATACGTGTAAAATTAGATCATCCTGGTTTGAAAATGATGAGATAAATTTAGAAAAATGCATGTGTGCATCAATTAGAGAACCAGACATTTCTTCAAAGTAATAAATTATTATGTGTTGCTTGTTCGCAATAAAAATTGATAATAAAACCTTCCAAAAGTAAGGTTGGAATTAATCTTTATTCTTATAATGTGATATATGTGGACCAGTTAATCCACAATGTGAATTTTTAGTTATTAAGTACACTTCCTGTAGAAGTGGAAACACATGTTCTATGAAACATCACATGTATGCTGGAGAATTACATTCCATACTTTTAATGATTTGTATATAAATTGAGATAAAAGTTGAAAATCTAATAGCATATGTTCAAACTCAAAATGATCTGGCAGAATCATTTATTAAACGTCTGCAATTAATTGCACGAGTGTAAATTATGCTAACAAATATCCCAACTAGAGTTCCGGGTTATGTAGTATTGCATGCAACAAATCTTATACATTTAAGACCAACAAGTTATCAAGAGTTTTCCTCATTACAAGTAACTTTTGGTCATAAGCCAAATATTTCTCATCTTAGATTTTAGTTGTGCAATATATGTGTTTATTGCTTCATCATAAAGGATTAAAATAAGTCCACGAAGAAGATTAGAAATATATTTTGGCTATAAATATCTCCTTCAATAATTAAGTATAATTGAGTCGTTAACTGATAATATGTTTACTGCATGATTTGCAGATTGTTTTTTGATGACACTTTCCTAAAATTAGGGGGAGAGAATAGAAATAATTTGGAAAAGAAAATAATAGGGAATGCTCCATCACTTTCTCATATGGATCCAAAATGAGCATTGAGCTTTCATATACTACTAAATGCATTAATTCATATTGAGTTTTATGAAAAATCAATTAACAAAGCTCTTTGTCATGCCTGAAGCATGACTGACCTATGATTTAAGGATAAAAGTCATCGAAAAGAAAATTGTCGATAATAAAGATATTCGTGTTGAAGATAAAGATATATTTAATTACTTTCCATTTCAGTATATTATTATTATTATTATTATTATTATTATTATTATTTATGTTCTTGCATATGCACATGCACATGCATATTCATATTCATATTCATATTTTATTTATAGTTCATTATAAATTAGTGTGCTAACATAAATACACTTCTTGTAGAAGTACTAGCACTTGAAGTGCGAGCACCTGAAGTGCAAACACCTGAAGTTATTGAAAATAAAGAAATTCAAAAAAATTATATTAGAATGGAAAAAGATGAAATCAAGACAAATTGGTTGTCGATCCTATTTTTACATATAATGTTGCAACGAATATTGAGAATGAAAACATGGGTCATGAATCACAATTCGTTCAAGATTGTCAAATAAGAAATGATTGGCCAAAATGGAGGGATGCAATTCAAACAAAATTAAATCCTCCTAAAAAATGTAAAGTTTTTGGACCAGTTGTTCAAACACCATAAGGTGTAAAACCTGTGGGGGTATAAATGAATTTTTGTAAGAAAGATAAATGAGAAAAATGAAGTTGTGAGATATAAAGCGAGGCTTGTTGCATATGGTTTTTTCTAAAGACCCGAAATTGATTATGAGGAGACATATTCTCCCGTCGTAGATGCAATAACATTCCGTTATCTTATCAGTTTGGCAATGCAAAATTTACAAATACATTTAATGGATGTTGTTACAGTTTACTTATATGGTTCGCTTAATAATGACATTTACATGAAAATCCCTAAATAATTGAAATTGCCAGAAAAATATGGCAAACGAAAACTTTATTCAATAAAGTTGCAAAGATCTCTATATGGATTAAAACAGTCTGGCCGCATGTGGTATAATCGCCTAAGTGAATATTTATTGAAAGATGGTTATAAGAATGATCTTATTTGTCCATGTGTTTTCATAATAAAAGCATGATCTGAATTCAATAACATCTCAATTTATGATTTGAAGATTATCGGAACTCCTGAAGAGATTCAAAAAGCTGTAGATTTCTTGAAAAGAGAACTTAAGATAAAAGATCTTGGAAAAATAAAGTTTTATCTTGGTTTACAAATTGAGCACTTAGATAAATGGATTTTGGTGCATCAATCGAATTATACACAAAAGGTGTTGAAATGATTTAATATGGACAAAGTACATCCATTAAGCAATCCAATGGTTGTACGATCACTTGATGTAAAAAATAACTCATTTCGTCCTCGAGAAGATAATGAAGAAATTCTTGATCCTGAAGTACCGTATCGCAGTGCAATAGGTGTATTAATGTACCTTGCTAACAATACAAGGCCTGATATTACATTTGCTGTTAATTTATTGTCAAGATATTGTATTGGTCCAACTTGAAGACATTGGAATGAGATTAAACAAATAATGTATTATCTTCGAGGAACCATTGATTTGGGTTTATTTTATTCATATGAAAATAAACCTGACTTAATTGGGTATGCAGATGCGGGTTATTTATCCGACCCACATAAAACTCACTCTCAAACGAGTTATTTATTCACATGTAGAAGTACGACTATATCTTGGCGATCAACGAAGCAAACTATTACGGCTACTTCATCAAATCATGCACAATTAATAGCAGTTCATGAGGTTAGTCATGAATGTGTATAATTGCGATCATTAACAAAGTATATTCGAGATGCATGTGAAAAGTGAACGACTAAAGAAGATCCAATAATGATATATGAAGACAATACAACTTGTATCGCTCAACTGAAGGAAGGTTACATAAAGGAGACATAATTAAGCATATTTCATCAAAAAAATTATTCACTCATGATCTTGAGATGAAAGGTGAAATCAGTATTCAACAAATTCACTCCTGCAATAATTTAGCAGACCTGTTCACCAAAGCATTACCTACTGCAACTTTCAAGAAGTTAGTTTACAACATTAGAATGCGTCGTCTCAGGGATCTTCAACATTTTTACGAACATGGAGAGTAAACACTGTACTCTTTTTCCCTTAACCAAAGTTTTTGTCCTACAGGGTTTTTCTTTGGTAAGGTTTTTAACAAGGCAGTGTCCCGTTCGCAATAATAGGCATCAAAAGGGGAGTGTTAAATATTGATGTTACATACATCAATTAGAATTAATGTCCATTGATAACTCGTTTACATTCATTTGTAACATATGTAACCCTCCCTCATTTACTTGTATTTATCTATGTAACTTGTGTCTTTACAAGTTCATAGAGTTTGCCTATAAATATAAGCTTATTGTATGTCATACATAATAAGAATGAATAATAGAATTACATATTACTTCCTCTCCATCTTTCTCATATTCGTCTTTTACATTTGTTCTTCCATACCGCAATATTTCTAACAGCACAAATTTATTTTTTTTGATTTCCGGATCTTCCATAATTTCTTGGGAGATCTCGATTTTTTGCGAAACCGAGCCATAAAGCGTATTTTCACATTTATGTACCCTTCCGGAAATATTTTATGAATATTTCTTATACCAAATTTATTTTCTTTATTTTCTGAATCTTCCATATTTTTTTAAAAAATTTCTCAATTTTTCACAAAACCGGGTCTCAGAACATATTTTCACTTTTCCGGCCCTTTAACGACCCATTTGAGCAGTCAAATGACTATATTTTTTTAATTAAATATTAATAAACACTTGTTGTAGAAGGACAATTTTGAAAATAACTTAGAACAAATTCTTTAAAAATCAATTGAATTCATTTACGTACAAAAAGTTTCCAAATAAAAAATTTAAAGTGAGAAAATGAATTCAATTGAATTCTATCAAAGAATTCAATTGAATTCAATTGTTACGTGGAATTATTCCAAACACACCCTAAAGTTTCTAAATTCAAAAATTTCCTTTCTCATTTATCGTCAATAAACTAACAAAATTACTTCTTAAAACCCACCAAAAGTAAACAGAGTAATAATTAATTCCTCTAACTGAGGGAAATTACAGTCACATAATGCAGAGCTTGCAACTTCTCGAGAGCTGCAGCTAAGTAATTGAATAATACAACAACTACTCAAAGGTAGAAAACAACAATCAGCAACAAAGCCATAAATTTTGTAGCATAATAGGCTTTTCAGTCAAACTGCAGCAGGAACTTGGCCCTCTACTGATTTCAGCACTTCCTCACCCATTTCTTTGCATCCCACCAATTTCTGCAAACCAAGTCCACTATTTATTTACCAGAACGAAAGACTTAAATTTACGGGTAAGAAGTTCAGATCTAGATTCTATGATGTTACCTTTCCAAGCAGAATTTTGAAAAGAATAAAACTTATATCAAACTCTCAACCAGCAAAATTTCACAGAAGTGATGATTTGCGGCAAAAATCCAGAATTGGGTACTTTAAGCCTTTAAATGATGAGTGCTGAGCATTGTTGCTATTTCTTAGTTTTTACATTGCTATTCAATTAGGATGGTAATTAGTCTCCTACAAGGGGTGGGGATCCTAGTCTCCTAAATTGGAATCCTAAGATTGAATTCTCCAAATAATAAAAGAAAAAGATAAGTGGAGCACGAGAAGAACCATAGTACAAAAAATAAGTCACAAACAAGGACCGTCCCTAGCTATTTGGCCATAAAGCACGATGAAGTGTGGTTGAATCCCATAGTTGTTATGGGCACGCCTCAGGCGCAAGGGTGCTCGAGGTTCAAGAGCCGGCGCCTCGTGGAGGGTCAGGTGAGGCGAGGTTCATCATGCGCGCCCCGCACCTCGCGCCTCAATGCAAAATTAAGGTTTTTCTATTTGTCACATATATGATATTTTCCATTACAATATAATAATATATTAGTAAAAAAAGACAGAAAAATAAAACTAATAAAGCAATATCCACCGTTATCAAAATCGTACGATTTGCGATTCAAATCGTATGATTCGGTTCGATTCACCCCTAAATAGATTCAAATCTATGGGGTGAATCAAAATAGGCTCAGAATTGTGTCAGAATAGTAACTGAATCATAAGAATCAAACGATTCTCACGATTCGTCCGATTCAAAAACTTTAAGTCTGGAAAGAAATCAACCATCTCAAATCATAATTTTTATCATTTCTTCTAGTGCTAAAGGAGTACAGGGGAAATGATAAAGTAGTATTATCTAGCTAGTGTTGCATTGTTGGTTCATTCTCTCTAAATAATGATGAAGAAGAGGATGACTTTGAGGAGGATGGGTATAAAGATGATGTTGGATATAAAATTTGCGTTGATAGTAATTAGCAATTAAAATTAAGTTTAAGTTTATGTTTTAGTTTATTTATGGAGTCTAGTACTATTTGGTAGCTTGTCTAGCTTGATTAACTTATTTTCTAGATTTTGCATTTATAAGGGTTTAATTATGGGTAGTTATATTGAGTGTGATTATGGTTAGTCAACTTGGGTGTGATTTAGTGTTTTTTTCTACTATATATTCAATGTAGGTTTGTTTTGTGGTAGTAACTAATAGTTTATTGCACTTTTTTCTACATGTGCCTAAAGTCTTGAGGCGCGCACCTCGTCTTGCGCCCGTAAAAACTATGTTGAATCCTATGCTGTTATTTGATATGATGGAGGACAAATTTGAGGTGTCTGTCAGTTATGAAGGCAAACGTAAGCCCAAATTTTAGAGTTTTCACATGTTTGGCCAGGTCAATGGTAATAACCAAAACATATGATCTGATTGGTTGTTGTCCAGCGGTTAGGCCATCTGGCTTTCACCCAAGACTTTTAGGGTTCGATTCCCAGCAACAGAACCAGTGACAAAAACTATAACAGAACAAACACAACAATAGAAGAAAGAGAATTGTATGTGAAGATATTCCCCAGCAAGGCAGCCACAGTAAGGTTCACCGAAACTTTTTTTAAAAATTTGCCTCATTGGGCTTACAATAATAATAAAGGAAAACCTCGTCCCACCCCGCCCGTATGTGGACTCAAACCTGCGACCTCTAGGATCACAGCTTCAAGGCTCAACCACTAGACCAAGCCTTTGCCACAAGGATTCACTGAAATTGGCTAAACAAGGATGAAACGATAAATAAACTGATACCCCCTCAGGAATTTAGAACTTCCTCTCTTATTAAAGAGCAAAGTCGATCTCTCTAAGGGCCACACAACATTATTCTAACTACCCATTCCTTCTCTCTCAGCAAAGATATAGTACAATACATACCAACTAAATCTCTCTCTTTTCTTTAACTATTGCTCACTAAAATCCATAGTTTCCAAAACCGCAAGTTCCCACAGTCCCAAATTATATTCCCATTATCATATTTTAATGCAGTGAAGGTGCATTTCTTAAGACAAGGTTATTCTACTACGGAAAACTATTGTTTAATTGCCACCCTAATATATATTCCTCAGATACTGATGATGAGTATTTAGTTCATTAAATTGCACATGGTTGTTAGCCCGTACCTTTATGTTTTGATAAACTGAAATCGCATCATGCTTTTGTTGTAGAAAACTATGTTATTATCAATATCACAAATATGCATTCTCATTGCATATGCAAAAAAGACCAGACTATAAGAAACAGAATTTTTTTCAGGCATTAAAAGTTGAATCGTGTTACTCTCATATGCAAAATTCATTAAACTAGTAGCTCTGCATTCGCCAACAAATCCGAGAGACAAATATGAGACTTCGACTTTGAAGGTTTTCTTAAAACTTGTAAGAGAAATAGATTATAGATAGGAGAAACTACACACAGTTCCAGCAGAGTAAATGTCCCCCGTTCGGAACCCTTTGTTCAAAGCATCCAAAACAGCATTCTCAATTCTCTTTGCAGCTTTTTCCTCCCCTAGCCCATACTTCAAAAGCATTGCGGCACTAAGTATTGTTGCCAATGGGTTTGCTTTATCCTGAACAGAAAAAGTCCACATTTATAAAGCATCACCATATGTTATTTCTCCCCCACGCTCTCAGGAAAAGATGTGAGGGCAGATTTTGAGAAAATAGTTATCATTTCTTTGTTTCAGAATATAATTGGTGTGTTTGGAAACATTCTTAGTATAATTCAATTCATTGTATAAAATTTTTGAATCTTGTTTGTAAAATGATTTCAAATGAATTGAATTCCTTGAAAAATAAAGTTTCAAAAACGGAGGGTTTATATAAACTACAGAAATAAGAATCAACCAACCTGACCAGCAATGTCAGGAGCAGAACCATGTATTGGCTCAAAAAGCCCAGGTCCCTATGTCATGAAATAATTGACAGAGTCAATGAAAAGAAATCCATGTCCTAAGGGGGAAATGTATGAAGGCATGATAAATTTCTAAAAGAGCACTTAGCATTTGTTTCATTTGGAAAATTTTAAAGTAAATAGCCATACTGATGAACCAAGACTAGCAGATGGAAGCATCCCTATACTTCCAGTGATCATCGAAGCCTCATCAGATAATATATCTCCAAATATGTTGTTTGTCACGATTGTATCGAACTGCATTAACATAGCCAAAACATAGTGAGCTTTCGGTTCTCATCAAATTTTAGCTTCCTATTACATTAAAACTTCTTTTCTGACCTGTTTTGGATTGCGGACAAGCTGCATAGCAGCATTGTCAACATACATGTGTGAGAGCTCAACATCTGGATATTCTTCAGCAATTTTTATAACTCTCTCCCTCCAAAACATTGATGCCTTTAAACAAGAAAATATTGGCAAACCATAAGATGGTTGTAGAACACATTATATGTTAGCATATTAGCAAAGACTAAAGCGTAAGCAAGTGTAACAACTAAATCTATCTATATTACCATAAAATGAAATATTCATCTGCGAGACATGCAGCAACAAAAACAACATAGCATACCTCTAAGACATTTGCTTTGTCCACAGAGCAGAGTCTTCCAGATCGCTTCCTGGCAGTCTCAAATGCAACACGAGCAACGCGGTCAACCTAGCTTAAGTTTTTTCCACATTATCCAACAAAAAATGATTAAAATACCTGACCAAAACAATATATATGATCCAAGATTTATGACTATGTGCTATTCATGACTTATTTTATGATCATCAGAAATCTTTTAGCAAAAACTGTAATTCATCTAATGCAAAGCTTAACAAAGCCAAGTATAAGCTTAAAATTGAACTAAATTTTTGAGAAATATCAGATAGGAAACACACTAAGTTTTCATTAGCGTTAATGATGAAAAGGGTACTCGATAGAATTGAAAACAAAATGGAATATGAGAAACTGAAAATAGAAGAGGTTATCTTGAAATAAAAAAGTTATTTTTTACCATCTAATAGCTTGTTATTGAAATTGCAGCTTAACAAATTTAGAAGTGTACCTCGTATCCTGCATAAACCTCTGTATTGAAGCCAATCTCCTCACCAGTTTCATTGTGGCCAAAACCCCTAGGTTTTCCAAAATATATACCTACAGAAACCAAAGGAAAAAATAAATAACTTTACTACTATAAATCTGCAGAAAGGTAAAGAATTGATTTAGTCAAGCTCTATGTTATCTTACCGCCAGTAAGCTCCCTTACTACCATAACATCAACACCTTCAGCAACCTCTTTCTTCAATGTTGAAGCATCAATTAACTAGAAGATTGAACACAAGAGACTACTGACATCACTAAAAATCCAGGTAGGCATACATTGAATAAACATGTAAATCATCCTTCATGGTTTGGATTCGATTTTTCCCAGAGAAGTAGAGTTTCTTCATCAAGTGAAGAATATAAACTACACTAATATTATTCTTACCAAGTCGGGGATAATAACATGTGAAACTATTGTACCAATACAGAAGGTCATTATGTCTAAAATCAGCATAAGTGTTGACACAATCATATGATACAAAAATAAAATTCCAGCCACATATTTCAGAATAGAACAGCAAGCTTTCGATATTCCAAAAATTCTTTCCTTTAAAATATACGGATACTCATATAGTCATATATTCTACCAGTAAGTAAGCTTCTTTGTTGGATAAATAAGAATGAACTATTCTTTGTTGGATAAATAAGAATGAACTATGAAGTCAACAAGTCTTTAAGCCAAATAAACCAAATTACCTGGGGCAAAACAGTAGCTGGCCTAAGATTTGCAAAAACTTTGAGACCTTCTCGTATCTGAAGCAACCCAGTCTCTGGCTTCAGGTGTTTTTCATTCTTATCCCATTTATACCTTCAAAATCAAATTAAAAGAATCATCAGTGATTTCAAAAATCCAAATACGAGAGCTAACTGAAAATTGAAAAGTTCAGATAAGTATATATTACCCTCCAATGGCTCCAAGAAGAACAGCATCTGATTGCTTGGCCGCGGAAAGGGTTTCCTCCGGCAATGGAACTCCAACCAAATCCAAAGCCGATCCACCCATAGGCATCTCTTGGAAGACAAATTCAATTCCTAACACATGAAGCAGTAAACTGTAAAGGAAAATTCTCACTTGCTTTTATTTCGTCGCAAATTGAGCTTAACCGTCGCAGAAAACAGGCAGGGGTAGTGATTGATTGTAAGCTAACTAAAGCCTAAAGCATACCTTCAAGAGAGCCAGCAAGTATGAGGACATTCTTGGCGACAGAGGTAACTTCGGGTCCGATACCATCGCCGGGAAGGACGGTTATGGAGTAGCGTTTGGATGATGAGGCGGCGGCGGCGCACCTGATTCTAGCAGGCTTATGGGCGTGTTTGGAAGCAAGTTTAGAATGGAAAACCGCTTTGATTGGGCTGGCATTAATCTGAGCAGCAGCCATTTCTTGAGAGAGGTGAAAGATTTTGGGGGTAAGGAGACGAAACTCCGGTGAGTGAGCGATGGACTGGAGGTGATATGAAAACTTAGCACTCTGCAAACCCAGAATTTGGGTTTACTATTTCAATTTTTTTATAGAAAGCTTTTGAATAGACAACGTGCTAAAAATTGGACTTGGGCACCGCGATAAATTAAAAAAAAAAGTAATTTTATTATTAAAGCAACTACTTAATTTTATAGTTGAAACTTTTGCCTTTTCATCAAAATTAGATTTAGACGATCCAATATTTTTGGTAGAATACAATATTGAATCTTGTTGAGTTGGATGGGTTTAAACTTTTATTCCAATTTTCTTACCGGCTATTTTAGCTAAATATGGTATTTTAGGCTCAAGTGATATCTCCAACCACCTTCACAATGTGTCCTTCATGTGAACTTTTGGTTGTTTCCTCCCCTTTTTCAATGTAGCGGCAACCAAAAAAACGGCACCCACCCGGTTCCTACCCCCAAACAGGCAATCGTTGTTAAAGATTCGATGTCAATGACTTTTCAAACTCCACTTTCAGGTTTTGAGTGTTAAGTTAGTTATAGGAATCAGTTACTGCAACACCAATTTAGTTTTATGTCTGGTAGTTAAGCTATTTTTATTTTTAAAAAATTGATGTATGGAGGGAGAAATAAAAAGGACATTCATATGGTTTATATCAACATAGAGAAAACATATGATAAAATGGCGAGGAAAGTTCTTTGGTGGCCATTGAGAAAAAAATATTTATGTCAAGTATATAAGTTATATAAGGGACATGTATGAAGAGGCAATAAAAAGTATATAGGAAAGTTTTGTGGGCATTGAGAAAAAAAAATTTATGTCAAGTACAGGGGACATGTATGAAGCGACAATAATAAAGGGACATGTATGAAGTGGTAATAACAAGTGTAAAAGCTGGACAAAGAGTAATGAAACAATTAGACTTCATGCAAGATCCGCTTTGAGCTTTTTTTTCTCTAGTTATGAATGAGTTAACATTAAAATATACATCTCATGGTGTATGTTGTTTGCGTATGACATTATATTAATTGATTGAACTACGGAAGAGGTTCGCAAGAACTTAGATAAGTGGAGAAATGTAGAAATTTGAAGAAAGAATTATATTTCTTGCTTGATTCATTCATTCATTACATACACATATATATACACCTACACATACATACAGCCCTTACATTTGCCCATACAAATCACTGTGCCCGTGTTTGCTTGTATTGCTCCCTATGCTAATAGGTTCCTATTGTACATTATGCTGTTACCTAATATGCTACTATTCATAATACTGCTAGCCTAATATTCAACACTCTCGCTCAAATTGGTGCATGGATACTGCACATGTCCAACTTACAAACTAATGTATGGAATGTGCGCTTATTGAGGCCTTTTGTGATGATATCTGCTAATTGTTCTTCGGAAGGCACATAGATTATATTCAGATGATTATCCTCCACTTCATCTTTGGTGAAATGCCGATCAATCTCGATATGTTTTGTTCGGTTATGCTGAATTGGATTATGAGCAATGTTGATAGCAGACTTGTTGTCACAATATAAGGATAGTTTTCATTTATCGATTAGTCGCAAATCTTCGAGCAATTTTTTGAGTCAGAGAAGTACGCAAACACCTTGGGCCATGGCTCTATATTCAGCTTCTGCACTTGATCTCGCAACAACGCTCTGCTTTTTGCTCCTCCAAGTAACTAAGTTTCCTCCTACCATGTTACAATAATCAGATGTAGATCGCCTATCATTAAGTGACCCTGCTCAATCAACATCTGTAAAGGCTTCGATCCTGAGATGACCATGTTTATATAAAAGTAGACCCTTCCCAGGAGCAGACTTTAAGTATCTTAGAATACGAAAAATAGCTTGCATTGTTGATCTCGAGGGTCATCCATAAATTGACGGGCAAATGCTCTCTAATACCCCCAACTTGCGCACTTTTGCCTTAGACATACTCAAATTTTGAAGTGGACCTCCGAGATACTTGAACTTATCAAAAGTGAGACTCCGTGCTACATGTTGCTGATGTGGCAGGTGAGGTGTCCCCCTTTGACCAAGGGGACACGTGTTTGACCTAAAAAATTTGTAAAAAAATTATATAAATTCAATAATTAATAAAAAAAATCATTAAAAAATCCCTAAATATTTTTCTAATTGTAAAATGACCCTCTTCCTCCACTAGGGTGTGTTTGGAAAGCTCACATTTTCGGAAAAATTCTTGTACCAAATTCATTTTCTTTATTTTTCGAATATTTCATAATTTTTTGGGATTTTTCGATTTCTTACGAAACCGGACCCAAAACGTATTTTCACATTTCAGGCCCTTCCGAAAACATTTTCTGAAAAATTCTTGCACCAAATTTATTTTCTTTATTTTCCGGATATTTCATAATTTGTTGGGATTTTTTTATTTTTTACGAAACTGGACCCCGAACCATATTTTCACATTTTCGGGCCCTTCCGGAAATATTTTCCGAAAAATTCTTGTACTAAATTTATTTTCTTTATTTTTCAGATATTTCATAATTTTTTGGGATTTTTCGATTTTTTACGAAACCGGGCTCCAAAACGTATTTTCTCATTTTCGGGCCCTTCCGAAAACATTGTTGAAAAAATCTTGCACCGAATATATTTTCTTTATTTTGTTTGGATATTTCATAATTTTTTGGGATTTTTCGATTTTTTACGAAACTGTGCCCCGAAACGTATTTTCACACTTTTGGACCCTTTCAGAAACATTTTCTGAAAAATTATTATACTAAATTTTTTTTTATTTTCCAGATATTTTATAATTTTTTAGAATTTTTCTATTTTTTACGAAATCGGGCCCTAAAATATATTTTCACATATTTGGGCCATTTCAAAAATATTTTCTAAAAAATTATTGAACTAAATTTTTTTTCTTTATTTTTCGGACATTTTATAATTTTTTAAAATTTTTTTTATTATAAAATCGAGCCCTAAAATATATTTTATATTTTTTAGTCCTTTTATAAATATTTTTAAAAAATGGTCTGTACTAAATTTTTTTTATATGATAAAAGTTATAAGAAATTAAATGAATTTTATGGAAGTGTTTTTAAAATCAGACGTTGTTAGTTGAATTAAAATTAGATATTTGTTGGCATATTGCTAAAATTCTCGCGAGGTCCTCTCTCTACGGAGAAACGAGGGAGACCCAAGCGGAGGAGTTCCGCGGTGAAATTAGCTGCCGGAAATGGTTCCGTACCCGACTTCACTCACCCAGGCAAGAGTACTACTCCGGATCTGCCTATGGTTGTTGCTAAAGTGGTCTCAAAGGAAGGAAATCAGAGCACCGGTGAAGCTGTTGAAAAAGCGGTCGGAATTGCAAAAAATTGACACTGAGAATCTCCAGGATAAAGCAAAGAAACTCTGGGTAGAATTCAGAACTACGAAATCAGATCTACTAGGTGAGAAACTCTCTTTCATTCCACCTGTTGTTAAAGAGGGAAGAAAAATTTGTGTTATAGATCCAGCAGACGTTGTAAGTGAGGCTGAAATATGGAGTAACTCTGTAATTTGCGTTGTTGTGGGCTCTAAGCCACCGTTTACTATGTTTGAGGGCTTTGTGCGACGCATTTGGTCGCGATTTGGTGTTGACAAGGTCATAAGGTTGGATAATAGCCAGTTCATAGTGAAGTTTACTGATGTTGAAGCTAGGGATTGTATTGTTAATCATGGAATCTGGTTTTTCGACCGTAAACCACTAGTTGTTAGACCCTGGAATGGTGATGCTAGCATCTTGAATGGAATTAAGTCTGTCCCCTTTTGGGTCAACTTACCTGGTTTGTCTGTTCGGTATTGGAATTAGATATCGTTGAGTGCAATCTGTAGTTTACTTGGCACGCCCTTAATGACTGACAAGATTACCAAGGTGAGATCATGGTTGAGTTTTGCAAGAGTTCTAATTGAAATGGAGATAGGTGATTCTCCTTTTGAGGAAGTGAATTTTGTCAATGAATATGATCAGATTATTGATAAAAAAAAGTGGAATATGACTGGATGCCAGTGAAATGTAAATGTTGCAAAAGTATGGGGCATACAGACAGTTTGTGTAGAAGTAAACAAGAGTTAGATTGGAAGAGAAAAGAGGACTCGAATCAGGAGATACCTAAACAACATAATGCCAAGGATGAGGCTCCTAAGCAGCAGCCTGTTGTGGAACCAGTTACCTCTGAAATTGCCCCTAATGTTCTCTCTAGCCCTGTTATCCTCACTAAAGATAATGAGGGTTGGATTACTCCGGGGGGAAGAAGCGAAATAATGGTTCGGGGTATAGTAAGGGAGCGAGAAATGCTAAGGTTCCTGGGTCTAGTAAGGGAGTAAAAGATTCGAGACAAGAAACGGGGAAACAAATCCAAACCAATTCCAATGGGGTGCCTTTTAGTTTGGAATGTCCGAGGTCTTAATAAGATCGCTAAGCAAAGAGCGGTTAGGGAGGTGTGCGCTGTTAATAAAGTGGAAATGTGTTCATTTCTTGAAACTAAGCTAAATAAGCAAGCAGTAGACAAATTTGTGAATAAGTTTTTTAGAGGTTGGCTTTACTTCATCAATTTAAACTATCATGAGGGTGGTAGAATTTTGATTTTATGGAGAGGTGACATGTTTGATGTTTCTATTTTGGATGAAACTGCTCAAGTTGTCCACTATGGAGTCCGTATTGTGGGGGCAGACATGCCCATTCAATTTTTCTATTGTTTACGGGTTGATTTCTAAAAATCAAAGGAAGGATCTACGGTCCCATTTATTACATTTATCTTCAACTACCCTATGGTTAGTAGGTGGCGATTTTAACACTATTTTTTCCATGTCTAAGTTTGGAGGTAATCCGGTTAGCTATTCTGACTTGGATGATGGGATTCATTGTATCCAAAATTGTTTCCTTGAAGAGGTTAGGAGCATTGGTCCGAAATATTCATGGTCTAACCATCAATCTGGTAGTGCTAGGATTTTCTCTAAATTGGATTGGATGTTTTCCAATGAGCAATGGTGTGATGCTTTTGGCTCTTGCTACTTCCTACCACACAAATTTGATTTCGGATCACTGCTTCATGTTAGTGAAGTGCATTTGTCCTGATGATAGCGGATTCAAACCTTTTATATTTTTTAACATGTGGGTGGATCATCCTAGTTATAAAAGCCTTGTTGAGAATGTTTGGGGCACTACTGTTAATGCTAATCCATTGCAAAAGGTAGTAGATAAACTAGCTAGGTTGAGATGCAGGCTCCAAAAGTTCAATAAGGACTGCTTTGGAGATGTTGAAGTGAGGTTTCGAATGGCAAATCAGGAAGTTACAGAAGTTCAGCAGCTACTTATGGATAAACCTGATGACTTGGAGCTTATGTTGAAAGAAACAGATTGTTTCAGTAACTTTGCTTCAGCTAGTGTAGCTTATGAAAAATTTTTGCACCAAAAGAGCAAAATTACTTGGTTAAAATTAGGTGATGAAGGTACTGGCTACTTTCATGCTTCAATGAGAAGTCGAAGTACGCAACGTCAATCGGGTTGAGGATTTTGAAGAAGTAAAAGCGCATTTCATTGATCATTTTAAACACTTTATGGGAATGACTAGTCTAGCTAGTGGTGTAATTGAAGATAGATTTGTGAGTCAAGGGCATATTCTTGATTTAGATCAACAGCTTGGTCTTATCCATCCATTTTCTATTAAGGAAGTAAGGGAAGCCATTTTTAGCATTGATAGTAATAAAAGCCCCGGGTTGGATGGCTATGGAGCGGGGTTTTTTAAAGCATCTTGGAGTATAGTAGGCGGAGAGATAGTGGCTGCTGTCAATGAGTTTTTTAGAACCTGTTAACTGCCTAAATCCTTGGCTGCCGCTGTTTTGGTCCTCGTCCCCGAAGGTTACTAGTCCATCTAACGCAAGTGAATTCCGGCCAATTGCCTGCTGCAGCACAGTGTATAAATGCATTGCTAAGCTCATGTGTAAAAGACTAAATGATGTGTTACCTTCTCTCAGTAATGGCAATCAAGGTGCTTTTGTGAAAGGTAGATCAATTTCCCATAATGTTTTGATTATTCAAGACTTACTTAGGGCCTATGGTAGAACTGGAATTTCCCCTAGATGTTTGCTCAAAATAGACCTTAGTAAGGCATATGATACAATGTCTTGGAGATTTGTGGAGAATTTACTTAATGCATTTCACTTTCCCTCAAAATTTGTAAGTGGATTATGGCTTGCTTAAGTAGTGCTCACTATGTCTTAATGCTAAATGGTACAATTCAAGGTGATTTTGAGGGAAAAAAGGGGTTGAGACAAGGAGACCCAATGTCCCCCCTTCTGTTTGTAATTGTTATGGAGTATTTGACTAGAGTGCTCCAATGGTATAGTGCTAATTCAAACTTGAAGTATCACCCGGGCTGCAGAAAAATTGGTATCTTCATGTTGTGTTTTGCAGACGACCTTATTTTCATGTGTAAGGCAAACAGTGGGGCTATTGTTGCTCTTTTTGAAGGTTTCTTAGCCTTTTCAAACTCTTCTGGATTAGTTATCAATAAAAGCAAATCAAGCATCTATTTTGGAGGAGTTTCGGTTCTGATAAGACTAATCTAGCGAATTTGGCAGGTTTTGAGAAGGGGATTTTTCCAATGAAATGTTTGGGGGTACCTCTCAAACCAACGAAATGGAACAAAAATGATTGTGCCTACATTGTGGACAAGGTTAGGCATACTATTTCTAGTTGGGGGGGGGGGGGGGGGGGTTGGGGGGGTCGGCATCTGTCTTTCGCAGGTACAGCTCAACTAGTATCTTCTTTACTTTTTGGAGTCCGTGCATACTGGATGAGCAGATTTTGTTTGCCCCAAGCTGTGACTAAAGAGATTGATAAGCTTTGTAACAGATTCCTTTGGGGTGGCAAGGAAGATAATTGTAAAATTCATGCCATTGCTTGGGACAATGTGTGTAGGCCTAGAGAGTATGGTGGGCTCGGTTTGAAAGAGGGCTCTAAGTGGAATGTTGCATCCCTCGGTAAATATTTGTGGCCCATTATGTTTAAGTAAGATTCATTATGGTTAAAGTGGGTTCACAGCATCTACATGAAAAACAAAGATTTTTGGGATGATTCGTTCAGGTGCGAAGGCAGTTGGTACTGGAGGAAGCTTGTTAAGCTTCGTAGTAAACTGAATCGTGATGCTCTGAAGAACAGTACTGTGAATGGGAGGTTCAGAATTACAAAATGTTACAATGGGCTCATAGATTCTGCTCCTAAGTTTGATTTGTATAAACAAGTGTGGTGCCATCTCTCTCCCTAAGCACCGCATAATTTTTTGGCTCGTGACGAAAGGGAAATTACAGACTAGAGATAGGCTTGGCCGTTGGATTCATTTGCCGGATTTAAACTGTCCGGTTTGCAACATGACTGCTGAGTCTCATTCCCATTTGTACTTTTGAGTGCATTTATTCGCAGGCCTTAATGCAGGAAATCAATAAATGGCTGGGGAGTTCTGCTTTGTTATTAAATCTGCAGCAATGGTTACATTGTTAAAGGAATGTCAACTGTTCAAGTTTTGTCAGTGCGGTCAAGATTGCAGTAGCCCAGGCGATGGCGTATGAAATCTGGATAAATAGGAATCACTGCATTTTTTCAGATGCATGTTATTCTGTTCAAAGGTGTATTAGGCAAATTCAAATGGCCATTAGAAGTAGAGTGAGCCTTTATACTAGGAAAATTAAAAACGAGAATGACAGAGTCTTTTATGATAGAATTCTTGTATAGTTGCTGAGATTTGGTCTCCGCTTTTAAGCCTTGTTTGTAAAGAATTTTGTTGCCTGAGCTATATATTCATTTGATTTCCATAACAAAAAATTACGGAGACTTAAAAAAAGTTTTGTCATATTTTTTTAAAATTTCGTTAGTTTATGCCACATGTCGTTATGCCATTGGTTTGACTTTTTCAAATTTTTTGTGTATTTTGGTTGAATTTCAATTACAGGGACTTAAAAGAAGTTTTATCAAGGATTTTTTGAAATTTGATTATCAATGCCACGTGTCATTCATTAATTGGTTTGAATTTTCTGAATTTTCACATTGTCAGCGAGTGTAATACACTCTCCAGGCTACGACTAGACGAATTGGATTGAGGTAGTACGGGGGCTCACTTTTGACAAGTTTAGGCACCTCGGAGGTCCAGTTCAAAGTTTGGGTATGTCTAAGGCAAAAGTGCGCAAGTTGGAGGTATTAGAGAGCATTCAGCCTAAATTGACTCACCAAGCTAACTGTGTAGGCTATATCTGGTCTAGTGTGTGAAAGATAAATGAGCTTGCCGACTAGCTTCTGATATCTCTCCTTATCCACTGACTTTCCGATCCTAAATTGAAGCTTGTGATTGCTTTCAATCGGAGAGTTTGTTGGTTTACAACCAATCATTCATGCAATCATTCAAAGTTTGGGTATGTCTAAGGCAAAAGTGCGCAAGTTGGGGGGTATTAGAGAGCATTCAGCCTAAATTGACTCACCAAGCTAACTGTGTAGGCTATATCTGGTCTAGTGTGTGAAAGATAAATGAGCTTGCCGACTAGCTTCTGATATCTCTCCTTATTCACTGACTTTCCGATCCCAAATTGAAGCTTGTGATTGCTTTCAATAGGAGAGTTTGTTGGTTTACAACCAATCATTCATGTTTCCGCCAAAAGATCCGGGACGTATTTCCTCAATGAAATAAAGATTCCTTTATTAGATCTGGCAACTTCAATCCCTAAGAAATACTGAAGTTTTCCTAGAGCTTTGATCTCAAATTCTTGTGCCAACAATTTTTCCAGCTGAGCTATCTCCTCCTTATCATCCCCTGTCATGACTATGTCATCAAGATACACTATGAGCACGTTGATCTTTCCATGTTGATGTTTTATGAAGAAGGTATGATCTGCTTTGCTCTGTTTGTAGTCGAAAGAAATCATAGCCTTGTTGAATCTGTCAAACCATGCTCTGGGAAACTGCTTTAGACCATGCAAGGCTTTCTTCAATTTACAGGTTTTCCCTTTACTATGGTTGTCTTCGAATCCATTAGGGATATCCATGTAAACTTCTTCTTCCAAGTCCCCATGAAGGAATGCATTTTTCACATCAAACTGGTGTAAATCCTAATCAAGATTAGCAACACATGATAATAGGACTCTAATAGTGTTCATCTTTGCAACTGAAGCGAATATTTCTTGATAATCCACTCCATAAGTCTGAGTAAACCCTTTTGCAACCAATCGAGCCTTGTATCTTTCTATTGAGCCATCTGCTTTGTGTTTAACTGTAAACACCCACTTGCAACCAACCAACTTCTTGCCTGTTGGAGGGATGACAAGTTCCCAAGTCTCATTCTTGGACAATGCTTCCATTTTTTCAAGCAAGCATAGCTTGCTTCCACTTTGGGTCTGCAATAGCTTCTCTCTAATCCAGTGGAATAGACACAGACAAGAGAGATAAAGCAAAAACTCTATAGGAGGGAGACAATGAATCATGGGAGACAAAGTTAGATATAGGATGATTGGTACAAGACCTGACTCCTTTTCTATGGCAATAGGTAAATCGGATTCATTTGGAAAAGTAGATGACTCACCTGAAGAAGGAGAAGAAGAATGGTCAGTAGTAGACTGCATAATGGCTTCTTCTATTCTTTTTCTTTTCGAATATTTCAACAAATTAGGCCTATCTAACAAATTAGGCCTCCCAATTTTCACGCCCTCGTGTTCCGAATTCTCCCCGTCAACATCAATAAACATCATCACATCTTCATTTGTTCTAATCTCCCCCTGAATATATGATGAGGTATCACTGAAATATGATTGAGTTTCTCGAAAGGTAACATACATTGTGACAATATTTTCGTGTAGGTGGATGGTAACATTTGTATCCTTTCTGTGTAGGAGAATACCCAACGAAAACACACTTAAGGGCACGAGGTTCAAGTTTTCCACTATTACGTGATTGAATAAAATAAACACACCCAAACACTTTAGGAGGAACAACATATGCATTATTTCCTTTTAACATTTCTAAAGGACTCCAAAATTCGAGGGCTTTTAGTGTCATTCTAACGACATCCCCCCAATAAGGTTTAGGTAGATTCACAGTGAACATAAGAGATTTAGCAACTTCTAACAAATGCCTATTTTTTTTGTTTTGCCACCCATTTTGAGCACTAGTGTAAGGACAACTAGTTTGATGAATTATCCCATGTGACTCTAGGTCAGCACCAAAAAGTTTATCAATATATTCAGTGCCATTATCAGTTCGTAGGATTTTAATTTTGGTGTCAAATTGTGTACAAATCATTTTGTGGAAAGACTGGAAACAAGAAAAAACGTCATGTTTTGCTTTTAGTAGGTATACCCTTGTCATCCTAGTGCAACAATCAATAAAAGTAACAAACCAACGACTACCAGATAAAGAAACTGTTTGAGTTGGACCCCATACATCAGAGTGGATAATGGTAAAGGGAGTAGTACTTCTATTATCGCTTAAAGGATAAGAGTTTCTTGTGTGCTTAGCGTACTCACAAGCATCACAAAACAATGATTCAAAATTTGTCTCAGAAAATAAACTAGGATATAACTTTCTTAAAGAAAAAAATGATGGATGTCCTAATCGTCGATGCCACCGCAGAATCTCTTGGTTAACAACCTTATATTCTATAAAAAAAATGCTTGATTTTCCAAGTTATCAAGGCCATCAACCACATATAAGCCATCATGCAATCTACCATTACCAATCTTCTTTCTTGTTTGAAGGTCCTGAAAAACACAATGATCATGAAAAAATTCAATTTTGCAGTTTAAGGATTTTGTGATGGAACTGACAGATAAAAGATTAACGGGAAATTTTGGTACATGGAGAACGGATGATAATTCAATATCAGGTGTACATAAAACAGAACCTGTTCCAGAAATTGGAGACAAGGAATCATCAGCTATTCTGACAGTATTTCCTTTAGGACATAAAGTATAGGTTTGGAAGCTTTGTGCAGATCCTGTCATATGTCTATTCGCACTAGAATCCGTTATCCAAGAATTAAAAGTAGTATTGAAGGCGATACCTGATTGCACAAAATTTGAAGTGGCCGCAACAGAAGCAGATGAGTCTAGTTTTATCAGTAGATCACGTAGGTGTTGAACTTCATCCAAAGTTAAGGTGTTGCTTGTCGACGATGTTTCTGCACTGTCTACCATGTGTGCTTGCGGTCTAGTGAAGCCACCTCTTCTCCCTCCGCGACACTTGGTTGGTCTGGGATGTAGCTTATAACAAGTCTCCCTTGTGTGTCTAGACTTTCCACAGTAGTCACATTGTAGATGATCCTTGTTGGAATTAGCCACCTTTGGTTGTTCACATGAAGCAGAAAAACCAAATTTTTCCACCATTGGAGCATGAAGCATAAGATTCCTTCGGCTTTCTTCCTGTTGAATATACAAATAAGATTCTTCGAGAGAGAGAGAAAAGGACTTTTACCAAGAATCTGAACCCAAATTTGATCGTACTCTGGGTTGAGGCCAGCTAGAAAGTCATATACTCGCTCTTTATCAAGGAATTGATGAATGATTGAAGCATCAGCGGGACATCGTGCTTGGAAATCCTGGTAATAGTCAATCTCCTGCCACAACCCACTTAGTTCAGAATAATAATCTATGATTGATATATCACCTTGTTTTATGTTATGGATTTTATTCCGAATTTCAAAGAGCTGAGCATCATTCCCTTTCATAGAGTATGTAGTTTTAGCCGAGTTCCAAATTTTCTCAACAGTCCAAGTAACAAATATTGCTTAGCAATCCTAAGGTTCATGGTATTTAGAAGCCAAATCATAACTAGGGAATTTTCTGAATCCCATTGGAGATACGAAGCATCAATTTTAACATGAGCCTTCCTATCTCCGGTCAAATACCCTAGCATTTTCCTTGACTTAACAAATAATAAATAAGCACGAGACCAAGCAAGGTAGGTTCCACTTCTATCTAGTTTAATTGAACTAATCTGTGACGAAATAGTATTATCTAACATTTTTGCATCTCCCATTTTAAAATTTAACGTAATACCCAATCAAGTAACCCTTTGAAAAAGTTAGGACGTACACTGTAAGGAGGAGTGTACCAAAATGTCGAATCACTTCAACCTGACCAACTCAACTAGCCGGAATCTTGAATTCGCTACAGGAAGAAAAATTTACGCTGGAAACGGAGGCTGGATGCGCTCTGACGTGGAACTCCGGCGAAAAATTGAAGTGGCCGTGAATGATACGCGCTGCTGTTTTTGTTGCCAGAATTTATGGAGACACCGAACGGAGCACGGGGAGCCGGTATGTAGTAGAGGTGAGTCACAATAGAACTTGAAAAAGGTGGAACAAAAAACTGAACTTTGGGTTATTTCAAGAACAGAATCCCAAGCCAGAAAAAATGAACAACAGAGCTAGAGAGCTCTTTGTGGCTCTAGTACCATGTAGAAATTTGAAGAAAGAATTATATTTCTTGCTTGATTCATTCATTCATTACATACACA
This sequence comes from Euphorbia pulcherrima, assembly GCA_947683365.1. Lineage (NCBI taxonomy): Eukaryota > Viridiplantae > Streptophyta > Magnoliopsida > Malpighiales > Euphorbiaceae > Euphorbia > Euphorbia pulcherrima. The sequence continues at coordinate 11,511,899 of CANTUS010000016.1, forward strand.
CATATAGACACCTACACATACATACAGCCCTTACATTTGCCCATACAAATCACACTGCCTATGACTGCTTGTTATTGCTGCCATGCTAATAGATTCCTACTGTACATTATGCTGCTACCTAACATGCTAATATTTATAATACTGCTAGCCTAATATTCAACAAGAAATACATTAGAATTAAATGTTTTAAGTTAAGTAGAAATATAACATAGTACATCCATACTACGTTTGACTTAGGCTGAGATGAGGGAGAAGTAAAATTGGTTTGAGCTCTATCTTTTACGAGGATGGAATGATTGATGACGATGTGACTCATATAAACAATGTATGATGGATGAAATAGAGAAGTGCTATATGAGTTTTGTGCGACAAGAAAATGCCATCGAAAGTGAAAGGAAAATCATATTGACTTTTAGTTAGGCCACTCGGGGACATATAAAAGTAAATGGTATGCGATTAAGACACATCATATTTAATAAATAATGTGTCTGAAATGAGGATGCTTAGGTGGATGAGTGACGATACAAAAACGATTGAATTAATAATGAATGCATGTGTCAAAAGAATGTTGTGACACATATTGAGGATAAATTGGGAGAATGATGCCCAAAGTGGTATGAACATGTGTTACATAGACCAATACATGTTCAGTTGGGAAATGTGAGAACTTAAAGATATAAAGTAAATATAGAGGGGGAGGTAGAAATAAGATTACTTTGATGGAAACTATTTGGGAAGACATGCTTTTCCTAGATGCTAGTGAATATTTGACATTTGATAGAGCTTCATGGTGTCAAAAGATCTAAAATAGATAACTTGTATAGTGTATACTACAGGGACAAGCACCAAAAAGGTGGTTTCCTCCAATTAAATGTATCACTAGCATACCAAATAACTCACCTGGATTGTGATCTCCAAATAAGATCTCACCAAGTGCAGTCCCTCTAGCTTTCCCTAGATAACCCGCCCATAATATGCTTCCAATTTTCCGATTATATCTACCGACCCTCCACAAAGAAGAACAAAAACCACAGGTTTCTTTGCAGCTCTTGCAACACTCAATATCACCTCTTTCTGCTTTCCAGGGAACAACAAATCCACCCATTCTTGTTGTTCCCTTTCTTGAGTTTGATCAAGCCCCATGATCAACACCACTTCGATCAAAACATTATCATATGTAAACAACGTATGAAAACTTAACTTGATAAAAATAAAATAAATTCTATTTATTCAAAAGATGCACAGTTGAAACAAAATAACAGAAAATATTTTATTAGTAGTTGATAGACTTGTTATTAGTGGAAGAGAGCTGAATTCATTATCATGCTTAATTGTTCATGTTGCTCTTTGTGCTTTTCACTTGTGGAAATACGTTTTCTAAGAGATTCATTAGAAGTTTTAAATCAAGAAAATGAATTCAAAAAAGTCTAAACCCTAGGGTTTTGTAGTCTTGCACCGCCGGCAAGGATTGTTGATTGTTTATCGTTGTTGTTTGTCTCTGGCAATCGGAGTAGTGGAATCATGACTTCTGCTGAGATCGAAGAGGAAATATGAAACAGGTATAAGGAACTTGCGCTCAAAGATGAAGAAGATAACGCAGTCCCGGTTCCTGTTGCGACTACCCCAAAGCATGAATACTTCTACGTGGGTGTTCTATGCACTGAAAAGAATTTCGATGAAAAAGCATTTCGCAAAACTTTATCAAAGTTATGGGATCCGAAGGTGGGAGTAAACATCAGGTACATCAGTCCCTTTAATTGTTTTATATTTGCGTTTTTTCATCCAAAAGATTATGAAAGAGTATGGCAAGGTTCCCCATGAAACTTGAATAATAAGCTGCTAGCCCTAGCCCCAAGGAAGCCAAATGAAGACCTTGATTCGCTGGAAATAAATAAGGTACCGATGTGGATTCAGGCCTTTGGAGTCCCCATTGGTTTTATATCGATGCAAGTTTGCGAGGCAATTGGTAAGTTTGCTGGAGAATTGATCGATGAAGATAATAACAACTTTTAGGTTTCGAGGCCTCTTTACTTGAAAATTAGGGTTTTGGTGAACATAGCTAAGCCGATAAAAAGAAGGATGTGTTTGTGCATTAATGAAGGGAAGTATGTAGCCGTTCAGTTTCAGTATAAGAGGCTGCCTTCTATGTGTCTCATTTGTGGCATGTTTCAACATAGGGAATCACAATGCATTCTTACGTACGTTAAAACTGTCCCGCCGAAGAAAATGTATGACAAGTCCATTCTTGCATGCTTACGTAAGGATATGATCACGGAGGAAGATCGGTGGCTAAGAGATGAGAATGGATGCAGTTTTGTACCAACATGATCGGTTTTGAAGGCTAAAGGGGTGGAGGAAGTGAGGGAAGAGCTGGTTGAGTCAAGTATGGGTGTTGCGATTAGAATGGAGGAAGATGGGGTGGATACTGTGTCAGTTAATGATCCGAAGAGGAAGAGAATGGAGGGGATTAATCTGAACAGTGGTATTTTTATTGAATAAGCGAGCTCCGATGTGAGGGCTCGCCAGATGCAATGAAGATCATGAGTTGGAATTGTCAGGGTTTGGGCATGGACCCGACAATTGCCGAATTAGAAGACTTGGTGTCTTCTTACATGCCCGACGTGGTGTTCTTAATGGAGATTAAGGTGGGTAGATCGGTGGTGGAGAGAGTGCAATGTAGTATTCGTTTTAAAGGTATTTTTTTATGTACCGCATGTTAAGAATGGTGGTGGCTTAGCTTTTCTTTGGAGGCAACAAGATTCCATGAAGCTTATTAAATTCAATAGAAACTTCATTGATCTTACGGTTACAAATGATAATGAGCTGTGGAGATTAACCGGTTTCTATGGTTTTCCCGAAAATAACAATAGAAGGAGACAAGAGTCGTGGCAATGCTTAAGGTTGCTAGCGGGAATTAATGATCTTCCATGGTGCGTAATTGGAGATTTCAATGACATTCTATCTGCGGCTTGAAAAAGTGGAAGGGAGACCCCGACCAATCAACTGGTTAATGGGCTTTCAGGAGGTGCTAACAGATTGTAGATTAGAAGATCTAGGTATGCTCGGTTATCAGTACACATGGGAGAGAGGGAGAGGCCGTGATACTTGGACAGAAAGGTTGGATAGAGCTATGAGTACTATGTCATGGACATAGATGTTTAGCGAGGCATGGGTCCAAAATATCGCAACCTCGGAGTCTGACCATTCGGTAATTTTGTTACATTGCTCCAATGTGAATTGCACCGCAAGCCGCCATTCAGGTTTGAGAATAGTTGGGTAAGACTGTCAGGCTACCGTGACATTATTTCTGAATGTTGGAGTGCAAGTACTAAGATTTCGGTGATGGATAAACTGACAAATTGCGCTACTGAACTTGAGAAATGGGATAGGGTGCAACACGGAAATTTTAAGAGAAGAATTCGGGACTGCCGGAGCGAGTTAGACCAGCTGAAACGCTGCTCAGGCCGTGAAAGTGCTGCTGAATATTTGACAGAAAAGAATGAGTTACGGGAACTTTAGAAACTACAAACAAATTATTGGCAGCAAAGATCGAAAGTGATGTGGTTACGAGATGGTGATCAGAACTCAAATTATTTCCACCGTGTCGCTTCATCACGACAAAACGAAATTCTTTCAATCAGCTACAAAACAATAAAGGGGAGTGGGTAAAGAGGGGTTGCGGGCTTGAGGAGCTGATTCAAAACTTCTATTCCACTTTATTTCAGTCTCATGGCACGCAATATGACCGTATTATGTCTCTTGTTCAGCCGAGAATATCACCAGACTTGGCAGCATATTTGCAGCGGTAGTTTTGTGTTGAGGAGGTCAAGCTTGCATTGTTTCAAATGAACCCAAATAGAGCACCAAGCCCAGATGGCTTCAACCAGGGATTTTATCAGAGTCTCTGGGATATTGTGGGTGGTGAGGTATCCAATTTTTTTTTTTTTTTGGTAATAATCCAATTTTTGTTTAAATTGTCTTAATAATAAATCCTTTCCTTGTGGTTTGAATGATACAAATATTGTGTTAATTCCGAAGAAAAAAGTTCCATGCCTCGTGTATGATCTTAGACCTATTTCATTATGTAACGTGCTTTTCAAAATTATGTCAACAATGCTTGCTAATAGAATCCATAGCGGAAAGATTTTGATACTCTTCCCGGAAATGGCCATTAACTAAAAGAGACTAAGACAGACCATAAACCCTTCACTTCTTCTACATTCTCTTACTTAATCTTGTAGTTTGAATTAAGCATCTTATAGTGCATAAAGATATGAAGCATAAGAGTTCAGGTAAAATCCTCCTATTCAAGTTGGTAGCATAGCTCGATTTTCATTTCATCCCAGAAAAGCCATCTTTTTCTCAATCCACTGAGTATAAAAAGACCAAATGGTCACTGTTATGAGTCAATTCAAGCACAAAAAAAATTTTCTTCTTAGTTTTTATTTAAGGTCAATGTTTTCTGCTGAAACAGCTCAGAATTTTCAAAAGCAAATAACCCACAAACAGAAAACTGTAAGCTTTTGGATCACAAAAACTGAAAATATTCTATTTGATATTAATGAACCGTAAACCAAAATGTAGTCATAACAACACCTCAATCTAGATTTTGCAGTACACAGGAGTCAACCAAACTTGAACCTACAAATTATACACAACCACCAAATTTTATACAAGTCCAAAATGAAAGCATATATCAACTACACCGAATTCAGAAGTGTAATTTTGACCATTGTTCCTCTAAAAGATTAACAAGACAAATGCAAATCAACTACCCCAAATCCAATAATGTAATTTTGAAAATAATTCATTAAGTCCTATTACTAAAAACCTAAGTATTCAAGTGCGTATCAACTACATTCACACTGAAGTAAATGGTAAGAGTACATTGGCGAACTACATTAACATTAAAGCACATGGGTGTACTGAAGAAATTGAATTAAGGGCCATGATATGGTTGTTGCCCAAATAAACACAACAAATCACCAAGACATAGACAATTAAGCCTTCAGACATGATTCAATACATCCAATGTTAAACTAAATATTCAGACTAGTAAGAAAAACAATAAAACCGATATAAAAGTATCAGATATTATAGAACGAAAGAAAGAATGCCCAAATAACGAAAGAAAGAATACCCTAAGTATCCAACCTGACAAATATTTTGCCCCCAACTGATCCAAGAGCTTCTTCTTCTTCACACTAACGCAAAAAGGGCAGTAGGTCTTGCTGCAATACCAATCCAAAAACCAATTAGATTTCAGAAACATAAACAATAGAAACTCCTAAAACGGAAAAAGAGAGGATGTGTGGAGGAAGAAGAATGAAAACCTGAAAACGACAACAGGATTTGAAGAAACGAGCTCCTTAGCGTCAGTGGACGCTACTTCTCTCAATCTGTCTGTGTGAATTTCAATTCTTAGCCTAAAGACCTCTGGGGAGGAGAGGACAAACAAAAACTAAGAAGAATCGAACAAGTTACAAGCTTCAATTTACATGAACTAGAAGTGGAGAAGCGAGAGATGAGGAAGCCGACGTCTGATAAAAACCTAGAAATGAAATTAAGAGAGAGAGTGTGCATTTTATATCCCCACTATTTTTGTTTTATTATTTTAATTCTAATTTATTTAATTGTAATTTCCGTCTACTTATTAAGCAGGAGTCCAGGCTCCAGTTAATTTCATTTTCCCGCGCCGTCAAAAGTCACTATTCGTATGGATTTTATGCAACTATTTTATAAATATCGGTGTAAGTGAAACAGATTTTCTTGACTTTTATATTTTTTTCAACCCTTTTTTGCAACTTTTATAATTTGGTTGCAAAAGGTCAAATTTTTCATCAAAATTGCCCCCCTTATATCGTAACCTTAGACTTTTTTTTTTTTGCTGCATTATGCTATCTATGGCATAGTAAAATTTGAAGCATATACTTTAATGGTCGCGCCCCTTTGATCAAACACAAACACCTTAGCTGTCATGTAGGATTGAGACAATACGGAAACACATTTTTTAAAAATTGAGGTAATTCAAAGGTCCAATTCAAAGTTGGTGGGCATAAGGGGCGAAAACGCCCAACTTTAGGGTATAAAAGATCAGGGGCGGAGCTGGCAGGGGATTGCAGAGATAAGTGCCCACCAAGTCGCTGAAAAGCTCCATGGAATCCGACAACTCTGACGATCCAAAGGAAACCATGGATGCGGCTCCAACCCTCAGTCCTCATTCTCTATTGTTTATTTATAAGAAATTGTGTTAGCTCTAGCCGAAAGGACATTGGGTGTTATTACTTCTGAAGTGGGTCTTGCAAATAAATAGCATAAAAAATTAATTTTTAAATGAGGATGATCCAAAGAAATTAAATGACTTCTCTTTTTTTTATCTACTTTTCTCTCTTGTGGGAAATTTGTCAAAATGATTCACTGTTTCTAAAATATTTACAATTTTACTATATCAATTAAATAATTCTTAGCTAACATTTATTTACCTAATTATCTACAGTAATACGTTTTATATAACTTCCTTAGGCTGCAATAGCTCTTTTCGTTTTGTAATCTTCCTTCTTTGGCGATGGAGTTCGATTTCTCTCTGATCTTCGTTTCTTTTCTTTTTTTCCACGATCGAGCTTTTTATTTCTTTCTTGATTTTTTATGCCAAGCATACAGAGCCTTCAACAAGCCAAGCTTTTGATACCTGAATCTATTGTTTTTTCTTATTTCTATAAACCGTACCTGAATCTAAGCCAAGCCTCCTCTGTTTTTTATGTGACTATTGTTTTTGTTCGTCGAATCATAAATTCAAGCTGTTTTTGTGATATTATGTTTTCGTTTTAGCTTATTTGTTTGATTTTGAGATTTGTAAATCATTCTGTTATCTCTAATGGAGGATTTAGAGTTCATTATGTATTTTTTTAACATTCTATCTGTTGAAATTAAAGTGTACACCATGTGTTTGATAAAATGCTAAGCTGGTTTTTTTTTGTTATTGGACATCTATTGAATATCTATTAGACATCTATTGGGAATATATTGTACATCTATTAGATATTATTGTCTTTAGTCTAATTTTGGTTTTAAGCGAAGAATCCCTTAATCGGTTCTTATTAATTGAAGAATGCTACAATCAAATGGACAGACTTCAGACGTCAGGTACTCAAATTAGCATATTTTTAGATAAGTCCACTGATGCATAATGAGTCGGAATTACTCTAATTATTTCTAATATGAGAAAAAAAATTTAAGGTTGTATTCATGTATGACAGAGAAATGAAACCATCAATTGACACTCTTTACAAATTGTAAATTGATGCTTTAGTTCATATTTTTATGAAATCTGCATGTTTGTGTTATTGGACAAAATGCTAAGCTGATTGTTTTGTTATTGGACATCTATTAAATATCTATTGGACATCTATTGGGCAGATATTGGACATCTATTGGATATTATTGGACTTTAGTCTAATTTTGGTTTTAAGGGAAGAATCCCTTAATCAGTGCTTGTTAATGGTATGCTTCTGACTTAAGTGGAAGAATGCTACAATTCTATTTGAGTCTCAGCAGGATATGACATTTAATTAGATCACAAATAGTTTTGGTGATTGATTGCAAATATTCATTATCTGTTTTAGTATTTATTTCCTTAGTGAATTAGTTGCTACCTTTTCAATTAGGCTTGAATCTTAGAAACCAACAACGTGATATGTAATTCATTAATTTTTGCTGATATATGGTTTGGTTCAATTTTGTTTGCAGTAATGTTTGTGTCACTTGCAGCATCTCTGGTTGATGGTGTTCTAAGATGGACTTTTTAGGCAGTGGCTAACAACATCGGTTTAGCTCAAAAGAAACTTTTAAAGTGTCTGTTGGACATCTATTGGACATCTATCAGACACTACTATAATTCTTTTAGAAAATCTATTTTAAAATTGATAATAGACATCCGTACAAATATATTTTAATTTTCAGCTGTCAATTATTTTGAAGTTGATATTAGACATTTGTACAAGTATGTGTAATTGACTTGTGTGTTTTCAATTGGCGTTTCAATAGATTTCTAATAGATTGTTATCTGATATTTTTTATATTGAATATTGATCCTTTTTAGTTATTGTTTCTTTTTTTCGTTGGATTAAGTGATATGCATTGGCCGTCTATTGGAAATCTATTAGCAAACACAATATCATAACTATTAAAATTCAACTATGTTCAAACAAACATCAATTCTAACTACTTAGATCCCTAATTACACAAGATTTCCAGAATTCAAACATAATTGATCATCAAAACTATCTCTATTGACCGTCTATTATGTCGATATATTGCTCGTGGCTCTCAAGTTTATTTTTTAGATATTCCCTTCCATGCCTGTATAAGCTCAAAGCTGCCCAACCGTGTTATGTGGATTTGGACATCAAGCTGATCTGGGATTGGTTCTGCTCAACTACAGATCCAAACAATCAAATAAAAATAAGTAAGAACCAATAGACATTCTATATACATCCAATATACATGATAGCATGCTGAAATTCCTTGCAAACTTGTAAAGAAACTTATTCAGCAGTGGCAATGCAATGTCCGATTTAGGAGGCTTCCAGCATTTTCCATAACAAGAATCTGAAAACTAAGGCCTTGATTTGTAAACAGGCGCCCTAACCTTAGCAGTTGCTATCTCCAAAAAGTTAACTAAAACCTATACAATGTCATGCCACGTATGATGTCATGTGTGCCATGTTATTCAAGCTTTCAAGTTGACAAACCTGTAATGGGAACCAGGAATCGTTGTTTTGATCTAAATATCACTTATTATTGAAAGGTTTCATAAAAATTAAAAAAAATGCATGTTTCAATTTCGAAATATTTGAACTTATACAATTCAAACCGAATAGAGTGTGAAAATTCCCTGGATTGCATAATAGAGACTGATTGTTAATAATATAATTCACACTTCAATCAACTACAGAACCTGGCAAGGAATTAATAATATGTAAGAGCTAATAGAAATCCAATATAAATCCTATAGACATCCAATATAAATCAAATACTCATTTATCAAACTTCATTCATGCATTTCTACAAATACTTCATTTGCACAGTTGCAAGAGATAGTTAATACATAAAATGGACAAAAAATGCATGTAACTATAAATCATAAATCATTCCCTCACATATATGCAATGAAAAATGAAATCATATTGCAAATGACAAAAGAAATGGGAAATAAACATAATAACATCCAAAATAGTTAAAACTTGGGATTTGAGGGTTTCTGCTTTCTTACCTCTGTAGATTTCGATTTTCTCTGAGAATTGTAGATTTTGAACTCCAGTGAATGAATTTCGAAATCAATGCCAGTGTTTAAAGTAGATGAATCGTTTTGATAGATTATTTGAACGATTTTTGCAGTTATGGTGAACGGTTTTGAGAGTTTGGTATTTGAATTTGATTTCCGGTGAAATTGCACGAGAGGGAGAGAGGGGAGGAAGTGGAAGAGATAGTTGTTATTTGTTCTTTTTGAAACATATATGTAGAAATATTTTCTCCTATTTTTCATATTTGTATTATTATTATTTTGTTTGGCCAAATTTATTTATTTTTTTTGCCCATTTATATAAAGAGCCATTCATTTTGTTGATAATTAATAGTTGCTAGTTTTCTTTTATTCTTTACAAGTATATATTAACAATTTGCATAGATTTGTTAAATTTAGAATATTGTTTTACCACTATCTAACTACTACCATCTAATGATTCTAGCCTCAACTTTTCTTTTCTTTGTTCTTATCTAATAAGAAAACTATTAGAATATAAGTAATCATGGATTTTTTTTATATTTCTTTATTACATTTTTCAATCCATGTAATGAAATATGAAATAAGTATTTCAAGTTGATGAAAAATATGGGGTGACACTGAATTTATGGCTCTAAATATCACATGTTCAAACTATTTCTATAATAGGGTGTGAATTTCCTTTATATTAATTTTTTTAGGTATTTTTGGTTGAACTTTTTCAATTTATTAAACTTTTCGCCCCTCCGCTAGAACATTCTTGGATGAAAGAGCATTCCGCCTGTTAATAATTAGTCGAAATTTAGTTTCGAATTATAGGTGAGAGGGGTACGAACGTGTCCATTCCCCCATTTCTTTGTTTTTCCCCTTGACAGAAACACATAAAATTCCTTAGATGAAGATCATGTTATGATAAAATGTTATCCTCATAAATTATTGTTCATATTGAAATGTTCATGGTGCCAAAATGTCAAAATGTGTACCACCATCTGTGGTAGTAAGAAGCATTAAGCATTACAAGGGCATACTTACAGAGTTCCGGGACATCAAATAACTCCGACTCCCACATTAACAAAATGGGATATTTATTAAACTTTCAGACACAGATGATTAAAAGCAAGAGAAAAACTGCCACATCGCCAGCAGCAGCAGCAGCAGATGCAACAGCTTTTCTAGTTTCAGATATAGCTTTTTCTGTTGGTTCAACTGCTGCTGTTGCTGCATCATCTGCTGCTTCATTAACTGTTGTTCTTTCAGATGCTGGTGTTGAAGCACATCAGGATTTGACTAGAGAGGAATATTCAGTTGACTTACAAACACCCCACTTTGCTGAGCTCTGACAGTAGTTTGTTGCAGAGGTCCAACTGCTGTTTGCTGCAATGAACCCATTGTAATTCCTTGGCCTGAATCTAAACTGGAACCAGACTGCACTGAGTTCATCTTGTTCTGTTGTAACGTGGAAACACCGGATAAGGATGACAGAGAAGTATGCTGCATACCTGCCTTACTGTTCTGCTGCACATTTTGCACATTCATGGATGGAATTTGTGGACTCGATTGATTTTCACGGGTCTGGACTTGAGATACTTGAGATTGTGGTTGCCGTATGTGAGGCTGGCCAAGGTGTCCTTGTTGCAGTGGAGGATTAGGCTTCCTAACTATATGTGTATTTATAAAACTAGCAATTTTTTTCTCAAAAAAAACCCAACTTCTCTTTTAAGCCAGGCTTATATATAATACTATTATTTTTCGAAACCAGTAACAACATTATCGTGCGCTCTAACATTTTTAGTTTGTCAAGCTGCTCTGACTGGGGTGGTTGTGGAAGAGAGTCATGCTGTAAGACAAATAGGCATTGAATCATTAGCTTCTAGAATTGCAACAAATCTTTCCATTTACAATTTATCTTCTTTTTATTAAAAAAATGATAATTATGACACATGAGTTTACGGATAACAATTTCAGGTAAAAATGTTGTTATCCTTGGCACAAGGCTAGCATGCGTAAGCAAAATGGGAGTATATGGTTAATAAATGACACATGAGTTGCAGAAACAAATAGAAACTGAACCAACTCACCTGCTGTAACTTTGATGCAAGTTTCTGGTATATTTCAAGCAGTTCAGGCAAATACATCTCCTTCATTGCTTTGATCTAGAATTTTAAAAAAAATAAACGAATATTATTAGTTAGTTATTTTTTCATTAAAATATAGTTATTTATTTTGGGAGCCATTCTTCAGTTGACACAAAAAAGGTTTTCCATCTGCATGCAAAAGAAATCACCGAGAACATAAGAACTAAAACAGTAGAAGATGAATAAAGATGAGATGTTTCAGGCAAGCACAATCTTCTCCATTTTACTCTAGTGATCTTTCATCTTTAAAATTAATATAACTATGAATCTTGTATACCAATAACAATCACAAGAAAATGAAGTGGAAAAGCTAGTTAAAATCAAAATATAGCATCAGCCAGAAATCAGAATATATGTTAGAAATATGATTAGAGCTAGGATAGAATAGTAATTGAATAAGTAGATATGGGTTTAGGGTTTTTGGGGATATATAAATAGATGTAAGAGAGGGGAAAAAGGTAGCTTGAGGTATTTTGTATTTGGGGTTCTCAATAGTAGCTTGAGAAAGGGCTTTTGCCAGGGGGAGCTTGATAGCTCTGGGTTGTTCTTAATATTTAGCTTTTCCTTTCTTGTAATTTCTGCCATTATATCAAGTATCAAAGGAAGAAAAGAGCAGAAAAAAAGCAGAATTCACATCATCAGCTAAGTAGTTAAAACAGTTATTCCAGTTATTTCGAGTTTCCAGTTAATTAAATAGCAGCCAGAAATAGTGTAATTGTTTTATGGTATTTTAGTAATAGCTAAGGTTTTATAGGATAGAAAAGGCAATTGGATGAGAGCTGACATTAACAGATTCCTTCTTATCATCATTGTACTAAGTTGTTAGAGATATTTTGGCAGTATGTATGAGTCACTGTCCTAGCCGTTAGCAGTAGCATCTTTATATTCCCTAAGGCTGTAATTATCATCATCCTATGAATGAAATATCTACTTTTCCTTTTATTTTCTCCTGTATTTCTATCTTCTTCTTCCTTAAGCCCTATTTCTTCTTTATTTTATCTATTCCTGATAATTCTAGAGCTGATATTGCAAGCTAGTTAGGGAATACCTAACAACTGGTATCAAAGCGGCGATTCTCCGGCCATTCATGGTTAGAAAAGTTACTGCTAAAAGATTAATGGAGTCCCTGGAAGATCAGATTAAGAGCTTGACCACAAGGTTTAACGAAACTGAAGAAAGGTTGAATGTTAGAGATGAAAGAAATGCAGAGAAATTTGAAGGATTGAGGGATTCTCAAGCTAATCTGGAGAGAAATGTGGCTGATGTAAGAAGGGATGTGGGTGACCTTAAGAAAGAGATAACCGAGAAGTTTCAGCAGCTAACAGATGCAGTAATGGCCATTCCCAGAAACCACAATCCTGAATCTCAACCTGAAACTCAAACAACACCTCAGTCCTTCACCAGACCCTTGAGTGGTCTCTCCAACCCCCAAAACCAAGGCAACCAAGCTCAATCACTACCCAGGCCTTCATTCTTAGCCCCCACCTACCCAGATCCACTTTTTAACTCACAAAACTCAAACTTAAGCCCTCACCACACCACCCTGCAACACCAAAACCCCAGTAGCTCTGAGTTACCATTCAGTAACCACCAAGCAGGTAACTTTAATGCTCAAAACCAATCCCAGAACATTCAAAACAGGGCTAGCTCCTCACATCAAACCACACCTCACACTGCTTTTCACATAAATAGACCCCAACCACTACAATACCCTTACCCACCTAGACCCCCACTCAATCATCACCCTGAAACAGACCCTAACAACTGGAGGGGCCCTGTAGATGGTCAAAACCAGAGGGTTCCTTATCTGCAGAAATTATTGCCTAAGTGTGAACTTCCTAGTTTCAATGGAGAGGAAGTAGAGCTGTGGACCAGCAAATGTGCAAGGTATTTTCAGATTTTTGAGGTACCTAAGGAGAGAAAGGTGGAGTTAGCTGGCCTGTATATGTTTGGGAAGGCAGAGAGCTGGTTCAGAAATTGGATTCCCTGTAACTTTGGAATTCAATGGCATGAGTTTAGAAGAGAAGTAGAGAAGAGGTTCCAAAGCACAGAAATTACAGAAGTGGTGGAAAGAATGGCTCAACTAAGGCAAACCACTACAGTGATTCAATATCAAGAACAATTTGAGGAGGCCAAAATCAAGCTTGAGAGAGTCCATCCAGAACTTACCCCAGAATACTATATTAAGTGCTTTGTAGCAGGCATCAAGCCAGAACTAAGGGCAGCAGTGAGGGCTCAAGAACCAACAAACCTATTTATTGCTATTAAGCAAGCCAAATATCAGGAGACAGTTGTTAAAAACCTAATAGAAGTGGTCAAGCCTAAACCCTCTCTCAAAATGAACCCTTACCCTAAACCCTGGACTCAAGCCTCAAACCCCAACACCACAAAGAATACCCCTACCATAAACCAGAAACCTTTTGAGAGCAGACCTGCACCTAACCCTACCCAAACCAACTACAAAAGGACCCCCGGAGCCTGCTGGAAGTGTGGGGAGAAGTATCACCCAGGTCATCAATGCAAAAAGCTATTAGCAATGGCTACAGAGGAAGAATTGGAGGAAGGAGGTCCGGAAATGGTAGAGGAAGGGGAGGACATAGGGGAGGAGCCTCAGTTTGGAGAAGAGGAGGGAGAGCAAATGCAGCTGTCCATCAATGCCTTAGATGGAGGGCTCACTGATACAACCATGAAGCTCAAAGGTATACTTAACAAAAAACCTGTTATGATCTTAATAGATAGTGGGTCCACACACAGTTTCATTGATTCTAAGCTAGCAAATGAAGTTAAGTTGCGCTTAGTGCCTGTTAAGCCTTCCCATGTCACTGTAGCAGATGGTAGACAACTTTTGGTAAGCTCTAAATGCCAAGACTGCCCCTGGACTATGAATGGCAGTAAGTTTCAATTCACCCTTAGAGTTTTGGAACTAGGGGACTATGAATTAGTATTAGGAGTGGACTGGATGAGGCACCACTCCCCTATCACTTTTGACTTTGGGGAGAATAGACTGTTAGTACAGAAAGAGGGGAAAGAAGTGGAGCTTAAGGGGATGAAGGAGGCTATGGCCCTTAAAATGATGTCTATGAAGTCTGTTAATATAATGATTAGCAGAGGATGGAAGGGAGTAACCAGCAGGCTGTTTGTAATGATCTCTAAACCTGAAATACCTAACCAGAAACCCGAAAAACCTAGCCAACCCATTCAATCCCTACTTCAAAAATACATCCACCTCTTCCAAACACCCATTACCGTGCCACCCCAAAGAAGCCATGACCATGCTATTCCATTAAAGCCAAACACTGAACCCATTAACACCAGACCCTATAGATACTCACACTATCAAAAGGATGAAATTGAAAGGTTAGTGGAGGAAATGCTTAAGGATGGGGTGATCAGACCTAGTACTAGCCCATTTGCCTCTCCTGTGTTGTTAGTCAAGAAAAAGGATGGCACTTGGAGATTTTGTGTGGACTTTAGGGAACTTAACAAGGCAACTGTGAAGGACAAATTCCCAATGCCCGTCATTCAAGAGCTAATTGATGCGCTAAATGGTGCAGTAATATTCAGTAAGGTTGATTTGAGAGCAGGCTACCACCAAATTAGAATGTTAGAACCTGATATCCCTAAGACAGCATTTAAAACACATTCAGGTCATTATGAGTTCCTAGTAATGCCCTTTGGCCTAACTTATGCCCCAGCCACATTTCAAGCACTCATGAACTCCATTTTCAGACCCTACCTTCGAAAATTCATCCTAGTCTTCTTTGATGACATTCTTATCTATAGCCCTAGCCTAAATGACCATTTAAAACACCTAGAACTGGTTTTTGAATTGTTAACAATACATCAGCTGTATGCAAAACAGTCTAAGTGTGAGTTTGGAGTTAGCCAAGTGGCCTACCCGGGCTACATTATTTCTAAAGGAGTGTCCACAGACCCTGCTAAGATTGCTGCTATGAAGGAATGGCCCTTACCTAAGACATTGAAGGGGTTAAGAGGGTTCCTGGGACTAACTGGATACTACAGAAGGTTTGTCAATGGTTATGGAGAGATTTGCAAACCCTCGACTGAAATGCTAAAGAAAGACTAGTTCAAATGGTCCAAAGAGGGAATAGAGGCCTTCAACATATTGAAAGAACTTGTGAGCCAAACACCAGTTCTAGCTCTACCTGATTTTTCACAACCCTTCATCCTAGAGTGTGATGCCAGCCAGAAAGGGATTGGGGCTGTTCTGATGCAAGGCAACAGACCCCTATGCTACCTATCAAAACCACTAGGCCCAAGAAACCAAAGGCTGTCTGCCTATGAGAGGGAACTCTTAGCACTGATTCAGGCAATCACCATATGGAGATCCTATCTAGAAGCCGCACCATTCATCATAAGAACAGACCACCAAAGCCTAAAACACTTGCTAGAACAAAGGCTCCACACAGTAATTCAACAGAGGGGAATCACAAAGTTGTTTGGACTACAGTATACCATACAGTATAAGAAGGGGACAGACAATAGAGTAGCAGATGCCTTATCGAGACAATATGATGAAGAAGGGGGTAAATTGTGGGCCATCTCTACTATAGTGCATACCTGGATATCTGAGGTTCAAAAGTCTTATGAAGGGGATGATGAGACTACAAAATTGATAGGTGAGTTGGCAATTCACCCACAAGCTAGAGAAAACTACAGTTTGAAAGGAGTTCTATATTATAAACAAAGAATTCTAGTGGGCAAGCAAGCTGGATTGAGAGAAAGGATTGTCCAAGCCTTACATGACTCCCCAATTGGGGGGCATTCTAGTATCAGGGGCACACTTATGAGTCAAACAAAATTTCTTTTGGCCAAAAATGAAGGAAGGGGTGACTAAGTGGGTGACTGAATGTGAAACCTGTCTTAGATGCAAATCAGAAAACTGTGCAACTCCAGGGTTATTACAGCCCCTGCCTATTCCTGAGTCAGCTTGGCAAGATATCTCAATGGATTTTGTGGCGGGATTGCCTAAATCTTCAGGATTTGATACTATACTAGTGGTGATTGATAGATTAACTAAGTATGCCCATTTAGTTCCCCTAACCCACCCCTACACAGCAGCTACTGTAACACAAACTTTTCTCAGCAACATTTTTAAACTTCATGGGATGCCTAGAACCATAGTTTCTGACAGGGACAGAATTTTCACAGGGGTGTTTTGGGGAGAGCTTATGAAACTATTAGGCACCAAGCTACTATTTAGCAGTGCCTACCACCCACAAACTGATGGCCAAACTGAGAGGCTAAATCAGTGTATGGAAAACTATTTGAGGAGCCTATGTTTTCAACAACCTAAGAAATGGGCTAAATGGCTAGACTTGGCTGAATATTGGTACAATAGTTCACATCACAGTGCAATCAACATGACTCCCTTTCAGGCATTATATGGGATAAAACCTAGGCTTCCAGTACTACCTAACCAGGCAACTACAGTTGCTGCAATTGAAGAGATGCTAGCAGTAAGGGAAGAGATGAATCGGAGACTAAGGGAAGCTCTAGCTAAGGCACAGAATAGAATGAAGCAGGCAGCAGATAAGGAAAGAAGTTATAGGGAATTTCAAGAAGGAGAATGGGTGTTTTTGAAGCTACAACCCCATAGACAACAATCTATAGTTAACAGGAGAAATCAGAAACTATCAGCTAAATTTTATGGGCCCTTTCTGATTCTGAAAAGGATTGGGAAGGTAGCCTATAGGTTACAATTACCTGCCAAATCCAAAGTACATCCTGTGTTTCATGTTTCCCTACTCAAAAGGAAACCTGAGGCAACAACTGCTACACTATCTACACTACCACCGCTAGAAGATGGCCTACTACCTCTAGAGCCAGCCAAGATAATCAACAGCAGATATGTGGAAATTGAAGACATTCCAGTTCAACAACTACTCATTCAATGGAAAGGCCTACCCTCGATCGATGCAACATGGGAAGACAAGGACTACATCAGCAAACAGGTTCCAGAATTTTTCAATTCTTGGGGACAAAAATGTTCTGAAGGAGTGGGCATTATCAAGTATCAAAGGAAGAAAAGAGCAGAAAAAAAGCAGAATTCACATCATTAGCTAAGTAGTTAAAACAGTTATTTCAGTTATTCCAGTTATTTCCAGTTTCAGTTTCCAGTTAATTTCAATTAATTAAATAGCAGCTACAAATAGTGTAATTGTTTTATGGTATTTTAGTAATAGCTAAGGTTTTATAGGATAGAAAAGGCAATTGGATGAGGGCTGACATCAGCAGATTCCTTCTTATCATCATTGTACTAAGTTGTTAGAGATATTTTGGCAGTATGTATGAGTCACTGTCCTAGCCGTTAGCAGTAGCATCTTTATATTCCCTAAGGCTGTAATTATCATCATCCTATGAATGAAATATCTACTTTTCCTTTTATTTTCTCCTGTATTTCTATCTTCTTCTTCCTTAAGCCCTATTTCTTCTTTATTTTATCTATTCCTGCAAATTCTAGAGCTGATATTGCAAGCTAGTTAGGGAATACCTAACACATTAATATCTATTTGAGGTAATACTAGTTCAATTTACTGTTTTTGGTCTATTTTCTATATCGGTTCTGTATCAAGATACATGTGTGCTTAAGCTAGGCCATAATAAAACAAGATTAAGGGAGAAAAAAGCACCATAAATTTTTTATAATCAGACAATAAGTGGCAACATCCTATTAGAAATTTAGAATGATTACTAAGGTTTCAAACTAACCGTATGTATTATTTGAAACTAATAGTCTCCCACATCTAATATTTAATTACTTCTGGCTAGAAGCAAAAACTTCGCAATAAGCAAAAGAAATTACCTTTTGGTAGAATTCCTCTTGCAAATCACCTCCACTTGAGTGTCCAGTTTGTGCAATAGAATCAGGAGATGCTATAAACAAATGGAATAGCACATATAAGTATAATAAAACTGGTACATGCTACAACTCTTATAGAGAATCCTCACAATAAAGAACACAATCACAAGAATATCAAATAAACATAAGATCCTTAAAATAAAATGGGAACATAACTGATCAGACCATAATTGATTTTAGCATCTATAGAGATTATCCTAAAATTCTTCAGAAAGTAACATAGCAATCAACCTCAAGATAAACTGTAAATCTAATAATTTGTGATATAAATTAAGAAGTAAAACCTCAAATGGAAATAATCACATTACTAAGAACTACAAGGATGTGTAACATACTTGAAGATGTCTCTGAAAAAGGTTTCTGTGATTGATACAATTATTTCTGCTGATAAATTACATTCTGTTGTTGAAGCAAGGAGCCGGGCGGTTGACTTTGCATGGTCAAATTTCCAGATTGAGTTCCGAGCAGCTGTTGTTTCTGTTGCTGTTGTAAACCAGAAACATTGTTTTTCTGATAAGTTGGCTGTAATAGGTTTTGCTGCTGTTGCATTTGAGATTTGTACAAATGGTTGCTGAAAAATCCCCTTCTGCTTTAAAAGTTGTTGCTGAGGATTTTGAGCTTGTTGTTGCTGCTGTTGGGGAACAACCTGTTGCCTTCCTAGCATTTGTAATTGAGAATTAGCAAACATATTTGAAGGTACGCCCTGTCCCAATGGATTCCCTGCTGAGTTCTGTGGAATTCTCGAAATATTCTGCATCGTAGGATTCTGCCCAATACCATTAGGGACAGAAGTTTGTGATATACATATACCAGAAAAAGGAGGTAGTGCAGATGTCAAACTGGCAGAACTCTGAACCCCCGTGGGTCCCATATTATTAGGGATATTCTGTGATATCATTTGCTGGTGCCCTTGAGACTGATTAGCTGTATTAGGCATAGAAAGTGGATGCCCTTGGTTGTGAACTTGAGGCTGCATGTTATGTGATGCTTTTGAGGATGGACAAAAACAGAAGCTATTTCAGAAAGTAGAAGACAAACAAATGATTCAGAGAACAGAATCTAGAGGAAAACATTTAAAGGTCTAAGTCTTGCATTTCCTTTATGTCTTCCTGTTCAAGAATTTTTACCTTACATGTTTCATCAGCGAGCAAGATGAAGATATGAGATATATAATATTAGTCACTTTGGATTCTCCAATAATATAAAAGTTACAGAGTACCATTCATTTAATGTTTTGCAGTGGAATTTGACTGTTGAGTTCAAAAGGCTATACCACAGCATAGATTCATCTCCAATATAGAAAGAACGTAAAACAGGGGCAGGGAAGACAAGGCAAAATGGTGAATTCAATCATTTCATTTCTTAATTCCTGTGTTCAATCTTGGAATTACCTCCAGAATCAAGGGATATATTGTTGTTGCCAGAAGAGTTGGATGGCAAAGAATCGGGAAATATATTTTGAGATTTATAGTCCATGGCAAGCAACTCCATACTTATTTTCTGCAAATATTCACTCTGAAAAACAAGGAAATGACATAAGTTAGACACCATATTCTACTTCTAAATTATTTTTCTTGTGCTTCTCTTCATAAACTCCGCTCCTTGTTGTTTGAAGAAACCCTCCACTTCAATTGGTATTTTTTCACGAAAAGCAAACATGAGATAACAAATCCAGTCTTTCACTAAGATTTTCAATAGCTGTCCAGAATTCAAGTTGATTATGTTTCGCCCCTTCCTCGGAGAAAGACGATCAAACAATTCCCAATCCTGGTCCTTGCGGATCGGATCATCCATATAATATACAAAAAGAAACTCCAAATATTTGATATCTTTTTCTTTGAATGAGATCTCAATTCCAGCAACGGTTTCATTAGATATCTTACAACTAGAATCCCTCTTTTTTCCGATCCAGTTCCTCCACCACCACGAACCCCAGTTAGATTCAGACATGATACACTTTTTAGTTATTGGGTTTTGCGCATTGCCGGTCCTAAGCCCGGGCAAAGGAGGAAGGTTGCGTGGTAGGTCGACAGCCAACGCGTAAAACGGCTATAACTTGTTTATAGTCATGTCATTCTTTCATTATGGATCTTCGACAATTAAAGTATAACGTTGGGACGTGCCCACCTAGGCACGCATTACATCGGCACCCGGGTGTAGTGACAAGTGGGCAAGGGGTTCCATCTTATCGCCGCCTGGATAAGATGGAGTATGAGCAAGGGTTCCCGCATCATGGACGGGTGTGGGTAAAGAAGTTAGTCCCTCCACATCGACGCCCGGATGTGGTGTTAGATAGGAAAGGGTTCTCGCATCATGGACGGGTGCGAGTAAAGAAGCTAGTACATCATGAGAAGATTAGGATAGGGAGTTGGAATATTGGGTCCCTTACAAGAAAGACTATGGAGTTAGTAGATACTATGAAGAGAAGAAAGGTGGAGATAGTTTGCTTGCAGGAAACTAGATGGACGGGAGATAAGGCGAGAGAAATAGGTAATACTGGTTATAAACTATGGTATTCTGGAGGAAATAAAGGTTTAAGCGGAGTTGGAATAATGGTAGCACCAAGTATAAAGGATAATGTGGTGGAAGTTAAGAGATTTGGAGATAGGATTATTATGTTAAGACTCGTACTTGGAAAAGCTACCTTGAATGTAGTTAGTGTGTATGCCCCTCAAGTTGGATTAGATAGAAGTATAAAGGACAAGTTTTGGGAAGACATTGATGTAGTGACTCAACATGTACCAAATGAACACGAGCTTTTCATTGGTGGAGATCTAAATGGACATGTGGGGAATAATAGGGAAGACTATGAGCGAGTGCATGGAGGCTTTGGGTACGGCACTAGGAACGAGGAAGGCAATACAACATTGGATTTTGTACTAGCTCATGATTTGGTTATAGCCAACACTTGGTTCAAAAAGCGAGATTCTCACTTGATTACCTACAAGAGTGGGGGTAACCAAAGCCAAATAGATTTTCTGCTTACTAGAAGTAGAAATAAGGCTTTGTGCAAAGACTGTAAGGTTATTCCAGGAGAAGCGCTAACATCTCAACATAGGCTATTAGTCTTGGACATCAAGAAAATGGATATTTGGAGAAAGAGAAAAGAATATAGGGGACCCAAGATTAGATGGTGGGCCCTTAAGGGTATCAAGATGTTGGAGTTTAAGAAAAAGGTATTAGATGGAGGATTTGGAGATATGGAAATCGACACAAACTCAATATGGAAAGTAATGGGAGAACGTGTAAGGAAAGTAGCAGGTGAAGTGTTAGGAATTTCTAAGGGACAAGGACCTTCGCCCTCAGGATGCATGGTGGTGGAGTGAGGAGGTTCAAAATGTTATAAAGGAGAATAGGTATTGGTATAAGATGTTACCAAAAGCAACTGATGGTGAGGCTTTTGAGAAATACAAGAGGGCTAAGAAAGAAGCTAAGAAGGCTGTTAGTCAAGCACAAGGTAAATACTTTGAAGGCTTGTACCAAAAGCTAGGAACACGTGAAGGAGAGAGACATATACAAGCTAGCTCGATTGAGGGATAAGAAGACAAAGGATTTGAATGGAGTCGAATGCATTAAAGATGAAACACAAAGAGTCTTGTTAGGAGATATAGAGATCAAAGAGAGATGGAGAAACTACTTTGATCGGTTATTCAATGATGGAAAGGAAGATGACATTGCAGGATTGGAGGTAAGCGGAGTTGAGAAAAACCTAAATTACATAAGAAGAATTACGCATAGTGAAGTGAAGGAAGCTCTGAAAAGGATGAAGGTAGGGAAAGCATGTGGGCCAGATAACATACCGATTGAGGCTTGGAAATGCCTTGGAGATGAGGGAATAGTTTGGTTAACCAAACTATTTAACTCTATATATAGGGAGAGGAAAATGCCGGACGAGTGGAGAAGAAGCACCCTTATACCTATATTTAAGAACAAAGGAGATATACAAGACTGCTCTAATTATCGAGGTATTAAACTGATGAGTCATACAATGAAACTTTGGGAGAGAGTGATCGAACATCGTCTTAGGATGATCGCTAAGGTTTCCGCAAACCAATTTGGTTTCATGCCTGGTAGGTTCACGACTGAAGCTATTTTTCTTCTGAGAAATCTAATGGAGATATATAGGGAGAAGAAGGACATTCATATGGTTTTCATTGACTTAGAAAAAGCATATGATAGAGTGCCGAGGAAAGTACTTTGGTGGGCACTGAAGAAAAAAGTATTCACGTAAAGTACATAAACTTAATAAAGGACATGTATGAAGGGGCGGTAACAAGTGTTAAAACTGGACAAGGAGTGACAGAGGAGTTTCCCATCACAATTGGATTGCATCAAGGATCATCTCTAAACCCATTTTTATTTGCCCTAGTTATGGATGAGTTGACCACCAAAATACAAGACGACATCCCATGGTGTTTTGTTTGCGGATGACATCGTATTGGTTGATGAATCAAGGGAAGGGGTTAACAAGAAGCTAGAAGTGTGGAGAAATGCGTTAGAGAGTAAAGGTTTTAAGTTAAGTAGAAGTAAGACGGAGTATTTGCATACCAAGTTCAGCTTACGGAAAGGAGACGAAGGAGAAGTAAAACTAGGAGATACAATCGTACCAAAATGTAAACGATTTAGATATTTGGGCTCTATCTTCCACAAGGAGGGGATGATTGATGATGATGTAACTCATAGAATTAATGTAGGATGGATGAAATGGAGAAGTGCTACCGGAGTCTTATGTGACAAAAAGATACCTTTGAAAGTGAAAGGTAAATTCTACAGAACGGTGGTTAGGCCAGCCATGACATATGGGAGTGAATGTTGGGCTATTAAGACGCAACATATTCAAAGGATGAATGTGGCGGAAATGAGGATGCTTAGGTGGATGAGTGGGCATACAAGGATGGATCGAATTAGAAATGAGTGCATCCGCCAAAAGATCGGTGTGGCACATATTGAGGATAAACTGAGAGAAGGACGACTAAGGTGGTATGGACATGTGCTACGTAGACCAATAGATGCTCCAGTTAGAAAATGTGAGAACTTATGGACAGAGAGTAAGGGTAGAGGGAGAGGTAGACCTAAGATTACTTGGAGGGAAACTATTTCTAAGGATATGCGTTTACTCGGTATGGACGAAAATTTGGCTTTTGATAGAGCTTCATGGCGTCAGAAGATCCATATAACCGACCCCACCTAGCGTGGGATTTAAGGCTTGATTGGTTGGTTGGTGCTTCTCTTCATAATTAAGGAAGTATATCATTGCAGCACTGACAACATACCTGGCTCGCAGAAGCAGTGTAAATCTTTTCCTCAAAACACAGCCATTTTCTTCAGCTCTTCTAGTCTATCTTGGTCAGAAAATGGAAGCTGTCTCTTCAGTGAGTCCATTCTACACAAGCAAAACAATTAATTTCTCAATTAGAGTTTGGGGGAAAAAATTATTATGTCCCCAATTTGGTGTCCCCTTTCATGTCCCCCATTCATTTTAGACATGTGGCAATATTTATTATAATTTTATTATTTTTCAAATTTACTTTCCTACTTTTCATCACATCTCTCCTACAAACTTGCCATATGTTGAAAAATGAATGGGGGACATGGAAGGG
This sequence comes from Euphorbia pulcherrima, assembly GCA_947683365.1. Lineage (NCBI taxonomy): Eukaryota > Viridiplantae > Streptophyta > Magnoliopsida > Malpighiales > Euphorbiaceae > Euphorbia > Euphorbia pulcherrima. The sequence goes on from CANTUS010000016.1 coordinate 11,535,797, forward strand.
AACACCAAATTGGGGACATGTGATTTTTTTCCGAGTTTGGGCATAAGTAAATTAGAAGCCGGGAAGAAACCTTGATCAATAAAATCTTGATAGTTATATAGTTACATTTTCAAATGACCGCACACTATCTAAACTATACAAACTGGAAAAATGACTGTCATTATCCTCCAATAATGGTCTTCACCCGGAGGTAACAGGCCCTCTAATTTGCTGGTTAAACACTTCCTTGAAGTTTGCATGTTGAAGCTTAGTTTTTTCAGAAAATCAAAACAACTTCTACATTGTTTTTTTAGAAAATCAAAGATATATGTGTAAATATAATAGTGCCAATCTATCTGTACATAAAATGTTCCAAATCCATAATAATGTAAAAGAATAAAATATTATCCCTTCCAACAATAAATTGTGGTGCATTCATGTCATACAAATTACAGCTATAACCATATGCTCTTTACAATCATGACAAACCACTACCCAATCTTCATGGTAGCAAAAGAAAAATTGATGCCAAGAAAAACACAAATTACAGTAAGAAACCCAAAAACAACAATCCATTTCGAACTAAGGTGCAACTTATGAATTTTCCCATTTTCCTTTGTCTACAGGTTAAAACTCTACTTTAACAATCCTGATATATCATCATAAGCTCATCTTTCAATGCCTGGAAAACTCAATACAAAATTATAGATGACAATGGCACAACACATGTACCAGTCCATATAGCCGACCCCACCTAGCGTGAGATTTAAGGCTTAGTTGGTTGGTTGGTTGTAATGGCACAACAGATATACCAGTCCATCACGGTCATTTGTAATGCAGGCAACAGATTCCAACAACGGAACCTTAAACTCCACACAGGAAAAAAAATTGGAAAATGAATAACAAATAAATTTGCATCCATCTCATTTTGCATACAAATAAACAAAACGATAGTTTCAAATGTGCCCCATTCAGGAAAATTAGACTTAGAGGCAATAATAAAACGGACAGAAAAGCCCTTTAAAGTAAACGGAATACTAACATCTTATTGACAACTTTTTTGCGGGAATCAGCTGGCACCTGAGCTCTCCAATCAACTCCTGTTTCCACATGAGGCTCAGAACCTTGGCCATCAGTAGGTCTCAAATCATTGGTATCCATGAGAATGCCTGAAAGTAATGCTTAACGATGCTAAAGAGATATAGTATGAACCGTTGGAATAAGTTAAAGGTAAAGAAAACAACTACACATTCAAATCTTCACTAGAGTAAGGGCATCTCCAACCCTACCACTTCAAATTTAAAGTTGCTATGGTGTTCATTCCCCAACCGATTATAAAAGGTAATATTAATTTACAAAAAAAAATTAATTAATTAAATTAGTTTTAAAATAATATAGAAATATTTAAAAAGTATTTAAAGAATAAAGAATTAAAAATAATTAGAAAGAATAAATTTTTTTTTTTTATAAATAGGGTATCTTCATTCCATAAAAACATCAAATACAACCACAAATACAACTCATATAAGGCTAAAACCATCAACAATTCCACATAAGGGAAATATAACTCCACATAAGAATAAAAGACTAACCAAAAGGTGGCAAAAATCACTAAACCATAACAAAGAAAAACACAACATTTTCCTTGAATTTGAACCTCCAATAGAACGAACTTCCATAGTTGTAGATCTACACCATTTCAGATCTGAAGCCTTTCTCAACCGAAATTAGATCTAAATAGATAGTTTCATAAAAGCGTAGATCATCATATCAATGCTGTGTTAACCCGTTTGGGCTGAAATAAACCAGTTTCGTCCAAAAAGATGTTGAAGACAAGTAAATATGAAAAATAATGAAAGCCCAAAGATAGATGATCTAAGCTATAAAGCTCAAAAACTCTGGAAAATTGCAGAGATAGGAAGAGATCAAAACAAAAGAAAAGAAAGGTACAAAGGAAACTAAATAGGAGGAGAAGAGGAAAAAGAAGGCCAAATGTTTAGCTTCTCCCTCCTCCTCTACAAGTGAGCTGAAATCAATATAAAATATTTTTTGAAGTTGTGAATAGTGCGACTTCAATTTCGCATAAAAGGCGATCAAATGCTGGCTTCCGATCATTCAATTTCGCAACTACAAATCATATATCTATCAATTATAGAAATGACCGAATACTTGATGATTCATCCTCAAAATCGACCATGAAAAAGCATAATCAACAGTCTTGTAAAATTAAAACCACTATCGATATCGCATGAAAGAATTCAATCAATGTCAGTCCGTCAAGAAAATAAAAAATAAGATAAACAAATAGAGAGGGCAACAATCACCTTGAGTTTGAATGAGTCGATCTTAATGTTGAATTTGTCGTTGTTTTGGAGACGGGAGCCTTTGTAAACGTAATTTTTTACACTCTCTGAGAGTGAGTTGGCTGCTTACTGTAGAGTAGAGTTTGTACTTGCAATTACATAAGAGTCCCTAGCTAAATACAACAATTACTAATCGAGAAATACATAATAACAGCCTTGATGGATTAAGGGCGTGGATTCAACCATTTATTTCTCCATGTTTGGAAATGTTCTATAATATGAATGAGATTCCATATTATTATTTTTTTTTTATTTAGTTAAAGGTTACCTAGAAAGAGGAAAAAGGTAAGGAAGCAACGCTTCACCGCTGTTAAAAATTCTCTATTAGACTCGTCTTTTAGAAAAGAAAAAGGAAAAAAATACAAGAAAAGAGAATAAAAAAATATCCAGCCATTACGGAAAACAATAATCTATCAACTATAGAGTAAATTTTGACGGAGGTTTACGCTCCCGTTTAGATAGCTCCTTGCGCTCCCGCTCTTGCTTAGCTTGTTCTTTTGCGGCGACCGAAACTCTTGGTTTCCTTGGAAGTTGGATATTGTCCCCCTCCTCTATCTCACACCGATAACTGTCATCGCAGGTGGCGAACGAAAAACTTTGCCTAACAGGCGTCGACTGCTTGGCTTTCATTTTTGCCTCTTCTCGCTCTGCAAAATCTGCCCAAGAGCCCGGGACACCTTTCTCCGGTTGTGAGTAATCCGATTCAAAGCCCTCTTGATCAACCTCATCTGAGGCATTCTTGGAATGATTGGAATCATCTGAAACTTCTATAATATGTCCGTCAATTGGCTTTTGAACTTCAGTTTCCTTCGAGCTCTAAGTTAGCTGTTTCCAATGAATTAGCGGAGACATAATTTCCCGGCTCCTTATCAAACACCTCATTAGCCGCAGCCTCAATCGCCTCGATAACCAATGCCTCAATCTCATCAGTATTGCCTATTGGTTCCAGAGGCTTCAAGTTTGGTCACTCCTTCCCAGCCTGTCTATGAACAACAGGCTAATTTTTCTCAGGCCTTTTCCTCTTAAATTGTTGAACATGTGGCTTTTGCGCCACTTTATGCCTGCAATCAACTGCAGAATGTCCAATTGACTTGCAAAAGGAGCAAGGTAGGAATGTTCTCGTATTCAATATTCACCCAAAAAATATTTTCTGCAATATCAACACGGGCCTGATGTATAATAGGTTTTGAGAGATCTCTGTCAACCAGAATTCAAGCGTAATGCCCAAATTCTTCTTCAATAGTGTTGCGATCAAAGCGAATAGGAACCCCGACCCCTTGCGCAACACTGGAAAGAAGCCTGCGATCCCAAAATTCCCAAGGTAGATTGAGAAAACGAATCCAAACCTGAGTGTTAGTTTGCTTGTGTGTAGTAGGGTCGACACCTGCTTTCCAAACTCAGAATCGTATGATTCCTGGTTTAAGATTTAGACTATCGGTAGCCCAACTTTTCTGTAAAACCTCTGCTAATGGCATAATTATGTGGAAAAAACCCTTTCCCAAAGATATCAGCTTCCAATCCATGTTTCTATTCCATATGGAATTTAATTTTTGTTTGATATCAGCATGTTTCCATGGCTTCTCGCCCTTCGTAAGAGTCAATCTCCCGATGACAGAACAATGGCATGAAGAGATGCGGTCCTTGTAAAATTCCGTCGATATTTTCACTGCCTTGTAACCGTTGCCGGCGTCAGAGATTATGGCTAAAACAACCTTCTGATTAGAGCTTCCAATCGGAGTTGATGAGGAGTCATTGTTGACAACAGCTTCATAAGAGAGAGAGAGTTCTTTGGCGGGTTAGGGTTAGGAGAAGATGCGATAGGATCTGTAAGTTCTGCTGCATATGAAGGTTTTCCATTCGGAACCCTAGGGTTCGAATCATTGGGATGATTCCTGCTTCCCTTGAGTGAGGCGTTTTTTGCTACTGAGATTTCCGAAAAGAAAAGCAAATCTTGATCCAAAAAATCGTCGGAAGCCATGGTGGCCGGCGATAAGAGAATTCAGTGATTAGGGCTAGGGTTTCACCCGAATTGCCATCCGAGCTAATATCAAACTAAATTAAATTTCAGGTCCCAGTTTCCATATTATTACTTGAGTAAAACCAATTTTTAATAACAAAAATATTATTATTTATAGTTCATTAGTTTTACTATTATAATTAATAAATTATTATTATAATATTAGAATGAGTATTATCAATAATAATCCATGTTATTAAATATTACTATTACATCTAATTAATATAATGGTTGTGGAAATTTAATTTCGAATCTAGAGTGAAAATTTAATTTCGAATCTAGAGTGAAAATGGTCTAGATGCGTTATTGTCAGTTTTTCACATGACGAAAACGTGTTTTGAACAAATTTTCTTATATGCTCTTATGAATTTATATTTGATTCACCGTCTTGATATTCATATTGCAAAGTTGTCATACATTACACATTTAATTTTTCCATGATATCGATGTTCTATAAAAATGAATGTAATTTCTTATTAGGCTATTACTTGAATTAAATGTAAAATAATTTTCAAAAGCAAAAATATTATTTATATGTAGTTGGTTATGTATTATTATATTTAATTAATTAGTTACTAATAATAAATTGTTATAATTATTATCAATAATAACAATTATAATTAGTTGAAATATTATTCCATGCTTACACAATGGTCTCCAACTACACTGGATTCAGAAATAGGACGAAATTACATCATGTTGGAAATATGGCATATTAGATAATATTGTACATTATCTGCTTTAGGCTAAATTATAATATGGAAAAGTTATGATTTGAATAACATGAAATATGTCATTGTATTCTACGCTTCGAGAGCTTTCCAACGATATATTATAAGCCTAAAAAGGATTAACGGTGAATGAGAAATTGTAGTTTAAAGTTTGAACATCTGTCAAACTTAAACGCGCTAAATCGGTGATTCGGTACTAAAAAAAATTGTCTCGTCATATTTTTTTCACCAGATTTTTATTATGGATTAATGGGTGATAAATCCCTTAATCAATAATATTTTTCATAACATTCACCATACATTTGTGGTTATAAAAGTTAATGTCTTTTAAACCTTATTAAGCCATGTTAAGGCCATATACCCTATAAACACTCTACTCTTGTATGCCTTCTATCAATATACTTTTCTTCACTCTTTCACTCTTGAAAAAATCCAGCTGGTTTTTGTGTTTGTTTACTTTGTGATTTATTTTCTGTTTTCATGCTAAAAATATCTCTCAAAGTTTTCATTCATTTTACAAGAAGGCTACTTAGATTTAGGTTCTTGTGAATTGCTCTTCACAAGCTTAGAGTTCGACTAACAATTGCGGTTGTATCATGGGAGACAAATTCACCAGTAGCGGATGAATAATTATCTTAAGGAAACTGAGTTTCAAACCTCCGCAATAAGTTTCTTCTTCGGTAAAAGGTTTAAGTATTTTTCTATTATAATTGTTACATTTCTATATCTTTGAGAATCATATTGTAATATGTACATATTCTTAATGAAATATAATATTATTTATTTTATTCAATACCGTTACTAATAAGTTTCTAACAATCTTAAGACAATTATATGTCTATATTTTTTTCTTAAGTTAAGTGCAGGTTACTAGATTTCTTGAAGACTATTTTTAGAACAAAACATTGTTCGTATAAAAAAGACAGTAAATTGCTTTTCATTAAAAAAATCTCTTTATTCTTTTTCTTGGTTTTCTTGTTTACAAGTATCTGACTTACTCTGTTCAGATTATGAATTGAGAAAATTATGGACATTATTTTACCGATTGGAGGTAGTGGTTCTGAAATGGTTCCAGGCTAGAATAGCCAAAATGGACAAATTGATCCTATTGGTGCTGGACCTAATGGAAATGAACTTTCGAGTTTAACGATTGTTATGCCTAATGATCATGAGGTTGCTTTGGGATTATATCTTATTTCAACTCTTAAAAGATCGGAGAAATTTTGTGGATCAAATTTTAAAGTTTGGCAATATAAAATGTTTTTCTATGTGACAAATATGAGATACCATAATATATTAAAGATGACCCTCATGTTGGAGTGGTTAAAGGTTCTTTTCAATTATTTATGGATGGTTGGAATTATTTGGATTTTCTTTGCAAAAATCATATATTGAATGAATTAGTCATTGACCTATATAAGGTGTGCAATATTAACCGTATTGCAAACGAATTGTGAGATTCTTAAATAAAATTTTTTTTATTTCTAATCAAGTTTTGGCGAAAGCTAGAGTGGTGAAGGTCATTAGAGACTCCAAAAGGGCAAACAACATGTTAAATATAAGTTCAAATTGGACAAAACAGAAGCATATCCAAGAGACAAATGTTAAATGGAAAATGCTTAAATTGCAAAAAGCGACAAAAATCATTTGTTTGTAAATTGATAAAAATGGTCACTAACATTGAGGTAAAAGTTATGAAAGAAATTACAAAAGATGTATGTGACATCAATGTTCGTGTTATAATTTTCGAGGTCAATATGACTGACTCAAACCCGATGGAGTGGTGGCTTGACACTGGTGCTACTCGTCACATATGTTGTGACAAAGAGTCTTTTGTTAAACTGACTTTTATTGAAAATGGGGAGAAGCTCTTCATGGGCAATTCTGCTACTTCCAAAGTTAAAGGACATGGAATGGTGATTCTGAAAATGACTTCTAGCAAAGAAGTAAAACTGCAAAATGTCTTGTATGTACCTGACATGAAGAAGAATCTGGTTTCTGGGAGCCTATTGAGTGCACACGGCTTCAAGATGGTATTTGAATCTCAGAAATTTATTTTGTCTAAGGGAGACATGTATGTGGGAAAGGGATATGAATGTAATGGAATGTTCAAATTCGATTGTATATCTTATAAGCAAAATTCTATTAATGAGATTGACTTTGTTGCTTATATGATCGAGTTTTCTAATTTATGGCATAGTGGACTTGGACACGTTAAGTTTGATACTTTACGACGTTTAATTAACTTGAATCACATACCCACATTTTATATCGATAAATCACAAAAATGTGAAACGTGTGTTGAGACAAAATTAACAAGATCTTCATTTGAATCCGTTGAAAGAAATTCAGAATTACTCGGCCTAATACATACCGATATTTGTGACTTGAAATGCGTTCAATCAAGGGGAGGAAATAAATATTTTATTACCTTCATAGATGATAGCACAAAATATTGTTATGTATATTTGCTAAAAAGCAAAGATGAGGCTTTGGAGAAATTTATACTCTTTAAGCAGGAAGTAGAAAACCAACTTAATAAGAAAATTAAGAAGGTTAGAAGTGATCGTGGTGGTGAATACGTTGCACCATTTGGCAAATTTTGCTCTCAAAATAGAATTATTCATGAAGTAACACCACCTTACTCTCCACAATCAAACGGTATAGCTGAATGCAAAAATCATACTCTAAAAGAGATGATGAATGCAATGTTAACCAGTTCTGGTTTACCACAAAACATATGGGGTGATGCTGTTTTGTCAGCTAATTATCTTTTGAATAAGATACCACATAAGAAATAAGACAAAAGCCCTTTATGAATTATGGAAGGGTAGAAAACCGTCTTATAATTACTTGAAAGTGTGGGGGTGTCTTGCAAAGGTAATTACTCCATTACCTAAATGTATGAAAATAAGTCCAAAGGCGGTGGATTGTATTTTCATAGGCTATGATAGTAATGAAAATGCATATCGATTTCTTGGGTATGAATCTAAAAACCCGGATGTACACAAGAATACTTTGATAGAGTCAAAGGACGCTTCATTTTTTGAAGATGTATTTCCATGTAAGGGAAAAGGCGAAGGGTCGGGAACTAAAAGGTCTTGTGAACCTATTGTAAGTGACTGTCAAGTTGATCAACAAGACATTGATAACTATGACAATCTTCAATCAATGATTGAAGAAGATGATCAAAATTCTTAAGAAGAGAATAATACGGATCATAAGATAGAACCTAGAAGAAGTAAATAGGAAAGGGTTAAAAAAACCTTTGGTTTGGATTTCTTAATGTATATGGTTGAACCAAGCCAAAGAGCTATGAGACTCATAATTTTTACCTCAGGGTCGTGAATCCACCTCTTCGTGATCCGTATGACACCTTCGGGGAGCTTAAATGATGATTTGGGAAATAAGGGGTGGTTTTAGTCTCTAAATCCTACTTTTAATGATTTCTAAACTTAAATTGCACCTAATATCAGAGAGTTCAGTAGAGAAAAACTAAGAAAAGATGAATTAAATCCTCTTTTCCTACATTTTCTAAACTTTATCCCACTAGAATTAGCTAAAATGCTCAAAATCTCCTTAAGATTTTGAGAGATGAAAGTGTTGAACCCCCAAATTTGTTGTAAATGCCTCCTTATACATGCTCAAATCCGGTGGAAATTGCCTTGGATCAATTATTCGACGGATATCGAGTAAAAAGGCATACAACTGTTCTACAGCAGAAAATCATGCCATCGGCGGTGGCCTCACTCTCTTGACAGGTCTAAAAAGCAAGCATGAATAGTGCTCAAATCTGGGAAAAAGCAAGAAAATCCGCCAAAAGCAATTTCAACGGGATGATCTGAATTATTAGGCTCTTTTTTGACTTTTTATTGGTATTTTGGACTAAATTATTTTTTAGGTGCAAATCATCAGTCTGATCTAACACCAGACACGTCGAACTGAATTTTTTTGAAAATAAAATTCATAGAGAATTTTTTATCGATAATAAAAATTATGAAAAGATTTTTATCATGAGGAATAAAATCGAGCATACGTCATCATCATCTCGCGAGAGGGACTGTAAAATGCCGTGCTCACAGGCTGCCCCTCGAGGGGTCACTACTGCCATAGGTCAGTATGATCGTATAAAAGAGTAAGGGATAGGAATTATACCTCATGGATGATAAGGTTTTGATTCTGCAGTGACTCCATTTGGTGACTGGTTTGCCCCTTGATTGGGCTTGAGCTTTGAGATTGGTTTGCCCCTTGGTCAGGCTTGAGCTTTGAGATTGGATTGCCCTTTGTTCGGGCTTGGGCTTTGAGATTGGATTGCCCCTTGGTTGGGCTTGGGCTTTGATATTGATTTGCCCCTTAGTCGGGCTTGGGCTTTGAGGATTGATTTTCCCCTTGGTCGAGCTTGAGCTTTATTGGTTTGCCAAGCGGGCTTAGGCTTTTCGAGTTTTGAGATTATGGAGCGTCGTTCCTGCAATAAGTGACAAGTAAATGAGATTAGACTGATTTTTAGATGACATTTATACTACTTGATTGATTTTATGAAACAAAAATATTTTTGCCCATTCGATCAACAGTAAAAACATGATAAATTAAAAGCACAAGGGTTTTAGAAGTCCTCGAATGTTGAGGGCTTGAGCCTAGATCCCATTGAACTATTGAAAAGGCAATTAAAATGCCCCTGGAGAAGTTGATGTCGTCGGTGGCTTGGAGTGATACCGCTGGCTGTATGAGGTGCCACGTGACATCTTTGACTAGTCAAAGAAATTCAAAAGTTGCCCCTGGTGAGAATGAGGCCGCTGGATTCAAAGGATGACAGAGACACCGATCTCATCATGGACTTCATTTAATGAATGGTTTTCCCCTAGGTCGGGCTGGGGCTTTGAGGAGATCTTTCCTAGAAGGGTCCAAAGAGCCAATTTGGTCTTACGCCAAGAAGTGTTCGAAGAGCCAGATTGGTCTTGCGCTAAGGAGAGTCCGAAGAGCCAGATTGGTCTTATGCCAAGAAGGGTCCGAAGAGCCAGGTTGGTCTTTCACCGAAAAAGGGTCCGAAGAGTCAGGTTGGTCTTTCGCTGAAAGGGTCTTACAAGCTAGGTCGGTCTTTGGTGGAGAGAGTTTGCCAAGGGGGTCCGAAGAGCCGGATTGGTCTTTTGCCAAGAAGGGTCCGAAGAGCTAGGTTGGTCTTTCGTTGAAAGGGTCTTACGAGCTAGGTCGGTCTTTGGTGGAGAGAGTTTGCCAAGGGGGTTCAAAGAGCTGGATTGGTCTTTGCCAAGAAGGGTCCGAAGAGCCAGGTTAGTCTTTCGCCGAAAGGGTCTTACAAGCCAGGTCGGTCTTTGGTGGAGAGAGTTTTCCAAGGGGGCCTGAAGAGTCGGATTGGTATTTTGCCAAGAAGGGTCTGAAGAGCCAGGTTAGTCTTTCATCGAAAGGGTCTTACGAGCTAGGTCGGTCTTTGATGGAGAGAGTTTGCCAAGGGGGTCCGAAGAGCCGGATTGGTCTTTCGCCAAGAAGGGTCCGAAGAGCCATGTTGGTCTTTCGTTGAAAGGGTCTTACGAGCTAGGTCAGTCTTTAGTGGAGAGAGTATGCCAAGGGGGTCCGAAGAGCTGGATTGGTCTTTCGCCAAGAAGAGTCCGAAGAGCCATTGGTCTTTCACCAAGAAGGGTCCAAAGAGCCAGGTCAATCTTGCACTAAGAAGTGTCCGAAGAGCCAGATTGGTCTTGAGCCAAGAAGGGTCCGAAGAGCCAGGTTGGTCTTTTGTGCATGGGGTGCCCTCAGTAATCTTTGGCATCAAGCGCAGTAATATCCTTTGGTTTTGTAGCAAGTGTCATTTGAGTAGCAAGCGTTACTTGTTTTGCATTTTGCATCAACTGTCATTTGTAGATTGCATGAGGCGCCCCTGTATTAGAGAAACTCGAAGTTAGTCAAAGGATAAGTAATATTTTTACTGCTTGATCGATTTTGTGAAACAAAAATAATTTTGCCCCTTCGATCAATAGTAAAAAAAGAAGTATAAATAGCAAATTAAGTTACGATTTTCCAAGGGATTCGGAGGAGTTGTTTGTAGAGGTTTGACAGGTCGTCTGAGCCATTTTGAGCGTGACCCTTGATGCTTCTTCTTGATCGGAAGATGAACCCAAGCGGTTGGAGCGGACATGCCCCTTCTTGATTGGTGGATGCTGGTTAGATGGTTGGTTGAGCTTGCTCGACATGTTCAGAGCCATGCCCCTAGGCTTCATTCCTCGATAATTTTCTTTTGGATATTTTAGAAAATAGAAAATGCAAGGGTATATGCATGACATGAATGCATGAATGCTACAAAATTATGTGGTATTCGGTTGAATCATGTCGGATGGGCAAATGATGCTTCTGTAGTGACAAGGTAGGCATGTGTGATGGAAGCAGAACACCTCAAAGATGACTGCTATGAAAGACCTGGGCCCGAGTCTGAGTTCAAGTTTGAGTTTCAATCAAGATATAGCTCACAGTAGGTATCTAGCTTTGAGTGGATTGAGTCATTGACTTGTAATGCTCGACATTTGCAAGGATGATCAGTAGAAGTTGGGCCTCCATCTGCTTACAAGAAGTACTCACAGCCGAGGCTGGAGTGGTAATCCACTGAGGATAGTCTCAAAATTTTCTTGATGTGCATTCGCTTGATGGCAAAAGAATTCAGCGTGACATGTGCATTCGTCTTTCATATATTTGTTAGTTCTAATTTTTGCATAGACCCGATTAGTGTGATGGGCTATCGAACCTCTTTCAGGTTTTCAATCCAGCAGACATGTTTCCTGCATAGACCGTCCTTTTCGAATATTCAGCCTATCTCTCTTTTTTTGTATTATTATTATTTTTCTTCTTTTTTTTGTCTTTATTTTTACCTGGACCTCCCTTTTTGGGTTTTCAATCCAACAGACTTATTTTTGACTTTTGCATAGACCTGGATGTTTTTAGTCTATCCAGATTGATTTGTCTTTTAGATGTTGAATTATTGAGCACTTATACGGATGAGCTCTGAGTACCCTCCATTAAGTTTACTTGCGATGTTTCCACCATTTGGCTACCAGGCATTCATACAATCACAAGCATAAAGATTTCAGTACGAAAGACACTTTCAATGAATGAATTTAACCGGTGTACAAGATGTTGGTAACCATTATCATTTAATCAAACTCCTGATGTTAACCAGCACTTACAGATTTTCAAGTTAACTTCTTACTATTTTTCTCTCATGCCTAATTTTTGACTGTGTCGGCCTTTTTGGGTTTTCGGTTCAGCAGGAAATTTTGTGAAAGATACCCTAATTTTTGCCAAGCTGGTTTGTAGAATACCAATCATCGGGTGTCACCCTAATTTTTGCCCGATTGATAGAAGACTGAAAGGCGGATGATTTATTATATATATTTTTTATTGTGCCACTGTTTTGATTTATTTCTTTTGTTTGAATATGATAATGCTTAAGCCCGTCTTGGTCGATCAGGTCGACGAATCCATTCTTGTCCATGCTCATAATCTTGGTTGCACTGTTTATCGAGAACCGTCTTAACCACACAGGGACTTTTCCAATTTGATCTAAACTTCTCCTCGATGCTGGTGTTGGAAAGTTTTTGCTGCCTCAACGTTGGGTCTCTGACTCTTGATGAGAACATTCGGCATCCGCCTTGCTATCATACACTTGGTCATGCCTTTGCAAGTTGTCTAGGGACCTTAGTGTCCATTTGACTATCACACTAAATTGCTCGATCCATTCTGACCTTCAAAGCGGCATCGGGTAACCTTACTTTGATTTCAGTTGCTCATATTGCAAGGAGTTGGCCCTGAGGGAGCTTTGATGTTTATGTATGGTTCTATGGATGAATGGCAGTGTTTCAACCCGACCTCTATGGGCTGTTGGGATCTCAGGAAGCGTCTCTTCAATTAGTTTATTTGTCACTTTGATTGTTCCTTTAGCTTGTAGTTCGTGCGGAGAAGATTTTTAGCATTTAATTACATTTCCTCTGATTAATTTGGAAATTGCCCCTTGAAGTAGAACTTTATTGTCGAAGGAGATGTGACGAGATGAGTCGTATCAAGCCAAGGAGATGCTCCCTTGTGAATTCGATCGTCGACTGGTGTTGGATTCAACTCTTGGCTATTTTGAAAAGTATCTCACATCCACTTCATAAACTTGTGTCCAACATTCGATGATGGTTGAATCTTGTCAATGCTACCAATCCTTTATAACGAGGATGGGCGAAGAGTAGCGAAACTGTGAAACCTAATGAAAGGAAGGTACCCACATCCCCGTAAACCTGATATTGATGGTGCCTTTTCACCTTGGCAATACATTTGGCAATTTGATTTCGGTAACAAACAGACTACTTGCCCAATCCTGAGGTTTTTTAAGCAATGGTCACTAATGGTAAAGCTTCTGTTTAATTGCAATTGGTACATTTGGGGATGGGATGCTTGGAAACTCGGTGGCCTATTCTGAGCATATCTTTGTATGACCAGGCATAAGCATTATCACGATCTTTAAGCACTTTTGTTATCTCACATTTTTTATAACAGGAGTTAAATCATTGGAAATGGTTAACACTTGAGAGATTCCATTTGTAATCGAATTAATTTCATGCAATAAAGTATCTAGAATACTAAAAATGTCATGCGTATGGTCATATGAATGCGTGGATTAATTGGTCAAAACATGAAACAAGTAAATAAAATGAAGGTTACTCGTGGAGCTAAAAGTTTAAAGGTAGAATTGTTCAAAATGAAAGCGTAAAGAAATCTAAAGATTACACATCAAAGCTTGTCATCCTCCATAGGCCAAGGGTCCTCGTTGTTGATATCGACGGTGAGACCATCCTCGGTAGGTTCCATCAATGTGTCATCCTGATCGAAAGCTAGAGTCTTATGATGCTCGGTGGCTGGCGAGATGTCCCTCACTTGACTTGCCCCCTCGATAAGAGCCCTAGTGGGTTGTTCTATTATTTCAGCTAAGAGGCTCTCTGCTTCACCTTTTCCGAGCTTCCACCCTTTCTTTATTAGAACTGTCATGGCCTTAGACATTGCGGCAATAGCCTCTTCGAGCTCTTCATCATTTGGTTTCTCATCTTTATTGATGGAGTAAGACTTTCCCTTTCCTTTAGACCAGATGACCTTGATGAGTTCCTGCGGCCCATTTCCTTGTTTAAGTAAGCTAGAATTAGCCATTTCTGTCTGGTTGTAGAACTCTAGTGAGGGGAAATTCATAATGCTAGGCACTCTTACGGGTTTAACAATTTTCTTTTCCCGCACCAAATAGCGGATGGCTCGAACTAGAGTCTTACATTCGTTAGTGCGGTGACCCGGTAGGACATGATATCCGTAAAAACTTTTCCTTTTATCTTTTATAGGGGGTCCATACTCACGAAGGGATTTGAGAAGGCCAGCCTCTCTTAATCCGATGAAGATTACATTCAGTGGTATCTTCCATGGGTTTGTATTGCTTGCTAGGACACTACATGGATCGGTAGTGGTTGAGGGTGCCAATTTCTAAGAGGCTCCTTTATTCATCCTGACTCGAGATGAAGATATGCTTGATATCACAGCATATCGACTGACGTATGCTGAAGTTCTAGGAAACCCGACCTTCATTTCTTTAGAGTTCCCCCTCTTTCTGATCATAATTAGCAGCCACCAATTGATGAAAGAAGGATTCAACTTCAGGTATCATTCCTGGAGGCTGCATGACCTGGTCGTATGAGGAGGGAATGTTTACTTGCACTGTAAGTGGTTGAGATTGTTTAGCTCCCTCACAAAGGTTCGGTTCGGAAGTGAACAGGTCTTGGGGGTAGGTAGCCCTTTTGGGTGTGATACTAAATTAACTAGGCGTCGTGGATGCGGGTAGCATAAGTTATGAGGGAGTGACCAACATATGGGATAAGCCATGGGAAAATAAGGTAAGAACTGAATCTTGGGCTTCTTTCCACTGTTCGAAGTTAGTAGATAAAGGCGATTGCAGGAGAGCTTCAACTTCAGCTGTCATGCCCGGAGATTGCATGACTTAGTCGCTAGGTTTGGGGACTGTCGACTGACGAGTGAGTGCTTCTACTAAAGGTGTCATGCCCGAAGATTACATGACCCAGTCATGAACTCAAAACTGGCTATATGGATAAGGAGGTGGCAAACCAATTCGGGGATTAGATACCAGTTGGGTATTGAATGGGTTTTAAGGGTAAGTAGTTCCTCGGGGTGTTATAATAAACTGAGGAGGACTGGGAGTGAAAAGCGGTGGAGGCACTGCAGGCCTAGCTAATCCACTAGAGGAAATAAAGACTTGGTGAGTAAAAACATTGGAAAATGGAAGGTTAATTGAGGTCTAAAGATGGGTTGAGGTTTGATCGAATTGGAACAAGCTGGAATGAATTCGGGTCGGAGCTGACTGAATCGGAAGCTGAGCAAACTGAATCGTTTGTGCCCCTGTTGGGCCAGATAAAACCTGAGTTAAACCATTCTGAACAAACCCATTTTGATTCTGAGTCTGAATACTTGATTCTAAAACTCGGTTGGAATTCTTATCCTCCAAGGCTTGTCTAACAGCTTTTTGAAAAACTGTTTGAATCTATTCCTGCATAGTGTCTCAAAAGAGATTCGAATTGATAAATTGAGTCATGGTGGCGGCGATTTTAGAGCTAAAAGATGGCGGAGGAGCTTCTCCCGAGGTAGGGGTAGGACAGGTTTGCCCCTTGGGCGGTGCAACGTTGTCATCATTGTGAGGAAGAGACATGGTTAGTTTCGAAGACTCAGATTGGAAGGAAGACTGTTCGGATCCTAAATTAAAGGTTAGACCATGAGTACATTGTAAATGGATGGTATGAATGTTTTTAGTTTTTGGGAAGCGATGCATGATATGTATGGCTGTACGTAGATGTGATTAGCGAGGATGCGGCGACTTATCCCTTCAACATAAGTGGGACGTTCGTACTCCTCGTCACGCATGGTGACATATCGTGACTCAACGGGGGTACAAAAGAAGTCCTGCGGATGTTGCTAAACCTCTTCCACGAATGCAGATCGATAAAGCTAAGTTGAGTTTTTGCCCTTGAAGTCCATGCATGGGTAATGCATGAGCACGTAGCACATAGCACACAAAGCGTCCCTCTTCCGACCTTATGACTCTCGCGTAACGCCTCTTTGGAAAGGATAGAGTTTAGCTTCTTCACCGAAAATGGCGAAAGAAGTGTGACCCAATTATTTTCATTATTCTGGTAATCCTAAGGGATTGAAGTGCTAAGGATTTTTCTTGCACGGCTTTGGTATAGGGTTGTTGATGTAGGAGGTTCTCGTTTACCTTGATTCCACGTTACTCAACCACTCCCCAAATAGGTGCGATCGTAGGAGTTTACGTGTTGGTTAAAACGAGTGATCCATCCACTAGGTATCCTCAATTCCAAATAGGGCATGAGGGATACTTTCACGAGCTTCTCGGGTAAAAAGGGCACCTAATATTACCGAACTATCTACATGCGTAAGGATAAAGCGTCATGAAAAAGAATGAAGTTTTAATTTGGCCAATGATTTCAATACATCATCAAATCTTTTTAAACTTATTGAAAATTTTAAGTTCAAGTTTAAAGAGATTGATCCCCAGTTGAGTAGCCACTGTGGGCGGACGACGTTTCGGACGAGCTGCGAGGTCGTGCCGGCGGATCGGTCTCCCTTAAAAATAATTTGCGTGATGGTGATTATGAAAATGGTTTTGCACATTTTAATGTTCAAAAGATACGAGATCAAAATTCCGTACTTAAAATAGAGTCGCCACTCAGTTCAGCTCAATTGAGAAATTTTTGGAACGATTTTCCCACCGGGTGGTAGACCATACCTTAAGTAGAGATTCTGAGTTCGGATGATGTTATCTATTTTACATTGGCCAAGTTAAATGATTTCATTCTTTCTTAATCAGTTTTAATCCACCCTACTTATTGTGTTTTAGGTTTATATATTATTATCGTGTTGTCAAGCATTCAAAGCGGTAAATAAATAAATTATTACAGTTATCCAATAAATAAAATGCGGAAAATAAAATAATAATTACATGGCTTTCCAAATCCTGTACATTTGTCTATACAATAAATAAAATACCCGAAGGCCAAGCATTCATCTATCCTAAATCTACCTGCACAAAATGGATAGCACAAATACGGCATGTATACAAGGTATATCATACAAAATGGTGCCCCCAGCAGTGGGGTCGGGGGGGGGGCGGCAGCCCCATGCGGGGTCCGGCGGGCAACGCCCCTGCAGGGTTGAGGGGCGATAGCCCCTCGCGAGGTCACAGGGCAGTGCCCCGGGCGGGGTCCGGGGGCAGAGCCCCCGGCAGGGGTTGAGCTACCAGGTTAGCTCAAAATTTTTTGATTTTAGAATATAAGTTCCCTATGAAAAATTCATTTTTCTAAACGAATTTTAGGGAAAAGTCCATTTTATAAACTATCGTTAATTTAACCAAATTATTAGTGAAAATGCCACATGTTATGGGTTTGGACGATTTTCGGCGAGTTTTGGACTCCCGTCGTTGCATTGTATGTCCTAGCTTCGGAAATTAAAGTAGGTCGGAAACAAAAACAAAATTAAAACTGCTGTCCAGAACTCCATATAGCCGGCGGTATGACTGAGGCTACCGGTGACATCAATGATGCCGCTGGCGATCTCAGTTACACAAGCTGGCTGTATGACATTCTAGATACCATAAAAAAGGGTTATGCCAGAAAATGGGGCCACTAGGGGCAAATGAGGTCACTAGCGGTATCAACGATGCCGCTGGCGGCATGGTTAATACTGTCGGCGGCTTCAAATGCCTCCAGTGGCTTCAGTTTCTTGCATCAACTGTTTTTGGCCGAAAAGCGACCAAAAACCTGAAACTAAGTACAAACAGCAACTAAAACATAACAAACAAATAAAATGAAAGCCAAAGAGCTATGTGTAACGAGGCTGGAGTTTTCCTCGCTGGCACTTAGACACTCTTCACCAAGGAGTAGCTAAGTAAGCCTAATGTTGTGTTGGAGAATGCACAAGGATCAAGTGGAGGTTTAGGAGTTTGGGAGAATGGCACTTGAGAATTGTAAGCTCTATTACAAAGAGAGAATGTTTACAAGGCTATGTATGCATACAAATGAGGCTTTAAGCCTATTTATAGAAGCTACAACCGACCTAACTAGTGGCTAGTATTTAATTACAATAAAATATACAAAAAAATCTGCCAAAGTCGGTTTCTAAGAGAATTCCGGAGTTTCTGACGGATTTGGGTGTCAGGAACCTTCTAGCAACACTTTCCGGAGTCTCTTGCAACACTCTGGACGCTTCTGGAATTTTCCTTGCAGTTTCTGCAAGGGGATTTCCGTCACTATCCAGGCTGCCATTTTGGGCTTGGACTTTTGCGGGCTTTCAAGGGACTTTGTGCGGGCTGGCCTGTATTTTATTAGCCCATGCCATGGCACTTATTTATAGCATACTTAGGCGAAATTTTTAGGCATTTTGGCGGGTCGTAACACCCTCCCCCACTGAATTTCGTGTCGTCCTCGACACGTCTTCGCCTTTATAATCTTTAATCAAGTCTTTGAACTGCCATAGAAGGTCTTCACGCTCCCAACTTGCTTCTTCCTTCGGCAAGCCCTTCCACTTGATTAAATACTCCATGTACGCGGGCACTCGCTTCTTTCTAACCACCCTTTCATCAAGGATAGCCTCGGCTTGTCTATCAAATTCAGTGACAACCGCTGTTGGGGCACGGTGAGAGACATTCCTTGATGGATCATCCTCGTCTGCGTTGTACTTCTTCAGCATACTTACGTGCATGACTGGATGAATCTTGAGTTTTGGCGGAAGCTTCACCCGATAGGCAGCTTTTCCAACGCGCCTTTCAATCGGAAAGGGGCCTTCGTATCGTCTTACCAACCCTTTATGCACTTTCCTTAGAGACTTGTATTGGAATGGAAGTAACTTAACCATCACCAAGTCTCCTTCGACAAACTCGAGGGGTCGGCGCTTTTTATCGGCCCACTTTTTCATTTTCTGAGATGCCTTCTCAAGACATACCCTTGTAATGTCGGACTCTTCCTGCCAATCTTTGGCAAACTTGTAGGCAGCAGGTATGTTGCTTGAGTCGGCAGCCACAAGTGCTTGCGGAGTATACGGTTGTCGTCCCATGACAATCTCAAAGGGACTCTTCCCCGTAGACTCGCTACGATGTAAATTGTACGAGAATTGGGCAATATCTAGCAGCTTTACCCAATCTCGCTGATGGGCACTCACATAATGTCTTAGATATGTTTCTAAGAGCGCATTTATTCTTTCAGTTTGCCCATCACTTTGTGGATGAAAACTCGTGGAGAAGTTCAGATTCGTACCTAGCAGCTTGAATAATTCTCGCCAAAACTTTCCTGTAAAGCGAGGATCCCGATCACTTACAATGCTGCGCGGAACTCCCCATAGCTTCACCACGTTCTTGAAAAAGAGGCGGGCAGCTTCCTCTACTTTGCATTCTGCCGAGGTAGGTATGAAGGTGGCATATTTGCTAAAGCGATCAACAACCACCATAATACACCCATAGCCATCAACCTTTGGTACTCCCACAATGAAGTCCATCGAAATACTTTCCCAAGGGTGTTCAGCTACAGGCAGAGGTTCAAGCAATCCGCCAGGTGCCTTATGCTCGCTCTTATCTTGTTGACATACTAGGCAGGTGCGAACATAAGCTTCAACATCATCTTCCATTCGCGGCCAGTAGTACATGTCTTGAATAAGAGCATACGTCCGCGACATTCATGTCTTGAATAAGAGCATACGTCCGCGACATTCCTGGATGGCCAGCCCACAGCGAATCATGGCACTCCTTCAAGATTTCTCGCCGCAAATTCCCCCATTTTGGCACATACACACGTCGGCCGATTGTATAGAGAACGCCATCAGTAAGCCAAAACCTCCGAGTTTTTCCCTCTTTGGCCAACTTTGCTAAGTTGGTTGCTACTGGATCTTCCCTCATCCCTTCCTTAATTTTGTCAAGGAAGTTAGTACGAGGCTGACTCGTAGTTATGGCTGCAAGTTCTGCCTTTCTGCTTAAGGCATCGGCTACAAGGTTCGCCTTCCCAGGTTTGTACTCCAGGGAATAATTGAACTCGGCCAAGAAATCCTGCCATCTTGCTTGCTTCGGGCTCAGCTTCTTTTGTGTCTGAAAGTAGCTGGTTGCTACATTGCCTGTTTTGATAACAAATTTGCTCCCAAGTAAGTAATGGCGCCATGTACGGAGACAGTGGATTATTGCCGTCATTTCCTTTTCCTGGACAGTGTACCGCCTTTCTGTCTCGTTCAGCTTGCGGCTTTCGTAAGCTATTGGCCTTCTATCTTGCATCAGTACGCCCCCAATGGCAAAGTCCGATGCATCAGTTTGCACCTCGAACTGCTTTGTGTAATCTGGAAGCACCATTACTGGCTCGGTCGAGATTATCTCCTTTAATTTGTTGAATGCATCCTCGCACTCTTGCGTCCATTGCCATGCTTGGTTTTTCTTAAGCAGCTCCGTCAAGGGTGCGGCAATGGCAGAATATGCCTTGATGAACCGTCGATAATAGTTCACAAGGCCTAGGAATGATCTCAACTCGGGTACACCACTTGGGGCTTTCCATTCTTGGATTGCCAACATTTTGGAGGGATCCATGAGCAACTTCCCTTCCTTAATTTTATGGCCAAGAAAATCCACCTCCTTTTTGGCAAACGAACATTTCTCCTTCTTCACATACAATTCGTTTTGTCGTAGTACTTGGAGGACTTGTTGGAGATGGTGAGCATGCTCTTCAAGTGTGTTGCTATAAATAACAATATCGTCCAAGTATACGACCACAAATTTGTCTAAGAATTGGTGGAAAATCTTGTTCATTAGTGTGCAAAACGTTGCTGGAGCATTTGTTAATCCGAAGGGCATCACAAGAAATTCGAATGCTCCATAACGCGTTACACAAGTGGTCTTGGACTCATCGCCTTTGGCAATCCTTACTTGATAATAACCCGAGCGAAGATCAAGTTTAGAAAAGTACCTGGCCTTCCCCAATTGATCAAACAGATCTGCGATGAGGGGAATAGGATACTTGTTCTTGATCGTTATTTTATTGAGTGCTCGGTAGTCAATGCACATCCGAAGGGACCCATCCTTCTACTTTTGGAACAATACCGGAGCACCGTATGGAGCTTTAGAGGGTTGAATATAACCAGCATCAAGGAGGTCATTTAGCTGTCTCCTTAATTCCTCCAGTTCAGGTGGAGCCATGCGGTAGGGAGTTATGGCGGGTGGTTTAGAACCAGGTTCCAGCTCGATTTGATGATCAACCTCACGCCTCGGAGGAAGTTTCTTCGGCAGCTCATCAGGCATCACATCCTTATATTTGTCAAGGACAGTTTGTATGTTTTGCGGAAGCGGATCGCGGGCCTGTCCTTCATCCTCATCATCGCGCAACTGTCTTACGCTTGCTAGATAGCATTGCGAATCCTTCAAGCCACGCTTAAACTGAAGGGCAGAAAGCATTCTCTCCGCTTTCGTCCAACGTTTAAGTGGGACCGAAAAAATTCGTTGTGTGCCTTCAATGAGCAATGTATTTCTCTTGGGGACAGTATATGCGCTTGCTTTGTCGAAGAAAGCCAACCCAAGGACAATTTTAAAATCATCCATAGGAATAACGGTAAAGGAAGTCTCACCTAGCCAATCACCGATTCTGATTTTCACCTTCTCCGCTATCCCAGCAATAGGTTTTACTTGTGAGTTCACAGCTTTTATCGAGCCATTGTACACCTTGTACTTTAGCCCCAATCGCTTGGCTTCTTTCTCATCTATGAAATTATGGGATGCACCCGTGTCTAGCATCGCACATGCGGATTTTCCTTCAATCTCCACGTCCGCATGTAATAGCCCCTTCTTCTCAACGCTTCTGGAACTTGATTCCATCGCGTGGAGTTGTTGCATCGACCCGATTTCGGCTTCAGTTTCAGCTTCATCGGGTTGCCGATGTTTGTAGTCGGCCACGATTGCACTTAGGGTTTTTCTATCGGGGCAATCATTTGTCCAATGTGGCCCTTTGCAAATAAAGCAAGGTTTAGGGGGTTTCTTACCTTGAGAAGGGCCCTTTTGTTTGTCACCACTTGGCTTATGATAATCGCCTACTTTCTAGTCATGGTATCCCTTCTTCTCGGCAAATTTCTTCTTCTCTCCCCCACTCTTTCCCGCTTTATCCTTCTTTGAGCTTGAGGAGTAATCAACCATGTTCTCCACAATGGCAATGGCCTCATCAAGGGATGTAGGCTTCCCCCGATTAACTTCAGCCCTTGCGTAGTCTTTTAAACCGTCCTTGAAGCGGATAAGGATTTCACTATCCGGCATACCTTCCACTTCAAGTAGTAATTCAGTAAAGTCCTTTACATAATCGGAAATGCTACCTGTTTGTCGCACACGCCATAGTTTCCTTAACGCTTCTTCATTGGCATTTGTCGGACAAAACATCTTCCGCAGCTCAGCCTTGAACTGATCCCAGGTCTCTATGCCTTTTCCTCCTTTTTCAGCTTCAAGACACCTTCGCCGGTACCACTGTTGGGCTGTGTCTCGCAGGAAGGACTGGGCTGTGGCTATTTTCAACTCATCCTCGAGGATGTTTAGGCCACGGAGATACTGGTCCAGACTGAACAGGAAGTTCTCAACGGTTGCAGCATTTCGACTACCGTTGTAATTCGACGGTTTTTGAAGAATTTGTGTGGAGACAGGCAGGCCACTGCTGACACTATCGCTAGCTGGACTTCCAGGGCAGCGATGCGAACGAATTTGGCATTGTAGCTCTCGTATTTCATTGCGCAGTGCTTGTATTTCTGAATCCATCCTCTCAGTAAGCACATTGCGGACGGAATCGATAAGCCTTCGAGTGACTTCACCAATTGTTTCACTCTCTTGCACAAGGCTATCGTATTGATCCGATAATTCCCCCAATGAAGCACGAATGTCAGCGACATCTTGCTCTATTGCAACAAAGCGAGACTCCGCAGCATCCCTAGGGGTAGGAGCCTTGGACTTGTCACGCCTTACTTATTTACGACTCCGTTCTTCCTCACGCCCACGAATCTGCTCTTGTTCTTGGGCAGCAGCACTAGTACGCTCAGCGTCACTTGCCATCTGTGCGGGATTCTCTCTTCAAACACCGGGTACCTAGGTCCGAAACCGTTGCTCTGATACCACCTGTAACGAGGCTGGAGTTTTCCTCGCTGGCACTTAGACACTCTTCACCAAGGAGTAGCTAAGTAAGCCTAATGTTGTGTTGGAGAATGCACAAGGATCAAGTGGAGGTTTAGGAGTTTGGGAGAATGGCACTTGAGAATTGTAAGCTCTATTACAAAGAGAGAATGTTTACAAGGCTATGTATGCATACAAATGAGGCTTTAAGCCTATTTATAGAAGTTACAACCGACCTAACTAGTGGCTAGTATTTAATTACAATAAAATATACAAAAAAATCTGCCAAAGTCGGTTTCTAAGAGAATTCCGGAGTTTCTGACGGATTTGGGTGTCAGGAACCTTCTAGCAACACTTTCCGGAGTCTCTTGCAACACTCTGGACGCTTCTGGAATTTTCCTTGCAGTTTCTGCAAGGGGATTTCCGTCACTATCCAGGCTGCCATTTTGGGCTTGGACTTTTGCGGGCTTTCAAGGGACTTTGTGCGGGCTGGGCCTGTATTTTATTAGCCCATGCCATGGCACTTATTTATAGCATACTTAGGCGAAATTTTTAGGCATTTTGGTGGGTCGTAACATATGAGACTCAGAATTTTTACCTCAGGGCCGTGAATCCACCTCTTCGTGATCCGTCTGACACCTTTGGGGAGCTCAAATGATGATTTGGGAAGTAAGGGGTGGTTTTAGTCTCTAAATCCTACTTTTAGTGATTTCTAAACTTAAATTGCACCTAATATCAGAGGGTTCAGTAGAGAAAAACCAAGAAAAGATGAATTGAATCCTCTTTTCTTATCTTTTCTAAACTTTATCCCGCTCGAACTAGCTAAAATGCCTCCTTATATGGGCTAAAATCCAGTGGAAATTGCCTTAGATCAATTATCAGACGGATATCGAGCAAAAAGGCACACAACTGTTCTACAGCAGAAAATCATGCCGCCGTCGGCATGGATGATACCTTCGACGGTATCGATGAGGCCGTCGGCGGCCTCACTCTCCTAATAGGTCTGAAAAGCAAGTATGAATCATGCCCGAAATCCGGGAAAAAGTAAGAAAATCTGGCAAAAAGCAATTTCAGCGAGATGATTTGAATTATTAGGCTATTTTTTTACTTTTTATGGGTATTTTGGACTAAATTATTTTTTTGGGTGCAAATCATCGGTCTGAGCTACCACCGGATGCGTTATCGGACACGTCGAATTGAAATTTTCTGAAAATAAAATTCATAGAGAATCTTTTATCGATAATAAAAATTTCGAAAAGAATTTTTATCATGAGGAATAAAATCGGGCATACATCATCATCGTCTCGTGAGAGAGACTGTAAAATCTCGTGCTCACACTTGCTGTACTAAAAGCATATTCTGATGCTAGTTGGATAGCTGCCATCAAGAATTCTAAAGGTAGAAGTGGGTGTGTGATCACTCTAGGAGGAGGAGCAGTGTCCTGGAAATCCTCAAGGCAAACGATTATAACTCGTTCCACAATGGAAGCTGAGTTTATGGCCTTGGATAAAATGGGAGAAGAAGCTGAATGGCTACGTAACTTCTTAGAGGATATTCTAGAATGGCCTAAGCCTGTCCCTGAGATTTGTGTACATTGCGATAATCAAGCAACAATTAAAAGAGCACAAAACATAATGTATAATGGTAAGTTGAGACACATGTGTCGTCGATATAATACCGTAAGACATAATGTCGGATATCTCTATTGATTTTGTAGGATCAAAGGATAACATTGCGGATCGACTAACCAAAGGATTAAATCGAGATCAAGTTGAAAAGACATCTAAAGGAATGGGACTAAAGCCTATTAATATTTAAGGCGCTGTGTGAAAGAAAACCCAACTATGTTTAATTGGAGATCCCAAGATATTGGTTCAATGGGCAACCTAATTGCATAGACCTTGTGTGGTCACTGTAGGGGTAAGCCTGTGTCCTTTCTTGTGATGTAAATAGTGACAAAATGGGTTAAGGTTAAGCTACATGCTTTTAATGATCCTTTATGCATCGACGGTTGAGTAAAAGAGATCACCTTTGTGAGAGTGAAGTGGGGTCGCTTCAAAGGATAATATTGGGGCATAGTAGTCTAAAACTCTTGCAGAACCAGGAGATGTTCATGACCATAACGAACATAACCATGAAAACTAAAGATTGTGATGTGTTGGTATTTATGTGGGATATATCATCGTTTACACAAACGGCAGAATAGTTCAAGGACATCACGTCTACTAGTCAGCCAGTAAAGTAAATATACTTTCACAAGGGAAGGTTCAAAGGTTGTAGCCTACATATCCTATGCAAATATGGGCTGAAGAGCATTTTCACCCTTTGAATTTTGGAAAATGTCCGTGTTGTTTTCAATTTTCATTCATGTGGGGGATTGTTGGAAATATGACATATTAGATAATGTTGTGCATTATCTACTTTAACATAAATTACAATAAGGAAAAACTATGATTTGAATAACATGAAATATGTCATTGTATTCTACGCTTCGAGAGCTTTCCAACGATATATTATACGCCTAAAACGGATTAACGGTGAATGAGAAATTGTAGTTTAAAGTTTGAACATCTGTCAAACTTAGAGGCGCTAAATCGGTGATTCGATACTGAAAAAAAAATTGTCTCGTCATAATTTTTTTTTCACCAGATTTTTACTATGGATTAATGGGTGAAAAACCCCTTAATCAATAATATATTTCATAGCATTCCCCATAAATTTGTGGTTACAAAAGTTAATGTCTTTTAAACCCATTAAGCCATGTTAATGTTATATACCCTATAAATACCCTACTCTTGTATGCCTTCTATCAACACACTTTTCTTCACTCTATCACTTTTAAAAAAATCCAGCTGGTATTTGTGCTTGTTTACTTTGTGATTTTTTTTTCTGTTTTCATACTAAAAATATCTCTCAAAGTTTTCATTCCTTTTACAAGGAGGCCACTTAGATTTAGGTTCTTGTGAATTACTCTTCACACGGTTAGAGTTTGACTAACGATTGCGGCTGTATCTTGGGAGACAAATTCACCAGTAACGGACGAATAATTATCTTAAGGAAACTGAGTTTCAGGCCTCCCCAATAAGCTTCTTCTTTGGTAAAAGGTTTAAGTATTTTTCTATTATAATCGTTACGTTTCTATATCTTTGAGAATCATATTGTAATATGTATTTATTCTTAATACAATATAGTATTATTTATTTTATTCAATGCCGCTACTAACAAGATTTATTCAATGCCGCTACTAACAAGAATCTAACACATCAAGCCCAGGAGCTAACCGGAATGTCATGAACTCGATTGTGCTAACCTGTGAAAAGTGAGAGATATGCAGGAAAAAAGCCAATGTGATTGTTACAACTATCCAGGAAAATAACCCGTTTGTTTGCAGGAAAATAAGATGCAAGAGAAAATTTTACGCTGGAAAATAATATATTTTTCTGTATTTGGCTACAATAACGAAAAATATTTTCTAATATTTATTACAAGAGATGAAAAATATTTTCCAAGTACAAGTTAAAATATATGGCAATATATGAAAAAAATTATATGCATTATTCTTAAATAAATATTTCAAATGACAAATACCAAAATTATAAATTGAAGTCAGAATAATAAACACAAAAATTCAAGACTATAATATTTAATTGGAAGAAAAGAAGTGAGAATTGAACTACCAAAATGAAACTAATAAATTGAAGGCAAATAACAAAAATAAAATAAAACTGAAGGCAAATAAAAGGAGAAATCAATTGACCGTGGAGTCACATGTGCTGAGCAACAAACGTACCGTCCGTCCTTTTCCTGGTTTTCTTTGGAAAACATTTTCACTATTTTATTAATGTATGTTATAGTTAATTAATAAAATATTTTATTTGACTTATATTTATACTTTAACGAACACCGAAAAAATTAAAAAATATTTTTTTATAAAATATTTTACTGGAAATAAATGTAGCTAAAGATTACTTTTTAATACCATTTAGTAGAGGTTTTGTGATTTTGTATTTCACGAGTTTGACTCTTTTGATTTATCTAAAAACAACCTGAATTTGACTTTTTGCCCTTCCTTGACAAACTAACTTCTAGCAAAATTTCTCTTTTATACATTCAAACATTTTAAATAAATATTTGAAACCTTAATTCATTAACTACATAAGGAGATAAAAGTAAACATCTTGAGATATTTTCAAGAAAAATGACTGTTCAAATTAAAATTCAAATTTGAGGTAAAAAAAAGGTCCAGACGCATTCTTACATGGCAATAATGTGTCTTGACCAATTCTTGCTACTAATGCAACTACGACATTTGTATTTATTTCGCTGTCAAATTGAAAGTGAACTGTGACGACAAATTGTTATACTTCTAGATTATTATTCATATCGAAATGTTCATGGTGCCAAAATGTCAAAATGTGTACCATATCAGTGGTAGTGGGACATTAAGCTTTACAAGGGCATAGTTTAGAGTTCAAAGACATGAAATAAATCCGACTAACAAAATGGGATGTTTAAATTTTCAGACAGATGATTAAAAGCTCGAGAACAACCGCCACAACCCCAACAGCAGCAACAAAAACAGCTGCACATGCAACAGCTTTTGTTGTTTCAGATATTGCTTTTGTCTGCTGGTCCAATTGCTTCTGTTGCTGCTTCATTAACTGTGGTTGCTGTTTGAGGTGTTGAGAATCCAGAATCTGTTGTTGTTTCAGAATATTAGGATTCGACTGAAGAGGAATATTCGGTTGACTTATTAAAACCCCACTTTGCACTTGTCGAGGAGCACTGACAATAGTCTGTTGCAGAGGTCCAACTGCTGTCTGCACTGAGTTCATCTTGTTCTGTTGTAAAGTCGAAACACCAGATGAGGATGACAGAGAAGTATGCTGCATACCCACCCTACTGTTCTGTTGCACAGTTTGCACATTCATGGATGGAATATGTGGACTCAATTGATTTTCAAGGGTCTGGAATTGAGATACTTGAGATTGTGGTTGCTGTATGTGAGGCTGGCCAAGGTGTCCTTGTTGCAGTGGATGTGAATTTATAAAACTTGCAAGCAATTGATGTTGTAGCAATTGTTTCTGCTGATCAATTACATTTTGAGGTAATTGCTGCTGCAATGGAATGTTGGGACGTTGCATCATTTGACAACCAGGTTGCTGAAAAATTGGCTGTAATAATGGGTTCTGAAGAATTCCCTGCCGCTGGAACTTCTGCTTTAAAAGTTGTTGTTGGTAGTACAGGTATTGCTGAGGATTAGCAAACATATTGGACGGTGACAATTAAGTCCATGCTGAGTTCTGTGGAATTCCCTGCATGGTAGAATTCTTCCCAACACCACTAGGGACACAAGTTTGTAATACACCAGAAACAGGAGGCAAACTGGCATTTGCTGATGAATTTGCCAACAAACTCTGAAACCCCGAGGATCCCATATCATTTTGTGATATCATTTGCTGATGCCCTTGAGATTGATTAGCTGAAATAGGAATACAAAGTGGCTGCCCTTGGTTGCAAACTTCTATTGAAGATGGACAAAAACAGAAACTGTGTCAGAATATAGTAGACGTACCATGAATTTAGAGAACACTGAACAGACTATTCATCCAGTGGAAAAGAACTTAATGCCTTCCTATTCAAATCTTTCATATTCCATCAGCGAGCAATAGCAAGATATGAGATATATAGTCACTTTAGATTCTCCAATAATATAAAAGTTACAGAGTAATAAAGTTAACTATCATTTCATAATGCTTGTGCTCAATCATGGAATTACCTCCAGAATCAAGGGATATATTGGTGTTGCTGGAAGAGTTGGATGGCAAAGAATCGGGAATTGTATTTCGAGATTTAGACTCCATGGTAAGCAACTTCATACTTATTTCCCGCAAATAATCAAGCTGAAAAGGAAGGAAATAACAAAGTTAGACACCATAGTACTTCTGAACACAGCTTTTTCTTGTGCTTCTCTTCATAAGAGAATTGACGAAGTATATCATTCCAGCATTGACAACATACCTCGTTAGCAGCAGCAGTGTAAATCTTTTCCTCAAAACGAATAGCAATTTTCTTCAGCTCTTCTAGTCCATCTTGGCCAGAAAATGGAAGATGTCTCTTCAGGTACTCCAGTCTATGCAAGGAAAACAATTAATTTCTCAATCAGATTTTGGGCATAAGAAAATTAGAAACCAGGAAGAAAACCTTGATCAATAACATCTTGATAGTTACATAGTTACATTCTAAAATGACTGCACACTATCTAAACTATACAAACTGGAAAAATGACTGTCATTATCCTCCATATTGAACTTCACCTGGAGTTAACAGGACCTCAAGTTTGCTGGTTAAACATTTTACTTAAGTATGCATGTCGAAGTTTCGTTTTTTAAGAAAATGAAAACATCTTGATATTTGTATAAATATAATAGTACCAATCTATCTGTACATAAAAGGTTTCAGAAACCATTCCATAATGGAAAAAAACCACTAACCAAGTTAAAACTCTACTGCAACTTATGAGTTTTCCATTTTTCCTTCATCTACAAGTTAAAAGTCTACTGTAATAATCCTGATATTGTATTATACATCATCATAAGCTCATCTTTTATAAACAATGCCTGGAAAACTCAATACAAAATTATAGATAATAATGTCACAACAATTGTACCAGTCCATCACGGTCACTTTGTAATGCAATAATAGAACCTTAAACTCCACACAAGAAAAAAAAAGGAAAACGAATAACAAATTAATTTGCATCCATCTCATATTGCATACAAATAAACAACACGATAGTTTCAAATGTGTCCCATTCAGGAAAATCAGACTTAGAGGCAATAATAAAACGGACAGAAAAGCCCTTTTTGAAGTAAAGGGAATACTAACATCTTCTTGATAACTTTTTCGCGGATATCAGGTGTCAACTGAGCTCTCCAATCACCTCTTGTCTCCACATGAGGCTCAGAACCTTGGCCAGCAGTAGGTCTCAAATCATTGTTGCCCATGAGAATGCCTGAAAGTAATGATGAACGATGCTAACGAGATACAGTATGTACCGTTGGAATAAGTCAAAAGGTAAAGAAAACAAATGCCCATTCAAATCTTCACAAGAGTAAGGGCATCTCCAACCCTTACTCCTGAAGTTAAGTGTTCATTCTCCAACTGATTATAAAAAGTAAGGTGAAAAAAAACAAAGCCACGTAGAATAACCCAAAAGTAATATTAATTTACGAAAAATAAAATAACATACAGCCAATATCCGATTCAGGGACCTTTGTAGAATGCAGTCTTGAACAGTCAATTGCAGAAACTACAACCCCAACAGTACACTCAATTTTCAAGCAATCATCTTTAAGAATATTAGACGATTCAAGCATTTCCCTTTTGAAGAAACGTTTATAACCCCTAAAAAGGTAACCAATTCAAGAAAAACAATCAAACACAAAAATCACTAAGAAACTGAAAATCGGAAAAAAAATTTGAAAAAGCAGAAGAATTACGACATGCTTCCGCGGTTCTTAATCGTGAAAGAGCCACTCTCAAGAGAGCGATCGAAGTGGCTATGAACCCTATGGTTGCCTTCCCCACTCTGATCGATCAAGGTGAGTTCGAACAAGGCACGAGCATCAGTGCCCTGGCCAGCTAGAACAATAAAGACGGAGACATAAGACGAATTATCCTCGGGATTCTTGCCATCCGGGTAGAAGTAATTAGCCCATTGGTAGCCGCCGACAGTGAAAGTGTCGCTGGCGATGTACTTGCCGACGCCGAGGCCCTTAGCCAAGGAGTAGCCTTGGACGGTGAAACTGTGAGAGCCGTTGACGGTTTCGGTTATAGAGGAGGAGAAGGTGGGGCTACATGGCGGAGACATGGGAGGGGAGATTACCGGCGATTGAAAATCGAAAGGAGGAGGATTTGATAGGGATTTGGAGGAATATGATGAATAATTGCAATTACGAGTGAGTTCGATGCTTATTATAGGAGTAGAGTTCGTACTTGCAATCACAAAAGAGTCCCTAGCTAAATAGGTAAATACATATACTGTATAGGAAAATATAAACCAACCTGGCTAAGTTTGTTGAGTAAGTTGAAGGAGATTAGAGTTTAAATTTTATTAAATACATTTAGGGAGAGGGTTGAGGAGTCTTAACGGTTACTAAGTTCTGAACAAGATTATCTCAATGAAGATATTTGTAAGTATAAAAAATGGTAAACTTAAAAAAAGTACCTTCTGGTTTCACTCATTTGTAAAATGGGGTCCGAGAAATTTTTTTTGGAAAAACAGGGTATGTGGTTTCAAAAAATTTACAAAAGGAGCCTACGGATTTAAAATAGTGGTGTTACATCAAATATTTTTAACAATTCAACATTTTAATAATTTAACCTTATTAGTTAAAAATTAAACGTCATATTTGAGTACTTTTTAGAGATATTTTTTATTTTTTATAATTTTTTAAAGTTTGTTATCATAAGTTTAATACAAAAAATATTTGGACTATTCAAAAAATTTTAAAAAAATTCACCGATATGTACTGTATTTTTAATAATCATCCTTCAAAGATTCAAATAAAACAGAATAAGATTACCTATTTTCGTGCCATAATTTAATATTGAGAATCCTTTATTTGCAAATTTTTTAAAACCATAGACCCTATTTTGTAAAAAAAAATTCCTCGAACCTCATTTTGGAAATGAGTGAAACCACAAAGTACTTTTTTGAAGTTTACCCTATAAAAAAAATATAGGAAAATACAACAATTACTTATCGGGAAATGTATACACAAACAGCCTTGAGGATTAAGGTCGTCAATACACCAGAAAAACAATTGACACCATGCTAGATTTATTCGCGGGTCGGGCTATCCATCGACCCGGCATGAGTTTATTCAAATGGGTTGGATTTAGATTCTTATTTTATTACAAAGCCTGGCCCGAGCCAGACCCCGTAAAAGCTTGAAGTTCTATAGGTCGGATTTCATTTTTATTTAAATACTCAGGCCCGTAGGATTTTGTAGATTTTTATACGTTAACCTACTAAATTTTGATTATATATAAAAGAATTTACTAAAAATGTAATTATTTGCAAAATTTAAACCTTTTTATATAGAAATTATAATTTTTCTCAATTTAGTTTATAAATTATAAAAGAAAAATATTAATTAATGGGCCATGGGCGGGCTTGAAAATATTTAATAAGTCCGACCCGAGCTCGAAGTTCTAAATTATGAGTTTGGGCTGGACTTATATTAATATTTTTAATTAAAAGCCCGATCAATTCAGCTCAAATTCGCCTGGATCCGTCTGATGAACATATCTATCTCCACCGGATAGACCGACTTATTTATAAAAATTACGTTTTTATTATTCTCTATCAAATTACAAGAGAATTATAAGAGAGGAAAATTCCAACATGATTTCGATTCAATGTATTAATAATCAGATTGTAAATTTGTCGTGTATCGCACGAAATTAAGGGTGTATTTAGTTCATACTAAGTAACGAAAATAAAATAGAAAAAACACCCGTTAATTTCTGTATGTGTTTGGATATATTCTAAAACATAAATGTGATTTCATATATTACTCGAATAAAATCAATTTTTAACAATAAAAATATTATTATTTATATTTCATTATGTTAATTATTATAATTAATCAATTAGCATTAAAATATTAGAATAAATATAATCAATGATTATTATAATAATAATTGGTGTTATTAAATAGTAATACTATAGCTAATTAATATAATTATTGTTGAAATTTAATTTTTACTCTAGAGCGAAAATGCATTTTTGCCAGTTTTTTTTCATGGGAAAACATGTCCTGACACAATTTTTCTATATGCACTTATATAATTATATTTATTTCATTATCAAATTGTAAAAAAATAATAAAGAAAAGAAAAATTTTACCACGACTTTGATTCACTATCTTAATAATTACTATATTATAAAGTTGTCATGCATTACACATTTTATTTTTCTACTATCTAGAAAATATTCATGTAGTATAGTTGGCTAAGTTGTAATGTGGTTATTCTTAACCATCCAAGATCAAATCCTACATTTGTACATAAACTTAATAAAGGACATGTATGAAGGAGCAGTAATAAGTGTACAGACTGGATAAGGAGGGACAGAGGAATTTCTCATCACGATTGGATTGCATCAAGGATCATCTCTAAGCCCACTTTATCTACTCTAGTTATGGATGAGTTGACCACCAAATACAAGATGACATCTCATGGTGTATGTTGTTTGCGGATGATATCGTATTGATTGATGAATCAAGGGAAGCGGTTAACAAGAAGCTAGAAGTGTGGAGAAATGCATTAGAGAGTAAAGGTTTTAAGTTAAGTAGAAGTAAAATGGAGTATTTGCACACCAAGTTCAGCTTACGGAAGGGAGACGAAGGAGAAGTAAAACTAGGAGATACAATCGTGCCAAAATACAAACGATTTAGGTATTTGGGTTCTATCTTCCACGAGGAGGGGATGATTGATGATGATGTAATTCATAAAATTAATGTAGGATGGATGAAATGGAGAAGTGCTACTAGAGTCTTATGTGATAAAAAGATACCTTTAAAAGTGAAAGGTAAATTCTACAGAACGGTGGTTAGGCCAACCATGACATATGGGAGTGAATGTTGGGCTATTAAGACGCAACATATTCAAAGGATGAATGTGGCGGAAATGAGGATGCTTAGGTGGATGAGGGGCCATATCAGAATGGATCGAATTAGAAATGAGTGCATCCGTCAAAAGACCGGTGTGGCACAGATTGAGGATAAACTAAGAGAAGGACGACTAAGGTGGTATGGACATGTGCTACGTAGACTAATAGATGCTCCAGTTAGAAAATGTGAGAACTAATGGACAGAGATAAGGGTAGAGAGAGAGGTAGACCTAAGATTACTTGGAGAGAAACTATTTCTAAGGATATGCGTTTGCTCGGTATGGACGAAAATTTGGCTTTTGATAGAGGTTCATGGCGTCGGAAGATCCATATAGCCGACCCCACCTAGCGTGAAATTTAAGATTTAGTTGGTTGGTTGGACATGTTTAAAAAATGAGTGTGATTCTAAATTACAAGAAAATTACAAAATAGAAAAATTTCAATATGGTTTTAATTCACTATCTTGATAATTATATTGCAAAGTTGTCATGCATCACACATTTGATTTTTCTATGATTTGAATATGTTCTAAAAAATGAATGCTATTGATAATGTGTGAGTTGTACACATTTTTATGCCTATCTAATTAGTCTTTTAGATTGGATACTACTGATTTATGATTAATTTGTGCTTATTTAGGATATAAGAAGCTATTGAGACTGTTTTGAGCATAATTGAAGAAGTTTGAGACTTTTTGGTGCATTTTTTAGCTGTTCTAGAAGTTACCCTGGAGTCCAGGCTAACATTGACAGCTGGCAAAAACGTGTTTTTCAGCTAATTTGGAGAATCAAAAGACTTTGTTTCCTGATCAAGTTGAAGATATTCAGACTTATTACCTTTTTATTTTATTCTTAGTTCATCTCTTTAGTTGTTAATTAGGAATTTTATTAGAAAATGACTTTCCTTATTAGAATAGAACTTTTGTTTTTATAGATTGTATAGGCGTGAATAGAAGGCAGCAAGGGCATCATCTCTTGGCTGGTTCTCCAGTCTAAAAACGTTTACAGCTTTTCTTCTATTTTTCTATTATGAATGAAATTTCAATTTGTTTCTTTTCTTTAATTATGTTGTGAGATATGTTCTTAATTCGTTCTTGAATTTCAGTTTTCGAATAAAATCGGTTTTGCCTATTATTGTTGTCTTTTTATTTACTTTGAACTGATCAATCGATATTCTTGAATTTTCAACACACTGTTATTTTCATTATGTTCATGCTATCATAATATGATGAAACGTTTGTAACAAACGATTTCCTATGTTATTGTGGTTTTATTCGATTTAATTTAATTATTCATGCTATCATGATTTATTGAGTCAAAATTAGTTCTTCAGATCTTAATGCTTTTTAAAGATTAAATCTTGTCAGCTATTTTTACAAGTGCGTCGGATAATCGAGGGAATTGATTTAGCTATCTACAATCAACCCGATTTTAGAAAAAGAGTTAATCGTGCTATTTCATAGTTAAAGCCAATGAAGTGATATTTCAAGAGTTATCTTTTTGCCGATGATTAATTGAAACTAAGCTGAGAGCCTCCTTAATCGAGAAAATTTGCATTCATATTTTTATTTTTACTTTCATAATTTATTTTGTTTTAAAATCAAAACATCTCCCCCCCTATTTTTTTTTCAGTTTTAACTTTTTGGTCATTAATTTGATTAAAATTGATTTTGTTAGTCTCTGTAGATTCGACCCTACTTACTCATATACTACAAAATCCAATCAATAGAGTAATAGGAATTATTTTTTGTGGATTCCACACCCATCAATTTTGGCGCCGTTGCCGGGGACTAACACTAATTAATTTTTATTTCTTTTGATGACCATGACTGATCATGAAAGTATTGCAGCCATGACACTCGAAGAGATGATAGCAGCATTAGGAGGAGCCCCACCTGTAGTTTCTTGTGAGTTTTGCAGGGTTAGTGGACACATGCTCGTTATGTGTCCACTACTTTTCAGTGATGAGCATCAACCAATGGCATTTTGCAACCTACCAAAGACATTTTCCAATATCAATCAAGGTAAGTTGGAAAATCATGGTATGCTTCCAACTCAAGCTGAAGTTAATTTGAAACAGATTACATGTGTTATGTTGGAAAAATTGCATATTAGATAATGTTGTGCATTATCTACTTTAGGCTATATTATAATATGGGAAAGCTACGATTTGAATAATATGAAACCTATAATTATATTCTATGCTTCGAGAGCTTTCTAACGATATATTATACGACTAAAACGGATTAACGGTGAATGAGAAATTGTAGTTTAAAGTTTGAACATCTGTCAAATTTAGACGCGTTAAATCAGTGATTCGGTACGAAAAAAAATATTGGCATGTCATATATTTTTTTTTCACCAGATTTTTATTTAATTTTAATGGATTTTAATCCCTTAATCAATATAATTTCTCATAACCTTCATGGTTAATGACCATAAATTTGTGGTTATAAGGCTTAATGACCATAAATTTGTGGTTACAAGGGTTAATGTCCTTTAAGTCAATTTTATCCTTGTTAATGCCATATACCCTATAAATACCCTATTCTAGTAGCTTTCTCTAAAAACACTTTTTTCATTCTTCTACTCTTGAAAAGTTCTAGCTAATCCTTGTTTACTTGTTTACTTTGTGGTTTATTTTTTGGTTTTCTTACTTAAAAAAATATTCTTCAAAGTTTTCATTTCTTTTCAAGAGAAGGCTACTTAGTGTTAGGTTCTTGAAATTTGCTCTTCACATGGTTAGAGTTCTCCTACGATTGCGGTTGTATCCTGGGAGACAAATTCACATGTAGCGGACGAATAATTATCTTAAGGAAACTGAAGTTTTAGGCCTCCGCAATATCTTAGTTACGGTTAAAGGTTTGAGAGTGTTTCAATTTTTTGTTCTTTTGTCACTTTTATATAATTGTTAATTCCATTGTAATCTTGTTCTTATTAAAAAAATATATAATAATATTATTTATTTTAATTTAATACCGCTATTAACAATCTTAAGACAATTATGTCTATATGTTTTTTGAAATTAAGTGCAGATTACACTGGATTTCTTGAAGAATGTTTTTTTGGACAAAACGTTGTTCATATAAAAAAAACAGAAAATTATTTTCATAAAAAAAATTCTCTTTCTTCTCTTTCTTGGTTTTTCTCGTTTACAAGTATCTGACTTACTCTGTAGTATTTCAGATTGTGAATTGAGAAAATTATGAACATTATTTTACCTATTGGAGGTAATGGTTCTAAAATGGTTCCAGGCCAGAATAGCCAAAATGGACAAATTGGTCCTATTGGTGCTGGACCTAATGGAAATGAACTTTCGAGTTTAACAATTGTTATGCCTAATGATTATGAGGTTGCTTTGGGATTGTATCTTATTTCAACTCTTAAAAGATCGGAGAAATTTGGTGGTTCAAATTTCAAAGTTTGGAAACAAAGAAGGTTTTCTATTTTACTAGAATGGAACACCATAATATATTGAAAGATGAACCTCACGTTGGAATGGTTAATGCTTCTTTTCAATTATTTATAGATTGTTAGAATCATATGGTTTTTCTTTACAAAAATTATATATCGAATGACTTAGTCATTGACATATATGAGGCATGTACTATTAAACGTATTGCAAAAGAATTGTGGTATTCCTTAAATAGAAAATTTTCTAATCAAGTTTTGGCCAAAGCTAACGTGGTGAAGGTCATTAGAGACGCCAAAAAGGGCAAACAACATGTTAAACGTAAGTTTAAAATTGGACAAAACGGAAGCATATCCAAGAGACAAATCTTAAATGGAAATTGCTTAAATTGCAAAAAGATGAGGCAAAAATCATTTGTTTGTAAATTGACAAAGATGGTCAATTACATTGAGGTAAACGTTATGAAAGAAATTACAAAAGATGTATATGACATCAACGTATGTGTAATTTCTAAGGTCAATATGACTGACTCAAACCCAATGGAGTGGTGGCTTGACACTAGTGCTACTCGTCACGTGTGTTGTGACAAAGAGTCTTTTGCTGGATGGACTTTTATTGAAAATAGGGAGAAGCTCTTCATGGGCAATTCTGCTACTTTTAAAGTTAAAGGACATGAACGGTGATTCTGAAAATGACTTCCGGCAAAGAAGTAAAATTGTAAAATGTCTTGTATGTACCTGACATACAGAAGAATCTGGTTTCTAAGAGCCTATTGAGTGCATACGACTTCAAGATGGTATTTGAATCTTAGAAATTTATTTTGTCTAAGGGAGACATGTATGTGGGAAACGGATATGAATGTAATGGAGTTCAAATTCAATTATATCTCTTATAAGCAAAATTCTATTAATGAGAATAACGTTGTTGCTTATATGATTGAGTCTTCTAATTTATGGCATAGTAGACTTTGACACGTTAATTTTGATACTTTACGACGTTTAATTAACTTGAATCATATACCCACATTTCATATCGATAAATCACATAAATGTGAAATGTGTGTTGAGACAAAATTAACAAGATCTTTATTTCAATCTGTTGAAAGAAATTCAGAATTACTTGATCTAATACATACGGATATTTGTGACTTGAAATACGTTCAATCAAGACGAGGAAATAGATATTTTATTACCTTCATAGATGATAGCACAAAATATTTTTATGTGTATTTGCTTAAAAGCAAAGATGAAGCTTTAGGGAAATTTGTACTCTACAAGCAAGAAGTAGAAAACCAACTTGATAAGAAAATTAAGAAGGTTAGAAGTGATCATGGTGGTGAATATGTTGCACCATTTGGCGAGTTTTGCTCATAAAATGGAATTATTCACGAAGTAACACCACCTTACTCTCCATAATCAAATGGTGTAGCTGAACGCAAAAATTATACTCTAAACGAGATGATGAATGCAATGTTAACCAGTTCTGGTTTACCATACAACCTGTGGGGTGATGCTGTTTTGTCAGCAAATTATCTTTTGAATAAGATACCACGTAAGAAACAAGGCAAAACCCCTTATGAATTATGGAAGGGTAGAAAGCCTTCTTATAATTACTTGAAAGTGTGGGGGTGTCTTGCAAAGGTAATTGCACCATTACCTAAATGTATGAAAATAGGTCCAAAAGCGGTGGATTGTATTTTCATTAGCTATGCTGGTAATAGCAACGCATATCGGTTTTTTGTGCATGAATCTAAAAACCCAGATATACACAAGAATACATTGATAGAGTCAAAGGATGCTTCACTTTTTGAAGTTGTATTTCCATGTCAGGGAAAAGGTGAAGGGTCGGGAACTAGAAGGTCTCGTGAACTTATTGTAAGTGACGGTCAAGTTGATCAACAAGGCGTTAATAACTATAACAATCTTCAATCAATAATTGAAGATGATAAAAATTCTTAAGAAGAGAATAATAAGGATCATGAGGTAGAACCTAGAAGAAGTAAACGGGCAAGGGTTGAAAAATCATTTGGTTCGGATTTCTTAACGTATATGGTTGAATCAGAACCTCAAATGTACAAAGATGCTATAAGCTCTATTGGAAGTCTTTTATAGAAAGAGGCCATAAGGAGTGAAATTGATTCCATTTTGCAAAATCATATGTGGGAACTAGTGGACCTTCCTCCCGAAACTAAGCCACTAAGTTCTAAATTGATTTTTAAATGTAAGCTAAAAGCTGGTAGAACAATTGATAAGTACAAGGCTAGTTTAGTCGTAAAAGGTTATAGACAAAAAGAAGGCCTTGATTACTTTGATACGTATTCTCTAGTGTCAAGAATAACATCCATTAGGATGATACTTGCACTTGAAGTACATCAAATGGATGTGAAAACTGCTTTTCTAAATGGAGATCTTGAAGAAGAAATCTACATGGAACAACCCGAGGGTTGTGTAGCTTCTGGTCAAGAAAGGAAAGTATGTAAGTTGGCAAAGTCTTTATATGGTTTAAAGGAAGCACCAAAATAATGGCATAAGAAATTTGATGATGCCATGATGGCAAGTGGCTATCGCATAAACGAGTGTGACAAGTGTATATATGTCAAAACTACAAATGAAGGATATGTTATTCTATGTTTGTATGTTGATGACATACTCATTGTTGGAAGCAATGAGAGAATGGTAAAACGTACCAAGGATATGTTAAATTCTAAATTTGATATGAAAGATATATGACTAGCTGATGTAATTTTAGGCATCTAAGTTTAATGTTCACCTAACGGTCTCATATTGACGCAGTCACACTATGTGGACAAGATACTTGACAAGTTTAACAAAGGTGATATTGGTATAGCCAAAACACCGTTAGACATTAATCTACATTTGTCCAAGAACAAAGGTGAATGCATTGACCAAGTGGAATATGCAAGGGTTATAGGCAGTCTAATGTACCTTACAAGTTGTACAAGGCCTGATATTGCTTATACTATAAGTAGTTTAAGCAGATTTATGAGTAACCTGGGTAAAAGCCATTGGGATGCGATTGTGAGAATACTAAGGTATTTGCGATATACTCGTAATTATGGACTACACTATATAAGAGAACCTGTTGTACTAGAAGCATATTCTGATGCTAGTTGGATAGCTAACATCAAGAATTCTAAAGGTACAAGTGGGTACGTGTTCACTCTAGGAGGAGGAGTAGTGTCTTGGAAATCCTCAAGGCAAACGATTATAACTCATTTCACAATGGAAGATGAGTTTGTAGCCTTGGATAAAATGGGAGAATAAGCTAAATGGCTACGTAACTTCTTAGAGGATATTTCAGAATGGCCTAAGTCTGTGCCCGTAATTTGTGTACATTGCGATGATCAAGCAGCGATCAAAAGAGCACAAAATGTTATGTATAATGGTAAGTCGAGATACATGCGCCGTCGACATAATACCGTTAGACAATTGATCTCAACATCAGTTATCTCTATTGATTTTATAGGATCAAAGGATAACATTGCAAATTCGCTAACCAAAGGGTTAAACCGAGATTAAGTTGAAAAGACATCTAAAGGAATGGG
The DNA here is from genome assembly GCA_947683365.1 of Euphorbia pulcherrima. NCBI lineage: Eukaryota > Viridiplantae > Streptophyta > Magnoliopsida > Malpighiales > Euphorbiaceae > Euphorbia > Euphorbia pulcherrima. Next base: position 11,576,752 of record CANTUS010000016.1, read on the forward strand.
ACTTAAGCCCATGAATATTTAAGGCGCTATGTGAAGGAAAACCCAACCATGTTTGACTGGGGATCCCAAGTTCTTGGTTCAATGGGACAACCTAATTGTATAGACCTTGTGTGGTCACTGTGGGGGTAACCCTGTATCCATTAAACAATGACAAAATGGGTTAAGGTTAAGCCACATGCTTTTAATGATCCTTTGTACATCAATGGTTGAGCAAAAGAGATCACCAATGTGAGAATGAAGTGGGGTCGCTTTAAATGATACTATTAGGGCATAGTAGTCTAAAACTCTTACAGAACCAGATGTTCATGACCATAACAAACATAACCATGAGAACCAAAAACTGTGATGTGTTGGTATTTGTGTAGGGTATATCATCGTTTACATAAACGACAGAATAGTTCAAGGACATCGAGTCTACAAGTCAGCCAGTAAAGTAAATATACTTTCACAAGGGAAGGTTCAAAGGTCGTAGCCTACCTATCCTATGCAAATATTAGTCGAAGAGCATCTTCTTCCTTCAATTTCTGAAAGCGTCTGTTTCGTTTTCTTTTCCAATTTTCATTCACGTGAGGGATTGTTGGAAAAATGGCATAATAGATAGTGTTGTGCATTATCAACTTTAGGCTATATTATAATATGGAAAAGCTACGATTTGAATAACATGAAACATGTCATTGTATTCTACGCTTCGAGAGCTTTTCAACGATATATTATACGCCTAAAATGGATTAGCAGTGAATGAGAAGTTGTAGTTTAAAGTTTGAACATCTATCAAATTTAGATGCGTTAAATCGGTGATTCGGTGTGGAAAAAATTCACCAAATTTTTATTTGATTTTAATGGGTTTTAATCCCTTAATCAATATAATTTCTCATAACCTTCATGGTTAATGACCATAAATTTGTGGTTATAAGGCTTAATGACAATAAATTTGTGGTTACAAGGGTTAATGTCCTTTAAGTCAATTTAATCCATGTTAATGCCATCTACCCTATAAATACCCTATTCTAGTAGCCTTCTCCAAAAACACTTTTTTCATTCTTCTACTCTTGAAAAGTTCTAGCTAATTCTTATTTACTTGTTTACTTTGTGGTTTACTTTTTGGTTTTCATAGTGAAAAATATTCTTCAAAGTTTTCATTTCTTTTCAAGAGAAGGCTACTTAGTGTTAGGTTCTTGAAATTTGCTCTTCACATGGTTATAGTTCGCCTACGATTGCGGTTGTATCCTAGGAGACAAATCCACCGGTAGCGGACGAATAATTGTCTTAAGGAAACTGAAGTTTCAGGCCTCCGCAATATCTTTATTACGTTTAAAGGTTTGAGAGTGTTTCAATTTTTTGTTCTTTTATCACTTTTACATAATTGTTAATTCCACTGTAATCTTGTTCTTATTGAAAAAAAAATATAATAATATTATTTATTTTATTTTAATACCGCTACTAATATGTTATAACCATTCCAAATGAGAAAGAGTTTATAAATCTGAAATCGGAGCTGTTAACCTAGAGTCTAGGGTAAGCAGTTTCAAAAATTTGGATTCAAATTTAAAGACCAATTCAGTAAATGAGGTAAGCTCTAATGTTAACAAGGAATCAAAACTGGAAATTACAAAGCTAATAGTCCATCAACTCCCTTTTTTTTGAAAAGGTTGTCAAAAACCAAGATAGAAAAGGAAGATGGTGAACTAAAAATTATTGAGATAATTGATTCATTCCTTGATTACTTTGATATGATTGATACTATTGCAAATGATTCATTTTTTATGCTTTTAGAGATAATTTTGGTTGATGACATTAATCTCTCTTATCTTTTGTTTGCTATTGAGCTGAAAGAAACTATCAAAGGCCTTAGCGTAAAAGAACTTGGTTCAGAAATAATAGCATGGGATCCTGGTTGAACGGAATAGGTGTCGGGCTAAACAACGTTAAACAAAAGCGCTTTTTGAGAGGCAACCTAAAATTTTATTTTTTTTGCTTTCTGTTTTTAGTTTCTTACTTCCAGTTTAGTAGTGGTTTTTTTTGTTTTTATGTTAAAAGTGTATGAGTGTAATTTTTGTGGTTGTCTTCAACCTTGGTTCTAATCTGAGTTATTTAATTTTGTAGAGAGATAAGTGGGCATATTGTTTTCTATTTTGCAGGTTCTCCTTGTGTAGCTCATTGATTAATACTTGTTTGTCCAGTCCTAGTAGCAACAACCTTGAGTCACCTCACATTACTTCTACTCACTTCAGGTTATATCTTTCTTGTTCTCCATCTTTATTTGCTTATTGTGTTTATAAATGAGGACATTTAAGATTTTAAGTGTGGGGAAGGATGTGTATGTTATTGCCTTTATTGTCTTTAAGTGAAATTAAAAATTTCAAGTAAAATTTTCAAAATTTTGAGCATGTCATATGTTAGTTGCACTTTTTAACTTCTACCTTGTTACTAATCACATTGGTAAACACCACCGAAGCTTCAATATCAATATATATATCATAATATCGGCTTTGGGCTTGACCGATATATTGATTTTGAAGCTTCGGCTTCGGGCTTGACCGATATATTGATTTTGAAGCTTCGGCTTCGGGCTTGTCCGCTCCCGTATCCATTTTACCGTTATTCAGGACTTGTTTACTTTGGGCAATATGTGGTTAAAGTGTTTGGAAAATTTGGATACAAATTTGATTGTACTTTGAAAGGATTACTATATAAGTTTTGTGTTGTGGTTTTGTGAAGTTGTTTAAATTTGATTTTAACTTATAAATATACTTTGTTTCTATTTTAAAAAAATGTTCAAAGTTGTTATATTTCTTTTATGGACACCACTAAGCAAATTGCTTAGCGTGTAGTTTTTTTTTCTACACGTAGGTGGAGAACTTGTAGATAACTTGGACCAAAGTGGAATAAGTGGATCAGCTTGAAGAGCAAATAAGGAAAGACTAGAGGTGGATTTGTATTTTAATGTAATATTATGGTTTGTAGAATAATGACATGTACTAGATAGTGTGAGAAATGTAAAGTGGCATTGAGAAATATTTGGAGAATAATTTGGAGTTGGAAACATTATGTTATATTTATACATATTAAATCTATAAGTATTGAACTTTATATAATGGAGTAGAGTTATTTATTGGGTGTTTATAGTTACTGTGACACTCCGTATAAAGGGGGTGTTACATTTATTAGTATCAGAGCTGAGGTTTAGGCGATTCTAGGACTAGTATGTACATGCCATTTATGATATAAATATGATGTGTTAGTTGTTTGATCCACTTTGGTCCAATTTTCAGGAATAAGTTATGGCTAGTAGTAGTCACAACCAGAGTGAGGAAGAGGATGCTGAGAGTACGGTCCGTATTAGACAAGGGGATGAACAAAGACATGAACCACCACCAGTTCATGGCTTTTCCAAACAACCTACTCCAGCACAAGCTGCTTTACTTCAGCATATGACTACTGAAGTAATCACACAAGTGTTACGAAATATACCAATCCCCCAAGTTCCTATAGTACCTCATATTGAAAGACGAGAGGAGAGTACTCCTCTTGAAAGAATCAAGAAGATTCCGGCTGATGACTTCTAAGGGGACACAGTGGATCCTGCATTTGCAGAAGATTGGCTTGATCATACTAAATGGTGTAGGCTTCATTTTACAGATGAAGAGAGACTAGACTGTATGCAAGGTCTACTCAAAGAACAAGCTAGGAGGTGGTGGGATAATATTGTGAGAGAAAGGCGACCCGGAGAAATCACTTGGGGTCTTTTCTTGGAACAATTTGACAAGAAGTACGTTAGTGAACGATTCAAGGATGAGCAGAGGAAATTGTTCTTGTCTTTGAGACAGGGACGAATGACTATATCAGAATATGAAGTTTGATTCCTCAAACTCGAGAGGTATGTCCATGATATCGTTGACAGTGAAGCAAAGCGATGTAAGAGATTCGAAGATGGGCTAAATGATGAAATTAGAGTGCATTTACTTGCACAAAGGATTAAGGTGTTCAATGACTTGGTTGATGCTGCTACGGGTATTGAGAAGATCAATTCAGATAGGCAACAAAGAATGGCAAAAAGGTCTGGAATTCAAAAGGGATCACAGGGTCTCGCTAGTTCAGAATCTCCAAATAAGAAACAGAAGGGAACATCAGAACAAACACAATCTCATTTCGGAGGGTATTCACCGAGACAAACCATAAGTATGGGGTCAGCGGCTAGTGTACCTTCAGGTCGAGGCAGAGGAAATATTCCACAATGTTCTAATTGTGGAAGGATACATACAGGGGAATGTTGGGGAAAAGGTAGAGTCTGCTTTAAATGTGGCTCAAGGGAACATTTGATTGCAAATTGTCCTTAAAGACAGATAAGTACATCTGCACCTATAGTAGTTCCTACTCCTACAATGCAAAGTGGAAGAGGAAGGGGAAGAGGAAATGCTAGTGAGCAAGTGGACATAATGTGGCTCAACAAGCACTGCAGAGTGGTAGACAGGGAGGAATGGCATGAAATTATGCAATCCGAGGGCCTGAGACTCGGGAATCTACTGATGTTATAGTCGGTAAATTTTCATTCTTTAATCACGATGTTTATGCTTTTATAGATCCTGATTCATCTCATTCATATATATGTACTGCGTTAGCACAAGAGAAAGGTTTGCATGTAGAAGAATTAGGAGAAATTATTGAAGTGACTAATCCTTTAGGACACAGTGTGATAGTAAACAAAGTGTATATGAATTGCCCTATTATGATTCAACATCAAATTTTCCATGCAAATTTAATTGAGTTACCTTTCAGAAATTATTGTTATCTTGGGAATGGATTGGTTATCGGAACATTGAGCTGTGGTGGATTGCAAAAATAAAAGAATGTCACTTCAAGTTTCTGATGGAGAAGAAATAGTTATCGTGGGGGAAAGATCAGATTATCTTTGTAACATAATTTCTTTTATGAAGACTAAAAGATTAGTTAGGAAGGGATGTCAGGCCTACCTAATCTTCGCTCTAGAATTGAAGGAAGGTGAGTTAGAATTGCAGAATATTCCTACGGTATGTTATTTTCCAGATGTATTTCCAGAAGAACTACCGGGTTCGCCACCAAAAAGAGAGGTAAAATTCACAATTGATGTATTGCCGGGTACCGCACCAGTATCCAAAGCACCATACAGAATGGCGCCTGCTGAACTAAAAGAGTTGAAGATTTAGTTCCAAGAATTGTTAGATAAAGGATTCATACGCCCGAGTATATCCTCGTGGGGTGCACCAGTGTTGTTTGTTAAGAAGAAAGATGGGTCACTCCGATTATGTATTGATCACCGGGAGTTGAATAAATTGACAGTGAAGAACAAGTATCCATTGCCAAGGATTGAAGACTTATTTGATTAACTCAAGGGTGCCAAATACTTCTCCAAGATTGATTTGAGATTGGGTTACTATCAGATGAGAGTGAAAGATGATGATATTGTAAAGACAGCTTTTCGAACTAGATATGGGCACTATGAATTTTTGGTGATGCCAATTGGTCTAACTAATACACCAGCAGCATTTATGGACCTTATGAACCGTGTCTTTTACTTATATTTAGACAGGTTTGTAGTGGTTTTCATTGATGACATTTTGGTGTATTCTAAGTCACGGGAAGAGCATGATCAACATTTACGGATAGTCTTCCAAACTTTGAGGGAAAATAAGTTATATGCCAAACTTAGCAAATGTGGGTTTTGGCTTAAAGAAGTTTCGTTCTTAGGCCATATTGTTTCTGCAGAAGGAATTAAAGTGGATCCTAAAAAGATAGAAGCAGTTGTCGAATGGAAACCACCAAAGAACCCTACGAAAGTCAGAAGTTTCCTTGGCTTAGTAGGGTGTTATAGAAGATTTATGAAGGGATTTTCAGTCATTGCTGCCCCACTGACGAAACTACTTTAAAAGAATGCAAAATTTGAGTGGAATCATAAGTGTCAAGAAAGTTTTGAGAAGTTGAAAGCGATGTTGACAAAAGCACCCATCCTTACCCAACCAGAGCCTGGAAAAGACTTTATAATCTATAGTGATGCTTCTCATAGTGGTCTTGGGTGTGTTTTGATGCAAGAAGGAAAAGTGATTGCCTATGCTTCCAGGCAATTCAAGAATCATGAAAGGAATTATCCTACTCATGATTTAGAAATGGCTGCAATAGTCTTTGCCTTGAAAATTTGGCGACACTATCTTTATGGAGAAAAATGTTATATTTGCACAGATCATAAAAGCTTGAAATATTTACCAACACAGAAAGAGTTGAATTTACGGCAAAGAAGGTGGATGGAATTCATTAAAGATTACGATTATCTTATTGATTACCATCCAGGAAAGGCTAATGTAGTGGCAGATGCTCTCAGTAGAAAGACAATGATGGCACTTAGGGCTATGAATACGGGGTTAGCTCTTACCAATAGTGGAGCCTTAATTGCAGAATTAAAGATTCAACCTGTACTACTACAACAGGTTAAGCAAGCACAAAATGAAGAGGATGACTTGAAGGTCATTCGAGCACGGACAGAAGTGGGTATCGTAGACAACTATATGGTTCGAGAAGATGGGTGTCTATATTTTAAAGATAGACTATGTGTGCCAAATAATGAAGAATTAAAGAAGAATATTTTACATAAGGCAGATAGTAGTCCTTATGCGATGCATCCAGGAGCAAACAAGATGTACCAAAATTTGAAGAGCCATTATTGGTAGAATGGAATGAAGAAAGACATTACTAACTATGTTGCTCAATGTTTAACTTGTCAACAGGTGAAAGCAGAACATCAAGTTCCTTCTGGATTGTTGCAACCAATAATAATTCCAGAATGAAAATGGGAAAGAATCACAATGGTCTTCGTGACGTCTTTACCACTTACACAGAATAAACATGATGCAGTGTGGGTTGTTGTATATAGATTGACAAAGTCTGCCCACTTTCTTCCAGTTAGGATGGATTATTCACTTGATAGGTTGGCTCAGTTATATGTAGATGAGATAGTAAGGCTACACGGAGTGCCTATTTCAATTATTTCTGACCGAGATCCAAGATTTACTCTGAGATTTTAGAAGAAGTTGCAAGAAGCCTTAGGTAGTAAACTTCATTTCAGTACTTCAGTTCATCCTCAAACAGATGGTCAATCTGAAAGAGTAATTCAGGTGTTAGAAGACATGATGAGAAGTTATATCATTGAATTTGAGGGAAGTTGGGATAAGTATTTGTCCCTCATGGAGTTTTCCTACAATAACAGCTATCAGTCAAGCATACAAATGGCGCCATATGAAGCATTGTATGGAAGAAAATGTCGAACTCCATTATATTAGACCGAACTTAGTGAAAACAAGATTGTGGGAGTGTATTTAATTCAGGAGACAAAGGAGAAGGTAAAACTTATTCAAGAGAGATTGAAGGCTACATCGGATAGACAAAAGTCTTATGCTGATCTAAAAAGAAAAGACATTACTTATGAAGTGGGGGATAAAGTATTTCTCAAAGTATCTCCTTGGAAGAAAGTCCTACGATTCGGCAAGAAAGGCAAGCTCAGTCCGAGATTCATTGGCCTATATGAGGTTATAGGGAAGGTTGGATCGGTAGCTTATCGGTTGGCACTACCCCCGACGCTCGATAAAATTCATAATGTGTTCCATGTGTCGATGTTAAGGAGATACAGATCAGATCCATCACATATCTTATCTCCTGATGTCGTAGAGATCGAACCTGACTTGACGTATGAAGAGGAACCGGTACAAATCTTGGCGAGAGAAGTTAAACAATTGAGAAGCAAGTCTATTCCTTTGGTAAAAGTACTTTGGAGGAATCATAAGGTTGAAGAAGCAACTTGGGAACCGGAGGATACAATGAAAACTCAATATCCGCAACTGTTTTCAGGGAATTTTCGGGACGAAAATTCATAAGAGGGGGAGAATTGTAACGAACCGAAATTTCCAAAATTTGCTTATAATAAATTACTATAGTATTAAAATATCATGGAAATTATTTTTATTGTTATTATTGTTATTGGATATAAGGCATGAGGAAATAAGAGCTAATTAAGTAAGAGGGATGAATTGGGCATTTAATTATTTGTCCAAGGGCAACATTGAAAATTGAAAAAAAAAATCCTAAATCTATACGTAACCTCTCTTCTCTCTCCCTTTCATCTTCTTCATTTGCCTCTTACTCATTCCTTCCTTCTTCCTAAATCCTTTATCAAATTTTCCCTAATCCAAAAACTTTCGATTTCTTCGATTCAACTTCGAATTCTTGTTAGAAATCGATCCTTAAGCCCTCTATCATCATCAATTTCAGTCAATCAAGACTAGAAGAGGAAGATTTCAGATTTTAAGGTTCGGATAAATAGCAACCCGAGTTTGAGGTCAGTGATTTTTGGTGAAATTAAAGCTTAATTAATAGAATTCACGGTAGATTAAGCATATTTATGGTATTAGGAAGTTTATTTATAAAATATCTTGATAGAATTATATATGGCTGTTGTAGAGAAAGCTAGTGCAAGTAAATCAAAGGCAAAAGAGGTAGAAGAGAACTAGAAAGAGCATAGAAAAAGGTTTGTGTCTCGAATTTCGATTTCTCGGTTTTTTGGAATATTTTCCAGATTTGTATACCTGTTTTTTTTAATGTTTTCTCTTGTTATATAAATCCAATTTGAACGATTCTTGATTTTATTGATATGTACAGAAAGTAAGGAATATATGTTCAGAAGAAACCTTATTGAATTTCGTTCGTTTTTAATGTGAAATTTTCGTTTGAAGTTGAGTCACGAAATCTGTTTTCGGAAAATCTCAGCTTGGTACACTATTTAGTATTTTGATAATAACTTTAGTTATAAAATTTGGATTTCTATGATTCTGGTGGTTTTGGAAAGCTGAGACATATGGCCAGTTATGTTTAGGAGAAAGTTCTTCGATTAGGTTATGTTTTCATAGTGAAAAATGCAGGGGAAATTAGGTTACGAAACCTGGAAAAATTCTGGAAAGTATGAATATTGATTTTATTGAGTTTTAATTGAAGTTTGTTGCTTAAAAATTTAGGATTTTGATTTCTTAATTACTGAAGTTATGTTGAATTATGATTGATGGTTTATACTGAAATTTTTAAGATGTTACTTTAATTTATTGCCCTTATTAAATGAGTCGAATACGGGTCAGGGTAGATTGGCGCCAATAAAGGGGGGTACAGTACTGTACAAACAATTGAAGCTTTGATACCAAACTGTAACACTCGTGTTGGTTTGTGGGGGTAGTCGGTCGAACCCGGGGTGTTACAAGTTATCACTATTATGCTAGATGGAGCACTCATACCTCTGTCAAAGCGATTAGATTTTCTCACCACAAATAACGAAGCAGAATATGAAGCTTGTCTATTCGGAATGTCCTCTCTGGTCACTCTCAGAGCAGATAAAGTAAAAATTATTGGTGATTCAACTTTGGTCATCAAACATTTCACTGGAGACTGGGAGTTGAAGGAAGAATCCCTCAGACCTTACCTAGAGGCTATATGGAGAAAATCCATGATGTTCCGTAAATGCGAATTTGGTCATATGCCCCGAGAGGAGAACCAGATGGCGGATGCGTTGGCTACTTTAGCCTCCATGTGGGAAGGGTCCCAGAAGCAGCCAATCAAGCCCTTTGTTATGGAGACAACTCAATCTCCGTACTACATCCATAAAATAGAAGGTGCCATGAACCAGGAAGAGCCTTGGTACTGTGATATCATCAAATTCTTGGAAAATGGTGGATTCCCAACCGAATCCACAACCTCCGATAGGAATACACTAAGGAAGCTTGATGTATAGTTCTGCTTGATTAAGGGGGATTTGTTCACGAGGTCATCTAACGATTTATTATTAAAATGTTTAACTCAATAAGAAATAGAGAAGGTGATGAAAGAAGTACATTCAGGAGACTGCGGTCCATATATGAACAACGTCATGTTGGCAAAGAAAATTCAAAGGATGGGATACTTTTGGCTAACTATGCTAGCTGATTGTATTCAAGAAGCAAAGACTTCCCATGCCTGTCAGATATACGAAGATGTGAGTCACTTTCCCCCAACGATATTACAAAATTTGACGATGACTTGGCCATTCTCAGCCTGGGGCATTGATATTATCGGTGAGATAAGACCATCTTTAACCAACGGCCATCGCTTCATCATAGTGGCAGTTGATTACTTTTCCAAATGGGTTGAAGCAGAATCATATACGAGCATCACAGCCAAGATAATGGCTCAGTTTATTCAATGATATATCTTCGCCAGATACGGCATTCCTCATTATATAGTAAGTGACAATGGTGTGTAATTCCAAAGAGAAATGATCAATCTTATTGAGAAGCATGGAATTGAGCATCATCGCTCTTCCCCCTATCGCCCTCAAGCCAATGGAACTGTAAAAGCAGCTAATAAGGGAATTAAGAAGATCCTCTCCAAAATGATCGCCAATTACCTAGATTGGATGATCATTTGCCTTATACCTTATAGGGGTACAGAACCAGTGTTAAGACTCCTATGGGTCAAACCCCTTTTTCTCTCATTTACGGGACGGAGGTAGTGCTGCCTGTTGAAATGGAGATAAAATCTTTGTGTTGGGAACTGACAGTCAAATTGAACATGCATAAGAGGCATGACGGAAATTCAAAATTTTGTCCCTGTCCCAGGAACTCCTATTAGTTGCATATAAATTAAATAAAGCCTTAACTAAATAATTCTCTACCTAGGTTAGCATGCTAAAGGACTAGGCATACCATAATTCCAAATTATATCCTAGCATATTTATTTTATACTAAGCATGTTATAACTCTAAGTTATAACCTAAGCATAAAATAAACTAAGCATGCAAAAATAACCTAAGCATAATTATTATGTCTAAAAACACTTAAAGAAAAAGACTTAATAATTAAAAGAGAAAGAAAAAGAACTTACCAGTTGAAGCGTGCTTTTGCAGGACCTTCTTGCACAAGCCTCCAACCGTAGGATAGCCTCTATCAGTATCCACACGAATCCCACTAATCAAAACCTCCCCAGGAGGAAGAACTAAGAAGCCTCGAGTAGTTGCTAGACCACTCTAGAAGCATCACCCAAAATATAAACTAGCGGTGCCCGAATAAATTCAGGCTCCACAAAAATAACTTGCTCAAGTACCTGAGAGATTAATTATCTCGCTTAGGATTTATGCTTTGAGCTTGGTCCATTTTGAAAGGAGAAGGGACAGCTTATATATAGGCTTGGGGAGCAAAAATTTGCTCCCATTAACGATGTGGGATGGGAGTAAAACTCCCATCCCACACACCTACCACATGCACGTGCTGCATGTGGTATTCATGGGCTGCCTTTGTGCAGCCCATGAATATGGGCCTCCGCGAACACTGCCCAGTAGTGTTCGTGCACCTTTAGGTGTATTGCGCGCAACCAAACATTGTACAAAATATTTTATACTTTTCAGTTTTAACTCGCCAATGCAAAATCCCCTTTAAATCCTTTCAAATAAATATTTATTTTTGACTCTAATAAATTAGTTATCAGTCAAAATAAATTTCTTGGTCCAACCAAAATTGATCTAATCAATTATAATTTATTTATGACTCTAATTAATTAGTAACCGGTCAAAATAAATTCCTTGGTCTATTTAAAATTGATTTAATCAATTTTAACTAATCAAATAATAATCCAATTATTATTTATGTTATATTCTTGTAATAGAATAAATCTATTAGTTCTTTACTTAGTCCGATGAAGGTCCAATGTGTGTGACCTTATAGGATCCCGAAGTATTGAGCTGTTAAGGCTTAACAAATCCTTGTTCTAATGGAACCATTGGCTCGATGCTCTAGACCGTAAATAGAACTTGATTACCTTAAACGACTGTAGTACGCCTCTAGCAAGGGTCTACCATCCCCCATTACTCAGAACGTCATTTATACTTATGACTTAATCTTGGTTAATGCAATAGTTATCCAGTACGATAAATTCCTTCCATTCTTTAATATTAGTACCATCTGGTTTATTGGGTTCGGTTAAAGTGTTAACCCACTAATAGCAAGGTTGCTCCAAGCTATCCTAGTTATTCACTTGTTACCGAAGTATATTGCCTTTTACCATAGTGTGTTTGACTAGAAACCATTCCTATCAAATACATACTCTGATCAGAGGTTTATGGCAATCATCACTTCAACAAGTGGCCAGGTACAACTCCTTAATATATCCGGAGCGATGGATTCTTTCCGACTACTCAGTCTACCAACGTGTTGTTATCACTATACCCGTAATCACCCATAGCACCCTAAATTAATGAGTGCATAGCAATGACCCAAAGTATAGCAATAGTACCACACAAGGCAATTAGCATCTCAAGTATGAGGACATTCGCAAAGCTTATTGCATGAAGATAAACACTAATACATTGATATTTATACCAACTGTTTATCTTGCTGCGGTCTCCAATATATCTCCCAGATATATCCATGTGTCAAGCTTAAGGCACCACCTTCAGTCTTTAGGAGATTAACTGCTTGGACCCTTTCCAAGAAAGTTGACCACATGCTAGTCTTTCTGTTTCATCAATATCCTTTCTTGATGACACAGTGACTAGGGATAGTTTAGACATAATCATAATTGCACATGAAGTAGGTTCCACCAAATATAGTCCAACTATAATTTCTCTGACTTCATGCTATGATATGTCAAGGATTTTTGTATACATACATCAATGAATATATTTTAACCAGCTATAATATATATGTATAAAAACACATTGATATAAACAAAATAACAAATGCCTTTATTGATTAAATAAATTATTCGTACTATTACATAATTAAGATATATCGCCCTAATTGCCTTAAGGGCATACATTATATCGAACAAACTCCCACTTGCACTAAGGCCAATTAGCCATATGTTTTAATCCATATGCTTAAACATGCTGGTCATGTTTGACTTGAGTTAATGGCTTTATCAGACCATCCACGAGGTTCTGATCAGTGGTTACATATTCTAATCTTATTATCTTAGCATCAACAATCTCCCTGATTATATGATACTTTCTGGATACATTTCTATTTTTCTGATGAGACTGTGGTTCCTTTGCCTGAGCTATGGCACCATTGTTATCACAATATAAAGTAATTGGATCAATAGCCTCAGGCACCACACCGAGATCACCAATAAATCCTTTTAACCAGACAACTTCTTTTGCTGCTTCGCATGCAGCAATGTATTCAGATTCCGTGGTTGAATTAGTAGTAGTTTCTTGCTTGGAACTCTTCCAGCATACTGCCCCTCCATTTAACACATACACAAAACCTGACTGAGACTTAAAGTCATCCTTGTCAGATTGAAAGCTTGCGTCAGTGTAACCTTTGATAGTGAGATCACCTTCTCCATAAATCAAGAACTCATCCTTAGTCCTTCTCAAGTACTTAAGGATTGCCTTGACGGCCATCCAGTGCTTTTCACCTGGATCTGACTGATATCTGATCGTAAAGCTCAAAGCCTGAGAGACATCCGGCCTAGTACATATCATAGCATACATGATGGATCCTATCACGGATGCATAGGGTATATCCTTCATGCGCATTCTCTCTTGAGCTGTCTTCGGACACTCAGCTTTAGATAGGTTAATCCCCTTTGTCATCGGGAGATAACCTTTCTTAGAATGCTCAAGGTTGAACCTATTCAACACCTTGTCTATATATGTACTTTGAGAAAGACCTAACAACCTCTTGGATCTATCCCTGTAGATCTTTATACCTAGTATAAATGCTGCTTCACTAAGGTCTTTCATAGAGAACTTTCTTGACAACCATACTTTAACGTTTTGAAGAAGAGAAATGTCATTTCCTATTAGCAGAATGTCATCAACATACAATACTAGAAAAATGACTGCACTCCCACTAACCTTCTTGTAAACACAAGGCTCATTCGCATTTAGGTAGAAATCCAGTTCCCGGATTATCTGATCAAACCTTATATTCTAACTCCTGGATGCCTGCTTAAGTACATAAATGGATCTTTGTAGCTTGCATACCTTCGAGCCATTCTGAGATGTAAAACCCTCAGGTTGTGTCATATACACATCTCGGTCTAAATCCCCATTCAGGAATGCTGTTTTTACATCCATCTGCCAGATCTCATAATCGTAATGAGCAGCAATGGCAAGGAGTATCCTTATGGATTTGAGCATGGCTACCGGTGAGAAGGTTTCATCATAGTCAATACCTTCCCGTTGACTATAACCTTTCATAACCAACCTTGCTTTATAGGTAATTACATTACCGTCCATGTCTGTCTTCTTCTTGAAGACCCATTTGCACCTAATTGGTCTAACCTCTTGCGGTGCATTAACTAAATTCCAAACTTGGTTCTCATACATGGAATCCATTTCTGATTTCATGGCCTTTTGCCATTTATCAGAATCTGAGCTTTTCATTGCCTCATCATATGTCCTTGGTTCATCATCCTCTACAAGATATAGTTCCTTATCATTAGTGATGATAAACCCATATCTATCGGGACCCTTATGAACACAAACTGATCTTCGCAATGATTGTGTTTCGACAGTTTGTTCTTGGATCACACTCTCTTATGTATCTAGAATGGGGTCAATCAGTTGATGGTCTGTTTCTTCCTCTTGAACTTCCAGTTCAATATTGCTCCCACTGACCTTTTCAAGTAAGTGTTCCTTTTCCAAAAAGTGAGCATTCCGAGACATAAATACCTTTTATGCTTTGGGTTGGTAAAACAGATATCCAATTGTTTCCTTTGGATATCCAATGAACAGACATTTGTCAGCCTTGGCATTTAGCTTATCTAACGCTATCCTCTTTACCATAGCAGGACAACCCCATACTCTTAAGTGATTTAGAGATGGCTTTTTGTTACACCATCTTTCATAAGGTGTAAAATCAACTGATTTAGAGGGCACTCTGTTTAAGATATAAACCGCGATCTCAAGTGCATATCCCCAAAAGGATTTACTAAAAACTGCATGGCTCATTATGGACCTGACCATATCTAATAAAGTCCGATTCCTCCTTTCTGACACTCCATTGTGTTGGGGTGTATAAGGAGGGGTCCACTGGGGAACTATCCCATTTTCCTTTAGATATCCTGAAACTCCTGACTTAAGTATTCTCCACCTCGATCCAATTGAACTGTTTTAATACTTTTCTCAAGCTGTTTCTCTACTTCAGCTCTGAATAGTTTGAATTTTTCAAAACTTTCAGACTTGTGCTTCATCAAGTACAAATAACCGTATCGTGAGTAATCATCAATAAAGGTTATGAAGTAGGAGTATCCTCCTAGTGCCTGAACACTCATTGGACCACACACATCAGTGTATATAAGTTCCAATGTACTCGTGGCTCGTCCACCCTTTCCTTTAAAGGGTAACTTTGTCATTTTTCCTTTTAAACAAGGTTCGCAATTACCGTAAGACTCCAAGTCTATTGGGCCCAAGTCTCCACGCTTATGCAACTTGGTTAAGCGATCTTTGTTTATTTGGCCTAAACGGCAATGCCATAAGTAGAAGGAATTCTCATTATCAAATTTAACTTTCTTCACATTATTTATATTGAAAACTTCTGTTTTGGTATCAAGAATATAAATGCCACCTTTTAACATTCCATAACCATAAACAATATTATTCAAATGAATCTGACAATTATAATTCAAAAATAAAATTTCAAATCCCTCTGTTGCTAAACATGCAACAGATACAATATTCTTAGTAACACTTGGAATGTAATAACAATTATTGAAAACTAAAACAAGTCCACTTGGCAAAACAAGACTAAAGCTCCCTACGGCTAATGCAGCAACTCTGGCTCTATTTCCCACGCGTAGGTCCATCTCCCCTTTTGCAAGTTTTCTACAATTCCTTAGTCCCTGCACAGAAGTACAGATATGAGAACTATAACCAGTATCTAATACCCAAGTGGATTCTTGCGGAAAAGTAGCAAAGTTTTCAATTACAAATATACCTGAAGTAGATGCCTCTGTAGGCTTCTTCTTCAAATGCTCAGAAGCAGGAGCTTTGCAATCCCTCTTCCAATGTCCTGGTTTCCCACATTGGAAGCAGACATACTTAGATGCCTTCTTTTCATTCTTCTTCTTACTGATTCTTTTCTTGGCACCCAGTGCCTGCTTCTTCTTCTTAGAAGCCTTGCCTTTTTTAATCAACATTAGAGGTTTCTGATCTTTCTTGATCTGAGGTTCTACTGTTTTCAGCATGTTAATTAATTTAGGGATAGTTGAATTAATCCTGTTCATGTAATAGTTAGTTATGAAGCCTGAGTAACTATCTGTCAAGGACATCAACACAAGGTCAATGCTCAAGTCATGATTCATCTCAAATCCTAATCGATTCAGCTTCTCAAGGTATCCTAAGAGTTTCAGTACATGCTGAGAGGCAGAGGTGCCATCCTGTATCTTGGTCCCGAAAAGGAGCTTGGAGGTCTCATACCTCTCTGTCCTTTCCCTCTCCGAAAAGAGTTCTTCAAGATGGAGAACCATATCCTCCAAGGGCATGTTCTCATGTTGTTTCTGAAGCTCAGGATTCATGGACCCCAACATAATACACATGGCAGTCTCACGATCTTTCCTGTGCTTCAACCAGGCATCATGTTCCATATGATCCTCAACATCAGGTTCTACAGGGAAAATTTCACTTAGGACATAGGCAATTCTCTCAGATCTGAGAACTATTCTCACTGCTCGGTACCAATCAGAAAAGTTCGAGCCATTCAATTTGGTGTCAAGTAACATACGGAGATTAAAATTGGAAGCCATTTTCAACCTAAGACATAAGAAAAGGAAAGTGTTTAGATATTAGTTTAAGTACATGTATTTAATATGAGGACTTTTAATTAAATACATTTTCCTACTATTTTCTTCGAAATTTACAATAGCCTATTCTATTGAATTCGTGAATTTTAGCCCAGCTAAATTTCCTAGTAGGTAGCATCTATAACTAGTCTACTACAACCCCTAATTTTATGAGTCAAGTCATAATAGTCAGTCATAGTTGGAATCCAATTCCATTTGCATCGCATGCAATTGCTAATTCATTCAAGTTCCCTAATCCCAAGGGACGTGTGCTCTTATATTAGCATCTCCTTGAATATGTCTTAGATCTGGGCCTAGCCCCCAATTTTATGGTGGACTACCCCAGCTCTGTTAAGGCAGACCCTATCTCAAACTTTACAACCAATCAATGTAGACTAGAAGGAACGCTTTGTGTAGCACTTTGATAGCCCAAAAAGACCGTATTATAAATTTGAGTAAGGAAGACTATAACTTGCCTTAATATATTTACTTTGGGATTTTATTGGTGTTAAACGTCTTACCCAATCTAGGATTTTTTCAGATGGACAAAATTATAATGACTTGTATTAATTCAGGGAATTTTAGAATTAATTTATAAGGTCTAACCTTAGGTGGGTTCAACTCTTTATTAGAATTATTCCATCAAACTAGATTATATGCAAAATAATTAACACTTTTATTTGTTATATTTATATTGCATTTCCTTTAAGCTTTTATTCAATAATTTTAATTTTTTACTTTATTATAGAAACATATATAAGCACTATCTTATATACTAGAAATAAATTAGTTCATATTAATCCCCCGATTGGTCAATTCAAATTGCACCGATATAGGTTCCCAGGTAGGAGAGGTGTCCTATAAGGAGTAGACACCAAGTCCAATCCTTAGCCAGAACAAATACGGGCACAAACTTGAAGACCAATGGATTCTCTTGAACTAATAAATTTCGTTCTTCCAATTCATGTAAATTGGGAGCATCTATAACCCATGTAATTTAAATAAATTATTGACACTTGTATAATTTGAGTAAGTTGAGCAAGCTTATTCAAAATTATTCATAACTAATTTCTAACCTTGAAATGAAAGGCAGAAGTTTACATATATTGTTCCAAACAATTAAATAAACAAATCATTTCATTTAGAAAATAATATTTAGTTTGCTTCTAACTTAATTATGCACTAAATAGGCAGGCTCTGATACCACTATTGAGAACTGACAGTCAAATTGAACATGTATAAGAGGCATGACGGAAATTCAAAATTTTGTCCCTGTCCCATGAACTCCTATTAGTTGCATATAAATTAAATAAAGCCTTAACTAAATAATTTTCTACCTAGGTTAGCATGCTAAAGGACTATGCATAGCATAATTCCAAATTATATCATAGCATATTTATTTTATACTAAGCATGTTATAACTCTAAGTTATAACCTAAGCATAAAATAAACTAAGCATGCAAAAATAACCTAAGCATAATTATTATGTCTAAAAACACTTAAAGAAAAAGACTTAATAATTAAAAGAGAAAGAAAAAGAACTTACCAGTTGAAGCGTGCTTTTGCAGGACCTTCTTGCACAAGCCTCCAATCGTAGGATAGCCTCTATCAGTATCCACACGATCCCCACTAACCAAAACCTCCCCAGGAGGAAGAACTAAGAAGCCTCGAGTAGTTGCTAGACCACTCTAGAAGCATCACCCAAAAATATAAACTAGCGGTGCCCGAATAAATTCAGGCTCCACAAAAATAACTTGCTCAAGTACCTGAGAGATTAATTATCTCGCTTAGGATTTATGCTTTGAGCTTGGTCCATTTTGAAAGGAGAAGGGACAGCTTATATATCGGCTAGGGGAGCAAAAATTTGCTCCCCATTAACGATGTGGGATGGGAGTAAAACTCCCATCCCTCACACCTACCACATGCACGTGCTGCATGTGGTATTCATGGGCTGCCTTTGTGCAGCCCATGAATATGGGCCACCGCGAACTCTGCCCATCAGTGTTCGCGCAATCGAACATTGTACAAAATATTTTATACTTTTCGGTTTTAACTCGCCAATGCAAAATCCCCTTTAAATCCTTTCAAATAAATATTTATTTTTGACTCTAATAAATTGGTTATCAGTCAAAATAAATTTCTTGGTCCAACTAAAATTGATCTAATCAATTATAATTTATTTATGACTCTAATTAATTAGTTACCGGTCAAAATAAATTCCTTGGTCTATCGAAAATTGATTTAATCAATTTTAACCAATCAAATAATAATCCAATTATTATTTATGTTATATTCTTGTAATAGAATAAATCTACTAGTTCTTTACTTAGTCCGATGAAGGTCCAATGTGTGTGACCTTATAGGATCCCGAAGTATTGAGCTGTTAAGGCTTAACCAATCCTTGTTCTAATGGAACCATTGGCTCGATGCTCTAGACCGTAAATAGAACTCGATTACCTTAAACGACTGTAGTACGCCTCTAGCAAGGTCTACCATCCCCTATTACTCGGAACGTCATTTATGCTTATGACTTAATCCTGGTTAATGCAATAGTTATCCAGTATGATAAATTCCTTCCATTCTTTAATATTAGTACCATCTGGTTTATCGGGTTCGGTTAAAGTGTTAACCCACTAATAGCAAGGTTGCTCCAAGCTATCCCAGTTATTTACTTGTTATCGAAGTATATTGCCTTTTACCATAGTGTGTTTGACTAGAAACCATTTCTATCAAATACATACTCTGATAAGAGGTTTATGGCAATCATCACTTCAACAAGTGGCCAGGTACAACTCCTTAATATATCCAGAGCGATGGATTCTTTCCGACTACTCAGTCTACCAACGTGTTGTTATCGCTATACCCGTAATCACCCGTAGCACCCTAAATTAATGAGTGCATAGCAATGACCCAAAGTATAGCAATAGTACCACACAAGGCAACTAGCATCTCAAGTATGAGGACATTCGCAAAGGTTATTGCATGAAGATAAACACTAACACATTAATATTTATACCAAGTGTTTATCTTGCTGCGGTCTCCAATATATCTCCCAGATATATCCATGTATCAAGCTTAAGGCACCTCCTTCAGTCTTTAGGAGATTAACTGCTTGGACCCTTTCCAAGAAAGTTGACCACATGCTAGTCTTTCCGTTTCATCAATATCCTTTCTTGATGACACTGTGACTAGGGATAGTTTAGACATAATCATAATTGCACATGAAGTAGGTTCCACCAAATATAGTCCAACTATAATTTCTCTGACTTCATGCTATGATATGTCAAGGATTTTTGTATACATACATCAATGAATATATTTTAACCAGCTATAATATGTATGTATAAAAACACATTGATATAAACAAAAGAACAAATGCCTTTATTGATTAAATAAATTATTCGTACTATTACATAATTAAGATATATTACCCTAATTGCCTTAAGGGCATACATCATATCCAACACTTTGCACATAGCCCTCGAATCAAGATTTCCTGAATATGAATGGGCAAAGTCAAGGCACAAAGAATTAACTTTAATCGAAGAGAAATGATTTATTATGTTGGAGAATCTACAATTATACTAATAAGGCATGGCCAAAGCTTAGAATCTTAAAGTCATACGACAGGATCAACCCCTGAGGATAGGTGATTTGGTCTTGAAACAGTCTCGTAAGATGCACATGAATGCTCGAGGGAAGTTCTAACCAAACTGGGAAGGACTATATGTAGTAAGGAAGACTCTCAGTAAAGGGGAAGTCAAAATATCAGATCTGGATGGTAATGAATATGTGAATCCGATAAATTGTGACAAGCTGAAGCGCTATCTCGTGTAAAAAATGGATGTTTGTCAAGAGCTAGTAAGGGCTCTTAAGCAAAAATAAAGACCCCAAAATAAAAGAGTGAGGCCTTGGGTAAAATCCATTCGGAATCCTAGGCAACGATGGGCATTTCTTGGAAATAAGTAACATCTAACCTTTCTATTTAAATAATATCTTTTATAACAACATAGTCATGTTAAAAATACTGCATGAGTGCATTAAATGAAAACTGCAAATTGTTTAATAAAACACGCATTCAAATAGCATTTTTCATCTTTATTACTCATAAAGTGCATTATAAACAGCAAATGGAAATGACAAAGGCAAACAATGAGGCCTGAAGCCGTTATTCTCAAACGAAGACAAAAGACACGATGACAAGCTTAATTATCCCCATGGAAACTACAGAGTCTCTTAGTCTTGATAAGCCTCTCCTCAAGGGTGGCAAGCCCATGAGTACTCGTAACCCAGGTGCGATGAGCCTCAGAAGGATGGATGTTAAAAGGCACAGAATAGTTCACCTCCTCTCGAGAGTGATTGATCCACTTCATGTCATGACGATAAACCCAAGTATAGGAAAGTTCAGAGCTAAGGAGGGTGCGCAAGGTTGTAGAAAACCTCTGAGGATGACCATACTGACTGCACAAGCGACCAGGAGAGTAGGTGATAATCTCGGAAAGACCAATGAAGACTACGCCATCTCTAGTAACATCAGTAGTCATATGCATGATTCCTCACCAAGGGCAAACCCAACAAATATCCTCAGTAGCTCGAATCCCCATAAACACAACCCACTCATCGATAGTGAAGTCTCAGTAAACACGGTCGCCAATACGAACTAAGGAGCCCCGTGCCCAGTAGGCCTTCGGTTGATAATCCATGCTCGTGGGGATAAATAATACAGAGAGCTTATCCCAAAGCCAGAGCTATAAAAAAAGAAATAAAAAATAATAAAAAAAGAGAAATATAAAAAGGGAAAAAAGGCCTGCTGCATTGAAAAAATGAAAGGCAATCCAGGCAAAAATGAAGGAGGAGTCTGCTACCCCTAGTAGTAGCTTAGGTCCCATTTTGAGAAAAGCGCATAAAGATCAGTGTCTCGGCCAAACTCACTATGACGGGAGATTTTCCCCTAATATATGATCAACGATGGTCAAGAAAGCAAGGCTGGTTGGAGCCTCACAAAGAAAGACTCCCAGCCAAAGTAAACAAATGAGTGGAAGCCAGCTCACATCATTAGGAGAAAGATTCCTAACTATGTTGAAAGCCACGTCCAAACTTAAGCCCTCGCTGTAAATCAACCGACGTCTATCAAATTGTTGTATCTAGAAACACTTCATCAACGGATCAAAAAACTCAGGATGATGTGTCAGAATGGCCGGAGGCATATCAACTGAAGATCTCAGGAGTCCACAGAATTCCTCATGCAAAGGGCGTAACTTATGATCTCCAAATTGGAACACGTTGTCTATAGGATCCCATAAGCTAACAGCAACTTGGATCAAATTATCCTTGACAAAGATGCGACGATACTCCCTCATATGCGATAAACCACAGACCCTGAGACAATCCTAACCATCGGAGTTCTTCAGATAAACATTTATATCTGCACAAAAATGGATGTAGTTCTCCATGGCAAAATTTTAAAGGGTAGCAGTTCAGTATACGTAGTTTATATTGAAAACTGCCAGTATCAGGCAGATTACCCCGGCAAACTCGATCATCAAAAAAATAAGAGAGCACAAAGCATAAGAATAATGCAAAATTCTTTCATAAATAAAAAATGTGTTCATATAAGAGAGGGCTCTATAAACAGCTGGGTTCAGCTGGCTGGGTTAGAAGGACAATGGAGGGGGAGGATAACCACCTAGTGGAAAGAATCTAGGAAGGTCGCCCTATCCCTGTTGAGGTTGCTGCTTCTGGTCATCCATCTGGACCATCCCTAACTTAGCTCGGAGTCGTCGAATCTCCAGCTACAACGTTTTGGCACAAATCATTCATATGCATTTCATAACATTCCACGCATCATCATTAAAACAATAAAGTAATAAACATACAACCATTGCAGAATCTTGGTTCATCATGAATCGCTACTGTCCTTGGATATATCCCTAGTCGGAGATGCTATCGATAATGGGCACCTAAAAAATAATAATAAGAGATCGAAATGAGTCAGAACTGGCATGATCTAAGAAAAAAAAGAGAAAAAGTGAGAAGAGCTCACATAAGTGGCGCCAACCGGGTGGAAAGTCATCAGATGCTCTAGGTCTAGGTAAGGTTGGATCTATGATGTGTAAGTACTCAAGTCAAGGCGGTACATCAAGAATATGGATGGCTGATACTGGAATTCCCGATGTCCCTCCATCATCACCGGACTCTCAGGTGGAACCAATGGAGTTGAGGAACTCCCAATATGGGTGGAAGCGGACACATGCGTCTTCCTACCTTGGTGATCCTACAGGAACGTCAAAATAAAGACAAATTAGTCTAATTAAGCACATAAATTAGAAAACGATGAGGAAATCCGAGTCAATGAAAAAGAGATACTCTCATCCGGACAATCCAGGCGAAACCAATCTAGCTCTCCCGCTAGGGGAAGAAAAGGAAGGAGCATTGCCCTCAGGGGGTTGTGAACATCTGGTTGGGGTTATAAGCATCGGCCTCTAGCCATCCGACTAGATGTGAACGGCAAAACTCCTCATCCCCCAGGTCGCTCCAAGAAAGCGTTGGATATGTCATTCGAGGCCAATCGTGCGAAGTTCGGTGAGCTACGAGGCCAAAAGATCCATCAAGTAGGAGGGATAGAATGCATTCTAGGAGGTAGATGCCAACCTTGGATATGCTCCCTGAGGTACCACTCCAAGGAGAAATGAGTCTCCAAAATCAATTTGGTATTCATAAATTCTCCAGCCAACCTCATAACATCCGGCCAATGAAGTTCATGCCCCCAAGGCTGAGTCTTAATCTGAAGGAAGGAAAAGAAGCCAAGTGTCGATACAACGATTGAAAAAGATATAAAAAAGGAAGAAAGTCAAAAATATTGTAAGGTATACCTACTCCAAGGTTAGAGCACGAAGATGAATGGAAAGGTAAGAAGGAGACTCGATCTACCAGCCACGCCAGAAGAGTGAAAAATGAGGAAATAATGGATAGCTACTATTCTGCACCAACTTAGTCCTTGGAAGAATCCCCATCTCAAAGAACCAGATCTATAAAAGTCAGAAAAAGTCAGAACGTCAACAGAGGGCAAAATGCTCATAAAGAAAGAAAAAGGAGTTATGCCCTTACATAGACAATCTAAAGATAGGATTTAAACTTGCCAATCCTGTTCCTCAAGCACTGATCAAAGGCCTAATACAAATGTCCCAACACAGCTCAACCCCAAGCGTACTCATCAAAGTGGGTCGGATCGATCAAAGTAGGCAGAATGTGAAGATTCACGATCGAACCCCCGGTGGGAAAACACAGCTAAGACAAAGTAGCGACAATGAAGGCTCTAGCCTCACAAGTAGCAATTAAGTTCCTTCTGTCCCCAGTGGTCCAAAAAGTCATGAGTTTCTTGCTTCTATACCCAATGATCCAAAAAGTCATGAGTTTCTTCCAAGAAACTCGCACGGGCTTATCCCTAGAATAGCCAATGAAAGTGTAACGACCCGGTCCTAAGAGGGGTGGCGCCGGGGTAGAAGACCTGAGCAAAGAGCGGCCATGAAGGATATCGATGGGGACAGGAATGAACCGAATCCACACCCGAAAGAGAGAGTTTCGAGATTGTGCTGGTGTGGGACAGCAGAATTGAGAACGGTTAAGGATTTTGAGGTTATAATGGTATGAGACATTACAATTGAGAGAGACTTAAGAGATTTGATTGGTACTACCTATACCAACAAGGTGCACCTTCTTTTCGGGAGCCTATCCGGGAGAACTCCAAAGTTGAGCGTGCTTGACTTGGAGCAATCTCAGGATGGGTGACATCCTGGGAAGTAATTTCCAGGAAGTGAGCGAGTGAGCACAAAGCTCACTGGAAAGACTCGTGTTGGTTTGTGGGGGCAGTCGGTCGAACCCGGGGTGTTACAGAAAGCCTGAATGGTTACGACATTGAAATTATCATAAGTGAATCAGGCATTAAAATGGATCACGTTGCTGTGAAAGGCAAGACCTATGATGGCACAATAATTTAGCGAAGTAATAGTGTACTACTCTCCACAATAAAAATGAAAAGTGTGGGTGGTGTTCGGACCATCTGCTCAAGATATAGGTAGAAGTACCAGTCAGGATGTATAGATACCTGTGGGACTTTACGTACTTATAATTCCTCACCATCCTCCCTAAGGACATCCCGTCAATGATGGCCTTAGCGTCGGGGGTAAGTACCTTGTACCACTTGAGAAAATGGGAAATACTGCCACCCTCATAGCCAATAATTTGCAAAAATAATGCATTTACCTTATACCACTTCATGACACGATTTGTTAAGAACAAAAAGCATAAAAAATAAATATTAGAAAAATAAATAATGACATGGTAATAAAAAAATACAATGATAAAGGTAAGGCTTACCAAAATCCGAGAAAGATGATCGGAGGGCATCAAAGCAGGAAGAATAAAATCCCTATGAGCCATCCCGTGATACTTCTAAGTCCAAGAAAGCCCATACAATGCCTCAACTGGAACTTCAGAGGGTTCCACTTACTCACCGTCGATAGCCACGTTACGTGTTGTCACTTGGACAGCCGGTAAATCCAAGCGGATGTTATAAAGCTTGTACCACATAGAGACCCCACAAAATTGGAGTAGGAGGGGCAGAAAAGGGAAGAAAATCAGAGAAATCATTGTCAAGAATAGCTAAAAAGCGAAAATTTTTGAAATAAAGAAGCAAAAATCGCAAGAAGAGAAAGAGAGAATTTGTTGGTGTGAAGAAAAATGGAGGCCAAAGAGCTGTTTATATAGCTCGTAGGCAATTAGCCGCCGGACTAATTACATGCATAATTAGCCGGCGGGCTAATCACCTAGCCAACTGTCACGCGTTTAAGCGTTGAACACATAAATGCGTAACGGCTATAAAAGTTATCGTTATATAGATAATTAGCCCGCCGGCTAATTACGTACATTTTAACTTTTTTGCATATTTCATCCATTTTCAGCATTGTTTATAAAATGAGCGGACCTAAAAGTTGTTGTTACACAGTCATTCATGCATTAAGCACATGAAAATATTTATTTTGACCCTCGGTCAATTTTTAATTTCATGCAATTCATTAATAAATTTTTAATCGAAGGGGCAAATTTCAAAATTTGTCGATTAAATATATTTTAACTCATTGCGTTCCATGCATACCCTATTTTGTTTGTTTCGCATATGACAAAATTTCTAGCACAAAATTCATGTATGCAAGGGGCAAACTATTAGCATAGGTCCCTTCTGGCCCAATAAGGAATTATGGCTATTTCGTTTAGTGATCAGATATAAGAGGCAAAAAGGACCGAATTTTCATTTAAAATCTGAAATTCAAAAATCCACATTCTAGGGAAGCTTCAAAAGCATTTTATACTGAAAAATCGAAAAATCAAAAAGTCAAAATTTGGTCAAACGTGGGTAATCATCCCGCCGGCTAATCGCCTGTCTATAGTAAAAAAAATCAAATCTTACCGAGATCTGGCAAGAATTTACAGGATCCAAAGTAAGATCTTGTCAGATAGGTAATTAGCCCGCTGACTAATTACCACTCCACTATAAATAGAGGACTTCCCCTTTCATTTTTCAATAGATGAAAGAGAGAAAGAAAATCCATTTGGTGCTATTTTATTCCGGGAATCCTAAAAGTCTTAAAACTCTGTCAAAACACTTCCTAATCCAAGCTTTATCACCAACATTCGGTATAAACTCATTTTCCTGTCTTTTTAGATCAAGATCTCATAGTAAACCTATTTTCTGACTAAATTATAATCTCTAACAATTTCGGTCCTGCACCGACTCTCAAGTCATCCTAGACAGAAGAACAGGTAAACTGAGGGTAATTAGCTCTAAGCCCAAATTCGTTCAAATTCATTTATATCATTTTTATTACATATTTGCATCCCATTTTTCTTGTTAAGTGAGCCACTGAGGCCACTTAAGCTATAATACGTGTAAACAAGTGCACATGTACGAATAAAACACCAGGATGTGAGGAAATTCTATTCGAGTTTCCAGGCCAAAATTCAAGTGTTGTCATTGCTCTGCCAAAATTTTGGTAGAAAATATTAATCTATTATGCCGTTATAATGTCTATTTTATTTCCTGAATTTATTTCTTAAAAAAGGCCATTGTAATGCAGAAATTACCACAAATTCCAATGTTCCAAAATTAACCCAAACAATTTGAACAATATGAGTAACTATTGTGTTCGAACTTAAAATCTCACTTTCTTTTCAGTATAAAAATCCAATTGTGGATCAGTATACCATAATTCCCGATGGAGCTGAATCGGGGTGGCGACTCTATTTTATTTTTAAATAAAGTAAAATGCTTTATTTTAAAATATCTTTTCTTAATAAAATGTGTAAATATATTTCTCAATATAATCACATTTTTGGCTTATAAAAAGCCATATTTTTCACACTCAATAAGTTTACGTGAGAAATAATAAAATTAACTTTCTCTTTGATAAGACCAAATGTTTTTTTAAAAGAACGACATTGTGGTTTCCTCAAACTCGCATTAAAATTTTGCCTGCTCACACCTTCCTTGTTGTGGATAAAGGATTATTTATACTCTCTGACTTGAAGATGACTATTGATGCGCGCCCTGTTGAGAGATTCTTCTTTTGACCGTTGCTATAAGACCAGTACATTCCTCAGAATAGCTATATTCTAAGGAGCCTTTTACAGTTATCTCTAAAACGGATTCTTTCTTGATGACCATTGGATTGGTTGGTAGACTACGATCAATCTTCCTGTTAGATGAGTCCAAGACCCGTCAGCTCTATCCTCTGTAGTTTGACTTCTAGCAGTTACACCTTTTAGGTACTTTTGGTTTTCACGCGTAAGGTGTCATGTGGCTAAAAGTAGCTACTTGCTCCTTGCTTGTCAACTCACTTTTGTAGTGGTGTCTTATCTCTTTAGTGAAAGTCAGATGTCCAACTTTATAGGATTGCAGAGATTTAGACAACTACTATTGGAAATGTGGAATCACGTGAGTTACCTAAGGATTGTCAATTTCTCAAAGATATTATTTGACTCTAAGAACTTTGATATTGCCATTCTCCTTATCTTCAGAGTGATGTTCTCCTGAGCTTGTTTACTCCTTGATAGCGGTAGATATCTTCTCTGAGACAGGATACTTGATCTTCTAGCATGCAATCTTCTGAGGAAACTTTGGTGTTTCTCAAAGCAAGTCTCTTTGTGCTTTCCTTCTGGCATTCCCTTTCTTCTAACTTATTCATCTCTTGTTTGGTGGTTGTCTTTGGATTGTTAATTCAGAGGTTAAGATATTTATATCCTTAATTACGATATTTCTTCTATCCTTCTGACTCTTCATTTGAATTTTATTTTCTCCTGTGAGTGCAGAGCTCTGTTTGCATTTACAGTGGATTTTCCAATGTTTTGAAACCCTTACTTCTGAAGCAGTTTGCTTGCTTGTGAGCTGATGCATCTTCTGGCATATTTGTCTTTGACTGTCTTCCCGAGTGATATATTGACAGACCTTGTTTTGAGACTTTATCTTCTGAGCCTAGGAGAGATACTTCTGCTTTTGATTCTCTTAGTGGTAAAGAGATAAGTATGCTTCCGAGGAATGGTATCAACTTTTGTTGACTAAGATGATATTCTTTATAGATCTTCCTCTAAGCTTCTTTTCCTCTAAGGTACTTCTAATATTCTTTGTCTTTTATCTTTGACTCATCCTCTAAGCAATAGCGCAATCTTTTATCTATTGTTATCTTCAAAATTTGACTCTGGGCTATGCTTCCTTTTGCTCTTATATTCTTCTTTCTGAGCTAGGTCCAACATTATCAACAATAATTATTACAATAACTATCAGTAATCTTAGTAAGTACTATTAATGCTAATTAATCAAATGGTTGTTGAAAGTTAATTTCGAATCGGAGGTGAAAATGGGTTTGAACGGGTTTGGTCATGTTTTTTGCATGGGGAAAACGCGTCTTACCAATTTTTGTTATTAATGCATGAATGAAAATTTGTATTTATTTTGCTCCTAAATTGTTAGAGAATCATATAATAGGATAATTTCAGCATGGTTTTTATTCATTGTCTTGATAATTAGATTGTAAAGTTACCATGCATTACACGAAATTAAGGATGTGTTTGCTTCATACAAGGTAATGAAAAGAAAAATGGAAGGAGAGGACATTGATTTCTCTATACGTTTGGATATGTTCTAAATCATGAATGTAATCTCATATCACTTTAGTTAAATGTAAGATCAATTTTTAAAAATAAAAATATTATTATTTATAGTTAATTATGTTTATTATTATAATAAATAATCTAATATTATTAAAATATTATAATAAATATTATACATAATTATTATTATAATAATTACCAGCATTATTAATATGTACTATTATAGCTAATTAATATCATGGTTGTTGAAATTTAATTTTGAATTCGATGCGAAAAGGGTTTGGACACGTTTTGCCACATTTTTTGCATGGAGAAAACCTGTCTTGACAAATATTAGTGTATTTTTCTAATTTATATTTATTTCGCTGTCAAATTGTAAAAAACTTATAAAATAGCAAAATTCTAAGATGTTTTTTATTCAATGTCTTGATAGTTGGATTGCAAAGTTATCATGCTTTACACGAAATTAAGGGTGTGTGTGGTTCATAGAAGGTAACAAAAAAATATAAAGCTAAAAAAGAAAATGAAAGGGACAACTATTTAATGTTTTTATACTTTTGGTATCTTCTAAAAAAAGACTTAGACATACTTAGCCCCCAAACTTGACACTTTATGTCAGGTGGCGCCTCCAACTTTCAAAAGTTTTTACAGTCCTCAAATTTTGCAAAAGTACGCTCTCGAGCCTCTCCATGACATGTGTCACATTTTGATTAGAGAGAGAAAAATAAAAAAATTGATAACTTTGAAAGTCAAACCAGTCACAAAGTGACACGTGACATAGAGGGGCTCGCCGGTGCACTTTTACCAAGTTGAGGGGGTTGGTAAAGACTTTTAAATGTTGGAGGCGCTACTTAATATAAAGTGTCAAGTTTTGGGGTTTAAGTATGTATCGTGCCTCTAAAAAATAATGAGAAATGTAATATCAAATTTTTAATAGTAAAAATATTATTATTCAGAGTTTATTATGTTTATTACTATAATATTAACATATTGTAATAACTATTATGATAATTATATGTAGTTGAAATTTCATTTCGAATTTTAGGTGAAAGAGTCTGTACGAATTTTTGTGTCACGTTTTTTTTTGCATAGCGAAAAAGTATTTGACCAAAATTTTCTACTAATGCTTTTATGAGATAATATTATTTCGGTGTTAAATTGTAAGAAAACTATAGATATAATCATCAACATTCAGATTGATAACTTTTATCAAGTAATCTACATGAACATAAGTACTTATCAACTCTATTGTTCAATTTGAAGCATATACTTAATGACCTCAAGCTACACCATAGATGTCCTGATGCAACAATAAAAAAAGCTCGCAAAAAGGGGTCGAAAGGTTGCAATAGGGTTTTTTGCAACCGTTTTTCAAAAAAAAGATTGGTTTTTTAGCCGTTGCCTAAATTTCGTATTGCAACTATATTTTCCCTTTTTGCAACCTGGTCTACAACCGTCGCAATAAGCACCTATTGCAACGGGTTTGACCCAAAGGCAACCAATTCACGCAGTTTCCATAGAGTCCAACGTCGTCACTGTGAATGTCCGTTAATGGCGAAATGGCAATGATTTTTGCAACGCTTTCTCGACAACACCTAAATATCCTATGGTATACTTTTTAGAATTTGCAATAAATTTATCAATTATTGCAACCATTTTTACCGTAATAATTTAATCGATTGCAACCTATTTTCATGTTTTTGCACCACTTTTTATTCCAAATTTTTTAAATAGCAAATTTTTTATATAATATAAATTCCTATGAAACCAATTTTATTAGTATAATAATATGAAATTCAATATCCATTCAAATTTTTCTAATTTAAGGTCCCGTTTGTTTACTGAAAAATATTGTGCAAGGGAAAATATTATGCAAGGGAAAATAATTTGTAGGAAAATAAAATATTTTCCAGTGTTTGATTACAGCACAAAAAATATTTTCTGGTGTTTGGCTGCAATGCGAGATAATATATTACGACATTTATAATATATATATTTGCACTAATATTTTAATATATAATAAAAAATGTGTCCATTTAACACACACGAGACAAAATTATTAAGAGTAAACTTAAAAAATATGGCATGTGATTTCACTAATTTACGAAATGGTTCTGAAAATATTTTTTTTGCAAAAGGGTGTCTGAGGTTTCAACGTTAGAAAAAAATGGATTTATTCTCAACATAGGAAAATATGGTGACACGGTAAGGGATATAATCGTCAACCAAAAAATTGACCCTAAAAGTCAAAATTGTCTCAGTCTCCTAAAACCATAACTGATGGGGGTCGAGACCACCAAAAATAAATCCCTGCGCAAAATAAACTAGTAGTTAGTAGTGAGCTGAAGTCGAATCCACAAGGAACGGTATTTGACAACTTTATTCTTAGAAGATAACACATAGCGTGACCTAGAAAAACTCTCGATGGGAATTTGTAGATTAAAACTAAATAAAGCTAGCAATAAAATAATGAGAAACAATGACTCAACCAAAGTAGAGCAAGACTTAAACATTATGGTGATCATGGGACGAGGAATTAATTGCACCGGGACCTAGATTTAGTTATACTAGTAATCAAGCACCGTACAGTACTAACAACTCTTCCTTACTGTGTATAGAGACCGGACTTCGCGCCATGACCTCCCTCTAATTCATTGTGTCTCTCGACTTCACGCCAAAGAGCTCGCCAATGAATAGCAGTAAATATTAGAAAATGCTAAATCCTTACCGACAGGTAGTGAAGCACTCCCAACAGGCGTAAGATTACATTTCTTGAGTCTCGATGGAGACTGTTGTCACTTTATCCTTTTTCGGGCACAATTACGGATGCAAGAATTAGAATTAACAATAATCACAAAGACTTGCCAAATGGTTGATCAGGCCAAGCAACAAGACTAAGTGATATCCTTACCATGAAACCCTTGAAGCACCGAGATTCGTAAATAGGTCGCCTTGTAAACTTCTGTATTCAATTGCGATCCTCACACCATTTAAACTCAGCCTTGATCCTTACTTGGTCAAGTCATAGGAATTTAGCTAGACATTACTGAATTTAAATGCGCGGAAATGTGAAGAGACTAAAATTGAAATGAAACTTAAAAGCGATTAAACTAGAAATAAAATTGCTTATTAAACTAAATCCAAAACCAAAACTTAGAAATCCAAAGTGCTGAAAGTAAAGAGACTAGAAACTTAAACTCTACTAGAAATGAAATGATCGAGACTGTAGCGTAAGATTGGATGCCCATAAAAGTGTGTCGGCCTTGGTATTAATAGTTGAATGCCCATCCTCTTACTTCTTCTTTAGTGACAAAACAGGACTCTTTGCATTTATTCTTTGGGTCTTATTTCCTTTTAGTCTCTTTCTTCAAATGGTAGTAAAATATCCATCTTTATGGAATTAGGATAGAGATTAAACTTCCTTCTTAAATTGGACCCTTCCTAAATAGGATTTGCCCAAATTAGGTGTCTACCAGATTTGGAACTTAGCGTGCTTAGGTATTAATGTCATCTTGGTCATTCTAAGGTGTTCTGGAATCACCGGGACTAGTTATCGCTCCCGCTGGTTGCATTAGGTATCGGTGAAAGGCTCTTTTTGTCTAAATATTCCATGTTTTCTCCAAATCACCTTCAAAACATGAAAAGACAAGAAAGGAAGTAATAGCAGCCAAAAATACTAAAATCATGGTCTCTATGATATAGAAATAAGCATAAATACATGCTGAAAATACAACCCATTAAATCTCCCCACACTTATTCCATGGTTCCCCTCAAGTATGTATTAAAGATAAAAAACAAGAGCAATTTAAATTGCGCAAGTAACCTTAAATAACTTTACAGAGATTGTATTCTTTCATTGAGACTTATATCGACCCCATTCATTGACTGTTGAGTATTCCAATGTAAGATATCATCAAGAAGACCCTGTTCAAAACTTTTCCCAAGAGTATTTACCAAATTAAAGCACGAGTACACAAAATATTGTTATTCTTCAAAATTACCTTGATTTGAAATTTAGCGCAACCTGGTGATCATGAGATGACTCTTTCTAAACCTTTTATTTATCTGAGGCACATTTTTACTTGGTGGAGTCCTTAAGATGCATCTAGCCATTGTTTGGATTTTGCTTTGCGATTTTAAGAACTTTGCTATCTTTGCTAGGCCGTTTTTAAATTTGCTAACCCATTTCATCTTATTACGTACTTTGCCATTTTACTTAGGTCTTGCTACATTTTCTAACCATAAATTCTTCCCAATCTATCCCTCCCTATGAAAGAGTCTTCTCCCGATTTTTAGCTGTGGATAACACTTTCTTCTATCGACCCTATGAAAGAGATAAACAAGGTTGTGAGCCAAGTAAGTCTCATTTTAACTAATTGCGGAACTCACTACAGAAAGTAACCACCAAGATTGATACCAGGATTGTAAGGTCTCGATGGAGGATCTTAGGATACACAGGGACTAACTAAAATCAAATCAAGTCCATATGCTGGATCAGGAAGTCCACATTAAATTTAAGGGCGTCGCAGCTAATCCGGAGGTTCTGATCATCACCACCGAGCTCCATTATGCTTTTGTACATCTCCTTGCACATGTTCTCTAGG
The DNA here is from genome assembly GCA_947683365.1 of Euphorbia pulcherrima. Classification (NCBI taxonomy): domain Eukaryota; kingdom Viridiplantae; phylum Streptophyta; class Magnoliopsida; order Malpighiales; family Euphorbiaceae; genus Euphorbia; species Euphorbia pulcherrima. The sequence goes on from CANTUS010000016.1 coordinate 11,610,342, forward strand.
AGTGTGATGCTTTGGCTCCTAGAGTATGTACAGAGACCTAAATCTATAATAAATAACACAGAGAGAGATCAATCTTAGTCTATATATAACAAAAAAATGCTAACTATAAAATAAAAGAGAGAGATAAAGAGTTAGACTTTGTTTAGCACCGGTAAGCTCGATGCACCACACCGAGATCACGGTGTGGTGTCAGTAGTCTCTGTAAGAGTGATCTCCCTAGAGTAAGCTTGCAATCCTTCATAGTAGGGCTTGAGGTGATGCTCATTGACTTTCAAAACTTTCCTAGTCACGATGCTCTCTATAATGACTGCTTTATATTAAAATACTTTAGTCACGATGTAAGGCCCAACCCATCAAGACCTCAACTTCCTAGGAAATAGTTTGAGACAAGATTGGAATAGAAGGACCCTTTGTCCTACGTTGAAGACTTTCGTGGAGGTGAAAACGCCATAGTGGCATTTTATGGTCTCCTTGTAGGCCTTGATCCTTTCATAAACATCGTAGCGGATCTCCTCGAGTTAATGTAGTTGCAACCTCCTATGCTCCTTGGCTGCATCGAGCCTTAAATTTATCTCTTTGATGGCCTAATACACCTTGTGCTCAATCTCAACGGGTAAATGACATGCTTTCCCATAAATAACTCTGTAAGGTGACATCTCGATGGGGGCTTTCCATGCTGTACGGACTTCCTAGAAAGCTTCAAAGAGACGGAGACTCTAGTCTTTCCTATTGGGATTGACTATTTTCTCTAAGATGAGCTTAACCTCTCTATTGCTCACTTCAGCCTGTCTATTTGTTTGTGGGTGGTATGCCGTGGAAGTTATGTGCTTGACTCCCCCTTTTGTCAATAATGCCAAGATCATGTTGTTGCAAAAATGTGTACCACGATCACTAATAAGTAATCTCGGTGTCCCGTATCTGCAGATGATATAGTCCTTGATGAAGTCTGCTACGGCCTTTCCATTATCATTCCTGGTCGCCTTAGCTTCTATCCATTTAGAGACGTAATCAACTACTAGGAGGATGTATTTAAACCCATAAGAACGAGGAAAAGGACCCATATAATCGATAACCCAGACATAAAGGATCTCGACGACCAAAATAGGAGTAATCGGGAGATGCTCTCGATGTCCAAGGTTACCAACCTGTTGACAGTTGTCGCATGCCTTATAAAACATATATGAGTCACAAAAGATGTGGGGCCAATAAAATCTGCACTCAAGAATGCATTGTGCTGTTCTCCTTAGCCCACCGTGAGCTCCATAAACCTCAGAATGTCATGCTTGCAAGAGTCTCAGTATTTCTTCCCCATAAACACATCTTCTTAAAACCAGATTGTTCTCGTATCTCTATAGATAAGGATTATCCTAGCAATACCTGCCAGCTTCCCTCGTTATTTTCTTCTTATCATTGCATGTGAAATCTTTCAGAAATTTCCCAATTACAAGAAAGTTGAAAAGATCTGCATACCATGGAGTCTCGGTGATAGAAAAGAGACTTTCCCCTAGACATTCGCTCTGGACTTCCCTTGGTTCTTCTGAATTGGTCAGCCTGCTGAGATGATCGGCCACTAGATTCTCTGTACCCTTCTTATCTCTAATCTCAACGTCAAATTCTTGAACTAAAAGGATCCATCAAATCAGTCTAGGTTTAACGTCCTTCTTGGTTATAAGGTACCTTAAAGTAGCGTGGTCTGAGTATACAATGACCTTCGAACATAGAAGGTAGGAACGGAATGAAACTTCTCTAATACAAAAATGATAGCAAAGAGTTCTTTCTCAGTCATGGTGTAGTTCTGCTGAGCTATATCAAGAGTCTAGGAGGCATAATAAATGACATGAGGTTCTAGGCCAACCCGTTGTCCAAATACTGCTTCTACTGCTTTATTGCTTGTATCGCATGTGATCTCGAAGGGCTGGTCCCAATTTGGTGCTTGGATAGTGGGCATAGAGACTAGATGCTTCTTGATAGTGTCAAAGGCTCCTTTGTAAGGATCCCCAAACTCGAAGTTAGCGTCTTTCTAGATTAGTCTACATAGGGGCTCAAAGATCTTTAAAAAGTTCTTGATGAACCTGAGATAAAAACCTGCATGCCCAAGGAAAGACCTAACTTCCTTTATAGAAGTAGGGTAAGGTAAGGATTGAATATAATCAATTTTAGCTTTATCTACCTCAATACCTTTCTTAGATACAAAATGACCCAATATCATACCTTGGTCCACCATGAAGTGGCATTTCTTGTACCTAAGTACTAAGTCAGACTCAATACAATGTTTAAGGATCTTACAAAGGCTATCGAGACATGCGTCAAAAGAATCACCATACACTACAAAATCGTCCATGAAGACTTTAATGATGCTATCCACATAATTAGAAAAGATGCTTACCATACACCTCCAAAATGTAGCGGGAGCATTGTAGAGACCAAAAGGCATCCGTCTGTAAGCAAAGGTGCCAAAGGGATACGTAAATGTTATCTTCTCTTAGCCCTCTGGTGCCACTAGGATCTGATAAAAACCTAACATTTCATCAAGACAGTAGAAATGAGACTTACCTGCTAGTCTCTCCAGCATCTGATCAATGAATGGCAGTGGGAAATGGTCCTTATTGGTCATGGTATTGAGCTCGTGGCAGTCAATGCAAACTCTCCACCCAATCTATTGGGACTGATTCTCCTGCTTCGTTCGTTACCACTGTGGTCCCTGTCTTCTTTATGACAACTTGTACCGGGATAACCCACTCACTGTCAAATATAGGGTAAATGAGGTTAGCCTTTATGAGCTTGATCATTTCATCACTACTTCTATCATGGGAGGATTGAGTCGTCTTTGAGGTTGGCAATAGGTCTTAGCACTGTCCTCCAGTTTGATCTTATGCATGCAAGTGGTAGGACTAATCCTCTTGATATCAGCTATAGTCTATCCAATTGCCTCCTTGTATTGCTAGAGCAAGGAGATCAGCCCTTTTTCTTCATCATGACTTAATTTACTAGAACTGATCACCGAGAGCGTATCATTATCCCCCAAGAAAGCATACTTGATGTGACTCAGCAGACTTTTGAGTTCAAGTTCCAGTGGTTGGATGGTGGAAGGAGTGAGTTTCTTAAAACATGGTAGAGCGAGCTTTGGTCCAGGTCTCAATATAGGTTGAGATGAATCAAGACTATAGATAGCCTATTTTACCTTCTCGTCCAAATTAGTATCATTGAGACTCTCGTTGTCAAGTGCTTCGTTCAACGTGACCAAATACTCGTTTGAGAGATTGAGCTCAAAAATTTGTTGGATGATGGGATCAAGACTATCAATGCTGCATATGCTCGAATCTTCTTCTGCGGTCTTCATGGCATCATAAACATTGAAAGTGGCTTCCCCATTGAATTGCATAGTGAGAGAACCATTGTATACATCAATTTTGGTCTTGGTAGTGCTAAAAAATAGTCTCCCTAATAGCAAATCTGAGTTCCCCTTCTTATCTACATCACACATATCAAGAATATAAAAGTCAGTGGGAAAAACAAAATCATTTACCTTGACCAATATGTCCTCTAAAATTCCTACAGGGTAAACAACAGAGTGATCTGCGAGTTATAAGACAGTCCTAGTCTCCGTGAGAGGCATATTATGGTTGGCTGATATCTACTGGTAGATAGATGAAGGCATGGCATTTATAGATGCACAAAGATCGTATATAGCCTTTTGAATTCCAACCAGGCCTATGGTACAATTGATCATGAACATTCCCTGGTCCTTCAACTTAGGGGGTAGTTTGCGTTGGATCATGGCAGATACATTCTCCCCAATCACGACCTTATCTAGGTCATTCTGCTTCTTCCAATTGGTGCACAACTCCTTGAGGAATTTCACATGCTTAGGTATATGTCTAATCACATCGAGCAATGAGATGTTAATCTCAACTTTCCTCAAGGTCTCGAAGATCTCCTTCTCCTCTTTCAGCTTCTTGGTCTTTGCCAGTCTCTCTGGAAAAGGAGGTCTGGTCTCGGTAGAATTCACTGGTTCCTTTGTGTCATTGGGAATTATAATGACTTTATCCTCCATTTCTGCTCTCGGTGGTTCCGGTTGAGTCTCCTTCTTTTCCCTCAGTGTGATTGCTCTGACATTCTGTAACAACCCGGTCCTAAGAGGGGTGGCGCCGGGGTAGAAGACCTGAGCAAAGAGCGGCCATAAAGGATGTCAATGGGGACAGGAATGAACCGAATCCACACCCGAAAGAGAGGGTTTCGAGATTGTGCTGGTATGGGACGGTACAATTGAGAATGGTTAAGGATTTCGAGATTGTGGTGGTATGGGACATTACAATTGAGAGAGACTTAAGAGATTTGATTAGTACTACCTATACCAAGAAGGTGCACCTTCGTTTCGGGAGCCTACTCGGGAGAACTCTAAAGTTGAGCGTACTTGAATTGGAGCAATCTCGAGATGGGTGACCTCCTGGGAAGTAATTTCCAGAAAGTGGGCGAGTGAGGATAAAGCTCACTGGAAAGACTTGTGTTGGTTTATGGGGGTAGTCGGTCAAACCCGGGGTGTTACAGAATGGTATCAGAGCCAGCTCTCTCCCCGTACGGTGTGGTTCGGGGATGAACCAAGCGAAAGTTGGTGGGCCTGTAATGACCCGATCCTAAGAGGGGTGGCGCCGGGGTAGAAGACCTGAGCAAAGAGCGGTCATGAAGGATGTCGATGGGGATAGGAATGAATCGAATCCACATCCGAAAGAGAGGGTTTCGAGATTGTGCTGGCATTGGACTGTACAATTGAGAACGATTAAGGATTTCGAGATTGTGATGGTATGGGACATTACAATTGAGAGAGACTTAAGAGATTTGATTAGTACTACCTATACTAACAAGGTGCACCTTCTTTTCGGGAGCCTACTCGGGAGAACTCCAAAGTTGAGCGTGCTTGACTTGGAGCAATCTCGGGATGGGTGACCTCCTAGGAAGTAATTTCCAGGAAGTGGCGAGTGAGGACAAAGCTCACTGGAAAGACTTGTGTTGGTTTGTGGGGGTAGTCGGTCAAACCCGGGGTGTTACACATTCTCCCTTGGATTATCCTCCGATTGAGATGGAAGTCTCCCCATGTTCTCAATCTTGGAGAGAGTGATAGCTATCTCGGCCATCTATTTTTCTAAGTTTGAAAAGTTACCTTGCAGTCCTTATATCCAATCGTCTACCAACTCAAACTGCTTATTAGAACCCTCAGCGAGAGCAGTAAAAAGTTCATAACGATTATATTGAGGCTGCTGAGGTGGATTAGGTTGTACTTATTGAGGAGGTCTCCGTACGATCGCATTCTGCTGATTCCTTACCATGACCTGCTTTTGTGGTCCCTGTGGTTGTTGGCATCATTATTTCCTCAAGTGAGTGCTGGCCGATCTCGCCACCTTATCTGATTTCTCTGTGGTGGTGGGACGTAAGTTTGCTTATTGCCTTGATTACCATAGTTTCCATAGTTTTCGATGGCGTTGACTTGCTCAAATTCAGGGTCTCCTATACGGGGGTATTCAACAATAGCATGAGTGGTCTTTTTGCAAAGTTCACACTCCTTCGCGACCTCGGTCTAGACAGCTATCTTGTGCATAAGTTTAGCAAGTCTCTCTATTTTATCATTGAGATCATAAGAACCGATCTCATTGACTGCTCTTGAGGTAGATTTTATTTCACAATCGCCAACTATTGAGCAGTATCTACCAAAATCCTGATGAGTTCCCAAGCCTGAGTTGGGGTCTTATTGATGAGAGCACCCCCACTAGCGGCATCCATAATAAATCACTAGGAGAATGGGATCCCCTCGTAGAAAGTCTGGACTAAAGCTTGGTCAGTAACTCCATGTGGTGGACAAGTTACAAAATGGTGTTGGAACCATTCATAATACTCATGGAGACTCTCAGTGTCTTTCATCTTGGCCGAACAGATCTGTCTCTTCAAAGTGGTAACTCTCATCGCTGAAAGTACTTATCAAGAAAGAATCTCGACATCTGGTCCCATGATGTAATGGATCCTAGTTTTAAATGAAAAAACCAATCATTGACTGAGTCCTCAAGAGAAAAAGTAAAGGACTTCAATTTTGTAAGGTCTAGATCAACCTTGGGAGGCTTCATGGAACAAATCGTCAAATGGAACTTTTGCAAGTGTTTGTAAGGGTCATTAGTGGCCCTTTCGGCGAATTTGGTTAAGCTATGAACAAACCCAGATATTATCTTAAAGTTATTGTCATTAGTCTCGGCTGGATAAGTGATGCAGAATGGTTGTTGGTTCACCGGGACTCGTGTAAGGTCTTGGATTGACTGCTCTTGGTTAGCCATGGTCACGATGGCTATTTCGGGTTCTGAATCCGAGTCAGTTGGATTGTCAAACAATCCTTCTATATTAATTGAGTCATCATTATTAAGTTCGCTTGAAGTCTACGTCTGATGGCTGGACTCTCTACGCTCTCGAGATTGCTTAGCACGAGCTCTGTTAGATCTTTTGATTTCGGGATCGTAGAAGAATTTGTTGCCATGACCTATTCCTCTGGTCATCCGCATCTAATAAGTAGTTAAAAGGAACCGTTCCCCAGTAATGGCGCCAAAATTTGATGGGTGTCGAGACCACCAAAAATAAATCCCTGCGCAAAATAAACTGGTAGTTGGTAGTGAGCAGAGATTAAATCCACAAGGAACGGTATTTGACAACGTTATTCTTAGAAGATAACACATAGCGTGACCTAGAAGTACTCTCGATAGGAATTTGTAGATTAGAACTAAATAAAGCAAGTAATAAAACAATGAGAAATAATGACTTAACCAAAGTAGAGCAAGGCTGAACATTATGGTGATCATGAGACGAGGAATTAATCGCACTGGGACCTAGATTTAGTTATATTAGTACTCATGCACCGTATAGTACTAGCAACTCTTCCTCACTGTGTATAGAGATCGGACTACATGCCATGACCTCCCTCTTATTCACTGTGTCTCTCGACTTCACCCCAAAGAGCTCACCAATAATAGTAATAAATATTAAGAAAGCTTAAATCCTTACCGACAGGTAGTGAAGCACTTCCAATAGGCGTAAGATTACCTTTCTCCAATCTCGATGGAGACTATATCACTTAATCCTTTTTTAGGCACAATTACGGATGCAAGAAGTAGATTAACAACAATCATGAAGACTTATCAAATGGTTGATCAGGCCAAACAGCGAGACTAAGTGATATCCTTACCATGAAACACTTGAAGCACCGAGATTGGTAAATAGGTCGCCTTGTGAACTTTTTCACACCATTTAAACTCAGCCTTGACCCTTACTTGGTCAAGTCATAGGAATTTAGCTAGACATTACTGAATTTAAATGAACGAAAATGTAAAGAGACTGAAATTAAAATGAAACTTAAAAGCGATTAAACTAGAGATGAAATTTCTTATTGAACTAAATCCAAAACCGAAACTTAGAAATCCAAAGTGCTAAAAGTAAAGGGACTAGAAACTGAAACTAGACTAGAAATGAAATGATCGAGACCGTAGCGTAAGATTGGATGCCCTCAAAAGTGTGTCGGCCTTGGTATTTATAGTTGAATGCCCATCCTCTTGCTTCTTCGTTAGTGACAAAATAGGACTCTTTGCATTTATTCTTTGGGCCTTATTTCCTTTTAGTCTCTTTCTTCAAATGGTAGTAAAATCTCAGTTTTTATGGAATTAGGATAGAGATTAAACTTCATTCTTGAATTAGACCCTTCCTAAATAGGATTTGCCTGAATTAGGTGTCTTCCAGATTTGCAACTTAGCGTGCTTCGGTATTAATGTAATCTTGGTCATTCTAAAGTGTTTTGGAATCACCAGGACTGGCTATCGCTCCCTCTGCTTGCATCAGGTATCGGTGAAAGGCTCTTTTCGTCTAAATATTGCATATTTTCTCCAAATCACTTTCAAAACCTGAAAAGACAAGAATGGAAGTAATAGCAGCAAAAAAACTAAAATCATGGTATCTATGATATAGAAATAAGCATAAATACATGCTTAAAATACAACCCATCAATAACCCTAGATTCAATCTGCCCAAATTCAAGAACAATCAGCCTATGAATAAACATTGAACAAAATCAGCTTATAAAGGAACAAAATTAAAGAATAATCAACCCAAAGATCAAGAACAATCGGCCTGTGAAGGAACAAAATCGAAGAAGGAAAAGAACCAGATAAATAATTGTGGCATAAGGAAAAGCTATTTAAAGTTAGCGAAAGGGGAAAGATCAAGAACTACAAGCGGCGACGAAGAAATTAATCAATGCCGGAACTGGCGGCAACAAAGCAAACAACAAGAGAGAGAGAGTGAAGCATATTTGGAAAATGTTTTACGGGTTAATTAGAGGGTAAAACATTTTCCCTGTTTTCTTAAGCCATTTTCCTTTGACTAACAAAATATTTTCATTTGACTTGTTTTACAATTAAAACAAACATTGGAAAATCAAGAAAATATTTTCTGTAAAATATTTTACTACAAACAAACGGGGCCTAAATAATTCATAATACATAATAATTAATTGTATCTTAATCTGAATAAGATAAAGTAAAAAAGTACAAGATACAAACTAAAACACCCTAATCTATCTATCTCGAATAAGCATCGTCATATCATCAATTATTGTACGCCGTTGCACACTCTTGGTTTGGAGTTGTTACCTTCAAAAAAATCCAAAGTAAGAAAATGAAACAAAAGCAAGGCAATAGCCCAGTCAAAATTAGTTATCGCAAAAGGTTACCAATAACATAGTCAATAAACTCCTATATTTCCATGTTAAAAACTTAAAATAGAGATTTAAAGTAGCGAAGAATTATAGACTTCAACTCTCTTTACTAACCAAAACTTCAACGCACGCATAGGTTAACAATATCTGTTGAAAATTTTCAAATCCTACTTGTATGATAATGCTCTATAGACACTTGAATATAAATGAAGTGACCAACAAACGTTGTTAAGGCGTTAGGCACAGTCCAGGCAGGCTTCAAGGCAAGGCACGCACCTGAAGTACGCGAAGCGAAAAAATTTGCGGAAAATATTTTCTTGAAAAGTGAAGTTAAATGCAATTATATCACTAAAAAAAGAACTAAAAGAATTGTTAAATGTACATATGTATGTAAAATTTACATATTGCATATAGATCAAAATTTCCTCAGACTGTTTGCCCTACAGAATCAGATGTGACCTCATCACTATTACCTATGTTTGGTATTGAAAGGATATCAACAGTTAAAATAAGTGATTGTTAATGCAAGTGAGCCTGAGTAGTGTTCAAATTGACTCTAACTTAAAAATAGCAGTAACAGATGGACATCATAATCTGAATGAATTAATAGAACTTCAAAATTCAGAAACATTAAAAACCCCCTTCACTTATTGTACAACAACTAAAAAACGATGCATACTGTGAAGAAAAGAGCAAAATCTTATGTATAATATACTTTATCAATCAGTACAAAGAATGGAAGGCATCATAAAGTTTGTGAATATACAAAACTCTAACAACATAGAACTCATAAATCGACTACTTACCAAATCGAGAAGCATATCCCAGAACTCAGAATGAAACAGCCAAGAAAATTGCAGAAAGAAATAAATACCTTTAATGACTTCACCATATTTCTTTAGTTATTTTATCTAATTCATTCTTGTTATTCTTTCATTTAACTTCACTTTCCAATAATAAGTTGGTAATTTCAAAGAGAGGAATTAAGATGTATTAAGTAACCAAAAAATAACAGTCAATCTTTATTTTAGAAATTAAGCAACAGAGAGATGATCAAACTTGCAAAGTAAATGCAAAAATCTTTCATTAGCTAATTTGGTCCATAGATCTTTCCATAATACTCTAACAAACTCTTGACAAAACAACAAACTCTTAGCTCTTATTTTCAATACTCTACTAGTGACTTGGTTCAATGATGTAATTCTGAAATAACAGTATTGGATCTCAAGTTATCCATACTTTATAAAAATGCGCCCTTTCAAATTTCGAGAACATTAAGAGAATGCCAATGCACACAAATGATGAATCCTGATAATTACAAAAAGAAGAAAATAAATTAGATAATGTGAATATGTTGGAGAGTTCTATACTCAACTGAGTTAGAGATTGTGTATATATATATATCAACAATAGGGTTAAACATAATTACAAAGATAACCCTTAGTGCTTGGGCAAATACAGAACTATATAATATACACGATATATATACAATTAATAATCTATCATCCCCCTGCAAGTTGAGCCGGGTTGGCAAACACGACCAACTTGTCACGTAGCAGGCCGAAATGAGAATGTGATAAGGCTTTGGTAAAAATATCCGCTACTTGACCATCTGATGAAATATATCGAACAAAAAGTTGCTTATTCGCCACGCGCTCATGAACAAAATGGAAGTCAAGCTCGAGATGCTTTGTTCGATTATGGAAAACCGGATTATCCGTAAGGTACATTGCACTAAGATTATCACACAAAAGAGTTGGAGTAGTCGAGAGGGGAAATTGAATATCACGCAACAACATTCCTAACCAAGACAATTCAGAAGTAGCTGCGGCTAGAGCCCTCTACTCGGCTTCAGTGGCAGAACGGGACACAGTTTTCTGTTTCCGAGCAGCCTAAGAGATAAGATTTGTACCATGATAAATTGTAAAGCCAGTGACGTGACGGATCGTCGGTCATCAGGATCCCTAGCCCAGTCAGAATCAGAAAAACCATCGATAGTAATTAAAGATTGAGATGTATAGCGCAAACTATGGCTTGGAGTGGACTGAATATACCGAAGTATGTGCTTGAGAGCTTGCCAATGAGATTTTGTCGGTGAGTGCATAAATTGAGCTACATTATGAATGAAGAACGCAAAATCTGGACGAGTAATGGTAAGATATTGAAGACCATCAACTAGGCTGCGATATAGTGTAGCATCCAAAAATGGCTTGGTGCCATGAACCTGAAGCCGAATCGCCGGACTCGCCGGGGTAGACACTGATTTGGACTTGAGCATGGCTACCTTGCGAAGGATGTCATGTGCATACTTGCGTTGATGAAGGAACATGGAACTACGGTTACGAATGATTTCGATGCCTAGAAAAAACTTGGCCGATCCAAAATTTTAAATTGCAAAACAAGACTGTAGGAACCGAAGTAGCTCAACCTCAAGTTGGGAATTATTTCCCAATACCAAAATATCATCCACGTATATAAGATAAAACATAATCATTGAACCTCGACGATAATAATAGAGCGACACATCAGCGTTGGAGATAAGAAAACCAAATTCAAGAAGAACAGTGGTGAGGCGACAGTGCCACATTCTCGGTGTCTGCTTGAGGCCGTATATAGACTTTCAAAGACGGTAAACAAAGGAAGGGCGACCCTTATCAATAAAACCTATTAGTTATGATATGAAAACTGGCTCATCAAGATCTCCATGAAGAAACACATTACAGACATTAAGATGGGTGATTGACCAATTGAATGAGGTGGCTAAAGACATGAGTAACTGAATAGTAGCCGATTTTACGACGAGACTGAAGGTGTCATGAAAATCAATGCCGGGTCATTGATGAAAACCCTTGGTAATCAACCGAGCTTTGTACCGTTCAATGCTACCATCAGGGTTTAACTTTGTCTTAAAAACCCATTTACAAACGACTACATTCTTTGCTTGTGAAGTTGGAACAAACTCCCATGTACCATTATTAATGAGAGCATTGTATTCATCATTCATCGCTTGATGCCAACAACCAAATTTCACTGCCTCTGTATAACATGACGGGGCCAAAAGAACTAGGCATGATTGGATTTGGGTTTAGGTTTGGGTAATTTGCCGTAAGTTTGTCTTATTTGCATTGTTGGAGGAGGGGGAGGTGGTTTCGGTTTTCTAGGTGGTTTAGGTAGGCGGTTGTATTGTTGCAGATCAACAACTAATGGAATACTGGGATTAGTTATTGAGTGTGTGGTAGAGGTTTGTGGTATAGATGAGGATGGAGGTGAAAAAGTGGTTGGTTCGGGTAGTGCCAAGGGTTGGTATTGTGAGGAAACTGTGTGGCCTGGTTGTATAGGTTTTGTTGGAGGCTGAAAGGGCGTGTTAGGTTCTGTGGTAGGCTAAAGGGGCGTTTTAGGGGGCTGATTTAAATGGATTTGTGGGCTGAATTATAAGGTAGGTAACATGGCCGATGGAGATGGCGACACTGGGGCAGCGGCACCACTTAGTTCAGAAAATGGGAAAACCTGCTCATCAAATACAACATGATGTGAGATAAAGAACTTCATGGAGATGGAATCATATCAACGATAACCCTTCCAAATCTTGCTATATCCCAAGAAGACATATTTATGAGACCAAAAATTTAATTTATGAGAATTATAGGGACGCAACCAAGGGTAATAGAGGCAACCGAAAACTAGAAGAAAAGAGTAATCTGGACTAGAAGTAAACAATTTTGTAAATGGTGAGATGTTATCAAGCGAAGAAACAGGCATACGATTAATAAGGTAAAGAGCAGTGTCGAAAGTAAATGTCCAAAATTGCATTGGGAGACTAGCACGGTGTAGTAATGCCAAACCTGTTTCGACTATATGCCGATGCTTACGCTCGACTGATCCATTCTGTTCTGGTGTATGAGGGCAAGACATACGGTGATGAATACCATAATTTGAAAGATATTTACGCATTGTGACATATTCACCACCACCATCCGAGTGGAACATCTTAATTGGACTGCCAAAGAATTTTTCAACTACGGAATGAAATTTAATAAATGTACTCAAAACTTCCAATTTATAACACAAGAAATAGATCCAACAATATCTACTAAATGCATCACAAAACAGTAAGTAACAGGAAAAACCATCATGAGATATAACCGAGGCAGGGCCCCACAAATTAGAACAAATTAATTCAAGGGGTTCAGAAACAATCGACTCAAACAATGAAAAAGTTAACTTATGACTCTTGCTAATAGCACAACTTGACTCGAATGAAATTTGCTGACTACGTAAAATTTGATGAACAACTGGAGAGGACGGATGGCCTAGCCGATCATGCCACGTGGAGAGAGATGTAAGATGACACTGAGCTAGAACACCAACACCTGATGGAAGTGAATAAAGACCATTTTTATTTGCGCCTCGAAGAATCACCTGCTTGGAATTGAGGTCCTTCACAATAAAATATTTATCGAAGAATTCAACAAAAACATCATTAGAATTCGTTAGCGCTCTAATAGAGACCAAATTTGATTTAGAAGCAGGCACATGTAGGACATTAGACAATTGTAACAATTTAGGTGGTGTAGGAATAGAAGATGACCCGATATGTTTAATAGGAAGGGAAGAACCATTACCTAGGAGTACCTCTTCTGGACCGGAATACTCGGAATGAAGGCTAAGATTTCCTAAATCTGATGCTAGATGGTGAGTTGCCCTGCTATCCATGAGCCACGGGGTATCATTTTGCTTAACGGAAGTGTAGTGAGAGGCTGGTTGAGTTGGGTTGCGATAAGGAGAAGTTATCGGTGTGGGACATTGGCGAGCCATGTGCCCATGGCCCTGACAGTTATGGCAGCAAAATGTCAAAATATCTAGTGGAGCAGATTGTGATTGGCGGCCTGTGCGAGAAGCAGAAAATTGAGGTGCCCCGGGGTGAAAATGGGGCTATTTGCGTGTGGGATGTGGCTCAAAATGGTGTGCACACTGCTGGTCAAAATGGTGATGGGGCTGACCCCTACCACGTCCTCGACCCCGAGTGCTTCCATTGCTTTTTTTGTGAAATGAGCAGCGGGGCCATTGACGTCCTCAGTAATGGTTTTCTCGCATTAGAGATGGCACTCCTCGGTTAACAAGACACCTAGAAAATCATCAAAACTTATCATATGAGAGGCATAGGTATGACAAATATCACGAATGGGACCTCTTATACCATCCAAAACCCCATTAACAAGGTCCTCCTTCGAAATTGGGTTCTGTAGGGAAGTTAAACGATCCACCAACGACTTGGCTCAGTGCATATACTTTGTTACTGTTTCAGTGGGGGATTTCATCAGGGTTTGAAATTGGTTCTTGAGCTCTCTAGCTTGAGCTTTCAAACCTGAAGCATAAGCCTGCTCGAGTTTCAACCAAACTATTCGAGCTGTGATGGCCCCAATAACTTGCAGAAAAAGAGAAGGTGAAATTGAGTTGAAAATCCATGACATAACCTGTTTGTCCATTTGGAACCAGGAGATGTAAGCTGGGTTCTGCTCACCGGCGGCTAGTTTCTCGGCAGGCGCTACTAAGGCTCCATCATTATGAGAATAGAGGCCACAACCCTCAATCATTGTAATGATTAGGGTTTTCCATAGGACGAAATTTCCTGAGTCCAACTTGATCGGCAGTTGATATGAGAAGGATGGAGTGGCGGCTGATTCAGTGGCCGCGACAGCCGTGGACACGGCTGTGGACGTGGTGCCGGAGGTGGCCATGATCGGAATCGAAGGTGACAGCGCTTAGCCTGTACTGGCGTCTGATACCAACATAACGTGAATATGTTGGAGAGTTCTCTATTCAACTGAGTTAGAAATGGTGTATAGTATTTTAAAAAGCGTAAGCCGCTACTAGGACAGGGCTCTAAAAGGCTTAGATATGATCTGAGTGGGGACTAGGCGGGGTTTGGTGGTGGGAATTTATATTTTTTTAATTTTATATTATTTATACATAAAACTACAATTTCAACTAAAAAAATAAATTATAAAATATTAAAAAATATAATTTAAAATATGTTTTAAAATTGAAAATGAGACTTTTATTGTGAGAACACTTTTAAGTACTTTCATTTTACTAACTAAGTTATTTTTAATAGGTTAAAAATATCAAACTATAATTATTATAGATATCGATATCTTAAAAAATTAAATTCATGCGTCGCCTAGGAGAAAAAAATCGGAATAGGCGGTGCCTAGGCGGTAATAAATCGGTTAGGGGTCTGAGAGCGTCATGGGAATGTTAAGTCGGGTGACAAGCACTAAAATAGGGTCTAGGCGGGGCTTAAACGAGACTAGACGAAAATTTTTAAATCACAGTGTATATATATATATATTAACAATAGGGTTAAACATAATTACAAAGATAACCCTTAGTACTTGGGCAAATACAGAACTATATAATATACACGGTATATATACAAATAATTATCTATCAAAATGTTGTCTAACTAAACGATGCCAAAGCCAATGCACCATCTAACTAAACAAACAATTGTTGTCTACCTATCTCTCGAATAAAAATCTACAGGTCCACGTAAAAATAATGCCAATAAAATCCAGTGCACTTGGGATAACCCGCAACTCGTCAATGGCACTCAAACGCAGGTAAATCGAAAGAAATTTTTATATCAGAACAAAAGTTTTAAGCCCAGGTCAATGCCTGTATGCTGGAGACAAATGCAATGGTATAAAAACCAAAAGGGAACAAGTTATGGATTAGGAAGAGAAACGTTAACTTCTAATCACTAGTCCTCATTCAATTAACTGCAGAAAGAACAATGGAACTGCAATGAAATGCCTACTTTGACGACAAGGTACAAATTTTATATGAATTGATTCTCTCAACTCAGAGTACCACTTAACTTCAGTGTATGAAATACTTTCTTCCTAAGGCATTTCTGAACATAAAATAAAATATTGAGTAACTTTTGCCGAAGTGATTTGAAACACATTTATAGAGACAATCAGAGCAATATGACATTAAAATTAAATACCCAAACTAATTTAGCACACATGAAAAAAACTGAAGCCCATTCACATATAATAAGAAAACAATGTTTAGATTACTTGGTTGTCTGCAGGATTTCGAAGTGGTGACAGGACTGGTTGCTTTCCAGGTGCCATTCACATAACAACCCAAGTTGCGTGAACTCAACCCAATTTCACTCAAAATCTCGTACTCTTTCCTTGCAAAACCCATCTCTACCTACAAAAAGAATAACACTTTAATCCACCCATAAAAGAAAAATCAAAAACTCAATTCATCTGACAATTAACAGTATTTGAAAAATCAGGATCGAGTGAAAAAATGAAACCAAATATTGGAAAATAGAGGTAATTAATCTAAAATAAACACACTGCCGAATTCGAAATTTAAAATTAAAAATCCGTTGTTACAAAATCAAAAATTGAATGCCAAGTCCCAAAAGCAACTGTATATGCATATCAACTACCCCAAATCCAATAATGTAAATTGTATTTATTTAATATCAAGCCCTTCGTCATGAAAATATACTATTCCAATAAGACTTGGGCTTCATTTTGTTTCCAACTATTTGACTGGCACAAAATCCAATTGTATTTAATTTTCATATCATAACCAAATAAAAGTAGTGAAAATAAACTTATTATGGTTGTTGTTATGAATCATCGCTCACTTAATTGTGAATGACATATAAACTTAAAACTAGACTTACATTTGATAAATAGGCCTGCAACTAATCAAGCACTGATAGAGATGAAAAGATAACGGCAAAAAAAAAACGAAAATGAATCAAGTCGTCTATGAATTTTATTATCTCAGAGGCCCAGAGTGTTTTTATTCCTGAGCGGTTGATAACTGAAAATATTCTGATTGGTTTTGAAATAGGACATTGTATCAATAGAAAACATCTGGGTCGTAATGGGATGTGCTCTTTAAAGATTGATATGTCGAAAGCTTATGACAAGGCTGAATAGAATTTTATTCAGGCAATGTTAAAGAATTTTGGTTTCCCTATGTTCTTAATTGAATTAATCATGTTGTCAATGAAGACTGTTACCTACACCATTACGCATAGAACTGGCTTATTTCAGAAGTTTGTACCACAAAGAGGCCTTCGGCAAAGTGATCCTATGTCCTCCTACTTATTCATTATGTGTGCTGAGGGCTTGTCTATGTTGATTCAGGAGTATATAGCCTTTGGTGCTCTTAATGGATGTAAGGTCACACCAATGGCTCCTATTATCTCTCACCTTCTTTTTGTAGACAACAGTTTATTCTTCTTTAAAGCCACGATTGAAGAGGCGTAGATTTTGAAAAATGTTTTCTGCCTTTATAAGTTGGCCTTGGGATAGCAGATCAATTTTATCAAGTCATCAATTGTGTTTAGTCTGAATGTGAATGAAGCGACTAAGGCTGGGAGTGATTGAAGTTGATGGACATGGTCTTTATTTAGGTTTACCATCTTTCATTGGTAAATCTAAAAAGAAGGCATTTGATTACATTGTGGAGAAGGCTAGCAAGAAGATACAAGGTTGGAGAAGGAAACAATTGTCATAAGGAGGGAAGGAGGTGTTGCTAAAGTCCGTTGCACAGGCCTTGTCGAATTATACTATGTAGGTGTTCATGTTACCATCCCATACGGTTGCTACTTTAGAGAAACTTTTCTCTAAATTTTGGTGGGGCTCATCGGTATACTATATGAGATGGGAGAGACTTTGCCATGCTAAAGATAAAGGGGTCTCAATCTTCAAAACCTTCGGGAATTCAACAAAGCTTTAATAGCAAAGTAAGCTTGGAGATTTAATTCTCAACCTCAATTGCTTGTAAGCCGAACATACAAGCATAAATATTACCCGAATTGTGGTTTTTTTACTCTCCACATAGGGCAAATGTGAGTTTGACTTGGCGTAGTATCCGAGCAACGATGGCTATTGTAAAACATGGCATGGCTTGGAGAGTGGGTGACGGTTTAAAGATTAACCTATGGACCAAAAATTGGTTCCCTTCATTGAGATTTCCATCGGTCCAATCAAATGTAGCTGCTGGGTTCGAAGAGGCCACGGTCAGTTGGCTGATTGATCATAACTCAGGCTCTTAGAATACTGAAATGCTTCAAACTTTGCTCTCCGATGCCGAACAACAGTTGGTCCGCCGAATTTAGCTCTCATGGCAACCTCAACCGGACGATGTCTATTGGAGATTGGAGCAATCGGGGTACTTTTTCGGTAAAATCTTGCTATTATGCTTTGTTAGATCAATCTCATATCCAACATTTACCTTCCAATTATTTGTCACAATCATGGTATTCTATTTGGAGTATTAAAGTGCCTCCTAGAGTGCAATTTTTTCTCTTCAAAGTTGCAACAAACTCTCTTCCTACACTTTGTAGACTTAGGCAGCGGCATGTTGATGTGGATTACTTTTGTCCTTTATGTGGTGATGCCCTTTAAAATGATTTCCATGCTTTGGTTTCTTGTGCATATGCTTATGCGATTTGGAATGAAATATTCGGCGAAGGCTGGCCGAGTAGCATTAGTTCTATGATGGATTGGTGGCTTTGGTTGGGTACTAAGAATGGTGAGGTAATTGAAATCGCATCTTGTGTACTTTGGACTATATGGGCACGCGGAAACAATTTTGTTTGGAATGACAAGTTTCGAATTGCGTCACATGTTCTACGCCACGGTTTCGGATTTTTATCCGAATGGAGAACGGCCAATAGAACCACTAACGTAACGTCAACCACAACTGACAAACTGGGGTGGCATCGTCCACCTGCGGCATGGGTCAAGTGCAATATAGATGCCAGTGTTTTTCAGTCGGGAAATGCTATAGGTCATGGTTGTGTTGTTCGTGACTCAATAGGAGGTTTCATTGCTGCAAGGTCAATCATGTTAGAAGGAGGGGGAGATCCTTTTCAAGCCGAGGCTCTAAGCTGTAAGGAGGCATTAACCTGGCTCAAAGATCATCACTTTGATCAAGTTATACTGGAGTTAGATGCACTTAATGTCGTTAATGCTCTGAATAATTATGTGTTTTTTTCCTTCCCCGATAAGTTTACTTTTCTTAGATTGTAAGAACCTCATTTGACAATTTTCTTCTGTTTGTATTGTGTTTGCGAGTAGGTCTGCGAATCATACTGCGCATTTGTTAGCTACAGCAGTAGGTTCTTCGACAAGTAGGAAGAAGTAGTTTCAATTCTGTCAATCTTTAATTAAAACAACAATTTCTTTTGATTAATGATATTGACTTATTCTTCAGTAAAAAAATTAAGAAAATGGACGTATAAGCAGATTTTTCATGTATAAAAGTAGATAGTTAAAATGAATTTTAGTTTATAAATTTTGTGAATAAGCTAAAGCACCTAACTCGTATTTTCTTAACCTTTCTTTAACTGAATATTTTTTTGAACTCGATAATTTAAAATATAAAACATCAATACCAACTTAAACCTTGCTTATAAACTCTCTTGAAAACTTATCATCAGACAGAAAGAGCCTAAAAAATGCTTTCTTCAATCTCTGCTCGCCGCTTGAATCCCATTCAAATCTTCATCCCTTTGATTTCTCCTTTCTCTTCAAAACCCACCTCAGATTTCCACGCAGAATCCCCAACTCCTCACCCAAATCCACAAAATTTCGACCCTTGCTTAGTCTGCCAAACCCTCGCATCCTACGATAACGACTGGAATTCCGCCCTTGCTTTCTTCAACTGGGTCGAAACAGAACACCAATTCCAACACACCACAGGTACATACAATCGCATGATTGACATCTTGGGTAAGTTCTTCGAATTTCATCGTTCCTGGGATTTAATTAAGAGCATGACAAAATCACATTCTTCACTTCCCAATCATACAACATTCCGTGTTTTGTTTAAGCGATACGCAGCTGCCCGTTTAATTAGGGAAGCAGCAAGTACTTATGATCGATTAGATGAATTTAATTTGAAAGATGATACTTCTTTTTGTAATCTAATCGATGCTCTTTGTGAGCACAGACACGTAATAGAGGCGAAAGAACTGTGTTTTCGGGAGAAATTGGAAGCTAGAAACGTAATGACTGCTAGAAATAGGACGAAAATTTGTAATATTATATTGCGTGGTTGGTTTAAGATGGGATGGTGGAGGAAATGCAGAGAGTTTTGGGAGGAAATGGATGAAAATGGAGTGCATAAGAGTTTGCATTCTTATTCAATATATATGGATATACTGTGTAAAAGTGGGAAGCCATGGAAAACAGTGAAATTGTACAAGGAATTGAGAAGAAAAGGCGTTGAATTGGATGTTGTGGCATATAATACCGTTGTTCGTGCCATTGGTTTATCAGAGGGTGTGGATTCTGCAATTAGAGTGTATAAGGAAATGGGAGACTTGGGTTGTATGCCCAATGTTGTGACCTATAACACTATCATAAAGCTTTTGTGCGAAAATCAGAGAGTGATGGAAGCGTACAAGGTGTTCGATGACATGCGTAAGAGAGATATAGAACCTAATGTGATGACTTATCAATGCTTCTTTGGGTGTCTTGTGAGGAAACATGAGATAATTTCGCTGTTTGAGAGGATGATTGAGAGTGGGGTTCGGCCTAGGTTAGACACTTTTGTGATGCTTATGAGGAAGTTTGGCGAGTGGGGGTTTTATGAAGAGGTTGTTTTTGTTTGGGGGAAGATGAAAGAACTTGGAGTTAGTCCAAATGAATCTGCATATAATGCGGTAATTGACTCTTTGATCAAAGATGGTAATTTGGACTTGGCTAGAAAGTATGAAGAGGATATGCTTGCCAAAGGGCTTTCACCTAGGCCTAGGAAAGAGTTGAGAACAGATGCGTTACAGGAAACAGTTTTGTAAATCAACTCAATGGATGTGTTTGACTGGGACATGTTGATTGCCATACTTACAAGCAGATGCTAAAGCTTTTTGCAGTTGATATAGAGGTTAGCTTTCTACTTCATGTGATTCTGAATTACATCATGCGGTGCACACTAAGTATTTGGTGATGGCCTACCGTTTTGACTTGCCACTTATGCTCCGGTTTTCCTGCATTATTTAAGAATTGAGCTTCTAGCATGTTTAAAGAGTTCACTGAACATTGTTATATTTCTGGGTCTATCCAACATACACAGGCGTTGTTACAGTTGTATTTGATGATATAATCTCATCTTTTCAAGAGGACAAACTCTCCGCTAGTCTTGTTATCGACAATTGAAATAAAAGCAGATTTCTTTTTATAATTCTTTTTCTTCTGCGGATTTCTGAGTCCGAGGAATATAATTTGTTTAAGCTCTCTCCCACAGTTGAACAGCTTCCTTGTGAGCCATGATTAAAAAGCCAGGCTGCCATTGGACATCATAATGAGCAATCTGCAGCTATTGAAGTTGCTTGTAAGCTCTTTGATTCCAACCAATTGTTGTTGTTGTCTCTGTTCTATTTGTAGTTCCTCCACTCGTTTCATTTGGTGGAACTCCTGTCTCAAGCACTGATTATTGGAAAGCTAGTAACCATTGTCATTTGCTTTCTGGCTAATAATTGAGAAGAAGATGATTAGACTCTTTTCACTCTTCTATACATCCACAAAACTCTTATTGGAGTTCATATTGTGGTTTAACAGACTGATTTGGTACAATGCAGAGCTGCAAATTCTACTTTCCTGGATATAGAAGAGTTAGCAGTTATGCCTATGAATCGATGCAGAAAATTTGAAATAGAGCCGGCGAAGCATAGCTGGGAATTTGGATAATCTAATATGGAACTAGCAAGAACGAGATGAAGGTGATTTTTGTCATACAAGAAAGCTGAAATTTTTAGGAAGATCCAAGCTTGGGACACAAAAGGCAACTTGTTTACTTGGATCATGTTTGAGGATTTTATTCTAATTCAGATCAATTCACGCTATAGAATGGCATGAAACGGAAAAGTTGATCAAGTATAAACAGACTTGTTTGAATTGCTTTATGCCTAGCAATTCAACTTCTCATTTTACAGCTTAACAAATGAGGAGCTTTCTCGTGACAATTGACAAACTTTTCCGAGTAACATTTCTTTGTATACTCGAACCAATGTTATAAAAGGCGCTAGTCGGGCGGCTAGAGCCTCTAGGGTTTTAATCGGGGCCTAGGTGGGGACTACGCGGATTAGTATTTTATAATTTTTTTAATATTTAATGAATTAAAATAATAAGTTTAACTAACAGAAATTCATATGATAAAATTAAAATCCATGTAGCAACAAATTTTTTGGCTTTGGCAACACTTTGGATATCTGAAAGGGATTTTAGGGAAATGAGACCTTGCTGTGCTTTGACTGCCTTGGACTGACTAGTACCCTGGATTATATAAAATTGTAGCGGTGTTCTAAAAGACTCCACCTAGGCTGCCTTTTAAAACACTGACTCGAACCAACAAGTTATCCTCGACTTGAAAACAGTATAACTGCAGCTCTTGGGAGCTAAAGTTAATATAGGACGACAGGCAAGGACCGAATGCTTTGTGCCCAATTGGTTCACATAAAAATACATCACTGCCATTAATTTAGCCTCCGAAATTGCCAGGCAGCAAGGACTCTTCTTAAGGGCTGCAAGTTTGCTTTTTAGTTATTTAGAAAGATTTTCAGTGGAAAAGTGCTGTAGGATTTACAATGAATACAGTATGGCGGAGTAAAACGACAGTCAATTTTCCTTTTAGACATTCCATGTGATTTTAGTATTTTACACAAGTGAATAAAAGATAACGAAAGTGATTTCACATTAAATTCTAAAATCTTTTATATTATGCAGTTTTGTCATTATTCTGAAATTAGATTTGATTCAGTTTTCTTATATATTGTACAGTTGTGAATTAAAGACTCAAATATTTTAGTAGACTAAAACTCAAATAAATGTATATTTCTTATGTATAAAATTTATAATGTTTGAGTTTTGATTAAAAGACAAAAATTTAAGTGAAAATTATTTTACTTTTTTTTTATCATTGTTGAATTATGAATTTATAAATAACATTTACTTTGAACAAAGCAAAGTCACCGAAGACATAGTTAAAATTGTATACTTTCAAAAATTAGCAACAACTTATAATCATTGTATTAATGAGTTACATGAAACATCTTCACATTTTCTGTATGAGGAAACACACATTTTTGTATAAAAAATGACATTATTAAAATGGCATGTGATATGTGAGTAAGCAAAACCTAAACGACATCGTTAAGTTAAGTGCACGCTCCACCATCATTTATCACGATCATGTGGGGCAGCAGAAATGCTCTGCAAATGCAACTATTTTATCCCATTGAAAACTACAGATCAAATGGTAAATTTTGCAGTCTACATTATTATAATCATACACTCCACTGTATGCTATTAAATACTTTCTGTGCTATCTCAGTTTTCTTCTTCTTCCTCCTCGAAGAGAAGCCTCACAGTCCCCTTTCATCGATATCAACATCACTCACCACACCAAACTTATTTATTACCATTTGCAGAGTTTCCGAAACTTGCCGTTCTTGTTTGACTCTACCTTTTTCGTTATTTAATATACCCTGCCAAACGATCTCTCTTCAGCTTCCAGATTTGCATCTACTGCTGTTGATCTCGTCTCAATGGTGATTTTCGCTCCTTTTGCTTCGTAGATCGGATCAGGCTATGTGTTTGTGAATTGTGATTCTCCTTTTTTTCTACTTTGGGGAGAAATTTTAGTTCAGTAATTGGCTACAGGTTTATGGTTTTACTCTCATTTTTATTAGATTTGCATGTCTGCATTGTCGGTGCTGTATTTAGTTGTGTTAGGTTAGAAATTTGTTTTCGAGATTTAGTTGTAATTTAGCTTTCGTTGTTGATTTCTTAATTATTTTTGAGCTGATTGCAAATGATTAAGACTGGTGAAGTTTATAATTGTTTATATTTGTGCGCTTTGATTTCCTTTTCAGGTATTGCATTTTCATTTCTTTTTCTAAAATTTTGGAGGGAGCTGTCTTTGTCTATTCTACAGCAGATTTAGTCTGTGGGAATCTCTATTTAAGTTGGATGATCTTCTAATTTGTATCAAGATGTTATAGAGACCGGACAATAGTGCAGTTTTTGTCGTTCTGGTCTTTTCGATTTGTGGTTCTTATCATTTTGCTTGGTGGAAGCAAGTAACAGGCAGAATGATTGTCAACAAGCCACTTGTCTTAACTTACCTATACCTTTTGGTCTACATTATGTTGTCATCAGCTGTAATATTGTACAACAAGGTGAATACTCTGACCTTCAATCTGAATTTCTTGCTACAATGTTTTTTTGCTGCTGGTGTTTGATGTTGAAAGCTCTCTGAGTATGACTTATTTCTAGAAATTTTAATGTGTTTGAACTATTTATATTCATGTTCAAGGTTAAGTTGAAGTAAAAAAATGTTCAAGGTTAAGTCTGTTCACTTTGGGGAAGTTCTGTAACTAGCCAGTTATGTTTTTGACATGTATTTGAGCTACTTGTTGGTTGCAGCTTATTGTTAGGTCCGCTTGTATGTTGGCTCATGCATTTGATTTATCTCCCCATCTTGATCTCCTATTTTTCTTGTCCATAACATTAATGCCAAGACCTTTGCATC
Organism: Euphorbia pulcherrima; assembly: GCA_947683365.1. Classification (NCBI taxonomy): domain Eukaryota; kingdom Viridiplantae; phylum Streptophyta; class Magnoliopsida; order Malpighiales; family Euphorbiaceae; genus Euphorbia; species Euphorbia pulcherrima. The sequence continues at coordinate 11,634,661 of CANTUS010000016.1, forward strand.
AATATAATTGCTAACTGTTAAGCATATCAACTGACCAAATACCATTATCAAGTTTTCAAATATGGTTCTCGAATAGAACTTTTCTAGTTTCATTTAAGATGATTATTTGCTCAACCTGCAGACATAAGATGCCATATTGTATCGCTTGATAAAAATTGAACTTTATACCTAATCCATACTATGAAGTACAATTTGATCACTTTGAAAACATCTGGCTCTCACTCAACAACATATTAAAAGATGTTATATGCATATATTTACCTTTCTCTGAAGATATATACTTCTGTATGCGCCATGATGGTTTTTATTTTTGACCTGAAAATTGCAGCAGCTTTGTCTTGGTCTGGTTTCCAAGGAAATATTTACATATGAGTGTGTTTTTGGTGCAGTGGGTTCTTTCACCAAAATATTTCAACTTCCCATATCCTATCACTCTTACGATGATCCATATGGCATTTTCAGGGGTAGTAGCTTTTTTTATTGTTCGTGTATTCAAGGTAGGCTTCTACCTGATTTTGATTCCATTTATTTGTTAGTACAATTTTGGTATTGAAATAACTTATTTTTTTGTCAATATTTTTTATGGAATTTGAATAGATTCACTTTTCTGTTCAAAGTCAGGCTTTAAGATTTTAGTTTAGGATGGGTATTGAAAAAATCGAAGCAGAATCTTAACTTCATGTATACTAATGGCTATGGGTTTCCAAAATAGTCTCTTTACATTCACAAATAAATTATAAAATTATAATCATAAATGGCCATTTTAATGGTAGAAGCAAGGTTAGGCACATGCAGTCCAACTTAACGAAATGAAGTTATTTGTGTAATGCTAGCTTTTTGTTTTTTTAATGCTGACGTTATACGCAAGCATTGGAAATCTTTGAGTGTAAAAGAAGATGCAAATTTCTTGTTTATAAGAGAGTAAGCATGACAACATTGAGTTCAGACATTATTCATTAATTTGTATACATCAATTGTTTTTTATATAAAAATTATGTATGAAATTTTTTATGGATAGGCACACACCTTGATGCAAACATTGTCGTCAATGGTTGCTTCTTATTTGTTTCGATATGCTGGAGTTGCAATATTGTAATTTTTTTCTTTTGTAATGATCAGGTAGTAACTCCAGTAAAAATGACTTTTGAAATGTAAGTGATTTGGTTGTTTTCTCGAAAGTCCATTACATTTTTTCTTGGTACTATCTTTATCTGTCTAACTTGTGTTTCCTGAAACTCGTTTCTTGATAGATATGCAACATGTGTAGTACCAATAAGTGCATTCTTTGCTGCAAGTCTTTGGTAAGAACTTGAACGCGATGGAGTTTGACCTCTTTATAATGTTTATTGTATTCTCATTTTCATTAATGATGTATCAAATATTTTTCTTATACATTTCATTGTAGCACATATTGAGTCCCCGCCTTCTAGTTATTTGTGTTGAATATATGCTAGATAAGCTTTTTGTCATACACAAGACTTGTACACTTTAAAACTTGCATAGGGGAACTAGGCTTGTAGTGGTTTAGCTTGGATGTTGCTCATTTTAGAAAATCCTAAAAAGGGAAGAATCCTAGAGTCTTGACGTATTGTTAATTATGAAGATGCTACAATTATGTTTAGATATGGTTTAGGCAGATAGGTCACTGTTCTTATCTTCATAAATGTGATGCATATTATTCTGTTATGTAGTAAACCTTTGGTGTCTAGCTCTGCCCAATGGGGAAATCATAGTACATGATTTCTTGTTCAAAGTTTGATTGATTGTGACATTTTCTGATTTTGATTTCTTCTATACAGGTTTGGCAACACCGCTTATTTATACATTTCAGTAGCCTTCATTCAGATGCTGAAAGCTTTAAGTAAGTGTAGAAAGGGCAAATAAGTGTTCCAGTTTCATGATAAGCACTATAAACCAGCTAAATGTGTACCAATAATAAATTTGTTTGGATGTTACAGTGCCAGTGGCAACTTATTTCATGGCTGTATTATGTGGCACTGACAAAGCAAGGTGTGATGTGTTCTTAAACATGGTGCTGGTCAGTGTTGGAGTTGTCATCTCCTCATATGGAGAAATACATTTTAATGTAATTGGCACACTTTACCAAGTCACAGGGATCATTGCAGAAGCACTCAGGCTGGTCTTAACTCAGGTCCTTCTTCAGAAAAAAGGCTTGACTCTAAATCCTGTCACTAGCTTATATTACATAGCTCCTTGCAGGTACTGCACTTTGAGAATTTGATAAATATTTTATTTACGTGTTTCTTTTTATATTCAATTTTGCAAAGCTTGATAGAATTTAGGGAGAACTAGAATATATCCCTGACGCCAACAATTCGCCATCTTTTTTGTTTATACTTGTGTTGCCATTCTACAACTGATTCTTTTCTATTGAGAAAGAAATTTGGTTTTCAGGGTTGCTAGTTTCGAGATTCTCACCTTTTCTTCTCTTTTGTCCTCTATTCTGGTGCAGTTTTGTCTTTTTGTTTGTGCCTTGGTATTTATTAGAGAAGCCAGAAATGGAAGTTTCACAGGTTCAGTTCAACTTTTGGATCTTCTTCTCCAATGCTCTTTCTGCATTAGCCTTGAACTTCTCCATATTCTTAGTAATCGGTAGAACTGGAGCCGTTACCATTAGGGTTGCGGGTGTTCTGAAGGACTGGATACTGATTGCCCTTTCCACTGTCATATTTCCAGAGTCTACAATTACTGGGCTGAATATTACTGGTTATGCAATTGGTATTTGCCTTACCCTTTTGAAGTTCCAATACTATCTATGAAGTCGTGGAATTTAGTTTTAGTTCCCTTTATGTTTATTTCAGCTCTTTGTGGAGTTGTCATGTACAACTACTTGAAGGTCAAAGATGTACGTGCATCTCAACTCACTGAAGCTATTCCTGAAAGAATGACAAAGGTTAATATCTTTTTTGTTTGTATTTGATATATTAAGGCTGTCTACCATGTTTTAATTCATTCAATTTGATTCATGCTTTGAGTCACTTATATAACCCCTTATTTAAAAGATATATGTTGCTGCTACCATTAGAAAGAGGTCGCATTAAAGATGCTAACGTATTTTGAAATAAAAAATTCTGCAGAAATTTTTTGGGTAGAAGGAAATTTAAAGGCATAATAATAGGAAAACTGGTTGAGTATCTATTGTTGTTTTACTTGCTGCTAAGGGCGAGTGGTAGTGAGATAAATTGAACCATAGTGGCCGTTGTGTGATTCTCCAGGAGTCAAACTCCAATAGGATATAAATATGACGTGCTGACTGCCAATAAAATATGATAGTGATACATAATTAAACGCATAACATTTGAAATTTCTACTCTATACATGATGTGGCAAAAGGGCCTTTTTGGTCCTTGTGGTATAACTCAATTGCCCCATTTGGTCCTGCTACTATTCATGTTACCTATTTGGTCTCTGTGCTATGCAATTTGTTACCTTTTTGAACCATGTGCTGTGCAACCATTACATGTGCTATGCAATTTATTACCTTTTTGGGCCCTGCATTGTATGATTTTATTGATGCAACTTTGCATAATATGCACTAAAGGGACATAAAAGGTAGTATGTTGCATAGCAGAGGTACCAAATAGGTAACTGGCAGAGGAACCAAATGCGTAAATGATTGTACCACATTGTCTAAAAAGGTGGTTCTGCCTACATGATGTACATGTGGCCCAAATGATTGGTAGCCATATTCAAGGTTAAATAAGAAAATTAGACTAAATGCCATTCTTGTATAGCTAGTTTCTTCATGTGCATACCGAATGCCAAGGCAATAGGTTTAAGGTGAACAACACAATTTCGTTCAACAATTTATGTAACAGTGTGCAGTCAATTTATCTAATTTTCTTGTACATGGTATAATAACAATAAAACGATTTCCTTATTGGTTAACAGGAGTGGAAGATGGAGAAAAAGTCGTCTGATATATTCTCACCCAGTAACAGCAGTGATAATGGAGGTGGTCTGTCTTCTGATTTAAAAGTCGACGAAGAAGCACCTCTAATACCATCATCAAGGCTTTCACATGTTGGACGCTCGCAGCTTAGCAGCCATTCCAAGTGAATTTTACACATTTGTAATTCTTGACAGACAGAGACACAAGTAGAACTACCAAAAGGTAATGAATTCGAGTCGGTGCTTAAATATTTTTTGCTCCAAATTGACTTCAACATCACACCACAAAAGCGAATGGGGAAAAAGTAATTGTAACTACATTTTGCAGCATGTGAAATCATTGCAACCGTAGCTTTAGGACCCATTGCTGGGTGAAGAAGCTTTACCTCTAAAAAATCATTTGGATAAAAAAATGTGTTTTTTTTTCTTATAATTATTTAGGTAGTTCACAGCCAGTTTTACTAGTTCAGGTAACTGCAACGGTGGTTCATATTCTATTATGGATATCAGGTTTATTTAGTTTCTACATTTTAAATTTCCCCATGTAAAAGAGTTTATTGATCTGCTACTATTATCTAGCAGTTGGGGTTTGATATTTCAATTTGCTTCTGTTAAGTACATAACTCTGTTCCGATTGATTCACCATGTTGTCATTTCAGCGTTTATGTTGAAAACTTTTTGAATGAGCCCGGGAATTATATCTATAAATTACAATTTGCTATTATATGATATGAAGATGGTAGCTTAATGATCCAATGTGAATACTTATGACTGTAAATTGTGGTTGGGAAGGTTATAGTAGCAGAGGCTGTTGAAAAAATTAAAATCACTTTTGTAAATCTCAACTTCATACCAGATCCTTTATGGCCCAAATTCTAACAAAGAATATGCTTCATTAGATGTACACATCTAATTGTTCTTCCATCAGTAAAATTCTACATTTGCTAGTTAAAGATCTAATTATCAGATAATTGAGATAGCATTTACTATCTATATCCAAATTAGGTAAGAAGAAATTTGAAGATATTGTAGGCTAAGGGCCAGTTTGGTATCGCTTTTTCGCTTTTTTAAGCAACTGTTAAATTAAGTTGCTTTAACAAACTTTAAATGGAATTACATGCTTTAGCTTTGAACAACAGATTTTGATTTTTCATACTAATTAATTAAGAAACTGATTTGTTTTTTCCAAAATAAAATTTGCTGTCTTTAGGAAATGTTTGAAAATGAAGCTTTTAAATTAAGTAGTTTGGGAAAGAATAGTGAGACTAGCATGGTTTCAGAGCCGGACCGGCCACCGAACTGATGAAGGTAGTGGTTTATGGATTTAAGGTTCAATCAGATTAAATCGGTGGTCGAACTGGATTTTCTTAAAACATGTAAAAATACTAAATATTTTATATAATTTGATATTAAACATGTAATATAAGTTATACTCATATAAAAATTAATAATATTACTATTCTATAATTTAAAATTATATTTCAAATAAAAATAAAACACAAGATAATAACTAATATAATCTAATGAAAGAATTCAAACCGAATTCTATATTGTATAGATTAGATAAAAAAAGTTAATAAATTTGATTTATGATATATAAAAATTACGCATTAAAAGAATTAAAATTTATACACAATATGTAAAATAAAAAAATTATATATCCACTTAATATAAATTTAATCAAAAAACTTAGAGTAACGTTATTTAAAAAATTTATATGTTATTTCGTTATGAAAAATATTAAAGCTGTTATTGAAAGAAATATTTTAAATTTAATAAAATGTGTAGTATATGAAATAAAAAAATCTTTATTATGGTTTTTTATAATAAAATATTATTAAAACAATATAAAAAGTAACAATATATAATATAAAAGTATATAAGGAGAAAATGTTACCACTTGTGTGTGGTAGTTCAGTTGGTAGAGCATGTATTGAAACATGTGTTGGAGGTTTTGTGTTCAATTCCCACCACCAACAATTTTTAAAAAAACGTGATTTAAGAGAACCGGAAACCGGTCATTAGTTGAACCGGCCGGTTCAGCCGGCCGATTCTTGACTATGTCAAGAATCGAATCAAACCGGACCGGACCAGGCACCGGTTCCAGTCGAACCCGGTCCGACCGGCCGGTCCGATCCGGTTTTCAAAACCATAGAGACTAGCCCTAATATTAGGGCTATACAGATTTTGCATAATAGTACAGTTTCTTTACAAAAACATTTATCAAGTAGCTTTCTTTGATTTAAGTTATCCATAAGCTACATTTTGGTAAGGAATTAAAAGGGAAAACTCGTTGCTTATTGCAGACTGACTAACTAACTAATTGGTGCTAAATGCTAATACGAATATTGCGAGCACAGTTATAGACCAAGCAAAAGGCTTGTAATGTCATCAACATCAATAGCATAATTGCTACAAGTAAAGTCAACAAATGCCAAGACCCAAACACATATTTCTTCATAATGTTCCCTACTTTTACTTACCATCTCCCATCATAGTGCTTGTTCACATCTTCAATCACCTTATCCAAAAACCGAATTTTCGTTAATCTAACCGACTTGTTCATTCCATTCCAAACATCTGCTACTGCTTTATCGCTCTTCATTAGGTTCACTATAATCCCCTTTTCTCTCAGCACTTTCACATCTTCATCACTGTCAATGATCCCATTCATCAGTTCAGTATACCGAGTCAAAACCAACAGCCCTGATGCACTCGAAGCCTCGTAAGCTACCAGATTTCTTAACACAACTTCCGTGTTATCATCTAAACTAACTACAGGAAGATGTAAAGTTATTGTCTTTGGATCGAAAGTAATGCTCTTTATGTTACCTGCTGTTGGAACGAAATGGACTCCCGATTTTGTAAGTTCTGAGACACAAGGGGTTTCGATTTCCTCTACTAATGGAGGCTTTTCCCCATTTGGGTCATCGTTTTTTTGTTTGATTTCGTGTTTTTTGTCCTCTGACATTAACAAGAGCTCTACAGGCTGTGTAACTACAGTAAATCCTGGAAGCATTGACAGGATTTTCCATGGTATTTTTAGGATGACTTTAAGAGCTCTTGATTCTTGCAGTTTCTGACGAATCCGAAAAAGACCTTCGTGTAGCTTTGATATGAGATCTTTTACACAACTCGAACTCCCGACCAATGAATCTTCTGTTCCACGCTCTGATAATTCTTGATCTTCAGATTCGGTTATTTCAGGTTGTGTCGCTTCGATCTTGAACACCATTAAATCATACAAATAGTCTAGCAAATGTGCAGCATTCGAAACCCGAACCTTTCTTTTCTCTAGCTGCATCATTTTCAACGGAGAAAGCTCTTTGCATAGTCCTAACACCATAGCTTCGAGCATCTCGTCTGATGATTCGGGTGACTCATATTGATATTCGAGAACTTTTCGAAGAACAAAGAGAGGGATTTGATTCTCAAGCATCGCCATATCTCTTAAAATAGCTTTGTGTGCTGATTTTCTCAAAGCGACTCTATCGATATGCAGAAATTCGAGCAAAAACGAAGCATCAATTGCCATCATCCAAGAAAGAGTCTCGTGACTCATATCCAAGGACTTGTGGTAACAGGCTTGAATTCGAGGCTCAAACTTCATTATTTGATCAACAATATGGTCAAACTTGAGATCAAAATAAAGCCGTTTTTTAGTTCTTTTAGCTGCGGCCAACTTGTACCTCTCCATCTCGTAGAGCTCGGGACGCCAGCAATGGTAGGGGCCGATAGCAACTTGCTGGTGAGTGTAGGAGTCGGGGTTAGTAGACACGAGTTGTTTAGGGACATTGAAAATTGAGACATGAATTTCAGTGTCATATTCGAAATCGTCTTCAATGGTTCTACGGATGTGAATAATCCATTGATGTTCATCGAATTTCGGGTTTGGAACCGAAGGCATTATGGATTGGGAAGATCATGACATGTTTGTGTGATCTTTTTTTTTGGTAATACATGTTTGTGTGATCTTATATTAATTGTTTTGTGGAGAAACTTATGCCACAAAAGGCAGTTTTTGTTGTATATTTATTGATGGGTAAGTTTCTAAGTAAGCTAGCATTAATCATTTCTTCTTTATGTGATTAATATTTGTCCTTCTATAAGCATGTTTTGGGAAGGGAATACATTTTTTTAGGCCAAACACATTAATACCACCTATACTTGGCTCAAAAAGTCTTCTGCCCCCTCCAACTTTCAAAAGCACTTATTACCCGCTTCACCTTGGCAATTATGCATCAATTTACCACTTCAACACAATTAAACCACTCACACCTTGGAGAGTGTACATCACTTGCCTCCACGTGTCAATGGTTAAAAAGTCAAAACAACAAATTACTGACACGTGGCATGTGATGTAATTTTTTTCGAAAAAATCCTTGTTAAAATTACATTTCAACACCTATCACTTAACGTCATTCAAAAACACCATCTTCTTGAAGTATTCATCTTCCATTTTCATGAAAATCTTCCCATAACCAATGAAATTAAATTTAAAACCCAAATCAAACAAAATTTGTTAAAAGGAAAGAATGATTGATAAATTGAAATTAAATTACTTGCCATTTCTATCATCTTCAATAAGAAGATTGAATGTCTAATGATCACAAATCTAAAATTACATAACAACCCAAATTACCAATCCCAGAAATCTTAAATTAATTACAACCAACACTCTCATAATTAAAAACATTCGCCTAAATCAAATTGTTCACAGCAAGCCGGAAAAGTTATCGCCTTCTCAACTCGTCCTTTTCTGCTCTTGGAGAGGTGTCGGCGTTAGCTCTCTACACTCTGGAAACTAATCGCTCAGGTAATCTTCTTAAATACCTCTATATTTAGAGGTTTTTCTAATCCAAAAATTGCCATGAAAGAAAACTTCTTGTTGAGTTTTATTTAGTTCGTAGGAAAGTTAGTTTCGAGGAAAACTGAAAGTAATTGGATTTGGACCAATGGCGGTGATGACGAAACGTTCATCTTGTTGTAATAGCCGTTCAATGGTTTCACCGTCGGATTTGTGGACAACAACGGTCTATGGTGGAGGTGCATTTTGAATGGGTTTTTGTTGAGGTAGTTATGGTGGCCGGAGGATAAGAGAAAGAGGAGGAGGGGGATAAATGAGGTATTCTGTAAATTTTTGTAGTGATTGAAGATGGAAATTAGGTCTCATTTGGGTTACCAAGACGCCTAAAATTTTTCTCAATGACACCTCAGCTGCCATGTAAGCATAAAGGGGTTATTTGGTGTATAATTGTCAAGTTAAAGCGAGTAATAAATGCTTTTGAAAGTTAGAGGAGGCTGAAGACTTTCTAAGCCAAGTAGAGACGGGTAATGACGTGTTTAGCCTTTTTTATAATATATTAATTTGGGACATCCAATGTAATTTAGCCTAAATAAAAATGAAATCTAACATATGCATAGTCTGTCTGCTAGATGTTTCTAAGAAAGCTGATTTTTAAAACAAAAGAACATTTTCAAATCCCATGGTCTTAATATTTAACCCCCCCACACACGCGGGCACACACATATATATATATATATATATATATATATATATATATATATATAATAACGTGTGATTACAAAACTTCATAAATGTTACTGCACCTGATTTATACTAAAAGACAAAAAAAAATGTAACAAATTAATTAACACTTAAATCAGATAGGCAATATTCATACCACAATAGAATCGAGCTGTATCAAATAACCAATGTTATTAATATTGGACTGAGCATCATATTATGAAATTAATGGTATGCGATATTATCTGTATTTTTTCATTTTTAAAAGCATATATATTATTTAGGATTTTCAGTGTTTTGGTGTTTTGCAACACTTGGGCACGTTGTAAGAGGATTTTTGGGACGCTTCTACGTGTTTCTAGTGGCTATTGTTTTGGTCTATTACGATTATTTCTGGATCTATTACAACACTTTCTAGATATCGCTATAACCTTTTTTCAAAAACCATGCCATGGCCGGTTCGCAGTAAAACCGATCGAACCGGCCGGTACGGTACGATTTTATAACATTGCAAACAGCTGAAAATGTCTTGTTACCGATTTATAAACAAGATTTTTCCTAGAAAAAAGGGAGGCAATGGTGGCTAGATATTGGGAAGGTAGAAGATATTTATATGAATCTCAATCTAAATCAAAATCTTGAAAATGCGACATCTTAACTAATACAATCTAAAATTAGGTAACCACCAATAAACAAGAAAAACAAGTCTTAACTTCCAATGCAAACACTTTTATCCCCCTTTAATCAAATTCAAATAAAACTCAATTAAATTCATGAATTGATTTCTTCTTCTATTCAAGCAAATCAAAAACCATAGAATGCCTTAAATTTTGCTTGAAAAGAAAAGAATCACAATATTATGCATTTTACCAAACCAAATCCTTTCTTGCTTCTTCTCCTGCCTTGTTTATTTCTCAATGCTTCTTTGCATTCTCATTTACAATTATCAAATGCACAAGACCAAGGTATTAATTTTTTTTTAATTTTTATTGTTATTATCTTTAAGCAACATAAAATTCATTTTTTTGTATTGTATATAGGGATTAATAATGACCCATATATGGCGTTCAAAGAAGAAATAAACAGGTTTGTTTCTGGATCAAAAATAAATAATGAATTGTCCAATAATTCAACAATAATATTAGCAGCAGAAAAAACACATAGGAGAGACCCTCTTGCCAATTTTGAGTATTATACTGGTGGATGGGATTACAGAAATACGCATTATTGGGCTGTAAGTATCTTCATTTAATATTTCTTTTTAAAAAATTTACAGAATTTGTTGCATATTTCTGCTAAAAAGTTTTCATTTTATGTATTTAGCAACTAATTTCGATAATATTTTCATTGTCATCTATTTACATATAGCCTACGTAGCAGGAAAACTTTTAGACGCTAATATTTTCACGTTTATTTTTTCTGAAGTGATTGTCTAACAATTCGAATTTTTCGAACATTTTTCGTTAATGCAGTCTCTAGGGTTTTGTGCTGCTCCTTTGTTCATCATAGCTGTGGTATGGTTTCTACTTGTTGGCCTAAGCTTCTGTATTGCTTTCATATGTTGCTGTTGTTGCTGCTGCCGCGGCCAACCAAATAAGCCCCTCGGCTACTCTCAAGCAGCTCACAGAGCTTCGCTGATTTTTCTCATACTCTTTACAATAGCAGCAATGTAAGGCCTAATTCATTTGTCTACTTTTTCTGTTTCGAAACAATACTTTAACTTGTGTTCTATTTCAGATGTGGATGTGTTATGCTATACGAAAACCAGGCGAATTTTAGCAACTCAGTGGCCTATGTTCTGGAATTCATTCTTAAAAAAGGCCTGTCCATATTTGATAATCTAATGAGTGTAATGACTGCACTTTCTTCAGCGGCCGATAATACAATGGAGCAGTTTCGTCTGCCTCCCGAATTGAGGAACAACATCCATATTGTGGATCAGTTGATTGATTCCACTGCTGCTGTACCTAAACTCCAATCGCTCGCTACTTCACAAAGTATTCAAGAAGTTTTAAGCCCCGCGTAAGCTCTCAAATTGTTCACTAACTCTTCGATTTTTCGAGATTCTTATGTCATAATTGATTCCTTGATCACAGGGGGCTAGCTCTTGAAGTCATTGCTGCTGTGATGCTCATTTTGGCGTTTCTCGGTTTTTGTAAGAATTTTCCAACCTTTCAAAGACAAGTGGTGTTTAGTTCGCGGAATGAATCTTCCATCGAATAGAATAAGAATGAATGGAAGAATGTGAAATATGACAAAAATGAATGACACGTTTGGAATAACTATTTCCAGGCCCGTTCTTAAGCTCTTGGGGGCCCATGGGCGAAATAAAGTTCGGGGCCTATTAATAAGGAAAAATTTTAAACATTACGATAAATGAAATTGTATTTTTAAATCATTAATTAACATTTGTTTTTTAAAATTAAATAGCTAAAAAAAGAATTGAAGTTTCTATAAGATTTGCTATTATATTTTTATACATATTTTTAATTTAATAAATTATAACTATTATACAAAATAATGAACCCTAAATTAGTTGTAATTTCTGGGCCCGGGGCGGTCGACCCTATTGCCCATGTCCAGGAACGGGCCTGACTATTTCTAGTTGTTATATATTTCCTGAGAATAGCTAGGTGAATAGAAATAATGTGTATTCCCATGAAATGTGTAACATGTCATTCGTTTCTGTTCTATTCCATGAACCAAACATGTCATTTTACTGTTACAATCCATTTGCAATCACTTAAGTACTAATGTTTGTTATAACATGATTTGGTTCAGTGTTCTCGATTCTCGGCCTAAGAGTCTGCGTTTACATGTGAGCTCTTTTCGCTTTGACTTGGTATACATCTGATTCTAGTCGTATGTGTACTTCCGGTCGATTATATTTCCTTTTTCTTAATATTTACATCATAATTCCAGGTTGGCAATACTCGGATGGATCCTTGTCACTATGGCATTCATACTGTGTGGAGTTTTTCTAGTCTTTCACAAGTAAGTTAGACTGCATCTCGTGAATTTAAGTTCTCGATTATTGTTGCGCCTAATCTTGGAACCTTTCAGTGCAGTGGCGGATACATGTGTAGCCATGGAAGAATGGCTCTCAAATCCTAACGGTAATTCGCCATTAAGTCTACAATTGCTTCCTTGTATGGACAAAAAAACCGCAGAGGAAACCTTAAACACAAGCAGATCAACATCCTATTTTCTGATTGATGTCTCGAATAAATACATCAATCAAGTTGCCAATCAACAAGTGCCACATAATGCTGGACCGATCTATCACAATCAATCTGGTCAATTGGTTCCTCTACTTTGCAACCCTTACAATCCGGATTTTACCGGCCGAAAATGTGCCCCTGCTGAGGTTAACATTAGCAACGCATCTACGGTATGTATTATCAACAACTTAACAGACTAGCTTTCTGTTAGGCCAAATGCATCAATCACCCTCGAATTTGGTCCAAATGGTATATTGTCCCTGAACTTTCACTTGTTTCTGTTAACTAAATGAACTTGCAAAAGTGTACCAGATTGCTTCTTGAATGTCATGTGTGAACTTCTTGTTGGTTTGACTTTTCAAAGATGTCATTTTTTTTATTTTTCTATCTCCAACTAGAAGCTGACACATGGTGTTGGGTGAAGACTGATGCAGTTTTGCCAGGTTCAGGTAGCTGAGAGGAACTTCTAAAAGTTCATGAGGCATTAGATCACTTGAGCCAAGTATAGGGGGATAATTGATGTATTTAGCCTTTCTGTTATAAGGAAGTTGAAAGTATTATTTCTTTTTACATATTAGCTAATAAATTCAATGGATTCTGCTCTATTCAGGAATTGAAGAAGTATACCTGTGAGGTTTCAGCACCTGAAATTTGCGGAACGGAAGGGCGGTTGACTCCAGATGCTTATGAACAGATAGTATCTTCTGTAAATGTGAGCAATTCACTGTACAACTCGGGTGAATTTCTGGTTGAGCTAATGAACTGTTCGATTGTATTAAAGACATTCAGTGAGATAAGTGAAGATTACTGTCCGAACCTCAGACACTACAGTTTCAGGACATATCTCGGGATGCTCATAATTGCTTCTTCAGTTATGTGTTCTGTTCTGTTTTGGATAGTTTATGGAAGAGAAAGGCAACACAGGAAAAGATACAAGAAATACAGATTATCATCACATGATCCGTTCGCACAAGCTGGAAACTGGAAATGACCCTTTACAATAATATATCTGTACTTCGTTATGATATTCAAATGTTTGAGAACTTAGAATATTGTAACGATGATTAAGACATTTATCGACGAGGAAGAATTGTCTTATTAAATCCTATTCAATTTAAATTATGGTTCTTTTTATATTTTTTGCAGCATAAGACAAAGAAAAAGAATAAGTATTTTAAATGCAGAAGATGTAGAAAAAACCAAAGTGGAACTCTGAATATTCTTAAATAACCAAGTAGCAACAAAAAAGAATTCAATCAACTAAAACTCAAAACAAGAATAAGTATTTTGATAATACCGAAGAATTTTGTAAGCTTATATAATAACATAGGCCAATTAGCTAGCTGTAAATTCTACTATGCCATAAGAAATAACTAATAAGATCATAACCAATGTTTAGTTTCAAATCATTGCCGTTTCTTCTCCTACTGAATTTCCTCCTTAACTCATCATCAGCCTTCCGTTTTGGCTCAAACGATGCTACTCTTTCTCACATTCAAGGTAGCTATTTCTTTTGTTTTGTTTTCTTTGTTTGAATAATAATTTTGAAGTTTATGATTCTAGAAATGGGTTTTTGTTTGTGTACTGTTTTGATCAAAATTAGGAAATTTTCACCACTGACTGTCAAATTTGTTGCTGAAAATCTATCTGGTAGGAAATTTTATCGAGCCTAAGTATGATCTGGGGTCGTGGGAAAGAAAGAGAAGGTCTGTTCTTGACAGAAACAATGTTGAATTGGCTGAAAACAAGTCAATGATATTAGCTGCAGAGAGAACTCATAGAAAAGATCCACTCGACCATTTCCGATACTACAAAGGTGGATGGAATATCAAGAATAAGCATTATCTCTCTGTGAGTATCCCCATTACTCGATTATATGTATGTCTGGCCCTTAACTTGCATTCTCTGCTCTGAATTCTCACTTTGTGACTTTTTTTTTGTCTTGCAGTCTGCTGCTTATACTGCAGCTCCACTGTTTCTCATTACTGTAACATGGTTTCTGGGATATGCTGTGACCTTAATAATCCTCTCTGTTCGTCACTGCTGCTGCAAACTTAACCATTCTGGCTATTCCCGAATGGCCTATGCACTTTCCCTTGGCTTTCTCATATTCTTCACTGTCGCCGAGATGTATATATTTCAATTCTCATCTATTTTTTCAATGAATTCATATGCTAACATTGATTGTCATTCTTGTTTCAGAATCGGGTGCATTGTTCTTTACACTGGAGGGGAAAAATTCAACCACAGTTCAACTAAAACAGTTAACTTTATTGTGAATGAGGCAGATAATACTGTTTATAATCTCACTGCTATATCCGAGTATCTATCTGCAGCAAAAGGGGTCGGAGTTGACCAAATTTTTCTGCCTCCTTCAGTCCAAAACAGCATCGACAAAGTTAATAACATGATTAATTCCTCGGTTATAATTCTTCGAGATGCAACCGATGATAATTCAGATTTGATACACTATGTTCTTCATTCTGTGTGAGTAACAACTTTTCTGAGTTGACATTGTTTGTGTTAGTTACTAAATTATGTGTTCTGTTTTTGCAGAAGGATTATTCTTATCACAGTTTCTGCTGTGATGGTTCTTCTGGCTTTTCTCGGTTTCTGTAAGCTTGCTAAATAATCTTTGTTAGATGCTAAAAATATTTGTTTTTTGCTTTATGATATTCAAGTTTTATGTTATGAATTGGCAGTGCTCTCGGTTTTCGGATTGCAATCTTTAGTCTACACGTGAGTATCATCTTTCATCTACTTGTTAAAAGCACACACCATCTATAAATTCGGGTTGATTTTCGAACAAATTAAGAAAGTCTAATTCGTGAAATACAAAATCACAAACCTCTACTAAATGGTAGTAATAAGTTGAGTACTTAATTGTAGATTGGCGATCATAGGATGGATAATCGCAACAATGGCATTGCTTTTTTCTTGCATTTCTCTCATTCTTCACAGGTTAGCGCAATCGACTACTTAGTTCAAGATATTTTGGTTAGCCCTTAGGCTCAATTTAACATTCTCCTATTCCTGAATCCAGTGTAGTTGGAGACACTTGTGTGGCCATGGAGGAATGGGTACAAAACCCGACTGCTCATACAACATTAGACGACATCCTGCCCTGTGTAGACAAATCAACTGCCCAACAAACACTGTCCAAAAGCCAACAAGTCACTTCCCAACTAGTTGGCATTGTCAATTCATTCATCACAAACGTTGCCGATATCGACCCACCGAAAAGTCTTCCCCCTAACTTACCTCCAAATGCTACACTTCTATATTACAACCAGTCGGGTCCATCAGTGCCTTTCCTATGCAATCCATTCAATGCCGATATGACGCATCGAATATGTGATTCAGGCGAAGTTAACTTCACCAATGCATCACCGGTATGGAGTAAGTACATCTGCCAAGTATCAGGAAATGGTACTTGCACAACGACAGGTCGTTTGACACCAAAATTTTACAACCAAATGACATATGCTGTGAATATAAGCTATGCCTTAGATCGCTATGGTCCATTCCTTGTAGGTTTAGTAGACTGCAGCTTTGTTAGAGAAACATTTGCAAGTATTAATGAGAAGCATTGTCCAGGCCTAAATCGGTACAGTGGATGGGTTTTCATCGGGTTTGTAATGGTTTCAGGTGCTTTTATGTTTTCTTTGGTATTTTGGGTGTTTTATGCAAGAGAGAGGCGTCATAGAGTTTATACAAAGCAGTTTATTAATATTTCTGCTCAGGAGTCTACAGAACAAGAAAGTGATGTGCAGATGCATTGAGTTTTAGAGATTGTGCTTGTGCAGTTATGCCATTGAATATTCATTGTTGTATCGATTAAGTTTTTAAGGAAACAATTCTCTTAGCACTTGCACTCTAAGGAAACAAACTCTAGCCACTCTCTTAGGATTTTATGGAGCATATTAAGCTTTCTTTAGCTCTACACTGTATATATACCTTGTATTCAGATTTATGATATGGATTTCGAGGCCATTGTATACTCTTCAAATTCAACAATAAAGTTGATAAGTACTTGTGTTCTTGTATACTACTTGATAAAAGTTGTTAATATCTATGATTTTCTTGCCATTTGGCAGCGAAATATATACTATCTCATAAACACATCAGTAGAAAAAAACTGGTCATGACACGTTTTTTCCATTCAAAAGACGTGGCAAACACGGGTCCAGACCCTTTTCTCCTAAGATTCGAAATTAAATTTTAGCCATCAAACACACCCTTAACTTTGTGTAATGTTAGACAACTTTGTAATCTAATTACCAAGATAGTGAATCAAAACCATGCTAGAATTTGTTTATTTTATAATTTTCTTTCAATTTGACAACGAAATAAATACGATTCCATAAATGAATTAGTATAAAAATTTGGTCAAAGATATGTTTTCGACATGCTAAAATAAGTGGCAAATTAAAACGCTTCCGGACCCTTTTCACCTCAAATTCAAAATTAAATTCCAAGGACCATTATATTAAGGCTGAATGCTCTCTAATACCCCTCAACTTGTGCACTTTTACCTTAGACATACCTAAACTTTAAAGTGGACCTCTGAGATACTTAGGCCCTATTCTTTTCAACTGATAAGTAGTTGTACTGAACTGAACTGAACTGATTGGTACTGAACTGAACTGAATAGTACTGAACTGAACTGTACCGAAACTGAACTGAATGATACTGAAACTGAAAATACTGAAACTGAACAAGGCTGAAATTGAACTATAATTAATAATATAAATAATATTTTAAAAATATTAAAATACATAATAATTAATAACACTTTAAATAATACTATACATTCTAATAAAATTTATAAATTATTACATATAATAATAATTAAATATACCATAATAAATTATTATTATTATTATTATATTTTATTGTAATTATTATTATGAATATTACCTTATTATTTTAATTGTTATCAATATTTATAAAACATTATTACTTTTATTTATTTATTTATTTTTCCTATAAAATTATTTATCATAGAAATAATAATTGATAATGTTAAAAATATTATTATTGGTTTATTTTTCTTTGTTGTTATTTGTGATTACTGATATTAATTAATAATATTTATATAATGTATAAATAGAAATGAACTAAAATTGAAATTGAAATGATATTATCATTAATATTCATTGGTTTTAATATTTATGAATAATAATATACATTAATAATATTGATAAAATGCATAAACTGAAACTTAATATTGAATTTTAAATATTGAATGCTGAATGCTGAATACTGAATACTGAATACTGAATACTAAATACTGAAACTGAAACTGAACTGAACTGAGCTGAACTGAACTGAACTAAACTGAACTGATTGGTACTGAACTGAACTGAACAGAAAATAAGTTGAAAAGAACAGGGCCTTAAACTTGTAAAAAGTGGACCTCCGTGCTACCTCAATACCACTCGCCCAGTCGCAGCCTGGAGAGTGTATACACGCGCTGCCAATGTGTAAAATTTGGAAAAGTCAAACCAATGAGTGAATGACACGTGGCATTGACTAAAAAATTTCAAAAAAACCCTTGGTAAAACTTTTAAATTTTAATTCAACCAAAAAACACCAAAAATTTGGAAAAGTCAAACCAATGGCATAATGAAATGTGGCATAAACTAACAAAATTTCAAAAAAAGATGACAAAACTTCTTTTAAGTCCCTGTAATTTTAATTCAACAAAAAACACCATCTTCGACAATTGATTTAAAAAAAAACCTTGTTAAAGTTCATTTAAGTCCCTATAACTTTTATTATATAAAGAAAATAAATTTGGTGCATAAAATTTTTAGAAAATGTTTATGGAATGGCCTGAAATTGTGAAAATACGTTTCGGGGCCTGATTTTGTAAAAAATCGAAAAATCCCAAAAAATTATTGAATTTTTGAAAAATAAAGAAAATAAATTTGGTGCAAGAACTTTTCAGAAAATGTTTCCGGAATGGCTCGAAAATGTGAAAATACGTTTCGGGACCCAGTTTCGTAAGAAATAAAAAATTCCTAAAAAATTATGAAATATCCGAAAAATAAAGAAAATAAATTTGGTGCAAGAATTTTTCAGAAAATGTTTTTGAAAGGGCCCGAAAATGTGAAAATACGTTTCAGGGTCCGGTTTCGTAAAAAATTGAAAAATCCCAAAAAATTATGAAATGACCGAAAAATAAAGAAAATAAATTTGGTGCAAGAATTATTCAGAATATGTTACTGGAAGGGCCAAAAAATGGAAAAATACGTTTCGGGGCCCGGTTTCATAAGAAATAAAAAAATCTCAAATTATTATGAAATATCTGAAAAATAAAGAAAATAAATTTGGTGCAGAAAATTTTCAGAAAATGTTATAGAAGGGCGCAAAAATATGAAAATACAATGTGAGCTTTCCAAACACAGCCGAAAGGAGGAAGATGGTCATTTTACAATTAGAAAAGTATTTAGGGATTTTTTAATGATTTTTTTATTAATTATTGAATTTATAATAATTTTTTACTCCTTTTTTAGTCAACACGCGCCCCCTTGGTCAAAGGGGGACACCTCACCTGCCACGTCAACAACAGGTAGCACGGAGGTCCACTTCAAAGTTTGGATATGTCTAAGACAAACGTGCGCAAGTTGAGGGGTATTAGAGAGCATTCGGCCTTATATTAATAATACTAATAATTATTATTATATTATTAATATTTATTACAATATTTTATTAAAAAATATTGTAATAATAAATTAATTTATAAATAATAATATTTTTATTTTTAAAATTTATTTTACATTTAACTCAAGTAATAGGGAATCACATTCATGTTTTAGAACATATCTAAACACATAGGGATAATTCGGTTCCTTCCGATTACTTTTTGTTACCTTGTATAAACTAAGCACACCCTCAATTTCGTGTATTGCATTACAACTTTACAATTAAATTATCAAGATAGTGAATTAAAATCATACGGAAATTTTCCTATTTTATAATTCTCTTGCAATTTGACAATGAAATAAATACAAATGTCATAAATGCATATTAGTACCAAAAAATGGCCGACACAAGTTTTTACCATGCAAAAAAGTGGCAAAAACGCGTTAAGACCCCCTTTTCACCTTAGATTCGAAATTAAATTTTAACAACAATTTTTATTGCAAAAATCTGAAGCCGTAGATTTTTTTCTCCTCAATTAAAGAATTAAGGTTTAAATGATTTGAATCTCTCCCCTAATTAACCTCTAAACCTTACAATTTGATGGAGAAATAGATGTTACCTCATAAATGCATTAGTAGAAAAAAATTGGTCATGCCATGCCACGTTTTTGCCTGCAAAGACGTGGAAAACACGTTTCCAGTTTTTCACCTAATATTTAAAAATAAATTTCAACCACCATACACACCCTTAACTCTGTGTTATGTTCGACAACTTCACAATCTATTTATCAAGATAGTGAATCAAAACCATGTTAGAATTTATCTACTTTATAATTTTCTTTCAATTTGACAGCGAAATAAATACAATTTCATAAATGCATTAGTAGAAAAATTTGGTCAAAGACAACTTTTATCCATGCAAAAATACGTGGTATCTTGACCCTTTTCACCTCAAATTTTGAAATTAAATTTCGACAACCATTATATTATAAATTATAATAATTTTAATAACCATTACGATAATATATTAAAATATATTTTTTAATAATCAGTTAAACATAATAATAAACATATTTAACTATAAACAAAAATATTTTTATTACTAAACATTGTTTATGAATTTAACTCAAATAATAGGGAATCACATTCATGGTTTAGAACATATTAAAACACACAGAGAAAATCAATGGTTTTTCTTTTCGATTTCTTTTCGTTACCTTGTCTAAATCAAACATGCCCTTAATTTCGTATATTGCATGACAGCTTTGCAATCTTCTTGAGTTTTCCTATTTTATAATTATCTTGAAATTTGACAGGGAAATAAATATAAATGTCCTAAATGCATTCGTAGCAAAAATTGGTCAAGACACATTTTCTCCATGCAAAAAAGGCATCAAGACCCCATTTTTATTTAATATTGGAAATTAAATTTCATTAACCATTTTTTTAAAAAAAAATCTCAAGATGAAGATTTTTATTTCTCCTTAGATAGTTAAAGAATTAAGTTTTAATGATTTGAATGTCTAATACATAAATTTTATTAGAAGTTAGTTTGTTAGGAAGGGATTGAGAAATTGATTTTAAAATATGTGATATTATCTTTTGTGATTTTGTTAGTTGTTAAATCAGATTAAAATTATAATTTAGAATTTGAATTGGATTAATTACTATCCATTACATAATGATTTGATTGTTTTGTAAGACTATAAATAGGCATATGAGTTTCATAAAGAAGTGTGCCCAATGTGAAACAACCCAATACCATATATTAATCACGAAAATCGTAATCTCTAACATATAATTTTTTTAAATGCTTATACTTCTTTATATATATAATTACTTATAACGTTATATCTTTTTACAAAACAATCTTATACAAAGAAAAACTAAAACCCGACAACATGCTATACTATATGCTTGTCATGTGAGGAGAGAGAGCGAGATGGAACACAACCAGCCAATCTTTCGTCCATGGTATATGCAAGTAGTGAACTTCTAGTACAAACTTTATCACCTCTAATAAATTTAGCGCTTTATATGAGGCACAACTCAATCAATATAAATAATCAATGAACTTAAAAATCACATACAGTCATACATTTAAAATAAACACACAATCATTCATATATGCTATTGAATGATTCATTTATTTAATTGTTGTGACATTTCCGGCCAAACTATTGCCCCGGGAACATGTAACATTTGTAACTGTTAGAACTGACAGTCAGATTGAACATGCATAACAGGCATGGCGGAAATTCAAAATTTTGTCCCTATCCCCATGAACTCCTAATAGTTGCATATAAATTAAATAAAGCCTTAACTAAATAATTCTCTACTTAATGAGCATGCAAAAGGACTAGGCATACCATAATTCCAAATTATATCCTAGCACATATATTTTATGCTAAGCATGTTATGACTCTAAGCTATAACCTAAGCATAAAAAAAACTAAGCATGCAAAACAACCTAAGCATAATTATTAAGTCTAAAAATGCTTAAAGAAAAAGACCTAATAATTAAAAGAGAAAGGAAAGGAACTTACCAGTTGAAGCGTGCTTTAGCAGAACCTCCTTGCACAAGCCTCCAAGCGTAGGATAGCCTCTATGAGTATCCACACGAACCCCACCAACCAAAACCTCACCAAGAGGTAGAACTAAGGAGCCTCGAGTAGTTGCTAGACCACTCCAGAAGCCTCACTCAAAAATATATACTCGAAGTGCTCGAATAAATTCAAGCTCCTAAAAAAATAACTGTGTTCAATTACTCGAGAGAAAAATATCTCGCTTAGGATTTATGCTTTGAGCTTGGTACATTTTGAAAGGGGCATGGGGCATTCTATATATAGGCTTGGGGAGCAAAATTTTGCTCCCCATAAGCAATGTGGGATGGGAGTGCTGCATGTGGCAGCCCGCAAGAGCTAGGCCTCACTGCCCATGCCGCCAGCCCAGCTTGCGGTGCCATTCATGGGCTGCCTTTGTACAGCCCATGAACACGGGCTGCCACGAACACTGCTGGGCAGTGTTCGCGCACCTTTTGGTGTACTCCGTGCAACCGAACTTTGTACAAAATATTTCATACTTTTCGGTTTAACTCGCCAATGCAAAATTCCCCTTTTGATCCTTTCAAATAAATATTTATTTTCGACCTCAAAAAATAAATTTCTTGGTCTAACCAAAATTGATCCAATCAATTTTAACCAATTCCATAATTTATTTATGACTTTAATTAATTAGTTACCGATCAAAATAAATTCCTTGGTCTATCCAAAATTGATCCAATCAATTTCAACCAATTAAATAATAGTCTAATTATTATTTATGTTATATTTTTGTAATAGAATAAATCTATTAGTTCTTTACTTAGTCCAATGAAGGTCTAATGTGTGTGACTTTATAGGATCCGAAGTATTGAGCCGTTAAGGCTCAACCAACCCTTGTTCTAATGGAACCATTGGCTCGATGTTCTAGACCGTGAATAAAACTCACCTTAAATGACTATAGTACGCCTCTAGCAAGGGTCTACCATCCCCCATTACTCGGGACATCATTTATGCTTATGACTTAATCCCGGTTAATGAAATAGTTATCCAATGCGATAAATTCCTTCCATTCTTTAATATTAGTACCATCTGGTTTGTAGGGTTCGATTAAAGTGTTAACCACTAATAGCAAGGTTTCTCCAAGCTATCACAGTAGTTTACTTATTACCGAAGTATATTGCCTTTTACTATAGTGTGTTTGACTAGAAACCATTTTTATCAAACACATACTCTGATAAGAGGTTTATTGCAATCATTACTTCAACAAGTGGCCAGGTACAACTCCTTAATATATCCAGAGTGATTGATTCTTTCCGACTTCTCAGCTTACCAACGTGCTATCATTACTATACTCGTAATCACCCGTAACACCCTAAATTAATGAGTGTATAGTAATGACCCAAAGTATAGCAATAGTACCGCACAAGGTAATTAGTATCTCAAGTATGAGGACATTCGTAAAGCTTATTGCATGAAGATAAACACTAATACATTGATATATATACAAATATTTATCTTACTGCGGTCTCCAATATATCTCCCACATATATCCATGTGTCAAACTTAAGGCACCACCTTCAGTCTTTAGGAGATTAACTGCTTGGACCCTTTCCAAGAAAGTTGACCACATGCTAGTCTTTCCGCTTCATCAATATCCTTTCTTGATGAAACTAGGATTAGGGATAGTTTAGTATAATCATAATTGCACAAGAAACAGGTTCCACCAAATATATTCCAACTATAGTTTCTCTGACTTCATGCTATAATATGTCAAGGACTTTTGCATACATACATCAATGAATATATTTAACCAGCTATAATATATATATATATATATATATATATATATATATATATATATATATACAAGCACATTGATATAAACAAAAGATTAAACGCCTTTATTGATTAAACAAATTATTCATACTATTACATAATTGAGATATATCGCCCTAATTACCTTAAGGGCATACATCATATCTAGCAAACTCCCACTTGCACTAACGCCAATTAAGCATATATCTTAATCCATATGCTTTAATATGCTGGTCATGCGTGACTTGAGTCAATGGCTTTGTCAGACCATCCGTGAGGTTCTGATTAGTAGTTACATATTATAATCTTATTATCTTAGCATCAACAATCTCCGTGATTGTATGATACTTTCTGGATACATGTCTATTTTTCTGATGAGACCATGGTTCCTTTGCCTGAGCTATGGCACTATTGTCATCACAATACAAAGTAATTGGATCAAAAGCCTCAGGCACCACACCGAGATCACCAATAAATCCCTTTAACCAGATAGCTTCTTTTATCGCTTTGCATGCAGCAATGTATTCAGATTCTGTGGTTGAATCAATAGTAGTTTCTTGCTTAGAACTCTTCCAGCATACCGCCCCTCCATTTAAGACATACACAAAACCTAACTGAGACTTAAAGTCATCCTTGTCAGATTGAAAACTCATGCCAGTGTAACCTCTGATTGTGAGGTCATCTTCTCCATAAATCAAAAACTCATCCTTAGCCCTTCTCAAGTACTTAAGAATTGCCTTGACGACCATCTAGTGGCTTTCACCTTGATCTGACTGATATCTGATCGTAAAGCTCAAAGCTTGAGAGACATCTAGCCTAGTATATATCATAGCATACATGATGGATCCTATCGCGGATGCATAGGGTGTATCCTTCATGCGCATTCTCTCCTGAGCTGTCTTTGGACACTCAGCCTTAGATAGGTTAATCCCCTTTGTCGTCAGGAGATAACCTTTCTTAGAATGCTCAAGGTTGAACCTATTCAATACCTTATCTATATATGTACTTTGAGAAAGACCTAACAACCTCTTGGATCTATCTCTATAGATCTTTATACCTAGTATAAATGCTGCTTCACCAAGGTCTTTCATGGAGAACTTTCTTGACAACCACACTTTAAAGTTTTAAAGAAGAGAAATATCATTTCCTATTAGCAGAATGTCATCAACATACAATACTAGAAAAGCTACTGCACTCCCACTAACCTTCTTGTGAACATAAGGCTCATTAGCATTTAGGCAAAAATCCAGTTCCCGGATTGTCTGATCAAACCTTATATTCCAACTCCTAGATGCCTGCTTAAGTCCATAAATGGATCTTTGTAGCTTGCATACCTTTGAGCCATTCTGAGATGTAAAACCCTTAGGTTGTATCATATACAGATCCCCATCTAAATCCCCATTCAGGAATGCTATTTTAACATCCATCTGCTAGATCTTATAATTGTAATGAGTAGCAATGGCGAGGAGTATCCTAATGGATTTAAGCATTGCTATCGGTGAGAAAGTCTCATCATAGTCGATACCTTCACGTTGACTATAACCTTTCATAACCAACCTTACTTTATAGGTAATTACATTATCGTCCATGGCTATCTTCTTCTTGAAGACCCACTTGCACCCAATTGGTCTAACCTCTTATGGTGCATCAACCAAATTCCAAACTTGGTTCTCATACATGGAATCCATTTTTGATTTCATGGCTTTTAGCCATTTATTAGAATCTGAGCTTTTCATTGCCTCATCATATGTCCTTGGTTCATCATCCTGCCCGAGATATAGTTCCTTATCATCAGTGATGATAAAACCATATCTTTTAGGACCTTTATGAACTCGACCTAATCTTTGCAATGATTGTGTTTCAACAGGTTATTCTTGGATCACACTTTCTTGTGTATCTAGAATGGGGTATATCAGTTGATTGTCTGTTTCTTCCTCGTGAACCTCCAGTTCAAAATTGCTCCTACTGACTTTTACAAGTAAGTGTTCATTTTCCAAAAAGTGACCATTCCGAGACACAAATACCTTTTGTGCTTTAGGTTGGTAAAATAGATATCCAATGGTTTCCTTTAGATATTCAATGAACATACACTTGTCAGATTTGGCGTTTAGCTTATCTGACGCTATCCTCTTTACCATAGTAGGACAGCCCCATACTCTTAAGTGACTTAGAGATGGCTTCTTATTACATAAACTTTCGTAAGGTGTGAAATCAACTGATTTAGAGGGCACTCTGTTTATTATATAAACTGCGCTCTCCAATGCATATCCCCAAAAGGATTTACTAATATTTGCATGGCTCATCATGGACCTGACCATATCAAATAAAGTTTGATTCCTTCTTTCTGACACTCCATTATGTTGGGGCGTATAAGGAGGTGTCCACTGGGGAACTATCCCTTTTTTGTTTAGTTAATCCTGAAACTCCTGACTTAAGTATTCTCCACCTTGATCCGATCAAAGTGTTTTAATACTTTTCTCAAGCTGTTTCTCTACTTTAGCTCTGAATAGTTTAAACTTTTCAAAACTTTCAGACTTGTGCTTTATCAAGTACAAATAACCGTATCATGAGTAATCATCAATAGAGGTTATGAAGTAGGAGTATCCTCCTAGTGCCTGTACACTCATTGGACCACACACATCAGTATGTACAAGTTCTAATGTACTCGTGGCCCGTTCACCCTTTCCTTAAAAGGGTAAGTTTGTCATTTTTCCTCTTAAACAAGGTTCACAATCACCATAAGACTCCAAGTCCATTGGGCCTAAGTCTCCATGCTTATGCAACTTGGTTAAATGATCTTTGTTTATGTGGCCTAAACGATAATGCCATAAGTAGAAGGAATTCACATTATCTAATTTAACTTTCTTCACATTGTTTATATTGAAAACTTCTATTTTAGTATCAAGAACATAAATGCCACCTTTCAACATTCCATACCCATAAATAACATTATTCAAATGAATCTGACAATTATTATTCAAAACTAAAATTTCAAATCCTTCTGCTACTAAACACGCAATAGATACAATATTCTTAGTAACACTTGAAATGTAGTAACAATTATTCAAAACTAAAACAAGTCCACTTGGCAAAATAAGATTAAAGCATCCTACGGCTAATACAGCAACTCTAGCTCCATTTCCTATATGTAGGTCCATCTCCCTTTTTGCAAGTCTTTGATTGTTCCTTAGTCCCTGTACAGAAGTACAGATATGAGAACCACAACCAGTATCTAATACCCAAGAGGATTCATGCAGAAAAGTAGCAAAATTTTCAATTACAAACATACCTGAAGTAGATGCCTCTGTAGGCTTCTTCTTCAAATGCTCAGAAGCAGGAGCTTTGCAATCCCCCTTTCAATGTCCTAGTTTCCCACATTGGAAGTAGACATACTTATATGCCTTCTTTTCTTTCTTCTTCTTACTGATTCTTTTCTTAGCACCCCATGGCTACTTCTTCTTCTTCTTCTTCTTAGAAGCCTTGCCTTTTTCAACCAATAGTAGAGGTTTCTGATCCTTCTTGATCTGAGGTTCTACTATTTTCAGCATGTTGATTAATTCAAGGATAGTAGAATGAATCTTGTTCATGTAATAGTTAGTCACGAAGCCTGAGTAACTGTCTGTCATGGACATCAACATAAGGTCAATCCTCAAGTCATGATTCATCTCGAATCCCAATCAATTCAGCTTCTCAAGGTATCCCAAGAGTTTCAGTACATGCTAGGAGGCAGAGGTGCTAGCCTGCATCTTAGTCCCGCAAAGGAGCTTGGAGGTCTTATACCTCTTTATCCTTTCCCACTCTAAAAAGAGCTCCTCAAGATGGAGAACCATGTCCTCCAAGGGCATGTTCTTATGTTATTTTTAAAGCTCAGGATTCATGGACCCCAACATGATACACATGGCAGTCTCACGATCTTTCCTATGCTTCAACCAGGCATCATGTTACATATGATCCTCAATATCAGGTTCAACAGGGAAAATTTCACTTAGAATATAGGTAATTCCCTCAGATCTAAGAACTATTCTCACAGCTCAAAACCAATCAGAAAAGTTTGAGCCATTCAATTTGGTGTCAAGTAACATATGGAGAGTAACATTGGAAGTCATTTTCAACCTAAGATATAAGAAAAGAAAAAGAGTTTAGATATTAGTTTAAGTACATGCATATAATATAAGGTCTTTTAATTAAACAAGTCTGTCCTACTATTTTTTTCGATATTTACAATAGCCCATTCTATTGAATTCGAGAATTTTAGCCCAGCTAAATTTCCTAGTAGGTAGCATCTATAACTAGTCTATTACAACCCCTAATTTTATGAGTCAAGTCATAATAGTAAGTCATAGTTGGAATCCCTTTCCATTTGTATCACATGCAATTGCTAATTCATTCAAGTTCCCTAATCCCAAGGGATATGTGCTATTATATTAGCATCTCCTCGAATATATCTCAGATCAGAGCCCAGCCCCCAATTTTATGGTGGACTACCCCAGTTATGTTAAGGCAGACCCTATCCCAAACTTTACAACCAATCAATGTGGACTAGAAGGAACGCTTTGCGTATCACTTTGATAGCCTAAAGAGATCGTATTATAAATTTGAGTAAAGAAGACTACAACTTGCCTTAATATATTTAATTTAGGATTTTATTAGTGTCAAGCATCTCACCCAATCTAGGATTTTATCAGATTGACAAAATTATAATTACTTGTATTAATTCAGGGAATTTTAGAATTAATGTATAAGGTCTAACCTTAGGTGGGTTCAACTCTTTATTATAATTATTCTATCAACCTAGATTATATGCAAAATAATTAACACTTTATTTGCTATATTTATATTGCATTTCCTTTAATCTTTTATTCAATAAATTTAATTTTTTTTACTTTGTTATAGAAACATATATAAGCACCATCTTATATACTAGAAATAAATTAGTTCATATTAATCCCCCGGTTGGTCAATTCAAATTGCACCGATATAGGTTTCCAGGTAGGAGAGGTGCCCTATGAGGAGTAGACACGAAGTCCAATCCTTAGCTAGAAGAAATACGGGCACAAACCTGAAGACCAATGGATTGTCTTGGACTAATAAATTTCGTTCTTTCAATTCATGTAAATTGGAAGCATCTATAACCCATGTAATTTAAATAAATTATTGAGACTTGTATAATTTGAGTAAGTTGAGCAGGCTTATTCAAAATTATTCATAACCATTTTCTAACCTTGAAATGAAAGGCACAAGTTCATATATATTATTCCAAACAATTAAATAAACAAATCATTTCATATAGAAAATAATATTCAATTTGCTTCTAACTTAATTATGCACTAAATAGGGAGGCTCTGATACCACTGTTGGGAACTGGCAGTCAGATTGAATATGCATAATAGGCATGGCGGAAATTCAAAATTTTGTCCCTGTCCCCAGGAACTCCTAATAGTTGCATATAAATTAAATAAAGCCTTAACTAAATAATTCTCTACTTAAGTTAGCATGCAAAAGGACTAGGCATACCATAATTCCAAATTATATCCTAGCACATATATTTCATACTAAGCATGTTATAACTCTAAGGTATAACCTAAGCATGTTATAACTCTAAGTTATAACCTAAGCATACAAAAACTAAGCATGCAAAACAACCTAAGCATAATTATTAAGTCTAAAAACGCGTAAAGAAAAAGACCTAATAGTTAAAAGAGAAAGGAAAGGAACTTACCTGATGAAGAGTGCTTTAGTAGAACCTCCTTACACAAGCCTCCAAGCATAGGATAGCCTCTATGAGTATCCACACAAACCCCACCAACCAAAACCTCACTAAGAGGTAGAACTAAGAAGCCTCGAGTAGTTGCTAGACCACTCCAGAAGCCTTACCCAAAAATATATGCTCGAGGCGCTCAAATAAATTCAAGCTCCTAAAACATAACTATGCTCAATTACTCGAGAGAAAAATATCTCACTTAGGATTTATGCTTTGAGCTTGGTGCATTTTGATAGGAGCATGGGGCATTCTATATATAGGCTTGAGGAGCAAAATTTTGCTCCCCGCGGGTTGCACACACGGATCCAAAGGATCCGCGTGTGACCCGCCCACATGCAGCATGCGATGCATGTGGTAGTTACAAGGCAAGCCCTTACGAGCTTGCCTTGCATGCGAGCTGGGCCTCGCGGCCCATGTCGCGAGCCCAGCTCGCGATGCCCTTCATAGGCTACCTTTGTGCAGCCCATGAACATGGGCTACCGCAAACACTGCTGGGTAGTGTTCGTGCACCTTTTGGTGTACTCCGTGCAACCAAAATTTGTACAAAATATTTCATACTTTTCGGTTTAATTCGCCAATGCAAAATTCCCCTTTTGATCCTTTAAAATAAATATTTATTTCCGACCTTAAAAATATATTTCTTGGTCTAACCAAAATTGTTCTAATCAATTTTAACCAATTCCATAATTTATTTATGACTCTAATTAATTAGTTATCGGTCAAAATAAATTCCTTGGTGTATCCAAAATTGATCCAATCAATTTCAAATTAAATAATAATCCAATTATTATTTATGTTATATTTTAGTAATAGAATAAATCTATTAGTTCTTTACTTAGTCCGATGAAGGTCCAATGTGTGTGACCTTATAGGATCCCGAAGTATTGAGCTATTAAGGCTTAACCAACCTTTATTCTAATGGAGCCATTGGCTTGATATTCTAGACTGTGAATAGAACTCGATTATCTTAAACGACTGTAGTACGCCTCTAGAAAGGGTCTACCATCCCCCATTACTCGGAACGTCATTTATGCTTATGACTTAATCCTGGTTAATGCAATAGCTATCCAGTGAGATAAATTCCTTCCATTCTTCAATATTAGTTCCATCAGGTTTATAAGGTTCGGTTAAAGTGTTAACCTACTAATAGCGAGGTTTCTCTAAGCTATCCCAGTAGTTTACTATTACCGAAGTATATTGCCTTTTACCATAGTGTGTTTGACTAGAAACCATTTTTATCAAACATATACTCTGATCAAAGATTTATGGTAATCATTACTTCAATAAGTAGCCAGGTTTAACTCCTTAATATATCTGGAGCGATGGATTCTTTCTGACTACTCAGCTTACCAACGTGTTGTCATCACTATACTCGTAATCACCCGTAACACCCTAAATTAATGTGTGCATAGTAATGACCTAAAGTAAAGCAATAGTACCATACAAGGTAACTAGTATCTCAAGTATGAGGACATTTGCAAAGCTTATTATATGAAGATAAACACTAACACATTGATATATATACCAAGTGTTTATCTTACTGTGGTCTCTAATATATCTCCCAGATATATCCATGTATCAAACTTAAGTCTTTAGGAGATTGACTGCTTGGACCCTTTTCAAGAAAGTTGACCACATGCTAGTCTTTTTGATTCATCAATATCCTTTCTTGATGAAACTATGACTAGGGATAGTTTAGACATAATTATAAGTGCACATGAAGCAGGTTCCACCAAATATAGTCCAACTATAATTTCTCTGACTTCATGCTATGATATGTCAAGGACTTTTGCATACATACATCAATGAATATATTTAACCAGCTATATAATATATATATATATAGACACACACACACACACACACACACACACACACACACACACACACACACACACACACACACACACACACACACACACACTCAAGCACAATGATATAAATAAAAGATTAAATGCCTTTATTGATTAAACAAATTCTTCGTACTATTACATAATTACGATATATCGCCCTAATTGCCTTAAGGGCATACATCATATCCAACAGTCACAATTGTCAATTGATTTGCTGGCCAGCTATATAATAATTGGTTGACCTTTTTATCTAGATAAACAATTAGTTGACCTTTCGTTGCATTTGTCAGTTATTGCAATTGGTTGACCATATGGGTCCAGTTGAATAGAACAAGTATTGCAATATTTGATCGGCTATGTCACAATGTCTCCTTTATATTTCTATTTATTCATGTATAAATGCATAGATCATATAATAACACAATTGATTTGCAAATATCATATAACACTTAATACTTTCCAACAGTTATTCCAACACATACATCATACCAATTCAACATATTAGTTTCAATATTCGTATAATCCATATTCACCAATTAAGTCACTATGAGCTGACGATCCTCGATCCCCCAGCTCGTAAGGTAAGCTTTAATGATCTTCAGCGTGGGGCGGAGAAACAACGAGGCTGTGAAGCGTGCGAAGGGATAGTCCTTATTTTAGCGTGATGAAAATGGTAATGAAAGCAATGTTAAAGTTGAAATTTAGTCCAATTTATGTGTTAAGGGGTACGAGACTTTGAATCCCATATTTTAAGATAGAGTCGCCACCCAGTTAAGCTCCACTGGGAATTTGGGTACGATAATCCCACTAAGTGGTTGGACCGTACCTTAAAATAGAGATTCTAAGTTCGGATGATGTTGCTTACTTTTCAAATTTTAAATCAAGCAGATTATATTTTAATAAACGTGACCTTAGTTCTTATGTGATTTAATCCGATTATTGTTTGCTGTTTTCGATTTATATGCCATACATCACACGGAAAGTGATAAATAAACAAAGCAAGAAAATAAAATTATTACAAGGCTTTACAAATACCTATACATTTTTCTAATGCAAGAAAGTAAATAAAAGCGATAAATAAATAAACGGGTGAAACTGAGTTTTAACCGAGCTTACCAACTCGGACCCGGCTCCAAATGAGGCAAGAAATACACGAGACTAATCACAAATAAAGCATGAATAAATAAATGCAGAAAATATACACATAGCATGAAGAAAATGATTTTTGAATTTTTCAAAACATAATTTTCGGGCGTTAATTAATTATCTAACAACCTAAAAAGGTGAAATAAATAAACTAAACATCCTAAAAGCAGATTTAATATATTCAGAATATTTGTGAGATTTTTAGTTGGTAAAAATTAATTTATTTAGATTTATTTAGTTAAAAACGCCATTTTTAAGACACTGAAATGCATATTAAATCATATAAAAAAGAAATAAAATCTAAAAATAAATAAAATAAATAAAAAAATAATTTCAGGTTAGTCATAAACTTTTAGAATTTTTTCGGGTTAAAATTGAGGGAAAAATGCAAGAAAACGGCGAAAAGGGGCTAAAAATAGCTTTT
This sequence comes from Euphorbia pulcherrima, assembly GCA_947683365.1. Taxonomy (NCBI): domain Eukaryota; kingdom Viridiplantae; phylum Streptophyta; class Magnoliopsida; order Malpighiales; family Euphorbiaceae; genus Euphorbia; species Euphorbia pulcherrima. The sequence goes on from CANTUS010000016.1 coordinate 11,667,513, forward strand.
AGCGGCAAAGGGCTTTGGCGACAACCATGACGCCACTGCTATAGCCTTGGCCGCTATAGTGGTAGCGGTGAAGGCTATAGCGGCGACAGTCAAGGCTATCACTATAGCCTTGGCCGTGCTAAACCATTTTTAGTGGGGATACCGGTGTTTTTGCATCCATAAACTCGAAATCATTGAAGTTCAAAATCGTAATCAACTATATTTTAATAGATCTAGACTTAAAATACTCAAATAATGTTGATTTTATGAATTTGGGTACGAAAATACCTAAAAATCATAAGAAATAACGGGACCTCTATAAGGGTGGAGTTCACCTCCACAGCTATAGTCTTCACCGCTGTAACAGTAGCGGCCAAGGCTATAGGAGTAGAGGTGAAGGCTATCCCTATAGAGGTCGGATTATTTTCCGACGGTTTTCCAAGTACACCAAGGGAAAAACCAAGAAACAACACCAAAAGCAGCAAGAACAACAACAATAGACAATAAATGAAATAAAAGATCAAGGGAACTCAGTTTTGTTACCTGTAGGCCGTAAATCTAACTTGGGAGACTCGAATCGGACATTTGGCAAGCTTTTGATGATTTTCTGACGGAATGACGATGAAAATAGCGATGAAAATAGTTACAGATTATTTGGGTGGTATTTGAGGAAAAGTCCCTAAAACCCTATCTAATCCATTTTAACCTATGATTTCTAACTGATTCTTGTGTTTAAGCTACGAGATCAAGCCTAAGAATAACTAAGAATCGAGATTAGAGAGGATTAAACCCGGATTCTATATTTTTCTTAAGCTTTCTCTCTCTAGTTCTTCCATTTCTCTCTCTTGTTCTTGATTTTCTCTCAAAAATCCTTCCTAAATTCTAAATTCGGAGAAAAAGCCCCCTAACCTCTCTCTTGGGTTGGTTTAAATACTCTCACACACAAAAAATCACCAACTTAGGTGAATTTTCGAGAAAAATACATGGCCGAATCGCAAGAGGAGAGAGAGAACGAGGTGGCACGGCCTGAAATAGGCCATGCCAAGCCTAATGCCACCGTCACGGCAGTGACTGCCATAGAAGCGGCGGTCACCGCCATGACAGCAGCATCCACCGCCACTACGCTGGCAGTTCAGCGCCACAAAGGGTGGCGGTGAATGCCACCATGGCGGCGGTGACCGCCACAAGAGTGGCCGCCACCGTCGCTGGAAGGCAGGATGCCATTGCTGCCGCCGCCGGTGGTGGTGACACAAAAGGGGGACTAGGGGGCCTCTAGGGTTTTAGGTAATTAGGGTTAGGGTTTGGTTTTGGTGGATTAGGGTTTAGGTAGGGTTTTGGTGGATTAGGGTTTAGTGGGACAATTAGGGCAGATTTAGGGTTTCTACTTCCAACGCATATATCTTTCACTATGATTGTCCGATTAAGGCAATTCTTGACATTTCGGAAAGCTTGGAGAGTCAAGAATCTAAAGATATAAATGAGATTCTTTCAAAATGTTTGGATCTTATAGAAAATTGCAAAACTAATTACTGCGCGCGAGTGAAAGGGAACGACTAATTCTAAATGCATGCGAATGATACTTAAGCGTCGCCAAAGGTCTGAAATCATCAAAAAAGTACTTGCCAAATGCAATTCGACCTTCAAAGAATAGAACAACTAGACCATACGAGGTTACAACAACAAGTCATCATCGTCCCAAGGGTCACCGAAGAGCCGGTGCTCACAGTCACATTCAATTAATCAAATTATTCCTATCAACACAATTCATATCAAATTCACAATAATTCATCAAGTATTCAAATATCACATATCAAAATATTTCACCCATAAATTCATTTCATGTTTATACTCACTTATACTTATCCAATAATTCATATTAACCGTTCACAAATATTCACTTGTCGCCACAATTCACATATCAATACCATCTCAACGTAACTTACATTTCATATCAAATATAACCGCACAACACATAACACTATTTAAATATAATTTCAAATCAAAATAATCATATCACTCAATTCACATAAAGACAATTTACATAAATCATATCAAATTTAACCACACATCAATACAATTCATATAAAATTCACATATTCATACAATTAACACATCAACACATTTCACCCATATATTCATATCATGTTTATACTCACAGATTATCCGAGCTAATTCTATCAAAAACGATTTGGGCATTCCTCTGGAATCCCTTCACTATTTTGAGCTCCTATAACATAAATTCATATATCAAACATACATATGTACATCTTATATGCTTTTGTAAATATATAAAGATTAATATAAACTAGAACAGAATTACTATCCTTATGACCTTACTGACTATAACCAATCATATCTTTCAAGTACTCAACCAAATGACCTGATTCTAGTTTTAATCTTAACACATAGCTTTATAACATATCAAAATTTCATAATTTTCTGATTACTTTTCCATTTATTACGAATTTGATATTTTGAACTCCAATTCTGTCCTGTTTTTCCTGCACTTAGAACCAGTATCCTTGTGACCTCACTTCACTTCAAAATTCATAACTTTCAACTCAATAACTCAATTGCTTTGATTCTTCTTTTATTATATCTCTAATAGACAAATACGTAACATACTAAGACCTCAAAATTTTTAGAGCCTTACATGATTTATAGCAAATTTTCCTTTAAAACCTATTTCAGTCTCGCTTAACTTGGACAATAGCATAGTAAAACAAGCATAACTCTCTCTACACAATATGAATCGACCTAATTCTTCTTCCTAATTGAACTATACACATAAGGGAATATCATATAAAAAACTTAGAATTTTCTAAGCATTATAACAATCCCATAGAAATTTGGAAACTCACCCCATCTCTTTGATCATCCGATTCTGAACACTTCATCTTATAAAAATCATAGCTATTGATCTACTAATCTAAAAATCCCCAAATTTTACAGAAGTAACTTAGATATATAGAGAATTAATTCGTGTCTTTTTCATAACCTCAAATTTTATCTCTAACATCTTGAAAATTATATTACAAAATCAGAAATTACCTTGAATCTTTCCTTCTAGCTCCGTTCTTCTCTTCTTCCTTGTGCTACCTTAACTTGCATTTTCTCTTCCAAGGCTCTTTTCTCGTCTTTCTAATGTATATCAGACTAAATTTTAATCATCCTTATCTCCACTTCTTGTTATATATATATTCCCTAATGACCATCATACCCTTCTTCTAATTACATGACTAATAATGTTAATAATTAATAATATCTATTATTTTGTATCTCATATTAGTTCATATATATCACATTTCCAAAAAATGTTCTAATAAGCAATACAAATATTTCATCTATTTCATCACTTTATATCTATAACATTACTATACTTATTTCTTAAAATTCCATAGTTCTATAATTTAGTATCTAAACATTAAAATATCATATTTTCTATCACCAAATAACTATTTTTAACTAATCAATTTCTTATAATTATAACATGTAAAATATTAAATAATCTAATTTAATGACATGTAATGGATATTTAAAAATGCAATTATAATGTATGTACTGAGATGTTACACAATGAACTCATGAATTTTGTTTTTCTCAAATAAAAGTCAACAATATTATCAGAGCTTAATTGGCCATAATACTTATTTATAATACTGATAATTATTATAAAATATTATTGATAATATTTGTTACAACATTTTAACAATAACTGATCAATTATAATAATAAATATAATTAACAATAAATAAAAACATTTTTTTATTAAAATTGATTCTACATGTAAATAAGAAATCACATTCATGACACAGTAAAATTAATGGTCATTCCTTCCATTTTCTTTTCGTTACCTTGTATGAACCAAACACACCATTTATTTTGTGTAATGCATGACAACTCTGCAATCTAATTATCAAGATATTGAATCAAAATTATATTAGAATTTCCCCCTCTTATAATTCTCATGCAATTTGACAGAGAAAAAAAAATACAAATCTCATAAATGCATTAGTAGCAAAAAAATTGGCCAAGACACGTTTTCGCCATGCAAAAAAAGTGGAAAAAATATTTTTATTCATAGCTAAATGTTTTTATTATTATAGTTAAATGCAATCTTATGGAATTTTCCTATTTTATAATTATCTTGCAATTTGATAGTGAAATGAATACAAATGTCATAAATGCATTCGTAGCAAAAATTGGTCCAGACACGTTTTCGCTATGCAAAAAAAGCTGCAAAAACGCGTCAAGACCCCTTTTTTACCTCATATTCAAAATTAAATTTTAACAACCATTTTTCTTGAAAAAATCTCAAGATGAATATTTTTATTTCTCCTTAGATAGTTAAAGATTCAGGTTTAAATGATTTGAATGTCTAATACAGAAATTTTATTAGAAGTTAGTTTGTTATGGAAGGACAATGTTAGAAATTGATTTCAAAATATGTGATATTATATTTAGTGATTTTGTTAGTTGTTAAAATTAGATTAAGGTTAGAATTAGATTAATTATTATTCATTAAATAATGATTCGATTGTTTTGTAAGCCTATAAATAGGCATAGGAGTTTCATAATGAAGTGTGCTCAATGAACTCATGAATTATATTTTTTCTCAAATAAAAAGGCCGCAATGGTATCAGAGCTTAAATGATGTTAACGGCTTGTAAGATGGGTCACCAAAATAAAACACAAATATTAGATATGTGTGTGTGTGAGAGAATGAAAGTAATTCTAGCCCAAGGAGAAGTGATAGATGCAGATGTGAGCATCACCACTCATAAAATGAAAGTTTGAGTTGGATGATGAAGAAAAGTTGCATCACAAGGTTACAAGAAGTGTTAGTGGTCCCAGTGCAAGATGTAAGCAACCCAACTCATAAAATGAAAGTTTGAGTCGGATGTGGTGAAAAATATCATCAAAATATATTTGAAGAGAAGCACACCATCAAGGTCATACGATTACATGGGGCATCATCAAAGGTTAAGTGGTGACAAAGTGTATCGTCAAGTCCCATGGTGGAGAAGTACATTTGGAAAGTTAATAAAAAGATTTTGAATCAAAAGAAAGTGTTAGAAAAATATTTCAAAGTCTGAGATTATCGTTATGTATGTGTATGTGTATATATATTTAGACTTTAAAATTTTTTCAAAATTTTCAATTTAAATGAGTTAAATATTTAAGTTAAAGTAAAAAAATTAAAATAATTTTTATTTAATATTTTATTAGACTATATTTAAATTTTTTATTAATATAATAGGGTCTATATTTTCAATTTCACTTATGGCCCTCCACCAATTGGACATAATTCAAGTGGTACATCTATCAAAGATAGATGAGGAGGTTTAAACTTTAAATCACAAGTCCTACAATTAAAGCTCTCACCTAAGGCCCTCTAAATGTAAGGATTGATAGACCCTGGCGGTGTTTCTTTCCATTTTCTTTTCATTAACTTGTGTGAACAAACAAACCCTTAGTTTCGTGTAATATATGACAACTTCATAATCTAATTATCAAGATATCGAATGCTAAAATTTTTCTATTTTATAATTCTCTTGCAGTTTCACAACAAAATATATACAAATTTCATAAATGCATTAGTAGCAAAAATTGGTCAAAACCCTTTTTCACCATGCAAAAAATGTGACAAAAAATGTGACAAAGCGCGTCTTATCTCTTTTCACCTTAGATTCAAAATTAAATTTCAACACCATTAAGTAATTAGCTATAATTTTACTTATTTATAATACGGATAATTATTATAAATTATTATTAATAATATATTACCGCATTTTAATATTAATTGATTAATTATAATAATAAACATAATTAACAATAAGTAATAACATTTTTATTATTAAAAATTGATTTTGCATGTCAACAAAAAATGTTTTAGAACATATTCAAACACAGTTAAATCAATGGACATTCCTTCCATTTTGCCAAACACATAATTAATTTCGTGTAATGCATGACAACTTTGCAATCTAATTATCAAGACATTGAATCAAAATCATGCTCGAATTTTCCCATCTAATAATTCTCATGTAAAATGAGAAAAAGAATACAAATATCATAAATGCATTAGTAGCAAAAAATTGGCCAAGAGTACACGTATTCGCCATGCAAAAAAATGTGGCAAAAACGAGTCCAAACTTTCTTTGGCCAAGACACGTTTTCGCCATGAAAACAAACATAAATGCGTCCAAACTCTTTTTATCTCATATTCAAAATTAAATTTCAACAACCACTTTCCTTATTAAATATCTTAAGTTGAAGATATTTGTCTCCTTAAATAGTTAAAGAATTAGGGAGACAATGGAGAGAAACCCTGACACCTTAGGGGAACCACCTTCACCAGCCGCCATGACCACCACCACCGTGACGCTGACCACCACCCTCACCTCCACCGTGACATTAACTGCCGCCCTCTCTTTTACCGAGACATCGACCACCACCATTACCCTCGTCATCGCCATGACTGTAAACTCCACCACCATCATCGCACCTTCGACCACCACCGCTACACTAACATGAACAGTAACCTGGATGAAACCTTCCTTCGTCGCACTACGGCGAGTCAATCTGTTCGCCACAACCATAACCCTAGTTACCGGCAGTCTTTGCCTTCAACCCTAAATAAATTGTATTTAAAAAATTTCCCCAACGCATAAGGAGCTGATTCTATGAGTAGGGTTTTCAAGAAACATAGGATCACGGGATGAGTTTACATGGCAAGGAAGAAGAATGCTAGGAATTTGAACTTTGGCTTTCTAACCACGGATGGCTCTCTGCCGGTTCAGAAGGTTTTACACAGATTAAACTTAGTGAGTATCAGAATTGTTCGACTATAAGCTTTTAAGGCAAGACATACGGGATCAGCGGTACCACCCATTGTTCAAAACCCTAATCCGGTCCCTCAAAGGTCATAGAGGTAAAAACAGGAATTTCGTGAATCCTTACGAGGAGATAAATCGTACGCGTAGATAGTTGCAGAACCAAGGATTTCCAATGGAGGATTGTCTGTTAATCCGAAGCCTACTGAATAGGCACCTCAACTTAATAATGCCGATTCATCTAGGGGCCATGATCTGATTGTAGAAGTGGCCCCTTTGAAAGATAAGTCATGCTTGGTCTCTCTGGCTAATATCTCGAATATTCGTATTACCTATGAATTATTGCATGATCGGGGATTTGATATTGATTTCACTGCACCTGTGGGCAATGATTCTGTTATTATTTCTTTTAACTCGGTAAATGCTTTGCATGACTTTGTAGGTGGAGACTAGAAGCTTATGTAATATATCTTCAAGGATGCGAGGTTCCTACCTGCTGAATTTACTCCAAGCAAATGCATTATATATGTGGACTTTATGGGAATCCCTCCAGTTTTGATTGGTGAGAAACTAATTAGACAATTGGCTACTTCTTTTAGCTGAATTGTCTCTCTGGATTTTGATTTCAATATACCGGATCGTCTGGATGTTGTCTCCTGTCTTATTTTGGTTCCCCTCGGAACTACCAATCGAACGTTCAAACTTTTTATTGGTTCAATGGAGGTCTTGGTCCACACCAATTTGAGTCAAGGAGTGGGGTGTGAACATGACAGTGATTGTGATTCGGATGTCCAATGTGACTCAAGTGAAATTTCTAGTGACCCAAGTACTTGAAACGAATCTTTTCTGGCAGATGTTCAACCTAGGAACTCGGAAAGTCTACATGTCATCCCATTCTAAAACATTTCTAAAGCTTATGGCAGTTTTCTTCCAGAAACTAATGACCCTATAATGGAACTCGCTCCTGCACGCCATTCTGGATCTTTATAGGTTGTTACAATGAATCCCTCTATTGATTCAATTTCTTCAGGACCCGACATCTCAAACATGAATCGTATCATCATCTTATCTCAATCACAGCCTTCACCGAATATGGAGAAGAAACTTACTATTGATATGGGGAACAACCTTGGTTTATTCAAACCACGCCATGAAGCTATTGTTATGGCCGTGATGGATAATTTGGTCAGATGATGCGGCTAATTCTTGTCAAGGTATGTCATCATTTTTAATGTCGTCAGCTTTCTTATGTTGGAACTGTCGAGGGGGTATTAATGGGGGTCAAAAGCAGCAATTTGTGTCAATTTATGTTCATAAGCATAATTTGAAATTTTTTATCTTACTCGAGACAAAACTTAAAGGGGTCTCTGATATTGTAGTTCATCGTTATTGGGGTCATAATGATTTTGCATATCACTACATCCCTTCTATTGGTCTTTCGGGGGGGATTTTATTTTCTTGGAATTTGGCTCTTCTTTAGGGATCGGTGATTCATTCAACTTCTAGATGGGCAATGCTCAAATTTTCTATGCACCAACTTGATTTTCATGTTTTGAGCCTATATGCACCAACTAATCATGTAAACAAAAATGAGCTGTGGAGGGAACTTTTACCTTTCATTCATTATAGACAAAAGGTACTATTATATAGCGATTTCAATGAGGTTTTGTGAGCTTCAGAACGGGCTAGGGGCAGACCCGCCCACTTTGTTATCGCTTTTCTAGATTTTGTCTTGGAAGGGAACTTCAAGACCTTCCTCTTCAGGGTCGAGATTACACTTAGCACAATAGGATATCTTATTCTCGTATTGACAGGGTCTTAGCTTCGGGGGATATTTTGGACATCTGGCAGTCTATGTCTATTTCAACGGTTGACACCACTTTATCTAACCATTTACCTATTCTGTTCCTCTCCTTTATTACCCCTAATTTGGGTCCGAGGCCTTTTAGAGCGCTGAACCTATGGTGGGACAAGGCTGATTTTTTACCATTTATTCGGAGCTCTTGGCATTCTATTTGTATCGTTCACTCAAATAAGGATATTTCTTTTAAGCTGTCCAAATTGGGTTCGACAATTCGACCATGGCATTTGGCAAATTTTGGGGATTTAAATCATAAAATTGCAGAATTGGAAAACAAAATTTTAGCACTAACTTTCAGCAGTGTTTCACGGCCCCTTACCTTTGCGCATCATATGAAACTTAGCAATCATTGTTCCCTTCTTATTCAGCATCGAGATAGTATGGAAAAACTGAGGCATCAACAATCGCAGGTTAAATGGACTCTTTTGGGAGATAATAATACTGCATGTTTTCACCGCTTGGCATCCGCTAGATTTTGCAATAATCAAATTACATAGTTAGATATTGAGGGAGAGATTATTATCGATCCACAAGCTATTTCTAATCATATTCGATCCTTTTTTGAACGACTCTTTACAACAAGTCGGGAGGTTCCTTTCTCTCTTCGAAAACTTCATTTTAGGTTTATTAATGCTCAACAAAATGCTGCCTTAATAGCCCCGTTCACCGATGATGAGATTTGGAACTGTATTAGTTAGTGTGGGGAGAACAAAGCGCCAGGACCTGATGGTTTTAACTTTTTCTTTTATAAACATTTCTGGGAAGATCTGAAGTCTGAATTTATGGGTGTTTTTGATCATTTTCATGATACATCTCGGCTACCCGACTCTATAAAATCGTCATTTACTGTGCTTGTGCCAAAAATTCCTGGTTCCTGCTCTTTGAACAACTTCAAACCAATTTCTCTCATTCATGGGATTTACAAAATCATCGCAAAACTGCTTTCTATTTGACTACAAGCAATTCTCCCTTCTCTATTTTTGAATAATCAGTTTGCATTTGTTAAGGGAAAAAGTATTCACGAATGCTCATTTTTTACAGCTGAGGTAATACATGACTTACACGTTAGATAGAAATCATGTCTGATCTTGAAATTAGATTTTCATAAGGCTTTCGATAGTATTTCATGGACATACATAGATGCGGTTCTTGATAGAATGGGTTTCGATAAAAAATGGATCTCTTGGTTATCGAATTGCAGGAAAAACTCCACAACATCGGTTTTGATTAATGGCACACTTGGTGTACCAATAAAAATTAAGAGAGGAGTTAAGCAGGGGGATCCTCTTTCGCCATTTATTTTTATGCTTGCAGTGGAGGGCTTAAAACAACTTAAAGATTGTAGTATCAGGGATGGTGTTTTACCGGGCTTTCGAATTGAGGAATCTCTTCCTGATATTTTGTTACTACAGTTTAAAGATGACACCATTTGTTTTTTACAGGCAGAGGAATCTATTATCCCTAGTTTCATTCACATCCTGAGATGTTTTGAGCTTATTTCTGGTCTCCGTATATACTTTCAGAAAAGTGCCTCTTTGCATTAATCAACCCACTACAATGGCTTGGGACTCGTTGATTGCAAAGTTCAAGAATCGTTTTGCCAATTGGAAGGGGAGTTGTTTAACTTACGCTGGAAGAACTATTCTCATTAAATCGGTACTTTCTTCTCTTCCGATTTATTTATTGTCTCTTTTTAGAATTCCCACCTCTGTGATTATCATTCTAAATCGATTGATGCGTAATTTTTTGTGGTGAGGTGACTCAAATACAAATGGCATTGCAAAGTAAGCTTGGACACTATTTCTCTACCACAACATCTGAGAGGATTATCCATCAGGGACCTTAGACTAGGCAACACTAGCTTACTTTTTAAGTGGATTTGGAAAATGCGAGTTACAAATATGAATTCCCTTTGGTACATTTATTGCATTCACAGATATGGGATGTGTTCTTGGCATGATCTAATCACTCAAGATTCTAAAGCTTTGTCATCGTTGTGGCACGGAATTATAAAATGTTGTTACAAAACTGATGGGAGCTGGGTGTTTTTCAATACTCATGTATGAGTTAGAGTTGGTGATGGGTGTATGGGCTTGTTCTGGCACGACAGCTTGATTACCAATCTCCCTCTTAAGTCCATCTTCCCAGATTTATTTGTTAGTTGTAATAGAAAATTTGCTACTATCGCAGAGGGGTGTTGTTTTCTCTTTGCTAATCAGCCCCAAACTCTACCATTTTGGAAAAGGAGTTTGCGTATAATGGGTCAGCAATGTTGTATGGATATGAAAACGTGGATTGGGTCATCTTGTCAAACTCTTTTTCTTACTTCGGAATGCACAGAACAACCTATTATTAGGGCTGATGTTGACTGATTTATTTGGGATATTGGTGTTAGAAAGGAGTTCTCGGCTGCTTCTTTCTTTCATGGTCATTACCAACAACTGCATTGGACTCCACCTTTGAAGAATTTCACTCTCACATGGGATATGGTCTTGCTACCCAAAATAAAATTCTTTGTCTGGCTGGTTTTTCATGAAACGCTACCAACGCGAGAATTTTTATGGAATCGCAGCTGTAACTTAATCACTAATGACGTATGTCCCTTTTGCGATAGCTTGGAATCCTTAAACCATTGTCTCTTCTTATGCCAGACGTCTTTTAGAATATGAAGGGATGCATTCCAATGGTTGGGAATTTCGTTGGTTATGCCATATTCGGGTTATAATTTTTTTACAAATATGGCGTTCTTTCTTTAGAAGGGGCATTTATCGTGAGTTTGGGACTTTGTTGTGGTTTATCATTTCGTGGAATATTTGGAAAAGGCAGAACAAGCAAATATTTAAGGGTGTGACCGAGAGCAGGGATATTCTTGTGGGTAGCATTAATTTGTGTTGGTTTCTTTTTTATTCTCGTAGGCATTCCGTTTGTTTCTCGGTTTCGGATTTATTTACAAATCCGAGCTTTCTTATTCTGTAACTTTGCTGTAATTACTTTTTGGTTCTTGTTTTGAGAATCATTTATTAATAAAAGAGGGGTGAGTGTTTTGTAGGCAAGCGGGGAAACCAACCTAGTTGAGAACTCCGCCCAGAAATTTTCACCCGCTCCAAACTTTTAGTCGTTGGCGGGACACATGGTCCCTCCGAGGGTTTTTAAAAAAAACAGTTAAAGAATTAAGGTTTAAAAGATTTGAATTTTAAATTGTTTAAATATGTAATAAACAGAAATTTATAAGTTTTTTAGGAAAGTTTAAAAAATTCCTTTAGGACATCAATCATATAAAATACTAGGTAGACCTGCTCACATGTTGGGGTCCCCGCCCAGTCTAGACTGAAAATGGATTAGGTTTGGACACTCATTTTTTTATAAAATTAGGTTCGAGTAAAACACAAAATTTCATGGAACGAACTTAGTTTTCATAAGACCAACCTGATACCGACTTGATAAATAATAAATTATGATCGTTGATGATTAATATCTATATTTTCTTGAAATTTCAGAGCGGAATGAGTAATATTATCTCATAAATGCATTAGTAGAAATATTTGGTGAAGACATGTGTTCAGTCTATTGGCTAATCCAGACTCGAATACTGCAGAGCCCTCTCTGCGTTTGAATCTTTGTTGATGCTTAAGTAGTCTAGTTCCTTGTTATAAATAAACATGATAGACTATAAATGTTAACATTTTTACTGTTAATTGATGTTATATTTAACTAAGTAAATTGGGATCAGATTCATTTATTAGAACATAACCGGATCATATAGAAATCAATTGTCGTCCAATTGATCATATTGTTTTTGAGACTTTTTTTCTTTCGGTTACTTTATATGAACCAAACACATGTTTGATCATGTGTAATGCACGACAATTTTTGCAATCTAATTATCAAAATAGTGAATCAAAATTCTGCTGGAACTTTCATATTTTATGGAAAAAATCGCATGTCCCCTATTATGTCTCTCATTCATTTTTTGACACGTGACAATATTAATTATTATTTTACTATTTTTTAAATTTACTTTTCTACTTTTCATCATATCTCTTCTACAAACTTGGCACATGTCAAAAAATAAATTGGAGATATAGAAGGGGATACCAAATTAGAAACATGTAATTTTTTTTTCATATTTTATAATATTATTTAAATTTATAATATTATTTTAATTTGACAATGTAATAAATACAATTTCATAAATGCATTAGTTGAAAAATTTTGTCAAGACACGTTTTCTCCTTCAAAAAAAGACATGGCAAAAACGTGTCTAGACCCCTTTCACTTTACATTTGAAATAAAATTTCAACAATTTTACATCCACATCTTGTGGTAAAGGTCTTAGTCTGAGGATTGAGCCTAAAACTGTGATTCTGGTCGCAGGTTCAAGTCTAGATTTAAGTGAGGTTGGATGAGGTTTTTCTTTGTTATTAATGTAAATTTAATGAGACAATTTTTAAAAAAAAAATTAACTGTTAAAAATAAATGTTTTATGTTAGATACATTTATATATTATATTGATGTCCATTCATTTGTAACATTTATAACTCCCTCATTTACTTGTATTAATCCTTGTAACTTTTGACCTTACAAGTTCAAGTACTTTACCTATAAATATAAGTTATTGTAAGCTATACAAGTAAGAATAAGATGAATATAATTTCATATCTCTCTCCATCTTTGTTATGCTCTATTTCCTATTGTTTATATTCTTGTTGATTCATATAATTTCTAACACGTTATCAGAACGAGTTCGCTCTGTGATCAATCCTAACAAGAATATTAATCCGTTGATATAATGATTATAATATTACGATGATGGACATTATGAAGATTCATGGAATTTGATCGATGGGAAGTTTTTCTTCTCTATTTTCAATTTTTATTATTATTGTTAATATTTTTAAATGATCTTATTTTCCTCATTCTTTTGGATATTTGTGTTGACAAAATTGATGCAAATGAGGAATAATGTTTCTTCCCACAAGAGTTAGCAAACTCCCCATTGACTCAATTTGATTTGCAAATGACGTATAAAAAATGTTATAGTCGACTATAAAAGATTCTGAAGATCTTTTTGTAAAAGTGCTTCAAATGAGATATATTATCATTTGAAAGTATTAGACTTGCTAGCATTTTTCCACCAAAAGTGGAAAAATTAAAATTCAAGAATAATTTTCCCCCGAAGTAAAAAAAATTTGAGGCCTAATAACCACTAGGAGTGGAAAATCGAATTGCGGCCTAATAACCACCAGAAATGGAAAATCAAATTGAGGCCTAATAAATACTAGAAGTAGAAAATTGAATTGATATTTTTATAAAAGGAAATGAATTATTTCCGATATTTAACGACGTCAAGGCTAACGAAGCAATTTTATATATTAAAACTAGCTAAATATTATTATGAAAATAATTGGAATGAATGTTACCATTATATCGAGTAACACATTTTGTAAATGCTCCAGAAGAGCCAGAATTAATGTACTAAGGGGATAAAATTTGTCTAATGCTCCAGAAGAGCTAGTATTAAGGTACTAAAAAAATTTATTGAATGCTCCAGAAGAGCTAATATTATGTGTTAAGGGGACAAATAAATTATTGAATGGTCTTAAAGAGCCAATATTAATCTACCAATGGGATGATTATTATGAATAATGTATTATATTCCCCAATTTCTCACATATGGAGTTTTAAAATATTTGCAGAAATGAATGTTATATCGAAAATGTGAGTAAAGACATTAAAATGTCTTCATGGTACATATACTTTCTGGCCAGTTTAACTATAAACTTGAAGTTTATATATTGAGATAATTATAAAATTTGACACGATCGATTAAGTCATCCTAGTTTGACAGTGATGAGAAAAATAATAGATAATGCACATGGGCATCCATTGAAGAACCTGAATTTTCTTCAAAACAACGAATTATTTTGTGATTATTGTTCGCAAGAAAAATTGATTATAAAACCTTCCGGTAGTAAGGTGGTAAATGAGTCTTCGATATTTTCAAATGCATATTGTGTGATATATGTGGACTATTCATCCACGATTGTGCCATTTAGTTTTCAATTTTGTCACTTCACGAAGAAGTAAAAGCACCTAGAGTTGATGCTTCAACTAAATGGTTACAACTCACATGTATGCTTTCGTATGTCAATTGAGATTAAAATATGAACATCCTGTAGAATATGTACGGATTCAAAATGGTATGATAGAACCATGTACTAAACGTCTATATTTAATTGCACGATTAGGATAATGCGAACAAATATTTTTTGCATTTGTATGAGGATATGCGGTATATGTTTAAGACCAACAAGCTATTATGATTATTTTTTCCCTACATTTAGCTTTGGTCATTAGCCCATTACTTCTCATCTAAGAGTTCTTACTATACACTTTATGTGCATATAACACCATAACAACGGACCAAAATGGGCCATTCAAGGAGATTATTATTTTATATTGGATATGAATCTCCATCAATGATTAATTGTGACTTTATAAAATATATGCTTTTTGCAAAGATTACAAATTTTATTTTGATGAAAGCATTTTCCCAAAATTAGGGGGAGAAAGTAAAAAGACAATTTTGGAAAAGACAAATTTGTCTAATGGTTCATCTTTAATTTATATGGATCCTATAATGGGATGCAAAATGAAAATCCCAAAGAATAATTAAAGATAGCTCTTTAACTCATCTGAAGCGTGGATGACATATTGGTTTAAAGGATAAAAATCCTTAAAAAAAGTTCTTGAGAACAAAGATAGTCCAATTGAGGATATATGTACTAGAACACTTCCAGCAGAAGTAATAGCACTTGAAGTGCGAACACTCAAAGTTGTTCAAAATGTGGATATTCAAATAAATTATATTAGTACCGAGTAATAGATGGAATATAGATAAAATGGCTATAGACTATACTTTTTTCTATAATATGGCAATGAATATAGAAAATATACATATTGTTTACATGATCTTTTCTATCTTTCTCATAATATAGTTTTTATAGTTTATATTCTTGCATATCTGTATTATTTTATTCTCTTGTAGAAGTTGTAATAACTTTTTCATGTTTTTTGACAATGAAAGAAAAAGTTAATATGCACTTGATGAATGTTGTTACAGCTTACCTAATGATGTTTACATGCCAAGGACTAAAATTGCAGGAAAAAGTATGGCGAATGAGAATTTTATTCCATACAGTTGAAAATATCTATGTATGGATTAAGACAATTTGGATGCGCAGTTGGTAAATTAATTGCCAAAGAAGATCCGACGATAATTTATGAAGATAAGGCCACATGCATTGCTCATTTGAAGTAAGACTGCATGAAAGAAGACAGAGTGAAGCACATTTCACCAAATTTTTCTTTGCTTGTGATCTTGAAAAAGAATGGTGTAATTAGTATTCAACAAATGTGTTCTTGTAGCAATATAGAAGACCTTCTACGGTTTTCATGAAGTTTGCTTATCATATCGAAATGCGTCGTTTTTGAGATCTTTAGTATTCTTGCGAACATGGGGAGAAAACACTATATACTTTTTCCCTTATCCATAGGTTTTGTCCCACAGGGTTTTCCGTGGTAAGATTTTTAATGAGTCAGTGTCCCATTCGTGATAATGGACATCAAAAGGGGAGTGTTAAAAATAAATGTTTTATGTTACATACATTTGTCTATTATATTGATGTCCATTCATTTGTAACATTTATAACTCCCTCATTTACTTGTATTAATCCTTATAACTTGTGACCTTACAAGTTTAAGTACTTTACCTATAAATATAGGTTATTGTAAGCTATACAAGTAAGAATAAGATGAATATAATTTCATATCTCTCTCCTTCTTTGTTATGCTCTATTTTCTATTGTTTATATTCTTGTTGATTCATATAATTTCTAACATTAACAACTATTAATTGTCCTTTTTAATAATATTGATATTATAATAATTATTGTTGCAATAATAATTGATTAATTTTAATATAATTAACTATATATAATAATATTTTAAATATTAAAATTGATTTTGCATTTAACTCAAGTAATAGGGAATCACATTCATGTTTTAGAACATATCCAAATACAAAAATTAGTGGTACTCTAGGCCGGCTCTGGGCATTGATCAGAGGTGCGACGGTTTAAGGCCCACGACAAAAAAAACCTTAATTTATATATATATATATATATATATATATATATATATATATATATATATATATATATATATATATATATATATATATATAACTTTAAAAAACTTTAAAAAACTTTCCAAATTTTTATATTTAAATGAGTTAAGTATTTAAGTTAAAATAAAAAACTAAAATAATTTTTTATTTAATATTTTATTCGACTATATTTCAATTTTTTATAATATAATAGGGCGTAAATTTCCGGTTTCACTTAGAGCCTCCAAATGTAAGGATAGACCATGTTGGTGCTTCTTTACATGAACTTTTTTTAAAATAATAAAAGAAATTGTCTCATTAACCTTACAATAATAATGAAGAAAAACCTCATCTTATCCCGTCTTTGTGTAGACTCGAACCTATGACCTCTAAGATCACAACTTCAAGGCTCAACCACTATGTATAAACAAACACACCCTTAGTTTCATTTAATGTATGACAACTTTGCAATTTAATTACTAATATTTTTCTATTTTATTATTCTCTTGCAATTTCACAATAAAATATATACAAATTTCATAAATGCATTAGAAAAAAAATTGGTCAAAACGCTTTTTCAGCATGCAAAAAAATGTGATAAAACGCATCTTATCTCTTTTCACCTCAGATTCGAAATTGAATTTTGACACCATCTTATTAATTAGCTATAATAGTACTTCTAATAGTACTTATTTATAATACTATTAATTATTATAAATTATTATTGATAATATATATTGCAACATTTAACAATGATTGATTAATTATAATAATAAATATAATTAACTGTGAGCACGAGATTTTATAGTTCCTCTCGCGAGACGATGATGACGTGTACCCGATTTTAATGCCTCAAAATAAAAGTTCTCTTCAGAATTTTTATTACCAATATAACGTTCCTTGCGAACTTTATACTTGGTAGAATCCAGTTCGGCGTGGCCGATAACGCGTTCGGTAGGAACTTGAACCGATGATTTACACCAAAATTAATCACATCTCTAAAATATCATTAAAACTAAAAAATCCCGCTTTTAACCCCTTTTAGTAGCTTTTTGGGCTTGTGGGCCCGCTGGCTATCGGCTAGCAGGAAGCTGATGCCGCCGGCGGTATCACCATGTCGCCGGCGGCATGGCTCAAAGCGGGCTTCTGCATAGATGACTTCTTTTTCTTCCCTTGACTAGCCTTTTTGCGACTTTCGGTGGAACTAGTCAAAAAGGTCTCGAAGACCACCCCAATTTGCTTATAAAAAAACACCTTAGGCTTTCAAAGAAAAGGAGAACAAGAGGAGGAAAGGGAAACTTAATTCTAGAGTGAGAAAATAGATTTTAGTGAGATAAGAATTAGAGAAGGTAGGAAACAGGATTTTGATCCATTTTTCCTAGTTTTTCTTCTTTGAACTCTCTGATTGTGAGCTTAAAATCAATAGATCTTTAAGTTAAAATCAACTTAATAGGTTTTAGAGACTTAAAACTCTTAAATTTACTACTAAATCATCGTTACAAGCTCCCCGAAGGTGTTCCTTGGTTCACGAAGAGGTGGATTCACGACCCCGAGGTAAAAATTCTGAGTCTCACAGCTCTTTGGCATTAATATTGCTGGTTTGTGCTGATTCTTGTTGATTTGTGTTCATTCTCGGGTTTTCGGTCATTTTTCACTGTTGCCTGTTGTTGCTGCTAGAAATTGAAGTCGCCGGAGACATGTGATGTCGCCGGCGGTATCACTCATGTCGCTAGAGACATCACTGATACCGCTAGCGGCATCACATTCCCCAGGGATCTCACTTTCTTGTAGGACCCTTTCTTTATGGTACTCAGAAAGCCATGGAACCTGCCTACAAAATTGATGCCTCTAGCGATATCATTGATGTCGCCAGCGGCATCAGTCATGTCTCCGGCGGCATGAACTTCTGGACAACCTTTTTATTTCGTTCATTTCCGACCTAGTTTATTTTTCAAAGCTAGGATACACAGTGCAACGATGGAGGTCCAAAACTTCCTGAAAACAGACCTCACCCCATACCATGAGGCATTTTCACTAATAATTTGGATAAAACAATGATAGGGTCCAAAATTTGGTTAAAAATGGAATTTTCCTGCAAACGCCGCTCAAATCTCATTTTAGCCATCTAATCGGGCTTTATAATATTGTAAATGAAATATGCTATATCCACGCTATCTCGGATCTTGTTTGGTTTGCTAACTATACATGATTTATGATATATCTCATATGATGTGCCGTATCTGTGCTAATCATCTTTTGCAGGTAGATTGTATGTTAGGCCTTCAGGTATTTCATTTGTCGCATAGAAAAATGTATAGGATTTAGAAGCCTTGTAATAATTTTACTTTCCGCACTTATTTTTGGATGACTTTAGTAATTTTTATCATTTTAATTTCTTGATAAACTCAAAAACAGCATAATAACCGAAAACACAAGTAAATAGGATGGATTAAACCAATTAAGAAAGAATGAAATATTTTAACTTAGCCTAATGAAAAATAGATAATATCATCCGAACTCAGAATCTCTACTTAAGGTATGGTCTAACCACCCGGTGGGAAAATTGTACCAAAATTTTCTGATTAAGCTGAACCGGGTGGCGACTCTGTTTTAAGTATGGGATTTCGATCTCGTATCTTTTGAGCAGTAAAATATGTAAAACCATTTTCCAATCACATCACTCACCCTAATTATTTTCAGAGGTCATAGTGGCGACTCTGCTGGGGACTGATCTCTTCAAACTTGAACTTATCTTTCCATAAAGTTTAAAGGATTTTGATGATGTATTGAAATCATTGGCCAAAATAAAACTTCATTCAACCAACACGTAAGCTCCTGCAATCGCACCTATTTAGGGAGTGGTTGAGTAACGTGGAATTAAGGTAAACAAGAACCTTCTACATCAACAACCCTATACCAAAGCCGCGCTAGAAAAAGCCTTAGCACATCATTCCTCTAGGATCACCAGAACAAATAAAACATTTGGGACGGGCTTCTTTCACCATTATCGATGAAGAAGCCAAACTCCATCCTTTTAAAAAGCCGTTATGCGGGAGTCATAAGGTTGGAAGAGGGACAATTTAGGTGCTATGTACTCCGTGATCATGCACCCCTATGCATCAGCTTCAAGAGCCAAAAATGAATCCATTTACCCTTACTACTTCCACCCATGGAAGAAGTTTAGCAACATACATAGGACTTCTCTTATGCCTCCATTGCGTCACCATATATCACTATGTATGACGAGAGATATAAACATCCCACGTATGTTGGAGGGATAAGCCATCGAATCATCTCTAACCACATCTATGTGCTGCCATATGTATCACGCACCGCTTCTAAAAAAACAAAAAAAACATGCATACCATCCATGCCATTTATAACCCATTCATGGTCTGATCCAGTGCCTACCATTTCAGCTAGGAGGAGGCGAACTTATCGTCACACCCCGATTTGGAAACGGACAAAACACCATTTGATTCATTGTTCTCTCACCCCGATTGTCACCATAGAAGTTGAGGGGATTCCACACATCGATTCCAGTGGGGAGTCAGATTCGGAACAAGTTCAATTGAGCCAGAGCCCCTATCAGCCAGCCATGTCTTTTCCAAGCAACAAAGGGAGCCCTCCTCCTGAACAGCCAGTCGGCCCTACTTCCAGCTCGGGGGCGGGATCCCAGCCACCACCCTGCTTTGACTTTACTAGTGCTACAGCCCAATTTCTAAACTCAGACACTTTTCAGGTTTCTATCCAAACCACAGTTCAGGCTGCCGTTAAGCAAGCTCTCGAAGATAGAAATTTCGATCAAGTATCAGAATCTGATATGCGGGCCCAGAATGGTTCAACACGAATGTTGACCGGTCTGATAGGGACAAGACCTGTTACACCTATTTTTCAATCAACCCAGCCTATGGCAAGCCCGTTGTAGTTTGGGCAAGCTTTAGCTTTTCTATCAACTTTAACTACACCGTCAATTATGCCTTTTAATCCAAGACCTTTGGCTCAAAGCTCGGCACCTCCGGTATTTACTCACTAGTGCCCAGCTTCTCAGCCACTGCCCTTTTTCACTCCTTCGCAATTCATTGTAACTCCCAAGGGTACCACCTACCCCCAGAATCCTTTCACTAGCCAGCTAACCATTCATCCTCCGCTATCTTTGCCACTTAATGACTAGGTTATGTAACCGCTGGGCGTGACACTTGAGGTAGTCGCTTTTGTCTCATAGATGATGACTTCTCAGACTGTCAACGACCAGGTCACGTATTCTCCGGGAGTGACACCCTAAGCCCTAGCTATTCCTCATAAGCTGGTCAGCTATAGGTCATGCAGCCTCTGGGCGTGAAACTCGAGATCCAGGCTTACATCAACCGCCTCATCACTGCTAAAGAACCTAAAAGAGATGAGGACTGGGTCCCTGATAATTTCACCATGTCGAATATGGCTCATTATGATGGTTCTAGAGCACCTGCCTCTCACATTATAATGTATGAAAGGATTATGCGCATAAAGAAATTAAGTGATAAGGTGCTTGCTAAAATGTTTCCTTGCTCCTTTCAGGGCCCTGCCCTTGAATGGTATCACACCTTGCCACAGCATATTGTCGCTGACTGGAAACTTTTATCTGAGGCGTTGAAAGTGCATTATGGTTTTAATACTATGATGGAAGCAACCCTCCAACATCTTAAGGGGGTTCGCCAAATGCCCAATGAAACCTTCAAGCGATACTTTAACCGGTGGATGTTAACCTAGGTGTTCATGAAACTAAGCTAAGTCTCAACAAAATGATTGTCAAGCTCCTTGAGGGGTCTCTTCCTCTATTTCGTAAAGAAATGGCTACTGATTCTTTTCTATCCTACAAAGCTATATTTGAGAAAGTTGAGAAAATCGAGCATGAAAAGGCTGAAAAAGCGAGAAAGCCATGGTTTAGAAAAAATAATGAAGCTCAGCCCTCGGCTCCGGCACTAGCTAAGCCTAAAGCTCCGGCTGCAGTTCAAACCATCTCTCACGCCCCTACTTCACCTCTAGTAATCACTTTGACTCTGTCGACGATTGCCGCAATCCAGCCTCCTCGCCCCCCCTTTAATTTGGCTAACCCTTATAAGTTGCCTCAACGGGTCATCTTTCAATGTTTGAGGGAAGCAGGTTTCATCCAGTCCCTTTAGGAATACAAACCGCCTAAACCCGAGGATAAGAATAACTTCTCTAACTATCATTTTCAGGTAGGACACCAAACCAACAATTATAAAGCCCTGCTCTCAGCAATTCAATGTTTGTTTAGTGAAGCAAAGATCGCTGAACCTGATAGAATTTTAAGCACTATAAGTAATGCTTTGCCGAATTTTAGGAACAAGGTGGGCATGGTCCAGCCTGGTTTATCTAAAGCCACAATCTTCGATCTCTTTACTCAAAGGCTAAACAATAGTAACTCTATCCTGGTCATTGGTTCGGGTCTCCCATCTTGCTTGGTTTTTTATCTAATCAATCAAGCCAACCTAGGGGTCAACTCTATTTAGGGGATGGAAGTTGATCTAAACCAGCCAAAGCAGGAAAGCCGTAGGTCTCAGCCATTTATGGCAAAAAGAATGAAAGTTGAGAAAAAACCGTTGTTCAACATAGATTCCTTTGTTTTAAAGGAGGACTACTCCAATGGTGATGAGGGAGTAGCTCCAGAGACCAAGGCCATAAGCACCAAATTATACAAGGTTGATTCCCCTACCAAGGAGAAACTAAGTGAATTATTCAAGGTTGATTAAAATGAGCTTTTTAGTGTAGATAGGTATGAGTTGCAAAACCCAGATTCGGAGTATGAAGAGCAATAGTATCTGTTTGAAACACGAGCCAGTAAGAGTGTCTTACTCGATGATGTTCTTAACATTACTCGAAGTGGCCGTGTATATCAACTTGAAGACTGATATCTCCGCTTAAGCAAAGACCAGGTTCCTAGCAGGGTTAGAACTACCGCGAGACCCCCTTCTCCACCTCCGCCTGCCCCAGCCAGTCTTGAGGTTGACCCTCTCATTTCTCAGCTAAAAAACACCCAACCCTGGTACAGTATCTAGCAGCTGGTAATTAACTCTGAAGGGCATCACAAGGGGTTGATTAAGCGACTCCTCGATTTAGAAGCTAACCCAACCACCTCAGTCGTTGAGATGT
Organism: Euphorbia pulcherrima; assembly: GCA_947683365.1. Classification (NCBI taxonomy): domain Eukaryota; kingdom Viridiplantae; phylum Streptophyta; class Magnoliopsida; order Malpighiales; family Euphorbiaceae; genus Euphorbia; species Euphorbia pulcherrima. The sequence goes on from CANTUS010000016.1 coordinate 11,690,509, forward strand.
GCGCTACAGTTGGAGAAGGTATTCCCCCGAGAAAAGGACCTCAGATTGTGTTTGACCATTTTAATCCTTCGCTCAAGGGTAAGGATCACAACCGGGCCTTGCTCATCCGAATCCAAATCCTCGATAAGGTTATCCCGTGTGTCATAGTGGATGATGGCTCCTCTCTAAATCTATGCCCTCTAAAAGTCCTTCCTCATCTGGGACTATCGAAGGACATGCTTAAAAAATCCAGCACTGTTATTAGAGCTTATGATGATTCAAAGCGCAGTGTAATTGGGACCTTTGAGGTAGAAGTCACTATAAAAGGTGTGACGAGCAATATACGCTTCACTGTACTTGACATTCCTATTACCTATTCTCTGTTGCTCGACTGACCATGGCTTCACGGCTTGGGCGCCATTCCCTCCACTGTACACTAGAAAATCAAACTTATTCATAAAGATAGACTGGTGACTATAGAGGCCAATCCCACTTCTGTTATGGCTGTTATAGAAGCTGAAGCTAGTTTAGAAGATTGCTGTGATTGGAAAAGCTCAGAAAACTCCTTCCCTTTGGCACAACTACCTTCATGCTGGTATAGGTAAACTGATGAAGAAATTTGGTTACAAGCCTGGCAGAGGTGGGGGAATGTATGAGCAAGGAATTGTTAAAGCTTTGGAGCCGAAAATCCTTACCTATTGAGATGGATTGGGATATAAGCCTAGAAAAGCCTATCACCATAACCCCTCTACTACCTATGGTCACTATTTGTGAAATCCAGGGGAAGAGGCCTTACAAGAGAGAGCCTAAGCTGATTGAGTATGATGGAAAAATGTGGCCTGGGTTTGAGATCTTTAAGGATGTCTACGACTTTGAGATCGGCTGCATTATAGTTTCGGCTGAACCCAAGCCCACTGAGCCTGTTGCACCTGTCAATGTTGCTTCTAATAAGGATAAGGGAAAGGGTAAGATGTATCCTGAAGCTGAGCCTGGGGAAAGTAATGAGGAGTCTATCGATCTAGAAATTGAAAACGTTGTGGAAACTATGACTGAAGCTATGGCACTGCTGATGAAGAAGGGCTGGAAGGATGAGAGAACTAGGGAAGAAGGTTCTATGATAGTGATAGTAAGGAAGCTCGACAAGGCCCTTACTGAGAAACCTAACCTATCTGGGGGACCATTGCTCACCATTGCCTAAAAAGCCGCTCTAGAGCACGACCTGGATGCCATTCTGACAGACAATATAGAGGATGCTTCTCCTGTTGATGTTGCTGCTGAAGGCCCTCTGCCTGTAGAGGAGGATATGGATGACGTGATGTTTAACATTTCTGATGTGTTTGATGCAAACAATGCTGCCTATGAGGCTTTTAATGCAATGAATGACTCTTGTTTTACTTATTTGTTTGATGTCTTTCCTGATGGATCCGTGCATTCGCATAATAATATGCATAACGTTTTTGGCATTAGTGATACATTATTAAGTGAAATAAACCTAAGTACAGATGACAACCCTAAAATGGTGATCATTTCCAAAGATTTAACTCCCGAGGAAAAACGTGAGATCATAAAGGCGCTTAAAGATCATGTTAGCGCTTTTGCCTAGTCACACAAAGACATGCCTAAAGTTTATCGATAAATTGCCAAACGCAGAATCCTAACTGATCCTAAGTTTTGGCCAGTTAAGAGAAGCTCCGCCGATTGAGACCTGAATGGGCAGATCAGGTTAAGGCAGAGGTTTCAAGGATGATTGAAGCTCGATTTGTCAAAGTTGTAGAATACCCAACTTGGTTGTCCAATGTAGTCCCGGATCCGAAGAAAGATGGTAGTGTCTGAGTTTGTGTAGATTTCTGAGATCTCAATAAAGCTTCGTCGAAGGATGACTTCCCACTCCCGTACATCGATGTCCTGATTGATAGTGCCACCAGGGCTGCTATGTATTCATTCATGGACGGATTTTCGGGGTATAATCAGATTCTAGTTAACATCATCGATAAAGTCAAAACAACGCTCATCATTGAATGCAGGGTGTATTACTACAAGGTAATGCCATTTGGGTTAAAAAATGCCAGGGCCACTTATCAGCGCGTCGTAACTGCCCTCTTGCATGACATGACCCATAAAGAAGTGGAAGTATATGTGGATGATATAATTATGCAGTCCGCTGCTCGGGAAGAGCACCCTGCTATTCTTGACAGGTTCATGACTCGTATTGAAAAGTACCGCCTGAATCTGAAGAAGTACGTGTTTGGGGTTACTTCAGGAAAATTGTTGGGGCACATGGTTAGCTAAAAAGGCATCGAGATGGATCCAGACAAAGCCAAAGTGATCAGAGACATGCCTCCACCTAAGATAGAGGAAGAAGTCTGATCACTTTTAGGGTCCTTACAATATGTTAGCCGATTCATTGCCCGCGTCACTACTATTTGCGAACCCATCTTTAAGCTGTTAAGAAAAGAACAACCTGTAGTATGGAGCGATCACTGCTAAGTGGTGTTTGACAGAATCAAGGTGTATCTTATTGATCTACCCATTTTGACAACCCCCATCCTAGGAAAATCGCTCATCCTTTACCTGGCTATCTAGGAATCTTCCGTCGGCGCTACGCTTGTCTAGGAACTTATTGATAAGCATGAACACGCCATCTAACACTTGAGTAAAAAGTTATTAGATTAGAAAACTCGGTATTCAATAATGGAAAAGACCTGCACTACCATGTTTTGGCTCACTAAGAAGTTACGACAGTATTTCCAATCTTATCGCGTCCAAGCCGTGGCCAAGATTGACCCAATAAAGTTTCTTTATCAATCCCCTACTCTAGCCGGTAAATTGTCCCGATGGTTGCTTCTCCTGTCTGAGTTCGACATTGAATATGTGACTTGAAAGGTCATTAAGGGGTGGGCCATAGCTGAATTCTTGGCTAATCAATCCTTTAGCTCTAACTATGAGGAAAATTTGGAGTTTCTTGATGAGCAGCTCGCCTCCATTACAATCCTTGACCATGTCTGGATAATGTACTTCGATGGTGTTGTGAACCGCCAGGGATCATCATTGTCACGTCGGATAATGAGATAATCCCGTTGTCTAAACATTTAAAATTCACTATCACCAACAACGATGTTGAGTATGAAGCTTGTCTATTTAGCCTTAAGGCTCTTGTCTAGGTTTGAGACCGCCGCGTATCTATCACCAGGGATTCAACTTTAGTTGTCCATCAAGTTATCGGGGATTTGGCTCTGGTTGTCCTTACATTGAGGCTGTCCGCAAATTATCTGAGTAATTCACCTCGTGCTTATACTGCCATATCCCTCGGGTCGAGAATTAAATGGCTGACACTTTCACCACTCTCGCATCTCTATAGGACGGGCCTCAGCAGTAACCTATTCGCCCTTTGGTTATGTTGTCCACCAAGACCCCCTACCACATTCAATCGGCTCCTCCAATCCTAGCCATCTCATCCGAACATTGTTGGTATTCTGACATTTCTTGTTCCTCTAAACTAGCCAAAATCCTACGGGTTCTTCTAAGTCAGACCATACCATCCTAAGGTGGCTCGCTGTCCAGTTCCGTATTATAGATAATGATCTATTCAAGCGCACTAGTGACGACCTACTTCTTTGTTGCCTAACTGACTCCGAGGCTCAGAATGTAATGGCCCAAGTCCATATCGGTGACTGTGGCCCTCACATGAACGGTTTAGGGCTCGCAAAGAAAATTCAGCGGTTAGGATATTTTTGGCTCACTCTCACAACCGATTGCATCGCCCAGGTCAAACGGTGCCACCAATGCCAAGTTTACGGGGATGTGCAACATCTCCCACCCACTGAACTCCATCATTTATCTACCCCTTGGCCATTCTCGGTATGGAGGATAGATATAATTGGTGAAATCCATCCTTCTTCAATAAATGGTCATAGATTTATTATGGTAGCAGTAGATTACTTCTGGAAATGGGTAGAGGCCGAATCCTTCACCAATATCACTGCCTAGCAGATGGCCAAGTTTATAGAGAAGCACATTTTTGCTCGGTATGGACTTCCACACTATATAGTCTCGGACAATGGGGTACAGTTTTAAGGAGCAGCCGCCGACCTAATCGAGAAATATGGGATCGAACACTATAGATCTTCCCCAAATAGGCCGCAAGCTAATGGAGCTGTTGAGGCAGCTAACAAATCGGTAAAGAAGATTATTTCTAAGATGATAGTCGGTTATAGGGATTGGGCAGATAAGCTACCTTTCGCTATTTAGGGATATCACACCAGCATTCGTACCCCAATCGGCCAAACTCTGCTTTCCCTGGTCTACGGGATGGAAGCGGTCTTGCTAATTAAAACTCAAGTTACCTCCCTAAGTGTCGCCCTAGAGGCTAAGTTAAAAGAATCTGAATGGACCCAGGCAAGATTTGAACAGTTGAACATGATGGATGAGCAGAGGTTAAGGGCCCTTGATAACCTCTAGATGTACCGGCAACATATGGCTCGAGCATATAACAGTCGGGTAAGACACCAGAAGTTTCCCCTGAAGGCTAGTGATCTGGTCCTTAAACATTTGAAGCATTCTACCACTGATGCGAGGGGCAAATTCAAGCCAAATTGGGAAGGACCATATGTGATAAAGAAAATGCTTAGTAAAGGGGCGTTTAAGCTTATGGACATGGATGGAAACAAGTTTGTGAACCCTGTGAACCAAGACAGGTTTAAGCGTTATCATATCTGATTTAAAAGAAATAAATTGGAAAAGTGGCAAATAAAAAAATTTAGATAATCACCCATATTTCGGTCTTTTACTGATCGGACAAAAATTAGGGTGACACCGACGGTCGGTGTCCTGCAAACTGGCTGTGCAAAAATTAGGGGATGAGTCAAAACCGCTAGATCAAAAAACCGAAAAGGGCGATCTAGGCAAAAGTTAGGGTATGTAAGCAAAGAACGAGTGCTTTCTAGAAAACCAATCTAGGCTAGTTGGCACCGGGACTTAAATCAATGGGAATGTCAACCAAACATCGCGTACTTTATTTTATCTCAATTAATGAAAGTATCCCTTTTGATAAACTCTAAATGCTTATACTTATGTGAATCCTGTATTCATAGGGTTAAGATAGCTCTAGTAAGCTTAGGACATAGTTCATTTTATTCCATATCGAATACGTAATACATAAAAATAATTCTGATAGGCTAAAAAAAGTCTATGCAAAAGTCGGAATAAGTCTGCTGGGTCAAAAACCCAAAAAGAATGGTCTAGGCAAAAATTAAGACAAGGTTCGACAGATTAAAAACCCCTTAGGGAGGTCTATGCAAAAGTTAGAACCAAATAAAAGATGTAAAATAAAATAAAGTTCGATAGGTCTGTCACCCCGACTAGCTTATGCAAAAGATAGAACTGACAAAAGTGCATCTTAAACCAAGCTTCCTGCGTCATCATCATAGTACCTAGAAATCTGCCTTAATGCGATAGTAAAAAAGGGCACCTCCCCCTGCTCCGCATGCTCCCCCTCGAAGCAGGCCCACGACCGCTCCCGACGGGTCGTCAAGCGTCTTATATCAGCAAGCCATCCTTTGTAATGTGTGTCGGGCTCGATGGTCTCCATATGGTCATAAACCATAATCTCAAATACAGCTCCCCTGGACCACTTCTCCCGGATATGGTTGACCCACCTAGCTTTATAGATTCCGATCTGATTATAGGGCAACTTGATTGGAATTCTTTGCCTCTTGCCATACTGATGGCACAACCGGTAAAGGGTGTAGAACGAAGATCTCTTTAGACCTATTAACTGAACACAGGCTCCCCAGGATTCCATAACCACATCCTAGATCCTCCACTATAGACTAACCCACTAAACCTGTCCGTTAGTGTACCCCCTCAAAATAGGCACCCCACCGTCATATGTCAGCTGGTCAAAATCGGCCCGTATAAGCCGCCTCTCCCTCAGATGAATGTGTAGTTACTTCTTTGGATTCCCTCAGGGTGCTTCCCTCAGCCTCAGTTTCTCCATCAGCCATACCTATAATTTGAGTTCAGGTAAGGATTGAGAAAAGAAATGTGTGAAGTTAGGAAGAATAAAGGATACCTGTAGTAATACGAGCTGATCTCTGATAAGTGCCAGGTCAACGGAAGCAGTATCCATGATCAGTAGAACCTCGACCAACCCCACAGCTATGGAAGAAGCCCCTATCGATATAGGGCTGATGAGTGAAATCAGCCTGAGTTGTGCAATTGGGCTCACTCCGCACATAAACTTCGCCATGAGTAGTAATGCCATCATGGATGGCATTACTACTCATGGCGAAGTTTATGTGCGGAGTGAGCCATGGCCAAGCAAGATAAGATCGAGGTGCCCCGTGGCACCACTCTAAAACTACTTTGAGCTGAAACCCATGTTTGTCAGACAACCGGTACAAAAATGGGTCCACAGAGTCTAAATTCCATAATCCTTGAGGAATTCCATCTGTGCCAAAATGAAATTCCGGCAGTGTTAGGGGCATGCGTTTAGGATATGGTACCCCAAATATAGCATGGAACTCTTCGAGCAAGGGGCACAGCTTGAAAGATGAAAATCAGAAGACTTGGTCCATTGGATCCTAAAAAGATAGCGCCGCTCGAAGGAACTCGAGGCATACGGGCCATGCCGCGATATATTGAAACCCCCAGAGCCTGAATTTTTCAAGCTTCTTCCAGTCTGCATTCCCCAAACATTGTAGAAAACCCTGTAGCTATTGGTTGTGGGTCGCCATGGTAGGATTTGGTAGAATGGCTGGAATCATATTTCTGGACAGTGATGCCGCTGGCAATATGAGTGATGTTGCCGGCGATATGAACCAATCTGGGCGGTATCAATTGATACCGCCGACGATATGAGCTTTGGGCAGCACTGTCTATATTATTTTAGCTGATTGAGTTTGGGCGATATGAATCTTGCCGCCAGTGGCATGGAATTAATTTTTCTGACGGCATCAAAAGTAATTTCATCATGTTAAAACTATACAAAACCTGTAAATAACCCTGTAATCCATTTTCAAAATCTGGTGCGGGTGCAAACCTATTTTATTCAATAAAAGCCCGAACGCACAAATCATTCAAATATTCCAGCCTACCAAAGCAAACAACAATCCAAATTATTCAAACCCCAATGTATCGAGGGTACAAACCAAAATCTGAAATAAAAAGCAAAATGAAAGCATAATCTAGGCATGCCTGCCACTGCCGGCCGAGCGAGATGAAACGTCCTTAAGGCTCACTAGCCAATCATTATCCTCATCCTCCTCTCTCCCCTCAGTCATCGGGACACTGCTAGACTCCTCAACCGCAGCAAACGGGCGTCGACCGGTGGACATCTTCACTCCTCTACGACTGGTGCTACCGGGTTGTACGCTATCTAAATTTTGCTTGCTCCTCCGCTCTTAAACAGTAGCCTCCAGCTGGCCCTTAAGGTCACTCACTCAACGTTGAAGTTCTGTAGTCTCCTCCTCATATCTCCGCCGGGCTGCATCGGCATCCGATAGGGAAAGGGCCAAGAAATCCTACAAACCGGGGAAAATGTCAATAAGGCACTTTATTCATAACATCCATACATGCATCTTATCTTATTTTGGCATGTCATAATAGGGAATGTACCTAAACAAGTAGCAATTGCCCAATAAGTGTGTCTCAGAGAGCAAAATTGTTCTTTATCAGTTGCTCTACATGGCTCCGCGCAACCTGAAAAATCCAAAAAGTGAATCAATAAGCACCCGCATCCAAGGGTGAGCAAGAAAGCAATTATCATGTTATCAAGCCTTACATAAGTAGTGCTCTCTGGCATGAAGATCGGGGCATGCCGGCTCGGGCCTATATTCCTGGGTTGAAACTCGCCTCGGGAGTTCATCAGCAGGAATCGGGTCTCTATCGGGTTGACCAAGCACCCTTCTACAAAATTTATCCCCTCTGGTACACCATAGTACTGCATCCGAATCTGGTTGTCCCGACCTCTCTTCCTCACAGGTTCCTGAAAAGCATGAAAAATACACATAAGCGACATTCCTAAACCCAAATAATTGCAAATCATGCACGAAACGCAATCATACCTCAAAAGAGCGGTGCCCCCCCTGGGACATTGGTACACTCTGGCCAGCTGCATCCGCACCTATCTCATTCTCTCCCTCAGGCTTGATCTCAACGTTGTCTTCAACCTCCATCTCAGCCTCCTCTTCCTCTTCTTCTTCCTCCGCCTCAACATCCACAATACCTTTGAGCCACCTCTTCTCCTCCTCCAGCCTTTGCTCATTATGGTACTCAATTGTATCATTCCTATGGATGCGGGGGCACAGGGGGAGTAGGCACTGCTGGTGCCGCTCGTAGAAGCCCAGAACACTCAGAATGACCAGCCATTCCCCTCGATATAATCGGCTTGGTCAGCCACAGACGTAATCACTAGATGGGGCCATTATAAGCCTTTGGGAGGATCAGCGGGCACCAGTCTATCGGCCATAGGGATAAACCTCCGACCTCGTATGTGCTCCCCTAAGTACCACTATTGGGACAGGGGGCACTCCACGACAAACCGATGGTCATCCACCTACTTCCTAACCCTGGCAACTTCTAGCAGGTTCTCCACCCTATCAAACAGATCCTAGACAAGCTGCACCAACAATCAACCAAAACAACCGATGTAAGTATGATGTAAATTCATAAAAGCTTTTTGTTTACTAATGTTTTGTTCTAAGTGTTAAACAGGGACTAAATCAAAAGATCGCATATCGAGCTCAATCGCACACTCCTCAAGACCTCCCTATACTTTGTGGGGTACTTGGCCTTCCCGCCAATACCACCACACCAACAGGCGAGAAAATGGGAACCCGGCGGCACGGCCTTCTTGAACTCGACCGGCGGAAGGATCTGGTGCTCAATAGCCCAAGCCTGAACAAGTAACAATTAATTAGTTCAAAAAACATCCACAGTAAATGAGACAAGCACAATCAAGTAAAATGATTCCAAGGAAGGTATACCTGAAGTAGCAGATGGCAGAGATGGAGGGCCTTCCCTTTCTTCCGAGCTCCTGCATCTAGCCCGTGATACATCTGCACTAAGATGGCCCTCGATAAGTTCTTCTTCTTGATGTTTGCCACATCCGGATATCAGCCCGTAGTTGATCTTGCTCCCCACAATCAGAAAAAATAGCAAGGTGAGCAAGGAAATCATGAAGGAGCGGACACATGCATCCTTATCATCTTCCGATACCTCATCCACTCTAGTCTAGTGTTGGTGCAGCTCACTATAGGATAGCCGCCCTGAGATGAACTTCAAGCCAAATAGCTCATTCACTCGCCTCACAACAGGCCTCTCAGTGTGATACTTATCCATGTAGGTGTCAAAATGGATGACCTCATCCATCCATGGGAGCCCAATCATGGCCACAACATCAGAAGGCATGATTGTCACCTCCCCAAATAAGAAGTGAAAAGTATGGGTGGTTTTGGACCAACTCTCTGTAAGAGCCGTCACATCTAGATGGGAGAGCTTTAGCATTAACATGGGCATAATTCAGGCCAAGTCCCCAAAGCCCATCTCATTGATGGCCAGCATAAGTTTTGGGTCCTTTTCTGAAATATGGTGCCACCACTCGCCGATGGTGCCCACACCTCCAGTGTAGGTCAGTCCGTATGAATGCAAATATCAAAAGCAAAATAGATAAGTCACTATTTATTTTCTCATCACTAATACCTGCTAGAAGGCTGCTGATGTCACTTCTGCTACAAGCGATGTTGCCAGTGACATCATACATATCGCTGGCGGTATAGATGATATCGTTGGCGGCATTAACTTAAGCAGAAATGACATCAAATCTTCCTAGGCCTTTTTATAAGGCTCGATGCCGCTGGTGATATCACTCATGTCGCCGGCGACATCACAACCTGCAGGCAGAACCTGTTTTTCCCTAAAAAATGCATCCATCACCTTAAAACCACAAAATCATAATTAATCAAACCATAAGCCTAAAAATAGTAAAAATTAAACCTAAAACATGCAATATCAGTTTGTAATCAATCTATTTCCAGCTTATAACTACTATCACAGCATGATTTTGAGCCTAAGGCCGAATCGAAACCCAACCCAAAAAGAAAAACCTCGAGTTTTGCAGGATTACCTGGACGTAGCAAAGGTGCTTCTCCTTGTCCGAGGTCAGGTTGGTGATGGGGGTATTGATCCCATACCCATACATCTTGGCCATCTCCTTCAAGCCATAAGCAACAGGAATTGAGAGAAGTTTCAGCCCCTCGATGGAGGAATCAGATAGGCCCTCCCTAGCCTTAGCAGATTTTCCCTTGAAAGCCTTGGCAATTCTCTTTGTTATTGGAATAACGAAGAAAGTGAAAGATTTAGAGAAAAATAGAGCAAAAGGAGGGTATGGTTTCTGCAGAATGAGGAAGGAAGAGTGTTTTACTTCCTTTTAAACAGCCATGTAGAATTCGAGGAGTTTTAATTTATCTAAAATTGCCCCGTCGGCGGTATCATTCCATACCGCCAGCAACATCAGTCATGTCGCCGATGGCATCACCTTCTTTAATTTAAATTTTGAATTTGTTTGACTAGTCAAACCTGCCATGTGGCACTCACATCACTGGCGATATTATCCCATACCGCCAACAACATCATCCATGTCACCGACAATATCATCTCCTCCCCCCTGCTTTTTTCAGCCATCCTCAACAAAATCCCAGCTCTAGCCCCGACATCCCAGGACTTATAAACCCTTGTAATTTTCACAATTACGTTTTACTATTGATCAAAGGGGCAAAAATATTTTTTGTTTCACAAAATCGATCAAGCAGTAAAAACATCATCTAAAATCTGTCTAATCTTGTTGTCATTCTACTCTTTGCAGGAACAATCCATAAACATAAACCCAATATGCTCATTTTGTACGCTACCCAGAGATTATGGCATGACCCGGTATATGTCAATCTTTGGGTTCACCCCTCGAATGCCAACTGAAGGTCCCTGATACAGTCGTTGTATGTATCACCCTTTGGGTTCACCCCCAGAATGCCAACTCAAGGTCCCTAATACATTCTCTGTATGTATCACCCTTTGGGTTCACCCCTAGAATGCCAACTAAATGTCCCTGACATAGTTTCTGTACGTATCACCCTTTGGGTTCACCCCTAGAGTGCCAACTGAAGGTCCCTGATACAGTCTCTATACGTATCACCCTTTGGGTTCACCCCCAGAATGTCAACTGAAAGTCCATGATATAGTCTCTATATGTATCATAACGTGACCCGGCATGACCCTGTACATGTCGCCTTTGGGTTCACCCCTCTAAGATTGTAATGTGACCCAAAACTACACTCCACCAATCCACAAAGAATAAGTCCAACCAAGGGCAATCACTCTACAAAGCATAAGTCCGACCAAGGGGCAATATCTCCACAAAGCACAAGTCCTACCAAGGGATAATCTCTCTACAGAGCTCAAGTCCGACCAAGGGACAATCTCTCTATAAAGCTCGAGTCCGACCAAGGGGCAATCACTCTGTAAAGCACAATTTTGACCAAGGGATAATCTCTCCACAAAGCTCAAGTCCGACCAAGGAACAATCTCTCTACAAAGCACAAGTCCGACCAAGGGGCAACCAATCCGTAAAGCATAAGTCCGATCAAGGGGCAATCTCTCCACAAAGCTCAAGTCCGACTAAGGGGCAATCACTCCACAAAGCACAAGTCCTACCATGGGGTAAAGAAGTCATCCATCAGGTATCATTCCTATCCCTTGCTCTTTCATGTGATCATACTGACATGTGGCAGCAGTGATCCCCCGAGGGGTTGCATGTGAGCACGGGATTTTGCAGTCTCTCTCACAAGACGATGATGATGTGTACCCGATTTTAATGCCTCTATATAAAAGTTCTCTTTAGAATTTTTATTACACATATAACGTTCCTTGCAAACTTTATACTTGGTAGAATCCAGTTTGGTGTAGCCGATAACGCGTCCGGTAGGAGCTTGAACCGGTGATTTATACCCAAATTAATCAAATCTCAAAAATATAATTAAAATTCAAAAATCTCGCTTTTGACCCCTTTTGGCAGCTTTTTGGCCTTATGGGCCCGCTGGCTGTCGGCTTGCAGGAAGCTAATGCGGCTGGCGAAATCAGCCATGCCACCAGCGGTATCACCATGTCGCCGGCGGCATGGCCCAAAGCGGGCTTCTACACAGATAGCTTCTTTTTCTTCCCTAGACCAGCCTTTTTGCCACTTTCGGTGGAACTGGTAAAAAAGGTCGTAAAGACCACCCCAATTTGCCTATAAAAACACACCTTAGGCTTTCAAAGAAAAGGAGAACAAGAGGAGGAAAGGGAAACTTAATTCTAGAGTGAGAAAATAGATTTTAGTGAGATAAGAATTAGAGAAGGTAGGAAAAAGGATTTTGATCCATTTTTCCTCGTTTTTCTTCTTTGAACTCTCTGATTGTGAGCTTAAAATTAGTAGATCTTTAAGTTAAAATAAACTTTATAGGATTTAGAGACTTAAAACTCTTAAATTTACTACTAAATCATCATTACAAGCTCCCCGAAGGTGTTCCTTGGTTCACGAAGAGGTGTATTCACGACCTCGAGGTAAAAATTCTGAGTCTCACAGCTCTTTGGCAATAATATTGCTCGTTTGTCCCGATTCTTGTTGATTTGTGTTCGTTTTTGGGTTATTGATCGTTTTTTACTGTTGCCTGCTGCTGCTGCAAGAAATTGAAGTCGTCGAAGACATGTGATTTTGCCGGCGGTATCACTTATGTCGCTAGAGACATCACTGATACTGCTAGCGGCATCACATTCCCTAGGGACCTCACTTTCTTGTAGGACCCTTTCTTTATGGTACTCAGAAAGCCATGTAACCTGCCTACAAAACTGATGGCTCTAGTGACATCATTGATGTCGCTGGCGACATCAGTCATATCATCGGCGGCATGAACTTCTGGACAGCCGTTTCATTTCGTTCATTTCCGTCCTAGTTTATTTTCTGAAGCTAGGATACACAGTGCAATGATGGAGGTCTAAAACTTCCAAAAAACAGACCTCACCCCATACCATGAGGCATTTTCACTAATAATCTGGATAAAACAACGATCGGGTCCAAAATTTGGTTAAAAATGGAATTTTCCCGCAAACGCCGCTCAAATCTCATTTTAGCCAACCAATCGAGCTTTATAATATTGTAAATGAAATATGCTATATCCACACTAACTCAGGTCTTGTTTGGTTTGCTAACTATACATGATTCGTGATATATCTCGTACGACATGCCGTATTTGTGCTAATCATCTTCTGCAGGTAGATTGTATGTTAGGCCTTCGAGTATTTCATTTATCGCATAGAAAAATGTATAGGATTTGGAAGCCTTGTAATAATTTTACTTTCCCCACTTATTTTTGGATGACTATTATAATTTTTATCGTTTTGATTGCTTGATAAACGCAAAAACAACATAATAACCGAAAATACAAGTAAATAAGATGGATTAAACCGATTAAGAAAGAATGAAATATTTTAACTTGGCCTAATGAAAAATAGATAATATCATCCGAACTCGGAATCTTTACTTAAGGTATGGTCCAACCATTCGGTGGGAAAATTGTACCAAAATTTCTCGGTTGAGCTGAACCGGGTGGCTACTCTATTTTAAGTAAGGGATTTTGATCTCGTATCTTTTGAGCATTAAAATATGCAAAACCATTTTCTAATCACATCACTCACCCCAATTATTTTCATAGGTCGGTCCTCCGGCCCGGCTTCACAGCCGTCTTGAAAACGTCGTCCGCTCACATTAATAATAAATAATAACATTTTTATTTTTAAAAATTGATTTTACATGTAAACAAGAAATTACATTCACATTTTAGAACATATCCAAACACAGTAAAATCAATGGACATTCCTTCCATTTTTATTTCGTTACCTTGTAATGTTTTAAAAAGCGCTAGGCGCTAGTCGGGTGGCCAGAGCTTCAAAACGCCTAGGCGGGGCCTGAACGGGGCCTACACGGAACCTAGGCGGATTTGTATTTTTTATTTATAAATATTTTTTTATATATATAAGAATATAAATTTAAGTAAAAATTAAATTATAATAATACAAAATATCAAAAAACAAAATTTAGACCATATTTTAAAACTCACTAAGTGCTAATTGAACGGTAGGGACTTCCTGATTAGTGGCATAAAGCATATTGTTTCTCGGTTTGAGACTCAAAATGACAATTTTATTGTAAGAACACTTTGATGTAATTTAGTTTTTCCAACTAAACTACTTTTTGTTGCTAAGTTATGATTATAAAAAATAATGGCATAGTAAAAAATCAAAATTAGGCGCCGCCTAGGCAGAAAATATTAGACTAGGCGGTGCCTAGGCGGCAATAAATCGATCGAGCGCCTGATAGTGCCCTAAGAATGAAAAGTCGGGCGGCATGCCCAAAAATAGCGCCTAGCCAGGCCTGGATTGGACTACGTGGGAATTTTTAAAACAGTGCTTGTATGAATCAAACACGCCATTAATTTTGTGTAATGCATTTGTAATCTAATTATGAAGACATTGAATCATAATCATGTTGGAATTTTCCCATCTTATAATTTTCTTGCAATTTGACCGAAAAAATACAAATCTAATAAACGCATTAATAGCACAAAATTGTCTAAGAAACGTTTTCTCCATGCAAAACAAGTGACAAAACGAGTCCAACCTCATTTTTCCCGAGACACGTTTTCACCATGCAAACAAATCTGGCAAAAATGCGTCCAGACTCTTTTTGGCCAAGACACGTTTTCTTCATGCCATCTCAGATTCGAAACTAAATTTCAACAACTAGTTTCCTTATAAATATCTTAAGATGAAGATTTTTTTCTCCTTAAACAGTTAAAGAACTAAGGTTTAAAAGATTTGAAAATTTGAAATGTTTGAATATGCAATAAAGAAAAATTTTAGAAGTTTTTAAGGAAGGGCAAAAACGTCCTTTAGGACAGCAATAATATAAAATACTAGGTAGACCTGCTCACGGGATGGGGTTCCCGTCCGGTCGGGACTAAACCTGGCTTGGACATTCATTTATTTACAAAATTCGGTCTGAGTAAAGCCCAAAATTTTATGGTTTGAGCTTAGTTTTCATATAAATACCCAAGCCTAACCCGAGACTGACCCGATAAATAATAAATTTATTATTAAATATTTATATATTATATATAACAATTTTTTGGATTTTTATGTTTAACATAAACTATTACAAATCTCTTACTAATTAAAGGCTGAGCTCGATCAATACCGGCTCAATTTATTCAAATGTAAAGAAAAAAGTAATAAAAAAAAAGAAAAAAAAAGAAAAGAAAAATAAAAATCTCTAGGATGTTAACAAAGCTATTTGCAATCTAGTGCAAAAATAATGAATTATTAAAGAACCCAATCACAACAGATTGTGATCAAACTGATCTTAAGATCCATAGCAGCAACTGAATTATAGCCGGCATGATAAGGAACGGCATGAAAAAATTCCTCGTGATGCAACAATGTCAATCCCGGCGAGAAGGCTGAGATGATGAGGCCTAATGGCAACGATGATGACAACATCATCGTAAGATTCAAAGCAATTTCGAGGTCGTATAGGCACAATGTCGAAACATCATAGTGTCGATTCAGATCAAAACCGAGATCCAAGCCGATATACAAATTCACCTTCCAAGGAAGAAACATCATTCAAAATGACCACTCTCGAGACCCAACCCGATAATCAAAATCACTTAAAGGGAAAAGTCTTGAAGTAGTACCGTCTGATGAGGAACCAAAGCTCCGACAAGATCGAAACTACCCAACTCATGCGAGGGCTGCAGCCAAAGAAATCGCAACTGTAAGGTTCGCAATCACTACTGCCTGAGAGACCTCCGCCGGTAAGAAAAAAATCTGAGGGACTAGGGAATAGATGAAAGCCCTAGTCGCCTGCTCATAAACGCCTCTAAGGAGAAGTTGTGAGGGCTATCCCCTTGACGAACTATCGACCAAAAAGCAAGCATACAGATGAGGGGTGCCTGTCCCCTTGAAGGACTGCTGGAAACAAAGCCAGTAAAACGAGAAAAAACCTGAGCAGCTTAACCGTCTGCTCCTTAACGATTTGAAGGAGGAGATGCGAAACGAGCCGTCCATTGTGTTGGAAACGAATAGTAGATGGACGAGCAACAGTCTCCATGTCGAACTGCCGGTCAAATCACCGATGAGAGAAGGCATCTGGGCAGTTAGGGTTCAAGAGAGAACCGTAGCAGCCTCACTTTTATTCAATCGCTCTATGTTCCTTATAAATCTCTTACTATTTAATAAATTATCTACGAAAATTAAAATGTAATTATTGTAAAGTATTTAAACATATTTGTATAAAATTTTATTTTTCACTGTTTTTAGTTTACCTAAAAATGTAAATGAAAACTATTCATGAACTTTATGTCAGGCTTGAAAATGACATCTTAAGCTCAGTCCGAGCCCGAAGTATTAAAATGTGGGTTGGGCCAATGTTGGATTGATGGTTTTAGTAAAAATCCTGACAAGTCCCGGTACTAACTCAACCCGACTTGATGAACAAATGTACTCACTGGGTAATAGGGAAAAGCATCATTGTGGAAGGATAATATTGTAAATTTGGCAGAATAATTTGTATAAGTAACGGCTTATATATACAAATTATTGTTTTTCTGTTGTGTCGACTTTCCTTCTCCGTGACAGCAATAAATTCACCATTAACTCGGACTAATTATCAGTAAGATTAGACGCATTTAAACTCAAGGTGATTGTTGCTTTCTCTATTTGTTTTCCTATTACTGACATTGATTGAATTCTTTCGTTCGATATTTGTTTTAATTCCATAAGACTGTTTATTAAGCTTTTTCATGGTCGATTTTGCGGTTGAATCATCAATTTTTGTTCATTTCCTTAGTTGATACATATATGATTTTCAGTTTTGAAATCGAAAGATCGGAAGCCAACATTTGGTCGCCTTTTATGCTGTGGTTTTGTATTATTCCTCAAAAAAATATTTGCGTAATTTATTTCATGTTATCATTACTGTGATAATGCCTTACTGCATGGGTGAAGTTTCAAATTTCGTGACAAAATTTGGTTATTGTTTTTTTTTCAGGATTAAATCAATTTACTCTACGCTGCTGTAGTGAAGATATTTGAATGTGCAGTTGTTTTCTTCACCTTTTGAGTTATTCAAATGGTTCATACTATATATCTTTTCAGGCATTCTGATGGATAGCAATGATTGGAGACCTAATGTTGGCCAAGGTTCTAAGCCTCATGTGGAGACAGGAGGTGATTGGAGAACTCAGTTGACACCTGATTCCCGCGAAAAAGTTGTCAATAAGATGTTAGTATTCCCTTTACTTTAAAGGGTTTTTCTGTCTGTTTTTTTTATTGCCTCTGAGTCTTATTTATTTTCCAGAATGGGTCACATTGGAAACTATAGTTGAGTTTTTCTGTATGAGAAATGAGATGGATGCAAATGTATGTGTTATTCATATTCAAAATATTTTCCTTGCGTGTGGAGTTTGGGGTTCTGTTGTTGGAATCTGATGCCTGCATTACAAAATGATAGTGATGGACTGGTACATCGGTTGTATAGTTTTGTTAAAATAATAAACTTAATTTATTTATGTGGTAGAAATTGAAACACTAGAGTTGGTGGATTTTGTGTGGTGATAATTTAGAGTTAATGGTGTATTAGTTTATGTTTTTATTGTTGCACAATGAATGGTTATAATTGTTTCTCTTGCACTATAAATAGAGCATGGTATGAAGGTTGTAATAATCCAATTCAAAGAAACAAATAGAAAGTATTAAGTCTTTCATCTCTTATAAGTTGTTTTCTTTGATATTCCTCTCCAATTTTTCTAACAAAGTGGTGTCAGAGCCGAGTTTAATTCCAAGTATGCTCTGTGGTTGCAGCGTAGTCTGATCTTCCACATCAGAAAAAAATTATATTTGGTTTCCGAATCACAAAAACCCTTGTGAGGTTTCTTATTTTTCTCCAAATATATTTTGAGTGTTGAGAGACCCTACCCGAAAAAATGAATGTCAACAGTTACAACTTTCCCCAGCTCACCAAAACCAATTACAAAAATTGGTGTATTAAAATGAAAGCCATCCTTGGAGCCCATGATGTTTGGGATGTTGTCGAAAATGGTTACGTAGTTCCAGTTCCAGCACAAGGTGCAGAAATGTCCCAAGCCGAAAAAGAAGCTCTTAATAAGAACCGTCGAAATGATCAGAAGGCACTTAGTCTAATCCACCAAGGGTTAGATGACGTGATGTTTGAGAAGGTGGCTGAAGCTACTACCTCCAAACAAGCTTGGGATATATTACGAGTTTCTCTTCAAGGAGAGGAGAAAGTACAGAAGGTGCGGCTTCAAATGTTAAGAGGCGAGTTCGAGTCGTTGAAGATGAAGGAGACCGATTCAATCGTGGATTATACCTCGAGAGTAAAGTCTGTCGTTCATCAAATGCGGCAGTATGGAAAGCAAATGGAGCAAAGTGAAGTTGTTGAAAAAATTTTGCGATCACTACTACCGAAGTTTGAACACATAGTAGTAGCCATTGGAGAAGCACGTGATACTAGTACAATGACCGTTGACGAAGTTGTTGGATCACTACAAGCACATGAGGAGAGGCTAAATAGACAACGAGAAGAGTCTATGGAACAAGTCCTGGCTACAAAGGCTTCGATTAGAGAAGGTGAAACAAGCCGAGATGCTAGTCAATATGGACGAGGTCGGGGTAGAGGTCGTGGAGGAAATGGAAGAGGAAGAGGACGTGGAAGAAATCAACAACATGGAAGAGATGATAACAGTAGAGAAAGTAACCAGTCCACTAGAGGCAGAGGTCGTGGACATGGACGAGGCCGAGGACGAGGAGCCTGGAGGCAAAATGACGGACATGACAAGTCAAATGTAAAGTGTTACAATTGTGGTAAATTTGGTCACTACGCATCCGAGTGCTGGTATCAGAAAAAACAAGTAGAGGAGACGGCGAACCATATTCAAGATGAGGAGGAAAACAACACGGTTTTACTAACTCGTGAAGGAGAACATGGACAAGAAAACAACCTATGGTATCTCGACAATGGCGCAAGCAATCATATGTGTGGCAACAAGAACATGTTTACGGAGTTGGATCAGTCATTCGGTGGAAACGTTATTTTCGGTGATTCTTCAAAAGTTCCAATCAAAGGCAAAGGAACCATTCTTATTCGTCTAAAGAATGGTGAACATCAATTCATCAACAACGTCTACTATGTCCCGGACATGAAAAGTAATATTTTGAGTTTGGGACAGTTGTTGGAGAAAAACTACCAAATTCACATGGTGGATCGGAGGTTGGTGTTGTTGAACGAGAAGAAGGAGCTGTTAGCAAGTGTGCCGATGTCAAAAAATCGAATGTTCACTCTTAACATCAAGACGGATATGGCGAAATGCTTGAAGGCTTGCGTGAAGGATCCTCATTGGCTTTGGCATCTAAGGTTCGGACATCTGAACTTTGGAGGGCTAAAGCTGCTAAGTCAAAGTAAGATGGTGCACGGTCTTCCCCCTATCGACAAACCTCATCAACTTTGTGAAGGATGTCTCGTTGGAAAGCAATCACGAACCAGTTTTCCAAAGGAGTCCATGTCAAGGGCAAAGGCGCCGCTAGAGCTAATTCATGCTGATGTTTGTGGACCGATAACTCCATCGTCATTAGGAGGAAATAAATATTTTCTGCTGTTCATTGATGACTATAGCAGGAAGACATGGGTTTACTTTCTGAAGGAGAAATCAGAAGTTTTTGGAGCATTCAAGAAGTTCAAAGTGCGCGTGGAAAAGGAGAGCGATCAGTACATTAAAGCCTTAAGATCCGACAGAGGGGGAGAATTCACATCCAATGAATTCAAGAATTTTTGCGAAGAAAATGGAATTCGCCATTTCTTATCAGTCCCAAGATCTCCTCAACAAAATGGAGTTGTTGAAAGGAAGAATAGAACTGTGCTAGACATGGTGCGGAGCATGTTGAAGAGTAAAGATTTACCAAAGGAGTTATGGGCAGAAGCTGTTGATTGTGCAGTCTACATCCTGAACCGGTCCCCAACTACAAGTGTTACAGATATGACACCTCAAGAAGCATGGAGTGGGAGAAAGCCTAACATCTCTCATTTTCGTGTTTTTGGGAGTGTTGCTCATGTTCACGTGGCGGATGAAGAAAGAAGAAAATTGGATGATAAAAGCAAAAAATACTTGTTCGTGGGATACTCAGAATCTTCAAAAGGCTACAAGGTCTTTGATCCTGACACCGGGAAAATAGTAATTAGTAGGGATGTGACTATCGATGAAGAAGCAACATGGGATTGGAATGATCACCAACTAAAAAGTTATAATTTTTATCCTTTCCCAATAGATGAAAGTGATGATCAAGACGCTGAAGAGACACCTGCCACACCAATAAGAACTCCTATTTCATATGCAACTCAAGGGAATGACGATAGCGAAAGTGGAAGTACAAGTCCGAAGGAGAGACCTAGAAAATTTCGACGTGTTGAAGATCTTCTTGATGTGACAAGAGATATCAGTAGAGAGTTTAATTATTGCTATCTCATTGATAGTGAGCCCATTGACGTTGAAGAAGCCATGGAGAACAAGAATTGGAGAAAAGCCATGGAAGAAGAGATCCAAGCAATTGAGAAGAACAAGACTTGGGAGTTAACTAAACTTCCAGCTGACAAAAAGCCCATTGGAGTTAAGTGGGTTTTCAAGGCGAAGAAAGACGCAAGTGGAAAAATTGTGCGATACAAAGCAAGGCTCGTTGCGAAAGGGTATAGTCAGAAACAAGGTATCGACTATGATGAAGTGTTTGCACCCGTCGCAAGAATGGAGACAATCAGACTGGTGATTTCTATTGCTGCTCAAAACGGATGGAAGATTCATCAAATGGATGTCAAGTCAGCATTTTTGAATGGATACTTGGAGGAAGAAATTTACGTGCAACAACCACCGGGTTATGTTGTCAAAGGCCAAGAAGGAAAATTGTTGAAGTTGAAGAAAGCATTGTACGGTCTCAAACAAGCACCGAGAGCATGGAACAGCCGAATTGATAAATATTTCCAAGAGAATGGTTTCAACAAGTGCCCACATGAATACGCGCTGTATGTGAAGGTGGAGAAAGGAGATATGCTGCTTGTCTGCTTGTATGTGGATGATCTCATTTTTACTGGAAGTAATCCTCAAATGTTTGAAGATTTCAAGAAGACGATGACTCGCGAATTTGAGATGACCGATATTGGCCTGATGTCATATTATCTAGGCATCGAAGTGAAGCAAGATGATAATGGCATTTTCATTTCTCAAAGTGGATTTGCTAAGGAGATTTTGAATAAGTTCAAAATGGAGAAGTGCAACCCTGTCAACACACCGGTAGAATGCAACTTAAAATTGACCAAAGATGAAGATGGAGAAAATGTCAATCCAACAATGTTCAGAAGCTTGGTTGGAAGTCTAAGATATTTGACGTGCACAAGGCCTGATATTTTGTACGCAGTCGGACTAGTCAGCAGATATATGGAAACACCAAAGGAGTCACATTGGAATGCCGCGAAAAGAATACTCCGTTATTTGAAAGGTACAACTAATTTTGGATTACGATATTCAAAGTCTAATGAGTTCAAATTAGTTGGCTACAGCGATAGTGATTGGGCTGGTGACAAAAATGATCGAAAGAGTACAAGCGGTTTTGCATTTTTTCTTGGTGACACGGCGTTTACTTGGAGTTCAAAGAAGCAACCTATTGTGACACTGTCAACTTGTGAAGCTGAATATGTAGCTGCAACATCTTGTGTGTGCCATGCAATTTGGCTAAGACGAATATTGAAGGAGCTTCAAATGACTCTGCAAGAACCAACAGAAATTTTGGTTGATAACAAGTCTGCGCTGGCACTATCAAAAAATCCAGTTTTTCATGATAGAAGTAAGCACATCGACACAAGGTTTCATTTCATTCGAGAATGCATTGAGCAGAAGGAAGTCATACTTAAATACGTGAGGACTCAAGATCAAATCGCGGATATTTTCACAAAGCCGCTCAAGTACGATGTGTTCAACCAGTTGCGAGCATCACTTGGAATAATCGAGAATTAAGTTTAAGAGGGGGTGTTAAAATAATAAACTTAATTTATTTATGTGGTAGAAATTGAAACACTAGAGTTGGTGGATTTTGTGTGGTGATAATTTAGAGTTAATGGTGTATTAGTTTATGTTTTTATTGTTGCACAATGAATGGTTATAATTGTTTCTCTTGCACTATAAATAGAGCATGGTATGAAGGTTGTAATAATCCAATTCAAAGAAACAAATAGAAAGTATTAAGTCTTTCATCTCTTATAAGTTGTTTTCTTTGATATTCCTCTCCAATTTTTCTAACAAGTTTAGCTGTGTGCAGTCATTTTAGAATGTAACTATGTAAAAGCGTTCTATGCTACGAAGATGTTATTGATCAAGGTTTTCTTCCTGACTTCTAATTTTCTTATGTCCAAAATTTAATTGAGAAATTAATTGTTTTGCTTGCATAGAATGGAGTTCCTGAAGAGACATTTTCCATTTTCTGGACAAGATGGACTACAAGAGCTAAGGGAAATTGCTATGCATTTTGAGGAAAAGAATTACACTGCTGCTGTGAGCCTGGTATGTTGTCAATGCTGGAATGATATACTTTGTTAATTCTCTTATGAAGAGATCCACAAGAAAAAGCTGTGTTCAGAAGTACTAAGGTATCTAAGGGCTAGTTTTGCTAAGCTTTTTTCAGCAGCTATTCGGAAAAGCTCAATTTCCAAGCTTTTCCTAGAAGCACCAGATTTGATTTTGGAAAAACAAATCAGACAGTTCCTAATTAATTAGTATGAATGATCAAAATGTGTTGTTCAAAACAAAAATATGTAGTTCTATTAAAAGTTTGTGAGAGCAACTTATTTTGACAGCAACTTAAAAAGCAATACAAAACTGGCCCCAACTTTTGTTATGTCTTTCTTTTTCAGAACGATTATTCGCGTAAAATATCTTTGAAGTTGCTTTCCATGGAGTCTAAATCTCAAAATACATTTCCCAATTCTTTGACATCCAACTCTTCTGGCAACAACGATACACCTCTCTGTAATTACAGAGGTAAGGTTGAGTACACCCGACCCCCCCTTACCCCGTTTGTGCAGGAGCCATTGGGGTAATGTTGTTGTTGTTGTTTGTTGGAGAATCTGAAGTGATTATATATCTCCTATCTTGCTCTTGCTTGCTAAAATTAATTTTTTTCGCCGAATAGAAACTGGCATAGGAATTCAGATGCTTACGCTGGATGGAATGCCCTTAGCATTATGGTATGATCAGTTATGTTGACTGTAGTTATATTTCATGTGTCTTTTGTTTATTTGATATTCTTGCTACTGTGTAATCCATTGTGAGGATTCTATATAGGATTTTATATGTACCTGTTTTATTTTACTTCTGTTTGCTATGCCATTGTTCATAGCATCTCTTGATTCTACTGCACAAACTGGACACTCAAGTGGAGGTGATTGGCAAGACGAAGTTGACCAAAAGGTAATTTCTTTCGCTTATTGCAGAGTTTTAATACTAAACAGAAGCAAAATATTTCCCTATTAAATTTTAGATATGGGAGACTATTAGATTCAAATAATACATACAGTTAGTTTTGTTGTAAAATATGGAGCATAAAAGTATGCAGAAAATGAAAGGAAAAAATTGATATATTTTTATTGATGGCAAACACACTATTTATAGATTTTACATGATAGGACTATTCAATTCAAATTCAAAATTAAACAAATCCTATCATATTTGATATGAAATCCTAACTTATTTCCTATTATCTCTTATCAACAATTTCAAAGTCAAATATCTAACACTCTTCCTTGACTTTGAAGTTGTAAATTTTATTTTAAAAGATAAATATGATTATAATCATGATATGATCATGGTTATAGTCATAGGCATGGTCATGGCATTGCTCATTGGTTGTTGGCGTTGGTCATTGGTCGTTGGTCGTTGGTCGTTGGTCATTGGTCATTGGTCATTGGTTGTTGGTCGTTGGTCGTTGGTCGTTGGTCGTTGAGTGGAGTCAAAACAACTACTCCTCCTGTTGGATATTTACTGCAACAATGAACTTCTGCAGCTTCATTTCTTTGTGGCTTTTCATCTTTAAAATAATAGATTTATTAGCTAAAGGAGGAACTTCATAGTCTTCTTCAACAGCTTTCATGGTATTTGGCTTTGTGTTTATAAGGATTTGGTTATGGCTTGAAAGTTTTTGTATATGTAGGAAGATAATTTGGTAGGTTTTCTTAGATCATAGGTCCCTTAAGATCAATTATGCTCTTGATACCATGTTGTAAAATATGGAGCATAAAAGTATGCAGAAAATGAAAGGAAAAAATTGATATATTTTTATTGATGGCAAACACACTATTTATAGATTTTACATGATAGGACTATTCAATTCAAATTCAAAATTAAACAAATCCTATCATATTTGATATGAAATCTTAACTTATTTCCTATTATCTCTTATCAACAATTTCAAAGTCAAATATCTAACAAGTTTGAAACCTTAGTAATCATTCTAATAGAATGTTGCAACTTATTGTTTGAATATAGAAAACTTATGGTCCTTTTTTCTTCCTTAAGCTTGTTTTATTATGGCCTAGCTTTTGTACACATGTAACTGATTTTTTGACTGATGCTATATTTGGAGCTTTATTCATTTCATTTTCTTGTGATTGTTATTAGTATGCAAGATTCTTAGTTACATCAATTATAAAGATGAAAGGTCAATAGAGTATAATGAAAATGAATGTGTTCAATTTAAACATGAATTCGAGTTTAAAATTACGTGGTAAACTGGTCATCTAAACTTTGAATTTTTTTTTGGTAATATTTCTTTTATTGCCATTGCAAGTCATTTACTGGCGGCAAAAGTTTTCTTGGTACTTGGGAGACAATTTCAAAACCGAAATCAGGAATGCCTTGTTTTAAAATTTATCTATACTATTGACGCTTCAAGGAAAACTGTCCTTTTTAATGGATCTAAAATAACTATGTTTTTCGAATAAAATAACTAACGATTAATATGCGTTTATTATTTTAAATTCTAGATCAAAGCAATGAAGGAGATGTATT
The DNA here is from genome assembly GCA_947683365.1 of Euphorbia pulcherrima. NCBI lineage: Eukaryota > Viridiplantae > Streptophyta > Magnoliopsida > Malpighiales > Euphorbiaceae > Euphorbia > Euphorbia pulcherrima. The sequence goes on from CANTUS010000016.1 coordinate 11,715,693, forward strand.
TGCCAGAACTGCATGAAATGTACCAGAAAATTGCCTTGAAGTTACAGCAGGTGAGTTGATTCAGTATACTCCCGTTTGCATATTAATTTTGTAAGCATGCTAGCCTTGTGCCAAGGATCGCAATATTGTTACCTGTTCCATCTGGAAAAAAGGATTTCCTACAAAGAGAAGGAAGAACACCTTCTTAACCTATCCATGAAGCCGAACATAATTTTCTTATTTTTGATAAATTGTTGGCCAAACGCATCCAAAGCCCCCTTAACTTGGCACGTTTTGTCACATGCCACCCCCAACTTTCAGCGTCATCACTCTACCCCCCTAAAGTTGGCAAAACGGATACAGTTTGCCCCCTCAATGCCACGTATCAATTTCTGGTTGGTTTTACTTTTCAAAGATTCCACTTTTTAGATTTTTCTTTTTCCAATCAGAAGTTGACATGTGGCATTGAGGGGGGGGGGGAACTGTATCAGTTTTGCGATGTTTAGAGGGTAAAGTGATGACGCTGAAAGTTGGGGGTGACATGTGACAAAACGTGCCAAGTTAAGGGGGCTTTGGATGCATTAAATAGAAAGTTTTGTTGCAATCCTTGAAACTCATGATTATATGCTATTTGTCTTACAGTATGATTCTCTACCACAACCTCCCAAGTTAGAGCAGCTTGACCAATTAAAAATGGTCAAGACCATGTTAGAGCGCATGATATCGCTCTTGCAGGTTCCAAAATATAGCATTATCCCTGGCTTAAAAGAGAAGTTGGGTTTAGATGAGAAGCATATTACAAGTTTTGTAATTGCATTTAATAGTAGGAAGCCTATTCCTCCACCGCAACAAGGACACCATGGCCAGCCTGGACAATCTCAAGTGCAGTCCCTTGAAAATCAATTGAATGCACAAACTGCAACCAAGAGCGATGGATCCAAAACAGCATTGACAAAGTTAATAAGGGGGGAACCAATGCACTAAGGCTCCGACTATATGGGGCCTGTCTGTTTGAGTATTGAGTAACAACTTTTCTGAGGTTACATTGTTGTTGCCAGTTACTAAGTTACTAAGCTATGTGTTATGTCACCCGTTTATGACAGATGGATTATTCTCACCACAGTTTCTTCTGTGATGTTTTTTCTGGGTTTTATTGGTTACTGTAAGCTAGCTAATCATCATCAGTAGACTCTAATCTTATGCTTTTTGGTATTCAAGTTTTCTGTTATCAATTGGCAGTGCTCCTGTTTTCGTATTGCAATCTTTAGTATACATGTGTTTACAGTTCTTTCATCTACTTGTTAAAGGCTTAGTGCATCCGTGGTTCCTCAAACTTGTCCCATTTCACCCAGTGTCCCTGAACAGTTCTCTCAACTTTCAAAAAGTACACCACCTCTTAACACTATGTGTCATCTTCTAGTTTGTTTAACTTTTCAGATTTTCTCTCTCCCATCAATAGCTAAGACGTGATATTCATGGATAAACTTTTGGGGGCAAACCAATCTCCCACATGAAAAGATTTGGAGAAACTTAAGCTATTTATAAGTGACCATCAACCTCCATTAGTATGAGGCCTTTTGGGAAGGAGACCAAAAACAAAACCGTGAGGGCTTGGCCCAAAGTGGACAATATCATACTAATGTGGAGTTCGGGTGCGGCACGGTGGGCCCAACAACTGGTATCGAAGCCTAAGGTTCGAGGCTGGCAAGCGGAATGATGGACTGCTCGGTGAGTAGTTCTCCAATGTGACCCTTGCGAATTGGAGATCTGCAGTTGATGCCTTGTGTCGAAAGTCTTCCTGGCGTGCTTGTTCAGGTGGCGTGTCCCGCAAAGTGGTTGCTGCGGTACAAGATGGTTGGCAGATAAATGAGTTTCGCTAGAGGGGAGGTCACAAGTTGTGTTATCTTTGGTTTGGGGGGAGATTGTTTGGCCAAACCAATATCCCACATGGAAAGATTTGGAGAAACTTGAGCAATTTATAAGTGTCCATCAAACTGCATTAGTATGAGGCCTTTTCGGAAGGAGCCACAAAATCGTGAGGGCTTGGACCAAAGCGGACAATATCATACTAATGTGGAGTTCGGGTGCGGCACGGTAGGCCCAACATAAACTAGTGCATTTTTGTCCAATTGAGGGAGTTAGGAAGGCCTTTTCAAAATTTAGGGAGCAGTGGGTGCTGAGTGGTGTCCCTATTATTGTGGGACCCACTGATTAATAAAAAAAAACAAAAAGAGGCAGGTCGGCAGAACGCTTTTTCAAAAAGTGTACAGTAAAATTACTGTGCATAATTCGGCCATACGCGTTTGTATTTCCTATAAATAGAGAGATTTCTGCCTCAAATGATAGCAGAAGAGTAAGAAAACACAGATAAAAATATTATCTGTGTAGAGAAACTTAGGAAAAGGGTTCCTAAGAGTTAGGCAAGAGAGAAAATAGTGAGATTTTGGGAAACACTTGAGTGCCACTATTTTATAATCTCTTGGTGTACCTACTATTATTTTTATAGTGGAGAATTATTCGGAGTTGGTCCCGTGAATTTTCCTTATTTCATTTGGGGTTTCCACGTAAAAATCTGCGTGTCTTTTTTATTCTGCTGCTATTATTTTTCTCGTAATCTATTATTGGGCCTAACAAGTGGTATCAGAGCCGAAGGTTGTTTTATCAGTAAAATCTGTGGATATATTTTTCAAAAATAAATATACCACGATGACGAGAAAATTACGGGGAATCCGGTGGCGCAATCCGTTCGAAAAACCATCGCACATACGCAATTTGGGTGAATAGTAAAATAGTAACTTGAGTAATAGTATTCATATATAATAACTATTCATATTCCGCAATCTTTTATGAATAGTATTATGTAAGTATACAGGAGGCATACTGTTACTATTTCAATATACAAGTATTATTTAGGTATACAGCACTATTCACATATACAGTCACTATTTATATGAATAGTGAAATTCGTGAATAGTAAAATTTTGCCATTCTTAAATTTTTCGACATGGCGAATGACGGCGTAATGATCAAATTGACGGATACAAATTATTCAATGTGGAAATCCAGAATGGAGGACTACCTCAATTGCAAAGATTTGTATGATCCAATTGAGGGTGATGACGCAAAGCCGAAGGATATGAAAGATCAGCAGTGGATAAAGTTAAAGAAGCAGACATTGGGTACAGTACACCAATGGATAGATGCTAGCCTGAACAACCACGTGAGGAACGAAACAGAACCCAAAGTTCTCTGGAAGAAACTAGAGGATATGTACGAGGCTAAAAATGCTCAAGGAAAAGTGTTCATGATTCGCAAAGTCATGAAGTTGAAATTGACAGAGGGACGATCAATCACACAACACCTGAACGACTTTGAAGGATTCATAAGTGAGTTAGCAGTCACTGGTATGTCCTTGGATGATGAGATGCAAACATGTCTTTTGATGGGAACTCTACCAGATAGCTGGGATACTCTTGTTGTATCATTGAGTAACTCAGCTCCAAATGGTGTGGTAACAATGTCTACGGTAAAGAATAGCCTACTTAATGAAGAACTTCGAAGAAGAGACGTTGCCAGTACCAGTTCACAAGCCCTTGTCACGGAAAACAGGGGCCGAAGCAAGAGTAGAGGACGTGGAAATGAAAAATCCAGAGATAGATCCAAGTCCCGGGAGAAGAGGTCATGCTACCACTGTAGAAAGCAGGGCCATCTCAAAAGGAACTGCCGTTTCTTTAAACAAGAGAATGCAAACCGAAGTCATGATAATGATAAAAATACATCTGCTACAGTCACAAAAGAAGATGGAGAGGTGGCTTTAGTATCTCATTATGCAGATTGTTGTCATGTTGAAGACGCAGATACCGAGTGGATTATAGATTCTGGTGCCTCATACCACTGTGTTCCAAAAAGGGAATACTTCTCAACATACAAAGCAGTCGATTATGGTACTATTAAAATGGGAAATAATAGTGTCTCGCAAATGGTGGGAATCGATGATATCTGCGTGAAGACAAGTGTCGGATGCACATTAACACTTAAAAATGTACGCCACATTCCAGTTCTTCGGTTGAACCTATTGTCTGTTAGTGTATTGGACAAGGAAGGTTATCACAATCATACTGGTAATGGAAATTGGAAACTCACCAAAGGATCATTGGTGGTGGCGAAAGGAAGATTGTGTTCCTCGCTATACAAAATGCACGCAATAATATGTGCGAGTCAACTGAATACGGTTGGAGATGATGCTTCACCAAATTTGTGGCATAAGCGACTGGCGCATGTTAGTGAGAAAGGGTTGAATATACTGGCTAAGAAGTCCCTCATCCCATTAGCCAAAGGAAAAATTAACCCGTGTGATCACTGTTTATTTGGGAAGCAACATCGAGTTTCATTTCAGAAAACCTCTAGAAGAAGAAATAATAAGTTAGAGTTGGTACACTCTGACGTTTGTGGTCCCATGGATACAGAATCCATTGGAGGAAGAAGATACTTTCTTACCTTCATTGATGATTTTTCAAGGAAGACATGGATTTATTTGCTGTGCACAAAGGATAAAGTATTCAAACACTTTCAGCAATTCCATGCAATGGTGGAAAGGGAGACTGGAGTGCCATTGAAGTGTTTACGCAGAGATAATGGTGGTGAGTATATCTCCAAGGAGTTCAAGGATTACTATAGTCAACATGGTATCAGGCATGAAAAGACAGTTCCTGGTACACCTCAACACAATGGTGTTACTGAACGAATGAATCGTACCATTGTCGAAAGAGTTATATCCATGCTCACAATGGGTACCTTACCTAAGTCATTTTGGGGAGAAGCTGTCAATACTGCAGTCTATCTTATCAACCGACTACCTTCAGCACCTTTGGATTTTGATATTCCAGAGAGGGTCTGGACAGGAAGAAATATCTCATACTCTCACTTGAGGGCATTTGGCTGCAAGGCATTTATGCATGTTCCTAAAGAGCAAAGGCTAAAGCTTGATGATAAATCAGTTCTTTGCACTTTTGTCGGTTATGGCGATGAAGAGTTTGGCTACAGATTACGGGATCCAGTGAAAAATAAAATTGTACGGAGCCGAGATGTTGTATTTCATGAGAATAATATCATCGGTGAAAGATCTATAAGTGACGACATTATCGATATAACGCCAAGAGCATTCTATCAGATGATGCCACAGAAAGAAGAATGCATCAATCAGAACAAGATAGAGAAGAAGAGCCAGTTGTGAGGGATCAAGGTGCGATTGTAGATGAAGATACGAATGAAGAGGGTACTGAGCAGGGGGAGCCAGAGAACCCCATTCTACCAGAAGAAGAACCTCAATTAAGGAGATCAGTCATAGAACGCCAACCCATCTTTAAGTTGTTAAGAAAATAACAACCTGTAGTATGGAGCGATCACTGCCAAGTGGTGTTTGACAGAATCAAGGTGTATCTTATTGATCTACCCATTTTGACACCCCCCATCCTAGGAAAATCGCTCATCCTTTACCTGGCTATCTAGGAATCTTCCGTCGGGGCTACGCTTGTCTAGGAACTTATTGGTAAGCATGAAAACGCCATCTAACACTTGAGTAAAAAGTTATTGGATTATAAAACTCGGTATTCAATTATAGAAAAGACCTGCACTACCATGTTTTGGCTCAATAAGAAGTTATGATAGTATTTCCAATCTTATCGCGTCCAAGCCATGGCCAAGATTGACCCAATGAAGTTTCTTTGTCAATCCCCCACTCTAGCCGATAAATTATCCCGATGGTTGCTTCTCCTGTCTGAGTTCGACATTTAATATATGACTTGAAAGGTCATTAAGGGGTGGGCCATAGCTCAATTCCTGGCTAATCAATCCCTTAGCTCTAACTATGAGGAAAATTTGGAGTTTCTTGATGAGCAGCTCGCCTCCATTACAATCCTTGACCATGTCTGGATAATGTACTTCGTTGTTGTTGTGAACTGCCGGGGAGCATCATTGTCACACCGGATAATGAGATAATCCCGTTGTCTAAATGCTTAAAATTCACTATCACCAACAACGATGTTGAGTATGAAGCTTATCTATTCAGCCTTGAGACTCTTGTCCAGGTTTGAGACCACCACGTATCTATCACCAGGGATTCAACTTTAGTTGTCCATTAAGTTATCGGGGATTTGGCTTTGGTCGTCCTTACATTGAGGCTATCCGCAAATTATCTGAGAAATTCACCTCGTGCTTATACCGCCATATCCCTCGGGTCGAGAATTAAATGGCTGACACTTTCACCACTCTCGCATCCCTATAGGATGGGCCTCAGCAGTAACCTATCCACCCTTTAGTTATGTTGTCCACCAAGACCCCCTACCACATTCAATTGGCTCCTCCAATCCTCGCCATCTCATCCGAACCTTGTTGGTATTCTGACATTTCTTGTTCCTCCAAACTAGCCAAAATCCTACGGGTTTTGAGTCAGACCATACCATCCTAAGGTGGCTCGCTGTCCAGTTCCGTATTATAGATAATGATCTATTCAAGCGCACTAGCGACGACCTATTTCTCTGTTGCCTAACTGACTCCGAGGCTCAGAACATAATGGTCCAAGTCCATATCGGTGACTATAGCCCTCACATGAACGGTCTGGGGCTCACAAAGAAAATTCAGCAGTTAGGATATTTTTGGTTCACTCTCACAACCGATTGCATCGCCTAGGTCAAATGGTGCCACCAATGCCAGGTTTACGGGGATATGCAACATGTCCCGCCCACCAAACTCCATCATTTATCTACCCCTTGGCCATTCTCAGCATGGGGGATAGATATAATTGGTGAAATCCATCCTTCTTCAATAAATGGTCATAGATTCATTATGGTAGCAGTAGATTACTTCTGGAAATAGGTGGAGGCCGAATCCTATTACTTCTGGAAATAGGTGGAGGCTGAATCCTTCACCAATATCACTGCCTAGCAGATGGCCAAGTTCATAGAGAAGCACATTTTTGCTCGGTATGGACTTCCACGCCATAGAGTCTCGGACAATGGGGTACAGTTTTAAGGAGCAGCCGCCGACCTAATTGAGAAATATGGGATCGAACACTACAGATCTTCCCCATATAGACCGCAAGCTAATGGAGCTGTTGAGGCAGCTAACAAATCGGTAAAGAAGATTATTTCTAAGATGATAGTCGATTACAGGGATTGGGCAGATAAGCTACCTTTCACTATTTGGGGATATCACACCAGCATTCGTACCCCAATCGGTCAAACTCTGCTTTCTCTAGTCTGCGGGATGGAAGTGGTCTTGCTAATTAAAACTCAAGTTACCTCCCTAAGTGTCACCCTGGAGGCTAAGTTAAAAGAATTTGAATGGACCCAGGCAAGATTTGAACAGTTGAACATGATGGATGAGCAGAGATTAAGGGCCCTTAACAACCTCTAGATGTACCGGCAACATATGGCTCGAGCATATAACAGTCGGGTAAGACACCAGAAGTTTCCCCTAAAGGCTAGTGATTTGGTCCTTAAACATTTGAAGCATTCTACCACTGATGCGAGGGGCAAATTCAAGCCAAACTGGGAAGGACCATATGTGATAAAGAAAATGCTTAGTAAAGGGGCGGTTAAGCTTATGGACATGGATGGGAAAAAGTTTGTGAACCCTGTGAACCAAGACAGGTTTAAGCGTTATCATATCTGATTCAAAAGAAATAAATTGGAAAAGTGGCAAATAAAAAAATTTAGATAATCACTCATATTTTGGTCTTTTACTGATCGGACAAAAATTAGGGTGACACCGACGGTCGGTATCCTGCAAACCGGCCGTGCAAAAATTAGGGGATGAGTCAAAACCGCTAGATCAAAAAACTGAGAAGGACGATCTAGGCAAAAGTTAGGGTATGTAAGCAAAGAACGATTGCTTTCTGGAAAACCAATCTGGGCTAGTTGGCACCAGGAGTTAAATTAATGGGAATGTCAACCAAACATCGCGTACTTTATTTTATCTCAATTAATGAAAGTATCCCTTTTGATAAACTCTAAATGCTTATGCTTATGTGAATCCTGTATTTATAGGGTTAAGATAGCTCTAGTAAGCTTAGGACAGAGTTCATTTTATTCCATATCGAATACGTAATACATAAAAATAATTCTGATAGGCTAAAAAAAGTCTATGCAAAAGTCAAAATATGTCTGCTGGGTCAAAAACCCAAAAAGAATGGTCTAGGCAAAAATTAAGACAAGGTTCGACAGATTAAAAACCCCTCAGGGAGGTCTACGCAAAAGTTAGAACCAAATAAAAGATGTAAAATAAAATAAAGTTCGATAGGTCTGTCACCCCGACTAGCTTATGCAAAAGATAGAACTGATAAAAGTGCATCTTAAACCAAGCTTCCTACATCATCATCATCATAGTACCTAGAAATCTGCCTTAATACGGTAGTAAAAAAGGGCACCTCCACCTGCTCCGAATGCTCCCCCTCGAAGCAGGCCTACGACCGCTCCCGACGGGTCGTCAAGCGTCTTATATCAGCAAGCCATCCTTTGTAATGTGTGTCGGGCTCGATGGTCTCCACATGGTAATAAACCATAATCTAAAATATAGCTCCCCTGGACCACTTCTCCTGGATATGGTTGACCCACCTAGCTTTATAGATTCCGATCTGATTATGGGGTAACTTGATTGGAATTCTTTGCCTCTTGCCATACTGATGGCACAACCGATAAGGGCTGTAGAACGAAGATCTCTTTAGACCTATTAACTGAACACAGGCTCCCCAGGATTCCACAACCACATCCTAGATCCTTCACTATGGACTAACCCACTGAACCTGTCCGTTTGTGAACCCCCTCAAAATATGCACCCCATCGTCATATGTCAGCTGGTTAAAATCGGCCCGTATAAGCCCCCTCTCCCTCAGATGAATGGGTAGTTACTTCTTCGGATTCCCTCGGGGTGCTTCCCTCAACCTCAGTTTCTCCATCAGCCATACCTATAATTTGAGTTCAAGTAAGGATTGAGAAAAGAAATGTGTGAAGTTAGGAAGAACAAAGGATACCTGTAGTAATACGTGCTGATCTCTGATAAGTGCCAGGTCAACGGAAGTAGTATCCATGATCAACAGAACTTCGACCAACCCTCAGCAATGGAAGAAGCACCTATCGATATAGGGCTGATGAGTGAAATTAGCCTGAGCGGTGCAACTGGGCTCACTCCGCACATAAACTTCGCCATGAGTAGTAATGCCATCATGGATGGCATTACTACTCATGGCGAAGTTTATGTGCGGAGTGAGCCATGGCCAAGCAAGGTAAGATCGAGGTGCCCTGTGGCACCACTCTTAAACTACTTTAAGCTGAAACCCATGTTTGTTAGACAACCAGTACAAAAATGGGTCCACATAGTCCAAATTCCATAATCCTTGAGGAATTCCATCCGTGCCAAAATGAAATTCCGGCAGTGCTAGGGGCATGCGTTTAGGACATGGTACCCCAAATTTAGCATGGAACTCTTCGAGCAAGGGGCACAGCTTGAACGATGAAAATTAGAAGACTTGGTCCATTGGATCCTAAAAAGATAGCGCCACTCGAAGGAACTCGAGGCTTACGAGCCATACCGCGATATATTGAAACCCCCAGAGCCTGAATTTTTCAAGCTTCTTCCAGTCTGCATTCCCCAGACATTGTAGAAAACCCCATAGCTATTGGTTGTGGGTCGCCATAGTAGGATTTGGTAGAATGGCTGGAATCATATTTCTGGACAGTGATGCCGCTGGCAATGTGAGTGATGTCGCTGGCGATATGAACCAATCTAGGCGGCATCAATTGATGCCGCCGACGATATGAGCTTTGGGCAGCACTGTCTATATTATTTTAGCTGATTGAGTTTGGGCAATATGAATCATGACGCCAGTGGCATGGAATTAATTTTTCTGACGGCATCAAAAGCAATTTCATCATGTTGGAACTACACAAAACCTGTAAATAACCCTGTAATCCATTTTCAAAATCTGGTGCGGGTGCAAACCCATTTTATTCAATGAAAGCCCGAATGCGCAAATCATTCAAATATTCCAGCCTACCAAAGCAAACAACAATCCAAATTATTCAAACCCCAATGTATCGAGGGTACAAACCAAAATCTGAAATAAAAAGCAAAATGAAAGCATAATCTAGGCATGCCCGCCACTGCCGGCCGAGCGAGATGAAACGTCCTTAAGGCTCACTAGCCAATCATTATCCTCATCCTCGTCTCTCCCCTAAGTCATCGGGACGCTGCTAGACTCCTCAACCGCAGCAAACGGGGCATCGACCGGTGGACATCTTCACTCCTCTACTACTGGTGCTATCGGGATCTACGCTATCCAAATTTTGCTTGCTCCTCTGCTCTTAAACAGTAGCCTCTAACTGGCCCTTAAGGTTGCTCACTCGACGTCGAAGTTTTGTAGTCTCCTCCTCATATCTCCGCCGGGCCGCATCGACATCCGATAGGGAAAGGGCCAAGAAATCCTACAAACCGGGGAAAATGTCAATAAGGCACTTTATTCATAACATCCCTACATGCATCTTATCTTATTTTGGCATGTCACAATAGGGAATGTACCTAAACAAGTAGCAATTGCCCAATAAGTGTGTCTCAGAGAGCAAAATTGTTCTTTATCAGTTGCTCTACATGGCTCCGCGCAACCTGAAAAATCTAAAATGTGAATCAATAAGCACCCGCATCCAAAGGTGAGCAAGAAAGCAATTATCATGTTATCAAGCCTTACATAAGTAGTGCTCTCTGGCATGAAGATCGGAGCATACCGGCTCGGGCCTATATTCCTGGGTTGAAACTCGCCTCAAGAGTTCATCAGCAAGAACTGGGTCTCCATCGGGTTGACCAAGCGCCCTTCTACAAAATTTATCCCCTCTGGTGCACTATAGTACTGCATCCGACTCTGGTTGTCCTGACCTCTCTTCCTCACAGGTTCCTGAAAAGCATGAAAAATACACATAAGTGACATTCCTAAACCCAAATAATTGCAAATCATGCATGAAATGCAATCATACCTCAAAAGAGCGGTGCCCCCCTCAGGACATTGGTACACTCTGGCCAGCTACATCCGCACCTGTCTCATTCTCTCCCTCAGGCTTGATCTCAATGTTGTCTTCAACCTCCATCTCAGCCTTCTCTTCCTCTTCTTCTTCCTCCTCCTCAACATCTACAATACCTTTGAGCCACCTCTTCTCCTCCTCCAGCCTTTGCTCATTATGGTACTCAATTGTATCATTCTTATAAATGCGGGGGCACAGGGGGAGTAGGCGCTGCTGGTGCCGCTCGTAGGAGACCGAAACACTCGGAATGACTAGCCATTCCCCTCGATATAATCGGCTTGGTCAGCCACAGACGTAATCACCAGATGGGGCCATTATAAGCCTTTAGGGGGATCAGTAGGCCCCAGTCTATCGGCCTTAAGGACAAACCTCCGGCCTCGTATGTGCTTCCCTAAGTACCACTGTTGGGACAAGGGGCACTCCACGACAAACCGACGGTCATCCACCTACTTCCTAACCCTCGCAACTTCTAGCAGGTTCTCCACCCCGTCAAACGGATCCGAGACAAGCTGCACCAACAATCAACCAAAACAACTGATGTAAGTATGATGTAAATTCATAAAAGCTTTTTGTTTACTAATATTTTGTTCTAAGTGTTAAACAGGGACTAAATCAAAAGATCGCATATCGAGCTCAATCGCACACTCCTCAAGACCTCCTTGTACTTTATGGGGTACTTGGCCTTCCCACCAATACCACCATACCAACAGGCGAGAAAATGGGAACCCGGCTGCACGGTCTTCTTAAACTCGACCGGTGGAAGGATCTGGTGCTCAATAGCCTAGGCCTGCACAAGTAATAATTAATTAGTTCAAAAAACATCCACAGTAAATGAGACAAGCACAATCAAGTAAAATGCTTCCAAGGAAGGTATACCTGAAGTAGCAGATGGCAGAGATGGAGGGCCTTCTCTTTCTTCCGAGCTCCTACATCTAGCCCGTGATACATCTGCACTAAGATGGCCCTCGATAAGTTCTTCTTCTTGATGTTCGCCACATCCTCCATGGCGAATATCAGCCCGTAGTTGATCTTGCTCCTCGAAATCAGAAAAAATAGCAAGGTGAGCAAGGAAATCATGAAGGAGCGGACACATGCATCCTTATCATCTTCCGACACCACATCCACTCTAGTCTAGTGTTGGTGCAGCTCACTATAGGATGGCTGCCCTGTGATGAACTTCAAGCCAAATAGCTCATTCACTCGCCTCATAACGGGCCTCTCAGTGCGATACTTGTCTATATAGGTGTCAAAATGGATGACCTCATCCATCCATAGGAGCCCAATCATGGCCACAACATCAGAAGGCATGATTATCGCCACCCCAAATAAGAAGTGAAAAGAATGGCTGGTTTTGGACCAACTCTCTGTAAGAGCCGTCACAGCTGGATGGGAGAGCTTTGGCATTAGCATGGGCATAATTCAGGCAAAGTCCCCAAAGCCCGTCTCATTAATGGCCAGCATAAGTTTTGGGTCCTTTTCTGAAATATGGTGCCACCACTCGCCGATGGTGCCCATACCTCCGGAGTAGGTCAGTCCGTATGAATGCAAATACCAAAAGCAAAATAGATAAGTCACTATTTATTTTCTCACCACTGATACCAGCTGGAAGGCTGCTGATGTCACTTCTGCTATAAGCGATGTCGCCAGTGACATCATACATATCGCTGGCGGTATAGATGATATCGCTGGCGGCATCAACTTAAGTAGAAATTACATCAAATCTTCCTAGGCCTTTTTCTAAGGCCCGATGCCGCTGGTGATATCACTCATGTCGCCGGTGACATCACAACCTGCAGGCAGAACCTGTTTTTCCCTAAAAAATGCATCAATTGCCTTAAAACCACAAAATCGTAATTAATCAAACCATAAGCCTAAAAATAGTAAAAATTAAACCTAAAACATGCAATATCAATTTGTAATCAATCTATTTCAAGCTTATAACTACTATCATGGTATGATTTTGAGCCTAAGGCCGAATCAAAACCCAACCCAAAAAGAAAAACCTCGAGTTTTGCAGGATTACCTGGACGTAGCAAAGGTGCTTCTCCTTGTCCGAGGTCAGGTTGGTGATGGGGGTATTGATCCCATACCCGTACATCTCTGCCATCTCTTTCAAGCCATAAGCAACAGGAATCGAGAGAATTTTCAGCCCCTTGATGGAGGAATCAGACCGGCCCTCCCTAGCCTTAGCAGATTTTCCCTTGAAAGCCTTGGCAATTCTCTTTATGATTGGAATAACGAAGAAAGCGAAAGATTTAGAGAAAAATAGAGCGAAAGGAGGGTACGGTTTCTACAGAATGAGGAAGGAAGAGTGTTTTACTTCCTTTTAAATAGCCATGTAGAATTCGAGGAGTTTTAATTTATCTAAAATTGCCCAATTCATGCCGTCGGCGGTATCATTCCATACCGCCAGCAACATCAGTCATGTCGCCGATGGCATCACCTTCTTTAATTTAAATTTTGAATTCGTTTGACCAGTCAAACTACCATGTGGCACTCACATCACTGGCGACATCATCCCATACCGCCAACGACATCATCCATGTCACCGATGATGTCATCTCCTCCCCCCTGCTTTTTTCAGCCATCCTCGATAAAATCCCAACTCTGGCCCTGACATCCCAGGACTTATAAACCCTTATAATTTTTACAATTACATTTTACTATTGATCAAAGGGGCAAAAATATTTTTTGTTTCACAAAATCGATCGAGCAGGAAAAACATCATCTAAAATCTGTCTAATCTTTTTGTCATTCTACTCTTCGCAGGAACAATCCATAAATATAAACCCAATATGCTCATTTTGTACACTACCCAAAGATTATGGCATGACCCGATATATGTCAATCTTTAGGTTCACCCCTCGAATGCTAACTGAAGGTCCCTGATACAGTCGTTGTACGTATCACCCTTTGGGTTCACCCCTAGAACGCCAACTGAAGGTCCCTAATACAGTCTCTGTATGTATCACCCTTTGGGTTCACCCCTAGAATGCCAACTGAAGGTCCTTAACATAGTTTTTGTACGTATCACCCTTTGGGTTCACCCCTAGAGTGCCAACTGAAGGTCCCTAATACAGTCTCTGTACGTATCACCCTTTGGGTTCACCCCTAGAATGTCAACTGAAAGTCCCTAATATAATCTCTGTACGTATCATAACGTGACCCGGCATGACCCTGTACATGTCGCCTTTGGGTTCACCCCTCTAAGATTGTAATGTGACCCAAAACTACACTCCACCAATCCATAAAGAATAAGTCCGACCAAGGGGCAATCACTCTACAAAGCACAAGTCCGACCAAGGGGTAATATCTCCGCAAAGCACAAGTCCTACTAAGGGACAATCTCTCCACAGAGCTCAAGTCCGACTAAGGGACAATCTCTCCATAAAACTCGAGTCCGACCAAGGGGCAATCACTCTGCAAAGCACAATTTTGACCAAGGGATAATCTCTCTATAAAGCTCAAGTCCGACTAAGGAACAATCTCTCCACAAAGCACAAGTCCGACCAAGGGGCAACCAATCCATAAAGCATAAGTCCGATCAAGGGGTAATCTCTCTACAAAGCTCAAGTCCGGCTAAGGGGCAATCACTCCATAAAGCACAAGTCCGACCATGGGGTAAAGAAGTCATCCATCAGGTATCATTCCTATCCCTTGCTCTTTCATGCGATCATACTGACATGTGGCAGCAGTGATCCCCCGAGGGGTTGCCTGTGAGCACGGGATTTTACAGTCTCTCTCACAAGACGATGATGATGTGTACCCAATTTTAATGCCTCTAAATAAAAGTTCCCTTTAGAATTTTTATTACCCATGTAACGTTCCTTGCAAACTTTATACTTGGTAGAATCCAGTTTGGCGTAGTTGATAACGCGTCCGGTAGGAGCTTGAACCGATGATTTACACCCAAATTAATCAAATCTCAAAAATATAATTAAAATTCAAAAATCTCGCTTTTAACCCCTTTTGGCATCTTTTTAGCCTTATGGGCCCGCTGGCTGTCGGCTTGCAGGAAGCTAATGCGGCTGGCGGTATCAGCCATGCCACCAGCGGTATCACCATATCGCCGGCGGCATGGCCCAAAGCGGGCGTCTACACAGACAGCTTCTTTTTCTTCCCTTGACCAGCCTTTTTGCCACTTTCGGTGGAACTGGTAAAAAAGGTCTTAAAGACCACCCCAATTTGCCTATAAAAACACACCTTAGGCTTTCAAAGAAAAGGAGAACAAGAGGAGGAAAGGGAAACTTAATTCTAGAGTGAGAAAATAGATTTTAGTGAGATAAGAATTAGAGAAGGTAGGAAAAAGGATTTTGATCCAATTTTCCTCATTTTTTTCTTTGAACTCTCTGATTGCGAGCTTAAAATCAGTAGATCTTTAAGTTAAAATCAACTTTATAGGATTTAGAGACTTAAAACTCTTAAATTTACTACTAAATCATCATTACAAGCTCCCCGAAGGTGTTCCTTGGTTCACGAAGAGGTGTATTCATGACCTCGAGGTAAAAATTCTGAGTCTCACAGCTCTTTGGCATTAATATTGCTGGTTTGTCCTGATTCTTGTTGATTTGTGTTCGTTTTTGGGTTATTGATCATTTTTTACTGTTGCCTGCTGCTGCTGCAAGAAATTGAAGTCGTCGAAGACATGTGATTTTGCCGGCGGTATCACTAATGTCGCTAGAGACATCACTGATACTACTAGCGGCATCACATTCCCTAGGGAACTCACTTTCTTGTAGGACCCTTTCTTTATGGTACTCAGAAAGCCATGTAACCTGCCTGCAAAACTGATGGCTCTAGTGACATCATTGATGTCGCTGGTGACATCAGTCATATCATCGGCGGCATGAACTTCTGGACAGCCGTTTTATTTCGTTCATTTCCGTCCTACTTTATTTTCTGAAGCTAGGATACACAGTGCAACGATGGAGGTCTAAAACTTCCGAAAAACAAACCTCACCCCATACCATGAGGCATTTTCACTAATAATCTGGATAAAACAACGATCGGGTCCAAAATTTGATTAAAAATGGAATTTTCCTGCAAACGCCGCTCAAATCTCATTTTAGCCAACTAATCGGGCTTTATAATATTGTAAATGAAATATGTTATATCCACGCTAACTCGGGTCTTGTTTGGTTTGCTAACTATACATGATTCGTGATATATCTCGTACGACATGCCGTATTTGTGCTAATCATCTTCTGCAGGTAGATTGTATGTTAGGCCTTCGAGTATTTCATTTATCGTATAGAAAAATGTATAGGATTTGGAAGCCTTGTAATAATTTTACTTTCCTCACTTATTTTTGGATGACTGTTATAATTTTTATCGTTTTGATTGCTTGATAAACGCAAAAACAACATAATAACCGAAAATACAAGTAAATAGGATGGATTAAACCGATTAAGAAAGAATGAAATATTTTAACTTGGCCTAATGAAAAATAGATAATATCATCCGAACTCGGAATCTCTACTTAAGGTATGGTCCAACCATTCGGTGGGAAAATTGTACCAAAATTTCCTGGTTGAGCTGAACCGGGTGGCTACTCTATTTTAAGTAAGGGATTTTGATCTCGTATCTTTTGAGCATTAAAATACGCAAAACCATTTTCTAATCACATCACTCACCCCAATTATTTTTAGAGGTCGGTCCTCCGGCCCGGCTTCACAGCCGTCTTGAAAACGTCGTCCGCTCACATTAATAATAAATAATAACATTTTTATTATTAAAAATTGATTTTACATGTAAACAAGAAATTACATTCACATTTTAGAACATATCCAAATACAGTAAAATCAATGGACATTCCTTCCATTTTTATTTCGTTACCTTGTAATGTTCTAAAAAGCGCTAGGCGCTAGTCGGGCGGCTAGAGCTTCAAAACGCCTAGGCGGGGCCTGATTAGTGGCATAAAGCATAATTTAGACCATATTTTAAAACTCACTAAGTGCTAATTGAACGGTAGGGACTTCCTGATTAGTGGCATAAAGCATATTGTTTCTCGGTTTGAGACTCAAAATGACAATTTTATTGTGAGAACACTTTGATGTAATTTAGTTTTTCTAACTAAACTACTTTTTATTGCTAAGTTATGATTATAAAATATAATGGCATAATAAAAAAATCAAAATTAGGCGCCGCCTAGGCAGAAAATATTGGACTAGGCGGTGCCTAGGCGGCAATAAATCGATCGAGCGCCTGATAGTGCCCTAGGAATGAAAAGTCGGACGGCATGCCCAAAAATAGCGCCTAGCCAGGGCCTGAATTGGACTACATGGGGATTTTTAAAACGGTACTTGTATGAATCAAACACGCCATTAATTTTGTGTAATGCATTTGTAATCTAATTATCAAGACATTGAATCATAATCATGTTGGAATTTTCCCATCTTATAATTTTCTTGCAATTTGACCGAAAAAAATACAAATCCAATAAACGCATTAATAGCACAAAATTGTCTAAGACACGTTTTCTCCATGCAAAACAAGTGACAAAACGAGTCCAACCTCATTTTTCCCGAGACACGTTTTCCCCGTGCAAACAAAACTGGCAAAAATGCGTCCCGACTCTTTTTGGCCAAGACACGTTTTCTTCATGCAAACAAATGTGGCAATATTGCGTCCAAACTCCTTTTATCTCAGATTTGAAACTAAATTTCAACAACCAATTTCCTTAAGATGAAGATTTTTTTCTCCTTAAACAGTTAAAGAACTAAGGTTCAAAAGATTTGAAAATTTGAAATGTTTGAATATGCAATAAAGAAAAATTCTAGAAGTATTTAAGGAAGGGCAAAAACGTCCTTTAGGACAGCAATAATATAAAATACTAGGTAGACCTGCTCACGAGATGGGGTTTCCGTCCGGTCGGGACCAAACCTGGCTTGGACATTCATTTATTTACAAAACTCGGTCTGAGTAAAGCCCAAAATTTTATGGGTTGAGCTTAGTTTTCATATAAATACCCAAGCCTAACCCGTGACTGACCCGATAAATAATAAATTTATTATTAAATATTTGTATATTATATATAACAATTTTTTGGATTTTTATGTTTAACATAAACTATTACAAATCTCTTACTAATTAAAGGCTGAGCTCGATCAATACCGGCTCAATTTATTCAAATGTAAAGAAAAAAGCAACAAAAAAAAGAAAAAAAAGAAAAGAAAAATAAAAATCTCTAGGATGTTAACAAAGTTATTTGCAATCTAGTGCAAAAATAATGAACTATTAAAGAACCCAATCACAACAGAGTGTGATCAAAATGATCTTAAGATCCATAGCAGCAACTGAATTATAGCCGGCATGATAAGGAATGGCATGAAAAAATTCCTCGTGATGCAACAATGTCAATCCCGGCGAGAAGGCTGAGATGATGAGGCCTAATGGCAAAGATGACGACAACATCAACATAAGATTCAAAGCAATTTCGAGGTCGTATAGGCACAATGTCGAAACATCATAGTGTCGACTCAGATCAAAACCAAGATCCAAGCCGATATACAAATTCACCTTCCAAGGAAGAAACATCATTCAAAATGTCCACTCTCGAGACCCAACCCGATAATCAAAATCACTTAAAGAGAAAAGTCTTGAAGTAGTACCGTCTGATGAGGAACCAAAGCTCCGACAAGATCGAAACTACCCAACTCATGCGAGGGCTGCAGCTAAAGAAATCGCAACTGTAAGGTTCGCAATCACTACTGCCTGAGAGACCTCCGCCGGTAAGAAAAAAATCTGACGGACTAGGGAATAGATGAAAGCCCTAGTCGCATGCTCATAAACGCCTCTAAGGAGAAGTTGTGAGGGCTATCCCCTTGACGAACTATCGACCAAAAAGCAAGCATACAGATGAGGGGTGCCTGTCCCCTTGAAGGACTGCTGGAAACAAAGCCAGTAAAAAGAGAAAAAATCTGAGCAGCTTAACCGTCTGCTCCTTAACGATTGAAGGAGGAGATGCGAAATGAGCCGTCCATTGTGTTGGAAACGAATAGTAGATGGACGAGCAACAGTCTCCATGTCGAACTGCCGGTCAAATCACCGATGAGAGAAGGCATCTGGGCAGTTAGGGTTCAAGAGAGAACCGTAGCAGCCTCACTTTTATTCAATCGCTCTATGTTCCTTATAAATCTCTTACTATTTAATAAATTATCTATGAAAATTAAAATGTAATTATTGTAAAGTATTTAAACATATTTGTATAAAATTTTATTTTTCACTGTTTTTAGTTTACTTAAAAATGTAAATGAAAACTATTCATGAACTTTGTGTCAGGCTTGAAAATGACATCTTAAACTCAGTCCGAGCCCGAAGTATTAAAATGTGGGTTGGGCCAAAGTTGGATTGGTGGTTTTAGTAAAAATCCTGACAAGTCCCGGTACTAACTCAACCCAACTTGATGAACAAATGTACTCACTGGGTAATAGGGAAAAGCATCATTGTGGAAGGATAATATTGTAAATTTGGCAGAATAATTTGTATAAGTAACGGCTTATGTATACAAATTATTGTTTTTCTGTTGTGTCGACTTTCCTTCTCCATGACAGCAATAAATTCACCATTAACTCGGACTAATTATCAGTAAGATTAGACGCATTTAAACTCAAGGTGATTGTTGCTTTCTCTATTTGTTTTCCTATTACTGACATTGATTGAATTCTTTCGTTCGATATTTGTTTTAATTCCATAAGACTGTTTATTAAGCTTTTTCATGGTCGATTTTGCGGTTGAATCATCAATTTTTGTTCATTTCCTTAGTTGATACATATATGATTTTCAGTTTTGAAATCGAAAGATCGGAAGCCAACATTTGGTCGCCTTTTATGCTGTGGTTTTGTATTATTCCTTAAAAAAATATTTGCGTAATTTATTTCATGTTATCATTACTGTGATAATGCCTTACTGCATGGGTGAAGTTCCAAATTTCGTGACAAAATTTGGTTATTGTTTTTTTTTCTGGATTAAATCAATTTACTCTACGCTGCTGTAGTGAAGATATTTCATTGTGCAGTAGTTTTCTTTACCTTTTGAGTTATTCAAATGGTTCATACTATACATCTTTTCAGGCATTCTCATGGATAGCAATGATTGGAGACCTAATGTTGGCCAAGGTTCTAAGCCTCATGTGGAGACAGGAGGTGATTGGAGAACTCAGTTGACACCTGATTCCCGCGAAAAAGTTGTCAATAAGATGTTAGTATTCCCTTTACTTTAAAGGGCTTTTCTGTCTGTTTTTTTTATTGCCTGAGTCTTATTTATTTTCCAGAATGGGTCACATTTGAAACTATAGTTGAGTTTATCCGTATGAGAAATGAGATGGATGCAAATGTATGTGTTATTCATATTCAAAATATTTTCCTATCTTTGAAGTTGCTTTCCATGGAGTCTAAATCTCAAAATACGTTTCCCAATTCTTTAACATCCAACTCTTCTGGCAACAGCGACACACCTCTCTGTAATTACAGGGGTAAGGTTGAGTACACCCGACCCCCCCTTACCCCGTTTGTGCAGGAGCCATTGGGGTAATGTTGTTGGTGTTGTTTGTTGGAGAATCTGAAGTGATTATATATCTCCTATCTTGCTCTTGGTTGCTAAAATTAATTTTTTTCGCCGAGTAGAAACTGGCATAGGAATTCAGATGCTTACGCTGGATGGAATGCCCTTAGCATTATGGTATGATCAGTTATGTAGACTGTAGTTATATTTCATGTATCTTTTGTTTATTTGATATTCTTGCTACTGTGTAATCCGTTGTGAGGATTCTACATAGGATTTTATATGTACCTGTTTTATTTTACTTCTGTTTGCTATGCCATTGTTCATAGCATCTCTTGATTCTACTGCACAAACTGGACACTCAAGTGGAGGTGATTGGCAAGATGAAGTTGACCAAAAGGTAATTTCTTTTGCTTATTGCAGAGTTTTAATACTAAACAGAAGCAAAAGATTTCCCTATTAAATTTTAGATATGGGAGACTATTAGATTCAAATAATACGTACAGTTAGTTTGAAACCTTAGTAATCATTCTAATAGAATGTTGCAACTTATTGTTTGAATATAGAAAACTTATGGTCCTTTTTTCTTCCTTAAGCTTGTTTTATTATGGCCTAGCTTTTGTACACATGTAACTGATTTTTTGACTGATGCTATATTTGGATTTTAACTAGCTTTATTCATTTCATTTTCTTGTGATTGTTATTAGTATGCAAGATTCTTAGTTACATCAATTATAAAGATGAAAGGTCAATAGAGTATAATGAAAATGAATGTGTTCAATTTAAACATAAATTCGAGTTTAAAATTACGTGGTAAACTGGTCATCTAAACTTTGAATTTTTTTTTGGTAATATTTCTTTTATTGCCATTGCAAGTCATTTACTGGCGGCAAAAGTTTTCTTGGTACTTGGGAGACAATTTCAAAACCGAAATCAGGAATGCCTTGTTTTAAGATTTATCTATACTATTGACGGTTCAAGGAAAACTGTCCTTTTTAATGGATCTAAAATAACTATGTTTTTCGAATAAAATAACTAACGATTAATATGCGTTTATTATTTTAAATTCTAGATCAAAGCAATGAAGGAGATGTATTTGCCTGAACTGCATGAAATGTACCAGAAAATTGCCTTGAAGTTACAGCAGGTGAGTTGATTCAGTATACTCCCGTTTGCATATTAATTTTGTAAGCATGCTAGCCTTGTGCCAAGGATCGCAATATTGTTACCTGTTCCATCTGGAAAAAAGGATTTCCTACAAAGAGAAGGAAGAACACCTTCTTAACCTATCCATGAAGCCGAACATAATTTTCTTATTTTTGATAAATTGTTGGCCAAACGCATCCAAAGCCCCCTTAACTTGGCACGTTTTGTCACATGCCACCCCCAACTTTCAGCGTCATCACTCTACCCCCCTAAAGTTGGCAAAACGGATACAGTTTGCCCCCTCAATGCCACGTATCAATTTCTGGTTGGTTTTACTTATCAAAGATTCCACTTTTTAGATTTTTCTTTTTCCAATCAGAAGTTGACATGAGGCATTGAGGGGGGGGGGAACTGTATCAGTTTTGCGATGTTTAGAGGGTAAAGTGATAACAAAACGTGCCAAGTTAAGGGGGCTTTGGATAGAAAGTTTTGTTGCAATCCTTGAAACTCATGATTATATGCTATTTGTCTTACAGTATGATTCTCTACCACAACCTCCCAAGTTAGAGCAGCTTGACCAATTAAAAATGGTCAAGACCATGTTAGAGCGCATGATATCGCTCTTGCAGGTTCCAAAATATAGCATTATCCCTGGCTTAAAAGAGAAGTTAGGTTTAGATGAGAAGCATATTGCAAGTTTTGTAATTGCATTTAATAGTAGGAAGCCTATTCCTCCACCGCAACAAGGACACCATGGCCAGCCTGGACAATCTCAAGTGCAGTCCCTTGAAAAACAATTGAATGCACAAACTGCAACCAAGAGCGACGGATCCAAAACTGCATTGACAAAGTTAATAAGGGGGGAACCAATGCGCTAAGGCTCCGACTATATGGGGTCTGTCTGTTTGAGTATTGAGTAACAACTTTTCTGAGGTTACATTGTTGTTGCCAGTTACTAAGTTACTAAGCTATGTGTTATGTCACCCTTTTATGACAGACGGATTATTCTCACCACAGTTTCTTCTGTGATGTTTTTTCTGGGTTTTATTGGTTACTGTAAGCTAGCTAATCATCATCAGTAGATTCTAATCTTATGCTTTTTGGCATTCAAGTTTTCTGTTATCAATTGGCAGTGCTCCTGTTTTCGTATTGCAATCTTTAGTATACATGTGTTTACAGTTCTTTCATCTACTTGTTAAAGGCTTAGTGCATCCGTGGTTCCTCAAACTTGTCCCATTTCACCCAGTGTCCCTGAACAGTTCTCTCAACTTTCAAAAAGTACACCACCTCTTAACACTATGTGTCATCTTCTAGTTTGTTTAACTTTTCAGTTTTTCTCTCTCCCATCAATAGCTAAGACATGATATTCATGGATAAACTGTTGGGGGCAAACCAATCTCCCACATGAAAAGATTTGGAGAAACTTAAGCTATTTATAAGTGACCATCAACCTCCATTAGTATGAGGCCTTTTGGGAAGGAGCCCAAAAATAAAACCGTGAGGGCTTGGCCCAAAGTGGACAATATTATACTAATGTGGAGTTCGGGTGCGGCACGGTGGGCCCAACAACTAGTATCAAACCCTAAGGTTCGAGGCTGGCAAGCGGAATGATGGACTGCTCGGTGAGTAGTTCTCCAATGTGACCCTTGTGAATTGGAGATCTGCAGTTGATGCCTTGTGTCGAAAGTCTTCCTGGCGTGCTTGTTCAGGTGGCGTATCCCGCAAAGTGGTTGCGGCGGTACAAGATGGTTGGCAGATAAATGAGTTTCGCTAGAGGGGAGGTCACAAGTTGTGTTATCTTTGGTTTGGGGGGAGAATGTTTGGCCAAACCAATATCCCACATGGAAAGATTTGGAGAAACTTGAGCAATTTATAAGTGTCCATCAAACTGCATTAGTATGAGGCCTTTTCGGAAGGAGCCACAAAATCGTGAGGGCTTGGACCAAAGCGGACAATATCATACTAATGTGGAGTTCGAGTGCGGCACGGTAGGCCCAACATAAACTAGTGCATTTTTGTCCAATTGAGGGAGTTATGAAGGCCTTTTCAAAATTTAGGGGGCAGTGGGTGCTGAGTGGTGTCCCTATTATTGTGGGACCCACTGATTAATAAAAAAAAATCAAAAAGAGGCAGGTCGGCAGACCGCTTTTTCAAAAAGTGCACAGTAAAATTACTGTGCACAATTTGGCCATACGCGTTTGTATTTCCTATAAATAGAGAGATTTCTGCCTCAAATGATAGCAGAAGAGCAAGAAAACACAGATAAAAATATTATCTGTGTAGAGAAACTTACGAAAATCGTTCCTAAGAGTTGGGCAAGAGAGAAAATAGTGAGGTTTTGGGAAACACTTGAGTGCCACTATTTTATAATCTCTTGGTGTACCTACCATTATTTTTATAGTGGAGAATTATTCGGAGTTGGTCCCGTGGTTTTTCCCTAATTTATTTGGGGTTTCCACGTAAAAATTTGCGTGTCTTTTTTATTCTGCTGCTATTATTTTTCTCGTAATCTATTATTGGGCCTAACAAGTGGTATCAGAGCCGAATGTTGTTTTATCAATAAAATCTGTGGATATATTTTTCAAAAATAAATATACCACGACGACGAGAAAATTACGGGGAATCCGGTGGCGCAATCCGTTCGAAAAACCGTCGCACATACGCAATTTGGGTGAATAGTAAAATAGTAACTTGAGTAATAGTATTCATATATAATAACTATTCATATTCGGCCATCTTTTATGAATAGTATTATGTAAGTATACAGGAGGCATACTGTTACTATTTCAATATACAAGTATTATTTGGGTATACGACACTATTCACATATACGGTCACTATTTATGTGAATAGTGAAATTCGTGAATAGTAAAATTTTAGCATTCTTAAATTTTTCGACATGGCGAATGACGGCGTAATGCAAATTGACGGATACAAATTATTCAATGTGGAAATCCAGAGTGGATGACTACCTCAATTGCAAAGATTTGTATGATCCAATTGAGGGTGACGACGCAAAGCCGAAGGATATGAAAGATCAGCAGTGGATAAAGTTAAAGAAGCAGACATTGGGTACAGTACGCCAATGGATAGATGCTAGCCTGTACAACCACGTGAGGAACGAAACAGATCCCAAAGTTCTCTGGAAGAAGCTAGAGGATATGTACGAGGCTAAAAATGCTCAAGGAAAAGTGTTCATGATTCGCAAAGTCATGAACATGAAATTGACAGAGGGACGATCAATCACACAACACCTGAACGACTTTGAAGGATTCATAAGTGAGTTAGCAGTCACTGGTATGTCCTTAGATGATGAGATGCAAGCATGTCTTTTGATGGGAACTCTACCAGATAGCTGGGATACTCTTATTGTATCACTGAGTAACTCAGCTCCAAATGGTGTGGTAACAATGTCTATGGTAAAGAATAGCCTACTTAATAAAGAACTTCGTAGAAGAGACGTTGCCAGTACCAGTTCACAAGCCCTTGTCACGGAAAACAGGGGCCGAAGCAAGAGTAGAGGATGTGGAAATGATTAATCCAGAGATAGATCCAAGTCCCGGGAGAAGAGGTCATGCTACCACTGTGGAAAGCAGGGCCATCTCAAAAGGAACTGCCGTTTCTTTAAACAAGAGAATGCAAACCGAAGTCATGATAATGATAAAAATACATCTGCTACAGTCACAAAAGAAGATGGAGAGGTGGCTTTAGTATCTCATGATGCAGATTGTTGTCATGTTGAAGACGCAGATACCGAGTGGATTGTAGATTCTGGTGCCTCATACCACTGTATTCCAAAAAGGGAATACTTCTCAACATACAAAGCAGGCGATTATGGTACTATTAAAATGGGAAATAATAGTCTCTCGCAAATGGTGGGAATCGGTGATATTTGCGTGAAGACAAGTGTCGAATGCACATTAACACTTAAAAATGTACGACACATTCCAGATCTTCGGTTGAACCTGTTGTCTGTTAGTGTATTGGACAAGGAAGGTTATCACAATCATACAGGCAATGGAAATTGGAAACTCACCAAAGGATCATTGGTGGTGGCGAAAGGAAGATTGTGTTCCTCGCTATACAAAATGCACGCAATAATATGTGCGAGTCAACTGAATACAGTTGGAGATGATGCTTCACCAAATTTGTGGCATAAGCGACTGGCGCATGTTAGTGAGAAAGGGTTGTATATACTGGCTAAGAAGTCCCTCATCCCCTTAGCCAAAGGAAAATTTAACCCGTGTGATCACTGTTTATTTAGGAAGCAACATCGAGTTTCATTTCAGAAAATCTCTAGAAGAAGAAATAATAAGTTAGAGTTGGTACACTCTGACGTTTGTGGTCCCATGGATACAGAATCCATTGGAGGAAGAAGATACTTTCTTACCTTCATTGATGATTTTTCAAGGAAGACATGGATTTATTTGCTGCGCACAAAGGATCAAGTATTCAAGCACTTTCAGCAATTCCATGCAATGGTGGAAAGGGAGACTGGAGTGCCATTGAAGTGTTTACGCACAGATAATGGTGGTGAGTATATCTCCAAGGAGTTCAAGGATTACTGTAGTCAATATAGTATCAGGCATGAAAAGACAGTTCCTGGTACACCTCAACACAATGGTGTTGCTGAACGAATGAATCGTACCATTGTCGAAAGAGTTATATCCATGCTCAAAATGGCTACCTTACCTAAGTCATTTTGGGGAGAAGCTGTCAATACTGCTGTCTATCTTATCAAATGACTACCTTCAGCACCTTTGGATTTTGATATTCCAGAGAGGGTCTGGACAGGAAGAAATATCTCATACTCTCACTTGAGGGTATTTGGCTGCAAGGCATTTATGCATGTTCCTAAAGAGCAAAGGCTAAAGCTTGATGATAAATCAGTTCCTTGCACTTTTGTCGGTTATGGCGATGAAGAGTTTGGCTACAGATTAAGGGATCCAGTGAAAAAGAAAATTGTATGGAGCCGAGATGTTGTATTTCACGAGAATAATACCATCGGTGAAAGATCTACAAGTGACGACGTTATCGATATAACACCAAAGAGCATTCTATCAGATGATGCCACAGAAAGAAGAATGCATCAATCAGAACAAGATGGACAAGAAGAGCCAGTTGTGAGGGATCAAGGTACGATTGTAGATGAAGATACGAATGAAGAGGGTATTGAGCAGGGGGAGCCAGAGAACCCCATTCTACCAGAAGAAGAACCTCAATTAAGGAGGTCAGTCACAGAACGCCAACCATCTATAAAATACTCCAGTTCTGATTATATTATAATCACTGATGAGCCTGAAAGCTTCCAAGATGTGCAATCTTGTAAAGATAAAGATTGTTGGATGAAGGCCATGCAGGAGGAGATGAATTCTTTAAAGAAGAATGATACGTACCAGCTGGTAAAACTTCCTAAAGGGAAGAGAACACTCAAGAACAAATGGGTATACAAGCTGAACAAAGATGATTGAATCCTAGTGAGATTCAAAGCTCGATTGGTTGTCAAAGGTTTTACTCAAAAGAAAGGTATCGACTTTGATGAGATTTTTCCACCAGTTGTGAAAATGAGTTCCATTCGAGTTGTGCTAGGTCTTGTAGCCAGCTTGAACCTTGAGTTAGAACAGCTTGATGTAAAGACCGCGTTCTTGCATGGAGATTTAGAAGAAGAAATTTATATGGAACAACCAGAAGGTTTCAAGGTCAAGGGAAAGGAGGACATGGTGTGTCGCCTGAAGTAAAGTTTGTATGGGCTAAAACAAGCCCCGCGGCAATGGTATAAAAAGTTTGATTCCTTCATGGTGAATCAAGGATACAAGAGGACAAAAGCTGATCCATGTGTATATGTCCAGAAATTCCCTGAGGAAAAATTTATCATTCTTCTCTTATATGTTGATGATATGCTAGTCGTTGGGCCAGATGCCAAAATGATTAGTAAGTTAAAGTGTGATTTGTCTAAGGCGTTTGACATGAAAGATTTGGGACCGGCAAGGCGAATTCTTGGAATGGAGATTACCCGAGATCGAAGGTCCAGCCGGCTGTGGTTATTGCAAGAAAAATATATTGAACGGGTACTAGAAAGGTTCAATATGAAGAATGCTAAACCAGTTAGCACTCCACTTGCCGCTCATTTCAAGTTGAGTAAGAAATCCTACCCTTCAACAGAGAAAAATAGAGAAGATATGTTAAATGTTCCATATTCTTCAGCGGTCGGAAGTTTGATGTATGAAATGGTGTGTACGAGACCAGACATCGCTCATGTAGTTGGAGTTGTGAGTCGATTTCTATCAAATCCCCAGAAGACACTTTGGGAAGCAGTTAAATGGATCTTTAGATACCTGAGAGGAACTTTAAAGTTATGTTTAACATTTGGAGGTGGAAAGCCAGCACTTGTTGGTTACATAGATGCAGATATGGCTGGTGACCTTGATGAAAGAAAATCTACATCAGGTTACTTATTTACATTCTCAGGGGGAGCTATTTCATGGCAGTCACGGTTACAAAAGTGTGTTTCATTATCAAAAACTGAAGCAGAGTACGTTGCAGCAACAGAAGCAGGAAAGGAAATGCTTTGGTTAAAGCGATTCTTTGAAGAATTGGGTGTACAACAAAAAGACTACATAGTTTATTGTGATAGTCAAAGTGCACTAGACTTGAGCAAAAATACTATGTATCATGCACGGACGAAACATATTGATGTAAGATATCATTGGCTCAGACTTGCCACTGAAGAAAAAGAGTTCAAGTTGCGGAAGATTCATACAAACAATAATGCTGCTGATATGCTGACAAAGGTTGTACCAAAAGAAAAGCTCGACCAGTGCATTGAAGCAACCGGGATGGAGAGTCCCACAATGTAATCGGGAGGGGGAGATTTGCTGAGTGGTGTCCCTATTATTGTGGGACCCACTGATTAATAAAAAAATATCAAAAAGAGGCAGGTCGGCAGAACGCTTTTTCAAAAAGTGCACAGTAAAATTACTGTGCACAATTCGGCCATAAGCGTTTGTATTTCCTATAAATAGAGAGATTTCTGCCTCTAATGATAGCAGAAGAGTAAGAAAACACAGATAAAAATATTATCTGTGTAGAGAAACTTAGGAAAAGGGTTCCTAAGAGTTGGGCAAGAGAGAAAATAGTGAGGTTTTGGGAAACACTTGAGTGCCACTATTTTATAATCTCTTGGTGTACCTACTATTATTTTTATAGTGGAGAATTATTCGGAGTTGGTCCCGTGGTTTTTCCGTAATTCATTTGGGGTTTCCACGTAAAAATCTGCGTGTCTTTTTTATTCTGCTGCTATTATTTTTCTCGTAATCTATTATTGGGCCTAACAGTGGGTACTACTGATGCATTAGGCAACTTGTTAAAATGCACACACAATCTGTAAATTCTGGTAGATTTCCAATAAATTAAGATGGTCCAATTTGTGTTACACAAAAGCACATAAACTCAACTAAATGGTGATGAGTAACTAATTGCAGATTGGCAATAATAGATAGATAGTTGCTACAATTGCATTGGTCGTTTGGCGCTAAAATTTTACAGCCAGATGATATATCATATATGCTGTCAATATAAGCTATGCTTTAGATCGCTACGCTCCATTCCTTATTGGTCTATTAGACTGCAGTATTGTTATGCAAGTATTAAGTAGACATTGTCCATGCCTAAATCGATACAGTGGATGGGTTTATATTTGGTTTGTAATGGTTTCAGGAACTGTCATTTTTTTTTTATATTTTGGGTTTTTTTTGTGCAAGAGAGAGGCGTCAGAGAGTTTATACAAAGCAGTTTATTCATATATCTACTCAGGGAGAGATTATACTATGCTCCATGTGAGTACGAGATTTCGCAGTCCCTCTCGCGAGACGATGATGAGGTATTTTCGAATTTTAATCCTCATTAAAAATTCATTTTGAATTTTTATTAAAAATCCATGTCAGACTACAAGTCCGGTAGAAACTCGAACCGATGATCCTCATCCAAAATATCTTTAAAAATTCAAAAATCTATTTTTTCAACCACTTTTCCCCCCTTTTTCAGCTTTTTAGGCTGGCTGGCCCCGGTTGGTAGACTGCTAGTAGGGCCCTGAAGCCGCCGGTGACTTAACTCAAGCCACTGGCGGCCTGAGCCATGCCACCTGCGGTAGTCTGCCGGCTTTATCCACTTTTCTCTAAACCCGTTGGTTAATCGGAAAAAATTGGTTTATAGCTCGTTTTTTGCCTTTAAAACATCAGAAGAAGGGGTTTGAGAGGAAGAACATCTCGAAATATTTGAGAGGATTAGGAGTGTGAGAGAACAATTTTAGAGAGAGAAAGGGAAGAAAAGGTAAGGAAAGAGATTTAATTCATTTTTTCTTGGTTTTTCTTCATCTAATCTCTTAGATTAAACTTGAAATCTGTAGAAATCCTAGGTTTAATCAATCTAATAAATTTTTAGAGGCAAACATTGTTTAGTCTTCAAATCACTACCCAAAATCATCATTTGAGCTTACCGGAGGCGTCTTTGGAACACGAAAAGGTGGATTCACAACCCTGAGGTAAATTCCTGAGTCTCTTGAGCTCTTTGGCATTATTTCTTGTTGTTTGTTGTGTTATTTGGCGTTTCGGGTTCGTATTTTGGAGTTTCAAATTGTTTCAGGCCTTCTAAATCTGTTTCTGCAGATTTCAAAACCGCCGACAACGTCACTCAGGCCGCTGGCAGTAGCACCCATGCCGTCGGCGACATGGGTTTCTGGACAACGGCCCCGCATGCTGCCCTTCGACTTAGATTTCTCATTTTTCGTATTTTTGCACGTAGAATGTCATGACGGGAATCTAGAATTCTCCGAAAACTGTCCAAACCCCATAACATGTGGAATTTTCACTAATGGGACAAGTTTGAGGAACCACAAATGCACTAAGCGACGGGAATCCAGAATTGCTCATTTTCGTTTGTCTATTTTACAATTTTCTTTCAATTTGACAACGAAACAAATACGCTTTCAATAGAAAAATTTGGTCAAAGATACGTTTTCGACATGCAAAAATAAGTGGCAAATTAAAACACGTTCGGACCCTTTTCACCTCAAATTTGAAATTAAATTTCAACTACCAGTATATTAATAACATTGATAATTATTATCATAATTATTATGATACTATTTATTACAATATTTCATGAAATAAACTATTAATTATAATAATAAACAAATTTAACGATAAATAATAAAATTTTTATTATAAAAAATTGATTATTTTACATTTAACTCAAGTAATAGGGTATCACATTCATGTTTTAGAACATATCCAAACACAGAAAAAAATTCAGTGTCATTCTTTTCGATTACTTTTCGTTACCTTTAATAAACTAAACACACCCTCATTTTTATGTATTGCATGACAACTTTGCAATTAAATTATCAAGATAGTGAATCAAAACCGTACGAGATTTTCCCTATTTTATAATTCTTTTGCAATGTGATAACAAAATAAATACAAATGTCATAAATGCATATTAGTAGAAAAATTGGGCAAGACAAGTTTTCGCCATGCAAAAAACGTGGCAAAAACACGTCAACCCACCCCCCCTCTTTTGATAGAGAAAGAATACAAGATAAAAAACTAAGCTAGAACAAGCATAGGGAAAGAGACACCAGCAAGGTCTTGTAGTACTCTCGTAAGCATCCCCAGAGCGGGGTTATCATAAACATGTTTTCCCAGTGGCAACGAACTCGCCAACCAAGCCATTCGGTCCGCCAAATTGTTCACTTCCCTGTAAGTATGATGGAGAACAATTTCCCAATCTCTTCCAATCAACTCCCTAATCCCCACAACCAAGCTATTATAATCATTAGCTTCGACCGCTTGTCTTTGAATCACCTCAAGCGTAAATTTGCTATCCATCTCTACCACAACCTTCCTAAAACCGGGCTCTCAAGCGAGATTCAAACCATCCACAACCCCCCATAGCTCCGTGCGCGCAATGGAACAGCTACCAATATTCCTCGAGTGTCCCACCAACCACCGACCTGTACTATCCCGAATAACTCCCTCCGCCGCCGCCTGGAATTGACACCCCTTCACTGAGCCATCTGAATTCACCTTTACCCAGTCCCTAGGTTGCAATTCCTATGCTATATGCCTCCAAACTCTCTCACTAATCTGCCGACCAGTCGTACCTCCACCTTCAAAGGAAGCTGCCGCCAGCTCCTTTAACGAAGCAGCCACCCTTCTCACATCTTGAACCTCATTGTCAAACACAAAAGCGTTACGGCACTTCCACAGTAGCCAACACCCAAGACCGAACACCAACCCCCCATTTTGGAATCCATAAGCCTCCACACACAAATTATTTAGCATCCATTCATGTAAGCTCCCCACATTAAAAACCACCCACCTCCCAGGCGTGATTAGCTCATTCCATAACAACCTTGCAAACTCACACCCTCTTAGGACATGATTAATATCCTCACCCTCTCTTAGGCACCTGGGGCATTGATTGACCTGTATCATGTGCCTCCTAAACCTTTCCGCATTTGTTAAAACTCTCTCATATAGGCATAACCATATAAAAGTTCTAACACGTTCTGGACCTCGCGACTCCTACACACCACGCCAAATTATATTCGATTAGCTCCTCATGTTATCGTTCAATTGATCATAGGCAGATTTTACAGAAAACCGGCCGTTGGAGTTTCCATTCCAATAGGAAACATCATTATCTACCACATCACCAGAATAACGAATTGCCATAATTTGCCTTAAATGCGAATTGGGTAACTTGCCTTCAATACGGTCCCACTTCCAATTTCCACTGCCATCAACCATATCACAAACCCTCACCTCCTTCTCTACTTCTAATAAAGGACTAAATGCTAGTAACTTCATGTTAGGCCCAATAATAGATTACGAGAAAAGATAATAGCAGCAGAATAAAAAGACACAAAGATTTTTACGTGGAAACCCCAAACGAATTAGGGAAAAACTACGGGACAAACTCTGAATAATTCTCCACTATAAAATAATAGTAGGTACACCAAGAGATTACAAAATAGTGGCACACAAGTGTTCCCCAAAACCTCACTATTTTCTCTCTTACCCAACTCTTAAGAACCCCTTTTCTAAGTTTATATGCACAGATTATATGCTTATATCTGTGTTTTTTCAATCTGTTTTTAAAATGAGGCAGAATGCCTCTCTATTTATAGGAATTGAAAGATGCGTGAAATGACTGTCTTTCAATCCCTTAAATTGCGCCACCAATCACCACCGAATTCGGTTTTGTATTTTTCTTCTTTTTCCTTTTTTTTTTAAAAATTTCAGTGGGTCCCACATTTAAAGGGACACCACTCAACAAATCTCCCCCTCCCGACTACATTGTAGGACTCTCCATCCCGGTTGCTTTGACACACTAATCAAACTTTTCTTTTAGAACGACCTTTGTCAGCATATCGGCAGCATTGTTGTTTGTATGAATCTTTTCAACGTGAACTCTTTTTCTTCAATGGCAAGTCTGAGCCAATGATAACTTACGTCAATATGTTTTGTCCGCGCATGATACATAGTATTCTTGCTCAAGTCTAGTGCCCTTTGACTATCACAATAAACTATGTAGTCTTCTTCTTGCACACCCAATTCTTGAAAGCTTCGCTTTAACCAAAGCATTTCCTTTCCTGCTTCTGTTGTTGCAACGTACTCTGCTTCAGTTGTTGATAATGAAACACACTTTTATAACCGTGACTGCCATGAAATAGCTCCCCATGAGAATGTAAATAAGTAACCTAATGTAGATTTTCTTTCATCCAGGTCACTAGCCATATCCGCATCTGTGTAACCAACAAGTGCTGGCTTTCCACCTCCAAAGGTTAAACATAACTTTGAAGTTCCTCTTAGGTATCCAAAGATCCATTTAACTACTTCCTAATGTGTCTTCTAGGGATTTGACAGGAATCTACTCACAACTCTAACTGCATGAGCGATGTCTAGTCTCGTACACACCATTGCATACATTAAACTGCCGACCGCTGAAGAATATGGAACATTTGACATATCTTTTCTATTTTTCTCTATTGAAGGGTAGGATTTCTTACTCAACTTGAAATGAGCGGCAAGTGGAGTGCTAACTGGTTTAGTATTCTTCATATTGAACCTTTCTAGTACCCATTCAATATATTTTTCTTGCGATAACCACAGCCTATAGGACCTCCGATCTCCGGTAATCTCCATTCCAAGAATTCGCCTTGCCGGTCCTAAATCCTTCATGTCAAATGCCTTAGACAAATCACACTTTAACTTACTAATCATTTTGGCATCTGGCCCAACGATTAGCATATCATCAACATATAAAAGAAGAATGATAAATTTTCCATTAGGGAATTTTTGGACATATACACATGGATCGGCTTCTGTTCTCTTGTATCCTTGATTCACTATGAAGGAATCAAACTTTTTATACCATTGCCGCGGGGCTTGTTTTAACCCATACAAACTTTTCTGTAAGCGATAAACCATGTCCTTCTTTCCCTTGGCCTTGAAACCTTCTGGTTGTTCCACATAAATTTCTTCTTCTAAATCCCCATGCAAGAACGCGGTCTTTACATCAAGCTGTTCTAACTCAAGGTTCAAGCTGGCTACAAGACCTAGCACAACTCGAATGGAACTCATTTTCACAACTGGTGAAAAAATCTCGTCAAAGTCAATACCTTTCTTTTGAGTAAAGCCTTTGACAACCAATCAAGCTTTGAAATCTCACTAGGTTTCCATCATCTTTCTTCAGCTTGTACACCCATTTGTTCTTGAGTGTTCTCTTCAATTTAGGAAGTTTTACCAGCTCATATATGTCATTCTTCTTTAAAGAATTCATATCCTCCTGCATGGCCTTCATCCAACAATCTTTATCTTTACAAGATTGCATGTCTTGGAAGCTTTCAGGCTCCCCCTCATCAGTGATTAAAATATAATCAGAACTGGAGTATTTTATAGATGGTTGACGTTCTTTGACTGACCTCTTTAATTGAGGTTCTTCTTCTAGTAGAATGGGTTCTCTGGCTCCCCCTGCTCAGTACCCTCTTCATTCATATCTTCATCTACAATCGCATCTTGATCCCTCAAAACTAGTTCTTCTTCTCCATCTTGTTCTGATTGATGCATTCTTCTTTCTGTGGCATCATCTGATAGAATGCTCTTTAGTGTTATATCAATAACACCGTCACTTGTAGATCTTTCACCGATGATATCATTCTCGTGAAATACAACATCTCGGCTCCGTACAATTTTCTTTTTCACTAGATCCTATAATCTATAGCCAAACTCTTCATCTCTATAACAGACAAAAGTGCAAGGAATTGATTTATCATCAAGCTTTAGCCTTTGCTCTTTAGGAACACGCATAAATTCCTTGCAGCTAAATACCCTCAAGTGAGAGTATGAGATATTTCTAACTATCCAGACCCTCTTTGGAATATCAAAATCCAAAGGGCTGAAGGTAGTCAGTTGATAAGATAGACAGCAGTATTGACAGCTTCTCCCCAAAATGACTTAGGTAAGGTAGCCATTTTGAGCATGGATCTAACTCTTTCGACAATGGTACCATTCATTCGCTCAATAATGCCATTGTGTTGAGGTGTACCAGGAACTATCTTTTCATGCCTGATACCATGTTGACTATAGCAATCCTTGAACTCCTTGAAGATATACTCACCACCATTATCTGTGCGTAAACACTTCAATGGCACTCCAGTCTCCCTTTCCACCATTACAAGGAATTACTGAAAGTGCTTGAATGCTTCATCCTTTATGCGCAGCAAATAAATCCATGTCTTCCTTGAGAAATCATCAATGAAGGTAAGAAAGTATCTTCTTCCTCCAATGGATTCTGTATCCATGGGACCACAAATGTCAGAGTGTACCAGCTCTAACTTATTATTTCTCCTTCTAGAGCTTTTCTGAAATGAAACTCGATGTTGCTTCCTAAATGAACAGTGATCACACGGGTTAATTTTTCCTTTGGCTAATGGGATGAGGGAATTTTTAACCAGTATATTCAGCCCTTTCTCACTAACATGAGCTAGTCGCCTTTGCCATGAATTTGGTGTAGCATTATCTCCAACTGTATTCAGTTGACTCACACACATTATTGCGTGCGTTTTGTATAGCGAGTAACACAATCTTCCATTCGCCGCCGCCAACGATCCTTTGGTGAGTTTCCAATTTCCATTGCATGTATAATTGTGATAACCTTCCTTGTCTAATACATTAACAGACAACAGGTTCAACCGAAGATCTGGAATGTGTCGTACATTTTTTAGTGTTAATGTGCATCCGATACTTGTCTTCACGCAGATATCACCGATTCCCACCATTTGCGAGACACTATTATTTCCTATTTCAATAGTACCAAAATCACCGGCTTTATATGTTGAGAAGTATTCCCTTTTTGGAACACAGTGGTATAAGGCACCAGAATCTAGAATCCACTCAGAATCTACATCTCCAACATGACAATAATCTGCATAATGAGATACTAAAGCCACCTCTCCATCTTCTTTTATAACTGTAGCAGACATATTTTTGTCATTATCATGACTTCAATTTACATTCTCTTGTTTAAAGAAACGGCAGTTCCTTTTGAGGTGGCCCTGCTTTCCACAGTGGTAACATGACCTCTTCTCCCGGGACTTGGATCAATCTTTCGATTTTCTATTCCCACGACCTCTTCTCTTTCTTTGACCCCTGTTTTCTGTGATAAGGGCTTATGAACTGGTACTGGTAACGTCTATTCTATGAAGTTCTTCATTAAGTAGGCTATTCTTTACCATAGACATTGTTACCACACCATTTGGAGCTGAGTTATTCAGTGATACAATAAGAGTATCCCAGTTATCTGGTAGAGTTCCCATCAAAAGACATGCTTGCATCTTATAATCCAAGGACATACCGGTGACTGCTAACTCACTTATGAATCCTTCAAAGTCGTTCAGGTGTTGTGTGATTGATCGTCCCTCTGCCAGTTTCAAGTTCATGACTTTGCGAATCATGAACACTTTTCCTTGAGCATTTTTAGCCTCGTACATATCCTCTAGCTTCGTCCAGAGAACTTTGGGATCTATTTCGTTCCTCACGTGGTTGTACAGGCTAGCATCTATCCATTGGCATACTGTACCCAATGTCTGCTTCTTCAACTTTATCCACTGCGGATCTTTCATATCCTTCGGCTTTGCGTCATCACCCTCAATTGGATCATACAAATCTTTGCAATTGAGGTAGTCCTCCATTCTGGATTTCCACATTGAATAATTTGTATCCATCAATTTGATCATTACAGCATCATTCGCCATGTCGAAAATCTAAGAATGGCAGAATGTTACTATTCATGAATCACTATTCACATAAATAGTGCCTGTATATGTGAATAGTATCGTATACCTAAATAATACTTGTATATTAGAATAGTAATAATATGCCTCCTGCATACTTAAATAATACTATTAATAAAAGATGGCCGACTATAAATTGTATTATATAGGAATACTATTACTCAAGTTACTATTTTACTATTCACTTAAATTGCGCATCTGCGACGGTTTTTCGAACGGATTGCGCCACCGGATTTATCGTAATTTTCTTGTCATCGTGGTATATTTATTTTTGAAAAATATATCCACGGATTTTACTGATAAAATAACTTTCGGCTCTAATACCACTTGTTAGGCTCAATAATAGATTACTAGAAAAGATAATAGCAGCAGAATAAAAAGATAAAAAGATTTTTACTAGGAAACCCCAAATGAATTAGGGAAAAACCACGGGATAAACTCCGAATAATTCTCCACTATAAAATAATAGTAGGTACACCAAGAGATTACAAAATAGTGGCGCACAAGTGTTTCCTAAAACCTTACTATTTTCTCTCTTACCCAACTCTTAGGTACCCCTTTCCTAAGTTTATATGCACAGATTATATTCTTATATCTGTGTTTTTTCAATCCGTTTTTAAAATGAGGCAGAATGCCTCTCTATTTATAGGAATTGAAAGACGCGTGAAATGGCTGTCTTTCAATCCCTTCAATTGCGCCACCAATCACCACCGAATTCGGTTTTGTATTTTTCTTGTTTTTCCTTTTTTTTAAATTTTCAATGGGTCCCACATTTAAAGGGACACCACTCAACACTTCAACGGTCCTAGGTCTCCCACCCAATCATCCTCCGAGAACCGAACCACATCCCCCTTCATGAGTGCCTACTTCACCCCTACTAAGACACCCTCCTTCACTTGAACCAAGGCCCTCCAAAAGCTCAATGCTTGTTGACCTGGCTTAATACTTGAATTTGCAAAGTTATTGCATTTATATTTATCCAAAAGAACTCCCTCCCACAAAGATTCCTTATGAGCTAGCGGTTGGAACCCAACCTTCATCAAAAGGGTTGTGTTCAAGATTTATGGTCTCTTAACACCCAATCCACCTTCATAGAGTGGCCTACACACCTCCCCCCAATTCACCAAATGAACCCTCCTATCATTGCCACCCCCTCCCCATAAGAAACGCCGAATGGATTCTTCAATTTTACTACAAATAGCCTGAGGGAGTTTCATGGTCTGTATAGTGTAATAAGGTATCGATGATAGCACCGATTTGATCAATGTACGTCTACCTAATAAAGATAACGTTTTTGCACTAAGCCCGTTAAGCTTATTATTGATCTTGTCAAGTAGATATTTGTACTCCACTTTGCTGGTTCGACAGCCCGATAATGGCACCCCAAGGTACGTTCCTAAAGATTTCTCCACGGAAACACCCAACAAAGAAGCAATTCTTCTTCCCTCACCCTGCGACGCATTAGATGAGAACTCCAGACTTGACTTCCTCATGTTAATCTTAGCCCCCAAATAGAAGCAGAAAAACTTCAAAACCTTCGCAATCCTCCCCGCCTGACAGGAGCTAGCTTCAGCAAACAATAATAGATCTTCCGCAAACATTAAATGTGAGACCACTGGACCATTCTTCGTTAGCCAGACAGGCCGCCATTCCCTATCAGTCACTGCCCTTGAAATGCCGTGGGCTAATCTCTCCATACATAAAATAAATAAATATGGTGACATGGAATCCCCTTGCCAAATTCCACATCACCTGAAACTTTTCGTAGGCACCCCATTCCACATCACCTGCACAGAGCCACCACAAACGCAAATCATAATTAATTTACTCAAATTTTCAAGAATGCCAATGTCATGGAGTGTATCCTTTATAAATTTCCAGCTCAGTCCATCATAAGCTTTTTCGAGGTCTATCTTTAGGGCAATCCATTTCAGCTTCCCTTTCTTTAAACGCATCGAATGAGCTATCTACTGAGCCACCACAATATTATCAGTAATATGGAGACCAGGGACAAAACTAGATTGATTGGGAAGGACAATCTCGTCCAAGATAGACTTCAATCGGTTTGCTATCACTTTTGTCACCAACTTATACAAGACCGTGCATAAACTAATCAGTCAGAATTCCAAGAAATCCCGAGGAGCATCCTTCTTCGGAATAAGAACCAGTAAAAGTTCGGTTGAGCCATTCATCCATACTACCTCTAATAAAAGTCTGCTTAATAAAATCACAAACTTGTTGCCCAACAATATCCCAGTATTTCTAATAAAATCCCGCCTAAAACCTACCATGACCCGACGCTTTCCAAGGCTGCATATCAAACATTGCGTCTCTAATTTCATCACAAAAGACCTCCCTACCTAAATCTGCTAAAATCTGGCTGTCAACCCTTGGAAAATCCCCACTGAAGTGGCCAGACACAATTCCATCCCACAGTTCCTCCTCATCACCCACCAACTAAAGCTCTTTACAACAAACAAACAACAACATTACCCTAATGCCTTGCAAGGCTCCCGCACATGTGGGGTAAGGGGGGGTCGGGTGTACGCAACCTTACCTCTGTAATTATAAAGAGGTTGTTTCGAATTGACCCTAAAGTGGAGTTGCAACAGCTATCCGTGACTTCACAATAAAAGAAGCTCAGATAGTTTAATGAGTCATTTTGCTTTAGTCCATTATAATCTAAAGCCAAAGAATGGTGGATCTTTGGCCCATCAAAATAATGGACAACAACTAAAGCTCTTTACAAAAAGAAATTGCCCTATGCCTGATTTCCTCATAGTCAGTGCACCAACCCCCTTCATCTAAACGAATACCCTCAATTTTATTCTTTCATTGAGGAGAAATGACCGAGTTCTGGAAAAATTTTGTATTCCTATCACCCAATTACAGCCACTCTTTCCTCGATTATTGTAACCAAAAGCTCTCCTCTTGTGCTAGAACGATTTCCCACTCCATGATAAGATCTTTTTCTAATGAGACAAGCTCCTCCAAACTTCTACATTCCAGCGCCCGTTGTACCCCTCTAATGTGATTTTCTAACTTCCTCTTCCTATAGAAAATATTTCCAAACACATTTTTATTCCACACATATAATTCCACTGCCGTTTGTTGCAACTTCAAGGGTAATGAACCTGAGCTACTCGAGGTACGCTGCACCAACTTGCTAACATCGTCATGCTCTAGCCACACACAAAAACATCAAAAGGCTTCACTCCATTCCTCATCACCTGATCACCGCCAAACCGAATTGACAGCGGACATTGGTCGGAACTAACTCTCACAAGGTACTGGACGTTAGCATTGGCATGGGCTAACATCCAAATATCATTACATAATGCTCTGTCCAACCTTTCCAACAATAACCCCCATCTCCAAGTAAACCTCAACCCTAAAAACCCAAGATCAATCAAAGCATAGTTTTGAAAAAATTCCCCGAACTCTCTACAAGCTGTCACTCTCCCCCTCACTCCACCTTGACATTCAAATTCCCTTAAAATAGCATTAAAATCGCCAGCCAACAATCATTTCCCAGCCATAGTGTCAGTAATTTGCCCTAATCTCACCCACAGCTCAAGCCTTATCATGCGCTGCAGGCTCCCATACACAATTGTAAAATACCCTAGCACATCGTTCCCTCACCTCACATGCAAATGAATAAACTGTCTATGATCTTCTACCACATCAACCTCTAAATTACTTCTCCATAAGACCCATATTCCCCCTGAGAAACCCACCGCTTCCACCCTGTGAGGGCACTCAAATTTCAATTTGCTGATAACTCGGTTAGCTTTATTTCCACTAATGCGAGTCTCCACTAACACCAACATTAATGGCTTATGACTATAAATTAAATCACGCATATGACTTACTACCCCCCAACACCTTGAATGTTCCAAACCATAAATTGTGTATCCATAAAAAATTAAATGGAAAGAACAAAGAAGTCAAATAAAACGCTGACCTATGGATGATCAACGTCCCTAGTCACCACAGTCTCTGAGTCTGATAACTCATTCTCGAAAACCCCATGCTCCCTTTCAAGGATAGAAGACAATAACTTCTTTTTTAACTTTTGATTCTTTCCTTTCTTAGTCATACAGGGTCCAGGTGTATCCTTCCGTTTCTTATCAGGCCCTGTCTTTTCCATTTGGGTATCATCAGGTATTAGAATTGGCATCTTATTCTTCCCTACAGCCTTAAAGATAATATGATTTCCACCTCTGAGCCCAATACTGCTACCGAGTGGTTAGCACCATGCAATCTATACACTTTATTTATAACCCCCGACACCGCTACTCGTTGCCTCCTAGCTACCTTAATCGTAGCACGCCCCTCTAACTTTGAATGCTCACACATCATAGCATTTTGCTCAACACCTGCTCCCTTCCCTCCTACCACCAACTGTAGCTCCTTATTGGCCTTTTCCAAACCATCCTCAACTCTACCCAAGAAACCCCTATTTGCCTCCTTCTCCACACAAACACTCATAGGACCTGCCACTCCCATAACCTCCATCTCCCTACCCACACAACCATCCGCACTACCTAGCATACCATCATTCCTAGAATCTATTTGCATCTGAATATTTTCATCTACCGCCTCATCTTCTAACTCACCACTTAGAGCACTGAATCTAGACCCACTACCTATCTCTTTCCTAACCACAGTACCTTGGGCCCCCCTATATTAGATTTCTTAACTACACCAGCCTCATGCACACCTCTATTATTATTCCTTCTCTAACCCCGCCTTTGGACAGCCTGCATCCAAGGGCCAAATCTATCCTCCTCTATTGGCCCCTCTTACTTATCCTCTTATCACCTATAGTATCATCCTTCTCTTTTTCTACCTCTACCCTCTCATTACTAACACCCTCCGCACAGCTCTCCTCAAGGTGCCCATACCTACCACATCTAAAACAAATTAAAGGTAATCCTTCATACTCTATAGGTTTTCTCTTGCCTTCAATTTCGATATGTGAAATTAAAGGTTTGCGTAAATCTAACGTAACCGCAATCCTTGCATAATGTCCTCTTGAGCTTGTCTCCATATTCTTATCAATTTGCACCACCTCACCAATAACACTCCCTACTGCCATCAAGATGCTTGGAATATAAAATTGCACTGGAAGGTTGGGCTGTCTAATCCATGCTGCTAAGGATTGTACCTTAGTGTGTAAGGCTGAGAATTTTGGCGTCCATGGTTGCACCACAAAATAATGGCCAAATACTATCCACGGTCCATCTATAACTGCTCGATAAAAGTCTTCCCTATGCCCAAACCTAATCATGAAGTACCCATTACCCATATCAACCATATTAAACATCCCTGCCAGTTTTCAGCTCTTCATCAGTTGGACATAAAGTGTACGGTAATAAATAGCTTTCCCCAATAACTTAATGAACACAGTAAACCTCATTTTCTCAGCCATTAGGTTATGAACCCTATTTGAAAAATTGATGGAGGCCCTATCATTCTCTTGAATAACGAATACATCATCCGTCAGCAGCTTAAAATCCGCCATTGTATCCCCTGTCGTACCCCCATGCTTGGTATGCAAAAGCGTATCTCTAAAAGACATCGCTTCCCTATCTCTGGAAGGATTCGAGACTGAATTCTCACCGTCTCTCGCACACCCCATAGCATCGTCATTCAAACCCTTAACACCATGGCTATCACCCACGCCGCCGTCTGGCCATGGTGGCCGTGGGTTGGCTAGTGTCTTGCCTCTCTTGTTACTCG
Source organism: Euphorbia pulcherrima (assembly GCA_947683365.1). NCBI lineage: Eukaryota > Viridiplantae > Streptophyta > Magnoliopsida > Malpighiales > Euphorbiaceae > Euphorbia > Euphorbia pulcherrima. The sequence continues at coordinate 11,758,485 of CANTUS010000016.1, forward strand.
ACCCTAAAACCCTAGCGGACATTCTTAATTAACTCTCTCTTCAAACCCCCCTTTTCATCTCAGATTTGAAATTAAATTTCAACAATTTTTCTTACAAAAATCTAAAGATGAAGATTTTTTTCTCCTTAGTTAAAGAATTAAGGTTTAAATTTATTTTAATCTCCCCCCTTAGTTTACCTCTACACGCTACAATTTGATAGCGAAACAAATAGTAACTCATAAATGCAATAGTAGAAAAAATTAGTTATGACACGTTTTTGCCATGCAAAAGACGTGGCAAACACGCGTCCATGACTTTTTCACCTAATATTTAAAACTAAATTTCAGCCACCAAACACACCCTTAACCTTGTGTAATTTTCGACAACTTTGTAATCTAATTATCAAGACAATGAAGCAAAACCATCTTAGAATTTATCTACTTTATAATTTTCTTTCAATTCGACAGCAAAATAAATAGAAATGTCATAAATGCATTCGTAGCAAAAATTTGTCAAGACATGTTTTTGCCATGCAAAAAAATGTGGTAAAAACACTTCAAGACCCCCTTTTTACCTCATATTCGAAATTGAATTTAATTAACCATCTTTCTTAAAAAATCTGAATATTTTTATTTCTCCTTAAATAGTTAAAAAAAATTAAGTTTTAAATGATTTGAATGTGTAATATTTCAATTTAATTATAAGTTAGTTTGTTGTTGAAGGGCAATGTTAGAAATTGATTTCAAAATATGTGATACTATCTTTTGTGATTTCGTTAGTTATTAAATCAGATCAAAATTATAATTTAGAATTTGAATAAAATTAATTATTATCCATCAGATAATGATTTGATTGTTTTGTAAGCCTATAATTAGGAATAAAAGTTTCATAATGAAGTGTGGCTAATGAACTCATAAATTATGTTTTTCTTAAATAAAAAGGTAACAGTGGTATCAGAGCTCAAATGACCATAATATTTATTTATAATACTGATAATTATTATAAATTATTATTGATAATATATGTTACAAAATTTTAATAGTAATTGATTAATTATAATAAAAAGTGTAATTAACAATAAATAATAACATTTTTATCATTAAAAATTTATTTTTCACGTAAACAAGAATTTACATTCATGACATAGTAAAATCGATGGACATTCCTTCCATTTTAGTTTTGTTACCTTGTATGAATCAAACACACCATTAATTTCGTGTAATGCATGATAACTTTGATATCTAATTATCAAGCTATTGAATCAAAATCATATTGGAATTTTTCCAACTTATAATTCTCCTGCAATTTAATAGAGAAAAAAAATATAGATCTCATAAATGCATTAGTAGCAAAAAATTGGCCAAGACACGTTTTCGCCATAAAAAAGTGGCAAAAAGGCATCCAGACTCTTTTTGGCCAAGACACGTTTTCGCATGCAAACAAACGTGGAAAAATGCATCCAGGCTCATTTTTTTTTATCTCAAATTTGAAATTAAATTTCAACAACCATTTTCCTTATAAATATCTTAAGATGAAGATTTTTTTTTCTCCTTGAATAGTTAAAGAATTAAGGTTTAAACGATTTTAAATTTTAAATGTTTGAATATGTAATAAAGAAAAATTTTAGAAGTTGTTGAGGAAGGGCAAAAACATCCTTTAGGAAAATAATAATATAAAATACTTGGAAGACCTGCTCACGGGTTGAAGTCCCTGTCCTTTCCGAATTGAGCCTGCTCAAATGCACGAGGCTTGGACATTCATTTTTAACAAAACTCAGTCCAAGTAAAACCCCGTAATTTTATGGACAGGGCTTAGTTTTCATATAAATAACCAAGCCCAACCCGAGACCGACCCGATAAATAATGAATGTATTATTAGATATTTATATATTATATATCACATTTTTTTTAGATTTTTATGTTTAATATAAACTATTACATATCTCTTGCTAATTAATAAATTAATTAAGAAAAACCGCAATTATTATACTAAATTTGAACATATTTGTATAGAATTTTACTTTTTACTCTTTTAGTTTACCAAAAAATGTAAATGAAAAACTATTATGAGCTTTGTGTCGGGCTTGAAAATGACATCTTAAGCTCGATCTGAGGCCGGAGTATTGAAGTGTGGGTTGAGCCAAGTTTGGAATGAAGTTTTAAATAAAAATCCCAAGGAGACCCGACCAAAACTCAACCCTAACTGGGTAGCGGGAAAAAAGGCATCATTGTGGTTTTTTTATTTTTTAAATATATTAAAAGGATATTATTGTAAATGAGGCAGAATAATTTGTAGTATATGTAACAGCTTATATATACAAATTATTGTTTTTCTGTTGTGTCGACCTTCCCTCTCAGTGACAACGATAAACTCACCATTAACTCCGACTAGTCATCATTAAGATCGACGCATTTACACTTAAGGTATTTCTTGCTTTCTCTATTTTTTTTCTTGTTTATGATTTTCTCGATGGACTGACATTGATTGAATCCTTTCGTGCGATATTTGTTTTAATTCCATAAAACTGTTCATTAAGCTTTTTCATGGTCGATTTTGCGGTTGAATCATCATATAAAAATTAATAGTCGTACCTTTCATTTTTTAGCCTTATTTTCTTTCTTTTTCCTTTTACGAACCAAAAACACACCCTTAATCTCTTGTAATGCATGACAACTCTGCAATCTAATTATTAAGGTAGTGATTCAAAACCATGTTGAAATTTTCCTATTTTAAAATTTTCTTGCAGTTCAACAACGGAATAAATACAATTTCATAAATGCAATAATAGAAAATTTTGGTCAAGACACGTTTTTGTCATGCAAAAATGCGTTAGACCCCTTCCACAGAGAAATCAGAGGCCGTTCCTACCATTTTCTTTTCAGTACCTTTTATGAACCAAACACACCCTTCAATATGTGCAATGCATGACAACTTTGCAATCTAATAATCAAGACATTGAATCAAAACTATGTTGGAAATTTTCTTTTTTCATGATTTTCTTGCTATTTTGACAGAGAAATAAACACAAATTTCATAAATGCATTGGTAGCGAAAATTGCCTAAGTCACGTTTCCACCATGCATTAAAACATGGCAAAAATGCGTGCTGAACCTCGAATTCGAAATTAAGTTTTAATATCCGTTGTTCTTAAAAATATCTTAAAATGAAGATTTTTTTCTCCTTACATAGTTAAAGAATTGAAGTTTAAAAGATTTAAATGTAATCAATATTGTCTATCAGAAGCAGTATTTCAATTTTTTCAAAGTGTAAAAATGAAAGGTGGGGAAATTATACAATGGACCGAGTTTTTTGGTCCTTTTCCCCGTATGAATGACATATGTCCCAGAAATTACTTCATTCTATTACTTTTTATTACTTCATTCATTTCTTTGATATGTTGTCGACCTTAATTCCTTCCAGGCTACCCCCTCCAAAACAACGACAAATTGACAATTAATTTCGACTACTCATCATTAAGATTGACGCATTTAAATTCAAGGTGATTCTCGTTTTCTCTATTTGTTTTTCTTGTTTATGATTTTCTCTGTGGACTGTGGACTGACATTGATTGAATTCTTTCATGCGATATTTGTTTTAATTCCATAAGACTACTTATTAAGCTTTTTCATGGTCGATTTTGCGGTTGAATCATCATGATTTTGTTCATTTTTTAAGATTTTCAGCTGCGAAATCGAATGATCGGAAGCCAACCTTTGATCGCTTTTTATTCTGTGGTTGTTTTATTCCTTTAAATTTATTTGCTTAATTTATTTGAAGTTATCATTACTGTGCTAATGCCATAGTGCGTTGGCGAAGTTTCAAACAATGTTATGAAAACCGTACCAGCCGGTTCGATCGATTTTACTAGGAACCCGTTATGGCTTCAGTACGGCTAGTTTGAAACTTTTTTTAAAAAGGTCTATGGCAACACCAAAAAAGTGTTGTGATAGACTCGTAAAGTTTTGCAATAAACCTAGAAAGCGTTGCAAAAGATCTAGATAGGGTTGCAAAATATGCAAAAAGCATTGCAATAGTGCTGGTAAAACCACTAATTGTACCAGTAATACCGCATACCAAAATCTTAAACGATATGATGCCTGTTATGGTTTTGATAACATTGGTTTCAAATTTCTGAACAAAATTTTGTTATTGTTTTTTTCTGGGTTAAATCAATTGACTCTATGCTGCTGTACTGAAGATATTTGAATGTGCAATTGTTTTCTTTACCTTCTGACTTATTCAAACGGTTCATACTATATCTCTTTGGCTTCGTTAAGAGTTACTTTCAGGCATTCTCATGGATAACAATTATTGGAGACCTACAGCTGGCCAAGGTTCTGAGCCTCATGTGGAGACAGGAGGTGATTGGAGAACTCAGTTGACACCTGCTTCCCGTGAAAAAGTTGTCAATAAGATGTTAGTATTCTGTTTCCTTTAAAGAGCTTTTCTGTCCGTTTTATTATAGCCTCTAAGTCTAACTTTCCTGAATGGGATGCATTTGAATTTATCGTGGAGTTTATCTATATGAGAAATGAGATGGATGCCGCAAATGTATTTGTTATTCGTGTTCAAAGTTTTTTTTCTTATGTAAAGTTTAAGGTTTTGTTGTTGGAATCTGATGCCTACATTACAAAATGATAGTGATGGACTGGTACATTTGTTGTGCCATTATCATCTATAATTGAGTTTTCCAGGCCTTGGTTATAGAAGATGAGTTTATGATGATGTATATTACAATATCAGGAATATTATAGTAGACTTTTAACTTGTAGATAAAGGAAAAATAGAAAACTCATAAGTTGCACGTGAGTTCGAAATAAATTGTTGTTTTTGGGTATATTGTGATTCAATATTATGGTTATTGCTTTGATTTGTATGACATGAATTCACTACAATTTATTGTTGGAACGGATATAATTTTTTTTTATTTTTTACATTATGGAAAGGTTCTGGAACGTTTTATGGACAGTTATATTTATTAATGTTATACGAATATATTTCATTTTCCAGTTAAGACAACATAAATAATGCAGAAGATGTTTTCATTTTCTAAGAAAAAGAAGCTTCAAAATGCAAACTTTGAGAAAGTGGTTTACCAGAAAATTTGAGGGTCTGTTACCTCCAGGGAAAATAAGTGGGGTGAAGGCCAATATGGAGGATTATGACAGGCATTTTTCCAGTTTGTATAGTTTAGCTGCGTGCAGTCATTTAAGAATGAAACTATGTAAAAGCGTTCTATATGCTATCAAGATGTTATTGATCAGGGTTTTCTTCATGGCTTCTAATTTTCTTATGCGTAAAATCTGATTGAGAGATTAATTGTTTTGCTTGCACAGAATGGAGTACCTGAAGAGACATTTTCCTTTTTTTGGCCAAGATGGACTAGAAGAGCTGAAGAAAATTTCTACGCGTTTTGAGGAAAAGATTTACACTGCTTCTGCGAGCCAGGTATTTTTTTTTTATTTAAAGGAGGAGGCCGAAGAACCGGGTTCGATTTTATTAAATAAAAGAAAAGAAACAAAAAAGAAAACAGCTAAAAACAAAAAAGTCAAACAACCATGTAGGCAGCAAAAGAGAACTAGTAACTAAGGAGAGAACTTCTGAGGAGGTTTGCACTCCCGTTTAGCTTGTTCCCTGCGCTACAGCTTAGGTTGTTCCCTGCGCTCCAGCTTAGCTCGAACAGATAACTTTAGTTTTCGTGGACCTTGTGGGATAGTGTCTCCCTCATCTATCTCACACCAAAAGCTTTCATCGTAAGAAGAGAATGAATACTCTCTCCTGTCAGGAGTCAACTGTTTGGCTTTGTTTTTTTGGTATGCCTCTTCTCATTCCGCAGAATCCGTCCAGGAACCCGGGACACCTCTCTCAGGTTGTGAATAGTCTGATTCAACATCCTCTTGGTCAGCTTCATCCGAAGCATTCGAATCAGAAACTTCGGTAATATGGCCATCAATCGGCTTTTCAATTTCCTTATCTCCGAGATCCATAACTAAGTTACCAATCTCCAAAGTACCTGACTCCTTGTTAAACACCTAATTAGCCGCAACCTCAATCACTGCAATGGCCGCAGCCTCAATCGCCTCTGAAACCACAATCTCAATCTCAAAATTCGCAACCTTTTCTTGATTCTGAGTCTGAACTTGAGTTGAGTTATCCGAACGGTTAACCGCATCCTCCTCCCTTCCCTATGAATATGAGGTTCACTATGTTCTGGAACCTTATCGATAGCCTTTCTAATGGGGCTTTGAGACCTCCTGTTGTTCCTGTGCCATGCATTGAAATTATTGTCTGGCTTAGCACTCGACACACCTTTTGAGTGCTCTAAAGGCTTACCTTGAGGCTGATTGCTTCTACACGCAACAGAAGAATGACCAATTGATTGGCATGTGGCACAAATAATCGGGACATTTTCATATTCAATAGTAACCCAGAATAAATTCTTTTCCGTGTCAACTCTAATCTGATCCATAAACGGCCTCGAGAGGTCGATGTCAATAAGAACTCGAGCGTAATGGTCGAATTCCCCCTCATAGTGTTTCGATCAAATCTGATCGAAATGCCGATCCCTTGTGCTATGCAAGTGAGCAGTCTTTTATCCCAGAATTCCCACGGCAGATTATACAATCTGATCGAAACTTGCGATGAGGATTGCTTCCGTGTTGTTGGATTAACACCTGCTTTCCAAACTGAGAATCTCATTATTCCAGGTTTAAGATTTAAGTTTCCTATGTGATAGATGTTATTAATAATCATATACTGTCCATATGTTATCATGTATTTAAGTTTCGGTTAATTATGTAAATATGTAAGATTCAGCCCTAATTATATATTAATACAGTAGCTCTACCAAAGCATGTAGAGAATTACCAATTAACTTGGTATCAGACGCCTACCTAGGGCTAGCCGCCATCTCCTTTTTTTATCGATCCTATTTTCTGCCGTCATCCATGGCTACTTCCGGTACCACATCAAACGCCAGCTCCAATGTGAGCCTTCCACTGATTGAACCACCAGCCGCTACTCCCTCTATCACACACCAACTGCCGTTGAAATTGGACTCTACCAATTTCGTTTTATGGAGAACTCTCAGCAGCACCATGATCACCGGTTACGGTCTTTATTCCCACATCAATGGAACGGGTGCAATCCTTGCTGAAAAACAAGCCGATAATTCTCCAAATCCAGCTTACCAATCATGGTTTCAATGCGATAAATAGGTATTATCGTGGATTTTTAACTCACTTTTGCCATCACTTTTGCCTCAAGTGATTGGAGGCCAAACCGCGCTTGAAGTACGTTTAAAGCTCGAGCAAGCCTATGCCTCCGGGTCAACAGCTAAGGTTCGAGAGCTCAAGAACTAGCTCCGTACACTCACTAATTTGAATAGTGAAACTATCACCGAATACATGCAGAGAGCAAAGACTATTGCCTATCGCCTTGCCTCTTTACAAAAGCCTATTTCTGAAGAGGACTTGGTTGATGTAGTTTTAGACGGATTGCGTGGACCTCTTTGAGAAGTATGCCGCTCAGTTTCCACACGTACATTTGGGTTTGATGACTAATATGGGACCTTAATGACCGAAGAACACCATTTGCAAAGGGAAAAAGCATTCATTGATGACATTAATTCTCCAACAGTGAATTATGTTATGAAAACCACCTTTAGGGGCAGCAGAGGCCGAGGGCACGGTAGGGGGTCTTCCGACCGGCAATCTGAGTTTTTTGGCCCTCGACAGCAGCCCTCTCAAGTCTCGGTTTTGCCACCCATAACCCTTTAAAGGTCTGTTGATGTAGATGAGAGAGCGTTGGCGTACTTGGAGAAAATTGATAAAAGCGGTTAGCTCGGTTACTATTCTTTTGGGCTTTTTAGGTCAGATTTTGACGTTTCAGGACACTTTTCTGATCAGAAATGGCCCAACGAGCAACGCTTATAGCTATGAGCCCCACCCTATCGGGCCCTAATTTTGCCGTTTAGGCCCTTAATTTTGCGTTTTTCTATTTTCAGGGACTTAATTGTAATTTTCTAAAAGTTTACGTGCTTTTATTTTTTTTCTAGGGTTTTAACCCTAGCCTTTAGACCTTATTTATAGGGGTGTTTGATAGATAATTTGGCAGTTTTTGGTTGAATAAAATTGGCTACGGCTATTTCTCGTAATTACTCTAAATCTTGAAGAATTTAGGGTTCTTAGAACCCTCTTTTGTTTACAGTCTAGAAGAATTATGAATAATAGAGTTATTTTCTTGTCTTGTGATTGATTCCACTGCATCAGTTGGTATCAGAGCCTTCACATACTATGGCACCACCAAGAAAAGAATGAAGTGTGGCCGAGATTGCTGAAGACGAAGAAAGGCGCCGGGCTGCAGAGGTTGTTGATCAAAGGATGGGGACTTTTGTCGAGCAGGTAATGTCCAGGCTAGAGGTATTAGATGTGAGACTTGATAGGATCAATAACGAGCGCAAAGGGGTGCGTATCAACAACGAACGACCTCGCGATGAAACCCTAGGGGAGGAAAGTGACGAGGAGTGGGGATCTGAGTATGGTGGTCGTCGCTAGGAGTGAGCCACCGAGGATCGATGTTGGGAGGTTGGCCTATGGATTAAGATTCTAGAATTTAGAGGAACCCTTCAACCTGAAGAGTTTCTCTATTGGCTGGCAGCAGTAGAAGAAGTTCTGGAATTCAAGGGAGTTTCGGGGAATAAGCGGGTGCAACTAATGGCGACTCGATTGAGAGATAGAGCGATGGCTTGGTGGGTGCAGGTCAAGAACACTAGGGTTCGCATGGGTAAGTCTAAGATTGTGACGTTGGAGAAGATGAAGAAACAGTTGAGAGCCACATTTCTACCCTATAATTTTCAGTGTCTTATGTATCATAGGTTGCAAAACCTCAAACAGGGAGGTCGTTCTATCAAAGAATACACAACAGAGTTCTATCAGTTGGTGGCACGGAATGTTATGTATGACACAGAAGAGTAGCTAGTGTTGAGGTATATTGGGGGGTTACGTGAATAGTTGTGAGAAGCGGTTAATGGCTTTGATCCACTTACTGTATCGGAGGCTCACGAAAGGGCTCTTCATTTAGAAAAGAGAACTCGTTCTACAATTGTGAATGTTTTGAAAGGAGGTAGTAGCAGCGGTGGAGGGTTTAAGAGCATGGAAATAGTAGGTAACAAGGAGGTTTCCCCAGTGGCAAAAAATCCTAATCCAAATCGTAGTCAACTGAGGTATTTTAAGTGTGGTCAGATTGGGCATAGGGCTATAAACTGTCGGGTCTTAGAAAAGAGGGCTATGATAACTGATCATGAAACGGGAAAGGATGGAGTGGGTGAAGATAACGTTGATGAGGGAGACAAAGAGGTGAATGAAGAGATTGTGGTAAAAGGTGATGTAGGCACAGCCTTGGTCGTGCGACGATCCTTCCTAACCCCACGTGTGAATGATGAACAGCGGTTGCAGAATAATATCTTCCAATCCACTTGCACCATAAAAGGGAAGGTCTGTAAGTACATGATTGACGTAGGTAGTTGTAAAAATATTATGTCCTTACAGGCGGTGTGGAAGCTAGAGTTGCCCATAGAAAAACATCCAAGTCCTTACAAACTGGCTTGGTTGAAGCATGGAGGGGAGGTTTGGTTGAATGAATGGGTATTAGTTCCTTTCTCCATGGGTGAGAAGTTTAAGGATGAGGTGTGGGATGATATGGTTGATATGGATGCGTGTCATCTCTTACTTGGTAGGCCTTGGTAGTTTGATAGGGGGTTAACCATAATGGAACTGCTAACTCTTATAGTTTCTTGTGGAATGGAATGAAGATAACATTGCTGCCCAAAAGGGAGGAAAAGAGTAGTGGAAGTAATATGTTAACCCGTCGACAGTTTGAAGTGGAGATGAAGAAGACTGGAGTGGTGAATTTAGTAGGGGTGCGAGCAGTGAAAGAAGAGGTGATTATAATCCCTGAGTTAGTAAAGCCCTTATTGAAAGAGTTTCAGGATCTCTTTCTAGCCAAACTACCGGTTGAGTTACCTCCATTGCGAGACATCCAACATCAGATTGACTTGGAGCCTGGGGCTGTTTTGCCTAATAGACCCCATTATAGAATGAGCCCGGCAGAGCATGAGGAGTTGCGGAGGCAAGTTGAGGAGCTGTTGGCGAAGGGTTTCATTCGGGAGAGCTTGAGTCCATGTGCAGTACCTGCTTTGTTGATTCCCAAAAAGGATGGCACATGGAGGATGTGTGTTGATAGCCAAGCCATCAATAAGATCACAGTCAGGTATCGATTCCCTATCCCTCATTTGGATGATTTGTCAGGCCAACTTAGTGGTGCTGTTGTATTTACTAAACTTGATTTGAAGAGTGGTTATCATCAGATTTGTACTAGACCTGGTGATGAGTGGAAAACTGCCTTTAAGACTAGAGAAGGGTTGTTTGAATGGATGGTTATGCCTTTCGGGTTGTCAAATGCCACTATCACTTTTATGAGAGTTATGAATCAGGTGTTAAGACCTTTTATTGGGCGATGTGTTGTTGTGTCCTTTGATGATATTCTGGTTTTAAGTGATGAGCCTAATTTACATTTAGCCTATTTGAGTGAAGTGTTGTCTGTTTTGCTGAAGGAGAGGTTTTATGCAGCTCCTAAGAAGTGCCTATTTATGTCCCGAAGTGTGCTATTCTTAGGATATATAATTTCTGATCAAGGTCTGAAGTTGATGAGTCCAAAGTAGAGGCAGTTCGAGCTTGACCTCAACCATGGACGGTCATGAAAGTGTGTAGTTTTCATGGGCTGGCATATTTTTACAGGAGGTTTATTCCTCATTTTAGTAGTATTATGGCCCCTATTACTGACTGCATTAAGCAGAATGGGAGATTTGAGTGGACAGCCGTCGTAGATAAGGCATTCCAAGAGATAAAGCACCGGTTGTTGACAACCCCGATACTTATCCTACCGGATTTTCATCAGCCTTTTGAGTTGCACTGTGATGTGTCAAAGATTGGAATTGGAGCGGTGTTGAGTCAAAATCGGAGGCCAATTGCATACTTCAGTAAGAAGTTAACAGGAGCCAAAATGAGGTATAGCACCTATGACGTGGAGTTTTATGCTATCGTGCAGGCCATCAAAAATTGGAGACATTATTTGTTTGAGAGGGAGTTTGTACTCTTTACAGACCATAAGGCCTTGAAGCATCTTTATGGTCACGACAAAGTTTCCGCACGGCATGCCTCATGGGTTGCTTATCTACAGTAATTCACTTTTATGGTGAAGCACAAGTTCGGAGTCACTAATAAAGTAGCAGATGCATTGAGCAGAAAATGAGTATTAATGACTCATTTAGCAGTTGAGGTACCAGGTTTTAAATCCCTTACTAATCTTTATTGCACTGACCCATATTTTGTTGTGGTGTTGAGGAGGGTGTCGTCTGGAGAGAGGATCGAGTTTATGTTGCAGAATGGTTTCCTATTCAAAGGGAATCAGTTGTGCATTCCTGATTGTAGCTTGCAGTTGAAAATTATCCAAGAGCTACATGGTAAAGGTCATGTGGGGAGAGATAGGACCTTACATTTAGTGCAATTAACTTATTTTTGGCTGTCTATATGAAAGGAAGTTGACAAGTTTGTACAGCATTGTAGAATCTGCTAAGTGTCTAAGGGAGCTGCCACAAATGCCGGGTTATATAGACCACTACCTGTTCCTTCTGGTCCTTGGGAGGATGTGAGCATAGACTTTGTGCTTGGATTGCCTCGTACTCAGTGAGGTAATGATTCTATTTTTGTAGTGGTTGATCATTTTTCAAAGATGGTGCACTTTATTTCGTGTAAGAAAACTACCGATGCTATTAAAGTTGCTCAATTGTACTTCAGAGAGGTTTACAAACTGCATGGTTTACCGAATTTAATTGTGTCGGATTGAGATACGCGCTTTCTTAGTCACTTTTGGCGCAGTTTGTGGAAGATGGTGAACACACAGTTGAACTTCAGTAGTGCTTATCACCCCCAGACTAATGGATAAACGGAAGTGGTCAATCGCTCTTTGGATAATATGTTGCAGAGTTTGGTTGGCGAGCACGTGAAGAGTTGGGATATGAAGCTCAGTCAGGCTGAATTTGCTCATAATCATGCAGTTAATCGAAGTACTGGATTTAGTCCATTTGCTATCGTGTATTCGGTACTCCCTCATAGTCCCATGGATTTGCTACCAGTGCCTGACCAGATTCATCGTCATGGCAAGGCTGAAGAATTTGTAAACAGTCTTCGCAGTGTTCATGAAGCTGTGAGGGAAAATCTGTTGAGAGCCAACGCAAAATATAAAGAAGATGCTGAAAGGAAGCGCAGACATGTGAAGTTCGATGTGGGTGACTTTATTTGGGCTGTTCTGACAAAGGAGGGTTTTTCAGTGGGAGAGTACAATAAACTTTTAGCAAAGAAGATCGGTCCAGTGGAGATCATTGAAAAGATTAACCCGAATGCATATCGTTTGAAGCTGCCGAGCCACATTTGCACTGCTGACGTGTTTAACGTTAAGCATCTCATTCCTTTCACTGGTGATACTTCAGATGATGACGATTCGAGGGTGAATTCTTTCCAACCAGGGTAGGATGATGTAGATGAGAGAGCGTTGGTGTACTTGGAGAAAATTGATAAAAGTGGCTAGCTCGGTTACTATTCTTTTGGGCTTTTTGGGTCGGATTTTAGCGTTTCAGGACACTTTTCTGATCAGAAATGGCCCAACGAGCAACGCTCATTGCTATAAGCCCCACCCTATCGGGCCCTAATTTTACAGTTTAGGCCCTTAATTTTGCGTTTTTCTTTTTTCAGGGACTTAATTGCAATTTTCTAAAAGTTTGTGTGCTTTTATTTTTTTTTCTAGGGTTTTAACCCTAGCCTCTAGACCTTATTTATAGGCGTGTTTGATAGATAATTCGGCGGTTTTTGATTGAATAAAATTGGCTGCGGTTATTTCTCGTAATTACTCTAAATCTTGAAGAATTTAGGGTTCTTACAACCCTCTTTTGTTTACAGCCTAGAAAAATTGTGAACAATAGAGTTATTTTCTTGTCTTGTGATTGATTCCACTGCATCATCTGGTCGTCACACTCATCAAGCTCCCCTCGATATTTTGACAGTTCGTTGTCCTAATTGTCAAGGATATGGACACGTAGCACGACAATGTCCCAACCCAAGTTGAAGGGAATCACAATCGAAATTATAACCGCTGAGGCGGAATTACAGGTTAAAATTTTCTTGAATTCGGAATAGGATCATTTTAAGAACAATTGATACGGTTTCAAAAGGATTTTACTTCATCAAATAAAAACATTTGCAAGTGGAACCTCTCCAATCTCACATGCACGAACTACTCTTGAACCGATACCGGTGCTAGCCGTAGGGTCGCAGAACAATCAAAGAAAAACCCAAGAAATCAATTCCCATATGATGTCAACATACGGCTGCCATTTGAGAGGCTGCCATCCACAATTTTAACATATGAAAATTAGTTTTGATTTTGTTTTAATTAGCAATTTATAGTCCCGCTTCAATTACGGTTTGGCTAATTATAAATTTTATCACATTAGTTTTTCCAATTATTCAATTAAACTTTATCAAAGTTTAATATTACTAATTGATACTAATTGGTAAATTATAATTTAACATAGCTAATGACAAAACAATACAATTTAATCAAGTTAAATGTCATACTACAAATATATTTAATTAACCCTATAAGTCAACTAAATTATTTTAGTAGGCAAACTATGTTGATTAAATTACATTCAACTAAATTATTTGACATATGAATTTATTTAATTGACAATTAAATAAGTACCATATGCAAATACATTTAATCAACTTATTTCAGATTTAATGAATAATATAAACTACATTATATTATACCATTAACTAACTTGATTTCTTGGAGTTACATAGATTATTCACTTACATTGATTTGACATGTCAATTAATTAATAATCAATTTTTCATCTAGTCTTGTGATATTGCATGTACAAGGAATCCCAGATCAGTAGTTCTAAGTACACGATCCTTTGGGTCTGTCCATATATCGGCAATGGGAGTCACCCATAGACTGTAAGCGGATTCTAGCAAACCATTGCAGCCCCCAATTAGGACAAAGTACAGCCGTCTTAAAAAGATACTAAACCCAGTAGTTATCTCATAAAGTCCTTTGGCAACTGACATCAATATGATGAACAAGAGGAATGGTGCTTGTCACCCCCTTATGCAGTTCATCATATTTCTTAATCTAGAGTAAAATGATAAAATAAGTCAATGATTTATTGGACGTCCTTATCCCTTTTATTCATTAAGTAGCCGATGATTCATTTCGGTTTATTAAGCCGATGGCAATCCTATCACTTCAACACTACTATTAACATGGTCATGAAATATACCGAGCATACCCGTACTTGTAATCCAATATTTAAGGACCCATTTGTAATATGCCACAGCATACCCACTTCCACATTAATAATAAGTTGAAATCAAGTCTGAGGACTATTGAGACCTACTCGGCAAACTGTCTATGATATACAACTATGTGACCTTGCTGTGTGGATCGATGCAACCCCATGTTATAAACATGTGCCTATGTTCATGGTCTACTTACCAAGTCACATAGCAACTATATTGCTATAGGTCATCCAACATACAAGTCTTTTGTTTTATTCATTCCCATGATTAAAACAGACTAGGGACATTTATGATTATCAATCAATGGATTCTCTACTCATGTTATAGCACAAGATATACATGTCGTAGATTATTGCCCTTATAATGTGACATCATTAGTATATACATGATGAAAGAATCAATGCCTGGGAACTAGGGCACACCAACATTTCCAACAATCTCCCACTTGAACTAGTTCATAGTAGGCGTTGCCTTAATCCTTATAGATCTGACCTAATCCATTAAGCTCCATCCACGATGGACTTTTGGTTAGAAGATCAACAACGTTTTTCTTGTGTCAACCCCGTGTAGTGACATGTCTTAGACATACTGAACACGTGTTCGAACTTATGACCGAGTCCCTATAGCTTGTGCAGTGGCCCCATTTTCATAGCGGAAAACATCAAGTAGGTCTAGGATCCGTCCATCCTAACTTACTTATGAACTTTCTAATCCAAACACCTCCACTTATAGTAATACATTGCTACTATGTGTTCAGTTTCTGTTATAGAATTAACAAATACACTATGTAGAGCTTTCAACTCATTATACAACTTTCAGCAATCATAACATTTATCAAAATGCATCTGGTCTTCAGGTATAAATAGATTCGATCTACCTCATAGATCTCAACATCCATGTTCAAATATAACGCTGTGGATTTACTTTAATTGGATAACTTGATTTAATCTGTCTCATAGATCATAATCAATAGGATCAAATCTAAATCCATAGATTTCCATCCTAAAGACCATTCTCTTGGATATAATCTAACAACTTAGATCTACATCCAACCAATGTCATAATCTTTCCTAAATATTACATTACAAAGTGTTCACTACAACTTTAGTTAACCACTTTCAATCTACCTAATCATAACTACACTATCACAATACAACATTTGGAAACGTGACCGCGTTGCTGATTACCATCACATACATATTGTCTATAAAAGCATCATTGGATTGCTACTTGAAGATTCAATAGCTTTTAATGGGTTCCAAGTCACTTACTCATGATATATGATAAGACTCATCACCATTCAAGAGAAACTACATTTCTCCAATTTATGATTGAACCGACATGCCTTTTAGTGTGATTGTGTCTTTACAACTTATGCTTCAAACATGTGAAGCTTAAATGTAAAAATCTGATCTGTCCTTTTGGAATTTGTGTGCCTTGAACTTACAAGTTCAACCGTGCTCCCACTACTTTTCTCAAAGAATTGCATCCTTTAGAAAACACCCTTACAAGCCTCAAACATTATGTTTAGGCAGGGTTGTAGGTGCAATACCCTTTGGTTTCCAATGGGTAGTTCACAAATAGGCTTAAGTAGATTTTCTTGTACTAATCTGAGATCAATATCATGACAGAGATTTTTAATCTCATGACAACCGTTAGATTCAGACTTCATAATTTCAAAATCTAGAGAAATACACATTTGGCTTTAGCCTATCCATATTTCATATGGTGCTTATGAGTGGACATCCCGAATCCTCCGCCCGCAAGGTAAGCTTTAATGCTCTTCTGCATGGGGCGGAGAAACAATGAGCATTGTGAAGTGTGCTAAGGGATAGTCCTTATTTTTGCATGATGAAAACGGATAATGAAAGTGATATTGAAGTTGAAATTTAGTCCGATTTATGTGTTAAGGGATACAAGACTTAGAATCCCGTATTTTAAGATAGAGTCGCCACCCCGGTTAAGGTCCACCGGGAATTTGGGTACGATATTCCTACCAGATTGTTGGACCGTACCTTAAAACTGAGACTCTAAGTCCGGATGATATTGCTTACTTTTCAATTTTTAAATCAAGCCGATTATATTTTAATAAACGTGACCTTAGTTCTTATGTGATTTAATCTGATTATTGTTTGGTGTTTTCAATTTATATGCCATACATCACACAAAGAGCGTTAAATAAATAAAGCAAGAAAATAAAATTATTACAAGGCTTTACAAATACATATATATTTTTCTAATGCAAGAAACTACATAAAGCGATAAATAAATAAACGGGCAAAATCGGGTTTTAACCGAGCTTACTAACTCAGACCCGGCTCCAAATGAGGCAATAGATATACGAGAATAATTACATATAAAGCACGAATAAATAAATGCGGAAAATAAACACATAGCGTGAAGAAAAAGTATTTTTAGATTTTTCAGGATAAAAACATGATTTTTAGGCATTAATTAATTATCTAACAACCTAAAAGGGTGAAATAAATTAACTAAACATCCTAAAATTGGATTTAACATTTCCAGAATATTTTTGAAATTTTTAGTTGGTAGAAAATAATTTATTTAGATTTATTTAATTAAAAACACCATTTTAAGCCATTAAATAGTCATTTAACCCATTAAACAATAGATAAAATAATTTCCAGCAGCTATAAAATTAATTTGATTAATTTCAGATTATTTGTAAATTTTAGAGATTTTTTGGGTAAAAATCGGGGCTGAAAATGCATTAAAATGACGAAAATTGGGTCAAAAATGACAGAAATAGGGCAAAAAACAACAGAGTAAAGCAAACAGGGGCCATTTAGACATTTTTACAAGTAGTCTGACTCAATGAGGTGGTAGGCCGACTCAGTGACATGGTAGGTCGACTCAACAAGGTGGCCTAGATGACACTCAGTCGGCCTTCGTCCCACTAAAGTGGCATGCTGGAAAAAAGTGTCTAAACAAGCCGGAATCGACATTTTTGCGCTTGAAAACCCAAGATTACTAAAATTTCAAGTCGTTTCCTACACTGTTACAGTAGATTCGGACTTAAAATGCTTAAATAACTTTGGTTTTTCAGTTTGGGGGAAAAGAACCCAGAAAATCCGGCAAAACAACGATTGGCCGCTTGAGCGACCTGTATGCCGACTGAACGAAGTGGTAGGCCGACTCAGCGAGGTGGCCTAGCCAATGTTTAGTAGGCCTGATATTTTTCGGAATGGTTTGCCGGAGTTTTGGCAGAAAATCACAAAAAGGATGAAGAAAAGGGCCAAAAGCCCAAAAAAAATAACCAAAAACACAGCAGCAGAAATAAATAACAAAAAGAAATAGATTGGAACTCAGAAAGTTACCTAAAGGCCGTGAATCCACTCTCGAGACTTGAACTGGTTGTTTGGCAAGCTTTGTGACGGATTTGAGATGAAAACCCGACGAAACAACCGATTTAGCAAGGGATTTAGTGATTTTTGAGAAAAAAGCCCCTAAATCCTATTTAAACCAATTTTACTTAAGATTTCTAATAGATTTTAATGATTTAAGCTAAAGAATCAAGTCTAATAAAGCTCAGGAAACTTAGATATTTGATTTCCACCACTTTATGAAACTTATCCTTCCTAAAAAGCCTAAATAAATCTCTAAAGACTCAATTTTCTTTTCAATCAGCCCAAAAAGTCTTTGAATCATATTTTTGATGGGTATTTATAGACTTCCCAAGAGCAAAATCTCGGAATTAATCCCCCAAATGTCAAAATTTGATGGAAAAATCCTGAAACCCGACTTGGTGGCCAAGAAAACTCGGAAAAATGCTTGATAGAAGAAACCCCGCATGGAGGTCGCATCAATGACGCAGCCAGGCCAATGCCGCATGAGCCATGCAGCCCCGCATCTCGGCAGCGGTGATGGGGGCATTGGGGGGAAAAAGGCTTAGGCGACCGGCTCGCCGGGCCTAAAATGCAAACAACCTACACTACAAGTACCCGAACGGGGCGATTCTTGACATTTCGGAAAGCTCGGAGAGCGAAGAACCCAACGATGCAAATGAGACTCGTTGAAAATGTTCTAATTTCAAGGAAAAAATCAAGAAACAAATTAATGTGCTCGAGGGGAAAGGAAGCGGTTAACATTTTAAACGCGATTCAATTATTTTTAATCGGGGTCAAAGATCTCAAGATCATCAACAAAGAACTTGCCAAAAGTGATTCGATTCTAAAATAATGGAACAACTAGACCATAAAAGGTTAGAGCAAAAATTCATCACCATTTCAAGGGTCACCGAAATGGTTATGCTCACAAGCTGCCCCTCATGAGATTACCATATGATGGGTCAAATGTGATCTCATGAAAGAGCGAGGGATAGAAGGATATACTTGATATGCGGATTCTTGAACCGGTTGTGTTTTGAGATTGCCATAAACAGACCTATCAAGAACAAAATTCTGACTTGGATGTTTTGATTTGGTATTGCTTTTGTTGCCCCAAACGGTTTTAGGATGGAGTGGTTGGTGGCTTTGGAAAAAAGAGGAGTAGGGATTTCTTGAGGCGTGGATTCTTGAACCAGTTGTCTACTAGGGTTGCCATCAACAGACTTATCAAGAATGAGATTCTAACTAGGATATTTCGATTCGGTATACCTATTAAGAGAGACTTGAGGTTTGCCAAGCGCGGGCTTGGGCTTTTGAGGGTTGCCAAGCACGGGCTTGGGCTTTTGAGGTTTGCTAAGCACGGGCTTGGGCTTTCGAGGGTTTTGCCAAGCAAGGGCTTGGGCTTTTGAGGTTTGCCAAGCATGGGCTTGGGCTTTTGAGGGTTTGGATTCTCGGATCAGTAGGTTGCATTGAGGTGCCCCCGGAGATTCGGGCAGTTAGGGTGAGGTGCCCTGAAAGGATTTTCTGAATTCCGGATTCTAGATCTTCAGACTGAACGTTCATCGAAATCGTCGTAAAGCGTATCTGTCTAGAAAGTGTTGATGCATTAGTACGCCATATAAATTGCATTTTTATTGTTTAATTGATTTTGTGCAACAAAAAAATTTTCACCTTCAATCAAGCAATAAAAATGGGAGAATAAAATACAAATAGAGTTTGATTTTGTTTTAATTCCCATATGATGTCAACATAGTGCTGCCATTTAAGAGGGTGCCATCCACGTTTTTAACATATGAAAATTAGGTTTGATTTTGTTTTAATTAGCTATTTATAGTCCTACTTCAATTAGGGTTAAGTTTGGCTAATTATAAATTTGACCACATTAATTTTTTCAATTATTCAATTAAACTTTATCAAATTTTAATATTACTAATTGATACTAAATGGTAAATGATAATTCCCAATTATAATATAGCCAATGACAAAAATATACAATTTAATCAAGTTAAATGTCATACTACAAATATATTTAATTAACCCTATAAGTCAATTAAATTATTTTAGTAGGCAAACTATGTTGATTAAATTACATTCAATTAAATTATTTGACATATGAATTTATTTAATTGTTAATTAAATAAGTACTATATATAAATACATTTAATCAACTTATTTTAGATTTAATGAATAATATAAACTACATTATATTATACCATTAACTAAATTGATTTCTTGGAGTTATATAGATTATTCAATTACATTGACTTGACATGTCAATTAATTAATAATCAATTCTTCATCGAGTCTTGTGACATTGCATGTACAAGGAATCCCAGATCAGTAGTTCTAAGTACACGATCCTTTGGGTCTGTCCATATGTTGGTAATGGGATTCACCCATAGACTGTAAGCGGATTCTAGTAAACCATTGCAGCCCTCAATTAGAACAGAGTACAGCCGTCTAAAAAAGATACAGAATCCAGTAGTTATCTCACAAAGTCATTTGCCAACTAACATCAATATGATGAACAAGAGGCATGGTGTTTGTCACCCCCTTACGCAGTTCATCATATTTCTTAATCTAGAGTAAATGATAAAATAAGTCAATGATTTATTGGACGTCCTTATCCCTTTTATTCATTAAGTAGTCGATGATTCATTTCGGTTTATTAAGCCGATGGCAATCCTATCACTTCAACACTACTATTAACATGGTCATGAAATATACCGAGCATACCCGTTCTTGTAATCCAATATTTAAGGACCCATTAGTAATATGCCACAGCATACCCACTTCCACATTAATAATAAGTTGAAATCAAGTCTGAGGACTATTGAGACCTACTCAGGAAACTATCTATGACATACAACCATGTGACCTTGCTGTGTGGATCGGTCTAACCCCATGTTCTCAATATGTGCCTATGTTCATGATCTACTTACCGAGTGACATAGCAACTATATTGCTATAGATCATCCAACATACAAGTCTTTTATTTTATTCATGCCCATGATTAAAACAGACTTGGGACATTTATGATTTTTAATCAATGGATGCTCTACTCATGTTATAGCACAAGATATACATGTAGTAGATTATTGGCTTTATAATGTGACACCATTAGTATATACATAATGAAAGAATCAATGCCTGGGAACTAGGGCACACCAACATTTCCAACACAAGTTCCAATTATCTCTGTTGACCAAACTTTTTGCACATCTTCTGCAGAAGGCATAATGATATGAAAAAAACCTTTTTCTAAGAGAGATGAGTTTCCATTCCACTTTACGACCCTAAATAGTATTCAATTTCTGTTTGAGATCCATATGGGTCCATGTTTTATCCCCCTTTACAAAAACAAGGCGTCCAATAATAGAATTCATCCATGAATCAATACGTTTCTCATAAAATTCAGTCGGTACCTTAATAGATTTGTATCCATTGCCGGCCTCTGAAATAGTGACTGATGATTTTCCTGACATTACCATTGAACCTCCATGGCTCAATAAATCAATAGCAGAATCATTGAGAACAGCCGCATAAGAGGATTTTTTATTCGAAACCCTAGGGTTCAAATCTTTGTGATGGCCAAAACCTCCCTTGAACTTACGGTGGGATTAGCGATTTCTGGAAAGAGCAAGGAATCATGAAAGGAAAGATTGCCCGCGGCCATGGACGGCGATCAGAAAACAGATGAAAAGGGCTAGGGTTTCACAAAATCGCCCATCGCCTGTTAGCCCCTAATCTGTTTTGTTTTCGCTTTAGTCCAAATTCCAAAATTTTGGATTATTTTTTTCAACCAGGAGCTTTTTATGCAAGAGCCAGGGTTTGAACCCGGGTTTCCCCACCCACTTTGTGAATGTACCATCTGGACTGTCATTTTAAAGCATAAAAAAAGCTGCTACTTTGTTAATTCTCTTATGAAGAGAAGCACAAGAAAAAGCTGTGTTCAAAAGTAATAAGGTGTCTAACTTTTACTCCCTCCATATTTTTTTACTTGTCGTCCTACAAGTTTCACACTTTTTAATAAACCTATTTATTAATGATTTGAAAATACTAGTTTACCCTTGTATTTCCAATTAATGCCTTAATTTTTCAACCCAAATGCAATTAATGTTTAGGATATAGTTGGCAGAATAATGGAAAAGTACCTAGGAAAGAACAAATGACAAGTATTTTGGTAATCCAATTTTAGGCTAGAATGCTTATTTTAAAAAGATGGAGGGAGTATTATTTCTTTCTTTTTCAAAACGATTATTCGCAGAAAATATCTTTGAAGTTGCTTACCATGGAGCCTAAATCTAAAAATACATTTCCCAATTCTTTACCATCTAACTCTTCTGGCAACAACAATATACCCCTTGATTCTGGAGGTAATTCAAAGATTGAGCACAATAATTTTGAAATGATAGTCAACTTTGAATTCACCATTTTGCCCTGTATTCCCTGCCCATGTTGTACTTTCGGTCTTTCTATTTGAGATATGAATTTATGCTGTGGTATAGCCACTCATTAGTCAAATTCCACTGTAAAACACTAAATGAATGGTACTCTGCAACTTATATATTATTGGAGAATCTAAAGTGAGCATATATCTCCTATCTTGCTCTTGCTTGCCAATGAAATTTGAAAGATCAAAATTCTTGAATAGGAAAGCATTAAGGTAAGCGCAACTTTCTATGCCCATCTCAACTATTCCACAGATGTCTTCAAGTATGTTATACATCCTTACAGTTCTTTGTAATTTGATTATTTGCATTTGAAGTATTGTTTCTTTATATGTCACTATTTAATAGCTTTACAGTTTATCTTGAGGTTGTTTTCTATGTTACTTTTCGAAAGATTTGTGAATGATTTTAGGATAATCCGTATAGATGCTAAAATTAATTATAGTCTGATCAATTATGATGAATGTAGTTATATTTTAAGGAT
This sequence comes from Euphorbia pulcherrima, assembly GCA_947683365.1. Taxonomy (NCBI): domain Eukaryota; kingdom Viridiplantae; phylum Streptophyta; class Magnoliopsida; order Malpighiales; family Euphorbiaceae; genus Euphorbia; species Euphorbia pulcherrima. Next base: position 11,781,167 of record CANTUS010000016.1, read on the forward strand.
TTTATGTTGATTTGATATTCTTGCTACTGTGTTCTCTATTGTGAGGATTCTTCATAGGATTGTATATGTACCTGTTTTATTTTACTTATATTTGCTATGCCATTTGTTCATAGCATCTCTTGATTCTACTGCACAAACTGAACACTCAAGTGGTGGTGATTGGCAAGAGGAAGTTTACCAAAAGGTAATTATATCTAAACTTCGAATTTTTTTTGGTAATATATCTTTTATTGCCATAGCAATTCATTTACTAGGGTCAAAAGTTTTCTTGGTACTTGGGAGACAATTTCCAAAACCGAAATCAGGAATGCCTAGTTATACGATTGATCTATATTATTGAATTCAAGGAGAAACTGTCCTTTTTAATGGATCTAAAATACTAACTATATTTTTATGAATAGAATAACTAACTATTAATATGTATTTATTTTATCTCTAGATCAAAGCAATGAAGGAGATGTATTTGCCTGAACAGCAAGAAATGTACCAGAAAAGTGCATTGAAGTTACAGCGGGTGAGTTGATTCAGTTTCTATTTGTTTCTGCAACTCACGTATATTCCTTTCACGGGCAGAAAAGTGCATATTAATATTTTAAGAATGCATCTGGAAAGAAAGGATTCCCTACAAAGAGAAGGAAGTGTTGGAAAACTAAACTTAATTAACATTGAAGTATTAAATTAGAGGTAATAGATGTGTAAGTCAATTGAATCAAGTGCATGATGAGTTGACAATATAGAAGCATGAAGTGTCAATAAGCATATATGGCAAGAAATTCAACAAGTTGGTTCCCTAAAATGGGCAGCAATTCAACAATAGGATGGGCGGCAAAGCTAAATAGCTTGGGTGGCAAAATGCATGAGTCACCATATCGGTTAGTGATAGGTGTCAACACATGATTGCAAGTGGCAATAGAATAGAGACACATGTCTTGTTTGTATTAGGAGAGTGATGACTATTGTGTTTGCTCAGATGCTATAAATAGAAGACTTGTAATATTAGAAAAGATGAGCAGCAAAATGTAGTCCTTTGTTGTCAACAAAGTGTATTTTCTGTTTTAGTATGTTTTTTGAATAAAGCTTTAAAGTTTGAGTGTTTTTGTTTTAGTCAAGAGTTTATCGATATCTAGTCGTTTATTTTTATTTTCCAACATGGTATCAGAGCGGAGGTTCGTTCTTGAGCCATTTCGAGCCTTCCCAAAAAATTCCGGAGAAAAAAAATCGAGTTTAAAGAAGTTGCAGCTGCTGCCTAGAAACGTGTTGCAAAAGGCTGTCTAAACCGTTGCAAGAAATTGTAGAAACTGTCGCAGTACGCTAAAAGTGTTGCCTAAAAATCCAGAAGGATTGCAGTAGCCGCCATACGCCCAGAAAACAATTTTTTCCAGAATTGCAAGGAAAATTCCCTTGCTATTTCCTTGCTGAATCTGTCAAGGCTATTGTAATGAAACAAGGTGTTGCAAAAAGTCCCAAAAAGCGTTGCAAAATCCCCTAGACGATTTGAAACAAAATTTCATTATTTTGCGATTGAGGTCGATCCAATGAAAAATTTCACGATACAAAGGAAATACCACTACATGCAATGTTATGTTAATTACTGTCACAGTTTACAGTAAGAACTGAAAAAATTGGGAAAGAAGTTCCGAGTTGAATTACCGGTTGAAGGACTCTATTGAGAGTTTAGTGAAGACTGCCGGATCTTGGTGCAGAAAAACTGTCAGATCTAAGAGCAGTTAGTGAAGACTGTAAGAAGATGCAGCATGTGTAAGCTCTGTAATGAGCCCGGTAAAACATTGGTAGAGGAGCAGTGTTAAAAAAGACTGCAAGTGAAGCAGCGTTTGAAAGTCTGCTAGAGAAGCAGATATTGAAAGTCCCAAGTGTGAGCCTTTCTGCAGTAGATTGGTAATTTTCAAAGTTCAATGAATTAACTGAAAATTAAGTTTAAGGGGGAGTGTTGGAAAACTAAACTTAATTAACATTGAAGTATTAAATTAGAGGCAATAGATGTGTAAGTCAATTGAATCAAGTGCATGATGAGTTGACAATATAGAAGCATGAAGTGTCAATAAGCATATATGGCAAGAAATTCAACAAGTTGGTTACCTAAAATGGGTAGCAATTCAACAATAGGATTGGCGGCAAAGCTAAATAGCTTGGGTGGCAAAATGCATGAGTCACCATATCGGTTAGTGATAGGTGTCAACACATGACTGCAAGTGGCAATAGAATAGAGACACATGTCTTGTTTGTATTAGGAGAGTGATGACTATTGTGTTTGCTCAGATGCTATAAATAGAAGACTTGTAATATTAGAAAAGATGAGCAGCAAAATGTAGTCCTTTGTTGTCAATAAAGTGTATTTTCTGTTTTAGTATGTTTTTTGAATAAAGCTTTAAAGTTTGAGAGTTTATGTTTTAGTCAAGAGCTTATCGACATCTAGTCGTTCAGGAAGAACACCTTCTTAACTTATGCAAGAAACTGAACATTATTTTCTTCTTTTTGTTAAAAACTTGATAAATTGTAAATAGAAAGATTTGTTGCAATTCGCGAAGCTCATGATTATATGCTATTTGTCTTACAGTATGATTCTCTACCACAACGACCCGAGTCAGAGCAGCTTGACAAACTAAAAATGTTCAAGACCATGTTGGAGCGCTTAATATCGCTCTTGCAGGTTTCAAAAAATAATATAATGCCTGGTTTGAAAGTTAAGTTCGGTTTATATGAGAAGAAATTACAAATTTTATAAATGCACATAAAGCTAGGAAGCCTATTCCTCCACTGCAAAAAGGACACCTTGGCCAGCCTGGACAATCTCAAGTGCAGTCCCTTGCAAATCAATTGAATTCACAAATTGCAACCAAGAGCAGTGGATCCAAAACAGCATTGACAAAGTTATTAAAGGGCGAACCAATGCACTAAGGCTCCCGCCATATGGGGTCTGTCTGTGTGAGTATAAACAACTTTTCTGAGTTGACATTGTTGTTGCTAGTAACTAAGTTATGTGTTCGTCCATCTTTTATTACAGATGGGTTATTCTCACCATAGTTTCTTCTGTGATGTTTTTTCTGGCTTTTATCGGTGTCTGTAAGCTAGATAATCCTCATTATTATATTCTAATTTTTTTGCGTTTTGGTATTCAAGTTTTCTGTTATGAATTGGCAGTGCTCCCGGTTTTCGTATTGCAATCTTTAGTCTACACGTGTGTACCGTTCTTTCATCTACTTGTTAAAGGCTTAGTGCATCTGTAGTTCCTCAAACTTGTCACATTTCATGTAGTGCCCCTGAACTTTTAAAATGTTCTTGTAGTTCCATCAACTTTCAATAAGTGTGCTAGTTTGCTTGCCTCTTATCACTATGTCTTTGCTTCTAGTTTGTTCAACTTTTTAGGGATATCATTTTTCTCTCCAATCAGTAGCTAAAATGTGATAATGCAAACTAGTGCATTTTCTAAATTGAGGGAGTTATGGAGACCTTTTCGAAACTTAAGGGCAGTAGGTGGAATGGGACAAGTTGGAGGGGCCACTGATGCATTAGTCCACTTGTTAATTGCACACACCATTTGTAAATTCTGGTTGATTTCCAATAAATTAAGAAAGTCCAGTTTGTGATATAGTACAAAATAAAAAAAAACTCTACTAAACGGTAATAAGATTGGCGAACATAGGATGGATAATTGATACCATTGCATTGGTCGTTTGACACTAAAATTTTACAGCCAGATGATATATGCTGTGAATATAAGCTATGTTTTAGTAGACTGCTGTTTTGTTAGAGAAACATTTGCAAGCATTAATGAGAAGCATTGTCCAGGCCTGAACCGGTTCAGTGGATGGGTTTTTATTGGGGTTGTAATTGTTTCAGGTGCTTTTATGTTTTCTTTGGTATTTTGGGTGTTTTACGCAAGACAAGGCGTCATAGAGTGTATACAAAGCAGTTTATTAGTATTTCTGCTCAGGTGTCTACAGAACAAGAAAGTGATATGCAGATACACTGAGTTTTGGAGATTGTGCTTGTGCAATTGAATATTCATTGTTGCATCAATTAAGTTTATAAGGAAACATCTCATCAAAAAAAAAAAGTTTATAAGGAAACAATTCTCTTAGAACTTACACTCCAATAAGTAAACAATTCTAGCCACTCTCTTAGGATTTCATGGAGCATATTAAACTTTCTTTAGCTCTATACTGTATATATACCTTTTATCCAAATTTATTATATGGATTTCAAGGTCATTGTATATGCTGCAAATTCAAGAATAAAGTTGATAAGTACTTTTGTTAATGTATACTGCCAATTTGAACGTCGGTTATTAATATCTACAATTTTCTTGCCATTTGCTAGCGAAATAAATACTATCTCATAAACGCATTAGTAAAAAAAAATTGGTCATGACACATTTTTTCCATTCAAAAGACATGGCAAACACGCGTCCAGGCCTTTTCTCCTAAGATTCAAAATTAACTTTCAGCCACCAAATCTATGTAATGTCCTACAACTTTGCAATCTAATTACCAAGTATTGAGTGGTGTCCCTTTACATTGTGGGACCCACTGAAATAATTAAAAAAACAAAAAGAAAAAAAGAAGAAAAGTACAAAAAAAGAAGAAATTAATGCACAGATTGAGTGCGTGATTAGCGGAAGAAATTAATTGCACAATTGAAGGAATCAATTGTTGCATGACTGAAGGAATGACAACTTTACACGTTGTTTGTACTCCTATAAAAGGAGAAGGCCTCTGCTATTTGAGAAATCAATAAACAGAGATAAAATATAATCTGTGCAGAGAGACTTAAGAAAAGGGTTCCTAAGAGTTGGGTAAGAGAGAAAACAGTCAGGTTTTAGGAAACACTTGAGTGCCACTATTTTGTAATCTCTTGGTGTACCTACTATTATCTTATAGTGGAAATTTCCCTAATTCATTTGGGGTTTCCACGTAAAAATCTGTGTGTCTTTTATTCTACTACTATTATTTTTTTCGTAACTTATTATTGGGCCTAACAAGTGGTATCAAAGCCGAAGGTTGTTTTATCATTAGAATTCGTGGATATATTTTCCAAAAATAAATATACCACGACGACGAGAAAACTACGACAAATCCGGTTGCGCAATCCATTCGAAAAACCGTCGCAGATACGCAATTTGAGTGAATACTAAAATAGTAACTTGAATAATACTATTCATATTTGGCCATTTTATGAATAGTATTATTAAAGTATATGGGAGGCATACTGTTACTATTCCAATTGACGGATACAAATTATTCAATGTGGAAATCTAGAATGGAGGACTACCTCAATTGCAAATATTTGTATGATCCAATTAAGGGTGACGACGCAAAGCCGAAAGATATGAAAGAACAGCAGTGGATAAAGTTGAAGAAGCAGACATTGGGTACAATACGCCAATGGATAGATGCTAGCCCGTACAACCACGTGAGGAACGAAACAGATCCCAAAGTTCTCTAGAAGAAGCTAGAGGATATGTACGAGGCTAAAAATGCTCAAGGAAAAGTGTTCATGATTCGCAAAGTCATGAACTTAAAACTGACAGAGGGACTATCAATCACACAGCACCTGAACGACTTTGTAGGATTCATAAGTGAGTTAGCAGTCACCGGTATGTCCTTGGATGATGAGATGAAAGCATGTATTTTGATGGGAACTCTACCAGAAAGCTTGGATACTCTTGTTGTATCACTGAGTAACTCAGCTCCAAATGGTGTGGTAATAATGTCTATAGTAAAGAATAGCCTACTTAATGAAGAACTTCGTAGAAGAGACATTGCCAGTACCAGTTCACAAGCCCTTGTCATGAAAAACAAGGGTTGAAGCAAGAGTATAGGTCGTGGGAATGGAAAATTGAAAGATAGATCCAAGTCCTAGGAGAAGAGGTCATGCTACCACTGTGGAAAGCAGGGTCATCTCAAAAGGAACTGATGTTTCTTTAAACAAGAGAATGCAAACCGAAGTCATGATAATGACAAAAATACATCTGCTACAGTCACAAAAGAAGATGGAAAGGTGGCTTTAGTATCTCATGATGTAGATTGTCGTCATGTTGGAGATGTAGATACCGTTTGTAGATTCTAGTGCCTCATACCACTATGTTCTAAAAAGGGAATACTTCTCAACATATAAAGAAGGCGATTTTGGTACTATTAAAATAGGAAATAATAGTGTCTCATAAATGGTGGGAATCAGTGATATCTGTGTGAAGACAAGTGTCGGATGCACATTAACACTTAAAAATGTGTGACACATTCCAGACCTTCGGTTGAACCTATTATCTATTAGTGTATTAGACAAGGAAGGTTATCACAATCATACAGGCAATGGAAATTGGAAACTCAGTAAAGGATCATTAGTGGTGGCGAAAGGAAGATTGTGTTGATCGCTATACAAAACGCATGCAACAATATGTGCGGGTCAACTAAATACAGTTAGAGATGATGCTTCACCAAATTTATGGCATAGGCGACTGGCGCATGTTAGTGAGAAGGGGTTGAATGTACTGGCTAAGAAGTCTCTCATCCCATTAGCTAAAGGAAAAATTAACCCGTGTGATCACTGTTTATTTGGGAAGCAACATCGAGTTTCATTTCAGAAAAGCTCTAGAAGGAGAAATAATTTAGAGTTGGTACACTCTGATGTTTGTGGTCCCATGGATACAGAATCCATTGGAGGAAGAAGATACTTTCTTACCTTTATTAATGATTTCTCAAGGAAGACATAGATTTATTTGCTCCACACAAAGGATCAAGTATTCAAGCACTTTCAACAATTCCAGGCAATGGTGGAAAGGGAGACTGGGGTGCCATTGAAGTGTTTGCGCACAGAGAATAGTGGTGAGTATATCTCCAAGGAGTTTAAGGATTACTGTAGTCAACATTGTATCAGGTATGAAAAGACAGTTCCTAGTACACCTCAACACAATGGCATTTCTGAACGAATGAATCATACCATTATCGAAAGAGTTAGATCCATGCTCAAAATTGCTAACATACCTAAGTCATTTTGGGGAGAAGCTGTCAATACTACTGTCTATCTTTTCAACCGACTACCTTCAACACCTTTAGATTTTAATATTCTAGAAAGGGTCTAGACCTGTAGAAACATCTTATACTCTCACTTGAGGGTACTTGGCTATAAGGCATTTATGCATGTTCCTAAAGAGCAAAGGCTAAAGCTTGATGATAAATCAGTTCCTTGCACTTTTATCGGTTATGGAGATGGAGAGTTAGGCTACAAATTATTGGATTCGATGAAAAAGAAAATTGTAAGGAGCCGAGATGTTGTCTTTCAGTAGAATGATATCATTGGTAAAAGATCTACAAGTGACGGTGTTATCGATATTACACCAGGGAGCATTCTATCAGATGATACCACAGATAGAAGAATGCATCAATTAGAAAAAGATGGAGAAGAAGAGCCAATTATGAGGGATCAAGATACGATTGTAGATGAAGATATAAATGAAGAGGGTATTGAGCAGGGGGAGCCAGAGAACCCCATTCTACCAGACGAAGAGCCTTAATTAAGGAGGTCAATTAGAGAATGCCAACCATCTACAAAATACTCTAGTTCTGATTACATTTTAATCACTGATGAGGGGGAACCTGAAAGCATCCAAGATGTGCAATCTTGAAAAGATAAAGATTGTTGGATGAAGGCCATGCAGGAGGAGATAAATTCTTTGAAGAAGAATGATACGTACAAGCTAGTGAAACTTCCTAAATTGAAGAGAACACTCAAGAACAAATGGGTGTACAAGCTAAAGAAAGATGATGGAAACCTAGTGAGATTCAAAGCTCGATTGGTTGTTAAAAGCTTTACTCAAAAGAAAGGTATCAACTTTGATGAGATTTTTCCACCAGTTGTGAAAATGAGCTCCATTCGAGTTGTGCTAGGTCTTGTAGCCAGCTTGAACCTTGAGTTAGAACAGCTTGATCTAAAGACCGCATTCTTGCGTGGGGATTTAGAACAAAAAATCTATATGGAATAACCAGAAGGTTTCAAGGTTAAGGGAAAGGAGGATATGGTTTGTCCCCTGAAGAACAGTTTGCATGGGTTAAAAGAAGCCCCGCGACAATGGTATAAAAAGTTTGATTCTTTCATGGTGAATCAAGGATACAAAAGGACAGAAGCTGATCATGTGTATTTGTCCAGAAATTCCCTGATGGAAAATTTATCATTCTTCTTTTATATGTTGATGATATGCTAATTGTTGGGCCAGATGCCAAAATAATTAGTAAGTTGAAGGGTGATTTGTCTAAGGCGTTTGACAAGAAGGATTTGGGACCGGCAAGGCGAATTCTCAGAATGGAGATTACCCGAGATCGGAGGTCCTGCAGTCTGTGGTTATCGCAAGAAAAATATATTGAATGGGTACTAGAAAGGTTCAATATGAAGAATGCTGAACCAGTTAGCACTCTACTTGCCAGTCATTTCAACTTAAGTAAGAAATCCTACCCATCATCAGAGAAAAAAGAGAAGTTATTTCAAATGTTCCATATTCTTTAGCGGTCGGAAGTTTGATGTATGTGATAGTGCGTATAAGACCAAACATCGCTCATGCAGTTAGATTTGTGAGTAGATTCCTGTCAAATCCCTAGAAGACACAATGGTAAGTAGTAAAATGGATCTTCAAATACCTGAGAGGAAGTTCAAAGTTATGTTTAATCTTTGGAGGTGAAAGCTAGCGCTTATTGGTTACACAGATGCGGATATGGCTGGTGACCTTGATGAAAGAAAATCTACGTCAAGTTAATTATTTACATTCTACATGGTAGTCATGGTTACAAAAGTGTGTTTCATTATTAACAACTGCAGTAGAGTACGTTGCAGCAGCAGAAGCAGGAAAGGAAATGCTTTAGTTAAAGCAATTCTTTTCCGAATTGGGTGTGCAACAAGAAGAATACGTAGTTTATTGTGATAGTCAAAGTGCATTAGACGTGAGCAAAAATACTATGTACCATGCACGGACGAAACATATTGATGTAAGGTATCCTTGGCTTAGACTTGCCATCGAAGAAAAAGAGTTCAAGTTGTAGGAGATTCATACCAGCAACAATACTGCTGATATGCTAACGAAGGTCGTACCAAAAGATGAGTTCGACCAGTGCATTGAAGCAACAGGGATGGAGAGTCCCACAATGTAGTCGAGAGGGGGAGATTTATTACGTGGTATCCCTTTACATTGTAGGACCCAATGAAATAATTAAAAAAATAAAAAGAAAAAAAGAAGAAAAATACAGAAAGAAGAAATTGATGCACAGATCGAGTGCGTGATTGGCGAAAGAAATTAATTGCATAATTGAAGGAATAAGTTGTTGCATGACTGAAGGAAGGACAGCTTTACATGCCGTTTGTACTCCTATAAAAGGAGAAGGCCTCTGCCATTTGAGAAATCAAGAAACACAGATAAAATATAATCTGTGTAGAGAGACTTAGGAAAAGGGTTCCTAAGAGTTGGGTAAGAGAGAAAATAGTGGAAAATTATTCGGAGTTTGTCCCGTGATTTTTCCCTAATTCATTTGGGGTTTCCACGTAAAAATCTGCGTGTCTTTTATTCTACTGCTATTATTTTTCTCGTAACTTATTATTAGGCCTAACACCAAGATCATGAATCAAAACCATGCTGGAGTTTGTCTATTTTATAATTTTCTTTCAATTTGACAACGAAATAAATACGATTTCATAAATGAATTAAATTCGGTCAAAGATACGTTTTCGACATGCAAAAATACGTGGCAAATTAAAACGTGACGGGACCTTTTTCACCTCAAATTCGAAATTAAATTTCGACGAGTACTATGTTAATAATACTGATAATTATTTTCATAATTATTGTGACACTATTTTTTACAATATTTTATTAAATAATCTATTAATTATTATAATAAACATTTTTAACAATAAATAATAATATTTTTATTATTAAAAATTGATTTTAAATTTAACTCAATTAATAGTGAATCGCATTCATGTTTTAAAACATATCCAAACACATTGGAAAAATCCAGTGGTCATTCTTTCAGATTATTGTTCGTTACCTTGTATAAAATAAACACACCCTCATTTTTGTGTATTGCATGACAACTTTGCAACTAAATTATCAAGATAGTGAATCAAAACCATATGAAAATTTTTCTATTTTATAGTTCTCTTGCAATGTGACAGCGAAATAAATACAAATGTCATAAATGCATATTAGTAGCAAAAATTGGCCAAGACAAGTTTTTGCCATGCAAAAAAGTGGCAAAAACGCATCAAGTCCCCCTTTTCATTTCAGATTCAATATTAATTTTCAACACCCATTTTTCTTACAAAAATTTAAAGATGAAGATTTTTTTTCTCCTTAGTTAAAGAATTAAGGTTTAAATGATTTTAATCTCCCCCCTAGTTTACCTCTACATGCTACAATTTGATAGCGAAACAAATACTATCTCATAAATGCATTAGTAGAAAAAATTGGTTATGACAAGTTTTTGCCATCCAAAAGACGTGGCAAACACGCGTCCATAACTTTTTCACCTCATATTCAAAATTAAATTACAGCCACCAAACACACCCTTACCTTTGTGTAATACCCGACAACTTTGCAATCTAATTATCAAGACAATGAATCAAAACCATGTTGAAATTTGTCTACTTTATAATTTTCTTTCAATTCGACAGAGAAATAAATACAATTTCCTAAATAAATTAGTAGAAAAATTTGGTCAAAGACACCATTTATCCATGCAAAAATACGTGGCAAAAACATATCCTGACCCCTTTCACCTCAACTTTGAATTATATTTCAACAAGCATTATATTAAAAATTTTGATAATTATTATAATTATTATTATGATAATATTACTAAAGTATAATTTAAAAAATCAGTTAAATATAATAATAAACACATTTAACTATAAATAAAAATATTTTTATTATTAAAATTTGATTTTGAATTCAACTTAAATAATAGGGAATCACATTCATGGTTTAAAACATATCAAAACATAGAGAGAAAAATCAATGGTTGTTCCTTTCGATTTCTTTTCGTTACCTTATGTAAACCAAACACACCCTCAATTTCGTGTATTATATGACAACTTTGCAATTTTGTGGAATTTTCCTATTTCATAATTATCTTGCAATTTGACAACAAAATAAATACAAATGTCATAAATGCATTCGTAGAAAAATTGGTCAAGACACGTTTTCACCATGCCAAACAATGTGGCAAAAACACTTTAAGACCCCCTTTTTACCTCATATTCGAAATTGAATTTCATTAACCATCTTTCTTAAAAAAATCTCAATATCTTTATTTCTCCTCAAAGAATTAAGTTTTAAATGATTTGAATGTCTAATACAAAAATTTAATTAGAAGTTTGTTTGTTATGATAGGGAAATGTTAGAAATTGATTTCAAAATATGTGATATTATCTTTTGTGATTTTGTTAGCTGTTAAATAGGATTAAGATTAGAATTTAGAATTTGAACTAGATTAATTATTATCCATCCGATATTAATTTTTTTGATAAATATGAATTTTGTAAAAGTTGAGTATTGAACTCAAGACCTCACACCTCCTTTTCTTTTTTTCGGAGATCTACTAATTGAGCTACACCCAATTGGTCATCAGATAATAAATTGATTGTTTTGTAAGCCTATAAATAGGCATAAAAGTTTCATAGTGAAGTGTGCCTAATGAACTGATAAATTATGTTTTCCTAAAATAAGAAGGCAACAGTGGTATCAAAGCTCAAATGATCGTAATACTTATTTATAATACTGATAATTATTATTGATAATATATGTTACAACATGTTAATAGTAATTGATTAATGATAATAATTAACATGATTAACAATAAATAACGACATTTTTGTTATGAAAAATTTATTTTGCATGCAAATAAGAATTCACATTCATGACACATTCGTAAAATCAATGGACATTCCTTCCATTTTCTTTTTGTTACCTTGTAAGAATTAAACACACCATTAATTTCGTGTAATGCATGATAACTTTGAAATCTAATTATCAAGACATTGAATCAAAATCATATTGGAAATTTCCCATCTTATAATTCTCCTGCAAATTGACAGAGAAAAAAAATACAAATCTCATAAATGCATTAGTAGCAAAAAATTGGCCAAGACACGTTTTTGCTATGCAAAAAAAGTGGCAAAAAGGCATCCAGACTCTTTTTTACCAAGACACGTTTTGGCATGCAAACAAACGTGGAAAAAGGCATCCAGACTCTGTTTTTTATCTCAGCTTTGAAATTAAATTTCAACAACCATTTTCCTTATAAATATCTGAAGACGAAAATTTTTTTCTCCTTGAACAGTTAAAGAATTAAAGTTTAAAAGATTTCAAATTTTAATATGTTTGAATATGTAATAAAGAAAAATTTTAGAAGTTGTTGAGGAAGGGCAAAAACGTCCTTTAGGAAAATAATAATATAAAATACTTGGTAGACCTGCTCACGGGTTGAAGTCCCTGTCCGGTCCGAATTGAACCTGTTTAAATGGACTAGGCTTGGACAATCATTTTTTACAAAACTCAGTCCGAGTAAAGCTCGTAATTTTATGGACAGAGCTTAGTTTTCATATAAATAACCAAGCTTAACCCGAGACCGACCCCGATAAATAATAAATGTATTATTAAATATTTATATATTATATATCACATTTTTTTGGATTTTTATGTTTAATATAAACTATTACATATCTCTTACTAATTAATAAATTATTTAAGAAAAACTGCAACTATTATACAAAATTTAAACATATTTGTATAGAATTTTACTTTTTACTCTTTTAGTTTATAGAAAATGTAAATGAAAAGCTATTTTGAGCTTTTGTGTCGGGCTTGAAAATGACATTTTAAGCTCGGTCTGAGGCCGGAGTATTGAAGTGTGGGTTGAGCCAAGTTTGGAATGAAGTTTTCAATAAAAAATCTCAAGGAGACCCGGCCAAAACTCAACCCTACCCAACGAACAAATGTAACTACAGGGTAGCAAGGAAAAAGGCATCATTGTGGTTTTTTTATTTTTTAAATATATTAAAAGGATAATATTGTAAATGAGGCAGAATAATTTGTAGTATATGTAACGGCTTACATATACAAATTATTGTTTTTCTGTTGTGTCGACCTTCCGTCTCCGTGACAACCATAAATTCACCATTAACTCCAACTAGTCATCATTAAGATCGACGCATTTTAACTCAAGGTGATTGTTGCTTTCTCTATTTGTTTTTCTTGTTATGATTTTCTTAATGGACTGACATTGATTAAATTCTTTCGTGCAATATTTATTTTAATTCCATAAAACTGTTTATTAAGCTTTTTCATGGTCGATTTTGTAGTTGAATCATCATATAAGTATTAATAGTCGTCCCTTTCATTTTTTAGCCTTATTTTCTTTCTTTTTCGTTTAACGAATCAAACGCACCCTTAATCTCTTGTAATGCATGACAACTCTGCAATCTAATTATCAAGACAGTGATTCAAAACCATGTAGAAAATTTTGGTCAAGACATGTTTTTGCCATTCAAAATGTGTCAGACCCTTTCCACAGAGAAATCAGTGGTCATTCCTACCATTTTATTTTATTAGCTTATATGAACCAAACACACCCTTCAATATGTGTAATGCATGACAACTTTGCAATCTAATAATCAAGACAATGAATCAAAACTATGTTGGAAATTTTCTTTTTTCATGATTTTCTTGCTATTTTGACAGAGAAGTAAACAAAAATTTCCTAAATGAATTGGTAGCGAAAATTGGTCAAGACACATTTCCACCATGCATTAAACATCGCAGAAATGCGTGCTGTACCTCGGATTCGAAATTAAGTTTCAATATCCATTTTTCTTAAAAATATCTTAAAATGAAGATTTTTTTTTCTCCCTCGATAGTTAAAGAATTGAAGTTTAAAAGATTTAAATGTAATCAATATTGTCTATCAGAAGCCGACATATAATATTGTGGGAGGAAACTGTAGCAGTATTTCAATTTTTTCAAAGTGTAACACTTGAAAGTTGGGGAAATTATACAATAGACCGAGTTTTTTGTCCCTTTCTTGCCATATGAATGACATATGTCCCAAAAATTACTTCACTCTATTACTTCATTCATTTCTTTGACACATATATGTTGTCGACCCTAATTCCTTCTAGGCTACCCTCTCAAAAACTTCGACAAATTAACCATTAACTCCGACTACTCATCATTAAGATCGACACATTTAAACTCAAGGTGATTGGTGCTTTCTCTATTTGTTTTTCTTGTTTATGATTTTCTCGGTGGACTGACATTGATTGAATTCTTTCATGCGATATTTGTTTTAATTCCATAAGACTATTTATTAAGCTTTTTCATCGTCGATTTTACGGTTGAATCATCATGATTTTGTTTATTTTTTATGATTTTCAATAGCAAAATCGAATAATCGAAAGCCAGCCTTTGATCGCCTTTTATACTATGGTTGTATTATTCCTTAAAAATTTATTTGCATGATTTATTTGATGTTATCATTACTGTGATAATGCCTTAGTGCGTTTGCGAAGTTTCAAACAATGTTATGAAAACCATACCGGTCGATTCGACCGATTTTACTATCAACCGGTCATGGCTATGGTACGGCTTGGTTTGAAACGATTTTTTGAAAAAGTCTATGGCGACACCAAAAAAAGTGTTGTAATAGACTCATAAAGTGTTGTAATAAACTCAAAAAGCGTTGCAAAAGACCAAAAAGCATTGCAAGTGCCACTAAAACCATTATATATACTGGTTGTACCGGTATTACTGTGTACTAAAATCTTCATCGAGATGATGTTCGGTACGGTTTTGATAGCATTGGTTTCAAATTTCATAACAAAATTGTGTTATTGTTTTTTTTGGATTAAATCAATTTACTCTACAGTGCTTTACTGAAGATATTTGAATGTGCAGTTGTTTTCAAACGGTATTGGAAAATTTGCTCTTTAAAGCTAGCTTCGGAGTTGCTTGTGGGCAGAGGCAACGCTTTTCTAAAAAGTGTTGCAGAAGATCAAATACTGGATCAGAGGCAACACTTTCGGATCTGAATCTGTTACAGAACCTCAAATACTGGATCCCAGGCAAGAATTCCGAATCTAAATCTGTTGCCGAAGCTCAGAAGCTAGACCAAATGCAGCGCTATTTTTGCTGAAGCAGTTGCTTAAAACTTAAATTTTGGGTAGCGAATTGATGTTTTAGAAACTGGAAATTAGCAGATGATCTTGAACTCGGAGGCTAATTCTGAGACACAAAAATAGCAGAAGTCATAGGTTAATGGTTAGGATGAGTTGAGTCGAGTAGGAGACTCTGTCCTTAAAGTATACTTCGTAGTTCCTCCCAGGATTAAACAACTCCTTCAAACTCAATGTGAGTTTTGGTACAGGACTCAGAAATGCTTATCATATCCAGAAAAGAGGGAGAGCAAAGAGTATAAAAATTGGATTCTTTTCAAAAGAAAACCTGCTCATCTTTATGTTGGTAAACAAAAGAGTTTATGGCAAAAAAAGTTTTACTGTTACAAAAAAATTAATAAAATAGTCGTTTAGTGTTTTAATTACAATTAAAACACTTAGTCAAAACCATGACCGCAAGAGTTACAAACACTTAAAAACTGTAACCACAATATTTATGAAAATATACTTGTTAGAGTTTCGAACACAATTAAAACTCAGATTTATGAAAGAAATAAAATGTAATAGCCACAATTAAAACATATGATCAAAGATATTTTCCTCAACAAAAATATCACATAATATTCTTTTGAAAGTAACATAAAATTCTCATTTTTCCAACAATCCCCCACAACTTTCAAAAGAAGTTTAAAAAGAAGAATTATCTGGATATCTCGAGTTTGACATATAATGCATGGAACTTGTGTCTTGTGGACTATGAACCAGAACTTGATAGACAAAATTTAACTTATGGAATATTCGGTGAAACATATAGTTTCTATGAACCAAATAAGCGCTATTGTAAGATAGGGATTTTACCATATTGCAATGTATCAAGTACATTTCTGTTCACCGCGGTTTTGTGCAAATAGGTCATGCGCATTCCTAGTCTTTGATGAGTACTCTAGAGATATTGCCAATATTATATCTCAAAGAAGCATCCCTAATTCACGCTCATATAGGTGATATCATCAAGTTTATATTGCACTTTATACACCACTCATAAGAGCTATGAAATCTAATTAAGAGTCCTTTTGACTTAACATCTCAAGATATGTGACATAGCACTTTTCCTTCATCTAGGATTGAGACAATATTTTTATAGTGCTAGTAGAACTAACGGAAGGCTTGTTAGTACCCATATGAACCTATTCCATGGGATCTACACTCATGTAGGTTGGGTTCCCACCCTTCATTAATTTCAAATTGGCTTAAGTCCCATGCACTCAAAAATAAATTTCTTTTTCAAAAATTTATTTCCCAAAAAATTAGTCAGATGATTTGATCATAATCACTCTAGACTTAAATGGATATAATTCAATCTCAATTATATTTCTCAAATGTATACATTTTATTTTTGTCATTATAGGTCTTATATCTCAATATATATTGCCATTTTGCAATAATAATGCATATACATTGAAAGTGTTGACTTTATCAAGTAACACTTACTAAGAAGGTTTTTCCAACCACTTAGTCTCATTTTATTCCAACTCTCAAGCAACTAACTCTTAACATAGCTTGCTTAGTTGGTTTTCATTTTATTGTTCTACCACCAAATGTGAGAATATAACCACTAATAAATTTCTTCCCATATGAATCAAAGATTCACTCAATGTCATTGTTCCCCTCAAGAACAATGGGAAATTCACTGATGAATTTCTTCTCATATGAATCAAAGATTCACTCAACATCATTATTCCTCTCAAGAATAATGGGAAATTTATTATATAGAATACCACCATATTTAATGGTTTCTCTCGAATATTTCTTAAGCCTAAATATGGCTTCTCTATAATCAATGATTATATTATGTGTATACTTGCTCACAGAGCATATGCTATGTCTTAATGCGTGAAACTCAAAAAGTACAGATGCATACTTGGATTTAGCCATTAGATCACGATTATCTTCCCTTGAGTATTGGATTTATAAGGGAACTCACATGATTTACATCATAAAATTCAAACTTCTTAAGAAGTTTCTCAACATAATGTTCTAATGTTAACAAGACACTCTCACTCATCCTTGTGATTCACATACCCAATATCACATTGGCTTCTCTTATTCTTTCAAGACAAATATTGATAATAAGATTATCTTTGTTCTATTGACAACATCAATACTCGGAATAAAGATTGATAATCTTACAAAATATATTTACCCATCTCAGACATCCAGATCGGGTTAACTTAGACTGAATGGTCTTATTTTCAAGCAAGCAACGGACCCCCCAGCTCCTCAAGACCGGCTCTAGCAATAGTCCAGCCAATTTCTGTTGAGACAGGGTCCTGAGCCAGTCCATAACCAGCTCAAAGTATGCTTTTACACGGATAGAATCTTCTCAAAGGTTCCATGATTAAATGCATTTATTCTCCCACTGCCTAATGTAAGATAAATAAGAAGGTTATCCCTTTCCATAACAAATAAACAGGAAAGATCCTCATATAAAGGAAGTAAAGACCAAATAGGATCCTTCACTAAAATGGATTCTGACAGCAATATAAGCAATAATCCTATGCTAGATAAGGATGATTCTTATATTCATTCCTAATCAAACAAACATTCCAAATTATTAATTAGGTCAATCCAAACACTATATAAAGACGTTTAGGTCATAATCAAAGGTACACACTTGTAAAGCTCAAAAGCTCTCACTAAATCCTATCAAAATCCCTTTTCTGACTTAGGCAATAGAGGGTCCCCGATGGGGCAACCATCGGTTACTCCCAAGCTACTGTCTGTTTTGCAGGTTCATTATTCGTGATTTGAAGCTGTGAGATAAGAAGTTCTATTTCAAAATATCGATATTTTGGTACTATATTTTCAGTGGTACGGTGAGCATGGACTAAACTTACTTGCTCAGGCGAGAATTCTTGTTCCTCAAAGAATAACAAATCCTCTCAGAATCCAGTCTTATGCTACCAACATGTCTTAAAAAGTTAGTATATCACCTACCGACGCCGGCAACCATACCCAAGATGGTATTGAAATGACCAACACAGTTTATGGCACCCGAATCATGCCTACCAACCCCATTCCCGGAGGAAATTCTTCCCAGACGTCATTAAGTCCATTCATGGAGATTGATCGAAAAGCAGCACTTACCTCGGAAGAACAGAAGCAGATGCTTAAATTTGCCTTCAAGTACTATGTATTATAAGGCTGGCTAGGCGTGTCTAAAGAGCCGTATTTTGACGCCATGATTCCAACCTAGCTAGGTGCCTAAAAGAACCTACTCCCCTAGTTTAACTCCATTCCTCAAACATAGACATCTGTGCCTCTCGCAGTAGAGGACTAAAGTAAATAGGCCTATCATAACTGAATGAAATTGTATCGATACCTGCACCAGCAAACACCATTGGGTCCACGCCACTAGATAGGGAATAAGTGGCACTTCTATAAGGCATTGCTATAATGATATAGCGCGGTCTTCCCAATGCCCTCTAGAATTGGTGGAACTCAGAATGGGGTACCGGCTCAAATGTGAAGCATACCAACTGACTCGATCATCGTTGCAACTAAGTTGGAGGAGCAGGCTCGTCGAACATTGAACGGGAAAAGTGTGAAGAGAAGCAAGAAGCATAGATCCATATCCTCTTCCTCCTCGTCAATAAAATCTAACTCGGACTGCGATTCAAAATTCATAAGAAGGTTGAAGAAATTCGCCATCTCGTACCAAGAACCCCTAAACAAGAAGAATATCTCTCCATTCAAAAAACGTTTTTTGGCACAAAAGCTGTGAAACTATGTTGTCCCACCCATAATAGGTAAATATTATAGGAAAGAAAACCCCAAAGCACATCTGAGTGAATATTACGATCGGATGGACCTGATCAATGCCCCAGATGCATATAGATATAGGTATTTCTCTAGCACTTTGGGCAGAATAGCTAAGAACTGGTTTCTCCGACTCCCCCTAAATTCGATCAGAGACTTCAAGCAGTTATCGGGAATATTCATGAAACACTTCATGGGATCAATAAGGCTCGACTACATTAGCCGAAAATGGCACAACATCATCCAAAATTCTGACAAATCACTAAGAGATTACTTAGAGAGGTTCAATAAAGCCTGTGTAGGCATCACTGACCTCAATTTTGCAATAACAAGGGAAGTCCTTATCAGGGGGACCCAGAATAAAGGACTGAAATAGGAGCTAATAGTCCGTAGGCCAGCCTAAACATGCAAATGATTGGAATAGCCCTAAACTTAATCGAGGTAGATGAAATAACTCAGTTAAATAAAAGAAACCCAGATGATAGGGACTATTCTAGAAGGGACGACAGGTGTAATAAGAAAAGTAGAGGCAGAGGAGGTAGGGGCTTGAGTCAGCTCTGCCGGCATGATGATGGTAACCACATTTAAACACTACTCTAAGTAAGATTTAAGTGGTAATTAAGAATGGACCAGAAAGAAGAAATGTGAGGTTTCCCAACGTTCCATAGGGGAAAACAATTAGCAAAGACTATAATAAGTACTATAAGTTCCATAGCCAAAGGACATCATACAGATGACTGTTAGGCCCTAGAATAAGAGGTAAACCTCTTAATCAAAGCTAGTAAGTTCACCCAGTTTATTAAAGGGGTGAGCAGGAAACCAGATGGAAAGAAAGGCATCTCAGATGACTCCAAGGAGAGACAGGCTGAAAAGCAATGAGCCAATAAAGAAAAGAAAGTAGTAGTAATAAATTGAGGCATAGAAAGGGAACCGCCTCGCAAGAGGGCCCAACACCATAATAGTCAATCACGTGATTTCAGAGATAACTTGGAAGCTAAAAAACTTTACAGAAGGGCCTCTATGGTGACCAAACTAGACACTAACCCACTTGTGATTGAGCCAGTAGTGGAAGGATATGAAGTATATCAGGTGCCAGTAGACACTGGGAGTTTAGTAAATTTGATAGTAAAATTAGCATTCAAGTAATTGAAAGTAAATCACAGAAGGGTCCAGCCGGGATATGCGACCCTCTCAGATCTTAGCGGGCACTCCACAGTGTCCCTAGGTGGGGTGAGACTAGAAGTGGAAATTAGAGACAAAGAGTATGGCTACGGAACGGAAGTGGACTTCACCATTGCTGAGATCTCAGTCGGCTTCAACATCATATTCAGACACCCATTCCTATGTGAATCATTTGCCTCAGTTTCTCCAATCTACTTGGTATTATATATACTAACTAAAAAGGGGATGGCAGTGGCAATAGGAAACCCATAAGTGGTGCACGAAGTGTACATAGCTGCTCTCAAGGGGGAGGCAGAGCCAGCCGATAAGAATAGCAACAAAGACCAAAACAACTAAAGTTAGGATAAAGATGAAGTAGATCAGTAATAGAACTAATTAGAGAACAAGAAGTACTCATGGTGGCTCCTGGTAAAGGGCTAAAAGTGGCTAAAGACTTATCGGTGTAAACCAAGGCAAGCATTAAAGCCGTCTTTATAAGCCAACAATATTCATTCTCTTAGTCTTGTGACGATATGCTTGGGGTCCAACATAGCCTCAACCTTGACTTGGAGGCGGTACCAGTAGTCCAGAAGAAAAGAAAGCATGCTCTAGATAGACAGAAAGTGATAGAAGAGGAAGTTGATAAATTGCTAAAGCCAAAACACATTCGTGAAGTATACTATCCTAAATGGTTGCCAAAAGTTGTTTTAGTCCAAAAATCAAACGGTAACTGCCGAATGTACGTAGACTTTACCGATTTGAATAAAGCCACTCCAAAAGATAGTTATCCTCTCCCGAGTATAGACTAATTGGTAGACTCTACAGCCAGTTTTGCCATTTATTAGTTCTTTAATGCCAAAGAAGGATATCATCAAATACCCATGAACCAGACAGATGAAGAAAAGACTTCCTTTATAACTCATAAAGGAACATATTGTTATACAGTAATGCTGTTTGGGCTTAAGAATGTTGGAGCCATATACCAATGATTGATGAACAAAATGTTTGAAGATATGATTGGGGAAACTGTGGAAGTTTATGTAGATGATATAATTGTTAAAATCAAGAATGAGGAATCACATGCGGGCGACTTGGAGGATGTTTTTGACATTTTGAAAGCATACCGACTCAAGCTTAATCAGGAAAAAATGTGTATTTAGAGTAAAAAGCGAGAAATTCCTCAGATTTATAATATCAGAGAGAGGGATTAAGGACAATCCTAATAAAATTAAAGCTATTCTCTGGATGGAACTACCTTAAACCTAAACAAAGTACAATGCCTCAATGGTAGAATTAATGCTCTAGGTCGGTTGATCTCTTTCTCAACTAAGAGGTTCATGCCCTTCTACAAAGCAATCAAGAAAGACAAGGACTTCAAATGGGATGAGGATCACTAAGAGGCTTTCAATATAATAAAAGATTTCTTGGCCAAACCCCCACTCATAAGCCATCCTAACAATGGAGAAACATTGTACATGTACCTAGCCGCGATGGATGAGGCAGTAGGAACCGTCCTGAGAAGAGAAGATGACCAAGGATAACACCCGGTTTACTATACAAGTAAAGTGTTGAGAAATGCTAAACTCAGGTACCCCAAGATTGAAAAGCTTGCCTTAGTATTAATCCACTCAACAGGCATATTGAGACCATACTTTCAAGCCGACACAATAGTTATGAGAACTAGCTTTCCGCTTAAAAAGGTGTTATAAAGGCCTGATATGTCTAGACGACTCACCGAATGGGCCATCCGGCTAGGAGAATTCGACATTAGTTTCAAAGCCAGGACCGCCTTAAAAGCTCAAGTCTTGGCGGACTTTTTAGTAGAATTTGCAGGTCCTAAACAGGATCAACCAATTCGATTGTAAACTTGGACCATCTATGTTGATGGATCTTCATGCACAGAAGGAGCCGGTATCGGTGTTTACATTTGAGAACCCTAAAGAATCAAGCTATCTTACTATGAGCAGGCGGACACTTTGCTTGGTTGGTTGTGCACGGGGTGTGGCGCGTGGGGTACGTTTGGTTCGGTGTAGTTCAAGGGAACCGCGGCGTTTGGTCTGGTTTGAGAAAATCCAATTTGCTTAAAAGCAATGGCTTTGTAGGCCAAAAATGTGATTATGTTGAGAAATATATTCTCAAATTTTATTAGGAAAAGATATTTTTAAAATAAAGCATCTTTACTTCATTTAAAAATAAAATAGAGTCGCCACCCGATTCAGCTCCACCGGGAATTGTGGTATACTGATCCAAAATGGGATTTTTATACCGAAAAGAAAATAAGATTCTAAGTTCAAACATGATAGTTACGCATATTGTTCAAATTATTTGGGTTAATTTTGGAATATTTGGAATTTGTGGTAATTTATCCATTACAACGGCTTTATTTAAGAATTAAATTCAAGAAATAAAACAGGCATTATAACGGCTTAATAAATAGACAATTTCTACCAAATTTTTGGCAGAGTAACGACAGCAATTGGGTCTAGGCCCAGAAACTTAGATAGAGTTTCCTCACATTCTGGATTTTTTATCCTCACCTGCGAGCTTAATTACACATATTATAGTTTAAGTGGCACCAGTGGCTCACTTAACCAGAGAAATGAATGCAATGTGTAATAATAAAAGTAGTAAAAATGAATTTTAAAGTTGGGCTTAAAGCCGATTACCCTCAGTTTACCTTTTCATCTGTACATGATAACTTGAGAGCCGGTGCGGGACCGAAGTTACCGGAGATTGCAATTGGAAAATAGATTTAACCCAAGTTATTGCTTTAATCTTGGATTATTTCTACAGGAAATGTGAAATTTAGGTTATTTTTAGACCAAAGATCACTGTGGAATGTTGATCTAAAAAGACCGGAGACTGAGCTTATACCGAGTGTCGGTGATGAAGCTCGAATCTGGAACTATTTTGACAGAGTTTCGGGGCTTTTGGGATTCTCGAAACTGAAAAAAGGACACAATAGGAATTTTGGGAAATTTGAAAATTTTCATCTCCTCAAATGAGGGGGGGTGACCCTATATTTATAGTGGGTTGGTAATTAGCCGGCGAGCTAATTACAAAGGTAATTAGCCGGCGGGCTAATTACAACTCTGACAAGATTTGATTTACGGGATCCCAGAAATCCTTGCCAAATCTCGATAAGATTTGATTTTTTTACTATAGATCGGTAATTAGCCGGCGGGCTAGTTACCTAGTTTGACCAAACTTTGACTTTTTATTTTTCAGTAGGAAGTCCTAAATCGGGGCTTCCCTAGAATGTGAATTTGTGAATTTTAGATTTCGGATGACAATTCGGTCCTTTTTGGCTCATTTGTCTAATTGCTGAACGAAATATGCATTATTCCTCATCGGGCCGGAACGACATGTGCTAATAGTTTGCCCCTCGCATACATAAATTTCGTGCTAGAAATTTTGTCGTATGTGAAACAAACAAAACAATGTGTGTAGAATGCAATGAGTTAAAATATTTTTAATCGATAAAGTTTGAAACAAAATATATTTTGCCCCTTCGATTAAAAATTTATTAATGAGTTGCATGATGTTAAAGGATTGATCGGGGTAGAAATATTTTTGGATCCTTGATGCACGTGTGACTATGTAAAAATAGCTTTTAGGTCTGCTCGTTTTAAAAACGATGTAGAAAATGCATGAAAAATGCAAAAATTTTTGAAAAACACGTAACTAGCCGACGGGCTAATTACCAAGTTTAATGGTAACTTTTATAGCCGCTACGCTTAAACACATGACAGCTCGGCAGGTAATTAGCCGGCAGGCTAATTACCACTCGCCTATAAAAATAGCAGCTTGGCTCCCATTTTCTTCACACCGAAAATTCTCTCTTCTTTCTCTTTGCCTTTTCTGCTTCTCTGCTTTGAAGATTTTTCCTTCCAAGCTATTTTTGACAATGATTTCTTTCATCTTCTTCCCTCTCTTGCCCCTTCTTTTTAGATTTTATGGGGTTTTGATGTGGTTCAAGCTCTACAATATTCGCTTGGACCTGTCCGTCGTTCAAGTGACTACTCAGAACGTGTTGATTGACGGCGAACAAGTGCACTTTCTGAGGTTCCAACTAAGGCTTTGTATGGGCTTCCGTTGAATTGGATGTATCACAGAATCGCTCCGGGGGATTTTATTCCACCTGCCTTGAAGCCTTCCGACCATCTTTCTCGGATTTTGGTACGCCTTACTGCCATTTTTATTTCGCGCAAGACTTGTCCATTTTATTGCTCATTTATTTTATGCAAAAATTCATTTGATACAAAAACTATTTAATGCAGTGATTTATTATGTGTGATTTATTGAAAATTGGTGTGTGATATATGTGTGTGCATTATTCAGGCCACCGAGCAGGAGGGTGCTAGATTATCCATTTCCACGAGTGTGTTATCCCCTAGTGCCAAGGCTATCATTAACGGGACGTCTTTGGGGAGGATGGTCAAGGACTACAAGTATGTTAGGCATCGCAAGTATCCATACATCACAGCCAGTGCATCTTCCTACATCTTGAGCAGGTGGTCTAATACTACCCATACTTTCCACTTCCACTGCGGGGAATATACCATCACTCTGCTGGATTATAGCGCTATCACAGGCCTACCCTTCCACGCTATCACTCCGGGGCGAGTTTCTTATGAGAAGCTCATGACTTTCTGGACCTCTAGGGATAGAGGATATCTGACTACTGCTTGTGAGGCTAGAGCTTTTATGGCTGCTACCCTATCATGGCTGTGCTTTCCTACTGGGGGCTTACTTGTGAATCTCTATATTCTGCTAGCCCTGATAGATCCATCCCACTTTGATGAGTATACCTGGGGTTAAGCCGCGTTGGGTCACTTGTATTGGGCCCTTGACTAGTGTAAGCGGAATAGGATTGACAAGTTCAAGTCTGGCCTCTAAATTATTTATGTAAGAGTCCGATCCTTGTCTCTTTTCTTTATGAGCATTTTATTTGTCTTTGGTGTCCTGATCTTTTCTTAACTGCTTGTAGATTTGGTTTTTTGAGATGGGGATCCTCCAGGGGACCAAGCTCGTGCAAAGGAACAATTTCCCGTTTTGTCCTCGACTGCCACACTACTTTTGCGGCTCGTAGATAGAATCCAGACCCGCTATTTCTGCTCGTCTTCGTGCCCTTTCTTCAGAGCAGTTACACTTCATGATTGCTTGATTTCTATTAATCGCTATATCTACCAAAATTGTTGTATCATTGTTCGGTCTTTTCTTTTAAATCAAGACATAGCCTTGGGGGCATGATCTTCATTAGCCGGAGGTTAAGAGATTAGCTAGGGAGTTTGTGAACACCCGACTGATCATAGAGACCAGCTTTTCTTTGGAGTGGTACCTGGAAGACCGCATTCAGGAGTGGCATCTTTCTCCCACGTCACGCTCTATTCCACCTTAGGTGCCTCGGTGGGTCTTCTAGCCTCATAGTTTGCCTAACTTTACATGATTGGCCTCCGAGGGTATCTCAAGCACTTTTTGGAATGGGTGGGGGGATACGAGGAGTTTCGTCATTTGTAGCTGCTTGGATGGCCGGATACGAATCTTATTCCTGTTGCTCCCCGGTGGGATATCCGTAATCCCCCTGAGGATGATGATCCTTCTGCTTCTGTCCCTGAGGCCTCTGCCCCCTAGACTTCTTCCCCTATTGGCCAGGCCAGATCAGGTTTGCCTGAGGCTATCTTGATGACGGTACTTCCTTTTTGCCAGCTCAAATTTTTTTTTCTACCTTTTATCTGTAGACACCATTGTTTTGACTATCGTGCTTAGTTAGAATGACTTTTCTTTGTCTCGTTGTCTTTGTAGGATCATCAGGGTAGGAAGAGGCCTGCGACCACTTTTGCTCACCTGGGCAGCTTCTCGGCATCATCTGTCCCCTCTCAAGGTCATATGATGATGGAAGGGCATCAGGGGTTCGAGTATCAGCCACTTATATTCCTGATGTACCATCCCAACCTAAGCACTTACACTCTGGTGATCCTGCCTTATTTAGATCCTGAGCATCCGATGACCTTCCATCCTGCTGGCGCCATTCATGTTAGTCTTTTCTGTCTATTCTCTTTTTGACTTTGAATTGGACTGCCCTGACACGCTTCAATCTTTCATTCTTATAGGTGCCCATTGCTGGCAGTATCTCCGATTGGGGATACATTTAAGGGTAGCAATGGTTCATAATGAACCAAAACTCTTATATGGCGGTATATTTATTATTTTATTATATTAATGATGATGCATGGTATGTCATGAAATGCATATGAATGACTCGTGCTGAGATGTTGTAACTAGAGATTCGACGGCTTCGAGCTCAATTGGGGATACTTCAGGTGGATGACCGATAGTAGCAGCCATAGTAGGGACAAGGTATTCCTACCAGATTCTTCTTGCAGGGCGATTAGATAGGCTATTTCTTTTGTTTTGCTTTCTTTTTCCCTTGGGTCGTTTGCAACGCCTCTTTTTTATATGAACACATTTTTTTGCATAAATAAAATTTGCTTTATCCCCTTGCCTTGCGTTCCCTTTTTTATTGTTATTGATTGAGTTTATCAGGGTAATCTCCCAAATTTTGGCAGATTACCCCATAAACTACATATAGCAAACTGCTACCCTTGTGAAATTTTGCCATGGAGGGCTACATTCATTTTCTTGCTAATTTGGATGTTTATTTGAAGAACTCTAATGGTTGGGATCATCTTGGAGTTTGTGTCCAGGCCCACATGAAGGAGAATTGTCATGTCTTTATCAAAGATAATGTGATCCAAGCTGCTGTCAAGTTCTGGGATCCTGTTGATAGCATATTGAGGTTCGGGGAGCATGAGCTATGCCCCTTGTACGAGGAGTTCTGTGGGCTTCTCTAGTCTTCTGCCGATATGCCTTTGGTGATTCCGACTTATTGCTTGAATTTTCTAATTCGTTGGTGAATCATTTTCAGCTTCAAAGATTTGATAGGCACCAATTGATCTATGGCGAGGGCATGAGGTTGGATGTGGCATTTGACATAATTAGGAGTCTTTGTTTAGATGATGAAAGCTGGTCGCCGCTCATGTACTTACTTCTGTTGGGGGTTTTCCTTTGTGAAGTCCCATCTTTAGTCTGCAACTTTGCCTTTTTAAATATTGTTGATCAGATGTTGGAGGGAAAATCCCCCGTTGCAGTGAGCTTAGCCAAAACACTGATTTTTGTGCACTCTTCCTGAAATGGGATTGAGGCTACTACCAGGGGCAGCAGGCTCCTTCTTCAGGTAACTTTTATTTGAGCCTTTCTTTTTGCATGAACCGCCCTTTTCGGTTTTTGATTCATCATGCTTGCCTTAATTTTTTCCTGGACTGCCCTTTCGGGTTTTCAATCCAGCAGGCTATTTTTTTCTTTTTCACTCTTTTTTTCTTTTTCTCTTTTTTTCTTTTTCTCGTTTTTTCTTTTTCTCTTTTTTTCTTTTTCTCTTTTTTTGTATTGACTTCTTTTTGTACTTTCTTGTGTAGCTTTGGCTCTGGGATAAGCTTGTTATGATATCTGTTCCTACGAGCATGGACTATTATCCAAGGGCCTAATGGGCACGACGCTCTATTGTTCACATCGTTAATCCTTCCCACAGAGATTTCATAGTTAAGGAGTGGATCAAGTTTATGGGGAGTCAATCTGCTAAGGATATCCATTGGGTTTGCCCTTAGTGGGGTATCACTCATGCTAACATTGACGTTGCTAGAGTTAGTGTGGTCCTCATTAGCCTTTTTGAGATCATCACTTATTATCCTAGTCGCTTGTGCAAATAGTATGGTCAATCTTAGGGGTTTCCGGTATCTTACGCACCCTTTTTGGTTCAGAGCTTTCCTATACTCAGGTCTATCATCATGATGGGAGATGGATTGGTAGCACTCAGGTGGAGATGAACTATTTTGCCCCTTTTGATGTCCACCCTTTTGAGGCTTATCGTATCAGGGTTGTGATTGTTCGCAGATTGGCTACTCTTGAGGAGAGGCCCCGTGAGATTAATAGGCTTCGAAGCTATCTTAGGGCTTAGTGAGCTCATCACTATATGTCTTTTATTCCCATGTGAGAATAAATGCGTGAGGCCTCGTCGTTTGTCCTTGTTGCTTCTATTTCAAGTTTCTAATGTACGTTTATGTGTGATAAAGATGAAAAGATGTTTATTTGAATGCGTGTTTTATTAAATAATTCGTAGTTTCCATTTAATGCACTCATGCAGTATTTTTAACACGAACACGTTACTACAAAAGATATCATTTATCGTGGAGGACAAGCGGTATTTATTTCCAAGAAATGCCCACTGTTGCTTAAGGCTCCACATAGATTTTTCCCAAGGCTCCACTCTTTTATTTTGGTGTCTTTATTTTTACTCAAGAGCCCTTACCAGCTCTCGACAGACTTTATTGTTCTTCTTTTTTTATTTTCTTTCTTTTCTTACATGTGATAGTACTTCAGCTTGTCATGATTGACTGGATTTAAGAACTCATTACCATCCAAATCTGAAATCTTTACTGCCCCTTTACTAAGAGTCTTCTTTACCACGTACGACCCTTCCCAATTCGGCTAGAATTTTCCTCGGGCACCTGTATGCATTTCACGGGAATGGTTTACTACTAAATCATCCATTTTCAAAGGTTGGCTCTACCCTTTGACTTTCTGGTTATAAACTCCAGCCATGCATTGTTGGTACAACTATAGATTTTCCAATGCGGCTAGTCACTTTTCATCAATCATGGTCTGTTCTTCGTGCTTTTCTTTTGCCCATTCATCTATGGGGAGCCTAGCGTCAAGGGTTATGCATAAATACTTGATTTCCATTTCAACGGGTAATACCGCCTCCATCCCATAAATAAGGGAAAAAGGAGTTTGACCCGTAGGAGTCTTGACACTGGTTCTATATCCCCACAAGGCATAGGGCAGATGATCGACCCAATCTCGGTAGTTAGAAATCATCTTGGAGAGGATCTTCTTGATCACCTTATTAGCTGCTTCCACAGCTCTATTGGCTTGAGGACAATAAGGCGAAGAGCGATGATGCTCAATCCCGTGCCTCTCAATAAGATCAACTGTCTCTCCTTGGAACTATACATTGTTGTCACTCACAATATGGTGGGGAATGCCATACCTAGCAAAGATGTACCGCTTAATAAATTGAGCCATTTTTTTAGCTGTGAGACTTGTGTATGATTCCGCTTTGACCCACTTGGAAAAGTAATCGACTGCCACTATAATGAAGTGATGGTCATTAGTCAAAGACGGTCTTATTTCATCAATGATGTCGATGCCCCAAGCTGAGAATGGCCAAGGCATTGTTAAGCTTTGTAGCATTGTTGGAGGCAAGTGGCTCACATCCCCGTATATCTGATAAGCATGGCAAGCCTTTGCTTCTTGAATACAATTAGCTAGCATGGTCTGCCAGAAGTATCCCATTCTTTGGATTTTCTTTGCCATCGGGACACCGTTCATGTATGGACCGTAGTCTCCCGAATGTACCTCTTTCAATACCCTTTCAGCTTCCTATTATCTCAGGCATTTTAGTAATAGGCCATCGAAGGACCTCTTGAACAAATCACCTTTAATCAGGTAGAACTGCACGGTGAGCTTTCTCAACATATTTCTATCAAAATCTGTAGCCTCAGCCATAAATTTGTCGTCTTTAAGGAATTTGATAATTTTAGAATACCAAGGGGTTCCTTCTTCTATAGTGTCTTTGATTGCATTGATGTAGTAAAGAGATCGGGTTGTCTCCATAATAAGGGGTTTGATTGGTTCCTTTTGAGGCCCTTCCCACATAGAGGCTAGAGTGGCTAATGCATCCGCCATCTTATTTTCCTCGTCGGGTATGTGGCTAAACTTGCACTCACTGAACATTATGACATTTCTCCACATAGCTTCTAAGTAAGGCCTGAGGGATTCCTCTTTTAGTTCCCAATCCCCTGTGACATGCTTGATGACCAAAGTGGAATCACTGATAATTTTAGCTTTGTCTACTCTGAGAGTGATTAGGGCAGACATTCCAAACAAATAAGCTTTATATTCTGCTCCGTTATTCATGGTGGGAAATTCTAAGTGCTTTGATAGAGGTATGAGTGCCCCATCTAGCATAAAGATGATAACTCCCAAACCTACTCCTCGCTTATTGACAGCACCATTGAAGAACATGATCCATTTTCCAAGGTTCTCTGCAGCGGTTGTGAGACATTTATCAAGAAATTTTAAGTTTCCTATTCCCCTTCTTCAAGTGGTTAATTTGCTAGGAATTCGGCCACTACTCTACCCTTGATGGTCTTCTTTGTTACATACTCAATATCAAATTCTGATTGTAGTAAAAGTAATCTTTCCAGCTTTCTAGTTAGTGAGGGGGCCTGATATAAGTACTTAATTGGATACACCTATACGACTACTTGGATTCTGTATGATTGAAAGTAATGCCTGAGCTTTCTGGTGAGCTAGACCATGATGTAACAAGTCTTTTCCACGATGGTGTATTGAGTCTCATACTCTAGCAATTTCTTGCTGAGGTAATAAACCATGTGTTCTCTCTTGTCTTTGTGTTCTTGGACCAACATAGCCCCTACAGACGTTTCTTCTACCGCCAAGTAGAGAACGAGTGGCCTTTTAAGAATCAGCGGCTTCAGTACTTAAGGGTTCAACAGGTAAGCTTTAATTTTATAAATGGCTTCCTTGCATTGGTCCTTCCATTCTGTCAATTGTTGTTTCCTTAGGAGCTTGAAGATAGGCTCATATGTGGTGGTCAAACGTGCTAAAAAGTGACCGGGGTACTGTATTGACCCTAAGAAACTTCTCACTTCTTTCTTGGTTTTTAGGACGAGCATTCCCCTGATAGCATTAGCCTTATCGGGGTCTATGTCTATGCCCCTTTGGCTAACCACGTGCCTCAGTAATTTACCTAATGTGACATTAAATATACACTTTTTTGGGTTTAGGTGGAGGTTGTATCTCTCAATCCTTGTGAGGAATCTTTCTAACACTGCCGGGTGTTCTTCGGGCGTATCGAATTTCACAAGCATGTCATCTATATAGACCTTGAGTTCTTTATGGATCAAGTCATATAACAAAGTCGTGACTACTTGATGATAGGTTGCCCCTGCGTTCTTGAGTTCGAAAGGTATTACTCTGAAACAATAAGTCCTCCACTGTGAGATGAATGCGGTTCTAAACTTGTCTATTACATTCATGAGAATCCATCCACGAAGGAATACATGGCCACTCTTGCCGCACTTTCTACCCAAACATCAATGTGTGGTAGCGGGAAATCGTCCTTAGGGGTAGCCTTATTCAAATCCCTGAAGTCGACACAAACCCAGACATCACCGTTCTTCTTGGGTATGGGGACCA
The DNA here is from genome assembly GCA_947683365.1 of Euphorbia pulcherrima. Taxonomy (NCBI): domain Eukaryota; kingdom Viridiplantae; phylum Streptophyta; class Magnoliopsida; order Malpighiales; family Euphorbiaceae; genus Euphorbia; species Euphorbia pulcherrima. Next base: position 11,812,658 of record CANTUS010000016.1, read on the forward strand.
CATTGGATAGCCAAGAGGGATACTCAATGACTTTGATGAAGGTTGCCTTGATCTGTTTTGCTACCTCTGCTTTGACCTTCTCAACCCATTCTGGCCGCATCCTTCTCATCTTTTGCTTCACTAGCCAAATTTTTAGGTCCGTGGGGATATTGTGCTCAGCAATGTACCAATCAAGTCCATGCATGCCCTTGTGAGACCAAGCAAAGGCTAAAACATGATTTTTCAATACGTTTATCAATTCTCTCTCTTATTCAATGGGTAATTAATTGGAAATATATACCACTTTTGGGTTATCTTCCGTGTTTAAGTTAATTTCTTTTGTAATATCATTATTGATGTTAAAAATGGTTGATGAATGCTAGAATGGATGCATGAAATCATAATCAGAAACACAAACCAAACAAGCAAAGTTCTTCGTCTTATTATCATCATAAAGTACATTATTCATTTCAAACAAACTGGAAATAGAAATAAAAAGACTTATCATGATCAGTAGGGTCTGGCTCCATTGCGGATGATTCTCCTATGGCAACTGGCTTCAGCAGGATATCCTCATCATCTTCCTCCTGCATTTTTGCTTTGCCTTTCATGGTTATGACCATGCCCATGATGGTTTGGCTCAAGTCACCCCCCTTGCTCCTTGCTTTCACCACTATCTTGAGCTGGGCCTGAAGGTGCTTAGTTAGGGCGTCGAGGATTTCTTCCTCTCTACATAACTTCTTGACCTTCTTCAGGTGTACCTGTTCATCATTCTTGGTCTGATCCAGGATTGCCCATGTATCTAGCTGATGACTTGCTCCTTTCAACATATAGGTTATGGGTCCTCCAGCATGCTTATCGTAGCTAACCACATCTGAGAAAATCTCAAACCTTGGAACCATCTTCTCCTGATGGGTAACAGGCTTAGGTGCCCTGCTATAGGGTTGTTGTGATTTCTTTTAAAAGGTCGTCTTGTGAACAATTCTTTGAGATCCTATGTAACTGAGTCCTATGAGCTTCCATTCCCCTACTCCTATATTGAAGGTTGGCATTCCCTATTCATGGGCACCTGGTACTTTTCCGGGAGTGTGGTGCTTTTGCATATATCCTTGAATCCATGGGCTCTAGTACACCTCTCATTGCTTATTTAGTTCTTATCCAATTATGGTTGTGGTGAACCCTTTCATGTTGCTTTCTTCCATATTCAGTGCTGCCACGACTGAGGCCTATTCATGGGCACCTAGTCCTTTCCCGGGAGTGTGGTGCTTTTGCATATGTCCCTGAATCTATAGGCCCTAGTACACCTCTAATTGCTTATTTAGTTCTTGTCCAATTATGGCTATGGTGAACCCTTTCATGTTGCTTTCTTCCATCTTCAGTGCTGCCACCACTGAGGCTTTATCAGCTTCCAGGGTGACAATCTTTCCACAGAATAGGATTTTAATCTTTTAGTGCAGGATGGATGGGACTCCTCCTAAAGCATGAAACCATGGCCTCCCAAGTAACATGGAGAAAATTACCAGGATGTCTATGACCGTGAAGAGTACTATAGATGAGATTTCACTGATAGTGACTTCAGCCTCAAACGTGTCGATGATGGTCCTTTTAGAGTTATTGTAAGCTTTGATGACTGTCATGGATTTCTTTAGATCCTTCTCAGTTAGTCCTAGGATCGGCAGAATGTCCTTAGGGCATACATTCAGTGATGAACCATCGTTAACCATTATGCAGGGCATGATGGCCCGAAGACATTAGCCTTGAAGTATAGAGCCTTATTATGGTGAATGCCTTCATTAGGAAGATCCGAGCTCGAGAAGACAATGTCAGGGATAACAGTGCTAGTCTCATTATTGAGCAGCGCACAGACCTATTCTGGGGATGTCAGGGGAGATGTTTCAATTTCCATCAGCTTTTTAACGATAGCAAGCCTATGATCTTGAGAGCCCAGGAGTAGGTCCCAAACACTCATCTTAGTTGTTGTGGCCTTCAGTTGGTCCATGATTAGGCTTCCTATCTGTTTTGAGGACTTAACAGAAGTAGGAGGTATCGGGAGCTCAATTCTTGGTGCAGCTGGGGCTATTGATCCAATGACTTTTCCTCCTCTAGTGATAGGACTGACCACCTAGAGTGGTGAGTTGGTTGATTTGAGGACCTCAAACTTGTCAAAATCCTCATCAAGGGGTATCTCCCCTAAGTCGATTCATTTATTCATAGAAACTAGTGCCTTCGCGGTGAAGGGCCACTACATGAAGGGAACCTTTTCAGGCTGCTTTTCCAGAACAATGGGGTTCTCTTGTAGGATTTGGCATAGGATGAGATTGGATTCTTGTCTAATCATATGGATGGACAAGGAGGTTCCGTTGGATGGTTCTCCCTCATCAAACAAACTCGGCGTATCATCGTAGGTGAATTGCTTGCCCTTACCCTTATTTGTGTACCATGGGTATTCTCGGGCTGACTTCATTGATGTTGGACAAATGGCGTTGGTTGCCTCCTATTCTCCATATTGTAAGGGGTTCCCGTACATGTCTAGTTTGGGGGTTATGTTTTCTAGTGGGTCGACCCATGTGAAGTAGTCGATGAATTGCTTGGCCAAAACATTCTAGAATGATTTTTGGTAAAATGCCAGCCCTTCATACCAAATGGCTGCCTTTTCTTGAAGAGTCCAGTGGAACCTCTCAGGCCAGTGGGCATAATGAATGTACCCATCATTCATCATTTGCAGGAATTCACAAATGTGAGGGCTGGGCCTCGTGCTTCTGTTGTAGAATATGGGGTAAACTTCACCTAGATTCGGATTTTGAATGCGATAACTAGCCCAGGCCAGCTCATTCTCTACACGAATCCTCTCTATAATGTACTCCCAAGAAGTTCTTACCCTTTGTCTCGAATCATGTTAATGATGTGTTCACTATCCAAGTCAAAGTCCGTAAAGTCTCCAGAATCATCACTTGCTGCAAACCATAAGGCACCCAGGGAGTCATGCTCTAGAGAAGAGGCATAGCTCTTGGCACCATCGTAGTCAATCATCATGCAATTGGGGAAGGGAGCCTCATATTCGAAATCCCCTAGTCATCCACTTCGCTTTCATCTTTGTGATCAGATTCACTGGAGTCCATAAATTCTTCCTCCTCTTCATCTGAATCTTCAAAAGCTTATGGCTCAAAGATCCATTTTAGCGTATGCTGAGCTGGGATATCATCATCAGAATTTTCTTTTGGATCTTCCTCAGGATCTTCCTCGAGATCTTCTTCGGGATCTTCCTCGGGATCTTCCTTAGGATCTTTCTTAGGACCCTCTTCTGGGTTTCTCCTCCCATATTTGGCTTGGCTTTGACTCCTTCTATTGCCAGACAAAACTCAGATACCATTGTTTATACACTAGTGAATGTTTCCTCCATACGGGCACCAAATGTTGTAATGTCAGCAAGGACTTCTCTAAATGGCTCTCATATGCCTTTATCTAGATTCAGGCTGAGATACCTCTGTTGGTCTTTGTGGCTTTTCCATGCCTGTTCACGGTCATAGAGTTCTTAGATTTCTAGTTGCGTGGTCTCAGAAGAACTCCCAAATTTAAACAGGCTTGTTCTGACATAGTTGGGACTCATGTAGTCCAGATGAGTGTAAGTGGAAGGCTGTAGAGGATGGATATCCTTCCAGCCGGTATTATACCGATCCACCTATGCTGCCAATCACCAACAAAGTTCATCTGGGTATAGCTGAGATGCCCTAAAGTAGTGGAGGAAATATCTCTCCATAAAGTATCAGTTCCAACGTCCTTCTAGTGGCATTGTATCATACCAGTCTATGGTCGGGCCTTCTAAGAATCGAGGGAACTGTGGTGCAAAACCCATCATGGCTATTCCTTGCTCATGCATGAACTGGAGAAATTCCTCTACATATTCATTCGGGTCAGAATCTCCTCTATATATGAGGTATGGCAGCATTTGGTATTGGTCCAGTCCTTCTCTCCTCATCCTTAAGATGTATTGGTCTACCATGTAAATGATATCCATGTTATCAAAAATCATGTTGTCTCTCCATTCGGGGTCATATTTAAAGTTGTCTGTCACTTCGATATCGTATTCGTCGGACTCCACATGGACACCGATGGCATTTACAGTAGTTTGGAAGTTTGGCAGCGGATTAGTCTAAGTGCTTGGTTTCTTCTGAGGCTATTTCATTCTTCCATTGACTATCACCTATTGTAAATCTTTTACTAGCCGAGGACATTCGTTAGTGTGGTGCCCCTTAGTCATATGATAAGCACAGAAGTTGTCCCTATCCATCGTTATAGGCAGAGTAAAGGGCTTAATGCTCTAGAGTAGGTTGGACTTCCTTAGCTTGGTGAATATCTGGGATAGTGATTCCACCCATGGAGAGATGGACTGGTGAGTCTGAACTTAGGTAACTACCGCCACTTTAGGAGTGGCTTTTGAGGATTCAAAGGGGCCTTGCTTAGAAGAACTGCCTTTCTCCCAATACCGGGGTTTAGTATAAACTTTTTGTTCTTGCTTCTTTACTCGATCTTCTTCTTTATACTTTTCAAGCCTTTGGGCATAGTCCACCATATCGTTGAAGGTTTTGAATCTCTTCATCTTCATTTTGTCCCTATATTTTGGGCTAGAGCCTTCGACAAGCTTTACTATCAGAGCATCTTAGTCAGGTGCCCTGATTACAAACACACGAACAGCCATCCACCATAGATAGAATTCTTTGAAAGACTCATTCGATCGTTGCTTAATTCTCTCAAGATCCTACAGGGTGGTCTTGACCTTCAGGTTGAAGGCATAATTTTTAAGGAACGCAGAGCACAGTTTTTTCCAATCAGACTTTACATCAATTGGCATTCTCATGTACCACTCATAGGTGGGTCTACATAGAGTTACTTGAAATAGATTGACTATATAAACCTTAGGGATGTTTATACTAGTCATAATGGGGAGATAACTCTCCATATGTGCTTGGGAAGGTCCGGTATAGCATACGGAGCCATGTAAGGCATCACAAAGTTAGTCGGTAGGGCTTTAGACACCTTAGGCAGGAATCGATTGATATCCATGTACTGTTCAATGGAGGGGGCAGCAGATTTATCCTTTGTTGAAGACAGTTTCTCCATGTTTGCCATCTAATCTTTGAGTGCAGCTATTTCAGTTTCTTATTCTTTAGTTTTCTGAGCACTAGCACCACTGAGCCTTTCCCAAATGTCATGAAATTCAACGGCATCAAGAATCCTCCTAAGGGACTGACCAACTATATCATCATCTACCATTGTAATTTTGGGTTCTCGATTAGAGAAAAATCTAGCTAGAAACTTGATCGGTGGTGGGGGTGTTACTTTTGGACTACCTATAATGCACCTTAACCTGCTTCTCTCTCGCCTCCAACCTGAAAAAGGCAAGAGATCAAGTGTTAGTAAGTGTACCGGGTGTGGCTCTGAGCCTTTTTTACCTCGCTCATGGGGGAATGAATTGATGCATGAGTGATTAAATGCATGGATGAATGATGGGGATGCATAATTGAAATAAATAAAAAGTCTGGGTATATGCTGATAGTTCTAGGAGAAATTAACAACTTGCAATATCCACGGAGCACAATAAGTGCACGGGTCAAAGCCCAAATGGCCTGGGCCAGATTAGACTTAAATGTCTAAGAACGGATTGACTCGGGGGTCAATGGTGGTTTGACTCATTGGTCCAAGGATTGATCTGACACCAGGGTCGCTTAAAGGGGCTTGACTCATTGGTCCAAGGGTTGAGCTGACACGAGGGTCACTCAAACGATTTTGACTCATTGGTCCAAGGGGTGGGCTCACACTAGGGCCACTCAAAGGGTTTTGACTTATTGGTCCAAGGGGTGAGCTGATACAAGGATCACTCAAAAGGGTTTTGACTCATTGGTCTAAGGGGTTAGCTGACACTGGGGTCACTCAAAGGGTTGTGACTCATTGGTCTAAGGGGTGAGCTAACACGAGGGTCACTCAAAAGGGTTATGACTTATTGGTCTAAGGGGAGAGCTGACACTAGGGCCACTCAAAGGGTTTTGACTCATTGGTCGAAGGGATGAGCTAACACGAGGGTCACTCAAAGGGTTTTGACTCATTAGTCTAAGGGGTGAGCTGACACGAGGGTCACGCAAAGGGTTTTGACTCATTGGTCCAAGGGGTGAGCTGACACTAAGGCCACTCAAAGGGTTTTGACTTATTGGTCTAAGGGGTGAGCTGACACGAGGGTCACTCAAAAGGTTTTTGACTCATTAGTCCAAGGGGTGAGCTAACACTAGGGCCACTCAAAGGGTTTTGACTCATTGGTCCAAGGGGTGAGCTGATACGAGGGTCACTCAAAAGGGTTTGTGTATTTTGGCTTATGGGCTGAACCTAGGTAAATTCATTGGTCTTGGTTAATTTTGGCTCGTGGGCTGAGCCTAGGTGGACTCACTGGTCTCAAGAAATTTTGGCTCATGGGCTGAGCCTAGGTAGACTAACTGGTCTTGGGAAATTTTGACTCATGGGCTTAGCCTAGGTAGACTCACTGGTCTTGGTTAATTTTGGCTTATGGGCTAAGCCTAGGTGGACTCACTGGTCTCGATTAATTTCGGCTCATGGGCTGAGCCTAGGTGGACTCACTGGTCTCAGGAATGAAATGGCATGGCACACATTAATGTCATGGCCGCACAAAGATGTGGTTAGTTTTCACACAATCATGATGCTTATGATGTCCGTTTTTAGTTTATTTATATTTAATAAACCTGCACATGTAGCAAACGGTTAGATCATGCCTACCGCCATTTTAACTCCATTGGGTTACTTCCCTTTGAAGCCAACGGGGGACTTAGCGAAGTCTACTCTCGTGCACTCGAGTTTTTTAGGTAGACCTATAGGAAAGTGTCTACGGTTCATCTATATGTGGGTTTTGATCTTAGGATAGGGTGCGATTTACGTACCCTGCGCCTTTGTGTACCGAGTCCTAGTGGCCCTAAGCGAACCAATGAAAACTTTTCCACATATAATATACTTAGGTAGTCTTTCCCTTAACCGAACAAGGTCCTCAGACGTTACGCAAGGGGTGTGATTGGATCCATACCCCTCAAGCCCTAAGCGAACTTGGAGATACTTCACCAAAAGACACCTAAATTTGTTTAAGGGTAAAGAATACAAATGCTATGCAGTCCTAAAATTTGTGTAGTGCAGAAATTATCACAAATTCCGTAATTCCAAAACTTAATTTGAATAATATTTTAATTATCATGTCAAAAAAGAATTTTTCATAAAAAATTGGGTTTTTATAAAAATAAATTTCCCCAGTAGAGTCTCCACTGTGAGCGGGCGGACGCTTTGCTTGGCTGGTTGTGCACGGGGTGTGGCGCGTGGGGCACGTTTAGTTCGGTGCAGTTCAAGGGAACTGTAGGCCAAAAATGTGATTATATTGAGAAATATATTCTCACATTCAATTAAGAAAATATATTTTCAAAATAAAGCATCTTTACTTCATTTAAAAATAAGCTCCACCGGGAATTGTGGTATACTGATCAAAAATGGGATTTTTATACCGAAAAGAAAATGAGATTCTGAGTTTGGACATGATAGTTACTCGTATTGTTCAAATTGTTTAGGATAAATTTGGAATTTTGTGGTAATTTCTGCATTACAACGGCTTTATTTAAGAATTAAATTCAAGAATTAAAACGGGCATTATAACGGCTTAATAAATAGATAATTTCTACCAAATTTTCGGCAGACTAACGGCAGTGTTGGGGTCTTAGCCCGAAAACTCGAATAGAGTTTTCTCACATTCTGGATGTTTTCTCCGCACCTGCAAGCATAGTTATACATATTATAGTTTAAGCGGCACCGGTGGCTCACTTAACTAGAGATATGAATGCAATGTGTAATAATAAAAGTCGTAAAAATGAATTTTAAAGTTGGGCTTAAAGTCGATTACCCTCAATTTACCTTTTCGTCGGTCCAGGATGACTTAAGAGCCGGTGCAGGACCGAAGTTGCCGGAGATTGCGATTGGAAAATAGATTTAACCCAAGTTATGGCTATAATCTTGGATTATTTCTATAGGAAATGTGAAATTTATGTCATTTTTAGACCGAAGATCACTGTGGGATCTTGATCTAAAAAGATCGGAGACTGAGCTTATACCGAGTGTCGGTGATGAAGCTCGAATCTGGAATCATTTTGACAGAGTTTCAGGGCTTTTGGGATTCCCGGAACTTAAAAAAGGACATAATAGGAATTTTGGGAATTTTGAAAATTTTCGTCTCCTCAAATGAGGAGGGATGACCCTGTATTTTAGTGGGGTGGTAATTAGCCAGCAGACTGATTACATAGGCAATTAGCCTGTGGGCTAATTACCACTTTGACAAGATTTAATTTACGAGATCACGTCCTGGCCAAATCTCAGTAAGATTTAATCTTTTCTCTGTAGATCGGTAATTGGTTGGCGGGCTAGTTACCTAGTTTGACCAAACTTTGACTTTTTGATTTTTCAGTAGGAAATGTTAAATCGGGGCTTCCCTGGAATGTGGATTTTTGGATTTTGGATTTTGGATGACAATTCGGTCCTTTTCGGCTCATTTGTCTGATCACTGAACGAAATAGGCATTATTCCTCATCGGGTTAGAACGGACCTGTGCTAACACTTACGCATCCAAGTTGGCATTCTCGTCCACAAATAATGCACCCGAATAAGAGGCGGTCATCAAGGGGGTCGTGATCAAAAGCGATCCAAGCTAGTCTCAAATCAGATCAACAAGACCCATGGAACTAGGCAAGCTGGTATGGTGAAGTATCAAGGTAAGTACCTTGCTAGATAAACAAAAACGAAAGGTACCGAGTGGAAAATTGAATACATCTTACAGTTACAAAATGAAGAAGCAGATGATCTAGCTAAGAAGACTGCAGGAAAAGACTTATGGAAAGATCTAAGTTGCCCTTATGAAGTCTTGACCCATCCTACGTCTGAAGAGAACAAGGTGAGAACCTTTGGATTCAAAAGAAGTCACTTGGATGGATGCAACCAATTTATGATTATCTGGCCTGTGACAAACTCCCGGAGGATAAAATTGAGGTGGAAAATATCGTTACGAAATTCATGTGGTTCACTCTTGTTGGTGACAAGTTATATAGAAAGTCCTACTCAAATGTATGGCTCAAATGCGTCGCCCCAGAGCTAGGAAAATGGATCTTGGAAGAAATCCATGTAGTAAATTGCGGATACCACCAAGAGGCCGACACATTACTCAGAAGAATCACCCTAGCCGATTATTATGGGGAAACGGTCAAAGCTCATGCTGAAGCCTATGTTAAAACATGCCATTAGTGCCGAATTCACGCTAGGAAGACACACATTCCCAAGGTGGATCAGTAGCCCATCATGGCCACATGGCCCTTTGCCACTTGGGGAATCGATATCGCAAGCTCGATGTCGAAAGCAGTTGGGCAAAATAAATGGTTGCTTGTAGCGATCGGCCATTTTTCAAAAAGAGTCGAGGTGGAGACACTTAGCTCGGTTACTGTGGACCAGATCATTGATTTTGTGTAGAGAAACATCACCACCCGGTTTGGGGTACCAAAGAAGATCATAGCTGACAATGGTTCTCGGTTTATATCAGAAAAGTTCAAAGCCTTTTGCGGGCACTGGAAAATCGAGAACCACTTGTCCTCGATAGCACATCCACAAACCAGCTGCCAAACTGAAGTTACTAATAGAACCCTAGGTGAAGGGTTGAAAAAGAGTCCTTGATCGGAAAGGAAACTACAAGAAATTTAGCATTTTATGACGCACCAAAATTGTTACGAAAACATTGTTTTTCGTCACCGTAGATATGCTATGACGAAAAATTATCGTCGTAGGCTTCGTCACAGCATGTCCGCCGTATTTTGTCATTGTGACAATTTTCTACTTTGTCATCAAAATTTTGATTTTTTGTGTCAAAAATTACATGTGTCATTGCAATTTTTTTTGTTTCTATGACAGCTATGTCGTCATGTTCCTAATATTTTATTGCCATTTTATAGTATCTTTCGTCACTAAAAATGAATATTAAAATGACAAAACTTGAATTTCGTCATCGAAAATTTTAGTTATAATGACAAATTCTAGGTGAATATGAAATATATATAATTTTAGTGACATTGTAGCTGTCGTACATAATACACAATTTTGTCATTGAAAGATATGAGTTTGTCACAATAAAATAATAGTTTGTGACAACATGAACTCATCATTATATGAGTACTTATAGTGATGTTTTTATACATCACTAAAATGTAAAATATATTGTCATGATATATATTTATTTAACAAATGTAAAGGGTTACGTCATCTAAAAAAATAATATAGTGATGATTAAATAACATATTGTCACTAAATTATAATAGTCGAAAAAACAATTATAATTTTTCATGACAAAATAAATGCATGACAAATAATTAATTCACCTAAATTAATAATAAATATTTTTTATTTAAATTCTAAAAAAGAGATCCAATTTATTAATAACTAGATACTAAAAAAATAATTATGTCTTTATCAGAAAATATTAAACACGAAAAATAAATTCCTAAAAACTAAAACTAAAGCAAAATATCAATTGGTCTAGTAAGACGATCTTCATTACACTTCTCCTTAGCCATCAATCAGCAACTTGTTCAAATACTCTGGATGAAAATCAACAATAGTTTAGCTTAACAGTAAAAGCCTAAAATCCAAACTAGTTTATCTCTAACAAACATATAGTTGACCTTAGAAATCTGCCTCACGATCAACCATGTATGTCATTAAGATTATGATGCGAACACCCAGCGCACATATTTGATCTTCTTGCTCAGTCCAATTTGCATGCTACTCTAGCTGTAAACTCTTCTGCCACTTTGTCTTGAGAAAATTTTTGTTTCTCTCCTCTCAAGAAGTTCATTTTCTAATTTGTTTCTCTGTTGGGCCGTTTAGGACCATGTCATCCTAAACTATTATGATTAAACATTGCAACTATAAAAGCTTTAGAAAAACGATAAGCACACGAAGTACCACAGTTACAACTAAACTAAAGCTAAATTGCATGTTTGTATTAGCAACATAAGTAATTAGAACATATATACAAAAGCAAAAGTCATTTCTTTGATCATCAAGGAACCATATATTAGAAAATATAGTGCGATTGGACTTTTATCTATAGAATATCATGGATTTCTTTCCACTAAAAGCCTACAATTAGCAATTGCTGTTATGATCTCATCTGGGATTCTTTTCCAAGTCATTTTCTTTGAAACTCTTGAGCATTCAAACTATGTTTTCCTCAGAGGATAACACATAACAAACCAAATGTAATCTAACTTTCACAAATGAATATCAAACTCAACTCAACAAGCAGAATCTTCCTAAGCAATCCACATAGCACCTTAATCAGATGAAAAGCCGCAAAAGTTAAAAATAAAATAAACTATTTCTAATTGAAAAAAGTCACAGATCCACATTGTGTTCCATCACAATGTATGCGACTTGAACCACCAAAGTCTATGAAGTTTGTCTAAGTAATAAGATCGACAGGCATAAAAGGTCCTAAACCCAAAGTGTGTTCAACTTGACTGGAATAATATGTAAATGAATAAAAACACATTAACAAAGTCAGAAACCTCGTTATTTGTCAAATCCATCTCTTCTGCGCATAGTGAGCATGTCCTTCCCCCTTCTGTCACTCATGTTTCCCTGAAAATTAATATTTTTAAGAACAATATCAAAATTAAGGGGAAATTTTGTTCAAAACTATTACAAGTATGTCTACAATCTGCAAAATTCCAAGAATAACACAACTGAACTGAAAACGAAACAATTTTGAATCTAAAATAAAAAAATGACTTACTAATAATTTGATTGAATAATTATAGAAAAATTTGCTAAAACTCACTATCTATATACCCCTAGATAAACATTGTAAATATGAAATTATATGAATCATAAGCCAGCTAGAATGAATGTAAATAAGGCTTTATCATTTTTTGAGAGATACATACATTAGAAGGCCAAGTCATGAGCAGGAAACAAGAAGGTCAAATCGACTAATCGAAACATCAGCACTAGATAAACTATTACAGATTAAAACTCTAAAACCATATAATCACAGTAGCTCACTATCACAAATTAAAATCCTAACAACATCGATATATAATGTAGAACAGAGAGCTCACTTGGTTTAAAAAGAATTTCACACCCAGATCTTCGAAAAACTACAATTGAACTGCGGCGGTGTCGGATTATAAACTTGATCCTTATTAATGGAAACCCAAAATTCAAATCCAATCAATTGGAGTCCAATCCACAAATCCAAAATGTAATAAATTTATTCATGTATTTTAAGTATGTAAATTTTTATGTGTGATATCCAAATTGAAGGCTATTAACTACAACCAATTTGGAGGCCATTAAATTAACTAAATAAGTTGGCTATTAATTGTATTAGTTGGAGGTGGTGGTGAGTAATTGTGTTAGTTGAGAGTTGTATAATTCACCTATAAATAGGTGAGTTGTTTAGTTGTTTTTCATCAACAAAAATAAGAACTTCTTTAGAGAGAAAAGAAGTAAAGAGTGAGTTGTAGTTTTGTATTTTGAGTGAGAGTATTCTTGTAACATCTTCCAGTTTAATAAAAGTTATTCATTTGAGTGTTTTAATTCCAACAAAATGGTACCAGAGCTAGGTTGAGAGCTCGAGTCCTCCTCCCGAAAATAATTTTTTTTCCGATTGCAAAAAAATCGAGTTGAAACTGCCCAGGCGTTGTAGTAGCTAAAAAGCCCAGAAAGTGTCGCAGTAGACTTCTAAAAGCATTGCAATATGTCCAGTGTGTTGCAAAAGATTCTAGAAAGTGTCGCAACAGCCTCTGTACGTCTAGAAAAGATATTTGAGTAAGATGGCGAATAGCGTTGCATCGTTTCAAGTTCCAACACTCAACAACAACAACTATGACAATTAGAGTATCAAGATGAAGGCTCTTCTCGGTGCGCATGATGTCTGGGATATCGTAGAGAATGGTTTCAAGGAGCCCAAAAATGAAGCCTCTCTCACGCTAGATCAAGTTACAACTTTGAAGGATTCCTGAAAAAGAGATAAGAAAGCTCTCTTCCTCATCTATCAAGCATTAGATGATGACGGTTTTGAAAAGATTTCAAGTGCAACTTCCTCCAAGCAAGCATGGGAGAAGCTACAAACCTCTTACAAAGGAGTCAAAAAGGTGAAGAAGGTCCGCCTCCAAACACTAAGAGGTGAGTTTGAATCCTTGCACATGAAACCATCCGAGTCTATCTCTGAATACTTTTCTAGAGTAGCAGCTTCTAATCAACTAAAAAGAAACGATGAGAGGTTAGAAGATGTAAGAATAATAGAGAAGATACTCCGCTCGTTGGATCCCAAATTTGAGCACATCATAGTGACGATTGAAGAAACCAAAGACTTAGAGGAAATGACAAATGAGGAACTCCAAGGATCACTACAAGCCTATGAAGAAAAGCACAAGAAGAAACAAGGTATCTCTGAGCAACTCCTCAAGCTACAACTCAAGGATACGAGTGAAGGTCAAGGCAATGGTAGAAACAACCATGGAAGAGGCAAAGGTAGAGGATGAGGCCGCGGACAAGGTGGTAGCCGTGGTCGTGGATGAAGTTGGAAGTACAATAACAATTCCAGCAATAACTACGAGAAGGGAGAAAGTTCCACACTAGGTCGCGGAAGAGGTATGACAAATCTCAAATCTGATGCTATAATTGTCAAAAGTCTGGGCATTACGCTTCAGAATTTAGAACTCCTAACAATCAAGTCAAGGAGAAGGCAAATTTCGTGGAGGATAAGATCGAGGAGAAAGAAATGCTATTACTAGCATATAACAACAACAATGATCATCAAGACAATACATGGTATCTCAACACTGATGCAAGCAACCACATGTGTGGAAGAAGGAACATGTTTGTGGAGCTTAATGAAGTAGTAAGCAGCGATGTCTCATTTGGAGATGACAGCAAGATATCAGTGAAGGAAAGAGGTAACGTCCTTTTTAGAGCAAAGGATGATAGCCACCAAATGATTTCAAATGTCTACTATATACCTGGTATGAAATGCAACATTCTTAGTTTGAGCCACCTCTTACAAAAAGGCTATGATATTCATATGAAAGATTGTAGTCTTTTTATAAGAGATGGCAACGGGAATCTAATCGCCAAGGTATAGATGTCGAAGAATAGAATGTTCCCTTTGAATATCAGAAATGATATTGCAAAGTGTCTAAAGAATTATTACAAAGACGCATCGTGGCTATGGCATCTTCAATTTGGGCATCTAAACTTTGGAGGATTGGAGCTGTTATCCAAGAAAGGAATGGTTAGAGGTTTATTATGTATCAACAATCCCGATCAATTGTGCGAAGGATGTCTACAAGGGAAGCAATTTAGAAGAAGCTTTCTAAAGGCGTCAGACTATAGAGCCAAGAAGCCGCTCGAGCTCATCCATACCGATGTGTGTGGTCCTATTAAACCAAGTTCTCTCGCTAATAGTAACTACTTCCTTCTCTTTATTGACGATTATTCAAGAAAAACTTGGGTATATTTCTTGAAGCAGAAATCAGAAGTCTTTGGAGTGTTTCGGAAGTTCAAAGTAGTCGTGGAAAAGGAGAGCAGTCATAAGATCAAAGCCATGAGATCTGATCAAGGAGGAGAATTTACATCCAATGAATTCAATAAGTTTTCTGCAGCACATGGAATCCATCGACCCTTAACCGTTCCTAGATCGCCCCAGCAAAATAGTGTGGCAGAAAGGAAGAATAGAATAATTCTTGACATGGCACTGAGTATGCTCAAAAGCAATAAACTACCCAAGGAGTTTTGGGCAGAAGTAGTGACATGTGCAGTCTGCCTATTAAATCGTTCTCCTACAAGAAGTGCGTGGAGAAAGACACCACAAGAAGCATGGAGCAGAAGAAAGCACAGAATTTCCCACCTTTGAGTCTTTGGGAGCATAGCTCATGTTCATGTACTAGATGAGAATTGAACCAAGCTTGATGATAAAAGCAAAAGTTTTATTTTCATCAGTTATGCCTCAAGCTCAAAAGGCTATAGGCTATACAATCCGAATGACAAGAAGTTTGTGATCAGCCGAGATGTGATACTTGATAAAGAAGGAGAATGGAACTTTGATTCTCAAACGGAAGACTACAACTTTTCCCCATTCGAGGAAGATGAGCAGACAACACCTGAGCAACCAAGACAACTTCAACAAAGCCTCACAACTCCACCAACTTCTCTTACTCATAGAGATGGGTCATCATCATCATCATCATCATCTCTATCCTAAAGCGGGATTGAAGATGAAAGAGAAGTGCATCGTACAAGAAGTCTTCGAGAACTCTATGAGGTGACTGAATAACTAGACAATCTTACATTATTTTATCTATTTGTTGATTGCGAGCCAGTGACATTTCAAGAACCTGCACAAGAGAAAAAGTGGAAAGATGCAATGGACGAAGAAATCAAGGCCATTGAGAAGAACCATACATGGGAACTCACTTTACTTCCCAAAGGACACAAGGCAATAGGTGTCAAATGGGTGTACAAAACAAAGCGGAATACCAAGGGAGAGATCAAAAGATATAGGGCAAGGATTGCTGCAAAAGGCTATTATCAAAAGGCTGGAATTGACTACGATGAGGTATTCACTCTAGTCGCTCGATTGGAAACTATCAGACTAATAATTTCTTTAGCAGCTGAAAACAAATGGAGAATTCATCAAATGGATGTAAAATTCACCTTCCTAAATGGAGTTCTTGAAGAGGAAGTCTACATTCAGCAACCTTCAAGTTATGAAGCCAAAGGTCATAAAGACAAGGTGTTGAAGTTGAAGAAGGCTCTTTAGGGGCTAAAACGAGCACCAAGGGCATGGAATAGCAGAATTGACAAATACTTCCGAGAGAATGGCTTCAACAAATGTCCCTATGAGTACGCCTTGTACATCAAGATCAAAGATGGAGATATCTTGATCGTGTGCCTCTACGTGGATGATTTGATCTTCACTGGAAGTAACCAAACAATGTTCGATGAATTCATGAAAGTACTGACGATGGGATTCGAGATGGCAAATATGGGACTCATGGCGTACTACCTCAGCATAGAAGTAAAGCAACAAAAGGAAGGAATTTTTATTTCACAAGAAAGATATGCAAAGGAGTTCTTGAAAAAGTTCAAGATGGACAGCTGCAAGTCGATAAGCACACCAGTGGAGTACGGGATCAAGATGTCTAAACATGAAGAAGGGGAGAGTGTAGATCCAACACTTTTCAAAAGTTTGGTTGGAAGTCTACGCTATCTTACCTGCACGAGGCCAGATATCCTTCATGCAGTCGGGTTAGTTAGTCGTTACATGGAATCACCAACAACCACCCATTTCAAAGCCGCTAAGAGAATTCTTCGCTATTTGAATGGTACAACCGGCTTGGGCTTATTCTATTCAGTTTCTAATGATTACAAGCTTGTTGGATATAGCGACAGCGATTAGGGTAGAGACATATATAACCGAAGAAGCACTAATGGATTCATGTTTTTCAAGGGAGATACTGCTTTCATATGGATGTCAAAGAAACAACCGATTATAACATTGTCTACATGTGAAGCAGAATATGTTGCAGCAACCTCATGTGTTTGCCATGCGATTTGGCTCAGAAATTTATTGAAGGAGATTGGGTTAGTGCAAGAGGAGCCGATTGAGATCCGTGTTGACAACAAGTCAGCCATTACGTATATCAATGTAATATTATACACTTTTAACTAGATCATATAAGAATAACTAAGTAGAAAACTGAGTAGTTTATTGTACTAGCTATTTCAAAAAAATTTCGTGCAAGTTTGAAAACTTTCTATCTATATTTTTATGATTTGTAATTTTCCATAATTTGTGCTACTAAAATAAATCAGAAAGATTTGTTATTCTAAAAAATTCTCTAATTTGTTTTTTTATTTTAGGTTAAAATTGAAAGGATATGATCGCTAATTTTTAAGGGGTATATTCTATTGAATATTTTTCGTCTTACAATATAATACATATTCTAGTTTTTACCAGTTTGAGTCAAATATGTGATTTTGAAAATCAACCAACACGCAAAATTTATTTCTATACCTGTGGTTCTAAATATATTTGGCATGTCATTTGAACGAAAGAATAATGTATAAATATTAACATAATGTATAAATACCCATTATTAGATAAGGCTACTTAAAATTTTAAACTGTTCTAAGAAAATTTTAAATTTAAGTAAAATTCACAATTATAGTTTGACTTAAATTTGAAGTTGGACATATACTAGAAATTTTATTATTATCTTTTTACAAATTTTTATCTTAAAAATTATAATATTTCTACACTTAATACAAACGATTTTAGGATTTATATTATATTACATACACTTACAATAACATTAAAAATATTAATGCTCTCTTCCAAATAATATACATTGTAGTAATTATTTGTCACATATAGAATATATGATAACTTTTTTTATATAAAGAATAGGTCAAACACATCATTACCCGCCTATATTTGGTTCAAAAAGTCTTCTGCCCCCTCCAACTTTCAAAAGCACCTATTACCCGCCTCACCTTGGCAATTATGCACCAATTTACCAGTTCAACACAATTAAACCACTCACACCTTGGAGACAGTACATCACTTGCCTTCACGTGTCAATGGTTGAAAAGTCAAAACAACAAATTACTGACACGTGGCATGTGATGTAATTTTTTTTGAAAAAATCCTTGTTAAAATTACATTTCAATACCTATCACTTAACGTCATTAAAAAACACCATCTTCTTGAAGTATTCATCTTCCATTTTCATGAAAATCTTCCCGTAACCAATGAAATTAAATTTAAAATCCAAATCAAACAAAATTTGTTGAATGGAAAGAATGATTGATAAATTGAAATTAAATTACTTGCCATTTCTATCATCTTCAATAAGAAGATTGAATGTCTAATGATCACAAATCTGAAATTGCATAACAACCCAAATTACCAATCACAGAAATCTTAAATTAATTACAACCAACACTCTCATAATTAAAAACATTCGCCTAAATCAAATTGTTCACAGCAAGTTGAAAAAGTTATCGCCTTCTCAACTCGTCCTTTTCTGCTCTTGGAGAGGTGTCGGCGTTAGCTCTCTACTCACTCTGAAAACTAATCGCCAAGTAATCGTCTTAAATACCTCTATATTTTGAGGTTTTTGTAATCCAAAAATTGCCATGAAAGCTACAGAGAAAGAAAACTTCTTGTTGAGTTTTGTTTAGTTGGTAGGAAAGTTAGTTTCAAGGAAAACTGAAAGTAATTGGATTTGGACCAATGGCGGTGATGACGAAACATTTATCTTGTTGTAATAGCCGTTCAATGGTTTCACCGTCGGATTTCTGGACAACAACGATCTATGGTGGAGGTGCATTTTGAATGGGTTTTTGTTGAGGTAGTTGTGGTGGCCGGAGGATAAGAGAAAGAGGAGGGGGATAAATGAGGTACTCTGTAAATTTTTGCAGTGGTTGAAGATGGAAATTAGGTCTCATTTGGGTTACCAACACGCCCAAAATTTTTCTCAATGACACCTCAGCTGCCATGTAAGCATAAAGGGGTTATTTGGTGCATAATTGCCAAGTTGAAGTAGGTAATAGGTGCTTTTGAAAGTTGGAGGGGGCAAAAGGCTTTCTGAGCCAAGTACAGGCGGGTAATGATGTGTTTGGCCTAAAGAATATGATAACTTGTTTTGATAAAACATGTATATACTTTCGATATGGGGTAGACCCTATAGTATTCCTTTGTTTCGCACAAATAATGACAATAGACAATCATCATCACATATTTTTCTATCATCACCATTTAGAAATTATATATGCACAACAAAGTCAAAGTTGTCAATCTTTGTAACTAAGTCGTGACCTATATATTGTCACAATAAATATTATAAATAATGACAATATAGAATTGTCGTCCATTTACTTTATAGTGACATATGTTATATATCGTCACAATTATACACAAAAGATACATGATAAATATGAATATTGTCATTTTAAATAAAAATATATGACAAAATTAAAATTGTCGTAATTTTTATTGAATCGTGATAAACGAAAATCATCATAAGAAAATATAAGAATTAGTGATAATTTAAAATCTTCATTAATTATCATTATTGAGACGTTACCATACACTGTCACATAAAATACATTAAAATAAATGAAAAAAACTTAAGAGTGTCACTACTAAATAAATTATATGACAAATTTAATTTGTCATATACTTGTTTATCAAATGACGACGAATATCAAATGTCATAAACAAGTTTTTAAATCTTGACGATTGAGTTGTCACTAATTGAGTTTATTTTGTCACCATAAATTCTTACCTCCAAAATTTTTCCACAAATTTTTGCCTCCAAATTAATAAGTGACGAAATTTCTTTTATCGTCATAAAATAATATAATTAGTGACAAAAGTTTATACTAAAAGCGACAAACAATAAATTTGTCATAAAAAAATTATATTAATGACGAACGTTAATTTTTGTCACGAGAAAGCTACTAACTATGACGAAATTATGTGCGTAGAGAAAAAAAAGGGTCATAAAATGCAAAATTTCTTGTAGAATGGCCGGATGAATTGATTAGGGCGTTATGGTATTACAGAACTACTCCTTGCAAAACAACCGGAGCAACTCTATACTCCCTAATTTATGGAGTTGAGGCGGTGATTTCGATAGAGATTGGGGCCCTATCAGACCAGGTGGTGTACTACACAGAGGAAGAGAATAACATTAATATGAAATACCATATGGACAACCTGGATGAGAGAAGGGAGAGAGCATGGATCCTCATCGCGGCATACAAAGCAAAAATCGTAAGATAGCACGACCGCAGTGTCACAGAAATCCATCTGAAAGAAGGAGACTTAGTTCTCAAAGATTCAACCGCCTCACAAGCTCGAGAAGGTAAAGGCAAGATAGGCGCCAATTGGGAGGGCCCCTACAAAATCGTCAAAGTAATTGGGCCAGCCACAAACAAGCTAGGAACTATAAAAGGCAAAGAGCTTCCTCGCACATGGAACATTGCTAACCTCAGGCCTATTACACAATAGGTACTTAGGGATTCTAGCAGCCACACATAAGTTATTTACGAGGCGACTCCCCTCAAGTAGTTATCCGGATGCATAGAATTCCCAGACTTGTATTTAGTTTATTATTAATAAAAGCATTCTTTTGCTCATACATTCGCCACAATGGCTATAGGATAAATGTAAAACTGGCATAAAGACTAAGCGCGAAACTTGGCCAATTCTACAAAAAGCATAATATAAGACCTTAAACATCACTTTTTTACAAGTAATTATTATTCGCCATGACGAGTGCTGATCACACTTTATGGCGTGAAGCTTGACATGCTATAGTACTGGCTTAAATCAAATGTCTCATACAAAATACTTAGTTAAAACTGAGGCAATCTACTTTTAGGCGGCAAATTCCCCTATTATGTGACCAACCAGCTGACAACGTAAGACCGGTACAATAAAACGCTTGACTCAAGCAAAATGTATAAGGTAGAATGTAAGACCTAAACATTCATCTAATCGAAAATAAACCGACTCAAAAACAGATGCAAACAAAAATGAGACAACAACTCGGTAATTGAAATATGCCTCAAATGGTTGAACTAAACAACTTTGTTCATACAAAAAGTTGGCCAAAGAGACCAATAGTTACAAAAATAATATTTAAACTACAGGAGGAGTAACATCATGAGTAACATCCTCAGGCCGGCTTTAAAACTTGTTGCCCTTAACCTTCTTGCCAGAGCCATCGCCAATTACCTCTTGCTCTCCCATCTCCTGTTATTTCACTCCCGGATACTTGATAGAATGGAGGAGGCTTTCTGGGATATCCTGATGGAGAAGTCGACATGCTTCTAACACCATCCGGCCAAATTCATAACCATTTTTCACCAACCCTTCGATGGATTGGATGATCTCGGCCTCCTCCCTCTCCTTTATAAGATGGGCTGCCTCCAACCATTGTTGAGAAGAAACAAGATCGGCTTAGGCCTTTGTCAAGTCAATAGAAAGAACTCTATGAGCCAACTGGAGGAGTGCATGCTCATCTTTTAACTTGTGAAGGTCATTCTCTAGCACCTTATTCTTCTTGTCCGACTCCTTCAATCGGCCATTCAGCTCCTTGTACTTATCTATGGCTTCTTGCAGCTTCTCAGCATTCGTCTTCTCAGCCCCGTCCAGTGGAAATAAGGACTGTGACAAACACTCGCCTAACTAAACAAATAAGTATAAAAACTTGTAAAATGACAACATAAAAGTAATGAAAGGAGGCAGACCTGGATGATATTTTGGAAGAGCAAGCCAGACAAGGTGAGAGAATCCTCCTTCTCATAATGCTGAAACTCTCGTTCAACCAATAAAGCATCACAAAGGGATTCTTGCATGACAGAAAGATTAATTGCAGGCTTCTCCCCAGCTACCTTTAACAAGGCCTCTCTAACTATAGTAGTATTAGGAGGAGAAGCTGGGCTTACATTCCCCTCAGGAGCTACGGTCGAGTCAAGGGCAACCTATTCAGTAACTAGTACTTTAGTCACAAAAAGTATTTAAGTTATACCAAAGCAAAGATAAGTAACCTTGCCTCATTAGCACTCTTAGCCTTCTTCTAATTTTTGCCAGCCAGTTCCAGCTCCTTCACACTAAATCACTTTATCCCCTTTGCTACATCAGCAGCCTCATTAGTTTGAGTAGCCAATTCCACCGAAGCAGGCCGGGTGTTCTCTTGTTGAAGATTTTTAACCCGCTTAGCTACGGCATTGGAAATTTTCACTTTAACTCCTGACATAACTAAAAAAGAAATAATAAAGAGAAAATTAGTAAAGGAGACTCACCAGGCGGTTGAGGGAGGACGTAATATTCAAAACCATCGTCCGACTTAGATGAATAATCTACTATCCTATACCTATAAACAAAAGTAAAGGAAATATGAGCTAACAACCAAACCCCCCCCCTTCTGTAAATGCTCAAACATTTCCACCTGAAAATTCGGATCATCACTGTCCACGGAGCTAGTATGGTGAAATTCCATTGAGTAGGGAAGACATGTGCCTCTTCCTTCACCTTTATATACATAAAAAAAATTTAAAATTCTTCGCCAAATCTGACTTCCCGATAAAAAATAAAACCCCTTCTTGTGGGAAAAATGAAGGTGATCCTCGCCCTTGTTCATCTTACAAGAGGCCACCCGCCTGAAAAAATTGGCATTAAAGTTAAGTTCTAAATTAGTACATGTCTTGTGATCCCCAATGATGTCACCCTAAGCTTTCGAATGAATTTGAGTCGAACATATCTTCCACGTGTTGAGAAGGTCACATATCCACGGAGGAAGAGGGTAAATGAATCCAAATAATATCTGCTCCAGGTAGATGCTAAAACCACTCAAGAGGCGGCTTGTGGATGCGTTGACTCGGAGATTGGATCATGACCTTGCAATCCCTCATCCATGGAAAAGTCACCCTCTCAAATTCTATATCAACCTCGTGGACAATGGACACCATATCCTCTATACGATGAGTCATCTTTTTTGTTTTGATTGTCCCCTCGGCAGCCGATCCTAGGGGACCTACTTTGCCCTTACTCTTGGAAGCCAATCTTTTTTCCCTATAACCTTAGGGTACAGCAACCGTAACCTCCTTGTGGATCGGTTGATTAATCTCTTGCCCCTCTCTAGCTTTCTAGGCCCACGCTGAATTAGAAGGATGTAGTTGTGAGCTCGAGGCGGCCTTGTGAGATTCCCTCCTCTTGTCAATCGCACTTCTTCCTACGTGGTCCATCCTCCTAGCCACTCTCTTAACCCTAATGTTAGGACAAAATTCAGTTTAGTCTATATTAACATAACATCTTGATACCAAGTCAGGTAACTTGGTGCATACATTATCAAAAACCATATCGATCGAGTCATTACTCACTGAGAATAAAGACATGACCGCCTAAAAAGGGAACAACTACGTAGAACAAGTTAGATTCATAAGACATCTTTTCTAAAGGATCTACGCTCTATATCAGCTGGGAGGGATAATCCTAAATTCTCTAAGATCTATCAAGTTCATCAAAGTTCATATAAATGAAAAATTCTCCTAGAGTCCGGTGAACCCTCAACCCAGATTCGGGCAAAAATAGCAAAACACCCTCCCATTTTTCATTCCAACCATTTTGAGATTGGAGATTTAAACAAACAACAAACAGCAGATTCAGGTGATTTTCAATCACAAAGCATATGAGCATGCAAAGTCTAAAACAGTTCCTAAAAGAATCAAGGAAGCATTTTCACAATAATCTTAAGCAAGATAAATGCAAATGATCAAGAGCAGAAAAGACTTTGAAAGAACTTACTTGTTGAGTAAAATGAAAAGGAATAAGCTGCTAGAAAATGAACTCCGCTGGAAAATTGCCCAAGAACTCCTCGCCAAAAATCGCCAGAGAAAGCCTTTTGATAGATGAAGAGAGAGTGAAAATGATAAATTGAGTCTTACCCATGCTTAAATAAAGGAGAAACAAAAGATGAAGAGTCACTTATCATTAATACCTTGCCACGTGGCAAGTAGTCATGAGTGGGTTCCGAATTTCAAAAATTAGGAACTGTTTCTCGAAATACGAAGAGACGCAAACTTTTAGAGGAAGTCTACGAAATGTATGAACCAGAATTAACCACGTAACCTGGTCTCATCCGCTTAAATCAAGACGGATTACAACCGCCTGAAGCCCTAAAGAACTTCTCACACTTACGGGGAGGCTTTTGATAATCTTGCAAAATATATTTACCCGTCTCGGACATTATGAGCACGGGCTTTTCGATGTCCTACGGAACGATGATGAATTTTTGCTCTAACCTTTTACGGACTAGTTATTCCATTCTTTGAGAGTCGAATCACATTTGGAAAGCTCCTTTTGGCGATTTTGTGACCTTTGACCGCGCTTAAAGTCATTAAAAATAATTAAAATTGCATTTAAAATGAGCTTTTATCTTTCTCTCGCGTGTAGTAATTTGTTTTGTAGTTTTCTAAAAAATTCAAATATTTTCACCAAGTCCCATTATCTTTCATAAATTTAGACTCTTTAAGGTTTCCGAAATGTCAAGAATCGCTTGAATCGGATAACTGTAGTAAAAGTTATGATTTTTTTAAGTTTAGCAGCGTTTTTTAGAAAATCTGCCCTTTCACCGGATTCTGGCGATGGCCGCCGGAATCCGGCCGCTTCAGCGAGGTGGCCAGCCGGGTCAGTGAAGCGGCCTACCACGTCACTGAAGCGGCCTTGCTCCAGGGACTGTACTTGTGCATTTCAGTCATTTTTTCTGTCCAAAATTTGAATTTTCACCCTTTTTTTCCACAAAATTCATGATTTTAAGGGACCAAATGAATTATTTTTACTTATTCAAGTCTATATAAACCCCAAAATCTCCTAAAGTAAAGACTTTTTGGCTAATTTTTGTGAGAAACAAAAATTGATTTTTTAGTGAGATAAATTTAAGAATTAGAGAGGGAAAGCTTGTTAAAGGCTAAAGAAGTCCTCCGAATCAGTTTCTTGGGTCTTTATCTTATTTAATCTCTTAGATTTGAACTAAAATATGTTAGAAATCGTAGCTTCAAAATTGATTAAAAAGGTTTTTAGTGACTTTTCCTCAAAAACACTACCCAAATCTTCAAAATCATCGAAAAGGATCTCACCAAGGATTGATTCGAGTCTCCAAAGAGCGGATACACAGCCTAAAGGTAATTTCCGAGTTCCAATCTATTTTCATATGTTATTCCTTGCTTGTTGCTGCGTTTTTACTTGGTTTTTGGGCATCTGGCTTTTGTTTTCGGCTATTTTTATGATTTTCCAGCGAGATTCTGGTTGGCCACTCTGGCGACCGGTAGGCCGACTCAGCGAGCGAGTCGGCCTACCACGTCACTCAGTAGGCCTACATGTCACTCAAGCGGCCAATCACTTTTTCGCTGGATTTTCTTAGGTTTTTCCACCCAAGCTGAAAAATCAAAGTTATTTTAGCATTTTAAGTCTAAATCTACTGGAATAATGTAGGAAACGACTCGAAATGTCAATAATCTTGGATTTTCGGGCACGAAAATGCCGATTCTGGTCTGTTTAGACACTTTTTCCGGTAGACGGCTTTAGTGGGCAGAAGACTGACTGAGCGACGCCTGGGCTGACTCACTAAGTCAGCCTACCGTGTTGCTCAATCGACCTACCACCTCACTGAGTCGGCATAATAGTAAAAAATGCCCAAATGGTCCCCGTTTGTTTTATTTTTTGTTTTTAGCCTTGTTTTACCATTTTCTTACCTTTTTGACTCCGATTTCCACCCGAAAAATTTATAAAAAATTACATTTAATTTATAATATGATAACATAATTTTTAATCTGATTTTTACAATTTATTAATAATTTAATTCATTAAATCTTATTTTAATGGCTTAAAAATCATGTTTTCACTAAATAAATCTAAATAAATTTTTTTACAACATTAAAAAATTCCGAGATAGTTTTTGCAAATTTTTATTATTATTTTAGGTTGTTTAGTTAATTTAAATAATATTTCAGGTTGTTTAGACATTTAATAAATACCCAAAAATTGTGTTTTGGTCCCGAAAAATTCAAAAATATGTTATTTTCCTTTGTTTGATTATATTTACAGTCGTTATTCATTATTGCATCGTTTATGATTGGTAGTATATATTTTGCCTCGTTTGGAGTCGGGTCCGAGTTGGTAAGCTCGGTTAAAACCCGATTTTGCCCAGTTTATTTATTTATCACTTTACTTATTTTCTGGCATTAGAAAAATGTATAGGTATTCGAAAAGCTATGTAATAATTTTATTTTCTTGCTTTGTTTATTTACCGCTTTTCGTGTGATGTATGGCATATAAACCAAAAACTCTAAACAATAACCGGATATAAATCGCATAAGAACTAAAATAGCGTACCCAAATTCCCCGTGGAGCTTAACCGGGTGGCGACTCTATCTTAAAATATGGGATTTCAAGTCTCGTATCCTTTAACACGCGAATCGGACTTAAATTCAACATCAACATCATTTTTATCATTATTTTCATCACGCCTAAGATAAGGATTCTCCCTTAGCACGCTTCACAGCGCTCGTTGTTTTTCCACCCCCCCTATGCTACGCATCTCACGCGGTCCACGTGTGTGGGAAAAAGGTCTCTAGCTCACAGTGGCGACTTCACTGGGGAATTCCTTTTAACTTAAAATTTGAAAAATCGCTTTCATTTTCAAAGTTCGTTAATGGATCTTGATGATGTGCCTAAATCATTTTTAATCAACGCTTTAGTTCTTATGCCTTTTTTATCGACCACTTAGTTAGATTCTAAGTTTAAGGTGCCATTATTTCACCCCCGTGAATCTCACTTTTATACCTCATGCCCACTAAGAATTGGGGATATTTGTAGGTGGATCACTCATTTCAACCAATGTGAAATTAGCGCGATCGCACTCATTTGAGGAGTGATTGAGTTACAAGGAATCAAGGTGAACGAGACCCTTCTACAGTGTCAGTCCACAACACCAGCAATTTAAGACTATGAACCACGATAAATCTAGCCATAGCAACTTCCCCTTAGGTTCGCCAAAATAATTTAAAACTAGATCGCATACTCTCTTGTCGTTCCCTAGCGCTAGAGTTAACCTCAGATTCCAAATTGGCGTTGTGCGGGAGTCAAAAGGTTGGAAGAGATATATTCGCTTTTGTGAGCTACTTGTGTTATGCTCGTACGTACGCACTTCATGCATAGGCCGCCTGTGGCCGACTTTTAATTTTCGTTTTCACTTACCTATACTCTCCCCTCACTTGAAGGGGGAATTTAATAAAATGCCTGAGATCATGTGAGTCCCGACGGCCCGTATCTAGTTCGCTAGGCATGGGAAGGAATTCGCAGGTCTCACATATTTGGGGGTTAAGCTTCGCATCATAAGCTCTTCTTCTCTCTACCTCTCTAAACCACCCTCGTACATATGGCATCCATCATTTGGATTACTATGTAATCATCCATATAATCCATGGTTCAATTTAGGCTGATCATCTTCCAATTTCAGAGAGTTAGACCAAGACACTACTACCGTAAGGCTCGATCATCATCTAATTCACCATTCCGTGGGTCTGAGTTCAATTTCAAGCTCAGTTTTGGAATTTGGTTTTTATTTGCTATGTTTGGTTTGCTGATTATTGATGGGGTTTTGTATGAAGGTATTCCTTCTCCTCTCCCTCCTCCTGATCAGGGTCAGTCTCTGCTGAGTTTCGAAATTGCCAATGCTATGGCCATGTTTCTCCGATCTAATCAGTTCTGAGATGCAATTCAGGGGAAGATCCAACATTCGGTCTGCACAGTTTTAGAAGAGAAGAGAAGTGTCCAAAGGGTTCTAATGATTGGTATTCAAGCTCAGGGACAGCTAGAGACCGGTTAGAATGGGTCAGTTCAGGTTCCATCATTTCAGATTTAGTATACTATTTAACCCATTCAACCTTCGCCTATCCCATTTTAGTTTGGTTAGGATATCGTGCAATCTCAGTCGCCCATGTTCGCTTATCCAATCCAGACTCCAAATCATACCTTTAAGCCTGACTTTCTCACCAGTATGAGCTAGCTTCTGATGACCTCAATAACCCCAGATTAGTTTCAGCCCGCTCAATCAATTTCACCTGTCCAATCCCGATCCGCTCTATTCCAACTAGATTAAAATTTAGCTCAACCTCAAATGCCTTTAAAGTCCTTTTCTCCTTCTCCCACTCAGTTTATTATTTCTCCAAGAGGGGCCACTTACCCACAAAACCCCTTTAATGCTAATCCACCGATTGGTTCTCAAGTCAAAACTTCATCGCTTGCTTTACAGTCCAGTTTGGCATCCATCCAGCGACCGGGTCATGCAATCTCCAGGCATGACACCCAAAATGGAGGCTCTCCTGCATAAGTTCCTACTCTTTAGTTCTGAAAGAAGTCAAAAAGCAAAGCTCAAAGAGAGTGAAGGACCATGTGTTGTCCCATATTGGGTCGAGATGAAAGAGAAGCTTTCCAACAAGTCAAATTGCCAATCATCACCTCAAGTTCACACTATCACTAAGGCACCGATCGTAGTTACCATTATCCAGTAGAACGATTACCCTAAAGATATTACAAGTCCATAGAAATTACCCCTTAGTGTAATCTTAGCCCCCTTAAGAGAGCACGACCTCCTCAGAACCCTTCGCAAGCATAGACCCCCTAAGGAAGAGGAGAAGCATAACTTTTATACATATCATGTCAAACTAGGCCACCACACTGACGAGTGTCAGACTTTGATTTAGGCCATCAAATGTTTGATAAGGGAAGGAAAGATAGTTGAGCCTGAAAAGGCATTTAACCCTCAGGATTCACCCCCACTTTTTGAGGTAGTGGCCCATAAGATCTCATTAGAGCCATCTATTCCAAAGAAAAAACTCCCACAATTCAACCCAATGCCTCCGTAGTTCAAGCTGCACCTATCCGGATACCTGCTCAGAAAGCATTCATATCCTCATGGAAACTCCCACTTAGTGTCCTGTTTGCCAAGTTACAAGAGAAAGGCATGCTTAGCTCTCTTCGTGAATATCTTTCCCCTACACCCGCGAAGAAAGGGGATTTCTGTCGCTATCATATTCAGGCAGGTCACAAAACAGATCAATACAAACCTCTGGGCAGGGCCATTTGGGGTTTGATAAGAGAAGGGAAAATTGATCAACCAGCTAGAAAGACCAATATTGATAGTGGAGTGAATGCGATCAATTTTGGTCTACCTGAAGAATTTGTGTTAGCTATGGTCTTCTCCAGTTCAGCCGATGCCACTATATAAGCCAATTCTGCTGCCAAATCTGATAAGAACCTCATTAATAAGTCATCAGCCGAATGAGTGAAAGTTTCAAATCTCGTCATGGATGACATGCCAATGAAAGCTACCGAGGATGCCTAATCTACCAGCACTGCAACTCAAGACCCTCCGCTTGTGGAGGACGACTATCTATTATGTAATTTTCTTTTTTCTAGTATTTGGATGTGAACAATTCTACTTTTAAGGCATTTTAATTCAATCAAAGACTCTCATTTTGTTTACTCATTTGATGTTTTGCCTGATGGGTCAATGCATTCATTTCATCATAAGCATAACGTGTTCAGCTTTCATGATGTTTCTTTAACTAAAATAAATTTGAGTACAGATGATAACCTAAAATGGTAACCATTTCTAATGACCTAACCTCTGAAAGGAAAAGAGAGATAACAAGTGCTTAAAGATCATGATAACGCTATCACCTGGCCACACCTAGCCACTTTCAGGGCTCTTCACCAGAAAACCGAGCATCGCCTTCCGTCACCCAATATAGAAAAAAAGCCCAGTTCTTCCTTGGATAGATCCAAAATGTCAATCGGCTCATCGCCGGCCTCACGTCTATGTGCAAACTTATTTTAAAACTACCAAAGAAGCATCAGCGGATTATAGAGAAAGGACATCACTAGATCGTCTTCGAGAAAATCCTGGCTTACCTTTTCTTCAACAACCCATTCTCAAAACTCCCACCTAGATAAACCTTTAATCATTAACGACACCCAATATACTATTTCCTCCACTATCTTTCATTCCTCTCCTCCTTAGCCATTCTCGGTGAGGGGGACGCATGTGATCGGTAAGATTTAACCCTCATCAATAAATGAACATTGCTTCTCAAAATAAAGGGGAATCGAGTCTTTCACCAACATTACCGCCAAGAGGATCTCCAAGTTCATCAAGAAATGCATCTTCACAAAGTATGGATTACTTCACCGCTTAGTCTCAGAAAATGAGTTTCAGTTTCAAGGGGCAACCAAAGCCACGAACTAGCTTAACAAGAAATTTCTCTCCAAGCCTACCACGGATTACAGAGATTGGGTCGATATGCTACCATTCACCCTTTGAAAATGTCAAATAAATGTCAGAATTCTTGTAAACCGAACACCTTTTTTTCCTTTGTCTATGAAAGGAAAGTTGTGCTACCAACCAAAACTAAGACGAGATCCTTAAGAGTTGTAATCTAAGAGACCCCCATGGACTAAAGCACAATCTGAGCAACTTAAGCAATCTTTAAATGTATCAGTAGTGCATGGTAAAAGCTTACAATAACCGTATCCAACATCAGGAGTATTTACCAAAAACCAATAATCCAGTTCTGAAGCAAGTGGAGCCTTCTAATGTTGATCTAAGGGGGAAGTTTCGACCGAGTAGGGAATGACCTTACATGATTAAGAAAGGTCTCGGTACGAGGGGCATGAAGATCATCAACGATAATAAGTTCGTAAACCCTATCAATCAGAACAAGTCGAAGCATTATCAAATCTAACAAAAAAAAGAGTCAAATCCAGAAAAGCGGCACATAAAAAAGAAATGAAATCAATCACCCGGCGAGTGGTCCTCTACTACTCGAGCAAAAATTAGGGTGTATCCCGCTGATCGGTATTCTACAAACCAGTTAGGCAAAATTTAGGGTGCAAGAATAGCCTGCTAGACTGGAAACCCGAAAAGGACAGTCTAGGCAAAAGTTAAGGTAAAGTGAGCAATGAGAGTGTGTTGGCCAAAAAACCTTCATAGGCCAGTTAACACTAGAGTTTGGGTCAATAGAAATGGTTATCATCATTATGTACTCAAACTTAATTCATTTAATAGAAATGCCATTTTACTGAACTCTTTATGTTTGTGCTTGAATGAATATATTGGGCCTAAAAGGTGAAATGTTGCAAGTAAGTCGAATGTAGGGTTCTGCGCAGCCAGCCTAATTCCTCAAAAGATAACAAAGGGTAAAAATCCTGATAGACTGAAAAGAAGTGAGGTCTATGTAAAAGCTAGGATGGTCCGCTGGATTGAAAACCTAAAAAGGGTGGTCCAGGCAAAAAGTAGGACATAAAAGTAAAATGATCAAAGTCTGATGGGCCCAACATAATGTTCAGGCATATGCAAAAATTAAGACAATCAAAATAAAGATAAATGACTGCCATCAATCACATTGAGATATTTGCATTATCGTCATCATCATTAGAGTGTCTGAATACATTCTCCGGTCTAGTGGATTTGAAGGGCTCAAATCCATCCTCTACACATGTCCACTCTAATCTCGACATTGACCAATCATCTCAAGTCCGCAATACCCTGAAACCATCCTTGGTAGAATTCATTGGTAGTGATAGCGTCCAGTTGTTCATCATCTAGAATCTTGAACTTTGCTTCGTCAACCCCACTTGTCTTCCATTTGCTCGATCCAGCAATCACTTTATAGTCGGCTCGCCATAGCTTCCCTAATTATCCACCAAGGGCATCCCCACCTAATCTATGTGACATCCCTAATCCTCTGCCAAGGGCATTCTTATCTTTTCCGGGCCGTAAAATAATTCCATATATTCTCTCTCCGAGCAAGCAATCTAATTGAGACAAATCAATCAAGCAAGTCAATCAGTCATCTTGAAGATGATCAGTCCGAGCATCTTATGCATTCATTCATTCATGCATAATATTCATAAATATCTAATATTCTATGCTGAATTCTACAGGGAATAAAGCACAGAAAAATATCATCGGGCTATATGCTCGACCTCCAATCAAGCACCCACATCAAAGGGCCTCTCAGAATTATTTTCTATCCTACGTTCAAAGACAAATTTTCTCCAAGGGGCATATCCGCTAGACCTGATGGAGACCACGATAGCTTCTCCGAACTCAGGGCAATCCTAACTCAGTTCTTATTTCATTCTTCCATTTTTATTGCTTAATTGAAGGGGCAAAAATATTTTTGTTCCATAGGTACACCATAAAAACGCAGCTTATATCATTTACTAATGCTTTGAAACTACCTTGATAGGTACACCATGCGTCAATCCCGATGGACAACCGACCCGAGGATCCAAGATTCAAGACTTAGAAAATCCTTTAGGAGCATCTCCATGCTACTTTACATCCTTTAGGAGCACCTCCATGCAACTTTACACCCTTCAGGGGCACCGCGATGCAGCTTTTGGTCCTTCAGGGAATCTCGATACAAATCCAAACATCTTCAAACTTCCCGGACTTCCCGGACATCTCTGAACTCATTTTCTCAATATTCCATTTTTATTGCTTAATAGAAGGGACAAAAATTTTGTCTTCACAAAATCAATTAAGCAATTAAAAATGCAATCTACAACGACTTCTAACTTCTCATTCTTTTATTCTCGATAGGTCCGCTGATGGTGCGTTCCCAAACCACCAGTAGACAACCGATTCAGCCTTGCCTTCCCATAGGTTCGTTGATGTTGCATCCTCAAACCACCAGTAGACAACTGATTCAGATCTGCCTTCCCAATAGGTCCGTTGATGGTGCATCCCTAGACCACTAGTAGATAACTGATTCAGCCTTGCCTTCCGATAGGTCCGTTAATGGTGCATCCTCAAACCACCAGTAGACAACCGATTCAGATCCGTCTTCTCGATAGGTCTGTTGATGGTGCATCCTCAAACTAATAGTAAACAACCAACCTAGATCTTTGCCTTTGATAGGTCCATTGATGATGTGTCCCCCGATCGTCCGAAGATAACCAATTCAAAGAATCTTCTACCTTCGATAGGTCCATTGATGGTGCATCCTCAAACCACTAGTAGACAATCGATTTAGCTTTTTCTACCCCCAATAGGTCCGTTAATAATGCATCCCATGGCCATCCATAGACAACTGACTCGAAGTTCCTTCACCTAAGGTATAACCTTATATCCCTTGCTCTTTCGTGAGATCATATTTGACCCCGTCAAATGGTTATCTCACGTGGGACAGCCTGAGAGCATGGGCTTTTTGGTATCCCACTGAACGATGATGTCTTTTTGCTCTAACCTTTTATGGACTAGGTGTTCTACTCTTTAAGAGTCAAATCACGTTTGGAAAGCTCCTTTTGGCGATTTGTGACCTTTGACCGCGCTTAAAGTCATTAAAATAATCAAAACTGCATTTAAAATGAGCTTTATCTTTCTCCTGAGCACAGTAATTTGTTTCACGGATTTATGAAAAAACCGAACATTTTCAGTGAGTCCCATTATTCTTCTTGGATTCTAGACTCTTTGAGGTTTCCAAAATGTCAAAAATTGATTGAATCGGATAACCATAGTGAAACTTATGATTTTTTTAAGTTTAACGGTGTTTTTCAGAAAATCTGCCCTTTCACCGAATCCCTGCGACGATTGCCGGAATTCGGACGCCGAAGCGGCCAAGCTGGCTCAGCGAGGTGGCCAGCCACGTCAGCAAGGTGGGCTACCGTATCACTGAAGCGGCCTTGCTCCAGGGACTATACTTGCGCATTTCAGTCATTTTTTCTGTCAAAAATTCGAATTTTCACCCCGTTTTTTCCACAAAATTCATGATTTTAAGGGACCACATGAATTACTTTTACTTATTCAAGTCTATATAAACCCCCAAAATCACCTAAATTAAAGACTTTTTGGCTAATTTTTATGAGAAACAAAAATTGATTTTTTAGTGAGATAAATTTAAGAATTAGAGAAGGAAAGCTTGATAAAGGCTAAAGAATTCCTCCAAATATGTTTCTTGGGTCTTTATCTTGTTTAATCTCTTAGATTTGAATTAAAATCTGTTAGATATCATAGCTTAAAAATTGATTAAATAGGTTTTTAGTGACTTTTCCTCAAAAACACTACCCAAATCTTCAAAATCATCAAAAAGGATCTCACCAAGGGTTGATTCGAGTCTCCAAAGAGCGGATTCACGACCTAAAGGTAATTTCTGAGTTCCAATCTATTTTCATATGTTTTCCTTGCTTGTTGTTGCGTTTTTGCTTAGTTTTTGGGCATCTGGCTTTTGTTTTTGGCTTTTTTGGGATTTTTCGGTGAGATTCCGATTGGCCACTTCGGCGACCGATAGGCCGACTCAGCGAGTCGGCCTACCACTTCGCTCAGTCGGCCTACGTGTCGCTCAAGCGGCCATTCGCTTTTTCGCCAGATTTTCTTGGGTTTTCCCCCCACACTAAAAAATCAAATTTATTTTAGCATTTTGAGTCCAAATCTACTAGAATAATATAGGAAACAACTTGAAACGTCAATAATCTTGGGCTTTCGGGCACGAAAATGTCGATTCTGGTCTGTTTAGACACTTTTTCTAGTAGACCGCTTCAGTGGGCAGAAGGCAAACTGAGCGACGCCTGAGTCAGCGTACCGTGTCGCTCAATCGGCCTATCACCTCACTGAATCGGCCTACTGGTAAAAAATGCCCAAATGGTCTCTGTTTGTTTTATTTTGTGTTTTTAGCCTTTTTTATCATTTTCTTTCCTTTTTGACTCTGATTTCCACCCGAAAAATTCCTAAAAAATCACATTTAATTTATGATATCATAACATAATTTTTAATCTGATTTTTACAATTTATTAATAATTTAATTCATTAAATCTTATTTTAATGGCTTAAAAATCATGTTTTCACTAAATAAATCTAAATAAATTTTTTTACAACATTAAAAAATTCCGAGATAGGTTTTGCAAATTTTTATTATTATTTTAGGTTGTTTAGTTAATTTAAATAATATTTTAGGTTGTTTAGACATTTAATAAATACCCAAAAATTGTGTTTTGGTCCCAAAAAATTCAAAAATATGTTATTTTCCTTTGTTTGACTATATTTACAGTCGTTATTCATTATTGCATCGTTTATGATTGGTAGTATATAGTTTGCCTTGTTTGGAGTCGGGTCCGAGTTGGTAAGCTCGGTTAAAACCCAATTTCGCTCGTTTATTTATTTATCGCTTTATTTATTTTCTCGCATTAGAAAAATGTATAGGTATTCTTAAAGCTTTGTAATAATTTTATTTTCTTACTTTGTTTATTTACCACTTTTTGTGTGAGGTACGACAAATAAACCGAAAACTCTAAAAATAACCGGATTCAAATCGCATAAGAACTAAAGTAGCGTTTATTAAAATATAAATGGTTTGATTTAAAAATTGAAAAGTAAGCAACATCATCCGGACTCGGAATCTCTGTTTTAAGGTACAGTCTAACCACCCGGTGGGAATATCGAACCCAAATTCCCGATGGAGCTTAACTGGGTAGTGACTCTATCTTAAAATATGGGATTTCAAGTCTCGTATCCCTTAACACGTGAATTGGACTTAAATTCAACATCAACATCATTTTTATCATTATGTTCATCATGCTTAAAATAAGGATTCTCCCTTAGCACGGTTCACAATGCTCGTTGTTTTTCCACCCCCCATGCTACGCATCTCACGCGGTCCTCGCGGGTGGGAAAAAGGTCGCTAGCTCACAGACATTGAGATCGGGTCAACTTAGACCGAATGGTCTTATTTTTAAGCAAGCAACAAACCCCTCAGCTCCTCAAGACCGACTCTAGAAATAGTCCAGTCGGTTTCTATTGAGACAGGGTCCCGAGCCGGTCCACAACTGGCTCAAAGTAGAGTCCACCTCGCTTTTATGCGGATAGAATCGTCTAGAAGGCTCCATGATTAAATGCATATGTTTCCCCACTGCCTAATTTAAGATAAATAGGAAGGTTATCCCTTTCTATAACAAATAAATATGAAAGATCCTCATATAAAGGAAGTAAAGACCAAATAGGATCCTTCACTAAAATGGATTCTCATAGCAATATAAGCGATAATTCTATGCTAAATAAGGATGATTCTTATATTCATTCCTAATCAAACAAAAGTTCCTAATTATTAATTAGGTCAATCCAAACACTATATAAAGACCCTTAGGTTAGAATCAAAGGTACTCACTTCTATAGCTCAAAAGCTCTCCCTAAATCCTATCAAAATCCCTTTCCTGACTTAGGTATCGGAGGGTCCCCCACAGAGCAACCACCGATTGCTCCCAAGCTCGTGTCTATTTTGTAGGTTCATTGTTCATGATTTGAAGCTATGAGACAAGAAGTTCTATTCTGAAATATCGGTATTTTGGTACTATATTTTCAAAGATAAATACACATATACCATTAATCACTTTAGTATATACACATATATCCACCTTAAGAGATCAAAACTTCTCAACTCATTATTTAGGTGCTTGTTACTAAACAATACAAAGACTTTCTCAACTTTTCATCCATGTCCAGGCTCTACATACCCCTCAAGTTGCACCATATATAAAAACTATATTTTGAAAGGGAATTTTAACACCCATATAGTGAACTCAATTGTAAAAAGAAGCTATAGCAAAAAAAAAAAAGAAGAACCATAATTATCAACGGATCATAAACTAAAACACAAGTTCTATATTCCAAAGAATAGAACAAAACTCAAAATAAGAGGCTTATTGCAAATACTTTAATTCAAAAGATGAAATAGTTTTGCAAACAACAAAAGTTCATCTTCGACCGAACACTCATAAAAATTTCCACCAAAAATTTCCTCTTTCAAAGTTCTCTTGCCTTTCCTCAAAAAAGAATTTTCAAACTCAATTTGAAAAATAGGTGTAACCGGGTCAACATCCGGAACAATACTTAAAAATGGAAACCTCTCTATTCTTTATTGAAAACATTCACAAAGCATTTGTATTCTTTGTCTCAAGGTTAATATATCCAAGCACATCAATATGTTCAACAAAATCTATGAACATACAAACATAAAATTTTGTACCTATTTCTCTTTATATAGGTTCAAGAATAATAACCTTAATAAGACACCCCCACAATAATATGGTGTCTTATCGGTTTCTCATGTGAAATTCTATTTGTATAGAAAACTTAACAAATAGTTCCACAAACAAATATCTTAAGTGTATACTCATATATATACTTAATAATAACTCACAACATGTTCTCGGCTTCAGGCATGGCAGCCGGATTTTGACCCGGTAGCTCAGAAAATGACTAAAGCGTTAGTCTTAGTTAAATTACATGGTCACCTTGGGAATATTGGAATGTGGGAATCCTTGCTTGCATCGCCAAAGGAATTGGCCAGTTCTCAAGAGCTGATAATGCTACCCTCGATGGTGACTTTGGGTATTTTGCTCA
This sequence comes from Euphorbia pulcherrima, assembly GCA_947683365.1. NCBI lineage: Eukaryota > Viridiplantae > Streptophyta > Magnoliopsida > Malpighiales > Euphorbiaceae > Euphorbia > Euphorbia pulcherrima. Next base: position 11,849,746 of record CANTUS010000016.1, read on the forward strand.
CATTTTAATTGATGTTGATTTGGCAGGAAGTCTCCCTACAACTATTAGGGTGGAGAAAGTAGGTAAGCAGTTATGGATTGATGTTGAATATGAAAACATACCAGATTTTTGTAAATATGTTCTAACATAGGACATTCATGGAAGGAGTGTCGTCAAAATTCAATGGCTAAGTCTGATAAAGGGGTTAAATACCCGACAGGTGTTGTTCCGGAGAAAGTTGTTAGTAGGAAAGCTGACTGTTCTACCCCTAGGCAGGTAGATAAACCTACGGTATCTAGGGATGTCCCTATTATAAATGTTGACAAAATCAATATTGAACATTGGTTACTGAGGCGATTGAGGATGCGGCTAATGCCGTTAGTAAGGCTATGGCTAATGAGGGGTTTGAAAATGAGTTAGGAAATTCTGAGAGGGCTCAAGAGTCGGCTAATCATCATAGCCCTAAATTTTGGAATGCTAATAACTTGGTAGTTGCGGTTAATACTGATCAAATTAATACTTTGGAGGCAGCTAACTTAGCTGCGGATCTCGGGGATAAGGGATCTAAAGTTCACAAGCCGATCGATGGCCATTTTACTAATGTTTCTAATGATGCTTCGGATGAGGTTGCATAAGAGAACTTTGCCTCAGATTTTTCAAAACCTGAGAGAGGTGTCCCGGGCTCTTGGGCAGACTTTATAGAACGTGAAGAGGTAAGAATAAAAAGCAAGACCAAGCAGTTGACACCTATTAGGCAAGGTTTTTCGTTCTCTTCCTATGATGACAATTTTTGGCGCGATATTGATGAGGGAGATGATATATTCCCAAGGAAATAAAGGGTATCGGTCGCCGCTAAGGAACAGGCTAGACAAGAGCGCAAGGATCTTGCTAAACGAGAGTGCAAGGAGCTAGCTAAATGAGAGCGCAAACCTCCACAGAAGTTTTCTCCTTCGTAGATAGTATTTTTTTTATGCCGTAATGGTTGTTTGACTTTCTTGTATTTTTTTGTATTTTTTCTTTCTTTAATAATACTAGCCTAGGGGAGGGTTTTTAACGGCTATAGGGGTGTAAAACCTCTGTTTGCCTTTTCCCTCTCACTAGGTAAAACTTAATTAAAAAAAACTCACAACATGTTCACATGTGCCTCAAGTTTACTAAAAATTATACAACATCAAATTTTAAGGTAAATGCACCAAAATTATACTCATATAACCACACATGGTTACTAGCAATTTTGCAAACCTGAAATCTGCTTAGTTCCAGATTTTGTGAGTCCACTTCAACTCAAATTTTGAACATGTAAACGAAAATATTTGACAAAACTTTCTTCTACCCATAAAAATATATGTGTCTTAAGTTTCCAACTCCACTAAAAACACATAAAACCGATTTATATATCTCAAGTTATGCCACAAACAATCAGCTGCGCTCAAAGCTGAAATTCCAGAAAACCGAGATTCTAATCTCAACTTCAGTAAATATTTCAACCCACTAAACGAAAGAATTTGAAAAACATTCCTTCTAGAAACAACTTCATCTATGTCTCATAAAACAATAGAAATAAGAATTTCTCAAAACGGAGTTGCAAAACTCAATAAAACTTATAAACATACAGGAGTGTTCAAAGCTAAAAAATTTCCAGCAAATATGAAACAAAAGTTTTATAACAAATAGGCTATCAACCAACTTCAATAAACTTGAAATCAAGATGTCTCAAAATAACTTAATTCAAAACATATTGAACTACATAAAACATATCAAAATCCTATTTATTTCTCAACAAATAAATACTTTGATTCTACACAACTTTCACCCTTTTCAAAACTTTGAAATATGAATTTATGAAATAAAAATACTCAAATTCATAAACCACAATGCAAACCTCACAAATCAACCAAATAGGCAAAAGAAGAGCAAATACATAAATTAATAATCTTAAAAATTATTCTATGGTTCGTATAGCTCATTCCGACAACACACTATTTTTTATTATTAAAACCTTGTCGGACTCAAAAGTTACATTCACTCCATTTTTGCCTAAAAGGCTCACTAAAACCGATTCAATTTAAACATTGGGATTAAGGAGCACCTCATTATATGCTAAGAATGTGAGCTTGAGGAGAACTTTTATTCTCCATTTTCAACTTGAGTGTATATGACTATGGAGAATTTTTATTTATTCTCACAAACGTGCCTCATTACTCTATAGTTAATAACCCACTCATTCACATCAATCACCATGTTTACTTGTGAAATGACTACAAAAATAATATCATCTACCTAATTATAAGTTGAGTAGGATTGTCACATTTCACAACTTTTTTCCTCCATTTAGGAGCATGGTGGTCACACGTATAAAATTTTCTCTTTTATATCATTGAAGGTTATTACTTTTGAGCATATAACTATAGAGAAATTTGTAACTTTTTCCTTAGCGAGGATTGATCTCCATAATGTTTGCCTTTGAGACTATCTCCTTCTCTTTAATTATTCTAATCTCCTTCCAATTAACTTTCTTTAGGCCATTGCAAAAAATGTGACAAATTCGACCCTTTCCACCTAAGATATGAAATTATATTTCAACTAATTATAATAATTATTATCGGTAATATTTATTACTATATGTTAATAATAATTAATTAAATATAGTATAAACATAATCAACTATACTAACAAGGTGTATCTCAGTTGGTAATGTAGGCTAAGTAAGTTGGAGGAGAATAAGGTTCGAATCCCACTAAATATACTTGTTGAGAGAGATGAAGAGCTTAAACTGTGACTAAGCCCTGAACAAAATTATCTCAATAAAGGTATTTTTAAATATAAAAAAACATAATCAACTATATAGTAATATTTGAAATTTTTGTATTTTATAATTTTCTTGCAATTTAGTAATAGCCTAATAAAGAATCACATTCATATTTTATAGAACATATCCAAATTATAGAAAAATCAAATGTGTAATGCATGCTAACTTTATAATATAATTAATCAGATAGTGAGCCAAAACCACGCTACTTTTTTCTCCATTTCGTAATTTTTTTTTGTAATTTAACAGTGAAATAAATACATTTTCAAAAGTGCATATAGGAAAATTTGGTCAAGACAAAAAATTGGCAAAAACGGATCTAGACCATTTTCACTTTAGATTCAAAATTAAATTTCAACAACCATTGTATTAATAACACTGATTATTATGATAATAATTAATATTAATTATATTTATTCTAATATTTTAATAATAATTGATTGATAATAAACATAATGAAATATAAATAATAATATTTTTATTATTAAAAATGGGTAAATAATTATAACTTTCCTGAGGTTTGTCATGTTAGACTACTATTTTCCTGTGTTTTTCCTACATAATTTATGCCTCATTGTGTTTTATTTCCATCCAACTAATACATCTCTATGTTATATTTTACCACTTTTCCATCCAAACAATATTTGTCTTGACATATTTACCTTTATTTCCATTATTTGTACATCTTACTCATTTTCACAACATATATTTATCATGTGGTTATTTTCAATCCAATTCTTTATTTTTCTTACCTGTTTCCTCTCTAATTTTCTAAATTTGTTTATTTACTTCATTAATTGACTCGTCTCACCCTCTAGGATCCAAAGTGACCATTTATTCTTTATCATAAACTGAACAAAATATGTAAAAATGTTATATAAACATAATTAAAAAAATAAGATTTTTATATTATTAATATACGGTATTACCAACCTTATTAAAGCAGGGAAATACATATGTTCAAAACTAATTATAAAATCAAATTTAAAACTGACTTTGATATTGTAATTTAAACACCAATTGTCCAACATATGTAATCATTTTTTCTTTTTTTACAAAACATATAGTTTATCCTAGTGCTAATATATTATTTGAATGAGAGACCACATATAAGATATTAGAAAAACTTTAAAGTGATTAACGAAATTCACTTTATTTATTCAACTCATGCTAAATCTTCGTAGATTAAGAAAATTATTAAAAAAAAATTATAAATTTTGAATAGTAAATATGTATCTTTTCTTATGATGTTAATCTTATGACAATTATTTACTCAAGTTTTTTCTCATTCATTAATTTCTATATTTAAGATTGAACTTTTTTTGCTTTTTTTGTTAATTTTTTACAAAAAATTAAGCTTGTGATTATAAACACATTAACAAAACAAAATTAATTAAAATTGATACATGCCAGAATACATTTTTATATACCTAAGCATTATGTAAAAAATCCTACTTTAGTAAATAAAGAAAATTAGTCAAAGTTAGATATGTTTAAAAAGATTAAAAGCTATGTTTTTTATTTTTGTTTTGATGAGAAGAGTAGAGTGGGGGAGATGGAAAATACAATTAATTTTTTAATATGATTTTATAATAACATGTACATTCATCTATTTAAATAAGTAAGAACAATAAACAGTATTAACAGTATAAAAATAATATTGTTTTACTTATATGTGATTTATACATAGTTGATTTAGTTCATGAAAATGAATAAAGGGTCACTTCAGACCTCAAAATATGTAAGAATAGTCAATTAAAAGAAATAAATGGATAAAGTATAAAAATTAGAGATGAAAAAGGTAAAGAAAAAATAATAAAGAGTTTAATTGAAAATAAGATAAATGGACAATGGAATGAAGTTAAGGGCAAATTTATCAACACAAATATTATTTAGATAGAAAAATAAAAAAAATATAACATAAAAAAGTTATAATTGAATAAAAATAAAATATAAAAAAGTATAAATTATACTGAAAAAATTAAAAGGGTAGTAATTTATTATCACAAACCTCTGAGAGATTATTATTTATTTACCCATTAAAAATTAATTTTACTCAAGTAATATGAAATCACATTCATGTTTTAGAATATATCCTAACAAGAGAAATCAATCGTTGTATCTTCCATTTTCTTTTCATTATTTTGAATGAACCAAGTACACCCTTAATTTCGTGTAATGCATAATAATTTTATAATCTAATTATTAAGACATTAAATTAAAATCATGCTGGGATTTTAGTATCTTATAATTCTCTTATAATTTGACAGAAAAAAAAATATAATATTTATATATAAGCCGGTCTAGCTGGGAGGACGATTATTTTCCTGTTGTATCATCGATCTTAGGCCGTATTTTTTTTTATTTTTAAAAGCTAAATTAAAGTTGGATAAATTAAATTTAACTGAAATGGGTTCAACTGAATTAAGTTAAATCTAATTAAAATAAATTTATTTTAATATAAATTTATAACTACATATAGTTAAATCAAACTGAAGTACTAAAGTAGTCTTAACTGATCGAACTAAATTAAATTGTATTAAAAGAAGACATGTCCATAATCCGTCAAGGCTGTTTGTGTATATATTTCCTGATTAGTAATTGTTGTATTTTCCTGTATAGCTTGCATATGTATATACCGGACTCGTTTGTAATTGCAGTACAAACTCTACTCCTATAATAAGCAGCCTACTCACTCGTAATTGCAATTATTCATCATCTCCTTCCAAATCCCTAACAAATCCTCCCCTTTTGATTTTCAATCGCCTGCAAGCTTCCCTCCCATGTCTCCGCCATGTACCCTCACCACCTCCTTCTCTATAACCGAAACCGTCAACGGCTCTCACAGTTTCACCATCCAAGGCTACTCCTTGGCTAAGGGCCTCGGCATCGGCAAGTACATCGCCAGCGACACTTTCACTGCCGGCGGCTACCAATGGGCTATTTACTTCTACCCCGATGGCAAGAATCCTGAGGATAATTCTTCTTATGTCTCCGTCTTTATTGCCCTAGCTGGCGAGGGCACTGATGTTCGTGCCTTGTTCGAACTCACCTTGATCGATCAGAGTGGCCAAGGTAAGCATAAGGTTCATAGCCACTTCGATCGCTCTCTTGAGAGTGGCCCTTTCACGCTTAAGAACCACGGAAGCATGTGGTAATTCTTCTGCTTTTCCAATTTTTTTTTCCAATTTTCAGTGATTCTTGTGTTTGATCATTTTTCTTGAATTGGTTTCCTTTTTTAGGGGTTATAAACGTTTCTTCAGACGGGAAATGCTTGAATCGTCTAATTTCCTGAAAGATGATTGCTTGAAAATTGACTGTACTGTTGGGGTTGTAGTTTCTCCAATTGACTGCTCAGGACTGCATTCTATGAAGGTCCCTGAATCGGATATTGGCTGTATGTTATTTTATTTTTTGTAAATTAATATTACTTTTTGGGCTATTCTATGTGGCTTTGTTTTTTTTTTTTCACCTTACTTTTTATAATCAGTTGGAGAATGAACACTTAACTTCAAGAGTAAGGGTTGGAGATGCCCTGTGAAGATTTGAATGTGCATTTGTTTTCTTTGCCTTTGATTTATTCCAATGGCACATACTATATCTCTTTAGCATCGTTAATCATTACTTTCAGGCATTCTCATGGATAACAATGATTTGAGACCTACTGCTGGCCAAGGTTCTGAGCCTCCTGTGGAGACAGGATGTGATTGGAGAACTCAGTTGACACCTTATATCCGCGAAAGAGTTGTCAATAAGATGTTAGTATTCCATTTCCTTTAAAGAGCTTTTCTGTCCGTCTTATTATTGCCTCTTAAGTCTAATTTTCCTGAATGGAACACATTTGAAACTATCGTGTTGTTTATTTGTATGCAAAATGAGATTGATGCAAATTTATTTGTTATTCATTTTCCAATTTTTTTTCTTGTGTGAAGCTTAAGGTTAAATTGTTGCCTTACAAAATGACCGTGATGGACTGGTACATTTGTTGTGCCATTATTATCTATAATTTTGTACTGAGTTTTCCAGGCATTGTTTATAAAAGATGAGCTTATGATGAGGCATAATACAATATCAGGATTATTACAGTAGAGTTTTAACTTGGATAAAGGAAAAATGGGAAAATCATAAGTTGCACGTGAGTTCGAAATGAGTTGTTGTTTTTGGATTTATTATTGAAATTTGTGTTTTTCTTGGCATCAATTTCTCTTTTGCTACCATGAAGATTGGGTAGTGGTTTGTCATGATTGTTAAAAGTATATGGTTATTGCTTTAATTTGTATGGCATGAATGCACATCAATTTATTGTTGGAAGGGTAATTTTTTATATTTTTACATTATGGAATGGTTTCTGGAACCTTTTTTACAGATAGATTGGTACTATTATCTTTATACATATCTTTGATTTTTTTGAAAAATAATGTAGAAGTTGTTTTCATTTTCTAAAAATACGAAGCTTCATCATGCAAACTTTAAGAAAGTGTTTAGCCTGCAAATTTGTGGGCCTATTACCTCCAGGTGAAGACCAATATGGAGGATAATGAGAGTCATTTTTCCAGTTTGTATAGTTTAGATAGTGTGCTGTCACTTTAGTAGCTATCAAGATGTTATTGATCAAGGTTTTCTTCATGGCTTCTAATTTTCTTATGCCCAAATCTGATTGAGAAATTAATTGTTTTGCTTGCATAGACTGGAGCACCTGAAGAGACATCTTCCATTTTCTGGCCAAGTTGGACTACAAGAGCTGAAGAAAATTGCTATTCGTTTTGAGGAAAAGGTTTACACTGCTGCTGCTAACAAGGTATGTTGTCAGTGCTGTAAAGATTTAGAAGTAGACTACTATGGTGTCTAACTTGTGTCATTTCCTTCTATTTCAGAATGATTATTTGCGGAAAATAAGTATGAAGTTGCTTACCATGGAGTCTAAATTTCAAACTAAAAATCCCAATTCTTTGCCATCCAACTCTTCCAGCAACACCAATATACCCCTTGATTCTGGAGGTAATTCCATGATTGAGCACAAGCATTATGAAATGATAGTTAGCTTTGAAATCACCATTTTGCCTTGTATTCCCTGCCCCTGTTCTACTTTCTATCTAGGGAGATAAATTTGTTGTGTGGTATAGCCTTTTGAACTCAACAGTCAAATTCGACTGAAAAACATTAAATGCATGTAACTTTTATATTATGACTATATATTTCCTCTCTTACTCTTGCTTGCTGATGATATATGAAAGATTAAAATTGTTAAACATGAAGGCATAAAGAAAATGCATGACTTAGACTTCTAATACTTTTCCACTTGATGAATAGTAGTTCTCTGAATTTCTTCATATGTCTACCATATTCTGACACAGTTTCTGATTTTGTCCATCCTCAACAGAAGTTTGCAACCAAGGGCAGCCACTTTCTATGCCTATTTCAGCTAATCAGTCTCAAGGGGATCAGCAAATGATATCACAGAATAATATGGAATCCTCGGGGGTTCAGAGTTGTGCCAGTTTGCCTCCTGTTTCTGGTGTGTCACAAACTTGTATTCCTAGTGTTGTTGGGCAGAATTCTACCATGCCGAGAATTCCGCAGAAGTCAGCATGGAATTCATCGGGACCGTCCAATATGTCTGCTAATCCTCAGCAGCATCTGTACTACCAACAACAACTTTTAAAGCAGAAGTTGCAGCAGCAGGGAATTTTTCAGCACCCATTTGTACTATCTCAAATGCCAACTTGTCAGCAATCTGGTTTGCAACGTCCCAACATTCCATTGCAGCAGCAAATACCACAAAATGTAATTGATCAGCAGAATCAATTGCTACAATTACAACTGATGCAATCACAGCTACGGCTACAAGGACACCTCAGCCAGCCTCACATGCACAAGTCATCCTTATTTGGTGGTTCCACTTTCCAACAGAACAAGATGAACTCAGCAGTTGGACCTCTGCAACAGAATAATGTCAGTGCTCAAAGTGGGGTGTTAATAAGTCAACCGAATATTCCTCTTCAGTCAAATCCTAATATTCTGAAACAACAACTAGAACAGATTTTGCATCCTCAACACCTCAAGCAGCAACAACATTTAATGAAGCAGCAACAGCAGCAGTTTACCCAACAGACAAAGCAATATCTGAAACAACAAAAGCTGTTGCATCTGCAGTTGTTTTTGTTGCTGCTGGTGCTGCTGTTGGAGTTGTGGCGGTTGTTCTCGTTCTGTTAATCATCTGTGTCTGAAAGTTTAAAAATCCCATTTTGTTTGTCGGATTTATTTCATGTCCCGGAACTCTAAACTATGCCCTTGTAAAGCTTAATGTCCCACTACACTGATGGTGGTACACATTTTGACATTTTGGCACCATAAACATTTCGATATGAATAATTGTCTAGGAGTATAACAATCTATCATAACAGTTCTTCAATTTCTAGCAAAATAAATACAAATGCCGTAAATGCATTAGTAGCAAAAATTGGTCAATACACGTTTTTGCCATGTAAAAAACGTGGCGAGAATGCATCAAGACCCCTATTTTACCTCAAATTCGAATTTAAATTTCAACAATCATTTTTCTTAAAATTGTCACGATGTTTATTTTTTATCTCAGTTAAAGAATTAAGGTTTAAAATATTTATTTAAAATGTTTGAATGTATAAAAGAGAAATCTTATTAGAAGTTAGTTTGTCACGTGCAAAAAGTCAAATTCAGGTTATTTTCAGATAAATTGAAAGAGTCCAACTTGTGAAATGCAAAATCACAAAACCTCTACTAAATGGTAGTGAAAAACAATCTTAGGCTGGATGGTTGCAACAATCGCATTGGTTTTTTTCCTGCATATCTCTCATTTTTCATAAGTTAGTGCAATCGAGTTCATGACATTTTGGCTAGCTCTTGGGCTTGATATAATTTTCTCCTATTTCTGAATTCAGTGTAGTTGGAGACACTTGTGTAGCCATGGAATAATATTGCAACTAATTATAATTGTTATTATCAATAACATTTCAACAGCTCCCGTTTGATCCCGGTGTGGACGTCTTGGCAAATGATGTTTTTACGTGGGAACCGCCACACATTCCTTACCTGGAGTGTGATTCAGATGCTGTCAATGGAGAAACAATTTGTTATGGTCTTGTAGTTAGAAATGCCGGTGGAAATTTTATTTGTGCAAAGGCGGGTAGGCTAACCCAACACATGTCCATCATTGAGGCAGAAGCTCTTTCGGTCCGAGAAGCCTTCTCTTGGTTGAAACTGATCGGATACCTACATGTGGTAATCGAGACGGACAGCTCAATACTCTATATTTCTTTGATTAATAATGAAGAGGACCTCTCTTTATATTCTTCCATTGTTTTGGAATGTAGAAACGTGTCCAGGGATTCTGGTTCTTGTGTTTTTAGTTTGATTTCTAGAGATGCTAATATTATTGCTTATAACATTGCTAGAGCTGTTTTTTCAGATGAGGCAACGGGGGTTTGGTTGAATAGGCCACCTATTTGTGTTGCTCATCTCTTTAATTCTTAATATATTTCTCTCCATTTTCACTCCAAAAAAAAATTCAAGTAATAGCCTAATAAGGAATCACATTCATTTTTGATAAATTGTAAATAGAAAAAAGGATTTCCTACAAAGAGAAGGAAGAACACCTTCTTAACCTATGCAAGAAACTGAACATAATTTTCTTATTTTTGATAAATTGTGAATAGAAAGTTTTGTTGCAATCCTTGAAACTCATGATTATATGCTATTTGTCTTACAGTATGGTTCTCTACCACAACCTCCCAAGTTAGAGCAGCTTGACCAATTAAAAATGGTGAAGACCATGTTAGAGCGCATGATATCGCTCTTGCAGGTTCCAAAATATAGCATTATCCCTGGCTTAAAAGAGAAGTTGGGTTTAGATGAGAAGCATATTACAAGTTTTGTAATTGCATTTAATAGTAGGAAGCCTATTCCTCCACCGCAACAAGGACACCATGGCCAGCCTGGACAATCTCAAGTGCAGTCCCTTGAAAATCAATTGAATGCACAAACTGTGTTGGAAAACTAAACTTAATTAACATTGAAGTATTAAATTAGAGGCAATAGATGTGTAAGTCAATTGAATCAAGTACATGATGAGTTGACAATATAGAAGCATGAAGTGTCAATAAGCATATATGGCAAGAAAGTCAACAAGTCGGTTACCTAAAATGGGCAGCAATTCAACAATAGGATGGGCGGCAAAGCTAAATAGCTTGGGTGGCAAAATGCATGAGTCACCATATTGGTTAGTGATAGGTGTCAACACATGATTGCAAGTGGCAATAGAATAGAGACACGTGTCTTGTTTGTATTAGGAGAGTGATGACTATTGTGTTTGCTCAGATGCTATAAATAGAAGACTTGTAATATTAGAAAATATGAGCAGCAAAATGTAGTCCTTTGTTGTCAACAAAGTGTATTTTATGTTTTAGTATGTTTTTTGAATAAAGCTTTAAAGTTTGAGAGTTTATGTTTTAGTCAAGAGTTTATCGACATATAGTCAGTAATATTTATCGAATTTCCAACAAACTGCAACCAAGAGCGATGGATCCAAAACAGCATTGACAAAGTTAATAAGGAGGGAACCAATGCACTAAGGCTCCGACTATATGGGGTCTGTCTGTTCGAGTATTGAGTAACAACTTTTCTGAGGTTACATTGTTGTTGCTAGTTACTAAGTTACTAAGCTATTTGTCATGTCACCCTTTTATGACGGACGGATTATTCTCACCACAGTTTCTTCTGTTATGTTTTTTCAGGCTTTTATCGTTTCTGTAAGCTAGCTAATCATCATCAGTAGATTCTAATCTTATGCTATTTGGTATTCAAGTTTTCTGTTATTAATGAAGTAAGGTGCTGCACATTTCTAGAATAATTTAGAATTAGCTAAGTATAGAAATTTCTAGATTAGTAACATAACAGTTTCTGGAATTGTGTAGAGTTGTGTATTAGATATTTGCATCAATGTAAAATGTGTGGCTGTAATTCAATGTATGCACCGACATATGCAAGTATAAATAGGATTGTAATGTATCAATTGAAGTAACGAAGAAAACCAATTACTAAAACCGTTCATCCTACTACTTCTATTCGTCAGCCTATTATTTCTAATTACCCAACACTATAATAAACCATTCATCCCCTGCCTATCATTCATATATTCAGTTACATTTTTATTCTAATGGCTATTAATTTCCTACAAGCGGTATCAGAGCCCCGTCTCTTTCGTTAACTGGGCGTATTCATTATGACCGACAACTTCTGCTCAACTCTTCCGATCCTAACCTTCCGTGGCGACAACTATGATTTCTGGTCAATCAAAATGACCACTTACTTTAAATCTCAACAACTATGGAGCATTGTCAGTTCGGGTTACACTACACCCGATGACATTTCTAATCTTACCAATGCTCAACTCAAGAAACTAAATGAGGATCAACAAAAAGACTCTCAAGCACTCTTTATTCTACAACAAATCATGGCGGACGAAATCTTTTCGAGGATTATGGGAGCCCAGACTGCGAAGGAGGCATGGGATACGCTGCTGGAGGAGTTCCAAGGCAGTGCAAAGGTACGTGCCGTAAAATTACAAACTCTACAAAGAGATTTTGAAAATTTAAAAATGAAAGAAAATGAGAACGTTAAAGAATATTATTTAAGAATAAAAGAAGTGGTTAGTCAAATGAGAGCCTAAAGAGAAAATAGTACTAAAACTAAAGTTGTCGAAAAGATTCTCATTAGGTGTACAGAAAAATATGATGCAATTATCACAACTATTGAAGAATCCAAGGACATAAAAACATTAACATCAACTGAATTAATGGGCTCTCTATAAGCATATGAAAAAAAACAACTGACAAGGCGAAATGAAGATTCTATGGAGAACGCCTTTCAGTCCAAAGTATAATTGGTTAGGACACATTTTTTCCATTCAAAAGACGTGGCAAACACACATCCATACCCTTTTCACCTAAGATTCAAAATTAAATTTCAGTCACCAAACACACCCTTAATTCTGTGTAATGTCCTACAACTTTGCAATCTAATTACCAAGATAGTGAATCAAAATCTTGCTGGAATTTGTCTATTTTATAATTTTCTTTCAATTTGACAATGAAATAAATACAATTTCAATAGAAAAATTTGGTTTCAACATGCAAAAATAAGTGGCAAAGTAAAACACGTCCGGACCATTTTCACCTCAAATTCGCAATTAAAGTTCAACTATAATTATATTAATAATATTGATAATTATTATATAATTATTATATACTATTTATTACAATATTTTATTAAATAATTTATTAATTATAATAATAAACAAATTTAATAATAAATAATAATATTTTTATTATCAAAAATTGATTTTACATTTAACTCAAGTGACAGGGAATCACATTCATGGTTTAGATTCATGGTTTAGAACATATTCAAACACATAGAAAAAATTTAGTGTCATTCCTTCCGATTACTTTTTGTTACCTTGTATAAACTAAACACACCCTCATTTTTGTGTATTGCCTAACAACTTTGCAATTAAATTATCAAGATAGTGAACCAAAACCATACGGAAATTTTCCTATTTTATAATTCTCTTGCAATGTGATTAAAAAAATAAATACAAATGTCATAAATGCATATTAGTAACAAAAATTGGTCAAGACAAGTTTTCGCCATGCAAAAAACGTGGCAAAAACGCGTCAAGTCCCCCTTTTCATCTCAGATTCGAAATTACATTTCAACAACCATTTTTCTTACAAAAATTAAAGATGAATATTTTTTTCTCCTTAGTTAAAGAATTAAGGTTTAAATGATTTTAATCTCCCCCTAGTTTACCTCTGCACACACAATTTGATGGCGAAACAAATACTATCTCATAAATGCATTAGTAGAAAAAATTGGTTGTGACACATTTTTGCAATGCAAAAGACGTGGCAAACATGCGTCCATAACTTTTTTACCTAATATTCAAAATTAAATTTCAGCCACAAAACACACCCTTAACTCTGTATAATGTCAGACAACTTTGCAATCTAATTATCTAGATAATGAATCAAAACCATGTTGGAATTTGTCTGCTTTATAATTTTCTTTCAATTCCACATCGCAATAAATACAATTTTATAAATGCATCAGTAGAACAAGTTGGTCAAATACACCCTTTATCCATGCAAAAATACGTAGCAAAAACATATCCTAACCCTTTCATCTCAAATTCGAATTAAATTTCAACAACCATTATATTAAAAATTTTGATAATTATAATAATAATTATTATGATAATATTATTAAAATATATTTTTAAATAATCAGTTAAATATAATAATAAACACCTTTAACTATAAATAAAAATATTTTTATTATTAAAATTTGATTTTGAATTCAACTTAAATAATAGGGAATCACATTCATGGTTTAAAACATATCAAAACATAGAGAGAAAAATCAACAGTCGTTCATTTCGATTTCTTTTCGTTACCTTGTCTATACCAAACACACCCTCAATTTCGAGTATTGCATGACAACTTTGCAATCTTCTGGAATTTTCCTATTTTATAATAATCTTGCAATTTGACAACGAAATAAATACAAATATCATAAATGCATTAGTAGAAAAAATTGGTCAAGACACGTTTTCGTCAAGCAAAAAAACGTGGCAAAAACACGTCAAGACCCCCCTTTTACCTCATATTCAAAATTGAATTTCATTAACCATCTTTCTTAAAAAAATCTGAATATTTTTATTTCTCCTTAAATAGTTAAAGAATTTAGTTTTAAATGATTTGAATGTGTAATACAAAAATTTAATTAGAAGTTAGTTTGTTGAGGAAGGACAATGTTAGAAATTGATTTTAAAATATGTAATATTATCTTTTGTGATTTTGTTAGTTGTGGAATCAGATTAAGATTAGAATTTAGAATTTGAATTAGATTAATTATTATCCATCAGATAATAATTTGATTGTTTTGTAAGTCTTTAAATAGGCATAAAAGTTTCATAATGAAGTGTGACTAATGAACTCATAAATTATGTTTTTCACAAATAAAAAGGCAATAGTGGTATCAGAGCTCAAATGATCATAATACTTATTTATAATACTGATACTTATTATAAATTATTATTAATATTATATGTTACAACATTTTAATAGTAATTGATTAATTATAATAGTAAGCATAATTAACAATAAATAATAATATTTTTGTTATTAGAAATTTATTTTACATGTAAACAAGAATTCACATTCATGACATAGTAAAATCAATGGACATTCCTTCCATTTTCTTTTTCTTTACCTTGTATGAATCAAACACACATTAATTTCGTGTAATGCATGATAACTTTGATATCTAATTATCAAGACATTGAATCAAACCATATTGGACTTTTCCCATCTTATGAAAAAAAATATAAATCTCATAAATGCATTAGTAGCAAAAAAAATGGGCCAAGACACGCTTTTGCCATGTAAATAAACGTGGCAAAAAGGCATCCGGACTCTTTTTTGGTCAAGACACGTTTTTGCATGCAAACAAACGTGGAAAAACGCATCCAGACTCTTTTTTTTTATCTCAGATTTAAAATTAAATTTCAACAAACATTTTCCTTATAAATATCTTAAGATGAAAATTTTTTTCTCCTCGAAGAGTTAAAGAATTAAGGTTTAAAAGCTTTTAAATTTTAATATGTTTGAATATGTAATAAAGAAAAATTTTATAAGTTTTTTAGGAAGGGCAAAAATGTCCTTTAGGACAACAATAATATAAAATACTAGGTAGACCTGCTCACGGGTTAAAGTCTATGTCCGGTTCGAAAGGAGCCTGCTCAAATAGATCGGGATTGGACACTCATTTTTTTACAAAACTCAGTCCGAGTAAAGCCCGTACTTTTGTGGACCGGGCTTAGTTTTCATATAAATAACAAAGCTCAACCCTAGACTGACCCGATAAATAATAAATTTATTATTAAATATTTATATATTATATATCACAATATTTTTGGATTTTTATGTTTAATATAAACTATTACATATCTCTTACTAATTAATAAATTATTTCAGAAAACTGTACAACTTAAACATATTTGTATAGAATTTTACTTTTTACTCTTTTAGTTTATCAAAAAAATGTAAATAAAAAGCTATTATGAGCTTTGTGTCGGGCTTAAAAATGATATCTTAAGCTCGGTCTGAGGCCAGAGTATTAAAGTGTGGGTTGATCCAAGTTTGGAATGAAGTTTTCAATAAAAATCTCAACGAGACTCAACCCTACCCAATGAACAAATGTACTTACTGGGTAGCAGGGAAAAATGCATCATTGTAGTTTTTTTATTTTTTAAATATATGAAAAGGATAATATGGTAAATGAGGCAGAATAATTTGTAGTATATGTAACAGCTTATATATACAAGTTATTGTTTTTATGTTGTGTCGACCTTCCCTCTCCGTGACAACGATAAATTCACCATTAACTCCAACTAGTCATCATTAAGATCAACGCATTTAAACTCAAGGTGATTCTTGCTTTCTCTATTTGTTTTTCTTGTTTATGATTTTCTCTGCGGACTGACATTGATTGAATTCTTTCTTGCGATATTTGTTTTAATTCCATAAAACTGTTTATTAAGTTTTTTCATGGTCGATTTTGTAGTTGAATCATCATATAAAAATTAATAGCCGTCCCTTTCATTTTTCTTAGCCTTATTTTCTTTCTTTTTCCTTTTACGAACCAAACACACCCTTAATCTCTTGTAATGCAGGACAACTCTGCAATCTAATTATCAAGATAGTGATTCAAAATCATGTTGAAATTTTCCTATTTAAAAATTTTCTTGTAGTTTGACAGCGAAATAAATACAATTTCATAAATGCAATAATAGAAACTTTTGGTCAAGACACGTTTTCGCCATGCAAAAATGTGTCAGACCCTTTCCACAGAGAAATTAGTGGTCATTCCTACCATTTTCTTTTCGATACCTTCTATGAACCAAACACACCCTTCAATATGTGTAATGCATGACAACTTTACAATCTAATAATCAAGAGTGAATCAAAACTATGTTGGAAAATTTCCTTTTTCATGATTTTCTTGCTATTTTGACAGAGAAATAAACACAAATTTCATAAATGCATTGGCAGCGAAAATTGGTCAAGGCATGTTTCCACCATGCATTAAAACATTGCAAAAATGCATGCTAAACCTCGGATTTGAAATTAAGTTTCAATATCCATTTTTCTTAAAAAAGATTTTTTTTTTCTCCTTAGATAGTTATATAATTGAAGTTTGAAAGATTTAAATGTAATAAGTATTGTCTATAGAAGACGACACATAATATTGAGGGAGCAAACTGTAGCAGTGTTTCAATTTTTTCAAAGTGTAACACTTGAAAGTTGGGGAAATTATACAATAGACCGAGTTTTTTTATCCCTTCTCTCCATATGATTGACATATGTCCCAGAAATTACTACATTCTATTACTTTCTATTACTACATTCATTTCTTTGACACGTATATGTTGTCGACCTTAATTCCTTCCACGCTACCCTCTCCAAAACAACGACAAATTGACCATTAACTCCGACTACTCATCATTAAGTTCGACGCATTTAAACTCAAGGTGATTGCTGCTTTCTCTATTTGTTTTTCTTGTTTATGATTTTCTCGGTGGACTGACATAGATTGAATTCTTTCATGCGATATTTGTTTTAATTCCATTAGACTATTTATTAAGCTTTTTCATGGTCGATTTTGCGGTTGAATCATCATGATTTTGTTCATTTTTTAAGATTTTCAGTTGCGAAATCGAATGATCGGAAGCCGACCTTTGATCGCCTTTTATGCTGTGGTTGTATTATTCCTTAAAAATTTAATTGCGTAATTTATGTGATGTTATCATTACTGTGATAATGCCTTTGTGCGTTGGTGAAGTTTCAAACAATGTTATGAAAACCGTACCGGACGATTCGACCGACCGGTCATGGCTACGGTACAGCTTGGTTTGAAACATTTTTTTAAAAAGTATATGGTGACACCAAAAAAGTGTTGTAATAGACTTATAAAGTGTTGCAATAAACCTAAAAAGTTGCAAAAGACCCAGATAGTGATTCAGAAGACCCAAAAGGCCTTACAAAAGACCCAAAAAGTATTGCAATAGTGCCAGTAAAACCACTAATTGTACCAGTTGTACCGGTAATACTGTGTACTAAAATCTTCATCGGTATGATGTCCGATACGGTTTTGATAACATTGGTTTCAAATTTCGTAACAAATTTTTGTTATTGTTTTTTTTCTGGATTAAATCAATTTACTCTACGCTGCTGTACTAAAGTTACCTTGTGACTTATTCAAACGGTTCATACTTTATCTCTTTGGCAGCGTTACGCATTACTTTCAGGCATTCACATGGATAACAATTATTGGAGACCTACTGCTGGCCAAGGTTCTGAACCTCATGTGGAGACAGGAGGTGATTGGAGAACTCAGTTGACACCTGCTTCCCGCGAAAAAGTTGTCAATAAGATGTTAGTATTCCGTTTACTTTAAAGGGCTTTTCTATCCATTTTATTATTGCCTGAATGGGACACATTTGAAACTATCGTGGAGTTTATCTGTATGAGAAATGAGATGGATTCAAATGTATGTGTTATTCATGTTCAAAAAATTTCCTTCGTGTGTGGAGTTTGAGGTTCTGTTGTTGGAATCTGATGCCTACATTACAGAATGACAGTGATGGACTGGTACATCTGTTGTGCCATTGCCATCTATAATTTTGTATTGAGTTTTCTAGGCATTGTTTATAAAAGATGAGCTTATGATGATGATGCGTAATACGATATCAGGTTTATTACAATAGACTTTTAACTTGTAGATAAAGGGAAAATAGAAAACTCGTAAGTTGCATGTGAGTTAGAAATGAATTATTCTCTTTGGGTTCTTATTGTGATTCAGTTGTTCTTTTGCTACCATGACAATTTGGTATTGGTTTTTCATGATTGTAAGAGGTGAAAATATTGTGAATTTTACCGCCGATATTCCAGAATAGATCTTCTTGTCTCGTAGCTTATTCCTCAAACGATGAACTTGTAAAACAGACACGAACTTGGGGCGATCGGTGGTTGCCCCGTTGGGGACCCTCCGATGCCTAAGTCAGTAAGGATTTTGAGAATAAATAATAGTTATTAGTGTGAGATTGATCTACCTTTAACCTGACCAAGGGGACCTTTATATAGGCATTTGAAGATCTCAGTTAGATTGGGAGAGGGAGTGTAAATTATGATAAGATCATAACTCCTCTATAGTTATCTGATGCTTGAATCATATATATTAGGATTTATATACCTTGCAGGAGGAAATATAGGAGTAGGAATCCTAGTAGGATTCTACTTATTATTGTGGAGCGGAATTTCTATTCAACCGGTGATGGCCGGCTTGAGATCATGTCCGCCTCAGGCATTGATATGCCACGTGCCTCTAACTTGTCCTAACGAGACCGACTGGAATATTGTCCGAGCTGGGTCCCTCGAACTAAACGATAGTTGTCCTTTCTCAAAGGCATGAGCCTCGTATTGACCCGATCTCCTTATCCGAGATGGGTACCTATATTTATAAAGTTCTCAAGAAGCATATGGTTATTGCTTTGATTTGTATGCCATGAATGCACAACAATTTATTGTTGGAAGGGATATTATTTTATTTTATTTTTTAATTATGGAAAGGTTCTGGAACCTTTTATTGACAGCTAATGTTATATAAATATATTCCATTTTCTAGTTAAGACACCGTAAATAATGTTGGTATAATTGAAGAGAATCAGTCAACTTGCCAGAATGATAAGAATTCAATATTTTATTGATTGTTGAAATTCAGTGTTAAATACAATAAAATTAAAACTGGAAATCTAAAAAATAGCAACCAACTACCTAAAAATCAGCAACGTCTATTTTCCAATTAATGGACTCCTATAGACTTGGTAAAAGAAAACAAATTAAGAACAAATTGTAACTGATGCATATTCAAACACTCCTCCTTGCATCGGTATGTATGAACTCTAAGCTTCCTCCTTAAATCTTCAAATCTACTCAAAGAAAGAGATTTTGTAAATATGTCTACAAGCTGATCTTCAGTTGCAGTGCTTGAGTTTCACTACACCATCCTTTTGAACATCTCTGATGAAGAAAAGCTTAATGCTGAAATATTTTGTTTTTCCATGAAAAATTGGATTATTAGAGATGGCAATTGCTGCTTTATTATACACCATAATCTCAGTGCTCGATTTTCGTTCTAAGTTTAGATCACTAAGAATTTTTTGCAGACACAGAGCTTGATTGACTGTAGATGTAGCAGCTATAAATTCTGCTTCAACAGTTGATTGAGCCACAATCTCTTGCTTCTTCATACTCCAATTGAATATTCCTGATCCAAAACTGAAATAGAAACCAGATGTGCTTTTCTTGTCATCAAATGAACCGCCCCAATCACTATCAGAATAACCTCGTAATTGGAAATCCATTGAAGAACGAAACTGAACTCCAAATTTTAAGGTTCCCTTGACATATCGAAGAACTCGCTTTGCAGCAGTGAGATGGGACTCATTAGCACAATTTAAGAATCTAGAAAGAACACTTACAGCAAACAATATGTTTGGTCTTGTTGCTGTGAGATACATTAACCAGCCAATTAAACTTCTATAGTGTGATTCACCCACTTTTTCACTTCCATCATTTTTGCAAAGCTTCTCCTTTTGGCACATAGGAGTAGAAACACTTTTGCAATTCTCCATGTTAAACTTTTTCAGGATTTCCTTTGCATATTTATGTTGACAAATGACAATTTCTCCTTTTCCTTGCTTAATTTCCATTCCAAGAAAGTATGACATTTCTCCAAGATCGGTCATCTCGAAAACTTACATCATATCTTTCTTGAACTATTGGATAAGCTCAAAGTTGCTGCATGTGACCAGAAGATCATCAACATATAGAGAAATCACAATAAAATGAGTAACATCACCTTTTATGAATAAAGTGGATTCACTCTGACTCTTTGCAAAGCCTAAGTTCAATAGATATTCATCTATTCTGCTGTACCAGGCCCTTGCGGCCAGTTTTAAGCCGTACAATGCCTTCTTCAATAAATACACCTTCTCTTCATGGCCTTTCACAACAAAGCCTTCAGGTTTCTCAACATATATTTATTCTTCAAGATATCCATTTAGGAATGCTGATTTCACATCAAGTTGGTAGATTTCCCATTGCTTTTGAGCTGCAATGGCTAGTAACAATATGATAGTATCCAACCTCGCAACAGGAGCAAACGTATCAAAGACATCTACTCCAGGAACTTGAGCATACCCTTTTACGACTAATCTTGCCTTATATTTATTGATCGAGCCATCTGCATTTTGCTTCCTTCTGAATATCCATTTAACTCCAATTACATTCTGATGTAAAGGTCTATTAACTAGCACCCAGGTCTGATTTTTTTCAATCATGCCAAGCTCCGCCTTCATTGCAGCTCTCAAATTTTGGTCCTTTTCAGCTTCCCAATATCCTGAAGGTTCAAGAACAACAACATTGCATCATTGGTATATATCAGCAAGTGATCTTGTGCCAAGTATAGGAGGATCATCAATCGCCATATCTTGGCTAAAATCGTTAGGTTGTTGTTTTTATTCGTTGTTGAAATCCCACTGATCATTCTCCATTAAACTTACATCTCTACTTATTAGAATTTTTCTTTTGTCAGGTTGAAAAACTCTATAAGCTTTTGATGTCAAGATGTATCCAATGAATATGCCTGGCTCAGCTCTTTTGTCCAACTTATCTCACTTCATCTGTGGAACATGAGTAAAACACAAACACCCAAATAATTTCAAATTCTTAATTAGTGGCTTATAACCATACCATGTCTCAAAAGGTGTCTTTCCTTCTACCGCTTTCGTAGGAAGCCTGTTGAGTAGAAAAATCGATGTATTTACTGCTTCAGCCCAATATTCTTTTGGCAGATCCTTCTCATGAAGCAAGCATCGAGCCATTTCCATTATTGTTCTATTCTTTCGTTCGCTGACCCCTTTTTATTGTGGAGTGTGCGGGGTCGTAAGTTGATGCTCAATTCCAGCCTCTTCACAAAACTTATCGAATTCATTGGAGGTGTACTCTTTACCATTATCTGAATGCAACTGGATTTTACAGGCACTTTGATTCTCAATCCAACTCTTAAATTTGAAGAAAACACCTGCAGCCTCTGATTTAAACCTGAGAAAATAGATCCAACACATCCTTGTGTAACCATCAATAAATATTATGTGATATTTACTCCCATTGAGTGAAGGAGTTTTGTGAGGTCAAGCTACATCTGTATGAATTAGCTGTAGCTTTTCAGTAGCTCTCCATTCACTTTATTGGAAGGGAAGTCTTGCTTGTTTACCAAATTGACAAGCATTGCAACATGGCAAATTAGGCTCAATGTGAGGCAAACCAAGAACCAGCTCCTTTTGCATATTCATAATTGCAGCATGATGGAAATGGCCTAGCCTTTTATGCCAAATTTCTGTGTTAGTCAAGGCAGCAACATAAATGACTTGCTCCTCTTCCATCGGGTCAAGCAAGAAACTTTTGCCTCTCATTTTAATCTTCAGCACATCATTGTTATGAGAGTCCTTGATCGTACACTGCTTGCTTTTGAAAAACACTTTGAATCCCTTCTCAACTAGTTGCCCAACACTTAGTAAATTTTGATCAATGTCAGGTACATACATAACATCAGAAATTAATTTAATACCTGTGCAACTTTCTATTGCAACAATTCCTTTTCCTTTGTGATATAGTTACCATTTCCAATTCTGACTTTTGATTGTTGTGACATGTCCAACTCTTTGAAGAGCTCTTTATCACTAGTCATGTGATTAGTGCTCCTGCTGTCTACGAGCCAACAATCACTCGAGCTTAAGCTGCTGCTTTTGAAGCAAGATGCAATAAATAGTTGCTCCTCTTCAGCTTGTTTAGCTACTGTTTTTGCAACATCCTTCTGCTGAGAATTGCTTTTGCATATTTTTTCATGGTGCCCAAGCTTGTTGCACTTCCCACACCTCACGTCAGGTCTTTTCCAGTACTTGAAAGGAGGATGGTCAAATCTGTTGCAATGTTTACAAGGAGGAAATTCTCTCTTCTTTTCACCTTTGCTGCTGCTAGATGAATCATATGGGCTGAAATTCTTTTTGAAGCTCTTCTTCTTATCCTTCTCTCCTTGATTGATATGTAATTTTGCCTGCAACGCTCCTTCCACAGATCTTTCACTTCTCATCAGCCTCCTTTGTTCTTGAGCCTGTAAAGCGCTATTCAATTCTGCCAATGTAATCTTTGATAGATCTTTGCTACTCTCCATGGAGGTTATAGTAGCATCAAATCTTTCAGGAAGTGTTAGGAGTATTTTCTGAGCAATTCTAGCATCAAAAAATTCAGAACCAAGCAATCTAATTTTATTGGCAATGCTAAGAAGCTTATCTATATACTCCTTGATTGTCTCTGACTCCTTCATCTATTGCATCTCAAACTCACGAACCAGATTTAGCACTTGCATTCCCTTAACTTTTTCATCTCCTTCATATTCAGCTTTAAGGAAATTCCAAACACCAAATGCTGACTTTTGGTTCATGATTCTTGTAAAAATCTCTTGTGAGACAACAACAAATAAGGTAGCTTTTGCCTTTGACTTTCTTGATTTCTTCTCCTTGTGACTCTTCAATTGCGCCATCGTTTGATTTGTAGGTGACTGAGGAACTTCGTAGTCCTCTTCCACAGCTTCCTATAGGTCATTTGCCTCTTGGTGAGCTTCCATTCTGGCTGCCCATAAATGATAATTATCACCCTTAAACATTGGTGGAGCTAATGCTGTAAAGGGTGTTTCAGAATCCATTTTCTGGATAAATAAAGAGAGTTGAAGTTGTTTGATAGATTAACCTTGGCTTAGGCCACAAATCCCATAAGAAAAATCAGCTTTGAATACTAGTTTGTTGGTATAGTTGAAGAGAATAAGTTAACTTGACAGAATGATGAGAATTCAATATTTTATTGATTGCTGAAATTCACTGTTAAAAACAAAAAAACTGTAACTGGAAATCTAAAAAATAGCAACCAACTACCTAAAAATCAGTAACGTTTATTTTCCAATTAATAGACTCCTATAGACTTCGTAAAAGAAAACAAATTAATAACAAATTGTAACTGACGCATATTCAAACAAATAATGTAGAAGATGTTTTCATTTTCTAAGTAAAAAAAAATTTAAGCAAGTGGTTAACCATAAAAAGTGGATAATGACAGGCATTTTTCCAGTTTGGATAGTTTAGCTGTGTGCAGTCATTTTGGAATGTAACTATGTAAAAGCATTCTATGCTACGAAGATGTTATTGATCAAGGTTTTCTTCCTGGCTTCTAATTTTCTAATCAGTAAAATCTGATTATGAGATTAATTGTTTTGCTTGCATAGAATGGAGTACCTAAAGAGACATTTTCCTCTTTCTGGCCAAGATGGACTAGAAGAGCTGAAGAAAATTGCTATGCATTTTGAGGAAAAGAATTACACTGGTGCTGCAAGCCAGGTATGTTATGACGAGAAGCACAAGAAAAAGCTGTGTTCAAAAGTACTAAGGTGTCTAACTTTTATTGTTTCTTTCTTTTTCAGAACGATTATTCGCGGAAAATATCTTTGAAGTTGCTTACCATGGAGCCTAAATCTGAAAATACATTTCCCAATTCCTTACCATCCAACT
This sequence comes from Euphorbia pulcherrima, assembly GCA_947683365.1. Lineage (NCBI taxonomy): Eukaryota > Viridiplantae > Streptophyta > Magnoliopsida > Malpighiales > Euphorbiaceae > Euphorbia > Euphorbia pulcherrima. The sequence goes on from CANTUS010000016.1 coordinate 11,874,309, forward strand.
CTTCTAGCAACAACAATATACACTTTGATTCTGGAGGTAATTAGTCAACTTTGAGTTGACCATTTTGCCTTGTATTCCCTGCCTCTGTTCTTCTTCATGTCTTTCTATTAGGGAGATGAATTTATTCTATGGTGTAGCCTTTTGAACCCATTGGTCAAATTCCTCTGCAAAACATTGAATGGATGGTACTCTATAACTTTTCTGTGACTTTTATATTATTGGAGAATCTAAAGTGACTATATTGTTGGAAATTAAACTTAATTAAGTGAATCTAATATGCAACTAGATGATCAATTAATAACTTAAAACAGAAAATGAATTATATTAAATGTGCAAGTTGGAAGTAGATGGGCTGGCAATAAGTTGATGGGCGGGGTGCTAGGCGATTAGATAAGCAACTTGCCATGTTATCCAATAATTCATGGGTGGCAAAAGCAAGTGATGAGTCGTGAACGAAATGAAAACAAGTGTCATCATATGGTTGCTAGTGGCAAAGGAATTTTGGTGAATTATTTAAGATTAGGACAAGTTATGCACATGTGTCCTCATTATTGATATGTAAGATGACTAATGTTTGTGTCCATCAAGTATGAAATGCCCTATAAAAGATAAATGGAAGTCTGCCATTAAAAAGGAAGGCAATCAAAATGTAGTCCTTTATTGAATTGTAAGGTAGTTGTAAGGAGTGTATTCAGTATAAGTGTGTCAATAATAAAGCTTTATTATTGTGAGTCTAAAAGTTTATGTTTTAGTCAAGAGTTTATCGACGTATAGTAGTTGTAATTTTTCGATTTCCCAGTATGGTATCAGAGCGGAGGTTCATTCTTGTGCTATTTCGTGTCCAATTGTCTTCCCGGAAAAATCCCGAGTGAAAAAAAAGTTTCAGCTGTTGCCAAGAAAAGTGTTGCGAAAGGCTGTCCAAGCATTGCCATAAATTGCAAAAACTGTCGCAGTACGCCATAAGTGTCGCCACTGATTCCAGAAAGCATCGCAATAGTACCTAGACGAATCTGTCTAGAATTGCAAGGAGATTTTCGTTGCTGTTTCCTTCTGAATCTGTCAAGGCTATAGCAACACAACCAAAGTGTTGCAATAGATTCAAAAGCGTTGCAAAATCCCTTATAGTGAAAAAAAAGTTTTGACACAGAGGAAATACCACACTACATGCAGTGTTTTGTGAATTACTGCTAGAGTTTGCTGTAAGAGTTCCAAAAAAATTAGGAATGGAATTCCCTATTGAATTACCGGTTGGACTCTGTCGAGAGTTTAGTGAAGACTGTCGGATCTTGGTGTACAAAGACTGCCAGATCCAAGAGCAGTTAGTGAAGACTACAAGAAGATGCAGCTTGTGAAAGCTCTGTAATGAGCCCGGTAAAACATTGCGAGTAAAGCAGTGTTAGAACAAGACTGCAAGTCAAGCAGCGTTTGAAAGTCTGTTAGAGAAGCAGATATTGAAGGTCACAAGTGTGAGCCTTTCTGCAGTAGATTGGTAATTTTCAAAGTTCAATGAAGTAACGGAAAATTAGGTTTAAGTGGGAGTATTAGAAATATAAACTTAATGTTTAAGAAGAGAAATAAAATATAGAATATGCAAGTTGGAGATAGCATGGGTGGCAAAGTATGCAAGTGGCAAATTCATAATTGAATGCAACTTGTTTGCATAATCATATGGGCAGCAACAATTAGAATAGGTGACATATTCATAATGACAATAAGTGGCAACTTGTATGGAATAACAAGTGGCTAGAATTCAATAATGACAAGTGGAAGTATATGGTGATCGACAATTCACTATAAATAGAGGCAAAGTTGTTGTATCCATATACAAGTGAGCAAAAATGTAAAGGATTAAGAGATATGAGTGTAGGCAAGTATGCCTAAAATATGTAGTGTGTGTGTGTGTTACTAATAAAGCTTTATTAGTTGTGAGTTTACCAGTTTACGTTTTAGTCAAGAGTTTATCGACGTCTAGTCATTTTTTTCATATTTCCAACATGGTATCAGAGCGGAGGTTCGTTCTTGAGCTATTTCGTGTCCAATTGTCTTCCCGAAAAAAATCCCGAGTGAAAAAAAGATCAAGTTTCAGAAATCTGCTGCTGCCCAAAAAAGTGTTGCGAAAGGCTGTTTAAGCGTTGCCAAAAATTGCAGAAACGGTCGCAATACACCAAAAGTGTTGCCTTAAAATTCAGAAACGTTGCAGTAGCCTCCATACGCCCAGAAACAAGTTTTTTCCAGAATTGCAAGGAAAATTCCCTTGCTGTTTCCTTGCTAAATCTGTGGGAATATAGCAACACAAAGTGTTGCAAACGACCCCAGAAAGTGTTGCAAAATCCTCTGAAAGATTTGAAACAAATTTTTAGTGTTTCGAGTTTGAAGTTGAGACGCTAAAATATTTTTAGCGGAAATACCACTACATGCAGTGTTAAGGGAATTACCGGTTGAAGCACTCTATTGAGAGTTCAGTGAAAACTGCCGGATCTAGGTGCAGAAAGACTGCCAGATCTAGGAGCAGTTAGTGAAGACTGCAAGAAGATGCAGCTTGTGAAAGCTCTGTAATGAGCCCGGTAAAACATTGCCAGAGGAGCAGTGTTAGAAGAAGACTGTCAAAAGAGCAGCCAGTGAGGACTACCAGAGGAGCAGCCACTGAAGGTTTCAGTTGTGAACCTTTCTGTAGTAGATGGTGATTTCTAAAGTTCAATGACTTAACAGAAAATTAAGTTTAAGGGGGAGTGTTGGAAATTAAACTTAATTAAGTGAATCTAATATGCAACTAGATGATCAATTAATAACTTAAAATAGAAAATGAATTATATTAAATGTGCAACTTGGAAGTAGATGGGTTGGCAACAAGTTGATGGGCGGCAGCTAGGTGATTAGATAAGTAACTTGTCATGTTATCCAATAATTCATGGGTGGCAAAAACAAGTGATGAATCATGAATGAAATGAAAACAAGTGTCATCACATGGTTGCTAGTGGCAAAGGAATTTTGGTGAATTGTTTAAGATTGGGACAAGTAATGCACATGTGTCCTCATTATTGATATGTATGATGACTAATGTTTGTGTCCATCAAGTATGAAATGCCCTATAAAAAGTAAATGGAAGTCTGCCATTTTGGTAAAAAGGAAGGGAATCAAAATGTAGTCCTTTATTGAATTGTAAGGTCGTTGTAAAGAGTGTATTATGTATAAGTGTGTCAATAATAAAGCTTTATTATTGTGAGTCTAAAAGTTTATGTTTTAGTCAAGAGTTTATCAACGTATAGGAGTTGTAATTTTTCGGTTTTCCAACATATATATCTCCTATTTTGCTCTTGCTTGCTAAAATTAATCTGTATAGATGATAAAATTAATTATGGTCTGATCAGTTACGTTGACTCTTGTTATATTTCAAGGATCTTATGTTTATTTGATATTCTTGCTACTGTGTAATCCATTGTGAGGATTCTATATAGGATTTGATATGTACCTGTTTTATTTTACTTGTAATTGCTATGCCATTTGTTCATAGCATCTCTTGATTCTACTACACAAACTGGACACTCAAGTGGTTGTGATTGGCAAGAGGAAGTTTACCAGAACGTAATTATATCTAAACTTTGAATTCTTTTTGGTAGTATATCTTTTATTGCCATAGCAATTCATTTACTAGAGGCAAAAGTTTTCTTTGTACTTGGGAGACATTTCCAAAACCGAAATCAGGAATGCCTAGTTATAAGATTTATCTATATTATTGAACTACGGAAAAACTGTCCTTTTTGATGGATCTAAAATAACTAACTATATTTTTATGAATACAATAACTAACTATTAATATGTATTTTTTTATCTCTAGATCAAAGCAATGAAGGAGATGTATTTGTCTGAACCGCAAGAAATGTACCAGAAAAGTGCATTGAAGTTACAGCGGGTGAGTTGATTCAGTTTCTATTTGTTTCTGCATTTCACGTATACTCCCGTTGTGCATATTAATATTTTAAGCATGCTAGCCTTGTGCCAAGGATGCCAATATTATTATCTGTTCAACTGAACATAATTTTCTCATTTTTCCTAAAAACAAGATAAATTGTAAATAGAAAGATTAGTTGCAATTCTCGAAGCTCATGATTATATGCTATTTGTCTTACAGTATGATTCTCTACCACAACGACCCGAGTCAGAGCAGCTTGAAAAACTAAAAATGTTCAAGACCATGTTGGAGCACTTAATATCGCTCTTGCAGGTTTCAAAAAATAACATTACCCCCGGCTTAAAAGAGAAGTTGGGTTTATATGAGAAGCAAATTACAAATTTTGTAAATGCACATAAAGCTAGGAAGCCTATTCCTCCACTGCAACAAGGACACCTTGGCCAGCCTCACATACAGCAACCAAAAGCGATGGATCCAAAACAGCATTGACAAAGTTAATAAAGGGCGAACCAGTGCACTAAGGCTCCCACTGTATGGGGTCTGTCTGTGTGAGTATTGAGTAACAACTTTTCTGAGTTGACATTGCTGTTGCTAGTTACTAAATTATGTGTTATGTCCATCTTTTATGACAGACGGGTTATTCTCACCACAGTTTCTTCTGTGATGTTTTTTCTAGCTTTTATCGGTTTCTGTAAGCTAGATAATCATCATTATTAGATTCTATTTTTTTTGCTTTATGGTATTCAAGTTTTGTGGCAGTGCTCCTGGGTTTTGGTATGGCAATCTTTAGTGTACACGTGTGTGATGTTCGTTTTAAAGGCGTAGTGCATCATTTCACCTAGTGCCCCTGAATTTTGAAAAAATTCCTGTAGGTCCTTCAACTTTTAAAACGTGCACTAGTTTGCCTCTTAACACTACGTGTCAACTTCTGGTTTATTTGACCTTTTAGAGATATCATTTATCTCTCTCCAATGAATAGCTACACGTGATATTTATAGGAAAACTAGTGCATTTTAATCAAATTGAGGGAGTTATGACGACGTTTTCAAAATTTTGTGGCAGTAGGTGGAACGAGACAAGTTGGAGGGGTCATTGATGCATTAGGACACTTGTAAAATGCACACTTTCGGGTTAATTTCTAATAAATTAAGTCCAATTTGTGATATAAAAAATCACAAAAACTGTTGGAATTAAAACACTCAAATGAACAACTTTTATTAAACTCAAAAATATTACAAGAACACTCTTACTCAAAATACAAAACTACAACTCACTCTTTTACTTCTTTTCTCTCTAAAGAAGTTCTTATTTTTGCTGATGAAAAACAACTAAACAACTCACCTATTTATAGGTGAATTATACAACTTTCAACTAACTCAATTACTCACCACCACCTCCAACTAATACAATTAATAGCCAACTTATTTAGTTAATTTAATGGCCTCCAAATTGGTTGTAGTTAATAGCCTCCAATTTGGTTATCACACACAAAAATCTACATACTTAAAATACCTAAATAAATTTACTACATTTTGGATTTGTGGGCTTGGACTCCAATTAATTGGATTTGGATTTTGGGTTTCCATTGATATGGATCAAGTTTATAATCCAACACCCTCCCTTAAACTTGATCTCGTCATTCCGAGTGAGCTTCTCAATCTGATGTAGTTTTCGCTTGTGAGCGGCTTAGTGAAGATATCCGCAATTTGATCTTGTGCCTTCACGTATTCAACTTGTACTTCCTTTCTTGCAACACACTCTCTTATGTAATGGTAGCGGATGTCGATGTGTTTGCTCCGATCATGGAATACAAGATTCTTTGCTAAGGCAATGGCTGACTTGTTGTCAACACGGATCTCAATCAGCTCTTCTTGCATTAACCCAATCTCCTTTAATAAATTTCTAAGCCAAATTGCATGACATACGCATGAGGTTGCTGCAACATATTCTACTTCACATGTAGATAAAGTTACAATCGGTTGTTTCTTTGACATCCATGTGAAAGCAGTGTCTCCCATGACAACTAGTGCTTCTTCGGTTATCTACGTCTCCACCCCAATCGCTATCGCTATATCCAAAAAGCTTGTAATCATTAGATACCGAATAAAACAAGCCAAAGTCTGTTGTACCTTTCAAATAGCGAAGAATTCTCTTAGCGGCTTTGAAATGGGTGGTTGTTGGTGACTCTATATAGCGGCTTACTAATCCGACTACATGAAGGATATCTGGCCTCGTGCATGTAAGATAGCTTAGACTTCCAACCAAACTTTTGAAAAATGTTAGATCTACACTTTCCCCTTCTTCATGTTTGGACATCTTGATCCCGTACTCCACTGGTGTGCTTATCGGCTTGCAGTTATCCATCTTGAACTTTTTCAAGATCTCCTTCGTAGAGCTTTCTTTTGAAATTAAAATTCCATCCATTTGTTGCTTTACTTCTATGCCGAGGTAATACGCCATGAGCCCCATGTCTGTCGTCTCGAACTCCTTCGTCATCACTTTTTTGAATTCATCGAATATTCTTTGATTGCTTCCAGTGAAGATCAAATCATCCACGTAGAGGCACACAATCAAAATATCTCCATCTTTGATCTTGATGTACAAAGCGTTCTCATAGGGACATTTGTTGAAGCCATTTTCTCGGAAGTACTTGTCAATTCTACTATTCTATGCCCTTGGTGCTTGTTTTAGCCCATAAAGAGCCTTCTTCAACTTCAACACCTTGCCTTCGTGGCCTTTTGCTTTGTAGCCTAGTGGTTGTTGAATGTAGACTTCCTCTTCAAGAACTCCATTTAGGAAGGCCGATTTTACATCCATTTGATGAATCCTCCATTTGTTTTGAGCCCCCAAAGATATGATTAGTCTAACAGTTTCCAATTGAGCAACTGGAGCAAACACCTCATCATAGTCGATTCCAGCCTTTTGACAGTAGCCTTTTGCAACAAGCCTCGCCTTATGTCTTTCGATCTCTCCCTTAGCATTTCGCTTTATTTTATACACCCATTTGACACCTATTGCCTTGTGTCCTTTGGGAAGTGAAGTGAGTTCCCATGTGTCGTTCTGCTCAATGGCCTTGATTTCTTCGTCCATTGCAACTCTCCATTGTTTCTCTTGTGCAGCTTCTTGAAATGTCACCGGCTCACAATTAATAAATAGACAGAATAATGTAAGATTGTCTAATTGTTCAGTCACCTCATAGAGTTCTCGAAGACTTCTTATACTATGCACTTCTCTTTCATCTTCAGTCTCACTTGATGATGGAGAATGCGATGATGATGACCCATCTCTATGGGTAGGAGAATTTAGTGGAGTTGTGAGGCCTTGTTGAAGTTGTCTTGGTTGCTCAAGCGTTGTCTGCTCATCTTCCTCGAATGGGAAAAAACTAAAGTCCTCCTTTTGAGAATCAAAGTTCCATTCACCTTCTTTATCAAATATCACATCTCGACTGATCAAAAACTTCTTGTCATTCGGATTGTATAGCCTATAGCCTTTTTTAGCTTGAGTCATAACCAATGAAAATAAAAATTTTGCTTTTATCATCAAGGTTGGTTCGATTCTCATCTGGTACATTAACATGAGCTACGCTTCCAAAGACTCGAAGGTGGGAAATTTCAGGCTTTCTTCTGCTCCATGCTTCTTGTGGTGTCTTTCCCCACATACTTCTTTTAGGAGAACGATTTGATAGGTAGACTGCACATGCCACTGCTTCTGCCCAAAACTCCTTGGGTAGTTTCTTGCTTTTAAGCACACTTCGTGCCATGTCGAGGATTGTTCTGTTCTTCCTTTCCACCACACCATTTTGTTGGGGGATCTAGGGACTGTTAGAGGGCGACGGATTCTATGTGCTTCACAAAACTCGTTGAATGCCTTGGACGTGAATTCTCCTCCTCGATCTGATCTCATGGCTTTGATTATATGACCACTCTCCTTTTCAACGGCTACTTTGAACTTGTTGAATACTTCGAAGACTTCTGATTTTTGTTGCAAGAAGTACACCCATGTTTTTCTTGAAAAATCATCAATGAAGTGGAGGAAGTAATTTTTGTTACCGAAAGAACTTGGCTTAAAAGGACCGCACACGTCTATGTGGATAAGCTCGAGCGGCTTCTTGGCTCTAGAATCTGACTACTTTGGAAAGCTTCTTCGGAATTGCTTCCCTTGAAGACATCCTTCGCACAATTGATCAGGATTATTGATACATGGTAAACCTCTAACCATTCCCTTCTTGGATAACAACTCCAATCCTCCAAAGTTGAGATGACCAAATCGAAGATGCCATAGCCATGATGCGTCTTTGTAACACGCCTTCAAACACTTCGCAACATCGTGTTGAATGTTCAAAGGAAACATTCTATTCTTTGACATTTGTACTTTAGCAATCAGGTCTCCTTTGCCATCTCTTATTAAAAGACTACAATCTTTCATGTGAATATCATAGCCTTTTTCTAAGAGTTAGCCCAAACTTAGAATGTTGCACTTCATATTAGGCATATAGTAGACATTTGAAATTAATTAGTGGCTACCATCTTTAGCACGAAAGAGGATGTTACCTTTCCCCTTCACCGATATCTTGCTGTCATCTCCAAATGAGACATCGCCACTTACTTCTTCAGTCAGCTCCACGAATAAGCTTTTTTTTCCACACATGTGGTTGCTTGCACCGGTGTCTAGATACCATGTGTTGTCTTGATGATCACTGTTGTTGTTGTATCCTAATAATAGCGTTTCTTTCTCCTCGATCTTCTCCTCCATGAAATTTTCCTTCTCTACAACTTGATCATTACGAGCTCTACATTCTGAAGCGTAATGCCCAAACTTTTGACAATTATAGCATCGGAGTTGAGATTTATCATACCTCGCATTCGAGTTTCCTTTTCCACGACCTTGCGTAGAGCTTTCTCCTTTCTCATAGTTATTGTTGGAATTGTTGTTGTAATTCCAACTCCGTCCATGACCACAGCTCCTTCCTCATCCGCAGCCTCGTCCTCTGCCTCTGCCTCTGCCATGGTTGTTTCTACCATTGCCTTGGCCTTCACTCGTATCCTTAAGTTGTAACTTGAGGAGTTGCTCAGATATACCTTGCTTCTTCTTATGCTTTTCTTCATAGGCTTGTAGTGATCCTTGGAGTTCTTCAATCGTCATCTCCTCCAAGTCTTTGGTTTCTTGAATCGTCACCACGATGTGCTCAAATTTGGGATCCAACGAGCGGAGTATCTTCTCTATTATTCTTACATCTTCTAACTTCTCACCGTTTCTTTTCAATTGATTAGAAATGACTGCTACTCTTGAAAAGTAATCGGAGATAGACTCGAATGGTTTCATGTGCAAGGATTCAAACTCACCTCTTAGTGTTTGGAGACAGACCTTCTTCACCTTTTCGACTCCTTTGTAAGAGGTTTGTAGCTTCTCCCATGCTTACTTGGCGGAAGTTGCACTTGAAATCTTTTCAAAACCGTCATCATCTAATGCTTGATAGATGAGAAAGAGAGCTTTCTTGTCTCTCTTTCGGGAATCCTTCAAAGTTATAGCTTGATCTGGCGTGAGAGAGGCTTCATTTTCGGGCTCCTTGAATCCTTTCTCTACGATATCTCAAACATCATGAGCACCGAGAAGAGCCTTTATCTTGATACTCCAATTGTCATAATTGTTGTTGTTGAGTGTTGGAACTTGAAAGGATGCCACGTTATTCGCCATCTTACTCAAATAGCTTTTCTAGACTACAGGAGCTATTGCGACACTTTTTGGAGTCTGCTGCGACACTTATGGAGTCTGCTGTGACACTTCTGGAGTCTACTGCGACACATTTTGGAGTCTTTTGCAACACACTGGACGTATTGCAACGCTTTTGGCAGTCTACTGCAACACTTTCTGGGCTTTTTAGCTACTGTAACGCCTGGGCAGTTTCAACTCGATTTTTCCGCACTCGGGAAATAAAATTCTTTTCGGGAGGAGGACTCAACTTTCAACCTAGCTCTGGTACTACTTTGTTGGTATTAAAACACTCAAATGAATAACTTTTATTAAACTCAAAAATATTACAAGAACACTCTCACTCAAAATACAAAACTACAACTCACTCTTTTACTTCTTTTCTCTCTAAAGAAGTTCTTATTTTTGTTGATGAAAAACAACTAAACAACTCACCTATTTATAGGTGAATTATACAACTCTCAACTAACTCAATTGCTCACCATCACCTCCAACTAATATAATTAATAGCCAACTTATTTAGTTAATTTTATAGCCTCTAAATTGGTTGTAGTTAATAGCCTCCAATTTGGTTATCACACACAAAAATCTACATACTTAAAATACCTAAATAAATTTACTACATTTTGGATTTGTGGGCTTGGACTCCAATTTATTGGATTTGGATTTTGGGTTTTCATTGATATGGATCAAGTTTGTAATCCAACTAAAACTCTACTAAATGGTGATAAGTTGAGTAATTAAGTGCAGATTGGCGATCACAGGATGGATAGTTGCTACAATTGCATTGGTAGTTTGACACTAAAATTTTACAGCAAGATGATATATCATATATGCTGTCAATATAAGCTATGCTTTAGATCGCTATGCTCCATTCCTTGTTGGTCTATTAGACTGCAGTTTTGTAAGAGAAACATTTGCAAGTATTAATGAGAAGCATTGTCCTGGCCTAAATCGGTACAGTGGATGGGTTTTTATGGGGTTTGTATTGGTTTACGTTTTTTTGAGAAATAAGTGGCCTTTTGCCTATTTTATAGATTGTGAGGACTGAACTCACAATCACACACTTCTTGATATTTTTTTTAAGAATTTGTTGGGCACCAATCCATTTATGTTTTTTTCTAAGTATTCTAGGTTTAGATTATAATGGACTAAAGCAAAGTAACTCATTAAACTGTCCGAGCTTCTTTTATTGTGAAGTGACGGATAGTTGTTGCAACTCCATTTCAGGGTCAATTGGAAACAACCTCTCTGTAACTACAGGGGTAAGGCTGCGTACACCCGACCCCCCCTTACCTTGCTTGTGCGGGAACCTTGTTAGGCATTAGGGTAATGTCGTTGCTGTACTTTGGGTTTTTTTATGCAAGAGAGAGTCGAGTTTATACAAAGCAGTTTATTTATATTTCTGTTCTGTAGTCTACTGAACAAGAGAGTGATGTGTAGATGATAAGGAAATAATTCTCATAGCACTTCCACTATAAGGAAACAATTCTTATAGCAATCTCTTAGGATTTTATGGAGCATTGAGCTATCTTTAATCCTGTAGTGCATGTATACATTGTACCCAGATTTCTGATATGAATTTCAAAGCCATTGTATATGCTTCAAATTAACCAATAAAGTTGATAAGTACTTGTGTTCATGTTTATTACTTGATAAAAGTTGTCAATCTGAATGTTGAGATCAATATCTATAATTTTCTTGCAATTTGTCAACGAAATGAATACTATCTCATAAATACATCAGTAGAAAATTTTGATCAAGATACGTGCATACTAAGAAAAGTGTTCAAATCTTTTTCGCCTAAGATTCAAAATTAAATTTCAACTAATTATAATAGTTATTAGGCCTAATACATCTAAAACCCCCTGAACTTGTCCTTATTAGCTCATCGCTTTCCTGAATTTTTAAAGGTACATCTTGCTCCCTCAAACTAACAAAAAGTGCCTCTCACCCCCTCAAGCACCACTTTACCCCTATAGCTGATGTGGCAGCATATGTGGCAAAGTTTGAAAAAGTCAAGCCAGTATTAGATTATTTTAAGAATAAAAAATTGAAAAAGTAAAAGAAAAAAATCATTCTTCTTCTCTATCAGTCTTTGATGTCGACGGTGTCAGGGATTAACTCTCTCCGTCGTTTCTTAACTCCGTTTCTCCGAATCGATCAATTTGATTTTATCTCGAATCAATTCAAATTTCAAAATCCCTAACCGTTAGGCTATGCTTGGGAGCAAGTTTTTGGAGAATTATAAAGGAAACGAATATAAAGGAAAAGAAAGTGAGGGATGAAATTTTAAAGGAATGATATAATTTTAAATTATTGTGTTTGGAAGGAATGGATAAAATTATAAAGAAAGATAGATATGAAAGTTACTTAAATAACCTTTAAAAATAAAAAAATTATGAGTAAATTAAAAAAATAGGATTATAATAGTAATATTGAACTCCTTTCCCTTCAAATTCGAGTAATTTGATGGGATTGACAACAAGGGACATAAGAGCATTCTAAAGGAAACGACTTCCTTTCCACTCCATTCATTTTAAGCTAAAACTTGCTCCCAAGCATGGAAAATTGGCCCCCTTTCCCTTCCCATCCATTCAAAAACTTGCTGCAAGCAGACCCTTAATCTTACCATCACATATCATATTATCAATCATGGTTGATAATACCTACCAGCAAGAGTAGTCATTTAATCTTGAATTATTGTTGTGTTTGAACATCTTGGTCACCAATTAAATCATCTCCAAATCTCCGATTTGTCATCGATCTTACCCACCGGCAAGAATCCACAGAAAAGAACCAAGTCGGAACCGATCCACTTAGAGATGTATTTTCCTCAAGCGGCGGCGCCGATGGTAGAACCTTCCTCTCCTCCTCCTCCTCCTGTTGGACCTTTGGCTCAACCACCGTTTGACAAATTGGGCAAGTAATGTTTGATTTAAACCAAGCGTCACTAAAGTCACTGTTTTTGTTGTTTGGCTGTTGGAATTCAAATCAACCACAACTGGTACAATTTGCCTGCTAATTAGGCGGTGAATGGCGGCGGCGTTGTTTATTTTGACAAATTTTGGGGATAGCATAGCTTAAAGGGTTTAGATTTAGTATGAGATTAGATTTCTATGAGATTTAGTATGTGATTTTAGTTAAACACCATGAGTATTTCTTGGCTTAGATTTGCAATGGCAGCCTCACTGTGCTATCGATGGAAGGCTAATTTTTTTTTTTCAGCTTTTCCTTTTGTTTCTCGGGAATCAAACAATGCTTGAACTGAGTTTGGGAAAATTGGAAAAAAAAAACTTTACAATGCCACGTGTCTATAACCATGAGATTTCGGTACCCACAAGCACAACCTAAAAATCGAAATTAACTCACAGAACACCATTACATAAAGTCGAGATTGGGGTACTCAAAATTGGTGTTTGATTTTATATGCAATTGAAAAAATAAATAAATTGAAGTAGCTATTATCCCGGAAACGTCACTGCCGCCTTAGAAAAGTGGCATGAGCGGTCTTCCATGAACTACTTGAGTAAACACCGGAAATTTTAGTGTCGGCAATGGTGGAAACAGTATGAAGGAAACAATAAGGGAAATTGAAATTGGATGCGCCATTTTTGTTGTTAATGAAAGCTTTGGAAAGGGATGAAAATGGAAGAGAGATGCACTTTTGAGAAACTAGAAAAATGAAAGATGCAGCAAAAAAAAACAAGAAGAAGAAGAAACGTGAATTGGGAATTTGAGAGGGAGGGGGGGGTGAAGATGCTCGGCTAGAGTCTTATGAAAAGTAGAGATTGATCAGTTGTCATTGAGTGTTAGCTCTTAGGTGTTAATATTATATTACCCATATTTATTACAATGTATTAATAATAATTGATTAAATATAATAATAAACATAAACAATTATGTATAATACTTCCTTCATCTATAAATTATTGTCTTTTTAGCCATTTTATTAGTTCTCTTTTTAGTTATTAATTTAGATTAGCAATGCGTTTTGTATAATTTTTTCTCTAATTTGCCCTTTTATTAATTATAAGAGAGATTACGTATTGTTAAAATTATAAGTGAGTAATTAAGAAGAAAAAGAATTTAGTAAAGGATAAATTAATCATTTCAATTGTGTAATAAATTTTTAATTATTTTTTATGATTCGATTAAATAGATAATATTTTATAAATGGAGGAAGTAATATTTTTACTGTTAAAAATTAATTTGAAATTTCCTAATAAGGAATCAAGACATATCCAAAATATAGAAAAATCAAATGTGTAATGCATGACAACTTTACTCTATTGTTATCTAGATTCTGAATTGAAATTATGCTGAAGTTTTTTTATTTTATAATTTTCTTATAATTTGACAGTGAAATAAATACAATTTTATAAGTGTACGGAGAAAAATTTGGTCGAGACACGTTTTTGTTATGAAAAAAATTAATAAAAACACGTCTAGACCATTTTCAGTCTAGATTCTAAATTAAATTTCAACAACCATCATAGTTTTTTTAAATATAAATTTTTGTAGAGGTTAGTATTGAACCTAAGACCTTTTATTACTGTATTATTAGATGTATCAATTAAACTACATTTAATTAATTTAATAATTATTATATTAATTAGCTATAATAGTACTATTTTAATAACACGGATTATTCTTATTATTATAATAATTATTATTGATAATATTTTTTATAATATTTTAATAATAATTGACTAATTATAATAGTAAAGATAATAGGCCCTTGCTTAGAGAGATTAGGCGGCTAGGGTTTTCACTGAACTCTAGCTGCTCAGATGTACCAAGTTTTCATTTGAATGATGAGTTGTTAGGATGGAGACCGTGGCTTTTCCTAGGTGGAAACGCACCTCTTCCATTGTAAATTTTCGCAACTGATTTTTTGGCTAGCCGCTACTCCTCGTATCCAAAATTTTGATCAAGTAGGGATTAGCCGCCTAGGGTTCTCACCTAAACCCTAAGCGCCCAGACACAACAAGTTATCGACTTATCGCCGGTGGTGCTTTTTAGTGGGTCCTCCCCTTTTTCGTTTGATCGACGTGGGAAGGAGAGCGTGGCTCTTCGATCCCTAGGTGGAAACACACCTCCTCCCCTACAGTTTTTCTCAACTGATTTTTTGGCCAGCCGCTTCTCCTCAGACGGCTATAGGTTAGCGTATGCCAGTCCATTTATCAAACAGATCTGCCGTTCCTTATTGCTAGCGCAGGATACTAGCGATTTTCTGATTGCCGGTGTCTTGCCTTGGTTAGGACGCAAAGAAGATGCAAGTTCTTCTCTACGGGTCTCTCCTCAAAAAGTGAATGCTTTGATTATGGGCTTGGATCTCGATTTCGATTTGAGTCAACGGATTGTTGTTTTGACGGGGTGCCTATTATGCGACGTCCTCGACATGGAATTTACAATGATACTAACACCATCGCTGTCTTAAAGGCCTCATTGTCCTCAGCTTCTCTCACCGCCGGGGAATTTCTCAGACTCCCCGGTGTTCTTAATCCTGCTGGCTACAATTCAGTAATTGCAGCCAAGCGCTTTGACTTACAGCAAGCGTAAATGCTATAGATCTTTAGATAGTTAAGTATCACACTTTATTGTGATTGACTTTATCAACATTCTTGAAATGTCTTTTATCATTTTATTTCTTTATTACTTTTCTATTTTTCCTGAAGCCCAACTTAGCTTTAAATTAAAAAAAATAAGAGTAAACATAATGAACTATAAAAATTAGAAACGCAAAAAATTTCTGCTCCCCCGTGCTCCCTCCATGGCGAGACGAGGGTGCCCTAAGCGGAAGTTACCTGTGAACCCTGTTTCTGCTGTTCCGATCAAGGAATCGGACATTTCTAAGCCGGAATCTGCTCCGGCGTCTTCCTCTCCTTTGATTGTCCCTGAAATTGTTCATGAAACCGTCAACACTATGAGCTCTAATGCGTTAGCGATTGAGGAAAAACCGGACCTGCGCGAAGCTTCGAAGAAGGTTTGGGAGAGCTTCCATGAGAAGCGATCTAGTTTCATTGGGGATAGACTCTCGTTTATTCCACCGGTAGAGAAGGAAGGTAGGAAGTTATGTATTATAGATCCAGAAGATACGGTTCAGGAGGTCGACTTCTTGAAAGGATCTATGATCTGCGCAGTTCTAGGATCCAAGCCTCCTCTCCATGTCTTTGAAGGTTTCATATGCAGGATTTGGTCAGCTTTTGGTGTTGAGAGGATTTTATGATTAGACAACAATCATTTTGTTGTAAGACTCTCTGATGAGGAAACCAGAGATGCCATTATTGATAATGTCATTTGGTTCTTTGACAAGAAGCCTTTGATAGTGCGGGCCTGGACTGGTGAGGTTAACGCTTTGGCAGGGGTTACTTCTGTTCCTGTTTGGGTCAAGTTTCCTCAACTACCTGTAACGTATTGGAGCGAGAAATCCTTGAGCGCCATTGGTAGCTTGGTTGGCAAACCGCTAATGTCTGACAAAATTACGAAGGATAGAGCCTGGCTAAATTTTGCTAAGGTTCTGATTGAGGTTGAATTAGGGACCGAAGTTGTGAAAGAAGTGTAATTCGTTAATGAATTTGGTCAACTAGTTGATCAGTCTGTTGAATATGACTGGATCCAAGCCAAATGCTGTAAGTGCAAGGGTTTTGGCCACCTAGGTTGCGATTGCAAGAAGAAGAAGGAAATAGTTTGGGAAGTGAAAGATCCTTCAGGCCCTGTAGAAGTGCAGGGGCCAGAGGTTGCCATTCCTCCCAAAGCTTTAGTCGCTCCAACCAGTTCTTGCTCTATGGTAAAAGATAAAGGAATTATTTGTCCTTCTAGGCCTTTTGTACCCCCTGGTTCTACTAGTCATGCTGTTCCACTTGTTACTACTGGTCATGCTAGCCCTGTGGTGATCGGCAATGACAAGGAATCATGGATTACCCCAAGGAAAGGGCGAAAGAATGCACTGCCTAAGGAAAAGTTGATTGGTAAGTCCCCTATAGGACTAATTTTACAGAATTCCCATGGGTTTCCTGCTCATATGGAATGTCAGAGGTCTCAACAGAGCCTCTAAACAAAAATATGTTAGGGAGGTATGCACTCTCAATAAGGTTGAGATGTGTGTCCTCATTGAGACTAAGTTGAATAATGTTGGTATTGATAAACTTTTAACTGGAAGTTTTAATGGTTGGGGTTATGCCAATAACCTAGAAGCTCACCCTGGTGGTAGTATTCTGATCCTATGGAGGAAGGATTTATTTGATGTCTCTATTTATTTTGCGTCTACTCAAGTGATGCACTGTAGAATCAGCATTTTGGGTAACAGCTCCCCCTTCATTACACAGCTGTTTATGGTCTTCATTCTGTTTCCAAAAGAAAGGAGTTGTGGAGGGACCTAGAGAAATGTGTTGTTTCAACTCCATGGTTGGTGGGTGGAGATTTTAACACCATGTTCAGCTTGAATAGCAAATTGGGTGGCAACCTAATTTACTGCTCTGACATTGCGGATAGGGTGAATTGGCTGCAGGGATCTTTCCTTGAAGAAGTTAGATGCTTAGGACCCAAGTACTCCAGGACTAATGAACAACTTGGTGCAGATAGAGTTTATTCTAAAATTGACTGGGTTTTTAGCAATGAAGCCTGGAGTGATGCTTACAATGATTATGTTACCGTTATCATGAGGACCCCTACTCGGACTATTGCTTCTTACTCTTGAAAAGCATTAGCCATGAGATGACCGGTTATAGACCTTTTAGGTACTTCAACATGTGGAGCGATCATCCAGATGTCAATCCCTTGGTAAATCAGATTTGGAATTCTCAGGTTGAAACCCCACCGTTGCACAAGCTTGTTACTAAGCTGTCTAAGATCAGAAGCAGTTTGAGGAAATTTAACAAGAATGTGTATGGAGATATAGTTACCAAATACGGGGAGTCCCGTGTGAAAGTGTCCACTGTGCGCAATCAGCTGCAGGTAAACCCTTTAGACCCTGATTTGCTTATTCAAAAGAAGGAAGTGCTTACGCAGTTTGCTATTGATTCAAGGGCCTATAAAACTTTTTTACACCAAAAGAGTAAAATTACCTGGTTACATTTGGGGGATGAATGTTCAGGGTACTTTCATGCTGCAATGAAAAGCAGAGGGGTTCAAAACTGTATTTTGTCCTTTGTTGACAGGGGTATTAGAAATGATGATTTCAGCCTTGTTATGGATCACTTCCTAACCACTTCAAGTCCTTCATGGGTACTGAAAATCCTATAGCAGAGGGGATTGACTCAAAGGTTATTGCTATGGGGAATACTTTGACTATTGATCAACAAAATATGCTTATCAGACCCTTCTCTGCTAGTGAGATTAAACAGGCCCTTTTCAGCATTGGGAGCAACAAAAGCAACGGCATTGATGGTTTTGGCTCAAGTTTCTTTAAAGCTACCTGGAAACATGTTGGACGTGATGTTATTGAAGCTGTTAGGGATTACAGACCCATTGCCTGCTGTAGTACTATTTATAAGTGTGTTTCAAAACTTATTTGTCAGAGGCTTAGTAGTGTTTTACCTTGCTTGGTCAATAACAATCAAGGGGCGTTCATTAAGGATAGGACATTAGCCCATAATGTCCTTATTTTATAGGATATTCTGAGGAATTATAATAGAAGGAATTTGCGTTTGCTAGATGCTTCTTAAAAGTAGACCTTAGCAATTAATATGACACTATATCATGGCAGTTTGTTGCTGATTTACTTAAGGCTCTTGTTTTCCCTAGTAAATTCATTAACTGGATCTTGGCCTGTTTGAAAAGTGCCACTATTCCCTGGTTATGAATGGTTGTATACAGGGCAATTTTGCGGGGAGAAAAGGATTAAGATAGGGAGACCCCATGTCCCCCCTTCTATTTGTTTTGGTTATGGATTATCTCACTAGGATCCTTTGCTACCACTCCAAGCATTGTGGTATGGGCTATCACCCTGGCTGTAGGAATGTTAATTTGAATTCTTTATGCTTTGCTGATGATTTAATTTTGCTTAGTAAGGCCTCTGTCAAATCTTTTGGTCAACTTATTGAGGGTCTAGATGTACTTCTTAGAGTCACTGGCCTTAGTGTTAACAAGGCCAAATCCAGCTTGTTTGTATGTGGTACTACTGATGAAGTGAAAAAACAGATTCTCAGGTTAGCTGGAGTAAATGAGGGTGCCTTTCCCTTGACTTATCTAGGGGTCCCCCTTAAACCTACTAGATGGAATAGATTTGACTGTGAATTGGTGATTGATAAAATTCGCAAACTAGTCTCTTGTTGGGGCACTAGGCATCTTTCTTTTGCCGGGAAAACTCAGCTTATTCAATCTGTTATTTTTGGAATTCGGGCATACTGGATGAGCATCTTTTGCCTCCCTAGTTATGTGGTGAAGGATATAGACAGATTATGCAGGCACTTCCTTTGGGGGGACAATGATAGCAAAAGGAAAATGCATAATATTTGCATGGACAGATATTTGTATGCCCAATAAGCTAGGTTTCTTGGGCTTTAGAGGGTGGTTTATGGAACAAAGTCAGTATTGGGAGGTTTATTTGGGCTATTGCCTTTAAACAAGATTCACTTTGGCTCAAGTGGGCTCACAATGTGCATCTGAAAAGGGATGACTTCTGGTTTGTTGGTCTGAAAAGTTGCCCCAGCTGGTATTGGAGGAAATTGCTCAACCTGCGTTCTGCTCTTTCTGCTACTGTATTACTCAACTCTACTGTCAGGGGAAAATATTGCGCTGCTAAATGTTATGAACTTCTTTTGGGGTCCTCAGTGGCATTCTCTTTCCATAAACAGGTTTGGTGTGCCTTGGCTCTCCCTAATCACATGTTCATTTTTTGGTTGTCTGTGCAACATAAGCTGTTAACTAAGGATATTCTGTTGCTTCGTATTCCTGGTTAGGATGGTACTTGTTCAGTTTGTGGCTTGGAGTTGGAAGACCATAACCATTTGTTCTTTCGATGTCCATTCTCTAAGCTGCTTATTGATAATATTGATGCTTGGTTCAATGTTGGTGGTGTGGGGTTTGATTTCAGGATCTGGACTCAAAATCTGCAGTCTCTCAAGCTTTCGAGATACACTGATTTTGTGTGTGTAGCTGTTTTACAAGCTGCGGTGTATATGGTTTGGCTGAACAGAAATTCCTGCATTTTTTCTAGTACTTGTCTGTCTGTTAGAACTTGTGTTAAACAGATTCAAGATAGTGTAAAGACTAGGCTATCGCTGTATAGGAAAAGAGTGAAATCAGATACTGATAGAGAGACTCATAATAGATTGTTTTGTTAAGGACTGATTTTGCCTGTTCACTGCAGGCTCTTTCCTTCCTTGTAAATTCATTTTCTGAAGAGTTTAATAACATTGCAATATTTCATAAAAAAAAACATAATGAACTATAATAATAATATTTTTATTATTAAAAATCGATTTTACTGGAGTAATATGGAATCACATTCATATCTAGAACATAGACAAACACATAGACAAATCAATTGGCGTTCCTTCCATTTTCTTTTCGTTACCTATTATGAACCTAACATACCCTTAATTTCGTGTTAAGCATGACAACTTTACAATCTAAATATCGAGACATTTAATCAAAACCATGCTGGAGTTTTCTATCTTATAATTCTCTTGTAATTTGACAGACAAAAAGCATAATTATATTGAATTGATAAATCCCACAGAAATTTCTCAGCACAATGTTCTACCAAAAGCTGTATTATATTGAATTTTTGGCATCTTGAGTTTGTAATCATATGCCATGCAATTCAACCACCATTTAATACATGTTGCCGTATATATCATTTTTCTTTTCCTATCATTTTCCTTGACAAATTTAGGTCAATTAGGTCCACAATTCTTTACTTTAATGCCTTCCTTATCTAAAAACATGTATCAATCTTTCAATTAAGTTAAACACCTAGTGAGTAGTGGGTAGTAGGGAAAAGCATCATTGTGGTTTTGTAAAAAAATATTAAAAAGATAATATTATAAATTAGACAGAATAATTTGTATAAATAACGGGCTTATTTATGCAAATCATTGTTTTTCTACTGTGCACACCTTCCCTCTCCATTACAACGATAAATTCACCATTAACTCCGACTACTCATTATTAAGATCGACGCAATTTTTTTTAATTATAAGGTTGAGTATCGGAATCCAGCCCCTATTTATTAAAAGTGGAAAATGAAAACATGCAACAAAAAAGGAAAAGAAAAGAAAAGAAAGTAATTTGAACTCAAGGTGATTCTTGCTTTCTCTATTTGTAATTCTTGTTTATGATTTTCTTGGTGGACAGACATTGATTGAATTCTTTGGTGCGATATTTGTTTTAATTCCACAAGACTGTTGATTAAGCTTTTTCATGGTCGGTTTTGTGGTTGAATCATCAAGCTTTAGTTCATTTTTTTAATAGATAAATATATGATTTTCAGTTGCGAAATTGAATGGTCGGAAGCCAACATTTGATCGCCTTTTATGTTGTGGTTGTATTATTCCTTAAAAATTTATTTGCGTAATTTATTTCTTGTCACCATTTTTGTGATAATGCTTTAGTGCATTGGTGAAGTTTCAAATTTCGTAGCAAAATTTGGTTATTGTTTTTTTTTTGGGATTAAATCAACCTATTACTCTACGCTGCCGTAGTGAAGATATTTGAATTTGCAGTTGTTTTCTTTACCTTTTGACTTGTATGTTGTCAATGCTAGAATGATATACTTTATCAATTCTCTTACCAAGAGAAGCACAAGAATAAGCTGAATTCAGAAGTACTATGGTGTACCAAACCGAAATTTCTAAAATTTTACATATGAGTAGCATGATGGTATAAATTACCAATGAAGTTAAATATGAGATAATGTATTGGGTATTTATTTATTTGATGAAGGATATGATAGGAATAAAATTTATAATTTAAAAAAGTAAATAAATAACGAAATCCAACAAAAATTCCTACAACCTCATATGTATCATTCATCTTTATCCTCCATCAAAATTTCCCTAAGGCTCTACTTGGTAGCAAGGTTTTGGAAGGGGAGGAAAGTAAGGTAATCAAATTCTAGTGTTTGGGACCAGGCTTAATTTCACCCATAGTACATTAACTATACCTCTAGTCTCACTTTCATACATGAACTATGTTTTGTTTCATTATCATACATGAACTTGTATGTCTCCTTCTAACATGGTCGTTTTACCTGTTTCTCTAGTTTTCAACACTAAAACGTATCCATTTAAAATTATATTACCCATAATACCCAATTTATCTTCCTAATAATCTCTATTATTGCTTAATTATTTTTTTCCTAATTATCTTTCCCTTTCTCTCTACGCTCTCCTCCCTGTATCATTTCAAATATCTTGAGGTTTGGAACCCAAACATTACGTGATGCTCCTCAAAATTTGATCAGTTGATTGGAAGATTAATTCAGTAGTGATGAATAATACTAAAGTAACATATTTGGTAAAAATACAAAATAAGTATCGAAAATCAATTTGATTGTATGTAATTGATTGGTATATAAATTGTTATATGAAAAATAAAAATGAAATCAAAACATATATAAAGCCACAATTACTTTACTACTATTTATCAGGAGTAACATGAAATTTTACTAAGCACTGATGAATAGAAAAATATTCGTGTAAAAAATAAAGTAAAATATATAAAGCTACTATAAGAAAGAAATGAAATACAAAAAAAAAAGAAAATGAATCATCATTTATAAACATCACATATTTCAGATTTTGAACCCTTCATCTCCCTAAATATTTCAGTCTGTAAAGCCCGAATTCCTCTTGTTCAAGCAGACATAGCCATAAATCCATAACAGAAAATTTCTGTCATGTTCTTATCGCTTACCTCTCCTTTGTTTGCACGTCTCTAACCTATAGATTTACAAAATGACCGATGAGAACGAATTTAACAACAAACTTGAAAAAAAAACGGAGAAGAAGAAGAGGAAGAACAAGCAGCAGCTAGAACAGCAAGAACAGAATCTAGCAGAAAATGTGAAGGAAAATGAAAATGAAAATGAAAGTGAAGAGAATAATAAACTATCGAAGGAGTCCGAGATCAAGGAAAATACCAAGCAAGTAAATACATATAACAAGAAAAAGAGAAAACGTAAAAAAGTTTTTCCGTTCGGGAATTACAGAAGCTACTATAGATATCTAGTGATCTAGTTCTTCTCTATCTTTTTTATTCATCACCAATGAATTAATCTTTCAATCAACTGATCAAATTCTGAGGAGCACTACGAAATGTTTCAGCTCCAAACGTCAAGTTATATGAAATGCCATAGAAAAGAGAGAGTAGAGAGTAGAGAGAAAGGGAAAGATAATTAGGAAAAAATTAATTAAGCAATAATACGTTAATGGACAAGAGAGAGATTATTAGGAATAGAAATTGGGGTATTATGGGTAACACAGTTTTAAGTGGGACCCATTTCAATGTTGAAACCTAGAGAAACAGGTAAAACGATCATATTAAAAGGTGAAATACAAGTTCATGTATGATAATGAAACGAAATATAGTTCATGTATGAAAGTGAGATTCTAGGTATAGTTGATGTACTATAGGTGAAATTAAGCCCTTGGGACCATGGATTTTTAATTTAGGATGAAAGAGGCTGAAATCAATTTCTAGCCAATTCCTTTCAAATGCTAAATTTTCAATCCATCATTTAGTGGAATTTGGAAGGAGCCTATTTTTATTCCAAATTTAGCCATTTTCAAACTTATTTTACTAACTTAACCAATATTCTAAGTTTTTATATATATAAAGGATATGCATATAATTATACTATATTTTCCTTTAAAAACTCATTCTTTCCTCCCAAATATCATATTTTAAAAAATTTTCCATTCTTTTCAAATTTCACCGCTTCTTTTCTTTTCATTTTCATTCCTTTTAAAATTCTTGAGTACTTTGCTCCCAAGCAAAGCTTAATCTAAAAACTTCCGATTTCTTCTATTCGACATTGGATTATTGTTAGAAATCAATCCTTAAGCCATCTGTACTCATAGATTTCAATGAATAAAGGTTAGAGAGGCAGAAATCAGATTTTAAGATTTGTGTGAACAGTAACCCGGACTTGAAGTCATTATTTTTTATGAAATTAAAGCTTAATTAGTAGAGTTCATGATAGATTAAGCATATTTAAGATATTAAAAAGCTTATCTATGCAATTTTTTTATTGAATTAATTATGGCTATCGTAGAGGAAGCCAATACAAGCAAATCAAAGGGAAAAGAGGTAGAAGAGGACTAGAAAGTGCTTAGAAAAAGGTTTGTGTCTCTAATTTCGATTTCTCGGTTTTTTGGAAAATTTCCAGATTTTTCAACTGTTTTGTTTTGATGTTTTCTCTTGGTATATAACTCCGACTTGAATAATTCTAGATTCTATGGACATCTACTGAAACTAAGAAACATATGTTTAGCAGAAACCTTATTGAGTTTCATTTGTTTTCTATGTGAATTTTTTGTTTGAAGTTGAGTCATAAAATCTATTTTCGGAAATATTCAAGCTTCGCACACTGTTTAGTATTTTGATCATAACTTGGGTTGTACAACTTGGATTTCTGTGATTTTTGTGGCTATAGAAAGACAAGACATGTGGCTAGTTATGTTTAGAAGAAATTTGTTCGATTTGATGAAGTTTTAATGGAGAAAAATGTTAGGGAAGTCAGGTCACAAAATCTGAAAATTTCTGAAAAATATGAATGTTAAATTTAATGTGTTTAATTGAATTTATTGTGTAATAATTAAGGATTTGAATTCCTTAATTATTGAAGATATGTTGAATTATGTTTGATGGTTTATATTGGAATTTTTAAGATTTTAATTTGATTTATTGCACTTAGTAAACGAGTAGAATATGAGTTCGGGTAGATTGGCGCCAATAAGGGGGGTACAGTACAAAGAATTGCAGCTTTGTCTCTAAGGCTTTGTGCCGATATTTTGATACTGTGATTACTGATATTGATACTAGGAGCTTCGGCTTTGGACCTTGTGCCAATATTAGGAGCTTCAACTTCGGGCTTTATACCAACATTAAGAGCTTTGGCTTCGGGCTTAGTGCCGCCCCCGTATCCAATACTGTTATCGATGCTTAGTTTACTTCGGGCAAATAATGGTTAATGCGTTACAATTTTAAGTAAATTGGAAGACGGATTCTATTTGTTAAAATGTGTGTATTTGAATTTCGTATAATATATTTTTATGATATTTATACTGTATTTTGTGTTTTAATTTTTATGAAATCGAAATTAGAGTACACCATTAAGCAAATTGCTTAGCGTGTAGTTTGTTTTGCTACACGTAGGTACGGAAGCTCGTAGATAGCGTAGAACTTTTTGAGTTGTTTTATGTTTTGATGCAATTTGTAGTTTTGTATATAATGGCATGTATTAAAATAGTGCAGGTGATGTAAAGTGTATTTTGGAGAATACTTGGAGAAAGTCAAATAGTATGTTCAGTGTTTATTTATACTGCAGGATATAAATCTAAATGAATATGGTTACACAGTAGATGATAAATTATTGTAGCATTTTCTAAATTTCCAATAGCTAGGGTGTTACGCTATGGTGTCTAACTCTTGTAATTTCTTTCCTTTTCAGAATAATTATTTGCGGAAAATATCTTTGAAGTTGCTTGCCATGGAGTCTAAATCTCAAAATACAATTCCCAATTCCTTATCATCCAACTCTTCTGGCAACAACAATATACCCCTTGATTCTGGAGGTAATTCCGAGATTGAGCACAATAATTATGAAATGATAGTCAACTTTTAATTGATCAATTTTATTCCCAGCCCCTGTTCTACCTTTTGTCTTTCTATTAGGGAGATGAATTTATGCTGTGGTACAGCCTTTTGAACTCATTGGTCAAATTCCTCTGCAAGACATTAAATGAATGGTACTCTGTAACTTTTATTTTATTGGAGAATCTAAAGTGACTATATATCTCCTATCGTGCTCTTGCTTGCTAAAATTAATCTCTGTAGATGCTAAAATTAATTATGGTCTGATCAGTTATGTTGACTCTAGTTATATTTCAAGGATTTTATGTTGATTTGATATTCTTGCTATTGTGTTCTCTATTGTGAGGATTCTTCATAGGATTTTATATGTACCTGTTTTATTTTACTTACATTTGCTGTGCCATTTGTTCATAGCATCTCTTGATTCTACTGCACAAACTGGACACTCAAGTGGTGGTGAATGGCAAGAGGAAGTTTACCAGAAGGTAATTATATCTAAACTTTGAATTTCTTTTGGTAATATATCTTTTATTTCCATAGCAATTCATAAATGCAAAAGTTTTCTTGGTACTTGGGAGAGACAATTCCAAAACCGAAATCAGGAAGGCCTAGTTATAAGATTGATCTATACTATTGAATTCAAGGAGAAACTGTCCTTTTTAATGGATCTAAAATAACTAACTATATTTTTATGAATAGAATGACTAACTATTAATATGTATTTATTTTATCTCTAGATCAAAGCAATGAAGGAGACGTATTTGCCTGAGATGCAAGAAATGTACGAGAAAATTGCATTGAAGTTACAGCAGGTGAGTTGATTCAGTTTCTATTTGTTTATGCAACTCACGTTCACCTCCGTTGTGCATATTAATATTTTAAGCATGCTAGCCTTGTGCCAAGGATGCCAATATAGTTATCTGTTCCATCTGGAAAGAAAGGATTACCTGTTGAATTATTAAACATAATTTAATTAATAAAAAATAATAAAAGAAAGAAGAAGACACAAACATGTGAAATATAGAATGGCAGAACATGTCAAGGCCTGGGTGGCAGTAGCAACATGGGGCATGGCACGTTGCTTGAAGGCAGTACAAGACAAAGTTACTGATTGGTGTATATCGTGGTCAAATGTGTGCAATCTATAGTGTTATCCCTTTATCTTAATATTAGCCATAAATTAGATAGGAAATCTATATTGTGTGGCCGAAAGAATGAAATGTAGGATAAAGGGAAATATAAAGTGATAAAGTTAGGATATAATTTGGTGTGTGTTTAGCAAAATTGTCGGTCCCAAGCTCTATATATAGAGCTGAACATTTGTGCTAAAAAATAGAGTGAAAAATAAGGGAGAGAAAATTATGTAGGAGAAGAGAAGTAAAAATGTAAGGTGTGTGAGAAACTGTTAAAATATTAAATTTAATCTTTCAAAATAATGAAATAAAAAATGAAGCCATGATATGAAAAAATAATAGATTTAGTCTAATTACTTTCGAAAAATTGGTAAGAAGACTTTGAAAAACAATAGGAGTGTTTGGGTGGTTGGAAGCATTGAAAAAATGGGCACTTGGATTATTAGGAGATTTAGACTTTGTAGGATTTGTGAATTGGATTTTGTGGAAAATTCGAAAAATAAGTTGTGTAGTTAGGAGACATATTTTGTAATAAATTGAATTGTTGAGAAAATGATAGGGCCATAGCAGAATTCATCAAATGCCTATAGAAGGCAATGTAATTTGTTATTTTAAAGTGTGTAAGAGAGTAAAAAATAATAAGAGTGTAAAAAATAATAAGAGTTTATGAGTGTATTGTAATAAAATTAGAGTGTGAATTACTCATTTTTATGTTTTAAGCATTTTTGCTTGATTATTTTCCTCTTCCATCCAATAAAGTGGTACCAGAGCCATTTTGAAACCTGATCCTATTTCCGAGAAATTTTTTCGACTGAAAAAGTCGAGTTTGAGAAATTTCTAGCGTTACAGTAATCCAGAAGTGTCACAATAAGACTGTCAGAAGCATTGCTAAAATCTACAGAAACTGTTGCAGTACGTATTTAGTGTTGCCTGAGATCCAGAAGCGTTGCAACAGCACCTGTACGAAATAAAAATCAAGTTCTTTGAAAAGTCTCTACAAAAATGAATACCAACAATATTCCCTTCAATTTTCCTCAACTTACCAAAACCAATTACAAAAATTGGTGCATTAAAATAAAAGCATTTCTTGGAGCCCAAAATATTTGGGATATTGTCGAAAAAGGTTACGAAGTCCCAGCTGAAAATGCACAACTGTCTCAAGCAGAGAAAGACAGTTTGCATAAGAATCGAAGAAACTACCAGAAGGCACTTAGTCTAATCCATCAAGGATTAGATGATATAATGTTTGAGAAAGTGGCAGAAGCAACCACTTCCAAGAAAGTATGGGACATATTACGAGTATCTCTTCGAGGAGAAGAGAAAGTATAGAAAGTTCGGCTACAAATGTTTATGGGAGAATTTGAGATGATGAGAATTAAGGAGACAGAAGGAATTATAGATTATTCCTCACGAGTAAAATCTGTCGTTAATCAAATGCGGCAGTACGGAGAAAAACTCGATGAATCAAGAACTGTTGAAAAAATTCTGTGGTCACTACTACGGAAGTTTGATTATATCGTAGTGGCCATAGAAGAGTCAAGAGACACAAGTACAATGACCGTGGATGAACTTGTTGGCTCGTTCCAAGCATGTGAGGAGAGGCTAAATAGACAAAAAGAGGAGTCTATTGAACAAGTATTGGCAGCAAAGGCTTCATTAAAAGAAGGTGAAAATAGCTGAGCTGCTAGTCAATTCGGAAGAGGACGTGGTAGGGGCCGTGGAGGAAATGGAAGAGGAAGAGGACGTGGCAGAAATCAACCATTCGGTAGAGGTTAAAATAATAATCGAGATAATCAGTCCATACGAGGCAGAGGTCGTGGACGTGGATGAGGACGAGGAAGAGGAAACTGGAGGCAGATTGATGGATGAGATAAGTCCAATGTTCAATGTTATAATTGTTCGAGATTTGGCCACTATGCATCAGAGTGTCGGAGCCCACCAAACCAAGCAGAGGAGACAACTAACAACATCCAAGTTGAGGAGGTAACCGATACGGTTTTGCTAACCCGTGAAGGTGACCATAGTCAAGAAAATAATATTTGGTATCTTGACAATGGAGCAAGCAATCACATGTGTGGTGATGAGAAGATGTTTGTGGAACTGGACAAATCGTTCAGTGGAAATGTCATCTTTGGAGATTCATCAAAAATTCCAATTCGAGGCAAAGGAACTATTCTCATTCGTTTAAAAAAAAGAGAGCACCAATTCATCAGCAATGTCTATTATGTTCCAAACATGAAAAGTAATATTTTAAGTTTGGGGCAGCTGCTAGAGAAAAATTACCAAGTTCATATGGTAAATAGAAAGTTGGTGCTGTTGAACGAGAAGGAGCTGCTTGCAAGTGTGCCTATGTTGAAGAATCGGATGTTTACTCTTAACATTAAGACGGATGTGGCCAAGTGCTTAAAAGCTTGCGTGAAGGAATCTGATTGGCTTTGGCATTTGAGATTCGGTCATCTCAATTTTGGAGGGTTGAAATTGCTAAGCCAGAAGAAGATGGTGCATGGTCTTCCCCATATTGACAAACCTCTATAGCTTTTTGAGGGATGTCTTATTGGAAAACAATCCAGAATGAGTTTTCCAAAGGAGTCCTTGTCTAGAGCAAAGGCGCCACTTGAGCTCATTCATACCGATGTTTGCGGAACGATGATAATAACATCATTGGGAGGCAACAAATATTTCTTACTATTCATTGACGACTATAGCAGAAAAACGTGGGTGTATCTTTTGAAGGAGAAATCAGAAGTTTTTGGAGCATTCAAAAAGTTCAAGGCTCTCGTCGAGAAAGAAAGTGGCTATTACATCAAAGCCTTGAGATCTGATAGAGGGGGAGAATTCACGTCAATTGAATTTAAAAGATTCTACGAGCATCAAGGAATCCATCATTTCTTGTCAGTCCCGAGATCGCCTCAGCAAAATGGTGTTGTTGAATGAAAAAATAGAACCGTGATGGATATGGTGAGGAGCATGTTAAAGAGCAAGAATTTGCTCAAAGAGTTGTGGGCAGAAGCTGTTGATTGTGCTGTCTACATCTTGAACCGATCTCCAACAACAAGTATGTTGGATATGACACCCCAAGAAGCATGAAGTGGGATAAAGCCTAATATCTCTCATTTTCGTGTTTTTGGGAGTGTTGCATATGTTCATGTTGCTGATGAAGAAAGAAGAAAGTTAGATGACAAAAGCAGAAAATACTTGTTTGTTGGTTACTCAGAATTTTCTAAAGGGTATAGGATGTTCGATCCTGATACGGGAAAGATGATCATCAGTAGAGATGTCACCATTGACGAGGAAGCGATTTGGGATTGGAACAATAAAAAGAAGAATTACAGTTTTTATCATTTCACCATGGATGAAAACAATGATCTTGATGTAGAGGAGCCAGCCACAACTTCGACGTCGTATAGTCCAATTCCTATTGCATCTCCAAGCTAAGAAGATGATGAAAGTCAAAGTCCCAGAGAAAGACCTAGAAAATTTCGACTTGTGGAAGAGCTTTATAATGCCACCCGAGAGCAAAATGACGAATTAACTCTTTATTATCATTTAATTGATAGTGAACCTACTGATGCCGAAGAAGCCTTAAAAGATGAGAGATGGAGAAAAGCTATGGAGGAGGAGATCCATTCAATAGAGAAGAACCGGACCTGGGAGTTAACCAAACTTCCAGTTGATAAAAAGCCCATTGGAGTGAAATGGATCTTTAAGACGAAGAAAGATGTGAATGGAGAAATCGTTCGACACAAGACAAGATTGGTGGTAAAAGGATATAGTCAGAAACCCAGTGTTGACTATGATGAAGTCTTTGCACCGGTCGCAAGAATGGAGACTGTCAGATTAGTGATTTTATTTGCTGCACAAAATGGTTTAAAAATCCACCAAATAGATGTCAATTTAGCATTTCTCAAAGGATATTTAGAGGAGGAAATTTATATCCAGCAACCACCCGGTTACATTGTCAAAGGCCATGAAGAAAAAGTGTTAAAACTGAAGAAGGCACTTTACGGACTCAAGCAAACACCAAGAGCTTGGAACAGTTGCATTGACAAGTAATTTCAAGAAAATGGATTTATCAAATGCCCACAAGGGTATGCTTTATATGTGAAAGTAAAAGGTGGTGACATGTTGATGGTGTGCTTATATGTGGATGATCTTATTTTCAGTGGAAACAATCCTAAAATGTTTGACGATTTCAAGAGGACAATGACTCGTGAATTTGAGATGACTGATTCGGCCTAATGTCATATTATCTTGGCATTGAAGTGAAGCAGAAAGAAGATGGAATTTTTATTTCGCAAAGTGGCTTTGCTAAAGAGATCTTGAAAAAATTCAAGATGGAAAACTGCAATTCGGTCAACACTCCGGTCGAATGCAGCCTAAAATTGACCAAGGATGAAAATGGAGTTGGAATGAACCCAAAAAATTTCTGAAGCTTGATCGGGAGTCTAAGGTACTTGACATGCACAAGGCCCGATATTCTAAACGCAGTTGGGATAGTAAGCAGATACATGGAAGCACCCAAGGAGTCTCATTGGAATGCAGCGAAAAGAATACTCTGCTATATCAAAGGTACAACTAATTTTGGACTACTCTATTCAAAATCTGATGAGTTCAAATTAGTTGGATACAACGATAGTGATTGGGCTGGTGATAAACATGACCGGAAAAGTACTAGCGGATTCGTATTTTTTCTTAGTGAAACAACGTTCACTTGGAGTTCAAAGAAGCAACCAATTGTAACGCTGTCAATGTGTGAAGCTGAATATGTTGCTGTAACATCATGTGTGTGTCATGCAATATGGCTGAGAAGATTGTTGAAGGAGCTTCAAATGACACAATATGGCCCAACAAATAATTTTGTTGACAACAAATCAGCGTTGGCGTTGGCAAAAATCTTGTCTTCCATGACTGAAGCAAACACATCGATACGAGGTATCATTTCATCCGAGAATGTATTGAGCAGAAGGAAGTCATATTGAAGTATGTCAAAACGCAAGATCAAATAGCAGACATCTTTACGAAGCCACTGAAGTATGACATGTTCAACAAATTACGACGGTATTTGGGAATAACAGAGAATTAAGTTCGAGGGGGAGTGTTAAAATATTAAACTTAATATTCCAAAATAATGAAATAAAAAATGGAGCCATGATATGAAAAAATAATACATTTAGTCTAATTACTTTTGGAAAATTGGTAAGAAGACTTTGAAAAACAATAGGAGTGTTTGGGTGGTCGGAAGCATCGAAAAAATGGGCACTTGGATTATTAGGAGACTTAGACTTTGTAGGATTCGTGAGTTGGATTTTGTGGAAAATTAGAAAAATAAGTTGTGTAGTTAGGAGACATAATTAAATATAAATTTGGATTTTGTAATAGATTAAATTATAGAGAAAATCATAGGGCCATAGCAGAATTCATCAAATGCCTATATAAGGCAATGTAATTTGTTATTTTAAAGTATGTAAGAGAGTGAAAAATAATAAAAGTTTATGAGTGTATTGTAATAAAATTAGTGTGTGAATTACTCACTTTTATGTTTTGAGCATTTTTGCTTGATTATTTTCCTCTTCCATCCAACAAAAACAAGGTGTCTGAGTAAGAGTGTGTAAAGTGTAATTTGTAAGAGTGATTTTATTAATAAAAGCGTGTTTTGAG
The DNA here is from genome assembly GCA_947683365.1 of Euphorbia pulcherrima. Taxonomy (NCBI): domain Eukaryota; kingdom Viridiplantae; phylum Streptophyta; class Magnoliopsida; order Malpighiales; family Euphorbiaceae; genus Euphorbia; species Euphorbia pulcherrima. The sequence continues at coordinate 11,906,484 of CANTUS010000016.1, forward strand.
ATTTGGTTAAAATGTAGTCCTTTTCGATTTCTAACCTACCAAGAGGAGGAAGAACACCTTCTTAACTCATGCAAGAAACTGAACATAATTTTCTTATTTTTGCTAAAAACAAGATAAATTGTAAATATTAAGATTTATTGCAATTCTCGAAGCTCATGATTATATGCTATTTGTCTTACAGTTTGATTCTCGACCACAACCACCCGAGTCAGAGCAGCTTGACAAACTAAAAATGTTCAAGACCCTGTTGGAGCGCTTAATAGCGTTCTTGCATGTTTCAAAAAATAACATTATCCCTGGCTTCGTAGAGAAGTTGGGTTCATATGAGAAGCAAATTATAAATTTTGTAAATTCAAATACAGGTAGGAAGTGTAACGAACCAAAATTTCTAAAATTTTGCTTATAATAAATTACTATAGTATTAAAAATATCATAGAAATTATTTTTATTGTTATTGTTGTTATTGGATATAAGGCATGAGGAAATAAGAGCTAATTATAGTAAGAAGGATGAATTGGACATTTATTTATTTGATCAGGGGCATTATTGGAAATTAAAAAAAAAAGAAACAAACAAATACATTACAGCCTCTTCATTTCCTTATCTCATTTCTTCATTTCCTTCTTCATTCTTCCTCTCTTTAATAAAAAATTTTCATAATCCAAAAACTTCTGATTTCTTTGATTCAACTTCGAATTCTTATTAGAATTCGATCCTTAAGCCCTCTATCATCATCAATTTCAGTCAATCAAGACTAGAAGAGGAGGATTTCAGATTTTAAGGTTCGGATGAATAGTAACCCGAGTTTAAGGTGAGTGATTTTTGGTGAAATTAAAGCTTAATTAGTAGAATTTATGGTAGATTAAGCATATTTATGGTATTAGGAAGTTTATTTGTGCAATATCTTGATAGAATTATATATGGCTGTTGTAGAGGAAGCTATTGCAAGTAAATTAAAGGCAAAAGGGGTAGAAGAGAGCTAGAAAGAGCATAAAAAAAGGTTTGTGTCCCGAATTTCGATTTTTCGATTTCTCGGAAAATTTTCCAGATTGTGTACCTGTTTTGTTTTAATGTTTTCTCTCCTTATATAAATCCGATTTAAACGATTCTTGATTCTATTGATATCTACAGAAAGTAAGGAATATATGTTCAGAAGGAACCTTGTTAAATTTCGTTCGCTTTCAATGTGAAATTTTCGTTTGAAGTTGAGTCATGAAATCTGTTTTCGGAAAATCTCAGCTTGGTACACTGTTTAGTATTTTGATCATAACTTTGGTTATAAAATTTGGATTTCTGTGATTCTGGTGGTTTTAGAAAGCTGAGACATGTGGCTAGTTATCTTTAGAAGAAAGTTTTTCGATTGGATGATGTTTTGATAGTGAAAAATGCAGGGAAAGTCAGGTTATGAAACCTGGAAAAATTCTGGAAAGTATGATATTGATTTTATTGAGTTTTAATTGAAGTTTGATGCTTAAAAATTTGGGATTTGGATTTCTTAGTTACTGAAGTTATGTTGAATTATGATTGATGGTTTATACTGAAATTTTTAAGAAGTTACTTTGATTTATTGCCCTTATTAAACGAGTAGAATACGGGTCAGGGTAGATTGGCGCCAATAAAGGGGGGTACAGTACTGTACAAACAATTGAAGCTTTGGCTTCGGGCTTTGGCCGATATTATGATATATATATATATATATATATATATATATATATATATATATATATATATATATATATATATATATATATATATATATATATATATATATATATATATATATATATATATATATATATATATATATATTGATATTGAAGCTTCGGCTTCGGGCTTGACCGATATATTGATTTTTGAAGCTTCAGCTTCGGGCTTGACCGATATATTGATTTTGAAGCTTTGGCTTCGGGCTTGTCCGCTCCCGTATCCATTTTACCGTTATTCAGGACTTGTTTACTTTGGGCAATATGTGGTTAAAGTGTTTGGAAAAATTGGATATAAATTTGATTATACTTTGAAAGGATGACTATATAAGTTTTGTGATTTGGTTCCATAAAGTTGGTTAATTTATTTTTGACTTATAAATATACTTTGTTTCTATTTTAAAAATATTCAAAGTTATTTTTTTTATGGACACCACTAAGCAAATTGCTTAATGTGTAGTTTTTTTTTTCTATACGTAGGTGGAGAACTTGTAGATAGCTTGGACCAAAGTGGTACAGGTGGATCGGCCTAAAGAGCAAATAGGAAAAATTCGAGGTGGATTTACATTTTTATATAATATTATGGTTATAGAATAATGGCATGTACTAGAGTGTGAGAAATGTAACGTGGCATTGAGAAATATTTGGAGAATAATTTGGAGTTTGAAACATTATATTGGTATTTGTACATATTGAAATCTATAAGTATTGAACTCTATATAGTGGAGTTGAGTTGTTTATTGTGTGTTTATAGTTACTGTGGCGCTCCCTATATACGGGGGGCGTTACAGGAAGCCTATTCCTCCACTGCAACAAGGACACCTTAGCCAGCCTCACATACAGCAACCACAATCTCAAGTGCAGTCCCTTGAAAATCAATTGAATCCACAAATTGCAACCAAGAGCGATGGATCCAAAACAGATTGACAAAGTTAATAAAGGGCGAACCAATGCAATAAGGCTCCCACTATATGGGGCCTGTCTGGGGAGGATACATGTACGCAGCCTTACATAATTTATTTTTCTATAAGCAACCGATGATAATTCAGATTTGATACACTTCGTCCTGCATGCTGTGTGAGTATTGTGAGTAACAACTTTTCTGAATTGACATTGTTGTTGCTAGTTACTAAGTCATTAAGTTATGTGTTGTGTCCATCTTTTATGACAGACGGGTTTTTCTCACCACAATTTCTTCTGTGATGTTTTTTCTGGCTTTTATCGGTTTCTGTAAGCTAGATATTCATCATTATTAGATTCTAATCTCATGATTTTTGGTATTCAAGTTTTCTGTTATGAATTGGCAGTGCTCCGGTTTTCGTATTGCAATCTTTAGTCTACATGTGTTTACCGTTCTTTCATCTACTTGTTAAAGGCTTACTGCATTTGTGGTTCCTCAAACTTATCCCATTTCACTCAGTGCCCCTGAACAGTTCTCTCAACTTTCAAAAAGTGCACCACCTCTTAACACTACGTGTCATCTTCTAGTTTGTTTATCTTTTCAGAGATATCATTTTTCTCTCTCTATGATCAATAGCTAAGATGTGATGATCAATAGCTAAGATGTGATATTCATGGATGAACCAGTGCATTTTTGTCCAATTGAGGGAGTTATGAAGACCTTCTCAAAATTTAAGGGGCAGTGGGTACCACTGATTCATTAGGCCACTTGTTAAAATGCACACACAATCTGTAAATTCTACTTGATTTCCAATAAATTAAGATAGTCCGGTTTGTGTTATAGAAAATCACAAAAATTCTACTAAATGGTGATGAGTAATTAATTGCAGATTGGCGATCATAGATGGATAGTTGCTACAATTGCATTGGTCGCTTGACACTAAAATTTTACAGCCAGATGATATGTGCTCTCAATATAAGCTATGCTTTAGATGGCTATACACCATTCCTTGTTGGTCTATTTGTTGAGGACTGGCAGTCACTTTGAACATGCATAACAGGCATGATGGAAATTTCAAATTTTGTCCCTTGTCCCTAAGAACTCCTATCAGTAGCATATAAATTAATTAAAGCCGTAACTAAATTAATTCTCTACTTAAGTCAGCATGCATAGGCTAGACGTACCATAATTCTAAATTATATCCTAGTATAAACATATTTTATACTAAGCATGTTATAATTTTAAGTTATAGTTTAAGCATAAAATAAATTAGGCATGCAAAACAACCTAAGCATAATAATTATTAAGTCTAAAACGCTTAAAGAATAGGACTTAATAATTAAAAGAGAATTAGAAGACTTACCAGTTGAAGCATGCTTTGGCAAAACCTTCTTACACAAGCCTCCAAGTATAGGATAGCCTCTATGAGTATCCACACGAACCCCACCAATCGAAACCTTCCTCGAGGAAGAACCACAGAGTTTTGAGTAGCTGCTAGACCACTCCGAAACTCACCCTAAATATTAACCAAAGGGGCTCCTTAATTTTATTCTTCGAAGTTGACTTGAGAAAACACATTAGAATCTCAAGCCAGAGCTCATAGGAAGAAATGGTGCGTTGAAATGAGGAGGAGGAGAGCTCCTTTTATAGGTAGAGGGAAGAGCTCCCCTCATTAATGTGGGATGGGTAAAATACCCATCTGACCCTTAGGTTTGGGTGGCAAGCACAAGCTATGCTTGCTGCCCAAGTTGGCGCAAGGCAAGCCCTAATGGCCGCGAGCTTGGGTTTGCGGCATGGGCTGACCCTTTTTGTATATATGGACCCTATGAATAAATTCATAGATCTATAGCGAAATTCCCTTCTCATTCTCATTTCTTTTTATTGATTTTATGATCCGAATAAAATTAGTTACCGGTTAAAATAAATTCCTGGCTTAGCCAAAAAAGATCTAATCATTTTAATTAACATTTTTAATTTATTTATGACTCTAATAAAATTAGTTACTAGTCAAAATAAATTCTTGAGTTGACCAAAAAATGATTTAATCATTTAATCAACACTTTAATCTATTTATAACCCTAATAAATTAGTTACCGGTCAATAAATAAAATCTCTGGTCTAACTAGGTAGTACTTTATCCATCCCATATTTAATATTCTCATAATAGATCAAGTCTATTAATTCTTTACTCAGTCCGATGAAAGTCCAATTTGTGTGACCTTATAGGATCTTGAAGTATTGAGCTGTTAAGGTTTGACCAATCCTTATTCTATAGGAACTATTGGCTCGAGATTCTAGACCGTTAATAGAACTCAATTACCTTAAACGACTGTAGTACGCCTCTTGCAAGGGTCCACCATCCCCCATTACTCGGAACGTCATTTGTGGTTATGACTTAATCTTGGTTAATGCAATAGTTGACCAATGCGATGACCTCCTTCCATTCTTTAATATTAGTACCATCTGGTTTATTGGGTTCGGTTAAAGTGTTAACCCATCAATAGTGAGGTTGCTCCAAGCTATCCCAGTTATTTGATTGTTACCGAAGTATATTACTTTTTACCATAATGTGTTTGACTAGAAACTATTTCTATCAATCACATACTCTGATAAGAGGTTTATAGTAATCATCACTTTAACAAGCGGCCAGGTACAACTCCTTAATATATCCGGAGCGATGGATTCTTTCCGACTACATAGCTTACCAACATGTTGTCATCACTATTGCCGTAATCACTCGTGGCACCCTAAATTAATGAGTGAATAGGTATGACCCAAAGCATAGCTATAGTACCACACAAGGTAACTTATATCTCAAGTATGAGGAAATTCGCAAAGCTGCTGCATGAAGATAAACACTAACACATTGATATATATACCAAGTGTTTATCTTACTGCAATCTCCAATATATCTTCCAGATAAATATCCATGTGTCAAACTCAAGGCACCACCTTCATTCTTAGGAGGGTAACTTCTTGGACCATTTCTAAGAGAGTTGACCACATGCTAGTCTCGTTGTTCCATTAATATCCTTTCTTGATGAAACCATGACTAGGGATAGTTTAGACATAATCATAATTACACAAGAAGCAGGTCTCACCAAACATAGTCCTACTATAATATCTCTCACTGTATGCTATGTTTATATCAAGGACTTTTGTATAAAGATATCAATGAATATATTTTAACCAGTCACAATATATATGAACACATCGATACAAACAAAAGAATAAATGCCTTTATTAATTAAACAAATTATTTGTACCAATACATAATTAAGATACATTGCCCTAATTGCCTTAAGGGCATACATCATATCAAACAAACTCCCACTTGCACTAAGGCCAATTAGCCATATGTCTTAATCCATATGCTTTCACATGCTGGTCATTTTTTACTTACGTCAATGGCTTTGTCAGACCCTTCGTGAGATTCTGGTCAGTGGGGACGTATTCTAATCTTATCATCTTAGTATCAATAATCTCCCTGATTATATGATACTTCCTAAGTATATGTCTGTTTTTCTAGTGAGACCGTGGTTCCTTTTCCTGAGCTATAGCACCATTGTTATCACAATACAAAGTAATTGGATCAACAATCTCAGGCACCGCTCCGAGATCACCAATGAATCCCTTTAACCAGACAACTTCTTTTACTGCTTCATAGGCCACGATGTACTCAGACTCCATGGTTGAATCTATAGTAGTTTCTTGATTGGAACTTTTCCAGCATAATGCCCTCCATTAAATACATATATAAAACCTAACTGAGACTTAAAGTCATCCTTGTCAGATTGGAAACTCACATCAGTGTAACCTCTAATTGTGAGGTCACCATCTCCATTTATCAAGAACTCATTTTTAGTCCTTCTTAAGTACTTAAGAATTGCCTTAACGGCCATCCAGCGCTTTTCACTTAGATCCGATTGATATCTATTCGTAAAGCTCAAGGCTTGAGAGACATTTGGCCTAGTACATATCATAGCATACATGATGGATCCTATCGCAGATGCATAGGGTATATCCTTCATTCATATTCTTTCTACGCTATCTTCAGACACTCAGTCTTAGAAAGGTTTATTCCCTTTGTCATCGCAAGATAACCTTTCTTCGAATGCTCATGGCTGAACCTATTCCATACCTTGTCTATATATATGCTTTAAGAATGACCTAACAGCCTCTTGAATCTATCTCTATAGATCTTTATACCTAGTATAAATGCTGCTTCTCCAAGGACTTTTATGGAGAACTTTCTTGATAACCATATTGTTGAACCAAGCACAAGTTTGGACTGACTTAGTTGATGACTCAGTAGTGCTTAAGTTTTGATCATAACAATTAAGTTAAGTTTGAGGTAATTAAATAAATAATGATGTCAAAATAAATAGTCTATGGTTATATGTAGGTTATTGAATTTGAGGGTAGAATTTCATGTCTCCGCTGACCTAACTATTTAGTTTAACTCTAAGTTATTCTAGGTTGAGTATGTACTTTAGTCGTTGACTAAATTCTATTCACTCAGCGCTTGATATTTAGATTTTGTTTCAGCTGTGTTTATTGTTTTATCACTTCGCTCAGTTACTTTTTATTAGTCAAAGGCACTGACTTTTCCATTTGGAGAAAAATGGAATCTTTCTTTTTGAGTTCTACTTTTGTAGACATTAATGAAAGAAAGATAAAAGGAATTAATGCCCTGATAAGACATTTGCTTTATAAAGAAAATGTCAAAGTTCTTCATAGTTTAACTTGCAAAAAGCAAATAGCAGATTTAGGAATGTTGCAGATCTACCAACCTTATATCTTATATCTCGCGACTTGTGAAAGTTGTTAGATTACAAGAGGAATGGGAAGATGACATGTAGTAAGTCAGTGCAAGATCTCTCTAACAGAAGACTGGCATCAAAAGATAAAAGATTCAAATTGAAGCTCAGATTTCAATATAACGGATTCATCTCTATCTCACAATGGTGTGATTCTATCTCTTAATGGATTGATTTGAAGAAGCAACGGGGTGGATAGTTGAGCTGGCAATTTACAGAAGATGCAAAGACAAGTTCAATGGTTGTTCGAAAATAATGATTCGGATCACAAAATTAACTAAACTAGCCAGATCAAGTTTGAAAGAAACAAAAACTTAAGACCATGTAAATTCACTAAATCCAAATGGAAACATCCGGACAAAGATCCAGCTACAAAGATATCCATGGAAGACATCAAGTACCCAAGCATATGGAATCATCAGAATAACGCTTGGAAAGGAAATAAGCTTTAATCCCTGAAAAACAGCATCCGGAAGAACTGTTTGATCAAACTCTGAAAGCATAGAGATCTGGAGACAATGAGTCTGAAGACATCCGAAAGATTCATGCTTGAAGACAATAGGAAAAGTTTCAAAGATAACTTTTCCCTCTACCTTTTGGTCTATATAGTCAAAGATCCTTTCCCCATGAATAAGATAAAAGTGAATGCTTGTACTTTTCAGTAAAAGGACAAAAGGACTGACACCGGACTGAAAAAAATAATAAACTTTTTCACCTAGACCAATAAGGAGGCGCGTGGAGCTCACACCAAAAAGCTATTGGTGTAAAAGTTGGTGCATCGTAAAAAGCCAAGTAAAACAATCACTGATAACTTTTCAGTATCAATCCCTAGGATTCAAACGGGTCAAATTACAATCTAACGGATTGATCAATGGCTTCAGAAGCTCCACCAATAACCTGATCAAGGGTGAAGATTTAACACAAGCTTAATAACCCACAATGGCTACATTTATGATAGAAGCCTATAAAAGGGAAGCTTCATCAAATGAGAAGGTTGGCTATTTGATTCACAAAAATAAGTAACAAAGAATGAGCATTCAATCAGCTTACAAATCCCTCCAAGAATTAATCAATTCAAAATCTGTTGTAAGGATTCCTAAGTGAGTTATAAACTTAAGGAAATACAAAACCAAAACCTTTGTAAAAATAAGAGTGTAAGAGCATCTATAGTAGATAGTCCATTCCAATCATAGTCTTGCCACATAGGTAAGAATAGACAATTGATTAAAAAAATTGTGCTACACTAGCTTATCTATTTTCTCTTTCCTATATGATGTGGCACAATAAATGTTGGACATTATCTATTTCATCTTCTACATATAGACAAACAAATGGACTACCAACTCATCAAATTAATTAATATTTTAATCTTTAACATCTAAACAAACTTGTAACTTAGCATTTTTTATTCTTTAATTACACAATTATAGATAAAATAGACAATCTAGTGTGGCTCTTTTTTTATAGACATTGTCTATTTTTAAAATAATTGACATATCATCAATGTGAACTTCTATTTCACATGCCACAATCATAGAATCCACTATCTACTAAAGATGCTCTAAGGATCTCCAACTTGGGTGAGTTATGTGATTGGGATACAACTTAAAGTTGGTGATTTAAGTGGAAACTCCCTATAGGACTCAGTATATCCTACTGAAGACTAAAGGACTCAGCTAGGAGTTGGTGCTTCTAGTAGTATATCCTACATCCAGAAGGGGTTATCATCCGGAGACAAGTTGTAAGGCTTGATTCCTGCCACTTGGAAATGAATCCACTAGTGGAAAAGCTCGGAGGAAGGAAACTCCAAGGACTGGAGTAGGCAGGGCCAAACCAGAATAAAATCCTTTGTGTTTGATTTCTTTAACTCTTTACTTATTGCATTATATTGTCATAACTGCATCATCCAGATCCATTATCCGAATCATAATTAAAATGCTACACTATGACTTTTTAAAGTCCGTTTATTCCGCGAAAAAGGGTCATTCACCCCCTTTTTGGCCTTATAAAGACCCTCACAGGGACTAATAAGTGGTATTAGAGCTAGTGCTCAAAACTAGAGATCTAACAATCTCGAGCTAAAGGTCTAACATTTTTATTCATATATCAAAATGAGTTTCCAAAACTCACAACTCCTTCCCGAGGGTATGTCCATTACCCGTCCTCCACTTTTTACCGGTGAACACTGCAAGTTTTGGAAAAATTGGATGAAAAACTTCATACAATCACAAAGCATGCAAGCATGGTTAGTTATTAAAGATGGTCCACATGAGCCTACTTATGAAGTAGAGGGTATGGCTACCCGAAAGCCATCAAGTATGTGGGATGGGAATGATTTTAAAAAGTTATGTGAAAATGCAAATGCTATTAACATGCTTCATTGTGCTTTTAGTGCAGCTGAATTTAACAGAATATCTAGATGTGAGACTGCAAAGGAAATTTGGGAGAAGCTGGAGGTAACCTATGAAGGAACTACCAAAGTAAGAGATTGATCTACTCCAATAAAAGCTTGAATACTTCAAAATAGAGCCTAAAGAATCAATCAGCAGCATGAACACTAGATACACCAATCTAGTGAATGAGATGAAAAGGGTGGGAAAAGAAATCTCTGAAGTGGAGATGGTAAAGAAGGTGCTCCGGAGTCTCACCAAAGAATAGGACAACAAAAAGACTGCCATTGAGGAAGCTCATGACTTAAACTTTTACAATTATGATAAACTCATTGGTAATCTTCTAACCCAAGAGTTATCCTTGGAGAGATATTGTAACTCCCCCCCTATATAGGGAGCGCCACAGTAACTATAAACACCCAATAAACAACTTCACTCCACTATATAGAGTTCAATACTTATAGATTTCATATGTACAAAAACAAATATAGCGTTTTAAACTCCAAATTATTCTCCAAATATTTCTCAATGCTACTTTATATTTCTCACACTATCTAGTACATGCCATTATTCTACAAACCATAATATTACATTAAATTACAAATCCACCTCGAGTCTTTCCTTATTTGCTCTTCAAGCTGATCCACTCATTCCACTTTGGTCCAAGCTATCTACAAGTTCTCCACCTACGTGTGGAAAAAAAACTACACGCTAAGCAATTTGCTTAGTGGTGTCCATAAAAAAAATATAACTTTGAATATTTTTAAAATAGAAACAAAGTATATTTATAAGTCAAAAACAAATTAACCAACTTTATAGAACCAATTCACAAAACTTATATAGTAATCCTTTCAAAGTACAATCAAATTTGTATCCAAATTTTTTTCAAACACTTTAACCACATATTGCCCAAAGTAAACAAGTCCTGAATAATGGTAAAATGGATACGGGGAGCGGACAAGCCCGAAGCCTAAGCTTCAAAATCAATATATCGGTCAAGCCCGAAGCCGAAGCTTCAAAATCAATATATATCGGTCAAGCCCAAAGCCGAAGCTTCAAAATCAATATATATCGGTCAAGCCCGAAGCCAAAGCTTCAAAATCAACATATCGGTCAAGCCCGAAGCTGAAGCTTCAATATCAACATACATATATATATATATATATATATCATAATATCGGCCAAAGCCCAAAGCCAAAGCTTCAATTGTTTGTACAGTACTGTATCCCCCTTTATTGGCGCCAATCTACCCTGACCCGTATTCTACTCGTTTAATAAGGGCAATAAATCAAAGTAATATCTTAAAAATTCCAGTATAAACCATCAATCATAATTCAACATAACTCCAGTAATTAAGAAATCAAAATCCTAAATTTTTAAGCATAAAACTTCAATTAAAACTCCATAAAATCAATATTCATACTTTCCAGAATTTTTTCAGGTTTCATAACCTGACTTCCCCTGCATTTTTCACTATGAAAACATCACCCAATCGAAGAACTTTCTTCTAAACATAATTAGCCACATGTCTCAGATTTCCAAAACCACCAGAATCACAGAAATCCAAATTGTATAACCAAAGTTATGATCAAAATACTAAATAGTGTACCAAGCTGAGATTTTCCGAAAACAGATTTCGTGACTCAACTTCAAACGAAAATTTCATATTGAAAACGAAGGAAATTCAATAAGGTTTCTTCTGAACATATATTACTTACTTTCTGTAGATATCAATAAAATCAAGAATCATTCAAATCGGATTTATATAAATAGACAAAACATTAAAACAAAACAGGTATACAAATCTGGAAAATATTCCAAAAAACCGAGAAATCGAAATTCGAGACACAAACCTTTTTCTATGCTCTTTCTAGCTCTCTTCTACCTGTTTTGCCTTTGATTTACTTGCAATAGCTTCCTCTACAACAGCCATATATAATTCTATCAAGATATTGCATAAATGAACTTCCTAATACCATAAATATGCTTAATCTACCATGAATTCTACTAATTAAGCTTTAATTTCACCAAAAATCACTCACCTCGAACTCGGGTTACTATTCATCAGAACCTTAAAATCTGAAATCCTCCTCTTCTAGTCTTGATTGAATGAAATTGATGATGATAGAGGGCTTAAGGATCGATTTCTAATAAAAATTCGAAGTTGAATCGAAGAAATCGGAAGTTTTTGGATTAGGGAAAATTTTGTTAAGGGAAGAGAAGAAGAATGGAGAAGGAGAAGATGAAAGTGAATGGGATGAAGGGGTGAAGGTACGTATAGGATTTTGTTTTTTTTTTTCAATTTCCAATAATGCCCTTGAACAAATAATTAAATGCCCAATTCATCCCTCTTACTTAATTAGCTCTTATTTCCTCATGTCTTATATCCAATAACAATAATAACAATAAAAAATAATTTCCATGATATTTTAATACCATAGTAATTTATTATAAGCAAATTTTGGAAATTTCGGTTCGTTACAGATATAGCCAACAAGAGAAGAAGCTTGAGGAGAACAAGAAAGCCATTGCACTTAAGGCAGAATCCACCGGATCAGCTAAATCACTGAATCACTGAGCACCAAAGATCAACTTGCTCTATTGACCAGAAAACTCATCAAATTCATACAAAAGAAATATAGAAGGAAATAAAAAAAGTATGAATCCCAGAAATCAAAAGAAGAGACATCCAGAAGGGACAGACCCAGAAAGAATCCAGAAGAAAAGAAGGATCCGAAAAAAGAAGCTGCCTATTTTCAATGTGGAGAAAAAGGTCATTTCAGAACAAAATGTCACTACTACATAAGTGCATAAATGCAACACTCAAATGCAATGGTTTATGGCTAATGTAACACCCTAATGCAACGGTTGATGCTAATGCAATGCCAAATTGCAATGGTAGAGGCTAATGTAATGCCTCATTGCAACAGTTGACGCTAATGCAATGTTAAATTATAACGGCTGAGGCAAATGTAATGGTGGTTGACAACGCTTGAGGCTAATAAAATGCCTTAATGCAACCCTTAAGACTAATGTAACGCTTAATTGTAATAGTAATTTTTATGGCAACAACATATAAATCTAATGCAATGGTTATTATATTTGTGTTATTATAACAATCAAATAAATGATGAGAAAATATGCAATAATTATATTCAACATGACATATACAATTTAGATATCGTTAATTTATCATTTTAAATTTTTTATTTTTATTTTTTGAATTTAATTAACAAATTCAACTATTTCTTCATATGAATTTAAGTGAGCAATGATATATATATATTGAGTACTAAAAAAGAATTCAAATTATAACGTTGTCCAAGATTGATTTCCAACGTGTAAATGAAGGGCTCTACCCCACTGAGCTAAATTAGATTTACATATTAAGTTTTAAGGATATATCATATAGAGACTGGTTGGACTCAACCATTTCCTATTTTAAAGACTACCTTAAAATAGGGAATACCCTAAAATAGAGAATGATTGGACTTGCTCTTATAATCTTCCTATTAAGTTGATTCACCAAATAAAGGCCTCATAGTTGTAACTATAAGCCACATGTTTGAGGCTTGTCCAATATAAACTATATATGTACAAATTGAAAATGCCTTATATTATTATAACTGATATCGAGTGGCAAAGACTTAGTGGTTGAGCCGTGAAGCTGTGATCCTAGAGGTTGTAGATTCGAGTCCACACTCGGGCGGGGTGGGATAAGGTTTTTCTTTGTTATTATTGTAAGCCCATATGATGAAAATTTTTTTTAAAAAAATTATAACTGATATCGACACATGCATTCTTTATATCTGACATAAGTTAAAGTTAATTAATAACTTGCAAATATAATTGACATATAATTTGCTATTATGTTATATTATTAAAAAAGATTTTAGTTATTATAGACCATGGTCTTATAATTTTTTAAAAAATAAGACCTGTATTTATACCAAACTTGGACAAAATAAAGACATATAGCTTTTCTATGAAATGGTAAAATTTTAGTTATTAATTTCACTTCCTACCAAAAAAATTTACTCCCCCTCTCTAATTTAGAAAGATATTTAAAGTCCCTCAAAAATAATTCGGACCCTAAACCCTCTCCTCTGTAATAATTTACCAATTAATTTCACTTCCCACTAAAAAATATTTACTCTGCCTCTGTAATTTAGAGAAATATTTGAAGTCCCTCCAAAATAATTCGGTCCCTAAACGCTCTCCTCTGTAATCTCAATCTCTAAACTACTTCTCTAACCTTTCTCTCTAATCTCGATCTCTACGCCTACCACTAGTATTGGAGGTTGTTCCCGCTGCTTCCCCCTTTCGCTGCTCTGTTCCTCTGTTCTGCTTTGGTATGTTCCTCCTTCTCTGCTCTTTGTTTTCGAGCAATTGTTTTTTTTTGTTTTGTCTAATTATTTTCAATCATAAGCTTAGATTTGTTTGGGGTTCATATTAGGGTTCGGATTTGGATTGCCGATTGATTTCTATTTAATGGCAGGAGTATGATTTTATTTCGTAGATTGGGAAACATATTCACGATTGGGCATTTTATGCGCATAATTTTGTTGGTTTAATTTTGGTCATATTTCCTCTTTATGTTTGTCTTCGTCGTTGTTCAGGAATACAGTGATGTTCTTTTCAATTCCTCTATATCCAAATTGTCTTAATTTTGACCAAATTAAAAATAGTATCAATTTTCACCAGTAACATCGACCACCATCTCATTTTTTAAAATCATTTTAAGGAAAGGAATTATGTATAGGAAGCTAAGGCAGATCAGCAATGTTAATGCTCATCACGTCAAATGCAATACAAGTACTGCGCATATGTAACTTTGACCATTTTGCCATATTTGATTCTAATCTTAATTTCAAACCATCTTATTCAGCTTAAGAATCATAAAACTCTTATAAATGATATTTTCACAACCTAAGTAGCATAGAAACGGAAACAGAAACGGAAATGAAAACGGATACTGAAACGGAAATGGAAACCGGAAAACGCCATTTCTAAAAAATATAGGCTTGGAAACTGTAGGAAAACGAATACGGACACGGATACGGAAACAGAAATGAAAACGGAAACGGAAACGCCAAAACGGAATGTAACCGGAGTTTCCGTGCTTCATTGATCACGACGATGATGACAGAATTATAATCTTGAAATTACAAAAAAAAAATACAAGTTGGTTTATAAAAATATAATTTGTATCTTTGAACCTTCTAATCTTAATTTTGGTAGATTTATCCCCCTTTACTAAAATTTCTAGAGTTGACCCTTGTTAAGCAGCCCTTATATAGTGCATCACCCAGACATTACATGATTGTAAGGTAGAGTTTGACCACATGCCTTTTTCTAGCACTTGTAAAATACTCCTACCATAATTGTTAGCAAGAATGTAAGTTTCGAGAGAAAAATAAAGTAATTGAAGTACAGAGGCTAAAGTGACCGTATGACAAGTGCTACTTGTAAAATTTTAGATTTTGGTCAATTTGATAAAGAAATTAGTCGTGTTACCGAACATGTAAGGATCCCTACATATATGACTGCTGGATCAAAAGCGTTCCTAGTCCCTGTGCATGCAAGGATTATCCCATTTCCCAATGACCTAAGTACCAACATTTGCTGCTATTGTACAATTTTCTAATTGATGCTTGTCTTGGTGTCTGCTATATCTTCTAAAAAAAGACACTATTTTCATTGTTCAATAATTACTCAATTCCTTTTTTTTGGTTTGTATTCATACCTTACTATTCTATTGTTCTTTTTTAAAGGGCTTGTTTCAACCTCTCTTGCTCTCCGTTGGCTATAACTTAGCTCTTAGAAGGTAAGCCCTTGCAAACATTTTCTTTAAGTTTGAGTTCTTATTATTAGTTTTCTGATTTTAATCAAGTTGTAATGAGTTGTTTTAATTTGTAGAATTTTATGCCATTGATAATTAATTTGTAGAATTTTATTTTTATCTAGAGAAATGGTCGAAAGAAACAAAAAAAATGGTGGACTTAGTCAATTTCCTAGTTATTTCCCTTTGCATAATTAATTTCTTATTGTCTCCTAGCATAGTGATCGAAATCGTACGATTCGATTCGATTCACCCCGGAATAGATTTGCATCTGTGAGGTGAATCGAAAACCACCATGAATCCGCTGTGAATCGAGTGAATCGATGGTAAATCGGATGAATCGGCCGATTATACCGATTCGACCAATTCATGAACACATCTAAAGAAAGATTGAAAATGATGAAAAGGAAAAGAGAAAGAAGGTACTGAGATAGAAAGAACATGATTTAGAGCCAAAAACTTACCTTGAACACAGCCTTTATAGATTCTGCTAATGAAAATATGCTTATTTGCCGTGTATAGCAGATGTTGAAGAAGACTCTTAGTCTTCCCTAAACTTTTCTTTTTTGTTTTTTTAGTTAAAAAATATTAAACGCACCCAATGGTTTTAATCTCGGTAATTAAAACCTACCTACCCAATCTGCCACCTATAAGATACTTTCAATCTTATTTATTAATCTATTGTTAAGCATTGACTGACAGTATTAATTACTTAGAATTTCATAAGTTTTCAAATTCAAAAAGAATTCATAACATTTCAAATTCTATTGTGAAGGAACGACAATTGGTCCAATAGATGCACGGACAATAGAGGAACGACAGATGATTATGCTTAATGCATATAGGCTACCAATTGGTCCAACAGATGCTATTGTTCGACAGCTTTCTGGGGACAATTGCAAAGAATCCAAAGTTAGCTCCATTGGATTATGTTGAGTGGTCAAAAGTACCTACACATAATGATATTTGGGAATATGTCTTGGTATGAAGTTTCACTAATTCAATTAGTTTGTATCGTATTATATTAATTACACCTAATGAAACATTTTTCTTAGAAAAAATATATGATCCCTGAGGAAGGTAAGAAGTATGTCTTGGAAAGCGTAAATGAATGTTGGCGTGTGTATAAAAGTAGGGTGAAGAAGATATATTTCTATAAAACCCCCGTAGAGCTCAGATGGAGTAATCGGCCAAATGGAATACCGGATGATCAATTTAAAAATCTGCTGGATTATTGGAACGATCCAGCGGTTGAGGTATTTATCATTTTAGTTATTTTTCATGTAATAATCATGAGTCTTAGTGTATCATGGTTTGGTAATGTAATTTCTTGCTTTTTGTTATGTTGTTTAGTATTGAATATTGAACTGTTGTGTATGCAAGACATTTTTTGGTAGCTAGTCTTAGAGTTATAATGATAGTTTATTAATATGTCTTCCATTTTTTAATTGTTTAGGAACAAAGCAGGATCAATAGAAACAATCGTCAAAAGCTACAGGATATTCACACTATGGGGCCAAAACCATATGCATTGTTATGCCATCAATTGTAATTAATCTTAACTCAATTTTTCTTATTTTTTTACTTAGTTTGTAGTCAAGTTTAAGCCATTATTAACTATGTAATTTGAATAGCAACAAGGACACCCAAATAAGGCAGAACCCACACAACACATGATGTACAAAGCATCAAGGGCTAGAGATCCAAATAAGTCTTACAAAACGGATGAACTAATAGCAAAAGACAATATTGTAAGATATTGTATATCTTGTTAAATTATTCTTTATTCCACTGTACACATAATCTGAAATGTCGATTATTTTGATAGGAGATGATGGATGCTTTGCAGTCATTAGAGAATGAAGAAAACAGTTCAGATCCATATTATGAAGTGGTAGATAGACCAAAACACCATGGACGTGTACGCCTATATGGAAAACTATTGATAAAGTCGTCTTTAAGCAAGAAAGGAAACACAAGCTTCATACTTCCACAAGAATACATGGAAAATCTCCAAGCTAATTGGTTTAAAGATTTCATAAAAGCTAATCCTCAATTGGAAGGAGAAGATATAGTCATTCCTCAGTTTTAAAAAATACCCAGCTCTGATCATATTGGAAAAAATGATGGAGAGTCATCGGTGCAAAGCGAAAAATTGTCAAATGAGGTAATGCTTTTTTTACGCTGATTATTGTTAAGATGTCCATCTCGCATAGGACATTACATCTTGCTTGCCATCTCACTTCTTTCATGCATATACCCTGATCAACAATATGAGAAAAACATGAACTTGGCATATACACCTGAAATAATTTAATGACAACATTGTTTAAGTTCTGATGTTTCAACAATTTATTTGTAAAACCTTTATGATTTATCGGGGAACTTAGCCATTTCTTATTACCTGGGATTTGATTTTGCCAAAATTTAGTCGTAGGTAATGATTTGTCCTATTTTATTACGGAGATTCTGCTGGGAGTGCGTATGTATTTAACGATCTAAACAATGTATATCAAAGATAGTAAATTGATTGAAAAGTGAGCTAAAAATTTAATCTTCATTTTGGATCTTTGGTTTTTTCTTTCTATCCTAACAACATGATTATTTCCTTGATAGTTCTAGTTCCTCAACTAGATTTGGTCATTCATTATTAGTATCATCTATTGGTGCTTTCATTGGACTAATCACTTCCAATGATTATCAGTAATGATGTTGTATCTGTTGGGTGTGCATGCTATTCACATTTAAGTTTTGGGTGTTTTTATCTTGTACAATGTTGAATTTTGTTTAGGTACACGATTAATAAGTTGGAGACGATGACCATGTGCAATTTGAATAAAGCATGAATAGGGAGCAATTTATAGCTATGACGAATCATTTTATTGTTTTGATAAATGGGACAAATATATGATGTTTTTTTTGTTTTGAACAATTCATATGTATGAAGGTACTTGAATATATATAATACTTTATATATTGCAATTCACGTTCTTTAATTCTAAAATGTGTATATATATATGACTGTATTATAAGGATAATATATAATTAAGTAAATGTACACAAATATTGTATATAACCATTAACCATTGCATGGCAGTAGAATCAACCATTGCTGTAGTTTACTCTGTTGCAATGGTTAACTTATGACTGTTGCTATAGGGAATGTTATTTGCAGCGGTTTTATGGGTGGCTGTTGTAATATCTTGAGCTTTTGCAGTGGCAACCGTTGCAATTACTCAAACTATTGCAATGGATACGTTACAATAGATTTCATTTATGAAATGACTAGACACTCACCCTTTGCAATAGTTCACACTATTATAATGGCCCCCGTTGTAATAGCTCAAGCTATTGCAACGATACCATTGCAATAGCTTACGTTATTGCAGCGGCTCCATTGCAATAGCTAAACCTATTGCAACGACACCATTACAATAGCTCACGCTATTACAGCAGCTCCATTACAATAGATTCACTATTGCAACGGAGGCTATTGCAATACAACAAGCCACTATAAGGGCTTTAGATATATATTGTTGTTACATTACCTTTGATAGTCGTTATAATAGCTCTATTGCAATGGCTAGTGTTAATTTTGTTTAACTGTGATAATAGAATCTAATAACCGTTGCAATAGACCTATTGCAAGGTTAGTATTGGCAACAACTGTGGTTTAGCTAATGTAACATTAAAGTGACATATTGCAACGGTTAAGGCACCTAATGCAATGTTAAAATGTTATTGCAGTTGTGCAGTTATGTAGCAGTGTGTCCCAAGCTTAAGAGAACCAAGAAGTTCAAAAAGAAGGCAGTGGTAGCCACCTGGAGCAACAGTGAAGAAAGTAGCAGCCCATCTTCAACAGAAGAAGAGGAGACTGCCAATTGCGCATTCATGGCTCTAACTGATCTGGAAGTAGACCAATTCGAAAGAAATGCCTCTAAGCAAGATACAGTGCAAATCAAAGAATCTAAATTAGAAACAGCAAACACTGAGGTAAACTCTTGTTCTAATTATGCTTCTAATTTTGACATTGCTAGAGCTCTATCTATTATGATCAAGAGTGTAAAGAAGAATGCAAAAGTAATCAAGTCCCTCAAGAGAGCAGTAATAGAGTTAGCAGAAGATGCTGAAGCAATGGCGCAAGACATCAATCTAGTTAGAGCAACCAAGCATATTGATTTTGTGGAAAAAAACTTCATGAGGAATCAAGTCCAGATTCTAAATGCAAATGTAATGGGAATGGAGAGAGAAATTAATCTATTAAAGGAAGTATCTAGGAAGAGGCCAGAGACAAAATCTCTAAGAAGAGACCATCATCGTCCTGCTCAGAACAGATTCCAAAAGACTCTTAATCAAAAGATGAAGGAGGTTAGCAGGCAACCCCAAGCCCAAAAATATACTACTGCTCAAAAGGGAAAAGCTACGGTGGTTTAATATCAATAACCTGCCAACCAAAAGAGGAATTATGCAGCAAAAATTGCACCTCAAACCAGCTTCTGGACATGTTTCGGACCATCCACCAATGTTCAAAAAGCTGGATATAAAGGGAACTATGGGAAGAAGGATCTGGATAAAGATCATCGAGAAGCAAAAGCAGAATAGACCCATTTCAGGGTGCAGTTTTTATGGAAAAAATAATAATATTACTAAATTATGTAGATTAAAAAATGGTTATTATAATGTTTACCCTTGGCCTGAGATTGTTATTAACTCGAGAGGACCCAAATCTGATTAGGTACCTAAACCCACTTGATCTATTTTGCAGGTATGCCTTAGATCCATAATTGATCAACACACTTGGTACATTGATAGTGGATGCTAAAGGCACATGACAGGTGATGAGAAGGTCTTCATCTTATTAACCAAGAAGAAGGGAGGCAAAGTAAGCTTTGGAGATCATCAAAAGGGACAGATCATTGGTCATGGAACTGTTGGATCTGAGTTAAAGATAGAAGATGTCTCATTGGTTGATGGACTAAAATTCAACTTGCTAAGTGTGGCCCAACTCTGTGACAAAGGAAGAAAAGTCATATTTGATTCTGGAGGCTGCTCAATCTATGATAGAAATTCCAACCAACTCATTCTTTATGCACCTAGAGTAAATAATGTCTATTCTGTAAACATTAAAAATGATAGGTGTCTAAAGAAGAAGAATCATGGCTATGGCACCGGAGGTTGGGACATGTCAGCATGAACCTCTTATCCAAACTAGCCAAAAAGAAATTAGTAATGGGTTTTCCTAAGGTTGCTTTCGATAAGGATCATCTATGCACTGCATGTCAATTAGGTAAATAACATAAGAAAAGTTTTCCTTCCATCTCATACATTCCTTCTAAAAGAGTACTTGAGCTCATGCATATTAATCTCTTTGGTCCAATCAAATCATTGGGTTTAGGTAGAAGAGAATACACCATGGTTAGTATGGATGATTATTCTCGATATACCTGGGTTCTCTTGCTAGCAACCAAGGATGAAGCCTTTGACCAATTCTCTAAAACATTCATCCGAATAGAAGTAGAATAGGAAATAAACATTGCACGCATCTAGAGTGATAATGGTGGAGAGTTCAAAAATAGGCAGTTTGGTAAATTTTGTGACTCCAAGGGCAATGAACATAACTTTTCGGTCCCTCACACTCCTCAATAGAATGGAGTTGTTGAGAGAAAGAACAGGATCATAGTTAAAATGGCTAGAATAATGCTCAGTGAAAACTGTTTGCCAAAATAATTTTGGGGAGAGGCCGTGAATACAACATGCTATATTCTAAATAGAGCTCTCATTAGAAAAGCCATAGAAAAGACCCTATATGAAATTTGGAAGGGAAGAAAACCCAAAATTGGGTATTTCAAAGCATTTGGATGTAAATGCTATATCCTTAATGATAGAGAGCAACTAGAAAAATTTGATCCTAAATCTGATGAAGCAATTTTCCTTGGCTACTTAACACATAGTAAGGCTTACAGAGTCTTCAATAAATGAACCCAAACTATGGTTGAGTCAATACATGTAGATTTTGATGAGACTAACCACACAGATAAAAGAAGCTCAACTCCGAAAGATCCAGTTTTGGAAGCTGAAAAATCTGGAGAAAAGAAGGAAGTAGGAATTCCTGATTTATTCCAAATCATGAAGTACAAAGAGGAAGATGAAGGAATATCTTTTGATCCAAAAGTACAACAAGTTAATCTCAACCCACAAGAGATTGACTTTAATGAAGGTCAAGAAGGAGTGGTTGAAGCTGAAGTAGAGCAAGTCCCAGTTCAACATGAAGGCCTGCAAAGGGAGATCCGGACACACATAGATCATTCAATTGAAAATATTCTGGACGCTGTTTAGAATCCAGTAAGAATAAGAGGTCAGCTTAATAGGGGTATGAGCCATGCTGCTTTTGTCTCTCTTATTGAGGTAGAGAAATTTTAAGATGCTGAAAGAGATGAAAGTTGGATGATGGCAATGCAGGAAGAGCTAGATTAATTCACCAGGAATGATGTATGGGATCTAGTAGCCCCTCTAAAGGGAAAGTCAATCATTGGCACCAAATGGGTTTTTCAAAACAAGCTAGATGAATCCAGAGTAGTGGTGAGAAATAAGGCAATATTGGTTGCCCAAGGCTATAATCAACAAGAAGAGACTGACTTTGAAGAAACCTTTACACCTATAGCAAGGCTGGAAGCAATCCGAATTCTATGTGCTTTTGCTTCATTCATGGGGTTCATACTATAGCAAATGGATGTCAAAAGTGCATTCCGGATTTGAAGACCTAAAGCATCCAAATCATGTGTACAAGCTAAAGAAGGCTCTCTATGGATTAAAACAGGAACCTAGAGCCTAGTATGAGAGATTAACTTCATCTCTTGACACCAGACTGGAAAAGATAACAAACTTTTTCACCTAGACCAATAAAGAGGTGCATGGAGCTCATACTAAAAAGCTATTATTGGTGTAAAAGTTGGTGCATCGCAAAAAGCCAAGTAAAACGATCACTGACAACTTTTCAGCATCAATTCCTAGGATTTAAATGGGTCAAATTATAGTCTAACGGATTGATCAACGGCTCTGGAAGCGCCACCAATAACCTGATCAAGGGTGAAGATTTAACATAAGCTCAACAACCCACAACAGCTATATTTATGATAGAAGCCTATAAAAGGGAAGCTTCACCAAATGAGAAGGATGGCTATTTGATTCACAAAAACAAGTAACAAAGAACTAGCATTCAATCAGCTTACAAATCCCTCCAAGAATCAATCAATTCAAAATCTATTGTAAGGATTCCTAAGTGAGTTATAAACTTAAGGAAATTCAAAACCAAAACCTTTGTGAAAACAAGAGCGTAAGGATCTCTAACTCGGGTGAGTTGAGAGATTGGGATACAACTTAAAGTTGGTGCTTTGAGCGGGAACTCCCTGTAGGACTCAGCTTAGATTCAGGGTAGAAGTCGAAGTGGTATATCCTATTGAAGACTAAAGGACTTAGCTAGGAGTTGGTGCTTCTAGTAGTATATCCTACATCCGGAAGGGGTTACCATCTGGAGACAAGCTGTAAGGCTTGATTCCTGCTAGTTGGAAAGGAATCCACTAGTGGAAAGCTCAGAGGAAGGAAACTTCGGGGACTGGAGTAGGAGGGGCTGAACCAGGATACAATCCTTTGTGTTTGATTTCTTTAACTCTTTACTTATTGCATTATATTGTCATAACTACATCATCAGGATCCATCATCCAGATCATAATCAACCACGCTACACTAAGACTTTTTAAAGTCTATTTATTCCGCGAAAAAGGGTCATTCACCCCCCCTCTAACCTTATAAAGACCATCATAGGGACCAACAATGGCTAAATTCTTGATTCTACCTATAGAAGGAGCAAGAAGGCAAGCATTAGAACTTGGTGATTACAGCTGAATTTCTAAGAAGCAAAACTCTGCAAATTTACAAGCATTAAAGAAGTTCAATCGAGAAAGCAACTACTCAGCGAGAATCTACTTTGCAACGAGAGAGACTAGAATAGATCATTTGAATTATAATATCTGACTATCTGTAACTAGATCAACATTTTTATGAGTTGAATCTAGCTCTTGTTTAAACTTTGTTGAGTTGCTGATAGAAGATGGCATTCTACTCAGCGGGTGAGCGATTATAGTTTGGAGGGTACTTTCTGTAATTGGGAAATTCTATGAAAGGCTTCTCCGCCTAGGGTAAAGGAGTTGAGATTAGTGTGTTAAAGCTAAGACACTCTCTTGGGACTACATATAAGCACAGGTTGTCGAACCAGTATAAAACCTCTGCGTTCCTTACTTAGAAGTTTTTCCAGATTTCACCCAGCCAGCTGACCTACTCAGCGCAGTTCTTATAATCATGAAAAAATTATCTAAGTTATTAGAGCTAGTCATTCACCCCCCTCTGACTCATTGAGTGTACGCATAGGGACCAACAAGTGGTATCAAAGTACGTTCTCATTTTAAATATTTCACAATCTTGATATAATGACCATGGTGTACAAAGGAGGAGAATTCAGTGGAAGGGCCCAATCCTACATTCTACCTGAAGGTATGTTAGTCACCAGTTTTTCCATGTTTAATGATGAGCATTATACTTACTGGAAGAACATAATGAAGAATTTCAACAACCGAAGGAAGCCATTGGAGTGCTAACTAGAGAACAATCCTTGAAGTTAAATTTATTCAATATCTTTGCAATAATGTGATTGAGAAATTGAAATAACATTGTTCTTTCGCTTGATTCTTATACCAAGAATCACTTCAGCATCCCCCAAATCCTTCATCTCACAACTAGATGACAAAATTTATTTGTTTTATCAACCAAACTTTAGTCAGTACCAAAAAACATGTTGGAATTTGTCTACTTTATAAGACATGGCAAACACGCGTCCATAACTTTTTCACCTAATATTCAAAATTAAATTTCAGCCACTAAACACACCCTTAACTATGTGTAATGTCCGACAACTTTGCCATCTAATTATTGAGACATTGAATCATAATCATGTTGGAATTTGTCTACTTTATAATTTTCTTTCAATTCGACGGCGAAATAAATACAATTTCGTAAAAAAATTTGGTCAAAGACACCATTTATCCATGCAAAAATACGTGGCAAAAACGTATCCTGACCCCTTTCACCTATAATTCAAACTAAATTTCAACAACCAATATATTAAAATTTTTGATAATCATTATAATAATTATTATGATAATATTATTAAAATATATTTTTAAATAATCAGTTAAATATAATAATAAACACATTTAACTATAAATAAAAATATTTTTATTATTGAAATTTGGTTTTGAATTCAACTTAAATAATATGGAATCACATTCATGGTTTAAAACATATCAAAACATAGAGAGAAAAATCAATGGTCGTTCCTTTCGATTTCTTTTCGTTACCTTGTCTAAACCAAACACACCCTTAATTTTGTGTATTGCATGACAACTCCGCAATCTTCTAGAATTTTCCAATTTTATAATTATCTTGCAATTTAACAACGAAATAAATACGAATGTCGTAAATGCATTCGTAGCAAAAATTGGTCAAGACACGTTTTCGCCATACAAAAAAAGTGGCAAAAACATGTCAAAACCCCCTTTTTACCTTATACTCGAAATTGAATTTCATTAACCATTTTTCTTTAAAAATCTGAATATTTTTATTTCTCCTTAAATAGTTAAAGAATTAAGTTTTAAATGATTTGAATTTCTAATACAAAAATTTAATTAGAAGTTAGTTTGTTATGAAAGGGCAATGTTAGAAATCGATTTCAAAATATATGATATTATCTTTTGTGATTTCCTTAGTTGTTAAATCAGGTTAAGATTAGAATTTAGAATTTGAATTAGATTAATTATTATCCATCAGATAATGATTTGATTGTTTTGTAAGCCTATAAATAGGCATAAAAGTTTTATAATGAAGTGTGCTCAATGAACTCATAAATTATGTTTTTCTCAAATAAAAAGGCACCAGTAGTATCAAAGCTTAAATGATCATAATACTTATTTATAATACTGATAATTATTATAAATTATTATTGATAATATATGTTACAACATTCTAATAATAATTGATTAATTATAATAATAAACATAATTAACAATAACTAATAACATTTTTATTATTAAAAATTTATTTTACATGTAAACAAGAATTCGCATTCATGACATAGTAAAATCAATGGACATTCCTTCCATTTTCTTTTTGTTACCTTATATAAATTAAACACACCATTAATTTCGTGCAATGCATGATAACTTTGATATCTAATTATCAAGACATAGAATCAAAATCATATTGGAATTTTCCAATCTTATAATTCTCTTGCAATTTGACAGGAAAAAAAATATAAATCTCATAAATGCATTAGTAGTAAAAAATTGGTCAAGACACGTTTTTGCCATGCAAAAAAAACGTGGCAAAAAGGCATCAAGACTCTTTTTCCTAGACACGTTTTCGCACGCAAACAAACATGGAAAAATGCATCGAGACTTTTTTTATCTCAGATTTGAAATTACAATTATCTTAAGATGAAGACAACAATAATATAAAATATTAGGTAAACCTACTCACAGGTTGAAGTCCATGTTCGGTCCGAATTGAGCCTGCTCAAATGGACCGATCTTGGACACTCATTGTTTTACAAAACTTAGTACGAGTAAAGCCCGTAATTTTATGGATTGAGCTTAGTTTTCATATAAATAACCAAGCTCAACCCAAGACTGACCCGATAAATAATAAATTTATTATTAAATATTTATATGTTATATATCACAATTTTTTTGGATTTTTATGTTTAATATAAACTATTACATATCTCTCACTAAATAATAAATTATTTAAGAAAAATTGTAATTATTATACAAAATTTAAACATATTTGTATAGAATTTTACTTTTTACTCTTTTAATTTAACAAAAAAATGTAAATGAAAAGCTATTATGAGCTTTGTGTCGGGCTTGAAAATGACATCTTAAGCTTGGTCTGAGGCTGGAGTATTGAAGTGTGGGTTGAGCCAAGTTTGGAATGAAGTTTTCAATTAAAATCCCAACGAGACCCGGCCAAAACTCAACCCTACCCAAAGAACAAATGTACTTACTAGGTAGCATGGAAAAGGCATCATTGTGGTTTTTTTATTTTTTAAATATATTAAAAGGATAATATTGTAAATGAGGCAGAATTATTTGTAGTATATGTAACCGCTTATATATACAAATTATTGTTTTTCTGTTGTGTCGACCTTCCCTCTCCATGACAACGATAAATTCACCCACTAACTCCGACTAGTCATCATTAAGATCGATACATTTAAACTCAAGGTGATTCTTGCTTTCTCTATTTGTTTATCTTATTTATGATTTTCTTGGTGGACTGACATTGATTGAATTCTTTCGTGCGATCTTTGTTTTAATTCCATAAAACTGTTTATTAAACTTTTTTATGGTCGATTTTGCAGTTGAATTATCATATAAAAATTAATAGCCGTCCCTTTCAATTTTTTTAGCCTTATTTACTTTCTTTTTTTCCTTTTATGAACCAAACACACCCTTAATCTCTTGTAATGCATGACAACTCTGCAATCTAATTATTAAGATAGTGATTTAAAACCATGTTGAAATTTCCCTATTTTAAATTTTTCTTGTAGTTCGACAGCGAAATAAATACAGTTTCGTAAATGCAATAATAGAAAATGTTGGTCAAGACACGTTTGCCATGCAAAAATGTGTCAGACCCTTTCCACAGAGAAGTCAGTGGTCGTTCCTACCATTTTCTTTTCGGTACCTTATATGAACCAAACACACCCTTCAATATGTGTAATGCATGACAGCTTCGCAATCTAATAATCAAGACATTGAATCAAAACTATGTTAGAAATTTTCTTTTTTCATGATTTTCTTGCTATTTTGACAGAGAAATAAACACAAATTTCATAAATGCATTGGTAGCGAAAATTGGTCAAGACACGTTTCCACCATGCATTAAAACATGGCAAAAATGCGTGCTGAAACTCGGATTCGAAATTAAGATTCAATATCCGTTTTTCTTAAAAATATCTTAAAATGAAGATTTTTTTTCACCTTAGATAGTTAAAGAATAAAAGTTTACAAGATTTAAATGTAATCAGTATAGTCTATCAGAAGCCGACACATAATATTAAGGGAGCAAACTGTAGCAGTATTTCAATTTTTTCAAAGTGTAACACTTGAAAGTTGGGGAAATTATACGATAGACCGAATTTTTGGGTCCTTCTCCCCGTATGAATGACATATTTATTACTTCATTCATTCCTTTGATATGTTGTCGACCTTAATTCCTTCCAGGCTACCCTCTCCAAAACAACGACAAATTGACCATTAACTCCGACTACTCATCATTAAGATCGACGCATTCAAACTCAAGGTGATTCTTGCTTTCTCTATTTGTTTTTCTCATTTACGTTTTCTCGGTGGACTGATGTTGATTGAATTCTTTCATGCGATATTTGTTTTAATTCCCTAAGACAATTTATTAAGCTTTTTCATGGTTGATTTTGAGGTTGAATCATCACGATTTTGTTGATTTTTTAAGATTTTCAGTTGCGAAATTGAATGATCGGAAGCCAACCTTTGATCGCCTTTTATGCTGTGGTTGTATTATTCCTTAAAAATTTATTTGGTGGAATTTATTTGATGTTATCACTGTGATAATGCCCTAGTGCTTTGGCGAAGTTTCAAACAATGTTATAAGAACCGTAGCAGCTGGTTCGACCGATTTTACTACGAACCGGTCATGGCAACAGTACGACTAGTTTGAAACATTTTTTTAAAAAAGTCTATGGTGACACCAAAAAAGTGTTGTAATAGACTCATAAAGTTTTGCAATAAACCCAGAAAGCGTTGCAAAATTATCCAAAGAGAGTTGCAATAGTGCCTGTAAAACCACTAATTAAACCAGTTGTACTGGTAATACTGCATACCAAAATCTTAACCGGTATGATGCCCGATATGGTTTTGATAACATTGGTTTCAAATTTCTTAACAAAATTTTGTTACTGTTTTTTTTCTGGTTAAATCAATTTACTCTACGCTGCTGTACTGAAGATATTTGAATTTGCAGTTGTTTTCTTTAGCTTCTGACTTATTCAAACGGTTCATACTATATCTCTTTGGCAGCGTTACGCATTACTTTCAGGCATTCACATGGATAACAGTTATTGGAGACCTACTGCTGGCCAAGGTTCTAAGATTCATGTGGAGACAGGAGGTGATTGGAGAACTCAGTTGACACCTGCTTCCAGCGAAAAAGTTGTCAATAAGATGTTAGTATTCCGTTACCATTAAAGAGCTTTTTCTGTCCGTTTTATTATAGCCTCTAGGTCTAACTTTCCTGAATGTGACACATTTGAATTTGTCGAGGAGTTTATCTGTATGAGAAATGAGACGGATGCAAATGTATTTGTTATTCGTGTTCAAAGGTTTTTTTCATATGTAAAGTTTAAGGTTTTGTTGTTGGAATTTGATGCCTACATTACAAAATGACAGTGATGGACTGGCACAGCTGTTGGGCCATTAGCATCTACAATTGAGTTTTCCAGGCCTTGGTTATAGAAGATGGGTTTATGATGTAATATAGAATATTATAGTAGACTTTTAACTTGTAGATAAAGGAAAAATAGAAAACTCATAAGTTGACGTGAGTTCAAAATGAATTGTTGTTTTTGGGTATATTTGTGATTCAATATTATGGTTATTGCTTTGATTTGTATGACATGAATCTGTTCAAATTATTAAACTTAATGTGATAAAAAAATAATGAAAAAGGGTCAAAAATAGCAAGCCACCTAAATTGGACTTTGAAAAAAATTGGTATTTGTAGGATTTATTAGTAGGATTTTGTAGAAAATTAAAGTAAGTTGTTAAACCTAAATTTGAATTTTGTAATAGATTGAATTATTGAGAAAATGATAGGATCATTGCAGAATTCATCAAATGCCTATAAAAGGCAATGTAATTTGCTATTTTAAATAGTGTAAGAGAGTGAAAAAATAATAAGAGTTTATGCGTGTATTGTAATAAAATTAGTGTGAATTACTCATTTTTATGTTTTGAGCATTTTTTGCTTGATTATTTTCCTCTTCAACCCAACAAAGTGGTACCAGAGCCATTTCGTATCCAATCCTCTTCCCAAAAATCCCCGAGTAAAAAAGTCGAGTTTAAAGAGTTTCAGAAGCAGCCCAGAAAGTGTTGCAATAGGCTGTCAAAAGTGTTGCAACAAAACTGCAGAAAGTGTCGCAGTTAGCATAAAGTGTCGCCAATTCTAAACAAAGTTGCAATAGCCTCTGTACTTCCCTTCTGGAAAATTTTCAAGTTCATCTAAAATTGCAAGGAAATATTTTCCCTTGCTGTTCTCCTTGCAAAATCTGTCTGAAGCTATAGCGACGCATCAAAGTGTCGCAGTAGAATCAAAAGCGTTGCAACAACCCCTGTACTCTTTGAAAAAAATTTTCCTCTTCAAAAATGAATCTCAACGGCGTTTCCTTCATTTTCCCTCAACTTACAAAAATCAATTACAAAAATTGGTGTATCAAGATGAAAGCCATTCTAGGATCCCAAGAAGTTTGGGATATTGTTGAAAAAGGCTATGAAGTCCCAACTGCAGATGCACAACTGTCGCAAGCCGAAAAGGACAGTTTGCATAAGAGTCGTCGTAATGACCAAAAGGCTCTTAGTATCATCCATCAAGGGTTAGATGATGTTATGTTTGAGAAGGTGGCAGAAGCGACCACTTCCAAGCAAGCTTGGGATATACTACGAGTTTCTCTTCAAGGAGAGGAGAAAGTACAAAAAGTTCGGCTCTAAATGTTGAGAGAAGAGTTCGAGATGATGAAGATGAAGGAGATAGAAATGATTGTAGATTACTCCTCACAATTAAAATCTGTCGCTAACTAAATGCGGCAATATGGAGAAAAGCTTGAAGAATCCAGGGTTGTTGAAAAACTTCTAAGGTCACTACTACCAAAGTTTGACTACGTAGTAGTGGCAATTGAAGAATCTCGGGATATAAGTAAAATGACCGTCGATGAAGTAGTTGGCTCATTACAAGCACGTGTGGAGAGACTAAACAGATAAAGAGAAGATTCTGTAGAATAAGTCTTCGCAGCAAAGGTTTCAGTCAAAGGTGAAAATAGCCAGGATTCTAGCCATTACGGACGAGGACGTGGTAGAGACCGTAGAGGAAATGGAAGAGGAAGAGGACGTGGCAGAAATCAACCATTCGGTAGAGGTGAAAATAATAATGGAGATAATCAGTCCATACGAGGCAGAGGTCGTGGTCATGGACGTGGACGAGGAAGAGGAAACTGGAGGCACAATGATGGACGTGACAAGTCCAATGTTAAATGCTATAATTACTCCAGATATGGCCACTATGCAGTAGAATGTCGGAGCCCACCAAAGCAAACAGAGGAAACGGCAAACAACATTGAAGAAGTGGACGTAACCAACACGGTATTACTAACCCGTGAAGGTGAATACACTCAAGAAAACAACTTATGGTATCTTGATAATGGTGCAAGTAACCATATGTGTGGAGATAAGAAAATGTTCGTAGAGATGGACCAGTCATTCAGTGGTAATGTTGTTTTTGGGGATTCCTCAAGAGTTCCTATTCAAGGAAAAGGAACTATTCTTATTCATTTAAAGAATAGAGAGCACTAATTCATCTGTAATGTTTATTACGTTCCAAACATGAAAAGCAACATTTTAAGTTTGGGACAACTGCTGGAGAAAAATTACCAAATTCACATGGTGAATCGAAAGTTGGTGCTATTAAATGAAAAGAAGGAGCTACTAGCTAGTGTACCAATGTCAAAAAATAGAATGTTCACTCTCAACATCAAGACGGATGTAGCAAGATGCTTAAAAGCTTGCGTGAAAGAATCTGATTGGCTTTGGCATTTGAGATTCGGTTATCTCAATTTTGGAGGGTTGAAATTGCTAAGGCAGAAGAAGATGGTGCATAGTGTTCCGCTGATTAATAAACCCCATCAGCTTTGTGAAGGATGTCTTGTTGGAAAACATTCTAGAACTAGTTTTCCAAAAGAGTCCATGTCAAGAGCAAAGGCTCCCCTTGAGCTTATTCATGCCGATGTTTGCGGACCAATGACACCAATATCATTGGGAGGCAACAAATATTTCTTGCTATTCATTGATGATTATAGCAGAAAGACATGGGTTTATTTTTCTAAAAGAGAAATCAGAAGTTTTTGAAGCATTTAAAAAGTTTAAAGCTATGGTGGAAAAAGAAAGTGGCTATTACATCAAAGCTTTAAGATCTGACAGAGGGGGAGAATTCACGTCAAATGAATTCGAAAGATTCTGCGAGCATCAAGGAATCCGTCATTTCTTGTCAGTCCCGAGATCGCCTCAGTAAAATGGTGTTGTTGAAAGAAAGAATAGAACCGTGATGGATATGGTGAGGAGCATGTTAAAGAGCAAGAATTTGCCCAAAGAATTATGGCCTGAAGCTTTTGATTGTGCTGTCTACATCTTGAACCGATCTCCAACAACAAGTGTGTCGGATATGACACCCCAAGAAGCATGGAGTGGGAGAAAGCCTAATATCTCTCATTTTCATGTTTTTGGGAGTGTTGCACATGTTCTTGTTGCGGATGAAGAAAGGAGAAAGCTGGACGACAAAAGCAAAAAATACTTGTTCGTGGGATATTCAGAATTTTCAAAAGGTTATAAGATGTTTGATCCTGACACAAGGAAGACGATCATCAGTAGGGATGTGACTATTGACGAGGAAGCAATTTGGGAATGGAATAATGACAAGCAGAAGAATTACAGTTTTTATCCTTTCACCATGGACGAAAACAATGATCGAGATGTGGAGGAGTCAGGCAAAGCATCGACATCATATAGTCCCATTCCAATTGCATCTCCAGGATAAGATGATGATGAAAGTCAAAGTCTAAGAGAAAGACCTAGAAAATATCGACTTGTTGAAGATCTTTATGATGCAACTAGAGAGCTCAATGAAGAATTGACTCTTTATTGTCATCTTATTGATAGTGAACCTATTGATGCTGAAGAAGCCATGAAAGATGAGAAATGGAGAAAAGCCATAGAGGAGGAGATCAATTCAATTGAGAAAAACAAGACGTGGGAGTTGACCAAACTTTCAGCTGACAAAAAGCCCATTGGAGTCAAATGGGTGTTCAAAGCAAAGAAGGATGAAAATGGAGAAATCGTTCGACATAAAGCGAGGCTAGTCGCAAAGGGATATAGTCAAAAACCCGGTATTGACTATGATGAAGTATTTGCACCAGTAGCAAGAATGGAGACCATCAGACTGGTGATCTCAGTCGCTACCCAAAATGGATGGAAGATCCACTAAATGGATGTAAAGTCAACATTTTTGAATGGATACTTGGAGGAAGAGATCTATGTCCAACAACCACCTGGTTATATTGTCAAAGGTCATGAACGAAAAGTGTTAAAGCTGAAGAAGGTGTTGTACGGACTTAAGCAAGCACCGAGAGCTTCGAACAGCCGCATCGACAAATACTTTTGCGAGAATGGATTTATCAAGTGCCCATACGAGTATGCCTTGTACGTGAAAGTGAAAGGTGGAGACATATTGCTTGTTTGCTTATATGTGGACGATCTCATATTTACCGAGAACAATCGTCAAATGTTTAATGATTTCAAGAAGACGATGACTCGTGAATTCGAAATGGCTGATATTGGCCTGATGTCGTACTATCTTGGCATTGAAGTGAAGCAAAGTGATGATGAAATCTTTATTTGTCAAAGTGGCTTCACCCAAGAGATCTTGAGGAAATTTAAGATGGAAAATTGCAACCCTGTCAGCACTCCGGCCGAATGCAGTTTTAAATTGACCAAGGATGAAAATGGAGTCAGGGTGAACCCGACAATTTTTTAAAGTTTGATCGGGAGTCTCAGATACCTGACGTGCATAAGGCCAGATATTCTGTATGCAGTTGGACTAGTGAGCAGATACATGGAAGAACCGAAGGAGTCTCATTGGAATGCAGCGAAAAGAATACTCCGCTATGTTAAAGGTACAACTAATTTTGGATTGCATTATTCAAAATCTGACGAATTCCAATTAGTTGGCTATAGCGACAGTGATTGGGCTGGTGATAAAAATGACCGAAAAAGTACAAGTGGGTTTGTATTTTTTCTCATTAACACGGCATTTACTTGGAGTTCAAAGAAGCAACCTATAGTGACGTTGTCAACATGTGAAGCTGAATATGTTGCTGCAACATCATGTGTGTGTCATGCAATATGGCTGGGAAGACTATTAACGGAACTTCAAATGACACAACATAATCCAACGAATATTTTTGTCGATAACAAATCGGCATTGGCATTGGCGAAAAATCCTGTCTTCCATGATCGAAGCAAACACATTGATATAAGGTATCATTTCATTCGAGAGTGTATTGAGCAGAAGGAAGTCACATTGAAGTATGTCAAAACACAAGATTATTTACAAAGCCATTGAAGTATAACGTGTTCAATCAATTGCGAGCGTTATTGGGAATAACGGATAATTAAGTTTACGGGGGAATGTTCAAATTATTAAACTTAATGTGATAAAAAATAATAAAAAAGGGTCAAAAATAGCAAGCCACCTAAATTGGACTTTGAAAAAAATTGGTATTTGTAGGATTTGTTAGTTTGATTTTGTACAAAATTAAAGTAAGTTGTTAAACCTAAATTTAAATTTTGTAATGGATTGAATTATTGA
Source organism: Euphorbia pulcherrima (assembly GCA_947683365.1). Classification (NCBI taxonomy): domain Eukaryota; kingdom Viridiplantae; phylum Streptophyta; class Magnoliopsida; order Malpighiales; family Euphorbiaceae; genus Euphorbia; species Euphorbia pulcherrima. The sequence continues at coordinate 11,940,917 of CANTUS010000016.1, forward strand.
GAAAATGATAGGATCATTGCAGAATTCATCAAATTCCTATATAAGGCAATGTAATTTGCTATTTTAAATAGTGTAAGAGAGTGAAAAAATAATAAGAGTTTATGAGTGTATTGTAATAAAATTAGTATGAATTACTCATTTTTATGTTTTGAGCATTTTTTACTTAATTATTTTCCTCTTCAATCCAACAGAATCCACAACAATTTATTGTTGGAACGGATATTATTTTATTTTATTTTTTACATACAGTTATATTGGTACTATTAATGTTATACAAATATATTCCATTTTCTAGTTAAGACAACATAAATAATGTAGAACATGTTTTCATTTTCTAAGAAAAAGAAGCTTCAAAATGCAAACTTTGAGAAAGTGGTTAACCATAAAAAGTGAGGTGAGAGATTAATTGTTTTGCTTGCACAGAATGGAGTACCTGAAGAGACATTTTCCTTTTTCTGGCCAAGATGGACTAGAAGAGCTGAAGAAAATTGCTATGCGTTTTGAGGAAAAGATTTACACTGCTACTGTGAGCCTGGTATGTTGGCAGTGCTGGATGTTGGATCATAAACTTAATCCAAGTTAAAAAAACTCAAGAAACCCAAACCAAATAAAAATGAATCCAAGCCCACAAATCCAAATTGTAGTAAATTATTTAGATATTTTTAAGTATGTTGATTTTATTTTGTGGATGGAAAATGTATGATGTGTTAAAAAGTTGTGTTAGGTTTGATGAATGGTTAGAAAGTGTGATATGTGGAAGGTTAGTTGAAAGTTGTGGTTAGTAATGTGTTAGTTGTAAAATGTGGTTAATATTTTGTGGTTGTATTATTTAGGTGACTTGGCTAATTTATAAGCCTTGTATTAGGATACATATTCACCTATAAATAGGTGGGTGTTTAGTTGTTTATGCATCAACAAAATAAGAACTTCTTTAGAGAGAAAAGAAGTAAAGAGTGAGTTGTAGTATTGTATTTTGAGTGTGAGTGTTCTTGTAATACTTTTGAGTTTAATAAAAGTTGTTCATTTGAGTGTTTTAATTCCAACAAAGTGGTATCAGAGCCAGGTTGAAAGCTCGAGTCCTCCTCCTGAAAAGAATTTGTTTTTTCCCGAGTGCGGAAAAATCAAGTTGAAACTGCCCAGGCGTTGCAGTAGCTTAAAAACCCAGAAAGTGTCGCAATAGACTGCCAAAAGCGTTGCAATACGTCCAATGTGTTGCAAAAGACTCCAGAAGTGTCGCAGTAGACTGCAGAAGTGTCGCAGAAGAGTCCAGAAGTGTCGCAGCAGACTCCAGAAAGTGTCGCATCACACTCCAGAAAGTGTCGCAATAGCTCCTATACTTCTAGAAAAGCTATTTGAGTAAGATGGCGAATAACGTGACATCCTTTCAAGTTCCAACACTCAACAACAACTACGACAATTGGAGTATCAAGATGAAGGCTCTTCTCGGTGCTCATGATGTTTGGGATATCATAGAGAAAGGATTCAAGGAGCCCGAAAATGAAGCCTCTCTCACGCTAGATCAAGCTACAACTTTGAAGGATACCCGAAAGAGAGACAAGAAAGCTCTCTTCCTCATCTATCAAGCATTAGATGATGACGGTTTTGAAAAGATTTCAAGTGCAACTTCTGCCAAGCAAGCATGGGAGAAGCTACAAACCTCTTACAAAGGAGCCGAAAAGGTGAAGAAGGTCCGTCTCCAAACACTAAGAGGTGAGTTTGAATCCTTGCACATGAAACCATCCAAGTCTATCTCCGATTACTTTTCAAGAGTAGCAGTCGTTTCTAATCAATTGAATAGAAATGGTGAGAAGTTAGAAGATGTAAGAATAATAGAGAAGATACTCCGCTCGTTGGATCCCAAATTTGAGCACATTGTGGTGACGATTGAAGAAACCAAAGACTTAGAGGAGATGACGATTGAAGAACTCCAAGGATCAGTACAAGCCTACGAAGAAAAGCATAAGAAGAAGTAAGGTATCTCTGAGCAACTTCTCAAGTTGCAACTTAAGGATACGAGTGAAGGCCAAGGCAATGGTAGAAACAACCATGGCAGAGGCAGAGGCAGAGGCAGAGGACGAGGCCGCGGACGAGGAGGAAGCCGTGGTCATGGATAGGGTTGAAATTACAACAACAATTCCAACAACTATAAGAAAGGAGAAAGCTCCACACAAGGTCGTGAAAAAGGAAATTCGAACTCGAGGTATGACAAATCTCAAGTCCGATGCTATAATTGTCAAAAGTTTGGGCATTACGCTTCAGAATGTAGAGCTCGAAATGATCAATTTGTAGAGAAGGCAAATTTCGTGGAGGAGAAGATTGAGGAGAAAGAAACGCTATTATTGGCATACAACAACAGTGATCATCAAGACAACACATGGTATCTCAACACCAGTGCAAGCAACCATATGTGCGAAAAAAGAAGCTTATTCATGGAGCTGACTGAAGAAGTAAGTGGCGATGTCTCATTTGGAGATGACAGCAAGATATCGGTGAAGGGGAAAGGTAACATCCTCTTTCATGCTAAAGATGGTAGCCACCAATTAATTTCAAATGTCTACTATGTGCCTAATATGAAGTGCAACATTCTAAGTTTGGGCCAACTCTTAGAAAAAGGCTATGATATTCACATGAAAGATTGTAGTCTTTTAATAAGAGACGGCAAAGGAGATCTGATTGCTAAAGTACAAATGTCAAAGAATAGAATGTTTCCTTTCAACATTCGACACGATGTTACGAAGTGTTTGAAGGCGTGTTACAAAGACGCATCGTGGTTATGGCATCTTCGATTTGGTCATCTCAACTTTGGAGGATTGGAGTTGTTATCCAAGACGAGAATGGTTAGAGGTTTACCATGTGTCAATAATCCTGATCAATTGTGCGAAGGATATCTACAAGGGAACCAATTCAGAAGAAGCTTTCCAAAGGAGTCAGACTATAGAGCCAAGAAACCGCTTGAGCTCATCCATACCGATGTGTGTGGTCTTATTAAGCCAAGTTGTCTCGCTAATAGTAACTACTTCCTTCTCTTTACTGACGATTATTCAAGAAAAACTTGGGTGTATTTCTTAAAGCAGAAATCAGAAGTCTTTGGAGTGTTTCAAAAGTTCAAAGCAGTCGTGGAAAAGGAGAGTGGTCATAAGATCAAAGCCATGAGATCTGATCGAGGAGGAGAATTCACATCCAATGAATTCAACGAGTTTTGTGCAGCACATAGAATCCGTCGAGCCTTAACGGTTCCTAGATCCCCCCAACAAAATGGTGTAGCAGAAAGGAAGAATAGAACAATTCTTGATATGGCACGGAGTATGCTTAAAAGCAAGAAACTACCCAAGGAGTTTTGGGCGAAAACAGTGGCATGTGCAGTCTACCTATTAAATCATTCTCCTACAAGAAGCGTGTGGGGAAAGACACCACAAGAAGATAGAGTGGAAGAAAGCCTAGAATTTCCCATCTTCGAGTCTTCGGGAGTGTAGCTCATGTTCATATACCAGATGAGAATCGAACCAAGCTTGATGATAAAAGCAAAAGTTTTATTTTCATCGGTTATGACTCAAGCTCAAAAGGCTATAAGCTATACAATCCGAATGAGAAGAAATTTATGATCAGCCGAGATGTGATATTTGATGAAGAAGGAGAATGGAACTTGGATTATCAAACGGAAGACTTCAATTTTTCTCCGTTCGAGGAAGATGAGCTGACAACACCTGAGCAACCAAGACAACTTCAACAAGGCCTCACAACTCCACCAACTTCTCCTACTCATAGAGATGGGTCATTGTGAGCACGGGATTTTGCAGTCCCTCTCGCGAGACGATGATGACGTGTACCCGATTTCAATACCTCAAAATAAAAGTTCTCTTCAGAATTTTTATTACCAAAATAATATTCCTTGTGAATTTTATAACTGGTAGAATCCAGTTCGGCGTGGCCGATAACGCGTTCGGTAGGAGCTTGAACCGATAATTTGCACCCAAATTAAATAATATCCATTAAAATATTGTTAAAAGCCATAAAGATGCCTTTTTCCACTAATAAACCACTTTTCCCGACTTTTTAGGCTTTTTGACCCGTTGGTTGTCGGTATGGTAGAGAATGATGTCACCACCGACATCATTCATGCCGCCGCCGGCATCATCATACCGCCGGTGGCATGACTCATGCCGCCGGCGACATCATCATGTCGCCGGTGACATGACACAAAAATGATTCCTCCACAGACAGCATGTCGGCCACTTTCGGCGGAATAAGTCAAAAAGGTCTCGAAAAATACCCCAATTTGCCTATAAAAGGCACCTAAAACTGCATTTAGAAGGGGGGACTGAAATTGTGGAAGAAAGGAGCTAAATTGGGCAATTAAGAGCTGAAATCGAGAGTAGATTTTTGTGAGATAAGAATTAGAAAAGGCAGGAAAAAGGATTCTAATCCACTTTTCCATGTTTTTCTTCTTCGAACTCTCTGATTGTGAGCTTAAATCGGTAGGTCTTTGGGTTAAATCAATTGAATAGAATTTAGAGACCTAAAACCTTTAAATTAACAATCAAATTATCATTCCAAGCTCCCCGGAGGCGTTATTGTTCAATTCACGAAGAGTTGGATTCACTACCCCGAGGTGAAAATCCTGAGTCTCATAGCTCTTCAGCTTTATTATTATTGTTTTGCACTATTTTTTTTATTGATTTGTATTTGCTTTAAGTTTTCGGTTATTTTAACTGCAAACCGCTGCTGCTGCGAGAAATTGAAGTCGCCGGTGACATGTGATGTTGCCGACTGTATCACCCATGTCGCGAGAGACATCGTGGATACGGCCGTTAGCGTCGCATTCCCCGGAGATCTCGTTTTCTCACGGAAACCCTTTTTTTACGGTACTCAGAAAGCCCTGTGCCTGTCTGCATGCTGATGTCGCCCATGACATAATCGATGTCGCCGGCGGCATCATTCATGCCGCCAGCGACATCATCTATGTCGTCGGCGGCATCAGATGCCCGACGGCGGCATAGCTTTCTGAACAACAGTATTGCCTTCGTTTGTTTCCCAATTAATTTATTTTCTGAAGGTAGGACCTATAGTGCAACGATGGAGGTTCAAAACCTCCTGAAAACAGACCCGCCCCTCGATGAGTGGTATATTCACTTGTAATCTGATTAAAGCAACGACCGAATCTAAAATTTGGATAAAAATGGAATTTCCCCGCAAACGCCATTCAAATCTCGTTTTAGCCATCCAATCGGGCTTTATGATGTCATAAATAAAATATGCCATATCTGTGTCAACTATCCTCTGCAGGTAGATGTATATCGGACATTCGGGTATTACATTTGTTACGTAGAAAATGTACAGGACTGGAAAATCTTTTAATAATTCTATTTTCCGCACTTATTTTTCCTTACATTTGTAAATGTTTTATTTATCGCTTCAATTGCTTGATAAATGCGAAAACCACAATATAACTGAAAATACAAATAAATAGGGTGGATTAAACCGATTAAGAAAGAATGAAGTATCCTAACTTGGCCTAATGAAAAGTACATAACATCATCCGAACTCGGAATCTCTACTTAAGGTATGGTCCAACCACCCGGTGGGAAAATCGTACCGAAAATTTCCCGGTTGAGCTGAACCGGGTGGCGACTCTATTCTAAGTACGGGGTTTCGATCTCGTATCTTTTAAGCATTACAATACACAAAATTATTTTCTTTTCAACCACATCACACTCGTCTCCCCGACGCACAAAAAGCGGGCCCGCCCGACAGGGCCCGGCCCCGCGCCGCAACCGCTCGAACAGCCGTCCGCTCACAGTGGCGACTCTGCTGGGGACTTTCTTTAAACTTGAACCTTCTTTCATAGTTTAAAAGACTTTGATGATGTATTGAAATCATTGGCCAAATTAAAACTTCATTCTTTTCTTATGACGCCTTGTCCTCACGAGTGTAGATAGTTCGGTAATTTTAGGTACCCTATTTTACCCGAGAAGCTCACAAAGTATCACTCATGCCCTGTTGGAATTGAGGATGCCTAGTGGGTGGATCACTCGTTTTAACCAACACGTAAACTCCTATGACCACGCCCATTCGGGTAGTGATTGAGTAAACGTGGAATCAAGGTAAACGGGAACCTTCTACATCAACAACCCTATACCAAAGCCACGTTAGAAAAAAAGCCTTAGCACATCATTCCCCTTAGGATTACCCAAAATGAATAAAATAATTGGGACGCGCTACATTCACCATTACCGGTGAAGCAGCCAAACTCCATCCTACCAAAGAGGCGTTACGCGGGAGTCAAAAGGTTGGAACAGGGCCGATTCGCATGCTAAGTGCTCTATGATCATACACCCCCACACATCGGCTTTAAGGGCCGAAAATGAATCAACTTGCCCTTACCACTTCCACCCGTGGAAGAGGTTTAGCAACATGTATAGGACTTCTCTTGTACCTCCGTTGCGTCACCACATATCGCTATGTATGACGTGAAGTACACACGCGTCATATATGTTGGAGGGTTAAGCCATCACATCATCCTTAACCACATCTACGTGCAGCCATGCGCACTACACGTCACTCCCAGGGCACAAAAAGCATGCATACCACGCATATCATTCACCCATCCACGTATAGCCTAATCCGCTACCTACCATTTTAGCTAGGAGGAGGCGCACTGACCGTCGCACCCTGGCCTGGAGAAGGATAGAACATCGCCTGATACGTCATCCTCTGACCCCGGTTGCGACCACGGAAGTTGAAGGAATCCCTCATACCGATTCCAGCGAGGAATCAGATTCAGAGCAAGTGCAGTTAAGCCAAAGTTTCCTTCGATCGACCATGTCTTTCCCGAGAAACGAAGGGACCCCCCCTCCAGAAGAGCCCCTAGGTCCCACTTCCAGCTCGGGAACAGGATCCCAACCACCTCCTGGCTTTGACTTGACCAATGCTATGTTGCAGTTCTTAAACTCAAATGCTTTCCAAGCCTCAATCCAAACTACGGTTGATGCAGCGGTTAAGCGAGCTCTGGAAAACAGGAATTCCGATAGAGTGTCGGCATCCGACATCCATGCCCCGGACGGTATAACTCGGATACTGACCAGTTTGGTAGAGGCAGGACCTGTCGCACCTATACTTCAATCAATCCAACCCCTGACAAGTCCATTCCAGTTTGGACAGGCTTCGGCTCTCTTGTCGACTTCGACCACTCCACCAGCTGTACTTTTCAACCCAAGACCTTTCACCCAAACCTCAACTCCTCTGACATTCAATCACCAAAGCCCATCATCTCGGCCTCTACCCTCATTCACACCTCCACAGTTTGTTGTAACTCCTAAAGGTACCACTTACCCCCAGAATCCATTTGCCAGCCATCTGACTGTCCGTCCTACGCTGCCTCCAACATTCAACGACCAGGTCACACAACCTCCGGGTGTGACACCTGAGGTAGCCGCTTTCGTTTGACAAATGATAGCTTCTCAGACCGTCAGCGACCAGGTCGTGCATTCTCCGGGCGCGACACCCCAAGCCCCAACCATCTCTCGCGAACCGATCAGCGACCAGGTCACGCAACCTCCGGGCGTGACACCAGAAATCCAAGCTTACATCAACCGCCTCATCATTAATAAAAAACCTAAAAGGGACGAGGATTGGGTCCCTGACAATTTTACTATGCCAAACATGGCTCATTATGATGGCTCGGGAGCACCCGCCTCTCACATCATAATGTACGAAAGGGTGATGCGGGTAAAGAAGCTAAGTGACAAAGTGCTGGCTGAGATGTTTCCTTGTTCTCTTCGGGGACCTGCACTCGAGTGGTACCACACTTTACCGCAGCATATTGTCGCCGACTGGACGCTCTTATCTGAGGCTTTGAAAGTACACTATGGGTTCAACACTATGATGGAGACGACCCTCCAACATCTTGAGAGGATCCGTCAAATGCCCAACGAAACCTTTAAGCAGTACTTCAATAGGTGGATGTCAACCCAGGTCTTGATGAAGTCTAAGCTTAGCCTTGAGGAAATGATTGTCAAACTCCTCGAAGGATCTCTCCCCTTGTTCCGCAAGGAAATGGCTACGGATTCTTTCCTTTCTTACAAAGCTGTGTTTGAGAAAGCAGAAAAGATTGAGCGTGAGGCAGAACGCGAGAAGGCCGAGAGGGCAGGAAAACCGTGGTTCAGGAAAAATGAAGCGCAACCCTCGACCCTAGCGCCGGTTAAGCCAAAAACACTGGCTGCTATCCAAACCATTTCTCATACCCCTGCTACGCCACCATCAATGATTGCCTCGGTCCAGACTCCTCGGCCCCCTTTTGTTTTGACCAACCCCTATAAATTGCCCCTCCGGGTCATCTTCCAACGGTTGAGGGAAGCGGGTTTTATACAGCCCCTTCAAGAATACAAGCCACCCAAACCTGAAGATAAGAATAACTTCTGTAATTATCACGTTCAGGTGGGGCACCAAACCAACAACTGCAAGGCCCTACTCTCAGCTATTCAGCGATTGGTTAGCGAGGCAAAGATTGCTGAACCAGAAAAAGCCCCGAGCACTATGAATAACCCTTTACCAAGCTTCAAAAGTAAGGTCGGAATGGTCCAATCTGGTTTACTTGAAGCCACAGTCTTCGACTTCCTTGCCCAGGGGCCGGGCAGTAGTAATTTCGTCCTGGTCATCGGTTCAGGACTTCCATCTTGCTCAGTTTTTGAACTTATCAATCAGGCTAACCCAGGAGTTAACTCCATTCAAGGAATGGAAAGGGATCCAAGCCAACCAAAACAAAAGGGTCGTAGGTCTAAACCATTTGTGGCAAAGAGAAGGAAAGCTGAGGGAAAGGCACTATTCAGTGTAGATTCTTTTGTTTCAAAGGAGAACTATTCTGATGAGGAGGGGGAAATGGCTCGGGAATCTAAGGCCGTAAGTACCAACTTGTTCAAGGTCGACCACCATGACCTTTTTAGTGTGGATAAATATGAACTACGAGACCCAGATTTGGACTCTGAAGAGCAGCAGTACCTATTTGAGACGTGAGCCACCAAGAGCGTCTTACTCGACAATGTCCTCAATATCACCCGGAGTGGTCGTGTATATCAGCCGGAAGACCGGTATCTCCGTCTAAACAAAGACCCGATTCCTGGCAGGGTGGGAACTACAGCGAGGCCCCCTTCTCCACCTCCACCTGTCCCTACTAGTCTTGAGGTTGACCCCCTCATTACCCAGTCGAAAAACACCCAAGCCCGATACAGCATCTGGCAACTGGTGATTGACTCAGAAAGGCATCGTAAGGGTTTGATCAAACGGCTCCTTGACCTGGAGGCTAGTCCGACCACTTCGGTCGTTGAGATGTGCGCTACGATAGGAGAAGGCATTCCCTCAAGAAAAGGGCCTCAGATCATGTTTGATAGTTTTGATCTTACACTTGAAGGAAGGGATCACAATAGGGCCTTGTTCATCCGGGTTCAAATTCTTGATAAGGTCATCCCATGCGTCATGGTAGATGATGGCTCCGCCCTAAACCTATGCCCTTTAAAGATCCTTCCTCATCTGGGACTGTCAGAGGACATGCTCGAAAGGTCCAACACTGTTATTAGAGCTTATGACGACTCAAAGCGCAATGTAATTGGGGTCTTTGAGGCAGGGGTTACTGTCGAAGGTATCACAAACAATGTACGTTTCACCGTCATTGACATTCCTGTTACCTATTCTCTGCTGCTTGGCCGGCCATGGCTCCATGCATTGGGTGCAGTACCCTCCACATTACACCAAAAGATCAAGCTAATCTATGGTGATAGAATGATAACTATAGAGGCCGATCCTGCTTCTGTCATGGCCGTTATGGAAGCCGAAGCAAACCTAGAAAAGAGCCTCCAGATTGCCGTGATTAGTAAGGCTGAAAGATCCCTTCCCCTTTGGCACAGCTACCTCCACGCGGGTATGGGCAAGCTAATGAAGAAGTCTGGTTACAGGCCTGGCAAGGGTGGAGGAATACATGAACAGGGGATTATTGAGGCATTGGAACCAAAGATCCTCATTCGTGGAGCTGGACTGGGGTATAAGCCTAGAAAAGCCTATCGTCGCGTCCCTCACTGTTATTGCCGCATGGTCACTACTTGTGAAATCCAGGGAAAGAGGCTTTATAAAGGGGAGACCGAACCAATCGAGCATGACGGGAAAATGTGGCCCGGCTTTGAAATCTTTAAAGATGTCTACGACTTTGAGGCCGGTCACATGATAACTTCAGCTGAACCTGAACCTGCAGAGTCTGATGTGCCTGTCAACGTGGTATCTAAAAAAGATAAGGGGAAAGATAAGATGTATCCCGAAGGTGAGTCTATCGATCCAGAAATTGAGGATGCCGTGGCAACCGTGATGAGAGCTATGGCACTACTGATGAAGAAAGGCTGGAAAGGTAATGGGAAAGAAGATGCCACTACAGCTATAGTAGAAGAGCTCGCCAGGACTTTAACCGAAAAGGCTGACCTGTCTGAGGGATCGTCGCTCACCACTACCCAAAAGACCACCTGGGAGCACAACCTAAGCACCACCCCGACAGATGATACAGGGAACACACCTCCCATTGACGCAACCGCTGAAGTCCCTCAGCATGTGGAGGAAGATATGGATGATGTAATTTTTAATATTTCTGATGTTTTTGATACGAACAATGCCGCTTATGAGGCTTTTTACGCAATGAATAACTCCCGTTCAGCTTACTTGTTTGATGTCTTTCCGAATGGATCCATGCATTCACGTAACAATATGCATAACGTTTTTGGCATTAGTGAAACTCTATTAAGTGAAATAAACCTAAGTACGGATGACAATCCAAAAATGGTAACCATTTCTAAAGACTTAACTCCCGAGGAAAAAAGTGAGATCATAAAAGTGCTTAAGAATCATGTTAATGCTTTCGCCTGGTCATACGAGGACATGCCTGGGGTTGATCGACAAATCGTCAAACACAGGATCCCAACTGATCCTAAATTCTGACCTGTCAAACAGAAGCTCCGCCGGTTGAGACCTGAATGGGCAGAACAAGTTAAGATAGAAGTTTCAAGGTTGATCGAAGCTCGATTCATAGAAGTAGTAGAATACCCGACTTGGTTGTCCAACATCGTCCCGGTACCAAAGAAGGATGGTAGAGTTCGAGTCTGCGTAGACTTTCGAGATCTCAATAAAGCCTCGCCGAAGGACGACTTCCCTCTCCCGCACATCGATGTCCTAATTGACAGTGCCGCCAGGGCGGCTATGTATTCGTTCATGGATGGATTCTCAGGATACAATCAAATCCTGGTTAATGTTGCCGATAAAGTCAAAACAGCATTCATTACTGAGTGGGGGGTTTATTGCTATAAGGTAATGACATTCGGGTTGAAAAATGTCGGAGCCACTTATCAACGAGCTGTAACTGCCCTACTACACGACATGATCCATAAAGAAGGGGAAGTGTACGTGGACGATATGATTGTGAAATCCGCCACTCGAGAGGAACACCCTGCTGTTCTTGACAAGTTCATCGCTCGCATTGAAAAATACAATCTTCGTCTAAATCCAAAGAAGTGCGTGTTTGGAGTTACCTCCGGCAAGCTGTTAGGACACGTGGTTAGCCAAAAAGGAATTGAAATGGACCCAGACAAAGCCAAAGCCATCAGGGATATGCCTTCCCCTAAGACGGAGAAAGAAGTCCGATCATTTTTAGGGTCCTTACAGTATGTTAGCCGATTCATTGCCCGCCTCACTACTGTCTGCGAACCCATCTTTAAGTTGTTGAAGAAACAGCAACCCGTGGTATGGAACAATCACTGCCAGGTAGTATTCGACAGAATTAAGGCATACCTTATCAATCCACCGGTCTTGACGCCTCCCATCCCAGGGAAACCACTCATCCTTTATCTGGCCATTGAAGAAACGTCCGTCGGAGCCATGCTTGTCCAAGAACATGATGATAAGCGTGAGCATGCCATCTACTACCTAAGTAAAAAACTGTTGGATTACGAAACCCGATATTCAATTGTGGAGAAGACTTGTGCTACCATGGTTTGGCTCACTAAGAAGTTGCGACATTATTTCCAATCCTATCGAGTCCAGGCCGTAGCCAAAATTGATCCAATGAAGTTTCTTTGTCAATCCCCTACTCTAGCCGGCAAATTGTCACGATGGCTACTTCTCTTATCTGAGTTTGACATTGAATATGTAACCCGAAAGGTCATTAAAGGGAGGGCTGTAGCCGAATTCTTGGCTAATCAACCCCTCAGCTCCGATTATAAGGAAAATTTAGAGTTCCCTGACAAACAGCTAGCCTCTGCTACAACCCTTGTTGACGGTTGGACAATGTACTTTGACGGCGCTGTGAACCGCTAGGGATCAGGTCTCGGAGTCATCATCGTCACACCAGATAATGAGATAATCCCGTTATCCAAACGTTTAGAATTCACTGTCACCAACAACGGCGCTAAATACAAAGCTTGCTTGTTTGGCCTCGAGGCTCTTCTTCAGGTTCAAGCACACCATGTATCCGTCATCGGAGATTTGGCTCTAGTAGTTCGTCAGGTTGTTGGAGATTGGGAAGTTAAAGAAGAATCCCTTCGCCCTTATGTTGAGGCCGTTCACGAATTGTCTGAGAAATTTACCTTATGCTTGTACCGCCATGTCCCTCGAGATGAGAACCAAATGGCAGATGCTCTCGCCACTCTCGCATCCTTATAGGAAGGACCCCAACAGCAACCTATCCGCCCGTTGGTTTTGCTATCCACCAAGACCCCATATCGTGTTCAAACAACTCCTCCAGTTCTCGCCATTTCATCCGAACCTTGTTGGTATTCTGACATAGTCTTATTTCTTCAGACCGGCCAATACCCCACAGATTCTTCCAACTCGGATCGTACCACCCTACGGCGGCTTGCTACCCAATTTCGTATTATAGATAATGATCTATTCAAGCGCACCAGTGAGGGCCTACTCCTCCGTTGCCTCACTGATACCGAGGCTCAGAACGTAATGATCCAGGTCCATGCCGGCGACTGTGGCCCTCACATGAATGGTCTGGCCCTTGCAAAGAAGATCCAGCGACTAGGGTATTTTTGGCTCACTCTCACAGCTGATTGTATCGCCCAAGTCAAACGATGCCACCAATGCTAGATTTACGGGGACATGCGACATTTGCCACCGACCGAGCTCCATCACTTGTCCACCCCTTGGCCATTCTCGGCATGGGGTATAGATATAATTGGTGAAATCCGTCCTTCCTCAACGAATGGCCACAAATTCATTGTGGTAGCAGTAGATTACTTTTCAAAATGGGTTGAAGCCGAATCCTTCACCAATGTCACTGCCAGACAGATGGCTAAATTCATAGAAAAGCATATCTTTGCGTGGTATGGGCTCCCACATCATATAGTCTCAGATAACGGGGTACAGTTTCAGGGAGCAACCGCTTCGTTAATCGAGAAGTATGGGATCGAACACCACAGGTCTTCTCCATATAGACCACAAGCCAATGGAGCTGTTGAGGCAGCCAATAAATCGGTAAAGAAGATTCTTTCTAAGATGATAGCCAGTTATAGAGATTGGGCGGATAAGTTGCACTTCGCTATTTGGGGATACCGCACCAGCATACGCACTCCGACAGGCCAAACTCCATTTTCTTTGGTCTACGGAATGGAAGCGGTCTTGCCAGTTGAGACTCAGGTGACCTCATTAAGAGTTGCCCTGGAAGCTAAGTTAGAAGAATCAAAATGGACTCGGACAAGGTTCGAACAGTTGAACATGATGGATGAACAAAGGTTGAAAGCCCTTGACAACCTCCAGATGTACCAACAACGTGTGGCCCGGGCATATAACAGTCGGGTAAAACATTAAAAGTTCCCCCTAAAGGTCGGTGATCTGGTCCTCAAGCAGTTGAAACACTCTACCACTAATGTGAGGGGAAAATTCAGGCCGAACTGGGAAGGACCATATGTGATAAAGAAGCTGCTTAGCAAAGGGGCAGCTAAACTTATGGACATGGATGGGAACGAGTTCGTAAATCCAGTAAACCAAGACAAACCTGCTAGATCGAAAACCCGAACAGGGCGATCTAGGCAAAAGTTAGGGTATGTGAGCACAGAGCGAGTGCCTTCTAGAAAACCGAACTCGGCTAGTCGGCACCGGGAGTTAAGTCGATGGAAATGGCAACCAAACATCATGTACTTTATTTTATCTCGATTAATAAAAAGTTTTCTTTTGTTAAAATCTAGATGCTTATGCTTACGTGAATCATGTATTCATAAATTCAAGACAACTTCGACAAGCTTTGAACAGGGTTCATTTTGTTCCATTTTAGAGTAAAAAAAAACTGATGATTCCGACAATGACAAGACTTAAAACGAACTTCCCGCATCATCATCCTGGTACCTAGAGATCCGCCTTGGTGTGCTAGTAGAGAGAGAATCTTCCCCTCGCTCTGCACATTCCCCCTTCAAACGGGCCCATGACCGCTTTCGACGGGTCGGCAAACCTCTTATCTCGGCAAGCCATCCTCTATAGTATGTATCAGTTTCAGTGGTTTCTAGTTGATCATAATCTAGAATCTCGAACACAGCCTCCCTGGACCACTTCTCCTGAATATGGTTGACCCACCTAGCTTTGTAAACTCCGATCTGGTTGTGAGGCAATTTGATCGGGACTCTCTGCCTTTTACCATACTGACGACATAGCCGGTATGGGGTATAAAATGAAGATTTCTCCAAGCCTATCAATTGAACACAGGCTCCCCAAGATTCTACGACCACATCTTGAATTCTCCACCACGGACTAACCCACTGAACCTGCGTGTCAGTATACCCCCTCAGGATAGTCACCCAATCGTCATATGTCAGCTCATTGAAATCGGCCCGCATAAGCCCTCTCTCCCTCAGATGGACAGGAAGATACTTTTTTGGATTCCCTCGGGGTGCCTCCCTCAGCTTTAGCTTCTCCATCAACCAGACCTATAAATGCAGAACTCGGGTAAGGATAGGAGAAAGAAATGCTGGGATCAAAAAGAACAAGAGATACCTGTAATAATGTGAATTGATCCCCAATGAGTGACAAGTCAACAGAAGCAGCATCCACGTTTAACAAAACATCGGCCAATCCCACGGCCACGGGGGAAGCCCCTGTCGACATGGGACCAATGAGGGAAATTAACCTCAGCGGAGCGACCAGGCTCACTCCACACATAAACTCTGCCATAAGTAATAAGGCCATCATAAATGGCCAAGCAGGATGGGATCGAGACACTCCACGACACCACTCCAAGACTGCTTCGAGCTGAAAACCAGGTCTGTCAGGCAACTGAGATAGAAATGGGTCGATAGAATCTAAATTCCATAGCCCTCGTGGGATTCCATTTATGCCAAATTGAAGATCCGGTAACGCCAGCGAAACGCGCTTAGGACACGGAGTCCCTAAAATAGCATGGAATTCTTCGAGCAAGGGGCAAAGCTCAAACGATGAAAAGCGGAAAACATGGTCCATTGGATCCCAAAAGGACAATACCGCTCGAAGGAATTCGCGGCTCACAGGCTACGCCGCGACATATCGAAAACCCCAAAGCCTGAATTTTTCGAGCCTCTTCCAGTCGACATTCCCCAAACTCTGTAGAAAACCCCGTAGTTTTTGATTATGGGTTGCCATGATAAGTAGTGGACAGAATGGTTGAAATCAGACTGCTGGAAAGTTGATGCCGCCGGCGAAGTGGTTGATGCCGTCGGCGATTTGGTTGATGCCGCCGGCGGTATGGAGCCAACTAGGGCGATATCAGACGATGTCGCCGGCGATATGGACTTCAGACAGCCCTGTATATATTATTTTAGCTCGAACCATTTGGGCGATATGGGTCATGCTGCCGGCGGCATGGAGTGAATTTTTCGGCGACATCAGAAACATTTCTGCCATTTCAGACCTGTGCAAAACCTGTAAACAATCATATTCATCTTTATATTCAAAATAGAAGCCCGGGGGCACAAATTGCTCAAATTGTATCGAATCCTCTGGCCCATAACAAAAATATCAAAAACCCAATGTGTCGGAGGTACAAACAAGAACAAGGCAAAACAAAAAGGAAAAGCAAAACTAAGCATATCCGCCACTACCGGCTGGACGTGATGAAACGTCATCGGGACTTGCGAACCAATCGTCAACATCGTCTGCCTCTCTTCCCTCCGTCATGGGAACACTACTAGACTCCTCAGCCGCGGTAAACGCACGTCGGCCGGCAGACTTCTTGACCCCCCTACGACTGGTACCCCCAGGGTGCGCACGATCCAGATTCTGTTTACTTCTCTGTTCTTGAGCGGTGGCCGCCAGCTGTCCCTCGAGATCGCTCACGCGGCGCTGTAAAGCTGCAGTCTCCTCCTCATACCGTCGCCGGGCTGCATCAGCATCAGACAAAGAAAGGGCTAAAAAATCCTGCAAACCGGAGAAAATATCAGCCTTGCATATCATGCATAACATCCATACATATATCCCATCTTAACATGTGCATAAAATACCTGAACCAGAAGCGATTGCCCAATAAGGGTATCCCGGAGAATGAAATTGTTCTCCGCGAGTTGCTCCACATGACTCCGCGCCACCTAACAAATCCAAAAAGCAAATCCTTAGACACCCGCATCTAAGACTTAATAAGAAAATAATTATTAGGACCTACGTAGGTTGTATTTTCGGGCATGAAAATCGGGGCTTGCCGGCTCGAGCCAACATTCCTAAGAGAGAATTCGCCTCGGGAGTTCATCAATAGGAAAGTGGTTTCCAACGGATTGACCAATCTCCCCTCCACAAAGTTTATGCCCTCCGGCGCACCATAATGTCGGGTCCCACTTTGGTTATCACGGCACCTCTTTCTCGCAGGCTCCTGCAAAACGTGAAAGTCACACGTCAACAACATCCATAAACGACTCTAAAATCATACACACAAGCACAATTATACCTCGAAAGAACGATGTTCCCCCTGGGACGTCGACACACTCCCGCCAGCTACACCCGCACCTACCTCATCCACCCCCTCAGGGTCGACCGCAACATCCCCTTCCAACGCTTTATCCTCATCATCATCCTCCTCCTCAACGTCCACAATGCCTCCTATGCGCCTCTTTTCGTCCTCCAATCGTTGCTCATTGTGATACTCAATTGTATCGTTGCTGTGGATGCGAGGACACACAGGGAGTAGGCGCTGAAAAAGCTGCTCGTAGAGGCCAGGAACGCTAGGGATCACACGGCCATTTCCTTCAATGTAATCAGCTTTGTCGGCCTCAGCAGAAATCACCAAATGAGGCCACCACAAGCCCCGCGGAGGATCAGCAGGCACCGGTCTAGCTGCAACCGGAAGGGACCTCCAACCCCGGACGCGCTCGCCCAGATACCACTGCTGAGACAGTGGGCACTCAATAACGAACCGGCGGTCATCCACCTCTCTCCGCACCCGTGCAACCTCAACCAAATTCTCCACCCCATCGAACGGGTCCAAGACAAGCTACAACCAACATAAGCCCATATAAAAAAAAAAAATTCGCGTACCGAACTCAGTCGCACGCTCCTTAGGACCTCCCTATACAGCGTAGGGTACTTTGCCATCCCACCAATACCCCCGCACCAGCGAGCAAGGAAATGAGAGCCCGGCGGCACAACCTTCTTAAACTCCATCGGTGGGAGGATCTGATGCTCAAAGGCCCAGGCCTGCACAAATGACGACCGATCGATCAATTCAAAAGACGTCATAAGAACACATGTTATCTAAAAAAAAAAAGATCTATACCTGAGTAGCAGATGGCAAAGGCGAAGGGCTTTTTCATTCTTCCGGGCTCCCACGTCCAGCCCGTGGTACAATTGGGCCAAGATGGCCCTCGGCCAATTCTTCCTCCTGATTCCCGGCACATCTTCCACCGCGGTTATAAGTATGTAGTTGATCTTACTCCCCGAGATTGGGAAGAATAGCACGGTAAGTAGTGAGATCACAAAGGAACGGACACATGCCTCCCTTTCCTCCTCAGACACCACATCCACCTGGGTCCAATAATGGTACAACGCACCATAGGACAGCCGCCCAGAAACGGCCTTCAATCCGAACAACTCCTTTACCCGCCTCACCACGGGCCTCTCAACATGGTACTTGTCCATGTAGACATTAAAATGGATAACCTCATCCGTCCAAGGAAGGCCGATCATGGCTACCACATCAGAAGGGGTAATTGTAGCTTCCCCAAAGGGGAGATGGAAGGTGTGGGTAGTCTCGGACCACCTTTCAGTCAAGGCCGTTACTGAAGAATGAGGTAGCTTAGGCATCAATATAGGCATGATTCGAGCCAAATCCCCAAACCCCGTCTCGTTAATCGCGAGCGTAAGCTCGGGATCATTCTCTAAAATATGATGCCACCACTCGCCGATGGTGCCAATCCCTCCTGTGTAAGTCAGTTCGTATGGCTGCAAAATCGAAAGCAAAATGGATCAATTCTGTGCATTTCTGTCAAAAAGGCTGCTGATGTCGCCTCTATTAAAAGCGATATTGCCGGCGGCATCAGCCCATACTGCCAGCGGCATGGCTCATGTCGCCGGCGACATCAGCTTCAACAGAAGCGACATCAGACTCCTATAAGACTCCCATAAAGCCTTTGGCAAAGACTGATGTCGCCAGCGACAACACTGATGTCGCCAGCGGCATCACTCTACGCGGGCAGAACCAGTTTTCTCCCTAAATCGCACCCATCGTGCCAAAAATCACAATCAATCGAATAACAAGGCAAAAACCGATCCTAAAGCATGCAATATGACTGATATATTCCACATATCAAACCCCTATCATAGCATGTTTTCAAATCTAAAGCAAAATCAAACCGAATTCAAAAAGAAGTAATTCAGGTTTTTATGGGATTACCTGGATATAACAGAGATGTTTCTCCTTCTCCGGAGTCAGATTGGTGATAGGAGAGTTAATGCCATAGCCGTACATTTTGGCCGTCTCCTTGAGGCTGTATGCAGTGGGAACAGAAAGGATTTTCAGTCCCTCAATGGAAGAATCGGGCAGGCTCTCCCTAGCCTTAGATTTACCCCTAAAAGCCTTGCTAATTCTCTTCATAATTTCAAAAACAAGTAAAAGAGATGAAGAGAATGGATACGGTTTTAAGAGAGAATGGGGAAGAAAAGAGTTCCAATCTCTTTTTAAACTGCCGTGCGGGATTCGAGGAGCTTTAATTAATCTGAAACTATCCATCCATGCCGCCGGTGGTATCACTTCATGCCGCCGGCGACATCACTGAGGCCGCCGGCAACATCGCCTCATTTAGCTCAAATTTTGAAATTATCTGACAGTCAAAGCTGCCACGTGGCACCCATACCACCGGCGACATCAACTCATGTCGCCGGCGATATAAGTCATGCCGCCGTGTTGCACCTCCAAACTAAATTTTCAAAATGAGCCCGACCGAAGGGCGATCTCTCAAAATGAGCCCAACCGAAGGGCGATCTCTTTAAAGCGAAACGTTCGGCCAAAGGACAATCACTATACGAAGTGACAAGCCCGACCGAAGGGCAAGCTCCCCACGAACTGTGAGTCCGATCAAGGGACGAACAGTTGACAAAGCATAAGCCCGACCAAGGGGCAAACAATCAACGAACTGTAAGTCCAACCGAAGGACAAGCATCATACCAAAATACAAAAGCCCAACCAAAGGGCGATCTCATCAAAACGAGCCCGACCAAAGGGCGATCACTTCAGAACGAAAGCCCAACCGAAGGGCAATCTCAACAGAACAAGCCCAACCGAAGGGCGATCACTTCAGAACGAAAGCCCAACCGAAGGGCGATCTCAACAGAACAAGCCCGACCGAAGGGCGATCTCAACAGAACAAGCCCGACCGAAGGGTGATCTCAACAGAACAAGCCCGACTGAAGGGCGATCTCAACAGAACAAGCCCAACCGAAGGGCGATCACTTCAGAACGAAAGCCCAACCGAAGGGCGACCTCTTTAAAGTGAAACGTCCGACCAAAGGACAATCACTATATGAAGTGACAAGCCCGACCGAAGGGCAAGCTCCCCACGAACTGTGAGTCCGATCAAGGGACGAACAGTTGACAAAGCATAAGCCCGACCAAGGGGCAAACAATCAACGAACTGTAAGTCCAACCGAAGGACAAGCATCATACCAAATACAAAAGCCCAACCAAAGGGCGATCTCATCAAAATGAGCCCGACCAAAGGGCGATCACTTCAGAACGAAAGCCCAACCGAAGGGCAATCTCAACAGAACAAGCCCAACCGAAGGGCGATCTCAACAGAACAAGCCCGACCGAAGGGCAATCTCAACAGAACAAGCCCAACCGAAGGGCGATCTCAACAGAACAAGCCCGACCGAAGGGCAATCTCAACAGAACAAGCCCAACCGAAGGGCGATCTCTTCAAACGAGCCCAACCGAAGGGCGATCACAACAGAACAAGCCCGACCGAAGGGCGATCTCTTGAAACGAGCTCGATCGAAGGGCAATCTCTTCAAACCAACCCAATCGAAGGGCAATCTCAACAGAACAAGCCCAACCGAAGGGCAATCTCAACAGAACAAGCCCAACCGAAGGGCGATCTCTTCAAACGAGCCCAACCGAAGGGCGATCACAACAGAACAAGCCCGACCGAAGGGCGATCTCTTCAAACGAGCCCGATCGAAGGGCAATCTCTTCAAACCAACCCAATCGAAGGGCAATCTCAACAGAACAAGCCCAACCGAAGGGCGATCTCAACATAACGAGCCCAACCGAAGGGCAATCTCAACAGAACGAGCCCAACCGAAGGGCGATCACAACAGAACAAGCCCGACCGAAGGGCGATCTCTTCAAACGAGCCCTACTGAAGGGCAATCTCTTTAGAATGAAAGCCCAACCGAAGGGCAATCTCTTCAGAATGAAAGCCCAACTGAAGGGCAATCTCTTCAGAACGAAAGCCCAACCGAAGGGCGACCTCTTTAAAGTGAAACGTCCGACCAAAGGACAATTCACTATATGAAGTGACAAGCCCGACCGAAGGGCAAACTCCCCATGAACTGTAAGTTCAACCAAGGGACGAATAGTAGACGAACTGTAAGTCCGACCAAAGAACAAACAGTCAACGAAGCATAAGTCCGACCAAGGGACGAACAAATGAAGAAGCGTAAGCCCGACCAAGGGGCAAACAATCAATGAACTGTAAAGTCCAATCGAAGGACAATTACTGTACTAAACGAGAGCCCGACCAAGGGGCGAACCTCTCTATTCAAAGCAGAAGCCCGACCAAGGGGCAAACATCTCTATTCAAAGCAGAAGCCCGACCAAGGGGCAAACCGCTCTATTCAAAGCAGAAGCCCGACCTAGGGGCAAACCTCTTTATTCAAAGCAGGAGCCCGACCAAGGGGCAAACCTCTTTATTTAAAGCAGAAGTCCGACCAAGGGACAAATTCTCTACGAGGCACAAGTCCGACCAAGGGACAAATTCTCTACGAGGCACAAGTCCGACCAAGGGACAAATTCTCTACGAGGCACAAGTCCGACCAAGGGACAAATTCTCTACGAGGCACAAGTCCGACCAAGGGACAAATTCTCTACGAGGCACAAGTCCGACCAAGGGACAAATTCTCTACGAGGCACAAGTTCGACCAAGGGACAAATTCTCTACGAGGCACAAGTCCGACCAAGGGATAAATTCTCTACGAGGCACAAGTCCGACCAAGGGACAAATTCTCTACGACGCACAAGTCCGACCAAGGGACAAATTCTCTACGAGGCACAAGTCCGACCAAGGGACAAATTCTCTACGAGGCACAAGTCCGACCAATGGACAAATTCTCTACGAGGCACAAGTCCGACCAAGGGACAAATTCTCTACGAGGCACAAGTCCGACCAACGGACAAATTCTCTACGAGGCACAAGTCCGACCAAGGGACGATCTACAAAGCGTAAGTCTGACCAAGGGACGATCTACAAAGCACAAGTCCGACCAAGGGACGATCTACAAAGCGCAAGTCCGACCAAGGGATGATCTACAAAGCACAAGTCCGGCCAAGGGACGATCTACAAAGCACAAGTCCGACCAAGGGACGATCTACAAAGCGCAAGTCCGACCAAGGGACGATCTACAAAGCACAAGTCCGGCCAAGGGACGATCTACAAAGCGCAAGTCCGGCGAAGGGACGAACAGTCGACGAAGCGTAAGTTCGACCAAGGGATGAACAGTCGACAAAGCGTAAGTCCGACCAAGGGACGAACGAATGACAAAGCGTAAGTCCGACCAAGGGACGAACGAATGACAAAGCATAAGTCCGACCAAGGGATGAACAGTCGACAAAGCACAAGTCCGACCAAGGGACAAACAAACAACAAAGCATATGTCCGACCAAGGGACAAGCAGTCGACAAAGCGTAAGTCCGACCAAGGGACAAACAGTCGACAAAGCGTAAGTCCGACCAAGGGACGAACAAACAACAAAGCACATGTCCAACCAAGGGGCAAACAATCGACAGAGCATATGTCCGACCAAGGAGCAAACAACCGACAGAGCATAAGTCCGACCAAGGGGCGAACAATTGACAGAGCATAAGTCCGACCAAGGGGCGAATAATTGACAGAGCATAAGTCCGACCAAGGGACAAACCAGTCATCCTTTAGGTATCATACATATCCCTTGCTCTTTCGTGTGATCATACTGACCTATGGCAGCAGTGATCCCCCGAGGGGCAGCCTGTGAGCACGGGATTTTGCAGTCCCTCTCGCGAGACGATGATGACATGTACCCGATTTCAATACCTCAAAATAAAAGTTCTCTTTAGAATTTTTATTACCAAAATAATATTCTTTGTGAATTTTAGAATTGGTAGAATCCAGTTCGACGTGGCCGATAACGCGTTTGGTAGGAGCTTGAACCGATAATTTGCACCCAAATTAAATAATATCCATTAAAATATTGTTAAAAGCCATAAAGATGCCTTTTTCCACTAATAAACCACTTTTCCCGACTTTTTAGGCTTTTTGACCCGTTGGTTGTCGGTATGGTAGAGAATGATGTCACCACCGATATCATTCATGCCGCCGGCGGCATCATCATACCGCCGGCGGCATGACCCATGTCGCCGGCGACATGATGATGTCGCCGGCGACATGACACAAAAATGATTCCTCCACAGACAGCATGTCGGCCACTTTCGGCGGAATAAGTCAAAAAGGTCTCGAAAAATACCCCAATTTGCCTATAAAAGGCACCTAAAACTGCATTTAGAAGGGGGGACTGAAATTGTGGAAGAAAGGAGCTAAATTGGGCAATTAAGAGCTAAAATCGAGAGTAGATTTTAGTGAGATAAGAATTAGAAAAGGCAGGAAAAAGGATTCTAATCCACTTTTCCCGGTTTTTCTTCTTCGAACTCTCTGATTGTGAGCTTAAATCGGTGGGTCTTTGGGTTAAATCAATTGAATAGAATTTAGAGACCTAAAACCTTTAAATTAACAATTAAATTATCGTTCCAAGCTCCCCGGAGGCGTTATTGTTCAGTTCACGAAGAGTTGGATTCACTACCCCGAGGTGAAAATCCTGAGTCTCATAGCTCTTCGGCTTTATTATTATTGTTTTGCACTATTTTTTTTGTTGATTTGTATTTGCTTTAAGTTTTTGGTTATTTTAACTGCAAACCGCTGCTGCTGCGCGAAATTGAAGTCGCCGGAGACATGTGATGTTGCCGACTGTATCACCCATGTCGCGAGAGACATCGTGGATACGACCGTTAGCGTCGCATTCCCCGGAGATCTCGTTTTCTCACGGAAACCCTTTTTTTACGGTACTCAGAAAGCCCTGTGCCTGTCTGCATGCTGATGTCGCCCATGATATAATCGATGTCGCCGGCGGCATCATTCATGCCGCCAGCGACATCATCTATGTCATCGGCGGCATCAGATGCCCGACGACGGCATGGCTTTCTGAACAGCAGCATTGCCTTCGTTTGTTTCCCAATTAATTTATTTTCTAAAGGTAGGACCTATAGTGCAACGATGGAGGTTCAAAACCTGCTGAAAACAGACCCGCCCCTCGATGAGTGGTATATTCACTTGTAATCTGATTAAAGCAACGACCGAATCTAAAGTTTGGATAAAAATGGAATTTCCCCGCAAACGCCATTCAAATCTCATTTTAGCCATCCAATCGGGCTTTATGATGTCATAAATAAAATATGCCATATCTGTGTCAACTATCCTCTGCAGGTAGATGTATATCGGACATTCGGGTATTACATTTGTTACGTAGAAAATGTACAGGACTGGAAAATCTTGTAATAATTCTATTTTCCGCACTTATTTTTCCTTACATTTGTAAATGTTTTATTTATCGCTTCAATTGCTTGATAAATGCGAAAACCACAATATAACTGAAAATACAAATAAATAGGGTGGATTAAACCGATTAAGAAAGAATGAAGTATCCTAACTTGGCCTAATGAAAAGTACATAACATCATCCGAACTCGGAATCTCTACTTAAGGTATGGTCCAACCACCCGGTGGGAAAATCGTACCGAAAATTTCCCGGTTGAGCTGAACCGGGTGGCGACTCTATTCTAAGTACGGGGTTTCGATCTCGTATCTTTTAAGCATTACAATACACAAAATTATTTTCTTTTCAACCACATCACACTCATCTCCCCGACGCACAAAAAGCGAGCCCGCCCGACAGGGCCCGGCCCCGCGCCGCAACCGCTCGAACAGCCGTCCGCTCACAGTCATCATCATCATCATCATCATCTCCATCCTCAAGCGAGACTGAAGATGAAAGAGAAGTGCATCGTACGAGAAGTCTTTGAGAACTCTATGAGGTGACTGAACAACTAGACGATCTTACATTATTTTGTGTATTTGTTGACTGCGAGCCAGTGACATTTCAAGAAGCTGCAAAAGGAAAAAAGTGGAGAGATGCAATGGACGAAGAAATCAAGGCCATTGAGAAGAACGATACATGGGAACTCACTTCACTTCCCAAAGGACACAAGGCGATAGGTGTCAAATGGGTGTACAAAACAAAGCGGAATGCCAAGGGAGAGATCGAAAGACACAAGGCAAGGCTTGTTGTAAAAGGCTATTGTCGAAAGGCTGGAATTGACTACGATGAGGTATTCGCTCCAGTTGCTCGATTGGAAACTGTCAGACTAATAATTTCTTTAGCGGCTCAAAACAAGTGGAGAATTCAGCAAATGGATGTAAAATCGGCATTCCTAAATGGAGTTCTTGAAGAGGAAGTTTACATCCAGCAACCACCAGGTTATAAAGTCAAAGGCCATGAAGACAAGGTGTTGAAATTGAACAAGGCTCTTTATGGGCTAAAACAAGCACCAAGGGCATGGAATAGCAGAATTGACAAGTACTTCCGAGAAAATGGCTTTAACAAACGCCCCTTTGAGCACGCTTTGTACATCAAGATCAAAGGTAGAGATATTTTGATCGTGTGCCTCTACGTGGATGATTTGATATTCACTGGAAGCAACCAAAGAATGTTCGATGAATTCAAGAAAGTAATGACGAAGGAGTTTGAGATGACAGACATGGGGCTCATGGCGCACTACCTCGGCATAGAAGTAAAGCAACAAAAGGATGGAATTTTCATTTCACAAGAAAGCTATGCCCAGGAGATCTTGAAAAAGTTCAAGATGGAGAATTGTAAGCCGATAAGCACACCAGTGGAGTACGGGATTAAGATGTCCAAACATGAAGAAGGTGAGAGTGTAGATCCAACACTTTTCAAAAGTTTAGTTGGAAGTCTACGCTATCTTACCTGCACGAGGCCAGATATCCTTCATGTAGTCGGGTTAGTTAGCCGCTACATGGAATCACCAACAACTACCCATTTCAAAGCTGCTAAGAGAATTCTTCGCCATTTGAAAGGTACAATCGATTTTGGCTTGTTCTATTCGGTTTCTAATGATTACAAACTTGTTGGATATAGCGACAGCGATTGGGGTGGAGACGTAGATAAACGCAGGAGCACTAGTGGATTTGTGTTTTTTATAGGAGATACTGCTTTCACATGGATGTCAAAGAAACAACCAATTGTAACTTTGTCTACATGTGAAGCTGAATATGTTGCAGCAACCTCGTGTGTTTGTCATGCAATTTGGCTCAGAAATTTATTGAAGAAGATCGACTTGACCCAAGAAGAGCCGACTGAGATCCGTGTTGACAACAAGTCAGCTATTGCCTTAGAAAAGAATCCTGTATTCTATAATCGAAGCAAGCACATCGACATTCGCTACCATTATATAAGAGAGTGTGTTGCAAGAAAGGAAGTACAAGTTGAATACGTCATGACACAAGATCAAGTTGCGGATAACTTTACTAAACCACTGACAAGTGAAAACTTCATCAGACTGAGAAGTTCACTTAGGATGACAAGATCAAGTTTAAGAGGGGGTGTTGGATCATAAACTTGATCCAAGTTAAAAAAACTCAAGAAACCCAAACCAAATAAAAATGAATCCAAGCCCACAAATCCAAATTGTAGTAAATTATTTAGATATTTTTAAGTATGTAGATTTTATTTTGTGGATGGAAAATGTATGATGTGTTAAAAAGTTGTG
This sequence comes from Euphorbia pulcherrima, assembly GCA_947683365.1. Classification (NCBI taxonomy): domain Eukaryota; kingdom Viridiplantae; phylum Streptophyta; class Magnoliopsida; order Malpighiales; family Euphorbiaceae; genus Euphorbia; species Euphorbia pulcherrima. The sequence continues at coordinate 11,967,482 of CANTUS010000016.1, forward strand.
TTAGGTTTGATGAATGGTTATAAAGTGTGATATGTGGAAGGTTAGTTGAAAGTTGTGGTTAGTAATGTGTTAGTTGTAAAATGTGGTTAGTATTTTGTGGTTGTATTATTTAGTTGACTTGGCTAATTTATAAGCCTTGTATTAGGATACATATTCACCTATAAATAGGTGGGTGTTTAGTTGTTTATGCATCAACAAAATAAGAACTTCTTTAGAGAGAAAAGAAGTAAAGAGTGAGTTGTAGTATTGTATTTTGAGTGTGAGTGTTCTTGTAATACTTTTGAGTTTAATAAAAGTTGTTCATTTGAGTGTTTTAATTCCAACACTGGAATGATATACTTTGTTAATTCTCTTATGAAGAGAAGCACAAGAAAACGCTGTGTTCAAAAGTACTAAGGTGTCTAACTTTTATTATTTCTTTCTTTTTCAGAACAATTATTCACGGAAAATATCTTTGAAGTTGCTTACCATGGAGCCTAAATCTAAATATACAATTCCCAATTCTTTGCCATCCAACTCTTCTGGCAGCCTCAATATACCCCATGATTCTGGAGGTAATTAGTCAACTTTGAACTGACCATTTTGCCCCAATTCTACTTCCTGTCTTTCTGTTAGGGAGATGAATATATTCTGCGGTGTAGCCTTTTGAACTCATTGGTCAAATTCCTCTGCAAAACATTAAATGAATGGTACTCTATAACTTTTACTTTATTGGAGAATCTAAAGTGACTATATATCTCCTATCTTTCTCTTGCTACTGTGTTCTTTATTGTGAGGATTCTATATAGAATTTTATTTTACTTATATTTGCTATGCCATTTGTTCATAGCATCTCTTGGTTCTACTGCACAAACTGGACACTCAAGTGGAGGTGATTGGCACGAGGAAGTTTTTTCTTTTGAAAAACCCCCAGAGGAACAGCTTGTTCCCCCAAAGATAAAAAGGTTGGGGTGGATGAAAATTTCGGGGCGGCCGTTCCAACTAGGTTGGCGCCTCCACTACAAAACACCCACCCCTCTTTTATTTAAAAAGAAAATAATAATCCGGATTACATAAGAGGAGCGTATTTAAACCAAAACAAGCTTTGGCCACTCAAAATGTGAAAAGAACACTCGCATAATAAAATAAACTCCTATCTGACACGATAGCTAGCAGTCCTCCGAAGATCGTGTAAGTAAAGACCAGAGCAAAATTGAGGGACGGTTTCCCAGTTGCCGTTGACCTGAGTAATTCGGCCATAATTGGCAAGAGCATCAGCTATGCAGTTCCCTTCACGATATATATGAGTGACAATGACCTCCATGGATTGTAAAAGTCTTAAGCAAGTTAACCAATCCACTCTTAGCAACCACGGGACTGTTTTTCTTGAGCGCAATTATTAAACTTAATGTGATAAAAAAAATAATGAAAAAAAGGGTCAAAAATCGCAAGCCACCTAAATTGAACTTTGAAAAAAATTGGTATTTGTAGGATTTGTTAGTTGGATTTTGTAGAAAATTAAAGTAAGTTGTTAAACCTAAATTTGAATTTTGTAATAGATTGAATTATTGAGAAAATGATAGGATCATTGCAGAATTCATCAAATGCCTATATAAGGCAATGTAATTTGATATTTTAAAGAGAGTAAGAGAGTGAAAAAATAATAAGAGTTTATGAGCGTATTGTAATAAAATTAATGTGAATTACTCATTTTTATGTTTTGAGCATTTTTTGCTTGATTATTTTCCTCTTCAATCCAACAAAGTGGTACCAGAGCCATTTCGTATCCAATTCTCTTCCAAAAATTTCCAAGTAAAATAGTCGAGTTTAATGAGTTTCAGAAGCAGCCCAGAAAGTGTTGCAATAGGCTGGCAGAAGTGTTGCAAAAAAATGCAGAAAGTGTCGCAGTTAGCACAAAGTGTCGCCAATAGTCAAAAAAGTTGCAATAGCCTCTGTTCTTCCTTTGTGGAAAATTTTCAAGTTCATCTAAAAATGCAAGGAAAGATTTTCCCTTGCTGTTCTCCTTGCAAAATCTGCCTGAAGCTATAGCGACGTACCGAAAGTGTCGCAATAGACTCAAAAGCGTTGCAACAACCCCTGTACTCTTTGAAACAAATTTTCCTTTACAAAAATGAATCCCATCGGTGTTTCCTTCATTTTTCCTCAATTTACAAAAACCAATTACAAAAATTGGTGTATTAAGATGAAAGCCATTCTAGGATCCCAAGATGTTTGGGATATTGTTGAAAAAGGCTATGAAGTCCCAGCTGCAGATGCACAACTGTCGCAAGCCGAAAAGGACAGTTTGCATAAGAGTCGTCGTAATGACCAGAAGGCTCTTAGTATCATCCATCAAGGGTTAGATGAAGTTATGTTTGAGAAGGTGGCAGAAGCGAGCACCTCCAATCAAGCTTGGGATATACTACGAGTTTCTCTTCAAGGAGAGGAGAAAGTACAAAAAGTTCGGCTCCAAATGTTGAGAGGAGAGTTCGAGATGATGATGATGAAGGAGACAGAAGTGATTGTAGATTACTCCTCACAATTAAAATCTGTCGCTAACCAAATGCGGCAATATGGAGAAAAGCTTGAAGAATCCAGGGTTGTTGAAAAACTTCTAAGGTCACTACTACCAAAGTTTGACTACGTAGTAGTGGCGATTGAAGAATCTCAGGATATAAGTAAAATGACCTTCGATGAAGTAGTTGGCTCATTACAAGCACGTGAGGAGAGACTAAACAGACAAAGAGAAGAGTCTGTAGAATAAGTCTTGGCAGCAAAGGTTTCAATCAAAGGTGAAAGTAGCCAGGATTCTAGCCATTACGGACGAGGACGTGGTAGAGGCCGTGGAGGAAATGGAAGAGGAAGAGGACGTGGTAGAAATCAACCATTCGGTAGAGGTGAAAATAATAATGGAGATAATCAGTCCGTACGAGGCAGAGGTCGCGGTCATGGACGTGGATGAGGAAGAGGTAACTGGAGGCATAATGATGGATGTGACAAGTCCAATGTTAAATGCTACAATTGCTCCAGATATGGCCACTATACAGCAAAATGTCGGTGCCCACCAAAGCAAACAGAGGAAACGGCGAACAACATTCTAGAAGAGGACATAACCAATACGGTATTACTAACCCGTGAAGGTGAATACAGTCAAGAAAACAACTTATGGTATCTTGATAATGGTGTAAGTAACCATATGTGTGGAGATAAGAAAATGTTCGTAGAGCTGGACCAGTCATTCAGTGGTAATGTTGTTTTTGGGGATTCCTCAAGAGTTCCTATTCAAGGAAAAGGAACTATTCTTATTCGGTTAAAGAATGGAGAGCACCAATTCATCAGCAATGTTTATTACGTTCCAAACATGAAAAGCAACATTTTAAGTTTGGGACAACTGCTGGAGAAAAATTACCAAATTCACATGGTAAACCGAAAGTTGGTGCTGTTAAACGAAAAGAAGGAGCTGCTAGCTAGTGTACCAATGTCAAAAAATAGAATGTTCACTCTCAACATCAAGACGGATGTAGCAAGATGCTTAAAAGCTTGCATGAAAGAATCTGATTGGCTTTGGCATTTGAGATTCGTTCATCTCAATTTTGGAGGGTTGAAATTGCTAAGCCAGAAGAAGATGCTGCATGGTCTTCCGCTGATTAATAAACCCCATCAGCTTTGTGAAGTATGTCTTGTTGGAAAACATTCTAGAACTAGTTTTCTAAAAGAGTCTATATCAAGAGCAAAGGCTCCCCTTGAGCTTATTCATGCCGATGTCTGTGGACCAATGACACCAGTATCATTAGGAGGCAACAAATATTTCTTGCTATTCATTGATGATTATAGCAGAAAGACGTGGGTTTATTTTCTGAAAGAGAAATCCAAAGTTTTTGAAGCATTTAAAAAGTTTAAAGCTATGGTGGAAAAAGAAAGTGGCTATTACATCAAAGCTTTAAGATCCGACAGAGGGGGAGAATTCACGTCAAATGAATTCAAAGGATTCTGCGAGCATCAAGGAATCCGTCATTTCTTATCAGTCCCGAGATCGCCTCAGCAAAATGGTGTTGTTGAACGAAAGAATAGAACCGTGATGGATATTGTAGGGAGCATGTTAAAGAGCAAGAATTTGCCCAAAGAGTTGTGGGCAGAAGCTGTTGATTGTGCTGTCTACATCTTGAACCGATCTTCAACAACAAGTGTGTCGGATATGACACCCCAAGAAGTATGGAGTGGGAGAAAGCCTAATATCTCTCATTTTCGTGTTTTTGGGAGTGTTGCACATGTTCATGTTGCGGATGAAGAAAGGAGAAAGCTGGACGACAAAAGCAAAAAATACTTGTTCGTGGGATATTCAGAATTTTCAAAAGGTTATAAGATGTTTGATCCTGACATAAGGAAGACGACCATCAGTAGGGATGTGATTATTGACGAGGAAGCAATTTGGGAATGGAATAATGACAAGCAGAAGAATTATAGTTTTTATCCTTTCACCATGGATGAAAACAATGATCGAGATGTGGAGGAGTCAGGCAAAGCATCAACGTCATATAGTCCTATTCCAATTGCATCTCCAGGACACGATGATGATGAAAGTCAAAGTCTAAGAGAAAGACCTAGAAAATTTCGTCTTATTGAAGATCTTTATGATGCAACTAGAGAGCTCAATGAAGAATTGACTCTTTATTGTCATCTTATTGATAGTGAACCTATTGATGCTGAAGAAGCCATGAAAGATGAGAAATGGAGAAAAGCCATGGAGGAGGAGATCAATTCAATTGAGAAAAACAAGACGTGGGAGTTGACCAAACTTCCAGCTGACAAAAAGCCCATTGGAGTCAAATGGGTGTTCAAGGCAAAGAAGGATGCAAATGGAGAAATCGTTCGACATAAAGCAAGGCTAGTCGCAAAGGGATATAGTCAAAAACCCGATATTGACTATGATGAAGTATTTGCGCCAGTAGCAAGAATGGAGACTATCAGACTAGTGATCTCAGTCGCTGCCCAAAATGGAAGGAAGATCCACCAAATGGATGTAAAATCAGCATTTCTGAATGGATACTTGGAGGAAGAGATCTATGTCCAACAACCACCTGGTTACATTGTCAAAGGTCATGAATGAAAAGTGTTAAAGCTGAAGAAGGCGTTGTACGGACTTAAGCAAGCACCGAGAGCTTGGAACAGTCGCATCGACAAATACTTTTTCGAGAATGGATTTATGAAGTGCCCACACGAGTATGCCTTGTATGTGAAAGTGAAAGGTGGAGACATATTACTTGTTTGCTTATATGTGGACGATCTCATATTTACCGGAAACAATCCTCAAATGTTTAATGATTTCAAGAAAATGATGACTCGTGAATTCGAAATGACTGATATTGGCCTGTTGTCGTACTATCTTGGCATTGAAGTGAAGCAAAGCGATGATGGAATTTTTATTTGTCAAAGTGGCTTCACCAAAGAGATCTTGAGGAAATTTAAGATGGAAAATTGCAACCCTGTCAGCACTCCGGCTGAATGCAGTTTGAAATTGACCAAGGATGAAAATGAAGTCAGGGTGAACCCAACAATTTTTCGAATTTTGATCGAGAGTCTCAGATACCTGACGTGCACAAGGCCAGATATTTTGTATGCAGTTGGACTAGTGAGCAGATACATGGAAGAACCGAAGGAGTCTCATTGGAATGCAGCGAAAAGAATACTCCGCTATGTTAAAGGTACAACTAATTTTGGATTGCATTATTCAAAATCTGACGAATTTAAATTAGTTGGCTATAGCGACAGTGATTGGGTTGGCGATAAAATGACCGAAAAAGTACAAGCGGGTTTGTATTTTTTCTCGGTAACACGGCATTTACTTGGAGTTCAAAGAAGCAACCTATAGTGACGTTGTCAACATGTGAAGCTGAATATGTTGCTGCAACATCATGTGTGTGTCATGCAATATGGCTGAGAAGACTATTAACGGAACTTCAAATGACACAACATGACCCAACGAATATTTTTGTCGATAACACATCGGCATTAGCATTGGCTAAAAATCCTGTCTTCCATGATCGAAGCAAACACATTGATACAAGGTATCATTTCATTCGAGAGTGTATTGAGCAGAAGGAAGTCACATTGAAGTATGTCAAAACACAAGATCAGATAGCGGACATCTTTACAAAGCCATTGAAGTATAACGTGTTCAATCAATTGCGAGCTTTATTAGGAATAACGGATAATTAAGTTTACGGGGGAATGTTCAAATTATTAAACTTAATGTGATAAAAAAATAATGAAAAAAGGGTCAAAAATCGCAAGCCACCTAAATTGGACTTTGAAAAAAATTGGTATTTGTAGGATTTGTTAGTTGGATTTTGTAGAAAATTAAAGTAAGTTGTTAAACCTAAATTTGAATTTTGTAATAGATTGAATTATTGAGAAAATGATAGGATCATTGTAGAATTCATCAAATGCTTATATAAGGCAATGTAATTTGCTATTTTAAAGAGAGTAAGAGAGTGAAAAAATAATAAGAGTTTATGAGTGTATTGTAATAAAATTAATGTGAATTACTCATTTTTATGTTTTGAGCATTTTTTGCTTGATTATTTTCCTCTTCAATCCAACAACACCCACCCCTCTTTTATTTAAAAAGAAAATAATAATCCGGATTACAAAAGAGGAGCGTATTTAAACCAAAACAAGCTTTGGCCACTCAAAATGTGAAAAGAACACTCGCATAATAAAATAAACTCCTATCTGACACGATAGCTAGCAGTCCTCCGAAGATCGTGTAAGTAAAGACCTGAGCAAAATTGAGGGACGGTTTCCCATTTGCCGTTGACCTGAGTAATTCGGCCATAATTGGCAAGAGCATCAGCTATGCAGTTCCCTTCACGATATATATGAGTGACAATGACCTCCATGGATTGTAAAAGTCTTAAGCAAGTTAACTAATCCACTCTTAGCAACCACGGGACTGTTTTTCTTGAGCGCAAGATAGTAACCACAAACGGAGAGTCGCTCTCGATCCATATCCTATTCCAACCACCCCTATTAGCAATAATCACGGCGTGAATGGCAGCTTGCAGCTCAGCAATAAAGGAGAAGGTATTTTCCAATGGCAAGGAGAAGCAGAATAATGCCGTTCCATTTTCATCCCAGAAAACCCCCCCACAACCCAAGGGACCAGGTGAGCCATTGGAGGAGGCATCTGTGTTAATTTTAATCCATCCGGGAGGCGGAGGAGTCCATGTAACCAGTATAACTCTCGGAGAATGCGCCAACTGCGGGACTAAGGAAAGGTTGCTGAGAATCCGATGTTCAGCCAAAGAATTCCAAATTGTACCAAAACCCATACTATCAGCTCGCCTTAAGGTGGCCCATAACAGAAGAAGAGATTGATGTATATTCGGTCTAATATTTTGAAAAATGTAATCGTTTCTAGCTTTCCATAATAGCCATACAACAGTAACCACACAGGATTGCCACAAAATATGAATTTGTTGGCTAAAGCGATGATTTAAGGCCGATGTCACCGCAGTTTGCAAATCTGAGTTAACATCAATAAATCTGCCAAAAAGTTTCATCAGAGAAGACCATAACTGAGTTGCGAAATGACAACGCACAAAAAGGTGGCAGCTTGTTTCGCAACTATTCAGACAAGAGCACATACAGAAACGATATTGACGCCTCTTGTAACATATCATGTGAAGAGATATATCCCGAAAAAGCTTTCCAGCAAATCATGAAGCGGGGAAGGGGATATTATTTTATGCCAAAACTTCGAGGGCACATGATTAAAATCGTACCTTGGTTTAAGCCATCGGTAAAAAAGTTTTACCGTGAAGATTCCACTACTAGCTGGCTGCCAAACACATAGGTCCTGAACGTCTTCAGTTACCGTGATCTGAGTGATGGGGGTCCTGATCGTAGCCGGGATTAATGACGGTAATTCGGACCAGCCTGCGTTTGTCAAGAAGCTACCAAGCGTGTTAGTGAGCCCTTGTCGAGCATTAAGGGAAAGCTCCAATTGATCCGCTAGGTTTGGGCGAATCCATTCCGTGTTCCAAAAATTCAGTGTGGAAGGACCTATAAACCATTTGATATGGTTATGAAGAGTGGCATAGATATGTCTCAAAGAGTTCCAAATGCTCGAGTTCTGAATCCATGAACAAGAAACCCCATTACGGGTGAATCTCCCACGGAGTAATTGGTAGCATTGATCACTTTTGCTAATCAGCCCCAAGGTAAATTTTGCTAGCATCGCAGTGTTCATGTCTGACAAGTTACGAAGGCCAAGACCACCGGTGGAGACAGGCTGCAAGCATAAATGCCAAGGGGCAGCCACCAATTTTTTCCTGTCAATAGAACCTTTCCAGACAAAATTTCTCACACTTTTCTGAAGACAACGCAAAAGAGAAAGGGGCCACTTGTAAACCGCAAACGAGTGAGTTAAGGAACTGTTGATTACAGTTTGAACAAGCACTAGCCGACCTGCCATGGATAGAGAGTTACCCACCCATTTCAAAAATTTCTGTTGCACCTTGTGTAAAATACGCCAAAGATGTCGCTTTAGGAGTGCCAATAAACAAAGGAACACCCAAATAATGAAAGGGTAAAAACCCCCCTTTTAACACCAGTTAAGCCCGCTAGTCTAGCAGCTCTAGTAGTTGTCACGGAACTACCAAAATAAATGTTTGATTTATTTCTATCCACACATTGTCCCGAGATCTTGCCATACACGTTGAAGATATCACGAATTGCAGCCATGTTAAGAAGCGTAGCCTTACCAAAAAGAAGAATGTCATCCGCTTATAATAAGTGCGAGGGGAATAGAGAAGCAGAGGTGTATGCCATATGAGTTAGACAACCTGAACGAGATAATAAGGATCGCTGCCTGCTGAGGAAGTCCTTGGTGAGACCAAATAGCAGAGGCGAAAGAGGGTCACCCTACCGTACACCTCATGAATAGTTGAAATAACCCTTGTTCCAGCAGGAGTGATTACCGAAATACGAGAAGATGATAAAATACTTCTAACCCAATTAATGAATACATCCGAGAAACCAAATGATTGTAAGACTCGTAACAAAAATTCCCAGTCGAGAGTATCAAACGCTTTCTTGATGTCAATTTTCATAGCCACTTGTCTCCCATAGCATCTCTTATTAAGTAAATTAACACCCTCCGAAGCTTGCGCAATAGCTTCATGAATATTTCTACCTTTGACGAAACCATATTGATAAGGTGAGATGATACGGGAAGCAATATCTCCCAACCGGTTCGCCAAAATTTTAGTCGCTACTTTGAAAACAAAATTACTCACCACAATCGGTCTAAAGTCCTCAGGACGAATAGCACCTTCTTTTTTAGGAAGGAGAATCTTTAAATTCGAATACCTGTGAATCCGTCGGGACCCGGAGCACTGTTACTATCCATTCTGAAGACCGTTTCTTTATCAAATTATCCATCGGTCTTATAGTGAGTAACTCGTTATCAACATCGGTCACAAGAGAGGGGATGACTGACGATATTAATTGTTCATCGACAATCAGCTCGGGGTCCTTACTGAAGATATCACTATAGTATGAGACCAAATGAGCTGTGATAGCTTCAGTGTGAGAAATTATCGTGTCATTAATGAGGTGAGAGTGAATACTCCCAGTGGATTTACGAACACTAGCAATCCTATGGAAAAAAGCTGAGTTTCGGTCCCCCTCAGGAAGCCATTTAACGCCACTCTTTCCCTTCATGTATACATCCTTCTGCTTAATATGAAGATCAAGCTGATTGTGGGCAGCAACCTCATCAAGAACCAGCTGCTCCGTAGCCCCATTCTCGGCAATCAAGGATTGAATGTTGACTAGAATATTCTGACTGATCTCAATATTGACATCAAAGTTACCAAAGATATTCCTATTCTAATCTCGAAGCACAGGCCGAAGTGTTCGCAACTTCAACATAAGACGTTGCATTAGAGGTAAGTTAGGAAAATCCCCTCCCCAATGATCAGTGATAGTTTGGCGCAATGAGTGGTGGGTGAGCCACATAGGCTGAAAACAGAATCGAGATCCCCGATTCAATGAGAATTTGCAGCCAAAAAGAATATGATGATGATCAGAGTGGTATCTCACTAAGACCGTGCAATAATGGGAGGCACAAGTAGAGGCTAAATGAGAAGTAACTAGAGCGCGGTCTAAATGGCAATCAACTCTAGCTGAACTCGCCCGACCATTAAACCAAGTAAAAGAAGGACCCGAAGGTATGATGTCAATAAGCTCCATAGAGTCAATGCCTTCTCTGAATTCCTGACAAGCACAAGAATTTGGAGGGTTACCGTGCTTTTCATGAGCTCCCAGGACCGCATTGAAGTCCCCAAGCCAAACCCATTTGTTGTTTATATCGTTCACTAGATCATTGATATCATTGAACAGCGACCTGCGAAGATTGCTTGAAGTACTGCCATAAACCACCCCAATATGCAAATTATGATCCAACATCCTAATGGAAATTAATTGGTTAGTGACAGAAACAATTTGATAGTTCGTCGTAGCTTGAGAAGAACACAAAATGCAAAGCGTAGGTAACTGTTTTAAGTTAACGGCCAGCAGCTCATACCCGGTGTTCCTCCAAAAGAAAGAAGGGATTAAATTAAAATCAACCATAGTCTCAGTTAGACAAAGCAAAGTTGGTTTATAATTCAAAACTAAATTTCGAACATATTGTTGGGTATCAAAATTATTGATACCTCTACAATTCCAATAGAGAACAATCATTGGGAGTACCTGATGTTTTTTGGTGGGAGTTGCTGCGATGAATCACCCTTTTTTTCTTGGTCTTCTTAGGCTTCTCCCATTTAGACGCATCTTCCTCATCAGCCATATAAGCCCTGGATTCGCTACTCCGTTTGCTATTTTGAGAGTGTTGTAGAGTCTGATTTTCAAGGTCCACAGATTTCTCCTCCATTAATTGAACTACAAGATCAATATCGTTCCTGTTAGATAAATCTCCCGGGGACAAAGGAGTATGTGGAGAGTCATCGTTCGAATTTTCCTCCTCCGAACTGCCCGAGGACTGTTCCTTAGAGTCATTCAAATATTCCTTAGCCTTTTTATTTAGGCTATCTTCAATATTCTAAAAGATGTGTCCTTAAGGAACCACTGCTTTATTTCTTTCTTCCAGGTCACACTGCCTAGGCTTGCTACGCTGAAACAGTTCCAGGTTTCGTTAATGATCAGAGTTGGAACGATCCTTACCTAAATCAGGCGGATTATCTTGTTGTATACGAGCCTGAGGAATTCTGTCCCTCAATGGCTGAATTTTCTTTTTCCCCTTTGCAAGTTGTTCAGGTGGGTGTGGTTTTATATTCCTTCGACATTCATAGACATGATGTCCAACCGAGCTACAAAGTTTGCAGAAAGCCGGCGGGTTCTCAAAAAACAAATCGATCTGAATCTCATGACCCTACCTAGCTATCCCAATGACATGCGGCAAGGGACTAGACATATCCACGTCTATAAGAACCTTAGCAAAATGCCCCAAGCTTCCCTCTAAAGTGTTTTTATTGAATCGAATAAGACCACCAATACAGCTGGTCATTTCAGCAAGGGTTTTGGGGTCCCAATATTCCTATGGTAAAGCTTGTAACCTCACCCAAATTTGAGCGTTTGTGAATTTTTGTGCAGACGGATCAAAATCCGGGACCTAGGGTTGGATTCTGAAGATTCCGGCTTAAGATTGATGCTACCTTGACTCCATACCATGTTCTTAGTTTCAGCCGAACCTAACATAATATGAATAAACCCTTCCGATTGAAGTTAGCCTCCAGTGGGTTTTGTTAGATGTTTGACATTTTTAGCTCCTATTTACATGCTAACAGATATTTTGTTCCAGCAAATCAATATCTCTTTCTTTTAAATTGCTAAAAATCATATTAGAGTTTGTTTCAGCTGCTATTACTCAGGAAAGTTTGTTTTGTTTCTCTTGTATTTAAAGACTGCAAGTTAATGAAATATATATACTGGTTTTTTACTCTCAAATACATCTTTTAGCTCCTGTATTTTTTCTGCACTTTTAGCTTTTGATTTAATAGTGGTAATCAGAGCTACAATAGATCTTACAGGGCAAAACTAATGGCTTCCAGCAGCCTTTCTTTGAATCCGCCTGTCATTTTCACCGGTGAAAACTATCATATTTGGTTGGTGAAAATGCAGAATTTTTTAGAAGCCTATGATCTGTGGGAAATTGTAACAGAAGATAGGCCAATTCCTCAACTACCACGAGATCCTATTGTGGCTCAAATCAAACACAACAGTGAAGAGAGAGCAAAGAAGTTTAAAGCCAAGTCACTCCTTCAAAATTCTGTGGCAGACTCGGTTTTCTACCGAATCATGGCATGCAAAATGGCAAAAGAGGTGTGGGACAGGTTGAAGGAAGAATGCCAAGGGAGTGATAGGACAAGGCAAATGCAAGTCCTGAACCTGAAACGAGAATTTGAAGCTCTGAATATGCAAGAAGATGAAACTATTGGCAAGTATACTGATCGAATTTCCTTAATTGTCAATAATATCAGACTTCTTGGAGAGGATTTTCCTGAAAAAAGGGTTGTAGAGAAAGTTCTTGTCACTCTCCCTAAGAGATTTGAATCAAAAATCTCATCCCTAGAAGAGTCCAAAGATATCAGTACCATTTCGTTGGGTGAATTGATGAGCGCTCTCCAAGCACAGGAACAAAGAAGAACTCTAAGACAAGATAGAGTTACTGAAGGTGCCTTTGCAATGCAGAAACAACACAAAAAGGAGAATATGCAATTCAAAAAGGGTCACAAAGGAAAGTCTGAAGGGAGCAGCAGTAATGGTCCAAAACATAATCCTCTTCCACCTTGCAAACACTGTAAAAAATCCACACATCTGGAGAAATATTGCTGGAGGAGGCCTGATGCAGTTTGTGGTAATTGTAAGCAAAAAGGGCATGTATAAAAAATCTGCAAATTCATGAATAAAGACAACAAATCTTCGCAGGCACAATTAGTAGAAGAAGCTGATGTTCAGGAGGAGCAGCTCTTCGCAGTTACGTGTTTCTCAATAAACAACTTTGTCGGTGCTTGGCTAATTGACAGTGGTTGCACACACCACCTGTGCAATGATCCTGATATGTTTCGAGTGCTTGATACAACCTTTAAATCCCGAGTAAAAGTGGGAAATGGTGAATTTGTGCAAGTCAAGGGAAGAGGTACAATTGCTGTTTCTACAACTTCAGGCATCAAAATTATTTCTGATGTTCTGTTCATACCTGAAATCAGCCAAAATCTCTTAAGTGTTGGGCAAATGCTTGAAAAGAATTATTCGTTGCAATTTAAGGATCATAAATGTGTTATTTTTGATCCATTTGGAGCTGAATTATTTTGTGTCAAGATGAATAATAGAAGCTTTGCAATTACTTGGAAGAAAGTGACTGATCATGTCCTTGCTTGTGATACAAAATCAATTACAAATTTATGGCACAAAAGGCTTGGCCATTTCAATTACAGAAGCATTTCTGAGATGAACAAGAAGGGGCTAGTGGAAAACTTACCTAAAATCAATGGTGATGCTGAAACTTGTGAAGCCTGCCAACATGGTAAGCAAACCAGATTACCATTTCAAGCTAATCAAGCATGCAGGGATAATCAAAAGCTCCAGCTTATACACACTGACGTGTGCGGTCCGATGAAAATAGAATCCTTGAGTTGTAATCGTTATTTTCTTCTCTTTATTGATGATTATACCCGGATGTGTTGGGTTTATTTTATTAAATTGAAAAGTGAAGTCCTTGATGTTTTCAAACAATTTAAAGCTTTAGTTGAGAATCAATGTAATCTTAATATTAAAGCTTTAAGATCGGATAATGGTGGAGAATACACTTCTCGCCAGTTTGCTGAATTTTGTAAAAGTACAGGCATCGAGCATCAATTCATGTTACCATGTATCCCACAGCAGAATGGGGTATCCGAGAGAAAAAATCGAACAATTATGGAGATGGCCAGGTGTCTTTTGATTGAAAAACAATTGCCAAATAAATTTTGGGCGGAGGCTGTGAACACCTCAGTTTATTTGCTGAATAGACTTCCCACAAGAGCTGTGCAAGACAAGACTCCATATGAAGCTTGGAGTGGTGCCAAACCAGCAGTTGACCACCTTCGAATATTTGGCAGCTTATGCTACTTTCACACACCGCAACAAAAATGCAGCAAGCTGGACAACAAAGCAGAAAAGGGAATCTTCATGGGCTATGGCTCTCATTCAAAAGGCTATCGAATTTTCTGTTTTAAAACAGAAGATATAATCTTGAGCAGAGATGTGAAGTTCGATGAGGCTGCTGCCTGGCGATGGGAAAATCAAAACAATGTCAATGCGAATCTCAATCCACAAGATCAACCTGAACTTGTAGCTGATGATTTGGTGGATGACGTTCCGATTAGAGGTACTAAGTCTCTACAGGACATTTATCAAAGATGTAGCTTGGTTGTCCATGAACCAATATGCTATGTTGAAGCACAAGAATATGAAGAATGGAGGAGAGCTATGCAAGCAGAAATTGACATGATCAACAAGAATGAAACTTGGCAACTTGTTGATAGGCCTGTAAACAGAAAAATAATTGGAGTTAAATGGGTTTTTAAGATAAAACTCAATTCTGATGGCTCAATCTCGAAGCACAAAGCTCGATTGGTAGTGAAGGGCCATGCTCAACAATATGGCGTAGACTACCAGGAGACCTTTGCTCCGGTAGCAAGGTGTGATACAATCAGGCTACTTATTGCTTTTGCAGCTCAAAAATCATGGCAGATTCATCAACTTGATGTTAAATCTGCTTTTTTGAATGGATCTCTTGCTGAAGAAATTTATGTAGAGCAACCTGATGGCTTTATAGTTGCTGATAAAGAAGATCAGGTGTATCTTTTAAAGAAGGCGTTGTGTATGGCTTGAAACAAGCTCCAAGAGCTTGGTACGAAAAGATCGATAGTCATCTCACTCAACTTAGATTCTGCAGAAGTCTAAGTGAAGCTACTTTGTATGTTAAGTCAAGTGGAAGTGATGTTTTAGTAGTTTCCATTTATGTTGATGATATGTTTGTTACAGGAAGTCAACTTGAGCTAATCGTAGAGTTCAAGAGAAAGATGGAGAAATTTTTTGACATGACTGATCTTGGAGTGATAAAGTACTTCTTAGGCATGGAAGTGGTTCAATTCAATGGTGGCATTTTCATTTGCCAGCAAAAATATGTGTCTGAAATTTTAAACAGGTTCAAGATGCAAGATTGCAAACCTGTAAATACTCCAATGCCAACTGGTTTGAAGCTAGGCAAAGATGAAGAATCTGAAAAAATTGATGAAAACATGTACAGAAGTTTAATTGGCAGCCTCTTATACCTCATGGCAAGCAGGCCTGATATTCTATTTGCTGTGAGTATGCTCTCCAGGTACATGCATTCACCTAGAGACACTCATTTTACAGCTGCAAAGAGGGTGCTCAGGTATGTTAAAGGCACAAAATCATTTGGAATATTTTTTACAAAATCTGCAGAAAAGACTTCGAAGCTTGTCGGCTACACTGATAGTGATTGGGGTGGATGTGTTGATGATTCAAAAAGTACATCAGGTTACTTGTTTTCTCTAGGGACTTGTTTTTTTTGTTGGAGCTCGAGGAAACAAGAAACTACTGCTCAATCGACAGCCGAAGCTGAGTATATCGTTGCTGCCTCTGCTGTAAATCAGGCCATTTGGTTAAGAAAGATGTTGAATGATTTGGGAAGTGAACAAATAGAAGCTACCAACATTATGTGTGACAATGTTTCAGCTGTCTCCATCTCAAAAAATCCGGTGTTTCGTGGACGAACAAAACACATAAAGATCAAGTTTCATTTCATTAGGGAAGTTCAACAAACCAATGAAGTGATGCTTGTACATTGTTCATCAGAAGACCAGCTAGCCGACATTTTCACCAAGCCGCTGCAAAAGGAAAGGTTTGAAGACTTGAGGCTAAGAATTGGTGTTTGTCACAAAAATGCCAAGGAGGAGTGTTAGATGTTTGACATTTTCAGCTCCTATTTTCATGCTAACAGATATTCTGTTCCAGCAAATCAATATCTCTTTCTTTTAAATTGCTAAAAATCAGATTAGAGTTTGTTTCAGCTGCTATTACTTAGGAAAGTTTGTTTTGTTTCTTTTGTATTTAAAGACTGCAAGTTAATGAAATATATATACTGGTTTTTTACTCTCAAATACATCTTTTAGCTCCTGTATTTTTTCTGCACTTTTAGCTTTTGATTTAACAGGTTTTAATTCCCCAAATAGTGTTCAACTTCAATTTCAAATCATCAACTTTCATTGGAGCATCACCTTTGTTGAGGATTAACCGACCGATTAGGGAGAAAGCACATTGCTTAACCCTATTTTCATATATTTCCTGAGTTATCGTAACAGTTTTGATTCCTCCTTTTTCAGTGACTTTTGCGGTTGATGTAATCGGGATTACAGGTTCCGTAACAGCCACCCCTTAAGAATCCTGGCAAAACTAGGTTTAGGGTTAGGGTTTTTCGATTCATCAGTGGTTTTGCGAGCCGGAAGCAGGTTATTCTGACCTTTGCAGTAGAAGGAGAGGTACGAAGCGTCCATCGTAGAAGAAAAAACCGATCAAAACGAAAAGAAATCATGGAAAGGTGGCCGGAAAAAAATCGGCGGCTTTTTCTTAAGGCACTCCATCCTGGCAGGAGGAAGTTAACCAAAAGCTAATTTCCTTTGCTTATTGCAAAATTTTGCTACCAAACAGAAGTATAAGATTGTCCTATTATATTTTAGATGTCGAAGACTACTAGTTTCAAATAAAACATACAGTTAGTTTGAAACCTTAGTAATCATTCTTATAAAATGTTGCAACTTATTGTTTGAATATAAAAAATTTATGGTGCTTTTTTCTCCCTTAAGCTTGTTTTATTTTGGCCTAGCTTCAGCACATATGTATAAATGATTGATTTTTTGACTGATGCCATATTCAGATTTTAACTAGCT
This sequence comes from Euphorbia pulcherrima, assembly GCA_947683365.1. Lineage (NCBI taxonomy): Eukaryota > Viridiplantae > Streptophyta > Magnoliopsida > Malpighiales > Euphorbiaceae > Euphorbia > Euphorbia pulcherrima. The sequence continues at coordinate 11,984,482 of CANTUS010000016.1, forward strand.
TTTTTTATATCATATTCTTGTGATTGTTATTAATATAAAAGATTCATAGTTATATCAATTTTAAAGATGAATGGCCAATAGGACAATGAGATCTAAACTTTGAATTTTTTTTGGTAATATTTCTTTTATTGTCATAGCAATTCATTATCTAGAGGCAGAAGTTTTTTGGTACTTGGGAGACAATTCCAAAACCACAGTTAGGAATGCCTAGTTTTAAGATTTATCTATACTATTGATGCTTCAAGAGAAAACTGTCCTCTTAAATGGATCTAAAATAACTAACTATATTTTTATGAATAAAACAACTAACTATTAATACATATTTATTTTATCTCTAGATCAAAGCAATGAAGGAGATGTATTTGCCTGAACTGCATGCAATGTACCAGAAAATTGCATTGAAGTTACAGCAGGTGAGTTTATTCAGTTTCTATTTGTTTCTGCAACTCATAGTATACTCTCGTTTTGGATAAACTGTAAATATAAAGATTTGTTGCAATAATCGAAGCTCATGATTATATGCTATTTGTCTTACACCACAACCACCCAAGTTAGACCAGCTTGACAAAATAAAAATGGTCAAGACCATGTTGGAGCGCATAATAGCGCTCTTGCAGGTTCCAAAAATTTATGTTTCCCCTGGCTTAAAAGAGAAGTTGGGTTTATATGAGAAGCATATTGCATTTTCAATAAATTTACATAAATTTAGGAATCCTATTCCTCCACTGCAACAAGGACACCTCAGCCAGCCTCACACACAGAATCCACAAATTCCATCCATGAAAACGGAAAATGTGCAGCAGAACAGTATGGCGGGTATGCAGTATACTTCTCTGTCGTACTTATCTGGCGTTTCGACTTTCCAACAGAACATGATGAAGTCAGAGCAGACTGGTTCCAGATTAGGAATTGCAACCAAGAGCGATAGTTCCAAAACTGCATCGACAAAGTTATTAAAGGGCGAACCAGTCCACTAAGGATCCTCCTACATGAGGTCTGGGGAGGGCATATGTACGAGCAATCCATGATTTAATTCAGAATTGATACAATTCATTCTGCATTCTGTGTGAGTATTGAGTAACAACTTTTCTGAGTTGAAATTGTTGTTGCTAGTTTTTAACTTATGTGCTGTCCGTCTTTTTCCACATACGGGTTATTCTCACCAGTTTCTTGTGATGTTTTTTTCTGGATTTTATCGGTTTTTATAACCTAGATAATCATCGTTATTAGAATCTAATTTTTGCTTTATGGTATAAAATTTTCCTGTAATGAATTGGCAGCCGTAGTGCTCTGTTGGAATAATAGAGAACTGAAATATATTCAATCAACACAACACTCATAAACTTAACACATACTCAAATAAAATGACACTTTTGTTTTACAACTCACTAATTATACCAGGCAGATGGACTCACTCTTTCTATTTATTTTTACTCACTCACACTTGCACACTCTCACTCACTGAGTAGCTAATAGCTACTTATTTCACTCTTTATTTTTGGCACACATCACACTACAATATTCAGCTCTATTTATAGAGCATTCTACCGACACACTAATTCAAGACAAGCCATATATTCTACCTACCACACACAAGTCTACAAGCCATATATTCTACCTACCACACACAAGTCCCATTCCTGCCACTTATTTTGATTTCGGATGAGATGATTGTGGCTCATGATTGGATAGTAATTTGCATCCAAATACTAACACCACTTAATTTGATTTCCTCTGATTCCTTTATCTTGTTTTATTCATGAATAGCCACATGCATATTGACATGCATACGTGTCTCATCTCTTCATCTGCACTTCATGCCTTTGTCCTTTTGTTCTATTATTATTATTATTATTATTATTATTATTATTAAATTAAGTGTATTTTCCAACACACCCCCTTAAACTTAATTTTGTCATCTCAAGTAAGGTCCTCAACCTTATGAAGGTTTCGCTCGTCAATGGCTTGGTAAAGATATCTGCAACTTGATCTTGTGCCCTCACCTATTCAACTTGCACTTCATTTCTTGCAACACATTCTCTTATGTAATGGTAGCGAATATCATTGTGCTTGCTTCGATTATGAAATACAGGATTCTTTGCTAAGGCAATGGCTAACTTGTTGTCAACACGGATCTCAGTCGGCTCCTCTTGTGTTAAGCCGATCTCCTTCAATAAATTTTTGAGCCAAATTGCATGACAATCGCACGAGGTTGCTGCAACATATTCTGCTTCACATGTAGACAAAGTTACAATTGATTGTTTCTTTGACATCCATGTAAAAGCAGTGCCTCCCATGAAAAACACAAATCCAGTGGTGCTCCTTCGATTGTCTACGTCTCCACCCCAATCGCTGTCACTATATCCAACAAGCTTGTAAGCATGAGCAACTTAATAGAACAAGCCCAAGTCGATTGTATCTTTAAAATAAAGAAGAATTCTCTTAGCGGCTTTGAAATGGGTGGTTGTTGGTGATTCCATGTAGGGCTGACTAATCCGACTGCATGAAGGATATCTGGCCTCGTGCAAGTAAGATAGCGTAGACTTCCCACTAAGCTTTTGAAGAGTATTGGATATACACTTTCACCTTTATCATGTTTGGACACCTTTATTTCGTACTCTGCGGGTGTGCTTATCGGCTTACAGTTTTCCATCTTGAACTTTTTCAAGATCTCCTTTGCATAGCTTTATTGGGAAGTGAAAATTCCATCACTTTGTTGCTTTACTTCAATGCCGAGGTAATATGCCATGATTCCCATGTCTGTCATCTCGAATTCCTTCATCATCACTTCCATAAATTCTTTGAACATGATTGGATTGCTTCCAGTGAAGATCAAATCGTCCACATAGAGGCACACAATCAAAATATCTCCATCCTTGATCTTGATATACAAGCATGTTCGAAGGGACATTTGTTGAAGCCATTTTCTCGGAAGTACTTATCGATTCTGCTATTCCATGCCCTTTGTGCTTGTTTAATCCCATAAAGAGCTTTCTTCAATTTTAACTCATTGACTTCATGTCCTTTGGCTTCATAACCTAGTGGTTGATGTATGTAGACTTCCTCTTCAAGAAAACCATTCAGGAAGGCGGATTTCACATCCATTTGATGAATCCTCCATTTGTTTTGAGCCGCTAAAGAAATGATTGGTCTAATAGTTTCCAATTGAGTGACTGGAGCAAATACCTCATCATAGTCGATTCCAACCTTTTGACAGTAGCCTTTTGCGACTAGTCTTGCTTTGTGTTTTTCAATCTCTCCTTTGGAATTTCGCTTTATATACACCCATTTGACACCTATCGCCTTATATCCTTTGAGAAGAGAGGTGAGTTCCCATGTGTCGTTCTTTTCAATGGCCTTAATTTCTTCATCCATTGCATCTCTCCACTATTTCTGTTGTACAGCTTCTTAAAATGTCACCGGCTCATAATTAACAAATAGACAAAATAATGTTAAATTGTCTAATTGTTCAATAACCTCATAGAGTTCCCGAAGGCTTCTTGTATGATGCACGGTTCTTTCATCATCACTCCTACTTCAAGATGGAGAAGATGATGAAGATGACATGTCTCTATGAGTTGGCGAAGTTGGTGGAGTGGTGCGGCCTTGTTGAAGTTCCCTTTGTTGCTCAAATGGTGCCTGATCATCTTCTTCGAACTAGAAAAAGTTGAAGTCCCCCTTTTGAGAATCAAAGTTCCATTCTCCTTCTTCATCAAATATCACATCTCGTCTTATCACAACTTTCTTGTCATTTGGATTGTATAGCTTGTAGCCTTTTGAGCTTGAGTCATAACCGATGAAGATGAAACTTTTAGTTTTATCATCAAGCTTGGTTCGATCCTCATCTGGAACATGAACATGAGCTATGCTGTCAAAGACTCGCAAGTGGGAGATTCCAGGCTTTCTTCTGCTCCATGCCTCTTGTGGTGTCTTTCCCCTATACACTTCTTGTAGGAGAATGATTTGACAGGTAGACTGCACGAGCTACTGCTTCCACCCAAAACTCCTTGGGTAGTTTCTTACTTTCACTACTACATAAGTGCACGAATGCAACACTCAAATGCAATGGTTTGTGGCTAATGTAACACCCTAATGCAACGGTTGATGCTAATGCAATGCCAAATTGCAATGGTAGAGGCTAATGCAATGCCTCATTACAACAGTTGACGCTAATGCAATGTTAAATTGTAACGGCTGAGGCAAATGTAATGGTGGTTGGCAACGCCTGAGGCTAATACAATGCCTTAATGCAACCCTTAAGACTAATGTAACGCTTAATTGTAACAGTAATTTTTATGGCAACAACATATAAATCTAATGCAATGGTTATTATATTTGTGTTATCATAACAATCAAATAAATGATGAGAAAATACGCAATAATTTTATTCAACACGACATATACAATTTAGATATCGTTAATTATCATTTTAAGTTTTTTATTTTTATTTTTTGAATTTAATTAACAAATTCAACTATTTCTTCAAATGAATTTAAGTGAGCAATGACATATATATTGAGTACTAAAAAAATTCAAATCATAACGTTGTCCAAGATTGATTTCCCACGTGTAAATGAAGGGCTCTACCTCACTGAGCTACATCAGATTTACATCTTAAGTTTTAAGGATATACCTTATAGAGACTGGTTGGACTCAACCATTTCCTATTTTAGAGACTACCCTAAAATAGGGAATACCCTAAAATAGAGAATGATTGGACTTGCTCTTATAATCTTTCCTATCAAGTTGATTCACCAAATAAAGGCCTCATAGTTGTAACTATAAAACATGTTTAGGATTGGTCTAGTGGTTGAGCTGTGAAGCTGTGATCCTAGAGGTTGCAGATTCGAGTCCACACTCGGGCGGGGTGGGATAAGGTTTTTCTTTGTTATTATTGTAAGCCCATATGAGGTAAATTTTTTTAAAAAAAATTATAACTGGTATCGACACATGCATTCTTTATATCTGACATAAGTTAAAGTTAATTAATAACTTGCAAATATAATTGACATGAAATTTACTATTATGTTATATTATTAAAAAAGATTTTAATTATTATAGACCATGGTCTTATAATTTTTTAAAAAATAAGACCTGTATTTATACTAAAGTTGGACAATATAAAGACATATAGCTTTTCTATGCAATGGTAAAATTTTACCTATTAATTTCACTTCCTACCAAAGAAATTTACTCCCCTCTCTAATTTAGAAAGATATTTGAAGTCCCTCAAAAATAATTCAGACCCTAAACCCTCTCCTCTGTAATAATTTTACCTAAAAAAATGAAAAGCCCCCGGAGGAACATTGTGTTCCCCTAGAAGGAAAAAGATTGAGACAGGTGAAAATTTTGGGGCGGGCGTCCCAACTAGGTTGATGCCCCCGCTTACCTACAAAACACCTACCTCTCTTTATTAAAGAAATCCAAAGACTGCTCACAAGATGAGAGCGTCATTGGACAGAAATACAGCCTAAAGGTGATACGGATATGAAGTCCGATCCCAAGACATGCCTATACAGTGAATAAGGCCAAAGACTGCCAGCTATCTAGTTACAACTTAGAAACAAGTTCGGAAATTTTACCTATTAATTTCACTTCCCAACAAAAAAATTTTACTCTCCCTCTGTAATTTAGAAAAATATATGAAGTCCCTCCAAAATAATTCGTACCCTAAATGCTCTCCTCTGTAATCTCAATCTCTAAACTACTTCTCTAACCCTTCTCTCTAATCTCGCTCTCTATGCCTACCACAAGTATTGGAGGTTGTTCCCGCTGCTTCCCCCTTTCGCTGCTCTGTTCCTCTGCTCTGCTTTGGTATGTTCCTCCTTCTCTGCTCTTTGTTTTCCAACATTTGTTTTTTTTATTGTTTTATCTAATTATTTTCAATCATAAGCTCGGATTTGTTTGGGGTTCATATTAGGGTTCGAATTTGGATTACCCATTGATTTCTATTTACTGGCAGGAGTATGATTTTATTTTCGTAGACTGGGAAACGTATTCAAGATTGGGCATTTTATGCGCATAATTTTGTTGGTTTAATTTTGGTCATATTTCCTCTTTATGTTTGTCTTCGTCATTGTTCAGGAATATAGTGATGTTCTTTTCAATTTCCTCTATATCCAAATTGTCTTAATTTTGACCAAATTAAAAATAGTATCAATTTTCACCAGTCGCATCGACCACCATCTCATTTTTTAAAATCATTTTAAGGAAAGGAATTATGTATAGGAAGCTAAGGCAGATCAGCAATGTTAATGCTTATCACGTCAAATGCAATACAAGTACTGCGCATATGTAACTTTGACCATTTTGCCATATTTGATTCTAATCTTAATTTCAAACCATCTTATTCAGCTTAAGAATCATAAAAATCTTATAAATGGTATTTTCACAACCTAAGTAGCATGGAAACGAAAACGGATACTGAAACGGAAATGAAAACCGGGAAACGCTATTTCTAAAAAATATAGGCTTGGAAACTGTAGGGAAATGAATACGGACACGAATACGGAAACAGAAATGGAAACAGAAACAGAAACGCCAAAACGGAATGTAATCAGAGTTTCCGTGCTTCATTGATCAGGATCATGATGACAGAATTATAATCTTGAAATTACAAAAAAAAATACAAGTTGGTTTATAAAAATATGATTTGTGTCTTTGAACCTTCTAATCTTAATTTTGGCAGATTTATCCCCCTTTACTAAATTTTTAGAGTTGACCCTTGTTAAGCAGCCCTTATATAGTGCATCACCAGACATTACATGATTGTAAGGTAGAGTTTGACCACATGCCTTTTTGTAGCACTTGTAAAATACTCCTACCGTAATTGTTAGCAAGAATGTAAGTTTCGAGAGAAAAATAAAGTAATTGAAGTACAGAGGCTAAAGTGACCGTATGACAAGTGCTACTTATAAAATTTTAGATTTTGGTCAATTTGATAAAGAAATTAGTCGTGTTACCGAACATGTAAGGGTCCCTACATATATGACTACTGGATCAAAAGCGTTCCTAGTCCCTATGCATGCAAGGATTATCCCATTTCCCAATGACCTAAGTACCAACATTTGCTGCTATTGTACAATTTTCTAATTGATGCTTGTCTTGGTGTTTGTTATATCTTCTAAAAAAAGACACTATTTTCATCGTTCAATAATTACTCAATTCCTTTTTTTTTGGTTTGTATTCATACCTTACTATTCTATTGTTCTTTTTTAAAGGGCTTGTTTCATCCTCTCTTGCTCTCCGTTGGCTATAACTTAGCTCTTAGAAGGTAAGCCCTTGCAAACATTTTCTTTAAGTTTGAGTTCTTATTATTAGTTTTATGATCAGTAAAATCAATCAACTCACCCTTTTTCATACAATCATTTTCACTAATAATCCGGTAAATTTACCCACAAAAGTTAAAATGTGTTTTTATAATAAAATACATTGAAGACTCATTTTTTCTCTCCGATCCTAGAAGCCATTCGGGCACTATCGATCGCAAAACCGCCACACTAATATAATCACATCTTTCCTAATAAAATGTTGACTTATGATGTGCTATAAATTGTGCTAATCTTAGTGGATGTAGTGGAATTTATTTTTATTTTGTTTTATAACTTAGAACAGATGTATAGGTTCTATTGCAATTCCCCCATTTTCCCCCGATTGTAATTTTATTCCCCTTTTTACTACTTGTGCTTTATTATAAACTATTGAATGCATGAAAGAGTGTAGAAAATAATCTTTATGTGATAATTCCCTAAATAATGAAAATAAAACGGTTTTACGTGGCGAATGTAATTTTGAATTAACTAAATGAGAAATAAGTAACTAATCCGATACCCCGAATCTCTGATCCAAAAGGTATGAGTCTCCCACCCAATGGGAACCATACCAAAAATCTTTCCCAAGTAGACAACTTGGGTGGTGACTCTATCATTTGTATCAAGATTTGGGTCTTGATTCTGTTGTTCATTACAATTGGCCAATATTGCAAACTTGAACTAAAAAGTTTCATCACGCCTAAATCCAACCAACCCCCAGTGGGCCCCACCTCTGACCCAGGTGCCAAGGGAGACCCACACATCATCAACACCTCACATTTGCCATCAACTTCTTGAACTCCTCAATCATTTGGTCATCAACACCTGTGAATATTAAGTCATCAACATACAAGCACACAAATATCATTTTTCCACTTGTGCCTTTCTTTACATACAAAGCATGTTCATAAGGACATCTTGTGAAACCATTCTTCTGAAAATACTCAACAATACATGAGTACCAAGCTCTTGGAGCTTGTTTAAGGCCATACAAAGCCTTCTTCAACTTCAGCACTTTGTCTTCTTCACCTTTGACAACATATCCCAAAGGTTATTCCACATAAACCTCTTCTTCAAGAGTTCCATTCAAGAAAGTCGATTCACATCCATCTGGTGAATTCTCCATCCTTGTTGTGCCACCAAGGATATAATTAATCAAATTGTCTCTATCCGAGCCACCGACGCAAACACCTCTTCATAATCAATACCGGCCTTTTGAGAATAGCCTTTTGCAACAAGGCGAGCTTTGTACTTCTCCACCTCGCCTTTTGAATTCTTCTTTGATTTAAAAATCCACTTGACACCTATTGTAACGAACCGAAATTTCCAAAATTTGCTTATAATAAATTACTATGGTATTAAAAATATCATGGAAATTATTTTTATTGTTATTATTATTATTGGATATAAGGCATGAGGAAATAAGAGCTAATTAAGTAAGAGGGATGAATTGGACATTTAATTATTTGTCCAAGGGCAATATTGGAAATTAAAAAAAAATGCATACATGATGTCCACCATCTTCTCTTACCACTCTTCACCTCCACCATTTTCTTCTCTTCTATTTCTTCCTTTCCTTATCAAATTTTCTATAATCCAAAAACTTCCGATTTCTTCGATTCAACTTCGAATTCTTGTTAGAAATCGATCCTTAAGCCCTCTATCATCATCAATTTCAGTCAATCAAGACTAGAAGAGGAGGATTTCAGATATTAAGATTTGGATGAATAGTAACCCGAGTTTGAGGTGAGTGATTTTTGGTGAAATTAAAGCTTAATTAGTAGAATTCATGGTAGATTAAGCATATTTATGGTATTAGGAAGTTTATTTATGCAATATCTTGATAGAATTATATATGGCTGTTGTAGAGGAAGCTATTGCAAGTAAATCAATGGCAAAAGGGGTAGAAGAGAGCTAGAAAGAGCATAGAAAAAGGTTTGTGTCCGAAATTTCGATTTATCGGTTTTTCGGAAAATTTTCAGATTTGTATCCCTGTTTTGTTTTAATGTTTTCTCTTGCTATATAAATCCGATTTGAATGATTCTTGATTTTATTGATATCTACAGAAAGTAAAGAATATATGTTCAGAAGAAACCTTGTTGAATTTCGTTCGTTTTCAATGTGAAATTATTGTTTGAAGTTGAGTCACGAAATCTGTTTTCGGAAAATCTCAGCTTGGTACACTGTTTAGTATTTTGATCATAACTTTGGTTATACAATTTGGATTTCTGTGATTCTGGTGGTTTTGGAAAGCTGAGATATGTGGCTAATTATGTTTAGAAGAAAGTTCTTCTATTGGATGATGTTTTGATAGTGAAAAATGCAGGGAAAGTCAGGTTATGAAACCTGGAAAATTTTTGGAAAGTATGATATTGATTTTATTGAGTTTTAATTGAAGTTTGATGCTTAAAAATTTGGGATTTGGATTTCTTAATTACTGAAGTTATGTTGAATTATGATTGATAGTTTATACTGGAATTTTTGAGATGTTACTTTGATTTATTGCCCTTATTAAACGAGTAGAATACGGGTCAGGGTAGATTGGCGCCAATAAAGGGGGGTACAGTACTGTACAAACAATTGAAGCTTTGGCTTCGGGCTTTGGTCGATATTATGATATATATATATATATATATATATATATATATATATATATATATATATATATATATATATATATATGTTGAAGCTTCGGCTTCGGGCTTGACCGATATATTGATTTTGAAGCTTCGGCTTCGGGCTTGACCGATATATTAATTTTGAAGCTTCGGCTTCAGGCTTGTCCGCTCCAGTATCCATTTTACCGTTATTCAGGACTTGTTTACTTTGGGCAATATGCGGTTAAAGTGTTTGGAAAAATTGGATACAAATTTGATTGTACTTTGAAATGATTACTATATAAGTTTTTTGATTTGGTTCCATAAAGTTGGTTACTTTATTTTTGACTTATCAATATACTTTGTTTCTATTTTAAAAATATTCAAAGTTGTTATATTTTTTTTATGGACACCACTAAGCAAATTGCTTAGCGTGTAGTTGATTTTCTACGCGTAGGTGGAGAACTTGTAGATAGCTTGGACCAAAGTGGTACAGGCGGATCAGCTTAAAGAGCAAATAAGGAAAGATTCGAGGTGGATTTATATTTTAATGTAATATTATGGTTTGTAGAATAATGGCATGTACTAGAGAGTGAGAAATGTAAAGTGGCATTGAGAAATATTTGGAGAATAATTTGGAGTCTAAAACATTATATTGGTATTTATACATATTGTAAATCTACAAGTATTGAATTTCAAATAATGGAGTAGAGTTATTTATTGGGTGTTTATAGTTACTGTAGCGCTCCTATATAGGGGGCGTTACACCTATTGCTTGCTTTCCCTTTGGCAATGAGGTCAGCTCCCATGTATAATTCTTTCGGATGGAATTTATCTCCTCATTCATTGCAAATCACCACTTTCCATCATCCATAGCTTCTTCAAACTTGAAAGATTCTGTATCAGCAAATAAACAGAATATTGTCGAGTTATCCACTTCTGCTGTTTCTGCATAAATATCATCCAAACTCCTCATGCGAGGTTGCCTTTTAGATGATCTTGGCGAAGCCATATCTATTGCATTCTGTATGTTTATGTCTAACACAGTATGTCCGTCCTCTATCACATTTTGTCTGTTTAAGTCGCATTTACCTGCAATTACATCATCTTCAAAGAAAGGAAGAAAATTATAAGTCTCATTTTCTGAAACATTCCAGTTCTGGCAACTTCCTTCATCAAACTCAGCATCTCTGCTAGTGACACTACCTATGGTCTGAGGATTATAGAACTTATAACCCTTTAAACTTAGTGAATACCCAATGAACATCATCTTCTTGCTCTTATCATCAAATTTTTTCTCAATTCATTAGCTACTTGCATATAAGCAAGACAACCAAATACTTTTTTAAATGGGAAATATTTGGTTTCTTACCACTCCACTCTTCTTGAGGGGTCATGTCTACCAACTTCTTCACATGACTTCTATTATTCAGGTACACTGCACAAGCCACAGCTTCTGCCCAAAACTCTTTTGGCATAGCTTTACTCTTTAACATACTTTTGGCCATATTCAAAATGGTTTTGTTTTTTCTCTCCACCACACCATTCTGCTGCAGCGATCTAGGGACTGTAAGGAAATGTCGAATGCCTGAATACTCACCAAATTGATTGAACTTTTGTGAAGTGAACTCTCCTCCACGATCAATTTTGAATGACAAAATCTTCAAACCAATCTCTTTCTCAACTTGAGCCTTAAACTTCTTGAAGATTTCAAACGCTTCACTTTTCTCCTTCAGAAAATAAACTCAAGTTTTGCGAATATAATCATCAATAAACAACAACATATATCTGGTACCACTATGAGAACTTGGATTTATAGGACCACAAATATCAGCATACACCAACTCCAAAGGCTGTGATGTGCTAGAAAAGGATTCTTTGGGAAAACTCCTTCTTGACAGCTTTCCGTATATACAACCTTCACAAAACTGAGTAGGATGATTTATGAAAGGTAATCCACTGACCATCCTCTTTCTAGACATATGCTCCAAGCCTCCAAAATTCAAGTGACCCATTCTGAGATGCCACAACCATGCTGACTCTAAAAAAGAAACTTTTAGGCACTTTGGTATGTCACTATTGATCTTTAGCTTAAACATCTTATTTTCAGACATTGGAACTCTAGCAATCATTCTTCTTCCATTACGAACAATTAGCCCAGTTCTCTTATTCATCTCAACATGATAACCTTTCTCAACAAGCTGTCTAATGCTTAAAATGTTGGACTTTAAAGCCGGAACATAATAAACATTAAAAATAAACTCTTGATCTCCATTCTTCAGCTTGATAAGAATTTCTCCACTACCCATGACTGGAACTTTTGATTTATCACCAAAAGTAATATTCCCTTTTGGATTTTCATCAAGATTACAAAATAATTGTTTATTACCAATCATGTGATTGCTAGCTCTGGAATCAACATATCATGACTTTGTGATTTTCTCCGAATTTCCACTGCAAGACAGCAACAATGGTGCATTCTCACCATCTTCAACCTACACAAGGTTTGCTTGATCATCATGGTTTTCATTAAAAGTGCATTCTGCTGTATAGTGCCCATATCCTTTACAATTATAGCACTAAACATTGGATTTGTCACGACTGCCAAATCTACCTCCTATGCCTCGTCCTCTAGAATTCCATTGAGGATTTCTTCCTCCTCAACCTCTAGATGAGTTTTGTTGTACCCAAATAGGACCTCTACCTCTTCCTTGAGACCAACCTCGACCACCACGACCACAGGCTCTTCCATGACCGCGTCCTATACTACTTTCGGCATGTGCAACTTGTTACTTCTTCTCTTCTTTATCAGATAATTTTAATTTTTCCTGCAACATTTGAGTGATTGGCTCTTCTCTCTTCTTCAACCTTTCCTCATGGGCTTGTAGAGAACCCAAGAGTTGATCTAAGGTCATATTCTCCAAGTCTTTCGACTCTTCGATGGCAGCCACCACAAAATCAAATTTTGCCACTACTCAACCCAAAATTTTCTCTATCACTCGAACAACTTCCAACGTGTCTCCATATCTCTTCATTTGATTGACAATCAACTAAACTCTATTAAAGAATTTCTCAATTGATTCAGAATCTTTCATATTTAGATTCTCATAATCACTCCTTAGAGTTTGCAAACAAACTTTGATCACCTTATCTTTCCCTTTGAAGGCATTCTCCAGGATCTCCCATGCTTATTTCGCCTTAGAAGCGATAGCAACTTTCTCAAACATATACTCATCCAAACACATATGAAGAGAGAGTGCTTGTTGGTCTTTCTTCTTCATCTTCTTCAAAGAATCCATCTATTGAGCATCAACTACTCTTCATTCTCAGGCTATTCACAGCCTACCTCGACCATATCTTAAACATCTTGGGAACCCAGCAATGTCTTCACTCTGACGCACCAAGGATCGTAATTATCTTTGGTAAGTTGAGGAAATTTAATTATGTTGTTCATCATGATTTTGAATTTTTTTGTTTGTCGCTCTCAATCGTTCACTGGTGTTTTAAGTCGCTCACTGGCGCTCTGATACCACTTTGTTGGGTGAGAATATGGAGAGTGTATTTACAAGAGCGATTAGTGGCTAAATAATACTTGTCTATTATTAAACTTGATGAAAGTTTACATATTTATACTAAAACAATGAGACTATTCAAACATCAGAATAAATAAGAAATTAACTACGAAAGTAAATGACTCTTAAAAATTTTCATAACTATTGTAACCATTGTAACCTATAACCGTTGGGTTCTATAACTCCATATCCATTGAACCTGGACAATAAGTATATGTTCAATGAAGACAGTACCGATAAGAATTGTTTCCTGATAGTGGAAGTGCTATGAATAATTATTTCCTTATTTTTTGCGACCCTTTCTTGTTCAATAGACACCTGAGGAAAAATATTAGCAAATTGTTTGGTATAAACTCTATGACGCCTCTCTCTTGCATAGAAACCCCAAAATACCAAAGAAAACATAACGGTTACTGAAACCATTACAAACCTAAACCCATCCACTATAACAATTGAGACCTGGACAACGCTTCTCATTAATACTCGCAAATGTTTCTCTAACAAAACTGCAGTCTACTACACCAACCGGGACCATAGTGATCTAAAGCATAGCTTAATATTGACAACATATATCATCAAGCTATAAAATTTAGTGTCAAACGTCCAATGCAATATAAGCAAATATACATCCTATGATCGCCAATCTGCAATTAGTTACTCAACTTATCACCATTTAGTAGAGTTTTTGTGATTTTGTCTATCACACATTTCACTATCTTAATTTGTAGGAAATCAACCACAATTTACAGATGGTGTGCGCATTTAACAAGTGGCCTAATCCACCAGTGTCCCCTCCAACTTGTCTGATACCACCCACTGCCCCGTAAATTTTGAAAAGGTCTTCATAACTCCCTCAATTGGCAAAAATTAACTAGTTTACCAATGAGTATCATGTGTTAGCTATAATAACCTCGAGAGAGAACAATGATATCTTGAAAAGTTATACAAACCAGAAGGTACACGTATCTCCAGAGGCAAATTGGTGCACTTTTTCAAAGTTGATGGAACTATTGAATTAGTTCAAGGTTACTAGGTGAAATGAGACAAGTTTGAGGAACCACGGATGCACTAAGCATTTAACAAGTAGATGAAAAAAAAAATGGTGCACACGTGTAGACTAAATATTGTAATACGAAAACCATGAGCATGTTAAAAGAAAATAATTAAGCTTAATTTAATTTAATAAAATAAAATAATAGAATAAAATATAAAAGTGGAATCATTTGGTACATGTTGACATGTTGAATTAGATGGGAACATGGTGATAAGGCAGTATTTTAAATTGTGGTGGAATCCTTATATGTGGATAATGCTAACATCTTAATAGCCACATCATCACAATCCAAAATCCAATCATATGGACATGTAGAGTATGGAAAATAATTTGTGGATTATATGCAATCAGAGTATCGGCAAACAAGTCTATATAAAGTGCATTGTATGTTCAATTGGAGTGTGTGAGTTGAGTAAAAAAATAAGCAGTGAGTAAAAAAAGAAGAAGAGAGTGTGTGAGTGTTGAGAATAAAATAAGAGAGATTCAATATTTAGCAGTGTGTGTGAGTGAGAGTATTGTGAAAGAGTGAGCATTGTGTAATAAAAGTTTTAAGATGCCTTGTATTGTTAAGAGTTGTTTTACTTGCCCAATTTGTATTTACTTGTGTAATTTCTTATCTATTATTCCAAAAAAGTGGTACCAGAGTCACGTTTGAAAGTTAATTACGCTTCTAAAAAGTTCCACTTTCGATTGCAAAAGCTGAATTTCAGACGTTGCAATAGCCCAAAAAGTGTTGCAGAAGACAGAAGAAAGTGTTGCAGAAGGCTGCAAGAAGTGTTACAATATGTCCAATGTGTCGCAGGAGACACCAGAAGTGTTGCAATAGCCCATGTACATCTAGAAAAGCTATTTGCGTAGATGGCGAATAGCGTGCCATCGTTTCAAGTTCCAACACTCAACAACAATAACTATGATAATTAGAGTATCAAGATAAAAGCTCTTCTCGGTGCGCATGATGTTTAGGATATCGTAGAAAAAGGCTTCAACGAGCCCGAAAATGAAGCATCTCTCACGCGTGATCAAGTTACAGCTTTGAAGGATTCCCGAAAGAGAGACAAGAAAGCTCTCTTCCTCATCTATCAAGCATTAGATGACGACCGTTTTGAAAAGATCTCAAATACAACCTTCGCTAAGCAAGCATGGGGGAAGTTGCAAACCTCTTACAAAGGAGTCGAAAAGGTGAAGAAGTTTCGTCTCCACACGTTAAGAGGTGAATTTGAATCCTTACACAGGAAAGCATCCGAGTCCATTTCGAATTCTTTCTCAAGAGTAGCTGCCGTTTCTAATCAACTAAAAAGAAATGGTGAAAAATTGGAAGATATAAGAATAATTAAGAAGATACTTCATTCGTTGGATCCCAAATTCGAGCACATCGTGGTGACAATTGAGGAAACCAAAGACTTGGTGTAACATCTCATTGCTTAACATCCATTACATGTCATAAAATTAGATTACTTAATATTTTACATCTTAAATTTATAAGAAATGGATTAGTTAAAATAATAGTTATTTATGTGATACACAATATAATATTTTAATGTTTGAAAACCAAATGATAGAACTATAGAATTTTAAGAAATAAGTAGGGTATTGTAACTTTATAGATATACAGTGATTTAATAGATGAAATATTTGTATTTTTTATTAGTAACATGTTTTTGGTAATGTGATATATATGAACTAATATGAGATATAAAAGAATAGATATTATTATAATTATTAACATTATTAGTCATGTAATTAGAAGAAGGGTATGATGGTTATTAGGGAATATATATAACAAGAGGTGGAGATAAGGATGATTAAAATTAGTCTGATATACATTAGAAAGATTAGAAAAGGGCCTTAGAAGAGAAAATGCAAGTTAAGGGAGCACAAGGAAGAAGGGAAGAACAGAGCTAGAAGGAAGGATTCAAGGTAATTTCTGATTTTGTAATATGATTTTTGAGACGTTAGATATAGAATTTAAGGTTTTGATAAAAAGATGAATTGATTCTCTACATCTCTAGGTTACTTCTGTAAAATTTGGAGATTTTTGAATGAGTAGATTTTATTCTATGATTTATCGAATTTGAACTGTTCAGAGTTGTAGGATCACAGAAATAGGCTGATGTTCAAAGTTATGCCAAAGTTGTTATACTAATTCGGTGATTCTAATTTTAGGTTATGTTGTTTTCGTATGTGTCTAGTTTAAGTTGAAAAAAGAATCAGGTCTATTCGTGTATAGAAAGTTACGGTCATTTTACTATGCTACTATTCAGGTTTAGCGAGACTGAAACAAGTTTTGAAGGAAAATTCGCTATAAATCGTATAAGACTCTAAAATTTTTGAGGTTTTATTATGTTACATCTTTGTGTATTAGAGATAGAATAAAAGAAGAATAAGATGATTTGGTGAAGTGAATTGAAAGTTATGAAATTTTAAGTAGAATAAGGTCATAAGAACACTAGTTCTGATGTTGTCTGTGAATGTAAAATTCACCATAAATTGTATAATGCTTTGATAATCATGAGTTTTTATTATGTTATACCTCTGTGTATTATAAGTAAAACATAAGAAGAATCCGATAATTTGGTTTAGTATCTCAAGAGTTATGAATTTTAGAGTTCAGCAAGGTCATAAAAGAATAGAGTTCTAGAGCAAGGATATATTGATGGAATTGGAAATTCACTATAAATTGTACATATGTTGGAAAGTTTTGAAACTTTGATATGTTACATAATCAGGTGTTAGGAGTAAAATAAAATAGGAATTACTTTGTTTGGTTTAGTGTTTTGAGAGCTATGAATCCTTAAGTGAAATAAGGTCAGAAGTACTCATGCTAGAAACAGGATTTTAGTTAATGATAATTTTTATTAGAAATGCAATAAATTGTATGTACATTTGATATGTGTTTATATCTATAGGAGCCCAAAAGTATGAAAGAATTCCAGAGAAAGGTCCAACTCGTTCCAAGAGAATTAGCCCGGATAATCTGTGAGTATAAACATGATACGAATTTATATGTGGAATGTGTTGATGTGTTAATTGAATTGATATGTGCATTTGAAATTGATATGCAATTGTATTGGAATTGTGTTGATACATGTAAGTAAATTATATGGTTATATGTAGATGATGGGTGATTTGTGTCATATGAATTCTGCAGACTGTGCAAGTGAATTATTTGATTATATGTATGTGATATATTACACTTCAATAAGTTAGTTATGTGAAATTTGTATATGACAATTGTTAATGTGATATATGATATATGATACTTGTGAACTAAATGTGATTTATGTGACATATGCATTTGCATATGATTACATCAAATATAAATAGAAGTTGTGACATACATGTCAGGACATTGCAATACATGTTCTGTTATATGGACCTATATGGTCAACCACATGGATTATCTGGACCTATATGGTCACCCACATGGATCACTTGCTTATATGGACCAAAAGGTCACCCACATGTTTACAAGCTGGCCAGCGAAATCATCTGTTATATGTTACATGTTCCCGGAGCAATGGCTTGGCTGGTAATGTCACAACAGATAAACAAATGAATCATACATAAGCATATTTGAATGCCTACAAGTTGACCTTCCGAATGTGTGTGTATATGTGCTTTGCAAAATTGATAGATTGTTTATATTCACCGAGTTGCGCCTCATATAAAGCGCTAAATTTTTCAGAGGTGATAAAGTCTGTACTAGAAGCTCACCACTTGTAGATATCGTGGACGAAAGATTGGCTGGCTGTGTTCCATCCCGTTCCCTCTCCTCTCATGACAAGCATATAGTATTGCATGTGGTCGGGTTTTAGTTTTGCTTTGTATAAGATTGTTTTGTAAAAAGATATAATGTTAGAAGTAATTTCATATATATAAATATGGTATAAGTATTAAGAAGAGAACTTATATGTTATAATTATGATCTTTTTTATTAGTATATGGTTTAGGTTGTTTCACTTGGACGAGATGACGATTGAGGAACTCTAAGGATCGCTAAAAGCCTATGAAGAAAAGCATAAGAAGAAGCAAGGCATCACTGAATAACTCCTCAAACTACAACTCAAGGATACAAGTGAAAGCCAATGAAATAGTAGAGACCAAAATGGTAGAGACAAAGGTAGAGGTCGAGGTCAAGGCCTCGAACGAGGTGGTAGCCGGGGTCGTGGCCGTGGATGAAGTTGGAATCTCAACAACAACAACTCCAAAAATAACTATGAGAAAGGAGAAAGCTCTACACAAGGTCGGGGAAGAGGCAATTCAAACTCATGGTATGATAAATCTCTGGTCCAATGCTATAATTGTCAAAAGCTTGGACACTATGCTTCAGAATGTAGATCTCCTAGCAATAAGGTCAAGGAGAAGGCCAACCTTGTGAAAGAGAAGACCGGAGAGAAAGAAATGTTGTTACTGGCATACAACAACAATGATCATCAAGAGAACACATGGTATCTCAATACCGGTGCAAGCAATCACATGTGTAGGAAAAGAAATTTATTCGTGGAGTTCACTGAAGAAGTAAGTGGCGACGTCTCTTTTAGAGATGACAGCAAAATATTGGTGAAGGGAAAATGTAGCATACTTTTCTGGGTAAAAGATGGTAGCCACCAATTAATCTCAAATGTATACTATATGCCTAATATAAAATGCAACATTCTAAGCCAATGCCAGTTCTTAGAAAAAGGCTATGATATTCACATGAAAAATTATAGTCTTTTCATAAGAGACAACAAAGGATATCTAATTGCCAAATTGCACATGTCAAAGAATAGGATGTTTCCTTTAAACATTCAAAACGATGTTGCGAAGTGTTTGAAGGTATGTTATAAAGAAGCATCATGGCTATGGCATCTTTGATTTGGTCATATCAACTACGGAGGATTGGAGCTACTATCGAAGAAAGGAAAGGTTAGAGTCTTACCATGTATAAACAATCATGATCAATTGGGTGAAGGATGTTTACAAGGGAAGCAATTTAGGAGAAGCTTCCCAAAGGAGTCAGATTTTAGAGCCAAGAAGCTGCTCAAGCTCATCCACACGGACATGTGCGGTCCTTTTAAGCTAAGTACTTTCAGTAATAAAAATTACTTCCTCCTCTTCATTGATGATTTTTCAAGAAAACATGGGTGTACTTCTTGCAACAAAAATCAGAAGTCTTCGAAGTATTCAAGAAGTTCAAAGAAGCCTTCGAAAAGGAGAGTGGTCATAAGATCAAAGCCTTGAGATCTAATCGAGGAGGAGAATTCACTTCTAAGGCATTCAACGAGTTCTGTGAAGCATATGGGATCTGTCGCCCCCTAACAGTCCCTAGATCCCCATAACAAAATGGTATGGCAGAAAGGAAGAACAGTACGATCCTCGACATGGCACAAAGTATGCTCAAAACACTACTACATAAGTGCACAACTACAACAACAGTTTAACATTGCATTAGGTGCCTTAACCATTATAATATGTCACTTTAATGTTACATTAGCTAAACCATAGTTGTTGCCAATACTAACCTTGCAATAGGTCAATTGCAACGGTTATTAGATTATATTGTCACGGTTAAACAAAATTAATACTTGCCGTTGCAATAGAGCTATTATAATGACTATTAAAGGTAATATAATGGCGATATGTATCTAAAGCCATTATAGTAACTTGTTGTATTGCAACGGCCTCCGTTGCAGTAGTGAATCTATTGTAATGGAGCCGTTGCAATAGCGTGAACTATTGCAATGGTATCGTTGCAATAGCTTTAGCTATTGCAATGGAGCCGCTGCAATAGTATGAGCTATTGTAATAGTATCATTGCAATAGCTTGAGCTATTGTAACGGGGAATGGGTGAGTGTCTAGCCATTTCATAAATGAAATCTATTATAACGTATCCATTCCAATAGTTTGAGTAATTACAATGGTTGCCATTGCAAAAGCTTAAGATATTGCAACAGCCACCCATACAACTGCTGCAAATAACATTGCCTATAGCAACAGTCATAAGTTTAACCATTGCAACAGAGTAAACTACAGCAATGGTTGATTCTACTGCCATGCAATGGTTAATGGTTATATATAATAGTTGTGTACATTTACTTAATTATATATTATCCTTGTAATACAGTCATACATATGTACACATTTTAGAATTAAAGAACCTGAATTGCAATATATAAAATATTATATATATTCAAGTACCTTCATACATATGAATTGTTCAAAACAAAATAACATCATATATTTGTCCCATTTATCAAAACAATAAAATGGTTCGTCATAGCTGTAAATTGCTCCTTATTCATGCTTTATTCAAATTGCACATGGTCATCGTCCCCAACTTATTAATCGTGTACCTACACAAAATTCAACATTGTATAAGATAAAAACACCCAAAACTTAAATGTGAATAGCATGCACACCCAACAGATACAACATCATTACTGATAATCATTGAAAGCGATTAGTCCAATAAAAGCACCAATAGATGATACTAATAATGAATGATCAAATCTAGCTGAGGAACCACAACTATCAAGGAAATAATCATGTTCTTAGGATAGAAAGAAAAAACCAAAGATCCAAAATGAAGATTAAAGTTTTAGCTCACTTTTTAATCAATTTACTATCTTTTATATACATTGTTCAGACCGTTAAACGCATATGCACTCCCAGCAGAATCTCCATAATAAAATATGACAAATCCTTAAATTTATGATTCCATATACGCGGCGCTTGTTTGAGACCAAAAAGTGATTTTCATAGTCTACAGACATGAGTAGGGCAACGAGGATCAATGAAACCAGGAGGTTATACCATATAGACTGGTGTATCAAGATCACCATGAAAAAAGGCATTTAAAACATTGAAATGATTGATAAACCATGAGTTACTCATAGCCAATGATAAAAGTATCCAAATAGTGACTTGTTTAATAATAAGACTAAAAGTGTTTGAGAAGTCCATACTAGGTCGTTGATGAAATCCCTTCACCATTAGGCGGGCTTTATAGCATTTAACTGTACCATCGGCGTATAACTTCATTTTGAAAACCCATTTGCACCCAATAACATTTATAGCTTTATGAGGTGGCACAAGCTCCCAAGTGCCATTATGAGTAAGTGCAAAACATTCATTAGACATGGCAGCCAGCCAATGCAAAGTTTTCATAGCTTCCGTGTGGCACGTGGGATCAACCAGAGCGGTGCTTGTATATATAGCTCGTGGTCCATGTTTCCTGACTTCAGCACATAAGAGACGATGTACTGAGGTATATGTCACAGACTTGTGTATGTCAACCACAAGGGAAAGACCCAAGGTAGAAGGTTCAGTTTGGGCATAAAGTTGTGAAATAGTCTTGGTTTTCTAAGGTGGAGAGGGTGAGGGATCTATTTGTGATAATTGTGGTACTATATAGGATGATGACTTTAAGGGTAGTGGTGTATGTGAAATAGTTGGTGGGTCAGGATGAGGGGAAGTTGGTGGCAGGTCAGGCTGAGGGGAAGTAATGGGTAAAGTAGGTCACGTCTTGGTGTGTATGGTAATGGATGGTAGTGAATCATGCACAACGGGCTTCATAAGGTCTGAATATGGGAAAACCTGCTCATCAAACAATACATGACGTGAGATAAAACTTATTCGAAAAGGGATCAAAACACCGATAACCTTTATGAACACGACTATAGCCAAGAAAAACACAACGACGAGAGCGATAATCAAGTTTATTTGAAGCATAAAGACGCAACCACGGGTAACATAAAAACCAAATACATGCAGACATTTATAATCAGGAGACTCTTTAAACAATCGATGAAATTAATAAAAAAAGTAGTAGTATCAAAAGCATAGGATAAAATTTGCATAGGTAACCTAGCACGATGTAATAACCCAAGACCAGTTTCAACCACATGGCGATGTTTCCTTTCAGCATTACCATTTTGTTCAGGGGTATATAGGCATAACATACAAGATTGAATGCCATGATGTTGAAGGTATTTTTGAATTGGTTTGAATTCCCCTCCCCCATCAGATTGGAATAGATCGATAAAAATACTTTTCAACTATAGTGCGAAATTGAATAAAAATATATAGCACATTAGACTTATGTTCCATAAAGTAAATCCAATTGTATTTGCTGAAGTGATCATAAAATATAATATAATATGAAAAACCATCATGTGATTGAATTGGGGCTAGTCCCCACACATCAGAACAAATTTAATCCAAAGGTCCAGAAACGACAAACTTTGAAATAGAAAAGGGCAAAAGATGACTCTTACTAACTGAACAATCCAGACACAACAAAAACATAGATGACTGATCTAAAAATTTTATATTATTTTGACGAAGAACCCAACTAACAACTGGAAAGAAAGGATGCCCAAGTCGTTCATGCCACGTAGTCAATAAAGTAGCATGCGAGCGAACCGGAGCACGAGACGATGATGCCAACTGATAAAGAACATCCTTATTCTAGCCTCAAAGTATCACCTGTTTGGAAAGAATGTCCTTTACAATAAAACAGTCATTAAAAAATTAAACAGAAACATCGTTAGCATTAGTGATTGCACCAACAGAAATCAAATTTGAATTAGAATTAGGAACATGTAAGACTTTATGCAATTTTAACGATGTATTAGGAACATAGGAAGAACCAACATGATGTATAGGAAGTTTACCATTACCTAAAAGTACTTTTTCGGGGCCGAAATACTCAAAATGAAGATGGAGATTTCCCAAATCGAAAGTGAGATGATGTGTAGCGCCACTATCCATGATCCAAGACTGGTTAGTAGGTTTCACTGTAGTAAAATTTGATGAAGGAGGGCGGTGATGGGTATTTAGTCGAGGTGAAGGACATTATCTGTAACATCCCATTGCTTAACATCCATTACATGTCATAAAAATTAGATTACTTAATATTTTACATCTTAAATTTATAAGAAATGGATTAGTTAAAATAATAGTTATTTGTGTGATACACAATATGATATTTTAATGTTTGAAATCTAGAACTATAGGAATTTTAAGAAATAAGTAGAGTATAGTTAATTATAGATATAAAGTGGTTTATTGAATAAGATATTTGTATTATTTAATATTAGTATTGTTATTAGTATTATTGTTTTAGTATTAAGAAAGAATACAAAAGTATAGTTAATGTATATATAATGTATGTATATAAAAATATATTAGATACACAAGATATATTTTAATTAGTAGTTATTGTTATTATTATTATTGTTAGTGTAATAGTGTTATATTAGTAAGGGTAATTTTGGTATAAGATAGATATATATAAGAAAAGTAGGTAAGATTAGGATCAAAAATCTTATCTCTACAACCTCTAGAAAGACGAGAATCATTCCATAGAAGAGAAGGAAGCATAAGAAAGAAAAGAAAAAGATAGGGAGAAGGAGGAAATTAGGTATGTTTATAGTTTTATAATTCAATTTTTGTGATACTAGAGACATACTTAGGAGGTGTGGTAAACTAGACATTTGTTCATCTATCTCTTAAGAATCCTCCTATAAAATTTAGGGATTTTTAGATGAGTAGATCTATAGCTATGATTTTTATAAGATGAAGTGTGCAGAATTGGATGATCAAAGAGATGGGGTGAGATTCAAAATTAATTTGGGATTGTTATATTACTTAGAAAATTCTGATGTTTTTATAATTTATTTCCTTATGTGTATAGTATAAGTAGGAAGAAGAATCAGGTCGATTCATGTTGTTTAGAGAGAGTTATGCTCGTTTTACTATGCTGCTATCCAGGTTAAGCGGGACTGAAACAGGTTTTAAAGGAAAATTTGCAATAAACCATGTAAGGCTCTAAAATTTTTAACGTTTTAGTATGTTACGTATTTTTCCATTAGAGATAGAATAAAAGAAGAATCAGGCAATTGAGTTAGTGAGTCGAAAGTTATGAATTTTGAAGTAAAGTGAGGTTACAAGGATACTGGTTCTAAGTGCAGTAAAAATAGGACAGAATTAGAGTTCAAAATATCAAATTCGTAATAAATGGAAAAGTAATCAGAAAATTATGAAATTATGATATGTTATAAAGCTATGAGTTAAGATTAAAATGAAACTAGAATCAGGTCATTTGGTTGAGTACTTGGAAAGATATGACTGGTTATAGTCAGTAAGGTCGCAAGGATAGTAATTCTGTTCTAGTTTACATTAATCTTTACATATTTACAAAAAGGATATAAGATGTATATATGTATATTTGATATATGAATATTTATGTTATAAGAGCTCAAAATAGTGAAGGGATTACATGGAAAGTTCCAGGTCGTTCCGGGAGAATTAGCTCGGATAATTTTGTGAGTATAAACATGATATGAATTTACATGTGGAATATGTTGATGTGTTAATTGAAATGCTATGTGCATTTGAAATTGATATGCAATTTATTGGAATTGTGTTGATACGTGTGAGTGAATTATATGGTTATATGTAGATGATGGGTGATTTGTGTTATATGAAATGTACAAACTGTGCAAGTGAATTATTTAATTATATGTATATGATATATTATACTTCGATAAGTTAGTTATGTGAAATTTATATATGACAATTGTTAATGTGATATATGACACTTATGAATTAAATGTGATTTTTGTGACATATGCATTTGCACATGATTAAATCGAATATAAACAGAAGTTGTGACATACCTGTCCAGACATTGCAATACATGTTCTGTTATATGGACCTATATGGTCAACCACATGGATTATATGGACCTATATGGTCACCCACATGGATCAACTGATAATATGGACGAATTGTCACCCACATGTTTACAGACTGGCCAGCGAAATCATCTATTATATGTTACATGTATCCGGGCCAATAGTTTGGCTGGTGTTGTCATAACAATTAAATAATCAGTTCATTCATTCTCATATAAGTGTGAGTGTATATTGAATTTGTTGTATATATGTGATTTGCTATTGAATTTGTAATGTGTGTATATATGTGATTTGCTAAATTCATAGATTATTTATATTCACTGAGTTGCGCCTAATATAAAGCGCTAAATTTTTCAGAGGTGATAAAGTTTGTACTAGAAGCTCATACCTGTAGATATCATGGATGGAAGATTGGTTGGCTGTGTTCCATCTCGCTCACTTTCCTCACATGACAAACATATAGTATGGAAAGTGGTCGGGTTTTTTTTATTTTATATATATACGTATAAATGAAGTATTAGTTTAAAAATATATACATATATACTGTGAATATTATTATCATATGCTTAGTATAAGGTATGGGGTGTTTCAGCTGGTATTAGAGCGGGGATTTGATCATAGGGGCATCATATGCATACACATATAGAAGTTAATACATGTTAGGATTGTACATTTTATCACCTTTACATAGGGCTGATGTAAATGTTAACCCAAGGAGAGAGGAACCAGCCAAAACGCCACCTATAAAATCACATGTGTCCATAAAATGTATGTCAAGAGGCTCTGTGATACAAGATCCTCCAACATTTGCTCAAAGGGAAATCATGTTTGATAAATAGAAGAAGAATGGTACAACAGAATATGGAGGAATTCTTGTAAGTGAAATGATTGTTATAACTCAAGTGTACGAAACTATTCAATCTAATTGATAAAGTGGTACTAGTTGTTGATCTGATTAGATGAAATATACGAGACTTTTTGTATGTGATATTGGGTTTGAATTGGTTGATGAAGCAACATGTCATTACCGATTGTTTCACCAAAGAAGTTAATTTAGAGTCGTCAAGTTGGTCACCAGTCATTTCTCTACTTGTCTAATTCTTGCAATAAGGGTTTTATAAGAACCAATGTGTCTCCTAGAGGTGCTTCAATATGATTTGTCAATAAGAAGGATAGCACTATTCACATTGACTATAGGCACTTGAATTGAGTCACTGTGAAAAACAAATGTTTTTACCTCGTATTGGTGATTTATTTTTTCAATTACGAGGAGCCAGGATATTTTATAAGATTAATTTAGGGAATAAGATAGATGGAAAACCAATATTAAACTCTACAAAACCTCTAGAAGTTCCAGAAAATGTATAGGAGGAACAAGAATAGCAAACAAAGAGATAGGGAAGTAGAAGGAATCAAGTAACTAGTTGAACTTGTTATCCGATTTTCTTGATATTAGAGATTGAATTATGGTTCAAAATATAAAAGAGAAAAGAAGAGAAATAGATACAGAGAAGTAAAGGCATAAGAATCAGCTTTTTCAATAATTTGTGATGCGATTTTGTTATGTTAGAAATAGAATTAGAAGTTGCCATAAGAAGATGAATTATTCCTCTATAAGATATGGTTTTGTCTGCAAAATTGGGCATTTTGAGAAGAGTTTATAGGGTGTATGATTTTTTTTTAAGGTCAAGGTGTTTAAAATAATATGATCAATAAGTTAGGGTAAAGTTTAAAATTGATCTGAGAACATTTTACTATTTAGAATGATCTAAAATTTTGATATATTGTTCAAGAGTATGTCCTCTATTCAGAGCAAAACGAATCAGGTCATTTGAGGTTGTATAGAAAAAGTTGTAGTCATTTTACTGGGTGTTGTACATGTGAAACGGGACAGATTTAAGGAGTGAAAGAAAAATTCGGCATAAATTGTATACTAATCAAATGGTTACAAAATTTGAGTATATTATAGTCAATTGTGTTACACATAAAACGAGATAAGAACCAGATCATTTGGTTCAGTATTGTAAGAGATATGAATTTTCGAAGTCATTAAGGTAATGAAGATTATGAATATGGATTAAGTATAGTTTTGAAAGAAATGAAAAATTCACTATAGGATTAAGTATAGTTATCACCTTGGAAATACATATTGAGATTCATAAAGAAAGGAAAGCTAAGTACATAGTATATAGGATCTTATGAAATTCTTGAGAAAGTTAGTCCATTTGTTTATAGATTGGCGTTACCACAAGAATTAGCTCAAATTCACAATGTTTTTCATGTTAGCATGTTAAGGATGTATTGATCAGACCCTACACATGTACTTGAGGATCAAGAATTAGAAATTTCACATAATTTGAGTTATGTATAGAAGCCAGTAGAGATTATACATAATAAGACCATACAATTAGGAAACAAAGAAATATCATTATTCAAAGTACTTTGGAGAAGTCATTTAGTAGAAGAAGCTACTTGCAAAACAGAGGAATGAATGAGAAATGATTATATTTTTTTTTTTCATGGTATAGATATTTAATTTCGAGGACGAAATTCTTTAAGAGGAGGAGAATTGAAACATCCCATTGCTTAACATCCATTACATGTCATAAAAATTAGATTACTTAATATTTTACTTAAATTTATAAGAAATGGATTAGTTAAAATAATAGTTATTTGTGTGATACACAATATGATATTTTAAGGTTTGAAAACTAGAACTATAGAATTTTAAGAAATAGGTAGAGTATAGTTATATTATAGATATAAAATGGTTTATTGGATAAAATATTTGTGTTGTTTAATATTAGTATTGTTATTAGTAGTATTGTTTTAGTATTAAGAAAGAATATAAAGGTATAGTTAGTGTATATATAATGTATGTATATAAAAATGTATTAGATACTCAAGATATATTTTAACTAGTAGTTATCGTTATTATTGTTATTATTATTATTATTATTATTATTATTGTTGTTATTGTTAGTGTAATAGTGTTATATTAATAAGGGTAATTTTGGTATAAGGATAGATATATATATATATATATATATATGAGGGAAGCATAAGGAAGAAAAGAAATAGATAGGGAGACGGAGGAAAGTAGGTAAGATTAGGATAAAAAATCTTATCTCTACAACCTCTAGAAAGACCATAATCATTTCATAGAAGAGAGGGAAGCATAAGGAAGAAAAGAAATAGATAGGGAGACGGAGGAAATTAGGTATGTTTATGATTTTATAATATGATTTTTGTAATTTTAGAGACAAAATTAGGAGGTGTGGTAAACTAGACATTTGTTTATCTATCTCTTAAAAATCCTCTTGTAAAATTTGGGGATTTTTAGATGAGTAGATCAATAGCTATGATTTTTATAAGATGAAGTATGCAGATTTGGATGATCAAAGAGACGGGGTGAGTTTCTGAGTTTTTGATATGTTATTCCCTTATGTGTATAGTTTAAGTAGGAAGAAGAATCAGGTCAATCCATATTGTGTAGAGAGGGTTATGCTCGTTTTATTATGCAGCTGTCCAGGTTAAGCGGGACTGAAACAGGTTTGAAAGGAAAATTTGCTATAAATCATGTAAGGCTCTAAAAATTTTGAGGTTTTAGTATGTTATGTATCTGTCTATTAGAGATATAATAAAAGAAGAATCAGAGCAATTGAGTTAATGAGTTAAAATTTCTGAATTTTGAAGTGAAGTGATGTCACAAGGATACTGGTTCAAAATGAAGGAAAAATATGATAGAATTAGAGTTCAAAATATCAAATTCATAATAAATGGAAAAGTAATTAGAAAATTATGAAATTTTGATATGTTATAAAGCTACATGTTAAGATTAAAATGAAACTGAATCAGGTCATTTGGTTGAGTACTTGGAAAGATATGACTGGTTATAGTTAGTAAGGTCACAAGGATAGCAATTTTGTTCTAGTTTATATTGATCTTTATATATTTACAAAAGGATATAAGATGTATATATGTATGTTTGATATATGAATATGTATGTTATAGGAGCTCAAAACAGTGAGGGATTCCAGAGAAAGGTCCAGGTCGTTCAGAGAGAATTAGCTCGGATAATTTTGTGAGTATAAACATGATATGAATTTACATGTGGAATGTGTTGATGTGTTAATTGAATTGCTATGTGCATTTGAAATTGATATGCAATTTATTGGAATTGTGTTGATACGTGTAAGTGAATTATATGGTCATATGTAGATGATGGGTGATTTGTGTTATATGAATTGTATAGATTGTGCAAGTGAATTATTTGATTATATGTATATAATATATTACACTTCGATAAGTTAGTTATGTGAAATTTATATATGACAATTGTTAATGTGATATATGATATATGACACTTGTGAACTAAATGTGATTTTTGTGACATATGCATTTGCACATGATTAAATCGAATATAAAGAGAAGTTGTGACATACCTGTCCGGAAATGGCAACATGTTCTGTTATATGGACCAATATGGTCAACCACATGGATTATCTGGACCTATATGGTCACCCACATGGATCTACTGTTTATATGGACCGAATGGTCACCCACATTTTTACAGGCTGGCCAGCGAAATCATCTGTTATATGTTACATGTATCCTGGGGCAATAGTTTGGTTGGTGTTATCACAACAATTAAATAATCGGTTCATTCATTCTCATATAAGTGTGACTGTATATTGAATTTGTTAATGTATATATGTGATTTTCTATTGAATTTGTAATGTGTGTGTATATATGTGATTTGCTAAATTCATATATTGTTTATATTCACTGAGTTGCGCCTCATATAAAGTGCTAAATTTTTCAGATGTGATAAAGTTTGTACTAGAAGCTCATACATATAGATATCATGGATGGAAGATTGGTTGACTGTGTTCCATCTCACTCCCTTTCCTCACATGACCAGCATATAGTATAGAAAGTGGTCGGGTTTTGGTTTTTGTTTTGTATATATACATATAAATGAAGTATTAGTTTAAAAATATATACATATATATTGTGAATATCGTTATCATTGTAACACCCCCTTTATTGGGAATGCCACAGTAACGATAACCTCCGATATCTTATTTACTAATTCAGTAAATTTCACATTAATACTTAAAAAAAATCACTCTCAATACTTATATATGTTAATTCCAAAACTTTAACATTCATAAATACACGCCAGAAGTTATGACTCCAAATATCAACAATATACAATTCACACTTCTCACACTATCTAGTACATGTCATTATTCTACAAATCATAATATTACATCAAAATACAAATCTGTCTCGAGTCTTTCCTTATTTGTTCTTCAAGCTAATCCACTTATACCACTTTGATCCAAACTATCTACGAATCTCCACCAAACCTACGTGTACAAAAAAATAACTACACGCTAAGCAATTTGCTTAGTGGTGTACATAATATAAATACAACAATTTTTAACATTTTTAACACTTTAAAATAGAAACAAAGTATGTTCATAAGCCAAAAACAAGTTAAACAACTTTATAAAACCAAAACACAAAACTTATATTATAAACCTTTCAAAGTACAATCAAATTTATATCCAATTTTCCAAACACATTAACATATGTTGCCCAAATTAAACTAGCAAAGAATAACGGTAATAGATACGGGAGTGGACAAGCCCGAAGCCGAAGCTTCAATATCATTAAATTGGTCAAGTCCGAAGCCGAAGCTTCAATAACAATATATTTTCATCAGAATACCGGCCGAATCCCGAATTTGAAGCTCCTATATCATATCACATAATACCGGCTAAAGTCCGAATCCAAAGCTTCAATTGTTTGTACAGTACTGTACCCTCTTTATTGGCGTCAATCTTCCCGGATTCATTTCCTACTCGTTTACTTAGGGCAATAAAACAAATTAACATCTTAAAAGTTTCAGTATAAACCATCAAATATAATACAACATATATTCATAAACAAGGGACTCAAACCGTTATTCAAAAAAAACAAAAAAACATCAAACTTCAATTGAAACACAATAAAAATCAACATTCATATTTCTCAGAAATTTCCAGATTTCGTGACCTGACTTACCCTACATTTTTATCAATTCAAAAATTATCAAATCGAAAAAGTTTCTTCTACACTTAATTGGCCACATGTCTCAGCTTTCCAAAAATACTGGAATTGCAGAAATCCAAATTGTATAATCAAAGTTATGATCAAAATACTAAACAGTGTACAAAGCTGAGATTTTCCGAAAACAGATTTCATGGCTCAACTTCAAACGAAACTTTCGCATTGAAAACGAATGAAATTCAGTAAGGTTTCTTCTGAACATATATTCTTTAGTTTCTGTACATATCAATAGAATCAAGAATTATTCAAATTGGATTTATATACAAAGAGAAAACATCAAAACAAAACAGGGGTACAAATCTGGAAATTTTCAGAAAAACCGAGAAATCGAATTAGAGACACAGACCTTTTTCTAAGCTCGTTCTAGTTCTTTTCTACCTCTTTTGCCTTTGATTTGCTTGCACTAGCTTCCTCTACAATAGCTATATATAATTCTATCACGATATTGTATAAATAAACTTCCTAATACCATAAATATGCTTAATCTACCTTGAATTCTACTAATTAAGCTTTAATTTCATCAAAAATCACTCACCTCAAATTTGGGTTACTATTCATCCAAAACTTGGAAACTGAAATCCTCTTCTTCTAACCTTGATTCACTAAAATTGATGATGATAGAAGGTTTAAAGATCGATTTCTAACAAAAATTCGAAGTTGAATCGAAGAAATCGGAAGCTTTTAGGTTAGGGAAATTTTTGAATATGGTATAAAGGAGAATGAAGAACTCGAAGATGAAGGAGAGGAGAGAATGGTACGTATAGGATTAGGATTATATGATATATATAATTTTTTCAACAATGCCCTTAAACAAATAATTAAATGCCTAAATCATCCCTCTAACTTAATTAACTCTTATTTCTTATCTAATAACATAAAAGAAAAATGTTAAAATATGGAAATTCATAATATCCATATTATTTTATACTTTTATACCTCAATAAAATTTAGTTTAAAAATTTCGGTCGCTACAATCATATGCTTAGTATAAGGTATGGGGTGTTTCATTGTCTATAGTAGTGGCCCATTCCCTTGCAGTTATAACCAACCAAAGTTGAAGCATCTATAGGTACCTATTGTATGACCGAGGTATGGCCTGGTGGTGAAGAAAATACTCGAATTGTACAACTGGTGACGGTGAGACTGCTTCTCATAATTCTGAAAATTCAGACCCTATTGGACATGAGGAGTAATATAGGCGGGATTGCCAAACTCTCCTTGTTGGCGTTCCTTAGTCAATAATAAGCCAAACAAATCATCATATGAAACAGTGGACATAATTTCGGTTTGGGGGGGGATGTGTTGGAGATATCCCACATGGGAAACCTATAAGTGAAAAGAGTGGTACACATGTGGAGTATATTAGGCCTTAACACAAGCCAATTGGTTTGGGAAATTGTAAGGATTGTAGGGATTGGGTAAAATATTTACCTCTTTGCCCTCTACTTTTATAAATAACTGTTTTGGAACTTTTTAAACTTTCTCTTCTCAACATTTATGTTCCTCTTTCTTGCTCCCAAAAACACAATTCCTTCTTTATTTATGTATGTTATTACTTTGTTTTGTATTTATCTCATAAACCGTTGATTTTTTTGATATATCGCTTTAGAGTTTTTTGTTCGTCTCATTTTTATCTTCGAAAGTAGATCCATGATCATATACTTTTTTGAGTTTTATTTTTGAAGATATGTAACAGATGATACAAGCATTATACCGGCATTTTACCATCATTATACAAGGTGTGAAAAACCAGCATTATACAAGGTGTGAAAAATCAGCTTCATATCATCATTATATCATCATTATACCAGCATTATACAAGCATTAAAGAGGTGTAAAGAACTCAAACATAAGCATCTATTTAATAAAAGAAATCAAAGAAAACTCACTTTATACCAGCATTTTACCACGTGTTAAAAATTAAATTAAACATAAGCATTTATTTTATAAAAGAAACCAAACAAAAACCAATTTATATCATCATCATACAAGCATTATACAAGCATTATACAAGGTGTGAAGAACTCAAACATTAGCATCTATTTTATGAAAGAAATCAAGCAAAAACCACTCTATACCAGCATTTTATCAAGCGTGAAAAATCAAACTAAACATAAGCATCTATTTTCTGAAAGAAATCAAACAAAAACTACTTTATATCATCATTATACAAGCATTATAAAAGGTGTGAAGAACCCAAATATAAGTATCTATTTTATGAAAGAAATCAAACAAAGCCCACTTTATACCAACATTTTACCATCATTTTATCATGTGTGAAAAATTAAACTAAACATAAGCATCTATTTTATGAAAGAAACAAAAAAAACCACTTTATATGATCATTATATAAGCATTATATAAGGAGTGAAGAACCCAAACATAAGCATCTATTTCATGAAAGAAATCAAACAAAAACTACTTTAGACCAGCATTTTACCATGTGTGAAAAATTAAATTAAACATAAGCATCTATTTTATGAAAGAAATTAAACAAAAAGCATTATACAAGGTGTGAAGAACCCAAACATAAGCATCTATTTTACGAAAGAAATCAAACAAAAACCACTTTATATCATCATTATACAAGCATTACACAAGGTATGAAAAACCCAAACATAAGCATCTATTTTATGAAAGAAATCAAATAAAAACCACTTTATACCAACATTTTACCAAGTGTGAAAAATTAAACTAAACATAAGCATCTATTTTATGAAAGGAACCAAACAAAAATCACTTTATATCATCATTATACCAGAATTATACAAGCATTATACAAGGTGTGAAGAACTCAAACATAAGCATCCATTTTATGAAAGAAGTCAAACAAAAACCACCTCATACCAGCAAAACCAGCATTTTACCAGCAAAATACCAGCATTTTACTAGGTAACGAAAAGTTTGGAAAAAATACATCACAATGGATGGCGTTTCGAACATAAAAATGAGATGAACAAAAAAGTCTAAATCGGCATGTCAAAAAAATAAACAGTTTGAGAGATAAATGCAAAATAAGAAAAGAAAATAAAAAAAACATGTCTTGTGCGTGAGCTGTTCGAGAGGAACGTATTTATGTTGTTTGAGGCTTGTGGAACGTATTTATGTTGTTGAATCTTGTGGAATTGAACACTTGTGTTGTTGACCAAACTTTTAATGGAAATTATTGTTGGGCTTTAGTACAGTTATGTACTTTTCCCGATTGATTTTGTGTTAGATAAACTCAACCCCACTTATATGCTTACTCAAGCTATCGAGCTCAACACTCTCAAGACTCACAGATTCTCTATAACATTATTTACATAACAGCATAATGCTATAATAGGTAAATAATAATCATAATATTATTTATATAACACCATAATGCTATAATAGGTAAATAATAATCACAATATCATTTACATAATAGTATAATGCTATCGGTTAATATGTCACTACCGAGAGTTGGGACAGTAGCACAAATAAACCAACACATTGGGTTGCAACCTTTACTTTCCTAAGTAAAGGTTAAACTTTGCATTGCAAAATTTACATTTTGTTGTTGAAATGTTGATTACTTCTTTTGTTAAACTTAAAAAAAAGTATAATATGATTTCACTAATTTATAAATGAGCGTCTGAGAATTTTATTTTTTTGCGAAATAGGGTCTGTGATATCAGAAAATTGATAAAAAGAGGATACACAATATTTTTTATTCAGAATAGTGATGTTATAGAAAATATTTTAATCAATTCAACATTCTCATAATTTAACCTTATTATTTAAAAATTATACATCACTATTTAAGTAAGTTTCGAAATTTTTTCCATTTTTTATGATTTTTTAAATTTTATCATCCTATTTTAATTAAAAAATATTTGCACTAACTAAAAAATTTTAAAAATGATCACTAATGTGTATTACATTTTTATTAATCAATCCACAAAATTCAGATAAAAATGAATAAGATTACTCATTCTCGTGATATAATTTAATATTGATAATCCTCTTTTCACTAATTTTTTGAAACCATGTACTTTATTTTATAAAAAAATTTCTTAAACCTAATTTAACAAATAAGTGAAACCACAGTGGACCTTAATCAGTCATGGCTCTTTGTCTATATATTCCCCCGATTAGTAATTGTTGTATTTTCTTATATAGCATATGTATTTACCTATTTAGCTAGGGACTCTTTTGTAATTGGAAGTACATACTCTACTCCTGTAATAAGTAGGGCTCTAAATAAATCGAACCGAGCTCAAATACTGAATGTTCAAGCTATATTCATTTAAATTTTAACGAACACAAATCAAGCTCGAGCTTGATCAAACCGAGCCCGAGCCGAGCTTCGAGCCTATCTTAAGCTTTGTTTAAATCGAGAGCTCAGCCTATAAAAAGATATATTCCATAAGATGAAATATACGAGACTTTTTGTATGTGATATTGGGTTTGAATTGGTTGATGAAGCAACATGTCATTACCGATTGTTTCACCAAAGAAGTTAATTTAGAGTCGTCAAGTTGGTCACCAGTCATTTTTCTACTTGTCTAATTCTTGCAATAAGGGTTTTATAAGAACCAATGTGTCTCCTAGAGGTGCTTCAATATGATTTGTCAATAAGAAGGATAGCACTATTCACATTGACTATAGGCACTTGAATTGAGTCACTGTGAAAAACAAATGTTTTTACCTCATATTGGTGATTTATTTGATCAATTACGAGGAGCCAGGATATTTTATAAGATTAATTTAGGGAATAAGATAGATGGAAAACCAATATTAAACTCTACAAAACCTCTAGAAGTTCCAGAAAATGTATAGGAGGAACAAGAATAGCAAACAAAGAGATAGGGAAGTAGAAGGAATCAAGTAACTAGTTGAACTTGTTATCCGATTTTCTTGATATTAGAGATTGAATTATGGTTCAAAATATAAAAGAGAAAAGAAGAGAAATAGATACAGAGAAGTAAAGGCATAAGAATCATCTTTTTCAATAATTTGTGATGCGATTTTGTTATGTTAGAAATAGAATTAGAAGTTGCCATAAGAAGATGAATTATTCCTCTATAAGATATGGTTTTGTCTGCAAAATTGGGCATTTTGAGAAGAGTTTATAGGGAGTATGATTTTTTTTAAGGTCAAGGTGTTTAAAATAATATGATCAATAAGTTAGGGTAAAGTTTAAAATTGATCTGAGAACATTTTACTATTTAGAATGATCTAAAATTTTGATATATTGTTCAAGAGTATGTCCTCTATTCAGAGCAAAACGAATCAGGTCATTTGAGGTTGTATAGAAAAAGTTGTAGTCATTTTACTGGGTGTTGTACTTGTGAAACGGGACAGATTTAAGGAGTGAAAGAAAAATTCGGCATAAATTGTATACTAATCAAATGGTTACAAAATTTGAGTATATTATAGTCAATTGTGTTACACATAAAACGAGATAAGAACCAGATCATTTGGTTCAGTATTGTAAGAGATATGAATTTTCGAAGTCATTAAGGTAATGAAGATTATGAATATGGATTAAGTATAGTTTTGAAAGAAATGAAAAATTCACTATAGGATTAAGTATAGTTATCACCTTGGAAATACATATTGAGATTCATAAAGAAAGGAAAGCTAAGTACATAGTATATAGGATCTTATGAAATTCTTGAGAACGTTAGTCCATTTGTTTATAGATTGGAGTTACCACAAGAATTAGCTCAAATTCACAATGTTTTTCATGTTAGCATGTTAAGGATGTATTGATCAGACCCTACACATGTACTTGAGGATCAAGAATTAGAAATTTCACATAGTTTGAGTTATGTATAGAAGCCAGTAGAGATTATACATAATAAGACCATACAATTAGGAAACAAAGAAATATCATTATTCAAAGTACTTTGGAGAAGTCATTTAGTAGAAGAAGCTACTTGCAAAACAGGGGAATGAATGAGAAATGATTATATTTTTTTTTCATGGTATAGATATTTAATTTCGAGGACGAAATTCTTTAAGAGGAGGAGAATTGAAACATCCCATTGCTTAACATCCATTACATGTCATAAAAATTAGATTACTTAATATTTTACTTAAATTTATAAGAAATGGATTAGTTAAAATAATAGTTATTTGTGTGATACACAATATGATATTTTATGGTTTGAAAACTAGAACTATAGAATTTTAAGAAATAGGTAGAGTATAGTTATATTATAGATATAAAATGGTTTATTGGATAAGATATTTGTGTTGTTTAATATTAGTATTGTTATTAGTAGTATTGTTTTAGTATTAAGAAAGAATATAAAGGTATAGTTAGTGTATATATAATGTATGTATATAAAAATGTATTAGATACTCAAGATATATTTTAACTAGTAGTTATCGTTATTATTATTATTATTATTATTATTATTATTGTTATTGTTAGTGTAATAGTGTTATATTAATAAGGGTAATTTTGGTATAAGGATAGATATATATATATATATATATATATATATATATATATATATATATATATATATATATATATATATATATATATATATATATATATATATATATATATATATATATATATATATATATATATGAGGGAAGCATAAGGAAGAAAAGAAATAGATAGGGAGACGGAGGAAAGTAGGTAAGATTAGGATCAAAAATCTGATCTCTACAACCTCTAGAAAGACCATAATCATTTCATAGAAGAGAGGGAAGCATAAGGAAGAAAAGAAACAGATAGGGAGACGGAGGAAATTAGGTATGTTTATGGTTTTATAATATGATTTTTGTAATTTTAGAGACAAAATTAGGAGGTGTGGTAAACTAGACATTTGTTTATCTATCTCTTAAAAATCCTCCTGTAAAATTTGGGAATTTTTAGATGAGTAGATCAATAGCTATGATTTTTATAAGATGAAGTATGCAGATTTGGATGATCAAAGAGACGGGGTGAGTTTCTGAGTTTTTGATATGTTATTCCCTTATGTGTATAGTTTAAGTAGGAAGAAGAATCAGGTCAATCCATATTGTGTAGAGAGGGTTATGCTCGTTTTATTATGCAGCTGTCCAGGTTAAGCGGGACTGAAACAGGTTTGAAAGGAAAATTTGCTATAAATCATGTAAGGCTCTAAAAATTTTGAGGTTTTAGTATGTTATGTATCTGTCTATTAGAGATATAATAAAAGAAGAATCAGAGCAATTGAGTTAATGAGTTAAAATTTCTGAATTTTGAAGTGAAGTGATGTCACAAGGATACTAGTTCAAAATGAAGGAAAAATATGATAGAATTAGAGTTCAAAATATCAAATTCATAATAAATGGAAAAGTAATTAGAAAATTATGAAATTTTGATATGTTATAAAGCTACATGTTAAGATTAAAATGAAACTGAATCAGGTCATTTGGTTGAGTACTTGGAAAGATATGACTGGTTATAGTTAGTAAGGTCACAAGGATAGTAATTCTGTTCTAGTTTATATTGATCTTTATATATTTACAAAAGGATATAAGATGTATATATGTATGTTTGATATATGAATATGTATGTTATAGGAGCTCAAAACAGTGAGGGATTCCAGAGAAAGGTCCAGGTCGTTCAGAGAGAATTAGCTCGGATAATTTTGTGAGTATAAACATGATATGAATTTACATGTGGAATGTGTTGATGTGTTAATTGAATTGCTATGTGCATTTGAAATTGATATGCAATTTATTGGAATTGTGTTGATACGTGTAAGTGAATTATATGGTCATATGTAGATGATGGGTGATTTGTGTTATATGAATTGTATAGATTGTGCAAGTGAATTATTTGATTATATGTATATAATATATTACACTTCGATAAGTTAGTTATGTGAAATTTATATATGACAATTGTTAATGTGATATATGATATATGACACTTGTGAACTAAATGTGATTTTTGTGACATATGCATTTGCACATGATTAAATCGAATATAAAGAGAAGTTGTGACATACCTGTCTGGAAATGGCAACATGTTCTGTTATATGGACCAATATGGTCAACCACATGGCTTATCTGGACCTATATGGTCACCCACATGGATCTACTGATTATATGGACCGAATGGTCACCCACATGTTTACAGGCTGGCCAGCGAAATCATCTGTTATATGTTACATGTATCCTGGGGCAATAGTTTGGTTGGTGTTATCACAACAATTAAATAATCGGTTCATTCATTCTCATATAAGTGTGACTGTATATTGAATTTGTTAATGTATATATGTGATTTTCTATTGAATTTGTAATGTGTGTATATATGTGATTTGCTAAATTCATATATTGTTTATATTCACTGAGTTGCGCCTCATATAAAGTGCTAAATTTTTCAGATGTGATAAAGTTTGTACTAGAAGCTCATACATATAGATATCATGGATGGAAGATTGGTTGACTGTGTTCCATCTCACTCCCTTTCCTCACATGACCAGCATATAGTATAGAAAGTGGTCGGGTTTTTGTTTTTGTTTTGTATATATACATATAAATGAAGTATTAGTTTAAAAATATATACATATATATTGTGAATATTGTTATCATTGTAACACCCCCTTTATTGGGAATGCCACAGTAACGATAACCTCCGATATCTTATTTACTAATTCAGTAAATTTCACATTAATACTTAAAAAAAATCACTCTCAATACTTATATTTGTTAATTCCAAAACTTTAACATTCACAAATACACGCCAGAAGTTATGACTCCAAATATCAACAATATACAATTCACACTTCTCATACTATCTAGTACATGTCATTATTCTACAAATCATAATATTACATCAAAATACAAATCTGTCTCGAGTCTTTCCTTATTTGTTCTTCAAGCTAATCCACTTATACCACTTTGATCCAAACTATCTACGAATCTCCACCAAACCTACGTGTACAAAAAAATAACTACACGCTAAGCAATTTGCTTAGTGGTTTACATAATTTAAATACAACAATTTTTAACATTTTTAACACTTTAAAATAGAAACAAAGTATGTTCATAAGCCAAAAATAAGTTAAACAACTTTATAAAACCAAAACACAAAACTTATATTATAAACCTTTCAAAGTACAATCAAATTTATATCCAATTTTCCAAACACATTAACATATGTTGCCCAAATTAAACTAGCAAAGAATAACGGTAATAGATACGGGAGTGGACAAGCCCGAAGCCGAAGCTTCAATATCATTAAATTGGTCAAGTCCGAAGCCG
Source organism: Euphorbia pulcherrima (assembly GCA_947683365.1). Lineage (NCBI taxonomy): Eukaryota > Viridiplantae > Streptophyta > Magnoliopsida > Malpighiales > Euphorbiaceae > Euphorbia > Euphorbia pulcherrima. The sequence continues at coordinate 12,025,040 of CANTUS010000016.1, forward strand.
AAGCTTCAATAACAATATATTTTCATCAGAATACCGGCCGAATCCCGAATTTGAAGCTCCTATATCATATCACATAATATCGGCTAAAGTCGGAATCCAAAGCTTCAATTGTTTGTACAGTACTGTACCCTCTTTATTGGCGCCAATCTACCCGGATTCATTTCCTACTCGTTTACTTAGGGCAATAAAACAAATTAATATCTTAAAAGTTTCAGTATAAACCATCAAATATAATACAACATATATTCATAAACAAGGGACTCAAACCGTTATTCAAAAAAAACAAAAAAACATCAAACTTCAATTGAAACACAATAAAAATCAACATTCATATTTCTCAGAAATTTCCAGATTTCGTGACCTGATTTACCCTACATTTTTATCAATTAAAAAATTATCAAATCGAAAAAGTTTCTTCTACACTTAATTGGCCACATGTCTCAGCTTTCCAAAAATACTAGAATTGCAGAAATCCAAATTGTATAATCAAAGTTATGATCAAAATACTAAACAGTGTACAAAGCTGAGATTTTCCGAAAACAGATTTCATGGCTCAACTTCAAACGAAACTTTCGCATTGAAAACGAATGAAATTCAGTAAGGTTTCTTCTGAACATATATTCTTTAGTTTCTGTAGATATCAATAGAATCAAGAATTATTCAAATTGGATTTATATACAAAGAGAAAACATCAAAACAAAACAGGGATACAAATCTGGAAATTTTCAGAAAAACCGAGAAATCGAATTAGAGACACAGACCTTTTTCTAAGCTCGTTCTAGTTCTTTTCTACCTCTTTTGCCTTTGATTTGCTTGCACTAGCTTCCTCTACAATAGCTATATATAATTCTATCACGATATTGTATAAATAAACTTCCTAATACCATAAATATGCTTAATCTACCTTGAATTCTACTAATTAAGCTTTAATTTCATCAAAAATCACTCACCTCAAATTTGGGTTACTATTCATCCAAAACTTGGAAACTGAAATCCTCTTCTTCTAACCTTGATTCACTAAAATTGATGATGATAGAAGGTTTAAAGATCGATTTCTAACAAAAATTTGAAGTTGAATCGAAGAAATCGGAAGCTTTTAGGTTAGGGAAATTTTTGAATATGGTATAAAGGAGAATGAAGAACTCGAAGATCAAGGAGAGGAGAGAATGATACGTATAGGATTAGGATTATATGATATATATAATTTTTTCAACAATGCCCTTAAACAAATAATTAAATGCCTAAATCATCCCTCTAACTTAATTAACTCTTATTTCTTATCTAATAACATAAAAGAAAAATGTTAAAATATGGAAATTCATAATATCCATATTATTTTATACTTTTATACCTCAATAAAATTTAGTTTAAAAATTTCGGTCGCTACAATCATATGCTTAGTATAAGGTATGGGGTGTTTCATTGTCTATAGTAGTGGCCCATTCCCTTGCAGTTATAACCAACCAAAGTTGAAGCATCTATAGGTACCTATTGTATGACCGAGGTATGGCCTGGTGGTGAAGAAAATACTCGAATTGTACAACTGGTGACGGTGAGACTGCTTCTCATAATTCTGAAAATTCAGACCCTATTGGACATGAGGAGTAATATAAGCGGGATTGCCAAACTCTTCTTGTTGGCGTTCCTTAGTCAATAATAAGCCAAACAAATCATCATATGAAACAGTGGACATAATTTCGGTTTGGGGGGGGGGATGTGTTGGAGATATCCCACATGGGAAACCTATAAGTGAAAAGAGTGGTACATAAGTGGAGTAGATTAGGCCTTAACACAAGCCAATTGGTTTGGGAAATTGTAAGGATTGTAGGGATTGGGTAAAATATTTACCTCTTTGCCCTCTACTTTTATAAATAACTGTTTTGGAACTTTTTAAACTTTCTCTTCTCAACATTTATGTTCCTCTTTCTTGCTCCCAAAAACACAATTCCTTCTTTATTTATGTATTTTATTACTTTGTTTTGTATTTATCTCATAAACCGTTGATTTTTTTGATACGTCGCTTTAGAGTTTTTTGTTCGTCTCATTTTTATCTTCGAAAGTAGATCCATGATCATATAATTTTTTGAGTTTTATTTTTGAAGATATGTAACAGATGATACAAGCATTATACCGGCATTTTACCATCATTATACAAGGTGTGAAAAACCAGCATTATACAAGGTGTGAAAAATCAGCTTCATATCATCATTATATCATCATTATACCAGCATTATACAAGCATTAAAGAGGTGTAAAGAACTCAAACATAAGCATCTATTTAATAAAACAAATCAAAGAAAACTCACTTTATACCAGCATTTTACCACGTGTTAAAAATTAAATTAAACATAAGCATTTATTTTATAAAAGAAACCAAACAAAAACCAATTTATATCATCATCATACAAGCATTATACAAGGTGTGAAGAACTCAAACATTAGCATCTATTTTATGAAAGAAATCAAGCAAAAACCACTCTATACCAGCATTTTATCAAGTGTGAAAAATCAAACTAAACATAAGCATCTATTTTCCGAAAGAAATCAAACAAAAACTACTTTATATCATCATTATACAATCATTATAAAAGGTGTGAAGAACCCAAATATAAGTATCTATTTTATGAAATAAATCAAACAAAGCCCACTTTATACCAACATTTTACCATCATTTTATCATGTGTGAAAAATTAAACTAAACATAAGCATCTATTTTATGAAAGAAACAAAAAAAAACCACTTTATATGATCATTATATAAGCATTATATAAGGAGTGAATAACCCAAACATAAGCATCTATTTTATGAAAGAAATCAAACAAAAACTACTTTAGACCAGCATTTTACCATGTGTGAAAAATTAAATTAAACATAAGCATTTATTTTATGAAAGAAATTAAACAAAAAGCATTATACAAGGTGTGAAGAACCCAAACATAAGCATCTATTTTACGAAAGAAATCAAACAAAAACCACTTTATATCATCATTATACAAGCATTACACAAGGTGTGAAAAATCCAAACATAAGTATCTATTTTATGAAAGAAATCAAATAAAAACCACTTTATACCAACATTTTACCAAGTGTGAAAAATTAAACTAAACATAAGCATCTATTTTATGAAAGGAACCAAACAAAAATCACTTTATATCATCATTATACCAGAATTATACAAGCATTATACAAGGTGTGAAGAACTCAAACATAAGCATCCATTTTATGAAAGAAATCAAACAAAAACCACCTCATACCAGCAAAACCAGCATTTTACCAGCAAAATACCAGCATTTTACTAGGTAACGAAAAGTTTGGAAAAAATACATCACAATGGATGGCGTTTCGAACATAAAAATGAGATGAACAAAAAAGTCTAAATCGGCATGTCAAAAAAATAAACAGTTTGAGAGATAAATGCAAAATAAGAAAAGAAAATAAAAAAAACATGTCTTGTGCGTGAGCTGTTCGAGAGGAACGTATTTATGTTGTTTGAGGCTTGTGGAACGTATTTATGTTGTTGAATCTTGTGGAATTGAACACTTGTGTTGTTGACCAAACTTTTAATGGAAATTATTGTTGGGCTTTAGTACAGTTATGTACTTTTCCCGATTGATTTTGTGTTAGATAAACTCAACCCCACTTATATGCTTACTCAAGCTATCGAGCTCAACACTCTCAAAACTCATAAATTCTCTATAACATTATTTACATAACAGCATAATGCTATAATAGGTAAATAATAATCATAATATTATTTATATAACACCATAATGCTATAATAGGTAAATAATAATCACAGTATCATTTACATAATAGTATAATGCTATCGGTTAATATGTCACTACCGAGAGTTGGGACAGTATCACAAATAAACCAACACATTGGGTTGCAACCTTCACTTTCCTAAGTAAAGGTTAAACTTTGCATTGCAAAATTTACATTTTGTTGTTGAAATGTTGATTACTTCTTTTGTTAAACTTAAAAAAAAAAAGTATAATGTGATTTCACTAATTTATAAATGAGCGTCTGAGAATTTTATTTTTTTGCGAAATAGGGTCTGTGATATCAGAAAATTGATAAAAAGAGGATACACAATATTTTTTATTCAGAATAGTGATGTTATAGAAAAATATTTTAATCAATTCAACATTCTCATAATTTAACCTTATTATTTAAAAATTATACATCACTATTTAAGTAAGTTTCGAAATTTTTTCATTTTTTATGATTTTTTAAATTTTGTCATCCTATTTTAATTAAAAAAATATTTGCACTAACAAAAAAATTTTAAAAATGATCACTAATGTGTATTACATTTTTATTAATCAATCCACAAAATTCAGATAAAAATGAATAAGATTACTCATTCTCGTGACATAATTTAATATTGATAATCCTCTTTTCACTAATTTTTTGAAACCATGTACTTTATTTTATAAAAAAAATTCTTAAACCTAATTTAACAAATAAGTGAAACCACAGTGGACCTTTTTTTTAAAGTTTGCGCCTTTTTCAAAGTTGGAAAAGTAATGCAATTTAAGAGCCTGTTTGAGTAGAAGTGCTCATCCATTTGTTCGTATACTAAAACTAAACATTAGACTAAATATGAAATTAATTATGGACTTTTTATTTTTATTTGTTTATGATCTATTATTAAAATATATACTTTTGTCTAACGCGTTAAACTTTATAAGGCCGGCCCTGCCCGGTATGGTCACCATAATTTAAGAGATTATGAAATCAACACAACAACGGTTAAGACAGTTGAAACTGAATTCCACTTAACAACTCGCTACTCTCATTATCTCATATTATTAGTTTTATGAATACTTCGATTAAAAAAAGTTGTGGGTTAATCATTCTCTACATTCTTTTACATCGTTCATCCTTTTACATTCATAACTTTAAGGGTAAACTTTAAAAACATACCTTGTGGTTTTGTTATTTTGTAAAAGGGTGCTCGTGAAATTTTTTTTCTCAGAAGGGTGTCTGTGGTTTCAAAAGTTTGCAAAAAGAGGATTTCCGAGATTTTAAAACCACATTTTGAAGGGCAATCTTGTCCATTTTGAAGTAAAATTTTGCAGCTTAGTTAATGAAAATATAATACACTTTTATGATAAATTTTACAATTTTTTTGAGAAGTTAATATTTTTTAATTAAAATTTGATTATAACTTTAAAAAATTAAAATAAAATGAAAATTTTCCCAATCTTACTTAAATCTTGATATATAATTTTTAAATAATATAGTTAAAATATTGGAATGTTGAATTAATTGAAATAACTGGTGTAGCATTGTAATTTTCAAACCACATGCACCCTTTTGAAAACTTTTAAAACCACGGGTACTCTTTTGAAAAAAAAATTTCCACAAGCACCTTTTTACAAAGCGATCAAACCGCATGGCACGTTTTTTAAGTTTACCCTAACTTTAAATATTGGAGTGGTTTCCTTAAGCAATTTCTCTCACTTAGGCTTTGCTAGTGCTAGGGTCGTCAATGAGATGAGTTCGATGCCGATGGTTCAATTCCCATTCTGCACCCAATACTTTTTGGATGCGGTTTTGAGAATTCCCCATATAAGTTTTGGGGATTTTTTTGCACTCATTCCGCACCCACACTGGTGCGGCGATTTTCGGGTAATCTCCGTCCACCAATAAATTCACATAACTTTATGTGTGTTTTCGTATTTATTAATGATTAGGCCCCATATTCGAACATATATCAGTATATTTTAACTATAGAGAACTGAATTTTTATCTATTCTAAAATGTGAATGGAAGTATGTTGAAAAAGCTATCAATTCAAAAAATTAACAATTTTTATCGTTTAATTCTTATATATTTATAGAAATCAATTCAATCAAATTTTGAGAAACATCAGTTAATTGTGTTGTAATTAATTTTATTATTTTTATCAATAAAACTTGAATATGCAATTATTTGAAAGATGATTTTTTAATAATTATATGTGTTATTCAATTAAAATCTTGTATACACATGTGAATGTATTCCCATTTTTGTTCGAGGGATTTATTCGATTGCGGTGCGGGTATCCAACGGTGTGGAGATGGCTCCACCCACACCCGCCTATATTTTATTATTGAGGGTAAAATTTCATCCATCCCCTGTTCATGCAGGTAAATATTTTTTATTATTCTCGGCCCGTATCGATTCAAATGTCACAATTTTTAAGTATACCCCACCCTTTACAGCTTTTTTTTAATGGAGTACTGAGCCCATGATTTGGGTAAATACAGTATGAAGCCCCAAAAGCAACTTTTGAATTTAATTTCAACTTTCACGTGATTGGGTGCGCATATGACACGAAGAGAAATTGATGGGTATTTAATTGCAGAGGTTGAAGGCTTTGACATGATATTTTAATTTAATTAGGACTGTTGTTGAGGCACAAAAATAATAAATAAATAAATAAATAAAACCTTAGTTGGTGATGGTTTCTTTCCACTTAAAAAAAATTTACTTGTAATTGCAATAAAAATAATTATTAATTTCTTTATCATTATTTGATAATAAAAATTGTAACTAATAATAAAAAGAATTGTTTACTATTATTATTAGATTTTATTTGAATTAGTTTTGATAATTATTTTATTTATTATCAAATATTGTTATAATTATTTATAGTTATTTATTGTAATTTATTATTATTAACTATTTATATATATATAATTTATAAATTACTATTTTATTAAAAAAATTTACTAAAACTTTTATCAATTATATTTATTAACATATTGTATTATTAATTTTATTATTATTTAGTATTACATATTGAAATTAACTAATATTATTAGATATTATTATATTAGTTATTAATATTTATAAATTATTAAATTTTCTATCATTTTAATAAATTTAAAATTATCTATAATTAATAAATTCAATTTAGTTGATATCCATTCAATTAAGATAGTTTAGCAGAGTTGAATCTTATGCCATGTTCTTTTGGACTGCAATTCAATATAGTTTAGTTCAGTTTAATTCTACGTAATTATAAATTTACACTGGAATAAATTCATTTCAGGTCAATTCAGCTTTTAGCAGTTGAAAAGAACACGGCTTTACTTTGTTAAGGAATGGCAAAACGTAATTTTCATAAATAAGCCGGTCTAGTGCATTAGTATTTCCGGAATAATTGTCGTATTTTCCTATATAGGTTGCACATGTATTTTGTATTTACCTATATAGCCAGGGACTCTTTTGTAGTTGCCTGTACAAACCTACTTCTTTACTAAGCAGTCAAAAAGTGTAGATATTTTTCCCCAGAGAACAATTACGTTTACAAAGGCTTCACTCTCCCTAACAACGACAAATTCCCCAGTAACTCCGACTACTCATCATTAAGATCCACGCATTTAAACTCACGGTGATTCTTGCTTTCTCTATTTGTTTTTCTTTTTTATGATTTTCTTGATGGTCTTTCCTGCTAATTAAGCTTTTTTATGGTCGATTCTGCGGATGAATCAGGTCATTTCTTTAATTGATAAATATATGTTTTCAGTTGCGAAATTGAATGTTCGGAAGCCAACATTTGATCGCCTTCTATATATACTAAATTGAATTGACTCTATTCACAACTTCAATTTTTTTATATTTTTCTAAATTACTTTTTAATTCCTTACCCTTTATATTATTTTATTACTAATAAAAAAAATTTTAAAATTTTTTTTAAAATTTATTATTATTTTGAAATGATGGGTCGGATTTAGACCGGATCTAGATCCAAAATATATTTTACATTTAAAATATGATCTAAAAAATCAGACCTCATATCCTTATGCAATGGATTTTCAGATTTGGGTTCTAAAAGGATTTCTAAAATATTTTTTTTGAAATAATAGGAGTTTTTGTAGGAGTTGGGACACTTTGTGTATCTACCAATTGTAACAAGTTCAATTGATAGGATTTCTTAAATATTAAAATCAAGAAATACAACAAATGATATTATTAACTACCCTCATTATCTTAATTTGCAACAAAAGATTGACAAAGTTTAACACGTAATTTCAAGGTTGAAAATAAAAATAATGCAAATTAATTTTCTTTAAAAATTTTAGAGTAGGGGGACGGTGATGATCGAGTTCAAGAGACAGTTAAGGTAAGAGTGAATATATATATATATAGAGAGAGAGGAGGGGTTAATAATAAGGTCAAATTTATATATATAAATAGACGTAGATCTGGATACGGTTCTTTAAAAAAAATCCGATACTGGATCCATATCTTTTTTATTATTGAAAGATACAGCCTGAATTCAATGTAGCACGGGATCCGAACCCTAAAAAACATACCCAGATCAATATCCAACTGTAGTGAAGATTTGAATGTGCAGTGCAGTTGTTTTCTTCACCTTTGACTTATTCCAACGGTTCATACTATTTCTCTTTAGCAGCATTAAGCATTCTCATGGATAACAATGATTGGAGACCTACTGGTGGCCAAGGTTCTGAGCCTCATGTGGAGACAGGAGTTGATTTGAGAACTCAGATCCCACCTGATTCCCGCGAAAAAGTTGTCAACAAGATGTTAGTATTCCGTTTCGTTTATGGGGCTTTTCTTTCCGTTTTATTATTGCCTCTAAGTCTAAATTTGAAACTATCGTGGAGTTTATCTGAATGAGAAATGAGATGGATGCAAATTTGTTTGTTATGCATTTTCCAATTTGTTTTTCTTGTATGGAGTTTAAGGTTCTGTTGTTGGAATCTGGTGCCTGAATTACAAAGTGACAGTGATGAATATCTGTTGTGCCATTATCATCTATGATATTTTGTTGAGTTTTACAGGCATTGGTTATAAAAGATGAGTTTATGATGATGCATAATACAATATCAGGATCATTACAGTAGAGTGTTAACTTGTAGATAAAGGAACAATGGAAAACTCATTGGTTGTTCGAAATGAATTGTTGTTTTTGGGTTTCTTATTGTAATAATATGTTTTTTTGCCATCAATTTTTCTTTTGCTACCATGAAGATTGGGTGGTGGTTTTTCATGATTGTAAGAAGCATATGGTTATTGCTGTAATTTGAATGCATGACATGAATGCACGCTAATTTATTGTTGGAAGGGATATTTTTTAGTTTTCTTACATTATGGAATGGTTCTGGAATACAGATATTATTATATTCTATGATACTTGGACTCTTCAAAACGGTGCCCGTACCCATGTCGACACAACCCTGACACGGATATGGACACAGAATCCGGATCTGATCTGTTAGTGGGTCGTTGGACACGGCTGAAGTAGGTGTTTTATGGCGGTCACCAGATTTGCAGGTAAGAAAGGTTGAAGACGAAGGCTAAACAGGAAGCGACACTAACTAATACTATCTACTAACGTGAAAAAGACTAAGGCCTGTTTGGTACAGCTGTTTGCTCTTCTAGGTAGTTGTTTGCTATTGCGGCTAGCTGTTAGCTTATTTTACTGTTTGTAGTTCAGTGTTATATATCCATAATTTAGTGTTTGGTAAAAATATAAGGCGCTGTTACCGATAGATTGTAAAATATTATGTTTGGACGTGATTTAAATTGATTAATAAAAAAAAATTAAAGAAGTCACTTTGCTTAAAGGACAGGGAGGGGTATTTTCATTTCAAACAAAAAAATTAAAATTATTAAAAATAGATAGAAATCAAAAAGCTCCATAGCGTTGCTTTTTCATCTATTGCTTTTTAGGTAGTTATATGCAACAATTTGCTTTTTTAGAAATCCTAACTAAACACATTTTTGTAGCTTTTTATGTTCTATATGCTAACCGCGGTAGATAATATGGTAAGCAAACACCCCCTAATTAATAATGTTTCCTACTAATCAGGTTAATGATATAAATACAATTTTGAGTAAACTTTAAAAACATACCATGTAGTTTCAGCGTTTTGCAAAAAGATGCCCGTGGAATTATTTTTTCAAAAGGGTGCCCGTGGTTTCAAAATTTTGTAAAAGAGGATTTCTAAAATTTTAAAACCACATTTTGAAGGATAATCTTATCCATTTTGAAGTGAAATTTTGCAACTTAGTTAATGAAAATATAATACACATATGTGATAAATTTTAGAATTTTTTGAGAAGTATTAATATTTTTTTCAATTAAAAGTTGATTATAACTTTAAAAAATTAAAATAAAATGAAAATTTTTTTAATCTTACTCAAATCTTTATATATAATTCTTGAATAATATAGTCAAAATATAGAAACGTTGAATTTATTGAAATAAATGGTGTAACACTGTAATTCTCAAACCACAGGCAGCCTTTTAAAAATTTTTAAAACCACAGACACCCTTTTAAAAAAAATTCCACAAATATTTTTTTACAAAATATTAAAACTACGGGCCATATTTTTAAAATTCACCCTACAATTTAATAACTTCCCCTAATTTCAAGGTGAGATATAGACTTTCCATATACCTCTTCTGAGTAATTACTCTTCCTAAGTCGTAATTATTACAGTCAATAATTTTTAAAACAGACTTTCTTGTTTTCCTCTTTTATTGAAACGAAGGATTAATAAAACTGACTTTTGTAAAACTATCTCACAAATAAATTAAATTCTTAAATAAATAATTAATTTTTTCTGAATTTATATATATATATATATGTTGTGTCTCCACACCGAGTCCACATTTTGAACAGTATTCGAGTGTCCTAAATTTTTACACTTGTCGTATTCAAGACTCAGATCCGTACCCGTATTGGACACCCGTAAACGAGTCCATATGACAGATTATATTTATACAAATATCTTCGATTTTCGTAAAACATAATGTAGATGATGTTTTCATTTTCTAAAAAAACCAAGCTTCGACATGCATACATAAAGAAAATGTTTAGAACCAACAAGGTGTGGCTCAGTTGAGAATGCATGCTGAATTAGTTGGAGGAGAACAAGGTTTGAATTTTACTAAATATTATTTAAAGGGGTGAAGAGTCTTAACTGAACTAAGCCCCGAATAAAATTATCTCCACGAAGATAATTGTAAATATTAAAAAAAAAAAATAACGTTTAACCAGCAATATGGAGGGCCTCCAAGTGAAAACCAATATGGAGGATAATGACATGCATTTTTCCAGTTTGTATAGTTTAGCTGTGTGCAGTCATTTTAGAATGTAACTATATAAATGCATTCTATGAAGCATGGAAACTCCGGAGACATATCGTTTCGGCGTTTTCCACCTGTTTCAGAAAAGGAACTCTAAGAAACCCTGCGAGGCATTTCCGGGGCAGTTTCCATAACTAAAGAAAGATGCTCGCTTCTTCAAATTCCAGAAACCGTTTCCTAGTTCGATCTTATGACTCAATTTTATTTTATTCCAAAACTAAACTTCACATTCATTCATTGTATATGCAACCCAAATATATATATATATATAATGTTTGAATTAGAATTTTAGATGTTAGGTGACCTTAATTAAATAAATATGATTTGATATGTGTCAATTTATAAATATTTACGGTAGAATGGTTTTATAATTAGTAAATATATTTAAAGTGTGCCTTATTTTAGTATTTCATTATTTTATGAAAGGATGAAACTACATGCATGGATATTTTTTTATTTTTTATATTTATAAAAACTCCCCTATATTTTTATTATTTACATGTTTCCCACATTTTCCAAACCTATATTTTTTAGAAATGGTGTTTCCCGGTTTTCGTTTCTGTACTACATAGTGCATTCTATGCTATGAAGACGTTATTGATCAAGGATTTCTTCCTGGCTTCTAATTTTCTTATGCCCCAAATCTAATTGAGAAATTAATTGTTTTGCTTGCACAGAATTGAGTCACTGGAGAGACATTTTCCATCAACTGACCAAGATGAACTAGAAAAGGTGAAGGGATTTGCTATCCGTTTTGAGGAAAAGATTTACACTGCTGTTGCGAGCATGGTATGTTGTCAGTGCTGGAACGATATACTCGGTCAATTCTCTTATGAAGAGAAGCACAAGAAAAAATATTTAGAAGTAGGATACTATGCTGACTAACTTATGTTATTTCCTTCTTTTCCAGAATGAATATTTGCTGAAAATATGTGGGAAGTTGCTTTTCTTGGAGTCTATATATCAAAATACAATTCCCAATTCTTTGCCATCCAACTCTTCTAGCATCAACAATATAACCCTTGATTCCAAGATAGAGCACAGGAATTATGAAGTGATAGTTGAACCATTTTGCCTTGTATTCCCTGCCCCTGTTCTACTTTCTATCTTTCTATATGGGAGACGAATTTATGCTGTGGTATAGCCTTTTGAACTCAACAGTCATATTCCACTGAAAAACATTAAATGAATGGTACTCTGTAACTTTTACATTATTGGAGAATCTAAAGTTACTAATACTGTATATCTCATATCTTGATGAAATATGAAAGATTTATATTCTTAAACAGGAAGGCATAAAGATTTAGACCTTTAATTGTTTTCCACTGGATGAATAGTCCGTTCTCTGAATTCTTTGTTTGTCTGCTATATTCTGACCTAGTTTCTGTTATTGTCCATCCTCAACAGCATCACATAGTATGCAGCCTCAAGTTTGCAACCAAGGGCAGCCACTTTGTATGCCTACTTCAGCTAACCAGTCTCAAGGGCATCAGCAAATGATGTCACAGAATATCCCAAACAATATGGGATCCTCGGGGGTTCAGAGTTCTGCCAGTTTGACATCTGCACTGCCTCCTTTTTCTGGTATATGTATATCACAAACTTCTGTCCCTAATGTTGTTGGGCAGAATCCTACCATTAGGGATGGCAATCGATATTGGATCCGGTCCATATTCTTGAATTCAAGTCCATTTTATAGGATCGAAATCCACCTCTATTAAAATCCATAAGATATGGACTGGATTTGGATCCAACAAAATGAATTTGAATATGGATATGGATCTGGACCTGGACTTTGGCCCATATATATAAACCCTAATTACTTTGCCTAAATTCGTTTATTATGTTCTTTTTTCCCAAATAAGTGTAAAGGATCTAGGTCTTCTGGTTTTTCTCGAGCATATGTCGATTGGGAAATTCCAGTTCCTAATGATGTTGAGTAAACAATAGGCCTAACGCATCATTAGCTACCTGAAATGGTCCTAAAAAAACATGTTGCCTCCCTGAACTACCAAAGTGACCCGTAGCTCCCTCAATTTTCAAAACATGCACACTTTGCTCCCTGAATGTCATGTGTTAGCTTCTGGTTGGTTCGACTTTTCAAAGATGTCATTTTTAAGATTTTCTCCCTCCAATCAAAAGCAGACACGTGGTGTTCAGGAGCAAAGTGGTGCACGTTTTTTAAGTTGAGGGAGGCAGCAGGTTCTTGGAGACAATTTCAGGCAGCTAATAATGCATTAAGCCTCAACTTACAAAACACTTACGATTCAATTTGACTCTTAGTGAAACATTAATCTTGACTTTTACCAGTTTTCAATTATTGGAATACTCTACTTGAATGAATGGCAAGGCAGCAATTTTCTGTTTAGACTCTGATTTGTTATATTATGGATTTCGCAGAAGTGAACTTACCCATGAAATTAAAGCTCACTTCACTTTAGCTTTGTTTTGGAATCAGTTAGACAAGTCCCCGAGAGGGCTTGATTGATCCATGATTTATGTTTCATCTTTCGCTTCCTTTTCCTTTGTTTCGAGAAATATAGGATCCCCTGAAATTAAAGCTCACTTCACTTTAGCTTTGTTTTGGAATCAGTTAGACAAGTCCCTGAGAGGGCTTTCATCTTTCGCTTCCTTTTCTTTTGTTTCGAAAAATACAGATTCTTCTCTTATTGAATAAAGAAATTTTAATTAAAACTAATCATTCTTGTTAAAATGATGTAAAACAACAGGTGATTTGGGGTTGATTTACCGTATGCTTCTTTTAAATGAAGATTGATGTTTTGTCTTGCTTTATTCACGTTTTGTTTTGTAATTGATGATTAATTGAACCACTATGTTAAAATTTGGATTGTTGATATTATATTTGAAGATCCGTTTTGAATCCATTTTAGATTCATATCAGTTGGATTTGGATAAGAATACTAAAATTAAAGATCCAATGAATTTGGAGCGGATTTGAATTTCCCTTATTAAAATGGTATGATCTGAATAATCCGCTCTATATCCAGTCCATTACCATCCCTAGCAACAACAATGTCAATTCAGATAAGTTGTTACTCAACACTCACACAGAATGCAGAACGAAGTGTATCAAATCTGAATTATCATCGGTTGCTTCTAGAAGAATTAATAACGCAAGGCTTTGTACATATACCCTCCCTAGGGGAACCTTAGTGCACTGGTTCGCCCTTTATTAACTTTGTCGATGCTGTTTTCTCTTGGTTGCATTTCCTAAACTGGAACCAAGAGAAGTACACTGCATACCCGCCATACTGTTCTGCTGTACATTTTCCATCTTCATGGATGGAATTTGTTGATTCAATTGATTTTAATGGGACTGCACTTGTGGTTGGCCAAGGCGTCCTTTGTTTCAGTGGAGGAATATGCTTAACTTTATTTGAATTTATAAAAGCCTTAATACATACTTAGCCCCTTCAATTTGGCAACTTTTATCAATTGGCGCTTTCAACTTTCACAAGTCTCTACCAGCCCTCTAAACTTGGCAGAAGTCTTCACTGCAGCCCCTCAGTGTCACGTGCCACCTTGTGATTGGTTTGACTTTTACTTTGTCAAGCTGCTTCGACTTGGGTGGTTATGGGAGAGAACCATACTGTAAGACAAATAGCATATAATCAGGAGCTTCGAGATATGCAACCAATCTTTCTATTTACAATTAATCTTATTTTTTGATAAAAATAAGAAAATTATGTTCAGTTTCTTGCATAGGCTAAGTAGGTGTTCTTCTTTTGTAGGGAATCCTTTTTTCCAGATGGAACAGATAACAATATGGCACAAGGCTAGCACGCTTACAATAATAATTTGCAAAACGGGAGTATACTGAATCAACTCACCTGCTGTAACTTCCAATGCAATTTTTGTTGAAAATTTGTAGTTATTTCAAAATAAATTTATTTTTATATGACACTTTTATAAATAATTCATATCAGTATTATAATTGAAGAAATGTATAATTATAATTTCTTTTAATTAATACATCTGAGATGGTCATATTAGTTGATTGATTTTGTCTTTTAATGGGTCTTTATTATTGAGTAACTAAAATACGTTTTCTTTAGCTATAATCTTGACCTTGATTTCTCATTAATAACTAACCACTATTATTTTCACAATAAAAAGGGTTGCCTCTGTTATTTTGTGAAATGAATTTTCCTTACCGTAGCCACTCTTATTTCCAGCTTTAAAGTCGTTGATATGAGTTTCATAATCCCAACCACTTTCTATACACAACAAAAATTACTTCCGCTCCTCTTTTTAATCACTTCTTGCGTTAATTTATTTCATCATTTTTCCTTTCTAGTGAGTGTTCTTATATTCTGGATATATTTTCGAGTCCGATCAATCGATTGAAGCGGCTGTTTAATCCTGGAAGGAATTCCAAGTATCCTTTAAGGACAGTGTCGTTCAACATGACTCAGCCGACACTACAAGAAAATTGCTGAATAGCGACGACAAAAAACCGTCGCTAAAAAAAATTGGCATCGACATTGCGTCCAAAAAAGACTATACCCTAAATTCTTCGAGTAGTAGTGCTTGGTTTCATCCTTCATCTTATTCCAACTCGATCCATCTGGATCAACTCTTGTTTTAAATGTCCTCCAAATAACTCGAGCAACTCTACTTGATCTCAAGAACCTAGAACATGACAATTTTAGTTTTAATCCAATTTTTAGTACATAGGCAATAGAGTTGTTTAAACATATATCAAAGACCAAATAAATTCTATTAAATAATAGAGTACTATACAAAATCTATTTAAACTTACATAGCTCCGACAAGTGCCAAAACTCTACGTCCATTCACAAATTGCTCTTCATCCAGTATAACTTCATTTCCATTAATATTGTTATTTTGTTCTTCACCAACAACATTGTCATTCTGATTTTCAGCATTCTCAATTGGCTGCTCATTCAGATTTTCAATTGGTTGTGCATTATCTTGTACTTGTTCATGATAAGATGCACTCCCACGGCCTCTCCACCACCAGCCCCTCTTCCTCCACCTCTCAAATTATAGATTGGTCTTCATGCCATGTCTGCATAATTAAGTATAAAATAATTAAGTATATGCAGGTCTCAACGTAAAGAAAGTATTCAGAGGCAGCAGGTTAGAAGTTCGGGATACCACAATATATGTCGGTCTCAATTGAAGAAAAAAGGTTCATATTCATGTGTGAGATACAGAAACATATTAAAAGGCACCTATTAACATGACTATAAAGAGAAATTCACATATAAATAGAAAGAGCCAGTTTGTCTACTGATCCCAAATGGCCAAATGAATTCATCGATGTGTTTTTGCAAAACTAAAGCAGTCAATTCATGTATCTGCAAACAGATAGGAATTTATGGGAAATTACATAAATAGATCAATAGATGACTAGGGAATTCAAATAGACAAAACTGAGATAAATTTAAATTAAAATGCCTAGCAATAGATTGCTGAGTTTGCGCATCTACAGAAGAAGTTCTATAGCACACTCAAGTAAAACATAATTGGAAACAGAGAGCAGCTCACTCAAGTACAAATCATGCTTAACTGAAAAGAGAGAGCAGCTCACTTAATTCACCTAAATGCTTAATTCACCCAGAAAATTGTCAAATTGCCAGCAGCCTGCTTATGCTTAATTCACCAAATTTTAATGGAAACAGAGAGCAGCCTTAAATTACATAAGACAATAACAACAGCATTCACGTAGAGAAAACATCACTACAAGTATAACTCCGTAAGAGAAAGCATCCCATCACGCATATCCTTAACAATCCAATGAAAATTACAGAAGAGAGCCAACCTAATGAAAAATTACATTGAGAAGTACGGCATGACTAATCCAATTAGAGAATAGAGAACAGAAATCACAAAACAACCCATAAAACTACCATACCACAAAAACAACCATGTAAAATAAGAAATGTCAAGTACCATATCATACTATGAAAAAATCATGAAGCAAACAAGTAATTATATTTTTGTTAAAAAGCAAATGAAGATGAAGCTAGGTAGGTAGTGAAATGGGCAAAAACATGGTTTTAACAGAGTACCTAGCTATATTTGGAATTCAACTAGTAAAATAATTTTAACAGTACACCATATAGATACATTAGAACATGACACAGGGAACATAAATAAATTTTTTTGGGGTTGTATATGTATATAGACAATTAACATAGTCATAATAATGGGATAATAATAGTATAATTACTAAAATTTAGTAACAGTAGGAGTTGTGGTATATAATGACAAAAACGTAGGGAGAGGCTTATTTAAGGGGCAAAATCAAATGGCAGAGTTTCAGACATCAGACATTGAATGGAAGTATATATACAGAACAAAACAGAAGAGGCTTTTAATGGTTGAAAGAGAAGAGAGATGCCAATCCAACAATTTCTTTCTGTGTTTTGTCATGTTTAAAGCTTTCTGTGTTCCAGTACAATAGCCTTAGAGCAAGTCCAACCATTCCCCAATTATATTTTTAAGGCACAAATACATTCAATAAATTGCCAGAAAACACAGATCTCAAACCAAAACAAGCAAAAGACTACAGAACTGATCTCTTACAAAATAAAACGAAACTGAGACACCAACTATTTTCACCGATACACAGATTCAGACAAACAATTCACAGATCGGACAAGAAATTTCCAGAAATTTCACATTCAAACTTATATCTCCCGAAAAAATCACAGAGCAAGAACAAACAAATAAGTTTAACCATTTCAGGCTCTGACACCAAATGTAGCAAAAATAAAGCGTGAAATCAAAAAATTTGGACAGCTTAACGGCACAAGGGGAAAATTACAAGTAGATTCTCTAAATTGGTAAAACTCTAGCTAGCTAAGCCCAAAAAAGTAGAGAAAAAACAAACAACTCAAAAGATTACAATAACTAAGAAATCTGTACAGAGAATACCGAAGGTGATGAAACTTACAAAAATTCAGCCACACTAGCTTTCAATTTCAGGCCTTAGATCAACATCAGAATCAAAAGCACAGTTCACCAGATTAAGCAAAACTGAAGAAGAGCAAAATCAAAAGCACAGTTCACCAGATTACATTAAATTGAAATCTGCAACAAGTTTAAGAGAGATACCTGGAAAAGGAGAAGAGGCGGAAAGGAAGGAATCGAACGGCTGAGAAGGAATCGCACCTAAAAGCAACGATCTAAAGGCGGAGTGAACAAGAAAAACCTAAAAGCATTTGTCGCTATGGAAGTATTAAAAGCAAAAAAACCTAAAAAGTAAAGAGAAGAGAAGAGAAGGCAAACCTGAATCGAGATGGAAGGCAGTAGTGTATTTTTGGCTCTGGGTATGGAGGGAAGCGATAACAACTTTATATACACATCACCAGCGACGTTTTAGCGTCAACAAATTTTAAAATAAAATTTTAATTATCAATTTTAGCATCCACATATATGTCGGATGCTATTATTCCCTCCATATCGCAGTTTATACTGAAAATTTCACTTTGGACGCTAATTTGACGCAATTTCGTTCCATCTAGAGACCAAACTATTTTAGACGCTATTTTGGACGCTATTCAATAATTTTCTTGTAGTGTGAGGATCAGAAAACTCGATAAGGAGGATATTTCAACGAGATTGACACTCTCAATTCAATAGAGAAAATTGGATTTGAATATTTGTTTCTTTATTTTTTGTAATTGTTATTCAAGTAGCAATTCAGGCATATACATCTCATTCATTGCTTTGATATACAGATAAAATTAATACATGTTAATAGTTAGTTATTTTATTCATCAAAATATAGTTAGTTATTTTAGATCCAATAAAAAGGACAGTTTTTCCTTGAAGCTTCAATCATATAGATAAATCTTAAATCTAGGCATTCCTGATTTCGGTTTTGGAATATCCTCCCAAGTACCTAGGAAACTTTTGCCTCTAGTAAATGAACTGCTATGGCAATAAAGAAATATTACCAAAAATAATTCAAAGTATAGATGTCATTACCAGTTCACCACATAATTTTGAACTCGAGTTGTCAATTTATGTTTAAACAGAACGCATTCATTTCCATTATACTCTATTGACCTTTCATCTTTAAAATTGATATAACAATGAATCTTGCATATTAAAAACAATCACAAGAAAATGATAAGAAAAAAGCTAGATAAAATCCAAATATAGCATCAGTCAAAAAAATCAGTCATACATGTGTGTTGAAGCTAGGCCATATTAAAACAAGCTTAAGGGAGAAAAAACCACCACAAGTTTTTTTATATTCAAACAATAAGTTGCAACATTCTATTAGAATGATTACTGAGGTTCCCGCATGATCGCATCTAAAATTTCATAGCAAAATCTTTTACTTCTGTGTGGTGGCAAAATTTTGCAGTAAGAAAAAGAAATTACCTTTTGGTAAACTTCCTCTTGCCAATCACCTCCACTTGAGTGTCCAGTTTGTGCAGTAGAATGCAGAGATGCTATGAACAAATGGCATAGCAAATATAAGTAAAATAAAACTGGTACACATAAAATCCTATACAGAATCCTTGAAATATAAAGAACACAGTAGCAAGAATATCAATAAGATCCTTGAAATATAACCACAGTCAACATAACTGATCAGACCATAATAAATTTTAGCATCTATACATATTATCCAAAAATCATTCACAAATCTTTCATAAAGTAACATAGCAAATAACCTCAAGATCAACTAAAGCTACCAAATAGTGACATATAAGAAACAATACCTCAAATGCAAATAATCACATTACAAAGAACTGCAAGGACGTATAACGGACTTGAAGACGTCTGTAGGGCCGTTCCTGAGGGAGGGCAATAGGGGCGATCTCTCAGGGCCTTGAGTAGAAAGGGACCCAAAATAAAATTTATTAGCTTTTTAATTTGAAGTTTGAAATGTAACCATTAATTGAATATATATCAAAAGATATTTCTCTTACAAAATTTGGATAAATATTATAAGTTCAATTCATAACTTATTCAAAATATTAATATTTTATTATAATGTTCAAAATTGAAGGTTTTTTTAGTAATTTCCATATTTATTTGCTTAGTGCCATAAACTGTTAAGATCGGACCTCCTTATAAAAAGGCCCAATTTTTTACCTCGCCCATAGGCCCCCCAACAAGTTAGTGTCGGTATTTTAGTGTAATTGGATCAACTAGTTGACCAATGCAGCCGTAATATTTCATCGAACAAGTTAGGAGAGTGCGGAGTGCACGCTTATTCGAGTTCTATTACGATACTTAGCTACGAGGGTCGGGGAGCTACTTTTCGCAACACTTCTATTATGAACTGTTGCAGCTGCTTGAATGGACATATCTTTTCGCAACACTTATGTTCTAAAGAGTTGCGACTGTTCGTATAAGGTCTATAAAACATGGCATTGTCAACACTTACAGGAAGAGTTTTTTGCAACGATTTCTGCAATTTTTGGTTCACTTTTCTTCACAACAAAAATTCATTCTAAGTTCTTGTCGTTTCTGATTTTATCCGATTGATCTATTTGGTAGAACCGCCAAAAAAGATTCAATCTGAAAGTGTTCATCACAACTTCAGAAGTATTCATGCATCATTTTATCAGATTTCTTCAACAAGGATTGAGAGACGTTTTTTATAGACATTCATGGCTTCATTCTACCGGAATTCCCCAACAAAGATTGAATCTTATTTTGTCGCTTGAAGCCTGATTTTTCACCGAAAAGGTACGAATTCAATCCGTTCTCTTGCGATGATTGTTTGTGTCTCTAATTTCGATTTCTCGATTTTTCGAAAAACTTCCAGATTTTGCCCCTATTTTATTTTGATGTTTTCTCTTGTTATATAAATCCGATTTGAATGATTCTTGATTCTATTGATATCTACAGAATCTAAGGAATATATGTTCAGAAGAAACCTTATTTAATTTCGTTCGTTTTCAATGTGAAAATATCGTTTGAAGTTGAGTCGTGAAATCTGTTTTTGGAAAATCTCAGCTTTGTACACTGTTTAGTGTTTTGATCATAACTTTGGTTATACAATTTGGGTTTCTATGATTCTGGTGGATTTGGAAATCTAAGACATGTGTCTAATTATGTTTAGAAGAAAATTTTTTGATTTGATTATATTTTAATCGAGAAAAATGCAGGGAAAGTCAGGTCATGAAATCTGGAAAATTCTGAAAAATATGAATGTTGATTTTATTGTGTTTTAATTGAAGTTTGATACTTTAAAATTTAGATTTAAATTTCTTAATTATTGATGTTATGTTGAATTATGTTTGATGGCCATTTTCGTTTTCGGTTGTTCATGGCGGTATAAACGTTCTTTTCCTCGAAAAAAAAAATCTTGATTCTCAAGTCGTTTTGTGTAAACGACTTGTTTAGGTTAATTTTTTCATAAAAAGAACAGCGCCATTGGACTCGGGATGTCGAAAAACCTAAGGAGGGGTTTTGTCGGTGGCCGGAATCGATTTTGAAATGATTTAAAATCTGAACTCGTTTTTCTGCAGTTTGCAAGGGATTCTGAATCCGTTGCAACATTCGTTGCAGAATGAAAAGCTGCGCTGGTTCATTTGCGACAACTATTTTTCGCGGCAGTTCATAGTTTATTGTGACGGTTCGTGAGGGATTCTATTTTCGTCAGAGATTTCGTCATAAAAGGAAAAGTCAATGGATGGTTTATTTTGACGGTTTCTGAATGCGACGGTTAGGTTGTTTGTGAGGGATTCTGCGTCCGTCAGAAATGCCGTCAGAAAATGAAAAGTCAGGAAGGTTAGTTTTTGCGACAACCATTTGTGACGGTTCATGATATATGGTGATGCTTCGTGTAGCAGTTTTGGCAACGCTTTTGTGATCTATTGCGACGCTTTTCTAAGTGTTGCCATAAACAAGGCTTCTAGTTGATATGGTAAAGATTTTCATAGTGTTGCTAGAATAATTTTTTTTGTCGCCAGAAAGAATGTAAGTGAAGCAGTTTTGGCAACACTTTAGTGAAATTAAGCGTTGCCAAAAACTTGACCTTAATTTAACTTTAACCTTCATCTAATGTGGCATTGGTTTAACTTTTGGGGTTGACATGTCAATGGTTGACTGACACGTGTCAGTCGAAAGTCAAAGTTGACCGGTCAACATAATGCCACATGGCGCGTTTCTAATGGCTTCCTTTTATTTTGGAAGGTTAGTCGGATACAAGTTATTTTTCTTATGAGGAGTATAGTTCTTCTGGAAATTGATGAGTGTTTCTTCTTGGGGGAGGTGCTACTTCTTGGGTGTCTAAGAAACAAACTTGTGTGAGTGATTCGACAATGGAATCTGAGTTTGTAAAAACTTAGCATAATTTAGTCGATCATATAACCAAAGGGTTAAGGAAAGATCTTGTGCAAAAGTCGGCTATGGGGATGAAATTAAAGTCCATTTGAAATCTCTCATGTTAAGATACCCAATTCCCACCTAATATGACGTTAGGTGCTGAATTCAATGAGGAAAGCTTAACATGTAGAGGTTGGAACACACTGATTAAAACATCCCAAGGTGTGTATTCAGACCTGCAAGTAAAGAAGGTTGAAGTTTAACTTCTTAATAGCCTTTTTGAAAAATTGCATACGCAGGTGCAAGAGTAAAAAGGCTACCTAGATAAGCATGAAGTTTAGCTGCTTCAAGAAGCTTGGACTTGGCTTTGATATGCTTATGAAGGATAGGGACACAAGGCTAGTAAAAGATAGTGTGAAGTAAGAACAAGTTAGAATGTTAACTTATGTGTATATTATCTTCGAGTATTCAAGATGGATGACCAAGGTTCAATCCATAGTGACACCTTTAGTTATTCGAATACTTGGAATGTGTAATATACTAAGATGAAATTCAATCGTCACAATATTTCATTTATGCATAAGTTTGTTATTTGTTGTGATTTTGTTTAGTTAATCATGGATTACACTAAAATGGGGGAGGATTATTGGTATTTTAGTGTAATTGGATCAACTAGTTGACCAATGCAGTTGTAATATTTCATCGAACAAGTTAGGGGAGTGCGGAGTGCATGCTTGTTCGACTTCTATTATGATACTTAGCTATGAGGGTCCGGGAGCTACTTTTCGCAACACTTCTATTATGAACTGTTGCAGCTGCTTGAATGGACATGTCTTTTCGCAACACTTCTGTTCTAAAGAGTTGCGACTGTTCGTATAAGGTCTATAAAACATGGCATTGTCAACACTTACAGGAAGAGTTTTTTGCAACGATTTCTGTAATTTTTGGTTCACTTTTCTTCACAACAAAAATTCATTCTAAGTTCTTGTCGTTTCTGATTTTATCCGATTGATCTATTTGGTAGAACCGCCAAAAAAGATTCAATCTGAAAGTGTTCATCACGACTTCAGAAGTATCCATGCATTATTTTATCAGATTTCTTCAACAAGGATTGAGAGACGTTTTTTATAGACATTCAAGGCTTCATTCTACCGGAATTCCCCAACAGTTAAGAACGGGCCTGGACGTCTGTGGAATAGGTTTTTGTGATTGATACAATTGTTTCTGCTGAGCAATTACATTTTGTGGTATTTGCTCAATTACGCAGTTAAGATGTCTCTTCAGGTAATGCTAGAAAAACAATTAATTTCTCAATTACATTATGGGCATAAGAAAATTAGAAGCCAGCAAGAAAACCTGTCAATAACATCTTGATAGCATAGAATGCTTTTACATAGTCACATTCTAAAATGATGGCACACAGCTAAACTATACAAACTGGAAAAATGCCTGTCATTATCCTCAATATTGGTCTTCAGCTCACTTTGTTTTTCCTAGAGGTAACATATACCCTCAAATTTGCTGGTTACCCACTTTCTTGAAGTTCGCATCTTAAAAGCTTTAATTTACCTTTTTAGCAAATGAAAACATCTGTTGGTATTTTAGTGTAATTGGATCAACTAGTTCACCAATGCAGTCATAATATTTCATCGAACAAGTTAGGAGAGTGCAGAGTGCACACTTGTTCGAGTTCTATTACGATACTTAGCTTACGAGGGTCCGGGAGCTACCTCTCGCAACACTTCTGTTATGAACTGTTGCAGTTGCTCGAATGGACACGTCTTTTTGCTAAGCTTCTATTTTGAATAGTTGCAACTGTTCGTTTCAGGCATATAAATATCTAGCATTGGCAACATTTTCAGGAATCTGGTTGCAATCTGGTTCACTTTTTCACAACAAAAATTCATTCTAAGTTCTTGTCATTTCTGATTTTATCCGATTGATCTATTTGGTAGAACTACCAAATAAGATTCAATCTGAAAGTGTTCGTCACTACTTTAGAATTATCCAGGCTTCATTCTACCAGAATTCCCCAACAAAGATTGAATCTTATTTTTGTGCTTGAAGCCTGAGTTTTTATGATTCATAAGACCCAACAAGATTGAAATTCCGAAAATGATGAATGGGGAATTTACAAAGATTGAAAACTAATGTCTCAATGAATTAAGAATTTTTTTATTAAGGTACAAATTCGATCCGTTCTCTTGCGATGACTGTTTGTGTCTCTAATTTCGATTTCTCTATTTTTCGGAAAACTTCCAGATTTTGCCCTTGTTTTGTTTTGGTGTTTTCTCTTGTTATATAAATCCGATTTGAATGATTCTTGATTCTATTGATATCTAGAGAAACTAAGGAACATATGTTCAGAAAAAACATTAGTTAATTTCGTTCATTTTTAATGTGAAATTTTCGTTTGAAGTTGAGTTATGAAATCTGTTTTCGAAAAATCTCAGCTTTGTACACTGTTTAGTGTTTTGATCATAACTTTGGTTATACAATTTGGCTTTCTGTCATTATGGTGGATTTGGAAAGCTGAGACATGTGGCTAATTATGTTTAGAAGAAAAGTGTTCGATTTGATCATGTTTTAATGGAGAAAAATGCAGGGGAATTCAGGTCATGAAATCTGGAAAATTCTGAAAAATATGAATGTTGATTTTATTGTGTTTTAATAAAAGTTCAAGGCTTTAAAATTTAGGATTTAAATTTCTTAATTATTGATGTTATGATGAATTATGGTTGATGGCCATATTCGTTTTTGGTTGTTCATGGCGGTATACACGTTCTTTTTCTCGGAAAAAATCTTGATTCTCAAGATATTTTGTGTAAACGATGTGTTTGGGTTAATTTTTTTGTAAAAAGAACAACGCCATTGGATTCGGGACATCGAAAAACCTTAGGAGGGGTTTTGTCGGTGGCCGGAATCGATTTTGAAATGATTTAAAATCTGAATTCGTTTTCTGAAGTTTGCAAGGGATTCTGAATCTGTTGCAAATTTCGTTGCAGAATGAAAAGTTGCAATGGTTCATTTGCGATAACTGTTTTTCGCGGCGGTTCATGGTTTATTGTAACGGTTTTATGAGGGATACTGCTTCCGTCGGAGATTCCGTCAGAAAAGGAAAAGTCAATGGATGATTTATTGTGACGGTTTCTGAATGCAACGGTTAGGTTGTTTGTGAGGGATTCTGTATTCGTCAGAAATTCCGTCACAAAATGAGTTTTATGACAACCGTTTGCGACGGTTCATGATCAATGAGGATGCTTCGTGTAGCAGTTTTGGCAACGCTTTTGTGATCTATTGCGAGGCTTTTAGAAGTGTTGCTAGAAACAAGGCTACTGGTTGATATGGTAACGATTTTCAGAGTGTAGCCAGAATATTTTTTTTGTGTCGCAAGAAAGAATGCAAGTGAAGCAGTTTTGGCAACACTTTAGTGAAATTAAGCGTTGCCAAAACTTATCCTTATCCAAATTTAACCGTCATCTAATGTGGCATTGGTTTAACTTTTAGGGTTGACATGTCAATGGTTCACTGACACGTGTCAGTCAAAAGTCAAAGTTGACCGGTCAACATAATGCCACATGGCGCGTTTCTAATGGCTTCCTTCGGTTTTGGAAGGTTAGTCGGATACAAGTTATTTTTCTTATGAGGAGTATAGTTCTTCCGCAAGTGGATGAGTGTTTCTTCTTGGGGGAGGTGCTACTTCTTGGGTGTCTAAGAAACAAACTTGTGTGAGGGATTTGACAATGGAATCTGAGTTTGTAAAAACTGAGCATAATTTAGCCGATCATATAACCAAAGGGTTAAGGAAAGATCTTGTGCAAAAGTCAGCTATGGGGATGAAATCAAAGTCCATCTAAAATCTCTCATGTTAAGATACCCAATTCCCATCTAATATGACGTTAGGTGCTGAATTCAATGAGGAAAGCTTAACATCTAGAGATTGGAACACACTGATTAAAACATCCCAATGTGTATGTTCAGACCTGCAAATAAAGGAGGTTGAAGTTTAACTTCTTAATAGTCTTTTTGAAAAATTGCATACGCAGATGCAAGAGTAAAAAGGCTACCTAGATAAGCATGAATTTTAGCCGCTTCAAGAAGCTTGGACTTGGCTTTGATATGCTTACGAAGGGTAAGGACACAAGGCTAGTAAAGGATAGTGTCAAATAAGAACATGTTGGAATGTTGACTAATGTGTATATTATCTTCGAGTATTCAAGATGGATAGCCAAGGTTCAATCCATAGTGACACCTTTGGTATTCGAATATTTGGAATGTGTAATATACTAAGATGAAATTCAATCGTCACGATATTTTATTTATGCATAAGTTTGTTATTTGTTGTGATTTTGTTTAGTTAATCATGGATTACACTAAAATGGGGGAGGATTGTTGGTATTTTAGTGTAATTGGATCAACTAGTTGACCAATGCAGTCGTAATATTTCATCGAACAAGTTAGGAGAGTGCGGAGTGCACGCTTGTTCGAGTTCTATTACGATACTTAGCTTACGAGGGTCTTGGAGCTACCTCTCGCAACACTTCTGTTATGAATTGTTGCAGTTGCTCGAATGGACACGTCTTTTTGCTATGCTTCTATTTTGAACAGTTGCAACTGCTCGTTTTAGGCTTATAAATATCTGGCATTGGCAACATTTTCAGGAATCTGGTTGCAATCTGGTTCACTTTTTCACAACAAAAATTCATTCTAAGTTCTTGTCATTTCTGATTTTATCCGATTGATCTATTTGGTAGAACCGCCAAATAAGATTCAATCTGAAAGTGTTCGTCACGACTTCAGAATTATCCAGGCTTCATTCTACCAGAATTCCCCAACAACATCTTCTACATTACTTCTATTGTCTTAACTTGAAAATCGAAGATATATGTATGAACATAGTATTACCAATCTATCTGTACAAGCAAGGTTCCAGAACCATTCAATAATGAAACAAAATTATATCCCTTCCGACAATAAATTGTTGTGCATTCAAATCATACAAATCAAAGCAATAACCATATGCGTCTTACAATCATGACAAACCACTACCAAAAACACTAAGGGCTTGTTTGGTTCGCGGAAATCCTATTCTGTGGAATAGAAATAGAAATGTATGGAAAGTTATCAAATATGACACATTATTTATCTAGAATCCTTCAATGCACGGAAAAGCTTTTCTTTGTTTAAGGTAGTTAAATGGTGCACTTTTTAAAAGCTGAGTAGCTGTGGGGACACTTGTATAGTTCAGGGAGGCAGCAAGATTTTGGGAACAAGTTGAGGATGTTGTTGATGCATTAAGCCATTAGATAATGATTTGATTGTTTTGTAATCCTAGAGCATAAGAGTTTCATAATGAAGTGTGTCCAATGAACTCATTGAATTATGGTTTTCTCAAATAAAAAGCCAACAAGCGAAAACGTCTAATTCGGGTTGGTTTTTGATAAATTAAGAAAGTCCAATTCATGATATACAAAATCGCAAAAACTCTACTAAACGGTGATAAGTTGAGAAATTAATCACAAAAACTTTGTTTCCCTTATTTTTCACAGGTTAGTGCAATCGACTATTTAGTTCATGCTCGTTGCTTTTTTGTTTTTTTATAATTTGACAAACATAGAGGAGGTAATTTCGGTTAGCCCTTAGGCTTGATATAATTTTCTCCTATTCTTCAATCCAGAATAGTTGGAGAAACTTGTGTAGCCATGGAGGAATGTGTACAAAACCTGACAGCTCATACAACATTAGACTATATCCTACCTTGCGTAGGCAAAGCAACTGCCGAACAAACGCTATCCGAAAGCCAACAAGTCACTTGCCAGCTAGTTGGCATTGTCAATTCATTCATCACCAATGTTGCCAATATCGACCCACCGAAACATCTCGCCCCTAACTTACCTCCAAATGCTACACTTTTATTTTACAACCAGTTGGGTCCATCAGTGCCTATCCTATGCAATCCATTCATGCGCGCAGCCCATTGGGCAAGCGCTGCGTGCCGCGCGCAGGCAGCAGCTTGCGCGGAGTGCAGCCTGCGCAACCTGCAGGTCTACGCTCTTGCGCAAACCCATGTGCAGGGTGCGCGGGTTGTGGGCCTGCACAGGCACTGCTGGCCGCCGGCCAGCAGTGTCCTTATTAACTAAATTGTCCTTATTTATTTAATTCTAATTGGTCAGGGATTGGATTAAATTGTCCTTTTATTTTTCCCTAACCACTACAAATAGAGTTCTCATCTCCACTTATTTCTCATCTCATTCTCTCTTCCTTCTCTTTGATTGTTCATAATTCTCTCAAGTAATCTTTCGAAAGAAATATTTACTTTGAATCAGAAAATTAAGGAAGTTCTTCTAGAATAAATTATTAGGAAGATCCAGCGGTCTTCTAATAGATTTACGGTTCTACCTCTCTATAAGGTTTTGGTCGGTGGTGCTCGTGTGGACCAATTATAGAGGGCTCTTACTATGGAGTCTGTGCACGCAAGCCAGGAGTCACTCCGCCGACATTGGGATTCACGCTTTGATCGGAAAGTGGTTAAATTATTGTTAGATCCTTCTATAAGTATTTATGACCTAAAATAATCATAGACTAATTTATGTTGTCAATCATATTATGCCATGCCATGCTGAGGAGTTCCTTGGACTTAGATAAAATTTTGAAATTCCGTCATGCATGTTTTGCATGTTCAAACCAAATATCTAGACCAACATGGGTCTGGCTTAATAAGAAATTAGATGTCCAAAACTGCCCAAAGGATCACGCTCGGACCAGCACCGATGAATAGTCCGGCCTGCAAACAGGTCTATTACAAACCAAAGAATGTGCTCCTTATATAGGCTTATTAAGCAAACATTATCCTATAAAATTTCAAAAATTTATATGTATGGTAGCTGGCCAACGCATTCAATTATTGCAGCTAGCCTACCTAAATATATAATTTGTCAATTACTCCATTAAATGCGGGCATCTTCTTTCTTTGTCTTGATTGCCTCTTTATATGACTTTCAATATTAATATGGATTTTGAAAAGTCAGCTATTGAGTTTAGGACCTCACATCACTAACATTAAATAATGTATATTAGGAATCTTTCTAACTAGCTTGTAATATCAATGCAGAAAATAGGAAAATAAGAGAAATAGGGTTTAAGCAAGAAGACTAGGGTTTCTAATTACGGAAGAAAATAAGAGAATAAAGTAGATATTTTCATTCATGACATAATAATTAGATTGAGCCTAAAAGGGGTAATATACCCTGCAATAACGGCTACATAATGATTGGCAAAAAATGCCAAAATATCCTATCTATTTCGTACAGATGATGATAAGAAGGAATTTGCTGATTCAGCCTTCATTCAAAAAGACATTTCTAACCTATTTAATTAGAGCTATTACTGAAATAACCATAAGAATAAATATGACTAATAAAGCTGATATTTAAATAACTGAATTAACTGAAATAACTGCTAACTGTATTTTCTACTTAGCTGCTGATGAATTCTGCTTTCTTGCTTTCTTCTTTTCTCACCCTGTGTGAGGGAGATTCCCCTTTTCGGGTTTAAAGGCCCTTTTAGAGCCGGAACATGATAATGTTAGCCAAGGGGATTTGATACAAATCGCTCGCTTTGGGCTTATACTAGGTATCGAGGGGATTTTGTTTAAATCACACTCGCCGGTTCTCATAAGAAATGTCGAGTTTGTTCACTTTGAGTTTTAAAGGTGCCGAGGGGATTTTGGGAAAAATCGCTCTCTTTGGTGTTTGAATGATAAAGCGAGCCGAGGGGATTTAGTAATCTCTCGTATCGGCATATATAATGGGTGATGAGTGGATTTGCTAACTCTCGCCCCGGTCTTATATATTGTAGAAAATAACGAGATTGCTCACTTTGAGCATTAAAGGTGCCGAGGGAATTTTGCGTAAAATCATTCACTTTAATCTTTGAAATAATGTGCACCAAGGGGATTTGGTAATCTCTCGCATCGGCTTATATAATGAGTGCCGAGGGGATTTATAAATTTCTCTCATTGGACTTATATAATGAGTGTCGAGGTTGTAAGTTGTTTTTACAAGAAATTTGGTATTTTGTGACGCACTGAAATCGTCATGAAAACACGTTTTTTCGTCACCATAGATAAAAGGTAACAAAAAATCATCGTCACAGTCTTCGTCATAGCATGTCCGTGGTATTTTGTTCTTATGACAATTTTCCAGTTTGTCATAAAATATTTGATTTTATATGACGAAATATCACATGTGTCATTGTATTTTTTTGTTTACGTGACAAATATTTTGTCATTTTATTAATTTTTTTTATCATTTTTTAGTATCGTTCGTCACTAAAGTTTTATATTTATATGACAGATTATATATTTTGTCATCTTAAATTTCAATTATAGTGCCGAACTCCAAGTGAATACAATACCTACAAAGTTCTAGTGACACTTCCTTTGTCACAAATAATGCTCAAGATTGTCACTATAACATATAAGTTGTCACAATAAAGCAACTATATGTGATAACTTTGGCTCGTCACGGTATGAATATCTATTGTGATGCTTTTATACATCATTATATATATAATATTGTCATAATATGTACATCATTCTTGACGAGTTATATCGTCCCATGTGATTAACTTTGATGACAACATATTTATCGTCATAACAAATAATTGTGACGAAGTATTGCGTCATATAAAAGATAATATAGTGACGGTCTTCTATAACATTTTGTGACTAAATTATAATTGTTACAAATAGTTATAACTTTTGTGACAACCTTAACTCGTCACTACATGAATATTTGTTGTGATGTTTTTATACATCATTAAATATATAATATTGTCATGATATGTATATATTTCTTGACGTTTTTTACTGTCATGTGTGACTAAAGTCATTTTATGACAAAATATTTTTTGTCATTAAATATTAATTGTGACAAAGTATTTCGTCTTATTAAGGATACTATAGTGACAATTTTAAATAATATTTTGTCACTAAAAATTATAATTGTTAAAAATAATTATAAATTTCTGTGACAAAATATGAATTTATTATAATATTTGGTGATAAATAATTAATTCATATAAATTAATTATAAATATATTTAACCCTAAAAAAGGCACAAAATATTAAAATTATCTAATAAAAATAACCACTTGATAAAAATAACCATGGCTTTCTAAGAATATGTTAAACATAATAAACATAGAAAAATAAACTTCTTAAACTAAAACAATCAATAAAGTCTAGTAAGAACATCTTCGTTTTGCTTCTCTAGGTCCATCAACATGCAACTTGTAAGTCAAATACCTACATGAAAACCAATAATAGTTTATTTAGCTTTATGAAAAATTTTAAAATCAAAACAAGTTTATCATTTGCAAATAGATATTTGATCTTCTATATCTGTCTCTTTATTAGCAGCCATGAATGCCATTAACTTTTTTATGTCAGCACCTTGCTCACGTAATTGATCTTCTTGCTCACTTAATTTATTTTGCATGCTACTCACATTTGATGTTAGCTCTTCCACTTGTGCTTCAGAATTTTTAAGCTTTTCTCTTGTATCAAGAAGTTCATTTTCTAATTGATGTGTAACAAAATCATGTTTACGTGTGCTAGGAGGTTTAGGACCGTATCCAAGGCCTTTTATGTAACCAGATCCACGACCAAGAACCTCCCGAACTATTTCATCTGCGTTCTTTGAAATTTCAACTTGATTGTACTGATCTTCCTTTTCTTTCATTAGTTTCTAGTAAAGAAAATCAACAAATGTTTCTTATAGCTAATATGAAAAATATATATAACTTGAACTTGTAAAGACTCAATTAAAATGAATACAAATTTAAGTTACCCAATTATCTTCGGCTCCTTTGCTAGACCAACCCTTTTGATCCGAATGGTGGGTGCGTTTGTACAATTCAATTGCACCACAAGGCTCTCCATTCATCTCTTTTTCCTAAGGAATTCAAAAAGGACAAACACAAGTCAAAAGTTTAATTTATCATTTGAGTAATTCATATACAATTATACATAGCAATCAAGTTGAATTACAGACTTACAATTTCTTTCGACCTAACAGTAAATGCCTTTCTACCAGAAATATGTGGAGCCTTGACTTCTTGTCGATTTTCTGCATTCACTCTACTTGCATGCTATTAAAGGAGTAATATAACAAAAATCAAAATCAAACATGTATAAATCAAAAAAAAATTATACATCATATTTTCAAAAAAAAACATGTATAATTCATTTAAAAACATATTATTTAGATTTCATGCATACATAGTTTTGAAACTAAATTACATTAAATAATATCTAGTTTCATACTCCACTTATTAGTTTATCACGTCAGAAACACAAGTAAATGCGACAAATTCACAAAATATAAACCATTTCCAAAACAACAACTACTAACATAAATTTCATATCATATGATAAATATGAATAAAGATAAAGCATATAAAATAAGAAAATTTTAGAGGACATAACCTTAAATTTTTCTGTGGTGAAATGGTCACACATGTCCTCCCAATGTGTCTGATGGCCACAAAAGATCGGCCTATGTCTCTTAGCATCTTCTAAACTTGCACAATTCTGAAAATGCTTGTGATACTTGTAACGTTGTTGTCGACTATTATTTTGCACTCGGTCCATCAGGCTATCCATTACTCCAGGATCATTGGTATTGATATCCATATGAATCTAAAAATACATAAGAGTAAATTAATAAGCCTTAGATTATATAGAATAATTTATGAAGGTGTTTATATTTTCGAACTTACATTCAAGTGGTCAAAGACTGCCTCGAAATCTTTTTATTTATCAAGATCTTTCCATTTTTTAGGCACCAGAAGCAAATCACGTGCCACCACACCAATCTGGCTAGCAAGCTTTGCAGATTCATTTGCATTAATAGGTCTTCCTATTAATGGATCCACGGTGATTTTCAATTTATTGCCAGAAGCTATGAATAACTCACTTCCCCATTGTTAGGCCATGACCTCTTTTCTTTGAATTATTTCCTGCATGTGTAATAATAGTAATTAATATTATAATTTCTACAGAAAATGAAAATACATGTTTCAATTGTTCGAAAACAAAATGTATGCATAAACCTGTTTCAGTGGATGGAACTTGAGCAATTTTAGTTGATTGAACTTGAGAAGTTTTAGTTAATTGATCTCCTGGGATTTGAATTGGTTGGCTTTCACGAAGCTCAGTTGATTCTTCTACATTTTCGTTATGACTAGTTTCTCCAACTTGCTTAGAGGTTTGCGATTGAATTGAGCGTCTAGCATTAAGAAGGTTGTTTGCCCAATTTTTAAGTCCCACTAAGCCTCTCTCAATGATTTGGTATAACTGGAGAGAACATAGGACTTTCTTTTCTCATTTTCTTAGACTTCATGCCACCAGGAGCCATTTGATCCAAAGAAAATATGTTAAGGTTTCTGTGATTCTAAGGTTTTCATAAGAACTTGTGATAAAAATTGAGATGGAGTAGTGCTACCAAAGGAAAGATATCGCAATTATTATTCTTGCACTACAATTCATTATTTCCAATACTCCTATTTATTTATTGTTTCCAAGTTATCTTTATATTCCTATTGAGTATTGTTTCCTGGTTATAATCTATTTAGAAAATTTTTATGTATAATTCAATTGAATAATACATTTGGCATATATTAACCCGCCAAATCTTCCCTCCAACTGAAATATGTAACAAATTAAGCTAATAACACGTTTTAAACAAATAAAAAAAAGAGGTAGAGTTGGACAACATGACTATGTATTCCACTTTTATATTTTTTTATTTGAAAAATTCTTTTCTTTTGAAAAATCCACTTACGTATTTATCTATTTACTTATGTTAATTATAAAAAAAATGATTTACTTCACTATAATTATTGATATGAATTTTGTTTTATATTATATTGTATAAATATTTTGTTATGATGTAGTAATTTATTATTTATTCTATCACTATATCCACTATTAATTTGTTGTATTAATATTCTCTGCCATGAAATTTATTTTATTATACAAATATGAACTTTTAATAATCTCAATAAATATTAACGAGTAATTCATAATTATAAAAAAAAGTTAACTCAATGTTTCAAACCAACACGCTATGTTAAAATTTCAAAGGCAAATCCTTATAGTAGATGCATAATAAATAATTGACATTTTTCTTAGACATCATGCCACCAGCAGTGTGGAAATTTTGAAAAAGTCCAACCAATGAGTGAATGATCGTGGCATTGACTATCAAATTTAAAAAGAATCTTGCTAAAACTTTTTTTAAGTCCCTGTAATTTTAATTCAACAAAAAAATACCAAAAATTTGGAAAGTCAAACCAATGGCATAACGACATGTGGCATAAACTAACAAAATTTCAAAACAATATGACAAAACTTCTTTTAAGTCCTTGTAATTTTAATTCAACCGAAAACACCATCTTCTACAATTAATTTCAAAAAAACTTTGATAAAAATTCATTTAAGTCCATATAAATTTTATTATATAAAAAATAAATTTGGTATAGAAAATTTTTAGAAAATGTTAATGGAACTGCCTGAAAATGTGAAAAATATGTTTCGAGGCCCGGTTTCGTAAAAAATTGAAACATCCCAAAAAATTATGAAACATTTGGAAAATAAGGAAAATAAATTTGGTGCAAAAATTTTTAAGAAAATGTTTTCGGAAGGGCCCGAAAATGTGAAAATACGTTTCGGTGTCCGGTTTCATAAAGAATCGAAAAATGCCAAAAAATTATGAAATATCCGTAAAATAAAGAAAATAAATTTGGTGCAAGAATTTTTAAGAAAATATTTTCGGAAGGGTCCGAAAATGTGAAAATACGTTTCGGGGCCCGGTTTCGTAAAAAATAAAAAAATCCCAAAAAAATATGAAATATTCGGAAAATAAAGAAAATGAATTTGGTACAAGAATTTTTCAGAAAATGTTTCCGGAAGGACCCGAAAATGTGAAAATACGTTTCGGGGCCCAGTTTTGTAAAAAATCCCAAAAAATTATGAAATAACCGGTTAATAAATAAAATAAATTTGGTGCAAGAATTTTTCAGAATATGTTTTCGGAAGAGCCTGAAAATGTGAAAATACGTTTCGGGACCCAGATTTGTAAAAAATCGAAAAATCCCAATAAATTATGAAATAACCGAAATATAAATAAAATAAATTTGGTGCAAGAATTTTTCATAATATGTTTTCGGAAGGGCCCGAAAATGTGAAAATACGTTTCGGGGCCCGATTTCGTAAAAAACCGAAAACTTCAAAAAAATTATGAAATCTCCGGAAAAGAAAAAAATGAATTTGGTGTAAAAATTTTTCAGAAAATGCCAGCTTTCCAAGCACACTCTAAAGGAGGAAGAGAGTCATTTAGCAATTAGAAAAGAATTTAGGGGTTTTTTAATGATTTTTTTTTATTAATTATTGAATTTATAACAAATTTTTACTCATTTTTTTTGGGTCAAACACGCGCCCCCTTGGTCAAACGGGAACATCTCACCTACCATGTCAGCAACAGGTAGCATGGATGTCCGTTTTTTGCAAGTTTAGCTACCTCAGAGGTCCACTTTAAAGTTTGGGTATGTCTAAGGCAAAAGTGCACAAGTTAGAGGGTATTAGAGAGCATTCGGCCATTAAAATATTACAAATATATGGTTTGTGGAGAAATTTATCCATAAAACTTCAATATATGATAAACCTTAGAACCAACCTGTAATAGTCATCAAAATATTATATACAATGACGATTTAAAGTTATCATTAATTATCATAATTGTGACAGCCGTTATATATCGTCATAACAATGCATTATAAATTATGATAAAGTTCAATAATGTCATTATAAAATAAATTATATGACAAAATTTAATATGTCATATTATTATTTCTCAAATTATGACGAATTGAAACGTGATAAAACACTTTTTTTATAATGACGATGGTATTGTCACTAATTGACTTTACCTTGTCACCGTAAATATTTCCCTCCAAATGTTTTCTACAATTTTTTGGCTCCAAAATTTTAAATGACGATAACTTTTTTATCGTCACAAAATTATATAATTAGTGACAAAAGTGAACATTAATAACGACACACAATTAATTTGTCATTAAAAAATAAAAATATTGACAACTTATATATTTTGTCACAATAAAGCTACTAATTATGACGAAATCATGTGCGTTGCAAAAAAACCCGTCATATTATGCCAAATTTCTTGTAGTGAATGGTTGTAAGTTCAACACTTGTCATTTCCGGAAATAAGAGCTTTCGGGGACCAAAGACTCTGCAAATAAAGATATTCTTCTTATGTCACCATGTGCGGGAGTCTACCCTTTTTGGAGTTAAGAGGCTCTTTAGAGCCGAGGTATGATAATGTGGGCCGAAGGGATTTAATTCAGCTTGCACGCATCGGGCTTACAATAATATTAGGTACCGAGGAGATTTAGTTATCTCTCACGTCGAGCTTATAATGATAACGTTTGCCGAGGGGATTTAGTAATCTCTCGAATCGGGCTTATAATAATACTAGATACCGATGGGATTTGGTTCAAATCACTCACGTCGGTTCTTATAAGGAATGTCGAGCTTGTTCATTATGAGCTTTGAAGGTGCCGAGGGGATTTTATGTAAAATCACTCACTTCGGTCTTCGAATGATGATGCTTGTCGAGGAGGTTTATTAATCTTGCTTTAGTTATGCACAATGGGTGCCAAGGGGATTTATTAATCTCTCACTTCGAGCTTGAAACGACAAGGCATGACGAGGGGATTTGTTAATTTCTTTCATCGGTCTTATGTATATTATGGTGGGTGCCGATCTAGCCGAACCGAGGTTCAAACTTTAACTTGGTAAATAACTATATTTTCCTTCTCTCACCATAGGTGAAGGAGTCTTCCCCCTTCCGGGTTAGGAGGCTCTTTAGAGCCGAAGTGAATTTTTTAATCCCTCACGTCGGTCTTACAATTACTGCCGAGGACATTTTGTTCTAAATCACTCACTTCGGTATTATACGTTAGATATCGATGTAAAGGCATCCTTGCCTTATCGGTAAAGGCTTCTCAATTGGGATAATAATTAAATAATGAGCCATAAGCATAGCATATTATGCCCTCAAAAAACAAATTCAATTATCATTCATGATAAGTGTGGATCTGTTCCCGAATTGTAATCTGATAGCATAACTTTAACTACATTTTAATATTGGCTTTTCTTTGTAAATGCTAGGTGGTCCATTCTAAATACTCAGTGGGTATTGTGGGTAAAAAGGTTACACTCCAGAGCTCACCACAGTTGCTCAGACAAGGGAAGTATGAACCCACATGGGACTTTTTGTCGTTTTTCCAGAGATCGGAAGGCTTGAGAATCCAGGCTGTTAGCCTTTTTTATCAGATCGGAAAGATGCCTGTCTTTTGCCGGGCTGCGGTGGCCGGAGTTGTGACTTGACCGAGCTTGGTAGTGGTCGGAAATGTGCTTGACTGCGCTTTCTAGAACCAGGTCGTTGCTGGTCGAAGCTGTGGGGCCCGGATTTGTCATGGTCGGAGCTATTAAAGCCGTCGCGCTCCGAAGCTGCTGAGGTCGGGCCTTTGATGGCTGAAGCCGGATTTGCCGCTGCCTGGAGTCCGAGCTTGCTAACGGCAAGAACTTGCTAGAGGCCGGGTTTGAGATGAAAACCGAGGGTAGTCGAGGCCGTACCTGTGTGGGGGCGACGCCGAAGCTCTCGCGGACGCCGGGCCTGCAGAGACGCCGGAGATTATGCTGATCTTGCCACCAAATATTCTGACCTAAATGCCCCTTCTTTTTTTTCTCTTTCCTTTTCATTTCATTTTTTTTCTTTTTTCATTATTTGGCTTCCTTCACCAATTATTCAACAGAAGGATAAATTATTTGGATGGTAGATGATTTTTACAAATTTACTCAGGGGGAGTTCGTGGTTTTTTGGTTCGATCCACGCTCAAATCTGAAAACTGGGACGTTGTGTCCGATCCACGCTCACCGCACCAATTTGATGTCATGGTATTCGAGATACAGGGTCAATCCAGTTCGGGTCTGACAGGGTTGGGAAGCTTTGTGTAGCCAGGGTCTACCTGTAAGATAGAAAGGGCATTAGAGGGGTCGCGCCGGGGGTCCCTCGCGTACCCTCTCCGATCCCTAAATCAGTGCGTGGCATGGGCGTAGATAGATAGTTGCTACAATTGCATCTGTCGTTTGACCCTAAAATTTTACAGCAAGATGATATATGCTGTCAATATAAGCTATGCTTTAGATCGCTATGCTCCATTCCTTGTTGATCTATTAGACTGCAGTTTTGTTATGCAAGTATTAATTAGACATTGTCCACGCCTAAATCGGTATAGTGGATGGGTTTTTACTGAGGAGCTGTCAATTTTTTTGGGGGTATTTTGAGTTTTTAATGCAAGAGAGAGGCGTAATAGAGTTTATACAAAGCAGTTTATTCATGTATCTCCTTAGGGGTCTACTGAACAAGAAAGTGATGCGCCGATAGTTAGCAAATAATTCTCATAGCACTTCCACTGTAAGGATACAATTCTTATATCAATCTCTTTGGACCATATGGTGGATTGAGCCATCTTTAGCCCTGTATATATTGTACCTAGATTTATGAAATGAATTTCAAGGCCAGTGTGTATGCTTCAAATTCAACAATAAAGTTGATAAGCACTTGCATTGTATCTCGTTTATTACTTGATAAAAGTTGTCAACTTGAATGTTGATGATTGATATCTATAATTTTCTTGCAATTTGATAGCGAAATGAATATTATCTCATAATTGCACGGTAGAAAAATTTGGTCATGACACGTATGACCCATGCAAAAAAATGTGGTAAAAACGTGTTCAGACCCTTTACAACTAAGACTCAAAATTATATTTCAACTAATTATAAATGTTATTATCGAATAATATTTATTACAATGTCAATATGTTAATAATAATAAATTAAATATAATAATAAACATATTCAATCATATATAATAATTTTTTTCTAATAAAAATTGTTTTTACATTAAACTCAAGTAATAGCCTAATAAACTATTAGGCTTTGGTTTAATGACTACCACCTTATTATGAAAAAATCAACAAGCATGTGGTTGTAGATTCAAATTTCACAATCAACAAAATGACCCATATTACTTAAAAAAAAGTAATAGCCTAATAAGGAATCACATTCATTTTTTAGAACATATCCAAATTATAGAAAAATCAAATGTATAATGCACCACAACTTTGCAATATAATTATCAAGATAGTGAATCAAAACCATGTTGAAATTTTTCTACTTTGTAATTTTCTTGCAATTTAGTATTAGCCTAATAAGGAATCACATTATGTTTTAGAACATATACAAATTATAGAAAAATCAAATGTGTAATACATGACAATTTTGCAATATAATTATCAAGATAGTGAATCAAAACTATGGTAAAAATTTTCTATTTTATTATTTAATGTTTGATAGCGAAATAAATACAATTTTATAAGTGCATAAAGGAAAATTGTGTCTAGACACGTTTTCTTCATGCAAAAAAAACTGACAAAAACTCGTCTATACCATGTTTACTCTATATTTAAAATTAAATTTCAATAATCATTATATTAATTAGAAATAATTATTGATTATATCAATTCTAATATATTAATAATAATTAATTAATTATAATAATAAATATAATGAACTATAAATAATAAAGTTTTCATTGTTAAAAATTGATTTTACTCGAGTAATATAGAATCACATTCACGTTTTAGAACATATCCAAAAACATAAAGAAATCAATCATAGTCCCTTCCATTTTCTTTCCGTTACTTCATATGAACCAAACACACCCTTAATCTGGTGTAATGTGTGACAATTTTACGATCTAATTATCAGGACATTAAATCAAAATCATAATAAAATTTTCTTATCTTATAATTCTCTTGTAATTCGAGAGAAAAAAAGAACGTAATATTTATAAATAAGCCGATCTAGCCGGTGGAAACGATTGCTTTTTCTATTATATCGACGACCTTAATCAGTCATGGCTCTTTGTCTATATATTCCCCGATTAGTAATTGTTGTATTTTCTTATATAGCATATGTATTTACCTATTTAGCTAGGGACTCTTTTGTAATTGCAAGTACATACTCTACTCCTATAATAAGTAGGGCTCTAAATAAATCGAACCGAGCTCAAATATTGAATGTTCAAGCTATATTCATTTAAATTTTAACGAACACAAATCAAGCTCGAACTTGATCAAACCGAGCTCGAGCCGAGCTTCGAGCCTATCTTAAGCTTTGTTTAAATCGAGAGCTCAGCCTATAAAAAGATATATTCCATAAGATGAAAAATCAGATATAAAGGATCTAAATACCACAAATAATTTTTATTGTACTAAGAAGAGGAAGAGGAGGAGTTTTGTATTGGCGGCTGCTTTTTTTCAGAGGAAAATGAGATTTGAGTTTTACTGAGTATATAGAGATTGATGAATATATATAGTAAGAATTGAATTGGATCCGAATTGCCTTTATTAGGCTTTATATCCATCTTTTCTCTTTTTTATCTATATTTTATATATCATTTTATACTTATTTTTCCTTCACTCTTTATCTTATATTTTATATTTTTCTTTATATATTTTTATATTCATTGTATACGTGCGTTATTTTATATTTTTTCATAATCAATCTATTTCATAAATAAAATGTATAAAGTTTTTAAATATGTTAACGAGCCTAGTAATGATCTTCTTGGGGAACTAGCTCACGAGCCTCTTATCGGACATGTTCATGAGCTTTCAAGCCGAATATCCTTTTATTCAAACTTAATTCATTTACGATAACGAACCTAAAAATTTATCCACGAACAAGCTCATTTATTGATAAATTAAGCTCAAATAAACTTTAATTGAGCCCAAAATTGATTAGTTCACGAGTAGCCTCGGCCCCTAATAGTAAGCATCGAACTCACCCGTAATTGCAATTATCCATCATCTTACTCCAAATCCCTATCAAATCCTCCCCTTTTGATTTTCAATCGCCTGTAATCTTCCCCCCATGTCTCCGCCGTGTACCCCCACCACCTCCTCCTCTATAACCGAAACCGTCAATGGCTCTCACAGTTTCACCATCCAAGGCTACTCCTTGGCTAAGGGCCTCGGCGTCGGCAAGTACATCGCCAGCGACACTTTCACTGTCGGCGGCTATCACTGGGCTATTTACTTCTACCCGGATGGCAAGAATCCCGAGGATTATTCTTCTTATGTCTCCGTCTTTATTGTTCTAGCTGGCCAGGGCACTGATGTTCGTGCCTTGTTCGAACTCACCTTGATCGATCAGAGTGGGGAAGGCAAGCATAGGGTTCATGGCCACTTCGATCGCCCTCTTGAGAGTGGCCCTTTCGCGATTAAGAACCGCGGAAGCATGTGGTAATTCTTCTGCTTTTTCAATTTTTTGTTTTCCGATTTTCAGTTTCTTAGTGATTCTTGTGTTTGATTGTTTTTCTTGAATTGGTTACTTTTTAGGGGTTATAAACGTTTCTTCAGAAGGGAAATGCTTGAATCATCTAATTTCCTTAAAGATGATTGCTTGAAAATTCACTGTACTGTTGGGGTTGTAGTTTCTGCAATTGACTGTTCAAGACTGCATTCTACAAAAGGTCCCTGAATCGGATATTGACTGTATGTTATTTTATTATTTGTAAATTAATATTACTTTTTGGGTTATTCTATGCGGCTTTGTTTTTTTTAACCTTACTTTTTATAATCAGTTGGAGAATGAACACTTAACTTCAGGATAAGGGTTGGAGATGCCCTTACTCTTGTGAAGATTTGAATGTGCATTTGTTTTCTTTTCCTTTTGACTTATTCCAGCGTTACATACTATATCTCTTTAGCATCGTTAATCATTACTTTCAGGCATTCTCATGGATAACAATGATTTGAGACCTACTGCTGGCCAAGGTTCTGAGCCTAATGTGGAGACAGGAGGTGATTGGAGAGCTCAGTTGCCACCTGATTGCCGTGAAAAAGTTGTCAATAAGATGTTAGTATTCCCTTTACTTTAAAAAGGGCTTTTCTGTCCGTTTTATTATTGCCTCTGAGTCTGATTTTCCTGAATGGGACACATTTGAAACTATCGTGTTGTTTATTTGTATGCAAAATGAGATGGATGTAAATTTATTTGTTATTCGTTTTCCTTTTTTTTTCTTGTGTGGAGTTTAAGGTTCTATTGTTGCATTACAAAGTGACCGTGATGGACTGGTACAATTGTTGCGCCATTATTATCTATAATTTTGTATTGAGTTTTCCAGGCATTGTTTATAAAATGAGCTTATGATGATGTATAATACAATATCAGGATTATTACAGTAGAGTTTTAACTTGTAGATGAAGGAAAAAGGGAAAACTCATAAGTTGCAGTAGAGTTTTAACTTGGGTAGTGGTTTTTTTATATTATGGAATGGTTTCTGAAACCTTTTATGTACAGATAGATTGGTACTATTATATTTATACAAATATCAAGATGTTTTCATTTTCGAAAAAAACAAAACTTCGACATGCATACTTAAGTAAAATGTTTAACCAGCAAATTTGAGGGCCTGTTACCTCCAGGTGAAGATCAATATGGAGGACAATGACAGTCATTCTTCCAGTTTGTATAGTTTAGATAGTGTGCAGTCATTTTAGAATGTAACTATGTTACTATCAAGATGTTATTGATCAAGGTTTTCTTCCTGGTTTCTAATTTTCTTATACCCAATATCTGATTGAGAGATTAATTGTTTTCCTTGCATAGACTGGAGTACCTGAAGAGACCTCTTCCATTTTCTGGCCAAGATGGACTAGAAGAGCTGAAGAAAATTGCTATTCGTTTTGAGGAAAAGATTTACACTGCTGCTGCTAGTAGCAAGGTATGTTGTCAATGCTGGAATGATATACTTCGTCAATTCTCTTATGAAGAGAAGCACAAGAAAAAGCTGTGTTCAGAAGTACTATGTAACTTTTGTCATTTCCTTCCTTTTCAGATTGATTATTTGCAGAAAATAAGTATGAAGTTGCTTACCATGGAGTCTAAATCTCGAAATACAATTCCCGATTCTTTGCCATCCAACTCTTCCAGCAACACCAATATATCCCTTGATTCTGGAGGTAATTCCATGATTGAGCACAAGCATTATGAAATGATAGTTAACTTTATTACGCTGTAACTTTTATATTATTGGAGAATCTAAAGTGACTATATATCTCATATCTTGCTATTGCTCGCTGATGGAATATGAAAGATTTGAATAGGAAGGCATTAAGTTCTTTTCCACTGGATGAATAGTCTGTTCAGTGTTCTCTGAATTCTTGGTATGTCTACTATATTCTGACACAGTTTCTGTTTTTGTCCATCCTCAATAGAAGTTTGCAACCAAGGGCAGCCACTTTGGATTCCTATTTCAGCTAATCAGTCTCAAGGGCATCAGCAAATGATATCACAAAATAATATGGGATCCTCGGGGTTTCAGAGTTTGTTGGCAACTTCATCAGCAAATGCCAGTTTGCCTCCTGTTTCTGGTGTATTACAAACTTGCATCCCTAGTGTTGTTGGGAAGAATTCTACCATGCAGGGAATTCCACAGAACTCAGCATGGACTTCATTGGCACCGTCCAATATGTTTGCTAATCCTTAGCAATACCTGTACTACCAACAACAACTTTTAAAGCAGAAGTTCCAGCGGCAGGGAATTCTTCAGAACCCATTATTACCAACAATTTTTCAGCAATCTTGTTGGCAAATGATGCAACGTCCCAACATTCCATTGCAGCAGCAATTACCTCAAAATGTAATTGATCAGCAGAAACAATTGCTACAACATCAATTGCTTGCAAGTTTTATAAATTCACATCCACTGCAACAAGGACACCTTGGCCAGCCTCACATACAGCAACCACAATCTCAAGTATCTCAATTCCAGACCCTTGAAAATCATTTGAGTCCACAAATTCCATCCATGAATGTGCAAACTGTGCAACAGAACAGTAGAGCGGGTATGCAGCATACTTCTCTGTCATCCTCATCTGGTTTTTCGACTTTACAACAGAACAAGATGAACTCAGTGCAGACAGCAGTTGGACCTCTGCAACAGACTATTGTCAGTGCTCCTCGACAAGTGCAAAGTGGGGTGTTAATAAGTCAACCGAATATTCTGCTTCAGTCGAATCCTAATATTCTGAAACAACAACAGTTTCTACATTCTCAACACCTCAAACAGCAACAACAGTTAATGAAGCAGCAACAGAAGCAATTGGACCAGCAGACAAAGCAATATCTGAAACAACAAAAGCTGTTGCATGTGCAGCTGTTTTTGTTGCTGCTGTTGGGGTTGTGGCGGTTGTTCTCGAGCTTTTGATCATCTGTGTCTGAAAGTTTAAACAATCCATTTTGTTAGTCGGATTTATTTCACGTCTCTGAACTCTAAACTATGCCCTTGTAAAGCTTAATGTCCCACTACTACTGAT
Source organism: Euphorbia pulcherrima (assembly GCA_947683365.1). Lineage (NCBI taxonomy): Eukaryota > Viridiplantae > Streptophyta > Magnoliopsida > Malpighiales > Euphorbiaceae > Euphorbia > Euphorbia pulcherrima. The sequence goes on from CANTUS010000016.1 coordinate 12,069,987, forward strand.
AGTGGTACACATTTTGACATTTTGGCACCATGAACATTTCGATATGAATAATAATCTAGGAGTATAACAATTTATCGTAACAGTTCTCTTTCAATTTGACAGCGAAATAAATACAAATATCGGAAATGCATTAGTAGTAAGAATTTGTCAAGACACGTTTTTGCCATGTTAAAAACGTGGCAAGAACGCTTCTAGACCCTTTTTTTTTCCTCAAATTTGAATTTTAATTTGAACAATCATTTTTCGTAAAAATATCTAAAGATGTTTACTTTTATCTCCTTATGTAGTTAATGAATTAAGGTTTCAAATATTTATTTAAAAGGTTTGAATGTATAAAAGAGAAATTTTGCTAGAAGTTAGTTTGTCAAGGAAGGGCAAAAAGTCAAATTGAAAGTTGTTTTTAGATAAATTAAAAGAGTCCAACTCGTGAAATACAAAATCACAAGACCTCTACTAACTGGTAGTAATTTATTTGCAATATTTCAGTATTTGTATAATTATAAAAATAAATCAAGTAGAATATTTTATTACTCAGCCGTAAAATATATTAGTAAAATAGGGATAATGTTTCCCTACAAAACAGGGAAAACTGTTTCCCTTTAGAAGGACGGACGGTCCGTTTGTTGCTCTGCACATGTGGCTCCACTGTCAATTGATTTCTCCTCTGTTATTTGTCTTCAGTTTTATTTTATTTTTTGTAATTTGCCTTCAATTTATTAGTTTTATTTTGGCATTTCAATTCTCACTTCTTTTCTTCTAATTAAATTATTTAATAGTCTTGATTTTTTGTGTTTATTATTCTGACTTCAATTTATAATTTTGGTGTTTGTTATTTCAAATGGAACTATTATATTTAAGAAGAATGCATATAATTTTTTTATATATTGCCATATATTTTAATTTTTATCGAAAATATTAAAGTATAAACAAATATAATAATATATATTTTAATTTGTACTTGGAAATTTTCTATCTTTTTTAACAAACATTAGAAAATATTTTTCGTTATTGTAATTAAACATGAAAAAATATAATATTTTCCCTTGCATAAAATTTTTCCTTATATTTTATTTTCCTGCAAACAAACGGGTTATTTTCTTGGATAGTTGTAACAATCACATTGTTTTTTTTCCTGCATATCTCTCACTTTTCACAGGTTAGCGCAATCGAGTTCATGATATTTCGGTTAGCTCTTAGGCGTGATGTAATTTTCTCCTATTTCTGAATCCAGTGTAGTTGGAGACACTTGTGTAGCCATAAAATAATATTTCAACCAATTATAAATGTTATTATCGATAATATTTATAACAATTTGTTAACTGATTAATTAAATATAATAATACACATAATCAACTACATATAAATAATATTTTTGCTATTGAAAATTATTTTACATTTAATTCAAGTAATGGCCTAATAAGGAATCACATTTATTTTTATAGAACATTCATATCATAGAAAAATCAAACGTGTAATGCATGACAACTTTGCAATATGAATATCAAGAGAGTGAATCAAATACAAACTCATAAGAGCATATAGGAAAATTTGTTCAAGACACATTTTCACCATAGATCATTTTCACATTAGATTCGAAATTAAATTTCCACAACCATTATATTAATTAGCTGTAGTAGTACTATTTAATAACATGGATTATTGTTGATAATATTCATTCTAATATTTTAATAATAATTGATTAATTATAATAATAAACATAATAAACTAAAGGCTTAGTTTAATGATTGAGCCTTGAAGCTGTGATCCTTGAGGTCGTAGGTTAGAATCCACACCCGGGTGAGGTGAGATAAAAATTTCCTTTATTATTATTATAAACCCATACGAGATAATTTTTAAAAAAAAACTATAAATAATAATATTTGTATTATTAAAAATTGGTTTTACTCGAGTAATAATATGGAATCTCAGTCCTGCTTTAAAACATTTCCAAACATGGAGAAATAAATGGTTGAATCGACGCCCTTACTCCGTCGAGGCTGTTATATATGTTTCGACTAGTAATTGTTGTATTTGGCTAGGGACTCTTTTGTAATTGCAAGTACAAACTCTACTCTATAATAAGCAGCCAACTCTCGCTCTGAGAGTGTAACAAATAAGTTTACATAGGCTTCAGTCTACGAAACAACGACGAATTCACCATTAACTCCGATTACTCGTCATTAAGATCGACGCATTTAAACTGAAGGTTATTCTTGCTCTCTCTCTCTATTTGTTTGTCTAATTTATGATTTTCTTACATTGATTGAATTCTTTGATGCGATATCGATAGTGGTTTAATTTTACAAGACTGTTGATTATGCTTTTTCATGCGGATGAATCATCTAGTTTTCGGTCATTTTTTTGATTGATAAATATATGATTTTTAGTTGCGAAGTTGAATGATCGGAAGCCAACATTTGATCGCCTTTTATGCGAAGTTGAAGCCACACTATTCACAACTTCAAAAAATATTTTATATTGATTTCAAATCAAAGTAGTTGGCTTCACCCCCTCTGTAACTTCTCTCTTTTTTTCCTCCCTAAAAAAACCATCCAAAAACTCAGCTCACTAGTAGAGCAGGAAGGAGAAGCCAAACATTTGGCCTTCTTCTTCCTCCTCTTTAGTTTCCTTTGTGCCTTTCTTTTCTTTTGTTTTGTTTCAACTTTTCTCTCTCTGCAATTTTCAAGAGTTTTTGAGCTTTAAAGCTTAGATCATCTATCTTTGGGTTTTCATTAATTTTCATATTTACTTGTCTTCAACATCTTTTTGGACGAAACTGGTTTATTTCAGCCCAAACGGGTTTACACAGCATAGATATGATGATCTACACTTTTATGAAACTATCTATTTAGATCTAATTTCGGTTGGAGAAAGGCTTCAGATTTGGAATGGTGTGACTTATGTAGATCTACAGCTATCGAAGTTCGTTCTATTGGAGGTTCAAATTCAAGGAAAATGTTGTGTTTTTCTTTGTTATAGTTTAGTGATTTTTGCCACCTTTTGGTTAGTCTTTTATTCTTATGTGGAATTATATAACCCTTATGTGGAATTGTTGATGGTTTTAGCCTTATATGGGTTGTATTTGTGGTTGATTTGATGTTTCTATAGAATGAAGATACCCTATTATGTAAAAAAAATTTATATTTTTTTATTTTTCTAATTATTTTTAATTCCTTATTCTTTAAATACTTTTTAAAAAATTTAATATAAAATTATTTTTTTTTGTAAATTAACATTACTTTTTATTATAATCCATTGGAGAATGAACACGTAGCAACTTTAAATTTAAAGTGGTAGGGTTGGAGATGCCCCAGTGAAGATTTTTTGAATGTGCAGTTGCCTTCTTTACCTTTGACTTATTCCAACGGTTTATACCATATCTCTTTAGCAGCTTTAAGCATTACTTTCAGCTTCAGGCATTCTCATGGATAACAATGATTTGAGACCTACTGCTGGCCAAGGTTCTGAGCCTCATGTGGAGACAGGAGGTAATTGGAGAGCTCAGTTGCCACCTGATTCCCGTGAAAAAGTTGTCAATAAGATGTTAGTATTCCCTTTACTTTAAAGGGCTTTTCTGTCCGTGTTATTATTGCCCTAAGTCTAATTTTCCTGAATGAGACATATTTGAAACTATCTTCTTGTTTATTTGTATGCAAAATGAGATGGATCCAAATGTATTTGTTATTCATTTTCCAATTTTATTCTTGTGTGGAGTTGAAGGTTCTATTGTTGCATTACAAAATGACCGTCATGGACTGGTACATTTGTTGTGCCATTATCATCTATAATTTTGTATTCAGTTTTCCAGGCACTGTTTATAAAAGATAAGTTTATGATGATGTATGATACAATATCAGGATTATTACAGTAGAGTATTAACTTGTAGATAAAGGAAAATGGGAAAATTCATAAGTTGCACCTTAGTTCGAAATGGATTGTTGGTTTTGGATGTCTTATTGTAATTTCTGTTTTTCTTTTGCTACCATGAAGATTGGGTAGTGGGTTGTCATGATTGTAAAGAGCATATGGTTATAGCTGTAATTTGTATGACATGAATGCACCACAATTTATTGTTGGAAGGGATAATATTTTATTTTTTTACATTATTATGGAATTGGAACCTTTTATGTACAGATAGATTGGTACTATTATATTTATACAAATATCTTTGATTTTCTAAAAAAATAATGTAGAATTCTGAAAAAACTAAGCTTCAACATGCAAACTTCAAGGAAGTGTTTAACCAGCAAATTAGAGGGCCTGTTACCTCCAGGTGAAGACCATTATTGGACGATAATGACAGTCATTTTCCCAGTTTGTATAGTTTAGACAGTGTGCAGTCATTTGAAAATGTAACTATGTATCTATCAAGATTTTATTGATCAAGGTTTTCTCCCTGGCTTCTAATTTACTTATGCCCAAACTCTAATTGAGAAATTAATTGTCTTGCTTGCGTAGAATGGTCTCACTAAAGAGACAGCTTCCATTTTCTGACCAAGATAGACTAGAAGAGCTGAAGAAAATGGCTGTGTGTTTTGAGGAAAAGATTTACACAGCTTCTGCGAGCCAGGTATGTTCTCAGTGCTGGAATTATATACTTCGTTAATTGTGAAGAGAAGCACAAGAAAAAAAATTTAGAAGTAGAATGCTATGGTGTCTAACTTATGTTATTTCCTTCTTTTTCAGAGTGAATATTTGCGGAAAATAAGTATGAAGTTGCTTGCCATGGAGTCTAAATCTCAAAATATATTTCCCAATTCTTTTTTGCCATCCGACTCTTCTGGCAACAACAATATATCCCTTGATTCTGGAGGTAATTCCAAGATTGAACACAGGAATTAAGAAATGAAATGATTGAATTCACCATTTTGCCTTGTATTCCCTGCCCCTGTTTTACTTTCTATCTTTCTGTATGGGAGATGAATTTATGCTGCGGTATAGCCTTTTGAACTCAACAGTCAAATTCCGCTGCAAAACATTAAATGAATGGTACTCTGTAACTTTTATATTATTGGAGAATCTAAAGTTACTAATATTACATATTTCATATCTTGATCTTGCTCGCTGATGAAACATATAAGGTAAAAATTCTTGAACAGGAAGACATAAAGGAAATGCAAGACTGAGATCTTTAAATGTTTTCCTCTAGATTCTGTTCTCTGAATTCTTTGTTTGTCTGCTATATTCTGACATAGCTTCTGTTTTTGTCCATCCTCAAAAGCATAACATAACATGCAGCCTCAAGTTCACAACCAAGGGCATCCACTTTCTATGCCTATTTCAGCTAATCAGTCTCAAGGGCACCAGCAAACGATATCACAGAATATCCCTAATAATATGGGATCCACGGGGGTTCAGAGTTCTGCCAGTTTGACATCTGCACTACCTCCTTTTTCGGGTATATGTATATCACAAACTTCTGTCCCTAATGGTGTTGGGCAGAATCCTACCATGCAGAATATTTCGAGAATTCCACAGAACTCAGCAGGGAGTTCATTGGGACAGGGGGTACCTTCAAATATGTTTGCTAATTCTCAAATACAAATGCTAGGAAGGCAACAGGTTGTTCCCCAACAGCAGCAACAACAAGCTCAAAATCCTCAGCAACAACTTTTGAAGCATAAGGGGATTTTTCAGCACCCATTTGTACAATCTCCAATGCAACAGCAGCAAAACCTATTACAGCCAACTTCTCAGAAAAACAATGTTTCTGGTTTACAACAACAACAGAAACAACAGCTGCTCGATACTCAATCTGGAAATTCGACGATGCAAAGTCAACCGCCCGGCTCCTTGCTTCAGCAACAGAATGTAATTGATCAGCAGAAACAATTGTATCAATCACAAAAACCTATTTCAGAGACATCTTCAAGTATGTTACACATCGTTGTAGTTCTTAGTAATGTGTTTATTTCCATTTGAGGTTTTACTTCATAATATATATCACAAACAATTAGATTTACAGTTTGTCTTGAGGTTGTTTGCTATGTTACTTTCTGAAGGATTTTAGGATAATCTGTATAGAGGCTAAAATCAATTATGGTCTGATCAGTTATGTTCCCTTTTTTTATTTCAAGGATCTTATGTTTATTTGATATTCTTGCGATTGTGTTCTTTATTGTGAGGATTTTCTATAAGAGTTATAGCATGTACCAGTTTTATTATACTTATATGTGCTATTCCATTTGTTTATAGCATCTCTTGATTCTATTGCACAAATTGGACACTCAAGTGGAGGTGATTTGCAAGAGGAATTCTACCAAAAGGTAATTTCTTTTGCTTATTGCGAAGTTTTTGCTTCTAGGCAGAAGTAATTAAATATTAGATGTGGGAGACATTAGTTTCAAATAATACATACGGTAAGTCTGAAACCTTAGTAATCATTGTAAATTTCTATTAGGATGCTGCTACTTATTGTCTGATTATAAAAAATTTATTGTGCTTTTTTCTCCCTTAAGCTTGTTTTATTATGGCCTAGCTTCAGCACACATGTATATTCTGATTTCTGACTGATGCTCTATTTTGATTTTAACTAGCTTTTCCACTTCATTTTCTTGTGATTGTTATTAGTATGCAAGATTCATAGTTATATCAATTTTAAAGATGAAAGATCAATAGAGTAAAATGGAGAAGATTGTGCTTGCCTCAAACATCTCATCTTTTTTCTTTTAAAATTTTTTTGCCTCATATGGGCTTAGAATAATAACAAAGGAAAACCTTATCCCACCCCGCCCGAGTGTGGATTCAAACCTGCAAACTCTAGGATCACAGCTTCATGCCTTTGCCACCTTTATTCATCTTCTACTGTTTTAGTTCTTATGTTCTCGGTGATTTCTTATGCATGCAGATGGAAAACCTTTTTTGTGTCAACTGAAGAATGGCTCCCAAAATAAATAACTATATTTTTACGAAAATGTAACTAACTATTAATATTCATTTATTTTTTTTAATTCTAGATCAAAGCAATGAAGGAGATGTATTTGCATGAACTGCTTGAAATATACCAGAAACTTGCATCGAAATTACAGCAGGTGAGTTGGTTCAGTTTCTTTTTGTTTCTGCAACTCATGTGTTATTTATTAACTGTATACTCCCATTTTGCTTACGCATGCTAGCCTTGTGCCAAGGATAACAACATTTTTATCTGAAATTGTTATCCGTAAACTCATGTGTCATAATTATCATTTTTTCAATAAAAAGAAGATAAATTGTAAATGGAAAGATTTGTTGCAATTCTAGAAGCTAATGATTTAATGCCTATTTGTCTTACAGCATGACTCTCTTCCACAACCACCCCAGTCAGAGCAGCTTGACAAAGTAAGAATGTAAGAGCGCACGATAATAAAAATGATAGTATTATATATAAGCCTGGCTTAACAGAGAAGTTGGGTTTTTTTGAGAAAAAAATTGCAAGTTTTATAAATACACAAAGTTAGGAAGCCTAATCCTCCACTGCAACAAGGACACCTTGGCCAGCCTCACATACTGCAACCACAATCTCACGTATCTCAAGTCCAGACCCGTGAAGATCAATCGAGCCCACAAATTCCATCCATGAATGTGCAAAATGTGCAGCAGAACAGTAAGGCGGGTATGCAGCATACTTCTCTGTCATCCTTATCCGGTGTTTCCACGATACAACAGAACAAGATGAAATCAGTGCAGTCTGGTTCAAGTTCAGATTCAGTCCAAGGAATTACAATGGGTTCATTGCAGCAAACAGCAGTTGGACCTCTGCAACAGACTACTGTCAGATCTCAGCAAAGTGGGGTGTTTGTAAGTCAACTGAATATTCCTCTCGAGTCAAATCCTAATGTGCTTCAACACCAGCATCTGAAAGAACAACAGTTAATGAAGCAGCAGATGATGCAGCAACAGCAGCAGTTGAACCAACAGAAAAAGCTATATCTGAAACTAGAAAAGCTGTTGCATCTGCAGTTGTTGATGCTGATGTTGCTGCTGTTGGCGATGTGGCAGTTTTTCTCGTGCTTCTAATCATGTGTCTGAAAGTTTAATAAATATCCCATTTTGTTAATGTGGGAGTCGGAGTTATTTGATGTCCTGGAACTCTATAAGTATGCCCTTGTAATCAATGTTATTAAAACCGAACCGGACCGGCCGGTTCAACTGGGAAAACCGGGAACCGGCAATGAGTCTGGTCCGGTTGATAAATAATAGCGATTCAATAGAAAACCGGATTAAACTGGTTTGAACCATAAAAACCGGTGAACCGGTCAAAACCCAATTTTTATGAAACCTACATGAATTTGGGAAATAATTAGAGTATTTATATATATTTAATCACTCTTATGGAATATAATTATTTCTTATTTATTACTTGCCTTTTTCTTATAAAATCTATACATCTAAATATAATTTGAAAAGTTATATATTTACATATATGTTCTCACTTTTATAGAAGATAATTAATTATTTATTTATTATTTGACTTTTTTTTATGGAAAATATACATAAATCTAGGTGTAATTAGGAAATTTAAATTAATGGTGAAACTCTTATGGAATATTATTATTTATTTATTATTTTTTACTTATTGTATTGTTAATATGGAAGAAATAATTAGTCTAAATAATTATTTGTCTTACATAATAACTCATAGAAAGAGATAAAAATTTATCATTAATATTGTTAATTTTATTTCCTACCAAAAAACATTTATGTAACACCTAGGATTTGATCGACTGCCCAACAAATCAACACAAGTCTTTTCCTGTAAGGTTTGTCCTTACTCGCTCACTTTCTGGAAATTACTTCCCAGGAGGTCACCCATCCCGAGATTGCTCCAAGTCAAGCACGCTCTACTTTGAAGTTTTCCCTAAGTAGGCTCCCGAAAAAAAGGTGCACCTTATTGGTATAGGTAGTACCAATCAAATCTCTTAAGTCTTTCTCAATTGTAATATCCCATACCATCACAATCTCGAAATCCTTAACCGTTCTCAATTGTATCGTCCCATACCAGCACAATCTCGAAACCCTCTCTTTCGGGTGTGGATTCGGTTCATTCCTTTCCCCATCGACATCCTTCATGGCCGCTCTTTGCTCAGGTCTTCTACCTCGGCGCCACCCCTCTGAGGATCGGGTCGCTACAGGTCCACCAGCTTCTGCTTGGTTCGTCCCCGAACCACACCGTACTGGGAGAGAGCTGGCTCTGATACCATTCTGTAACACCCGGGGTTTGACCGACTGCCCCCACAAATCAACACAAGTCTTTCCAATAAGCTTTATCCTCATTCCCAGATTAATTTTAAAACTCACCTCATCTCTTTGATCATCTAATTCTGGACACTTCATCTTATAAAAATTATAGCTATTGATCTACTCATCTGAAAATTCCCAAATTTTACAGAAGTAACCTAGAGATGTAGAGAATCAATTCATCTTTTTGTCATAACCTCAAATTCTATCTATAACATCTCACAAATCATATTACAAATTCAGATACATACCTGATTCTTGTTCTTCTTCCAATTTCCTCTTCTTTTCTTCTCTGTGACTTCTTCTCTTGTATAGCTCGTTTTCTGGTGTTTCTAAGGATTCTAAGAGACTGAATTTTTTTCATCTTTATCTCCACCTCTTCTCTCTATATATACACTTGATGAAATGTCTATCATACCCTTATCAATTTATTCTTATTACATAACTAATGCTAAGTATAATAAACAACCATCATTATCATTATCTTGTACCTTATACTAGACTAAATGAAGACTTCAAATAATATTCATTATTAATTATGTTTTCACTTCCATCCACCTCAAATCTATCTACATATATACTCATACTTATATTTAATATAAGCAAATATATAAAAATTAATAGATTTATTATATAACTATATTTTATCTAATAAAATTCTAAAATATAACAAAAGTACATAAATGAAAATATGATTTATGAATTAGGATGTTACAATTAATCTATTGTAATGTTATATAGATATTTTGCTATTTATACGATTGAAATATTATTTAAAATTTAAAATAGACAAAATTTGTCATGAATATCTACTATTTTTATTTCCTACTAAAACACACACACACAGACATATATATATATAATCGTGAACCACTAACTTTACCGGTTCGATGTCTGGTCCGATTTTTATAACATTGCTTGTAATGCTTAATGCTTCTTACTACCACAGATGGTGGTACACATTTTGACATTTTGGTACCATGAACATTTTGATATGAACAATAATTTATGAGGATAACATTTTATCATAACATGATCTTCTTCTAAGAAATTTTATGTGTTTCTGAAATGGAAAGGTCAAGGGAAAAAACAAAGAAATGGGGCAATGGACGCGTTCATACAGTTCTCACCTATGATTCGAAACTAAATTTCAACTGTAGGGGTGTAGGGGTGAAAAGTTTAATAAATGGAAAAAGTTCAACAAAAAACACCTAAAAATTAATATAATTAATGATATACCTCTAGGATATTTATTCACTTTGCTCAATTTTTATTTTCTGTTCATCAACTTTTTTTTAAAATTGACCCAACTTGAAATACTTATTTCATATTTTATTTCATTGATTGAAAAATGTAATAAATACTACAATAACAACAATACCCCAATGCCTAATAAGGTTCCTGCACAAGCGGGATAAGGGGGGTCGGGTGTACGCAGTCTTACGCTTGTAATTACAGAGAGGCTGCTTCCAATTGACCCTAAAATAGAGTTGCAACAGCTATCTATGAATTTATAACAAAAGAAGCTCAAATAGTTTAATGATCCATTTTACTTTACTCCATGATAATTCATTTTGCTCAGATATAAAAAATTTAATGATTACTTATATTCTAATAGTTTTCTTATTATATATAGGAATAAAGAAAAGAAAATTTTAGGCTAGATGGTAGTAGTTAGATACTAAAACAATATTCTAAATTTAACAAATCTATGCAAATTGTTAATAAATACTTGTGAAGAATAAAAGAAAACTAGCAACTATTAATTATCAACAAAATGAGAGAGAAAAGTAGATAAAAAAAGAAGTGAGGTCATTTAATTTCTTTGGGTCATTCTAATTTAAAAATTAATTTTTTATGCTATTTATTTGTGGGATTCACTTAAGAAGTAACAACTCCCTGGAGCTAACACAATTTCTTATAAAAAAAACAAAAGACAACGAGGACTGAGGGTTGGAGCTGCATCCATGGTTGCCTCTGGGTGGTCAGAGTTGTTGGATTTTATGGGGTTTTCTGGCAACTGGATGGGCACTTGTCTCTGTAAGTCCATGCCCAGCTCTACCCATGTTCTTTATGTTCATCAACTTTGAATTAGACTTTTGAATTACCTCAATTTTTAAAAACTGTTCGTGCTGCCTCAATTCTACATGACAGTTGAGGTGTTCGTGTTTGACTAAAGGGGCGTGACCATTAAAGTATATGCTTCAAATTTTGAGGCCATTAAGTATATGCTTCAAATTGAACAATAGAGTTGATAAGTACTTATGTTCATGTACATTATTTGATAAAAGTTGTCAATCTGAATGTTGATGATTATAACTATAATTTTCTTACAATTTAACAGCGAAATAATTACTATCTCATAAAGGAGTTAGTACAAAAATTTAGTCAAGACACATTTACGCAATGAAAAAAAATGTGACAAAAAATTCGTCCAAACTCTTTCACCTAAAATTCGAAATGAAATTTCAACTACATATAATTAATTAATATTATAGTAATAAACATAATAAACTCTTAATAATAATATTTTTACTATTAAAAATTTGATATTACATTTCAAATTATTTTTTAGAGGCATGCCCCTAAATTTGACATTTTATATCAAGTAGCGCCTCTAATATTTAAAAGTCACTACCAATCCTCTCAATTTGGTAAAAGTGCACTCGTGAACCCCTCTATGCCATGTGTCACCTTGTGACTGATTTGACTTTTAAAGTTATTATTTTTTTTATTTTTCTCTCTAATTAAAATGTGACACATGTCACTAAGATGCTCGAGAGCGCACTTTTACAAAGTTTAAGGACTGGTAAAGACTTTTAAAAGTTGGAGGCGCCACCTGACATAAGGTTTTAAATTTGGGGGCTAAGTATGTATAATTTAGAAGATATCAAAAGTATAAAAACATTAAATAGTCGTCCCTTTCATTTTCTTTTTTATCCTTATATTTTTTCTGTTACCTTCTGTAAATCAAATACACCCTTAATTTCATATAATGCATGATAACTTTGCAATCCAACTATCAAGATATTAAAACAAAAACATGCTAGAATTTTCTTATTTTATAATTTTCTTACAATTTAATAGCGAATCAATATAAGTTAAAAAAATTCACTAGTATTTATCAAGACACGTTTTCGCCACGCAAAAAATGTGGCAAACTCCAAACCCTTTTCACATCCAATTCAAAATTAAATAACCATGATATTAATTAGCTATAATAGTACTTATTAATAATGCTGGTAATTATTATAATAATAATTATTGATAATATTTATTACAATATATTAATAATATTGGATTAATTATTATAATAATAAACATAATTAACTATAAATAATAAGATTTTTTTTTTGTAAAAATTGATCTTACATTTAACTAAAGTAATATGGGATTACATTCACGTTTTAGAAAATATCCAAACATATAGTGAAACCAATGTCCTTTTCTTCCATTTTTCTTTTCATTACCTTGTATGAAGCAAACACATCCTTAATTTCGTGTAGTGCATGGTAACTTTACAATTTACTTATCAAGACAATGAATCAAATGTTGAGTGGTGTCCCTATTATTGTGGGACCCACTGATTAATTAAAAAAAAAAAATTAAAATAGGCAGGTCGGCAAAACGTTTTTTCATAAAATTACTGTGCATAATTCGGCTGTATTTCCTATAAATAGAGAGATTTCTGCCTCAAAATTATAGCAGAAGAGTAAGAAAACACAGATACAAATATTATCTGTGTAGAGAAACTTAGGAAAAGGGTTCCTAAGAGTTGGGCAAGAGAGAAAATAGTGAGGTTTTGGGAAACACTTGAGTGCCACTATTTTGTAATCTCTTGGTGTACCTACTATTATTTTTATAGTGGAGAATTATTCGGAGTTGGTCCCGTGGTTTTTCCCTAATTCATTTGGGGTTTCCACGTAAAAATCTGCGTGTCTTTTTATTCTGCTGCTATTATTTTTCTCGTAATTTATTATTGGGCCTAACAAGTGGTATCAGAGCTGAAGGTTGTTTTATCAGTAAAATCCGTGGATATATTTTTCAAAAATAAATATACCACGACGACGAGAAAATTACGAGGAATCCGGTGGCGTAATCAGTTCGAAAAACCGACGCACATAGGCAATTTGGGTGAATAGTAAAATAGTAACTTGAGAAATAGTATTCATATATAATAACTATTCATATTCGGCCATCTTTTATGAATAGTGTTATATAAGTATACGGGCATACTGTTACTATTCTAATATACAATTATTATTTGGGTATACGGTACTATTCATATATACAGTCACTATTTATGTGAATAGTGAAATTCGTGAATAGTAAAATTTTGCCATTCTTAAATTTTTCGACATGGCGAATGACGGCGTAATGATCAAATTGACGGATACAAATTATTCAATGTGGAAATCCAGAATGGAAGACTACCTCAATTGCAAAGATTTGTATGATCCAATTGAGGGTGACGACGCAAAGCCGAAGGATATGAAAGATCAGCAGTGGATAAAGATGAAGAAGCAGACATTGGGTACAATACGCCAATGGATAGATGCTAGCCTGTACAACCACGTGAGGAACGAAACAGATCCCAAAGTTCTCTGGAAGAAGCTAGAGGATATGTACGAGGCTAAAAATGCTCAAGGAAAAGTGTTCATGATTCGTAAAGTCATGAACTTGAAATTGATAGAGGGACGATCAATCACACAACACCTGAACGACTTTGAAGGATTCATAAGTGAGTTAGCAGTCACTGGTATGTCCTTGGATGATGAGATGCAAGCATGTCTTTTGATGGGAACTCTACCAGATAGCTGGGATACTCTTATTGTATCACTGAGTAACTCAGCTCCAAATGGTGTGGTAACAATGTCTATGGTAAAGAATAGCCTACTTAATGAAGAACTTCGTAGAAGAGACGTTGCCAGTACCAGTTCACAAGCCCTTGTCACGGAAAACAGGGGCCGAAGCAAGAGTAGAGGACGTGGAAATGAAAAATCCAGAGATAGATCCAAGTCCCGGGAGAAGAGGTCATGCTACCACTGTGGAAAGCAGAGCCATCTCAAAAGGAACTGCCGTTTCTTAAAACAAGAAAATGCAAACCGAAGTCATAATAATGACAAAAATACATCTGCTACAGTCACAAAAGAAGATGGAGAGGTGGCTTTAGTATCTCATGATGCAGATTGTTGTCATGTTGAAGACGCAGATACTGAGTGGATTGTAGATTCTGGTGCCTCATACCACTGTGTTCCAAAAAGGGAATACTTCTCAACATACAAAGCAGGCGATTATGGTACTATTAAAATGGGAAATAATAGTGTCTCGCAAATGGTGGGAATCGGTGATATCTGTGTGAAGACAAGTGTCGGATGCACATTAACACTTAAAAATGTACGACACATTCCAGATCTTCGGTTAAACCTATTGTCTGTTGGTGTATTGGACAAGGAAGGTTATCACAATCATACAGGCAATGGAAATTGGAAACTCACCAAAGGATCATTGGTGGTGGCAAAAGGAAGATTGTGTTGCTCGCTATACAAAATGCACGCAATAATATGTGCGAGTCAACTGAATACAGTTGTAGATGATGCTTCACCAAATTTGTGGCATAGGCGACTGGCGCATGTTAGTGAGAAAGGGTTGAATATACTGGCTAAGAAGTCCCTCATCCCATTAGCCAAAGGAAAAATTAACCCGTGTGATCACTGTTTATTTGGGAAGCAACATCGAGTTTCATTTCAGAAAAGCTCTAGAAGAAGAAATAATAAGTTAGAGTTGGTACACTCTGACGTTTGTGGTCCCATGGATACAGAATCCATTGGAGGAAGAAGATACTTTCTTACCTTCATTGATGATTTTTCAAGGAAGACATGGATTTATTTGCTACGCACAAAGGATGAAGTATTCAAGCACTTTCAGCAATTTCGTGCAATGGTGGAAAGGGAGACTGGAGTGCCATTGAAGTGTTTACGCATAGATAATGGTGGTGAGTATATCTCCAAGGAGTTCAAGGATTACTGTAGTCAACATGGTATCAGGCATGAAAAGACAGTTCCTGGTACACCTCAACACAATGGTGTTGCTGAACGAATGAATCGTACCATTGTCGAAAGAGTTATATCCATGCTCAAAATGGCTACCTTACCTAAGTCATTTTGGGGAGAAGCTGTCAATACTGCTGTCTATCTTATCAACCGACTACCTTCAGCACCTTTGGATTTTGATATTCCAGAGAGGGTCTGGACAGGAAGAAATATCTCATACTCTCACTTGAGGGTATTTGGCTGCAAGGCATTTATGCATGTTCCTAAAGAGCAAAGGCTAAAGCTTGATGATAAATCAGTTCCTTGCACTTTTGTCGGTTATGGCGATGAAGAGTTTGGCTACAGATTATGGGATCCAGTGAAAAAGAAAATTGTACGGAGCCGAGATGTTGTATTTCACGAGAATAATGTCATCGGTGAAAGATCTACAAGTGACGACGTTATCGATATAACACCAAAGAGCATCCTATCAGATGATGCCACAGAAAGAAGAATGCATCAATCAGAACAAGATGGAGAAGAAGAGCCAGTTGTGAGGGATCAAGATGCGATTGTAGATGAAGATATGAATGAAGAGGGTACTGAGCAGGGGGAGCCAGAGAACCCCATTCTACTAGAAGAAGAACCTCAATTAAGGAGGTCAGTCAGAGAACGCCAACCATCTACAAAATACTCCAGTTCTGATTATATTTTGATCACTGATGAGGGGGAGCCTGAAAGCTTCCAAGATGTGCAATCTTGTAAAGATAAAGATTGTTGGATGAAGGCCATGCAGGAGGAGATGAATTCTTTAAAGAAGAATGACACGTACCAGCTGGTAAAACTTCCTAAAGGAAAGAGAACACTCAAGAACAAATGGGTATACAAGCTGAAGAAAGATGATGGAAACCTAGTGAGATTCAAAGCTCGATTGGTTGTCAAAGGTTTTACTCAAAAGAAAGGTATCGACTTTGACGAGATTTTTTCACCAGTTGTGAAAATGAGTTCCATTCGAGTTGTGCTAGGTCTTGTAGCCAGCTTGAACCTTGAGTTAGAACAGCTTGATGTAAAGACCGCGTTCTTGCATGGGGATTTAGAAGAAGAAATTTATATGGAACAACCAGAAGGTTTCAAGGTCAAGGGAAAGGAGGACATGGTGTGTCGCCTGAAGAAAAGTTTGTATGGGCTAAAACAAGCCCCGCGGCAATGGTATAAAAAGTTTGATTCCTTCATGGTGAATCAAGGATACAAGAGGACAGAAGCTGATCCATGTGTATATGTCCAGAAATTCCCTGATGGAAAATTTATCATTCTTCTCTTATATGTTGATGATATGCTAGTCGTTGGGCCAGATGCCAAAATGATTAGTAAGTTGAAGTGTGATTTGTCTAAGGCGTTTGACATGAAAGATTTGGGACCGGCAAGGCGAATTCTTGGAATGGAGATTACCCGAGATCGAAGGTCCAGCAGGCTGTGGTTATCGCAAGAAAAATATATTGAACGGGTACTAGAAAGGTTCAATATGAAGAATGCTAAACCAGTTAGCACTCCACTTGCCGCTCATTTCAAGTTGAGTAAGAAATCCTACCCTTCAACAGAGAAAAATAGAGAAGATATGTTAAATGTTCCATATTCTTCAGCGGTCGGAAGTTTGATGTATGCAATGGTGTGTACGAGACCAGACATCGCTCATGCAGTTGGAGTTGTGAGTCGATTTCTGTCAAATCCCCAGAAGACACATTGGGAAGCAGTTAAATGGATCTTTCGATACCTGAGAGGAACTTCAAAGTTATGTTTAACATTTGGAGGTGGAAAGCCAGCACTTGTTGGTTACACAAATGCAGATATGGCTGGTGGCCTTGATGAAAGAAAATCTACATCAGGTTACTTATTTACATTCTCAGGGGGAGCTATTTCATGGCAGTCACGGTTACAAAAGTGTGTTTCATTATCAACAACTGAAGCAGAGTACGTTGCAGCAACAGAAGCAGGAAAGGAAATGCTTTGGTTAAAGCGATTCTTTGAAGAATTGGGTGTGCAACAAAAAGACTACATAGTTTATTGTGATAGTCAAAGTGCACTAGACTTGAGCAAAAATACTATGTATCATGCACGGACGAAACATATTGATGTAAGATATCATTGGCTCAGACTTGCCGTTGAAGAAAAAGAGTTCAAGTTGCAGAAGATTCATACAAACAATAATGCTGCTGATATGCTGACAAAGGTTGTACCAAAAGAAAAGCTCGACCAGTGCATTGAAGCAACCGGGATGGAGAGTCCCACAATGTAATCGGGAGGGGGAGATTTGTTGAGTGGTGTCCCTATTATTGTGGGACCCACTGATTAATTAAAAAAAAAAATTCAAAAAGAGGCAGGTCGGCAAAACGTTTTTCAAAATGTGCACAGTAAAATTACTGTGCATAATTCGGCCATACGCGTTTGTATTTCCTATAAATAGAGAGATTTCTGCCTCAAAATTATAGCAGAAGAGTAAGAAAACACAGATACAAATATTATCTGTGTAGAGAAACTTAGGAAAAGGGTTCCTAAGAGTTGGGCAAGAGAGAAAATAGTGAGGTTTTGGGAAACACTTGAGTGCCACTATTTTGTAATCTCTTGGTGTACCTACTATTATTTTTATAGTGGAGAATTATTCGGAGTTGGTCCCGTGGTTTTTCCCTAATTCATTTGGGGTTTCCACGTAAAAATCTGCGTGTCTTTTTATTCTGCTGCTATTATTTTTCTCGTAATCTATTATTGGGCCTAACATCAAAACCATGGTGAAATTATCCTATTTTATGATTCTCTAACAATTTAACAGCAAAATAAATACAAATTTTCATTTATGCATTAATAACAAAAATTGGTTAAGACACATTTTCCTCATGCAAGAAACATGACCAAAACGCGTTCAAACCCATTTTCACCTCATATTCGAAATTAACTTTCAACAACCACTTTATTTATTAGCTTTAATAGTACTTATTAAGATTACTGATAATTATTGTAATATTTATTAGTGATAATGTTGGACCTAGCTCAGAAAGAAGAATATCATAGCATAAGGAAGCACATCTCAGAGTCAAATTTTGAAGGTTAAAAGATAAAAGATTGTGCTATTGCTCAGAGGATGAGTCAAAGATAAAAGACAAAGAATATCAGAAGTACCTCAGGAGACAAGAAGCTCAGAGGAAGATCTATAAAGAATATCATCTTAATCAACGAAAGTTGATACCATTCCTCGGAAGCAAACTCATCTCTTTACCACTAAGAGAATCAAAAGCAAAGTATCTCTCCTAGGCTCAGAAGATAAAGTCTCAGAACAAGGTCTGTCAATATATCACTCGGGAAGACAGTCAAAGACAAATATGCCAGAAGATGCATCACCACACAAGCAAGCAAACTGCTTCAGAAGTAAGGGTTTCAAAACATTAGAAAATCCACTGTAAACACAAACAGAGCTCAACACTCATAAGAGAAAATAAAATTCAAATGAAGAGTCGGAAGGATAGAAGAAATATCAGAATTAAGGATATAAATATCTTAACCTCTAAATTAACACTCCAATAACAACCACTAAACAAGAGATGAATTTGTCAGAAGAAAGGAAATGCCAGAAGGAAAGCACAAAGAGACTGGTTCTGAGAAACACCAAAGTTTTCTCAGAATCATGCATGCCAGAAGATAAGTATCCTATCTCAGATAACATATCTACCACTATCAAGGAGTAAACAAGCTCAAGAGAACATCACTCTGAAGATAAGGAGAATGGAAGTATCAAAGTTCTCAGAGTCAAATAATATCTCTAAGAAATTGATAATCTCTAGGTTACTCACGTGATTCCACCTTTTCAAGAGTAATTTCTAAATCTCTGCAATTCTATAAAGTTGGACATTTGACTTTCACTAAAAGAGATAAGACACCACTACAGAAGTGAGTTGTCAAGCAAGGAGCAAAAAGCTACTTTTAGCCACATGATACCTGAAGCGCGAAAAGCAAAATTACCTAAAAGGTGTAACTGCTAGAAGTCAAACTACAGAGTATAGAGCTAACTGGTCTTGGACTCATCTAACGGCAAGAGTGATCGCAATCTACCAGCCAATCCAACGGTCATCAAGAAAGAATCCGTTTTAGAGACAACTGTAAAAGGCTCCTCAAAATATAGCCGTTTTGAGGAATGTACTAGTCTTATAGCAACGTCAAAAGAAGACTCACTCACCAAGGCGCGCATCAATGGTCATCTTCAAGTTAGAGAGTATAAATAAGCCTCTATCCACAACAAGCAAGGTGTCGAGCAATTTAAAAAAGGCACACTCAAGAAATCAAAGTAGTGCAAAATCCAAAAGCAAACATTCCATTAGTACATCTGTTTGTAACACAAAAAGCTCGATAAGAACAATTCACTTCATATATGTTGTATAAAAGTGCCTCTTGATAACAACGTACAAAAACACTAAATCTCAAATCGATCCACTAAGAAGAAAGGTAATCAAAGACTAGGCAATGGCAGCTTGGCGAGGTCTCTGAGTTATAACAGACTAGGCGTGTGTGCTAATGTCTTCAATCCTATTCACAACTTGGTGAAGTTGGTGACATAGAAGAATCTAAGAGAATACTCTTAGATTAGTGAATCAAAAGCAGCAAGAGAAGGGTACTATATGAGTGCAAGAAGATTCTGCTTGTAAAAGCTTCTCCGCCTTAGAAGGAGCAATTATAGTTGATTTAAGCTCGGAGGAGGAAACTTCGAGGACTGGATATAGGCAAGGTCAAACCAGTATAAAAATACAGTGTTTGATTTATTTTTACATCACATTTATTTACTTGCGCCCTTTAAATTGATCATATATTGCCAACAAGTAAATTACTATAACTGAACAAACACTATTTGTCAATGGACTTGAAGCAACATCTTAAAAGATAAAATCAATTGATTAAAAAGTCTATTATTTTACATCCAATAAAAGAAAGAGGCAGTCACCCCTTCTCACTTTTATATTACCCTCTCACAGAGATCAACATATAACATTTTACATATTATTTTTTTATAATAATTAATTAATTATAATAATAAACACAATTAACTATATATATAATATTTTTGTTATTAAAAATTAATTTTACATTTATCTCAAGTAAAATCAATAAGTAAATTTCACATTCATGTTCTATAACATATCCAAACACAGAAGTTGTTCCTTCCATTTTCTTTTCGTTACCTTTCATGAACCAAACACACCCTTTATTTCATGTAATGTATGACGACTTTACAATCTAATTATAAAAACAATTTGACAGTGAATTAAATACAAGTTTCATTAATGCATTGGTAGCAAATATCAGTCAAGACACGTTTTCGTCATTCAAATAAATGTAGCGTTGAATTTCTTTTCACCTCATATTTGAAATTAATTTCAAACAACCATTTCTCTTACAGAGTTTTAAGGTTTAAATAATTTGAATGTCATTTTAAAATGTTTGAATGTTTAAAAGAGAAATTGTTTCAGAAGTTAGTTTGCAGAGGAAGGGCAGTAACGTCCTTTAGTACAACAATATATTAGGCACCATGGAAAAGAATCATTGTCTCTAAAAAAAATTCGGTAAATTTAAAAACATGCTATGTGGTTTAACTCATTTTAAAAAAGATGATCAAATTTTTTATTTTAAAACGGGGTTTGTGGTTTCAAAATTTAGTATACATATGACAAAAAAGATTCTCAATTTGAAAATATACCACGACGAAGGGTAATCATATCCATTTCGAACTAAGATTTTGCAGGTTGATTAATAAAAATACAAAACACCTCTACAATTATTTTTAAAATTTTTTGAGAAGTGTAGATATTTTTTTATTTAAAAAACTATGATAATTTTTTTAAATAATAAGAAAGTGAAAAATCTCCAAAATTTATTCAAATCTTGATATATAATTCATAAATAATACGGTTAATTTATATGAATGTTGAATTGGTTAAAATACCACTTATAATATTAGAAAACAGACATTTTGTAAAAAAATTTCTTCGTTTGATAACACGTTTTATACTTCAGTCCTCGTTGAAAACAAAACTTTTGTGATCCTCTTTTTGAAAATAGGCGAAACCACATAGTATGCTTTTGAAATTTACCAAAAAAAAAATTAAAAAGGACAATATTGTAAAATAAGCAAAATAATTTGTATAAATAAGCCGGTCTAGTCCGTGGAGACAGTTGTTTTCCTGTTGTCGACCTTAATTCCTTCAAGGCTACGCTCTTCGTAACAACGATCAATCCCCCATTAACTCTGACGACTCATCATTAAGATCGACGAATTTAAACTCAAGGTGATTCTTGCTTTCTCTATGGAAAATGTTGAACCACTAAGGAAAATGTATGATCAAACTATTAAAGCCACTCTACTCAAGAATATGATCACCAAAGAAGATCGTTGGCTCAGGGATGAGAATGGGTGTAGCCTAGTCCCCGCGGGTTCAATGATGAAAGCAAAGGGTGTGGAGGAAACTAGACGGGAGTTGCTTGATATCGGCAGAAGTATAGCTACTAGAATGGAGGATGATAGCAATGAAATGACAATGGTGAATGATCAGAAGAGGAAACGAAGTGTGGGCAGTGCTTTATGTTTAAAGGCATTGACTGACCACACCAATATCGATGAATCAACGAGCTCTGAGGCAAGAGCTCGCCTACCATTATGAAAATATTAAGCTGGAATTGTCGTGGTCTGGGCATGGACCCGACAATTGATGAACTTGAAGATTTGATATCTTCGTACATGCCCGAGATGGTGTTTCTTATGGAAGTTAAAGTTGGTAGAAGCGTAGTTGAGAGAGTGCAAAGAAGAATTCTTTTTGAGGGAATTTTTTACGTCCCTCATGTTAATAGTGGTGATGGTTTTGCTTTTCTGTGGAGGAAGAGGGAGATGCTAAAACTAAACAAATTTGGTAGAAATTTTATCGATCTCATTGTGGTAAATGAAGAATTCCGTGGAGAATTACTGGTTTCTATGGCTTTCTTGAGAATACAAATGCGAGAAGAAAAGAATCTTGGGATTGTTTGAGAATGCTTGTCAATGTTAGTAGCTTACCTTGGTGTGTTTTAAGGGACTTCGATGATATGGTTATAGCTAATGAAAAAATCGATGGAAGGCCTAGATCGGCGAATTGGCTGACAGGTTTTTAAGAGGCCTTACCTGATTGTAATTTAATCGATTTAGAAATACCAGGGTGCCGGTTTACGTGGGAGCGGAGTAGAGTACTACCAACATGGATGGCTGAGAGACTTGACTGTTGTGTTGCCAATTTGGAATGGATTGAAAACTTTAGCGAAGCTTGGGTTCAGAATGTCCCCACATCTGAATCTGATCATTCTACTATCCTGCTTCATTGTACAATAGCTACTGCCCACTGTAAGCTCCCTTTTTGATTTGATAATTGTTGGTCTAATATTCCTAATTGCAAAAAATTAGTGGCAGATTGTTAGTCGCGTACAGCAGGCTCGGTAATTGACAAGTTAAAATAGTGCGCTATAGAACTTGAACAATAGGGAACTAGGCATCATGGCAACTTTAAAAGACGGGTTAAAAAATGCAGGATTGAGCTTGAGCACTAGAAAGATAGGCTGGGATGGAATGATGCGTCGGAATTTCTAGAAAAGAAGAAAGAATTAGGGGATATCCGTAAGGAACATACCTAGTACTGGCGGCAAAGATCAAAGGTCACATGGTTGAAGGATGGTGATTCCAATTCGAATTTCTTTCGTAAAGTAACATCTGCCCAAAATAGAAAGAATCATGGGGTTACGGTTTGGAAATCATGATTCAGTCCTTTTTCGCAGATCTAATGGTACTCATTTTGATCACATTCTCTCTCTGGTGAAAGATAAGATTCCTAGGGATCTGAAACTTGAACTACAAAGGCCATTTCTTGTAGACGATGTCAAAGAGGCGTTATTTCAAATGTATCCTGACAAAGCTCCAGGTCCTGATGGTTTCAATCCGGGATTCTTTCAGAAATTTTGGGATATCGTTGGCCACGAGGTAATAACTTTTTGTCTGAATTGTTCACACAATAAATCCTTTCCTAGTCGTCTAAATGATACCAACATTGTTCTTATCCCAAAGAAAAAAGTGCCTACTAATGTTACTGATCTTCGTCCTATTTCTTTACGTAATGTCATGTTCAAAATTCTATCGAAGATGCTTGCTAATAGAATCCAACCAGTCATGAATTCTATTATCTCAGAGTCCTAGAGTACATTTATTCCTGGGAGGTTTATTACAGATAATATTATGACAGGTTTTGAAGTCGGTCATTATATAAATAAGAAAAGATTAGGCAAAATAGGTATGAGTTCTCTGAATATTGACATGTTCAAATTTATGATAGAGTTGAATGGAATTTTTTACGAGCCATGCTTAATAAATTAGGTTTTCCGGCTTTTTTTTATCTGAGCTTATTATGCTTTCTCTAACTACGGTTTCTTATACCATTACTCCTAGAAATGGCCAATTTCAGAAGATTTTTCCCCAACGTGGCCTCATACAAGGGGATCCCATTTCTCCGTACTTATTTATTATTTGTGCTGAAGGTCTTTCTGTACTAATTTAGGACTGTATAACTTCAGGAGTCCTTCACGGTTGGAAAATCACCCCATCGGCTCCAGTTGTGTCACACCTTTTCTTTGTTGATGATAGTTTGTTCTTCTTCAAATCCTCTATTGAAGAGGCCCATATTATTAAAAATGTCTTTAGCCTATATGAGATGGCTTTAGGTCAAAAAATGAATTTCAGCAAATCATCTATTATTTTCAGCCCTAATGTTGACATTTCTTTGAGACAAACCATTGCTAACTGTTTAGGCGCTACCATTGTTGGTGGTCAGGATTTATATTTGGGACTTCCTTCATTTATAGGTAGAGGAAAGAAGTGTGACTATGATTACATTGTTGAGAAAAGCCAATAGGAAAGTTCAAGGTTGGAGACAGAGGAAGTTGTCACAGAGTGGGAAGGAAGTGCTATTGAAATCAGTTTCTCAAGCCCTATCAACATATGCTATACAAGTTGTTTTGCTTCCTTCTCATACGATTGCCAGGTTGGAAAAAATCTTTTCAGAGTTTTGGTGGGACTCCTCTATTCACTGGATGAGGCGGGAAAGTCTTTGCCAAGCCAAAGAGAAGGGAGGTTTCAATTTTTGTAGCCTACTGGAATTTAATAAAGCAATGTTAACTAAACAAACTTGGTGTATTATGAGCGGACGACATTTCGGACGGGCTGTAAAGCCGGCCCGGTGGACCGGTCTCGATGAAAATAATGGTGTGATCGTGATAGAAAATGTTTTTACATTTTTATGTTTGAAAAATACAAGATTGAAATCCCGTACTTAAAATAGAGTCGCCACCTGGTTCAGCTCAACCGGGAAATTTTGGTACGATTTTCCCACTGGGTGGTAGACCATACCTTAAGTAGAGATTCTGAGTTCGGATGATGTTATCTATTTTACATTGACCAAATTAAAGGGTTTCATTCTTTCTTAATCGGTTTTAATCCATCCTACTTATTGTGTTTTCGGTTTATATATTGTTAGCGTGTTATCAAGCATTCAAAGTGGTAAATAAATAAATTATTACAGTCATCCCAAATAAATGAGGAAATTAAAAGAATAATTACAACGCTTTCCAAATCCTATACATTGGCCTATACAATAAATAAAACACCCGAAGGCCTAACATACATCTATCCTAAATCTACCTGCATAAAAATGGTTAACACAAGTACGGCATGTTATACTAGATATATCACGTAACATGCTTAGTTAGTAAATCAAACAAGACTCGAGTTAGCTTGAACATGGCATATTTATGTTACAATTTATGGATCTCGATTGTTATTTTAACCGGATTACCGCTGGCGATTTCATTTACACAGGCAGGCTGCATAACATTCTAAATACTATAAAGAATGGGTCCTGCAAGAAAATAGAGCCATTGGAGACAAATGAAGCCCCTGATGGTGTCACTGATGTCGCTGGTGACATGAGTGATATAGTTGGCGGCTTCAACTGTCTCCGGCGACTTCACTTTCTTGCAGCAGCAGCATTTACAGTCGAAAAGTGACTGAAAACCCAAAACTAAGCACAAAACAACAAGTAATCACCATAAATAACTAAAATAAAAGCCAAAGAGCTATAAGACTTAGAATTTTTACCTCAAGGCCGTGAATCCACCTCTTCGTGATCCCAATGACACCTCTGGGGAGCTCAAGTGATGATTTGGTTAGTAGATGGGGGATTTAAGGCTCTAAATCCTATTATAGTGATTTTAGTATTGGTTCCTATGAGAATAATTATAAGGGCAGAGGGGGGCGAATGGCCCTTTTTCACGGAATTTATAGACTTAGAGAAAGTATTAGTGTAGCGTGTTTGATTATGATCCGAAAGACGGTTCCGGATAATGAATATAATCCGGAGAATGAAACCGGATGATGCAAATGAGTAAAATATAGTAAAAGCAAAAGTAAATCAAACACAAGTGTTTTATACTGGTTCAGCCCGCGTACGTTCAGTCCCCAGAGTTTCCTTCTTTCGAGCTTAAACACTAGTGGATTCCTTTTTAACTGGCAGGAATCAAGCCTTACAGATTTGTCTCTGGATGGCGACCCCTTCCAGAAGTTGGATATACTACTAGAAGCACTAACTCCTAGCTGAGTCCTCTTATCTTCAGAAGGATATACCACTTAGCCTTCTAAGCTGAGTCCTACAGGGAGATGTCACTCAAAGCACCTACTTCAAGTTCTATCCCAATCTCCCAACTCACCCAAGTTAGAGATTCTTACTCTTTGGTGTATAACAAAGGTTGGTTTTTGGAGTTCATCAAGTTTATAGTTTCACTTGGGAATCCTTACAAGCAGATTTTAAATCTAAGGTTCTTGAAGGGATTATCTCGACTGATTGAATGTGTATTGCTTTGTTACTTGCTTTTTAAGTCAATCAGTTGCTCTTCTCTATTGGTGAAGAGCTCTCTTTATAGGCTTTGATCATAAATGTAGCCGTTTGTGGTTGGTAAGCTTTCATTCAATCTTCACCTTTGATCAAGTTATGATGTGGAGCTTCCGAATCTGCTGATTAGTTCGTTAGACTATGTTTTGATCCGTTTGAATTCTTGGGATTGATGCTGGAAAGTTGTCAGTGATCGTTTTGTTTGTCATTTTGTGATATACCAACTTTTATACCAATTGTCATATATTGTGAGCTCCAAACACCTTTATTGATCTAATAGAAAGAGTAGCTAGACTTTCTCTGTCCTGTGTCAGAACCTTTTGACTTTTCCCTGATTTGTGCAAGCTTTCTTTTTGTACTTGTTTCTTGGGAAAAGGAATCTTTGACTTTAGTAGACCAAAGAGGCAGAAGGAAAGATATGTTTTAGACTTTCCTTAGCTATTAGATATAGGTCTTCCGGATGAGTCATTCGGATGTCCTTTGGATCTATTTATTCCGGATCTTCCTTCCGGATATGACTTTAATCAGTTCTTCCGGATGTAAGTCTTGGGGAAGTTTGTTTCCTTTCCAGACTTTGTTCTTGATTTTCTCCTTTGCTTAGGTTTCTGATTTTGTCTTAATAAATGGTCTTGGATTTGTCTGGATGCTTCCATTTGGATTTAAGAGAATTACTTACATTCATTTTTGTTTCTTTCAAACTTGATTCGGATGGATGTTAGATTTTATTATTCGGATCATTGTTTTCTAACAATCTCCCCCATTTTTTGGAAATAAAAACTTTGAGATTTTTTTTAACTTTTAAGATACTCCCCCATGATTTTAGTATCCAAGCTCCCCCATAATTTTATGACTTTTGCTTCTAAGTTTATTGTAGTACAATTATAGATTATACTTTAGAAGCATTTGTTTTAGTAGTTATGAATTTTTCAATTTATATATACTTCTGCTGTTAATAATAGTTAACATCATGAAGTTGAGTGTTACAAGATACAGAAATACGTATAAAGAGAATCTAGCTATTATAATTTTATCTACCTAGCTTAACTATCTCTCTGGACGGACCACTCTTCCAGACTTACAGTGTTTTTCCTTTTCCCCCTTCCATCTCCTTGCTGAATATCTTCTTCCTCCCCCTTTTTGCTTCCATCAAGGGGTCAATGACCATATAGGTACATTTGTCCCAAGATTTCTGCTAGGCAGAGGAGTAGATAGAGTAGTCTTTATTACCTTTGGCTTGCTCATCAATGATGTGATTTACAATAGGTGGAGTTAAGTAGTAAGGACGAAGGGCCCTTCAGAGCTGATCATATGATTGTGAGACTTGAGGGAGGATGCGCAGAATCTGTTCTTAGTCCTTGGGATCAAAGTAAGGGAACTTGGCCTTGGTGAGTATAGTCAAGCATTTTTGGCTCATGAACCCTGAATCTCCTATAGACTAAACTTGATCGTGCAGGATAAGAATGAGCTAGCATTCTGGAATTTTCGTAGAAGAGGAGGGTTCGGAGATAGATAATTTGTTTATCCTAGTTTGAAGAAGGGTGATTTCATCACTAAGGCCCTTCCGGACGTTATGGATAGACTCTGTTTGATCTTTTATTTCTTTGGAGATAGTTTTCTTCCACTCTATTATTGCTTGGTCAATGCTAGAGTTCCTTGCTTGCATCTCATCACCCATATCATCAAGGAGCTTCTCTTTCAATTGGGGGATGGTTTTGTCTACGAAAGTAGCAAGCATTTCTTAAGTAACCTGCTGATCAGTCTCCATATTCAGCAGAGTTGGTTTTAAATCCCTATCCTCCATGAATTTTGACAAGGTTTCAAACTTGGTATCTATGTAGTCTTTGAGTTCTGTGGATAGGTCTATGGTGGTGGAGGATATCCTTTCGAGCACTGTTACACAGTTACCAGAGGTCAAGTTATTTGTTTGACTGGCGTTGCGATTTGATTCAGAGGTGCTTTCCTTTATCTCATTCAAGAGAGGCTTGATCTTAGAAAGGGAAGCTACAGCCAGAGTTCCGGGTGTTGGGAAGTTTATGACTTGTTTCTCAATTTTGGGGAGGTAGTTCAGCCGTTCTTTAATTTCACCTAAGTCCTTGCGGACCTCTTGATTCAATGTTTGCCTAAGTAATTCCTTTTCCATAGCCTTGAGGTGGGTGCAGATGGTAAGGAGGCTCTTTTTAATAAAACCCTCTTTATGGTGTTCAAGAGTTTCCTCCTAAAGGAGTTTCAGAGCTACACTGACTTTGGATTCTTTGGAGTTTTCATCAGGAAGAGTCACTGATTTGGTGTGAGAAGGGAAGTGTTTGTTGGAGGGTCCGGATGATTCACTACTGGATGAGCTAGATTCACTTTCAGAGCTTGAACTGCTTCCGTAGAGGCTATTATCTGGCGAATGTGAGCCTCCAACTGCTCTTTTTGCTTCACCCTTGCTCATTTCCCTTTCCTCCGGATCAGCCTCACCCGCAGGATCCACTTCAGAAGTGTGTCCCTTAGAACTCAGACTTTCTCCCTCCTCCAGAGCTATTGCATTCGGGTGTGGCACTATGTCCTTAGTTACATTATAAGAGATTGTAACTAAGTTATGCTTTTCATTTTCAGAAGAGAGATAAAGAAGATTGGCCTTCCTCAATTATTTGTAGCATCTGATCCTCATCCCTTCTTTCTTCTTCCTGCCTTTCCTCTGGATGGTTGGAACTATCCTCAACCACCCTTACAGTTGCCTTTTCAGGACTTTCTTTTTCTTCTTCAGGCATGTACATATTTTCCTCAATAGCCTTTTCCAATGCCTTTTCAGGACTTTCAAGATTGATGACTTCATTGCTGGATCCAAGCAGATTTTCCGGAAGTGATTCTGTTCTTTCAGCAAATAGGAATTTATATGCTTCCAAAATTTTTGATAGGGTCTCCATATCCTCTGGATGTACCAGTATGAGGGGAGCTTGGGATGATTCACCAGGTCCTTCAGTTGTTTTCCTCTAGTTTATTGCATTGTTTTCCTTGATAGCTGCCTGAATCTCAGCATATTGCTCATCATCTTGTTCTATGAATTATATTGTACTGGGAATTTTTTCCTTGTACTGGATTGTGCTTTCTCTAAGGCAGCTCTCTCCCTATACTGCCTTGCTTCCTCATTTAGTATGATCCCAACAAGCCTCTTGGCTTCACTAGCTCTCTTTTCTTGAGCAGCAAGAGTTTTATCAAATGTTAGCCCTTTTCTCTGGAGCTGCTTTTAAGGAGGAGCATCATCCTCTATTTCCTCATCATCAGCCTCTTCTTTCATCTTAGCCAAATTTCTCTTAGCTTTCCTTCTTCCAGCCTCAATCGCCTTTGTAGCGATTTTAGGTAGACCCATAGCAAGCCCATGCAGTCCCTTCTTGGCTGTGGCTTTAATTAATCTACCTCTGGGTCTTGGCTGTTCAGAGCCTAGGATTTAAGTGAGAGGCAGAGTATCCTCATCAATCTCTTTCGATATTAGTTCCACTTGTCTTTTAGCTTTGGCTTTGGTGGTTCTAGGCCTTTTGGGAACTGGGGCTTCTGATTTCGGATCAGCTGCCTTTTTGGATTTAACTTTTCGTTCATCCCTTTTTAGCTTCGCCTTTTCTTCATCCCATTCTTCATTAAAGCGGAGGTTCAGGAAATTATTCTCTACAATGGGTTTGCTATAGATTGCTTCAAATCCGGTTAGATCCACTTCTGCCGCTTGGAGGATTCTTATAATCAAGGCCCCATGGGAGTTTACATGGGTCTTGAGATAATGGATGATCAAGACTAGCCAGTTTACTTCCACACTGCCAACCCAGTGCTGTAGAATACAGTGCTGGAAGGAAGAGACTGTAGTCAATGACCCTTTCCTTATCAGAATAAGCTTTGCTAGAGCATACTATAGGAATCTGGGCGTTCTGGGGAAGTGTGTTGAGAATTTATCCCCAAAGTAGTTCTGGTGAAGCCATAGCTTGGAGTCATACTCAATTCTGATCTCATCCCTATCTTTTCTCAATAGTACTCTAGAGTTTTTCATGTTTAGATTCTTCTCGAAGAATTCTGGTGTTAGAAGGATAATCTTTCCTTGTACCTCATTGCGTAGGGCATCAAAATGATTATACACACTTATATTTGAGTAGAACTCTTTTACTAGTTTGGGATAGTTTGGGCAGTTTATTTTGAGAAGATCACCCAAATTTTGATCTTCAATTAGAGTGAAGAAGGGTGGAGTTTTGAATAGATAGTCATCTCTTAGATGATCAGTAGGGATGACGAAATCGGAGGTTTTGAGATTTAAGGGTTCAAAATCTGCTTCTTTCAAGTCAGATACTTGGAAGAGGTTTTTGCTTGGTAGGATTTCGAGGGTGTTTGAGGTGTTTTTGGCTGCCATTTTTGAGTATTTTAGAGATGATGTTTTAGGTTTGAGTTTTTGCAGAGTAATAGTGAAATCGTTGCTCGTGTGAAGAAGAGAAGGGATTTTAAGGGGGTTTATATAGACTTTTTAAAGTGAGGGTATAATTATAATTCAAACTCCGGTGGTTTTGACTAGAATGATGATATGACAGTTGGATTTTTAGGAGAGGTGAATTCAGTTTAACCGGAGAATGGGAACGGTTTATTTTTAAATTAACTGTTGTATTTACAGCGCGTGTAATAGCCACTGGACTTTTAAAATTCAAAAAGTAACAGTTACCTTGATGGGCTTTTACTGCCATACGTCATTGTTATCAGCTGATGTGGCAATCTTCTGGAATATACGTTTCCAACTCTTCTTTTCTTCCGGAGTGAGAATTTTATCTCAAGATCCTGCTTGGTTAGATGCTATCTTCTGGAGTTTTTTCTTGATTGGATTTGACATCCCAATTGATTCTCCCAGTTTCCCAAATTGATCTTTACTTAAAGGTTTGGTAAAGATTTCAGCTCTTTGTTCATTCATTGGGACATATACTAGTGTAGCATCCTTTTTCATCACATGATCCCGGATGAAGTGATGCCTTATATTGACGTGCTTCATCCTGTGATGAAGCATCAGATTCTTTGACACATCAATAGCACTTTTGCCATCACACAATACATCCACACATCCGGATTGCACTCCATAATCCTCAATTTATTGTTTGATCCATAAAAGTTGAGCAACATAACTTCTAGCTGCCATATATTCGGCTTCTATGGTAGATAAGGCATCTGAAGTTTGTTTCTTGCTATACCATAAGACTAAGCAGTCCCTAAGAAATTGACATCCTCCGAATGTACTTTTTCTCCTAAGAGTATCTCTCCCATAGTGTGCATCTGTGAACCCCTAGAGAGTAAAGTCTCTATTACTAGGATACCATAACCCAACTTCAGTGGTTCCTAAGAGATATCTTAGTATCCTCTTGACAGCCTTGATATGAGAATCCTTGGGATTAGCTTGATACCTTGCAAAGTAGCATACTATATAGTGTATGTCAGGTCTGCTAGTAGTTAAGTATAAGAGTGAACCAATCATTCCTCTATATAGCTTTTGATCAACATCTTCTCCTTTACAGTCCCTAGATAAGACTGTGTCTGAACTCATTGGAGTAGACATTGGTTTGCTGCTGTCCATTTCAAACTTTTTCAGGATCTGCTTGGTGTATTTTGATTGATTTATGAAAATCTGGACTTTGTTTGATTTGTAGACCAAGGAAGAAGTTGAGCACTCCCATCATGGACATCTCAAATTCCTTCTGCATTTGAAAGCTGAATTCTTTGCACATCCTTCCATCAGTGGCGCCAAAAATGATATCATCCACATAGATCTGGACTAGAATAATATCATTTTTCCTCTTCTTGATGAAGAGTGTGGTATCTGCCCTGCCTCTAGTATATTCCTAGGATATAAGGAATGAGGTCAATCTGTCATACCAGGCTCTTGGTGCCTGCTTTAATCTACAGAGAGCTTTTTTTAGTCTGTACACATGATCCAGATGCTTCGGATCTTCAAATCCAGGTGGTTGCTTGACATACACTTCTTCTTGAATGACACCATTTGAAATGCACTTTTGACATCCATTTGGTATAATGTGAACCACATGAATGATGCAAAAGCACATAGGATCTGGATTGCTTCCAGTCTTGCTACAGGAGCGAATGTTTCTTCAAAATCAATTCCTTCTTACTGATTGTAGCCTTGAGCGACTAGTCTCGCCTTATTTCTTACTACTACTTCGGATTCATCAAGTTTATTTCGGAACACCCATTTAATGCCTATAATTGACTTTCCTTTAGGAGAGGGCACAAGATCCCATACATCATTCAAGTTGAATTGATCTAGCTTTTCCTGCATCGCCATCATCCAGCTTTCAACCCCTTCTGCTTCTTAAAATTTCTTTGGCTCTATAAGAGAGACAAAGCGACATGGCTCATCATTCGAGTGAGCTGACCTCTGGTTCTAACTGGATTGTAAACATCATCTAGAATATTCTCTATGGAATGATCTCTGTGGGTCCGGATCTTCCTTTCTAGGCCTTCATGTTGAATTTGAACTTGTTCCACTTCAGCTTCATCTACTCTTTCATTGAAGTCAATTCCTTGTTAATTAAGATTGACTTGTTGTATTTCTGGATCAAAAGTCATTCCTTCATCTTCCTCTTTGTACCTCTTGATTTGAAATGAGTCAGGAATTCCTCTTTTCTTCCTTTCTTCAGATCCTTCAGCTTCCGAAATTTGATCTTCCGGAGTGTAGCCTTTCTTTCCTGCAGTGTTATTTTTATCAAAATCTACATGTATAGATTCTACTACAGTTTGTATTCATTTATTGAAGACTCTTTAAGCCTTGCTATGTGTTGAGTAGCCGAGGAAAATTGCTTCATTAGATTTAGGATCAAATTTTCCTAATTGCTCTCTATCATTAAGGATGTAGCATTTACATCCAAATGCTTTGAAGTATCCAATTTTTGGTTTTCTTCCCTTCCAGATTTCATATGGGGTCTTTTCTATAGTCTTTCTAATGAGAGCTCTATTTAAGATGTAGCATGCTGTGTTTACGGCCTCACTCCAGAAATATTTTAGCAAACGATTTTCACTTAGCATTGTTCTAGCCATTTCTACTCTGGTCCTATTTTTTCTCTCTACCACTCCATTCTGTTGAGAAGTGTGAGGGGCAGAGAAGTTGTGTTTAATGCCTTTGGAGTCGCAAAAGTTAGTAAAATGCTTATTTTTGAATTCTCTACCATTATCGCTCCGGATGCGTGCAATGTGTATACCCTGTTCTACTTCTATCCGGATGAATGTTTTGGAGAATTGGTTAAATGCTTCATCCTTGCTTGTTAGCAGGATAACCCGGGTATATCGAGAATAGTCATCTACAATTACTATGGTGTATTCTCTTTTACCTAAGCTTAGTGGCTTAATTGGACCAAAAAGATCAATGTGTAAGAGCTTAAGTACTCTTTTGGAAGAAATGTATGATATGGAAGGGAAACTTTTCTTATGTTATTTACCTAGTTGACATGCGGTGCATAGATGATCCTTATCAAAAGCAACCTTAGACAAACCCTCAACTAATTCCTTTTTGGCTAATTTGGACAGGAGATTCATGCTTACATGTTCCAACCTCCGGTGCTATAGCCATGATTCTTCTTCTTTAGACACTAGGCATATATTCTTCTTATCATTTTTAATGTTTACAGAATAGACATTATTTACTCTAGGTGCATAAAGAATAAGTTAATTGGACTTACTGTCATAAATTGAGCAACCTCCAGAGTCAAATGTGACTTTTCTTCCTTTCTCACATAATTAAGCCACACTTAGTAGGTTGAATTGCAGTCCATCAACTAGTGAGACATCTTCAATCTTTAATCCAGATCCAATGGTTCCATGACCAATGATATGACCCTTTTGATTATCTCCAAAGCTCACTTTGCCTCCCTTCTTTTGGGTTAATGTGATGAAGGCCTTCTCATCACCTGTCATATGCCTTAAGCATCCACTATCAATGTACCAAGTGTGCTAAACTATTGTGGATTTAAGGCATACCTGCAAAATAGATCAAGTGGGTTTGGAAACCCATCAGATTTGGGTCCTCTCGGGTTAATAACCATCTCAGGCCAAGGATAATCATCGTAATGGCCATTTTTTAATCTACATGATTTAGTTATATAGTTATTTTTCCCACAAAACCTGTACCCTAAAATAGGTATGTTTTGCTTTATTTTTTACTGATCTTCTTCAGATCCTCCCTTCCGAAGTTGCCTTTATACCCAGCTTCGTGCACACTGGTGAATGGTCCGGTATAATTTTGAAAGTCGGTTAGAGGTGCAATTTTAGCTCTATAATTTTTTCTTTGCTTGATAGGTAGTTGGTTATTAGCTACCTTAGCCTTTCCCTTCTAAGCAGTAGTAAATCTTTGAGCTTATGGTTATCTTCTTACTTCATTTGTCCTTTGATGTGAGTTTCTTTGAATCCTGTTCTGAGGAGGAGAGAGATTATCTCTTCTTGGATTCTTTGTTTCAGGTTTCTTTCTGGATGCTTCCTTTAATAGGTTGACTTCTCTATCCAATCCCGTCACATTTGCATTTAGAATCTAGACTTGATTTCTTAAAAAGTTTTCTTCTACCACATCAATATGTTTGGTTGCTCTAACCAAATTGATGTCTTGTGTCATTACCTTAGCATCCTTAGCCAATTCTAGTATCGCTCTTTTCAGAGACTTGATGGCTTTTGTGTTCTTTTTCACTCCCTTGATAACAATAGAAAGAGCTTTTGCAAGATCAAAGTTAGAGGTAGAGTTAGAGCAAGAATTTACCTTAGTGTTCGCTGAATTTGTTTCTTTAATTTACACTGTTTATTACCTCGAGTCGTTCCTTCTGGATTGCTCTACTTCCGGTTTGGTTAGAGCCATGAATGCACAATTAGCAGTTTCCTCTTCTTCTGTTGAAGATGAGCTACTGCTTTCTTCATTGTTGCTCCACATAGCCACCATTGCCTTATTTTTGAATTTCTTAGCTTTCTTAAGTTTGGGACATTTTGTTCTGAAATGGCCTTTTTTGCCACATTCGAAACAGGCAGCATCTTTCTCCGGATCTTTCCTTTCTTCCGGATTCCTTCTGTGCTTACCACTTCTAGAGGTGCCTTCTCTTGGTCTCCTAGATTCATACCTTTTTAATCTTCTTCTATCCTTCTTTTATATGAATTAATTTAGCCTTTTGGTTAATAGAGCGAGTTGATCTTTAGTACTCATTGACTCATCTATTTGCTCCCCGGATGAGCCCGATCTGGTGGATTCTGCCTTAAGAGCAATGGCTTTCTTTCGCTCCTCAGGTTTCTTTCATTATTGGCTGTATCTTTCCAAGGACAATTCTTGAGTTAGAAGATTACCAGTGAGTTCATCATAACTATAGAAATTTAAGTCATGAGCTTCCTCAATGGTAGTCTTTTTATTATTCCATTCCTTGGTGAGACTCCGAAGCACTTTCTTGACCATTTCTACTCCGAAGCACTTTCTTGACCATTTCTACTTCTGGAATCTCCTTCCCTAGCCTCTTCATTTCATTTACTAGATTTGTGTATCTAGTGTTTATGCTGCTGATTGATTCTTTAGGCTCCATTTTAAAAGATTCTAACTTTTATTGGAGTAGATCACGTTTGACCCCTCTTACTTTGGTAGTTCCTTCATAGATTACTTCCAACTTCTCCCATATCTCTTTTACAGTTTCATATCCAGATATCCTATTGAATTCTGCTGCACTGAGAGCACAATGAAGCATGTTAATATCATTTGCATTTTCATACAATTTTTTAAAGTCATTATCATCCCACATACTTGATGGCTTTCGGGTAGTCATACCCTCTACTTCGTAAGTAGGTTCATATGGACCATCTTTAATAACTAACCATGCTTGCATACTTTATGATTGGATGAAGTTCTTCATTCAATTTTTCTAGAACATGTAGTGTTCACCTGTGAAGAGTGGAGGATGGGTAATAGACATACCCTCGGGGAAGAAGTTGTGAGTTATGAAAACTCATTTTGATTTATGAATCAAAATATGTGGACCTTTAGCTCAAGATTGTTAGATCTCTAGTTTGAGCACTTGCTCTGATACCACTTATTGGTCCCTGTGAGAATAATTATAAGGGCAGAGGGGGTGAATGGCCCTTTTTTACAGAATTTATAGACTTAGAGAAAGTCTTAGTGTAGCATGTTTGATAATGATCCGGAAGATGGTTCCAGATAATGAATATAATCCGGAGAATGAACCCGGATGATGCAAATGAGTAAAATACAGTAGAAGTAAAAGTAAATCAAACACAAGTATTTTATACTGGATCAGCCCCGCCTACGTCCAGTCCCTGAAGTTTCCTTCTTCCGAGCTTATCTACTAGTGGATTCCTTTTCAACTGGTAGGAATTAAGCCTTACAGATTTATCTCCGGATGGCGATCCCTTCCGGAAGTAGGATATACTACTAGAAGCACTATCTCCTAGCTAAGTCCTCTTATCTTTAGTAGGATATACCACTTAGCCTTCTACTTTGAATCTAAGCTGAGTCCTACAGTGAGATATCACTCAAAGCACCTACTTCAAGTTCTATCCCAATCTCCCAACTCACCCAAGTTGGAGATTCTTACTCTTTGGTGTATAACAAAAGTTGGTTTTTGGAGTTCCTCAAGTTTATAGTTTCACTTGGGAATCCTTACAAATAGATTTTGAATCTAAGGTTCTTGGAGGGATTATCTCGACTGATTGAATGTGTATTGCTTTGTTACTTGCTTTTGTAAGTTAATCAGTTGATCTTCTCTATTGGTGAAGAGCTCTCTTTATAGGCTTTGATCATAAATATAGCCGTTTGTGGATGGTAAGCGTTCATTCAATCTTCACCATTGATCAGGTTGTGATATGGAGCTTTAAGATCCATTGATCAGTCCGTTAGACTGTGTTTTAATCCATTTGAATTCTTGGGATTGATGCTGGAAATACGACCTTTCATACCAATTGTCATATACTGTGAGCTCCATACATGCCTTTATTGGTCTAATAGGAAGAGTAGTTAGACTTTCTCTGTCCTGTGTCAGAACCTTTTGACTTTTCCCTAATTTGTGCAAGCTGTCTTTTTGTACTTGTTTCTTAGGAAAAGGAATCTTTGACTTTAGTAGACCAAAGAGGCAGAAGGAAAGATATGTTTTAGACTTTCCTTAGCTTTTAGATATAGGTCTTTCGGATGAGTCATCCAAATGTCCTTTGGATCTATTTATTTCGGATCTTCCTTCCGGATATGGCTTTAATCAGTTCTTCCAGATGCAAGTCTTGGGGAAGTTTGTTTCCTTTCTAAACTTTGTTCTTGATTTTCTCCTTTGCTTAGGTTTCTGATTTTGTCTGAATAAATGGTCTTGGATTTGTCAGGATGCTTCCATTTGGATTTAAGAGAATTACTTACATTCGTTTTTGTTTCTTTCAAACTTGATTTGGATGGATGCTAGATTTTGTTATCCGGATCATTGTTTTCCAACATTTAGTCCTAAAATCTACCTAAATATCAAGGAGTTTAGTTAAGAAAAGCCAAGAAAAGATGGATTGAATCCCTTTTTCTTACCTTTTTCTATACTTTATCCCACTAAATCTAGCTAGAAATGCTCAAAATCTCCTTAAGATTTCAAGTGTAGGAAGTGTTGAACCCCTATTTCAACTGCAAATGGCTGCTTATGTAGGCTAAACTCCGGTGGAAAATTGACTTGGATCAATTATCCGGCGGATATTGAACAAAAAGTTGTCTGCTGCAGAATTTCATGTCGGCAGCGACATGGATGATACCGTCGGCGGTATCGCTGAAGCCGTCGGCGACTTCAGCTTCTACCAGGTCTGAAAATTAAGCATGTCCTAGCCGAAAAAGGTGGAAAAACGTTTGACTCCACCTAAAAAGTGTTTAGGTGGGATTTTTGGATAATTAGGGTTATTTTTTAATATTTTAGGGTATTTAAGACTAAATTGTTTTTTGGGTGCAAATCATCGGTTCGAGCTCTCACCGGACACATTATCGGACACACAACTAAATTTTTTTTATCATGAGAAATAAAATCGGGTATATGTCATCGTCGTCTTGCGAGAGGGTCCTGTGAGGTGTCGATGACGTATGGGTCTCCCTTAGCGCCTGTGTGAGAGGTGGGGCCCACTAGGGGTTGGTTGGATTTAAGCGTGACAAAACATTTTTAGTTAAACTTTGCATAATAAGCCAATTTTAATGAATAAAAAAATCAAGACCCAAATCTCGATGCAAATGATAGAGTTGCCACCCAAGTTGTCTACTTGGGAAAGAGTTTTGGTATGGTTCCCTCTGGGCGGGAGACTCATACCTATTGGATCAGAGATTCGGGTATCGGATGAGTCACTTATTTCTCATTCAGTTAATTCAAATTACATTCACCGTGTAAAACCATTTTTGTTTTCATCATTTTGGGAATTATAACAGAAATCCTATTTCTACACTCTTTCATACTCATTACATGCATTTACATATTACAATAAAGCACAAGCAATAAATGGGGGAATAAAAATTATAAGCGGGGGAAAAATGGGGGAATTGCAAGAGAACCTATAAATTTGTTCTAAGTTATAAAACAAAATAAAATTAAATTCCCCTGCATCCACAAAGATTAGCCCAGTTTATAGCACATCATAAGTCAACATTTCATTAGGAAAAATGGGATTATGTCAAAGTGGCGGTTTTGCGATCGATAGTGCTCAGGCGGCTTCTAGGATCGGAAAGAAATAATGGGTCTTCCACGTATTTTGTTATGAATACACCTTATAACTTTTATGAGTTGATTTACTGGATTATTAGTGAAAATGATTGCATGGCATATAGCAAGTTGGATTGATTTTAACCAATTTAAAAGTGAATTCTGGATTCTGCCTAGGGTTGGTATTCATATGGGTGGGTGGGACCCGTACAGCTGCCAGGGAGGACTGAAATGGGTATGGTGTACCCATATGAGTACTGTATGATCCAGGCAGAAGCTTTGTTCAGTTTAAATTACAAATTAACCGATTAATGGCCGATAAATAAAATAAAAGGGGATTTCCCTGCGTATGAGTATGGCGCATCGATCTAATACCCTTGGGTACATGTGGTGCAAACAAGGCTTATATGGGTTAGGACCAGACCCGAAACAAGTAATAGAAAGAGCAGATATAATAGAGGAGGCAGAGGATAACAATAATAAAACAACTAAAATGTGGGCCTCTTTGAAACTCAGGAGCTTTGCCTTTGTGGCGTGAATCCACTTTAAGGCGATCCCTTTACTGTTGAGAGAGTCTCGCCAAAGTCGATGATGAAATAAGACTATTTAAGTGAGTATTTGTGTGGACAGAACCTCCCCTAAATCCTAATAAACGAAGTTAGGAATGAATAAAATGTGGACAAAACCTCAAAGAATAGGTTTTCTCCCTATTTTATACCTCCTATACCTCCACTATACCTTTTCTATACCTATAGAAATTGCTAGAACCTTACTATAATTTCTCTATAGTATAGTTTTCATATGAGTTGTGTGTGTTAAAATGAGAGGAAAAGGCCCTATTTATAGGGTGAGAGTTAGGTCTAAATGCAATAAACCGCATTCAAGACCTGTCTTTTCCAAGAGGTAAGAAATTATTACCAAAAGAGCCTGGTTATACAACTAGAGGACCCATACGGGTGGGGATCCACCCGTATGAGTACCAAGGGACCCATATGGGTCCCCTCCAACAGTATGAAAGGTAATCACCGATACGGGTCTGATAGTGGATCTGTACAACTAGACAGAACCCGCACGGGGTACCTAAGGGCAGACTAGGTCTCTGGACTTCAACTAAACTCAACTCTCCAGTAGGAACACCTCTAATGGAAAACACCTGTAAGATATTGCATCATACAGC
Source organism: Euphorbia pulcherrima (assembly GCA_947683365.1). Lineage (NCBI taxonomy): Eukaryota > Viridiplantae > Streptophyta > Magnoliopsida > Malpighiales > Euphorbiaceae > Euphorbia > Euphorbia pulcherrima. The sequence continues at coordinate 12,110,089 of CANTUS010000016.1, forward strand.
TCTCATCATAGTTTCGTGAGAAGGATCGTTAAAATCCAGTGCTCACAGATTTCCCCTCTTGGGATCATTGCAAATACAGATCTATATGATCTCATGATGTGAGCGATGGTTTAAAAATTATACCTGAGGTGATGATATGGGTGAGTTCCTTTCTTAAGGTGAAATTCTTTCCTAGGTGCCCCCTTGTCTGAGGTGGACGACTTTCCTTTGCCAATGCGTAACCCTTTCATAAGGCGGATAACTTTCCTTGCCAATGAGTATCCCTTTCTTGAGGCGGATTTCCTTACCAATGCGTATCCCTTTCCTGAGGCAGATGACTTTCCTTGCCAATGCATATCCCTTTCCTAAGGTGGATGACTTTCCTTTGCCACTGTGCATCCCTAGTGACTCTACTGGGGAAGGTGTGTATCCCTTTCTTAAGGCGAATTGACTCTCTTACTGCTGATGGTGTATCCTTTTCCTAAGGCGGATGACTCTCCTGACTGGTGTATCCCTTTCCTGAGGTGGATCGAATTTCCTACTTAGTGTATCCCTTTCTTGAGGCAGATCAGCTTTCTTGACTGATGTATCCCTTTCTTAAGGTGGATCGACTTTCCTAACTGGTGGTGTATCCCTTTCCTAAGGCGGAGGACTCTCCTGCTGGGGAATTTTGAATGAGCTGAAAAGAGACAATAATCAAACACTGAGTTAGTCATTGTCTAAGCAGACATATCTTTATTCTTAATTGACTTTTGTGAAAACAAAAATATTTTTGCCCCTTAAATTAAGAATAAAGATGTGTGGATGAGATAAACTGAAAATTATTTATAGAAAATATCGGGTTTGGCCCTATCGCCACTTATTTTGCTGCTGGGGAATGCCCCTAGGGTGGGTGCCCCTTAGTCTTTGATGATAGGGGTATGCCCCTTGACTAATTCTACCATTGGGAGACGGGGGGACACCCCTGGATTGGTAGGATGCCCCTAGGATCTGACAATTCCGCTACTGGGAAATAGGGGGATGCCCCTGGGATCTGATTGCACTATTGGGGAACAGGGGGATGCCCCTGGGTTAGTGGGGGGATGCCCCTGAGATTTGATGATTTTACTACTGGGAAAATGGGGGGATGCCCCTGAGACTTGATTCCTCTGCTGGGGAATGACCCTAGGGTGGTGCCCCTAGGGTTCTTGATGATGGAGGGATTCCCCTTGACTGATTCCTCGGCTGGGGAGTAAAGTAATATCCTTTGACTAGAGCTTGTTCTACTAGGGAAATCCTCCCTGATAAGATTTGGGGAGGAATTCCTGTTCTAGGATAGTCCTGTACACAAAAAAATTTCCTGGTTAGTGACCAATTCGAAAATGGCTTACCTTGATTCTTGATTGACTTTTGTGAAAACAAAAACATTTTTGCCCCTTCAATCAAGGATCAAGGTGAGCATGGGGCTTGCCTCGAATATAACTAAAATATAGGGTTGAGGAGGAGTGGGGTTGGCCCCGAACTTGGACTGGATGAATTTCTGGTGCTCTTTGAAACACTGGTTCAAAAATCTGCCCCTAGATGGAAAGAGAGGGCCTGTAGGGGTGGGCAGGAACCCGTACGGGTGGGGTCCTAGAGAATTCCGACCCGTACAATTGGGGTAGGACCCGTACGGGTCCCTAATGGGGGTTTTAAATGATGATCAGACCCCTCACATCCCGCCCCATACAAAACCTTCCCCCTTTTGCATTTTCTGGTGATTTTCCCTTTTCAATTGATCAAAATGTACAAAAAGATCCCAAAGACTAGTTGTTTCTCCCTTAGACTCGAGGATTTGCCCCTGGTTAGTGATTTGGGGCTTCGAGAATGCCCGATTTCCATCGGGTATGCCTTTCGTGAAGGAGACTCATTTCTGGGGCTCACTCCTATCTCTGAAGTGCCTCTGATCCCTTCCCCTGACACTCGTGCCTTTAAACTACAAGTATTTCCCACAATTCTCCATTTTCCATTTTTAAGTTCTTTGAGAATTTCTCAATTTTTGGCATGATTTAGGGTATTTTAGACCTTGGAATAGAGCCTGATGCATGTAACTTTAGCCTAGGATGCTTTTAGGATAGTTTTGGATGAGCTTTGGTTGAGATTGGATGAATTTGGATTTTTGGGAGATTTGTCCGCAGAGGGACTGTTTGCACTGGACCTGTACGGGTCCCAATCTTGATACAGGCACCACTTATGGACCCATATGGGTACGGGTCCTATCCTCAGGGATAGAATCCTAGTTACTTTGATTTCTATAATCCTTTTCTAATTTTTGACTTATCTGCTGTGTTTTAACCCTGCTGAACTGTAATTCTTTCTTTGCAGTTTTAATACAAGACTGTGGAAGCCCTGAGCTTCTACAAGAAATGGTATAAGGAGATCTATACCGTGGGGGATACTGAGTTACTGGGCCATATCGATTCCTTTGGTTTCAGTGACATTATTAGGGCCATTCCTTAGGCTCCAAAGACACTGGCCCTGGCCATTTCAGCCTTACAAGAGAGATGGCCGGAGATGAGCCATACCTTTCACCTATCGATTGGGGAGGTTACTGTCACTCCTTTTAATGTGTGCGCTGCAATGGGATTAGAGTGGAGCGGGGATATTGTCCACTTCGATGTTTATGCTGGCCGGTGGAATTCCCGGCATGATACGAAGGCCTACATTACTAGATAACTTGGGCTTCATCCGGGTGGGACGAACAAGCTCAAGTACGGGATTTGCATGCTTATTAGATTGGGCAGCCGAGTCCTATTGCGGCTGATAGGAGGGACTAGTATGCCATGTCTTTCCTGCTGACATTCCTTACTACCATCTTTTTCCCTATCTACTCGAGCAACCTCAATTATGGTTTGCTCGCCGTTGTGGAGGATCTTGCTGCTATGCCCGGCAAGAACTGGTGCCAGGCCATTCTGGCACAGCGATATTATGGATTGGATATTGGCATCCGGAGTAAGCGGTCTGAGCTCAAGATCTGCCACTTGATACTACTGGTAAACCACGAACTGATCTCTTATGCTTTAACCTTTCACTTAGATTGTGTTATGATTGATCCTCATTTTGTTTTCTAGATTTGGGCCTTTGAGCATCGGTTTATCCCCAGGCCAGGTTTGCCCATGCAGCCCGAGACACCACATATTATATCCAGATGGATAGGGCTCTGGCAGGGCCAGCCTTTGACTACAGCGCAATATCGAGAATTCCTATGCTAGCTGCATTCAGATCGGGTAAACTTCTTCCCTACTAAACCTGCATTTTACATTTCAATAAACCATTAGTCGAAACTGTATTTACGAGGTTGCGATACTCACAGTGCATTTGTTTTATATAGGTCATTTGAGACCTGTGGGAGAGGCTGGATATGTATGGGGATATTGAGCGGATACGGGCTGGCGTGGATGAACACCGCTTCATCTTGGAGTCACCACTCTCCTATGAGTGGTATTTTGGTGAGCGGGTCTGAGGGTGGAGGACCAGTGCTATGGTGGAGAGATCGATTCCTCCCCTAATCCCAGCGAGTGTCTTCTGGCCTCATCTCATGCCGAGGACCGACCAAGGGCTGTTCTTATTGGGCGAGGGGCTCGCATGCTATCTATAGAGGGCTCTTATACTGAGTTTGGTTATTCCTCACTTCTTCCTCCTTGTGAGAGGATTTACCATGAGGATGAGCCCCTTGAGTTTCCCTAGAGTGACATTGAGGATAACGATGATGACGATGTTGAGGAAAGGAACCGAGGGGCGACCGTAGGGGGCCATCTATAGTTTAGGGCACTAGAGGCTTAGCTAGATCTACTACCCCTTCTTCTGAGGTATTTTCTTAACCTAACCCTTGTGAATACCTTGCTATTTCTTAAAATTGATTGGGATTCTAAGTATGATCCTTTATTGCTATAACCTTTTGCTTTTACTCGAAAGAGGCCTACTGCTGCTGCTATTGCCACTACCGTTGCCCCTGAGCCACAAACTAAGCCGTCTCACACTTCTGGGTCCGTGAGAGAGGGGATCCTCCTAGCTAAGTTAGATACTTTCTTTTGGCTCCTCGATCATTCAGGGAAGCGAGCTGTCAAGGAGCTCGAGAAGTTGGTCCAGCCTATCGGTTTCACTCCTTTCAGCTCTGCTTATATAAGGAATCCATTGCCTTAATCTTTATCCATTACTGTGATTGGTTAGAATGTCATATCCTAATGTAAACCTTTCCTTTTAGGTGACCATCACTGAGGCCGAGAGGATTGTCAAGGGCTACTTTTCTGTGCAGGATCTGCTACTGGCCTAGGATGCACTAGCTTCGGTAAGTTTCTTTTTCTTTCAAAATTTAACAAACTATGCATGATGCTTCAGAGGAGAGAGCCAGGTTCTTAGAGGGGTAACTACGGGCAGCTACTGCTGAGGCTGATCAGGCTAGGGCTAAGACTACTCGGGAGAGGGCCGAGATCCAGATGCTGAGGGGCCAGCTGGAGAGGATGACTAAGGACAGGCATGCTCCAGCTCCTTCTAATGATGAGTCTGAGGATGATCTTTCTGTATACTGAGTGACTCAAAGGGGTGAAGATCAGTCTATTAAGGGGGTGCTGCTACTAGGGCTGTTGTAGGGACCTTAGAGACTAGGGCCTCCGCCTAGCCAACTGCTGATACCGGTGAGGCTGAGGATCATTTGACCATAGAGTTCGATTATCTATTGGTGGATACTCAGGATTAGATGCTAGAGGGTCGCCAGTGACAAGATCTCCTGGCAGCTTAGATTATGATTACTTTCTGAACTGTTGGTACTTTTTAGGCCCTGCGCGACTTGTTTTGGATGTAAACTTTGGATTGATACTTTTGAGATTTAAGTTTTATTCATGTGGATTTTTCTTGAACTGAGATCATTGAGTATTGCTGCTTTGCGAACCTGTATTTTATCTAGTGATTTCATAGTGTGGGTACCTAGTGGTGTTCTAACTTTTGCATAGGCCATTCGATGTGAGATGACCTATCTAACATTTATTTTTATTTTTTTTTCCTAATTTTTGCCTGAACTGTCCTTGACGGCTCAATCCAGCGGACTTTTTCTTTTTAGCTTTAACTTTTGCCTAGACAGCCCTTTCTGGTTTTCAACCTAGCAAGCTTTTTCTTTACTTTTTGCCTTAATTTTTGCCGAGACCGCCCTTTCAGGTTTTCAATCCCACATGTTTTTCCTTTTATTTCGTCTTAACTTTTTCCTGGACTGCACTTTTGGGTTTCCAATCCAGCAGACCGTCTTAATTTTTGCCTAAATTATCCTTGACGGCTCATTCCAGCAAACTTTTTCTGAATTTATATATGCCTGATTTCTTTAGAACTTTTATTTTTATTGAATTGCATGTGTAATGAAAGAAATAACAATGATGCTCAACATGTAGAGAAAAATATATGTTCACACACCTGTGATTATTTCACCTAAAGATATGCATGCAGTTATAAGACCAAGATTCTTAGCAAAATCATAACATGTTCATTGATGAGATTAATTTGGGTGCATAGGCAATGGTAACAATTTCCAATGGTTAACCCCTACTGCCTACTGGTCTTTCACAGATTTTCCAGAAGGCAACTGATATTTTTCTCTCGATGCACTAACTTTTGCCTAAGCCGCCCTTTTCGAGTTTTCAGCTTAGCGGGCTTTATTGCGTTGGAGTGCCCTAATTTTTGCCTGACTTGTTTGCGGAATACCGATCAGCGGGCTGCACCCTAATTTTTTCTCGAGCAGTAGAGGACCATTTGCCGGGTGATTTATTCTTTATTTCTTTTATCCTATGTGCTGCTTTTTTATGATTTAATTCTTTTGACCTAGACATGATAACGCTTAAGCCTATCTGGATTTACTGGATTTACAAACTCATTTCCATCCATATCCATAAGCTTGATACCTCCATTTCCCAGGACTTTCTTTATTATAAAGGGCCTTCCTAATTAGGCCTGAACTTGCCTGTAGCGCCAGTGTTGACCTGGCATAGCTGCTTGAGAACCAGATCACCGGCTTTGAGAGGTTGTTTCAGGTATCTGACTCTATTGTTATAAGCTTGAGCCATGCGCTGCTGGTATATCTATAGGTGGTCAAGTGCTTTGAGCCATTTTTCATCTATTGCATTTGACTACTCGTACCTAGCTTTTGCCCAGTCTGACTCTTTTAACTGAGCTTCCAGTGCCACTCTTAGAGATCTTACTTCCATTTCAACCGGTAACACAGCTTCCATTCCATATACCAAGGAGAAAGTTGTTTGATCAGTGTGAGTTCTTATGCTGGTTTTATACCCCCAAACTGCGAATGGAAGTTTATCAGCCCAGTTCCTGTAGGTGGCTACCTTTTTGGACAAAATCTTCTTGATTTACTAATGATTAGCTTCACTTTAGAGCTTCTGAATGATTTTGGGCATCTTTTGTGACCCAATATGTGCTTTCTATTTTTTTCATAACCAGAGCCAGCCTGCTGTTGATGCTCTCATGAGTCTTCTTGGTCTTCTTTCTTAGCGATGTGTACTTTTGTGCCTTTTCCCCCTTCGTGAAGAAAGATGAACTAAGACTTATTGTTATCATATTTGCTAAGCACATTTATTATCTTTCTTTTATTTGGTGATAGGTTTTAACCATTGGATATTTATACCATTATGATGTATTCAAAGTCAACTTCATTAATGAATATGATGATGTTTTAAGAATGTCATTGTTATGAGTCTATGGTGTAATTAGAATGATATACTCGAGTGAAATGTGAATAAGAGATGCATCAATTTATTCATGACATGCTAAAAAGTACTAATGTTACAAATTATCCATGATATGCCTTATATTTGCAACATTAAATATTACATCATTTGAATCATCCTCTATAGGCAGAGGGCCTTATTGATCGGCTTTGGCCATATTGACAGCTGAACTGGTAGCTCCAGTGTGTAGGTTTGCATGTGCTTCTTTGGGTAATGCTCTTGCTAAATTTTTGACAGCCTTGCTGATAGGATTTACCTTCTTACTTCCCTTCCAATTCTTCCTTATAAGTACTACTAGTGCCTTGGTGATGGACTCGATTGCTTCCTTCATTTCATCTTCTTCAGCATTCCCGCATACTTCCACAGAAACTGAGGTTTCAATAATGCAGCCTTTCTTAAAATCATATACATCATTGAAGATCTCAAAACTAGGGACTCTTTTTCCCTCTACCTCAACAGGTTCTTCCTCACCTGTGAATATCTTTTGCTTGATCTTAGCCCCTATCATGAGGCAGGACTGGGGTTTAGATTTTTTTAGCACCTGAGCGATTCCTGAAACCAAGTCTGAATGGCTATGGAAGAGGCAAAATAGGTTCCATCACACCCTGCAGATTCTTTCTGAGCCCCTTACCTTTCACATAACCTTGCTTCATTATGATCTTTTTGATTTTAAGCGATATATACCTCCTAATCAAAAACTTTGTACCCTAGTGAGCTACAGCCACCCTAGATTCCTTTTCTTCGGCCTCTATAGCTGCTATGACAGATGGTTCATCTGCTTCAATGGTCACTAGTTTGCTATTGTGGATGAGCTTAACCTTCTGATGGACTATGGAAGGGACATCTCCTAATGCATGGAGCCAAGGTCGACCCAATAATAATGAGTAGGTAACAGGAATGTCGAGGACAGTGAATAAGACTTTAGACTTGACTCCCCCAACTATAACTTTAACTTCAACCACCCCAATGACACTCCTCTTTATATCATCATATGCCCTTATAACAGTATTGGATTTCTCCAACATAGATTCATCCAGCCCTAAATGAGGAAGGATCTTGGCAAGACATAGATTAAGGGCGGAACCATCATCCACCATAACACATGGGATAGAGCGATAAAAAATTTGCACCTTAATGAAAAGTGCCTTATTATGATTATTTCCTTCGGCTGGGAGGTCTAACGGATAAAACTTAATGGGTTCAACCTAATTGGGAGGAGATCCCCTAATTACTGAAAACACTTGAACTAAAGTGGTGGAAGGCATATCCTCTATGGTTAATAACTTTTCTATCAGACCTTTGCAATAATCTTCAGAGTTAGTGAGAAGCTGCCAAATGTTGTACTTAGCAGGGATAACTTATAACTGCTGGATGAGAGGGGTGACCTTTGAATCTTTCTTTTCATTGCCAGCTGAGGTTTGAGTTTCAATAGCAGGCATGAAGATTAGACCCTAATTGATATTTGGAATGACCTGGATATCTATGTCTCTGCCCTATCTTCTTTTTGGGAGAGGGTCCAGAGGAATTCTTCTTGGATCGAATGAATGATAAGATGTTGGATTCCATCAAGGTGATCATGGCCAAAGAGAGAATGGTCAATGCTCCTCATAGCGCACCTGTCAGTGCTTCAGTAGTGAATGCAGTGATTAGTGAGCAAGTATCGAGAGTTACTCATAATCCATTCCCTAAGTTTCAGTTGCCACCTATGTGGACTCGCAGTGATTCTTCCAGTCAGTTTAGTTAGTTAAGTTATATAGGTCAATTTGGTTCAGTTAGCCAGTCATTCCAGTCAGTGGGTACAGTGGTTCCACTAACTGTCAGTTAATTTGCTCAACCATGATTGCCTCCAAATTCTGTATGGTAGTTTTAATGGTGGCATTGAAACCATACTGCTCAATGAAACCTTCAGATAAAGCTTTCCAATTTTCGGTCACCTCATTTGATAGAGTATTGTACCATTCGATAGCAAGACCTTCTAGGTGTAAGGGAACATTTTGGCTAGGACTTTATCACTTAACTTTTTGATTCTCATAACCCTCTGATAGGTGGTGATGTGAGATTGAGGCAGACCAATTCCCTTATACCTCGCTATGCTAGGCCTGCTAAAGTTTTTAGGGACCCAGTCCTCCTCTCCAGCGGTTTGAACTGATAGTGATGACGTCTGAGAGCCGGGATTGGTAGCAAGGAAATTTTGAAGAAGATCACTCAATTCCGCGGACAAGGATGACCCCTCTAATTGGGTAACAGCACCCAAGGGTAAACCTGCTAATTGAGGAAAGGTTATCCCCTTAGGTGTGACCACAAAATTAGGGTTTAGGCTAGATGCCCTAAACTGAAATAGAGGCGGTACAAACCCCTGGCTAGGTTGAGCAAATTAACTGACAGTTAGTGGAACCACTGTACCCACTGACTGGAATGACTGGCTAACTGAACCAAATTGACCCATATAACTTAACTAACTAAACTGACTGGAAGAATCACTGCGAGTCCACATAGGTGGCAACTGAAACTTAGGGAATGGATTATGAGTAACTCTCGATACTTGCTCACTAATCACTGCATTCACTACTGAAGCACTGACAGGTGCGCTATGAGGAGCATTGACCATTCTCTCTTTGGCCATGATCACCTTGATGGAATCCAACATCTTATCATTCATTCGATCCAAGATTGATCACTTCCCAAGTACTATAAGACAGCATTTGCAATTTCTGACCTAACCTCTGCCCTTAATGAATTTGCCTCCTCACTAGTAGCAACATTCTTAACCTCACCATCAATCTGGCCCTCTGGAGTTAGGATACGAGACATTTCCTCATGATGGTAGACAGAAAGATCAATAGTACTAAACTAACTGCTGGACGAAATCCCCGTAGATGGAAGTGGAGCAACCCTTAACTGAGTTAGAAGAGGGGGAAGAGGAGGAGGAGCCAAAATTTGAATCAAAGGGACCTGAGAACGTTGCCAAGTTTTAACCCTTTGAGCTTTAGCTGAGGTGATATCTAAAAGATCAGTACATGCATGGGATGCATTATGCATGCATAAATTATAATGATGTATGGCTGGGTTAATTACAGGGGAATGTAACACAATATATGCAAAGCGATCGATTCTGTCCTTATTTCTCCTGTCGAGTCTGAGGGTATTCTTCCTTAGTCTAATCTCACATAGAAATCAGGGTACCTAAAAGGTAAAATTCTAAGGCTTTCGATAAGAATAGCATAGGGACATATCGGAAGTTTGATGTAGAAGGTTCCCATCGCATCAAGCCTCTTTTGGAGGGAGATAGCAATGAGTGCTCCACCCACTAGAGTGTCCCCAATTCCTGGCGGCATGGGTAACACCTTCGCGAGTGTTGTGGAAATAATATGGAACTTTAAGCTAGCACTTGAAGAAGAGCACATATAACTAAAAAGAGAAGGAGATGAGAAGATAGAGTGTGATAACTTTCCCAAATGATGAAAAAGAAAATGGGTTAAATCAAGTAAATGATTTTTGGTGCTCATCTTAATCTTTTAAGCTTTTAAAATAAAGCAAAATTTTGTAAGTTAAAAGATCACTCCCCAGCAGAGTTGCCACTATGAGGTGTCGATGACATGTGGGTCTCTCTTGGCACTTATATAAGAGGCGGGGCCTATTGGAGGTTGGTTGGATTTAGGCGTGACAAAACATTTTTAGTTAAAGTTTGCACAATAAGCCAATTTTAATGAATAAAAGAATCTGGCCCAAATCTCGATATAAATGATAGAGTTGCCACCCAAGTTTTCAACTTGGGAAAGAGTTTTGGTACGGTTGCCTCTAGGCGGGACACTCATACCTATTGGATCAGAGATTCGGGTATCGGATGAGTCACTTATTTCTCATTTAGTTAATTCAAATTACATTCACGACGAAAAACCGATTCTGTTTTCATCATTTAGGAAATTATCACAGAAATCCTATTTCTACACTCTTTCACACTTGTTACATGCATTTACATATTACAATAAAGCACAAGTAATAAATGGGGGAGTAAAAATTACAATCGGGGGTAAAATAGGGGAATTGCAAGAGAACCTATACATTTGTTCTAGGTTATAAAACAAAATAAAAATAAATTCCCCTACATCCACAAAGATTAGCACAGTTTATAGCACATCATAAGTCAGCATTTCATTAGGAAAAATGTGATTATGACAACGTGGCAATTTTGCGATCGATAGTGCCCAGGCGGCTTCTAGGATCGAAAAGAAATAACGGGTCTTCCATGTATTTTGTTGTGAAAACACCTTATAACTTTTATGGATTGATTTACCGGAATATTAGTGAAAATGATCGTATGGCATATGGTGAGTTGGATTGATTTTAATCGATTTAAAAGTGAATTCTGGATTCTGCCTGGGGCTGGTACCCGTATGGGTGGGTGGGACCCATGCGACTACTAAGGAGGACTGATACGCGTATGGTGAAGCTTTGTTCAATTTAACTTACAAATTAACTGATTAATAGCAGAAAACTAAAATAAAATGGGATTTCCATCCCTATGAGTATGACACAACGATCTAATACCCTTGGGTATATGTGGTGCCAAAAAACGCTTATATGGGTTAGGACGACACCCAAAACTAGAAATAGAAAGAGCAAATATAATAGAGGAGGCAAAGGGTAACAATAATAAAATAACTAAAATGTGAGTCTCTTTGAAACTCAGGAGCGTTACCTTTACGGCGTGAATCCACTTTGAGGCGATCCTTTTACTTTTAAGAGAGTTTGGCCAAAGTAGATGATGAAATAGGACTATTTAGGTGAGTATTTGTGTGGACAGAACCTCCCCTAAATCCTAATAAATGAAGTTGGGAATGAATAAAATATGGATAAAACCTCAAAGAATGGGTTTTCTCCCTATTTTATACCTCCACTATACCTTTTCTATACCTATAAAAATTGCTAGAACCTTACTATAATTTCTCTATAGTAAATTTTTCATATGTGTTGTGTGTGTTGAAATGAGAGGAAAAGGCCCTATTTACAGGGGGAGAGTTAGGTCTGAATGCAATAAACCGCATTCAAGACCTGCCTTTTCTGAAAAAGGTAAGAGATTACTTCCGAAAGAGCCTGATCATGCAACCAGTGGACCCGTATGGGTGGGGCCCCACCCGTAGGCATACTAGGTGACCTGTACGGGTCCCCTCTAAACGTACAAAAGGTAATCACCCATATGGGTCTGATAGTGATCTGTACCACTAGACAGAACCCGTACGGGTACCTAAGGGCAGACTAGGTCTTCAAACTTCGGCTAAACTCAACACTACAGCAGTAGGAACACCTCTAATGGAGAACACTTGTAAGACATTGCATCATATAGCTCTCATCATAGTTTTATGAGAAGGATCGTTAAAATCCAGTGCTCACAAGAATGTAAAATCACGTGCTCACAGGCTGCCCCTCGGGGGATTACCGCTGCTATAGATCAGTATGATCGCACAAAAAGAGCAAGGGATTAGGAATTTTACCTAATGGATGGTGGGCTAGACCCGAGGGATGATGAGATTCTGATTCTTTTAGTACCTCAATCTAGTGCTTGGTTTACCCCTTAGTCGGGCTTGGGCTTTGATGATTGGCGGGCTGGACCTGAAGGATGACTAGATTCTAGCTTCGTCAGGACCTTCATTGGATGATTGGTTTGTCCCTTGGGCGAGCTTAGGCTTTGATGATTAGTTGGCTGGACCCAAAGGATGACTGGATTCTGGCTCCGTCAGGACCTTCATTGGATGATTAGTTTGCCCCTTGGTAGGGCTTGGGCGTTGATGATTGGCGGGCTGGACCCAAAGGACTACTAGATTCTGGCTCCAATAAGACCTTCATTGGATGATTAGTTTGCCCCTTAGTCGGGCTTGGGCTTTGATGATTGGCAGGTTGGACCTGAAGGGTGACTAGATTCTGGCTCCGTCAGGACCTTCATTGGATGATTGGTTTACCCCTTGGTCGGGCTTGGGCATTGATGATTGGCGGGCTGGACCTGAAGGATGACTGGATTTTTGCTCCATCAGGACCTTCATTGGATGATTGGTTTGCCGCTTGGGAGGGCTTGGGCTTTAAGATTTGCCAAGATCGAACTTGGGCTATAAGGTTTTGAGATTACGGAGCGTCATTCCTGCAATGAGTGATAAGTGAAACAAGATTAGATAGATTTTTAGATGATGTTTTTACTGCTTGATCAATTTTGTGAAACAAAAATATTTTTTCCCCATCGACCAATAGTAAAAAATGCGAATATTAAAAACATAAGGGTTCTAGAAGTCCTGGAATGTTGGAGCTTGAGCTGGGGTTCCATTAAATCATTACAGAGGCATATAAAATAGCCCAGGGGGACTTCTGATGCCGCTGGCAACCTGGATGATGACACTAGCAGTATGGAGTGCCACGTGGCACCTTTGACTAGTCAACAAAATTCAAAATTTCCCCTAGTGAGAATGATGCCGCCGGCGGCTTGGATGATGCCACCGGTGACCTGAATTGATACCGTCGGTGGTATGGACCGATAGTTTCGAATATAATTAAACTCCTCAAATTCTGCATGGGTGTTTAATACGAGTTTAAATTCTTCTTTCTCCTTTATAGAAGCATCATTCTCTCCCTCTCTATTTCTCACAAAAATTCCCCTTCTCTTCCCTTTTCACACATAATCATGAAGAAGATCTTTGGGCATAAATCTAGCAGTTCCAAGTCTGACGATTAGCCTGCTTATTCTATTATAAGGTTGAAACTTTGCTCGGTTCACGTGGGCTATGGCTTGAAAATAATCTGACATTGTATTTAGATACGGGATTACGGCTCCCATCGATGATCTGGTTCTGGATAAGGACAATTATATCTCTTACATCCAGGTAATCCTGCAAAACTCAAACCTTTTTATTTTGTATGAAGATTCCGGTCCTAGACTCGAAATATGGTATGATAAAGGTTAAAAATAAGAGATATATGTTAGAATTCATGTTATAGGCCTGTTTTCTGCCCGATTTCTGCCCCGTGATTGATTAATTGCATTTTTGGTGATTTTGGTTCAATTTTGGGCAAAATTAGATTCGTCCGGCAGTCAAACTCATGCTACATTGCTGCTAATTCCAGCGATGTTGCTAGCGACATCATTTATACCGCTGGAGGTATGGATGATGTTGCCGGTGGCATCACTGCTTCAGCATCGGCATCAGCAGGGTTCCAGAAGCTTTTGACATAAAAAGAAAATTACTCATTTGGTTTGTTACATTCTGATTTTTGTAGCCGCATGGGCTTACTTGCACTGAGGACATAGGGACCATAGGTGAATAGTGGCAATATATTAAGAAGAAAGACCCTGCACTTCTGGCAGCTATTGATGATACGGGTTTCAAAGACTTAGCCCATGCTATGCCCCTACTTATGCCGAAACTTTCCCATTCGGCCCTGACCGCTTTGACTGAGAAATGTTCCAAGACTACCCATACCTTTCATCTCCAAATTGGCGAGGTGACCATTACTCCCTCCGATGTGGTGGCAATGACTGGGCTGCCATGGACCAAAGAAGTCATTCATTTTGATGTCCGCATAGAGAAGAACCACCTCAAGGGGCCGGTAGTGAAAGGGGTGACAGGGCTCTTTGGTTTGAAGCCCAAGTTAGGGTAATTATGTTATAGAGAGCTGCAAGAGCACTGGATGGGGGTTGGAGTGGTACCCAAGACCCAGCGAGATGCTTGCTTCTGCTCTTTTGTGATTTATCTGCTGACTGTGTTATTCTTTTCAGTTTTAAGTATCAAGATTAATTACGGATTGATCTCTGCTATTGAGGATGTGGTGAAGATCAAGGAGAAGAACTAGCCTAGGGCAATTTTAGCTCAGATGTACTATAGACTAGATGTGGTGGCCTGAAAGAAGGAAAAGGTCCTCCGCATGAGCCATTTGCTACTTCAGGTATATCTTTTTGAGTAGTGCTTTATTATCATGGTTTGTTACTTTTATTTTTGTACTTGTTGAGCCATTAGACTAATTGGCTGTCAATTATGCAGGTTTGGGCCTTTGAGCACCAGATCCTCCCCCCTGTTAAGTTCAAGACCACAGTGCCGCCGGGTTCATATATTCTCGCCCGACGGTACAAGAGTGTTGGAGGATTTGACAAGTATTCTACCACCTACAGAGAGGTACTGAGGAACTTACAGATTGGCTCGGTATGCTACTTTGACTTTTAGCCCTGTCTTACATTCAACAAACCATTAGCCAAAAAACACATCTATAAATTTAAATTGCTTACATTAGCTTTCTTTTTGAGTGATTGGCCAAGTCATTAAGGACCCTTTCGAGGAGGTCTATAATTATGCTATTGTCCTTACGGTTCGGCGGGAGGTGGATGACGGTAGGTTTGTAATAGAGTGTCCCCTAGATTTGCCTTGGTACTTAGGGGAGAGAGTTTGGGGTTGGAGGGATGTTATGGCTTCTGATAGGCCGGTGCCTTTGGACCCCCTTACGGGCCTCTAGTGGCCTTATTTGACTATCATTGGTGCAGCCGATACGGCTAATTATCTAGAGGGTAATGGTCGTGTGGTTGGAAGTGTTCATGGCCCTTATAATGGCCACATGTCATATTTGCTTACGATGTGCCCCCGTATCCATGCCAACAATTCAATTGCCTTCTATGCGAAAAAAGGAAGGAAGAGTTGAAAAGGCAAATGCGTGGCATCGTTGATGATAGTGATGATGATGATGAAAAAGGCGGTGACGGCGAGGGTGATCCCGAGTGGGGGCGAGGTTGGTGAGGATGCACCAATGGTTCATGAGGAGCACCATTCTTTTGATGTGAGATCATGCTTTTATATGTATGCCATATTGTTTGGTTCTAAAATGGTTGCTTATGCTCATCCTCTATGTTGCTTTTGATTTTCAGGCACCTCCCAGGAAGAGAGGCTAGCCCCGAGAGCAGCAGAGTATGAGGCCAGGGTAGACCTTAGGGTATTGGGTTCGTAGAGGGGCACCTTTCGACTGCTTTGGAGACTCATTTTATACTTACAAACTCAAGAGGCAACTTTCGGATGAGGGAGATAATCCCGAGCAGCCATTCGTTGAACTTTATACTAATAAACACCATTCACATAAGTCTTGTGCAAACGTGAATATATTCATATGCATGCGACAACTCCTTTGTGGATTCCTTTTTATTTCCTTTTTAGATTTTTTAGGTTTTGCGTGCTGAGGCAGAGCGGTTAACTGGAAATGCCTTTGCTCTCAGGGATACCCTTATTTCTCAGACTTTGCTTCCTTACGTATATCCTGTGTTATGATATGACATTGTAAAATAAAATGCATGTATGAATGTTATGAATGATATGGATTATTGTTGCTTCCCTATTTGTAGGATTTTATGCCCTTACACTGTTAGATGCTAATATGGCCAAGTTGATGTACCAGGAGGAGACGAGGGCACTTCGATGCCATCTGAGTGAGTTAGAGAGTCATCCAGATGCTACTTTGCACGAGACGAGAAGCAAACATAACATGGATCGTATAACTCTGATAGAGCCAAGCTATAGGGGAAAGAAAGTTATAGCTAGCCGAAGCTCTAACGATGATCCTGAGAGTACATGGAGCCTTGCGTGGACTGATGAGGATATGGACTGATTTTTTATCGATGATGCGGATGTCTCATCTCACCCGCCCGATAGTGGTGACCAGTTATAGATTCATCTGCTGATCCCTGTTTCCCTTTTCTTTTTTTTTTGCTTAGTTATGGATTTTGGTTTGTATGCCCTTGATACATTGGGTTTGGAATATTTGGCTTTTCTGTTTGATTTTGGATTTTTGGATGATTTCGGCTTTGTTTAGGCTTAGGATTTGGATATTTTGGTACTTGTGTGCATCCAGGCTTCTGGTTTTTGAATAAAATGAATGCCTAGCTTCAAACTGCTTTTAAGAATAGATTACAGGATTTTTACAAGTTATGGACAGGTTTGAAACAGCCAAAATAGGTCTAGAATTTGCAGAAAATGTTGTCATGCCACCGGCAGCATCATTGATATCACCATCCATATGAAAATTTAATTTGCTAAATAATATAGATAAAGTCATCTGCAATCCATACCGCTAGCGCCTTCAATCCATACCACCCAACGCTTCAACCATACCGCCGGCGGCCTCACCCATACCACCTGCGACATCACAACCCAGAAACTCAGATTTCAACCACTTTCTCCAATTCAGTCATGGCAAAATACAATCAGCAGTTACGGGGCTTCTTAGAAAACCTAGGAAATGCAGATTGGAAGAAGCTAGAGAAATTTGGGCTATGGGGCTTTCGATATGTCGTGGCGTGGCCCGTTAGTTCCCAATTCCTTCGTGTAGCATTGACTTTCTGGGATCGGAGGGATCATGTGTTCCAATTTTCCTCATTAGAGTTATGCCACCTATTCGAGGAGTTCCATGCCATATTAGGGATCCCATGCCCCAAGCGCGTGCCCCTAGCAATCTCGAATTTTCACTTTGGTAGGGATGGCGTACCAAGAGGGCTGTGGAATATAGACTTTGTGGACCCATTTCTATCCCGACTACTTAACCAGCTCGGATTCCAGCTTAGTGCGGTGCTAGAGTGGTGCCGAGAGCCCTCCAAATCTCATCTTGCTTGGCCTTCCATAGTCGCATTATTACTTATATCAGAGTTCATGTGCGGAGTAGGCCCAATCGCCACATTCAGGCTGATTTCGCTTATCGGACCTATGTCAGCAGGGACTTCCCCTATAACCATGGGGTTAGCAGAGACCCTGCTAAACATAGATGCTACTTCCATCAACCCGACTCTCAATGATGACCATCTTACATTGCTGCAGGTATTCATTCTCCCCCACCTTATAAATTACTTACTTCTTCCAGCCCTTATCTGAAATTAGTTTATAGGTATGGTTGATAGAGAAGCTGAAGCTGAAGGAGGCACCACGGGGGAACCCACAGAAGTACTTACCTATCTATCTTAGGGAAAATTGGCTTATGCGAGTAGATTTTGATCAATTGAGGGTTGACAGTTAGGTGCCTACTTTGAGGGGGTATACTGATTTGCAGATATAATGGGTTAGCCCATGGTGGAGGATCTGAGATGTGGTTGTGGAGTATTAGGGTTCCTGTGTTCAGTTGCTAGGCCTGGAGAGGATTACTTGCTATACTCCATATCAGTTTCGCCGTTAGTATGGCAAGCGGTAGAGAGTTCCGATCAAGCTACTTGAGAACTATAGCAGGGTGTATAAGGCCAGATGGGTGGACCACATTCGGGAGAAGTGGGTCAGGGCAACTATATTTAAGGCTCTAGACTATGCTCATATGGAGACCATTGAGACTGATTTGTACTACAAAGGATGGCTTGCTGAGATTAGACACCTAGTGACTCGATCCGAGTGATCATGAGCCCATTTTGAGGGAGAGCAATCTGAGCAGAGATGCGAGCCCTTTTCCACTACCACCTTACAGAGCATTTCTAGATATTATGATGATGATAAGGGGAGTTCGGCTTGAGATGCGCTTTCTTTAGTTCTATCTTTTGCATAGGCTAGTTAGGGTGACAAACCTTGGAACTTTATTTATTATTTGTATTTTTATTTGGTTCTAATTTTTGCATAGACTGCCCCTAGGGGTTTTCAATCTAACGAACCTAGTCTTAATTTTTGCCAGGACCGCCTTTTTTAGGTTTTCAATCCAGTAGAGTTTTTCTGACTTTTGCATAGACCTTGCTCTTTTCATTCTATCAAATTATTTGTCTTTTATTTATTTTGTTGCGCGCATGATTTGGACTAATGTGAAGTCTGCATTCTATTTACTTGAGCTATTTTGACTATATGAATACAAAATTTGCATAAACATACGCATTCAGAATTCAACAAAAGTGGTACTTTCATTAAGTGAAGCAAAACAAAGTACATGATGTTTGGTTACCATTCCCATTGATTTAACTCCCGAGGCCAACTAGCCTGGATTGGTTTTATAGAAAGCACTTTCTCTTTGCTCACTTACCCTGATATTTTCCTAGATTGCCCTTTTCAGGTTTTCGATCTAGCGTGTTGGTCATATCCCCTAATTTTTGCACAGCCAGTTTGCAAAATACCAATTGTCGGGTGCCACCCTAATTTTTTCCCGATTAGTAAAAGACCGAAAGGCGGGTGATTATCATATCTATTTTTTGTGCTACTTTTTCTGATTTATTTCATTTCATTAGCGTGTTAGTCATATCTCCAAGAAGATGCTTAAGCCTGTCCTAGTTCACGGGGTTCACAAATTCATACCTGTCCATATCTATAAGCTTAACTGCCCCTTTACTGAGCATCTTCTTGATCACATGCAGTCCTTCCCAATTAGGCCTGAATTTTCCCCTTACATCAGTAATGGAAGGTTTCAGTTATTTAAGAACTAAATTTCTAGCTTTCAGGGGAAACTTCTAGTGTTTAACCCTGCTGTTATAAGCTCAAGCCATACACTACTAATACATCTAGAGGTTATCTAGGGCTCTCAATCACTGCTCATCCATCATGTTCAGCTACTCAAACCTTGCTTAAGTCCACTCAGATTCTTTTAGTTTGGCTTCTAATACAACCTTCGGTGAGCTTACTTGAGTTTCAATTAGCAAAACCACTTCTATTCTATAGACTAGGGAGAATGGTGTTTGACCAGTCAGGGTGCAGACACTTGTGCGATATCCCCAAATGGCAAAAGGTAGCTTGTTTGACCAATTCCTGTAATTGGCTATCATCTTAGAAAGGATCTAATGTAACCATCAGTGAGCTTACTTGAGTTTCAATTAGCAAAACTACTTCCATTCTATAGACTAGGGAGAACGGAGTTTGACCGGTCGGGGTGCAGACACTTATGCGACATCCCCAAATGGCAAAAGGTAGCTTGTCTGCCCAATCCCTGTAACTGGCTATCATCTTAGAAAGAATCTTCTTTACTGACTTATTAGTTGCCTCAATAGCACCATTGGCTTGTGGTTTGTACGGAAAAGATCTGTGGTGTTCAATCCCGTATTTCTCAATCAGATCAACAGTTGGCCCTTAGAACTATACCCCATTATCTGAGACTATATGATGTGGAAGACCATACCGAGTAAATATGTGCTTTTCTATAAACTTGGCCATCTTCTTGGCAGTGACATTGGTGTAGGATTCGACCTCTACCCACTTGGAGAAATAGTCTACTACTACTATAATGAATCTGTGCTAGTTTGTTGATGAAGGGTGAATCTTACTGATTATGTCTATCCCTCATACCGAGAATGGCCAAGGAGTAGATAAATGATGGATCTCGGTGGGTGGTAGATGTTGCATATCCCCATAAATCTATCATTGATGGCATCGCTTAAATTGGGCGATGCAATCGACCGTTAGAGTGAGCCAAAAATATCCCAAATGATGAATCTTCTTTGTGAGAGCGAGACCATTCATATGAGGGCCACAATCAACGGCATGGACCTAATCAACCACCTTTGAGCCTCTGATTTGATTAAGCAGTGAAGTAGTAAACCGTCACTAGTGCACTTAAATAGATCATTATTGACAATTTAGAATAAGACAGTGATCCGCCGTAGAGTGGTATGGTTTGAGTCAGAAGAATTAAGAGGATATTGTCTAGTTTGGAGAAATAGGACAACGTCGGAGTACTAACAGGGTTTAGTTGAGATGGCGAGGACATGCGAAACCTGCTGAGCATGGTAGGGAATCTTAGTCATCAATAGAACTAAAGGACAAATAGGCTACTGTTCTGGTCCTTCCCACAAGGAGGCCAGGGTGGCTAGAGAGTCAACCATTTGATTCTCATCTCAGGGGACGTGGCGATACAAGCACGAGGTGAACTTCTCAGATAAAACACAGACTGCCTCGACATAAGGGCGAAAAGATTCTTCTTTGATTTCCCAATCCCCAACAACCTGACGGATTATAAGAGCCAAGTCACCGAGTAAAGACATTATGTGGGCCCCAACTAGGAGGAGAGCTTCGAGACCGAATAGACAGGCTTTATATTCAGCGCCATTATTGGTGATAGGAAATTCCAAGTGTTTGGACAACAGGATCATTTTATTATCCGGCATGACTATGATAACTCCAAGGCGTACTCCCCTTCTATTCACAGTACCATCAAAGTACATAGTCAACACATGTTCGAGGATGGTAACGGGATGCGAGCTGCTCATCATCTAGGTTCTCAACATAATTGGAGTCAAGGGATTGATTAGCCAAGAATTCGGCCACTGCCTGCCCCTTAATGACCTTCTTCGTTATATATTTAATGTCAAACTCAGAGAGGAGAAGCAACCATCGAGACAGTTTATCGGCTAGAGTGAGGGATTGATAAACACACTTTATGGGGTCAATCTTTGCCACGACTTAGACTCGATAGGATTGGAAATAATGGCGCAACTTCTTAAAGAGACAAGCCATGGTGGTGTAAGTTTTCTCCACAATCAAGTATCGGGTTTCATAATCTAACAACTTCTTGCTTAAGTAGTAGACTGTATGCTCCCATTTATCATCATGTTCCTAGACAAGCATTACCTAGACAGAAGACTCTTCGATAGCCAGGTACAGGATCAAAGGTTTCCTAGGGATGGAGGGATTTCAGAATGGGTGGGTCAATGAGATAAGCTTTGATTCTGTCATATGCCACTTGGCACTGATCATTCCATACCACTGGTTTTCGCTCTCTCAATAGTTTAAAGATGGGTTAGTATATGGTAGTGAGGCAGGCAATGAACCGACTAACATACTGTAAGGAGCCTAAAAATGACCGAACTTCTTTCTCTATTTTTAGCAGAGGCATATCCCCGATAGCTTTGGCCTTATCGGGATCCATTTTGATTCCTTTCTAACTAACCACATGTCCCACTAACTTTCTTGATTTAACCCCAAACACACACTTCTTCGGATTCAGGCGGATATTATACTTCTCAATACAGGACATGAATCTGTCGAGAATAGAGGGGTGCTCTTCTCGGGTATGATATTTCACAATCATATCATCCATATATACTTCTACCTCCTTATGGATCATGTCATGTAAGAGGGCAGTTACGGCACACTAATATAATAGGTAGCCCCGGCATTTTTCAACCCAAATGGCATTACTTTGTAGCAATAAACTCCCCATTTGGTAATGAATGCTTTCTTCACCTTATCGATGATATCCATCAGAATCTGATTATAACCCAAGAACCCATCCATAAATGAGTACACGGTTGCCCATGTGGCACTATCGATCAGAACATCAATGTGAGGAAACTAGAAATTGTCTTTAGGTAAAGCTTTAGAGATCCTCAAAGTCAGAACAAACTCGGACCCTACCATCTTTCTTTTGAATCGGAACTATGTTGGACAACTAATTCGGATATTCCATAACCTCGATGAAATGAGCCTCGATTAACCTCAAAACCTCTGCCTTAACCTTATCTGCCTATTCTGGTCTTAATTGACGGAGCTTTTATTTGACAGGTCTGAACTTAGGATCAGTTGGAATTCCATGCTTAGCAATATGACAATCAACCCTCGGGCATATCTTCGTACGACCAGGCAAAAGCGTTAACATGTCTTTTAAGCACTTTATTATCTCACTTTTTTCTTTGGGAGTTAAGTCATTGGAAATGGTGACCATTTTAGGGTTGTCATCAGTACTTAGGTTTATTTTATATAAAGAAGTATCGCTAATACCAAAAACATTATGCATATGGTTATGTGAGTGCATGGATCCATCAGGAAAAACATAAAATAAGTAAGCAAAATGAGAGTCATTCATTGAATTGAAAGCCTTATAGGCGACATTGTTTGCATCAAATACGTCAGAAATATTGAAAATTACATCATCCGTAGTGTCCTACTCTACAGGCGGAGGGGCTTTAGTGGCAATGTCAGCAGCAGGTGGAGCATCCTCTGTGGTCTTCATCAAAATGGCATCCAGGTCACGTTCTAGAGTTATCTTCTGGTCGGCAGTGAGGGATGGTTCCTAGGACAGGTTGGCTTTCTCGGTCAGGGCCCTGGTGAGCTTCTTCACGATCTCGGTCATGGAATCCTCTTCCCCGGTTCTCTTACCCTTCCAACCCTTTTTCATTAGAAATGCCATAGCCTTAGTCATAGCACTCACAGCGTCTTCAACTTCCTGATCCACAAGCTCTTTATCACTTCCCCGGTCTCATTCTCAGGATACATCTTTCCCTTTCCCTTGACCTTATCAAAAATAACATTGACAGGCACAACAGGCTTAATGGGTTCGGGTTCAATGAAAATAACCATGCAGGCAGCTTTAAATTCATAGACATCCTTAAAGATCTTAAAACCGGGCCATATTTTCCCGTTGTGCTCGACAGGCTTAGGTTCTCCTTTAAAAGGCCTCTTGCCTTAAATTTTGCAAATAGTTACCAAGCGACAGTATCCAATATGGACACGATGGTAGATCTTCTTAGGCTTATATCCTAACCCTGCTTGACGGACCAGCACCTTTGGTTCCAAGGCCTCGATAATTCCATGCTCATACATTCTATAACCTTTACAAGGCTTAAACCTAGCATGCTTCATCAGTTTCCCGGCACCAGGGTGGAGGTAACTATACCAAGTAGGAGCAAGTTTTTTGACTTTGCAGACAATAATAACATGAAGGCCTTCATCCAACTTGTCCTTGGCTTCCATAACAGCCACAGTAGAAGTGGCGTCAGCCTCAATTACCCCTAGCTTATTCCCGTGGAGGAACTTAACTTTCTAATGGAGAGTGGAGGGAACTGCGCCCAAGGCGTGGAGCTAAGGTTGGCCAAGTAATAAGGAATAGGTGACTGGAATGTCAAGGACAGTGAACTGCTCTTTGCTTGTAACTCCTCCAGCAGTAACTTCTGCTTCAAAGACCCCAATTACACCACGCTTTGAGTCATTATAAGCCCAAATTATAGTGTTGGATTTCTCAAGCATTTACTTTGACAGGCTCAAATGAGAGATAACTTTCAGCGGGTATAAATTCAAGGCGGAGCCATCATCCACCATGACATAGGGTATGGTTTTATTAAGAATCTTAATACGGATAAATAGAGCCCTGCTGTGGTCTTTACCCTAGACCGGAAGATCAAAATCATCGAATGTAATCTGTAGTGGCATTCTTGGAGGGATAGCCTCCTCAACCCTGGCACACATTTCAATAATAGAAGTGGTCAGAGTGGTTTTAAGATAGAGTAGTTGCTTAATTAGACCCCTGTGATGCCCATTAAAATCAATGACTAACTGCCAGATACTATAGCGAGCTTTGCTGTTCTTGAATTGAGTGACAAGGGGATTAACTTCAAGGCTTACTGGGACATTCGGGGGTAGAGAAGGAGGCCTTGTAGAGGTGCCTACCCTTTTGGGAACTGGATCCTAATTCAAGCAAAGATAACGGTCCTGAGGTTGATATACGCGGCCACTCCTAGTGATGTTGAGAGCATTATCTAGCATGACACTCTGAGTGGATCATGTTTTGAAAGGATAACACGGTTCATCAATGTCCAAATCCGAATCAAGCAATTTATACCCATCCACTCTAAAAAGCTCATTCTGGTCGACCTTTAATAGTTTATTAGGCTTTACAGCCACAGATGCATCAACTTTAAATAATCCGATGCTCACTACTTTGGTCTCTTCGACTACCCCATCATCTTCATCGGAGTAATCTTCATTCGAAACAAAGGAATCGATACTGAAGAGTGGTTCTTTCTTGGTTTCCATCCTTTTAGCCACAAAGGCTGGGTTCTGCGGCTTTCTTTCTTAGGCAAAGTTGGATTTGCTTCCATACTCTGAACTGAATTAACCCCTAGATTGGCTTAGCTGATCAGATCAAAGACAGAGTTGGAAGGGAGACCAGAACCGATAACCAAAATTGAATTGCTACTCCCTTAACCTTGGGTGTTTAGCTCAAAGATTGCAGCTTCGGGTAAGCCAAATTGGATCATTCCTACCTTATTCCTGAAATTTGGTAAAGGGTTGTTCATGGTGCTTGGGACTTTTCTGGTTTAACAAGCTTTCCTTCACTAATAAGACGCCAAATAGCTGAAAGCAAGCTCTTACAGTTGCTGGTTTAGTGTCCTACTTGAACATGGTAATTAAAGAAAATGTTCTTATCCTCGGGTTTGGGCGGTTTATACTCCTAAAGGGACTGAATATAACCTGTTTCCCTTAAGCGCTTAAAGATAACCCGAAGGGGTAGCTTGTACGGATTAGCTAGGATAAAATGAGGATAAGGATGTTGGACTGCGGCGACTACCGGTAGAGCTTTAGCGACTACCGGTGCTATAGCAGGGGCTTGAAAGACTCCCTGAACTGCAGTCGAGGCTTTGGGTTTAGCAGGCGCTGGAGCTGCAGGTTGAGCATCATTGTTCTTTCTATACTAGGGCTTTCCTGCCTTTTCTACTCGCTCGTGCTTAATCTTCTTAGCTTTCTTATAAATAGCTTTATAGGACAAAAAAAAGAGTTGGTCGCCATTTCCTTTCAGAGAACCGAAAGTGCTACTTCTAACAGCTTAACAATCATCTCCTCTAGGCTAAGCTTAGATTTCATTAGGACTTGAGTTCACATTCAACGATTAAAATACTGTTTAAAGGTTTCATTAGGCAATTGATGGACTCCCTTGAGATGCTAAAGGGTTGTCTTCATCATGGTATTGAAGTCATAATGTTCAATCAGAGCTTCTGAGAGAAGTTTCTAATTGGTAACAATGTGATTAGGCAAGGTGTGGTACCATTCAAGAGCGGGACCCCGAAGAGAGCATGGGAATAACTCGGTAAGAATCTCATCACTTAATTTTTTTACATACGCACATACATAATAATGTGAGAAGTAGGGGTGCCAGACCCATTATAATATGCCATACTAGGCACGGTGAAATTATCGAGGACCCAATCCTCGCCTTACTCGAGTTCCTTGCCTCAGCTTGAGTTGGCATTCATCATTTGGTGGATATAGGCTTGGATCTCAGGTGTCACACCCAGAGGTTGCATGACCTGGTTATTGATCGGATGCTGAGTAAGAGCTTTGGCCTCAGGTGTCACGCCTACAGAATGCGTGACCTGGTCGTTGGTCTTAGAGGCCATCATCTAACGCATAAAAGCTGCTACTTCAGGTGTCATGCCTAGAGGTTGCATGACCTGGTCACTGGTCTTAGAGGCCATCAACTGACACATAAAGGCTGCTACTTTAGGTGTCACTCTCAAAGGTTGAGTGACTTGGTCGCAGTTCGGTACAGGTGGAGATAGTGGAGGTATATCCAAGCAAGGACGAGTAATCAATTGGGTACTGAAAGATTCTAGGGATAAGTAGTGCCCTGAGGAGTTATAATGAATTGAGGAGGGATGAAGGATGGCAGAGGCTGGGCTAATCCATTGGAGGAAGCCAGATGAGTAAACACAAGAGGAACCGAGCTTTGAGCTAAAGGCCTCGGATTATAAGGAATGATCGACGGGGTTGTCGATGTTTGTAGAAAAGTGAAAGCTTGCCCAAATTAGAATGGGCTTGATATAGGCAGAGTTGAGGGTGTTGGCTGGAAAGCAGGAAGAGGTGATCTTGCCTCTACCGGGCCGGGCAAATTCTGAGCTGAAACATTCTGAGCTTGCATATCGAATTTAGAGACCCAGTTTGAGTTCTTATCCTTAAAGGCTTGCCTGACAGCAACTTGAACAGTGGCTTGCATGGAGGCCTGGAATGCATCTAAATAAAAAAATTGAGCCATAGCACTAGCGAAGTCAAAATCGGGAGGTGGCTGAGATCCTGTGCCTGAGATGGGAGTAGGGCCTACTTGCTCCTAACCTAACTGAATCTGCTCTAAATTTGACTCCCCACTAGAATTAGTATATGGACTTCAACTTCTATAGTGACTATCAAGGTGAGAGAACGACGAATCAGACTGTGCTCAGGCCTTCTCCAAACTGGGGTGCGACGATAACTTTGCCTCCTCCTAGCTAAAATGGTCAGGTAGCGGATCAGATCATGCATGGATTGTGTGATGCCATAGATGGAGTGGATGATTTTTATCTAATAATCGATGCGTGGCATGTATGGCTTCACTTAGATGTGGTTAGCGATGATGCAGCGGCTTATCCCTCCAACATACGTGGGACATTCGTACTCTTGGTCAAGCATAGTGATATGTCATAACTCGATAGGGGTATAAAAGAAGTCCTATGGAAGTTGCTAAACCTCTTCCACGAATGGAGATTGGTAAGGGTAAGTTGATTGATTTTTGGCCCTTAAAGCCGATGCATGGATAATCCATGAGCATGTAGCACATAGCACATGACACGTCCCTCTTATAACTCCCGCGTATGGTCGTTCAAAAAGGATGGAGGCTAACTTTAACACCAACAAACTGTAAAGAAGTGCGTCCCAATTATTTTTATTTTTTTGGTAGTCCTAAGGGAATAAAGTGCTAAGGCTTTTCTAGTGCGGCTTTGGTATAGGGTTGTTGATGTAGAAGGTTCTCGTTTACCTTGATTCCATGTTACTCTACCACTCCCCAAATAGGTGTGATAGCAGGAGTTCACGTGTTGGTTGAAATGAGTGATCCACCCACTAGGCATCCTTAATTCTAAATAGGGCATAAGTGATACTTTCGTAAGCTTCTCGAGTAAAATGGGGCATCCTAATATTACCGAACTATCTACACGCGTGAAGGCTAAAACGTTATGAAAAAGAATGAAGTTTTAATTTGGCCAATGATTTCAATACATCATCTAAATCTTTTTAACTTATCGAAAATTTTAAATTCAATTTTAGAGAGATCAATCCCTAGTGGAGTCCCACTATGAGCGGACGACATTTTGGATGGGATGCAAAGCCGGGTCGGTGGACCGGTCTCGATGAAAATAATGGTGTGATCGTGATAGAAAATGGTTTTACATATTTTTATGTTCAAAAGATATGAGATTAAAATCTAGTACTTAAAATAGAGTCACCACCTGGTTCAGCTCAATCGGGAAATTTTGGTACGATTTTCCCACCGGGTGGTAGACCATACCTTAAATAGAGATTTCGAGTTCAGATGATGTTATCTATTTTACATTGACCAAATTAAAAGGTTTCATTCTTTCTTAATCGGTTTTAATCCATCCTATTTATTGTATTTTCAGTTTATATATTGTTAGAGCGTTATCAAGCATTCAAAGTGGTCAATAAATAAATTATTACAGTCATCCCAAATATATGTGGAAATTAAAAGAATAATTACAAGGCTTTCCAAATCCTATACATTTGTCTATACAATAAATAAAATACCCGAAGGCCTAACATACATCTAATCATAAATCTACCTGCACAAAAATGGTTAGCACAAGGACGGCACATTGTACGAGATATATCATGTAACATGCATAGTTAGTATACCAAACAAGAGCCGAGTTAGCGTGAACATGGCATATTTATGTTACAATTTATGGAGCCCGGTTGGATGGCTAAAAATGGTGTTTGAATAGCATTTGCGAGAGAAAATCCATTTTTATCCATATTTTAGACTCGATTGTTATTTTAACCGAATTATTAGTGAAAATGCCACATGTTATGGGGTGAGGTCTGTTTTTAGGAGGTTCTGGACCCCCATCATTGCACTGTACATCCTAGGTTCGAAAAGTAAACTAGGTCAAAAATGAAAAATGAAAATAAACACCGCCGGCGATGCTGCTAGCTATTTCATTTACACACGTAGGCTGCATGATATTCTGGATACCATAAAGAAAGGGTCTTGCAAGAAAATAGAGCCATTGGGGATAAATGAAGCCCCTAGCGATATCACTGATGTCGGTCGGAAAGCGACCAAAAACCCAAAACTAAGCACAAAATAACAAGTAATCACAACAAATAACTAAAATAAAAGCCAAAGAGCTATGAGACTTAGAATTTTTTCATCAGGGCCGTGAATCCACATCTTTGTGATCCCAATGACACCTCCGGGGAGCTCAAGTGATGATTTAAGGCTCTAAAGTCTATTATAGTGATTTTAGTCCTAAAATCTACCTAAATATCAGGGAGTTCAGTTAAGAAAAACCAAGAAAAGATGGATTGAATCCTTTTCTTACCTTTTCTATACTTTATCCCACTAAATCTAGCTAAGAATGCTCAAAATCTCCTTAAGGATCTAAATCCTATTATAGTGATTTTATTCCTAAAATCTACCTAAATATCAGGGAGTTCAATTAAGAAAAACCAAGAAAAGATGGATTGAATTCCCTTCTCTTACCTTTTCTATACTTTATCCCACTAAATCTAGCTAAGAATGCTTAAAATCTCCTTAAGATTTCAAGCGGGGGAAGTGTTGAACCCCTATTTCAGCAGTAAATGGCTGCTTATATAGGCTAAAATTCGGTGGAAAATTGACTTTGATCAATTATTTGGTAGATATCGAGCAAAAAGCCGTCTACTGCAGAATTTTATGCCGGCGGCGGCATGGATGATACTGCCGACGGTATCGCTGAAGCCACTGCTGGCTTCAGCTTCTGCCAGGTCTGAAAAGTAAGCATGGCCTAGCCTAAAAAGGTGGAAAAAGGTTTGAATCTGCCTAAAAAGTGATTTAGGCGGGATTTTTGGATAATTAGTGTTATTTTTTAATATTTTAGGGTATTTAGAACTAAATTATTTTTTACGAGCAAATCATTGGTTCGAGCTCCCACTGAACGCGTTATCGGACACGCCGAACTGAATTTTTCCGAAAATAAAATTCGTAAAGAATTTTTTATCTGTAATAAAAATTTCAAAGAATTTTTATCATGAGGAATAAAATGGGGTATACGTCATCATTGTCTCGCGAGAGGGACCGTAAAATCCCGTGCTCACAAGTATTGTTACTTAGCCTGACATGTTGGTGAGTAGATTATTCAAGTCTAAGTACTTTCCTAATTCTTCTTTCTTTGAGGCTCAAGAAAAATCGAATCCAAGTTTTGTGTGGCGTGGCCTTTATTCAACGAAGCAGATTTTGAAACATGGTGTAGCATCGAGGGTGGGTAACAGTCAAAGCATTAATATCTGGTTACCATCAACCTCTCAGCTAGGTATTCGGTCTCCTATCAAACCAGGTTTCAAAAAAGCTATGGTTAAAGACTTAATTGACTCGAACCATCTCTATTGGAATCATAATTTGTTAAATCATCTTTTCCATGAGGACGAGCAGAAGCTGATTTTGCGCATTCAATTGCTTTGGACGCATAAACCTGACTCTTTATACTGGAGATTTGAGAATAATGGCCTTTTCTCGATAAAATCTTGTTATTACGAGTTGATGAATCAATTGGGTAGCAATGAATTACCTTCAAACTACGCATCACAAATATGGAATATCATATGAGAGATCCAAGTTCCGCCTAGAGTTCAAACTTTTTTATGGAAGGTTGCCACTTTTTCGCTACCTACTGTTCATAGGCTTCGCCAAAGGTATGCTAATGTTAAGATTAATTATCCTCTTTGTGGTGATGTTGTTGAAGATGAATTCCATACTTTGATTACTTGTATTTATAATTTTCCCATTTGGAATGAGTTATTTAGAGAGGGGTGGCCTAATTATATAACGTCAATGATGGATTGATGGGGGTGGGTAAGAACTAAAGGGAATGAGATTCTTGTTGAGGCAGCATGCCTATTATGGGTAATTTGGGGGAGATGTAATAATTTTGTTTAGAATGGTAAACTTAGAATAACATCTCAGGTCATCAAGCACGGCCTTGGCTTCTTAGCCGAGTGGAGCATGATAAATAGGAACGAACCAACCATGACAGTTATGAATAGGGACACGGATTGGAGGTGTTTACCCAAGGGATGGTTAAAATGTAACATTGATGCGAGTGTCTTTGATTCAGGTGATAGCATTGGACATGGATGCATTTTAAGGGATTGGCAAGGAAGAGTAGTTTCAACGAGATTGATTCCACTTCATGGAGGTGGAGATCCTTTCCTAGCATAGGCTATGAGTTACAGGGAGGCTCTCAGCTGGTTAAAGAATAACAGTTTTGACTATATCATCTTGGAGTGAGATGCTCTAAATTTGGTTAACGCTTTAAATAATAATTTATCTTTTATTTCTCCGATAGGCTTGGTTTCTTGAATTGTAAGTCTCTTTTAAGACAATCCTCGAATGTTCATTTAGTTTACGTTAACAAGTCTGGTAACCATGCTGCTCATTGGCTTGCTAGAGCTGTAAGTTCTTCGATAAGTAGGGGGACTTAGATTTGTCCACCTTAGATTAGAGCTATTATTTATTTCTGATTATATGCTATTGACCTATTCATGAGTAAAAAAAAGATAATGAATCAAAATCATGTTGGATTTTTTCTATTTTATAATTTTCTTTCAATTTGAGAGTGATATAAATACGATTTCATAAATGTTTAAGCAGAAAATTTAGTCAAAGACACGTTTTTGCTATGCAAAAAATAAGACAAAAATGTGTCAAGACTCTCTTTACCTCAGATTCGAAATTAAATTTCAACAACCATTATTTTGAATGGGTTTCGTATGAGGTATTTAATACCATTTTTATTGGATACTTGACATGTAGCCATTTAAATATTATTAATAATACTGATAATTATTATAATATTTTAATAATAACTGATTAATTATAATAATAAATATAATAAACTGTAAATAATAATATTCTTATTATTAAAAGTTGATTTTATACTTACCTAATAGGAATCTCATTCATGTTTTATAACATATCCAAATACAGAGAAATCAATGGTTGTCCCTGTATTTTCTTTTCGTTTCTTTCTATGAATCAAGCAAACCCGTAATTCCGTTAATGTATGACAACTTTACAATCTAATTATCAAGACGATGAATCAAAACCATGCTGTAATTTTCCTATTTTACAATTCTCTTGCAATTTGACAGCAAAATAATACAATTTCATAAATTCATTGGTAGAAAAGTTTGGCAAAGACACGATTTCGCCATGCAAAAAAATGTGGCATAAATGCATCTCGACTCTTTTCACCTCAGACCATGTCCTATGCAATCCATTCAATTCCGATATGACACATCCGATATTCAGATATGTGCTTCAGGCGAAGTTAACGTCACCAATGCATCACAATAATGGAGAAAGTACATTTTCCAGGTAGTAACGAATGATACTTGTACAACAACATGTCGATTGACACCGAAATTTTACAACCAGATGACATATGTTGTGAATATAAGCTACGCATTCGATCACTATAGTCCATTCCTTGTTGGTCTAGTAGATTGCGGTTTCGTTAGAACAAGAAAGTATTGTTCAGATACATAGAATTTTGGAGATTCTGCTTGTGCCATTTGATATCAATTGTTGTATCAATTAAGTTAATTTGCACAGTTTTATAAGAAAGGCCAGCTCAACAATATGGAAACAATTCTCATAGCACTTCCACTTTAAGGAAAAAATGCTTATATGGCATTGAGCTTTACTTTATATAACTTGAGCCCAGATTTATGATATGAATTTTAAGGCCACTATATATATTGAGTTATATGTTGTATTTGAGAAACAATTAGTGTATTTGAGATGTATATTGTATTTAAGAAACCTTAGTATTAAATTTGTTAATAGTCGTTAGGTTAGTTAGGGGTATTTTAGTAATTTTGTATCAATTAGGTAATTAGGTCTAAAATGTACAAAAGGGGGAAAACGATTGTAATTCTTAATTCATTCAATTCAATAAAGCAAAAGGCACTTTCTCTCTCTCGATCTCTCTCTCTCAATCCCGTTCCAGTTCATTGTGTTCTTTAATTCCTTATTCATAATCTTCAGATGGTATCAGAGCTTAGTCAATTCCGCTGATAAAGTTCTTTTTTTCTGTTCTTTATTTCAATTTGTTTTTTTTTTCATTCTTGAATCTTGATTCTATCGATATGAAAAATGGCAAGAAACCAGGCTCGAGTGGACGAAAATAGTCCTTACTATCATCATTCAAGCGAGAATCCATCTCTTATTCTCGCCGCACCAGTTCTTGACAGAGGAAACTATCACTCTTGGGCGCGCAACATGAGGATGACCTTAATGTCCAAGAACAAACTTGAATTCATTGACATAACAGTTCAGAAACCTAATCTTATAGATCCTTTGTTTTCTTCTTGAAGAAGGTGTAATAACATAGTACTATCATGGTTGATTTGCGCACTTTCTCCTTCTATTACACAAACAGCAGTCAGTTTTGAAGTGGCTCAAAATCTCTAGGATAATCTAAAAGAGCGATTTGCGCAGTCGGACATCTATAGGCTTGCTGATCTACAAATGGAATTATTCATAATTTCATAAGGTAATAAAATAGTAACTGAGTTCTTTGCTTCTCTGCAAACTTTATGGGATGAATTTGTCACTTTAAATCGTTTACCTAGTTTGCGTATGTGATGGATGTTTCTGTAATATAGCTGCTGATATGCCTAAAAAACAAGAAGTAAATTTAGTGATATGCTTTTTGAAGGGATTAAACATTTTGTTTGCCAACATAAAATCCCAAATCATGGCTATGGACCCTTTACCCACTATGGATAAGGTTTTTTCATTAGTATTACAGTTTGAAAAGGAGTTTTTAATTTGTGAAAAGGAAGTTGGTTTGGTTGTTCAAGAAGTGGCTTCATTTGTTAGGAAATGAAATTTTCAGGGTAATGGCTATTATGGCAACAATAGTGGTACATGAGGTTTTTCAAGAAAAAGCAATGACACTGCCAACACTAACTTTAACCAGTCATATAGAAGGCAAAATATACAAGGTTTTAGTCAAAACACTAGTAAGGTGCAATGCTCTTTTTGTAAAGGGAACCACCTAGTTGTAAATTATTGGAAAAAGAATGGTTACCCTCTAAATTTTAAATCAAGATTCAGCAGAGTCAATGCAGTGACTGGCCTAGAGGAAATAAAGGAGCAAGATGTGACTGAAAGGGATTTTGATGCTCAAAATTTTGATAAGGGAAACATGTAGCAGATGTAGATGGAGTCAATAAATTGCTACAATTCCTACAATGATGAGGGTTCTCACATTTTCTCTCTAGAACAGCTATCACAGATTGCAAAAATGATATAGGAAACCACTAATCAAAACATAAATGTAAGCTAGCAAGGAATCCAAAATGCCATCTCAGCATAAAACAATGTATATGTTGCTTCTACAACAGTTGAAAGGATTCATTAGGCTCATTATGATAACAAAGCTGATACATTAGGTAAATCTGAAACTCTCTCTAGAAATACCCGGATTATAGATACAGGAGCCAGTTGCCACATAGTGAGATCCATGAGTAAGCTTATTAACATTAGAACTATAAATAACTAGAATGTGATATTGCTTAACGAAGAGAAGCTTTTAGTTACTCATATAGGAGATATACATCTTATCAGTAGGCTAATTTTATATGATGCTTTATATGTTTCTTCTTTTCAATATAACCTCATCTCTGCTACAAAACTGACAAAAACTCTAAACTGTGAATTGGTCTTTAATTCTTCTCAGTGCCTAATACTGGATATTTTGACCAAGAAGAAGATTGGTTCAGCTGATTTGATTACTGATCTATATTTCCTAAATGTTTCAGAATTAGAAATTGCGAATGTTGCTTTTACTGTAAAATGTAATAAAGAGGATTTATGGCATTTTAGACTAGGACATCTATTAAATAAGAGATTAGCTACTTTACAAAAGAAGCATCCTGAAATAAGTGTATCCGCTGATCTTGTATATGATATTTGTCATAAATCAAAGCAAAAGAAATTGCCATTTCCTGTTTCTGTTTCTATTTCAAATGATATGTTTGATCTTATTCATGTTGATATATAGGGACCAACTATTGTTGCTATGAATGGTGCTAGATATTTCCCTACTATTGTTGATGACTTTAGTAGATTTACTTGGGCCATTACTATAAAGAATAAGAGTGAAGTTGTTAATATATTTCCCAACTTCTATGCTATAGTCAAAAATCATTTTGGTAAATCTATTAAAACTATTAGATCTGAAAATGGCCCTGAATTCAATTTACATACGTTTTATGCTAAAAATGGAATTATCCACCAAAAATCCTATATTGAGACACCTCAACAGAATGGTTTGGCAGAGAGAAAGCACCAACATATTTTAAACATTGCTAGATGTCTCAAATTGCCACATTGCTAGATGTCTCAAATTGCAAAGTGGTTTATCCACTAATTTTTAGACTCATTTCATAGCTTATGTTGTTCATATCATAAACAGGACACCTACTCCTTTACTTAATGATTTGACTCCTTATGAAAAGCTGTATAAGAAACCAGTTGACTATAGTAATATAAAGTCCTTTGGTTGTCTGGCATATGTTAACACCCTAGAAAGGAATAGAACTAAATTTGAGGATAGATCTGAAAAGGTTATCTTCCTAGGCTTTGAAATAGGAATGAAAGGATTTAGGATATTCAGTCTCAAAAGCAATAGAATAATAGTATCTAGGAATGTAAATTTCTATGAAAATATATTTCCTTCTAATAAGCAGATAGATGATAACAATGTAGATAATGGTGTTGAAGATGAAAGTCACAATATAGAGAAAAGTAAAGAAAACCAATCTATAGCAGACAAGAGACCTAGTAGAATTCATTGGCAACCTGAATACCTAAAAGATTATCATTGTTCTTTACTAGAGAAAGGAACAGTTGAGCATTTGGAGAAAGATAAGATTCATCCTATATCTAAGTATTTGAACTATGATAGTTATTCTAAAAATCATAAGGCTTACTCTCTGCATTTGAATGTTGAAGTTGAATCCAAAAATTACAAAACTACAGTTAAGGATAAACATTGGCAGGATGCCATGAAAGCTGAGATAGAAGCATTAGATAGCAATAAAACTTGGACCATTGTTTCCTTACCTGAAAACAAAGTGCCAATAGGATGTAATGGGTTTATAGAATCAAAAGAAAAGCATATGGCAGTATTGAGAGATATAAGGCCAGACTTGTGGCAAAAGGTTATACACAACAAAATGGCATTGACTACCTAAAAACTTTTTCCCCTTTTGCTAAGATCAATACCATAAGACTTTTACTTGCTCTAGCTGCTAAGAAAAACTGATTTCTTGAACAACTTGACATAAATAATGCCTTTTTGCATGGCAACCTAGAAGAAGAGATATATATGACATTGCCCTAAGGTATCAGTACTAGTGTTTCTAACCCTGTTTGTAGATTAGAGAAATCATTATATAGTTTGAAATAAGCTAGTAGGCAATGGAATTCTACACTGACATCATCTCTTATAAAGAAAGGTTTTAAGCAGTCTATGGCAGACCCTTCTTTGTTTATCAAAAATAGTGCAGGTATCTTTATAGCATTAATAGTTTATATTGATGACATCATTTAGCAATTGTGAAAAAGAAATCAAGGAGGTAAAAGGCTACTTGAACTGTTGTTTTAGTATAAAAGATTTGGGAAAATTCAAATATATCTTAGGATTGGAGGTGGCTATAAGTAATAAAGGCATCTTTATAAATCAAAGAATATATACTGTTGAATTACTAGCAGAATCTAGTTTTATTGATTGTAAGCCTGCTTCTACTCCCATCACAACTGACAAGATTGATTTTATGAAATCTGATCCTTTGAAAGATAACACAAATTACAAGAAACTAGTTGGAAAATTGCTTTATCTAGCTACACTAGACCTGATATTAGCTATGTACTACAGCAACTCACAGGGTATTGAGATACTTGAAAGACAATCCTACACAAGGAATTTTCTATTCAAAAACTGTTGATTTCAAGCTCAAGGCATTCAGTGACTCTGATTGGGCTACCTGTTTGATTTCAAGGAAATCAATAACAGGGTACCGCGTGTTCATTGGAGAATCATTGATATCATGGAAATCAAAGAAGCAGAACACCATTTCAAGAAGTTCCTCTGAAGTAGAATACGGAGCGATTGCCTCTACAATAGCTGAAGTTCAATGGCTACTCTATCTTCTAAGAGATTTCAACATAGATTATAATGAACCGGCCTTGCTTTTTTGTGATAACACTTCTGCAATTCACATAGCCAAGAATGTTGTGTTTCACGAAAGGACAAAACATCTAGACATAGACTGTCACTTTGTCTGAGAAAAGGTTCAAAGAGGGGTGATTCACTTGATGACAGTCTCTTCTAAAGGTCAATTGGTTGATGTCCGAACCAAGCCACTACAAAGTCCAGATTTCAAAAGACAAATAGAGAGATTTTGTTTAATCTCAATCTGAAGCCATGTTCAGATTACGAGGGGATATTGAGTTATATGTTGTATTTGAGAAATAATTAGTGCATTTGAGATGTATATCGTATTTAAGAGACCTTAGTATTACATCTATTAATAGCCGTTAGGTTAGTTAGGGGTATTTTGATAATTTTGTATCGATTAGGTAATGAGGTTTAAAATATACAAAGGGGGGAAACGATTGGAATTCTTAATTCATTCAATTCAATAAAGTAAATCTCTCTCTCGATCTCTCTCTCTCTCAATCCCATTCCAGTTCATTGTGTTCTTCAATTCCTTGTTCATAATCTTCAGAATATATGCTTCAAATTCATCAATAGAGTTGATAAGTTCTTATATATGTTCATGTACATTACTTGATAAAAGTGATAAATCTTAATGTTGAGATTAATATCTATCTATAATTTTCTACAACGAAAAAAAATATTATCCCACATATGTATCAGTAGAAAATTTTGATACCAACAAGGTGTAGCTTAATTGGCAGCGCAGGCTCAGTAAGTTGGAGGAGAATAAGGTTCGAATCCTACTAAATAGACTTATTGGGAGGGGTGAAGAGCCTTAACTATGACTGAGCCTTGAACAAAATTATCTCAATGAAGATACTTGTAAATATTAAAAAAATAATAATAAAAAATTTTGATCAAGACACAATTTTTACCTAAGATTCGAAATTAATTTTCAACTACTTATAAATTTTTAAATAATTATTATCTATAATAATATTTATTACAATACGTTAATAATAATTTATTAATTATAATCTATATATATCTATATAAAAGTAATGAAGTTTTAAAACTCTTTTACCCTTATATTTTTTAAAAAAATTTATCCTTATACCTTTTACACATACAGATTATTAATTAATGTTACTTACTATAAATAATAAATGATGAAATTAGCTACAAATATTATTAATAAAAAATAAATTATTAATTATTTTTTAATGAATAAAATCAAAATAACAAATCTATATATAAAAATAATAAAAAATTATATTTCAATTATATTCATTATAATCATAAAAATACCAAAATATAAAATTAAAATAAAATTAAAATAATAATAATAACAAGGATAATAATAATAAAATATTTGACGAAGAAAAAAGAGTCACAATAATTCTTAAATAGGATTATAATCAATAGAGTCATATTTTTTAAATTTTAATTTGTTGTTCATATTGTCCAACTGTTTAAAAATTTTTTTACGAGTTGATTCTTATTTTTTTTTACCAATATGAATATTTGATATGTTATTACCAACTTTTCCAATTATTTCTTGACATATAAGAGCTTTCTTTATTTTAATTAATTTTACACTATATTTGAGCAGATTTTATTGCCGTCTACCATAATTATTAAATTGGATATTTTTTCATAAATTTAAATCAATACTTTTTCGTTAATCGAAATTTTAGGAAATTGATTTTCATATATTTCCCCGAATAGGTTTGATTTAGAAAAATGCTAATGATTAATAGCAATAACTACTTTTTATAATGAAAGAATTAATTAGGGTGAATTATAGTTATTGTTATACACTTATAAATTGTGGTCAATTTTCGCAATCAATATAAACATTTGTATCAAAACACATATAATAAAAATGAAAGACTACACGAGTTTGATAAGCACGGAAGCTATCGAGATAAAAGTTTATACCTTAATATTTGTCGTTATGGATTCATACAGGTTAGTCTTTTTTCAACTGAATACAAAATATCTATTTTATATAGTTGGAAGTTGAAATGAATCAATACAAAACTTATAAAACACAATTGTACTTTTAATTTAAATATACGTTGATTTTGAACTTTTGTGCGTTATTTTAATTTTGTAGGAATAGATGTATAATATCGCTACTTGATATGTTGAATAATACAGAAAGTGCCTACTTTAACAAAATAAAATATGTACTACGAAACTGATTTTTTGAAGTTTGGACTTATCATTAATATACTTATTACTAATGACCTATCAGTGCAACGCACGGACACTACACTAGTATTAATAAATAATATTATTTTTAATATAAAAAAATTTGATATTACATTTAACTCATGTGAATCACATTCATTTTTTTAGAACATATCCAAATCATATAGTCGTCCCTTTCATTTTTTTTAGTTATCCTTCTGGTTCACCGGAGCTTTACTCCGACTACATCTAGATCCGATCTGAGTCGCGCACTTGGCTATGGTGGGTGAGTCTCCCAATAAGGAGCTTTTGCATTCACTAGAACTCAAACTCAAGATCTTAAGCGATACCAAACAGCTTAGCACTTTGACCAATTCTTATTGACAGCCGTCCATTTCATTTAATTACCCTTATTTTCTTTCTTTTTCTTCGTATGAACCAAACACATCATTAATCTCATGCATGACAACTTCTGCAATCTAGTTATCAAGCCAGTTATTCAAAGTCATGTTGAAATTTTCATATTTTAAAATTTTCTTGTAGTTTGATAGTTTAATAAATACATTTTCATAAATGCAATAATAGAAAATTTTGGTCAAGACACGTTTTCGTCATATAAAAATGTGTCAGATCCTTTCCACAG
Source organism: Euphorbia pulcherrima (assembly GCA_947683365.1). Taxonomy (NCBI): domain Eukaryota; kingdom Viridiplantae; phylum Streptophyta; class Magnoliopsida; order Malpighiales; family Euphorbiaceae; genus Euphorbia; species Euphorbia pulcherrima. The sequence goes on from CANTUS010000016.1 coordinate 12,149,579, forward strand.
AAAAATCAGTGGTCGTTCCTTCCACTTACATTTCAGTACGTTATATGAACCAAACACAACCTTCAATATGTATAATGCATGACAACTTTGTAATCTAATAATCAATACACTGAATCAAAACTATGTTGGAAATTTTCTTTTTCATGATTCCTTGCTATTTTGGCAGAGAAATAAACACAAATTTTATAAATGTATGGGTAGCGATAATTGGTCAAGACACGTTTCTGCCATGCATAAAAACATGGCAAAAACGCGTGTTGTACCTCGGATTTGAAATTAAGTTTCAATATCCATTTTTCCTAAAAATATCTTGAAATGAAGATTTTTTTCTCCTTGGATAGTTAAAGAATTAAAGTCTTAAAAGAATCAGAAGCTGGCACATAACATTGAGGGAACAAACTGTAGCAATATTGCAACTTTTTTAATGTATAACACTTGAAAGTTGGAGAAACTATGCAATAGATCGAATGCTTTGATCTCTTCTACCCGCATGAATAACATGTGTCACATAAACGATTTTATGCTATTACTTTCTATTATTTTATTAATTTTTGGACATGTCATTTATGATTTTCTTGCAATATGACAACGAAATGAACACAAATTTCATAAATGCATTGGTAGTGAAAACTGGTCAAGACACGTGTTCACCATGCATGGCAAAAATGCGTGCTAAACCTCAGATTCGAAATTAAATTTCAATATCCGTTTTTGTTAAAAATATCTTATAATGAAGATTTTTTTCTCCTTAGATAGTTAAAAGAATTGAAGTTTAAACGATTTAAATGTAATCAGTATTGTCAATCAGAATCCGACACATAACATTGAGGGAGTAATGTGTAGCAGTATTGCAACTTTTTCAAAGTATCATACTTGAAATCTAGAAAAATTATACAATAAATCAGGTCTTTTAATCCATTCTCCTTATATAAATGACATGTACCACAAAAATTACTTTATTCTATAACTTTTAATTATTTTATTCATCTATGAGATACACAAATTTCCTAAAAGTTGGTTTGAATGCGCAATAGATAGAGAAAGTATTTTAGAAGTTAGGCCCTATTCTTTTCAACTTATTTTCTGTTCAGTTCATTTCAGTTCAGTACCAATCAGTTCAGTTCAGTTCAGTTCAGTTTCAGTATTCAGTTTCAGTATCCAGCATTCAGCATTCAATATTCAGAATTCAATATTTAGTTTCACATTATATCAATACTATTAATGTATATTATTATTCATATATATTAAAAAGCAATGAATATTAATGATAATATATTTCAGTTTCAATTTTAGTTCATTTCTATTTATACATTATATAGATATTATTAATTAATATCAGTAATCACAATAACAATAAAGAAAAAGAAACCAATAATAATATTTTTAACATTATTAATTATTATTTTAAACATAAATAATTTTATAAGAAAAATAAATAAATAAATAAAAGTAATAATATTTTATAAATATTGATAATAATCAAAATAATAAGGTAATATTCATAATAATAATTATAATAAATAATAATAATAATTTATAATAGTATATTTAATTATTATTATATGAAATAATTAATAAATTTTATTAGAATGTACAGTATTATTTAAAGTATTGTTAATTATTATATATTTTAATATTTTTAAAATATTATTTATATTATTAATTATAATTCAATTTTAGTATTTTCAGTTTCAGTATTGTTCAGTTTCAGTATTTTCAGTTTTAGTATTTTCAGTTTCAGTATTATTCAGTTCAGTTTCAGTATAGTTTAGTTCAGTTTAATATCATTTAGTTCAGTTTAAGACCAATCAACTCAGTTTAATTCAATACACTGACTTATAAATTGAAAAGAATAGAACCTCAAAGTAAGGGCAAAAACGTCCTTTATGACAGCAATAATTGCAGGAAACTGAGAAAGAATCATTGTCGTTTTAAATAAAAGAAACAAAATATTAAAAAGGACAATATTGTAAAATAAGCAGAATAGTTTGTATAAATAAGCCGGTCTAGTCCGTGGAGACAGTTGTTTTCCTGTTGTTGATCTTAATACCTTCGAGGCTACGCTCTCCGTAACAACGATAAATCCACCATTAACTCCGACGACTCATCATTAAGATCGACGCATATAAACTCAGGTGATTGTTGCTTTCTCTATTTGTTTCTCTTATTACTGACATTGATTGAATTCTTTCGTGCGATAGTGGTTTTAATTCCACAAAACTGCTGATTAAGCTTTTCCATGGTCGATTTTGCGGATGAATCATCAAGTCTGTGGTCTTTAATTGATAGATATATGATTTTCAGCTGCGAAATTGAATTATCGGAAGCCAACCTTTGATCGCATTTAATGTTGTGGGTTGTGTTATTCCTTAAAAATTTATTTGCGTAATTTGTTTTGTTTTATGATTATTGTGATAATATTTTAGTGCGTTGGTAAATTTTCAAATTTCGTACAGAATTTGGTTGTTTTTTTTCTGGATTAAATCAATTTACTCTTCCATTATTTACATGGGACCAAAGTGTCCGAGCTTCGTTTATTGTGAAGTCATGGATAGCTGTTGCAACTCCACTTCAGGGTCAATTGGAACCTCTCTGACAGAGGTAAGGTTGCGCACACCAAACCCCTTACCCCGCTTGTGCGGGAGCCTTTTTAGGCATTGGGGTAATGTTGTAAAAATCAATTTACTCTATGCTGCTGTAGTGAAGATATTTGAATGTGCAGTTGTTTTCTTCACCTTTGCCTTATTCCAACGTTTCATATTATTTGTCTTTGTTAGCAATAAGCATTACTTTCAGGCATTCTCATGGATAACAATGATTGGAGACCTACTGCTGGCCAAGGTTCTGAGCCTCCAGTGGAGACTGGAGGTGATTGGAGAATTCATTTGCCATCTGATTCCCGTGAAAAAGTTGTCACTAAGATGTTAGTATTCCATTCCTTTAAAGGGCTTTTCTGTCCATTTTAGTATTGCGCCTGGTTCTGATTTTCCTGAATGGGACACATTGGAAACTATCATGTAGTTTATTTGTATGGAAAATGAGATGGATGCAAATGTTTTTGGTATTCATGTTCAAATTTTATTTCTTATGTGGAGGTTAAGGTTTTTATTCACGTGCTACGTAGACCAATAGATGCCGCAGTTCGGAAATGTGAGAACTTAAGGATAGAGAGTAAGTGTAGAGGGAGAGGTAGGTCTAAGATTACTTGGAGAGAAACTGTTTCAAAGGATATGCATTTACTAGATATGGATGATTGATGAACATTTGGCTTTTGAGTTTTGATAGAGCCCCATGGCGTAAGAAGAGCCATATAGCTGACCCCACCTGGCATGGAATTTAAGGCTTGATTCGTTGGTTGGTTGGAGGTAAGGGTTCTGTTGTTGGAATCTGATGTCTGCATCACAAAATGACAGTGATGGACCGGTACATCTGTTGTGCTATTATCATTTTTAATTTTTTATTAAGTTTTCCAGACATTGATTATAAAAGACGAATTTATGATGATGTATAAATAATATGATATCAGGAATATTACACTTAATTTTAACTTGTAGATGAAGGAAAAAGAGAAAACTCATAAGTTGCATGTGAATTTGAAATGTATTGTTGTTTGGGTTTCTTATTGTAATTATTGTTTTTCTTGGCATCAATTTTTCTTTTGCTACCATGAAGATTGGGTAGTGGTTTGTCATGATTGTAAGGAGCATATGGTTATTGTTTTGATTTGTATGACATGGATGCACAAAAATTTATTATTGGGAGGGATATTTTTAAATTTTTACATTATGGAACAGTTTTGGAACCTTTGATGTACTGTGAGATTGGGACTTCTATATTCGTACAAATATCTTTGATTTGCCAGATAAGACAACAGAAATAGTGTAGAAATGTTTTCATTTTCTTAAAAACGAAACTTCAAAATGCAAACTTCAAGAAAGTGGTTAACCAGAAACTTTGAGGTCTGTTACCTCCAGGAAAAAAAAGTGAGGTGAAGTCCAATATGGAGGAAAGTTTAGCCTATGTTCAGTCATTTTAGAATGCAACTGTGTAAAAGCATTCTACGCTTTCAAGATGTTATTGATCAACGTTTTCTGCTTTCCTTCTAATTTTCTTATGCCCAAAATCTAGTTGAGAAATTAATTGTTTTGCTTGCATAGAATGGACTCGCTGAAGAGACATCTTCCATTTTCTGGCCAAGGTGGACTAGAAGAGCTGAAGAAAATTGCTATGCGTTTTGAGGAAAAGATTTACAGTGGTTCTGCGAGTCAGGTATGTTGTCAGTGCTGGAATGATTTACTTTGTTAATTCTCTCACGAAGAGAAGCACACGAAAAAAGATTTAGAAGTAGAATACTATGGTGTGTAACTTATGTTATTTCCTTCTTTTTCAGAATGATTATTTGCGGAAAATATGTATGAAGCTGCTTACCATGGAAACTAAATCTCAAAATCCAATTCCCAATTCTTTGACATCCAACTCTTCTGGCAGCAACAATATACCCCTTGATTCTGGAGGTAATTCCAAGATTGAGCACAATAATCATGAAATGGTAGTTAATTTTTATTTCACCATTTTGCCTTGAATTCCCTGCCCGTGTTCTACTTTCTATCTATCTATTTGGGAGATGAATTTATTCTGCGGCATAGCCTTTTGAACTCGACAGTCAAATTGCTCTGCAAAACATTAAATGAATGGTACTCTGTAACTTATACTCCCTCCATTCCATTTGAAGTGACCTTTTAGAAATTTCATCAATACCAATAAAAAATTTATTACACTATTGAAATAACTATTTTACCCTTGCATCAATCTCTTTATACTTAATTACCAACATATAATTTTATCAATACATAATCTCTCTTCCGTTCCATTATTTCGATGGGGCCAAAGATTCACCATTCTTTGGCTTTAGATTATAGTGGACTAAAGCAAAATGATTCATTAAACTGTCTGAGCTTCTTTTTATTGTGTGTCTCGGATAGCTGTTTGCAACTCCACTTCAGGGTCAATTGGAAACAACCCCTCTGTAATTACAGGGGTAAGGTTGCGTACACCCGACCCCCCCTTACCCCGTTTGTGCGGGAGCCATTGGGGTAATGTTGTTGTTGTTTGTTGTATAATCTCTCTCCCAATTAATACAATGGCAAATTAGTGAAAAATGATTAAAAAGTGCATTGATAATATAAAGTGACAAATAAAATGGAACAAAATAAAAAGGCTAAAGAGTCACTTAAAATGGAATGGAGTCACTTATATTATCAAAATAAAAAGTGCATTGATAATATATTATTGGAGAATCTAAAGTAACGGTATAAATCCTATCTTGCTCTTGCTTGCTGATGAAATATGAAAGATAAAAATTCTTGAACAGGAAGGCATAACGGAAATGCAAGACTTAGACCTTTAATTCTTTTCCACTGGACTTGGACCTTTAATTCTTTAATGGTTACAGAAGATTCTGATATCTGAATTCTTCGTTTGTCTACTATTTTCTGACATATGTTCTGTATTTTTCCATCCTCAATAGCATCGCATAATATGCAGCCTCAAGTTCACAACCAAGGGCAGTCACTTTCTATGCCTATGTCAACTAATTCGTCTCAAGGGCATCAGCAAATGATATCACAGAATGTCCAAAATAATATGGGATCCACGGGTGTTCAGAGTTCTGCCAGTTTGACATCTGCACCGCCTCCTGTTTCTGGTATATCACAAACTTCCATCCCTAGTGTTGTTGGGCAGAATCCTTCCATGCAGAATATTTCGAGAATTTCGCAGAACTCGGCAGGGAATTCATTGGGACAGGGGGTACCTTCCAATATGTTTGTTAATACTCAAAGACAAATGCCAGGAAGGCAACAGGTTGTTCCCCAACAGCAGCAACAAGCTCAAAATCAGCAATATCTGTATCAACAACAACTTATAAAGCAGAAATTACAGCAGCAGGGAAATCTTCAGCACACACTTGTACAATCTCAAATGCAACAGCAGCAAAACCTATTACAGCCAACTTCTCAGCAATCTGGTTTGCAAACGTCATCTGTTATGCAAACTTCAATGATTCAACCATCAAATCTTTCTAGTCTGCATCAGAACCAGCCATCTTCGGCTCAACAATCTGCGCAATCTATGGTTCAACATCCACAATCAATTCTCAGACAGCAGCAACATGCTGCTAGCATTCATCAACAGCAAGCACCAATGATGCAGCAGTCTCTTCTGCCTACCCAGCAGCAGAAGCAGCATCTGATGTCCCAACAACCGAATGCTACAAACATGCAGCAAAATCAATTGACAGGACAACAGAACAATGTTGGAGACATGCAGCAGCAAAAGCAGAGTCAGATGGGCCAGCAAAATAACCTTCAAAATTTGCAGCAGCATCAGCAGCAGTTAATGGCTCAGCATAATAACCACTCAAATATGCATCAACAGCAATTAGGATCACAAAACAATGTGTCTGGCTTTCAACAACAACGAAATCAGCAGCAGCTTGGAACACAATCTGGAAATTTGACCATGCAGAGTAATCAGCAGCACTCTTTGCAAATGATGCAACGTCCTAACATTCCCTTGCAGCAGCAGATACCACAAAATGTGGCAAGCATGTCGTCAACTCAAGGAGAGAAATCACAGCAGCAGTTGGCTTCACAGATGCAATCACAGTCGACTCACATGCAACAACAGCTGGGTCTGCAGCAGCAGTCCAATCCTATGCAGCGAGATATGCAGCAAGGGCTCCAAGCACCAACTCAACAGAATGTAGTTGATCAGCAGAAACAATTGTATCAATCACAAAAACCTATTCCAGAGACGTCTTCAAGTATGTTACACATCCTTGTAGTTCTTAGTAATGTGATACTTTGCATTTGAGGTTTTTTTTCCTTAATATATATCACTATTTAATAGCTTCACAGTTTATCTCGAGGTTTTTTGCCATGTTATTTTCTGAAAGATTTGTGAATGATTTTAGGATAATCTGTATAGATGCTAAAATTAATTATGGTCTGATCAGTTATGTTGACTTTAGCTTTATTTCAAGGATCTTATGTGTATTCGATATTCTTGAGACTCTGTTCTTTATTGCGACTCAGTTATGTTGACTTTAGCTTTATTGCAAGGATCTTATAGCATGTACCAGCTTTATTTTACTTGTATTTGCTATGCCATTTGTTCATAGCATCTCTTGATTCTATTGCACAAACTGGACACTCAAGTGGAAGTGATTGGCAAGAGGAAGTTCACCAAAAGGTAATTTCTTTTGCTTATTGCGAAGTTTTTGCTACTAGATAGAAGTAAAAGATTTTTTCCTATTAAATTTTAGATGTGGGAGATATTAGTTTCAAATAATACATACGGTTAGTTTGAAACCTTAGTAATCATTCTAATAGGATATTGCTACTTATTGTTTGAATATAGAAAATTTATGGTGCTTTTTTCTCCCGTAAGCTTGTTTTATTTTCGGCCTAGCTTCAGCACACATGTATATTCTGATAGCTAACTATTAATGTGCTTTTATTTTTTTATTTATAGATCAAAGCAATGAAGGAGTTGTATTTGTCTGACCTGCTTGAAATGTACCAGAAAATTGCATCGAAGTTACAGCAGGTGAGTTGGTCCAGTTTCTTTTTGTTTCTGCAACTCATGTGTCATTTATTAAGTGTATATTCCCATTTTGCATATTATTATTGTACGCATACTAGCCCTTGTGCCAAGTATGAAAATTTTGTTATCTATATCGGTTATCCGTTCCATTCAAAAAAAAGGATTCCCTACAAAGAGAAGGAAGAACACCTTCTTAACCTATGCAAGAAACTAAAACATAATTTTTTTAGAATAAAAAGAAGATAAATTTTGTTGCTACTCTCGAAGCTCATGATTATATGAATATATGCTATTTGTCTTACAGCATGACTCTCTTCCAAATCCACCGAAGTTTGACCAGCTTGACAAATTTAGAGCGGTCAAGACCATGTTAGAGCGCATGATATCACTCTTGCAGGTGTCAAAAAATAATATAATGCCTGGTTTAAAAGAGAAGTTGGGCTTATATGAGAAGCAAATTACAAATTTTATAAATTCAAATAAAGGTAGGAAGCCTATTCCTCCACTGCAACAAGGACACCTTGGCCAGCCTCACATACAGCAACCACAAACTCAAGTCCAGACCCTTGAAAATCAATTGAGTCCACAAATTCCATCCATAAATATGCAAACTGTGCAGCAGAACAGTATGGCGGGTATGCAGCATACTTCTCTGTCATCCTTATCTGGTGTTTCAACCTTACAACAGAACAAGATGAACTCAGTGCAGTCTGGTTCCAGTTTAGATTCAGGCCAAGGAATTGCAATGGGTTCATTGCAGCAAACAGCAGTTGGACCTCTGCAACAGACTACTGTCAGTGCGCAGCAACAAGCCCAAAGTGGGGTGATTATAGGTCAACCGAATATTCCTCTTCAGTCGAATCCTAACATGCTTCAACACCAGCATATGAAACAGCAGCAAGAACAGATTTTTCATTCTCAACACCTTAAACAGCGCCAGATGCAATTAATGAAGCAGCAGATGATGCAGCAACAGCAGCAGTTACACCAACAGACAAAGCAACATTTACCTGCACAGATGCAGGCACATCAAATGTCACAAGTGCATCAGATGAATGATGTAAATGAGCTAAAGATAAGACAGGGTATGGGAGTTAAGCCGGGTGTCTTTCAGCAACATATCTCAGGAGGTCAGCGCACTGCTTACACCCATCAACAGATGAAATCAGGAGCACCCTTTCCCATATCCTCACCTCAGTTACTTCAGACTGCCTCTCCACAATTGTCACAACACTCTTCTCCACAGGTAGATCAGCAAAATCTATTATCATCTCTTAACAAAGCTGGAACTCCATCGCAGTCTGCAAACTCTCCCTTAGTTGCCCCATCTCCTTCAACTCCTTTGACTCCATCCCCAATGCCAGGGGATTCTGAGAAACCTGTATCAGGGATATCCTCGCTTTCTAATGCTGCTGGGAACATAGGACAGCAACAAGTAACTACCACCCAACCACCTGCTCCATCCCTTGCAATTGGTACTCCTGGGATTTCTGCTTCTCCTTTGCTTGCAGAGTTTACTGTTTTTGATGGTTGTGGTCATGGTGATGCTACAGGTAGCAAGTCAAATGTTGCTGATAAACCTATTGATCGCTTGATTAAAGCTGTTAGTCATGCCCCTTTTATCTTCTTTTTACTCCTCACTCCCACAAAATCTTGTTTGTTTTTGCTGATATATTTATGCTTTAACTGTGATTCCAGGTTAAGTCTATTTCTTCTCAGTCATTGAGTGCTGCTGTCAGTGACATCGGCTCTGTTGTCAGTACGATGGACAGAATTGCTGGATCAGCTCCTGGTAATGGATCTAAAGCTTCAGTTGGTGAGGATTTAGTAGCAATGACAAACTGCCGTCTTCAAGGAAGGAATTTTATAACTCAAGATAGAATTACTGGGACAAGGAAAATGAAGCGCTATACAAGTGCTATGCCCTTGGATATTGTATCATCAGCTGGCAGTGTTAGTGACAGCATTAAGTTCAGTGGTCTTGATACACCTGATTCAGAGTCAACAGCAACATCAAGGTTCAAGAGATGTCGAATTGAGGTATTAGTTTTCTAATTTTTTCAACTGTATGAACTGTTTTCAGTATTTAGGAGTCTCATAACATGAGGTTAAGTTCCATATGATTTGTAAGTATATCTATAATTTAATTTCCAGATATTAAATTAAACAGGGATCTGGCTATTGGTATGCATGTATCAAGATTAGAATTCTGAATTTATATTATGTACAACATTTGATGGATTCTTTAAGAAACTTTTACATCATACTTGGAGAAGTAGGTGAAATAGAAAATTTAAGTGGTTATTTATTTTTGTGATTCAGTGGCATATAATTAACACAAATTTTATTGGATAATTTTACCATGAATGGCTAATATGCAGCCCAATAATGCCATGTTGGAAGAGATACGGGAAATAAATCTGCGACTTATAGACACAGTGGTTGATGTTTGTGATGAAGATGATGATCCAACCGCAGCTGCTGAAGCGGGTGAAGGAACCATTGTCAAGTGCTCTTACATTGCTGTAGCTCTATGTCCAAGCTTAAAATCACAGTACGGTTCAGGGAAAATGGTAAGCTTTCTGACCTAATGTTAAGTGCTATTCTGTATTTGCCCTGATTCGGTATTTATGTGTGGTGTTATGATGTGCAGACACCAATTCAGCCTCTTAGATTGCTTGTGCCCCCAAATTATCCTAGTTACTCTCCAGTACTACTGGACAAGTTGCCCGCTGAAATCAGGTAAATGAACAAAGCTTTGTCATCCCTCTTTATTTTGCTCTTCTTCTCTTGTGCTGCTTTTTTAATATGGAAATGATCTCTCTCTCTCTCTCTCTCTCTCTCTCTCTCTCTCTCTCTCTCTTGGACTGCAAATTGTTGTCCTATCCCTTCCCTATTACTCCAATTCTCGTTTTCTTAGGAAATGCTTTTTACACAAATATGATACAGCAGAATTATCAACAATCTGTGGCAAAGGTATTAGCCTAGTGGTTGAGCCTGAAGCTTAGATCCTAGAGGTCACATGTTCTAGTCCACATTCGGATGGGGTGGGGTGGGGTTTTTCTTTGTTATTATTGTAAACCCAATGAGGCAAATTTAAAAAAAGGATTATCGATAATCAAATTTATGCTTTCCTTGTATGGTTTGGAAGGAAATTTCTAAAGAACCACTTATGATGAAGGATAGAGAGAGAAAGAGAAATGTTCTTAAAAGAGTTAATACTTCTCTTTGTGGATAATGCTTAATAATAAAACCTTTCACATATCTTGGAACCTTAGATTAAGCTAAGACAATCAAATGAAATAATAAGGTTATCAGTCAACAGGATCAGTAATTTTGTATTCTGACCTACTTGTTTCATACTTGAACAGTAACGACTCTGAAGATCTGTCAGGAAAGGCTAAGTCAAGGTTTGAGAGATCTCTGAGATGCCTTTCGGAACCAATGTCACTTAAGGAGATAGCAGGGACGTGGGATGTTTGTGCCCGTACAGTTATTTGCGAGTATGCTCAACAGAGAGGTGGAGGCACCTTCAGCTCAAAATATGGTACGTGGGAAGACTGCTCCAGTGTAGCCTGATCATGTTGATTGAGCCAAAGATTCCCCATGAATCGTTTTGGTGAGCCTTAGTCGTCTTCCGGGTATATGTTAGTGATCAAATCATTAGCAATTCTCTGCAGATATTTTCAGGAACAGTAAAAGGCAATTTTCCCATCTGCCTGATGCCTCCTAAGCTTTTAGTGATAGCTTAGATTAGTGTATTTTTTTTTATTTATATACAAAATAGTTAACAGGTACAATCATCATTGATGACAATATTGGTGTATAGTTCTCAATCAATTTTTCTGGCTTCTAGTCAATTTCTTAAGCAAGAAACTTTTGTTTTTATTTGTTTACTTATGATACAATGTCAGACACGTCAATTCTGCAGGTACAATTGAAGCATGTATTTCTGTATATAAGAATGGCTTGAGAGAGTTTATAGCAAAATGTTACATCTCACCGCGGAATGAACCGTTTCACCGTAATAAAGAGGCACAAATTTATCTATTAGATGCTTTTCATTTCTAGCAAAAGCAAAAGTTGGCCACCAGGAATGGTGTCTTGGATTTTTTAGGGAGACATGGAGTGAGAGCCAATGACAACTGTTAATTTTCCTTGTCTTTCTCCCTTTTTATTGCTGAGTTTTGAGAGCTATCATTTTTGCATTTAGAAAACCTTTAAAGGGTAGAACCCAATTTAGATTGGATGTGATTCTATAACGGTTGTATAAGTTATCAAACTCGAATCTCATTATGTTTCTTGGTTATTCTTTTGAATTTGATTGACTGTTTGCTGCATTTGCAATTTTTGAGGATGCACATTTCACATATTTTCGAGATGGTAATCAGGTCGCTGATACTCTTGATGAGTATGGGCTTGCCGCTTTGAGCCTGCATTGGTGGTATACTTCAATTTTGCTACTTCTTTATTGTATGAGAATTTTAGTAGTGTTGAGTGTTTTGGCTTTGTGTAATTTTCTTTTCAAAATTATTAATTTATTACAAATTCTCTTCTTTCCATTTAATAAAATTTTGTGCTGGATTTCAGTTAAGGGTTTCAATCGTGTCAATATACTTCTGTCTTCTTCACCGCCTTTTCTTTTTAGTTTCCATCATCTGGTATCTGATTCACTAATTGATAATCTAGATCGGGTACTGCAAAAGCCTACACAAGCCTACATAGGGGGCAATTCTTCCAACCAAGTTTTCTCAATTCACATTTCAAAAAATCGAACTTGCAACGACATAAAAATACTTAAGAGATCTAACGCTTTACTTTTATACTTCCTGCCTTTTTAGTTTAAAATAAAAAAATGTTATTTGACAACAGCTAAAATCTATTTTCACATTAGAGATGCTTTCTACATGATAGTTACTTTCAATAATTCGTATAAAAAACAAATTATACCAATTTTATAAAAGAGAAAAGAAAGCATAGAATTTTTTTCATATACTCGTGTGCAAGTTTAATTAATTATTAAATAAAGTATGGATATGTTTATGGGTTTTGTTTGGAAAATTGGTCAACATAATTTGAAAAACGCGCGCTACTGAAGATTATAAAAAAGGAGACTCTGGTCAAGATACTCAAAAATTGATTTCTCCATTTCTGTTTCCGAATCTCTTCTTCCTTCAGTTTTCGTTATACTAAACCCCAATCATCAATTGCACATTATCGCAGTCGATATCAAGAAGATCGGCCAGAAATCGAGTCCTCAACTCGAGCTCATCATCACCGGCACCACTCCACCTTACTATTCTTCAGTCGCGTCAGGAAGCAGTGGCCTAGGGTTTCAATTCCAGATATGAGAAATTCTCTTTCTAAGCGCTGGGTTTTATGTGGATTTCTGATGGATAACAGCAGTTTGTGGTCTACTGCTTCTCAAGGTGTGGATCTTGGAAGCGATCCATGGCACAGAGTTTGCGATACTCTGTTAGTATTTTTTCCTTTATAATTGGCCTTTGCTTTCATTTTTGTTGTTCTATCGAATACTTCATAAGCAATAGCGCTATTAATTAAACGTGATTGCAGATCTCAGTTGTCACCTGAATCAAAGCAAAGAGTTAGCGATAGCTTGTAAGTATTTCAATTCCTCTAATATGAATATAAACCATTGGAATTTTTCACCAGCAATAGCACTTGAACTGAACTTGATTGCAGATCTCAGTTGCCGCCTGAATCAAAGCAAAGAGTTATTCATAGCTTGTAAGTATTTCATTTCCTTTAATATGAATCTAACTGGCCTTTGCTTTCGATCTTGTTATTCAAAACTTTCATCAGCCATAACACTTTTATGCGAATGTGATTGCAGATCTCAGTTGCCGCCTGATTCATGGAAAAGACTTTTTACTAACGCGTTAGCATTTCATTTCCTTTAATCTTAATAAAACCGGCCTTTGCTTTCAATTTTGTTATAACATTATAAATTTTCTTAAGCAGCAGCCGTATTAAACTCTACCGTGGATCTCCGTTGCCACCTGATTCACTGCAAAGGGTTTTCGATGACACGTGAGTCTTTCCTTCCCTTTAATATGAATGAAATTGGCCTTTGCTTTCAATTCCGTTATTGCATTGCAAGATTTCATCCGCAGTACCCATGTTAAACCTCTGTTATTAATGTTTCTAAATTTATCTGAATGCGAGACACTGGAGCTGATCCATTACTTAGTTTGAATCAGAAATGAACTTGATGCAATTGTATTTGTTTTTTATGTTCAAATTCTATGTCACGTAGAGTTCAAGTTCTGTTGTTGGAGTCGGATGCCTAAATCATTGTAGGCAAGTGATGGACTCGTAAATCTATGATAACATTATGATTTTTAATCTCTGATTGAGCTTTCTAAAATACTATGAGGAAATTATGTTAATGTGTAATTAAATTTCAGGATTTGCACACTGACGTATATGGGTTAGGCTATACTAACACATAGCATTTTAACACAATAACACATGGACGATCACAACCTTTGATTTGTTTTTCATCGGACGGTGAATACAAATCCCTTTTTCTAACTATCTTTCTTCTTCCTTCCTTGTATGTTCACCTATTTATTAGGCACTAATCTCCCAAATTCAAAACTAGCGAAAATCCATCATCAAAATCTTCAAGATCTTTCCCTTTCGTAAAAAAAATCTTTACATTTGTTTCAAATTATATCTGCATCCTTTCCATATCCCTCAGCATAACCAATAAGTAAAGAAATCAAAGCTTTTGCAGCCGCATCAATGGCGGATCCAAATTTGGGCAACGAAGTGATTCTCTCCGATGAAAATGCAGATGCCTCTTTTCGATTAAAAGACTTATCATTCGAATGATATAGCGATTTTAGATCATAACAAATGAATTTGGGAATTTGTTGTTCATCGCCATCTTAAACATTGAGTTGTTCCTTCAATTTTTTTCCTCTGCTCCCATAAAATTAATAAAATTGAATATGGCTCTGGTTTTGGTTCTTTTCTTTGACTTTGATCGACAACCTGATGGGGCATAAGTCCGGGGTTTTGAAATTTTGAATCAAATTTGAGTTGTAGAGAGGGAAAGGAGATGATGAGGACATAAACCTGAGAAAAAAAAAAAAAAAAGAGGGTAAACTTTGAAAATTGCATTTTAAGAAGTTCATAAGGAATTCATAGTTTTCTCATGAATTGAGGTTGGAGTTGCAGTACATAAGTGGATGGCTAAAGCTTTTCTAATCTCTTCCTGCAGAGGCATTCAATAATTATTAAGAAATTGAAGATTAAGAAAAGAGTCATAGACAAGCAACGGTAGTAAGGAAGAAATAGTTGGAAAGAGGGAGTTGTATCCACGGTATGATTAAAAACAATTCAAGGGTTGTGACCGTCCGTGCGTTATTGTGTTAAAATGCTATGTTTTAGTATAGCCTGACCCTTAACTTATAGAGAAAGAAAATATAGAAACTTCCTAACTTGCATGTACAACTCAAAATGGACTGCAGTTTTCTTATTGTAACATGACTATGGTAAAGAAGTTTTACTCTGTGTGTAGCTGAGTTCACCAATATTGGTGTTCTTCAGTGGCTGGATACTAATTTTCTAATGCTCATAATCTAATTGCAAAATAATCATTTTTTACATAGGATAGAGATTTTGAAGACAACAAAACAATCAGGATTAGAAGAGATGAAAGATATTGCTTCTCCTATGAGCCAGGTACGTTATACTTCTGCAGTTTGATATATATATTTCTTATTTTCTTATAT
The DNA here is from genome assembly GCA_947683365.1 of Euphorbia pulcherrima. NCBI lineage: Eukaryota > Viridiplantae > Streptophyta > Magnoliopsida > Malpighiales > Euphorbiaceae > Euphorbia > Euphorbia pulcherrima. The sequence continues at coordinate 12,164,947 of CANTUS010000016.1, forward strand.
CATAGGGATTGCTGGTGTTTTCTAAACTGCAAGCAAGTCTACAAATAAAATTTTTTTTTTCAAAATTTGCCTCATTTGGGCTTACAATAATAACAAAGGAAAACCTTATCCTACCCCGCCCGAATATGGACTCGAACCGACCTCTAGGATCACAACTTCAAGGCTCAACCACTAGACCAAGTCTTTGCCACTAGTATACAAATAAATTAAAACCAAGAGGAATAAGTTGGATGTCATTGAAGGAGAGAAACACAAGAAAAGGCTGTGTAGTTTCAGAAGCAGATTGCTGTGATGCCTAACTTTTCTTCATTACATCTTCCTTCAGTCCGCAGAGTCCAAGTCCCAAAGTACACATCCCCATTTTTTGCCATCCAACCCATCTGGCAACAACAACAGACTTCCTGTTCTTGGAGGTAATTCCTAGATCGGGCATGAGGTAATGAATTGTTGATTAATTAAACTCTTACCTTCGTCCTTTTGCCTTCTTTTCCATGCACCGGTTCTACTTTCTTTTTCGGAAATGAATATATACAGTGGTTGGTACGACATTCTGAACTCAGACTGATTGTGAATATGCGCTGCAAGACATTATAAGAATTGCACTAACTTTTATATCACTTGAGAATTTAATTACTTCATATATCCTATCCTGGTCTCTCTCGCTGATGAAACTTGAATTATTAAAATTCTTGAAATGAAAGGAATGAAGGAAATACACGGACACTTAGTTCTTTGTCACGAGAGGGGTAAACAGTTTCTGCTTTGCAATTTGTCTTTTTGTCAACTACATCCTGACATAATTTCTATTTCTCTGCATCCTGAATAGCATCTCAGAATATGCAGCCTCTTGCTATGCCAATATCAACTAATCGATCTCAGTCACATCAGCTTAATAAGAATATCCTGAATAATCTGGCCAGTTTGACATCAAGACATCCTATTGATTCTGGTTAATCACTTACTTCTATCCCTAGTATTGTGTATGTATATGTGTGTGTGTATTAATGCAGCTGAAAACACAACAAAATGCAGTGAACATGCTGCCTACTCAAGTGGAGCAATCACAAGAACAGCTATCACTGATGCAGTCACAGCCAACACAATTGCAACTACAGCTGGGTCTTCGGAAGCAGCCTGATGAACTACAACAAGATATGCAGCCAGGGATTGAAACATTAGCTCAATCACAAAGACCTAATCCAAAGACGTCATTTGGTATGTTATATACCTGCATTTATATTAGTGTGATTATTTGAATTTAAGGTGTTGAGTCTTCATATATATTGCATATATGCCTAAGTTGGTATAACTGTATAATTGCTTCTCATATCAAGTAAAGGTTGTCTGCTATGTAACTTTCTGAATGATTTCTGAAGGATTTAGGAATAGAGTATTCTACAATAAAATTCAATAGATGTTCTTAAAATATTTACTTGAGACGTAAATCTTAAAATCTTGATTTATCTGAACTGAGACCAAGTGATTTTACTACCTTTTATCTGTAGCTCATGCAGACTGATACCTCTATTAATAATATAGGTCAGTTTGTTTCTTCTCTTCCTTCATGTTCAGGCTTCTACTATTCCTTGCATTAATGCCAATTCGCCTAAAGTGCGTATATTCAGTTTATAATGCATGAAGTATTCATATCGACACATGATAACTTACTGCCATAGTCTCCTTCACTCATTCCAGACCCCCACCTTACCTGCGTTTACTTATATGTGCTATGCCACTTGTGTGTAGCTTCTCTTAATTCAACTCCACTGACTGGACAAGAGGAAGTTCACCAAAAGGTAGTTTCTTTTTCCTGTTGTGTGTTGGAGGAAAGTGGTGTGCTACAATACCGAAGTAAAGGATTTTTCTACTAGGGTCAAGATGTGGAAAATTGTTGGCTTCAAAAGGTACTTGAGAGTTGAGGTTATTTAGGAAACCACAGTGATCATTCTTTCCGGAAACAAAGTGCTACAAATTTTTTCTTTTCACTTTATTAATGTGAAACATACACTCTAGTTATGTATTCCAAAGCAATCGTATAGACTAAAGGTATATAGAAAAATGCAGATAGAAACACGACAAAGTTACTATTATTATAATTTTGTTATCTCAATTTCTTGATCAAAGCAATGAAGGAGATGTATGTTCCTGAACGAAATGACATATACCATAAAATTCCTCAATGTTACAGCTGATGAACTGACTCACTTAATATTTGCTGTGGATTGAATTGTTTTTACTTGTAGACTCTCATTTTCTAACCATGTGCAAGAAACTCAATGGTACAGTCATGTTGTCATCTGCAATGGTTTTCATTCCATTTATTCTGGTGCCCATGTATCCATTTGCTAATATTTGGTGTACTCCCAATGCAACAGGGACAGCTAGGCCAGCCTCACATACAGCAACCACAATCTCAAGTTTCCGAGGTGCAATCTGATGAAAATAAAATGAATCCACAAATTCAATCAATGATGCAAATATGCAGCATATTTCTCCATTTTCTTTATCTGGTGTTTCGACATCACAGCAGATGAATTCACTGCAGAAAGCTTCCACTTTAGAATTACGGCAAGGAGATGCAGTGGGTTCATTGCAGCAAAAAACAGTTGAACTTCTACAGCATAATACTGCTACTGCTCCTTAACAAGTCAATGTCACTGATTTCTCATTGCAAAGTGAGGTGAATATATGCTTCAGCCATATTTTTCTTTTCAGTTAAATCCTAATGTACTTCAACACCACCACCTTTTCCCACATCTCACTTCAATTGCTTCAGACTGCCTCTTCACAATTTTCACAACACTCTTTTCACAGGTTGATCAACAAAATCTACTATCATCTCTTACCAAAGCTGAAACTCCATTGCAGACTGCAAACTCTCCTTCCATCGTTCCATCTCCTTCAACTCCATTAGCTACATCATCAGTGCCAGGGGATTCCGAGAAACTTCTATCAGGGATATCACTTTCTAATGGTGCTGGACACATAGGAAAGCAACAAGTAACTGCCACTCAGTTACCTGCTCCATCCCTTGCAACTTGTACTCCTGGGATATCCGCTTCACCTTTGTTTGCAGAGTTTACGGTTTCTGATGTTGGTGGTCATGTTGATGCTATGTGTAGCAAATCAAATGTTGCTGATAAACCTATCGATCGCTTGATTAAAGCTATTAGTCATGCCCCTTTTATCTTCTTTTTACTCTCACTCCCAGACAATCTTGTTTGTTTTGGCTGATATATTTATGCCTTAACTGTGATTCCAGGTTAAGTCTGTTTCCTCTGAAGCATTGAGTGCTGCTGTCAGTGACATATTCTCAGTTGTCGGTATGACGGACAGAATTGCTGGATCAGCACCAGGTAATGGATCTAGAGTTGCAGTTGGTGAGGATTTACCAGCAATCACAAATTGTCATCTTCAAGCAAGGAATCTTATCACTCGAGATGGAGTAACTGGGACACGGAAAATGAAGCGTTATACAAGTGTTAAGCCCTTGAATATTGTATCATCAGCTGGCAGTATTAGTGAAAGCATTAAGTTCAGTGGTCAAGATACACCTTATTCGGAATCAACAGCAACATCAAGGTTCAAGCGACGTCGAAATGAGGTATTAATTTTCTACCTTTTTGATGGATTATTTACGGAAAAATATGTTCTAGTAGGAGGAAAAAAAATTTGCAGCAAGAGAAAATTTAAACTGGTTTCATTGTAATTCAGTGGCATATTGTTTAAATTCTATTTTGCTTGCATATCTAATTTTAGATTGAATAACATCTTTGCAGGCTACCACTTCTGATGGATTATTTGCGGAAAAATATGTTCTACTAGGAGGAAAAAATTTTTGGAGCAAAAGAAAATAAAACTGGTTTTATTGTAATTCAGCGGCACGTAGTTTAAATTCTATTTTGCTTGGATATCTAATTTTAGCTCGAATAACATCTTTGCAGGCTAATCATGCCCTGTTGGAAGAGATACGTGAAATAAATCAACGACTCATAGACACAGTGGTTGAAGTCCGTGATGAAGACATTGACCCAACTGCAGCAGCTGGAGAGGATCTGGGAACCATTGTTAAATGCTCTTATACTGCTGTAGCTTGAAGTCCAACCTATAAAGCACACTATGCTTCAGGGACAATGGTAGGCTTTCGAACCTAATGTGCAGTAATACACTACATATGCCCTGATTCAGTATCTATATGTGGCTTAATATGGTACAGTCTCAAATTCAGCCTCTTACATTACTTGTGCCCTCAAATTATCCAGTATGTTCTCCAATAGTGTTAGACAACTTGCCTGATGAAGCCAGGTAAGGAAACAAGGCATTATTGGATACCGGTACTAATTAGTGAATGTAAAATATGCCATTTGTCTGCTAACTTGGCTCGTAAATGAACAGAAAGGATGATGAAGATGTTTCAATTAAGGCTAAGTCAATGTTTGGCATCTCTTTGGGAAAACTTTCACAGCCCATGTCAGTTACAGAGATAGCAATGGCATGGAATGTTTGTGTTCGTGAAGTGATTATCGAGTATGCTGTACAGAGAGGCGGAGGCACCTTTAGCACAAAATATGGGACTTGGAAAAACTGCTACTAGCTGGAGTGCAGGATATATGATTGCCTTTATTAGCCTCTAATATGAGCTTTGCAAGTGCCGCCTGCCTGCTGCAGGTACATTACTGAACTATCAAAAACAGTCATCTCCAGATTGACAATTATTTCACTTTCTAAACAACCATTTGAGTGTTTTTTCCCCGCCTGCCTGAAGGGTACGGTGTAAAGTTGTGTCTTTAGTTAATATGCATTATAGGTATTCCCTCCATGTATAAACATGTTAGGTTGAACTTGTTTGTTGCCAATGTTTTTGTGGCCGTAGTGTATAGTATAGTTGTAGGTGCATTATATTCATGAAGTCTGTCCCACTGGACTTCTTATGTGGTTAGTGCCTATTGTTTACACTGGAATTCTCAGAATACAAAAATACATGCTAATTCTCTAGCTTCACTTTCCTCAAAAATACAAAACATACATGGTAGAATCGTCTTTTGTACAAAAATGACCAAGTGTTTGCTTTTATGTTTTGTTTAAAAAATTACTTTAATCTTGGCCATGCTTTCCTTTTATAACGTATATATGTATTATTAATCATTGTTCAAACATTATAAAACGGATTTGGATTCTTATAAAATCCAAAATCTAAATCCAAACCCATTCTTATAAAAGATATGAATGTTGTGGTTACTTTATTTTTTTGGACGTTAAAAATTATTTTGTCCTTTATACCATTGAATTAGTGGGGTAAAATTTAATCCAATTGTCATAAGAGCTAAGAAAAAAAATTAAGTCAACATAAATAAAGCCTATATCCAATGAATTTACTCAAAATTGATTATACCTCATGAAAATGAAAATTTATTAGTTCAAAAGTATGTCTTTCCCACTTATAATAGTTTGTGAATTTGATATATCAACGCATTTAAGGCTTACTAGAATTGCTGTGTGAAAAATTGGTGGCAATCACTTCAACCTCATAATATATGTGAATGCTTACCAATACATAAGCAAATTCAAATGACCTTTTTTTTCTCTAATTACCTTATAATTACCTAAATACAAGATTTTGAGCTTTTAATTTTATAAATATCAATTCAACATTTTTTAAATTCCACCGTAAAAACTTACTTCTTTTAATTACCTAAACTCTTTCTTAAATATAATATTTTAACTTTTAAATTTTGCTTTTACATGAATACAAGAACCCTCATTATAATAACTTTCTCTCTCCTAATTAATTTGATTTTTGCAACTTAAACACGACTACATCTCACTAACCGTTAATTTTTTCGACACGAGCCTTTAAAATATTTTGTTGGTCTTATTTTTATCTTTAAAATAAAATCCATATTAAATATTTTTTGAGCCAAATAATTTTTTCACATCTTATACCAATTTTACTAATGTTTTGTAAATTTTTATACCTAGTATAAGAGTGGTATAATGTCTTTATACCACCAGTTTTTCATTTATTTTTAGGTAGATAACATAAAACATTACCAACATTGTTCTATTTAAAGCAAAAAAAACTCTTATACCTGGTATAAAGGTAGTAAAAAACTAGTATAAGATTGCGAACTTTTTTTTTGTTCCAAAAATATTCAACATGGATTTCGTTTTAAAGATAAAAATAAGACGAACATATTCTAAAGGCTCATGTCTAAAAAATTAACAGTTTGTGAGATAGTCATTTTAAGTTGTGAAAACTAAATTAAATACGAGAGAGAAGGTTGTGGTAAAGAGAAAAACAATAACCTTAAAAGTGGTAGACAGCTAAAGAAAAAGAAAGTTAGGTATATAAAAAAATCCTATAAAGGTAGTATTTCCTTGTATTTCTCGATTACTTTACGTTGATTTAGAGTATTATAGTTCTCAAGCCCTCCCTCAAATAAGAACATTTTGATGCATCTTAATTTTACCAATTAATTAAACTAACTCCATGAATAATTACCCATAGGTTAATTGGTACACCACTTAATATTAATGGTGGTGGCCTTAAGTTCAATACCTAATTTCTTTAAAATTCTTAAAAAAAACTCCATGATAATTAAATCAATCTTGAGACAATATAAATATTAGTTTAATCACATAATATGTAGATCGTATTAAATATTTCGTACAAAACTTATGGATGATTCAAGCCACAAAACATAAGAGAAACAAAAGGAAGGTTATTGATGGTGTGGCAATAGAAAGAAGATGAATCTTTCATTAATAACCGACCGGAAAAGAAGATGAATGTCACACAAAATATAAATATATATAAGCCCGTCATGTTGCAAGAAAAGGAAAGAAACTATACTAAATACAAAGAATATATAATACATATTACATCACAATATAAAATGGTACATGATACCAAAAAGAATGTATTTTTCATGGTTTTAAAAACTGGATCGATCAATTTTCATTGGATTTACTCGTTAGTAAAAAAACTGGTCAATTTTGTGTTGAACTGGCTGATTTAACAGAAAACCGGCCGATTCAATAATATTCCGGTTTGACCGAGTAGCTTTTCAAAGTTATTTATTTGAACTCTTCTTGAGCCCCGTGTAAACCGATAAAAAAGGCAGCATTAAATTATATTTTACTCTCTCCATTTTTTTTAATTTTTCTTTTAACACATTTCATACTTTTTAAAAAATTAATTAATTAAGGAAAAAAACTATTTTATTCTCTAATTAATGTTTAATTTTCCACTCTATTATAATTAATGATAATGGAATAAATAAGGGTATAATTAAAAAAATAATTTAAAAAGTGCCTAAATATTTAAAAATAATAATAAAAAAATATTTAAAAAAATGACTGAAATCCTTATTTTAAAAAGACGAAGAAGTATTATTTTCTAATTCTGTCGTTTTAATATTTATGATCCCACTACTTAATATCTTTCACTTTATATATTTTAAATTAGCTTTAATAAAATCTGACTTTGCTCCTTCAGTATTATCCCCAAAAAACTTTCTACTCAATATCAAATGTTTAATTAATTCATTAAATTAATGTAAAATAATGTATATATCCGTATGTAAATATTAGTTTATTACTCAATGTTTTTTGAAATAAAAGTACGAAATTCATAATAAGTATTAGTACAACTTAAAAAATACAAGGGAGAAAAAATTTAGTTAGTTGCACGCACTAGAAAACCAGTTAAGAATTATGTTTAAAATTCTTAATTTTATAATTTTATAATAAATGTGTAATTTGTATTTAAATAAAATGTTAAAAATGGCTTAATTCAAAACTAAAATCGGTTTATAAAAAAATATATTTTTAGTTATCATATTGAATTTCATATTTCATGAGAAGTGTAAAATTTGAATAACGAAGTATTAGTTTTGAAATTAGTATTAAATATTAAAATAATAGGTTTTATATTACATGTTTTATATCAAATTATTGAGTATATATTAGTATTTTAACATACATTAAGAAAATTCGGTTCGATCATCGATTTAATTCGGTTGAACCTTAAATTCATGATCCAGTCCCTTCACCGGTGCGGTGGCCGGTCCGGAACTGAAAACCATAGTATTTTCTAAAACTAAACTTTAAAATCTTGTATTTTTTAAAAAAAACATTATTTAGTACATTTTTTAAAAAAAAATCTAAAAATCTTTTTTAACGTCTTTTTTCATGTTTGAAAATAAAATACATGTGTTTTCCAAATCAAACAACTGGAGGAAACAAATGCAGAGAAAATGCCACATATATTAGGTGGCTAGCTAACCAGTAACCACAACATTAGATTACATACCCTTTTGCCCCACAAATATATACCCTTTTGTCCCGCAAACAGTTCTCATTTCACTTGTTTAGTTCTTCAAAAATATAGCAATTCCAGCAACTTTATATACCCAATCCATCTCATCATCTCTTTCTTCACGCTACCAAATTAAATTTAGTTTATAAACTATACGACACAATGCCTAATAATGCAATTAAAAGACCTACACTGTATTCTTCCATTGTTTTTCTTCTCTTTTGCTCTGTGGCTAGTTTCTCATCAGCCGCCCTCAGAGTTGGCTTCTATAAGTCTTCATGTCCCTCAGCTGAATCAACTGTCAAAAAAGCAGTCATCAAATTTGTGTCTCGTAGTCCCGGACTAGGCGCTGGCCTCATTAGGATGCATTTTCATGACTGCTTTGTAAGGGTATGTACCATCCAGTGAAAAGTCCAATATTATCTTGTAATACTTAAATGGATTAATTACCCTTTTTTTATATAGGGATGTGACGCTTCTGTCCTGCTAAAATCAACACCAGGGAACCCATCCGAAAGAGAGCACATCATTAACAATCCAAGCCTACGTGGTTTTGAGGTGATCGATGAAGCCAAAGCACAACTCGAAGCTCTATGTCCTAAAACCGTGTCATGTGCAGACATTCTCGCTTTCGCAGCTCGCGACAGTTCCAACTTTCTCGGAGGGGTAAACTACGCTGTTCCAGCAGGAAGGAGAGATGGACACGTGTCAAAAGTAGATGAAGTAGGACAAAATCTTCCTCCTCCCTTCTTCGACGCAGAACAACTGATACAAAATTTTCAACATAAAGGATTATCAGCAGACGAAATGGTGACATTATCAGGAGCTCATTCAATTGGAGTATCACATTGTTCTTCGTTCTCTCATCGCCTTTACTCATTAAACACCACACACCTCTCTATGGATAGTAGATTTTCGGCTCTTTTGAAGTCAAAATGCCCTCCACAAAGTAACAATGTTGTTGGAAGAGATCCAACTGTGGCATTTGATCCTACTCCTAATCGAATGGACAATTCGTACTACTCGCAGTTGATGAACAATAGAGGGTTATTGACGTCGGATCAGGCATTGATGAATAGCCGCTTTACGCGGAGTATGGTGGTGAATAATGCGCGTAATCATGTTGAATGGGGATTAAAGTTTGCAAAGGCAATGGTTCATATGGGTTCCATTGATGTTCTTACTGGAACTCAAGGTGAAATTAGGACTCTATGCAGTGTTGTCAATTGATCCTCTCATTTTTAGATTATTTTGCTGATTCTGAATTTTCCCTTGATGATTCTTTCATTTGTTCCTTGCTGTTGTAATTTATTTAGGTGTATTCCAAATTATCTCATAGCTAGTACAATTGTAAATTGTTTAGTGTATGGTGATCCATTGCATTGTTGTGAAAGGTATATATAAATAGGTTGTCCATATATATATGATTATATAAATCACTTTCACTAGTACTTGTGTTGAAATCCTTAAAAATGAAAATTACTGAGAATGACTGGACATGAAGATTAAATGGAATGAAATTCTAATTGAAAATACGGATTCCAACAATAAGTGAAACAAAAACATAAAGAATGTTAGTATTATTTTAATTTTATTGTATGATCTTGGACGTTGGTAATTTCACTTTATATAAAGGAAATTATAATATTAGATGAATAATTAGTAGAACATCATTGCATATAAAAAGAAATTGCATTATTTGTGATATTTTATAGCACAAAACAAAGCATAACCATTGACTTAATTAGCGAAACCTACCGATAAGATTCCGCCAACTAATTTCTCCTAAATGGTACATAGAACAAAAATTAAAGTGCCTCCATTTCTTAGTGAGAACCTACTACAATCCAAAATCCTAATACAAATCCATATGCCGTACTTCCATAAAACCATACATCCACTTCATCTTCATTGGTGTCATGCTCTTCTTCTTCGGAGTGAGTGTCAGGTTGAGTATTACTCGAAGTGCAGTTGTTAATGAGCGGACGCCCACAAAGATGATTGCCCGTGAACCTTGAAGAATTAAAACCTTGCAATTGAGGCCCTGAAGGAATTCTACCTGACAAATCGTTATATGACAAATCCAATGTGCCGAGAAATGTCAAGGAAGACATGCTATTCGGAATTTCACTACAGAGCTGATTGTGAGAGAAGTCGATAACTTCCAACGCTTTCATGTCACCTATGCTTTCAGGAGTCCTCCCAGTTAAAACACTTCATGACAAATTCAAAGACACTAGCTCTATAAGCCTTGTCATTTCTATTGGAATTTCTCCCGATAAATTGTTGTTAGAAATGTCTATACTTCTTACAAATCTAAGAACGGAGCCATACTCCATCACTTTCCCCTTCATCCTTAACAAGGTTCTTTCCGTTAATGCCCATGTAGCATTAATATAAAATGAGCCATTGGAATCACTTTGTCATCATTGCATTCAATTTTCCAAAGCGACTTGGTATTGTACCAAAGAATCTATTATGAGAAAGGTCTAATATGTGCAATGAAACCAAATGACAAAGTTCCTTAGGTAAGCACCCATCAAACTTATTTGCATGCATGTTGATAATGCTCAACTCACGAAATCCATCTCCAATCCATGTGAAATTCTTTCCTGTCAAATTATTCTCACTAATATCAAGTAAGAATAACTTAGTGCAATTTTGAATTGAAGCTGGAACTTCGCCTGAGAGATTATTATTGCGAAGGTGTAGTGATTCCAAGTAACTTAGAGTTCCAATAGAGTTAGGAATTTGGCCACCAAAAGCATTGTTGCTTAATTTTACCGCACCTAAGTTCCTCCAACTCTCCCAACAATCTGGTATTTCATCATGCAAACGATTTCCTTCGAGATTAAGAATATCCATTCTCTTTTCACTTTCATTTTGTAGCACAAAAAGTTAATAGATCCCGAAAATGAATTATGAGAGAGATCTAATGCCGTAACATTCGATGAAAAATAAGGCAGTGCTCCACTGAAATTATTGGAACTCATGTCGATCAATGGCATGTATCCATTGGAAAAAGGGGTATTTGGAATGGCGCCATGAATTTGGTTATGAGAAAAGTTCAAATAATAACAATTTGGAAGCAAATCCCAAAACCAAATAGGAATTGGAGTTGAAATCTCACAATTGGATAATTCCAAACGCGTCAAATGCTTTAATAGACGAAGCCACTTTGGGAATTGAAATCCAATATTCCAGGACCCTAAAATTAGAATTTCAAGTTGGTGAGGAGGAATCCAGTTGGAACTTACTCTCAATGCAATGTTTTTTCTCATCCCGGATGCAACAAAGCGGATAAGGCTTGTGAGGTTTACAAAGTGAAGTTGAGAAACCTCACCCTCCAAATCATTATTGGTGATATAAGCATACTTAAGATTTTTAAGATTTCCAAAAGATAAAGGGATTGGACCTGAGATCAAATTATCCGATATGTCGAAGGATATAAGATTCACACACGATAAAGGAACTATTGGACCTGAGATTAAATTATGTGATATGTCAAAGGCAACAAGATCTTTGAAGTGGGTAAAATCACTAGTCAAATGGCCAGATAACTGGCAATCATCCAACCATAAAAATTGTAGGACACTCGAAACACACTTTGACATTATGGAAAGCACATCATTTATTTCTTGGTTCAATTTAACACCTGAAAGGGATAATGATCTCAAATTGCAAAAATTTTGAAATGAATTTGGAATTCCATTTTCAAATTCAAGGTTATCATTGTAAGATAAACTAAGTGTAACAAGAGAAGTCAAGTTTCCAATACCACTTGAAATTTGACCTTCCAACGTATTGCTACCGAGATCAAGGAATTGCAAATGGGTTAGATCATATACCAGTAGGGTATGGAAGAATTGAAACCATTCCAATACAAACCAAGTTCCTCAAGGAAAGACATATTTTGAAGGCCACTTGGAATTGGACCGCCAAAAAAGTTAGAAGAAAGGTCTAGGACAACAAGAGATGAGGAGTTGAGACTAGGAAAAGACCTAGGACTCAATCTTGGAAGAGAACAGTATGACAAGTGCAATTCAACCAAAGACGAGGTTGAACTTATAACCTTAAACCAATCAAAGGATTGACTTAGGTCAACATCACTCAAGTCCAAAAATTCTAAAGAAGAAAGACCAGAAATCCAATCCAAATTCTCAACATAAAGATTGAAACCTTGAAGATTGAGATATCTTAAACTAGAGAGATTTCCAAGCTGGGGAGGAATGACCCCTCCAAATCGAGCGCGAGAAAGATTAAGATATCTTAAACTATGCATTGAACCAATGAACTCGGGAATGGCAACACCTCCAAAATCATTAAAGCTCAAGTCCAAGTAGCTCAAATATTTCAAGTGAAGCAAAGAAGAACTCACCTCTCCACCCAATATTGACTTCCTGTAGTATTCTCCATAATCTTCATCATTGTATTGCCTATAATACTCTTGTGAAGAAAGAGTTCTGAGATGAATTTGGATGACATGACCGGTTATGTTGTGGCAGATGATTCCGGTCCAAGTGCAGCAGTCCGATTGGACAGCAACCCAATCGGCTAGACGATTAGAAGGACTAGAGAGACCATTTTTGAACTGCAAAAGAGCATCTCTCTCACTCTCAATGCATCCTTCAACGCACAAATAGATGTGAATTAGAAAGAAAATGGACCAAAACCAATTACTACTCATCATTCTAGTTTATTCTTTGTAAGCTTGTGAATATGAAATACTCATGAGATGATTGTCACTACTATTTATAAGTGAAGTAAATAAATTAGGCTGCAAGTTTTAGATTTTATATGTTAAAATTAATTTTGAGGAAAAAAATCTGTCAATATTTCTGTGTTTTCATTGGCTTTCTATGTTGTCAATCATCAATATAAGAAAAATGTGTTGACAAATTGGATGAAAATGCACAATATTTTCCTCATATATATAGTCTCGATCACCATCTTTTCAAATTTCTCTACAACGTGCTTTTGACCAAATTAGATGTTCACACTTATCATATATTACTAGTAAAGGAGTCAATAATTGCTATACAAGACAAAGGCCTCAATTTGTAAAATTTTGAAATTTGAATTAATTAGATGATAAATAGCAATAAAAAAAAGTCGATTCAAGCAAAAAAAGCAACAGAACTATCCTAAATTCAGCAATGTTATTCCAAGTTTACATAAAAACCAAACCTAGAGCACGGAATCGGAAAAGAATAAAGAGAAATAACCTGAAACTCGCAATCTGTTGATCAAACATGGCATCAGAAATTTCAAGGAGTCCTTGCCGGGATCATCTTGGATGGAAACAGCAAGCTTGGAGAGTCTCCAGATACCTTGGAATTTGTTGTCGACAGGTGAAAGAGCTTGTTTATGATTCAATTTGAGTTTCTTGTTGGAAGGATACCTCTGATTGCCCGTACGCTTGGAAGCACAAAGTATACGCAGAGACAGAGTAGGGTTTTGGAAGTGGCGAGAGAGGAAAGGGTGCTGTGTAATTTAAATGGGTTAAATGATTTTTGAACTCATTTGTAGAATGGAGGTAAAGTAATATTTTGTTTATATATCTGTGTTTAATGATTTTTTGTTTATAGATTTTGTGTTTATCTTCGTTTGGGCGGTGTAATTGAAAATAAAAATTAAAGTACGGATTTGAATTAAATAGTATTAATCATTCTTAAGGGTGTTTAAAAGTTGAGAGTGATCGATTCCTTTTTATAAAATAAGAATTCGACTCCTTTTTGCTGAATAAGAATTTTAGTGCGTGCCTCAAGGATTAAGATCTCTAAAGTTTGGAATTGCTAAAAATTTGTATATTTCAGTTAATCTCAACTATCCATTGAGTTTTAATGATTTAAATTAAGTTTTAGTGATTTTAGGGTTCGCAATAAAATTAAATCTGAACTATTAAAATTCAGTGAATGAATAAAATTAATTGAAATCTATAACTTCGTCCATCAAAGGCAAGTGTACAATTTATCAAATAGTCTAAGTATTGACAATAGAAGAATCAATAATTAGGGTAGCTAAAAATAGGAGGAAAGGCTAAATTAAACATAAGAGATTTTATTCTAGTTCAACCTCTTGCCTACGTCCAGTTCCTGAAATGCTCTCCTCTGAACTTTAATCCACTGATATTCAACTCTTTCTGAAGTAGAAAACCTTCACTAAAGAAAGAAGTTAATATTTCAGTTTGCTTATATATCTGTAAATTGATGCTTAGATTTTACGTTTTATATATGCATTATGTAAGAAATTGTGAACAACATTGTCTGTTGTATCTCTTTCCAATGACTTAGTTTTCATTAAAACCGTATGTATTGATGTCAGACCTATCTTATTTATGTGACATGTGAGTCCATGACTTTATGTCTCAAATACAAAAAAGTTCAGACATTTGTACAAGAACTGTATAATTTTTAATTAGTAAGAAGTACGCTCTCTAAAAGAATTGCTCTCTAATAATTTGAAGTTTGTGAGAATCATGTCTTTCAAATAGTTACAGAAAGAAGTGCTCTCTAATACTTAAAAGTAGACATGTTCAGCCAACCCGTGGCTCGTCTAGCTCGTCCAGATCCGTCCTTTATGGGTCGGATTTGAGCAAATATATTATGTAAAAAGTCCGGCCCGATCCAAGCCCACTAAAGTCCGAAGATATATTGGGTTTGGCTTGAATTTAGTATGAAAATTCAAGCCTCCCCAATATGTATATATTAATAAATATATATATATCTACTATTTACACCCCCTAATTGACATTCTACACCTGTTGGATAGGGACTCTAGGAGCACTACGTGCGTCGTATTGTAGCTGGGCAAAGCCTTGTGGCAAAGTGATTGCTGGATGTTTATTTTCCTTTTCTGTGCTTTCATGCTTTTCTAATTCATGTTCTTTTTCTTGTTTGCTTTGTATTACTAAAAAAAATATATTTATTAATTACAAAATATATATATATATAATTATTAATTTTAAATAAAATATATATACATATTTAAAAATATTTATTAATTGATGGGTGGGTTGAGCCGGGCTTGAGAATGGGGTTAAAAACTTAGGCCCGGTCCGGCCCTGCCAAACCCATGTATATATTGAAGTGGGCTGGCTTGGACTTGGACATAGCTAATTTTTTATCGGCCCGACTTGACCATGCCCGACCCCGACCCTACCCGCCCATTGAACAGATCTAGTTGAAAGTTTGTGAGAATCACATCTTTCAAATAGGAGCAAGTGATAAAGTATACTCGAAGTATATCAACAAGTTGAGTGTGGAGAAGTACATCATTCACAGTAGAGAAGTGTTCCATGAATTTCAATAAAAATATTAGCACATATGAAGCTAGGAGTGTTGAAAACATGCATAACTCCAAATTTTGACATTATATTTGCTAACCAGGTCCGATCCTGAGGGGTGTGCATAGGGTATGACCGCCCAGCACGACATAACTCAAAACAATAAGAAGCCCAAAATTATATTTTCTTAAAAAAATTAATACAAAAAATAAAATATAATGTTATTGTTATTTATTTTTCAATATAATAGTTGTTGTTGTTTGTTGTTACAGTTTACGATTCTTTGTTGTTACGGTTTGTTGTTTACTACTAATTGATCTTTACTAAGTGTTTAATAAAAATATGATTTGTAGTTGCGGTTCGAGATGTAAAATAACTAATAAATTTCGTTCTTCCAATTCATGTAAATTGGAAGCATCTATAACCCATGTAATTTAAATAAATTATTAAAATTTGTATAATTTGAGTAAGTTGAGTAGGCTTATTCAAAATTATTCACAACCATTTTCTAACCTTGAAATGAAAGGCACAAGTTCATAGATATTATTCCAAACAATTAAATAAACAATTATCATTTCGTATAGAAAATAATATTCAGTTCGCTTCTAACTTAATTGTGCACTAAATAGACAGGCTCTGATACCACTGTTGGGAACTGACAGTCAAATTGAACATGCATAACAGGCATGGCGGAAATTCAAAATTTTGTACATGTCCCTAGGAACTCCTAATAGATGCATATAAATTAAATAAAGCCTTAACTGAATAATTATCTACCTAGGTTAACATGCAAAAGGGCTAGTCATACCATAATTCTAAATTATATCCTAACACATATATTTTATACTAAGCATGTTATAACTCTAAGCTATAACCTAAGCATGCAAAACAACCTAAGCATAAGTATTAAGTCTAAAAATGCTTAAAGAAAAAGACCTAATAATTACAAAAGAAAGAAAGAAAACTTACTAGTTGAAGCGTGCTTTAGCGGAACCTCTTTGCACAAGCCTCCAAGCGTAGGATAGCCTCTATGAGTATCCACACGAACCCCACCAACCAAAAACTCCCTGAGAGGAAGAACTAAGGAGCCTCGAGTAGTTGTTAGACCACTCTAGAAGCCCCACTCAAAAATATAAACTAGAGGTGCCCGAATAAATTCAGGCTCCTTAAAAGAACTTGCTCAATTACCCGAGAGATTAATCTTTGCGAATCTCAACTTGGGATTTATGCTTGAGCTTGGTGCACTTCGAAAGGGGGAGAAGTGAAGCCTATATATAGGCTTAAGGGAGCAAAAAGGCTCCCCTTTTTCTGATGTGGGATGTGCAAAAACGCACATCCCACGAGGGTTATGCCCACATATCACCATAACCTGCGGGCATAGCCCGCCCACACAGTGTCCTTTGCACGCTGTGTGTGCCGCAAGGCAAGCCCATGCACGCTTGCCTTGCACGCGAGCTGGGCCTCAAGGCCCATGCCGCGAGCCCAGCTCGCGGCCCGCCTATTGGGCTGCGCCTTTGGGTACCCCATTTCCATGGGCTGCCGCGAGCAATGCCTAGCATTGCTCGCTCACCTTTCGGTGTATTTTTACGCATTCGAGCCTCTACAAAATATATTTTGTACCCTCGGTCCAATTTAACTCGCCAAAGAAAAATTCCCCTTTTAATCTTTTTTAAATAAATATTTATTTTACGACCCTAATAAATTAGTTACCAGTCAAAAATAAATTCCTTGATTTCTCCAAAATGATCTAATCATTTTTAACCAATTAAATAATAATCTAATTATTATTTATATTATATTTTTGTAATAGAATAAATCTATTAGTTTTTTACTAAGTCTGATGAAGGTCCAAGGTGTGTGACCTTATAAGTATTGAGCTGTTAAGGCTTAACCAACCCTTGTTCTAATGGAACCATTGGCTCGAGGTTCTACACCGTGAATAGAACTCGATTACCTTAAACGACTGTAGTACGCATCTAGCAAGGGTCTACCATCCCCCATTACTCGGAACGTCATTTATGCTTATGACTTAATCCCGGTTAATGCAATAGTTATCTAGTGCGATAAACTCCTTCCATTCTTTAATATTAGTACCATCTGGTTTATAGGGTTCGGTTAAAGTGTTAACCCACTAATAGCAAGGTTACTCCAAGCTATCCCGGTTATTGACTTGTTACCGAAGTATATTGCCTTTTACCATAGTGTGTTTGACTAGAAACCATTTCTACCAAACACATACTCTGATCAGAGGTTTATAGCAATCATAACTTCAACAAGTGGCCAGGTACAACTCCTTAATATATCCGGAGCGATGGATTCTTTCCGACTACTCAACTTACCAACGTGTTGTCATCACTATACCCGTAATCACCCGTAACACCCTAAATTAATGAGTGTGTGGGAATGACCCAAAGTATAGCAATAGTACCACATAAGGTAACTAGTATCTCAAGTATGAGGATATTCACAAAGCATATTGCATGAAGATAAACACTAACACATTGATATATATACCAAGTGTTTATCTTACTGCGGTCTCCAATATATCTCCCAGATATATCCATGTGTCAAACTTAAGGCACCACCTTCAATCCTTAGGAGATTAACTGCTTGGACCCTTTCCAAGAAAGTTGACCACATGCTAGTCTTTCCGTTTCATCAATATCCTTTCTTGATGAAACTATGACTAGGGATAGTTTAGACATAATCATAATTGCACATGAAGCAGGTCTCACTAAATATAGTCCAACTATAATTTCTCTGACTTCATGCTATGATACGTCAAGGACTTTTGTAAACATACATCAATGGATACATTTAACCAGCTATTATATATTTATAAACATTGATATAAAAAAGATTAAATGTCTTTATTAATTAAATAAAATATTCATACTATTATATAATTAAGATATATCGCCCTAATTGCCTTAAGGGCATACATCATATCCAACACTCTTTGCCCTCCGGACTTGGCAAAATTGCATGAGTTAATTTTCTCATAAAGGTCATGTGTCAACTTATTATTGGAGATAGGAGAATCAGATTAATGGCATCTTTACAAAGTCAAACCAACTTGAAATTGATATGTGATATTTAGGGGTAGATTAGTGCACTTTTGCTAAGTTCAAGGGCTAAGAAAAACTTTAAAAAATTCATGGCAGTAGTCACTTGGATTATTTTTATAGAAGTAGGAACAATTAATTTTTTAAGAAACTTGTGGCTTGAACCCAAGACCCCTAATTCCTTTCTCCACTTTAGAATGAAGTTGTGGCGGTTTGAATTAGGTTACGTGGGTAGAGATGGATTCGACTCATTATTTTGTTGTCATTATGGTTAATATCTTAACTCGTATATATAGGTGTCGTTATGATTTCTAAAACTAAGGAAATAAATTATATATAAAATTCATGTGAACAACAATGTCTTTAGTTTGTATTTCTCTTAAATTCATGATATAGTGTCCATCGAAATTTGCATCCCAGTCCTCTGCATTGCATGGGTGACCACTTCTTGAACATGCTAGTTCCCTTATCGATCGACAAAGGTGAATCAACAAAAAGGGGCAGCCCAGGCGAGTGGCTAATGAAATGGACACAGAAAATACAACTTCTAAAAACTATATATAGGTTCAAAAACTATAGAAAAAATTTTAAATAATGAAATTGTAGAGATATATTTATGAAAATAAAAATATGTATTCATATAGTTTTATTTTATTTTCCTAGAGAATATATTATTAACACGGTAATGAAAAACAACTCGATTACATAGGAAAAGAAAACCAATCGTTAATAATTGAGCTTGAGAAACCCCGCATGAATAAATTGGGTGCATTGAGCCTCCGAATATTAAAAATTAGAACTCTCTAATCGAGCATTTTTTTAATATATATAAAATTTTGTTTCATGAACCCGTTTTCTATCTTTCTAGCAATTAATTTATATATGTATTGGTTTTTCACTCATGAATTGTAGAAGTTTGATTGTAATGGAAAACACAAGTGCAAACTTTTAGTCAAACTACATCTTTGGTGATCCAATATCACTTATAAGAGCTAGTTTGGGATGACTTTCCCATACTATTTTTCCGACAAACTCCATTTTTAAGCTTTTTTAAGTTGTTATTCTGAAAAGTTCAAGAATTTAATGGCAAACAGTTCGTAATTAATTAGTATTAAGATTTAAAATCTTTTATCCAATATCAAAATATGTTGTTTTATTAAAAGTTTGTAAATAAAACTTTTCATGACAGCAGCTCTAACAATAATTCTAAATAGACCCAAATAGCCACTGAACTGGCCGATTGCCTCAGGCGAAATTAAAATTAAAGGCCCTTTTATTGAAAAAATTTCATGTAAAATTGAAATATATTATAATAATAACTAAATATAAACTATTTAAAGTGAATCTTAACTTGATAATTAATTTATCTTAAAGTTCTTAAAATTTATATATATATATATATATATATATATATATATATATATATATATATATATATATATATATATATATATTTATGTAGGTGGAATAAAAATTATGGACCCCTCTTAACAGTGAGCTCTAGACCGTCGCACCTCTAATCTATGCTTAGGACCGATCTTGTCATTGAAAAATTTTCATTACTACAATGTCGAATGTCCCATAAAATGCTATGGTTTTGTTTGTTCTCGAAATATGACATATTTGAGCTATTTGGTCTATATATGATTTTGTTTAACAAGTTAAAATCTTAAATAAATTTTCAATTTCATATGACTCAATTATTTAGAATTAATTAAAGTTTGTAAGAGGATGTTGTAATCTGATTTACGTTATTCATTAGTAAATGAATTATTGTCATGTGAAGATTTCACGTTGTTGTTTATTCATGAATTAAAGTATCTTTCCTGTACTTACCAAAAAAAATTAATTAAAATATGCTGTAGTTATTTAAATACGTGGCTTGTGGAGGGAGAAAGTATGACAGGTGTCAAGTCTAAGTGGAAGAGCGACGGCGTAATCAGTACACTGCCATGGATGAGGCGACATGTGTGGAAACGTGTCACACTGTGTTTCAGCAAAGTTCCAAAACTATGTGAATCTGCCGGTGATTGGATCCAGCCGTTAGATTCCTTGTTTTATCGTTTTCTTTCATTCTCTAACTCCAAGGCAGTTTTAGTTATTATTAACAATAATATCTGCTATATTTGTTTGTCCGATTTGCTTACCCTTTTTCTCATTCTGCTTTCTTTTCCCTGTTCACAATTGTTTAAACTAACCGAATCGTTCGATTTAATTATAAAAATTGTAATTGAATCATTATTAAATTATAATTAAATTGTAGTTGAGTTTAATTGAATTGTGATTGAACTATTAAATCTGTAAATCGTTGCTTTCATCGATTTGATATTCAGTCTGATTTCAATAACATTCATTAAATCAATGTTATTAAAACCAACCTGAACCGGCTAGTTTAACCGAAAAACCCGTAAATGAACTGCGGTTGAATCCAATAAAATCACGATTGAACCGCTAAAATCGTAAATTGTTACTTCATTAATTCGATATTCAGTCCGATTTCAATAACATGGTTTAAACATCTATATTTCTTGAAAAATATATATAGAAAGACAATTTTAAAACCATGAAAACAACTTTAAGTGATTAATTCTTAGTCTAAGAAAAACTTCGATATTGAACTTTCCATTTGAAACAAATGGAATCAAAGCATATTCATATAGTATGCAAATCTTTTTATTCTAATTTGTTTTATCTATGTGAATAGTTTAAATTTTTTATCAATACTATTATTTATCATTTTTGAGTTGATGCAAATATGTCGAACAATTGAAAGGATATTCAGTTTTTTCGTTTAGTTCAACTCTTACCTAAAATATATTATTGTGAGTTGATATTGTTTGTTGATTAGTGGTTACAAATTGGATGGTAAATTTATAAAATGAGGGTTTAAAGGATTTTTTTATAAAATGGGGTATGTGATTTTAAAAAATTTGTAAAATGGGTCCTATAGATTCAAAATAGCGGTGTTACATTGAAAATTTTTAACGATTCAACATTCTAAAAATTAAACTTGTTATTTAAAAATTAGGTCTAACACCCTTTTTAGACCATGTGCTATTGCTGGTTTATCCTTTGAGTCCCTCTGCTATACATGTTACCTTTCTAGTCCCTGTGCTTTGGGTTCCGTTACCCATTCGATCCTTATTTTAACGAGTTCAAAAAAATCATGTCACGCTGAACTCATGTGTCATTTATTTACTGACATGGCACCACTTATAACATTTAATTACAAGTTGTATCTTCTTCTTTATTTTGTTTCTTTCATCTTTCTCCTTTTTTTTTCTTTTCTCAACTCATTATCGGCAATTTAGAATATTGCATATGTTCAAAATCATAAAATTCATTCGTCAAAATCTCAGCATTATCTCTTGCTAAGAAGCACACATGAGAATTAACCAATCAAGGAAAGTCTATGGTGACAAAAAAACGCCTGAGAAGAACATCCATGAATTACTCAGATGATAGCAGTCTCCGGTGCCGGGAAAAGGACCTGAGAAGTAAAGCGATCGCAGTTTCAAAATCAATTAATAAATTCAACTTGAATTTCGAAGTCCCCTTTATTCTACTTTACAGTACTTCTTCTTCCAATTTAAAAAACCCCAGTACCAGTTTAATAATTATAAATTAATTCTATTTGAACCTCATTTTCTCCTTCCTTCTTCTTCTCAAATGAATTCTCAACTGAAATAACTTAATTGTATTGTCTAAATAATTCATGATTCAAAGAAATAAAATAGGCTTATGTAAATCGACGGTGAATATGAACTCAAATTAACATGGAATCGTAGAAAATGAAACGGTGGTTGCAGTTGCTTTAATGAAGTAAAACACAAATGAAATTGGTTTGAAGAGGGAAGCTGAATTTAAGTTTATGTACAGGTGTATGCTTTTGAGTGGAGGGTATATAAGAAACACTTATCTATCAGGACACGTAGATAAAATAATGCCAAGTAGATCCAGCTTCTTCGGGTCTGTTAAGAAAAGGACCAAATGGATAACGGAACCCAAAGCACAGGGACTAGAAAGGTAACGTGTATAGCAGAGGGACTCAAAGGGTAAACCAGCAATAGCACAGGGTCCAAAAAGGGTGTTAGGTCTAAAAATTATTCATCATGATTTGAATAATTTTCAAAAAAATTTTATTTCTTATAATTTTTTTAAAGTTTATTATCATAATTTAATTAAAAAAATATTTACAATATTAAAAAAATTTCAAAAATTTTTTTAAAAAAATTTGTCTCATATGGGCTTACAATAATAACAAAGAAAAACCTTATCTCACCCCGCCCAAGTGTGGACTCGAACCTGTGACCTCTAGGATCACAGCTTCAAGGCTCAACCACTAGACCAAGCCTATGCCACAATTTTCAAAAAATTTAACTAATGTGTATTATATTTTTAATAATCATCCCGCAAAAATTCAGATAAAAATAAGATTACCCATTTTCGTGACATAATTTAATATTGAGGATCTTTTATTTATAATTTTTTTTGAAATAACAGACCCTATTTTTAAAAAAAATTCTCAAACCCCATTTTCCAAATGAGTGAAACCATATGATACTTTTTTAAGTTTACCTTTTTTTAGGGTAACGATTCTCTAAAATAACTTTAGAGTGAAGTTAGAGAGAGATGGAGATAAAAAAAAGTGAGAGAAGAATTTTGTTGGGAGTTGTGTAATCAATCTTAGCCATTTAAAATGTGATGAATGATTGGATATTACCCAACTTTATTCTAAAATTATTTTTCAACTTCTTAATCCTTTTTTTAACTAGTTTAAATAACTCTATCATCAAAAAAGTAGAAAACTATTTATAGGATTTATTAGAGAGAACCATTAAGTAAATGGTGGATGAGTAATAAATAGTGTTCACTCCACATGCATGAGATAAAATGTAACAGATAAGAGCATCCTTATTAAACAGTGGATTGTATCAATTATCTTATATATAAGTAAAATTAGATAATTAATTAAAAATAATTTTATATTAGATTTTTTATTTTCTCTTTTTTATATGATATAATATAATAAATATCGCACAATGTCTATTTGATCTTTTACAGATAGATAATTAAATAGAAGTTTGAATAATTAATTTAATATTATTTTATTGATGAGAAAGGCTATTTAGTAAATTATTTAATTTTTTTTATTATTTTATTTTAAAAAATTATAATAGATTATCAAATAGACAATCTATAATAGTTACTTTTGAAAATGTCTTGTATATTTTACCACATTATCAATATAATCTTCTATTCTATATGTCACATAATTCCAGAACACACAATCTATTAAAAATGCTCTAAATTATTATGTTATACTAAAATAGATAAATTAAGTAATTAATATAATATAATATTAAAGGCAAAAAATATATAAGCTAGAGTTTTGAAATCTAAAATATGGTCTACAAAAATAGAAATACAAAAAATGGAATTCTCAAAAGAAAAACAACTGTATTTTGAAATATAAAATGGAGCCGAAACTCTAAGGAAGCTATCTATTATGTTGATGTTGATTTTGATGACATGATAGATATCAACTATATGTTTAAATGGTCGGTTACATATTTATTTAGTTATTTTAGAAAAATCAGCAAAACAAATAACTGAAACTAAAACAACTGCCATAAAGAAGTATCGGAGAGAGCAAGAAATTTAATGAACTGTATCGAATCGAATCGAATTAAATTCAATCGAACCAAATTTATTAGGTTCGGTAGTTGGTTCATATAATGTTTTGCTTATTTAGCATTGGTTTGGTTTTCGGTTATGAGAAAAAAAAATTAAATAAATTGAAAATCAAATTTAATTAGTATAATATATAAATATATTAAAAAAAATTAGGGAACCTCATACTAGAAGTCTAACTAATAGTGGATATTAAAATTTTTTATTTATGTTTTATCAAATATTAATGTTATAAGTATTATATGAAAAAAGACATAGAGAACTCCATATTAAAACTCAATAAAGGGTGAACATTGAAACGTTTTATTAATTTTAGTTGATTTATATTATTTGTTATATTTTATAAGATACGAATAAATTCTTTGACTGAGTTTTGATTGGATTAGTTTTTTTACTATATTTTATTATCAATATATCAATTTTAAGTTTAGCAAGTTATTAAATTTTATAATAAGTAATTCAAATAATAATTACATCTTAACGTGAAAAGAAAAGTTTAGTTCTATACTAAATCGAATCAAATCGAATCTAAATATTTAGGTTCGGTCCGAACCAAATCAAATTTTAAATAGGTTCGGTATTAGATTTCTAATTTTCTTATTATTTAATTTTCAGTTTATTTAGTTCAATTCTTAGACCGAATCGAACAATGTTCTCCTCTAATGAATTGTAACAGTTAGCTTTAATAGATCCCAAAAAATCACTTATTGGCCATTTGGGACTCGTCAAACAGCTGTTTTTAGCTTTTTTTTTTATATTAAATAATAATTTTAACATTAACTTTTGACTGTTTAGCAATTTTGAAGGAAAAAATAGCTATCAATAAAAGCTAACAACAATAGCAGACACAAATGAACCCTCAACCATGAAAAATGACAACTCATGTACCAAGATAAGTTTATATTTATTAGGAAGAACAAAGAGTTATATGACCTGTATCAAATCTTTCTACGTGAAAATAATATTTTCTAATTGTTGGAAATTCACATTTTCTAATTATTAGAAATTGACTATATATATAAGGAAATTATAATAATAAAGAGAGAAGGTAGAGAGAGAATTTGAGAGAAATTTTTATTTCTTATTTCTGAGATATATGAATTGAAGTAATTGAATTCCTATTTATAGACAAATTCAACGGTAAAAATGGTAAATAAGTAAGAAACATATTACATCAAATAATAATGACAGGTAGAAAAGTAAAAATCATATGACATGGGTCCTACATTAATAATTTAACACTCTCCCTTTGATGTATCATCTGCCACGAATGAGACACTGTCTCGTTAAAAACCTTATTAAGGAAAAACTGTATGAAATAAAAACCTCAACTAAAGAAAAAAGAGTACAATATTTTATCTCCTTATTCACGAGTTAATTAAAAATCTTCACGACAATACATTCTAATACTGTAAATTAATTTTATAAAAATAGATTGAGGGAATATAAAATAACTAAATAATGTATATTTCATTATATGTTTCTATATAATTTTATTTCAAAGATGACAGTACTAAAATTACAGCTTTCAGGTATTAATTGGACCGCTTTCATAAATTTTATACGTGTCATTTATACACGACACAACTCTTTTTTCTGTTACTCAAAAAGCGTTTATACTCCACGTCATTTTCCTTTTAAATCTTTTATTTTTCCTTTTAAAGTATTTTCTTTTTCTAATAGAAATTACTTTTCATTTTTTAAAGTTGCATTATTAACCTCCTTTTCCTCCTTTCAAATTGTTTATAATATCCGCTTGTCTGGAATGTCAATTTGTTTTAGAGAATACAATTCCATTAATTTTTTAACCTCAATTTTATTATTAGTAATGGACACTTAGACGAAATCAATTTTTCTAAAAATTAAATTCTTGCAAATTTGTGGATGAAAAATCATGTAACAAACAAAATTAATATATTTTTAATATAAATTTTGATTCATATAAATTTATCTATTAACAATCAATTAAATTTTTTCATGTGAATGGGTCTTTGAAATAAAAAAAAATAAATTGACAAATCAACTCAATTAAATTCCATCAAGAAATTTAATTTTAGTTATTTCTTTTTCTTAAATGAATTATTCCTAAACATAGACATTATTAATCTTTTCATACTACTAAATATTATTTTATTCTCCAATAGTTTTTTTTACCGGAAGATAATTTTCTATTGCATAAGATCAGAGTTCATTATAGCCTTAATTAAAGGTGGACAGATATTATGCCAAGTCTCTATAATAGTCGAAGAATCAGCTACTTTTAGAAACATAAACAATTTTCAAAGCAATAAAAGAGTTTAATAAAGCTAAACAGTCACATAAAATAGTTCCTCCAGACAATCAAAGGGGCAAATTATTATTCAAATGTGTTACCACATTCAAACCATCCATCTCTAGTACCACATTATCAATATAATTCACCTTTAACCAGCTTAATACCCCATGCAGCTCATAGCCTCAACAATCACATGAAATAGTTTGTTTATATTTGATAATTTAACCTGTTTCATCGAATCCAATCATTCAATGAAACAACAAAATAGTTTAGTTTTACTTGAATAAGCTCAATTAATTAAAAATAATTCATTCATACATTTATCTATTTTTGGAGTGAAATAATGTCAGTTTATACACAAAGGAAAAAGGAAAAAGGAAAATATACTGGAAAAAGCGAAAAAAAAGAGAGCCTTCTTTGGGGAAAGAAAAAGTAAACTGGCTTAATTTATTTTAGTAACTTTTTATTTTCCTTAAATGACGTTTCATTAAAAAAATCCAATTACTGAATATTATTTCCTTTTCTCTAATAATTTATTTTCACACCAAAATATAAAGTTATATTATATAATTACTTTATTTTTATAAAGTAACAATACTTTACTTATTTATGGTTGATTTTATAGAAATACGTGGCCATTGTTCAAAATAAATAAATTTTAACAAATTTGATGAAATTCATTTCTAATTTCAATTTTTTTTAATTTGAATGGACAAAATGTTAATTTTTAATTCTCTAATTTTGAATTCCACGGAATTTATCATGTTAGAATCAAATCGCATTAAAATAGGTGTAATTTGTAAATCCTCATTTAATAAGAGTAAAATCTATGAAACTAAGCTCAATTCTATATCTTTTCATATGTTATGCTAAGCATAGTAATTCATTTCTTATGTATGTGGAATTCATTTCTAAATAAATTTCATTTTTTAATTCATTTGTTCCAATCAAGCCCATGATGAATATGGTAGAATAAAATAATTTTTGTTAAAATAATTTTTGTTAAAATTTTATTATAAACAATCCTAGATTAATATCTTATAAATAATGTTTTAAACTAATGTTTTTCTAACTATTTTCAATTGAAATTTAGCTTTATAGTCGTATTCGGTCATTTTATATTAGAATGAATAGACAAATTTTAAAAAAGTAGCTTGTGGTTTTACTCATTTATAAAGTGGAGTATGAGAATTTTTTTTTTATAAAATAGGGTCTGTGATTTTAAAAATTTGACAAAAAGAGAATTCTCAATATTAAATTATGTCACGATAATGAATAATTTTTTTCATTTTTATCCAAAATTTAGTGAATTAATTAAAAAAATGCAATCCATATCAGTGATAATTTTTGAAATTTTTTTAATATTGTAAATATTTTTTAATTAAAATATGATGATAAAATTTAAAAAATTATAAATGATATATTAAATCTCCGAAATTTACTCAAATCGTGATGCATAATTTTTAAATAATAAGGTTAAATTATGAGAGTGTTGACTTGATTAAAATATTTATGTAACACGTTATTTTGAACAAAAAAAATATTTGTCCCCATTTTATCAATTTTTTAAAACCACAAACCTCATTTTGTAAAATAAATATCTCAAACCCCATTTACAAATGAGTGAAATCACAAGATATTTTTATTAAGTTTGCCAAAAAAAATATTATATGATGTAGTTCCTTCGAACTTCAATGCTAGATAGGCTATTGAGCAACCTAAGTACAACGATCTGGAGATTACCTAAAACCGGATTTTCTTATAGCAACTTTATTTTTTAACAAATTATATATTATTTAGCTATTTATTAGATCAATAATTAAAATATTTGACCTGACGGTCAAAGGGACAAAATTTTAATTTCGAAAAGTCAAAAGTCAAAAGTATATAGAGGGATAAGTGTGAGGAATAATTGTAATTTTCAGCAACTTATGAAATAAAATCATACTTTAACTAATGGTTATTATTTTCATATTATAACCCTATTTTTTATAAAAAGAAAATTTACATGAATCTGAGGTTGGTTAAACTTTATGAATAAACTTTAGGATTAGTTATTCTTGACACATCTGATTGCCAAAAATGTTAACTATTCCCGTTTTTATTTAATATTGTGTAATAAGTTCGTACAAAGTAAATCAGACAAACCTTATTTTTTTATAAATTGAAATTACTAAATTTTAAATCTTAACAGGGTGCTGGTTCATCGATACTGTAACCACCCGCACGGACACAAATGAGTGAAAGAAAATATTGAAACATTAAATATAAAAATCCTCGATAAAAATATATTTTAATTTTCGACATTAATCAAGATTAACTCTATTTGTTGTGATTATGATATGTTTCGTCAATGATTTCATATTATGTACCCGTTCACTATATCTATTTATCTATAAGAATTACATTCTTTTATAAGCTTTTTCATAAAATAATGTAAACACATGTGTATCCTAACTCAATTGGTAACATATGAGTGCGTAACATGAAATAATGTTTCAACTCACACTCAACACATTTGTGAGAGGGGGTGAAGAGTCTTATGTGTAATTAAGCCCCGAATAAAATTATATTAATAAGAACATTAGCATATTTGCAAAAAAAATTATAAACTATTATAAAAAATAAACTCTTTATTAATATATTGTCTTTGTTGAAAATTGCCTATATATGCAAGGAAATTATAACAACAATAAAGAAGGCAGAGAGAGAATTTTAGAGAAACTTTTATTTCTTATATCTAAGGTATATATCAAATGAAGAAATTGAATTCCTATTTATAGAGAAATCCAACGGTAAAAATGGTAAATAAGTAAGAAACATATTACATCAAATATTAATGACAGGTAGAAAAGTAGAAAACATATTATATCAAATATTAATGACGTGGACCTCGCATCAATTATATAACCGCTGACATAGTAACATGCGGCTGATACATCAATTATTAAACACTCCCCTTTGATGTATCATCTGCCGCGAATGAGACACTGCCTCGTTAAAAACCTTGCTAAGGAAAAACCCTGTGGGATAAAAACTTCAGTTAAAGGAAAAAAGAGTACAGTGTTTACTCCCCCCATTCGCGAGTTAACTGGAGATCCTTTAGCGGACGCATTCCAATGCTATAAATCAATTTCTTGAAAGTTGAGGAAGATAAAGCCTTGGTAAATAAATATGCTAAATTGTTACAAGAGCGGATTTGTTGAATACTGATTTCACCATTCTTTTCTAGATCATGAGTGAAGAAAATTTTTGGTGAAATATGATTTGTTTTGTCTCCTTTAATATAGCCTTCCTTCAATTGAGCAATACAAGCAACATTATCTTCATATATTATCGTCGGATCTTCGTTGACCGTAACTTTTCCACATGCTTCTTGGATATGTTTGATTAATGATCTCAACCACACACATTCACGATTTGCCTCGTGAATCGCTATTAACTCCACATGATTTGAGGAAGTAGCTGTAATTGTTTGTTTTGTTGATCGCCAAGATATAGCTGTTCCTCCATATGTGAATAAATAGCCCGTCTGAGATCAAGCTTTGTGTGGGTAGGATAAATAACCTGCATCCGCATATCCAGCTAATTTAAGCTTAGACTCATATGAATAAAATAAACCTAAATCAGTAGTTCCTCGAAGGTAGCGCATTATATGTTTAATTTCATTCTAATGTCGTCTTATAGGAGCAGCGCTGTATCTTGATAATAAATTAACAGAGAATGGAATGTCTGGTCTTGTATTATTAGCAAGATACATTAAAGCACCTATTGCGCTTAGATATGGTACTTCAGGACCGAGAACTTTTTCATTATTTTCTCTAGGATAAAAAACATATTTTTTCACATCGAGTGATCATACAAACAATGAGTTACTCAATGGATGTATTTTGTCCATATTAAATTCTTTCAGAATCTTTTCTGTATAGTTTGATTGATGCACTAAAATTTCTTTTTCAAAGTGCTCAATTTGCAAACCAAGACACAATTTTGTCTTTCCAAGATCTTTCATCTCAAATTCTTTCTTTAAAGAATCAACTGCTTTTGGAATCTCTTCTAGAGTTCCAATAACATTAAATCATCAAAATAAATTGAGATGATAATAAAATTAGATCCTAATTTTCTTATAAAAACACGTGGACATATTGGATCATTTTTATATCCTTCTTTCAATAAATATTCACTGAGACGGTTATACCACATGCGCCCAGATTGTTTTAATCCATATAAAGATCTTTGTAACTTTATCGAGTAAAGTTCTCGTTTGCCATTTTTTTGGCAGCTTTAATCCTTCAGAGATTTTCATATAAATATCATTATCAAGCGAATCATAAAGGTAAGCTGTGACAACATCCATTAAGTGTATTTGTAAATTTTCTTGCACTGCAAAACTAATAAGATATCTAAAAGTTATTGCATCCACCACCGGAGAATATGTCTCCTCATAGTCTATCCCAGGTCTTTGGAAAAAACCTTGTACAACTAATCTAGCTTTATATCTTATTATTTCATTTTTCTCATTTTTCTTTCCAATATAAACCCATTTATTACCAACAGGTTTTACGTCTTGTGGTGTTCGAACTACTGGTCCGAATACTTTGCGTTTTTCAAGAGAATTCAGCTCTGCTTGAATTACTTCTTTCCATTTTTACCAATCATTTCTACTTTGGCATTCTTCAATAGATGTTGGCTCATGATCTATATTTTCATTTTCAATATTAATTGCAACATTATATGAAAAAATATGGTCTATAACTATTTTATTGCGATTCCATCTTCTTTCAGTATTGATATAATTTATTTGAATTTCTTTATTTTCAATAGTTTCAGGTATTTACACTTCTGGTGCTTGCACTTCTTCCGGAAGTGTATTTGTATTTATATTCTCAATGGGAATATCTTCATTATCAATAACTCTCCTCCTTTTACAATTTCTATTCTTTGAAGTAATAGGACGTCCACGCTTCAAGCGTGTTAGAGTATTATCTATAGGTTATTCTTCATGAATCTCAATACGAATTGGCGCATTTACTGCCGGTATATGCGACTTCGTTACTCTTTTAGAATCAGCGAGTGCATCAGGCAATCGATTTGTTAAATGTTGAAGATGGATTATTCTCTGCACTTCTAGTTCAGAATCATTTGATTTAGGATCCATATGAGAAAGTGATGAAGCATTCCATATCATTTTCTTTTCCAAAATTAGGCTCTTATTCTCTCCCCCTAATTTTGGGAAAGTGTTTTCATCAAAATGACAATCTACAAATCGTTCGATAAACATATCACCAGTTAATGGCTTAAGATATTTAATTATTGAAGGGGATTCATAGCCAACATAAATTTCTAATCTCCTTTGAGGACTCATTTTAGTCCTTTGTGGTGGAGCAATAGGCACATATACCGCGCAACCAAAAACTCTAAGATGAGAAATACTAGGCTCATGGCCAGAAGCTAATTGTAATGGAGAATAATCATGATAACTTACCAGTCTTAAATGTATAAGAGATGCTTCATGTAATATTATATAACCCCAAACTGTAGTAGGGATATTTGTTCGCAAAATTAGCGATCGTGCGATTAATTGTAGACGATTAATAAATGATTCTGCTAGACCATTTTGTGTATGAACATATGCTATAGGATGTTCAATTTTTATTCCAATCAACATACAATAATCATTAAATATTTTGGATGTGAATTCTCCAGCATTATCAAGACGAATTGATTTAATAGGATAATCCAGAAACTGTGCCCGTAATCTTATAATTTGAGCAAGTAATCTCGCAAATGCCATATTTCGTAAAGATAATAAGCATACATGTGACCACCTAGTTGAAGCGTCAATTAGAACCATAAAATATCTAAATGGTCCACATGGTAGATGAATTGGTCCATATATATCACATTGTATGCGCTCTAAAAATGCTGGCGATTCTATTCCAACCTTACTTCTGGAAGGTTTTATTATTAATTTTTCTTACGAACAGCACAAAATAATTCATTATTTTGAACAAACTTCTGGTTTTTCAATGGATGCCCATGTGCATTGTCTACAATTTTTCTCATCATTATTGAACCAGGATGACCCAGTCGATCATGTCAAATTTTATAAGTATCTGAATCTATAAATTTCTGGTTTATAGTTAAATTGGCCTCAATCATATTAATATATGTGTAGTATAAGCCACATGAAAGAGTATAAAATTTTTCAAGTATACATTTCTTACTTGAAATTATTTTTGTAACATAAAGACATTCTTTATTGTCTCCGCTCACAGTTTCAATATGATATCCATTTCTGCGAATATCTTTAAAACGTAATAAATTTCTGTGAGAATTCGGGGGAAAATAATGCATTATTTATAATAAGTTTTGTTCCCCCTTTGTAATATAACACTAGCTCTTCCGAAGCCTTCAACCATTTTTGTTTGTCCCGATATTATGGTAACAACTGTTTCACCCCTTTTAAGAGTAGAAAAATATCTTGCCTCTTTGAGAAGAGTATGGGTGGTGGCACTATCTACAATACATAAACTTGCTTCATTTTCCTTGAAGTCATATAATATCGGGGAAGAATTTATTTTCTTCGTTGAAGAAACGAAAGATGCATTATTATTTATAAATAAACATTATAAAAAGTATATTAATCAACAATAACAAAAGCAAACTAATAATAATATAAAAATTATAATATATTAATTAAGCAAAATATATGAAGTAGTTATTCAAATTTTTCCTTTCCACTGGTGCTGGGTAACAGAAAATCATCCAAATGCATATTGGGATATCAATAGGGTCATTAGTAGGGTTATTATCATCCAATATAAAATTGGTTTCTGGTTTCGCACATTTCTTGAGGAATGCTTGGTATAAGTTTACCAAATGTTTAGCGGTTCTACAAATTCTTAACCAATGACCAGTCGTACCGCATCTATGGCATTTATTTTCATCATCTTTACTATTATTTCTTTTATCAAATTTTTCAATTTGACAATTCCACTTCTGGTGGTTATTTGTATTTTTTCACTTTGAGTGGAAATTGTTGTTATTATTATTACCAAGTTTCCACTTCTGGTGGAAATTGTTATTATTATATCCTCTACCACGTCCATTACCACGACCTCTACCTCGACCACGATCACGACCATTTCTGCGGTCGTGTCCACTAAAATTATTATGAATTATGGCATTCACTTCAGGGAATGGATTTGTTCCGGTAGGTCGTAATTCATGATTTTTCAACAGGAGTTGATTTCTCGGTTCTGCTAGGAGAAGAGCAGTAAATAGTTCACTATATTTCTTATAATATTTTGCTCTATATTGTTCATGTAATACCATATTATTCAAATCAAAAGTAGAATGTCTTTTTCAGTAAATCCTCATCCGTTATTTCCTTTCCATATAATCTTAATGTGGATGTAATTTGAAAAAGTTTAGAATTGTATGCATTAACAGATTCAAAATCTTGAAGCCTTAAGTTTATCCATTCATACTGGGCATTTGGTTGAGATATTTTCTTAAGGTGTTCAAACCTCTCCTTTAATTGTCTCCAAAGATCTGCAGGATCTTTGACAGTCAAATATTCTGTTTGAAGTGCTTTATCAAGATGACGGCGGAGAAAAACTAGAGCTATTGCCTTATACTGTGGTGTAATATTATTATTTTCAATAATTGTATTATTAAGACCCATTGATTCTAGCTGCATTTCTGCATCCAGCACCCAAGTAACATAATTTTTTCCTGATACATCAAGAGGAGTAAAGTTCAAACTTTTGATATTAGACATATTAAGAATTATAGGTATAATATATATTTATAGAAAATGAAATAATTATGCCTTACTTTGGATTTATTTGGTGATATGCTTGATCGATAAAGCAAGCTCGTGCTGATAACGTGTTGGAAATTGACTATATATGCAAGGAAATTATAACAAGAATAAAGAAGGTAGAGAAAGAATTTGAGACAAACTTTTATTTCTTATTTCTGATGTATATATCAAATGAAGAAATTGAATTCCTATTTATAGAGAAATCGAACGGTAAAACGGTATATAAGTAAGAAACATATTACATCAAATATTAATGACATGTAAAAAATTTGAAAATATATTATACAAATATTAATGACATAGACCCCACATCAATTATATAACCATTTGCATAGTAACAGGCGGCTGATACATCAATTATTTAACAGTCTGGAAAATGCATGAACCAGAATAGAAGAGCTTGCCCCACCCATGAATAAATATTTCGTACTAGCCTCATTAGATCGTGTTGGATAACAATTACAAAATAAATAAATATAAATATATATTTGATCCTTGTTTTTCTCTCTTTTATTTGGGAGTGCCAAACTAGTTGAAAGTGTCCGCCTTATAGAGTTATTCCACCTCCACTTAATTGATATGATCACCTTATAGAGTTCCGGTCCCCACCTTCAACCAAACAAATTTAAATAATTATAATCAATAGAAATAATGTAGAAACAATATTGTAGAAAATTAAAACAAGTTAAAGAAACGTAAACACCGATAAGCTGAGTCATGCCTAAAACATTATCCTTAAAGGATACTTATAATTTCTCTCATGATTAAATAAATTCTTCAATCGATTGATTGGAGCAGGAACAGAAATGTAATATTATATCCAGAATAAAAATTAGAAAATAAAACAATAATTCCGGAGAAAGATGATTCTTTTTTTTCATTCACTTCTTCAAATGGATGAAAACAATTATATAGGCAAACAAAAAATAGTTGTTTGAAGACATTGAAGACCAAAATTAAATACAATGAAATACACAATAAAATCATTGAAATTCCATCTGTTATAGAAGCATTTAGCCGTTGGTATTAGGTTAAAAATATTTATTAAAACTCATTAAAATGCATTAAAACATTAAATATATTGTTGGTTACAAAACTCTTTAAACTACAGTAAGCCCTTATAATAATAATAATTATAAGTAACATAAAAGAATATAACTATAAAATAAGAAATTTTAATTTCTTTTAAAATAATATAAATAAAATTACCAACAATCCCCCACTTATTTTGAAAAAAATTTTAAAATAAAGAATATTTTGGATATCTCAGATTTGACATATAACGCATTGTATTGGTGTCTTGTGGACTATGAACCAATACTTAATAGGTAAAATTTAATTTATGGAATATTTGGTGAAATATATAGTTTCTATGAACCAAATAAGCGCTACTGTAAGATAGAGATTTTACATATCTCATTATACCAAGTACATTTCTGAACAACGCCGTGGTGCGCCACATTAGGCCATGCGCGTGCCTGGTCTTTCATAAGTGCTCTAGAGATAGTGCCCATATCTCATGGAAGCAGCACCACTTCATACTTACATAGGTGATTTCATCGAGTGTATATTGCATTTTATACTCCACTCATAAGAGCTATGAAATTCATTAAGAGTAATTAAACTCAACCTCTCAAAATATGCAACATAGAACCTTCTCACATCTAGGATTGAGATAATATTTGTTGTGCTAGCAGAACTAACAAAGGCTTGTTATTATCCATATGAACCTATTCCGCGGGATTTCCACTCATGTAGGTTGAGTTCCCACATTTGCTAATTTCAAATGATTGAAGTCTCATCCTCTCTGATGTTTCCGGTATATCTCAAAAATTCAGTCAGATGATTTGGTCAAAATCACTCTTGACTTGCATTAGTTAATGGATATAATTTATATCTTTAAGTTGCAACTTCACAATATAATATCTCTAACAAGATTGTTTATCTTATTCTAGAGATAGACATTGCCGTTAGGCAATCACATACCATTGTCATCAAGGATGATAATATTATTCCTATTGGAATATATGATAAGAAATTTCTTTAAAAACTTAGCCTCAAATATACGTCAATTCTCAAGCAACAAATTTTGCGTAATTCACATTCAGACCACCAAGAGTGAAATCTATCTCATATGAAGTAATTATCATTGTACCCTTCTTCTATAATGGACACCCAAAAAATTAAGGGTAAATAATTATAACCTCCCTGAAGTTTACACTAATAGACTACTACATCCCTATATTTTTTCAATATAACTAACACCTCCCTATATTTTACTTCCATCCAACTACTACCTCCTTCTGTTAAAATTCTTCACTTTTCCATCAAAATAACTAATATTTAGACAAAATTATCTTTTTTCATTCTTTACCCACTTTATTTTTATTATCTAAGCATATTAATTAAATCGTAGATTATATTTTTATGTGAATTAAAATTCACGTGAAAATATTTATTTCATTTCATAAGGAATGAAATAATCATTTTACTTTTTGGTGAATTCATTCCTTCATAAATGAAATAATTTTTTGTTTTTTTCTAAAAACATGTAGAGTCCGAGTAAATTTTGGTTCTGTAGGTTTTAGTAGTATCATTAGATAATTGAGAATAATATTTTGTGAATTGTACTTATCAAGTGATTTTTTAGGGTTAAGTTCTTGTACTAATTTAATATTATTAATATTTTTATAATTATTGCTTGTTTATTGAATGATTTCTTTCATGAGAGTTTTTTTTCTCGTATAATAAAAATTTACTTCAGACTCCACATGTTTTTAGTATAGAAAGACATGAAAAATTATTTCATTTCTTAAAGAATTAATTCATGAATAAATAAAATAATCATTTCATTCGTTATGAAATGAAATAATTTTTTTCATGTGGATTTTAATTCACATAAAAATATAACCTAATATTTCAATTGAAGAAATAATATGCTCATATAATAAAAATAAAGTGGATAAAGAATGAAAAAGGGTAATTTTGTCCAAATATTAGTTATTTGGATGGAAAAGTGAAGAATTTTAATAAAATGAGGTAATAGTTGGATGGAAGCAAAACACATGAAGGTGTTAGTTATATTGAAAACACATAGGGATGTAGTAGTCTATTAGTGCAAACCTCAGGGATGTTATATTATTTACCCCAAAATTAAATACCATAGATATAGTACTTCCAACATAATTTATTTAATTGAATATTTAAAGCCATAAGGGGTACACACAAACTTATTAAAAGTTTCTCGATATAGTGTACTAAAACCTTATGATAAGGCTTTAGAAAAAAAAATCATGAACACAAATAATAGGAAATTTCCCTACTTGTCAATATTGAATGCATTATCAAAACACCCCCACACTTTCAAGAATTATGAAAATAACTTTTCCATAACTCATAACTTATATGGTGTCTCATATGAACCAAAGGTTCAATTAGTACAACGGATATTCACAACATAAATACCATAATTCATGGTATCTCTCAAGTATTTACTAGCTTTATCACGGTTGGTCAATGACCACCAATTCTCTTTCATTGAATATTATAATCATAAGGGATATACACAAACTTCTTAAAGAAGTTTTTCTAACGTACGTGTTTTAAGATATAATCATTCATCCTTATGATTCTCATTTCCAAAATCACATTAAAGATGTGATATATATACAACACTATATATGTTCAACTCGAACTATGAACATACAAGCTAAGGATTTTAAACTTTACTACAATACCCCCACATTTTCAGATATATCAGTTACGTGTAGTAGAGTGTGTTCTACTCTCACTTCATCACCAGAATCAACGCTCATCAATTGGAACAAAACTATTGTCCCGAAATCCATCGCCATTACAAAATCTGTCATACAAAGAATAAATTCATTGTGACGAAGAACCGTAAGTATCCTTTAAGATTGTTGGATAACAATTACAAAATAAATAATTATAAATATATATTTGATCCTTGTTTTCCTCTCTCGAATTTAGGAGTACCAAATTAGTTGGAAGTGTCCGCCTTATAGAGTTATTCCACCTCTACTTAATTGATATGATCACCTTATAGAGTTTCGATCCCCACCTTCAACCAAATAAATTTAAATAAATATAATCAATAGAAATAATGTAAAAACAATATTGTAGAAAATTATAAATAAGTTAAAGAAACGTAAACACCGATAAGCTGAGTCATGTCTAAAATATTGTCCTTAAAAAATACTTATAATTTCTTTCAGGATTAAAAAGCTTCTTCAATCGATTGGTTAGAGCAGGAATAAAAATATAATATTATATCACAATAGATATTAAAAAATAAAACAATAATTCCGGAGAAAGATGATTCTTTTTTTTCATTCACTTCTTAAATAGACGAAAATAATTATATAGGAAAACAAAAAATAGTTGTTTGAAGGCATTGAAGACCAAAATTAAATACAATAAAATACACAATAAAATCATTGAAATTCCATCTGTTATACAAGCATTTAGCCGTTGGTATTAGGTTAAAAATGTTTATTAAAACTCATTAAAATGCATTAAAACATTCAAGGGTTCGTTGGTTACAAAACTCTTTAAACTACGATAAACCCTTATAACAATAATATTAATAATAATAATTATAAGTAACATAAAATAATATAACTATAAAATAAGAAATTTTAATTTTTTTTGAAATAATATAAATAAAATTACCAACCATTACCAAAAATAAAAATTAAATTACCAACAGATCGTACATCTTTCTTGGTATATCCATGTAATAGGTAGGAGCATAAACTGAAACATTCTAGAGCTAGCAAGATAGTTATAAAATCGTTAGTACCGCATAAAAACATTCCACCTAGAGTAGCTGTTAATACATTGGTTTTGAAAATCGGACCGGATTGGCCAATCGGACCAGGTTCGTCGGGAACCGGTGCCTGGTTAGATCCGGTTTGACTGAATTCTTGACATAGTCAAGAATCGGTCAGCGACGGGTTGAATCG
Source organism: Euphorbia pulcherrima (assembly GCA_947683365.1). Classification (NCBI taxonomy): domain Eukaryota; kingdom Viridiplantae; phylum Streptophyta; class Magnoliopsida; order Malpighiales; family Euphorbiaceae; genus Euphorbia; species Euphorbia pulcherrima. The sequence continues at coordinate 12,204,402 of CANTUS010000016.1, forward strand.
ATCGATTCAACCGGGAATCGACCGGTTCAATCGGTGACAGGTTCTCTTAAATCATGTTTTTTTAAAAATTATTGGTGGTGGAAATTGAATACAAAACCTCCAATAAATGTTTCAATACATGCTCTACCAACTGAGCTACCGCACACAAGTGGTAATGTTTTCTCCTTATATACATTTATATTATATATTATTAAATTTTAAATTATTTTAATAATATTGTATTATAAAAAACCATAATAAATATTTTTTATTTCATATACTACACATTTTATTAAATTTAAAATATTTCTTTCAATAACAGTTTCCAATGTTTTTCATAACGAAATAACATGTAAATTTTTTAAATAACATTACTCTAAGTTTTTTGATTAAATTTATATTAAATGGATATATAATTTTTTAATTTTACATATTGCGTATAAATTTTAATTCTTTTAATGCGTAATTTTTATATATCATAAATCAAATTTATTAACTTTTTTTATCCAAGCTATACAATATAGAATTCGGTTTGCATTTATTCATTAGATTATATTAGTTATTGTCTTGTGTTTTATTTTTATTTGAGATATGACTTTAAATTATAGAATATTTTATTTAATATTTTTAATTTTGGTATGAGTATAACTTATATTACGTGTTTAATATCAAATTACATAAAATATTTAGTATTTTTACATATTTTAAGAAAATTCGATTCGACCACTGATTTAATTCGGTTGAACCTTAAATCCATGAACCACTACCTTCACCGGTTCGGTGGCCGGTCCGGGTCTGAAAACCATGGTTAATGCGAATAAGAGAATCTAGTGTCGACCCTGAGCATAGGCCATGGATGCGACGGCCTAAGGCTCAAGAGTAAAGAGGGCGCCAAAATCATGTATATATGAAATTATTTTTATCTAATTTAGGATTTTGTAATTTAAATTAGTAACATGTTATAAAAGAGAAATGTAGTTAATAAATTAATGAATAACACTCTAGCCACATAGATTTCATTACCAAAATATTAGATATACATTAAATGTAATATATTAATATATATGAGTCATATTTATATTTAAATTTGTAATTTTCTGTTCAGGTTTGATCTTTAATTTATTTTTTTTAGCGATTTTTAAACATAATTATACAACAAATACAATTGTTAATAAAATTCACTTTCAGTTAGAATATATTTTAAATTTACATTAAATAACTTTTTTCAGAGGGTTTATATTTTATATTTTACTTATGGCCTCCGAAAATTAAATCGGAAGCTCAAATGCTAGAAAAACACACACTATTATTCATCTAATTGCCAATTATAAATGAAATCAGTAGAAAAAGCAAAAGTTAAAACGAAAGACAAGAGAAGTAGAATGACGCGTAGTTGGAAGGAACAAAACAAAGACAGGCCATGTAACCCGAAAACGAGACCCTAACCCACCCAAACAAATAATGGGCCAGCTTAACAGACTTTTACACTCCAGCCCTTACAAGCACCTCTTATTTACAATCTGCCCATCCATTCGCCCCCCTATATATCACTTTCGTGCTTGGCTCTAGGTTTGCCAAATTTGCATCACTCTCGCCGCCTTTAATTCCCCAACTGTAAAACAGTTTCCCTCTCTTTCTTTCAATTTTTTAATTAAATTTCTCCCTTACAGCAATGGCGAATTCAAGAAGCAAATCAACCACCACACATCTCTGTTCTTGCCGTAACTCTTCACCTCTCATATCGCCGCCGCAATCTTCATCGGCGTTCGCTTCGTCAACCGCCGCCAGTTACAGCTTCACATCTCACTCCACTTCATCCACCACTTCGTTTCTATCACGCGCCACCTCCAGCAGTCAATCCTCGTCGTCGTCGGTGAGATTCTCGATCGACCGTCCGATCTCTCCCGGCCGGTCGCTGTCGATGAGGCGGACGGCCAGTGCGATGACCAGTCAGAAGAGGACCTGCGCTTGCTCCCCTACGACGCACCCTGGCTCCTTCCGGTGCGCTTTCCACAAGGCATTGATGAGAAATAGCCGGAAAGATAATCGCAGCGGCGGTACTCAGTCGGCTTCGTATCACTCCAGTAGTAGATTGAACTTCAGGCGATCGGCGATGACCAATTCGCTGGTGAGAATTGGAGGTGTAGAGGGGGAGATAGTGAAGAGAGCGTTATCGGCTCTGATTCGGCCTTCTTCGCACAATCTCCGTAGACGAGCTGCTTTTGAGCCGAGACCTAGCCGGTTTTCTGCCATGTCTAAAGATGAAGAATCGTAATTCTTTCGCTCTTTTGGGTTTTCTTGTTAATTGGGTGATTTGATTGATTGTTTTTGTACAAGTGATAGAGAATTATACATGAGGGAGTTCTGCCTAGGTCGGAAAATGGCGATTGAAAACACGATGTAATTATAATTTTCCCGGATTTTCTAAAGTTTTGTTTGTTTATTTTACAGCGGTAAACTTAAAAAATATGTCATACAGTTTGGTCATTTTATAAAAAAGTTATTTTAAGTTTTTTTTTTTAAAACCATGTTTTGAACGGTAATCTTATCCATTTTGTTAATGAAAATATAATACACTTTCGTGATAAATTTTAAAATTTTTCGAAAAGTATTAATAGTTGTTCTAATTAAACATTGTTATAATTTTTAAAAAATCATAATAAAATGAAAGTTTTTTTAATCTTACTCGAATCTTGATATATAATTTTTAACTAATATAGTGGAAAATTGTACTAAATATAGGGGTTGAATAAAATATTTATCTCTTTATCATCTGCTTTTATAAATAACTGTTTGATCAGCTTTTAAACTTTATATTTTCAATATTTACGTTCCTTCCCCTTTGATGGATTCCTTCATTTTTTTTATTTTTTTACTTTGTATTGCATTTATTTTACAAGCGTTTTATCAGGTGTGAAAAATCAGCATTATACCAGCATTATATCAGGTGTGAAGAACTAAAACTATAAAATCTATTTTATGAAAGAAATCAAATAAAAATCATTTTATACCAGCATTATATCAGGTGTGAAAAATAAAACCAAACATATGCATATATTTTTATAAAAGAAATAATAAAAACCACATTTATACCAGCATTATACCATGTGTGAAGAACCAAAATCATAAAAAAATCTATTTTATGAAAGAAATCAAACAAAAAACATTTTATACCAACATTATACCATGTGCGAAAAAAAACACATAAGCATTGATTTTTATGAAAGAAATCAAACAAAAACCATATTTATACCAGCATTATACCAAGTGTGAAGAACCAACACCATAAAAATCTATTTCATGAAAGAAATGAAACAAAAATCACTTTATACCAGCATTATGCCAGGTGTGGAAAACAAAAAATATAAACATATATTTTTATGAAAGAAATCAAACAAAAACCACATGTATACCAACATTTTATCAGCATTATACCAGGTGTGAAGAACCAAAATAAGAAAAATCTATTTTATGAAAGAAATCAAACAAAAACCACTTTATATCAACTTATACCAGTATTATACCAGGTGTGAAATACAAAAAACATAAACATCTATTTTTATGAAATAAATCAAACAAAAGCCATATTTATACCAGTATTTTACCATATTTATACTATGTGTGATTAAATAAAATAATAATTAAATAAATAGTACATTTATACTAGCATTATACTAGGTTTATACCAGCAGAACAAATAAAAATATATTTGTACCAGCATTATACTAGACGACTAAACAAAGTCTCAATCAAACAAAAAACACATTTATACTAGCATTATACCTGCATTATACCATAACGTAAAAAAGTTGTTGAATGTGAAGGAACGTATAAATGTCGTGTTTTGCTCCTGTTTTAGGCAAAAAAGTTGTTGCCTAAAGTTTTTGTTGAAATTATTTATGGGCTTTAGCCCAATTATGTACTTTTTCCTAAAATATAGGAATGTTGAATTTATTAAAATAATTGGTGTAGCAGTTAATTTTCAAATCACATGCACCTTTTTAAAAACTTTTGAAACCACTTACATCCTTTTGAAGAAAAAAAATTACACAAACAACTTTTTTAAAAATTGAATTGACATGTTTTGAAGATTACCCTATTTCATAAACCACCCTTCGCCCTATACGACGGTCCAAATTTTCCATTATTTTTTCTTGTTTTGTGAGTGATATGGGTATTTTGTTTTTATCATTACCGCTTACACTCTTACCATCTGAGGTATCAAACTCTATTGAAAGACAATGTAATAGCTAATTTGGGAAAAAAAACATAAAGTAATTGTAAAAACATCCTCTTGTTGGAAGTATAATTTGAATAATGGTAATCCCTTTTAATAACAAATTATAAGCAACACACGGTGTGTTCCTATCATATAACTTTTACATCCTTTCTCAATATTTTAACCCTCATTTATATTGAATTAAGATCCTTTCAAGTTTGAAATTAATAAAGTTTTAGATTTTAGTTTATTTCAATTATTTATTAAGTTTTAATGATTTAGATTGGACCTAACCACCTTTTTGGGCCATGTGTTATAGTTCGTTTATCCTTTTGATCCCTCCATTATGCACATTACCCATTAGATCTCCGTGATATCAATTCCGTTACCTAATTAGCCCCTTTATTAACGGATCATTCATTTCAAGGCCACATAAGATCCATGTGGCAGAAACATAATTACGTAGCACATGGATTTAATTGAAAAATCAATTAAGGGATTAAAAATGAAATTAATAAGTAGTTAATTTAATATTACAAAAGATGGTTGAAGAAAATCGATTTCTTAACATAATCAAACTCAATTTCTGGCAAATCCAGTTTCAAATCATACCCTAAAAGTCCCTAACTAGTAGAATTTTCTAAATTCCTTAACCAAAATTTTACTACAAATTAAATATTTATCTCCTCATTAATCTGTCAACATGTGAAACATGGACGCTGAACTTGCAGCAAACTGGTTTGTGGTCGCACTTTGTCATGTCCATGCAAACCTCATTCATACCTCAGCATATGCAGACAATCTTAGTAAAGTTGGTTAATTGCTAAAACCCACACTCCACTTTCTACTGTTCAAAAATAGCAAAGTTTGCCTCCCATGACTCTTTGATTCAATATTTGAAGGAGAAAACACGATTTTTTTTATTGTAATTTAACAATTTTCAATTTCCATACTTGTAATAAATTGAATCTTGTCCTTAGCTTTCAATTTCAGAAGTTTTAATCCTTCATACAATTTACTACTAATATATAAAAGACCGTGATCTAATTATGTAACATCAGTGTATTTATGTAAAAATTAGTGAATTTTTAGTAATTATTAAAAGAGAGAAGAATAAAAGAATGTGTCCAACCTTCTTAATTCAAATCATTGCTTGTTTTACAAGTGTTAATTCAAGTCCATAGCCACGGAGAAGCAAGCAATTCGACGACAACTGATTTAAAAAAAAGTTCAAATCATTGTCGATATCTATAACAATACTGAGTCTCTTGATGAGACTTACCTTCTATCATAAAAAAATATTCATGATTTAGGCCCACTTCACACCAATAGTCTGTTTTTCCTGTATTAATTTAATCAGTTTCTTCAATATTAATGATTTAGTGTTTGATTTTATAAGGAAACTAAATTTTCTGCTACTATTTCTTTCTTATATTTACCCCTCATATTAATCCCTTAATTAATTTTCAATTAAATCCATGTGCCACATCATTAAGTTTTTACCACATTGATCTTATATTGCATTGAAATGAATGATCGGTTAAAAAAGGAATTAATTAGGTAACGGAGTTAATAGTACGGAGATTTAATGGGTAACGGGCATAGCAGAGGGATCAAAAAGATAAACGAGTTATAGCACAGGGCCCAAAAAGGTGGTTAAGCCGTTCAGATTGAGTTTTAGTGATTTATGGGATCCGCAATAAATTAAATCTGAACCATTGGTCCATTAGATTTCGGTGAATGATTGAGATTAACTAAAATATATAACTTTATTAATTTACAACTTTAAAGAATCCAAATCTACTTTACTTGGATATGAAATTATATTGTTCATTTATAAAAAAAAATATTGTTCATATGATTTTAAGTGAAAACATTTTCATTTTTTTTAAATAAATAAATAAAAGAAGGCTTACTAATTTTTTTGTATACTGTAGTGTATGTGGTAATTCTTTGTTAACATTTTTTGTTATTGGATTATAAATTATAGGTCGAATGCTCTCTAATACTCTCAACTTGTGCTCTTTTGCTTCAGATATATCCAAATTTTGAAGTTGACCTTCGAGGTATCTGAACTTGTTAAAAGTGGACCTCCGTGATACCTCAACTTATCAAAAGTGGAACTCCGTACTACCTTTGACCAAGGGGGCGCGTGTTGACCTAACAAATGGGTAAAAAAATTATATAAATTCAATAATTAATAAAAAATTATTAAAAAATCCCTAAACAATTTTCTAGTTGCAAAATGACCCTCTTCCTCCTTTAGGATGTGTTTGGAAAGCTCATATTTTCTGAAAAATTCTCGCACCAAATTTATTTTCTTTCTTTTTCGGACATTTCATAATTAATTTTTGGAGTTTTCGATTTTTTAAAAAACCGGGCCCCGAAACGTATTTTCACATTTCCAGGCCCTTCCATAAAAATTTTCTAAAAAATTCTTGCACCAAATTTATTTTCTTTATTTTTCGAATTATATTTCATAATTTTTTGGGATTTTTCGATTACTTACGAAACCGGGCACCGAAATGTATTTTCACATTTTCGGGCCCTTTCGAAAACAATTTCTGAAAAATTCTTGCACCAAATTTATTTTCTTTATTTTCCAGATATTTCATAATTTTTTTGAGGGTTTTCAGTTTTTTACAAAACCGAGCCCTGAAACGTATTTTCACATTTTTGGGCCATTCCGGGAACATTTTCTGAAAAATTCTTGCGCCAAATTTATTTTCTATATTTTTTGGATATTTCATAATTTTTTTGGATTTCTCGATTTTTTACGAAACCGGGCCCCGAAACGTATTTTCACATTTTCGTGCCCTTCCAGAAACATTTTTTTGAAAAATTCTTACACCAAATTCATTTTCTTTATTTTTCGAATATTTCATAATTTTTGGGGATTTTTTCGATTTTTTACGAAATCGGGCCCCGAAACGTATTTTTACATTTTCGGGCCCTTCCGAAAACATTTTCTGAAAAATTCTTGCACCAAATTTAGTTTCTTCATTTTCCAGATTTTCCATAATTTTTTCAAATTTTTTACAATTTTTTTGTGTTTTTTTGTTGAATTAAAATTACAGGGACTTAAAAGAAGTTTTGCCAAGGGTTTTTTTGAAATTTGGCAGCGAGTGTAATACACTCTCCAGGCTGTGACTGGGCAAGTGAAAATATGTAGCACGGAGGTCCACTTTTGACAAGTTCAGGTACCTCAGAGGTCCACTTCAAAATTTGGGTATGTCTAAGGCAAATGTACATAAATTAAGGGGTATTAGAGAGTATTCGGCCTAAATTATAATCAATAGATCTGATTATTCGATTCCTATTATAAAAAAGAATTATCTTTTATTGTTGGGCTTTTTTTAAAAATGTAGCAATTAGCATAATAAATTTAGTACAATACAAATATTATATTTACTATTTGTAAGAATCCAAAAAAAAAAGAATTCATAGTTTTTTAGTATAATTTTTATTATACCATTTTGTGTTTCTGATATAATAAAAATTATATCATTTTTATTTTTGAAAATGTAGTATTTTTTAGTATAAAATGTTTATATCAATCATATTTGTTATAAATTTTTTATACTTTGTTAATTTATATGAGTTTTATACGATTATACCAAATATCGAAGGTAAAACGATTATTATACCAAATATAAAAACATGAAAATGGTATAAGATCAATTATACCAAAGTCAAATAACAAAATTATTACAAAATGCAAAATAAATATTTATAATACCAAACCAAATAACATCAAAACCATTATAAAGAACACATGTATATACATATTATACCAAATATAAAGAAGGTATAATACATATTATACCACAATATAAAAAGGTATAAGATCTATTATACCAAAAAGAACGTATTTTCTAAAATTAAAATTTAAAATCATGCATTTTTAGAAGAAAAAAAATCTTGTTTAGGACATTTTTATAAAAAAAAATCTAAAAATCTTGCCTTTGTTACAATTTTCCTTTGCTAATTTATCCTACCTTACAGGGGGGCTATAGGCGATGTTGAGAGGTTGGATCCTTTTTATAAGTAAAATTTTTTAAATTGTAATATATGTATTAGTGGCAAAGGCTTAGCCTAGTGGTTGAGCCTTGAAGTTGTAATCTTAGATGTCACAGGTTTGAGTCCACATACGGGGTGAGGAGGGATGTACTTTTTTTTTGTTATTACTGTTAGCTGAATGAGGCAAAAAAATTTTAAAATTTTTTTTTTAATGAAATATCAAATAAAGACGTCGAATTCCATACTACAGTATTAAAATAATATCATTCAAACCTAAATGCTAAGCATCCAAATGACATTTAAAGAGAAATGCAGAGTATATTAAATGATAATTATTTATACGTAAATGTTGTAAATAAAATTCAATCAGGGTTCATTTTGGGGATTGAATGAGTTTGAGAATTTAGAAAATAAGAGCAATAATGTTGATGTAGTTTTGAAAAATGATCTCAATTGACTATTTAGCTTATTTTTATAAATAAATTAATTTGGAGGAAGAAATTAAGAAAAAATAAGTTATTGTTAAATACATAAAATATAAAACTTTTTCATAAAAAAATTTGTCTCTTTAAACTTTATATAAAACTTCATAATTAATATTTTTATATTTTTAATTTAAATAATCTAAAAAATTTATAAAATAACTAAGAAGGTGTTTATAATAACTTTGGAACTGGATGGTCGCCTTTCTCGCCCGTACTCAAGAACTACGCTAGTTAAATCCAATGTTATCAATACTATATCGGGGCACATACCGGCGAGCCTAGTGGTACGCGGTATAACCGGTATTATCGGTATTATTAGTGATTTTATTGGTTTTTTTATTTTTTAAAGAATATATAATATTTATGATTTTTAGTGGTTATTGCAACGCTTTTTAGGTCTTTTGCGATGCTTCTGCGTGTTGCCAAGGGGTTTTAGGAAAATATATATATATATTATTTAGGGTTTTCAGTGGCTGTTAAAACGCTTTTCTGGGTCTTTAGCGACGAATTAATGTCTTTAATGCTTTTAAGTCTTTAGCGATACTTTTCTATGTCTTTAGCAACGCTTTTACTTATTGTAAGAAGTATTTTAGAAAAACCGATTTGAACCGGTACACCGGTCTTTTCCTATTCAACTCGATTTTCTCCATTTTTTTACTAATATCAATTTATAAGTATACTGTACCGTAGTCATGACCAATTTACGTTAAAATCGTTCAAATCGATCGATACAATACGGTACAATATTGACAACATTAGTTAAATCCATTGGTTCTTTTAAGGGTCATAGTGGAAGCCTGGAAGGCTTCATCACTACTGTTATTGCTTTATGGTAAACAGTGACACTGAACAAGTCAAGTCAATTTGAATTGGCCAACAGATATTAACTCAATAAGTTGACTAGTCTTTTCTTACACCAACAATTCGTTACAAATAATTTTCTTGGTCTGCAGTTTAGATTTGAATTTCGAAATTAAGCAAGTGAATGAAAATATTGATGGGTCGTAAATGATTAGGTTTTCAATTTATAAACTATTGGCTGTATACTTTTGAAGCTGTCTAAAGTTGATTTTTTTTTCTCGATTACCCCTCAACATTCACTTGTACAGGCAAACTTGTGCGTGGATCTTTAGGCCATGTTCTCTTGAATTGCAGTTCATATTATTTCATTTCAATTTAGTTCAGTTCAGCACATTTCAGTTTAGTTCAGTTCAGCTGTATGTAGTTATAAATTAACACCGAAATATGTTCAGTTCAGTTCAGTTCAGCTCACTTCACTTCAGTTCAGTATAGTTCAGCCAACTTCAGTTCAGTTCAGTTCAGCTTTCAAAAGTTGAAAAGAACATGACCTTGATGCGGAACCAATGCCAAGTTCCCGAGGGCATCTCCAACCCACCCCAACCAATTTTCCTTCAAACTCTATAATTTAAAGTTGTTATATTATTTATTCTCCAACCATCAACTTCAAATTTCCACTTTAACATAAAAATATTATTATTTTATTCCTTTTGCCTAACTCAAAACAACAAACAACCAATTAAACTAAAACAAAACAAAAAGTAAAAAAGTACAAAATCTACAATAAAAATGCTTGAAGTTGCTACAGTATCACTTCAAATATGAAGCACTACTGTAGCAACTCCATAATTTGGAGCTAAAAATAAAAAAATGGGGTTGGAGATGCTATAAGAACCTCATTGCCTTGAGTTACTTTAAAAAACCGACCCCAATAAGGCAATGGGGCTTTTGTGCACTAGTAACATCTTCATTCACCGCTACCACCACCTACGTTTGTTTTCTAATATACAATGTTTCTCCAAACTTCTTTTTATCTTAAAAGCTTCTTATGAGGAGAAAAATAAAAAGTATCAATGAACTATTTTTCACTTTTCTCCTTGTAAGAAGTTTTTAAGTTAAAAATAAGGGAAAAAAACACTTCATTTTCTGACTTCAAAGTTAAAATCTCCTTATAAGTATCATTTAAGTCATAAGTTACAAGTCATAAGTTTAGAGAAATGCCCCCATATATTAACCTACATGATATATTTTATAAATAATAATTAATTTTAATTTCAATTTTTAATAATTGAATATCCATTATTTAAATCGTGCATAGAAAATAAATAAATAGAAAAAAAGAGCTTTTCAATTTTTTTTAATTATCAACTAAAATTGCGTTCTTTTAAGAACTTCTACAATTTCACTGTTGGAGTTAGTATGCCCAAAGGCCTAAGCCCAAGCCCATTACCCGGTTGTCTTTACCTGTGTGTTTGACCTAGTTCAAAACTGTGCGTTTTATTCCTTTACCCTTTGTATATAAGCCCAATTTTGTTAAGGGTTTCATTCTTAATCCCTTATCTTTCTCTCGCCGCTTGATTTCTTTCTTCTGTTCTTCGCGATGCTTCTCTGTGTTCTTGATCTTCAATAATGAAGCGTTTGATGATCTTGCGTGACATGTTACCGTTGAAGGCTGTTTGAGGCAGTTTCTTTTCAAGGCTATATAAATCAGGGTTGTATCTCTTCTCGCTAGACTGTAATTTTTCTAGGGTTTCTGGGTTTTGTATTATTTTCTGGTTTTCGTTCTTTGTGGATATTTCTCTGTATTTTTCCCTTTGGCCTTTAGTTTAGCCATCAATAAAGCTGTTCTTATCAACTCGTGCATTTACATCACCTCTTCACGAAAGATCATTTGAAAATAAGGATAGATGGAAGCACGTTAAAATCGATTGTGTTCTTTACGTTCTGCTTATTGATTTGATGAATGATTACTGGAAACATGCTTAAATCTGTAACAAATGGTATCAGAGTGTTTTTACAGTTTAAGATCTTGTTTGCATGTTAAGTTTTCGTAAAGATCTAGTGTTAATCTTCCTTTGCATGTTTAGTATCTTGTATAAATTTTTTACAAATCGTTTTTATGGAAAATTTTCTTGAGTTTTCCCTTGATTTCTGGAAAGTTTTTCGTTTGATCTTATATTAAGGAGTTTTGTGTTAACTTTCTTTACTCAATTTGTTACATGCAACCCGTTTTCTTTTAAAAGATTTTGAAACCTAGAAACTATAGTTCTGCTTCCGCTTGATTTTTTTTCTTGATTCTAATTCTCGTTTTGTTTGATGTTTCATGAATCTTTGGTGAAATGCTTTCTGGTTTGGTTAAAATGCAAATGAGGAAATCAATCGCACTCAGGTAACTTTTCTTGAAACTTCACCTTATAATAGTAGCACTGTTAAAGGAAGAACTCTCTTAAAGAGTTGATTTACGCACTGTAAGTACTCTTAATACTCTCTCCCTTTAAATTGACTGCTATCCTGTGTGAAATTCTTGATCAAACTGTTTTGAGTCTTATAATTTGTTTTCTTATTTGATTCTTGTGTTTCTTTTGAATTTTTGTTGATCTATATGTGCTGTTTGTTTCTTAAGATTAGCTTTTCTTGTTTTCTTGATGTTTATTCTAGATTAAATAGTTTAGATTCCTCCTTTAGGGCTCTCTTCTTTAGCACTATAGCTTTCTTTAAGTCTATCTCTCTGAATTTACCCTTGTTTCCTACTAAAGTTTGTCTAACTGTATCTTGATTAAATTTGGTTATTAAAATGTCAATTGCTAAAGTGAGTTTAGAAAAATTTAATGGAAAAGGAGATTATAACATTTGGAAAGAAAAACTTAAATATGTTTTAATTCAACAAAAATGTCACAAGGCCTTTTAGGTAAAGATAAATTATCACTGAAACTGAAAAAGATGATATTCTTGATCATGCCTATTCCACCATTGTCCTAAATCTAACTGACTACATTCTTAGGAGGGTTAGAGGCCATAATACTGCTGTAGAATTAATTACCAAGTTAGACCAACTGTATATGACCCCTAGCACTGCTAGAATTGCCTTCTTGAAAGAACAATTATTCAATTTTAAAATGAATCCTCAAAAGAATGTTGATGAAAACTATGATGAGTTTCAAAAACTCATCATAGAGTTAGAAGGAGTAGATGTGGACATCCGTGAGGATGACCAATCTATTCTTCTCTTAAATTCTATACCTGACAAATTTAAGAACCTAAAAGAAGCCCTAAAATATAGTAGAGAGTCTTTAGAAGTTGATGACATAATTGCTGCTCTTAAAATGAAAGAACTAGAATTTAAGACTGAAACTTCTAAAAGGAGTCAAAATGGTGAAGGTCTGTTTGTTAAAGGTAAAAAGAATAAAGGGAAGAAGTCCAAACAAGATAATCAACCTAGTAACCAGTCTACCAATAATCATGCTTAGAATAGTAATGGCCAGAACAATAATAAAACTAAAAGGGAGTTTATATGTTATTATTGTAATAAAAAGGTCATACTAAGAAATTCTGTAGACTTAGGATTAGTGGTCAACCATCACCTAATGAATCCCAAAATACAAGAGTTAGTAACAATATAACTGAAATAGTTGATATTGAGGCTCTTACAATTGGTCAAACTAGAGATCCTGATTCCTGGATATTGGACTCAGGATGTACTTTTCACTTAACTCCTAAGAAGGAATCGCTCATTGACTATGAACCCTATAAAGGGGGAAAAGTTCTAATGGGAAATGATACCTCCTGTGATATGTTGGGAATTGGAAAAGTACAGATTATATGTAATAATGGTAAGAGGGTTATGTTACATGATGTTAGACATGTTCCCAATATTAAAAGGAATTTAATTTCTCTAAGTAATCTTGATAGTAAAGGTCTTGAGTTTAAAGCTCAAGGTGGAGTTCTTGAGATAATGTTAATTGTGTTTTAAAGGGGAACTGTCTAATGGATTGTACTATCTTCTAGGCTCTTTGTATGTTGGGTCAAGTGATATGGTTACAGGGGTTGATAAAACTAGTTTGTGGCATAAAAGGCTTGGTCACATAGGAATTAAAGGTCTAGAATCTATAAGATAATCTGGAACCTTAAAATTGCCTATGTCTGTTAAATCTGATGTGTGTGATGTTTATGTTATGGGAAAGTCCCATAAGCAGAGTTTTAGTTTGCTAATTGTATTTCCAAAGATCCACTGGAATATGTTCATAGTGATCTTTGGGGATCACCTTATGTTCCGCTTTCTCTGTCTAACTGCCAATACTTTGTATCTTTTATAAATAACTTTTCTAGAAAAATATGGATTTATTTTTTAAGAAATAAAAGTGACTTGTTTGATAAATTCACTGAATGGAAGGCCTTAGTTGAAAATCAGGTAAATTTTAAAATTAAAACACGAAGGACTGACAATGGTTTGGAATTTATAAACAATCAATTTAATGAATTTTGTATAAGTAATGACATTGTTAGACATGGAACTTGTGCCTACACTCCACAGCAAAATGGAGTGGCAGAAAGGTACAATAGGACCATTCTAAATAAGGTTAGATGCCTTCTATTAGAATCTAGTCTGGATCATAAGTTTTGGGCTGAAGCAGCAGCTACATCATGTTACTTGATCAATAGGATTCCTAGTTCATCTATTAGTCAAAACTGTCCTAATGAGTTGTGGTATAACAAACTTGTTATTTATTATAATCTTAGGGTTTTTGGTTGTTTAGCTTATATGCATAACATAGAGTCCAAGTTGGGTCAAAGAGCAAAGAGATGTGTGTTCTTGGGATATCCAATTAGTGTTAAAGGATATAAGCTTTGGTCCATTACTGACAACAAGGTGCTTAAGGATGTAACCTTTAATGAGTCTGTTTTTCCTATGATTGATGCAAATAAGCACAATAAATCTAACTCTGTTGTTTAAAATAGTTAACCAGAAATAATGAACCTAATAAGACTCAAGATAACAATAACGAAACTTTTGACAGTAATGAATTTGGAAATGAAAATCCTGATGAAGTTGAACCTGATGCTAACATTGAAAATAATGTTGAAAATCTTGACATTATAAGTGAAAGACCTAGAAGAGAGTCTAGGATGCCTTCTAAGTTCAAAGATTATATTGTCTATGATTATAACTATTCTGATATGTTAGACTTTGCTGTGTTAGATGCTGGAAACTTTGATTTCAAAGAACCAAAGTCCTTTACTGATGCTAAGAACAGTAAAGATTGGAATCAATGGCATTCAGCTATGAAGGATGCGATGAATTCTCTAACCAAGAATAAAACTTGGATTTTGGTTCCTAAACTAGAAGGTAAGAGAATCATTGGCTGTAAATGGATTTACAGGAAGAAGCCTGCTATACCTGGAATTGAACTTGAAAGGTTTAAAGCCAGCGTGGTAGCCAAGGGTTTCTCACAAATTGAAGGGATAGATTATAAATAAATCTTCTCTCCAGTTGTGAAACATGTCTCTATTAGATTGATTTTTGTCTATTGTTGCTTTATATGACCTAGAGTTAGAGCAAATGGATGTTAAGACTGTCTTTTTGCATGGTACTTTGACTGATGAATTATATATGTCTCAGCCTGAAGGTTTTATTGAAAAAGGTTATGAAAATCACGTTTGTCTTCTTAAAAAATCTCTCTATGGTCTTAAACAATCTCCTAGACAGTGGTACCTTAAGTTGGATCAATTTATGCTAAGTCAGAAGTTTATTAGGAGCAGTTATGATTCATGTGTTTATTATAAAAGATTAAATGATAAGACTTACATTTATCTACTTTTATATGTTGAAGACATGCTTATTGCTTGTAAAAATAAATCTGACATAGATAATTTGAAATCACAACTTAGTACTATTTTTGAAATGAAGGATTTAGGTCTTGCTAGGAGAATTCTTGGCATTGATATCTATAGAGATATGTCTAAAGGTTTTTTAATTTTAACTCAAGTTGATTATGTGAAGAAAATTTTGAGTAACTTTGAGTTAGATAATAATAAACCTGTTAATACTCCCATTGGTGCTCATATTAAACTTTGTGCTAATAATGAATCTATGAGTGCTGATGAATCTGATTTTATGGAGAATGTCCATCAAAATGTGGTTGAGTCATTCATGTATTCCATGGTCTATACCAGACCTGACATTGCTTATGGAGTTAGTCTTGTAAGCAAATATATGATCAATCCCAGTAAATCACATTGGAATGCTATTAAGTGGCTTGCTAGATATTTGTATGGTAGTTCAGGTCTTTGTCTTGTGTACAGGAAGTTGTGTCATGATAAAGTTGATATAAATGGTTATTATGATTCTGATTATGCTACACACCTAGATAAAAGGATATCTGTGTCTGGTTTCTATTTGACTTTTGACAATAACCTTATTAACTGGAAATCATGTTTGCAACATGTTGTTGCTTTGTCAACCACTGAGGCTGAATATATTGCTCTTATAGAAGCAATTAAGGAAGCTATATGGTTGAAAGGCATCATTTCTGAACTTGGAATTAAACAGGAGTCTATTGATGTTTTCTGTGATTCACAATCTGCAATACACCTTTCTAAGAACACTGTGTATCATGAAAGAACTAAACATATTGATATTAAAATGCACTTTGTTAGAGATGTTATTGCCTCTGGTATTGTTTCTGTTAAAAAGATTCATACTAGTGTGAATCCTACTGATCTGTTAACTAATCTATTCATGTTGATAAATTTCAGGTTGCTCTGAAAGGCCTAGGAGTTGTGAAGTTTGACTCTGTGTCAAACTGTGCCCCTAAGTCTTGGTGATTACCCTCTCTTGGTTGAGAATTGAAGTGGCTTTATTTAGATGCTTGCTTTGGTCAAGGTGGAGAATGTTGGAGTTAGTATGCCTAAAAGCCTAAGCCCAAGCCCATTACCTGGTTGTCTTTACCTGTGTGTTTGACCTAGTTCGAAACTGTGTGTTTTGTTCCTTTACCCTTTTGTATATAAGCCCGGTTTTGTTAAGGGTTTCATTCTTAATCCCTTATCTTTCTGCCGCCGCTTGATTTCTTTCTTCTGTTCTTCGCGATGCTTCTCTGTGTTCTTAATCTTTAACAATGAAGCGTTTGATGATCTTGCGTGGCATTCTACCGTTGAAGGCTGTTTGAGGCGGTTTCTTTTCAAGGCTATATAAATCAGGGTTGTATCTCTTCTCGCTAGACTGTAATTTTTCTAGGGTTTCTGGGTTTGGTATTATTTACTGGTTTTCATTCTTTGTGGATATTTCTCTGTATTTTTCCCTTTGGCCTTTAGTTTAGCCATCAATAAAGCTGCTCTTCTCAACCCGTGCATTTACATCACCTCTTCACGGAGGATCCTTTGAAAATAAGGATAGATGGAAGCACGTTAAAGTTAGTTGTGGGCTTTAATTTTCTCTTAACAAAGTTAGTTGTGCTGAGTTGGCAAAGGGTATTTTCGGAAAACCTCAAATTTTAAAATAAAAAAATATGATAATTCACCTTTCCAACTCAGCATAACTAACTTTGTTATAAAAAAACCGTTAATTGCTAATATTTGATACCACAAGGGTCCTTTTAAAAAAAAATAATAAAAAGACCTTTTTAAAATTGAGTGAAACCACAGAGGGATTTTTGAAGTTAACACAACAATTTATACAATAAATTTAAAAATCGAATTATAGTTTTCTTACATAATCAAATGCTAACTAATAGCTTGCAAGCAGAAGAAATAAGCAAGCCTCAGGGGTGTTTGTTTTAATGTTTTATAATACAGATTTTATGAGGTGTTCAGTTAACATTTTTAAGAATATAATGTTGTGTTTTCTAAAATATATTTTTTGGAGCTTTCTGTGAAGCACTCCTCATAGGATAATATGGACGAATATTGATAAAATTTAAATGCAAAAACTCATTGAAAATTTATCAAACACCGATTTATGAATGTTCTTTTTGAATGAAGTGGACTCGAATATTAATATCTAACAACATTCAACCTTTTTTTTTACTTGAAATTCTTGCTTCATTCTTCCTCATCTTTCTGTAATTTTTTCCTCCATCTTTACTACAATGTGTTCAGATTGAAAAAAATTTTAGAGAAAGAGAAAAGTGAGGAACTCTTCCTTCTTTTTTCAGGATATGAAAATAGAGAAGTTATTTGGCTTTTCTACTTGATATAAAAGTTTGATATGACTTTTACAGATAAAAGGAAATAGCTGTCGCAGACTCTATATATCACACTTCTAGTCATAGATCTGAAGCAGCAAAAACTTCCTTTGAAATGGGAGTTGATTCCTTTAGTTAGTGGTTTCGTTTGCCATATTAGTGGCTTATTTATGATTATACTTCTTGTAAGTAATTTTTGTTTTAAGCTTTTGTAAGCTCCATCTTTTCTTTTCCTTTCTTGCTTTTTTAGTTTTGATTTAATAATATTCGGGCCGGAATACCAGCTTTTATTAAAAAAAAATAACAACTAAACCAATTAATAATTTAAATAATTGGGTGACGTTTAGTTGTTTAATTGCTTGTTTAATTTTTTTTGTGATACGGGGCATTTTTGCTAAATTTATTGATTGTGGGGTTTAAACTCGTAACCCCACACTTATACTTGGATCCTAAATATAATATGTGGCACAATTCTATTGGCTTGCCATATATTTTATAAATTTGCCTTAATAAGAGTTTATAAATGTGCATTCGAATTTCCATAATTTATGCATATTGGAAAAATACACCATATTCGTAGGAAAAAAGAGCAAGTTTATAGTGGTCCTGAATCACATTAGCATGAAAATACTACCACTCACTATATGCAATGGAAATGAAGCATGACATTTACGTAGACCTGTCCACAGGCCGGGTGCCCAGCCAATCCAGCTCAAGTCAGCAAAAATGGACCGAGCTTGATACTCATATTTTTGCTAAGTTCAAATCCGCTAAAGCTTAAAATTTTATGAGCCCAACTTGATTTTATATAAATATGCAAGCCTAGTCCGACGAATAAATTTTAGTTATTACATTTTTATATATTATATATAGTATTTGTTTTGGATTTGTATGTATTAATATATTGCACTTTTTAATATCTCTTACTATTTATTAAATTTTTTAAGTAAAAAATGTAATTATATATAGGATTTAGATATATTTGTATAAAATTTGTTATAAATAGCTTGGACGATATTGTCCGTTTTAACGCCGTTTACGGCCAACCTCACGGCTTTAAAACACGTCATTCAAGTTAAGGCCTTCAGGGCCCTGTTTATATCACTGTTTCAAAAATTCCCGCCTAAGCCCCGCTTAGGTGCTGTTTTGAAGCTTGCCGCCCGATTTTTTATTCCTATGGCGCTATCAGGCTCTTAACCGATTTATCGCCGCCTAGGCACCACCTAGTCCAATTTTTTCAGTCGAGGCGGCGCCTAATTTAGATTTTTTACGATACCATTATTTATAATAATCATAATTTACTAATAAAAAGTAGTATAGCTAGTAAAACTAAGGTACATTAAAGTGTTCTCACAATAAAATTATCATTTTGAGTCTCAAAGCGAGAAACAATATGCTCTATGCCACTTTATGATTTTTAAAACATGGTCTAAATTATATTTTTTTTTTATATTTTATATTATTATAATTTACTTTTTAATTGAACTTATATTTTTATATATATAACAAATATTTTAAAATACAAATCCGCCTAGGTTCCGCCTAGACCTCGCCTAAGGGTTTTAAAGCTCAGACCGCCCAACTAGCGCCTAGCGTTTTTTAAAACATGGTTTATACACAAGCTCAATGGATCCTCCGAGAGCGATGTGGGATTCATCCCTAACACACCACCTCATCGCGATCGTGCTGATAACGTGTTATAAACAGCTTGAACGATATTGTCCGCTTTGGCGCCATTTATGGCCAACCTCATAGCTTTAAAACGTGATATTCAAGTTAAGGCCTTCAGGGCCTTGTTTATATACAAGCTCAGTGGATCCTCCGAGAGCGATGTGAGATTTATTCCTAACAAAATTTATTTTTTTTCTCTTTTTAGTTTACCTGGTTTAAGGTTGGGCTTGGGAGTGAGCCGAGCCGTGTTCAAAATTTTAAAGTGTGGATCGGGCCGAGCTTGGGATAATATTTTTACTAAAAAGCTCCATGAACCCAGCCTAGCCCGCCGACGAACAGGTCTATATGACAATAGCAAGGAATCAAAGCTATCAGGCAGAAAATAGAATGTTAAAAAAGATTCCTTAAAAAGACAAAAAAAAAAAAAGAAAAGGAGGTACTCACATAGATATCGAGGACCTAAAAGCAGACCGTCGTCGTCGAGAACATTAAAACGATCTATTGCCATACCGAATATAAACCTAATGACGATATAAACCACAAATAGGAAGAAGTTCAATCCAATGAGACAAGTGAGAATAGCTAGTCCGAACGAATTAGGTGTTAATAGAGCATATGTTCCCGTAACAAATGCAACAACCATAGCTCCCATTGCAATAACAATGAACCAAAATGCAGATCTCATCAGCCAATAATAGTTTTGTTTATACCCAAGGATTACCATTATGAAGTGAATAAGCACCGAAGACATTGACAACACCATTGCTATACCGTTTGCGATAACAAATGCTTTAAATGCTGCATTTCTACTCGGAATTGGACTACCCAATACCAAATCATTTGAGTTATCTTCATCATTCACATAACCTCCAGGTAATGTAAATGCTGCTGCAAATGTTACCGTTGCTACAAGTATAGCTGCCACTAAATGCGAGTCTTTAGCTTTCTCTAATCCTGGCATTATCTTTTCTTCCAACTTTTTCTTTTCTCTTTTGGAGTTTTTACAGGAACAATTTTTCCAAATGGTCCATTACCTAGCTCTTTCGTATTTCTTCCTACAATATACAAAAAAAATCACTAAAAAAAATTCTTTTGAAATTAAACAACAATAACCTTGTCATGATTAGAATAACTCAACTAGTATATAAAAACAGTTTTCACCTTCTCTTATGAAAGGTTACCTTCTTTTTAGAAATCTCATCAGGTGACTCACTTTCCAATCTTTGATACGATTCGCACAGTTGCGGCCAAGTTAAACAATTCCTTTCTTGTGTCATATGCAGCAAGATGAAAGAGTTCGATCGGATAATTGTCGGAAAACAGGGATTACTTGAAGTCGCGAATACGCTTTCAGATTAAAATTTATTTGGTCGGTTCACCAAACTTTCAATTGGATAAAATCGAAAATTTTGTCAAGAACGAGAATTTTATTTGCTGTGAAAAACAACTGAGTATTTCTGTATCTGTCTGCCAAATTCGTTCTGGTGTGTTGAATATAGTATAAAATCTGTTATTTAGTTAGTTCAAAATCGGTTAATAGTTAAAGTGGTTCAGGGCTATTTGTGTCTTTTGGCCTTAAGGGGTATTTTAGTCTTTTCAACTCCAACAGCTCATTAGCCGTTGTATATAAGGAGCTAGCGCTCATCTTAAAGCTTCGCTACAATCTTTTTAATTTTTCCTCTGTTTCTCTGTTTCTTTTCTTTTTTTTCGATCTTGAATTTTGGCAATGGCGAATCGAAACCAGTTACACGTTGATGAGAATAGTCCTTATTATCTTCATTCTGGAGAAAATCCTTCTATTGTATTAGTTACACCTCTCTTGGAGAGTTCTAACTATCATACCTGGGCAAGAAACATGCGAATGGCCTTAACTTCGAAGAATAAATTAGAGTTCATCGATGGAATGATTCAAAAGCCTGCGACTACAGATCCTTTATTCAGTGCTTGGAGGCGTTGCAATAACATGGTTCTTTCTTGGCTTATCAGATCTCTTAGTATTTCTGTTGCATAGAGCGCGATGAATTTTGAAACTGCTAAACAGCTATGGGATAATCTCAAGGAACGTTTCGCTCAATCTGACGTCTATAGAATTACAGATCTTCAGACAGAAATCTTCAATATTTCTCAAGGGGATAGGTCAGTAACAGAATTCTTTACTGCATTACAGTCTTTATGGGATGAATTTGCTAGTTTGAGTCCTATGCCTTCTTGTGTTTGTGGAGGATGTTTCTGCAATATAGGGATGCAATGAGGAAGAAACAAGAAACTAGCTTAATAATTTGCTTTCTAAAAGGTTTGAACGGATCTTTTTCAAACATAAAGTCCCAGAGTATGGCAACTGAACCCTTACCTACCATGAACAAAGCTTTTTCTCTAGTGCTACAATTTGAAAGAGAATTTGTAAATCTTGAAAAGGAAAGTATTGGTCATATTGCAATTGCTTGTTTTTCTAAAAACTATGGAGGCTATGAAGGTAGAATCAATATGGAAGTTTCAATGGAAATGGGAATTATCAGGGCAACAAGAATAGTTTCAAGAAACAACCATGGATGAAAAAGGAAGGTTTGTGTACTTTCTGTAAAGGGAATCATCTTGAAGTCAATTGCTGGAAAAAGAATGGATATCTACCTAATTTCAAGTCTAGATTCAGTAAGGCAAATGCAGTAATGGAATGTGAAGAAGTTGAAGTTCAAGATCTGATAGAACAAAACTATGAATTCAATGACACAATCAACTATGGTCAAAATGAAGGGGTTAATACTACCATTCCTCAAACTGTTTTTAGCAATGAATAATTGGCATAGCTCATCAAGGATCAAACTGTCAACAATATACCACAAAATGCTTTTGCTGCCTCTGCCAAAGCTGTTTCTCAATACAATATCTCCAGCTCACATGCTTCAAACTCCATATCTATTCCACACCAAATGAATAATTTTCAACATACTGATTACTGTAACTACATAGATCCAGGTAAAAAACATTTAACTTCTGACTCTTGGATAATTGACACAGGAGCTAGTAGTCATATATCCAATTCTTTGAAAAATTTTACCAATATTAGAAGGATTAGCAATTGGAATGTTTTATTACCCAATAATCTGAAACTGCAAGCTACTCATATAGGAGACCTTTATTTCAACTATGATTTTGTATTGTTTGATGTGTTGTATGTTCCCCGCTTTCAATATAACTTGCTATCTGTAACTAAAATGTCTGTGTCCTTAAAATGTGAAGTAGTGTTTACTGTTGAAAAATGTTTAATACAAGAACCCAATACTAGGAAGAAGATTGGTTCAGCTGATGTAAGGGATGGATTGTACATTCTTAATGATGAAAATCTTTCTGTAACTAGTATTGTTTTTCAGCAAAATGCAATAAAGATGAAATATGGCACTATAAGCTCGGTCATGCTTCGAATAATAGATTAGCTGAAATACATAGATTGTATCCTGACGTTAATGTTCCCAGTGACTTTGTATGTGTCATTTGTTATAAATCTAAACAAAAGAAACTTTCTTTTCCTTTGTCTAAAATTGTTGCTATGAATGCCTTTGATCTTGTACATATGGATATATGGGGACCTACTAATGTGTCTATTGATGGTTTTAGTCATTTCTTAACAATTGTTGATGATTGCACAAGATTCACTTGGACAATAATGATGAGAAATAAAGGTGAAGCTGATGTTCATGTTCAACAGTTTCTTCGAATGGTAAGAAATCAGTTTGACAAAGTTATAAAGTAATTAGAACTGACAATGGTCCTAAATTTAATCTAGTAAATTTTTATAATATGCATGGCATTATTCATCAAAGAGCTTGTGTTGAAACACCCCAACAGAATGGTATTGTTGAAAGAAAACACTAACATATACTTAATGTTGCTAGGTGTCTAAAGAATCAAAGCAACTTTCCTAAGAATTTTTGGCCCTTTTTTATTGGTCATGCTATTCACATAATAAATAGAATGCCTACACCTCTTTTGTCAAATTCAACTCCTTTTGAAAAACTGTTTGGAAAAAGTCCAGACTATTTTGAACTAAAATGCTTTGGATGTTTATGTTTTGTTAATACATTAGAAAGAAATAGGACCAAACTTGATGACAGAGCTCAAAAAGCTGTATTTTTTGGTTATGTTTCTGGGATGAAAGGGTACAGGTTATATGTTCCTGACACCCACAAGTTTATCATTTCAAGAAATGTCAAATTCATAGAACGCATTTTTTCTTTTTAACAGAGAATGTGATATAAATGAGACTGTTGGTATTAGATCTAGCAATGAAACAAGTACTATAGAAGTTAATAAGCAAAGAAGAAAACACAAACAACCTGAGTGCCTGAAGGATTACCACTGTAATCTAATACAAAACCAAGATACAGCTCCTTTACAGAAAGATAAATTGTATATATTAACTTGTCACATGAACACAAAGCTTTTTCTTTGGCAATTAGTGCAGAACAAGAGCCAAAGAATTATCAAACAGCTTCCAAACAAAAAGAGTGGATAGACGCTATGGAAACTGAACTCAAAGCATTAGAAGACAACCAAACATGGAGTATTGTCCCATTGCCAGAAGGGAAAATTCCCATTGGATGCAAATGGGTGTATAAGGTAAAGAGGAAGAGTGATGGCTCAATAGAAAGGTACAAAGCCAGAATTGTAGCAAAGGGATATACTCAACAGTTTGGTATAGATTACACTGAAACCTTTTCTCCTGTGGCTAAAATAACTACTATAAGACTTTCGCTTGCATTAGCTGCTAAGAATAACTGGATATTAGAACAGCTAGATATAAATAATGCATTTCTGCATGGTAGCTTATATGAAGAGATCTATATGAAATTACCCCAGGGAATTAATTCTGAAATCCCTAACCCTGTTTGCAAACTTAAGAGATCACTATATGGTCTCAAACAAGCTAGCAGACAGTGGAATTCCCACTTTAACTTCATCTTTAGTGAAAATAGGATTTGTTCAATCTGTTGTTGATCCATCATTATTCACTAGACACAATGATAAGAATTTTATTGCATTAACTGTGTATGTTGATGATGTTTGTGAGCGGACGACTACCCGCGCGGCTGCGGCGCGGGGCCGGACCGGGTCGTGCCGGCCCCTTTTTTGGCGTGTCGGGGAGACGAGTGTGATGTGGTTGAAAAGAAAATGATTTTGCGTATTGTAACGCTTAAAAGATACGAGATCGAAACCCCGTACTTAGAATAGAGTCGCCACCCGGTTCAGCTCAACCGGGAAATTTTCGGTACGATTTTCCCACCGGGTGGTTGGACCATACCTTAAGTAGAGATTCCGAGTTCGGATGATGTTATCTACTTTTCATTAGGCCAAGTTAGGATACTTCATTCTTTCTTAATCGGTTTAATCCACCCTATTTATTTGTATTTTCAGTTATTTTGTTGTTTTCGCATTTATCAAGCAATTAAAGCGATAAATAAAATATTTACAATCGTAAAAGAAAAGTAAGTGCGGAAAGTGGAATTATTACAAGGTTTTCAAATCCTGTACATTTTCTACGTAACGAATGAAATACCCGAATGTCCGATATACATCTACCTGCAGAGGATGGTTGACACAAATATGGCATATTTTATTTATAACATCATAAAGCCCGATTGGATGGCTAAAATGAGATTTGAATGGCGTTTGCGGGGAAATTCCATTTTTATCCAAATTTTAGATTCGATCGTTGCTTTAATCGGATTACAAGTGAATATACCACTCATCGCGGGGCGGGTCTGTTTTCAAGAGGTTTCGAACCTCCATCGTCACACTATAGGTCCTAGCTTCAGAAAATAAATTAATTTGGAACAAACGAAGACAATATTGCTGTCCAGAAAGCTATGCCGCCGTGGGGCATCTGATGCCGCCGAATATAAGTTGATGTCGCTGGCGGCATCAATGATGCCGCCGGCGACATCAATTATGTCACGGGCGACATCAGCATGCAGACAGGCACTGGGCTTTCTGAGTACCGTAAAGAAAGGGTCCCGCAAGAAAGCGAAATCTCTGGGGAATGCGATGCTAACGGCGGTATCAACGATGTCTCTCGCGACATGGGTGATACAGCCGGCAACATCGCATGTCTCCGGCGACTTCAATTTCTTGCAGCAGCAGCGGTTTGCAGTCAAAGTAACCGAAAACTTAAAGCGAACACAAATCAACAAAAAATAGTGCAAAACAATAATAATAATGCCAAAGAGCTATGAGACTCAGGATTTTCACCTCGGGGTTGTGAATCCACTTCTTCGTGATCCGAATAAAACACCTCCGGGGAGCTTGTTACGATGATTTAATAATGATTTTTAGTGTCTTTTGGTTTCTAAGTTCTACTAAGATGATTTTGACTTAAAGGTTTGTCGGTTTCAACTCGCAATTAGAGAGTTCAAAGAAGAAAAACCAGGAAAAATGGGTCGGAATCCCCTTTTTTTCTGTTTTATCTAATTCTTATCTCACTGTCATCTATTTCCACCTTAAAAATCCTTTTTCTCTTTTCCTTTTTTTTTTAGTGCAGCCCAAGGTGCCTTTTTATAGGTGAAATGGGGTGCTTTTTGGGGCATTTTTTAATAATTCCACCGAAAGTGGTCGAAAAGGCTGTCTGTAAGAGGACCCGGTTCGAGTCATATCGCCGGCGACATGATAATGTCGCCGGCGGTATGATCGATGTCGCCGGCGGTATGGTGATATCGCCGGCGACATGGGTGATGCTTTTGGCGGCATCAGCCTTCAACATGCCTTCAGTTAGTGGGTCAAAAAAAGCCAAAAAGTCGGGAAAAGTGGCTTAATAGTGGAAAAAAGGCATCTTTATGACTTTTAACAATATTTTAAAGGGTATTTATTATTTGGGTGTAAATCATCGGTTCAAGCTCCTACCGAACGCGTTATCGGCTACGCCGAACTGGATTCTACCAATTATAAAATTCACAAGGAATATTATCTTGGTAATAAAAATTCTGAAGAGAACTTTTATTTTGAGGTATTAAAATCGGATACACGTCATCATCGTCTCGCGAGAGGGACTGCAAAATCCCGTGCTCACAATGTTATATTAGCAAGCAACAATGAGAAGGACATTAAGGAGGTAAAGGATCATCTACACAAATGCTTTAGCATAAAGGACCTTGGTAAGTTAAAGTTCATTTTAGGATTGGAAGTGGCAAGAAATAGAACGGATATACATTTATATCAAAGAAAGTATGTGTTAGATTTATTAGCATAATATGGTTTTTTGGATTGCAAACCTTGTACAACCCTAATAACTGTTGATCAATAGGATTACAAGTAAACCAAGCAACTAAAAGATATTAGTAGTTACAAACAGTTAATTGGTAAGCTTTTATATCTTACAAACACACGTCCTAACATCCCATTTGCTGTGCAGCAGTTATCACAGCACCTGGAACACCCTCATGAGGCACACCTCACAGCTGCACACAGAATACTAAGGTAATTGAAAGGGAAACCTGCTCAGGGGATCCTCTATTCAGCTGAAAAAGGAACCCAAATCAAAGTTTTCACAGATTCTGATTGGGGAAGTTGCAAAGAGACTAGGAAATCAACTACTGGTTATTGCATATTCCTTGGAAATTCCTTGATTCCATGGAAGTCAAAGAAGCAAAAACACAATTTCAAGAAGCTCTTTTGAGGCTGAAGGTAATGGCCACCACTGCTGTTGAAATCCAATGGATATTATATCTTCTTAAAGACTTCAAGATAGAGCACTCTTCACCAGCAATTCTTAGTTGCGACAACATTTCTGCAATCCACATAGCCAAAAATGCAGTCTTTCATGAAAGAACAAAACACTTGGAAATAGACTGTCACTTTGTGTGGTCAAAGGTCCAAGCTACCATCATTTCATTGCATCCTGTCTCTTCAAAAGCTCAACTCGCTGATATGTTTACAAAGGCTCTTCATTCTCCATAATTTTTACATCAAACTAGCATATTAGGCCTCATTAGCATTCAATGATGCTAGGCTTGCGGGGGCGTTGAATATAGTATAAAATCTGTTATTTGTTAGTTCAAAATCGGTTAATAGACGTTAAGAGGTTCAGGGTTATTTGTGTCTTTTGGCCTTAAGGCGTATTTTAGTCTTTTCAACTTTAACAGCTCACTAGCCGTTGTATATAAGGAGCTACGGCTCTTCTTCCCCAAATTACTAAGTTGTATCTTTCTCTCTGTAATCAAGTTCCTCATCAATGGAAGTTCTTGTTTTCTATTCGATTGAAATCTCTCTCTCTCTCTCTCTCTGTATTATGTTTAATCAATTTACATGTTGAAATAAATAACCAAAATGTCAATAGACATACTGTTCCGGGTAGCAGTCATGTCTAAAAGACATGTTTTTTCTAGTTTCAGTTGTGTCCAACAGACACACTGTTTCGGTCCAAAATTCATTTTTCGACCCCGCACCCGAGGGCGCTGCCCCCGAACCTCCCAAATCGTAACAGAACCCGAACAAGTGTGCACTCCACACTCTCCCCCGACTTGTGTTGATGAAATGTTACGATCGCATTGGTCAAACTAGTCGATCCAATTATAGTGAAATTCTAACAATAATAACCATTGGCATCTTTACATTGTTCAAGGTGAGCTAATGAAGGATCACGCAAGATTAGATGTAGAGCTTTAGAACTTTTGGCAATGGAAGCAAAGTGACAAACATTCCAACCTCTATAGTCAGTGAGATCAGCACAGTCAGAACACACAGATATAATATCTTTCATTGCTTCTATATTCCCGAAGCAAGCTGCTACATGAAGAGCTGTCCTCTTTCTACCACTATCCTTCGTATATGCGGAACTTGTATCTTGCTCTAATATTTTTGATATAATATTGGTTGTATCTTGATCTAATAATTTTGATACAGCTTGCTCAACTATTTTAAAATTAATATCGGATCGCTGAACACAAACTGCATAATGAAGTGGAGTCCATCCATTTTCATCAGCTTCATTCACCAAACTCGCCATTTTTTCTTTTATTCTAGACACTATAACTGCAAAATAAGAGTTTCACTAAGGTTCATAGAAAGTTTATGAAGGAAATGATAGTAAAGTGATGGTTTTTGTAACAAAGTAGGATAAATATAACAAAATTACTTGCACATTCTTTAAAATAAATGGTTTAAACTTACCCGAGTGGTCAGAACAGAACATTATAGCAGCATAGCCCTCCAACTCTTCAAATCTGCCTCCCAGCGCTGCCTTGTATAATTTAGTATCGATTGGGATTTCATTTTGCCCAGAAAATGACATCGCTAGCTAAATTAGTGGTTGCAATTGAATTTTTTTTTTTTTTCCACACATTGCTAGCCGCTTCTCTGTCATATAGAATTGGAAATGTTCACAGTATATAACTGACAAGAGAATCAAAATTAGAAAGAATGAGAATTGAATTCGTTTCTTGAAGCACTGCAAAGTGAAAGATTACACTTCAATTGCACATTTTAAGTAACTTCAGCCATTAAAGTAAGAAAAAGCGACTTAAGAGAAGAAATACAAGTGAAAGGATGTGAAATCAGCTGATTGCTTGCAGCTCTACAAAGTGAAACATTACATTTCCAGCTTTTTCTCTTTACAGAAGCTAATCATTTAACCATCAAACCGAACCAGAGGTTTATTGGATTTCATTTGATTTTAGTCCTGCACATAACTAACTTACTTACAGATAGTGATGGGTTATATATGTTTTTTTTCCTAGTATATTGGAAATCGTGTGCTTCATTTCTTGGCTATTTTACCAATCTTTTAAAAAGCTTTAGGCGTTAGTCGAGTACCGACTTCAAAATGCTTGGTTAGGATCTAGGCCAAACCTAAGTGAATTTGTATTTTTATTTTTTAAAAATAAATTATAATAATATAAAATATCAAAAATATAATTTAGATCATGTTTTAAAATCAGTAAGCATTGGTTGAACAGTAGGGACCTCCCATAGACGGTGGCCGGGTCCGACGCCGCCGGAGTACCTTGCCGGAGTAGTATGAGTATTCAAATTGCCATACCCTAACTTTTTCAATTGCAGAAGAATTTATGAAAATTGTAAGGATTATAGGGGTTGAGTAATGTATTTACACACTTCCCTTTTAATTTTATAATTAACATTTGGGTGTGTTTTTAAATTTGTGTTTCCCATGCTATACGTTCCTCCTTCTCCGCCTAGATTTTTGATTCCTTCTTCTTTTTTATTTTACTTTATTTTCCTTTTATTTTGCAAACTGTTGATTTTTTTGTTATGCTATTTTGGAGTTTTTTGTTCGTCTCATTTATATCTTCGTAATTATATCCATGATGATATACTTTTTTCGAATTGTTATTTTTACAGATATGTAACAAATGACACAAGCATTATAACACATCATACCAGCAAAACCAAGAAAATACCAGCAAAACCAGCAAAATACTAAACATAAGCATGTTTTTATGAAAGAAATCATACAAAAACTAGTAAAATACGATCAAAATACTACGTGTGATGAAAATAACCCATAAACTTGCATTTTATGAAAGAAATCATACAAAAACCACCTCATACCAGCAAAACTAATTCTGGAAAATTGAAACCAAACATAAGCATGTTTTTATGAAAGAAATCATACAAAATCCAGTTTATACCAGCAAAATACTAGGTGTGAAGAAATAATCTAATAAACATGCATTTTATGAAAGAATTCAAATAAAAACCACCTCATACAAGCAAAATACCGAAAATTGAAACCAAACATAAGATTCTTTTTATGAAAGAAATCATACAAAAATCAGCAAAATACTAGGTGTGATAAAATAACTCATAAACTTGCATTTGTTGAAAGAAATAAAACAAAAATCACTTTGTACCAGCATTATACCAGGTAAGAGAAATAAAAAACATAAGCATCTATTTTTATGAAAGAAATCAAACAAAAATCACATGTATACCATCATTTTACCATATTTATACCATGTGTGATTAAACAAAATAGTAATCAAACAAATAATATATTTATACTAGCATTATATCAAGTTTATACCAGCATAACAAATAAAAAAATACATTTATACCAACATTATATCAAGTGCAACTAAACAAAATCTCAATCAAAAAAAATACATTTATACCAGCATTATACCGATAAAATACCAAATGTATTAAGGAACGTAAAAAAGTTATTAAATACGAAAAAATTTATAAATATTATACTTTACTTCTATTTTAAATAAAAAATTATGAGCTAAAATTTTTATTAAAATTTTTTATGGGCTTTAACCCAATTACCAAGAATTTAGGTGAAGAATACGAAGGAAAGGGTGAAAATGATAGGGTGTGTTTTTTGAACAAAAGGCCCATAAATTGGACTAATTTAATTACTTACGGCCAAAAAGGCCCCATTTGGCGCTAGGTGATTAAAATTTTTTTGCCCACCTGTGTTTTTTTAATTAATTAATGGGTAATAATTTTTATTCTACACATTACCTTATTTTATTTTGTATCGTCCCTAAATTTTATTTTTTTACTCTTTTTATTAAAAAATATTAAATAACTCCATTAACTCTCTAACATTATTTATATAAAATTAATTTTTTAAATTTTAAATTATTTTAATTCATTAACTCATTTTAAAATTTAACTTTTAAATTTCAATTTATCTCAACACATCTTATTAACTCATCAACAAATATATTAATTCAAAATTCAAAAAATTCTACGTACAATCTTATAAATTTCACTTTATGACTCAATCGAGTTCAATGAACAAACAACGTGACAAATCATCAATTCAGATAACTAATTTTCAATTTTTAAGAAAAAAAATTTCTAAAAATACACATGAACGTCCTACCGAGACACCTACATTAATGGTGGCCGTCCACGATGGACGGCCACCATATTATGATAGGCATCCAAGGTGGACGCCCACCACCTCACGTGGGCGTCCCAAGTGGACGCGTGCATGCCATTCAAACAATAGCATGCAAGCGTCCACTTGGGACGCCCACATTGAGAGATGAGCGTCCAATTTGGACGCATATCATAGATGATGGGCGTCCAAAATGGACACCTGCCACTACGGTGGCCGTCCACAGTGAATGGCCACTGAAATGGCGGGCGTCCGTAGTGGACGCTCGGAATATATTAGGACTGATCGACTGAAAAATTCAGTCGGCCATTATAATTTTCAAAAAAAAAGTTTAATTTTAAAATTTAAATTAATTTAAACTTAAGATTAGAGAAAAAATTTAAATTAAAAATATATTAAAGAGTAACTTTATTTTTTTATAGGGGCAATATAAAGTAAAAATGAGCGATGTTCATTAATATTTGTTTTTTGAACGGGTAATAGTTCCCAAATGCCATTTTTCCTTGCCTTTAATTACAGGACCCATGGTCTCCTTATTTTCCTTAATTCAGTTTCAAATTTCACCCAACAATTCATAGTGTCCTTGTCTCCTCAGTCTTTGCCACTTGTCCACAGCCTCTCAGAATTAAAATTGGCGATAGCCAATTAAAATTACAAACGGTGATCTTGTACAGAACTATCCTACCCCACTTTCTATCATGATGTCATCTTTGGAACCTCTATATTTATGGTATAGAGTATATTATTTCTCGGTTTGAAACTTAAAATGATAATTATAGTAAGAACACTTTAATATACTTTAGTTTTATCAACTAAACTACTTTTTTATGATAAATTATAATTATCATAAATATCAGTATCATAAAAAATTAAATTTAGACGCCGTCTAAATAAAAAAATTGGACTAGACAGTTGCGATAATAAATAAACTAAATACCTAATAGTATCCTAGAAATAAAACGTCGGACGATAAATCTTAAAATAGCGCATAGACAGGACTAAATGAGAATTTTTAAAACGTTGATTTTGCGGATAGGTATTTTCGTAGTTAACGTGTGATTTACATGTGATCATTTTCTTGTTTTATAGATTGCATAGTGTTTTTCAAATTATGCTAGAAAAGTTTTTGCAGTAGGTGTAATCTGAATTTTAGTTGCCTTATTTTAATTTTTAAAGGTACTTTGGTTCTTTTTTTTTACAAAATAAGTTTTAATACTTTTCATTTTTTTTACATTGAATCAAACTTTATAAAACTAGTCCATTGGAGAAATACTCAAATTAATAATTATTTTGTAGAAGTTTTTAAATAATAATCTAATGATATGCCAATATTATCATTAAATACAAAAAGATATCAAATTTTCACATCTCAACCAAATAAATAAATTATGAAAACACCAATTAGCTCATCTATTGAAACAGTACCTTATTTTTCCAATTCAAAACATTAAGTAACGAATTGCAATATTCATTTACTTAACTTATGTGTGTCAAAGGATTGGTTTAGCGGTTGAGTATCGAAGCTGTGATCCTAGAAGTCGTAGGTTCGAGTTCATACTCGGACGGGGTGAAATAAGGTTTTTCTTTATTATTATTGTAAGCCCATATGAGGAAAAAAAAATAAAAACTTCTATAATTAAATATTATCAATCAGTATAGTATTGGTGTTCAACAGTAAAATTGTGTGAACTAGAGGTTTAAAACCTAACAAATAAAAATCTCTGAAGCCACCAATACATAAACAACTTAAAATGTAAAAAACAGAAGATATGGTTGAAGGTAAAGAAAAAGGAAAAAAAAAAAAGAAAGGATACCAGAAATGAAATAATGTATTTATGACTTTTTTTTATGATAATTACAAATATTTTCGGTGAAATAGTGTTATACGGAGCTTTTAATAACGGTTAAGACTTTTCATCTCTTAGAATAAAAATTTTATGACTTAAAAGAGTTGTTAAGTTATGAATATTCTCGATATACTTAAGCCCTATTTGATATTACTTTTCAAATTATTTTCTAATAACTATATATTTAACTTTAAACAAACGTATTTTAATCTTTTATATTAATTAATTAAAATTTATTTTATTTTTTTAAAATCAAATCAATTTATTAAAAATGGAAATTTTTTTAAAAAAATAGCCTCGAAAAGCACAATCAGGCCCTTAATTATCCATCTCAATTTGCAATTTGGACACAGTATATTTGGTATTGGGTGAAGAAAACAAATTTTTATTAATTATGCTTTGGGATCCACCCACCACATAAAATATCAACATGTTCCAGATCAATATTTTATTTATTTATGAAATATCCTCATGTGAGTAACAAAAAAACCAAAAATGTACATGTTTTTCCCCGGCTAAATAATCTCATTTTGTTAGATGGGGTTTCTATGTCTAACCAACATCTGTTTCTAATTCCATAATTAGAAGAACAGTAGCTG
The DNA here is from genome assembly GCA_947683365.1 of Euphorbia pulcherrima. Taxonomy (NCBI): domain Eukaryota; kingdom Viridiplantae; phylum Streptophyta; class Magnoliopsida; order Malpighiales; family Euphorbiaceae; genus Euphorbia; species Euphorbia pulcherrima. The sequence continues at coordinate 12,238,054 of CANTUS010000016.1, forward strand.
AGTATGTCGGCTTAAAGATAGAGAAAAAAAAAAAGAAAAGAAATCCAATTTGGCCACTCTCCCCCTCCCTTGTTTAATAGATTAACTGCAGAGCCGAACAAAAAGCAGGGAACTTTTTGAGATAAGAAAAATCAGGAATTGGGAAAAATTATAGAGAGGATGCCAAAAGTAGTGTTAAAAGCAGGGAGTAGGCCACCGTGGGTGGGGTTAGCCGCGGCGGCATGGGTTCAAATAGCGGCAGGGAATGCTTACAATTTCCCACTCTACTCTACAGCCCTAAAATCAGTACTGGGTTTCAATCAGCAGCAGGTTACGATACTTGGAGTGGCTAATGATATTGGGGAGAATGTTGGGTTACTCCCTGGGATTGCAATCAACGAGTTCCCTCCTTGGGCTATACTGTCTGTGGGTGTTGTTGCTTGTTTCTTGGGTTATGGCGTTCTTTGGCTTGCTGTTACTCAGACCGTCACTTCCTTGCCTTATTGGCTGGTGCGTTTTCTTTCTTTTGTCTGATCTCTTACACCATTTGGTTTCATTTTAGTGGTTGGCTGAGAACTTGATTTTGTATGAATTGAATTAGTTCTGTATTCATTCATGAACTTTCATCTTCATCTAGTTTGGTATTTTTTGTTTGCTCATTTGAAAATGTCAATCTGGCCTTTGGCTCCCAACAACAACAACAACAACAACGTTACCCCAATGCCTAACAAGGCTCTTTGGTAGGGGGCTCGGGTCCTTACCCTGTAAATACGGAGAGGTTGTCCCTATTGACCCTGAAGTGGACTTGCAAGTTGCAGCAACTATCTGTAACTTCGTAATAAAAGAAACTCACACAGTTTGATGAGTAATTTTGCAACCAGGAACAATGAACTAAATTTGACATGTTCTTTTTGTTAAATTAGTCGAATGGCGACAGCGTGTTATTTTCTACATGGACACTTTAACTTTTGAACTAGCTCTTGGTTAGAAATTGCATGGATTCAATTGGGTAGAGATGGTGTACTTATTTGGTTGATGTAGGGAAGTTTACTTATGAGTCATGGTGCTATATTTTTTAAACTCCCCTTTGAACATTCAGTTATGCTTCATTTCTTGCCTCTTTAAGAAAAGAATGTCAACTGTGTTTACTTGTTTAATTAATCTTAATATGGGGTAGGCAGAAAGCACACTTGCTTGAAGACTTAGTCATATAATAGTCTGCTGCCATCATCCTTTTGACTAGGAACAAGGTGCGCTGTGTCCACATATATGAGTGTCTCATTTGGAGATAATTTGGCAATGAAATTGCGGTACTTGTGTCATGCTGTGAATAGAGATGGTTCAGATGTTTCGTTTTAGAGAAGTGATTTTTCCTTTTCATTTTCTCGTGAACTCCAGAATTTATATATGTTTCCATTACAAGTGTTCAATTTTTAGCTGTGTACTTATTTTGAAATAGGCTTGAAATTTGGTGAATGAGTGAATCATATCTATTGCAATTGTTTATGTCATTTTACAAGAGATGAGCGCACAACTGCCAACATAAGTTTTCAAATAAAAAAATTAGAGAATAAAATTGTAATTTTGTCAAGATGATCGGATATGTCTTGTTCCTTTGTCCCGCCTAAGAGTTTTGATGGAGCCTAAGCTGTGGCATATAAGACTTCATTTGCTGAATTACTGTTTAGTGTATAAGAGTTAGAATAGTATAGTCTCCCTACAATTGCGAGAAAGTGTTTTTGTGTAGGACTAAGAAAACTGGATAGATTCCAAGATAATTATATAGGGAATACTCTTTGCACAACCTTTCCATTGAAGATTTTCCTTGGTTTTCTTTGCTTGTAGATTTAGTCAGGAAATTCCAAATTCCATTTTGATTTCTTTTGTATGCTTTGGTTATCCTATACTTTGTTATGATTTTGTACATATATTGTTCGCGCAGCTATTCCTCGCACTTGTTATTGCCACAAACAGTAACGCATGGTTCGGTACAGCTGTCCTCGTGACCAACATGAGAAACTTTCCTCTAAGTCGGGGCACTGTTTCCGGCATTCTCAAAGGCTATGTCGGCCTATCGGCTTCAGTCTACACATTATTATACAGTGTCGCGCTAGGCGACTCAGCATCAAAGCTTCTACTATTCCTTACAATCGGAATTCCAAGCATATGTTTACTAATGATGTACTTTATCCGTCCCTGTACTCCTTCAGGAGAAGACGACTCTTCCGAGCATCTCCACTTCATTTTCACCCAAGCTGCCAATATCGTCCTCGCCCTTTATCTTCTCATATCCACCATAATTAGTAATATTGTGACTTTCACTGATGTTGTTTCCTATACTCTACTCGGTATAATGGTAATTATTCTCTTAGCTCCTCTCGCAATTCCGATCAAAATGACTCTATTTCCTGCAAGGCCTAAAGGGGATATTCCCGAAACTGATTCTTCAGAGAATCTGATTTCTGTAGAAGGTGAATCGGCCTTAACGGGTCCTTTGCTAGGGAGTTTTCTCGAAAACGATTATACTTCAGACGTTGAGTTTCTACTTGCGGTGGGCGAGGGAGCTGTGAAAAAGAAAAGGAGACCGAAGCGAGGGGAGGATTTTAAGCTACGGGAGGCTTTAGTCAAGGCCGATTTCTGGCTTCTTTGGACGGTTTACTTTCTTGGGGTCGGTTCTGGAGTTACCATTCTTAATAACTTGGCTCAGATCGGTGTTGCGTTTGGGCTTGATGATACAACGATACTGCTTGCTGTCTTTAGCTTTTGTAACTTCGTTGGCCGCCTTGGGTCGGGTGCTGTTTCCGAGCACTTTGTCAGGTCTGTTCTTATTGACTTAAAAATTAAATAAATCCGAAGCTGCCTGAACTTGGCACTTTCACTTGTTACTATTGTCCCTCTGAACTTGGCATAAGTGTACTAGATTGTTTTCTGAATGACATGTGTCAACTTCTGGTTGATTTATCTTTTCGTGTCATTCTCTTTATTTTTCTCTCTCCAAAATAGAAGCTGACACGTGGCATTTATATTGCACGCTGATGCAATGGAAAATTATATAGAGAACCGGATATTTTGTACCCTTTATGTTAGATGATTGACACGTGGCTATCCAACGGAAATGCTATAATAATAAAAATTGGTTACATGTCAATCATCCAACGGAAAAGGTACAAAATACTCGGTGCCATGTATAAAAACCGGTACTTTTGCGATAGGAGCTATGAGAAACAATTGAAAGTTTAAGGGGGTAAAATCTATTTGGCCTAGATCAATATGAAGAAATCGTGTGAATGCAGGTCGAAAACTATTCCTCGAACTGTGTGGATGACACTAGCACAAGTTATCATGATTGTAACATTCATTCTATTTGCATTGGCTGTTAAGAATATTCTTTACATTGCAACGGCTCTGATTGGTATGTGCTTCGGGATTCTTTACTCGGTAATGGTGCCAACTGCCTCGGAGCTTTTCGGGTTGGAACATTTTGGCGTTATATACACATTTATGCAGCTAGGAAATCCGGTGGGCGCTCTGCTTTTCTCGGGGCTGCTCGCTGGTTATGTCTATGACGCAGAGGCTGCTAAACAAGGAAGCTCGACTTGCATCGGTTCGGACTGCTTTAAGACGACATTTTTCTTCCTAGCAGGCATATGTGGTTTGGGTACAATCCTGAGCATAATCCTAACGATTAGGATACGGCCAGTTTACCAAATGCTTTATGCAAGCGGTTCTTTTCGGGTTCGACAATCTTCAGGGCATTGAGCTAGATGAGCTGAGTAGTTCATTAGAATTTAAAAATTATGAGATGCCTAGTAAACTTCTTTTCATGAGAGGAGTTTTAAATGACCCCTTGCTAATAGAAAGGGAAAGAAAATTTTGAAATTAGATTACCACTTTTATGACTCTTTTGTAATATTATTATTATGTAATAGTTATATAATAATCATCTTTCAATCAAATGATGCTCAGTGGCTTTCAACAACTCGTGTTGTGTTGTTTACAGCAAATAATAGTTCTAAGTATTTGTTTATTACTATTATATGAGTGTTTTTAGTCATTTTAGATAAACAAAAATCAATGGCAGACATTTACAGCTAAACTAAACGGGCTTAGAGATTAGTCACAAATTTAGTCTAATGTTTATACGAAAATGCAGTGTGCATAATATATCCCCCATTTACGTAAAATACAGATAATTGTAGGCACGGGAGAAAGAACCAAGCAAGTAACCTCCATTAATCTCAAGTTAGGTTGACTCAAGTCTAGGTAATCTAAAATCAACACCCTTCACAGCCATCATGTCATAAATCTTCGATAAAAGACGGACGCAAATTTTGATCATTCTTACCAATCTTCCATGAAGAATTGACTTCAACTTATCCTGACAAACAAGTCAGTGGCAAACTCGTGAATTAGACTTATTGATTACATAGAGACAAATATTTTGTTGCTCTAAGGCTATGTTTCAATAGTATTATATGAATTAAAATTTTTCATCTCTGCAATGTTCTCAACCTTTTACTTTTCCATTCTTTTTCTTTCTTTGACTAGCATTTTCCGAATTTTAGTTCATTGGCAATTGGGTTCATTTGAAGTTACTTAAAAGTCAATAGAATTGAACAAGAACAGAAAATTTGTCTCATAAAGATCCCAGATTTTCAAATTAACGATAATTAAAAAGTTGAAAAGATGAAATCGGTCCATAAAAGTGAAAACATGGATAAAAATTGCCAATTTTTCATATGCATACCTGCAACAAAGAGTGTTGAGAAAGACACAAATAATAGCCAAGTAACTAACACAACACAGCCTTCTTTAGTGGTAAAGAAAGGTAGAAAAGAAAAGCAAAGGGGACAATTTCATTACAGAAACAGACCCTTAATGCCTCAGTATGCCCTCTATGGTTTGAGGGACCGATTTACCGGAAAGCTTAACCTGATAGGTAAGACGGACTCGAAATTCATGTCGGTTTTAGATTCTGAAACATAGTATCCCACCTGATTTCTTCAACAGCAGTAGCCCAATACCCATCATGGTTATTTTCTTCTACCTGGTGATCTTCTTTATCAACATCTTCATAAATCACGGGACTCGAAAAGCTATCCAATCTAGAACTAGTAACCATCAATGGAGTGCCATTAGTAAGCAGTAATTTTCTTGGCCCACACGTCAAGTATTTCTTGTTTCTCTTCAACATATTTCCTCTCCATTTACCGTAATTAGCATGCCTTGGAACAACAACAAGAGCCGACTCGTCCCGGCTTACCCATGTTCTAATGTAGTTGCTAAGACATCTCTTTGTTCTTTTGATTGCTACGAGGATTCTGGCTATTGGGTGTGGACCGGCGGCTCTCTCTTTTCTTGCAAGCTTGAGGATTTGTAGCCTGTGTTTGGCAATGGAGATTCCCATGCTTTGGAGGAATTCATGGTTGAAATAAGCTATGTCTTCTTGTTCTAGCTCGTTGTGGGAGAAAGCAAGGCCATATTCGTATAGTAGAGATGGCTCTAGCCCTGTTTTTGATAGCCAAGAAAACCAATCCATTTGGGTGTTGTGTTTCTAGGATTTGGAAAAGTAATGTATGTGTATATAAGGGACTTATATGTCCGACCGTCTATTCAATGTTAGTAGCTTAATATCTCCGTGTGATAGAACGTGTTCCAAAAAATAATATACGGTTAGTACGAGCTAATTAATAGGAAATATATTAATTCATCAAAAAAAGGAAATATACTGCTGTATAATATAAGAAATAGGTTTCTTGTGGTTATATAAAATCAATGAATGCACTTGTAAATAAGGGTTGGTCTAAGTAAATAAGTGAATCACCAAACGAAAATTGGATAAGTGATATACTAATTAGTAAAAATTAAATAGATGAAGTACTAGACAATTTTAAGAGGCATGAAATACAGTAACACTTGAGTTATACAAACTAAAAAAAGTATGTAAGCAGTATACAAGGTGCTCAAACACAATCATGTGATTGTTTTTGTGGATGTAAGATAATAATTCGGTGCACGTGGTTGCCACGTGGACAAATTGGTGACCATTGATTTCAAGAAATATGGTTGATCAATGGCTATGAGTGGATGCATATTCTTTATTGATTTGTAGTTAGGGTGTGGTTGAATCTTGAGAGTGACTAAAGCAAAGGGGAAAGAGATATGTGGGCTTTGCATTATGTGAGTGATCAAGGACAAATTTTGGAGTGGTCCTTGTCTATTCAACTTATTAAATATGTTTGAGTTGCCTTGGATTATAATGGTCGGCCTTCAATTTTTATCCAACCCCCAAAGCTCATTATATTTATATTATTTAATGAGTAAAATGTGAGGGCTACTATAGAAGCCCCTTCGATTTATGTGTTTAGGCTTTGGATCCTTCAAATGGGAGGAAATAATAGTGGGTAATTGGATGTGACTTAAACTAGTAGAAGCATTGACAATTATTTTGATTAAGTTAGTTATAAGTTTGGATTAAAACCTTAATTAGTGTATGAAGTTTGCAATTTGGACATGCATTTCCCTTGATTGTACGTGCATTCCAACCATTAGATTAAAGTGCATACTGCATACTCTCTTTCTCTTAAAAAAAAAGTAAATTATTATAAATAGAAAAAAAAAATTATTGAAGTGCATTCATTGACGTCTGGTTTATTAGAATTTTACTTTAACTATATTTAGATTTGATCTGGATCGCGCATTTTGTTATGATGGTTCTCAATAAGGATTTTCTGCATTCACTGAGACTTAAATTTGAGACATTACTTAAGCGATATTAAGCCGCTTATTACTTATACCAATCCTTATTTACAAGTGCATTCGTTGACTTTATATAACCTCAAGAAACATATTTCTTATATTATACAGGAGTATAAAACGGGGGACTATATAACATATTTCCTTTTTTTATGAATTAATATATTTCCGTAGGTTTGACTCATATTAAATGTTCCTTTTTGGGCATTAAGTATAACATCTAAATATTTGGAATTACTTGTAACCTCTTATAGAGTAGTATTCACATAAATGAATACAGTAGAAAATACGAGTCAATCACCGTATATTATTTTTTGATGTTTTTCTATACGAAATGATAAACTCAAGAAAGTTTATTTGAAGAAAAAATTTATGAGAGAAATTGAACTACGTATTTTATTATATTAATACAATATAACATAAATACTACCAGTGCCGTATTTTCAATTATTTCAAAAATATTCTTGCGCAGAAGCTTAATAGGAGTAGAATGAACATCCGTTCAAACCCAAGAACTAAGGGGCCTCAGAATTTTTTAGGTTTTATACTGACATTAAACTATATTATTATATATAAATAAATATAAAAAGTGAAATATGTTGCAAGAATTGTGTGTAGCTTAAGCGGTTTAGCCGGTGGTCCTGAGTTTGATCCCTCTGGGCTATCTTATTTTTCATTTTTTTTCTTTTTCATGTACTTTGTGCTTTTATTTTTCTAAAATATCTATCAAACATCTTCTCATTCTCTTTTTTTTTCCTTTTCGGCCCACGTTATGTTACGGATTTTTAATACAATCTTTTTTTTTTCATACTCACAATTACATTTGTTTTTATTTCTTTGTCACAGATCTTCTTTTTTTTTTTCTTCCAGCATATATATATATATATATATATATATATATATATATATATATATATATATATATATATATATATATATATATATATATATATATATATATATATATATATATATATATCATTTTATTTATTTACCACTCATATTTTTTTCTTCTCAAATTTAAGTGTTATTTATTTAATCAGCCATTTCAAATTCATTATACTCCTCATTTCAAAATTTTCAAGATGGTAAAACACAAATTTAACAAAAAAAAGATGTAATTTGAGTGTGTATAACAATTTGAAGCATGTGTTTACTGGATATTGGTTAACATTTGACTTTTGATAGAGCTTTATGGCATCAAAAGATCCATATGACCAATAATGTGAGATTTAAGGTTAATTATTTGATTGATTGACTGAGAGTAATATTATGGTTGGCCATTAGAGAAACATCCTAACTGATTATTCATGGCTTCAAATATTCGTAAACCAAAATATTTAGAAATTTCTTAATATTTGGAAATTTCTTTTTTTATCAACGACATATTTTCTCAATAATCCATATATTATTCTGTCAATCGTGGCAAGATATGTAGGTAGATTTTGTAATGATTGTTTTTTTACAAAATCGGTCTACATTTGCCGTTGTAAAAAAATTCTTGGAGTTTAAACTAATAAAAAATATTTTGTTTTGTGAGGGCCCATTTTATATTTTTCATTCAGGGCCTCATAAATTTTCGAGACGGCCCTGCATCCTTGCATTTATTCGGTTCAATTTCGACATATTTTTAAACATGCATGTATTAATGCAGGCTATTTTCTAAAAAAACATTAACTAAAATGAAAATTTCCACTCATCCTAAACATAATTCAAATCTAAATCCTCTAAACCACAAGTTCAATCTTACTTTATCACTACTAATGGGGCTGTTACAAATTTACATCTAGTAGTAAAATCTAACAAATATTATTAGTTGTTGTCTACTGTGATTATCACCGGAAACTTAATTAGCAATTTATGACATCATAAATTCAAAGGTATAATTATGATTAATGGGTGTTATGGCTCGATTGGGACTGCTGACCTCTTTATCAAAAATAAATTAAAAAGTCGTTGACCTCTTGCCATGTTGTAGATAAATAATCTAGTAATTATTATACGATAACTGAACGAATTCATTTTATTATGATAAATTGAAATTAAGCGCCTAGGTCAAAAGTTCTTAAAATATCTTAAGAAAATTCAAATAATAATTAAAGGTCAAATTTTCGAGAATTATAGCAATTCACTACTAATTATTAGTGAATTAAAGTGTAATTTTTTTATTTATAAATTTTCCATGGCAAGAGGGAACTCATATTATCTAAAGCAATACTAATATATTGAGGCCATGAATTTTGATTTTCGTTTTTGTTATAATCTAATTTGTAGCTTAGAGTCATTCTTTAGATAAAGTTAGTGTTGTATATTGTTGCTTTAGACTCAAATTGGAGTTTAGTTTGAATTAATTCATTTAAATATTAATATTAGGTGTGATCTGCCATCACTAATTAACTAATTCCTCTTTTGTTATTATTACAACAACATCAGCACACTAATTTATGTTATCTAATCCGACTCTTGTCTAATCTACAATTAATCAAAGCAATAATTCCATTTCCATGATTAAAATAAACAACCCAACCTAACTAGCTTGCTTAATTAAATTAGGAAAAAATCAGTTACGATTTGCTTCAGTTGAAAAAGAAAAATATAATTCGTAAGAAAAAAAATCTATATGATTAAATTAGATATAGAGTTATTGATTTTTAGAAAAAAAATTCAATCTAAAAAGTGTTCAATAAAATTTCAAATGGTGTAAGAAAAATTTCAAACCAATTAATTTGAATTGGCTAAATGCATAAAGAACCCTTAAATTTGACATAAAAAGTCGGATATCACTCTAAACTTTTAAAAGTTTTAACTAACCCCTTAAATTTCATAAAAGTACACCAGTTTGCCCTTTCAATGTCACGTGTCAGCTTCTGGTTGGTTTAGTTTTTCAAATATATCATTTTTCTTATTTTTCTTTCTCCAATCAGAAGCTGACGCATGGCAATGAGGAGATAAACTGGTGCGTTTTTACCAAATTTAAGGGCCTAATTAAAATATTTAAAAATTTACGGTGACATTCTATTTATCGTATCAATTTCGAGGGGTAGATGATGTATTTGATCATTTAGATTAATGTATCATTTTGGTCGGGTCTTAAGAAGTTGGGGCCCTAGCTAGGCCGAGATTTTAGTGGCCTCTACACTAGCCCCTGCACTGGTTTAAGTAGCTATATTGAGGATCGACGATTAGGTCATATTCTTTTTAATTTATAAGTAGCAGTATTGAATTGAATTGAACTGAATTGAATTGAATTTATTTCAGTATATATATATATATATATATATATATATATATATATATAGTACTGAACTGAACTGAATATAAGTTGAGCCAAATATATTTAGTTCATATATATATAGTACTGAAATTCATATATATATAGTACTGAACTGAACTGAATATAAGTTGAGCCATTACTGAAATATATAGGCCTTGGTATGGCTCAAAATGCTTCCTTGAAATTCGGAATCGAACTCAATCCTCCAAAGTTTAATTAATTATTGAAAAAAATTAATTCTATGGTTTATAAACTAGGTCATGTGGTGTAATGTAATTTTTGTCAATTTTCAAGCTTCCCTATTGATGTAACGACCTTCCTAACGAACTCAATAATTGATTAGCTCTAAATTAGCTGATATAATTATGGTTAAAAGGTAAATATAAAGCACCTAAGGCCATGTTCTTTTTAACTTTTAAAAATTAAACTGAACTTATTTTAGTATAAATTTATAACTATGCATAGCTGAACTGAACTAAACTAAAGAAGTCTGAACTGAAGTAAACTACATTATATTTTAGTCCAAGAAAACGGGGCAAAAGGTAACTTTAAAATTTTCGTTGTTGTTTTAAACAATTACTTTGAAAAGCGCATGTTGATGTATAACATGTGTTCACTCAACAACATTTTGATTTAATTAACAAATTGAGTTTTTTAACGTTCAAATTGTCTGGCTCTAAAACTGAAGGTGTAGTTTATTTGTAATTTTAAATTTTGAAGGAATCCAATTTATTCTAGATAAATCTACCTATAAAATAAATTAAAATAAATTAAATTAAATTGAATTTGATTTAAATTGAATTGAATTGTTTTAGATACGGATTCAAACGGAATTAAAAGATTCTACTTTGATATTACGAAACCATGTATTCTATATTTTAGGTACATGAGCTGGTAGGTAAAATGCCCTTTATAGTTTTTACTTTTTATTACATTATTTAACTTTTTGAATGATAGTGATACTAATCATATATAATTAAGTTGGCAAAGTAATGGAAATTGCAAGTTATGTTTGATTAATTATGGAATGGGACCATAATTATGATTACTTATGACAATAGACTCAAACTAATTATTACATATGGCAAGGTTACCTGCCTTGATCTGTTGTATAATCTTTTTTAACTGTCTTTTATTTATTAACCAACCCTCAGTTATATACAAGGACCATTAATTCAAGTGTGTGACCTTTGTAATAAAATAACAGATGTAACACAGTTATATTGCAAATAGCAAAAACGATATGAGCTACATAAATAGTTGAATTTTGTACCTATAATTTATAAATATAACCAGCATGTCAACATTTATATATGATTGATAGAGACAACTTAATATATATTTAGTATGGTTGTAAATGAGACGAGTCGTTCATGAATAGCTTGATGTTCGACTCGATAAGAGCTCGACTCGAATCGATTTATAAATTAACAGTGAATAATAAATGAGCTGAACATGAACAAACTCTAGCCCGGCTCGAAAACTCGTGAATAAACTCGATTAGAGGCTCGTGAAGATGTTCATGAACATGCTCGATAAAAGCTCTTGAACTAATTCGATTATAATTTTCACATAATAAAATATTTATAAAAATATAATAAAACATAATTTGAAAATAGTTTATGAAATAATTTGTATTTGTAATATAAACGTATAGGCCAAAATCTAATTTATAACCCATATTAATAATATTGTTGGCTCAATTTATACTCAAAGAATTAATTCACGGTATAAATACTTAAATGAAGGTTCTCTATTTCATATTTTATTTAAGGATTTGGATTCTCTAAAGTTGTATATTTCACTCAATCTCAATAACTCATTGAGTTTTAATGGTTCAGATTTATTGCACTGTTAGCCCCACTGTGGATCCCACAAACCACTAAAATTAAATCTCAACCACTCATTGAGTTTTAATGGTTGAGATTGAGTGAAACGTACAACTTCAGAGAGTTTGAACTTTAGAGAATCCTAGTTATTGAGATATTATGATATTAAAATCTTACTATTTTATATTTTATTATTAATTGTGTTCGTGAATAAAAAATAAACGGGATTGTTCACCAACGAGTTCACGAAACTGTCACAAATAAATAAATGAATTGCTCGTGAACAAACGAGCTCGTAAATGAGTCGAACACGAACAAGATTTTGAGCTCGATTCTGGCTCGGCTCGACTCATGTTCGATTAAAAATTATACGAGCTGAACACGAACATGCCATAACTCGGCTCGACTCGACTCGTTTACAACCCACTTAGGCCATGTTCTTTTCAACTTTCGAAAGCTGAATTGAATTGAACCGAACAAAAGTGAGTTGAAATGAACTGAATTGAACTTGACTCATTTCAGTGTAAATTTATAACTACACATAGATAAACTGAAGTGGACTGAAATAATCTGAAATGAATTTAACCATTCATATTAAAACAACAACAACTTTATAATTAATAATGATTGGAGAAATGTATTTTAAGGAAAAGGTGAAAGAAAAAGAGAATCCATTAGTGAATGGATATCAATGGGAGTTTAAGATTTTCAATGGAGCCTTGAGTTCTTTAAAACTACAATTTTTCTCCAAAGTTAAAGCAAATAAGAAATGCCCGAAAAATTTAAATTTAAATATGTAAAATATGGAGTCACGTGCAAAGATGGGTCCAAAACTTTGATAATTGATGTTGTGACACAGAACGCACAATAATCTCTGACATTTCAAAACAAAGCTTGTCTTTCATATCGACACACCCCTTTTTTTATTGTTTAATTACCCTTTCATTCCTTATAATGTTAAATCGGAGCATCTCAATTTTGTACTATTGCTAATTGGATTTTCTCTAATCCCCGACCACTTAATTACATTGATTATTTTTTCTCTAAAATCTCAATAAATGACAACAATATATATGATAATGAAACCTGCTATTTGTTACACAATTCTGACACTTAAAAGAAAATAATTGTGCCGAATTTTGAACATGAATATCCAAGTTTGTGTTAATATCGAGATGCATGGAAATGTTTTTTTTAACTCATCGGTAGCAGTATTAAACTGAATTAAAACTGAACATGAACTGCAGTTGAATAGGAATTGAAAATATTAAAAGTAAATTAAGAGATAATTAATAATATAAATAATAATACATCAAAATATTATTATATTAATAATAATAACGTTAATTTCTAATACTTTAAACACTGTCATATTATAATAAAATTAATTATTAATTACGGATTACTGAAACTTATTTGAAACTAACAAAAACTGTGAATACTAAAACTGAACCGAAATAAATTAAACTACGAATATATTATTTGGATTAATTTCATTCAAAGACATGTCTAAACACCCCATATACCACATTGGGGTGTTTCTCCAAACTTACAACTTATTATGTATTACTTAAAAGACACTTATAAAAATATTTTAACTTATAAGTTGAAGTGTTTCTCAATTTTTTTAATTTAAAAGTTCCTTATATGGAGAAAAATAAAAAGTAGGTCGTAACTACTTTTAATTTTTCTCCTTATAAGAAGCTTTTAACACAAAGATAAGTTTAGAAAAACACCCCATTGCTACTTAAATTTAATTGGCTCTATAAGCAAATAATATATGAGCGATCAAATTGATACTAAGTTCATTACTTAATTGTTGAACTTCTGCCCTATGACTCTACATACAAATATTGAAGGGTTACCTTCAAAAATTTATATATGGTTTTACTCATTTTTAAAAAGGCCTTTATAGATTTTTTTTCAAAAGGGCCCCTTTAATATGTAACGATAGTAAAAAAAAATAATTTTTCCTTGACACTGTCAAAAAAAATCTGATGTGGCAAGTGATAATTTGGGTAATCTACAATTTGACCAAAAAAACCTCAGAAAAAACCCCAAATTGATGAACCCTAGATCAAATTTAAAATTCATATTCTCCAAATTCATCTCATCCCTTTTCTCCAAATCGATTCTTAAATTTAATCTTCCTCTAATTTTTTTAGCAGCGTCAATTTCTTCATCTTCCAACTCCTCCTCCTCCTCCTTCTCCTCCTCTTATTTTTCTTCTTCTTCTTTTTTTTTGGTGTTTGGTGAAGTTCAGAAACGTCTAAGGAGACGCAACATAACGAAATTGTTTAAAATGAAATTGATAATTGATCTGCAGCTGAGGTGACAGACGAACGATTATAGATGTCGTAAAAATGGAAGAAGGAGATGGAAAATAAAGAACTAGTCTCTGTTGAGCTCTAGCTTGTTTGGATGTGATGGAGAGCGAGAAAAGGACGTAGAGATGAACAGAGATGAATGGTGATAGAGATTTGTTTTATATTATCAATTGTTGTTAATTTAATTCCATTTGATAATTTCAAAAGTGAAAATTTTAAGAGATCAAAATCCTCCAATTCATCTCATTTGATACAAATCCATTGAAATTTTTCTTAACTCTACCTAGAAAATTCTTCTTCAATATGAAGTAATATCCATTATTTATCATGAACTCATCTCCTAATGCCAGATTAAATGAACCCTCCGAGTCTTTTCTCTTTGATTAGTTGATACCACAAATTCATTTGAAATTGTTTGACAGATGAAGTTTAAAGAATGATTTAGAGTTAATTGATTTGGGGAAGGAGTAAAAGATCCTTTGCCACGTCAGCTTTTTTTACGGTATTGAGGAAAAAACCTTTTTTTGCTAACGTTGCATACTACAGAAGTCCTTTTGAAAAAAAATTTCACAAGGGCCTTTTTTAAAAACGAGTGAAGCCACGAGGGTTTTTGAAGTTAACCCAATATTCAAATATATTCGGTGACCAACTTCGAGCAAATGATGACATGCACTGTGGGTAGTTAGTTATATATGTATATATTATATGACATAATTGATTATGATTTTTCACACCTAATCTCGTTTTGTTTAACTGAAAATTAACTACCCTTTTATTTAGAAATTAATTCAAGTGCGTGCAAATTTCAAAAATTGCAGATATATTCATTATATGATTATCTTTGTTCATATCTTTTATTTTATAAATTTCACTACTGAATAATTTCGAAGATTGCCATATTTCTGTGATTACTTTATCAAAAAGACAGTGTAATCATAAAAAAAGCTCATTTTTGTATGAAAAATTTCCATTTTCAAATCAAGGAACACTCCGAAATGCTGTATTTTATCTACCGAGTTTTCATTAACGTTTGAAGTTCGAGTTTTGAGTAATGCCACTTACCGTATATCTACCAAGTAGAGCCCGCACTAACATAGTCATGAGAAAAACAATGTTATTGAAATCAAACCTGACTACTATCAATCAGTAAGGCTGCATGTTAATAGTTCGACTAGTTCAACATATTCAAGTCTACCCGGCATAAGATTGTCCCCCGAGATGGCAATCAATTTCACTGTATCCATGAGTCGATATCCTTGAATGGTACGGATGCAAAACCAAAGAACATTACATCTGTGTTGAATCTTATAATCTTTTTTAACTTTTGAGTTAGGAAGTAGTTTGTTTAATTCTCCTAGCGTACTATAATGTCATCAGGTTCATGGAATGAAATGTAATGTAATAAGACGAAAAAGGAATCTTAAAAAAATATATATTTTTCCCTTCATTCGTTTTGTGAAAGGAAACA
The DNA here is from genome assembly GCA_947683365.1 of Euphorbia pulcherrima. Lineage (NCBI taxonomy): Eukaryota > Viridiplantae > Streptophyta > Magnoliopsida > Malpighiales > Euphorbiaceae > Euphorbia > Euphorbia pulcherrima. The sequence goes on from CANTUS010000016.1 coordinate 12,253,687, forward strand.
GCCAATATATGTTAAAGATGGATTATTGGAGTTATTGTTATGTCATATGAGAGAGCTTAAGAAAAGACTAATCTAAAGGTAGCACATATTGACCTATAAACCCTCCAATAGTTGCCTAGACAACCAATGTTGGATAAGTCTCCCGCTCTGGAATTTAGCATTTTCACCGTAACAAAGTTGTTCACGATTAATAACTGAGCATGTTAGTAGAAAAAAAAAACAAATACTTCATGCAATATTAGTTGTTCATGAATTAGATCTAAATAATCCTAAAGAAGCTTTTGTATTTGAAACATTACTGATTTTGCTTGTGCACTCTCCCTTGTTCCATGTATCCAAGTTCAGATTTGTATTTATTACAGCTAGATTTTCATGGTGATGCAGAAATTGTGATTTAAAACAACACAAAGAAGTTGCATATATATAAAATAAATACTTTCTACTCAAAGAATAAGTGTTTAGGATCCTACGGATGAATTTCAATTGTAGAATTATGTATTATTTCCTTACAGAAAACTGGGTTTAAACACCTTTTTGAATCGGATTCTATAACTCAAATGTCTTTTTGGTGTCTGACCGATTAAAATTGCATATTTGGTGCCCCATGTATTCAATTTCTTCCTACTTGGTGCCCGATGTATTCATTTCCTGCCTATTCGGTGCATGGCATATCATATTTTAGTATGACAATTTAAGGATTGCTGAAGATCAAAAGTAGTTCTATGCATGATCAGGAAAACATATTCATGCTCCAAATGACGATATATGTATTTCACTTTTATTGTGGCGTTAGATGGACACTTAATAAAATTAAATAGGTCATGCACTAAATAGACAAATTTTGAATACGTTGGGTCCTAAATAGGCGAAAAATGAATACGGCGGACACCAAATAGGCAATTTCTATAGATCAGACACCAAAAGGGCATTTGAGTTACCGAACGTGACCCAAAAAGGTACAAGTCTAGAAAACTGTATATAAATTGCAGTTTCCCTTAATATGTTTGTATTTTGTACCAAACAAAAGTTTACTCCATTTCAGGCTTAAGAGTAAATTGCAGTTCCCCTTCAATTGTCAACCTAAAATTGACTGGTCATGAAGCAATTTAATTGTTGATGAAAGTCGAATTTGGATATCATGATCCCATGCGAAACATAATCCACCAAGAACTCTCAAAAGCTCTGCTCGAGCAATAGAGAGCACGAACAAACGTTACGAGCAACAATGCTTGTTCCATCCTGCATATTATTCTCAAACACAAACCCATTTCTACATTTCCAAATCATCCAACACCCAATGCCCTAGACCATCCCCCAATTGCAATATCCCATTTCTACATTGATAACATAGTTGTCAAGGCGCTAGGCGCAAAAAACAATTTGCAAAAAAATATTTGCTTGAAAAGTGAAGTTAAATGCAGTAATAGTAGCAAAAAAATTAAAAGAATTCTTAAATGTACATGTATATGTAAAATTCACATATTGCATTAGGAATATCTACTCTTGAATTAATCCAGCCATAATAGGAATCGAATTAGGAATATCTAGCCTAAATTATTATTAAAACTCTCATAAATAGATGAACGTTACAACACTTCTAAAGTAAGTTGAAACCCTGAAACAGAAAGTCCCCGATGTGCGCCTGAGGCGCCCCAAGGTGCACACAAAAGGTGTGCCTAGAAGCACAAGGCGCGCTCCGGAGGTAGCTACCTTGCGAGAGGTATGGCAAGGCACAAGACCCTATGCCCTGCATGAGGCGCGCCTTTAACAACTATGATTGATAATCTTGCAACAACTCTTTACTCGGTGTATTTAAGTGTTGTCAAGAGATTTTTAGGGTTAAAGTGTCTATTAGGTTGTTAAGGAAGTTGTTGGGAAGGTTGTTATAGACATTAGTATAAAGTGTCTATGCAATGTATTGAATGCTGAATCAATGAATAAGTAATCACAATTATCTTTCTATCTCTATCTTCTCTTCTCTCTCTCGATCTACTCTATTCTTTCATTGGCATATTATATTGGATCTGTATGCGTTTCAGTTTCTAATGAACTAGTTTTGACCAAATATAACGAATTCAAGCACCAAATTGACACCAGAAGTTCATTGCTAACAAGTCAAGACAAAAGGCGAAATAAACCCTAGATCAACATGTAGTATTAAGAGAACACTAGCAGATTGCTGAACCTGCCTATGCAATAACCAAAGTTTCAAACTTTGACTGGATGTTTACTCCAATTACAACTTACAAAGGCTAATGCAATAAAAATGCAGATAAACAATCAGAATCATAAAACACGGATCGCAGTTCAAAAAGATTTAGACCAACAATTCCAAGCCTTTAAAATTGCACTTGCCAGTTCAATTCGGACCAGATCAATCCACAACACTGTTGCTTATTTCTATGACCATTTTTTGAAACTATACTGAACTCAACTCGACGAAAAATTGAAAGCAACAATAACAGGACCATTATGCAAAAATCAGAGTAATTAAAGAAAACTGCATTAACAATGAAAAATGGTGATTTCCAGTGTCTGATAATCGCTACAAAAATTTAATAAAGAAGTTTCATACAGGCAGTAGTATTGCAGTTAGTGTATGTAAACAATATTCATTGTAAGAAAAAGAAATATCTATTGTCTGGACTGATATTCTAATTTTATCTTCAATTGATGTATAACAAAAGTGATGGTGGCAACAGAACATCGCCCCCCTAAAACTACTTTAACTACGAACTTGCCTGTCAAAAAAGCCGCAATGAGAAGCCATTTTAACCATGGATTAGCACACCTGCCAAATACTTTACAAGCACCCCTGAAACCTCCTAGTATACTTTCCATCCAAAACAAAGTTCAGCAATTGGTCCTCCAAAACTCCGTTTGATCTCACTATTCGATATTATTAACAGATAGTACAGCATAAAATCATGAAGCAAACCACGTGTCGAAACCTCACAAATTTTCCCTTGTTGAAATCATTCGGAATGGGAATTGAGGCTGTAAATATTTCCAGCTACTCCAATAATGCCAACTATAACGGCCATAATCAACATAAACAATGACAAGAACTTCTCTTTAAAAGTCAAACCCTCCCCAAGATGACCTAATCTCAACGCAACAAGAGGTGGAAATATGAAACCCAATGAAACTGCTGCCGTTGCACCTGTAAATTTAAAAGCTGTCCAAATACTAGGAATCATGGTAGATCCAAAATAACTGAGTCCTAATAACACAGTTGTTAATACCAAAGATCTCTTCCTACTCTCTGAAAGAGGAGGTTTTCCCTCAAACACCAAAGAATCAACAGTTTGCCGCAAAGAGAAATGAATCACAGGAAACACAAGAACCAAATGAATAACATAACCAAGCCTGACAATAAAATCCAACACATTGCTGTAAGGAACTCCTAGGTCTGTGTCAAAATTAGTCAGGACATCAGCTTCAGTATCTTTCCCAAAGAGTAAATACCCTGAAACGGCGGTCGAGGAATAAACTGCAATACAGAGAACGGTCGTTATTCTCCCCACGTGGTTCATTTTCTGGGGCGACCTGGCTTCAAGCTCGTTATAAATCGGTTGAACATTGAAGTGGCAAACGTAAGCAACTGTCATGATGGGAATCACCACAAGTAAATCAAGAATAGCATTCTTTGACCCGAAATCTGGAGTCAACATTGGAGCTTCAATGGTGCCTTGAACAAGCTTAATGAAGGCAACAATAAAGCAAACCAGAACAAAAACCACAGCCAAAGCTACTGACGCTGCTGAGGTCACGGTTAGCGAGTCTATCTTACTAAGTACACAAAGGGGGGCTAAAAAGATAGCCAAGACAGCAAGAATCACCAGCTTCCTGTGATCCCAAACCCCATGCCCTAACAATTGATCGAAAACCCCCAAATGATTGAGAGACCCAGACATAACATCACCTATAATAATCAAATACACAATCATCATACCAGCATTGTTCACAATTATGCAGATCTCTGATAAAACCTTAGCAGTTCTACCTAACGCACATTGGACAACTTCGCCATAAGTAGAAGCCTTACAAAGAATAGAAAACCTAATTAACAACTCAACGCTGATTTCAGAGAGGATACCCATCACAATTATCACCACAATGCCCAAAATTAATCCAAGAACCTTCATTGTAGCTGGCAAGGCCATAATCCCAGCCCCAATAACAGTTGTTGTGAGGTTAAAAACCGCCCCGTAAATGCCAGACCCTTCATTAGGTCTTGATACAGATAACTCGTAACTATCAATATCAAAATCAAAATCATCATTATCACCACCATGTAAAATCTTAGCGTTTTCATTACTTAGACCATTAAGATTCTCGGAATCATCAAGAGGGAGTAACTTGAGGTGGGAATTTCGAGGATGAAATGGGATTTCAGAATCATTATGAATTTGTAATTCTACAGATGAATTCTTCGAAAGAACTGTGTATTTGCTATCCATTGAATTAAGAAATTGAAAAGAAAAGAACGAACGTATCGATGCCGATCTTGCAGATCGAGGAAGAAAGGAGAAGAAAACTTACAGAGAAAGATTGAACCCCTGAAAACGGATCTATAGAGGAAGTCAACCTAGATTTCTCTTTGACGCAGGGGGAAGAGGGGCAAAATCACCCAAATTTGAGCTGCAGGCTGAAAGGTCATTGTAATTGGTGTAATGTTACAATTTTATAGTTTCGTAACTTTACATTTTTAAATTTTCTTTCTCTCCCATTGATGAGCCCAAATTAAGGGCCTTGGGTTTACATCGATAAATTAATACAGTGAACGGTTTAATTTAATTATTTTTATATTATAGTATTTTTTAAAATAGAGATTCTCTAAATTTATTTTGGAAATGATTATAATATTAAATAAAAAATGAGGAAGGTGGTTGGAGCAAAAACACTATAAATTTTATAAAATAGAGTTTAGAAAATACAAAATGAGGAATATGATTGGATTTGCTCTTAGCACTAAAGAAAATAGATATTGTTGTAATCTAGCATGAGGCAAAATTTAAAAAAGAAAATCGTGTTTGTTAAAAGTGCATAATTAAATTTACTTTAAACGTCATGTGTCAACTTCTAATTATAAGAATGATATTTTTAAAAAGTTAGATCAAATATAAATTAAGATATAACATTTCAGAGCAATCTAATGCACTAGAGTGAAAATAAAAATAAAAGACACACACAAACAACCGAGTGGTAACACTGAAACATGATAGAAGATACAGCTCGGAGTGTTTGACTAAACATAGAAATTAATAATATAAAGAACTGTGTTTCTCCGGTCCAACCTCCTAAATCTAAAATTTGACTGAAGTTCATAGTCCTCAGTAGGCCGGATGAAAAAAAATTATAGTAAATTTTTTATAAATTAATAATATTAGAATTATTTTATTAATTTAATGAAATATTATTATATCGATAAGTTAATAATTTATTAATTTAAAGAGATTTTATGTATGATTTTAAAATTTTTAAGTTTAATTTATATTTATAAATTAATTAAATTTGTCAAATTTATTATTTTTGAATAAGTAAAAAGTTAGTTCATAGTAAAAAAAATAAATCACAAAAATAAGTTTCAAGGCACATTTCTTCGCCATATACATTAAATATGGTTAGAAACTGATCACTATAAAATGTCCATTGAAATTTTTTAAAACCACATCAACTATGGCTCATAAACTAAAAGGTGTTCAAGAGGCTATAGCAAAATGCTTGCGATATTGTAAATACGAGAACTCTTCACAACTTTTTGTTGCAATACGAGAAAACAATGCCCCAACTCTTAAGTGCAGTGAGGAGATTTAAAGATGAACTCAATATAGATTTGAAGTTCAACAAAAAAATAAGTGACTATAGATTCATTTTTTACTAGACAATATTCAAATTTAGAATCTTTTAGTAATTATTAATTTATAGTTTTGTTGGGACCAATATATATACACTGGGATTTTAAAAAATTATTATCTTATTATTTTATCGATTGGAGTCCAATTTTGTGATGGTCCCAAGTTGGGACTGGACAAATTATTAATTTTATCGAGGTTTTACTATATTGTAAATTAACGATAAGTTATTGATTTTTAGGCCTTGTTCTTTTCAACTTATAAGTAGGTAAATTGATGAACTAAACTGAATGATACTGAAACTGAAAATGCCGAAACTGAACTAAAACTGAAAATATCAAGAATGAACTGAAATTGAATGACACTAAACTAAAAATACTATACTGAAACTGAAAAATAAATAATAATATAAATAATAATAATATTTTAAATATTAATATATATTAAAAATTAATTAATAATACTTTAAATAATATTTATGTATTATAATAAATCAATTATTACATAATAATACTAATAATTAAATTTAACATTATAAATTAATAGTATTATAATATTATATTTAATTATAATTATTATTATAAATATTATATTTTAGTGCAAACTTTCATTACACTTCAAATTTGGGAAACAAAACAAAGCAAGATACAACTTGTCGATAAGGATAATGAAAATAATAGCATGAACGAAGATTGAATTAAAAAGCAATAGCAAACTATGTGTTGCAATGATTATATTATTTTCGATTATATTGTAATTGTATAATTTTTATTATTTCAATTGTTATCAATATTTATAAAATATTATTACTTTTATTTATCTTAAAAATATTCATGGTAAAAATTATCATTTATAATTTTGAAAATATTAGTATTAGTTATTTTTCTTTGTTATTATGTGTTATTAATAATATTAATTATTAATATTTATATAATGTATAAAATGAAACAAATTGAATACTGATTACTGATTATTGAATAATGAATACTGAAATTAAACTGAACTGAATTGAATTGAACTAAACAAACAGGGCCTTAATAATTAAGTTTGTTAGAATCTCTCAATCATTTGTGCAGACTAGACCTGTTCCCGAGAATGTTGGGTCGGGCTCGAACCGGACTTAATCTAACTTTCCATTAAAATTATCAATCCATGTCCAATCCACACCATTCTTTAAAATTTTGGGCTCGAATCAAACTTAACAGAGCATTAGTATCCAAGGCCCATATCAACAAGAAGCCAATACAATGGCAGTTGCTATCAGCGCCTGATTTGGGGTAGTTTGTGCTTTGTACCATACACAAACAGCTGGTTTTTCACAGAAAATAAATCATATATGGAACTAATTCATTCCAATTATCCAAAGCAATCATCTCTTTTGCAAAAAATTTACATTATTTATATCTCTAACTAATTAATTTTAATTACGCATTGTATGGTTTATGAATTTCTTTAACTTTTTTAAAACCTGAGTTCTCGTACTAACCATTTCAATTATAATTTGATAGTCTACAGTATATAACTATACAATATAATTTATTATTATTCGTCGGGCGGACTTGGTAATTATACAAATTCCAAGTTCAGCCCATAAAATACCAAATTTTAACAAAGTTCGGTCTGAACTAAATTTATAAAAAAAATTAGTATCTATGTTTGAGTCGAGCCCGATAAATAGCCCGACTCTTAAACAGATCTATTGGAGAGATAATACGTGTGAATATTATTTGACACAATTGTAAACTAAATTGTCTAGCTTTTGATAACTAACTTCATTGAGTGCTCGGTCTTCATGAAAAGCCCCCCCTAAATGTGATTTAGTTCCTAAGAATGCTAGAAGATACTTCCTCCTGGATAAATTCAAAATTTTAAAAAGTAATTAACGGAGGTATAAAATTATTTATTTATTTTTAAATTAGTAATAATTAAGTAATATATATATTGAAATTGAATTATAATTAATAAAGGTATAATAGGGAGAAAAAAGTAAAAATTTATATTAAAAATAAAAAATAATAAGTAAAAGAAGTAAAAAAAAATATAAAATAATTAATTTTTAAAACCACGTTATTGTATATTTTAATCATTAAAACCGTGGGGGTGTAATTCCATACTCAACGTGACATATTTACACACACGATCTGATTAAGACTATTATTTATTTATTATATTTACTTAAGTGATTTTATATTTTGCTTAGCCACGTTAAATTTATAAATATTATAACACAGATATAACATGGTAATACACATTAATTGAACCGTCATTTGGCGGAAAAAAATCACACATGTCTCAATTTGGTGTTCGTTTTTATATCCTTCATTTATTTTTTGACATGTAACAGATTTAATTATTATGTGAAAAAAAATCACATATCCTCAATTCGGTATCCTCTTTCATGTCTTCAATTCATTTTTTGTCACGTGGTAATTTTATAAGAAAGATAAGATAAAAAGTAGGAAAATAAATTAAGAATATAATAAAATTAAAATTTAAATTGCTACGTGTCAAAAAATGAGTGAAAGATATAAAAGGACATACCAAATTAAAGACATGTAATTTTTTTTCTTATTATTTAATTAATTTTTAAATTTAATTTCATATTTTTTCATTACATCTCTCTTACAAACTTACTATATATAAAAAAAATAAATAAAAGGAATCTAAGAGAGGATTAAATTACTTGCCTTACTAAGGTGAAACGGCAAAATGTACTTAATGGACCAATTTGACTAAATTTTTTTAGTAACTTTTTTTCAAAAGCTTTAATTTTTTTATTATTTTTTAAAAAAGCAGATATAATTTAAAAAAATTAATTAAATAGTTTTTAATTAATTAATAATATAAAAAATTAAAATATATTATTTAAAATTAAAATATATAATTTATTAAAAATTTATCAAAACTGACATCCTCTTACAAAGCAAATACCAAACTCGTCCAATATTAAATGTAATGTTATTAACATCGTGTCGTATCAGTCGGTTCGATCGATTTTAACTGTAAACTGATCATGTCTACCGGACGGTATATTCAAAACCAGTTTTATTAAAAAATTAAAAAAAATCAGATTGAATCAGAAAAAATTAGTAAACCAACATATCGATTTTTTTTGAAAACACCAACATATCGATTTAAATTTAGTTTTCTCAAAATCATTTTGGCAATAAGTAAAAAGTGTTGCTAAAGACTTAAAAGCAATGCTAAATACACAAAAGGATTGCTAAAGACCCATAAAAGAGTTGCAATAATCACTGAAAACCCTAAATAATATATATTTTTTTTCAAAATCCTTCTAATAACGAGCAAAAGCGTTACAAAAGACTTAAAAAATATTACAATATTCACTAAAACCCATAAATAATATTTATTTTTAAAAAATAAAAAAACCAATAAAACTACTATAATATTACTAATACCAATTAATCGCATATTATTAGATCCGATGTGATATTTGTAACTTTGGTTAAATGCCATTTTTTAGCTTTGAAATTTAGTAAAGTTTTGTGTTCTACTAATATTTAAATTTGTGGGCCCACAAATTTATATTAGGAATTTTGTCATGTCAATTTACCAAATACCGACAATATATCACGATATTTTAAATACTTTATGAAGATTAATAACCATCCCAGAGATACATTGGTCTTTTGGCTCATATATCGCGACATTTTAAACTTCCCGAGTTGGATAAATTAGCAATAATAATATTCATATTCTTATCATATTTGCAACTTTCAGTGATCTATCTTTATAATCAAACAAGGATATAATAAAAAATAAAGTGATCTATTAATTATATGAAGAAGGATAATAAATAAAGTCGAATGCATGATAATTTTATTTTATAAAATATAAATTATTTTATTATTTATTATTACTGTTTATTATATTTATTTTATAGAATTTAATTATTAATGGATATAAAGAGAAAAGGAATTTCTAAGTTATAATATCTAATTTACGATGTATTTTGTATTTTAAAATAGAATTGTTCAATAAAATTTAAATACAAAACCTTGAACTTTCTTACTAAGTTTGGGTTAATGAGTAATTTTAGTATTTACTAGAGTTTATTTAGCAATTTTACAGAGTCCATAATTTAATTACAATTTATATTAACATTTTTTGGAAAATAGATATTGAATGTGGATTTACTCATGACTCGGTGTATTCCATTTGGTTTTTAATGCGTTACAACTTTTTTTTTAAATTTTACTAAGCATATAAATCAAAATATAAACGGCGAAAAGAAAAATTATCATTAAATAAAAAATATATAAATAAAAAAGTATTCAATTAAAGACAACATATTATCCCATATAGATTAATTAAGTAAATGAAAAACCATCATTTAGTGTTGTTTAAAGTTAAAGTTAAAGTTAGTATAGTTGTGTATTTTAGTTAATTTTTATCATCTATTAAATTTTAATGATTAAAATTTAATTGCACTATGAATCCTACAAATTACTAAAACTTAATCTAAACTATTAATAATCAATTTAGTATTACTTATTAAACTACTGTGAAAATAAATTATTTTTCAAAATTTTATATAAAACAATATATTTTAATTATTTATATTATTAATTAAAAATTATTAACTTATTTTTTTTTAATATAAAACCTATTACCTATTAAAAAACTTTGAAAATAAAACTCATAGCGAGCAGTCTCAAACTGACTGCAATTCAATTTAATGATTATGATTGACGGAACATATAACTTTTACACACCTCCACCCCGGATAGATATCATTACTTACCAATCTCAACCATACATTTTTTCTAATTTATTATAATGTCAATTTCAGTTTTTCTTTATTTTCATTCATTCAATTCAATGTACATCTCTCATACTTTATGGGTGGATAATAATTCTAAAAAATACTTAATTTCTCGTACTTTAATGATGGATAATATAGCATTATTGAAGTATCTTTTTCTTTCTAGCGTCTACTGTTTAAATGAATTTCATAAATATTCAAATTATATGCTTTTATAAAAAAATAATTTAAAAGTACTACTATTTTTTTTTATAGTTTAGCTTACTTGACTCTGGCCCCTTCTTGTTTTTAACGAAAACATGTCCACGACAATAGATATTCCCCAAATTATACTATCCACCAATCTTAAATCATATTCTTTTAAATTATAATTTTTTAAATTAAATTAAATTTATTTTAGTGTAAATTTATAATTATACATAATTAAATTAAACTGTATTCAACTAAATGGTAGTCCAAAAGAACAGAGTCACAATAGACATTTTTTACTTTTTATTAAAATTTAGGAGGTGTTAGCTAATCATTACAGATAAATTTAAGAGTATTTATAATGGTTAATAGATCTTAATGTAAAAAATTAAGAGTTGATGAGTCAGTCAAAGTTCAAAGTTGAATTGAGATTCAGCCGTTTAAAATAAATTTATATTATTATTTCAATATTTATAAAATAATAAATACTTATTGCCTTGTACAAAAAATAAAATTAAAATCAAAGGAGTGTATAAATGAATATTTACTTCTCATTTTGATATTTACATACAATTTTCATTATTCACTAACAAGCTAATAATGGTTTATTTTCAAAACTAAATAAATTTAATCTATTATTATGAGATTAAAAATTAAAAGGAGAAAGAAAGAATATGTCAAAAAATTATATAGTTAAGTCTAAAAATATCAAAATTAATGATTTTGAGATTACTATTAATTTAACTATTTATTAGGTAAAACTACCTGTTAAAACCTTTTAAACCAATCAAGTTATGTACCAATATCTTCACTAGTTTAATGGCTACTAAGATTACGGTAACATCAAATCAATACATTTGTAACAAGCTTGTATCATTGATTTGGTGGAGTATATAACAAGTTCCCCCATCAAATATGAATTATGCAACTAACTACTCATTTTACACATTTTTTCTTTACCCTTTTTCTTATTATTCTCTATTTTCAATATAAATTTTTACTCATTTCTCCCTATTATACCCTTATTAATTGTAGTTCAATTCTAATACATATATTACTTAATTAATGTTAATTTAAGGATAAACAAGTAATTTTATATCCTTTATTAATTACTTCTTAAAATTTATGAATTTCTCTAAAACGACTAGTTTTCGTAACTGGAGGGAGTAGGAAAAAAAGAGCATACAGAATAGATGATATTATTAAGGGTAAACTTGAAAACATGCCCTGTGTTTTCACTTTTGTAAAACGGAATATGGAGAATTTCTTTTTGTAAATGAGTTTGTGATTTAAAAGAATTGACAAAATGAGGATTCTTAATAAAATTTTGTGAATTGATTAATAAAAATATAATACACATCAGTGATAATTTTTAAAATTTTTTATATTGCAAATATTTTATTAGATCAAAATACGATGATAAACATAAAAAAATCATAAAAAATAGAAAAATCTGTGAAACTTACTCAAATCGTGACTTATAATTTTTAAATAATAATATGAAAATGTTAAATTAATTAAAAAGTTTTATATAACATCACTATTCTAAATAAAAAAATATTTTATATCCTTCTTTTATTAATTTTTTTAAAACCATAAATTTTAATTTAAAAAAAAAATTCTATTTTCTTATTTTATAAATAAGTGACATTACTTTATTTTTTTTAAGTTTGCTCTATTATTAAATGAGATAGACACATGAGGTGAAAAAACAAAACTGTATGGGCAAAACAACTTTTATATTTAAATTTTTAATTAAAATAAAATGAAGCGTGGAATATGCGTTCTCAACAACTTCAATCTAATATTTGTTTTGTCATGTATATACATATTCAAGAGCGACAACATTTTTGGCAAAAAAAAAATTATTTTAGTAACAGTGATAGGTGATGTTCAATTTATTATTCTATATCTTTTATATTTATAATATTTATCTTATTTATATAATTATTATAGTAAATTCACTCTAATTCATTATTTTATTTTTTACTCTAAAATTTTTTTTTTACATCTAATAATAATTTATTATTATTATACCAATTTTTTTAACATTTTATTTAATAAATTATTATAATTAAATAATAAAAAGTAAAAAATAATATTAAAATAATTAATTTTAAATATAGAGTAAGTCATGAGTTACTTCAAATTTAGAGTAACTCGTACCCTTATTCCATATTTGGAGTAAGGATTTGAAGTAGGATTTGACTTTAATCCTACTCTAAATATAACATTTACTCTATAAATAGAGTACCATTGGACTTGTCCTAAGTCCATTAGTCAATTTTTCTTGGTTCCCTTCCTGATTCACCAGAGCTTTGCTCCGACTACATCCAGATCCGATCCGGGTCGTGCACCTGGTTGTGGTGGGTGGGTCTCCCATTAAGGATTTTCTGCATTCACTAGGACTCAAATTTAAAACCTTACTTAAGCGATACCAAGCCGCTTACTACTTGGACCAACCCTTATTAATATTCCATTTGTCAATTTAGTACATGTGGTGCGTATATTATCTGTATTACAGAATTTGTTAAACTTTTTACCTTTTAATTTTGATAAAATTCTGTATCAATTGAGTTTTTCTTATATGCATGTGTTAAGGTGTGCATTTCTTTTTAGGTAAGACTATATTGCATAGAATAAAAATTAAATGAGCAATGTAAATACCGAAAGATTGGAGAAAAATTGGGGTTTCGTGCTCCAACCTTTGGAATTGAGTTGTAAGTTATCTTGGCCGGAATATATACTTACAAGATAAAAAGAGCGTTAGAGCGACTAGTCGGGTGACTGACGTAGCCTCTTCGATGCTTAAGTCAGCACGGGGTGTAAAGAGGAGGCAAGAGAGATTAGAGATTAAGAGTGAGATACCTAAGGTGGTGGTGAAGGTCCCTTTATATAAGGGAATGAGAGTCCTATTTATAATAGGAAATGCTTCCTTCACAGGGGAATATTATTATATGGTTAGGTTTCTTGATGAGGATATATTTCCTCATTAAGCTTATCTTCTTCTTTAAATGGAGTTTCTTGTTTAGTAGATCTTTTCTTTAATAAGATTTCCTGATTTAACACTATATTCCTATTAGGGTTTATTTTCTTATTCCGCATAAATAGTAAAATAAGATGTCTTGTTGAGCAAGTCATAAGCTGACGTGGCTTCTTCAGCCGGTCATACCGAGTGGTCATTCTGTAGCCCGAGTCATCATGGGGATATATCTTTCACGCGGCTAATATATTTTTTTACCGAGTCAACAGAAGTCCCCCCGCAAGTCTAGTGAAGCTCTTTAGGGTTGAAAATTCGCTGGAAGTTGTTGCTAGTGATAGCATCACGTGAGACAGCATCCTCCAAGGCTATTTCGATGGTCGCCATTGTTCTAAGTGGTCTACGAAGTTTCGATGAGCTTAAACATTCTTACCGCAAAATTCTTTTTTGGGTGTGTTATCGCATTTATCTTTTCTTTGCTCTAATTTTGACTTACTTTCGTTCTTTAGACATGCCTGTAACACTGGCTTTTTGCATTTTTGGTTTTTCCTCGCTTTGCATTAGAATGCTGCTGGTCCTGCATTTTTTAGAGTCTGCTTTTCCTGTTGAATTCTTCAACCCTTTAGATTTCCGTAAATTTTCATTGCGGATTAAGGTGATTGCAGCTATCTGTATGAGTGGCTCACTTTGTAAATCTTTCATATGTATTTGAGTTGATTCGATAAGTTCTTCAAGAGACTAAGCTAGTAACCCGACTAGAGAAAGAGTTGTTTGAGTCGGAATCTCCTTCGTCACAAAAGAAAGCTAGTGAAGTTTCTTTATCGGGACGAAAATGTAGTCGAGACTGAGAGCAAGGAGAAGTCACCGACTAGGAAGACTGTCAATAAAGTCCCGGATGACGCTATGGAGAATGTTAACCCTATGTCTTTGTAGCTTTTCCGGATGATGCTCCATTAAGCTTTTGTTCCTTTGAATAGTGCTAGATTTTTGAGGCGTCTTGCACGTTAAGGGGTGTGGGTGAACACGTTTTCAATCTAGAGGAGGGAACGAGGGAGCAACATCTTTTTTAGAATTCGCTCACTCATCTTCTTCGCGTTGTCTGACCATAGAGAGGGGCAGTTAAGATCCTATATGGAGAATGCAGTGTCTTCCACCCACGGTGATCATATCTTCAGTGAGGGGATATACATATTTGGCTACAAGAATGTTGTACGATGGTCTCGGCTAGCTGGGTGGTCATCCAGTTACTTCGAGAATGTGGATTTTTGTAATTGAGTTGCATCCAAATGATTTATCTGATGTGATGGAACATTGCCGTATGTGTTTAGATTTTAAGCTTTCCTTTTGATGTTGATTTCTTTTGCACTATCAACCTTCTTTCTGGTTTGTGTTTTTCAGCTATCTGCATTTTTATTTCTATTTGTAGGTGACTCCATCTCTGAACATAGGTGATGACTCAACTGCAAATATATCTCCTTAAAAGCTAGTTCTTGCTGATTTCTTCAAAGAGACCTACCCCTCGAAGCCGTGTAATGATTTGGAGGTCCAATCTGCTTTGAAAGGCGCCTTTCCTCTTCCTATGGGCTTGGAGGAGTATGCTAGTGAGCCAACTGCTTTGTTCTCCACATGCTTCTTTTAGGATTTAACGAAGGTATCTTGTTGCTTCCATATGTTTTAACACTTTTATTTCCATCTCTGAGTCTTCTTCTTTTATTTGCTTTAGGCCATGTCTCGTGGCTCAAAGCTCATTCATTGCACCTTCACCCAGAATGGCCGGATGAAGTCTGAGGCTCAAAAGGCTCAAGAGGCAGCAACGACAAAGATAGTGACTCTGGAAGCGAAGCTTGTTCAAGCGCGTGCTGAGACGGCCAAGTTATAAGGTGCACTAGACACCGTTATAGATAAGTTGACTGATTATGGCTATCTATATGGTGAGTTGATTTTGAAGTTTTGCCAGCGCGCTCACCATGACCTGTCGAATGATGTTCCTGATAAAGTTGAATTTCCTCTTTATACAACCCTAGATGCTCATAAAGCTGCTCTTGCTTGAAGAAGAGGTTATTGAGGAGGAAGCTATCAAGGGGAAGCCGAATGCCGACGCGGAGGGTGTTGAGCCACTTGAGGAGGCGTCCAGGACTGCTACGCCGAATGCAGGGATTTGATGTGAATCCGCCCGAGGAGGATATGGATCCTGGGAATAAAGGAGGGGATGTACAGCCGGATGCTGATATGTGCCATGCTTAACTCGAGTGTTCTTCATTCGGTCATTAAGACGAGTGACGTGTTGGTAGTTTTATTTTTCTTATGCTTGCTTTTTTAGCATATTTCTACTATGAGTGCTTGCCACCCGATCCGTTAAGATGAATATATGTTTACATTCGGTCATAAGCAGGGTTGTTATAGACTTCACTTCAATATCTTCACTTGATCTCTAGGATGAGTATTTGGACTTGAGTTTCTTCTATTGTATGTATTTATTCATTCTATGATGAATGCTTTTGAGACTTCTCTAAGCGTGTTTCATTCGGTCTCGAGGATAAATGAATTACCTTAAGACATTTTATAGCATGTAGTGGATTTGATGAGGCTTCATTCGGTCTTAGAGACGAATGCTTTGATGTTTTATTCATTCTGCGTGATGAATATTTTTGATTTGAGATCTCCTTAAGTATACTGCACTCGGTCTCTAGGATGAGTGGTTCAACTTAAGATTTTTCTTTGCATGTATTATGCCTTGTATTCTTTCATTCGGTCTTGGAGATGAATGATACGTCCTTTTTGTAGTGTTGTAAGTCTTATTACTTGTTTAGGTCTTTTAAGCGCCTGAGGGCTTATGGGTTGCCTAGGTCTTTTAACGCGCCTGAGGGTTTACAAATGGCCTAGGTCTTATTAATATGCCTAGAGGCTCAAGTGTGGCCTAGGTCTCACACAGTATGCCTGCGGGCTTATGAATGGCCTAGGACTTTTAATTTGCCTGATAGCTCATGTGTGGCCTAGGACTTTTAGGATGCCTGAGTGCTCAAGTGTGGCTTAGGTCTTACTCAATATGCCTGCGGGCTTACAAATTTTGCCTAGGACTTTTATTATGACTAAGAGCTCAAGTGTGGTCTAGGACTTTTTAGTATGCCTGAGGTCTTAAGTGGCCTAGGACTTTTGTAGAGCCGGGTGCGCGTATCTGGTCTAACGCTAACTCTGTGGTCGGGTAGTGTGCTTAAGAGAGTTTGATCAGAACTTATAAGATGCACAAGTGTTTTGATAAGGAGTGAATCTTTATTTATTGTAAAATAGAAGATTACAAGATCCGGGCTTATAGTGTTATGCCGGAAATAGAGCCACATAGGGAGTGTTTACTCAATACAAACCTTGCTACAGATTAATCCAGTGGCCAGCTGGAAAAATCTATAGGAAGGGGAAAAGAGTGTTTCCACTTTGTCCCTTCGGGCATTCTGCTACAAAATGTTATTTGGTGCTAGTTATGCTCCATGTCTTTGTAAGTTCTTTATTTGTGCATTTGGTTGAATGGGATGGCTTTATAGGCGGCTAACCGGATGCTCACTTATCTTCTTCAATAGGATGCTCACTTGGCTCTTGTGACAGTGTCTCTAGAGTGGAGATCTTGTTAGTGCAAAAGGATGGTCACCCGGTTACTTCTAGTTTCTTCTTCGCAGATGAGTCTTACATTGTAGGTCGAGTGAGTAGCCGGTTCAAATGCCTTATAGAGGTAACAACTTTGTTCTCTTTTGTATGGTAAGGGATGTTGAATCCATCGATGCTTGAGTTGGGCTTTCGTTAATGTATTGCGTGCTTTTTGCTTTAAGTCACTTCAATTTGTTGGTACCGGCTACTTAGTCGGTTGTTCTCTTTCATAGGTCTTCCTTATTTGCATGATTTGGGTAGTGCAACTAGGTCGGAGCATTAAGGCCAGGTCTTCATCATCCCTGATCATTGTGCAAGGTTTTTGCTTTTTGCTTTAAATTTTAAGGACTTATAGCCTGGTCAAGGTCTTATGTTGCGCCTTAGCTTTAAGTGTTCCTTAGTTTTAACTAAGGTCTTTATATAGGCCAGAGGTCATATGTCGTACCTCAGCTTTATGCGTTCCTTAGTTTTAACTAAGGTTGTCAATTGTGCCGAAGGTCTTATGTCGCACCTCATATTTATATGTTCCTTAGTTTTAACCAAGGTCTTCAATTATGCTGGAGGTCTTATGTTGTGCCTCAGCTTATGCGCACCTTAGTTATAGTTAAGGCCTTTTTCTAGGTGCTCCATTCGTTTGTGGTTGTGCGCCGACTGGTAAGTCAGTCTTTCATGGTGTGCCCATTCATAGGGCTTTTTAAGTGTTGTGTGGGGCTATATGCCTGATTGAGTTCGATCCATGGCTTTGAAAGCACGATCCTCCTTGTCTGAGTGCATACTCGGTCTCTTTTGTTGTGATGAATTTTGATTGGTATACGCTTAGACTCGGCTATTGGGAATGGTGTAGATTTATTGATTTGATTCTTACTTTGGTAAGTGATTGGTGTTTTATCCAGCGTCCCTGCTAGATTGCCTTTGATGAGTGTCTTTGTTTGATTCCTGTTTGAGGAGCTTCTTTAGCCTTGTTGCGTTGATTCCAGTGTTAGTCCTCAATTTCTTGAAACTATTAATTTATATATATGCAAAAAGTACAATTGATAATTAGATAATAAGATGCTACTTTGTTGATGAAGAGTGCATATTTTGTCTACATAATTTCAGTCTTGTATATGTTCCTTCAACTGGATTATGATCAATTCAATCAATCGAAAGTAGTAAAACTATATTTGGGCCAAATACTACTTTTATGCGGTAAGGAAAAAATAGTAAATCATTCGAGAGATAAAACTTATCTATATTTTGGTGCTTGGACGGCATTGTCCCTGGTAGAAATGTGAAGCTAGGGAATTGGATCGTTAGGGAAAGCTTTATTCAGTTGTTGTTGATCTTGTCATAAGCATTAACAAAGCTCTATTTTAAAAGTATGTCTTCCAAGTGTACTCTTAGAAGTCTTTGACCGAATGAGTAAGTGCTTGAAGAAGTTTCAGTTACTTGGCTGAATGAGCAAGCTTAGTATATGCATCAAGTCACTCAAAGGATTAAAGTGTGGGACAATCTTTTTAGTTGACATGATTAATTCAATTTGCTCAGAACTGAGCGAGAGATATAGTCTCTGTAGCC
The DNA here is from genome assembly GCA_947683365.1 of Euphorbia pulcherrima. Classification (NCBI taxonomy): domain Eukaryota; kingdom Viridiplantae; phylum Streptophyta; class Magnoliopsida; order Malpighiales; family Euphorbiaceae; genus Euphorbia; species Euphorbia pulcherrima. Next base: position 12,272,693 of record CANTUS010000016.1, read on the forward strand.
CGTGTGGTAGGGCCTTTTATTCCGGTGCTCTGTCCTTTAAAACATGAGAAGGCATGCTACATTTTTGTCAAGGAGTATGCAATTGTCTATACTCTAGTGTAAGACAACCTTGTACTGGAAGCTACTTGTTACTTTTATATATCTTTAAAACAGAGAAAACAATCAATATTTCCCTCTTGCCACACATGTCAATTAGTAAAATAAAATCAACAGATCGACTTCTAGTTTCTACCAATGAGGCCAGTAAAAATATCCATGTGCTAATATAAAAGTAAAGATTACGATTGATAATGTCATAGTTGATTGAATTATTCAATAAATAAATATATAGAAAGGTTTTACTTATCTCTCGTTGCGATTTGGACAAGAATATGAGTGGCAACTCTCCTTGAGTGAGTGTGTTTGACGGAGATAGTGTTCTCTTCATATCTTTTAGCAGTTATTCCTTTTAGCTACACGGCCGAATGAATCACTTGAATTTTAGCTTCATCTTAGGCACATCAGAAAATTAGGCTACCTTATTTTTGTTGCCTGTTCACTGCTAATCATGGTTTAGAGACTTATCTTGATATTTTACTGTTGACACGTTCTTGGTAGAACATATTCTTTATCGTTATAGTTGTCGCACAGATGAAAATTGAGACTTTTAAAAGTCGTATGTCTTTTCATGGTTGCTGGTTGCGAGTTTGGAGAGAAATTGACTACTCCATCAGGTGTACTATATATACAGGCCTCCAATAAGACAATATCCCGCCTCCTTTGTTGTTATTGCCACATATCGAAGACATTGGTATACTGAGTAATGCTCCTATTGATAGAAAGAAGGGTGAACATCTCTCGCAGAATCGATGGAAAAATAACATAGCCCATTAAGCATTTTACCAGTGGATATCAACACTTGTTTCTGGGAGAATTGAATTTCAATTCATCAAGAAATGGTTAGATACGAGGATATATGGAAGTGTTATAGCCTGCAACTCAAAAACAATAGTATACATGGAACCGGACCATTCTTCTCATCAATCAGTCATATATATGATCCCATAGTATAAAACAAGCCGAGTGAAAATCATAATCGAAAAGATTAAATTTCACTTATCTTTGATCCAATGTTTTGTTGAAGCTGTTGCATGTGTTTCAGATGAAACTATAGTATTATTGCTCCTCTTTCTCACATTCTGCTGTGTTTCGGATGAAATTATTCCTGATTTGGATGAGCCGTATTCTATCCTAGGAGAATTTTTCTCATAATAGGAATCAATTAGGTATGTAATTATATACCCATTAAATATAAAATAAAGAATGTATCTTGCAATTAGATTTCAAACTAAAGAATAATAGAAGTTTGAATATATTGTTTATCGTGTTTATTTGTTAAATTGAATCCTTAGTTCTGGACTAGTGATCTCGTGTTCAATTCTTGCTGCCCCCTTTTTTTCTTGTTTGCTGTCATATAGTGTTTGAATTAAAATCTTTTTCTTTTCTAGGCTATCTTCAATCTTAACATAAAGAGATGTATCCTGGCTGGACTGTGTTTTCTATTGACGTGCTTTGTCAATTCAATTGAGGCATGAACTTGAAAAATATCAAGCTACACAAAGAAAAAGAATTTGCACAATAAGCCTTAAGCAAGGTTAGTTAATTGGATCAATATTTAAAGAAAACAATTCAATACACATATAGGTACGCCCATATATAGCAATTGACATGATGTGAACTATTGATGGAGCAAATAGTTGACGTGATTTTTGGAATGTAATTACAACATCCTGCAAGCATGACCAGATGAAGAATTCCAATTGAATGAACATCAATTGGATGGTTTAGTAGGCTAAATTTATAAAAGTTGATAAATAAATTCAATTAGCCAAGAAAGAAGATTACGATGAATGCAAGAATTTAAAACAACAATATACATCCAAAATAAATGATTAGAACTTATCATATGTTGTCGAAGTAGTGTTTTGAATTGAAATTCTAGCTTGAACAAGTAAATTCAATCTACGTTCACCGTATTATTAAAAAATTGGAGAAAAATTGGAGTTTTATGCTTCAACCTTCGGAATTGAGTTGTAAGTTATCTTGGGCGGAATATGTACCTGCAAGACAAAAAGAGCGTTAGGGCGACTAGTCGGATGACCGGCGTAGCCTCTCCGATACTTAAGTCGGCACGGGGTGTAAATAAGAGGTAGGGTTGAAAGTAGGGCTTATTGGAGCAGGGAATGCATTTCCCATCCCCATCCCCATTAAGGTTTCGGGGAAAAAATTTTCCCCGTTTCCAAATCGATGATTTCCCGATGGGGAATGGGGAATCCCCAATTCCCCGTTAACAAAAAAAATATGCTAATTTTTTTGTCAAAGTAGTATAAACTAAAATTACTTCATATTGATATGTAGAAAAAATTGATACAAGTTATATAATTAGTGAAAATAATTAAATAAAATTAAAAACGATACACTATAATTAATATCAATTCAATTGTAAAATCAATTAGATAATTAATGAAATGATGTTGAACATTAGTTTTTAAATATATTGTCACTTTTTAATATTAATATATAGAAATTTATAATTGTAAATATTATATTATTATATTGCACAATCTACTTTTAAGCTTAATCAAGAACTTTTGTAAGATTATTGATAGTAGTTATAAAATATTAAAAATTATTTTTTCTTATCGGGTTCAGGGATTTATCGGGTTTGGAGACATAGTCCCCATCCCCATCCCCATTAAGGATTCGGGGATTAAAAAATCCCCATCCCCACCCCGTGGGAATTCTTATCGGGGATTCCCCGTCCCCATTGGGGCGAATCCACATCGGGTTCGGGGAATCCCTGCCCTACTTTCAACCCTAAGAGGAGGCAAGAGAGATTAGAGATTAAGAATGAGATACCTAAGGTGGTGGTGAAGGTCCCTTTATATAAGAGAATGAGAGTCTTATTTATAATAGGAGATGCTTCCTTCACAGGAAATATTATTGTATGGTTAGATTTCTTGATGAGGATATATTTCCTTATTAAGCTTATCTTCTTCTTTAAATTGAGTTTCTTGTTTAGTAGATCTTTTCTTTAGTAAGATTTCCTGATTTAACACTTTATTCCTATTAGGATTTATTTTCCTATTCTGCATAAATAGGAAAATAAGACGTCTTGTTGAGCAAGTCATGGACTGACGTGACTTCTTCAGTCGATCATACTGAATGGTCATTCGATAGCTCGAGTCATCATGGAAATATATCTTTCATGCAGCTAATATATTTTTTTACCGAATCAACAAATACCACATATATCAAATTGACAAATAAATTATACCATATTAGAAAATGGTATTTTTGAAAATTGATGCCATTTCTTATAATTAATTGTAGAGGTTGGTTAGCTTGATTTAAGAATGACGGTGGTGTTCAATTCCAAAAATGAGATGTTAGTGACATGTTCTTCTCTTCTTATTTATTTAAGTTCTAATACATCGGTAACCTCTAAATTTGGTTTATAAATATTTCTTTGTCTTTTAAACTTTTAACTGTTCTAAATAATTTTTTGAATTTATTAAAAATGCATCTTTCAATTTTTAAATATCACGTGTGAGCTTATGATTGGAGTGAATACAGAAAATAATATTTCTAAAAAATCAAATTAATCAAAAGCTGAAGTTTGTCGTTCAGGAGTAAACCAGTGCATTTGCAAGGGAATAATTGAACTTAAAAATAAATGAGTGTTTAGAGCCAAAATAAGGGCCAGTTTGGCATTGCTGTTTAAACAGTTTTTAAAATAAGTTATTCTCATAAACTTTTAATAGTACTATATATTTTAGCTTTGAACAACACAATTTAATCTTTCACACTAATTAATTATGAACTATCTAATTTATTTTTTTAAAATAAAATCTACTACTTTAAAAAAATTTAAAAATAAAACTTTTAAAAAAACTGCAAAATAAAATTACAAAAACTCAAATCGAAGCCCAACTCTAAATATTAATATCCACTTACCCTTTATTTAATTAAGATTTCCCATATTTTCTCCCACCTAATTATATCACTTTTCCTAGTCTTTTCTAATCCCTTTTAGCATTGTCACCATAAACTTTGATATTTTATTAAATATTGATACCTCAACTTGATATTAGTAGTACATTTAGTAACATTTTTAACGTGGTCATGGGTCAACTACAACCATCCAAGTTTGATAGTAACCACCAATCAAAATGACTTTTCATGGGTGTGCATGTGAATGAAACGAGGGATTCAAATATACTGGAGCCAATAACGTGGATTCTTGTTCAGATTTTAACAGGTGTTACACACATAACAGAAAGAAATAAAAAAATTAAAAAAAAATTAAAAAATTAAAAAATTAAGTAAAAAATTTTAACATATATCAAAATTTGAATAGAGGACATGAAATGGAATACACGATTGGGGACAGAAAATTTGAATCCTGAAATGAGAATTTATATTGTGAGCCGGATATTTTGCGATCTCCTCCCATTCAACAGTTGAGTATTTATGAGAAAGTATGTAATTAAAATGAGTAAATATTTAATTAAGTGTTAATAAATACTAAATTGATAAATGAAATGAAGATACAAAATACCCGACTCACAATATAAATCTCCAAATCAACCGTACAAAATTTTAAAATAATGTAATTAGTCAGACTTACAATCACTAAAGAATTGTTACTCATACAGAAGAGTAGGTAACATGCTCCTGAAATATGGTATAAAATCTACCGGATTAGGGAAGAAAATAAAAAAATTGTCAAAATCCGAAAATGACAAAAAATACTCCATTTAATAATATTTTTTTTATAAAAAATGAATTAAAATATAATTCAATTATTCAAATGGAACCCCATCTTTTTGGTCTAGATCAGTTTATGTGTAAATAGGGGTGTGCTGAATTGAATCGGAACCGAAATTTAAATCGAAATTAAATAAAAATAATCGAACTGAACTGAATCAAATTTATTTCGGTTTGGTTTCAGTTTTTAAAATTCTTCAAATTCTGGTTCGGTTCGGTTTCGGTTTTTACTACAAAAATCAAAATAAAACCAAAACGAACCGAACCGAATAAATTAATAAATATTATATTATAATATATATTCATATTATATCTAATATCCTAATCATATTGACGATATACAACACTAATTAGTAAACAGTAATAACAAATATGAGATTTTAACTTAAGTAATCCTAATTTAGAAATAATTATTTTACTTTACAACTTTAGGAATATGATTCATTTAATAATTCATTATATCATTATATGCATGTCATACTACTTGAACTAATATCCTTTATGTATCAGTATTTATATTTATTATTGTAAATATAAATTTCAAAGTCTAATTACTATCAAATTTAATATATATTAAGATCAAAAATTAAATTATAAATTATTTTATAAATTATAGAGTTTGAGCAATTCGGTTATAACCGAACCGAACCGAATTAAATCTAAACCGAATTATATTCGGTTTGGTTCACTCCGAACCAAACTATATTCGGTTCAATTTTTGTATTTATATTTTTACTAATTTGGGTTTCGGTTCGGGTCAGTTCGGTCTAATTTTTGGACCGAACCGACATTTGCTCACCCCTAGATGTAAACTAAGAGCCGATTCAATAAATTAATCAAGGCAAAAGCACTTTTTTTTGCCATGTGATCATTCGGCCATTTGGTGTACCAAGGTAAGAGGGCTTTATCCAGACTCCAATAGTCCTAAATAGATATGTATTAGGAATTATAGTTGGAGAGAGATAACCCCTTTTGATATTATCTTCTCATTAGGATATAGTTATTTCTCAAGTAGAATTGGGTCTCTTACTTGTAGAAATTCTCGGTGTCCTGTCCTGAATAGGATTTATCTTTCAAATTATCAGAAGTCCCTCCCTTAGACTGTTTCAATCCTTTTTAAAGTTGAAGGTGCTTCCATTATTTTTCTTTGCTGACTTTTTTCATTTCGAGACTCTTGGAGACAAGTATGATATCCATGCGTTAAACATTATGTGGTTGTGTGGTTGTCTATAGGTTCTGGTGCGGTCGACTCGCTCCGAGGGTGCAAACATGCGATATGCACAAGTAAAAGAAGGCTAGGGGGGTTAGGATAGCCCCTTCGATGCCTTTGTTAGTAGGATCATGGGAGTGTATTAATATGTATCACATAGACAGCGCCAATTGGTGCGGTTGGCTCGCTCTAAGGGTGCAAACCTGCGATCTACACAAGTAAAAGAAGGCTAGGGGGGTTAGTATAGACCTTCCGATGCCTTTGTCAGTAGGATCATGGGAGTGTATTAATATGTATCACTAGGATTAGAGAGTGAGTAAAAGTTACCTTCTTAGGGACTGGTTGCTCCCCTTTTATAGAGTTTTTTGGTCAGCCTTAATGGGCTTGTGGACCTTGTTATATGTGGCCCATGCCACATGTCCCCCACCAGGTATAAAAAGAAATACATTTATGTATTTCATTATTTTGTATGTGTTTATGTATTGTGATGATTCGCGGAAAGTGACATTGTATTTTTGTATAGTAGTCGCATGGTATGAAAGATTTTAATTCTTGCTATTTTGGGCTCCCCACTTTTTATTCATTTGGGTTCATTTGGAGACCCAATTCTCTTCGCGAGAGGAGGTGACTTAGTCAATTCAATTATTGGGCCTCTCGTGTTTATTCTTAACGTTTTGTTGTTGTTAAGGGGAGATGGCTTAGTAAGTTCAATTGTTGGGCCTCTCGTAGTTGTTCTTTGATGTTTCATTGGTGATTTATTTCCTTGCAGACTTACTTGCTAAGCAAATTTGCTTCGTGATTTTAATTGTTGGGCCATTTTATGGTGATTCCTTGATGAGCGATTTCCTTTGGTGAGCTTTTCTATTGGTGACTGAATCTCATTAGGACTTACTCGCTAAGCGAGTTGGCTTAGTGAGTTTAATTGATGGGCCACTTTATGTCAATTCTCTTGGTGAGTTTGTCCGTTGGTGACTTAATCCTATGCGGACTTACTTGATAAGAGAATTTGCTTAGTGAGTTCAATGGTTGGACCATTTTATGTGAATTCCCTTGGTGAGCTTAGATAAGCGGTTTCCCTTGGCGAGCTTCGTCTATTGAATTTTCGTGGTGGTTCTTATTTTGTTAGGTTGGCAAGTTCCCTTACAGAGCTTTTGGTTCATTTGGTTGCTAGCGCTTGATCTTAGTCAGCGTACTTAGACAACTTAGTTGATCTTAGTCAGCGTACTTAGTCAATTGCTTTATATTCAGTTGGTACCAGAGAGACTCTTGATCAGTACAAGTCATCATGTGAGCGAGCTGCTGATTTGTAAAAGGAATTTGATCTTTCAAAAATGAGAGAGTAGGCCTTCACTGACGAGCTCACCAAGGCTAAGGATGCAAATTCGGCCTTACAGGTGCTGTTATCCGCTGTACTGGTCCCTGTAAGGGTCTAAATAAGGTCCAAGGGGGGTGAATGTTTTTGCGGAATAAGCAGACTTTGAAAAGTCTTTGTGTAACGTGTTTGAATATGAAATGGGGGATGGATCCGGATAATGCAGTTATGATAATATTAATGCAAACAAATAGAGTTAGAAATTCAAACACAAGTATTATATCCTGGTTTGGCCCCACCTACTCCATTCCCCGGAGTTTCCTTCGTCCGGGCTTTTTTACTAGTGGATTCCTTTCCAACTGGCAGTAATCAAGCCTTATAATTTGTCTCTAGATGGTACCCCCTTTCAGATGTAGGATATACCACTAGGAATCCTAATTCCTAGCTGAGTCCTTTGTCTTTAGTAGGATATACCACTTAGATTTCTACCCAAACCTAATCTGAGTCCTATAGAGAGATCCCACTCAAAGCACCTACTTTAAGCTATATCCCAATCTCACTATTCACCCAAGTAGGAGATTCTTTACACTTTGTTTTCTCAAATATTTTGGTTTTGGACTTCCTCAAGTTTATAACTTCACATGGGAATCCTTAAAACAGATTTTAAATGGATTGGTTCTTGGAGGGATTTGTAAACTGATTGCTTTCTAGCAAATTCTCCTGTATATGCTTTCTTGAAATCAACCAACACCTTCTCAACTTATGAAGCTTTTCTTTTATAGGCTTTCATCATAAATATAGCCGTTGTGGGTTGTTGAGATGTACTCAATCTTCACCATTGATCGGGTAATATATGGCGCTTCCGGAGCCGTTGATCAATCCGTTAGACAGAGATTTTGACCTGTTTGAATCCTTGGGATTGGGGCTGAAAAGTTGTTAGTGATCGTTTTCTTGTATTTTAGTATCTTGCCAAGTTTTATGCTAGTGGGTCTTTGGTGTGAGCTCCACGCGCCTTCTTATTAGTCTAAGTGAAAAAGGTTGTTACATTTTTCTCTTTTCGCTGTAAGTCCTTTTGTCCTTTTCTGAAAAGTGTGCAAGCTGTCTTTTGTCTTGCATTTGGGAAAGGGATCTTAGACTTGTAGATTAAAAGAATGGAGGGAATGGAATTTTTGAATTATTCCCTTTGTTTGGATATTTAAGTCTTTTGAATGTCTTCAGCCATAAGATTTGTCCTGTTCTGAATGCTTATGCAATCAGTTCTTCCAGATGTTGTTTTGGGCGATACAAAGTTTGTTTCCTTTCCAAACTTTAAATGGATGCTTCTGTTTATGCTTAGGTAATTGTCTTCACTTGTCTTGGACTTTGGATGTCTTGGTTTAATGTCCGGATGCAATGAATTAGGTCTTTTTATACTTAGGTGTTTTGTTTACTTCAAACCTAATCCGGATTATTTTTGATTCTGGATCATTGTTTCCAATAATCTCCCCCATTTGATGGAATCAAAAACCTAAGGCATCTAAGCATAATGAAAAGGGGTTTTTATGAGCTAAGTATGATTCTTGATACTTAGTCATTTACAATTTTTACTCCCTCATAATTCTAGCATCCTCTAACTCTCCCAACAGTTTTCAATTCTAGCTTTTAATATTTTTGTAGTGCAATAGTAGATTGTACTTTAAAAGTAAATTTTTAAGAGAATTAGATTTTCACTATATATACTTCTGTTGTCAACAATAGTTAACATCAATGAAGCTTTAGAATTACAAGATACAAAAATATAATAGTGAATCTAGCTATTATAATTGTTTATAAGATATAGCTAGTCTAATTTCTTCCGGATGCACCAGATGCTCCTCCTTTCTTTTCTTTGCCTTTAATGCTACTCTCCCCCTTTGCAGTTATTGTGGCTTTGTCTGTCTCCCCCTTTGTACTTTTCTCCCCCTTTTTATTTCTAGCTTGGGGTCAATCACTATATAGATTTTCCCACCCCAAATTTCCTGCCAAGCCTTGGAGTAGATTGAGTGGTCCAAATTTCCTTACCTCCTCTACTCTAAGATGTGGTCCACAGTGGCCAGAAATAGATGTAGAGGGCAGAAGAGGTTTTAGAGTCGGGTGTACGAGGCTGTGATGTAGGGATGCATCTTCAATACATATTCTCTATCCTTCTCATCAAAATAAGGGAAGAGTGCCTTAAGGAGAGTGATTATGCCCTTATGTCCAAAGAATCTTGTGTCCCCAATGTGCTGGACAAGGTCTTGGAAGACTGGAAGTAATTGGCTCTCTAGGATAGATAGAGAGGAGGAGGATTTGGTGATTGATAAGTTTGACAGTCCGGACTATAATTTCTCAAGGTCGCTACCCAAATCCCTGCGGATGTTGTGAACACTATTATTGACAGTCATTGTATCCTTATGAAGTTCTTCCTTAGCATTATTAATAATTGTATCTTGCCCATTCATCTGGCTTGCTACCTGTAGGGTAATATCTTCCATCTGTTTGGCAAATAGCTTAGGTAGGTCGTCCTCTATAAACTTTGTCAACTTATTCAAAATTATTTGCTGCTACAGACGTCTCTTCTTTTTCAGCAATGAATTTTGATAAATTTTCAAACTTGGAGTCCATGTACTCTTTTATCTCAGTGGATATCTCAGAGGAGGAGGAGGTAGTCTTATCCATTATTTTGGCACATTTATTGGTAGCCCCTGTATTGGCTTGATCTGCAGTGCGATTTGTTGCTGCAAGGCTTATCTTGAGCTCATTTAGTATAGAGGTGACTTTGCCAGTGACACTTCAGACACTAAGTTAGTAGTGGGAAAATCCTCCACTTTCTGTTTAATCTTCTTCACGTACCCTTTTAACTCCCTTATTTCATCTTTCAGATTCGAAGGCGAGATTGTTGACTTAGTACTTGCTCAACATATTTTAAATGTTTACAGATGTTCCGGAGGCTTTGCTTGATATAGCTCTCTTTATACTCCTCATGACCAGCCTCTTGTAGGATTTTTAGCACAGTTGTTATTTTGTTGACCCTGGTTTGATTTATACCAGTAGCTGGTATTCAGATTGGACTAGCAAGAGGGGTCTCAAATTCGGAGATACTACCGGTTTCCTCAAATTCGGATGATTCTGCTTCAAAGGATTCCTCTTCTTCTTCCCCTTTCTTCTCTTTCAACCGTTCCCCTAGACTAGCCTCACCCCTTGAGTCCACTCTAGGAGTGTGCCTTTAGGACTCCAAACTCTGTCCCTTCTCTGGAATGGTGTCTTTCGGGTTGGACACTTGTTCCTTAGATACACTTGGAGTATGTGTATCTAAGTTATCCTCTTCAACATCTATTGTTTCAACAGCAACAATGACATTAGTATTAATATTAAATGAGATTGTGTCCGGAATTACCTCAGTGATTGGTGTTTGGTCCTGAACATCTGTTTCTTGGCTTCTTTCTTTCAATTCTACAACCCCCGGATGATTGGAAATGTCCTTAATCATCCCTTTACATGCCTTTTCAGGACTTTTATATACTATCCCAGACGTGTTGGTAATGTCCTCAACACCTTCTCCATTTTCCTTTTCAGGTCTTACTTCATCAGATGTCTTAGCTTTCGGATTAAGAAGATTTTCCGGAAGTGGTCCGGTTTTGGGCAGGAATGGGAAATGATCAGCTTCCGGATCTTTGGCTAGAGTGGCCATATCTACCGGATCAGCAAGTATTTCTTGTGCGCCGGGAGAACCTCCTGGTCCTTCTGTTCTGAGCTTGTTGATCTTGTCATTATCTTTTATAGGTTCTCTTATGATTTCATACTAATGAATTTCCTTAGTGGATTCAGGCACGTTTTCTCGTTTTGTCATCTTGGCCTTAGCCAATTCAACTTCTTCTACCCTCTTCCTTGCTTCCTCATCAATTACAATTCCTGCATGCTTCTTTTTCCCAGCTTTTTGGGCTTTTATAGCCTCATCAAAAGTACACCCCTTCCGGATGAATTGCTTCCTCTTTGGTTCCTGGGCCTCATCCTGTGTTTCCTCATCTTCTTCGTCATCAGCTAAAATCTCATCTAGCATTCTTTTAGCCTTTCTTCTTCTGGCCAAGATGGCCTCTGCTATAGCCGGAGGCTAATCCTCTAACATAACTTCTGGGTTTCCACATTCCTCCCCTTTTTGGCTGCTGCCTTTATTAGTCTTCCCCTTGTATTTGGTTTCTCTGGACTCTTCTTTAGTAGTTGGCCGATGGTTTGGGTATCCTCATCAATTCCCTCAATCGAAACCATGGCCAGTTGTTTTTGAGCCTTGGGCTTAGTGGTTCTAGCCTTCTTAGGAGCAGGGGCAATTACAACCGGATTAGTTGCCTTCCGGGCCTTATTCTTCCTTTCTTCCTTCTACTTCTTGGCCTTCTACTCATTCCACTCCTCCCCAAAACTTAGCTTCCTAAAGTTTTACTCCTGGATCTCTTTCCCTTGGACAGCTTGAAACCCGGTCAAATTCACTTCATTTACTATGAGGATTCGAGTGATGAGAGCGTCATGGTCATTCCTATGCTGCCTTAGATAGTGAATAATTTAAACTAGCATGTTCACGACTATGTTTTCTAGCCAGTGTTACAGCACACAGTGTTGAAAAGATGACACCATGGTTAAGGAACCCTTCCGGATGAGGACTAGCTTTGCAAGAACGTGCTGCAGAATCCTTGGAGCTCCCAGAAAATATATGGTGAATTTATCGCCAAAGTAGTTTGCATGAAGCCACATCTTAGTATCATACTTCACCTATAACTCATCTCCATTATTTCTCATTTGAACTCAGTCATTCTTCATATTGAGAAATTTCTCAAAGAACTCCGGTATGATTGTGATCTCTTTTCTTTGAACCTTGGTTCTGAGAGCATTAAAGTGGGAGTGTCCAATGAGATTGTTGTAGAATTCTCGCACTAGTTCTAGATAGGTTGGGCAATTGATTTAGAGGAAATCAGTCAGGTGTTGATCCTCAATTAGTTTGGGGTAGGGGCCTATCTCAAACAGAAAATTATCACCCAAGAAGTCTGTGGGGATAACAGAATTGTTTGTTTTGAGTTTGAGGGGTTTGAAATCTGCATCTTTAAGATCGAATTCAATAAAGATGATTTTTGTAGGAAGGATTTGGATTTAGTTGTTTAGCATGATGGCTGTCATTTGAGATTTTAAAAGAATTAAAGGTTTGAGTTTTGAAAATTGCAAATTAATAATGGATAATGGTTGCTCGCGTAAAGAAGACAGGGATTTTGGGGGGTTTTTTTAGGATTTCCAAAATAAGGATATTTTGGTAATCTGAACGCCATTAACTTAGGTCGGATTTATGACATGGCAAGTGAGTTTTTAAGAGAGAGGTAAATTCCATTTAACCGGAGAATGGGAAAGGTTTATTTTTAAAAACAGTTGTTGAATTTACCGCGCGTATAACTCCCAATAGAATTTTGAAATTCAAAAAGAAATAGTTACTTTTACATGCTTTTACTGCCATACGTCATTCTTGTCGGCTGATGTGGCAATATTCCCTCCGGAGCAGAGTTAACTTCATTTCTCTTCCTCTTTTGGATTCTTTGTCTTGTAAAAAATCCAAGTTAACTTTGTACAGTGTTCCGAATTTTCTTCAAATTGGATTAGTTATTCAAATTGGTTCCCTTAGCTTGCCAAGTTGATCTTTACTCAATGGCTTAGTAAAAATATCTGCTCTTAGTTCATTGGTTGGAATGTATACCAATGCAACATCCTTCTTCATCACATGATCCCGCATGAAATGGTGCCTTATGTTGACATGTTTCATCCTGTTGTGGAGTACTGGATTTTTTGACACATCAATTGCACTTTTATTATCACACATTACATCCACACATCCGGATTGGACTCCATAATCTTCTAGCTGTTGCTTGATCCATAGGAGTTAAGCTACACAACTTCCTGCTGCCATATATTCTGCTTCTGTGGTTGATAAGGCAACTGAATTATGCTTTTTACTATACCAGGACACTAAGCAGTCTCCAAAGAAATGACAACCTTCGGATGTACTCTTCCTCTCAAGAGTATCTCTGCCATAGTCTGCATCAGTGAAACCTTGGAGTGTGAATTCTCCATTACTAGGATACCATAACCCAACTTTTGTAGTTCCTAGAAGGTATCGAAGGATTCTTTTTACTGCCTTTGGATGTGAATCCTTAGGATTGGCTTGATATCTTGTACAGTAGTAAACTGCATAGTGTATGCTAGGTCTGCTAGTTGTCAAGTATAGAAGTGATCCAATCATTTCTCTATATAACTTCTGATCAACCTCTTCTCCTTCACAATCCTTGAATAGGACTGTATCTGAGCCCATTGGAGTGGACATTGGCTTGCTTTTGTCCATTTCAAACTTCTTAAGAATCTCGTTGGTATACTTGGATTGGTTGATGAAAATTCCATCCGGACTCTGCTTAATCTACAACCCAAGGAAGAAATTAAGTTCTCCCATCATGGACATCTCAAACTTCTTCTCCATTTGAGACTAAATTCGTCACACATCTTTTCATCTGTAGCTCCAAAGATGATGTCATCAACATAGATTTGAACTAGAATAATATCATCCTTCTTCTTTTTGTTGAAAAGAGTTGTATCTGCTTTGCCCCATATATATCCTTTGGATATGAGAGAAGTAGTGAGTCTCTCATACCAAGCTCTTGGTGCTTACTTTAATCCATAGAGATCCTTCTTCAGTTTGTATACATGATTCGGATGCTTTAGGTCTTTAAATCCAGATGGCTGTTTCACACAAACTTCTTCCTGGATAACTTCTTTAAGGAATGCACTTTTGACATCCATGTGGAATAGTGTGAATCCCATGAATGATGTAAAAGCATATAGAATCCAGATTGCCTCCAATCTTGCTACAAGGGCAAATGTTTCTTCAAAGTCAACCCCTTCCTGTTGATTGCAGCCTTGGGCAACCAATCTTGCCTTGTTTCTTACCTGTACTTTGGATTCATCCAGGTTGTTTCGGAATACCCATTTGGTGCCAATGATTGACTTCCTTTTGGAGGTGCCACTAGATCCCATACATCATTCCTGGTGAATTGATCTAGTTCTTCTTACATGGACATCATCCAGCTTTCATCTCCTTCAGCCTCTTGAAATTTATTTGGCTCAATAAGTGATAAAAAAGCAGAATGGCTCATCATCTGGTTAAGTTAACCTCTGGTTCTTACTAGATTTTGGACATTGTCTAAAATTGCTTCGATTGGATGATCTCTGCTAGTCTGGACTTCCCAAGGTAGATCTTCATGTTGGACCAGAACGTGTTCCACTTCTGCCTCAACTTCCTATTCTTGACCATCATTGAAGTTTATCTCATGTGGATTGAGATCAACTTGTGGTACTTCTGGATCAAAAGATATTCCCTCATCTTTTTCGTTGTAGTTCTTGATTTGGAAGAAATCGGGAACTTCGGCTTCCTTCCCTTCTCCAAAGTTTTCAGCTTCCCGAATTGGATCTTCTAGAGTAGAATTTCTCTTCCCTGCATGGTTAGTCTCATCGAAATCTACATGTATAGACTCTACCACAATTTGAGTTCTTTGGTTATATACTCTGTAAGCTTTACTATGTATTGAGTAGCTAAGGAAAATTGCTTTATCAGACTTAGGATCAAATTTTCCTAGCTGATCTCTATCATTAAGGATGTAGCATTTACATCCAAAGGCTTTGATATACCCAATTTTGGGTTTCCTTCCCTTCCAGATTTCGTAGGGGTCTTTTCTATGGTGTTTGTAATGAGCTCTCCCTATAACATGCTATGTTAATGACCTCTCCCCATAGATTAAGCATCCTCCAAAGTCAAAGGTGACTTTTCTTCCTTTATCACAGCGTTATGCTACACTGAGTAAGTTGAACTTCAGTCCATCAACTAGAGAGACATCTTCTATTTGTATTTCAGATCTAATGGTTCCATGCCCAATGATCTGTCCCTTTTGATTGTCTCCAAAGCTGACTTTGCCTCCTCTCTTCCTGATTAGAGTGGTGAAGGCCTTCTCATCACATGTCATATGCCTTGAGCATCCACTATCAATGTATTATGTGTGTTGATGTTTTGTGGATCTAAGGCATACCTACAAAACAGATCAAGTGGGTTTGGGTACCCAATCAGACTTGGGTCCTCTCGGGTTATCAACCATTTCAGGCCAAGGAAAAATATCATAATAACCATTTTTTAATCTACATAATTTAGTAACATGGTTGTTTTTCCCACAAAACCTGCACCCTGAGATGGGTCTGTTCTGCTCTTGCTTCTTCTCAATCTTCTCAAGATTATCTTTCCCATAGTTCCCTCTATATCCAGCTTCTTGTACACTCATTGTTGATCTGGTGTGTATCCGAAAGCTGGTTAGGGGTGCAACTTCTACTGCATAATTCCTTTCTTTATTTGGCAGGTTGTTGATTGTAGACTACCTAAGCCTTTCTTTTTTATGCAGTAGTGTATCTTTCAGCTCGAGGTTGTCTGCTAACCACCTTCTCCCTTTGGTTGGAAGGCTTTGGATTTTTCTTGGCATCTTACCTTGTATTCCTTCTTGGTTGTGAAGGACCTAATTTCCTTATGGATACTTCATTCATCAGAGTTAGCTCCCTATCTAACCCTGTCAAGTTAGCACTTAAGATCTGAACTTGACTTCACAGGAAGTTTTCTTCCACCACTTCCATATGCTTTATGGTTCTTATCAAGTTGATGTCTTGTGACATTACTTCAGCATCTTCAACCAATTCAAGAATTTATTGTTGTATGGATTTTATGGCTTTGGTCTTCTTTCTCACATTGTGGATCCCTACCTTTAAAGCTCTAGCAAGATCAATGTTAGAAATAGAATTATAATAAGAGTTTACCTTAGTATTTGTTGTTTCTAATTCTAAATCCCCAATTTGCTTAGTGTCTTACTTAGATGACTTTCTTCCGAATCGCTCTGCTTCTGGATCCTTCAGTGCCATGAATGCACAATGTGCAGTCTTCTTCTTTTGTTGAAGATGAACTACTACTTTCTTCGCTATTGCTCCACGTGGCCACCATAGCTTTCTTCTTATATTTATTTTCCTTTCTCAGTTTGGGATATTTGGTTCTGAAGTGCCACTTTTCCCCGCATTCAAAGCAAGCAATATCCTTTTCCGGATCTTTCTTTTCTTCTTGAGCCTTTCTTGGCTTATCCCTTCTTAAGTGCCTCCCTTAGGCCTTCTTGATTCAAATCTTCTGGATCTTCTTCTATCGTTCTTGTTCAAGAATTTGCCAAAGTACTTAGCACAGCCATATCTTCTTCACTGTATTTTGATTCTTTTGGCTGCTTTTCTGATCCGAAAGAGGCAGATCCGATAGAGTCTGCCTTAAGTGCAATGGCCTTCTTCTTTTCTTCCGGCCTTCTTTCCTATTGGCTCTGAGCAAACGACATTTTGGATGGGTCGCGAGGCCCAACCGATGGACCGATCTCCTGAAAATGAGGGTTATGATGATGGTCATTCTGAAAATGGTTTATAATGTTTTATGTTAAAAAGATACGAGATTGAAATCCCGTACTTAAAATAGAGTCGCCACCCAGCTCAGCTCAATCGTGAAATTTTGGTACGATTTTCCCACCGGGTGGTAAACCATACCTTAAATAGAGATTCCGAGTTTGAATGATGTTATTTATTTTACATTGGCCAAGTTAAAACATTTCATTCTTTCTTAATCGGTTTTAATCCACCCTATTTATTGTATTTTTGATGTATATGTTGTTTTCGTGTTATCAAGCATCCAATAGCAGGAAATAAATAATTATTACAGTCATCCAACGAATAAAATGCAGAAAATAAATAATAATTACATGGCTTTCCAAATCCTATACATTTTTTCTATGCAACAAATAAAATACCCGAAAGCCTAAAATTCATCTAACCTAGATCTACCTACACAATATGCGAGATATATCACATACATACATAGTTAGTAAACAAAACAAGACCCGAGTTAGCGTGAACATGGCATATTTATTTACAATTTATGAAGCCCGGTTAGATGGCTAAAACTGAGATTTAAATGGCATTTACGAAAAAATTCTGTTTTATTCAAATTTTAGACTCGATTGTTATTTTAACCGGATTATTAGTGAAAATGCCGCATGGTATGGGGTGAAATCTACTTTTAGAAGGTTTTGGACCCTCATTATTGCACTGTACATCATAGCTTCTAGAATTTAAACTAGGTCGGGAATAAAAAAGAAAATAAAACTACTGACTAGAAGGTCATACCGCCGAAGGCATGACTGAGGCCGCCTGCGGCATCACTGATGCTATTGGTAGTCTCAATTATATAGGCAGGCCATATAACATTCTGGATACCATAAAAAAAGGTTCCTTCAAGAAAACGGGGCCACTGGGGACAAATGAGGCCACTGGCGGTATGAACGATACCTCAGGTGGCTTCAAATGCCTTCGGCGGCTTCAATTTCTCGCAGCAGCTGTTTTTAGCAGGAAAGCGACCAAAAACCCAAAACTAAGCACAAACAGTAACTAAAACACAGTAAACAAGTAAAATGAAAGCTAAAGAGCTTTGAGACTCAGAATTTTTACCTCAGGGTCGTGAATCCACCTCTTTATGATTTGTATGATACCTTCGGGGAGCTCAAATGATAATTTTGGGAAGTAAGGGGTGATTTTGGTCTCTAAATCCTATTTATAGTGATTCTAAACCTGAAAATCTACCTAATGTCAGAGGGTTCAGTAGGGAAAAACCAAGAAAAGATGGATTGAATCCTCTTTTCTTACCTTTTCTAAACTCTATCCTATTAAATATAGCTAAATACTCAAAATCTCTATATGATTTCAAGTCATAAGTGTTGAACCCCTTCAAATGGCTGAGAAATGTTGCTTATATAGGCTAAAATCCGTTGGAAATTGCCTTTGATCAATTACCCAACAGATATGGAGCAAAAAGGCACTGTTCTGCAGCTAAAAGCCATGCCACCGGCGACATGAATGATACCGCTGACGCGGCCTTGCTTTCCTGACAGGTCTAAAAATCCAGTACAATTCGTGCCTAAAATCGGGGAAAGGGAGAGAAAATCCGGTAAAAGGTGATTTTAACTGAAAAACTGAAATATTAGGCTCCTTTTTTTACTTCTTATGGATATTTTGGACTAAATTATTTTTTGGGCATAAATCATCGGTCTGAGCTACCATCGGACGCATTACCGGACACGCCAAACTGAATTTTTCCGAAAATAAAATTTGTAGAGAATTTTATATCGGTAATAAAAATTCCAAAAAAAGAATTTTTGTTATGAGGAATAAAATCGGGCATACGTCATCATCGTCTTGCGAGAGGGACTGTAAAATCCCGTGCTCACATTGGTTGTATCTCTCCAGGGACAATACTTGAGTCAAGAGATTACCAATGAGCTCGTCATAACTATAGAAGTTTAAGTCATGAGCTTCCTCAATGGCAGTCTTCTTGTTGTCCCATTCCTTGGTGAGACTCCGGAGTATTTTCTTAACCATGTCAACTTCTGAGATTTCCTTCCCTAGCCTCTTCAATTCATTTACTAGATTGGTGTATCTAGTATTCATGTTGCTGATGGATTCTTTGGGCTCCATCTTAAAGGATTCAAGCTTCTGTTAAAGTAGGTCAATTTTGGCTTCTTTGACCTTGTTTGTTCCTTCATAGGTCAATTCCAGCTTCTGCTATATTTCTTATGCAATTTTGCATCCTAATATCCTGTTAAATTCTACTGCACTAAGAGCACAATGTAGCATGTTAATAGCATTTGCATTCTCATGCAATCTCTTATAATCATTGTCATCCTATAGACTTGAGGGCTTGCTGGAAGTTAAACCATCTACTTCATGAGTAGGCTCATATGGACCATCTTTAATGGCCATCCATGCCATCATACTCTGAGCCTGAATGAAATTCTTCATCCGATTTTTCCAGAATGTGTAGAGTTCACCAGTGAAGAGTGGAGGACGGGTAATAAACATACCCTCCGAAAGGAGCTGTAAGTTTTAAAAACTCATTTTGATTCTTAAATTAAAATATATAGACCTTTAGCTTGAGATTGTTAGATCTCTAGTTTGAGCCCTTGCTTTGATACCACTTGTTGGTCCCTGTGAGGGTCTTAATAAGGTCAGTGGGGGGGTAAATGACCCTTTTTCGCGGAACAAGCACACTTTGAAAAGTCTTTGTGTAGCGTCTTTAAATATAATATGGGGGATGGATCTGGATAATGCAGTTATGGTAATATTAATGCAAATAAATAAAGATTTAGAAATTCAAACACAAGTATTTTATCTTGGTTCGGCCCCTCCTACTCCAGTCCCCGGAGTTTCCTTCCTCCGAGCTTTTCCACTAGTGGATTCCTTTACAACTGGCAGGAATCAAGCCTTATAACTTGTCTCCGAATGGTACCCCCTTTCGGATATAGGATATACCACAAGAAATCCCAATTCCTAGATGAGTCTTTTGTCTTTAGCAGGATATACCCCTTAGATTTCTACCCAAACCTAAGCTGAGTCCTAGAAGGAGATCCAACTTAAAGTACCTACTTCAAGCTGTATCCCAATCTCACT
Source organism: Euphorbia pulcherrima (assembly GCA_947683365.1). NCBI lineage: Eukaryota > Viridiplantae > Streptophyta > Magnoliopsida > Malpighiales > Euphorbiaceae > Euphorbia > Euphorbia pulcherrima. The sequence goes on from CANTUS010000016.1 coordinate 12,292,600, forward strand.
ACTCACCCAAGTAGGGGATTCTATACACTTTGTCTTCTCAAAGGTTTTGGTTTTGGACTTCCTCAAGTTTATAAATTCACTTGGCAATCCTTACAATAGATTTTAAATGGATTGGTTCTTGGAGGGATTTGCAAACTGATTCTTTCTAGCGAATTCTCTTGTATATGCTTTCTTGAAATTAACTACTACATTCTCAACTTGTGAAGCTGCTCTTTTATTTGCTTCCATCATAATTATAGTCGTTGTAGGGTGTTGAGTTGTACTCAATCTTCACCACTGATCAGGTAATATGTGGCACTTTCGGAGCTGTTGATCAATTCGTTAGACAGAGATTTTGACCCATTTGAATCCTTAGAATTGAGGCTTAAAATTTGGTAGTGATCATTTTCTTTTATTTTAGTATCTTGTTAACTTTTATGCCAGTGGGTCTTTGGTGTGAGATCCACGCGCCTTCTCATTAGTCTAGGTGAAAAATGTTGTTACCTTTTTCTCTTTCCGATGTCAATCCTTTTGTCCTTTTCTGAAAAGTGTGCAAGCTGTCTTTTGTCTTGCATTTGGGAAAGGGATCCTTGACTTGTAGACCAAAAGAATGGAGGGAATGGATTTTTAGAATTATTCCCTTTATTTGGATATTTAAGTCTTTCGGATGTCTTCAAACTTAATATCTCAGGATTTGTCTTGTTCCAGATGCTTATGCAATCAGTTCTTCTAGATGTCGTTTTAGGCATTACAAAGTTTGTTTCCTTTCCAAACTTTAGCCAAATGCTTCCATTTATGCTTAGGTAATTGTTTTCACTTATCTTAGACTTTGGATGTCTCGGTTTAATGTCCGAATGCAATGACTTATGTCTTTTTGTACTTAGGTGTTTTGTTTACTTCAAACCTGATCCAGATTATTTGTCATTTCGGATTATTATTTCCAACACGCTATTGAGAATGCTAAGTTTGACTTTTGAGAGTAAGTGGGTTGACCGAGGGAAGGAGATAGAGGCACTTTAGAGTGTTGTAGAGCAATTGGAGTCCAGGGTGAAGAATTTGAAAGGTTCCCTTACTAGAAAGGAAAAGCAATATGGTGAGGCCGATGGGAAACTTGCCACTATTGTAAAGGATATGACAGAGCATGAGCGTAAAATGGTTGGGTTTACCCTTGGCTCGATGTAAGAGAAAGTAAAGCAACATGGTTTAGAAGAGTATAGAATAGTCCAGCCTAACCGTATTGGTGTAGAGCGAAGGAAAGCGATGGCTCGATTAAAAAGGATGATGAGTCAATAAGTAGTGTTTAAGGGGTTTGTAACCTTTTATTTTTCACTTGTTTGAATTGAGGATATATGTGTCATGACTTTATACGTATGCCTCGTTGGTGATTTTTTATATGCTTCGTTTGAATTGAGGACATATGTGTTCGTAACCCTTTTATTTTTTGCTTGTTTGACTTGAGGACATATTTATCTATTAGCTATTTCGTGATGCCCTTTGTATATGCCCGAGCTTTCTTTTCATTTTTAGTTTTCGACTTTAAGCAGCCTCGTGAGTTGTTATGGGACTTGAACCATGTTTTGATTTCCTCTTGCTTTTAGCTTGATGAGTAGTTGCTTTAATAAGTTTGTTTGTTTTTTAAACGGCCTATTGCAATTTTGTTCCTTCCCCCCGTTGGGTACAAGGGCTTTATCAGTGGGCCCTATCCTTTATTAGTATTTGGGTCCATCATGGGCGGCTGTGCTGGTGATTCGTAAGTTGTTATGGTCTTGTTCTATTTTTCACGCGTTAGCCAGTTGGCAGTCTCGACTGGCTATGTGTTTCGTGTTAGGTCGGGCTTATTATTTTCGTATTAGTCAATGCTCATATGGTAACTTGCTTTTACTAATCACCAGACTTTGAGTTTTATTTGTTGTGACTCAGACTTACTATTGATATATTGGTTATTACAAGACATTTCGGGAGCTTTGTCCCTTTTAGCGAGGTAAACTTACCACTTGATATTTTAATTAATACAAGATTCTTGGGGAGCTTTGCCCCTTTGGTAAGGTAAACTTACTACTTGATATTAATACAAGATGCTTGGGGAGCTTCGCCCCTTTAGGAAGGAAAACTTACTAATTAATACAAGATGTTTGGGGAGCTTCACCCCTTTAGTAAGGTAACCTTACTACTTGATATTAATACAAGATGCTTGGGAAGCTTGGCCCTTTTGGTAAGGTAAACTTACTAATTAATACAAGATGCTTGTGTAGCTTCACCCGCTTGATAAGGTAAACTTACTTAATACAAGATGCTTGGCGAGCTTCTCCCCCTTGGTAAGGCAAACTTTACTATCTTAATCAATGTAAGATGCTTGGGGAGCTTCGCCCCTTTGGTAAGATTAACTTACGACTTGATATCTTAATTAATGCAAGATGCTTGGGGAGCTTCGCCCCTTTGGTAAGGTAAACTTACTAAGATGATAAGGGAGCCGTGCTCCCTTGGTAAGGTAAACTCACTATCTTAATTATTGTAAGATGGTTGGGGAGCTTTGCCCCTTTGGTAAACTTGCCATTGCCAATTGGTTATGGCGTTGGTAAGTTTCTTTCTTCGACATGCCAACTTGTTGTGGTGTTTGGTAGGCTGTATGCTTGCCCATGCCAACGAGTTATGACGTTGGTAGGTTCCAAACTTATGAGTTTGGAAATCTCTATACTTGGAAGTACCTATTGATTATGGTGTTGGTAGGCCCTATGGTAAGGTATGCCAACTAGTTTTGGCGTTGGTAAGCAATGTGCTTGGAAATGCCAACTTGTTTTGGCGTTAAATGAGCTCTATGCTTGGGAATGCAAACTTTTTTTTGGCACTGGTGAACTCTATACTTGGGAATGCCAACTTGTTTTGGCATTGGTAAGCTCTATTCTCGGGAATGCCAACTTATTTTGGCATTGGTAAGCTTTATGGTAAGCTATGCCAACTAGTTTTGGCGTTGGTAAGCTCTATGCTTAGGAATGCCAGCTTGTTTTGGCGTTGGTAAGTTATGCCAATTAGTTTTGGCATTGGTAAGCTCTATGTATGGGAATGCCAACTTGAGTTGGTAAGCTCTGTGGTAAGCCATGCCAACTAGTTTTAGCGCTGGTAAGCTCTATGCTTGGGAATGCCAACTTATTTGGGCATGTGAGCTCGTTTTGTTGGGCACTTCAGTTGCCTTTTATATTCGTCAGTTGGTGGGAGTTATGCCCCTTTGGTCTCTTAGTATTGTAGCCTTTAGACTTAGTTTAATATTAGGGGAGTTGTAACCTTTTGATCTCTTAGTAATATAGCCTTTAGACTTAGTTTATCTTTAATCCTAGGGGAGTTGTGCCCCATTTTAATATGTTAGTCATTACAATGAGTCAAATTTAATCTTTAATAAACGTTGGATAAGGGTGTTATGCCCATTTTGTACCTTTCAGTTGGTGTTGGAAGGGTGTTATGCCCAATTTTGCTCTTCCATGTTTTTTGCATTGGATAAGGGTGTTATGCCTATTTTGTACTTTTCAACTTGTGTTGGGAGGGTGCTATGCCCAATTTTGCTCTTCCATTTTTTTGCATTGGATAAGGGTGCTATGTCCTTTTTGTACATTTGATCGAATTTCTTTTGATATGTCGTTGGATTGGTAAGATGATTTTATATATTTGGATTTGATAAATCTGATGAACTCCAAAGACTATTTGCTTCCTCCTTTCGAATAATGATAAAGTGAATGTACAGTTGCAATACAATACGAATTGCTAGTAATCAGATGAAATATAAAGTGCGTACTTTAGAGGTGTATTTCCGATATTTCAATATAATAATTTAAAGAGGGGAAGTAACTTATCAAGTGTTACCCGTAGTTTAGGAGTTGGTAACTCTGTGCGAAGGACGGCACCGTCGGTCGGTTAACTTTGTTTTCTCCTTTGTTTATTGATCTTGCATACGTTAGGTGTGTTGGCCTTGGCAGTGAGCTTGCGTCTAGGTTTGACGTTTGTCTTTCAGGAATTGGGCTTTCGAGGGAGCCTTTCATAATAATCTCCCATTTCGCCAGTTTGCTTGTGGTAGTCTTTTTTTCGTTGGTCTTCGTCGGCTCACTCCTCCTTGACTAGCTATTTCGTATTGTGTTAATCGGATGAATGATACCCCTAGTGAACTTGCATGTTAGCTTATTTTTGAATTTGCATATCGGTGAGCTTGTATGTTTAGCTCATTTTTGGGTTAGTAAGTTACTTTTGGGATTTTATTAGTGAGCATGCTCTTGGTATGTAGGCTTAGTAAGTTTACCTAGGGGTTTTGCTAGTGAGCCTTCTCTTGGTAAGCTTGCTTAGTAAGTTCGCCTTGGGGTTTTTTTAGTGAGACTTCTCTTGGTAAGTTGGCCTTGGGGTTTTGTTAATGAGCGTTCCTCTGGTGAACTTATTTAGCGAGCTTAATATGTGTTTGCTTGGATGGGCTAAGATCGTCTATTGCCTTTGTCGTCAGGTAAGTTATGGGGCTTCGTAAGGTAAGCTTGCTCTTAGTGAGTCACCACTTAGTGAGTTTACTACATGTATTTTTTTGGATGGGCTAAGATCGTCTATTTCCTTCGTCGTAAGGAAAGCTAGGGGCCTTTGTAAGGTAAGTTGGCTCTTGGTAAGTGGACTTTGTCCTTTGGGTGAGTACGCTCTTAGTGATTTTATTTGCTCTTCATTTTTCTTGGCTTCATCCGGTTATGATTTTTTATGAGCTAGGGTCATATGTTGTCTTTCAATGTTTCTACTTTGGGTTGTTTCCTAAAGCTCTCACCCCTTCGTAGGCTTGTAACTTTACTTGCCTCATCCCTTTATAGGCTCGGCGGTCTACTTGCCAAAACTCCCATCCCTTTATAGGCTCGACATTCTACTTTGGGCCTGTTGTTTTTCTCTCATCCCTTCGTAGGCTCGGTGATCTACTTTTTGTCGTTCCTTTTGTAGGCTCGGCACTTCGCTTGCCTTTTTCTCTCATCCCTTCGTAGGATCGACACTTTACTTGCCTAAAGCCCTCATCCCTTCATAGGCTCGACGATCTACTTTTTGTCGTTCCCTTCGTAGGCTTGACACTTCACTTGCCTTTTTCTCTCATCCCATCTTGAGCTCGACGATCTACTTTTTGTCTTTCCGTTCGAAAGCTTAGCACTTCACTTGCCTTTTTCTCTCATCCCTTCATATTCTCGACACTTTTCTTGCCTAAATCTCTCATCCCTTCATAGGCTTGACGATCCACTTTTTATTGTTCCCTTCGTAGGCTCGTCACTCTCTCACCCCTTCAAAGGCTCGATGATCTACTTTGGGCCTGTTATTTTTTTATTACCCCTTCATAGGGTAGGTAGGTTCCTCTTAATGAAGTTGGGTATTATATTGGGTAGGTAAGTACCTCTTTAAGTTACTTTTATTGACGTTGGGGTCCTTAGTGTTGCCTCATCAGGTAGGTTCCCTTTTGGCAAGTTTTTCTTTGAACTTTTCTTGAAGTATCCCATCGTTAGTTGGTGTGCCATGGTTGTTAGTCAGTTTTCATGGCATCAAAACCAGCCTACATAAGTTTTAAAATTCTCCTTAATGATGTCGCCAGCGGCATGAGTCATGCCGCCAGCGGCATTGGGCCTTTTTGAAAGACGTAGAGTTTTACTATGTCTCTGCCATTTATAGTGATGTCACTAGCGACATCATTCATACCGCCGGCGGTGTGGCTGATGTCGCCGGTGGCATCACTGCTTACAGCAGCGGCATTAACGGCACTCCAACAGATAAAGGGATGCGTAGATGAACCGAAAACTTATCTGTTTCATTTCTTTCCGATTTTTATAGCCGCACGGATTGACTTGTATCAGAGGTATAGGGACTATTGGTGAATGGTGGCAGCACATAAAGGAGAAGGATCCCTCACTTATGGTAGCCATTGACGATACGGGTTTCAGGGACTTGGCCCGTATCATGCCCTTGCTGATGCCGAAACTCTCTCACTTAGCTTTGACTGTGCTAATCGAGAAATGGTGTAGCGACCCGATCCTGAGAGGGGTGGCGCCGTGGTAGAAGACCTGAGCAAAGAGCGGCCGTGAAGGATGTCGATGGGGGCAGGAATGAACCGAGTCCACACCCGAAAGAGAGGATTTTGAGATTGTGCTGGTATGGGACGGTACAATTGAGAACGGTTAAGGATTTCGAGATTGTGATGGTATGGGACATTATAATTGAGAGAGACTTAAGAGATTTGATTGGTACTACCTATACCAACAAGGTGCACCTTCTTTTCGGGAGCCTGCTCGGAAGAACTCCAAAGTTGAGCGTGCTTGACTTGGAGCAATCTCGGGATGGGTGACCTTCTGGGAAGTAATTTCTAGGAAGTGAGCGAGTGAGGACAAAGCTCACTGGAAAGACTCGTGTTAGTTTGTAGGGGCAGTCGGTCAAACCCGGGGTTTTACAGAATGGTATCAGAGCCAGCTCTCTCCATGTATGGTGTGTTTCGGGGATAAACCAGGCGGAAGCTGGTGGGCATGTAGCGACCCGGTCCTAAGAGGGGTGGCACTGGGGTAGAAGACCTGAGCAAAGAGCCGCCGTGAAGGATGTCGATAGGGATAGGAATGAACCGAGTCCACACCCAAAAGAGAGGGTTTCGTGATTGTACTAGTATGGGACGGTACAATTAAGAACGGTTAAGGATTTCAAGATTGTGATGGTCTGGGACATTTCAATTGAGAGAGACTTAAGAGATTTGATTGGTACTACCTATACCAACAAGGTGCACCTTCTTTTCGAGAGCCTACTCGGGAGAACTCTAAAGTTGAGCGTGCTTGACTTGGAGCAATCTCGGGATGGGTGACCTCCTGGGAAGTAATTTTCAGGAAGTGAGCGAGTGAGGACAAAGCTCACTAGAAAGACTCGTGTTGGTTTGTGGGGGCAGTCAATCAAACAAGGGGGGTTACAAATGGTCTGAGACCACTCACACATTCTATCTCTTATTCGGTGAGGTGACCATCGCTCTTTCTGATGTGGTGGCCATGATCGGGCTCCCCTGGATGGATCATGTGATCCACTTCGATGTGTATATAGAAAGGCACTACTTGAAGAAGCCCATGATAAAGTGGGAGACCGAGTTGTTTGGTTTGAAGCCCATCTCGGGGCGATTTTCATATGAAGAATTACACAAATATTGGATGGAGCAAGATGCTTGCGTTCGTTCCTTTATAATTTCCTTGCTGACAGTGATGTTCTTTCCAGTCTCGAGTAGTAAGATTAACTATGAATTGATATCTGCTATTGAGGATGTAGCAAGCATCAAAGAAAAGAATTGGCCAAGTGCCATTTGGGCGCAGATTTACCACGGGCTGGACATGGGTGCGAGGAAGAAGGGTAAAGTCCTTCGGCTTAGCCATTTTCTTGTGCAGGTATACTTTTCCCAAAAGTATTTAATTAAATTTTTTTCACATCTTACTTGATTTGTCTGCTTTGCTTCTTTTGGGTGTGTTGAACTGATTAATTGCTGATTTATGCAAGCGTGGCCTTTTGAGCATCAGATCCTCCCACCGGTCAAATTCAAAGTCACCGTGCCGATCGGTTCTAACTTCCTTGCCCGGTGGTCTGGTGGCATTGGAGGAAAGAGCAAGTACCCTACCAGTTATAGAAAGTCCTTGAGGAGTGTGCAGTTGAGCTCGGTATGCGATTTTTTTATCTTTGTACCTGTTTCACACTTAAACAAAACATTAGTAGATAAAATGCATATATGAATTCATATCACACTTACATTGATTGTCGGATTGGATGTTTTGCCAGGTTGTTCATGATCCCTTCGATGAGGTGCCAAACCTTGTGGAGGTAACTAGGGTCCGAAAGGCCGCGGATGATCATCGGTTTGTGATGGAATGCCCCTTATCCTTATAGTGGTAATTGGGGGAGCACGTATAAAGTTGGAGGTTTATTGCCCCTTTCGCTAGGCCAGTGCCTGTGGACCCTCCTACAGGCCTGTGGTGGCCATACTTGGTGATTACTTCTGAGGCTGATAAAGCCGTCTACCTAGAGGGGAATGGTTGGGGTATAGAGAGTGTCCCAAGTTCATGTGAGTAGCACCAACATCGCCTCTTCCTATATGCCCTCACATCTAAAAAGAAGACACAATTGAGTACCACCAAGAAAAGAGGATGGAGGAGGAGAAAAGGCAACTTAAAGGCCTAGTGAGCAATGACGAGAAGGAAGAGGAGGAAGGGGTTGGCCTAAGTGAGGGCGAACCCGAGGGAGAGGGTGAGCTGGGCGAGGGTGCGCCGATCTTTTATGAGAAGCACCCCTTCTTTGAGGTAAGACTGAGTTTATTTATTTGTTTGAATCAAAAAAGGTTGCTTACGCCTGTCTTTATGTTGTTTTTATTTTAGGAGCCTTTAAGGAAGAGAAAGAGGCCCGAGAGTAGCAGGGTGCGAGGCCGGGGTAGACCCGAGGGTGCTAGGTTTGTAAAGGGACACCTTTCGACCGCCCAGGAGACTTTCTTCTCGCTTATGAACTCAAGAGGCGAATTCCAAACTAGGAGCATAAACCTGAGTAGCCATTCATTAGATTTCGTCCCGAGTGACACTACACATGTAAATCTTGATCGAGTTCATATGCATGCGATAACCCTTTTGTGGATCCCTTTTTAATTGCTTTTTGGATTTTGCAGGTTACTCGTAGGGATGCGGAGTGATTGGCTGGCAACGCCTTTGCTCTTAGGGACACCCTTATTGGTCAGTCCTTGCTTGCTCAAGTATATTTCCTGTTATGACATAATAAAATGATATGCATGTATGGATGTTATGAATGACATGGGTATTGTTATTTCTTTATCTTTAGGATTTCTTAGGGCTTTCACTATCGGATGCTAAGCTGAGGTATCAGGAGGAGACGAGGGCACTTTGAGGCCTTATGAGCGAGCTGGAGCAGCAGTTAGATGCTACCGTGCGTGAAAGAAGGAGCAAACAAAACCTAGATCATGCAAACCCTGGTGAGCCCAGTCGTAGAGGAGTAAAGGTGGCGGCCGGCCGCCATCCTTCTGCTGTGGCTGCTGAATCAAGCAGTGTCCCAATGATAGAGGATAAGGAAGAGGACTAGGATGTGGTCAACCGCTACCTTCTCGGTGAGGAGGATGTCTCGTCTCACCCGATCGATGGTGGCGGGCAGTTTTAGATTTATCTGATGATTCCTATTGCCCCTTTCTTTTTATTGATTTGGTTTCATGCCTTCGATACATTGGGTTTGAAGGTTTTGGGTTTGATTTTGGATTTTGATGATTTTGGTTTTGGATGTTTGGATGATTTAGGCTTAGGGTTTAGATATTTGGATGGTTTGCGCCTTCGAGCTTTTGTTTTGAGTAAGATTTGAATTTTATGCTTGAAATATGCTTGGATATGTTCTAGAAACAGATTACACGTTTTGCATACGGTTTACCAAAAATCGCGAAAATAAAGAATCAATGTTTAGATTCCAGCCCTGATTGATTTATTTATTTCTCTTCTCCATGCAGACGAAGAAAACTTACATTTAGAAAAAAAATCAACACAAGATTACTTTACCCCTTGAAATTGTTACCATGTCGCCGCTGGCATGGCTGATATCGCCATCTACATGAAAAAAAAATTAATCTATTAAATAATATAGACGAAGTTGCTTGCAATTCATACCACCACCGACATCACCTCATACTGCCCAATACCCTCTCGTACAGCCGACGGCATCACCAAGATCGCCCGAGAAATGCAGACTGGAAAAAGCTAGAGAAATTTGGGCTATGGGGCTTTCAATATGTTACGACGTGGCCTGTAAGTCCTGAATTCCTTCGCGCGGCATTCACTTTTTGGGATCGGATGGACCATGTATTTTGATTTTCCTCATTCTAGCTATGCCCCTTGCTCGAAGAGTTTCACGCCATACTAGGGGTTCCATGCCCCAAGCACGTGTCCCTGGCACTCCCGGAGTTTCATTTTAGTATAGATGGTGTACCCCGAGGATTATGGAATGTGGATTCTGTGGACCCATTTCTGTCTCGACTTCCAGATAAACCCGGATTTCATCTTAGTACAATGCTAGAGTGGTGCCGCAGGGCCCCTAGATCTCAGCTTGCTTGGCCTTCCATGGTGGCACTATTACTTATGGCGGAGTTCATGTGCGGAGTGGGCCTAGTCGCCCCATTCAAGCTAATTTTACTTATTGGTCCTATGTCTACAGGGCTTCTCCCAAGGCTGTGGGATTAGCCGAGGTCCTACTAAATACAAGCGTTGCTTCTACTGACCAGACTCTTATCGATGACCATCTTACACTGCTGTAGGTATCTATTCCCCCATTTTACAAATTATGCATTTCTATCCGCTTTTATCCTAAAACTGATTTATAGGTATGGCTAATAGCTGGAGCTAAAGGAGGCACCTCGGGGCAACCCGAAGAAGTACTTATCCATTCATCTAAGGGAGAGGGGGCTTATGCAAGCAGATTTCGATCAGCTAACATTTGCCAGCTGGATGCCTATTCTGAGTGGGTATATAGATGCATGAATTTAGTGGGTTAGCCTATGGTGGAGGATCCGAGATGTGGTTGTGGAGTCCTAGGGATCCTATGTTCAGCTGATAGGTCTGGAGAGATCCTCATTCAATACCCCTCACCGATTATGCCGTCAATACGACAAATGATAAAGAGTCCTGATCAAGCTACCTCATAACCAAATCAGTCTCTACAAAATATATGGGTGAACCATATCCGGGAGAAGTGGGCCAGGGAGGCCATATTCGAGACTCTAGACTATTCTCATGTGGAGACCATTGAGACTGATATACACTAAAGAGGATGGCTTACTGAGGTTAGACGTCTGACAACCTGATCCGAGCGATCGTGGGCTCGCTTTGAGGGAGAGTGAGCAAAGCAGGGACATGATGATGCAGGGAGTTCAGCTTGAGATGCGTTTCCTTTCAGCTCTATCTTTTACATAGGCTAGTCCGAATGACAGACCTATCGAACCTTATTTTATTATGTCATTTATTTGGTTCTATTTTTGCATAGACTGCCCCTTGGGATTTTCAATCTATCGAACCTTGTCTTAATTTTTTTGCATGGACCGCCCTTTTTGGGTTTTCAATCCAGTAGACTTATTCTGACTTTTGCATAGACCTTGCTCTTTTCAGTCTATCAGAATTATTTTTATTTATTATGCGCATTTGATTTAGAATAATGTGAACTCTGCATTCGGTTTACTTGAGCTGTTTAACCGTATGGATAAAAAATTCACATAAACATAAGCATTCAGAATTCAACAAAAGGGATACTTTCATTAAGTGAAGTAAAACAAAGTACATAATGTTTGGTTAACATTCCCATTGATTTAACTCCCGGTACCAACTAGCCTATATTGGTTTTCTACAAGGCACTCTCTCTTTGCTCACTTACCCTAATTTTTGCCTAGATCGCCCTTTTTGAGTTTTTGATCTAGCGGGTTTGTTTTCATCCCCTAATTTTTGCACAGCTAGTTTGCAGAATACCGACCATCGGGTGTCACCCTAATTTTTGCCCGATCAATAAAAGACCAAAAGGTGGGTGATTATTATATCTATTTTTTGTGTGCTGCCTTTCCTGATTTATTTCTTTTGAATTAGATGTGATAACGCATAAGCGTGTCCTGGTTCACGGGGTTCACAAACTCGTTCCTATCCATGCCCATAAGCTTAACCGCCCTTTTACTAAGCATCTTCTTTATCACATACGGACCTTCCTAGTTAGGCCTGAATTTACCCCTCGCATCAGTGGTGGACGGTTTTAGCTGCTTAAAGACTACATCTCCAACCTTCAGGGGAAACTTTCGATGTCTCACCCGACTGTTATAGGCTCGAGCCATGCGATGCTGGTACATTTGGAGATTATCTAAGGCCCTTAATCTCTGCTCATCCATCATATTCAGTGGTTTAAACTTCGCCTGAGTCCATTCGGATTCCTTCAGTTTGGATTTAAATGTGACTCTTAGTGAGGTTACTTGAGTTCCAATTAGGAAGACCGCTTCCATTCCGTAGACTAGGGAGAACAGAGTTTGTTCAGTCAGGGTACGGACGCTTGTGCGATATCCCTAAATAGCAAAATGTACCTTATCTGCCTAATCCCTGTAATCGACTATCATCTTAGAAAGGATCTTCTTTACTAATTTATTAGCTACCTCAACAGCACCATTGGCATTCGGTCTGTACGGTGAAGATCTATAGTGCTCAATCCCGTATTTCCCGTTCAGATCGGCGGTTGCCCCTTAAAATAGTACCCCGTTGTCTGAGACTATATGATGCAGAAGTCCATACCGAGCGAAGATGTGCTTTTCTATGAACTTGGCCATCTTCTTGGCAGTGACATTGGTGTAGGATTCGACCTCTACCCATTTTATCAAATAATCCACTACTATAAAGATGAATCGATGCCCATTTATTGATGAAGGATGAATTTCACCGATTATGTCTTTCCCTTATGCCAAGAATGGCCAAGGAGTAGATAAGTGATGAAGCTCAGTGGGTGGTAGATGTTGCGTATCCCTATAAATCTGGAATTGGTGGCGCCGCTTGACTTGGGCGATACAATCGGCTGTTAGGGTGAGACAAAAGTATCCCAACCGTTGGATTTTATTTGTGAGAGCGAGACCATTCATATGAGGGGCACAATCACTGGCATAAACCTGATCAATCACTTTCTGAGCCTCTAATTTAGTTAAGCAATGAAGCAATAAACTATCACTAGTACGCTTGAATAGATCAATGTCGATAATGCACAACTGAACAATGTGCCGCCATAGAGTGGTACGGTCTGAGTCAGAGGAATTCAGAGGATATTGTCCAATTTGGAGAAACAAGATGATGTTAGAGTACTAACAGGGCTCGGTTGAGATTACAAGGACCTGGTGAATCGGCTGGTCATGGTAGGGGCTCTTTGTTGACAACAGAACCAAGGGATGGATAGGCTGCTGTTGGGGCCCTTCCCATAAGGAGGCCAGGGTAGCTAGAGAGTAAGCCATTTGATTCTCATCCCGGCGGACGTGGGAATAGAAATAGAGGTGAATTTCTCGGATAGGTCGCGGACTGCCTCAACATAAGGACAGAGAGATTCTTCTTTGATTTCCTAATCCCCAACAACCTGACATATCACAAGAGTCGAATCCCCAATTACAAACCCCATATGAGCCCCAACCTAGAGGAGAGCCTTAAGAACAAATAGGCAGGCTTCATATTCAGCACCATTATTGGTGACAACAAATTCCAATATTTGGACAACGGGATGATTTCATTATCCGGTGTGACTATAATAACTCCAAGGCCTACTCCCCGTTGGTTTACAGCACCGTCGAAGTACATAGTCTACACACGCTCAAGGAGTTTAACAAAGGCGAGCTGCTCATCGGGAAACTCCAGGTTCTCAACATAATCAGAGTCAAGGGGTTAATTAGCCAGGAATTTTGCCACTGCCCGCACTTTAATGACCTTTTTTATAACATACCCAACGTCGAACTCAGAGAGAAGAAGCAACCATTGAGATAGTTTATCGGCTAGAGTGGGGGATTGACAAAGATACTTCACGGGGTCAATCTTAGCCACAGCTTAGACCTAGTAAGATTGGAAATAATGGCGCAACTTTTTGGTGAGCCAAACTATGGTGGTGCAAGTTTTCTCCATAATCGAGTATCGGGTTTCATATTCTAATAACTTCTTACTCAAGTAGTAGATCATACGCTCCCACTTATCATCATAATCTTGGACAAGTATTGCCCCTATAGAAGATTCTTCGATAGCCATGTATGGGATCAAAGGTTTCTCGGGGATGGGGGGTTTTAGAACAGGTAGGTCAACATGATAAGCTTTGATTCTGTCAAACACCACTTGGGACTGATCATTCCATGCCACTAGTTGCTGTTTTTTCAGCAGTTTAAAGATAGGTTCGCACAGGATAGTGAGGCGGGCGATGAACCGACTGACATACTATAAGGACCCCATAAAAGATCAGACTTCGTTCTCTGTCTTAGGCTGAGGCATATCCCTGATGGCTTTGGCTTTATCGGGATCCATGTTAATTCCTTTTTGACTGACCACATATCCTAGTAGCTTTCCTGAAGTAACCCCAAACACACAGTTTTTCGGATTTAGACAGAGATTATACTTCTCGATACTAGTCATGAATCTATTGAGAAAAGTATGGTGCTCTTCACGGGTTGCAGACTTCATAATCATATCATCCACATATACCTATACCTTCTTATGGATCATGTCATTAAAGAGGGTGGTTACGGTGCTCTGATAAGTGGCCCCGGCATTCTTTAACCCAAACGACATTACTCTGTAGCAATAAACCCCCCATTTAATACTGAACGCCATTTTAACCTTGTCGATGACATCTACCAGAATCTGATTATAACCCAAGAATCCATCAACAGACGAGTACATAGCAGCCCTGGTAGCGCTGTCGATCAGGATGTCTATGTAAGGAAGTAGGAAATCATCCTTGGGTGAAGCTTTATTGAGATATTAGAAGTCAACACAAACTCGGACCCTACCATCTTTCTTTAAAACTGGGACTATGTTGGACAACCAAGTCGGGTATTCCACAACTTCGATGAATCGAGCTTCAATCAACCTCGAAACCTCTGCCTTAACATGGTCTACCCATTCTGGTCTTAACCGATGGAGTTTCTGCTTAACAGGTTTGAACTTGGGATCGATTGGAATTATGTGCTCGGCAATTTGATGATCTACCCCAGGTATATCTTCATACGACCAGGCAAAAGCGTTAACATGATCTTTAAGCACTTTTATTGTCTCACTTTTTTCCTCGGGAGTTAAATCATTGGAAATGCTTACCATTTTAGGATTATCATCAATACTTAGGTTTATTTCACTTAAAGTTGTATCGCTAATGCCAAAAACTTTATGCATATTATTATGTGAATGCATGGATCCATCAGGAAAAACATCAAACAAGTAAGCAAAACGGGAGTCATTCATTGCATTAAAAGCCTTGTAAGCAATATTGTTCGCCTCAAAAACATCAGAAATATTAAAAATTACATCATCCATATCATCCTCCTCTATAGGAGGAGGGGCTTTAATGTTGGCAGTAGCAATAGGTGGAGCATCCTCTGCAGTCTTTATCAGAATGGTGTCTAGGTCATGTGTCAGAGCTGCTTTCTAGTCGGCAGTGAGAGATGGTTCTCCGAATAGATTAGCTTTCTCGGTTAGGGCCCTGGTGAGCTTCCTTACAATCTCTGTCATGGCATCCTCTTCTCGGTTCTCTCACCCTTCTAACCTTTCCTCATTAGAAATTCCGTAGCCCTGGTCATGGTAGCCACAACATCTTTAACCTCTGGATCCACAGTCTCTTCATTACTTCCCCCAGACTCATCCTCAGAAAAAATTTTACCTTTCCCCTTTGCCTTATCAGAAATGACGTTGAAAGGTGCAACAGGCTCAATGGGATTGAGTTCAATAGAGATAACCATGCAGTCGGCTTCAAAGTCATAGATAACCTTGAAGATCTCAAAGCTGGGCCACATTTTCCTATCACGCTCAACAGGTCGAGGCTCTCCCTTATAAGGCCTCTTGCCCTGAATCTCATAAATAGTCACCATTCGACAGTAGCAATAAGGAACACAATGATAGGCCTTGGGCTTGGACCCTAACCCCGCCTAGTGGACCAGCACTTTTGGCTCCAAGGCTTTGATAATTCCCTGATCGAACATTCCGCAGCCTCTACTAGGCTTATACCTAGATCTCTTCATCAGTTTTCCCATATCGGAGTGGATATAACTATGCCAAAGGGGGGGAGATTTCTCAGTCTTACTATCCACAGCAATCTAAATATCTTCCTCTAATTTTGCCTTGACTTCCATAACAGCCATAATAGAAGCGGGATCAGCCTCAATAGTTACCAATTTATCCTCATGAATGAGCTTGATTTTCTAGTGGAGAGTGGAGGGAATTGCGCCCAGGGTATGGAGCCAAGGTCGGCCGAGCAATATATAGTAAGTGACAGGAATGTCAAGTACAGTGAACCGCATATTGCTCGTAACACCTTCAACAGTGACTTTCGCCTCAAAGGCCCCAATTATACTGCCTTTCGAATCATTATAAGCTCTTATAACAGTTCTAGATTTCTCAAGCAATTCTTCTAATAGTCCCAAGTGAGGAAGGACTTTTAGGGGGCACAGATTTAGGGCGGAGCCATCGTCCACCATGACATAGGGGATAGTCTTGTCGAGTATCTAAATGTGGATGAACGATGCCATGATGTGATCCCTATACTCAAGCGGAAGACAAAGTGATAAAATACAATATATGGTCCCTTTTTTTGAGGAATACCTTCTCCAACCCTGACACACATCTCAATAATCGAAGTGGTTAGAGTAGCTTCCAAATCGAGCAATCACTTAATCAATCCCCTGAATTGCCTATTAGAATCAGTTACCAACTGCCATATGCTGTAACGGGCTTATGTTTTTTTAAGCTACATAGTGAGAGGATCAACCTTAAGATTGGTCGGGATACGCGGAGGCGAAGAAGGAGGCCTAGCATTGGTGCTTATCCTCTTAAGAATTGGGTCCTTATCTAGATGGAGACGATGATCCTCGAGTTGATACACATGGCTGCTCTGAGTAATATTGAGAACATTATCGATTAAGACACTTCGAGTGGCTCGTGTCTCGAACAGATATGGCAGTTTGTTAGAGTCTGAATCTGAGTCTTACAACTCATACTCATCCATATTGAAAGGCTCATTCAGATCGACCCTGAATAATTCATTTGGCTTCTCATTGGCAAGTGAATCAACCTTAAATAGTTTGGTGCTTACGACCTTGGTTACTTTGACTACTCCCTCATCTTTATCAAAATAGTCATCCTTTGACACAAAGGAATCTACACTGAAGAGCGGCTTTTTCTCAACTTTCATTCTCTTGGCCACAAAAGGCTGAGCTCTGCAGCTTTCTTGCATAGGTGGGTTTGGGTCAACATCCATACACTACACCAAATTAACTCCTAGATTTGCTTGACTAATCAGATGAAAAACTGAGTTGGACGGGAGACCGGAACCAATAACTAGAACAGAATTACTAATACCCAAACCCTGGGTGATTAGTTCAAAGATTGTGGCTTCAGGTAAGCCAGACTGGATCATTCCTACCTTACTTCTGAAATTCAATAAAGGGTTATTAATGGTGCTGGGGATTTATCAGGTTTAGCAATCTTTCCTTCACTAACCAGTCACTGAATAGCAAAGAGCAAGGCCTTGTAATTGTTGGTTTGGTGACCCATCTGAACATGGTAGTTACAGAAATTATTTTTATCCATGGGCTTAGGCTACTTATACTCTTGAAGGGACTAGATGAAACCTGCTTCCCTCAAATGCTTAAAGATAATCCGAAGAGGCAACTTGTACGGATTGGCTAAAACAAAAGAAGGGTGAGGAGTCTTAAATACGGTAACTACCGGTGAAACTTGAGCAATTTCCAAGGGTGGAGTAGGGGTCTGAGAAACTGCCTGAACTGCGGCCGAGGCTTTGGGTATCTCGCTTGGAGAATGCGTGACCTGGTTGTTGATCTAAGAGGTCATCATCTGGAGAATAAAAGCAGCTACTTTAGGTGTCACGCTTGGAGGCTGCGTAACCTGGTCATTGACTGTGGAGATGGTAGAGGACCAGGGACCACTTAGCTACTGAAAGGATTCTGGGGGTAGGTAGTGCCATTAGGAGTTACAATGAACTAAGGAGGAGTAAAGGATTTCAAAGGCTAGATTAGCCCGCTAGAAGAAGCTGAAAATTGATGAGTGATTACTGGAGGAACTGAGCTTTGACCAAAAGGTCTAAGGTTGAAAGGAATAATCGACGGAGTAGTCGAGGTTGGCAGAAAAGTAGAGGTTTGCTCGAACTGAAATGGGATTGCCATGGGCTGAGTTGAGGGAGTTGGGTGAAAAATAGGTGCAATGGGTCTTGCCCCTACCGAACCTATCAACATATATGCTGAATCATTCTGGGATTGTATATCAGGCTCAGAAACTCGATTGGAATTCCTATCCTCGAGGGCTTGCTTAATAGTCACTTTGACAGTGGTTTGGATGGAGGCTTGGAATGCATCTGAATTCAGGAACTGAGCCATAGCACTGGGGAAATTGAAACCAGGAGGGGGCTGAGACGCTGCTCCCAAGGTAAGAGTAGGGTCAACTTGCTCCTCAGGCAGAGGAGGGTTTCCATCATTGCTTGGAAAAGATGTAGCTGGCTGAGAGAAATCCTGACCCAACTGAATCTGACTCCCTACTAGAATTGGTATATAGAACCGTTTGGACTTCTATGGTGACAACCGGGCTGAGAGAACGATGAATCAAATGGTAATCCAGTCTTTTCCAAACCAGGGTACGATGATAATTCCGCTTCCTCCTAGCTGAAACAATAGGCAGCAGATCAGATCATGCATGGATTACGAGATGCCATTAATGGATGAATGACCTTTATCTAATAATTGATGCATGGTATGTATGGCTGCACGTAGACGTGGTTAAAGATAATGTGCGGCTTATCCCACCAACATCCGTGGGACTTTCGTACCCATCGTCACGTATAGTGATATATTGTGACTCAATAGGGTACAAAATAAGTCCTATGGATGTTGCTAAACCTCTTTCATGAATGGAGATCGGTAAGGGTAAGTTGAATTTTAGCTCTTGAAGCCGATGCATGGGGGATGCATGAGCACGTAGCACATAGCACACAAAGTGTACCTCTTTCAACCATATGACTCCCACATAACGCCTCTTTGGAAGGATGGAGTTTTGGCTTCTTCACCAGTAATGGTGAAAGAAGTACGTCCTAATTATTTTCATTGTTCTGGTAGCCCTAAGGGATTAAAGTGCTAAGGCTTTTTCTTGCGCGGCTTTGGTATAGTTGTTGATGTAGAAGGTTCTCATTTACCTTGATTCTATGTTACTCAACCACTCCCTATATAGGTGCAATCACAGGAGTTTACGTGTTGGTTAAAATGAGTGATCCACCCACTAGGCATCCTAAATTCCCAACAGGGCATGAGTGATACTTTTGCGAGCTTCTCGGGTAAAATAGGGCACCTAATATTACCGAACTATCTATATGCGTAAGGATAAAACGTCATGAAAGAGAATGAAGTTTTAATTTGGCCAATGATTTCAATACATCAATAAAATCTTTCAAGTTCAAGTTTAATGAGACTAATCCCCTATAGAGTCACCACTGTGAGCGGATGACATTTCGGACGGGTCGCGAGGCCGGGCCAGTGGACTGATCTCCTGAAAATGAGGGTTATGATGATGGTGATCGTGAAAATGGTTTATAATGTTTTATGTTTAAAAGATACGAGATCAAAATCACGTACTTAAAATAGAGTCGCCACCCGGCTCAGCTCAATTGGGAAATTTTGGTACGATTTTCCCACCGGGTGGTAGACCATACCTTAAATAGAGATTCTGAGTTCGGATGATGTTATCTATTTTACATTGGCGAAGTTAAAGTATTTCATTCTTTCTTAATCCATTTTAATCCACCCTATTTATTGTACTTTCGGTTTATATAATGTTTTCGTGTTATCAAGCATCCAAAAGCAGGAAATAAATAATTATTACAGACATCCAACGAATAAAATATGGAAAATAAAATAATAATTACATGGCTTTCCAAATCCTATATATTTTTTCTATGCAACAAATAAAATACCCGAAGGCCTAACATTCATCTAACCTAAATCTACCTGCACAAAATGGTTAGCACAAATACGGCACGTTGTGCGAGATATATCACATAGCATACATAGTTAGTAAACAAAACAAGACTTGAGTTAGAGTGAACATGGCATATTTATTTACAATTTATGAAGGCCGCTTGGATGGCTAAAAATGAGATTCAAACGGCGTTTATAGGAAAATTCTGTTTTATTCAAATTTTAAACTCGATTGTTATTTTAACCGGATTATTAGTGAAAACGCCATATAGTATGGGGTGAGGTCTACTTTCAGAAGGTTCTAGACCCTCATCATTGCACTGTACATCCTAGCTTCGGGAATTTTAACTAGGTAGAGAATAAAAATGAAAATAAAACTATTGTCCAGAAGGTCATACCGCCGGCGACATCACTGAGGCCGCCGGCGGTCTCAGTTATATAGGCAGGCTATATAACATTTTGGATGCCATAAAGAAAGGGTCCTACAATAAAATGGGACCATTGGGGATAAATGAGGCCACTGGCGGTATCAACGATGCCGCTGGCGGTATGGTCGATACCGCCGGCGGCTTTAGATGCCTCTGGTGGCTTCAGTTTCTTGCAGCAGTTATTTTTGGCCGAAAAGCGACTAAAAACCCAAAACTAAGCATAAACAGCTACTAAAACATAACAAACAAGTAAAATGAAAGCCAAAGAGCTATGAGACTCAGAATTCTTACCTCAGGGTCGTGAATCCACCTCTTCGTGATCCGTATGACACCTCCGGGGAGCTCAAATGATGATTTTGGGAAGTAAGGGGTGATTTTGGTCTCTAAATCCTATTTTTAGTGATTCTAAATTTGAAAATCTACCTCATATCAAAGAGTTCAATAGAGAAAAACCAAGAAAAGATGGATTGAATCCTCTTTTCTCACCTTTAATAAACTTTATCCCATTAAATCTAACTAAATACTCAAAATCTCTATATGATTTTAAGTCACAAGTGTTGAACCCCTTCAAATGGCCGAGAAATGTTGCTTATATAGGCTAAAATGAGTTGAAAATTGCCTTTGATCAGTTGCCCAATAGATATTGAGTAAAAAGGCATACAGTTGTTCTGCAGCTGAAAGCCATGCCACCAGCGGCATGAATGATACCGCCGGCGGTATTAGCGAGGCCGCCGGTGGCCTCGCTTTCCTGACAGGTCTAAAAAGCTAGCACGATTCGTGCCAAAATAGGGGAAAGGGAGAGGAAATCCGGCAAAAGGTGATTTTGACGGAAAAACTGAAATATTAGGCCCCTTTTTCACTTTTTATGGGTATTTTGGACTAAATTATTTTTTGGGTGTAAATCATCGATTTGAGCTACCACCGGACGCGTTACCGGACACGCCGAACTGAATTTTTCCAAAAATAAAATTCATAGAGAATTTTATATCGCTAATAAAAATTCCAAAAAAAGAATTTTTATTATGAGGAATAAATTGTAAAATCCCGTGCTCACATTGGTTGTATCTCTGCAGGGACAATTTTTGAGTCAAGAGATTACCAATGAGCTCGTCATAACTATAGAAGTTTAAGTCATGCTCAATGACAGTCTTCTTGTTGTCCCATTCCTTGGTGAGACTCCGGAGTATTTTCTTAACCATGTCAACTTCTGAGATTTCCTTCCCTAGCCTCTTCAATTCATTTACTAGATTGGTGTATCTAGTATTCATACTGTTGATGGATTCTTTGGGCTCCATCTTGAAGGATTCAAGCTTCTATTGTAGTAGGTCAATTTTGGCTTCTTTGACCTTATTTGTTCCTTCATACGCCACTTCCAGCTTCTGCTATATTTCTTGTGCAGTTTTGCATTCAGATATCCTGTTAAATTCTATTGCACTAAGAGCACAGTGAAACATGTTAATAGCATTTTCATTTTGACGCAATCTCTTATAATCATTTTTATCCCATAAACTTGAGGGCTTGCGGGTAGTTAAACCATCTACTTTATGAGTAGGCTCATATGGACCATCTTTAATGGCCATCCATGCCATCATGCTCTGAGCCCAAATGAAATTCTTCATCTGATTTTTCCAGAACGTGTAGTGTTCACTAGTGAAGAGTGGAGGACGGGTAATAGACATACCCTCCGGAAGGAGCTGTGAGTTTTAGAAACTCATTTTGATTCTAGAATCAAAATATATGGACCTATAGCTCGAGATTTTTAGATCTCTAGTTTAAGCACTTGCTTTGATACCACTTATTGGTCCTTGTGAGGGTCTAAATAAGGTCATAGGGGGGGTGGATGACCCTTTTTCATGGAATAAGCAGACTTTGAAAAGTCCTTGTGTAGCGTGTTTGAATATGATTCGGGGGATGGATTCGGATAATGTAGTTATGGCAATATTAATGCAAATAAATAAAGAGTTAGAAATTCAAACATGAGTATTTTATCCTAGTTCTACCCCGCCTACTCCAGTCGTCGGAGTTTTCTTCCTCCGAGCTTTTCCACTAGTGGATTCCTTTACAACTGACAGGAATCAAGCATTACAACTTATCTCCGGATGATACCCCCTTCCAAATGTAGGATATACCACTAGAAATCCTAATTCCAAGCTGAGTCCTTTATCTTTAGTAGGATATACCACTTAGATTTCAACCCAAACCTAAGCTGAGATTTCAACCCAAACCTAAGCTGAGTCCTACAAGGAGATCCAACTCAAAGCACTTACTTTAAGCTATATCCCAATCTCACTACTCACCCAAGTAGGAGATTCTTTACACTTTGTTTTCTTAAAGGTTTTGGTTTTGACTTCCTCAAGTTTATAACTTCACTTGGGAATCCTTACAACAGATTTTAAATGGATTGGTTCTTGGAGGGATTTGTAAACTGATTCTCTCTAGCGAATTCTCTTGTATATGCTTTCTTGAAATTAACTAGCACCTTCTCAACTTGTAAAGCTTCTCTTTTATAGGCTTCTATCATAAATATATCCGTTATGGGTTGTTGAGTTGTACTCAATTATCACCATTGATTAGGTAATATGTGGTGCTTCTGAAGCCGTTGATCAATCCGTTAGAAAGAGATTTTGGCCCGTTTGAATCCTTGGGATTGAGGCTGAAAAGTTGTCAATGATTGTTTTCTTGTATTTTGGTATCTTGCCAACTTTTATACCAGTGGCTCTTTGGTGTAAGCTCCACGCGCCTTCTCATTAGTCTAGGTGAAAATGGTTGTTACCTTTTTCTCTTTCCGCTGTTAGTCCTTTTATCCTTTTCTGAAAAGTGTGCAAGATGTCTTTTGTCTTGCATTTGGGAAAGGGATCTTTGACTTGTAGACCAAAAGAATGGAGATGGAATTTTTGAATTATTCCCTTTGTTTGCATATTTAAGTCTTCCGAATGTCTTCAGACTTAATATCTTAGGATTTGTCTTATTTCGGATGCTTATGCAATCAGTTCTTTCGGATGCTGTTTTGGACGGTACAAAGTTTATTTCCTTTTCAAACTTTAACCGAATGCTTTCGTTTATGCTTCGGTAATTATCTTGACTTGTCTTGGACTTTGGATGTCTTGGTTTAATGTTCAGATGCAATGACTTAGATCTTTTTATACGTAGGTGTTTTGTTTACTTCAAACCTGATCTGAATTATTTGTTATTCTGGATCATTGTTTCCAACACGCTATTGAGAATGCTAAGCCTAACTTTGACAGTAAGTGGGTTGACCGAGGGAAGGAGATAGAGGCACTTCAGAGTGTTATAGAGCAATTGGAGTCCAAGGTGAAGAATTTGGAAGGTTCCCTCACAAATAATGAGAAGCAATGTGGCGAGGCCGAGGGGAAGCTTGCCACTATTGTAATGGATATGATGAAGTGTGAGCGTAAAATGGTTGGGTTTACCCTTGGCTCGATGCAAGAGAAAGTCAAGCAACTTGGTTTAGAAGAGTTTGGAATAGTCCAGCCTAACCTTATTGTTGTACAGAGAAGGAAAGCGATGGCTTCGATTAAAAAGGTTGATGAAGAGGGGCCAAGTGTTTCAAAGTAGTGGACAGACAAGCCAACGAGTAGTGCTCAGGGGGTTTGTAACCCTTTTATTTTTCACTTGTTTGAATTGAGGACATATGTGTCATGACTTTATACGTATGCCTCGTTGGTGATGTTTTTGTATGCTTCGTTTGACTTGAGGACATATGTGTTCGTAACCCTTTTATTTTTTGCTTGTTTGAATTGAGGACATATTTGTCTATTAGCTATTTTGTGATGCCTTTTGTATATGTGCGAGTTTGCTTTTCATTTTTAGTTGTCGACTTTAAGCAGCCTCGTGAGTTATTATAGGACTTGAACCATGTTTTGATTTCCTCTTGCTTTTAGCTTGATGAGTAGTTGCTTTAATAAGTTTATTTGTTTTTTAAACGGCCTATTGCAATTTTGTTCCTTCCCCCCTTCGGGTACAAGGGCTTTGTCGATGGGCCCTATCCTTTATTAGTATGTGGGTCCATCATGGGTGGCTGTGCTGGTGATTCGTAAGTTGTTATGGTCTTGTTCTATTTTTTCATGTTTTAGTCAGTTGGCAGTCTTGACTGGCGGTGTGTTTTGTGTTAGGTTGGGCCTATTATTAACGTATTAGTCATTGCTCATATGGTAACTTGCTTTTACTAATCACTAGACTTTGAGTTTTATTTGTTGTGACTCAGACTTACTATTAATATATTGGCTATTACAAGACATTTGGGGAGCTTTGTCCCTTTTGGCAAGGTAAACTTACCACTTGATATTTTAATTAATACAAGATGCTTGGGGAGCTTTGCCCGTTTGGTAAGGTAAACTTACTACTTGATATTAATACAAGATGCTTGGGGAGCTTCGTCCCTTTGGTAAGGTAAACTTACTAATTAATAAGAGATGTTTGGGGAGCTTCACCCCTTTGGTAAGGTAAACTTACTTAATATAATATGCTTGGGGAGCTTCTCGCCCTTGGTAAGGTAAACTTTACTATCTTAATCAATGCAAGATGCTTGGGGAGCTTCGCCCCTTTGGTAAGATAAACTTACTACTTGGTATCTTAATTAATGCAAGATGCTTGGGGAGCTTTACCCCTTTGGTAAGGTAAATTTACTAAGCTGCTTGGGGAGCTTTGCTCCCCTGGTAAGGTAAACTCACTATCTTAATTAATGCAAGATGCTTGGGGAGCTTTGCCCCTTTGGTAAACTTGCCATTGCCAATTGGTTATGGCGTTGGTAAGTTTCTTTCTTGGACATGCCAACTTATTGTGGCATTTGGTAGGCTGTATGCTTGCCCATGCCAACGAGTTGTGACGTTGGTAGGTTCCATACTTACGAGTTTGGAATTCTCTATACTTGGGAGTACCTATCGATTATGGTGTTGGTAGGCCCTATAGTAACCTATGCCAACTAGATTTAGCGTTGGTAAGCTATGTGCATAGAAATGCCAACTTGTTTTGGCTTTAGGTGAGCTCTACGCTTGGGAATGCCAACTTATTTTGGCACTGGTGAACTCTATACTTGGGAATGCCAACTTGTTTTGGCGTTGGTAAGCTCTATGCTCGAGAATGCCAACTTGTTTTGGCATTGGTAACCTCTATGGTAAGCTATGCCAACTAGTTTTGGCATTGTAAGCTCTATGCTTAGGAATGCCAACTTGTTTTGGTGTTGGTAAGCTATGCCAATTAGTTTTGGCATTGGTAAGCTATGCCAATTAGTTTTGGCGTTGGTAAGCTCTATGCTTGGGAATGCCAACTTGAGTTGTTAAGCTCTGTGGTAAGCCATGCCAACTAGTTTTAGCGCTGGTAAGCTTTATACTTGGGAATGCCAACTTGTTTAGGCATGTGAGCTTGTTTTGTTGGGCACTTCAGTTGCCTTTTATATTCGTCAATTGGTGGGAGTTGTGCCCCTTTGGTCTCTTAGTATTGTAGCCTTTGGACGTAGTTTATTGTTAGGGGAGTTGTGCCCCTTTTGATATCTTAGTAATGTAGCCTTTAGGCTTAGTTTATCTTTAATGCTGGGGGAGTTGTGCCCCATTTTAATATATTAGTCATAAAAATGAGTAAAATTTAATCTTCAATTAACATTGGATAAGGCTGTTATTCCCATTTTGTACTTTTCAGTTGGTGTTGGAAGGCTGTTATGCCTAATTTTGCTCTTCCATTTTTTTGCGTTGGATAAGGGTGCTATGCCCATTTTGTTCTTTTCAGTTTGTGTTAGAAGGGTGCTACGCCCAATTTTGCTCTTCCATTTGTTTACGTTGGATAAGGGTGTTATGTCCCTTTTATACATTTAATCGAATTTCTTTTTATACGTCGTTGGATTGGTAAGATGACTGTATATATTTGGATTTGATAAATCTGACGAACTCCAAAGACTTTTTGCTTCCTCCTTTCGGATAATGATGGTTGCGATACTCAATACAAATTTTTAGTAATCGGTTGTAATATAAAATGCATGCTTTAGAGGTGTATTTCCGATATTTCAATATAATAATTTAATGAGGGGAAGTAACTTATCAAGTGTTACCCATAGTTTAGGAGTTGGTAACTCTGTACGAAGGACGGCACCGTCGGTCGGTTAACTTTGTTTTCTCCTTTGTTTATCGATCTTGCGTACGTTAGGTGTGTTGGCCTCATTGGTGAGCTTGCGTCTTGGTTTGACGTTTGTCTTTCGGGAATTGGGTTTTTGAGGGAGCCTTTCATAATAATCTCTCATTTTTGCTAGTTTACTTGTGGTAGTCTTTTTGTCATTGGTCTTCGTCGGCTCACTCCTCCTTGACGAGCTATTTCGTATTGTGTTAATCGGATGAATGATACCCCTAGTGAACTTGCATGTTAGCTTATTTTTGAATTTGCATATCGGTGAGCTTATATGCTTAGCTCGTTTTTGGGTTAGTAAGTTGCTTTTGGGATTTTATTAGTGAGCATGATCTTGGTAAGTGGGCTTAGTAAGTTGGCCCAGGGGTTTTGCTAGTGAGCCTTCTCTTGGTAAGCTTGCTCAGTAAGTTGGCCTTGGGGTTTTGTTAGTGAGCCTTCTCTTGGTGAGCTTATTTAGCAAGCTTAATATGTGTTTGTTTGGATGGGCTAAGATCGTCTATTGCCTTCATCGTCAGGTAAGCTATGGGGCTTTCTAAGGTAAGTTTGCTCTTAGTGAGTAGCCACTTAGTGAGTTTACTACATGTGTTATTTTGGATAGGCGAAGACCGTTTATTGGCTTCGTCGTAAGGCAAGGTAGGGGGCTTCGTAAGGTAAGTTGGCTCTCGGTAAGTGGACTTTGTCCTTTGGGTGAGTACGCTCTTAGTGATTTTATTTGCTTTTCATTTTTCTTGGCTTTGTCCTATTACAAGTTTTAATGAGCTAGGGCCGTATGTTGTCTTTCAATGTTTCTACTTTGGGTTGTTTCCAAAAGCTCTCACCCCTTCGTAGGCTTGTCACTTTACTTGCCTCATCCCTTCGTAGGCTTGGCGGTCTACTTGCCAAAACTCTCATCCCTTTATAGGCTCGACATTCTACTTTGGGCCTTTTGTTTTTCTCTCATCCCTTCGTAGGCTAGGTAATCTACTTTGTGTCATTCCCTTCATAAGCTCGGCACTTCGCTTGCCTTTTTCTCTCACCCCTTCGTAGGCTCGACACTTTACTTGCCTAAAGCTCTCATCCCTTCGTAAGCTCGACGATCTACTTTTTTCTGTTCCCTTCGTAGGCTAGACGATCTACTTTTTATCTTTCCCTTCGTAAGCTTAGCACTTCACTTGCCTTTTTCTCTCATCCCTTCGTAGGCTCGACACTTTACTTGCCTAAAGCTCTCATCCCTTTGTAGGCTCGACGATCCACTTTTTATCGTTCCCTTCGAAGGCTCGGCACTTTACTTGCCTTTTTCTCTCATCCCTTCGTAGGTTCGTCACTTTACTTGCCTAAAGCTCTCACCCTTTCGTAGGCTCGACGATCTACTTTGGGCCTATTGTTTTTCCCTTACCCCTTCGTAGGGTAGGTTGGTTCCTCTTAATGAAGTTGGGTATCATATTGGGTAGGTAAGTTCCTCTTAAGTTATTTTTATTGACATTGGGTTCCTTTGTGTTGCCTCGTCAGGTAGGTTCCCTTTTGGCAAGTTTTGCTTTGGACTTTTCTTGAAGTATCCCTTCGTCCGTTGGTATGCCATGGTTGTTAGTCAGTTTTTGTGGCATCAAGACCCGCCTTCGTAGGTTTTAAAATTCTCCTTAATGATTTGTGTTTTGGGACTATCACCGTTGGTCAGTTTTGGCTTTACGAAGGCTCCTATTTTTAAAGGTTGTTCTTACTTTATGAGTTTCTTTGTAAGTGCTTGTATGTTGGGTCATTGGGTCTTTTAGTGAGCATGCTCATTGTATGTGGCCCCTCTCAGTGCGTATATTGTGCTTTTAGTGAGTGGTTGCTTAAGTGAGTTTGTTTTTCATGTGCGACTTATTGCAATTTCGCACCATAGGTGCACGGGATTTGTCGGTGGGCTCGTTTCTTATCTTGTCCCAGTCTTGGCGAGACGTATTTGTGTGTTTTTGAGGGGATCTCTCTTCGTGCTGGTTTACTTATGGTACCCCCTTTTGTTATTGATCCTCGTTCATTCTTTCACATGTTGGGTAGGTAAGCCATTTGTTTCACTTAGGTACCTTAATTGGCCTCTTGTTTCATCGGGTAGGTGGATTACCTTTAATGAAGGTGGGCTTCTTTGTTTGACATGTATATTGGTCTTCGGGTTAGTGAGTTCCTTAGCGGCATTTGCTATAGTCATCGCTTAGGTCCCTCCTACATGTTGAATTATAAAGTCCTTGTCATCTTTGTCGGCCCACGGCTTTTACGAGCCCCTATTATTTTGTTGGTGAGTTTATAGTTCGCGTCTTGTTCGTCAGTCAATTTCCTTTGTAATGTTCGTAGGTCTACGAAGCTTCCCCAAGGAATTTCATTTTTTACTTGACTTTTTCATGTGGTTTTTTGCTTTTGTTTTTTTTCTTATGCTTATGGTCGTGGGTTTGTTTCCCACAAACGGGGCCAATTGGTGCGATCGGCTCGCTCCAATGGTGCAAACCTGTGATCTACACAAGTAAAAGAAGGCTAGGGGTGTTAGTATAGCCCCTTCGATGCCTTTGTCAGTAAAATCATAGGAGTGTATTAATATGTATCACACATACGGTGGCAATTGGTGCGGTAGGCTCGCTCTAAGGGTGCAAACTTGTGATCTGCACAAGTAAAAGAAGGCTAGGGGGATTAGTATAGCCCCTCTGATGCCTTTCTTAATAGGATCATGAAAGTGTATTAATATGTATCACTAGGATTAGAGAGTGAGTAAAAGTTACCTTCTTAGGGACTGGTTGCTCCCCTTTTATAGAGTTTTTTGGTGGGCCTTAATGGGCTTGTGGGCCTTGTTATATGTGGTCTATGCCAGGTTCACTATTGGCTCATCGCTAATGTTTGGCAGAATGGTGCCTTTTGGAACTATTTAACCGGAAGTGCTATCTAACCGATGTAATTTTTGTATTGGAGTATCAACTGTCTTTATGAGTGTGCTATAATGGATGTAATGTTGCTATTTGTCTTGAAATTGGACTTGCCTTTGTGAAATTGATAAATCAAGGCACGATCTCTTTCTTTAAACTATGCTATTTACCTGAAATATTAGCAAGCAAAATATTTTTATAGAGTAGTTGTTGAAGTTGTGTGCTTCGAACTAAAGATCTCGCTTGAGTAAATTTAGTCCACGCTCACCGTACCACTGAAAATATCGTGCCTTGGATCGCCGATATTTCAGAATTGATCTAACAAACTGATGTGAATCCTTGAACGAATTCCTGGACATAATACACAAAGGATTGCCCCTAGGGGAACTCTCTGATGCTTAAGTCAAAAAGGCGTTTAAGGAATTTAGTGAGTAGTAGAGAGAGTGTGAGAATGTTGTACCTTAGACCTGACTGATATTGCCTTTATATTGGCAGTAGAGTTGTCCCATTCCTAGTGGAATAGGAAGTCTTAGTTGCGATAGGAATATAACTACTCACGCATATATCTGATATTTGAATCATAAGTAGATTAGGGTAAGATCTCTAAGTAGAGAGAATATAGGGATTGGAGTCCTGGTTGAATTCCTCCTACTTGTGATGCATGGAATCGAGTTCCAGCCTGCGTGGGGCCGACTCGAGATACTACTTGCTTAGGGCAAGCAGGTGCCTTGTGTGACTACTTTGTCCTAACGGATCCGGCTAAAATACTATGCGAGACGGATTCCTTAAGACTAGACTGTTGATTGGTTATTCCCATAGACACGAGTCAGGCAGGTCGAGTTGACCCAGTCTCTTAGTCCAAGACGGGTAAAAATATATTACAAAATTATTAATATATAAATAGATGCAAAACATTTACTGTTTGTTTATTTTATTATTCAATCTTTTAGTTTAGTTCATTAGATTATTAACTTCTACATCAATGGCAATAGTCGTAGTTGTTAAACGGTGCCTTGAAGTACTAGTAGTCGTGCAAGTGCGAGATGGAATAAGTCGATTTAGTGTTGGATTTATAGGCTTTGTTTTTGGTAATCACGACTTTTTGTTTTTTATTTTTGTAATTTTAAAAGTTCAAAGTTTTATTCTTTTGTTTATAATATTTACTTTCTGACATAGGAAATAACATGTTTATTGAGTATTGGATGAGCTTTTTCATTGTATTTTATTGTTAATAAAAATTTAGGTTTTTTAACCTAACTAAACCCAAATATTTTGGATCGGTTCAGTCTGGTAGATGGAACCGAATTCTTTTAGGTTCGATATTAAATTTCTAATTTTTTTATTATTTGGTATTTATTTATTTAGTTCAGTTAGGTTTTTTAACCAAACCGACTAATTTTCTCCCCCAGGTGTTTATTGTTTCAAGATCAAATAGAGCTAATCGACCACTAGGCTTGATCTAGTGACCATCACCCTTGAAGAATTCAAGAATTATAGGGATGTGGGTTTAAAACCCACAATCAACAAAATTAGCAAAAATGTCACCTTATTTATTAAAAAAAAATATTTTTCAGTAGAAAAACACATTTAATATTGATTTTTTAATATTGTGGCACTGTATTAGCTAATTATCATCGTTGAATAATTTAGGTATATTACAGAGAGTTCAAGAAAAACTGAATTACCAAAGCTAAAATCTTTAAACAAACAATAAATTAAAATAATAAATTGTAACATTTCACAAATATATTTTAATAAATTATGAGTATATGTGCGTATGATTCAAATTTACTCAAAAGACACTTACAATGTATTTTCAATGTAATAATAATATGCTATAAATATACATATTCATTATATATTACTATGTATACAATAAATATGCATTTAACATATAATATAAGGTTAACTTATCATTATTTGTTTTTTACGAAGTGTTGAAAAGAAGGTTTTCTAGGTCTGAAGACATGTGAGAACAGAACATTGAAGATTAATTAAAACCCATCTGTTCCTAAATTACTATATGATTGGTATCTAGAGTAGAGAATAAACGGGGTTGTTACTTACCTGGCGGTGTAAGGCACTGTTATCAATATGATACTGAATCGGTCGGATTCGACCGATTTTACTGTAAATTGATTATGGCTCCGGTACAGTATATTTAAAAATAATTTCGGTAAAGCAATTGTAGAAAACCATATTGAACAGAAAAAAAAGTCGGTTAAACTAATTTACCGGCTCAAATCCGGTTTTTCAAACTCTTCTTGCAACAAGTAAAAGCGTTACAAAAGATCTATGAAAGCGTTGCAATAGCCTTAAAAACCCTAAATAATATGTATTTTTTTCCAAAATCTCTTTGACAACAAGCAGAAGTATTACAAAAGATTCAAAAAGCTTTACAATAATACCGAAACCTATAAATAATATATATTTTTTTTAAAAATAAAAAATCAAATAAAATCATTAATTAAATTAATAATATCAATTATTCTATCTACTATTAACTTAATTAGTATGAGCCCTTTTCCATTATTAATAAGATTGGTGTAACAATTCCTTTTTATATGATGTGGGGTAGGTTTTTGGGTCTCTTATTATGAGCTTTCTCGGTCTTGTACGTATGGGCACTTTACAGTTACATCATCACAAAATAATTATTATTTGACAACTTATATAAATATAAGATTTTAAGTTTTTAATTTTATAAATATTAATTTAATATTTTTTAAATTTTAATATATAAATTTATTTTTTTAATTATTTAAATTTTTTTTTAATTATAATATTTTAACTTTTAAATTTTACTTTCATATGAATATAAAATCTTTCATTGTAACAACTCTCTTTCCTAATTAATTTAATTTTTATAATTTAAAAACGATTATATCTCACAAACCGTTAATTTTTTCGACATGAGCCTTTAGAATATTTTGTTCCTCTTATTTTCATCTTTAAAACAAAAGTCATATTGAATACTTTTTTAGCAAAAAAAATTTTTCACATCTTATACCAATTTTACCAATGTTTCGGAAATTCTTATACTTGATATAAGAGTGGTATAATGTCTTTATAACATCAGTTTTCCATTTATTTCCAGGTAGATAACATAAAACATTAGCAACATTGTTCTATTTAAAGAAAAAAAAACTCTTATACCTGATATAAAGGTAGTAAAAAACTTGTATAAGACTGCAAAATTTTTTTTTACTCCAAAAATATTCAATATGGGTTTCGTTTTAAAGATAAAAATAAGACGAATAAAATATTCTAAAGGCCCATGTTAAAAAATTAATGGTTTGTGAGATATAGTCGTTTTAAGTTATGAAAATTAAATTAAATATGAGAGAGAATGTTATAATAAAAAAAATAATAATATTAAAAATAATAAACAGCTAAAAAAAATTAAATATATAAAAATAATATTTACTTATATTTCTCACTATTATTCTACATTTAATAATATAAAGGTTGTTTTATCCGGTCAAAGAAAAAAAGAATAGTTATTTTATAAAAAAATCCCGTACGCCAATGTTGTTGTATAGGTAGAAATTAAGTGAAATGAAAAATGCAATACAAGTGTAGCATAAAATAATGAGATAAAGACACGTTCACACATTATAGAAAGAATGAGGGAAAGGATAATTAAATAAATAGAATAGGGCCGAAGTTTTGGAAAGTGTAGATTTGATTAAAATCGGTTCTCTATTTTTGAAAGAGTTAATTTAAGTTTAGATTCATATTCTATTAAGTGGGTACTCGTTTCGATTTAAAAATTAATCGTTTTAAATTTTTTATTTTAATTTTTTTTACTTGTCATTTTAGAGTATCAATATAATTTTTTTAATTTTTTAATTTACCCTTATATTTATTAGGAAATAGAGTATGTATTGATGAAATAATATATTGGTAATTAAAAAGAAAGAGAATTTTATCAATGATATGTCAATCATTTTAATGGTGTATTAATTTATTTTATTGATTTTGATGAAAGGGCTAAATACGACTAGTATTTGAAACCAGATGGAGTAATATTTACCTAATAGTAGGATTTACGTGGCTAATTGTGAGTGTATATTAGAAAAAAACAACGGATAGATAATTATGATCCCCCTGAATTTTAACTAAATACACTACTATTTTTTTATTTTTGATAAATATAATTTATAGCCTCCTGAATAATGCTTTTATCATACTATGACGTCCTTGTATTTTTTATCATATCTTTTTATATCAAATTTTTTAATATAATATATTCTATGGATAATAATTAGTCATATATATTATACCTAAGTATATTATGAATAAAGATTGCTATAAAAAAAGTTTTTTTATTATTATTTTTTCAACTGCAATCATTATCTGAAATCTATAAAAATATCTTATAATTTGTTAAAAAAAAATTTATAATTGTAAATTCCATAAAACTAACATAATAACAGTATATATACTAATAAATATATAATATAAGATTTATTTTAATAAAAAACATATAATATAAAACATAAAAGGTCATAATTGAGTAAAAATAAAAATTAAAAAAATATAAATTATTTTTTAAAATATGGGCAGATGAATTTAGTAAAAAATTAGGGAGATTATCAATCATATACGAACTTTATCCTCTTCTAAAAATAATAATAAACAAATATTGTGTTTCATGCGAGGGGGAAGAGTAGGGCCGTCCAACTACGTGCATAACGAGCGGCCACGAATTACTTTTTATATAAAATAATAAAAAGCAAAAATCCATTAACTTTATATAATTTCTCCTTTTTTAATATAATATATTTTCTTCTAATGCTAATGCAATCAATATAAAAATTCTATAACTAAATTCGATGTTCTTCTTTTGGACAAAAGAACTTTTTGGGAATGTGGTATAGCTTACCACCAACTATCCGCATTTGATGTACCAAATTACACATGTTCAGCCGGCAATATCAGGCTCGGGTTGGGCTTGTTGTGCTTTTTATTAAAAGTATTAGCCTAAGTTTAGGAACTAGAATTTCGGATTTGGGTCGGGCCGGGGTTACTAGCTTAATTCCAAGACTGGTCCATGGTCCATTGATAATTTTTTTAATATTTTATAAATTAAATTGAAAAATACAATTTCATGCAAAAAAAAATCTAAATTTTACATACAATTACATTATTTACTAAAATTCTTTTATATATAGTTAAAAATTTAGTATGTTAAAATATGAAAATCTATAAAAACTATTTCATACAATATACATATATAAATATAATTTTTTATTCATCGGGCCAGATTTAAATTTTTATATAAAAATCAAGCTCAATTCATAAAACTTCAGATTTTATGAACTCAAACTCAGGCCAAACTTTATAACAAAAATAAGTATCTAAATCAAACTTATTTAAATAAGTTCGGTCCAATGATTACCAAATAGATGAAAGCTACCACAATATGCAACTAAGAAACTATTTAATGTTATAGTAATTTAAAGATGCAGGCTATTTATTAAAGCCGAATATTAGTTGGAACAATATCTTAGAGAATTTGTGCTAAAATTTTCTCTTCTATTTTAATTAGAGCTGTTATTTGTCAATATCACATGGACACAAATGAATCATAAAGAAAACTTATTTTGGTACCATCAAATGCATGCGTAACAGATTTCTGTTTGACAAATTAGCAGTGCATTTCCATAACTTATTTTTAAGTAAGAATATTTTAATTTTTAAGAAATTTGATGCTCGAATCAGGATTTTCAGTTTTTTTTTTCAGAAAAATTAATATATATACTCACATTTTTAGCTATCCGGGTGAAAGGTTTTTCTTTATTATCACTGTAAGCTTATTAAAATTAATTTTTTTAATATATATATATATATGTTGAATTTTCTTAAGCATCTTTAACAATATGGTCTACAGAAGCAAATAAAAATTTATGATGTTTCACTTGTGTTTTGTAGAACTTTTTGAACAGTCGTTTTTTTTATTTTTTACATGTTTCAATATAAATAACATTTTAAATTATATGGTTATGATTTCTTTTAGCTATTTTAATGGTAAAAATTATCAGCAATAATAAATAACTATTAGCAACAGCAACAACTAAAATCAAATGAATTCGTATATTTTATAAATTATTTATATATATTTCTAACATTAAATAAATTATGTAAGATTTTTAAATTTTAATAACAACGACACATGTTTATATATAATATATTAAAATATTATTATAGAGGTCGTAGGTTCGAGTCCACATCCGGACGGGGTGGGATAAGAATTTTTTTTATTAGTATTATATGTCCATATGAGGTAAAATTTATTATATATATATATATATATATATATATATATATATATATATAAATGTGATGAATTCTTGGGTAATACTATAATGTCGCATATTTTTAGTTCATAGTCAAATAATCATCTTCCATTAGGCTATTTTTTCTGTTAAAAAAATGAGGCTGTATTTTAAAAAGTCTTAGAAACTAATTAAACATGAAAATATGTATTCTAAAAGAAATCCGTTTAAATATTTAATTTTAAGAACTAATAATGAGCTCAATTACCTATTTACGGTAGGAAATTATACTAGCGACACATCTCTTGGGGTAGAAAAAAAGACAATTCAATACATATTTTTGATACGCTATGATAAGCATAAATTTATCTCATAATGGGGTTCATCAACACATATTAAAATATATATTTATAAAATTTTATTAGTTTTAATGAAGAGTCCAAAAGCGACTAATTTTTTAAATCGAGAGTAAGAATTTAGGATGAATTTGTTAGGAACTACCAGGTCTTTTTTTGTATTTTTTTTCCAACTCTGATATCAGTATTATTACATAGATTAATTCTTACTGTTTGACATTTTTTTCTTAATTGTTTTGTAGTCCTTTAAGCTGAAATTCACTAAATCCATCCGCAATTCTTTGAACTTTAGGGCTACATCATTAAATGGCAAACTAAAATTTATTTATTCATGTTTTGAGAGTAAAAATATGCGGGCGTAGGAAAAGACAACATATAAAATAAAACGCCAATTGTATGACATTTTTTTTGTTCGTTGCAAGTTAAATTTTGCAGCAAATTTGTTCAACTGTTTGTAGAAAAATCAACTCAATGATAATTTCTAAACACTTATTTTTTTTCATTTGATTCATTGGAGCTTTGCTCCGATTATATCCAGATTTAATCTAGATCGTGCACCTGACTATGATGATTGAGTCTTCTAATATAATTTTCTGCATTCACTAAAATTCAAACTTAAAATTTTACTTAAATAATATTAAATCACTTATCATTTTAATCAATCCTTATTAATATTTTTAATACACGTATATTATTATTGTTATTATATTTTCTTATTACGGATAGCTAATTATACAAAGTTTAGTGTGAAAACCCAAAATTCAAACAACAAAAAGTCCCAATCAAGAATTGCCTAGCTACACAAATACTAGATGATTGAGACAAATTTCCCAATTTAGAACCTAATTGGCTCTTCACACCTGTCCCTCTCTATTAACCCACATCAAACCAAAAGTACAATAATTAATTTATTTATTTATTTTCATAAAAAAGTAAAATTATATGAAAAAGACTAATTAATTACAACTCTGAACATCCCTTGGAAAAACTAATTGAGATTGCATTATTGGAGACGAGAAAATTTTTTTCCTCTTGTTATATGGGAGTTTTATTTTATTTATATTTAAATTTAATTTGAATTATACACTTAGTTATAATAGGTGAGTTTTTTAATAAATATTTTATGTATTTATTAGAATTTAAATTTAAGATTTTACTTAAGTGATACTAAATCGTTTATCACTTGTACTAATTCTTGTTGGGAAGAAACTGAAATCATTGTTGGAGAGTATTCTGGATTGGAATACCAGAAGATTTGTGTCGTGTTATTTTTAACTTTTAAAAGTTGAATCGAACTAAACTGATGTAAGTTAAACTGAACTAAACTTATATTAGTATAAATTTATAAATATACACGACTAAACTGAATTAAATTAAACTATATTAAACTGAATTGAACTAAATTAAATTATATTAAATTATAGTGCAAAATAACAGTACTTACAGTTTTATATGAAATTAACTTTTGCATCTGTGAGTAACAAAAAAAACGTTTGCAACTGTTACTTATTACATTAGTATTATTTTATTTAATTATAATTTTAAATAAAATAAAAGGATAATGTTATTTACGTTACATTGCATTATCAAAAACG
This sequence comes from Euphorbia pulcherrima, assembly GCA_947683365.1. Lineage (NCBI taxonomy): Eukaryota > Viridiplantae > Streptophyta > Magnoliopsida > Malpighiales > Euphorbiaceae > Euphorbia > Euphorbia pulcherrima. The sequence continues at coordinate 12,329,946 of CANTUS010000016.1, forward strand.
ATCTAAGTTGAGCTAAGCTTTAGCCTGTTTATAATTGCTCAGTAAGTTTTTAATAAGTTTTGAGTTTGGTTCGAGCTCAAAATTTATGTTTACAAAAATAGTTCATTCAACAAATAATTTATTAACGAGTCATTCATAAATATTAATGAGCTCATTTATTTTATTTGTAAATAAAAATAATAATATTAAATTTACTACATCAAATTTCAAACTCATAATATCGTTTAATTATTACATAGTAAATTATTAGAAATTGTTAAATCAACACTTTTACACTAAATGATAAATAGATAGAATTAAAATTATAAATATTTCATATTTATATGCCCATTATTAAAATTTGATTTCTAACGTGTAAAAATGCTAAAGAATGTAATTCACAAGCTTTTAACGAACAAATTCATAAACTTATTCACGAGCCTCTAATCGAGCTTGTTCACGAGCTTTTAAATCGAGCTTAGACTTGTTCATGTTCAGTTCATTTATAAATCGAGCCCAAAATTTATGCTCATGAACAATTTATTAGTAAATCGAGTCAAGTAAAGTCACGATTTTTCAAATCGAACATCAATTTATTCATAAACAGCTTAACTCATTTATCACTCTAATTACCGATTACTGTAGAATCATCCGAATAAAAATTAGGAAATGCAATAATATTCTTCAAATAACAGCACCGCCCCATGACAACTGACTCGACTCCTTCCTAAAAAAAGTAAAAGTAAACCAATTCCAGCATATCATGATATTATATCGAGTCGCGATATTTGACACGATAAATTGGTTTTGGTGAAAATTTCGGGATCTGGTGGCCTAATACAATAATTCCTTAAAATAAAATCGAACAGGACACATCATGAAGACCACTTCGGTAGTACTGGCGCGTGGTAACACTCTTTGGAGGTATTTTATGGTTTATCATCTGACTTTTTATTTTTAAGGCATTATTAGGTGTTTGATTGATTTATTGTCATTTAGACACCGTTTAATTCGATTTTTTCCATTTAGGCGGGGACTAATATAAATTTTTTATCATACCATATTCATAATTTACCAATAAAAAGTAGTTTAGCTGATAAAACTAAAAATACATTAAATTATTCTCATAATAAAATTATCATTTTAAATATTAAAGTAAAAAATAATATACTATATCACACTTACTAATTTTTAGAACACGATCCAAATTATGATTTTTTTATATTTTATATTATTATAATTTATTTTTATTTAAATTTATATTTTTATATATATAATAAATATTTAAAAATAAAAAATTACAAATTCGTTTAGATTTCGTCCAGGCCCCGTTTAGGCGTTTTGAACCTCCGGCCGTCCGACTAGCGCCTAGCGCTTTTTAAAATATTGTTAAAAAGTTACATTAGATGAATAAGAGTTGGTCCGAGTGATGAACGATTTAGTATCGCTTAAGTAAAGTTTTGAATTCGAGTCCTGGTGAATGCAGAAAATTTTTATTGAAAGACTCCCACAAAACCATATGCGCGATGCGGGTAGGATCTGAATATAGTCATAGCAAAGCTAAGTAAGCCATATGGACAAAAAAAAGTTACACTAGCAACGACTCTTCTAAAATAGAAAAATAAAGTTCGAGTGAGTCAGATGGATAAAAAAAATTACACTGGTAACAACTATTCTAAAATAGAAAAAAATGACATATACGGATGATAATAAAATATTATTATAAATTTGCTGGTCCTATTTAAAAAATTTTAGTAGAAACAAGAAATAAGAGTTTATTTATTTTTTAATTTAGTTAAATTTTTTTATAAAATTAAAATATTTTTTATTAAATATAAAATAAAAAAATATAATTTTAAATTTTTTACGGTATATTAATAATTAAATTTATTTATATTAAATAAATTTATAAAATGTTTAAATCTCTTATAATACACATATAAAGTTATAGAAATGGGCACCTTCAACCATAAATCTTAGATAATCGTACAAATATTATTCTTTTTCCATGTTAACGAGAGTTTACAATATAAACAGTAATCAATTAAAGAGGCCATGCAATTGACACGTTGAGACAGCTGTAACGAGACAACTGACAAATGACTTTATTATTTGACATAGAAAGCTTCCCATTTTAACCTTTTTGTATTATTTTCTACATAGCTATATAAAAAACACTTTTTTAGTGAGCAAATAAATAAACTATTAATAAGGATTGGTTCGAGTGGTAAGTAATTTAGTATTATTTAAATAAGGTTTTGAGTTTGAGTTACGGTGAATGTAAAAAATCTGTATTAGGAGACTCACCCACCACAACTAGGGTTGTAAATGAGACAAGCCGTTTATGAACAGCTCGGTGTTCGGCTCGATAAGAGCTCGACTCGACTTGATTCAATTTATAAATGAACAGTTCATGAACATGATTTTGAGCCGAATAATAAATGAGGTAAACATAAACAAGTCCTAGCTCGGCTCAAAAACTCGCGAACAAACTCGATTAGAGGCTCGTGAACAAGTTCATGAACATGCTCGATAAAAATTCGTGAACTAACTTGATTATAGTTTTCATATAATAATATATATATATATAAAAAAATATAAAAAAATATATTTTTAAAATAGTTGATAAAATAATTTATATTTGTAATATAAGCATATAGTCCACGATCTAATTTATGGCCCATATTAATAATATTTGATAGTCTAGTTTATACTAAAAAATTAATTCATTGTATAAATATTTAAATTAAGATTATCTATTTTTTTATTTTGCTAAGAATATTATATTAGTTAATGAGATATTATGATATTAAGAATTTACTTTTTTTTATTTTGTTATTAATTGTATTCGTAAATAAAAAGTAAATGAGCTTGTTGGCAAATTAATTAACAAACTGTTCACAAATAAAATAAATGAGCTTTTCATGAACAGCTCGTGAACAAACGAGCACGTAAACAAGCCGAACAGAAATAGGATTTTGAGCTCGACTCGACTCATGTTCGATTAAAAATTAAATGAGTCGAACACGAGCAGGCCATAACTCGACTCGACTCGTTTACAGCCCTAACTACAGCTAGGTGCATGAATCAGATCAAATCTAAACATAATCGATGTAAAAATCCAGTAAATCGGATGGACAATAAAAAAAAATAATTGGAATAAACAGTATATTAGCCGTTTTGGGTTGTATGTAATTTGCAATATACTGTAGCATTTTAGAAGCAAGTAGATGATCAACAAAATAAGGCAATAAAAAATCAGCATTAACTAGATCATTAAATAAAATATTATTATCAATTTCAACTTATATGAATACAATTAACGCACTGAGAGAGTTTCAAGATCAAAATCCAAATACCGAATGACAAGTGAATTTGATTTCCTACCCCCCTATTAACACAATGAAAAAATAGCAATGTACTCATTATTAAAAAGTAATAAATTGGTTTGGTTAATGTCACAACAATCAAGTATTTTTTATAATTTGATTGAAGGTAGTTGGGAGAAATTCCTAGCTTATTAAAATGGATTGATTCACCCATGAAATTATTGTTTGTTGTGTTAACTGATTTAGTTTTCATATTTTGATTTTTTTATATTTATTGGTTTAGAATATCAATGTATTATTATTTTTTTTTTCTTTAATTTACTGTTTTATTAATTAAAAGAGATATTAAGTATAAATAAAATTATAAATTATTAACAGAGTGACTTTTTATATAAAATATACTAAAGTAATTGATAAATTAATTATTTTAATAATGGAATAAAATTTTTGTTAGTTTCGATAAAAATGTAATTAACTAAAAATATGGATGGAAATCGATTCCTCCTTTCTTAAAAAAATAAGATAAAAGAATCTGGATCAATGAGAAATTTTGTCACGGATTTAGTAAGTTGTAATAATTGTATGTATTCTCTGAAATAAACAATAGAAGAGAATTAATAGGAAGTCATGGTCCCCATTCTCTTTCAAAAAGATGAAGATAGGAAATTTGAGGCCTTGAGTCTCCCTTTATAAGGGAATTAATTGACACACTATCCAATTTCGGAATGTGAAATAGCATCGATGAACATAGACATACACAATCTTGATGTTATATATGATAGAACTGAGGAGTGACAAAATCTTTAAATTTTTTGGTGCTTGGCGAAATTTCACTGGAAACTAAACAACTTTGACGAATTTTCGGTAGTTGAAATAGGATAAAATACTACTTCAGGGCGCCTCTCCACACCCTACCCACTCTAATTATAGATGTAGTGGTCACCATTACATCCATCGGAGACTTAAAGTTAAAATGAGTGAACCCCTAACACCATCCTTAAGTATCCATCAGAGATCGAACTCTGAGATGTGTATAGAGCAACCTTAAATTTTAGGGTCAGAACAGCCTGAAAATGACATTTATCATTTCTGATTCTCTTCTGGTTCTAGATTAGATATTTTCTTATTAGAAATAAAAAAAAAATTGAAAATTATGATGTGATAAAAATAGAAAAGAAAATTCATATTTTCAAATAAGTGGAGTCTGTTATTATTCATTAATTTAAACTTGTTGTAATATGCTGTATTAGCTTTTTAATGTTACTTTCCATTCGCTAATTAAAAAAAAGCCTTAACCCATCATTAGCTATATGAATTTATTCTTAAAAATTTATTGCTCCCTGAAATTTTAAAGTGACTTTATAACTTTCTCAACTTTTAAAATGTCGCCACTTTGCTCCCAGAAAGCCATGTGTCATCATCTGATTGGAGCGAGAAAATCTTAAAAATGACATATTTGAAAAGGCAAACCAACCGGAAGCTAACACGTGGCATTTAAGGAGGAAAGTGGTGCACCTTTTTATGATTGAGGGAACTACGGAATCACTTTAAAATTTTAGAAAGATAACGAATTTTTGAATAAATTCATGTAGCTAACGATGCATTAGCTCAATAAAAAGCGAGTACAATTCAATTTTAGAAAACTTAAGTAATTGTTGAACAAGTTATAAACACGTAGACGTAGTCATACAGGGATAAAAGGTCCTTTTGGGTATAAACTTCCTTGAAGTCTCTCCTCCATCAATGTGCTTGGCATTATCAACATCTTTCGTTTTCTTTGCTATAATTTTTGAAAAAGATAAGAAATAATGTTATTTAGATGTTCCTATGTCAATATAAAAAGAATGATCCTAATAACAAAGAGAGAATTCGTGTTCTTTTGCATTGCAACCGCGTGAATATCAATGCTTTAAATTTCAATTTGTCCCTACTCCGATATTCCCTTCATATTTTCTATCCAAAATCTTACAAGAATTTTATGATAGAAAAATTAAAAATATATGAAAGACCAAATAAAAGAAGTGAAAAATTTGACTTAAATTGCTAAATGTGTCATATTTGAATGCTTGAAATGAAAGAGAAGGAAAACAATTAGATTTTGAAAAGTAGCATAATGGTTGGTTTGGAAAACAGAATGTTGTTGCTATCGATGCCGTAAATGGACATGAACTTGAAAAAATCGCAAAATCAACTATCTAAAATACATAAGAAAATTACTTTTATTACTATAGTAGTAATATATACTATAAGAATTATTACTATTAATATATCTATAATACGATGAAAAACACATTTTATAATCTGTCTTAATTAATGATTAAGACTGAAGTAAAATTTTTTAGAAATTTTAGGTTTGAGTTATATTAAGAGTAAGCATAATTCTCTTTATATTTAAAGTAAGCACATTTATGCCAACAAGATATAATTCAGTTGGCTAAGCAGGCTCTACAAGTTTAAAGAGAATACGGTTCACTTGATGAGAGGGGCGAGGAGCTTTAACTGTTATTAAACTTCGAACAAGATTATTTCAATGAAGATACTTGTAAATTGTAAATGTTAAAAAAAAACAATCACATTAATGCAAATTTTTAAAAAATCATAATCTGTATGCATTGGTATAGATGTTGACTTAAATACCTTTTTAGGTCATGTTCTATACATCAAATATCTTTTTAGTGTCTGATCTATTGAAATTACTTATTTGATGCCTGATGTATTCACTTTTCGCCTATTTGGTGCCTGACACATTCAACATTAGCCTATTTGGTGTCTGATCTATTTGATTTTAGTACATTAAACATTCATCTAACAACACAAAGAACGTGAAATACTTATAACATTATTTGGAACATGAATATATTTTATTGATCATGAATGAAATTATCGACCCTTATTATTCCATTAAATTATCGTATTAAAATTAAATATGTCATATATCAAATAGATAAATATTGAATATATTAAATACTAAAAAGATAATTTAAATAGATAAGACACTAAAAATATATTTCATATATAAAATAAGAAAAAAAAATATTTACGTCAATCAATTATTTGTGAAACAGTGATTCGGTATAATTTGTGGTAAACATGGTTGAAATGACTCCACCAATATCAATTAATTTGATATCTAACACGATTATATATAAGAATATTGATTAACTAAACCCATTATAATTGTTTTACTCTAAACTCAAGTCGCGTAAACTCTAATATTGTGGTTTAGTGATATCATTCTTAAATATATATTAGAGATGAATTCTAAAATGTGTACGATGTAATTTTAAATTTTAGGACAATCATCCTACTCTTTAAGACACCTATAAATTAAAGAGCCAAAATTAATTTAAATATCAATATAATTTAAAAATATCATATATAATTAAAATTTATCCGAGACTACTTTACTGTAAAAAAAATAGAGTCAGCCTAAAGTAATAGTCGTTATAACCATACACATGGTTCGAAGGAAAATGGACAGAGAGGTAGAAAGATAAATCAATCCATTAATTATAGCTTTATTATTTATTTTGCTAAATAGTAAAGAGGATATGATACGAGTGATCACGAATACTTTTCCGCTCTATTTTGTCGTCTTTTTTTTAATGATTTTTTTCTTTTCTTCTTTATATCAAACTAGAAAAGAAAGAGAAGTTTCCTCCTCCTTTCAAAGTCAAATTTCAATTCCGTGAAGAATAATATTTGTTCATCCAAGTCCATTCATTTCTCATTTTAAACTATTTTCTAACTATTTTCCACATAATATATCCCCATCTCCATTTTGAGGATTGAAATTTTAATAATATTATTTTTTTTATTTTTTCAATTATTTTGTTAGTTATTATTAATATAAATGATAAAATATTATCATTTTAAGAAAATATAATATGAGGAATGAAAATGAGGAAGATAAATGGAATAAAATTATAAAAATTATATATCTCATACATTCGAGTTTTAGAAATAAAAAATAAAAAATATAGTTAGAGTTGATCTAATAGGATCGAGATTCTATGGCTAGATATTGTTTATTCTCTCCGAATTATAACAGAGAAAAGAAAATAATGACTTTCAATGAATTTATTCATTTCATTTTGAGATAAAGAAGCTAACATTCGAGGAACTTTTCTAGTTTCCTCAATCCATTAATAATATTATGTCTATAAGAAGGAAATTTGATCCATTATTATATATGGTTTATTTTTCACATTCCTTCCTCAATTTAATATTAATATATCGCTGCCTTCGTGAATTTTAAAAGTATTTTCATAGGGACTTTTATATTATATATTTGATTTTTTACACCATTCTCCAATCTAAGGCTTGAGAATTTATTAACATTTAATTAATTATTTTCTTACTCCAATTCAACACTCCCTAATAAATTCTCAAACCTTAGATTAAAGAAGGGTGTAAAAAGTCAGATGCATAATATAAAATCCTGTTCCCGTAGCTACTTCAACTTTCAAAAAATGTAACATTTTGCTCCTTGAATACCACGTGTCAGCTTCTGGTTGGTTTATCTTTTCAAATATATCATTTCATAAGATTTTCTCACTCCAATTAAAACATGACAACGGCATTTAGGGAGCAAAGTGGTGCACTTTTTGAAAGTCGAGGTAGCTGCAAGAACACTTTCAAAGTTCAGGCAGTGGGATATTGGTTCCAAATTGAGGATGTAGTTGATGCATTAGGCATTTTCTTTTCAAAAAATTTGCCACATGGCTTAAGTTAAATGGAAAATAAAATCCCTAACCCGTCTCGAATGTGATTAAAATCTTGGGCCTCTAAAAATTACTATTTTAATATTAATTACTAGAACACCTCAATCACCATTAAATTTTTTAATTTGTGACTGTTTGGGAATAACAAATTGATATTCTTCTATAATTTGGTTTAGAGAAAAAAAGAGAAGTTGATGTAATGCATACCTTTTACATGTTATATATTAAAGACAATTTAAAGGTAAAGGCATGGTATATACCGTTGCTATTTTAGTTTAACTGCATTAATTAATTAATTAATTAATGCAATTGTAATATTTTATTAAATAAATTAAAAAAAAAAGTGTAAAATATATATTTATTTGAGTTTTATTATGATACTTAACTTATGAGGAACTGTGAGCTACTTTTCGCAATACTTTTATTATAAACTGTTGCAGCTGCTTGAACGGATACGTCTTTTCGCAACGCTTCTGTTATGAACAGATGCAGCTGCTCGAATGGACATGACTTTTAGCAACGCTTTGTCTTTAAAGGGTTGCAACTACTCGTTTTAAATTTATAAAAACCTGATACTGATAACACTTAGAAGCGATTTTTAACAACGCTTATGATTGATTTAGTTTTTCTTTACAATAAATAATTATTTTAAGTTCTTAATTTTTTCTCTAATTTTATCCGATTAAAAAATTTAAAAAATTATTAAATTAATTTCAATGTAACAATAATATCAAAAGAGTATCCAAATTATTTTCCGCAATTTCCCAACCTATGCTATATCCAATTTCATGAATGAGAGCTCATCCTTATCTCCTATGCTTCCTTTTACGTCTGTCTACATCATTCAAGGCAAATTAAAACAAAAATAAAATAAACATATATGATATATCCCTTGGTTTTGCAGCCTGAATCGTATATATTTATTTTAGTATTTATATTCTCTATAATTAGCATGGTTGTAATAATGTTGTAAAATTAAAATAACACTAAGTATTGTTTTTATTTTATTTTATTTTGCAACTGTTATTTAATTACTAGTCGACTAACCATATTTTTTTTAACTTTTAAAAATTAAATTAAATTTATTTCAGTATAAATTTATAACTACGCATAGCTGAGCTGAACTGAATAGAATTGAACTGGAGTGAACTAAAATTAACGGTTTGTGAGATTTAGTCATTTTTAAGTTACAAAATTCAAATTAAGTAGGAGATAGAAGGTTGTTATAATGAGAGTTCTTGTATTTGGGTAAAAACACAATTTAAAATTTAAAATATTATAATTAAGAAAAAATGTTTGTAATTAAGAAAAGTGATATTTTTATTGCGGTATTTATAAAATTAAAAGTCTAAAATCTTGTATTTAACTAAGCTGTCCTAATATATAACTATTTAATAAATAAAATTATTATTCGTCGGATTGACTTGGATATTTTATTTAAACCAAACTTGATCCATAAAACTTCATGCCTTAGCATGCTCGAAACCATAATATTTATTAATGTCTTAAATAGTTTCATTATTGTATTTTTGAATTAAAGGATAAAGTTGGGAAAAGTTTTAGATAATATATAAGTGTTTAATTTCATGTAACATGTTTCCAAGGCATGTTCATATTAGCTTCATCCTTAATACTACAACATGCGTCACTTTCACTCAAGTGTAATAAAAAAAATATAGCAACATAATGAAATGAACTCAAGTAATGATCATGCAAAATAAATAAAAAGAGTAAGATATAAAGACTAAATAAAAAAATCTTCAGCGGCCGATGTTGTCAAATTTTATCAAAAACTCTATGTCGTTATATGTTTAAATATGAATTTTTTCATATATTCTTTTATATGTTATGAAAATTTTTATTATAATTTATAACTAAAAGATAAATTTTATCATACTATATAGATAAAATGAACTAATTTATCAAATATCATCATATATTTGTTTTGAAATCTAGACAGTCTATAGATTAGTAAATCTATGGTTAATATTTACAAATTAAAAAAATTAGATGTAATTTGCAAGTTATAATTAATTATAAATAAATCACAAAATGTTAAAATATATAAGGGGTACGTGGGGTTTGCAAATAATTTGTCTAAATTCATTGTATAGAGGGACATGGTGGGTTAGATTAGTTATTTTTATTTTACTTTCTGAATAAATTTATCATATATTTCAATACACCCAAGTTTATGGTAGAATTTTCGGTTCGTTTTTACACCATTGAATCGTAGTTGGTACTTATAAACAGTTAATATAAGTTAGTTTTTATCAAAAAAAAAAGTTAGTTATTTTTTATCTGGTGACCAGTATGTGAGGAACATGAAATAACAATGGATTGAGAACTTACAATACATTACAATGCTTTATCTAGTACTACAATTAAATGGATACTACCGAGTCCAAATAGATAAATACTCAAGACATAAAAAAAGGTGGTCTTGCAACACATAATACTCCATTCAGTTCTGTTTAATAGTTAGAGTAAATTTTAAAAAAGTAACTTATGGTTTCACTCATTTATAAAACAGGGTATGAGGAATTATTTTTTACAAAATAGGATATATGATTTCAAAAAATTTGTAAAATGGGGCCTATGATTTCAAAATATTGGTGTTACATTGAATATTTTAAACAATTTAACATTCTAATAATTTAACCTTATTATTTAAAAATTATAAGTTAGGATTTGAGTAATTTTAGGAGATTTTTTTTATTTTTTATGATTTTTAAAATTTTTTATCATAATTTAATTAAAAATAATATTTGCATTATTTAAAAAATTTTAAAAGTTTTTACTGATGTGTATTGCATTTTTAATAACCATTCCCAAAAATTCAGATAAAAACGAATAAGATTACCCATTTCATTACATAATTTAATATTGAAGATAATTTATTTACAAATTTTTTAAAATCACATACCCCGTTTTACAAAAAAATTCCGCAAACCCTATTTTATAAATGAGTAAAACTATAATATACTTTTTTTTTTAAATTTATCCTAATAGTTATTTTAGCTTTTTTTTATCTCTTTTATTGTTAATATAATTTTATATTTTTTGGTTAATATACCGTTGTATTAGTTAGAAAGAAAATAATTATTGATATAATTTAAAGTGTAATTAAGTAGAAAAAAGCTTTTGTGTAATAAAACTGCATTGTCTTGCTTGGGATTTAAGAACAAAGAAATGGAAAGTAGAAATAAAAGTAAATATAAGTCACAAAGTAAATATTGAAATAGCTTTATTCATCTCAAAAATTGATTTAATAAGTCCGTTTAAATGGGTTTATTAAGCTAATTTTCAGACAAACCTATAGCTGACGAGATATCAGCTATAGTGATCGTCTGAAAATAAGCTTAATACCGTGCATGGCCAGCCAAATTAAAAATCGACCAGTTCAATGTTAAATCAATTTAAAATAAAAAATTAAATTCGTTTCAAGACTTTTGATATTCTCATTTAATTAGCAAGCACCTCTAAATACGCACTAATTAGACCCTATTTTTTTAATTGATAAATAGATGTATTGAACTGAACTAAAATTATTGATACTGAATTAAATTAAATGATACTAAATTAAACTGAATTGTACTAAAATTAAACTAAATAATATTAAAACTGAAAATATTAAAACTGAACAAGACTAAAACTGAATTATAATTAATAATATAAATAATATTTTAAAAATATTAGAATGCATAATAATTAATAACACTTTTTAATAATACTATACATTTAATAAAATTTAATAATTATTACACATAATAATAATTAAATATACTATTATAAAATATTATTATTATTATTGCTATTATTATATTTTATTATAATTATTGTTATATATATTACCTTATTATTTTAATTATTATAAATATTTATAAAATATTATTACTTTTATTTATTTATTTTTTTATAAAATTTATCATAGAAATAATAATTGATAATATTAAAAATATTATTATTGATTTCTTTTTCTTTATTGTTATTTGTGATTACTGATACTCCCTCTATCTTTTTAAAATAGACATTCTATCAACTTTTTTAAATAATTTTTTACTTGTCATTCTCAAATATCTAGGCATTTTTTGGATTAGTTTTCCAATTATACCCCCATTTATCCCATTATCATTAATTACAATGGAGTTAAAAACTAAACATTAATTAGAGGGTAAAATAATATTTTTCTATCTTAATTAATTGATTCCTTAAAAAGTGTGAAATGTATTAGAAGACAATTAAAAAAAGTTGGAGGGAGTATTAATTAATAATATTTATATAATGTATAAATAGAAATGAACTAAAATTAAAATTGAATTGATATTATCATTAATATTTATTGCTTGTAATATTTAAGAATAATAATATACATTAATAATATTGATATAATGCATAAATTGAAACTTAATATTGAATTTTAAATACTGAATGTTGAATGCTGAATACTGAAACTGAATATTAAATACTGAATATTAAATACTAAAATTATATTGAACTAAATTGTACTGAACTAAACCAATTAATATTGAACTGAATTAAACTGAATAGAAAATAAATTGAAAAAAAAAATAGAAAAGTAACAAATATCTTTTTGACTTTTATGTTTAGTTTGCAATACTTCCTCCATTTTTTTTAGTTTAACCTTCTAACTAAATCATTAAAATTAATAAAATATTTATTATATTATTAAAATAATTAATTTATCTTTTATTGTAACTAATATCTCATCAGCTACAAATTTATTTAAAAATTAGCTTAAACAAGCTTACTAAACCAATTTTTTTTACCCAAATAAAATTATTTCGATTAAAATTATATCTGATTTACGTATCTTTTCTTTTTACTTTACATTTTTTTATTCTTAAATCCTTCTTTCTTGCTAAACGAAAATAAAACAGACAGAAATTTTTTGTTGTTATAAATTGGGTAGCCATCACATCAAATCTGCCCTCAGGCTGAAACAAAAAACTTGTGGGCCCCATAATGTGTCACCATTCACACGACCATTGTCAGTACATCGTAGGCTCCACGCTCAACCCTTAGCGCGTGATATACTTTCTTCCGAATTGAGATGTGGAATCCAACCCCACTCTTTCTGGTCCTTTATAATCTCTCCCGTTTTTAAGAAGTGTAAAAATGTTTTTAAATAAGAATTCCTCTCGCACTTATAATGCATTTTTTCTTATCGGTTCATTATTAAAAAAAAATTATTTTAGAGATATATTAATATTTTTATTATTTTATTTAATATAATGTTAGTATATAAGAATTTATTAAAAGTGACACTTATTAAAAAGTGAAGAGAGTATAATAAATTGGATATCTTTTTACAATTGATTTATTAGAGCTTTATTTTAATTAAGTTCAGATACTACCTGGGTCATACATCTGAATGTGATGGATGAGTCTCCTAATAAAGATTTTCTGCATTCACTAAGACTCGAACTCAAGACCTCATTTAAACTCATTATTTTAAAACTCTCCGCCTAGCTCCGTCTAGGTTCCGCCTAGGCGCTATTTTGGGGCTCGCCTCCCGACTTTTCATTCTTCGGACGCTATCAGGCGCTGGACCGACATATTGCCGCCTAGGCACCGCCTAGGCCAATTTTTTCCACCTGGGCACCGTCTAGTTCGATATTTTCCCCAATTTTTAAGATATTGATACCTATAATAATTATAATTTAATTTTTTCAATTCAAAAAAGGTAGCACGGTTGGTAAAAATATTCTCACCATACAATTTTCATTTTGAATATCAAACCGAGAAATAATATGCTATAAACCACAAAAAAAATTAGTGAGAATATTTATTTTTAAGGAATTGATTTAATGTTGATGTGTTTTTATATAAAAATTAACTAAGACTTGTGTTTTCATATGCTAAACTATATTTTTTTGTAAAAATATTTATATTATAATTTATTTTTTAGTTAAATTTATACTTTTATCTATTAATAATTATAAAAAATTAAAAATTTACAAATCCGCCTAGGCGCCGCCTAGGCCCCGCCCAAACACCGCCTAAGCGTTTGAAGCCCCGACCGCCCGACTAGCGCCTAGCACTTTTTAAAACCTTATTTAAACTATACCAACTCACTTATCACTTCAACCGATCCTTATTGATAAAATGAACCGAATACTTAATTATACAATAAATAATTTCTTTCCAAATAAATGGATATTATATAATGTCTTCAATATCCTCTTTCAATTTATAGTACTTAATAGTAGTAATTAAAGTTTGTTATAACCAATAAATAAATTTTTGATATTTCTTAACAAATATAAATGATTTTATAAAATGAGTCTAAGGGTCCCGATATAATTTTCCGAGCTAGTATATATTCACAAATTTTTTTTTGACATATATCCAAATTCAAATCCATCATACCATCAATGTGAGATACAACCTATTAAAGCGAATTTAAATATGTGGATTTGAACCGAATTCAATATCCATTATCTGACACTCACATAATTTCCTCCTGCAACTAGCTTATTCTTATACCCGTTCTTTCTTTTTCTATACTACAAAATTTTTTACATGAGTTCAGATATTTAATATTATTTTTATTAAATATTTAATATATTATCATTTTATATTATAATATATATAATAATTATATATTCTTCTAATATAAAAGATATTAAATAAAAAAAATTCCTTACTACACTAAAGAAGAATCATTTTAAACGAGTAAAGTCAACATTTGATCACTATACTCCGTGACTTACCCAACCATATGCTCATTTTAAGAGAGTTAATAGTACCCTAATATTACCCTGACACCTTTTATTTTTGATTTCAAATAATTATAAATTTTTTATTATTAATTCTATTTTTATCGTTTTTCTCTAATTTATCTTTGTATTGATTAGGGAAGAGATTAAGTATTGATGAAATTATAAGTTGATAATAAGCTATAAAAAATAAAAATTTTTATGAATGATAAATTAATCTTATCAATGGTGTAGCAAATTTATTATTGATTTTGATGAAAACTCTATATGGACATTTATTTAGATTCGAATGGAGTATAAGGCATTGGTAATTTAGTTATTAGTTGAATTTTTAAGTTTTCATGAAATAAATACTTTGTCCATTGTGTGAATATATAAAAACGAGTTAACACATTAAACAAAAATAATACTTAAACATATGATTGATGTTGTTAATACATTCGATCACGTATGATTTTCAGGATATAAATTCATAAAGGTTTTCATGTTTTTTTTTGTTGTCCATCTGATTCACTGAAACTTTAATCTGACTACATTCAAATTTAACCCATATTACGCACCTGACCATGACGGGTGAGGGTTTTTATGTTTAATAGTCTATCATTATGCATTGGCCACTAGTCTTAATTTATTGGAGATATTAATTTTTGCTTTCATATCCAACTTAATATTAAAGAGGAAATTTGAGCTCTTTGTGAAAAGTTGTAGCTGACGGAGATTTCATAATTTTATGTGTTCGTCGAGAATTTAATAGTGGCGAGGTCTGAATGATGTATATGTCTATTGCGCTGCAGTTTCCATTTCTAATTGTTTTAGAGATAACATCTTAGAGCTTCGACTTCTCATAAGTAAAAAATCTATTTGGGATTTAATTACTTCAGCCCCATAAATAATTAAGTGAGAATCTTTCTTCTTGAATTAAGTATTTACTATCACCAACTCATGAACTCGTACAAAATTCATATTGCATTTCCCTTCAGTGTTCTTACTGTCGTACCTAAAGTCTATATGCTCTCTTTCGTAGTCATCCACGTTATTACGCATATGCCCATTTAAGTCCCCCATAATAACAACTTGTGTTCATTTGGCATAATTTGAGTCATTGCATCTCTCTCATCTCAAAACTTATCTTTTACACCCTTATTTAATCAAACTTGAGAGGCTTACTCACTAATTACTCTAAAAGTAACTCTTCTAAGTATTAGTCTTAACACAATAATCCTATCTCAACATCTCTTTACTCACACCACCACGTTCTCCTTTTTCTAGTGCCAAAATTTGACAAGCGTTGAAATCGCCAAAAATAAATATAACAAAACAAATAAATTTGCACTAATGACAAGCAGGATCGTCTCCACATTGACTATATAAGTAATCAATTTCACATAAATTAATGACCACAAAAAATAAAAGAAGGGGGGATGCTTAAAATAAAAATGCTAGAAATTAAAGGAATAAAACTATATGATTGAAAACTCTTTCAGTTAAGGATACTCTCAACTTAGTTGCAATTGATCAGGCACAAAATATAGATTTTTGAAAATTCAATTGGTTGGTTGTAACCATGATGAACATAGTTAAAAATATGTGATTGATTTTAGACGAGCTAGATAAACCGAAAATCCTCGATTATCATAAGCACTTGTAAGGAGCAGACAAGATTTTATCGTTAAAACGCTTTAAGTTTTGAAGAATCAACTTTAAACCAATAAATTGTGATAAGCATAAAAAAATTGATTTCAATCGAAATTACCACGAAACTTATTAAATAAATCAATTGTTACAAATTTTCATTAAATCTATTGTAGGCTAACTATTTCTACATTTCTTCTACTCGTAGTATAAACTAGTACTTTCTCCGGATAATCTTGTTATGATCGACTACCTCTATAAAATTATAATATTTTATCATTGTAATGTAGAGCTTGTTGATTTGGATATATGTTAGTACAACAACTAACTGTTAAGGTGTAAATTATACTTATTTTTATTATTTATTTTATTCTATTTTAGATTAGATGCTACTAATTTAGAGCTTAATTGCATATTTTAGGAAATTTGGTTGCTAACTTGGAATCTATGTGCAAAAGTTGATTTTGGTGTGGTTTTAGAGCATTAAATCCATTCTGGATAACTGTTGGTATTTTGGCCATAACCTTTTCATATGAAGTCAGATTGAAGTGATTAAAGATGATTCGGAAAGCTAAGAGACTGGGTTACAAATTCGTGTTTAATAGTCATCTTCAAATGCGGACTCTGTCCTGATTAAAAGTGACGTTGAAATTACAGCTCATGCAAAGAGTTTTGTTCAAGAATTGATTTTGTTGCCTTTCCAGCTTTATCTAATCAAGAAGTTTGAGACAACCAAAATAGTAGTATCTTATTAGGATTTTATTTCTTCCCTTTTCTATTTTCCAGATTTATTTTTGACTTGATTAGTTAGAATTTTATTCCTATTTGGATTCTATATCCAATTAGGATTATTATTTAGTTAGTCTTTATATTTAATTAGGATATTTATTTCCTATTTGCTTTAGGATTGTTTTTAGTTTAAATAGTCGAGAAATCTCAGCAATAAAAAAATATCTTTTGGAACTTGGTCTTGTGGCCAACGTTCTTCCTCTTCTGCAATGACAATTTTATTTTTATTTAAATTTATGAGTAGCTAAGTTTTTATCCTTCAGTTGAGGAATAATCAAAGCTTATTGCATGTTGTGATGCTTGTTCTTAATCTTTCTTTCGAATTTCAGTTTTCGATTAAACCGGTAATATCTTTCTCATTATACTTTGATTTCTTCAATTTGGCCAATTGTTGTTTTTGGAATTATAATGAATTGTTGTTTTCATTAAATTTATGTTATTCATAGTTTAATGGAAAATTGTAACAAATGATTTCTTTTACAAGTCTTCGTGGTTTATTTGATTTAAATCAATCTTTATGTTGATCATCATAATTTTGGTTTAAAGTTGGTTCTTTAAAACGTAATGCTTTCTTACGATTAAATCTTGTCAGCTTCTTGCAAGTACGTCTGATAATTGAGGGTTTTTGGTTTAGCTCATCTAAAATCAATCCCATATTTAGAAAAAGAATTTAACTCATGCTGTTCATGGTTATAACCAACTAATTGATATTTTGAAAATCTACTTTTTATGCCTATAATCAATTGCAACTAAGCTAAGAGCCTCCTTAATCGAGAGAATTTCATATTTATATGTTTTTGTTATTTAAATTTCAATATTTATATTTTTGCTTCAATCAATCTCAAATTCCTTTTTTTTTTATTTTCTTGTTTATTTTTTGATCGTTGATTTGATTAAGATTAATTGCTTAGTCCTTATGGGGACGATCCCGCTTGCCACTACTATAAATTTATTATTTAGTGTTGAATGATTTTTTATATTTATTTCCCTTTTTGTAAATATTTTTTTCAATAAGTTTAATTCATTTAGATGTGAGATTCAAAAATTTTATACATAAAATGATTGTGATTTGAAGTGAATTGAATTAATTTTTTTTTAAAAATATTTTCAACACATTTTTTAAGGTATGTAAATTAATATCATTTTATCACATTTTGACATTATATGATGTACATCAAACTCTAGTTTATTTGATATACATACTTTAAAAACACTAGTTTTGACTTTGACCAAAATAAATGAATGAATCATCAGCTATTTTTTTACCCAAGAATATTATCTATTAAATAAAATTAGAATTAACTATAGGTCTAATTAAAGGTGGATAAATATAAAGTTAAACCCTTCTACATATTGAATAATTAACTGTTCATGTTAACAATTGTGTAGAATGATTCGCAAACCGAAAAATATAGACACACGTAAAAATAATAAAATTAGTTTACCCGACAAAATACATAAACAAACTAACTTGCTATTACCACTTAATCTGAAAACAAAAAACATAAAACGCTGCAACATATATTTCCTTAACCCCTAAGTTATGATTTCATCCACAACCATAAACTACTTACGCCATAACATCAACCAGTAGTCCAGATCGAAAATGATGTTGTTCGGAGATAGATCTGAGTGTCTTCTGTGAAAGATCAACAAGTATCCTGTCTAAAGGTGGAGAAGTCCAATCCGGTTGTAAAACTGTCAAGATTGAGATATTTAGTAACAAATCCGTGTTTGAAGAAGACGATTGTATAGTGGATGATAAGAAAGTAGTTGATGTAGATCACTCTCACAAAAAAACTCCGAAATTAAAAATAAAGAAAAAGGAAGACAAGAAAACAAAGGATAAGAGGAAGAAAAAGCCTAGTTAAACTTTTTCACCCTCCCTAACAAACAAACTTACAAATAAATGAGGCGGAGTTTCTCAAATCAGTGACGGCTAAAAATATGGTTTTTGGAGAGAAAACTTAGAGCAGGAAAGAATATGAGGTGGTTTAATCGATAGCTATTATCAGGTATTTACAACAATTAATTTTTTTTTTTGTAAGCTTTTACCTTTTCTAAAGGTCCATTTAATATATATATATATATATATATATATATATATATATATATATAGGGAGAAATAAGGTGCTTTTACATAAATATATAAAAAAGTAAAATAATTAGGGTCAAATGTTATAAAAATTATAAAATAATTTTAAATATATCATGCTTATAAAATAATTACAACCCCCCACACCTATCCCACTCAATACACGTCATTTCGATTTCTTCTTTAATTTTTTGATTTGTTTTACTTATATCTTTCAAACCGTTCATTTTTTTGACATGCCGCTTTAAAGTTTTTTATTCGTCTATTTTTTATCTTCGAAAGTAGATACATGATGATATACTTTTATCGAGTTTTTTTAACTGTCAGATATTCAATAGATATCTAATGGAAGTCCAATAGAATTCGGTAAAACTAGAAGACTTTTAAATAACACATGAATTTCCAATTTTAAAAAGTAGAGGACTCCTAAATTAGACATGTAAAATATTAGCAATGGTCTCAATGATAATAGTTTATAAAGTAACCGCATAATGATGGATACAACGAAATTTTCAGTGATCTATTGGATATCTATAGATGATCTATATGAAATCTATTGGATAAAAAAATGACGAAAAATCACAGTGGATGTCGTTTCAAAGATAAAAATAAGACGAACAAAAAACTCTAGAGCGGCACGTTGAAAAAATAAACAGTTTGAGAAATAAATGAAAAATAAGAAAAAAAAGTAACATCCATTAAGGGGATTTTAAAAAGTAGAGGACTTCTCCGTTATACCTGTAAAATATTAGTAATGGTCTCAATAGTAGAATTTTATAAAGTAATCGCATAGCGATAAATACAACGAAATTTTTAGTGATCTATTAAATATCTATAGATGATCTATATGAAATATATTGGATAAAAAAAATAACGAAAAATCACAGTAGATATTACTTCAAAGATAAAAATAAGACGAACAAAAAACTTTATAGTGGCATGTCGAAAAAATAAACGATTTGAGAGATAAATAAAAAATAAGGAGAAAAAATAAAAAAAAAGCAACATGATAATTATAATAGAATTGAAAAAAGGAGGAAGTTAAGATATATTCAACAAAAATGATAATCTTATAGATATTTAAATAAATTTATAATTAATTTTAAAAAAGTGTTCAATTATGACAAATTCCAAAACTAACAAATAAATGACTAGTTGGGAAATACATAAATGAATTGTCTGCAGGAGCAACTTGTAAACAAAAACATGCTTAAGAAAATTAACTTGAACATTATTTTTGAGCTCAAAGTTGGGCTTCAACACATAAAAAAAATTAAACGAGTTAAGACTAAAAAAATAAAAATTCAACTTGGTTCAACCCATTTACGGACCTAGTCACAAATAACGGTTTCCACAATTTTCAATAAATATATTTTAATGGAATTCGAGCATTAATATCTTATAGGACTCATTTGCAATAGTTTTCGAATTTGGTAGTTAGCGAATAAGGATGATGAAGAATTTTCTGATTTTGACACCATGGGTATCTATGAAACAAAATCACATATTTGAAATTTGATTTTCTCTTTTATGTTTTTATTTATTTTTTCATACGTGTCAAATTTATAGGAAAAATATGAAAAAAAGCTCGAAAGTATTGAAAAATAATAAAATAATAATATATATTGTCACATATTAAAGAATAAATGGAGGATATGAAAGGGGACATCGAATTGGAGACATGTGATTTTTTTCAGTATAATATGGATTCAAATTTGTTGTCTCCAATTTTGTGTTCCCTTCCATGTCTCCCATTCAGATTTTACCATGTATTAAATTTTCCTACATAATTTTTTATTTTCAGATGTTCTTTCTTATTTTTTTGTTTCTCTCCTAGATGTCTAAAATATGGTAAAATTTGAATAGAAGATATAAAAGGGGATACACAGTTAAAGACAACAGATTTCAATCCGTATAACATGCACCAAAATCTTGAACTTGTAATCCGGAAAATACATTAAGTTCGATTTAATAGAAAATAATTTTAAATGATATAATGATTAATTATTGGTTATTTCATTTCCTCTTTTTAACGTGTTAATTATATCTAGTCCAATTTATTAAAATAAATAATTTAATTTAACTTTATATAATTATAAATTTATACAGAAACGTTTCTGCTTACACTCAAGTTCAAGAAAAAATACTCTTAATTAGGTGCATATACATCGAGTCATTATTAGTCCGTTTTTTCAATAAATGTCACTTTTGGAAAGTAAAATTTTATTAAAATAAGTTTTCCTTTTTGGACTATAATAATTTCTCCTATTTTTTTCTTTTACCCTTATTTACTCATTCAATTTAAATAATAAAAAAATAAAAAAATTTATTCATCTATTAAATAGAATAATTATTTAAGGGTATATTAAATTTTTATTATCCAATTTAATGTAACATGAGAACTTGTAAAATGTGAAATTTATTAAAAAAAGAGGGATATAACTATCTACTTTACTCTGATCCTAACTTTCCCACTTATATTTCATAAAAAAAAAAACTTTCCCACCTATATTAGTACCGTATTTATTTATCCATTTATTTATAAACTTCCTTTTTCAATTCAGATATTTTATTTCTCCAATATCAAATCCCAATCAAATTTCTCCTCCCGATACGTCTCGCTGAATAAGCTTTATATCGCATAGGTGATACACATTTTCTCGTACGATATATCGAAATATTCAAAGAACCGAAACTACTGTATCACGTGATACATTCAGTACCATGTCTCCATCTCTCCGTAAACTAACCCCAATGGCATTTCTTGTAATATTCTCCTAAATCTAATGGTAAAATAATTGGGCACCGCCCGAGAATAGATTGTCGTTTACTAGGGATTTTATAGGATAAAAATTACTTTCCTGGAATTTTTTATATTTATATTCCTCGGATTAATCTCTACCCGCATGATCTCTTTTTTATTTTGATCAAGTTGACTTTTTTTAAATCTAACCCTCAATTCATCTGCAAGCACACAGAATACAGTGGACTCGCATGCACAGGATCTTTTACCCGAGTAGTACAGTTGTCAGCTAGAGATTTCGCGCCGATTAATTCTCAAATTGTAGCCGGCTAAGTGGGGACCGTAGGAAACTGTACTTATGATAGGAGCATGTACTTATCAACAATGTATATCAATTTTATTCACAAGCTATGTAGATAAGCTAGTGTGATTATCACTCTCTTTATCAGTCTCCTTTTGCCTATAAAAATCGCCATTTCTGCAAGGCTAAATGGTTGTTGTGTATATAATACATAATTTTCTCAAGAGAGAGAAGGTCTAGAAAGAGAAAAGATAAAAACTTTGCTTCATTTCTAGAGAGATAAAGCTGTGGTTTTTTAGAGAGAGAAAGCTTCTCTCTCTCTATCTACCGTTCGCCCAGGGTTTCTGATCTCCCTGCTTTGATTACGAGGTGGGTTTCTCAGAAATTTCGCTTTTTTCTTTATTTGCTAGAATCTATCGCTTTAAAATCTCTTTTTCTGTGTGTGTGTTTCTATTTTGAAGTGCTGTTTTTTTTGTTGTTTTTGCTTGCTTTTTGGGGGTTAATTTTCCCCTTTGTGTGTTTGATTCCTATTGTTTACGGAAACCCTAATTTTCCTTGTGTTTTCCCCCTTTTTATAGTTTCGGATCTTGATTTCACTAGGCGTGTTTTTTAAATGCTTGTTAGGTGTAGTAATTACTTGGTAAATGACGATTTTTGACTTTTAGTCGAGTATCCGTTGAAGATGGTCGAATGATCTGGTCCGAAGTGATTGTTACTTTCTTCACCTCTACCTTTTTATGTGGTTTGTATTGTATTGATGGCTGGCTTTTTTGTTTTTGTATTTGTATTTCGGTTGAATTTTTCGTTCCAGATCTAGTTAAAGTTAGAGTGATTTTGGTTCATTTGTTAGCGAAAACGGGGCTTTTAGGATGTCGTCTCTCAGTAGAGAGCTCGTGTTCCTGATCCTGCAGTTCCTGGATGAGGAAAAATTCAAAGAGACTGTTCACAAGTAAGTTTTGTAAAATTTGTTTATTTATGTGAGGAAAAAAATTGATTGGGCATGTTTTTTCAACAATTAATGGCCCGCTGATGTGGACACATTAATTGTTGTTCCAAATGTAAAATAGGCTTGAACAGGAATCTGGATTTTTCTTCAACATGAAGTATTTTGAGGATGAGGTGCATAGTGGAAATTGGGACGAGGTGGAGAAGTACCTCTCTGGTTTCACGAAAGTGGACGATAACCGATACTCAATGAAGATATTTTTCGAAATTAGGAAGCAAAAGTATCTGGAAGCATTGGATAAGTACGTAAAGAATTCTGAAACTAGTAATCATTGTTAGTTTGCAACATTTTCACTAGATATGGATTTGCGACTTTGATAGGCATGATCGGTCAAAAGCAGTTGATATATTGGTGAAGGACTTGAAAGTGTTTGCCACATTCAACGAGGAGCTTTTTAAGGAAATTACTCAGCTGTTGACACTGGAGAATTTCAGGTATGGCAGGTTACTTAGATCCTGTTTAAGTATGGAATAGAATAAGTAATGGATGTGTTATATATGTGGCTGTACTTTACAGGGAGAATGAGCAATTATCTAAGTATGGAGATACAAAGTCTGCTAGGGCAATCATGTTGGTTGAGCTCAAGAAGCTTATTGAAGCAAACCCTTTGTTCCGTGATAAGTTGCAGTTTCCTAATCTTAAAAATTCAAGGCTGCGGACGCTCATTAACCAAAGGTATCTTATTTAAAAATGATGATTAATGGATTTGTTTTACTTGAAAGTAAAATAATTGGTATGTTGTGGAATGTGTAGCAAAAGACTTGGAATAAGTTGTATTTAGACTCTTTCGGCATATTGTATTGGTTATTACACATTGTGCCGAAACAATGAACTTCTTGTTTTGTTTGATGATTTGCAGCTTGAATTGGCAGCACCAGCTTTGTAAAAATCCAAGGCCAAATCCAGATATCAAAACCCTCTTTGTGGACCATTCGTGTGGGCAACCAAACGGTGCCCGGGCTCCATCACCCGCAAATAACCCGCTACTTGGATCCATACCAAAAGCTGGAGGATTTCCTCCTTTGGGTGCACATGGGGTTGGTTATATGGTTTACTGTGTTCTAGTCCTTTAGAATGATGCATTATGAGCTAAATTTAACGTGCTTGGTTTGTTTTATCCAGCCATTTCAACCTACGCCAGCATCTGTTCCTGCACCCCTAGCAGGTTGGATGTCTAATCCTTCTACAGTAACTCATCCAGCTGTTTCTGGAGGAGTCATTGGTCTAGGTGGTCCATCTATCTCAGGTAATAATTTAGCTTGATTTTTTTTAGATTGTATGAATAATGCTTTGTTTTTAAAAAATTCATTGTTTTCTTGTCATGCATAGCTGCTCTAAAGCATCCAAGAACTCCTCCAACTAACCCCTCTGTAGACTATCCCTCGGGAGATTCTGATCATGTTGCAAAAAGAACGAGGCCCATGGGACTTTCTGACGAGGTGACTAAGGCTTTGTTTCATTGGGCTCTATTTATCCATAAATGAATCCATTTGTTTGTCATTATGCTCATGAAATGACCCCATTTGCATTTTTTTTTGTTGAAATGGTATGTATTGTTGATTTTTTTCCTCGATTATGCAGGTCAATTTGCCAGTTAATGTGATGCCAGTGCCTTTTCCTGGACATGGGCATAGTCATAGTCAGAGTAGTTTTAACGCGCCAGATGATCTTCCTAAGACTGTTACACGGACTTTGAATCAAGGATCATCTCCTATGAGCATGGATTTCCACCCTATTGAACAGACTCTTCTTTTAGGTCTGCTTTGTCTTTGAGCTTCTTTTGTTTGATATTCTCTGTAGCAGCTGGCAATGGCATTGTGGCATCCTTTACTCTTTTAGGCTTTGAATTGATAATTGATTATGATGTATCCCTGGATTGCTACAGTTGGTACAAATGTGGGAGATGTTGCAATATGGGAAGTTGGTTCAAGGGAGCGAATTGTGTCGAGAAACTTCAAAGTTTGGGATCTTAGCACATGTTCAATGCCTTTACAGGTTTAACCATTTTGTTCCTTATGTTAATTATCTTGATTACAGTGTATTTTGCCCTAATGGTTTGTTATTTTATGAAATTCAGGCAGCTCTAGTCAAGGATCCTGGTGTATCAGTGAACCGTGTGATATGGAGTCCTGATGGCTCTCTATTTGGTAAGTTAACAGCTTTAATTATCCATTATTGCAAGATGGAATCCATCCACTAATGCGTTAAAGATTGGATACACCATTGACCTGTGTTTCTGTCAAATATGACAGGGGTTGCATACTCGAGGCACATCGTACAAATATATTCTTACCACCGGGGTGAAGATGTGAGGCAGCACTTGGAGGTATATTGGCATATATCAGTAGTGAACTTAGCCTGTGGAGCTCGTTATGGTTTTTAATAAAATGATTGTAAACTTTCTGATGTAGATTGATGCTCATGTTGGTGGAGTCAACGATCTTGCATTCTCCACCCCTAATAAACAACTTTGTGTGATAACCTGTGGTGATGACAAGACTATTAAGGTGTGCGGTGCTGTGCTGTCTCACGTGTATTCTTTTTAGATATCATGGTTTCTGTTTTTTTTTTTTAATTTTGTTCTCGTTATTTTAGGTTTGGGATGCTGCTACTGGTGCAAAGCAGTATACTTTTGAAGGTCATGAGGCTCCTGTTTATTCTGTCTGTCCTCATTATAAGGAAAACATTCAGGTAGCTTGTCATTTTGTGCTGGCATTTTCACATGCATCTTCTGGAGCTTTTTCATTTCTTTAATTTTCCTTGTATTTTTGATTCTTGCTGATCTTCTGTTGTCCTCAAAATTCTTCTTCTTTTTCTTTCCCCAGTTTATCTTTTCAACGGCATTGGATGGGAAGATAAAAGCATGGCTTTATGACAATTTGGGATCTCGAGTTGACTATGATGCTCCTGGACGTTGGTGCACAACCATGGCTTACAGTGCTGATGGTACAAGGTCAGTGATGTTTGTTTTTTTTAGATGGGTAAATCTTAAATATTCTTTTTATTTGACTATATTGGTTTCTGGATGGGAACTTGTAGGCTGTTTTCATGTGGGACAAGTAAAGACGGGGAATCTCATATTGTTGAATGGAATGAAAGCGAAGGCAATGTGAAAAGGAGCTATCAAGGTTTCCGTAAACGCTCGTTGGGTGTTGTACAATTTGATACAACCAAGAACCGGTTTTTGGCTGCTGGTGATGATTTTTCTATAAAGTTCTGGGATATGGATAATATTCAACTTTTGACATCAATTGATGCAGATGGTGGCCTTCCAGTAAGTTGCTTTGAAAATTCATTTCTCGAGTGAATATTGATTATTATCATACATGCTCGACTTTATAGCTTTATTTTTCCTCAGGCCAGCCCACGTATTCGCTTTAATAAAGATGGCACCCTGTTGGCAGTTTCTGCCAATGAGAATGGCATTAAGATATTGTCAAATTCAGATGGTATTAGGTTGTTGCGTACATTTGAACTCTCTTATGATGCCTCACGAGCAAGTGAAGCTGTTACAAAGGTAGAATAGTCTTTGTTTTATTAATTGATGGTGTAGCACAAATGGCCAATTTTATATAATGTTGACCATTTATTAATGGTGTGAAGCATGTTTTGTGTTGATGCAGCCAATAATCAACCCAATCACAGCAGCTGCTGCTGCAACTAGTGCTGGACTTACAGACAGAAATACTTCTGTTGTCTCTATTCCCGGGATGGTATGCCTGATGCTCTTGATCTTCCTTTCTTTGTTTAATATTGTGATTTTTAATTCTATGTAGTATAACCATCTTGGTAACTCTGAATTCAAGATCTTGAATTTTCAGTTTTTTTGAAATTGTGGTCTGATTTGTGAAAAAAAAATATTTTTGCAGAATGGAGATACTCGAAATATGGGAGATGTGAAACCTAGAATAACTGAAGAGTCCAATGACAAATCAAAGATATGGAAGCTCACTGAAATCAATGAACCATCTCAATGTCGGTCCTTAAGGCTTCCTGAAAACATGAGAGTAAACAAGGTATGAATTGCAAAAAGGGACTTTTTTTTCCTGAATATATATTCGTTAATTTATTGTTCAGAATGTTTTGGTATATGATTTATGGTGTTCGATAAGGAACCGGCTTTATCTGTAAAATCATTGACAATAGTTTTTCTTTGAACTGCTAAATGGGAGTTATAATTCGGCGTTTCCAGTTTCCGTATCTGTGTCCATATTCGTTTCCCCACAGTTTCCAAGCCTATATTTTTTAGAAATGGCGTTTCCGTGCTACATAGGTCAAATCCCTTTTCTCATCCATTCAAAATAACTTTATGTACTTGCTTCTTGAATAATGCAGATATCAAGGTTAATTTATACAAATTCAGGCAATGCAATTTTGGCATTGGCATCAAATGCTATCCATCTTCTCTGGAAGTGGCAACGAAGTGAACGGAATTCAACTGCTAAGGTACATACCATACGGAGAATTTCATCCACCGAACTTTTAGACGAGCCCCTTTGTGTTTTAAATTCGGTATATAATATATCATCCTGTAGGCAACTGCAAATGTACCACCTCAATTATGGCAACCATCGAGTGGCATTCTAATGACAAACGACATTACCGACACCAACCTTGAGGAGGCTGTGCCTTGCTTTGCTTTGTCTAAGAACGATTCTTATGTTATGTCAGCATCTGGAGGGAAGATTTCGCTTTTCAACATGATGACATTTAAGGTATATTTTTCGTCTTGAGTTTTGCTGTAAATTTTTTCGGACAAATTCTCAATCTTTTTTGAACTAAGTGCAGACAATGACGACCTTCATGCCGCCACCACCTGCTGCTACATTTCTTGCTTTTCATCCTCAAGATAATAATATCATTGCCATTGGCATGGATGATTCCACAATTCAGATATATAATGTCCGCGTGGATGAGGTAGGTATAACCTAGTTCAAAATAGCAACTCCTATTGTTAAACTTGCAACTGTTATTCATAAAATTTTCATTGATACAGGTCAAAAGCAAGCTTAAAGGGCACTCTAAACGAATAACGGGCCTTGCGTTCTCACATGTATTAAATGTGCTAGTTTCATCTGGAGCTGATGCTCAGGTATCCAATACATAGGCACTTTTATAAGGCCTAACCTTTTTTCTCCTTTTCAAAATGTTTGGTCTATTGACACAATTTACTGCCTCACGGTATTCAATTTTCTTTTAACTTGTATTGTTACCTCTGGCTCTGTTTATGAGATGAACTTGCTTCTTCCATTCTTTACTCTCATTTTATGCAGTTTTTGACTTAATTATGCAATTTGACACTTCTTAAATCTTGAGGCTTAGGCCTCACGAGGCTCTTATTGTGTGATATAACAATAAAAAAATCGATCTTGATTTTCAATTCTTTCTACAGCTTTGCGTGTGGAATTCAGATGGGTGGGAAAAGCAGAAAACACGATTTTTGCAGGTGCCCCCTGGGAGGACAACAACAGGACATTCAGATACACGTGTACAATTTCATCAAGACCAGATACAGTTTTTGGTTGTCCATGAGACTCAGCTTGCCATATACGAAGCAACAAAACTAGAGTGTGTGAAGCAGGTACCTTCTGTTTCCTGGTCTTCCTTGTTGAAGCAGCATGACAGTTTTCTATTCTGATTGTTCTTTTCTTTTCTCAACTTTTTGTTTAGTGGGTCACTCGTGAATCCTCAGCGCCTATCTCGCATGCTACATTTTCGTGTGATAGTCAACTGGTTTACGCCAGCTTCTTAGATGCAACAGTATGTGTGTTCAGTGCTCAGCATCTGAGACTACGTTGTCGAATCAATCCTTCCTCTTATCTTCCTGCTAATGTCAGGTAATGTGTTACAACTTTCCTTGACATCGGTCTATCAGGCATAACCACCTTTTGGACCATGTGGTATAATCCATTTACCCATTTAGTCCCTTTGGTATGTTACCTATTTGGTCCATGTGCTATGTGGTCCCATTAGTGCATATTATGCATAGTCACATCAATAGAGATTTTACAAAGCGGGGCCCAAAAAGATAACAAATTGCATAGTATAGGAGCTTAATGGGTGATAGTTGCATAGTATATGGTTCGAAAAGGTAAATTGCATAGCGCATGGACCAAAACGTATAACATGAGTAGCAGAGCGACCAAATGGGCAAATGAGTTGTACCACAGGGACAAAAAAGGCCCTTTTTTTGTATATGATATTTGACATGTGGTGGTTTATATGCAGCAATTCGAATGTCCATCCACTTGTAATTGCTGCTCATCCACAAGAACCGAATCAGTTTGCGTTGGGACTATCAGATGGTGGGGTTCATGTGTTTGAACCGCTAGAATCGGAAGGAAAATGGGGAGTGCCGCCACCTGCAGAGAATGGGTCAGCAAGCAGTGTTCCAGCCACTCCTGTTGGACCTTCAGGTTCAGATCAACCTCAGAGATGATCTAACCCACTGCCAGATAGAACAAGTTCTTTTACATGCTTGCCTTGCTGGCCCATTCCTAAGTCATTAGGTATGTATGTCCCACACATGCTTATATACATCTCCACGTTCCTTAGTTCTTATGTTCAACTCAGTTCTGTTTTGCAGTTTGATGTTCAGCGTATGTAATTTATAGTCGAGGAACAAGTTGCAAAAGATGTGTAGAATTAGGATGTTTTGTCAGAAACTGTGTAAGGTAAATGCTGTAGAAATATTAGTTGTGAAATGTTTTGTTTTCTTTTCCATCTAGTAAGAAAGTTCTTGAAGATTTTTTTATTCTTTATGCTGTGGTTAAAATGAAGACTTAATTATTTTGACAGACCTTTGGCTACTCGCTTGGCAATTTTTGCACTTGTCTTTATAATGTATGGAAGATCTCTGTTTTAACCCCTTTTCTTCAGTCTACACACATTGGCTGGATTTGCAAATTTATTGTTTTTCTGTTCGTTTTGCAGAGAAGCCATGAATAATAGGCGTCTTATTTGGTATTTTTCTAATTGAGGAGATTACTAAGAATAAGAAACACTATTAGAGTAAATCAGGAAAGACGATGACAGTCTCTAGGCAGACCGTTACTAATTGTCGGAAATAAAGAACTGGGCAATTAGCACACGGTGAATGCTATTGTGCCATTGTTTTTTAGTAAAAATTACTTCGCCTTTTACCACAGTTGGATTAGTGAGAGTGGCAGAGTTGATAAATAAAATAAAGTCTCCATAGAACACATATCAATAAAGCAATTGAACTACTAATGTCCCCAAGTTGTGATGCTTAAAAAAATTGTTTTAGTTATTTCACTAAAAGAAAATTGTCACTCCAGCTTTCGAATTTAGTACCCTTCTCTGTGGTGGCTGGTTGGAGATCAAGACTCGAGACGTCATATATCCAAAATGTGTACCATGATACAGACTAAACTATTCAACTTCATATTCATCGTCACGTGTATACATGCTCGAATATTCTGGGCGACTGCACGAACATAAATCCATGACCCTTCAGAATTACAAAAGTGCAGTATATGAGAAACCCCAAATGACAGTTCTTCCGTAATTGTGTTTTTTGCGTTCTATGTTTTAAATCACTGTGCTTGGTTAGGATTGCTTTGAACTATTTGAAAATGAGATGTTATAAACATCAACAATGGCTAAATTAAACGATCCCAGAATGTGAATCAATTTGCCGTTGGGACTCCTATGAAATTTCGGACAAGTGAAAATGGACAACTTGGCAAAAATAATGTGTAGTTAGAAAATAATAGGCAAGAGACTAACTGAATAAATAAGGCTCGTAAGCTCGAACTGAGCTCAATCATTTTTATTTTCAAGCCGAACCCAGCTTAGGTAGGTTCGGTCGCAGAATGGCTTGTTTGTATCCCTAGATGAAACTACCAAACTTGGGACAAACATATTAATTTATATAAGTTAAAAAAAAAAGAATATTTGAAGATTGTTCCTAGCGAACTATACTACTTATTTTTTTTTTATGGAAATACACTGATTTAATCTAATTAAAATAAATATCGAGTAATACACAAATAAATCTATTAAACTTTTTAAAAAAAAGTTGCAAAAGAATATTGCGTAAAGGTTAATGAAAGGGCTTGTATTTTAAGAAAATATAGTTTAGGGAACAAATTAAATGTTCCATTGCAAGTAAAGTGAGGCATATCAGCTGAAATTTGCAAATGAATTTGTAACTGAAAATTATGAATTGCTGACTTGCAAGGGTGTATTGCAATGGATTGTAAATTGATGTGGGTTGCAACTTTGCAAGGATATATTGCTGCAAGGGAAAAGGCACTTGCAAATGTGCAAGAGATACAGCAGTTACAATTCTGCAAGAAGCAAAACAGCAAGGACTGTACACTAGCAAATCCACAAAGAAAAAAATCGTTCTAATGGAATCTGGAAGGTGATAATTTTCGTTGCAGATTAATGCCTTGCAAGACAAAGGTCTGAATACTGATTAGTGTAATAAATAACTTATCCTATTTCAGACTTGGATTTCGACCCCACCCTAGTTTCTAGCAGGTTCGCCACCCCTATTCAACAAAAAAATCTAAACCCCAACTTCTCTTTCTACAGTACAAGTCAAGGCCGCATTTATGGCTTCCCTAACAGTGGATATGGCCAGAGCTACCTCCTTCATTTCCTTCTCTTCTCGCCACCATCTCCCTCTCTCCACAGTCCGAGCATCTCTTCTCCCTCTTTTCTCAAACCCCCAACCCACCTATTCCATTCAAACTTCTCGCTCCTTCCATTCTACAATCCTCGCCTTCGGTTTCCCCAAACCATCGTTTCAAATTCCCCGTAGATTCTCTTTTGCCGCCGCCGCTGCCTCCACCACCGCCGCCCCTCACAGCGAGGATTCCGATGTCATCACTAAGATTCCTGCCGATGATCGCATTCCCGCTACCATTATCACCGGGTTTTTGGGTTCCGGAAAGGTTCGTTTCGGCTTTGTAAATAGTCTATGTAATTCTTTCCAGTTTGAAATTTTCTACTATTGAACTTTTTTTTTCAATTGGACTGATTTCTTTTTGGCAATGAGCAGACAACTTTACTAAACCATATACTGACTGCAGACCACGGGAAACGCATAGCAGTGATTGAGAATGAGGTAAATGACTATGGGAGTCTGGTTTTATTACTGTGTAAACATGAATTTGGTACCAATTCTCAAAGTTTTTGAAGTTCATTATTGTAGTTATCCAGGTTGGAGAGCAATTTTATAATGTGCAGATGATTAATTTCGTCTCCTATTGTTGAATTGCAGTATGGTGAAGTTGACATCGATGGTTCTCTGGTTGCTGCAAAAACTACAGGAGCTGAAGACATTATTATGTTGAACAATGGTTGTTTGTGCTGTACAGTGAGGGGTGATCTTGTGAGGATGATTGCTGAACTAGTGGATAAAAAGAAAGGAAGTTTTGATCATATTGTAATTGAAACTACAGGTTAGATATTTGTTAAAATGTTTTCTTATGAATCACTATAGCATATAGTAGTGACTGCTTTCTTAATGCTTTTTTGTTGTGTGGACATTGAATGATTTTGTTTTTACACATTTATTTTAATAGTCTATATTGAAACATTGCAGGGCTGGCTAATCCAGCACCAATCATTCAGACTTTTTATGCCGAGGATCAGGTTTTCAATGATGTCAAGTTGGATGGTGTTGTAACATTGGTTGATGCTAAACATGCTGCTTTTCATCTGGATGAAGTCAAACCAAAGGGAGTGGTCAATGAGGCTGTTCAGCAGATTGCTTATGCCGATCGGCTCATAGTAAATAAGGTAATTATGTTTATTGTTATGTTTAATATCTGATTGTGTGGACATAGTTACTCATGAAGGCATCACAGAATGCAATTTGTTGCATCAATGAACTTTGCATGGAACAAATCCTTAGGTCTCTATATAAACATGACTGTTCTTCTTGTCTGCGCTGTGGATGTGAATATTCCATGTTTAATTCATAGGTTATATGCTGTAGTTTGGTAAGTCAACCTTTTATGATTCTTGAGTATGACATTAAAGCAATGCCATATAACTAATTTTCTTTGTTTCCTTCTGCAACCGGTGATATATAATTCTGGTTAGAATTTTTTCTTTTAATTCCCTGGTTATTGAATAAATTACTCCGTTCTTCACTGATCCTCACATATGTCTTTATTATCAGACCGATCTTGTTGGCGAAAAAGATGTAGCCTCTTTGGTGCAGAGAATAAGGGTAGGTGCCTTTCTTTTTTTTGAATAAAAAGACGACTAATTTTTTTCAGACACTGTTTGATATTTATCTCTGAATACAGAGCATCAATGGCATGGCTCATATGAAAAAAACACAATTTGGAAAGGTTGACCTGGATTATGTTCTTGGCGTTGGAGGCTTTGATTTGGAGAGGTTTTTCTCAATATCAATTTACTTGTTGCTGCATTTAGATATTTGCAATTTTGAAAGAGTTATCCATGATATGTTTTTTTTTATAAAATTTAGTTTCCATTTCCCTTCGCTCTTTTCTTTGCTACTGCTGTCCTCAAATGTGTTTTGCCCATTTAGCTGCTTCTTGGTTGTTATGGTCCTTATGGATCTGTATGAGATGTTGAGAATTCAGCTTGAGATTATACAAGAAACAGTCCAAAAAAGAAAAAAAAGGGAATCCTTATAAGTGTGAATTTGTTGTTGGGGCCTTATTTATCTTCCTTGCAATATAACATCATCACTAAATGAACCTTGGTTGTTGTGTCATTTTTCAGAGCCAAAATACAGTTTTTAATGAAGTTTATGATATCATGGATACTCTTAGCCACAATCCATGGATTTTCTGTCTAATTTTTTCTGGATGACTTCTCAGGATTGAGAGTGCTGTTGATGCAGAAGGGAAGGATGATCATACCAGTCATGACCATCAGGATCACCATGACCACCACCATCATCATGATGAACATGATAACCACCATCATGGTAACTCTAGTTGTCAAGTAATTATTTGATAGCTTGTTCTAGTTAGGTTCTTGATAAGTAGAACCAACAGTGTTTTTCCCAACTGCTGGAGATCGCACAACTGCATAATATCATGCCAAGTTAACTGTTTTCCATATTTTTTATTTAGAAAATTTGAGTGGATGTGCATGCATCCAAGCGTGTATATGCTCCATTTTGTGAATGCCATGACATTTATAATAATAAACTACTTATCTTTGCCACTTTATGTGATAGTTTGTGAACTAATTTAGCATTGTGGGTGCTATTATTACGTAGAACATCACGATGGTCATCATCATTCCCATGACCATACTCATGATCCTGGTGTTTCGTCTGTCAGCATAGTTTGTGAAGGGATATTAGACTTGGAGAAGGTTGGTATATGTTCTTCCCAGTTGAATTTAATATGCACATGTCTTACTTAAAAAAATTTCACATATTTGCTGATCTCATTAAATAATATATGCAATTATTGTTTGTACGGATCTGTTTCCATGACTTGCTATTTTCAAGTTGGATTTTATTCTGCTGGAGATTTAATAGATTGACAATAGCATCATCTGTTGTTTCAGGCTAATATATGGCTTGGTACTTTGTTGATGGAACGTAGTGAAGACATATACAGGATGAAAGGTCTTTTATCTGTTCAAGGCATGGATGAGAGATTTGTGTTTCAGGTAAGTTAGAGCTTTAGAAGTGCTTAAATTTGATTAATAATATCAATTAATGCCAATTAAATCAATACTGATTGAATCGACTCATATGTCGTTAGATTTTTATCTTGAAACTATAAAGTTATAACCTTTGGACATGTTTCGTGCATAGTTGTCAAGGCGCCAGGCGCATCCCAGGCGCCAGGGGTCCTGGAGCCTAGGCGCAAGGCACACTCTAGGCACATGCTAGGTTCACCAACTAAAAAAAATTATAATTTTGCTAAATGTTAAAACCATGAAAGCAAACTAAAAGGTTCATCAGTTTATATTATCTTATGTGTTCAAACCAATTTAAATGATATCTTTTTGTAAGATGCAGTGATCATTTTTTCATTAATAATATGATTATTACTATTTTCTTATCAGTTACTTATCATTTAGTAGAGAATCTTTCATATATAATATTTTTTGCTCTAATTTCTTTCCATAATGTCTTTTTATTAAATTCTTTTCTTTCCTGAACTCTAAACTTTCCTAAATCAATATATTTCTTAAAAAACCTAATTTTGGTGTCAGGCGTGCCTAGGCGCACGCCTTTAGTGCTTGGAGCCTAGAGCCTGATGCATCTAGATGCACACCTTTCGCATGTGAGGAGCCTGGTAGGCGCCTAGGCTATGAGGTTGGAGCCTGGTGAGCCTGGAGCCTAAGGCGCGCCTTTGACAACTATGGTTATGTGTGCAACTTGTTTTATTCTCCATATCCTCTTATATCTTCCCCTAACTGTGCACAACCATAACTCCAGCATATGGAGATTATGATCTTATTCTGATCTAGGCTTCATGGTGGACATATCATTGAAGTTATTGTGCGGACATTACATATATCCATGAAATCAGTGTCTGATAGATGTGAAAAAGAATTGAATTTGAGTTGAACATAACCTTTGGATTGCCTATTAAGGGCCAGCAGTTGTCAAAAAAGTTCATGAATGAAATTAGATGAGTTTTATGTTTTTAAATTTATCTCATTCTGCATAAATTCTGAGATTACCTTATTAAGGGCCAGCAGTTGTCAAAAAAGTTCGTGAATGAAATTAGACGAGTTTTATGTTTTTAAATTTATCTCAGTCTGCATAAATTGGAATAAGAATTTAGTAACATGCACAAAATGTTTCAATAATCTTGCACCAAATAGATGCTAATCGCGATCTTAGCTTATGCATGACATATGTTGACATGATACAAAATCCACATTTTGGGGGAAGATACATACAATGTGGAGCAATCTTCTGTATGTTTTCATTTATGATATAGACCAATCTCATGTTTTCTTCATTTGTAATAAAAATAGCACTTCTTAATGGGACCAACATCGGTCAGTGGTGGTGTAGTTGAATTGCTGACCGGGGTTACCAAAACGAAGAAAATCACTTATGCTCAATACTATTTTAATGTACCAAATTTCAGGGTTTCTTGATTCATTGTAATATTAGGCTATAACATATGTACTTGCTTAAAAGAATGAAATAGATGACGGACCTAACAATGTCCTAAAACTCTTCTATTGTTACTGACAATAGTTGTTGAGTTCATTAAAACAAATGATTCTTTGTATTATTATTTGTTTATTTAAGCAGGTAAAAGAGTTATTTTATAGCGGGTTTGAAACGGTGTGGTTGTGTACCATTTAGTTATGTTCCATTTGTTATTTACCGTGTCATGTTGTTTCGTGGCAGGGTGTGCATGACATATTCCAAGGTTCACCAGACCGGCTATGGGGTGCAGACGAGCCTAGAATAAATAAGATCGTGTTCATAGGGAAGAACTTGGATAAACAAGAAATCGAAAAAGGCTTCAGAGCCTGTTTGCTGTGATTACTTGACACAAAGATATATTTTATTCCAGTGCTTCTTGCTGTAGTGCAAAGGGCATGACCATTAGTGACCCATTCTAGAGCTGATTAATATGTAAATGGTCGTACAAGACATTCCACTTCAATAGAGACTAAAGATTTTATATTTTAGTACTTGCTTTGCTTTATTTTACCCAATACAAAAGTCGCAATACTATTTTCTTCAAAATCATACCAAACAAATCCATAAAATTTCATATAGAATTATAATTTTTTCATATAATTTCTCAATTTTCATCACTATCATATCTCCATTAATCAAGTACAAAGAATTTCAAATAAACTAGATCCAGTTTCCATAATTATTTTATTTTATTTATTATTTATTTATATATTTTTGAATATCTCCTTTATTAGGGGCATGCTGTGTTTAATCCCATGTGATATGCGTGCTATCATTGCGTATTTTTAAAAAATATTAAAATAGAGATGCCCAGCGGAAATAACGGATCTCATCACGTTTGAGGAAATTGATTGAAGGATACGACAATATTTTGTCCGTACACTATCGGATTAAATTTAATTATACAATCTCTCTTCATAAGCTGACGGCTTAAATACATAAAGGCCCGGCATTATTGATTTAATACCCCTTCAATTTTCAAATGTATCCACTCGCTCGGAGCTATGTAAAATGAATCTAACCGCTGTTTCAACTCGCCCCTTTCAATAAGATCCATAGATATGGACCCATGCGTGAAATACACGCTCGCTAAACTTGTAAAAAAGTAAAAATAATATAATTTTTAAGTTTCTTCCCAGATTAACATTATGAGTTCCACTTTCCCCCTTTTTTCTTGTAGTTCTTGGTGAAATCCCCATAACCAAAAACACGATTTTTGTTGAAATGTAAAATTGAGAAAAGAGAACGGCCTATTTTTGAACTCGAAAGTGACGAAAATTTTGAAAACGGTAATTTGAGGAAGACAAGTGTGAAGCCCTAAATTTGATTCTGTCAAAATCGCCAAAAATTCAAAGAGGATTTGAAGCTTCATAACGTAACAGAATTCAAATCTGAGGGAATAAAATCAACATTCAAACTGAATTTTATTGTAATTGTTGCAGAAATGGAAATAACACCACAATCCCCTAGTTCTAGTGCAAAGCTACCTATCTGCTCAACCTTTTCATCATCTTGCAACTTTCATTCTGTTGTTGCTTATAATTCAGCCCTTTTTCACTCTCTAACCTCTCTAGAAGCACAATAAGATGAACCCCCTTCTTTTCTTTTTTTCTTTTCCTTTATACGGTCTATTAACCAATGA
The DNA here is from genome assembly GCA_947683365.1 of Euphorbia pulcherrima. Taxonomy (NCBI): domain Eukaryota; kingdom Viridiplantae; phylum Streptophyta; class Magnoliopsida; order Malpighiales; family Euphorbiaceae; genus Euphorbia; species Euphorbia pulcherrima. Next base: position 12,368,079 of record CANTUS010000016.1, read on the forward strand.
TAAATTAGTCCGTGATAAAATATAGCCTGTGTGAAATTAAAGTGTAGGTTGTAGAGAAGAGATGGCTTTTTTTATGATTAGCGATGGCCTTTTTGTAAAACGAAGAGATGGCGTTTTTGTAAAACAGATATGCTTTTTTGCAGGTTAATGTTCAATCAGAAAGAGAAAGTATATTTTTTTTTACTTATTTCTCAATTCACGCTCCATTTGTGGCGTTTGTAATCACACTCCTTGCCATTTGTCGCATTAGACCATATGTGGGGGCTTTGACCGTGATTCCAATTCCCACCATCGCAGCGGCTCATTGCTCCGGCGGCGGCTCTCACTCTTCACTGTGTTCTTCCGCCTTTTCTCTCTCTAAATCCCAATATTCCGGTCATCCTCCATCTCTCTCCTCCTAATCTATTCATTCTTCCTTCTTCTTCTTTAATGGCGATTTGCTTTTCTCCCGTAAAACCGATGACACTTTCTCCACCATTACACAATTCAAAAAAACCTACACTCATTCGCTGCAGCTTCTCTCTTCCCACAACCACCACCGTTGAACCCCAACCGGCCTTCTCCTCCGTCAAATCTTTCGCCCCAGCCACCGTCGCCAATCTCGGCCCCGGCTTCGATTTCTTAGGCTGCGCCGTCGACGGTCTCGGAGACTATGTCACCGTCCGCGTCGATTCCTCCGTCCATCCCGGCGAGATCTCCATCTCCGATATATCCGGAACCCACGCCAGTAAAAAGCTATCCAGAAACCCTCTATGGAACTGCGCCGGAATTGCTGCTATTGCCGCAATGAAGATGCTGAATATCCGGTCAGTAGGCCTCTCTCTTACCCTAGAAAAAGGTCTACCTCTGGGAAGTGGCCTTGGATCGAGTGCTGCAAGCGCAGCCGCCGCTGCCGTGGCGGTTAACGAAATTTTTGGGGGAAAATTAGATGTGGAGGATCTAGTGGTTGCCGGACTTGAATCCGAAACCAAAGTTTCAGGTTATCATGCTGATAATATAGCTCCGGCGATAATGGGAGGATTTGTGTTGATTAGAAACTATACTCCATTGGAATTAATGAGCTTGAAGTTCCCTGAAGAGAAAGATTTGTTCTTTGTGCTTGTAAGTCCAGATTTTGAGGCGCCTACGAAGAAAATGAGAGCGGCTTTGCCAGGGGAAATTGAGATGGCACATCATGTATGGAACTGTAGTCAAGCTGGGGCATTAGTGGCGTCTGTGCTTGAAGGGGATTTGAAAGGGTTAGGCAAGGCATTGTCAAGTGATAGAATAGTTGAGCCTAAAAGGGCGCCATTGATTCCTGGAATGGAAGGTGTGAAGAGGGCAGCACTAGCGGCCGGGGCATTTGGGTGCACGATTAGCGGAGCTGGGCCTACTGCTGTGGCGGTAATTGATAGTGAAGAGAAAGGGAAGGAGATTGGGGAGAGAATGGTGGACGCCTTTAGGAGAGAAGGTAATTTGAATGCTGTGGCTATGGTGAGGAGATTGGATAGACTTGGTGCTAGGCTTGTTGGCAGTGTTCCAATAAGTTAATCAAAGTATGTTTCCTTAATTTGTTGTTTTTTTGCGTTTTGATTTTTGTTAGTTTCTGTGGATAGGAGTTCTAAGTGAGAATTCAGATTTAGATGGTTTTGCAGTATTGCAATAAGGAAACAAACTATTCTGTACTTGTGTGACATTTCTTCTTTTCATCGAGTCATTAATAAAAGACGTGTTACAATCTGATTTTGTTGCCCAAAATTTGCATATATTAGCTCAACAACAAGAACAAATTAATAAGCTTAGAGGAATGATAAGTACATGTTTTCTTAGATTGGGATTAACATAGTTACATACTGCTTTAACACTTAGAACAATATCCAATCTAATGTCACATCAAAGATTCCTGCCAATGGTCGCATTCGTGCTACCAGTGGGTTCTGGAAAGGGGCAACCTCTGTCTATTTTATCTGAGTTCAGCTTTGTAAATGGTCTCTGTAGTTATTTGTAGTTCAAAATTCCATTTTCTTGAAATTTTTAAACTGGAATTTAATTGGGATGACATTTCTGTTTTGCAGTGACGAACTGACAACCATAGTTGTTAATGCAAGGGTCAGGGTCCTGCGCCTACCTTAGGGCGCTCGCTTAGGTACGCCTTAGGGCGAACGCCTAGGCACGCCTTTTGGTGTGCGCCTCGTGTGCCTTAGGCACGTCTCAGATACACTTATTTTTCTAGGTGGTTTTAACTTACTTTAATATGTGTTGTCCATCTGTTTTTAAGAGTTTTAACAATAATTTAAGGCTAGATATTCCTAATTCAATTTATTTGTATATTCCTAATCCAATGTATAAATTTTGCATATATATGTGCATCTAGCATTTCTCTTAGTCCCTTTTCTAGTATTGTTGTTGCATTTAACTTCACTTTTAAAGAAAATATTTTTTTCAAATTTTCAGCGCCTTGCGTACTTCAGGCGTGCACCTGGCCCTTGGCGCCTTGACAACTATGCTGATAACAATACTAAACCATATATCAACTGCCGACCATGGGAATGACATATCGATTTTTGAGAATGAGGGGTTTCGAAAACTTTTTGGCTGCTAGCTTGTTAATTATTAGCACCATTTATTCTATCAAAATGGCAGTAGCCTCTTTATATATTTTGGTATCAGCATGAACTTAGTTCAAAATCTCAAGCACCATATCATCGTTATCTATCTTGCTTTTGAGTATGAGGCCCTATTCTTTTCAACTTTTGAAAGCTTAACTGAATTGGACTGAAGTTGGAACTAAAATGAATTGAACTAAGCTGAACTGAACTGAACTTGTTTTAGTATAAGTTTATAACTACACATAGTTGAAGTGCACTGTAGTGGACTGAACTGAACTGAAGTTGTCTGAACTAAACTGAATTGAATTGTAGTACAAGAGAACATGACCTAAGTTGATCATATATAGATTCAAAATTTCCTCTCCTAATGTTGAATTGCATTAGGGTGAAGTCAAACCTAAGGGAGTGGCCTATGAGGCTGTTCAGCAGATTGCTTATGCTGATCAGCTTACAATTGCAATTTCTTAAGCAAGAATATTTGGGTTTTTGCATAAGATATTGTTGACATGATGTGTCTGAGAGCATATGCTATGTGGAGCAACTTTCTGTAGCACATGTTTTCATTTATAAGACAATGCCATACTAAACTTCTTGGAATTTTCTTGTATAACCAACCTTTAAGCTCGACATAGTTAATGTTGGGCAATTTCAATCTCACCACCTAATTATTTGAAAACTTTGAGGAGAACAACTTAAAATAAAAGAGAAATGATTTGTACTTAAAATTTATGATCTTTCATTAATCACATCATTCCCATGTAAATAATAAAATGTTTAGCCTTCTATAGCATACAAATTTAACCAACTAATTAATTCCAATAGCACAATATAAATATATAATACTCCATTGAGTCAACTAATAAAAAATTCAATTTTAATAAAACTAAATATTATCATACTTCAAGCCGCATTTTCAAATAAGTGCAAGTGAAGGAGAAGTTAATGTCTTAGTGGTTAGTACTAAAGCTTTGACCCTAAATGTTTCAAGTTCGAGTTATATCTGAGGTGGAGTGGGGTTTTTCTTTATATTTAATATAAAAGCGCAATTGCACACAGGTGATAACAATAACTCTTCTATTTAATATATAAAAAATATGCTACAAGAAGAAGAAGGGAGCAATTGATTGAAACAAACTATCTACAAATTGTCTGTCTTTGAAGAAATTCATAAATAAGAATTTTCTGAATTGAAAAAACAAGTAATTTAAACAAAAAAATTTAAAATTTATTACATGCCCTTCGCATCAAAAGGGAGATCAGACAGCTCTGGGCAATTAGTAATACGGGCATCCATGAGAGCGGGAAACTTCAATACTTGAGGACAGATGCACACCTTAGAGAACATGATCTTTCAAACGCATACTCCTCAAGTTTGAGAATATTCCAAAGCGTTCATCAAGCTCTTTGATTTCCACAGCCGCCTAGGACTTCAACTAATGATTCACAGCTACGCAGATCAAGAACTTGAAGCATTGGAGCGAAAATGTTCTATCTTCGAAGAATTCGAAATCCAAAGACCTTGAAGCCTCACCACATGGTAACGGGTAGCATCCATTTCAAATTGGAGACTTGTACAATGATTTATTGTAAGACTTTCCGGCTGTTTCATTTTTGACAAAAACGTAAAATTGTTTATTTTCTGGAGTGTTAGTCTGTGAATGCATTTACCTATCTTGTGAGAGTCTAAAAGCTTTTCAAAAGCAATATGGGTGAATATTTCATCCTTACCCTCGGCGCTCGTCGACTCCTCTACCAACATAGTGTAGTTGGTGGTCTTCCTCAATTCCTCGAGACATCTCCCAACATCAGATTCAAAATCCACAATCGGTATCACATTAACACGAAGCCACAACATCAAAATCATGTTCGATAAGTGTTTCGACAGCCTTGAGTTTTTCGTATACGCTGAATCTCACGATTTTGCTAAATCAGGGAAAACAAAGAACATTCCCCCTCTCCTGAAGCTCTCGCTCGGCTGGTTCGATCACTTTGTCCACATCAGCTAAAACGCTATCTGCTTTGCAGAGCCACTCGGTAACTTTTTCGGTTCGCTTCCTGTATGCGCTCTCTTCAAGCATCAACATCGTCTCGATGCGCCGTTTCCTACTTCTCAACCGCTCTACTGTGCTTCTCAAGGAAACGATCATGGCTTCCAGCCCGGTGAAACCAGGCCAAGTAGACTCGTGTTTCCTTCCTCCTTGTGGTCCTTGCCTATAAATAAATCTTTCATCTCCTATTTAGACTAGGACTGTATTTCCCTGCTCAATACGGAATCCTTAGCCAATATTTCTAATTAGATTATGCTTCCCTAATTGGGATAAATTTAATTAAATAAAAAATGAAATAGAAAAGAAATTAATCTCTTGATGGTACCGGATATAATGTTTCCAACATTGTTTTAAAAATTTCTATTTTTCACAAGGCCGTCCAATTTTATGCTCCTAATATGTTATTAAACGCTAGATCGATTTATTATCATATAGACACTGTTTTATTCGATTTTTCCACCTTAACAATGGCTAGATGCATTTTTTCAAGATACGGCTATTTACAATAATTATAGTTGAATTTTTTCTAATTGAAAAAAATTATCTTAATTGGTAAAACTAATATATCATAGTGTTCTTATCATATAAATATATTTTGAGTCTCAAATTATAAAATAATGTGCTATGAAGCAACGAAAAATAAGGGATATAAAATACTTTGGATCAATATTAAATGTGTATTATTATTATTCTTATGTTATATTTTTTTTGCTATAATTTTTATTTTAAATTGAGTTTATAGTTTTAATATATGTTAAAAATAAAAAAAATAAAATATAAATCCGATTAATACCTGGATAACTCCTACCTAGGTTTGCGAGGCTGTAGCCGCCCCATCAGTGGGCACCCATTTTAAAACAATGGTTTCTAAACACACCGCGGCCAAATTACTAATTCATGATTTCTTCCTCTTTGTACGGTTTCTTTTTCACATATTTTTGGCTAAAAGAAAATGTAGAGGCAAAAGGTGAAAGTAGACCGTTCAAGTAAACTGCACGTGGTCCGCCTAGCGGTTCAAGCCTGTCTTTTACGTGTAACATATATATTAAATATTGGCTCGACCCGACCCTATTCATAAAAGCTCAAAAATATTATAGATGGACTTAAATATTATCTCAATACTAAACTCGATCCGACCCATTTAATTATATATAATATATTATATAAACATACTAAACTATCACTATTAAATGATATTATTCTAGATCACAAATTTAAGTCATACTTTATAGTAATTTATAATATTAGATTTTAGTAATTTAATGTTTTATGTCAAATAGAAATTCAATTTTGTTACTTGGATGGATAATACTATTTTCAACATATTGTTATGTTAATTCTTATTCTAGTATAATTTTTCTTAAAAAAAGAAACATTAGTTTGAAAGTCAAGCCCGGATATTATTTTTATAGGCTAGCTTGGACTTGGGCGAGGCATTTTCTTGTGAGATTTATCAAGTCTGGCGCACACCCAGGCTAACATGCCCATTTAACAGTTTAAAATGAAAGTTGAGTTTATAAAGTGATTGAGGTTCAGTTTAGGATTACTTTCTCAAACTGCTTATTTTAAAAGCTCAATTTTTAAGCTTGTCCTATAAACAACAGATTTGATTTTGAAAAAAACAGGTCAGACAGTTCCTAATTAATTAATATGAAAGATAAAAATATGTTGTTCAAAAATAAAATATGTAATTCTATTCAAAGTGAAAACAACTTAATTTAATAGCAGCTTAATAAGTAATATTAAACTAGCATGAAGCTCCATGCTAATAGCGATCTTACCATGTTGCCACGTAGATAATGAACCGATTTAAAATATGTAGCCTAAATAATGCAATTTGAAAACATGCCAAATGCAATTTGTGCGGCAAAAACCGATACAACGAAATATTTATAATATACAAGCATAAAAAATGGTTGAATTAGGATTCTAATTCATTACTGATTAGAATTCCAAAAAAAAAATCATTACTTATTAAAGTTTCAATACCATTAAATCAGTAATTCAGTCATATACATATTTTTGTATTTTAATGGTTTCAGTCTAATTTAATTGTTGAAAGATTGGTCAAAGAAAGGGTTCCTCGGACTAACCTTTAAAAAAAGAATAGACGTCTATCTTCGCCGGAGATGGTGGCTGCAAGATAGAAAGGACCTTAAAGTGACTAGCCGTGTGACCGGCGTAGATTCTCCAATACTTAAGTCAGTGACGGTGAAAAAGAGGAGGCAAGAGAGATTGAGAGAAGGAGAGAGATAGATAGAGAGAGTTTGTGAGTTCAGATGTGATACCTAATGTTAGGAGTGAGTCCATATTTATAGAATGTAGATTCCTGATTAGTGTAGGAGTGTGATTCCTAATAAGGCGGTGAGGAGTCCTTGTTGGCCAATGATCCTCTTTAGGCCTTGTTTCCTCTATAGGAGGGGTGTTCTTGTTTATCCATTTAGGAAAGGGATAAAGTTCTTATTTATTTGAATAGGAAAGAGAGTTATAAATGGACTCAATCACGTCATCGAGGTGGTGCTGCCTTGGTTCTTCATTCGACTAGCCGGATCACCATCTGGTCGCGAGGTCAACTGACACTTAGGTGCCACGTGGTTCCTTCATTCGGTGTCTGTAAAATATCGAATTATCAAAAGTATCCCCTCAAGTGTAGTAAAATTCTTTAGGATTTGTTCCGGCCTGATTGACAAGTGGTCAGACTCTTCACTTTTTATAAATATGCCAAGTACTGAGTGTGCACTCGGCTCCAACTCTTCAGTTTCTGCAATGACAACTATCATCATTAATTTCTCTACGAGCAGCGTGTAAACAGTGGATGGTATGACACGTGGTTGTGAACAATGGTTGATTTTGGAAAGATGTCTTTTCACGACTGCTTTAAATAGTACGGTTTTCACCCACTTTCATTTTTTACACTTCATCTTCTTTGCTAATATTCTGGACTTCTGTTTTTTACTCTCAGGTGACTCAAGGACTTCCGGCGGTGCTCTCTCTTCAAGCAAGCTTCCTCCCGTCGCCGTTTTCCTCCCTTTTGTTAGATATGACGTATGCCCTTAAGGCAATTAGGGCGATATATCTTAATTATGTAATAGTACGAATAATTTATTTAATCAATAAAGGCATTTGTTCTTTTGTTTATATCAATGTGTTTTTATACATATATATTATAGCTGGTTAAAATATATTCATTGATGTATGTATACAAAAGTCCTTGACATATCATAGCAAGAAGTCAGAGATATTATAGTTGGACTATATTTGGTAGAACCTACTTCATGTGTAATTATGATTACGTCTAAATTGTCCCTAGTCACAGTATCATCAAGAAAGGATATTGATGAAACGGAAAGACTAGCATGTGGTCAACTTTCTTGGAAAGGGTCCAAGCAGTTAATCTCCTAAAGACTGAAGGTGGTGCCTTAAGCTTGACACATGGATATATCTGGGAGATATATTGGAGACCGCAGCAAGATAAACACTTGGTATAAATATCAATGTGTTAGTGTTTATCTTCATGCAATAAGCTTTGCGAATGCCCTCATACTTGAGATGCTAGTTGCCTTGTGTGGCACTATTGCTATACTTTGGGTCATTGCTATGCACTCATTAATTTAGGGTGCTACGGGTGATTACTGGTATAGTGATGACAGCACGTTGGTAGGCTGAGTAGTCGGAAAGAATCCATCGCTCCGGATATATTAAGGAGTTGTACCTGGCCACTTGTTGAAGTGATGATTGCCATAAACCTCTGATCAGAGTATGTGTTTGACAGAAATTGTTTCTAGTCAAACACACTATGGTAAAAGGCAATATACTTTGGTAATAAGTAAATAACTGGGATAGCTTGGAGCAACCTTGTTATTAGTGGGTTAACACTTTAACCGAACCCAATAAACCAGATGGTACTAATATTAAAGAATGGAAGGAATTTATCGCACTGGATAACTATTGCATTAACCGGGATTAAGTCATAAGCATAAATGACGTTCCGAGTAATGGGGGATGGTAGACCCTTGCTAGAGGCGTACTACAGTCGTTTAAGGTAATCAAGTTCTATTCACGGTCTAGAACATCGAGCCAATGGTTTCATTAGAACAAGGGTTGGTTAAGCCTTAACAGCTCAATACTTCGGGATCCTATAAGGTCACACACATTGGACCTTCATCGGACTAAGTAAAGAACTAATAGATTTATTCTATTACAAAATATAACATAAATAATAATTGGATTATTGTTTGATTGGTTAAAATTGATTAGATCAATTTTGGATAGACCAAGGAATTTATTTTGACCGGTAACTAATTAATTAGAGTCATAAATAAATTATAAATTGATTAGATCAATTTTGGTTGGACCAAGAAATTTATTTTGAATGATGACTAATTTATTAGGGTCAGAAAATAAATAATTGAAAAGGGATTAAAAAGGGAAATTTTGCATTGGCGAGTTTAATTGGACCGAGAGTATAAAAATATTTTGTACAGACTCGAGTGCGCGGGAGTATACCGAAAGGTGTGCAAGCAATGTTGGGCATTGCTTGCGGCAGCCCATAAAAATGGTACCAAGCCCAAAGCATAAATCCTAAGTGAGATAATTAATCTCTCGGGTACTTGAGCAAGTTATTTTTGTGGCGCCTGAATTTATTCCGGCACCGCTAGTTTATATTTTTGGGTGAGGCTTCTAGAGTGGTCTAGCAACTACTCGAGGCTTCATAGTTTTTCCTCCTAGGGAGGTTTTGGTTGGTGGGGTTCGTGTGGATACGGATAGAGGCTATCCTACGACTGGAGGCTTGTGCAAGAAGGTCCTGCAAAAGCACACTTCAACTGGTAAGTTCTTTTTCTTTCTCTTTTAATTATTAAGTCTTTTTCTTTAAGTGTTTTTAGACTTAATAATTATGCTTAGGTTATTTTTGTATGCTTAGTTTATTTTATGCTTAGATTATAACTTAGAGTTATAACATGCTTAGTATAAAATAAATATGCTAGGATATAATTTAGAATTATGGTATGCCTAGTCCTTTACCATGCTAACCTAGGTAGAGAATTATTTAGTTAAGGCTTTATTTAATTTATATGCAACTAATAGGAGTTACTGGGACAGGGACAAAATTTTGAATTTCCGTCATGCCTCTTATGCATGTTCAATTTGACTGGCAGTTCCCAACAGTAGTATCAGAGCCTGCCTATTTAGTGCATAATTAAGTTAGAAGCAAACTAAATATTATTTTCTAAATGAAATGATTTATCTATTTAATTATTTGGAATAATATATATAAACTTCTGCCTTTCATTTGAAGGTTAGAAATTAGTTATGAATAATTTTGAATAAGCCTGCTCAACTTACTCAAATTATACAAGTGTCAATAATTTATTTAAATTACATGGGTTATAGATGCTCCCAATTTACATGAATTGGAAGAACAAAATTTATTAGTTCAAGAGAATCCATTGGTCTTCAAGTTTGTGCCCGTATTTGTTCTGGCTAAGGATTGGACTTGGTGTCTACTCCTCATAGGGCACCTCTCCTACCTGGGAACCTATATCGGTGCAATTTGAATTGACCAATCGGGGATTTATATGAACTAATTTATTTTTAGTATATAAGATGGTGCTTATATATGTTTCTATGACAAAGTAAAAAATTAAAATTATTGAATAAAAGCTTAAAGGAAATGCAATATAAATATAACAAATAAAAGTGTTAATTATTTTGCATATAATCTAGGTTGATGGAATAATTATAATAAATAGCTGAACCCACCTAAGGTTAGACCTTATAAATTAATTCTAAAATTCCCTGAATTAATACAAGTCATTATAATTTTATCCATCTGATAAAATTCTAGATTGGGTGAGACGTTTAACACCAATAAAATCCCAAAGTAAGTATATTAAGGCAAGTTATAGTCTTCCTTACTCAAATTTATAATACGGTCTTTTTGGGCTATCAAAGTGCTACGCAAAGCGTTCCTTTTAGTCCACATTGATTGGTTGTAAAGTTTGAGATAAGGTCTACCTTAACAGAGCTGGGGTAGTCCACCATAAAATTGGGGGCTAGACCAGGATCGGAAACATATTCAAGGAGATGCTAATATAAGAGCACACGTCCCTTGGGATTATGGAACTTCAATGAATTAGCAATTGCATGCGATGCAAATGGAATGGGATTCCAACTATGACTTACTATTATGACTTGACTCATAAAATTAGGGGTTGTAATAGACTAGTTATAGATGCTACCTACTAGAAAATTTAGCTGGGCTAAAATTCACGAATTCAATAGAATGGGCTATTGTAAATTTCGAAAAAAATAGTAGGAAAATGTATTTAATTAAAAATCCTCATATTAAATACATGTACTTAAACTAATATCTAAACACTTTTCTTTTCTTATGTCTTAGGTTGAAAATGGCTTCCAATTTTAATCTCCGTATGTTACTTGACACCAAATTGAATGGCTCGAACTTTTTTGATTGGTTCCGAACAGTGAGAATAGTTCTCAGATCTGAGGGAATTGCCTATGTCCTAAGTGAAATTTTCCCTGTAGAACCTGATGTTGAGGATCATGTGGAACATGATGCCTGGTTGAAGCACAGGAAAGATCGTGAGACTGCCATGTGTATTATATTAGGGTCTATGAATCCTGAGCTTCAGAAACAACATGAGAACATGCCCTTGGAGGATATGGTTCTCCATCTTGAAGAACTCTTTTCGGAGAGGGAGAGGACAGAGAGGTATGAGACCTCCAAGCTCCTTTTCGGGACTAAGATGCAGGCTGGCACCTCTGCCACTCAGCATGTACTGAAGCTCTTGGGATACCTTGAGAAGCTGAATCGATTGGGATTCGAGATGAATCATGACTTGAGCATTGACCTTGTGTTGATGTCCTTGACAGATAGTTACTCAGGCTTCGTAACTAACTATTACATGAATAGGATTAATTCAAGTATCCCTGAATTAATTAACATGCTGAAAGTAGTAGAACCTCAGATCAAGAAAGATCAGAAACCTCTACTGTTGGTTAAAAAAGGCAAGGCTTCTAAGAAGAAGAAGCAGGCACTGGGTGCCAAGAAAAGAATCAGTAAGAAGAAGAATGAAAAGAAGGCATCTAAGTATGTCTGCTTCTAATGTGGCAAACCGGGACATTGGAAGAGGGATTGCAAAGCTCCTGCTTCTGAGCATTTGAAGAAGAAGCCTACAGAGGCATCTACTTCAGGTATATTTATAATTGAAAACTTTGCTACTTTTCCGCAATACTGGTTGTGGTTCTCATATCTGTACTTCTGTGCAGGGACTAAGGAACTGTAGAAAACTTGCAAAAGGGGAGACGGACCTACGTGTGGGAAATGGAGCCAGAGTTGCTGCATTAGCCGTAGGGAGCTTTAGTCTTGTTTTGCCAAGTGGACTTGTTTTAGTTTTGAATAATTGTTATTACCTTCTAAGTGTTACTAGAATATTGTATCTGTTGCGTGTTTAGCAACAGAGGGATTTAAAATTTTATTTTCGAATAATAATTGTCAGATTCGTTTGAATAATATTCTTTATGGTTATGGAATGTTAAAAGGTGGCATTTATATTCTTGATACTAAAACAGAAGTTTTCAATATAAACAATGTGAAGAAAGTTAAATTAGATAATGAGAATTCCTTTTACTTATGGCATTGCCGTTTAGGCCACATAAACAAAGATCGCTTAACCAAGTTGCATAAGCGTGGACACTTGGGCTCAATAGACTTAGAGTCTTATGGTGATTGCGAACCTTGTTTAAAAGGAAAAATGACAAAGTTACCCTTTAAAGGAAAGGGTGAACGAGCCACGAGTACATTGGAACTTATACACACTGATATGTGTGGTCCAATGAGTGTTCAGGCACTAGGAGGATACTCCTACTTCATAACCTTTATTGATGATTACTCACGATACGGTTATTTGTACTTGATGAAGCACAAGTCTGAAAGTTTTGAAAAATTCAAACTATTCAGAGCTGAAGTAGAGAAATAGCTTGAGAAAAGTATTAAAACACTTCGATCGGATCGAGGTGGAGAATACTTGAGTCAGGAGTTTCAGGATTATCTAAAGGAAAATGGGATAGTTCCCCAGTGGACCCCTCCTTATACACCCCAATATAATGGAGTGTCAGAAAGGAGGAATCGGACTTTATTAGATATGGTCAGGTCCATGATGAGCCATGCAGTTCTTAGTAAATCCTTTTGGGGATATACACTTGAGAGCGCGGTTTATGTCTTAAACAGAGTGCCCTCTAAATCAGTTGATTTTACACCTTATGAAAGATGGTGTAACAAAAAGCCATCTCTAAATCACTTAAGAGTATGGGGTTGTCCTGCTATGGTAAACAGGATAGCGTCAGATAAGCTAAATGCCAAGGCTGACAAATGTCTGTTCATTGGATATCTAAAGGAAACAATTGGATATCTGTTTTACCAACCCGAAGCACAAAAGGTATTTGTGTCTCGGAATGCTCACTTTTTGGAAAAGGAACACTTACTTGAAAAGGTCAGTGGGAGCAATATTGAACTGGAAGTTCAAGAGGAAGAAACAGACGATCAACTGATTGACCCCGTTCTAGATACACAAGAGAGTGTGATCCAAGAACAAACTGTCGAAACACAATCATTGCGAAGATCAGGTCGTGTTCATAAGGGTCCCGATAGATATGGGTTTATCATCACTAATGATAAGGAAATATATCTTGTGGAGGATGATGAACCAAGGACATATGATGAGGCAATGAAAAGCTCAGATACTGATAAATGGCAAAAGGCCATGAAATCAGAAATGGATTCCATGTACGAGAACCAAGTTTGGAATTTGGTTGATGCACCACAAGAGGTTAGACCAATTGGGTGCAAATGGGTCTTCAAGAAGAAGACAGACATCGACGATAATGTAATTACCTATAAAGCAAGATTGGTTGCGAAAGGTTATAGTCAACGGGAAGGTATTGACTATGATGAAACCTTCTCACCGGTAGCCATGCTCAAATCCATAAGGATACTCCTCACCATTGCTGCTCATTACGATTATGAGATTTGGCAAATGGATGTAAAAACAGCATTCCTGAATGGGGATTTAGACTGGGATATGTATATGACACAACCTGAGGGTTTTACATCTCAGAATGGCTCGAAGGTATGCAAGCTACAAAGATCCATTTATGGACTTAAGCAGGCATCCAGGAGTTGGAATATAAGGTTTGATCAGACAATCCGGGAACTGGATTTCTGCCTAAATGCAAATGAGCCTTGTGTTTACAAGAAGGTTAGTGGAAGTGCAGTCATTTTTCTAGTATTGTATGTTGATGACATTCTGCTAATAGGAAATGACATTTCTCTTCTTCAAAACATTAAAGTATGGTTGTCAAGAAAGTTCTCCATGAAAGACCTTGGTGAAGCAGCATGTATACTAGGTATAAAGATCTACAGGGATAGATCCAAAAGGCTGTTAGGTCTTTCTCAAAGTACATATATAGATAAGGTGTTGAATAGGTTCAACCTTGAGCATTCTAAGAAAGGTTATCTCCCGATGATAAAGGGGATTAACAGCTGAGTGTCCGAAGACAGCTCAAGAGAGAATGCGCATGAAAGATATACCCTATGCATCCGTGATAGGATCCATCATGTATGCTATGATATATACTAGGCCGGATGTCTCTCAGGCTTTGAGCTTTACGAGCAGATATCATTCAGATCCAGGTGAAAAGCACTGGATGGCCGTCAAGGCAATCCTTAAGTACTTGAGATGGACTAAGGATGAGTTCTTGATTTATGGAGAAGGTGATCTCACTATCAAAGGTTACACTGACGCAAGCTTTCAATCTAACAAGGATGACTTTAAGTCTCAGTCAGGTTTTGTGTATGTGTTAAATGGAGGGGCAGTATGCTGGAAGAGTTCCAAGCAAGAAACTACTGCTGATTCAACCACGGAATCTGAATACATTGCTGCATGCGAAGCAGCAAAAGAAGCTATCTGGTTAAAGGGATTTATTGGTGATCTTGGTGTGGTGCCTGAGGCTATTGATCCAATTACTTCATATTGTGATAACAATGGTGCCATAGCTCAGGCAAAGGAACCACGGTCTCATCAAAAAAACAGACATGTATCCAGAAAGTATCATATAATCAGGGAGATTATTGATGCTAAGACAATAAGATTAGAATATGTACCCAAAGCCATTGACTCAAGTCAAACATGACCAGCATGTTAAAGCATATGGATTAAAACATATGGCTAATTGGCCTTAGTGCAAGTGGGAGTTTGTTAGATATGACGTATGCCCTTGAGGCAATTAGGGTGATATGTCTTAATTATGTAATAGTACGAATAATTTATTTAATCAATAAAGGCATTTGTTCTTTTGTTTATATCAATGTGTTTTTATACATATATATTATAGCTGGTTAAAATATATTCATTGATGTATGTATACAAAAGTCCTTGACATATCATAGCAAGAAGTCAGAGATATTATAGTTGGACTATATTTGGTGGAACCTACTTTATGTGTAATTATGATTACGTCTAAACTGTCCCTAGTCACAGTGTCATCAAGAAAGGATATTGATGAAACGAAAAGACTAGCATGTGGTCAACTTTCTTGGAAAGGGTACAAGCAGTTAATCTCCTAAAGACTGAAGGTGGTGCCTTAAGCTTGACACATGGATATATCTGGGAGATATATTGGAGACCGCAGCAAGATAAACACTTGGTATAAATATCAATGTGTTAGTGTTTATCTTCATGCAATAAGCTTTGCGAATGTCCTCATACTTGAGATGCTAGTTTCCTTGTGTGGTACTATTGCTGTACTTTGGGTCATTGCTATACACTCATTAATTTAAGGTGCTACGGGTGATTACGGGTATAGTGATGACAACACGTTGGTAGGCTGAGTAGTCGGAAAGAATCCATCGCTCCGGATATATTAAGGAGTTGTACCTGGCCACTTGTTGAAGTGATGATTGCCATAAACCTCTGATCAGAGTATGTGTTTGACAGAAATTGTTTCTAGTCAAACACACTATGGTAAAAGGCAATATACTTTGGTAATAAGTAAATAACTGGGATAGCTTGGAGCAACCTTGTTATTAGTGGGTTAACACTTTAACCGAACCCGATAAACCAGATGGTACTAATATTAAAGAATGGAAGGAATTTATCGCACTAGATAACTATTGCATTAACCGGGATTAAGTCATAAGCATAAATGACGTTCCGAGTAGTGGGGGATGGTAGACCCTTGCTAGAGGCGTACTACAGTCGTTTAAGGTAATCAAGTTCTATTCACGGTCTAGAACATCGAGCCAATGGTTCCATTAGAACAAGGGTTGGTTAAGCCTTAACAGCTCAATACTTCGGGATCCTATAAGGTCACACACATTGGACCTTCATCGGACTAAGTAAAGAACTAATAGATTTATTCTATTACAAAATATAACATAAATAATAATTAGATTATTATTTGATTGGTTAAAATTGATTAGATCAATTTTGGATAGACCAAGGAATTTATTTTGACCGGTAACTAATTAATTAGAGTCATAAATAAATTATAAATTGATTAGATCAATTTTGGTTGGACCAAGAAATTTATTTTGAATGATGACTAATTTATTAGGGTCAGAAAATAAATAATTAAAAAGGGAAATTTTGCATTGGCGAGTTTAATTGGACCGAGAGTATAAAAATATTTTGTACAGACTCGAGTGCGCGGGAGTATACCGAAAGGTGTGCAAGCAATATTGGTCATTGCTTACGGCAGCCCATAAAAATGGGTTGCACATGCGCAGCCCAAAAGCAAGGCAAAGCCCACAAGGGCTTTGCCTTGCCATGTGCACAGCGTGTGACACGCTGTGCATATGGGATGGGAGTAATTACTCCCATCCCACATCGCTTAGAAGGGGGAGCAAAATGCTCCCTCAAGCTTATATATAGGCTTTCCCCTTTCCTTTCAAATGGTACCAAGCTCAAAGCATAAATCCTAAGCGAGATAATTAATCTCTCGGGTACTTGAGCAAGTTATTTTTGTGGAGCCTGAATTTATTCGGGCACCGCTAGTTTATATTTTTGGGTGAGGCTTCTAGAGTGGTCTAGCAACTACTCGAGGCTTCATAGTTTTTCCTCCTGGGGAGGTTTTGGTTGGTGGGGTTCGTATGGATACTGATAGAGGCTATCCTACGACTGGAGGCTTGTGCAAGATGGTCCTGCAAAAGCACACTTCAACTGGTAAGTTCTTTTTCTTTCTCTTTTAATTATTAAGTCTTTTTCTTTAAGTGTTTTTAGACTTAATAATTATGCTTAGGTTATTTTTGTATGCTTAGTTTATTTTATGCTTAGGTTATAACTTAGAGTTATAACATGCTTAGTATAAAATAAATATACTAGGATATAATTTGGAATTATGGTATGCCTAGTCCTTTAGCATGCTAACCTAGGTAGAGAATTATTTAGTTAAGGCTTTATTTAATTTATATGCAACTAATAGGAGTTCCTGGGATTGGGACAAAATTTTGAATTTCCGTCATGCCTCTTATGCATGTTCAATTTGACTGTCAGTTCCCAACACCTTTAACTCTAGGAGTCAAAGTTCTCCTTGTGTTTGATTTTTTTCTTGGTTTTGCTATACTTGTGATTTCTAGTATGTACCTGGATGTCGTACGAGGTAGCTTTAGATATCTGCTTCTAGCCTCGGTGGCGAATTTGTTAGACGTCTAGGGTATATACCCGACCGTGGTACATCCAAATTCATGGGCCGATGTGATTGGTCATGATCAGATATGTCTTGATTTGGGTTTGACTTTTGACTCTACTTTCTTCTGCAAGATTTGCTCAATCAAGCGGAATAAGAATGATGACCACTACCAGCTAGTGAGGAAGAATGGTTTGTACAGGTTCTCTCATCAACCTTCATATGTGCATCATTATGAGGAATTTTGGTTCTACATTCGGGTGAACGAGTATCCCCCGTTCCTAACAACTTGGTCCATAGAAACTATGTCTAAGACCCAGACAAAGGCTAATGATCCCAGCTACAAGTTTTCCGCTATTTAGAGCAAGAGAAGTGGACTTTAAATTCGGTCACATGGGCCTCTATATTTGGTTACTATCTTCTCGCTCGGGAGTTTAGTGACATTGTCTATCTTCCTAGGCCAATTCATGTTGGATATGATGTATGCCCTTAAGGCAATTAGGGCAATATATCTTAATTATGTAATAGTATGAATAATTTATTTAATCAGTAAAGGCATTTAATCTTTTGTTTTTATCAATATGCTTGTATACATATATATATATATATATATATATATATTAAAGTTGTTTAAATATGTATTCATTGATGTATGCAAAAGTCCTTGACATATCATAGCATGAAGTTAGAAAAATTATAGTTGGACTATATTTGGTGGAACTTGCTTCATGTGCAATTATGATTATATATAAACTATCCCTAGTCATACTTTCATCAAGAAAGGATATTGATGAAACCAAAAGACTAGCATGTGGTCAACTTTCTTGGAAAGGGTCCAAGCTATTAATCTCCTAAATACTGAAGGTGGTACCTTAAGTTTGACACATGGTTATATCTGGGAGATATATTGGAGACCACAGCAAGATAAACACTTGGTATATATATCAATGTGTTAGTGTTTATCTTCATGCAATAAGCTTTGCAAATGTCCTCATACTTAAGATGCTAGCTACCTTGTGTGGTACTATTGTAACACTTTGGGTCATTACTATGCACTCATTAATTTAGGGTGCTAGGGGTGATTACGGGTATAGTGATGACAACACATTGGTAGGCTGAGTAGTCGGAAAGAATCCATTGCTCCGGATATATTCAGGAGTTGTACCTGGCCACTTGTTGAAGTGATGATTGCCATAAACCTCTGATCAGAGTATGTGTTTGATAGAATTGGTTTCTAGTCAAACACATTATGGTAAAAGGCAATATACTTCGGTAACAAGTAAACTACTGAGATAGCTTGGAGCAACCTCGCTATTAGTGGGTTAACACTTTACCAGAACCCTATAAACTAGATGGTATTAATATTAAAAAATGGAAGGAATTTATCGCACTGGATAACTATTGCATTAACCGGGATTAAGTCATAAGCATAAATGACGTTCCGAGTAATGGGGGATGGTAGACCCTTGCTAGAGGCGTACTATAGTCATTTAAGGTAATCGAGTTTTATTCACGGTCTAGAGCATCGAGCCAATGGTTCCATTAGAACAAGGGTTTGTTAAGCCTTAACAGCTCAATACTTCGGGATCCTATAAGGTCACACACATTGGACCTTCATCGGACTAAGTAAAGAACTAATAGATTTATTCTATTACAAAAATATAACTTAAATAATAATTGGATTATTATTTAATTGGTTAAAATTAATTAGATCAATTTTGGATAAACCAAAGTATTTATTTTGACCGGTAACTAATTAATTAGAGTCATAAATAAATTATAATTGATTAGATCAATTTTGGTTGAACCAAGAAATCTATTGTGACTGGTGACTAATTTATTAGGGTCAGAAAATAAATATTTGAAAAATAATTAAAAGGGGAATTTTACATTGGCGAGTTTAATTGGACCGATAGTACAAAAATATTTTATACAGGCTCGAGTGCCGGGAGTACATCGAAAGGTGTGCGAGCAATGCTGAGCATTGCTCGCGGCAGCCCATGAAAATGGGCTGCACATGCGCAGCCCATTTTCATGGGCTGCCGCGAGCAATACAAGCAAGGCAAAGCCCACAAGGGCTTTGCCTTGCAGCACACAGCGTGCTATGCACGTTGTGTGCACTTGGGATGGGAGTAATTACTCCCATCTCACATCGCTCACAAGGGGAGCAAAATGCTCCCCCAAGCCTATATATAGGTTGTCCCCTTTCTTTTCAAATTGCACCAAGCTCAAAGTATAAATCCTAACCGAGATAATTAATCTCTCGGGTAATTGAGCAAGTTATTTTTGAGGAGCCTAAATTTATTCGGGCACCTCTAGTTTATATTTTTAGGTGAGGCTTCTGGAGTGGTCTAGCAACTACTCGATTCTTCTTAGTTCTTCCTCTCGGGGAGGTTTTGGTTGGTGGGGTTCGTGTGGATACTGATAGAGGCTATCCTACGATTGGAGGCTTGTGCAAGAAGGTTCTGCAAAAGCAAGCTTCAACTGGTAAGTTCTTTTTATTTCTCTTTTAATTATTAAGTCTTTTTCTTCAAGTGTTTTTAGACTTAATAATTATGCTTAAGTTATTTTACATGCTTAGTTTATTTTATGCTTAGGTTATAGCTTAGAGTTATAACATGCTTAGCATAAAATAAATGTGCTAGGATATAATTTAGAATTATGGTATGCCTAGTTCTTTAGCATGCTAACCGAGGTAGAGAATTATTTAGTTAAGGCTTTATCTAATTTATATGCAGCTAATAGGAGTTCCTGGAACAGAATTTTAAATTTCTGCCATGCCTCTTATGCATGTTCAATCTGACTGTTAGTTCCCAACAATTCCTACACCCGGTATATCTCTTTACTTGTATTTTTTCTTTTTATTTCAGGAGATCATGTTTGACATTAAATCTGTTAATGCTCTGTTAGCGGCCAAGAAGTTGCAGTGCAAGAATACTTGCACCCAGGCGGTGGCTATAGGTGGAACCAAGAGGAAGCCGGCTGAGCTCCAAAGGTCCAATAAGCGTGATGCTGTGACGCTTCTGGTTACGTCTTCTACCCCGAATGCACGAATCTCTCCGGCTAAGGTATGCTTATGTTTTTCTTTTGGTGCGGACGATTAACTACATACACAATAGAGCAAGTGTACTCCGTCGATCAAGTTATAAAGAGTAAGAAGGATGTCGATACCACGAGGACTAAGCTTACAATTTCTAAATGTAGTCGGGTTTTGTTTAACTAGGCAAGATGATATTATAATTTGTGAGATTTGATTTTAAGTCTAAGAATGAAATTAAAATGAATGATAAGCAAAAATAAAATAAAGTGATTTGTTATTCAATGGTGAAACTAGCTAAGGCATGTGGTTTCACTTGACATTTATTTTAGCAATTCTCAAAGCAATGCAAAATTTCTATCATATTCCAAAGATGGCGAAACCCCGTAAATAATTAACTCCGGTTAAGGTTGTTAATTTTAATTCTTGATCTAAACACTTAGACTTGGTTCATCTTAAGCACCTAGACAAGAAAAGCATTAAGTTCATGGAATCCTAGCACAAACTAGTGAGCCACAATAGCAATGGTCATGCGATACCGACATGTTATGTACTTCCGTTAGTTTAGTCCTTCGGTCCATTATAAACTAACTACAAACATTGAAATAGATGGTCACACATTCAACGCATTAAACATATCATAACATGTTCAATGGAAGATAATAGGAAATACTTGCATAAAGCTTCAAGAAATTACATAAAACTCATGCCAAGATCCACCATAGCCTTGGCTATGGTGGAATTAGTTCATAGCTAAAGTGAAAGTAAACAAATTAAGGATTGAAAACATGATAAGTAAGAGTTGAGAATGAAACTAGAGGATTCAATAAGCTCTTGTGGATGGATGATCTTCTATGGTTGATGTTCCTCCTTTACTTGTATTCCTCACTTGAAGTACGCCGAGAAACTAAGAATAAAGATCTGCACTTTTTCACCAATATGTCCTTGTGGTCTTCTACTTGAAGAATGCTACTTTTATAGCTTGGTTCTTGATGAAATTTATTAGAGAGCAAGGTGCAAGTTGGCACCCTTGATTACTCAAACTTGGACAAATAATTGCTCAAAATAATTCAATGCCCATACTTGATAGCTAGATTGTCATAAATCATGAATACATGTTGCATATATTGACATAATGACACAATTTGCTCCATGCTTTTGTAATTTGTCATATCTGATAACTTCTCAAACTCATTGAATCTAGCATCAAGTTCACTCCCACTTTTCAATTATTGAAGTGCAAGTTGCTAGTTGATTGAGTCCACTTGCTTGAAATGATGAATCTTGCCTTCCAATGATGAATTCCAACAACAAAATCAATAAATGTAGTCATCAAATAATCAAGTTTTGTGGTAGAATTTTTGGCTCATATTAAGTAGGAAATGTGATGACTCCACATGTAAGGTAGCTCATCTCCTCTCCTAAACCATGCCCATGCCTTAATTTGCACTTCTCATGCTCTTTTTATCTCATTTTGACTCCATTTAGCAAGAATCTCCATGACACCTAAAATGAAAGAAAACATACTAAATACTACCATAAATCATAAATAAAAGTCCTAAAACTAATGGAAAATATAATGAAAATAATATGCTAATAAAGTGCACATCATCTTTTATTTGCTTTTAGCTTCATTCTAATGCAAACCTTTTGCAGATTAATCCACCCGGCCAAAAGACGGGTGATGGCCCTATCTCCTCTACTCCTCTCTTGAAGCATGCTTTGGTTGACTTCATGGAGGAGTCCTTCCCCAACTTGTTATGCACAGATGTGGCTGTGCAAAACGCACTGAGGGGTGCCTTCCCCCTCTGAGCAAATGCGGAGGGTTGTAAAAAAGAGCCGATTGATGTCCTCTCTTCACTCTTCTATCAAGATATCACCCGAATGAAATTTTGAACTCTTTGTTGTTGCTAAGTTGTTTCTCGTTTTTTGAGAATTTGGTTTTAAGTCCTTTCGTTCGTATGTAGGCCATGTCACGCAGCTCGGAGCTCATCCGGAGGGCCCGAGATAAGAGTGAGACCAAGCTCAAACTCAAGGAGAATAAGCTCTCTAAAGCCAAGCGTAAGTTGACAGTTGCTTAGAAGAGCAATCTCAAGCTTGAGGACGAGAGGGATGAGGCCAGTAGGCTCCAAGCGGAGTTCACCCTTGCATCCAACCCAAACTTTGCAGCTGCTACCTCTATCATGACTTATTTATTGCTACTACGAGCAAATATGAATGATTCATATAAAGAAAGAAAACCATGCTAAGCAAAAGAATTTTGACCAGAAATTGGAGAAACCGAGGAACTTATGATTCATTTCTTTCGCTCTCTTTTTTTAAAAAATAATGCAATGATTCAAAGAAAAAAATTAAAATATGTTTGGTTGATTAATAAAGTCAAAATCATAAAATAGTCATAAATGGAACAAGTGAGAAAGGAAACGGAACCATTTGGTTGACTTGTAAAAAGTTATTGGGGGCAAAATAGAATAACCTGACAGAATCAAGGTATCAATGTAACGCAACAAATCACTAGTAGATTGCATATAAAATGGAATCTAAATCCCACATTTTTAAAATCTATTCGATATAGATCGAATTTAAATTTTACACAATAGATGTGATCCAAATCCAACAAAATAAACATCTTGGATCATCTGATGGGGTTGTTTTGTTATTTTACTTGGTTTACATATGTCAACTTCAACTTCTGTGATGCCATATATTAGACGTATGCATATGCATATTATTGTGGCAAATGGATATTTTTTAGCTTTTCTCTTGGGGGCAAATTTTTAATTTTTCTAGAGTCTTCTTTATTGATTTAAATTAGCTTAAATATTTGGTTTATATTCTTTTTAATTTTTAAAATTTGAATTGAACTGAAATAGACTGAACTGAACCTATTTTAGTGTAAGATCCCATTCTCTTGGACTACGCAATTCAATTCAGTTCAGTTCAGTCCAGGCCAATTCAGCTCTGCATAGCTGTAAATTCACATTGAAGTAAGTTCAGTTCAGCTTTCAGAATTTGAAAGATCAGAGCCTAAATAAGTTCAGTTCAGTCTAGTTCAGTTCAGCTATGCTTAGTTATAAATTTACACTAAAATAAGTTCATTTCAGCTCACTTCAATTTAGTTCAGCTTTCAAAAGTTAAAAGATCAAACCCTAAATTTATAAATGTGCATAGTTAAACTGAACTGGAGTAAAATGAATTGAATTGAAGTGGTTTGAACTGAACTGGATTGAACTGTAACACAAGAGAACCATGCCTCAATCTATAAAATTTTAATTTTCTTACACTTTAAACTTTAAGAATATGGACGTCTTCTATTGTGATGCAAAGACTTTTAGCATCAAAGCATTGCAATGTGACCATTAAATAAAAAATTATGTTATAGTATCTAGAATTTGTGAACTGTGTATTTCACATTATTAAAATTCTGAATTTATAAACAATAATTTTGTTCGGTGCAATTTAAAAAAAATATTATTTTACTGTAAAATTTATACATAAATACTAGCTCATTTGAAATATTTTTAGATGAGCAAATCAGTATATACACATGAAAATTGATATCAGTGGTGTTTGAAATTAAGGTAGCTACTTGAAAAGAAACACGTCACAAGATAAACAATGAAAATCTGTTTTAAATCCAAATCCGTTGAATATATATTGAGGTAAATCTAATGGATTTAGAGCGGATTCGGATTTTACAATATGAAAATAGATTTAGACTGGATATATCCATATCCAATCCATATCCGATCTATTGTCATCCCTAGGCAGTAAGTTTTCTTCGAAGTTAACAATTCTGCAAAGTTTGTAAGAATGAATTTAATTAAATATGTAAATTGTTTTTGATACATACATTTACGCAAATTTGACCAACTATGTTTGTAGTAGCTATATTCTAGAATGCAATACTAAACTAGTATATTCAATGACTATTAATGTTTGTAGCAGCCAACAAATTTGACTATAAATGACTAATTATGCTCTACCTATACTCACAACATCCACGTCTATTTGTAATAGCCCGTTAACTGGTATGTTACTTCCGGTGCACAGATGTAGTGGGGTGGTGTTGGGACTTGCATGAACCGCATTAACGTATTTTTTGTCATTATCTCGATAATTACTACACATATGCAAGATTGTTGATTACTTTGAGTCCCACAGAACTGCAATTGCACAAATTATTTGGACAAAAGAATGTGGAACATTTGGACTCAATCTCTTATTCTACATCTTAGATTACCGTACCAAGTTGATCCCCGTCGAGAACACCCACCCTCTAATCAGCTTTGATGGATTTTGTTTGTATTTTTTTGTTTCTTTCTTTTTCCAATGGTAAACAATATGCATCAAATGTAAACCAAAACTTATCAAGTTCGCGTTAGAAAGTGCAAGTTACAACTTCATGCACATATAAGCAATTAGCTTGAATCTACGATACACACATTCTGTCATGGAAAATCAGGTCCAAGAAAGAATAAGAAACAAAATAAAAAGAATGAATTAACAAAAGTGTCAACAAAATTGGTCCAGATTTTAGCATGTATGATGTATCAGAAACAACAATGCTTATCAAATTTGCAAAGGCATCAAATCTATTTTCTAAGCCAAGTTATCTCCCATGAAGTCACAAAAATCAATTAGTCGCATTCTCCCATTGGTAGCATTCTCAAATTTCAGACAATAATAACATCCATTGTTGCTAATAACCCTCACACCAAGTTAAACAAAGGACACAAAGTGTTGCAAACTGCTAGGCAGTCGAAAATAAGCAACAGGATCCACAATTTCGTCTAATCCTAGCTCAGTTGTAGCTGCCTATTCTAGGTTCAAAACAATCTCGTAAACATTTACACCTTTAGTCATTGAGACCGCAACCCAACATACATCAGGGCTAGATGAAAGAATGAATATTGCGGGTTGGTTGAAACCTATTACGACCGCCTGCTGGATATGCCAAATGACAGTGTTTGAAATCTTGATCAACCCTTCATTTGCAGCAAAAGCGATTGACGCCGTTAGAAGTCATAGCCAAACATGATACCGTAGCATTATGGGCGGTATTTGTCTTGGTTCTAGGAGGACCTCACGGGTAAAAATTAAAATGAAGCGAACCTAGTGGAAGCCCATGATACGCTACCATTAGTGAATACTGACCACTGGTTGTGGCACATGCTCTGTTGAGATTGTTTCCAGTTTTGAAATCTTTTGATCAAGAATTCGAAACGTCGACATTGTAGATTCTAATTCTTTCAACCGTGATAACTACAACTCGACCTCTCCATACTTTCAAATTAAGTACCGGCGTGTTGAACGAAATCTCCCCGTTGGCCCCTTGTTGATCTATTCTTTGAATAGTCAATGAGTTCATATTGCGAATAAAGCATGTGTACCTTTGATTAGGGATGGACCGATAGGTAGCTAATTGAACGCCGCCATGGTGGACAGAGTCATCAGGATTGGAAAGTAGAGTAAATGGATCGAAACTATACACTCGGAAGCCGAAATCAATACCGACTGAGAAGGTGGTCAGATCTTGATTCATAGAGATTTTGTTTATGGTTACGTTTTTGGGAGGGAAAAGAGAAGCAACTGCGAGTTCGTGGTGAACCATTTTTTCAAAAATCCGAATTGGGAAATAGGAATTGGGAGAATTTGAATGGTAGGTTGATTTTTTTAGATTTTATAGAGAGGATGACTCACTTTTACTGGATGTGAGAAAATATTCATAGTTGATCTGATTCATATATAGTAGATAATTACTTTTGCCGATTCATATCAGCTGTTTTCATGGAGTACATTATAGTACTCCAATAATATACAGTAGATAATTACATTTGCTGATTCATATCAGTTGTTTACATGGATTACATCATGATTCATCAATTGGACGTGCTTCATCAATTTCATCAGTTATTTTTTCTCATAACTTTTCCTAGTTGGAGAAAATGTGAAACTTAAAATTTCTTCAATTGTTTTTTACGAGTTCATGAGTATGAATTGATTCATGGGTTTTGATACCAAATATTTATTCTTTTAAGTGTTTAAATTTATGATTTATGTTTAATCCACTTTTTGAATTTATTTTATATGATTGTTTCATAGCAACGTCAACATGATTTATGAGCTATCTACCTTCTCTGGATAGGTTATGAGCTTTAGTCTGCTCGTTCTTCACCGATATCAACCAGAGGTCAACAGTACGAAGGTGCTTCGTTTATGGACCTTCTTAATTTTGGAGACGTTGGTTCAAATCTTCCATGGATGCATTTAAATTATTCCTGAAAGACTAAAGAGCTTTAATATTATTCTTGAAGTTTCAGATGTGCATGACCTCTTCAGTGGCTTAATCAGCGCAACAAGCGATCAACTCATTGAGGCCTAAATCCACAGAGAAACAGTTACCCATAGCTCAAGAAGAAAAGAAGAAGAAGTCGTTGCAAGTAACTCAAAACTCGGAAAGGAGAGGTGGAAGAGACATGAGACTAGTGGGAGAAATGTTTGAAGAGATAAAAAGAGACTCTGAAAGAAGTAACCAGAGTATATAATTGTATTGATGATGATATTATTTCATATCAAAGATTACAATGGTAACTGTTAGTATTTATATTCACATATAAAACTGGTATCTAACTAATTAATATTTATATAATGACCAGGGGCGGACCCATAATAGAATAGCGGGCCAAAATTTGGGTGAAAAATTAAAAGAAAGTACTAGATGAGATAGTATGGGACAAATTTAAGAAAAGAAAGGAATGAGGAAGTGTTGGCAGCGGGAATTGAACCTAGAACACCAAACATAATCCATCTCTTCACTAACCAACGCAACTGCTTAAAATTTTATTCATAACAATACACCTACAAATATAAGTACTAAAATTTCAGGGGGCTCCGCCCCTCATAACCACCTCTAACAAACTTCAGTGAGGCTTGAATCCGGTGAGGGTAAGCACTTGAATGTTGCAGTTGGTTTGCATCCTTGTGCGAGTGACTTTGGATAAAGATGTGCTCTAATCAGGGCCGTTTCTGGGCATGGGTAATAGGGGCGACCGCCCCGGACCCAGAAATTATAACTAAATTTAGGGGCCCATTATTTTGTATGATAGTTTTAATTTATAAAATTGAAAATATATATAAAACTTTAGTAGTAAATCTAGTAGAAACTTTCAGTTCTTTTTTTAGCTATTTAATTTTAGAAAAACAAATGTTAATTGATGATTTAAAAATACAATTTCATTTATCGTAATGCTTATTAATAGGGCCCCAAATTTTATTTCGCCCATGGCCCCCAGGAGCCTTGGAACGGGGCCTGTTCCAATCTGAATTTGTTGCCCGAATTTGCATAGATTAGCGCACAATAACAGTAAGGCAACAATTACTAAGCTTAGAGGAATGGTTTGTGTAATAATTTGTGGTTCAAAAATCCATTTTCTTGAATTCCTTTTAATTTGGACTTAAAGGGATGATATTTCTGTTTTGCAGTGACAAACAAATTACATTACTTGACCTTATATCAACTGCCTACCATAGGAAGCACATAGCAGCAATTGAGAATGGCGGTCTTTGTCGTTGTATTTGGCTGTTTGCTATACACAATCTTTTTTATCATAATTATGGCAGCCTCTTTGTCTATTTTTGCATCATTATGACCTCGGTACGATCTAGTTCAATATTATATTTATCTTGTGAGTACGCAAGTTCATCATGCGTATAATTTCCTCTTCTCATGTTGAATTGCAGTGAGAGAGTGGTCAATGAGGTTGTTCATCATATTGCTTATGCTGATGATCAGCTCATAGTAAATAAGGTAATAATGTGGACATAGCTCATTAAGGCAGCACAAGATGCATTTTATTGCATCAAGAAAACTTTATAAGCTGCAGTTTTTTAAGTCCACCGTTAATTGGATTTAGTCAGAATAGGATATCATAGCTGTTCAACCAAATCAAAAGATCAATTAACGGTTTGATTAATTAAAATAATTGGCCAGAAGAACTGTATCCGTTGACAAAATGGAACAAACCAATTGATGATTTTAGTTTATAAAAATATAATAAATAAAATAATAAACATATGTTAGGATATATAATGTATATAATAAAACTCTTTTACACTTAAATAAATTCATAAACAAAAACATTAAAAAATACTGAGACACAAAATAATGTAAAAATTCTTTTAAAATAACAATAATTTTCTAACAATCTCGCATTTATTTCAAAAGAAGTTTTGAGAACAAAGAATATTCTGGATATCTCAGGTTTGACATATAATGTATGGTGTTGGTGTTTTTTGGACTATGAACCAATACTTGATAGATAAAATTTATCTTACGAAAAATTTGGTGAAACATATAGTTTCTATGAACCAAAGATTCGCTATGTAAGATAGGGATTTAGCTATCACATTATACCAAGATAAGTTTCTGTTCAACGCCGTGGTACGCCATAATAGGCCATGAGCGCCTGGTCTCTCATAAGTGCTCTAGAGATAGTGCCAATATCTCATAGAAGCGGCCCCACTTCACACTTACGTAGATGATTTCATCAAGTGTATATTGCACTTTATACATACCACTCATAAGAGCTATGAAATTCATTAAGAGTTCTTTTAACTCAACCTCTCAAAATATTCAACATAGCACTTTCTCACATCTAGGATCGAGATATTATTTTTAGGTGCTAGCAGAATAAACAAAGACTTGTTACTACCCATATGAACCTATTTCATGGGATCTCCAATCATATAGGTTGGGTTACCATCTTTGTTGATTTCAAATGGCTATAGTTTCATCCTATTTCTGAAATAAATTTAATTTTCAAATATTTAGTCAGATGATTTGGCCAAAATCACTCTTGACTCAGATAGTTAACGGATAAAATTCCATCACACAATTAATCGTATACGTATACTTTTTTCATTATAGGTCTTTTTTCACATAAATAGATTTTATAGCTTTGCAATCATAATGTATATTGAATGTGTTGGCTTTATTTCTAAATCAGCACCTACTAAGAAGGTTATTTCCAACCACGTAGCCTCATTATATTCAACTATCAAGCAATTAACTTTGATTATTGTTTGCTTACTCGATTTTCAAGTTAATGTTCCTTCACCAAATGTGAGAACACAATCACTAATGAATTTCTTCTCATATGGTGTCTTGTTGGTTTTTCTATAAGGAATTCTATTTTGTAAATGACAAGCAGACAAAATAGCCTCACCCTATAAATTATCAGGAGCACCAGAACTTAAAAGCATACAATTCATCATTTCTTTTAAAGTTCAGTTTTTCCTCTCAACTATACCATTGGACTCAGGTGAATAAGGATGTGTGGTCTCATGTATAATACCATATTTCTCACAAAATTCATTCAAGTCAATAAACTCACCACCCCTGTCTGATCTAATCCTTTTAATCTTCTTATTCAATTGATTCTCAACCTCATTTTTGTATTGCACATACTTATCAAAAGCCTCATCTTTATTTCTTAGTAAATAAACTTTGGTATATCTTGAAAAATCATCAATAAAAGTAATACAATACTTTTTGCCTCCTCTAGTCATAGTTTGTTTCAAATCACCAAGGTCGGTATGAATTAAACTCAATAATTCACTCTCCCTATGAATAAAGGCAAATGACTTTTTGGTTTGTTTTGATTCAACACAAATACCGTATTTTTGAAAATCAGAAAACCGAATGTTTGAAATCAAGCCATTTGAGTTTAAAAGCTTTATATAAGGTAAACTAACATGTCCTAATCTAGCATACCATAAATCAAAGGAATCAACCATATAAATCGATGAAGAGCTTGCATTATAATTAATAATATTAGAAACATTAAGAACAAAAAGTCCATGGTTTATAAAGACATTTCCGACAAACACATTCCCTTTTGTCATTAAGACTTTGTCGGACTCAAATATTACCTTCACTCCATGCTTACCTAAAAGGCTTATAGAAACCAAATTGGTTCTTATATTGGGAACATGTAGCACCTCATTAAGTGCTGATATTTTACAAGATGTGAGCTTGAGAAGAATTTTTCCTTTTCCAAGAACTTGAGTAATTCCGGAATCACCGAGATAAACAAATTCTTCTTCACTATTTATTTGGGTGTAAGACTCAAAAGCATTTTTATTTCCACAAATGTGCCTCGTAGCTCCCGAGTCTATAACCCATTCATTCACATCAGCCACCATATTCACTTGAGAAACAACTGCAACAATATTATCATCTGCTTCAACCATTTCAGGTTTAACAGGATTGTCATTTCTCACAACTATTTCCTCATATTGAGGAGCATGGTGACATATGAAACAATTTTTATTGAAGGTAGTTTTATTATTTATTTTAGGCTCATATCCATGGTGTTGCTCGTACCTTTTTTTCGGATGTGTAGAATTGAACTCCACAAGATTGGCCTTCGATATAGACTCCTTTCCTTTGGCAGCATATTTGGTAATTAAATATTTCCAATTCATTTGCTCGAAACAATGGTAAAAATTAAAAAGGTCATTAGTTTCATAACACATCAAGCGATACTTTAAGATTGTTATAAAAAAGTGACAAAAGTATAAGAAAATGATCAAAAAGAAATAAAAGAACAACATTATTATAGAAATTAACAAACAATACAACCAAACCGAAATCGCAGTGGAAAAATCTGAACACCGAAAGGCTAAGTCGTGCGGGCACTGTCCTTAAAGGATACTTGAAGTTCCTTCCAGGATTAATCAACCTCTTCAATCAAATTGATTGGATCAGGAACAGAAACTTGATAATATATCCAAAATATATAATAGAGAAATAGAACAATTAAAAGGACCTGAGAGGAACAAGAATAAAAGCAAAGAAGGCAGTGAATTTGAGTTGTAATCTGTCTGTATCTAAGACTGGTATTGTTGCTGCCTTTTAGAGCAAAAAATAGTGCCGTTGTGCAACGTTTCAAAGCCATATTTTGTGGGATATAAAACAGATTAATTTGATAAATCAAATCTGCTTATCTTAACTCAATCACATACCCGTTATATTAATTACCAGCTAAGGAAAATAAGGCAGCCGTCAATAAATTGATCAAATCAATACATGAAAACAACAGACATTATTAAGAATAATAATAATATAATATTGATAAAAATAATATATAAACATGTATATAATTCTGCAACACATTCTCGTATCGTCAAAATTCTTTTGAAATAACCCAAAATTTCCAACATGGTGCACAGTTATAAAATTAAATCTAGTAGATGAAATTTATGATCTTTTCTTTGGCGACTTTATGCTGGATTGGTAATTGAAATTGTTGTGCTAATATTTTATATGCCCATGAAATAGGTGTGGGCATGATGCCAAAAATATTGGAATTGAGGCTGCTAACCTTTAAACCTTGCTTGATGACATTTTCGGAAGACTTGAATTATGCCATGTTTATAAACATCAAAATTCAAACCATAATTTGATATAAGCTTGTTCGGCTAATTAGCAAAGAATCTTTGAATTTATTCATGAAATATCTTTGACATGATGTGAAATATATATAGAGAATTCGTGAGCCTGGAGAGTGTTGGGCTCAATAAGCGAGTGAGTATATGAGTGGGGTTGAACTCATCTAACACAAAACCAATTGATTTGTGTTAAGGTACAATCTACACCACTTATACTTTACTCTTTCCTATTAATTATTTCCGATGAGGGATTCTCCACACATCTCCAACACATTTCACCTGCATATACTATTTTACTTGTGTGACATTTCTTTTTTCATTGAGTCATTTTAGAAAGTCTTCAACTTTGACAAGTTTACATGACTACATTTATTATTTCCTTCTCTAAAACATCATAATTTAAACCATGATTTGGTGTAAATTTGTTATGATACATAGCTAAGCATGAATATTTGGGTGTTTTTAAAAAAAAAAGCATGAATATTTGGGTTTGTGCATGAGATATTATTGACATTATGTGGAATCCACACTATGAGAGCATATACTATATGGAGTAACTTTCTGTAGCATATGTTTCATTTGTAATACAATGCCATACTAAACTTCTTGGAAGTTTCTTGTAACCACCTTTAAGCTCGACATAGTTAGTGTTGAGCAATTTCAATCTCAACATCTTATTGTTTGAAAATTTTGAGAAAAACTTAAACTAAGGCCCCTGCAATTATTGCGTAGGAAAATATTTTTTAAATTTTTCGGCGTTTGTTTTGTTCGAAAAATTAGTCAATAAAAAATATTTTGCAAGTCAACATAAAAATATAGTGTAAATAATGAAAAATATTTTACCCTCTAAAGGATGAGAAAATATTTTCCCTTCATCTATCACATTCACTTTCTCCATCCTACCTCAACCATCAATATCATCATTTCTTCCGCTTCACCACAACTACCACCACATCCTCCGCCACCACTACCACCGCCTTCAC
This sequence comes from Euphorbia pulcherrima, assembly GCA_947683365.1. NCBI lineage: Eukaryota > Viridiplantae > Streptophyta > Magnoliopsida > Malpighiales > Euphorbiaceae > Euphorbia > Euphorbia pulcherrima. The sequence continues at coordinate 12,400,894 of CANTUS010000016.1, forward strand.
CTAGGGGTGAGTAAATGTTGGTTCGGTCTAAAAATCGGACTGAACCAACCCTAATCAAAACGCGAATTAGTAAAAATATAAGAAACGAAATCGAACCGAGTATAGTTTGGTTCGGTATAAATCGAACCGAAAATCGAATAAATTCGGTTCGGATTTGATTCGATTCGGTTATAACCGAATTGCTCAAACTCTCTAATTTATAAAATAATTTGTAAATTATTTTTTTGCTTTAGGGTTATATGAAAGAGACTTAACGTGATTTCATCTTACTAAGTGTTAAATTTGATAGTAATTAGACTTTGAAATTTATATTTATAATAATAAATATAAATATTGATACATAAAAAATATTAATTCAAGTAGTATGAAATGCATATAATGAATTATTGAATGAGTCATATTCCTAAAGTTATAAAGTAAAATAATTATTTCCAAATTAGGATTACTGAAGTTAAAATCTCATATTTATTATTATTGTTTACTAATTAATGTGTTGTATATCGTCAATATGATCGGGGTATTAGATATAATATGAATATATATCAAAATATAGTATTTATATATTTATTCGGTTCGGTTAGGTTTTATTTCGGTTTTTGTTGCGAAAATCGAAACCCAAATTTTAAGAATTTTAAAATTCGAAACCGAATCGAAATAAATTTGGTTCAGTTCAGTTTGGTTATTTTTTTGGTTTTAGTTTCGGTTCGATTCTGCACACCCCTACCTCCACCCACCACAACCGTCGCCGCCGCCGCCACCTCCGCCACCCAATTTTTTCCACCACCACCATTATCTTTATTTTCATTTCCAACTCTACTTTCACCACCACCATCTCTACTTTCATCTTCACCTCTAGAGCCACTACCACCACCACTACCAGTGTTGCGTATGTATATTCCACCTTCACTATTACTGTTATCGCTTACCATTTCCAATCCACCTTCACCTATATTTATTTTTATATAAAAATATTAATTATTCTACGCAACTTACTTTATATAAAATAATAACTCAATATTTTAAATATTTTATTAATTCTATATAAATATGATCGAAAATGTTAAAGTTTAATATTTAAAAATATTTTCCAATATTTTAAACAAACATTAAAATATAAAGCACAAAAAAATATTTTATTTTCTTACAAAATATTTTTCCTTACACAATATTTTCTCCTCCACATTATTTTTCTATAAAATAAACGGGGCCAAAAGTAAAATGATTTGCAAAATTTTTAAAAGCTTTTATTAATCGCATTATTCCACATAAACAATAAAAGGATTAGTCTTTATACGACATACAAAATTAATGAAACGAACACTAAATCCACTAACACAATATAATACTTTTCTAACTCAACTTATGAGAAAATTAGATTTTAATAAAAACTAAATATTTATTCTAAACTGACACAATACACACAGTCACACTCACGTCCAGTCTAATCCGTTTTCCAAGATGGCAGATATTTTCCTACCATGGCTCAAAGTAATTAATACTACAAGAAATCAATTAATATATAAAAATAATTTATTTATCATAAAAATTATTATTTATTATAATAAACTTTTTACCGTTATAAATTTTTTTTATAAAATTTTATTATAAAATTATCACATATATTTAATTTTTTTTACAATTTTTTATAGTTGTAATTAATACTTTTCCGTTACAATATAAGTTTAACCTATAATATAAAAATTGTTACAATAAAAATATTATTGTAACAAAAAGTATTTATGTGACAACATAAAAATCTTATTACAAACAATTGATTAGTTTTGTGACAATAAATTTAGCTTGAAACAAAAAATATTTCAGTTACAAGTAAGAGTTGTAACTAAAAGTATTCAATATGTGACAATAAATATTTATTGTCACAAAAACAATACGTGTGACAACATAAAAACCTTGTTGCAAAAAAATATTATTTTGCAAGTGAAGGTTGTAACTAAAACTATTCAATATGTGACAATTAATATTTTATTATCACAAAACCTATATCTGTGACAACATAAAAGCTTGTTGCAAATAAACTATTATTATTGTGACAATAAATTTAACTTGAAGCAAAAACACTTTTGTTACAAGTAAATGTTGTGACTAAAACTATTGAATATGTAACAATAATTTTTTATGGTCACTAAACCTATATGCGTGACAACACAAAAACCTTGTTGTAAAATATATATTATTTTTGTGACAATAATTTTAACATGAAACAAATAAAAATTTATGTTACAAGTAAAGGTTGTAACTAAATCTATTCAATATGTGACAATTGACTTTATTGTCACCAAAACTATATGTGTGACAACATAAAAGCTTGTTGCAAAAAAACTATTATTTTTGTGACAATAGGTTTAACTTGAAACAAAAAATACTTCTGTTACAAGAAAATGTTGTGACTAAAACTATTCAATATGTGATAACAAATTTTTTGTGGTCACTAAACCTATATGCGTGACAACACAAAAACCTTGTTGCATAACATATATTATTTTTATGACAATAATTTTAACTTGAAACAAAAAAATACTTTTGTTACAAGTAAATGTTGTGACTAAAACCATTCAATATGTGACAACAAATTTTTTATGGTCACTAAACCTATAAGCGTGACAACACAAAAACCTGTTGCAAAATATATATTATATTTGTGACGATGAGTTTAACTTGAAATAAAAAAATTCTTCTGTTACTAGTAATGTTGTAACTAAAACTACTAAATATGTGACAATAAATTTTTCATTGTCACGAAAACTATATGCGTGACAACATGGAAAGCTTGTTGTAAAGAAATATTTATTCTTGTGACAATAAGATTAACTTGAAACAATAAATACTTATGTCACAAAAACTATATTTGTGTAATAACATAAATTATTTTTGCAAATATTTTATTAGTCTTATGATAATAAGTTTAATTTGAAAAGTTATACAAAATGTATAAATACTTATAGAAAAGGAATAGAGAAATTATAGGTTATATTAAACGGTTAATCAAAGTTGTATGGACATTATAGGTATGAAATGCCAAAGAAAAAAATATATGATGTGTATTGAAAATTTATAGGGTTTTGGGTTTTATATAAGAAAATTATATTTTCCATGTGTTGAAAAACATAGTTTTATGAAAAATTATAGAAAATGTAAAAAAAAATATCTGAACATTATTTGTTCTATAAAAAGTTATACGAAATATATAGGAAATTATGGTACATGTGAAAAGTTATAGGAAATGAATAAGAGTTAAAAGTTATAGGTTATATGAAGACGTTGACTAAAAAGTATAAGAAATGCATGTGAGAGTTGTATAAAAAATATATAGAATGTATAGGAAAAACATAAAAAAGTTGTAGGTGCTATAATAAATACAAAATGTATAAGAAAGCTATATAAAAAGGTATATAAATACTCAATCCTTATAATAGATTAATCTTTCAAATAAGTTAATCATATATGATAATTAGTAATACTTGCTCTATAAAAAAATTATTATGGCATAATACAGGTTTACCCTCATTATGTGGCATAATTAGTAATAAGTTATTTTTAAAAACATATATAGAGGTATACGAAAGGTATAACAAAAGTATAGAAAAGTTATAGGTTTTTTAGAAGTTATATAAATGTATAAAAAATTCATAAAAAGGCATAGAAAGTTATAGTTTATTTAAAAATATATAAGACATGTTTAAGAAGTTATCATGAACTTTAATCCATGAACTCTAATAATAAATTAATGTTTAAATAATTTATTTAACAATATTTGTTATAAATATTTTCTTTATTATTTGATATTATTTAAAAAGGTATATGAAAGATGTAGAAAGTGATAGGTTATTTAGGAGTTATTATTCGGACAATCGCCACCATATATGTAATGATAATTTATATGTCCTAAAAATTGTTGTGAAAAATGTTATTTATATTGTTACAAGAATTAATTTTGAGAAAATTTGGACAATATTTCAACAGAGGCGTAGCTAGGATTTGAAGTCTGGTGGGGCACAAACTTCATGTAAAAAAATTCAGTCTGAATAGCTTTTATTGAGTATATCTATTTCAACGAATCAGTAATTTTTATAGGTGTATTTATAATTTAGTTTTAGGTGACTTAAATACATTTCTAGGTTATGTTTTTATAACTCAAATCCACCGTTGATTCCAACCTATTAAAATTATCTATTTGGTATCTAGATTATCCAATTTTCGTATTGGTGCGCACATGATTCATTCAGTTTCACATAAAGTGTCAATCTAACAACACAAATAACGTGAAATTGCAATACCATCATTTAGTGCATGAATATTTTTTAATAACCATGCAGGGACTTGACAACACTCGGTGATTATATTACTAGTAGTTGGATTCAATTCTGCTGTCCCTAAATTGGTGTCCCCTCTTATGTCCATTCATTCATCATTTGACATGTAGCATGTTTGTAGGAGAGATAAACTAAAAAAGAATAAAATAATAATAAAAACAGACATGTGTTAATTTTTGAATGGAAGACGTAGAATGGAACACCAATTTGAAGACAGCTGATTTGAATCCCTAGTAGTCATACTAAATTAGATAGATTACCCACAAAAAAAGATCGTGCACCAAAAGATTATATTTTATAAAATTATAATAACAAATTAACCAGTTTAGTAAGCAAAGGACAGAAGTTCAAATTTCATTAAACAAATTTTAGTAATATAAGAAAAAAAGCAAACTTGAACTTTTTTTTTTATTAAGAAATAAATCTAAACTTTAAATGCACAAAAACAAGACAATCAATATAAGCCAAATAATCAAAACACTTAATTTAAAATTAAAACTGCAAAAAAATCTTAGCTATTGGTGTCCTTTTGCAGGGCTTGGAGGGGCAAAGCTCTCATCCACCCTTATCTGGAGAGGGTAGAGGGGGAGGTTTCCGGTGTCTGATGGGGCACGTGCCCCACCTTCCTCCCCTCTCCCTCCCCCATTATATTTTAATGTTATAAAAAATAATAAAATTTTTTACAATGTTATAAAAAATAATAGATTTTTTTTATAATGTTATACATAAATTTAAGTGAACGACTGCACATTTTCAAGAAATTATAAATATTCTACATATTTTTGTTAGTTTTGAAATATATAAAAAAAATTATAAAAGATGTGGTGTAAAAATGGATATAGAACGCAGGTCAAGCCCAAACCCACTATGTATTCATTTGTTTCACATCTGTGTTACCCTAAAATCACTAAAACGCCGCCACACTCCGATCTTGGTTTCAACTAGGTCTTGGTATTTTGGAAAGAATTGTCGTTCTCACCGCCGCTTCCGTCTTCTCTTTCTCCTACGCTGCATCCTACGCCTCCGTCTCTCTCTCCGGCGCCGCCGTCATCTTCCCTCTGTCTTCGTTGCTTTTCATCTACATTTGAGTTTCAAGGTAAATTTTGTTTGTTTCTAGGTTTGTTTTTTTTAGGTTTTGCTTGGTTGTAGCATTCATTCTTTTTTTTTTTTACTAATGTTTACATTTCCTTTTGTCGATTCATTGAATTTATTAGTCATGTGCTGGTGGTTGTATTCTTTGTCAAATTTCCTGGAAAATGTGTGATCTAATTGAATAAATTTCTACTTTTGTATGTCTGATTTCGGATTCGAATAGCGTATTGGATTGTGTATTTGTTATTTTAATTGATCAAGCATAATTTCAGTTTCTGCCATTTTCGCTGCTGAACTGAAATTAAATGTGTAGTCTTAGTTTTATGGGTTTTGATTCTTTAGCTAAGGAGAATTTGGTGTGATTTTTTTTGTCATTTAATGTTTGTAATTTTACATTATGAGTCAGATACTTGTAGGGCGCAATGTTAATATGTTAGTGATTACATGTTGTTGCCCTCGATTTGGTTTTCTAAGTTAAGAAGTTGAGTTTTTCATTCTATTATCATTGGTTGAATAACATTAGTTTTCTCGTCCATGCTAAGTAGCTTTTGTTTTAATAAACTTAGCAACAGAACTGTAGCGGCCTTGCAGTTATTAGTATTTATGTTTTCTAGCTGTAGAGAGTGCTATTATAGTGAAGCACTGAAGCCTATATATTCACTAAAATTTTTGCAGGTCCAGGAGACTTGGTGTTGGGAAGTGTTGATTGTTATTGTCATCTTATTGTCTCAAGATTAGATAACCATGGTAAAGGTAATATTCTAAATTGTCTGCTTTCATTTATAGTGCCTTCACTTCCATTAACTATAATGGCAAAATTTTCACAAGTTTGTATTTCTTTTGGGATTTTAAATTATACTACTTGTCTTCCTATTGAATCTCTTTTACATGTGTATTTTCCATCAGTTGAACTGCCTTGATAATCATTTGTATGTTTAGTCCTATTCAATGGTCAATGGTACTTCATCATTCTATTTAAACATATTAAGCTCATAGGTATTTGGTTTAAGTCAATGCTTCTATGCTGTAGGCAGCAGCAGCTCGTAGCTTCTGTAAACCCAGTGATGTCTATGATCAAGATATTCACTTACGAACTTTAAAAACACGTGAGCCTTTCTCCCTTTTATTTTCAAATAAAGTTCATGATTAGCAATGGCATTCCAACACCTAGATTTATCCAGTAGAAAGGTTGATTATACGTGTTTAACTTATGCGTACAGCTGACAATATGGGATTTGAGAATGAAAAAAAAACGGGGGTTGTGTGCAAAGAATGTGCAGCTCTCTGGGTGATACTTTCTATGCTGTTTGCACTTCTTCTACTGGTAATATTGCTGTGGGTGGAGCTGATCGTTCCGTCAACATTTACGATCCTCGTAGGTTGGTTACTGTTGATTAGTTTATTTGTTAGAACCCTCGAAAATGGATATTAAGTATAATTTCTGGGATGGATTACCAATAGGCCCTTGAGTAAAGTAAAGCACTTGCATCACTGTATTTCTGAAGTTTCAACTTTTATGTGCTACAGTTTGTTCAGTATGTTCTAAATCTGTGATTATTTGTGCTTGATTTCTGTAACAATTGCCAATCTCAGTTTCCATTTGTTTCTTAGCTTTGAAAGAGATATTTGACCGAATAAATAAAGTTTTTTTAGTAGTTAAACTGTTAGATTTATTCTAGTTGTTATTATCAAGCCAAATATATGATAATTCAATATTAACTCATAAGTTAGGCAATAGAGGTGTACTCCGCTTAATCATCAGTGTTCTGATCAACTAGTAAATAAGTGATACTTAGATATCGATATAGTTAAGTTGGATTAAGATGATGAAGTATTTAATTGTATGGAAAACAAAATGAGAGTTAATTAGTTAAGTTAGATCAACTAAGGTATTTTTATAAACCTTGAATTTTTCAATTTCCTTTCTATATATATGATTTTTTTCGTTTTTGTTGGTCTATTCATATATGTTTTTATGCAGTAGATGGAGGAAATTATGATCAATTGTTTGTTTAGTGTTATGCAGTGAATTTGGGAACCTAGTTTTGGTCATTGCAGTTAGTTGTAAATCTCTTTTTGCTGTGCTTGTAAGTTTGCTCCATCAATGATTGCTATTTTGTTTAGCTTGAACATGTATAGGACATTAGGTTCTGGAATTTCTGGATTTCGCTTTAAAACCCTGTGTTGGTATTGAGTCTTTGAATCCTGAATCTTCACTTGAAATATCATTGAGGACTTTCCCTACAAGAATCTGTGGTGGTTAAGAAAACTAGTCGATATAACTTAAAATAGAAGTTCAAGGCAACTTGACTTGCATAAAAATTCGTGGACTCGATGTGAATTACTTAAATGCTTGACTTCTCACGATTTAACAGAACAGAAATGACTAGTTTAGGAGCTTGATGATGTTTTTCCTCTTGGAAATGAAATTTATATGTTGTGAACAGTGAACACAAAAATGAATTGGGAAGAGTAGCCTGATATCACTAGGAATTCATTGATGGCCATGCTCTGACCTGTTCGTCGGCGGGCTGGGCCGGGTTCGGGCCAGGCTTGGTCGGGCTTTTGATTCAATATATCAACCCAAGCCTAGCCCGGCCCATATTTTAGAACTACGGGCTTGGGCCGGGCTTACGAGATAATTCTCAAGCCCAGCCCACAACCCATATATAATTTTTCCTCATAAATTTTTTGTGACTAAAATAGAAACAAAACAACAAAATTATACAAATATATCAATATTATATATAAATACATTATGTACTTTAAATTTTTTAATTAAAAAAACTTAAATCATACCCTGTAAAAGTGTTCTTTAATTTATTTAATATCTGGGGAGTGTGGACAGAAATCCTATAGCCTTGACAACAACTCCATTAATCCACTCCAATATATATAGGAGCTATATATATGTTATATGTTGTTTTATATGATGTTTCTGTTCTCATATACGGATTCCATACTTTTATAAAATATAAATGTAAAAAATAATTATTAAATAATATATATATATATATATATATATATATATATATATATATATATATATATATATATATAATAAATAAAATTATTGTTCATTGGGCCGGGCTTGGGTATTGATACGCAAATCAAGCCTGGCCTTTAAAACATCAGGCTTTAGTTGGCTCGGGATGGGCTTAGTAAAAAACTAAGTGTCCAAGTCCGACCCATAGGACCAGGCTTAGTAAAAAAATAAGTTTCAAAGTTTGGCCCATAGGACCGGGCTCGGGCCCGGCGGGTAGCCCGGCCCGCAAATAGGTCAGTAGTCTTAAATGTGGTGTTTTATTGTTAGCAATGGTTTATATGCAGCTATTAACTTTTATCTTTCCTAAATTGTGTATTTTGTAATGTTAAGAGCTTTTTCAGTTAATGCTTATTAAGTTATAAACTATGACAATTGAAAGAAATTATTTGATTTGATTCTCTTGATCTCTTGTGGTAGGATAGAAATTATTTCTATTGATCTCTTGGAATCACTAATTCTTGTTCAGTTGTTGTCAAAAGATCTCATTTTGCGTTTGTAAAGTTTGGAGCTTTTTTAACTACTGCTTTGTCAAGTAATGAGCTTTGTTGTGAAAGAAATTTTGGCTATTGGAGTATTGGGTACTTGTCATTTTGAACTTTAGAGATTAACACGTATCTGAAAGGTTTAGGATTGATCTATATATATTGCATCTAATCTTAAATCTTTTGTTCCCTTTCATGATATTGTCTTTCTAGATCAAGCAGGATATCTTTTTAATTAAAAGCTTTATTGGCATGAACATCATCTACTAGCTCAAATAATTGTATTTTAAAATGGATGCTTTTGAGGGCTGCTTTTGCATGGCAAAACCCAGAAAGCAAGCATATCAAGATGCTGTCAACCTTGCTTCCCAGACTCCATGTAAGTTTGAAAAGTTTGGTCCATCATTTTAGATTAAATTTCCCAAAACATAAGTAACATAATATCATTAATTCACTTCTCTTATTTTAGTTATTCTCAATGAAATTGAGACTTTGTATGATCTATTCAAGAAGCTGAGGAGCTCCATAGATAATGATGGCCACATTCTCAAGGTACCTCCTCTTTTGTAACTTATTCAATAATTTCATTTCTTTGAGTTTGATTTTAATTTATTTTTCACAGTTCTATCTATGTTAACTGGATTTTAGGTGTTTGATCTTTTTTTATCTTAAACACAATGGGGTGTTTGAATTTGGAGAATTTGTTAGGGATAGCTTTTTGCACAAATCATGAACCAAATGGTGTGAATTCTCATCTTTTCATTAATTATCTTCTTTATAAGTGTTTTCTTTCTTATTATAATCCGTCTTAATAAATGAATTGATTGTTGAAACTGCTTATTTCTTGTCCAAGCTAGGAATTGTTAATACTGCTTATAAGCTAGTGTATTAGGTCATAACTTAGATTTTAAGTGTATGCTATACAATTTAGATGGATGCGATTCTGAGTTTGTTGTTTTTCTGTCTGTTTGTTCATTTTCTCTTCATTAACATATATTTTTTCTCGTGCTTTTAGTATTTTGTTTATTGATTCTATACGCTTGAGTTCCCTTTAATCCAAATATTTAATTGTTACAATGAACAAAAGTTGTAACAACAAAAATTAATGTAACAAGAATACTATTGTCACAAAAATTGCAATTTTGTGACGATAATTTATTGTTACACTTGAAAATATCTTTTGTTACGGAGTTACACGTGACGACTTTATTGTGATCACTTTTCATGTCACATAGATGTGTGACAACTTCTTACTTTTTTTTGTGACAACTTTTGTTGCCACATTTATTATTTGTGATGACCTGTGAAAGTTGTCACGTAGTTTAATTCATTTTGTTGTATAATGTGTCAACATGTGTTTTGTGACAATAATTTTTCTTTTAGTGGCAAGAAATGTTGTAATAAATAAAATTATTGCCACGAGTAATATTGTCATAAAAAAATGCAATATTCGTGATAGTATTTTATTGTTACGTTTGAAAATATTTTTTGTTACGGAATTATACTTGACTATATTGTAATAACTTTTCATATCACATGTAGAGGTGCATGACAACTTCTTACTTTTGTGTGACAACTATTGCTGTCACATATATATTATTTCTGAGGACTTGTAAAAGTTGTCGTGTAGTTTTAATTTATTTTGTTGTATAATGTGACAAAATGCGTATTTGTAACAATGTCTTTTCTTTTTAGTTACAACAAAAGTTGTAACAAATAAACTTAATGTGACAAGAATATTGTTGTCACAAAAATATGCAGTGTTTGTGACAATATTTTATTGTTACATTTGAAAATACTTTTTATTACGGAGTTATACGTGACTACTCTGTGATAACTTTTTATTGTCAGATAGTGTTTTATGTGATAACTTTTCACTGTTTTGTGACAACTTTTGTTGTCAATTGCCTGATTTCTTGTAGTGTGATGAATCATCAATTTATGTTCTTCATTTACAATTAGACATCTACTAACAAGATTTTGATTTCCATCAATGACATAATATCCACAACATATGTTATCGAAACCAGACTGGACATCAAATCGGTGAAGTTAGTGGTTCACGGTTTAGCGATTCAACCGGATGTATGATTTTTTAATAAATATTTTAATATATATATATATATATATAATATTCATTTGTCCAATATAGCATAAGTTGTTAATGGAAGGAAACTAAAAATAGTAAATATTAATGATAAATTCTTATAGAAAGAAATATGTTAATAATATATTTAGAAAAGTAATAATTTTTTATGGAATAAAATAAAAAAATATTCATTTGTCCAATATAGGCATAAGTAGTTAGTGGAAGAAAATTAAAAATAGTAGCTATTAATGATAAATTCTTATGGAAAGAAATATGTTAATAATATATTTAGAAAAGTAATAACTTTTTATGGTATAAAATAGAAAAGGTTAATATAATGATTAATTCCTTCCAATTTTAAAAAATATTTATGTCATATAAGTATTAAAAAAAACTCATGACATTATAATACATTTAAAATAATGAATGTCTTTAAATGAAATAAAAATAATAAATACTAATTTATTTCTCTCTATAAACGTTAATATTTTATTTCTCTGTCAAAAATAATAATTAAGGTAAATTTTCTATTATATTATCAATATAAAAGTTAAAATAATAAATTAATAAATAAATATTTTTTGTAAGTACGGAAACATTTATTTTGATTTTCAAAATTATCTTTGAATTTATGTACATTTCAAAAGAACCCGATTTTGATCGGTTCACCGGTTTTTTATAAAACCATTATTTTTTATCAATCAGACCGGACTCATGGTCAGTTCCCGGTTTTTCCCACGGTCCGGTACGGTTTTAATAACAATGCCCACAACCATCAAGTCCTCTAAAAGCACACCCAATGTCCATTCTGGAAAAAAAAAAAGTAATATCCAGGTAATACCTTTTGTCTTCATCATCTTCATGGGATTCATGATCAAATGATCCTTCTTCGAAAGAGACGAATGGTAACCTTTCTAACAATATGAGAGATAGCTCAAATTGGCCATAAAATTTTATTGTGCATTATTATATACATTAATTACTTTAACATGATTTAAATTTCTAAATTTTATTACAAAAGAAAAAGAAATCTAAATTCTTTGCCTTGAGCTTAGTATGTTCATGGGCCTAGATATTCACCTATTATTGCTCATGTCTCTTTAAGATTGATAAAGTTTATGGAATTTATCGTTGAAATTTTTTTTTAAATTAATTATAGATTTGTTAAAATATTTGTAAGATTATTATGTTTATTGAATATATCTTAACCTTCTCATTTTTTTCAATTCTATTTACACAATTATGATGTTGCATGTTTTTTCTTATTTTATATTTATCTCTCAAACCGTTTATTTTTTTGACATGCCGCTTTAGAGTTTTTTGTTCGTTTTATTTCATATATGAAATGACATCCACTATGATTATTCGTCTTTTTTTTATCCAATAGATTTCCTATAGATCATCTATAGATATCCAATAGATCATTGGAAATTTCGTTGTATCCATCGTTATGCGATTACTTTATAAATTGCTACCATTGAGACTGTTAATATTTTACAGGTATAATTTAGGAGTCTTCTACCTTTTAAAATTGGACATTCATGTGTTATTTAAAGGTCTTCTAGTTTTATCGATTTCTATTGGACTTCTATTAGATATTTATTGGATATCTGACAATTAAAAAAAACTCGATGAAAGTATATCACCATGAATCTACTTTCGAAGATAAAAAAGAGACGAACAAAAAACTCTAAAGAGATATGTTAAAAAAATGAACGATTCGAAGGATATAAGCAAAACAAATCAAAAAATTAAAAAAGAAAATGGAATAATGGTTGTATTAGGTGGGGGAGGTGTGTGCTGTCATTATTTTGTAAATATAAGAAATTATTTTATTCTTATAAATTATTTTATTTTTTTATTCATTTATATAAAAGTCCCATAAAATTATAATAGAGATTATCGGAGAGGAAATGGAGTACAGTGAGAAAACATGATGAGAGTAATATTATGTTTTTTCAAATTATTTTATTGTTTTTGAAATTAATCACTCGGTTGACTTTATAGTCATTGCTACGTTGTCTATTACGTCAGTATCAAGAGATAATCAGGTGTACTTTAGTCGAGTTTAGAGGACATTTAAAACTTTTGAAATCAAAAGATGTTTAGTCCTTATTTAATTCATGGTACGGTATGATACCATATGATTTTAATTTAAAATTTTTTTTGTTTGATTATATGATTTTTTAGTTGTATAAATCAAAATTCAGTAGAAAATTTTAAAACAATAACAAATCCTCCCATTCTAAATGAATCATAGTTATTTTTATTGGATTTGGATTATGTAAAGTTAAGAATTGGTAAAATTGTACATTTTAGTTAATTTCAATCATTCACCTAGTTTTAATGATTGAGATTTAATTTCACTGCGGACCCTACAAACCACTAAAACTCAATTTAAACCATTAAACTTAATAAATGATTAAGATTAACTGAAATATACAACTTTATCCATCCTAAACTTTAGAGAATCTTAATCCATTTTTATTAGTATCATACAAATTGAGATGAAAGATTCAAACTTCTGACCAAAGTAATATAAGGTCAAAGAATTTAAGATTTAAATTTATTTTATATTAAAATACCGAAAAAAGAAACAGAAGAATATTTAATTTTTTGGGGGTTAAAAAGAAAGGGAAAATATATGATAGAAATTAGAATGGAGGATTGATTGCATGATAGGGAAAGTGAACTAGTAATTTTTATAAAAAGGGCAAACCAGTAAATATTGTATCTGAGACTTGAGTTTTATGTACAGTAATCACAGTGAAAAAAGAAATAAAGATTATAATTCTCCAAAATTAAAAAATAAACCTTCAATACATTTTCATGAAATTTTAATCGGAGTTAAAGAAAAAAAAGGAGGAGAGGAGAGGTGAGGTGAGGTGAGGTGAGGTGAGGAGTAAAAAGTAATTTTTAGAATGGGACCCACGCCACTGTGGGCCCACTTGATAAAATCAAAACTTAAATTAGTTGTTATTTATCCGATTTCTGTCGTTCATCATATATTTACTGAATTAGGCAAGCACAATTTTAACCTTAGAATATTTTTATTTTCCTGTTCGATGTTATATTATTTTTGAATTATTTTTAAATTTTAACATTTGAGTCTAACTAGTTCAAACCACTCAAATAAAATGAATTAAGATTTAGTAATGACTTTTTTTACTACTAAAATTATAAAATATTTTGTCATGCTAATAAAACATTCAATAATTTCTATTAAATATATATTCTACCTATAAAATATAGCATATCGTAGTGAGTTGTTTAACCATTTTCTAAAATTGTTTAGTTAACCGGATATTACATGCTATTTGCTTTTACTAGTGTTAATGACAACATGTGGTTATTGAAAATCATTATGGTATTGTACTTAGTTTTCACTCCCATATTGATCGATTTCCATCGCAAACTCTGACTTTTTTAGTGATTTGAGACTTTTTCTTAACAAATTGTATGGCATTTTCTAATTATTAGACTAAATTTTTTCGTTCACCGGAATTTATGGTCAACTACTGACGATCAAATGCCCCTATTCATTCAGGATTCTAGCACCGTCACTGAGCAACGTAGCGGTGGAATGTCAATAGTTTGCATGACTGTGTGAACAACAGGTCATCCGAGTGATTAGACAACATTCCAACATCAGCAACTCGGAAATTGAATCCTTTTCTATTTCCTTTCCTATCTAGATAAACGAAAATATTCTAATGGAAGGAAAATCTGATCAGGAAAATTTCATATACAATAATGAAACACAATTCCAATCTAAAAAGGAGATTCATTTCTCTCTCTCTGTATATATATATAGCAAGGACCACAAGAAATCTCATTCTAAAAAGCTAGCTCTCTTATTCTCTTTGTTCTCTCGAGAAATATACTAGTTTAGGCATCGGAGAATCCCTCGAGGGTCACTGGTCTCAACTCTTTTAGTACGATCAAATCAAACTATAACTCAATTCTAAAGATTTGATCGCAAAAGGTACTCTCTTTTTTTTTACTGTAAATAGTAATCATCATATAAATCAAGAACATTACCTCCAAAGGTTTGCTGGAAAATGATCCCACTCCCCTCTATATGTCGACGAATCCGCCGCTCTAGCTAGTGCATGAGCGAGTTGATTTACAGACCTACTAATATAGACAAATTTCGCCTCTCTAAAACTACTAGCAATGGTTCGACAATCATCTAGAACAATACCCAAAGGTGAAACAAAAGAGCCATAGTTATTCAAAAAAGAACCAATATTTTGAGCATCAAGATAAATGGTTACTCTATGAGTTCCTTGCGTCTTCAACCAACTCAATGCCCCTCTACAACTTAACGCTTCCGCCATTTCCGGGTCACTGCTTTCACGAAGAATTGCGCTTCGAGCTCTAATGATATCACCTGAGGAATTCCATAGAACCGCGCCATGCCCAAGCCTGCATCCATTGTCGAAGGTACTAGCATCTACAAAACAGAAAAAAATTATTGCCAATAGCTTGATCTCTACCATGCTGTAAACCGTCTGCTACATAAGCTCCAGGCTCCTTTGACCTCACTTGTGCCTTTTGCCACTCATTTAAATAGCCCATACCATGATTATAAACATGATGAACAGGTTTCATCTTGCCCTTCCAAATAAATTGGTCCCTAGAGCTTGGGCAACAGACTTAATTAAGATCTCTTTTCCACTTTGAGTCATTTTCTTTCTATTCCATCCCATCACCTTCCAATGAGCCCTCTCCCTTACAAAATTGAAGACCATTTGTTTAAAGCAACCAACCATTGATGGTAGCGCAAAAGGTACTCTCTTTAACCAATCTTTTATTAATTCATTTCAAGGCAGTTTATATATAAAATTTTTAATCTAGAATGTTAAGCAATTAAGATAACTTGAATTCCTCGATAAATAAACATTCCAAACAAATAATCAAAAAACATAAAAAAAAAACACGTGGAAAAAAATCTGCTGTTCCCGCTTGTGTCCCCTTGGATGTCCCACCGCTTAGTATCTGACATATGGCATCTTTTTCCTATATGTATATTTATTTTTCCTGTTTTCTTTTTCTCTCACCTATACTATACATGACCTATGTGTCAAGCATTGACTGCGGGACACCCAAGGGGACACAAAAATGAGGACAACAGATTTAAATCCGGTTGGATTTGTTTTTTTTATTATTCAAGGTTATATCATTTAGAAAAATATTTATCTGGTAAAACCATTGTTCGATCACGATTACGATAACAAATATTAATTATAAATTTATACTTTAACTGATCCGATTAGGATTTGTTTATACCGTGATCTGATTCATATAAATCTTTCGCCAATATACTTGATTCCTTGAGAGACAAAGTAGGGACTGATACGATTCTTTCTATCCAAAACATAGGTTTGTTTATATCCTGATCAAATTCATAAAATTTTTCTAGCTTACGCCTGGTTTGGCCAAGATGTAAGCCACAATCGATTCCTTGAGAAGCACGGTAGAGCGGTTGAGAAATAGGAATCGACGATTCTAGACGATGATGATGCTCGAAGAGAGCGCATACAGGAAGCGAATCGAAAAAGTTACCAAATGGCTCTGCAAAATGGATAGCGTTTTAGCTGATGTGGACAAAGTGATCGAATCAGCTGAGCGAGAGTTTCATGAGAGGCGGAATGTTCTTTGATGTCCCTGGAACCGCAAATTTAGCAGCATCGTGAGATTTTGTGTCTATGAAAAACTCAAGGCTGACCAAACTCTTCTCAAACATGATTTCGATGTTGTGGTTGAGAGGGGGCCCACCATCATGTTAATGTGATTCCGACTGTGGATTTTGAATGCCTCGAGGAATTGAAGAGCACCAACGGCATGGTGTTGGTAGAGTCGTCGACAAGCAGCGAGGGTAAGGATGAAATTTCTGTTAGCTTATTCACCTATAGAGCTTTTGAAAAGCTTTTAGACTCAAAAGCTAGGAAAATGCATTCACAGACTAACACTTCAGAAAATAAACAATCTCGAGATACATGTTGCATTATGATAAGAAGATTGTGTATAAATAGTTAGCAAACAGCCAAATACAAAGACCGTCATTCTCAGTCACTGCTACGTGCTTCCTGTGGTAGGCAGTTGATATAAGGTGTTATCAGTCGGTCACTGCAAAACAGAAATATCATCCCATTGAAGTCCAATTTAAAAGAAATTCAAGAAAACCACAAATTATTACATAAACTATTCCTCTAAGCTTTAATAATTGTTGCCTTATTGTTATTGTCTGGGCAGCAAATTCATCTTTTATTAATGACTCAATGAATAGAAGAATTGTCACACAAGTACAATACCTTCTGGTTACATTATGCAAAAACCATCTAAATCTAAATTCTCATACAGAACTTCTATCCAATAGAAACTAACTAGAATAAAACACAAAAAATAAAATAAAGAAACGTACTTCGATTAACTCACCGGAACACTGCCAACAAGCCTAGCACCAAGTCTATCCAATCTCTTCACCATGGCCACAGCATTCAAATTCCCTTCTTTCCTAAAGGCATCCACCATTTTCTCCCCAATTCTTTCCCTTTCTCTTCACTATCAATAACAGCCACTGCCAGTGTTTTAAAAATCGGGCTACGCGGCCGCCTAAGCGGGATTTTTCATAACACCGCCACGATTTTAGGTAGTCAGGCGGTCTTAGGCGGGGTTTTTGTTTTAAAAATCGGCCCAGGCGGCTGTCTAGGCAGGATTTTTTAAAACACTAGTTTTAAACTATGGTTTAAATTATGTTTTTTAATATTTTATATTATTATAATTTATTTTTTAGCTGAAGTTATATTTTTATATATTAAAAAATATTTAAAAAATAAAAAATTCAAATCCGCCTATGCCCCGCCCAGGCCCCGCCCAGGCCCCGCCCAGGCGTTTTGAAGCCTAGACCGCGCGCCTAGCGCTTTTTAAAACATTGGCCACAGCAGTAGGCCCCGCTCTGCTAATCGTGCACCCAAACGCCCGAGCAGCAAGTGCTGCCTTCTTCACACCTTCCATCCCAGGAATCAATGGCGCCCTTTTCGGCTCAACTATTCTATCACTTGACAATGCCTTGCCTAACCCTTTCAAATCCCCTTCAAGCACAGATGCCACCAATGCCCCAGCTTGACTACAGTTCCATACATGATGAGCCATCTCAATTTCCCCGGGCAAGTCAGCTCGCATTTTCTTTGTAGGCGCCTCAAAATCTGGACTTACCAGAACAAAGAATAAATCGTTCTCAGGAAATTTCAAGCTCATCAAATCCAACGGTGTACAATTTCTAATCAACACAAATCCTCCCATTATCGCTGGAGCTATATTATCAGCATGATAACCTGAAACTGTGGTTTCAGTTTCAAGTCCGGCAACCACTAGATCCTCCACATCTTGTGTTCCCCCAAAAATCTCGTTGACAGCTACGGCAGCAACAGCGGCACTTGCAGCACTCGATCCAAGTATAATATATGAAATCTTTAATCTTTATTGTAGTACGTTGTCTTGTAAAAGGACCATTCACATAGCAAATCAGCACTATAATCGGCCACTAATGGCCATGCCCTTGCACCACAGCAAGAATTCACAGCAAACAGGCTTTGAAGCCTTTTCCAATTTCTTGTTTATCCAAGTTCTTCCCCATGAAAACAATCTTATTTATTCTAGGCTCATCTGCACCCCATAGCCGGTCTGGTGAACCTTGGAATATGTCATGCACACCATGCCACGCAACACATAACATTACAAACGACATATGGAACATGGAACCTGGATCAACAGTACACAACCAACACCTCTATATAATGACTCTTTTACCAACTTAAATAAATTAATAATAGTTACACAAAGAATCACTTGTAATGAACTCAACAACATTGCAACGTTTGCTAACCATTTTCAGTAACAATAGAAGATTTTTAGGGGACTGTTATCCATTTCATTCTTTTAAGCAAGTACATGTGTAATAGCCTAAATATTATCATGAATCAAGAAACCCTGAAATTTGGAACATTAAGCTAGTATTGAGCATTACGGATTTTCTTAATTTTGGTAACTCAGGACAGCAATTCAACAACCACCACTGACCAATGTTGATCTTCCATTTAGAAGTGCTATTTTGTTTACAAATAAAGAAAACATGAGATAGGTATTGTATCACAAATGAAAGCCATGTGGTACAGAAGATAGCTCCACACTGTATGTAGGATGTATCTTATGTCCAAGGGTGGATTCCGTGTCATGCCAACAATATCTCATGCATGAGCCCTAAACTTCTGATTAGCATCTACTGGAGCAAGCCTATTGGAAAATTTTGTTCATTTTACAAAATTGTGGTTCGAATTTATGAAATATGCAGAGTGAGATATATTTAAAAACATAAAAACTCGTCTAAGTTCATTCATGACCTTTTTCGACAACGGCTGGCCCACGATAAGGTAATCGCAAACAATGTAAGAGGTTAACTTCAACCAAAATTCCATTATTTTTCCCATCTATCACACATTTCATGGACATATGTAATAAAATATTAGCACAATAACTTCAATGATATATACACCATGAAGTCTCCAACACAAGCCTAGAGCAGAGAATAAGATCATAATCTCTCCATCTACTGGAGTTATGATTGTGCACAGTTTAGGGGAAGATATAACAATATATGAAGTATATTTTTTTTATGGAAAATGAAACAAGTTGCACAAGTGACATGTCCAAAGGTCAAATTTAACAATATATGAGTTGATTCAAAGGGGTAATGATTTAGGCATTAATTGATAGATAATTAGTCAAATTTAAGCACTCCTAGAACCCTGACATACGAATACCTGAAACACAAATCTCTCATCCATGCCTTGAACAAATAAAATACCTTTCATCCGGTATATGTCTTCACTACGTTCCATCAACAAAGTACCAAGCCATATATTTGCCAGAAACAAAAGATGAATAGATGATATTGTCAATCTATTAAATCTCGAGCAGAAAAAAAAATCCAACTTGAAAAGAGCAAGTCATGGAAACAGATGCGTACAAACGATAATTGGTTATATTATTAAATGGGATCAGCAAATATGTGGAAATTTTCCAAGTGAAAACTGCAGCATATAACCTATGAATTGAACATGGAATATTCTCATCCACAATAGGGACAATCATGTATATATAGAGACCTAAGGATTTGGTCCATGCAAAGTTTATTGATGCAACAAACTGCATTCTGTGCTGCCTTCATGAGGAACTACGTTCAGACAATCAGATATAAAACATACAATAATTACGTTATTTACTATAAGCCGATCGGCATAAGCAATCTGCTGAACAGCCTCATTGACCACTCTCTTTGGCTTGACTTCGTACAGATGAAAAGCAGCAAGTGTAGCATCAACCAGTGTTACAACACCGTCCAACTTGACATCATTGAAAACCCTATCCTCAGCATAAAAAGTCTGAATGATTGGGGTTGGATTAGCAAGCCCTGCAATGTTTCAATATGGAATGTTCTAGTAAATGTGTAGAAGGCATTCATTTACTGTCCACACAACAAAACGCATATAGAAATCATTCACTACTATGTACTGTGGTGATTCACAAGAAAAAGTTTTGACAGATATCTAACCTGTGGTTTCAACCACAATATGATCAAAACTTCCTTTACTTTTATCCACTAGTTCAGCGATCATCCTCACAAGATCCCCCTCAATCACTGTACAACACAAACAACCATTGTTCAACATAATAATGTCTGTCAGTTCCAGTAGTTTTGCAGCAACTAGAGAACCAACAATGTCAAATTCACCGTACTGCGATTCAACCTTAGGAGAGAAAATAAACCATCTGGAATACAAATAACATTCTTCAACCTCAATAATGAACTTCAATCATCTGGAATATAAATAACATTCTTCAACCTCAATAAGGAACTTGAAAAGCTTTGAGATTTCGTACCAAGTTCATTTTGATAAAGTAATACAAACAGACTCCCATAGTTAAGCAATGTTGCCTGCTCATCGCCGCAAAAAAAAAAAAATTGTATCAGAATTTCAGACCAGTTGAAACGAAGTTGGATAAAAGGGGAGATTTCAAACTACAAAGAACTACATGGACCAATTACAAAGGCGAAGTCAGGTAAAACAAACTTTACCAGAACCCAAAAACCCGGTGATAATGGTAGCAGGAATCCGATCACCGGGAGGGGTGACATCAGAATCCTAGCTGTGAGGGGCGGCGGTGGTGGAGGCAGAGGCAAAAGAGAATCTAAACGATGGTTAGGAGAAACCAAGGGCGACGATTTTAGGATGGAAAGAGCGAGAACTTTGAAGAGATAAGGTAGGATGAGAATTCGAGAGAAGACGGAGAGGAGAGGTTGGGATTGTGGAAAAAGGGGTATGGAGGCGAGAAGAGAGGGAAACGAAGGACCTTGCTCTTGCTGTATCCACTGATAAGGAATTCATAGGTCCGATGGGTTTAGACTTGTGCTGAAAAGTGTAGCTTAGCGCCGGTAGCCGGGAATTCTGGCCCGGAGCTACTAGAAATTATCCATAATTCATGTCCAATGCTAAAGACAGTCCGAAATTACTTGTTACAGTCGGTATAAAAGATAAATTTGCCCTTAACCCTAAAAAGCCTTTAAAACATCCATCTAACCCTAGAAAATCATTCATAACCACTTTCACCATTCAAAACACAAATCAAACAACAAGTTAACTTCAATGGAGGGTAGAAATCATAATCGGGTATGTATTTTAACTAATTTTATCTGAATTTGACAAAATAAACAACTGAAAACCCTATTAATATAAAACCATCTTTGGCGTTTTTGCATAACGCCGGCGTTTCGCCGGCATCAATTTTTTTTTAATAATTTTTTTTTATATTATTAATTTTTTTGAATTTTCATATATTAATAGGGTTAAGGTGTAGTTGAATTAGAAAATTTTAATGACAAATTTATATATTGTTAATTTAATTATAATATTAAATTTCGTAGTGTCTAAGTTGTGAAAATTTTAGTATTAATTTATATATGGTGGTAGTTAATTGTTTGGTAATGTTATTTTATTAGGGCTTAAGTAATTTTATTAGTTTGAATTTAATGTTAAATTCTTTATGTAAATTTAGGATTTAGGGTTACCATTAGTTTGAATTTAATGTCTAATTTGTCACGATTAGTTTCAATTAAATGTTACTTTTTGTGAAGTTAAATTTTTGATTTAGGTCTAATTTTCATAATTTTAAATTTTTGTTGATTAATGTAATGGTAATGTTAATGTTTGTGATATTATAATGTGATAGTGGGTAAAGATATGAATTTTTGCCACGAGAGGGGACGAATTATGGAGAATGAATTGGTTGCTGATGATTCTGGCAAAAGACATGTTAGGCGCCGACGATGTACGGCTGATGCCCGCGCTGCAATTGCTGGAGGTTCGCAACGTGTTATAGATGAGCCCACCAGTTCTTCTCGCAGGCAAACACAACGTGTTAGTGATGATTTTCCTGATCCACATGATGATTTTCCTGATTTTCATGATGATGTTCTTGAGGCTGGTTTCGATTTGGAGGATATAGATGAGGATGAGATAGCAGAGGATGAGCAGAGTGAGGGGGAGGATTACACGATGCTGCAAGTCCCGGTGAGGAAGGGGCGACGCGGTAAATTTATTGCAGATCATTCGTCTCATAGGAGTAGTAGTCGGAGCAATAAGGATAAATGGATAGTTACAGGTCCGGTAGCTGGTGGACTGATTGTTTGCGACACCATACCCAGTTTTTTGGGTCATATAGCTTTCCGTATGGATTCGGTGGGAAAACGTCCTATATTGAAGTGTTATTCCCGGCCCGAGATGTGCAAGTCGTTGGGTGTGTGGTATAAAGAGATGGATCCAGATGTTAAGGCGATAGTTGATAGTTCAGGCCTAGCGCACCTGCCTGATTCGATGTTTACGTATGTGGAACGTCATTTAATTAGTGCATTTATTGAGAGATGGCAGCCGGATACGAACAGCTTTCACATGCCATTCGGGGAGATGACCATATTGTTGCATGATGTGTACCGCATTCTATGCATCCCCGTAGATGGAGCGATGGTTATTAGGCATGGTGATCCTGAGTACCTTAAGGCTTTTACTGCTGAGTTCCTCGGTTTATCACTAGATGAGTTGACGGACGCACGGTACAGTGGAGGAGGGGTACATGCTAGTCAGGCTGCTACTAAGTTATTTAGTAACGATATTGCAGCAGAGATCTAGGCCGCTGGATGGTTAATGGTGATGTTCGGATCCACGTTGTTTGTGGATACGAGTGGTATGAAGGTTCGCGCTGTTTGTATGTTAGAGGTTAAGGACGACGTGCATTCAGTGCATGCTTATTCATGGGGTTCAGCCACATTGGCTAACTTGTATCGGCAGCTTGGCGAGGCTTCTCGAGGTGATGCCAAGGGTATATGTGGATGTATTACACTTTTGCAGTGTTGGATTTACGAGTACTTTCCCTGTTTTTGTCCGCATGAGCGGTTGGATAGTGCCGCTAATGATCGCAGAGTCGCAGCATGGAAACCCCGCAAGGAGGATAAGGATATCAATCGATTGTCACAGTTTCGAGTGCATATTGATCAGTTGGCAGCAGCAGAGGTATTATAAATTTGTTTACATTCCTAAAAAAAATTAGTGCCTAAACTATACGCTAATTAAAACACTAAAATCACGTAAAGTACTAATTATTTTTTTACAGGTTACATGGTTGCCTTATGGTCCTGATCCTGCATTTGGTATGCTGAGGACTCTGTACACGGGGCTGATACGCTATCGAGATATCATCGAGCCGTACATGCCTATTCGGTGTGTTCGACAGTTAGGGTTTGTACAGATTATCCAGCCACCGATCAGGAGGCCCATTACAGCTAATAGGCCATGGGCCAAGCTCCAATATAAGGTAACGTTTAACGCATTGGATTCAGAGAATGAATGGCAATCTTTTCCGCATATGGGTATGTAAGCTGTAGATCATCTACAGCGAGCACTCGTGGACAATGGAGGTTGTGTTGAGGGGTATATGAGATGGTATTGTCGAAACTCTCATCCAAACTTGTTAGAAGACATTCCGGAGCATGGAACACCACCTCGCTCTAATGTCAATTATGTAAGTATTTTTATTCTATGTTGGTTTTTAATAGACCTGGGCTATGTTGGGTTGGGCCTCACTAAAAAATAGGTAACCCAAGCCCGGCCCTACCTCTAATTGTTATTTATACACAATTCAATAGTTTCTAATAACGCAATTTAATAGTTTGACTAATTATTATTTATACATTCGTTATTCTAGTGGCTGAACAGATATGCTGAGTGGGGGCGCGAATCAGTGAGCGAGTTGAGGGCGTGTAATACAGATAAAGCTGATCAGTTAGTAGTTAAGTTTGAAGAGCTGATGAAGGAATATAATTCAGCTCTCTGATTATATTTTACTTTATAATGATTTATGCATGAAAAATATGTAGTAACTTAAGTTTGTTTAATCTCAACTATTATTTTGTTGAATTCTTTTACTTTACTAAATTTGTACAGGCTAAATAATACCTTAACTATTATTTTACTGAACTCTTTTACTTTACCGAATTTGTACAAACTAAATTATTAATTTATTTACTGAAAATAAATTCAATTCAGTGTGTTATCTTCTCAATCCGAACTATTATCTTACTTAACTATTATTTTGCTGAATTCTTTTACTTTACTGAATTTGTACAGGCTAAATAATACCTTAATTATTATTTTACTGAACTCTTTTACTTTACCGAATTTGTACAAACTAAATTATTAATTTATTTATTGAAAATAAATTCAATTCAGTGTGTTGTCTTCTCAATCCGAACTATTATCTTACTTAACTATTATTTTGCTGAATTCTTTTACTTTACTGAATTTATATAGGCTAAATAATACCTTAACTATTATTTTACTGAACTCTTTTACTTTACCGAATTTGTACAAACTAAATTATTAATTTATTTACTGAAAATAAATTCAATTCAGTGTGTTGTCTTCTCAATCCGAACTATTATCTTACTTAACTATTATTTTACTGAATTCTTTTACTTTACTGAATTTGTACAGGCTAAATAATACCTTAACTATAATTTTACTGAACTCTTTTACTTTACCGAATTTGTACAAACTAAATTATTAATTTATTTACTGAAAATAAATTCAATTCAGTGTGTTGTCTTCTCAATCCGAACTATTATCTTACTTAACTATTATTTTGCTGAATTCTTTTACTTTACTGAATTTGTACAGGCTAAATAATACCTTAACTATTATTTTACTAAACTCTTTTACTTTACCAAATTTGTACAAACTAAATTATTAATTTATTTACTGAAAATAAATTCAATTCAGTATGTTGTCTTCTCAATCCGAACTATTATCTTACTTAACTATTATTTTACTGAATTTTTTTACTTTACTGAATTTGTACAGGCTAAATAATACCTTAACTATTATTTTACTAAACTCTTTTACTTTACCGAATTTGTACAAACTAAATTATTAATTTATTTACTGAAAATAAATTCAATTCAGTGTGTTGTCTTCTCAATCCGAACTATTATCTTACTTAACTATTATTTTGCTGAATTCTTTTACTTCTAACTATTCCTTTTCGACTTCAACTATTATATAAACATAGCTTAAATAGCCTCAATTCACACTTACCTTTCTATCAACATTTCTGCACTCCTCTTTGAACTCTCTAAAAATTTTATTTCAGTCAAATGGATTTCTCTGATATAAATCCTTTTTATGAGGGTGATCAATCTTCTTATCCAAATGATTCGAATCAATCTTCCTATCCGAATGACCCGAATCACTCTTATAATACCTATTTCTCTGATCAATCCTATTATCCTGATTTTGACTCCAACCAACCTTTTGAAGAATCACAAACATTCGAAAATCTGGTGGGGATGGCATCGACTACAGTGGGTATTTTGTGACAGATCAATGTTTTGAAACATATAAGGAAGCAGTTTCATTTATGAAGGACATTGCTAACCGGTTGATGTTTGAGGTTATCTTTGCTTCATCTAAAGAGTTTGGAAACCCAAAAGTATGTAAAATGTAGCAGAGGTATCTATCACAAAGGAAAAAACAGAAACTTAGCCGATGCGGAAAGGAAGAACACAGCAAGAAGATCCTGGGATTGCCCATTTTAGTTGAAAACTAAACAAATTAATATGGGCCATTGGGAAATTATAACGGTTGGTGCTGGAATGTGTGGTTACCACAACCATCCATTGATGTGGTCTCACGAAGGCAATCTGCAACATTCCAAATTGACGGAGGAGGCCAAGGAACATATCCGAGAGATGTCAGAAGCTCATGCAAAGCCAAATTCCATACTGGCCTCTTTGAAGGTGAAATTTCCAGACACTCATCCCGCTGTTCGACAGATATATAATCAACGCACCAAACTGCGAATTATGTCTTTTGATGATAGAGATAAAATCGGTCAATTGTGTCACCTTGCAACCTCAAACAACTACTTTCATTTCACAGAGGCTGATCCCAAAACAAATGTGATTACCCATTTATTCATGGCTAGTCCATCTTCTATGAACTTGTTCAGCACATTTCATTGGTATGTTGGAATTGATTCCACCTACAAAATCAACATGTATAAGTATCCGTTTGTCGAGTTCGTGGGTGTGACTCCAATAAATAGAAACTTTATAATTGCATATGCAATTATGAAAGATGAGACAAAGTCAAGCTATAGATGGGCTTTAACAAGGTTACAAATGATGATGGGAAGAGATGCTCAGCCCGCTGTCATAGTTACTGATAAGGAAGGAGGCCTTCTCGACACAGTAAGAGAAGTTTTTCCCAACACAGGCCATTTACTTTGTAGATGGCACATACAGAAGGATGTTGAAGGCTATGTTAACAAACTCTACAAGAAGTCTACTTATGGAGGTAATGTTATGACTGCATGGAACAAGATATTTCATGCACAAACATTCGAGGAGTACATTTCCGCTATTACAAAATTTGACCACGGCTTTGGTAATCAGACTAAACTGATTAACTATCTCCAAGGCACTTGGCTCGGTCATAAGGAAAAATTCATTCCAGCCTGGACCAATAATTATCTACATCTTGGAAACGTAACAAATAATCGTGTAGAGAGCGCACATTCTTCGTTGAAGAAATGGTTGTTCACATCCACTGGAGCTCTCGACACAGTGTGGATCAAAGTCCATAAAGAAATGGAGTCACAGGAGATTGAAATAAGGTAAATCCTTCATACAATTTGTTCATATTATACAATGTTTTATTTATGATTGTGAAATTTAATATACAATGCATATGATTATAATTTCAGGTGCACTTTGGAACATTGTAGAAACAAGAAGCGTATGTTAACCATAACATTTCCATTGCAGAATCTTGCTTGTCGTGTTTCCCATCACTGCTTGGATGTGTTGAACTCTGAGCTGAATCGAATGTTTGAACTGGGTGATGATATACATGTTAAATGTGGATGTGCACTACAAAGAACACAGGCATTCCTTGTGCATGTGACTTGAGAAAGGCTTTTAGGTCAAACAGTTCGATCAGTATTACAAGTATTCATCCATTTTGGAAAACACTCAAGATCAACTAACAATCTGGTCAGCAAACAGTTGATCCCGAATACCCTTCTGAGGATCACCGCTTCTTTCAATCTATTACAGAGGAGGTCAAAGAGCAAAACCCTGCAGTAGTTAAAAAGGTCAGTTTAGTCATTAGAGAAATAATTCACCCTGAATATGCTAACTATGTTGAACCTGAGGTCAAAGATAATACCAAAGGCAGACCGAAAGAAAGCAAGTCAATAAAGCGAGATCCTAGCGGATATGAATATGTAAACAAAGCACTACAATAACTCTCAAAAACATCGTAAAAAAAGGTCAAAGTCATAAATCGATGACATCTATTAATAAAGCTTCAATAAACGGTAATTCCTTTTTTATTTGGTATTTAATTAATTTTTGAATAGAATATTCATATTATTTTACAAATACTCTATCTTTCTTTGTATGAACCCTAGGAATCGCGCTCGAACACTATGACTATAAAGACTTCATTCCGTATATTATTCGATCATTCATTGAAGGTGTCGTCGATGTTGTTCCAGATGGAAACTGTGGTTTTAGAGTGGTTTCGTCTTTCATGTTTGATAATGAAGACAATTGGCAATACGTGAGGCGAACAACAGTTCTTGAGTTACAGAATGACAGAGAATTGTATCAAAATTTCTATACTTCCCTTATCGATATAGCTTTAAATCGTATTTCTTGGACTAGTGGGGGATGCGGCATGACTCATTGGATGGCGGTGCTAGAGGACTTATATCCGATTGCCACATTCTTCAATGTCACCGTCATATATATTGGATTCAGAAGTAATGCTACAAGCACCGGATGTTGTTACACAATTTTGCCTCTATATGCATCTCAAGGAGAGTCGCTCCCCTCAAAAGAAATATGCATAGCTCATATTCCTCCTTTACATCACTATATTCGACTGAATGTGTCCAATACGTGTCCCATCCCCCCTATACCATATAAATGGTTTGAATATCGTAGGTCATCAGTTCATAATTGGGAAAATTTATATACAGATAGGCGAAACCTATGAGATTCTATAATTGGTTGTAATCAGTAAATATTTTGTATTAATATTCCATCGATTAATATTGTCTATGTTCCTTCGTTATATTTTATTATAATGTTTTGTCAATTTTATTCCATCCCTAATCGTTAACGGTAAAAATTTAACTGATACAAAATAAAAAAATTAAAAAAAAATAAAAAAATAAAAAAGGCAGGGGCGTTTTCCAGAAACGCCCCTGCCACTGGTGGTGGCGTTTACGCCCCTCTACTGGTGGTGGCATAAACGCCACCACCAGTGCAGAGACTTTTTCTGCAAAACGCCTCCCTAGTGGCTGAGGCATTTTGCAGAAAAGTCTGTATAATGTTGAGTGGTTTTTTTAACTGAGGGCAAAACCGTCTTTTACACCGACTGTAACAAGTAATTTCTGACTGTCTTTAGTACCACCCTGTGCAAAATTCCAATATAACTAAAAATAAACATTAGGGTGAAGAATTTTTTTCAATGTATGGGTAAATAATTATTTAGTGATTTGGTGGGGATATAGAAAATGCGGTCCTATCTTTTCTTTAAATTAGGATGAGAAATTGGTATTTCCAAATGTGGGGAGCAAAGAAGCACCTGGAAGAATCCGCAACATTGTTCAAACTTTGGGTACCATGAACAATTAACACAACTAGATCTAAACCAGCCTGTATGCAAATACAGTCCATAAATACACAAATATGAAAATACTAAATCTCACCAAACTTGATCTACTTCAAACACACCAATGGCATCATTACGGCGAGAAAAACCAAGAAAAGATAAGTAGGTAAGCTAGCGCTGGCAACGCGAACACATAGAGGCACTAACTAGAGGGGAGGCAAGAGAGCGTAAAGATTAAGGAACAACAGAACGCAAAGGCAGCGCCCACCTCGGCAGAACAGTGCTCGTACGAAGGGATGCGAGAAATGGCTATTAGAGTGAGTACAAAACCACGGTGCTGGCCGTGATTGATCGTGCCGAAGACAGGGAGAAACGAAGGACATAATCCATCGCCACAACGGAGACTAGACTCGCCGGTGGCTAGGTCTGCAATTGGGTTTCAAAATTTGGGGGTGAAAAGACGTTTCTCCAAGTTTATCCTCTGCTACACGAGCATTGATTAACGGAGTCGAGGAAAATCCTTGTTTTGCTAACGGTTCCGGACCTTAGACCTACTTAGAAAAAAATCTCATAGAACTCATTTTGGAAACAAGTAAAAACACATGGAATATGTTTTTAAATTTATCCTAAAAAAATATGAACTAGACCCTAATTACATTATATTACATTAATTCGAAAAGTTCAGAACGCATGAAATGTTAAAAAATACCGTGTTCCAGCTTGACCCATGTTTTGTAAATGTTATATTAGTTTGAGAAAATCATCGTGGAATTGCATCCTAATAAAGATAAGTCATCGTTCTTCAGTGCACCAAACCTCAATCCTAACTTTAACGTGTCTTCCCCATCATATCCACGAGTCCATCATCAAGTGGTCCGGGAACAGCTACCGAGTCTCGAGACCAGGTCTCGGGAAATGGTTAGCTTGCTTTACATACTTTATAATTTGTTTTCTATTAGTGGACCATCATGACAAGTTTAACTTCTAGCATGATATTGAAATTTTGATTCCCATTTACTCTGGGTATATTGCATGTTTGTGGCTGCATTTAAATGTATATGGTGCGTCCGAACCTCTCATAAGTTAATTTTCCGTTGCTTGCTGCCTGTTTAATCGCATTATGCTATGCATGCGTGAAACTCTGCGTTGTTTTAATATAGAAAAGTTTTATCATTCGGGTATCTGGACAGTCTGATCTGTATTTGTGTTTTCCAAGATAAATATTGGAAAATGAAGGAAGCAAATACTGAAAGCGTGAACAATTCTGACCTCAATAGCTGGCTTTGATTATTTAACGGTTCTAGAGCTAATGATTGTTGTCGTCTAATAGATGTTAGATTTGAGAGATTAATAATAGAGTAATTTCCTTTTAAGAGACAAAATATAATAAGATGTTAGTAACTTGAATTACGAAAATATGGTAGTAAAATATTTAACAAAATGATAAATACTGAAATAACATTTTAACCGTGAAAGGATTCTGTTAAGGCCCGAATCGGTTTTCTTAAGACAGAATTTGCCCCGTGTGAACTACTGTCTCCCAGGATACAACAACAGACGTTGGATGAACTCAACCGAGCGTAGAATATCACCGAGATGAAAAACTAAGGAACTAAGAATGAACTTAAGACAAAGGCAATATTATGAACATGTTCTTGCTAGCAAAGAAAAACACCAATTCTCTATTTCCTTGTGTATTTCCTCTACTAAAATCAAATCATATATATAGCCAAGGAAAGGAATAAAATTGGCAATAATCAATTACTACCAAGTTGGCAAATGGCATAACAATTATGATTGCTATTCAATAATGAAAGTAAGATATATTATTAAAACCAAAACTTCCCCATTAAGTGATTATTATGATTCTCATTATTATTATTATTATTATTATTATTATTATTATTATTATTTTATTTTTCAATAATCCCCCACATAAAAGAAAATAAGAAAACGAAGACTCGATTCGGTGATAATTTCTACATCAATATTTGCATAGGATAGGTGAACTCAACCCTTGAACCTTCCATTGTGATAATATATTTACTTTACTGGCTGACTAGTAGACGCAATGTCCTTAAACTATTCTGCCGTTTGTGTAAACGATGATATACACCACACAAATATTAATCTAACTCGGTTTTGGTTCTCATGGTTAAGTTCATTATGGCCGTGAACATCTCCTGGTTCTGCAAGAGTTTCGGATAACTAAGCCCCATTAGTTTCCTTTGGAGCGGCCTCACTTCACTCTCACATAGGTGATCTCTTTTGCTCAAACTTTGATGCACAAAGAACCATTAAAAGCATTGCTTAACCTTAACCCATTTTGTCACTGTTTACATCATAGGAATGGACATAGGGTTACCCCTATAGTGACCCCACAAGGTCTATGCAATTAGGTTGTCCATTGAACCAAGATCTTGGGATCTCCAGTCAAACATGGTTGGGTTTTCCTTCACATAGCACCTTAATTATTCATGGGCTTTAGTCCCATTCCTTTAGATATCTTATCAACTTGATCTCGATTTAACCCTTTGGTTAGCGGATCCGCAACGTTATCCTTTGATCCTACAAAATCAATAGAGATAACTCCGGTTGAGATCAATTGTCTAATGGTATTATGTCGACGACGCATGTGTCTCGACTTACCATTATATATATTATTTTGTGCTCTCTTAATCGTTTCTTGATTATCACAATGTATACAAATTACAGGCACAGGTTTGGGCCATTCAAGAATATCCTCTAAGAAATTTTGTAGCCATTCGGCTTCTTCACCAATTTTGTCCAAGGCTACAAACTCAGCTTCTATTGTGGATCGAGTTATAATTGTTTGCCTTGAGGATTTCCATGACACTGCTCCTCCTCCTAGAGTGAACATATACCCACTTGTACCTTTAGAATGCTTAATGTCAGCTATCCAACTAGCATCAGAATATGCTTCTAGTACAACAGGTTCTCTTGTGTAGTGCAGTCCATAATTACGAGCATACAGCAAATACCTTAGTATTCTTACGATCGCTCCCTAATGACTTTTACCTGGGTTACTCATAAATCTGCTTAAACTGCTTACAGTATAAGCAATATCAGGCCTTGTACAACTTGTAAGGTACATTAGACTGCTTATAACTCTTGCATATTCCACTTGGTCTATGCATTCACCTCTATTCTTAGACAAGTGTTAACTGATGTCTAATGGCGTTTTGGCTATGGCATAATCCTCTGTATTAAACTTGTTAAGTATCTTGTCCACATAGTGAGACTGAGTTAATATGAAACCGTGAGGTGAACGTTTAATTTGGATGCCTAAAATTACATCCGCTAGTTCCATATCTTTCATGTCAAATCTAGAATTCAACATATCTTTGGTACTTTTTACCATCTTTTCATTGCTTCCTTCAATGAGTATGTCATCAACATACAAACATAGAATAACATATCCTTCATTTGAAGTTTTGACATAAACGCATTTGTCACACTCATTTATGCGATATCCACTAGCCATCATGACATCATCAAATTTCTTATGCCATTGTTTTGGTGCTTGCTTTAACCCATATAAAGATTTCACCAATTTACGAACTTTCCTTTCCTGACCTAGAGCTACACAACCTTTAGGTTGCTCCATATGAATTTCTTCTTCAAGATCTCCATTCAGAAAGGCAGTTTTCACATCTATTTGATGTACTTCAAGATTCCGCAAAGCGGCAATTGCAAGTATCATCCTAATGGAGGTTATTCTCATCACTAGAGAATATGTATCAAAGTAATCAAGGCCTTCTTTTTGTCCATAACCTTTTATGACCAAACGCGCCTTAAACGTATCAATTGATCCATCAGCTTTTAGCTTTCGTTTGAAAATCTATTTAGAACTTAGTGGTTTTGTTCCTGGAGGAAGGTCCACTAATTTCCACGTATGATTGTGCAAAATAGAATCAATTTCACTCCTTATGGCTTCTTTCCGTAAAGGACTCTCTGTGGAGCTTATAGCTTCTTTATACGTTTGGGTTCTGCTTCAACCATATATGTTAAGAAATTCGGACCATAGGACTTTTCAACCCTTGCCCGTTTACTTCTTCTAGGTTCCACCTTATGATCTGTATTACTCTCTTCTTGAGAATATTGAAATTACTTCCTGGAAATTACTTCCCAGGAGGTCACCCATCCTAAGATTGCTCCAAGTCAAGCACACTCAACTTTGCAGTTCTCTTGAATAAGCTCCCGAAAAGAAGGTGTACCCTGTTGGTATAGGTAGTACCAATCAAATCTCTTAAGTCTCTCTCAATTGTAATGTCCCATACCATTACAACCTCGAAATCCTTAACCGTTCTCAATTCTGCTGTCCTATACCAGCACAATCTCGAAATCGACATCTTTCATGGCCGCTCTTTGCTCAGGTCTTCTACCCCGGCGCCACCCCTCTTAGGACCGGGTCGTTACAGGCCCACCAGCTTCCGCCTGGTTCGTCCCCGAACCATACCGTACTGGGAGAGGGCTGGCTCTGATACCAACAAATGTAACGCCCCCCCTCTAGGGAGCGTCACGGTAACTATAAACACCCAATAAATAACTCTACTCCATTATATGAAATTCAATACTTGTAGATTTAATATGTGCAAATACAAATATAAGGTTTCCAACTCCAAATATTTCTCAATGCCACTTTATTGTCCAAATATTCCTAAATACCACTTTATATGTCTCACACTATCTAGTACATGCCATTATTCTACAAATCATAATATTACATTAAAATACATATCCACCTCGAGTCTTTCCTTATTTGCTCTTCAAGCTGATCCACTTATTCCACTTTGGTCCAAGCTATCTACAAGTTCTCCACCTACGTGTAGAAAAAAAACTACACGCTAAGCAATTTGCTTAGTGGTGTCCATAAAAGAAATTCAATAACTTTGAACATTATTAACACTTTAAAATAGAAACCAAGATTGTTCATTAGTCAAAAACAAATTAACCAACTTTATGGAACCAAATCACAAAACTTATATAGTAATCCTTTCAAAGTATAATCAAATTTGTATCCAATTTTTCCAAACACTTTAACCACATATTGCCCAAAGTAAACAAGTCCTGAATAACGGTAAATATGGATACGGGAGCGGACAAGCCCGAAGCCGAAGCTTCAAAATCAATATATCGATCAAGCCCGAAGCCGAAGCTTCAAAATCAATATATCAGTCAAGCCCGAAGCTAAAGCTTCAAAATTAATATATCGGTCAAGCCCGAAGCCAAAGCTTCAATTGTTTGTACAGTACTGTACCCCCCTTTATTGGCGCCAATCTACCTTGACCCGTATTCTACTCATTTAGTAAGGGCAATAAATCAAAGTAACATCTTACAAATTCCAGTATAAACCATCAATCATAATTCAACATAACTTCAGTAATTAAGAAATCCAAATCCCAAATTTTTAAGCATCAAACTTCAATTAAAACTCAACAAAATCAATATTCATACTTTCCGGAATTTTTCCAGGTTTAGTAACCTGACTTCCCCTGCCTTTTTCACTATTAAAACATCATCCAATCGAAGAACTTTCTTCTAAACATAATTAGCCACATGTCTCAGCTTTCCAAAACTACCAGAATCACAGAAATCCAAATTGTATAACCAAAGTTATGATCAAAACACTAAACAGTATACAAAGCTGAGATTTTCCGGAAACAGATTTCATGACTCAACTTCAAACGAAAATTTCATATTGAAAACTAACGAAATTCAATAAGGTTTCTTCTGAACATATATTTCTTACTTTTTATAGATATCAATAGAATCAAGAATCATTCAAATCGGATTTATATAATAAGAGAAAACATTAAAACAAAACAGGTATACAATCTGGAAAATTTTCCCAAAAAAACCGAGAAATCGAAATTCGAGACACAAACATTTTTCTATGCTCTTTCTAGCTCTCTTCTACCCCTTTTGCCTTTGATTTGCTTGCACTAGCTTCCTCTACAACAACCATATATAATTCTATCAAGATATTGTATAAATAAACTTTCTAATACCATAAATATGCTTAATCTACCATGAATTCTACTAATTAAGCTTTAATTTCAGCAAAAGTCACTCACCTCAAACTCGGGTTACTATTCATCCGAACCTTAAAATCTGAAATCCTCCTCTTCTAGTCTTGTTTGACTGAAATTGATGATGATAGAGGGCTTAAGGATCGATTTCTAACAAGAATTCGAAGTTGAATCGAAGAAATCGGAATTTTTTGGATTAGGAAAAATTTTGGTTAAAGGAAGATAAGAAGTATGGAGAAGGAGAAGGAAATGAAATTGAATGGGTTAAAGGGGATGAGGTATACGTATAGGATTTGATTTTTGTTTTTTTTATTTCCAATATTGCCCTTGGACAAATAATTAAATGCCAATTCATCCCTCTTACTTAATTAGCTCTTATTTCCTCATGCCTTAGATCCAATAACAATAATAACAATAAAAATAATTTCCATGATATTTTAATACTATAGTAATTTATTATAAGCAAATTTTGGAAATTTCGGTTCGTTACATCGTGTATATCCACATTTTTAGATTCATGCATAAGAAACCTATATGCGTTGCTATTAGTAGCATATCCAATGAAAATACAATCCACTGTTTTTGGATCTATTTTCATTCGTTTAGGTAATGGAGCAATTACCTTTACAAGATACCCCCACACTTTTAAGTAATTATATGAAGGTTTTCTTCCCTTCCATAACTCATAAGGAGTTTTGTCTTGTTTCTTACGTGGTATATTATTTAAAAGATAATTTGCTGACAAAATAGCATCGCCCCACAAGTTTTATGGTAAACCAGAACTGGTTAACATTGCATTCATCATCTCTTTTAGAGTATGATTTTTGCGTTCAGCTACTCCATTTGATTGACGAAAATATGGTGGTGTTACTTCATGAATAATTCCATGTTGGGAGCAAAACTCACCAATTGGTGCAACGTATTCACCACCACGATCACTTCTTACCTTCTTAATTTTCTTATTAAGTTGGTTTTTTACTTCTTGCTTATAGAGTATAAATTTCTCTAAAGCTTTATCTTTGCTTTTAAGCAAATATATATAACAGTATTTTGTGCTATCATCAGTGAAGGTAATAAAATATTTATTTCCTCCCCTTGATTGAACAAATTTCAAGTCATAAATATCTGTATGTATCAAATCAAGTGGTTCTGAATTTCTTTCAACAGAGTGAAATGAAGATCTTGTCAATTTTGTCTCAACACAAGTTTTACATTTATGTGTTTTCTCAATATAAAATGTGGGAATATGGTTCAAGTTAATTAAACGTCGTAACGTATCAAAATTAACATGTCTAAGTCTACTATGCCATAAATTAGAAGACTCAACCATATAAGCAGAAACGTTGTTCTTATTCATATTAATAGAACCATGCTTACAAGAGATACAATTGAATTTAAACATTCCGTTACATTCATATCCCTTTCCCATATACATGCCTCCTTTTGACAAAATAAATTTCTGAGATTCAAATACAATCTTGAATCCATGTGCACTCAAGAGGCTTCCAGAAATTAAATTCTTTCTTATGTCAGGTACATACAAGACATTTTGCAGTTTTACTTCTTTGCCAGAAGTCATTTTCAAAATCACAGTTCCATTGGCCTTGACTTTGGAAGTAGCAGAATTTCCCATGTAGAGCTTCTCCCCGTCATTTGTAAGAGTCAGTCCAGCAAGAGACTCTTTGTCACAACACACGCGACGAGTAGCACCAGTATCGAGCCACCACTCTCTTGGGTTTAAGTCAATCAAGTTGACCTCAGAAATTACCGCACATAAGTCGATGTCAGACACATCTTTAGTAATTTCAGCAACAACATTTGCCTCATTCTTGTTTGCCCTTTTTGGCGGCCTACATTCAGAGGACTTATGCCCCATCTTATTGCAGTTGAAACATTTTCCATTAAACTTAGGTTTCTTGGAAATGCCTCCTTTTGGTCCCATTTTGGACTTGGGTTTAGCATAATGCTTACCCTTCTTGGAGTCTTTGAGGACCTCCACCACGTTGGCTTTCGCCATAGCTTGATTACCAACAAAAAATTTCTTTTCAGATCTTCTATTGTCCACCTCAATACGAGGTCGGACAATAAGATCCTCAACAGACATTTCTTTTCATTTATGCTTTAAGTAATGTTTAAAATCATTCCAATTCGGTGGTAATTTTTCAATAATTGCAGCCACTTGGAATGGCTCACTAGTATGCATATTTTCAGCTTCCATCCCATGGATTAGTAGCTGGTGTAATGACCCGGTCCTAAGAGGGGTGGCGCCGGGGTAGAAGACCTGAGCAAAGAGCGGCCATGAAGGATGTCGATGGGGACAGGAATGAACCGAATCCACACCCGAAAGAGAGAGTTTCGAGATTGTGCTGGTATGGGATGGTACAATTGAGAACGGTTAAGGATTTCGAGATTGTGATGGTATGGGATATTACAATTGAGAGAGACTTAAGAGATTTGATTGGTACTACCTAAACCAACAAGGTGCACCTTCTTTTCGGGAGCTTATCTGGGAGAACTCCAAAGTTGAGCGTGCTTGACTTGGAGCAATCTCAGGATGGGTGACCTCCTGGAAAGTAATTTCCAGGAAGTGAGCGAGTGAGGACAAAGCTCACTGGAAAGACTCGTGTTGGTTTGTGGGGGCCATCGATCGAACCCGGGGTGTTACAATTTGGTATCAGAGCCAGCTCTCTCCCAGTACGGTGTGGTTCGGGGACGAAGCAGGCGGAAGCTGGTGGGCCTGTAACGACCCGGTCCTAAGAGGGGTGGCGCCGGGGTAGAAGACCTGAGCAAAGAGCGGCCATGAAGGATGTCGATGGGGACAGGAATGAACCGAATCCACACCCGAAAGAGAGAGTTTCGAGATTGTGCTGGTATGGGATGGTACAATTGAGAACGGTTAAGGATTTCGAGATTGTGATGGTATGGGATATTACAATTGAGAGAGACTTAAGAGATTTGATTGGTACTACCTATACCAACAAGGTGCACCTTCTTTTCGGGAGCTTATCTGGGAGAACTCCAAAGTTGAGCGTGCTTGACTTGGAGCAATCTCAGGATGGGTGACCTCTTGGGAAGTAATTTCCAGGAAGTGAGCGAGTGAGGTCAAAGCTCACTGGAAAGACTCGTGTTGGTTTGTGGGGGCCGTCGATCGAACCCGGGGTGTTACAGCTGGAGTTCCTGCACTTGACTTACAATAGGCTTGGAATCAATCATTTTAAAATCAAGAAATTGGCCTACTAAGTATTTCTTAGCGCTAGCATCCTCAGTTCGATATTTCTTGTCTAAGGATTCCCATAATTCTTTTGCAGTACGTTTTACTTGTACACCTCATATAAATTAGGTACTAAACCATTTAAAATATGGTTTCTGCAAAGAAAATCAGAAAATTTCCAGCCATCAATAAATTTCTGAACAGAAGCATCAGTTGCTCCATCAGGAACAACAGGAGGATCTTCTTTTAGAAAATTTTGAAGTCCCACACTAGTTAAAAAACATTTTTTTGTTGTCAAACTTTAAAATTCACACCATTGAAATTCTCAGACCTTTCAGGTATCGTTATAGGGTATGGACCTGAAGCCCCATGACTATTAGGCATAACAAGCCCAAAACTCGAAAGTCCATTTCCATTTAATTCAAAACCATTAGGACCAAGTTGTCCATTTTGGTTAAGTCCAAACCCATTAGGACCATTTTGTCCATTTTGGTTATTTTGACCATAAGTAATTTCAGGGCCATTTCCTTGAGTACGGCCATAACTCGTAGATCCAAAAGCAGTTGGCCTAGAAGCTGCATAGCCAAAAGCATTTGGTCCACCTACAAGTACAGAAGCAACCGGTGTTGAACTAATAGGCTCAGAACCAATAGGACCAAGTTATCCATTTTGATTTTCTTCATTCTAGCGTTGAGCAATTTCATGACTAATGTCTCCATGATCAGCCATGATAAATTCTAAAAATTTCAAACAAACAAAATTAGAACAATTTTAAAACAGTAAATAAAATAAAATACTGAAATTGTCCGTATGACAATTTTAATTTAATTAATTTTTTTGGGTCACTTTTTAATATATATTATATCCAAATTAAGTCCCAGTGTCCAAAATAAGTCCTTATTGTCCATAGTCCAAGTATTTGTCCAAATTTAGGTATTCCAAGTTTCGGTAATCCAAGTCACGATATTCCAAGTTATGAAAATCTGTTCGTCTCTTTTAAAGGAACATAGTTACACCATCAAATAGACATAAAAAAATTCTGTCTTAAGATTGTTAGATTTGAGAGATTAATAATAGAGTAATTTCCTTTTAAGAGACAAAATATAACAAGATGTTAGTAACTTAAATTACGAAAATATGGTAGTAAAATATTTAACAAAATGATAAATACCGAAATAACCTTTTAACCGTGAAAGGATTCTGTTGAGGCCTGAATCGGTTTCCTTAAGACAGAATTTGCCCCGTATGAACTACTGTCTCCCAGGATACAACAACAGACGTTGGATGAACTCAACCGAGCGTAGAATATCACCGAGATGAAAAACTAACGAACTAAGAATGAACTTAAGACAGAGGCAATATTATGAACATGTAAGAGTTAGCAAAGAAAAACACCAATTCTCAATTTCCTTGTGTATTTCCTCTACTAAAATCAAACCATATATATAGCCAAGGAAAGGAATAAAATTGGCAATAATCAATTGCTACCAAGTTGACAAATGGCATAACAATTATGATTGTTATTCAATAATAAAAGTAAGATATATTATTAAAACTAAAACTTACCCGTTAAGTCATTATTATGATTCTCATTATTATTATTATTATTATTATTATTATTTTATTTTTCAAAAATAGATTTGGACATTGATGAAAAACATGGTGGCTGAGTTTGATATTATCGCTTAGCTGAACTCCTAAACAAACTGTGGCTTGGTGATGTATTTGGCCTCTCGAACCGTCGAACTGATATTGCTTGATAGATTCTAAATCAACCTAGTTTCCTTTCATGGGTACAAGTAATCACCCCTGTACATGATGGCTACAAGAGAACAAAAAGCTGGTATATCTGATATCTGTGTTTTTCGTTACACTGAAGTGGGAATTGAGAGTCAGAAACTTGGATCTAGTTTCTATCTTCATTCAACTGCACACTTTGCATTGCCAACTATTTCATTAATTCGAGACTCAATTTAGATAATTGCTCTTCTTTTCATATTTGTTTCTGTGAAAATGTTGCAATACTAGGAATTAGTTCTTCTAATATAGCTTTTGTGGATTACTACAGGCCTCTCACATTTGACAAGTTTAAGTTATAGAAGAAACAATTCAATCACTGCACACGGAACGGAATGAGTGCCTTCGCAGTAAAGGTGTCCTGGCATCGGTGGCGGGCTTATCTATCTCAAAGGTATTCTTCACCTATATAAAAAACTTTAATTGGAGGGTTGATCTTCACGGTTATTATATAAATACCCTTCCAATTGACTTTGTTGTTCTATAAAAATCAGAAATGTCTCCTCGATCGATTCTTTGAGCATGTTGGGTAATTGATCTTTTCATTTTAATATTATTAGTTCCAAAGCCGTTTTGATCAATCGCATTGTGCATTGCATACTTGCAAAATAAAATCGGTGTTGCGGAATAAATAATAATGTTGAGTATGCCACCTGTTCCACAATTATCTGTCATCAAGTTCATCTCACCTGATTACACTTACGCAGGCTTGACGGGACTGGTTTTGCTGAACATGTCGAAATCCCGCATAAGCAGGCGCAGGGTTGCAGCATCTGAAGTCACTGAAAAATTTAAAATCGTTGACATTGCAAGGTAACCGCTAATGACATCAGGAACCTAGTTTCCTTTCATGAGTACTAATTTAAACATAGATCATGAGTTAAATTGCGAGCTATGCTTAATATAAGATTTCGAGTACATTCCCTCCTTTTGGCCTATGTATAAATTAGCTGTATAGTCCGTCTGTATGTGATCACAAACAAACAGGCTTGGTAATACCGAGCAGTAATATATGGAATGGAAATTGTTCAAATTGCCTTGGGTTTGTTGGAAAATCCAGTTGCCATTTTGCATAAACGTACCAATCCATATATCCGATGAATTCGCGATTAAGAAAAGCATAGTGCCGATATATATATATATATCACCGTATAGTTTTTGTTCTTCAGATAGCAGGATTTGAAATTGCTGTAAGCCTATCACATTCAGTTTCTCACATCATGACAGACTTCAAGGGAACTTTTGGGTAACATAAAATCCCTATTTGTTGTTAGAACTTAATTATTCTGGAATTTTCGATTTTGTGATTATGACTTTGCAGGTACAAGGCTTCTGAGTACATGAAAGATAAAAGACTTTCAGTTAAAGCTGACGTGTTTTGCTTCGGTATAGTACTTTTGGGGCTAATTACTGGGAAGAAACCTTACTCTTATTCAAAGGATGAATGTGTTATGTAACTACCTGGGTATAGAATCCCTTTCTTAAGAAAATTGAAGCCAAAAACCAGAACTTGAGTATTTAAAACAGCAAATTGGTGTTGTTTGTATAATTTGAAATGCGCAGGCAATGCCGCTACTTGAATTCGCTATAGAGGCGAAGGAGTACAACGTTCTTGTTGATTCCAAGTTGAAGAACGAATATGGTAAAGAAGAAATGGGTCGAATGGTATGTTGTGCTGCAGCTTGTGTGTATGAACCCGAACAAAAACGTCCTGGAATGTACCAGGTATGTATTTGTATGTGTGTGTTTGTATATAGTTCGGATTAACGAGTCCCGTATAGTTCAATTATGATGGAGAATTAAATGTGAAATGCAGATAGTGGAAACAATAGAAGGAAATTTAGCATTGGAGGTTATATGGA
Source organism: Euphorbia pulcherrima (assembly GCA_947683365.1). Classification (NCBI taxonomy): domain Eukaryota; kingdom Viridiplantae; phylum Streptophyta; class Magnoliopsida; order Malpighiales; family Euphorbiaceae; genus Euphorbia; species Euphorbia pulcherrima. Next base: position 12,443,153 of record CANTUS010000016.1, read on the forward strand.
ACCATAAGAATGACAAGCATTTCCTGCAAGGACCTCTGATAAAAAAAAAAGGATAGTTGAGTTTTTACACTTGAATTAATTAATGTTGTTATTATTTGTAAAAATTAATAATGCATAATAATTTATTCTTCCTGGTCAACTTCAAATTTTTAACTTGTACACTAAACTAAACTCTTGCAAATATATTTCAAAATAAAGACTTGCCCTTGTGCAATAAATATTGTTAGGAAATAATAGGATTTGACGTGAATTGTAATAATTGTAATAATCACTATTTTAAAAATCCCCGCCTATGTGCTATTTTGAGGCTTGCTGCCCGACTTTTCATTCCTAGGGCGCTATCAGGCCCTCGGCCGATTTATTGCCGCCTAGTCCGATTTTTTCCGCCTAGGCGGCGCCTAATTCAGATTTTTTTGTGATACCATTATTTATAATAATCATAGTTTACCAACAAAATAGAATAGCATCATAACAATAGGACAACAATCAGATTAAGTATAGAGGAATTACAAGTCCATGTTCCCTTAACGTATGCTTTACACAGTTGCATCCTGCCTGAATGCTTCGACATTCACATGAACATTTCGTGTCTGGGGCTAAATCCAATCTTCATCAGAATTTTCCTGGTCTTCCTCAATTTTCTCAAACAAGTATTCATAACCACTCAAGTTATCCCAATCATATCTCCCCGATCCTTGATGTGTTTCAAATTTGTGATGGCTCAAAAGATATGCATTTGTTCCCAACTCATATTCTGACATATCTATACCGCCCATTGTTTCATACAAACTCGAGCTGCTACTTATATCCTCCTGCTCGTATATGAGCCGAACCCCACACTCTTTCACATGTAAACCAGATGCCATTTCAACCACAATATGCACTTCATCTCCAGCCACTATTTCGTTCCCAAATGTCCAGTGACTTAACCATAACATATCCTCAAATGGTTTTGGCATTCCGTAGAAGTTTGGGCTGTAAGTCCACTTCACGCCTGCTGTTTCATTGTTGATTTTAACACAATTCTCATCTATATAACCGCCACCTTCAAGTTTGTCATATGTGTATACTGCACATAAACTAATACCCTTGATTTTATGTCCAGGGATTGATTCGACTTCGAAAGATATTGAAGAACTGTCATTTTTTTGGCTAAACCAGTCTGGAATAGTATTTCCAGGAAGAAATACATTGAAAATTCCACACTCGTATAATACCTATGGCATTGTAATCTTATTAGCCAAAATGATAATATCTGGAGAAAATGGTTCAAGTAAAAAAAAGGCAGAATCTTTACCTGAATGCCAATCTTCATTTCTGTGCATGACAAAGCATTTGACATTTCCACTTCAATTCCTTTCATGGATTCAAAATCAGTCAATCCCACAAGATTAAGGATTTCTTTGCTGGAGTTTTCGATTGGTTCTAATTTGAATAGTCCTTGGATCTCAACCAATTTCTCACAACCAAAAAGTTTCAATTCTAATGATTTCAACAAGTTTGGCAGATTTGTGATTCTTTCCAAAGATGTGCAGTCTTCCGCCTTTAAGGAGCCTAAACTTGTTGGAAGCTCAGGAAGTGTTTTGAGACCCGCGCATCGTTCTAACACGAGAGAATGAAGCAAATCAAGATTGTTGATACTCTCTGGTAGGCACCGAAATGGATTTCCACTTAGATTCAAGTGCTCCAAGGAAGATAAGCCACTAATATCTTCAGGAACAGCATTATCTGATAGCCTGCAATCAGCAAGGCTCAAGCTAACTAAAAAACGAGGCAGAGAGGCTAACGAAAAGTTAGTTGCTTTTGCCCATCTTCTTTGTAATAGCCAAGACAACTTCACTTCCTTTAAGTCTTTAGTACTGCTTGTGTTTATAGCAGTTCCATCTGCGTGGAGCAACCGTAAAGATTCCAAATTTTCGAGCCCCTTGGGTAGTATAGCAAGATTCGAGCAGCCGGACAAAACAAGCTCTTCCAGAGATTTTAACATGGTAATTTCCATTGGAAGCTTCTTGAGGCCTTTGCAATCTCTTAAATTAAATATTATAAGCTTCTCTAGGACACCGATGGATTCATCGAGTTCAATCAAGTTCACACAATCTTTAAGCACCAGTTTTTCGAGGTTCGGGAGTCCTCTAAAGTCAGGGGTTTTAATAAGGCCATGTGAATGACTAAGGTTAAGTATCCTCAACCCTACAAGAATCTGTTGATAACAGCAATTTTGCTTTTTCTTAGTATAATATTTACAGAAGCATAAAGAAATACAGAGGTCAGCATCATACCCTTATTCCTTTCCAGAGATATTTTAGTTTGCTATTGCGCATATCAAGGGCGACCAGCTTATCAAGGCAGAGGTCACTTGGCACAGAAGTCAAAGAGAAGCCACGCCAACACAACCATACTAAACTTCTCGGAAGTTTCTTGTAACCACCGCTAAGCTCAACATAGTTAATGTTCAGCAATTTCAATCTCACTATCTTCTCAAATGATTCAGTGGAAAATGAACGCACAGTTTCAGTACGCGTTGGTTTCCACGAGAAAATGCTAAGACGACGCCTTTTCAAATAGCTATCTTCATCAAGTGACATTGATTTGTCACTATGTTTTGTGTCATCTCCAATAGTGTTTTCCCTTTCCCGCTTATCTTCTGTTAGTATTGGTAAGTTCAGGCTGAGACCATTGATTGATTCTGTGCCCTACATTGACAGAAAAGAATGGTAAGTCTGTATCAATCATTTATTATAGCAAACTTGCATAAGTGAATTGACAAGTGCAATTCTTACAGTATTTTCGCTCAATACAGCAGCTGCATCCTTGGGATTCCAAAGTCTACTCCGTTTTCCAGGATCATCAGGCGATTCTTGGCGAACGATTTCCCTCCCCATATCTCGAAGCAACTGATGAATCATCAGTCTATGTTCTTCATTTACAGTTATAAGACATCTACTAACAAGATTTTGAATTCCATCAATGGCATAATACCCACAACCATCTAGTACTCGAAAAGCATACCCAATGTCCATTCCAGCAAGAAAACAAGCAATATCAAGGAACAACCTTTTATCATGATCATCTTGAAGAGAATCGAAACTTATTCTCAAAACCTGCTGAATTTTACTATCAGCAATATTTTCCAATTTCTCTAAAGCACTTTCCCACACAGACAAACTTTTCTCAGACAGAGAAGAGCCCAAAACTCGAAGAGCCAATGGAAGGCCGCCACAGTGTTGAACCACGTTCTTGGAATGCTCCTCAAAGCCATCGGCAGGATGGTTTCGAGAAAAAGCATGCCAACAAAAGAGCTCGAGTGACTCTTTATTATCCAATTGTTCGATTTCAAACCTTCTGCTGAATTCATAAAACCTTAACAAACGTTCATGCCGTGTTGTTATAACAATTTTGCTTCCTGGATGAAACCATTTTCGCATTCCAACTATGGAATCATACTGGTCCAATTCATCCACATCGTCTAGTACTAAAAGAACCTTTTTGCCTCTCAATGCATCTCGAATCCTTGTTATCCCTTCACCAGCATTATATATCTTGCTTGCTTTCCCTTTAACAAGATCAGAAAGAAGCTGCCTTTGCAAACGAACTAGACCGTTCGGCTGTTCTGAAACTTCTTTAACATTAGCAAGAAAGCTGCTGGCATTAAATCGGTTGAAGTTCATGTTGTAAACTATCTTAGCAATGGTGGTCTTTCCGATTCCACCAATGCCGTATATTGTAGCTATCTCAACATCATCCGATTCTTGTTGAATCCAACGGTCAATTCGCGATACACGCAACTCTATTCCAACCAAATGAGGAGCTACATTGAGTACAGTTCGATTCAATTTGTTCTCAACTTCTCTAACAAGATTGTTTATTAATCGAGACTCGTACCCGTCTTTTAGAAGAACCATTCCACCAATATCTGCAGCTTCCCTTAAAGCTGCCCTCCACTTCTCAACTCTGACAATCTCTTCCTTGAAATTGTTGTGATGTTGAGCAAAAGCTTCAGCATATGGACCAGTTTGATCTCTTACATGAACACGATCGACATGGTAGAAAACTGGAATTACCACATGGCCGACAAGTTTTTGCCTTTCCATGATTAGGACAAGCTCGTCCAGACACCATTTGGAAGAGGCATAGTCATTTGAAAGAATGACTATGGACAGTTTAGACTCTCTTATTGCTTTGAAGATTTCTGACTCGATGTTTTCGCCTCGCTGGATTTCGTCGTCGTCGCGAAATGTGTGAATTCCTTGTTGAAGAAGAGCGTTGTAGAGGTGATCTGTGAAGTTCTTGCGGGTGTCTGCGCCTCTGAAACTTAAGAAAACATGGTAAGAAGCAGGTTGTTGTCGGGTTTGTGGTGCTGCCATTGGATTTGAGTTTGAGAAGAGATTGGATTGATTAATGGGTAGCGGCATGGCAAGGTTTAGTTTCAATGGGAAAAGAACAGACGCTAATAGGAAGATACCAGGCATTTAGTGACAAGGACGACGACTTTGAGGGAATTTTTTGTTTGACTTTTTGCTAATTTAACTTTTATAATGTCCATTATACTGATTTTATAGCTTTTTTATAAATATTTTTGTAGAAGAAATATTTTACATATCTAGAAAAGTCATACCTTATTTTAGATTTTATTTATTTGCCAGTTATTTCTTTGATTAATTTGCCAATTCAATTTGAATCATTTCCACACTTGCTAAATTTATTAGGATGACTTGAAATTTTTTACATTGAACTTCCAAGTGCTCTTGGTCTTTGTCATATTTTGTAAATATATACTTGATGCATTTGTATACCAAAAGCTACATATGTTCTTCATTTAACAATTGTACAACAATAACAATAATAACAACGTACAAATCTACAAATTTTATTTATCACTTATCTCCTCTATTTTTTACCCATTGTAAGTCATCTTAAAAATTTTATCTATGGTTCCTATCCAGAAGCAAACATAATGGTATTATCAAGCGTTCGATTAAGATCAAATTTAACTTAATATAAGGGGGTGATTCTCATAGCTTTGACTTTTAAGCTAAAGCCTGCTTATAAATTAATTTTTTAAAAAACTCCAACTTTGAGCTTTTTTCTTCTAACTTAAACATCCCTTATTGACAACTTACATATTGACAACTTTTGATACATTTAATCTTTATCCCCCATCTTATTATCATCTAGCGGTGGGTATCACTTTAATAAAAATAAAAAAATACTGCTTTTCCTTCCTTTTCTAACTCTAAAACTCGCAAGGCATTTTTATCTTCTTTTTTAATCAATTATCTTCTTCCTCTCTCCCAATTTTCTAGCTACCCTTACCAATTTGAAATCCCTATTTTCTAGCTGCATGATAATACTAAAACCCTAGAGTGGGTAAAATGAACCCTTTTAGTAACAGTGTACAGTATAGGTGCATGCCCCTAAAAGATACTGTGCACGCATGAACATAGGGGCATGCGTGCACAGTATCTTTTAGGGGCATGCACTATACTGTACACCGTTACCAAAAGGGGTTTATTTTACCCACCCTAGGGTTATAGTATTGTCATGCAGCTATAAAATAGGGATTTCAAATTAGTAAGGATAGTTAGAAAATAGGGATTTTAAATTGATAAAGGTAGCTAGAAAATAGGGATTTTAAATTGGTAAGGGTAGCTAAAAAATAGGGAGAGATAATTGATTATGAAAGAAGATAAAAATGTCTTGCGAGTTTTGGAGTTGGAAAAGGAAGGGGAAACAGTATTTTTCTTGTATTTATTAAAGTGATACCCACTGTTAGATGATAATAAGATAGAGGGTAGAAATTAAAGATATCAAAAGCTATTAATATATAAATTGTCAATATAGTATTAGAGTGATTTATGTGCAATTTATTTTTTTTATTAATTTTCCAATTAAATTTGAATGAACAGTTTTCATTTTGACACTTGCTAAATTAATTAGGATGACTTGAAATTTGGTCTTTATCATAATTTGTAATTATATACTTGATACATTTGACACATTTGTATACCAAAAGTTACGTGTGTTCTTCATGTAACGGTTGTACAATAACAGCATATAAATCTGATTCTCAATGGGAATGACTTGTATTTATCACTTATCTCCTCTATTTCTTGCCGATTTTAAGTCATATTTTAAATTTATCTATGATTTCTATCGATAAGCAAATATAATGGTAGTGTAAAATCGTTGGATCAAAATCAAATTCAACTGTTGTTAACCAAATATGAAGTTAAGAAATAAAATTAATATTAAATCATCACATGAGTTGTAGTGCCATAATTTTATCAAGTGAATATATGGCAAACTAAGAATATGTTCGTTTGGCATAATGTGTCATGTAGTTAGCTGTAATAGCTTAGTGCATCAAATCTTTCAAAAAAAAGTTAATTGTTACTTATTGAGCTAAGTATAAGTCCATTAGTATGTCCTTTAGGGTCAGTTTGACATTATTTTTTAAGTTACTGTTAAAATAAGTTGTTTTCATAAATTTTTAGTAGTATTACATATTTTAGCTTTAAACAATACATTTTAATCTTTCATACTAATTGATTAGAAACTGTCTGATTTAATTTTTTCAAAACCAAATCTATAACTTTCAAAAAAAGCTTAAAAATAAAACCTTTTAAAAAAACTGCTAAAAAAAACACTAAAAATTTACTACCAAACTAACCTTTACTAATATAACACTATCATGATAACGAGTGAATATTTTAATTTATTTATTTGACTTTTGAGCATGTGTTACGTGTAACTTTTCAATTTGTGCTCATGTGTGAATCTATTACTGGTTTAGTGTGTGTGTCAATCATTTAAAAAGTTAGGAAAAGATACACAATTACAACCAACTAAAATAAGGTTTGAAATATTTATGCATTCTTTTAGATTTATAATCAGTAAATTAAACTCATTATTTTTTTTACTTGAACTCAATTGATTTTATTGAAACATAAACTCAATTGGGCATGGAAATCATGGTCTAAATTTATTGAAAATTTATCGAAGGAAACTCGGTTTTTCTAGTTTTAGTCATTACATATACAATAAATCAAAGTAACATAATGATGAGACGAAGAGCTTGAAGAGTGGGACCCACCAATTAAAAACATTAACGTAAATGAAACGTCAAAACCCTAATGATGTTGCCTACCTTTACCAAAACGGCCCAAACCAAAACTCTCTTTCACACCTCACTCTGTGTTCTTCCTATTTGTCAGTGTCGTTGTTGAGGGCTCTTAAAAAAGATATCCCTTTTTTATAAAATAATTTTAACCAACACCTAACTATTTACACCCATACTTATCCCTCCGCGTTACTATTTATAATTATTTATTTTTCAAACCATTTATTTTTTTGACATAACGTTTTAGAGCTTTTTATTTATCTCATTTTTATCTTTGAAATGATATCCACTGTGACTTTTTTTAAACTTTTTCAACTAATAGACATATGTTAGATGTCTGGTAGATATGTTATAGAAGTCTAATAGACATGTGGTAGAAATCTGGTAGATGTGTGAAATCTATTTTTTTTCAAAACACGAGATACATTTTTACTAGACCATAACTTTAAAACATACTTGAATAAATGTCTAATATCAACTTCAAATCAGATTTATCCAAATAGAATTCTGGTATCTATATGGCACACGTCCAATATATATTTAATAGACATCCAATAGATATTTGGTAGATGTCCAATAGATGTCCAATCGCCTTTGCCTTGAATTGCTAATTCCAAAATAAATATACATTTTGTTGTTGTTGGTTAGGAAACGAGATACGATTCACGATTTATTGCTCTAATTTGATTGTGCCTCTAGTTTAGTATAAAAGAACTGATAAGAACTTTTATTTTTTTATCACCAATAACATCGTTCGGGTTAATCAAAGTGGTGTATTCTTCTTCGATTATAGCATATTTGTTTACATTTTCATGTTATTTTTATTTTGTCTATATTTTTCTATATTTGAAATAGGAATCCCGAATCAATACTGAGCTCATGAGTTCTTCCAAATGCCAACGATTAAAAATTACCTAACATTAGAGAATCATGTCAAATAAGAAACTCATGTCACATGTCTACCTATGCATAAAACTAGCATAAACGATTCCGTAAAAATATTGTCGAAACTAAGATCTACCACTTGTTTATTGGATATCTATCATACGACTATTGGATATCTACCATGCGACTATTGGGTAAAAAAATTTCAAAAAATCACAGTGGATGTCATTTTAAAGATAAAAATAAGACGAACAAAAAATTATAAAGAGGCATGTTGAAAATATAAACGGTTTGAGAGATAAATGAAAAATAAGAAAAAGAGGAGAAACAAGTGGATTACATAGTTGTAAATATAATTGAAGGGGATGTATATTTGTAAATAGTTTGACTTCATGGTGAATTTGTAAATAATTTATAAAGTATGACTATTCTTGATAGCTTTGTCTATCTGTTTTGTCCATTTTTTTTTTCTGATAGACGAATGGATACTGTATCTTCTTATAGCTATTCCGCTGACTCTTTGAAGTGGATTTTGTTGCAGTCTACCGCTTTGGAGGAGACTCTTCTGCTTGCTCATAACTCTCTGCTTTCGCTTCTCTTCATGGTACATTCTTCTCTCTCTCAATGCTTTTCTCTTATCTTTGTTTCTTTTGCGAATTCATTACAATTTAAGCATTTGTTCCTATTGAGTGGTGTCCCTCTTATTGTGGAACCCACTGATTAATTAAAAAAATAAAAAACAAAAAGAGGCAGGTCGGCAGAACGTTTTTTCAAAAAGTGCACAGTAAAATTACTGTGCATAATTCGGCCATACGCGTTTGTATTTCCTATAAATAGAGAGGCTTCTGCCTCAAATAAGAGCAGGAGAGGAAGAAAACACAGATAAAAATATTGTCTGTGTAGAGAAACTTAGGAAAAGGGTTCCTAAGAGTTGGGTAAGAGAGAAAATAGTGAGGTTTTGGAAAACACTTGAGTGCCACTATTTTGTAATCTCTTAGTGTACCTACTATTATTTTTATAGTGGAGAATTATTCGGAATTGGTCCCGTGATTTTTCCCTAATTCATTTAGGATTTCCACGTAAAAATCTGCGTGTCTTTTTATTCTGCTGCTATTATTTTTCTCGTAATCTATTATTGGGCCTAACAAGTGGTATCAGAGCCGAAGGTTATTTTATCAATAAAATCCGTGGATATATTTTTCAAAAATAAATATACCACGACGACGAGAAAATTACGATAAATCCGGTGGCGCAATCCGTTCGAAAAACCGTCGTAGATACGCAATTTGAGTGAATAGTAAAATAGTAACTTGAGTAATAGTATTCATATATAATACTATTCATATTCGACCATCTTTTATGAATAGTATTATTTAAGTATACATACTGTTATTATTTCAATATACAAGTATTATCTGGGTATAAATTACTATTCACATATATAGTCACTATTTATGTGAATAGTAAAATTCATGAATAGTAAAATTTTGACATTCTTAAATTTTTGACATGGCGAATGACGGTGTAATGATCAAATTGACGGATACAAATTATTCAATGTGAAAATCCAGAATGGAGGACTACCTCAATTGTAAAGATTTGTATGATCCAATTGAGGGTGACGACGCAAAGCCGATGGATATGAAAGATCAGCAGTGGATAAAGTTGAAGAAGCAGACATTGGGTACAGTACACCAATGGATAGATGCTAGCCTGTACAACCACGTGAGGAATGAAACAGATCCCAAAGTTCTCTGGAAGAAGCTAGAGGATATGTACGAGGCTAAAAATGCTCAAGGAAAAGTGTTCATGATTTGCAAAGTCATGAACTTGAAACTGACAGAGGGACGATCAATCACACAACACCTGAACGACTTTGAAGGATTCATAAGTGAGTTAGCAGTCACCGGTATGTCCTTGGATGATGAGATGCAAGTATGTCTTTTGATGGGAACTCTACCAGATAGCTGGGATACTCTTGTTGTATCACTGAGTAACTCAGCTCCAAATGGTGTGGTAACAATGTCTATGGTAAAGAATAGCCTACTTAATGAAGAACTTCGTAGAAGAGATGTTGCCAGTACCAGTTCACAAGCCCTTGTCACGGAAAACAGGGGTCGAAGCAAGAGTAGAGGTCATGGAAATGGAAAATCCAGAGATAGATCCAAGTCCCGAGAGAAGAGGTCATGCTACCACTGTGGAAAGCAGGGTCATCTCAAAAGGAACTGCCGTTTTCTTAAACAAGAGAATGCAAATCGAAGTCATGATGATGACAAAAATACATCTGCTGTAGTCACAATAGAAGATGGAGAGGTGGCTTTAGTATCTCATGATGCAGATTATTGTCATGTTGGAGATGCAGATACCGAGTGGATTGTAGATTATGGTGCCTCATACCACTGTGTTCCAAAAAGGGAATACTTCTCAACCTATAAAGCGGGCGATTATGGTACTATTAAAATGGGAAATAATAGTGTCTCGCAAATGGTGGGAATCGGCGATATCTGCGTGAAGACAAGTGTCGGATGCACATTGACACTTAAAAATGTGCCACACATTTCAGATCTTCGGTTGAACTTGTTGTCTGTTAGTGTAGTGGACAAGGAAGGTTATCACAATCATATAGGCGATGGAAATTGGAAACTCACCAAAGGATCGTTAGTGGTGGCGAAAGGAAGATTGTGTTGCTCGCTATACAAAACGCACGCAATAATATGTGCGGGTCAATTGAATACAGTTGGAGATGTTGCTTCACCAAATTTATGGCATAGGCGATTAGCGCATGTTTGTGACAAAGGGTTGAATATACTGGCTAAGAAGTCCCTCATCCCATTAGCTAAAGGAAAAATTAACCTGTGTGATCACTGTTTATCTGGGAAGCAACATCGAGTTTCATTTCAGAAAAGCTCTAGAAGGAGAAAAAATAAGTTAGAGTTGGTACACTCTGACGTTTGTGGTCCCATGGATACAGAATCCATTGGAAGAAGAAGATACTTTCTTGTATTTAATGAGAATGATATCATCAGTGAAAGATCTACAAGTGATGGTGTTATCGATATTACACTAGAGAGCATTCTATCAGATGATGCCACAGAAAGAAGAATGCATCAATCAGAACAAGATGGAGAAGAAGAGCCAGTTGTGAGGGATCAAGATACGATTGTAGATGAAGATACGAATAAAGAGGGTATTGAGCAGGGGGAGCCAGAGAACTCCATTCTACCAGAAGAAGAACCTCAATTAAGGAGGTCAATAAGAGAACGTCAACCATCTTCAAAATACTCCAGTTCTGATTATATTTTAATCACTGATGAGGGGGAGCCTGAAAGCTTCCAAGATGTGCAATCTTGTAAAGATAAAGATTGTTGGATGAAGGCCATGCAAGAGGAGATGAATTCTTTGAAGAAGAATGACACTTACGAGCTGGTGAAACTTCCTAAAGGGAAGAGAACACTCAAGAACAAATGGATGTACAAGCTGAAGAAAGATGGTGGAGACCTAGTGAGATACAAAGCTTGATTGGTCGTCAAAGGATTTAATCAAAAGAAAGGTATTGACTTTGATGAAATTTTTTCACCAGTCGTGAAAATGAGTTCCATTCGAGTTGTGCTAGGTCTTATAGCTAGCTTGAACCTTGAGTTAGAACAGCTTGATGTAAAGACCGCGTTCTTGCATGGGGATTTAGAAGAAGAAATTTATATGGAACAACTAGAAGGTTTCATGGTTAAGGAAAAGGAGGACATGGTTTGTCGCTTAAAGAAAAGTTTGTATGGGTTAAAATAAGCCCCGCAGCAATGGTATAAAAAGTTTGATTCCTTCATGGTGAGTTAAGGATACAAGAGGACAGAAGCTGATCCATGTGTATATGTCCAGAAATTCCCTGATGGAAAATTCATCATTCTTCTCTTATATGTTGATGATATGCTAATCGTTGGACCAGATGCCAAAATGATTAGTAAGTTGAAGTGTGATTTGTCTAAGGCGTTTGACATAAAGGATTTGGGACCGGCAAGGAGAATTCTTGGAATGGAGATTAACCGAGATCGAAGGTCCAGCAGGCTGTGGTTATCGCAAGAAAAATATATTGAACGGGTAATAGAAAGGTTCAATATGAAGAATGCTAAACTAGTTAGCACTCCACTTGCCGCTCATTTCAAGTTGAGTAAGAAATCCTACCCTTCAACAGAGAAAAATAGAGAAGATATGTCAAATGTTCCATATTCTTTAGTGGTCGGAAGTTTAATGTATGCAATGGTGTGTACGAGACCAGACATCGCTCATGCAGTTGATGTTGTGAGTAGATTCCTGTCAAATCCCCAAAAGACACATTGGGAAGCAGTAAAATGGATCTTTAAATACTTGAGAGGAACTTCAAAGTTATGTTTGACATTTGGAGTTGGAAAAGCTGCACTTGTTGGTTACACAAATGCAGATATAGCTGGTGACCTTGATGAAAGAAAATCTACATCAGGTTATTTCTTTACATTCTCAGGGGAGCTATTTCATGGCAGTCACGGTTACAAAAGTGTGTTTCATTATCAACAACTGAAGCAGAGTACGTTGCAGCAACAGAAGTAGGAAAGGAAATGCTTTGGTTAAAGCGATTCTTTGAAGAATTGGGTGTGCAACAAGAAGACTACATAGTTTATTGTGATAGTCAAAGTGCACTAGACTTGAGCAAAAATACTATGTATCATGCACAGACAAAACATATTGATGTAAGATATCATTGGCTCAGACTTGTCATTGAAGAAAAAGAGTTCAAGTTGCAGAAGATTCATACAAACAATAATGCTGCTGATATGCTGATAAAGGTTGTACCAAAAGAAAAGCTCGATCAGTGCATTGAAGCAACCAGGATGGAGAGTCCCACAATGTAGTCGGGAGGGGGAGATTTGTTGAGTGGTGTCCCTCTTATTGTGGGACCCACTGATTAATTAAAAAAAAAAAGAGGCAGGTCTACAGAACGCTTTTTCAAAAAGTGCACAGTAAAATTACTGTGCATAATTCGGCCATACGCGTTTGTATTTCCTATAAATAGAGAGGCTTCTGCCTCAAATGAGAGCAGGAGAGGAAGAAAACACAGATAAAAATATTGTCTGTGTAGAGAAACTTAGGAAAAGGGTTCCTAAGAGTTGGGTAAGAGAGAAAATAGTGAGGTTTTGGGAAACACTTGAGTGCCATTATTTTGTAATCTCTTAGTGTACCTACTATTATTTTTATAGTGGAGAATTATTCGGAGTTGGTCCCCGTAGTTTTTCCCTAATTCATTTGGGGTTTCCACGTAAAAATCTGCATGTCTTTTTATTCTGCTGCTATTATTTTTTCTCATAATCTATTATTGGGCCTAACAGTTCCTTATTTAATTTTGAGGCACAGAGTAATTTATAGAATTTCAAGATTTTGTGGACTATTCCAGTCCTCTTAGCTTTTAGGTTTTATGGATTGAATTCACTGGCATGATTTGGTTCATTTGACCATTTGAGGTGCAACATTGTTTTTGACTTTTCAGCTGCTAAGAATCTATAGGTAACTGGACAATCTCAAAGCTTTCCCTTACAGTTCTCTCTTTTCCTATTTCCGAGACTTGACAGATTGAACTTGGACTTGGTCTTGTTATTTGGGAGGAACTACTCTCAATTTTGAAATTAAGAGATCACTGATCTTTGGATTTATATTACTCTACTTTCAGTATTCTTACTTTTACAAAGAAAGTGTAAAGTAGGAACACACACTTTTTATTTAATGTGAGCATGAAATGAATGATTCAGCCTGTCTCTTGCTACTGTTCTTGATGTATATTTCGTTGGATAAGAAGTTTGTTTTTGCAGGAAAATAGTTTATGTACTTGAGAGGTTTGTTTTACATCATGAATAAAAAGGCCCTATTTGTTGAGTCCAACATTGTTTAGGCCCTATCTGTTCCGGTGTGCAACATTTCGTCACAGTTCACACTTATCCCCTTGGTTGCTAAATATTCAGTATTATTTGTATGGGAGTAACCTTTCTGATCTCAACTGAATTTTTTCTCTTAGCTGTATTTCCCTTCTTGTTTGTTGCATATATAATCCTCTCACTCTGTGATTCTTGTTCTTTTATTTTCTTTCGTATACTTTCTGATTACTCTGTGATTTCCTCTTTTATTTGCTACTATGTAGCACGGAGACGGGAAAGGAAACGTTTTCGAATATCAGAAACGCACACTGGAAACGCAAAAAGTAAAGTGAACCCGGAAAACGTTAGTGTCTAGGAGTTTCGGTGCTTCATAGATTTGGTATGATCCACCACTTTCCTCCGTGTGCTTCATGTTCTCTTACATCTACTGTGCAGATAATATTCCTAAGAGATGGTGCAGTATCCACCATATCAGACTTGACTTTAATTGACAAGAGGTACAAACAATTTTCTTCTCTTACTTACTTTGATGTTGGACTCGTATTTTCATTGGCAAGGATTGGAAATTAATGAGATAGAAAGTTGGTTATCCAGGTTTCCTCTGGGTGAACTAAAGAGGGTAGAAAAATCTGCTGATGAGAATAAGGATGCTGGTGATTTAGATGATGATGATGGTGATGATAATTATGATGATTTGGGAGAGCAAGGGAGTGACGATGATGATGATGATGACAATGAAGATGATTCAGATGGTGATTTAATGGCGATGGAGAAGGTAGTGACGGTGATGATGATAATAAAGAAGAAGATGATGACGGCGACGATGACGATGAAGACGATGAGGACGAAGAAACACAACCACCATCTAAAAGGAAGAAATGAGGAAAAAAAACATTTTATAATTGCACAGTTATAATGGGGGTGGAGGAAATTTTATTTATTCAAATATTGACATACTGAAAATGTCCTAACGATTAGCTCTCACTATCTCACATATCCTCAAGGTTACATTTGGTTCATTTTGATTGATGAATTGTGAAGATAGTTTTGATTATTTTAGTGAGGTTTAATGTATCAATAATATCTTTAACCTGATATAAAAAATTCGTTGCCTTCTTAATCTTTGGAAGTGTCCCCGCTAGGGATGGCAATGGATTGGATATGGAGCGGATATGGATAAATCCATTTAAAATTCATTTTTAATGGACAAATCCATATCCGTTCCATATTCAATAGATTTAAAATTTTTATATCCTTATCCATATCTTAGTATATGGATTTGGATATGGATTATAAATAGATTTAATATTTTTAGATTAAATGATGCAAATGAACTATGTTGCCCAAATGATTCCTGATTAGCCCGCGTTTAAATATTTTTATTGTATTCAAAAATAAATTTTAGCCCACATTTAAATATCTCTATTTAAACAAAATCAGTGCTAGTATACCCGAGTTCTATCCCAAATGTGAAAATACATTCCGAGATTAGGTTTCGTGAAAAATCGAAAAATCCTAAAAAATTATGAAAAATCCATAAAATAGAGAAAATAAATGTGGTGTAAGAAATTTTCAGAAAATGTTTTTGGAAGGGACCAGAAATGTGAAAATACATTCTGGGGGCCGGTTTCGAAAAAAATCGAAAACTCTTAAAAAATTATGAAAAATCCGGAAAATAAAGAAAATAAATGTGGTTTAAGAAATTTTCAGAAAATATTTCTGGAATGGCTCGAAAATGTGAAAATAAGTTTCAAGGACCGATTTCGTAAAAAATTGAAAAAACCCAAAAAATTATGAAAATCAGGGAAATAAAGAAAATAAATGTGGTGCAAGAAATTTTCAGAAAATGTTTCTGGAATGGCTCGAAAACGTGAAAATACGTTTCAGGGACCGGTTTCGTAAAAAATTGAAAAATCTCAAAAACTTATTGAAAATCCAGAAAATAAAGATAATAAATGTGGTGCAAAAAATTTTCAAAAAATATTTTTAGAATGGCTAGGAAATGTGAAAATATGTTTCAGGGACCGGTTTCATCAAAAATTGAAAAATCCCAAAAAATTATGGAAAATCCGTAAAATATAGAAAATAAATGTGTTGCAAGAAATTTTCAAAAAATATTTTTGAAATGGCTCGGAAATGTGAAAATACGTTTCAGGGACCAGTTTTATAAAAAATAAAAAATCCCAAAAAATTATGGAAAATCTGAAAAATAAAGATGTGGTGCAAGAAATTTTCAAAAAATGTTTTTCGAGTGGCCTGAAAATGTGAAAATACGTTTTCAGGGATCGATTTCGTAAAAAATTCCAAAAAATTATGGAAAATCCGGAAAATAGAGGAAATAAATATGGTGCAAGAAATTTTCAGAAAATATTTTTGGAATGGCCCAAAAATGTGAAAATACGTTTCAGGGATCGGTTTCGTGAACAATCGAAAACTCTCAAAAATCATGGAAAATCTGGAAAATATAGAAAAAAATGTGGTGCAAGAAATTTTCAAAAAATGTTTCTGAAAGGGCTCGGAAATGTGAAAATACGTTTCAGGGATTAGTTTCATAAAAAATTGAAAAAATCCCAAAAGATTATAGAAAATCCGGAAAATAGAGAAAATAAATTTGGTGTAAGAAATTTTAAAAAAATATTTTTGAAATGGCTCAAAAATGTAAAAATACGTTTCAGGGACCAATTTCTTAAAAAATTGAAAACTCCCAAAAAATTATGGAAAATCTGAAAAGTATAGAAAATAAATGTAGTGCAAGGAATTTTCAGAAAATATCATTGGAAGGGCTCGAAAATGCGAAAATACGTTTCAGGGACCGATTTTGTAAAAAATTGAAAAGTCTCAAAAAAATTATGGAAAATAAATAAAATAATTATGGTATAGACAGACCAAAATAGATTACGCAAAGTAATTAGATTTTTTATAGATAAACAAAATTCAAGTCCAAATGGATATCCTATTCAAATCCAAATCTATTTTTGTTGGATCCAAATCCAAAGGATTTGAAAATAAAATGATTTGAATTCTACAAAGTGGATTTAAATGATAGGATACGGATATATGTAAAATTCATTGCCATTTCTAATCCCCATAACTACCTTAACTTAAAAAAAAGTACCCTAAATAACTCCCTCCAAAATACTCAACCACTCTTAGCCCATTGTGTAAATTACAAACGCACCCACATATGCACTTTAACAAGTCAAACCATTAATATAACAAAGCATTAATTAAAAAAAGCTTAAAAAAATGGAACTCTTTATTCCCCCTCTATTCTCCTTGCTCATCCGCCTCTTCTTCTTCTTCTCTTTCTCTTCCTCTACTTCATTTTTTAAAATCAATTTTTTTAATAGGGATGAGTCTTCACTCTAAGTTTATTGAGTATAATATCATTGGTTGAGCAGCGGAGTAAAGATTTATTCTCTTTTCTTTTATCAATTTTGCTTCTCCTCCTCTTTTTTCTTCATCTTCATTCAATTTTGCTTGGGTGTGTATTCTTTTTTTATCAAAAGAAAGACTCTTTTATTAATGTTACAGCTCCCATTATCGGTCCTTGAGTTACCATTTTCGTTCAAATAAACAATTTTCAACTAATTTGACCCATTTTGATTGTTCAGTATATGGACCAAGCATATTTACAATGAAGAAGACAAATAATATGAGCTTTTTTCCATAAAAAAAATTTGAAGAATTGTCTCAATTTTTGAATTTTTAATTATGAAGAGTTGGGAAAATCTTTCTGAAAAAATCTGGGGTTCCGGACAAGTCGAGATTTTCCAGGAAAATTTGAAATTTTCCCCAGGAAAAAGTCAAAATGCATCCTAAAGTCAAATAGAGTCACATCAGCTGCCACATAGGATGGAGGTAGTTATTTGATGCACTTTTTAAAAGTTGAAATAACTGCGAAGACACTTTTTAAGATCAGGAAGGTAGTAAAATATTTTTACTAAGTTGATGCATGAAACCTTTTAATGATAAGATTTGGATTATCTAAATAATGGCTCAAATTTAATTTGTATGGTCCATAATGTATTAGATTTCAACCATTTAAATTTTATACACTTTATAACTTTACAAAATTTCATTAATCTCACTTATCATGCATCTAATCATCATCATTTTCTTAATTTTATACATTAACTTTATTTTTTTCTCACTACCATACATTAACTTGTTGGTAACCTAAGCTATCCAATATAATTCATTCCAATAATCAAATTACGAGGGTATTTCTCAAAGCTTATAATTAAATTATAAATTAATTTTAGCTTTTAAGCTTTTAATTTAAGTGTTTCTCATAACTTAACTTTTAACTTTTAAATACCTTTTAAAGTAAAAGAAAAAAGCTTAAAGCTTTTTAAAAAACTAGCTTACAAACTTAAAAAAGCCAAAAAGCTAAAAAGATGAAGCTTTGAGAAACACACCATACATTCCACCGATTTTAAATTTCTCAGGCTCGTCTTTCATCTCTCATTGTCCTGCTAGTGTGCTCTCATATATTCTTTCTTAATAATACAATTTTCCTCAAATACATAGAAATCAACTTGAACTCATTCCAAGTCTCTTTACTAATTTCATATTGATTATCAATTTTTGTTTCAACTCCAAATTAAATTATATTTTTCGAAATTAAACACAAATTAATTCATGAAATATTACATTTCAATTAAATTAACACTTGTATACATCAAATTTATAATATTAATACTCCATTAATCATTTGGCTTTTTAACCTCGATACGTGCAATAATGATAAATACCCAATTTTTTTTTTATCTCCTCCTACTTCCGTACTAAAATAAATACCAAAACTATTTTTACGCTTTCGAATCTCCTAAGTGAGAGAAAAAGTTTTGATTTAAATTCATCTTAGTCATACTAATAAGGGTTGGTTCAAGTAGTAAGCGACTTGATATCAATTAAGTAAGGTCTCGAGTTCGAGTCTTAATGAATGTAAAAATTCCTTATTGGAAAACTCACCCACCACAGTCAAGTGCGCGATCCGAGTCGAATTTAGATATAATTAAAGCAATCCTCTGGTGAACCAGATGGGCAACAAAAAAAATTCATCAAAATCATGGAAGATAAGAGAGATAGTGAAAGTTGTTTTTAGTATTAAGAGAAAAGGTGAGAGAGTATTGGTGAAAAACTTGTAATTCGTAAAATGTAACTTCAGTTTTGGGAAAGAAAAAAGATCTGATCAAAAAATTTAAGAGCTTTTTATTAGGATGTTATGATTAAGTTGGGGCTATAAATGTGGTTGTTATGGGAAAAAAAAAAATGCTTACATGATAATGTAACTTGTTATAGTTAGCAAGCAAGTTATATACAGGACTCCTTGTACAAATGATTAAAAAAATAAAAATAATTTAGGCATGTCATAAATTATTTGTAAAATAATAAAAATAATAGTAAATATTTATAAAAATATCATTCATAGTAGTTATTTGATAAAATATTTAGTAATGATTTAGTAGTTTTTTAGTAAACATCTAGTAGATCGGTATTAGATATGTAGTAAATATTTAGTAGATATCTAGTAAACATCTAGTAGGTCGGTATTAGATATGTAATAGATATCTAGTAGATCGGTAACACATATAACTACTACATGATATTTATGTAATTATTTCTGTTATTTTTGTTATTTTGTAAATTGTTTATGCTTTTTATAAATGTAATTAGTTTAATTTAATGATAAATTTTGTAAATATTTTAATGAGACATGTATATTTTTGACAATTTTCTCAAAGGGAGAATTTGTCATAAATGGGCATTTTTTCCAAATTAATTACAAATTTATTAAAATATCTACAAGATTATCATCCTTATTGAATATATCTTAACTTCCTCTTTTTTTTCAATTTTATTTACATAATTACCATGTTGCTTGTTTTTTTGTTTTTTTCATTATTTTTCATTTATCTCTCAAACCGTTTATTTTTTCGACGTGCTGCTTCAGGGTTTTTTGTTCGTCTTATTTTTATCTTCGAAATGACATCCACCACGATTTTTCTTCATTTTTTTATCCAATCGATTTCCTATAGATCATTTATAAATATTCAATAGATCACCGGAAATTTCGTTGTATCCATCGTGTAAGAAGTTACTTTATAAAATTCTACCATTGAGACCATTACTAATATTTTACAGGTATAATTTAGAAGTCATCTACTTTCTAAAATTCCCTTAATGGATGTTGCTTTTTTTTAATTTTTTTCCTTATTTTTCATTTATCTCTCAAACCGTTTATTTTTTTGGACATGCCGCTGTAGAGTTTTTTGTTCATCTTATTTTTATCTTTGAAATAACATCCACTGTGAGTTTTCGTCATTTTTTTATCAAATAGATTTCCTATAGATCATCTATAGATATTCAATATATCAATGGAAATTTCGTTATATCCATTGTTATGCGGTTACTTTATAAACTGCTCCCACTGAGACCATTGATAATATTTTACAGGTATAATTTAGGAGTCCTCTACTTTTTAAAATTGGATATTCATGTGTTATTTAAAAGTCTTCTAGTTTTACCGATTTATATTGGACTTCTATTAGATATCTGTTAGATATCTGACAGTTAAAAAAAAATCGATAAAAGTATATCATCTTGTATCTACTTTCGAAGATAAAAAAGAGATGAACAAAAAATTCTAAAGCGGCATGTCGAAAAAATGAACGGTTTAAAAGATATAAGCAAAATAAATCAAAAAATTAAAAAAGAAAATGTAAGTGGCGTGATTTGGGTGGGATAAGTCCAAGGAGTTATACTTACCTTACAAACATGATATATTTAAAATTATTTTACACTTTTTACAACATTTAATCCAAATTATTTTTTTTATGTATTTATATAAAAACCCCTTAGCTAATTACCAGAAATGGCCCCCAATTCCCAAACAATGTATTATCACGAAACTAATAAGTTCTTTGTAACAATTTTTTTATATCGTCACATAATTAATTTTTGTGACAATAAAATTATTATTGTAATAATTTCTGTTTATAGGCTACAATTTAAGTTGTAACTTAAATATTAGTTATGACCTTAAAATTGTCACAAAAACACCTATTACCTATCATATGTGATGATTTTGCAATAAAATTTTAAAAAATTAAATTTTATGATGGTAAAATTTCAATTGTAAACGATAATACTTTTTTTACAACAACTTTTTTTAACAACCTTGATTGGTTGACTTCTAGAATGATGAGGGTTAACGTTGACAAATGGCGAAAATGATTTGTTTACAATTTTTAAACGGCATCTTTTTATACATTGAAATAACAATCCTGCATATAATTTAATTTTCAGAATATATAACTTTGATTTTAAAAACGGTTAGTCATTTTGTGCTCCATTGAATTAATTGATAAATGATGCTATTAATATTGTTTTTTTCTTATTAAATTGTAAATATAATATTTTTATTAGACTAAATTGATTTGCCGACGGAGCCCACCCTAAGTTTTATCTTGGTATTGTCACGGGACAATGTTATCAAAACAATAATAGGTGGTATAAATAGTATGTAATATAATCAATTTTACTGGTATAATAAATTTTTTTATTGGTCTTTTTATTTTTAAGAGAATATATATTATTTAGGATTTTTAGTAGCCATTGTAATGTTTTTTGGGTTTTAAACACTTCTGCATTTTGTTAGAGGAGTTTTAGCAAAATCGGGTTTGAACCGGTTCATCAATTTACTGGATTTTTTTCAATTAGCCATGACCGATTCACAATAAAACCGATTAAACCGGCTGATACGGTACGGTATTAATAACATTGCTCTCAACTATGTATTTGAAACATTTACGACCAACTCTTTTACCATGTTCCGGGTAGAGGTAAGCTGGCGTTGTTGCCCTACCGATAGCAGAAATGGAGTAGCTTGAATTTTGGTGAGCGTATTGTATATTTGAAATTTTCTAGATTTTATTCTTCATCATGTAATAGTTATTCGCCCTGATACAAAATTTGATCCAAAAGATACGAATATATATATTATTTTGACCCAATGGTTTACATCCAACTTATGCTACTAGAGTTTACAAAATCACCAATAAATGTTGAATTTGCCATATGTTTTTTGTCCGCTACAATTTAGCATTAATGATTTTTTCCATTTATACTTTTTCAGGCTCCATATTTTGTAAGCACGCCATTAATTAAATTTAAATTCTCTAAAATTTAAATTTATAAAATTATAAAAATGTAAATGGTTGAAATTATTTTATTCTCTTTATTATAAAGAGAAATGAAATAAAATTAAAGTAAAATTAGTTATTCAACTTTTAGAGAATTTTTGTTTTGAAGAAATAAACATTCCTATTGACCGTTGCTAAAAAATGATAGCGTTACCTTATTACCTAAATGTAACGTTTACGAAATGATATTTTTTACGCAACTAAATCATTCTTTTCTACTTATTCAATTGTTTAAGAAAACTTATCCTTACAGGAGGTCAATGCCAACTTGCTATTATTAAATATTTTTTGTTGTTAATTTGGTGAATTAATTAAAAAACAAAAAGTCCATATAAATACTCGTCATTTTTCTGCTATAGAAAATTATTAGTCATTAAAATTAAAGGAAATAACAGCAACGTTACATATTAAACAATATTTCATAATCCTGAAAAAAATGAATTCAAATTTGTTGTTTTTGAAATTAATGTTGAATTTCATATTCACTACTTAATTATTAACATGTGTGTATTTTTATTATTATTTTAATTTTTTTTAATTTCTTTTTCCTATAAATATATTATATAGAGGGGCATCAATTTAAAATCAGCAGTAATCTGACAAAATAATGTGCAACGTCACATTCCCTTTGACATATTTTGCATATAATCACATTACATATCAAATTTTAAAAAACATCAATTCCAACTATCAGTTATCAGTTTTCTGTTATTAATATTCCAAGATAGAATTATTCGGCCTATAGCATAGTCAACTATATTATTAATGCATTTCATGCCGTCATTTAAACTAATTTCTAATTCTAACATTATTAAGTCAACTTTATCATATCATACCTAAATTGCTTACGCATAATACTACATTTTGTTAAACTCTAATAGTAACTAATTTTTGAGTGAATTGAATTTATTTTAAGCGCAAATTTATAAATTTTATGCATAAAATTGTTAATTGAATTCCTTTCAGAACCTTACTTACAAAAGTCACTAGAAAATATTGCTTTTTTAGTCCACTAGTTACCTGGAAAGAAGTATTTGGATTGACCATAGTAAAGGAAATATATTTTCAGAAAACAACAGAGAGAACATACCGCAAACTTTTTTCGACTAAATCAGAAATGGAACAGTTCAATGATTAGCTGTAATGAAGTTGCAAAATAAAATTCAATATAACGGAATTATAATTCAAAAAAGTTGGTAGAAATACAAAATTATTTTAAAACTAATAACAAAAGTTGGTAGAAATACTAAATTCTTTTGAAATCTAATAAACTGTATTAATGTAAAATATCTATGGGTCAATAATTTTTTTTATGACTATGACATGTAGTATAAATGGAATGACACATACGCATGATACAATCATATAAAAAAATCCAATCTATAGAGTACTAATTAATATAGTCCATTCACGGAATACTGGTGATCAACGGGATGTATCACCTATGTTCGACATTTTAAGTATTCATAATATCACGGCTAACAATGGGGCATGACTCTAAAACTATTTGTCCGGATTCGGGAGCTCTTGCATGGAGGAATAATTAGCACTCAAGTAAATGATATATCTATAGAATGGACGCTACATATCTAATCGAAAACTTTATGATAATTGGTTTATATATGGACCATTTTCACATATATATAAATCACTTATTTGAATTGATTTCCGATATGAGATTTCAACCCAATATTACCAACAGATCGTGGGATGAAGATCCATAAATGGTTGTCACGGGGATTTGATACGCTTGGAGCAAATCCAATGCTTTGTTGAGTGACATTGATACTGAGATTTTTAGACGATGGATTAACGATGGATGTTCCCAAGTTTGTTTCAAGCCAATAGTCTTTGTGTTGAAGGTTGGAATGATTAGTTGTAAACTTGTAAATTCTCCTCCAACGTGTGTGCACTTTACCTACAAAATTCCTGATGTTAAGACACATGCACATACAATAACAATTGCATGTGAACAAGACCTTCTGTAGTTTTCAAATTTTCTATATATGTGATAATCACTCTCGACCTTCCTAATTGTACTCATTATATATATATATATATATATATATATATATATATATATATATATATATATATATATATATATATATATTTTGTTTGTGATTGCATGACAACTTTCCTTGCATATATTCCACCATTTTCTTGCATTTAGGAGCCACCTTTTCACTCATCTTAATCAAATTCAAGTATTTATTTCGTCACGAGTCAAATAATAAACCATTTTTCAAGTGTGTTTAGCAAAGTTTTGGATGGGTATACATCGAATGCTCTATAACACTTCATATTGACACACTTACATGAAGGATCTTTCATCTTATTCCATGATATTTCCCATAATCTGTTATAAGACATATTAAATTTGGACATAAAGGTTTGTATACATTGACATAAAAATAATTATAAAGCTAAAGGAACAATTTAGAGTTCATATATGATCGTAAAGTGTTTGAGACATAAACAATGGCGGTGTAGGTCATTTTCACCCATCCTTCATCATATATTGTATGTATGGTATCCTTATTCTGGTATCTAACTATTCTGGTGATGTGTGACGTACACCCTACTGTACTCTATGAACCACTCGCAACAAGATCGGTTCTCACTTTCAACAATCGCAACTACAAAAATGATCCATCAATCTGAATTATTGATTGCAATTATTGAACCTTTCTATGCATGATTTGAAATACCAGAACACTAATTTGAACATCTTATATCAATGATCACTTGTTTCATCCATGAGTAAAGTGATGATAGACCCTGACTGTAATGGGTCAACACATCTATATTGTACGAGCAGCCAAGGTGCAAGTATCGAGTCATCATTTGCTCACTCACAAGTATACATATCGCAACATAGAACCACGAGTACACATAATGCAACATAGAATGGACCTCATCTTGTGGAGTTTTCAAATAAAATCCCAAAACTTTTGACTGTACTTATCTAGTAAGGAGGAAATATTTGGTGACGAAAGGTGTGTGGTAGTTGATATAAATATAAATTTGATTGTTTTGTTAAAAAGTAAAAGAATTACGGTAAACTTCTATTAATGAAAAAAATGCAATACATCAAATGAACCGTGAATGAGTAGCTAATTCATACCAATTGATTAGAATTCGTCCATAGTTAATTTAAAATTAGGTTGAAAATTTTAATTGCGAGTTTCCATTTGGAATGAACAGAAACAGGAACATCCGAGTTCCTGTTGCGTGTCGATGTCGAGCCCACTAAGTTTCTATTACCAAAAAAAAAAAAAATCTGGATTAATTCTCCTGTTCTTCTTTTGCCCTTGGTTAATTAGTCTTTATTTTAATTACACATCATTTTGAGAATTCTTTTTGGCTCATTGCATTATTTAAAAAAAAGTTTAAAAGAATCATAAGTTCCTCAATATCCCCTTACTGGTCAAAAGTCTTGCTCTTAGACTGGTTTCTCTTCAAAAATCTTGCTCTTAGCCTGGTTTCTCTTCCTGCAACTGAACTGCTAATATCTGGTCGTTGTAGCAAGTTTCGAATCATGAGTACTGAGGTACCAGCTGTAAAACTTGGGTTGGATGCAAGCAAGCGGGGACTGTGTTTCATTTGTGAACGGGAACTTTACTTCATTACTCTGGAGGAGGCTCTTCGGTCATTGAAATATGAGAGGGAAGAACTGATGAAATTGATGAATTATGTCCAATCAAGATACCAAGAAATACATACGGAAAATCCACCAAGGCTAATTAGTTATAACCTAAATGCTTGGGTTGAGAGGGTGGTTGTTCTAGACAGGGATCAATTGGGTAGGGTAATAGAAGAAGCAGAAGAAGAGATTCGGTCTAAATGTGTTACATTTATTTGTCAAAAGAATTTGTGCAATTGTAATGCTGTTGGAAACAAAGTAACTAGTAAACTTGAATATGTGAAAGAATTATTGAAAGAAGGACAAAAATACGCTGATGCGGTTGATGCAATTCCCAACATCATCTCACTGCATCTGCGCACCGGAAGAAATGTACCAGTTGATGGGTTACTACAAACGGACATAGATGCCATAACTGCTGAAGCTTGACAGAAACTAATTACACCAATTTACAACAAAACTACACCATTCTCTGGCTACGCAACGTGATAGACGTTGTGCATTGTTTAATTAAATTACAGCTTGGGGTGTTGTTTGAATAAGGGATAAGGATACTTGTTGATTGATCCATGTCATCTTCTGAACCCTGGTGAGGGGTTAAGATTTTATACTTAATTTTCCCATTTCGAATTAATTAATGCATCAGGATTTGGATTTATTTGATCTTTAGCCTTCATTATGATGATGATTATGGGTTGTGGTTTGAAACTAAGTTAATTATTTTTCCTATAAAAAAAAAAGTTAATTATGCCCATACCCAATTGAGATACAGTTAAAGTTATTACTTATCTCTCTTGTAGTCTCTTAATCAAATTATTGTACATCAATATTTAGTTTTTTTATAAATTTTTTAATTTTATATTTTTCAAATTGAAAACGACAAAACCTGAATAGAGTTTTAGTTAGGTGAGTTATCTCAAGTTTTCTTTTCCATTTTAAATCAAATTTTGTTTATCTAAAAATTAATGTAGGAGTTACAATAGAAGTTAAAAACAATTTGTATTAATTGAAAAAATCAATTTGAAATATAAAATCAAACAGTTTTACGTGATTACTTTGTATTATATAAAGTAACCAGTCTTCCATCAATTAAAATAAAAAACACAAAAGTAAAAGATATATAAAGCACCATAACTGTGATGAATTTAATATTATTATTTACATTTTTAAAACTATTTTATTACCAATTTTAGTAAATTTGGTTTTAATACGAAAATGTAACTATAATTTACAAGGAAGAAAAAAATTAAATTATTATCAATAATGCATAGTTCAATTCACAATGTATGCTGAATATGCTACACAAAATATAATTATAGGGAGAAATGAAAAACTTTAACCGTAACTAAGATCCGAATAAAATTATTTAAATATAATATTTCTCAATTGTGAATTCATTTTATATATATATATATATATATATTCAACTAATATATTGCTATTATAATTATTTTTTGTCTTCATGTTCATTTTCTTTCTTGTTGGATATCTGACTATAAATTAAGAAGGACAAACTTAAAAAATATGTCATGTGGTTTGGTCGTTTTGTAAAAGGGTCATTGTGAAATTTTTTATTTTAAATGGGTGCATGTGACTTCAAAAGTTAGAAAAAACATGCTAACCACAAGGTATGTTTTTGCAAACTAGCCTTTTTTTATTAATGCTACACCAGTTATTTTAATAAATTCAATATTCCTATATTTCAATTATATTATTTGTGAATTATTTATTAAGATTTGAGTAAATTTCAGAAATTTTTCATTTTGTTATGATTTTTTAAAGTTATCATCAATTTTTAATTAATATAAATATTTGTACTTCTCAAAATATTCTAAAATTTATCAAGAATGTGTATTGTATTTTTATAAACAAAGCTGCAAAATTTCACTTCGAAATGGACAAGATTAGCCTTCCAAATATGGTTTCAAAATTTTGATAAGCATATTTTTGCCAACTTTTGAAACCACGTGCACCCGTTTGAAAGAAAAAATTTCACAAGGACCTTTTTGCAAAATAATCAAACCACATGACATATTTTTAAAGTTTACCCAATTAAGAATTGATGGTGTCTAGTTTTAGGGTTAAACTATTACGATTAAACTAAAGAAGATAATGTGCCGACATAATTGATAAGGGCAGCACAACGATACATTTTGTGCAACCCGTAGATGCGCATAGCACGCATTGAGCTAGCTATGCTCGCGGTAGCTCGTACCATTTGATCTAAAAAATTAAGCTGATCGGTAAAACCTAATTGTAACATTTATATTAATCCTACACTCCCCTACACATGAATGTCCCCTGGACTTGAAGCGGGTACAACACATGCCCACTCTACCATGTGTTGAAGTTTAATTCAACAAATGGAGCTAACATGATTCGAACCCTCAACATTTACCATGTGTTGATTCAACAATGGAGCTACCAAGATTCAAACCCTCGACCTTTAGGTCTAAGCTGCTTCGATACCATGACATAGAACTATTTGACCTAAAAACTTAAGCTGATAAGTAAGGGACAACCATAACATTTATATTATCACTAACAACTTAGAGTTATAATAATTGTAGATGTGTAATTTGTTGGGTGGGGTTCTCGAATACTTGTACGATCCCACGTGAATGTAGAATATGCGCAAAAAATTACTAAGATATTAAGTGGGAAATCTATGAAACTGCCCCTGAAAAAGCAGTACGGTGATAGGTTGTAGATCCAACATGTTTTTATGATCATTTCCAAATCATTGAGACCATGTTTTTAGTCTTTTTGGACGCTATTACTTCCTTTTTTTATTATTTTAGGTTTTGAAGGTGATTTGGAGAAAACATGTTAAATTTGGGCGAAAAGTGTATTTCACCGAGATCCTGATGCATGGAGCGAGAAGGATGACCAGTCCCGGTGATTCCAAAACATTTCAGAATGACCAATTCAATATTCTCTCGTTATCGCGTCAAAGTCAGACCTAGAAATTCACTAAATTGGGTGAATCCTTTTTGGGAGAAGTCTTATTCAAGAAAGGAGTCTAAGTTCTTAAAGATATCTTATTTGGGAAAGATCAAGCTAAGCATGAACTCCTATAAAGGCTAAAGAGGAAGAAACCTATTGGAGGAGGAGGAGAACTCCCAAAATAACTTCGTTGAGATTAACTCCAGAGAAGAGAGCGACTTCACTCCACCACCTCCTCATTCCAAAAGAAAGCCCCACACCATGAGCTCCACCAAGAGCGGCAAGAGGGCAAAGAAGCCTAGGATCGTCAAGGAGGAGAAGCTACCTGCCCGAGCATTAAGAGCAGGGTCCACAATACCTTTGACCACCCTGCTCCTCACGCCGCCTTCAACCGTTACAAGGGGAAGCACTCCAATCTCGATAAGTTTTCCTGTTTTGATACCATGACCACATTGGGCATCCACAAGGCTGTTCTGGATGCCTTCGCCGCGATCTCTTGGATGCCCCTCCTCTTTATCTATTTTTCCTCCTACCAAGAGCTTGTTTGGGAGTTCTATGTGACTCTCAATTTCAAGTAGGACTACACCAGCTACAGTGAGGAGGGGGAGCTGAAATTTCACCTTTATAAGAAACATTTCAGTTGGAGTCTCGATGACTTCAATAAGGCGTTAGGGGTGACTGACCCTTTTGATGATATATGTAATGTCCTCCCTCCAGTTTCAACACCATCTAGACCTACTTCTTCCTCTACAACAATGATCCAAGAGTCATCACCTAGAAGTGTGGTGACTCTCGCACCTACTACATTCCTTACTTTAATTTTTCTTGTCTCCATAAGAACTTCGAGACCTTGAACGAGAAAGAAGTGCTCATCCTTTAGTGCATGCTAAACAACAAGAAGCTCTACATGGGGGCTTGGCTAGCAAAATAGTTCCACTACATCCTAACCCATCCCAAGAGTCCTTTAATCTTGGGCATCGTGATCTCTATGATAGCACATGGCATGGAGCACTTCGATCCTACCCCCTACACAAAGAGCCTCGAGACCCCGCTCCTGGATATGGAGACTCTTAAGAAAATGCTGATGGTGGAAACTGTCAGCGGGACCAAAGTTAAGTGCTCTCTTGGTCCTCCTAAGATCAAGACTACTACTCCTCCCGCTAAGCTACAGCCCGACTAGTAGAAGCAACAAGCTCAAGAAGACCCTGATCCTTCCGCCTTCTACATCGAGCTTCTCAAGAAATGTGATAGCCTAAAGGAACCAGATGCTCTATTCTCGCTGTGACGCCCTCGAGCTTAATGTCAACTTCCTCATCTGACATCTAGGGATTGTGAAATCTGATCAGAGAGACCCCAAGGCTTGAGTCTCTCTGCTTTTCTCCTCCTCCACCAGGACAATAACATTCTTTTTACCATCTATTTTTCTTTTTCTTTTACTTTTCTTCCTTTTTGTTTTGTTTGCATTGAGGGTAGTGCAAATTTTGAGTGTGGGGAGGGGAATTATCTTTTTGCTTCTTTTTCTTGCTCTTTTTATTTTTAATTTCTGTCTTTTTATTTTATTTTTCTGAATCACTGTAAATATTTTCATTCTACACATTTTAATTAAGAAAAAGATTCAAAATGACTTGTGTTTCCTCTTTTCTTACCCGCAATGACCTAACTTTGTTCTCTAACCTGTTATTGAGAAATGAGGATAATAAGAAAGGAAATGCTGTGTAATGACTAATTAGATGACTAACATGAGTGTTTTGACTAGCTGTAACTTATCATTGAGAGCTGATTCGAGTATTGTTGTTCCAATTTTTTATATCTGAAAGTCATTTTGTAAGATTCTTAGTCCCGATTGAGTACGAAAAATTGAAACATAGTTAATTTATTTGTGTGCTTTAACTTGGACTTGGTTTTTATATATTTAATCCCTTTGTACCATAAGACCTTCATTGAGACCTTACAATAATTTTGACATTGATCTTGGTGGTTATTTTTCTATTGTGGATTCCGCAATCAGACAAAATAAGATCTACTTGGCTCGCAACTAGTTTTCTTTCATAAGACCGCTAATGGAAGAGCTATCCATGGCTAAAAACTGGGTGAAGGCCCTTTCATAGGGAGAGTAGAGTAAGTGGAATCGGAAGTGGGAAAGACAATGGGAATTATGAGCACGGGATTTTGCAGTCCCTCTCGCGAGACAATGATGACGTGTCCCCGATTTTAATGCCTCATAATAATAGTTCTCTTTAGAATTTATATTACCAATATAATATTCCTTGCGAATTTTATACTTGATAGAATCCAGTTCGACGTGGCTGATAATGCATCCGGTAGGAGCTTGAATCGATGATTTCCACCCAAATTAAAATAAATCTCTAAATACTCATTAAAATATCATTAAAATTCAAAAAGATGACTTTTAACCCACTTTTTGCAACTTTTTAGGCTCCTGGGCCCGCTGGCTGTCGGCTTGCCGAAAGCTGATGCCACTGGCGACATCAGCCATGTCGCCAGCAGTATCACCATGTCGCCGGCTGCATGGCCCAAAATAGGCCCCTGTACAGATAACTTTTTTTTGCCATTTTTGGTGGAATTGGTCAAAAAGGTCTCGAAGACCACCCCATTTTGCCTATAAAAAAAACCTTAGGCTTTGGGGAGAAAGGGGGAAAAACCATCTGAAATTGGAGAAGGAAAGACTTAAGAGCGAAAGAGTAGATTTTAGTGAGATAAGAATTAGATAAGGCAGGACAAAGGATTTTGATCCATTTTTCCTGGTTTTTCTTCTTTGAACTCTCTGATTGTGAGCTTAAAATCAGTAGATCTTGTAGTTAAAATCAATTTAATTGGATTTAGAGACCTAAAACTCTTAAATTTACTACTAAATCATCATTATAAGCTTCTCGGAGGAATTTCTTGGTTTATAAAGAGGTGGATTCACGACCCCGAGGTAAAAATTTTGAGTCTTATAGCTCTTTGGCATTAATATTACTGATTTGTGCTGATTCTTGTTGATTTGTGTCTGTTTTTTAGGTTTTTGGTCATTTTTTACTGCTGCTTGCTGCTGCTGTAAGAAATTAAAGCCGCCGGAGACATATGATGTCGCCAACGGTATCACTCATGTCTCTAGAGACATCACTGATACTGCTAGTGGCATCACATTCCCCAGAGACCTCACTTTCTTATGGGACCCTTTCTTTATAGTACCCAGAAAGCCATGTAGCCTGCCTACATATTAATGTCACCAGTGACATCAATGATGTCGCCGGCGGTATCAGCCATGTCACCAGTGACATCAATCATATCGCCAGCGGCATCAACCATATCACCAGCGACATCAACCATGTTGCCCGCGGCATCAGCCATGTCTTCGAATACATGACCTTCTGGACAGCTGTTTTATTTCATTTATTTCTGACCTAGTTTATTTTCTGAAACTAGGGTATACAGTGCAATGACGGCAGTCCAACACCTTTTGAAAATGGACCCCACCCCATAACATGTGGCATTTTCACTGATAATCCGGTTAAAACAACGATCAAATCTAAAATTTAGTTAAAAAAGGAATTTCCAACAAATGCTGTTCAAACCTCATTTTAGCCATCCAACTGGGCTTTATAATATTGTAAATAAAATATGCCATGTTCACGCTAACTCGGGTCTTGTTTGGTTTGCTAACTATACGTGGTTTGTGTGATACCTCGTACGATGTGCCGTATCTGTGCTAACCATCTTCTGCAGGTAGATGTATATTAGGCCTTCGGGTATTTTATTTATCGTATAAAAATGTATAGGATTTGAAAGCCTTATAATAATTTTATTTTCCGCACTTATTTCTGGATGTCTGTAATAATTTATTTATCGCTTCAATTGCTTGATAAACGCAAAAACAACACAATAATTGAAAACACAAATAAATAGGATGGATAAAACCGATTAAGAAAGAATGAAATATTTTAACTTGGCCTAATGAAAAATAGATAACATCATCCGAACTCGAAATCTCTACTTAAGGTATGTTCCAACCACCCGGTGGGAAAATCGTACCAAAATTTCTCGATTGAGTTGAACCGGGTGGCAACTCTGTTTTAAGTACGGGATTTTGATCTCGTATCTTTTGAGCATTAAAATATGCAAAACCATTTTCCAATCACATAACTCACACCCCCGTTATTTTAAAGAGGTCGGTCCTCCGGCCCGGCTTTGTAGCTGCCGCGTAAAACGTTGTCCGCTTATAGTGGCGACTCTGCTGGGGACTGATTTCTTTAAACTTAAACTTATCTTTTCATAAAGTTTAAAAGATTTTGATGATATATTGAAATCATTGGCCAAATTAAAACTTCATTCTTTTTCTTATGACATTTTATCCTTAAATATGCGTGTGGATAGTTCAGTAATTTTTAGGTGCCCCATTTCACCCGAGAAGCTCACGAAAGTATCACTCATGCCCTGTTGGAATTGAGGATGCCTAGTGGGTGGATCACTCATTTTAACCAACACGTAAACTCCTGCGATCACATCTATTTGGGAAGTGGTTGAGTAACGTGGAAATAAGGTGAACGAGAACCTTCTACATCAACAACCCTACACTAAAGCTGCGTTAGAAAAAGCCTTACCACATCATTCCTTTAGGATCACCAGAATAAAAAAATAATTTGGACGCACTTCTTTCGCCATTACCTGTGAAGAAGCCAAACTCCATCCTTCCAAAAATGCGTTACGTGGGAGTCGTAAGGTTGTAAGAGGGGCGATTTGTGTGCTATGTGCTCCTTGATCATGCACCCCTATGCATCGGCTTCAAGAGCCAGAAATGAATCAACTTACCCTTACTATTTCCGCCCGTGTAAGAAGTTTAGCAACACACGTAGGACTTCTCTTGTGCCTCCATTGTGTCATCATATATCATTATGTATGACGTGAGATACAAATGTCCCACATTTGTTAGAGGGATAAGCCGTTGCATTATCTTTAACCACATCTACATGCAGCCATACGTATCACGCACTGTTTCTAAAAATAAAAGCCATTCATACCATCCATGCCATTCACAAACCCATTCATGGTCTGATCCACTGCCTACCATTTCAGCTAGGAGGGGGCAGATTGATCGTCGCACCCCGATTTGGAAAAGGATAGAACACCATTTGATTTATCATCCTCTCACCCCGATTGTCACCACAGAAGTCGAAGGGATTCCACACACCGATTCTAGTGGGGAGTCAGATTTGGAATAAGTTCAGTTAAGCTAGAGCCCCTCTCAACCAGCCATGTCTTTTCTAAGAAACGAAGGGACCCCTCCTCCCGAAGAACCCTTCGACCCTACTTTTAGCTCAGGAATGGGATCCCAGCCACTGCCTGGCTTCGACTTTGCTAGTGCTATGGCACAATTCCTAAACTCGGACGCTTTTTAGGCTTCTATCCAGACCACTATTTAGGCTGCCTTTAAGCAAGCTCTCAAAGATAGAAATTTCGATCGAGTATCAGCATCCGATATTCAGGCCCAGAACCATTCAACACAGATGTTAATCGATTCGGTAGGGACAAGACCTGTTGCACCTATTTTTCAATCAATCTAGCCTATGGCAAGCCCATTCTAGTTTGGGCAAGCTTCAACTTTTCTACCAACTTTGACTATTCCATCAATTGTACCTTTTAATCCAAGACCTTTTGCTCAAAGCTCTGCTCCTCCGGTATTTGCTCACCAGTGCCCAGCTTCTCAGCCACTACCCTCTTTCACTCCTCCGCAGTTTATTGTAACTCCCAAGGGTACCACCTACCCCCAAAATCCTTTTACCAGCCAGCTGACCATTCATCCTTTGCTACCTCTGACACTCAACGACTAGGTCATGTAACAGTAGGGCGTGACACCCGAGGTGGCCACTTTTGTTTAATAAATGATGGCTTCTCAGACTGTCAATGACCAGGTCACGTATTCTTCAGGTGCGACACCCAAAGCCCTAACTATCCCTCATAAATCGGTCAACGACCTGGTTACGGAACCTTCGGGCATGACACCCGAGATACAAGCTTACATCAACCGCCTTATCGCCGCTAAAGAACCTAAAAGAGATAAAGACTGGGTCCCCAATAATTTTACTATGCTGAATATGGCTTATTATGATGGTTCTGCAGCACCTGCCTCTCACATTATAATGTATGAAAGAATAATGCATGTGAACAAATTAAGTGATAAGGTGATTACTGGAATGTTTCCTTACTCCCTTCGGGGCCTGCCCTTGAATGGTATCACACCTTGCCACAACATATTATCGCTGAGTGGAATCTTTTATCCGAGGCTTGAAAGTGCATTATGGTTTTAATACTATGATGGAAATAACCCTCCAACATCTTGGGAGAGTCCGCCAAATGCCCAATGAAACCTTCAAGCAATACTTTAATCAGTGGATGTCAATCCAAGTCTTGATGAAATCCAAGCTAAGTCTCAAGGAAATGATCGTCAAACTCCTCGAGGGGTCTCTTCTTCTATTCTGTAAAGAAATGGCTACTGATTCTTTTCTATCCTACAAGGCTGTATTCGAAAAAGGCAAGAAGATCAAGTGTGAGGCAGAGCGTAAAAAGGCCAAAAAAGCGAGAAAGCCATGGTTCAGAAAAAATAATAAAGCTCAGCCCTCAAACCCAGCACTAGCTAAGCCTAAAGCACATACTGTAGTTCAAGCCATTTCTCAAACCCCTATTATACCCCTCGCAATCACTCCAGCTCCGTCAATGATTGTCGCAATCCAGCCTCCTCGCTCCCCATTATTTTGGCTAACCCTTATAAGTTGCCTCTACGGGTCATCTTTCAATGTTTGAGGGAAGCAGGTTTCATCCAATCCCTTCAGGAATACAAATTGCCTAGACCCAAGGATAAGAACAACTTCTATAACTATCATGTTCAGGTAGGACACCAAACCAATAATTGCAAAGCCCTTCTCTCGACAATTCAGCGTTTGGTTAGTGAAGCAAAGATTGCTGAACTTGATAGAATTTTGAGTACTATGAATAATCCTTTACCAAATTTTAGAAACAAGGTGGGCATGGTCTAGTCTGGTTTATCTGAAGCCATAATCTTTGATCTCCTTGCTTAAAGGCCGGACAATAGTAACTCTATCTTGGTCATCGGTTCAGGTCTTTCGTCATGCTCAGTTTTTGATCTAATCAATCAAGCCAACCCAAGGGTCAACTCTATCCAAGGGGCGAAAGTTAATCCAAATCAGCCAAAGCAGCAAAGTCGTAGGTCTCAGACATTCGTGGCAAAAAGAATGGAAGTTGAGAAAAAACCGTTGTTCAGCATAGATTCCATTATTTCAAAGGAGGACTACTCCGATGGTGATGAAGGAGTAGCTTGAGAGACTAAGGTCGTAAGCGCCGAATTATACAAGGTTGATTCCCCTACCAAGGAGAAACCAAGTGAATTATTCAAGGTTGATTAAAATGAGCTTTTCAGTTTAGATAGGTATGAGTTGTAAAACCCAGATTCAAACTCTGAAGAGCAACAGTATCTATTTGAAACACGAGCCACTAAGAGTGTCTTACTCGATGATGTTCTTAACAATACTCGGAGTGGCCCTGTATATCAACCTGAAGACCGATATTTCTGCTTAAGCAAAGACCCAGTTCCTAGCAGGGTTGGAACTATCGTGAGACCCCCTTCTTCACCTCCGCCTGCCTCGGCCAGTCTCGAGGTTGACCCTTTCATTACTCAGCTGAAAAACACCCAAGCCTAGTATAGTACCTGGCAGCTGGTAATCAACTCTGAAGGGCATTACAAGGGGTTAATTAGGCAACTCCTCGATTTAGAAGCTAATCTAACCACCTCAGTCGTTGAAATGTCCGCTACAGTTGGAGAAGGCATCCCCCCGAGAAAAGGGCCTCAGATTATGTTCGATCATTTTAATCTTTCGCTCAAGGGTAAGGATCACAACCGGGCCTTGTTCATACAAATCCAAATCCTCGATAAGGTTACCCCATGTGTCATAGTGGATGATGGCTCCACTCTAAATCTATGCCCTCTAAAAGTCCTTCCCCATCTGGGACTATAGGAGGGCATGCTTGAAAAATCTGAACTATTATTAGAGCTTATGATGATTCAAAGTGCAGTGTAATTTGGACCTTTGAGGCAGGGCAATGTATGCTTCACTGTACTTGCATTCCTGTTACCTATTCTCTGTTGCTCAGCTGACCATGGCTTCACGCCTTAGGCGCGTTCCCTCCACTATACACTAGAAAATCAAACTTATTTATAAAGATAGACTGATGACTATAAAGGCTGATCCCGCTTTCATTATAGCTGTTTTGGAAGCTGAAGCTAGTTTAGAAGGAGGCCTTCAGATTGCCATGATTAGTAAAGCTTAGAAATCTCCTCCCCTTTAGCACAGCTACCTTCATGCTGGTATGGATAAAATGATGAATAAATTTAGTTACAAGCCTGGTAGAGGTGGGGGAGTGTATGAGCAGGGAATTGTTGAAGCATTAGAGCAAAAAATCCTTACCCATCGAGCTGGATTGGGATACAAGCCCAGAAAAGCCTATCACTGCGTTCCCTCCTACTACTGCCATATGGTCACCATTTGTGAAATCCAGGGCAAGAGGCCTTACAAGGGAGAGCCTGATCTGATCGAGTATGGCAGAAAAATGTGGCCTGGCTTTGAGATCTTTAAGGATGTCTACAACTTCGAGACCGGCTGCATGATAGTTTTGGCCGAACCCAAACCCGCTGAGCCTGTTGTACCTGTCAATGTTGTTTCTAATGAGGCTAAGGGAAAGGGTAAGATACATCCTAAAGATGAGCCTGGGGGAAGTAATGAAGAGTCTATCGATCTAGAAATTAAAAACGTTGTGGCAGCCATGATTGAAGCTATGGCATTATTGATGAAGAAGGACTGGAAGGGTGAGAGAACTGGGGAAGAAAATGCTAAGACAACGATAGTAAGGAAGCTCGCCAGGGCCCTCACCGAGAAAGCTAACCTGTCCGGGGGGCCATCGCTCACCATTGCCCAAAAGACCGCTCTGGGACACAACTTGGGTGCCATTCTGATGGACAATACAGAGGATGCTCCTCCTGTTGATATTGCTACTGAAGCCCCTCCACTTGTGGAGGAGGATATGGATGATGTAATTCTTAACATTTCTGATGTGTTTTATATGAATAATGTAGCTTACGAGGCTTTTAATGCAGTAAATAACTCTCATTCTGCTTACTTGTTTGATGTCTTTCCTAATGGATCCATGCATTCACATAACAATACGCATAACGTTTTTGGCATTAGTGATACATCATTAAGTGAAATAAACCTAAGTATAGATGACAATCCTAAAATGGTGACCATTTCCAAAGATTTAACTCCCGAAGAAAAAAGTGAGATCATAAGAGTGCTTAAAGATCATGTTAACACTTTTGCCTGGTCATACAACGACATGCCTGGGGTTGATCGACAAATTACTGAACATAAAATCCCAACTGATCCTAAATTTTGGCCTGTCAAGTAGAAGCTCTGCCGGTTGAGACCATAATGGGCAGATCGGGTTAAGACAGAGGTTTCAAGGTTGATTGAAGCCTTATTCATTGAAGTTGTGGAATACCCGACTTGGTTGTCCAACATAGTCCCAGTTCCGAAGAAAGATGGTAGGGTCCGGGTCTGTGTAGATTTCCGAGATCTTAATAAAGCCTAGCCAAAGGACAACTTCCCACTCCCGCACATCGATGTCCTGATTGATAGTGCCACCAGGGTAGCTATGTATTCGTTTATAGACAGATTCTCGGGGTATAATCAGATTCTGGTTAATATTGTCGACAAAATCAAAACGACGTTCATCACTGAATGGGGAGTGTATTACTACAAGGTAATGCCATTTGGGGTAAAAAATGCCAGGTCTACTTATCAGCGCACCGTAACCGCCCTCTTATATGACATGATCCATAAAGAAGTGGAAGTGTATATAGACGATATGATTGTGAAGTCTGGTGCTCGAGAAGAGCACCCTGCTATTCTTGACAGGTTCATGACTCGTATTGAAAAATATAACCTCCACCTAAATCCAAAGAAGTGCGTGTTTAGGGTTACTTCAGGCAAATTATTGGGGCACGGTGTTAGCCAGAAAGGAATTAAAATGGATCTAGACAAAGCCAAAGCGATCAGGGACATGCCTCCATCGAAGACAGAGAAAGAAGTCTTATCGTTTTTAGGGTCCTTGTGATGGGAACTGACAGTCAGATTGAACCTGTATAAGAGGCATGACGGAAATTTAAAATTTTGTTCTTGTCCCCAGGAATTCCTATTAGTTGCATATAAATTAAATAAAGCCTTAGGTAAATAATTCTCTACTAAGGTTAGCATGCTAAAGGACTAGGCATACCATAATTCCAAATTATATCCTAGCATATTTATTTTATACTAAGCATGTTATAACTCTAAGTTATAACCTAAGCATAAAATAAACTAAGCATGCAAAATAACCTAAGCATAATTATTAAGTCTAAAAACAGTTAAAGAAAAAGACTTAATAATTAAAAGAGAAAAAAAAAGAACTTACTAGTTGAAGCGTGCTTTTGCAGAACCTTCTTGCACAAGCCTCCAATCGTAGGATAGCCTCTATCAGTATCCACACGAACCCCAACAACCAAACCCTCCTCAGGAGGAAGAACTAAGAAGCCTTGAGTAGTTGCATAGCACGTTGTGTGCTACAAGGCAAAGCCGTTGTGGGCTTTGCCTTGCTTGTGGGCTGTGCATGTGCAGGCCATTTTCATGGGCTGCCGCGAGCAATGCCCAGCATTGCTCGCACACCTTTCGGTGTACTCCCACGCACTTGAGCCTGACAAAATAATTTTGTACTCTCAGTCCAATTAAACTCGCTAATGCAAAATTCCCCTTTTAATCCTTTTTCAAATATTTATTTTCTGACCTTAATAAATTAGTCACCAGTCAAAATAAATTTCTTGGTCCAACCAAAATTGATCTATCAATTATAATTTATTTATGACTCTAATTAATTAGTTACCGGTCAAAATAAATACTTTGGTTTATCCAAAATTGATTTAATCAATTTTAACCAATCAAATAATAATCCAATTATTATTTAAGTTATATTTTTGTAATAGAATAAATCTATTAGTTCTTTACTTAGTCCGATGAAGGTCCAATGTGTGTGACCTTATAGGATCCCAAAGTATTGAGCTGTTAAGGCTTAACCAACCCTTGTTCTAATGGAACCATTGGCTCGATGCTCTAGACCGTGAATAGAACTCGATTACCTTAAGCGACTGTAGTACGCCTCTAGCAAGGGTCTACCATCCCCCACTACTCAGAACGTCATTTATGCTTATGACTTAGTCCCGGTTAATGCAATAGTTATCCAGTGCGATAAATTCCTTCCATTCTTTAATATTAGTACCATCTAGTTTATAGGGTTAGGGTAAAGTGTTAACCCACTAATAGCGAGGTTGCTCCAAGCTATCCTAGTAGTTTACTTATTACCGAAGTATATTACCTTTTACTATAGTGTGTTTGACTAGAAACCATTTCTATCAAACACATACTCTGATCAGAGGTTTATGGCAATCATCACTTCAACAAGTGGCTAGATACAACTCCTTAATATATCCAAAGTGATGGATTCTTTCTGACTACTCAGCCTACCAACGTGCTATCATCACTATACCCGTAATCACCCGTAGCACCCTAAATTAATGAGTGTATAGTAATGGCCTAAAGTATAGCAATAGTACCACACAAGGTAGCTAGCATCTCAAGTATATGGACATTCGCAAAGCTTATTACATGAAGATAAACACTAACACATTAATAAATATACCAAGTGTTTATCTTGCTGTGGTCTCCAATATATCTCCCAGATATATCAATGTGTCAAACTTAAGGCACCACCTTTAGTCTTTAGGAGATTAACTACTTGGACCCTTTCTAAGAAAGTTGACCACATGCTAGTCTTTCCGTTTCATCAATATCCTTTCTTGATGAAACTATGACTAGGGATAGTTTAGACGTAATCATAATTGCACATGAAGTAGGTTCCGCTAAATATAGTTCAACTATAGTTTCTCTAACTTCATGCTATGATATGTCAAGGACTTTTGCATATATCAATGAATATATATTTAACCAGCTTTATACACACACACACACACACACACACACACACACACACACACACACACACACACACACACACACACACAAGCATATTGATACAAGTAAAAGGTTAAATGCCTTTATTGATTAAACAAATTATTCGTACTATTACGTAATTAAGATATATAGCCCTAATTGCTTTAAGGGCATACATCATATCCAACAAACTCCCACTTGCACTAAGGCCAATTAGCCATATGTTTTAATCCATATGCTTTAACATGCTGGTCATGTTTGACTTGAGTCAATGGCTTTGTCAGACCATCCGCGAGGTTCTGATCAGTCGGTACATATTCTAATCTTATTATCTTAGCATCAACAATCTCCCTAATTATGTAATACTTTCTGGATACATGTCTGTTTTTCTGATGAGACCGTGGTTCCTTTGCCTGAGCTATGACACCATTGTTATCATAATATAAAGTAACTG
The DNA here is from genome assembly GCA_947683365.1 of Euphorbia pulcherrima. Taxonomy (NCBI): domain Eukaryota; kingdom Viridiplantae; phylum Streptophyta; class Magnoliopsida; order Malpighiales; family Euphorbiaceae; genus Euphorbia; species Euphorbia pulcherrima. The sequence continues at coordinate 12,484,418 of CANTUS010000016.1, forward strand.
GATCAATAGCCTCAGGCACCACACCGAGATCACTAATAAATCCCTTTAACCAGACATCTTCTTTTATTGCTTTACATGCAACAATGTATTCAGATTCCGTGGTTGAATCAGCAGTAGTTTCTTGTTGGAACTCTTCCAGCATATTGCCCCTCCATTTAACACATACTCAAAACCTGACTGAGACTTAAAGTCATCCTTGTCAGATTGAAAGCTTGCATCAGTATAACCTTTAATAATGAGGTCACCTTCTCCATAAATCAAGAACTCATCCTCAGTCCTTCTCAAGTACTTAAGGATTATCTTGACGGCCATCTAGTGCTTTTCACCTGGATCTGACTGATATCTGCTCGTAAAGCTCAAAGCCTGAGAGACATCCGGCTTAGTACATATCATAGCATACATGATGGATCCTATCGCGGATGCATAGGGTATATCCTTCATGCGCATTCTCTCCTGAGCTATCTTCAGACACTCAGAGTTAGATAGGTTAATCCCCTTTGTTATCGGGAGATAACCTTTCTTAGAATGCTCAAGGTTGAACCTATTCAATACCTTGTCTATATATGTACTTTGAGAAAGACCTAACAGCCTCTTGGATCTATCCCTATAGATCTTTATACCTAGTATAAATGCTGCTTCACCAAGGTCTTTCATGGAGAACTTTCTTGTCAACCATACTTTAACATTTTGAAGAAGAGCAATGTCATTTCCTATTAGCAGAATGTCATCAACATACAATACTAGAAAAATGACTGCACTCCCACTAACCTTCTTGTAAACATAAGGCTCATTTGCATTTGGGCAGAAATCTAGTTCCCAGATTATCTGATCAAGCCTTATATTCCGACTCCTGGATGCCTGCTTAAGTCCATAAATGGATCTTTCTAGCTTGCATACCTTCAAGCCATTCTGAGATGGAAAACCCTCAGGTTGTGTTATATACATATCCCAGTCTAAATCCCCATTCAGAAATGCTGTTTTTACATCCATATGCCAGATCTCATAATTGTAATGAGCAACAATGGTGAGGAGTATCCTTATGGATTTAAGCATTGCTACCAGTGAGAAGGTTTTATCATAGTCAATACCTTCCTGTTGACTATAACCTTTTGCAACCAACCTTGCTTTATAGGTAATTACATTACCGTCTATGTCTATCTTCTTCTTAACGACCCATTTACACCCAATTGCTCTAACCTCTTACGGTGCATCAACCAAATTCCAAACTTGGTTATCGTACATGGAATCCATTTCTGATTTCATTGCCTTTTGCCATTTATTAGAATCTGAGCTTTTCATTGCCTTATCATATGTCCTTGGTTTATCATCCTCCATAAGATATAGTTCCTTATCATTAATGATGATAAACCCATATCTATCGAGACCCTTATGAACACGACCTGATCTTTGCAATGATTGTGTTTTGACAGGTTATTCTTGGATCACACTCTCTTGTGTATCTAGAATGGGGTCAATCAGTTGATTGTCTGTTTCTTCCTCTTGAACTTCCAGTTCAATATTGCTCCCACTGACTTTTGCAAGTAAGTGTTCCTTTTCTAAAAAGTGAGCTTTTTGAGACACAAATACCTTTTGTACTTTAGGTTAGTAAAACAGATATCCAATTGTTTCCTTTGGATATCCAATGAATAGACATTTGTCAGCCTTAGCATTTAGCTTATGTGACGCTATCCTTTTTACCATAGCAGGACAGCCCCATACTCTTAAGTGACTTAGAGATGGCCTTTTATTACACCATCATTCCTAAGGTGTAAAATCAACTGATTTAGAGGGCACTCTATTTAAGATATAAACTACGCTCTCCAGTGCATATCCCCAAAAGGATTTACTAAGAACTGCATGGCTCATCATGGACCTGACCATATCTAATAAAGTCCGATTCCTCCTTTCTGACACACCATTGTGTTATAGTGTATAACGAGGGGTCCACTGGGGAACTATCCCATTTTCCTTTAGATAATCCTAAAACTCCTGACTTAAGTATTCTCCACCTCGATCCGATCAAAGTGTTTTAATACTTTTCTCAAGTTGTTTCTCTACTTCAACTCTGAATAGTTTGAATTTTTCAAAACTTTTAGACTTGTGCTTCATTAAGTACAAATAAGCGTATTGTGAGTAATCATCAATAAAGGTTATGAAGTAGGAGTATCCTCCTAGTGCCTGAACACTCATTGGACCACACACATCAGTATATATAAGTTCCAATGTACTTGTGGCCCGCTCATCCTTTCCTTGAAAGGGTAACTTAGTTATTTTTCCTTTTAAACAAGGTTCGCAATCACCATAAGACTCCAAGTCTATTGGGCCTAAGTCTCCACGCTTATGCAACTTGGTTAAGCGATCTTTGTTTATTTGGCCTAAACGGCAATGCCATAAGTAGAAGGAATTCTCATTATCTAATTTAACTTTATTTACATTGTTTATATTGAAAACTTCTGTTTTAGTATCAAGAATATAAAATCCACTTTTCAACATTCCATAACCATAAAGAATATTATTCAAACGAATCTAACAATTATTATTTGAAAATAAAATTTCAAATCCCTCTGCTGCTAAACACGCAACTTATACAATATTCTTAGTAACACTTGAAATGTAGTAATAATTATTCAAAACTAAAATGAGTCCACTTGGCAAAATAAGACTAAAGCTCCCTACGGCTAATGCAGCAACTCTGGCTCTATTTCCCACGCGTAGGTCCATCTCCCCTTTTGCAAGTTTTCTAGAGTTCCTTAGTCCCTGCACAGAAGTACAGATATGAGAACCACAACCAGTATCTAATACCCAAGTGGATTCTCGCAGAAAAGTAGCAATTTTTTTCCATTACAAATATACCTGATATAGATGCCTCTGTAGGCTTCTTCTTCAAATGCTCAGAAGCAGGAGCGTTGCAATCCCTCTTCCAATGTCCCGGTTTCCCACATTGAAAGAAGACATACTTAGATGCTTTCTTTTCATTCTTCTTCTTACTGATTCTTTTTCTTAGCACCCAGTGCCTGCTTCTTCTTTTTAGAAGCCTTGCCTTTTTCAACCAACAGTAGAGGTTTTTGATCGTTTTTGATATGAGGTTCTACTATTTTTAGCATGTTGATTAATTCAGGGATAGTTGAATTAATCCTGTTCACGTAATAGTTAGTCACAAAGCCTGAGTAACTATCTGTCAAGGACATCAACACAAGGTCAATGCTCAAGTCATGATTCATCTCGAATCCCAATCGATTTAGTTTCTCAAGGTATCCCAAAAGTTTCAGTACATGTTGAGAGGCAGAGGTGCCAGCCTGCATCTTGGTCCCGAAAAGGAGCTTGGAGGTCTCATACCTCTCAGTCCTCTCCCTCTCCAAAAAGAGTTCTTCAAGATGGAGAACCATGTTCTCCAAGGGCATGTTCTCATATTGTTTCTGAAGCTCAGGATTATGGACCCCAATATAATACACATGGCAGTCTCACGATCTTTCCTGTGCTTTAATCAGGCATCATGTTCCACATGGTCCTCAATATTAGGTTCTACAGGAAAAATTTCACTTAGGACATAGGCAATTCCCTCAGATATGAGAACTATTCTCACAGCTCGGAACCAATTAGAAAAGTTCAAGCCATTCAATTTGATGTCAAGTAACATGCGGAGATTAAAATTGGAAGCTATTTTCAACCTAAGATATAAGAAAAGAAAAGTGAGTAGATATTAGTTTAAGTACATGTATTTAATATGAGGACTTTTAATTAAATACATTTTCCTACTATTTTCTTCAAAATTTGCAATAGCCCATTCTATTGAATTCGTGAATTTTAGCCCAGCTAAATTTCCTAGTAGGTAGCATCTATAACTAGTCTATTACAACCCCCAATTTTATGAGTCAAGTCATAGTTGGAATCCCATTCCATTTGCATTGCATGCAATTGCTAATTCATTCAATTTCCATAATCCCAAGAGACGTGTGCTCTTATATTAGCATCTCCTTGAATATGTTTTAGGGCCTAGCCCCCAATTTTATGGTGGACTACCCCAGCTCTGTTAAGGCAGACCCTATCTCAAACTTTACAACCAATCAACATGGACTAGAAGGAACACTTTGTGTAGCACTTTGATAACCCAAAGAGACCGTATTATAAATTTGAGTAAGGAAGACTATAACTTGCCTTAATATATTTACTTTGTGATTTTATTGGTGTTAAACATCTCACCCAATCTAGGATTTTATCAGATGGACAAAATTATAATAACTTGTATTAATTCAGGGAATTTTAGAATTAATTTATAAGGTCTAACCTTAGGTGTGTTCAGCTCTTTATTATAATTATTCCATCAACCTAGATTATATGCAAAATAATTAATACTTTTATTTGTTATATTTATATTGCATTTCCTTTAAGCTTTTATTCAATAAATTTAATTTTTACTTTGTTATAGAAACATATATAAGCACCATCTTATATACTAGAAGTAAATTAGTTCATATTAATCCCTCGGTTGGTCAATTCAAATTGCACCGATATAGGTTCCCAGGTGCCCTATGAGGAGTAGACACCAAGTCCAATCCTTAGCCAGAACAAATACGGGCACAAACTTGAAGACCAATGGATTCTCTCGAACTAATAAGTTTCGTTCTTCCAATTCATGTAAATTGGAAGCATCTATAACCCATGTAATTTAAATAAATTAATGATACTTGTATAATTTGAGTAAGTTGAGCAGACTTACTCAAAATTATTCATAACCATTTTCTAACCTTGAAATGAAAGGCACAAGTTTATATATATTGTTCCAAACAATTAAATAAACAAATCATTTTATTTAAAAAATAATATTTAATTTGCTTCTAACTTAATTATGCACTAAATAGGCAGGCTCTGATACCACTATTGGGAACTGATAATCAGATTGAACATGCATAAGAGGCATGGCGGAAATTCAAAATTTTATCCCTATCCCCAGAAACTCCTATTAGTTGCATATAAATTAAATAAAGCCTTAGCTAAATAATTCTTTACCTAGATTAGCATGGTAAAGGACTATTTATACCATAATTCCAAATTATATCCTAGCATATTTATTTTATACTAAGCATGTTATAACTCTAAGTTATAACCTAAGCATAAAATAAACTAAGCATGCAAAATAACCTAAGCATAATTATTAAGTCTAAAAACAGTTAAAGAAAAAGACTTAATAATTAAAAGAGAAAGAAAAAGAACTTACTTGTTGAAGCGTGCTTTTGCAGAACCTTCTTGCACAAGCCTCCAATCGTAGGATAGCCTGTATCAGTATCCACACGAACCCCACCAACCAAACCCTCCTCGGGAGGAAGAACTAAGAAGCCTCGAGTAGTTGCTACACCACTCCAGAAGCCTCACCCAAAAATATGAACTAGAGGTGCCCGAATAAATTCAGGCTCCTCAAAAATAACTTGCTCAATTACCCGAGAGATTAATTATCTCGCTTAGGATTTATGCTTTGAGCTTGTTTCAATTTGAAAGGAAAGGGGATAGCCTATATATAGGCTTGGGGAAGCAATTTGCTCCCCCTGTGAGCGATGTGGGATAGGAGTAATTACTCCCATCCCATGTGCACATAGCGTGCCACGCTGTGTGATGCAAGGCAAAGCCCTTGCTTGTGGGCTGCGCATGTGCATGCCATTTTCATGGACTGCCGCGAGTAATGTCCAGCATTGCTCGCACACCTTTCGGTGTACTCCCGCACATTCGAGCCTGTACAAAATACTTTTGTACTCTCGGTCCAATTAAACTCGCTAAATCAAAATTCCCCTTTTAATCCTTTTTCAAATATTTATTTTCTGACCATAATAAATTAGTCACCAGTCACAATAAATTTCTTGGTCCAACCAAAATTGATCTAATCAATTATAATTTATTTATGACTCTAATTAATTAGCTACCGGTGAAAATAAATACTTTGGTTTATCCAAAACTAATCTAATCAATTTTAACCAATCAAATAATAATTCAATTATTATTTAAGTTATATTTTTGTAATAGAATAAATCTATTAGTTCTTTACTTAGTTCAATGAATTTCCAATATGTGTAACCTTATAGGATCCCGAAGTATTGAGCTGTTAAGGCTGAACTAACCCTTGTTCTAATGGAGCCATTGGCTCGATGTTCTAGACCGTGAATAGAACTCGATTACCTTAAACGACTGTAGTACACCTCTAGCAAGGGTCTACCACCCCCCATTACTAGGAACGCCATTTATGCTTATGACTTAATCCCAGTTAATACAATAGTTATCCAGTGCGATAAATTCTTTCCATTCTTTAATATTAGTACCATCTGGTTTATAGGGTTTGGGTAAAGTGTTAACCCACTAATAGCGAGGTTGCTCCAAGCTATCCCAGTAGTTTACTTGTTACCGAAGTATATTGCCTTTTACTATAGTGTGTTTGACTAGAAACCATTTCTATCAAACACGTATTCTGATCAGAGGTTTATGGCAATCATCACTTCAACAAGTGGCTAGGTACAACTCCTTAATATATCTGGAGTGATGGATTCTTTCCAACTACTCAGCCTACCAACGTGCTGTCATCACTATACCTATAATCACCCGTAGCACCCTAAATTAATGAGTTCATAGTAATGACCCAAAGTATAGCAATAGTATCGTACAAGGTAGCTATCATCTCAAGTATGAGGACATTCGCAAAGCTTATTGCATGAAGATAAACACTAACAGATTAATATATATACTAAGTGTTTATCTTGCTAGGTCTCCAATATATCTCCCAGATATATCCATATGTCAAACTTAAGGTACCACCTTCAGTCTTTAGGAGATTAACTACTTGGACCCTTTCCAAGAAAGTTGACCACATGCTAGTGTTTTCGTTTCATCAATATCCTTTCTTGATGAAACTATGACTAGGGATAGTTTAGACATAATCATAATTGCACATGAAGCATGTTCCACCAAATAATGTCCAACTATAGTTTCTCTAATTTCATGCTATAATATGTCAAGGACTCTTGCATACATCAATGAATATATATTTAACCAGCTTTACTACACACACACACACACACACAAGCATATTGATAAAAACAAAAGATTAAATGCCTTTATTGATTAAATAAATTATTCATACTATTACATAATTAAGATATATTGCCCTAATTGCCTTAAGGGCATACATCATATCTAACACCTTACAGTACGTTATTCAGTTCATTGCTTGCCTCACTACTATTTGCGAACCCATCTTTAAGCTGTTAAGAAAATAGCAACCCTGTAGTATAGAATGATCACTGCTAAGTGGCGTTTGATAGAATGAAGGCGTATCTTGTTGATCCGCCCATTTTAACACCCCCATCCTTGGAAAACCGCTCATCCTTTACCTGGCTATCGAAGAATCTTCCGTCGGGACCATGCTTATCCAGGAACATGCTGATAAGCGTGAACATGCCATCTACTACTTGAGCAAGAAGTTATTAGATTATGAAACCCGTTATTCGATTGTGGAAAAGACCTGCACTGCCATGGTTTGGCTCACTAAGAAGTTACAACATTATTTCCAATCTTATCATGTCCAAGCCGTGGCCAAGATTGATCCAATGAAGTTTCTTTGTCAATCCCCCACTCTAGCTGGCAAATTGTCCCGATGGTTACTTCTCCTGTCTAAGTTCAACATCGAGTATGTGAGCCAAAAGGTCATTAAGGGGCGGGCCGTAGCTAAATTCCTAGCTAATCAACCCCTCAACTCTGACTATAAGGAAAATTTAAAGTTTCCTGATGAGCAGGTCGCCTCTGTTATAATCCTTGACAACATTTGGATAATGTACTTCGACGGCACCGTGAACCGCCGGGGAGCAGGTCTCGGGGTCATTATCATCACGTCAGATAATGAGATTATCCCATTGTCCAAACGCTTAGAATTCACTATCACCAACAATGGCGCTGAGTATGAAGCTTGTCTATTCGGCCTTGAGGCTCTTCTTCATGTTCAGGCCCACCGTGTATCTGTCATCGAGGTTTTGGCTCTGGTTGTCTGCTAGGTTGTCAGAGATTGGGAAATTAAAGAGGAATCTCTCCGTCCTTACATCGAGGCTATTTGTAAATTATTTGAGAAATTCACCTCGTGCTTATACCGCCATGTCCCTCGGGATGAGAATCAAATGGCTGATGCTCTCACCACTCTTGCGTCTATATGGGAAGGGCCTCAGCAGCAGCCTATCTGTTCTTTAGTTATGTTGTCCACCAAGATCCTATAATACGTTCAATCGGCTCCTGCAATCCTCGCCATCTCATCCGAACCTTATTGGTATTCTAACATTGTCCTGTTCCTTCCAATCCGGCCAATATCCTATGGGTTCTTCTGACTCGGATCGTACCACTCTACGGTGGCTCACTGTCCAGTTCCATATTATGGATAATGATCTATTCAAGTGCACCAGTGACGACCCGCTTCTCCGTTGCCTCACTGACTTCGAGGCTCTGAATGTAATGGCCTAAGTCCATGCCGGTGACTGTGGCCCTCATATGAATGGTCTTGCTCTCGCAAAGAAAATCCAGTAGTTGGGATATTTTTGGCTCACTCTTATAGCCAATTGCATCGCCTAACTCAAACGGTCCACTAATGCCAGGTGTACGGGGATATGCAGCATCTGTCGCCCATCGAACTCCATCATTTATCCACCCCTTGGCCATTCTCAGCATGGGGATAGACATAATTGGTGAAATCCGCCCTTCTTCAACAAATGGCCATTCAATTTTTTTGTTCAAATTTCTTCTTGTTTTATTTTAGGAAAACCCTACCAAGAATTTCATTTTGTTTAAAGATCAATAAATTTACTTCAATTAGTTACTCACTTAATCCTTTAGGACAGGTAGAAAGTTCAATCTTTGTATAAATCGCTTTTTGAGAGACATGTCTTAACCATATCCGAGTTGGGATTTTGAGAACAATTATACCACAAATTTATTACAAGAAAAACATTCATGGTGCGATTTGATTTTATCTTTTATTTTTCTTTGTTTCAATTTTATTTTATTGTCAACTAAAATTTTGTATCAACTAGGCTTAGCTCAATTTGGTGTACCCTTAAACATAAAGGTGGGAGGTTTTGATTTCGATATCTAATATCTTCAAAAAATACAAAATCATAAAAAAAAATTGTTGATTTTTCTCCATGTTCATTCATATTTTTGTCATTCATTTGGAGATTAAAACCACAATTATTTGTTTCCTTCTTTCTCCCTTTCCCGTGCTCAAAATTTTTAGTAAAATGCCTCTATATGTTTGAAATTGAATCTGTGATTTTAGATACTGTAAGTTTGAGTCATATTCGAGACGCGGTGTAAATTTTTCTTCGTATTTAATAATGTAAGTACAAATTTTTTAAATAAATTATACTTATTTTATGTAGCAGAGAGATGGAGTATATAAATATTAGTCAACCCTTTTTTTTCGTGTCACCCTTCAAGTTGGTTCCGAAATAACAACTCGTATTTACTTAACAAAAAACTTTAGTTCTTTTTATATTTAATGTTTTGAGAATCACTAGGCTTTATTCGCGCGGCTGGACTCTCTGTAAATTAGTCAAATTTTTATTTTTTATTTGTTTTAAATATAATAAAATTGTAAATTTAATTAAAATGTGAATTAAAGAATACAAAATATTATAAAATTAATAATTATTAGTTTGAAAATTGGAAAACACTTTCGTGGTTAGAATACTTTGATTTACCCGGTTTTCCAACTAAGCTATCTTTGGTGAGTAAAATAATTAACTGCAAAAATTATGAATATCAATATCTTGGAAAAAGGCATTTATGCGACAATAAATCGGTCAATTGCATGATACAATCTATACGGCATCTAGCAGAATTCCCCCAAAACATGACTAGGCGTAAATTTTTAGACACTGCATAATACATTATGTTTTCTGTTTTATACACGCCTCAAGTTGATGAGCACATCTTGCCGACTGAACCATGGTTAACTCAAGAGAAGGCGGACCTAGTGAGATCAAGTGCAAGTCCAAACCAGGAAGAAAACCGAATAAAGGGAAAAGAAACGCTTGCTGCCCCAAGTAACGAAGTAGCGGAGAAGAAAGGATGCAAAACAAATTTGTCATTTAAGACAAAAACAGATATTGACATTCTTGATGATGGGTTTAAGAGGAAAAAGTATGGGAAAAAGATGGTTAACAGCCCAAATCCAAGGTGCATATATCTAATAACAGAATTTTATTGCATAGATTATAACTTCTGAATATTCATGAATTACTGATTGCAGATTAATTAGTTATATTATATATAACTTATATATACATATATATGATCATGCTTATTATAAATGTGCACCAGAAGGTTGTCCATAATCAATGAAGGAAAGAGTAGAAAGAAATCAAGAAGATGAAGAATGAGCAGTTACAACTTACCGAAGTGTCCATATATCACTCAAGCTCTTCTTAATCCATATATTTATCCATAAAAACATGTAGGTCTCATTTGGTTTATATAGTAGAGTATATAAACGACACTCTACTATTTGTTGCAAGCCGTGCTACCCTTACTACATGTATAAGAATGGTTATAAATATAGTGTGTTCCTGTTGGATGGAAGAGGAAAATAATCAAGCAAAAAATGCTCAAAACATAAAAATGAGTAATTCACATTAATTTTATTACAATACACTCATAAACTCTTATTATTTTTTCACTCTCTTACACTCTTTAAAATAGCAAATTACATTGCCTTATATAGGCATTTGATGAGTTTCGCAATGGCCATATCATTTTCTCAATAATTCAATCTATTACAAAATTTAAATTTATGTTTAACAACTTACTTTAATTTTCTACAAAATCCAACTAACAAATCCTACAAAGTCTAAGTCTCCTAATAATCCAAGTTTCCTAACAACATAACAATGCTTACCAATTTTTTTCAAAGTCCAATTTAGGTATTTTTGACCTTTTTTTTCATTGTTTTTATCAAATTAAGTTTAATAATTTTAACATTCCCCCGTAAACTTAATTAACCGTTATTCCCAATAATGCTTGCAATTGATTGAACACGTTATACTTTAATGGCTTTGTAAAGATGGCTGCTATCTGATGTTGTGTTTTGACATACTTCAATGTGACTTCCTTCTGCTCAATACACTCTCAAATGAAATGATACCTTGTATCAATATGCTTACTTCGGTCATGGAAGACTGGATTTTTTGCCAACGCCAATGCCGATTTGTTATCGACAAAAATATTTGTTGAATCATGTTGTGTCATTTGAAGTTCCGTTAATAGTCTTCTCAGCCATATTGCATGACACACACATGATGTTGCAGCAACATATTCAGCTTCACATGTTGACAATGTCACTATAGGTTGCTTCTTTGAACTCCAAGTAAATGCCGTGTCACCGAGAAAAAATACAAACCCGCTTGTACTTTTTCGGTCATTTTTATCACCAGCCCAATCACTATCGCTGTAGCCAACTAATTTGAATTCGTCAGATTTTGAATAATGCAATCCAAAATTAGTTGTACCTTTAACATAGCGGAATATTCTTTTCGCTGCATTCCAATGAGACTCCTTCGGTTCTTCCATGTATCTGCTCACTAGTCCAACTGCATACAGAATATTTGGCCTTATGCACGTCAGGTATCTGAGACTCCCAATCAAACTTAAAAAAATTATCAGGTTCACCCTGACTCCATTTTCATCCTTGGTCAATTTCAAACTACATTCGGCCGGAGTGCTGACAGGGTTGCAATTTTCCATCTTAAATTTCCTCAAGATCTCTTTAGCGAAGCCACTTTGACAAATAAAAATTCCATCATCACTTTGCTTCACTTCAATGCCAAGATAGTACGACATCAGGCCAATAACAGTCATTTCGAATTCACGAGTCATCGTCTTCTTGAAATCATTAAACATTTGAGGATTGTTCCCGGTAAATATGAGATCATCCACATACAAGCAAACAAGCAATATGTCTCCACCTTTCACTTTCACGTACAAGGCGTACTCGTGTGGGCACTTGACAAATCCATTCTAGCAAAAGTATTTGTCGATGCTATTGTTCCAAGCTCTCGGTGCTTGCTTAAGTCCGTACAACGCCTACTTCAGCTTCAACACTTTTCGTTCATGACCTTTGACAATGTAACCAAGTGGTTGTTGGACACAGATCTCTTCCTCCAAGTATCCATTCAGAAATGCTGACTTTACATCCATTTGGTGGATCTTCCATCCATTTTGGGCAGCGACTGAGATCACCAGTCTGATAGTCTCCATTCTTGCTACTGGTGCAAATACTTCTTCATAGTCAATACCGAGTTTTTAACTATATCCCTTTGCGACTAGCCTCGCTTTATGTCGAACGATTTCTCCATTTGCATCCTTCTTTGCCTTGAACACCCATTTGACTCTAATGGGCTTTTTGTCAGCTGGAAGTTTGGTCAACTCCCACGTGTTATTTTTCTCAATTGAATTGATCTCCTCATCCATGGGTTTTCTCCATTTCTCATCTTTCATGACTTCTTCAGCATCAATAGGTTCACTATCAATAAGATGCCAGTGAAGAGTCAATTCTTCATTGAGCTCTCTAATTGCATCATAAAGATCTTCAACAAGACAAAATTTTCTAGGTCTTTCTCTTGGACTTTGACTTTCATCATCATCGTGTTCTGGAGATGCAATTAGAATGGGACTATATGACGTCGATGCTTTGCCTAGCTCCTCCACATCTCGATCATTATTTTCATCCATGGTGAAAGGATAAAAACTGTAATTCTTCTGCTTGTCATTATTCCATTCCCAAATTGCTTCCTCGTCAATAGTCACATCCCTAGTGATGATAGTCTTTCCAGTGTCAGGATCAAACATCTTGCAACCTTTGGAAAATTCTGAGTAACCAACGAACAAGTATTTTCTGCTTTTGTCATCTAACTTTCTTCTTTCTTCATCAGCAACATGAACATGTGCAACACTCCCAAAAACACGAAAATGAGAGATATTAGGCCTACTCCCACTCCATGCTTCTTGGGGTGTCATATCCGACACACTTGTTGTTGGAGATCGGTTCAAGATGTAGACAGCACAATAAACAGCTTCTGCCCACAACTCTTTGGGCAAATTCTTGCTCTTTAACATGCTCCTCACCATATCCATCCCAGTTCTATTCTTTCGTTCAACAACACCATTGTGCTGAGGCGATCTCGGGACTAACAAGAAATGACGGATTCCTTGATGCTCGTAGAATCTTTTGAATTCATTTGACGTGAATTCTCCCCCTCTGTCGGATCTTAAAGCTTTGATGTAATAGCCACTTTCTTTTTCCACCATAGCTTTAAACTTTTTAAATGCTTCAAAAACTTCTGATTTCTTTTCAGAAAATAAACCCACGTCTTTCTGCTATAATCATCAATGAATAGCAAGAAATATTTGTTGCCTCCCAATGATACTGGTGTCATTGGTCCGCAGACATCAGCATAAATAAGCTCAAGGGGAGCCTTTGCTCTTAACATGGACTCTTTTGGAAAACTAGTTCTGGAATGTTTTCCAACAAGACATCCTTCACAAAGCTGATGGGGTTTATTAATCAGCGGAAGACCATGCACCATCTTCTTCTGGCTCAGCAATTTTAACCCTCCAAAATTGAGATAACCGAATCTCAAATGCCAAAGCCAATTAGATTCTTTCACGCAAGCTTTTAAGCATCTTGCTACATCCGTCTTGATGTTGAGAGTGAACATTCTATTTTTTGACATTGGTACACTAGCTAGCTGCTCATTTTCGTTTAACAGCACCAACTTTCAGTTCACCATGTGAATTTGGTAATTTTTCTCCAGCAGTTATCCCAAACTTAAAATGTTGCTTTTCATGTTTGGAACGTAATAAACATTGCTGATGAATTTGTGCTTTCCATTCTTTGAACGAATAAGAATAGTTCCTTTTCCTTGAATAGGAACTCTTGAGGGATCCCTAAAAACAACATTACCACTGAATGACTAGTCCAGCTCTACGAACATTTTCTTTTCTCCACACATATGGTTACTTGCACCATTATGAAGATACCATATGTTGTTTTCTTGACTGTATTCAGCTTCTTGGGTTAGTAATACCGTGTCAGTTACGTCCTCTTCTTGAATGTTGTTCGTCGTTTCCTCTATTTGCTTTGGTGGGCTCCGACATTCTACTGCATAGTGGCCATATCTTGAGCAATTATAGCATTGAACATTGGACTTGTCACGTCCATCATTATGCCTCTAGTTTCCTCTTCCTCGTCCACATCCATGACCACGACCTCTGCCTCGTATGGACTAATTATCTCTATTATTATTTTCACCTCTATCGAATGGTTGATTTCCGCCACGTCCTCTTCCTCTTCCATTTCCTCCACGGCCTCTACCACGTCCTCATCCGTAATGGCTAGAATCCTGGCTACTTTCACCTTTGACTGAAACCTTTACTGCCAAGACTTGTTCTACAGACTCTTCTCTTTGTCTATTTAGTCTCTCCTCACGTGCTTGTAATAAGCTAACTACTTCATCGATGGTCATTTTACTTATATCCCGAGATTCTTCTATTGCCACTACTACGTAGTCAAACTTTGGTAGTAGTGACCTTAGAAGTTTTTCAACAACCCTGGATTCTTCAAGCTTTTCTCCATATTGCCGCATTTGGTTAGCAACAGATTTTAATCGTGAGGAGTAATCTACAATTACTTCTGTCTCCTTCATCTTCATCATCTCGAACTCTCCTCTCAACATTTGGAGCCGAACTTTTTGTACTTTCTCCTCTCCTTGAAGAGAAACTCGTAGTATATCCTAAGCTTGCTTAGAGGTGGTTGCTTCTGCCACCTTCTCAAACATAACATCATCTAACCCTTGATGGATGATACTAAGAGCCTTCTAGTCATTACAATGACTATTATGCAAACTGTCCTTTTCAGCTTACGATAGTTGTGCATTTGCAGCTGGGATTTCATAGCCTTTTTCAAAAATATCCCAAATATCTTGGAATCCTAGAATGGCTTTCATCTTAATACACCAATTTTTGTAATTGGTTTTTGTAAGTTGAGGGAAAATGAAGGGAACACCGTTGAGATTCATTTCTGTAGAGGAAAATTTGTTTCAAAGAGTATATGGGTTGTTGCAACGCTTTTGAGTCTATTGCGACACTTTGGTGCGTCATTATAGGTTTAGACAGATTTTGTAAGGAGAGCAGCAAGGGAAAATATTTCCTTGCAATTTTAGATGAATTAAAAATTTTCCAAAAAGGAAGTACAGAGGCTATTGCAACTTTTTTTGAGTATTGGCGACACTTTATGCTAACTGCGACACTTTCTGCAGTTTTTTGCAACACTTCTGACAGCCTATTGCAACACTTTCTAGGCTGCTTCTGAAACTCTTTAAAGTCGACTTTTTTACTCGGGGATTTTTGGAAAGAGGATTGGATACGAAATGGCTCTGATGCCACTTTTTTGGATGGAAGAGGAAAATAATCAAGCAAAAAATGCTCAAAATATAAAAATGAGTAATTCACACTAATTTTATTACAATACACTCATAAACTCTTATTATTTTTTCACTCTCTTACACTCTTTAAAATAGCAAATTACATTGCCTTATATAAGCATTTGAAGAATTCTGCAATGATCCTATCATTTTCCCAATAATTCAATCTATTATAAAATTCAAGTTTAGGTTTAACAACTTACTTTAATTTTCCATAAAATCCAACTAACAAATCCTACAAAGTTTAAGTCTCCTAATAATCCAAGTTTTCTAACAACATAACAATGCTCACCAATTTTTTTCAAAGTCCAATTTAGGTGACTGACTATTTTTAACCTTTTTTTCATTATTTTTATCAAATTAAGTTTAATAATTTTAACAGTTCCCACTTAGAATAATGTAATATTTGCTTAGCTCAGGTGAGTGGGTGTCTACCTATTGCTAGAGGTTGGGTAGGAATGATGTTTTTCTTTGTTTATTTGTAGTTTTGGAGCATGTTTTCCCATGTATAAAAATCTCGTTTACAAAAATAAGAAAATTTTATTATCATATTTTAACCTAATACTTTAGGTTTTACAAATATTAAAACTAATTAACATGGAGATCAGGGACGGTGGTAGGGGCACCGGCCACACCCAAGCCACCGGAAAAATAGATACTCCTTGGTCAGTGCCATACCAACGGAAAAAATGGAGGAAAAATGATGGACGGTGAGTGAAGTAGAGAAGGGAGGAAGAGAAGGGAGGAAACGGATGGCTTTTATTTTTTAGTGGGTCCCACTTCAAAAATAATTGTTTATTTATTTGAATAGGTCTCACTTTTATTGATGTATATTTTATTATTCAATATTTATAGTTTGTTATTTAATACTCTATCACTTTTTGACTTCTCTATCATTTCAAGTCTGGTTATAGATTATTATTTTATAATTTCATTTTAACACGTTAAAGTCTCATTATTTTCGACTTATATTCAGTTTAGTTTAGTTTAGTTCAGTTCAGTTCAATATCTATTAATATTGCATACGTATAAATTTATATTGAAGTAAGTTCAGTTCAATTCTACTTATAAGTTGAAAAGAATAGGGCCTAAAAGTTATTTTGTTCTTTTTCTAGCAATATTTACCGGTATCTTCATTGATATAATCTTATTCGGTATTTAGCTATAGTTAAGGGTCCCCCCTGTGAGATTCGTATCTTATTCTCCTCTATTTTACTCAACATGCATTGCTAACTGAGCTGCACCTTATTGGTTTATTCGTTAATATAACAAGATAACTTTTATTTTGTACATTCAATTTATTAATTAAATTATGTATATGACTTATCTTACTCGTTGGATTGATTTTATTTATCGATCGAAATATTAGTTGACGGTTCTAGCCGGAGTGCCACACATTACTTTTTTTTTGGCACCGTCCGTGATGGAGATTGTTATGCACGTACTTAGGAATGCCAGTTCTAACAGTCAGATTTTCTCTTTACATAATAATGGTTTAAAACTCATAATTTCATACTTCAGTAGTTTCATACAAATTTGGTCGTTCAAGCATTAATTTATTTAAAACAAACTCGAATTAAAAAATAATGTTCTAATTCATTTGAAAAGTAAAACATATATACACTGATAAAATTGTATTTCCTTTTTTTCAAATTACTTGGAATAAATTAAGAATGTATTATCAAAAGAGCAAGTATGAACATTGCACATTTTATTCATAATATAATCTAAATTTGATCCTTGTATGCACCTTAATGGTCAAACAATAACAAGAGTTTGTAGAAACTGAGATTGCGTATATACTTAGCACACCAAACATACTATGAACAACATGTATAATGAGTCAATTATAAGATAGATTCTAAGTGCAAAATAGAAATAGAATATATTTTTTTAAGAAAGAAATAGAATATATAAAATAAGTAACATGAAGCTAAAGAAAAACTATGTTCTATGGTTAATTACACAACAAGAAAGCAAGCTATGTCACATTAAATTGATTTCCACAAAAAACTATTCTAACAAAAAAATCTAAATATATATAACTGTTATGGGCCCACGGAAGTCTGATGACACCACATATCCCTTTAATCGTATGATACTGTCCACTTGGGCATAAGTCTTTATGAATTTGCTCTTGAGATTTAACCTCTCAAAAAGGCCTCATATTTTAGCCCTGGTATTTCATCCTCTCTTTGCTTGGCCTGCACCATAATTGCAGAAACTTATATATAATGATGCTTGATCAACAAATATGCATACAAGATGAACCTACTAATAAAAAATAATAATAATAAATACAACATAAAATGAATTGTAAAGCTCTGTCATCAATCAACTTTCACCAACTTCAGGAGTTAATAAACATATAAAATGTAGCAATATAGAACGCACCAGTCTCAGAGCTGCCTGATTTTCCTCTGCCATTGCCTTCAATGTGATGTCCATGTCTTTTTGCCTCTTGAAAGCCCCAAGGAGGGCAACATCATAATCTTTCTTCTGAACAACAAAAGAAAATAATAGCAAGTGTTAGATATCCTTATCAGATGTGCCAAACTTACAAATTAAAAATGGATACCTGAGATATTCTTTTTTCAGACACCAGAGAACTAAATGATCCTTGGAGTCCTTCCCATTTAAAAAAATCCTGGAGATCCCTGGATGCTTAATACCGATGTATCATCATCCATATTTTCAGCTCCTCCATTGACCAAACCCCTCAGACGAGAAACTTCTTTCTGGAAATATATTGGTGTATTAAAGCAACGGAAATTTATCTTCTGGCTGAAATGATTTATCAACAGCATTTGATGATCCATTGTCCACGTTTACATATAAATCAATCTCCTTTTTGTAAATAAAAGTTGAGGACCGGAAACCGGCCTTCATTTATTAAAATAGGAAAAAGAAAAGCAACAACGAAATAAAAGAAAATGAAATAGAAAACAAAAACAAAAACAAAATAATAAAAAAAACAGTTTAGGATTTGTTCTTGCGAGCTTGGTGAGTTGCCCGCTGCGCATCACGTTTAGCATGCAAAAAAAAAGGTTGTGGTCATTTTGCTTGCAACTAGGCCGCTGGATAAATTCATCCTCATAACGATGACTCTCTTCCGAACAAAGGTTAATTCCACTCCAAAACGACCCGCTATACCAGAATGAGCTGCGCTAGCTCCTGAGCTTCTGCTAGCCGAAGCAATAATGATATCTCTGATAGAATTCATTCGCGCATCCGGCGATAAATTAGGTGAAGAATTATGCCGACCATTTCTCTTCTTTTTCCCTCTAACAGTTTCCCAGGTATAGTCCTCCTCCTCAGCCAAATCTGTAATGGCTAGAGAATACGGGTTGACACGAACATTTACCCTCGATCCATAGGGAGTGCTAATCCTATCCTTAAACAATTATACCCCGAGGTTGATTCCTTGATAATTCTCAACTCATTCAAGAACGGTTGGAGACTTCTGAACAACAGTAAGCTGCTTGTTCACCTTATCAACACTGACTAAATTGCTCTCATGTTTCCCATCTTCGATGGGGTTTCCTGTTTCTTACGACAGATGCGCTCTTCCATACTATGTTGACGGACCTTACTCCTTTGGAATAAGTCTAGATTCAGCTCCTGAATAGCCAACTTGTCATTCACATATTCGGTATTATTAGCTTCAGTATTTTTGTCTGTAACTGAGTTATCTTCTATCACCAAAGCTCGACAGTCCTCTTTTGAAGGATTAGGATGGACCATCTGTAAGTTGTCGTCTATTCGTTGAAAGACCTGGGCAGTTGGGATTTCAGTAGCATTCTTTTTTTGTTCCTGTCTCTCTAGTAGTCTACGCTATCTAGATTTACCACGAGATGTGAGATCTAGTCTGCTCTCATCTCTCCTTAGTTGCTGATTGTCAGTCTCTTTCCTCTTTTCCTTAGCAGGCTGATTGTTTTGCCTTCAATCTCTTCTGCCAGTGTGGAGCATTAGTTCGCACCCCAACAATACTCCTCTCGAACAAAAAGCCACCGAGCTTCCCCTTGATCAATCATACATATTTCCACTCACTTTTTTATTCCACTCAAATGCGTTGGTGGACATGCCTAACATAAAGTATTAGCGGTACCACGAATTATTAGTGGTCAACCTAGGTGCACCGCCTTTCTTTGATATTCTAAGGATTTATCCGCATGGCTAACTTCAGAGTATAACTTTGATGCCACTTGTTGCAACCCGCGGAAGTGCACACCACATATCTTTGAAATGGTATGACATTTTTTACTTTGGCCTAAGACCTAATGAATTTGTTCTTACGCACTACAAAAGGCTTCATACTAATGGGAATATTATTTATATTTATATACCAATCAATCTCAATTCTTTTAGCTAATATAAGACATTTGTTCGCTTCCCAACAATTACAATAAATTTTTAATTATCCAAATATTCATTTTTGTAACAAGTTTTTTAAAATTATTACAAGTAAATAATTGATTTCTTGAATACAATTTTTTCGGTTGTTTTCAAAGCATACAAAGAAGAAGAAGGAGAAGTCTATACCCAGAGGAAATCAAATCAAATCATCTATACCTATTCAAAGAAGAAGAAGAAGTATGCCAAGGTTGTGTAGCAAGACAAGTTTGGTTGGTTAAGCTTTGAAAACAGCTGGAAAATTCTATAAGAGGTCGTATAGTCTATACAAGGTTATCTAATACAAGGTTGGTTGGTTGAGCTTTGAAAACAACCACAAAAATATTTATGAGGTCGTATAATTTATAGAATGTTGTACACTACAAGTTTGGTTCTCGTATAGTATAGACACGGTTGCATAGTACAAGTTTTGCTGGTTAAGCTTTGGAAACAATTGGTAGAAGTTTATTGTTCAGCTGCCCACGTAATGCGTTTCATATGCCACACGAGAGAAAATTTTCGGTAGCTACCCTAAGACAAGCTCAACGGGATCGAAGGCATTCACACTAATTTTTTATTGATTTTTTTTATAGGTTGATTCCTCTCATGTTGTTTTTAGTTTCTTTTTTCTTTACTTCGTGTCGTGTTTTTCTTTTTCCTTTTTCTTTTACTTTTTAAAAAATGGAGCCCGGATTTCCGGCCTCACCCTTTATTCAAAAGAAGTTTATTATTCAGCTTGTGAAAACAATCACTTTAAGAGTTTATTGCTAAAGCTCGAGAAATGGTTGTAAGGGGTATCACACAAGCTTGTTATCTACTCGTAAAGATAACCCAATAGTGAATTACCCTCAAATGGTTGCTTGGGAACTGGATGGAAGAGGAGTCTCCGAACAGGATAAATTTTGTGGCCAATCTCTCTAAACCCTAAACTCTTTATTTACTTGCTATTTACTTCCAAGTTATTTATATTTAAGTCTTGATCATTTAGTCCAAGCATTGGGTCATATTCACAAGTTTCATATTCCACGCGTTAGTTTGGAGAAATATGTTTTTTAGAAAAAAAATATTTTTGGGAAAAGTTTCATTCACACCCTTTAATAATTTTCTAGCCTACTCAGGGCCAGCAACATTGACTTGGATTCACCACCTTAAGAATTCCTTGTAGAGGCGCTGCTAGTGGCTTGAGAGCAGCTAACAACTCTACTCGGGGATCTACAATACTTTCTTTGAATGTTTCTCTTTAATTCTCCCATCTTTTTCTCAAGAGAATCCAACAGTATATGCAATGTTTCTTGATTCCAGTGGCAGAGTCAGGTCCATATAGCTGGGGGGTCGAGTTTTTAATTCCATGCCATAGCTAAAATTAATATGAATTAAGTAATATTTACTTATATTGAAATGATAGTTAGATCCAACCATTCGTCACACAAAAATTCAGACATTATGTCTCTAAGTATCACTAACTCTTAAAGTTGCTACAAATCTAAACAGCAATTTCTCATTTTTTTTCAATAAAATGAAAATGCTATTTTCAACCTTGGAAAGTTACAAAAAAAAAAAGACATATCTTCATTTTGAAGTGAATGTTTGGGCGTCTCTGAACCCTATAATACTCCTGCTAAACAATTATTCAGACAACTGCATAGGCAACTAATGCAGAGGAGAACATCCAAATCCAAAATGGAATCAGAGTAAAAAGAATAACTAAAATTGAGAATTATAATTGTTAAATTAAAAAAAATTTGTAACAAAATAAACCTTCATTTGATAATAGATTGAAAATAATTTGAGACAAGATTAACTTAATTGAACAACATAAGAAAAACTCCAAATCTATTGAATGGTAAAATTGAAGGTTTTTTTTTTATAATATCTACAAGTATCTTCATTAAGATAATCTTGTTCGGGGCTTAATCACAGCTAAGGTTCCTCACTCCTCCTAACAAATGTAATTAGTGGAATTCAAACCTTGTTCTCATCCATCTAACTCAGCCTGAATTGCCAACTGAATTACACCTTGTTGGTTATTTTAGATAGAAAAAAATGTAATAAATCAAGAAACCTAGTGACTAGTGACTGGTGCGTTGAATTTGAGTTGTAAAATACGTAATTTGTTGGCTTAAACAAACGTAATTATATTTTGCTAAGAAGAGAAGTGGATTCATTTTTTATCCAAAGAAGAAAGCAGTATAATACTGCATTAAAAATTCTAAGAGATAATTATGCATTAAAAGATAAAGAAAAATCTCCTAAAAATCAGCTATTAATCAAATTCAAATAAATGACTTATTCAAATTAATAAAACAGCTAATTAAGTCATCTAATTTAACACTCCTCCTTGACTTGATGGCCGCATTTTCCAAGCTTTTGTCTTGTTGATTTCAATCATATTCAGCTCCTCCTTAAATGCAACTAACCATTTCTAATCAATTGCAGTATGTGGCAAAAAAACTTTATAAGCCTTTGATGTTGAGCTATAGCCTGTAACTTTCAAATTTGGCAATTTTGGTTTGTAGCCATACCAAGACTCAAATGGAGTTTTTTCAAACCTAGATTTCGGTGGCAATAGCAAAAACGTTGCATTGTTAGCTTCTTTCAAAAAAATTTTTGAAACATTTTTCTCCATGATCGTTACATTTTTTGGCTCTATGACTTCATTTTCTTGTGGATTGCAAGAAGTTGTAAATTCATGTTCTTTGCCTAGATTGTCAATCAAAGGAGGTGTTTGTAAAGGTTCTTGAACATCCATATGCAAAGCAACTTCTTCTTCAACCAAACTCAAAGCAAAGCTTTTGCCTTTCATTTGAATTTTGAATAGCTCTTTTCCATCGTAGTCTTTAATCAAACAACCTTCGTCTTCAAAGAGAACTTTGTAACCTTTCTCCAATAACTGACCAACACTCAATAAATTTTGATCAATTTTAGGAACATAAAGAACATCTGAAATTAACTTCAAACCTGTCAACCCTTTGAATGCTATGGTTCCTTTTCCTGCTACTGTTATCTTCATTCCATTTCCAATTCTAACTTTGGAGGTGTAATTTGTATCAAGATCTCTGAATAAATCTCGATCATAAGTCATGTGGTTCATACAACCACTATCAATCAATCAACTTTTTGTTGAGCCTGAAATAGGAAGGCAAGGTGCTACAAATAGCTCTTCTTCATCATAAACTTGCTCCATGGCAGCCTTTGCTTCTCCTTGTATTTGTGATGCAAATTTTCTCTACATGTCCCAATTGTTCACATTTGGTGCATTTTACATCGGGCCTCCACCAACAATTCTTTTGCATATGATTCGTTTTTTTACAATAAGGACATGGTGGAAAATTTTGATAAGAGCGGTTACCATTATTGGAGCTCCCCTTGAAATTCTTCATTTTCCTACCACCAAAGTTGTAATTGCTTTTGGCTACCAAAGCTCCTTCTATAGAACCTTCTCGCCTCTGAGTCGTCTTAATTCTTGAACCTGAAGAGCACTTAGTAGTTCTACCAATGAGATATTTGCAAGGTCTCTTGAGTTTTCAAGAGAGCTAATTGTCGCTTCAAATTTTTCAGGAACTGTGACAAGAATTTTTTGAATGATTCTTGAATCGAAAAAATCAGTTCCAAGAAGTTTCACATTACTGGCAATGCTGAGAAGTCTATCTGCATAATCCTGAATGGTCTTTGTCTCCTTCATTTTTTGTAATTCGAATTCTCGAATCAGGTTGATTGCTTGCATCGATTTGATCCTTTCACTTCCTTCATATTCTCTTTTCAAAAAATCCCAAATCTCTTTTGCTGTTTTGAATGTCATTATTCTGTTAAAAATGACAGATGAGACAGCAGTGAACAAAATCGACCGAGACTTTGATTTTCTTAGCTTCTTCTCTTTGTGAGCTTTGAGTTGAGCCACTGTTGGATTAGCTGATAGCTCGGGAACTTCATACACATTTTCAACAGCTTCCCATAAATCATTGGAATCGAGATAGGCTTCCATCTTCACTGCCCACATTTGATAATTTGTTCCGTCAAATACCGGAGGGGAAATTGGATTCGAAAAAGGGAAATCTGAATCCATTGTTGTGTTTGTATTTTTTGTGTTTGTGTTTTTGTATTTTGAGCTTCACAGGTTCCTTCAAATCAATAGCTTTTGGTACCACTTTATTGGCTTAAACAAACGTAATTATATTTTGATATGAAGAGAAGTGGATTCATTTTTTATTCAAAGAAGAAAGCAGTATTATATAATACTACATTACAAATTCTAAGAGATGATTATACATTAAAAGATAAAGAAAAACCTCCTAAAAATCAACTATTAATCAAATTCAAATAAATGACTTATTCAAATTAATAAAATAGCTAATTAAGTCACATAATTTAACATAATTAAAAACCTATATCACAATTGAATATTAGGTTTGTCTATTATTTAAATTGAAAGCCCAAAAAGTCCTGGCATGAGCCTTGGGCTTTTTACTTTAAAAATATAGGGCTTTTTAACTAATTATATAAAAATGGGTCTATGAAAATTTATTTATAAACTTCTGTTTTTCTAAAGCTCACGCTTAACTTTTTTTTCTTAATTACATAGCTTCTTTCTTGTTTACATAATGGAAAAGTATTTCTATTAAAAATTTGGTTAATAATACAAGTATCCAATTTCACAAGCTTCAACAACATAAATACGTTCCATAAGCCTCAAACAACATAAATACGTTTCTCTCCAACAGCTCATACACAAGACTTTTTCTTTAATTTGCTTTTCTTATTTTGCATTTATCTCTCAAACCGTTTATTTTTTTGACATGCCGCTTTAGACTTTTTTGTTCATCGCATTTTTATCTTCAAAACGCCATCCATTGTGATATATTTTTTTCTAAACTTTTCGTCACCTGGTAAAGTGCTGGTATTTTGCTGGTAAAATGCTTGTATTTTGCTGGTAAAATGCTGGTATAAAGTGATTTTTGTTTGATTTCTTTCATAAAATAGATGCTTATATTTGGGTTTCTTCGCACCTTGTATAATGCTTGTATAATGCTTGTATAATGATGATATAAAGTGGCTTTTGTTTGGTTTCTTTCATAAAATAGATGCTTATATTTAGTTTAATTTTTCACACATGGTAAAATGCTAATATAAAGTGGTTTTTCTTTGATGTCTTTCATAAAATAGATGCTTATGTTTGGGGTTCTTCACACCTAGTATTTTACTGGTATAAATCTGGTATGAAGAGGTTTTTGTTTGATTTCTTCATAAAATGTGATTTTTGTTTGATTTCTTTCATAAAATAGATGCTTATGTTCGGGATTCTTCACACCTAGTATTTTGCTGGTATAAATCTGGTATGAAGAGGTTTTTGTTTGATTTCTTCATAAAATGCAAGTTTATGGGTTATTTTCATCACACCTAGTATTTTGTTGGTATTTTGCTGGTATAAATCTAGTATGAAGTATTTTTTTTGTTTGATTTCTTCATGAAATGCAAGTTTATAGGTTATTTTCATCACACCTAGTATTTTACTAGTATAAATCTAGTATTTTGCTGGTATAAATCTGGTATGAAGTGGTTTTTGTTTGATTTCTTCATAAAATGCAAGTTTATGGATTATTTTCATCACGCCTAGTATGTTGCTGGTATAAATTTGGTTTTTCACACCTTGTATAATGCTGGTAAAATGCTGGTTTTTCAGAGCTGGTAAAATGCTGGTATAAAATAAAAATTCAAAAAAAGTATATCACCATGTATCTTGTTTCGAAGATAAAAACGAGACGAACAAAAAACTCTAAAGCAACATATCGAAAAAATCAACGGTTTGCGAGATATATATAAAATAAAGTAAAAAACAGAAAGGAAAGGAATATATATAGGGAGGAACGTACATAATAAAAAGAGAGTTTAAAAGCTTACCAAACAGTTATTTATAAAAGTAGAGAGCAAAGAGGTAAATATTTTACCCAACCCCTATATTTAGTACAATTTCCCTTACATAATTTAAAGGCCTAATACATCACTAGCCCTCTGAACTTGTCCCTAATAACCATTCGCCCTCCTGAACTTTCAAAAACTCCTCTCACTTCCTTGAACTTGTCTAAAGTATATCGTATAACCCTGTTATATTAACATGGCAGGAGATTTATCAATTATTGAAAAGTCAAGCGAGATATTTTATATGAATAAAAAAGATTAAAATATATTCATCTAATCATCCCCTTCTTTTCCTTTTTAATTCTATTTTTCAATTCTATAAACTCCAGTCCTTTTGTCTTCTTCGGAAATTAAAATCAATTTTAAAAAATCAACAAAATCCAACAAAATAGAAGAATTCACTTATCATACCAAAATAAATTCAAAACATTAACACCCTCCATTAATTTAAAGCTTGAATGGTGCTGGAAATTTAAAATTCTCTATAGGAAGATGATCTCAAAGAACACAAGCAATTGGACTTAAGAAAACACCAGCATGGCACAATTAATCTGATGAAACTAAGTACTCCATCCAAGCAAGATTTTCAACAGCTAGCTAAATAATTATAGCTTTGTAGCCTATTATGCCTTATTCATGACAGAAAGCTATTAAAAGAAAAGCAAGAATATAGTGGAAAGCGGAAGAAGATGAAAAAAAAAGGGATATACAATTAAATCATAGGCATAGCAAGTGTAATCCTAAAAATGAAAACAAAATAAAGCTCAGCAGAAGAAAACAAAGTTGCCATTGTCGAAGTTGAGAACATAGCTAGAATGATTACAGTGAAAGTTGCCATTTGTAAAATATAGAAGGAAAAATCATGTAATAAGTTAGTTAAAATTCTGTTTATAGCCGTTAGACTACAGGGGCTTTTTAGTCTTTTTCTGACCATCAACTTGTATTAGCCTTTAGATATAAAAAGCCCTCTTCTTCTCTTTTGTAAACTAATTGATCCAATTCGAATTGAATCTCCATTAATGAAATTCAAGCTGTCTCCCTCTCTCTGTCTGTTCACATGTTCTTCTAAATTCAATTTCTTCTCATTGTATTAGAGCGATAATATTGCTTCTACTATCTTTTCCGCAATTTTTTCCTTTTACGTTTCTTAGAATTCGATTTGCAGACCTTGTTTCTTGATCTATTTCCATGGCTAATCGAAATCAAACCACAATCGATGAAAAAACCCCTTTTAACTCCATCCTGGAGAAAATCCCTCCATTGTTCTTGTAAGCCCTCTCTTAGATCGTTCCAATTACCATACTTGGGCTCGCAACATGCGTATAGCGCTAATGTCCAAGAACAAGCTGGAGTTTTGTTGATGGTACGATTCAGAAGTCATTAATGATCGATGTGAACTTTAGCGCTTGGAGACGCTGCAACAACATGATGCTATCTTGGATCTTGAGGTCTCTTACCCCTTCCATTGTGCAAACAGCCTTGAATTTAGAGACAGCCAAACAGCTTTGGGATAATCTTTGGGAAAGGTTCTCACAATGTCACGTTTATAGATTGGTTGATCTTCAAACAGAAATCTTTAACATTACTTAAGGAGACAAGTTAGCAACTGACTATTTTGCTGCATTACGAGTTCATTGGGATGAGTTCAATAGCTTGAGTCCTATACTTGCTTGTGTTTGCCAAGGTTGTTTCTGCAATGTTGCCGAAGCAATGAGAAGGAAACAAGACACTAATATGATAATATGTTTTCTAAACGGACTTAATGAATCTTTTTCGAATATTAAGTCTCAAGTAATGGCAATAGATCCTTTGCCTAATATGAACATAACCTTTTCTTTAATTCTGCAATTTGAAAGGGAATTTCTTACTAGCCACAAAGACTCAAGAATCCAGGCTGCGATTGCTTCTTTTGTTAGGAATAATCCTCATTATCGGCAAGGGGGTGTCATTCATCAAGGGAATTTCAACACACAGCAGGCAAGCCGTGCCTATCAAGGTAATTTTCAGAATTCAGTGGCTGAACAAAGTGCAAATAATTTTTAGAATAATAGTTTTGGGGAAAGGCATGTGCACTTTTTATAATGGAAATCATCTGGTAGTGAACTGGTGGAAGAAAAATGGATATCCTCCCCATTTCAACTCTAAGTTTAGCAAAGCTAATTCAGTGATGAGTTATGAAGAAATGGAAGATCAAGATTTCTTAGAACAGAACTATGATTGTGGAAGGTTCAATATGAGCAACAAATACAACAAGCATTGCCAACTACAACTCAATCTTTTCAGCCTACAGTCTTTTCTGCAGAGCAAATTGCTCAAATAGCTCAAATCATAAAGAGTCAAACTACAAAACCAACAACAAACAATTCATATGTAGCATCAGCTAGAGTATCAATTCAAGAACCTGTCAGTAATCCTCCTAAGATGCAGGAAGATGCTTATACAAATCCACAAGTTGATCTTTCTCAAATATATAGCTACTGTAAATCAATAGGATCAAGTAAAAGAATTTATATACTTAGCAACTCCTGGATATTAGACACAGGTGCTAGTAGTCACATTGCCAATTCAATGCATGATTTTGTGATTGATAGGAAAATTAGTAACTGAGTGTTATCTTGCCTAAAAACACAAAACTCCAGGCCACACACTTGGGTGACATACATTTCAGTGATAGTTTTTCTTTGTTTGATGTGCTTTATGTGCCCTATTTTCAGTATAACTTATTGTCCATTACTAAACTATCTAAAACCATGAATTGTGAAGTAGTGTTTAATTCTGGAAATTGTTTTATAAAGGACATTGTTACCAGGAAAAAGATTGGTTCAGCTGAAGTATCTGATGGTTTGTACATACTGAATAATGTCAACAACTATGTTGATGATAGTCGAACTAATGTTGTGTTTTCTGCAAATTGCAATAAGGATGAATTGTGGAATTTTAGATTAGGACATATTCCACTAAATAGGTTAGTAGTTTTACATAAGAAATTTCCCGACATTCATGTACCTACATAGCTTGTTTGTGATATATGCTATAAATCAAAAATGAGAAAATTGCCATTTCTTTTGTCTACTTCTGTGTCTTTGTAACCTTTTGTTCTGATTCATGCAGATATATGGGGACCTACATAATCATCCATTGATGGTCATAGATATTTCTTGACTATAGTAGATGACTGTAGTAGATTTAGTTGGGGTATATTATTAAAACAAAAAGGTGAAGTGTCAGATTTAATAAAACAGTTTTACAAAATGATAAAAATACAGTTTGGGAAAAGTATTAAAACCATTAGGCCGGATAATGGACCAGAATTTGATTTGACAGATTTTTATGCTTCAAAGGGTATTTCTCACCAAAAATCTTGTGTTGAAACTCCTCAACAAAATGGCATTGTTGAAACGAAACATCAACACATTTTAAATGTAGCTAGATGTTTCAAAAATCAAAGCAATTTGCCCAAAAGTTTTTGGAATTACTTTATTGCTCATGTCATTCACATTATAAATAGAATTCCTACTCCCTTACTGGATAATATTAGTCCATATGAAAAATTGTATGGTAAGGACCCTGATTATGATAATTTGAAGACCTTTGGATGCTTATGCTTTGCAACTACCTTGAGTAGAAATAGAACCAAATTTGACAACAGAGGTGAAAAGTGCATATTTTTGGGTTTTGACTCAAGGCTACAAGTTATACAGTTTAGAAAGAAGCAGTTTCCTGACATCCAGAAATGTAAAATTTTATGAGAATGTGTTTCCTTACAATAGGAAAGATATTGAAATGCCTAATGAAGAATCAAAAGAAATCAATAACATAGAGGAAGATGAGAACAACTTGTCAAGAGCAAAGGAAACAAAAAGAGAACATAAACAACCTAGCTATATTAAGGATTTCCACTGCTATTTAGCCACAGGAGCAAACTTCACTGATTTGGAAAGAAATAAGTTGTATTCATTATCTTCAGTAGTCTCTTACAGCAAAATGTCTCAGTCTCACAAAGCTTTTTCACTTGCCATCTCTTCAGATATAGAACCAAAAACATTCAAATCTACTGCACAAAAGAAAGAATGGCAAGATGCCATGAATGAGGAATTACAAGCTCTAGATAGGAGCCAGACATGGGATATTGTTACTCTACCAAAAGACAAAGTACCAATTGGCTGTAAATGGAAATATAAGATAAAGAGGAAGAGTGATGGCAATATAGAAAGATACAAAGCAAGGCTTGTAGCAAAAGGATTCACTCAATCGTACGGAATAGATTACATGGAGACATTCTCACCAGGTGCAAAAATTATTATCATAAGACTCCTATTGGCATTAGCAGCAAAAAGAGCTGGTTTTTGGAAGAGATAGACATAAATAATGCTTATCTACATGGAGGATTAGAGGAACAGATATACATGGAATTACCACAAGGATTCAAATCTGAACTGCCAAATTTAGTATGTAAGCTAAAGAAATCATTGTATGGCTTAAAACTGGCAAGCAGACAATGGAACTCTACATTAATTAAGTCTTTATAATGTTTTAGTTTTGTTCAGTCCACTATTGAACCCTCCTTATTCACAAAACACACTGAGCACTGTTTTATAGCAATGACTGTTTATGTAGATGATGTTATCTTAGCAAGCAATGATGAAAAGGCAATACAGGAAGTAAAGAGGTACTTGCATTCATGCTTTACTATTAAAGATCTTGGAAAACTCAAGTACATTCTAGGAATTGAAGTGGCAAGGAGCAAAGAAGGAATTAACATTTGCCAAAGAAAACACACTATGGACCTGCTTGCAGAATATGGCTTTCTAGAGTGTAAAGCTGCTACCACACCTATAACAGTAGATCAACAAGACTACAACAAGTCTAAACCCATTGAGAATATAACTGCTTACAGACAGTTAATAGGTAAGTTGCTTTATTTAACTAACACTAGGCTTGACATCTCTTTTGTTGTCCAACAGTTGTCTCAACACTTGGAGCATTCACATGAGGGACATTTAATTACAGCACACAAAGTTTTGAGACATTAAAAGGGAAACCATCGCAAAGAATCTTCTACTCAGCAAATGAAGACACAAGCTTGAAGGCCTTCACTGACTCTGACTGGGGAAATTGCAAAGAAAGCAGGAAACCAACTACTGGATATTGTGTATTTCTTGGAGAATCATTGATATCATGGAAGTCCAAGAAACAAAATACCATCTCAAGAAGCTCATCTGAAGTAGAATACAGGGTTATGGCATCCACTACTGCTGAAATTCAATGGATATTGTACCTTCTTCGAGACTTCAAAATTCACCACACAAAACCTGTACTTTTGTATTGTGACAACATCTCAGCTATCCACATTGCCAAAAATCTTGTCTTTCATGAGAGGACAAAGAACTTAGACATTGATTGTCACTTTATAAAAGGCAAAGTCAAGCTTACATCATTCAATTGTTAGTTGTCTCATCCAAGAACCAAGTAGCAGATATGTTCACCAAGGCACTACACGCCCCATATTTCACTCTGCAAATTAACAGATTGGGGATGCAAAATATTTCATGATGCTGAGCTTGCAGGGGATGTAAAATATAGAAGGAAAAATCATGTAATAAGTTAGTTAAAATTCTATTTATAGCCGTTAGACCACGTGGGCTTTTTAGTCTTTTTCTGTTCATCAACTTGTATTAGTCATTAGATATTCACATGTTCTTCTTCTAAATTTAATTTCTTCTCACCATTGTCGAAGTTGAGAACATAGCTAGAAGGATTACAGTGAAAGTTGAACCTTTGGCAAGAATTTCCATTGTTGAAGTGTCGAAGTTGAGAGCATAGCTAGAAGGATTACAGTGAAAGCCGAACCTTCGACTAGAATTTCCATTATTGAAGTGTCTCTGTCACTGGTAGCGGCTCCAGCAAGGAATCCCCAAACAAATTCCCTACACCACCGCCGGCAGCGGCTCCACCTCCTCCGTCTCCGTCATCAACAAGCGAAAGCTCCCGTCATATGGAATGGCCAAAGAAAACCCCCAAATGTTCCTAAAGATTGGTGGGTAGAAGATTCCTGTGAGCTTCAAATTGAATATTAGAAAAGAATAATTATTGCAATCGAAACTAAAATTGCGTCTTTGTTGATGTAATTGGGGAAGCCTTGAATGCATACGGCTTAGTTTTAATTTTGAGATTCAATGGGGGACACCCATTTCATTGTTTTTTTTTTTTTTGTGTTGATGAATTTCTTGATATTAGAAAATTATTACACGTGTCGAGCTATAAATGGTTTGGCTTTTTAAACTTGTACATGCGGAGAGAGTATGATAAATCAAGAAACTTACTGACCGATGCATTTATAATTTGAGTTGTAAAATATGTAATTTAGATCCTAAATGACCGTTGAATATTACGTTTGTCTATTATTTAAGGGGCTTTTATATAAATACACAAAAAAAATAAAATAATTTGGATTAAATGCCATAAAAAGTATAAAATAATTCTAAATATATCATATTTGTAAAATAAATACAACCCCCCACCCCTATCCCATCACTTCCATTTTCTTTTTTAATTTTTTGATTTATTTTACTTATATCTTTCAAATCGTTCATTTTTTCAGCATGCTACTTTAGAGTTTTTTGTTCGTCTTTTTTTTATCTTCGAAAGTAGATCCATGATGATATACTTTTATCGAGTTTTTTTAACTATCGGATATCCAATAGATATCTAATAGAAGTCCAATAGAAATCGGCAAAATTAGAAGACTTTTAAATAACAAATGAATGTCCAATTTTAAAAGGTAAAGGACTCCTAAATTATACCTGTAAAATATTAGCAATGACCTCAACAATAGCAGTTTATAAAGTAACCGCATAACGATGGATACAACAAAATTTCCTGTGATCTATCGGATATCTATAGATGATCTATAGGAACTCTATTGGATAAAAAAAATGACGGAAAATCACAGTGGATCTCATTTCAAAGATAAAAATAAGACGAACAAAAAACTTTAAAGCGGCATGTCGAAAAAATAAACGGTTTGAGAGATAAATGAAAAATAAGGAAAAAAAAAGCAACATGATAATTGTGTAAATAGAATTGAAACGTTCATTTTTTGACATACCGCTTTAGAGTTTTTTATTCGTCTCTTTTTTATATTCAAAAGTAGATCCACGATGATATACTTTTATCGAGTTTTTTTAACTATCAGATATCCAATAGATATCTAATAGAAGTCCAATAGAAATCGGTGAAAGTAGAAGACTTTTAAATAACACATGAATTTTCAATTTTAAAAAGTAGAGGACTCCTGAATTATACTTGTAAAATATTAGCAATGGTCTCAATGGTAGTAGTTTATAAAGTAACCGCATAACGATGGAAACAACGAAATTTCCAGTGATCTATTGAATATCTATAGATGATCTATAGGAAATATATTGGATAAAAAATGACAAAAATCATAGTGGATGTTATTTTAAAGATAAAAATAAGACGAACAAAAAACTCTATAGCGGCATGTCAAAAAAATAAACGATTTGAGATATAATGAAAAATAAGGAAAAAAAAACAAGCAACATGGTAAGTGTGTAAATAGAATTGAAAAAAAAGAAGAAGTTAAGATATTTCAACAAGGATGATCATCTTGTCGATATTTTAACAAATCTGTAATAAATTTGAAAAAATTGCCTAATTATGACAAATTCCCATTATTTAAATTAAAATCCCAACTAGAATTGAAAAAAAAAAGAAGAAGTTAAGATATATTCAACAAGGATGATAATCTTGTCGATATTTTAACAAATTTGTAATAAATTAAAAAAAAGTATCTAATTATGATAAATTCCCATTATTTAAATTAAAAGCCCAAAAAGGCCTCAAGGCATCCTTTGCGCTTTTCTTTTTTTAAGTTTGCAACTTAAAAATATATAAGGGCTTTTTAGCTGAATACATAAAAATGGGCCTATGAAAATATGACAATTTAGCTATATGTAAGATTTCGAGCCTTAAATTTTGTAAATAAAAACCCTACATTTTTTAAATTCCACCATAAAAACTAGACTTGTCTTAATTACATAACTCTTTCTTAATAACCCCTGTGAGCACTGGATTTTAACGGTCCTTCTCACAAAACGATGATGAGAGTTTGATAATGCTTTTCTTTACAGGTATTATCCATTTAGAGGTGTTCCTACCGCAGTAGAGAGAAGTTTGGCCAAGTTTGAAGACTTAATCTTCCCTTAGGGACCCGTACGGGTCATACCCGATGGTACAGGTCCACTGGTTGACCCATATGGGTCAAACCTTTCCACTCACCTGGGATGGACCCGTGTGGGTCCCACCTGGACCCGTATGGGTCCTATACGTGCCCAAACAATTAGTTTGGATAGAAAATAATGCCTTATTCGGGAGAAATCAGTCATGAATGCAATTTATTGCATTCATACTCGATTTCCCCCTATAAATAGAGGATTTTTACCTCATTTTCAATGAGAACAAAGATGGAAAATCAAAAACTAAAAAGAAATAAGATAGGAAGCATTTCTAGCAGTTTTTCATGGGTTTAGAAAGGGCATAGTTGAGGTATATGAGGTATAAAATAGGGAGAAAACCTATTCCTTGAGGTTTTGTCCACATTTTATTCATTCCAAACTTCGTTTATTAGGATTTGGGAGGGAAATTCTATCTACACAAACACTCATCCAAATGTCCTAAATTCGCCATTTTGACATCTACTTCGGCTAAGCTCTCTCTTCAACACAAGGATCGCTTCAAAGTGGATTCACAGCGTAAAGGTAAAGCTCCTGAGTTTCAAAGAGATTCACACTCAATTTATTTAACTATTATTTTCATTGCTTGGCCTAGTTCTTCTTTTCGTCTTGTTTTGGTTCTGGTCATAACCCATATGAGCCTTGTTGGCTCCTATTTATCTTTATAAAGACTATACGGATGCGCCGTACTCATATGGAAGGAAATCCCGTTTCATTTCATTCTTCATCTATAAATCGACCATAACTCAACCTTTTAAAAATGGGCTTTTGCCTGGGTCCCCTAACACCCGTATGGGTCCCACCAATAGCCTTACGGGTCCCACCCCACCCGTACGGGTATTGGCCCCCAAGGCAGATTCCCTGTTTCTTCTTTTTTTAAATCTATAAAATAAACCAACATCACCATTTGCCATGTGATCATTTTCACTAATAATTCAGTAAATTAACCCACAAAAGTTAAAATGTGTTTTCATAACAAAATACGTTGAAGACCTGTTATTTCTCTTTGATCCTAAAAGCCGTTCGGGTACTATCGATCGCAAAACCGCCACGCTAATATAATCACATTTTTCCTAGTAAAATGCTGACTTATGATATACCGTAAATTGTGCTAATCTTTGTGGATGCTGGGGAATTTATTTTATCTTATTTTATAACTTAGAACAAATGTATAGGTTCTTTTGCACTTCCCCCATTTTCCCTCGGTTGTAATTTTTGTTCTCCCTAATTGTTGGTTGTACTTTATTGCAAATTGTAAACGCATGAATCGAGTGTGAAAGAGTGTAGAAACATAGGATTTCCGTAATAATTCCCTAAATGATGAAAATGAAACG
The DNA here is from genome assembly GCA_947683365.1 of Euphorbia pulcherrima. Classification (NCBI taxonomy): domain Eukaryota; kingdom Viridiplantae; phylum Streptophyta; class Magnoliopsida; order Malpighiales; family Euphorbiaceae; genus Euphorbia; species Euphorbia pulcherrima. The sequence continues at coordinate 12,519,809 of CANTUS010000016.1, forward strand.
GTTTTACGCGGCGAATGTAATTTTGAATTAACTAAATGAGAAATAAGTGACTCATCCGATACCCGAATCTCTGATCCAAAAGGTATGAGTCTCCCACCCAATGGGAACCGTACCAAAACTCTTTCCTAAGTAGTCAACTTGGGTGGCGACTCTATCATTTGTATCGAGATTTGGATCTTGATTCTTTTATTCATAAAATTCATTAAAATGTGCAAACTTGAACGAAATGGTTCCATCACGCCTAAATCAACCAATCACCCCAGTGGGCCACGCCGCAAGGCCCCAAGGGAGACCCACATGTCATTGACACCTCATAGTGGCGACTCTACTGGGGAATATAATCTTTTAACTTGCAAAATTTTTGTTTGTTTTAAAAGCTTAAAAGATTAAGATGATCACCGAAAATCATTTACTTAATTCAACCTATTTTCTTCTTCATCATTTGGAAAAATTATTACACTCTATCTTCTCATCTCATTCTCTCTAGCTAGGTGCACTCTTCTTCTAGCACTAGGTTAAGGTGCCCTATTTTTCTGTGAAACTCACGAAAGTGTCATTCATGCCCTGCTAGGAATTGGGGACACTCTAGTGGGTGGAGCACTCATTTTCATCTCCCTTTGAAAGAGGCTTGGTGCAATGGGAACCTACTTCATCAACTTCCATTATGTTCCTAAGCCATTCTTATCGAATACCTTAGAATTTTACCCTCTAGGTACCTGTTTCTGGTGAGATTAGACTAGGTTGCCCTTTATTATCCTCGTGGTAATCAAAAGAAAATACCTTCAGAACTGGCGGGAGCAATAAGGTTGGAGGACACATTTTGTATGTGTTGTGTTGTATTTTCCCTTGTAACTAACCCACCATGCATTGTTGTAATTTTTGCATGCATACCACATTCCATGCATGTACTGATCTTTTGGTTACTACCTCAATTAAAGGCAAAAATCAAAAATCTCATCTAGTCCTCATGGCTCAATTTGGCTAGTCTGTCAAATTAGCAAAACCAGCTCTCCTCACAGCTAGTAGTGGGTCTCACACGCTTCATCAAGAGGCCATTTCATAAGTTCATCGTAGCAAGGATCCGAGATAATTTCCCAATTTTATGGTTATACCAAAGGGGATGACCCTCCCTTATTTTATGGGTTTACCCTATGGTATGACCCACAACCAAAAGGCTCATCCTATGACTCTCGATGACATCTCACCTTAGGAAACTCCTCTTTTAAAGCTTTTCAAGAAGCTAAAGAAGTATGGGTTGATTGATCATCTTCGGCAATATGTTCAGCCAAAGCCTGAAGAAAAGGGCAACTTATGCGTGTACCATGTCAGCTCAGGTCACCTAACTGATGTGAAGATCTCCTCAAAGCTATCACAATACTAATTAATAAAAGGAAGATTTGTGAACCCAGGAGAAGAGGGGAGGAAATAACCATGATCAACTCAGGGTTAGAAGAAGACAAGGTATGGAAGCATATCCTAGAAACCAAGAAAGCAATGGAAGAACCCTCCACATTCGATCTTATAGCTATCAAACAGTGGAGTGGAGGTCCCGTCCATCATTATTTCTAGAGGTGGTTAACAGTCTTGGTAGCTCTTAAAAGGAAGCCTTATGAAAAGAATTAGCAAATCGATTTATCTTCAGGTTATCTCCTCACCTCCGCAAGATAGCATTTGTGTAAGCATACAAGACCATTCCTGAGAGTTATGAAGCAGTCATGGAAGCGGAAAAGTGTTCTAAGAAAATGGAGGACAGTGACCCATCAAAGATTGAAGTAGACGAGACCATCGATACCCTCACTACTTCAATATATACCATATTATGCTTGGGGGATAAGAAGAGGACACCTATTTAAGAAGCCTTGAAGAACCTGGCCCAAGTCACAATAGAAATCGTGGATGATGTGTTGATCGAGAAATAGTTGCAAGATCTAGACCGCAACCTGACTCATATTCTGATGAGTGATTAGGAATACCCTCCGCGTGTGGAGGATGACAATGCAATCATATGTAATGAAAATGATGTAGCCTTTGGGCATCCTAATGATAATGATAGTAATTTTGCTTACTTGTTTGGTATTTTGCCTGACGGAACCATCCATTCATCAGATCACACACATAACAGTTTTAGCATTCATGACATTAATTTGGGTACTAAGGAAACTCCAAAAATGATAACAATATCCAATGACTTAACCCGTATAGAAAAAAGAGAGATGATAAAAGTGCTTAGAAAATATGTTATTGTTTTCACTTGGTCTTATAAAGACATGCCTGGGGTAGATCGCCAAATTGCCGAGCATCGTATCCCTACCGATCCTAAGTTCAAACCAGTCTAAAAAAGTTAAGGAGATTACAACTAGAATGGGCTGACAAAATCAAAGTCGAAGTTTCTAGATTACTAGAGGTTAAGTTCATCGAGTTGATCGAATATCCAACATGGTTAGAAAATGTCTCCTTATCCCTAAAAAGGATGGAAGAGTCAGAATGTACTTGACTTTTATGACTTGAACAAGGCATCTAAAAAGAATAATTTCCCATTGTCACATATTGATGTACTGATAGATAGTGCCGCTAGAGTCGCGATGTACTCAATCTTGGATGGGTTTTCTGGGTACAATAAGATCCTAATGGACATTATTAACAAGGTCAAGATAGCTTTCATCACAGTGTGGGGGGTATACTATTATAAGGTAATGCCTTTTGGGATGAAAAATGCAGGGGCAACTTATCGAAAAGCTGTGATAGCCTTACTACACGACATGATCCACAAAGTGGTTGAGGTTTATGTAGATGACATGTTGGCAAAGTCTAATACAAGGGAAGAGCATCCTGAGATTTTGGATAGATTCTTAACAATAATTGAGAAATACAACCTACATTTGAGTCCGAAGAAGTGTTTGTTTGGGGTGACTTCCGGAAAACTCTTGGCCCATATCGTTAGTCAGAGGGGAATCGAGGTTAACCCGATAAGGTTAAAGCTATTCAAGAAATGCATATTTCTAGAACTAAAAGGGAAGTTAGGTCATTTCTTGGATTGCTTCAGTACATGAGTCATTTTATTTCCAAGTTAACAATGGTTTGTGAACTTATCATCAAGTTGTTAAGAAAGAAGCAGCCGATAGAGTGGAACGAACAATGCCAGATAGCCTTTGATAAGATAAAGCTTACATTATGAATCCCTCAGTCCTGAAACCTCTGATGCCCGACAAACCATTAGTTCTCTATTTGGCCATAGAAGAGTCGTATGCGGGTGCGATGTTAGTCCAAGAATAAGAGGATAAAAGTGAGCATGCCGTATACTACTTGAGTAAAAAGTTGTTGAAGTATGAAACCTAATATACAATTGCAAAAAAGACATGTACGGCAATGGTATGGTTAACCAAAAAGTTGAGGCATTACTTCACATCTTACAGAATTCAAGCAGTTACCAAGGTAGACCCAGTGAAGTATCTTTGTCAATCCCCCACGTTGGCAGGGAAACTCTCCTATTGACTTCTGTTACTGTCCAAATTTGAAATTGAGTAAGTTACAAAGAAGGTCATTAAGGGGAGAGTAGTGGCTGAATTTTTAGCAAGCAACCCATAGAGTCTGATTATGTTGAAAACCTAGATTTTCCCAATGATCAGTTAGCAGCAGTGGATGTAGAAAAGGTCGAATGGATCATGTATTTTGATAGGGCTATGAATCGAAAGGGTGATGGTCTTAGGGTAATCATCATTACGCCTCAAGGTGAGGTTATCCCCCTGACCAAATGATTGGAATTCCCAGTCACTAATAATGGAGCCGAGTATGAAGCTTGTCTCTTTAGTCTTGACCCTCTATTAAAAGTAGGAGCGAAGGAGTCGAGGGTAACAGGAGGTTTTGCACTGGTGATAAAGCATGTTGTGGGGGAGTGGGAAATTAAAGAAGAGTCACTTAGGCCATACATGGAAGCAGTCTGGGACGTGTCAATTCAGTTCAGTCAATGCTTCTTTTAACATATACCTAGGGATGAGAATTAAATGGCTGACTCTTTGGCCACCTTGGCCTCAATGTGGGAGAGAGAAGAGACTCAATTGATAAGGGTAAAATATAATAAAAAAATACAAGTAATTTGGCTTTGGAATCACTTAATTTGGAGTTAAATTATGAAAATTGTTAGTATTTTTCTGATTTTGCAAATTACTTGTGCTTGCCCCTAGTGATTGCTGCAGAAACCCAGAGCAAGCACGAGATGGAGTAGAGCAAGCATGAAACTGGTCAGGGCAATCACAAAATTGGGCTGGATTTAGAGGAAGGAGCCCAAACCCAAGAAAAGGAGAAGAATGATAAAAAAATATAGAGCTTCTAGAAGGATTCCTTGCTTAAGGTAGTAGAAGACCTCCCACTTGTGAGGCGGTGGATTTTGTCTTTTGTAATAGATGACTAAGAAAGTTGTTTATATTACTTGCAAGCTTACCCTACTAGAAGCTATTTTTATTGGACAAATTACTGATATTATTATTATGTTGGGCAAGTGGCATCTCTAGAAAGATCCACTTGCCACTATATATAGGATAGAATTCTTCATTTGTGTAGGGAGCTTTGGTTGGCTTTTAAGCCTCCATTGTCTCACTCTCTCTCTATGTTCCAGCTTTTATTTCCTTAATATAACATGAAATTCAATATTTATTTATCTTTTATGCTTTACTTTCTTGCTAATTAAGCTGGCGTAAGCACGGTTAGCAAGCATGATAGGCTAAATATGGTATAATCGCTCCTCTTCTTTTATTATTAACTTTGATTATAATTGATTGTCTTATGTTTGTGCTTAATGACTTATAAGTCTGATCAACTTATGCTTAATGTAACAAGAAGAACCGGGATGGAGAATTGTAACACGAAATACAATATAAGACATACATATCCTACCGAACCGAGAGGTGCTTTGATAGTGCTAGGGGTTTCTATTTAAATCAAATGCTTGTCTGTTCTTAATGCTTAAAAGGGACACTTGTGAAGGGAAACCTATAAGTTAACCTTTAAAGAAACTAAACATGAAATGAGAGCTACATTTGATACATGTGGAACAAGAAACCTAGATCAAATTGATAAAAATATGTTAAGATAAAAGAGAGGACTCATTAACCATACTTAACTGTTTGTTGGTTATGCTTGCCCTATTATAATATTACTAGGAGTAACCATTCAGACACAATCATTTTACTTTCTGCTATCACTTTACTGTTTTCTCATCTTACTTAAATATCTTGGATTTCTAACTACTGGTGTACTTCAAGGTTTAGCTACTTTTCTTGCTCCTTGTGGGATACGAACTTGTGCTTACCTCATACTACTGACCATGACCTAGTGTACTTGCTAGATTGCTCTTTGGGAAACCAAAACGTTTTTTGCACCATTGCCAGGGGGCAACGTATAAGTATTTCAATTTTTAAGTAAATTAGTAGTTTTTAACCTTGTTTGTTCAACTTGTGTAGATCTCTTGCAAAAAGGAGAAGGCTGAAATTTTTTTTTCAGCAAGCTTTTTGGAGCAAGCAGTAGACTAGTTGAGCATCCAGGGGGAGCAACCATGGCAGATTATAGAACATGTCTTCCCCTTTAAAAACTCAAGGATTTTTCCAAACCTTCTTCATTGGGACACATGTCATACATAGTGATATCGGATGAAGGAGAAAATTTTGTTTAAATCAAACCCTTCATCATTGAACTTGTTCTTTCACATGCTCAATTTAAAGGATTGCACAATAAAGACCCAAATGATCATCTTTATGATTTTCTTGAAATATGCAATCTTTTTAAAGTTAATCGTGGTGTTTCCAATGATATTCTCATGTTAAAGTTTTTTCCTTTCTCATTACAGGATAAGGCAAAAGCATTGTTTAGATCTTTACAATTGGGTTCAATCACATCTTAGGAGGAGATGGCTGAAGCATTCTTGACTAAGTATTTTCCACCTTCCAATGTTGCTAGAGGAGAAATGAAATCTCTAGGTTCACTCAATTTCAAAATGAATCTCTCGAGCAAGCTTGTGAGAGATTCAAGGGGCTACTAAGAAGGGTACCAAACTACGGTTTACCTATGTGGATGCAAATGCAAACCTTTTACAATGGGTTAACCGAAGAGCACAAAGTTTGACTAGAAACTCTTGTAAATGGTGACCTAGAAGAAATGGAGCCTGAAGCAATCTTTACCCTCATTGAGAAAGTAGGGAACACAGGTTGCAAATGGCATTCTAAGAAGAACTTAAATTTTTCAGAATCTAAGGTTGTGCAAAAAATTTCAGAAAAAGTTGGGGAGTTAGCAGAGCAAGTAAACAGACTCTCGGGGTAACCCTAATTTTTATCCCAGCAACCACAGATTCTAATCCAACAACCTAAAATGCTATCCCAGCAACCTCAGTTTGTCTTCCCCTAATCTCAAAGTGTCATCCATAAACATCAATAACCATAATTTTGTTCCAACAATCTCACCAACCATTTCAACAACCTCAAAATTACTTCCAGCAAGTTGTACCATTATATGAACCTACTAAACCTAGCTTGGAAGTGATGATGATGGAGTTTATGAATCAAACTCAATAATCGATCAAAAACTTGGGGACCCATTTCCAACAACTAGCAAATATGGTGATTTCAAGAGATGAAGTGATCATTCCAAGCAACATTGAGTATAACTCCATGGAGGAATATGGTAAGGTTGTTGATTTTTCTAACATGCCTCTTATTGATGATGTTTATAATTCAATAGAGTAAGAACAAGAAGAGACAAAGCAACCATATCATAATCTGGAGCAACTAGAATATCACCATGAGCAGCATGAGGATAAAAGAGAGCAACCTAGAGTTCAATATAAGATTGTTCCAATTCCAGAAAAGATGTTTGCTCAACAGGAGGTGGTTATAAGGGAGCAACCACTCCGAATCTATAAACCAAGGATACCATTTCCCGAAAGAGCAATGCAACATCTAAGGTATGGGCAGCTTAATAAGAACTTGATGGTGCATAATCTAGAGATCATCAAAGATGAGGAGAAATTTGTTGAGGTGGATTTCAAAGGAAAAATCCACATTCTTGATGATGAGCAATGTACTTACAAACCTCATAATCATTTGACGGGGCAATCTTTTGTTGAAGATCAATTCAAAAGTGAATCATGGAGAAATGTGGGCATGCTACAACAAAAGACAGCATATATCAGTCCACCTTTTTGAACTTTCATTTATGAACCTCCTTGAGAAACTTGTATATATTGGTGTTCGCTTCAAACACCAATTGAAGCACTTTTGATGAGCCCAAGCTCATTTTCTTAAACTTGTAAATATCTATTTCGGTTTTCCTTATTTAGTATATTTTTAAGGGTAAACTTTCAAAAAGTAACTTGTGATTTCACCCATTTGCAAAATGGGGTCTGAGGAATTATTTTTTGCAAAATAGAGTCTGTGGTTTCAAAAAATTTGCAAATAAAGGATCCTCATTAATAAATTATGTCTCGAAAATGGCTAATCTTGTTCGCTTTTATCTGAATTTTTGCGGGATGGTGATTAAAAATACAACACATTAGTGAAATTTTTTAAAATTTTTTGAACAGTGCAAATATTTTTTTTAATTAAATTATGATAATAAACTTCAAAAAATCATTAAAAAATAAAAAGATCCCTGAAAATCATTCAAATCGTGACGTATAATTTTTAAATAATAAGGCTAAATTACTAGAATGTTGAATTATTATAAATATTCAATGTAACACCACTATTTTGAATCCATAGGCCCCCTTTTGCAAATTTTTTGAAACCACAGAACCCATTTTGTAAAAAAATTCCTCGGACCCCATTTTACAAATGAGTGAAATCACAAATTACTTTTTTGAAGTTTACCCTATTTAAATCATGTCTTTAGTCTTTTTATAGGAAGGCAACAGCCAACGAATTAAGTGTGGGGGAAATCTGGATAATGGTTGCTCTAACAAATCTAAGGGGCAGTCATGAATCTGCTAACGGAAATCATTCTTACAGAACCAAGAGTAATTTACCCATACTTACTTCTCCTACTTTGTGGTAATTCACCTCCACTTTGGCTTAGCAAATATTTTAATTCAGAAAAATTCACGCAAGGTAGTTTTCACTTATCCTCTATGCTTTTTAGATGTTATTTGTCCATGTTGCTTAATTTTGTTTATTGCTTTGAGGACAAATCAATATGTAAGTGTGGAGGGAATGATTTGGATTTGGTTTTTGTAATCCTTGCTGTTTGGTTGTGTTTGTTTGGTATAAATTGCCACAATCTATGGTTGCCCCTACTTGACTGTGATTGCCCCCGCTTAAATATTTTGTTTGAACTTAAGTATTCTATGTTTTAATGTTTTTAAGTGTTTTTTATGAATTTTTTTTTCTGTTTTTGTAAAAAAAATTCAAAATTTTTCTATTTTAAATATGTTTTTGTGATTAGCATGAAATTTTGATCTTTTGAAAACCAGTAGTCCTTGAAAAATCTTGGAGTCTGGATATTGATGGTAAACTTACGTTAGCAAGTTTAATAAGGTTGATTAAACAAGATTGATTATAAACATAGAACTGTTTTTCAATAACTTTGGCTAAAGTGAACGAATTGGAATTAACCCAGATTTTAAGTAATGATTTGAGCCTTTTCTTACTTGTTTATGAACTATTGCTTGATTTCCTTGCTAAGAAGGCTTACACATGCATGCTTAAGCTAGAACTTGATTTGGGAGAAATTTGTTAGTACTTATCAAGACCATATCATTGATCACTTACATAAGATAATTAAGGCATTAGGGTTTCACCCTCTTTTAACTAAAAAGCCACCATTGACATAATATATCCCTTAGTTAACCCCTTTCAGCCTTTAACCTTTTTCTTTCATAAACACACATCAATTAAACCCATGAACCATTTCACTTTGATTTTCCTTTCTTACCCTTGATTTTACCAAAGAATTTTCACATAAAAGGCATATTATGTAAAATTGCTAACTTATGTTTTCTTCAAAATTCTTTTCAAGGAAACCTTATGAGCATTCTCCAAATTCATTGCAATCCTTATTTCTCAGCCTCTTTTCGTTATTTTAGTCATAAAAAGAAAAAGTTAAAAAAGGAAAAGAAAAAATAGAAAAAAAAGACAATAATAGTACTAAATATATCTCCTAGAGCAATCTTATGTCTCTCTCCATACATCATAAAAGCTTGCTAAGTATGTTAAATAAAGTCATTTTTGTTTATGCTGAAATGATTGCTCATAACTGTCCTTATCTTCATGATTGCTCCGATCTTTCACTCTTATTCCTTGTGCTTAAAACTTCATTTTGTTGTATGAGTCAGCAATTATAATGGTGATACAACATGATGCAAGTTCATCAATGCTTGCTTTGGTAAAATCCTTTACACCCAAAAGCCTTTCACTTGATACACCTAACCCTAATCCTACATTACAACCCAAATAAAAGACCTTTTGATTGTGTTGATGATCAATATTCAAGTGGTGGAGATAGGACCGATAATCAAGCCTATGGTCCTAAGAATTTTGTGTATAGCGAAGGAGCGAATCCTAAAAACTCACCCTTCAACACCTTGAGAGAATTGAGTGAATCCTATTGGTGAGGCTAATTGGTTTCATGATGGACTTAGTTATTGACGAACTAACTCTAGTTTTTAGTCTTGATATGTTTTTAAGACCAAGTTGCTTGCTTAGTGTAGGGGCATTCATCTCCTTCCTTAATCTTTGTATTTTGAGTAGACTATTTTGTTTTGCTAAGGGACAAGTTGATTGTTAATTGCCACTCTTGTGTTTTTCTCTCTATGTTTTTATGTTTTATGTCTTTTTGTTTTCCTTGAGGACAAGCAAATGTTTAAGTGTAGGGATATTTAATAAGGGTAAAGTATACCAAGAAAATACAAGTAATTTGGCTTTGGAATCACTTAATTTGGAGTTAAATTGTGGAAGTTATTAGTGTTTTTCTGATTTTGTAGATTACTCGTGCTTGCCCCTAGTGATTGCTACAGAAACCCAGAGCAAGCACGAGATAGAGCAGAGCAAGCACGAGATAGAGCAGAGCAAGCATGAGATAGAGCAGAGCAAGTAGAAAACTAGGTAGAGCACGTATGAAACTAGACAGGGCAATCACAGAATTGGGCCGGACTAGAAAAAGGCGAAGAATGGCAAGAAATATAGAGCTTCTAGAAGGATTCCTTTCTTAGGGCAGTAGAAGACCTCCCACTTGTGGGGCGGTGGATTTTGTCTTTTCTAATAGATGACTAAGCAAGTTGTTTACATTACTTGCAAGCCTTACCCTACTAGAAGCTGTTTTGATTGGACAAGCTACAGATATTATTATTATTATTTTGGGCAAGTGGCATCTCTAGAAAGATCCACTTGCCACTATATATAGGATAGAATTTTTCATTTGTGTAGGGAGCTTTGGTTGGCTTTTAAGCCTCCATTGTCTCACTCTTTCTCTATGTACCAGCTTTTATTTTCTTAATATAATATACAATTCTATGTTTTATTTATCTTTTATGCTTTACTTTCTTGCTAATTAAGCTGGTGCAAGCACGACCAGTAAGCATGATAGGCTAAACATGGTATGATCGCTCCTCTTCTTTTTATTCTTAACTTTGATTATAATTGATTGTCTTATGTTTGTGCTTAATAACTCAGAAGTCTGATCAACTTATGCTTAGTGTAACAAGAAGAACCGGGATGGAGAATTATAACACGGAATAAAATATAAGACACATATATCCTACCGAACCGAGAGGTGCCTGGATAGTGCTAGGGGTTTCTATTTAAATAGAATGCTTATTTGTTCTTAATGCTTAAAGGGGACAGTTGCGAAGGGAAACCTACTAGTTTACCTTCAAAGAAAATAAACATGAAGCGAGAGCTACGTTTGGTACATGTGGAACAAGAAACCTAGATTAAAGTGCTAAAAATATGTTAAGATAGAAGAAAGAAGTCATTATGCTTGTCTATTTATTGGTTATGCTTGCCCCGTTATAATATTATTAGGAGTAACCATTCAGACGCAATCCTTTTACTTTCTGCATTCACTTCACTGTTTTATGATCTTATTTTAATATTGGATTTCTAACTACTGATTTACTTCAAGGTTCAGCTAATTTTCTTGCTCCTTATAGGATACGACCTTGTGCTTACCCCATACTACTGACTATGACCTAGTGCACTTGCTAGATCGCTCTTTGGGCAACCAACATCAACCCATCCGCCCTTTGGTAATAGAAATGGATCATTCCCCATTTTATGAGATGGTTTGAGCTATGACGGTGGAGGAGTATAAGACTTGTTGGTACGATAACATTAAGATTTTCTTAAAAGAAGGAGAATGTCCCGGAGGGTTATCAAGTTCAGAACGCATGACTCTCAAGAGATTGGCGACACAATTCAGACTAGTTGATGAAGATCTCTCCAAAAGGACAACTGAAGGTTTATTGTTGAGATGTTTAATAGAAGAAGAGGTAGAAAAGGTAATGACCCAGGTGCACTCAGGGGATTGCGGCCCGCATATGAATAGGAGGGCTTTGGCTAGGAAAATTCAGAGAATGGGTACTTTTGGACCACAATGAATGCCGATTATGCTAATAAATTTAGGAAATGTCTTGAATGCTAGATTTATGGGGATATACAACATTTACCCCCATCCGAACTTCACAATTTATCTACTCTTTTGCCTTTCTCGGTGTGGGGGATAGATATAATCAGTGAAATTCAGCCATTATCAACCAATGGACATTGATTCATCATAGTCACGGTTGATTATTTTTCAAAATGGGTAGAGGTTGAATCTTACACTAGTGTCACCGCCAAGAAAATGGCAAAGTTTGTAGAGAAGCATATTTTTGCTCGATATGGGTTCCACACCATGTGGTATCCGATAATTGGGTTCAATTTCAAGGGGCCATGACTGAATTGTTTAAGAAGTTCAACGTTGAGCATCACAGATTGTCTCCATATAGACCACAAGCTAATGGGGCAGTTGAGGCTGCCAATAAGTCGATCAAAAGGATTTTGTCTAAGACAGTGACTACCTATGAGGATTAGGCTGATAAGCTTCCATTTGTAGTTTGGGGATATAGAACCAGTGTAAGGACGCCCACTGATCAGACACCTTTCTCCTTGGTATATGGAATAGAAGCTGTGTTACCTATCGAAATAGAAGTAAGATCTCTACGAGTGGCACTTGAAACTTGGTTAAAGGAGTCAGATTGGGCAAGGGCTAGGTATGAACAGTTTAATGAAATAGATGAAAAGCGGCTCAAGGCACTTGACCACCTACAGATATGCCAGCAATGCATTTCTCAAGCTTATAACAATAAAGTCAAATACCCGAAGTAACCTCTTAAGGCGGGTGATCTGGTTCTCAAGCAGCTACACCAAGTCAACATTGATGCTAGGGGCAAGTTCATGCCTAATTGGGAAGGACCATTTGTTGTTAAGAAAGTCCTTGGTAAGGGAGGAATCAAGCTCACAAACATGGATGGAAATGAATTCATGAATCCAGTGAATCAAGATAGGCTTAAGCGTTATCATGTCTAGGTCAAAAGAGCTAAATCATAGAAAAGCAACACAAAGAATAAAAAAAATAAGAGAATAAATCACCCGACGAGTGGTCCTCTATTACTCAGGAAAAAATTAAGGTGCAACCCGCTAATCGGTATTTCATAAACCGATTAGGCAAAAGTTAGGGTACTCCAATGCAAATAAAGCCCGCTAAGTTGAAAACCCGAAAAGGGCAACTTAGGCAAAAGTTAGGGTATTGAGAGAAAAATGTTGGTTGCTTTTCTAGAAAATCTGTAAAAAGACTCGTAGGCAGTAGGGGTTAACCATTGAAAATTATTACCGTTGCCTATATGCTTGAATTAATTTCATCAATGAACATGTTATGATTTGCTAAGAATTTTGGTCTTATAAATGCATGCATGTCTTTAGGTGAGATAATCATAGGTATGTGAACATAAGTTTTTCCTTGCATTTTGTGCATCTTTGTTGTTATCTTTACTGCGCATACATTATTCAACAAAAGACAAAAATATCGATAAGCCACAAAAGAAGTAAGGTTTATGTAAAATTCGGAAAATGTCTGCTGGATTGAAAACCCGAAAGGGCGGTCCAGGCAAAAGTTAAGACAAAAGAAAAAGAAAAGAAAAGAAAGAAAAAGCCTATTGGATTGAAAATCCGAAAGGGCGGTCCAGGAAAAAGTTAAGGTAAAGAAAAGAAAAGTCTGGACTGAGCCATCAAGGAAAGTTCAGGCGAAAATCAAGATAAAAAGAAATGAAGATAAATGTTCAATTGGTTATCTGACACCAAGCGGCCTATGCAAAAATTAGAACTTGGTTCAAAAGTGTCATTTTCGTTATTTGTGATAATTAGGAAATTATTTATAATTTCCATGCCTAACAACTAGGATTCCTTGAACTTAGTTCTCCTATTAAGAGATAATATGATAGCACATATCCCCAGAAGTGCTAATTTCAACCAGTCAGCCTTGGTAATTCTGGTCAGTTGCATTAAGCCAGTTCATTGTGATCAGGAACTTGGAGTGTTCAACGGTTAACTCACTTGCTCATAGTATGTCCTAAATGGGCTTCATTGTTAATTATGTCAAAGGGTAACATGGGTTTACAAACAACGACATTCAATAGTTTCAGTTCAAAAAAAGAAAGTTCAACATGTATAAAGTTCAAAGCCATAAAAGCATTCTGTAAATGACTTCTAAGTTTACATCAAAACAAAGCTACGCAGGGCCAAAAAATGTTAAATATCCCAAAAACAAAGGAAGTAAAAAGAGTGCATCCTAATCTAAGCTACTGAGGGGTCCTATCCCTGATGCTTATCCTGGGTCTCATTAACCATCAGGTCTGCCATATCTATTATCACATGATCCCCCAGCCCATCTCCAACTGCCTTAACCTACTGCTCTACCTCCTACTTGACTCCTACTGACTGGGTAACCATCGGCTCAACCCGATAACCTGAAGCATAATCTATAGAATCAGGCGAATGGACTCTATCCTCTATCATCTAGGCCACTTATCCCTATAGCACCTCAGCCTCAGCCCATGCTCGTGTAGCCTCCTCTCTAGACCTCTCTAGCTCCTCCTTCAGGGTCCCAACCCGCCCAACCTCCGTAGTGGCAGCCTACAACTGCTCCTTCAAGAACCTGGCTCGATCCTCTAAAGCATCCAAGTCCTGAGTAGACTTATCATGGTTCATATCCCGTAAAGTCTATAGGAAAATCAAAAGATCAGTACACATATATAAATGTCATGGCATGTATCATGCATAGTTTATTAAAACTTTGCAGGTAAATAGGGCTTACCAAAGCTAAAGCGTCGTGAGCTAATAGAAGATCTTAAAAAGAGAAGAAACCCCTCACAATCTTCTCTGCCTCAGCCATAGTCACCTAAAAAGAGATCACATCATAGTCTTAAAGGCTATCATAAAAGTATTGGAAATGGAGAAAACCTTACATGGGTCGAGCTGGATGGGGTAAACCGGATAGGCTGGACTGACTCCTCGAGCTCCTTGATAGCTCTCTTCCTTAAACGGTCGAGGAGTCAGAAAAAGGTGTCTAATTCTGTCCAGAGGATGCCATCTCTCAGACCTCCAGCAACACGAGACTGCTTCATCGGTGGCTCTGGGGCAGCAGGGGTAGAAACAACAGTGGTAAGCCTCTTCCCTGTGGCAATGGTAGGCTATAATAATAAAGTATTTGCATTCAAATTTGCGGTCATTCTCAGAAAGTAATAAAGGAATTCACAAAGTCTGAGTTAAGAAATACCTGAGAGGAAGAAGGGAGAACTAAATGAATGCAACATAGGCACCCTCCACTGACATCACTCGGGCCTCCTCACCTAACATTTATAGTCCCTAGTCTATCGCGAGCATCAGATGTGGCCAATATACCCCCACAGGGATCATGGAAGGAGTCGGTCTCTAAGCCACTGTGCCCAACCACCAGCCACAGATCCTTTTACCAAAGTACCACTCTAAGAAAGGGGGAGACTCCACTATGAACCAGTGATTATCAACTCCAGCTCGCATCCGCTTGATATCCTCGTGGATGGCCATCCCCTTCCATGGGTCTCGAATAATCTGTATAAAGAAAATGCACTATAAGTATCCTAACTTTAAATACAATTTCTACTAAGAGTTTGTGGAAATGTAAAGCATAGGTTTGATAGGAAAAAGCTTACCCTATCAGACGTAACTGGCAGAGGAACTCCCTGTACTCTGATATGGTCTCAGCCTTCTGTTGCCAAAGTTCCATCCACCTTGAGATGATATGAAGAGTCTCAGGTTGTCCCGACAGGCCAGGCTTAGGGACAGGCCACTGCTTAAAAGCCTAAATCTGTAAATCATGTCGAAGTTAGTTGCAAGACAGTTCAAATAAAGGATTAAAGTGTAAAGGATAAGGTTTCAGGATTACAAGCAGGATCAGGTGGCATATCTTGAGCTTAAACTGGTAGCCTCGAACACCGACATCCAACCCATAGTACAACTGTACTAGAATAGCCTGGCACCTGTTCTTACTAGGCATAATGGTAAGATCCTCCATAGCTGACAACAGCCCATAATTGAGGCAGCCAGAGTAGACGGGAAAGAAAACAGTGGTGAGCAAGGTTAGCAAAAAGGTTTGAGCATACTGGTCCCTTCTCTCCTCAACAACGACTGCCCATCCTAGTAATCATGCAGAGCCCCATTGTTGAGCTTATCCTTCCCTCCACGATAAAGCCCAAGCAATCTCTCCACGTAGTCCCTCACCTCGTACCGAGAGCGCCAGTGATCCGCAATGACATCAAAGTGGATGATGTATCATCCCTACCTCAGTTTAATGAGCACACACACATCAGAGGAAGTCAATGTAACCTCCTCAATATGTAAGTGGAAAGTATAGGTCATCTCCGACCACCTCTCTGTTAGAGCCGAGATAGCACCTGGGGCAAGTGTCTTCAGCCCCTGAGGAATAGCTCGGATAATATATGTGAAGCCGAAGGAATCAATGCGAGTTAATAGCTCGATATACCCCACGGCCGTATCTTCTCATACCATTTTCTGTAGAAGCTCATGGCTCCTTTAGTCTTGTAAGGGAACTGCAAGGATGAAAACACAGTTTAATAAGGGAAGAACTTCTTAGCGGATGAATCATTTAGGAAGACACCTCCCTACTAGGGACGTCAATTAAGGAGCATCCCCCCATTCCTAACAGCGGAATCAGTCAAGGGGCATCCCCCCATCATCAAGTACCCTAAGGGGCACCCATCCTAGGGATTTTTCCCCAATAGTGGAACAAGTCATGGGGCATCCCCCCATCATCAATTACCCTAGGGATGCCCACCCTAGCGGCACTACCCAGCAATAGAACTAGTCAAGGGGCATCTCCCCCTAAGGGGCATTCCCCCGAGAGGCAACCTCTAGAGGGCATTCCATCACTAAGCAATTGGGCTAAACCCAACATTTCTCGCACTCAGTTTACAGTTTATTCAGGGGTCAACCCCCATCCACACATCATTATTCTTGATTGAAGCGGAAAATTTTTTTTCACCATAAAGTCAATCAAGAATCAAGATGTGTAATCTCAGGAAGTAACTAACTCAACATTTTATTATCTCTTAACAGGTTATTCAAACTCCACAGTAGGAGAGTCATCCACCTTAGGAAAGGGATACACCATCAATCAGGAAAGTCAATCCGCCATAAGAAAGGGGTACGAGGAGAAGTCATCCGCCTTAGGAAGGGATACACCATCATCAATCAGAATATTCGATCCGTCTTAAGAAAGAGATATACACACGTTCGCCAGTAAAGTCGCCAGGGATACATGGGCAGTTAGGAAAGTCAACTGCCTTAGAAAAGGGATACGTATTGGAAAAGGAAAGTCATTCGCCTCAAGATAGGGATACGCGTCAGCAAAGGAAAGTCATCCGCCTCAGGAAAGGGATATGCATCAGCAAAGGAAAGTCGTCCACCTCAAGAAAGGGACACCCAGTAAAGGAGTTCACCTCAAGGAAGGAACCCATCCATGTCACCTCCTCATGTATAATTTCTAAACCCCTGATCATATCGTGAGATCATACAGATCCATATCTATAGTGATCCCATGAGGGGCAATCTATGAGCACTAGATTTTAACGATCCTTCTAACGAAACAATGATGAGAGTTAGATAATTCTTTTCTTTACAAGTGATTAGAGGTGTTCCTACTACAGCAAAGAGAAGTTTGGCCAAGTTTGGAGACCTAATCTGCCCTTAGGTACCCGTAAGGGTCATACTCGATGGTACAGGTCCACTGGTTGACCCGTACGGGTCAATCCCTTCCACTCGCCTGGGAGGGACTCGGGTCCCATACGTGCCCAAATAGTCAGTTTGGTTAGAAAATCATGCCTTATTCAGGAAAAATCAGTCATGAATGCAATTTATTGCATTCAGACTCGATTTACCCCTATAAATAGAAGATTTTTACCTTATTTTCAAGGAGAACAAAGATGGACAGTCAGAAACTAAAAAGAAAGAAGATAGGCAGCATTTCTAGCAGTTTTTCATAGGTTTAGAAAGGGTTTAGTTGAGGTATAAGAGGTATAAAATAGGGAGAAAACCCATTCCTTGAGGTTTTATCCACATTTTATTCATTTCTAACTTCGTTATTTAGGATTTGGGAGGGAAATTTTGTGCACACAAACACTCACCCAAATAGTCCTAAATTCACCATTTTAACATTTACTTCGACTAAGCTCTCTCTCTCTCTCAGCACTGGGATCACTTCAAAGTGGATTTACCTTATATAGGCAATGCTCCTGAGTTTCAAAGAGACTCACACTCAATTTATTTAATAGTTATTTTCATTATTTGGCATGTTTCTTCTTTTCTTCTTGTTTTGGGTCTGGTCCTGACCCATATGAGTCTTGTTGGCTCCTATTTGTCTTTATAAAGACTATATGGATGTGTCATGCTCATATGGAAGGAAATCCAATTTCATTTCATTCTTCATCTATAAATCTTCCATAACTCAACCATTTCAAAATGAGCTTCTACCCGGGTCCTGCAGGACCCGTACGGGTTCCCTAACACCCGTATGGATCCCACCAGTAGTCGTACGGATCCCACCCCACCCGTACGGGTGCTGGCCCCCAGGACAGATTCCCCATTTCTTCTTTTTTTAAATCTATAAAATAAACCAACATCACCATTTGCCATGCAATCATTTTCACTCATAATCCGGTAAATTAACCCATAAAAGTTAAAATGTGTTTTCATAGCAAAATACGTTGAAGACCTATTATTTTTCTCTGATCCTAGAAGTCGTTCAGGTACTATCGATCACAAAACCGCCAAGCTAACGTAATCATATTTTTCCTAATAAAATGTTGACTTATGATGTGCCATAAACTGTGCTAATCTTTGTGGATGTATGGGAATTTATTTTGTTTTGTTTTATAACTTAGAACAAATGTATAGGTTCTTTTGCACTTCCCCCATTTTTCCCCGGTTGTAATTTTTATTCCCCCCAGTTATTGCTTGTACTTTATTGTAAATTGTAAATGCATGAATCGAGTATGAAAGAGTGTAGAAAAATAGGATTTCCATAATAATTCCCCATATGATGAAAATAAAATGGTTTTACGCGGCGAATGTAATTTTGAATTAATTAAATGAGAAATAAGTGACTCATCCGATACCCGAATCTCTGATCTAAAAGCTATGAGTCTCCCACCCATTGGGAACCATACTAAAACTCTTTCCCAAGTAGACAACTTGGGTGGCGACTCTATCATTTTTATCGAGATTTGGGTCTCGATTCTTTTATTCATAAAATTGGTTAAAATGTGCAAACTTGAACTAAATGGTTTCATCATGCCTAAATCAACCAATCACCTCAGTGGGCCTCGCCTTAAGGCTCCAAGGGAGACCCACACGTCATCGACACCTCACAACCCTTCTCTCCTATTTAATTTTTTTTTCAACTTAAAAGCGACTATATCTCACAAACCGTTAATTTTTTTGATACGAGCCTTTACAAATATTTTGTTCGTCTTATTTTAATCTTTAAAACGAAATTCATATTGAATATTTTTTATCAAAAAAAAATTATCGCAGTCTTATATCAGTTTTATCACTTTTCCGAATACTTTTGTTGGGATTTTAATCCCCAATTAAACAATCTTTTAACAAATTAAGCTTATTCTTTCATATTTCAGATTTCAGATTTCAAGTATACATACCGAAAGCATAAATCACATAATATAAATCACACAATGATTTTTAACTCGCTTCCTAAATCTGCGTTTTACAGCACAACTAGTCAATGCATGGTGCAAAGGTACTCCGACAGATTATCATTGATGGCAAAAGAAGGGTACAAAAGTGTAGATACTGGCTGAAACTATCCCAATCTCTCAACTAGCACAATCAGAAACCCTAACTTCTGAATGCTAAAAGAAATCAACAAAGAATCTAGATACAAAACGCCTCACAACACCCAAACAAATCAAAAGACTAAAATAAAACTTAATAACAAAGCAATCAGCCGAAAATGCATCGCATACCAAATTGCAAACCTCCTTATATAGGCACGAACCATAACCGTTCTCATTCACTAACCGCTCTCTAACAAGCTCTCATGCAATCTCACGTGCCTTGCGAAGCTTCATGAATTAACCGATCACCAGGCATTGGAGTTGCAGAAATAAGGAGAGAAACAGAGGGTTTTAAAGAGAAAGGAAAAATGGAATAACGATAAGAATGAAATAAGGATAGGTTAAATAGCTGGGGTAATAAAAGGGAACAGGTTAATAAGTTGAAACAACTGGACTCGGGTCATAAATATAATTGTGGGCTTAAGCAATCTCAAAGCTGCCAAGCCAAACATCTCTTTAGGCCTAACAACTTTATACTTGGTATAAGAGTGGTATAATGTCTTTATAGCACCAATTTTTTTTACAGTAGGTTTTGAAATTCCAGTAAAAACGATGTTATGAAGTTCTTGTACCAAGTAATAAGCTTTTATACATGTTATACGAGTGGTATAATGTATTTATACATTGCATTTTTTCTTCATGTTCACGTTAGTATACATTTTTTCGTGAAAAAACATGCCATGAAGAACTTATACTGGTATTGGTGGTATAAGTCCTTCATGTCATAGTTCTTATTGAACAAAAAAGAACTGTTGTGAACATACAAATATATGTTTCATTAAAGTTTAAGAATGAGTCTTATACCACGTGTAAGAATGGTAAATGAGGTCTTATACTACCCATTTAAATAGAAATGTTTTATGACATGTATAAAAGAACGGTAAAAAATGTTTTTTATCAGGTATAAGAGTGGTAAAAGAGTTATTATACCAACCATTCAAATAAAAATGGGGTAAATAGAGTGGAATAAAAAGTGGTACACCAAGAATAAGAGTGGTATAAGTACTCTTATATCAGTCATTTAAATAAAAAATGTTTTATTATATAAAAAAATGGAATAATAACCATTATATCAGATATAATAGCTTTTATACTTGTCATTTAAACCAAATTGAAAATAAAATTGAATATTAAAATTTTCTTATCTTCTTTTTTCAAAATAAATGAAATTAAGAGATTTAGACACTATCACACCACAAACCTTCTTACCTTCATTCATCTTAATGTTATTGAATATTTGCAGGCTCACAGAAACTAGACCTGGTCATCGGGCGGGCCGGGCCGGGTTTGATCGGGCTTTTAACGAAAAACATTAACTCAAGCCCACGATTTAGAATTTCGGGCTTGGGCTGTGCTTACTAAGCATTTCCAAGCTCGACCCATCACCCATATATAAATTTTTTTCTCTTAATATTTTATAAACTAAATTGAAAAAATTATAATTTTTATACAAAAATTTCTAAATTTTACATACAATTACATTTTTTAGTATAATTCTTTTTATATATAGTTGAAAATAAAGTAGGTTAAAATATGAAAATCTATATAAATCTATTAAATATAATAGAAAAATCTAAAACAAATAGAATTTTTGTTCTTCGGGCGGGCTCGGGCTCGAGCATGGCTTGGGTATTTATATAAAAACCAAACTCGACCCATAGAACTTCGAACTTTTACGGGCTCAGGCCGAACTTTATAATAAAATGAGTCTTCAAATTTAACCGATTTGGACGGGCCCGGCCCGGCCCGTGAACAGGAGACATAATCAGAAAATTACATTCATCATGTTGGATAAGTATTCTTGGAAGTTCGAAGTATATACGGACTTAATAAAAAAATCTCTTTGGAATCATGACATCAATTAAAAAAATTAGTAGCGTAATGTGGTTGGCCAATACCTGGGGCTCATGCCGAGGTCCGTTCCTAACTTGTTGGAGTCCTACGAAAAAAATAAGTAAATTGGAGCCATTTTTATAAAGAAGTCCATTCTTAACATTTGGAAGCACAAAACAAATAAATATAGAATGTAATAAAAGGATCTTCAATTTAAACATTATAATAAAATATTAATATTTTAAAGAAGTTATCAATTGAACTTACAAAAGTTTACCAATTATTGATAGAAGAGTATCATCTAATTAAAATTCAATTAATGTCTGTATTTCAAACTACAAATTAAAAAATTAATAAATATTATTTTAGACCTCTTTCTGCTATGAGTCCTTGGGAGTTTCCCCTATTGCCCACCCCTAAAAACCGCACCAACCATGGCGCATGAAAAAACTCAAAACTAATTCACCATTGGTAGCACCGCCAACCCCAAAATCAATTCAACCATTTACCATGTTCATCTATTGATTCCAAAAAATATAAAACACTTGAAAATGAAAAATTAAGCAAATACTAAAAAGATTTGTCAGTGACACAATTCACCATACACCTTTCGTCCTACATTTCTGCCCTCAAATCCCCCCCTAGCTATCTCCTTTTTTCTCTTCTGTCGCCGCCCATCAAGACCCCCACTCCCTCCTCAAGGAAGATCCAATTGATATCTACACTTCTTTGTGGGTAAAATCCTTCTCTACTCCCCTTGCCACTTTCCCCAATCTCACCGGCTTCCTCTCTTGGCTCGATCTTTAGTTCCTCGCTTATCAGCGTTCCTGCGCTCACGTGATTGGAATATAACCTCCTCGAAGCGCGTTCCATTCTCACTCTACAGTCTCTCTATGCCCTCCAAGACGCTGTAGTCAGATTTTAGGATCGGATTAGCTCAATGGCAGACCGGCAATAATAAAAGTATTGAAATTTTGTAAAAGAATGAAGTAATTTTAATATTTAGTAAGTGTAATTAGCGAAATAAGTTTTTATAAACTAGTGGTGGAACTAGGATTCTGAGCTAGGCAACTCATTCGAACAAGAAAAACTGGCGACGACATCTCATTTTACATTGACGATTATAGTATAAAATATATTTTATATAAATCTAAATATTTATGAGAAAAAAAACGATAATGAATTGTTCATTTTTATATATTTTTTGTGTACAATCTTACATATGATACAAATTACCAAAACCATACCATTTTTACATGTTACACTAACGGTCTATATCTCATACTTAGACATCCTTTATAATTTTATTTACATTATTGTCTTTATTGAATAACATGGTTAAATCCCAAAATATCTTTTCGTAAATTTCATGTTGAATGGCTGATAATAAAACATGTTTAGCGTATTGAATGGTTGTCAAGCATATTATGTTTATAATGTTGTAATTACTAACTTACATATTTTCAGAAATTTATTATTTATTTAATTATCATCCAAGAATAATAAGTTTTATTATTTAATAAATACATTGAAAATAAATAAAATGTAATTTTGGTAAAATAGAGGAGAAAGACGAATGATATTTTCTGTAAATTTTACTGTTACATTGAAATGCCTTCTACAAGCTTATTTATATTAAAATCGCAGGTAGTCTAGTCTCTAACTGAAATGTAACAAACTTGCTGACATAAGCAATCCATGTGAAGCCCCTGTGGATGTATGACACTTAACTTAGTTATGATGCTTGGATCAGTTGATTATGTTGATGTGGAGTGAGCCGGACAAGTTGCATTTCATTCTTCTGACTTTAACATCCTCCCTCACAATGGATCCCACTGTGCTTGAAAGATTTGAACCGCAACTGTGATAGAACAGGGAACATGTGTATTGATGGCAGGCCTTTAGTGAATGAATCTGCTAGTTGTTGTTTTGTGGACATGGATTGTACATTAATGAATCCAGCTATGATTGAGTTCCTTACAATTTGACACTCTATCTCTATGTGTTTTGTCCTTTTCATGAAAGACTGGATTGCGAGCAATGTCCACTGCAGCTTCATTGTCACAAAAGAGATTGACTGGCTTTAGTGATGGAATCTGTAGGTCTAGCAAGTAATTTATCCATTTGAGCTCACAAACTGTAGTGCATATGCTTCTGTATTCGGCCTCTGCAGTTGACCTACTAACTATGCTTTGTTTCTTGCTTTTCCATGAAATAAAGGAGGAACCATATGTGATGTAATAGCTTGTTATTGACTTCCTAGTTACCTTACATGTGGCCCAATCCGAGTCACATAATGCTTGTAACTTGAAAGATGACTTTTATGGGGTAAAACAATCCATACCTCATGGTTCGTTTAAGATACCTCAATACATGTTTGGCAAGCTGTAAGGGGTGTTCATGTGTTTCATTCATGTATTGGCGTAGTTATTGAGTTACAAAAGATATATCAGGCCTGGTGAAGCCAAGATAAAGAAGCCTTCCAACAATTCTCCTGAAAACATTAGCATTATGGATCTTTGAACTAGCACAATCTAAAACAAAACCACTTGGAATAGGGCTAGAAGCAGGTGCTGCATCCTGTAACCCCATATCTCTGATCATATATGTTATGTATTTGGACTGTGTTAGATAAATCCCTGAAGTTGATTATGCAATTTCTACCCCTAAGAAATACTTAGCAAGCCCCATGTCTTTATGGTGTAGAGTTTATGCAATTGTTACTTGAAATGCTGGACTGCAGATGATTGAGATCCACATATTGTTAGATATTTGACTTTGAAATTGTTAATAAGAGATAATAGGAAATAAGTTAGGATTTCATATCAAATATGACAGGATTTGTTTAATTTTGAATTTGAATTGAATAGTCCTATCATGTAAAATCTATAAATAGTGTGTTTGCCATCAATAAAAATATATCAATTTTTTCCTTTCATTTTCTGCATACTTTTATGCTCCATATTTTACAACATGGTATCAGAGCCGCTGCAGCAGAAGCCGACCCTCTCAGATCCCCAAAAATGACGACACGCTTCAAGAAGAATCGCAAGAAGAGAGGCCACGTCAGCGCCGGCCACGGCCGTATCGGCAAGCACATGAAGCATCCCGGCGGCCGCGGTAACGCCGGAGGCATGCACCACCACAGGATCCTCTTCGATAAGTACCATCCAGGCTACAGAAGTTCATTGTTGCAGTAAATATCCAACAGGAGGAGTAGTTGTTTTGACTCCACTCAACGACCAACGACCAACGACCAACAACCAATGACCAATGACCAACGACCAACGACCAACGACCAATGACCAATGACCAATGCCAACAACCAATGAGCAATGCCATGACCATGCCTATAACTATAACCATGATCATATCATGATTATAATCATATTTATCTTTTAAAATAAAATTTACAACTTCAAAGTCAAGGAAGAGTGTTAGATATTTGACTTTGAAATTGTTAATAAGAGATAATAGGAAATAAGTTAGGATTTCATATCAAATATGATAGGATTTGTTTAATTTTGAAAAAAACTGATATAGTCCTATCATGTAAAATCTATAAATAGTGTGTTTGCCATCAATAAAAATATATCAATTTTTTCCTTTCATTTTCTGCATACTGTTATGCTCCATATTTTACAACACATATCAGTATGTCATCTACATAGATGACAGCTGCCAATAAATGATGGTTGTCAATGTTCCCTTTTGTAAACAAACATTTGTCATTCTTTCACCTGTGAAAGCCATATTATTTTAAAGCACTTAACAGTTCTTTGTGCCCCTGTCTCCCTGCCTATTTAAGGCCATAAAGGGATTTAGTTAGTTTGCAAACTTACCCTGGTTTACCCTTCTCATAAACTTCAGGTGGAATCAAAAAAAACTTCCTCATCCAAGTATCCATGACGGTAGGCATTGTTGATGTCCACTTGGTTCACTTCCCATGTTTTTGCTGCAGCTAATGCCAATAAAATCCTAACAATGACAACTCATGCCCCTGGTGTGAGCGGACGACGTTTCGGATGGGCTGCAAAGCCGGGCTGGTAGACCGATCTCCTAGAAATAATGGTTGTGATCGTGATTGTGAAAATGGTTTAACATATTTTAATGTCCAAAAGATACAAGATCTAAATCTTGTACTTAAAATAGAGTCACCACCCGGTTCAGCTCAATTGGGAAATTTTGGTAGGATTTTCCCACCGGGTGGTAGACCATACCTTAAGTAGAGATTCCGAGTTCGGATGATGTTATCTCTTTTACATTGGCCAAGTTAAAAAGTTTCATTCTTTCTTAATCAGTTTTAATCCACCCTGTTTATTGTGTTTTTGGTTATATATGTTGTTAGCACGTTATCAAGCAATCAAAGCGATAAATAAATTATTACAGTCACTAAAAATAAATGTAGAAATTAAAATTATTACAAGGCTTTTCCAAACTATACATTTGTTCTATGCGGTAAATAAAATACCCGAACGCCTAGCATTCGTCTATCCTAAATCTACCCGCACAAAAACGGTTAGAACAAATACTGTTGGATATGATGTATGCCCTTAAGGCAATTAGGGCGATATATCTTTATTAAGTAATAGTACGAATATTTTGTTTAAATTAATAAAGCCATTTGATCTTTTGTTTATATCGATGTGCTTATAAATATATTATAGCTGGTTAACATATATTCATTGAAGTATGTATGCAAAAGTCTTTGACATGTCATAGCATGAAATTAGAGAAATTATAGTTGAACTATATTTGGTGGAACCTGATTCATGTGCAATTATGATTATGTTTAAACTATCCCTAGTCATAGTTTCATCAAGAAAGGATATTGATGAAGCGGAAAGACTAGCATGTGTTTGACACATGGATATATCTGGGAGATATATTGGAGACCGCGGTAAGATAAACACTTGGTATATATATCAATGTGTTAGTGTTTATCTTCATGCAATAAGCTTTGCGAATATCCTCGTACTTGAGATACTAGTTACCTTGTGTGGTACTATCACTATACTTTAGGTCATACCTATACACTCATTAATTTAGGGTGCCACGGGTGATCACGGGTATATTAAAGAGTTGTACCTGGCCACTTGTTGAAGTGATGATTGCCATAAACCTCTAATCAGAGTATGTGTTTGATAGAAATGGTTTCTAGTCAAACACACTATGGTAAAAGGCAATATACTTCGGTAACAAGTTAATAACTGGGATAGCTTAGAGCAACCTTGGTATTAGTGGGTTAACACTTTAACTGAACCCTATAAACCAGATGGTACTAATATTAAAGAATGGAAGGAATTTATCGCATTGGATAACTATTACATTAACCGGGATTAAGTCATAAGCACAAATGACGTTCCGAGTAATGGGGGATGGTAGACCCTTGCTAGAGGTTTACTATAGCCATTTAAGGTAATCGAGTTCCATTTACGGTCTAGAACCTCGAGCCAATGGTTCTATTAGAACAAGGGTTGGTTAAGCCTTTTCAGCTCAATACTTTGGGATCCTATAAGGTCACACACAATGGACCTTCATCGGACTGAGTAAAGAATTAATATAGATTCATTCTATTGTGTAAATATAACATAATAATAATTGGATTATTATTTAATTGTTTAAAAGATGATTGGATCATTTTTTCTAAAGGATTTATTTTTTACCGGCAACTAATTTATTAGGGTCATAAAATAAATATTTATTTAAATTGGAGAAAAAGCTAGAACTGCAAAATTCGAGGATTGGACCCTTCGCTAATAGGACCTGCAAGCCTGAAGGCTTTGCGGGCCTATGCGAGCCCGTACGAGTGCAAAAGCACTCATGGGCTGCAGGCAGCGCAAGCTAGGCTCGCGCTGGCCTGTAGCAAGGCCAGCCGTAAGCTAGGCTCATAGGAAGTCCAGCGAGGCCCAGCCCACGGGATAAGGCTGGCTCGCAAGAGCCTGCCTTGTGCAGCCCTTGCCACCCACGAGCTAGGCTCGAGGGAGAGCCCGTGAGGCCCAGCCCGGAGGACAAGGCAGGCTTGTAAGAGCCTGCCCTATATGGCAAGCACCCGACTTGTAGAGCAAGTCGAGTCGGTGTGGGTAGCACGCGGATCCTATGGGATCCGGGTGTTGCCAAGGGTGGGATGGGGATTTTTCCCCATCCCGCATTAAATACGGGGAGCCCTAGCTCCCCCTATAAATTGCCCCATCTTTCTCCATTTAAAAGCGCACCAAGTTCAAGTAGATCTTGAATCTTTAGAAGATATATTTTCAGGTGGGAATTTTGGAGCGGTCTAGCAATTGCTCAAAGTTCTTTAGTTCTTCCTCATTGGGAGGTTTTGGTTGGTGGGTTCGTGTGGATACTCATAGAGACTATCCTACTTTGGAGGCTTGTGTAACGAAGTTCTGCTAAAGCACGCTTCAACTGGTAAGTCTTCTAATTTCTCTTTTAATTATTAAGTCTTTTTCTTTAATTATTTTTAGACATAATAATTATGCTTAGGTTGTAACGCATGCTTAATTTATTTATATTTAAATTATAACTTAGAGTTGTAATATATTTAATATAAATATTATTGCTAGGATATGATTTGGAATTATGGTACGCTAGCCCTTGCATGCTAACCTAGGTAGTGAATTATTTAGTTAAGGTTTTATTTAATTTATATGCAACTATTAGGAGTTCCTGGGGACAAGGACAAAGTTTTGAATTTTTGCCATGCCTGTTATGCATGTTTAATCTGACTGTCTGTTCCCAACAGTGGTATTAGTGCCTGCCTATTTAGTGCATAATTAAGTTAGAAGCGAACTGAATATTATTTTCTATATGAAATGATTATTGTTTATTTAATTGTTTTAGACAATGTATATGAACTTGTGCTTTTCATTTCAAGGTTAGAAAATGGTTATGAATAATTTTGATTAAGCCAGCTCAACTTACTAAATTATACAAGTGTCAATAATTTCTTTAAATTACATAGGTTATAGTTGCTTCCAATTTACATAAATTGAAAAAACAAAATTTATTAGTTCAAGAGAATTCATTGGTCTTCGAGTTTGTGACCGTACTTGTTCTGGCTAAGGATTGGACTTGGTGTCCACTCCTCATAGGGCATCTCTCCTACCTGGGAACCTATATCGATGCAGCTTGAATTTACCAACGAGGGGATTAAATATGGACTAATTTATTTCTAGTATATAAGATGGTTCTTATATATATATTTCTATAACAAAGTAAAAATTAAATTTATTGAATAAAAGCTTAAAGGAAATGCAATATAAGCATGACAAATACAAGTGTTAATTATTTTGCATATAATCTAGGTCGATAGAATAATTATAATAAAGAGTTGAACCCACCTAAGGTTGGACCTTATAAGTTAATTTCAAAATTCCCTGAATTAATATAAGTTATTATAATTTTGTCCATCTGATAAAATCCTAGATTGGGTGAGACGTTCAACACCAATAAAATCCTAAAGTAAAGATATTAAGGCAAGTTATAGTCTTCCTTACTCAAATTTACAATACGGTCTCTTTAGCCTATTAACTGCTGTGCAAAGCGCTCCTTCTAGTCCACATTGATTGGTTATGAAGTTTGAGATAGGGTCTGCCTTAACAGAATTGGGGTAGTCCACCATAAAATTGGGGGCTAGGCCCATGTCTGAGACATATTCGAGGAGATGCTAATATAAGAGCACACGTCCCTTAGGATTAAGGCAATTTGAATGAATTAGCAATTGCATGAGATACAAATGGAATGGGATTCCAACTATGACTTACTATTATGACTTGACTCATAAAATTGGGGGTTGTAATAGACTAGTTATAGATGCTACCTACTAGGAAATTTAGCTGGGCTAAAATTCCCAAATTCAGTAGAATGAGCTATTGTAAATTTCAAAGAAAATAGTAGGATAAATGTGTTTAATTAAAAGACCTTATATTAAATGCATGTACTTAAACTAATATCTAAACTCTTTTTGTTTTCTTATATCTTAGGTTGAATATGAACTCCATTTTGAAAATCGGTCTTAAATACATCCAAGCTTTAATAGCAATTAACTACCATGAATGGATCAAGGATGTAAAGGACATTCTTAAGGATTATGAATTGGCATATGTTCTTGAGAATCCATTCAAGAAAATTCCTAGCACTGATGCACAGGCTATAATTAAGGAAGCATGGTTGAAATATCTTAAGGATTTGGTTTAAGTATCACACTTGCTGTTAGATACTATAAATCCTATAATACATTCACAGTGTAATCACATGAGTCTGGAAGCCATGCTGATCCATCTAAAGGGTTTGCCTAAAAAGGCAAGGTATGAAAGGTTCAAATTGACCAATGAACTTTGGAACTCTAAGATGAAGGAAGGAACATGTGTTATAGCACACATCAATAAGATTAGAGATTTCATAGTGAAATTGGAATCACTGAGATCTATGGTTAATCAATCCTTGGGAGTGGACATCCTGTTAGGTTCTTTACCCGTCAGCTATACTGATTTTATAAAGGAACGTTACTTTAAAGTTCGTGACTGTACTTTCCCGGAATTGGTTGATGCACTGAGAAAATTTGATGCCAAAAGCAAAGAAATTTCAAGAAAGTCTACAAACAATATTCTCCAGAAAATGGCCCATAGAATATTGTCACCAAAGGAGTAGTTAAAGGGTTTAAAAGGAAGAAAGGAAAGAAGACTTATAAGTATGTCTTCTACCAATGTGAGATACAAAACATTGGAAGAAGGATTGTAAAGCTCTTGCTTCTGAACATTTGAAGAAGAAGCCTGCAGGGGCATCTACTTCAGGTATGTTTGTAATTGAAAACTTTGCTACTTTTCTTAGTGAATCCACTTGGGTATTAGATACTGGTTATGGTTCTCATATTTGTACTTCTGTGCAGGGACTAAGGAACTGTAGAAGACTTGCAAAAGGGGAGATGGACCTACGCATGGAAAATGGAGCCAAAGTTGCTGCATTAGCCATAGGGAGCTTTAATCTTATTTTACCAAGTGCACTTGTTTTAGTTTTGAATAATTGTTACTACATTCCAAGTGTTACTAAGAATATTGTATTTGTTGTGTGTTTAGCAGCAAAAGGATTTAAGATTTTATTTTTGAATAATAATTGTTAGATTCGTATGAATAATGTTCTTTATGGTTATAGGATGTTAAAAGGTGGCATTTATGTTCTTGATACTAAATCAGAAATTTTCAATATAAACAATGTGAAGAAAGTTAAATTAGATAATGAGAATACCTTCTTCTTATGGCATTATCATTTAGGTCACATAAACAAAGATCGCTTAACCAAGTTGCATAAGCGTGGAGACTTGGGCCCAATAGACTTGGAGTCTTATGGTGATTGCAAACCTTGTTTAAGAGGAAAAATGACAAAGTTACCCTTTCAAGGAAAGGGTGAACGGGCTACGAGTACATTGGAGGATACTCCTACTTTATAACCTTTATTGATGATTACTCACGATACGGTTATTTGTACTTGATAAAGCATAAGTGTGAAAGTTTTGAAAATTTCAAACTATTTAGAGCTGAAGTAGAGAAACAACTTGAGAAAAGTATTAAAACACTTCAATTAGATCGAGGTGAAGAATACTTAAGTCAGGAGTTTTAGGATTATCAAAAGGAAAATGGGATAGTTCCCTAGTGGACCCCTCCTTATACGTCCTAGCATAATGGAGTGTTAGAAAGGAGGAATCAGACTTTATTAGATATGGTTCAGTCCATGATAAGCCATGCAGATCTTAGTAAATCCTTTAGGGGATATGCACTAGAGAGCACGGTTTATGTATTAAACAGAGTGCCCTCTAAATCAGTTGATTTCACACCTTACAAAAGTTGGTGTAATAAGAAGCAATCTCTAAGTCACTTAAGAGTATGGGGCTGTTCTGCTATGGTAAAGAGGATAGCGTCAGATAAGCTAAATGCCATATCTGACAAGTGTCTATTTATTGGATTTCCAAAGGAAACTATTGGATATCTGTTTTACTAACCTGAAGCACAAAAGGTATTTGTGTCTCAGAATGCTCACTTTTTGGAAAAGGAACACTTACTTGGAAAATTCAGTGGGAGCAATTTTGAACTGGGGGTTTAAGAGGAAGAAATAGACAATCAACTGATTGACCCCATTCCAGATACACAAGAAAGTGTGATCCAAGAACAACCTGTCGAAACACAATCATTACGAAGATCATGTCATGTTCATAAAGGTCCCGAAAGATATGGTTTTATCATCACTGATGATAAGGAACTGTATCTCATGGAGGTAATGAACCAAGGACATATGATGAGGCAATGAAAAGCTCAGATTTTGATAAATGGCTGAAAGCCATGAAATCAGAAATGGATTCCACATATGAGAACCAAGTTTGAAATTTTATTAATGCACCATAAGAGGTTAGACCCATTGGATGCAAGTGGGTCTTTAAGAAGAAGACTGACACGGACGGTAATGTAATTACCTATAAAACAAGGTTAGTTGTGAAAGGTTATAGTTAACATGAAGGTATCAACTATGATGAGACTTTCTCTCCAGTAGCCATGCAGAAATCCATTAGGATACTCCTCACCATTGCTGCTCATTATGATTATAAGATCTGGCAAATGGATGTTAAAATAGCATTCCTGAATAGGGATTTAGACCGGGATGTGTATATGACACAACTTGAGGGTTTTACATCTAAGAACGGCTCGATGGTATGCAAGCTATAAAGATCCATCTATGGACTTAAGCAGGCATCTAGGAGTTGGAATATAAGGTTTGATTAGATAATCTAGGAATTGGATTTCTGCCCAAAGGCTAATGAGCCTTGTGTTTACAAGAAGGTTAGTGGGAGTGCAGTCGTTTGCTTAGTATTATATGTTGATGACATTCTGCTAATAGGAAATGACATTTCTCTTCTTCAAAGTGTTAAAATATGGCCTTAAGTTTGATACATAGATATATCTGGGAGATTTATTGGAGACTACAGTAAGATAAACACTTGGTATATATATCAATGTGTTAGTGTTTATCTTCATGCAATAAGCTTTGCGAATATCCTCGTACTTGCAATACTAGTTACCTTGTGTGGTACTATCACTATCCTTTGGGTCATACCCATACACTCATTAATTTAGGGTGCCACGGGTGATTACGGGTATAGTGATGACAGCTCGTTGGTAAGCTGAGTAGTTGGAAAGGATCCATTGCTCCGGGTACATTAAGGAGTCGTACCTGGCCACTTGTTGAAGTGATGATTACCATAAACCTTTGATCAGAGTATGTGTTTGATGGAAATGGTTTCTAGTCAAGCACACTATGGTAAAAGCCAATATACTTCGGTAATAAGTTAATAATTAGCATTGCTTGGAGCAACCTTGCTATCAATGGGTTAACACTTTAACCGAACCCTATAAACCAGATGGTACTAATATTAAAGAATGGAAGGAATATATTGCATTGGATAACAATTGTATTAACCAGGATTAAGTCATAAGCATAAATGACATTCTGAGTAATGGGGAATGGTAGACCCTTACTAGAGGTGTACTACAGTCGTTTAAGGTAGTCAAGTTCTATTCATAGTCTAGAACCTCAAGCCAATGGTTCTATTAGAACAAGGGTTGGTTAAGCCTTAACAGCTCAATATTTCGGGATCCTATAAGGTCACACACATTGGAACTTCATCGGACTGAGTAAAGAATGTATATAGATTCATTCTATTGTGTAAATATAACATAATAATAATTATATTATTATTTAATTGTTTAAAAGATGATTGGATCATTTTTTCTAAAGGATTTATTTTTTACCGGCAACTAATTTATTAGGGTCATAAAATAAATATTTATTTAAATTAGAGAAAAAACTAAAACTGTAAAATTTGAGGGTTGGACCCTTTGCTAATAGGACTTGCAAGCCAAAAGGCTTTACAGGTCCATGCGAGCCCGCACGAGTGCAAAAGCACTCATGGACTGTAGGCAGCGCAAGCTAGGCTTGCACTTGCCTGTAGCAAGGCCACCCGTGAGCTGGTCTCGCGAGAAGTACCCCGAGGCCCAGCCTACGGGATAAGGCAAGCTCATAAGAGCCTGCTCTGTGCAGCCCTTGCCTCCTACGAGCTAGGCTTACGGGAGAGACCGTGAGGCCCTGCCCGTGGGACATGTGTGGCAAGGACCCGACTTACAGAGCAAGTCAGGTCGGCGTGGGTAGCACGCAGATCATATGGGATCCGCGTGTTGTGAAGGGCGGGATAGGGATTTTTCCCCATCCTGCATTAAATGCGGGGAGCCCTAGTTCCCCCTATAAATTGCCACCTCTTTCTCCATTTAGAAGCGCACCAAATTCAAGTGGATATTGAACCTTTAGAATATATATTTTTGGGTGGTAATTTTGTAGCGGTCTAGCAATTGCTCAAAGTTCTTTGGTTCTTCCTCATTGGGAGGTTTCGGTTGGTGGGGTTTGTCTGGATACTCATAGAGGCTATCCTACTCTGGAGGCTTGTGTAACAAAGTTCTGCTAAAGCACGCTTCGACTGGTATGTCTTCTAATTTCTCTTTTAATTACTAGGTCTTTTTCTTTAAGTGTTTTTAGACTTAGTAATTATGTTTAGGTTATAACGCATACTTAATTTATGTATATTTAAATTATAACTTAGAGTTGTAATATATTTAATATAAATATTATTGCTAGGATATAATTTAGAACTATGGTGTGCCTAGCCCTTGCATGGTAACCTAGGTAGAGAATTATTTAGTTAAGGCTTTATTTAATTTATATGCAACTATTAGGACTTCCTGGAGACAGGGATAAAATTTTAAATTTCCGCCATGCCTTTTATGCATGTTCAATCCGACTGTCAGTTCTCAATAAATACGGCACGTTGTACGAGGTATATCACGTAACATGCATAATTAGTGAACCAACCAAGACTCGAGTTAGCATGAATATGACATATTTATTTCCAATTTATGGAGCCCAGTTGGATGGCTAAAATGGGGCTTAAACGACATTTACGGGAAAATTCCATTATATCCATATTTTAGACTCGATAATTATTTTAACTAGATTATTAGGGAAAATGTCACATGGTATGAGGTGAGGTCTATTTTTAGAAGGTTCTAGACCTTCATCGTTGCACTGTACATCCTAGCTTTAGAAATTAAACAAGGTCGGAAACGAAAATTAAAATAAAACTGCTGTCCAGAATACCATACTGCCGGTGATATGAATTAGGCCGTTGGCGGCATCGCTGATGCCGCTGGCGGTATCATTCACACCGGTAGGCTGTATGACATTTTGGATACCATAAAGAAAGGGTCCTACAAGAAAATAAGGCTGTCGGGGGCGAATGAGGCCATGGGAAGTATCAACGATGCCGCTGGCGGCATGGTTGATACCGCCAGCGGCTTCAAATGCCTCCGGCATTTTCAGTTTCTTGCAGCAGCTTTTTTTAGCCGGAAATTGACCAAAAACTCAAAACTAGGCATAAAACAGCAAATATAACAAACAAGGAAAATGAAAGCCAAAGAGCTATGAAAGTTAGAATTTTTACTTGGGGGCCATGAATCCACCTCTTCGTGATCCAAACGACACCTCCGAGGAGCTCAAATGATGATTTGGGAAGCAAAGGGTGATTTAGGTCTCTAAATCCTATTTTAGTGATTTCTAAACTTAAATATCACCTAAATATCAGAGAGTTCAGTAGAAAAAACCAAGAAAAGATGGATTGAATCCTCTTTTCTTACCTTTTCTAAACTTTATCCTACTAAAAGTAGCTAAAATGCTCAAAATCTCCATAAGAATTTGAGTGATAGAAGTGTTGAACCCCTATTTTGGCTGAGAAATGATCCTTATAAAGGCTAAAATATGGCGGAAATTGCCTTGGATCAATTATCTGACGGATATAGAGCATAAGGGCACACAGTTGTTCTGCAATAGAAAGCTATGCCACCGCTGACATGGATGATACTACTGGCAGTATCAACAAGGCCGTCGGCGGCCTCGCTTACCTAATAGGTCTGAAAAGCTTAGCTTGATATAAGCCCGAAATTGGGGAAAAGTAATAAAATCTGGCCAAAAGCAATTTCAGCGGGAAGATCTGAATTATTGGGAGTCTTTTTGAATTTTTTGGGTATTTTGGACTAAATTACTTTTTGGGTGCAAATCTTTGATCTGAGCTATCACCGGACGCGTTATCAAACACGTCGAACTGAATTTTTCCAAAAAAAATTCGTAGAGAATTTTGTATATCGGTAATAAAAATTCCAAAAAAGAATTTTTTATCATGAGGAATAAAATCGAATATATGTCATCACTATCTCGCGAGAGGGACTGTAAAATCACATGCTCACAAGCTGCCCCTCAGGATATCACTACTGCCACAGGTCAATATGATTGCATAAAAGAGCAAAGGTTAGGAATTGTACCTGATGGATGACAAGGTTTTGATTCCATCAGTGCCTCTATTTGGTGACTGGTTTGCCCCTTGGCCGGGCTTGAGCTTTGTAGATTTGTTTGCCCCTTTGTCGGGCTTAGGCTTTGAGATTGATTCACCCCTTGGTCAGGCCTGGGCTTTGATGTATTGTTTGCCCCTTGGTCAGGCTTGAGCTTTGAGGAGTGGTTTGCCCCTTGGTCGGGCTTAGTCTTTGAGGAGATCTTGGCAAGAAGGGTCTAAAGAGCCAGATTGGTCTTGTGCCAAGAAGGGTTCGAAGAGCTGGATTGGTCTTTCGCTAAGAAGGGTCCGAAGAGACAGGTTGGTCTTTCACCAAAAGGGTCTTACGAGCCAGTCGGTCTTTGGTGGAGAGAGTTTGCCAAGGGGGTCCGAAAAGTAGGTCTTTCACCAAGAAGGGTTCGAAGAGCTGGATTGGTCTTTTACCAAGAATGGTTTGAAGAGCCAGGTTGGTCTTTCACTGAAAGGGTCTTACGAGCCAGGTTGGTCTTTGGTGGTGAGAGTTTGCCAAGGGGGTTCGAAGAGTCAGATTGGTCTTTTGCCAAGAAGGGTCCGAATAGCCAAGTTGGTCTTTCCCAAAGAAGGGTCTGAAGAGCCGGATTGGTCTTTCACTAAGAAGGGTCCAAAGAGCTAGGTTGGTCTTTCACCGAAAGGGTCTTATGAGCTAGGTCAATCTTTAGTGGAGAGAGTTTCGAAGAGCCGGATTGGTCTTTTGCCAAGAAGGGTCCGAAGAGCCAGGTTTGTCTTTTGCCGAAAGGGTCTTATGAGCCAGGTCGAACTTTTGTATATGGGTTGCCCCCGTTAATCGGCAATAAGCTCCTTTGGTTTTGAAGCAAGTGTCATTTGAGTAGCAAGCGTTACTTGGTTTGCATTTTGCATCAACTGTCATTTGTAGATCGCATTACGTGCCTCTGTATTAAGAATTAGAGAAACTCGAGTTAGTCAAAGGATAAGTAATATTTTTACTACTTGATCGATTTTATGAAACAAAAATATTTTTTCCCCTTCAATCAACAGTAAAAACAAAAGTATGAACTATAAATTGAGTTAGGTTTTTTGGGGGGGTCCGGAGGAGTCATTGCGGAGGTTTGACGGGTTATCTAAACCATCTTGAGCGTGCCCCTTTAGGTTTATTTTTTATTAGTAGATGACTCCAAGAAGTAGGAGAGAACTTTTCCCCTTCCAAGTGCTTCTTATTGACTGGTGGATGTTGGATAATTGGTTGGTGTAGCTTGATCAACGTGTTTGGGATCTTGCCCCTAGCTTTCGTGCCTTGATAGTTTTGCTTTGGATATTCTGGGAAATAGAACTTGGAAGAGTGTATGCATGAAATGGATATATTCATGACGCATGATTATGCGGTATTCCGTTAGATCACGATGGATGAGCAAATGATGCCTCTGTAGTGACCAGTTAGGCTCGTGTGACAGGAGTGAAGTTCCTTAAGGACAACTACGACGAAGGGCTTAGACCCGAGTTTGAGTCTAGTTTGAGGCTCGATCTTTTTGTGGGGAGGGCGAACGATATTTGTCTTTCTCCCAATGATGGCATACCTTTGCTTTTCTTGATTATTTTTATTTTGGTTCTACATTTTGCATAGACTACCCCTAGGGGTTTTCAATCTATCGAACCTTGTCTTAACTTTTTCCTGGACCGCCCTTTCAGGTTTTCAATCCAGCAGACATGTTTCTTGCATAGACCGTTTCGGATTTTCAGCCCATCTTTTTTCTCTTTTTTTATTTTTTTTGTTTATTTAGCCTTTATTTTTGCGTGGATCGCTCTTTTTGGGTTTTCAATCCAACAGACTTATTTCTGACTTTTGCATGGACCTGGATGTTTTCAGCCTATCCGGACTTATTTTTCTTTTTGATATTAAATTCTTGTGCACTTATTATGGGTGGGCTTTGAGTACACTTTGTTAAGTCTACTTGCAATGTTTTCACCATTTGGTTGCCAGATATTCATGCAATCACAAAGCATAAAGATTTCACTACGAAAGACACTTTTAGTGAATGAATTTAACCAGAGTACAAGATTTTAGTAACCATTTCCATTAATCAAACACCCAGTGTTAACCAGTCTTTACAGATTTTCAAGTTAACATCTGATTATTTTTCTCTCCTGCCCCTGAACCGCCCTTTTTGGGTTTTCAATTCAGTGGGCGATTTTCTAAATAGATATCCTAATTTTTTCCTAGCTAGTTTGCAGAATACCAACCATCGGGTGTCACCCTAATTTTTTCCCGATCGGTAGAAGATCGAAAGGCGGGTGATTTATTATGTTTTTTTTATTCTGCCACTTTTCTGATTTATTTCTTTTGTTTTAGATCTGATAACTCTAAAGCCCGTCCTAGTCGATTAGGTCGATGAACTCGCTTTTTCCCATGCTTATGATCTTGACTGTCTTGTTTATTGAGTACTTTCTTGATCATAAGGGGCTTGATTTCAATTGGCGATACCGCAAGGGTTTGGTTCGTGGGAGTTTTAATGCTTATGTAGCGCTTGGCTTGTTTGTTGTTTTGACTATTTCTTAACCATCATTTGTACAGAGGGGGTTATGCTCAATTGCACATCTCCCAATTAATTTGGAAATTTGCCCCTCAAAATTGGATTTCATTGTGTGAGACAATATGACAAGATGTGTCATGCCGAGCCAAGACATGTTCCTTTATGAATTTGACCATCTTCTTAATGGCTTCATAGACATAGGATTTGGCTTTTGGCTACTTTGAGAAGTATTGCACGACCATTTTGGTGAACCTGTGTCCAAGAGTTGATGACAGTTGAATCTTATCGATCATACTTATCCTTTATGATAGGCAAGACTAAAGAGTTGAGAGACTGTGAAGTCCGATAGGAGGAAGGTGTTACTAATTCCCATGAACCTATTATTAATGGCACCTTTTCATCTTAGTGACGCAATTGCAATTCGGGGTTTCTCAAGGTACATACCACCCACCGAATCTTCTTTTTGAAATAGTTCATATGATGGCTGCAAATGGTGAAGCTTCCATTTGATTAGCTTGTACATGGTACCCTCGAGGATGGGATGCTTGGAAATTTGTTAGCCTATTCTAAGCGTATCCTCGTATGACCAGGCTTAAGCGTTATCACGATCTTTAAAAACTTTTATTATGTCATATATGTTTTAGCAGGAGTTAAATTATTGGAAAAGGTTACTATTGGTCCCTATGCGTACACTCAATGAGTCATGTAAAACTTTTTTACAATAAATATGGCTCCGCTAAGTGAAGTCAGCTGGCTGAGAGAAAAGACTAGAAAATGTGATTAACTAAGGGACACAGAGATTTTATACTGGTTCGGTAACCTGTGCTTACATCCAGTCTCGAGAGAGTGTCTCGAATTTAATCCACTAATCTCAACTCCTAATGTGAGTAATGATTTCATCATGAATTTTATTGAGTGCTTCTCCATCATTAAGGACATCTGCTTGAACCTGTTTGGTTTGGTCTCTAATATGACCAAGTTTCTGATGAAATGTTGGCTCTAGTTCATCATCTGCCATAACGATATCACTACTCAGAGCATCTGAAATATTAAGTCTCTTTAAGGCATTAAGCACAGCTCCCTCTGAATCTTTAACACCCTTCAGCATCTCATCCTTTACATTTTTTAGCTCAGTAGATAACCCATGCTGCTTGGTTACTACTATGATTAGAGCATCAAGTCCATGTACAACTACATTCAAGCGAGTTGTGGTCTCGTCATTCTCCTTGCTCAGAATGCTATAACCATCTAGCACCTTCAGTGTTGCCTCAAGTAAGGGATTAAATTTGTCAATCATTGAGTTGCGGAAATCCCTTTCATCATTAAGCACTTTGTAGTTGCTCTCATAGATCTTAGCTATCTGCTTCATTAGCTCTGCAACTTCCATCTTCAAACTAGCTGCCTGCCTACCTGTAATAGATAACAAAGGCAAAGTATGGGATACTATAGCCTTCACCAAGGAAAACTCGGTAGGTACTGATTTGAAATAGGCCTTCACCTCCTTAATAGCCTCCATAAAACCTTGCACTGGCTCCACAGCCTTTGTAATCTTCCTTAGAACTTCCTCAGACATTGATGATTTTGCTATCTTAGCATTTGTCCTCAGTCCTGGAAACCTTTCTCTTCCCATCCTACTTATGTCTCCCAATAATGCAGCATTTGCATTGAATTGGGGTTCAGGATGAGGTTGTTCGGGTGGTTGTTATTGTTTAGGAATCTTCTCAATAATTGGAGGTCCTTTGACTGGTAGAGGTCCTTCTAAATATAAAATTTCTCGAACTGGAGATCCTGTGGGGGAAAGATATGGAATAATGGTTGTTTGGTCAGAGTATGGGTTATTTTAGTCAGAAAGTTGGTTGATTTGGTTGGAATTGGATGTGCATGGTGTTTGGCTTTCTGGTAAGGGTAAGGCAGAGATTAGAGTAGGTAAGAGTGGTGTTTGGGTGGATGTGTTTAGGAAAGTGAAGAAATCTTCAGGTTCTTTCTCCTTTTCTATAACACCTTCAACAACGGACTCACTGACCTGACTTAGAGAGTCCTTGGTCAACTGAGCTCCGTGCTCAACTATATCTACTTCATCCTCCCTGTCTTTGAGATCCCCTTCATCCTCATCTATCACAATCTTCATTCTCTTCAATAGCCTTCTCTTTCTCTCCTTCCTAGCCTCCTTTACTTCCTCAACAATCAGAGTGACTTGCTGGTCAGAGTTTAGCACATTGAATTCAACAGCTTCTACTTCTATCACATTATCTTCCTTCTCCTGCTCTTCTCGATTATCTATTCCATCCAGAGCTCCTATAATCTCATCAAGAACTTCTAGCACTTCTCTCTCAGCCAAGCTAGCTACAGCCTTTTGTAGAATTCGCTCAGTGCTAGTCTTAACTTTAGCTGCTACTGCTGCTTCCTCCGCCTTTCTCCTTATAGTGGCTTCTATCTCCTCCTGCTTCTTCTTAATTCTCTCTTTCTTAGCAGCCTTTATTCACTCAGCTTCTTCTACATCTTAGATAACTCTTGTCCCTCTCTTCACCATTAGCTTCTTCTTGGGCTGACCTACTTGGGGAACATGAACTCATGTAGCTTCCTTTCCCTTTGTAGTCACCTCATCTAGCTGAGTTGCATCTCCCTTCCTCTTCTGTTAACTCTTCAAGGGAATTTCTTCTTTCAATTCTTCCTCAGCTCTCTTCTATTCCTCAATCTCTTAAGGGGTTAGCTCTCTCCTCTTATCTTCTTTAACTTCCTTAGAGGATCTTGTCTTCTTTGGGACGACAACTGGAACTAAGCTCACTGAGCTCCCTTGCTTTTCTCTCTTGGAGTCTTTTCTAACCTCCTTCTTACTGCCTTTCTTTTCTCCTTCTCCTTTCTTAGCCCTAAGCTTGGTAATCCTCTTAAGCTCCTTTTCTATAAAGGCATCCAAGGTCAAGTCCTCCTCATGGGGCTGAATAGGCTTCATTTCTATGATGGCCTTGGGATCCTTCATTCTGACTTTTCCTCTTTTCAGCTTGATGTACTTTGTATTAGTAGGCCTTTCATTAGCTTTGAGTCCATGAAAGTGAGCATTGCTCAGGATTTTGGACTCAATCACCTTCATCTGGATTTTGGTTTTGATAGCCCATGCTTCCATATCAATCTCATAGGCCCTGCAAATCTCCATAAATAGCTACCCATACACCTTATGCTTATTGACCTTTAAGAATCTGTGAAGAATGGCCAAGGGCCAGTTGATGCTCATGCCATGGGTCAACGCATAAACAAACACTCGCTCAAACTTGGAATA
Source organism: Euphorbia pulcherrima (assembly GCA_947683365.1). Classification (NCBI taxonomy): domain Eukaryota; kingdom Viridiplantae; phylum Streptophyta; class Magnoliopsida; order Malpighiales; family Euphorbiaceae; genus Euphorbia; species Euphorbia pulcherrima. Next base: position 12,561,280 of record CANTUS010000016.1, read on the forward strand.
GCTCCCTGTAGAGCCTATCTTTGGCAGCAGCACCTTGGTCACTAACTCATGTGCTTGTTTCCCTTCTTTTGTGAACATGGCAGCTATAAGCTCTCATGCCTTATAATCTGCTAGAACTTCATAGTCTATGCAAATATCAACATGATCTCCATTATTGACTACTCGCAGCTTTAGTCCTCTTTCTTTCATTCCCAGTAGACTTGCAATAAGCTTGGGGTTCACATACACTTTCCTCCCCATCATTGTGGTTACAAATAGGTCCTTATGACCTTCCACCAAGTGGATTCCATTATAGAATCTATCCACTATCTCCTTATAGCATCCATTTGGGAGTTCAAAGAAACCTCTCAAGTGATGCTGACGCGCCTACTTCCCAAACTTCTCATCACTACAGAAACTCAGCATGTCTACTATAGTGGGTCTATCTACCTTTGTTTTCTCCATAAAACACCAAGAGGTTGGAATATACTTTGTTCCTGTTGGAATTCTGATTTCTTCCATGTTGTTTGATCACCAACTAAGCCATATGATCTCTGGTAGTAACCTAGTGCAAATAGATCAGAATTTCTCCCTGATGTGCTCGTCATAGTGACTTTGCTTTGAGAAAAATAGAGATTTTTAGGGATTCAGGAAGAAAGTTGTAGAGAAAGGAATTTTGGTATAGCCAAAAACTCTTCGTATAACCTGCAAAGCTACCTGTACGACTCATAATCAATGGTCTTAAGATTCAACGATTAGATTTCATAATGTATACCGTAGGATTAATGAAGGCAAAAAACACAAAATAACTGCTCTGAATATAGATTGTCTAATAACTTGCTACCATTTCTATCAAGTTTAAATTTGAAGGATAACCGGTGACAATTAAGGACGTGTCCAAAATTCAAGCGGCAAAAGAAATACTTAACCTAATTCACAAAAGCACAGCGTGTGGACTAGTTTGGTCAGCTCTAGAATAGGTCAGAGTGAGATGTATTTCTTCAAATTGGATTGGACATTCTGATCAGCTATCTTAGCATGTTGAATTGATCCTTTCCAATAGGCTTTGTGAATATGTCAGCTCACTATTCTTTAGTATGAAGGTGTGTGGGCTTGACTTCTCCTTTTAGCACATGATCCATTATGAAGTGATGTCTAATATTGACATGCTTCATCCTGCCATGTTGAACTAGATTTGTGGATAGGTCAATTGCACTCTTATTGTCACACACAGCTTCAAGGCACTTAGACTTTATACTATAATCCTCCAGTTGCTACTTGATCCATAGTAGTTGTGCTACATAACTTCCTGCAGTAATGTACTTAGCCTCAGCTGTACTTAAAGTGAAGTCTGTATTACTTGGATGCCATAAACCTGCATCAATAGAGCCTAGCAAATACCCGAGAATTTTGTTAACAACAACTAAGTTAGATTCTCTGGGGTTAGCTTAATATCTTGCACAATAACATACAGCATATTGAATGTCAGGCCAACTATTAGTTAAGTAAAGTAAAGAACCAATGATACCTATGTAGAGCTTACTCTCTATAGGTTTACCTTCCTCATCTTTACTCAGAATTGTATCGGTGGCCATGGGTGTTGACATTGGCTTGGCTTTATCCATGTCCAACTTCTTGGTACTTCCTTAGCATACTTAGCTTGGCTGATGAAGATCCCATCATCACCTTGCTTGATTTGCAAACCAAGAAAGAAGTTAAGCTCTCTCATCATTGACATTTCAAATTCTTTCTTCATCTACCGGCTGAACTCTTTGCATAGCTTTTCATCAGTTGCTCTAAAAATGATGTCATCTATATATATTTGGACTAGCAACACATCTTGATGCCTTCTCTTGTATCTGCTTTTCCTCTAATATAACCTTTGCTGATCAAAAATTTAGTCAGCCTCTCATACCAAGCTCTTGGAGCCTGTTTCAGTCCATATAGAGCTTTCTTCAGCTTGAAGACATGATTTGGATATTTAGGGTCTTCAAAGCCTGGGGGCTATCTGACATAGACTTCTTCTTGAATATAACCATTAAGAAATGCACTCTTAATATCCATTTAAAATAGCTTAAAGTTCATATGGGATGCAAAGGCACAAAGAATTCTTATGGCTTCAAGTCTTGTTACTGGTGCAAAAGTTTCTCCATAGTCAATGCCTTCTTGTTGATTATAGCCTTGAGCAACCAGTCTGGCTTTGTTTCTAACAACATTTCCAGCTTCATCTAGCTTATTCTTGAAAACCCATTTGGTGCCTATGATTGACTTTCCTTTGGGTTTCTCCACCAAATCCCAAACTTCATTTCTTCTGAATTGATCCAGCTCTTCTTGCATTACAATCATCCAGTTGTCATCAAACTCAGCATCTTCAAACATCTTTGGTTTAATTATAGAGATAAATGTTGAATGGCTCATCATTCTATTCAGCTGGCTTCTACTCAGCACTGAATTTTGCATACTATCAAGAATCTTGTCAACTGGGTGATCTCTTCTTACTCTGACTTCTTTTGGTAGATCAATATCAACTCGCTGAGCTATAGATATTGGTTGACCATCCACATTATCACCAAAGTTGATTAACTGATCTAAGTCAACTTCTTCTTTTTGTTTTTCTGGTACTGGACAGGAATAATAATGGGCTGACTAACTGATCAACTGACTTGATCCTTTTCTCTTTCATCATCACTTGCTTCTCTGCCTGCATTATTAGTTTCATCTAAATCTACATGCATGGACTCCTGTAAGATGCCAGTCCTTTTGACATACACTCTGTATGCCCTACTGTGTGTTGAGTAACCCCGAAAGATTCCTTCATTAGCCTTGGGGCCAAAAGTAGCCAATTGGTCTTTAGTGTTTAATATGAAGCATCTACAACCAAAGGCCTTAAGATGACCAACCTTGGGCTTGCGCCCCTTCCAAAGTTCATAAGGAGTTTTATTCAAAACTGGGTGAATTAAAACCTATTTAGAATGTAACAAGCTGTGTTAACAGCCTTTCCCTAGAAATACTTTGGTAGATTATTATCACTCAGTATAAAATGACCCATCTCTGCAATAGTGTGATTCTTTATCTCAACAACCCCATTCTGCTAAGGTGTATGAGGGGCCGAAAAGTTATGGTCAATACCATGCTTGGAATAGAATTCCTCAAACTGCCTATTTTTGAATTCTTTTCCATGGTCACAGCGGATTCTATTAATTTTAAGGTCTTTTTCATTCATGATCTGGGTAGCCAACCTAGAGAATGATTCAAATGTTTTTTCTTCGCTTGCTAGCAAGACAATCCAAGTGAACCTGGTCAGATCATCTACAACCACAAGGGTGTATTTCATTCAACCTAGACTTGCTGGCACAACAGGCCCAAATAAATCCATGTGTAGGAGATCAAGGGGACGAGAAAAAGATATATCAGCTAATGATTTAAAGGTCTTTCTAAATTGTTTCCCTAGTTGGCATGCTGAGTAGAGTCTCTCTTTTTCAAAGGCTAGATTGGGTAATCCCTCAATAAGTTCATTTCTGGCTAATTTGGACAGAATTATCATATTAATATGTCCTAACCTTCTATGTCATAGCCATGAGTTTTCCTCCTTAGAAACTAAGCATATATTATTGGAGCCAAGGGATAAATCAAACATATAAACATTATTAATTCTAGGAGCATAAAGAATAGTTTGGTTAGAGTTACCATCAATGACTGAGCAGCCTACTGAGTCAAATATTACTTTTCTACCTTTGTCACACAGCTGAGCAACGCTTAGCAAGTTAAACTTTAGGCCTTTCACCAGAGATACATTATCAATTGATATTGTGCCATTGCCAACAATCTTTCATTTCTTGTTGTCTCCAAAATTGATACTTCCATTTCTTCTTCACTCCAATGTGATTAATTGCTTTTCATCACCTGTCATATGCCTCAAGCATCCACTATCCAAATACCACATTCTTGTATCATCAGTGGATCTCAGGCTCACTTGCAAAACAGTTAAGTTTTCTTAGGAACCTATGCCTTTTTCTGGCTAGGTCCTCCTTTGTTAGTGGTGGTCATCCTTGATGAGTCATATTCATCATAGTAACCATTTTTGTACCTACATGACTATAGCATATCCTGGCTTACCATAAAAATTACATGCTACCTTACGATTGGGCCTACTTACTTTACTCTTTTAAAAAAACCTTCTCAGAGTGGTAAGTGTGGTTACTCTGAGTATTCTTGTTAGGTTGAGGAGGGACCCACACCTTTTTCAAAGCTGTTAGTTCAGCAGCTAGCTCATCCAATATCTTAGTGAGTTTGCAGTTATATCCATTTTTGTACTCAGCTTTTTTGGTTAGGTATAGGATATCCAGTGAGGTAGAGGAATTTACATCGTTTAGATCATCATAGCTACTCTGAAGTACTTTGATGTATTTGGTTGACTTCTTAGTCACATTAATGGCATCATTAAGTATTATGGCAAGCTCATCTAAAGATAAAGGGGGTTCAAAATTTACCTCAGAGTGATTTCCTATGTCTCTACTTTAGTCAGCTGATTAACTGGCAATGGAAGTAGTTGGTTGGTTAGCTGACTCTGAGTGAACTAGATCATCCTTAGCCATTAGGCACACATTGGCAGAATATTTTGCCTCTTCATCTGAGGATAATGACTCTTGTTCAAAGTCACTCAAGGTAGCAGTTAGGGCTTTCTTACTCTTCTTCTTCTTAAACTTATCCTTCTTGGCCTTAGGACAGCTTGACTAAATATGCCCCTTCTCACCACATTCAAAGCATATGATGTCTTTGTTATGCTCTTTGTTGAATTCCTTTTATGGTCTATCAACTGCTCCCTTCTTATACTTGCATGTCTTTCTGAACTTTTGAAAGTTCTTTTCTTTACCCAGATATCTCCTAAAATTCTTGGTCATTAGAGCTATCTCTTCTTTTCTGTCCTCCGGATATTCTTCCTTAGAGGGATCTTCTTCATCATCATCAGCTCTCAGAACAACAACTCTACTAGAGCTTTCTTTCTCTTTGGACATGTGCTTCTTGGACTCATCTTCATATTATTTCAAAGAGATCTCATGAGTCAGCAGAGATCTAATCAGCTCATCAAACTTATAGGTCTTCAGATCATGAGCCTCTTCAATAGCACTCTTCTTGGCTTCCCAATCTTGAGTCAAACTTCTAAGGATCTTCTTGAAAGTCTCTTCTTCTGTGAAGGTCTTGCCAAGTCTTTTTAGCTTACTGACTATATTCATGAACTTGGTGTTCATGTTGGAAATATCCTCCTTAGGCTTCATATGAAACCATTCATAATCCCTCATAAGGATATTGATCTTGGACTCTTTTACCTTGTTAGTACCTTTATAAGTTACTTCCAACTTCTTCCAAATCGTTTTAGCTATCTCGCTTCCAGAGATGCGATTAAACTCATTAGCATCAAGAGTACAATGAAGATAGTTGATAGTAGTTGCATTTTCCTTCAATCTGATCAAGTCTGGACTATCCCATTCATCAGAGTATTTATCAGCCTTTACTCCATTCTTTATAATGGTGGGAACATATGGGCCTTCAACAATAGCCATCCAAGCATGCATACTCTGAGACTGGATGAAATTCTTCATCTTGTTCTTCCAGTAACTATAATGCTCTCTATTTAACATAGGAGGCCTTGTGACTGACATCCCTTCAGGAAGAATATAAGCTTGAGCCCTTCCATTGGATTCTCCTTTGTACGCCATAGTCTTTATCTCAAGGATTGTGAAATCTTTGAAATGAGAACTGCTCTGATACCACTTGTTGGTCCATATGCATACAATCAATGAGTCAGAAGGGGGGTGAATGACTCACTCAAAGAACTTGTAAAACTTTTTCGCGATAAACATGGCTCCGCTGAGTGAGGTCAGCTAGCTAAGAGAAAAGACTCGAAAATGTGATTAAGTAGAGGACACAGAGATTTTTATACTAGTTTGGCAACCTGTGCTTACATCTACTCCCCGAGAGAGTGTCTTGGCTTTAATCCTCTAATCTCAACTCCTTTACCCTAGGCGGAGAAGCCTTTCACAAACTACCCAATTACAGTAAGTACCCTCCAATTTGCAATTGCTCACCCGCTAACTAGAATACCTACTTCTATCAGCAATACACTATAAGTCTAAACAGGAGCTAGACTTAACTCATAGAAATGTTGATCTAGTTACAAATGATCTAATATTATAATTGATTGATCTATACTATTCTCTCGTGTTCAAAGTTGATTCTCGCTGAGTTGTGCTTTCTTGGTTGAATTCCTTTAAAGCTAGTAAATTGATAGATTTTCTACTTCTTGGAAATTCAAGTGTAATCACCAAGTTCTAATGCTTGCCTTCTTGCTCCTTTTATAGTTGGATTGGGAAAGTAGCCCCTGAACTTGTCTTGGCATCTTCTAAAATTTCCTGCTCAGTAATTCACCCGTTGCTTCTTCAAATTGATATGTTAAGAGATAGAATTACAACATTGTGAAATACATTTCAATCCATTAGATTGAAACTCGAGCTCTAATTTGAATTCTTTGTCGTTTCTTGCCAGTCTTCCGTTAGAGAGAACTCGTGCTGACTTGCCATGTGTCTTTATCCTATTCCCTCTGGTTTTCTGACATGTTATAGAGTGCACGATACAAGGTTGGTAGATCTACATAATTACCCAAAGTGGCAATTGACTTGTTGCAGCCTTGTATAGGAAGACTTTGTCATTTTCTTCATAATTTTGTGTCTTGTCAAGGCATTAATTCTTTTTATCTTTGTCTTACTAATGTTCCTGCAAAAAGCAACACTAAAATCAAAGATACCTTTTTACCTTAAAAGGTAAGGTTAGCAGCATTGATAGACTAGAAGTAACTCAGCTGAAAGATAAAGCGTAAAACACACAGCTGAACCAAAATCTAAATATTAAGTATTTTGAGTGAATAATATTAAGTCAGCGACCTAAGTGACTAATCAATCCAAAAATACTCAGTGTCAGACTAAATAGCTAGGTCAGCGGAGACTTGAAATTCTACCCTCTAATTTACTAACTCTCATACAACCATAGACTATTTATTTTAAATGATCAAAACTTAAGCACAAGTGAGTCATCCACTGAGTCAGTCCAAACTCGTGCTTGGTTCAACAGTTACCACTTGGGAGATTCCATTTGTACTAGAATTAATTCTATGCTTATAAAGTATCTCGAATACTGAAAATGTTATGCATATGTTCATATGAATGCGTGGACCAACTGAACAAAGCAAGACACAAGTAAATGAAATGAAATTGTTCACCGAATTAAAATTTTTAACAGTGGAATTATTTAAAACTAAAGAAAATTACATATTTAAATAGCCATCCACCATATACAGAAGGTCTTGCAAGGTCACACGTTCGGGCATGTTGGAATTGACATCCCTACTTACCATCGAATTATGGCAGGGGGTTATTCATGGTGCTAGGTGCCTTCTCGGGTTCAGCAATTTTCTTATCCCTCACCAGACGTTGTAAGACGTTGAGTAGGTTTCTACAGTTATCAGCGCGATGGCCCATCTGAATGTGATATTCATAAAAGTTGTTCTCATCCTCAGGTTTAGATGGCTTATACTCATGGAGGGACTTGAGAAAACTAGCCTCCCGCAACCTAGTGAAGATTGTTCTGAGTGGAAGCTTATAGGGATTCACCAAGACAAATGGGTTGGCACCAGGTTGGACTGCGGCGGCTAATGGTGGCATCTGACTGACCGCCTGAACCGCAGCGAAAGCCTTAGGCTCAGTAAGTGTAGGGCTCATGACAAGGGTATCATTGTTCTTCTATACCATGGTTTTCTAGCCCTTTTAGCTCTCTCACGCACGGCTTGTTGCTCAATTTTCTCAGCTTTTTTGAATACTGCCTTGTACGAGGGGAACGGATAGGCAGCCATCTCTTTGCGAAAAGTGGGAAGAGATCCTTCTAGGAGTTTCACATTCATCTCTTCAAGGCTCAACTTAGATTTCATCAAGACCTGAGTTGACATCCACCGGTTAAAGTACTACTTGAAGATTTCATTGGGTAGCTGGCAGACCCCTACAAGGTGCTGAAGAATCATTTCCATCATGGTATTGAAACTATAGTGCACTTTCAAAGCTTCGGAGAGGAGCTTCCAATCAGTGACAATGTGTTGAGGTAAAGTGTGATACCATTCAAGTGCAGGGTCTCATAGAGAGCAAGGAAACATTTCAGCAAGGACCTTGTCACTTAGCTTCTTCACTCTCATGACGCTTTCGTATATAATGATGTGAGAAGTAGGGGCCCCAGACCCATCATAGGGTGCCATATTAGGCATAGTGAAGTTATTGGGGACCTAATCCTCATTTCGCTCAGGTTCCTTAGCAGCCAAGAGTTGGCAGATATAGGCTTGAATCTCGGGTGTCACGCCTAAAGGCTACATGACCTAGTCATTGATCGGCTGATGGGTGAAAGCCATAGCCTCGGGTGTCATGCCCGGAGATTGTGTAACCTGGTGGTTCGAAATTGGTAGAGATGGTGGAGGAATGTCCAAGTGGGGATGAGCGATTAGCTGGATACTGAAAGGGTTTTGGGGGTAGGTAGTGCCTCTGGTAGTTCCCAAAGGCTAGACTAGTCCGCCATAAGAAGCTGAAAACTGATGAGTGAATACTAGAGGGACTAAGTTCTGAGCCAAAGGTCTCGAATGGTAAGGGACAATCGACGGGGTTGTCAAGGTTTGTAAAAAGGCAGAGGTTCACCCAAACTGAAATGGGCTTGCCACCAGTTGAGTTAAGGTTGTTGGGTGAAAAATAGGTGCAATGGGTCTTATCCCTACCAGACCGGCCAACATCTATGTTGTATCATTCTGGGCTTGCATATCGGACTCAGAGACCCAGTCAGAGTTCTTATCTTCAAGGGCTTTCTTGATAGCCACTTGGACAGTGGTTTGGATAGAGACTTGGAATGCATCTGAGTTCAGAAACTGAGCCATAGCACTGGCAAAGTAAAAACTAGGGGGCGATTGAGATCCTACTTGGGAGGTGGGAGTAGGGCATACTTGCTCCTCAAGCAGAAGAGGATTTCCATCATTATTTAGGAAAGACATGACTTACTACTATGAATTCTGACCTAACTAAATCTACCCTGAATCTGACTCCCCACTAGAATCAGTATATGGACCCCTTCAATTTCTGTGGTGACGACCCGGGTGAGAGAATGATAAATCAGACGGTGCTCAGGCCTTCTCCAAATTGGCGTGCGATAATAACTTTGCCTCCTCCTAGCTGATATGGTAGGCAGTGAATCAGATCATACATAGATTGAGTGATGCCATGGATGGGGTGAATGGCCTTTGTCTAATAATCGATGAGTGGTATATATGGCTGCACGCAGACGTGGTTAGTGATGATACGGCGGCTTATCCCTCCAACATCCATAGGACATTGTACCCATCATCATGCATAGTGATATGTTATGACTCAATGGGGTACAAAAGAAGTCATACGGATGTTGCTAAACCTCTTCCACAAATAGAGATCGGTAAGGGTAAGTTGATTGGTTTGGCACTCGAAGTCGATGCATGGGAGATGTATGAGCACATAGCACATAAAGCGTCCCTCTTCCAACCTTATGACTCCCGCATTACGCCTCTTTGGAAAGGATGGAGGTTAGCTTCTTCACCAAAAATGGCGAAAAGTGCGTCTCAATTATTTTCATTATTTTGGTAGTCCTAAAGGAATGAAGCGCTAAAGCTTTTTCTAGCGCGGCTTTGGTATAGGGTTGCTAATCTATAAGGTTATCATTTACCTTGATTCCATGTTACTCAACCAATCCCCAAATAGATGCGATCGCAGGAGTTCATATGTTGGTTGAAATGAGTGATCCACCCACTAGGCATCCTCAATTCCAAACAGGGCATGAGTGATACATTCGTGAGCTTCTCGGGTAAAATGGGGCACCTAATATTACCAAACTATCTACACACGTAAGGACAAAACTTCAAGAAAAAGAATGAAGCTTTAATTTGGCTAATGATTTCAATACATCATCAAAATCTTTTAAACTTATTGAAAATTATAAGTTCAAGTTTAAAGAGACAAGTCCCCAACAGAGTCACCACTATGAGTGGATGACATTTTGGACGGACTGCAAAGCCGGACCGATGGACTAGTCACCTGGAAATGATGGTTGTGATGGTGATTATTAAAATGGTTTAACATATTTTAATGTCCAAAAGATATAAGATCAAAATCTCGTACTTAAAATAGAGTCGCCACCCGATTCAGCTCAATTGGGAAATTTTGGTACGATTTTCCCACCGGGTGCTAGACCGTACCTTAAGTAGAGATTTCAAGTTCGAATGATGTTATCTATTTCACATTGGCCAAGTTAAAAGGTTTCATTCTTTCTTAATCGATTTTAATCCACCCTATATATTGTGTGTTTGGTTATATATGTTGTTAGCGCGTTATCAAGTGATCAAAGCGATAAATAAATTATTACAGTCGTCCAAAAATAAATGCAGAAATTAAAATTATTACAAGGCTTTTCCAAATGTTATACATTTGTTTAATGCGATAAATAAAATACCCGAAGGCCTAGCATTCATCTATCCTAAATCTACCTACACAAAAACGGTTAGCACAAATACGATACGTTGTATGAGGTATATCATGTAACATGCATAATTAGTGAACCAAAGAAGACCTGAGTTAGTGCGAACATGTCATATTTATTTACAATTTATGGAGCCCGGTTGAATGACTAAAAATGGGGTTTAAACGGTGTTTACGGGAAAATTTCATTATATCCATATTTTAGACTCGATAATTATTTTAACCGAATTATTAGTGAAAATGCCACATGTTATGGGGTGAGGTATATTTTCAGAAGGTTCTGGACCTTCATTATTGCACTGTACATCCTAGCTTCGGAAATTAAACTAGGTCAGAAATGAAAACTTAAATAAAACTATTGTCTAGAATACCATACCATCGCTGGCAGTATCATTCACACCGGTAGGCTGTATGACGTTCGGAATACTATAAAGTAAGGGTCCTGTAAGAAAATAAGGCCGTTGGGGGAAAATGAGGCCACTGGCGATATCAATAATGCCGTTGGCGGCATGGTTGATACCGCCAGCGGCTTCAAATGCCTCCAGCGATTTTAGTTTCTTGCAGCATCTTTTTTGGCCGAAAAGCAACCAAAAACCCAAAACTAAGCACAAAACACCAACCAAACACAACAAATAAGGAAAATGAAAGCCGAAGAGCTATAAGACTCATAATTTTTACCTCGAGGCCGTGAATCCACCTCTTCGAGATCCGAATGACACCTCCGGGGAGCTCAAATGATGATTTGGGAAGTAAGGGGTGATTTAGGTGTCTAGATCCTATTTTAGTTATTTCTAAACTTAAATATCACCTAAATATCCGAGAGTTCAGTAGGGAAAAACCAAGAAAAGATGGATTGAAGCATCTTTTCTTACCTTTTCTAAACTTTATCCCACTAAAACTAGCTAGAATGCTCAAAATCTCCTTAAGACTTTGAGTGGTGGAAGTGTTGAATCCCTATTTCAGCTGAGAAATGATACTTATATAGGCTAAAATCCGATGGAAAATGCCTTTGATCAATTATCTAATGGATATCGAGCAAAAAGGCACACGACTATTTTACAGCAGAAAGCCATGCCGCCGCCGACCTCGCTTCCCTGACAGGTCTGAAAAGCTTAGCACAATTTAAGCCTAAAATTGGGGAAAAGCAATAAAATCTGGTCAAAAGCAATTTCAGTGGGAAGATCTGAATTATTGAGGGTCTTTTTGACTTTTTATAGGTATTTTAGAGTGCAAATCATCGGTCTGAGCTACCACCGGACGCGTAATCGGACACGTCGAACTGAATTTTTCCAAAAATGAAATTCGTACAGAATTTTTTATATCGGTAATAAAAATTCTAAAAAAGAATCTTTATCAGGAGGAATAAAATTGAATATACGTCATCATCGTCTCGCGAGAGAAACTGTAAAATCCCGTGCTCACACCTGGAATGAAGCTTTCATGGTAATCTCTCCCAAGTGTCTAATTGTAACCTTTGGCAACTAACCTTGCCTTAAATTTGTCAATATTTCCCTCATTGTGTATTTTATTTTAAAAACCCATTTAAGCTAATAGGTCTGTTACCACAAGGTAAGTCAACCATCTGCCAGGTGTCATCCAGAGCAGATAGCTCCTTTTCCATTGCTTCCACCCATCTCATGTCTTCCTTAGCTTCATTATAGTCTTTTGGTTCCTTCATGTATAGTATTGAAAAGGAAATGAGAGTTGTATATCGGTATGCATTCTATTGCATCAGTAGCATTGTAGACCACGTAATCCTTCCATCAAGCAGGCCTTGTTGATATTCTTGAAGACCTTCTAGTTGCCATGTACTGGTTAACTCTACAACTTTCTTTGCGCTTTAACACTTTGGTACATACAGGTTCAATTGGTAATTCAAATGGGAATGTGGTTTCTTCAAACTTTGCATCCCTAAAACAATAAACTTCTCTTTTGTTGGATTCCATATCTTATAGTCCTTCTATCCCACTGAATAACCCTTGTAAATTCCTTTATGTTCCTTGTTATCCATTTTATCCTTGTGAGGAGTTGTACCTGTTTAGTACACTCTACATCCAAAAACATGAAAGTCTATGTAATTAGGTGCCTTATGAAAAAGGTTCTCACAAGGTGATTTACACTACAAAACTTTGCTAAGAATGTGTTAGTTATAATAGCGGCTAATACAACAGCCTCTCCCTAGAAACTTCTTAGAACTCCTGATTGTAGCAGAAGTGATCTAGAAGTGTTTAGCGCTGTTCTATGTCTCCTCTCCACAACACTATTTTGTTGTAGCGTGTGGCTGCAACTTCTCGGATGTATAATCCTCTTTCCTGAAACAATTCTCTGCAACTGATATTAACAAACTCACTTCTGTTATTAGTTCTTACAGTTTTAACCTGCTTCTCAAACTGCATGGAAACCATGTTTAGAAAAACTTTAATGGCCTGTTGAACCTGTGATTTTGAATGCAACAAGAATAACCAGGTATATCTAGTAAAATCAACCACTGTCAAGAAATTTCTTGCACGAGTTTTTTAGGGAACTTAAAAAGGGCCCTATAAATCTAGATGAATCAGTTGTAATGCATTAACACTAGAAATACAACTGTTGTTAAAAGGTTTCCTTGGCTATTTTGCACAAGTACAGACACTACACTCAAAATCGGTTAATTGTATCTTTATTTATGGGATATCTAACAAAGTTGCCACAGATACTTGGCCAAGTTTCAAATGCCAGATATCTGGAAAACAATTATAACTGTTTTCTTGTGCACTATAATAAACATCAATTTTTCTATGACTAAATGAAGATGAGTCCAATTTGTATAGGTCTCTATCCTGCTAGCCAATAGCTAACACCTTCATTGTGCTTTTATCCTGTAGATAGCAGTAATTGGCAGTAAATACAACTGTTATTTTCTGATCTCTCAATAAGGCACTTACTAATAAAAGATTGTACTTAAAAGAGGGCAAATGAAGAACATTTTCTAGTATTAGACTTCCTAATAAAGTAACTTCTCCCACATGTTTCACATTTTGATGAAATACATTTGGTAATATAACAGTTTGTAAATAGTCTATAATTTTGCTAAACAAAGTTAGATTAGATGTCATGTGAGCTGAGGCCCTACTATCAACTATCCAATCTACAGGATCATGTTCCTTACTAGTGAAGGAAAAATGAGTTTGTGAAATCTTACCCAGCTTGGAGCTCGTGCTAGTATAAGTAGGGGCATTATGATTGACAAAACCTGCAACTCCAGCAAAAGCTAAAAAATCACCATCTTCAAGTGGCGAGTCAGCAATTATTTTACCTTTGCTCCTCACTCTTTCCTTGTCATTCTTATTTCTCACACTGTTACCCATATTTACCACATATTTGACTGTAATATCCTCCTCACTAGAAAAATCTATATAAGTTTCATGAGTGGCAACATTGTGAGTTTGATGGTTCTTTTGCTTCTTCCTCTTTTCTAGATACCACTCCGGATATCCAATGATCTGGAAACAAGAACTCCTTGAGTGATGTGGATTTTTACAATGTGTGCATGGTCTCACACCATCTGTATTCTTTTATGAATCTTTGTACCTTGGATTAGAATTGCCTATATGTGTCCTATTTTGATGTATTCTGTTGAAATTAGCTATCTCCACAGTAGTGTCCACATACACCTCTCTCTGCTTCTCAATTCTTGTTACCATTGCACAAGCAGTGCTAATGCTTGGCAAAGGTTCCATGAGTAAGATCTGATTCAGAACATTCTCATAGGTCTCATTTAGTCCCATTTAAAATTGTAACAACTTGTCATCTTCTCTATATTCTGCAATCTTTTTATTTGCATTACAAATGCAATCACAATGATAAACAGGATCTGACCTCAGGGAGAAAAACTTGCTCCAATACCTTTTTAACTTGTCATAGTACTGTGTCACAGTCATTTCTCCTTGAGAAAGTAAGCTAAAGTTTCTTTTAATCTAGTACAATAAAGGTCCATTGCTATCGCTAAATCATTGCTCAAGTTCCTTCCATAACTCTATGGCTGACTCAACATACAAGAAATCCTCTCTAATTTCTTTCGAAATTGAATTCAGAATCCAAGAAGTCACTAAATAGTCTGGTTTCTCCCAAGAATAATGGTGTTCCTGCTTCCGGTTTTAGGTCTTTTTCAGTACTGAAACATAATTTTTCTTTTGCAATAAGAGCTCTGCGAATAGCTTTGCTCCATGGCAGAAAATTAGTATTTGTTAATAGAGAACTGACTAGAGTTAAACCTAGATTCTCTGGCTAATGGATCTGAACATTTTGTTGAGCTTCATAATTGTCTTCTTTAGTAGAATTCTGTTCATTTCTTTCTTCGCTTGTATTGGCTTGAAAATGAAATCTATTGTTGTTCTTCCTCACCATTTTTGTGAGAGCTCTGATACCATGTAATCTTGGTAAAACATAGGAGAAAGATGAACGATATTTTCTACAAATTTCACTGTTACATTGAAATGCCTCCTACAAGCTTATTTATATTAAAATCACAACTAGTCTAGTCTCTAACTAAAATGTAACAAACGTGCTGACATAAGCAATCCATGTGAAGCCCCTATGGATGTATGTCACTTGGCTTAGTTATGATGCTTGGATCAGTTGATTATGCTGATGTGGAGTGAGCCAGACAAGTTGCATTTCATTCTTTTGACTTTAACATAAAAGAAAACATGAAAGCAAAAGCTACTATGGTTGGAAAATAATCTTTTGAATTGAGAACTTAGAATATAATAAAAATGATTCGAAAATAGAAAAAAAATGATAAAAGAATGATTTAAAAATATAATAAAAATGATAAAAGAAATGATAGAAGGAAAAAACAGCTGGTATAGGGAATCAAACCGTGGACCCATAACATGAAAGGAAAAGCTAGTAAGGTTGGAAAACAATTTTTTGAATTGAGAACTTAGAAAAAAATAAAAAGGTGTAATGCAACTGGACCCCTCTGAACTTGGCCCTTATCCCCTGAACTTTTAAAAGTTCTTCTTGCTCTCTTAAACTTATTTAAATCGCATCTTTTGACCCCTTAAGTCTTATATGATAGCTGATGTGGCTTAAGTTTGAAAATGCGGAGGGTGTTTGACTTAAATGAGGAAAAAAGGATATGTTTGGAATTAAGTGAATACTTTGGGGTGAAATTGAAAAAAGATAATAAAACTTCATCTTCTTCCCGGGGCCGAGCCCCGCTTCTCCAACTCACTTCGCCTTTCACAATTCCATGAATTTCCAATTCTAAACCCAATTCTATAAATTCCTAGTTAAATCTACACCCAATTCTATGAATCTCAGTTTCATTTAAACCCAATTCTTGTCCTATGCAAATCCCTAATCTTTCTTGTATGCCGGTTCTCAGCTCACCGCCGTAGTCTCCGTTGCATCATTCCTCTTCGTTGTCGCATGTAAGGATTATTTCGATTACTTGGGTTCTTTTTCAATTTGGGTTTAGTTTCGAATTTTTTGTGGAGTTTTTTTTGAATTTGCTGGAAGTTTGATCTTCATTGTTCAATAAATTCCGATTTTCTGAAGGGGAAAAGAAATAGGAGCAACGCTTATGTCCACCGATTGTGGCTCTCACATTCAATTTTGTTGTTACTATTAGTATTATTTTTATGAACAAATGGGTAATTTGATAATTTCTTTTATCTAGTTGTTATTTCCTTTTTTAATTTTTGAAATTTAGGGTATCAGTTGTTGATTTTGGTTTAATTCAAGTTCTTCAAGGAGTTGGATTTCATTTCCCTATTTGCTTAAGCTTCATTCATTATTTCATAAGCTGGGTTTTAATGGCAGTTTTGAAAGGCCAAATGCATCCGGGTTTGAAAGGAATTGCATCTAGAGATCGGGATTTAGGTTGATATTCAGGTCGAATGGGGATATTGGGAGGCGTAGAAGTGGTAGAGTGGGAAAGAAGAAGAAGGGTAAGGAGCTTGTGGCTGTGAAGGGGATTTAGACGTTGCAGTTGTTGTGGCAGTGAACGACCGAGATGCTGCAGCAGAGGTGGAAATTGAAATGCCCACTGCGCTGTAAAAAATTATTAATTATACAGTTATAGTCCAATGTTTGTTTTATGAGTTTGGTTTTGAAATTGAAACAACCATTTCGCTTTGCTTTGAGAAATCGTATAAATTGGTTTTTAGAAAATTTGGTTATTGGTCAATTAAACTCAAGCTATGTTAATGGTGGAGCAGAGGAGACATTGAATTGGTTGGAGGGCTAGGTGGAGCATACAGGTTTAAGATGGTTGTTCTGAAAGAATTGGTTTTTTTGGTAAAATTTTTTAAAAGAATTAATTGTATAGGGACTTTATTGCAAGTTTTTCAAGAAATAATTTGTAATCTTTAGTGTCTATCCTACGTGGGAGCTAGCAATTGGTTTGACTTTTCTTATTTTATATTGCACTCTTTGGAGTGTGACTGGTTTAGTTGCGTTCAGGGGGTTGAGAGATGCACTTTAAACAAGTTTAGGGGGTGAGAGGAAAACTTGAAAGTTCAGGGGGGCGATGAGCAATTAAGGCCAAGTTAGGGGGATCCAGATGCATTAGGCCTAATAAAAATGATTTGAAAATAGAATAAAAACGATAAAAGCGTTAGAAATAAATATTATATACTATATATAAGTTACACATATTTATTTGTATTAATGTCCATAAATTTCCACCATTTTTGTTATGTAACTTGTGACCTTACTTTAAATCTTTTACCTGTAAATATAGGTAGTGTAAGCTATACATGTAACAATAAGATGAATGATGCTTCATTGTTTTCTCTCCATATACTCTATTTCCTATTGTTTATATTCTTGTTGATTCATATAATTTCTAACACGTTATCAGCACGAGTTTTCTCTTTTAATCAATACAGCAAGAATAATATTCAATTGATGTGATGAAAAGAAATGTTACGGTGATAGATTTTCAAATGCACGTGAATTTGATAAATGGGGAAAAAATTCTTTTGTCTCAACTTTTTTTGTTATTCTTGTTATTATTATTATAACATTGAAATTATTTTATTAATTCTTTTTGATAATTTTGTTGAAAATTTATGCATATAGGAATGATGTATCGTGCAAGAATGGATTGCAATCGCTCGTTCGAACTCATCAAGATTCGGTTATGTATATTGCTATGATTTTTTTTAGGTATTATTCATTTGTTTAAGTTTGAGCTACAAAGTTTGGTGTAAGTTTATTCCAAAAGATATTAAAATTGTTATAGTCGACTATAAAAGACCAAGCAGATCTTTTGTGAAAAATTATTATATACGTGCTAGCGATTTCCCCACGAATTGGAAAATTACAAATGATGAAAAATTACAAATTGATGAACAATTTCTACCAGAGGTGGAAAAATTAAAATTGATGAATAATTTTCCCCCGAAGTAGAAAAATAAAATTGTGAATAAGCTCCACCCAAAGTGAAAAATAAAATTGAGGCATAAAAACCACCAGAATTGGAAAATCGAATTGCGGACTAATAACCACCGAAAGTGGAAAATCGAATTGAGGCTTAATAACCACCAGAAGTCTAAAATTGAATTGATATTTTGGTAAAAGGAACTGAATTATTTCCGATATTTATTAACGTCAAGGCTAATGAAGCTGTTTTATATGTTGAAAATAGCTAAATATTATTATGATTTGAAATTATTGGAATGAACGTTATCATTATATCAAGTAACACATTGTTGAAGGCTCCAGAAAAACCAATATTAATGTATTAAGGGGACAAATAAAAATTATTGAATGCTTCAGAAGAGCTAGTATATATGTACCACTAGGAAAAATGATGAACGGTTTGGAAGAGCCAGTATTAATGTCTCAAAGGAGACACAAATTATTATGAATAATGCAGTATTTTCAAAAATCTCACAGAAATTTGTAGAAAGTGATATTGTATTGAAACTGTGAGTGAAGGCATTAAAGAATGTCATTATAGTACAACCATATTTTCATGTCAATTTAATTATAAAACTTGAATTTTATATATTGAGATAATTAAAAAATTTGGCATGATCGACTAGGCAATCCTGGTTTGATATTGATGAGAAAAATTATTGAAAATGTATATGGGCAACTATTAAAGAACAAAGTTTCTTCACGTTGCTTGGTCACAAGGAAAATTAATCATATAACCTTCTAGAAAGAAGTTTGAAATTGATCAATTCCCTATCATTTTTACAAAACATATAATGTGATATATGTGGACCAATTTATCCACAATGTAAACCATATATTACTTCCGAAAGCAGCACAATCATTTGAAATTGATGTTTTAACTAAACACGTCACATTTGTGTTTTTATCAATAGGGATCAAAGTTGAACATATCGCATCATATGTTCATACTAAAAATGGTTTCACAAAACCATTTATTAAACGTCTGCATTTGATTGCATAACCATGATTATGCGAACAAATATTTTTGCATTTGTATAAGGATATGCAATATAGGTTTAAGACCAACAAGCTATTATGATTTTCCCCCCAGAGTTAACTTTGGTCATAAGCCCATTACTTCTCATCTAAGAGTTTTGTTATGCAGTTTATGTGCATATAACTCCACAACAACGGACCAAAATGGGTCTTTCAAGGAGATTATTGTTTTATATTGCCTATGAATCTCCATCAATGATTAATTGAACCTTAATAAAACTATATGCTCTTTGCAAATATTGCAAATTTTATGCTGATGAAAGCATTTTTCCAAAATTAAGGGGAGAACGTAAAAAGATAATTTTGGGAAAGACAGATTTGTCTAATACTTCATTGATAATTTATATGGATCCTATAATGGGATGCGAATGAAATTCTTGAAGAATAAATTGGAAATAGCACTATAACACGCTTGAAGCATGGATGATCAATTGATCCAAAGGATAAAAATACTTGAAAAGGAAAAATTGTCGACAATAAAAATAATCTCATTAAAGTGTACTGATGTAAACATACTTCCTGCAGAAGTACTAGCACCCAAAGGGCAAACACTTGAAGTGTTGAAATAAGGAAATTCAAATAGATTATATTAGTACTGAGAAAAAGATGGAACAGAGATAAAATGATCGTATACCATATTTTATCTATATATGTGGCAACATATATTGAGAATGTGACTATGGTTCATGAACTATATAATGTTTGAGAAATGTCAAGTCAGAAGTGATTGATAAAATGAAATTCAAATAGACTAAAATTTCATGTTATTATTCTGTCATAACTTTTAATTTTATATATTTCATATTATAAGACATTCTCATATGATGGGTGGTATAATTTCTTTTATATCTTATTAAGTTCTCGTTGAAATTAATATACATTTGATGGATGTTGCTACAGCTTAAATATATAGTTCGCTTATACGTGAAAAGTTTGTGAAGGATTACATTGTCAGAAAAGTATGGCAAATCTTTGTTCAATGAAGTTGCAAAATTTATATGTGGATTATGTGCATGTGGTAAATTAATAGCCAAGAAGATCTGACGAAGATATATGAAGAAAATGCATGTCGCTATTATTGCTCATTTGAAGGAATGCTACATTAAGGAGATGGAACAAAGCACATTTCACCAAATTTTTCATAATTCATGATCTTGAAAAGAATGGTGTAATCAGTATTCAATAAATCTGATCCTGCAACAATTTAGCAGATATATTCGCCAAGGCTTTGCATCAAACGACTTTCAAGAAATTGGTTCATAGTATCGGAACATGCCATCTCAAAGATTTCAATAATCTTGCGAATAGGGGGAGTAAACATTGCACTCTTTTTTCCTTAACCAATGGTTTTGTACCACGGATTTTCCATTATAAGGTTTTTAACAAGACAGTGACCCATTCGCAATAATGGATATCAAAGGGGAGTGTTAGAAATAAATATTATATACTATATATAAGTTACACATATTTTTTTGTATTGATGTCCATAAATTTCCATCATTTATGTTTTGTAACTTGTGACCTTACAAGTTAAAGTCTTTTACTTGTAAATAGAGGCATTGTAAGCTATACATGTAAGAATAAGATGAATGATGCTTCATTGTTTTCTGTCCATCTTTATTATACTTTATTTTCTATTGTTTATATTCTTGTTGATTCATATGATTTCTAAAAAAAGAATGATTTGAAAATATAATAAAAATGATAAAAGAGAAGATGGAAAAAATTTAAGAAAAAATAGCAGATATAGGGGATCAAACCGTGGACCCATCGCCCTTAATTTTGTTTCTCGTTGCACTCAAGCCTCTAGGACATGAGCTCTTTATTGTACTAGTATTTCAAATATATGTTATATATACATAATACCAAGCTATTCCATTTACGTTAAATTTCTGGGGACCGGTGGGGCACGTGCCACACTTTACCCCACCCTCCCTCCACCCCTAGTTCTTCAGATGGAATGACAACATGAAGCTCTTTCACAGCAAAAATAAAAACATTGAAATGCAATAGGAAACAAACGGCAAATTTCACCTGATAAAAGTGTATTCAAGTGAAAGAAAGGAAATTAATCCAGAGATGAAAGAGGGGAGAGAGTACTTGGACTGTAGGAGGAAGAAAGCAATAGATTGTAAAATAAAAATAAAAATCCAAAAAGTGGTATAAAACTGAGAGAAAGGGGGATTAAAATTTTCTAAAGTTGAAAAATAACTTTAAATAATATTTGAACATATCTTACTCATCCATTTCATTTTATAGAGTTAGGATTTAATGCACACCTCCCTAAAATAATGACTCTCATTTCCTCACACCTATCCTTTAACTTTACTCTAAAGTTACTTTAGAGAATCTTAGTGAAAAATGTAAAAAGAAAAAGAATTTTCTTTTTGGTAATTAAAAAGAAAAAGAAAAAGAATTCTCAAATACTAGGTAAATGACTTAATTTCCCATGAAAAATTATTTACAAACTCATGTTTATAAAGGTCACACTTTACTTTTCTTTTTTTTAATTTCATACACTCTCTCTTAATTACATAAATTGAACTTTTAAATTTTGCTTTTACGTGAATACAAGAACCCACATTATATAATAACCTTTTATTTCTTATTTAATTTGATTTTTGCAACTTAAAATGACTTTATCTCACAAACCGTTAATTTTTTCGACATGGGCTATTAAATATTTTGTTCCTCTTATTTTATCTTTAAAACGAAATCCATATTGAATAATTTTTAGCAAAACAAAAAAATTTGGCAGTCCTATACCAGTTTTTTACCACTTTTTTGAGCTTTATATTGATACAAGTGTTGTATAATGTCTTTATTTCACCAATTTTCATTTATTTTCACAATAGATTTTAAAATGCCAATAAATACTATGATATGAAGGTTTTATACCAGATATATAAGCTTTTATACATGGTGTATGAGTGATATAATGCACTTATGCAAAACATTTTTTCTTTATGTTCAACACGGTACTCATTTTGCTAGGGAAAAAATGCTATGAAGACCTTATATCTGATAATGGTGGTATAAGGCCTTCATGTCATGAATCTTACTGAACAAAAAAGAACTGGTGTGGACATACAAACATATGTTTAATTAAAGTTTAAGAATGAGTCTTATACCAGGTATAAAAGTGGTAAAGGAGCTCGTATACTATCCATTTTAACAAAAATGTTTATTTATAGGTATAAAAGAGTGGTAAAAGATGTTTTATATGTTGGAAATGTTGGTGTGCCCTAGTTTTCAGGCATTGGTTCTTACATTATATACATACTAATGGTGTCACATTATAAAGGCAATAATCTACTGCATATATATTTTGTGCTATAATATGAGTAGAGTATCCATTGTTTGATAATCATAAATGTCCAAAGTCTATTTTAATCATAGGAATGAATAGAACGAAATGCTTGTATGTTGGATGATCTATTGTAATGTAGTTGCTATGTCACTTGGTAAGCAGATCATGAACATAGAAACATGTTGAGAACATGGGGCTAGACCGATCCACACAGCAAGGTCACATGGTTGTATGTCATAGACAGTCTACTAAGTAGGTCTCAATAGTCCTCTGACTTGATTTCAACTTATTATTAATATTGAAGTGGGTATGTTGTGGCATATTACTAACGGGTCCTTAGATATTGGATTACAATTCATGACCATGTTAATAGTAGTGTTGAAGTGATAGGATTGCTATTTGGTTTGATAAACTGAAATGAATCATCGGCCACTTGATGAATAAAAGGGATAAGGACGTCCAATAAGTCATTGTCTTATTTTATCATTTTATTCTAGATCAAGAAATACGATGAATTGCATAAGGGGGTGACAAGAACCATGCCTCTTGTTCATCATATTGATGTCAGCTGGCAAAGAACTTTGTGAGATAACTACTGGGTTCAGTATCTTTGAGAGACGGTTGTACTCTATCCTAATTGGGGGCTGTAATGGTTTGCTAGAATTCGCTTACAGTCTATGGGTGAAATACCCATTGCCAACATATGGATAGACCCAAAGGATCGTGCACTTAGAACTACTGATTTGGGATCTCTTGTATATGCAATGTTACAAGACTGGATGGATAATTGATTATTAATTAGTTGACATGTCAAGTCAATGTAATTGAATAATCGAAAACACCATTAGATTAATTTGTTTAATGAAATAATATAATGTAGTCTATATTATTCATTAAGTAAAATTAAGTCTACGTTACATATGGTATTTATTTATTTATCAATTGAATAAAATCATATGTTGAGAAATTTAATTAAATGTTAATTTAGTCAATGATATTTGCATACTAAAATAGTTTATTAACTACTCTAGTAAATTACATTTATTTGTAGTATGACATTTAGCTTGATTAAATTAATTTATTTTATTTTATTCTAGGGGTTATTATAAATTATAAATTGCTAGTTAGAAATTGTTTAAGGAATTGAACCTTGGGGTTTAATTATTAAATTAGGTTTCCAAATGGGCAAACTTATAATAAAGTTAATCCTAACTGATAAGTAGAATTAGTACAACGTAAACACTAGTCAATTGGCCTTGAAATCACTATATCTTTGGTAGATTTGTAGGATTTATCATTGTTTTTGATGAAATTTTAGACCACTACTAGATGCAGCAATGATCACTACCAAAGATCTGGAAACTGGGCAAAGTGAGAAGAAAAGCGGGCAGAGTGAGCAGAAGACTGGATTAGATGAAGACAAAGACTCTCAAATCCAGCAAGTGGAGAAAAAATGACTGAAATATCACCTTTCTAGAAGGTCTTTTGCTTGAGTTAGTGAATTTGACAAGTTGATGATGGTGAAGAGCATCTTTGGGCGGTGGAGCAATGACACACGCAACCCTAAACCCTCAAGCTACAATTTACTTGATTAAACTGAACTCTTACCTTCTAGAAGTTGTGTTTTGATTGGTTGGTTTGTAATTTTGAATTAATTTTAAAAATTAAGTTGGCTATCTAGACCTTTCTAACTTGCACTATATAATTGGTGGATTCTTGCTTTTTGGACATCATCCTTTGGAAGGGAGCCTTTCTATTAGCTACTTCTCTCTGTAAAAATTCTACTTATAATATTTATATTATTATGTTTAGTTTCTAGAGAATTCTTTTGGTTTTTCTCTCCATTTTTATGAGTAACTAAGTCCTTAGCAAGCTTAATCAATAAAGCTAGCAGATTTTATGGTATGATCCTTCCATCTCCTTTATTTTACCATTATTTATTGTGGATTGCTTTGTGTTGAACTTGATTCTTATAAGTAAGGCCTGATTTATGTTAAAGTGCAACAAGAGGAACTGAAAGGTGAATTGTACACTAAAACTAAGTAAGGTTTAGCTTGTATAGAGTGTAACAAGAGGAACTGAAAGGTGAATTGTAACACTGACTAAAACACAAAACATATGTCTAAGAGGAACTGAAAGGTGAATAAGATATGCTAGAAAGTTTCTTTAACAAGAATGCTTGCATGAGTCCTAAGGCTTAAAGCTTTACTCACACGGAGAAATCACACAAGTAGGCTTTAAAGAACTAGACAAAGGGAAACTACGGCTAGTACATAAGACATGCAAGAAACCTAGATCCTTAGGTGCTAAGATGTTAAAATAAAGGAGTGGTGATCATTCATGTATCTGCGTGTTTACTGGTTTTGCTTGCCTCTTTATATAATTGTTGGTAGTAATCATTCGAAGTGATCATTTTTGCTTTCCCGCTTGTGTTTTTATTTTTTGAAATTTCATTGAACTTAACTTATTTGCTATTGATTCTGGACTCACTGATTTAGATTTAAGTTTATAGTATTTCCCTTGCTCCCTAGGGAATACGACCTTGTATTCGCCACTTGCTACTGATCACGACCTAGTGCACTTGCTAGATCACATTCGTTGGGCATAACAATAAGTTTTTAGCACCGTAGCCGGGGAGCAGCATGTGAAGTATTTAAATTTTTCTTATAAATTGGTGTGTTTAATCTGTTTGTTACCATTTGTGAAGGAAATCTTATATTAGTAGCAACCATTGTTGTATGCGTAGAGCTGGTCGCCCTCTCATCCCAGTAGATCCAAAAATTGAAAGAACATGTCCTAGATTAAGTGGAGCAGCTAGAAGAAGACGTAGACAACAAAGGATGGCTGATGTAAACATTCTTCCAAATGTTAATGAACCCACTAAAGGAGTAGGTGAGGTTAACTTGCCCCCACCAAGGCAAACACTCAAGGAGTACAGTAGACCATCAACTGAGGGACACACTTCTTGCATAGTGATACGCAATGAAGGGAATAACCTCTTTGAGATCAAAGCCTTTATGATCCAGATGCTACAAGCAGCTGTACAATTTGGAGGCTTACCCGAAGAAGATCCTAATGCTCACATCCAAGAATTTATGATTTTGTGTGGTACCTTACGCACAAACAGAGTGATCTTGGATGATGTGATCAGACTTAAGCTTTTCCCTTTCTCTTTAAAGGATAAGGCTAAAAATTGGCTGAAAAATCTTCAGCTCGGATCCATAAGAACATGGGATCAGTTGGCATAAGCATTTCATACTAAGTACTTCCCACCAAGGCAAACAATCAAGCTTAGAAATGAGGTGACTCGTTTCTCGCAGCAACTAGATGAATATTTATCCGAGGTATGGGAAAGATACAAGGAGCCAATTAGAAGAGTACCAAATCATCAAATCCCACTATGGATGCAAATGCAAAATTTATACAATGGATTACATGATCAACATAAAATCCAGATTGAATCTGCAATAAATGGAGATCCTAAAGAACTTGCCCCTGAAAAGCTTTATGAGCTCATTGAAAGGTTGGTTAACACCAGCTATAAAAGGCACTTGGTCAGGGAAGAAAGGAGCAAGAAAAAAGAGTCAGAATCTATTACAAAGCTCCCTGAAAAGATGGATCTAATCCTCAAGCAACTTGCTAAGCAAAATGTTTCAGCATTCTCAAATGCACAAGATGTTTGTGATTTTTGTGTGGCAACCATAGAAATGTTGACTGTGATACTCCTCTTGACCAAGAGCATTGTGATTACATTGGGAACAACCCCATAAACAATCCATTTTCAAATACATACAATCCTGGCTGGTGCAATCATCCCAACTTTTCATGGAGTAATCAAGGAAAACAAATTCCTTACCAGCTACCACAAGGCAATTTTTGATAGCAGTAACTAAACCAACCAGTGCAGCAACCAACCCCATCTCAACAATCAAAGAAATCTGAGATTGAAGAGATTAATGATATGATGATGCAATTCATGAAGCAAACACAAGCTTCTATAAAGAATTTGGAGACATAATTCCAACAACTTACCACATTGTCACTCCCAAAAACAAAGGAGTAATGCCAAGCAACACTGAGCCTAATCCAAGAGAGGAGTGCAAAGCTTTTACCTTGAGAAGTGGTAAGAATTGTGAAATTACTAACCCTATACTTGTTGCTAATAAAAGTGCAGGTAAGAAGAAAGAAGTGATCCAAACCACTAAAGATCAAGTTGAATGCAGTGAGCAAACTGAAATTGAAGAGCAAGCACAGCCTGCCTCCAACCAATAGCAATCACAATTGGACCCAAAGCAACCAAAACAGACTGAGTCTATGATCACTACCAAGGAACCACTAGTGATCACCATGAAGGATTCCATTCCTGAGAAGCAACCAATTCCAGCTTACCAACTGAGGATTCCTTATCCTCAAAGAGCCAAGTAGCATGAAATAGCCAAGCAATTTAATAAATTCTTAGAAGTCTTTAAGAAACTTCACATTAACATTCCTTTCGCAGAAGCACTTGCATAGATGCCAATGTATGTGAAATTCTTGAAGGACTTACTGGCAAACAAGAAGAAATTGGAAAATGTGGCCATGGTTCAACTGAATAGAGATTGCTCCTCCATTCTCCAAAGTAAGCAACCTTTGCCTAAGAAACTGAAAGATCTAGGGAGTTTCTCTATCCTTTGCTCTATTAGTAACTTGAATATTGACATTGCACTTTGTGACTTAGGAGCAGGCATAAACTTGATGCCATATTGTATTTATAAGCAACTAGGCTTAGGAGAACCACAACCAACTAAAGTATCCATACAGCTCGCTGATAGAACTGTTATGTATCCTAGAGGCATTGTAGAAGATGTTTAATTTAAGGTTGGAAAATTTATTTTGCCTGTTGACTTCATTATCATGGATATAGATAAAGATTTTCATGTTCCTATCATATTAGGTAGACCATTCCTTGCTACTAGCAGACCTTTGATTGATGTGAATAATGGCAAGCTAATTTTGAAAGTTCATGATGAAGAAGTAACATTTAAAATGAATGAACCAATGAAACAACCTTCTTCACATGATAATCAATGTTATTTCCTTGATACCACATATATACACTTAAATCCTTTTATTTTGCAGGAACTTGAAAAATTTGATCATGAGGAAGAAGAGGAAATTTTACTGGAGCAAGAAGAATTGATCACCCCAGAGGAAATTCTATCAGAGAAACCAAACCTGACAGAGGGGCGATCAAAACAGCCTTAGCAACCAAATTTTTCACAAACCACATACAGAAAATAGCATGTTGAACTCTTAAATCATACACCAAACTTGTCTCTCAAAACATCACTTGGAGAACCCCCTGATCTTGAGCTTAAACCTTTACCCTTATCATTTGGAGTTTCTTGACCCTCCTAATAAATTGCCTGTGATAATCTCTTCCAACCTCACCCTTAACCAAAAATCCCAATTGATTAAGGTGTTAAAGAAGAACAAAGAAGCATTAGCATGGATAATTGCTGATATAAAGGGGATTAGTGCCTCAATTTGTGTTCACAGAATTTTGATGGAGGATAACCATAAACCAGTGGTGTAACCATAGAGGAGACTCAATCCCAACATGAAAGAGGTGGTTAGGAATGAGATGATCAAACTCTTTGATGCAGGTCATTTATCCCATTTCAGATAGTATTTGGACTAGTCCAGTCCAAGTGGTTCCAAAGAAGGGAGGCATGAAAGTGGTGCAAAATGAAAAGAATAAACTCATTCCAACAAGAACAGTGACTGGGTGGAGAGTTTGCATCGATTATCGTAAGCTCAATGAGGCAACCAGAAAAGATCACTTTCCACTTCCTTTCATTGATCAAATGTTGGAGAGATTAGCTAGTTACAAGTTCTATTATTTTCTAGATGGCTATTCAGGGTATAATCAAATTGTGATCCATCCTTTGGATCAAGAGAAAACAGCCTTTACTTGCCCCTATGGTGTCTTTGCCTATAGGAGAATGCCATTTGGACTTTGCAATCCTCCAGCAACTTTTCAAAGATGCATAATGGCTATCTTTCATGACATGGTGGAGAAAATAGTTGAGATCTTTATGGATGACTTTTCAGTTTCTATAGAAACCTTTCACTCTTGCCTAAGCAGCCTTGAAGCTATTTTAATAAGATACAAGGAGACCAATCTAGTCTTGAATTGGGAAAAATGCCACTTTATGGTCACTAAAGGCGTTGTTCTTGGCCACAAGATTTTAGAGAAGGGCATTGCGGTAGACCAAGCCAAGGTGGAAATCATTGAGAAGCTTACTGCCCTAAAATCAGTCAAAGAAGTTAGAAGCTTTCTTAGACATGCTTGATTTTATAGAAGATTCATCAAAGACTTCTCTAAGATAGCCCAACCTTTGATAGCACTTCTCCATAAAGATATTGAGTTTAAATTTGATGAAGCTTGTTTGAAGGCATTCAATGAGCTTAAGGCAAGATTAGTCAAAGCACCCATTTTGATCACTCCTGACTGGGAGAAACCCTTTGAGCTAATGTATGATACAAGTGATGCGTGCATTGGAGCTGTTCTAGGCCAAAGGATAGACAAGCATTTCAGGCCCATATACTATACAAGCAAAACCTTGACTGAAACTCAACAAAACTACACTATCACTGAAAATGAGTTACTTGTTGTGGTGTATGCATTTGACAAGTTCAGATCCTACTTGGTCTTATCAAAGGTCACTGTGTTCACTGATCATATAGCCTTGAAATACTTGCTAGCAAAGAAAGATGCCAAACCAAGGCTAATCAATTGGTTACTCCTCTAATAAGAATTTGATTTGGAGATCCAAGATAAGAAGGGATCAGAAAAATTTACAGCTAATCACTTGTCAAGAATTCCTGAAGGCAACCATTCGGAGCAAGCAAAAATCACTGAATCATTCCCTGATGAGCATTTACTTGTGGTAAGATTACTCCCTTGGTTTATTGATTTTGCTAACTATCTTGCTTGTGAAATTAAACCTCCTTTACCTTATGCTCAAAAGAAAAATTTCTTTGCTAACTATGAATACTATTTTTAGGAAGAACCATTTCTTTTTAAGCTATGTGCAGATCAAATCATAAGAAGGTGTGTTCTCGAAGAAGAAGTTCCATCAATCATAACCATGTGCAAGGAAGTAGGTGGACATTTTAGAGCAAGCAAAACTACAGTAAAAGTGCTTGAATGTGGCTTTTATTAGCCAATGATCTTTAAAGATTGCCAAAGGTTTATTGTTGAGTGTGATGAGTGCCAAAGGACAGGTAATATCTTAGCCAAGATTGTTATGCCCTTGAATAATATTGTGGTATGTGAAATTTTTTATGTCTGGGGCATAGATTTCATGGGCCCATTTCCAAACTCATATGGTAATAAATACATTCTTCTTGCTGTTGATTATATGAGTAAATGGGTAGAAGCAATTGCTAGTCCAACAAATGATGCTAGGGTAGTAGTCAAATTCTTGAAAAAGTTGTTTACTCGCTTTGGTGTGCCTAGGGCAATCATTAGTGACCAAGGAACTCATTTTTGCAATAGTCAATTTGAAAGGTTACTTAACAAGTATGGGGTTACTCATAGAATCGCCACCCCTTACCACCTACAAACAAGTGGGCAAGATGAAATTTCCAATAGAGAGATCAAAAGAATCCTAGAGAAAACTGTCAATAATGCTAGGAAGGATTGGACAAATAAGGTTGATAATGCATTATAGGCTTATAGAAATGCTTATAAGACCCCTATAGGAATGTCCCCATTTAGGTTACTCTATGGAAAAGCTTTCCACCTACTTGTTGAATTGGATTTTAAAGCATTATAGGCACTAACTTTGTTAAATTTTGACAGGAATGCAGTTGGAGAGCAAAGAAGGTTGCAACTCAATAAATTGGAAGAATTTAGATTGTTTAGCTCTGAGAATGCCATGAACTATAAAGAAAAGACCAAGAAATGGCATGATCAAAGAATTCAAAACAAGGAATTTCAACCAGGGTAGCAAGTACTTTTGTTCAACTCAAGGTTGAAACTATTCCCGAGAAAGCTAAAATCAAGGTGGACATGCCCATTTGTTGTTCACAAAGTCTATCCCTATGGTGCAGTAGAAATCATGTACCGGGTAGGGGAAATGTCTAAGGTTAATGGGCAAAGATTGAAACCTTACTTACCTGGAGGAACTTTTGCCATGGAAACACAGCAATCACACCCACCTTGATGGCAATCACCTTTGGTGTTCGCTCCAAACACCAACTGGAGCAACCATTGAGCACAAACTCAATTTCTTAACTTCATAAATATTTGTTTATTTACTTTTTATATTATGTATCCTTTTAATGTTTCTATGTTTCTATTTTGCACGACCAATTTGACTAAGTAGGGGAAGGCAACACCAAGTGACCATTCATCTACCTTCTTGTTGTTTGCCCTACTTAGACCTTATTCTTTTTGTGATATTCTTTTCATTTATGGTCATTTTATCCCCCAAGGATTCCAGCCATATAGCTGAATGTTTTCGAAAAAAATCATTTCTTGAAAAATGGCTTTAAGAATGCTCCCCACGAGTATTGGGAATTTGATCACCACTGCTTTTTCTCTCTCCTCTGATTTTTCTATTGAAATAAAAACAAGTAAAAATTGGGTTTTTGCATGGTAAAGTGACGTGTCAAGCATTGGTGAAAAGTAAAAGATGAATTGAACCCTAAAAAGTTAATCTACATACTTCATCATTACTTCTCTAAATGCATGCATTCCTATTGGGTGTTTCAAATTCTTTTTCACATATCAAAAACCAAATTAATTAACAGGACTTTTCTCTTTCTACATGTGCATATGACGGTTTGAAAAAGAAAAAAACTTTCAAATTTCAAAACTTCTCTCTCTCTCTCACCGATTTCTCTTTGTCTTTTCACTATTCATCATCATCTTCCCTTCCCACTTTCAAAATTACTATGGTTTCAACTAGTAAACAACGAGCATCTTCTAGTACTCCGATAAGATCTTCATTGCCGGCGTCAATCAATATCTCTGATGATTCTTCCCATCCCAATTCCGACCTAATTTTGCAGAAAATGAAGGAATTCAAAGATAAATACTACCAAGAGTGCTATGTATTCTTCAAGAATGATAAGTTCTATCCTTCAAGAGCTTTTAGTTGGGAAAGCCTAAAGGAACTAAAATTGGCCAGTGAGATCTTGCTCATGCTAAAAAGGGTTGGAATGGAGGATTTTGCAAAAAATGAAGAGCTTGTTTATAAGGAGCTGACAATGGAATTTCTTTGTACTCTCACGGAGAAAAAAGGGGATTTCAAAAGTGATGATTTCAAAAAATACATAGTTCAAGAGGGGGGTATCTCTTGATGATCTTAACAAATTCCTTGGTGTTCCAGAAGAGTCCTTGCTAACTGATGAGTATCAGAATGCTCACCGAAAGATTCTAGAGGATTTTGACAAGGATGCATTTTATGGAAGGTCATATGAGAAGGAAAAATGATCTAAGCATCTCAAGAAGTACAAGCATAAAATAGTCCATGAATTCTTGGCAAGCACCTTGTTTGGTCGTTTCAATCAGTCCACCTTGAGTGGTGACAATCTTTTTATGTTGTACTGCATAGAAAGAGGAGAAAAGATCAATGTTGGAAGTTTCTTTGCCGATTACATCCTTGGCTTGCCAAACAAGGGAAATAAGCACATTTTGGTGGGATCTTATGTCACCAAATTTGCCAAAAACATGCTCACCTCTTTTTCTTCACATGGATTGACAAAATTTGGTTACCCTAAGCCAATGGAATTCAACAACATGAACAAATTTAGGATTTGTAGGCTGTGGAACAAGAAGTGGATGTTGTGGCATGAGGTGAAGGCTTTGGAAATAAAGAAACTGAAGAGAAAGGTTATGAAAGAGGAGACCCTTATTCCTGCCTCTAAAAAGAGGAAAATCACTTTAGTAGCAAGCATTGGGAAGAAGTTAGCTGATAATGAGAAGGTAGCATTTTTGGAAAGGTATGTTGGCATGCCTATGCAAACCCTCTTGCCTATCATTGATATGTTTATTGAAGAGAGAAATGCTTACCATGACTGGAAGGATGAGGTTGAGACAAGGTTGATGAGGTTGGAGACTGAAGGATTGAGGTTTGTCCTTGAATATGTGAGAAATACCCTAAGTGAGGAGGTTGCTGCTAGACTTAATCTGCTTGTGATTTCAGGTTCAGGATCCAAGGAGGACCCAATTGAGAGTAAGGAGCAGCAAGAGGAAGTAGTAAGCCAAAACTCCCCAGGGAAATTTGAGTAAATTTCCTCTACCCTTCTAATTTTAATTTTATGTGCCATCATTGAGGTATATCTTACACTTACTCCTTTGCTTTGCTTTTTAATTGATTTATGCTTTGAGAACAAAGCATCGAGTAAGTGTGGGGGAGGAGTAAGTTACAAACTACCTTTTGCATGTTTGCTACTTTGTAAATGTTGTATATTGATCACTGCTCTTTACTGCTTTGAATTTCTAGCTTTTGCTATATTTACTCTAGTTTCAATTGCTACTTATGATCAATCCCCTGCTTAAGAC
This sequence comes from Euphorbia pulcherrima, assembly GCA_947683365.1. Taxonomy (NCBI): domain Eukaryota; kingdom Viridiplantae; phylum Streptophyta; class Magnoliopsida; order Malpighiales; family Euphorbiaceae; genus Euphorbia; species Euphorbia pulcherrima. Next base: position 12,594,161 of record CANTUS010000016.1, read on the forward strand.
ACTTGTTTGAAATTCAGCATTGTTTACAACTGTTTTTGTTCTTGGTGTTCTATTTTTAATTATGCTATAAATTCTTCTCTTCTAATTTTTGAAATTTTTTTAACTTTTTCGATGTTTTTGTTCTTGTTTTGGCAATTAGCATGAGAAACTATCTTTTAAGAGTTAGTAATCTATGTAAAATAGTTAGGATTTGGTTAATAATGGTAAAACTACAATTAGAATGTTAATAAGATTGATCAAGCAAGTTAGACATAATTTGAAACTGTTTTTAATAAATAAGACTAGGATAACCAACTGAATTTAACCCATTGTTTAGTGAGGACTTGAGCCTAAATGACTTTGATTCATCATTCACTAAATCAGTTCTTGTATCTGTTTTCAAATTTCTAATCTGTTCTTGATACAAAAAGTGCTTCATTTTAAAAATCACTCTTTACTTAATCATATTCTGAAATCATTTCGTCTCTTAAAATAAATTGTTTGAATTTCTTATTGAGAGGGCTTGCATAAGCAACTTAAGGCTATAACTTGATTTGGGAGAATTTAGATATAGTACTTATTGAGACCACATTATTGATCACTACATAAAATGATTAAGGCACTAGGATTACACACTTTTTACCCAAAAAGCCACCCTTACATAACATATCCCCTAGTTAGCCCCTTTGAGCCCTTTCTTTTTTCCTTCATACACATATAATATGAACCCTATAGCCTTTTTCTTTTCACTCTCCCTTCAATTTTTAACCCTGATTTTGCCAAGAATTTATCAAAACAGCAAACTCAAAACTACTATTGGTTGCTAACTTATTTTCTGAAAACTTCTCTCAAAGGAAACTGTAATGAGCTTTTGTCTAAATTATATTCCAGCTACATACCTTAACTACAAAAAAGAAATCTCAGAAAGAAGAAAAAGAGAAATAAAGAAATCAGATCAAAAGCAAGCTAAATTATCTTTATTCTCTCATTTGAATGCTTGCTATGCTCATTTGTTCAATCTTCAATGCTGGAATGATTGCCCTTACTTGCTATTTTGATTGCTCCAGTCTTCCATTGATTCCTTTGGGACCTGAACATCATTTCCAAATACAAGTAAATGACCACACATCTTGTTGTATAATCATTCATGTTTACTTGGCAAAATCATTTCACACGCAAAAAGCCTATTTAACGCACCCCATACCATGAGCCTACATTACAACCCAATTAAAGACCTTTTGATTATGTTGTGATCAATATTTTTAAGTGGTGGAGATGAGACCAAAAATCAAGCCTATGGACTTAATGTTTGCTATGTAAAGCTGATGAGTGATTTCTCTAAACTCAACCCTAGACACTTGAAGTGAATTGAGTGACATCTCTTGTGAGGAAGGTTGATTTCGAAATTAGTTGTTGATAAATTAGTTTTGAATTGTCGTCCTAACTTGTTTTTAAGATTAAGTTACATGCTAAGTGTGGGATTATTCATCATTAGCCTTAAACTTTGTATTTTGAAGACTACTGCATTTTCCTAAGGTAGAATTGAGTGTTAATCGCCACCTTTGTTTTGTTCTATTTTCTTTTCTTCTCTTTTTAACTTATTAAAAGTTTCTTTTTTTATGTCCTTGTGTTTTTGCTTAAGGACAAGCAATTGTCTAAGCGTACGGGAGTTTGATAAGTAGAATTTGTACCATGTAAACACTAGTCAATTGGCCTTGAAATCACTATATCTTTGGTAGATTTATAGGATTTATCGTTGTTTTTGATGAAATTTCAGATAACTACTAGATATAGCAATGATCACTACCAAAAAGCTGGAAACAAGGTGAGCAGAAGACTGGATTAGATGAAGACAAAGACTCTAAAATCCAGCAAGTGGAGGAAAAATGACCGAAATATCACCCTTCTAGAAGGTCTTTTGCTTGTGTCAGAGAATTTTACAAGTTGATGACGATGAAGAGCATCTTTGGGCGGTGGAGGAACGACACACGAAACCCTAAACCCTCAAGCTACAATTTACTTGATTAAACTGAACTCTTAACTTCTAGAAGCTGTGTTTTGATTGGTTGGTTTGTAATTTTGAATTATTTTTAAAGTGTAAGTTGGCAATCTAGACCTTTCCAACTTGCACTATATAATTTGTGGATTCTTGCTTTTTGGACATCATCTTTTGGAAGGGAGCCGTTCTATTGGCTACTGTTGGAAAAATGAGAATATTATGTTATTTTCAAAATAAATTATTTTATGATATTTTTATTGAAAAAATATCTTTAGTCAAAATATTTAATTGTGACCGTTATTTATTTTAACTCTTTCATAAAAGAGAGTTTTAATTGTGATTAATTATATAACGGCTCTATTTTGATTAAATTTTGCAACTTCCGTTGGTTATGGTTTTTATGACACCATACTTATTGTTTTATAACAACTATTTTATTACCTATAAAATAGTTAGTGGGTTTTTGCATTTAAAGGACAGAACCTAATTTTGTACTTTTCTATCTCCCAAAATTTCTGGGTATGATAAGCATTTCTGATTCCTGTGCCCAAACTCAAATCGAGTTTGAAGGAGTTGTTTAATCCTGGAAGGAACTACGAAGTATCCTTTAAGGATAGCGTCTCCTATGTGACTCAACTCATCCTAACACTTAAAAGTTTGTTCTTGATGTTTCAGTGATGTTCCGAGTGGTTAAGATCATTATTTACAGCTTTAGAAGATTATTTTCAATTTCAGCAGAAAGTGTTGCCCATTCTGAGTAAAGCGTTGCCTAAGTTGTGCATCCGGATCTACTACAACAGATTCTGAACAATAAAGCGTTGCCTTTGGTCCAGCTTCAAAGCTAGTGCAACAGTTTCTAAAAAGGGTTGCCTTTCATTCAGTTTACCTCCGGATCAATTTGCCTCCGGATCAGTCCGGATCAGTTTTCATCCGAAAGTGTAGCCTCCGGATCTATTGCAACAGATTTTGAATGATGAAGTGTTGCGTCTGATCCAGTTTTGTGTTTCTGCAACAGTTATTTGAGAAAAGCGTTGCCCCTGTCCGGAAGCAACTCCGAAACTATGTTTTAAAGAGCGAATTTTCCAACAGCTACTTCTCTCTTTAAAAATTCTACCTATATTATTCATATTATTATGTTTAGTTTCTGGAGAATTCTTCTAGTTTTTCTCTCCATTTTTATGAGTAACTAAGTCCTTAGCAAGCTTAATCAGTAAAGCTAACAGATTTCATGGTATGATCTTTCCATCTCCTTTATTTTAGCATTATTTATTGTGGATTGCTTTGTGTTGAACTTGATTCTTATAAGCAAGGTCTGATTTATGTTAAAGTGCAACAAGATGAACTGAAAGGTGAATTTACACTAAAACTAAGTAAGGTTTGGCTTGTATAGAGTGTAACAAGAGGAACTGAAAGGTGAATTGTAACACTGAGTAAAACACAAAACACATGTCTAAGAGGAACTGAAAGGTGAATTAGATATGCTAGGAAGTTTCTTTGACAAGAATGCTTGCATGAGTCCTAAGGCTTAAAGCTTTACTTGCACGGAGAAATCAAACAAGTAGGCTTTAAAGAACTAGACAAAGGGAAACTACGGCTAGTACATAAGACATGCAAGAAACCTAGATCCTTAGGTGCTAAGATGTTAAAATAAAGGAGCGGTGATCATTCATGTATCTGCGTGCTTGCTGATTTTGCTTGCCTCATTATATAATTGTTGGTAGTAATCATTCGAAGTGATCATTTTAGCTTTCCCGCTTGTGTTTTTCTTTTTAGTGATTTCATTGAACTTAACTTATTTGCTATTAATTCTGGACTCACTGATTTACATTTAATTTTATAGTATTTCCCTTCCTCCCTGTGGAAAACGACCTTGTATTTACCACTTTCTACTGATCACGACCTAGTGCACTTGCTAGATCACATTCGTTGGGCACAACAATACTAACCCTAGATGGCTATTTAGACTATAAATAGTTAACTAAAATAATTAAATTCCTGAACTCTACATGACAAACACGTTAACAGCCTTGAGAGAAGGAGTGGTTCACGTTTTGGGTTTTTGTCAAGATTAGGGTTCTTGGTGTTTTCCAATCGTTCTTCGTCCCTACGGCTTGCACCGGTCCCAGTTCATGAGTAGTTCGTGCACGTGAGATTGGAGAGCTTTCACATGCGAGCTTCATACCCTCCGTCTCTCAAGGAGACTTTACAAATAAGTTTTTATTTGATAAAATAAAATCGGTTTTTGAAACTTTATCAATGGTTCTTAAAAAGATCCTATTTCGAATTAGAGAAAATTTTAATCGTTAATTCCGCCTTCTCGGTTATATTTTCGATCGTAATTCCCTTTAATTGGTATCATGAGCGAGGTTGTTTCAAGAAGATTGTTGGGTTTCTTGATTACTTAAAGGTTTTCAATCTTAATAGGAAAAATTTTGAAGGAGTTCCTTGAAATTTTAATATTGTTCTTGAATTAATTTTAAAGATTCTTAAGGAATGGTTTGATTTGATTTAAAGAAAGTTGTATTAAATTTCAAGATTCAAAAGGTTTTTCTATTTTGATGAAAATGATTTAAGGAATTGTTCTTGAGGTTTTTTTGTTATTTTTACTCAAGTTAATTAATGGAAAAGATTAATTTGTTAGATTAATGGTTGTAATTAATCGGTGTTGAATTTAGTCAAAAGATCAAGTCTGTTGATTGGTGAAAGTTTCAGAATCATTGATTTGGGTTTTTTATATTTTTTCCAAATTTCTAGTTTGATCTTGGTGGCTAGGTTTTTGAGTTGTATTTTATGTTTATTAGGGTTTTAGTTAATTAATGTATATTTGATTAAAAGTTTAATTAAATCAATAATACGTAAATTTTAAAAAAAAAATTCAAAATTTAAAACAAAAAAAAATATGTATAGGGCAGAATCCCATTTAAGGGGTTCTGCCAATTTAGGGACCAGCGTCCAAATGGACGCTGTGTCTAAGTGGACACTGCTGTCCACTTGGACAGCCTGCTGTCCACGTGGACAGCATGTCCAGTGGACAGCGGGGCTGTCGTGAACAGCCCCAACTTGCGGGCAGCGGGCCCGTTAAGCAGGCCTGCATGTCCGGGGAGTACCGAAATAATTTTAGCGATTGTTCTTTTTGATAAAACGGTTGGATTGGGTCGTGTTTTAAATTCTCGGGTATTTAAATTTATCCAGAGTCAATAATTTAAGTCGGATTTCGTATTAAATGAAAGAGCGTATTTTATAATCCGAGGTTAAATTATAATGGTTGTAAAATTATTCTATGTCCGTTTTAAAGTTTCAAACTGCTGACCCTAATTGTTTTAAAAAAAAGTTCCAATTATTTTATTAGTTCGGGGTCATATAATTTTAATATTTAAAATTATCCAAAGTCCGTTTTAAAGATTTTAAAGCGGCTGAATCAGATTGTATCAAAATAACACTACTGTTATTTTGTTAATATGGGGTCATAAATGCTAATATTATGAATTATAAATTTTAATTAATTGAAATTTAATATGTTATAACTTCTCGCATTTATATTTAATAAAAGTTGAATATGTTAAATTTGAAATTAGCCCAATAGATTGTGGTACCCGTCATAGTTGGGGTGCTAAATTTTGAAATAGTGACGCCCTAATTCCAGTGGGAGAAAACTTGTATATTTTGCATTATGATTGCTAAACCATTGGTCCCTAACAGGCTTCAAGTCACAATTGTCAAAACTTAGCGATTTCACCAAGTATCTCGGCTAAATATAGTAGATGTAATTATAACTGCCATGATCATGAATCATATTGGTATATATAAGTATGACGGTTGGTTTGTCAAATTTGTATTTGAGAATTCTATGCGTCCAAATGAGATCTGTTTTAAATATTCAATATTTGTTAATACCCATAAAAGTTCTAAATTATGTTTTTGTACATTGAACCTCATCTTATATGTAGAATATGGATACATTATATTTAAAATAATTACATGGACCAGATTCATTAAATAAGCCGACAATACTTAAATAATCCATAAAATATTGAGTCGCTTAAAAGTTGTTAGGAAATAATGATCCAGATCACAAAATTAAACTAAACTATCCGGATCAAGTTTGAAAGAAATAAAAACTTAAAACTATGTAAATCCACCAAATCCAAATGGAAACAACCGGACAAAGATCCTGCTGCAGGGTTATCCATTAAAAACATCAAGTACTTAAGCACAAGGAATCATCAGAATAAAGCTTGGAAAGGAAACAAGCTTTAATCCCTCAAGAACAACATCTGGAAGAACTGATTGCTCTAACTCTGGAAGCATAGAGATCCAAAGACAATGAGTCTGAAGACATCCGGAAGACTCATGCTTGAAGACAATAGGAAAAGTTTCAAAGATAACTTTTCTCTCCACCTTTTAGTCTATATAGACAAAGATCTTTTCCCCATGAACAAGACAAAAGTGAAAGCTTGCACTTTTCAGTAAAAGGACAAAAGGACTGACACCGGACTGAAAAAGCTAACAGACTTTTTCACCTAGACCAATAAGGAGGCGTGTGGAGCTCACACCAAAAAGCTAATGGTGTAAAAGATGGTGCACCACAAAAAGACGAGTAAAACTATCACTGACAACTTTTCAGCATCAATCTCTAGGATTCAAACGGATCAAATTACAGTCTAACAAATTGATCAACGGCTCCTAAAGTGCCACCTATAACCTGATCAAGGGTGAAGATTTAATACAAGCTCAACAACCCACAACGGCTACATTTATGATAGAAGCCTATAAAAGGGAAGCTTCACCAATTGAGAAGGTTGGCTGTTTTGATTGACAAAAGCAAGTAACAAAGAACAAGCATTCAATTAGTTTACAAAACCCTCCAAGAATTAACTAATTCCAAATCTATTTTAAGGATTCCTAAGTGAGTTATAAACTTAAGGAAACCAAAAACCAAAACCTTTGTAAAAACAAGAGTGTAAGGATCTTTAACTTGGGTGAGCTGTGAGATTGGGATACAACTTAAAGTTGGTGCTTTGAGTGGGAACTCTCTGTAGGAATCAGCTTAGATTTGGGGTAGAAGTCTAAGTGGCATATCCTACTAAAGACTAAAGGACTCACCTAGGAGTTGGTGCTTCTAATGGTATATCCTACATCCGGAAGGGGTTACTATCTGGACACAAATTGTAAGGCTTGATTCCTGCTAGTTGGAAAGGAATCCACTAGTGGAAAAGTTCGGAGGAAGGAAACTTCGGGGACTGGAGTAGGCGGGGAAAAACAAGGATAAAATCCTTTGTGTTTGATTTATTTAACTCTTTATTTATTGCATTATATTGTCATAACTGCATCATCCGGATCCATCATCCGGATCATAATCAAACACTACACTAAGACTTTTTAAAGTTTGTGTATTCCACGAAAAAGGGTCATTCACCCCCCTTTAACCTTATAAAGACCCTCACAGGGACCAACAAGTGGTATCAGAGCCAGTGCTCAAAACTAGAGATCTAATAATCTTGAGCTAAAGGTCCAATATTTTGATTCATATATCAAAATGAGTTTCCAAAACTCACAACTCCTTCCCGAGGGTATGTCCATTACCCGTCCTCCACTCTTAACCGGTGAACTCTACACGTTCTATAAAAATCGGATGAAGAACTTTATCCAGAGATAAAGCATGCAAGCATGGTTAGTTATTAAAGATGGTCCATATGAGCGTACTTATGAAGTAGAGGGTATGACTACCTGAAAAGTATGTGGGATGAGAATGATTTTAAAAAGTTGCGTGAAAATGCAAATGCTATTAACATACTTCATTGTGCCTTTAGTGCAGCTGAGTTTAACAGGATATCTAGATGTGAGACTATAAAGGAAATTTAGGAGAAGCTGGAGTTAACCTATAAAGGAACTACCAATGTAAGAGAAGTCAAACTTGATTTACTTCAGCAAAAGCTTGAATCCTTCAAGATGGAACCTAAAGAATCAATCAGCAACATGAACACTAGATACACCAATCTAGGGAATGAAATGAAAAGGCTGGGAAAAGAAATCTCTAAAGTAGAGATGGTAAAAAAGGTGCTATGGAGCCTCACCAAGGAATGGGACAACAAAAAGACTGCCATTGAGGATTCTCATGACTTAAACTTTTACAATTATGATGAACTCATTGGTAATCTTCCAACCCAAGAGTTATCCTTGGAGAGATATAGCCAATAAGAAAAGAAGCCTGAGGAGCAGAAGAAAGCCATTGCACTTAAGGCAAAATCCACCGGATCAGCTTCATCCGGAGAAGAAGAGCAAATCATTTAATCACTAAGCACCAAAGATCAACTTGCTCTGTTAACCAGAAAACTTAACAGATTCATACAAAAGAAAGACAAAAGAAAATCAAGAAAGTATGAATCCCAGAAGTAAAAAGAAGGCACTTCTAGAAGGGACAAACCCAGAAAGAATTCGGAAGAAAAGAAGGATCCAGAAAAAGAAGCTGCCTGTTTTGAATGTGGAGAAAAAGCCATTTCAAAACAAAATATCCCAAGCTTAAGAGAACTAAGAAGTTCAAAAAGAAGGTAATGGTGGCTACCTGGAGTAGTAGTGAAGAAAGTAGCAGCTCATCTTCAACAGAAGAAGATGAGACTGCCAATTGTGCATTCATGGCTCTAACTAATTCGGAAGCAGACCAATCTGGAAGAAATGCCTCTAAGCAAGATACAGTGCAAATCGAAGAATCAGAATCAGAAATAGCAAACACTGAGGTAAACTCTTGTTCTAATTCTGCTTCTAATTTTGACCTTGCTAGAGCTCTATCTATTGTGATCAAGAGTGTAAAGAAGAATGCAAAAGCAATCAAGTCCCTCAAGAGAGAAGTAATGGAGTTAGCAAAAGATGCTGAAGTAATGGCACAAGACATCAATCTGGTTAGAGCAATCAAGCATATTGATGTTGTGGAAGAAAACTTCCTGAGGAATCAAGTCCATATCCTAAATGCAGTTATAATGGGATTGGATAGAGAAATCAATCTATTAAAGGAAGTATCCAGGAAGAGGCCAGAGACAAAAGCTCCAAGAAAAGATCATCATCCTCCTACTTAGAACAGATTCCAAAACACTCTAAATCAAAAGATGTAGGAGGTTAGCAGGTAACCCCAAGCCCAAAAATATACTACTGCTCAAATAGGAAAAGCTAAGGTGGTTTACAATCAACAACCTGCCAACTAGAAGAGGAATTACGCAGCAGAAATTGTACCTCCAACCAGCTTCCGGACACATTTCGGACCATCCAACAGTGTACAAAAAGCTAGATATAAAGGAAACTATGGGAAGGAGGATCTGGAAAAGATCAACGAGAAGCAAAAGCAGAACAGACCTACTTTAGGGTGTAGGTTTTGTGGGAAAAATAATCATATTACTAAATCATGTAGATTAAAAAATGGTTATTATGATGTTTACCCTTTGCCTGAGATGGTTATTAACCCAAGAGGACCCAAATATGATTGGGTACCTAAACCACTTGATTTGTTTTGCAGGTATGCCTTAGATCCACACTAGATCAACACACTTAGTACATTGATAGTGGATGCTCAAGGCACATGACAGGTGATGAGAAGGCCTTCATCATATTAACCCGAAAGAAGTGAGGCAAAGTAAGCTTTGGAGATAATCAAAAGGGACAGATCATTGGTCATGGAACCATTGGATCTGAGTTAAAGATAGAAGATGTCTCATTGGTTGATGGACTAAAATTTAACCTGCTAAGTGTGGCCCAACTCTGTGACAAAGGAAGAAAAGTCACATTTGATTCCGGAGCCTGCTCAATCTATGATAGTAAGTCCAACCAACTCATTCTTTATGCACCTAGAGTAAATAATGTCTATTTTATAAGCATTAAAAAATGATAAAAAGAATATCTACGTGGTGTCTAAAGAAGAAGAATCATGGCTATGGCACCATAGGTTAGGACATGTCAGCATGAACCTCCTGTCTAAACTAGCCAAAAAGGAATTAGTAATGGGTTTGCCTAAGGTTGCTTTTGATAAGGGTCATCTATGCACTACATGTCAACTAGGTAAATAACATAAGAAAAGTTTCCCTTCCACCTCATACTTTTTCTCTAAAAGAGTACTTGAGCTCTTGTATATTGATCTCTTTGGTCCAATCAAACCATTGAGTTTAGGTAGAAGACAATACACCATGGTCATTGTGGATGATTATTCTCGATATACCTGAGTTCTCATGATAGCAAACAAGGATGAAGCCTTTGACCAATTCTCCAAAACATTCATCCGGATAGAAGTACAACAGGGCATAAGCATTGTATGCATCCGGAATGATAATGGTGGAGAATTCAAAAATAAGCACTTTGCTGATTTTTATGACTACAAGGGCATTAAACATAACTTCTTTGCCCCTCACACTCCTCAATAGAATGGAGTTGTTGAGAGAAAGAACAAGACCATAGTTGAGATGACTAGAACAGTGCTTAATGAAAATTATTTGCCTAAATACTTCTGGGGAGAGGCCGTGAATACAGCATGTTATATTCTAAATAGAGCTCTCATTAGAAAGACCATAGAAAATACCCCATATGAAATCTGGAAGGGAAGAAAACCCAAAATTGGGTATTTCAAAGCATTTGGATGTAAATGCTACATCCTTAATGATTGAGAACAACTAGGAAAATTTGATCCTAAATCTGATGAAGCAATTTTCCTTGGCTACTCAGAGTCTTCAATAAATAAACCCAAATATGGTGGAATCAATACATATAGATTTCAATGAGACTAACACTGTAGGTAAGAAAAGCTACACTCTGAAAGATCCAGTTCTGGAAGTTGAAATATCTGGAGAAAAGGAGGAAGCAGGAATTCCTGATTGATTCTAAATCAAGAAGTACAAAGAAGAAGATGAAGGAATATCTTCTGATCCAGAAGTATAATAAGTCAATCTCAACCCACAGGAGATTAACTTCAACGAAGGCCAAGAAGGAGTGGTTGAAGCTGAAGTGGAGCAAGTCCTAGTTTAATGGAATGATCTCTATGTATCCGGATCTCCCTTTATAGGCCTGCATAAAGGTCAGCTCAACTGGATGATGAGTCATGATGCTTTTATCTCTCTCATTGAGGCAAAGAAATTTTAAGATGCTGAAGGAGATGAAAGTTGGATGATGGCAATGCAGGAAGAACTAGATCAATTCACCATATGTATGGGATCTAGTAGCACCTCCAAAGGGAAAGTCAATCATTGGTACCAAATGGATTTTTCGGAACAAGCCTGATGAATCTGGAGTTATAGTGAGAAACAAGGCAAGATTAGTTGCCCAAGGCTACAACCAGTAAAAATGAATTGATTTTGAAGAAACATTTGCTCCCGTAATAATGCTGGAAGCAATCTGGATTCTATGTGCTTTTGCATCATTCATGGGGTTCGCACTAAACCAAATGGATGTCAAAAGTGTATTTCTAAATGGTGTTATCTAAGAAGAAGTATATGCTAAGCAACCATCCAAATTTGAAGACCCAAAGCATCCAGATCATGTGGACAAGCTGAAGAAGGCTCTCAATGGATTAGAGCAGGTACCCAGAGCTTGGTATGAGAGATTAACCTCATTTCTTATATCTAAAGGTTATATCAGAGGTAGAGCAGACACCGCACTATTCATCAAAAAGAAGAAAAATGATATCATTCTAGTCCAAATCTATATGGATGATATAATATTTGGAGCCACTAATGAAAAATGTGTGTAGAATTCAGCTCACAAATGCAGAAGGAATTTGAGATATCCATGATAGGAGAATTCAATTTCTTCCTTGGTCTACAAATCAAGCAAAGTCCGAATGGAATTTTCATTAACCAGTCAAAGTGCACCAAGGAAATCTTGAAGAAGTTTGAAATGGACAAGAACAAGCCTATGTCCACTCTAATGGGATCAGATACAGACCTATCCAAGGATTGTAAAGGAGAGGATGTTGACCAAAAGCTCTATAGAGGGATAATTGGCTCACTCCTATACTTGACAGCTAGCAGACCTAACATACATTATGTAGTCTGTTACTGTGCAAGATATCAAGCCAATCCTAAGGATTCTCATCTCAAAGCTGTAAAAAGGATCCTTAGATACCTACTAGCAACTACTGAAGTTGGGCTATAGTATCCTAGAAATGGTGATTTCACACTCTAAGGGTTCACTCATGCAGATTATGGCAGAGATACCCTTGAGAGAAAGAGTACATCTAGAGTTGCCATTTCCTTGTAGATTGCTTAGTGTCTTGTTACAGCAAGAAGCAAACTTTAGTTGCCTTATCTACTATAGAAACTGAATACATGGCAGCTGGAAGTTATGTAGCTCAACTCCTTTGGATCAAGCAATAACTTAAAGATTATAGAGTTGAATCTGGATGTGTGGATGTTATGTGTGATAATAAAAGTGCTATTGATGTGTCAAAGAACCCAGTACTCCATAGCAGGATAAAGCATGTCAACATAAGACATCATTTCATCAGGGATCATGTGATGAAGAAGGATGTTGCATTGGTTTACATTCCAACTAATGAGCAAAGAGCAGATATCTTTACTAAGCCACTAAGTAAGGATCAATTTGGGAAGCTAAGGGAGTCAATTGGAATGTCCAATCTAATTTGAAGATAATCCGGAAGATAATCCAGAGTCATGGTAGATCCCTTGCAAGATACACCCGGAAGAGATAAAGCTTTCATCCTGGAAGAGAATCTGCGACGTCAGCAGATAAGAATGACAGGTGGCAGAAAAAGCGCAAAAAGGTAACAGTTACTTTTTGAATTTCAAAAGTTGATTAGCTGTTATACGCTCGGTAAATACCTCAGTTATCATTCAAAATAAACCATTCCCATTCTCCGGTTAAACTAAATTTACCTCTCTCTTAAAAATTCAGTTGCCATATTATCAATCCAGCCAAACTACCGACGTCCGGATTACCAAACTACCCCCACTTTGAAAATTCTATATAAACCCCTCAAAATCACCCGACATCCTCACGCTAGCAAGTACTGTACTGTTACTCTACAAAAATCAAAACTTAAACCCTAATTCCTTCAATCCTTTCTTTAAAATAGCAGCAATCATGACTGAGGCTGGACCCATGATGCTTCCAACTTAAAATGTCTTTTCAGAATCTGATCTGAAAGATAAAGACTTCATCCCCATAGACTACAAACCTTCCAATTCAGTTATCCCTGCAGATTTTCTGGGGGATAATTTTCTCTTTGAAACTGACCCCTATTCTAGATTGTTTAAGGATCAAGACCTTACAAATTTCTTGAAAATAAACTGCCCAACTTACCCATACTTGGTCGGGGAATTCTATGATAATCTCAGAGCCAACAAGAAATTTGATGCTTTAAGAACTAAGGTTTAGGGAAAGGAAATTACTATAACTCTGGACTTCTTTGAAAACTTCCTAAATATGAAGAATAGCGGAGTTTTGATAAGGGTAAATGGAGATGAAGCTAAGGTGAAATATGATGTGGAGATGTGGCTTCCAAAGAGGTACTTTAGGGAGAAGTTTTCAACATACTGGCCTCAAATCCCAAGGTACCTCCAACATGTGCTAGTTAAGTTAGTCCTCATCCGGAAGGGCTCACTAACCATAGTGTCTTCCTTCTAGCACTATGTGTTAGAGCACTGGGCAAAAAGCTGGGATGTCAATATGCATGTGCTCCTTATTCACTACCGTAAGCATCACAGAAATTCCTATGGGGCTCTTATCACCAGGATTCTTCAAGCAAAAGGGATAGATATGATTGAATTCCAAGGGGTCAGTGGAAAGCCCATTGTGCAAAGGAATTTCCTGAATCTGAGATTAATAAAATGTGGGATGAAGAAAAGGTCAAGAGGCAAAGAGATGAGAAGAAGAGCAGAGCTAGAAAAGCTGTTGATCCAACAGAGGCTCCGATTCCAAAGAAGGCCCAGACTGTTAAAACTAAGACAGCTAAAAAGTAAGTTGTAATTCTAGATGTAGAGGAAAATGAAGATGCATAAATAATCACCCAGCTACTTAACAAGTCTCCAGAAAAGCCAAAACAAAGGGGGAGGCTGATCAAGACAGCTGATTTATTGAAAAGACCGGTTTGTGATCCAGAAGTGAAAGAATCCATTGCAGTAACTACTGCTACAATAAGAAAGGGCTATCAAAAAGGCCGGAAAAGAAAAGTATCAGTTTTACTGAAGGAGGGTAATGGGTCTGATGAGGAGGAAATAGTAGATGAAATGTCTTTGCCAAAGAAGCAATTCACCCATAAGGGGTGTACTTTAGATGAAGCAGTCAAGGCTCAAAAACATCAAAAGAAAATAGGCAAGAAGCCATCTACTATAGTTATTGATGAGGAGGCTGCTAAGAGGGTTATAGTGGAGGAGTTGGCTAAGGCCAAAAGTTCAAAGGGCAAAAATGTTCTCGGGTCTAATAAGGATATCCTTTCGGAGGATCCTCAGTATGAAGAGATGATGGCTTATATGGCAGACAACTACAGAATTAACAATCTAGCCATAGATGGACCCAGAGGATACTCTACTACACCAATCCTTATAGATCAGGCGGCTTGGCTAAGGTCTCAAAGATTCTAGAATCCGGATCATTCAACTTCCTACCCATCACAGAACCTCTTCCGGAGAACCTACTAATTTCGAAAGCTGAGATCCCTGCAGAAATAAGTCCTGTAAATACAATTATAGAGGGTGTTGAGGATAGTTTTAACATGCCTAGGGGAGTTATCAGAAGTCCTAAAAAAGGCAATAGAAGGGGTGATAGAGGACATTTCCTTATCATCTGAGGGTTGAGGTAGGAAGAAGTGAAGAGAAAATTGAAGACTCAAGCATGAAAATTCCATCGCCAATAAATGAGGTACCTCTTGACATTGCTCCTTTAAATTTTTGTGTTGATCTCACTGCTGATATTACAGTAACTGTAAATGCAAACAACTTAGGCACTATAACTCAAAAAGTGTCTAAGAAACAAGTGCCGAACCCGAATGATATTATTTTGGAGGAGGGACAGGGTCTGAGATCAAAAGAGAACGCTTCTAAAGCAAACTCTAAGGGCAAGGCCAGTCCGGGGGAAAGGTCGGAAGAGAGGAGAGAAGAACAAAATTAGTTCCATTTAGAGGAGAGTAATAATAAAGCTGATAATGAACCCTTCGGAAGTAGCTGTAGTTCCGAAGATGGCTCCTCTAGCTCCTCTGAAGAACAGTTCCCTCCAAAAGTTAGCCCTATGAGAGTTTCGGCCAACAATACAATAAAGGCCAAATTTTTGGCAGCACTTCACCTGTTAAAAGAGGCTGCTTAAGAGGAGAATTAGGAAGGGTACATCAAACAGAGCCTCCGGACTATATGTACTCATCTAAGAGGAGTTGAAAAAGAATTACTCAGATAAGCCTCAAGTTTGGGTGTGAAGAAGGAGTTGGGAGAATTCAAGCAGTCCATGAAAAATACAGAAGAAAAGGTCTTGAATTTCCCTACTCTAGGAGCTATTGTTGTAGCTTCTCTCTCCCAAATCACACCAATTTTAAATGAGCTTAAAGAAAACGCTTCCACAGCTAAACGGACTATTGATCAAGCCAACACCTTGGCTTTAAATAACTATAGAACTGTAATTGACAAGATCAGTTCCTCCTCCTCTAAGCTCTCAGAAGAAATTAAAGTCTATCTAGATACCAAGTTTGAAAACTTATCAAAATTTATTGCTGAGAAGGACCCCAAACCTGCCATAAGTGATCTGGGAGTAGACCAACAAGTTCTTCAGGAAATGATGGTCCATTTCATTGAGAAGACTATTCCTAAAATCCAAGATAAAATACTTGATGACATGGACGATGAAATGCAAAGTCGTCTGGCCGGATTAGAGAAGATAATAAATGATAGGAAGGAATCCATCATCAAAGAAATCTCTCTTCAAACGAAATCCATTCATAATATCCAGAAAGGGATTAGTGAAGAAATAACCCTATTCCAAACCAAAATCAATAACCTCTCAATATCCGGATCCTCTTCCTCTCCTGCTATTCCGGAAAGCTAGCTCCTTCTAGTCTTCGACAACCTAGTACAAGCCATTGGAGACTCTGGCTTCTTTGGTCAGAAAGAGATGGCAACTCTCCTTAAGGTTTTCTTCCCTTACTATAATCCAAAGGATTAAGAGTTTTTCTTGCGCATTCATCTGTCAATCAAACAATCCTATGATCAATTTAAGAAGACAATCCGGCTGTTCTATCTCACTCCTCCAATGGTTGACAAAATTATTGATGAAATGTCCAAAGGTAGTGCTGACTACTCTATTTATTCAAATGCATGGCAAATAGCTTGGGATAACAAAACTTATATGGTGATAGACCCGTAAGCTGGAAACAAAAAGGGGGAGAAGAATATACAAGAACCTGAATCCGGCAAGGGAAAGGAAAAGGAAGGAGGACCATCCAGAGAGAATTAGACTAGCTATAATGTTTATAAAATCATGTAATAGCTAGATTCACTATTATATATTTTTATAATTTGTAATCTGAACTTCATTAATGTTAAGTATTGTTAATAGCAGAGGAATATATAGTGAAAATATCTAATTCTCAAAAATTGCTTCTAAAGTACAATCTGCAATTATACTAAAACAAACTTAGAAGCTAGAATTGAAAAATATTGGGGGAGTTAGGATGCTAGATTTATGGGGGAGTACAACCTATAAATGACTAAGTATCAAGAATCACACATAGCTCATATATACTCCATTTCTTTGTACTTAGTTTTTGTTTCCATCAAATGGGGGAGATTGTTGGGAAACAATGATTCGGATCACAAAATTAAACTAAACTATCCGGATCAGGTTTGAAAAAAACAAAAACTTAAAACTATGTAAATCTACCAAATCCAAATGGAAACATCCGGACAAAGATCCTACTATAAGGTTATCCATTAAAAACATCAACTACCTAAGCACAAGGAATCATCAGAATAAAGCTTGGAAAGGAAACAAGCTTTAATCCCTCAAGAACAGCATCTAGAAGAACTGACTGCTCTAACTCCAGAAGCATAGAGATCTGGAGACAATGAGTCTGAAGACATCCGGAAGACTCATGCTTGAAGACAATAGGAAAAGTTTTAAAGATAACTTTTCTCTCCACCTTATGGTCTACATAGTCAAAGATCCTTTCCCCATGAACAAGATAAAAGTGACAGGTTGCACTTTTCAGTAAAAGGACTAAAGGACTGACACTGGACTGAAAAAGCTAATAGACTTTTTCACCTAGACCAATAAGGAGGTGCATGGGCTCACACCAAAAAGCTAATGGTGTAAAAGTTGGTGCACCACAAAAAGCCAAGTAAAATGATCACTGATAACTTTTTAACTTCAATCCCTAGGATTCAAACAGGTCAAATTATAGTCTAACGGATTAATCAACGGCTCCGAAAGTGCCACCTATAACTTGATCAAGGGTAAAGATTTAATACAAGCTCAACAACCCACAACGGCTACATTTATGATAGAAGCCTATAATAAGAAAGCTTCACTAATTGAGAAGGTTGGCTGTTTTGATTAACAAAAGCAAGTAACAAAAATCCCTCCAAGAATTAACTAAGTCCAAATCTATTGTAAGGATTCCTAAGTGAGTTATAAACTTAAGGAAATCTAAAACTAAAACCTTTGTGAAAACAAGAGTGTAAGGATCTCTAACTTGAGTGAGTTGTGAGATTGGGATACAACTTAAAGTTGGTGCTTTGAGTGGGAACTCCCTGTAGGAATCAACTTAGATTCGGGGTAGAAGTCTAAGTGGCATATCCTACTAAAGACTAAAGGACTTAGCTAGGAGTTAGTGCTTCTAGTGGTATATCCTACATCCGGAAGGGGTTACCATCCGGAGACAAATTGTAAGGCTTGATTCCTGCCAGTTGGAAAGGAATCCACTAGTGGAAAAGCTCGGAGGAAGGAAACTACGGGGACTGGAGTAGGCGGGGCTGAACTAGGATAAAATCCTTTCTGTTTGATTTCTTTAACTCTTTATTTATTGCATTATATTGTCATAATAGCATCATCCTGATCCATCATCTGAAACGTAGCCAAACACACTACACTAAGACTTTTTAAAGTCTATGTATTTTTCGAAAAAGGGTCATTCACCCCCCCCCCCTCTTACCTTATAAAGACCCTCACAAGGACTAACAAAAGTGTTTCTCGGATTCGCACCTGTGCCACCCATTAAAGCTATTATACCTTATGCTCAGCATGGTGCATTATATTATCGGTGGGCCACGTAGGGTTAGGATATTTGGTATGGCTAACATGTGGAATGGCGGTTTGACTCAAAGGGTTTTTGTTCTAAGTCAATTAGGCCCAGAATATAGATGGGTAAAGTACCAATACACCCATCAACCAAGAGTCCTTTTGAGAAAAGGGTTGGATAGTTTATCCTACCATACATCCAATAATGGGTTTTTATTCGAGCTTAGCTCGGCTCATCATTGGAGGGTTATGGATCTTGGAATAAAGCCAATAAAATCATCAACATAAATTAATCTGGATTAGTTAATTTGTTTAATGGCTTTAAAGACCCTTTATTTTTAACTTTGTAATGATTATTCTGTTTAGACTAATAAATAAATTTCAGCAATAAAACAATTGATCATTCAAACTACAATACATCCTTAAAAGGACTACTATCTAGGAAAAACTTCCTTGAGTGGGTTCAAGAACTAGTGGATAGTTTTGAGACACATATTGAAGGAATATATAGTAGATGAGCCTAAGCCCACTGGCAGGGATACTATACTGGCCCAATTTGGGTGGTATGTAAATTCAAGAGGGATAGCAGGGATGTGAAACACCTTGTGTTGGCTAGAAAGTTTCCTAAATTGTGTAAATGATTAGAGGAGATACAAGCCTATGCTATGATAAGGTCTTTTCATGAGACATTTTCATAAGCAACTTTATCAAGAGAGGTTCTTGATCACCAAGATGTTTCAGTCCTATAAGATGTATATTATAATCTCTATGAGTACTTATGTGTAGAAGATGGAGAAATTCATTAAAGGTTTTGTTCATCTTAGTAAACCAGTATCATGAGAGTTGATAATTAGAACTATCTTGGCATTCCCATTTGAATCCTATGACCATTTCATTATGAGCTACAAGCCATAGATTAGTGAGACTATAGTTGAGCTGCAAGAGTTACTTGAGCTACCTAGGAGTTTAGTTAATATGACTCATCTAGGGTTGATGATGGATCACTGATTCAATATGAGGGCATAGATGAGGCCTTAACATTCAAGGGGCTCATAACTAAACAAGAAGTTAAGTATGTACTACGTCCAAAGGATAATCTTATCAAATACAAGCAAATTAGAAACAGAATGAGAACATGTCCTTGACCACATAAGAGAGTCTATGAAAGCATTGAACATTTTTCATAGAGGTATCTATGTTATAGATATGATTATTTCTCTTCATCATCACAAGTATTTGATACTAGATGTGGTTCTAACATTGATAATGTGCAAGAACTTAAGATGAGAGATAATTGGGATCTAGACAAGTGAATTCTCAAATCATAAATGGAGTTCAAGTAGCGGCCATTAAGATTAAAGAATGTCACTTATAGATACCCGATTAATTATTTTGATCCTGGAATGAAGAAAGTTTATACTCACATAGAGTGTGAACTTTATTTCTTTTTCAGTCAAGGATGATTCTACATATTCAATCTTTCATTGAAAATGGATAAAATTGGTATATTTGAGAATTGTTATTCCTTAACTTAAATGTTAGGAATAGTTATTTCCTTGAGTTGATCAAAATGATTTTGGTCGATAACATAAATGCAAAAGGGATAAGCATAAGATGCTTGATCTAGTCTATATCCAAAAGTTATTTAGACTGAGTTAACAAGAAGCATATGGTTGAGTTTTCTACAAGAAAAGTGTAAGTTCATTTGATTGACAATCATCTGATCATATGAGTTATTTGAATAATTGGTGAAATAACATAGAAGTTATTCAATAGACTTGTAGACATAGCAAATATCCTGGTGAGCCTGAAGTGTAGTAGAAGCATGTGTAGGGCCTTAGGCGTATATGCTAGTCAACAAAGTTATTGAATGAGCGGCTAACACGATGGATCTAAATCGCAGTGGGAGTGTATATAAGTCAAAAAGCGTGATAGCTGGAAATATACACATTTCTCAATTATTCTTGGCGATGAATTTTATTAGCATGGCTAATGAGATTAGATCCATGGACCTTGATTAAGTAAAGGACTCTGAGAATAAAGTAGAGAAATATATAGGATATAGTTTTTGGTATAACCAAGAAAGTTTGCATATTGAAACCTAGCTTGAATTATCTCCCAAGACTAGAATAGAGGACGTATCTCATTTGACTACTGGTTAGCAACATCATTGAGGCTACTGAAAGAGCGTCATATGAAATATGGATAGGCTGAAGCCTAACGTGTCTTTCTCTAGATTTTGAAATTGTGAAGTCTGAATCTTATGGTTGACATGAGATTGAATATCTATGTCATGATATTGATGTCAGATTGGCCCGAGTTAATCTACTTGATCCTATTTGTGAACTACACATTGGAAACCAAAGGGTATTGCACCTACAACCCTGCCTAAACATAGTGTTTGAGGCTTGTTAGTGTGTTTTCTAAAGAATGCAATTCTTTAAGAAAAGTAGTGGGAGCACGGTTGAACTTGTAAGTTCAAGGCGCACAAATTCTGAAAGGACAGATCAGGTTTTTACATTTAAGCTTCACGTGTTTGAAGCATAAGTTGTAAAGACACAATTGCACTAAAAGGAATGTCGGTTCAATCAAAAACTAGAGAAATGCAAATTCTCTCAAATGGTGATGACTCTTATCATATATCATGAGTAAGAGAATTTGAACCCATTGGAAGCTATTGAATCATCAAGTAGCAATCCAATGATGCTTTTATAGACAATGTGTGTACGTGATGTGAATCAGTAACGCGGTCACGTTTCTAGACGTTGTATTGTGATTGTGTAGTTATGATTGGGAAGATTGGAAGTAGTTCGCTAAAGTTATAGTGAACACTTTGCAATGTAAGCTTTAGGCAAAACGTGACATTCTGGTTGGATGTAGATCTTTGTTGTTAGCTTAGATCCAAGAGAATGACTCTTAGGATGGAAATCTATGAATTTAGATTTGATCCGATTGATTATGATCTATGAAATAGATCAAATTAGATGATCCAAATAAGGCAAATTTACGACGTTAAATTTGATCATGGATGTTTAGATTTACAAGGTAAATCAAATCGATTTATACCTGAAGACCAGATGTATTCTAGTTATGTTATGATTGCTGAAAGTTGTATTATGAGCTGAAAGCTCTATACAGTGTATTTGTTAATTCTACAACAGGAACTGGACACATAGTGGCAATGTATTGCTACAATTGGAAGTGTTGAAATTAGGAAGTTCATAAGTAAGTTAGGATGGATGGATCCTAGACCTACTTGATGTTTTCCGAGACAAAAATGGGGGCCACTACACAAGCTATAGGGACCCAGTCATAAGTTCAAACACGTGTTCAGTATGTCTAAGACATATCATTACATGCGGTTGACACAAGAACAATGTCGTTGATCATCTATCCAAAAGACCATCGTGGATGGAGCTTATAAGGTTATGTAAAATCTATAAAGATTAGGTCAATGCCTACTGTGAACTAGTTCAAGTGGGAGATTGTTGGAAATGTTGGTGTGCCCTAGTTCTAAGGAATTGGTTCTTACATTATATACATACTAATGGTGTCATATTATAAAGGCAATAATCTACGGCATATATATCTTGTGCTATAATATGAGTAGAGTATCCATTGATTGATAATCATAAATGTCCAAAGTCTGTTTTAATTATGAGAATGAATAGAACGAAAGGCTTGTATGTTGGATGATCTATAGCAATGTATAGCAATGTAGTTGCTATGTCACTTGGTAAGTAGATCATGAACATGGGAAACTTGTTGAGAACATGGGGCTGGACCAATCCACACAGCAAGGTCACATGATTGTATGTCATAGACAGTCTGCTGAGTAGGTCTCAATAGTCCTCTAACTTGATTTCAACTTATTATTAATGTGGAAGTGGGTATGCTGTGGCATATTACTAACGGGTCCTTAGATATTGGATTAAAAGTATGGATATGTTCGGTATATTTCATGACCATATTAATAGTAGTGTTGAAGTGATGGATTGCCATCCGGTTTGATAAACTAAAATGAATCACCGGCCACTTGATGAATAAAAGGGATAAGGACGTCCAATAAGTCGTTGACTTATTTTATCATTTTATTCTAGATCAAGAAATACGATGAACTGCATAAGTGGGTGATAAGCACCATGCCTCTTGTTCATCATATTAATGTCAGCTGGCAAAGGACTTTGTTAGATAACTACTGGGTTCAGTATCTTTGAGAGACGGTTGTACTCTGTCCTAATTGGAGGCTGTAATGGTTTGCTAGAATCCGCTTACAGTCTATGGTGAAATATCCATTGCCAACATATGGACAGACTCAAAGGATCGTGTACTTAGAACTACTTAGTTGGGATCTCTTGTACATGCAATGTTACAAGACTGGATGGAGAATTGATTATCAATTAGTTGACATGTTAAGTCAATGTAATTGAATAATCGTAAACACCATTAAATTATTTTGTTTAATGAAACAATATAATGTAGTCTATATTATTCATTAAGTAAAATTAAGTCTACGTTTAATTAAATTACATATGGTATTTATTTATTTATCAATTGAATAAATTTATATGTTGAGAAATTTAATTAAATGTTAATTTAGTCAATAATATTTACATACTAAAATAATTTATTAACTACTCTAGTTAATTAAATTTATATGTAGTATGATATTTAACTTGATTAAATTAAATTTTATTTTATTCTAGAGATTAAATTATAAATTATAAATTGCTAGTTAGAAATTATTTAAAGAATTAAACCTTGAAATTTAATTATTAAATTAGCTTTCTTAAAGGGCAAATTTATAATAAAGCTAATCCTAATCATAGATGGCTATTTAGACTATAAATAGTTAACTAAAACAATAAAAATCCCGAATTCTACATGACAAACACGTTAACAGCCTTGAGAGGAGTGGTTCACGTTTTGGGTTTTTGTCAAGATTAGGGATGTTCTTGGTGTTTTCCAATCGTTCTTCGTCCCTACGGCTAGCATCGATCCTGATTTAAGAGTAGTTCGTGCACGTGAGATTGGAGAGCTATCGCTTACGAGCTTCATAGCATCCGTCTCTCAAGGAGACTTTACAAATAAGCTTTCATTTAATAAAATAAAATTGATTTTTGAAACTTTATTAATGGTTCTTGAAAAGATCCTATTCCAAATTTTTAAAAAAAATTAATCGGTAATTCTGCCTTCGCGGTTATATTTTTTATCGTAATTTACTCCATTATATATGGTATAAGGTGGTAAAAAACCTATTATACAAATCATTAAAATGAAAATGAGGTAAGTGCAAAAGTTATTATACCAATTTTCTTTGTTAGCAGTACTTTTATTTTCCCTTGTTAAAAAAAAAAGTTTTATGAAAGCTTTTATATCAATCATTTTAACAAAAAATATTTCATTATATAAAAGAGAGAAATAATTACTCTTATATTTACACTTGTTTTAAACTAAATTAACAACAAAACTGAATAATAAATGTCTTGTACTTGTCATTGAAATTGGTTCCCAAAAGAATATAACCAAAAGGGTAATTAGCAATGAAACTAAGAGCAGCAATGTGTAGGTTTCAACAAAAAGAGAAAATTTTAATCAAAAATCACTCAAATTATGATGCGAAAATAAGACTTTTTGAGGATACAGTAAACAGCTTGATTATAGCTAAAAGCTCCACAAATTGATGGACAAAAGGCATTACTTAATAAGAAAAAGAAATACTATATAATTTTATATTGTGTTCGAAAAAAAATCTCAATGTAAGATGTTCAAATTCATAGCTTTAAACAAGGAATAAATGAATCCGATTTCAAAGAGAAAACAGAAACTCAAAGATTAATCATAAAAGAGATGAACACTCGTCAGAAACTACAGAGAAAACGAAGAAATGAAGAATCAAAATAGCAATTTTAAAAGAAAAAAGATAAAACAAAAACGAAGAACGGCGATGAAAGAAAAAAGAATCACATAGAAAGAAGATTAAATACTTGAGATATTATAGAAAGCGCGTAAAGAGAAAAAAATATCCTTTTTTTTATCATAAATCCTTAAATTTCCCAAAATATAAAGTCATTTAATAAAACTCTATTTTCCTTCATCTTGTTCACTATAGCCGTCTTCATGTCCGTCTTCATCACAAAAATATCGGTTTACAGTAATTAGAATAATAACAAATTTAAACTAATATATTATTTCCTATAGTATAATATAAGAAATTGAGAATTATTTACATGCCTCCTGCTCCTTGGAATTATCGAATTGTTAAATTATGCTCGTGAATTAATATGTCACCTTTAACTAGGATAAAAAATTTACACTCCATTAGAAATATTTAGTTCTAAATTTTTTTTTAATTAATCATTTGATTCATCAAAATTCTACCCCGACCTTCTAACTCTAAATTTTTAATTTTTAAATGTGAATGTGAATGGCAAGTGGAAAGTGGAATTGTGTTATTAATTTATTATACACGAATTTGCCCAATTAAATTTAAAGAGTACAAATTTTTTAATTTATCATTATCCCAATCATTATTGGTCAACACGGAATTCATCAAAAAAAAAAACACGGAATCATTTGTCTTCTCCCGTTATTTTTTTTCTCTCTAAATTCATCTAATCTCGTAATAACCAATTATGCTCACTAAAGTCAAAATTACTTAAATCTCAGTTTTTTTCTGCTCTTTCCATCCATTGAAATCTCTGCTTCACTTTTGCAATTACAAAATACAACTCAAGAGGAACTCCCGCCGGAGATAGGATCAGATCGAACATGGGCCTCCCGATTGAAGTTGAAGACCCATCGGAAAATGAAAACCCATCCACCCCTGACCGGATCGCTTCTGAGGTACTCCTTTTCATGTCTAATCATTTTACTTCTTATATGTATGTTTCCATTTCCAACTATGGAAATTTTGTCCTTTTTTCCTTTTAAGTTTGAACCGCTCTTCTATATATTCAGGTTCCTGTTTTTTTCCTATAGATAGAAATGTTCAGACATTAACTAATTAGATATAGTCCAAGTGGTACATGATGAGGATGGTTTACCAAAAAAAAATGTGTACCTAGTAGACCATTAACCATTTTGATGTTTGCCTTTGCCAATTTATTAATTCATTGTTACTTGTTTTCAGTTTATCCCCCATTTAAACACCAGTAGTATCAGGACGAAGTTATTCACATCCGAAGAACTGTCAGCAGCAACTGGTACTTCACTTGGCAGAGGTTCTTTTAGTCAAGTTTACCAAGCGAAACTTTTCAATACTGATGTTGCTATTAAGAAGTTTCTCAATCCCGACAAGAACGAAAGCCAGTTTGTGTCCGAGATTTTGGCCCTTAGCCGAGTCAATCACCCTAACATTGCCAACATGCTTGGATACTGCACTGATTACACCAATAGACAGCTTGTTCTAGAGTTTGTCCCCAACAAATCGCTGAAATTTCATTTACACGGTTGGCTACTTTTCCACTGGAGATTTCCGATTCACAGTTTCGAGGTTCTAAATGTGAAATTATATTACAGGCAGGAAAGTACTTACCATTAATTGGCGGAATAGAGTGAAAATAGCTTTAGGCACTGCTAAAGGATTAGCATATTTGCATGACTGTGAGTTTTCTCTTAATAGAAATTACTCGAATTATTGATTAGTTGCTTTATTGTAAGCCATATATTATCTAATTAATCAAAGTTTGATGTTTTAGTTTAGTTAAATTTCGTGTTATGTTCAGGTAATCCAAAGATCATTCACCGCAATATCAAATCGAGTTGTATTCTTCTTGATTATGACTTTGAACCAAAGGTACGATCTCCTCAATTGACTTGAATGTTAACTGTATCAGTTTTAACATCGAATCCATTGGTTGTTAGCTAAGATTCACCTCGAGTTGATCGCTTCTGGTGGTAATTTAAACCTGTGAAAACTGAGTTTCATTTGCCTAAATTGACTGCTGTAAGAGTTAACCTCGACGGTTGTTTGCTGTATTTTGCATCAACTGCCAAATGAAACAAGTCATAAAAATTCAATTGTTGTTTTTAATCAACTTATGTGCTGATATATATCGCAGTACAATTTTGTTTCTTCAGATAGCAGGATTTGAAATTGCTGTAAGCCTATCACATTCGGTTTCTCACATCACGACAGACTTCAAGGGAACTTTTGGGTAACATAAAATCCCTATTCGTTGTTAGAACTTAATTATATGAGAGTCGCTCTTTCTGAATTTTCGATTTTGTGATTGTAATTATGCAGTTATATGGCTCCTGAATACATGAAAGATAAAAGGCTTTCGGTTAAAGCTGATGTGTTTTGCTTCGGTATAGTACTTTTGGGGCTAATTACTGGGAAAAAACCTTACTCTTATTCAAAGGATGAATGTGCTTATCTAACTACCTGGGTATACAATCGCTTTCTTAAAAAATTTGAAGCAAAAAACCAGAACTTGAGTATTTAAAACTTTACATTGGTGTTGTTTGTATAATTTGAAATGTGCAGGCAATGCCACTACTTGAATTCGCTATAGAGGCGAAGGAGTACAATGTTCTTGTTGATTCCAAATTGAAGAACAAATATGGTAAAGAAGAAATGGGTCGAATGGTATGTTGTGCTGCAGCTTGTGTGTATAAACCCGAAGAAAAACGTCCAGGAATGTACCAGGTATGTATTTGTATGTGTGTTTGTATATGGTTCGGATTAACGAGTCCCGTATAGTTCAATTATGATGGATAATTAAATGTGAAATGCAGATAGTGGAAGCACTAGAAGGAAATTTAGCATTGGAGATTATATGGAACCATAAGAATGACAAGCATTTCCTGCAAGGACCTCTGATAACAAAGGATGGTTGAGTTTTTACACTTGAATTAATTAATGTTGTTTGTAACATTATTTGTAAAATTAATACTGCATAATAATTTATTCTTCCTGGTCAACTTCAACTTTTTCTACTTGCAGCACTCAACTAAACTTGCATATTTCTTTCCAAAAATAAAGACTTGCCCATAGGCAATAAATATTGTAAGGAAATAATAGGATTTGATGTGAATTGTAATAATAATTTAAAAAGCTCTTTTGAAATTATAAGGACCTTTTAAAAAAGTTTACAATGATCTTTATATAAAATAGTTAAATTTTATAGCATATTTTTTTTTTAAGTATACCTTTAATTCTTTCCGCAAAGAATTTGCTGTCATTAATTCAATTGATGAAATTATTGCTAATTCCGAAGTTGCTACCAATCTCAAATTTATAGATTATTCTAGGTCACCAAATTATTGTTTTGGAGTACTATTTTTTTTGCAAATAAACTTTATTATTAGCGGAACACATTAGAGATTCCTAAATTTGTTAAGTGAGAGTGAGACCCATAGTTTATTTTTATATATTATCTTATAACTTCTCTAATCATTGCAATAAATCACAATAAAGAAAACAACACCAATGAAAGCGGGAGAGGTGCCAACATAAGAAACAAAAGAAGATGACTCCAAATTCTTTTCAACTAGAAAATGAGCTGTAACAATAAAAAAAAGTAAAAAATAATTTATTTTATTTCCTAATTATTTTAAGAAAAAAAAGGCCAACATAATGTAAATTAAAGAATATGTGCATAAAGCCACCTAAAACAAGATGAACATGATAAAAGTCATGGACTCGATGGTCATTGCTCCTTATTTTTGCAAATGAGAAATAATATTTAAAGCATCTTCTTCTCGATAAGGAATCTAATCTTATAAAAGAGATTATAGCCATGTTAAAGCTTTTTCTTCAACTAAGAGCTTGGACAATAACAAGATTTCATCAGGGGCAACCAACGAAAGAAAGACAAAATATATCATTTGGGTTAAAGTCCAAACTAATTTGGAGGGTAATTAATTCAATTAATTTGGAGGCTAATTAACTGCCAATAAATAAGGTGGGAAGATAGTAGTTAATAATTGACATATTAATTGCCAATTGAAAGGTTGATGTAACTTTTTTTTGCCTATAAATAGGCATTTCCCATAATCCAAATTCATCAACCAAAATTTGAGAGTTTCCTTTTGTAGAGAGCTATATTTCCTATAAAAGAGCTTAAAAGAAGTTAGGAGAGTAAATTGAGTACTTTGGAAAACACTACACTATTGGGTGTAAGGGTTAATTTGAGTGTTCTAATTTTTCTCCTAAAATCATTTTATACCTCAAGCTTGGGTATACTTGAGAGAGCTTATTGTATTCTCATTATTTATTAGTGGACTTGTTTTGGTGTCCCGTGATTTTCCCCTTTAAAGGGTTTTCCACGTAAATCTTTGTCTCTTTTATTGCTCTATTTATTTTATGCTCGTTGTTGCTACATCTATTTTAGTTAACACATATCACCTTGCTACCGAATTGATATACGGGACTCAACAAGTGGTATCAGAGCTATTGGTTCCATAAAGGTGGTTATGTTAATCAAAATGGAAGGTTCTTCAACATCCATGATCAAATTGAACGGTTCAAACTGATCAATTTGGAAGCCCATGATGGAGGATATATTGTACTGTAAAGATATGCATGAAGCAATCAAAGGAGACCCCGTAAAGCCGAAAGACATGAAAGATCCAGATTGGAGCAAGTTGAATAGAAAGGCCATCGGTACCATTCGCCAATGGCTAGGTTTCAACGTGTTCGTCCATGTCTCGGAGGAAACGTCTGCCCATGAACTATGGAAGAAGCTGCAAGATCTTTATGATCGGAAAACTGCTGGAAATAAGTCGTTCCTAATAAGGAAACTTGTCAACATAAAACATAAGGAGGGAACTCCTATTGTCGAATTTCTAAATGAATTTTGAAGTGTTATTAATCAGTTATCTTCTATGAAAATGACACTTGAAGATGAGGTACAATCCTTATTGTTGCTCAATTCTTTAAGTGTGTCAATTAAAGAATTGAGTAACAAGCTGTGCTCTGCTCTGATATCACTTGTTGGTTCCATAAAAGTGGTTGTATTAATTAAAATGGAAGGTTCTTCAACATCCATGATCAAATTGAACGGTTCGAACTAGTCAATTTAGAAGCCCATGATGGACGATATATTGTACTGCAAAGATATGCATGAAGCAATCGAAGGAGACACTGCAAAGCCGAAAGACATGAAAGATCCAGATTGGAGCAAGTTGAATAGAAAGGCCATCGGTACCATTCGCCAGTGGCTAGGTTTCAACGTGTTCGGCCATGTGTCGGAGGAAACGTCTGCCAATGAACTATGGAAGAAGCTGCAAGATCTTTATGATCGGAAAACTGTTGGAACTAAGTCGTTCCTAATAAGGAAACTTCTCAACATAAAATATAAGGAGGGAACTCCTATTGCCGAATTTCTAAACGAATTTCGAAGTATTATTAATCAGTTATTTTCTATAAAAATCACACTTGAAGATGAGGTACAATCCTTATTGTTACTCAATTCTTTAAGTGTGTTAATTAAAGAATTGAGCAACAAGCTCTACTCTACTCTAATACCACTTATTGGTTCCATAAAGGTGGTTGTGTTAATTAAACTAAAAGGTTCTTCAACATCCATGATCAAATGGATGGTTCGAACTAGTCAATTTGGAAGCCCATGATAGAGGATATATTGTACTGCAAAGATATGCATGACGCAATTGAAGGAGACACCGCAAAGTTGAAAGACATGAAAGATCCAGATTGGAGCAAGTTGAATAGAAAGGCCATCGATACCATTCGCTAGTTTCTAGATTTCAACGTGTTTAGTCATGTCTCGAAGGAAACGTCTGCCCATGAACTATGCAAGAAGTTGCATGATCTTTATGATCAAAAAACTGCTAGAAACAAGTCATTCCTTATAAGGAAACTTGTCAACATGAGATATAAGGAGGGAACTCCTATGGCCGAATTTCTAAATGAATTTTGAAGTGTTATTAATCAGTTATCTTCTATAAAAATCACTCTTGAAGATGAGGTACAATCCTTATTGTTGGTCAATTCTTAAGTGTGTTAATTAAAGAATTGAGCAACAAGCTCTGCTCTGCTCTGATACCACTTGTTGGTTTCATAAAGGTGATTATGTTAATCAAAATGGAAGGTTCTTCAACACCCATGATTAAATTGAATGGTTCGAACTGATCAATTTAGAAGCCCATGATGGAGGATATATTGTACTATAAAGATATGCATGAAGCAATCGAACAAGACACCGCAAAGCCGAAAGACATGAAAGATCCAAATTGGAGCAAGTTAAATAGAAAGGCCATCGGTACCAATCTCCAGTGGATAGATCTCAACGTGTTCGGCCATGTCTCGGAGGAAACGTCTGCCCATGAACTATGGAAGAAGCTGCAAGATCTTTATGATCGGAAAACTGCTGGAAACAAGTCATTCCTAATAAAGAAACTTGTCAACATGAAATATAAGGAGGGAACTCCTATTGCCGAATTTCTAAATGAATTTCTAAGTGTTATTAATCAGTTATCTTCTATAAAAATCACACTTGAAGATGAGGTACAATCCTTATTGTTGCTCAATTCTTTACCGGAGAGTTGGAAAACCTAGGTGGTATCTATGACCAATTCCGCTCCTGATGGAAAAGTTTCCTTAAACCACGCTGTTAGCACTCTGCTCAACGAGGAAACAAGAAGGAAAGTTTTAATTACTGAAAGTAGTCAAGCTCTTGTCACAGAACATAGAGGTCGAAGTAAAATTAGAGGTCCCAACAATCCTAACAAATCCAAAGGAGGAGATAAGTTCAGAGGCAGATCTACGGCCAGGGGTGGAGTCAAATGCTACCACTGTTGTCTAGAAGGCCATCTAAAGAGGAACTGTCAAAAGCTGAAGAGAGAACAGAAGGATGGCAATAACCAAGAGGAAGACAAGAACACCACTGTAGCAACTGAGGAGATTATTGTTCTTTCCTTCAGTCATGAAGAACAATGTCTGCAAGTCTCAAGTCAAGATGATACAGAATGGGTGACTGACACTGTAACATCTTATCACGCCACTCCCAAAAAGGAGTTCTCCACCACATACAGAGCAGGAAATTTTGGTGTGGTGAAGATGGGCAATAATGGCCATTCTAAAATCATTAGAATTGGTAACATTCGTATTAAGGCAAACACTGGTTGCACACTCATCCTCAAAGAAGTTAGACATGTTCCAGATTTGAGGCTCAACTTAATATCTTGTGGTGTCCTAGATCGTGAAGGCTTTGAGAATTTCTTCGGGAGTAGGAAATGGAAGCTTACCAGGAATTCCTTTGTGATTGCAAAAGGTGCCATGTGTTGTACACTGTATAAAATAAATGCAGTCATTTGTAAAGATGGATTGCATGCTGTTGAAGAAGAGTCTTCACCAGATTTGTGGCATAGAAGATTGGCTCACATTAGTAAGAAAGGGTAGCAAATTCTAGCAAAGAAGGCGCTTGTACCTTCTGCTAATGATACACCACTATCTCCATATGATTACTGCTTATTCGGCAAGCAACATAGAGTGACATTCAACAAGTCATCAAGTAGAAAGTCAAGTGTTCTTGATTTGGTGCACTCAAATGTATGTGGCCCCTTTAAATATGAGACCTTGGGAGGTAACAAGTATTTTATTACCTTCATCGACGATGCATCACAGAAGTTGTGGATGTATTTCCTAAGGACAAAAGATCAGGTATTCCAGTCATTCCAGAAATTTCATGTTATGGTGGAAAGAGAGACAAACAAGAAATTAAAATATCTCCGATCCGATAATGGAAGTGAATACACATCACACGAATTTGAGAGCTGCGAGCGGATGACCTTTTCCCCACCCGCGAGGACCACGTGAGATGCGTAGCACGAGGGGCGAAAAAATAATCGGCGTTGTGAAGCGACCTGAAGGACTGATTCTCATCTTAGAGTGATAAAAAGATGGTTTGATGTTGATGTTAAATTTAAGTCCAATTTATGTATTAAAGGATACGAGATCGAAATCCCGTACTGAAAATAGAGTCGCCACCCGGTTCAGCTCAATCGGGCTATTTTGATACGATTTTCCAACCGGGTTGTAGACCATACCTTAAGTAGAGATTCCGAGTTCGGATGATGTTATCTATTTTACATTAGGCCAAGTTAAAAGATTTCATTCTTTCTTAATTGGTTTTAATCCACCCTATTTATTGTATTTTCGGTTTATATGTTATGTTCGCGCTTTATTTAGTAGGCATTCGACAAATAGATTATTACAGCTATATAAAATTAAATACGGAAATTAAAATTATTACAAGGCTTTCCAAATCCTATACATTTGTCTATATAATAAATAAAATACCCCGAAGGCCTAAACATACATCTAACCTAAATCTACCTGCACAAAAGGGTTATCACAAATACGGCACATTGTATGAGGTATATCACATAAAGTGGCATCCCCGGCGGCGGCGTTAAGGGGCGGCAGCTCCTCACGGGGGTCCGGGGGCAGCGCCCTCGATAGCGGGGTCCAAGGGGCAGCGCCTCTTACTGGATCCGGGGGCAAAGCCTCAGGCTGGGGTCAAGCTACTAGGTTAGCTCGAAAATTTTTGATTTTTGGATGTAAGTTCTGTTGGATATGATGTATGCCCTTAAGGCAATTAGGGCGATATATCTTAATTATGTAATAGTACGAATAATTTGTTTAATCAATAAAGGCATTTGTTCTTTTGTTTATATCAATGTGTTTTTATACATATATATTAACAGACGATCAACTGATTGACCCCGTTCTAGATACACAAGAGAGTGTGATCCAAGAACAAACTGTCGAAACACAATCATTGCGAAGATCAAGTCATGTTCATAAGGGTCCCGATAGATATGGGTTTATTATCACTAATGATAAGGAACTATATCTTGTGGAGGATGATGAACCAAGGACATATGATGAGGCAATAAAAGGCTCAGATTCTGATAAATGGCAAAAGGCCATGAAATCAGAAATGGATTCCATGTACGAGAACCAAGTTTGGAATTTGGTTGATGCACAGCAAGAGGTTAGACCAATTGGGTGCAAATGGGTCTTCAAGAAGAAGACAGACATGGATGGTAATGTAATTACCTATAAAGCAAGGTTAGTTGCGAAAGGTTATAGTCAACGGGAAGGTATTGACTATGATGAAACCTTCTCACCGGTAGCCATGCTCAAATCCATAAGGATACTCCTCGCCATTGCTGCTCATTACGATTATGAGATCTGGCAGATGGATGTAAAAACAGCATTCCTCAATAGGGATTTAGACCGGGATGTGTAAATGACACAACCTGAGGGTTTTACATCTCAGAATGGCTTGAAGGTATGCAAGCTACAAAGATCCATTTATGGACTTAAGCAGGCATCAAGGAGTTGGAATATAAGGTTTGATCAGACAATCCGGGAACTGGATTTCTGCCCAAATGCAAATGAGCCTTGTGTTTACAAGAAGGTTAGTGGGAGTGCAGTCGTTTTTCTAGTATTGTATGTTGATGACATTCTGCTAATAGGAAATGACATTTCTCTTCTTCAAAACGTTAAAGTATGGTTGTCAAGAAAGTTCTCCATGAAAGACCTTGGTGAAGCAGCATTTATACTAGGTATAAAGATATACAGGGATAGATCCAAGAGGCTGTTAGGTCTTTCTCAAAGTACATATATAGACAAGGTGTTGAATAGGTTCAACCTTGAGCATTCTAAGAAAGGTTATCTCCCAATGACAAAGGGGATTAACCTATCTAAAGCTGAGTGTCCGAAGACAGCTCAAGAGAGAATGCGCATGAAGGATATACCCTATGCATCCATGATAGGATCCATCATGTATGCTATGATATGTACTAGGCCGGATGTCTCTCAAGCTTTGAGCTTTACGAGCAGATATCAGTCAGATCCAGGTGAAAAGCACTGGATGGCCGTCAAGGCAATCCTTAAGTACTTGAGAAGGACTAAGGATGAGTTCTTGATTTATGGAGAAGGTGATCTCACTATCAAAGGTTACACTAACGCAAGCTTTCAATCTGATAAGGATGACTTTAAGTCTCAGTCAGGTTTTGTGTATGTGTTAAATGGAGGGGCAGTATGCTGGAAGAGTTCCAAGCAAGAAACTACTGCTGATTCAACCACGGAATCTGAATACATTGCTGCATGTGAAGCAGCAAAAGAAGCTGTCAGGTTAAAGGGATTTATTGGTGATCTCGGTGTGGTGCCTGAGGCTATTGATCCAATTACTTTATATTGTGATAACAATGGTGCCATAGCTCAAGCAAAGGAACCACGGTCTCATCAGAAATATAGACATGTATCCAGAAAGTATCATATAATCAGGGAGATTATTGATGCTAAGATAATAAGATTAGAATATGTACCCACTGATCAGAACCTCGCGGATGGTCTGACAAAACCATTGACTCAAGTCAAACATGACCAGCATGTTAAAGCATGTGGATTAAAACATATGGCTAATTGGCCTTAGTGCAAGTGGGAGTTTGTTGGATATGATGTATGCCCTTAAGGCAATTAGGGCGATATATCTTAATTATGTAATAGTACGAATAATTTGTTTAATCAATAAAGGCATTTGTTCTTTTGTTTATATCAATGTGTTTTTATACATATATATTATAGCTGGTTAAAATATATTCATTGATGTATGTATGCAAAAGTCCTTGACATATCATAGCATGAAGTCAAAGGAATTATAGTTGGACTATATTTGGTGGAACCTACTTCATGTGCAATTATGATTATGTCTAAACTATCCCTAGTCACAGTGTCATCAAGAAAGGATATTGATGAAACGGAAAGACTAGCATGTGGTCAACTTTCTTGGAAAGGGTCCAAGCAGTTAATCTCCTAAATACTGAAGGTGGTGCCTTAAGCTAGACACATGGATATATCTGGGAGATATATTGGAGACCGCAGCAAGATAAACACTTGGTATAAATATCAATGTGTTAGTGTTTATCTTCATGCAATAAGCTTTACGAATGTCCTCATACTAAAGATGCTAGTTGCCTTGTGTGGTACTATTGCTATACTTTGGGTCATTGCTATGCACTCATTAATTTAGGGTTCTACGGGTGATTACGGGTATAGTGATAACAACACGTTGGTAGACTGAGTAGTCGGAAAGAATCCATCGCTCCGGATATATTAAGGAGTTGTACCTGGCCACTTGTTGAAGTGATGATTGCCATAAACCTTTGATCAGAGTATGTGTTTGATAGAAATGGTTTCTAGTCAAACACACTATGGTAAAAGGCAATATACTTCGGTAACAAGTAAATAACTGGGATAGCTTGGAGCAACCTTGCTATTAGTGGGTTAACACTTTAACCGAACCCAATAAACCAGATGGTACTAATATTAAAGAATGGAAGGAATTTATTGCACTGGATAACTATTGCATTAACCGGGATTAAGTCATAAGCATAAATGACGTTCCAAGTAATGGGGGATGGTAGACCCTTGCTAGAGGCGTACTACAGTCGTTTAAGGTAATCGAGTTCTATTTACGGTCTAGAGCATCGAGCCAATGGTTCCATTAGAACAAGGGTTGGTTAAGCCTTAACAGCTCAATACTTCGGGATCCTATAAGGTCACACACATTGGACCTTCATCGGACTAAGTAAAGAACTAATAGATTTATTCTATTACAAGAATATAACATAAATAATAGTTGGATTATTATTTGATTGGTTAAAATTGATTAAATCAATTTTTGATAGACCAAGGAATTTATTTTGACCGGTAACTAATTAATTAGAGTCATAAATAAATTATAATTGATTAGATCAATTTTGATTGGACCAAGAAATTTATTTTGACTGATAACTAATTTATTAGAGTCAAAAATAAATATTTATTTGAAAGGATTTAAAGGGGATTTTGCATTGGCGAGTTAAAACCGAAAAGTATAAAATATTTTGTACAAATATTCGGTTGCGCGAAATACACCAAAAGGTGCGCGAACATTGCTGGGCGGTGTTCGCGGTGGCCCATATTCATGGGCTGTACAAAGGCAGCCCATGAATACCACATGCAGCACGTGCATGTGGTATGTGTGGGATGGGAGTTTTACTCCCATCCCACATCATTAATTGGGGAGCAAATTTTTGCTCCCCAAGCCTATATATAGGCTGTCCCTTCTCCTTTCAAAATGAACCAAGCTCAAAGCATAAATCCTAAGCGAGATAATTAATCTCTCGGGTACTTGAGCAAGTTATTTTTGTGGAGCCTGAATTTATTCGGGCACCGCTAGTTTATATTTTTGGGTGAGGCTTCTAGAGTGGTCTAGCAACTACTCGAGGCTTCTTAATTCTTCCTCCTAGGGAGGTTTTGGTTGGTGGGGTTCGTGTGGATACTGATAGAGGCTATCCTACGACTGGAGGCTTGTGCAAGAAGGTCCTGCAAAAGCACGCTTCAACTGGTAAGTTCTTTTTCTTTCTCTTTTAATTATTAAGTCTTTTTCTTTAAGTGTTTTTAGACTTAATAATTATGCTTAGGTTATTTTTGCATGCTTAGTTTATTTTATGCTTAGGTTATAACTTAGAGTTATAACATGCTTAGTATAAAATAAATATGCTAGGATATAATTTGAAATTATGGTATGCCTAGTCCTTTAGCATGCTAACCTAGGTAGAGAATTATTTAGTTAAGGCTTTATTTAATTTATATGCAACTAATAGGAGTTCCTGGGACAGGGACAAAATTTTGAATTTCCGTCATGCCTCTTATGCATGTTCAATTTGACTGTCAGTTCCCAA
Organism: Euphorbia pulcherrima; assembly: GCA_947683365.1. Classification (NCBI taxonomy): domain Eukaryota; kingdom Viridiplantae; phylum Streptophyta; class Magnoliopsida; order Malpighiales; family Euphorbiaceae; genus Euphorbia; species Euphorbia pulcherrima. The sequence continues at coordinate 12,631,056 of CANTUS010000016.1, forward strand.
CAAGTTCCCTTTGAAAAATTCATTTTCCGAACGAATTTTAGGGAAAAGTCCATTTCGGACACGATTATTATTTTAACCAAATTATTAGTGAAAATGCCACATGTTATGGGGTTTGGACCATTTTCGGGAAATTCTGGATTCCCGTTGTGGTACTGTACATGCAAAATATGAAAAATGAGAAAACTAGGTCCAGGCGTCAACAACAAGGCTACTGCCCAAAAACTCATGCCGCCAGCGGCATGGGTGATACCGCCGCCGACATGGTGATGTCACCAGCAGCCTGAGTGAGGCCATCGGCGGCTTCACATGTCGGTGATTATAGTGGAAACATAAGCGGGATGGGTGATACCGCCGGCGGTTTTGAAATCTGCAGGAATAGATTTAGAAGGTCTGAAATGATCGAAAACTCTAAAAATGAACCCAAAACACCAAATAGCACAATAAACAGCAAGAAATAATGCCAAAGAGCTCAAGAGACTCAGGAGTTTACCTCAGAGCCGTGAATCCACCTCTTCGTGATCCAAATGACACCTCTGGAAAGCTCGAATGATGATTTGGGTAGTGATTTAAAGATTGAACAATGTTTGTCTCTGAAAATCCTATTAGATTGATTTGAACCTAGGATTTCTACAAGTGCTAATGTTTTCCTAAGAGATTAAGAGAAGAAAAACTAAGAAAATATGATCTAAGAAGACTTTTCTTACCTTTTCTCTACTCTCTCACTGAAACACTACCTTTATCTATCCTAAAGCTCTAAATCCAAATTTCAGCCAAGTCCCCCCTCTTATAACCCTAAATCAGGTCTTTTATAGAGTTGGAAATGAATCTGGATGAGTTGGACGAAGTTTTCACAAAAATGGCAAAAAAATCAGTCAACGGGGAAAAAGTGTAGACTGTCCGCAGGGGCTCGTACCATCGATGACATGGTGATGTCGCTGGTGGCTTCAGGCCCTTATTGGTAGACTATCACACAGGGCCCACAGCCTGAAAAAGTAGAAAAAAGGGGGGAAACGGGGTTAAAGCGGGTTAAAAGCTGATTTTTTTACTTTTTAAATATATTTTGGAATATTTTAAGATATTTTGGGTGAGAATCATCAGTTCGAGCTTCCACCAGACGCATAATCGGACACGCTGAACTGAATTCAATCGTTAATAAAAATTTGAAATGAATTTTTAAAGAGGATTAAAATTCGAATATACGTCATCATTGTCTCGCGAGAGGGACTGCAAAATCTCATGCTCACAGACTGCCCCTTGGGGGATCACTGCTGCCACATGTTAGTATGATCACATGAAAGAGCAAGGGATAGGAATGATACCTGATGGATGACTGGTTTGCCCCTTAATCGAGCTTGAGCTTTGCGGATTGGTTGCCCCTTGGTCGGACTTGAGCTTTGTAGATTGAGGTTGCCCCTTGGAAGGACTTATGCTTTATGGATTGGTTGCCCCTTGGTCGGACTTATGCTTTGTGGATTGGTTGCCCCTTGGTTGGACTTATGCTTTGTGGATTGTTTGCCCCTAAGTCAGACTTATGCTTTGTGGAGAGGTTGCCCCTTAGTTGGACTTATGCTTTGTGGATTGGTTGCCCCTTGGTCAATCTTATGCTTTGTAGATTTGGTGAAGTGTAGTTCCTGCAACAACTGACAAGTAAGAGATTAGACTGATTCTTAAATGACGTTTTTACTGCTTGATCGATTTTGTGAAATAAAAAATATTTTTGCCCCTTCGATCAACAGTAAAAATGTAATAATAAAATAGAAGAAGGGTTTTAGAAGTCTTGGATGATAGGACGACGGTTGAAATCGAAAGTGGCATGTATAAGGTCACGTTGCGATCTCAGAGGGGTGAACCTAAGGGCGACATGTACGGGGTCATACCGGGACCTTCAGTTGGCATTCCAGGGGTGAACTTAAAGATCAGAACATACAGGGTTATTCCGTAATCTTCAATGATGTTCTAGGGGATGAATCCGAAGATTGGTATGTCCATTGTCATACCGTGATCTCCGGTTGGCGTAATGAATGAGTATATTGGGTTTGCGGCTGTGGTTGTACTTATAAGGAGTAGTATTAGAATAGGATTAGATAGATTTTTAAATGATGTTTTTACTACTTAATCGACTTTGTGAAATAAAAAATATTTTTGCCCCTTCGATCAACAGTAAAAACGTAATAATAAAAAGTACAAGGGTTTCAAAAGTCCTGGAATGTCGGATGGCGGTTAGAATCGAAAGCGATTTATACAGGGTCACGCTATGTTCTCGGATGGGTGAACCCAAAGGCGACATGTACAGGGTCATGCCGGGACCTTCAGTAAGGATGACATATATAGAGACTATATCAGGGACCTTGAGTTGGCATTCCAGGGGTGAACCTAAAGGGTGACATGTACGGGGACTGTATCAGGGACCTTGACTGTATCAAGGACCTTCAGTTAGCATTCCAGGGGTGAACCCAAAGGGTGACACGTACGGAGACTATATTAGGGACCTTCAGTTAGCATTCCAAGGGTGAACCCAAAGGGTGATACTTACGGAGACTGTATTAGGGACCTTCAGTTGGCATTCCAAGGGTGAACCCAAAGGGTGACATGTACGGAGACTGTATCAGGGACCTTTAGTTGGTGTTCTACGAGTGAACCCAATTGGTGACATGGACGGAGACTGTATCAAGGACCTTCAGTTGGCGTTCTAAGGGTGAACCCAAAGGGTGACACGTACGAAGACTATAGCAGGGACCTTCAGTTGGCATTCCAGGGGTGAACCAAAAGGGTGACACGTACGGAGAGTGTATCAGGGACCTTCAGTTGGCATTCCAGTGTGTGAACCCAAAGGGTGACATGTATGAATACTGTATCAAGGACCTTCAGTTGGCGTTCCAAGGGTGAACCCAAAGGTTGACAAGTATGAAGACTATATCAAGGACCTTCAGTTGGCGTTCAAGGGATGAACACAAAGGATAACACGTACAGAGATTGTATCAGGGACCTTTAGTTAGCATTCGGTGTGGGTGTGGCCTAAATGATGATATTTAGCTTGCCCTTTGTGGTAGTACCTGCAACGGGTGATAAGTGAAACAAGATTAGACAGATTTTTAAACGACATTTTTGTTGCTTGATCGATTTTGTGAAATAAAAAAATTTTTGCCCCTTCAATCAACAGTAAAAACATGATGATTAAAAATACAAGGGTTCTAGAAGTCTTGGAGTGTCGAGGGCCTGAAGAGTCGGATTGATCTTTTGCCAAGAAGGGTCTAAATAGCCGAATTGGTCTTGCGTGGTTTGACATGATGTTGAAAATACGAAAGGTTAATATCTTGGGTCGTAGAGGAATCATTACAATAATACATTGAATCTTTGAAATGCAGAAAAATTTGAATTCGTTGTTGGTAGATTGATGTTGCTAACGATATGGCCATGCCGTCACGGGCAAGGTATGCCATGTGGTTTGCTAGACCAGATGGTCGAGTCTAGACATATGTGTCTTTTAGAGCTGAGGCTGCAGGTGATATGACTGAAGGCGGGATCAATGCCCCTAGCAAAGATGGGGAGCAATATCCCGAGCAAAGGTGGGATCAGTGCCCCTAGCGAAGGTGGGAAGCATTATCCCAAGTGAAGGTGGGAATTGATATCCCGATCAAAGATGAGAGTGATGTCCCGGAGTAATATGGGATCGGTCTCCCGACTGATGATGAGAGTGACATCCCGAGGGAAGATGGGAGCAGTTTCCTAACCGGTGATAGGAGCAATATCCCGAGGGAAGATGGGAGGGACTTCTCGAGCAATGAAGGGAGTGATATCCCAAGGGGAGATAGGAGTGATTTCCCGAGCAATGATGGGAGCGGTGCCCCTAGCAAAGGTGGGGGCGATGTCCCGAGCGAAGGTGGGAACCGATATCTCCGGAGAAGGTGGGAAGCGATATCCCGAGAGCATGAGGGAACGATGTCCTGATCGAAGGTGGAAAGCATTATCCTGGGCGAATATAGGAAGCATTATCCCGAGCAAATGTGGGAAGTGATATCCCGGGAGAAGGTGGGAGCAAGGCCCCTAGCGAATGTGGGAGTCATGTCCCGAGGATTAATACCCCTTGATGCCTTTTGCATTGAGTAAGGGTGACTATTGCCTGTAATTGTTGGGTAATTAGTTGATCGAGCTTGATCAATATTTGGTCGGCTAGTCAATCCTTGTGTTTAGGTACTTGCCCTTGGCCATCTTTTGATCGATAAATGATGTCATTAGACTTGAGTCGCGGTCGGGGAAGAGCCTGTAATTGTCCTCAATAAATTGAGTTGGAATTTTTTGGGGGATCCGGAGGATTTATTGCAAATGTTTGGCGAGTCATCTAAGCCATCCTGAGCGTACCCTTTGAGGTTTATTTTGGATCGGTAGATGACTCCGAGCAGTCGGAGAGAACTTTGCCCCTTCTAAGTGCTTCTTGTTGATTTGTAGGTGATCCCAAGCGATTGGAGGAAACTGTGCCCCTTCTAAATGCCCCTTGTTGATCGATGGATGTTGGATAATTGGTTGGTAGAGAGATCGACGTGCTCGTGATCTTGCGCCTAGCCTTCATGCCTTGATGGTTTTCCTTTGGATATTCTGAGAAATAGGAATTACAAGAGTGTATGCATGAAATGTATGTATTAAAGATGCATGATTATGCGGTATTCCTTTGAATCAAGTTGGATGAGCAAATGATGCCTCTGTAGTGACCAGGTAGGCTCGTGTGACAGGAGTGAAGTTCCTGAAGGACGATTAAGACAAAGGGCTCAGACCCAAGTTTGAGTTCAGTTGGAGGCTCGATCTTTTTGTGGGGAGCGCGAACGATGCTTGTCTTTTTCCCAGTGACGGTGTATTTTCATTTTTTTATTTTTTGGTTCTAAATTTTGCATAGACTGCCCCTAGGGGTTTTTAATCTATCGAACCTTGTCTTAACTTTTGCCTAGACCGCCCTTTCAGGTTTTCAATCCAACAGACATTTTGTTTTTGTTTTTTGTTTTTTCTCTTTTTTTTACGATATTTTTTTGCCTTTTTGTCTTTATTTTTGCCTGGACCGCCCTTTTTGGGTTTTCAATCCAGCAGACTTATTCTGACTTTTGCATAGACCTGGATGTTTTCAGTCTATTCGAATTTTTGAATTGAATCACTGATGACGTTGGAGCATCTTCAATTAAGCTTACTTGTTATGTTTCCTTCCCTTTTGGTCGCTAGGCATTTATACAATCAAGATCATAGAGGTTTCAGTACAGAAAAAACTTTTATTAAATGAATTTAATTAGAGTACAAGATGTTGGTAACCATTTCCATTAATCAAACTCATGGTGTTGACCAGTCTTTACAGATTTTCAGGTTAACATCTCACTATTTTTCTCTCGTGCCCTAATTTTTGTCTGAACCGCCCTTTTTGGGTTTTCAGTCCAGCGGGCAATTTTGACTCATCCCCTAATTTTTGCACGGCCAGTTTGTAGAATACCGACCGTCGGGTGTCACCCTAATTTTTTACCCGATCAGTAAAAGACCGAAAGGTGGGTGATTATCACATTTATTTTTTGGTTGTGCCGCTTTTTTTATTTATTTCTTTTGTTCAGATAAGATAATGCTTAAGCCTGTCCTAGTCAATCGGGTCGGTGAACTCGCTCTTATCTACGCTTATGACTTTAATTACCACGTTCATTCGGTACCGTTTTTGGCCACACGACGGTTTTCCCAATTTGATCTAAACTTTTTCTTAACGTCGGTGTTGGAATATTCCATATGCCTTAATGTCGAGTCTATGACTCTTGGCGAGGGTATCAAGTACCTGACTTGCTGTTGTGCATTTGGCCGAGCCTTTACAGATTCTTCAAGGCTTTTAGTATCTGTTCGGCCATCACACTGGATTACTTGGTTCATTCTAACCTCTAAAATTACATTGGGTGATCCTACTTCAATTTTGATCGACCACGTTACAAGGAGCTTGGTTCGTGGGAGTTTTGGTGTTTAAAAAGTGTTGCCTCGATTGGTTCGATTGCTCTTTTGATTGCTCCTTTGTCTGTGGTTTGTACGGTCCTCATAGGTAAGGCCTGACTTTGCCCCTTGTATCAGTGGCGGAGGGTTTTAACTATATCTTATTTCCATAAGCTAAGGGGTGTTTGGTTTGGGGGGCTTTTGCTTGGTGCCTTTAAAGGGTGTGAATGGTAGCTCATTTAGCTGGTTTGCTTGAGGTGCTTGTGGCGAGTTAATTAAGGTTGGGTGAAGGTGTCTCTCTGCGAGTTTGGTCATTTTCTTGGCGGTAAGATTTGGCTTTCCCCGAAGCTGTGATGATATGGCTGTGTTTGTTTTGATGAAGGCCAAAGTTTGCCAATTGTATTTGCCCCCACACTAAGAATGTCAAAAGAGTAGGGAAGTTTTGGGCAAAGCGTGAGAGAAGGGTCGAGGGTGGGGAATAGGTAGGCTAAAAATGTACGCCTTGATTTTTCATTCCGTGAAACAAGCTAGACTTCTTTGATAGGTTTGCGCAAAAGTTGTGAGATTGTTGAGTTAATTCTAGGCGAGATCAAACTTCTTTCTTAATGCTTGTTGATTTTGGTCATGATTAGGCGAAAGCATTATCGTAACCTTTAAGCACTTTTATTATCTCACATGTGTTTGACTGGAGTTAAATTATTGGAAATGATTACCACCTGAGAACTTCCATTTGTACTTGAATTAATTTCATGCAGTGAAGTATCTCAAATACTGAAAGCATAATGTGTATGTTCATATGAATGCGTGCATCAAATGGTTCAAAACGTGACCAAGTAAATTTAATAGAAGTTGCTCATGGAGCTGAAAGTTTCAAACAGGAAATTGTTCAAACTAAAAGCATAAAGTAATCTAAAGATTACAAATCAAGGCTTTTCATCCTCCACAGGCGGAAGGTCTTCGGTGTTGATGTCAGTGGCGAGCTGAGTCTCATTCTGCTTGGTACTGGGCAAGGTGTCTCTCGCCTGCCTCGACTCCCCAATGAGGACCTCGGTGAACTGCCTTATGGCCTTGATCATTGGGTTCTTTGCTTTGCTTTGACCATGCTTCTTTGCTAAAACTGTCATGGCTTTGATCATGGTGGCCATAACCTCCTTGGCCTCTTCATCGATCAACTCCTCATCCTTGACGTCGGAGCATGATTTCCTTTTTTAGCAAGCTGGGATCGGTTGTCTTTGTATGGTTGTCAAACTCTAGCAAGGGGCAGTTCATAGCGCTAGATGCTCTTTCAGGTTCAGCAATCCTCCTATCCCTTACCAGACGTTGGATGGCGCGAACCAAAGTCTTACATTCATTGGTGCGGTGACCTGATATAACATGATATCCGCAAAAGATTTTTCTCTCCTCTCTCCTAGGGGGTCTGTATTCGCAAAGGGATTTGAGAAGGCCAGCTTCCCTCAATTCGGTGAAGATTACATTAAGCTACAATTTCCATGGACTTAGGCTAACCGTAAGACCACTGCTTGGCTGAATAATGGCTGCTGGTGCCAACTTTTGAGAGGTCTTTTGGCCCGTCATGATTTAAGATAGGGACACGTATGAGTCAGGGTTCTGGAAGACTTGATCTCCCTCTGCTTGGGCTCTTTCCTTTTTCTGATCACAGTCAGCCATCACCAACTGATGCAAGAAGGCTTCAACTTAGGGTTTCATGCCTGGAGGTTGCATGACCTGGTCATACTGAGGAGGCATCAGGGCTACGGATAGCATAAATTATGATAGAGTGACCAACATTAGAGGCTTGATGCCAAAGAATGATAGAGGAACTGGACTCTAGGCTCCTTCCCTTTGCCCGAGGTAAGTGGATCGCAGTGATTACAAGAGTGTTTCACCATTAGGTGTCATGCCCAGAGATTGCATGACCTGGTCGCTGGTTCGGAGGATGGATAGCCCTTGTAGGGTAGTCACAGTTGTGGGTGTCATGCCTGGAGATTGCGTGACCTAGTCGGAGTTCTGGTCTACTAAGGCTTGCTTGATGAATGCCTGCACAGCTATCCGAATCAGTTCTCGAATGATGTTTCGGAATTGATACGAGCTCTGGATGATGGCGGCGGTGATTTCTGACCCAGGAGATGGAGGGTGAGCTGCTACCGAGGTAGGATTGGTTTGTTCTTCGGGCACAACGATGTTGTCATTATGAGGAAGAGACATGGTTAGTGATAAAGGTTCGAATTTGGGAGGAAGACTATTTAGGACCATGAACCGTGGGTCAAACCATGAATGGATTGTAAATGGTTATGGGTGGTATGCATGATTTTGTTCTTGGGAAGCGATGCATAATATGTATGGCTGCACCTAGATGTGGTTAGTGATGATGCTGAGGCTTATCCCTCCAACATTCGTGGAACGTTCGTACCCTTCATCACGCATAGTGATATGTCATGACTCAACGGGGGTACAAAAGAAGTCCTACGTATATTTCTAAACCTCTCCCACAAATGGAGATCGGTAAGGGTAAGATGATTTTTGGCTCTTGAAGCCGATGCATGGGTTATGCATGAGCACGTAGTATATAGCACACGAAGCGCCCCTTTTTCGACCTTATGACTCCCGCGTAACACCTCTTTGGAAGGATGGAGTTTGGCCTCTTCACCGGTAGTGGCAAAAGAAATACGTCCCAATTATTTTATTTATTCTGGTAGTCCTTAAGGAATGAAGTGCTAAGGCTTTTTCTAGCGCGGCTATGGTATAGGGTTGTTAATGTAGTAGGTGCTCGATTACCTTGATCCCATATTACTCAACCACTCCCCAAATAGGTGCGATCGCAGGAGTTTACATGTTGGTTAAAATAAGTGATCCACCTGCTAGGCATCCTCAATTCCAAACAGGGCATTAGTGATACTTTCGCGAGCTTCTCAGGTAAAAATGGGGCACTTAAAAATTACCAAACTATCTACACGCGTGTTTAAGGATAAAACGTTATAAAAAAGAATGAAGTTTTAATTTGGCCAATGATTTCAATACATCATCAAAATCCTTTAAACTTACTGAAAATTTTAAGTTCAAGTTTAAAGAGATCAATCACCAGCAGAGTCGCCATTGTGAGCGAATGACCTTTTCCCCACCCGCGAGGACCGCGTGAGATGCGTAGCATGGGGGGTGGAAAAATAACAAGCATTGTGAAGCGAGCCGAAGGACTGATCCTCATTTTAGAGTGATAAAAAGATGGTTTGATGCTGATGTTGAATTTAAGTCCAATTTATGTATTAAAGGATACGAGATCAAAATCCCGTACTGAAAATAGAGTCGCCACCCGGTTCAGCTAAACTGGAAAATTTTGGTACAATTTTCCCACCGAGTGGTAGACCACACCTTAAGTAGAGATTCCGAGTTCGGATGATGTTATCTATTTAATATTAGGCCAAGTTAAAAGATTTCATTCTTTCTTAATCGGTTTTAATCCACCCTATTTATTGTGTTTTCGGTTTATATGTTGTGTTCGCGCGTTATTTAGCAGGCATTCGACAAATAGATTATTAAAGCTATCCAAAAATAAATGCAGAAATTAAAATTATTACAAGGCTTTCCAAATCCTATACATCTGTCTATGCAATAAATAAAATATCAGAAGGCCTAAACATACATCTAACCTAAATCTACCTGCACAAAAGGGTTATCATAGATACGGCGCGTTGTACGAGGTATATCACACAAAGCAGCATCCCCGACGACCGGGTAAAGGGGCGGTGGGCCCTCACGGGGTCCAGGGGCAGAGCCTCAAGCTGGGGTCAAGCTACTAGGTTAGCTCGAAAATTTTTTATTTTTGAATGTAAGTTCCCTTTGAAAAATTCATTTTTTGAACAAATTTTAGGGAAAAGTCCATTTTGGACACGATTATTATTTTAACCAAATTATTAGTGAAAATGCCACATGTTATGGGGTTTGGACCATTTTCGGGGAATTCTAGATTCCCGTCGTGGTACTGTACATGTAAAATACGGAAAATGAGAAAGCTAGGTCAAAGGTGCAACAACGGGGTTGCTGCCTAGAAACTCATGCCGCCAGCGGCATGGGTGATACCGCCGACGGCTTGAGTGAGGTCGCCGACAGCTTCACATATCGACAATTACAGTGGAGCCGCCGGTGGCATGTGTGATACCACCAGCAGTTTTGAAATCTGCAGAAACATTTAAAAGGTCTGAAATGACTGAAAATTCCAAAAACAAACCCGAAACACCAAATAGTACAACAAACAGCAAGAAATATTGCCAAAGAGCTCAAGAGACTCAGGAATTTACCTCAGGGCCGTGAATCCACCTCTTCGTGATTCAAATGACACCTCCGGGAAGCTCGAATTATGATTTAGGTAGTGATTTAAATATTGAATAGCGTTTGTCTCTAAAAACCCTATTAGATTGATTTTAACCTAGTATTTCTATAAGTGTTAATGTTTTCCTAAGAGATTAAGAGAAGAAAAACCAAGAAAATATGATCCAAGAAGACTTTTCTTACCTTTTCTCTACTTTCTCTCACTAAAACCCTCCCTTTATCTCTCCTAAAGCTCTCAATCCAAATTCCAGCCAAGTCTGCCCTCTTCTAACCCTAAATCAGGTCTTTTATAGAGCTAGAAATGAATCTGGGCGAGTTGGACGAAGTTTTCACCGAAATGGCAAAAAACTCTATCAACAAGAAAAAAGTGCAGACCGCTTGCAAGGGCTCATACCACCGGTGGCCTGAGTGAAGTCGCCGATGGCATGGCGATGCCGTCGACTACTTCAGGTCCCTGTTGGTAGACTGCCACACGGGGCCCACAGCCTGAAAAAGCTGAAAAATGGGTCAAATAGGTCAAAAGTTAATTTTTTTACTTTTTAAATACATTTTAGAATATTTTGAGATATTTTGGGTGAGAATCATCGATTCGAGCTTCCACCGGACACATAATCGGACACGCTGAACCGAATTCAAATGTTAATAAAAATTCGAAATGAATTTTTAATGAGGATTAAAATTCGAACATACGTCATCATCATCTCGCGAGAGGGACTGCAAAATCATGTGCTCATAAGAGCTATTGTTCTAGACATAGAATTCGATATGAAAAGACTGTACCTGGAACCCCACAACACAATGGTGTAGCAGAAAGGATAAATCGCACTATTGTGGAGAAGGTCAGATTTATGCTCAAAATGGCTAACTTGCCAAAGTCATTTTAGGGAGAAGCAACACGCACAGCCTGCTATCTCATCAACAGGTCATCATCTGCTGCTCTAGATTTTAATATTCCGGAAAGAGTATGGACTGGAAAAGATGTTCAATACTCTCATATGAAAGTGTTCGGATGTAAGGCATTTGCACATGTGTCTAAGGAGCAACGGTCAAAGCCTGATGATAAATCAATTCTATGTATCTTCCTTGGATATAGAGATGAAGAGTTCGGGTACAAACTGTGGGACCCAGGGAAGAAGAAGACCATCAGAAGCAGAAATATAGTCTTTCGAGAAAATGAGACTATAGAAAGCTTTGAGAAGAATGGAAAGTCAGGACTAGTGAATGATGTCATTCCCAGCCATGTTCCTTCATCGTCAAACGGTACCATTGGAGGAGATGAAGAACAAGTTCAGAATAATGATGAAATTCCAGAGCTAATGAAGGATCACGAGCAAGAAGATGTTGATGAGCAGGGGGAGCAACCCACCTAGCAAGCTGAAGTTGAACAACAACTTAAAAGATCTACTAGGGATCGCCAACCAACATCAAAGTATCCTAGTTCTGAGTATATTCTCCTTACTGATGAGGGGGAGCCAAAGAATTTTTAGGAAGTTTTAACTCATGCAGATAAAGAATCTTGGCTGGAGGCAATGCAAGATGAGATGAATTCCATGCAGAAAAACAACACATATGAGTTAGTCGAACTTCCTACAGGAATAAAAGCCTTGAAGAACAAATGCGTTTTCAAGCTCAAAAGAGATGGCAATGGAAAGCTAGTGAAGTATAAACCTCGTCTAGTAGTGAAAGGATTCCAACAACAGAAAGGAATTGATTATGATGAAATCTTTTCTCCGGTGGTTAAAATGACTTCTATTCGAGCAGTTCTAAGCTTGGTAGCAAGTTTAAATCTTGAGGTTGAGCAGTTAGATGTAAAAACTGCCTTCCTTCATGGTGACCTAGAGGAAGAAATCTACATGGTGCAACCATAAGGCTTCAAAGTAAAAGGGAAAGAGCACATGGTTTGTAAGCTGTAAAAGAGTCTGTATGGGTTGAAACAAGCACCCAGGCAATGGTACAAGAAGTTTGACTCTTTCATGAGTAGTCATGGCTACAAGAAGACCCAGGCGGATCCATGTGTCTACTTTAAGAGATTCTCTGATAACAACTTCATCATATTGTTGTTATACATTGATGACATATTGATCGTGGGATAAGATGTTTCTTCAATTCATAAATTGAAAGAGCAATTAGCAAAGTCCTTTGACATGAAGGACTTGGGTCCAGCACAACAGATTTTGGGCATGAGGATTGTTCATGATCGAAGCAACAACAGGTTGTGGCTGTCACAAGAAAACTATGTTGAACGTGTGCTACAACATTTTAACATGTTGAATCCAGTTAGCATTCCTCTTGCCGGACATCTGAAGGTCAGCAAGGAATCTTGTCCAACAACTAAAGATGAGAAGGAAGAGATGAGAAAGATTCCATGTCCCTCTGTAATTGGGAGTTTGATGTATGTGATGGTTTGCACAAGGCCAGATGTTGAACATGCTATTGGAGTTGTAAGCAGATTCTTAGACAATTCGGGAAGACAACACTAGGAAGCTGTAAAGTGGATTCTCAGTTATTTGAAGGAAAGTACAAAGAAGTGCTTATGTTATGGAGGATCTAAACCAATCCTAGAAGGCTTCATTGATGCTGACATGGCAGGAGATCTCGATCATAGAAAGTCAACTTCGGGATACGTATTTACAATTGTCGGGGGAGTAATTTCTTGGCAATCTAAATTACAGAAATGTGTTGCACTTTCTATGATCGAAGCGGAGTACATTTCAACTGCTAAAGCAGAAAAAGAGATGATTTGGTTAAAGAGATTCTTTGAAAAGTTGGGTCAAAAATAAGCTAACTGCATAGTATATTGCGATAGTCAAAGTGCTATAGACTTAAGCAAGAATACTATATATCATTCTCGAACAAAGCACATTGATATCCGCTATCACTGGATACGCGAGCAACTAGAAAAGGGGATTTTTCATCTTGAGAAAATTCCAACAAAAGAGAACCCCTCAGATATGTTGACAAAAGTTATTCCTCGGGATAAGTTTGAGCTGTGCAATGAGCTGATCGACATGAGCTCCAAGTAAGAGCTTATTTCATACCCCATTGGTTTGGAGGGGGAGAATTGTTAAGTCCAAATCAATTTAGAGGCTAATTAATTCAACCAATTTGGAGGCTAATTAATTGCCAATAAATAAGGTGGGAAGGTGGTAGTTAGTAATTGGCATATTAATTACCAATTGAAAAGTTGATGCAACTTTTTTTGCCCCATTATCCAAATCCATCAAGAAAAATTTGAGAGTTTCCTTTTATAGAGAGTTATATTTCCTACAAAAGAGCTTAAGAGAAGTTAGGGGAGTAAATCGAGCACTTTGGGAAACACTACACTATTGGGTGTAAGAGTTAATTTGAGTGTTCTAATTTTTCTACTAAAATCATCTTATACCTCAAGCTTGGGTATACTTGAGAGAACTTATTGTATTCTCATTATTTATTAGTGGAGTTATTTTGGTGCGCTGTGATTTTTCCCTTTAAAGAGTTTTCCACGTAAATCTTTGTGTCTCTTTTATTGCTCTATTTATTTTATACTCGTTGTTGCTACATCTATTTTAGTTAATACATATCACCTTGCTACCGAATTAATATACGGGACCCAACAATTTGCCCCTCCAATTTGACACAGAACGCTAGATTCCACCACAAATTTTCAAAAGTTTCAACTAGTCCCTTTAATTTGGCAAAAGTGCACCAATCTGCCCCTTCATTGCCACATGTTAACTTCTGATTGGAGAAATAAAAATCAGACCAATGACATTTTTGAGAAGTCAAACAATTAAAAGTTGACACTTGGCATTAAGGGGGCAAACTGGTGTACTTTTGTTAAGTTCAGGGGGCTAGTTGGATTTGAAAGTTTAGGATAACGTCCGATTTTTTATGTCAAATTTAAGAGGAAAAAAAATGATAAGTACTAAAGGGTATAAGGAACAAAACAGTAGGTTGAAAATTGAGCTTATAGGGGCCACCGGATGCATTCCTATCCCTACTAATGTTTTGACCACATCCCATTAAGAATTCGGAGAAAATTTTGTCTCCATTATCCATCGGGTGTGTTCCCCAATTCCTCATTGCGAATAAACAAATACATAATCTTTTCAAAGTTTCGTACAATTAAGATTAGTTTGTACCATTACTTCGATACAAATTGGTACAAGATGAAGACTAATTTTTAATTTGATACTCCAACACTACACAAATTTCAAGCCTTACAACATGTATATTAAAAATTCATCACTAAAATGAAACAAAAGTAAAATTTGTTTAGCAAACGAACTTGACATATATGTATATATATATATATCAAAACATTACTAAGGAAATGAAAACTGAAACCATTAACTTAAAAAATTAAGAAGGCCGGGCAAACACAGAACATAAACAAAAAGCAAAGAGTTTGAATTACCTGGAAGTTTGCATCCGGTATTCTCCAAGTACAGGCATAGACCCTCGCTCTTTTTTGACATGCCCTCCACATCAAAAGAGAGATCAGACAACTTTGGGCAATTTGTAATATCCACATTCGTGAGAGCTGGAAACTTCAATACTTGAGGACATATGCATCGTAGAGAATATAAATCTTTCAAATGCATACTTCTCAAGTTTGAGAATATTCCAAACCGTTCATCAAGTTCTTTGATTTCCACAGGTACAAAATCGTACCCAATAATTTCAACCAATGATTCACAGCTGCGGAGATCAATAACTTGAAGCATAGGGGCGAAAATGAGCCACCTCAAATGTTCTGTCTTCGGACAGTTCGAAATCCAAAGACCTTGAAGCCTCACCACATGATAACGGGTAGCATCCATTATGAATTGGAGACTTGTACAGTGATTTATCACAAGACTTTCCAACGGTTTCATTTTCGACAAAAATGAAACAGGTATCTTGAGATTGTATATTTTCTGGAGAGTTAGCCTGTGAATGCATTTTCCTAGCTTTTGGGAGTCTAAAAGCTTTTCAAAAGCCCTATGGGTGAATAAGCTGATAGAAACCTCATCCTTACCCTCCGTGGTCGTTGACTCCTCTACCAACATCATCTCGTTGGTCCTCTTCAATTCCTCGAGGAAGCTCCCAACATCAGATTCAAAATCCACAGTCGAAATCACATTAACAGGATGGTGGGGCGCCCTCTGAACCACAACGTCGAAATCATGTTCGAGAAGAGTTTGGGCAGCCTTGCGTTTTTCGTGTATACTGAACCTCACCATGCTGCTAAATCTGATCTTCTAGGGACAGCAAAATGCATTCCGCCTCTGCCTCGATTACTTTGTCCGCATCAGCTAAAACGCTGTCTGCTTTGCTAAGCCACTTGGTAACTTTTACGGTACGCTTCCTGTATGCGCTCTCTTCGAGCATAAGCATCGTCTCAATGCACCGTTTCCTACTTCTCAGCCGCTCTACTGTGCTTGTCTATGAAGCACGGAAACTCCGGTGACATGACGTTTCCGTGTTTCGGAAACGTTTCGGAAACCCCTACGAAACGTTTCCGGGGCAGTTTTCGCAATTAAAGAAAGTTGGAAACTCGTTTCATCAAATTCCGGAAACCGTTTCCTAGAAGTTCTTTCAACCTTATTAGTCAATTTTGGTTCATTCCAAAACTAAACTTCCCATGCATTTGTTGCGTAAGTTCGTATACATATATATTATGTTTGAATTAGAATTTTTAAATACTAAGTGACCTTAATTAGATGAATATAATTTGATAGGTATCAAATTATAAATATTTACATTATAATTATTTTATAATTAATAAATATATTTTAAATGTAACTTATTTTAGTATTCCATTATTTTATAAAAGAATGAAATTATATGAATTGAAATTTTATATTTTTTATATTTATAAATGTGCCCTAACTTTTTATTATTTACACGTTTCCCCACAGTTTCCGAACCTATATTTTTTTGAAATGGCGTTTCCCCGTTTCAGTTTCCGTTTCCGTCCTCCCTAGGTGCTTGTCAAGGAAAAGATTACGGTTTCCATCTTGGCCAAACTACGAATTGGCTGGCGAAACACGGATTGCCGACAGATTATGCTGAACTTTTGAACTGACTTGGTCCTGTTGTAAAAACTCTATTAATCTCGGCTCTCCGATCTGAAAAAAATGTATTAGAGGGACAACACCAAATTGGGAGTCAGAAACAGAAACCATACAAAGAAAGCAAGAAAACTGAAACTTGTTGTCATCCACTGATAGTCCTAAAACAGAGTATCCCACATAAATTCCCTACCTAGTCTGCAATTAGGCCCCATGTCATAATGTATTATGAAGCTATAATAAATGAAGCACAAGAGTCAATGGCTCCACTATTGCAAAGCAATAAATATTCAAAGTAAGAATTACCAAATAAAACCAAGCCCACAAGTGAAGCTATTTACCTATTCTGAATTTTGATTTCTTGATGGACCAAATCATTATTCTAATATCAAATAATTGTCTTCATAAGAACCAATAGAAACTTCCTTAAACTAATATAGTGCCAACAACCAAATACATATATGCACACGGCTAACAAGTGAAGCTTAAAGGTATTTGAGATGCAGAAATCAGAAATTTAAAGCATACCCTTTCCCGTGTAAGGAAATATATACCAAATAAATGGAAAGGAAAGGGCGTACACATGTCTCATCATCAGTAATATTTCGTTTAATCTCAATTACATATAAGTTGGAAATCTAGTCGGAATCAAACTGCATTAGAATTTGCTACAAGTTTCAGTAAGTTTCATCATCAAAAGTGATTCGAAATCAAAAATCGCTATTTCATACCGTTTATGAGGAAGCTTTACATCCTTGGTCAATATCTTTGGCGATTTCAAATTTAGGGCATCATCGTGTTTGCATATCCAGACCAATCTTTGTCACCCGCATTTGGCCTCTTCTCCGTCACCGCAGTGTCTGACGTTTGATTTTCTTAAGATTACGATTTACAGAGGAAATTTCAATTTGGGAGAATGTCGAAAGATAGGAGGAGAAGAGAGTTAGATGCTCTCAGTATATAGTCCATTCATGCTATAGTCTTGTCATTATTTTATTACATAGTTCTAAATGAAATAGACAATCCAGTGTGGCTCTCTTTTTATGTAAATATTGTCCATTTTCAAAATCATTGACATATTATCAAATGTAAACTTCTATTTCACATACCACGGTTATTAAATGTAAACTTCTATTTCACATACCACATACCCGCGGAATCCACTATCTACTAAAGATACTCTAAAAGATATAATTAAGTTTTGCTTTTGTTTGTTTTTTTAAATTTGTAGATTACCCCGAGTGCCCCTAAGTGGTAGTCAACTTTTCAACATTATGTACACGTCATCAATATGCATTTTAGGATTAGAATTCTCTAAAGTTGAAAAATAAGTTTAAAATAAAGTTGAAATATCCAACCATTCATTACATTTTGAATGACTAAGATGGATTATACAACTCCCAACAAATTTCTTCTCTCACTTCTTTTGTCTCTATCTCTCTCTAACTTTATTCTAAAATTACTTTAGAGAATCATTTCTTAATTAATGCGGGGGTAGTCATTTTTTTTTGTGTAAACAAGGATTTGGATTCTCTAAAGTTCAAGCTCTCTAAAGCTATACATTTCAGTGAATCTCAACCATCCATTGAGTTTCAGTGGTTCAGATTCATTTTTAGGGGATTGTGGGGTCCACAGTGCAATAAAATTTGGACCATTAAAACTCAATGGATGGTTGAGATTCACTGAAATGTAGAACTTTAGAGAGTTTGAACTTTAGAGAATCCAAATCCTGTAAACAATCATATCCAGATGTGTCTTTAGCTTTGGATACATCTATTTCAGTTTAGACTAAGAGTGAATCACAAATCTAGTAATGTAAATAACAATGAATTTGACCAGGGGAAGCTAAACTATATCACATGTTTCTCAACAAAAGGACTAGGTGTTTATTCCAATAACTTCAAGAACAATTGAACTAATTTTACTGTACATTTCAGTGAATCTCAACCATCCATTGAGTTTTAGTGGTTCAGATTCATTTTTAGTGGGTTGTAGGGTCCACAGTGCAATAAAATTTAGACCATTAAAACTCAATGGATGGTTGAGATTCACTGAAATGTACAACTTTAAAGAGTTTGAACTTTAGAGAATCCAAATCATGTAAACAAACATATCCAGATGTGTCTTTAGCTTTGGATACATCTATTTCAGTTTAGACTAAGAGTGAATCACAAATCTAGTAATGTAAATAACAATGAATTTGACCAGGGGAATATTTGTAATTCAAGCTCATACTTCCATAGCTAAACTATATCACATGTTTCTCGGACCAGGTGTTTATTCCAATAACTTCAAGAACAATTGAACTAATTTTGGAAGAAGTTGGGTTCCAACCTTTGACATTAGTCTATTGTAAAAGCAAATACATAATTTTTCATCACTATTTAATCCAAGATTGATGAGCTGCTTAGTTAGGAGAATCACTTGGTGTAAAGGGTATATGGAAGATCACATATATTCAAAAATTCCATCTCATTTACCTCAAAGATTGTTATTGTCAACTAACACATTGTGCATAGAGACAAAAGCAGCATAGCACTACAAACCTAATTCATTCATTTCAGTAATCATGATTACTGCATACATATAAATTCATACAGAAATAAATCAGTTTAATTTACGACACATACTTATAAATTAAAATAAACAAAGCCTTATTTCATGTGGCAACTATTTTATCTTTCAGTTCAAATTTTAGCATGAAATAATTATTTCTCAAAAACGCATGAACAACTGGGATAGTACTTCGTATTGATTAAGTTTAACCATTTACATTATACATACAAATTATAAATTACTCCAAATACTATATTCACCTCGTAATTTCCGGCTATTGTTAAATTAACTACATGTGCTCCTTAGAATTTTTTAGCAATACCAAATTGTTAAATTGGTGATATTTTGCCTAAGAAGAAATTACGGACCAATTGGATATAATAGCAGCCAACTTTATAGCTTCGCAAGAGGCAAGTGGAATTGTAATGCTTTAAATTTAAAGAGCATACAATTATTTAATTTCGTATTTATTTATCCCTATCACTATTGGTCAACGCGGACAAATTGGGTTGTCTCTGAATTCACCTCATAACCAACTATGCTTGCTGAAGTATAAGGTTTTGCTTGGGAAGGTGAATTTGAAGGGTATGTAAGGGAGGGGAAGATGATTACTATGATTGGGAGCAGGAATTTATAAAAATGGACCAAAAATGAGAGGAGCTGTTTCCCCTATTTACAGTCACTTTTGCCTAAATTCAATCCCACTAATTTGGTGCGATGTGAAAGAAAGGGTATAATATAACACCTTCAACCTTTCACTTTTTATTTTGTTTATATAAAATATTTAATTTATAAAAATATTTAAGTAATTTAATACTCTTTAAAAAAACCATTTTCTTCTTAAACACAATATTATATCTTCCTTTATAAGTTTCCATCAAATACCATCGTTTATATTTCCATTCTTTCATTTCATTTCCTTTCCTCACTCTTACAATACTTGCTCCGAGAAAAGCCTAGATTACTGGAAGTCCCACTCTTTTTCTTCTCTCTCTGTAGACACCTCTTCTTCTCTTTCCATCCATTGAAATCTCAGCTTCACTTTCGCTATTAAAAAAATTCAACTCCGGAGGAAATCCGGCCGGAGATAGAATCAGATCGGACATGGATCTCCCGATTGAAGTAGAAGACCCATCGGAAAACCAAAACCCATCCGCCCCTCACCGGATTGTTTCTGAGGTAATCCTTTTCATTTATCATGTCTAATCGTTTTACTCCTTTTTTATTATTAATTGTTGGGAAATGATTCAAAATTGAATTTCAGATCTTTAGATTTGGTTGTTATTTGCTAGCAATTAATTAGCCAGGAGTTTTTGAATTAGCCTAGTTTAAATAAATGAGTATATTATATGCTCATGATTTTATGGTATTTTGTTAGCTTTTTTAGCTTATATAATCAACCTTGTTATTTGATATGATTAGCTCAATAAATAAGAAAGTTTGAGTTAAAAAGTCTCCATTTATTATGCTAAAAAATCCTACAATAATTCATGAAGTTGTTTGAATCTATATATTCATGTCTTTTTGCCTAGAGCTAAACAACAACAACATTACCCCAATGCCTAACAAGGCTCTGCACAAGCGGGGTAGGAGACGGGTGTACGCGACCTTACCTCTATAATTACGGAGAGGTTGTTTACAATTGATCCTGAAGTGGGTTGCAACAGCTATCCGTGACTTAACAATATAAGAAGCTTAGACAGTTTAACGAGTCATTTTGCTTTTCTGTTTCTAAATTTGTACTAGTAGACCATTAACTTGTTTTCATATTGATGTTTGCCTTTGCCAATTTATATATTTATTGTAACTTGTTTTCAGTTTATCCCCCATTTAAACACCAGTAGTATCAGGACGAAGTTATTCACATCTGAAGAACTGTCAGCAGCCTCTGGTACTTCACTTGGAAGTGGTTCTTTTAGTCAAGTTTACCAAGCGAAACTTTTCAGTACTGATGTTGCTATTAAGAAGTTTCTCAATCCCGACAAGAACGAAAGCCAGTTTGTCTCCGAGATTTTGGCCCTTAGCCGAGTCAATCATCCTAATATTGCCAACATGCTTGGATACTGCACTGATTACACCAATAGACAACTTGTTTTAGAGTTTGTCCCAAACAAATCGCTGAAATTTCATTTACACGGTTAGCTACTTTTCCATTAAAGATTTCCAGTTCACAGTTTCCAGGTTCTAATTTTGTGAAATTGTATTGCAGGCAGGAAAGTACTCACCATTAATTGGTGGAACAGAATGAAAATCGCTTTAGGCACTGCTAAAGGTTTAGCATATTTGCATGACTGTGAGTTTTCTCTTAATAGAAATTACTCTAATTATTGATTAGTTGCTTTATTATAAGCCATTTATTATCTAATTAATTAAAGTTTGAGGTTTTAGTTTAGTAAAATTTCATGGTACGTTCAGGTAATCCAAAGATCATTCACCGCAATATCAAATCGAGTTGTATTCTTCTTGATTATCACTTTGAACCAAAGGTAAGATTTCTTCATTTGACTTGAATGTTAACTGTATCAGTTCTAACATCGAATCCTTAGTTGTTAGCAAAGATTCACCTCGAGTTGATCACTTCTGGTAGTAATTTAAACCTGTGAAAACTGAGTTTCATTTGCCTAAATTGACTGCTGTAAGAGTTAACCTCGGCGGTTGTTTGCTGTATTTTGCATCCACTGCCATACGAAACAAGTCATAAAAGTTCAATTGTTGTTTTTAATCAACTTATGTGGCGATATATATCACCGTATAGTTTTTGTTCTTCAGATAGCAGGATTTGAAATTGCTGTAAGCCTATCACATTCAGTTTCTCACGTCATGACAGACT
This sequence comes from Euphorbia pulcherrima, assembly GCA_947683365.1. Taxonomy (NCBI): domain Eukaryota; kingdom Viridiplantae; phylum Streptophyta; class Magnoliopsida; order Malpighiales; family Euphorbiaceae; genus Euphorbia; species Euphorbia pulcherrima. Next base: position 12,652,740 of record CANTUS010000016.1, read on the forward strand.
TCAAGGGAACTTTTGGGTAGCATAAAGTCCCGCTTTGTAGTTGCATATACAAGAGTCGCTCTTTCTGAATTTTCGATTTTGTGATTATAATTATGCAGTTATATTGCTCCTGAGTACATGAAAGATAAAAGGCTTTCGGTTAAAGCTGATGTGTTTTGCTTCGGTATAGTACTTTTGGGGCTAATTACTGGGAAGAAACCTTACTCTTATTCAAAGGATGAATGTGCTTATCTAACTACCTGGGTATGTACTTCCTTTCTTTAAAATTTTGAAGGAAAAAACCGGAACTTGAGTATTTAAAACATCAAATTGGTGGTGTTTGTATCTTTTGAAATGTGCAGGCAATGCCTCTACTTGAATTTGCTATAGAGGCGAAGGAGTACAATGTTCTTGTTGATTCCAAATTGAAGAACGAATATGGTAAAGAAGAAATGGGTCGAATGGTATGTTGTGCTGCAGCTTGTGTGTATAAACCCGAAGAAAAACGTCCTGGGATGTACCAGGTATGTATTTGTATGTGTGTTTGTATATAGTTCGGATTAACGAGTTCCTTATGGTTCCATTATGATGGAGAATTAAATGTGAAATGCAGATAGTGGAAGCACTAGAAGGAAATTCACCATTGGAGGTTATATGGGACCATAAGAATGACAAGCATTTCCTGCAAGGACCTATGATAAAAAAGGATACTTGAGTTTTTACACTTGAATTAATGTTGTTAGTAATATTATTTGTAAAATTAATAATGCATAATAATGTTTACGAAGTATTCACTAATGAGAATAATTCTTAGGGTAAACTTTAAAAAAAGTACAATGTGGTTTCACTCATTTGTAAAATGGGGTATGGGAATTTTTTTTTTGCAAACTGGGGACGGTGGTTTTAAAAAATTGGTAAAATGAGGATAAAAAAATATTTTTTTGTTCGGAATAGTGATGTTACAAAGTATATTTCGATCAATTCAATATTTTCATAATTTAACTTTATTATTTAAAAATCATACGTTATATTTTAAGTAAGTTTATAGATTTTTTCTATTTTTTTATTATTTTTTAAAGTTTATAATTATATTTAATTAAAAAATATTTATGCTGCTAAAAAAATTTTAAAAATTATCATGAATTGCAGTTTTATTAATTAATTTATAAAATTTCGGATAAAAATAAAGAAGATTATCTATTTTCATGACATAATTTAATATTGATAATCTTTTTTTGTTAAATTTTTGAAATCACAGACCCTATTTTATAAAAAAAATAAATTTTCAGAACTTATTTTACAAATAAGTGAAATCACAAGTTACTTTTTTTAAAGTTTACGTTATTTCTTAACGAGGTAGCATGTTTCATAGAATCAAACATTTCACACAAGTATTTTTTTTAAAATGTCTTATTGAGCTTTCAATAGTAATAAATAAAAATCTATCCCATCCGCCCGTATGTGAATTTAAACATATAATTTTTAAGATCACAGTTTCAAGACTTAATCAACTATTAATAAATCACAGTATTTTTTGCGGTTATAGAGGCATGCCCGTATATTTACAAGGGATTTATTGATGGTTGGAGGCAGAGCAGGAGTGGGAGGTCTTAGTTTGTTTTGGATAAGTTTGTCAATACTAAAAAATCATTAATTAAGAGAATAAAGATACTAAAATACCCCTAACACTAATAATTATTTGAATAGATGATTGATTATCTTTATTATCCTTTGTCATTTATAATGTTACATTAAATAAGGACAAAATAAGAAAAAAGCTCAAACAACTACGTTGAAATTTATAAATGACATTATTTAAAAAAATTATTTAACTTCAAAGCGACAGTTAAAACAAAGGATGGAGTACAAAGTAACCTACAAAAGAAGTGGAAATAAGATGATTATGATGAAGAAAAACTATGTTAACAATTTAAATGAACGATTTTTTTTTCTTACTTATGAAATGACCGATAGACAAATCTAATTTGTGATTATTATTAATATTTATCAGCATCAGTTTGCATGTTGTATTTAAAATGTAAAGCAGATTTTTCTTCAACAGTGACAGCAAATATGGATTGTATCATTCAATTATTTCTGTAGAGAATTTATTGTAATTAGCTCAATCGATGAAATTATTGTTATTTCGAACTTTAAAATCTATAGATTATTCTAGGTCACCAAATTAATTTATTTTGAATGATGGATGAGAGAATTTATTTAGATTTCAATTACTTTTTATAAATATTTTTTAATTCTTTATTATAAGAGGAACACATCAAAGATTCCTAAATTTATTATGCTATAGCTTATTTTTTATAGGATAAATTTTAAAAAAGTACTGTGATTTCACTCATTTATAAAACGGTGTCTGAGGAATTTTTTTTGTAAAACAGGGTCTGTAGTTTAAAAAAAATTTTAAATAAAGGATTCTTAATATTAAATTATGTCACAAAAATGGGTAATTTTATTCATTTTTATCTGAATTTTTGCGGGATGATCATTAAAAATACAATACACATTGATGAAATTTTTTGAAAATTTTTTAATAGTGAAAATATTTTTTAAATTAAATTATGATAATAAATTTTTAAAAATCATAAAAAATATCCGAAAATTACTCATATCATGGCGTATTATTTTTAAATAATAAGGTTAAATTATTAGAATATTAAATTATTAAAAATATTCAATGTAACATTACTATTCTGAATCCATAGGCCCCTTTTACAATTTTTTTGAAACTACAAATCCTATTTTACAAAAAAAATTCCTTAAACCCTTTTTTACAAATGAGTGAAACCATAAGCTAGTTTACTTTTTTTTTTTTATACATAGTATCTTTTAACTTCTTTAATCATTGCATTAAATCACAATACAGAAAACAACACCAATGAAAGCAGGAGAGGTGGAAACAAAAGAAGATTACTCCAAATTATTTTGAGGGTTAATTTAAAAAAAATACTACGTGATTTCACTTATTTTTAAAAGGGATCTGTGAAATTTTTTTAAAAAAAGAATTTGAAATTTTGAGCCGTTAGTAAACAAAGGATTTTTCGCTAACACCGTTAAAAATGCTAACTTGGCAAGGGATAATTGTGTAAATACACATATTTCATTATTAATTCATATATTAAAAAAACAAAAACCATACATTTCATTTTTCCCTAAACAAAATCCTTGATTTTAAATTCCCAGATCCCCTATTCAACCCGAGAGAATGCAAGAAGCAATTCGAGGCTACAAGAATTAAGAATCATTTTAAATCTACACAAAGAAGTCACGAGAGACGTAAAATCTCTCTCAGCAAATATCAATTAGAATCAATTCTCCGCCTCCTTGAGAGAATGTCGAAAGAAAACTTGAACCACTGATACAAACAAATAAATTGATAAACTCCGGGCAAGCAAACCTTGAAGTTCATGAATTAATTGGGTTTGGCACAAAAGGTTGATGGTCCAATCGGATTGAGCGACGGAATAGAGATTGGTATAGAGGTTTAGAGTGACTTCTCTGTATAACCCATTTTTGTTCAATGAATTGACCAATTCTTCAACCCCCCACTCCGTTCCTATTTTGCAAATGAGAAATTATATTTTGAGGTTGGAATTTTGTAAAGTTATACGTTTTAGTTAATTTTAATTATATTGAGATTTAATTATATTGTGGATTCTATAAACCATTACAATTTAATAAACGATCGTAATTAACTAAAATATATAACTTTGCCATTTTATAAATTAAGAGAATTCAAATCCTTTTTGAGCATGTCATGTTATCTAATCTAATCATATAAAGAGATTTTATCCACTTTTAAGCTTTTCCTTCAATACCAGCTCGAACAAAAGCAAGATTTCACCACAAAGGGCAGCCATTAGAAGAAAATGGTAAGTACTAAATTATACACGCTAAAGGTCAGTTTGTCATAGCTGTTTGGACTGCTTTTAAAATAAGTTATTCTTACAAACCTTTAATAGTATTACATATTTTGGCTTTGAATAACACATTTTAATCTTTCATATTAATTAATTAGGAACTGTCTGATTTATTTTTTTCAAAATAAAATGTGCACCTTTTAAAAAAAACTTGAAAATGGAGCTTTTCAAAAAAATTGCTGAAAAAAGCTGCAAAAACTCACAGCCACCTTAAGAATTATATAACTTTTCCGGCCGCTTTAATATAACTAAAGATACAAGATAAACCATTTATACTAGATTCTTTTTAACTTGTAAATAAATATACCATATTTAACTCATTTTAGGATAAATTTATAACTGAAAAGTATTGAAATAAGAAGCTCAAAAAGATTAGTTGTTCAAGATAGTATAAGTAAAATTATGCAGCTTCCTAATTTAACAATTGTAATATAAATAATGCTTAATAATTTCTCCTAATAACTCTTTTTTGTACCTGCAAATTTTACTTTTAAAAAAAGCTTTAACCCAAATTCCAGTATTTTAAAGTTTTTTAAAAGTAATAAATTTAATTTTAAAAAAAATAAATTAAATAATTTTTAATTAATCAATATAAAGGACTAAAATATATATTAAAAGTTAAAATATATAATTATATTAAAAGTTTACGAGAATAAAAAAATAGCTTCAAGCTGTTTGTCATTATATTTGAAATGTAAGCTGTCAAAATAAGCTACTTAATACCATTAGTGTTCTTAAACTTTTTCTTTCACCCAAGTTAGGTTATTCGAGTCAATTAGGCCCGATTGTTTTTAACTTATTTTTATTTCATTTTAATTCAGTTCAGTTTCAGTAATTAGTATTCAATATTCAATAATTAGTATTCAGTTTATTTCATTTTGTATATCATATAAATATTAATAATTAATATTATTAATAACAAAGAAAAATAACTAATACTAATATTTTCAAAATCATAAATGATTATTTATACCATGAATATTTTTAAGACAAATAAAAGTAATAATATTTTATAAATATTGATACAATTAAGATAATAAAAAATTATACGATTACAATTTAATCGGGAAATAATACAATCATTGCAACACATATGGTCTGTTTAATTGTAGAAAATTGGACCTATTTTTCAGAAAATTTTTCTAATCAAACTGAAAAATGGAAACTGTTGTTTAGTTGCAGAATTTTTCAAATTAAAAAACTGGAAAAGACTTTACAGAATTTTCTAAATTATGTCTTGCAGCAGAAAACATCTTTTTTATGTTTTCTAAAATTTTCCAAACTCAGTTCACACGACTTGTGTATCCAATACAATACTTTATTGATTTAATTTATTTTTGTCTAATATATATATATATATATATATATATATATATATATATATATATATATATATATATATATATATATATATATATATATATATATATATATATATATATATATATATATATATATATATAGTAATATACTTTTAGTTTATTTATTTAGTTATTTTTTATTTAATTGGTAACTTTTTATTTTAATTTATATAAATTTGTTTTAAATTAATCAATATTATTTTTTAACCAATAAAACTTAAACATACTTTAACATTTTTGGATTCTGAGCTCCTTATTATAGTAAGAAATATCAATTAAAGGATTCTCGTGTAAGCATACGATTAGGAGAAACTACATATTAGGAAACTTGAAGCATTCATCTTTAATTGCATTATCTGATAAAACAAGCTTTTAGAGTGTTAAAGGCAAAAGTTATTATAACGTAGACAAAAAATAATTTTTATTATTTGAACACTACATAAACAAATCAAATCATATATTTTTATCATTTTATGATTGATTAGTTTAAAGTGGCAAAGGTTAAGGCCTAGTGGTTTAGCGTGAAGTTGTGATCGTGGATGTCATAGGTTCAAGTCCAGATTCGAGTGAGGTAGGGTTTTTCTTTGTTGTTATTGCAAGCCTATAAGGAAAATTTTATTTGAAAAGATTAAAATCTTATATAAAATGGATACTTAATATTTTTATTATACTTAAAATATTTTCAACAAGTAAAATTTAAAGTATAATATTGATTATTTTTTAAAATTAAAAAACAGAAACTGACTACTTAGAAAACTAAACTCTGAAAAATTTTGAAAATGAAAAGAAAATTGGAAATGAAAAATGGAAAAAATTTTCTGCAACTAAATAGACCAATAGTTTTGCTATTACTTTTTAATTTAATCTTCGTCCATACTATCATTTTCATTAGCCCCGTCGACATGTTGAATATTGCTTTGTTTCGCTTTTCAAATTTATAGAGCAATGAAAGTCGGTACTAAAATATAATATTTATAATAATAATTGTAATGAAATAAAATATAATAATACTATAAATTTATAATGGTAAATTTAATTATTAGTGTTATTATTATATGTAATAATTGATTTATTATAATGTATAAATATTATTTAAAATATTATTAATTATTTTTTATTTTAATTTAATATTTTTTATTTAGTATTATTTAATTTTAGTTTAATTTAATTTTAATATTTTTAATTTTAATATTATTTAATTTATGTCTCTATTTGAAAAGCCTAATGTATTAAAAAAATATTCCACTGAAACTTGATTTGTACTTTCCATCATCTAATTAATTACCGTAGTATTTATTTATTTAAGGAAATTGCAGAAACAGTGTAACTTGTTTAACCGAAAATGTAATAAAAGTTACAAAACCCAGCGAGGAAAAAGAGCAACTTGAAGCAGCAGAAGCAGACAAGGTATGAACTTGGTGGGGCCACTTCGATGCTTTTGATTGATCCATAACTTCATGGAAGGGCATGCTCTTACTAATTTGATTCCAACGCGTTTGCTGCTCCGTTAAATTTATTTGATTGTGAGTTTTTATTATATTTTTTTTAGTAATTTTTAAAAATTTTATTTTCGAATTTTTTTTAAAAAATATAAACTTAATTTTAAAAAAAAATTAAATAATTTTAAATTAATTAACATAAAAAATTTACAATGTATTATTCAAACAGGTGACTCCCCGGTAGCAACAAGCTTTCTTCAATTTCCCCATCAATTCGACTTCCCTTCAGTTCATTCTTCCTCAATTCAAAATGCCGTTCGTTGGGTTGGATTCCCTGGTCGATCAGGCCTGGAACCTGGTCACAGACAACTACTCCCGATCAATCGCCATTTTAGGGGAAGGAGGAATCGGAAAAACCACTCTCATGCGCCACATCCACTCCAAATTAATCACCTCCGCCAACAATTTCGATCACATCATTTGGGTCACTGTCTCCTCTAACCTAACCCTAGAAAAGGTCCAGGACGACATCTCCAAAATCATCGGCCTCTTCGGCTCCGAATGGGTCGAATCAAGCTACGAGCAAAAAGCCATACTCATGCGCGATCATTTGGCCGAATCCAAATTCGCGTTGTTCCTCGACGATCTATGGGAAGCCGAAGTCGATTTTCAAGCCCTCGGCGTCCCTTACGGCGGTGGCTACACCACTAGATCCAAATTAATCTTCACTACTCGATCGAGGACCGTGGCCAATCGTTTCACATCGGTTGTTCTGGAATTGAATATGCTTTCGATTGAAGATGCCTGGAAATTGTTCTGGAACAAGGTTGGATTTGACCTAATTCATCTCGAATACGCTGAGCAGTCTTATATTAACATGATTGCTCGGATCCTGGTTGTGAAATCTCGCGGTTTGCCTCTCTTGCTGTGTACTGTTGGACGGGCCATGGCTTCCCGGGTCAACCATAAGCAATGGTTCTATGCTCTTGATCAGATTCATAAGATGGAAGGTACGGATACTGAAGTCCATATTTTGTTGCAGTTCTGTTTAGATTCTTTGCCTAACAACACTATCAAAGCTTGTCTCACATATTTTAGCTTATTCCCTGAGGATTTCACTGTTCTTAAGAATGAATTGATTGATTTTTGGATGTGTGAGCAACTTTTGAGTGATTTGAATTTGGGATATAGTGCTATTGATACAATAATCAGAGCTAGTTTGTTAGAAGAAGAAGAGGATTCTGTCAAGTTACTTGATATGGTTCGCGATTTTGCTTTATCAGTAGTATTCAAATCCCAAATGTTCAGCAATGCTCAACTACTCGAATCAACTGATCTCGAGAAGTTAGCTACTGTGGGTTGGGTTTCACCTATGAAGAATTCAATTCGTGATCTTGCAAATCTTCCACAAAATCTTTTGACCTTTTTTCTCAAACATAATCCTTTCATTATGATCAAAGGTGAATTCTCTCAGTTCATGAACGCCTTGACAGTCCTGGATTTATCAAAATCTGGGGTGGAAGAAGTACCTCGAGAAATTTCAGAACTGGTCTTGTTACAGTATCTTAATCTTTCGCGCACATGGATTGAAAAGTTACCAGTTGAGTTGAACAAGTTGACAAAGTTAAAGTGTTTGAATTTGGAGCATAACAACCAACTGCGCCAGATTCCTAGACAATTGATATATGGTTTGTCTTCAATGCAAATCTTGAAGATGTTTCGATGTGGATATTCTGTGGAGGAAGTGGAAGATAATATTTTGTCAGTTGGGAAAATGGACATTGAGCCTATGCTGGATTTGAAACATATCAAAGTATTCAGCATCACAATAACATGTCCCTCTGCTCTTGACAAATTTTTCGGAAATACCCAATTGCTTAATTGTACTCAATCTCTGTCACTTGAGGTTTTTTGGGACAAAAAGTCTCTTGATATTTCACCTTTACTGGGTATAAAGAATCTGCTTATTTTGGAAATTCGCCAAGCAGAAACTTTGGAGAACTTCAGATGGAATCTACAAGGTTCGGATATACTTAGCGGGAGAAGTTTTGAAGGACTAGAAGAAGTAACTCTGGAAAATTGCCTAAGTTTTGTGGAGTTAACATGGGTTATTTTAGCTCCAAATCTCAAAGTTTTAAAGGTGAGAAACTGTGACAAAATGGTGGAAATAATAAGTAGCACACAAATGGGTGGGATTTTGAAGGATGGAAGGGAATCAAGGGATATAGAAGTTTTTGAAAAACTTGAAGTTCTTGCGCTTGAAAGCTTACCGAAACTGAAAAGTGTATACTCGCGGGGAGCATTGGAGGTGGCACTGCCATTTCTATATCTGAAAAAAGTGCAAGTAATCGAATGCCCGAGTCTTAGAAAGCTGCCTTTGGACTCTAATAGTGCAAAGGGAAATGAGATAGTGATTGAAGCAGAGGAAGAATGGTGGACAAATGTCTGGGAGGATGTTACTACCAAAGCTGCATTTTCACCATATTTTAAACCATGGATTTTAGTGTAGACCGCTGCATCCACCTGTCTGGATTTTCTGTTTGTTGTGTGTGCTTTGATTTTCCTTTGATGCAATGTTGTTACTTGATTGTTGATGTTTGGTTTTTCACAAATGTAATAATATGTGTACTCTAGTGTATTTTGATTTTGAAGGATTGATATTCCATTTTGTGTTCATTTTTCAAATGTATTTGACTCAGGCTTCTGGGAATTAAATTTGTAGCAATAAATATGTCGAACAGTATTTTGATTGTTTAGTTGGTATTATAAATTTTGATTCTGTACTCTATTGTACATAGATTATGAAGGGGATCTATATACCATTTTGTTTTCATTTTTCAATTGTATTTGATTCAGGCTTCTGCGATTTAAATTTGTAGCAATAGATATGTCAAATTGTCAACCAGTATTATAAATTAGCTTCGAGTAATTCCCCATTTCCTCAGGAAAACTAAGAAAAAAACTGGGGCGTTCCGAGAATCGAACTCGGGACCTCTCGCACCCAAAGCGAGAATCATACCACTAGACCAAACGCCCAAGTCGAACTAGTGTTCTCATTCATATTATAAATACAATTTTGAGTCAATTATCTTATATTTAAAGCGTCGAGAAATAATGGGCATTATTTTCTGCTTTATTTTTGTAAATAAAATTATGGGATAAATTGTTCTGACAATTCTCACTTTGGTATGATTAAGGTAAATGGTCTCTTAAAGATTGCTTTTTCCAAAGATTTCGACATTTAGGGCTCAACTAGCTATTTTTATATCAGTGGGACAACACCATCTTTTTACCACTAGGACCAACTGGCACTATTTTTCTGCTCTTTAAGGCAAAACAGATGAACTAGTGGGTCTATTTGGTATCAAATTCAATTCAATCATTCTTGTGCATGAAATAGATGTGCCTTTTAACAAGACAGTGCGTGCTATGCATGATAAGACATAACCAGCCTTAATTTGCCGAGCATTGTTCTTCCTGTTTGTGCTGCAAATGCACAACAGCCCAATTGAATAGCTTTTAATTACCCTCCTTTTTAAACAAATAGCTTCGTATTCATGGTATAGTTCCATTCAATTACACTTGAAATGCTAGAGTACATAAAACCATACCAAACTCGCACCAATTACAGCTGCATAATCAAAAACCAGCATTCACTCTCACTCTCTCAGATCGGCAACTTCCCGGACCGAAAAACAGCAAACTTGTTGGCCTTAGAATACTCAAACTGAATTCCATTATCCTTCAACAATCCCTCAATCAATAACTTATCCCTTTCAGGCTCTTTACTCTCACATTCAACCTCATAACTGGTTCCAAATTCATAAAGAGTCTCATCAAGCTCCGGCTTCAGCCCATTCCAATCAAACACTTGGCGGACATTCTTGAACCCGCCCAAACCAACAAACCCATCATTCTCTTCAACCCCAAACTCCTCTCTAATTCTCCTCATTATATCGGACCTCTCCAGTGACCCCAACCGCCATGGCTCGGCCACAATTAGGCGTCCAATTAGAGGGTCGAGAGGCTCTTCTTGCTCCTGAACGCGACTGATGCCGTTGGACATAAGGGGCTTGGCTTTGAGGGAGAGAACGCAGTGGGAATCTTGATTGTAGAAGCGGATGCGGAGGGCGGCGAGGTTTGATGTCAATTGGGAGTTTTTAGTGTCGAAAAAGAAGTTTTGTTGGGCTAGGGTTTGGGTGTGGAAGGGAGAGAGGAGGGAGGAGAGATTTTGGTGGGCGATTGAGTCTGGGAGATGAAGCTTCACTTCCACTTCCATAACCAAAGGATTTATTGACTGCTCGGAAAATGAAGGAATTGCTATTATCTCCGGCGATTAAATACAACGGTGAACGAAAATTAACAGGTTGACCGTTGATCCATGCCTTGTGCACAATGTGCAGTTGGAGTTAATAATGGGAGCCGCAGCTTCTGCAAAAGGGTGAAGATTGAGAGATGTTCAATTTCAACCTTAAACTTACACTCCGTATCAGGATATCGGGTTGCGCCTCCATTGCAACTCATCAGTGTCATGTAATATCTTTTTTTGATTGGACAGATAAAAATATAAATTTTATATTTTATAATAGTTAAATCAATCCTAATGTGACATATAATATTAAGAGGTAAATATTTTTTTAAAAAATTAGTAAAAAATTTTAAAAATTAAAGATACCAATTAAATTAAGTATGCATTAAACCTTTTGGCTTAATAATAAAAATTTAAATAATAATGGAAAATGACATTGTGTGGGAAGGGTCCATTCCAATATAGGGGAAATTACTAGGAGGCTCGATAATTTGAGGTTAATTTTACAGATTTCATACATTTTTAGCCATCTATGAATGCACATAGTTCAAAATCAAGAATGGTACGGGTCACGTATACACATGACACTTTTTCTGTAAAGGAAATAAAAATATGTATTAAAAAAAACTAAAATGTCGATTTTATTCTGTCTTTTAATATTGTATATATTTTGATATTTTACTAATAAATTCAAGGTGTTAACAATGCATATTAAGAGTCCTTTTTCATTGAAAGAGTATATTTTCTTTAATAATTTCTTTCTAGATTTTAAAATTTTAGTTTATATGTATCTAGTTTTTATAAGTTAATTAATTTATAAATTTCAAATTCTCTATGGAGGATTTAGATTATATAAAGTTAGGAATTGATAAAGTTGTATATTTCAGTCAATTTCAATTATTGAGTTTTAATGGTTTATAGGATCCAATATACAATTAAATTTCAATCATTAAGATTAATTGAACAAGTTGAGAATCCAAATCCACCAATGAAAGTCCCAAAATAGCCTGTCCTATATCAAATTCCCCTGTGATTCTTCTTCTAACTTTTTTTGGAGATCATAATAGGCAACTACTTAACAATTGACTTTGACTTTGCTCTGTTTTCATACTGAAGCTGAACATTTCCAATTCCTTATTCTAATGTAATTTGAACATACATTACGAAAAGTTGACAGTTCTTCAAGTAGAAATTCCAGATCAGAAAATGGGAAGCAGTGAATCGAAAACACAGAACGAAGAAGCCCTGTGTGGCTATAATCAACACCGTCTGCAATTCATGAAAGCAGCTATTTCCAGCCATAACGCCTTCTTCGCCGCCCTCACTGTCTACGGTATAAGCTTAAAGAACACCGGCGCTGCTTTCACCGACGGCATCCACCCAAGATCATCTCATATCCCCTCGCCAAAGACGAAACCAAACCCACTGGAAGAAGAGAAGATAGAGTTGGAAGCCGAGGAAAAATCTACAGCAAGAGAAAGCTTTTACAATCCACAGCAAGAGAATACAACTTTGCAATCGGGCAGTTGGTGGGTTTTCGATGAGGAAATAAAACCAATGCCATTGTCTCCCTCTTTGATGGGGACAAGGAAGTGTAGTACTACTAGTAGTAGTAGCAATCCAGAGCAAGAGGTATGGGCAGTGGATGAACTAAGACAATCTATGCAATGGGAATCCTGCTGGCCGGATTCTGAAGAGAAGGAGGTGAAAACATACCCATTATTACCCACTTTAATGGAAGATGAGGAATTAGAGTTGGAAACTCGAAATTACGAGGAACCGAGATGGAACAGTGAAACAAGAGATACCAAGTACCCACATGTATGCATCAGAACTCGCCTTGGGATTGCTTTTTATGTATGTCAGATTCAGACTTGGACTCAAAAGATAAATTCACAATGGACATAGCAAGTGGCAGCAATAGAGGGGATGCAACTGTGCCTTATGAATCATCGTGGGACTACTATTTTATGCCACAGGATTCGGTGTTCCACTATTTTAGGCCACAGGATTCAGTGGAAGAGTCGCCTGTGGCCAATCCATTTCCGACTGTATTGAAGAAACGTGGTGTGGATATAGGGAAAAGGAGTAGGCCTCCAGTGAGTTTAAAGCATTTATTTTCGGACGTTGATGATCATTTCTTGAAGGCATTCGAGAGTACCCTTGAGGTGTCTCAGATGTTGGAGTCTAATCACTCCAGTTTTTATCGTAATCAACCAAATGGTTCGTTCTTTTCTTAGTAAATCAATTGGATAGATTATTACTAGAAATTCTTTTGTTGTTTTGACTAGATATTTAACCAAGCTTGCTACTGAACTATGTTGCAGGACAGCAGATTGATCATTCTGAAAGAGTGATTCAGTTGATCACAAGGGATCAGCCATCCAAAGGCAGGGACGATTTCAATACAGAGGAGATTGAAACTCTTGCTACTGTGTTGAACAAAGTGCTGGATTGGGAGATGAACTTTACGAAGAAATAAAGGTATGTTTTGAAACTTACTTTGGATTCTTAGATATTCTTCTTTCTGAAAATTTTCATGTGGGGTATGGATTATGCGATATAGGCACGGGAAGCTGTGAAATATGAGTATCAGAAGAAAGTGACTGCTAAATAAGCAGAAGAAAAAGGGTAGAAATAGTAAATCACTGGAGAAATTAAAAGCAGCCATAAGTCATCTGCATACAAGATACATTGTGGAAAACCAATCAGTAGATTCTACAGTCGCAGAGATAAATCGTATACGTGATGAACAATTATATCCAACACTTGCTCAGCTTGTCGATGTGTAAGTTTAATTCTTATTAGAAGGGTTTTCTTATGAATCACAGTTCGAGTTTCTAGGTCAGTCAGATGCAATAAGATGTTTTAATGTGTGATTCCCTTTTTTAAATCATAGGATGGCGATGATGTGGAAAACAATGCTTTTTCATCACGAATCTCAGTTCAATAATGCATATCACCTGAAATATTTGGATGATTTTCAAGTCCTAATAGAAAATAGCGAATACCATTATCGTTGTACTACTCAGTTGTACGGGGCTGTGTGTGATTCGTTTACGCAGTTTTCTGGGCTTATAGTGTACCAGAAAGATTTCATAAGAGCACTCCATAGTTGGTTAAAGCTAAGTCTTAACCCCATTGAAACCAATTCCATAAAAAATGTTTATTCTCCCCCAAGGGTTCAAAATGCGCCAATTCATTTGCTTGTAACAGCTTGGAAAAACGATTTGGATAATCTTCCCGATGAAGTTGCAAAAAATGCAGTAAGAAATTTTGCTAATGTAATACAGACGGTAATTCGTGAACAAGACAAGGGTTTGAAGACGAGAAAAAACCGTGCAGCTACGCGAAAAGAGCTTGAGGATTGTGAAGAGCTGAATTCTGATAACCAGGCAAGGGAAATACATTTGGCAAGTCTAAGACATAGTTTACCAGAGTTGTTTAGAGCAATGTCTGAAATAGCTCAAGCATGTTCAGGCATGTATCATAATTTGAGAAACATAGCAGAGCACTTATAGTCTAAACACCCTAGGAAAGGAAAAAGGAATGTCCTATAACATGCAGTTCTCGCATTTCTATCGGTACAAATAAGAAAAGGGTTCTTATCTTGCTTAGTTCATCAACTCCATGTTGTTTTTGCATTCATTTGGCAGTTAGCTACAATCCTCTTATGCTACGATTGAGGAGCTCACCAATTATTGAGAGCTTTATCCAGAAATGAAGAAAGAAATATCAACATTAGCCATCAAATATGCCCACCATTTATTTTAGTGAGTTTCTTGTGATTTACCTGGTTTTCTGGATTCCGGGCTACCAGGTCTTCAATCTCAACCTTCGAATCTCGAACCAACAGATCTTTCTCAAGTAGTTTCTTTTACTTGCATCCAAATGATAATCCATTCATAGAACAGGAAGATGCAATGAGCTCTCGGGCAAAAGAAGATCTGTTTTTTTACCTGTTCCTGCTATTGAAGATTCATTCTTCCAGATGAATTTGTATCAACAAATGCACTTGTCATAGCTTGGCATATCTTCCTGACGAAGTTGCAAAGAAACGCAATTATGCAGCTGAATACATCAGCAAGCTGTGGCAGAGCCAAGATACTCCATTTGGGGCGGCACACTCAGACAGAGCAAACCTGCGCATTTGGGATGAAATGGAGCAATTTGATGAGAAGAGATTCAAGTTAATTCAGTTTTGTAAGGCTTTCTGGAATTAGCTACTGTAAATAAATAGCACTCGGGTAGTCCATATCCATGTCCCTTATTCAACTTGAATGATCTCAACTACACTTTAACAATGAGCCCAAATACATAAATGAACAATGTAAGGCTTTGGTTCTGTTATTTTACTTACAATTGTGTGAGATAACTATTCAAGTAAGAATTCTCTTTAATATGAAACTGAAAATCACCATAAATACAGCAAAAAATAGGATTTCCAATGCCATAATGGTAAAAGATAAAAGAAAACCAGACGCATAAGAAAAAAAAGTTACAGAAAGCAAAAATAATCTTTTGCAGTTAGATTTCAGAGACTAAAAACATTACATCAATGGTTTATGAAACAAGGTAAGAAAGTAGCTTTGGAAGCTTCGTCCTCTCACTCAACATCTATCCACCAATCTTCATCTGCTTCGATCACCAACTCATTTGCCTTAGTGATTGTAAAGTTTAGTGGAAGCTTTTTAAGCAAGGAGCAATCAGTTATTTCCATTTTCTTGAGGCACTCAAAAGGCAATGCTGTTTCGTATATGCTACTCAACTCTGGTAAGTTATCCAGTGATAGAATTTCAAGTCTTTCAAACAGCTTGCGACATTCTTCTGCGTCAATTTTTCTCAATCGCTCATTGATAATTATTTCGTGGATCTTTTCACAACTTTTGACCGTCAAGAATGTGAGGTTTGGGACTAGAATAACCCATGTAACCTCTTCCAAATTTGAGCACTTCTCAAAGGTTACTTCTCGGAGTCTTTCGAAACTTCCTGTCTTTAGAAGCTCTGGATAATGCACATTGAACTTTTTTAAGAGTTCTGCTTGATGGATTTCAAATGTCAATAATTCTTCATAGCTGCTAAAGAGGTAATATTGAGCTTCTCTGAATCCCAAAAAACTTCAAGTGAAAAAGACTCAGTACAGTCTAACAGTTTAGTGTTGTTGAAAAATGCATGGAGAACAGAGACACAGGTTATTGTGATGCTTAGCACTTTGAGATGTTCCAAGGACAACAATGGTTTTATATCCATATTTCTAACAGAAAGCATATTGCTTGCCTCTTCCTCCACAGAAAATCCACAGCGAAACATTTTTAGAATTTGTAATGATGACAAACTAGATATCAATTCTTTGGGAATCATATGAAGTTGATCGTTGTATTCCAAATTCAAACACCTCAAGTTTGTCAATGTTTCTAGTTCAATTGGCAACCGATCAATCCAGGTATATGATAGATTAAGATATTGCAATGAAACCAAAGTTGAAACACTTAGGGGGACTACTACTATCCCACTATTTGACAAATCTAAAACCGTTAAATTGTACAGCGATGGACAAGTAATAATTTTGATCATAATGAAAGCATTATGGTTGAGTAGAAAAGTGTAAAGATCGGTTGGAGCATCCGCAAGCATACTCCTAATGGATTTCCCTATAGATGAAATCCATCCCGTAAATAATGGACCAACCTTAGCAAATCTGTACATGATTGCTGAAAATAATGGACCACCCTTGAGGAATCTGAATATGATTGCAAAATAAATACCAAAATTTGAGATAACCTGCTCTATATTGAACATAGTTACTCTAGCAACAGCAAAATCACGAATCATATCTAACAATTTCACAGACTCGTTTCCTTCTTCTTCTAAGAAACCTGATCTAATCAATGTATGCATAACTTCATATCCCAAACTTAAGGCCTCACCCCAAACTTAATAAGTACTAAAAGCACCAATAATGTTCTCACATATCCAAAAAACAATCAAATCCTTCTTAAGAATAGTGAAATCCTCTGGAAACAAGCTGAAGTATGAGAGACAAGATCTAATTTTGGATTTGGGCAAATTATCAAAACAAAACTTGAAGATGCTTGTTACCTCGTCAAGGCTCCTCCGTTTCCGAAGCTTTTTTATCTTGAGAGCAAAAGATTTCCATTCATTGCGTGTCTTTTTGCAGGACATGGCAGCACCAAGAGTAGAGATCAAGATGGGCAAACCCTTGCATTTACTTATTAATTCTCGAGCGATCTCCGTGATGGTTACAATTTGAAGAATCTCATCATCCTCAACCTTGCTCCGGAACAGTTCCCAAGCATTTTGCTCTGAGAGCTTCTCCAGTTTGGATACAGTATGAGCTCCCATACGTTTGGAGACCATTGTAAACCGTGTTAAATATATGAACTTAGACCCTTCCACTCCGAGATTTGTCAGATCAACATGGAACCATAGATCATCCAAGAACAACAAAGACTTCCTGCTGTTGATTTCTGTACGGATAAGCTGGGATTTTTCTATGGAGCTTTTCCCCGCCCAATTGGAATCAAATATACCTAAGGATTTGGAGATGTCGTCCTGAATTTTCTGAAATGTTAATTTTGAAGATACAGTGATCCAAATCACAGCGTCGAAATGATTGGCGGGGACCAATTTGGAGTAGAGTTGTTTCATGAGAATAGTTTTCCCGATTCCTCCAGGGCCTAAAATGGCGATCGATGCAGCCGACTGATCCATCAGCAAATTCCAAGCTTGATGCATCAAAGAATCCTGCCCTACCACAGTCACAGACATTTTGTGATAAATTCCAACAATGAAAAAGATCAAGCACGACAATGAAAGATTCAAAGGAGAGGATTTCGCTGTCGACTCTCTTGACTGAAGAGGTAGATTCCTCCCTGAAATTGTGGGCGTCGGGTCACGTGAGGCCTTTTGTCCTGTTTTATTTAACGCCACTTGATAAAAGAATGCACCACGTTTTAGGTCGCTTTTAACTCTTTTAACTTGGTTTGCCTCTTAAATGTGATGCAAAATAATATCTTTAAAAATTTAAATCATTTAAAAATTAATATATGATATTAGATGAGTAAATTACATATATTTGTTGGGTGGACCGGATTTGATCAGGCTTTTTATTAAAAATATTAATTTATGCCCAGCTCGTACTATACTTTAAAGCTTCGGACCTACGTCGGGCTTTTAAGGTCATACTCAAGCCCAACCCATGATTCATACATAATTTTTTTATAGACATAAAATTTACACAAATATATGAAAGGAAAATAACTGAACTAAATGTATCTGAGAGTCAAATAAAAAATTGAGGCTCGAACTGAAAAACCAAATTAGCTACAAAATTTGAATGAGTTAAAACCAATTGAATATGGAAGTTAAAAAAACACAACTAGATTAAAGAAGCAAACTTAAAAAGAGAGAGGGACACCTAAAAGAATAATAGTGTACAGCTTGGTTTAGGTTTTGTTCACAATACTTACAAGTACACATGTTAATCGGACGAACTAAACTAAATTAAGTCGGGCCTAATCAAGCCTTAGACTAAAAAATCAATTCAAGGGTGATTAAAATCTCTAAGAAAATATCACAATGCATAATGAATATAATTATGTGGTTTATTTTATATACGTTACGGGTGCTAATATAATTATCCTTTAGAAGAGGTCAAATAAGTTACTTTTCAAAAGGCCAAAAGAGTCAAATAAGTTATCAAAATACCATATTTATAAGATTTTAATCATATTTATCTAATTCTTTTAGTCTTTAATTTCTTTTTATCATTTTTAGGTTTTTATTTTTTACTTTATCATATTTTTCTATTCTCTTTATAACAATATTATCGCTCGTATTTAATTTGATTTTCGAAACTTAAAATAATTATATCTCATAAATCGTTAATTTTTTCGACATGAGCCTTTAGAATATTTTATATGTCTTATTTTTATCTTTGAAACGACATTCATTGTGAATATTTTTAGAGCAAGAAATATTATCGCAGTCTTATACCAGTTTTTTACTTTTATACCAGGTTAAGAGCTTTTTTTGCTTTAAAAAGAACAACGTTGCTCATGTTTTATGTTATCTACCTGGAAATAAATGAAAAACTGGCGCTATAAAGACACCATACCACTCTTATACCAGGTATAAGAATTTACGAAAATGTGGTAAAACTAGTATAAGACTGCACTAAATTTTATTGCTAAAAAATATTTAATATGGATTTTATTTTAAAGAGAAAAATAAGACAAACAAAATATAGTAAAGGCTCGTGTCAAAAAAATTGACGGTTTTTCAAAAATTAAATTAATAAGAAGAGAGTTGTTACAATGAATTTCTTATGTTTAGGTAAAAATAAAATTTTAAAGTTAAATATTGCAATTACGAAAGAGTGTAGATAATCAAGAGAAGTGAAGTTTTTATGGTGATATTTATAAAATTGAAGACCTAAAATTTTATATTTAACTAAATTACCAAATAAATTACAGGGCAAATGTTGATTTGGCCCATCTCTAAATTAAAAGACCTACGTTCCCTTATCACGTAGCGTTACGTAAAAAGAGCACCAAAGCCCTCACTTGACCTGAAACCCACAACTTGGAATATATCTCTTCAGTAGACCTGTTCGTCGGAAGAGCTTGGGCCGAGTTAAGTTTTTGACTAAAAACATCAATTCAAGTCTGGCGCAGTCAACACTTTAAAACTTTGGGCTCGGGCGGGGCTTTAGATGTCATTCCCGAGCCCGGCCTAAAGTCCATAAATATATTTCTTTTAATTTTTTTGGTATACTAAAAGAGTAAAAAAAGATAATATTTTATACAAATATGTCAAAAATCGTACATATAATTACATTTTCTACTTGAATAATCTAATAAATAGATAACATTATTTTAAAAATTCAATCAATTAAAATATAAAAATCCAAAATAATTATTAAATATAATATATAAATATTTAATAAATATAATAATTATTCATCAAATTGGACTTGGGTATTTGTATAAAATCAAACTTGGCCCATAAAACATCGAGCTTTAACGAGCCAGGCCAAGCTTTAGAAAAAATAAGAGTAAAAGTTCAACCCATGCTCGATGGATACTCGGACCCGTGAATAGGTCTACTCTTCAATCAAGGTGGAGTCAACACCACCAATCCAACGAAAACCTTAGGCCTTGTTTGGCTCATGATTTTTTCATGTTTCATTATAGTATGGTACGGTTTTAATTAAAAATCTCTTGCTTGGTAGCATGGTTCTCTTTTTAAGTATGGTTCTCAGGGTTATTTCATAGTTCAAATAACCATAAAAATAAAACTACCAATTTAATGATTCACTATAATTTTCCTTTAAATTAAACTAAAACTTTAAAAAATCATACAATACAATACTATCTATCCAAATAAATTTTTTAAAAAAATCATACTTATCCTACCATACTGTACAATACAATACAATAGCATATTTTTTTTATGAACCATGAGCCAAAGAAGGACTTAGTCTTTGATGTTCTTCATCTTTGGAATTTAGTACAAAATGTCAGCGACTGTGATTGGGCAGGAATCTCTGCTGGATCAAGCTTGGAATATACTGATGGATGAATCAGCTACATCGATTGCCACATTAGGTCCAGGAGGAATCGGGTGAACTACTCTCATGAAACAACTCTACTATCTGGATCACAGTACTTCAAAATTGACATGTCGAAAAATTCAGGACGACATCTCCAAATCCGTAGGGCTGTTTGATTCCGATTGGGCGGGGAAAAGCTCCAAAGAAAAATCCCAACTCATCCGTACAGCAATCAAAAGTCTCGGAGTGGAAGGATCTAATTTCATATATTCAACTCCGAATCCAGACCGCCCTGCAAGTATGCTTATACTGTCTTTAAACTGGGGGAGCTCTCTGAGGAAGATGCTTGGCAATTATTCCAGAGCAAGGTTGGGGATGATAAGCTTATTCAAGACCTAATCTTCGCAGAGATCGCTCGAGAATTGATAAGAAAATGCAAGGGTTTGCCCATCTTAATCTCTACTCTTGGTGCTGCCATGTCTTGCATATAGACTCGCAAAGAATGGGAATCTGCTTCACGCAAGATTGAACAACATAGGCAGCGGAAGAGCTATGACGAGGTAACAAGCATCTTCAAGTTTTTTTTTGATAGTTTAGCTTGTTTCCGGAGGATTTCACAATTCTTAAGAAGGATTTGATTAATTTTTGGATTTGTGAGAAAATTGTAGGTGCTTATAGAACTAGGGATGAGGCCCTTACTTTGGGATATGATGTTATGGATACATTGATTAAAGCATGTTTCTTATAAGAAGATGGAAAGGATTGTGTGAAAATGTTAGATATGATTCGTGATTTTGCTGTTGCTAGAGTAACCAAGTCTCGAATTTTCAACTATGCTCAACTCCTTGAACAACCTCAACCTGCATATGATGGTACAAATTTGACTTTGTCCGAAATTTTGGTTTATTTTTAGCAATCATGTTCAGATTTCTCAAGGGTGGTCCATTATTTAAAGAACAACGGAGAACTGATACAAGGACAACCATGGAAACCATAGGATGGATTTCATCTATGGGGGATTCCATTGGGGATATCCTTGCTGATGTTCCTGGTAATCTTTCACTTATCTACTCAACCATAACCCTTTCATTATGATCAACCTAGATGTTCTTCACCTTTGTACAATTTAACGGTTCTAGATTTGTCGAATAGTGGGATTGTAGTAGCACCTCGAGATGTTTCAAGTTTGGTTTCATTACAATATCTTAATTTATCGCACATGTGGATCGATCGGTTGCCTATTGAACTAAAAGCGTTGAAAGAGTTGAAGTGTTTGAATTTGGAGTATGATGATGAACTTCGTATAATTCCCAAGGAATTGATATCTGGTTTGCCATCATTGCGAATTCTAAAATTGTTACGCTGAGGATATTCTGTGGAAGAAGAAGCAGGTAATATGATTTCTCTTAGAAATATGGATATAAATCCATAGTTGTCCTTGGAACGTCTCATAGTGCTAAGCATCACAATAACTTGTGTCTCTGCTCTCAATTCATTTTTCAACAACACTAAACTGTTGGAACGTACTGAATCTCTTTCACTCGAAGTTTTTTGGGGTTCAGAGACGCTCAATATTATCCCTTTAGCAGTTATGAAGAATCTATTGACATTTGAAATCCATCAGGCAGAACTTTTAAAAGAGTTCAATGTGCATTATCCAGAGCTTCTAAGGAGAGAGTTTCGAAAGACTTCGAGAAGTAACCTTTGAGAAGTGCTCAAGTTTGGAAGAGTTGACATGGGTTATTCTAGTCCCAAATCTCACAATCTTGAGGGTCAAAAGCTGTGAAAAAATCCAGGAAATAATCAGCAGTGACCGATTGAAAAAAACTGAAGCAGAAGAAAATCTAAAGCTGTTTGAAAAACTTGAAATTCTATCATTGTATAGCTTACCAGAACTGATTAGCATATACCAGACATCATTGCCTTTTGAGTGTCTGAAGAAAATGGAAATAGCTGATTGCTCCTTGCTTAAGAAGCTTCCACTAAATTGTACTATAACCAAGGCAAATGAAGTGGTGATCGAAGCAGATGAAGATTGGTGGAAAGACGTTGAATGGGAGAACGAAGCTTCTAAAGCTACTTTCTTACCTTGTTTCCAACCATTGATGTAATGTTTGTAGTCTGTAAATTCAAATGCAAAACTGTTGTTTCACTCTATAACTTTTTTTTCTAATGTACCTTCTTTTACAGCTAATGGCATTTGAAACTCTATATTGGAAACAGTAAGATTTTTGTATCATTGTATAAATAGCAGGATATGGGTTTTAATGTGTTAGTGATGAGAGTAAGAGAAGGATGCATGTGATGTGCAGTATTTATGCTCTGTTCTGAATGTATATTATTTGGAACAGTTGAACATCATTGACACTGCCGCCTTGCTTCTTCTCCCTCTCGAATCCGCTTTTCATTTTCCCAAAGAATTGCGTTTCTTCTCCACAGTTCAACTCCAATTCGGGCAATGAGCTCAGGCATCCGATGACCGAGACTTGGTTTGCCTATGTGTTGAAGAGTACCAAGCTTATGCACAAAGGAGGAGTTGGATTTGGAGGAGACGGCCAGACAGACTGCTGGTGTTCTTTGTGGGGCAGAGTCTATGGTTTTAGAGACCGGTTCTTCTTTAGGTTCTTCTAATTCTGCTGTGTCTCTCCCCAATCTGCCTGCTAAAGGTCAATCCGAGGATTAGTCTGTTAAATTTCTCCTTTCTGATGCAATTACGAGGTACAATTCTAAATCTCGCGTTCTTTTGATGAAGAATCTAATCAGTTTGAATTTGTAGAATTAAAGAGATTGATTTTTCATGTTCTTTTGTTTGGTTGCCTGAATTTTGCTGTTAAAGCTTTGTTCTTCTTTGAAAATGGTGATCTTGTAGAGGTTTTTTGATTGTCTTTACAGTGATAATACTGTTTCTCATCCACAAACTGGGTGTTATCAAGAATTGGAGAATAAGAATTCCATGGCCCCTTTAGAATCAGAACCTAAAATCTTTGATCCACAAATTGGGGTTCAGGTTTCTGGGATTCCTGTTCCTTACCAATATTATCAACCCCAACAAGCACAATTTGTTCCACATTGACCAATGCCTGCTTACTATGTTATGGGTTCTCCAATGCCACAAGGCCCACAACAGCTAATGTATTACCAAACCAATCAGCCGCCTCCCGTTTATGTAGTTCCTTATGGGCATCCTTACAGTTTAATCTCTGCAAATTTTTCATCTAATCGCCCCACTATGCATCCTAATCACCCCTCATCCCAAGTGGTTTATAACGTTCCTGAGATGGCTTAGCAAATTTAAGAAACGAACCAAACCCATGCCAATTTGCCCCATTATGCAAATCACCAATATGCTCAGCCTATTGGCATAACTTCCCTGGAAACTGATAACTATAGTAACAAACTTAATGATGATGATGATGACGATGATGTTGTGAGGGCCCAAATTTACAAATCTCAGCCTCCATAATCATATTTATGGGTTAATTTGGTTATCATTGTCAGTTAGAAATCGTACATGTCCATTTTTTTTCTTTAATTTGTTTTGACTTTTGATAGCACCCTGCTCATTCAGTAATTAATTATGTTTGAGATCATGGCCATGGTCCAAAGAGGAGAGAGATCTCCTAACATCATGGTAAACTGTATATTTATTGAGATTGGTCCTTGTTCTTTTTCTCGGGGTTTAAACGTTAATTTTTTTTTTCTGCTAATATATGCAGGACATCAATGATCAGCCCCCAAACCCTCACCAACAAATTTCAAAATCTCGTTTAGCACCCAGATCTAAGGTGAGTACTTCATGAATTCAATCTTCATATCAACAGTTTATACATTAATTATATGATCTTGTTGGATGGGGTTACTTAGGATTAGAAATTTAGAATTTTGGGTTATAAATTGGTTTAGACTTCGAATAGTTCTTAAACCACACATCTCTGTGCAGGTCAAATTATACTGCTTTTTGTTTAATTTAAAAGTGGCTCGTAGTATGAAATATGCTCCTTAGTTATAGAAAGTTTAGACTTTGAGACTTTCAAAATATATAATGCAGCCGATGGCTTCCAGGGTTTAAGAATTATACAAGAAAACACCATGAAGACTAATTTAATTACTTCTCATTTTTCTTCTATGTAGCCTTGGGAGCTTGGTCAGTCACAAAACAGTTCAAGCCGAGTTATCCAATCTCAAGTCAACGGAGAACCTTTTGGTTCAAAGTCACAACAAAATGGGCTGAACTATACAGCAGACAGCGAGAGTGCTGCGCCACAAAAATTCCAAAATCACAGTTCACAGAGCTTGAAAATGAAGATCGACTTAAGGCTGGATCGGCTGGAGAGCCACCAATTCTGCGTAAATGGGTTCCTCACTAAACCATAAACATCATAGACATCATATTTATGGTGACATGCATTTTTAGTACTGATGAAGAATCGTACTTTTATAGTTATTCAAGCTCTGATTCTTACCCAGTTGTAAGTAAACTAACAGAACTGAAGTGTTACATTGTATATTTATTCTACTTGCTATTTTTGTCTGCACTTATTTTTATATATATAATCCATTCACTCTGTAACACAATAGATTGATTTTGGAAGCTGAGATATAAAGTGCATGAAGTCTCAAGAATTTATGGAGACTTGCAGTTTAATTATTGACGCGGAATCCTACTTTTATACTTATTACACCTCTGATTCTTACCTTGTTGTAACATATAACTTAAGTTTTACATTGTGTATGAATCTACTTTTATTATTCTTTTATCAAGTGTTGAATAAAAGAGGACAAAACCCACTATTACAGGAAAGGAATATATCTCTTCAGTCTATATAGCCAATAAAACCATCTCCTTTCATTGTCTTTGATCTTGTTCGTCTCTGGAATTTAATACAAAATGTCTGCAACTGTTTTGGGGCAGGAACCGCTAATGGATCAAGCTTGGAATTTGCTCATGAATGATTCGGCTAAATCAATTGCCATATTAGGTCCTGGAGGGATCGGTAAAACTACTCTCATGAAACAACTCTACTCCAAATTGATTTCCACCAATCATTTCGACACTGTAATTTGGATCACTGTGTCCTCAAATTTAGAATTTCAGAAAATTCAGGACGACATCTCCAGATCCTTAGGGTTGTTTGATTCTGATTGGGTGGGGAAAAGCTCTGATCGGAAATCCCAACTCATCCGTACAAAAATCAACAGCAGGAAATCTGTATTGTTCTTAGATGATCTATGGTTCAATATTGATCTGACAAGTCTTGGAGTCGAAGGGTCTAGTTTCGTATATTCAACTAGGAACACAGAGCTCCCTGAAAGCATGGGTGCTGATACTGTTTTCAAACTGGTGGAGCTCTCAGAGGAAAATGCTTGGCAATTGTTCCGGACTAAGGTTGGGAATGATGAGATTCTTCAAAATCTAACGGTTGCTCGAGAATTAGTAAGTAAATGCAAGGGTTTGCCGATCTTAATCTCTACACTTGGTGCTGCCATGTCTTGCAAAAAGACACTCATCGAATGGAAATCTGCTGCCCGCAAGATTGAACAACATAGGCAACGGAAGACATATGACGAGGTAACAAGCATCTTTAAGTTTTGTTTTGATAGTTTACCCAATTCCATAGTTAGATCTTGCCTTTTATACTTTAGCTTTTTTCCTGAGGATTTCACTATTCTTAAGAAGGATTTGATTGATTTTTGGATTTGTGAGAAGATTGTTGGTGCTTATGGTACTAGAGGTGATGCCTTAAGTTTGGGATATAATGTTATGCACGCATTAATTAGGGCAGGTTTCTTAGAGGAAGATGGAACAAATTGTGTGAAATTGTTAGATATGATTCGCGATTTTGCAAAAGCAAGAGTAATTGAATCTCGAATTTTAGACTCTGCTAAACTTGCATATCAAGCTCCGAAATTGACTGGCTATAAGGTTATCTGGAATTTAGATTTTTTATCAGCAGTCATTATCAGATGCATCACGGGAGATTCATTTCTTGTAGATGAACTGAGAGCTGATGCAGCCACAAAAGAACGTGTTATAACCATAGGATGGATTTCATCTATGGAGAATTCCCTTAGTTATATTCTTGATGATGCTCCGGACAATCTTTTCACTTTTCTACTCGACCATAACCCTTTTATTATGATCAAACCTAGACCTTCTTCATCTTTTTACAATTTCACGGTTTTAGATTTGTCGAATAGCGGGATTGTTGTAGTACCACGGGAAGTTTCAACTTTGGTTTCATTACAATATCTTAATTTATCACACACGTGGATTGAATGGTTGCCTATCGAACTAAAAACGTTAACAAAGTTGAGGTGTTTGAATTTGGAATATGATGATCAAGTTCGTATGATTCCCAAGGAATTGATATCAAGTTTGTCATCATTGCGAATTCTAAAAATGTTCCGCTGTGGATTTTCTGTGGAGGAAGAGGCAAGTAATATGCTTTCTGTTGGAAATATGGATATAAATCCATTGTTGTCCTTGAAATATCTCAAAGTGCTAAGCATCACGATAACATGTGACTCTGCTCTCCATGCATTTTTCCACAACACTAAACTGCTAAAGTGTACTGAATCTCTATCGCTCGAAGTTTTTTGGGGTTTAGAGTCGCTCAATATTACCCCTTTAGCAGTTACGAAGAATCTGTTGACATTTGAAATCCATCATGCAGAACATCTGAAAGAGTTAAATGTGGATGATCCAAAATTTCTGAGGACGAAAAGTTTCGAAAGGCTTCAAGAAGTAACCTTTCAGAAGTGCTCGAGTTTGGAAGAGGTGACATGGGTTATTCTAGTCCCAAACCTCACAATCTTGAGGATCAAAGGCTGTGAAAAAATCCAGGAAATAATCAGCCCTGCAGTATTGAGAAGAACTGAGGCAGAAAAAAATCTGAAGTTGTTTGAAAAACTTGAAATTCTATCACTGGATAGCTTGCCAGAACTGAGTAGCATATACGAGTCAGCATTGCCTTTTGAGTGTCTTAAGAAAATGGAAATAAGTGATTGCCCATTGCTTAAAAAGCTTCCACTAAACTGTACAATCACCAGGGCAAATGAAGTGGTGATCGAAGCAGAGGAAGATTGGTGGAAAGACGTTGAGTGGGAAGACGAAGCTTCCAAGGATACTTTCTTACCTTGTTTCAAACCATTGATGTAAGGTTTGCAGTCTGTTATATTCAAATGTAAGATTGTTCCACTATAACCATTTTTTCTTATGTACCGTTACAGCCTATGGCCTTGGAAATTCTATATTGGAAACAGTACGACATTTGTTATCATTTTATAAAAAGTAGGATATGGGTTTTAATGTATTAGTGATTGAGTTAAAACAAGGCAAGAGAAAGATAGTCAGAGAAGAACTTGATGCATATGACCTTGGAGTATATATGGAGACTTGCAGTTTTATTATTGACGGCGAAACCTACTTTCATAGTTATTACAGCTCTGATTCTTACCCACTTGTAATTAAATTAACAGAACTTAAGTGTTAGCGTGTTTACATTGTGTATGAATCTACTTGCAGTTTATGTGTGCACTGTATATATATATATATATATATATATATATATATATATATATATATATATATATATATATATATATATATATATATATATATATATATATATATATATATATATATATATAGCTACTTTTTTGAAAAACATATATATATAGCTACTGGTTATGAGGGTCAGCCATTTAAGGAGCACCCTGAGACACTGCTCATGGCTCCAAATGTTAGAAGGCCTTAATTTTTTGACAACCAGAACCATTATTTACTGAGTATCAATTGTTAATGTAATTAGAATCATTCGCAACGATAGTTTTACCAAAAAATTAGTCAGTACTCTGCTGGTAATGTAATTTTCGTTAGTTTAAAATAATGCTTATTTGAGATGGCTTTGCTAATAAACAGAACATGAAAATCATTACTTATTTATAGGAAGCATTTCCTTCAATCAACATATTTTGTAAGATAATGTTGAACTATATTTAAAAATATTCCAAAAAATTATTTATCTTGTATAATTTGGATTTTTGAGGCATTAGAATTGAAAAATGGTAGCTTAATTTTTTATCAACCAATTGATACAACTTCAACCTTATAGTTCACCACAATGTTTCAAAAATCACTACGCTAGTTACGACTGGAGTCTTTGAGACCTAGACAAAGATTAATCGGATTTATATTTAATATTTTTTATAAAATACATTAAATTTTTAATTGAAATAGAAGTTCAATTATAGGCTCTCTTGTTTGCATGAAAATATTGTAAAAATGAAAAACAAAAAATCATAGTTAAAAAGAAATTTAAAAATATAAAATAATTATAAATATTTTTTCTTGATTTGAAATATCACGGATCCCTTATTTTTTACTAGTTTAAATTGAATTTCGTCTCTTGAAAAATGACATCTAGGTACCAACTAGGCAGAAAAAATAAATAAGGAGACGACTAGACAATATAGCTAGACAACAATAAATTAGCCAAAGCCTAAAGTCATGCATCTAGCAAGACGGGCCTACGTAGAGCTAGTCAGAAATTATCGCAGTGTTTCTATCCATGAGATTTCATTTTTAACTTTAAACTCTAGTAGGTTACAAAAATAGCTTGAGCTATCAAAAATAAGTAATTAAAAAATGTCATGTGTTGGAATGGAAAGTGGATGATAATATGTTTAAAATATTTACACATTTACCATGTAATCTAATTATTTCTCAATTAAAATATTTTTTCTTAAATATTTACATAATTACGTTATATCAATTCCTACTCATCCTCCTCCTCCTTCAGGTATGGCAACTCTATAGATCAAATAGATTGGTTGAAGCTGTTGATTTTAGCTTGAGAGGCGATTTTTCTGCCAAGGAAGTATGCCAAGTGCTTCAGATTGGGCTGTTATGCACACAAGCTTCAGTGAGCTTTAGACCATCAATGGCACGAGTTGTGGAAATGTTGAGTAATGGAGAAACCGAAACTCCTAAGCCAAATCAATGGCCATTCCTAAGCCGAGGAAGTATACCAGTTCCTGCTCATCCTCATCCTCCTCCTTATCCTTCTCCTTCTCCTTCTTTTTTTTATTTCTTGCTCGTTCTTTGTGTTTGTGTTTTTGTTAATTACGTTTTCCTGTTTTTATTTTTTCGATCCTGATCTTAAATTGATTTGATTAACGGCTTGGAATGGGAAGCGCTCTTGAAAAATTGATATGTTAGGAGTTTGTTTGCAGATTTGGACTTTTTGGTAGTTTTCCAATTGTTGATGAAAATTTTTTTTTGTGTGAAACTGAGGTACACACCAACTGTTCGATAGAATGTCGAAGAAAGTTGTGGTGTGAAATTGAATGTCTATAGGGCATATATAGGACGTCTATTGGGAACATATTGAATGGAAGAATGTTACGATTCTATTTGAGCCTCAACATATATGATACGACTTCAGTTAGATCACAAATCGTTTTGGTGATTGATTGCAAAGATTGGCTATCTGTTTTAATGCTTATTCTAATGGTGAATTAGTAGCTACTTTTTCAATTAAGCTTAAATCTTTGGAAACCAACGACATAATATGTAATTCATTCATTCTTGCTAATATATGGTATGGTTCAATTTTATTTTGCAGTAATGTTTGTGTTACTAGCAGCAACATCGATTGTTGCTTCTAGGATGTGCTTTTTAGGAAGTGGACATCTATCAGACATATATCAGACATCTTTTGAACATCTAGAATTGTGTTAGAAAATCTGTTTTGAAATTGATATTCGATATATGTAGAAGTATATTTTAAATTTCAATTATCACTTGTTTTGATGTTGATATTAGACATTTGTACATGTAATTGACTTGTGTGTTTTCAATTAGCGTTTCAATAGATTTTAATAGATTGCCATTTGTTATTTTGTATATTGAATATTGATTATTTTTAGTTACTGTTTTTGTTTTATACTTTGTTTGAATTAAGTGGTATGCTTTTGCTGTCTACTGATAAATGTTTGATGTCTATAGGATGTATAATGCATTTCTATAGGATTTCTGTAGGCACTGTATATGATCCCTACTGATATCAGTGTATTGCTGTCATTCTTGAAAGTTTTTTAACTTTCTGTTTCATATGTTGAACATGTCTGATATCTACTGTAAGTGTCATACTTTTTCAATTGAATTGCGAAATAGATATTGTATTATAGTAGAAGAAGACAAGTCCATATCTTGTAAACTTTAAATATGTTCAAAGGGACATCAATTCCAACTACCTAGATCCCTAATTACAAAAGATTTCCAGAATTCAAACATAATTGATCATCAAAACTATCTCTATTGACCGTCTATTGTGTCGATATACTGCTCGTGGCTCTCAAGATTGTTTTCTACCCTTCCACGCATGTATAAGCTCAAAGCTAGCCAACCGTGTTATGTGGATTTGGACATGAAGCTGATATGGGATTAGTTCTTGCTCAACTACAAATCCTGGCAATGGATAAAAAATAAGTAAGAACCAATAG
Organism: Euphorbia pulcherrima; assembly: GCA_947683365.1. Lineage (NCBI taxonomy): Eukaryota > Viridiplantae > Streptophyta > Magnoliopsida > Malpighiales > Euphorbiaceae > Euphorbia > Euphorbia pulcherrima. The sequence goes on from CANTUS010000016.1 coordinate 12,683,843, forward strand.
AAATCCAATAGAGACCCAATAAACATTCTATATACATCCAATATACATGACGGAGTGCTGAAATTCATTAAAAACTTGTAAAGAAACCTATTCAGCAGTGGAAATGCAATGTTTGATTTGGGAGGCTTCTTGCATTTCTCATAACAAGAATCTGAAAACTGAGGCCTCGATTATTGTAAGTCAGCGCCCTAACCATAGCAGTTGCTATCTCCAAAAAGTCAACCAAAACCTATACAATGTCATGCCACGTATGATGTCGTGTGTGCCATGTTGTTCAAGATTTCAAGTTGACAAACCTGCAATAGGAACCAAGAAACTTGAATCGTTGTTTTGATCTAAAAAATATCACTTATTATTGAAAGGCTTCGTATAAATTAAAAAAGAATGCATTTTTCAATTTCGAAATATTTGAACTTATATAATTCAAGCCCAATAGAGTGTGAAAATTGCTTGGATTGCATAATAAAGACTGCTTGTTAATAATACAATTCGGAATTCCCTCAACTACAGAACCTGACAATGAATTAGTAATATGTATGAACCAATAGAAATCCAACAGACATCTAATATAAATCCTATAGACATCCAATATAAATCAAATACTCATTAATCAAACTTCAATTTTACATAAAGGAGCTTAATAGTTAGTGTCGTTTAAGATTGAACAGATGAAATATTGACATTGATGGCAGGTATAACATAGTTATTACGGGCGGGGGCGCCTCGGGCGCAAGGCGCTTGAGGCTTAAGGGTTAGTGCCTTGTGGAGGGTTAGGCGAGGCGAGGTTCATTATGTGCGCCTCAGGCGCGCCTTTGTGGGCCTTGGATGCCCCTTGTGCGCCTCAATGCAAAAATGAAGGTTTGTTTGTGGTAGCAACTAATATTTATTGCACTTTTTTCTATATGCTCCTCAAGCACCTCTCCAACCTATTCAACAAAAAGAACAATATAATTCACATTTTCCTCAACGATAGAACCTGATAAGGAATTAATAATATGTAAGAACCTATAGAAATCCAACAGACATCCAATATAAATCCCATAGACATCCAATATAAATCAAATACTCATTAATCAAACTTCATTTTTACATAAAGGACCTTAACAGTCAGTGTCATTTGAGATTGAACAGATAAAATATTGACATTTGATGACAGGTATAATGATGAATTGAACAAATATAAGCTTCAAGATACTAAGATAGTGGCTTGTAGTGTCATGCTACTGTATAACCTTATTATTTTACTGTAGTCTATTTTTCCCTGCACTAATATTTCTCTAATTACTAATTGTATCAACCCCAAGCACTAGACAGAAAATGCATATGTATAAGATAGATAAGATATCGACTCATTTTAATTTTGGAGTGGGCTTCTAGGTCTCCATTGCATGCTAGGGACCAAAGAAGGAGAAAAGACTCTTCTACATATTTAACAAAAAAAACAATTCAATTCACACTACCCACAACTACAGAATCTGACAAGGAATTATTAATATTTAAGAACCAATAGAAATCCAACAGACATCCAATATAAATCCTATAGACATTCAATATAAATCAAATACTCATTAATTAAACTTAATTCAGGCATTTCTACAAACACTTCATGTGCACAATTGCAAGAGATAATTCTGAAAAGAATTGGGAGGAACCGCCTCCAAGCACCACTACCTACAAAGACACGAATAATCAAGTAGAAATTTTCAAATCTTAATTCTAGGTCACAAAACAACAAACTGAAAAAATCATTTAAAAAATCCAATAGAAAGTAGAGGTAGAGAGACCTTGTTTGTGCGTTGGAGAATATCCGTCATGTTTTGAGATTTCGAAAGGGCGGGAGAATCTACTGAGACTCCGAGAACGGCGGTGAGCAGAAGAATTTCGAGTAGAAGAAAATGATTCATTGGTAGAAGCAAAGGAAGATTTAGTAATGGGAGTCCATTGACTGGTGGACCTAAAGGCTGAAGTGGCCATATGGACGGAGTAGGTAGAGAGGGAGCCGGTTTTCTTCGGCATGTGACTAGATAGGAAATGCTAAGCCATAAATGGAAGGTGGAAAGGGGCAATTGAATGTGATCAGCAAGTTGGTGGAGGACGACGAGAAGCACTGGTGGTGGAAGAGACTCCCGTTATTTCTTATTTTTTGAAACGTATTTGTGGGAATATTTTCCCATGTTTTACATGAATATGTTATTATTATTTTTGTGGTTCAAATTGTTTTGTTTTTTTTTGTCTATTTATGTAAAGAGCCCTTAAAAGAGACTAGGCATATCCAGATGATCGAGTACCCACTTGGCCTAGTTCAAGCCCACTCACATGAGCCAAGCTTGGACACACTTTTTCACAAAGCCTGAACCCACTAACACCTTAAGTTTTAGAGGCTTTTTAAATAAATGAACAAAAAAAATAAATTAATTTGGGTCAAATGTCATAATAAGGGTAAAATAATTTCAAATATACCATGCTTGCAAAATAATTACAACCCTCCACCCCTCCTACACATAACCACTGTTTCTTTTTTATTATTAATTTTAATTTATTTTATTTGTTTTGCTTATATCTTTTAAACCGTTCATTTTTTCGGCATGCTGCTTAAGAGTTTTTTGTTCATCTCTTTTTTTATCTTCGAAAGTAGATCCATGATGATATACTTTTATCGAGTTTTTTTAACTGTAAGATATCCAATAGATATCTAATAGAAGTCCAATAGAAATTAGTAAAACTAGAAGACCTTTAAATAACGCATGAATGTCCAATTTTAAAAGGTAGAGGACTCCTGAATTATACCAGTAAAATATTAGTAATGGTCTCAATGGTAACAATTTATAAAGTTACCGCATAACGATGGATAGAATGAAATTTTCAGTGATGTATTGAATATCTATAGATGATCTATAGGAAATCTATTGGATAAAAAAAATGACGAAAAGTCACAGTGGATGTCATTTCAAAGATAAAAATAAGACGAACAAAAAACTCTAAAGCGGTATGTTAAAAAAATAAACTGTTTGAGAGATAGATGAAAAATAAGGAAAACAAAATAATATAACAATTGTGTAAATAGAATTGAAAAAGGGAGAAAGTTAAGATATATTCAACAAGTACGAGATATTTTAACAAATCTGTAATTAATTTGAAAAAAGTGCCAATTATAATAAATTCCCTAATTTTATAGGTCGGTTTGATTTGTATATAAATACTCAAACCTGGTCTAGAGAATAATAATTTTATATTTTATTATTGTTTTAAATTTTAAAATTTTATTCTTATTTAACTTTTAAATTTGACTCCAATAAATCTTATGATCTCAATGTAATTATATAAAAAAATTAGATATATTTGTATAAATTTTTTTATTATTTTCTATTTAATAGATTATATTCTTTAATAAAAAAAATTATTAAAAATTTATAAGAAAAATTATTGGAAAATAATACCTTAAAATATGTTTTTTTATGTTGTATTGAAAACAATTTTATAGTATTGCGTACAATATTATCATTTTCAAATAATAATTTTATTCCAAAAAAAACTTATAAATATTATTTTCCTTGTCAAGACACTTTTCTTCTTTGGACTGTCACTTTGCCTTTGCCTTTTCCTTTTGTTTTCTTTTTCACTGCACCTACTCTATTTCTTGTGTTTCTAATCACTTCATTTTTCGTTATTTGTGTTCCCTTAGCATTTTTTTAAAAATTTTTTCTTGCTTTTTATTTTTAGTTCATTTTTCTTTTTCCATTTATCATTTCTTGGTGATTATTTCAGTTTTCTATATTCTTCTTGTAATACTTTTGTGTTTTACATGTTTTTCTGCATTTTCTCTTAGTTGTACATGCTTGCAATTTCTATTAAACCTTTTGGACTCGTATACAATAATCAAATTACTTTGGTTATTTGTAAGTGGTTACCTTTTTTTTTTAATTTTGTAAACAATATTATTGTTAATTTTTATAAGATGTAGATGTGATTCTTTTTTTCTGTTATTCGTAATTTATTTATTTTTGAAATGAAGGAAAATAACACATATTAAAAAAGACCTAATGCATTCGGATTCCTAAACTTTTTTCTAATAGCCCCCGTCCCTTTAAACTTTTAAGTTTTCCTTTCACTCTCTTAAACTTATCTAAAGTGCATCTCATAGCCCTCTAAAGCTCCCTCATCCAATCTAATTTTGGAAAGTGTAATATATAAATTTAAAAAGTAGAAGCCATATAAAATTGAAACGTCGACTCCTAAAATTCCAACTTATATCTAATTAACTTTAACTTTTTCTCTCAGGGTTTTAACATTACTTTTTTAAACTATTTTTTCAAAAGGCTCTATTTTCAAGCCTTTTAAAATTGCTATCACGAAAAGTTTTAAAAATTAATAACGGATAGTTCCTAACTAATTAATATTAAAATTCAAAATCCTTTATCCAACGTCAAAATATATTATTTTATTAAAAATTTATAAATAAAATTTGTTGTGAGACCCGGAAAAAAAATGTCAACCTGAGCCTCAATTAATTGAGTTTCAACTCTGAGAAAAATGTCAAACCGAGCCTCAATTAATTAAGTTTCAACCTTCATCTTCTTCAACTTCAATTTCAACCATTTCAACTTCAAACTCAATTCCCAAATTTTTCTGTCAATGCAAATTTCAATTATAATTTGAATCAAACATTAAAAACAATGCCAATCTTCCATTCTCTGTACCCGTCCACTAATCCAACCAAACTGCAAGAATGCTTTGAGCGTGGATCAAATTAGGATTTCCTATGCAGCTGTTTATTATTCTATCGAAAAAGTCACCTTCATCAACAATGGAACTGTCTTCCTCTGCTCGATCCTTATCTGTTAAGATAATGTATAGCATCAAACCTCCCAAAGGCCACTATTAAGTAATCAGACTCAAAAGTGATCATCATAAAGAGTTGGTATATTTACCCACTGGTGCGACTATGTAATTATTGTCTTGTAATTAAGTAATCAGAAAATTATTCCATTGTTGATGAAGGTAATCGAGGCCGCCTTCTGAGAAGATTTATGCCTTTGTTAGACTTCATATTTTAGGAACTTTGATATAAATCTATATTTCATTTTTATTGTTTTAGATTGTTCCATTGAGATGTTTAAATACACCAAGTTATAATCTTTTATTTTTTGGAAACACAAAGTTTGAGATATTATATTTTTTTTAAGGATTTGAGAGGATTTGTATTATTTTCTCCTGGTTAGAAAGGGAAAACGGTTATCCATTGAAAATTGAGAGAAAATAGCTGAAAATCAAAGAAAATCAGTAAAAGAAAAGCGGCAATTGAAGAAAAGAAATCAGCCATTATCTTCGATTGCCGGAGATTTGAAGAGTTTACTCAAACAGAAGAAGTTCAGATCCGCGAAAATTGAAAATCTTATGGTACTGATCTGAGATTGAGATCAGTGCTTGATTGGAAGAGAGATCGCGCTTAAGATAGCGGTTAAGGTCGCCGGAGAAAACAGATCGGCCTGAAATTAAAGGATGAGAAACAGAGAAAGGCGTTAACTATTGACAGTTTTGCGACAATTCCGAGATCATAAAGAGAGAAAAGTGAGAAAAGAAATCGGACGGTAGGAGATAAGAAGATCGAGAAGTAAAAGAAAAGAAGCCGGAATTTCAGATCAGAAGCAGAGAAACCGGCGGAATCAATGGATCCGAGTTGAAATCGGAAGAATCAAATTTCAGATCTTGATCGACAGTAGATCTCAAGACAACTCCGGCAACCAAGGAGTTCCGTCGCCGTTGGTGAGGTGGTTTAAGGAGAAGTAGATCAGAAACTCGATGGAGACCTATGCTCTGGAAGAAAAACGAAATCGTTTATGCTGATTGGAGAACGGAAAATGAAGTGAAGATGAAAATCGTTTCGTATTCGGAATCTTCAGATCAAAAGTGAGAAGAGGACAAAGAATCTTTGATCTGTTGCTCGAAGTTGATTGATGTTCCGGCGAAAATCTTGAAGTCGGCTTCGGCACAAGAAAAAGAAGAAACGGACTCGATATAAAATCAATTGAGGTACCAATTTTGTTTGAATAGTTCATATATGCTGTGAGATTCACAAAGAAATTGAAAATTATGATGATGATGTTGTGATGAAACTGGTCCATATGATGAAATTGTGATAATATCATAATAAGTGTGAAGGTTTGTAGCTTGATATGGAAAGAGAAATGGAGGAGATGTCTGGTTAATTAAGATGGCGATGATGATAATCTTGTTTGGATCTGGTTATGTTGACTTGGTGAAGGAGATGATCAAGTTTTATTATATCAGTTTGGTTGTGCTAAATCTGGTTTTGATGGATTGATTTTGCAATTGAAGTTGATTTGCATTTTATTCTGGGATGCAGCAGAGTCTTTGTGTTGGCATGTAAATAAGCCAAAACAATGTACTGTGGAATGAAGATTTGAGTTGGATCGATTGAATTCAGACGGATTGATGTATTGAAGCTTATATGGCTTTGATTGGTAACTTGTGCTGAAATGGCTTGATGATGTTGTGAGGTGCCGAAATGGGTTGAGTATGATTTGAGCCGAAACGCTCTAGAACTATGATCGAGCCGAAATGTTCCAAAACTATTTGAGACGAAATCCTTCAAAATTATGATGATTTGAGGCGGAATCCTCTAAAACTATTTGAGACGAAATCCTTCAAAATTATGATGATTTGAGGCTCAATCTTCTAAAACTATGATAATATGTGGCCGAATTGGTTGATGTTTGATGAGCTGAATGGTTTTTGGATTTTGTGTTTTTTTTGTTATAGTTTTTTTTGAGATCTTTTTAGTGTTTTTTCAAATCTAACATGTTAGACTTCATATTTTAGGGACTTTGATGTAATTTTACATTTTATTTTATTGTTCTAAATTGTTTCATTGAGATGTATAAATACACCATTAGGTTATAATCTTTCATTTAATGAAAATACAAAGTTTGAGGTATTTTTTCAAATCCTCTCAAGTTATACGGCCTTGAACCAAACTGCCTCTCCCCTTTGAAAGGATTTATGGGAAAACCAGCCTAGGAGTTCGTAATCGCTGCCGAGAGCGCCCGCGAATTACGTATCTTACCTGCTGCGAGAATGGTCCCAAGTACTTTGGGTGGTCTGGTCGTACCTGTTTCACTCTAAAATCTGGTCAATAAAATAAGTATTCAAGTGGGAATAAATTTGGTGGTACGTATTTTGATGCAGCAATTTCAATTTCACAGATTGGGGGGTTTGGTGTTTAGATTAATTAGGTTGGATTACTAATCTAACTAAAATTAGTTTCAAATGGACGGTCAACGAAATTCCGATGCTCAACGCTTCAGGACGATTATCAACTCAAGTCCTCACTTTTTGTTTGATTTTGAATTTTTCTTTTTTTTAATTTCTTAAAAATACATCTCACTTTTAAAAATTGAAAAACTTTGAAAAGTAAATGTCCACGTTTGTAAAAGTAGTTGATTGGTGTAGTAGATAAAGTTAAGGGGCAAGAGTAATGTTTTAAAATTTATGGAACGATTGACTATTAGGGATAAGTTATTAGGCCATTAAAAAATATGATAATTCATCCGATTTAATGTATTTTGACTCCTCTAAAGTTATTTTTAGTTGTATCTCGCCTCCTAAACTTTCAAATTTTCCTTTCGGGCCCTAAACTTGTGTAAACCCCATCAATTAAATTATACCAGGGTATAGTTCACCGTCCCAATTTAAAAGTCAAACCAATAAAATTATAATACGTGACATTAATTTTTTAAAAAATTCTTCAAAGTACATATACTAATTTCATAAAAGTCCATCTACTTATTTTCATTATAAAAATGCTATCTTTCTCAGACAACACCATTTTCATCAACAAAATTGGAGATTGAAGAATAAAATTCCAGCAAATGCATAACTCATAAGCCACCTGGTTCATTCCACCGCCAAAGGCTATGGCTACGCTTGAAAACAACTCTACCTGTTTGCGCAAAGACGCGATGGCAAACATTTGTGCTCACTCCGTATCTTTAATTCCTTCAGATTTTTTTGTGAAAATTGAATCAGTTTGGGGATATGCTAGGAATAGAAATCAAGATTTTAGCTTAAAATTAGAAGGAAAATACAAAGCTTAAGAGAGTTGTGCTTACCTTGAGAATTCAGCCTGAAATTATGGCTCCATACACCGTTTGATTGAAGCTGGTTTGGTTGATTTTGCCGTTTGAACATGCACTCCAAGTTTCAAATGTATCTTCAATTGATCTCAATCTTTTTACTTGCTATGGGTTCATCCGATAACCTTGCTTATCGGTGGCTTTGGTAAAATAGGTTTAAAGGGCGTTTTTGGCATCCATGATTCCTCCACTTTCTCTTTTCTCTCATCTTTACCTACATCCATCTCCAGTGGGCTTACTGGCGGTGAGATCTATACCGGAATGGTTCACCGGCAGACCACCGGTTATGAATTTTGCTCTTCTATTTCCTCCCACCCTTTAACCCCATTGTCTCATCAGTAGAGAAACACAGAAAAATTCTCACATCTTAATTAAACCAGACAAAAAGAACGACGAAGACAACCGTGAACGAGCTTTAGAGAAGGGAATCGATGATTTTGTGTCAAACTGATATATGAATTTGAGATTAGGGTTAGAAATTTTGAAGTTTTAAATTGAAATGAGATGAACAAAAAGTGAATTTGAAAGAATGAAATGAAAGATGATGATTTAGGCATCTGTTGAATTTGAATGCAAGGAAGAGAAGGATGAAAGGAGCAGGAAGATAATTTGGGCAAAAAAGGAGACATTAAAGTTTTATTTTTTTCTTATTTCTTTAAATTTTATGTTCTTAAATCTATCAACAATTCGCTTGATTTTTTTAAATTCACCCGATGTCAGTATTAAGTGGTATACTTTAGATAAATTTTAAGAGATAAGAGGCACTTTAAATAAGTTTGAGGAACCAAAGGAAAATTTAAAAAATTTAAAAAGATGAGGGGCGATTATAAATAATTACAGAAGAGTCCGAATGCATTAGGCCAATCCATCTCACAAAATAACTTTACAAGAAAGGAGGCACCTAAATATAATATAAATATGATGAGAAATATTACTAATAAAGTTCAATTTAAAATAGAATAATTATTAAGACAAGGCAAAAGAAAAAGTTGCTGATGAACTGCATAAATTTCGTCGTCTCTAAAAACCGAAGTGGTGTTTTGTTCTTTCAAATTCCTCTTTGCTTTTCTCCTCAATCACTTTATCCCTTTTTCAGTGATGGAGGGACGGTGGGACATGTATTTCATCGATCATTAAAAAATACGGAGTTAATATATTATATAAAGTATGTAAAGTTATATTATATATAGAATATATTGTACTATCTAGGAAAAGAATAGGTTGTGCCCATATAGCATTGTCTTCTGACATTGATGGTCCTTGATTCCATTCTTAGCATCAGTCTCCTTTATATTTTTTCATTTAATCTGACTTTCCATTTCTTAAATTTATTAATTTAAATTATTATCTTAAATTAATAAATTTATTAAAATATAAATTTTTATTTTTATTTTCCTAAAAAAACTTATATTTTTTTATTTCTTTCTTAAAGATTTATATAAACTTTCATGATTTTAATTGTTTCTAACTTCTCTTTCATTTTTATTATTTTTCTTATATAATTATTTTATAAATCAATAAAATTTCTTAATATATTATTTGTAGGAAAAAAAATTATATTTCTATTTTATATATTTCTTCATTCATTTTTATTGTTTTCATATTTTTTAGTAATTTCAATATTTTGTAAAAATAATAAATTTCGTTTGAACAATTTGTTATACGTTAACTTTAATCATACGTAGATTTTATAATATTTCTTTTTACAAAACCTGTAACACCCCCTTTATAGGGAGTGCCACAGTAGCTATAATCACCCAATAAATATCTCCTTAACGCTATATAAAGTTCAATACTTAAATCTCTTTATTCAAATAGAAACTTAGCTTAAACTTTAATATATATAAATTCCTTAAACTTTAATATATATAAATTCAATATAATATCTACAAACTTCAAAGTATATACTCAAAATTTTCAGTAATATATTTCACTTTTCCTATACTATTATGTATATGCCGTTATATACTAATCCACAAAAATATATCAAAGCTTCAACCACCTCAAAATGTTCTCTTAACTTGCATTTCTTTATGCAACGCCTCCACTTCGCTCCCGGCTATCTACAAAGCTCCAAAAACCTACGCGTAGCAAAACAACTACACGCTAAGCAATTTGCTTAGTGGTGTACATAAAATAAATACAACAATTTTGAATGTTCATAACACTTTACAATAGAAACAAAGTATGCTAATAAGCCAAAAATAAATTAAACAACTTTATAAAACCAAAACAGAAAACTTATACTATAAACCTTTCAAAGTACAAACACATTAGCTATATGTTACCCAAAGTAAACTAGTCATGAATAACGGTAAAATGGATACGGGAGCGGACAAGCCCGAAGCTGAAGCTTCAATATCAATATATCGGTCAAGCCCGAAGCCGAAGCTTCAATATCAATATATCGGTCAAGCCCAAAGCCGAAGCTTCAATATCAATATATTTTTATCAGAACACCGGCCGAAGCCCGAAGCCGAAGCTCCTATATCATATCACATAATACCGGCCGAAGCCCGACGCAAAGCTTCAATTGTTTGTACAGTGCTGTACCCCCCTTTATTGGTGCCAATCTGCCCTGACCCGTATTCTACTCCTTTACTAAGGGCAATAAACCATATAAAATATTCTTCAAAATCAATAAAACATCAGAAAATATTTCCTACATTTTTAATAAAATCAATCCAAACATCAAACACTAAAACAAATTCATATAAACACATTAAGTTCATCCAAAATCACTTTCCTGAAAATTCAGTTTCGTCACTCAACTTGATAGTTATAAACGAACCAAAAAACAGAGGAATTTCATTAATCTTTCTTCTAAACATAATTAGATATATGTCTCAGATTTCCAAATCCACAAGAATCATCCAAATTATGTAACCAAAGTTATGATCAAAATACTAAACAATGAAAAAAGCTGAGATTTTCGAAAAATAGATTTCATGGCTCAACTTCAAACGAAACTTTCACATTGAAAACGAATGAAATTCAATAAGGTTTCTTCTGAACATATATTCCTTAGTTTCTGTAGATATCAATAAAATCAAGAATCATTGAAATCGGATTTGTATACCAAGAGAAAACATCAAAACAAAACAGGGATACAAATCTTGAAATTTTCAAAAAAACCGAGAAATCGAAATTAGAAACGCAAACCTTTTTCTAAACTCATTCTAGTTCTCTTCCACCTCTTTCCCTTGTCCTTTACTAGTATTAGCTTCCTCTACAGTAGCCCTATATAATCCTATCAATATAATGCATAGATAAGCTTCCTAATACCTTAAATATGCTTAATCTACCATGAATTATACTAATTAAGCTTTTAATTTCACCAAAAATCACTTACCTCAAATTTGGGTTACTATTCATCCGAACCCTAGAAAATGAAATCCTCTTCTTCTAGTCTTGATTCACTGAAATTGATGAGCTAATAAACTCATATATTGGTTTCTCTTGGCATTTGATTCAAAGAGATAGTTTTCCTAAGGATTATCGATTTTGAAAGAAAGATAAAGATGATAGTGATGCACAGGGTTGAATAACTAAATTAGAAAAATGAGAACATCTGAGTTTTGTGGAGTTTTAGGTAAAAAATTTAGTTCTACCCCTAGAGAATAATAAAATATCACCTCTTTCAAATCTAATTTACTCTCTTTCACATTTTAAATCTATAAAGAAATATAAATATATATTAACTATTACAATTCTTATGATAACTTCTATAATTATACAACTACATTAGTTAACCTAATAAAAATCGGGTCTAACTTTTTTAAAAGTTCGGGAAAAAGGTTGACCATTGGTCAAATTTGAATTCCTTCGCCTTAACACCGCATTTAAACTTAAACTCACTATTTCATAAATATAATCTTTTCCCAACAAATACACTCTCTTTTACCATATTTCAACTCATTATTTGTATTATTCATGCTAATTATAAATATCTCTGTTTTAAAAATCCCCGCCTAGTCCCACTTAGGCCCCGCCTAGGCCCTATTTTAGAGCTTACCGCCCGATTTTACGTTCTCATGGCGCTCTCAGGCCCCTAACCGATTTATTACCGCCTAGACACAGCCTATTCCAATTTTTTCCGCCTAGACGACGCCTGAATTCAATTTTTTAAGATATCGATATCTATAATAATTATAGTTTGATATTTTTAATCTACTAAAAATAGCTTAGTTAGTAAAATGAAAGTACATAAAAGTGTTCTCACAATAAAAGTCGCATTTCTAATTTTGAAACATGTTCAAATTATGTTTTTTTAATATTTTATAATTTATTTTTAGTTGAAACTATATTTTTATGTATAAATAATAAAAAATTAAAAAAATACAAATCCGCCTAGTCCCCGCTTAGGCCCCGTCTAGGCCCTTTAGAGCCCTGACCGCCCGACTAGCGCCTAACGCTTTTTAAAACACTGATAAATATCTTTATAATTTATTCCATCATAACTTATTATATATTAAATTTCAAAATTTCTGGCCGTTACAATTCTCCCTCTCTTATAAATTTTCATTCTCAAAATTTACCTGAAAATAGTTGTAAATATTGAGTTCTTATTACTTCCTATGGCTTCCAAGTATTCTCTTCTATCTTGAGATTCCTTCAAAGTACTTTCACTAATGAATTTACTTTTTTCTCAGTTACTTAACTTTTCCTCATGGTCCATCCAAAGACATTATAGTCTAAAAATCATCTTCCTTATTTCCCCTTAGATTAATAGTCATAACCTATTCCTTAAAGTTGGATCAAAGTGAATAACAATTAACACATCACATTATATCCTAAATGACATGTACATCCTAGTCCTAGAATTGCATAAACCTCGCTCTGATACCAAACCCCAAAGCCTACGTGTAGCAAAATAACTACACGCTAAGCAATTTGCTAAGCAATGTACATAAAATAAATACAACAATTTTGAATATTTATAACACTTTAAAATAGAAACAAAGTATGTTCATAAGTCAAAAATAAATTAAATAACTTTATAAAACCAAAACAGAAAACTTATACTATAAACCTTTCAAAGTACAATCAAATTTATATCTAATTTTCCAAACACATTAGCCATATGTTGCCCAAAGTAAACTAGTCATGAATAACGGTAAAATGGATACGGGAGCGGACAAGCCCGAAGCTGAAACTCCAATATCAATATATCGGTCAAGCCCGAAGCCGAAGCTTCAATATCAATATATTTTTATCAGAATACCGACCGAAGCCTGAAGCCAAAGCTCCTATATCATATCAGATAATACTGGCTGAAGCCCGAAGTCAAAGCGTCAATTGTTTGTACAGTACTGTACCCCCTTTATTGGCGCTAATCTACCATGACCCGTATTCTACTCCTTTACTAAGGGCAATAAACCATATAAAATATTCTTCAAAATTAGTAAAACATCAGAAAATATTTCCTACATTTTTAATAAACTCAATCCAAACATCAAACACCAAAACAAACTCATATAAACACATTAAGTTCATCCAAAATCACTTTCTAGACAAATCAGTTTCGTCACTCAACTTGATAGATATAAACGAACTAGAAAATAGAGGAATTTCATAATCTTTCTTCTAAACATAATTAGATATATGTCTCAGCTTTCCAAATCCACAATAATCATAGAAATCCAAATTATATAACCAAAGTTATGATAAAAAAAACTAAATAGTGTACAAAGCTGAGATTTTCCAAAAACAGATTTCATGGCTCAACTTCAAACGAAACTTTCATATTGAAAACGAATGAAATTCAATAAGGTTTCTTCTGAACATATATTTCTTAGTTTCTGTAGATATCGATAGAATCAAGAATCATTAAAATCGGATTTGTATACGAAGAGAAAACAGCAAAACAAAATAAGAATACACTTCTGGAAATTTTCAGAAAAACTGAGAAATCGAAATTAAAGACACAGACCTTTTTCTAAACTCGTTCTAGTTCTCTTCCACCTCTTTCCCTTGTTATTTACTATTATTAGCTTCCTCTACAATAGCCCTATATAATCCTATCAAGATAATGCATATATAAGCTTCCTAATACCTTAAATATGCTTAATTTACCATGAATTCTACTAATTAAGCTTTTAATTTCACCAAAAATCACTTACCTCAAATTTGGGTTACTATTTATGCGAACCCTAGAAACTGAAATCCTCTTCTTCTATCCTTGATTCACTGAAATTGATGAGATAATAAACCCACATATTGGTTTCTCTTGGCATTTGATTCAAAGAGATATAGGTTTCCTAAGGATTATCAGTTTTGAAAGAAAGATAAAGATGATAGTGATGCACTGGGTTGAAGAACTAAATTAGAAAAATGAGAACCTCTGGAAGTATCTTGAGTTTTGTGGAGTTTTAGGTAAAAATTTCAGTCCCACCCCTAGAGAATAATAAAATTATAATATCACCTCCTTCAAATCTAATTTACTCTCTTATCACATTTTAACTCTATAAAAAAATATAAATATATATTAGCTATTACAATTCTTATGATAACTTCTATAATTATGCAACTACATTAGTTAACCTAATGATAAGGATTAAGGGGGCGTTTGATTAACATAAGGTAACGGAAAGGGAATCGGGAAATGGAAAGGTAAGGAAAGAAAAGGAAATAGTCAGAAATACGTTACTTGTTTGGATCAATTCAGGAAAGGGAATCCAATTCCCTTTAATTCCTTTGTTGGTGTTTGGTTCAAAATCAAAATATGAAAATCGAGGAAACATAATACCTAATTTTTCTTTCCTTTACAATTCAATTCACAAAACTTTTATGAACACGGGAACAATTGCCCATTTATTGGAACTGGATCATAATCTTAAATTTGAAATAAATTGCCATTTTCACAAAAAGAAATCAAACACAATTGATACCTATTATAACAAATTGAAAATCCAGAACTGAAGTTCCAATACAAACAAATGAAGAAGAAAAAAATGTTTGGACAACGTAAATCACAGAAATGTTTGTTGAAGGTAGTGAATTGAAGGCTAACAAATTTAAAATCACCATGTTTTCCGGCAACAGTAGTTGTAGTTTTAGCGACACCGAGGTACAGACGGAATTAAAGTTGACGTTGGATATAGAAACAATATGTTGTGGCAGCACCGACGATAAAAGCTTATTTTGGCAGCGCTGAGGTGCCGACGACGGAGGAATTGGAGGTGATAGCGGCGAAAGAAGTCATTTGTGGTAGGACTGGTGATAACAACTTGTTCTGCAGTAGAGAAGGGTTTTGTATCAGGAAAGGGAATGCAAAGCCTTACGTGGTTGAGGGTAATGGAAAGACCTAATATGGGGTAATGGAAATACTTAAAATGGGTAATCAATTTCATTCTTTTTTTGAAACAAACATTAACAAAGGGAATGAACTATTTTTATTCCCTTACCCCTTCCTGAAAGCACCCAACCAAATAGGTCCTAAGAAGGTTGGGTGAAGGTTTTAACCACAAAACCAACAAAGAAGATAGGTTTGCAAGCTAAACTTGCAAGAAACTATGTTTCCTAAGAACGTCTCAAGCTGAAACTTAAAGGTTTGACAACCCAAAGAGAGAGAAATAGTCTCAGAATTGTATTGATAGTTTTGAATAATAATCAACCCTTACAAAAGTGTGGCTTTTATAGCCAAATACAAAGGAAATTTATAGAATAAAATAATACAAGTGGACCAATTAAATATTATAAGATAAAAGTGATTGGACTTCTGATAAAAGATAACTGATGGAAACTTCTCCACTTGGATTAGACAATCATGTCACCAACTTATCTTATCTCTGCTGGGATCAGAGATTCAAAATGAGAAGACTGATGTCAATTGAGCCATCTATGTTGCTTGAGGCGGTCTTGACTCAGCATGTCTGCAGACTCAGCGCTTGAGGTTTTCTTGTGCTCATTATTTGGTGCTCCAGCCGTCCTCTCTTCTAGGCGGCCTTGTGATGCCTCACAAGCTAAGCTAGATACTTGTGTTGAGACTTGTTCTCCAGCCGTCCTCAGTTCTCCAGCAGGATCGGTGTTTCCAGCTGTCCTTAGTGCTTCAGCAGGATTGATGTTTGCAGCCATCCTCAGTGTTTCAGGTGGCTTCATTTCAGAAGGGCTCAAGATGTCCTCATCATTCTCCCCTTCTTTAAAAGAGTTGGGCACCAACGGCTTGTCTGGGTAAGATAGAGACGCATCTTCCTTATACAGAGACAGATCTTTGATGTTGAATGAGGGAGACATTTTGCCTAACCACAATGGTAATTCAAGGGTATAAGCATTGGGACTTATCTTCTTGCTGACCCGGAAGGGACCATACTTGCATGGTCTGAGCTTGCTATTGGTACCATTGGCAAGCCGCTCCTTGCCCAAGTAAACAAGGACTAAAAATTCCTCCTCAAATTCTTCCTTCTGGCGGTGTTCATCCACCTTTGCTTTTACCCGGGAATTGTTCTTCTCAATTTTGGCCCTTACATCAGCATGCACTTCCTCAATTTCTCGAGCCATCTGCTAGGTAGGTAAGTTGAGCCGTCCAACCGTCCACATGCCAGACAGATCTAAGGAATGGTTGGGAATGCGAGTGTACATAAGCTCAAAAGGAGACCTTTCGGTTACTGAATGAACTGCTCCGTTGTAGCCAAATTCCACCTGGGCAATCGCAAAATCCCATGTCTTGGGCTTCTCCTTACAAATACTTCTTAATAAATTTCCTAAGGTACGATTGACCACTCTCGTTTGGCCGTCCGTCTAAGGGTGAGCGATTGTGCTGGACTTAAGTTCTGCCCCCAACAATTGCCATAAAGTACTCTAAAAGTGGCTTAGGAACTTGGTGTCTCTATCTGATACAATGCTCTTAGGCACTCCATGCAACCTCACTACCTCTCGAAAGAACAACTTAGCAATGGCCGAGGCATCATTCGTCTTCCTGCATGCAATAAAATGAGTCATCTTAGAGAACCGGTCAACCACCATAAAGATTGAATCCAGCCCTCTTTGTATCCTTGGTAACCCCAACACAAAATCCATAGACAAATCTTTCCATATGGTAATTGGTACAGGTAATGGCATATGTAAGCCGGTGTTATGTGAACCACCCTTGGCTTTCTGACAAACAAAACATCTCTCAACAATAGTCGAGACGTCCTTCCTCATCTTAGGCCAGTAGTAATGACTGCGAACCGCCTCAAATGTTTTGTTCTGCCCAAAATGACCTGCCAAACTTCCTCCATGTAAGTCTTGAATAACCTTCTCCCGGATGGATGTGGCGGGAAGGCACAATTGGTTGCCTTTCAAAAGATATCCATCAAAGAGGTGATAATCTCCACTATTTGAGCCGTCCTGACAAGCCTTCCATACTTCCCCAAAATCTTTAGCTCCTTTATAATCATCCTTGACATGCTTAAAAGTCTCAACCTTAAGAGTGACAGTCTTGAGAAGGATGATCTGTTGGCTCAAAGCATCAGCCACCCGGTTTTGTGTTCCAGACTTATGGACAAGCTTATAAGGAAGCTTGTCAATGAAGCCTGGCCACCTAGCATGCATAGCACTCCTCAACTACTTCTAACTAATCAAGTACTTGAGTGCTTGGTGATCAGTGTACAACACAAACTCTTGGCCAATCAAGTAATGCTCCCAAGTCCTGAGAGCTCTCGCCACCGCATAGAACTCCTTATCATAAGCTGACCATTTTAGCCGGGCTTCACTCAACTTCTCGCTGAAGTAGGCAATTGGCCTCTTCACTTGCATCAATATGGCTCCTACTCCCAACCCACTAGCATCACGCTTGACTTCAAATAACTTCCCAAAATCAGGATAAGCCATACACAGGTGCGGTGCTTAGCTTCTCCTTAATCAAAGCAAAACTTGCTTCTTGCTCAGACCCCCACTTGAAGCCTCTTCCCTTCTTTAACAATTTGTTCAATGGAGCCATGATCGTGCTAAAATTGCGAATGAACCTCCGATAGAAGGTTGCTAGCCTATGAAAACTCCTTACCTCCCCAACATTACAAGGAGTCGGCCACTCGTTGATGACCTTAACTTTTGAGCTGTCCACCGGGATCCCATCACTATTGACAATATAGCCAAGGAAGACCACATTTCTCAGCATAAATTCACACTTCTCGGGATGGGCATACAACTGATACCTCCTCAAAAGCCCAAATACCTCCTTGAGATGCTCCCAATGTTCCTCCTCAGACTTGCTATGGATGAGGATATCATCAAAGTACACGACCACAAACTTCCCAATGATTGGCTTTAACACTTAGTTCATCAACCGCATGAAAGTACTCGGTGCATTAGTGAGACTGAATGGCATAACAAGCCACTCATACAATCCATCTCTTGTCTTAAAAGTAGTCTTCCACTCATCACCTACTCAAATTTTGATCTGATGATAACCACTCCTTAAATCAAGCTTTGAAAACACCCTACAGCCAGTTAATTGATCCAGTATATCATCGAGGCATGGTATGGGAAAGTTGTACCAGATGGTAATCTTATTGATGGCTTGACTATCCACACACATCCTCCAAGATCCATCCTTCTTGGGGGTTAGTAGTGCTAGGACTGCACATCGACTCAGACTCTCCCTGATGTGCCCTTTCTTTAATAACTCCTCAACTTGCTCCTTCAAAATCTCATTCTCCTTAGGACTCATCCTATAGTGTGGCAAGTTTGGTAGGCTGGCGCCTGGAACCAAATCAATGTGATGTTGGATATCCCTCAAATGGGGTAATCCAGCCGGTAGTTCCTCAGGAAAGACATCTCCATACTCATCAATTAACTCTTTTAGCTCAGTCAGGACGTCATTAGTTTCTCCAGCCGACATCTTCTTTGAGGCAATTACGACCACCAAAAAGATCTGTTGACTTTCCTCACACTCCTTCATGAAGGTGCTTTTAGTGCTACAAACGGAAATGGTACTTTTCGAGCTATCCAGGCGGTCAGATGGTAGCGGCCTCAGCACATACTTCACCTTATCCTTGGTGAAAGAATAAGTATTCTTCCACCTAGAGTGTATAGCATCATTATCAAATTGCCAAGGCCTTCCCAATAGAATATGACATGCATCCATCCCAACAACATCACAATAAACCTCATCAACATACCTCCCAATCATGATTGGCACGCGACACCTTTGAGTCACCCTTTGCTCTCTAACATTTTTTATCCAACCAATACCATACTATTCCGGATGAGCTTCTGAAATCAGGCCAAACTTCTTCACGGCTTGTTGACTGATTATATTCTCTTAGCTACCTCCAACAATAATCAGGCTACACTTTTCTCCCTGCATAAGATAGATCGACCTGAATAATTGGTTACGCTATCCTTGCCCAGTCCGGTTAGACATCAACAACCGCCTGATGACATAGACGTTATGTTCTTCAGCCATACCTCCTCCTTTAAGCGGCTCACAGTACACCTCCTCAACATATTCCTTAGACCCTTCATCCTCGCCATCACACCTCTTCGCCATATTAATTGTCTTCCTCTTGGGGCATTCGTTAGAACGATGGCTAGGCTCGTTACATCAAAAGCATCTGAATAGAGCCGGCGTAGTATAAGAATTGCTAGGTTTAGGCAGATTGGAGCTCGAGGTGGCATTCCTCCTAAACTCCACAACTGGTGCCTTTCCCCAAGGTTGATTACTTCGACTTCCACCTCCAACAACCCCGGAAGGAATTAGGGTCTATTCCAACCGTCCGTTGGTAAGGACAGCTCAAATCCATCTCCGCCTTGAGAGCCAAATTCCGGGCATCCTGAACACTCAATATCATCTGCACTCCAATATTCTCCCTTATGTTTGGTCGCAATCCATCAAGATAATGGGATGCTCTTTGCACCTCATTCTCAGATAAACCGACTTAAGCTGAGAGTCTCAAAAACTCAGCCGTATACTCATGCACACTCCTCCCTCCTTGACAACATCGATTGTAAGCCTGATAAATGTATTGCTCATAGTCAGGCGGTAGAAACCTTTCTCTCAACATTGTCTTCATCCTTTGCTAGGATCTTATAGGTTCCCTTCCACTCCTCCTCCTATGCTCATTACATTGTTCCTATCAGATGGATGCTCCTCCTTTCAGCCGATAGGCTACCAACTTCACTTTTCTATGATCCGGCACACCAGCATAGTCAATGAATCTCGCCACCTCTGCCAGTCTAAGAATCCCTCAATATCAAGGTCCCTACTATATGAAGGCAAGTCAACCTTGATTTTGAAAGAATCATCCTCTCCAAATCTTCTTCCACGTGGCTCCTCTACAAATCTGACTCCTCGAGGCCTCCATCTCACAATATCCCCATAGTCATCCCTGCCATAAATCGGGCCTCCATCTCCATTCTCAAACACTCAAGAGGGTTCCTCCTCGATGAGTCTACATATTCCTCCTCAGTACTCTCACCATCATCAGCCCATGGATCACCTTCATACCCCACCTGGAAAACTGGGTTCCTCTGATGAACATTGGGTGGAACAACCTCATCTTCAAATCCTCGAACAAGAATGTTCTCAGGTGGTGGTACTTTATTTTGGGCATCTCCTCCTCCCTGAGGATTCGTTTGAGTGGAACAAATAATTCCAAGGAGCTCTCGCCGAAAGTCAGCAAAACCGTCGGTAATAGTGCTCCTCAAATTCTGAGTTTTAATTCGAAATTCTTGCTGCAATTCCTCCATCTGCGTCTCCAACGCCTCTACTCGTTCTTGGATGGCTTTCTATTGAACCATGGCTTCAAGAGGATTCCCAAAGGGAAACTTTGGGCTGTGATACCAATTGATAAGGATTAAGAAGGTTGGGTGAAGGTTTTAACCACAAAACCAACAAAGAAGATAGGTTTGCAAGCCAAACTCGCCGGAAACTGGGTTTCTTAAGAACTTTTCAAGCTAAAAATTGAAGGTTTGACAACCCAAAGAGAGAGAAATAGTCTCAGAATTGTATTGATAGTTTTAAATAATAATCAGCCCTTACAAAAGTGTGGCTTTTATAGCCAAATACAAAGGAAACTTGTATAATAAAATAATACAAGTGGACCAATTAAATAGTATAAGATAAAAGTGATTGGACTTCTGACAAAAGATAACTGATGGAAACTTCTCTACCTGGATTAGCCAATCACGTCACCCACTTATCTTATCTCTGCTAGGATCAGAGATTCAAAATGAGAAGACTGATGTCAATTGAGCCGTCCATGTTGCTTGAGGCGGTCTTGACTCAGCATGTCTGCAAACTCGGCGCTTGAGGTTTTCTTGTGCTCATTAAGGATGGCATCTGGCGCTCCAACCGTCCTCTCTTCCAGGCGGCCTCGTGATGCCTCACAAGCTAAGCTGGATACTTGTGCTGAGACTTGTTCTCTAGCCGTCCTCAGTTCTCCAGCCAGTTCGGTGTTTCTAACCATCCTTAGTGCTTCAGCTGGATTGATGTTTCCAGCCGCCCTCAGTGTTTCAGGCAGCTTCATTTCAGGAGGGCTCAAGATGTCCTCATCACCTAATAAAAATTGGGTCTAACTTTTTTAAAAGTTCGGGAAAAAGGTTGACCATTGGTCAAATTTGAATTCCTTCGCCTTAACACCGCATTTAAACTTAAACTCACTATTTCATGAATATAATCTTTTCTCAACAAATACACTCTCTTTTACCATATTTCAACTCATTATTTGTATTATTCATGCTAATTATAAATATCTTTATAATTTATTCCATCATAACTTATTATATATTAAATTTCAAAATTTCGGGTCGTTACAAAACTAACTTAATTCTAATATTTTGCACTTACTTTAAATACAAAGAAAATCATCACGACATGATGAATGTAACTCGAACCTAAGAACTCTAGAGGTTACAAGTTCAATCTTACCCACCAACTAATTAGATTTTCTCGAATATTAGTTTTGTTACAATATTATTGATTCCCGCTTTGGCATAAATTCACTACCGTTATTATCGTAGTTTACTGCTATCGTCGCCGGTCTCTCTCTGGTTGAAATTGTACCCCACCAGAGTCCAAATCCTCGCTACGCCAGTGCCCTTTTCCACATCAGCTCCCAGCTCTCAGCTCTCAGCTCTCAGCTCTGAGCTCTGAGCTCTGAGCTCTCAACTTTTAAATTCCTCTTCAATCTCTAGCTTCTTTTTCTCCCTTCTACTCTTTGTTTGGTTCTCGAGAAATTTGCCCAAGGGAAAGGTAACATTAAGTTCTTTTTTTGGAGAAACAAATAATTTGGTTCTATATTTAGTTTTTTGAATGATGTGCGTTGGTTATTTCAATTCATGATTACAGGTTCTTTTGCCATTTCAATTTGTAGATTTCATTTTTAAAGCTCAATGGGATTGCCTCTTCAATGCTTACCCAATATGATATAGAAGAGGTTCAACGGCACTGCCACAATTTATGTAAGTTGTTATTATCATTCTACCCTGAATTCTTGCTTTCACTTCAAATAATTTTGTTTTGATTTCTCTCTTTTCAATGCTTTGTGGTGTCAAACTCAAGTCTCTCAGCAGGAAATAGTGTCACTGTATAAAAGATTTTGCCAGCTAGATCGATGAGCTCTTATCTGTGCCTGAGTTTGCAATGAATCCACTGTGTCTGGTATTATTCTTACATTTTTGTGTTCCATTTGTTTTTCTGATGTTTTTGAGTTCATGATAAGTGGACCACACCATGTTTGTGCTTCTTTTCAGAGGCTACTAAAAATGGTGGACGGATTGAACTTTAAGGAGTTTGTGGCCTTCTCATTTAATGACTAAGTGAAATGGAAAAAACTTGTTTCAGTTGCATTTAGGTTGTATGATCTACTAGGTACGGCCTACATTGAACGTGTTGAGGTAAAAATCTTCCTCCTAGTCCTAAATACAAGCAAATAAAAGGATAAAGGCTGAAACTTTATATTTTGCTAAATTCAGGGACCAAAATTTTGCTCTTATAATCTCTTTTTTTTTAATGTTTTGAAATCTGATATTGAATTATGGTATGAATTTGTTGATGTGGAAAGGTTAAGGAGATGGTATTGGCAGTTTTAGATAAATAAGACGTGACCCTTTCTGACGAGGACATAGAATCCATTATAGATAACGTAGGTCTTATAATTTTAAGTTAACTGAAGTTCTAATAGACAATGGAACAGGCAGATACAAAAGGAGATGGAAAGATAGATTTTGAAGAGTGGAAGGAATTTGTAGCAAAAAATCCTGCTCTTTTAAAGAATATGACTCTTCCTTATCTCAAGTGGGTTCTCTATCTATCTCTCTGTATATAAAGTATAGGGGGATGAACATTGAATTAAATAAGCTGGTCTTTATTTGTTGTCACCTATCAGGATTTTAATTCATTGGCATTTCTGCATTTATTAAGCATAGCATAAATGGATAATGGAGTTACATGTTTTTTAGTTTCAACTCATAGGATAATGGGTCAATTTCCAAACTGTTGCATTATGTTGTGTTGTGTTTTTCATGTATTCTGCTAAATTGTAAGCAGTTTTAAGTTAACTTTTGGTTCCAGTATTACAGGGAGATAACTCTACATTATCCCAGCCTTGTGTTGAACACTAAAGTTCCGGACTAGAATTAGTGCCACGAAACACAACACAAACCATCAAAGTGTACTCCATTGAGTCGAATTCCAGCCAAAAAACTGCCAAGAATGGTAAAGATTGGTGGCATGTGTGGACTGAGGTTATGATTGTTTTGACAGAAAAATGTCGAGTTAAAAAACCAAATCAAACTCTTCTCCAACACCATATATTGTGGATGGGATCTGTTACAGTTGTACCGAACTGTTACGTTATGTTGTTCTATTACAGCATACAGAACTGTTACATTGTGTTGTGTTGAACATAAAGTAGGAAGCAAGTATCGTATTGTATTGTTGAGTTTCAGTTAATAATTTTTATGGCATAATTTGATAACATCCTCCTTATGCATGAGTGGAAATTTCAATTTGTAATGTGTTTGGTGCTTCTCCTTCAGTCATTTTCAAGGTATATGACTCAGATGGCAATGGGAAAATATCTTTTAATGACGTATTAGAAGTGCTTCAAGATTTGTTTGGTTCTTTTCTTTCATGACTAATGAGCAAAGAGAGGTACCTCTATGAATTCTCTGTTTTTTTTATAATCATGATATTACAATGTTCGGTGAATTGTTTTTGAGGGAGAGAGAGAACATGACATGAAAATGAAATCAATAGCAAGAACTGGGCAGATGAGGAACAAAATAGTGGAAATCATAGAAAAATTTCAGCAATTGTTGTGTATTTATGAGAGTTCCAACATGTAATTTACTTTGTCTCCCTTCTTTCTATGATCCTTGATCCTTCCTCCATGCCATGTTCTACTCTAGCAATTTTCGGAAATTCTTGTGCAAGTTCATTATATTTTGTATAGATATACACTTTTTTTTTTGCTTTTCTGACTAGACAGTATTCCTTATTCTCTGCTTTTTTACTTGCAGCAAATGTTAGGCCAAGTTTTGAAGGGAGGAGGCAGGTTATATAAGGGAATCATACATACTTGATGTTGGGTGACTTCATCAGGGTTACTTGTTATTTCTTTTGCACATTATATTCATTATAGATTTGGCTAAGGGATTTACACCTTGCATCTTAAATAGGACATTCTTAGTGTAAACGTTTTCTTGTGCTCACATGGAATCCCACACCAGCATTAAGTTAACAACAGTCGTTTTGCATCTTCACAAACTGAAAAATTCCTTGATACTCTTTTAAAATTCCTTGCATCCCACACCAGTTATTGTCTACATTTTGGGACTGGAGAAAGCAACGCTTGAGGGCGTTTTTGTTAGAGATAAGTAGGGGAACCTCTCAACAAAACCCGTGCAACCGTCCTTGGGACAAATCGTTGGACTATAAACAATATCATCGCAGCCGTCGGTTTTGCACCTCTTGAAATCGAGGAAGGTTGGAAGCAAGGCAATGAATAACACCAGATGGTTCAATGCATGCACACTGGTGGGCCCCTGTCCCTAATGCTAAATAGCTGATTGTTCAAGTAGCTGAGCATTGTGGAACATTTTAGACTTGATTGCTCTACATAAAGCGAAATCGCGAATCATATCTTACGATTTGACTCTACCGTTTTCTTGTTCTTTTGAAAACCAGATCTATATAATGTGGAATTAACATTATATCCTAAGCTTAAAGCCGGACCCATGTTATCAGAATAACCAATAAGTTGCTCACAAATCCAAAAATCTGCCAACGCATTTGAACGGAAAATAAAATTCTCAGAGAACAAGCTAAAGCATTAGAGACAAGATTTAATCTGGGAATGGGGAAAACCATCAAAACAGAAATTCAAGATAGACGTAACTGACCTCGTTGACATGGCATTTGCATCAAGCAGGCCTATTCACTTGGAGATATCATCTTGAATTTTCTCCAAGTGTAATTTTAATGAAAATGTCACCCACATCACAAACTCAAAATGTTTGATTCTCATTCATTTTCTGCATAGTTATACCGATTCCTCCTGGACCCACTACGACAATTGATCTTAGCCACTGATTCATCCATGAGCAAACTCCAAGCTCACCCACATCTACTTTACTAAATTCAAAGTATGAATAAAGATGAAAGCCAACCAATACACAAGTTCGAATTTTACAGGAATGGAGTGGAGGTAATTGCATACCTTCAAAACAGAACATAAATACTGCACTTCATATGCATCAGTAACACATTACAACACATTTAGTCCTTTTTATACCATAATAACAAAAATCTTACTACATCCAATATATGATTTCCAATGTCATAAGCTGAAAAAGAGGGTACATAAGAAAAAAAGTCACATAGTGGAACAACAATCTTGCATTTGAATTTAACAAACTACATACATTACATCAATGGTTTTAAACAAGGTAAGAATGTAGCTTTGGAAGCTTCATCCTCCCACTCAACTTCTTTCCACCAACCTTCCTCTGCTTCAATTACCAACTCCTTTGCCTTTGTGACAGTAATGTTTAGTGGAAGCTTTTTCAGCAAGGAGCAATCGGTTATTTCCATCTTTTTAAGACACTGAAAAGGCAATGCTGTCCGGTATATGCTACCGAGTTCTGATAAGCTATCCAATGATAGAATTTCAAGTTTTTCAAACAACTTCAGATTTTCTTCTGCCTCAATTTTTCTCAACCGCTCATTGCTAATTATTTCTTGGATTTTTTCACAGCTTTTGATAGTCAAGAATGTGAGGTTTGGGACTAGAACAACCCATGTCAACTCTTCCAAACTTGAGCAATTCACAAAGGTTACTTCTTGAAGTCTTTCGAAACTTCTCGTCCTTAGAAATTTTGGATGATCCACATTGAACTCTTTTAGATGTTCTGCTTGATGGATTTCAAATGTCAACAGATTCTTCATAATTGCTAAAGAGGTAATATTGAGCGACTCAGAACCCCAAAAAACTTCGAGTGAAAGAGATTCAGTACAGTCCAACAATTCAGTGTTGCTAAAAAAAGTATGGAGAGCAGAGACACATGTTATTGTGATGCTTAACACTTTGAGATGTTTTAAGGACAACAATGGATTAATATCCATATTTCTAACAGAAAGCATATTACCTGCCTCTTCCTCCACAGAAAATCCACAACGAAACGTTTTTAGAATTTCCAATGATGACAAATTAGATATTAATTCCTTGGGAATCATACGGAGTTGATCATCATATTCTAAATTCAAACACCTCAAGTTTGTCAAGGTTTTTAGTTCAATTGGCAACCGATCAATCCATGTGTATGATAAATTAAGATATTGTAATGGAACCAAAGCTGAAACTTCCCGCGGTACTACTACTATCCCGCTATTCGACAGATCTAAAACCGTTAAATTGTACAAATATGAAAACTGTATAGGTTTGACCATAATGAAAGGGTTATGGTTGAGTAGAAAAGTGAAAAGATCAGCAGGACCATCAGCAATGGAATAATCCATAGATGAAATCCATCCCATGGTTACCATGGGTGAATTTATAACAGTTTGTTCTCCATAACAACATTGTTCTATATATAATAGACTGCGCTTGAGGAATCTGAGCATTTTTTTACCAAAAAAGACCAAAATCTGGGATGACCTTGGGTGCTCTTGCTTTTGCAAAATCACGAATCATATCTAACAATTTCACACAATCATTTCTTTCCTCTTCTAAGAAACCAGCTCTAATTAATGTATGCATAACATCATATCCCAAACTTAGGGCGTCATCCCTAGTTCTATCAGCACCAATTATCTTCTCAAAAATCCAAAAATCAATTAAATCCTTCTTACGAATAGTGAAATCCTCTGGGAATAAGCTAAAGTATGTAAGACAAGACCTAGTTTTGGAATTGGATAAACTATCAAAACAAAACTGGAAGATGCTTGTTACCTCGTCAAGGCCCCTTAGTTGCACGGGTTCAAAGATTATAGTCTGTATATACTGTTGTCTATCTCGTTCAATCATGAGTACAGCAGATTCCCATTCTTTGGGTGTCTTCCTACAAGACATAGCAGCACCAAGTGTGGAGATTAAGATGGGCAAACCCTTGCATTTTCTTACCAATTTTCGAGCGATCTCCCTGATGATTACATTTTGAAGAATCTGATCATCCCCAACCTTACTCCGGAACAATTCCCACGCATCTTCCTCTGAGAGCTCCTCCAGTTCGAAGACAGTATGAGCGCCCATATCTTCAGGGAGCATTGGAAATCGTGTTGAATATATGAACTTAGACCCTTCCACTCCGAGACTTTCCAGATCAATGCGGAACCATAGATCATCTAAGAACAATACAGATTTCCTGCTGCTGATTTCAGTACGGATGAGTTGGGATTTTTCATTGGAGCTTTTCCCCACCCAATCGGAAACAAACAGCCCTAAGGATTTGGAGATGTCGTCCTGAATTTTCTGAAACTCTAAATTGGAGGACACAGTGATCCAAATCACAGTGTCGAAATGATTGGTGGAGATTAATTTGGAGTAGAGTTGTTTCATGAGAGTAGTTTTCCCGATGCCTCCAGGACCGACTATGGCAACCGGTGTAGCCGATTCATCCATCATCAAATTCCAAGCTTGATGGATCAGAGATTCCTGCCCCACCACAGCTGCAGACATTTTGGGACTATTTCCAAAGAGGAAGAAGATCCAAGACAATGGATTATCGCGTTGACTCTAAATAAGGATACAGATTTCCTAAAGTCCGAAAATATGAAAGGATTATCTAAAATAATTTTAAATTAAAATTAAAGAAATAAAAATAAAAAAATTGAGAGATGAATTTTATTTGGAGTTTTATAATTAATTTTAACCTTTCAAAATATATTAAATGGTTAGATATTACTCAACTTTATTTTAAAATTAATAACTTCAAAAATCTTAATCACTTAACATCTTTAATCTATTCTATCAGAGTGTAATACTATCCTAATATGTAAAAATTTTAAAAGCCAACCTATATTAAAATGGGCAAAGTCATAATATAAAAAATTAATTAATAATTTCTCAAAATTTAAAATAATACTCTGTCTCTTTAATTATTTTATTAATTTTTTTTAAATTATTAATATATTTTATATAAATTTTTTTTAATTTACCTTTATATTAAATAAAAGAGAGATTATGTATTATTAAAATTATAAGTGAATAATTAAAAAAAATAATTTAATAAAAAATAAATTAATAATTTTAATTATATAATAAATTTTTTATTAATTTTAATAATTCGATTAAATGAATAATATTTTATATACGGAGGGAGCATTAAATAACCCCTCTTCCACCTTTTCACCTGTACACCGGGAAAGTGGTCGGGCCTTCTTTGAAACCCCATTTTTCAATCTCAAAATTCAACAAAGTAATATTAACAAGCTCTGATGAATAATATAAAGGAATTGTTAAATAAAAATGAAAATCGAAACAACAAAACTGAAGTGAAAGCATGGACGGCCAGAAATTAAGCAACAACAAATCTATTCAAAATACGACACCGTTTTCAGTTGGAGTAGGAGGATTAGACGAAGAAAAGATTGTTGACGGCGGTAGCACAGACGGTGATTGAATTTGAACAGTTGGACTAGGAGCAAATCAAATCGGTGATTTAGCAACCGGCGATCTAGTCCGAGAATGTGAAGGAGATGAAGTCGGCAACTGAGCGGTGGCGGATCGATCCATCAACACCGTTAGGATTAATGAAGCCAAGCAAAATCGTGCCATTGTCTGATCAATTGGTGTCTGAGTTGAAAAAAAATGGATCTAATTTGTACAGATCAAAAGATCGGTGGAGAAAAAAATTCTGATTACAATCTCATAGAAAGAAGAACAGGTAAGCAGGAGAATAAATAACCCCAATGTTTCAATCTCAAAATTCATACAAGGAAAACCCAATTCCTTCTTTAAATTGGATTTTTTTTAGAAGAAACATGCTGAGCTATGCCGAGCTCATTTTATTTCTATAATATATTCTAAAGTTACTTTACAATTTAAAAAAATAAAGAAAATTATAAGAAAGTTAGGGATTGGATAAAATATTTACACAATTACTCTCTAATTTTATAAATAACGTTTTAATCATTTTTTAAACTTTTATTTTTTTAATTTATACGTTCCTCCTTTTTGCCCTAAGGAATACGATTTCTTCCTTATTTATGTATTTTATTACTTTATTTTACATTTATCTTGTAAACCGTTAATTTTTTTATATGCAGTTTTAGAGTATTTTTTATTCGTCTTGTTTTTATCTTCGAAACTAGATATATGATGATATACTTTTTTCGAGTTTTTAGTTTTGAAGATATGTAACTAATTACTAGCATTATACAAGCATTTTACCAGCATTATACAAATATTTTACGAGCATTATACTATGTGTGAAAAACAAAACCAAACATAAGCATCTGTTTTTATGAAAAGAAATCAAGCAAAAACAACATTTATACTAGCATTATACCATGTGTGAAAAGCTAAAACCATAAAAATCTATTTCATGAAAGAAATTAAACAAAAACCACTTTATACCAGCATTATACCATGTTTGAAGACCCAAAACCATAAAAATCTATTTTATGAAAGAAATCAAATAAAAATCAATTTATACCAGCACTATACCATGTGTAAAAAATAAAAAATATAAGCATCTTTTTTTATGAAAGAAATCAAATAAAAATCACATTTATACCATGTGTGATTAAAATAAAATAGTAATCAAACAAATAATACATTTATACTAGCATTATACCAAATTTATATCAACAGAACAAATAAAAAATACATTTATACCAACATTATACTAGGTGCGACTAAACAAAATCTCAATCAAACAAAAAATACATTTACACCAGCATTATACCAGCAGAACGTAAAAAAGTTGTTAAATGTGAAGGAAGATAAAAATATTGTATTTTGCCCCTTGGTATAAAAGTTGTGGCCTATAATTTTTATTGAAATTTTTTATAAGATTTAACTCACTTATATACTTTTTCCTAAATAATAGTATAAAATGTTTATACCAAATTACAAAAGGGTTAAAAAATTTAGTAAACTTTAGACAACGTTATAATATAAGTAAACTAATCAAATTTAACATTACTTTGAACAATTTTAGGCTTTTGGACTACAGTTTTTTATTTTTTCCTTTTAAGATTTTAGAGCATATATTTAATAGTTGGATTATCATATTATTCGTCTTGATATATAAGCATAAATAGATATAATATTGTTTTCTAATAACTTATTCATTTAATCTTTTTAATATAATGTGTCGTTATTAATTATGAATCATGTTTATTTAAATTTTTTATAAATAAACACTCAAATAAAGATTAAATAATTAATTATATATTATTTTAATAATAAAGGAGAATTATTTACTAATTAAAATAATATATTTATTATTATTATATTTTAAAAAAAAATATAATTTATATTCAAATAAATAATTTATGACTCAATTTTTAAATATCTTATTTAATTTATCATCTTATTAATGTAAATACCTACTCTACATACTATATTATTATAAAATGATCAAATACATAATAAACCCCTTAAATTAACATAAAAACTCTGTTACCCCTCAAATTTCATACCATCCTCGTAATGGAAAAAATGCGTCTATCAGCTACTCAAATCTGATGTGGCAAAGACATTGAAGAGAATTAATAAGTGAGGTGCGTGAATTTATGTTGTGGACAAAAAAAATATAGATCTATTTGGAATTAGGTACTTTAGTTAAGCTAATAATGGACTTTTTCTTCCTTTCAACTCATCTTCATCCTCTTCATCACATTTCTCTCACCTCTTACTCTCTCTCTCTCTCTCTCATCTATTTCTTCCTCAAAACTTGCCCATAGTCTGTTGGCACTGGCTCACAAATCACAATTTCCTCTCACCGGCAGCCTATTGACGGATATTCATTTGGTTTGTGTGACGGGTTTCGCCGACTTCGATTCACCAAGGAGCACTTTTTGCATCACTGGCTATTATTTACCGGCGACCATTTCAAGGCGATCGTTGAACACCAGTTAGCTAGAGCGTCAATTTGTTTCAATTTTTCAGTTTTGAAGTTCAAAAGAAAGGTAAAAAGTGAAATTTCCGTGTTAAATTAGTATTTTGCACTTAATTTGGACATGGATTTGAGTTGAATTGAAGGTTAGGGGGATGTGTTTATTTTTTCAATTTTAATGGAGAATAACAAGTTGGTTTTGTGTTCAATTTGAGGAAGAAGAAAGTTTAAGTATATGTTTGGTCCTTTTAAATGGTGTTTAAATTATGCCAAGTCTCATATTTTAATTGGTTTTACTTTTCAAAATTTGACGCATTCTGTAAATGATACATACTCTCCAAAAGTGTAATTGGTTTTATTGCTATCATGGGATAGCTTGGTTCGCTTTTACCAACTTGAGGGGCCATATAAAAGTTGAGAGAGCAGTAAACCTTTCATGCCAAATATAAGGAGCTTGTTATATATTTGGCCTTATAAAATCTACTATCAACTTAGATTTTTAATCTACTTACCTTTTACTTACAAAAATTTAAATATTTTAATATTAATAAATATTCTAATTTTTCATTAAAAAATTTTATTAGTAATTAGATTTGATTATTTTATAAAGGTTCAGTTCGGTCATGCCCAAATCTAAAGCCAATTGTCTGTTTTAACTCATTTGGGCAAGGTAATTTCAACCTAGGTTTAGTATAATTACCTAAAGCTTAAGTTTTCAGAATTAACCACTATACGCTTTCCCTAACTTTTGCACGCCATATCACTTTATCACTTACTTTTATATGCTTTTCATTATAAAATATAATATATATCTGTTATATAATAGATATATACTCATATAAATATGTTACATATCTGATATATCTGTATTATATATCTGATATATAATAGATTATACTCATATAAATATATTATATATTTGATATATATTTGATATATGACAGATTTTGTAGTGGATGTATAACAGATTTGTATTAGATATATAACAGATTTGTAGTATATATATAATAGATGTATAACAAATACAAAAGAACATCCAAATCGGTGTTGAAACAAAAAAACGCAGCAGAATTCCTTAATGCATGTTTCAAATTCCATTGCATCAACATCATTGGCATCCAAATTACCGGTAGAAGACATAAATGTGTCATTTGAATTCAAAAATCAGTTTTATTACACTTGTATTAGGTTTATATCAGAATTATAACACATTTATATCATATTTATAATAGATATATAGTGTTTTGTATTAGATGAAGACTTACAAATTGCCAAAAACTTTTATTATAGTGTTATGTAATATAATACTGTTATGAATCTAATATATTTTCATCAAACACTTATTAGGTTTATATCAGAGTTACAACACTTTTATATCAGGTTTATATCATATATATATCAGATTTATAACGGATACAAAAGAATTAACAAAAATCAGTTTAGAGGTATACAAGAACCAAAGAATTACCCTCTAAACACTGATGGACAATTAGAATTGTAGATATACACAGAGGAAATTCAGTTATCATCATACTTGGAGCTTTGAGTTGCATAAAAAATTTCAGAGAATTTTAACATCCCATTTCACACATCATTTTAGTCATTTATGCATATATATTAGAAATTATTAGATGAAGTATAAATATATAATAAATATATTAATTTTGGTATATTTGGTTTAAAATATATTAGATATATACATATATACACTTAAATATATAAAAGGGATTTGAAATTTGGTGAAGATAAAAGTAGAAATTATAGTTAGTAATTAAATTAGTACTTGAGTTGTTGATTATTGGTATAAGTATAGTATAGTATAGTGTAAGTATTATATAATGAAAAAAGGGCAAAATGGTCATTTTAGCCTATAGATAATTGTGGAAGTGATAAGTATTTGAAATCAACCATGAAACAAAGAAAAACCCAGAATATGAAAGGGTAGGAGTAGAAGAGAAGAAGAAGAACAAAGAGAGAGGAAGAATCAGGTATGTATATGATTTTGTAATATAATTTTCGAGATGTTAGAGATAGAATTTGAGGTTATGACAAAAAATGAATTGATTCTCTACATCTCTAGATTTCTTCTGTAAAATTTGGGGATTTTTAGATGAGTAGATCAATAGCTATGATTTTTATAAGATGAAGTGTGCAGAATTGGATGATCAAAGAGATAGGGTGAGTTTCAAAATTAATCTGAGATTGTTATACTGCTTAGAAAATTCTGAGTTTTTGATATGTTATTCCCTTGTGTTTATAGTTTAAGTAGAAAAAAGAATCAGGTTGATTCATGTTGTGTAGAGAGAGTTATACTCGTTTTATTATGATGCTGTCTAGGTAGAACGGGTTGAAACATGACATTGAAGGAAAATTCACTATAAATCGTATAAAGCTTTGAAAATTGTGAGGTTTTAGTATGTTATGGAATTGTGTATTAGGAATTTAACAAAAGAAGAATCAGATCAATTGAGTTAGTGAGTTGAAAGTTATGAATTTTGAAGTGAAGTGAGGTCACAAGTTACTAGTTCTAAGTTCAGGAAAAGCAGGACAGAATTGGAGTTCAAAATATCAAATTCACAATAAATGGAAAAGTAATTAGAAAGTTATGAAATTTTGATATGTTATAAAGCTATGTGTTAAGAGTAAATTAAAATTGGAATCAGGTCATTTGGTTGAGTACTTTGAGAGATATGATCGGTTATACTCGGTAAGATCACGGGGATAATAATTCTATTCTAGTTTATGTCAATCTTTTTATATATACAAAAGGAAATAAGATGTATATGTTTATATTTTATATGAATTTATGTTATTGGAGCTCAAAAGAGTGAAGGAATTCCAGAGGAATGTCCAAGTCATTTTCAAGAGAATTAGCTCGGATAATCTGTAAGTATAAACATGATATGAATATTTGGGTGGAATGTGTTGATGTGTTAATTGTATGAATATGTGAATGTGATATGAATTGTTTTGATATGAAATTGTGTGAGAAATGTGTTGATATGTGTCATTTGAATATGATAATGGATTGAATTCTTAAGTGAAGTGAATTAGTGCATATATGAATTATTGGTGGAGTATAATTGAGTATTGCATTTGATATGCTGGATTTATATGATATATGTATGTGGAGTATATGTTCATTTGTATTAGTATATGCTAATTGTAAGTTCAATGATTCGTATAACAGACATTTGCACTTGAATATATAAATAGTATAAGAGACGTTGTGACATAGCCGATCAAACATTGCAATACATGTTCTGTTCATCTGGACCTATATGGTCAACCAATTGCAATATCTGACAAATGGACCGAAAGATCAACCAATTGTTTATCTGGACCGAAAGGTCAACCAATTGTTACATAGCTGGCCAGTAAATCAATTGACAATTGTTACAAATGTTACATGTATCCCGGGGCAATAGTTTGGCTGGTGTTGTCACAACAATTAAATATACGGTTCATTCATTCTCATATAAGTGTGACTGTATATTGAAATTGTTAATGTATATATGTGATTTGCTATTGAATTTGTAATGTTTGTAAATATGTGATTTGCTAAATCCATAGATTGTTTATATTCACTGAGTTGCGCCTCATATAAAGCGCTAAATTTTCCAGACCTCATAAAGTTTGTACTAGAAGCTCATTACCTGTAGATATCATGGACGAAAGATTGGTTAGCTGTGTTCCATCTCACTTCCTCTCCTCACGAAACAAGCATATAAATAGAAGGTGGTCGGGTTTTGATTTTTCTTTGTATAAGATTGTTTTGTAAAAAGATATAATGTTACAAGTGATTATATATATATATATATATAAATGAAGTATAAGTACGAAAAAAAATTTATATGTAGTGATTACGATTTTGGTGATTTAGTATAAGGTATAGGTTGTTTCAAGAGAAGTGTCATTCCTTATTTCCATAGCAGGATAGCAAGATGTTACTTGAAACTCGATTTTTAGATCTTCTCTTTGCTGATCAATATTCAAATTATCACTTATTACTTGTTTGAATTCAACAAAAGCTCGAGTTGGTTGGAATTGACGCTCCATCTACTTTGAATACAACAAATTTGTTGTCATCCGTCCATGTTCCGTTCACATTAAGCAAAACTAGAATGTTGTTAATCTTCGATGCTTAAAATCAATTCGAAACTGTTTTTAGGGAGAAAAAATCGCACATGCAAGAAAAACACATATCGATATAGAAGGAAATCGCTAATAAATAAAGGATTCAAGATGAGAAAACGCAACATCGAAGAACTGCGATCTCTGTTAGGGAGAAAACGAGACAGAATTTTGATTTGGAAGAGCTGCAGTTTTCCTGTTTTGATTGAAACGAGACAGTTGGTGTTTATTTATATATGACGTATTTTGGTTATTAACTTTTCAAAATATTCTAGATGAGAGATGCACGTTTTCTTGCGGTAGTTTGGTAATTATTTTGTAGAATTTAGAATTTTTGAGTGCTTTTCCTCAAATCTAATCACAACCCTTTTCATTTAGTATTAGTCTAAAAAGAAGAAAAAGAAAATGAATAAATAAATAAAGAAAAGAAGGCCAAAAAAGGTTCCATCGTGGAATGTGTCCCTTGTTTGCGGGGTATGCTTGTCTTCTATTGTAATTTGCCCCCACCAAACAAATCCATATCTCACTTTCCCCTCTTTCTGGT
The DNA here is from genome assembly GCA_947683365.1 of Euphorbia pulcherrima. NCBI lineage: Eukaryota > Viridiplantae > Streptophyta > Magnoliopsida > Malpighiales > Euphorbiaceae > Euphorbia > Euphorbia pulcherrima. The sequence goes on from CANTUS010000016.1 coordinate 12,720,161, forward strand.
CCCATTTGGGACTCTTCTACTCTACAAAATGCTAAAACTCGGTATAAAACGTTTATTCAATGGTGATAAGTTCAAAGTAATAGTTACTCTAGAAACCCTTGAAATTAAGTTTTTAGTAAACTCACTTAAATTGAGGATTAAAAAATAATTGCAAATGTTTTTTGATGAAACTCATACAAGTAAACAAATCAAATTTAACATTTAAATTCTTCCTAAAAATAAACAATACGATTCTTGAATTTTAAGAATTTCATGATCCCCAACGTTATTGCCAAGCATCTCCCATGGAGAGCTTCTTTAGTGTGAATACAATATCAGACTTTCCTGGCCAATTATATATCATCCTCAATTTACCCCAGCGTTATTTTAGTGAAACTATCGTCCATATTACAAAATCAAAACTCACACTGTCATCCTCAACTAACGAGTTTGAATTTTTCCAGGAATCGATTGTAGGAAATTTGACAGTTTTTGTCCGATTATAAGTACTTTTTGAATTAGTGCCATACAAAACTTAAAGTAAATGAAAATTCACATTTCCTCACAAACAAGAGTACTAAAAATATTTCCAGGGAGAGAAATGATTACTAGAAATAAGTATCGATTTTCATGCAGTTTAACTAGTCATAAATAACAAGGTTTTGCTCATATGCATTATGTAAGAACAGTGCATAAATACTGCAGAAAACATATACATTAAGAACAGAACATAACATAAATACTTAAAATTATTTGCATCAAGGCATTTGTGTTATTTTTGTTTCTTTTCCAATATTCTTTCTCCACTTCATTTGCCTTGGTGGCAGAAAAATTTAGTGGAATCTTTTTCAGCAATGGACAATCAGTTATTTCCATTCTCTTAAGACCTTGAAAAGGCAATGCTGTCTGGTATATGCTTCTCAGTTCTGGCAAGCTATCCAGTGATAGAATTTCAAGTTTTCAAACAGTTTCAGATTTTTTCTGCCTCAGTTTTTCTCAATAGTGCAGGACTAATTATTTCCTGGATTTTTTCACAGCTTTTGACCCTCAAGATTGTGAGGTTTGGGACTAGAATTACCGATGTCACCTCTTCCAAACTCTAGCACTTCTGAAAGGCTACTTCTCAAAGTTTTTTGAAACTTCTCGTTCTTGCAAACTCGGGATAATGCACATTAATCTCTTTTAAAAGTTCTGCTTGACGGATTTCAAATGTCAATAGATTCTTCATAAATGCTAAAGGGGCAATATTGAGCGACTCTATGCCCCAAAAAACTTCGAGTGAAAGAGATTCTGTACACTTTAGGAGTTTAGTGTTGTTGAAAAATGTACTGAGAGCAAAGTCACATGTTATTGTGATACTCATCACTTTGAGATGTTCCAAGCACGACAATGGGTTTATATTCTAATTCCGAACAGAAAGCATATTACTCGTCTCTTCCTCCACAGAAAATCTACACCGAAACATTTCTAGAATTCGCAATGATGACAGACTAGATATCAATTCCTTGGGAATCATACAAACTTGATCATCATATGCCAAATTTAAACACTTCAACTTTGTCAATGCTTTTAGTTCAATAGGCAACTGAATGATCCATGTGTGTGATCAATTAAGATGCTGTAATAAAACTATAGTTGAAACTTCCCATGGTACTGCAACAATCCTGTTATTCGACATATCTAAAACCATTAAATTGCAGAAAGATGAAGAAGGTATAGGTTTGATCATAATGAAAGAGTTATAGTCGAGTACAAAAGTGAAAAGATTGGCTGGTACATCAGTAAGATCATTCTCAATGGAAAACCACATAGGCGGAATCCATCCTATGGTTGTAGCAGGTTCTTTTGTGGCTGCATCAGCTCTGAGTTCATCTACAAGAAATGAATCACCTGTGATGCACCCGAAATTGACTGCTAATAAAAACTCCAAAGTCCAGATAACCTTATGGCTGGTCAATTTTGGACCAGGATATGCAAGTTGAGCAGAGTTGAAGATTCCAGACTTTAATACTCTTGTTCTTGCAAAATCACGAATCATACCTAACAATCACACATTCATTTCCATCTTCTTCTAAGAAACCCACTCTAATCAATGTACAACAAGCACCAATAATATTCTCACAAATCCATAAATCAATCAGATCCTTCTTAAGAAAAGGCAAGATCAAAATTTGGAATTGTGCAAACTATCAACAAAACTTTAAGATGCTACTTACCTCGTCATAGGCCTTCCATTGCCTATCTTTTTCAATATGATCTAAATCACAGTGTCGAAATGATTGGTGGAGATTAATATGGAGTTGTTTCATGAGAGTAGTTTTACCGATTCCTCTTGGACCTAATATGGCAATCGATGTAGCCAATTCATCCATCAGCAAATTCAAAGCTGGATTGAAAGCCTGAGAAAAAATCTCAGTTAATTTATAGAGTTTATTACTTGAAATGTTCATGAGCAAGTACAACAGTATATATACAACAGCTATTAGTTCTATATAGTGGTTACAGGTTGTAACTGATTTTCGTGCCAAGGGCAAGATATTTCCAGCTGTATTGCCAGCTTGGCAATCCTATGTTGTGGTTGAGATTACTGAGCTGGCATCTGATATCAGCAGTGGGTCCGGTTCAACATCCCCCTCAGATGGAACATTTGCTAATTGAATAAGTCCCATTTTCAGCAAGAATGGTGACATGTTTTTAAAGCTCTTTGACCTTATGAGAAAATCTGCCAACTGCTGTGAAGTGTGCACATAGGGTGTAGTAATGAAGCCTTCATCAACCATGTCTCTTACCAAATGACAATTAATTTCTACATGTTTGACTTTGTCATGGAAGACTGAATTTTTTCCAATCGAGATTGCAGCTTGGCTATCACACCTAAGTGAAATAGGTAGTGGGATAGTGATCTTGAAATCTGCGAGCAGGAAAGAGATCCATCTTAGCTCGCAACAAGCGGTGGCCATACTCCTATACTCAGCCTCAGCAGATGATCTACTGATTGTGACCTGTTTCTTTGTCTTCCATGATATTAAGGCCGATCCCAAGAATAGGCAAAAACCTGTAACTGATCTCCTGGTGAATGGACATGTAGCCCAATTAGCATCGCAGAAACCACTAAGTTGCATTGAGTTTTGCGATGGATAGAATAAACCAAGTTCACTGTTGCCTTTGAGATATTTTAAGATATGTAAACCAGCCTTGAAATGGTGTTGACAAGGACTCTGCATGTGTTGGCTTAGTTGTTGGGCATAATATGTTGATCTAGATTCGCGGGTTTGAACATGCAAAACAAGCATGACAGAATTTCAAAATTTAATCTAAGTCCAAGGATCTCGTAAGCATGGCATGATCGACAATATAACTAGTCTAAAATTATTCTAGGTTATAAACACTTATTAAAAGGACCTAATAATAATTTAACCGCGTACCAGTTGAAGCGTGAATCCCGAAGTCGCCAGAATAACCCCTCAACTGCGTGCACAGACTCTAAAGTAGAAGCCCTCTATAATTGATCCATACGAGCACCACCGGCCATAACCTTCTAGAAAGGGAGTACCGATAAATAAGCGGAAGACAACTAGATCTTCTCTACGAATTTATTCTAGAAAAAATTCCCTTAGTTTTCTATTTAAAGTAAATATGTCTTCCGATGGATTACTTATGAGAACCAGAACTGTTGGTCCCTTTACGTATGTATTTAAGGTCAAAGGGGGGTAAATGACCCTTTTTGCGGAATATTTAGACTTTAAAAAGTCTTGTGTAGTGTGTTTGTTTTTTGTCCAGAGTTAATGGATCCGGATGATGCAAATATGAAATATAATGCAATAAAGTAAAAAGGATTAAGAAAAACAAACACAAGAGTTTTATACTGGTTTGGCCCTGCCTGCGTTCAGTCCTCGGAATTTCCTCCTCCGAGCTTAATCCACTAGTAGATTCCTTTCAACGGGCAGGAATCAACCCTTACAGTTGTCTTCGGAGATTTGTTCTCCTCTGGATGTAGGATATCCCACCAAAAGCACCAACTTCTGGCTAAGTCCTCTTGAGCTTGTCTCCAGAAGTCACATTCTTCCGGATGTAGTATATACCACCAAAAGCACCAACTTCTGGCTGAGTCCTCTTTCTTTAGTAGGATATACCACTAAAATTCTACCCAAATTTAAGCTGAGTCCCACATGGATATACCACTTAAACCTACCTAGATTAAGCTAAGTCTCAATCTCAATACTCACCCAAGTATCAGATTTTACAATTGTTTTTCTAAAAAGAAAGGTTTTTGAATTCTACAAGTTTACAATCTTTCACTTGTGAATTCTTACAAATAGATTTGAGTTTGTGGTTCTTGGAGGGATTAATTCATTGATTGAAGTAGCTTGAATTCTCAATGTAATAGCTTTTATAGAATCAACCAACATCTTCTCAACATGTGAAGCTTCCCTTTTATTGGCTTTGGATCATAAATATAGTCGTTGTGTGCCATTGGCATAATCTTGAATCTTCACTGTTGATCAGATATGAAGTGGCGCTTCTAGAGCCGTTGATCTGTTTGTTAGACTGAATAATTGACCCATTTAAATTATTGGGATTGGTGAGATAAAGTTGTCAGTTGGCGTTTATTTGGCTTTTTATGCCCTGCCAACTTTTAGACTGTTTTATGTTTTGTTTGGGCACCACGCGCTATACTATTGGATGCCTTTTTCTCTTTCCATGTAAGTCCTTTTATCCTTTTCTGAAATGCGTGCAAGCTGTCACTTTTTTATTCTCCTTGGTAAAAGGGATTTTGACTTCAGACCAATATGGAGGGGATTTTAAATATTCCCTTTGCTTTGATAGTTGAGTCTTCCGGATGTCTTCAGACTCAAACTATGACCGGATGCTCTTCAATTAATTCTTATCTCCGGATGTTGTTTCTATGTGTTAGAAGTTTGTTTCCTTTCCAAAATCTAATCGGATGCTTTCTCATGGACTTAGGGATTTGTTGTCTTTAATATATATCCAGATGTTCTTCTTGGACTTAAAGGTTTTATTTGCTTTAAACCTAATCCGGATGCTTGTTCTGAATGTGCTTCTCCGGATCATTGTTTTCCAAAAATCTTCCCCATTTGATGGAAACAAAAACCTAAGTACATTAAGCATATAAATAAGGAAATATGAGCTAAGTATGATTCTTGATACTTAGTCATTTACAATGATTTCTCCCCCATAATTCTAGCATCCTAACTCCCCTAATATTTTTGCATTCTAGCTTCTAATTTTTTGAAGTACAATTAATAGTTGTACTTAGAAGCAATTTTGAATAAGAATTTTCACTATATATTATCTCATAATCATAATGAGCAGAAATGTCCTAGAGTATCCTTACGGATTTAAGCATGGCTACTGGTGAAAAGGTTTCGTTATAGTCAATTCCTTTTCTTTGACTATAACCCTTTGCCACCAACCTTGCCTTATAGGTAATTACATTACCATCCATGTTAGTTTTCTTCTTGAAAACCCATTTGCAACCTATGGGTCTAACCTCATCAGGTGCATCGACCAATTCCCATACTTGGTTTTCATACATGGAATCCATTTCTGATTTCATGGCTTTTAACCATTTATCAGAGTCTGAGAACTCCATTGATTCCTTGTAGGTCTTAGGCTAATCAGCCTCCATTAGAAAGATTTGTTTATCATCCATGATGAAAAATCTATATCTTTCAGGAGCGTTGGGAACCCTACTAGATCTACGCAATGGTTGTTGTGTAACAAGTTGTTCCTAGATCACACTATGTTGTGTATCAAGCGTTGGAATTATCAGTTGATTATCTTGTTTGCCTACTTGAACCTCAAATTCAAGGTCACTCCTACTAGCTTTTGCAAGAATGTGTTCTTTCTCAAGGAACTGAGCGGTCCTAAAAACAAATACCTTTTGTTCCTTAGGATCATAAACGGTATATCCTACTGTCTCTTTAGGATAATCTATGAACAAGCATTTGTCAGCCCTAGCTCCCAACTTGTCTGACATTGTCCTTTTAATATAGGCAGGAGATCCCCAAACTCTCAGGTGAGAAAGAGAGGGTTTCTTACCATACCACCTTTCATGCGGTGTTGTATCAACTGATTTTGAGGGCACACGGTTTAGCATATAAACTGCGCTCTTAAGTGCATATCCCCAAAAGGATTTGCTGAGACTTTCTTGGCTCATCATAGACCGAACCATGTCTAACAAAGTTCTGTTCCTCCTCTCAGACACTCCATTGTGTTGAGGAGTATAAGGAGGGGCCATTGGGGTAATATTCCATTATCCCTTAGATAATCTTAAAACTCTTGGCTTAAATATTCTCCTCCTTTGTCTGATCGTAGTGCCTTAATATTATTTCCAAGTTGTTTCTCAACTTCATTCTTATAGTCTTTGTACTTTTCAAAACTATCTGATTTATGCCTCATAAGATACAAATACCCGTATCGTGAGTAATCATCAATAAAAGATATGAAGTAGACGAATCCTCTATGTATAGACACATTGATTGGACAACATATATCCGAGTGTAATATTTCCAATGTACTCGTGCCATGTTCTCCTTTTCCTTTAAAGGGTTTTTTTTTGTCATTTTGACTAATAAACAGGTTCGCATGCCCCATAAGACTCCCAATCTATTGGGCCCAAGTCACCTCCTTTATGTAACTTAGTTAAGCGGGCTTTGTTTATATGGCCTAAACGGCAATGCCATAAGTAGGATGATTTGTCTTTATCTAATTTCAATCTCTTAGCATCATTCATATTAAAAATTTCACCTTTAATATTTAAAACATATATGCCATCAATCAAAACTCCATTGCCATAAATAATACTATTTTTATGAATTTGACAATCTTTATTATTAAATAAAACTTTAAATCCTTCTGCCGCTAAACACGCAACAGAAATAATATTCTTAGTAACAACCAGAATATAATAGAATTTATTTAATTCTAAAACTAGGCCACTTGTCAATTTGAGACTATATGTTCCTACAGTTTATGCAGCAACCCGTGCTCCATTTCCAACTCGTAGGTCCAACTCTCCTTTAGCCAGCCTTCTACGGTTCTGCAACCCCTGCACAAAAGTACAGATATGAGTACCACATCCAGTATCTAATACCAATATAGACTCATAAGGAACTGTAGTGAAATTTTCAATCATGACATACCTGAAGTATAATCATCTTTCAGCTTTGTCCTCTCATGCTCAGAAAATGCAGCCGTAAGCCATTCCACTCTCACTTCAGAGAAGGATTTAAGCTCAACATGATTTCTCTTACATTCTACCTCCTTTATGAGTTTTCTCTTAACTTTTAAACCTCTCATCCTTTTGATCTTGAGGTCTTTAGCAACAAGTAGATCCTCCAAATCATTTTGATATTGAATATCAACTAGCTCGAGCATATCAATCATTTGAGATAACCCACAGTCACGGCTCTTAAAGGCAAATTCTGATTTAAATGCACTGTACCTCTCAGGTAGACCTTTCAGAATTATTCCTTTTAAGTCATCCAGACTATAGTTAATTCTAAATTTCTTTAGCTCCTCTGAAATGTCATACACGCGTGTAACAAGTTCAGCTGCCAAAGAGTCTTTTCCCATTCCCACATAATGCATGAAACTTTCCACTTCACCAAGTTTTGGGAGATTCTAAAGCAATGACTCTAAGTCAGCTTCTAGGTATAAATTCTGATATTTAGGCAGTATTCCATTGACCATCAAGTATTTTTCTAACTTACAGTCTCTTTGATGCTTCCTATAATCATCAATTTTGCAAGCGAAGGCATTTGCACCGAGATGTTTAAGGCGTGGGTTATTAAGAATATAACGCAAAGCATTATTCTCGAGAACCAAGTTCTAAATTTGATTTTGTCAAGCAGATGATTATTGATTGTTTTATTAAGAGGATACATATTCAACCTAGATATAAGAAAAGAATTATTGCTTTAGACTTAGTGTGAGCAGATGAACTTTTTACCGCCCGCGAGTACCGAGTGAGATGCGTTGCAAGGGGGCAGAGAGATAATAAGACGTTGTGAAGTGTGCCGAGGGATTGACCTTTATTTTAGCGTGATGAAAATATGGATTGACATTGATGTTAAGTTTAGGTCCAATTTGCATGTTAAGGGATACGAGACTTGAAATCCCGTATTTTTAAATAGAGTCGCCACCCGGTTAAGCTCTACCGAGAATTTGGGCACCGGGTGGTTAGACTGTACCTTAATACATAGATTCTAAGTTCAGATGATGCTATCTATTTTACATTAGGCCAAGTTAAAATATTTCATTCTTTCTTAATCGATTTTGATCCACCCTATTTATTTTATTTTCGGTTTTATATGTTGTTTTCACGTCCCTGAGCATTAAAAGCGATAAATAAATTATTACAGTCGTCCAAAAATAAATGCAAAAATTAAAATTATTACAAGGATTTCAAATCCTATACATTTGTCTATACAATAAATTAAATACCCGAAGGCCTAACATACATCTAACCTAAATCTACCTGCAGAAAACGGTTAGCACAGATACGACATGTTGTTTAAGGTATATCACTTAGCATGCATAGTTAGAGGAAAAAATAAGACTCGAGTTAGCGTGAATATGGCATATTCATTTATTATGTTATGAAGCCCGATTGGATGGCTAAAAATAAGGTTCGAACGACGTTTGCGGGAAAATTCTATTTTGTTCAAATTTTAGACTCGATTGTTGTTTTAACCGAATTATTAGTGAAAATGCCATATGGTATAGGATGGGGGTCTATTTTTAGAAGGTTCTGGACCTTCATCATTGCACTATACACCCTAGCTTCTGGAATTCAACTAGGTCAGAAATAAATGAAATAAAATAGCTGTCTAGGAGGTCATATCGCCAGCAGCATGGTTGATACCACCGGCTGCATCTGTGATATCGCTAGCAGTATCAGTCACACATGCAGGCTACATGACTTTCTAGATACCATAAAGAAAGGGTGCTATAAGAAAATGAGGCCTTTGGGGCAAGTGATGTCACTAGCAGTATCAACGATGCCGTTGGCGGCATGGTTGATACTGCCGGCGGCTTCACTTGCCTCCGGCGGCTTCAGCTTCTTGCAGTAATAGCAGGTAATGGTAAAAACGATCGAAAACCCGAAAACAAGCACAAAACAGCACATAATAGCTTAAACAAGTAAGAATGAAGCCAAAGAGCTATGAGACTCAGAATTTTACCTCAGGGCCATAAATCCACCTCTTTGTGATCCAAGGAACACCTCTGGGGAGCCTTCAAAGATGATTTAGGTAGTAAATTTAAGGATTTATGTCTCTTAACTCCTATTAAATTGATTTTAACCTAAATTCTACTGATTTTAAGCTTTAGCTAAGAGAATTCAAAGAAGAAAAACCAAGAAAAATGGATTGGAATCCCTTTTCTACTTCTTATCTCACTAAAATTGATTTTCTCACTCTAAAATCTCTCAAGTAAAATTTAGATGTGTTGTTTTTGTGTTTTGGAACCCTAATGCATATTTATATAGGCAAAAATGGGGAGTCTTCTAGACCTTTTGGCTAATTTCACCGAAATGGCAAAACGAGCTGGTCAAAGGAAGAAGAAGCTGTCTGTGGAGAAGCCCATTTTGGGCCATGCTGCCGGTGACATGGTGATACCACTGGTAGTATGGGTGATGCTGCCAGCAGCATCATCTTCCTACAAGCTGATAACTAGCAGGCCCACAAGCCCACAAAGCTGCCAAAAGGGGTCAAGAGAGGGTCAAAGGGCATCTTTTTGAATTTTAATTGGTATTTAGAGATTAATTTAAATTTGGGTGCAAATCATCGGTTCAAGCTCCTACCGGATGAGTTATCGGACACCCCAAACTGAATTCTTATGAGAAATAAAATTCGCGGGGAATTTTATATCGGTAATTAAAACTCCAAAGAATTTTTATTATGAGGAATAAAATCAGGAATACGTCATTATCATCTCGCAAGAGGGACTGCAAAATCTCATGCTCACAAGCTGCCCCTCAAGGGATCACTAGTGCCACATTTCAGTATGATCGCATGAAAGAGCAAGGGATAAGAATGATACATGATAGATGGCTAGCTTGCCCCTTGGTCGGGCTTGTGCTTTGTGGAATAGATGCCCCTTAGTCAGACTTATGCTTTGTGAATTGGTTGCCCCTTGGTCGGACTTGTGCTTTGTGGGTTGGATGCCCCTTGGTTAGACTTGAGCTTTGTGGATAGGTTGCCCCTTTGTCGGACTTGTGCTTTACGGATTAGTTGCCCCTTGGTCGGACTTATGCTTTGTGGATTGGTTGCTCCTTGGTCAGACTTGTGCTTTATGGATTGGTTGCCCCTTGGTCGGACTTGTGCTTCAAGAAGAGATTGCCCCTTAGTTGGACTTACGCTTTATGGATTGGTTCCCCCTTGGTTGGACTTGCGCTTTGTGGATTGATTGACCCTTGGTCAAACTTGTGCTTCATGGATTGGTTGCCCCTTGGTCGGACTTGCACTTTATGGATTTGTTACCCATTGGTTGGACTTACACTTTGTGGATTGGTTGCCCCTTGGTCGGACTTGTGCTTTGTAGATTTGATAAAGTGTAGTTTCTGCAACAAGCAATAAGTGAAAGATCAAACCTATTCTTAAATGACATTTTTATTGCTTGATCGATTTTGTGAAATAAAAATATTTTTGCCCCTTCGATCAACAGTAAAAACTTAATAATAAAAAGTACAAGGGTTTTAGAAGTCTTGGATGATAGGACGATGGTTTAACTAAAAGCGACATGTACAGGGTCACGCTGCGATCTCAGAGGGGTGAACCTAAAGGCGACATGTATGGGGTCATGCTGGGACCTTTAGTTGGCGTTCTTAGGGCAAACCCAAAGGGTAACACATATGGAGACTGTATCAGGGACCTTCAGTTGGTGTTCTAGGGGTGAACCCAAAGGGTGACACGTATGGAGACTGTATTAGGGACTTTCAGTTAGCGTTCCAAGGGGTGAACCCAAAGGGTGACACGTATGAAGACTGTATCAGGGACCTTCAGTTGGCGTTCCAGGGGTGTGGCCTAAATGAAGATATTTAGCTTGCCCCTTGCGGTAGTACCTACAACTAGTGATAAGTAAAACAAGATTAAATAGATTTTTAAATGACATTTTTATTGCTTGATCGATTTTGTGAAACAAAAATATTTTTGCCCCTTTGATCACCTGTAAAAATGTGATAATTAAAAGTACAAGAGTTGCAGAAGTCCTGGAATGTCAGGACTAGAGCCAAGATTCCACTAGATTTGCTGAGGGATGCCTTGATGTCGCTGGCAACTTGACCGATGCCGCCGACGATATGAATCAATACCGCTGGCTGTATGGATGCCATGTGCATCTTTGATCGGTTAAAAGAATTCAAAATTAAAATTGGGGATGTGATGCCGTCGACGGCATGACTGATGTTGCTGCCGGTATGAATTGATGTCGATAGTGGCATGGACGGACAGTTTCAGATAAATTAAAACTCCTCAAATTCTGTGTGGGGTTTTAAAAAGAGTAAAATTCTTCCTCTTTCTAAAAAAAATCGAAATAGCCCCCCTTTTCTCTCTACTTTCTCTCTAGCAAGCTAAATCCTTCACCCTTTCTTTTATCTCAACAATGAAGAGGATTCCAAGGCCTCTCAAGGGAAAATCGGCCGTTAGGGAAGGCTTGCCTGACTCCTCCATTAAAGGGCTAAAACTTTGCTCGGTTCCCACTGGGTATAGCTTGAAGGTGTAGGATAAGATGCATGGCTATAGAATCGATTCTCCTATCACCGACTTGACCCCGGATGAGGAGAAACATATCTGCTACGTCCAAGTAAACCTACAAACTCGGATTTCTTAGTTTAGGTTAAGTTTCAATTTCGGCATTAGGCTCGAAACTTTGCCATGATAGGGGTTATAAACATGAAATTGATTGATTAGAAACTGATATTGCATGATTTAGGCTTGATTTTTACTGTTTTTAGGCTTTGGATTTGATTGATTATGGTTTTTGTGGTTTTGACACGCTGGGTTTGATTTTTGGGGCAAAACTAAGTTTTGCCCGCAGGTTATAATATCGCCAGCAATATTGCTTCTAGCAAAAGCGAGCCTTCCAACAGATAATAGAGATGAGAAAATAAACCGAGACTTATCTATTTTGCTTTTGATTTTTGCAGCCGCATGGACTGACCTATACCGGGGGTATGGGTACGATCGGTAAGTGGTGGTACCATATTTTCGAGGAGGATCCAGAGCTTGTGGTGGCCATTAACAAGATAGGTTTTGTCAATCTAGCCCATATTATACCCCTTCTGATGCCGAAGCTCTCTCATTCGGCGGTGACAGCTTTGACGGAAAAGTGGTCCGAAACCACTCACACCTTTCACATCTTATTCGAGGAGGTAACCATCACACCTTCCGACGTGTTGGCTATTATCCGGCTCCCGTGGAAGAATGAGGTCATCCATTTTGATATGTATATGGATAAGTACTACACTGAGAAGCCTATGGTGAGGTGGGTGAAGGAGTTATTTGGCTTGAAGCACATCTGAGGGCGATTATCATATAGAGAGCTGCACAAGCATTGGGTAGGAGTTGGTGTAGTTCCCGAGGAGGATCGTGATGCTTGCGTCCATTCTTTTATGATATCTTTGCTCATTGTATTGTTATTCGCAGTCTCGGGCAGCAAAATTAATTATGGGCTGATATCTGCTGTTGAGGATGTGGCCAGCATCAGCAAGAAGAACTGGCCCAGGGTCATCTTGGCACAGCTTTACCGAGGACTGGATACGGGCGCTAGAAAGAAAGGGAAAGCCCTCCGAGTTAGCCATTTGCTCCTATAGGTGCACCCTTCTTGAAAATATTTAACAAATTCTTTGCTTGATTCGCATGCTTTACCTATTTTGGATGTTTTAGACTGATTAATTGTTCACTTTTACAGGTCTGGGCTTTTGAACACCAAATCCTTCTGCCAGTCAAGTTCAAAGTCACTGTGCCGCTGGGTTCTCACTTCCTTTCCGGTGGTGTGGTGGTATCAGAGGGAAAAGCAAGTACCCCACGAGCTATCGGGAGTCTTTAAGAAGCGCGCGATTGAGCTTGGTAGGCAAAATTTTGACCTTGATTCCTGTTTCACACTTAAACGAAACATTAGTAGACAAAATGCATTTATGAATTTACATTGCGCTTACATTGATTGTTTACTTAGTTGTTTGTTTAGATTAACCATGACCCTTTTGACGAGGTGGAGAACCTGGTGGAGGGGCTTAGAGTCCGCAAGGAGGTGGATGATCGGCGGTTCGTGATGGAATGCCCCATATCCCTGGAGCGGTACCTAGGGGAGCACATTTGGGGTTGGAGGTTCATTACTACCTCTGCGAGACCAGTGCCTGCAGACCTCCTATAGGCTTATGGTGGACTTACTTAATGATCACTTATGCGGCGGATAAGGCTGACTACCTGGAGGGGAATGGTCGGGTCATTCCAAGCATTTCGAGTTCGTAATAGTAGCACCAGCAGTGCCTATGCCCCCATATTAAGAAGGATGACACAATAGAGTATCATAATGAGAAGTTGAGGGAGGAGGAGAGCAGGCGGCTCAAGGGCATAGTAGGAGATGTGAAGGAGGAACATGAGGAAGAGGAGGAAGAAGGTGAAGAAGAGGAGGGCAAACCTGTGGGAGAGGGTGAGGTAGGTGAAGGAGCGGTCGATGGGAGCGTACCGATGTCTCACGGGGAGTACCGCTATTTTAAGGTATGATTGTATTTTATGTTTGCTTTTTATGCTTTTTAGGAACCCCCTAGGAAGAGAGGCCATGATGACAATCGCGGGACACGGTACTATGGCATGGCTGAGGGCGTAGAGTTTGTAGAGGGGCACCTGTCAAATCCTCTAGAGACCCAATTCCTGCTAATGAATTCAAGGGGTGATTTTTGGCCAAGAGATATAGGCTCGAGCCGCAACCCGTTGAACTTCATACTAGAGAACACTACTATGTAAGCTCTGCATAATTCTGAACATATTCCTGCGATAACCCTTTTGTGGACTTCTTTTGATTGCCCCTTTGGATTTTTCAGGTTACTCGGAGTGAGGCAGAGTGGTTGGCTGGGAATGCCTTCGCTCTCAGGGACACTCTCATTGGACAATTCTTGCTTATTTAGGTATATTCCCTATTATGACATGTTAAAATAAGATAAGATGTATGTATGGATGCTATGAATGATATGCATTATTGTTATTTTCCTTATTTGCAGAACCAATTGGATGCTACTGTTCGTAAGAGGAGGAGCAAGCAAAATATGGATTTTGCACACCTCGGATATAAGTTAAAGGGGAGTGAAGATGGCAGCCGATCGATGTCCATCTACCGCGCAGGCGGAGTCAAGCAGCATTCCGATGACGGAGGATAGGGAAGAAGACAAAGATATGGCTAACCGTTGGCTCGTGGATGACCCGGATGTCTCCTCTCATCCCCCTAGTGGCGATGGGATACTTTAGATAGTTGTTTACCTGTTTATGAATCTTTTCTTTGGTTTGTATGCCCTTGATACATTGGGTTTGAATAATCTTAGATTTCAGATGTGATTTTGGTTTCATTTAGGCTTAGCATTTGGAAATTTTGGACGGTTGAGCCTTCGGGCTTTTAATTTGAATAAAATGCGGATTTGTGATCGAACAGGTTTTGGAAATAGATTACAGGGCTTGTTTATAGGTTTTTGCATAGGTTGAACTGATGAAAATGGTTCTGATGCCACCGAGAAATAATCCCATGCCGCCGGCGACATCACTGATATCACCCCATTTTAACCCATATCATCGGCGGCATCAACAACATCGCCAGCGACATCACTTGCCCAGAAATCCAATTTCAGCCATTTTGCTAAATTCTGTCATGGCAAGCCATAACCTGTAACTATAGGGTTTTTTTGCAAAGCTTGGGAAACACGGACTGGAAGAAGTTGAAAAAATTTGGTCTTTAGGGGTTTCAATATGTCATGGTGTGGCCTGTAAACCCCATTCAGGCTGATTTCACTTATTGGTCCTATATTGATAGGGGCTTCTGCTATATTTGTGGGGTTAGCCGAGGTCTTGCTCAATATAGACGCTACTTCTACCGACCTGATTCTTATCGATGACCATCTCATACTGCTGCATGTATCTATTACAAATTACTCGCCTTTTTCTGCCCTATTCTGAAATTGACTTAAGGGTACGGCTCATGGAGAAATTGAAACTGAAAGAGGCACCACGGGGGAACCTGAAGAAGTACCTACCAGTTCATCTGAGAGAGGGGGGGCTTATGCGAGCTGATTTTGACTAGTTGACATTTGACAGTCGAATGCCTATTCTGAGGGGGTATACAGATTCACGGACTTAGACTTCCCTTATGTTTTCTTCTATTTTTTATTTTTTTTTATTTTTTTGTCTTTTTTTTACTCTAACTTTTGCATAGACTGCCCCTAGGGGTTTTCAATCTATCGAGTCTTATCTTAATTTTGCCTGAACTGCCCTTTTGGGTTTTCAATCCAGTAGACTTATTATGACTTTTGCATAGACCTGGATGTTTTCAGTCTATCTGGATTTTTGAATTGAAACACTGATGAGCTCGGAGCATCTTCAATTAAGCTTACTTGTGATGTTTTCTCCCTTTGGTCGCTAGGTAGTCATATGATCTCAAGCATAAAGATTTTAGTATGAAAGATACGTTTGTTAATGAATTTAATTGAGTACAAGATGTTGGTAATCATTTCCATTAATCAAACTCCTGGTGCTATCCAGCCTTTACAGGTTTTCAGGTTAACATCTTATTGTTTTTCTCTCGTGCCCTATTTTTTTGCCTAAACCTCCCTTTTCGGGTTTTCAGTCCAGCAGGCAATTTTGAATCATCCCTTAATTTTTGCACAGCTATTTTATGGAATACCGACCGTCGAGTATCACCCTAATTTTTGCTCGATCAGTAAAAGCCCGAAAGGCGAGTGATTTACTTTATCAATTTTTTGCGTGCTGCTTTTCTTGATTTATTTCTTTTAGATTATATATGATAACGCTTAAGCCTATCTTGGTTTATGGGGTTCACAAACTCATTCCTATCCATGTCCATAAGCTTAACCGCCCTTTACTAAGCATCTTCTTTATTACATAGGGTCCTTCCCAATTTGGCCTGAATTTGCCCCTCGCGTCAATGGTAGAAGGTTTCAGCTATTTGAGGACTAGGTCACCAGCCTTCAGGGGGAACTTTTGGTGTCTTACTCAATTGTTATATGCTCGAGCCATACGTTGCTGGTACATCTGAAGGTTTTCAAGAGCCCTTAACTTCTGTTCATCCATCATATTCAGCTGTTCAAACCTCGCCCGAGTCCATTCAGATTCTTTTAACTTAGCCTCCAAGATGACTCTTAAAGAGGTCACCTGAGTTTCAACTGGCAAAATTACTTCCATTCCATAGACTAGGGAGAACGGAGTTTGCTCGATTGGGGTACGAATGCTGGTGCGATACCCCCAAATAGCAAAAGGTAGCTTATCCTTCCAATCCCTGTAACCGGCTATCATCTGAGAAAGAATCTTCTTTACCAATTTATTAGCTGCTTCAATAACTTTGTTGGCTTACGGTCTGTATGGGGAAGATCTGTGGTTTGTATGGTCCTCCTTGGTAAGGCCTGACTTTGTCCCTTATATTGGTGGTAAAGGGTTTCAACTGTATCTTATTTCCATAAACTGAGTGACATTTGGTTTGGGGGGCTTTTGCTTGGTGCCTTTAAAAGGTGTGAATAGTAGTTCATTTAGCTAGTTTGCTTGAGGTTCTTGTGGCGAGTTAATTGATGCTGGGTGAAGATGTGTCCCTCTGCGAGTTTGGTCATTTTCTTGGCGGTAAGATTTGGCTTTCCCTAAAGCTGTGATGATGTGGCTGTGTTTGTTTTGATGAAGGCCAAAGTTTGTCAATTGTGTATGCCTCCATGCCAAGAATGGCCAAAGAACGAGGAATTTTTGGACAAAGCAGGAAATAAGGGACAAGGGTGGGAAATGGGTGGGCTAAAACTGTACGCCTTGATTTTTCATTCCATGAAACAAGCTGAACTTCTTTAATAGGTTTGCGCAAAAGTTGTGAGATTGTTGAGTTAATTCCAGGTGAGATAAAACTTCTTTCTTGATGCTTGTCGATTTTGGTCATGACTAGCCAAAAGCGTTATTCTAACCTTTAAGCACTTTTATTATCTCACTTGTGTTTGATAGGAGTTAAGTTATTGGAAATGATTACCACTTGAGAACTTTCATTTGTACTTGAATTAATTTCATACAGTAAAATATCTCAAATACTGAAAGCATCATGTGTATCTTCATATGAATGCGTGGATCAAATGGTTGAAACACGAAATAAGTAACAAAATAAAAGTTTGCTCATGGAGCCGAATGTTTGGTACATGAAATTGTTCAACAAAACAAAGCAAATAAATCTAAAGATTACATATTAAAGATCATCATCCTACACAAGCGGAGGGTCTTATAAGATCATGCCTATGGAATCGATTGTCCCTACTTGATGCTGAAATTTGGTAGGGGGGTGTTCGAAGTGCTGGGGGCCTTCTCCAGTTCAACAATTTTCCCATCCTTCACTAGACGTTGTATGGCATTGAGTAGGTTTCTACAGTGATCGGTATGATGGCCTACCTGAACATGATATTCATAAAAGTTATTCTCATTCTCAGGTCTGGGTGGCTCATACTTATGGAGGGATCTGAGAAAACTAGCATCCCTCAACTTAGCAAAGATTGATCTGAGTGGTAGCTTATAAGGGTTCTCCGAGACAAAAGGACAGTGGCTAGACTAGGCTATAGCAATTGATGGAAAAGCTTGGATGGCCGTGGATGGGGCTATAGCGAGAGCTCAAGCTATAGCTGGGGTATCGTCGCTTTTTCAAAGCTATACATTTCCTATCTTCTTAGCTCGCTTGAAATCGATTTTCTCATCTTTACTATCAAGGTACATTTTCCTCTTTCCTTTGGCCTTGTCCTTGGGACCGACCACCTTAATGAGTCCCTGTAGGGCATTTGCTTGTTTAGGCATACCAGAAACGGTCATACTTGCCTGGTTGATGAACTTTGTAATGGCACCCATTCTATCTAGCTCGGCTATCTTTCCTTCCTCTACCAGACGATGTATGGCTTGGGCCAAGGATTGGCACCCATTAGTGCGGTGTCCCGGCTAGACATGGTATCCACAAAAGTTTTCCTTCTCGTCTTCTGAAAGGATTTGAGCATACCGACCTTTCTTAACCTAGAGAAGATCACACTAAGGGGTAAAATCCAAGGGCTTATAATGGCAGTTGGGAATGGCTCTTGAGAGGCCCTTCAGCTTTCCTCAGCCTGAGATGGCGATACTCTTGGTTCATTACAACCTTCTGCCTGGTGTATGCTAGAACCCTTAGAAGCCTAACCTCTATTTCCTTGGGGTTTCTTTCCTTTCTGATATGTTACCACTATATGGCAAAAAAAAATTCCACCTCATGTGGCATGCCTAGAGATTGTACAACCCGGTCATTGACCGGTTGATGAATGGCTTTGGGTGTCATGCACGGAGATTACGTGACCTGGTCGGGGATTCTAAACTGACTGTAAGGATAAGGTGCGGATAGATCAAGTCAGGGACAATGCACTATTTCATTATTAAGAAGGTTTTGATGGTATGTCATCCCTTAAGGCACCGTGATAAACTGAGGATAACTTGGAGTAAGAAGTGGTAGAGGCACTGTTGGTCGATCTGATCCCCTAGGGAGGGCTGAGAATTGATGGGTAAAATCATTAGGAAATGGAGGAAGGATTGAGCATTAGGCTATGGGTCTTAGGCTTTGAGGTAAGAAAGGGAAAGCTGACTGGGCCACGGAGGTCTGACTGAGTTGGAATAGACTAGGCTAAGGCTGGGTCGAAACTGACTGGACCGGAAGCTGAGTACGCTGAATTGGCTGTGCCCTTATTAGATTACATAGAACCTGGTCTGAACCATTCTGAACAAATCCATTCTGATGCTAAGTCTGATAGTTTAATTTTGAAACCCAACCAGTGTTCTTACTTGCTAGGGCTCACCTGACAGATAATTGTACTATTGTTTAGATTTGTTCCCAAATAGTATTGTGGAAGAGATTTGAGCAGATAAATTAGGTCATGGCAGTGGCGATTTCTATGCTAAGAGATGGCGGAGGAACTGTTCTAATAGTACGGGTGGAACTAGCTTGGTCCTCGATCAGGGCAAGGTCATCATCATAAGGGAGAGCCACGGTTGGTTGCGAAGACTAGCTTAAAAGCCATACTGATTGGAATCATGAATTGAAGGGTTAGAACATGTGTGAATTGTGTAATGACATGGATGCATGGTTTTACCCTTAATTGATGCATGATATGTATAGCTGCACGTAGACGTGGTTAGTGATGATGCGACGGCTTAACCCTCCAACATATGTGGGAATTTTATGCCTCGCGCCATACATAGCGATATGTGGTGACACAACAGAGGTACAAAAAAAGTCCTACGGATGTTTCTAAACTTCTTCCACGAGCGGAAGTGGTAAGGGTAAGTTAATTTTTGGCTCTTAAAGCTGATGCATAGGTGATGCATGAGCATGTAGCATATAGTACATGAAACGTCCCTCTGCCGACCTTATGAATCCCGCATAATGCCTCTTTGGAAGGATGGAGTTTGGCCTCTTCACCGGTAATGGCGAAAGAAGTGCATCCCAATTATTTTCATTGTTTTGGTAATCCTAAAGGGTTGAAGTGCTAAGGCTTTTTCTAGCGCAACTTTGGTATAGGGTTGTTGATGTAGAAGGTTCTCGTTTACCTTGATTCCACATTACTCAACCACTCCCCAAATAGGTGTGATCGTAGGAGTTAACATGTTGGTTAAAATGAGTGATCCACCCACTAGGCATCCTTAATTCCAAATAGGGCATGAGTGATACTTTTGTGAGCTTCTCGAGTAAAATGGGGCACTTAAAAATTACCGAACTATCTACACGCGTATTTACGGATAAAACGTTATAAAAGAATGAAGTTTTAATCTGGCCAATGATTTTAATACATCATCAAAATCCTTTAAACTTATTGAAAAATTTAAGTTCAAGTTTAAAGAGATTCGTTCCCCAGCAGAGTCCACTGTGAGTGGATGACCTTTTTCCTGCCCTCGAGGACTGCATGAGATACGTCGCATGGGGGCGGAGAGATAACAAGATGCTGTGAAGCATGCTGAGGGATTGACCCTTATTTTAGCATGATGAAAATATGGATTGACGTTGATGTTGAGTTTAGGTCCAATTTGCATGTTAAGGGATACGAGACTTGAAATCTCGTATTTTAAAATAGAGTCACCACTAGGTTAAGCTCTACCGGGAATTTGGGTATGATATTCCCACCGGGTGGTTAGATCGTACCTTAAAACAGAGATTCCAAGTTCGGATGATGTTATCTATTTTACATTAGGCCAAGTTAAAATCTTTCATTCTTTCTTAATCGGTTTTGATCCACCCTATTTATTTTATTTTCGATTTTATATGTTGTTTTCGCATCCCCGAGCATTCAAAGCGATAAATAAATTATTACAGTCATCCAAAAATAAATGCGGAAAAAATTATTACAAGGCTTTCAAATCCTATACATTTGTCTATACAATAAATAAAATACCCGAAGGCCTAACATACATCTAACCTAAATCTATCTGTAGAAAATGGTTAGCATAGATACGATACGTTGTACGAGCTGTATCACTTAGCATGCATAGTTAGTGGACAAAAAAGACTCGAGTTAGCGTGAACATGGCATATTCATTTATTATGTTATGAAGCCTGGTTGGATGGCTAAAAAAGAGATTCGAACGGCATTTGCGGGAAAATTATGTTTTGTCCAAATTTTAGACTCGATTGTTGTTTTAACCAGATTATTAGTGAAAATACCATATGGTATGGGGTGGGGTCTGTTTTTAGAAGGTTCTGGACCTTCATCGTTGTACTATACACCGTAGCTTCGAGAATTTAACTAGGTTGGAAATAAACAAAATAAAACAGCTGTCTAGAAGGTCATATAGCCCGCGGCATGGTTGATACCCCCGACGACATCAGTGATGTTGCTAGCGGTATCAATCATACAGGCAGGCTGCATGACTTTCTAGATACCATAAAGAAAGGGTCCTATAAGAAAATGAGGCCTTTGGGGCAAGTGATGTCGCTAGCGGTATCAACAATGCCATTGTCGGCACGGTTGATACCGTCGGCGGCTTCACTTGCCTCCGGCGGCTTCAGCTTCTTACGGCAGCAGCAGGTAATGGTAAAAAATGACCGAAACCTAAAAACAAGCACAAAACAACACAAATAAGTAAGAATGAAGCTAAAGAACTATGAGACTCAGAATTTTACCTCGGGGCCGTGAATCCACCTCTTCATGATCCAAGGAACACCTCCGAGGAGCTTGCAAAGATGATTTGGGTAGTAAATTTAAGGATTTATGTCTCTAAACTCCTATTAAATTGATTTTAACCTAAAGTCTACTGGTTTTAAGCTTTAACTAAGAGAATTCAAAGAAGAAAAACCAAGAAAAATGGATTGGAATCCCTTTTCTTACTTTTCTACTTCTTATCTAACTAAAATTGATTTTCTCACTTTAAAACCTCTCAAGTAAAATTCAGATGTGTTGTTGTTGTGTTTTGGAACCCTAATGCATGTTTATATAGGCAAAAATGGGGGGTCTTCGAGACCTTTTGGCCAGTTTCACCGAAATGGCAAAAAGAGCTGGTCAAAGAAAGAAGAAGAGGTTGTCTGTGCAGAAGCCCGTTTTGGGCCATGCTGCCGGTGACATGGTAATACTCTCGGCGGTATGGGTGATGCCGCCATTGGCATCATCTTCCTACACGCTAACAGCCAGCGGGCCCACAAGCCAAAAAAGCTGCTAAAAGGGGTCAAAAACTGGTCAAAGGGCATCTTTTTGAATTTTAATAATATTTTAATGGGTATTTAGAGATTAATTTAATTTTGGGTGCAATTCATCGGTTCAAGCTCCTGCTGGACGCGTTATTAGACACGTCGAACTGAATTCTTACGAGAAATAAAATTCGTGGGAAATTTTATATCAGTAATAGAAACTCAAAAGAATTTTTAATATGAGGAATAAAATCAGGACTACATCATCATCGTCTCGCGAGAGGGACTGCAAAATCCCGTGCTCACACTTAGTTCTTGTACTTGCATTTAATTTAAGGTCTCTTAATTAAATACATATTCCTACTATTTTATCAAGGTTCAATTTGAAAACATAATAGCCCCTTCTATTGTCTTTCAAGAAACATGGTCCAACCATTTTCCTTAGTAGGTAGTATCTATAACTCATTTAAGCTAACCCCCTCTATCACGAGTCAAGCTAACTTAAATAGCTATAGAGGATCTAGTCCATTTGCATCTAATGTAATGGTTAGTCCATTTGATTTCCAACCAATGGATGTGTATAACCAATTATATGACTCCTCAAATGATGCCTCCAATCCAGTATTAGCTCCTATGTTATGAACAACTAACCTAGTCCGGTTAAGACTTAACCCTAATTTGAATCATGTGAACAGACGATGTTAAAGAAGAAGGCATGCTGTGCATGATAAATTCATTAGATGAAAAGGCCCAGAAGCACATATTCGATTATTTAGGTAGGCTAACTTTGTCTTAAAATTTATATGGGGATTTATTGGTGCAACCGGTCTTGTCTAATCTAGGACTTATACATGGACATGATTATGAAACTATAACTAATTCTGGGCTAAAAGGAATTAGTAGGTCTAACCTAGGGGTCATGCTCAACTGGTAATTCTTGATCATTCTATCATGCCAAGATTCCACATAGCATGCAAAACAAATAAGGGGGGTTCATTGTTCAAGTTCTTGCACCTATGTCTATAAGTTTTAATTTAACAATTTAAACTTTCATTGTAAAACCATATAATGAATCCAATTCATTATACTATAAATCAACTAATTCAAAAAGTCCCTTTGGTAATTAGAATCTAGAACCGATGAGAATTTCCAGGTAGGAGAGGCCCCCTTGAAGTGAATGAGCAACCAAGTCCAATCCTTGCCAGAATAAACACAGGTCCTTCTGACTCAGTTAACCATAGACTAAGTAAATTAAAAATTTCGTTCTTTTTTAATTTAAGAATTATTCCAAATAATTCAAAATTTATAGTATTTGCAATTTCAAGTAAAATATTGTTAATTTCTAGATAACTACCCTGACTAAGTTTGACTAGAAATATGCTAGGTCTGATTTTCTGTGAATGCCATGCCTAGGAATTTATATCTTGCAATAGAAAATGTTGTGATAACTAGATTAAGTGTTGCTCAAACTTAGTTAGGGTAGTTATATAGAAATTAACAATGTTTTACTTGAAATTGTAAATGCTTTAAATTTTGAATTATTTGGAATAATTCTTAAATTAGAAAAGAATAAAATCTTTAATTTAATTAGTCTATGGTTAACTGTGTCAGAAGGGCCTGTGTTTATTCTGGAAAGGATTAGACTTAGCTGCTCATTCACTTCAAGGGGGCCTCTCCTACCTGGGAATTCTCAACGGTTCTAGATTCTAATTACAAAAGGGACTTTTTGAATTAGTTGATTTCTAGTATAATGAATTGGATTCATTATATGGTTTTACAAATGAAAGTTTAAATTATTAAATTAAAACTTATAGACATAGGTGCAAGAACTTAAACAATGAACCCCCTTGTTTGTTTTGCATGCTATGTGGAGTCTTGGCATGATTATAAATTACCAGTTGAGTATGACCCCTAGGTTGGACCTACTAATTCCTTTTAGCCCGAAATTAGTTATAGTTTCATAATCATATCTATGTATAGGTCCTAGATTAGGCAAGACCGGTTGCACCAATAAATCCCCATTAAAATATTAAGACAAAATTAGCCTTCCTAAATAATCGAATATGTGCTTTTAGGCTTTTTCATTGAATGAATTGCTCACGCACAGCGTGCCTTCTTCTTTAACATTGTCTATTCACATGATTCAAATTAGGGTTAAGTCTTAACCGGACTAGGTTAGTTGTCTATAATATTGGGCTAATGCTGGGATGGAGGCATCATTTGAGGAGTCATATAATTGGTTGTGCACGTCCATTAGTTGGAACTCAAATGGACTAGCCATTGCATTAGATGCAAATGGACTAGATCCTTCGATAGTTATTTAAGTTAGCTTGACTTGTGATAGCGGGGGTTAGCTTAAATGAGTTATAGATGCTACCTACTAAGGAAAATGGTTGGACCATATTTCCCGAAAGACAATAGAAGAGGCTATTATGTTTTCGAATTGAACCTTGATAAAATAGTAGGAATATGTATTTAATTAAAAGACCTTAAATTAAATGCATGTACAAGAACGAAGTCTAAAGCAATAATTCATTTCTTATATCTAGGCTGAATATGTCTTTTGACATTACTAAACGCATGAGACAAATACAGAAATTAACCGGTCCAAATTTCAGTGATTGGTTCAGATCCGTTAAGATAATACTTGCAGAGGAACAATTGGCATATGCATTAGACAAGCTAATTACTGAACATCCTGGCACTGATGCTCCTGTAGAAATGCATGTAGCATAGCATAGGTAAAGTATATGAGAGATTCAGTGGAAGTGACTCATCTATTGCTAGACACGCTTTCTCTTACATTACGTTCACAGTGCGAGGGCATGGGATTAGAGACCATGTTGCTCCATCTTGTTAGCATACATAATGAGATAAGGTTAACGAGATTCTTAACTTCCAAAAGAGTATTAAATCCAAGATGTAGGAAGGAACATCAGTTATGGAACATGTTAATGAACTCAATGAATTAATGGATGGACTTGATGAACTAGGTTCACCTATAAAATTATACATGAGGTGTGATTTCATTCTACAATCTTTACCAAAGAGTTATTCACACTTCGTAAATGAATTCTATTCTAAAGATATTGATTGTCCTATCCCTGAACAGATTAAAATGTTAAAAGATTATATCAATAGTGCTAAAGGAATTATTGTCACCATAATTGATCCTCTCACAAGTGATAAAGGGAAAGAAGAAGATAACTGCTGAGAATGTCTATTTTCAATGCGGTGGGACCAATCATTGGAAGAAAGACTGTGTGGATGCATTTTCTGAGCATGAGAAGATAAAGCTGAAAGATGCTTATACTTCAGGTATGTTCATAATTAAAAATTTCACTATAGTTCCTTATGAGTCTACATGGGTATTAGATACTGGATGTGGTACACATATCTGTACTTCTGTGCAGGGGTTACAAAACCGTTGAAGGCTGGCTAAAGGAGAGTTAGACCTACGAGTTGGAAATGGAGCACGGGTTAGTCTCAAATTGCAAAGTGGCCTAGTTTTTGAATTAAATAAATGCTATTATATTCCGGTTGTTACTAAGAATATTATTTTTGTTGCATGTTTAGCAGCAGAAGGATTTGAAGTTTTATTTAAAAATAAAGATCATCAAATTCGTAAAAATAGTGTTCTTTATGGCAATGGAGTTTTGATTGATGGCATATATGTTTTAAATACTAAAGCTGAAATTTTTAATATGAAGAGATTGAAATTAGATAAAGATAAATCATCCTACTTATGGCATTGTCATTTGGGCCATACAAATGAAGCCCGATTAACTAAGTTACACAAAGGAGGTGACTTAGGCCCAATAGACTGGGAATATTATGGGGCATGTGAACCTTGTTTATTAGGTAAAATGGCAAAGAAACCTTTTAAAGGAAAAAGAGAACGTACCACAAGTACATTGGAAATAATACACACAGATGTATGTGGTCCAATAAATGTGTCTACACATGGAGGATTCGTCTACTTCATATCTTTTATCAATGATTACTCACAATACGGGTATTTGTGCCTTATAAGGCATAAATCAGATAGTTTTGAAAAGTTCAAAGACTACAAGAATGAAGTTGAGAAACAACTTTGAAAGAATATTAAGGCACTAGGTCAGACCGAACTGAAGAATATTTAAGCCAAGAGTTTTAAGATTATCTAAGGGATAGTGGAATATTACCTCAATGGACCCCTCCTTATACTACTCAGCACAATGGCGTGTCTGAGAGGAGGAACAAAACTTTGTTAAACATGGTTCGGTCCATGATGAGCCAAACAAGTCTCAGTAAATCCTTTTAGGGATATGCACTTGAGAGCGCAGTTTATATACTAAACCGTGTGCCCTCAAAATCATTTGATACAACACCGTATGAAAGGTGGTACAGTAAGAAACCCTCTCTTTCTCACCTGAGAGTTTGGGGATGTCCTGCCTATGTTAAAAGGACAATATCAGACAAGCTGGGAGCTAGGGTTGATAAATGCTTGTTCATAGGTTATCCTAAAGAGATAATAGGATATACCTTTTATGATCCTAAGGAATAAAAGTTATTTGTTTCTAGGACCGCTCAGTTCCTTGAGAAGGAATATATGCTTACAAAAGCTAGAGGGAGCGACCTTGAATTTGAGGTTCAAGTAGGTGAACAAGATAATCAACTAATAATTCCTACACCTGATACACAATAGAGTGTGATCAAGGAACAACCTATTACACAACAACCATTGAGTAGATCTGGAAGGGTTCCTAACGCTCCTGAAAGATATGGATTTTCATCACGAATGACAAAAAAATCTTTCTAATGGAGGATGATGAACCTAAGACCTACAAGGAAGTAATAGAGTGCTCAAATCTGATAAATGGTTAAAAGCCATGAAATCAGAAATGGATTCCATGTATGAAAACCAAGTATGGGAATTGGTCGATGCACCTGATGAGGTTAGACCCATAGGTTGCAAATGGGTTTTCAAGAAGAAAACCAACATGTATGGTAATGTAATTACCTATAAGGCAAGGTTGTTGGCAAAGGGTTATAGTTAAAGAAAAGGAATTGACTATGATGAAACCTTTTCACCAGTAGCCATGCTTAAACCCATAAGGATACTCTTGGCCATTGCTGCTCATTATGATTATGAGATCTGGCAGATGGTTATGAAAACCGCTTTCCTAAATGAAAACATGGATCAGGAAGTATATATGATACAACTTAAGGTTTTACATCTCAGAATGGCTCAAAGGTATGCAAGCTGCAAAGATCCATTTATGGACTTAAGTAAGCATTCAAGAGTTGGAATAAGGTTTGATGATACGATCAAAGATTTAGATTCTATATCAAATGCTTATGAGCCTTCTGTATACAAGAAAGTTAGTGGGAGTGCAGTCATTTTCCTTGTGCTATATGTTGATGACATACTGCTAATAGGAAATGACATTTATCTTCTTCAAATGGTAAAGTCGTCGTTGTCGAGAAAGTTCTCCATGAAGGACCTTGGAGAAGCAGCATTTATAATAGGTATAAAGATCTATAGAGATAGATCCAAGAGGCTGCTAGGTCTTTCATAAGATATATACATAGACAAGGTATTGAGTAGGTTCAGCCGTGATCAATCAAGAAGAGGTTATCTTCCAATGTCTCATGGAATTAACCTTTCTAAATCTGAGTGTCCGAGGACACAAGAGGAGAGATTACGCATGAAAGAAATACCCTATGCATCCACAATAGGACCTATCATGTATGTTATAGTATATACATGGCCCGATGTCTCACATGCATTGAGCATCATAAGTTGATTTCAATTTGATCCAAGTGAGAGGCACTGGAAGGCCGTTAAGAATATCCTTAAGTACTTGAGAAGGACTAAGGAAATGTTCTTAGCATATGGAGGACTAGTTTTCAATCTGACAGAGATGACTACAAGTCATAGTCTGGTTACCTGTCTATGTTAAATGGAGGGGCAGTTGTTTGGAAGAGTTCCAAACAGGATGCGACTGCTGATTCAACCACTGAATCTGAGTACATTGCTGCTTTAGAAGAAGCCGTCTCAATAAAGAGATTTATTGGTGATCTCAAAGTGATGTCTAACAGAGAGGATCTTATATTAATATATTGTGATAACACTGGGGCTATTTCTCAGGCAAAAGAACCACGATCTTGTTAGAGAAACAGACATGTACATAGAAAATATCATATAGTTCAAGATATGACCAGGGATAAGGATATACAGATGGAATACGTACCCACAGATCAGAACCTGGCTGATGGTTTGACCAAGCCATTGACATAGATTAAGCATTACCAGTATGCTAACAGTTATGGATTAAGGCACGTAGCTAATTGTCTCTAGTGCAAGTCCGAGATTGTTATACATGATGTATGCCCTAGAGGTAATTAGGGCGATATATCTTAGTTAGATTTATTTGTACGAACAAAGTTATATTAATAAAGGCACTATTTTGTTATATAAATGACTGTGAAAATATATTATGACTGGTTTAGAAAATATTCATTGATGTGTTTGCAAAAGTCCATGACATAATCATAGCACGTATTGCAAGGGCATAGTGAGACTATGTTGGTGAGAACTGGTTCGTGTGCAATTATGATCTGTTTAAATATCCCTAGTTATAATATCATCAAGACTGGACATTGATGAATATGGATAGACTAGCATGTGTCGTCATACCTCTTGAATATGATTCAGAGTAGCATTTCACCAGTGCTAGAGGGTGGTACCTTGGGTTAACACATGAATGTGTTTAGGGAAATACATTAGAGACCGCTATAAGATAACACTTGATAATCTATATTATATGTCGGTGTTTTGATCTTCTCATTGTAATAGCAGTACAAATATCCTTAGACCTAAGATAAGGGATGTCAATAGAGTGGGGATAATCCAAAAATTATAGCAGCCGAACCAAAGGGTTTTAAGGGAAAACCCGAAAATTTTCACCCATGGGGATGGGGAAAATTTTACCCCCGATTGAAAATTAGGGTGGAAGTGGATGAAGCTATATCCACCCCATAGAAATTTCTATCCGCTCCCAAAAAAAATACCCGTATAAATTCCAAACAATCCCCGAAAAATCCCCTTTATATTATATTGATAAATAGACATATAAGAAATTGTGGGGAAGGAGAACAGGCGCAAGTTCCTTAATTTCTGTACACTTTTGGTAATAAGGGAATCTTTTTTTTACTCTTTTGGTAATAAGGGAATCTTAATGTGCATAGTATGCTCCTATTCTTACTCTTATTCCAGAATGTATGCTCAAGTTTAAGCCCAGCCATAAATCCAACTTAATTATTTATTTTTTTTATAAAATATGTAACCAACCCTACTATTGTGTACACATCAACCAGGGATTTACTTGAACTATTTTATATTATCTGTGAAAATTTAGACATTTATAATATTGGATTTGTATATCAATGTGTTGTATTGTAACTATATACAATTTTAATATTGATTGGATTGAGTACAATTAATTTTTTTAAAACTTTATTGTGGATGGGGATTCCCCCAAACCCGTAAGGAATGGGCGTGAAAAAAATCTGAAACATCAAATAGGGATTCCCCGAACCCGCCCCCGAAAGCTATTGGGTGCGGAGTGGGGGGTATATCACCCGCTCCCGCCCCGCCCCGCCCCATTGACATCCCTACCTGAGATACTAGTTACCTTTTTCAGATGTTGCTATACTTTGGATTATACCTATACATTCTATGAGATTGGATGTCACGGATAATTATGGGTATAATTGATGTCTGTCTGTTGGTAAGCTGAGTAGTCATGATAGAATCTATCACTCCATTATAGCAATATAAGAGAGATGTACCTTAGCCACTTGTAAGAATTGACACACTCGTAAACCTCTGATCAGAGTATGAGTTGATAGGATGGGATCCTGATCAACACATTAAATGGTTGAGTAGTGTACTTGTGCAGCAAGACTAAACTACTTGGGTAGCTATTAAAGCTACTAGTGGACTAACACTTAAATCAAGTCCTAGAAACCAGATGGTACTTAACAATTGATAAAAGGAGTGAATTTTATTGATACTATTGCAAAATCGGGATTAAGTCACATGCACATGACGTTCCAAATATTGAGGGGTCATATGCCTTTGCTAGAGGCCAC
The DNA here is from genome assembly GCA_947683365.1 of Euphorbia pulcherrima. Lineage (NCBI taxonomy): Eukaryota > Viridiplantae > Streptophyta > Magnoliopsida > Malpighiales > Euphorbiaceae > Euphorbia > Euphorbia pulcherrima. Next base: position 12,750,167 of record CANTUS010000016.1, read on the forward strand.
TATAATCGATCAAAGTAATTGAAGGCCATAACGGTCTGGAGCTCTGAGTCGGTCAATTCCTAAGAAGGGATTGAGAGAGGTTAAACTTTTGGCAGCTCGATATTACGGGATCCTATAAGGTCACACACTTTGAGTTACGACTGAGGTAAGTAAAGAATTGTTAGACTAGGTATAATCTAGAAGAGCAAGAAAATATGGTTGGACCGTAACATATTGGTTAGACCAATATTCATTGGTTGGATCAATGAGCCTGATAAATAATAAGGAGGATAAAATAAATAAAGGGAAGACTGGACTGAAATTAGTGGGATTTATTAATATTGGATGTTGAATAAGTCTGCGCAAGTAGGTCTGAAAATGTATTGTTGGACAGTATATAAAAGACCTGCACATGGGCCACATGGCAACACTATTTGGAACAGTGTTGCACATGGCCCATGGGGGCACGCACAAGTGAGCTGCAAGAAACAGCTCGCTTGTGCGTTGCATAAGCCCAAGGGGCTGTGCAGGTGCGCAGCCCTCATGGGCTTGCACTGCGGGCCACAATACGCACTAGAGTACGAGCTGCATGGAGTGTAGCCCATGGCGGGCTGCACTTTCTTGGGGCCTGTGCAGCCTACCATCCCAAGCCCATAAGGGACTGCTGGTCGAATGGCCAGCAGTCTCCCAGTTAGACTAGCTCAGAGTATTCTAGTTGGTTTCCAACTCTTCTAGGGTTTTAATTAAATACAAGTTTCCCTTTTTATTTTATTTCTGATTGGTTGAGGTTAGGGACTTTATTGTCCTTTGAACAATTCCTAACCACTATAAATAGAAGCCTTCTCCTTCTTTATTTTTTGTCCTGAATTTTATAATCCCTCTCTTGCTTTCTTATTCTCTTAATTGTTCTGATTCCTAAAAGTAATCTGTCGAAAGACGTATTTACTTAGAATAGAAAACTAAGGGAATTTCTTCTAGAATAATTTAGTAGGGAGAAGTTAATCATTCTCCACTCTTTTATCGGTTCTTCCTTTCTAAAAGGTTTTGGTTGGTAGTGCTCGTGTAGACTATTTATAGAGGACTTCTACTTTGGAGTCTGTGCACGTAGCTGAGGGGTCATTCTGCCGACATTGGGATTCACGCTTCAATTAGTAGGTGGTTAAATTATTATTAGGTCCTTTTAATAAGTTTTTATGACCTAGAATAAATTAAGACTAGCATTATTATCAATCATGCTATGCTTAGGAGATCCAGGGAACTAGCTTAAAATTTTTGAACTTTCGCTGCACCTATTTTACTTGCTAAAACCTTAGTCTAGACCAACAGGCTCTGATACCACTATTGGTCTAGATTAAGGTTTTAGCAAGTAAAACAGGTGCATCAGAAGTTTAAAAATTTTAAGCTAGTTCCCTGGATCTCCTAAGCATAGCATGATTAATAATAATGCTAGTCTTAATTTATTTTAGGTCATAAAAACTTATTAAAATGACCTAATAATAATTTAACCACCTACTAATTGAAGCGTGAATCCCAATGTCGGCAGAATAACCCCTCAGCTACGTGCACAGACTCCAAAGTAGAAGTCCTCTATAAATAGTCTACACGAGCACTACCAACCAAAACCTTTTAGAAAGGAAGAACCGATAAAAGAGTGGAGAATGATTAACTTCTCCCTACTAATTTATTCTAGAAGAAATTCCATTAGTTTTCTATTCTAAGTAAATACTTCTTTCGACGGATTACTTTTAGGAATCAGAACAACTAAGAGAATAAGAAAGCAAGAAAGGGATTATAAAATTCAGGACAAAAAATAATGAAGGAAAAGGCTTCTATTTATAGTGGTTAGAAATTATTCAAAGGACAATAAAGTCCTTAACCTCAAACAATCAGAAATAAAATAAAAAGGGAAAACTTGTATTTAATTAAAACCCTAGAAGAGTTGGAAACCAACTCAAATACTCGGAGCTTGCTTAGGGAGCAAGATCCTAGCCTGACTGGGAGACTGCTGGCCATTTGGTCAACAGTCCCTTATGGGCTTACGAAGGAGCACAAGCCCACCAGGCTTGCACCTGTCGAGCACAGGCCCGCATGGGCTGCGCTCCACACAGCGCACACTCTAGTGCGCACTGCGGCCCGCAGCACAAGCCCATGAGGGCTGCGCGCCTGCAAAGCCCCTTTAGCTTGTGTAGCGAGCAAGCGAGTTGCTTCTTGCAGCTCGCTTCTACATGCCCCCATGGGCCATGCGCAACACTATTCTAAATAGTTCTGTCATGTTGGCCATGCTTAGGTCTTTTATGTACCATCCCAAAGTACATTTTCTGACCCACTTGAGCAAATTTATTCAACATCTAATATTAATAAATCCCGCTAAGTTCAGTCCAATATTCCCTTTATTTATTTTATCCTCCTTATTATTTATCAGGCTCATTGGTCCAACCAATGAATATTGGTCTAACCAATATGTTATGGTCTAACCATATTTTCTTGCTCTTCTATATTAGACCTAGTCTAACAATTCTTCACTTAGCTCGGTCGTAACTCAAAGTGTGTGACCTTATAGGATCCCGTAATATCAAGCCACCAAAAGTTTAACCTCGTCAATCCCCTTTTAGGAATTGACTGGCTCGGAGCTCCAGACCGTTATGGACTCTAATTACTTTGATCGATCATAGTGGCCTCTAGAAAAGGCATATGACCCCTCAATATTCGGAATGTCATGTGCATGTGACTTAATCTTGGTTCCACAATAGTATCAATACAATTCACTCATTCTATCAACTGTTAAGTACCATCTAGTTCTCGGACTCAGTTTAAGTGTTAGTCCACTAATAGCTTTAATAGTGACCCTAGTAGTTTAGTCTTGCTACCAAAGTACGCTACTTAACCGTTTAATGTGTTGATCAGGATCCCATCCTATCAACTCATACTCTAATCAAAGGTTTACGAGTGTGTCACTTCTAAAAAGTTGCTAAGGTACATCTCCCTTATATTGCTATAATGGAGTGATAGATTCCATCTTGACTACTCAGCTTACCAACGGATAGACATCAACTATACCTGTAATTATCCGTGACATCCAATCTTATAGAATGTATAGGCATAATCCAAAGTATAGCAACATCTGAACAAGGTAACTAGTATCTCAGGTCTAAGGATATTTGTACTGCTATTGTAATGAGACGATTAAAACACCAATACATAATATAGATTACCGAGTGTTGTCTTATAGCGGTCTTTAATGTATTTCCCTGAATACATTCATGTGTTAATCGAAGGTACCACCCTCTAGCATAAGAGATATACTACTCTAAATCATATTCAAGAGGTATGGCGACACATGCTAGTCTATCCGTATTCATCAATGTCCAGTCTTGATGATACTACGACTAGGGATATTTAGACAAATCATAATTGCACACGAACCAGTTCTCACCAACATAGTCTCACTATGCCCTTACCATACGTGATATGATTATGTCATGGACTTTTGCAAACACATCCGTGAATATATTCTAAACCAGTCATAATATATTTTCATAGTCATTGATATAACAAAAGAGTGCCTTTATTAATATAACTTTGTTCGTATAAATAAAACTGACTAAGATATATCGCCCTAATTGCCTCTAGGGCATACATCATGTCTAACAATCTCCCACTTGCACTAAAGCCAATTAGCTACGTGTTGTAAGCCATAACTGTTAACATACTGGTCATGCTTAATCTGTGTCAAAGGCTTGGTTAGACCATCTGCCAGGTTCAAATCTGTGGGTATGTATTCCATCTGTATATCCTTATCCCTTATCATATCTTGAACTATATAATATTTTCTATGTACATATCTATTTCTCTGACGAGACCTTGGTTCTTTTGCCTGAGCAATAGGCCTAGTGTTATTATAATATATTACTATTGGATCCTCACTATTAGACACCATGCTAAGATCACCAATAAATCTCTTTATCCAGACAGCTTGTTTTACTGCTTCTAAAGAAGCAATGTACTTAGATTCAATGGTTGAATCAGCAGTCATATCCTATTTAGAACTCTTCTAAATAACTGCCCCTCCATTTAACATAAATAGGTAACCTGACTATAAGTTGTAGTCATCTCTATTAGATTGAAAACTCACATCAGTGAATCCCTTTACTGTGAGATCACCTCCTCCATTTGCTAAGATCATTTCCTTAGTCCTTCTCAAGTACTTAAGGATATTCTTAACGGCCTTCCAGCGCTTCTCACCTAGTTCAGATTGAAATCTACTTGTGATGCTCAATGCGTGTGAGACATCAGGCCGTGTACATACCATAGCATACATGATAGATCCTTTTATGGATGCATATGGTATTTATTTCATGCACAATCTCTCCTCTTGTGTCCCCAGACACTCAAATTTAGAAAGGTTAATTCCATGAGACATTGGAAGATAACCTCTTCTTGATTGCTCAAGGTTGAACCTTGTCAATACCTTATCTATGTATGTATCTTGTGAAAGACCTAGCAGCCTCTTAGATCTATCTCTATAGATCTTTATACCTAGTATAAATACTACTTCTCTAAGGTCCTTTATGGAGAACTTTCTTGATAACCACGACTTTACCATTTGAAGAAGAGAAATGTCATTTCCGATTAGCAGTATATCGTCAACATATAGCACAAGGAAAATGACTGCAGTCCCACTAACTTTCTTGTATACACAAGGCTCATAAGTGTTTGATATAAAATCTAACTCTTTGATCGTATCATCAAACCTTATATTCCAACTCCTGAATGCTTGCTTAAGTCCATAAATGGATCTTTGCAGCTTGCATACCTTCGAGCCATTCTGAGATGTAAAACCCTCAGGTTGTATCATATATACATCTTGATCCATGTTTCCATTTAGGAAAGTAGTTTTCACATCCATCTGCCAGACCTCATAATTATAATGAGCAACAATGGCCAAGAGTATCCTTCTGGATTTAAGCATGGCTACTGGTGAAAAGGTTCCGCCATAGTCAATTCCTTTTCTTTGCCTATTACCCTTTGCCACTGACCTTGCCTTATAGGTAATTACATTACCATTCATTTCAATTTTCTTCTTAAAAACCCATTTGCAATCTACGGGACTAATCTCATCAGGTGCATTGACCGATTCCCATACTTGGTTTTCATACATGGAACCCATTTCTGATTCCATGGCTTTTAACCATTTATTATAATCTAAGCACTCCATTGCTTCCTTATAGGTCTTAGGTTCATCATCCTCGATTAGAAAGATTTGTTTATCATCCGTGATGAAAAATCCATATCTTTCAGGAGCATTGGGAATCCTACCAGATCTACGCAATGGTTGTTGTATAACAGGTTGTTCCTCAATCACACTCTGTTGTATATCAAGCGTAGGAATTATCAGTTGATTATCTTGTTCACCTACTTAAACCTCAAGTTCAAGTTCATTCCCACTAGCTTTTGCAAGCATGTGTTCCTTCTCAAGGAACTGAGCGGTTCTAGAAACAAATACCTTTTGTTCCTTAGGATCATAAAAGTTATATCCTACTGTCTCTTTAGGATAACCTATGAATAAGCATTTGTCTGCCCTAGCTCCCAGCTTGTCTGACACTATCCTTTTAATATAGGTAGGACATCCCAAACTCTCAGGTGAGAAAGAGAGGGTTTCTTACCACACCACCTTTCGTATGGTGTTGTATCAACTGATTTTGAGGGCACACAGTTTATTATATAAACTGCGCTCTCAAGTGCGTATCCCCAAAAGGATTTTCTGAGACTTTTTGGCTCATCATGGACCGAACCATGTCTAACAAAGTTATGTTCCTCCTCTTAGACACTCCATTGTGCTGCGGAATATAAGGAGGGGGTCCACTGGGGTAATATTCCATTATCCCTTAGATAATATTAAAACTCTTGGCTTAAATATTCTCCACCTCGGTCTGACCATATTACCTTAATATTCTATCCTAGATGTTTCTCAACTTCATTCTTGTAGTCATTGAACTTTTCAAAACTATCTGATTTGTGCCTCATAAGGTACAAATACCCATATCGTGAGTAATCATCGATAAAATATATGAAGTAGATGAATCCTCCATGTGTAGACACATTTATTAGACCACACACATTTCTATGTATTATTTTCAATGTACTTATGGTATGCTCTCCTTTTCTTTTAAAGGCATTCTTTGTCATTTTTTCTAATAAACAAGGTTCGCATGCCCCATAAGACTCCCAGTCTATTAGGCCTAAGTCACCTCCTTTGTGTAACTTAGTTAAGTGGGCTTCGTTTATATGGTCTAAATGACAATGCCATAAGTAGGATGATTCTTTGTCTAATTTCACTCTCCTAGCATCATTCATATTAAAAATTTTAGCTTTAGTATTTAAAACATATATGCCATCAATCAAAACTCCATTGCCATAAAGAACACTATTTTTACGAATTTGACAATCTTTATTTTTAAATAAAACTTCAAATCCTTCTGCTGCTAAACACGCAATAGAAATAATATTCTTAGTAACAACAGGAATATAATAGCATTTATTTAATTCTAAAATTACGCCACTTAGCAATTTAAGACTATATGTTCCTACAGCTGATGCAACACCCATGCTCTATTTCAAACTTGTCAGTCCAACTCTCCTTTAGCCAGCCTTCTACGGTTCTGCAACCCCTGCACAAAAGTATAGATATGAGTACCACATCCAGTATCTAATACCCATGTAGACTCATAAGGAACTGTAGTGAAATTTTCAATCATGAACATACCTTAAGTATAAGCATCTTTCAGCTTTGTCTTCTCATGCTCAGAAAATGTAGCCACATAGTCTTTCTTCCAATTATTGGTCCCACCGTATTGAAAACTGGCATTCTATGTCAATTTAACATGTGATTCCTCTTTCTTATGAGAGGTTCAATTGGGGTGACAACAGTTCCTTTAGCACTATTGTCATAATCTCTTAACATTTTAATTAGTTCAAGGATAGGACAATCAATATCTTTAGAATAGAATTCATTCTCAAAGTGTGAATAACTCTTTGGTAAAGATTGTAGAATGAAATCACACCTCATGTATAATTTCATAGGTGAACCTAGTTCATCAAGTTCATCCATTAATCCACTGAGTTCATTAACATGTTCCATAATTGATGTTCCTTCTTGCATCTTGGATTCAAATACTCTTTTAGAAGTCAAACAATAGTTAACATCAATAAAGTTCAAGGTTACAGATACAGAAGAATATAAGTGAAAAAATTTTAGAACTAGCTATTAGAGATTTGTACATTAAGATAGCTATTCTAAATAACTATACTACTCCTTTTCCTTTCCGGATGCTTCACCACCTTCCTGTCTTTGCCTTTCTCCTCCTTTTTGTTTGCATATGCTTGGAGGTCTATAACCATGTAGGATCGATGATCCCAATTCTTTTCCCATGCTCCAGAGCAGATAGAATAATCTACATTTCCTGCTAGATGCTTCTCAACAATTGTGTCTACTATTGCAGGAATGAGATGGAGTGGTTTTATTATCTTCCAGAGCTGTGCATAAGACTTTGTAACATTTATATGCATGGTTAGAACATGTTGTCCATCTACTTCTTTAAAGAAGGGAAATAGTGCCTTGAGCAAAGTTACCATGCATTTGTAGCCAAAGAATCCGGTGTCTCCTATATGCTGTACTAAGTCTATAAGGATTGGGAGGAGTAGGCTTTTCAGAATAGTAGGAGAAGTTCTGGAAGAAGAAGAAAAAGCAATAAGAGATAACTGAGATAGTCCATTTCTTAGCTTTTGGACCTCCTTACTGATTGCATCTCTAGCATTGTGAATGCTTATGTTTATGTGTTGAAGTTCAATATCGAAAGTCTCATTCCAAGTGTTAGTCAGCTTTTCAGATCCGAAGAGTTGAATTTGACATTCACTGCTCATGTCATCCAAAGCTTTCTCAAGGAGTTTGGGTAGTTCCTCCTTGAGAAACTTGGAGAGCTGATCCTTAAAGGCTTTCTTCTCATTTGTGAGGGAAGTGATTTCAGAGGAGATGTCAAGTTTTCAAACTTAGAATCTATGTATTCTTTCAGCTTAGTTTTAGATTCAATGGAGGTGGAGGTAACTTGTCCTATGATCACTGCATAATGGTTTTCTATTCCGGTAGCAGCTTGCGTTGCTGATCTTCTTGCAATGGTAATTGTAGAGGTGAGTTAGGTTAGAGTAGGATTGATCTTGGAAAGAGAAGTCTCTGCTACTTGATCAGCATTGGGGAATTCATTCACCCTCTTCTTAATGTTCCCAACTATTGTCTTGATACTTCCTAACTTTCAATTCCAGAGCCATGGATTTGTCTTTCATGAGGTTCTCCATAGAAATCAGTTTACTGTAAATATCTCAGAGCATGGGCTTACACTCATCATCCCTTTGCCCTTCTATAGTAGCTTGCTCCAATAGGCTTAGGGCCACTCTAACTTTTTCTGCCTTAGAGGGTTTTAGGTTGTTTATCTTCCTCCATACCTCAATATCTGCTGAGGACTCCTCCCCAGATCTGGAGCTACTTTCGATTTCCTCAGAGCTGGAGGATTCTTCTTCCTCATCATCCTTCTTTTCTTCTCTTTTTTCTTCCAATCTATCCTCTAAAGTAGCCTCACCCTATAAGTCCACTGTATTAGCGTGCTCAATGGGCCTCAGACCATCTCCCTCCACTGGAGAATTTTGCTCCAACTTAAGCTCAACTACCTTGGATGCACTTTGAGTGTCAGTGGCATCCAAGTTGCCTTGATTTTTAGTGGCATCATTATCCATAGTAGCAACAATAATATTTTAATTAAGATCAAGATTTACGTCAGGGTGGATTTGTTCTAAATGCTCTACTTTCTCATCAATTCTCTCTTCCACCTCAACTTCTTGAAGATTGGTAGTGTCCTCAATCTCCCCTCCAAATGCCTTTTTAGGAATTTTGGTTTTGACTTCTTCTGTTCTTTCAGAAATGTTGGTAGTGTCCTCAACATCCTCTCTAATTTCCTTTTCTGGTCTTTCTACCTCAATAACCTTAATATTTGCACCTTTTGAGGTGATAAGTCATCCAAGAAAAGGCTTCTTACTTGTAATAAAGTTTAGGCCTTTTAGCTATTCTGCACTGTATCCCTATTAGATGTGTTGGAGGTCTAGAGAAGAAATAAGGATTGGTACAGATGGATCAACCGGAGGGATTGGTTGATTTGATGCTCTAGATAAGTCTCCGGGTCCTTCAATAGTTGGTATAGGTTTATTTACTTCTCAGTTTTCTTTAATTGTTCTCAGCACATCAACACATTCTAGATCCTTTGGATGGATTATCTTCTCATTGACCTTAATCCCCTTCCTTTTGCTCTTCCTGGCATCAGCCATTACCTCTTCCCTTAAGGGCTTGGGAACCGATTCATCAATGGATATTCCCACTGTTGGCTTTCTAGGATTTACCTTAGATCTCTTGTCCTTAAGAGCTTCATTGAATGTTGGTCCCTTCTTTAATAACATCCTCTTTGGCTTCTAAGCTTCGTCCTCTATTTCCTTACTACTTTCAAAGGCACTATCTGCCAAAATCTCATCCATGGAATTATCAGCGCCCCTCTTCCTCCCTTCTCTAATGGCAGCAGCAGCAATGGCGAGGGGCTCATCTTCTTTTAAGTCCCCTTTCTTTCCCTTCTTGGCTACTGCTTTCTCAAGCCTCCTCCTTTTAGGCTTCTCCAGAATCTGTTTTATAATTTTGTTGAGATTTATCTTGTCCTTATCAACCTTCTCTACCATATGCTTCAAATTGATCTTCCTTTGAGCCCTAGGTTGAGTGGTTCTCGTTCTCTTAGCTGCCGGAGCATTTTTAATGGTCCCTACAATCTTCCAAACCCTATTCTTTTCTTCCTTTTCTCTCTTTTGATTCAGTGCCTTCTCTTCATCCTAATCCTCATCAAAGGTCAACTTCCAGAAGTTCTTCTCCGGAGTTCCCTTTCCTTCTACACTCTCAGCTTCAGATAGGTCTATTTGGTTTGCTGTTAGCATCTTGGTGATGATGGTTCCATGAGAATACTTATGTTGTCTCATGAAGTGAATGAGTAGTACTGGAATGTTTAAGACTTTACTTTCCACCCAGTGTTGGAGAACACAGTGTTGAAAGGAGGAAGCAGTGTTGAGGGAGCCTCTCTAGATCAACATGAATTTTGCCAAGATAAATTGAAGCAGTCTTGGAGTTTTCAGCCATAATATTGAGCACTTATCACCAAAAAATCTCTCAAGAAGCCAGAGATTTGTATCATACTTTACTGTCTGTTCATCTCCATCAGTTCTCATAATTACCCTATTATTCTTCATGTTGAAATGGGTTACAAAGATTTCTAGAGTGAGGGTGATTACTTTGTTTTGCACTATTGTCCTGAGAGGGTCATAATAGGTATGAGTTCTGAGATTATCATAGAACTCCTTCACAAGAGTGGGATAGGTTGGATTTATTGATTGGAGGAAGACTTCTAAGTGATAATCTTTTAGAAGTTGGGCATAGGGTTCGGTGGAGAATAAGAAATTGTCACTAAGGTGATATGAGGGAATAATTGTGTCCGAGCTCACTCGTTTGACCGGAATGAAATCCATGTCACGAAGGTCGTCAACCTTGAAAATGTTCATCGGAGGAGGGGTTATTTTGGTTTGAGTGTTTGCCAATTGAGAATAACGGTTGAAAGAGTTTTGGGGTTTCTGAAAGTAATTTCCTAGAGTAATAGTAGTTGTGTTGCTCACTTGAGGAAGAAGAAGGTATTTATGGCTTTTTATAGAATTTTCAAGGTGAGGGAAATTTGGTGATCCGGAAGCAGTTTAATCTAACTAGATCAGTGACTTGGCAGTTAAAATTGATGAGAGAGGTTAAGGGGGTGTAAACTAGAGAATTGGAACAGTTTAGTTTTTATAACTGTTGTAAATTTTGCTGTGCTTAAACTGCCCAATAAACATTTAAAATTCAAAATGTGTACAATTACTTTTACCTCCTTTATTGCCACTTGTCATCTCTGTTTGCTGAGCTTGCAAGATTTGCTTCTGGATCCAAAATTGACATACTTCTCCTGCTTCCTTTAATCTTTTGACTGTTGGAGATTTGAGTAACTGAATTTACTTCTTTCGGAACCAGCTTCAAATTGGATTTGACATTCTAATTGACTCTCTTAGCTTGTTGAACTGATCTTTACTTAGAGGTTTGGTAAAAATATATGTCCTTTACTCGTTTGTTGGAATGTTGACCAAAACTACATACTTCTTCATGATAGGATCTCTGATAAAATGGTGTTTGATAATGATATGCTTCATTCTACTACGTAGAACTGGATTCTTTGACACATTAATTGCACTCTAGTTGTCACACATTAGATCTACACATCCTGCTTGAACTCCATAATCTTCAAGTTATTGTTTGATTCATAGAAGTTGGGGAACACAGCTTCCAACAGCCATATATTCTGCTTCAGTTGTTGATAATGCCACTGATGTTTGCTTCTTCCTATACCAAGATACTAGTCAATCTCCAAGAAAGTGGTAGACTCTGTATGTACTTTCTCTTTCAAGCATATCCCTTCCATAATCAGCATCAATGTACCCTTGATTTGTAAAATTTCCATTACTAGGATACCATAGGCCAACTTCAATAGTTTCTAAAAGATATCTAAGAACCCTTTTTACAACTTTGAGATAAGAATCCTTTGGATTGGCTTGATATCTTGCACTACATAAAACTACATAATGTATGTCAGGTCTACTTACAATTAAATATAGAAGAGATCCAATCATTCCTCTATAAAGCTTATGATCTACATCTTCTGCATCACAATCCTTTGAAAGGATTTTATCTAATCCTATAGGAGTGGACATAGGTTTGCTTTTGTCCATTTCATACTTTTTGAGAATCTCCTTAGTGTACTTTTCTTGGTTGATGAAGATCCCAGACTTTGTTTAATTTAGAGACCAAGGAAGAAATTGAGTTCTCCCATCATTGACATCTCAAATTCCTTCTGCATTTGAGTGCTAAATTCTTCGCACATCTTTTCATCAGTAGCTCCAAAGATAATGTCATCTTCATAGATTTGGACAAGAATGACATCACTCTTTTTCTTCTTGATGAACATAGTTGTATCTACTTTACCCTGGATGCACCCCTTGGATATGAGAAATGATGTGAGTCTCCCATACCAAGCTCTTAGTGCTTGCTTCAACCCATAGAGAGCCTTCTTTAGCTTGTAGACATACTCCGGATGCTTTAAGTCTTCAAATCTAGGTGGTTGCTTGACATAGACTTCCTCTTGAATAACTCTATTTAGGAAAGCACTTTTGACATCCATTTGAAATAAGGTGAATCCCATAGATGATGCAAAAGCACATAAAATCTGGATTGCCTCCAATCTTACTACTAGTGCAAAGGTTTCCTCACAGTCAATGCCCTCTTGTTGATTGTAGCCTTGAGTAACTAGTCTTGCTTTGTTTCTCATAACAACTCCAGATTCATCCAGCTTATTTCGGAACACCTATTTTGTTCCAATGATTGATTTTCCTTTAGGAGGTGGTACTAGATCCCAGACACCATTTCTAGTGAGTTGGTCTAGTTCTTCTAGCATGGCCATCATCTATCTCTCATCTCCTTCTACATCTTGGATTTTCTTTGGCTCAATAAGTGAGACAAAAGCGGCATAGCTCATCATCCTATTGAGTTGACCTCTGGTTCTGACTGGATTTTGGACATTGTCCAAGATAGCCTCAGCCAGATGATCTCTATGATTCCGGATCTCTCTTTGAAGATCTTTATGTTGTACAGGAGCTTGTTCACCATCAGGTTCAACTCTTTCTTGATCATCATTGAATTTTATCTCATGATGATTGATATTTTCTGTTCGTAATTCTGAGTTAAAGTTGATTCTTTCATACTCTTCTTTATATTTCTTGGTTTGGAAAGAATCCAGAATTTTCTCCTATTTAACTTTATCCAGAATTATTTTGTCTAAATCTTGATCAATTTAATTTCAATACATGTATTGAAATCTACATGTATCCGGAATTTTCTTTCCTGCATGGTTAGTCTTATTGAAATCTACATGTATTGACTCTACCACAGTTTGATTTCGTTATATACTTTATAAGCTTTGCTATATAGTGAGTAGCCAAGGAATATTGCTTCATCAGATCTAGGATCAAATTTTCCTAATTGCTCTCTATCATTTAGGATGAAACATTTACATCCAAAGGCTCTAGAGTACCCAATTTTGGGTTTCCTTCCCTTCCAAATTTTATAGGGGTTTTATCCATGTTCTTTCTAATGAGAGCTCTGTTTAGAATATAACATGCAGTGTTGATGGCTTCTCCCCAAAAATATTTAGGCAGGCTATTCTCATTAAGCATTGTTTGAGCTATCTCAACTATAGTTCTATTTTTCCTTTCTACAATCCCATTTTATTGAGGTGTATGAGGAGCAGAGAAGTTGTGCCCGATGCCTTTGGATTCACAAAATTCAGCAAAATGCTTATTTTTGAATTCTCCTCCATTATCACTTCGGATGCGTGCAATGCTTATGCCCTGTTCTACTTCTGTACTAATGAATATTTTTTAGAAATGGTTAAAGGCTTCATCCTTACTAGCTACCAAAGCAACCCAGGTATAGCGAGAATAATCATCTACAATGACCATGGTGTATTCTCTCCTACCTAAATTCAATGGTTTGATTGGACCAAAGAGATCAATGTGAAGTAGTTCAAGAACTCTTCCAGATGATATATAATGGATGGAAGGGAAACTTTTTCTAGTTTGTTTACCTAGTTGACATGCAGCACATATATGATCCTTATCAAAAGCAACCTTAGGCAAACCCACAACTAGTTTATTTTTGGCTAATTTGGACAGGAGGTTCATGCTAACATGTCCTAACCTCCGGTGCCATAGCCATGATTTTTCTTCTTTAGACACCAATCATATATTATTCTTTTTCTCATTTTTAATGTTAATAGAATAAACATTATTTACTCTAGGTGCATAAAGAATGAGTTGATTTGACTTACTATTAATGATTGAGCAACCTCCAGAGTCATAGATCCTTTGTCACAGAGTTAAGCAACACTGAGTAGATTGAATTTTAGTCCATCAACTAGTAAGACATCTTCTATCTTTAATTTAGATCCAATGGTTCCTTGTCCAATGATTTGTCCCTTTTGATTGTCTTTAAAGCTTACTTTTCCACCCTTCTTCCGGGTTTATGTGATGAATGCTTTCTCATCACCTATTATGTGCCTTGAACATCCACTATTAATGTACCACATTTGTTGATCTTTAGGGGACCTAAGGCATACCTGCAAAATAGATCAAGTAGGTTTGGGTACCTAATCAGATTTGGGTTCTCTCTGGTTATTACCCTCTTCAAGCCATTTATGACTATTATAATAACCATTTTTGAATCTATACATTTTTGTTATATGGTTATTTCTACCACAAAACCTGCATCCAGAGAATGGTTTATTCTATTTGAGCTTTTCCTCAATTTTCTTCAGATCTTCTTTCCTATAATTTCCAGAATATCCAGCTTTGTATAGCGATGATTCTCCTTTATCCTTTTGGATCCGGTAGGTAGCCAGTGGAGTGACTTCTATTTTGTGGTTCTTCATTTGTTTAAACATTGGGTGATAATAGATCTTTACTCCTGTTTTGTTTGGGTTAGGAAGGTATCTTTCTTCGTGAGGTGGTTCTTTCATCACTCCCTTTCCTTTTTGAGCAGTTGTATATCTCTACACTTGAGGTTTTCCTTTTTAGGAGCCATAGACTTCTATGCTTAGGACTGTCTGCTTATGTTCCTTTCTCTTGGGTTTGATGTCTTTTGATATCTTCTTTTTATAGAGAACTGAGGATTTTTCCTTGTGATTTGAGGTTCTGACCTTTTTATAGCAGCTTCTTTCATTAAGGTTATCTCTCTATCTAGCCCGATCACATTGGCATTAAGGATCTGCACTTGATTTCTTAGGAAGTTCTCCTCAACAACATTAATATGCTTTGTTCCTCTTATCAGGTTGATGTCTTGAGCCATTGTCTCGGCATCTTCAGCCAACTCTATCACTTGTCTTTGAAGGGATTTGATTGCTTTTGCATTCTTCCTTACATTGATGATCACAATCCCTAAAGCTCTAGAAACATTAACATTAATGTGCTTTGTTCCTCTTATCAGGTTGATGTCTTGAGCCATTTCCTCAGCATCTTCAGCCAACTCCATCACTTGTCTTTGAAGCGATTTGATTGCTTTTGCATTCTTCTTTACATTGATGATCATAATCCCTAAAGCTCTAGCAAGATCAAGGTTAGAAATAGAATTCGAGTGAGAGTTTACTCAATGATGGCTGTCTTAGATTCTGATTCTGCAATTTGCTCTGTGACTTCCTTTGATCTTTATTCCGGACTAATCTGCCTCCGGTTTACTTATTGCCAAGAATACACAATTGGCAATTTCTTCTTCTTCTATGGAAGATGAGCTACTGCTTTCCTCGCTTTCACTCCATGTGGCCATCGTTGCCTTCTTTTTGTACTTCTTTTCTTTCTTTAACTTAGGACATTTTGATCTGAAGTGTCCTTTATCTCCACATTCAAAGCAAGCTATTTCATTTTCTGGCTCTTTTTTTTTCCTTCTGGACCCTTTTAGAATTTTTCTTTCTTGAAGGAGCTTTCCTTCCTTCTTCTATAATAAAATTTTCCAGTGCTTCTCCTTCCTTCCTTCCTTAGGAACCTATTGAACTGCTTGGCTAGCACAGCCATTTCTTCCTCTTTGTAGGAGGACCTTTTTGATTGTTTTTCTGTTTGGGAGGAGTTTGTTCCGGATGAGTCTGCCTTAAGAGCAATCACTTTCTTTCTCTCTTTAGGCTTCTTTTCTTGTTGGCTATATCTCTCCAGAGATAGCTCTTGGGTTAAGAGATTTCCAAAGAGCTCATCATAGCTGTAGAAATTAAGATCATGAGCTTCCTAAATGGTTGTTTTCTTACTGTCCCATTCTTTGGTGAGACTTCTAAGGATTTTCTTCACCATTTATTCTTCAGTGATCCTCTTTCCCAGCCTCTTCATTTCATTCACTAAATTTATGTATCTGGTGTTCATGCTACTGATTGACTCCTTTGGTTCCATCTTGAAAGTTTCCAATTTTTATTGGAGGAGGTCAATCCTGGCTTCCTTGAACTTATTTATTCCTTCATAGGTTACTTCAAGCTTTTGCCAGATTTCTTATGCAGTTTCACAGCCTGATATCCTGTAGAATTCTACTGCACTAAAAGCACAAAGAAGCATGTTACTAGCATTTGCATTTTCATGCAATTTCTTATAATCATTTTTATCCTATTGATTAGAGGGTTTGTTAGTGGTAACACCTTCAACCTCTTGAGTAGGGATATATGGGCCATCTTTAATGGCCATCCAAGCAAGCATGTTTTGGCCTGAATGAAATTCTTCATCCGATTTTTCCAGAACGTGTAGTGTTCACTGGTGAAGAGTGGAGGTTAGGTAATGGGCATAACCTTCGGAAGGAGTTGCGAGTTATTTGAACTCATTTTGATTTTTTAATCAAAAATGGACCTTTAGCTCAAGATTTTTAGATATCTAGTTGTGAGCACTTGCTTTGATACCACTCTTTGGTCCCTGTGCATATGTATTTAGGGTTAGAGGGGGTGAATGATCCTTTTTGTGGAATATTTAGACTTTAAAAAGTCCTGTGTAGCGTGTTTGTTTTTTGTCCGGAGTTAATGGATCTGGATGATACAAATATGAAATATAATGCAATAAAGTAAAAAGGATTAAGAAAAACAAACACAAGAGTTTTATACTGGTTCGACCCTGCCTATGTCCAATCCCCGGGGTTTCCTCCTCCAAGCTTAATCCACTAGTAGATTCCTTTCAATGGGCAGAAATCAAGCCTTACAGTTGTCTCCAGAGATTTGTTCTTCTATTGATGTAGGATATACCACCAAAAGCACCAAATTTTGGCTGAGTCCTCTTGAGCTTGTCTCCAGAAGTCACCTTCTTACGAATGTGGGATATACTACTAAAAGCACAAACTTTCGGTTGAGTCCTCTTTCTTTACCAGCATATACCACTTAAATTCTACCCAAATTTAAGTTGAGTCCCAGAGGGATATACCACTTAAACCTACTTAGTTTAGGCTAAGTACCAATCTCAATACTCACCTAAGTATGAGATTTTACAATTGGTTTTCTAAAAGGAAACATTTTTTAATTCTACAATTTTATAATCTTTCACTTGTGAATTCTTACAAATAGATTTGAGTTTGTGGTTCATGGATGGATTAAGTTCACTGATTGAAGTAGCTTGAATTCTCAATGTAATAGCTTTTGTAGAATTAACTAGCATCTTCTCAACATGTGAAGCTTCCCTTTTATAGGCTTTAGATTATAAATGTAGCCGTTGTGTGCCATTGGCATAATCTTGAATCTTCACCGTTGATCAGATATGAAGTGACGCTTTCGGAGCCATTGATCGGTCCATTAGATTGAATAATTGACCCATTTGAATTATTGGGATTGGTGAGACAAAGTTGTCAGTTGGCGTTTATTTGGCTTTTTGTGCACTGCCAAATTTTAGAAAGATTTGTCTTTTATTTAGGCTTCATGTGCTATACTATTGGTCTAAGTTAAAAAGTTTGTTGCCTTTTTCTCTTTCCATGTCAGTCCTTTTGTCCTTTTCTGAAATGGGTGCAAGCTGTCACTTTTTCATTCTCTAAGGCAAACGGGATTTTGACTTTAGACCAATGTGGAGGGAATTTTGAATATTCCCTTTACTTTAATAGTTGAGTCTTCCGGATGTCTTTAGACTCAAACTATGACCGGATGGTCTTCAATTGGTTCTTATCTCTGGATGTTGTTTCTATGTGTTAGAAGTTTGTTTCCTTTCCAAAATCTAACCGGATGCTTTCTTCATGGACTTAGGGATTTCTTGTCTTTAATATATATCCGGATGTTCTCCTTGGACTTAGAGGTTTTGTTTGCTTCAAACCTAATCCAGATGCTTGTTCTGAATATGCTTCTTTAGATCATTGTTTTCCGACAAGAACAACTAAGAGAATAAGACAGAGAGAGAGAGCAAGAAGAAAGGAATTATGGATGAAAAATAATGAAGAATGAGGGTTCTATTTATAGTGGTTAGGGAATTTCAATAGGATAATTAAATCCAAAACCTCAACCAGTCATAAATAAAATAAAAAGGGCAAAAGGGGTATTTAAAACCTTGACAGAGTTAGGGACTAATTCAAACACTGGGAGCTTGCTTAGTGAGCAAGCTCCCAGTTGGACTGGGAGACTACTGGTCAACCGGCCAACAGTCCTTGTGGGCATGTGCAGGCCCATAAGCCTGCGACACTGCACGTAGGCCTGCGCTGGTGCCCAGGCCTATGGGCGGGTACACCCCCGTGCCTATGTGCGGTGGCCCATGGCCCAAGCCCATAAGGGCTGCCTGCATACGCGCATTGTGGGCTACTTTTTTGCAACTCGTTTGCATGTACCCCTATGGGCCACATGCAACACTGTTCCAAATAGTGTTGCCATATGGCCCATGCGCAAGCCTATTTATGTACTGTCCCACAGTACAGTTGTAGGCCCACTTATGCAGATTTATATAATATCCAATATTCATAAATCTCGCTAAATTCTAGTTCATAATCCCCTTTATTTATTTTAACCTCCTTATTATTTATTAGGTACACCGATTCAACCAGTGAATATTGGTCTAACCATATTTTTGCTCTTCTAGATTAGAACTACTCTAACGGTTCTATATATGGCTCGGTCGTAACTCAAAGTGTGCGATCTTATAGTAGTGTTCGTAATATGGAGTCGTCAAAAGTTTATCCTAGCTCAATTCCTTTTAAAATTGACTGGCTCGGAGCTCCAGACCGTTGTGGACTCCGATGACTGTGATCGGTCATAATGGTTCTCTAGCATAGGGCATATGACCCCTCAATATTCCAAACGTCACTTGCATTTTGACTTAATCCCGAATCTGCAATAGTATTAATATAATTCACTCCTTCTATCAGTGGTTAAGTACCATCTGGTTTCTAGGACTCGGTTTAAGTGTTAGTCCACTAGCAGCCATAATGGCTACCCAGTATTTAGTCTTGTTACAAAAGAATACCACTCAACCCTTTTAATGTGTTGATCAGGATCTCATCCTATCGACTCATACTCTAATCAGAGGTTCACGAATATGTCACTTCGAATAAGTGGTCAAGGCACATCTCCCTTATATTGCTATAATGGAGTGATAGATTCCTTCTTGACTACTCAGCTTACCAACGGACAGACAACAACTATACCTATAATCATCCATATCACCCAATCTATAGAATGTTTAGGTATAATCCAAAGTATAACAACATCTGAACAAGGTAACTAGTATCTCAGGTCTAAGGATAATCGTATTGCTATTGCAATGAGATGATAAAACACCAACACATAATATAGATTACCGAGTGTTATCTCATAGCGGTCTCCAATGTATTTCCTTGAATACATTCATGTGTTAACCCAAGGTACCACCCTCTAGCAGTGGAGATTTGCTACTCTGAATCAGATTCAAGAGGTATGACAACATATGCTAGTCTATCTGTATTCATCAATGTCCAAGCTTGATGATACTATGACTAGGGATATTTAGACAAATCATAATTGCACACGAACCAGTTCTCACCAACATAGTCCCACCATGCCCTTGCAGTCCGTGTTATGATTATGTCAAGGACTTTTGCAAACATATCAATGAATATATTCTAAACTAGTCATAATATATTTTCACAGTCATTGATATAACAAAAGAATGTCTTTATTAATATAACTTATTCATACAAATAAAACTAACTAAGATATATTTCCCTAATTGTCTTTAGGGCATACATCATATCTAACAGAATAAGATAGATCAAACTTTGTGAAGCTTAAGTAAAGTAGACTGCCAACAAGTCTTCTGAATTTTTCAAGATCTTCCATCTACTCTCCTGGTGCATTTAAGTCAATGTCTTGTGTGATTGGACTAGCTACTGGATTGCACTCCTGTGGCCCTGCATCTTGGACCAAGAATATTATGTATTTGGATTGAGATATGAAGGTCCTTGCTTCTGATTGGCAAACTTCAATACCAAGGAAATACTTAGCGTCCCCTAGATCCTTGATGGTGAATAGAGAATGTAGGTATTCCTTGACTTTAACAATTACACATTCTGAGGATCCCATTAGGTGGATGTCATCTATATAAATTAAAAGAGCTAGAAATCCATCTACAGTATTTTTGGTGAAAAGGCAATTGTCATTCCTTGACCTGATGAAGCAAAAATCAAGCAGTTTTGCACTAAGTTCCTTGTGCCATTAGCTGCCAGCTTGCTTTAGTCCATAAAGGGACTTGATTAGCTTGCATACTTGGCCTTTTGTAGCTTTATTCACTACAAGAAATCAAGCTTTTTGTGACAACAAATGTTGTCATGGAAAGCAAGAAGTTGTCACATATAACATTATGTGATAATAATAAGTTGTCATAGTATCGTCGCTAATAACTCCGTTGCAGATAATATTTCATCAAAATGTTGTCACAAATAGTGAAGTATTTTTGTGACAAAAAATTTTTGTGACAATATTTAGTGTAACTAAAAATAAAAATTGTCGTCACAAATAAACTAATTGTCAAATATAATACATCAAAATAAACTAAAACTACATAAAAAAAGTTGTCACGCAAGAAGGTGATTCTGACAATAAAGTTATCACATATATTACCTTTTTTGTGACTAACAATTTACTTGTCACAATATTTTTATTGGTTACAATTTTTGTTGTCACTGAAAAGAATATCCCTTGTCAGAAATAATATAATTGTCACATATTACAATATTTGTGATAATGATTGATGTCACAAAAAAGTTTTTAAGTTGTCACACAAGTCTATACGTGACAAAAATTATTGTCGCTAATAACTCCGTTGCAGATGATATTTCCAAATGTGTTGTCACAAAAATTGCAATTTTAGTGACAATAATTTTCATGTCACATAAAATTGATTGTCACTTATTATATACTACAAAATTTAATCAAAATGCATGACAACTTTTATTAGTTGTCACAAAATACTGTTTGTGGCAACTTTTTATTGTCACATAATATAATTACATTTTACATCAGTTACAATTTTTTTCCTGTTACCATATATCTGTAGTTACAACATTGACTTGTTACAACTTTGGATTGAAGGGGACTCAAATTTATAATATTAATTTTGAAAAAGCTAAAAAAATAATAACTATAAAAGAGAATTTCATAATGAGGACGATTTACAAATGAATAAAATAAACTAAATGTTATGTACTTAAAATAAGTAAGCCTAAAAACAAAGATAATAATGGTAAATGCCATCTGAAGAACCAAATCATAAGATCGAGTAGTCATGCGTTGAAATGCTGAAGGTTAAACTCAAAATAGGAGTAACAATAAGGAGATATGAGGAGAACTGAAATCCTTCAAAAGTAGGAAAAAGGTTGCCACAAGGATCAGATACTACTGAAACTAAACATAAGTAAATCTGGTTCTTATATTAAGCTACATTTGTTGTCTCACAACAAATACCTTAACATATTATATCCATACTAGATATGCAAATCAATGCACTTGTACAATGTAATACCAAAAATGTTTCCATTATCGATTACATGACCAAAGGCCATTTCCAAATGCCATAAAACATACGAAGTTTACACATTTTAGAAGTGTAAATAGACTTTCAAACTTTCTGAAAGAAAACAAAAGAAATGTTTATAAAACAACAAAGTATATGTTGTGAGGATTAATATAATCCCTTCTTATTAATTTTTTATTAACTCTAAAATTCACAAACAGCAGTACATAAAATAAGCAAGAACCCAACATTAAATTGAGCAGACAGACAGTAAAATGAACAATAAATCACATTAGGTAAAAAAGAAGTACATGCATAGAATAGCTGCCCAAATTGAACAAGATAAGCAATGTCACGAGAAATACTGCATCATACAACTTCATTAGAAGGCACTATGACAAAGCCAATATTAGCTTAAAAGGATTGTAGAATTGGGCTAAAAGCAATAAGAGTTTTATGTACTAGATCAAGTTGAAGAAATTTAAATGGGAGGTGGGAGGCTATAATTAATGGTTTAAGCAAAATTTACTTAAATTAAAATATTTACTATATATGATAAGAAATTACCTGTTTGATAGAGTTCTTGATTGTTGGAGCTAAAAATTGCTAACTTCAACTGTTTCCCCCTGCCATCATCTTTAAAGTGATCTTTGTTGAAACCAAAATTAGTAGTTGCACAAATCATGAGTACCACACTGTATAAATAGACTATCGCAATTAACATAAAGATAAAACTAAATCTAGAAATACTTTAAATATGAAAATTGAGCGGCAGAATTACTGATTAAGTTGAATTTACGAGTGGAAGATCAGACCGAATAGATCATTCATGCACTTCATCAAGAACAATAACTTTATATTTGATTGCTTCAATTTAGCTGTTTTCAATGAAAATATGGAGAACTGGTGAAAGAGGGTTATGGTAGGATTGGAACTAAAATGCAGGGATGTTAAAATCATGAAAAACTCGGGCATACTAATGTATTTGGTCCCAATCTCAAGGAGGTTTAGATTATGTGCCATAAGTTTTATGGTGTAAGTAGTGTCATGATGGATAGTAGAACAACAATAACATATACTAACATGATAAAAATATAATTCAAAACTAATTGTTTATACAGCTAAATTTAATTTTCAAATTACGCATATTATGAATGTCATAAAAAATTTATAAGTTTATGTCCATTCTCAATTTCCTTCATCTGTTGGCGCATTTACATACAACATAAGACTAGGTGGTAATTATAAAGACAGTACAACCAAAAAGTAGCATACTTCAGGAAACAACACTTACACATCAGCTTGCACGTTGACCTCAGACCCGAGGTTGAGCAATGTTGTTAGACTTCTAACACTATTTTTCTCTGACTTCTATATATTTTTTGCAAATCTGAATTAGAAATAAGAGTCAAGTAAGGCTCAAATATAGGAAGGATTATAAAGTGGAAAAGTTCTTCAAGTGATCTCAAATCATTACAACATGTTAAAGAGATAAATAGTGGCATTATAAGATATATACTTAGAACAGAGGAATAGGAAAAAAACAAAGAGATGCACTCAAGTGCAATTAAAAAAGCAGTACCTTCAAGAAGTGTCAAAATCTTCAATTTTATTTACCGTGGCAAATAGAAGGAGCTAACGAGTCCACAAAACGTGGCCACTATATAAAATTATCTTTTCTTTATGAGCATAAGTCACTAAAAAAATCATAGTAAAATGAGAAGTTGATATCTCGAGGGTGAAACTGAACCATATAGTCTAAATAAAAGGAGAATCAATAAAAAGTAAAGTAAAAGGATACAAAATCTTTTGTTATTCAAAGACCTTATCCTTGCAATAAATAAAGCAAACGCAATAAATGAGCACTTGTGCTTGAAAACGTCCACTTCCTTACTACAAGCTAACTTCACAACCCTAATTATTTATTCCGTAAGATATCTAGAAGTCTAACCTTTGTTACCAATCCATAAAACAAATTACTTACCACAAATTATAAAGGCATTACGACAATAAGATGTAATAGAAAAAGCTGCATCATACAAGCTTTACATCAAGAATCCAATTACTAGTAATAATACTTGGATACAACTACTCCAAGAAGAAACTTACAAACTGAGTCAGTGAGTGCCCTATTTAAGACAACACAAAATTATACATCGTGTATGAATGAAAGTTATTTTCTGACTCGTAGAAACAGATTCACGTTGATTCAAACATAACGCAATCTTGCTGGCGAGAACTTTGAGAAAAATTTCAATTAATGCATATAAGTTCACTTCATCTCATCAAAGTAATAATTCAGCAATTGGGACAAAGGGAAATTTCAAAAATATAACTGAGATTAGTAAAGAAATTCCCATGTTCAATTCAGATTCTAACATATTAAATGACAAGCTGGTATTCAATCAAGTCAACTGAGCACATTTGCCTTTAGACTCCAAGGCCAATTTCATTTAATGATTCCAATTTCAATATAAAAAGAACAACCTTTTGAACATTTCATGTCTGTGTTCAAAGCAGAACAATTTAAGTTTTTTGTGTATGCTATAAGTAATGGGTAGCATACAAAAAGCCAAGAATTTTTCTCTCTAAATAAACAATAGTAGAGAAAAGAATAGGAACATGTCAAAATGTGTTTTGATGGTCTTTTTTCTGCATCAAATGACTTGTTTCTCTATATAAAAACCATTAACAACAAGATATAGTAGAAATTTTGTAGACCAAATATATTTTGACATGGTAAATTTGGTTTTGTTGTATGTACCAAGATAAAAGTAAAAGCTAGGTCATTAAGAAATTTAAGGTAAAAAACCACAATTCTAGCTTTAAGTCCTCAATCAAATTCAGAAGGCGGATAACATTAACAAATCACAGAAGTATAGAAAACGAGTAAATTACAAATGGCTTTAGTTGACTCAACCAGAATTTTCTTATAAACATTAAAGCACATGATCCATAGGAAGAAAAACTTTTAAATATAATTTAAAACTATCTCAATCATTCAAAGATATTGAATTGAGTTCATATTCTCCTAATTATTATCAAAGATATTTTTCATGGGAATCAGCTATCAATTTCTCAGTTGGTGAATAAGAAAAGATGATGGATGTTAGCATTTTGAATATACAAAAAGCAAAGAATTTTTCTGTCTAAATATACAACTGCAGAAAAAAAGAATAGGAACATGTACCTGTTGCTTCATGGTAGTTTGACTTGGATAGAACATGAGAGACATAACATCAACCTACCTGGCAAGATCTATGTAAACTAGATATTAATTTCAGCAATAGTAGCATAAACAGTTCATATGAGCCCAAAACAGAACCTAGAGCTTACTTAGGAAAAGTGAATAACATACATCAAATGTATTTTTCAAATGGTCAAGTTCCTTATCTAGATCATTAATGGCGTGGTTGTATGCTTGCATTGGTGAAAAGTGAAGACTTTAGACCAAATGTTAAATCACAAATGAGAAAGATCATTAATTAAATGCAATTATTCCTAATGCCCCAACTTTTGAATCACAAATGAAAAAAATGGAAGCAAAATCAATTACTTAAAGACTTGTAATATGAATCCACTAAGAAAAACTGAAACAGGTAAATGAAACATTTGTATAGAGCCATAGATGCCAAGCAACAACTTTTCCTATTGCGCAACTCCATAACCAATATAGGAAGGACAAATTCAGTAGATCCATAGATACAACAAATGCAACAAATTTGATTCCATTAAGTATGCTATGGTACCATGTTGCAAAGCAAGCTTAAATTTAAAAAAAATACTGAAGCAAGTTTAAAAGAACAAACTGAGATTGAAAAAACGTAACAACAAATTGGGGAGAGCAATACATG
Source organism: Euphorbia pulcherrima (assembly GCA_947683365.1). NCBI lineage: Eukaryota > Viridiplantae > Streptophyta > Magnoliopsida > Malpighiales > Euphorbiaceae > Euphorbia > Euphorbia pulcherrima. The sequence goes on from CANTUS010000016.1 coordinate 12,775,672, forward strand.
ACTAAGGAAAGTTGCAGGCTGGACAATGGACACTATAATTATATATCCAACTGGATAATGGACACTAAGAAATTAAATTGAATGATAACACATTTGGTTTTCTTTTATAACCAAATGCAACCTTCAATACTGAAATAACTTGCTCGACTCAAAATCCTATTTCAAATCATGTATGCAGACACTTTTCCACTTTCGGCCTCACACATTTATCTAGCAAATAAGAACAATAGTGTACATAATCAAAACTAGATTCAATTCAACAAAACCAGCCAACAAAAAGGTGAACTACACACCACAATTCACAAGCTAATTCTTATCCATTATTACAATAAGGCCAACATCAGATCAGATACATACAAAAAATCACTAATTAAAATAGAGAACTTCACAGAGATCGAATAGTCACAACATGCACATACCTAATATAGAACTCAAAGTAATTAACTAGAACCCGTACTCACAAACTTGTTTCTCTACTTTCTAGCTTGCCATTATTGTGAAATCAATCACTAAAGTAATAAGTTTGAAAGTATATAGTTTCAATAAAAGAACTGTGAAATAGCAAAATTACTAGTAAAAAGCAAGATAAAGTATTAGAATGAAGGACAAGAAAACCCAATAAGCAATCAGGTTCTGGGTGTACAAATTGGAGTTAGCCTCAATTGCTTGAACGGAAGTACATCTGTTTAACAGTTAACATGTGGATTGCCAACAAAAATATTTGGCAATTAATTGACACAGATTGATCAAAATAATTATGTACAAAGTAGAAAATGAATGATCTCGATTACTAAAATTTTAATTTGGAGCCAAAAGAGAAACTATAAGCTCAAGATAACTTACAGTGAAGACCTCCTTCATGAAAATAAGGGAACTATCAGCCCCATGGTTAGAGAGATCGAGAGATTGACCGCTCAAAATGTGGCAATATCGGATCTGATCTAGAGCAGGGAAGAAACCCTAGGAAATCAGAGGAAGAGAGGGAAATCAGAAGAGAGTAGTAAGATGAAGACTAAAATGAAGACTGCATGTAGACGAAAAGAAAAAAACATAGGCGAAGTTGAGAACATCACCATAGGAGATAGAGCCATTTCAGGAGAACGACGGTACGATGGCGACTACCTTGAACAACGAAAGCTTTCATAAAAAGAAACTGAGAGGAGACAGTCACCGGCAAGCATATTCAGCGCTGCATTGAGGAGGAGAAGGCAGTAGTGAGGGATGGCGGAGGAGAAGCAGCGGTGAGGGATGGAGGAGAAGGCGGCGACTACAGGAGATGTTGGAGAGAGATCCTTGATAGGGAAAAAATGAGTAATGGATTTGGATTATTGAATTAAAGAATTGGTAAAATTGATAAATTAGTAAAGTTTTACATTCATTCACTCGATATCACCCATTCTTGATACTTAATTAAAATTAAATCTCAATTATTTTAATTTCATTAATTATAGAAATTGACATAATTGTACTATTTTATTAATTTAAGGTTCTATTTTTTTTATTATAATTTTTTTAAATTAAATTAAATTAAATTAAACTTATTTCAGTATAAATTTATAACTATGTATAGTTGAACTAAATTATCGCCTAAATTTAGAGAGTAAAAATTCAATGAGTTGGGTATTTGTATAGGGTTTTTTTATAATATTAATTTTAAAATTAAATCAATAAATAAAGCATATTCATAAAAATAATACAATTAGTAATTATATTTAATTACATTAAATCATGATTTTGGAAGTTCAATGTTAAAGAATCTGGATTAGGCATTTTCATTTAATATTATTTTTTAAGAAATTAATTATAAAATATTTTAGATGATATAGAGAGAAATAATTTTATTTTTTTAAAAAAATATTCCTTCGTTGGACCTACAATAATAAAAAAAATACCTCACCTTACCTGTATGTAGACTTAACATGTAACTTCTAGGATCACAAATTCAATGTTCAACCATTAGGTTAAGACCTTTGCCACAGATTTATTTTTTAAAAGTTAGGAAAATATATAAAGTTCGGGTTTATATATATATATATAGTAAGTTTTGATTCTAATATACTGTTATGTTATGCTGAGATGATCGCCCTCTTATTTTTTAATAATTAAGCATATATAGTAAGTTTTGATTCTAATATAATGTTATGTCGAGGCAATCACCCTCTAATTTTTTAAATTATCATCATCATCATTATTATTATTATTATTATTATTATTATTAGGGTTAAGGTTTTAGAGTAAAGGATTTAGGATAAAGGATAAAGGTAGTAGGGTTTTGGGGTCAACAGTTCTTAAGGGTTAAGGGTATTATTCATTATAAATAATGTATTCTCTTATAACTTCTCTATACATTTCATACATTCATTATAAGAAAATATTTACAAAGACAATTTTATTAATTCTTATAATAATTAATTAAATTATTTAAGTAATGTTTTACTATGGAGGTTCATGGTTTATTGTTCTTTCTTATACATTTCCAATACTTTTATATAACACATTACACAATTTATACCTTTCTTTATATATTTTATATAACTTCTTCAATAAAATATAATATTTATACATATCTGCTATACATTTTATATTACGTTTTAAATAAACTATAATTTTCTTATGTCTTTTATACAACTTTTTTATTCTCATCTTGTAAGTTAATATAACTTTCAAAATAACTTGTAACCTTTTTATACCTTTATAACTTTTTTAAAAAAATGTATTACCTTTTTATACCTCTCCTACTATTTTTAAGTAACTTTAACCTATTAACTTCCCTTTATATTTCATACATTCATTCTAAATATTTATAATATCGATTAAATAAGAATATATATATATATATATATAAATAGTTTTATTAACTATTATAATTAATTAAATTATTTAAGTATTAATTTATTATTAAGGTTGAAGTTTCATGTTCAAGATAAATTTCTTATACATTTAAGGCAACTCTTCTCATGGAAAAATGGAGGAGCTATTCCTGCCATAGTTTTTTAACTGTTCATGGGCATTCAAGGCAACTCTTCTCACAACAGTTGCGGATGAAAAAGTTTTTCGTTAATTTTTTATGTAATGCAACTTATTTCAAACAATTGTATAAGAGGTTGTTGTAAATCAATTTTTTCATCACAAATGCAACTCTTTCGGGCTTTGCCTTTCTGTTTTTGTTACGGTAGGCCATTTATAGCGTAGTGAACTATTACTTGAAACTAAAGTATTTTTTGTTTCAAGTTAAAATTATTGTCACAAAAGTAATATAGTTTTTGCAACATGTTTTTTATATTGGCACACATATTTTTTGTGATGATAAAAAATTTTATTGTCACATATTGATTACTTTTAGTTACAACTTTTACTTGTAACGGTAGTATTTTTGTTTCAAGTTGAAATTATTGTCACAAAATTAATTTTTTTTTGCAACTAGTCTTTATGTTGCCACATATATAATTTTTGTGACGATAAAAAGTTTTTATCACATATTTAGTATTTTTAGTTACAACTTGAACTTGTAACTGAAGTATTTTTTATTTCAAGTTGAATTTATTGTAACGAAAACAATAAATTATTTGTGACAAGATTTTTATGTTGTCACATAAATAGTTTTGTGACAATAAAATTTTTATTGTAACAAATTCTAAACTATAGGTTACAACTTAAGTTGTAACCGAAAATTATTAGTTACGATCTTAAAAAGTTGTCACATAAAATCTGTTATATGTGACAATTTTACATCAAAATTTCACAAAACTAATTTTTGTGACGGAAAATTTTTTTATTGTAACAGATAATAACCTTTTGTGATAATAATTTTAGTGACAATGACATTGTTGTCACATATTGATTGATTTCTTGCCGTGATTGTAACCCATAGGAGGTAAGAGGTAAAGATCTTCATCCATATAACCATGGACATAAGCATTATTCAGATCCACTTGATGTACCTTCCACCTTTTTGTAGCTCCAATCGCTAGAAACAGTCTGACAGTTACTACTTTTGCAACTGGACTAAAAGATTCAAAGAAATCAATTCCTTAAATTTGATTAAACCCATTTACCACTAACCTTGCTTTATACCCGTCAACCTCTCCCTCCTTATTGTATTTGACTTTGAAGACCCATTTGGAAGCTATAGCCTTCCTGTTTGGTGGCAAAGTTGTCAATTCCCAGGTCGCATTCTTCTCTTATGCCTGAATTTCATCATTCATGGCTTTGACCCAATTTGGGTTAGTTGCAGCTTCCTTGTAAGTTTGGGGATCTTTGATCTGCATTATTTTGGACAAAAAATAATAATGAGGTTGAAACTCATTGTTGTGACTTTTCATGACATAATCTCTAGTCCATATGGGTTGCTGCATTTTTCTGCCAGTTCCGCTGTGTTTTCCTTCTGTAGGATGGCTGTCTGTCATGTCTGCCATTGGAATCTCTGCTTCAACTACAGTTTGAGTGATTTCCTTGAAAAAAAATGCTTTCAAAAAACTGCACATCCCTTAAGACTACTATCCTCTCTTCCTGTAAGTCAAACAGCTTATAGCCCTTTTGACCAGATGAAAAACTAAGGAAAATGCTCCTGTGAGATCTGGAATCAAGTTTGCCCTATGGTGTGAGCAATTTTTAGTAACATAGTGTCCCAAAGGGGTGGAATCTTGTGCAATCAGGCTTGTTCCCTAATAATACTTCAATTGGACTTTTCCATGCAAGTGTCTTGGTTGGGAGGACATTGATAATGGATGTAGCCATGATAACAGCTTCACCCCAAAACTCATTTGGAAGACTTGACTGCAACATGATAGCCCTTGTTATTTCTAAGAGGTGCTTATGCTTCCTCTCTACAACCCCATTTTGCTGGGGTGTGTAGGCAAATGTTTTTTAATGAACAATCCCTTTCTCTTACATTAATCCGGTTACTTCACTGTTTATAAATTATGTCCCATTGTCACTTCTAATGATTTTAACAGTTGCATTAAACTGTGTTTCAACTATACACAAGAAAATCTTCAAACCAACAAACACTTCTGGTTTATATTTCAACAAAATGGTCCAAGTGGTTCTACTAAAATCATCCACTATGGTTAAGAAAAATCTTGCTCCAGATATGGTAGGGGTATCGTAGGGTCCCCAAACATCTATGTGTAAAATCTGGAAACTTTTAACAGAAGTAATAGAGCTCCTATTGAAAGCTATTCTCTGCTGTTTGGCACAAGGGCATACTTCACATAGTCGTGAAGTGTTATTTATCACAATGTCAGGAATATGACTTAAGCAGTCTAAAGAAGCATGGCCTAAATGCAGAAGCCATTGATCAACAACTCCATTGTCTTTTCCTCTACTATTTACATGACACACAGGAAACACTTTATATTTGCTAAATTTGTCCACTGTCTGTTGGCTAAAAGATGAATTCTCCGGTTGATTTAACCCGACCACAAGCCAGGCCACAACTAATACCTCTCTAGTTTGTTGGCTAAAAATTTTAGCACGTCTCAAGCTTTTGACAAGTTCAGCTCGAACTCACGAGCTTGTGAGCCTAAACGAGCTTTATATAGAAATGAATTTTTATATTAAATAATTAGGTAAAGGTTTTTTTATAGTTGTGAAAAGGAAATGAGTAGGACTATTTTATGAGTAGATTACCTTATTATTAAAGAGTTTTAAGAAAAATTGTGGCAAAGGGCTTAGCCTAGTGGTTGAGCCTTGAAGTTTTGATGAGGTTTTCTGTTATTATTGTAAGCCTAATGAGGAAAATTTATTTTTTAATGCATCAACAACATCCTTAACTTGTCCCAAAATCCTGCTGCCTCCTTGAACTTTGAAAGTGTCCCCGCAACTACCTCAACTTTCAAAAGTACACCACTTTGCTTCATAAATGCCACATGTCAGCTTTTGATTTGAGAGGGAAATCTTAAAAAAAGATATATTTTAAAAGTCAAACCAACCAGAAGCTGACACGTGCCATCCAGGGAGTGAAGTGGTGCACTTTTTAAGAGTTGAGGTAATTGCGGTGACACTTCTAAAGTTCCGGGAAGCAGCGGGATTTTAGGGACAAATTGAGGATGTTGATGCATTAAGCCTTAAAAAAAGAGTTTTAAGAATTGATTTTGCAAATTTTTTTAGTTAAAAACTAACCACATTAAACCATCACTCAAACCAATGATATTTACTATAAATATTAAAATCGGGCAATACTCCTAGTATATTGCAATACATATATTTTTTAAGAGAATATATATAGTAGTTAAGAATATTATACAATCTTTCTCGCGAGCTTTCAAGCCGAACCTTTAGAAGCTCAACTTAACTCATTTATTTCTCGAGCCGATCTCGAATTCGAGTCGAGCTGTATAGTACCGAGTTTTAGTTGAACTTTGATCGAGCCGATCTCGAACTTCTCGGGAACCGCTCAACTCATTTACAACCCTACCCATGGCCCATATATAATTTGTTCTTTTAAATTTTTCAATAGATTAGATAAAAAAAAAGACAAAAATTATACAATATATCTAAATATTATTTATATATAACTATATTATTTAATTGAATATTTTGGTGGAGTTCTATGTTATGCAATCACAAATGTTTTGCCTATTCAATTAACACACAAATACAATAATTTTCATATAAATAAGAAACACTCCACTGGTTACATATAAATTGGTTGTGTTCGATAATAGTTTTTTCATCTTGTTTTTGTCTTTCTTTTTCTTTTCTTGCCTTTTTAACCGAATTGCTTATTTTCTTTTACTATGAAGCTCTCATATTATTCATCATATATGTCAAATAAATGTGAAATTTAAAATTTCATGGTGTGAAATATAAAAGTCTAACATAATTATTAGGCCAAATACACAAAAACCCGCCTATACTTGGCTCAAATAGCCTATTGCCCCCTCAACTTTCAAAAGATCCTATTATCCGCCTGAACTCGACAATTATGCATCCCTTAATACCTTTATACTGATGTGGAAAATGAGTTGGCAAAAGTTGAAAATTGGAGCAAGTATGTTTAGCTCTGAAAAAGGTTAAGGATGGAATAGGAAGTAGTTATCTCATAGTGGAAAGGAAATTATGTTGAAGTCTGTTGTTCAAGCCCTCCCCACATATGCCATGCATGTATTTTTAATACCTTCCCACACTATTGCGTCTCTAGAAAAATAATTTCAAATTTTTGGTGAGGATCATCTGTTCATTAGATGAGGTGGGAAAGACTATGCCAGCTGAAGGATAAGGGTTACCCGAATTTTTGTAGCGTACGAGAATTTAATATTGCACTTCTGGCAAAGTAGGCTTGACGTTTGATTTCGGAGCCTAATGCATTGGTAAGCAGAGTTTTCAAGTAGAAATATTTCCCTCATTGTTCTTTTTTTAGGCTTCTATTCGGCCTATATCTAGCGAGGGTTGTTTAATGCTCGGAAAGCTATCGAGTACGATACAGCTTGGAGGATACGTGATGCTTGAGTGTGAGACTTTTGGCTGATAAGTGAGTGCCATCGTTGCACCAACCTATGGTTCAAACTCCACCTTTTCCGGGATACAAGGAGGGTTTGGTGAAATTGTTGATTGAAGAGGACGATCGAAGTTGGAATGAAGGGCTGCTCCAAATGTTGTTTGATGCTAATGACCAACAATTAATCCATCGCATACATCTCCCATGGAATGCACAATCTGATATGCCCAACTAGAGACTTGAGCATAATGGAATTTTTACGATAAAATCGTGTTACTACGCTATTTTAAAATAGTCCGATATTTTATCTCTACCGACTAATTTTATGGCAACAGTTTGGGGTAACATCTGTGGCCTTAAGGTGCCCCCATGGGTTAAGAGTTTCTTGTGGAAGCTGGCTACAGGGTCATTACCAACACTTTGCTGATTCCGACAATGAAGAGTAAATGTTGATAGCTTGTGCGTTATTTGTAGTGATGGGAACGAGGATGCCCATCACGCCTTGTTGGATTGTGCTTTTGTCTATCAAGTTTAGGACGAGCTATTGGGGGAAGGATGGCGGTTACCATGACTAACATTAATGATTGGTGGGTTTGGTTGCAAACTAAGCCGAGGTACCTAGTTGAAAAAAGTTCATGTATTCTATAGGCGATTTAGGCTAGAAGAAACAATTTTGTGTGGTAAGGAAAATTTGAAGCTCAAATCAAGTTTTCCGTCATGGTGTGGTTTTTATCTCGGAATGGAGATTGGCGAATCCGGGATAGATAACGCCAGACATAGTTTGGCCTTTAGGGAGATGGAAGCGCCCTGAAGTAGGTTGGGTAAAGTGCAATGTTGATGCTAGTTGTTTCGACAATGGGAATAGTTTGGGACATGAGTGCATCCTTAGAGACTCGCAAGGGAAGGTTCTTGCCACCTGTTGTCATGGAACCATTTTACCCAAAAGCTTAAGCTCTTAGGTAAGACCCAATCTTAGTATTTATATTATTCCCGACACTCCGCCGCATCCGAAAGCCCCCTTGGCTTGAAGCGGGTACAACACAGACCCATTCCGCTATGTGTTGCAATATAATTCAACAAATGGAGCTGCCAGGATTCGAACCCTTAACCTTTAGGCCTAAGCTGCCATCGTTACCAGGTTGTTACTAAGTTCACTAGCTATTAGATTTTCTCTTGATTTGATTTTAGCTGATGTAAATGCTGGAATTTAATTAGTGTTTTATTAGTTGCCATGGCCTCTAGTCAATCTGAATCAAGTTATATGAGGGTATTGAGGCCGTTACTAAGTTTACTGGCTCTGATACCATGCCATGGAACCATTTTACTCAAAAGCTTAAGCTGTTAGGTAAGGTCCAATCTTAGTATTTATATTCTCTACATTATAAAAGGGTTCTGCCAACTAAAAATCTAAGGGGGTGTTTGGTTAGGGGGTTTCAGGAAAAGGAAAGGGAATCAAAAATATATGATTCCTTTTGTTGTTGTTTGTTTGGACAAGGGAATCAAATTCATTACCCATTTCAAGGTCTTTCCATTCCCCCTACCCCACAAGGTATTAGCATTCCCTTTCTTTGTCTTTCTCCAATACTATTATTTTATAATTAAATTATTATTATTATTATTATTATTATTATAAATATATGAAATAATAATAATAAATAGTATTATAATATTATTGTATATTATAATTAATAATAATAATAATAAATGATATTATTATTCTATGTAACCAATAATATAAATAATTATTAATTATTTTTTCTTAATAATATTTTTATAAAATAGATATAATATTATTATTATTAAATAATAATATTTATTTAATAATAATGAGAATATATAATAATAATTACTATTATTAAATAATATTTATTATTTATTTTAATTAATATTAATAATATTATTATTATTATTAAATAACAATTACTATTTATTAATAAATAATATTATTAAATAATATTAAACTATTAATAATATTATTATTTATTTAATAATAAATAATATTATTAAATATTAATAATATTATTTATTATTAAAAAATTAACAAACAATATTTATTTAATAATATATAAAATAATAATATATATTATTATTTTAATAATATATATTATTAATATTAATTAATAATAATAATTAATTAATTATATTTTTATTTATTATAATTAATTAATTAATTAATTAAGATTATATATAACTAGTGTAGTACCCGTGCGATGCACGGATATGTCATTTGTAATCAGTATATCAATGACAAATTTATTTCGCAATATAATATTTGCGGAAAACATTTTTATACGCAAAGAATATCAAATTCCATTTATCATACTTATTTTTTGCATTGTTATATTAGTTACAAACTCTATTTCTTCTTAATTATTAACTTTTTTTTTCTAATTACTACAATTAAACTGCATTCGTAATCTTCATAAATAAACTTATAAAAGTATAGTAGGGAGTACATAATAACAAATTTGTGTTCCCAATTTTATCCAAAACTTAGCCTTTAATTTCTTTCCTCTTTTTTCATTTAATCACGTGACTACATTCTAAACTCCTCCTAGTCCACGATTCTTCACCATCTTATCTTTTTTTTTCAAATCTCATCTTAATCACCAATGGATCACACTTCAATTTATAAATCACCAAAGGATTCACAAAATTCATTTATTTCTTCTCGACAAATTCTTCCATCATCAATGGTCTTTTCCAATTTAGAGAAAAAAATATAAGAATTCCAAAATTTATCCAACAAATTGAAAAGGTAAAAATAAGAAGAAATGACACATGTTTAAAATGAAACAATCCAACAATACAAAATAAATAATTGTAAATAGATATAAAATTCAAAAATTTTTCTTAAATAGGATTATACTCTATACTTGTCTGCAGTTTTCTTGTTATTCTCTGTCAAATATTTGATGAGTAAAAAAGAGTCACATTAATTATTAAATAGGATTATAATCAATAGAATAGAATTAAATAAAATCATGAACAATAAATTAAATTTTAAAAAATATTTTTAGGAGATGTATTAGTTAGTAGATATACTTAATCTATAATTATGAAATTCAAATTCACTTGATCAAATAATTAAAAATATTCCATGAGAAGGAGTAAGTACTATTATGAAATTACAATTTGTTAAATAAGATTATATTCAACAGAATTAAAAAAATCAAGAACAACAAATTAAATTCTAAAAAATAGATTTAGGAGATATAATAGTTGATAATTAGCCATAATTAGGCTCAAGTGTTTTTTTGAGGGTAAAAATGTCTTCTAAAAGGTATAAAGATAAAAAAAAAAGGATTTTAGGGCTTAAAGAGATACATATCAATTATTCTTCTCCTTCCCAATCCTCATCTATTTCGTTTGATTGCTCGAAAGTTGTGTGTTATCTTCTTCTATCAATATCGACGGTGTCGGAGTTTCATTTCTTATCTCTACAGGTGTGATAGGAGAATTGACTCCATTCTCTGATATCGAATCATGCCAAAAATAAATAAACAAATATATAAATAAAAGACCTAATTCAAATCATATTAGATAACAAATTGTTTGTACTTATAATATAACTGTTAGAAGTACCTTGAAATTTTCATTTGCATCTAGAAATTAATCAACATCGAAATCTGATCTCTACTGTAAAAAAATTTTAAAGTTAAAATATATATGAACTAAAATACAAATAATACAACATACTAATTTGAAGTTACATATAAAAAAAATTAAACTTACAGTTAATGAATTCTGAGGTAGCGAATGATTATATTTATTCAGAAATTGTTCATCCTCTGTAAGTGTAACCACATGATACACTTTATTATGTGCAATAATATTGTTGCTCTTAACTAAAAGTTTAAACATAATTTCCCTTCCTATAATGTTCTCCAATTCTACTGGTATAGGTGTTTCACCAAGTGCAACAGACATCTAAAATCTAAAATAATTTTAAAAGATAAAAAACAATAACAGATGTTTAAAACATTATTAATGGAGAAAAAACTGAAAGAAAGTGAAAGAAACGGTACATACGAAACACGAATAGGAAGACTCTTTTTTATAAGGGAATGAAATAGTTGTTTAAGGATAAACTAGGATGCTATTAATCATAAAATAAATTAGAAAAAATAAGTTTGAAAGGTTTTAATAATAACCAATTTTAAATACCATCATTATAGAAACAAATTAAAGTAAACATACAACCAATTAAAGCAACATTTACACATTAAAATAATTCATAGTTGCTGATAAGAATTATGTTGCAAAACTGTTATAGTAATTAATGATTATTTGACCTTTAAAATAATGTTCAAACAGACATATATAAGGAAAACTTATCAAAATATCTAACATTTCACCTTTAATATAAATACTAACTAATTAAAACACTAACATAAATTAAAATCATTTGGTATTAAAATAAAACAAATTTAATTCCTAATTTGTTATTTTTTTTATTTAATTTAATTTTATTGATTATAATCCTATTTAAAAAAAATTCATATTTTAAACTTTAATTAGCAATTAATTAAATACACAGATTTTTTTACAGATATAATTGGTGAAATTATCAGCTGTTGATTTTCTGACAGATTATAATCATATTTAAGATTTAATTTGACTTTTCATCATCAAATATATTTATTATTATTGTTGTTGTTGTTATTATTATTTTATGATTATAATCCTATTTAAGAACTAACGTTACTCTTTTATCTTCATCAAATATATTTTATTATTATTGTTATTGTTGTTGTTGTTATTATTATTATTTTATTTTTATCTTTTTATAATTATAATCATATTTAAGAATTAATGTGACACTCTTTTTTTCCTCATCAAATACATTTCAATTTTGTATTTTAGTATTGTCATGATTAGTATGAATATAAATGATATATATTCATAAATAAAATGTAACTTTTATTATTTTTATATATTTATTTGTTATTAAAATTTATTTATTAAAAACTAATTAATAAATTTATTTGTTATTAATACTATTTTTAGTTAGTTTTTATCATTTATTATTCATGGTAAGTAACATTAATTAGTAATATATATATAAAAAAAGTATAAGAATAAATTTTTTAAAAAGGTATAAGGGCAAATAAATCTTTTAGGACTTCATTGCTTTTATATATATATATATTATCATTATTATTATTATTATTATTATTATTATGTGTTTGTATTGTTATTATTAGTGTTATTATTATAGGGGTAAAGAAGTAATTTAGGACTCTTTCCTTTTATATATAGATTATTATTATTATACTATAATTAAATAATTAATTTTCTTTAATTCAAAAAATAATAAATGAAATCTGAAGCAATTTCATTCCCTTTCTTTACCATACTAAATACATAAACCAATTAAAGAGAATTGCATTCCTTTCCTTACCTTTCTCTTTATTGATTCCCTTTTCCTTTTTCGATGTGAACCAAACATCCCCTAAATATTAACATTTTAATAAAATAATTAACCTCTTTCAACACTTATTTATAAATATTGATAAAAATCTTCCAATAATAATATATTTATTATAAGTATAAAAGTGTTGGCAGAAAAAGCAATAACACCGTAGAAAGTGAGCGGCAAACTAAAGCGCCGACAAATTTGGGGAAATTTTTTGAAAATAAAAAAAATAGAAAAAAAACTAAATTTAACTTTCGATCTTCTCCCTTTTTCTCATCTCGGACTTGCGATTTGGGGAAAAAAATTCTTCAAAACCGTTCAGTCTCCTATTTAAACCACCATTTCATCTTAACCAGTCCACCCCTCCCTCCTAATTAAACCACCATTTTTCTTACTTCATTGAGATTCCCATCACGGACAAAAGCACACAGTAGATTCGTGAAACCGGTGGATCGAAGTAGAGGAAGAAGATGGAGACACTAGGCAGAGCTATATACTATGTCGGCTTCTGGATTCGTGGAACCGCCTAGGCCCTTGATCGTCTTGGCTGCCGCCTCCAAGGCAATTACTATTTCCGTGAGCAATGTAAGCTTAAAACCTAGATCCCTCCCATCTTCCCCTCCTCCATTATTGTAACGTCTAATTTCTCCTATTTCTGTTCATTTCCTCTCTAATTATATCACCATTTTATAATGCTATTGAATTTTGACTCTGTTTCAATATCTTGTCTGATTTTGTTCTCATTTAACTTAAATTTCAGAATAATTGATTGATTAGAACTTAAATCTATGTAATATCAAAGATTTCTTCATAGCTTTGTAAAATAGGATAACTGATTTCATTAGTGTCAGTTATGTATCTTTTATTCAGTCTAAATCCTTCCTCTATGAGGTTCATTTTTTTTCATTACGTAAATGCTCATGTTACTGTATTTCGATGGTTCTCAATATATGATTGATTGTGGATTTTGTTTGTTAATTTCTATTTCAGTGTCTAGACATCGAACACTTATGAATGTATTTGATAAAGCTCCTATGGTTGAAAAATGGTGGTTTAATTAGGAGCTAGCACAAGCGCTGACAAATTCGAAGTTGCCAAACAGTAATGATGCAACTGATGATGTTCCTAGAGGTGGTAAACTGCCAGAGCTTTTTTTAGTACTCTGATTTTACATTTTGACACATTGGCTCCTAACTCTATACATTCTCATATGTTTCAATTGTTTCATGTGTTCTTGATAGATTTGTTTCAACTGATGACATTCTCATATGTCTCAATGTGTTTTATGTTTTTTTGAAGCTGATTATTATTTTTGTATGCTCAAAGTTAGTGAGGCTAAAGAATTCAACGAGTTGGTGTAGAAGCAGGCAAAAGTGGCGGATTGTGTACAAAGTGTTGTGACATCAGCGTAAAGTTTAATAATATCTCGTATTCTTATTTTTTCAATCTAAAATTAAATTTTATTTTTTAAATTTTATATAGGATAGTTTTTTTTAATAAAAATATAGGATAGTTAAATGCTTCATTTGGACAGTAGTTCACTGAGTGATGAACTTTTTTGATATCCTAGTTTAATCATTGTTAAAGTTGAATATCTGGATCAAATTGGAGCACAATTAAACGATATATATCGAGAATTGATGTGAAAATTATAGGTCAGGCTGAATATATGAATTTATGTGAAAATTGAAGTCCACAATTTATGTGCCCTTTACAACTAATGAGTACATATAGAAGTTTGTATGTTGTAGATACTCTACCATTTCTATTGTCATATTCCCTTAATTCCATTTGTTTACTAGTTGGATTCAGTTATAACTGCAGCTGTATAAGCTGACATAACTGAATTATATCTTTGTATAAGAATGCATATTGAAAAAATATAGAGAAGCTCAAAAAGGGGAAGGCCAAGGAGGGGGAATAATATGCAGTAATTTCTTTTTACTGTTTGACAGCCTTATGCCACAACCTTGAGCTAATTTCAGCATAATAATGCAGCATATTCTATTTCTTTAAGCCTTATTTTGAATAATTCATCAATTTGGCATCTTATATTTACCTTATTGAACTTATATAACAGGGCCTTATATCTTGGAAGTGAAATTTATCTGTGTAAATTTTCACCTTTCCATTCGATTGTTTTGATCAAGCTAATTAAAGTTGAATTAATTGACCATGGTGTTTTCACTTTCTGATCAATCCTCAACTCAGTGTCTGTGTTTGTTGTTTTTCCAAATGAGTATATTGAATTTATTGTAGTGTGTGGATTGTGTACTTGAGTCTTGAGGTAAGGGAGATAACCTTTCTAGTTTCGTGTCCTGATATTGAGCCCACTTTGCTGCTCTTGACCGTACTTTTAGCTTAGTTAGAATGGTTGATATATTCCTTCTTTTGTTGTGGCAAATATAGTGAAATTCTACATATTATGTGGTTTAATTTACCTTAACATAGTATAAATGATGCATTAAAAACACAATTTTTATGATTTAATAAGTTTCAAAGTTGCGAAAATCACATTTTTGAGATATGAAATTATTTTATAATTGAGACATTTGCAGTATAAATGTCCAACAGTATCAATAATATGCTCTCGTTTCCATCTGTGTCTATTGTTTATCTACTATGTATGTGTGCTTTGCCAATAGTTATTTGTTGGGGGTAAAGAGCAGAATTGAAACTTGTATTTTGGTAGAATTGCAACAATATTGATGAAATGACACTTTTAGAATTGTGAAGAAGTTTTCCTTTAGGAAAATTTCTAAAATATAACAGATATTAATATTGAATTCGAATTCCTGGATAGTACGTTATAAAGTAGGCCGAAGTATGAGATGATACACAACGGTCATTAGATTCCTTTTTCCTTATTTTTTTTCTAAACATTTAGTTATTTATCTATTTTTTATGAACTCACGATGACAATAGGTGAAAGTACTTGATGATCAACGGTCATTAGTCCTTCGTGTAGTTGAATCCTTTCTGAATAAATTGTTTCCTTCAGGATATCCTTACAGATGAGTCATGGATATGAATGTCTGCAGCTTGTGAATAGAATAGAGTGTATCAGTGTAAATAGTTTTCTTAAGTTAGCTTTTGGTCCGCTACTAATACAGTGTGAACAAGGGATACGTTAGACACACACAATTTCGGGCGTTGCAACATTTTTCTAGTGCAACATTGTCTGTGCTATCAACTCAGGTCCTCTTCCATGTTAAAAAGGCATTAACATTGTAGTAAAACAATATTCTAGATATCACAGCCACACCATTTTAATACAACTCTAAAGCCTTTTGTCAAGCTCTATGATTTACTAGCTTTTTTTGTTTTTCTTATGGAATGACTATTATAATTTATATGTTCTTACTGATTTGCAGTCACTTCTATCGGCCGCAGGCTTACGTCCTACACCTACACAAGCAACTACAGTAAGTTGGGTAAGTTGACCTATTTGCAGCACGAGCATCAAGGCTACCAGTATATTCTAAAGAAGGAAATCTTAATGACCTACTTGCAAAAGGGGAAGCCATTTCTACACTTCTCAATGTTGCTGAATTGGTAGCTAGAATACAATTAGCATCTACTATTTGTTCATCGATGCAGGGCAAGGTATAAGCTTACTCACCACCTTCTAATATCATCTTGTGTTGTGCATCATGTGTGTTCTTAAAGTTCAAGATTCCTTCGGACCCATTAAGTTGCACTGACTTTCTCATTGACAAGGCTCAACGACACTATATAATTATAATGAGTGTTCTTTTCATCTTTATGTTTCGGTGAAGTACCTTTATATATTTGATATCGATCTTATCAATCTTATCTTATTGAGTTTGTTAAGTTAGATCCGGTGGGATCAATTCATTTAATCTCTGAAGTCTTTGTTTAGTTAGTAAGATTAGTTCTAATATTACTCAATTCTATTGGATCAATGTCTTATTTATGTGGCTCGAATGTTCTGTTAGGATTAGCTTTATACGTTTCAAAGAAATTCATTTATGTATCTATTGCGTTCAGGTAATTGTGTCTTTTGAGCATCTGAAGTAACGGGAAGCATCTGGTGCACATAGTGAGAGTGTAGAGCAAATTTTGAACAGTGAGTCATCGCATGGAGCTTCTTGGCTCTTTAGTAGCGATACAGTACAAAAAAAGCAAAGGGGAAATCTTACTGAACAACAATTAAGGACCCAAATGGAGGAAGAGATGGAAGCGAAAATGAACCAAAAGATGACATAGTTTGTTAAGAAGTTGCAATAAGAAAATCCCAATTTAAACATCAGCTTGGATGCCTTTGGTGAGTGCTCAAGTGAGAATGATAATGCCTCCTCCAAGAGAGACACAAGAGCAACTAATACTTGGTCAATGTTATTACTACTTAGTCAATGTTATTACACTACTTGATGAATGTTATATTAGTACTTTATGGATACTTGATGAATGTTATATTAGTACTTTATGGATGTAACTAATATTTTCGACTAGTACTTTATGAATGTTATATTAGTACCTTTTTTATTTAACAGGATTGCAATCATATGACAAGATGATAATATAGACAAATTTAGGACAAAAAGTGTCGGCTAATCTATAAAAATAAGTTGCTGTAAAATTAAAAAGAGTTATCTAATGCGTTAAAACTGTTGTTAAAACAAGAAAATGTGAAGTACGAATATGTTGAAGATTACATGATAAAATGTTGCCAAAAATGAAAAATGTATAAATGAAAAGAGTTGGCATTTCTAGTTTAAGTGTCGTCATATCAGGTGGTAGTGTTATTTCCATATACATTTACTAACACTTGATAAATATTGTCAAAAGACACTGAAACGTTGCTAAAGGGTCATGTGCTAATACTTTTTACTATGTGGCCATAAATGACCAAAAGTGTCGGCATAGGGACCTATGGCTACGCTGCCATATGGAACACCTTTTTTTTTGACAAAAGTGTAGCCAGTTCCTTTGTGATAACACATTTTTGACATTAGGCCTCATCTTTTCGGTGTTGGCAGAGCCAATCTATGGTGTAGTATTATTCCCAACACCCGTTCGGTTTTAATGCAAGGAGGTGGAGATGCTTTTGTGGCTGAAGCAATGAGTTGTAGTGAGGCTCTCAGTTGGCTTAAGGACAACAACAACGACAACGTTATCATGGAGTTCGATGCTATCAACGTAGTGTCTGCATTGAATAATCTTTCGTCTTTTTCATCACCTATTGGCTTTATTTTCTATGACTGTATGAACCTTATTAGACAATTTAGACATTTTCGGTTAGTTTATTCATGTCATTCTACGAACCAAGCTGCGTATTTGCTAGTTAGAGCAGCTAGTTCTTCGACTAGTAGGGGGATGTGGCTCAATGCATGTCCACATTTGATTAGAGTTGTAGTTGACTCTGATTAATTTTATGACACATATTCTTCAGTCAAAAAATTTTTGCTTATTAAAGATAAAAAAATAATTAATTAATAAATAAATAATAAAAAATGTATCTGCTGCCGCTCAAGTTGGCACGTTTTGTCACATGCCACCTCCAATTTTCAAGTGTGTCACGTAGCCTCCTAAAGTTGGCTTTTTGGTGTAACACAACCCCATGAAGCGGACTTCCCCAGTCTCATGTCGGAGAGTAAAACACACTAGTGCTAATGTGGCGGTCATGCTGAAAAAGGTAGAAAAAGTTGAAAAAGTTAAACCAATCTTGTTACGACATGTGGCACAAGAGTAAAAGTTTCAAACCTAAAACTATTTCATTCAAATCCCTATTTAAATTTTTTTTTAATTTTACCATATTCTCCTAAATGCACAACACAAAATACATAAACTCTAAATCTCTAAACGAAAATCCATAAACACAATCTCTAACTATAAACACAAGATCATTACACACACGAAATCCATAAATGAATCTTATTCTTTAAAGGGATGGCTTTGGGTTTTCGAGGAAGCGAATTGAAGCTCTTTAGATTGGCATTGAGGAATACAGCCATTGCTCCTCACTTCAAGATCCATGAAATTATTGCTTGGAATGAAAAAAAATGGTGCTAAATTGAATGAAATTGAAGAAAAAATGGTGTTGCGGTGGTGTTGGACGGCTCGAAAAAAATGTTTGAAATGAAAATAATGGTGCTAAAATGATGGAAATTTGAATGGAAAAATGGGGTTGCAGGATATTGGAATGGAAAAAATAGCAAGCAAATTTCACATCAGTAACTAATTTCTTCAAATGTGTATAAACAAAGAAACTGACTTTAGCAATAAAAAATTAGGGAATGTTCGAAAAATATGTGTTTTGAGTTACTTTAAAAGGAAATATTTTGTGATATTTTTATTGAGAAAAATATCTTTGGGCATTATATTTATGAGTGACATTATATTTATGAGTGGCCGTTACTAGTTTAGTTCTTTTATAAAAGTGAGCAATAAGTGTGATTAATTTTTCTAACGGCTATTTTATTAAATTTTGTAACAGCAAAACTTTTATGGCCATCAACTTTTTTTTGTTACTTATAAAAAGATGAGCGGTTTTCTTTTGTTAGAGAACAATTTTTTTTATATATTGATTTCTCTTCTCCTCCCTATTTTCTGGATATATACATGCATTTCTGATTCCAATCTTCAAGTTCAAATCGAGTTTGACGGAGTTGTTTAATCCTGAAAGGAACTACGAAGTATCCTTTAAGGACAGAGTTTCCTACTCGACTCAACTCATCCTAACACTTATAAATTTTGTTCTTGTTGTTTCAGTGATGTTCCAAATTCTGATCAAAGAAGCATTGCATGTGATCCAGTTTCTAAGCTTCTGCAACAATTTCAGAAAAGCGTTACCTCTTAACCAGTTTGCCTCTTGATCTGACCAGTAACTCCAAATCCAACCAGCATAAAGAGCAAATTTTCCAACAGGGAAAAGCCATAACCTAGAACACTAGAGATTTTGAAATGAAATTCACCTTAGTATCTAGAAATTAAAAAGATAGATTCTATCTTTTTTGCAAATTACACATATACAGATTAATTTGCAGGTGGTTCCGTAAGAGAATAAAAAGTTGGAGGTGGTGAGCTTACACGAAGGAGGCGAGAGAGAGCTGGTTTATATTATAAATATTTTACTTTTTTTTTTTTTCAAAATACAAAACCACTATCTTGAAAAGTAAACCCAAGCCATATCATATGCCACATCAGCCTCAACGACTTATTTTACACCAAAAAGCCAACCAAATTTAGAGAAAATTATATATTGGATTTGGTCTTTTGGTCCCTACTCTCTGTATGAATGGTAAGTTAAAAATTGATCAAAGAAAGGGTTTCTCAGACTAACCTTCACAGAAAGAAAGAGAGTCTGCCTTCTCCAGAAATGGTGGCCGCAAGATAGAAAATGTGTCGAAGTGACTAGCCGTGTGATCGGCGTAGCCTCTCCGATGCTTAAGTAAGCGATGGTGATAAAGAGGAGGCAAGTAATAGAGAGTTTTAGGGTTTAGAATGTAATACCTGAGATACGGGGGTGACCCCATATTTATAGTGTGTGGTTACCTTGTCATGATAGGAGAGCATTTCCCCTATTGGCGGCGAGGAGTCCTTATTAGGTAATGATCTTATTTAAGTGTGATTTCCTCTATAAGAGGTTTCTTCTTATTTATCCGTTTAGAAAATGATATTGTTCCTATTTATCTGCTTAGAAAGTGGAGTTATGACTGGATTCTTCCTCTTTAGCTAGGTCGGTGTGACCCTGACCCTTCACTCGGCTAGCCGGACGGTGATCCAATTGCGAGTCCGACTGATGACGTGGCATCTCATGGAGCTTCCACTCGACATCTATGAAATACCGAGTCAACAAGTATTCTAAAAATGAATAAAACAATAAAACGTAATGTCATAAAGAAGTTTATGAGACACTTGTTATTCATGCAGGGAGGAGGGATCAAAGAATCGGGACCATTATATAGAAACCCCAACTTT
Organism: Euphorbia pulcherrima; assembly: GCA_947683365.1. Classification (NCBI taxonomy): domain Eukaryota; kingdom Viridiplantae; phylum Streptophyta; class Magnoliopsida; order Malpighiales; family Euphorbiaceae; genus Euphorbia; species Euphorbia pulcherrima. The sequence goes on from CANTUS010000016.1 coordinate 12,796,476, forward strand.
AGAGGGCTAAGTGACACACTTAAAAGTTGGGGGTGACATGTGACAAAATGTACTAACTTGGGGGGCGAAAGATGCGTTTGGCCTAAATAAAATAATAAAATAAAAACACTTAATCACCATCATTCCCATTTCAACTTCTGATCCCTAATTTCTTGCTTTCTGTAAATGTTATCAATATCGGATTGGGCCTCATACCGGCGAGGCCACTGGTATGTGGTATAACCAGTTATTATTGATAGTTTTACCGGTTTTTTATTTTTTAAAGAATATATATTAATTATGATTTCCAGTGGCTATTGCTACACTTTTTAGGTCTTTTGCAACGCTTTTGCGTGTAGCTAGAGGAGTTTTGGAAAGAAATATATATTATTTAGGGTTTCCAATAGCTATTGCAACCATAGTTATCAGAATCTTACGATTCTTGATACGAATCTTACGATTCGATTCGATTCAACCCCAAATCGATTCGAATCTATGGGGTGAATCTAAATTCACTCCGAATCTACGATTCAGTTCCAATTCAGTGGCGAATCCGCCGAATCTTACAATTCTACCGATTCGGTTGATTCATGAACCATAATAGATTAAAGAATAGTAGAAGCGAATCATTTTGAAGATAAGATTAAAGTTTTGACTCAAGGTAGCCAAACTAGATTGCTCCACCAATTAGTCGTCGGATGGAGGAGGCACCCGACGCCACGTTGTCAGCAATGGACTTCCGGCGACGACTAAGCGGTGGAGAAGTTGTGCACTAAAGCAAATCGCGTCTATACATTTATTTGAAATTAGTCCCTAATTTAGGAAAAGTAGAAAATAAGTCTTTTGAATTCTAAACTTGCATAATTAGACTAAAATTTAATAGTATCTTTAAGTTAAACATTTTAAATATTATATTTTATTATTTTATGAACTCGAGCCCGAATCTTACGATTCGATTTGATTCACGATTCACGATTCTCGATTTACAAAATTTGGATTTCGATTCTCGATTCGAATCCCGATTTGACAACTATGATTGCAACTCTTTTCTTGGTTTTAACAACGCTTTTGTGTCTTTAGTAACGCCATTTTGTATCTTTAGCAACATTTTTAATTTTTGTCAAAAGAATTTTGAGAAAGCCGGGTTGGAACCGATACGCCGGTTTACCGATTTTATCAGATTCAACCCGATTTTCTCCAATTTTTTACTAAAACTGGTTTTTACATATATCGTACCGAAGCCATGATCGGTTCACAGTAAAACCTGTCGAACCAATCGGTACGGTACGATATTAAGAACATTGCTTTTTGTATTCGGAAAAAAAAACCAAGGCTTCCAACATGGATCAACAAGCTTCGTCCTCAGCTAGTGATTATCATCCCCCATCTATAAAATTAGTTTTTCAATATTCTCATTCCCATCGCTTTTTTCTTTGATAAAGTCATTCCCAACTTTCAAAACTCAAATTTCAAACCAACAAACTAGAGTTAATTTCCATGGCTGTGATTTCAAAGCTTTTTGTTCCGGCAGTGGCGGTGACGAATTTCACTCTCAAGTCGAGCTTCACCTGTGAAATTGCTGCTTGTAACGCCGAACCATCCGGGGGGGCAAGTTTCTCTACTTTAAATTTAACAAGGCGTAATTGTTGGTTTATTTGTAAATCATGGAATCAATATTTGAAACTCAAAAATCAATTATTCTTCGAATCCTTCATCTTTGTTTCCCTCTTATTCATTTAGAGGATGGGTGTAAATTGCAATTATGAATGTTAATTTGATTTAAACTGAAATTATGGATTTGATATGATTTAAAATTGCAAAATCATATCATTTGTGCTGCACCTGTATAATTTGATCATTTACGGGTCAAATTTGAGAGAAAGAGAGGAGGAAGATAGTCTTTGGCAATAAAAAAAGTCGTAGGGATTTAAGTAAAATTATTTTATGGATTTTTTTTAATAAAAGATGCCACGTGTTAGTGTGCTATTTGTTTCACTTTCAAACATGGCACAAACTGTTGTGCACTCTCTACGATGTGACTGATTTACTTCTATTAGGGTAAGCTGATATATAATTGTTAAATTGAGGAAGATAATAAAATTTTTTAAAAGTTGAGTGAGATAATATGCTATTTGTGTCAAGTATAATTGAGTTTTTATATATTTAGCCTAATTATTAAATATAATATAGTATAATATATAAAAAAAAATGAAATTATTATTCATCGGATTGGTTTGGATATTTATACATAAATCAAGCCCACTCCGTAAAACTTTGGGCTTTTACGTAGGGTAGAGTAAATAAATAAATTAAAACCGTAACTGAATCGAACTAAATATATTTGGTTCGATTTTCGGTTTATGAAATTTACGATTTTTAGATTTGGTTTGATTTAGTTTTTTGAATGACATAACAAAAAAGGAAGAAATCAAACGAAACCAAACTTAACTGAACCAAACCAAACCAAATCAAATCAAACTACTTTGGTTTAGTTTTCGGTTTGTATATTCTCCCTTAATGATTTTCAGTTCGATTCGATTTCAAATCAAACCAAACCAAATTTTATTCTATCCTACTTTTACCGGCCCGACACGTAGCTCGACCCACGAACATATCTATTTATATATATTATAATATTTCAATTCAGTTAATATATTTTCTCCATATTGATACCGAACCAAACCAAAATATACAATATATTTACAACCAGAATGAACGGAATCACCTATACTATATAAGCAAACCAAATTAACAATTGGTTTGGTTTGGTTTGGTTACCGAAACATCTGCACACACCTGCACACACCTGCAGGAAAGAATATATCTCATTGACTCAAGAGAGCCAAGAAATCCCTCTCCTTTCGTTTGTCTTTGATCTTCTTCGTCTCTGCAATTTAGTTTAAAATGTCTGTAACTGTTGTGGGGCAGGAACAACCGATGCATAAAGCTTTGGATTTGCTTATGAATGATTCGCCTAAACCAATTGCCATATTAGGTCCAGGAGGAATCGGTAAAACTACTCTCATGAAACAACTCTACTCCAAATTACTCTCCGCCAATCATTTCGACACTGTGATTTGGATCACCGTGTCCTCAAATTTAGAATTTCAGAAAATTCAGGACGACATCTCCAAATCCTTAGGGCTATTTGATTCCAATTGGGCAGAGAAAAGCTCCGAAGAAAAATCCCAACTCATCCGTACAGAAATCAACAGTAGGAAGTCTGTATTGTTCTTAGATGATCTATGGTTCGATATTGATCTGGAAAGTCTCGGAGTGGAAGGATCTAAGCTCATATTTTCGACTCGGAATCAAGACCTCCCTGCAAGTATGGGTGCTTATACTGTCTTCAAACTGGAGGAGCTCTCAGAGGAATATGCTTGGCAATTGTTCAGGAGTAAGGTTGGAGATGATGACATTCTTCAAAATGTAATCACTGAAGAGATCGCTCGGGACTTCATCAGTATATTCATGGGTTTGCCGATCTTCATCTCTGCACTTGGTGCTGCCATGTCTTGCAGGAAGACTCGCAAAGAATGGGAATCTGACGTACGCAAGATACAATATCTTAGGGTACGGAAAACCCATGGCGAGGTAACAAGCATCTTAAAGTTTTGTTTTGATAGTTTGCCCAATTCCAAAATGAGATCCTGCCTTTTATACTTCAGCTTGTTTCCAGAGGATTTCACTATTCTTAAGATGGATTTGATTGATTTTTGGATTTGTGAGAACATTATTGGTCCTTACAGAACTTGGGGTGACTCCCTAAGTTTGGGATATGATGTTATGCATACATTAATTAGAGCAGGTTTCTTGTAAGAAGAAGGAAATGATTCTGTGAAATTGTTAGATATGATTCGTCATTTTGCTAAAGAAATAGTAATCTAGTCGGTGATTTTCAACTGCGCTCAACTTGCATATCCTGGTCCAAAATTGACTAGCCATAAATTTTTTTTAGCAGTTAATATCGGTTGCATCACAGGTGATTCATATCTTGTAGTTGAACTGAGAGCTGATGCAGTTACAAAAGAACCTCTTACAACCATAGGATGGATTTCGTCTATATGGTTTTCTGTTAGGAATGTTCTTGCTGATGTTCCGCCTAGTCTTTTCAATTTTTTGCTCGACCATAACCCTTTCATTATGATCAAACCTAGACCTTCTTCATCTTTCTACAATTTCACTGTTTTAGATCTGTCGAATAGCGGGATAGTAGTAGTACCGCGGGAAGTTTCAACTTTGGTTTCATTACAATAACTTAATTTATCACACATGTGGATTGAATGTTGCCGATCGAATTAAGAACGTTAAAAAAGTTGAGGTGTTTGAATTTGGAATATGATGATCAAGTTCGTGTGATTCCCAAGGAATTGATATTTAGATTTTCATCATTGCGAATTCTAAAAATGTTTCGTTGTGGATTTTCTGTGGAAGATGAGGCAACTAATATGCTTTCTGTTGGAAATATGGACATACATCCATTGTTGTCCTTGAAACATCTCGAAGTGCTAAGCATCACGATAACCTGTGGCTCTGCCCTCCATACATTTTTCAACAACACTAAACTGCTAAAGTGTACTGAATCTCTTTCACTCGAAGTTTTTTGGGGTTTGGAGTCACTCAATATTAACCCTTTAGCAGTTAGGAAGAATCTATTGACATTTGAAATCCATCAAGCAGAACATCTAAAAGAGTTCAATGTGGATCATCCAAAATCTCTAAGGATGAGAAGTTTCGAAAGACGTAGAAGTAACCTTTGAGAAGTAATCAAGTTTAGAAGAGTTGACACGGGTTATTCTAGTCCCAAACCCTCAATCTTGAGGGTCAAAAGCTGTGAAAAAATCCAGGAAATAATCAGCCCTGCAGTATTAAGAAAAATTGAGGCAGAAGAAAATCTGAAGCAGTTTGAAAAACTTGAAATTCTATCATTGGATAGCTTGCCAGAACTTAGAAACATATAGCAGACAGCATTGCCTTTCCAGTGTCTTAAGAGAATGAAATTACTTGATTGCCCATTGCTTAAAAGGCTTCCACTAAACTTTACTTCCACCAAGGCAAAGGAAGTGGTGATCGAAGCAGAGGAAGATTGGTGGAAAGACATTGAGTGGGAAGACAAAGCTTCCAAAGATGCTTTCTTACCTTGTTTCAGACCATTGATGTAGTGTTTGAAGTCTTTGAATTTCAATTGCGAGATTATTGTTCCACTCTATAAATTGTTTTTTTTTTTTTTCTGAAGTGACATCTTTTACAGCTTATGGCATTGGAAATTCTATACTAGATCCAGTAAGATGTTTGTAATGATGGTATAGAACGAATGATATGAGTTGAAATGTGTTACTGGTGGAGTGATGACAAGGTAAGTGAAAGAGAGCAAGAGATGAAATATTGGTAAAGAAACAAAAAAAAAACAATGGCCGTGATGAGTTGCATTACTTATTATGTTCTGTTCTTACTGTATATATTTTCTGCAGTATTTATGCACTGTTCTTACATAATGCATATGAGCAAGACCTTGTTATTTATGACTTGTTAAACTGCATGAATAGCGATACTTATTTCTAGCAATCATTTTTTCATTGGAAATATTTTTAGTACTCATATTTATGAAAAAATCAGAATTTTCATTTACTTCAATTTTTGTATGGCACTAATTCAGAAAGCACTTTGAATTGCCTCAACTCGGTTCCTGTAAAAATTCGAACTATAATCTTCATTCATGATTCGAATTTAATAATCAATACAGTAGCTACAATGTCAGTTGCGGCTCGAATATTAATGCATTGAGCTTGATGTTTTCTCATGGATCTATATAATGCACGGACACTCCAAAGCTTGGAGTGTCCAAGTGTCGGACACGTGTCCAACACTTTGTTTTCAAATCGGACACGCCACGCTGGCGAGACACGGCACGGACACTTCTCGGACACGATGAAATCTTCTCAATATCTGTCACGCTTTCATTCTTCAGTATTCAGAAAAACTAGGTTAAACTGGTCGCCATCTTCTACTGCTTCAAATCCGGCGCTGGCAACACACGGAGTTCAGACTCCGGCGAGGCAACCTAAGGTGCTTCAGACTCCGGCGATAACATCTGCTGCTTCATACATACGGTATTTCTCTTTTCCTTTCCCTTTCCCTTGGCTTTCCCTTTCTGTCAATCTTCGATACTATCCATCAATGGCAAAGGGATTGTGTGCTGATAAATATGCATATTTGTTGAATGGCAGAAAATAGTTCTATTCACAAGCCATTTGTTAGCTAACATTTACGACTTGCATTCTATAATAACATCAATAGTATAGGTTCAACTTCAGTTCTACAACAAAATCAAAATCAAAATCAATAGCTCCAATCATAAATTATAACAACTGAACTAACCCAATCCTTAAAGTTTAGTTTTGAGTTACAATGGTCCAAAATACAGAACTAGTTTGGGGGAATTTTGTAAATGATTTATTTAATTAGAATGTTTGATTGATGAATGATTATGGATTATATGAATTTTATCATGTATGAATATTTATGTTTGACAAAATATTTTAGTCGACGTGTCCTAGCCGTGTCCAAATGCGTATTTTTTCAAAATTACAGTGTCCGCGTATCCGTGTCGTGTCGGACACTCGGGGCGTGTCCATGCAACCTAGTCATGGATCAATCAGAAATGGCTGGATGAATCGATTAAACTACTTTCATGAAACAACTATGCAGAAAATGAATGAGAAGCAAATATTTTGAGTTTCTGAAATGGGTGACAGTTTCATCAAAATTACGCTTGAGTGAATGTTATATAGGGGCGCTTGATCCGAATTGGCCCCAGGAGAGTCTATTATTGTATTCACACTGCAAACGCTTTCCATGGGACTATGAAAATAATAAGGCTAAATACATACGTTGTCCTTCCAACTTGTCTCTAACTGCTTTGGTCTATGAATTTTAAAGTGTGACACTTTATCCCTTAAAATTTGCAAAAATGATATAATTCATCCGTCAAAGCTATGTGTCAGCTTCTGGTTGGTTGACTCTTCAAAGATGACATTTTTCTGATATTTTTCTCACTAATTAGAAGTTGATATGTGACATTGAAGGGATAAACGGTATCAATTTTATCAACTTAAGGGGATAAAGTGTCACAATAAAAAGTTTGGGATATCCAAGGATGACTAGCCCCATATTTAAGGGGCAAAGTATGCATTTGGTCGATTAAAGATCCACGAATGGTATTATTTCTTTTCTTAGAAGACTAAAAACTTAATTTCAAAATAATAATTTCTTATTAGAATTTGGTTATGTTCAAGAGACTTGCTAGTCCGACTAAGGCCCTGATGTGAAAAAATTATAAAGGAAATGAACTGAAGGGACTATAAAGTAAGGAATATTATCGGACATAAATAATGAAGTAATATTGTATTTGGAAGGAAATAATGAAATTTTAAAGTAAAATAAGTATAAATTTTGTTTTAAAAAAATTGTCTGGCTTACAATAATAATAAAGGAAAACCTTATCCCACCATGTCCGAGTGTGGATTCGAACCTGCGACCTCTAGGATTACAGCTTCAAGGCTCAACCACTAGACCAAGCATTTGTCACAAAATAAGTATAAATTTTTTTTTTTTTGAAATATATGAATTTTATAGAGGTGGAGTATTAGACCCAAGACTTCCCACCTCCTTTTTTTAGGAGATATACCTATTAAACTATACCAAATTGGTGTATAAAAATTATTTATATATCCTTTACAACTTAAAAAGTATATATTAATACACCATCCACCAAATCTACCATTTTGATGGAATTAAAAATGGTGAAACTGAGGAGAAATTCTCTCATTTCCCTTCTATTTACATAATTCTTGCTTCCCAACATGTAACTTTGGAGGTGGTTCTCCCAACTTTTTTTCTTTTTGATTTGTCTTTTTCTTTTAATAATTACAAGTATTTTTATTAAAATAATCTTGTTGCGACTCCTCACCCCTTCTAACAAAGCATATTTAGTGGAATTCAAACCTTATTCTCTGATAATTTATTTAACATACGTTGCCAATTAAGCTATAACTTATTCATTTTGACTTATCTCCTTATGAGTAGATTAATAAGAAACACATGATGTTTTGACTTTTAAGTAATAATTAATAAACAAGAAGTGAAAAGTTTAGAAAAAGACCCCTTAGTTCCTTTTCTTTGGATTTCGATTCTCTAAAGTTCAAACTCTCTAAAGTTATACATTTCAGTCAATCACAACCATCCATTGAGTTTTAATGGTCCAGATTTTGTTGCACTGTGGACCCACAAACCACTAAAACTAAATCTGGACCATTAAAACTCAATGGATGGTTGAGATTGACTGAAATGTACAACTTTAGAGAATCCAAATCCCTTTTCTTTACCTTTCCCTCGAAAACCACTATCCAAACAAAAAGTGAAATTATTTTTCAGAAGAGAGTCAACACGAAAACCGTCTCCTTTCATTGTCTTCGATCCTCTTCATCTTTTGGAATTTAGTACAAAATGTCTGCAATTGTGGTGGGGTAGGATTCTGTGATACATCAAGCTTGGAATTTGTTGATGGATGAATCAGTTTCATCGATTGCCATTTTAGGTCCAGGAGGAATCGGGTAAACAACTCTAATGAAACAACTCTACTCTAAATATCTCTCAATCAACCGTTTCGACATTGTGATTTGGATCATAGTTTCTTCAAAATTAACATTTCGAAAGGTTCAGCATGACATCTCCAAATCCATAGAGCTGTTTGATTCCGATTGGGTGGGGAAAAGCTCTGATGAAAAATCCCAACTCATCCGTACTGAAATCAACTACAGGAAGTCTGTATTGTTCTTAGATGATATATGGTTCCATATTGATCTAGAAAGTCTCGGAGTGGAAGGTTCTAAGTTCATATATTCAACATGGTTTCCACTGCTCCTGTTGGTCCCTGTGAGGGTCTATATAAGGTCAGAGGGGGGTGAATGACCCTTTTTCACGAAATTAAATGACTTTGATAAGTCTAAGTGTAGCGTGTTTGATTATGATCCGGAGGATGGATCCGGATAATGCAAATGTGACAATATAATGCAATAAGTAAAGGAAAGAAAATCAAACATAGTGATTTATACTGGTTCGGCCCTGCCTACATCCAGTCCTATGAGTTTCCTTCCTCCGAGCTTATCCACTAGTGGATTCCTTTCCAACTGGCAAGAATCAAGCCTTACAGGTTATCTTTGGATGGTAACACCTTCTGGATGTAGGATATACCACTAGAAGCACTAACTCCTAACTGAGTCCTTTTGTCTTTAGCAGAATATACCACTTAGACTTCTACCCCGAATCTAAGCTGAGTCCTACAGGGAGATCTCACTCAAAGCACCTACTTCAAGCTATATCCCAATCTCACTACTCACCCAAGTAGGAGATCTTTTACACTTCAGTTTTTGTCAAAGGTTTTGGATTTTGGATATCCTTAAGTTTATAACTCACTTAGGAATCCTTACAAACTGATTTGGAATTGCTTTATTCTTTGAGGGATGAATTTCTGATTGCTTATTGCGAATTCTTTTTTTTAATTGCTATCTCAAGTCAATCAGCCAACCTTCTCAATGTGTGAAGCTTCCCTTTATAGGCTTCTATCATAAATGTAGCCGTTGTGGGTTGTTGAGCTTGAATTTAATCTTCACCTTTGATCAGGTTGTATATGGCACTTCCGGAGCCGTTGATCAATCTGTTAGGCAGTAATTTGATCCGTTCGAATTCTTGGGATTGAGGCTAAAAAGATGTCAATGATTATTTTCCTTATATTTTAGTGTCACACTAGCTTTTATATCAGTAACTTTTTGGTGTGAGCTCCATGCGACTTCTTATTGCTCTAAGTAAAAAAGGTTATTAGCTTTTTCTGTCCGGTGTCAGTTCTTTTGTCCTTTTTTTGAAAAGTGTAATCTGTCTCCTTTGTCTTGTATGTGGGGAAAGGATCTTTGACTATATAGACCAAAAAGGTGGTGGGAAAAGTTGTCTTTGAAACTTTTCCCATTGTCTTGATATATAAGTCTTCCAGATACTCTCAGACTAAGAATCTCGGATCTGTCTTCTTTCGAAGTTTGTACAATCAGTTCTTCTGGATGCAAGTCTAGAGAGATTAAAGTTTTTTTCCTTTCCAAACTTTATCTTGATGATTCCAGTATATGCTTAGGTACTTGATGTCTTCAATGGATGAATTTATAACTGGAACTTGTCCGGATGCTTCCATTTGGATTTTGGAGATTCTAAGTTTTTGTTTCTTTCAAACCTGGTCCGGATATTTTAATCTAACTGTGATTCTGAATCATTGTTTTTCAACAATCTCCCCCATTTGATGGAAACAAAAACTAGGACAACTAAGCATAAGGGAAAGGAGTATATATGAGCTAAGCATGATTCTTGATACTTAGTCATTTACAATTTTACTCCCCCATAATTTTAGCATCCCTACTCCCCTATAATTTTAGAATTTTAGCTTCTAATATTTTTATAGTAAAATTTTAGATTATACTTTAGAAGTAATTTTTGAGAATTAGATTTTTACTATATATGTACTTCTGCTGTTAACAATGGTTAACATCAATGAAGCTTTGGATTACAAAGTACAAAGATACATAACAGTGAATCTAGCTATTACAAAAGTTGTTACAAAATTATAGGTAGTCTAATTCCCACCGGATGGTTCTCCCTCCTTTTCCTTGCCTTTTCTGGTCCCTTCCCCTTATTGACTTTGTTGACTTTTCTCCCCCTTTTTGTTGTCATTTTAGGGGTCGATTACCATATAGGTTCTGTTATCCCAGGATTCTTGCCAAGCTTTAGAGTATATTGAGTAGTCAACATTACCTTTGCTCCTCTCATCAACAACGGTGGCTGGAGTGAGGTAGTAGGGTCGGATGGCTTTCTTCAACTGAGCATAAGTCTATTTTATTGCAGGATGGATGTGTAGTATGAACTTGATCCTTCTTATCAAAATAAGGGAAGAGAGCTTTAAGCAGTGTTGTAACCCCTTTTATCCAAAGAAGCCGGAGTCCCCAATAACTTGTACCAGATTGTGGAAGACTGGAAGGAGCTGGCTCTCCGGAATTAATGGGCCATAAGAAGATCCGGATAAGGATAGTTTATTGATTCTGCTTTGAATGAGAGTAATCTCTTCACTAATACCTCTCCAGATGTTATGGATAGATTCTATTTGGAGCCTTACTTCCTTGGTGAAGTTGGCTTTCCAATCATTTATAATCTTCTCAAGGTCGGCTAAACGGCTTCCAAGTTCATCTCCCATATCATCTAACATCTTTTCTTGGATTTTGGGGAGAGATTCATCTAAAAAGTTTATAATCATTTCTTGGAGTGCCTGTTATTCTTCTCCCAACTCCATAAGGGTAGGCGTAGGATCCCTTTCAGTTATAAATTTTGACAAGTTTTCAAACTTGGTATCAATATACTCCTTTACGTCATTTGAGAGCTATGAGGAAGATGAGGTTATTTTATATAGGAAGGTTGCGCAATTATTTGAAGCCACTATGTTGGCTTGAGCAACTGATCCATTTAATGTTGTAGCACTTTCTTTAAGCTCATTGAGGGTTTGGGTTACTTTAGCAAGAAACCTCTACTACTAGATCAGCAGTGGGAAAGTCCTCCACTTTTTCTGCTATTTTCTGCACTTTCCTCTTTATTTCCCCAAGCTCTCCCTTTCAATCCAGAGTCTGGAATTCATCAAGGAGTACCTTTCAACAGCTTTGAAATGTCTACAGATATTCCAAAGACTCTTCTTGATATATCCTTCCTCATTTTCTTCAAGAGCAACTTCTTTTAACAGTTTAAGCACGGCTGTGACTTTGGCTTGTTTTGTATTAGCTGCAGGTATTCTGATAGGGCTAGCAGTAGAAGGGATTTTATCTCCGAATAAGCTTGAGGAATCATCTGTGGGTGAGCCGGAAGAACCATCTCCGGATGAGCTAGAAGATTTACTACCATTTTTCATACTTTCTTCATCGTCCTTACCCTCATCTTTCGCCTTCACCCGTTCCCCCGGCCTGGCCTCACCCTTAGAGTCCACTTTAGAGGTGTTCCCTTCGGATCTCAGACCTTGTCTCTCCTCCAAAATGATGTGATTCGAGTTAGGCAATAGTTCTTTAGCTGCCTCTTGGGAGTGTGTAGCTAAGTTATCCTTTATTACATTTGCTGTGTGATCACCAATAGCAATGTCAGCATTAATATCAAAGGAAACTGTGTTAGGAGTTACCTTATTTATATGCTGATCTAGACTCTGAGTTGCTTAATCTTTGCTTCTTGCTTCCTCCTTCGCAACCCCCGGATGACTGGTAATGTCCTCAGTCACCCCTGATAATGCCTTAATAGGACTTATAATTTCTCCTCCAGGCGTATTGGAAATGTTTTCAATGCCCTCTACATATGCCTTTTCAGAACTTTTGGGATTTGATGTCTCAATCCCCGGAAGGAGCAGATGTTTCGGAAGAGGTTCTGAGATGGCTTGGAAGTTAAATGAATCTGATTTTAGAATTTCAGAAAGTTCCTCTAAATCAGTTGGGTCTACTAGGATAGGTGTAGTGGCGGAGGATCCTCCAGGTCCCTCAATGGTCAGAATATTCATCCAAATATTTTCCTTAATGGATGCCATCATTTCCTCATATTGAGGATCCTCTAGAAGGATATCTTCATTTGATCCGGGCACATGTTTGCCCTTGGAGACTTTAGCCTTGGTTAATTCATCCACTACTACCCTCCTAGTAACTTCCTCATTAATAATTATGCCTTCAGGCTTCTTGGCCTTCTTCTTTTGGTGTGTTTGAGCTTTTTGGGCCTTTACAGCCTCATCAAAGGTACACCCCTTCTGCGTGAATTGCTTTCGAGGAATTGGAACTTCATCCTCTGTTTCTTCCTCCTCAGATTCATGCTCTTCTGTTAGCATATCTATTGCCTTTCTTTTCTTCCCCTTTTGGTATCCCTTTTTGATAGCAGCAGCAGCCACTGCGATAGTCTCTCTTGCCTCCGACTTGTATACTGGCTTTTTCATTTTATCAGCTGCTTTGATCAATCTACCTCTAGATTTAGGCTTCTTTGGAGATTTGGCCAACAACTGGGTTAAGGATAAAGTATCCTCATTGATTTGCTCATCCGGAACTAAAGCAAGTTCCTTCTTTGCCTTGGGTTTTATGGTTCTTGCTTTCTTAGGAATCGGCGCTGATTCCACTATACCCGTAGCTTTTCTAGCCCTAGCCTTTTTATCATCCTATAGCTTTTTAGGCTTTTCCTCATTCCAAGTTTCCCCAAAGGTTAGCTTTCTGGAATTCTTCTTGAGAATTTCCTTTCCGGTGATTGACTGAAATCCGGACAGGTCAACTTTATTGGCAATTAGGATCTGGGTGATAAGCGTGCCATGCGAATTCCTGTGCTACCTTAGGTAGTGAATGATTAGTACCGGCATATTGACCACTCTACTCTTCACCTAATGCTATAGAACACAGTGCTGGAAGAAAGACGCTGTGGTGAGAGATCCCTTCCGGATAAGCACCAATTTGGCTAGTGCATGTTGTAGGTACCTTGGTACTTCAGGGAAGTATGTCAAGCATTTATCCTTAAAATAGTTGGGATGCAGCCACATCTTGGCTCATATTTGACCTCCAGTTCATCTCCATCACTTCTGAGCTGGATCTCGTCATTTTTCATATTGAGAAACTTTTCAAAAAATCCCGGAGTTACAGTGATTACTTTCCCCTGGACTGTAGTTCTTAGAGCATCATAAAACTTATGTTCTTTAAGATTGGAGTAGAATTCCCGCACAAGATCTGAGTAGGTTGGATATCTTATCTTGAGGAAATCTCCCATGTGCTGATCTTCGATTAGCTTTGAAAAAGGATCTGTCTCGAACATGAAGTTATCTCCCAAATAATCAATGGGAATTACAGATTCGGAGGGTTTATAGTTTATAGGAATGAGGTCTTTATCATTAAGAGCAGGTTCTTCAACGATATTTTTTTGAGGAAGCATTTTTAGTCCTTTACTAGTCATGATTGTAGAAATTGTAAAGGAATTTAAAGGAAATTAGGTTTTGGTTTTAAATTTTGTAGAGTAACAGAAAGGTAGTTGCTCGTGTGAAGAAGAAAAAGATTTTTAGGGGGTTAATATAGATTTTACAAGGTGAGGGTAATTTGGTAATCCTGATGCCATTAACTTTGGCTGGATTGATGACATGGCAGTCGGAAGTGTAGGAGAGAGGTAAATCCAGTTTAACCGGAGAATGGGAATAGTTTATTTTGGAAACTAATTGTTGAATTTACCGCGCGTGTAACCCCCAATAAATGTTTGAAATTCAAAAAGGGATAATTACTTTTCAACGCCTTTACTACCATATGTCCTGTCTTGTCTGCTTACGTGACAATGTTTCTTCCAGATCCAGACTTAACTCAATTTTCTTCAATTTCTAGATTCCTTGGCATGTGGAGGAATAAGACAATACCTTATTGTCTTCCGAATTATCCTTCAGATTGGATTTGGCATTCCAATTGCTTCTCTTAGCTTGTTGAATTGATCTTTACTCAGTGGTTTAGTAAAGATGTCTGATCTTTGCTCATTGGTTAGAATGTATACTAGAGCAACATCCTTCTTCATCACATTATCCCTGATGAAATGATGCCTTATGTTGACATGCTTCATCCTGCTATGGAGTATTAGATTCTTTGATACATCAATGGCACTTTTATTGTCACACATAACATCCACACATTCGGATTGAACTCCATAATCTTCTAGTTGCTGCTTGATCCAAAGGAGTTGAGCCATACAACTTTCAGCTGCCATATATTCTGCTTCTATCGTAGATAAAGCAACTAAAGTTTGCTTTTTGCTGTACCATGATACTAACCAATCTCCAAGGAAATGGCATCCTCCGGATGTACTCTTTCTCATAAGAGTATCCCTGCCATAATCTACATCAGTGAAGCCTTGGAGTGTGAAATCTCTATTACTAGGATACCATAACCCAACTTTAGTGGTTCTTAGGAGGTATCTGAGAATCCTCTTTACTACATTGAGATGAGAATCCTTAGGATTGGCTTGATATCTTGCACAATAGCATACTACATAATGTATGTCAAGCCTGCTAGCTATCAAGTATAGAAATAAACCAATCATCCCTCTATAAAGCTTCTGATCAACATCTTCTTCTTCACAATCCTTGGATAGGACTGTATATGATCCCATTGGAGTGGACATAGGCTTGCTCTTGTTCATTTCAAACTTCTTCAAGATTTCCTTAGTACATTTTGACTGGTTAATGAAGATTCCATACGGACTTTGCTTGATTTGTAAGCTAAGGAAGAAATTAAGTTCTCCCATCATGGACATCTCAAATTCCTTCTAAATTCCTTACATATCCTTTCATCAGTTGCTCCAAATATGACATCATCCACATAAATTTGGACTAGAATAATATCATTTTTCTTCTTTTTGATAAAGAATGTTGTGTCTGCCTTGCCCTGGATATGCCCTTTGGATATGAGGAATGTAGTGAGTCTCTCATACCAGGCTCTTGGTGCTTTCTTCAATCCATAGAGAGCTTTCTTCAGTTTGTAAACATGATCCAGATGCTTTGAATCTGTAAATCCATGTGGCTGCTTTATATAGACTTCTTCTTGGATAACTCCATTGAGTAATGCACTTTTGACATCCATTTGGAACAATGTGAATCCCATGAATGATGCAAAAGCACATAGAATCCAGATTGCTTCTAGTCTTGCTACAGGGGCAAAGGATTCCTTAAAATCAATTCCTTCTTGCTGATTGTAGCATTGGGCAACTAATCTTGCCTTGTTTCTCACCACAACTCCGGATTTATCAAGCTTGTTCTAAAACACCCATTTGGTGCCACTGATTGATCTACCTTTGGGAGGTGATACTAGATCCCATAAATCATTCCTAGTGAATTGATCTAGCTCTTCTTGCATTGCCATCATCCAGCTTTAATCTCCTTCAGCATCTTGAAATTTTGTTGGCTCAATTAAGGGGACAAAAGCAGCATGGCTCATCATCCTATTGAGTTGCCCTCTGGTTCTGACTAGATTTTGGACATCATCTAAACTAGCTTCTACTGGATGATTTCTGTGAGTCTAGATTTCCCTCTGTAAGCAGATATTCTTTTTCTCATTTTTAATGTTAATAGAATAGACATTATTAACTCTAGGTGCATATAGAATGAGTTGATTTGACTTACTATCATAGATTGAGCAGCCTCCAGAATCAAATGTGACTTTTCTTCCTTTGTCACAAAGTTGGGCTACACTCAGCAAGTTGAATTTCAGTCCATCAACCAATGAGACATCTTCTATTTTTAACTCAGATCCAATGGTTCCATGTCCAATGATCTGCCCTTTTTGATTATCTCCAAAGCTCACTTTGCCTCCCTTCTTCCGGGTTAATGTGATGAAGATCTTCTCATCACCTGTCATTTGCCTTGAGCATCCACTATCAATGTACCAAGTGTGTTGACCTATTGTAGATCTAAGGCATACCTATAAAATAGATCAAGTGGGTTTGGGTACCCAATCAGATTTGGGTCCTCTCAGGTCAATAACCATCTAAGGCTAATGATTGACATCATAATAACCATTTTTTAATCTACATAATTTAGTAATATGATTGTTTTTCCCACAAAACCTGCACCCTGAGATGGGTCTATTCTGCTTTTGCTTCTTTTCAATCTTTTCTAGATCCTCCTTCCCATAGTTCCCTCTATATCCAACTTCTTGTACACTTGTGGATGGTCCGGAGTGTGTCTGGAAGCTGGTTGGAGGTGCAACTTCTGCTGCATAATTCCTTTTCTAATTGGTAGGTTTCTGATTATATACCGCCTTAGCCATTCCTTTTTGTGTAGTAGTATATCTTTGGGGCTGAGGTTGTCTGCTAACCTCCTTCAATTTTTGATTTGAAGGCTTTGGATTTCCTTTGGCAGCTTGGTGCTGAATTCTTTGTGTATACTGCCTTGGATTCCTTCTTGGTTGAAGAGGATTTGGTCTCCTTTCGGATGCTTCCTTTATTAGGGTTAGCTCCCTATCTAACCCTATCAAGTTAGCACTTAATATCTGCAATTGATTTCTCAGGAAGTTTTCTTCAACTTCATTAGTATGCCTTATTGTTCTGATTAGGTTGACATCTTGTGCCAATGCTTCATTATACTCAATAATCTCCAACACTTGTCTTCTTAAGGATTTGATTGGTTTTGCATTCTTCTTCACACTCTTGATCATAATAGATAAAGCTCTAGCAAGGTCAAAGTTAGAAGCAAAATTAGAATAAGAGTTTACTTTAGTGTTTGCTATTTCTGATTCTGACTCTTCAATTTGCATTATATCTTCCTTAGAGACATTCTTTCCGGATTGCTCTACTTCCTGATCAGTTAGTGCCATGAATACACAATTGGCAGTCTCTTCTTCTTCTATTGAACATGAACTGCTACTTTCCTCACTGTTACACCAGGTATCCACCATTGCCTTCTTTTTATACTTCTTGGTTCTCTTAAGCTTGGGGCATTTTGTTCGAAAATGGCCTTTCTCTCCACATTCAAAATAGACAGCTTCTTTTTCCGGATCCTTTTTTTCTTCCGGATTCTTTCGAGGCCTCTCTCTTCTGGATGTCCTTTCCCTTGGTCTTTGGGATTCATATTTTCTGGGGTTTCTCCTTTCTTTCTTTTGTAGGAACATGTTGAGCCTTCTAGTTAATAGAGCTAGTTGTTCCTTAGTACTTTGAGGTTCCGTGACTTGTTCTTATTCTCCAGATGAAGCTGATCCTGTGAATTCTGCCTTAAGTGCAATGGCTTTCTTCTTCTCTTCAGGCTTCTTTTCTTGTTGGTTGTATCTCTCCAAGGATGATTCTTAAGTTAGGAGATTTCCAATAAGCTCATCATAACTATAGAAATTTAAGTCATGAGCTTCCTCAATGGCAGTCTTCTTATTGTCTTATTCCTTGGTGAGACTCCGGAGCACTTTCTTTACCATCTCTACTTCAGAGATTTCCTTTTCGAGCCTCTTCATCTTATTAAATAGATTGGTATATCTAGTATTCATGCTTCTAATTGATTCTTTTGGCTCCATCTTGAAGGATTTAAGCTTTTGCTGGAGAAGATCAAGTTTAGCTTCTCTAACTTTGTTGGTTCCTTCATAGGTTACTTCCAGCTTCTCCTAAATCTCCTATGCAGTCACATCCGGATATCCTGTTAAATTCTCCTGCACTAAGAGCATAATGAAGCATGTTAATAGCATTTGCATTTTCACACAACTTCTTAAAATCATTCTCATCCCACATACTTAAGGGCTTTCGGGTAGTCATACCCTCTACTACATGAGTAGGCTCATATGGACCATCTTTAATTACTAACCATGCTTGCATGCTTTGTGCTTAGATGAATTTATTCATCCGGTTCTTCCAGAACGTGTAGTGTTCACCGGTGAAGAGTAGAGGATGGTTAATAGACATACCCTCCGAAAGGATCTGTGAGTTTTGAAAATTGATTTTGATTTTTGAATTAAAATATGTGGATCTTTAGCTCGAGATCGTTAAGTCTCTAGTTTGAGCACTTGCTCTGATACCATTTGTTGGTCCTTATGAGGGTCTATATAAGGTCAGAGGGGGTGAATGACCCTTTTTCCTGAAATTAAATGACTTTAACAAGTTTAAGTGTAGCATGTTTGATTATGATTCGGAGGATGGATTTGGATAATGCAAATGTGACAATATAATGTAGTAAGTAAAGGAAAGGAAATCAAACACAGTGATTTATACTGGTTCAGCCCCACCTACGTCCAGTCCCCGAAGTTTCCTTCCTCCGAGCTTATCCACTAGTGAATTCCTTTATAACTGGCAGGAATCAAGCCTTACAGGTTGTCTTCGGATGGTAACCCTTTCCAGATGTAGGATATACCACTAGAAGC
This sequence comes from Euphorbia pulcherrima, assembly GCA_947683365.1. Classification (NCBI taxonomy): domain Eukaryota; kingdom Viridiplantae; phylum Streptophyta; class Magnoliopsida; order Malpighiales; family Euphorbiaceae; genus Euphorbia; species Euphorbia pulcherrima. The sequence goes on from CANTUS010000016.1 coordinate 12,815,405, forward strand.
ACCAGCTCCTAGCTGAGTCCTTTTGTCTTTAGCGGGATATACCACTTAGACTTCTACCCCGAATCTAAGCCGGGTCCTATAGGGAGATCCCACTCAAAGAACCTACTTCAAGCTATATCCCAATCTCATTACTCACCTAAGTAGGAGATCTTTTAAACTTCAATTTTTGTCAAAGTTTTTGGTTTTTGGATATCCTTAAGTTTATAACTCACTTAGGAATCCTTACAGACTAATTTGAAATTGTTTGATTCTTTGAGGGATGAATTTCTAATTGCTTCTTGCAAATTCTCTTTTTTAATTGCTATCTCAAGTCCTCAACCAACCTTCTCAATGTGTGAAGCTTCCCTTTTATAGGCTTCTATCATAAATGTAGCCGTTGTGGGTTATTGAGCTTGAATTTAATCTTCACCCTTGATCAGGTTGTATATGGCGCTTCCGGAGCCATTGATTAATCCACTAATTTGACCCATTTGAATTCTTAGGATTGAGGCTGAAAAGATGCTAGTGATTGTTTTCCTTATATTTTAGTGTCACACCAACTTTTATATTAGTAACTTTTTGGTGTGAGCTCCACGTGCCTCCTTATTGGTCTAGGTGAAAAAGGTTATTAGCTTTTTCTATCCGGTGTCAGTCCTTTTATCCTTTTTCTGAAAAGTGCAAGCTGTCTCCTTTGTCTTGTATATGGGAAAAGGATCTTTGACTATGTAGACCAAAAAGGTGAAGGGAAAAGTTGTCTTTGAAACTTTTCCCATTGTCTTGATATCTAAGTCTTCCGAATGCTCTCAAACTCAGAATCTCTGGATCTGTCTTCTTCTAGAGTTTGTGCAATTAGTTCTTCAGAATGCAAGTCTGGAGAGATTCAAGTTTGTTTCCTTTCCAAACTTTATCTTGATGATTCCAGTATATGCTTAGGTACTTGATGTCTTCAATGGATGACTTTGTAGCTGGAACTTGTCCGGATGCTTCCATTTAGATTTAGGAGATTCTAAGTTTTTGTTTCTTTCAAACCTGATCGTGATATTTTAATATAATTGTGATTTCGGATCATTGTTTTTCAACAGCTCCCTGAACATATGGGAGCTCATACTGTCTTCAAACTAGAGGAGCTCTCAAAAGAAGATGCTCGAGAATTATACTGGATCAAGGTCGGGGATGATGGGATTCTCAAAAAGGTAATCATCTCAGAGATTGCTCAAGAATTAATAAGTAAATGCCAGGGTTTGCCGATCTAAATCTCCACACTTGGTACTGCTATGTCTTGCAGGAAGACACCTAAAGAATAGGAATCTGCTGTACTAATGATTGAACACGGGCAATGGAAGAGCCTTGACGAGGTTACAAGCATCTTCCAATTTTGTTTTGATAGTTTATCCAATTCTAAAAGTAGGTCTTGTCTTTTATAGTTTAGCTTATTCCCAGAGGATTTCACTATTCATATGAAGGATTTAATTGATTTTTGGATTTTTAAGAAGATAATTGGTGCTCATAGAACTAGAGTTGACGCCCTTAGTTTGGGATATGACGTTATGCGTACATTAATAGTTTCTTAGGAGAGGAAGGGAAAGAGTATGTGAAATTTTTAGATATGATTAGTGATTTTGCAAAAGCAAGAGCACCTAAGGTCATCCCAAATTTTGGTTTTCTTTGGTAAAAAATGCTCAGATTCCTCAAGTGTAGTCTATTAAATATAGAACAATGTTGTTATGAGGAACAAACTATTATGTATACACCCATGGTAACCATAGGATGGATTTCAACTACGGAGAATTCCATTTCGATGTTCCTGTCAATCTTTTCACTTTTCTACTCAACCATAACCCTTTCATTATGATCAAACCTAGACCTTCTTCATCTTTCTACAATTTAACGATTTTAGATTTGTCAAATAGTGGGGTAGTAGTAGTACACAGGGATGTTTCAACTTTGGTTTCATTACGATATCTTAATTTATCACACACGTAGATTGATCGATTGGCTATTGAACTAAAAGCATTGACAAAGTTGAAGTGTTTGAATTTGGAATATGACGATCAACTTCGTACGATTCGCAAGGAATTGATATCAAGTCTGTCATCATTGCAAATTTTGAAAACGTTTCGTTATGGATATTCAGTGGAGGAAGAGGCAAGTAATATGCTTTTGGTTAGAACTATAGATATAAATCCATTGTTGTGCTTGAAACATCTCAAAGTGCTAAGTATCCAATAACATATGGCTCTACTCTTCATACTATTTTCAACAATGCTAAATTGTTGGACGGTACTGAATCTGTTTCACTTGAAGTTTTTTGGGGTTTAGAGACACTCAATATTACCCCTTTAGCATTTACGAAGAATCTATTGACATTTGAAATCCATCAAGCAGAATTTTTATAAGAGTTCAATGTGCATCATCCAAAGTTTCTAAGGACTGGAAGTTTCAAAAGACTTCGAGAAGTAACCTTTGAGAATTGCTCAAGTTTGGAAGAGGTGATATGGGTTATCCTGGTCCCAAACCTCACAATCTTGATGGTCAAAAGCTGTGAAAAGATCCAAGAAATAATTAGCAATTAGTGATTGAGAAAAATTAAGTCAGAAGGAAATCTAAAGTTGCTTGAAAAACTTGAAATTTTATCATTGGATAGCTTATAAGAACTCCAACAGTCCCATTGCCAACGAGAGACACATTCTCAATTGAAGGCTTGACTCCAATAGTCCCATTGCCAACAACCTTTCCCTTTTGGATGTCTCCAAAACTGACACTTCCATCTCTCTTTTGCTCTAATATGATGAACTGAATTTCATCACCTGCCATATGCCTCGAGCATCCACTATTAAAATACCACATTCTGCTGTCATCAGTGGATCTCAGGCTCACCTGCAAAATAATTAAGTTTTCTTAGATACCCATACCTTTTTGTGGCTGGGTCCTCCCTTGTTAGTGGTATTAATCCTTGACCAGTCATGCTCATCATAGTAACCATTTTTATGTCTACACATGATAGTTGCATGTCCTGACTGTCCCCAAAATTTACACGCGACCTTAGGAATAGGCCTGCTCACTTTACTCTTTTGAGAAACTTTCTCAGAGTGGTGAGTGTGGTTACTATGAGTATTCTTGTTAGGTTGAGGAGGGACCCAAACCTTTTTCAAAACTGTTAATTCAGCAGTTAATTCATCCATTTTCTTGGTGAGTTTACTGTTATATCCTTCATGGCATTCATCTTTTTCCATAAGGTATAAGATGTCAAGTGAGGTAGAAGCATTAACATCTACTAGATCATCATACCTCCTCTGGAGTACTTAGATGTATTTGGTTGACTTCTTAGGCATATTAATAACATCATTAAGTACTGCAGCAAGTTCATTTATTGACAAAGGGGGTTCAGAATTTACCTCAGTTTGCTTTCCTTTGTCTTTTCCTTGGTCAGCTGGTTGATTAGCAGCGAAAGAAATTGGTTTGTCAGCTAACTCTGAGTTCTTGCTGGGATAATCATCCTTAGCCATAAGACACACATTGGCAGAGTCATATGCTTCCTCATCTAATGGTGATGACTCTTACTCAGAGTCACCCCAGGTAGCAGTAAAAGCCTTCTTATCTTTCTTCTTCTTGAACCTGTCCTTCTTGGCTTTTGGGCAACTGGACTGAATGTGTCCCTTCGTACCACATTCAAATCACTTTATCTCCTTGTTATGCTCTTTATTGTACTCCTTTCGTGGCTTTTCATTAGCTCCTTTCTTGAACTTTCTAGGCTTTCTGAATCTTTGGAAATTCTTATCTTTCTTCAAGAATCAGTGAAAATTCATAGTCATCAGTGCAATTTCTTCCTTTCTATCCTCTAAATATTCTTCCTCAGAGGACTCATCATCTTCATCAACCTTAAGAACAACAACTCTGCTTGAGCTTTCCTTCTCTTTATGCCTGTGCTTCTTTAACTCATCTTCATATTATTTGAATGACATCTCATGAGCCAACAAGGTTCCCACCAATTCATCAAATTTGTAGGTTTTTAAATCATGGGCTTCCTCAATGGCACTCTTCTTTGCTTCCCATTCTTGTGTCAGACTTCTGAGAATCTTCTTGAAAGTCTCCTCTTCTGTAAAGTTCTTGCCAAGTCTCTTTAGCTCATTAACAATGTTCATGAATCTAGTGTTCATGTTGGAAATGTCTTCCTTGGGTTGCATTTGGAACATTTCATAATTCTTCATCATAATGTTGATCTTGGACTCCTTGACCTTGTCAGTTCCTTCATAAGTTACTTCCAACTTCTTCCATATCTCTTTTAAAGTCTCACATCTAGATATTTGGTTAAACTCAGTTGCATCAAGAGCATAGTGAAGATAGTTGATAGCAGCAACATTTTCTTTTAGTCTAGCCAAGTCCTAGTTATCCCATTTAGTAGAATATTTATCAACACTTACTCCATTCTTCACATGTGAGGGTACATATGGCCCTTCTACAGTGGCCATCCAAGCATACATACTTTGAGACTAAATGAAATTGGTCATTCTGTTCTTCTAGTAAGTATAGTGCTCGCGATTAAACATGGGAGGCCTAGTGACAGAGATGCCTTCAGGTAGAATACAAGGTTGGTCCCTTCCACTTGATTTCCCTCCTTTATAAGCCATCGTCTTTATCTTAAGATTGTAAGATCTTTAGACTGAGACTAGCTCTGATACCACTTGTTGGTCCCTATGCGTACACTCAATGAGTCAGAGGGGGGTGAATGACTTGTTTCAAATAAAATAGATGCTCAGCCGCTGAGTAGAATACCTTCTTCTACTTAGCAACTCAACAGATTCTAAACAGGATCTAGATTCAACTTATAAAAATGTTGATCTAGTTACAAATGATCTATTATATTCTCTCTTGTAAAGCTAGTTATCGCTGAGTAGATGCTCTCTTGATTGAACTTCTTTAAAGCGTATGAATTGACAGAGTTTCAGCTTCTTAGAAATTTAGGTGTGATCACCAAGTTGTAACGCTTGTCTTCATGCTCCTTTTATAGTTGCAATTAGAAAAGTAGCCGTTGAACTTGTCCTGGCATCTTTTGAAGTTGACAGCTCAGCAATTCACCCATTGCTTTTTCAAATCAATCCGTTTGGAGATAGAATCACACCGTTATGAAATACAATTCAATCCGTTAGAGACAGATTGAATTTCAAGCTTCAATTTGAATTCTCTTTGTCGTTTAATGCCAGTCTTTTGTTAGATACAAACTCGCCGCTAACTGCTACGTGTCATCTTCCCATTGGTTCTGGTAATCTGACAAATGTGCAGAGATTGCGATACAAGGTTGGTAGATCTGCAGTGTCGCTCAAATTGGCAAATGACTTTTTGTAGCTTGATTTTGGAAGACTTCGTCTTTTTCTTCATTAAGTGTTGTCTTATCAAGGCATTAATTCTCTTTGTTTTTAACTCATTAATGTTCTGCAAAAAGCAACATTAAAAGCAAAGATTCCATTTTACCTTAAATGGAAAGGTTAGAGCCATAACTCAGCGATAGATATAAATTAAATGCACAGTTGAAACATAATCTAAATATCAAATTGCTAAGTGAACAGTACTTTGTCAGTGAACTAAGTGTTCAGCTCAAAGACAACTTAGAGTTAAACCCAAAGAGCTAGGTCAGCGGAGATATGAAATTCTACCCTCGAATTCAGTTCACTCCCCTATAACCATAAACTATTTATTTTTACAAAATTATTAATTTAATTATCTCAAACTGAGCTTAATTGGTATGATTAAAATTTAAGCACTACTGAGTTAGTCAAACTCGTGCTTGGTTCAACAGATTTTAAAAAAACTTTGACAAAATTCTTTTAAGTCCCTATAAATTTTTTTAATATAAAGAAAATACATTTGGTACAGGAAATTTTAAAAAAATGTTTATGGAAGGGCCCGAAAATGTGAAAATACGTTTCGGGGTCTGGTTTCGCAAAAAATCAAAAAAATCCCAAAAGATTATGAAATATCTGGAAAATAAAGACAATAAATTTGGTGCAAGAATTTTTCAGAAAATATTTATGGAAGAGCCCGAAATGTCAAAATACATTTCGGGGCCCGATTTCATAAAAATTAAAAAATCCCCAAAAATTATGAAATATCCGAAAAATAAAGAAAATAAATTTGGTGCAAGAATTTTTCAGAAAATGTTTCTGGAAGGGCCCGAAAATGTGAAAATACGTTTTGAGGCCCGGTTTCGTAAAAAATTAAAAAATCCCAAAAATTATGAAATATCCGAAAAATAAAGAAAATAAATTCGGTGCAAGAAATTTTCAAAAAATGTTTATGGAATGGCCCAAAAATATAAAAATACGTTTTGGGGCCCAATTTCGTAAAAAATCAAAAAATCCAAAAAAATTGTGAAATATCCGAAAAATAAAGAAAATAAATTTGGTAAATAAGTTTTTCAGAAAATGTTTCTGGATGGGCCCAAAAATGTGAAAATACGTTTCGAGTCCGGTTTCGTAAAAAATTGAAAAATCCCAAAAAATTATGAAATGTCCGGAAAATAAAGAAAATAAATTTGGTGCAAAATTTTTTAGAAAATGTTTTTGGTAGGGCCAGGAAATGTGAAAATACATCTTGGGGTCCGGTTTCGTAAAAAACCGAAAAATCCCAAAAAATTATGAAAAATTTGGAAAATAAATAAAATGAATTCGGTGCAAGAATTTTTCCGAAAAAGTTTTTGGAAGGGCCCGAAAATGTGAAAATACGTTTCGGGGCCCGATTTCGTATGAAATGTTCGAAAAATAAAGAAAATAAATTCGGTGCAAGAATTTTTCAGAAAATGTTTATGGAAGGGCCTGAAAATGCGAAAATTCATTTCGGGGCCCTGTTTTGTAAAAATTGAAAACACCAAAAAATTTATGAAATGTCCGAAAAATAAAGAAAATAAATTTTGTGCAAATTTTTTTAGAAAATATGAGCTTTCCAGACACATCCTAAAAGAGGAAGAGGATCACTTTGTTATTAGAAAAGTATTTAGGGATTTTTTATAATTTTTTTTACAAATTATTGAATTTATTTAATTTTTTACTTAATTGGAAGTCAACCACGCGCCCCCTTGGTTAAATCAAGACACCTCAGCTGTCACGGAGGTTTGCTTTTTATAAATTTAGGTACTTCAGAGGTCCACTTGAAAGTTGGAGGTATCTAAGGCAAAATGCTTAACTTGGAGGGTATTAAAGAGCATTTTTAAAATTTTTGTAAATTTTTTTTAATAATTTTGGTGTATTTTAGTCTCAAAATGAATATAATTTAGATTAGTAAAGACAATTATTATATTAGGAATCGCTTGCATAGAATGGTAATATGAGAATTATGGTAAATAAAGTAATTCATGAGTAATTGAATTCTTATTATGAAATTGTGTTTTTAAAATATAAAAAGTTTAGTGAGAATGAAATTCAAATAAATTCTAACAATAAAGTTCAATTCAATTCTTTTCTAATCCTTTTATGATTTATTTCCAAACACACTCGATAAGAATTCATTATGTTGGAAAAGAATCGTACACTCATGTACGACTTTTGTTATCTTGTGACAAATTATGTAGATGTGGAGTGTAATAAATATGAAATATATGAAATGGAAAAATCAACAATGGATTTGCTAAAAATAAATTTCGCAGAAATGAATGGATCAAAGAACCAAGTTACTCCTGCTTCAAACTACATCATTGCATCTAATTATTCTCATATGCTTCTTCAAAGCCAATGAATAATATGTACAATAAGACTTATACATTTCTTTAGTAGCCTTTAAAAATTACTAACCTCTTTGTCTCAACCTCCTCACAACAGATGAACGAACAATTGAATCAGCTTTGCACAAAAACCATGTGTTGACCAGCTTGAAATATACCGTTGACTGCATATACTAGTACAGCTCAAAACTTGTTGAGTACAAGGCCCCTTACGCGCAATTGCAATAATGCAGAATAACAACAACATCAACAATCAACAAAAATTGACTAGAGTTAACAAGAATCGATAAGAATCAACCAAATATGCAAAGAAAATAAACAAGTCACACAACACCAAAGTTTTTACGTGAAAACCTCATCGATATGAAGAGTAAAACCACGGGACCGATAACGGAGTCCACCCCTACTGATTTTATTGATAAGTTGAGGAAAAAGAACTCAGCAAATTCTTACAAGAGTTTACTTCCACCAGCCTCTATCACTCAATGAGAACAAGGAGAGAACAAAGCGAGAAAACACCGAAATGAGCAAAACAGACAATCTGCCCACAAATAGAATAATCTCGGAAAATCGCATTAAGAAACCCAACGGTCAGTATTTAGACAATGATGTCAAAAACACTCTGACAAAATTTCACAGTAATCCAACGGCTAGAACTCCGGAAATCGTCCGATGAGTAAGTTGTGCTCAACTCTCTCTTAATCTCAATTTTAACTCTCTTACTTCTTTTCTCTCCTCAATGTATTGGCTATTTGGAATATTTCGAATGCAATAATATCGGCCGCAAAAGAGGCTTCAAATAGACCTCCAAATCTTAGTGAATAAGCTAATACTCCTCGAATTCCATCCCAAGACTCTTCGTCTTCTACAACAAGACTCTTAGTCTTCTACAAGTACATGCATCCTTAATTATGACAAATGCATGAAACATAAAGTGCATGAATTTGGGCTAGAACCCCAACAATCTCCCCCTCGAGCCCGAATTGGGGAAGACTAGGTAACATCAACATCATCGAAATGATATCCTAGAGAGCTTGCAACAAAGCTCCAACTTGCTTCTGGGGACAATCTTCGTCAACATGTCTGCTCCATTCTTATCTATGTGGACTTTCCTCAATACCAATTCTTTCTCCTCAAAAACATCTCGCATCCAATGATATATGACATCAATATGCTTCGTACGAGAATGATACATGGTATTCTTACTCATATCTACAGCACTTTGAGTATCACAGAATACTACATACTCACTTTGCTTCAAACCCAGCTTTTGAAGAAATCTCTTTAGCCAAATTAGCTCTTTACAAGCTTCCACAGTTGCTACATACTCTTCCTCAGGAGTAGATAATGCTACACACTTTTGAAGTTTAGATTACCAGGAATTAGCTCCCCCCGCAAAAGTAAACACAAAACCCGAGGTAGACTTTCTTCCATCCAAGTCACCAGCCATGTCAGCATCTGTATACCCTTCAAGAATCGGTTTTCCACCTCTAAAACACAAACTAAGCTTTAAGTACCATGCAAGTATCTAAATATCCACTTCACCGCTTCCCAATGAACTTTACCCGGATTGGACAAAAATCAACTTACCAATCTAACAGCTTGAGCAATATCTAGCCTAGTGCAAACCATAGCATATATCAAAGAACCAACAGCGGAGGAATAAGGAACAAACAACCTACTTTCTTTCTCCTCCTGCGTTTTAGGACAAGTTCTTTTGCTCAACCTGAAATGAGCCGCTAATGGTTGACTAACTGGCCTAGCATCTTTCATATTGAACCTTTCAAGCACCCATTCAATATACTTTTCCTGTGAAAACCATAATTTGCCAGCTTTTCTATCACGAACTATCTCCATGCCCAAAATCTGCTTTGCTGGACCTAAATTCTTCATTGCAAATGATTTTGACAAACTTTTTTGTCAAATCACAAATCATTTCTGCATCCCGTCTAACAATCAACATATCATCTGCATACAACAGAAGGATGATAAATTTACCATTTGGGAACCGTCCGAAATACACACATGGATCAGCCAACGTCCTCTTATAACCATTAGAAGTCATAAAGGAATCAAACTTCCTATCCCATGGCCTGAGTGCCTGCTTCAGCCCATAAATACTCTTCTTCAATTTGCACACAAATTTTTCTTTCCCCTTTTCCCCAAATCCTTCTGGTTGTTCCATATAGATATCTTCTTGCAAATCACCATGTAAGAAAGCTGTCTTCACATCAAGCTGCTCTAACTCCAAATCAATACTAGCAGCTAAACCCAAAATGGTTCTTATAGAAGTCATCTTCACAACTGGACAGAAAATCTCATCAAATTTAATCCCCTTTTTCTGATTGCATCCTTTAACCACCAATCTAGCTTTTTGCTTCACACTCTGATTAACATTTTACTTGTTCTTGAAAATCCACCTATTTTTCAAGACTTTGTTTTATTTTAGACGCTTTACCAACTCATAAGTCTCATTCTTCCTTAAAGAATCCATCTCTTCTTTCATAACATTCGACTAAGACCCTTTGTCTTCGCTAGATAATGCCCCCTAAAAGCTTTCTGGTTCTCCATCTTCTATAACAAGAATGAATTCTAAGCTTGGATATCTCATAGATGACCTTCTTTCTCTGGTTGATTTTCAAACTTGTGGTTGTTCAGCCTATGGGGCTGATGGCTCCCCCCGCTCATGAATCTCTTCATCTTGAGCATCATAAAACTGAACATTCTCATCATCATGCATATCATCATTAACAAGTTCTGGTGTATCATCAACACCAATCAGTTGTTCCTCAACACTGACAGATCTTGCTTCAACATTCTCACTTGTTGGCTGCTCAATATAAGAAGGACTAGACATAAAAGGAACATCAGTAGTATCAAAATAAGATTCTGTTATGGAATAAAAACCTTTTATTCAGAAACTCAGTACCTCTCTCATGCTCAAAGAATACTACATCTCTGCTTCTCACTACCTCCTTCTTCTCAAGATCATAGACTCTATAGCCATACTCTTCATTACCATAGCCAACAAAAATGCATGGTTTAATTTTGGAATCAAGCTTTGATCGCTCCTCTTTCGACATAAGCATAAATGCCTTACATCTAAAGACTCTCAAATGCGCATAAGTAGGATTGCTACCCCTCCATGCTCTTTCTAGAATGTCAAGACTAAGAGGAACTGATGAAGAGTGATTAATTAAATAAGTCACCGTGTTTACTACTTCAGCCTAGAATGTATTAGGAAGATTAGACATTCTCAGTAAACACCTCACTTTCTCCATAATGGTTCTGTTCATCCTTTCAGCTACACCGTTATATTGTGGAGTACCCGAAACTGTCTTCACATATCTAATGTCATACTGTGAGCAATAACCCTTAAATGCATTTGAGGTATACGCACCACTATTGTCTGATCGGAGACATTTCAACTTTCTACCAGTCTCCCTTTCACCATGGCATGAAACTTCTAAAAAGTCTCAAACACTTGACTTTTCTGCTTTAACAAGTAGAGCCAAGTCTTTTGAGTAGCATCATCAATAAATGTGATAAAATACCTATTGCTACCAATAGACTCCAAATCTAATGGATCACAAACATCGGAGTGAACCAACTCTAACTTTCCTTCCTTCTTTGTAGATTTTCCTGCAAATAAAGCTCGATGTTGCTTTCCAGCCAAGCAATGCTCATAAGGGTCAATGGAAGCTGATTTATCCACAGGAATGAGGGATTCACCTGCCAAATGGTTTATCCCTTTATCCGTCATATGTCCCAATCTTTGATGCCACAAGTTAGGAGAATTCTTCTCTTCAGTTGCATATACATTACCTTAACATACTCTAAAGTATGTCTTATATAATGAGCAAGACAACTTGCACAGAGCAACTGTCATTGAACCCTTGGACAACTTCCATTTGCCATCACCATTGGTGTGACTGAAACCTTCATGATCAGGAACACTTGACGCTAACAAATTCAAGCACAAGTCTGAAATATGGCGCACATTCTTCAATGTCATAGTGCACCCAACATCGATCTTTACACGAATGTCTCCCATACCAATGCTTGCCGAGCTTTCATTTCCCATTCTAACACTGCCAAAGTCTCCAACTTTGTAGTTCAAGAAATATTCCTTACGAGGAACACAATGATAAGAAGCTCCAGTATCAACAAGCCACTCAAAAGCCGAATCATCAACCTGATGACACTCACAAACTACACAAAGCAAACTGGTATCCTCAATAGTCTTCACCACGGTTGCTGTAGTACCATTGTCATCTCTCACTGATTGGGAATTTGGTTTCTTCTTCTGTTCATGCTTCCACTTGAAACAATTCTTCTTGATATAACCAGACTTATCATAATAATGGCATACACAAGTCTCCTTTCCCTCTATAGACTTGGACCTGCCTCTTAATTTACTACGCCCACTTGGACTTCTACTCTAGTCTCTTCCTCTATTCTCAACAACAAAGGCTTATGAACTATCAACTCCCATCTCCTTTCTTCTTAGGTTTGACCTGTTTAAAACTTCCAGCCTCGGTCTTATTATAATCTATCGGATCATATAGATCTTTACAAAATAGCATATCCTCCATCATGGGTCACCATATGGAATAATTGGTTGACGTCAACTTGACCATAGAACTATTACTACTGGACTCCATGATAACTTCAGAATTGATCTTTAACAACTCTGATATCACTTGTTGAGCACAATGCCCCTTAAGTCACAGTTGCAAGAATGTAGAATAGCAATAACGACAAGAATCAACAAGAATTGACTAGAGTCAACAAGAGTCGACAAGAATCAACCAAATATGCAAAGAAAATAAAAAAGCCACACAACACCGAAGTTTTTACATGGAAACCTCTCTGATGTGAAAAGTAAAACCATGGGACAGATAACGGAGTCCACCCCTACTGATTTTATTGATAAGTTAAGGAAAAAGAACTCAACAAAGTCTTAAAAGAGTTTACTTCCACCAACGTCTATCACTCAATGAGAACAAGAAGAGAACAAGCGAGAAAACACCGAAATGAGAAAAACATACAATCTGCCCATAAATAGAATAATCTCGGAAACTCTCGTTAAGAAACCCAATGGTCAGTATTTAGATAAGTATGTCAAGAACACTCTGATAAAATTTCACTATAATCCAACGACTGGAACTCCGGCGATCGTCCGATGAGTAAGCTGTGCTTAACTCTCTCTTAATCTCACTTTTAACCCTGTTACTTCTTTTCTGTCCCTAATGTATTGGCTATTTGGAATATTTCGAATGCAATAATATTAGCCACAAAAGAGGGTTTAAATATACCTCCAAATCTTGGTGAATAAGCTAAGACTCCTAGAATTCCATGCCAAGACTCTTCGTCTTCTACAACAAGACTCTTAGTCTTCTACAAGTGCATGCATCCCTAATTATGACAAATGCATGAAATATAAAGTGCATGAATTTAGGCTAGAACCCTAACAAAACTATCCCCAGAGGTGTTCTCTACCAAATCCAACAAAGTCTCGTAACCTTTAGTATTATTCGGCGAAGACTCCAATCCAAACTTCTCCAAAACCCTCCCTATAGTGTGAGAAACAAAGTGTGAGCCCGCCGCATGCCAGTCATGCTCAGCACAACTCATTTCCACCATTCTACATCTTTCTCTAGCAAAAACATCAAGAAACTTGTCGCACCTATGAACCCTATCTTCCTCAATTCCTATTCAAACTTTATCAAACACAGAAGGCAAACCAGACCACGCATCTTTACCACGCTCAGGGCCAAACATAGGATAAGTGTAACACCCCCTATAGGGAGTGCCACGGTAACTATAAACACCCAATAAATAACTCTACTCCATTACTTGAAATTCAATACTTGTAGATTACAATATGTGCAAATACAAATATAATGTTTCCAACTCCAAATATTCCTCAATACCACTTTATATTTCTCACACTATCTAGTACATGCCATTTTTCTACAAACCATAACATTACATTAAATTACAAATCCACCTCGAGTTTTTCTTTATTTGCTCTTCAAGTAGATCCACTTATTCCACTTTGGTCCAAGCTATCTACAAGTTCTCCACCTACGTGTAGAAAAAAAAACTACACGCTAAGTAATTTGCTTAGTGGTGTCCATAAAAAAAATATAATAACTTTGAACATTTTTAACTCTTTAAAATAGAAACCAAGATTGTTCATTAGTCAAAAACAAATTAACCAACTTTATGGAACCAAATCACAAAACTTATATAGTAATCCTTTCAAAGTACAATCAAATTTGTATCCAATTTTTCCAAACACTTTAACCACATATTGCCCAAAGTAAACAAGTCCTGAATAACGGTAAAATGGATATGGGAGCGGACAAGCCTGAAGCCGAAGCTTCAAAATCAATATATCGGTCAAGCCCGAAGCCGAAGCTTCAAAATCAACATATCGGTCAAGCCCGAAGCCGAAGCTTCAAAATCAATGTATCGGTCAAGCCCGAAGCCGAAGCTTCAATATCAATATATATATATATATATCATAATATCGGCCAAAGCCCGAAGCCAAAGCTTCAATTGTTTGTACAGTACTGTACCCCTCTTTATTGGCGCCAATCTACCCTGACCCGTATTCTACTCGTTTAATAAGGGCAATAAATCAAAGTAACATCTTAAAAATTCCAGTATAAACCATCAATCATAATTCAACATAACTTCAGTAATTAAGAAATCCAAATCCCAAATTTTTAAGCATCAAACTTCAATTAAAACTCAATAAAATCAATATTCTACTTTCCAGAAATTTCCAGATTCTGTGACCTGACTTCCCTTGCATTTTTCACTATCAAAACATCACCCAATCGAAGAACTTTCTTCTAAACATAATTAGCCACATGTCTCAGCTTTCCAAATCCACTAGAATCACAGAAATCCAAATTGTATAACCAAAGTTATGATCAAAATACTAAACAGTGTGCAAAGCTGAGATTTTCCGAAAATAGATTTCATGACTCAACTTCAAACGAAAATTTCACATTGAAAACGAACGAAATTTAACAAGGTTTCTTCTGAACATATATTCCTTACTTTCTCTAGATATCAATAAAATCAAGAATCGTTCAAATCGGATTTATATAACGAGAGAAAACATTAAAACAAAACAGGTATACAATCTGGAAAATATTCCGAAAAACCGAGAAATCGAAATTCGAGACACAAACCTTTTTCTATGCTCTTTCTAGCTCTCTTCTACCCCTTTTGCCTTTGATTTGCTTGCACTAGCTTCCTCTACAACAGCCATATATAATTCTATCAAGATATTGTATAAATAAACTTCCTAATACCATAAATATGCTTAATCTACCATGAATTCTACTAATTAAGCTTTAATTTCACCAAAAATCACTCACCTCAAACTCGGGTTACTATTCATCCGAACCTTAAAATCTGAAATCCTCCTCTTCTAGTCTTGATTGACTGAAATTGATGATGATAGAGGGCTTAAGGATCGATTTTTAACAAGAATTCGAAGTTGAATCGAAGAAATCGGAAGTTTTTGGATTAGGGAAAATTTGATAAAGGATTTAGGAAGAGAGAAAAATGGAGAAGAAGATGAAGGGAAGAGAGAAGAGAGGTTACGTATAGATTTAGGATTTTTCTTTTTTTTTTCAATTTTCAATATTGCCCTTGGACAAATAATTAAATGCTCAATTCATCCTTCTTACTTAATTAGCTCTTATTTCCTCATGTCTTATATCCAATAGCAATAATAACAATAAAAATAATTTCCATGATATTTTAATATCATAGTAATTTATTATAAATGAATTTTAAATTTTCAGGTCATTACAATAAGTACACAAATTATCAAACTCAACAAGCAAATAGTTGAGCAATGTATTTTTAGCAAACTCTTTAACAGAAAGCACATCAGCAAAAAGAGTACTACGTTCAAGTCTCTGAAAGAAAAACCTGAAGACCTTTTCAGTATAGAGAATTGAAGTGCACAAAAGCACTACCTCGGGATAGGTTTCGCATAGATCATGACGATTAGAGTAGAATGTAACGCCGAGATTATGAGCAGTATTGGAGTAAATGGCACGCCGATATTTTTTGCGCTTATTTGTGATTGCCTTACTACAAAATATTATTAAGAAATAATCCATGTGACAAGTACCCAAGCTCGCTCTTATAGAGTTAGAGTCGTAGACGATTTTAAATTTAAGCTCTCATGGATTCATACAAAAAATCTAATCCTCCGTGGTTCAGTTTGAACTTTATCCAAATTCTATCATGTAAATTCGGACTCATAGAGTACATAGTAGAATTTATATGTCTAAATTCCATCTGTAATTCCAAATTATAATTGTTTTCTAATAATTGAATATTATTGATTTCATTAAATACTATATTCCTAACATTATAATTATTATTAATTATATTTTTTAATAATTATTTTAAATATTAATATTTTTAATAATTATTTTAAATATTAATATTTTTCTTATTATTTTATTCTCATTAATAATATCAATTAGAATACTTGTTATAAAAATTAGAATTGGTAATTTGTATTAATTATTGATTAAGATTATTTACATTAATAATTATATTAAAGTTACTAAACTAAGAAAAAAATTATTTTTAAAAACATGTAATTAATCGTTATCCTCAAAATTAAAATTGATAGCTCAATTTGTTCTTGTATAGTTATTTGGGTAAACTTAAAAAAAAGTACCTTGTGATTTCACTCATTTGTAAAACGGAATCTGAGAAATTTTTTTTTACAAAACGGGGTCTGAAGTTTCGACGTGTCTAGGGCAAGTTTGTAAAATTCAATTTACTTCTTCTCCCATGCCTCTCCGTTCTTCATGTCCCATTATTAACCCACCGAAGCAATTTGAACATTCATCAATATAATGAGTACAATTATCCTCAGCTTAGGACCAAATGAATTGAACACAACCTGTGAATCAACAAATTCTTACCAAACAAATTGGAATAAATTTTAAATATTTCATAATATATAAGGCAAAGTAGACCCAGTGTAATAAAAGCAATAACCCCATAAAATTATAGAGATACATGTAATATAAACCTAATTTAGAACATGCCAGACAAGAATTGGTAAACGAAAAACTTTAACTTAACAAACGAAAATCCAAAATTGAAAGGAAATAACTTAGAAGTTGCAACAAGAAACAAGAATTTCCGAAACCTCAAAATGATTGGACAAACTATCAATAAACCCAATTTGGATTTTCTTAATAAAAGTAATTAATGATTTAGGAAAGAAAGCCTGAAAATAGCCGCGATTTGCGAAAGACTGAGAATCGGAACGGAGAAGAGTGTACACAAAGGAGTCGGCAATTCAAGAGAGAACGACGAATCAACTGCTTCATGGATGGATTTAAAGCCCAATCAATTTTGAAATGGAAGCAAGTAAGAGCAGCTATGGGAGTTTTAGAGAGATACAGAGAAGAGTGAGGTAGCGAGAGAGAGAGAGGAATAATGGTCAACTGAAGAAAGGGGACACCAGACAGAGAAGAAAATTGAATTTACAAGATTACCCTTGTCAAGTCACCTTTAATTGACGGAATTAAAAAAAATCCCTTATTTGTTAACTGCTACAAACCTTAGACCCTGTTTTGTGAAAAAAAAAAATTCTCATATTCCATTTTATAAATGAGTGAAATTACGAGATACTTTTTTAAAGTTTACCCAAATTACTTTCAAACTTTACAGAATGTTTATCCTTATTTAGAATTTAGAGGCCGCTGGTTCAGCGAAAGCGCAGTTATTTTTCAGAGGATAGTCAACGCGATAATCCATTGTCTTTGATCTTCTTCTTCTTTGGAAATAATCACAAAATGCCTGCAGTTGTGGTGGGGCAGGAATCTCTGATGCATCAAGCTTGGAATTTGCTGACGGATCGGTCGGCTTCATCGATCGCCATTATAGTCGGTCCTGAAGGCATCGGGAAAACTACTCTCATGAAACAACTCTACTCCAAATTAATTTCCACCAATCATTTCCACACTGTGATTTGGATCACTGTGTCCTCCAATTTAGAGTTTCAGTGATACAAGAAAAATTTCCGACGATCAGAAATTAAGAGAAACAGAAATTCTAGAGAGACAAAAGAGGAACTATAGAGAGAGAAGAAATTCAGTTCATTCATAAAAAAAACATATCTAATTTTGCAGAATTACAGGTTTAATAGCCACCCACAGCTATAACGTTGTAACTAACTAAACGACACTAAAGACAACACAAAACGCAAATCTAAATTACAAGTATATCAGCTACTAAAACGCAGACTCTATAAGCCAAAATGCAAACACAAACGGAAACTCCAAAGTCAATTGCCAATTCACTGCTCAATAGTCATTCTCCAATCGTCAACTCTTTTTCCTTGCATCAATCCTACCCCCTTAAGACCTTGCCTCAAGGTTGAATACCAAAGAATTTTGATGTAAACCATTATGAATCCCCAAGTAGCTCTGCTGCAGATATCCTTGTAGTTCGTATTTCAAAAATCTTCGATAGAATCCATAGCAGAAGAAAATTCATTGAAACTATTCATAAAGTCAGCAGATCAATCAGGATATATACATCACTGTCTTTGTTGAATCCATATATATACCATCATCAGCCCCCTCATGAATTTCTCCACCATATGTGATTTCAACATTATCAGTAAGGCAACTCCCATATGTGATTTCAACATCATCAGTAAGACAACTACCATTACTAATTGCTACATGTTCAGTTATATGAACTATTGTCATTCCTTTAATAACCTTCCCAACAAAACCAAGGAGCTCAGATATGAGTTCTTTCAAGTTATCCTTAATGAAGACCCTCTTCATGTAGGTCTTGAAGTTGTTCATCTTCTTGCAAGTGTCAAGGAACCCAAACGGATTCCTTCTTGGAACTAAGCGAATGACTTTGTATTCAAGTTGATCCTTTATCAGGAAAAGTGTGATTTGACTTCCCCTTTCTAGTTGCTCAACAACAACGGCATCTCTTGTAGCACAGAATGACCCATAGTTTTGTGCCTCCTGGGTGTACTGATCATCATCATCTTTCTGTTTGGTTGTTAAGCTGACCAGCTCAGCAACACAATGGGCAGAGTATAAGCCAACACCAAAAAGGTTGATCATGCTCACTACAACATCAATCTCCAATACTTCAATAATTTCTTTGGTTAAGCCTGCAACTTCATCCTGGAATTCTTCTATCCCTTTCTGCCCCCTACTATTGGACCAAGTGAAAAAACTATTCTCATTAATGGGCTTTTTATTCCTAAAAATACTTTTGTCACTCAACCTTCCAATAAGTTTCTTTTGAACAACAATCCTATTATTGGAATCAGATATGTCTTCTTCAGATATTCTCACTTCATCTTCACAGTTCTCAAATTCAAATTATCGTTCACCTTCAGTTAAATCCAACTTCCCATTTTTGCACAACTGATCCATCTTCCTAAACAATTCCGTAGCATCTTCAAATCTCCCTTTTGCCCAGTATCCCTCTACCATTAGATTTAAGCTCCCCAAATTCACAGCCAAATGCCTAGAGAAATTAAGCTCTCCTGTCACCTTATGATTTAAATTCAAGGCCTCATCAATCCTACTGTTCTTGCACAATGCATCCAAAATAAAATTGTAAGCAACAACCTTCATCTTAATAGTGTAATTTTCCCCTAAAGCTTCCTTGTACAGTTTAACCACATTCCCAATATCTACAAATGACAAGGGCTTGCAATCACTCTTAACTAAGACATAAGCACAAGTGCCTATTAGAGGTATTGGAAATTTATCAAACTCCTCTTTTGTGATGTCATCTATCATTGACTTAGCTTCACTAATCTTTTGCCCTGCCAAATCCACCCTGAAATTCATACCATCGGCCTTATTCTCATTTAAATCAAACCAATTAATCACGTTGAGGTTGAATCCAGAATCCAAATTACGAAAACTACTCAAATTGAAATTCCCATCAATACCTAAGCCTAACCAGAGTTCAACAATTGCTTTAACAAGCCATGAACCAAGCACTGCTTCCATTAATCCCTCTTCTAGAACTGAGAATTCCAAGTTCATATTAATAAACTCCTTCAGTCTTTCCTAATCAACAACATTTTCCTCATTCATACCAAACAAACTATTCAAATTGAAACTCAGCTCATGATTCAATTCACCCATGCTGTTCCCGTCAATATTCAAATCAATACACTCAATCAAACTATCATGATCAAACAACAACAACAACAACAACATTACCCCAATGCCTTCAAGGCTCCCGCACAAGTAGGGTAAGGGGGGGTCGGGTGTACGCAACCTTACCTCTGTAAGTACAAAGAGGTTGTTTCCAATACTATCATGATCAAACAATTCAATAAAATTGAAATTGAGTTCAGTATTCAATTCTTCCTTACTAATTCCAGTTCTTAAACTATCAACAATTATCCAATTAGAGTTACAGAAATTCGAATTACCTGAATCATCAATGACTTCATAAGAATTTCCAGTTGTTTTAGCTTGACCTACCTAGACGCTTTCATAATCTCCGGGATCGGGATTAATTTCTAGTATAGCATCTTCAGCCTTAGGTAAAATGTGAGGATCGGGATCTGGATCTATTTCCGAGACTAGATTAAGATCCATTTCAAGTTCAACTCTGACATTTTCACCTTTGTTCTTTATCACTTCCCCCGTATATGCTTCATCCTCCAACTCTGGCGAATCGACGGCAGTATCAGATTCGAAGACTTCAATCTTCAGAACTCTGAATTCCGGCTCGAGCTCTGACGATTCAACGGCAATAGTAGATTTGATTCCTTCAATCTTTAGATTGTTGATTTCCGGCTTGAGCTCCGGTGCCGTAGCAGCTTCTGGTTCCTCGGCAAGAACAAGCACAAGGTATTGATGTAGGAGATCTCTAAATTGTTTCCAATCTTCATCCGAAATCATCACCGGCAGATTTTCAGGAAGCGATCTAAGGACCACCGCTCAAACGATACAAGATAAATTTCCGACGATCGGAAATTAAGAGAAACAGAAATTCTAGAGAGACAAAAGAGAAGAACTATAGAGAGAAGAAGAAATTCAGTTCATTCATAAAAAAAACATATCTAATTTTGCAGAATTACAGGTTTAATAGCCACCCACAGCTAAACCGCTGTAACTAACTAAACGACACTAAAGACAACACAAAACGAAAATCTAAATTACAACTATATCCGCTACTAAACGCAGACTCTATAAGCCAAAACGCAAACACAAACGGAAACTCCAACGTCAATTGCCAATTCACAGCTCGATAGTCATTCTCCAATCTTCAACTCTTTTTCCTTGCATCATTCAGAAAATTCAGGACGACATCTCCAAATCCTTAGGTCTGTTTGTTTTCGATTGGGTGGGGAAAAGCTCCAATGAAAATCCCAACTCATCCGTATAGAAATCAACAGCAGGAAATCAGTATTGTTCTTAGATGATCTATGGTTCTGCATTGATCTGGAAAGTATCGGAGTGGAAGGGTCTAAGTTTATATATTCCACACGATTTCCAGTGCTCCCTGAAGATATGGGCGCTCATACTGTCTTCAAACTAGAGGAGCTCTCAGAGGAAGATGCGTGGGAATTGTTCCAGAGTAAGGTTGGGGATGATCATATTCTTCAAAATGTAATCATTAGGGAGACAGCCCGAAAATTGGTAAGAAAATGCAAGGGTTTGCCCATCTTAATCTCCACGCTTGGTGCTGCTATGTCTTGCAGGAAGACACCCAAAGAATGGGAATCTGCTGTACTCATGATTGAACGACATAGGCAACAGTATATAGAGACTATATTCCTTGAACATGCGCGCAACAGTATATAGAGACTATATTCCTTGAACATGGGCAACGGAAGGGCCTTGACGAGGTAACAAGCATCTTCCAGTTTTGTTTTGATAGTTTACCCAATTCCATAATCAGATCTTGTCTTTTATACTTTAGTTTATTCCCAGAGGATTTCACTATTCTTAAGAAGGATTTAATTGATTTTTGGATTTTTGAGAAGATTATTGGTGCTGACAGAACTAGGTGTGACGCCCTTAGTTTGGGATATGATGTTATGCATACATTAATTAGAGCAGATTTCTTAGAAGACGAAGGTAATGGTTGTGTGAAATTGTTAGAAATGATTCATGATTTTGCTAAAGCAAGAATAACTAAGGCCATCCCGAATTTTGGTGTACTTTTAGCAAGTATGCTCAGATTCCTCAAGCGTAGTGTATTATTTATAGAACAATGTTGTTATGATGAACAAACACTTACAGGTATAACCATTGAAACCGTAGGATGGATTTCATCTATGGGGGATTCCATTAGGTATTTCCTTGCTGATGTTCCTGCCAATCTTTTCACTTTTCTACTCAACCATAACCCTTTCATTATGATCAAACCTAGACCCTCTTCCTCTTTCTACAATTTAACGGTTTTAGATTTGTCAAATAGCGGGGTAGTAGTAGTACACCGGGATGTTTTAACTTTGGTTTCATTACAATATCTTAATTTATCACACACGTGGATTGACCGGTTGCCTATTGAACTAAAATCATTGACAAATTTGAAGTGGTTTAATTTGGAATATTACGATCAACTTCGTATGATTCCCAAGGAATTGATATCAAGTTTGTCATCATTGCAAATTCTAAAGACGTTTCGCTATGGATTTTCTTCGGAGGAAGAGGCAAGTAATATGCTTTCTATTAGAAATATGGATATTAATCCATTGTTGTCCTTGAAACATCTCGAAGTGCTAAGTATCACAGTAACATGTGGCTCTGCTCTTCATACATTTTTCAACAAATCTAAATTGTTGGACTGTACTGAATCTCTTTCACTTGAAATTTTTTGGGGTTTAGAGTCCCTCATTATTAACCCTTTAGCACAAATGAAGAATCTATTGACATTTGAAATCCATTGAGCAGAACGTTTAAAAGAGTTCAATGTGCATTATCCAGAGCTTCTAAGGATAGGAAGTTTCGAAAGGCTTCGAGAAGTAACCTTTCAGAATTGCTCAAGTTTGGAAGAGTTGACATGGGTTATCCTAATCCCAAACCTCACAATCTTGAAGGTCAAAAGCTGTGAAAAAATCCAAGAAATAATAAGCAATGCACGATTGAGAAACATTGAGGCATAAGAAAATCTGAAGTTGTTTGAAAAACTTGAAATTCTATCATTGTATAGCTTATCAGAACTCGGTAGTATATACCAAACAGCATTGCCTTTTCAGTGCCTTAAGATGGAAATAACGGATTGCTCCTTGCTAAAAAAGCTTCCATAAATATAACTGTCACAAAGGCAAATGAGTTGGTAATTGAAGTAGAGTAAGATTGGTGGAAAGAAATTGAGTGGGAGGATGAAGCTTCCAAAGCTACTTTCTTGCCTTGTTTAAAACCATTGATGTAATGTATGTAGTCTGTTAAATTCAAATGCAAGGTTGTTGTTCCTCTCTATAACTTTTTTTCTTATGTACCCTCTTTTATAGCTTATGACATTGGAAATTATATATTGGATACAGTAAGATTTTCGTTATCATGGTATAAAAAGTGGGACATGGTTTTTAATGTGTTAGTGATGGAGTGAAAACAAGGTAGGTTGAAGAGAGTAAGAGAAGAAATTGCAGTTTATGAATGTATATTATTTCTGCAGAATTTATGGAGACTTGCTGTTTAATTATTGACAAGGAATCCTACTTTTACACTTAATACACCTCTGATTCTTACCTTGTTGTAACATATAAGTAAAGTGTTACATTGCGTATGAATCTACTTTTATTATTCTTTTATCAAGTGTGTTGAATAAGAGAGGACAAAACTCACCATTACAGGAAAAGAATATGTCTCTTCAGCCCATATAGCCAATAAAACCATCTCCTTTCATTGTCTTTGATCTTCTTCGTCTTTGGAATTTAATACAAAAATGTATGTGGCCGTAGCGAGGCAGGATTGTGTGATTCATCAAGCTTTGAATTTGCTGATGGATGAATGTGCTATGTTGAATTTGTCTCTAGAAGCTATATTTATATTTGAAAGAGTCAAAATTAGTTATACTAGAAAATAATGTGTTATAATTAGATTTGGTTTTAGGTCGATATGGTTAGATTTAATATTTGAATTTATAATTTTGTTTGTTATATCATGTGAGCCTATAAATAGGCAATCATATTTCATAATAAAGTTGTGCTCATAAGTGCCATATGCTTTTATGTGCTAGGATACTGCATCTGCAGTATACCTTTACCGTAACTTATATTCATATTCAACAACAGTGGTATCAAAGCTATCTTCTTACGGGATCTGTATATTTCAGCTGAAGAAATCGCAAAACCAACAGAAGTGCGTCATGATGATGCAACAAGAGTATGAAGATATACAAAAAGAGGATGAGTTTTCATATTCAAAACTCATGCTGCATAACCAATGCCTATGACCAATGACCAATGCTCGTGACCCATGACCAATGCCTATAAACAATAACCAATGACCAATGCCCATTCCCATTAGCATGACTAATGTCAATGTTCATGAATGACTCATAATTGTGTTCATGACCATATCCATATCTATAACTCATATCCATGCCTATATCAACGACCAATGCTTATAACTCGTACCAGATCCATTATTCCAAATAAAATAGCATAGCTTCAGAGCCAATGAGGAGTGTTGAATTTGTCTCTAGAAAATAATGTGTTATGATTAGATTTGGTTTTAGGTTGATATGGTTAGATTTAATATTTGAATTTATATTTTTGTTTGTTATTTCATGTAAGCTTATAAATAGGAAATCATATTTTATAATAAATTTGTGCTCATAAGTGTCATATGCTTGTGTGTGCCGGGATACTGCATCTGCAGTATTGCTTTACCATAACTTATATTCATATTCAACAACAGGCACATCAATTGCTATATTAGGTCGTGGAGGAATCGGTAAAAATACCCTCATGAAACAACAGCAGGAAATTTATATTCTTCTTAGATGATCTGTGGTTCCATATTGATCTGAAAAGTCTCGGAGTGGAAGGGTCTAAGTCCATATATTCAACATGGTTTCCAGAGGTCCCTGAATTTATTAGAGCTCATACTGTGTTCAAACTGGAGGAGCTCTCAGATGAAGATGCTTGGCAATTGTTCTGGAGTAAGGTCGGGGATGATGACATTCTTCAAAATCCAATCATCGCAGAGATTGCTCGAGAATTGATTAGTAAATGCAATGGTTTGCCCCTCTTGATCTCTACACTTGGTGCTGCCATGTCTGACAGAAAGGCATGCAGAGAATGGAAATCTGCTGTGTGCAAGATACAAGAACTTAGGCAACTGAAAACCCATGGCGTGGTAAGTAGCATCTTAGAGTTTTGTTTTGATAGTTTGCCCTACTACAAAATTAAATCTTGCCTTTTACACTTTAGCTTGTTTCCAGAGGATTTCACTATTCTTAAGCAGGATCTGATTGATTTTTGGATTTGTGAGAAAATTGTTGGTTCTTATTGTAGTAGGGATAACGCCCTAAGTTTGGGATAAATGCTATCCATACATTAATTAGAGCAGGTTTTGTAGAAGAAGATGGAACAGATTGTGTGAAATTGTTAGATATGATTTGTGATTTTGCAAGAGTAAGACTAATCAAATCTCGAAAATTGGACTCTGCTCAACTTGCATATCCTAGTCATAAATTGACTAGCCACAAGGTTATCTGGACTTTGGATTTTTTTATCAGCAGTCATTATCAAATTCATCAGGGGTGATTCATTTCTTGTAGATGAATGGATAGCTGCTGCAGACCCAAAAGAAATTGTTCGAACCACAGGATGGATTTCATCTATGGGGAACTCCATTAGAAGTATTCTTGCTGATGTTCCTGCCAATCTTTTCACTTTTCTACTCAACCATAATGCTTTCATTATGATCAAAGCTAGACCTTCTCCACCTTTGTACAATTTAACTGTTTTAGATTTGTCGAATAGCGGGATTGTTGTAGTACCGCGGGAAGTTTCAAGTCTAGTTTCATTACAATATCTTAATTTATCACACACATGGATAGATTGGTTGCCTATTGAACTATACTAAATTTTTTGACAAAGTGAGGTGTTTGAATTTGGAATATGATGAGCAACTTCGTATGATTCACAAGGAATTGATATCTAGTTTGTCATCATTGCGAATTCTAAAAATGTTTCGTTGTGGATTTTTTGTGGAGGATGAGGCAAGTAATAATATGCTTTCTGTTGGACATATGGATATAAATCCGTTGTTGTCCTTGAAACATCTCGAAGTGCTAAGCATCACGATCACCTGTGACTGCTATCTGTACATTTTTCGACAACACTAAACTGCTAAAGTGTACAGAATCTCTTTCACTTGAAGCTTTTTTGGGTTCAGAGTCTCTCAATATTACCCCTTTAGCATTTATGAAGAATCTGTTGACATTTGAAATCCATCAAGAAGAACATCTAAAAGAGTTCAATGTGGATTATCCAAAATTTCTGAGGGCGAGAAGTTTCGAAAGACTTGGAGAAGTAACCTTTGAGAAGTGCTCAGGTTTGGAAGAGTTGACATGGGTTGTTCTAGTCCCAAACCTCACAATCCTAAGGGTCAAAAGCTGCGAGAAAATCCAGGTCATAATCAGCCCTGCAATATTGAGAAAAATTCAGGCAGAAGAAAATCTGAAGCTGTTTGAAAAACTTGATATTCTATCACTGCATAGCTTGCCAGAACTGAGAAGCATATACCAGACTACATTGCCTTTTCAATGTCTTAAGAAAATGGAAATAAGTGATTGCCAATTGCTTAAAAAGCTTCCACTAAACTTTACTTACACCAAGGCAAATGAAGTGGTGATCGAAGCAGAAAAAGATTGGTGGAAAGACGTTGAGTGGGAGGACGAAGCTTCTAAAGATACTTTCTTACCTTGTTTCAAACCATTGTTGTAATGTTAGATTGTTGTTCCACAATTAGGGATGTTTCCATCCATCCATATCCTTTCATCCAAATCCATTTTATAGGATCCAAATCCTTTCATTTTCAAATCCATTAGATTTGGATTGGATTTGAATCCAACAAAAATGGATTTGGATTTGGATAGGATATCCACTTGGACTTGAATTTGGTTTATCTGTACAAAATCTAATTACTTTGTGTAATCTATTTTCTTTATTTTCCACAAGTTTTTGGGACTTTTCAATTTTTTACGAAACCGGTGCCTGAAACGTATTTTAACATTTTCGAGCCCTTCTAATAATATTTTCTGAAAATTTCTTGCACTACCTTTATTTTCTTTACATTCCGGATATTTCATAACTTTTTGGGAATTTTCGATTTTTTACGAAACAGGTCCCTGAAACGTATTTTTACATTTTCGAGCCCTTCCAAAAATATTTTTAGAAAATTTCTTGCACCACATTTATTTTCTCTATTTTCCGGATTTTCCATAATTTTTTGGGTTTTTTTCGATTTTTTTACGAAACTGGTCCCTGAAAAGTATTTTCACATTTCCGAGCTTCCAAAAACATTTTTTGAAAATTTCTTGCACCATATTTATTTTCTCTATTTTCCAGATTTTCCATAAATTTTTGGCATTTTTTTGATTTTTCACGAAATCGGTCCCTGAAACGTATTTTCACATTTTCAGGCCATTCCAAAAACATTTCTGAAAATTTCTTGCAGCATATTTATTTTCTCTATTTTCCGGATTTTCGGAAACTTTTTGATTTTTTTACGAAACCGGTCCCTGAAACGTATTTTCACATTTCTGGTCCCTTTCAAAAACATTTTCTGAAAATTTCTTGCACCACATTTATTTTCTTTATTTTACGGATTTTCCATAATTTTTTGGGATTTTTCGATTTTTTACGAAACTGGTCCCTGAAATGTATTTTCACATTTCAGAGCCATTCCAAAAATATTTTTTGAAAATTTCTTGCGAAATGTTTATTTTCTCTCTTTTACGGATTTTCCATTTTTTTTGGATTTTTTTAATTTTTTATGAAACCGGTCCCTGAAACGTATTTTCACATTTTCGAATCATTCCAAAAATATTTTTTGAAAATTTCTTGCACCACATTTATTTTCTTCATTTTCCTGATTTTTCATAATTTTTTGAGATTTTTCAATTTTTTACGAAACCGATCCCTTAAACGCATTTTCACATTTCCGAGCTATTCTAGAAACATTTTCTGAAAAATTCTTGCACTACATTTATTTTCTTTATTTTTCGGATTTTCCATAATTTTTTGGGATTTTTAAAATTTTTATGAAACCGGTCCCCGAAACGTATTTTCACATTTCCGAGCCATTCCAGAAACATTTTCTAAAAATTTCTTGCACCACATTTATTTTCTTTATTTTCCGAATTTTTTATAATTTTTTAGGAGTTTTCTATTTTTTACGAAACCGGGCCCGGAACGTATTTTCACATTTCCGGTCCATTCCAAAAACATTTTCTGAAATTTCTTGCACCACATTTATTTTCTTTATTTTCTGGATTTTCCATAATTTTTTGGGATTTTTTGATTTTTTACGAAACCGGGCATCGGAACGTATTTTCACATTCGGGATAGAACTTGGGAATACCATCACTAATTTTGTTTAAATAGAGATATTTAAACGGTGGTTAAAATTTATTATTGAATACAATAGATATATTTAAACGTGGACTAATCTTGAATCATTTGGGCAACATAGCTCATTTGCATTATTTAGGCTAAAAATTTAAAATCCATTTATAATCCATATACTAAGATATGGGTAAAGATATAAAAATTTCAAATTCATTGGATATGGAGCGGATATGGCTCTGTCCATTAAAAATGAATTTTGAATGAATTTATTCATATTCGCTCTATATCCAATCCATTACTATCCCTATCCAGAATGTAACTTTTTTTTTTATCTTATGTACCCTCTTTTAAGGCTTATGGCATTGGAAATACTATATCGGAAACAGTAACAGAAGAACTTGTTGCCTATGATCTGCTGTATTTATGTTCTGTTCTAAATGTATATTATTGCACTATTAATGGTGACTTGCAGTTTTTTAATGTTGATGAGGAATCCTACTTTTATTTATGGTTATTCGAGCTCTGATTCTTACCCAGTTTTAAGTAAAATAATAGACCTGAAGTGTAACATTTGTTGGAGTAGAGAGGATAAAATAAACTCAATTAAGTTCAAATTAACAAGAGTAAACACAAAATACTCTTGATACAACACACTCACAAACTCTTATTATTTCTCACTCTCTAACTCACTTACAACTCAAAGCATATCTACTCTTATATAGAGCTTTTCACCGACACCTTACCACTCTTCATGATTTTCATATCATGTAATTCATTTTATTAGCCATACAATCAGATTTCCTATCTAAAAATGACAACATTATTAGATACCATACTTTTGACCACTCCACTGCTAAACGGTGGCCTTGTCTTCAACTGCCAAATAACGTGATATTGTCTCCTTATTTTCCATTTTTTGTTTCTACGTTGACTGACCAAATTTCTGCCCATAACTTGGTTGATTATTAAAGCACCTGCCCATTAATTATTGAAACACTGTTCACGTCCTTCTACCTCATTTTTTATTTTTGAGTTTTTTTAATTAAGTTTATTGTTTATTTCAACACTTCCCTTAAACTTAATTTTTAATAAATCAACAAACGCTCAAAATTTGATAAAAAAACTTCGTTGAACACTTCGAAACTTTCACTTGCATGGGCGAATAACACAGTTTCCATCACATCCTCCTCTTGGATGTTGTTCACTGTCTCTTCTACTTCCTTTTGGTGACTTCTGCATTCATATGCATAATGGCCATAATTATCACAACTATAACACTGAATATTGGACTTGTCACGTCCATAATTCTGCCACCAATTTCCTCTACCTCGACCTCGTTCTCGTCCACGACCTCTGCCTCTTATGGACAAACAATTTTCATCATTTCTATCACCTCTCCCGAATTGGTGATTTCTACCACGTCCTTTTCCTCTTACATATCCTCCACGGCCTCTACTGTGTCCTCTTTAATCTTGGCCATTTTCACCTTCTTCTGGTGAAGCCTCTGCTGCTAAAACTTTCTCTATAGTGTTTAGCCTTTCTTCTCGCGTTTGCAATGAACCAACAACTTCATCAACAGTCATTGCACTCGTATCTCGCGATTCTTCGATGGCGACTACGTTATAATCAGACTTTGGTAGCAGCGATCGTAGTATTTTCTCAACGATCCTACATTCCTCCATTTTTTCATCATACTGTCGCATCTGATTTACGACAGACTTTACTCTTGACGAGTAATCAACAACGGATTCAGCTTCCTTCATTTTCATCGTCTCAAATTCTCCCCTCAATATCTGCAATCGAACTTTCTTTACTTTCTCCTCTCCTTGAAGAGAAACTCGGAGGATGTCCCATGCTTGCTTCGAGGTGGATGCTTACGCCACCTTTTCAAACATCACATCATCTAATCCTTGATGGATTAGGCTTAGCGCCTTTTGGTCACTCTAGCGACTCTTGTTAAAACTGTCTTTTTCTGCTTGAGACAGTTGTGCGTTCTCGGCTGGGACAACATAACCTTTCTCAACAATATCCCAAACATCTTGGGCTTCGAGGATTGCTTTCATCTTAATACATTAATTCTTATAATTGGTTTTAGTAAGTTAGGGAAAATTGAAGAAAACACCGTTGGTATTCATTTTCGAAAAGGATTTTTCAAAAAATAGCTAGCTTTAGGTGTATAGTGGCTGTTGCGACACTTTTGGATGCCTTTTGTGACACTCTGGACTTAAGGCAACACTTTTGTAGTTTTTGCAACACTTTATGCAATCTTTTGCAACACTTCTGGGTTTCAGCGCATGGTCACTTTCAACTCAATTTTTCCGCACTTAGGAAAAATTTCTTTTCGATAAGAGGACTCGAGCTTTCAACCTAGCTCTGATACCACTTTATTGGAAATAAAAAAATTAACGCTTACATGTCGATAAAATTTCAACACTCCCCCTTAAACTTAATTTTCCGATACTCCGTGTGATGCTTCCAATCGGTCCTTCAACAAAACACAACCACATAAACTTGCCATTTCAGAATTTTGTAATGAGGGAGATATAGCTTCGATAATCTAGTGAACTTTGGAAATCACCAACCTACTGCAAGAAAAGCAGTTAGTGAAGACTGCCAGAGGAGCAGCCAAGAAAGACTGCCAGTGGAGCAGCCAAGAAAGACTGCTTAAGGAGCGGTGTTTGTAGAAAACTGCCAGAAGAGTAGTGGTTAGAGAAGACTGCCAGAGGAGCAGCGTTTAAATGTCTTAAGTGTGAGCATTTCTACAGTAGATCGGTAATTTTCAAAGTTCATTGGATTCTCAAAGCTATGCCTCTCTCATCACAAGCACTGAATGTTGTCAAGTTGTGTTAATGTATTTTATTGTATGATCAGTTTGAGTATCATTTTAGGAGTTACGGAAAATTATGTTTATGGGGGAGTGTTGAATTATTAAATATAATTTAATTAATAAAAAATAATAAAAGAAGAAGAAGACATAAACATGTGAAATATAGAATGGCAGAACATGTCAAGGTCTGGGTGGCAGTAGCAACACAGGGCATGGCACGTTGCATGAAGATAGTACAAGACAAAGTTACTGATTGGTGTATATTGTGGTCAAATGTGTGCAATCCATAGTGTTATCCCTTTATCTCAATATTAGCCATAAATTAGATTGAAAATCTATATTGTGCGGCCGAAAGAATGAAATGTAGGATAAAGGGAAATATAAAATGATAAAGTTAGGATATCATGTGGTGTGTGTTTAGCAAAATTGTCGGTCCCAAGCTCTATATAAAGAGCTGAACATTTTTGTTAAAAAATTGAGTGAAAAATGAGGCAGAGAAAATTATAGAAGAGAAGTAAAAATGTAAGGTGTGTGAGAAACAAGGTGTGTGAGTAAGAGTGGGTAAAGTGTAATTTGTAAGAGTGATCTATTAATAAAAGTGTGTTTTGAGATTTAGTCAAAATGTAGTCCTTTGTGATTTTCAATATGGTATCAGAGCAGAGGTTCGTTCTTGAGCCATTTCGTGTCTTCCTGAAAATTACCGAGTCAAAAAATCGAGTTTAAAGAAGTTGCAGAAGCTGACCAGAAACGTGTTGCTAAAGGCTGTATAAAGCGTTGCCATAAATTACAGAAACTGTCTCAGTACACCAAAAGTGTTGCCTGAAAATTCAGAAGCGTTGCAGTAGCCTCCATACACACAGAAAACAATTTTTTCCAGAATTTCAAGAAAAATTCCCTTGCTGTTTCTTTGCTGAATCTGTTAAGGCTA
The DNA here is from genome assembly GCA_947683365.1 of Euphorbia pulcherrima. Taxonomy (NCBI): domain Eukaryota; kingdom Viridiplantae; phylum Streptophyta; class Magnoliopsida; order Malpighiales; family Euphorbiaceae; genus Euphorbia; species Euphorbia pulcherrima. Next base: position 12,847,452 of record CANTUS010000016.1, read on the forward strand.
TAGCGACGAAACAAAGTGTTGCAAAAGATTTCAAAAGTGTTGCAAAATCCCCCTTTACGATTTGAAACAAATTTTCAGTGTTTTGAGTTTGAAGTTGAGCCAGTGAGAAATCTGTTATAAAGGAAATACCACTATATGTAGAGTTATGAGAAACACTGCCAGAGTTTACAGTAAGAAATTGCGAAAAAATTGGGAAAGAAGTTCCATGTTGTATTACCGGTTGTAGGACTCTGTTGAGCGTTCAGTGAAGACTGCCATATCTAGGTGCAGAAAGACTACTAGATCTAGGAGCAGTTAGTGAAGACTGCTAGAGTAGCAGCATGTATAAGTCTCTGTAATGAGCTTGATAAAACATTGCTAGAGGAGCAATGTTAGAAGAAGACTGCCAGAAGAGCAGCAAGTGAAGACTGCAAGAAGAGCAGTTAGTGAGGACTGCTAAGAGGAGCAGCCACTGAAGACTGCCAGAGAAGGAGCAGTTGAAGGTGTGAGCCTTTTTTGCAGTAGGTTGGTGATTTTCAAAGTTCACTGGATTATCGAAGCTATATCTCCCTCATTACAAAATTCTGAAATGGCAAGTTTATGTGGTTGTGTTTTGTTGAAGGACCGATTGGAAGCATCACAAGGAGTATCGGAAAATTATGTTTAAGGGGGTGTTAAAATATTAAACTTAATTTTTAAGAAAAGTACAATAAAAAAATAAGAATAAAATCATTAGATATGCAAGTTGTTTGCAAGTTGAAGGATGGGCAACAAGTTGATTCGGTTGGGTGGCAACTCAACTAGCATGGGTGGCAAATAATGTCTGATATGTACATAATTGAGGCAGCAATTTCAACAGTAAGATTTGTGGAGTGAGTGTCAGTTAATGGCTCTTTATTAAGAGCTGAAATATCTATTCTGTAATGGCATAGAGCAAAAATGTAAGGGATTAAGAGATATGAGTGTAGGTAAGTATGTCTGAAAAATGTAGTGTGTATGTGTAGTAATAATAAAGCTTTATTATGTGTGAGTTTATGTTTTAATCAAGAGTTTATCGACATGTAGTCATTAATTTTTCGATTTCCAAGAAGATTGTGTATTTATTTTACTTGCTGTTTTTGTCTGCACTCATATTTATATATATAATCCATTCACTTTGTAACACAATAGATTGAGTTAGGAAGCTGAGATATAAAGTGCATGTAAGTCTCAAGTGTTCTATCAAAAAAAAAATAAATCTGAAGTGTATGAAAGGCAATAACACATCTAAAATTTATATCACTTTCCCCACCTTTTCTTTTCCCACTAAAAAACTGTTATTTGTGGCTAGTTAGAGGGTTAACCATAAGGAGAGCACCCTAAAACACTGCTCATGGACATTTTTGGGTATTCAATATATCTAAACAATTGTTATGCTTTTTAAATATTCCTTTAACTTCTCCCTTTTTAAATTCTATTCACACAATTGAAACTTTTTTGTTCTTTTAATTTTTTTCCTTATTTTCATTTATCTCTTAAACCGTTTATTTTTTTAACATGTTATTTTAAAGTTTTTTATTCGTCTTATGTTTATATTTGGAATGATATCCACAATGACTTTTTAAATTTTTTATTTAATAAATATTCGATAGATCACTGTTAGACATCCAATAGATCAGTGGAAACTTCGTTGTATTCATCGCTATGCAATAATTTTATAAACTGCTATCGTTGAGACCATTGCAAATTTCTATAGGTATATATTGGGAGTCCTCCACCTTTAATATTGGACATTAATGTGTTATTTAACTTATTTATATCAATATCATACGTAAGTTTGATTTCATCGAAACCATAAAATTTACTGTACATCTTTAATATTTATTATATTTAATTTATAATTCACTTTTGAAAAATAAGAAAATGATATAAACAAGCTGAGTTTATTCTGACAAAGACTGCAATTTTGATAAATTTATAGTTGTAATCTTATAAATTTACTTATCGTAACCGACGGATTTTGCCTTCTTGTTGGATCAAATTGGGATGTATCATATTTTATAAAGGGTTAATTTCAAAAAACTCCCCTGCAGCTTCACTCATTTTTAAAAATATCCTTATGTAATTTTGTTTAAAAGAGCCCTTATGGTTTCCTAATATTAGTAAATTATAGATTTTCTGTTAACACCGTCAAGTAAGCTGAGCTGGCGAGGGGTATTATTGGAAACCAAAAAATTGACCAAAAAAATTTACTGAAACTTTTTTTGGTAGATATGGGCTGACTAATATAATTTTGAATTTTTTTGGTCAATTTTTTGGTTTCCATTAATACCCCTCGCCAACTCAGCTTACTTGACGGTGTTAATAGAAAATTTGTAATTTGCTAAAGTTTGAAAATACAAAGGCCTTTTTAAAATTTGTTTTTGTATAAGAGTGTTTTTAAAAATGAGTGAAACTACGTAACATTTTTTAAATTAATCCTTTATACAATGCCAACAGATACGATAGTATGTTTTGATTATATATTTATTATATTAATTTGTTGCATTCCTCAATAATGTTAAATAAATTCATAAAATAATAATACATCGATGTATTCCTACTAAACAAATATGATCTTCAAGCTTTAAACCCCGTAGAGAGAATTTGAAAACTACACAATGCATATTAATATAGATACGGAAAAAGGGCTATTTATTGGAGATGTGAGGTTGTCTTACATTAGAAATAATAAAAAATGATGGTAGTATATAAAATGTATAAATTGAGCCTTAAAAGATAATTAGTTTTGTGTTAGATGAATCCAACCAACCTATTAGTGTGCTCACTCATCCTAATGAGCCTACAATTGCAAGGCCCACGAGTTTCCTATATGATATTAGAGCAGAGGAAGACTTGACAATCAAAAGATCATAAGTCCGTATTTGAAGTCCTGTGACAACTAGTCCATGACTAGTTGCGCTTGAAGAGGTGTGAAGTTAGGGTATTTATCATTATGGGTCATATTTTGCAAACTATTTACAAGAATGATATGACATGGAAATATTTTTTAACTTCCCATTTCAAAGTTTTATTTACATAATTGTCATATGCTGCTTGTTCTTTTTTTTTATTATTTATCTCTTAAACCATTTATTTTTTCGACACGTCGCTTTAGAGCTTTTTGTTCTTCTTATTTTTATCTTTTAAATGAAATCCACTGTGAATTTTTAAACTTTTTAAACCAATAGACATCTGGCAGAATATCTAATAGACATCTGTTTGATTTCAATTGATATATTTTAGTTTTGTTTTTTATGGAATCGTTACGTTAGTTTGCGTTGTTGTTTCTTTGATTGTATCTAGTACTGCTATGGGTTTCAAGAGTGGGATTTTGCTCTATTTATTGCTTAAATTGAGAAGTTTTGATTGTTGTTCTTCATTTGGATTTTCCAAGTTTAGCTATAAATCTTCTGCTAATGTGGATTTTGCACTAAACCTTGATAATTTAAAGCAAACCATTTGCATAAGATCATATAATATCGACGTATATTTATTAGGGAATTTAGCTATTCTAGCCTTAGGCGATTGAACATCTATTTGACATCTACTAGATTTATATTAGAAAATCTATTTTAAAGTTGATATTAGACATCTGTAAAAGTTTATTATAGTGGATGTCGTTTCAAAGATTGAAAAAGAGACGAACAAAAAACTCAAAAGTAGCTTGTCGAAAAAATGAACGGTTTGAAAGATAAATGCAAAACAAATAAAAAAATGAACATTACGTATGTGGGGGAAAATTTGAAACTATTTTGCAAGGATAGTATATTTGAAATTATTTTGTCTTTTTCGTGGCATTTGGACTAAATTGTTATATGGAGTAAGTCCACGACTTAAATTTTTTTGGGAAATTATTAGATTTGACTCATTTGGATAAAATAATTTTAGCCCAATTTTAGCCCAATTACTCAAAGCCCATCATCTATTTTACACCTAACCAATATACGTTTTCTCTAACTTTTGCACGCTTTAATGCTAATGTCAGTTACTTTCATACGCTCTTCATTATAACAAATTTGTAACAAATACAAACTTATTATAAATCTGTTATATATTTCATCAAACACATGTATTAAACATTTATCAGTCTTTTAGCAGACATACAAATTTTTTCTAGGTTTATAACAGATATATAACACATTTTTTTGAATGAATGATATATAACACATTTATATTAGATTTATAAAAGATTTGTAACAAATGCAAAAGAATAGACGGATTATGCCAAACACTTTTAGAATAGTCATATCTGATACGAAATTGTTATAAATCTATTATATATTTCATCAAATACATGTATTAGACATTTATAAGGCTTGTAGAAGACATACAGATTTATTCAAGGTTTATAACATATAATTAATACATTTATAATAGATTTATAATAAATTTGTAATGGATACAAAAGAACATATAGATTATACCAAACACTTTTATAATAGTCATATCTAATACAAAACTATTATAAATTTATTATATATTCACCAAACACTTGTATTAGACTTGTAGCAAATATTTAACATATATGTAGTAGGTTTGTATTAGATATGTAACATATACAAAGAAAATCTTTATTCATATTCCTATACTGTTACAAGTCTGTTATATTCGCACCAAATACTTGTATTAGACTTGTAGCAGATATATAACACATATATAACAGATATATAGTAGGTTTGTATTAGATGTGTAATAGGTAGAAAAAAAGGAAAAACACTTAATTGTTCAACTGGGAGACTCAACCATTATAGCCAAAGCGCGACCCGATTCAAATTTAGATGTAGTCAGAGCAAAGCTCTACCAAATGAACAGTAAAAAACATAAATGATTGAAATTATGTTACTCTTTCTTTTAATTATGAGAGAGATAAAACAATTTTATAGTCAAGTTGAACACTTAAAAACAAATCCTAAAAATCTTTCAAATGATTATGTTGATACTTTCTGTCATTAGAATTGAACAATGTTGCTTTGTTCTTTATCAACCAACCACTACAACTCCATCTAGTAGCGATCATAAAAATAGTTGAGTTGGTAAATCATTGTACATTAAGGTGTTTCTAGTGCAAAGGTTTCATTTTTTAACATTAAACCTCAATATGATAATTAGGAAAATAGTGTGGGCTAAGGTCATGTTCTCTTGGACTACAATTAAATATAGTTCAGTTCAGCTATTAGTTATAAATTTACATTAAAATAAGTTTAGTTCAGTTCAGCTAGCTTCACTTCAGTTTAGTTCAGCCAACTTTAGTTCAGTTCAGTTCAGCTTTCAGAAGTTGAAAAAAAAGAAAAAAATTTTATATGTCTGCAACCGTCTTGGGACAAGAAACTCTTATATTTATTTTTTTTAATATTTATTAATACATAAAAATATATATTCAATTAAAAGGTAAATTATAATATAAAAAATATTAAAAAAATATAATTTAGACAAAGTTTTAATAAGAAATATGTGATAGTCGGACAGTAAGAACTTTCTTATTTATGGCATAGAGGTATTTATTCTTGATTTGAGACTCAAAACGACAATTTCATTATGATAATACTTTAATATACTCTAGTTTTACTAACTAATTAGCTTCTTTGTGGGGCTTTTTAAATAAATGGGCAAGAAAAATAAATAAATTTGGTAAGAAAACAAATAACATAAACAAGAGAAACAGAAGAAAATGTTCCCAAGTATACATTGCAAAACTAAGCACATAACAAGCCTTCATCCAACACGGGGGATTTTATAGAAAGCTCCTGGCTTTTTGTATCATTCTCTCATTCAATGGTTAAGAATTGATGAGAGAAGATTTAATTAATATGAGAAAATATTTAATTAAGCTCTTATCAATTCTCAACCATTGAATGAGAGAAGGGTACAATAAGTCAGAAGCTTTCTATAAATTCCTCCGTGACTCTTTATAATTAATTAACATTCTTTGCTCTATTTTGTATTTATCTCTCAAACCGTTCATTTTTTCGACATGCCGCTCTAGAGTTTTTTGTTCGTCTCATTTTTATCTTCGAAATAACATCCACTATGATATATTTTTTCCAATTTTTATTTAACATATCCTATAGATATCCAATGGAAGTTCAATAGAAATCAGTAAAATCCGAAGAACTTGGATTCAAAACATTAGATGAATTTTTCTTATAAATGTTTAAAATGTATTTATAAATGTAAAAGAACTTTGATTCAAAATATTAGGATAATTTTACTGACATTTGTACTAGATACTGACTTCTGAAATAAGGTTCTGTTGTTGTAACCATTTTATCCTAATTACAACAGTTTTTGGACTAGATGATGACTTCTGATATTGTATGTATCCATCATACATCAAATAAATTACTAATAGACATTTGATAGAAATTCAATAGACATCTGATATAAATCCAATAGACAATTGATGAAACATCCAGCATACAATTCCAACGCCTAACAATGCTCCCGCACAAGCAGGGTAAAGGGGTTGAGTGTACGCAACCTTAGCTCTGTAATTACAAAGAGGTTGTATCCAATTGACCCTGAAGTGGAGTTGCAACGCTATCCCTGACTTCAAAATAAAAGAAGCTCCAACAGTTTAATGAATCATTTTGCTTTAGTCCATTTTGCTTTAATGAAACATCTAGAATAATCTAACAAAATACTATAGACAACCAACAGCTATCCAACAGACAACCAATGTAAATCACTTTTTCCAACCAAAAAAAGAAACAGTAACTAAAAAGGATCAATATTCAATATACAAAATATCATTTAACATTCTATTAGAAATCTATTGAAACGTCAATTGAAAACACACATGTCAATTACACATACTTGTACAAATGTCAAATATCAATTTCAAAACAAGTGACAACTGAAAATTAATATATACTTGTACATACACTACAACAAATTGGACTTTTAGTGGGAAAAAATAGTGGCGAAAATAAATTTGCCACTAAAAATACTACTTTTGTGGCATCCTGTATTTCATCACAAATAAATAACATTTAGTGGGGAAATAAGTTTTCGCCACAAAAAGTTGAATATCAGTGGGGAAATAATAAATTCGCCACTATATATTATATATCTGTGGGGAAATTTTAAACTCGCCAGTAAATACAATATGCTTGTGGCCAATTTATAAATTTCCCCATTAAAGTGTTTGAAAAATTGCAGTGTTTTAAAACTCCCCGCCTAGCTCCGCCTAGGCCCCGTCTAGGCGCTATTTTGGGGCTTGCCGCCCGACTTTTCATTCCTCGGGCGCTATCAGGCACTAGACCGACATATTGCCGCCTAGGCACCGCCTAGTCCAATTTTTTCAGCCTGGGCACCACCTAGTCCGATATTTTCCCCAATTTTTAAGATATTGATACCTATAATAATTATAGTTCAATTTTTTCAATTCAAAAAAGGTAGCACGGTTGGTAAAACTAATGTACAATAAAATATTCTCAACATACAATTTTCATTTTGAATATCAAACCGAGAAATAATACGGTACAAACCACAAAAAATTAGTGAGAATATTTGTTTTTAAGGAATTGATTTTAATGTTGATGTGTTTTTATGTAAAAATTAACTAAGACTTATATTTTCATATGCTAAACTATATTTTTTTTGTAAAATATATTTATATTATAATTTATTTTTTAGTTAAATTTATACTTTTATCTATTAATAATTATAAAAAATTAAAAATTTACAAATCCGCTATGATATATTTTTTCCAATTTTTATAAATAACGATTTGGTGAGTTCTTAGGTGGAGTCAATCAAGCTGAAATTTGAATCTCAATTCCATGGGTTAGAAGAACGTTTTGGCTGGTCTAGTGGTTTTAGAAGTGTCTACCCCTCACTCTGCAAGCAACTAGATCGACTCAAAGGATGGGATGATGCAAAAATTGAGGTAATTGACTTTTAGCTAGGTATTTCTCAACATAAACTGCAATTGGCTTTAGTCTGCTATAGGCAAGTAATTGCAGGTTTGTTTGGTTTTGAGCCAGTGCTTGTATTTGTCCTCTGTATAAGCCTATAAGCCATAAGGTGCTTCCTATAGCTATGTTGGTTTTATGACTATATGTAATCCTTGCTTTAAAATAGTGTAGCCTTGCCTTTATCTGTATACTCTGGTTAATTTTTATGCTTTTGCTATCAATCTTATAGTGTGCTTCTTCTTTGAGCTAGGAACCGAGTTATCCAAGAAGTGTAAAAAAAATCATATGATTATTTTTATTGATGTATTGGATTAAAATATAAAATTTGACATATGATATGAAGTTATTGATGTATCTGTTTAAATTTCACAAATGATATAATGTAACATGGGTCAGTTTGTCGAGGATTAATGTCAACAAACTCTGGCACAAATAAAGCACATGATTATTGATGGTTAAGGGTGAACTTGTGGCCTCTAGAGATCTTAGGTTCAAACCATATTAGAGGTTAGTGAAGTTTTTTTCATCTAATTTAAATGCCATTGTGCAAATTTAGAAAAATAAATGCACATAACTATTGATTTATGATGAATCTGGAACGTTTTATTACTCATATGGAATGTTATAATGGATCTTATGTGAGAACTCCTGGATTGTTTTCAAAACTGGAGGGCTTGTGAAAATAATGAAAAAATGAATGATTTTTTTGTACTTTTAGTTATTGCAGTTCCTATCTTGGTTGAATTTGTTTTTGTGGAATCTTTCCTCTAATTTCCTAAATATTCTGCATTAACAAATTTTAGAAGAGATGATGTGGACAATGTTAATATAGTATAATGTTGTTAATCATGCACTCAGATATGATAAAGAGACAAATACAATCTTTATTAATTAATTGAAGTTCAAATTCGTTGGAAAAAATCTATGTAAAATCATTCCTATCTGTAAAATTATTTTCTATAATTAGGAATTATAGAGAACTTGATAAAAAGAGCCTTATGGGGTTAATGGCGTAATAGAAATTAAGGGAAACATCTTTATTGTTTAAATGGGTCTTTAATATCAGTGGTTGTACATAAGTTAATTTGTGGATTTGAAATATATGTTGTGGTTTGCATTTTGTGTAGATTGTAAAATTATATTAGTCATTGAACTTTCATGAATTTCTTACATACGCAGTTGTGACTCAGGTACTGACTTGGAAAATTTTATTTTCTCAACTCTATCTTCAATATCCAACATTTATTGAGGATTTAGCAGCACACTTGAATGACATCAAATATATGTGAGTGGATTTATTATTTGTAGTTCTTAACATATCTTTTAGGATTTTTTTATAGGCCTAATACATACGGATCCCCCTAAAGTTGGCTCTAGCCGTCCTCGGCCACCCTGAACTTTCAATTATGGCACTTCCTCCTAAATTTGGCAAAATAAATACATTTTGCTCCGTTAACATGTGCCAACTTCTGATTTGAGAGAAAAAAATTTCATCTTTAAAAGTCAAAACAATAAAAAAAACTAACATGTAGCATTAAGGGGACAAACTGTACCAATTTTACAAACTTTACGGGATAAAGTATCACAGTTAAAAATTTTAAATGACCAAGGAGGATTAAAAAGGGTCCTTATCTATTTGAACTTTTTTTATAAGCAATTATTACGTGGATGTGAGGATTCATAATTCATTGTTTGTCTTAATTACTTGTTTGTCTTATTCGACCTTTTGGTTTGCCTTTTTTTATTACAATAAATATGTTTCTTATTCATTACCACTAATGGCATAGTTTTAATCATCATTTGTAGAGCACAAATATTGGGCAAGAAAATATAGAAAAACCACCTTGAAATTATTTATCAAGGTAAGACAGGAAAAATGGAAAGTGGGTTGATAATGAAGCTGAGGAAGCTTACAAACCTCTTGAAGCTACATGAAGAACAAATGACAGAACATGGCATTGACAATCTTACTACTGAAGAAGCATTAACCAAGGTCTTGGGTCATAGATTCGGATATGTAAGAGGCATGGGTGAAGGGCCTCTTCCACTAAAAAGAGCCAAGGTTGTTATTGAGCAAAGTTTTAATTCCTACTTAACTGAATCAGAAATTAATGCTCGAATTCAAGCTGAAGTTCAAAAGAGGTTGCTTGATGCTTCTGCTGTCAAAGAAGCTGAATGTAAAGCTAGGTTGGAGGCTGAATACTAAGCTAGATTAGAGGCTGAACAAGCATCTTCAAAAGAAAGAGAAGCTCAATTGCAGAAAATTATTGAAGAGCAACAAAATAGTTTTCAACAACAGATGAAACTACAAGTGCGAGCTTTGCTAAAGGAAGAGCTGGCCTCTCTTCATGACCCAAAGATTTCTGTTCGTAATTAAGATATAATTTGTAGTTTTGATTTTGTTCTCATAATAGGTAGATATACTACTAAGTGAAATATTGTCATCATTTTGCAGCCCATTATTGCATATTCAAGTAATGCCAAAGATTCAAGCAAAGAAAGTTCTAATGCACAACACACTGATGAAGGGCACAACAATCTCGAGGTATTTATTGATATTGCACATATTAAAAACTTAATTATATGGTTTGTAGCTGTTTAGTTAAATATCCTTCCTTATAGATAGGCCGACTAATGTATAACCTGTATGTATACTGAAGTTTTTTTGCAAATACTGTCTTATGATTTTGTCATGTACACTATTATGTAAATCATCTCATCTTTTCAGCTTATAAGACCCTCATCAAATCCTTGTAATAAGGGGTGCATCGTTGCAAGTTTTCCTATGCAAGAGAAAAAATCATATTATGAAAGATGTGAACTCGAATTTGAAGATACACTACTATACATGGATCATTTGCATGGATCTCAACGTATGTTATTGTAAAAAATACTTAGTTGATTTTATATATAAGTTATTTGATAACTTCAGTTAGCATTTTGATTCATTTTTTAGATAAAAAATGTATGGGGCTCCTTGCTTAGAAGAACTCGGGGGAAAATAGATGCATTAAAGCAATGCCCAGGTATATTTTCAAATATATTACTCCTTGCTTTATTAGTCTTTTGAGGAGATTTTTTGTACATTTTTATTTATTTGGGTTCTTGTTATAGTTTTAGCTTGACTGTTTTAGGCATGATTAATGTTGCCCATGCTTCATGAATGTTGCCAAGTGTTGCTTTTGTTTTTCTGAATCTATATCTAGTACGGACCTTACTTTATAAAAATAGTTTGTATATATTATTCACATAGAAGTTTTCATGTTTGATGCATTTAAGGACTGCTCTTTTCGTAGCTTCATAGTTCGTATAAATTGATTAGTTATATATATTGATCATTGTTTCTTGATTCATTATAATTTTAGGACATTGATTCAGTGTAAATTTATTATTTGATTAGTGGTGTTTCTTGATGGGAGTATATTGAACATTGTTTTATGAGGCTTGGCTTAAATAATTAGAATGCTAAGAGGTTTTATTATTATTTGTAAATATTCAATGTTTTCCTTCAAGGTCAGTTTGGTATGTGTAGTTTAACTGAGTTTTTTTAAGGTTCGACACACATATTTTTGTGGATTTTTGATTGGGTTGTAGTGTTTTAATATGGTCACCATATTAATTCATTTTAAACTTTATAGGAAAATTAAGAGAGAAAAGTGAACTGGCAAGCTGATTACTAAGGTACTTTCTTGTTTTTCTTCATTTCTATTAATCTGTGAGAGCTATCAAAAAAGATATATGAATTAGCTAAGCATTCATAATGTGAGAATTGATTTACTTGCAATATTTTAGTCATTCAATGTGATATAAAGTTGATACTCATTTTGTCATTTTTTTGTGATGCTCAAAGTGAATCAAGTAAGAATTTTTTGTGAATTTACACAATTTCTTTTTGTATCTTATATAATGTGTTGAATCTTACTTTATAGTAATACTTTGTGGAATAACCTTGATAGCTTTGATTTTGTGTTATGTGTTAAGCAAATTGTTGATTATTTCGATTCACTATAGTATTATATTGCTTTGTTTTTTACAAGTAAATTGATATAGACTACTACCAACAACAATAGAGAAATTGAAATGAACAAGTTTTATTGATTCAAGTGAATGTAGAAACTTGTGACATATTTGTTCGTTCTGTAATTATGTCCACATTTTGTAAACAATTGTGATTATTTTGTCAATTTCTCAAGTTTTGTTGTTACCTTTTTAATTGATATTTAAAGCAATTTATTTTGCTTAATTGGGTATTCAATATTTCTTTTATTAATAATTAACCAGAGTATTTATATAGTGGGCAAATATGTGAACAAAATTTTTTTTTATTGTGGCAACTAGTTTCCCACTAAAGCTATATTTTGCCAGATGTACAACGGATTTGTCGCACAAATATTTCCCCACTATAAGTACACTATATTGTGGGGAAATTAGAGTCGCCACAAAAGGTTCAGACTAGTGGCGAAATATATTGCCACTAATGAATATGTATAAGTGGCGAATGCAATCGGCACAGTAGAACAACTTTCTGTGGCGCTTTATTTTTCGCCACAAATTTGAAGTCTTTTAGTGGCGAAAACATTTTTCCCCTCAAAAACCTTTAGTGTCGCACCTATTGCCGCGACTATTGATTTCGCCACTGTAGCCTTCAGTTGCAAAAATTTGACATTTAGTGGTGAAATTTTTCCCCTCTAAAAGTCCAATTTGTTGTAGTGATATGTCTAATATTAGTTTCAAAATAGATTTTCTAATAGAATTCTAATAAATGTTTGGTAGATGTCCAACAGACGTTCAATAGATGTCCAATAGATGTTCAATAGATGTCAACTGCTTGAAAAGCCCATCTTAGAACACCAATAACCGATGTTGCTGCTAGTGACACAAACATTGCTGCAAATAAAATTGAATCAAACCATATATCATCAAAATTGAATGAATTACATATCACGTTGCTGGTTTCTAAGATTCAAGCCTAATTGAAAAAAGTAGCAGCTAATTCATTAAGAGAATAAACACTAAAACAGATAACCAATCTTTGCAATTAATCACCAAAACTATTTTGATCTAATTGAATGCATATCTGCCGACTCTCAAAAAGAGTTTTAGCATTCTTCCATCTAAGTCAGAAGCATGCCATTAACAAACACTGATTAATCTTCGCTTAAACCCAAACTTAGACTAAAGTCCAATACTATCCAATAGATGTCCAATATATGCCCAATAGATGTCCAATAGATATTCAATAGATGTCCAATAACAAAACAACCAGCTTAGCATTTTATCAAACACATGGTGTGCACTTAAATTTCAACAAAACATAAAAACTTCATTTTCAGTTTTATGCCATTCAAAAAATACCAAAACCAAAATAAATCAGCAGCTAAAAACATCAAATCTATCAACAAGAGAAAATCCAGTAACTTTATCTCAAAATCGAAATAAAATCCAGAAAACAAAATCAAGCTTCAATGAACAAAACAAAAAACAAACTCGGAAAAATTTGAATAACGATGAATCAAATGCAGGAAAACGAATCGGAAGGAGAAGAAAGAAGCAGATCGAAAAGAAGAAGAATATGTTACCTATTGTTAAGATGCATTTTATGCATTATTTTGGCTTTATTTTATCCATTATTCTTTATAGATATTGGGTCATTTGTGCCTATTTTATTTTTATTAAAAAAAAGTCAAAGCGGTGAAAAATGCTTAAAACGTGGCTAAAGAAGTGCATATTAACAGGAGTAGTTATTATTGGGATTTCATGATATCAAGAATTTCTTGGAGAAAATACATCTCTGTGTTGATGTGGAACAATTTTTTAAGGACCATTTTTCTCAGTTAGTGGGATTCATTCACAACCAATTAGTTTTTAATTTGTCTATCTAAAGGTCATTGGACCCTTATTTTTATTTAGACTTAGCATAGACTTTTTTCTCCAATTCAATTGAAGGCTAGTTCAATTCTCAGTTATTTTCATTTGTGAGATTTAAATTTGCTTCATCTTTCTTTTTTAGTTTGCTCTTTATTTATTTCGGTTTCTAAAGGTTTTTTGGTTCATATACTTGTTTCAAAAAGGCCCATTTGTTTCAATTGGATGAATTCTATGTTGACATACAAGTTGATTTGATCCGTAATTGTCATATTGGTTTGTATAGTGTCAAATTAAGATTTTTCTATCTTAAGGAATAAACAATCTTACTTAAACGAGTCAAGCGTCTTGACAAATTGGTTTGAATTGGGTTCTCGTATTTCTTAAAGCAATTACCAAGTTAAAACTGAGGAACGTTTAGTTAGGGTCAATCATAGAGCGTCTCGTGGTTGATTTAAAATTAAGGGAGAATTGGTTGTTAGGGGCGTCTCTCGGTAACTATAAACGGTTTAGCAAAACTTGTTTTAGAATTATTTATGAACCGATGATCGAATGAAGGAACAAGATTGGATTATATCTTCGATTGGATACCTTTTTATTATTGTTTTTCATTAGTTTTTAGTTTTATGCTTTTATCAATTTAACCAAAAACCTTCAAACTCCCCCTAATTTATTTTATTTCAATTTTTATTCAACAAGATGGTTTTTCAAAGTTTATTCACTCCCTATAGGATTGACCTTACTTCCACTATCGCAAATATTTTTAGCAGGTTTATCAAACTTGGTGAATTCGAGACTCACCACCTATGGCAAAATCGGTAGAGAGACAACGCATGAATAAAAGAAGGGGAATATACAGCTAATGTCAAAACATGGCCTTATATAGAGCGTATTAATGTAGAAAATATGTTTAAAAAAACAAAACTAAAAAATACTCCATCGGGTGTAAAGTGTATGTCATTTTAGAAAATATTTTATTTTCCCTTTTGTTTATCATTTTAAAATTTCAATGCATCATTTAACACTTTTTTCCTAATTTATCCTTGTATCAATTAGGATAGAGAAATTATAACTATTATAAATATCAGTACATTGAAAATTTGAGTTTAGACGCCAGTCGAAAAAATCGGATTAGACGGTGCTTAAACGACAATAAATCGGTAAAGCGCATGATAACGCCCTATGAATGTAAAATCGGGTTACCATCTCCAAAGTAGCGACAAGAATTTTTGAAATAGTGAAAATAAGGGACTAAAAATTGTCACTGCGAAAGGATACACATTAAAAGAGACACAACCGAATTTTTATTCCCCATTTTGGATTAAACTATACCAGTAGCTGAGTCACATGGGAAATTGATAATAACATCAAAATTTGCACAAATCATCAAATACCCCCACATTTTTCTTTTGTTAGATAATAGAGGACAAAACCCACAATTACAGGAAGTAATTTATCTCTATAGTAAGAGAGTTAAGAAAACCTTTCCTTTCATTGTCTTTGATCTTCTTCGTCTTTGTTACTTAGGACAAAATGCCTGCGGCTGTGGTGGGGCAGGATTCCGTGATGCATCGAGCTTTGAATTTGCGGATGGATGAATCGGCTTCATCGATTACCATATTAGGTCCAGGAGGAATCGGGAAAACTACTCTCATGAAACAACTTTACTCCAAATTAATCTCAACATTGTGATTTGGATGACAGTTTCTTCAAAATTAAAATTTCGAAAAGTTCAGGATAACATCTCCAAATCTTTAGGCTGTTTGATACCAATTGTGGGGAAAAGCTCCAAAGAGAAATCCAAACTCATCCGTACAGAAATCAACAACAGGAAATCTGTATTGTTCTTAGGTGATCTATGGTTCGCTATTGATCTGAAAAGTCTAGGAGTGGAAGCTGTAAGTTTATATATTCAACACGGTTTGGATAACTCCTTAAACATATGGGTACTCATATTGTTTTCAAACTAAAAGAGCACTAAGAGGAAGATGCTTGGGAATTGTTCCGGAGTAAGGTTGGGGATGATGACATTCTTCAAAACCTAAACATCGCACAGATTACTTGAGAATTGATAAGTAAATGCAGGGGTTTGCCCATCTTAATCTCTACTCTTGGTGCTGCCATGTCTGGCAGAAAGACACGCAAAGAATGGGAATCTGCTGTACGCAAGATACAACAACTTAGGCAAGAGAAACCCCGTGGCAAGTTTGAGTTTTGTTTTGATAGTTTGCCAAATTCTAAAATTAGATCTTGTCTTTTATAATTTAGCTTGTTTCCTGAGGATTTCACTATTCTTAAGAAGGATTTGATTGATTTTTGGACTTGTGGGAAGATTATTAGTCCAGGGGTGACTCCCTAAGTTTGGGATATGATGTTATGCATACATTAATTAGAGCAGGCTTTGTAGAAGAAGAAGAAGGGAATGATCATGTGAAAATGTTAGATATGATTCGTGATTTCGCAAAAGCAACAAGAACGAAGTCTCAAATTTTCGACTCTGCTCAACTTGGATATCCTGGTCCAAAATTGACTCGCTATAAGGTTACCTGGAATTTGGATTATTTATCTGCAGTCATGATCAGATGCATCACGGGTGATTCATTTTTTGTAGATAAACTGAGAGCTGCTACAGCTCCAGAAGAACTTGTTACAGCCATAGGATGGATTTTACCTATGGGTTCCGACCAATCTTTTCAATTTTCTACTCGACCATAACCCTTTCATTATGATCAAACCTAGACGTTCATCATCTTTGTACAATTTCACGGTTTTAGATTTGTCGAATAGTGGGATTGTTGTGGTACCACGGGAAGTTTCAACTTTGGTTTCATTACAATATCTTAATTTATCACACACGTGGATTGAATGGTTGCCGATCGAACTAAAAACATTAACAAAGTTGAGGTGTTTGAATTTGGAATATGATGATCAAGTTCGTGTGATTCCCAAGGAATTGATATCTAGTTTGTCATCATTGCGAATTCTAAAAATATTCCGCTGTGGATTTTCTGTGGAGGAAGAGGCAAGTAATATGCTTTCTGTTGGAAATATGGATATAAATCCATTGTTGTCCTTGGAACATCTCAAAGTGCTAAGCATCACGATAACATGTGACTCTGCTCTCCATAAATTTTTCAACAACACTAAACTGTTAAAGTGTACTGAATCTCTTTCACTCGAAGTTTTTTGGGGTTCAGAGCCGCTCAATATTACCCCTTTAGCAGTTATGAAGAATCTGTTGACATTTGAAATGCATCAAGCGGAACATTTAAAAGATCTCATTGTGCATCATCCAAAATTTCCAAGGACGAGAAGTCTCGAAAGACTTAGAGAAGTAACCTTTGAGAAGTGCTCGAGTTTGGAAGAGTTGACATGGGTAATTCTAGTCCCAAACCTCAAAATCTTGAGTGTCAAAAGCTATCAAAAAATCCAGGAAATAATCAGCCTTGCACGATTGAGAAAAATTGAGGCAGAAGAAATTCTGAAGATGTTTGAAAAACTTGAAATTCTATCGCTGGAGAGCTTGCCAGAACTAAATAGCATATACGAGAAAGCATTGCCTTTTGAGTGTCTTAAGAGAATGGAAATAATTGATTGCCCATTGCTTAAAAAGCTTCCACTAAATTTTACTATTACAAAGGTAAATGAAGTGGTGATCGAAGTAGAGGAAGATTGGTGGAAAGACGTTGAGTGGGAGGATGAAGCTTCCAAAGCTATGTTTTTATCTTGTTTCAAACCATTAATGTAATATTTGTAGTCTTTTAAATTCGAATGCAAGATTGTTGTTCCACTCTATGTGCTTTTTTTTGAGAAATAAGATGGCATATGTTTGCCCATTTTGTAGATTGTGGGGATTGAACCCACAACCCCACACTTGATATGTTTTTCTTGGCATTGGAAATCATTTATTGGATGCTGTAAGATTTTTGTTATCATGGTATAAAAAAGTAGGATATGAGTCGTTATGTGTCAGTGGAATGAAAACGCGGTTTATGAAAGTGAGTAAGAGAAGTTGATGAAAAGATCTGTAGTATATATGCTATGTTTTGAATGTATACAACTGCTTGCACTCCATTCCTGCAATAATTTGAACTTGAGTATTAGTTGGCTAAGCTTTCATCGTCGTTCATACTTGAATTTATTAATTATGAACAAACTTGAATTTATTAATGTATACAACTGCTTGCACTCCATTGATTGATTTTCTCTTCCGAGTTAAACAAACTTGAATTTTGATTCTGAACACTCAAATTGCTTTTGAGGATCTTCCTATTGATGCAAATTCTTCTAAAATCTTCAAAGTCACTCTCCGTTGATTCTGCTTCAGAGTGGCTGTAGTCTTCTGAGATAAGTTACCTTCTAAAATACATTTGGCATCTGGAACTCCTATTAAATTTTGTTATCTTCGAAACTTGTTGGAAACTTGTTAGTAGCAGTATTAAATAAAATAAACAATACTATATTTCATTAAGAATAAGTTCATATTACGATATGATTCTCAAAGATATAGAAATGTAACAATTATAATAGAATTGTTAGGCCCAATAATAGATTACGAGAAAAGACAATAGCAGCAGAATAAAAAAAAAGACACAAAGATTTTTACGAAGAAACCCCAAATGAATTAGGGAAAAACCATGGGACAAACTCCGAATAATTTTCCACTATTTTTTCTCTTACTCAACTCTTAGGAACCCCTTTCCTAAGTTTATATGCACAGATTATATTCTTATATCTGTATTTTTCCAATCTGCCTGTAAAATGAGGCAGAATGCCTCTCTATTTATAGGAATTGAAAGACGCGTGAAATGACTGTCTTTCAATTCCTTTAATTGCGCCACCAATCATCACCGAATTCGGTTTTGTATTTTCTTCTTTTTTTTAATTATTTCAGTGGGTCCCACATTTAAAGGGACACCACTCAACAAATCTCCCCCCCCCCCCCCCCCGACTACATTGTGGGACTCTCCATCCCGGTTGCTTTGACACACTGATCAAACTTTTCTTTTGGAACGACCTTTGTCAGCATATCGGCAGCATTGTTGTTTGTATGAATCTTCTGCAACCTGAACTCTTTTTCTTCAATAGCAAGTCTGAGACAATGATACCTTACGTCAATATGTTTTGTCCGCGCATGATACGTAGTACTCTTGCTCAAGTCTAGTGCACTTTGACTATCACAATAAACTATGTAGTCTTCTTCTTGCACACTCAGTTCTTGAAAGAATCGCTTTAACCAAAGCATTTCCTTTCCTGCTTCTGTTGCTGCAACGTACTCTACTTCAGTTGTTGATAATGAAACACACTTTTATAACCGTGACTACCATGAAATAGCTCCCCCTGAGAATGTAAATAAGTAACCTGATGTAGATTTTCTTTCATCAAGGTCACCAGCCATATCCGCATCTGTGTAACTAACAAGCGCTGGCTTTTCCACCTCCAAAGGTTAAACATAACTTTGAAGTTCCTCTCAGGTATCTAAAGATCCATTTAACTGCTTCCCAATGTGTCTTCTGGGGGTTTGACAAAAATCTACCCACAACGCCAACTGCATGAGCGATGTCTGGTCTTGTACACACCATTGCACACATTAAACTGCCGACCGCTGAAGAATATGGAACATTTGACATATCTTCTCTATTTTTCTCTATTGAAGGGTAGGATTTCTTACTCAACTTGAAATGAGCGGCAAGTGGAGTGCTAACTGGTTTAGCATTCTTCATATTGAACCTTTCTAGTACTAGTTCAATATATTTTTCTTACGATAACCACAGCCTGCTGGACCTCTGATCTCAGATAATCTCCATTCCAAGAATTCGCCTTGCCGGTCCCAAATCCTTCATGTCAAATGCCTTAGACAAATCACACTTCAACTTACTAATCATTTTGGCATCTGGCCCAACGACTAGCATATCATTAACATATAAGAGAAGAATGATGAATTATCCATCAGGGAATTTCTGGACATATACACATGGATCAGCTTCTATCCTCTTGTATCCTTGATTCACCATGAAGGAATCAAACTTTTTATACCATTGCCGCGGGGCTTGTTTTAACCCATACAAACTTTTCTTCAGGCGACACACTATGTCCTCCTCTCCCTTGACCTTGAAACCTTCTGGTTGTTCCATATAAATTTCTTCTTCTAAATCCCCATGCAAGAACGCGGTCTTTACATTAAGCTGTTCTAACTCAAGGTTCAAGCTAGCTACAAGACCTAGCACAACTCGAATGGAACTCATTTTCACAACTGGTGAAAAAATCTCGTCAAAGTCGATACCTTTCTTTTAAGTAAAGCCTTTGACAACCAATCGAGCTTTGAATCTTACTAGGTTTCCATCATCTTTCTTCAGCTTGTACACCCATTTGTTCTTGAGTGTTCTCTTCCCTTTAGGAAGTTTTACCAGCTCGTACGAGTCATTCTTCTTTAAAGAATTCATCTCCTCCTGCATGGCCTTCATCCAACAATCTTTATCTTTACGAGATTGCACGTCTTGGAAGCTTTCAGGCTCCCCCTCATCAGTGATTAAAATATAATCAAAACTAGAGTATTTTGTAGATGGTTGGCGTTCTCTGACTGACCTCCTTAAGTGAGATTCTTCTTCTGGTAGAATGGGGTTCTCTAGCCCCCCCTGCTCAATACCCTCTTCATTCGTATCTTCATCTACAATCGAATCTTGATCCCTCACAACTGGCTCTTCTTCTCCATCTTGTTCTGATTGATGCATTCTTCTTTCTGTGGCATCATCTGATAGAATGCTCTTTGGTGTTATATCGATAACACCGTCACTTGTATATCTTTCACCGATGATATCATTCTCGTGAAATACAACATCTCGGCTCCATACAATTTTTTTTTCACTGGATCCCATAATCTATAGCCGAACTCTTCATCTCCATAACCGACAAAAGTGCAAGGAACTGATTTAGCATCAAGTTTTAGCCTTTACTCTTTAGGAACATGCATAAATGCCTTGCAGCCAAATACCCTCAAGTGAGAGTATAAGATATTTCTACCTGTCCAGACCCTCTCTGGAATATCAAAATCCAAAGGTGCTGAAGGTAGTCGGTTGATAAGATAGATAGTACTATTGATAGCTTCTCCCCAAAATGACTTAGGTAAGGTAGCCATTTTGAGCATGGATCTAACTCTTTTGACAATGGTACAATTCATTCGTTCAGCAACGCCATTGTGTTGAGGAGTACCAGGAATTGTCTTTTCATGCCTGATACCATGTTGACTACAGTAATCCTTGAACTTCTTGGAGATATACTCACCACCATTATCTGTGCATAAACACTTCAATGGCACTCCAGTCTCCCTTTCCACCATTGCATGGAATTGCTGAAAGTGGTTGAATACTTCATCCTTTGTGCGCAGCAAATAAATCCATGTCTTCCTTGAAAAATCATCAATGAAGGTAAGAAAGTATCTTCTTCCTCTAATGGATTCTATATCTATGGGACCACAAATGTCAGAGTGTACAAGATCTTACTTATTATTTCTCCTTCTAGAGCTTTTCTAAAAAGAAACTCGATGTTGCTTCCCAAATAAACAGTGATCACACGGGTTAGTTTTTCCTTTGGCTAATGGGATGAGGGACTTCTTAGCTAGTATATTCAACCCTTTCTCACTAATATGTGCCAGTCGCCTATGCCACAAATTTGGTGAAGCATCATCTCCAACTGTATTCAGTTGACTTGCACATATTATTGCATGCGTTTTGTATAGCGAGCAACACAATCTTCCTTTCACCACCACCAACGATCCTTTGGTGAGTTTCCAATTTCCATTGCCTGTATGATTGTGATAACCTTCCTTGTCCAATACACTAACAGACAACAAGTTCAACCAAAGATCTGGAATGTGTCGCACATTTTTAAGTGTAAATGTGCATCCGACACTTATCTTCACATAGATATCATCGATTCCCACCATTTGCGAGACACTATTATTTCCCATTTTAATAGTACCATAATTGCCTGCTTAATATGTTGAGAAGTATTCCCTTTTTGGAACACAATGGTATGAGGCACTAGAATCTACAATCCACTCGGTATCTGCATCTCCAACATGACTACAATCTGCATCATGAGATACTAAAGCCACCTCTCCATCTTCTGTTGTGACTATAGCAGATGTATTTTTGTCATTATCATGACTTCGGTTTGCATTCTCTTTTTTAAAGAAACGACAGTTCCTTTTGAGATGGCCCTGCTTTCCACAGTGGTAGCATGACCTCTTCTCCCGGGACTTGGATCTATCTTTTGAATTTCCGTTCCCACCTTGCTTCGACCCCTGTTTTCCGTGATAAGGGCTTGTGAATTGGGACTGGCAACGTCTCTTCTACGAAGTTCTTCATTAAGTAGGCTATTCTTTACCATAGACATTGTTACCACACCATTTGGAGCTGAGTTACTCAGTGATACAACAAGAGTATCCCAGCTATCTGGTAGAGTTCCCATCAAAAGACATGCTTGCATCTCATCATCCAAGGACATATCGGTGACTGCTAACTCACTTATGAATCCTTCAAAGTCATTCAAGTATTGTGTGATTGATCATCCCTCTGTGAGTTTCAAGTTCATGACTTTGCGAATCATGAACACTTTTCCTTGAGCATTTTTAGTCTCGTACATATCCTCTAGCTTCTTCCAGAGTACTTTGGGATCTGTTTCATTCCTCACGTGGTTGTACAGGCTAGCATCTATCCATTGGCGTACTGTACCCAATGTCTGCTTCTTCAACCTTATCCACTGCTGATCTTTCATATCCTTTGGCTTTGCGTCGTCACCCTTAATTGGATCATACAAATCTTTGCAATTGAGGTAGTCCTCCATTCTGGATTTCCACATTGAATAATTTATATCCGTCAATTTGATCATTACAGCGTCATTCGCCATGTCGAAAATTTAAGAATGGCAAAATTTTACTATTCACGAATTTCACTATTCATATAAATAGTGACTGTATATGTGAATAGTACCGTATACCCAAATAATTCTGATATATTGGAATAGTAATAGTAAGCCTTCTGTATACTTAAATAATACTATTCATAAAGATGGATGAATATGAATAGTATTATATATGAATACTATTATTCAAGTTACTATTTTACTGCGACGGTTTTTCGAACGGATTGTGCCACCGGATTTATCGTAATTTTCTCGTCGTCGTGGTATATTTATTTTTGAAAAATATATCCACGGATTTTACTGATAAAACAACCTTCGGCTGTGGTACCACTTGTTAGGCCCAATAATAGATTACGAGAAAAGATAATAGCAGCAGAATAAAAAAAGACACAAAGATTTTTACGTGGAAACCCCAAATGAATTAGGGAAAAACCACGGGACAAACTCCGAATAGTTCTCCACTATAAAATAATAGTAGGTACAC
This sequence comes from Euphorbia pulcherrima, assembly GCA_947683365.1. Classification (NCBI taxonomy): domain Eukaryota; kingdom Viridiplantae; phylum Streptophyta; class Magnoliopsida; order Malpighiales; family Euphorbiaceae; genus Euphorbia; species Euphorbia pulcherrima. The sequence goes on from CANTUS010000016.1 coordinate 12,870,639, forward strand.
CAAGAGATTACAAAATAGTGGCACACAAGTGTTTCCCAAAACCTCACTATTCTCTCTCTTACCCAACTCTTAGGAACCCCTTTCCTAAGAGTATATCCACATATTATATTCTTATATCTGTATTTTTCCAATCTGTCTGTAAAATGAGGCAGAATGCCTCTCTATTTATAGGAATTGAAAGACGCATAAAATGGCTGTCTTTCAATTCCTTTAATTGCGCCACCAATCATCACCGAATTCGGTTTTGTATTTTCTTCTTTTTCTTTTTTTTTTAATTATTTCAATGGATCCCACATTTAGAGGGACACCAATAATAGTTAAACCAACAGTTTGGGATATGATGTTATGCATACATTAATTAGAGCTGGTTTCTTAGAAGAAGAAGGAAATGACTATGTGAAATTGTTAGATATAATTCGTGATTTTGCAAAAGCAAGAGTAATCAAGTCTGGAATTTTCAACTCTGCTAAAAAATTGACTGGCTATAAGGTTACCTATTCGGATTTTTTTATTAGCATTCATTATCAGATTCATCACGGGTGATCCATTTAATAAAAATCGATTGAGAGCTTCGGCAGGCCGAAAAGAACGTGTTCGAACCATAAGGAATTCCATGGGGAATTCCATTAGGAAGATTCTTGCTAATGTCCATGCCAATCTTTTCACTTTCCTACTCAATTATAACCCCTTTATTGTGATCAAACCTAGAGTTTCTTCACCTTTGCACGATTTAACTATTTTAGATTTGTCGAATAGCGGGATTGTTGCAATACCACGGGAAGTTTCATCTCTAGTTTCATTACAATATCTTAATTTATCACAAACATGGATCGATCGGTTGCCTATACAACTAAAAGCGTTGAAAAAGTTGAGGTGTTTGAATTTGAAATGTGATGATCAACTTCATATGATTCCCAAGGAACTGATATCTTGTTTGTCATCTTTGCGAATTCTAAAAATGTTCCGCTGTGGATTTTCTTTGGAGGAAGAGCCAAGTAATATGCTTTCTCTTAGAAATATGGATATACATCTATTATTATCCTTAGAACATCTCGAAGTGCTAAGCATCACAATAACTTATGTCTCTGCTCTCCATATATTTTCAAGTACAGTAGACTACTACATTTTACCGAATCCCTTTCACTCGAAGTTTTTTGGGGTTCAGAGTCACTTGATATTACCCCTTTAGCAGTCATGAAGAATCTATTGACATTATCCCAAGTTTTCAAGGACGAGAAGTTTCAAAAGGCTTCGAGAAGTAACCTTTGAGAATTGCTCAAGTTTGGAAGAGTTGACATGGGTTATTCTAGTCCCAAATCTCACAATCTTGACAGTCAAAAGCTGTGAAAAAATCCAGGAAATAGTCAGCCCTGCTCAATTGAGAAAAATTGAGGCAGTAGTAAATATGAAGATGAATAACTTGCCAGAACTGAGAAGCATACACCAGAAAGCATTGCTTTTTTGGTGCCTTAAGAAGATGGAAATAACTGGTTGCTCCATGTTTAAAAAGCTTCCACTAAACAGTACTATCACCAAGGCAAATGAAGTGGTGATCGAAGCAGACGAAAATTGGTGGAAAGAAAACGAGTGGGAGGACGAAACTTCCAAAGCTACTTTCTTACCTTGTTTGAAACCATTGATCTTGTAGTTTGTTATATTCTGTTGAATATGCCTAAAATATATTCCCATTATGTCAAAAGTGCATTAGTGGGAAGTAGTGATTTATTTTGAATTAAAATCAGATTTTATTTGTTAGTTGAATTAGTGGAATAGCATAATGTGTTAATGCTATTAGTGGGTTAGTTAGTTTATTTTGTATGCCTATATAAAGGCTTGTGTTTGCATTATTTAGATGAAAATGATTTGATTAATAAACTTTACAAATTCTAAGTTATCATTTCCCTTTTATAATTGTTCATCTCCTCCAAAATTTCCAACAAATTCCACTCTATTATAACTTTTTTTTTTCTTATGTACCCTCTTATACAGCTTATGGCATTGGAAATTTTATATTGGATACAATATGAGTTGTAATGTGTTAGTGATGGAGGGAATATAAGGTTTGTAATGTGTTAGTGATGGAGTGAATATAAGGTTTGTAATGTGTTAGAGATGGAGTGAATATAAGGAAGGTGAAAGAAAGCAAATGAAGGACTTGAGTCAAATGATCTGCAGTATTTAAGTTCTGTTTTGAATGTATACGATTGCCTTACTTAATTCCTGTAAAAATTCAAACTTTAGGTTGGCTTTCATCTTCATTTGAGATAGTCAATGCACCGAAATACACATAGCCAATTCCCAGATGAATGCTTTATAAAATCAAAGATCAAACCAGCTAGGAATAAAATTAACAATTGCATAACACCAAAAAATGAACTCTGTGTACAAGTATAATAAGTCATAGAATGCAGATGCTAATACTTGGAAAGGCGATAAGGCAACAAGCCTTTCTTCGTCATATAGCAATCGAGTGCATTTAGGTACAAAGATAAGACAGGAAATTAGCATCCTGTTAAACTTAACTGAAATCAAGAAATTACCAAACCAAATTAACTATCAAGCACCTCAGTCTTTTGTTAGGTTCCCTAAGTAGCTAAGCTATTTTAACTAATAAGCAATAGATTTGTAGTAAGGAAATAGAGGAAAAGAAAGACAGGAAAGAAGAAAACTAGGGCTAGGAAAATAAAGGGAAAGAGATGACAGAAAGATAAAAGAGAATAATTCATATATTTCATTGATTTTTGATAATCCATAATGTTTACATGCTCTCCTTATATAGATCAGCATGAAACGGTAACAATATTCGGCTCGCTAATACAAACAAAATAGAATAACCACTCTAGTACTAAAAGCCGCCAACTCAGCCTAGCTGGAAATACTATTCTACCCTGCTGTAATTCCTTCTAGAACTGAAATTCTGAGTAATAAAAGCAACCACTACGAGAAATAGTTAATATGTGACAATAATTTCTCTGTCACTAAATTGTTGTCACAAAAAGCCTATAATCTGTTACAATAAATTTTTTATTGTCACAAAAATTAATTTTTTGAAATTTTGTTGTAAAATTGCCACATATGATAGATATTTTGTGACAATTTTTTAAGATTGTAACTAATATTTTTTCCTTACAACTTTAGTTGTAACCTATAATTTAGAAATTGTTACAATAAAAATTTATTGTCACAAAAATTGTGTATGTGACAACATAAATATCCCGTTACAAATCATATATTAGTTTTGTGTCAATAAATTTAGCTTGAAACAAAAAATACTTCAGTTGCAAGTAACGATTGTAACTAAAAATATTCATATGTGACAATAACTTACTATTGTTGCAAAAATAATATATGTGACAACATAAAAAGTTTGTTGCAAATAATTCGGTAGTTTTGTGACAATAAGTTAAACTTGAAACAAAAAATGCTTATGTTGCAAATAAAAGTTGTAACTAAAAATATAAGTTGTAACTAAAACTACTAAATACTTGACAATAAATTTTCATGGTCTCAAAAACTATAAACATGATAACATAAAAAGCTAGTTGCAAAATGTAGTAATCAAGTTTTTTAAAAATGTATAACAAACTTCCAATTAAGTTATTTTTAAAATATATAAAATGTGTAAGAGACTAGTATAGAAAAGCTATATAAAAGGTTTAAGAAAATTATATTTTATTTTAAAAGTTATATAAAAGTGTATGAGGATGCATAAAAATGATATGTTGTAACATAAAAAATGTACAAGTTATTAAATGAGTTATATAGAAGTATTGGAAATGTATAAGAAAGTTATCTTAAACCTTAAACCTGCATCGATTGTCTCTTAGAAGCATCGATTTAGGTATGCCTTTCTATGTTAATTAGTGTTTATTAGAATACATCCAAGCGCTTGGGTGAGGCAAGGCAATTCTAGAGCGCCTTGAAGTGTCCTACGCGAAGCACCTTTTAGGAGGCTCACCTAAGTGAGCGCCTCATTCTAGGCACCAGCTGCCTTGTAACTGTTTTGTTAAATTCTTAGATAGGAACTCTTCTGTGGAAATTTTGGAATGGAGGACAGAACAAAGTTAAGGGAATTTACTTAAATTGGGAGTGAATAATTTGTGGGAACAGTTTTAGATACTTTTAATTGATGATGATTCCTTCCACGTTGCGTGCCTTTTGGGAAACAATACACAATTTAATGCTTCACAATCATGAATATTAATTAATAATTTGGCATTGGAAACCAATCCTTTAGTTTGCAAAAGAAATTCAATATATATAATGGAAGGGGATGAATTGGAAGTCAATAAAATTTCACAAAATGAATTGGAGCAGAAAAAGGGGGTTCGTTTTGTCTCCTTAAAAAGAAAGAGATTGCAGATAGCCAGTCATCCAGCTTCATGAGAGCTGGAACATACAAGGAAATAACAATATAATAAGTTTATAAATCATAAAAGGATAATTTGTTAAAATATTACTGTATGAGTATATGCTGATTTCTGAAACTCAACGTCTTATTTTGCTTAGGTGATTTTGAGGTCTCATTGCCTTAGTGATGAATAACACTTTTAACAACACTAATAAGTACCTCACATCAATTCATGAGTATTATGTTGTGTTGGTATAACAAGAAACTAGATGCTTTTAGTGGATATCTTTGTCTTTGAATTCATCAAATGCTGCATGAGCGTTTCTTGAACTTGTACGCAACTATATAAATTGTCTAAATATTTTCTTGATGATGAGGTGGCTGCGTGCTATTTTAATGTCAGGGATTACTATTGGAAAACCCATTAGTTTTTTTTGGAAGTCCAAGGAATATAACTTGAAATTTCATTCATTGCAGTACACCACTTTTCCTATTTTAATCAATTTTGGGAATATTCTCCTTATGCCATTCTTCTCTTTTTTTTTTCCTTTCACTGCTTTAAAAATCTTTCTTACATTGTGTTTTGAGTCTTTTTGACTGATAAAAAATGAAATAAAAAGAATTTCGCTTAACCACCAAACAATGGCCTAGTGGCCATCACATTCCTAAGAAAGTATGAGTTGCGGGTTCAATCCTCACAATCACAAAATTTTGGCGAAATGCGCCTTACATATTCAAAGAGGGTTTTCATTCGCTATAAAATGCTTGAAACTTGGCAACACTAAACCAGAATAAAGAGAAAATATATATTACTCTGTTATGTGCTTATCAACAGGGTCTTATCGTGAGTCTCTTTGGTAGAAAATCAACTTGAGATTCTTGTTACCCTGTTCTTCAAAGAACCTTTTGGGAAAGATCATCCACCTCCCTGATTCTCTTTATTATTGAAATTAGCCATTTCTTTTAATTAAAAGTGGTTGCCTCTTGTAGAAAACCAATTAAAATAGGAAGAGCACTATGAAAACTAGCTAATCAGGATAAATATATTGAAAAATTACTGCCTATAATTACTATGTTACGGTCCCGAGGCTGGGATCGCGTTATGGATTTTTTTGTTAGTAGAGGTGGAGGGTGTTTATGTCAGTGAAGAAGTGGATTTCTTCTTACGACCTATTTTGAAAGAACGTAAGGCTCGATTAGAGGGAACCTGAAAACCTCTGAATTAAATTACTCAAAACTATATTTGATTTTCAAGCTTAGTTTTTCATTGATGTTAAAAATATCTATAGAGGTTACATACACTAATGAAAACATGGAGCACAATCACCTAAATTAAAGGAAATAGTAAAAATGGAAATGTAAGTGTAGGACTCCACGTACTATACGTGAAAAGGAAAATGTATAATTGAAAAATTCAACTAACAAAAACTAACAAATAAAAGCAACTGAAGCAACTAAATAGCCAGCCTCTATCCACTATTAGATCAGTTTAGACGTGGCTTTGTAACATGCTGTTTTAAAAATTCCAACCTATGCGCTATTTTGAGGCTTGCTGCCTGGCTTTTCATTCTTACGGCTTGACCAATTTATTGCCGCTTAAGCGTGCTTAGGCAGATTATTTTCCATCTAGGCGGCACCTAAATTCAATTTCTTAATATAACAATATTTATAATAATTATAGTTTGATTTTTGTACCCACAAAAATTTGCTTAGTAACATAGTTGTCGAATCGGGATTCGAATCGAGAATCAAAATCTAAATTTTATTATATCATAATTTATTTTTTAGTTCAATTATTATTCTTATTTGTTAATAAATATTAAAAAATATAGGTCTTCCTAGGCCCTGACTAGGCATCAGAAGCCCCATCCGTCCGTCTAGCAAAGAACGGTTGTGGAACCGGGGAAGGAACCGATTGAGCATTGATGGCAGCAAAGAGAAAGGGGAGAGAGGTGATTTTGTCTTTGGAGAGAGATATTAATAAGGATTTCAGATTAGTTTTTTATTTTTTTTAAAAATTAATTAATTAAACTTATAGTACAGCCTCTTCGAAAAATAAAACTAATTAATAGGAGAATTGGAGAAATACTTCTGGTTCATGACAAACTCCATAGTCCACATTAACAGTTTCGTCCATAGTAGTTTTTATTGGCTGCCGTTCTCTTTCAGATCTAAATTAATGTGATGAAAAAAAGGAGCTACTACACTATTATCTCTATGGGCTAAAGCACCTCTCTGGAGCCCGTGGTACAAAATATTTGTGTGTTTGATTCTTGCGCTATACATGTTACCAGATTGGTCAACCTATTACTATTTTTGTTACTTAAGTACATATTATACTTAGTGTCTTTAATAGAGATTCCACAACATAATGCCTGAAAAGGTAATGGATTGCATAACACAAGGATAATAAGTGTAACATACTATTATGCACTATTAAAGCTTAAAGGCTAGTAGCCAAATTGCATTTCTATATGCTAATTATGTGTCTCCAGGAGGAATGCAGACGTTTACACGAGACCTTAAAATGTGGGCTGATCAAACCGCTAAAAGTGGTAAGTGTTTTTTCTAGTTTAAACTTCTCTGTTCTGGCTTAAACATGTTTGCCTTTTCGTCTGAGGAGTCTTTTTATTTTTTGATACAAGGCGAGATTCAGGAGAAAGCAGTGGTGCTGCAACCTTTCAAAGTTACTGATATGACTTCCTCTGTTCCTAGTTATTTTTTACATGAATATGAACTAAAATTGCAATGGAGTCTATTGATTTTTTTGATTGAGTGCTTTGTCACTTGTTTCAACTTAAAAAAAAATTTTGTGCATATGTAATTATGTAGGTTATATGATTTTTTCTTTCAGTTACAAATACAATGATATTGAATTCTGCTAAATTGCATAACAGTTACGTGATATTGCAAAATGGAGGCTGAATAGAGAAAATGATTTAAGTCCAAGGGCCAAGTAATGATTTTTCCTTTTGAAATTAAAGTAAAATAAACCATAGAAACTATTGTTTTAATGTGCAGTGGTCATCAATAGCCAGCACTTGTGAATGTGATATTGATTTATGTATAAGAAACATTGGCTGTAAGTCAGGTTGGTTGGTCTGTTGCATAATATTTGATTATTGAGATAAAACCTCTAATGTTTTTCATCGTTCGAAGCATTCTTAACTCTGTATTAGTCGTTAATTTTCTCAGTCAACAAAGGGACATCTATCAAAGAGGCTGGAAAGCTTGGATTGGAAAATGGAGTAGCAGATTGAAACATCGAAGCTCATTTCAAATAATGTCGGGTGAACTTTTCTCATGATAAGTACTCTTTGCGTGTGTACAATTTTGTTTTTCTTGTACAGCTGCTGGCCACTTGAAAACACTTAAATACCTTATACAAAATTTTCAAAACTTATAAACAAAAAAAGTAGTGTTAACCATCCAAAATTGGATTTGATGTTGAAACAATCCATCAAATGATATCTGGTCTGGTGAGAACAAATACAATCAACTATATACCGGACTATGGGTTTCATTATATTCTTATTTCTTAATTAACTATGCAGGAAGGCAAACTTGAGCTTGTGGAAAGCTTTATACTCGTTATTGTGTGGTTTTCTCCTCTGTGTTTGGCTAGAACTGGCTCCCTTTAGTAGCTGTTCATAGTGATGCTAGATTTTGTTTTTGTTACTTTTTTTGGCTTTCTATTGTGGTGCTAGATTTTGTTTAGATTGAATATGGCATGGTAGACAAGGTATTTCACTCAAAAGTTTTGGTTATTTTTGTTTTGTTTTCAATCATAGATTGTTGATGGTCCTTTCCCTTTGATTTACTGTAGGTTGTATACAATGAAATGAGCCCTGAAGACTGCATAGTTGTTTTTTACCTTAAAAAAGCACAACTTATATAATTGTGGGGAAATCGCACTGGGGGTTTCTGATAAGGTATAGCTCCTAATCTCAAGTCATTGGATTTCAACTTTAACATTATATACTTTTGAGCTTTAAATTTTATAATACTGACATGGGTAGCAGTTCCAGTTCAGCCTTTGAGAGGTTAGACATTACGAGCTCCATTTTTTATGGAAATTTTTTTAAACTTGCATTGTATGATTTAGTGTTGTTTATAACCGAGGCAAAAGGCCCAAATTTAACCGAGGCCAAAGACCCTGTTTTCCACTCGTGATTGGTACAATCCTAAATCTTGACTTGTCTGATGCCAATTCCTAATTTAAAGAGTGGGTACAAAAGGCAGTTGTTCATCTCTAGGTAAATTATGCATCTTTTAAGTTATAAAAAACTTGTGCATTATGCAATACCTTGGTTAAACAACTTATGTTGTGTTGAGGCCATTGGCTATGCAAATACTTGCATATGTGTAACGGTTTTCTTATTATATTAAAAGACCAGTTGGTAGTTGGTGTTTGGTAATTGATTGATAATCTTTCTATTCCAAATCCTACAAGGACAAACAAGTTATAAAACTATACATGTTTCATTCTCTATGCTTTCTGTTATCTTTTCTAAGATGAATTGGCCTTTAGATTTTTGGCACTTTATTATTTAAATTGTATCAAATCCAAGATACAAGCCATTTATTTTCTAGGTTGAGTCTTACACATTCCTGTTTTTAGGAGTTCTTGTCGTGTGTCTTTTCACCGATATATTGAGCTGCAAAAATGCTTTTGTAAAATTGAGTATAGATTAGTCTTATTTAATTCGTAATCAATTTTCATTTCTATAGTCAGAACTTTGTTTCACTTTACTTTGTCCTATTTCTTTATTAATAATCTTGTTTATGTAACTTAGTTATACTCTTAAGATATTTTTATATTCATAAATTTGTTATTGAGTTTTGAGAATTTGTGACAACATTTCTCTAAATTTGAGTTCTCTTCAATCCAAAGTTGTTACAAATATTTAATATAACAAGTTAACGTTTTAACTACAGATAGATAGTGATAGAAAAAAGTTGTCACTGATGTAAAATATTGTCATCACATTTTATGTGACAATAAAAAGTTGCCACAAATAGTATTTTGTGACGGTTAATAAACGTCGTCATGCATTTTGAGTAAATTTTGTCGTATAATATGTGACAATTAGCTCTATTTGTGACAATCAATTTTATGAGATATGAAAATTATTGCCACCAAAATTATAATTTTTGTGACAACACATTTGGAAATATTATCTGTTACTGAGTTATTAGCGACGATATCTTTGTGACAATTATTCTTGACACACAGACTTATGTGACAACTCCTAAACTCTTTTGTGACATCAGTGATTATCACAAATATTATAATACGTGACAATAATATTATTTCTGACAACGAGTTTTCTTTTCCATGACAATAAAAGTTGTAAGTAATAAAAATACCGTGACAAGTAAATTGTTAGTTAAAAAAAATATAATATCTGTGTCAACTTTATTATCACAAATAAAATTTTGCGTGGCGACTGTTTTATGTTGTCATGCAATTTTAGTTCATTTTGATGTATTATATGTCGCAAGTAGTTATTTGTACGACAATTTTTTCTCTTTTGTTACAATAGAAGTTGTCACAAAAAAATGTTGTCACAAAAATACTTCACTATTTGTGACAACATTTTGATGAAATATTGTTGCAACGGAGTTATTAGCGACGGCACTGTGACAACTTATTGTCACACGATATTATATGTGACAACTTAATTTTCGTGACAACATTTGTTGTCACAAAAAGCTTGATTTCTTGTAGTGAACATATCAAATTGAAATAACAAACTAAATTAACCAGCAACATGAATAATCGAAATGACTATTTCCTATTTCCTTCTTACTCTAATACCTGACATCTTTTTATACAAAATCTAACTCGGCTTCTTCTGAGAGATAAAAATCACATAATAAGAATTCATTATGTTGGAAAACAATCATACACCCATTTACGACTTTTGCTATCTTGCGTTCTCCTGTGACAAATTATGTAGATATGGAGTGTAATAAATATGAAATATATGAAACGGAAGAATCAATAATGGATTTGCTAAAAATAAATTTCGCATAAATGAATAGATCAAAGAACCAAGTTACTCCTGCTTCAAACTACATCATTGCATCTAAATAGCCAATGAATAATATGTACAATAAGAATTATACATTTCTTTAATAGCCTTTAAAAATTACTAACCTCTTTGTCTCAACCTCCTCACAACAGATGAACTTGTTGTAATTCATGGTTATGAACATGAAATAAAATGGGAATTGATATGGAAAGTGTTACATGAGCAAAGAAATAATATCATAAAGGCATTGAAAGGTTATATTTTATTTTCAGTAAATATGGCTCTTTTATAGAGCTAAAAATACAACAAATAAGATGTAAAAATCACCTAAAAATCATCGAAGTTGTTCCTAGTATCAAGCATAAGAAACAATAAAAACTAAGTCACATTTGACTTATTATTTCCTTTATGACAATTTTAAAAAATAATCCAACAAACTCCTTATTTTGAAAGTTGTATAGCAAGACATCAAAACAATTCATCATCTTGATGTTGTATGGCTTTTTATTTTCTTGTTTTATAATCTCTTTGTGATTCTTTATTTGCGCCACCATTGGATTTGCAGGCTACAGTCCTCCCAAAGATCCATTGCCTCAACATAGATCTTCATTCGAACAACCCATGCTTCAAAATTTTGGTCATAAAAAATGGGTGGAACAGTATGAATATTGAAAGCTGATTGTGAATCTCTCTCCATTGGTATAATTCTAATTGTACTTCTGGTGGTTGTAAATCTGGTTGTACTTCTGGTGGCTGTAAATCAAGTTGTAAATCATGTGGTTGTAAATCGGGTTGTAAATGAAGTATCTATAGGTCCCTTAAGATAAAGGCTCAAGATACTATGTTGTAATTCATGGTTATGAACATGAAATAAAATGGGAATTGATATGGAAAGTGTTATATGAGCAAACAAATAATATCATAAAGGCATTGAAAGGTTACATTTTATTTTCAGCAAATATGGCTCTTTTATATAGCTAAAAACACAACAAATAAGATATGAAAATCTCCTAAAAATAATCAAAGTTGTTCCTAGTATCAAGCATACAAAACAATAAAGACTAAGTCACATTTGACTCATTATTTCCTATATGACAATTTTCAAAAATAATCCAACAGAACTGAATAATCAAATAAGCTTAGCGTGCACAAAAACCATGTGTTGACCAGCTTGAAATATACCATTGACTTCATATACTAGTACAGCTCAAAACTATCCCCAGAGGTGTTCTCTACCAAATCCAAACTTCTCCAAAACCTTCCCCATAGTGTGAGTAACAAACTGTGAGCCCGCCGAATGCCAGTCATGCTCAGCATAGCTCATTTCCACCATTCTACACCCTTCTCTAGCAAAAACAACAAGAAACTTGTCACACCTATGAATCCTATCTTCCTCAATTCCTATTCTAACTTTATCAAACACAAAAGGCAAATCAGGCCACGCATTTTTACCACGCTCAGGGCCAAACATAGGATGAGTACACAAAATTTTAAACTCAACAGGCAAATATTTGAGCAGTATATTTTTAGCCAACTCCTTAACAAAAAGCACATCAATAAAAAGAGTGATACAAGGAAAGAGGAAAGCTTAGAATAAATTGTAATCCCTAATTTCTGTAAATAGGGGAAACTACTAGAAACGCAACATTTAGCATAAATAACAGCTCATATGCTGAGCTGGCAATACTACAGCTAGCATAACTACCTATAAATAGCCTAGATTGCTTGTAAATCAGGCATTGGTTAATTCATAATAGATTTTCCCTCTCTTTCTCTTTCTAGAATCTCTGGCGAGATTCTCACTTTTCGATCACTTTTCCGTTTAACTGTAACATCTGGTATCAGAGCATCGATTCTCAGGCCTGATTTTCGATTAAGAATGGCTCCGGCAAATGGAAAACGTTCACAAGAAATCCAGAAACTCGAAGAGAGCTTACAAGCAATGATTAACGACATGTTCACTGAGTTTTGCAAGGAGCAAGAAGAATATCAGATGCGGGGCGAAATGAGATATCAAGAAATGCTGGTTAAACATCAATCGAAGGTTGTTCAAGATGTAGAGCAGATCGTGACTTCTAGAATAGATCAGAGGAGAGCTTCTACGTTTGTAGATCTGGAAAAAGATGGCTCTGGTTCTCACTACCAGATGTCAACCAGGTTTACTAAGGTAGATTTTCCTAGCTTTGACGGCGATGATGTGGAAGGCTAGATTTATCGCTGCAATCGGTTTTTCGACGTTGATCGGACTCCGGTGACTTCAAAGGTCACTTTAGCTTCTTCACACATGAGCGGAAGAGCTCTACAATGGCATCAAGCCTATCTCAACAACAAAGGAACTAATGGAGAGCCACCTTGGGAAGAATACGTGGAAGCAGCCAAAAATAGGTTTAGAAATCACATCTACTCCAATCCTATTATAGATCTGAAATGATTGTACCAGACTAGAACTGTAACAGAGTACATGGAGTCATTTGACACTTTTGTGCATAAGGTGTCACTTTGCGAAGCGGATTTGTTAGAAATGTTCCTGAGCAGCCTTTAAGATGACATAGGCTATCCTATCTTGATGCAAAGCCCTAAGAATCTTCAACAGGCTTACTCGTTGGTAGGGATCTAGGATGCATACCTGCAATCACAAAAAAAATGGCAAACAATCACAATAGAGGTGGATAACAAACTACTCCCCTAGTACTATATCTAGAGCAAATTCTAAGACAACACTAACAGCTAGCTCAAGTAAAGTTCCTCTGTTGACTACACCACTAACTAACAAGATGTTGGCCTTACCTAGTACTCTTACTAAGCCCATGGCTAAACCTAGAAGTAACATGGCTACATAGAGAACTAGAACGATAACACCGCTGAAATAGCTGACAAAAGAGATAAAAGTCAATGCTTTTGGTGTGATGAAAAATATGTCCCCGGTCACCAATGCTCTAAGAGGTATTTGCATCTAACCATAGATTGCCCTGATGAAGCTGAGGAAGAAGGGCCTGTGGTAGAACCTGAGGAGTAGGATGATAAAACTGAGGAAATACCAGTTATATCATTGTATGTTATGGAAGGGGTGCAAGGTACTGATCAACAAACCATGAGATTGGTTGGAAATTGCAGTAAAAGACCATTACATTTACTGGTGGATACAAGAAGCACCTACAATTTATTGGACTCTAGACTGGTAAAATCTATTGGAGGCAAACTTAAGCCTATACCACCAATAAAGATTACTATGGCCAATGGGCATAAAATTTACTACAGGTCGGTTTGTGAGGATTTGGAGTGGGATACGCAGGGCCTGAAGTGTAGGGCCAATTTACTATTGATACCAATTGGGGGCTATAAACCTGTCTTAGGGAAACAATGGCTGTCAAATTTAGGAGATGTGGTTTGGAACCTCACTTCTCTAACCATGAGTTTCACTCTTAAAGGGGAACATCACTCTCTCAAGGGAGTAACTAATTCAAAGGTACAAGTGGTCTCAAGTCAAGGAATGTTCAAGGCACTCTCTTGTGCCAACACTGCTTATTGGGACCAAATCAGAGTAGTAGAGACTTCACCACAGCAACCTAAGGCACTTACTGAATTGCAGCCACTCATCAGAGAATTCCATTCTCTCTTCAAGAAGATTGAAGGATTACCACCTACTAGGGCTCATGACCATAGAATTAACCTGGAGGAAGGCACTACTCAAGTTAACATTGGGCCCCATAGGCATTCACCGAGTCAAAAGGATGTTATTGAGCAATGGTAAAGGAACTCCTAGATAATGGCACTATCAAGCATAGTGTTAGTCTCTACTCCTCACCAGTCGTTTTAGTAAAGAAAAAAGATGACAGTTGGCGCATGTACATTGATTACAGGGAATTAAATAAACATACAATCAAGGATAGGTTTCCTATTCCTAACGTTGAGGAGCTCTTTGATGAGTTGTATCAAGCAGTAGTGTTCACCAAGCTAAATTAAGCTTCTAGTTACTACCAAATCAGGATGTGGGAAGGGGATACCTATAAGACAACATTTAGGACTCATGAGGGCCATTATGAGTTTATGGTAATGCCCTTTGGTCTAACAATTGCTCCCTTCACTTTTCAAAGTTTTATGAATGAGGTTTTTAGACCTTTGTTGAGAAAATCAGTTTTGGCTTTCTTTGATGACATACTAGTCTATAGCATTACTATAGCTCAACATGTTTCTCCTGTCAAAGAGGTGTTCCAATTGCTTCAACAACATCATTTGGTGGCAAAGCTTAGCAAGTGTAGTTTTTGTGAACCTAGGGTGGAATACTTGGGCCACACGATTAAGGGGGGTGGAAGGGTTTTTACTGACCCTATAAAGGTTGAAGCTGTGAGTGCTTCGCCTATACCTTGCAATATCAAACAATTGAGAGGATTTTTGGGACTAGTAATGTATTACAGGAGATTTATTAAGGGGTATGGGTTGATTAGCAAACCTTTGTCTGACCTACTTAAGAAAGGAGCTTTTGAATGGAATGAACAAGCCACAAGGGCTTTTAACAGACTGAAATAGGCTCTTACAAGTAGTCCTATGTTGGCCCTACCCTCTCCTAATAAGACATTTGAAGTGGAAACTAATGCATGTGATAAAGGGATACGGGTTGTGCTAATGCAAGAAAGGCATCCTATTGCCTACATAAGCAAGGCCCTAACAGAGAAATGTTAGGGTTGGTCAGTGTATGAGAAGGAACTTCTATCTGTGGTACATGTAGTTAAAAAATGGGATAACTACCTAGCTCACAAAAGGTTCATAATAAATAGCTAAGCTATTTGGCTATGTTTCGAGATTACTTACAAGAAGGGGAGAGATAACACAGCTGCTAATGCTCTTTCTAGGGTTCCCATGGCAGAGTTGGGCACCTTAATAGTTTCCACTCCTGTAGCTAGCTTGATGCCTGAAATCATTGAGAGTTGAGAAAATGACAGTGAGTTGCAGAGTATAATTACTAACTTGCAAACTAATGGAAATGAGCAGGGCAGGGCCTATTCTTGGTCACAAGAAATTCTAAGGAGGAAAGGGAAGATAGTCATAGGTAACTGTAACGAGTTGAGAAAGAAAATAATCCAGTTGATGCATTAATCTCCTCTTGGAGGTCATTCTGGTTCATTGCAAATAACTAAGAGGATTAGTACTAGTTTCTACTAAAAGGGGCTTGAGAAAGATGTTAGGAACTATGTGAGGGGATGCCACATATGTTAGACTTGCAAGTATGATAACATGTAGTCACCAGGGTTGCTACAACCTCTCCCTATTCCTGAGAACATTTGGACTAATGTGAGCATGGATTTTATTGAGGGTCTACCCAAATCCTAGGGGAAGAAGGTCATTTTTGTGGTAGTTGACAGGCTTAGCAAGTATGCTCATTTCATGAGTTTGAAGTACCCTTATAATGCACAGACTATTGCACAACTTTACCTAAATGAAATTTACAAACTACATGTCTGTCCTAGTTCTATTATTAGTGATAGGGACCCTGTATTTGTTAGCAATTTCTGGAAGGAACTCTTTACTCTACAAGGAGTGTAGTTGGCTAGATCCACAACCTATCACCCTCAAACAGATGGGAAAATGGAAGTGGTAAATAGATGTTTGGAAACTTACCTTCGTTGTATTTGCCACCAACAACCTGGGAAATGGCTTCAATGGCTTTCTCTAGCAGAATGGTGGTATAACACCACTTGTCATTCATCAATCAATTGTACCCCCTTCGAAGTAGTCTATGGGATCCCTCATCCCATGCATATTCCCTATGTGCCTGGGGACTCTCACCTACAAGCTGTGGATCAGTTTCTGCAAGACAGAGAGAAGGGATGGCAAACCATGAAATACTATTTGTAGAGAGCACAACACCGCATGAAGCAGCAAGCTGACAAGAATAGAAGTGAAAGGGAATTTGTAATTGGAGATGAAGTTTACCTTGAGATGAGACCTTACAGACAGCAGAGTGTAGAATACAAGGCTCATCAAAAGCTAACTGCTCTCTATTTTGGTCTGTTCCCAATAGAGGACAAAATTGGCAAACTAGCTTACAAGGTTACACTCCCAACTGGCGCAGCAATCCATCCAGTGTTTCACTTATCGCAGCTCAAGAAAAAGATACTGGAAGGCGTAGTTATCAACAATCTGATGATTTATCCAGTTTAGCCCAACCCGTAGCTGTGTTGGATGGTAAAACGGTAAAGAGGGGAAATAGGGCAGCTACCAAGTTGTTGATCCAATAGAGTGGTGGTAAAGCATGAAACATCACCTGGGAATTTTTAGAACAACATGGCTCATTTTCCAGACTTCGACCTTGGGTTAAGGTCTTAAGGCAGGTCGATTAATACAAGGAAAGAGGAAAGCTTAGAATAAATTGTAATCCCTAATTTCTGTAAATAGGGGAAACTACTAGAAATGCAGCGTTTAGCATAAATAACAGCTCATATGCTAAGCTGGCAGTACTATAGCTGGCATAACTACCTCTAAATAGCCTAGATTGCGTGTAAATCAGGCATTGGTTAATTCATAATAGATTTTCCCTCTCTTTCTCTTTCTGTTAACTCTCTTTCTCTTTCTAGAATCTCCGGCGAGATTCTCACTTTTCGATCACTTTTTCATTTAAATGTAATAAAGAGTACTACGTTTAAGTCTCTAAAAGGGGAAAAACCTGAGGACCTTTTCAGTAGAGAGAATCGAAGTGCATAAAAGCACTACCTTGGGATGGGTTTTGCAGCTATCATGAGGATTAGAGTAGAATGTAACATCGAGATTATTAGCAGCATCAAAGTAATTGGCGCCCGAATAAGCGAGAACGGTGTGACCTTGACAGTAGAGGGTTTTGCCGAGGAATTGACTGAGGGAATTCAATTCAATTGAATTTATTTTATCAAATTTCCTTGTTTGGAGCCAAAAAATATCTATAGAATTCAAATCATTCTTGTAATGCAAGGAATAAATATCTTGCTAAAAGTTGCATGATTTTGATGGAATTCATTTGAGCTAAGTTTTTTGATATTATTTTTATCATATTATCCTTCACATGCTTTTTATTTTAAAGAGTGAAAATACTTGTGTAAATAATTTTGAAAAACGTTTAATACATTTATTACCAATCAATTGAATTCTCTAATATGAATGAATGTTTCAAATTTGTTTGAAGAAATCAATTCAATTGATTCCATCAAGTGAATTCAACTCAATTCTTTTTCATTTTTTTGTAGAATTGTTTCCAAACACACCCTAAAGTTGTCGAAGCCAATGATGGCGATCTTGAGAGATTGAGACTTGATGTGATTGGATTGAAATTGAGACTCGTAATCGTAAGGTTGGGCAGCGTCGATAGAGCAAATACGGAGAGGAAGAAGACGGAGATTTGAAGGCTTGGCAGAGATGAGGGGGAAAGCAAGGGAAATAGAGTGGAAGGAAGAGGGGAGAAATGGAGGGGAGGGTATTGAAAGAGAAGGGGCGGTGAGAAGTTAACGGAAAAGAATTTGGCCATTAGGCTTTGCTTGGGAAGTGGAAAAGTAAGGGAGGGGAATGGTTACTGATAATGTTCATATTGTACATGTTTTTATGTTGGTTTAAGTTGATTTTAAGGATTGGATGCTACTGATTTGTGGTGTTTTCTGAATTTCATACTTAAATTGATGTTGAGTTGTTCTTAACACAAGAGAAGAGGTTTTTGACCATTTTGGAGCAAGTTTGACAAGTTTGAAAGTTTCCCTGGAGCCCAGGATATGCAGTTTCGGGTTAAGAGCAATTAGAACTATCAAGTGGACCTGATGCAAGCCCTAAAATCATACTTTGAGAAGCCTAAGTAAGTGATGCAAGCCAGAGTTCGTAGGATTAATTCCTCTATTTCCTGTTTTGCTAACCTGGAATCCAGGGCGTCCATTGCTGCTGAGCTGTTTAGGGATTGACGAGGAAGGTTGAATTAGAGTTTCATTCAAAATCCACTTCTGCAGTTCCATGGCTTCCAAATTTATACTCATTTCCTTTTATCATCTTTTCCCTATTAGTTATTGAGGAAAAATTTTTATCTTCTATTTTGTCATTAACTTTAATTAGGAGATTTACTTTCCTTAAATTTACTTTGAGTATTTTTAGGCTGATAATTTCCAGCAGTAGAACGTAGACTTAAAGGCTGGTATTTTGGTGGTCAACATGTTCTACAATGTATTCAAGGATTTCAATTATTATTTCAGCTTTGTTCTCTTTAATCATGAGCAACTAATTCCCTTTCTTTCGGTGAGATCGATTTCAAGGCCATAGTTGGATTGTGAGACCTTTCTTATTTGTTTCTATCTTCTAATTCTCAATTTGCAATTTGCTGTAATTTTATTATTGATTAGGTTGAGGTTTCAAGTAGAGCTCCTTAAGGTTTTCTCCTATTCGTTATTTTTTTGAAAAACTCCTATTCGATATATTGTTATTCTTTTATGAATTCGCTGGTGTCTTTATAATTGGATTGTGGTAACAAGTAGGTTGTTGGGATCCGTAATTGCAATTGAGTTTGTCAAATTACTTCATGCTATGTGATTTATTTGATAGGAATTGGATCTTCAAATCGTAATGCTAACTTTATGATTAAATCTTGTATGCTGGGTATAGGGTTATTATAAAGTTAAGGGATTAATTGCATGCTGGGTGTTTTTAATCGAATCAAGAAAAAGATATTTAATTGTAGTTGATGAGTCAATATAGTTGAACCAATTGATTGGAAGATAAGATTATACTTATTGTCCATGATCGATCCAACTAAGCCGAAGAAAAGATTTCACTGGAGGACTTTTCATTATTGATTTTTCGCTATTTATTACTTTATTTTCAGTTCAACAAACAAAAACTCAAACCCCTTTTTATTTATTTTCATAGCATTATTTTCTTGGTCACAAATTAAATAGGATTAATTGTTTATTCCCTGTGGAGACGATCCCACTTGCCGCTTCTGCAAGTTCTTGTTTAATGCGAAAGGGTTAATAATTTTGGGCGATTTCGACGCTCGTCAGTTACCTTGCTTAGGATAGACCTTTTCGTCGAGCAGACTGGGGTGGGTTCGGGCCGGGCCTAATTAGGTTTTTTTACTAAATTATCAATCCAAGTCCGATCTGACCCACACTTTAAAACTACGGGCTTGGGCCGGGTCTTAGAGGTCATTCCGAAGTCCAGCAAATTTCATACAAATATGTCCAAAACTTATATGTAATTACATTTTAATTTGATAAATAGATAAAAAAATATTGTACAAATTCAATAGATTAAAATGTAAAAATCTAAAAAAATTATTAAATATACTATATAAATATTTAAAAACTGTACAAAGATTATTTATAACAATAATTATATTAAAGTACGAATCGAACTGAACTAAATAGACCTGAATTAAATGAATTTGAACTGAACTAAATTAATCTTAAAAAGAAAATGGCCTTAGAGAGAAATAAGATCAAAAGAAGTTAGAGAAAAATTATATTGAAAAACATGTAATTAATCCTGATACTCCCATTTAAATTTGTTCTAAATATTCTATAAAGTTATTCTTGGACTTTAAAAAATCTAAGACTTTAGAGGCCGCTGGTCCAGCGAAAGCGCAGTTATTTTTCGGAGGAGAGTCAACGCAAAAACCCAGTCCTTTAATTATCTTTGATCTTCCTCATCATTGGAATTTATCACAAAATGTCTGCATCAGTGGTGGGGCAGTAATCTCTGATGCATCAAGCTTGGAATTTGCTGTTGGATCAATCGGCTTCATCCATCGCCATAGTCGGTCCAGGAGGAATAGGGAAAACTACTCTACTCCAAATTAATCTCCACCATGTTAAAATTAAACATAATTTAATCAATTTTAAGAATAAAAAAAATAAAAGAATAGAAGAAGAAGACAAACATGTGAATTATGGAATGGGCAAATGTTGGTTGCAGTAGAAAAATGAGGAGACGTTGCATGAATGGACTTTCTTCAATATAGGACAAAGATGATATATATGCAGATGAAAAGGGATGGCCAAAATAATCCAATCATGTGGCAGTCATTTAAATAGTAGAAAGGTATGGAGATAGTTAATAATTGAAATAATAGATGTATGGCTGATAGTATGGATGGGTAATAATATAATACATTGTATTTGAATTTTTGTGGAGTGTAGTGTTGGTGAATGACTCTATATTAAGAGCTGAAATGTGTAATTTGAAGAGTGAGTTAGAGAGGAGAAATAATAAGAGTTTGTGAGTGTATTGTATGAAAAGTATTTTGTGTTTACTCTTGTTAATTTGAGCTATTGAGTTTATTTTATCATCTCTACTCCAACAAAGTGGTGTCATAGCTAGGTTGAAAGCTCGAGTCCTCTTCCCAAAAAGAAATTTTTTCCAAGTGCGGAAAAAAGAGTTGAAAGTGGCCAGGCGTTGCAGTAGCCAGAAACCCAGAAGTGTTGCAAACGATTGCAAAAAGTGTTGCAAAAACTGCAAAAGTGTTGCAGTAAGTCTAGAGTGTGGCAAAAGGCAGTATGAAAAGTGTTGCAACAGATCCTGCACTCCTAGAACAAGCTATTTTTTTGTGAAATCCTTCCGAAAATAAATTCCAACAGTGTTTTCTTCAATTTACCCCAACTTACCAAAACCAATTACAAGAATTGGCGTATTAAGATGAAAGCAATCCTCGGAGCCCAAGATTTTTGGGATATTGTCGAGAAAGGTTATGTTGTCCTAGCTGAAAATGCACAACTATCTCAAGCAGAAAAGATAGTTTGCATAAGAACCGCAGGAGTGAACAAAAGGCAGTTAGTCTAATCCATCAAGGGTTAGATGATGTTATGTTTGAGAAGGTGGCGGAAGCAACCACCTCCAAGCAAGCTTGGGACATACTACGAGTTTCTCTTCAAGGAGCGGAGAAAGTAGAGAAAGTTCGGCTCCAAATATTGAGAGGAGAGTTCGAGATGATGAAGATGACAGAGACAGAAGCAGTTGTGGATTACTCCTTACGGTTAAAGTCTGTCGCTAAACAAATGCGGTAATATGGAGAAAAGCTTGAAGAATCGAAAGTTGTTGAAAAACTTCTACGGTCACTACTACTAAAGTTTGACTACGTAGTGGTGGCAATAGAAGAATCGCGGGACATAAGTAAAATGATCGTCGATAAAGTAGTTGGCTCACTGCAAGCATGAGAGGAAAGGCTAAACAGACAAAGAGAAGAGTCTGTAGAACAAGTCTTGGCAGCAAAGGTTTCGTTCTTAGGTGAAAGTAGCCGAGATTCTAGTCAATATGGACGAGGACGTGGTAGAGGCTGTGGAGGATATGAAAGAGGAAGAGGACGTGGTAGAAATCACCAATTCGGGAGAGGTGATAGAAATGATGGAAATTATCAGTCCACAAGAGGCAGAGGTCGTGGACGAGAACGAGGTCGAGGTAGAGGAAACTAGTGGTAGAATTATGGACGTGACAAGACCAATATTCAGTTCTATAATTGTAATAATTATGGCCATTGTGCATATGAATGCAAAAGTCACCAAACGGAAGCAGAAGAGACAGTGAACAACATCCAAGAGAAGGATGTGATGGAAACTGTGTTATTAGTCCGTGCAAGTGAAAGTCCTGAAGTGTTCAACGAAGTTTTTTGACAAATTTTGAGCGTTTGTTGATTTATTAAAAATTAAGTTTAAGGGAGTGTTGAAATAAATAAAAGAATAGAAGAAGAAGGGGAACATGTGAATTAAGGAATGGGCAAATGTTGGTTGGAGTAGAAAAATGAGGGGACGTTGCATGCATGGACTTTCTTCAATATAGGACGTAGATGATATATATGCAGATGAAAAGATGAAAAGGGATGGCCAAAATAATCCAATCACGTGGCAGCCATTTAAGTAATAAAAAGTATGGAGATAGTTAATAATTGAAATAATAGAGGTGTGGCTCAAAATATGGATGGGTAATAAAATAATACATTATATTTGGATTTTGTGGAGTGTAGTGTTGGTGAATGGCTCTATGTTAAGAGCTGAAATGTGTAATTTGAAGAGTGAGTTAGAGAGTGAGAAATAATAAGAGTTTATAAGTATATTGTATTAAAAGTATTTTATGTTTACTCTTGTTAATTTAAACTTAATTGAATTTATTTTATCCTTTTTACCCCAACACACTACTCGTTTCGACACTGTGATTTGGATCATGGTGTCCTCCAATTTAGAGTTTAAGAAAATTCAGGACTACATCTCCAAATCCTTAGGGCTCTTTGTTTCCGATTGGGTGGGGAAAAGCTCCAATGAAAAATCCCAACTCATCCGTACAGCAATCAGCAAAAGGAAATCCGTATTGTTCTTAGATGATCTATGGTTCCATCTTGATCTGGAAAGTCTCGGAGTAGAAGGGTCTAAGTTCATCTATTCAACATGGTTCCCGATGCTCCCTGAAGATATGGGTGCTCATACAGTCTTCAAACTGGAGGAGCTCTCAAAGGAAGATGCTTGGAAATTGTTCCGGAGTAAGGTTGGGGATGATCAGATTCTTCAGAATGTAATCATCGCGGAGATCGCTCGAGAATTGATAAGAAAATGCAAGGGTTTGCCCATCTTAATCTCCACGCTTGGTGCTGCTATGTCTTGCAGGAAGACACCCAAAGAATGGGAATCTGCTGTACTCATGATTGAACATGGGCAACGGAAGAGCCTTGATGAGGTAACAAGCATCTTCCAGTTTTGTTTTGATAGTTTACCAATTCCAAAACTAGGTCTTGTCTTTCATACTTTAGCTTATTCCCAGAGGATTTCACTATTTTTTAAGAAGGATTTAATTGATTTTTGGATTTTTGAGAAGATATGGGTGATGATAGAACTAGGGTTGACGCCCTTAGTTTGGGATATGATGTTATGCATACATTAATAAGAGCTGGTTTCTTAGAAGAGGAAGGGAATGAGTATGTGAAATTGTTAGATATGATTCGTGATTTTGCAAAAGCAAGAGCACCCGAGGTCATCCCAAATTTTGGTTTTCTTTGGTAAAAAAATGCTCAGATTCCTCAAGCGTAGTCTATTAAATATAGAACAATGTTGCTATGAAAAACAAACTGCTATGCATGCACCCATGGTAACCATAGGATGGATTTCATCTATGGAGAATTCCATTGCTGATGTTCCTGCTAATCTTTTCAATTTTCTACTCAACCATAACCCTTTCATTATGGTCAAACCTAGACGGTTTTCATCCTTGTACAATTTAACGGTTTTAGATTTGTCAAACAGCGGGCTAGTAGTAGTACACCGGGATGTTTCTACGTTGGTTTCATTACGATTTCTTAATTTATCACACACGTGGATTGACCGGTTGCCTATTGAACTAAAAGCATTGACAAAGTTGAAGTGTTTGAATTTGGAATATGATGATCAACTTCGTATGATTCCCAAGGAATTGATATCAAGTTTGTCATCATTGTGAATTCTAAGGATGTTTCGCTATGGATTTTTTGTGGAGGAAGAGGCAAGTAATATGCTTCTGGTTAGAAATATGGATATAAATCCATTGTTGTCCTTAAAACATCTCGAAGTGTTAAGCATCACAATAACATGTGGCTCTGCTCTCCATACATTTTTCAACGACACTAAACTGCTAAAGTGTTCAGAATCTCTTTCACTTGAAGTTTTTTGGGGTTCAGAGTCGCTCAATATTACCCCTTTAGCTGTTATGATGAATCTATGGACATTTGAATTCCATCGAGCGGAACGTTTGAAAGAGTTCAATGTGCATTATCCAGAGCTTCCAAGGATAGGAAGTTTCGAAAGGCTTCGAGAAGTAACCTTTCAGAATTGCTCAAGTTTGGAAGAGTTGACATGGGTTATCCTAGTCCCGAACCTCACAATCTTGAAGGTCAAAAGCTGTGAAAAAATCGAAGAAATAATTAGCAATGAGCAGTTGAGTAACATTGAGGCAGAAGAAAATCTGCAGTTGTTTGAAAAACTTGAAATTCTGTCATTGGATAGCTTATCAGAACTGGGTAGCATATACCAGACAGCATTGCCTTTTCAGTGCCTTAAAAAGATGGAAATAACCGATTGCTCCTTGCTGAAAAAGCTTCCACTAAACATTACTGTCACAAAGGCAAATAAGTTGGTAACTGAAGCAGAGGAAGAATGGTGGAAAGAAGTTTTTACCTTGTTTTAAACCATTGATGTAATGTACATAGTCAATTCAAATGCAAGATTGTTGTTCCACTCCGCAACTTTTTTTCTCTTATGTAACCTCTATTACAGCTTATGGCATTGGAAATTATATATATTGATACAGTGAGATTTTCGTTATCATGGTATAAAAAACATTATATGAGTTGTAATGTGTTATTGAAAGCGAGTAAGAGAAGAACTTGATGTATATGATCTGCAGTATTCGTGTTCTGTTTTGAATGTATGCAATTGCCTCCACTCCATTCCCGTAAATTCAAACTTGAGTATTGGTTGGCTTTCATCTTCATTAATTCTTTGAATTTAGTACATTAGTTACAATGTGGGTGAGCTTGGAGTTGGCTCATGCATGAATTTCTGTTTTGATGGTTTTCTCCATTCCCTGATTAAATCTTGTCTCTCATGCTTCAGCTTTTTCTCTGAGAATTTCACTTTCCTTTCGAATGTGTTGGCAGATTTTTGGATTTGTGAGCAACTTATTGGTTATTCTGATAGCATGGTTACGGCTTTAAGCTTGGGATATAATGTTAATTCCACATTAAATAGATCCAGTTTCTCAAAAGAAGAAGAACACGGTAGTGTTAAATTGTAAGATATGATTTGCGATTTTGCTTCATGTAGAGCAATCAAGTCTCAAATGTTCGACAATGCTCAGCTACTTAAACAACCAGCCATTTGGCATTAGGGGCAGAGGCCCACCAGTGTGTATGCATTGAACCATCTGGTGTTATTCATTGAACCTTGCTCGATTTCAAGAGGTGCAAGTGATATTGTTTATTGTCCAATGATTTGTCCTAAGGATGGTTGCACGGGTTTTTTGTCGACAGGTTGCACGTGATTCCCCAACTTATCTCTGACAAAAATGCCCTCAAGCGTTGCTTTCTCCAGTCCCAAACCGTAGAAAATAGGTGGACAATAACTCCAAACTTGTCGTTAGTATTTGGGACAAGTTTAGTGCTAGCTTGTTTTTCTGCAAAGGAAAGTGTTAGACCTGGTAAGAAGGCGAGTATGGCAGAGCAAGCATAGGAGTTATGGAAGCTAACTTTACCAGCTTCACCTTAACAATTTGTAAACAGAATCACTATTTCACATCAGCTTCAACTTTATTGTACTAAACATGAAGGAAGAAGAGAAAAGGAAGTATGTTTCTATGCTTAATTTGAGTTGGGAATATATTAGGCGGGGTGAAAGAAATATAGAGCCTGTTTAGGTCAGTCAACTGGAACTTCAACCTCCATTTTCAGACCAGATTTTCCGAACACCTGTGTCGCATACACAGCTTGGTCATCAGCATAAGATGTGTAATCGAGATTGCTGTTAAGCACAAAGAAAGAAAAAAGAAATGAATTGTGCATCTAATTATAAGCTGAAGTGATATTTGTCAAGCTTTGATTGCTTAAACAGTTTGAAAGGCTCACGCATTCGTTGTACATAAACATTAAGCAATTAAGCAAATATTCGGTTAAGGGTATCACATTTTTCAGTTTGTGAAGATGCAATACGACTGTTGTTAACTTAATTCTGGTGTGGGATTCCATGTCAGCACAAGAAAACGTTTAAACTAAGAATGTCCTATTTGAGATGCAATGTGTAAATCCCTTGGCCAAATCTAATGAATATTGAAAAAAAACCTTGATGAAGTCACCCAGCATCAAGTATGATTCCCTTGTATAACCTGCCTCCTTCCTTCAAAACTTGGCCTAACACTTGCTACAAGTAGCAGAGAATTAAGGAATAATCAAATTACTGTCTAATCAGAAACGGCATAAAAAAGGGTGTAAAGTACATTATATAAAAGATAATGAACTTGCATAAGGATTTCCAAAAAATTGCTAGAATAGAACAAGGACTAGAGGAAGGACAAAGGGATCATAATAGAAAGAAGTGGGAGAAACTAAATTATTGGTTGGAACTTGGAACTCTCAGAATAAGCAACAATTGCTGAAATTTTTCAATGATTTCCACTATTTTTGTTCCTCATCTGCCCAGATCTTGCTATTGATTTCATTTTCATGTCATGTTCTCTCTCTCTCCCTCAAAAACAATTCACCGAACATTGTAATATCATGATTATAAAAAAAACAGAGAATTCATAGAGGTACCTCTCTTTGCTCATTAGTCATGAAAGAAAAGAACCAGACAAACCTTGAAGCACTTCTAATACGTCATTAAAAGATACTTTTCCATTGCCATCTGAGTCATATACCTAGAAAAGAACTGAAGGACAAGCACCAAATACATTACAAATTGAAATTTTCACTCATGCACAGGGAGAATAACTGAATCTCAACGAAATTTCAACAATACAATACTTACTTCCTACTTTATGTTCAAGACTTGCTTTAGCACTAAAAGCAGATAAGAAGGCCACAAACCCCTTAAAGTTCAACCGTCCACCATTTTTAGTAACCTCTGAAAAGCACAAAATGGTTTGCTCCACCTATCACGAAGTAAAGAAAATTGTAAAAAGCATAGTAGTTAAAGGCGCACGAGGCGTGCGCCTAGGCGCAAAGGCGCAGCGAGGCGCAGCTTTGAGCCTCACTGGAACGCAAGGCGTCCTTTCCTGTAAAGGCGAGTGCCCGGGTGCGCCTTTTTCCAGGAGCACACGCAAGTCTTTTTTAAGTTAGGCACTTAATTGTTATTTTTTTCATTAAAATAAAGAACAGTCAACTCTTAAATGTTATTTTTTTTTTATATCTTTTGATAAATATTAAAATAAATAACAACCAGCTCTTAATTGTTATATTTTTCATTATATACATTCAAAGAAAAGGAACTGTTTAGAGCATAAGAATCTAAAAGGCATTGTGTTTGTCAGATACAATCAAACACTCAAGATGCATCATGCTAAAGGGGCTCTTGATCCTACATCTTTGGATGACATTGATGATAGCAATGAGTCGTTGGTTGGGAAGAAGTAGTGTGATCAAGACTATGAAGCACTAGGAAATCAAAGGCTAGGAAATAAGACAATCCACCATCTTGGAGTTCAGTGGCATTAGAATTAGAAGATAAAGAAAGTGATGACGATGAGTTAGATGGAGAAAACACGAAAGGGGAATTGGAAATACTTGAGTAGGATGCTAATGAAAACTTAGATTACCTTAGTGATGAATGATTTTCTAGTCTGTGCTTGTGGCTCTCCATGTGATGAATTTTTTTTGGATTATTATTATCTTTAATTTAGGATTATGAACTTTTTTTTGGTATTGTGGACCATTATGACTTGTGATATTTTGATAGTAGTTAATGCGCTAGGTGCACCCAAGGCGACAGGGGGTCCTGTCGCCCAGGCGCAAGGCGAAGGCGCATAAAAAGGCGCACGCTAGGCGCATGAACTTAAAAAAATAAAAAATAAAAAGTTTTTCACTTCACTTAGGAAATTCAAGAATTCAAAGTTTAGAACCGTAAAACTAATTCCTATCAATCCAAAACATAATTAAAGGAAATTCAAGAATTCAAAGTTGACTCATAAAACTAATTCCTATCAATCTAAAATATAAATTATCAATCATCAGAATCATCAAGATCAACGAATTCCCCATCTTCATCAGAAACATCACTCTCAAATTTGTCATCAACATACTCCTCCTCCACATGATCTTGTTCAGCTTCATCTTCATCATCATCATTAATGAAAATACTTGTGTTCTTTTTTGAGTTCGTGATGCTTTTCTTTTTTGTCCAACCTTTGTTCTCTCCGAATCAATGACAATACTTTAGCCTTTCGAACTAGAAGGATTGGTGATTGATCAGCCAGATTTTCAAAGGCAAATGAAAGAGAGAAGAGAACAGATATTATATGGACGATTATATGGACAATTAGTATTCGGTTTAGTTAGGAATAAGTTAATTAGGAATAAATAAGTTATAAATGAGAGTTTTAATAGGTTTTGAATTACTAAATAGCCAAATAGGAAAGCTAAAAGAAGTTGACACTTGGCAGCCTTTTGCGCCTTTTGCGCTTCGCATGGTGCCTAGCGCCTTGCACACCTAGGCACGCGCCTTTGCCATATAAACCGCCTATGAAGCTTTCAGGCGCGAGGCTAATCGCCTAGAGCGCCTAGCGCTTTAAGCGCGCTTTTGACTACAATATAAATATATATATATATATATATATATATATATCTTTATATATCTATAAGACTATAAATATATTTTAGAAATTTTATACTTGTGCGCCTTTCTTGTTCCGGGCGCGCACCTTTTTTGCGCCTTGCGCCTTGCGCCTAGACGACAGGCGAGACCCTAGCGCCTTGCGTGCGCCTCGCGCCCTCGACTACTATGGTAAAAAGATACCAGGCACAGTGGATTCATTGCAAACTCAGGCACAGACAAGAATTCATCAGCTGAAATAAACCCTTTAGCATCGAGATCTTGCTGGCATAACCTTTTATATAGTGACACTATTACCTGATGAGAGACTAGTTTGACACCACCAAGAATGGGAAAGAGAAAAATCAGAACAAAATTATTTGAAATGAAAGCAAGAATTTAGGGTAAAATGATAAGAACAGCTCACATAAATTGTGGCAGTGCCGTTGAACCTCTTCTATATCATATTGCGTAAGCATTGAAGAGGCATTTCCCATTGAGCTCTAAAAATGAAATTTACAAATTGAAATGGCAATTTAATCATGAACCGAAATACCAACACCTATCATTCAAAAGGCTAAATATAGAGCAAAACTATTTGTTTATTCAAAAGAAATCAGAAAGGACATAATTTCACCTTTCCCTTGGGCGAATTTGTCGAAACCAACAGTAGATCAAGACCAAAATTCACTCTCAGACCGGCAGCTTCCCGGACCGAAAGAAAGCAAACTTGTTGGCTTTTGAATACTCAAACTGAATCCCATTATCCTTCAACAACCCTTCAATCAACATCTTATCCCTTTCAGGCTCTTTACTCTCACATTCAATCTCACAACTGGTGCCAAAATCATAAAGAGTCTCATCAAGCTCCAGCTTCAGCCCATTCCAATCAAACACTGGGCGGACATTCTTGGACCCGCCCAAACCAACAAACCCCTCATTCTCTTCGACCCCAAACTCCTCTCTCAGCCTCCTCACTATATCGGACCTCTCAAGCGATCCCAACCGCCATGGCTCGGCCACAATTAGGCGTTGCTCCTGAACGCGACTGATGCCGTTGGACATAAGGGGTTTGGCTTTGAGGGAGAGAACGCAGTGAGAATCTTGATTGTAGAAGCGGATGCGGAGGGCGGCGAGGTTTGAAGTTAATTGGGAATTTTTAGTGTCGAAAAAGAAGTTATGTTGGGCTAGGGTTTGGGTGTGGAAGGGAGAGAGGAGGGAGGAGAGGTTTTGGTGGGCGATTGAGTCTGGGAGATGAAGCTTCACTTCCACTTCCATAACTAAAGGAAATGAAAGAATTGCAAGTATCGCCGGCGAATAAATACAACGGTGAAAGATTATTAGTAGATTGATCTGTGCTTTGTGCAGTAGGCGGTGAATTATGGAAGCCGTAGCTTTTGCAAAAGGGGAAGATAGAGAGATGTTCAATTTCAACCTTTATAATTCCTACAAGATGATGGATTAAAAATAGTGGCTTCTCAAACTATCCTACATTGTTTGTTAGTATCATTTTTTTATCATGTGAGGATAACACAAGGAGGATCCGTAATCTTATGTTGATTTTGGAGATTTCATATATTTTTAGCCATCTATGAATGCACAGAATTCAAAATCAAGAATTGAATGGGTCACGTATATTCATGACACTTTTTCTGTATAGGACCAAGCTTTTTACATGATATAAAAAGAGTCTCCATACACATATGAATATGTGTGTTAAACGAAACTAAAATGTCAATTTTATACTTTTTTTTATGTTATATATTTTTAGTAATAAATTCAAGGTGTTATAAATTTAAGTTTGACAACATATATGTCGAAACATATATTAATAGTCATTTTTCATTGAATGAGAAAAATAGCTTCTTCCTAGATTTTAAAATTTTAGTTTGTTTACCTAGTTTTTATAAGTCGGTCTTAATTTATAAATTTTCAAATTTCCTTTAAAGTTATACATTTTAATTAATTTCAATCATTTATTGAGTTTTAATGGTTGTGATTTAATTTTAGTGGTTTGAGGGGTCTACTGTACAGTTAAATTTTAACTACTAAAACTCAATAGATTGTCAAAATTAACTAAAATATACAAATTGAGAATCCAAATCCACCAATAAAAGTCCCAAAATAGCCTGTCCTATATCAAATTTCCCGGTGATCTATCTTTTGACTTTTTTTGAAGATCATAATAGTCAACTACTTAACAATTGACTTTGAATTTGCCCCGTTTTCATACTGAAGCTGAACATTTCCAATTCCTTATTCTAATGTAATTTGAACATACATTACGAAAAGTTGACAGTTCTTCAAGTAGAAATTCCAGATCAGAAAATGGGAAGCAGTGAATCCAAAACACAGAATGAAGAAGCCCTGTGTGGCTATAATCAACACCGTCTGCAATTCATGAAAGCAGCTATTTCCAGCCGTAATGCGTTTTTCGCCGCCCTCACTGTCTACGGTATAAGCTTAAAGAACACCGGCGCTGCTTTCACCGACGGCATCCACCCAAAATCCTCTCATATCCCCTCACCAAAGACGAAACCAAACCCACTGGAAGCCGAGGAAATTTCTACAGCAAGAGAAAGCTTTAGCAATCCACAGCAAGAAGAGGATACAACTTTGCAATCGGGCAGTTGGTGGGTTTTTGATGAGGATATGAAACCAAAGCCATTGTCTCCCACTTTAATGGAGACAAGGAAGTGTAGTACTAGTACTAGTAGCAATCAAGAGCAAGAGATATGGGCAGTTGATGAACTAAGAAAGACTATGCAGTGGGAATCCTGCTGGCCAGATTCTGATGAGAAGGAGGTGAAAACAAATCCATTGTTACCCACTGTGATGGAAAATGAGGAACTGGTGTTGGAAACTGAGGATTACGAGGAGCCGAGATTGAATTGTGAAACAAGAGACACACAAGGGAACCAAGAAATGGAACTTCCCAAATGTACGCATCAGAAATCGCCTTTGGATTGCGTTATATGTATGCCAGATTCGGACTTGGACTCAGAAGACGAATCCAGAATGGACATAAAAAGTAACAGTAATAGAGGGGATGCAACTGTGCCTTATGAATCGTCGTGGGACTACTATTTTATGCCACAGGATTCGGTGTCCCACTATTTTAGGCCACAGGATTCAGTGGAAGAGTGGCCTGTGGTCATTCCTAATGTATTGAAGAAACGTGGTGTGGATATAGGGAAAAGGAGTAGGCCTCCAGTGAGTTTGATGCATTTATTTTCGGATCTTGATGATCATTTCTTGAAGGCATTTGAGAGTACACTTGAGGTCTCTCAGATGTTGGAGTCTAATAACTCCAATTTCGCTCATAATCAGCCAAATGGTTAGTTCTTTCTTTGTTAATCAATTTGAATGATTATTTTTAGACATTCTTTTGTTGTTTTGACTAAATATTAAACCAAGCTTGCCATTGAACTATGTTGCAGGACAGCAGATTGATCATTCTGAAAGGGTGATTAACTTAATCACAAGGGATCAGCCATTCAAAGGGAAGGACGATTTCGATACAGAGGAGATTGAAACTTTTGCTACTGTGTTGAACAAAATGCTGGATTGGGAGATGAACCTTTACGACGAGATAAAGGTATGTTTCGATACTTACTTTGGATTTCTTAGATATTCTTCTTTCTGAAAATTTTCTTGTGTGGTATGGATTATACGATATAGGCACGAGAAGTTGTGAAATATGAGTATCAGAAGAAGGTGTCTATGCTAAATAAGCAGAAGAAAAAGGGTAGAAATTGTAAATCATTGGAGAAATTAAAAGTAGCCATAAGTCATCTGCATACAAGATACATTGTGGAAAACCAATCAGTAGATTCTACAGTTGCTGAGATAAATCGTATACGTGACGAACAGCTATATCCAAAACTTGCTCAGCTTGTTGATGGGTAAGTTATCAGTTCGAGTTTCTAGGTCAGTCAGATGCTATAAGATGTTATAACTCGTGATTTCCTTTGTTAAAATCATAGGATGGCGATGATGTGGAAAACAATGCTTTTTCATCACGAATCTCAGTTCAATAACGCATATCACCTGAAATCTTTGGATGATTTTCAAGTCTTAATGGAAACCAGCGAACACCATTATCGTTCTACTACTCAGTTGTTCGGGGCTGTGTGTGATTTGTATACACAGTTTTGTGGGCTTATAGAGTACCAGAAAGATTTCATAAGAGCCCTCCATAGTTGGTTAAAGCTAAGTCTTAACCCCATCGAAACCAATTCCACACAAAATGTATATTCTCCTCGGGGGTTTCAAAATGCACCAATTCATTCGCTTGTAACAACTTGGAAAAACGATTTGGACAATCTTCCTGATGAAATTGCAAAGAATGCAATAAGAAATTTCGCCAGTGTAATACAGACGGTAATGCGTGAACAAGACAATGATTTGAAGATGAGAGAAAAACGTGCAACTACAAGAAAAGAGCTCGAGGATTGTGAAGAGCTGAATTCTGATAAGCAGGCAAGGGAAACGCATTTGGCAAGTCTAAGACATAGTTTACCAGAGTTGTTTCGAGCAATGTCTGAAATAGCTCAAGCATGTTCAGGCATGTATCATAATTTGAGAAACATAGCAGAGCACTTATAGTCTAAACACCCTTGAAAAAGGAAAAAGGGCTGTTCTTTAATAGCAGCCATTTTCAAGCCATGATCTGAAATAGCTTAAGGTTTTCTAGAGTAAGTTAACTGTAAATAGATAGCACTTGGGCAGTCCATATCTATATCCCTTATTCAACTTGTATAGTTGTGTGTCGCCAAGATCTCAACTACACTTTTCCAATGAGCCCTTATACATAAATAAACAATGTAACACTTGGCTCTAGTATTTACTTGTTCTACTAACAGTTCAGGGCTAGAATAACTATACAAGTAAGAATCCTCATCAATTATAACTGCAAATCATCATAAATACTGCATAAAATAGAATTTCCAATTCTATAAGCTGTACAAGAGGGCACATAAGAAAAAAAAGTAACAGAGAGCAAAAATAATCTTTTGCAATTAGATTTCAGAGACTACAAACATTACATCAATGGTTTATGAAACAGGGTAAGAAAGTAGCTTTGGAAGCTTCGTCCTCCCACTCAACGTCTATCCACCAATCTTCATCTGCTTCGATCACCGACTCATTTGCCTTAGTGATAGTAAAGTTTAGTAAGCTTTTTAAGCAAGGAGCATTCAGTTATTTCCATTTTCTCGAAACACTCAAAAGGCAATGCTGTATGGTATATGCTACTCAATTCTGGCAAGTTACCCAATGATAGAATTTCAAGTTTTTCAAATAGCTTCAGATTTTCTTCTGCCTCAATTCTTTTCAATCGCTCACTGCTGACTTTCTTGGATTTTGTCACAGCAGTTGACCCTCAAGATCGTGAGGTTCAGGACTCGGGTGACCCATGTCAACTCTATCAAACTTGAGCAATTCTGAAAGGCTATTTCTCGAAGTCTTTCAAAACTTTCTGTCCTTCGAAAATCTGGATAATGCAAATTGGACTCTTTTAAAAGTTCTACTTGATGGATTTCAAAAGTCAATAGATTCTTCATAATTGCTAAAGGGGTGGTAATATTGATTGTCTCCGAACCCCAAAAAACTTCGAGTGATAGAGACTCGGTACAGCCTAACAGTTTACTATTGTTGAAAAATGTATGGTGAGCAGAGACACAGGTTATCGTGATGCTTAGCACTTCAAGATGTTCCAAGGACAAGAATGGATTTATGTCCATATTTCTAACAGAAAGCATATTACTTGGCTCTTCCTCCACAGATAATCCACAGCGAAACATTTTTAGAATTCGTAATGATGACAAACTAGATATCAATTCCTTGGAAATGATACAAAGTTGATCATCATATTCCAAATTCAAACACCTCAAGTTTGTCAACGTTTTTAGGTCAATTAGCAACCGATCGATCCACGTGTGAGATAAATTAAGATATTGCAATGAAACCAAAGTTGAAACACTGAGGGGGACTACTAC
The DNA here is from genome assembly GCA_947683365.1 of Euphorbia pulcherrima. Taxonomy (NCBI): domain Eukaryota; kingdom Viridiplantae; phylum Streptophyta; class Magnoliopsida; order Malpighiales; family Euphorbiaceae; genus Euphorbia; species Euphorbia pulcherrima. The sequence goes on from CANTUS010000016.1 coordinate 12,905,278, forward strand.
AATCCCACTATTTGATAAATCTAAAACCGTTAAATTGTACAAAGATGGAGAAGGTATAGTTTTGATCATAATGAAAGTGTTATGTTTGAGTAGAAAAGTGTATAGATCGGTTGGAATATCAGCAAGCATACTCCCAATGGAATTCCCTATAGATGGAATCCATCCTGTAAATAATGGACTAGCCTTAGCAAATCTGAACATGTTTGATAAAGATAATGGACCACCCTCGAGGAATCTAAATATGATTGCTAAATATATACCAAAATTTGAGATAACCTGCTCTAAATTGGACATGGTTACTCTATCAACAGCAAAATCACGAATCATATCTAACAATTTCACACATTCATTCCATCTTCTTCTAGAAAACCTGCTCTAATCAATGTATGCATAACTTCATAACCCAAATTTAAGGAGTCACCCCTAGTACTAAAAGCACCAATAATGTTCTCACAAATCCAAAAATCAATCAAGTCCTTCAAAATAGTGAAATCCTCTGGAAACAAGCTAAAGTATGAAAGACAAGATCTAATTTTGGAATTGGGTAAACTATCAAAACAAAACTTGAAGATGCTTGTTACCTCGTCATATGTCTTCCGTTGCCTATGTTGTTCAATCTTTCGTACAGCAGATCTCCATTCGTTGGGTGTCTTTTTGCAAGACATGGCAGCACCAAGGGTAGAGATTAAGATCGGCAAACCCTTGCATTTACTAACTAATTCTCGAGCAATCTTAACGACCGTTAGATTTTGAAGAATGTCATCATCCCCAACCTTACTACGAAACAGTTCCCAAGCATCTTCTTCTGAGAGCTCCTCCAGTTTGAAGACATTATAAGCTCCCATAAGTTCAGGGAGCTCTGTAAACCGTGTCGAATATATGAACTTACAGCGTTCCACTCCGAGACTTGTCAAATCAATAGGGAACCATAGATCATCTAAGAACAATAATGATTTCATGCTGTTGATTTCAGTACGGATGAGTTGTGAATTTTTTTGGGAGTTGTTCCCCACCCAATCGGAATCAAACACCCCTAAGGATTTGGAGATGTCGTCCTGAATTTTCCGAAATTCAAAATTTGAGGAAACAGTGATCCAAATCACAGTGACAAAACGATTGGTGGAGATCAATTTGGAGTAGAGTTGTTTCATTAGGGTAGTTTTCCCGATTCCTCCTGTACCTAAAATGGCGATGGATGCAGCCGACTGATCCATCAGCAAATTCCAAGCTTGATGCATCAGAGATTCCTGCCCCACCACAGTCGCTGACATTTGTACTAAATTCCAAAGATGAAGAAGATCAAAGACAATGAAACAGGAGGGTTTTGGCTGGCCTGGAGGCGTTGACTTTCTCTTGACTGAACGGATAGATCATAGATCCCTTAGGCTTTGGGAAGGCGAATTTGAAGGGAATGTATGGGAGGGGAAAATTATTACTCTGAATGGGAGCCGGAATTTATAAAAAAAAGGACCGGAAGTGAGGGGAGTTTTTTTTCCCCACTTACAGCTTCATTGCCTAAATTCAATCCCATAGATTTGAAGGGAAGGTGGTATAATACAACACCTTTAGCCTTTTATTTTTTATTTTGTTTATATAATATTTGATTTATAAGAATATTTAAGTAATTTAGTATTTATTATACTTTAAAAAATTATCCCTTCTTTCTTAATATAATATTAGACATTTTTTTATATTTTCATCAAATATCATCTTTATATTTCTATCCTTTCACTTCCTTTCCTTTATAATTCTTACAAAACTTACTCCGAGTACCATCCTTTATAATTCCTGGCCTGTCATTGAAATTGTCAAAAAAAAAAGTTGTAAAACATCCTTTTCTTTTTCGAACTTCATTTATAATAATAGTATAATACAAAAAAGTTAAATATTTATAGGACGTTTGATTCATATCAGGAAGGAGAAATGAATTCAAGAAAGGGAATGTTAATACCTAGTGTAGTGTGGAAATTGGAAAGACCTTGAAAGGGGTAATTTCATATTTTGGGTAATGAATTTGATTCCCAAACCCAAACAACAACAACAAAGGATACAGTGAAACCCCTCGACCAAACGCTCCCTTATTTCAATGATTAAGATTCTTTAAGGTTAGAGGTTGATGAAATTGTATATTTCAGTTCATCTCAATCATATATTGAGTTTTAATGGTTGAGATTGAGTTTTAATGGTTTGTGGGGTTCACTATGAAATTAAATCTCAACCATTAAAACTCAATGGATGGTTGAGATTGAAATGTACAGCTTTATCAATTTCTAACTTTAGAGAATTCAAATCCATTTTATTTAGAAAATCAATAATCAACTAATAAAATTGTGAATAACTAACTTCACAATTTAGTATTTAGTCCGATTTCAATTTATAACCTCTAAAGTTACAGACTTAATCTCAACCACTAAACTAAAAATTCAACCACAGCATTCATTTATTTATCCAAAATTTATCAAATCTTTACTTTTATGGTATAGAGCACACTATTTCTTATTTTGATACTAGAAACGAGATTTTCATTGTTAATACATTTTGATATACAAATATTTTATCAACTAAGTTAATATTGGTGGGTTAAAAATTTAATTATAAATATTGATATCTGTAAAATGACACATATAGAGTACAATTTGTCACAGGCAAGGCTTAAAAATTTGATTGTGATTCTTCTTTGTCTTATTGCATCAATCCCACGCAGTTTTTCCTTGCGTCATTTGGCGGATTTCTAGAGCCCCTTTCAGCTATGTATTACGATGTTACAGATTGACAAAGTTGAATATTTGGCCGACATGTGGCGTGGTAACGTCAACTGACCAAATTTGTAATTATTGTTAGTTTGTCTATATCTAACCGGAAGAGAACATTGATTCATTTTCAAGTATGCTTAAATCATTGAGCACCTAATTAACAATAGTCTTGCAACTGAATATTGTCAGAGTAGAAACATTAACAATAGTCTTGGAATAAATTGGCATGGTCTATGTGGCACAAAATCCATATTATACCTCTTAAACAAGGTTTATATGGCCCACAAATCATTCTCACATCTCTATAAAAGGGGACCTCCTCATACTCTAAGAGGAGGGAATATAATCTAGTTCTCTCTAATAACTCTTACACACCCTTCCCAATACAACTTGGTACAGATAGATCAAATTATCTCCCATTGGCAGACCAACCGTGTCATTGGTGCCGTCTGTGGGAATCGAACCCAATTTCTTCCCTTAGACCACACTCAAAATCCCTTCTCAAAGTAATTGATATAGAAATAAATAATTTTTATGTCTAATACATGAATTCCTTCAAAATGAATATCAAATCGGTTGTACTTGTATGCAAGTTCGGTTTGAAAGGATTCCAATGGATTGATTCACTCCTAATTGGGAAGAGGATTCGAACATGACAAGGACAAACAAATATATTGGTAATTCATATTTTTAGGAAAGTGGTGAAAAGACAACAACATTCAATACCAAATTTGTTGAAGTGTTCAGATGAGAATGGTAAATAGACAACAATGTTTTCTTAATTGTAAGGCTAGAAGTTTCATTGGAAATTCGGTTGGAAATGGACAACAATGCTTCTTAATTGGAAGGTTAGAAGTTTCATTGGAAATTCGGTTGGAAACGCTTCCAATGAATTAATAGGGTTGGATTCGCTGCCCCTATTCGTAGTGTGCAAAGAGTTGTTCAGTTGGAACAAGTTCCAATGGATTGATTGGCTTCCCAATTGGAAAGAAGATTCTAACCTACTACTAGCAATATCTTGATTGGAAATGATTCCATGAATGAAAAGATCTATGTTGGAACCTTTACATTTACCTTCGGATGCCATTTAATAAATAAAGTTCAAAACCTCTAACAACCATGCTAGCTTTGGTGACATCCGTATGTCGGAGATTTACATGAATCAATAATGCCCGATTCAATGACAGCTCCAACATAAGCTTCCAAAATCATGAGATCTTAATTCATCTAAATTAACCATCATACCAATGAGAGTCCTAGCATGTTCGAATCAAACCGATAAGGGGCCTTAGGTCATTCAAATCACTCCAACAGAGACCCCAACATGTGAATCATCCCAATGAGGGGTTCAAATGCCACAGAAATGTCGATCAAATCAAAAAGCTACTACAACTGAGCTGTAAATTTACTTGTTCCGATTTGAATCGGGAAAATCCTTCCAACGTAGTCACCACCTCCAAAATCACGGGTAACACTCATAAGTTTTCTTTTTCCTTTCATTAAGAATATACCTCAGAAATATGCACTTTATGTTATGATTGAATGCTAACAATTTGTATTGGAGTATTGAAAGTATACTTTCACTTTGTCATTATGCCAAAGGAAAATGCAAGAAGTCTATGGCATTCGTCGGGATTATTAAATCCAATGTCAAACTGTTTTACAAAATTCAAAATGTCAAACAATTACAACAAGCTTCCAATGCTATTTCATCGTCGAAATCAAATACATTATGCTTTGAAAGTCATTTCGTCATGACCAATGACTATTTCATATCCAAAGCTGAATACACTAAGCTTTAAATTCTATATTACCTCAGCATGTTTAGCCCTATTGGATCTTGGTTTATATGGATGAATATTGTATTTGGCGGATGATAAAAAAAATATTGCCTTGAAGTGATCACCCGTACGGAAGCCCTGTAAATGCTAATACACCAGATGACCTAATTACATGGAATGACCTAATCCGAAGGAAGATCTTCACATTACTACAATATGGGCATAGCACCCATGAAAATTGTATATTTCTATTGGGCATGGCACCTTTATCCAACACGAAAATTGAAGATTGGGCATAGCACCCTCGCCCAACACGAAATAAAGATTAGTACGGCAGCCCAGTGAATGCTAATAGGCCGGATGACTTGATCACTTGAAATGGCCTAATCCGAAGGAAGATCTTTACATTACTATAAAATGGGCGTAGCACCCACAAAAATTGTATATTTCTATTGGGCATGACAACCTTATCCAACATTATTTGAAGATGGGGCATCGCACCCTCACCCAACACGAAACAAAGATTACTAGAATTGGGCATAACACCCAACCAACATTACTTGACAAAGTGGGCGTTGCACCCTTATCTAACATGAAAATTGTATATTTTAATTGGGTATATCACCCTTATCCAACATAAATTGAGAATTGGGAATAGCACCCAACCAACATTAATTGATACAAAATGGGCGTAGCACCCTTATCCAATGCTTAGAAAAATTGAGGAGTAAAGTTGGACATAACACCCTTATCCGCCATGAAAAGTTAAAGAATGAAATTGGACATAGCACTCTTATCCAACATTAATTGAAGATTGGGCATAACACTCTTCCATCAGAAATTGAGCATAGCACAGAAGAAATTGTAAATCATAATAGTTGGGCATAACACTCTTATCCAATAATAATATGGGCACAACACTCATCCAACAAAAATTCCAATAATTTTCATAACATCATTCCAACAAACATTGAAGATTAAAACAATTAGGCAAAGCACCTCTCTATCAATGCTTTGAAGGTTAAAAAACTTAGGCATAACACTCATCTAACATTGATTGGAGGTTAAAAGAATTATGCGTAGCACCCGTATCCAATGCACAGTGAATATTTTGGGAATTGGGCTTACCACCCTTATCCAACACAAAATTAAAGAGTACAAGATGAGCATAACATCCTTATCAAATGGAAAATCGTTTATTTCAAAAAAATGAGATTGCCTATTCACCTATTCCCTATCAGATTCGGCCTACATTTGCTATTAGCTTTTCCCTAATAAGTTCCCCCTAACTACATCCTAATATTGGCTATTCGCCTTTCCCTAATGAATTTACCCACTGGTGGCATGACATTGGCTATTCGCCAATTCCCTTATGGATTCGTCGAACGGAGGCATGACATTGGCCATTGATCTGTTGATCCAAAAAAATTGTTCCAACAATGAATTTGCCCCAAGGGTGCGTTTATTGGCACCATCATATTGGCCATCTGCTTTTTCTCTTAACAAATAATAAGCCATTTGACCAACAGTCTAATAAATTCTCCTAAGGGAAATAAAAAATTGTAATTCGTTGGCTTGTCCAATAACTCAAGAATATTGATCAAACTATTTCAATCATCGGTCAAACGGATTCAACCAATGACCAATGAATTCAACCATCAGCCTACAAATTGAACCAATGACCTCAACAACATAAATCATTCGCTCTTTTGCCTACCAAAGTTATTCGACCATCGATCTAACAGTTTTGACCAACGGTCTAAAAAATTCAACCATTAGTCTATTGGACTCGACCAAAGACACCATAACACCGACTTTTCACTTTTTGTAATTTAGACAAGTTAGTGAAAAGTGGCGAACGCATCTCTGGGCTCTATAATATCATCAACCATGTCCAAGGTCTTTACATAAACTTTGATCACGTTCAAACGTTTCACATAGGCCTCTATCACTCTGCCAAATCCCTTTTGCCAAAAACATTTCAAAATGGTTCAATTAAGCAATGGTCATTCTCACTTTTGCCTAAACTTATTTCAACCATTGGTCTGGAGGATCTGACCAACATTCTCATTACTATAGGACATTCTCTCAATAAATCTATTTGACCATTGGTTCAATGGATCCGACCACGGTTCTAACAGATTCGACCAGCGGTGGCATAACTATAGGTCATTCGCTCATCAAAGCTACTCAACCATCCATTTAACGAATTGGTGTGAAATTATTAGTTAATTACTCTAATCAGTTCGCCCAAAGTCGGATGGAATAACAATTCGGTAATCTATCCGAAGTTATTTGATAATTAGTTTAATCAATTAGCTATCCCAATGACATCATACATACTCGTTGGCATTGGTCTTGCAAATGACGATTCAACAAAAAACCAACCAACCATCCAAACAATTTTATCAATCCAACAAGTCACCCTTATCAAGTAATCTAAAATGTTGGCCAAAGGCAAAGCAACATTGGCAACTTTTTACTTTGTCCGACAACTCAAATATATTTGACCAATGAGTTCACTCAATGTCATTATAACTGTGAGCACGGGATTTTGCAGTCCCTCTCGCGAGACGATAATGACGTGTACCTGATTTTAATGCCTCAAATTTAAAATTCTCCTTGGAATTTTTATTACCAAAATAATATTCCTCGCGAATTTTTATTTGGTAGAATACAGTTCGGCGTGGCCGATAACGCATCCGGTGGGAGCTTGAACCGATGATTGGCACCCAAATAATAAATACCCTTTAAAATATTATTAAAAGTCAAAAAGATACCTTTTTACCCGCTATTAAACCACTTTTCCCAACTTTTTTGGCTTTTTGACCCAATAGCTGTCGGTATGCTAGAGGCTGATGCCGCCAGAGGCATCATCCATGTCGCCGGCGGTATCACCATACCGCTAGTGACATCGTCCATGCCGCCGGCGACATCACCATTCTGCCGGTGGCATGACCCGAAACGGGTCCCTTCACAGACAGCCTTTCGGCCACTTTCGATGGAATTATTAAAAAAGGCCCCAAAAATCACCCCATTTCACCTATAAAAGCACACCTTGAGCTGCATTTTAAGAGGGGGGGATTGAAGGTTAAGATTTTAAGGTGAGAATAGATTCTAGTGAGATAAGAATTAGATAAAACAGAAAAAAGAAGGATTCCGATCCATTTTTCCTAGTTTTTCTTATTTGAATTCTCTGATTGTGAGTTGAAATCAATAAGTCTTTAAGTTAAAATCAGCTTAGTTAGATTTAGAAACAAAAAGCACTTAAATTTGTCTTCAAATTATCGTAACAAGCTCACTGGAGGTGTTTTCTTCGGTTCACGAAGAGGTGGATCCATGACCTCGAGGTAAAAATCCTGAGTCTTATAGCTCCTGGGCATTAATACTACTGACTTGTGTTAATTTTTGTCAATTTATATTCATTTTTGGGTTTTCGGTCAGTCTTACTGCCACCACTGCTGCCCACAAGCTGATACCGCCGGTGACGTAATTGATGTCGCCGGCGGCATCACCTATGTCGCCAGCGGCTTCAGGCATGTCGCCAGCGGCATTAGTTATATCGTCGGCGGTATGACTTTCTGGACAACAGTTTTATTTTTCATTTATAATCCGGTTAAAATAATGATTGAGCCTAAAAATTACTTAAAACTGGAATTTTCTCGAAAAACACCGTTCACCTCCCATTTTAACCATCCGACCGGGCTTTATAATACTGTAAGTGCTAACAATCTCCTGTAGGTGGACATATATTGGATATTCAGGTACTTTATTTATTGCATAGAAAAAAAATGTATAGGACTTGAAAACCTTGTAATAATTTTATTTTTCGCACCCTTTTTTATGGCTGTAAATATCTTATTCATTGCTTCAATTGCTTGATAAGCACGAAAACAACAAAATAACTAAAAATACAAATAAATAGGGTGGATTAAACAGATTAAGAAAGAATGAAGTATCTTAACTTGGCCTAATGAAAAGTAGATAACATCATCCGAACTCGAAATCTCTACTTAAGGTATGGTCTAACCACCCGGTGGGAAAATCGTACCAAAAATTTCTCGGTTGAGCTGAACCGGGTGGCGACTCTATCCTAAGTGCGAGATTTCGATCTCATATCTTTTAAGCATTAAAATATGCAAAATCATTTTTCAAATCTATCACACTCATCTCCCCGACATGCCAATGGGCCGGCCCGACCGGGCCGGGCCCTGACACCGCCGCGCGAAACGTCATCCGCTCACAGTGGCGACTCTGCTGGGGACCTTTATTTAAACTTGAACTTTATTTCACAAAGTTTAAAATATTTTGATAATGTATTGAAATCATTAGCCAAATTAAAATTTCATTCCTTCTTATAGTGTTTTATCCTCACGCGTATAGATAGTTCGATAATTATAGGTACCCTATTTCATCCGAGAAGCTCACGAAGTATCACTCATGCCCTGTTGGAATTGAGGATGCCTAGTGGGTGGATCACTCGTTTTAACCAACACGTAAACTCCTACGATCGCACCTATTTAGGTAGTGGTTGAGTAACATGGAATCAAGGTAAACGAGAACCTTCTACATCAACAACCCTATACCAAAGCCGCTCTAGAAAAAGCCTTAGCACATCATTCCCCTTAGGATTAACCAAAACAAATAGAACAATTGGGACACGCTTCTTTCGCCATCACCGGTGAAGAGGCCAAACTCCATCCTTCCAAATGGGCGTTAGGCAGGAGTTATAAGGTTAGAAGAGGGGCGATTCGCGTGCTATATACTCTATGATCATGCACCCCCATGCATCGGCTTTAAGAGCCAACAATGAATCCGCTTACCCTTACCACTTCCACCCGTGGAAGAGGTTTAGCAACATACGTAGGACTTCTCTTGTACCTCTGTTGCGTCACCACATATCGCTATGTATGACGTGCACGTATGTTGGAGGGATAAGCCATCACGTCATCTCTAACCACATCTACGTGCAGCCATCCGTATTACACATCATTCCCAAGGCACGAAAATCATGCATACCATGCGTACCATTCACCAATCCATTCATGGTCTGATCCGCTGCCTACCATTTCAGTTAGGAGAAGGCGCACTAACCATCGTATCCCGACTTGGAAAAGGATAGAGCATCGCCTGATACGTCATCCTCTGACCCCAATTGCCACTACGAAAGTCGAAGGAATTCCCTACACCGATTCCAGTGAGGAATCAGATTCAGAATAAGTTCAGTTGAGCCAAAGTCCCTCTCGACTGACCATGTCTTTCCCAAGAAATGAAGGGACCCCTCCTCTAGAGAGCCCTTTGGTCCTACTTCCAGCTCGGGAATAGGATCTCAACCACCACCTGGTTTTGACTTTACCAGTGCTATGATGCAATTCCTAAACTCAAATGCTTTCTAAGCTTCTATCCAAACTATGGTTCAGGCAGCAGTTAAGTGAGCTCTAGAAGACAGAAATTTTGATCGAGTATCGGCATCTGACATTCAGGCCCCGAATGGTTCAACACAAATATTGACCAGTTTAGTAGAGGTGAGACCCGTCGCACCTGTGTTTCAATTAGCCCAACCCTTGACGAGTCCATTCTAGTTAGGGCAGACTTTAGCTCTCTTGTCACTTCGACCACTCCACCAGTCGTGCCTTTCAACCTGAGACCCTTCGCCCAAAGCTCTACTCCTCTGACATTCAATCACCAAAGCCCAGTTTCTTGGCCACTACCCTCCTTCATGCCTCCGCAGTTCGTCGTAACTCCTAAAGGCACTACCTACCCCCAAAATCCATTTACCAGCCATCTGACTATTCGCCCTATGCTGCCTCCGATATACAATGACCAGGTCACGCAACCTCCGGGCGTGACACCTGAGGTAGCCACTTTTGTTCGGCAAATGATAGCTTCCCAAACCATCAATGACCAGGTCACGCATTCTTCGGGTGCGACACCTGAAGCCCCAACCGTCTCTCACGAACCGGTCAGCGACCAGGTCACGCAACCTCCGGGCATGACACTAGAGATCCAAACTTACATCAACCGCCTCATCATTAATAAAAAACCCTGAGAGGGATGAGGATTAGGTCCCCGACAATTTTACTATACCAAATATGGCTCATTATCATGGCTTAGGAGCACCTGCCTCTCACATCATAATGTACGAAAGAGTGATGCGCGTAAAGAAGCTAAGTGATAAGGTGCTGACTGAGATGTTTCCTTGTTCCCTTCGGGGACTTGCACTCGAGTGGTATCACACTTTGCCGCAGCATATTATCGCTGACTGGACTCTCTTATCTGAGGCATTAAAACCTTTAAGCAGTACTTCAATAGGTGGATGTCGACTCAAGTCTTGTTGAAGTCCAAGCTTAGCCTTGAGGAAATGATTGTCAAACTCCTCGAAGGGTCTCTCCCCTTATTCCACAAGGAAATGGCTACAGATTCCTTTCTTTCTTACAAGGCTATGTTTGAGAAAGCTGAGAAAATTGAGCTCGAGGCAGAACGTGAAAAGGCCAAGAGAGCGGGGAAACCATGGCTCAGAAAGAACGAAGCTCAACCCTCAGCCCTAGTGCCGGCTAAGCCAAAAACACCGGCTGCAATACAAGCCATTTCTCATACCCCCACTATGCTACTTACAGCCAATCTAACTCCATCAACGATTGCCACAGTCCAACCTCTTTGCCCCTCTTTTGTTTTGACCAACCCCTATAAATTGCCCCTACGGGTCATCTTCCAACGCTTGAGGGAAGCAGGTTTTATACAGTCCCTTCAGGAATACAAGCCATCCAGACCTGAAGATAAGAATAACTTCTGTAATTATCACATTCAGGTGGGGCACCAAACCAACAACTGTAAGGCCCTGCTCTCAGCTATCCAGCGGTTGGTTAGCGAGGCGAAGATTGCTGAACCAGATAAAGCCCCAAGCACCATGAACAACCCTTTACTAAACTTCGGAAGTAAGGTCGGAATGGTCCAATCTGGTTTACCCAAAGCCACGGTCTTCGATCTCCTTGCTCGAGGGCCGGGCAGTAGTAACTCTATCCTAGTCATCAGTTCGGGTCTACCATCTTGCTCGGTTTTTTACCTTATCATCAGGCCAACCCAGGAGTCAACTCCATTCAGGGAATGGAAATTGATCCAAGCCAACCAAAGCAAGAGAGTCGCAGGCCTAAACCATTTATGGCAAAGAGAAAGAAAGCTGAGGGGAAAGCATTGTTCAGCGTAGATTCTTTTATTTCAAAGGAGAACTATTCTGATGAGGATGGGGAGATGGCTCGGGAATCCAAGGCCATAAGTACCAACTTGTTCAAGGTTGACCACCATGACCTTTTTTGTGTGGATAAATATGAACTACAAGACCCGGATTCGGACTCCGAAGAGCAATAGTACCTATTTAAGACACGAGCCACCAAAAGCATCTTGCTCGATAATGTCCTCAATATTACCCAGAGTGGTCGCATATATCAGCCGAAAGACCGATATCTTCATCTAAACAAAGACCTGATTCCTGGCAGAGTTGGAACTACCGTAAGACCCCCTTCTCCACCTCCTCCTGTCCCTACTAGTCTTGAGGTTGACCCCCTTATTACCCAGTTGAAAAACACCCAAGCCCGATACAACATTTGGCAACTGATAATTAACTCTGAAAGGCATCGTAAGGGTTTGATCAAGCGGCTACTAGATATGGAAGCTAATCCAACCACCTTAGTCGTTGAGATGTGCGCCACGATAGGAGAAGGCATACCCCCGAGAAAAGGGCCTCAGATCTTGTTTGACAGTTTTGATCTTACGCTTGAAGGAAGGGATCACAATAGGGCCTTGTTCATCTGGATTCAAATTCTTGATAAGATCATCCCGTGCGTCATGGTGGATGATGGCTCCGCCTTAAACCTATGCTCTCTAAAAATCCTTCCTCATCTGGGGCTGTCAGAGGACATGCTTGAAAGGTCCAACACGGTTATTAGAGCTTATGATGATTAAAAGCACAATGTAATTCAGACTTTTGAGGCCGAAGTCACTGTTGAAGGTGTCACAAGCAATGTACGTTTCACCATCCTTGACATTCCTGTTACATATTCTCTGTTGCTTGGCCGACCATGGCTCCATGCTTTAGGTGCAATACCCTCTACACTACAGTAAAAAATAAGCTAATCCATGATAATAGAATGGTGACTATAGAGGCCGATCCTGCTTCCGTCATGGCCATTATGGAAGCCGAAGCTAATCTAGAAAAGGGCCTCCAGATTGCCATGATTAGTAAAGCTTAAAAACCTCCCCCCCTTTAGCACAGCTACCTCCACGCGGGTATGGGCAAACTAATGAAGAAGTCTGATTATAGGCCTAACAAAGGTGGAGGAATACACGAACAAGGAATTATTGAGGCGTTGGAACCAAAAATCCTCATCCATGGAGCTGGACTGGGATATAAGCCTAGAAAAGCCTATCAACGCGTCCCTTATGGCTATTGCCACATGGTCACTGCTTGTGAAATCCAAGGAAAGAGGCCTTATAAAGGGGAGCCCGAACCAATCGAGTATGGCGGGAAAATGTGGCCCGGCTTTGAGGTTTTCAAAGATGTCTATGACTTCGAGGCTGGTCATTTGATAGTTTCAGCTGAGCCTACTGAGCCTGATACGCCTATCAATATGATTTCTGATAAGGCTAAGGGGAAAGACAAGATATATCCTGAGGATGAGCTTACTGATCCAGAAATTAAGGATGCCGTGGCAATCGTGACAAAAGCTATGGCACTACTGATAAAGAAAGGCTGGAAGGGTAACGGGAAAGAAGATGCCATGACGGCCATAGTAGAAAAGCTCGTCAGGGCTCTAACCAAAAAGGTTGACCTGTCTGAAGAGCTATCGCTCACTTAGGAGCATAACCTAAGCACCACCCTGACAGATGATACAGAGAACACCTTTCCCATCAACTCTGTCACTGAAGCCCCTCCGCCTGTAAATGAGGATATGGATGATGTAATTTTTAATATTTCTGATGTTTTTGATGCAAACAATACCGCTTTTGAGGCTTTTTACGCAATGAATAATTCCCGTTCTACTTACTTGTTTGATGTCTTTCCTGATGGATCCATGCATTCACATAACAATAAGAATGATGTTTTTGGCATTAGTGATACGCTATTAAGTGAAATAAACCTAAGTATGGATGACAATCCCAAAATGGTAACCATTTCCAAAGATTTAACTCCCGAGGAAAGAAGTGAGATCATAAAAGTGCTTAAAAATCATGTTAACGCTTTCACCTGGTCGTACAAAGACATGCCTGGGGTTGACCGACAAATCGCCGAACACAGGATCCCAACTGATCCTAAATTCTGACCTGTCAAATAGAAGCTCCACCGGTTAAGACCTGAATGGGCAGAATAAGTTAAGATAGAGGTTTCGAGGTTGATCGAAGCTCGATTCATAGAAGTAGTAGAATACCCAACTTGGTTGTCCAACATCGTCCCGGTACCAAAGAAGGATGGTAGGGTCTGAGTCTGCGTGGACTTCCGAGACCTCAATAAAGCCTCACCGAAGGACCACTTCCATCTCCCGCACATCAATGTCCTAATTGACAGCGCCGCCAGGGTGGCTATGTATTCATTCATGGATGGGTTCTCAGGGTACAATCAATTTTTGGTTAATATTACCGACAAAGTCAAAACAGCATTCATCACTGAGTGGGGGGTGTATTGCTACAAGGTAATGCCATTCGAGTTGAAAAATGTTGGGGCCACTTATCAGCGAGTTGTAACCGCCCTCCTACATGACATGATCCATAAAGAAGTGGAAGTGTATGTGGACGACATGATTGTGAAATCCGCCACTCGAGAGGAACACCCTGCTGTTCTTGACAAATTCATGACTCGCATTAAAAAGTATAATCTTTGTCTGAATCCAAAGAAATGCGTATTTGGGGTTACCTCCGACAAGCTGTTAGGACACGTGGTTAGCCAGAAAGGGATTGAAATGGATCCAGACAAACCCAAAGCCATCAGGGACATGCCTCCCCCTAAGACAGAGAAGGAGGTCCGATCGTTTTTAGGGTTCTTACAGTATGTTAGTCGATTCATTGGCCGCCTCACTACCATCTACGAACCTATCTTTAAACTATTAAAGAAACAGTAACCCATGGTATGGAATGATCACTGCCAAGTAGCGTTCGACAGAATCAAGGCATATCTTATCAATCCACCCGTCTTGACACCCCCCATCCCAGGAAAACCACTCATCCTTTATCTGGCCATTGAAGAAACGTCCATCGGAGCCATGCTTGTCCAAGAACATGATGATAAGCGCGAACATGCCATCTACTACCTAAGCAAGAAGCTATTAGATTATGAAACCCGATATTCGATTGTAGAGAAGACCTGTGCTACCATGGTTTGGCTCACTAAGAAGTTGCGACATTATTTCCAATCCTATCACGTCCCAGCCATAGCCAAAATTGATCCAATGAAGTTTCTTTATCAATCCCCTACTCTAGCCGGTAAATTATCCTGATGGCTACTTCTCCTATCTGAGTTTGACATTGAATATGTAACCCAAAAGGTCGTTAAGAGGCGGGCTGTAGCTGAATTCCTGGCTAATCAACCCCTCAGCTCCGACTATAAAGAAAATTTAGAGTTCCCTGATGAACAGCTTGCCTCTATTACAACCCTCGATGACAATTGGAAAATGTACTTTGATGGCGCTGTGAACCGCCGGGGAGCAGGTCTCGGGGTCATCATCGTCATACCAGATAATGAGATAGTCCCGTTGTCCAAACATTTAGAATTCGACGTCACCAACAACGACGCTGAATACAAAGCTTGCCTGTTTGACCTCGAGGCTCTTCTTCAAGTTCAGGCCCACTATATATCTGTCATCGAAGATTCGGCTCTGGTTGTTCGTCAGGTCACTGGAGATTGGAAAGTTAAAGAAGAATCCCTTTGTCCTTATATGGAGGCTGTCCGCGAATTGTCTGAGAAATTTACCTCATGCTTGTACCGCCATGTCCCTCGTGATGAGAATCAAATGGCAGATGCTCTCGCCACTCTTGCATCCTTGTGGGAAGGACCCCAACAGCAACCTATCCGCCCCTTGGTTTTGTTGTCCACCAAGATCCCATATCATGTTCAATCGACTCCTCTAGTTCTCACCATTTCATCCGAACCTTGTTGGTATTCTGACATCGTCCTATTTCTTCAGACCGGCCAATACCCTACAGATTCTTCTGACTCAGACCGTACCACCCTACGACGGCTTGCTACCCAATTTCGTATTGTAGACAATGACCTATTCAAGTGCACCAGCAATGGCCTACTTCTCCGTCGCCTCTCTGATTCCGAGGCTCAGAATGTAATGACCCAGGTCCATGCCGGCGACTGCAGCCCTCATATGAATGGTCTTGCCCTGCAAAGAAGATCCAGCGACTAGGGTATTTTTGGCTCACTCTCACGGCCGATTGTATTGCCCAGGTCAAACGATGCCCCAATGCTAGGTCTACGGAGATATGCGGCATCTGCCACCGACCGAGCTCCATCACTTATCCATCCCTTGGCCATTCTCGACATGAGGTATAGATATAATTAGAGAAATCTGTCCTTCCTCAACAAATGGCCACAAATTCATTATGGTGGCAGTAGATTACTTTTCAAAATGGGTGGAAGTAGAATCCTTCACCAATGTCACTGCCAGGCAGATGGCCAAGTTCAAAGAAAAGCATATCTTTGCTCGGTATGGGCTCCCACATCATATAGTCTCAGACAATGGAGTACAATTTCAAGGAGCAACTGCTTCACTGATTGAGAAGTATAGAATCGAGCACCATAGGTATTCTCCATACAGACCACAGGCAGCCAATAAATCGGTGAAGATGATTCTTTCTAAGATGATAGCCGGTTACAGAGATTGGGCGGATAAGCTGCACTTTGCTATCTAGGGATATTGCACCAGCATACGTACCTCGACAGGCCAAACCCCATTTTCCCTGGTCCACGGGATGGAAGCAGTCTTGCCAGTTGAAACTCAGGTGAACTCATTAAGAGTTGCTCTAGACGCTAAGTTAGAAGAATCCGAATGGACTCGGGCAAGATTTGAACAGTTGAACATGATGGATGAACAAAGGTTGAAAGCCCTCGATAGTCTTCAGATGTACCAACAACGTATGGATCGGACATATAACAGTCGGGTAAGACATCAAAAGTTCCCCCTGAAGGCCAGTGATCTGGTCCTCAAGCAGTTGAAACACTCCACCACTGATGTTAGAGGTAAATTCAGGCCAAACTGGAAAGGACCATATATGATAAAGAAGCTGCTTAGCAAAGGGGCAGCTAAAATTATGGACATGGATGGGAACGAGTTCGTAAATCCCGTAAACTAAGACAGTCTTAAGCGTTATCATGTTTAATTCAAAAGAAACAAACCAGAAAAGTAGCACACCAAAAAATGTATATGTGATAATCACCCGCCTTTTAGTCTTTTACTGATCGGGTAAAAATTAGGGTGATGCACGACGATTGGTATTCTGCAAACCAACCATGCAAAAATTAGGGGATAAGACAAACCCGCTAGATTGAAAACCTGAGAAGGGCAACCTAGGCAAAAGTTAGGGTATGTGAAGAGCGAGTGCCTTCTAGAAAACCGATCTCGGCTAGTCGGCACCGGGAGTTAAATTGATGGGAATGTCAACCAAACATCATGTACTTTACTTTATCTCAATTAATAAAAGTTCTCTTTTGTTAAAATCTAAATGCTTATGCTTATGTGAATCTTGTATTCATAAGTCTAAGACAACTTCGACAAGCTTTGAACAGAGTTCATTTTGTTTCATTTTAGATTATTTAAAAAAAATAAATAAAAAAAATAGAGACCTGATGGTTCCGAAAAAAGCAAGACTCAAAACGAACTTCCCGCATCATCTTCACAGTACCTAGAGATCCGCCTCGGTGTGTTAGTAGAAGAGGGATCTTCTTCCCGCTCCGAGCATTCCCCCTCAAAACGGGCCCATGACCGCTTCCGATGGGTCGGCAAACCTCTTATCTCGGCAAGCCATCCTTTGTAGTGTGTGTTAGTTTCAGTGGTTTCTAGTTGATCGTAATCTAGAATCTCAAATACAGCCTCCCTGGACCACTTCTCCTGAATATGGTTGACCCACCTAGCTTTGTAAACTCTGATCTGATTGTGGGGCAATTTGATCGGGACTCTCTGCCTTTTGCTATACGGACGACATAGCCGGTATGGGGTATAAAATGAAGATTTCTCCAGACCTATCAATTGAACACATGCTCCCCAAGATTCTACGACCACATCCTGAATTCTCCACCATGGACTTACCCACTGAACCTGCGCGTCAGTATAACCCCTCAGAATAGGCACCCAACAGTCATATGTTAACTTGTCAAAATTGGCCCGCATAAGCCCTCTCTCCCTCAGATGGACGGGAAGATACTTTTTCGGATTCCCTCATGGTGCCTCCCTCAACTTTAGCTTCTCCATCAGCTAGACCTATAATGCAAAACTCGGGTAAGGATAGGGGAAAGAAATGTTTGGATCAGAAAGAATAAAAGATACCTATAATGATATGAATTAATCCCCAATGAGTGACGAGTCAACAGAAGCAGCATCCACGTTTAACAAAACATCGGCCAACCCCACAGCTACAGGGGAAGCCCCTGTCGACATAGGACCGATAAGGGAAATCAGCCTGAGCAGAGCAATCAGGCTCACTCTACACATAAACTCCGCCATGAGTAATAATGCCACCATGAATGGCCAACCAGGATGGGATCGGGGCACTCCACGACACCACTCTAGAACTGCTTTGAGCTGAAACCCAGGTTTGTCAGGCAACTGAGATAGAAATGGGTGGACAGAATCTAAATTCCATAGCCCTCGTGGAATTCCATCTATGCCAAAATGAAAGTCCGGCAACGCCAGCGAAATGCATTTAGGACATGGTGTCCCCAAAATAGCATGGAATTCTTCGAGCAAGGGGCAAAGCTCGAATGATGAAAATCGGAAAACGTGGTCCATTGGATCCCAAAAAGGCAGTGCTGCTTGAAGGAATTCACGGCTTACAGGCCATACCGCGATATATCGAAACCCCTAAAGCCTGAATTTTTCAAGCCTCTTCCAGTCTGCATTCCCCAGACTCTGCAGAAAACCCCGTAGGTTTTGATTATGGGTCACCATGATAGAAATGGACAGAATGGTCGAAATCAGATTGCTAGAAACTTGATGCTGTCGGCGATATGAGTGAAGCCGCCGGCGATGTAATTGATGCCGCCAGCGATATAGGGTCAATTTGGGCGATATCAGATGATGCCGCCGGCGATATGGACTTTCAGACAGCCCTATATATATTATTTTGGCCCGATCAATTTAGGCGATATGGACCATGCCGCCGGCGACATGGACTGAGTTTTTCGACGGCATCAGAAGCATTTCATCCATTTCAGACCTGTATAAAGCCTGTAAATAATCTTATGCTATGTTTCCAATGCCTTATCAAATAGAAATTCTTTTTTTTTCATTCAAAATAAAAGCCCGAAGGCGCAAATCACTCAAAATGTACCAAGACATCTAGCCTACGACAAAACCAAATTATCCAAACCCTAATGTATCGAGGGTACAAACCAAGAACTCAAAAGCAAAACGAAAATGAAAAATAAAACTAAGCATGCCGGCCACTACGGTCGGGGGGGATGAAACGTCATCAGGGCTTGCGAGCCAATCATCAACATCGTCCTCGTCTTCCTCCCTTCCCTCTGTCATAGGCACACTACTGGACTCCTCAGCCGTAGTAAACGCATGTCTGCCGGCTGGCATCTTGATCCCCCTACGACTGGTGCTCCCGGGGTGCGCATGGTCCAGGTTTTGCTTACTTCTCTGTTCCTGATCGGTGGCTGCCAGCTGACCCTTGAGATCACTCACGCGATGCTGTAAGACCACAGTCTCCTCCTCACACCGCCGCCGGGCTGCATCAAAATCAGACAAGGAAAGGGCCAAGAAATCCTGTAAACTAGAGAAAATATCAGCAGTGCATGTCATGCATAACATCCATACATACATCCCATCTTAACATGTGCATAAAACACCTAAACGAGGAGCGACTGTCTAATAAGGGTATCCCGGAGAACAAAATTGTTCTCTGCAAGCTACTCCACGTGACTCCGCGCCACCTGAGAAATCCAAAAGGCAAATCCTTAGACAACCGCATCCAAGGCTTAATAAGAAAATAATTATTAGGCCTTACGTAAGTAGTATTTTCAGGTATGAAAATCGGAGCTTGCCGGCTCGAGCCAATATTCCTATGGGAGAATTCGCCTCGGGAGTTCATCAACAGGAAGGTGGTTTCCAACGGATTGACCAATTGCCCCTCCACAAAGTTTACGCCCTCCGGCACACCATAGTGCCGGGTCCCACTTTGGTTGTACCGACCCCTCTTTCTCGCGGGTTCCTACAAAACATGAAAGCCACACGTCGACAACATTCCTAAACAACTTTAAAATCGTACACACAAGCACAATCATACCTCAAAACAACGTTGCTCCCCTTGGGACATTGGTACGCTCCCGCCAGCTGCACCTACCTCATCCTCCCCTCAGGGTCGACCGCAGCATCCCCTTCAAGCGCCTCATCCTCATCATCATCCTCCACATCGATGTCCACAATGCCTTTGAGGCGCCTCTTCTCATCCTTCAACCGTTGCTCGTTGTGATACTCAATCATATCATTTCCATGGATGCGAGGACACACTGGGAGTAGACGTTGCAGAAGCTGCTTGTAGAGGCCGGGAACACTAGGGATCACTCGGCCGTTCCCTTTAATATAATCAGCTTTGTTAGCTCAGAAGAGATCACCAAATGGGGCCACCATAAGCCCCTAGGAGGATTGGCAGGCACTGGTCTAGCAGCCACCGGGATGGACCTCCAGCCCCGGATGCGCTCACCTAGATACCACTATTGAGACAGAGGGCACTCGATCACGAACCGGCGGTCATCTACCTCTCTCCAGACCCTTGCGACCTTGGCCAAATTCTCCACCCCATTGAATGGATCCAAGACGAGCTATATCAAAATAACCAATATAAGTCCATAGGCAATTTTTTGTTTCATCTAAATGCAAAAAAATAAAGACTAAATAAAAAAATTGCATACCGAGCTCAACCGCATGCTTCTTAGGACCTCTTTATACTTCGTAGGGTACTTGGCCTTCCCACCGATGCCCCCGCACCAACGAGCGAGGAAATGAGAGCCCGACGGCACAACCTTCTTAAACTCCACCGGTAGGAGGATCTGATGCTCGAAGGCCCAGGCCTGCACAAATGATGACCAATCAATTCAAAAAGCATCATGCAATAAATGAGAACGCATACTATCAAGAGAAATATTTCTAAAAAGTTATACCTGGAGTAGCAGGTGGCAAAGGCGAAGGACTTTCTCCTTCTTCCGGGCTCCCACATCCAGCCTGTGGTACAACTGGGCCAAGATAGCCCTCGGCCAATTCTTCCTCCTGATTCCCGGCACCTCTTCCACCACGGTTATAAGCATATAGTTAATCTTACTCCCCGAGATTGGGAAGAACAGCACAGTGAGTAGAGAAATCATGAAGGAACGGATACAAGCCTCCCTCTCCTCCTCAGGCACTACGTCCACCCGGGTCTAGTGATGGTATAACTCACCATAGGATAGCCGCCCAGAAATGGGCTTCAGACCAATCGACTCCTTTACCCACCTCACCACGGGCCTCTCAACATGGTACTTGTCCATATAAGCATCAAAATGTATGACCTCATCCATCCAAGGGAGGCTGGTCATGGCTACTACATCAGAGGGGGTAATTATAGCTTCCCCAAAAGAGAAATAGAAGGTATAGGTGGTCTCAGACCACCTTTCAATTAGGGTCGTTACTGCAGAATGAGGAAGCTTAGGCATCAGTATAGGCATTATCCGTGCCAAATCCCTAAACCCGGTCTCATTAATTGCAAGCACAAGCTCGGGGTCATTCTCCGAGATATGGTGCCACCATTCACCAATGGTGCCCATCTCCCTTGTGTAAGTCAATTCATATGGCTGCAAAATTGGAAACAAAATGGATCAGTCCTGCTTATTTTTTATCAGAAAAGCTGCTGATGTCGCCTCCGTTGAAAGTGATGTCGCCGGCGGCATCACTCCATACCGCCAGCAGCATGGTTCATATCGCCGACGACATCACCTTAAACAGAAGCGACATCAGACTCCCATAAGCCCTTTTGCAAGGACTGATGTCACCAGCAACATCACTCATGTCGCCGGCTACATCACCTTAAATAGAAGCAACATCAGACTCCTATAAGCCCTTTTGTAAGGACTGATGTTGCCAGAGACATCACTCATGTCGCCAGCGACATCACTATGTGCGGGCAGAACCAGTTTTCTCCGAAAATCGCACCCATCGTGCTAAAATCACATAAATTGCAATCAATCGAACAATAAGCCCAAAAACGATAAAAATTGATCCTAAAGCATGCAATATGACCAATCTATTTCACATTTAAACCCCTATCATGGCATAATTTCAAATCTAAAGCCAAATGAAATCGAATCAAAAAAGAAGTGATTCGGGTTTTTATGAGATTACTTGAACATAACAGAGGTGTTTCTCCTTCTCCGGAGTCAGATTGGTGATAGGAGAGTTAATGCCATAGCCATACATTTTGGCCGTCTCCTTCAGGCCATATGCACTAGGAACGGAGAGGATTTTCAATCCCTCAACGGAAGAATCGGGCAGGCTCTCCCTAGCCTTGGATTTACCCCTGAAAGCCTTGGTGATTCTCTTCACGATTTCAAAAAACAAAGGAAGAAGTCAAAAAGCTTTGGAGAAGAAGAAGAGAGGGGGATGCGGTTTCTGAATAGTGAGGAAGAAGGGAAGTTCCATTCCCTTTTAAACTGCCGCGCGGAATTCGAGGAGTTTTAATTTGTCTAAAACTGTCTGTTCACATAGCCTCTTTTAGTTCAAATTTTGAAATTATCTGACCAGTCAAAGCTGTCATGTGGCACTCATACCGCCGGCGGTATCAATTCATGCCTCCAGCGATATCAGTCATGCCGCCGGCGACATCGCTCCTCCAAATCAGATTTTTACACAAGCCCGACCGAAGGGCAATCTCTTTGAAGTGAAAGTCCGACCAAGGGACAATTTCCTCAAAGCACAAGTCCGACCAAGGGACAATTTCTCCACGAAGCACGAGTCCGACCAAGGGACAATCTCTCCACAAAGCAAAAATCCGACCAAGGGGCAATCTCTACAAAGCTCAGGTCCGACCAAGGGACGATTTCCGCAAAGCTCAAGTCTGACCAAGGGACAATTTCCACAAAGTGCAAGTCCGACTAAGGGGCAACCAATCTCCACAAAACAAGAAACCCGACCAAAGGGACAATCTCTACAAAGCTCAAGTCCGACCAAGGGACAATTTCCTCAAAGCACAAGTACGACCAAGGGATAATCTCTCCACGAAGCACGAGTCCGACCAAGGGACAATCTCTTCACAAAGCATAAACCCGACCAAGGGGCAATCTCTACAAAGCTCAAGTCCGACCAAGGGACAATTTCCGTAAAGCTCAAGTCCGACCAAGGGACAATTTTCGCAAAGCCCAAGTCCGACCAAGGGGCGACCAATCTCTACAAAGCGTAAGTCCGACCAACGGGCAACCAACCAATCTACAAAGTGTAAGTCCGACCAAGGGGCAACCAATCCACAAAGCGTAAGTCTGACCAAGGGACAAGCTGGTCACCCATCAGGTATCATTCCTATCCCTCGCTCTTTCTGGTGATCATACTGACATATGGCAGCAGTGATCCCCCAAGGGGCAGCCTGTGAGCATGGGATTTTACAGTCCCTCTCACGAGACGATGATGACGTGTACCCATTTTAATGCCTCAAATTTAAAATTCTCCTCGGAATTTTTATTACCAAAATAATATTCCTCACGAATTTTTATTTGGTAGAATACAATTCGGCGTGGCCGATAACTCATCCGATGGGAGCTTAAACCGATGATTGGCACCCAAATAATAAATACCCTTTAAAATATTGTTAAAAGTCAAAAAGATGCCTTTTTACCCGCTATTAAACCACTTTTCCCAACTTTTTTGGCTTTTTGACCCATTAGCTGTCGGTATGCTTGAGGCCGATGCCGCCAGAGGCATCATCCATGCTGCCGGCGGTATCACCATACCATCGGCGACATCATCCATACCGTCGGTGGCATTACCATGCCGCCGGCAGTATGACCCAAAACGGGTCCCTTCACAGACAGCCTTTCGGCCACTTTCGGCGGAATTATTAAAAAATGCCCCAAAAAGCACCCCATTTCACCTATAAAAGCACACCTTGAGCTGCATTTTAAGAGGGGGGATTGAAGGTTAAGATTTTAAGGTGAGAATAGATTCTAGTGAGATAAGAATTAGATAAAACAGAAAAAAGAAGGATTCTGATCCATTTTTCCTGGTTTTTCTTCTTTGAATTCTCTGATTGTGAGTTGAAATCAATAAGTCTTTAAGTTAAAATCAGCTTAGTTAGATTTAGAAACCAAAAAGCACTTAAATTTGTCCCCAAATCATCGTAACAAGCTCCACGGAGGTGTTTTCTTCGGTTCACGAAGAGGTGGATCCACGACCTCGAGGTAAAAATCCTGAGTCTCATAGCTCTTGGGCATTAATACTACTGACTTGTGTTAATTTTTGTCAATTTATATTCATTTTTGGGTTTTCGGTGAGTCTTAGTGCCACCACTGCTGCCCACAAGCTGATACCGCCGGTGACGTAATTGATGTCGCCAACGGCATCACCTATGTCGCCAGCAGCATCAGTTATATCATCGGCGGTATGACTTTCCGGACAGCAGTTTTATTTTTCATTTATAATCCGGTTAAAATAATGATTGAGTCTAAAAATTACTTAAAATTGGAATTTTCTCGAAAAACACCGTTCACCTCCCATTTTAGCCATCCGACCGGGCTTTATAATACTGTAAGTGCTAACAATCTCCTGCAGGCGAACATATATTGGATATTCAGGTACTTTATTTATTGCATAGAAAAAAAATGTATAGGACTTGAAAACCTTGTAATAATTTTATTTTCCACACCCTTTTTTTATGGCTGTAAATATCTTATTCATTGCTTCAATTGCTTGATAAACACGAAAACAACAAAATAACTAAAAATACAAATAAATAGGGCGGATTAAACCGATTAAGAAAGAATGAAGTATCTTAACTTTGCCTAATGAAAAGTAGATAACATCATCCGAACTCGGAATCTCTACTTAAGGTATGGTCCAACCACCCGGTGGGAAAATCATACCGAAAATTTCCCGGTTGAGCTGAACTAGGTGGCGACTCTAAGCTAAGTACGGGATTTCGATCTCGTATCTTATAAGCATTAAAATATGCAAAATTATTTTTCAAATATATCACATTCATCCCCCGTCATTCGAAACGGGCCAGCCCGATCGGGCTCCGGCCCCGGCTGCCGCCGTGCGAAACGTTGTCCGCTCACAATAACTTTATTGTTCGACAACTCAAAATTGTCGCCTACTATTTGGAAAGCTTCTTGCTTAGTTGGCATTCCCAAGTAAGAGATTCCCCAGTGCCACATCTTATTAGTATCCGCAACCATAGAGCATACCAACGCTATAACTGCTAGCATTGGTAAGCAAAGAGCCTACCAACGTTGTGGCCAATTGGAATTACCTAAGTATAAAGCTTTCCAATGCCACGACCCATTGACATTCGCAAGTGTAGAGCCTACCAACACCTATTGGCATTTTCCAAAGCATAAAGCTTTCCAACGCAATAATTAGTTAGTATTTGTAAGAATATAGCCTCCCACCACCACAATGTTGGCATCAGCAAGCATAACAAAAATATATCAAAACTAGCAAATTCACTACGGTAAAACACTCATCATAAGGTAACTATTCAGTCGGTGTACACCATAAAGACTCAAAGACACAAAGGGGAACATCCCTATTAGATGATTTCATAATGCAAAATCATAGAAACTCTTCGAAGACTATTCTCACTGGAACATTGACATTGTCCAATCTAATTGAGGTTCTAATCCAATTCAATTCAATTGAAACCTCCATCGGATACTCTCCAAAGGTTATTTTATTTGGAATACTAGCATCCTTCAATCTAATTGAAGATCCAAACCAATACAATTGAAGCCCTCATCCAATCAAACATGATTGGGTTGGTCCACAGCTAAAACACTAATAAAACATCAAAAGCTATTATACTACAAAATCAGTCCAACAATGCCTCCCAAGTCCCCCAAGAGACAAAATATATAGGTATAACTTATTACGAGGATACGCTCCAACATAAAGGCACCATATTCGAAGGGAATCTTATTACGAGGATACGCTCCAACACAAAGGCAACATATTCAAAGGGAATATCTTCAATTATGTGGTCGTTATTGCTTCCAATACCATGCCTAAGAAGTGATCACTAATAAATTTGTTACATAAAAGAATGTCCGACATACTTCCATAAAATCGAATCCAATCGATACCAAAATGCATCTACCAAAGTAAAGTTCAAATGACCCCTCTCATTAGAGCCAACTAAATCTAAGGCATCATGCTAACTCAAAAAAGTACCCAATAAGATTACTTTTTACCAACTCAAGATCTAAACTAATAAGTTATGTCAATGGGGATACGACCGATCAAAATTATTACCAACACAAAGTTGAGATTGGATTTAATGAAAACCTCGTAATAATATCCCCCATCAGTATCAAAAGATATGATCCAACAGATCTGTAGACCCATTTCCAACATAAAATTGAGTTAGCTACAACAGTAAAACCAGACTAAATCAAGTTCACAATAATAGAAATCGTAATAATTATTACCAATCCAAAACATTCATAAGATTATCTGAACCAATCCAATAATAACAAAAGCGAATACAAATCCCAACGCTATTTAGATAAACGACATCCACCAATCGTCCAATATAAAATATCACACTACTACCAACACCAACTTGGTCGATAGAGGGAAACATACTATCCTTCATTCCAAACCACTAATCAAAGCCAAGTAGCCATAAATATACAACATACAACTCAAAATACTATTTATCCAACTATCACAAATACAATTGAAACATCATTGTCAATATAGATAACAACCAAACTATCAACGATTTCCAATGCACCAACCCAACGCAAGGTTGTTATTGCCAACACCTAATTCATGTTGCTAACATCATATCATGTTGTCAACAAAACTATCATGGCCACTGAAGAAATGGTCGCCGCCAATGTAAGAGGAATGTTGGCAATCCAATGCAAGGTCGTTGTTGCCAATGCCAATGATTATCATTGCCAACACAAAATTGTCGCTGCCAATGCAAGATGGTTGATACCAAAGCCAAATATTACCATTGCCAACGTATAAAAGCAACATCCTTAACAAACCAAAGCTAGGTCAATGAGGCCATTTCCCTATGCGGAATTGAAGATAAGGCTCAAAGTAGCCACTACATGAGGGAGTGTCCAACGGATAACTTGTTGGTCACACATCAAAGTATAGAACATTCCCAAAGGGTGTATGTCTAACAAGGAGTGAAACCTGATGAATGTAACATTCAAAAAGAAGTGCTCACCAAAACCCTTTAAAGGGAGGGATGATAAAATGAAGGGTAAACTTTAAAAAAAGTACCTTGTGTTTTCACTCAATTACAAAACGGGGTCTGAGGAATTTTTTTTTGCAAAATGGGGTCTGTGGTTTTAAAAAATTTGCAAAAAGAGGCCTTTGACTTTAAAATAATGATGTTACATTGAATATTTTAAACAATTTAACATTCTAATGATTTGACCTTATAATTTAAAAAAATATACGTCAGAGTTTGAATAATTTTTGGAGATATTTTTTATTTTTATGATTTTTTATAGTTTGTTATCATAATTTAGTTAAAAAAAATATTTGCACTACTCAAAAAATTTCAAAAAATTTCACTGATGTGTATTGTATTTTTAATAACTATCCCAAAAAAATTTAGATAAAAATGAACAAGATTACCTATTTTTGTGACATAATTTAATATTGAGGATCCTTTATTTTCAAATTTTTTGAAACCACGGACCCTGTTTTGTAAAAAAAAAAATTCCACAGTCCCCGTTTTGCAAATGAGTGAAACCACGAGGTACTTTTTTTAAGTTTACCCTAAAATGAAAGCAATCACATTCGCTACCAGTTATGTCAAACACACTCACAATAACCAACAAGAAGACACCCAATAGAGAAAATATCGCATTTACCAAAGAAAACACCTAATAGGATTATTCCTACATGTTAATAAATCATGCCAACAGGAGAAAATTACCAACAAAGTTCAGAACACCCTCCCCAACATAAAATCAGATTGGGCTTGAATAGCAATACCCCTATCTCAACGCAAAATCTAATCCAACGAGATTCACGACATCAAATCGTTGTTGCAAAAAATAAAAACAAAAAATGAAAAATTATTACCAACCAACAGAGGTACTTGCCTCAACAAACCTGTCATATACAGTACTAATTAATGCAGAAACTATCAGTCATAATTAAAGTACAAGTAACTATTAAATATATGAATATATTTCTTAATTTGTTACGGGGGACATGTGGCATGCACTTTATGACACAAAGCCCCTATTCCACCTCTCAAACAAGGCCCATAAGGCCCACAAACCATTCTCATGTCCCTATAAAAAGGGACCTCCTCACACTCCAAGATGGGGGAACATAATCTAATTCTCTCTAATAGCTCTTACTTACCCTTCCCAACACGACTTGGTACAGATAGACCAAATCATCTCCCGTTGGCAGACCAACCATGCCATAAATTACGCACTTTTGCCTAGGGATTAGAATTCTCTAAAATCGGATAAATGTTTAGTTCTAAATTTAGATTAATCCCAAACAAAATTTAATTTCAACTTCACCTAATTTTAGAGTGTCAATGAAATAGTGTAAAATTAAAGCTAAGCAAATCTGATATTAGTAGACTTGTTCCTCGGGCGGACTGAGTCGGGCCTAATCGGGCTTTTTACTAAAAACATCAACCTAACCTTGATTCAGTCCATACTTTAAAACATCGGGTTCAGAATAGACTTGCGAGGTCATTATCAAGCCCGACCAAAAGCCCATATATATTTTTCCTTTTAATTCTGTTTTATAGATTATATAGAAATAAAAAGACAAATAGTATGCAAATATATTTATATGCTACATATAATTACATTATTTACTTAAACTATGTAATAAAAAAAGTAAGATTTATTGTAATAAATTTTAAAACTTCAATAGATTAAATTATACAAAACTAATATAATTATAAAATACACTATATAAATATATAATAAATAAAATTATTATTTGTTAGGTCAGGCTCAAGCTAGACTTGAGTATTTATATAAAAACTATGCCAAACTATAAATTATTGGGCTTTAACGTGCTCGTACACGGGCCGAGCTAGAATTTATACAAAAATAAATGTCCAAGCCCGAACCATTTAAGCTGGCTCAGGCCAGCCCGAGCGGGTACCTTGGTGTGTGAACATGTCTAGATTTTAGCCGGTGGGCAGTCAACAAAGAGCTAATTTTTTTGTCGCGTGGTGTTAGATAAAATAAAACATGACAAGTGCCCTTAGGTGACTCGAAACCCACAATTACAACAAGAAGGACTATCTCTTTTAGTCAAAAGAGTCAACAACGGAAACCCTCTCATTTCATTGTCTCTGATCTTCCTCATCTCTGGAATTTTGTGTAAAATGTCTGCGACTTTGGTGGGGCAGGATTCTCTGATGCATCAAGCTTGGAATTTACTTACCAATGAATCGACCACATCAATTATGTTATATAGAAAAATTCCAAGGGAGAATCCCACATCGCTTGGAAAAGCTAAGTGATATGAGTTTATAAGTTAATTGGATCCTCTAACCTATTGGACTAGTCTTTTAGGCTTAACTCGTCCAATTAACTTATAACAATTGGTATCAGAGTAACGCGGAGTGGTGGCTTGTGCAGTGGTGACCCACGGATTAATTGCCCATAGAGTGGTGGCATACGGGGTGGTAGCCATGACCAATGTAGCCATGACCAATGAGGACGTCGGTCCTATAGGAGAGTCAAATGTTATGTGAAAAAATACCAAGGGAGAATCCCACATTGCTTAGAAAAGTCAAGTGATATGGATTTATAAGTTAATTGGGTATTCTAATCCATTGGACTAGTCTTTTGGGCTTAGATCTCCCAATTAATTGGGAATTTGTCAAGAGGGGTCACCTTTTCTAAATTAATTACAAAGTTGCAATAACAGCTAAACATTATTCATCATTCATTGTTTAACATTTAATCTATATATTTACGTTCTATTTAAGGCCTTGTTTTGTCATTAAGGGTTCCCCCCCTTTTTATGCTTTTTCTCTCTTCATCAGGTGAGTTCTTCTTCTTCTTCTTCTTCTTCTTCTTCTTCTTCTTCTTCTTCTTCTTCTTCTTCTTCTTCTTCTTTTTGATTTTCACCATTGATTGAACATTTTTTTGCCTATTTTGCGCCTGCATTTTTTATTATGTTCGTTGAATCCTAAATTGAATTGTTTCGTGGTTTTCTAATTTCATTCTTATCTCATTCTTTTGATTTAGAGATTTTAGTTCATTATGTTGTCTCTAATGGAAGATTTTATTGTCTTGATTCATTCTTTTGATTTCATTTTTTGTAGTTTGTTGTCTCTAATGGAGGATTTAGAGTTCATTCTGTATTTTTTTTAACATTCTATCTGTTGAAATTGAAGTGCACGCCATGTGTTTGATAAAATACTAAGTTGTTTGCTTTTATTATTGGACATCTATTGAATATCTATTGGACATCAATTGGGCATATATTGGACAATCAAGAATGATTTATCTTCTCGCATATATATTCAATTGAAAGCTCAAAATATGATCATAACCAAGTATCCTCTGTGTGTGTCAACAATACCTTCTTTTTTTGGTGATGTTGAGGGTAATCGATTCTTAAGCTTTTGTTCCTACTTATTCTTTCATTGTTTTGCATTTTATTGTTTCTGTTGTTAGTTCTAAGATCTCTATCAGATATCTATTTGTTACTTACTATTTTACAGTTCTTAGCTTGTGTTTATTAGATGTTTTGTACTTTATCTATCATGTATCTATTATATCACTATTGGATTTCTATAGTATAAATGTTGTATTTTTGCTGTCATCTAGTTTTTTTGTATTTTGTTCACTAGATTGTTGTTGTTCGTTTTAGCAGTTGTTGGCATGTTTTCATTAGAATTTACTATCAGTTTACTATGTCTCTATTGGTTGTCTGTAGGTTATCTTTAGGTTATCTATTGTATATTAGTTACATTTGTTATTGGTTTAATTTTATTAAGTCATGTTTTTTTGTTTTTTTCACACATAGGTTTTGTAGTTAATGGGAATATTAATTGTATTGTCTCTGTTGGTGAAGATGAGATTGATTATGATCCTTTGATTTCTGCTGCTCAAGAAGATTTGAGCAACGATAATGATCTTTACGTACAGAATTTATCTGAGGTTGCATTAAATGAGCTTTATATTTTTGTTGAGACTAATTCGATGGAAAATTTTGTTTATGAAGTTGTCACTACGGACCCAAATGTTGATTCTTTTAAGACTGGTCTGGTTTTTAAAGACAAGGATATACTTAAGGATGCTATGAGTTTTTATTCCATGAGAAATAGTTTCCATTTTATAATAGATAAATCATGTCCGAAGCAGTTTTAAATTAATTGCGTTTTTGCAAGCTGCCCTTGGTTTTTTAGAGCTACCGATAGACAGAACAACTCGTTGTGAGGAAATTTTCAAACGTGCACACGTGTGATATTGATGAAAGGAACGGTATGAAGAGGCATGCTACCACCGAGTTAATTGCCACCCGCTGCAATCGATACATAATTGGGTTTTACGTGATGCTGTTGTTTTTCCTCCCGATGTTAAGCCTAAAGTAGTCAATTCAAGAAAAGAAATGTAACATTCCGCATGTGAGAAATCCAAGTCTTCGGTGAAATGCAGTGCTTGTGGAAGAATTGGCCATAATAAACGATCTTGTCGGGGCAAGAAATAATTTTTTTTGTCTTTGTTATGTGTTTGAAATAGCTATTTGATCTTTGATCTCTATATACTACAATTTTCAATAAGGAATTGAACATTGATGTATCTTTCTTTCCATTTATTGAATAATGATCATATTTAGTTAGTGTTCTTTTTTTACTTTGTTTGAATTAAGTGGTATCATTTTGCTGTCTACTGATAAATGTATGATGTCTATAGGATTTCTATAGGATGTATAATGCTTTTCTGGGATTTTATATTATGAACCTGACTTTTTACACCCTTCTCCAATCCAAGGGTTGAAAATTTATTAGGGAGTATTTAATTAGAGTGAGAAAATAATTAATTAATTGTTAATAAATTCTCAACCCTTAGATCGGAGAAGGGTGTAAAAAGCCATGTACATACTATAAAATCCCTACATTCTATAGGATTTCTATAGGCATTGTATGTGATCCCTACTAATACCAATTTATTGCTGTCATTCTTGAAAGTTTTTCTAACTTTCTATTTCATATATTGAACATGTCTGATATCTACTGTAAGTGTCATACTTTTTCAATTGAATTACGAAACAGATATTGTATTCTAGTAGAAGAAGACAATTCCATATCTTGTAAACTTCAAATATGTTCAAAGGGACATCAATTCCAACTACTTAGATCCCTAATTACACAAGATTTCCAGAATTCAAACATAATTGATCATCAAAACTATCTCTATTGACTGTCTATTGTGTCGATATATTGCTCATGGCTCTCAAGTTTGTTTTTTAGATATTCCCTTCCATGCCTATATAAGCTCAAAGCTAGCCAACTGTGTTATATGGATTTGACCATCAAACTGATCTAGGATTGGTTTCTGCTCAGTCATGTACTCCAAAAAGCTCAGCCTAAAGATACTAGAATCGCTGCAACTTATTTTGAAATAGAATATCAATATTACAATAAAAAAATTTTGATTAAGAAGATGTAATAAATCAATCCAAATACTGCTTTAATTATAATTATAAAAGACTTAAGAACAAGTTACACCGTGCTTCCAAATAATTACTCATTAATCAGACAAATTGTATCCCTGACAATACAATTTACATGTTCTCACATTCCTATTCAACAAAAAGAATAATACGATTCGCACTTCCCTCAACCGCAGAACCTGACAAGGAATTAATAATATGTAAGAACCAATAGAAATCCAACAGACATCCAATATAAATCCTATGGACATCCAATATAAATCAAATATTCATTAATCAAACTTTAATTTTACATAAAGGAGCTTAATAATCAGTGTCATTTAAGATTGAATAGATGAAATATTGACATTTGATGGCAGGTATAACATTGTTGTTACGGGCGCGCGCCTCAGGCGCAAGGCGCTCAAGGCTAAAGGGTCAGCACCTCGTGGAAGGTCAGGCGAGGTGAGGTTCATTAGGCATGCGCCTCGGGCGTGCCTTTGTGCGCCTTGGATGCGTCTTGTGCGCCTCAATGCAAAAATGAGAAAAGACACTTCCACCTATTCAACAAAAAGAGCGATACAATTCACACTTCCCTCAACTACAAGCATGACAAGGAATTATTAATATGTAAGAACTAATAGAAATCCAACAAACATCCAATATAAATCAAACACTCATTAATCAAACTTCATTTTTACATAAAGGAACTTAATAGTCAGTGTCATTTGAGATTGAACAGATGAAATATTGACATTTGATGGCAGGTATAATGATTAATTGAACAAATATAAGCTTCAAGATACTAAGATAGTGGCTTGTAGTGTCATGCTACTGTATAACCTTATTATTTTACTGTAGTCTATTTTTCCTTGCACTAATATTCCTCCCATTACTAATTGTATCAACCCCAAGCACTAGACAGAAAATGCATATGCATAACATAGATAAAATACCGACTCATTTTGATTTTGGAGTGGACTTCTAGGTCTCCATTGCATGCTAGGGACCAAAGAAGGTGAAATCACTCTTCCACATATTCAACAAAAAGAACAATCCAATTCACACTTCCCTCAACTACAGAACCTGACAAGGAATTAAGAATATGTAAGAACCAATGGAAATTCAATAGGTATCCAATATAAATCCTATAGGCATCCAATATAAATCAAATACTCATTAATCAAACTTTATTCAGGCATTTCTACAAACACTTCATGCGCACAATTGCAAGATATAATTCTGAAGAGAATTAGGGGGAAACAATTACTCCTCTCAACAACAGCTTTATGTAAACAATGGAAGAAGTAGTGATTTGTTTTGATTCTGATTAATAACATGAAATTAGGTTCTCGTTTAACATGAATTTAGTAACAGAAGAACAAAAACCGAGATTATGTTTGTTTTTTCTTACCTCTGTAGATTTCGAATCTCTCTGAGAATTGTAGACTTTGAACTCCAGTGAATAAATTTCGAAATCAATGCTAGTGTTTAAAGCAGATGGAACCGTTATTGGCAGATTACTTGAACGGTTTTTGCAGTTGTCGTGAACGGTTTTTGAGTTTCGTTTTTGAATTTTGATTTCAGGTGAAATCGCGTGGGAGGGAGAGAGGTGAGGAAGTGAAAGAAATTTCTGATATTTAATTAGCTTTAAACGTATTTATGTGAATATTTTTCTCATATTTTTATTATTATTATTTTTTTAGTCTAAATTTTTTATTTTTTTTGTCTACATAAAGGGCCTCAATTAACTTATAACAGATTGCCATATTAGGTTGTGGTGGAATCGTTAAAACCACTCTTATGGAACAACTCTACTTTAATTTAATCTCAATCAACCATTTCGACTCTGTGATTTATATCACAATTTCTTCAAAATTAACATTTCGAAAAATTCAGGACGACATCTCCAAATCTGTAGGGCTAAAATTTATTAATTAATTTAAATATTTAATAGAAATGATTTTTTTCTATTTTTTAATATTAATTTAATATTCTTAAATATTTATATTAAAAAATAAATTTAATATTCAACTTTTCTTCAAAATTAACATTTGGAAAAATTCAGGACACATCTCCAAATCTGTGGGGCTGTTTGATTTCCGATTGGGCCGGGAAAAGCTCCAAAGAAAAATCCCAACTCATTCGTACAGAAATCGGCAAAAGGAAGTCTGTATTGTTCTAAGATGATCTATGGTTACATATTGATCTCAAAAGTCTCGGAGTTGAAGGATCTAAGTTCATATATTCAACTCGGAATCCAGAGGTCCCTGAACGTATGGGCGCGCGCTCATACAGCCTTCAAAGTAAAGGAGCTCTCGAATGAAGATGCTGGGGATTTGTTCTAGAGCAAGGTTAGGGACGATGAGATGCTTCAAAATGTAAACATCGCTGAGATTGCTCGAGAATTGATTGGTAAATGCAAAGGTTTGCCCATCTTGATCTCTACACTTGGTGCTGCCATGTCTTGGAGGAAAACCCACAAAGAATGGGAATCTGCTGTAAGCAAGATCGAAAAACACAGGAAGCGGAAGACCGATGACGAGGTAACAGGCATCTTCAAGTTTTATTTTGACAGTTTACCCAATTCCAAAATTAGATCTTGCCTTTCATAATTTAGCTTGTTCCCTGAGGATTTCACTATTCTTAAGAAGGATTTGATTGATTTTTGGATTTGTGAGAAATTTGTAGATGCTTATAGTACGAGAGATGATGCCCTTAGTTTGGGATATGAAGTTATGCATACATTGATTAGAGCAGGTTTCTTAGAAGAAGAAGGAAATGACACTGAAATTGTTAGATATGATTTGTGATTTTGCTGATGCAAGAGTAACCAAGTCTCGAATTTTTAACTCTTCTCAACTCCTTGTGAAACCTCAACTTGCTTATGATGCTACAAAATTGACTTTTTCTAAGGTTGTAAAAAATTTTGGTTTATTCTCAGCTATCATGTTCAGATTCCATAAACAAAATTGTTTATGGAACAACGGAGAACTGTTGCAAGTGCAGCCATAGAAACCATAGGATGGATTTAATCTATGGGGAATCCCACTAGCAATATCCTTGCTGATGTTCCTGCCGATCTTTTCACTTTTCTACTCAACCATAACCCTTTCATTCTGATCAAACCTAGACCTTCTTCATCTTGTACAATTTAACGGTTCTGGATTTGTCATATAGCGGGATTGTAGTAGTACCCCGAGATGTTTTAACTTTGGTTTCATTACAATATCTTAATTTATCACACACGTGGATTGATCGGTTGCCTATTGAACTAAAAGCATTGGCAAGGTTGAAGTGTTTGAATTTGGAATATGACGATCAACTTCGTATGATTCCCAAGGAATTGATATCTAGTTTGCCATCCTTACGAATTCTAAAAATGTTTCGATCCTGATTTTCTGTAGAGGAAGAGGCAAGTAATATGCTTTCTGTTAGAAATATGGATATAAATCTGTTGTGCTTGGAACGTCTCCCAGTGCTAAGCATCACAATAACGTGTGACTCTGCTCTCCATACATTTTTCAACAGCACTAAAGTGTTAGCCTTTACTGAATCTCTTTCGCTCGAAGTTTTTTGGGGTTCAGAAAGTCTCAATATTACCCCTTTAGCAGTTATGAAGAATCTATTGACAGTTGAAATCCATCAAGCAGAACTTTTAAAAGAGTTCAATGTGCATTATCCAAAGCTTCTAAAGACATGAAGTTTCGGAAGACTTCAAGTAGTAACCTTTGAGAACTGCTCAAGTTTGGAAGAGTTGCCATGGGTTATTCTAGTCCCAAATCTCACAATCTTGACGGCCAAAAGCTGTGAAAAAATCCAAGAAATAATCCGCAGTAACTGATTGAAAAAAATTGAAGCTGAAGAAAATCTCAAACTATTTGAAAAACTTGAAATTCTGTTATTGGATAGCTTACCAGAACTGAGTAGCATATACCAGACATCATTGCCTTTTGAGTGTCTTAAGAAAATTGAAATAAGCGACTGCTCCTTGCTTAAAAAGCTTCCGCTAAACAGTACTATCTCCAAGGCAATGAAGTGGTGATCGAAGCAGAGGAGGATTGGTGGAAAGACGTTGAGTGGGAGGACGAAGCTTCTAAAGATACTTTCTTACCTTGTTTCAAACCATTGTTGTAATGTTAGTAGTCTCTTAAATTCAAATGCAAGATTGTTGTTCCACTCTGTAACTTATTTATCTTATGCACCCTCTTTTAAGGCTTATGGCTTTGGAAAACTATATCGGAAACAATATGATTTTAGTTGTCATAGCCGACCTCACCTAGTTGTAATGTGTCAGTGATCTGCTGTATTTATGTTCTGTTCTGAATGTATATTATTGCAATATTTATGGTGACTTGCAGTTTTAATGTTGATGAGGAATCCTACTTTTATGGTTATTCAATATCTGATTCTTACCCAGTTTTTAAGTAAACTAACAGAACTGAAGTGTTACATTGTGTATTCAATCTACTTGCTGTTTTTGTCTGCACTTATTTTTATATATATAATCCATTCACTTTGTAACAGAAAAAATTGATTTAGGAAGCCTGGATATAAAGTGCATGAAGTCTCAAGTGTATCAAAGGCAAGAACACATCTAACATTTATATCACTTTGCCCGCCTTTTCTTTCCCCACTAAAAAACTGCTATTTGTGGCTAGTTGGAGGGTTAGCCATAAGGAGAGCACCCTAAAAGACTGCTCATGGACCCAAATGTTAGAGAGGGCTTCCAATTTCTTAGCAACTACAACATTTTTCGTTAGTCAAGATTGGTCGTAATTATTAAAATATCTGCACAATTGCATTGTTTGTTAAATATTTCTTAATTTCTCCCTTTTAAAATTTTATTTACACAATTGTTATATTGCTTGTTCTTTTGATTTTTTTTCCTAATTTTTTATTTATCTCTCAAACCGTTTATTTTTTTGACATGCCGCTTTAGAGTTTTTTATTTGTCTTATTTTTATCTTTAAAATGATATCTGCAGTGACTTTTTCGACATTTTTTATTTAATAAATTTCCAATAGATCACAGGTAGATATTTAATAGATCAATGAAAATTTTATTGTATCCATCATTATGTAGTAACTTTATAAAATGTTACTGTTGAGACCATTGCTAATTTTCTGCAGGTATAATTTGGGAGTCCTCTGCTTTTAACATCGGATATTCACGTGTTATTTAAATTATTTTGATTCAATTGCGGAATTTGGACAAATTGACTCTATTTATTTAAGTTATATGCTATTGCATAGGGTTTTAAGTGTCTATTCCTCCGCAATTTAATTGAACTTCACTAAAATATCAATCAGCCTCTAAGGTTGTTATGATTTACGATAAACTGTTGGATTCTGCAAGTTTTGCTTGAATTTGTTTTGATTGGAATTACGAGTGGACTTTAAGAAGAGATTATTTTGGTGAGGTCTTTTTTGCAATTGATCTCTTCCTTCGCCTCTTTTATTTGTTTTATTGTATTTATGAGATTAATTAATTGTTTAACTTGATCTTTATATTTTCTTATGTACTGAACATTTAACTTGATCTTTATGTTTTAACTTGATTTCTCATACAATTTTCCGTCAAATATCATATATAAGTTTGATTTCATCAAAACCATAAACTTTACTGTACATCTTTATTATTTGTTATATTTAATTTATAATTCACTATCGAGAAATAAGAAAATGATATAAACAAGATGAGTTTATTCTGACAAAGGCTGCAATTTTGAGAAAATTACAGTTGTAATGTTATAAATTAGCTTATTTAAGCCGACGGATTTTGCCGTCTTGGTGGATCAAAATGTGAGTGTGATGTATCATATTTTATGCAATGCCAACAGATACGATAGTATGTTAAAATTTTATTGATTATATATTTATTAAATTAATTTGTTGCATTTATCAATAATGTTAGATCAATTCATAAAATAATTATACATTAATGTGTTCCTCCTAAATAGATATGATCTTCAAGCTTTAAACCCCATAGAGAATATTTGAAAACTACACGATGCATATTAATATAGACTACCGGAAAAGGAATTTGTCTCTGTAGTCAAGAGAGTTAAAAAAAACCTTTCCTTTCATTGTCTTTGATCTTCTTCGTCTTTGTTATTTAGTACAAAATGCCTGCGACTGTGGTGGGGCAGGATTCTGTGATGCATCGAGCTTTGAATTTGCTGATGGATGAATCGGCTTCGTTGATTGCCATATTAGGTCCAAATTAATCGGGAAAACTACTCTCATGAAACAACTACACTCCAAATTAATCTCAATCAACCGTTTCGATATTGTGATTTGGATCACAGTTTCTTCAAAATTAACATTTCGAAAAGTTCAGGATGACATCTCCAAATCCTTAGGGCTGTTTGATACCAACTGGGTGCGAAAAAGCTCCAAAGTGAAATCCCAACTCATCCGTACAGAAATCAACACCAGGAAATCTGTATTGGTCTTAGATGATCTATGGTTCCCTATTGATCTCAAAAGCCTCGGAGTGGAACGCTGTAAGTTTATATATTCAACTCGAAAGACAGTGGTCCCTGAACT
This sequence comes from Euphorbia pulcherrima, assembly GCA_947683365.1. NCBI lineage: Eukaryota > Viridiplantae > Streptophyta > Magnoliopsida > Malpighiales > Euphorbiaceae > Euphorbia > Euphorbia pulcherrima. The sequence continues at coordinate 12,944,430 of CANTUS010000016.1, forward strand.
TATGGGTGCTCATACTGTTTTCAAACTGGAGGAGCCCTCAGAGGAAGATGCTTGGGAAATATTCCAGATTAAGGTTGGGGATGATGACATTCTTCAAAACCTTATCATCGCAGAGATTGCTCGAGAATTGATAAGTAAATGCAAAGGTTTACCCATCTTAATCTCTACACTTGGTGCTGCCATGTCTGGCAGAAAGACACGCAAAGAAAGGAAATATGTTGTACGCAAGATACAACAACTTAGGCAAGGCAAAACCTGTGGCGAAGTAAAAAGGATCTTTAAGCTTTGTTTCGATAGTTTGCCCAATACCAAAATTAGATATTGTCTTTTATACTTTAGCTTGTTTCCTTAGGATTTCACTATTCTTAAGAAGGTTTGATTGATTTTTGGATTTGTGAGAAAATTGTGGGTGCTTATTCTAGTAGGGATAATAACGCCCTAAGTTCGGGATATAGTGTTATGCATACATTGATTAGAGCTGGCTTTGTTGAAGAAGAAGGGAGTGATCATGTGAAAATGTTAGATATGATTCATGATTTTGCAAAAGCAACAGTTACGAAGCCCCAAATTTTCGACTCTGCTCAACTTGCATATCCTAGTCCAATAATGACTGGCTATAAGGTTACCTGGAATTCGGATTATTTATCTGTAGTCATTATCAGATGTGTCAGGGGTGATTCATTTTTTATAGATAAACTGAGAGCTGCTACAGCTCCAGAAGAACTTGTTACAGCCAAAGGATGGATTTCATCTATGGGGAATTCCATTAGGAATATTCTTGTTAGTGTTCCGGCCAATCTTTTCACTTTTCTACTCAACCATAACCCTTTCATTATGATCAAACCTAGACGTTCTTCATCTTTGTACAATATCAGGGTTTTAGATTTGTCGAATAGTGGGATTGTTGTGGTACCACGGGAAGTTTCAACTTTGGTTTCATTACAATATTAATTTATCACACACGTGGATTGAATGGTTGCTAATCGAACTAAAAACGATAACAAAATTGAGGTGTTTGAATTTGGAATATGATGATCAAGTTCGTATGATTTCCAGGGAATTGATATCTAGTCTGTCATCATTGCGAATTCTAAAAATGTTTCGCTGTGGATTTTTCGTGGAGGAAGAGGCAAGTAATATGCTTTATGTTGGAAATATGGATATAAATCCATTGTTGTCCTTGGAACATCTCAAAGTGCTAAGCATCACGATAACTTGTGACTTGGCTCTCCATACATTTTTCAACAACATAAACTAATAAAATGTCATGAATCTCTTTCACTTGAAGTTTTTAGGGGTTCGGAGTCGCTCGATATTACCCCTTTAGCAGTTATGAAGAATCTGTTGACATTTGAAATCCATCAAGCAGAGCATCAAAAAGAGTTCAATGTGGCTCATCCAAAATTTCTAAGGACGAGAAGTTTCGAAAGACTTGGAGAAGTAACCTTTGAGAAGTGCTCAAGTTTGGAAGAGTTGACATGGATCGTTCTAGTCCCAAACCTCACAATCTTGAGGTTTGAAAGATTGGTCAAAGAAAAGGTTCCTTGAGCTAACCTTCACAGAAAGAGAGAGGGTCTGCCTTCGCCGGAGATGGTGGCTGCAAGACAGAAAAGGGGGTCAAAGCGACTAGCCGTGTGAACGGCGTAGCGTCTCCGATGCTTAAGTCAACGACGGTAATAAAGAGGAGGCAAGTATGTAGATGAGTTCTAGGGTTTAGAATGTAATACCTGAGTATGGGGGTGACCCCATATTTATAGTGAATGGCGTCCTTGTTTCATCAGGAGTGTCTTTCCTATATTGGCGTTGAGGAGTCCTTATTAGCTAAGGATCTTATTTAGGCGTGATTTCCTCTATAAGAGGTTTCTTCTTGTTTATCCGATTAGGAAAGGATAATCTTTCTATTTATAAGTTTGGGAAGAGGAGTTATGACTTGACTCTATCTTCTATTTATGCCAGTGAGACCGTGACTCTTCACTCGGCTGGCCGGATGATGATCCGGCTGCGAGGCCGACTGGTGATGTGGCACATTGATGGTCTTCCATCCAGTATATGTGAAATACCAAGTCAACAGAAGTCCCCCCAAGTGATTTTGTTAAATCCTTTAGGATTTGTTCCGTCCGTATGGGCAATCGGTCAGACTCTTCATCTTGTGTCCTAGATCCATATACCGAGTGAGCACCCTGCTCCAACCCTTCATCTTTGTTTGTAGTCAGCTCATGATAGCTAACTCATCATTAACTTTTTCTTAAAGGGCGTGCAAACCGTGGATTGAGTGACACATGGTTGTGATCAATGGTTCAATTTGAAGAGTTATCTTTTCTCAACTGATTTAAATGGCACGTTTCCGCTCATTTCACAACTTTTACACTTCTATCTTCCCCTTCAAGCTTTTCTGATTTTTCTCCATCTCCGGCAATTCAAGGATTTCCGACGGCATTTCTAGCCTAGTTCAAAGTCGTAGTTCTTCTTCTTCTACTCCGGTGAGTCTCTAATTTCAAATTCCTTTATTTCTAGTTTCATATTCTTATGAAGTGTGCTGTGCTTTTGCCTTCATTTCTAGAAATTTTGCTTGCTATGCAATTGTTTTGATTTGCTTCGTATGTTTAGAATCTCCGGAGTGTTTTAGTTTTTGGCTTCATTTCCACTGTGTATGCTACTTCTGGCTTCTTTCCTCGCCTGATTCTTGTTTTTTGATTTGCATATGCCATTACTGCTGTATTTTCCTGGAAATTGCATGCCTTGTTCTTCATTATTATTTGATTTAGCACCTTTAGTTCTTTGAATATACTAGAAATGAGGAAAGGGTGTGATGAATCTTCATCCGATAGTAGTTATGATAGCGAGGAATCCCGTGAATTGCAATGTGAAATGGCCGAACTGTTGACTAGGTTGTGTCCCCCTTTGGAAATTGATAAGTCCAATTACCATCCCACCCCTAGGGTTAAGCGTACTGCTAGGAAGAGAATGAGTAATTCAGATGCGTCCAGTCGGGTCCGCTTAGCAGACAATGTAAGTATTGAGCATATGAGCGATATAAGCCTCGAAGTGAATTCCTCTAAGGTGATGGAGGATATAGAGAATTATAGGGATGAGGAAGGCGACCACCAGATCGAGGAAGTGGGTACGAGTGGCCGAGAGGAGGCAAATGAAGAGGAGGATGTTGGAGAGGAGAAGAACATGACTCCTTGGGTAGATGACATGATCTCATGCATCCATAAGGACCATATAGAGAAGGAGGCCTTGATATACCCGTAGCTCAAGGATTGCCATGTCTTGTTGCCGAGTGTGGATCAACGAGTGAATGCTCCTCCTGCTGGCTAGTTCAGCATGTATCTGGATTTCATCAAAGGCGGCTTCAAGTATCCACTCCCAATATCCATTGCTGATCTTTTAGAAGTCTGGGGTTTGTGCCTGGCTGAACTTCACCCGAATGCGCGGGTAGTGATGATGGGCCACTATCAGTTGTGTCTGGACTTGGGGTTGACTTTTGATGCCACCTTCTTTTGTAAGATTTGCTCTATCAAGCGGAACAAAGACGACGATCACTAACAGTTCGTATGGAAGAATAGCATGTACCACTTCACCAATTGGCCCTCCTCCATGCATCATTACAAGGAGTTTTGGTTTTACATCCGTGTTAATGACGACCTCCTATCCAACAAACTGGTCAATCTCGACTCGTCCCAAGAAGAAAATCAGAGCTAATAACCCCGATCCAAGGCTGCAAGTGTTTCAATCACTTGAGTAGGATAGGTGGATTTTTAATTCAGCCGCTTGGGCCTCCATCTTTGGTTATCACTTGCTAGCGTTAGGGCCGAGTGGAATAATATACCTTTCTGGACCGATTTCCCCTACCGGTATACTTTCCTTCTTACTTTTACTTTCTTTTTTGTATTTTCAGGTAGCCATATCTGACATAGAATCTGCTAATGCTCTTTTAGCGGCGAAGAAGTCACAGAGAAAGAATAACCACACTCATGAGGTAGCTGTAAGCGGTGGTAAGAGGAAGTCCACCCAGCCTCAGGGTTCCAGCAAGAGGCTAATGGTGACCCTGCTAGGCACGTCCTCTACGCCGGATATGCGAGTCCCTCATCATGAGGTATGTTTTATATGTTCTTCTATGTTTTTATTTAGAATTCCTCATATGACATACATCTTGATGGTTTCTTTTTGCTTGCAGGTTACCCCATCCGTTCATAGGACGGATGGAGGCTCTGTCTCCCCTTGTCCTTCTCCTCAGCCTGCATTGGCTGAGTTCATGGATTAATCTTTCCCTAACCTCCCTTGCACAGAATGTGACCATGCAGGGTGCCTTTCATCTCCGTGCTGATGCGGAGGGCTACAAGGAGGAGCCTACGGCTTTGCTCTCTTCTCTCTTCTTCCAAAACCTCACTCGGGTATTTCTTAATGCCTTTTTTGTTATTTTTTGACTTGTGGGTTTATGCTAAGTGTTTTTATTTCATTGATAGGCTATGTCCAGAGGTTCCAAGCTCATCTGGAGGTCTCGGGAAATGAGCAAGACAAAGCTAAAGTTGAAGGAGAAAGAGCTTATTGATGCCAAGAGAAAGCTTACATTGGCTTTAAAAAGTGCCCTTAAGCTTAAGGATGAGAGGGATGAGGCCAGGAAGCTTCAAGCGGAGGGCGTACGGCTAAGAGAGGAGGCGGAGGCCAAGGTGGTACTCTGGAGGAGGCGCTAGCAGTTGCTAGAGAGGAGGCGGCTAAAGCCAAGGGAACGGCTGAGATGATTATCGATAAGCTCAGTGACTGTGGCTTCCTTTACGGTGAGCTGATCTTCCAAGCGTGCCAATGCGTCCACCCTAACCTCTCTTAGTCAGACATAGATGATGTAGACTTCCCCTCTTACGATGACCTAGCCGCTCATAAGGCTACTCAAGTGGAGGCAGAGAAGGATGGGGAAGAGATTTTGGACCAAGAGGATCTGGGGGACGGTCAAGCTCTTGAAGCAGATCCGTTAGTAGAGGGTGTCAATGTAACCACCGAGAAAGCTGTCGATGAGAACCTTGATGCTCGGTCAAAGGACGCTCCTCCTCCTGCCGAGTGATAATATGTTGTATTTTTTATGGTTTTTTTGTATCTTTTGTACAATCGCCCTTCGTGGCCTTTATTTATGTACTTCTCTTTTCTTCTTTAATAGTATGCTTGCTGATTACTTGATTTTTTTTTGAATATTTCTGCTACGTCTATTTTCCTCCTCGATCTGTTAGGACGAATGAATGTTTACATTCGGTCGTAAGGTTGGCTACCTTAGATTTTCTTAAGTATATTGCACTCGGTCTTGGGGATGAATGGCTCAACTTAATATTATGTTACGCCTTCTTTCATTCGGTCTTAGTGACGAATGTAATGTCTTAGGCAATTTTTTGTAGCGTCGTAAGCTCTATTTTTTTTCTTAGGTCTTTTAATATGCCTAAGGGCTCAAGTGTGGTCTAAGTCTTACTAAATACGCCTGCGAGCTCACGAATGGCCTAGGACTTTTTATTTGCCTGATGGCTTCTGGGGCCTAGGACTTTTATTATGTCTGCGGTCTTATAAGTTTAGCCTAGGACTTTCAATATGCCTGAGAGCTCAAGTGTGGTCTAGGACTATTTATTACGTCTGAGGTCTTAAGTGGCCTAGGGCTTTTGGTAGAGCTGGGTAGCCGGTCTAGCGCCGACTCTGTGGTCGGGTGAAGTGCTAAGAGAGTTTGATCAGAACTTCTAACATGCACAGATGTGTAAGAAAAATTGAATCTTTATTTATTAGAAAAATAGAAAGTTTACAATGTCCGGGCTTATAGTGTAATGCCGGATAAAATTCTGCTTAGGGAATGCTGCGTCGTTAAAAACCTTGCCATAGAAAAAACCCAGTGGGAAAAAGTCTGTTGCAAGGAAAAAAGAGTGTAGACACTTGGCCCCTAAGGGTTTGTTGCTACATAGTACTTCTTAAGGCTAGCTATGTTCCAAGTCCTGGGGAGTTCTTTTACATCCATTCTGCTGAGTCAGTAGGCGGTGGGTCCTACAACCTGAGTGACTTTGTATGGTCCTTCCTAGTTGGCTCCTAGCTTGCCTTTACCTTCTTTGCTCTGTGATGCTGCAGTGTCCCTGAGCACTAGATCACCTTCTTTGAGTCTTACTTCTTTAACCTTCTTGTCAAGGTATCTGGTGATTCTAGACTTGTAAGCAGCCGTCAAGATGTAAGCTTTATATCGGTGTTCTTCTAAACTGTCCAAGTGATGCCTCAGATTGATGTCATTTTCTCTTTCCATGTAATAGACCACTCGGTCTGAGGGGGAACCAATCTCTACAAGCATGACTGCTTCCACTCTGTGGACTAAAGAAAAGGAGTTTCTCCAGTCGATCAGCATGGAGTTATTCTGTATGACCAAAGGACATTGTTTAACTCTTTTGGCCATGTACCTTTCTTTCCTTCTAACTTCTTCCTCAGTCCTTCTGCAAGCGCCTTGTTGGTTCTTTCTATCTGTCCATTGGTCTGCGGCTGTGCTACTGATGCAAATCGATTTCAAATCTTCAGACCTTTGCAAAATTTATGAAACTTCTCAGAGATGAACTGTGACCTAAATTTCATTTGGCACGCCAAAAAGGATGATGATGTGATCCCAAACGAAATCATTCACTTTCTCAGGAGTGATGGTACTGACGACCACTGCTTCCACCCATTTTGAGAAGTGATCAATTACCATAATGATGAATTTCTTTTGTCTAATGGCTTCAGGGATTGGTCCAGTAATATCAATTCCGCAAGTGGCAAATGGCCACCCGTTTAGAAGAGGTTTTTGTGTTGAATGCAGGACGTGTGACTTTTTTGCATGGATTTGGCATTGGTGGCAGGACTGCATGTAATCAGTTGATTCTGCTTCCATAGTCAGCCAATAGTATCCCAGGAGCTTGGCCCTTCGAGTAATGGTGGAGGCTGCTTGGTGGGAGCCGCAATTTCCTTCGTGTATCTCCTGGATTACGTACTTTTCTTTTTCTAGGGTAATACACTTTAACAAGGCGTCCGAGTAGGAGCATTTGTATAGTGTTCCATTCATGACCAAATACCTTGATGATTTTTTTCACAATCCTAGGCGCCTTAACCTTGTCTTCTGGGAGGATGTCGTTGGCTAAGTAATCAATTAATGGTTGCATCCATTCGGGTTCTTTTTTATTCTATCAGTATCAGGCTCTACTCCTCTATCGATGGGGCATTCATGAACTCGAATGAGTAGCTAAGCTTCTCCCATCGGTCTATGCTTGCTGTGTCTTTGGCCAGCTCATCTACTTTCTCATTTTCATCCCTGGGGATGTGTTCAAGTGCCTATATGGTTCCTTTTGACTCGAGCTCCTTTAGCAGCATTTTTACTTTGGCCAAGTACTTTACCATTCTACTCTCCTTTATTGCATAATTCTTATTGATTTTGTTGGAAACTAACTTCGAGTTGCTTTTGATGTTTACTCTGTCTGGAGTGATTTCTTTGGCTAACTCCAAGCCCTTGATAATTGCCTCATATTCGACGGCGTTATTGGTGACTGGGAAGGCTAGTTTTGCTGCGTAGCTCATATGTATCCTCTCTGGTCCATCTATCCAAACTCCGATTCTGGCTCCTCCGTGGGAAGATGCCCCATCAGCGTATATGTTCCATGACTCGATCTTGATGCAGGGTGAAGGGTCAAGCCCCGCAAACCCAGTAATGAAATCTGCTAAGACTTGGGCTTTTAATGCTTTCCTTCTTTCAAATCATATGTCAAACTCTCCCAGCCGTGTAGCCCATTCGGCTAGCCGTCTAGAGGTCTCTGGTCTCTGCAGTACTTTTTTCATAGGGAAATTGGTCCTAACAATGACCGTGTGAGCTTGAAAGTAGGGTCAAAGCCTTTTTGCTGCTGAGACTAAGGCTAAAGCTAACTTCTCAATCTTCGAATATCTAAGCTCGGCATTCTTAAGTACTTTGCTTGTGTAGTAAACCGGATGTTGGTTTTCGTCTGCTTCTCTAATCAACACTAATCCTACAGCTTCATCCGTAGCCACTAGATACATGATTAGTTCTTCATCCTTCTCCGGCCAGCTCAAGAGAGGTGGCATACTAAAAAATTCTTTGATGTTCTCAAAGGCTTCCTGGCAGTGCTTGTCCCAACTGAAGGCTATGTCTTTCTTGATGGCTCTGTAGAATGGGAAACATCTTTTGGCTAAAAATGATCGAAAGTGGCCAAGCGCGTTCACCCTTCCATTCAGCTTTTGAACCTCATTCAACATCTTGGGTGGCTCCATCTTCATGATAGCCTCTATCTTCTCTGGGTTTGCCTCGATTCCCCTTTGGCACATTAGGAAACCGAGGAATTTCCTACCTCTTACTCCAAAGGTGCATTTTTTTGGAATTTAATTTGAGCTGTTATTGCTGCAAGGTTTTTAACATGGCTCTAATGTCTTCCGCATGTTCCTCCAGGATTCTGCTCTTGATGATCATATCGTCAATGTAGACTTCCACTATTCCTCCTATTTAGCCTTTGAACATATCGTTCACCAGGCATTGATAGGTGGCTCCAGCGTTCTTCAGGCCGAATGGCATAACCCGGTAGCAGTACGTTCCTTCATGTGTTATGAAGGAGGTCTTTTCTTCATCGGCTGGATCTATAGGAATCTAATAATACCCCACTTGTACGTCTAGTAGGGAGTATATGGCATAGCCCACTATCGAGTCTACCAACTGGTCAATGCTTGGGAGCGAATAGTTATCCTTTGGTGTTGCTTTGTTGAGATCTGTGAAGTCTACACACATTCACCAAGCTTCACTTGCCTTCTTTACCAAAACCACATTCACAAGCCATTTAGGGTAGCGCACCACTCGGATGTGGCTGGCTTTCAGAAGTTTTAGGATCTCGGCTTCAATTGCTTTCAGTCTATCTAGCGCATGATTGCACTTCTTATGTATCACCGGGGATGCTTTTGGGTCAAGGTTCAAGCTGTGTTGAATTATCTCGGGTGGTATCCCAGTCATATCTTCATTTATCTAGGAGAAGGTGTGTTGTTCTTCTACCAATACTCAGCTGATATCTACTTTCACAGGTTTTGTGAGGTCAGCGGCTATGCGTAGCTGCCGATTATGCCCTATCATCAGTGCCTCTATGAGTCAGACTAGCTTGGCATTCTCTAACTCTTCCGGCTCTATGACTGCTTCGTCCATCTTTAGTGATGCCAAATAGGTTTCCTGAGCCACTAGAGGGTTACCTGCAACTACCGCGACTCCCTTTGTGGTAGGAATCTGCATGACCAGATGCTTGATTAAGATCAGTGCATCTGACTCGGCTAGGAACGGTCTGCCTAAGATGACATTGTAGTCGATTGGCACATCGACGATTACGAAGTCCATTTTTGCTCTCCACTTTATCTTGTGATCATCGAGCTCAACTTCCAGCATGGTCTGGCCAAGTGTTGGGATCTAATGGCCGCTAAGGCCAACAAGTGGTGAATGGGCAGGTAGTATCCAGCTGTCGTGAACTTCTAGCTTGTCCACCACCTCTTTTCTGATCAAATTGAAGGAGCTACCGGTGTCAACGATGATCCGTCTGATTGTGTACCCATCAATCAAGGCTTCTAGCACAAAGGAGTCTGCATGCAGGTTCTTTACCAAACTCTACTTTTAAAACGATCTGCTTAGCTCTGAGTTATCTTTAGTATTTGATCTCTTGCATTCGGAGCTCTTCCTTGTTGAGGAGGACCCTTCAAAGCCTGGTCCACCTATGATTACCATTACAAGCCCCTTTGATTTCTGTGAGGACTTGTCTTCATCATCCTTCCTCGATCCGGACCTGGTCTCTTTAGTGATTCCTTTCACGAATTATGAAATTTTCCCTTGTTCGATTAGGGCATGGATCTCATCTGCTAGGACATGACATTCGTCCGTGTCATAGCCTCTTGACTTATGGAATTCGCAGTACTTGTTTTATGTCTTTTCCAATGAACTATTCAGGCGTCACCCTTAGATACTTGATGGATTTCCTGTCATCGCTTTTTTGCACAGCTAGCAAGATTTCTCGCAAAGGGGCATTCCATTCTGGTCTATATTTGGTAGATGACTACTCGCGGTAATTCCTCTCTTTCTTCTTAGTCCTTCGATCTTCAGGCTGAGTCCTTTCAGACATCTTGTGCGGCCTATCGACCTTGTCTACTTCAATCAGGTTCTTCGCAATGGTGATCATCTGATCTAGTTTCTTTAGTTTCCTTTGAATGTACGAGCGGAGTGACTTATCTTCCCTTTGAATGATCTCGTTGAGGGTACGAGTGGTAGTTCCTGTAGGTCTGAAGCCAATGAATTACGTGCAGAACTTCTGCCTTAGATCATCCCACAAATCTATGGACTCAGCTGGCAGTGAGTCAAACTAGTAGGCCACTAGACCGATTAATGTATTGGGGAAGTTCCTGCAGGCATGTACTTCCGAGGCTTATGCTAAGTCCATCTTGTTCTTATAAGTCCGGACACGGGTCTGTGGGTTCGTGTCTCCGCTGTAGTTGTTAATGAATGGTAGCTTGACTCGGGAGTTGAGTTGTTCTGCGAGGATCTCCGCACTAAATCGGGAGTTAGAAATTTCCAGCAGGGGTTCTTATAGAGAAACAACGTAGCCGTTGAGGCCTTTCTTAAACATCTTCTGGAACTCCGGGTCATCCCAATACCTAAACTTCTTGGGTTTTGACTGTGAGCCCAACGGCGGTGGCAGAGAAAGATGAGTGGAGTGAGTTGGACCTTGATACGGACCACCCGGGTGAAAGAAGCATGATGGAGTTGGTCCTCATGGGTAGTGTGCACTATATGCTAGTTCCTTCGCTGCAGCCCATTCCGTCTGCCATGCCTAGGACATACCAATCAGATCCCTCAACGAGGGGACTTCTAGGCTCCTGTCCGTAAAGGATGTGTCAAGGTTGGCGTTGTGCTGAGCCAGTTGGGAGCCACCTCTTGCAACGTTAGAACTCGGGTGAGCGTTGTGTGGCCCCACCGAGTGAGTGTTGAGAGACCCATACTGCTGGGCATTGTGTGGCCCTTTGGGGAGAACGTTGAGTGGCTCCCCCTGATTAGTGTTGAAGGATCCTTCCAGGTGAACATTTTAAGGCCCGACCCGATGGGCAATAGGACGGGTGTGAGCATCCGTATGGTGCAACGGTCCGCTGATTGTATGTCCAGACATTCCTTCCTTCATAACTCCGAACAGATTCCTTCGTAGCTGATTTTGGTCTTCGGGGGAAATCTGATAGCGCTGAGCAAAGCTTTCAAAGAACGTCATTCCGGTTGCAGGATTGGCCGGCGGCGTCACTGCAGAGTCCATAGCTGGGATCATGGAGGAGAGGGGTGCTGCTACAGTTGGTTGGGAGTTGATCGTTGTGCCTGAGTCATCGGCGTTGCCGTTGGCCGTTTGATCATGGTTTTGGCTGTCGTCTATCTAGTTGGATTTTTGTGTTTTTCGGAAGACAAAATTCTCGCCGGAGCAAGTAAGTTTGTCCACGCTCACCGTACCACTAAAATATTGGTCAAAGAAAGGGTTCCTTGAGCTAACCTTCACAGAAAGAGAGAGGGTATGCCTTCGCCGGAGATGGTAGCTGCAAGACAGAAAAGGGGGTCAAAGCGACTAGCCGTGTGAATGGCGTAACCTCTCCGATGCTTAAGTCAGCGACGGTAATAAAGAGGAGGCAAGTAAGTAGATGAGTTCTAGGGTTTAGAATGTGATGCCTGAGTATAAGGGTGACCCCATATTTAAAGTGAATGGCGTCCTTGTTTCATCAGGAGCGTCTTTCCTCTATTGGCGGTGAGGAGTCCTTATTAGCTAAGGATCCTATTTAGGCGTGATTTCCTCTATAAGAGGTTTCTTCTTGTTTATCCGATTAGGAAAGGATAATCTTCCTATTTATCTGTTTGGGAAGAGGAGTTATGACGTGACTCTATCTCCTATTTAGGCCGTGAGACCGTGACTCTTCACTTGGCTGGCCGGATGATGATCTGGCTGCGAGGCCGACTGGTGATGTGGCACCTTGATGGTCTTCCATCCGACATCTGTAAAATACCAAGTCAACAAGGTTCAGTAGTTGTACAAAAATCCAGGATATCGTCAGCGGTGCCCGAATGAGAAAAATTGGGGCAGAACAAAATCTGAAGTTGTTTGAAAAACTTGAAATTTTATCACTGGATAGCTTACCAGAACTGATAAGCATATACCAGACAGCATTGCCATTTCAGTGTCTTAAGGAAATGGAAATAAGTAATTGCTCCTTGCTTAAAAAGCTTCCACTAAACAGTAGTATCACCAAGGCAAATAAAGTGGTGATCGAAGCAGAGGAAGATTGGTGGAAAGAAGTTGAGTGGGAGGACGAAGCTTCCAAAGCTATGTTTTTACCTTGTTTCGAACCATTGATGTAATGTTTGTAGTCTGTTAAATTCAAATGCAAGATTGTTGTTCCACTATGAACCCTCTTTTTTTTGGAATAAGGTGGCATATGTTTTGCCAATTTTATAGATTGTGGAGATTGAACCCACAACCCAACACTTATTATGTTTTTCTTGGCATTAGAAATTATATATTGGCCGAAAGATGAAGGAAATTTTCACAAAAAATCGCAAGACCGTTATGAATTGCGGCTTCATCTTAACAATTTGTTAACAGAATCACTATTTCACGTAAGCTTCAACTTTATTGTACTTAACATGTTGCTTATCCTTCATTTCTAAATGAGGCTATAACCAGGAGGAGAAAAAGAAGTATGTTTCTATGCTTAGTTTGAGTTGGGATATATTACAATAGGTGCAAGTAAAACAGTGCCTGATCAGGTCAAGAAGGGTTTGGTGACTAAGATATGCTATCAAGATTGCTGTTAAGCCAAAAGAAAAAAAAAAGAAACGAATTGTGTATCTAATTGTTGAGCTTCAATTGCTTTAACAATTCGAAAGTTTCGCACATTTGTTGTAATAAAATCCGTACTGGATTTTTAAATGTCAATCAGATGAAGGGCTGCCCTCCTCCTTAATAACCTAATCTTTACCTCTTATTTGAAATGCCAACTTTTGATAATAAATATTCAATTCAATTGAATTCCTTTGGTTTAATTTTGTTGTTTGGAATGGAATCTCAATGAAAGAAATCAATTCATTCCATAGTTGTCAAATCGGGATTCGAATCGAAATGCAAATTTTTTGAATCGTGAATCGTAAATCGAATTGAATCATAAGATTCGGTTCACATTCGTAACATTACAACATTTAAAATGTCTAACTTAAAGGGAATTATTGAATTTTAGTCTAGATATGCAAGTTTAATGCTAAAAGAATTATGTAACCAAATAAGAGTACTTATAATTCAAACCTAATGCATATATAATCCTTATAAGAGCTTTAGTTTATAGTAATATATTGTTAGGTTAGCTTCGATTTTTATGTTAAATAATCTAAAATTTGATAAGTTGATGTTGAACTTGAATTATTATTTAAGGTAAGATTTTTTTCAATTAGTATTCAAAGAGACTTAATTTCCATTTTTCCTAAATTAGAGATTAATTTTAAAGCAAAACATAGATGTGACACACTTCAATGCACAACCGCTCCACCGTTTAGTCGCAGACGTCGTTGCTCGGAGTCCATTACCAGGTTCCTCCTTGCTTCGACGACTAATTGGTGGAGCAATCGACTTTCACTACCTTGAGTCAAATCTTTAATGTCACCATCTTCAAAATAATATGCTTCTACCATGCTTTAATTTAGTAGAGATCATGAATCGGCAGAATCGGTAGAATCGTAGGTTTCAGTTGATTCGCTACTGCATCGGTATTGAATCGTAACATTCGGGATGAATTTAGATTCACCCCATAAATTCAAATCGATTTGAGTTTGAATTGAATCGAACTATAAGATTTATATCGAAAATCGTAAGTCTGATAACTATGATTCATTCATATTAGAATTCATGCAAAAAAAATTGCATGAATTCCATTTGGGTTGAGTTTTTCTTATTATTACTTTTAGCTTATTACTTCTTTTGTAGTTACAATATTTCATTTGAATTTGGGTATTTCTTTTATTATTATTCAAATTAATTTCTAAGCTTTCATTATAAAATAGTCAATTGCTTTATATTTAAAAATATAAATATATTTTATGTAACGACCCGGTCTTAAGAGGGGTGGCGTCGGGATAGAAGATATGAGCAAAGAGCGGTCATGAAGGATGTTGATGGGGACAGGAAAGAACCGAGTCAACACCCGAAAGAGAGGGTTTCGAGATTGTGTTGGTATGGGACGGTACAATTGAGAACGGTTAAGGATTTTGAGATTGTGATGGTATGGGACATTACAGTTGAGAGAGACTTAAGAGATTTGATTGGTATTACCTATATTAATAAGGTGCACCTTCTTTTCGGGATCCTACTCGGGAGAACTCCAAAGTTGAGCGTGCTTGACTTGAACAATCTCGGGATGGGTGATCTCCTGGGAAGTAATTTCCAGGAAGTGAGTGAGTGAGGACAAAACTCACTGAAAAGACTTGTGTTGGTTTGTGGAGGCAGTCGGTCAAACACGGGGTGTTACATTTTAATTTACATTTAACGAAAATTTATCAACAATTTTGTTGTGGTTTTTTTAGTTTTATAGTTTAAAATTTGTCCATATTTTGTATTTGATAAAGTGCAAATAGGCATAATACACGTTAGTTTTAGAAATGTATTAAATGAATTCATTAAAATCAATTGAATTCTTCGTACTTTGATGCTCGGTAATTATCTTCCAAGTTCGGTCTTCCTAGTCTTCATTTTGAGAAAGTTTGCTTGGGATTTTTAATCCCTAATTTAACGCATTCTTTTCAGAGTTTTAGATTCAATAAATTGTAAACTGAAATTAAAATAAAGAATATACAATATTTTAACTTGCTTTTTAAATCTGCGTTTTATGGCAGACCTAGTTAATGTATAGTATAAAGGACTCCAGTAGATTTCATTAATGGCAAAGGAAAAAGCTAAAGATGTACAGGTACAGGCCATAGAACAGTAGGAACTCTCAATTAGTAACAGTAGAAACCTTAACTTCTGTATACTAATAAAAACGAATAGAAAATCGCAACCAACAGTCTCACAAAACGCCCAATACAATGAAATAACCAAAAATACAGAAGCATACCCAACCATAGGCTTTATCCCTCCTTATATAGGCTCCAATTTGTAACCGTCTCAAATTTGATAACCGCTCTCTAACAAACCCCGTGCCATCTCACGTGCCTTTTGAAGCTTCATGAATTAACCGATCACAGGCAAACGGAGTTGCAGAAACAAGGAGAGAAACAAAGGTTTTACAGAGAAGAGAGAAAGGGAAACTAGGTTGTTGTAACGATAGAGAAGAATTAAACAGATAGGGTAAGGAATGAATCGGGTAAATGGGTTAAAATATTTGGGCTCTTATTGTGGGCTTAGGCAACAAGCTGCAAGGCCCAGCACTGATTTAGGCCAACATATTTATTGTGTATTTTTTAGGTAGTCATTTGAATCTTTCTTTATGATTTTCTCCTTTGAGCTAGAACAAATTGATTTTTGATCTAAAGAGTCAACTTGTTTTTGAGGATCCTCCTTTTGATGCAAAGTCTTTTAGTATCTTCAGAGTCATTCTTTATTGATTTTGCAGCAGGGTGACTGTAGTCTTTCGAGATAAGTTAATTTCTGAAAAGCATTTGGTATACGAATCTCCGATAATATTTTATTATCTTTAAAACCTCTTCTAAAACATATTCTGGGGAAAGACTCTAACAAACTATACCAGAATTCGATTTACATGGCATAATGATACCCCTCCGGTGTACCATATAAAATATAAAAGATAAATTAATAATTTTTATAGTGTAAAAAAATATTTATTCATTTAATAAAAAAAATTCTAAATAAACTAGATAAACCAAATTCAAATTTCGAATAAAGCAGGCTCAACATTCTTTTTTATTATTATTATTATTATTATTATTATTATTATTATTATTATTATTATTATTATTATTATTAAGAGGACAAAACTCACAATTACGTGAAGGAATCTCTCTCTCCTACCCATGTTAGAGAAAAGAGGACAAAACCCACAATTACAGGAAGGAATATATCTCTTTTACCTATAACTTCCTTCTTTCAGTTAAAGAAAACGGATTTAAATCTATTGTTTCTAAATTAGTGTCCTCTTTTATGTCTTACATTCATCATTTGACACGTAGCATACTTGTAGGAGTGATAAATTAAAAAAGAATAAAATAATATTTAAAACAAACATGTGTCAAATGATGAATAGGGGACACAGAAGGAGAGACTATCGAGATCTAAATCCAAAGAAAACCATCTCCTTTCATTGTCCTTGGAATATAGCACAAAATGACTGTTGCTGCAGTGGGGCAGGATTCTGTGATGCATCAAGCTTTGAATTATTGACCTCTGAATCCTACTTTTATACTTATTACACCTTTGATTCTTACCTTGTTGTAACATATAACTGAAGTGTTACATTGCGTATGAATCTACTTTTGTTATTTCTTTTATCAAGTGTGTTGAATAAAAGAGGACAAAACCCACAGTTACAGAAAGGAATATCTCTCTTTCAGTCAAGACGAGTCAAGAAAACCCTCTCCTTTCGTTGTCTTTCATTTTCCTTATCTCTGCAGTTTAATACAAAATGTCTGCAGCTGTTTTGGGGCAGGAACCTCTGATGCATCAAGCTTTGAATTTGCTCATGAATGATTCGGCTAAATCAATTGCCATGTTAGGTCCTGGAGGAATTGGTAAAACTACTCTCATGAAACAACTCTACTCCAAAGTAATCTCCACCAATCATTTCGACACTGTGATTTGGATCACTGTGTCCTCAAATTTAGAATTTCGGAAAATTCAGGACGACGTCTCCAGATCCTTAGGGCTGTTTGATTCTGATTGGGTGGGGAAAGACTCCAATTGGAAATCCCAACTCATCCGTACAAAAATCAACAGCAAAAGGAAATCTTTATTGTTCTTAGATGATCTATGGTCCAATATTGATCTGACAAGACTTGGAGTCGAAGGGTCTACTTTCGTATATTCAACTCGGAACACAGAGCTCCCTAAAAGCATGGGTGCTGATACTGTTTTCAAACTGCAGGAACTTTTAGAGGAAGATGCTTGGCTATTGTTCCGGACTAAAGTTGGGAATGATGAGATTCTTCAAAATCTAACGGTTGCTAAGATTGGTCGAGAATTAGCTAGTAAATGCAAGGGTTTGCCGATCTTAATCTCTATACTTGGTGCTGCCATGTCTTGCAAAAAGACACGCAACGAATGGAAATCTGCTGCATGCAAGATTGAACAATATAGGCAACGGAAGACATATGACGAGGTAACAAGCATCTTCAAGTTTTGTTTTGATAGTTTACCCAATTCCAGAGTTAGATCTTGCCTTTTATACTTTAGCTTTTTTCCAGAGGATTTCACCATTCTTAAGAAGGATTTGATTGATTTTTGGATTTGTGAAAAAACTGTTAGTGCTTATAGAACAAGGGATGACGCCCTTAGTTTGGGATATAATGTTATCCATACATTGATCAAATCATGTTTCTTAGAAGAAGACGAAAAGGATTGTGTGAAAATGTTAGATATGATCCGTGATTTTACAAAAGCAAGATTTATCAAGTCTCGAATTTTTGACTCTAATCAACTTGCATATCCTGGTTCAAAATTAACTAGCTGTAAGGTTATCTGGACTTCGGTATTTTTATCAGCAGTCATTTTCAGATTCATCACGCGTGATTCAGTTCTTGTAGATGAACTGAGAGCTAATGCAGACCAAGAACAACTTGTTACAACCATAGGATGGGTTTCATCTATGGGGAATTCCATTAGGAGTATTCTTGTTCCAGACAATCTTTTCACTTCTCTACTCAACCATAACGCTTTCATTATGATCAAAGCTACACCACCTTCATTTTTGTACAATTTAACGGTTTTAGATTTGGCGAATAGTGGGATAGTAGTAGTACCGCGGGAAGTTTCAACTTTGTTTTCATTACAATATCTTAATTTATCACACACGTGGATTGATCGGTTGCCTAATGAACTCAAACGGTTGACAAAGTTGAAGTGTTTGAATTTGGAATACGATGATCAACTTCGTATGATTCCCAAGGAATTGATATCCAGTTTGTCATCATTGCGAATTCTAAAAATGTTTCGCTGTGGATTTTCTGTGGAGGAAGAGCCAAGTAATATGCTTTCTGTTAGAAATATGGATATCAATCCACTGTTGTCCTTGGAACATCTCAAAGTGCTAAGCATAACGCTTACATGTGACTCTGCTCTCCATACATTTTTCAACAACACTATACTGCTAAAGTGTACCGAATCTCTTTCACTTGAAGTTTTTTGGGGTACAGAGTCGCTCGATATCACCCCGTTAGCAGTTATGAAGAATCTGTTGACATTTGAAATCCATCAAGCAGAACATCTAAAAGAGTTCAAAGTGCATCATCCAAAATCTGTAAGGACGAGAAGTTTCGAAAGACTTGGAGAAGTAACCTTTCAGAAGTGCTCAAGTTTGGAAGAGTTGACATGGGTTATTCTAGTCCCAAACCTCACAATCCTGAGGGTCAAAAGCTGCGATAAAATCCAGGAAATAATCAGGCCTGCAAGATTGAGAAAAATTGAGGCAGAAAAAAATCTGAAGCTGTTTGAAAAACTTGAAACTATATCATTGGATAGCTTGCCAGAACTGAGTAGCATATACCTGATATCATTGCCTTTTGAGTGTCTTAAGAAAATGGAAATAATTGATTGCTCCTTGCTTAAAAAGCTTTCACTAAACAGTACTATAACCAAGGCAAAAGAATTGGTGATTGAAGGAGAGGATGAATGGTGGAAAGACGTTGAGTGGGAGGACGAAGCTTCCAAAGATACTTTTTTACCTTGTTTCAAACCATTGATGTAATGTTTGAAGTCTTTGAAATTCAATTGCAAGATTATTGTTCCACTCTATAACTTCTTTTTTTTTCCTTATATGCCCCTCTTTTACAGTTTATGGCATTGAAAATTTTATACTGGAATGAAGTAAGATGTTTGTAATCATGGTAGTAATTATGTTATGTACTGTTCTTAATGTATAGTTTCTGCAGTACTTGTGCTCTGTTCTTGCATAAGGCATCTGAGTAAAATACACAGTTAGTTATGACTAGTTAAACACATGAAAAGCCATACTTATTTCTTGAAAGCATTTCCTTCACTGTACTCTTATTCAGACCTGTGGGGCAGGGCTTGGTCGGGCTTTTAACTAAAAATATTAACCCAAGCCCATGATTTAGAACTTCGGGCCGGGCTTACTAAGCATTTCCAAGCCCGGCCCATGGCCCCTAGGTAATTTTTTCCTTTTAATATTTGGTAAACTAAATTGAAAAAATTTACAATTTCTATATAAAAATGTCTAAACTTTGCAAACAATTACATTTTCTTATAAAATTCTTTTATATATAGTTAAAAATTTGGTAGATTAAAATATGAAAATCTATAAAACCTATTAAATATAATATAAAAAATGAAGCAAATATGATTTTTGTTCATCGGGCCGGGCTCGAGCATTTATATAAAAACCAAGTTTTTTCTGGGAGTAGAAATATCACAAACAACTAAATGCATCACGCTGACACAGTCCAAGTACATTTTAGACATGTCAAGAGATGCAGGATTAGAAAATGCCAATTCAGCCTCAAGTCCTTTCCCAACTGGCATGACTCTACACACTACTAGCACATCATTAATTAGCAGAGCCAAATTCCAATAGAAGATTGGTTGGCAAACTGTTGTATTTAGGATTTACCATGCCTGATATATCCTTTATAACTCAACAGTTGAGTCACTATATGCAGGAAACACATGATCATCACATGAAACTGCTTTACATGTTCTGAAATATCTAAACGGCACAATCAATTGTGGCCCTTTTTTACTCAGCAGATTTTGAACTCAAGCTAGAAGCTTTTTGTGACTCGGACTTGGGCACATGCAAAATCAAGAGGAAGTCGAGTACATGATATTGCATTCTAATGGGATCGTCTCTTATTTCCTGGAAAAGCAAAAAAAAAAAGCACTGCTGGCCGCTCAACGGCTGAAGTTGAATAGAGAAGTATGTGTACTACCTCTTGTGAGCTGAAATGGATAAGCTACCTACTCCATGATCTACAACTGCATGTCATGTTGCCAATCACACTGCACTGTGACGATATAGCTGCCATTGCCATAGCCAAAAACCTAGTTTTTCATGACAAAACCAAACACAGAGAAATAGGCCGCCACATTATTCGAAATATGGTACAGGTGGGTTTTCTCAATGTTTTGCCCATATCAACTAAAAATCAGCCAGCTGATCTTTTCACCAAACATCTGCCTTTAATTCATATGCAACCTTCCGTATTGAAATTGAAGTTTTCTTGTTTCAATCATAATGACATCCATTGTGAGGGGGGATGTTGGAATGTGCCCATGAAAGCAAGGCACCACAGCGAGTACAATACAGTCACTCTCAAGCTACATGACAGCAGAGTAATTCCCATCCAAAAGACATCAGTTGTAACTAACTTTCCCGCCTAAACTTTGTTATGAATTCCAGCTCTTCTGACAGGTAAATTGCGTTGATTGCAACTTGTTGTAAGGCTATATATACCCACTCTTGTACAGTACTATCTCAAGAGAAAATATTCAATACAGAAAGATTTTATAACCCTTTTCCCGTACTTATTTCCATAGTTTTTCGTCTAGTTTCATTCATTTGGAACAAATTTTAGTTGACGGAAAATTTTTCTCCCGCAATTTTCTCTCTCTCAGATTTCTTCCTACAATGGAAAAATTATACTGAAATTGTTAAAAATATACTATTTAAGTTTCATATTTACATGTTTACTTTCTTTTTATTCTTTGCATTCTCTAACCAATTTTAAGTTTCCATTATCAAGGAATACGCTTCACCACTATTTAATATTGTTCATGCACTGTTCATGCACACTGTTCACTATTTTTTTATTTTTTCATTATTTTTTAAACCGTTCATTTTTTTGACATGCTGCTTTAGAGTTTTTGTTAGCTCATTTTTATCTTCCAAACGCCATCCATTGTGATATACTTTTTTGAAAACTTTTTTTAGTTGTTCGATATACGGCAAGTAACTGATATGTAACTTGTATGAATCGTATTTTCATATGTTTGAATTTTTGTTTTTAATACAACAGAATCCGGTAGGTAGCTGGTAAGTATCTGGTAAGTAACTGATAAGAATCGTGTTTTCATCATATGTTTTTAATTTCTGTTTTTTATTCAACAGAATCTCGTAGGTATCTTGTAAGTAACTGGTAAGAATCGTATTTTCATTTGTTTTTAATTTTTGTTTTTAATTCAACAGAATCTGGTTAGTGAAAGATTAGTCAAAGATAAGGTTCCTTGGACTAACCTTCACAGAAAGAGAGAGTGTCTACCTTCGCCGGAGATGGGGGCTGCAAGACAGAAAAGGGCATCAAAGTGACTAGCCGTGTGAACGGCATAGCCTCTCCGATGCTTAAGTAAGCGACGGTGATAAAGCAGAGGCAAGTAAGAAAGTGTGTTTTAGGATTTAGAATGTGATGCCTTAGATGGGGGATAACCCCTATATTTATAGCAAGCCGTGCCTTTATTGCGGTAGGCGCGAGATTCCTCTATTGGGGACGAGGAATAAGGTAAGGATTTATGGCGTGATTTCCTTCATAAGAGTTTATTTCTTATTTACCTGTTTAGGGAAGGATATCCTTCCTTTTATCTATTTAGAAAGCGAAGTAATGGCTGTGATCTGCCTTTTTAGTCAGATCAGCACGACCTTGATTATTCATTCGTCTGGCCAGATGACGAGCTGGCTTCAGGGCCGACTAGTGACGTGGCGCTCTATTAGGCTTCCACGCGGTATGTTTAAAAATACCGAGTCAACAGAAGTCCCCCCTCAAGTGCTCTATCAAATTCTTTAGGATTTGCTTTGTCCTTGTGGGTACTTGGTCAGACTTTTCACCTTTTTCCTTTGATCCATGTGTCGAGTGATCATTCGGTCCCAACTCTTCGTATTCATCTGTAGTCAATTCGCTACAGCTATTCCATCATTAATTTTTTTTAAGCAGTGTGCAAACCATGAATGGAATGACACGTGGATATGATCAACAGTTAAATTTAAAGAAGCCGTTGCTTTGAATACTAGGTTCCTATTCATCCTACACTTTTACACTTCTTCTTCTTCTCCGAATTCTCTGGCTTTTTGTTCTTCGGCGACGTGAACATTTCCAGTGGTGTTTCCAAGCAAGCTTCTTCCACCGCCGTTCTTTCTTCAACTCTGGTGAGTCTCTAATTTCTTTACTTCTATTGAAATCCCTTGATTGCAAAATGTGGTTTTGTTGATTTCTGGGTTTTTTTTGTCATGTTTTGCTTCCTCTGCTTAGAAATGCCTAAGCCCATATTTCTTGCTTTTATATTTGAATTTGTAATTGCGCCTCGTTTCTTGCCTGAGTTTCTCTTTTGATTTACATATGCTGTTATTACTATATTTTTATGGGGAAATTCTATGCTTGTTCATCACTGTTCTTCGCTTTTAGCGCCTTTAGATCTTTAAATTGGCTAGAAAATTAGGAACTGGTGTAAGGAGTTTACCTTCAGTAGTAGTTATAATAGCGAGGGATCCCATAAACTTCATCTTGAAATGGCCAAATTGTTGTCTAGGTTATGCCCCCCACTGAAAATTGATAAGTCTAATTACCGTCCTACCCCTAAGGTTAAGCGTACTGCTAGGAGAAAGATGAGCCATTCATATGCATTAAACCGGGTCCGTCCGGCTGATGACGAGAGTATAGAGCATATGATCCATGTGAGTCTTGAAGCAAACTCTTCTAAGGTTTTAGAAGACCTTGAAAACTATAGGGAGGAGGAGGTTGTTTGCCTGGTAAAGGAAGTGGGCACGAGTGGCCAAGAGGAGGAAAACTCTCCTGAGGAAGTGGAGAGGAATATGACTCCTCGAGTGGATGATATGATCTCATGCATCCATGAGGATCATATAGAAAAGAAGGCCATGATGTATCCACGGCTTAAGGATTGCCACATTCTGTTGCTGAGTGTGGATCAACGGGTGAATGCTCCTCTAGCCAGCTATTTCAACATGTATTTAGACGTCATCAGGGGCGGTTTTAAATATCCCCTTCCTACCTCCGTCGCCGATCTTCTGGAAATCTAGGGTTTGTGCCCGATTGAGCTATATCCAAATGCATGGGTAGTGATGATGGGTCATTATTAGATGTGCCCTGACTTGGGTCTCAATTTTAATAGGGCCTTTTTTCGTAGGATTTGCTCTGTTGAACGGAACAAGGATAATGATCACTATCAATTAGTGAAGAAGAATGGGATGTACCGCTTCTCCAATCGGCCTTCCTCTATTCATCACTACAAGAAGTTTTGGTTTTATATCCGAGTGAATGCTGACTATCCATCTTACCCTACTACCTGGTCTATTGCAACTCCGCCAAAAAAATACTATGGCTAACAACCCAGATCCTCAACTGTAAATCTTTCGCTCTTTGGAACAAGAGAAGTGGAGCTTCAATTCAGTAGACTAGGTCTCCATTTTTGGTTATCACCTTATGCCCTAGGGACCGACTGGGATAATCTATCTTCCTGGATCGATTGCCACTACTGGTATACTTCTTTTCTCACCTATATTTTGCTTTTGTTATTTCAGGTAACCATGTCTGATATTGAATCTGCTAATGCTCTACTAGCGGCTAAGAAGTCACAGCGAAAGAATAACCATACTCATGTGGTGGCCGTCAGTGGAGACAAGAGGAAGTCCAACCAGCTTCAAGGGTCCAACAGGAGGCCAACCGTGACTCTGCTAGATACATCCTCCATGCCGGATGCACCTACTCTCCACCCTAAGTTATATTTGACTGTCTATTTAGGCTTCTTTTATTTTGCATTAATCTGATGATGCTTTCATGCCTTTCATAGATTACTCCATCCGATCAGAAGACGGGTGGAGATGGAGGCTCCCCTCGTCCTTCTCAGTAGCCGGCTCTAGCCGAATTCTTTGACCAATCTTTCTCTAGCCTTCTTTGCACGGATGTGGTCATGCAGGGTGCCCTTAAAGTTGCCTTCCCTCTCTATGTTGATAACGAGTCCTCTAAGGAAGAGCCCACCACCTTGCTTTCTTCCCTTTTCTTTCAAGAAATTACTCGGGTATTTCTTCTATCCTTTGCTCTCTTTTTGATTTATTGATTTTGTGCTTAGTGTTTTTATTCATTCGTAGGCCATGTCCCGAGGATCAGAACTCATCCAAAGGGCCCGGGATAAGAGCGAGACAAAGCTAAAGCTTAAAGAGAAAGAGCTGACTAACATGAAAGGAAAACTGACCATAGCTCAGAAGGACATCATGAAGTTTGAGAATGAGAGGGAAGAGGCTAAGAAGCTCCAAGCGTAGAGTGATCATCAGAAAGGGGAGGCAGAGATCAAGGTAAAGGCTTTGGAGAAGTCGTTGGAGGTGGCGTAAGAGGAAGTAGCAAAAGCCCAAGTGTTGCAAAAATGATCACTAATAATCTCGGTAATTATGGTTACCTCTATGGTGACTTGATCTTCTAAGCCTGCAAAGGCTGCTATCTGGATCTTTCCTAGTTTGATATGGAGGATGTGGACTATTGGTCTCTGTGAGGGTCTAAATAAGGTCAGGGGGGTGAATGACCCTTTTCGCTGAAATAAGCAGACTTTAAAAAGTCTTGTGTAGCGTGTTTGATTATGTTCTAGATATGATGGATCCGGATGATGCAAATATGAAATGTTATGCAATAATATAAAGGATTAGAAAATCAAACACAATAATTTTATCTTGGTTCAGCCCCGCCTACTACAGTCCTCAGAGTTTCCTTCCTCCAAGCTTTTTCACTAGTGGATTCCTTTCCAACTGGCAGGAATTAAGCCTTATAATTTATCTCCGGATGGTAACCCCTTTCGGATGTAGGATATACAACCAGAAGCACCAACTCCTAGCTGGGTCTTCTTGTCTTTAGCAGGATATACCACTTAGATTTCTACCCAAACCTAAGCTGAGTCCTACTGGGAGTTTCACTTAAAGCACCAACTGTAAGCTAGATCTCAATCTTAATACTCACCCAAGTATGAGATATTACGCTTTGTTTTTATCAAGGATTTTGGTTTTGGATATCCTCAAGTTTATAACTCACTTGGGAATCCTTACAAACTGATTTTGAATGACTTGATTCTTGGAGGGATTATATCACTATTGTAATAGCGGATTCTCTTAGTGTATGCTTTCTCAAAACAACCAGCACCTTCTCAACTTGTGAATTTTCTCTTTTATAGGCTTCTGTCATAAATGTAACCATTGTGAGTTGTTAAAGTTGAATTAAATCTTCATCGTTGATCAGGTAATATATGGCGCTTCTAGATCCGTTGATCAATCCGTTAGAATGATTAAATGTCCCGTTGAATCCTTGGGATTGAGGCTGGAAAGATGTTAGTGATCATTTTCTTGTGTTTTTGTGATCTACCAACTTTTATGCCAGAAATCCGGAGTGTGTGCTTCACACGCCTTTCCTATTAGTCTAGGTGAAAAAGGTTGTTACCTTTTCTCTTTCCTATGTCAGTCCTTTTGTCCTTTTCTAAAAAGTGTGCAAGTTATCATTTTTATCATGCACAAGGGAAAGGGATCTTTGACTTTTAGACCAAAAGGTAGAGGGAAAAGTTATTTTTAAAACTTTTCCCTTTGTCTCGATAATTGTATCTTTCGGATGAATTTTTCTTGTTGTATCCGGATGCTATTTCAACAAGTTCTTCTTCTGGATGCTAATCTTGAGGGGTTTAAAGTTTATTTCTTTTCCAAACTTTAACTGGATGCTTCCACTATGTGCTTAGGTACTTGTAGTTTCCAATCAATGTCCAGATGACTTGTTTTGAACTAGATGCTTCCATTTTGGATTAAGGAGATTACATGTTTTGTTCCTTAAGACTTTGTTTCTATAGTTTTTGTTTTCTTC
Source organism: Euphorbia pulcherrima (assembly GCA_947683365.1). Lineage (NCBI taxonomy): Eukaryota > Viridiplantae > Streptophyta > Magnoliopsida > Malpighiales > Euphorbiaceae > Euphorbia > Euphorbia pulcherrima. Next base: position 12,970,474 of record CANTUS010000016.1, read on the forward strand.
AAACTTGATCCGGATTGTTCTGGAATTACTTCTTTCGAGTCATTGTTTCCCAACAATATCCCCCATTTTATGGAAACAAAAACTAAGCACATGGAAAAGGGGTTTATGAGCTAAGTATGATTCTTGATACTTAGTTGTTAACAAGTTTTACTCCTCCATAATCTAAGCATCCTAACTCCTCCAATATTTTTGATTTCTAGCTTCTAAGTTTTTTAAGTACAATTATAGATTGCACTTAGAATCAATTTTGAGTATAAATTGTTCACTATATATACTTTTATTGCTAATAATAGTTAACCTCATGAAGTTCCGAATTACAATTACAGAAACATATATAAGTGAAAATAGAACTAGCTATTATAGATTTTTACATTGAATAAAAATAGTTATTCTAAAAGATAATCAGCTCTTCATTTGCCTCTCTTTCCGGATGACTCTCCCTCTTTTCCTTTGCCCTTCTCCCCCTTTTGGTTTTCATCAGCTTGGGGGTCACTGACCATATAGGTTCTTTTATCCTAATTCTTTTGCTAGGCTTCTGAATCCACATTTCCTTGTAGGCGCTTTTCTAGAATGGTCTCAACTGTGGCTGGAAGGAGATAGAGTGGTTTGACTTGTTCTCTAAGGTGCTTATATGACTTGACCATGTCCAGAATCATCTTCAAAGCATGCTTTCGGTATGCTTCCTCAAAGAATGGGAAAAGAGATTTTAGGAGAGTCAAGCTACATTTGTAGCCAAAGAAACATGTGTCCTCAATGGATTGGACAAGGTCTTGGTAGATTGGGAGGTGAAGGCTATCCGGATTGGTAGATGACGATCCAGATGAGGTAGAAGAAGCATTAATAGACAAGTTAGCCTCACTTGACTTTATAATCTCAATTTCTTCAATGATATCTCTCCAGATGTTATGAACACTTGTGTTAAGAGTTATCAGATCTTTATGAAATGCTTCTCTCAAGTTATTAGTAGTCCGCTCTGTTCCGGAGAGATGACTCCCAACATCATCACTGAAATCATCCATTTTCTTCTTTAGTTGATAGGGCAACTAAAGTTTTCTTCTTGCTGTACCATGATACCAAGCAATCTCCAAGAAAGTGACAGCCTCCGGATGTACTCTTCCTTTCAAGAGTGTCTTTGCCATAATCTGCTTATGTGAAGCCTTGGAGTGTGAAGTTTCCATTACTAGGATACCATAACCCAACTTCAGTGGTTTCTAGGAGATATCTAAGGATTCTCTTTACTGCTTTAAGATATGAATCCTTATTGGATTGATATCTTGCATAGTAGCAAATGCATAGTGTATGTTAGGTCTGCTAGCTGTCAAGTATAGAAGTGAACCAATCATTCCTCTGTAAAGCTTCTGATCTACATCTTCTCCTTTATAATCCTTTGAGAGAACTTATCTAATCATATTGGAGTGGACATAAGTTTGCTCTTGTCTATTTCAAACTTCTTTAGAATTTCCTTGGTATACTTGGATTGGTTAATGAATCCCATCCGGACTTTGCTTGATTTGTAAATCAAGGAAGAAATTCAATTCTCCCATCATGGACATCTCAAATTCCTTCAGCATTTGAGTGCCAAATTCTTCACACATCTTTTAATTTATTTCTCCAAAGATGATGTCATCTACATAGATCTAGACTAGAATAACATCACCCTTCTTCTTCTTGATGAAAAGAGTGGTATTTGCCTTTCCCCGGATATATCCCTTGGAAATGAGGAATGAGGTGAGTCTTTCATACCAAGCTTTTGGTGCTTGCTTTAATCCATAGAGGGCTTTCTTCAGCTTGTACACATGATCCAAATGTGTTGAGTCTTTGAATCCAGGTGGCTGCTTGACATAAACCTTTTCCTAAATAACTCCATTGAGAAATGCACTTTTAACATCCATTTGAAACAATGTGAATCCCATAAATGATGTAAAAGCACATAGAATCCAAATTGCCTCTAATATTGCTACTGGTGCAAAAGTTTCTTTAAAGTCAATGCCTTATTATTGATTGTAGCCTTGGGCAACCAATCTTGCCTTGTTTCTAACCACCACACCGGATTCATCTAGTTTATTCCGAAATACCCATTTGGTGCCTATGATTGATTTTCCTTCTAGAAGTGGTACTAGATCCCAGACATCATCTCTGGTGAACTGATCCAACTCTTCTTGCATTGCCATCATCCAACTTTCATCTCCTTCTACGTCTTGGAATTTCTTTGGCTCAATGAGAGAGACAAAAGCAGTATGGCTCATCATCCTATTGAGTTGTCCTCTGGTTCTAACTGGATTTTGGACATTGTCCAAGATAGCTTCAACTGGATGATCCCTGTGAGTCCGTACTTCTCTTTGCAAATCTTCATGTTGTACTGGAACTTGTTCCTCTTCTCCTTCAGTTTTCACTTCTTAATCATCCAAAAAATTAATCTCAGGTTGATATAGATTTTCTTATGGTCCTCTTGTATTGAAATTGATTCCTTCAGCTTCTTCTTTGTATTTCTTAATTTAAAGGGAATCCGGAATTTGCGCTTCCTCTTTTTCTTCAGTATTTTCAACTTTCGGAGTTAAGTCTTCCAGTTTGGAGCTTCTTTTTCCTGCGTGGTTAATCTCTTCAAAATTTACATGTATTAACTCTATTATTGTTTGGGATCATTTGTTAAGATTTTTTATGTGTTGAGTAGCCAAGGAAGATTGCTTCATCAGATTTAGGATCAAATTTTCCTAGTTGCTCTCTATCATTCAGGATGTAACATCTACATCCAAAGGCTTTGAAGTACCCAATTTTGGGTTTCCTTCCCTACCAGATTTCATATGGGGTCTTTTCTATAGTCTTTCTAATGAGAGCTCTATTTATGATGTAGCATGTTGTGTTTACGGCCTCTCCCTAAAAATACTTAGGCAAATTATTCTCACTTAGCATTTTCTGGGCCATCTCAACTAAGGTTCTATTTTTCCTTTCAACAACCCCATTTTGTTTAGGTGTGCGAGGAGCAGAAAATTTGTGCTCAATGCTCTTAGAGTCACAAAATTCAGCAAAGTGCTTATTTTTTAACTCTCCTTCATTATCACTCCGGATGAGTGCAATGCTTAGGCCATGTTCTACTTCTATCCGGATGAATATTTTTTAGAATTGGTCAAAGGCTTCATCTTTGCTAGCTAGCAAAGCAACCCAGGTATAGCAAGAATAATCATCCACTATTACCATGGTGTATTCTCTTCTACCTAAACTCATTGGTTTGATTAGACCAAAGAGATCAATATGCAAGAGTTCAAGAACTCTTTTGGAAGATATAAATGAGATAGAAGGGAAGCTTTTTCAATATTGTTTATCTAATTGGCATGTAGTGTATATGTGATCCTTATCTAAAGCCACCTTAGGCAAACCCACAACCAATTCCTTTTTGGCTAATTTAGACAGGAGATTTATGCTTACATGTCCCGACCTCCAGTGCCATAGCCATGATTCTTCTTCTTTAGACACCAAGCATGTATTCTTTTTCTCATTTTTAATGTTAACATAATAAACATTATTTACTCTAGGTGGATAAAGAATGTGTTGATTTGACTTACTGTTATAGATTGAGCATCCTCCGAAATCAAAGGTGAATTTCCTTCCTCTATCACAAACTTGTGCTACACTTAGCAAGTTGAACTTCAGTCCATCAACTAGTGAGACATCTTCTATCTTTATTTCATATCTAATGGTTCCATGTCCAATGATCTGTCCATTTTAGTTGTCTCTAAAGCTTACTTTTCCACCTCTCTTCCGGATTAAAGTGATGAAGGCTTTCTCATCACTAGTCATGTGCCTTGAGCATCCACTATCAATGTACCATGTATATTGATCTACTGTGGATCTAAGGCATACCTGTAAAATAGATTAAGTGTGTTTGGGTACCCAATCAAATTTAGGTCCTCTCGGGTTATCAACCATTTCAGGCCAAGGATAAACATCATAATAACCATTTTTCAATCTGCATAATTTAGTAATATCATTGTTTTTCCCATAAAACCTTTACCTAGAGATGGGTCTGCTCTGCTCATTCTTCTTCTGGATCTTTTTGAGATCCTCATTTCTATAATTTCCAATGTATCCGGCTTTTTATATGCTTGTCTGCCTAGTGTGTATCTGAAAGCTAGTTGGAGGTGTAATTTCTGCTCTATATTTCTTTCTTTGCTTGATAGGTTACTCATTTGATGCAGCCTTTTTTCCCTTTTGAGCAGCTGTGAATCTCTATGCTTGAGGTTACCTGCTAACTTTCGTTTCTTTTTTATTTATGGGCACTGGATTCCTTTGATTTGATTTTCTTATGGATGCCTCCTTTATTAGGGTTAGTTCCCTATCTAGCCCTGTCAAGTTAGCACTTAAGATCTGCACTTGAATCCTTAGAAAATTCTCCTCAGCCATATCCATATGCTTTATGGTCCTTATCAAGTTGATATCTTGTGCCATTGCTCCAGCATTCTTAGCTAGCTCCAGAACTTGTCTTTTTAGGGATTTAATGACTTTGATGTTTTTCCTCACATTGTGGATCACCACCCCTAAAGCTCTAGCAAGATCAAGGTTAGAAACAGAATTAGAGTAAGAGTTTACCTCAGTGGTGGCTGTCTCTGATTCTGATTCCTCAATTTGCTCAGTATCTTGCTTAGATGGATTTCTTCCATATTGATCTTCTTCTGGATCTGTCAGTGCTATGAATGTATAGTTAGATATTTCTTCTTCGTCTATAAAAGATGAACTGCTACTTTCTTCATTGTTGCTCCATGTGGCCACCATAGCTTTCTTCTTATATTTTTTTATCTCTTTTGAGCTTGGGGCATTCGGTTCTGAAGTGGCCTTTTTCTCCACATTCAAAGCAGCCAGCATCTTTCTCCGGATCTTTCTTTTCTTTCGGAGCCTTTCTTGGCTTGTCCCTTCTTGAAGTGCCTTCCTTTGATCTTTTTGATTCATGCCTCCTTGATCTCCTTCTATCTTCTTTAGGAATCTACAAAATATTTAGCCAGCATAGCCATATCTTCTTTGTTATAATTAGATTCTGTCGATAGCTTATATAATCCTGAGGAGGCTGATCCTACAGAGTCTACCTTGAGCGCAATGGTTTCTTCCTTTCTTTAGGATTTTTCTCTTGTTGGCTATATCTCTCCAAGGATAACTCTTGAGTTAGATTACCAATGAGTTCATCATAACTATAGAAGTTTAAGTTATGAGCTTCCTCAATGGCAGTCTTCTTATTGTCCCATTCCTTGGTAAGACTCCAGAGTATTTTCTTGACCATAAATACTTCTGAGATCTCCTTCCCAAGCCTCTTCATCTCATTTACTAGATTGGTGTATCTATTATTCATGCTGCTGATGGATTCTTTGGGCTCCATCTTGAAGGATTCTAGCTTTTGTTGTAGCATATCAATTTTGGCTTCTTTGACCTTGTTTGTTCCTTCAAAGGTTACTTCCAGCTTCTGCAAAATTTCTTGTGCAGTCACGCATCTGAATATTCTATTGAATTTAGCTGTACTAAGAGCGCAATGAAGCATATTAATAGCATTTGTATTTTCACGCAATCTTTTGTAATCATTATCATCCCATAAACTTGAGGGCTTTTGGGTAGTCATACCCTCTACTTCATGAATAGGTTCATATGGGCCATCTTTAATAGCAATCCATGCCATCATGCTTTGTGCTTGAATGAAGTTTTTCATCCAGTTCTTCTAAAATGTGTAGTATTCATCGATGAAGAGTGAAGGACGGGTAATAGACATACCCTCAAGAAGGATTTATGAGTTTCGGAAACTCATTTTGATTCTTGGATCAAAATTTGGACCTTTAGCTCGAGATCGTTAGATCTTTAGTTTTGAGCACTTACTCTGATACCACTTGTTGGTCCATGTGAAGGTCTAAATAAGGTCAGAGGTGGGTTGAATCTTTTCACGAAAATAAGCAGACTTTAAAAAGTCTTGTGTAGCGTGTTTGATTATGTTTCTGATATGATGGATCTGGATGATGCAAATATGAAATTTTATTCAATAATATAAAGGGTTAGAAAATCAAACATAATAATTTTATCCTGGTTCGGCCCCGCCTACTCCAATCCCCAGAGTTTCCTTCCTTCAAGCTTTTTCACTAGTGGATTCCTTTCCAACTAGTAGGAATCAAGCCTTACAATTTGTCTCCTGATAGTAACCCCTTCTAGATGTAGGATATACCACTAGAAGCACCAACTCCTAGCTGAGTCCTCTTGTCTTTAGTAGGATATACCACTTAGATTTCTACCCAAACCTAGCTGAGTCCAACTAGGAGTTCCACTTAAAGCACTAGCTCTAAGCTAGATCCTAATCTTAATACTCACAAAGTATGAGATATTACACTTTGTTTTCTCAAGGATTTTGGTTTTGGATATCCTCAAGTTTATAACTCACTTGGGAACCCTTACAAACTGATTTAAAATAGCTTGATTCTTGGAAGGGTTATGTCACTGATTGTAATAGCAGATTCTCTTAGTGTATGCTTTCTCAAAATAGCCAGCACCTTCTTAACTTGTGAAGTTTCTCTTTTATAGGCTTCTGTCATAAACATAGCTATTGTGAGTTATTGAAGTTGAATTAAATCTTCACCATTGATCAGGTAATATGTGGCTTTTTCGGATCCGTTGATCAATCTGTTAGACTGATCAAATGTCTCGTTGAATCCTTAGGACTAAGGCTAGAAAGATATCAGTGATTGTTTTCTTGTATTTTTGTAATCCACCAACTTTTATGCCAGAAATCCGAAGTGTGTGCTTCACGCACCTTTTCTATTAGTCTAGGTGGAAAAGGTTGTTATATTTTCTCTTTCCTATGTCAGTCCTTTTTTCCTTTCCTAAAAAGTGTGCAAGCTATCATTTTTGTCTTACACAAAGGGAAAGAGATCTTTGACTTTTAGACCAAAAGGTGGAGGGAAAAGTTATTTTTAAACCTTCAACCACTTCTTCTTCTGAATTCTGATCTTGAGCGGTTTAAAGTTTATTTCCTTTCCAAACTTTAATCGGATGCTTCCACTATGTGCTTAGGTACTTGTAGTTTCCAATTAATGTCCATATGACTTATTTTGAACCAGATGCTTCCATTTTAGATTAAGGAGATTACATGTTTTGTTCCTTGAGACTTTGTTTCTATAGTTTTTATTTTCTTCAAATTTAATTCAGATTGTTCTGGAAGTACTTCTTCTGGATTATTATTTCGCAACATGGGCTTCCCTTCTTATGATGATTTGGCTTCTCATCAAGCTGCTCTGGCGGAGACAGAGAAAACAGCTGAAGAAGTGTTGGGTTAGGAGGATATGGCTGATGATCAAGCAGTCAACGAGGTGAATGATGGTGATAATGAAACAGTTGACAAGGCTACTGAAGAAGTCCCAGGTGCCACCTAGAAGGATGTTGCTCTACCGAATGAATTGTAATTTGTGTTTGTACTTATTTTAGGCCTTCGGGGTCTTATTTTTATAATATCCGTACAGTAGCCCTTTATGGTTTTTATCATATTTTGATTTTCCTTTCTCATCCGTATGCTTGCCGTTTGTTTTTCCTTGAATATTATACTTGCTTTCCCTCCCAATCCATTAGTAAGAATGAATGTTTACATTCAGTTATAAGGATAATTGTTGTAGATTTTTCTGAACGTGTTTTATCTGGTCTTGAGGGAAATATGAGTTAGTTTAAGATGCTTTGTAGCGTGTAGTTCATTTGATGTAACATCATTCAGTCTTTGAGATGAGTGATATGATGCTTTATGAATACTTTTGGTTTGAGATTTTGTTAAGTATACTGTACTCAATCTCGGGGATGAGTGGTTTAACTTAAGAATCCTTTCTGTATGAATTATGCCTTACATTTTTTCATTTAATTGGATGATATGTTTTCGTAATGTTGTAAGTATTATTGCTTGCTTGGGTGTTTCAGGCACCTGAGGGCTTACAAATTGCGTAGGTCTTTTATTATGCCCGAGAGCTCAAGTACGGTCTAGGACTTTTTAGAATGCCTGAGGGCTTTAAGTGGCCTAGGACTTTTTGTAGAGCCGGGTGCCCGAAATTGATCTAACGCTGATTCTGTGATTAGGTAATGTGTTAGATAATTTTATCAAGATTTCTAGAATGCACAAGTGTGTAGAAAATGTTGAATCTTTATTTATTATAAAAGTAGAAAGATTACAATGTTTGGGCTCATAGTGTAGTGTCGGATGATACTTAGGGAGTGCCACATCGTTAAAAAACCTTACTATAGAAAAAACCCAGTGGGAAAAAATCTACAGTAAGGGAAAAAGAGTGCGGACACTTGGTCCTTAAGGGTTTGTAGCCATACAGTATTTCCTAAGGCTAGCTCTATTCCAAGTCCTCAGGAGTTCTTTTCCATCCATCCTGCTGAGTCAGTAGGTAACAGGTCCTACGACCTGAGTAACTTTGTAGGATCCTTCCTAATTAACTCCTAGCTTGCTTTCACCTTCCCGGCTCTATGAAGTCATCGGGTCTCTAAGTACTAAATTACCCTCCTTAAGCTTGATTTCTCTAACTTTCTTATCATGGTATATGGCAATCTGGTCTTGTATACGGCCATCAGGATGCAGGCTCTATCTCTGCACTCTTCCAGACTGTCTAAGTGATGCCTCAGGTTGATGTCATTTTTTTCTTTCGTATAATAGACCACCCTATCTAAAGGAGAACCAATCTCTACTAGAACAACTACTTCCACCTCGTGGACTAGAGAAAATGGGGTTTCTCCAGTTGGTCAGTATGGAGTCGTCCTATATGACCATAGGACATTATTCAGCTCTACTGGCCACGCGCCTTTCTTCCCATCTAGCTGCTTCCTCAAACCTTCTCCAAGCGTCTTATTGGCTCTTTCTGTCCATCCGTCCGGATGAATATTGATTTTCAATCTTCAAGCCTTTATAGAATTTTTGAAACTTCTCGGAGATGAATTATGACCTGTTATCCGAAATGATCTCATTCAGGACATCGAAATGGATGATGATGTGATCCCAAACAAAATCAATCACTTTTTTAGGAGTAATGGTATTTACTGCTACCGCTTCTACCCACTTTGAGAAGTGTTCAACTGCAACGATAATAAACTTCTTTTGTCTAATGGCCTCTGGCATTGGTCCTGCAATGTCGATTCCCCAAGTGGAAAACGGTCATCCGGTGAGTAGAGTTTTTTGTGTAACATGCGGAACATATGACTTATCCATATGAATCTGAAATTAATGGCAGGACTGTACATATTCGGTTGAATCTACTTCTATAGTTGGACAGTAATACCCTAAGAGCTTGACTCTTCGGGTGATGGTTGAGGCTGCTTGATGGGAGCCATAGTTTCCCTTATAAATCTCCTGAATTACATACTTTTCTCCTTCCAGAGTGATGCATTTAAGCAGAGCGTCCAAGTAAGAGAGTTTATACAAAGTTTGGTTAATAACTAAGTACCTTGAAGAATTTTTCTCTATCCTGGCAGCTTCAATCTTATCTTCTGGAAGGATGTCTTTATCCAGGTAGTCAACCAAGGGATGCATCCACTTGGGTTCCTTCTGCTCTATCAGTATTAATCCTTGTTCGTTTATTGTTGGGGCATGAATAATTTCAAATGGGAAACTAAGGGTTTTCCACCTATCCATGCTCACAGCGTCTTTAGCCAACCTATCTACTTTCTCATTCTCTTCTCTAGGGACGTGTTCGCATTTCCATACGGTGCCTTATCACTCAAGCTCTTTCAATAGGCAATCTACTTTGGTTAGGTACTTCACGATCCCGTCTTCTGTTAGCGCATAATTCTTGTTGATCTGGTTAGAGACCAACTTTGAATCACTTCTGAATATCATTCTATCCGGGGCAATCTCCTTAGCTAGTTCCAAGCCTTTAATCATTGCTTTGTATTCTGTTGCGTTGTTGGTGATTGAGAAAGCTAGCTTTATTGCATAGCTCATCCAGATTCTTTTAGGAGCTTCTATCCAGATCCCAATTCCGGCTCCTTCATGGGAAGACGCCCCATCTACGTACATAATCCAGGACTCGATCTTGAGGCCGAGTGTAGGTTCAAGCCCTGTGAACTCAGTGATAAAGTCCACCAAAACTTGTGCTTTTAGTTCTTTTCTCCCATCAAACCGTATATCATGTTCTCCCATTCGAATTAGCCATCCGGCTAGCCGTCTAGAAGTTTCTGTTCTTTACAACACCTTTTTTAGCAGAAAATTACTTCTGACAATGATCGTGTAAGCTTGGAAGTATGGTCTACGTCTTTCTGTTGCCTAGACTAAGGCTAAAGCCAACTTTTCAATCTTTGGATATCTGAGTTCAACATTTTTCAACACCTTGCTTGTGTAGTTGACCGAGTGTTGTTCCCTATCCTCTTCTCTGACTAACACCGACCCCACTATTTCATCTATAGCTACTAGATACATGACCAACTCTTTATCTTTCTTTGGCCTGCTCAAGAGCTATGGTGTACTCAAGAATACCTTGATGTTCTTAAAGGCCTCCTGGCAGTTCTCGTCCCAACTAGATGCTTTATCCTTCTTGATATCTTTGTAGAATGGGAGACACCTTTTGGCCAAAAATGATATAAATCGGCCCAAGGCATTCACTGTTCCATTCAACCTTTGGAACTCATTCAACGTCTTGGGGGGCTCCATCTTCATAATGGCTTCTATTTTCTCCGGGTTTGCTTTAATTCCTCTTTGTGAAATTAGGAAACCAAGGAAGTTCCCACCTTTCACTCCAAAGGTGCATTTCTCCGGGTTCAACTTGAGCTGATATTGTTATAGAGTCTTGAATATAGCTCTAAGATCTTTAGCATGTTCTTCAAGGCTTTTACTTTTGACTATTATGTAAACAATGTAAACTTCTATATCCTCACCTATTTGGCCTTTGAACATATCGTTTATAAGGCATTGATAGGTAGCTCCAGCGTTATTCAGACCGAATGGCATGACCTTGTAGCAATATGTACCTTCATGTATTATGAAGGATGTTTTTTCTTCGTCATTTGGATCCATAGGGATTTGCTGATATCTTGCCTTTGCATCTAATAGTGAGTATATTGTACAACCAGTTGTTGAGTCAACCAAAAGATAATTTCTTGGAAGTGGATACAAACTTTTGGTGTTGCTTTGTTGAGGTCTATAAAGTCTACACACATTTGCCATGCTCCATTGGATTTTTTCACCAAGACTACATTTGCAAGCCACTTGGGGTAGCATACAGCCTGGATATGGTTGGCTTTCAGTAGCTTTAAGATTTTAGATTTGATTGCCTTCTGTCTATCTAGTGCATGATTGTGCTTCTTCTACTTCACCGAAGGTACTTCTGGGTTGACATTCAGGTTGTGCTGGATTATCTCAAGTGGCACTCCTATTAAGTCTTCAATAGTCTAGGAGAATGTGTGCTATTCTTCTATCAATACTTGGCTTATGTCTGTCTTTACTAGTTTTGGGAGGTCAGCTGCTATATGCATCTGTCGGTCAGGTCCCACCATGAGGTTTCTATGAGGCCAATTGGCTTAGCATTTTCTATTTCTTCTGGCTTTATAACTATTTCATCCATCTTCAATGATGCCAAGTAAGTCTCTTGGATGACCAAAGGGTTACCTGCTACGACCGTAATTCCCTTGGTAGCAGGAATCTGCATGACTAGATGCTTGATTAAGATTAGTGCATTTAATTCGGTTAAGATAGGTCTTTCTAAGATGATGTTGTAGCTGATAGGTCCATCTGAAATTATAAAATCTAGCTTAGCTCTCCACTTGGTCTTTTGGTCACTCATTTCAACCTCTAGTATGTCCTGGCCTAGCGCTAGATCTGTATGACCACTAAGGCCTATGAGTGGCAAATGGGCTCCAACATTTAGCTATGGTGAACTTCTAGCTTGTCTATTACTTCTTTTTAAATCAAGTTAATGGAGCTACTAGTATCAACGATGATCCGCCTGACAGTGTATCCTTCTACCAAGGCTTCTAACATAAAGGGGTCAGCATGCGGGCTCTTCACTAAGCCTTGTTTCCGAAAAGGCTTGCTAAGCTCAGAATCATCTTCAGTGTTTGATCTTTTGCGTACGGAGCCCTTCCCTTTTGAGGATGATCCTTCAAAGCCTAGTCCACCTGTGATCACCATCACCAGTCCCTTTGATTTCTGCAAGGGCCTATCTCCAGAATCCTTCTTGGGTTAAGAACTACTTTCTTTGGTGATTCCTTTTACAAACTGCAAGAGTTTTCCGTGTTCAATTAGGGTGTGGGTTTTATCTGCTAGGACATGGCATTCATCCGTGTCATGGCCTCTAGATTTGTGGAACTCGCAATATTTGTTTACTTTCTTTCCCATGAACTAATCAGGCGTTACCCTAGGATACTTGATGGATCTTTATCTTCACTCTTTTGTACTGCTAGCAAGATGTCGCATAAAGGAGAGTTTAACTCCGGCCTGTGCCTGCTTTGAGTGAAGGGTTGATAGTTCCCCCCTCTTCTTTACCTTTCGGTCTCTAGGCCAAGCTTTTTCATACAGCTTGTGTGGCCTTCCAGCCTCATCAACTTCAATTAGGTTCTTTGTAATAGTGATCATTTGATCTAGCTCCTTAGGTTCCCTTTGGATGAGATCTACACGGAGTCTTTCATTCCTCGTGCCTCTAATCATGCCTTCCCTAGAGGTGCTATAGTCTAGGTCTCAAACTTATAGGAAATCTTTATTGAATCACTCAATGTAAGAGCAGAGTAACTCATCTAATCTCTGAGTAATTTTGTTAAGGGTACGGGTGGTAGTTCCTGTCGGAATAGAAATGATAAACTGTGTGCAAAACTTCTATCTCAAGTCATCCCATGAATCTACTGAGTCGGTCGGCAATGAGTCAAACCAGTAGGCGGCTAGACCAATCAATGTATTTAGGAAGTTCGTACAGGCGTGTGCTTCTGAGGCATACACTAGATCCATCTTGTTCTTGTAAGTTCGTACATGGGTTCGGGGGTCTATATCCCCACTATAGTTGTCAATGAATGGTAGCTTGATACGAGAATTGAGTTGTTTCGCTAGTATTTCTGTGCTGAATGGGGAGTCGGATGTTTCCAACAGAGGTTCTTGCAAATAAATAGCATAACCATTGAGTCCCTCCTTAAACACTTCTAGAACTCGGGGTTATCCCAATATCTAAATTTCTTAGGTTTTGATTCTGACCCAAGAGGTGGTGGTGGGGGGAGATGAGTGGAATGAGTGGGACCTAGATACATACCACCTGGGTGAAAATAGCCTGCAGGTGTAGGTCTACGTGGATAATTTGCCCCATACACGGGCTCGTTCAATGTCGCCCATTCTATTTGATGTGCTTTTAACATACCAATCAGATCCCTCCATGAAGGAACCTCCATACTCCTATCCGTTGAGATGTGTACCAACTTTTGTATTGTTATGATTCGAATAGGCGTTGTATGGCCTAACCGAGTAGATATTGAGAGATTCGGACTGATGGGGTTGTGTGGCCCCCCTAGATGAGCGTTGAATAGCTCACCCTGGTATATGTTAGATGATCCCCCTGGGTAGGCATTGTAAGGCCCAACCAAGTAGGTGATAGGACAGGTAGAGATATCCGTATGATAGAGTGGCCCACTCATAGTGTGTTCAGCCATCCCTTCTCTAATTACTCCAAAAAGATTTCTACATAACTGATTTTGATCTTCAGGGGAAACTAGATAATGTTGGGCAAAACTTTCAAAGAATGCCATCCCAATGGCGGAATGAGCAGCTGGCATTCCAATGGAGTCTAACGCCAGAATAGTAGAGGAAAGGAATGCTGCCACCATTGACTGAGAGTTGATTGTTGTCTTAAATTTGTTGCCGTTGTTATTGGTTGCTTGATCATGATCTTGATTATATTCAATCTGATTGGAGTTTTGTGTTCGTCGAAAAATAGAATTCTTGCCGTAGCAAATAAATATGTCCACGCTCACCGCACCACTGAAAGATTAGTCAAAGATAGGGTTCCTTGGACTAACCTTTATAGAAAGAGAGAATGGCTTCCTTTGCCGAAGATGGGGGCTGCAAGACAGAAAAGAGCATCAAAGTGACTAGCTGTATGAATGGCATAGCCTCTCTGATGCTTAAGTAAGCGACGCTGATAAAGAGGAGGCAAGTAAGAAAGTGTGTTTTAGGGTTTAGAATGTGATACCTTAGATGAGGGATAACCCCTATATTTATAGCAAGTCGTGCCTTTATTGTGGTAGGCCCGAGATTCCTCTATTGAGGAAGAGGAATAAGGTAAGGATTTATGGTGTGATTTCCTTCAAAAGAGTTTATTTCTTATTTACATGTTTAGGGAAGGATATCCTTCCTTTTATCTATTTAGGAAGTAAAGTAATGGCTGTGATCTGCCCTTTTAGTCAGATCAGCACAGCCCTAATTATTCATTCATTTGGCTGAATGACGAGATAGCTTAAGGGCCGACTAGTGACATGGCACTCTATTGGGCTTCCACGAGATATCTTCAAAAATACCGAGTCAACAATAGGTATCTGTTTTTAATTCAGCAATTGAAAAAAGGTTATTGTATGTATCTGGTAGAATGGTAATATATGAAATATGGTAGTGTTGGTTGCCAAATGAGCGTGATCTAGCAATTGCACTAGGTCGTGATCAATAGTAAGTGGCAAGTACAAGGTCGTATTCCACAGGGAGCAAGGGAAATACTTTAAACTAAATGTAAATCGGTGAGTCCAAGTTTAGTTGCGAGTAAGTTGATTTTGATGAAAAGCCTACCAAGTAAAATAAAAGCAGGAAAGTAAAAATGATCACTATGAATTATTACTACGAAAAAATTTATAACGAGGCAAGCATAACTAGTAAGAACGCAGATACATGATTGATTACCCTTCCTTTATTTTAACATATTAGCACCTAAGGATCTAGGTTTCTTGCATGTCTTATGTACTAGCCATAGTTTCCCTTTGTCTAGTTCTTTAAAGTTTACTTGTGTGATTTTCTGTGCAAGTAAAACTTTAAGCATTAAGACTCATGCACGCATTCTTTTTAAAGAAACTTCCTAGCATATCTAATTCACTTTTTAGTTCCTCCTAGACAGGCGTTTTGTGTTTTAGTCAGTGTTACAATTCACCTTTCAGTTCCTCTTGTTACACTCAATATAAGCTAAACCTTACTTAGTTCTAGTGTACAAATCACTTTTCATTTCCTCTTGTTACACCTGAACATAAATTAAGCTTTACTTATAAGAATCAAGTTCAGCACAAAGCAATCCACAATAGATAATGCTAAAATAAAGGAGTTTAGGAAATCAAACCATAGAATTCTGCTTTCTTACTAGCTAAGCTTGCTAAAGACTTAGTTACTCATAAAAATGGAGATAAAGCACAAAGAAATTCTGGAAATGATAAACATAATGATATATATATTATAAGTAGTTTTTACAAAGAAAACTAGCCAATAGAACTGCTCCTTTCCAAAAGATGATAGATGATCCTCAAAAGATGAGTTTTGACCAATTAAATAGTACAAATTGGAAGGATCTAGATAGCCAACTTGCAACTCAAAAATAATCCAAAAAATACAAACCAACCAATCAAAATAAAGCTTCTAGAATCTCAGAATTCAGTAATTGAGTAAAATATAGACAAAGGGGGTTAGGTGTTGTGTATGACACTTTTCCACCTCCAAAAGATGCTATCCACTGCCATCCACTTGCAAATCTCTACTGACTCAATCAAAAGTCTTCTAGAAGGATGGTTTTTTGGTCATTTTTCCTCCTCTTGCTGGGTTTGAGTGTCTTTGTCTTCATGCGGTCTAGTCTTGTACTCACTCTCCCCAGTTTTCTGCTTACTCTGCCCAGTTTTCTGCTCACTATGCCCAGTTTTTAACTCACTCTGCCTAGTTTCCTACTCCTTGGTGGCAACCTCAGTGAAATCTAGTAGTGATCTGAAATTTAATCAAAAACATCAATAAATCACACAAATATATCACAAATATGATGATTTCAGGGTTAGTTGACTAGTGTTTACTTGGTACAAATTGCACTTATCAAATTCCCCCACACTTGGACAATTGCTTGTCCTCAAACAAAAACACAAGAACATAGAAAAGAGATTTATAACAAGTTAAAAGAGAAGAAAAGAGAACTAAAATAAAACAAATGTAGCAATTAGCAATCAATTCTACCTTAGGAAATTTAGCAGTATATTTAAAATACAAAGTTTAAAGTTACTGATGCATACCCCCCACACTTAGCATGTGCCTTAATCTCAAAAACAGGTTAAGACACCAATTCAAAGCTAGTTTGTCAACAACTAATTTCGAAATCAACCTTCTTCACCAAAGATGTCACTCAATTTACACAAAGTATTTAAGGGGTGAGTTTTGAGAAATCACTCATCAGCTACACATAGCAAAATCTAAGTCTATAGGCTTGATTATCGGTCTCATCTCCACCACTTAAAAATATTGATCACAACATAATCAAAAGGTCTTTAATTGGGTTGTAATGTAGGCTCAGGGTTGGGGTTGTGGTAGTGAAGGGCTTTTGTATGTATATGGATTTCACCAAGTAAGCATTGATGACTATATAGCAAGATGCATGGTCACTAACTTGTATTTGAGAAATGATATTCAGGCCTTAAAGGAATTAATGGAAGCTTGGAGCGATCAAACAGCAACTAAGGGCAATCTTTCCAGCATAGAAGATTGAATAAATGAGCACAACAAGCATTCAAATTAAGATAATTTAGCTTGCTTTTGTGTGTGTGTGCGTGTGTGTGTGTGTATATATATATATTCTTTTTCTTCTTTTTCTTTTTCTAAAAATTTTTCTTTTTGTAATAAAGCATATGACTGGAATATAATTTTGAAGAAAGCTCACTAAAGTTTTTCCTTTCAGAATAATTTGGAAAATAAGTTAACTACCAGTAGTAGTTTGAGTTTGTTGTTTTGAAAAATTCTTGGTAAAATCATGAGTGAAAATTGAAGGGAAAGTAAAAAGAAAAAGGTTGAGGGATTTAAATTGTTGTGTGTATAAAAGTAAGGGTTAAGGCTCAAAGGGACTTATCTAGGGGATATTATGTAAGGGTGGTTTTTTAGGTAAAAAGAGTATAATCCTAGTGCCTTAATCATCTTATGTAGTGATAAATGATGTGGTCTCAATACGCACTATATGTTTTCCCACATCAAGTTTTAGCTTTAAGTTGTCTATGCAAGCCCTCTCAACAAAGAATTCAAACAATTTACTTTAGGAGAGAAATGATTTCAGAAATTGATTAAGTAAAGAATGATTGGGAAAATTTAGGCACTTTGTGTATCAAAAAGATTTCAGATTTTTAAGAACACATACAAAAGTTTATTTTAGTGAATAATGAATTAAGAAAAAATTTTAGGCTCAAATCCTCTCCAAATAATAGGTTAATTTTAGTTGATAATCCTAGTCTTATTTATTAAAAACAATTTCAAATTGTGTCTAACTTACTTAATCAATCTTGTTAACATGCTAATTGTAGTTTTACCATCATTAACCAAACTCTAAGTATTTTACCTCGACTACTAATTCTCAAAGATAGTTTCTCATGCTAATTGCCAAAACAGAAAATAAAATCATTGCAGAAGTTAACAGTTACACAAAATTCAAATGAGAAGTGAAGCTATTTATAAACAACATGTTTTTAAAAATCATCAAGAACATAAAATATCAAAAACAAAACAGTTTTAAAACCATACTCAAGGTCAACAAGTGTCCTAAGCAGGAGAGTGATCATAAGTAGCAATCTAACCAAAGTATACAAAGCATCAATCAGCAATCTCGAGGAGTAATCATTAGACAGTAGTTATAAAGTAGTAAACATGCAAAGGACAGTTTCTAACTTACTCCTCCCCCACACTTACTCAATGCTTTGTCCTCAAAGCATAATCAAACAAAAGCAAAGTCAAAGAGCAAAGAGCAAAGTGTAAGATATTTCCTCAGTAGTAACATTCATAAAAAATTGAAATCAGAAGAGTAGGGTAAATTTACTCAAATGTCTTTGGATTTTGATCTACCACTTCTTCTTGCTGCTCCTTACTCTCAATTGGGCCCTCCTTGGATGTTGAAGCTGAAATCACAGGCAAATTAAGCCTAACAGCAAATTCTTCACTTGGGGTATTTCTAACAAACTCAGGGACAAAACTTAATCCCCCATCCTCCAACCTTCTCAACCTCCTCTCAAATTCAATTTTCCAGTCAACTAACTCATCAATGATAGGCAAGAGAGTTTTCATAGTCATGTCAGCACACCTATCCAAAAATTCCATCTTCTCATCATTAGCCAATTTCCTCCCTAAGCTTACTACTAACACCTTTAAAGTGATCTTCCTCTTTTTAGAAGCAGGAACGGGGGTCTCTTCTTTCACATCCTTTTTCTTCTTTTATTTATCTTCCAATGCCTCTACCTCATGCCATAACATCCATTTCTTGCCCCAAAGTCTACAGATTCTGAAATTGTTCATGTTGTTGAACTCCATTGGCTCAGGGTAACCTGCTTTTGTCAGTTCATGAGCAAAAAAGGAGGTAAGCATGTTCTTGAAAATTTTGGTGACATAAGAGCCTACTAAGATGTGCTTGTCCCTATGTTCGGAAGGCCAAGGATGCAATAGGTAAAGAAACTGCCAACATTGATCTGTTCACCTCTTTCCATACAGTACAACATAAAAAGATCATCACCGCTCAAAGTGGACTGATTAAAACAGCCAAACAAAGCGCTTGCCATAAACTTTGGAATGATCTTGTGTTTGTAATTCTTAAGATTGCTAGAACACTTTTCGTTCTCATATGTCCTTCCAGTGAGCTCAAACCAAAACTTATCTTTGTCAAAATCCTTTGGAATCCGTCGGTGAGCATTCTAATACTCAGTAGTTAGCAAGGTCTCTTTTCGGATGCCAAGAAATTTGTTGAGGTCATCAAGAGACATCCCTGTTTTTCTTTCAAAAAGGAGAATAGAATATTTGTTAAAATCATCACTCTTCAAACCCCCCCCTCCTATTCCGTAAGAGTATAAAGAAACTCTATAGTTAATACCTTGTACACAGGATCTTCATTCTTTACAAAATCTTCCATTTTCGCTCTTTAAAGCATGAGCAAGATTTCATTAGCTAGGTTGAGTTCCTTTAGGGATTCCCAACTGAAAGCCTTGGAAGGATAGAATTCGTCGTCTTCGAAGAACTCATAACGCTCTTAATCGTATTTCTCTTCGAACTCCTTCATCTTCTGTAAAATTAGGTCGGGATTGGGTCTGGAAGTGTCATCGGAGATTTTAGTTGACACCGGCATTGAGGACTTTGCCGGAGTACTGGAAGATGCTCGTTGTTTACGGGTGGAAACCATAGGGATTGTTGAAAATTTTGGAAAGGAAGAAAATGATGAATAGTGAAAAGAGAGGGAATTTGGTGAGAGAAAAATATGGCTTGAAATTTGAAAAGTTTCGAAAATATTTACTTTTTCAAACCATCATTTGCACTTGATGAGAGAGGAAAGTTCAGTTAAATGAATTGGGTTTTGAAATTTGAAAAAGGAATATGAGTCACCCAATTGAAATTCATGCATGTATGAATAGTAATGATGAAAAAAATGTAGGTTAACTTTTTTGGGTACAACTCATCAATTGATTTCTCCCACCACTTGACTCGTCATATTTACATGCAAAAACCTAATAAAATTCATTTTTACTTCTTTTAATTTTTGGAGAAAAATCAGACGAGAAAGAAAAATAATGGTGATCAAAATACAATTACTTGTGGTGGGCATGCTCAAAACCAATTTTTAACATTTGAATTTTCCAAAAACTCTCTCTAGTATGGTTTGAATCTTTGGGAGGTAAAATGACCACAAATGAAAAGAATTTCACAAAAAGAATAAGGTTTAAGTAGGAAAATCAATAAGAAGATAGATGAATGGTCACTTGGTGTTGCCTTCCCTACTTAGTCAATTAGGTCCTGTAAAATAGATAAATAGAGATATTAAAAAGGTATATAATAAGAAAAAGATACAGATATGTACAAAGTTAGGAAATTGAGCTTGTGCTCAATGGTTTCTCCAATTGGTGTTTAGATTGGACACCAATAATGATTACCATCAAGGTGGGTGTAATTGATGTGTTTCCACAGCAAAGGTTCCTCTAGGCAAATAGAGTTCCAGTCTTTGCCCATTGGCTTTAGATATTTCTCCTGCCCGATTCATGATTTCCACAACACCATGGGGATAGACTTTGTTAACAATAAATAGGCCTCTCCACCTTGATTTAAGCTTGCCCGGGAATAATTTAAGTCGTGAGTTGAACAAAAGTACCTGCTGCCTGGGTTGAAATTCCTTGTTTTGAATCCTTTGATCATGCCCATTTCTTGGTCTTTTCTTTGTAATTCATGGCATTCTCATAGCTAAACAACCTAAATTCCTCCAATTCATTAAGTTGCAACCTCTATTCCAACTGCATTCCTGTCAAAATTTAACAAAGTTAGTGCCCACAATGCTTTAAACTCCAATTCAACAAGTAGGTGACAAGCTTTACCATAGAGCAATCTAAATGGGGACATTCCTATAGGGGTCTTATAAGCAGTTCTATAAGCCCATAATGCATTATCAAGCTTATCTGCTCAATCCTTCCTTGCATTATTGACAGCTTTCTCTAAGATTCTTTTGATTTCCTTGTTGAAAATTTCAGCTTGCCCACTTGTTTGTGGGTGGTAAGGAGTGGCAATTCTATGAGTTACCCCTTATTTGTTAAGTAACCTTTCAAACTGATTATTGTAGAAATGAGTTCCTTGATCACTAATGATTGCCCTAGGTACACCAAAACGAGTAAAAAGCTTTTTCAAGAATTTCACCACTATCCTAGCATCATTTGTAGGACTAGCAATTACTTCTACCCATTTACTCACATAATCAACAGCAAGAAGAATATATTTGTGACCATATGAATTTGGAAATGGGCCCATAAAATCAATGCCCAAACATCAAAAATTTCACATACAACAATGTTGTTCAAGGCCATAGAATTCTTTGCTCAGATATTACCTAATCTTTAGCACTCATTACATTCTATAACAAACCTTTGGCAATCTTTAAAGATTGTTGGCCAATAAAAGCCACATTCAAGCACCTATGTCGTGGTTTTGTTTGCTCCAAAATGTCCACCTGCATCCTTGCTATAATACATGGTTATGATTGTTGGGACTTCCTCCTCAGGAACACACCTTCTTATAATTTGATCTACACATAGCTTAATTATTGGGAACTAACAGTCAAATTGAATACACATAACAGGCATGGAGGAAATTCAAAATCTTGTCCCTATCCCCAGGAACTCCTATTAGATACATATAAATTAAATAAAGCCTTAACTAAATAATTCTCTACCTAGGTTAGCATGCAAAAGGGCTAGGAATACCATAATTCTAAATTATATCCTAGGATGTATATTTTATGCTAAGCATGTTATAACTCTAAGCTATAACCTAAGCATGTTATAACTCTAAGCTATAACCTAAGCATAAAATAAACTAAGCATGCAAAACAACCTAAGCATATTATTAAGTCTAAAAACGCTTAAAGAAAAAGACCTAATAATGAAAAGAGAAAGAAAGAAAACTTACCAGTTGAAGCGTGCTTTAGCAGAACCTTCTTGCACAAGCCTCCAAACATAGGATAGCCTCTATGAGTATCCACATGAACCCCACCAACCAAAACCTCCCTGAGAGGAAGAACTAAGAAGCCTCGAGTAGTTGCTACACCACTCCAGAAGCCTCACCCAAAAGTATAAACTAGAGGTGCCCGAATAAATTCAGGCTCCTAAAAAATAACTTGCTCAATTACCCGAGAGATTAATCTTTATGAATCTTAACTTAGGATTTAGCTTTGAGCTTGGTGCAATTTGAAAGGGGGAGTAGAGAAGCATATATATAGGCTTGGGGGAGCAAAAATTCTCCCCCTTTTTCCGATGTTGCACATCCTACGCTGGTTTGACCAGCGGATCCATGTAGATCCGCGGGTTGCACCCACACGCACAGTGTGCCATGCACGTTATGCGCCACCGCAAGCTTGGGCTTGCGGGCTTTCCCGCAAGCCAAGTTTGCGGTGGCGCATAACGTGCATGGCACACTGTGTGCCAAGTTTACGGTGAATCTCAAGCTGGGCTCACAGCGCAAGATTTTCTGAGCCCGCATTGCAAGCTCTCGAGCACGCTGCCCAGTAGCGTGCTACGAGCCGCAGTCCCTTTTACAGTTCAAAAAATGTCGAGCAATTTTCTATCGGGCCCAACCCATTCGGAAAAAATTCCCTTTAAATATTTTTCAAATAAATATTTATTTTATGACCCCTAATAAATTAGTTACCAGTCAAAAATAAATTCCTTGGTCAATCCAAAACGATCTAATCATTTTTAACTAATTAAATAATAATCCAATTATTATTTATATTATATTTTCGTAATACAATAAATCTATTACTTCTTTACTCAGTCCGATGAAGGTCCAATGTGTGTGACCTTATAGGATCCCGAAGTATTGAGTTGTTAAGGCTTAACCAACCCTTGTTCTAATGGAATCATTGGCTTGAGGTTCTAGACTGTGAATAGAACTCGATTACCTTAAACTACTATAGTATGCCTCTAGCAAGGGTCTACCATCCCCCATTATTCAGAACGTCATTTATGCTTATGACTTAATCCCGATTAATGCACTAGTTGTCCAATGCGATGAACTCCTTCCATTCTTTAATATTAGTACCATCTGGTTTATAGGATTTGGTTAAAGTGTTAACCCACTAATAGTAAGGTTGCTCTAAGCTATCCCAGTTATTAACTTGTTACCGAAGTATATTGTCTTTAACCATAGTGTGTTTGACTAGAAACTATTTCTATCAAACACATACTCTGATAAGAGGTTTAAGGCAATCCTCACTTCAACAAGTGGCCAGGTATAACTCCTTTATATATCCTGAGCGATGGAATCTTTCTGACTACTCAGCTTACCAACGTGTTGTCATCACTATAACCGTAATCACCCGTAACACCCTAAATTAATGAGTGTATAGGAATGATCCAAAGCATAGCAATAGTACCATACAAGGTAACTAGCCATATGTCTTAATCCATATGCTTTAAGATGCTGGTCATGTTTGACTTGAGTCAATGGCTTCGTCAGACCATCCGCGAGGTTCTGATCAATGGGAACATATTCTAGTCTTATTATCTTAGCATCAATAATCTCCCTGATTATATGATACTTTCTGGATACATATTTATTTTTATGATGAGACCATAGTTCCTTTACCTGAGCTATGGCACCATTGTTATCACAATACAAAGTAATTGGATCAACAGCCTTAGGCACCACACCGAGATCACCAATAAATCCCTTTAACCAGACAGCTTCTTTTGCCGCTTCGCATGCAGTAATGTATTCAGATTCCGTGGTTGAATCAGCTGTAGTTTCTTGCTTGGAACTCTTCCAACATACCGCCCCTCCATTTAATACATACACACAACATGACTGAGACTTAAAATCATCCTTGTCAGATTAAAAACTCGCATCAATGTAACCTCTGATTGTGAGGTCACCTTCTCTATAAATCAAGAACTCATCCTTAGTACTTCTCAAGTACTTAAGAATTGCCTTGATAACCATCCAGTTCTTTTCACCTAGATCTGACTGATATCTGCTCGTAAAGCTCAAAGCTTAAGAGACATCTGGCCTAGTACATATCATAGCATACCTGATGGATCCTATTGCGGATGCATAGGGTATATCCTTCATGCGCATTCTCTCCTGAGCTGTCTTCAGACACTTAGCCTTAGATAATTAATCCCCTTTATCATTGGGAGATAGCCCTTCTTAGAATGCTCAAGGTTGAACTTATTCAATACCTTATCTATACATGTACTTTGAGAAAGACCTAAAAGCTTCTTTGACCTATCTCTATAGATCTTTATACCTAGTATAAATGCTGCTTCACCAAGGTTTTTCATGAAGAACTTTCTCGACAACCATACTTTAACATTTTGAAGAAGAGAAATATTGTTTCCTATTAGTAGAATGTCATCGACATATAATACTAAGAAAACAACTGCACTCCCACTAACCTTCTTGTAAACACAAGGCTCATTAATGTTTGGACAGAAATCCAGTTCACGGATTGTCTGATTAAACCTTATATTCCAACTCCTGGATGCCTGCTTAAGTCCATAAATGGATCTTTGTAGCTTGCACACCTTCGAGCCATTCTGAGATGTAAAACCTCAGGTTGTGTCATATACACATCCCGGTCTAAATCCCCATTCAAGAATGTTGTTTTCACATCCATCTGTCAGATCTCATAATCGTAATGAGCAACAATGGCAAGGAGTATCCTTATGGATTTAAGCATGGCTACCGGTGAGAAAGTTTCATCATAGTCGATACCTTTACGTTGACTATAACCTTTCCCAACTAACCTTGCTTTATAGGTAATTATATTGCCGTCCATGTCATTCTTCTTCTTGAAGACCCACTTAAACCCAACAGGTCTAACCTCTTGCGGTGCATCAACCAAATTTCAAACTTGGTTTTCATATATAGAATCCATTTTTGGTTTCATGGCTTTTAGCCATTTATCAGAATCTGAGCTTTTCATTGCCTCATCATACGTCCTTGGTTCATCATCCTCCATAAGATATAGTTCCTTGTCATTAGTGATGATAAAACCATATCTATCGGGCCTTTATGAACACGACCTGATCTTCGCAATGATTGTGTTTCGATAGGTTGTTCTAGGATCACACTTTCTTGCATATATAGAACGGGGAAAATAAGTTGATTGTCTGGTTCCCCCTCTTGAACTTTCAGTTCAATATTGCTCCCACTGACTTTTACAATTAAGTGTTCCTTTTCTAAAAAGTGAGCATTCTAAGACACAAATACCATTTGTGCTTCAGGTTGGTAAAACAGATATACAATTGTTTCCTTTGGATATCCAATGAACAAACATTTGTCAGACTTGGCATTCAGCTTATCTGACGCTATCCTCTTAACCATAGTAGGATAACCCCATACTCTTAAATGACTTAGAGATGGCCTTTTATCATACCATCTTTCATAAGGTGTAAAATCAACTGATTTAGAGGGCACTCTATTTAAAATATAAACTACGCTCTCTAGTGCATACCCCCAAAAGGATTTACTAAGATCTGCATGGCTCATCATGGACAGAACCATATCTAATAAAGTCTGATTCCTCCTTTCTAACACTCAATTGTTTCGGGGTGTATAAGGAGGGGTTAACTGGGGAACTATCCCATTTTCCTCTAGATAATCCTGAAACTCCTGACTTAAGTATTCTCCACCTCGATCTGATCGAAGTGTGTTAATACTTTTCTCAAGTTGTTTCTCTACTTCAGCTCTGAATAATTTAAACTTTTCAAAACTCTCAGACTTGTGCTTTATTTAAGTACAAATAACCACATCGTAAATAATCATCAATAAAGGTTATGAAGTAGGAGTATCCTCCTAGTGCCTGAACACTCATTAGACCATACACATCAGTATGTATAAGTTCTAATGTACTCGTGGCTCATTCACTCTTTCCTTGAAAGGGTAACTTTGTCATTTTTCCTCTTAAACAAGGTTCACAATCACCATAAGACTCCAAGTCTATTGGGCCCAAGTTTCCATGCTTATGTAACTTGGTTAAGCGATCTTTATTTATGTGGCCTAAATGACAATGCCATAAGTAGAAGGAATTCTCATTATCTAATTTAATTTTCTTCACATTGTTTATATTGAAAACTTTTGTTTTAGTATCAAGAACATAAATGCCACCTTTCAACATTCCATAAATATAAAGAACATTATTCAAATGAATCTGACAATTATTATTTAAAAATAAAATCTCAAATCCTTCTGTTGCTAAACACGCAACAAATACAATATTCTTAGTAACATTTGGAATGTAGTAACAATTATTCAAAACTAAAACAAGTCCACTTGGCAAAATAAGATTAAAGCTTCCTACGGCTAATGCAATAACCCTGGCTCCATTTCCCACGCGTAGGTCCATCTCCCCTTTTGCAAGTCTTCTAATGTTCCTTAGTCCCTGCACAAAAGTATAAATATGAGAACCACAACCAGTATCTAATACCCAAGTGGATTCACTAAGAATAGTAGCAAATTTTTCAATTACAAATATACCTAAAGTAGATGCCTCTACAGGCTTCTTCTTTAAATGTTCAGAAGCAGGAGCTTTGCAACCTTCTTCCAATGTCTCGGTATATTACACTGGAAGCAGACATACTCATATGTCTTCTTTCCTTTCTTCCTTTTAATCCCTTTAACTACTCCTTTGGTGACAGTATTCTCCAGGCCATTTTCTGGAGAATATTTGTTTGTAGACTTACTTGAAATTTCTTTGCTTTTGGCATCAAATTTTCTTAGCGCATCAACCAATTCCGGGAAAGTATAATCATGAACTTTGAAGCAATGTTTCTTTACAAAATCAACATAGCTGATGGGTAAAGAATCCAACAGGACATCCATTCCCAAGGATTGACTGACCATAGATCCCAGTGATTCCAATTTTACCATGAAATCTCTAATCTTGTTGATGTATGCTGCAACACATGTCCCTTCCTTCATCTTAGAGTTCGAAAGTTCATTTGTCAATTTGAACCTTTCATACCTTGCCTTTTCAGGCGAACTCTTTAGATAAATCAACATGTTTTCCAGACTCATGTGATCGCACTGTGAACGTATCACGGGATTCATAGTATCTAATAGCAAGCGTGATACATAAACCGAATCCTATAGATATTTCAACCATGCCTGCTTAATTATAGCTGGTACATCAGTGCTAGGAATCTTTGTGAATGGATTTTCAAGAACATATGCCAATTCATAATCCTTAAGAATGTCCTTTACATCCTTGATCCATTCATGGTAGTTAATTGCTATTAAAACTTGGATGTATTTAAGACGAATTTTCAAAATGGATTTCATATTCAACCTAAGATATAAGAAAAGAAAAAGTTTAGATATTAGTTTAAGTACATGCATTTAATATAAGGTCTTTTAATTAAATACATTTGTCCTAGTATTTTCTTCAAAATTTACCATAGCCCATTCTATTGAATTCGGGAATTTTAGCCTAGCTAACTTTCCTAGTAGGTAGAATCTATAAATAGTCTATTTTAACCCCCAATATTATGAGTCAAGTCACAACAGTAAGTTATAGTTAGAATTCCATTCCATTTGTATCGTATGCAATTGCTAATACATTCAAGTTCCCTAATCCCAAGGGACGTGTGCTCTTATATTAGCATCTCCTTGAATATGTCTCATATCTGGGCCTAGCCCTTAATTTTATGGTGGACTACCCCGGTTCCGTTAAGGCACACTATAATATCCCATTTCATGCATTATATTTGCATTTGTCCACATCTGTTATATGTCATTATATTTAAATTTTACATGTTATATTTATTAAAATTGGTTAGTGAAAGTAATAGTTATTTCAACCATACAAAATACGATAGTTAATATCTAGGTATCGAATTATATGGCTATAGAATTTTAAGGAATAAGTGGAGTATAGTTATATTATAGATATAAAATTATTATTAGAACATATAAAGTTGAATAAAATTGTGATATATCATAAGGATTTAAGTATAAGAATTAGTATTAGAATTAGTATTAGTATGGTATAGATATATATACATGTATTTAGTATAGTTAGTATTTGTAATAAATAAAGAACTTGAGGGCAAATTGGTCTTTTGCCCCTTAGATCTTTTTATGAACTGATAAGAATTAGATCAGTTCTTCATCTCCTAAAACACAAAGCAAAGAACAAAGAGAAAGGAAGAAGAGAAGAAGAGATCTAGAAGGAAGGAATCAGGTATTTTAGTAACTTTGTAGTGCAATTTTCGTTAGGTTAAAGTTAGAATTAGCAGTTTTAGTAAGAAGATGAATTGTTCTTCTTTATGTCAAGATTTATCCTGCAAAATTTGAGAATTTTTAGACAAGTAGATCAATAGTTATGATTTTTATAAGATGAAGTGTGTAGAATTGGATGATCAAAGAGATAGGGTGAGTTTCAAAATTGATCTGGGATTGTTATACTGCTTAGAAAATTCTGATTTTTTGGATATGTTATTCCCTTATGTGTATAGTTTAAGTAGGAAAAAGAATCAGATCATTTGGAGAAGTGAATTGAAAGTTATGAATTTTTAAGTAGAGCAAGGTCATAAGAACAAGTATACAAGTAACAATGGTTTAAGCCATGAAAACTTTATAAATAGAAAACAACACAAGGTGAAATGTATTGATGTGAATTTATGCTTATAGGAACACGAGGTCGTGAAAGTGTTCAAGAGGAGGAAACAAGTCGATTTCGTGGAAATTAGCATTTCATCTGTGAGTATAAACATGATATGAATAGGTGAAATGTTTTGATATGTGATATTTGAATGTTTGGTGAATTGTTGTGAATTGAATGATTATATATTATTTGGGGAATTTGAATTATATGAACATATGTTTATTTGGTGAAACTTGAGATAATTGAATTATTCATGATATACGCAATTATACAGGAACAAATGAAATAAAGAGAGACGTTGTGACATAGCCGATCAAACATTGCAATACATGTTCTGTTATCTGGACCAATATGGTCAACCAATTGCAATATTTGACAAATGGACCGAAAGGTCAACCAATTGTTATATAGCTGGCCAGCAAATCAATTGTTATCTGTTACAAATGTCACATGTATCCCGGGGCAATAGTTTGGTAGGAAATGTCACAACAATTAAATAAATGAATCATCCAATAGGAATCATCCAATAGTATATAAGAATGACTGTATGTTTAATTGGAAGGTGTAACTGTATGTGATTGTTAAATTCATTGATTGTTTATATTCACTGAGTGGCGACTCATATAAATCGCTATATTTTTTAGTTGTTGAAGTTGTAGATAAAGTATTGTACTAGAAGGTTCTTACCTGTAGCTATCATGGAAGAAAGGTCTGTCGGCTGTGTCCATTTCGCTCTCTCTCCTCACATGACAAGCACGTAGAATAGAAAGTGGTCGGGTTTTGATTTTTCAAATCAAACATAATCATGGTTTGTAATAAACGAATGATATTAGAGTTGATGTGAAATATTATAGTTGTGTTAATATATGAATATTTTTAAAAAAAATTTCTATAGTATTTTTCTATAGTTATTATATGATAGGGGTGTTTCAGTTGGTATCAGAGCCAGCTCTCTCCCAGTACGGTGTGGTTCAGGGACGAACCAGGCGGAAGCTGGTGGGCCTGTAACGACCCGGTCCTAAGAGGGGTGGCGCCGGGGTAGAAGACCTGAGCAAAGAGCGGCCATGAAGGATGTCGATGGGGACAGGAATGAACCGAATCCACACCCGAAAGAGAGAGTTTCGAGATGGTGCTGGTATGAGACAGCAGAATTGAGCACGGTTAAGGATTTCGAGGTTATAATGGTATGGGACATTACAATTGAGAGAGACTTAAGAGATTTGATTGGTACTACCTATACTAACAAGGTGCACCTTCTTTTCGGGAGCCTATCCGGGAGAACTCCAAAGTTGAGCGTGCTTGACTTGGAGCAATCTCAGGATGGGTGACCTCCTGGGAAGTAATTTCCAGGAAGTGAGCGAGTGAGGACAAAGCTCACTGGAAAGGCTCGTGTTGGTTTGTGGGGGCAGTCGGTCGAACCCGGGGTGTTACAGTTTGGTATCAGAGCGGGGATATGGTCATAGGGACATACAAATGCATACATAATATAAGATTAGTATATGTTATCTTATAACATGTTATCATATTCATATAGGGCTGATGAGAACCAAAATGTTAACCCGAGGAGAGAGGGACCAGCCGTAAATCAACCTGTAGAAATCCAACCTATTATATCTGCATCACCTATGCATTCTCATGCATCAAATTTACAGCATCATCAGGAAATACCTGTGGTACAAGCACCTGTAACATTTGTCCAAAGAGAAAGAAGGTTCGATAAATTGAAGAAACAAGGTGCAGAAGAATTCAAGGGAACTACAGATCCTACAATAGCGGAAAGATGGTTAAAAAGGTTGGAAAGAGTTTTCAATATGATGCATTGTACTCCTGATGAGAAGTTCGATTATGCGGTATTTTTACTTCAAGATGATGCTTATGACTGGTGGGAGACTATCCCGGGGAGCACTGTTCAGCCTCCTATCTTGACTTGGGATGATTTTGTGCGGGAATTCAAAAGTAATTATATGCCTGATGTGTACATTGATGATAAAAGAAAACAATTTTTGAACTTAAGACAAGGGAGGATGACAGTGGCCGAGTATGAAGTTAAGTTCAATCAGCTATCCAGTTATATACCAACATTAGTGGCGACTGAAAAGGATAGATGCAGGAAATTTGAGGATGGGCTTAGATATGAAATTCGAACAAAGATATCATCATTTGAACTTGAAAGTTACCTAAAGTTGAAAAATGCTGCAGTTAGGGCTGAAAGACTAGAAAAAGAGAAAGCAGATTATAAAGCTAGAAGAGGTTACGGTGATTTTAGTGGTGACCAAAGTAAAAAGTCTGCTAAGCATCAAACAAATTCTTCTCCATCACAGTTTATAGCTAGAGGAGGATATTCTGGGAATAGAGGAGGAAGAACAAATGTGCAAACTCATTCGAGACAAAGTCAGGGACAAAGCTCGGGACAAAAACCTCAGTGTATACTATATGGTAAATTGCATGAAGGCGAATGCAGGAAACTGACTGGAGCATGTTACTTATGTGGCTCTTTTGAACATTTAATACGTGATTGTCCAAAACGAATAGAAGCAACTGAAAGAGCTCAATCAGAGGCTACAGTTCAGAATACCAGAGGCAGGGGAGCTGGTGTAGTAACAGGAAGAGGTAGGGGTAGAGGAATAATAACAAGCAATATTGGTAGATCTGAGGCTCAGAGTTCTAGGCCTCCAACATAGGCTCGCGTTTTTGCCATGACTCGACAAGAAGCTATTGACGCACCAGAAGTTGTTACCGGTAAGATTTCTATTTGCAATATGGATGTTTGTGCATTAATTGATCCTAGATCAACTCATTCATTTATATCATCAAACTTGGCATCACAATTGCATATGGCTTATGAACCTTTGAGATTTGATCTATATGTGGGAACTCCTTTGGGTGAATTGGTGATTGCAAATCAAGTGTACAGAAATTGTTTGATTCAAATTGACAAGGTTATATTAAGTGCGGACTTGATTAGATTGACTATTAGAGAGTTTGATGTGATTTTGGGTATGGATTGGTTGGAAAAACATCATGCAGTAGTAAATTGTTTCACCAAGGAAGTTATTTTAGAGACATCAGATAAGCTAAAAGTCATTTTTCAGGGTGAACGTCAGATAGCACCGACTTGTTTAATTTCTGCAATTAATACTTTTCGGTTAATCAAGGGTGGACGTGAGGCATATTTAGCACATGTTATTGACACCAAAGTATCAAATGTATCACTTGATGATATTCCTACTGTTAAAGAATTTCCCGATGTATTTCCTGCAGACCTACCATGATTGCCACCTGATAGAGAAGCAGAATTTACCATTGATTTAGTTCCAGGAACTGCACCGATTTCTGTTTCTCCATATAGAATGGCTCCAGTGGAATTAAAAGAGCTGAAAAAGCAATTACAAGAGTTACTTGATAAGGGATTTATTAGACCTAGTGTGTCTCCTTGGGGTGCTCCGGTATTGTTTGTTAAGAAAAAGGATGGCACTATGCAACTTTGCATTGATTACAGACAGTTGAATCGAGTAACTGTGAAGAATAAATATCCTTTACCTCGTATTGATGATTTATTCGATCAATTGCAAGGAGCATGTGTATTTTCTAAAATTGATTTGAGGTCAGGGTATTATCAACTCGGAATTTCAACGCAAGATGTTCCAAAAACAGCTTTCAGAACTCGATATGGACATTATGAATTTCTGGTGATGCCATTTGGTTTGACAAATGCACCTGCAGCTTTCATGGCTTTGATGAACAAGGTATTTCAACAGTATCTTGACAAGTTTGTCATTGTTTTCATTGATGACATACTTGTGTACTCGAAAAGTAATGAAGAACACGAGCAACATTTGAGAATTGTGCTTCAAATTTTGAGAGAAAAACAGCTATATGCAAAGTTTAGCAAATGTGAATTCTGGTTGAATCATGTTTTATTTTTGGGACATGTGGTTTCTGGTCAAGGCATTCAGGTTGATCCTAAAAAGATCGAAGCTGTGGTTCAATGGGAAGCTCCGAAAAATGTAGCAGAAGTAAAAAGTTTTCTGGGATTAGCAGGGTATTATCGACGATTTGTTGATGGGTTTTCTCTTATTGCTGCTCCAATGACAAAATTACTACGAAAGAATGTACAGTTCCAGTGGACAGATGATTGCCAGAAAAGTTTTGATGAATTAAAGAAACGATTGACTACAGCTCCGATTTTGACAATTCCGACTGGCAATGGTGGATTTGTTGTTTACAGTGATGCTTCTCACCAAGGTTTGGGTTGTGTTCTAATGCAACACGGGAAGGTAATTGCATATGCATCTAGACAATTAAAACCATATGAATTATCTTATCCAGTGCATGATTTAGAACTGGCTGCTATTGTGTTTGCTTTGAAAATTTGGAGGCATTATTTGTACGGAGAAACTTTTCAGATTTTCACTGATCATAAGAGTTTGAAATATTTGTTGAGTCAGAAAGAATTGAATATGAGGCAGAGGAGATGGCTAGAATTGTTAAAAGATAATGATTTCACGATAGAATATCATCCGGGAAAAGCGAATGTTGTAGCTGATGCCTTAAGTAGAAAATCCAGTAGTGTAATGGCTAATGTTCAAGTTTCTAAACTCCCATACTTAGTTCAATTGCGAGCAATGGATGTTGACTCAAAATTGGGCGAAAATGGTGCATTATTAGCTAACTTCAAGGTAAGACCAGTGTTACATGACAGAATTAAGGAAGCTCAGGTTCGAGATCCGCAATTAAAAGAGATTATGGAAAATGTCAAGCAAGGAAAGAGCACTGATTTTACAGTAGAAAATGATACTTTGATATTGGGACAAAGAATTTGTGTGCCTGATGTTGATAATTTGAAGAAGGAAATTTTAGAAGAAGCTCATACTGCTCCATATGCTATGCATCCGGGAATGACAAAAATGTATCATACCTTACGCTCTCATTTTTGGTGGTCTGGAATGAAGAAGGATATTGCTGAATACATTTCAAAGTGTTTGATATGTCAACAAGTAAAGATTGAACATCAAGCTCCAGCAGGGAAATTACGACCATTACCTATACCAGTTTGGAAATGGGAGATGGTTACTATGGATTTTGTGTACGGGTTTCCGAAAACTCCAAGAAAGAATGATGCTATTTGGGTTATTGTTGATAGATTGACAAAATCAGCCCACTTTTTACCCAAACAATGGGGTTGTTCATTGGAGAATTTGGTGAAGAAGTATGTTAATGAAATTGTCAGATTACATGGAATACTTGTGTCTATTGTATCAGATAGAGATCCTCGATTTACATCTCGATTTTGGAGAAGTTTACAGCAGGCATTGGGCACAAAATTGAACTTTAGCACTGCTTTTCATCCTCAAACAGATGGTCAATCAGAAAGAACAATTCAGACTTTGGAAGAAATGCTTCGAGCTTTTGCTATGGAATTCAAAGGTGCGTGGGATGAATATGTTACTCTAATGGAATTCGCTTATAATAATCACTATCATAGTAGTATTGGAATGGCACCGTATGAGGCTCTTTACGGAAGAAAATGCAGAAGTCCTATTTGTTGGGATGAAGAAGGGATGAGAGTTTTGGAGGGTCCAGAAATAGTACAAGACACAGTTGAAAAGGTGAAGATAGTAAGAGAAAGAATCAAGGCAGCACAAGATAGACAGAAAAGTTATGCTGATCAACATAGAAGGGAAAAGGAATATAAAGTAGGGGACAAAGTTTTTCTTCGTGTATCACCTTGGAAAGGCGTACTAAGGTTTAAGAAGAAAGGGAAGCTTAGTCCGCGGTATATAGGGCCTTATGACATTCTTGAAAGAATTGGTCCGCTTGCTTATAAATTGGCATTACCACCAGAGTTAGCTCAAATTCACAATGTCTTTCATGTGAGCATGCTAAGGAAGTATCGGTCAGACCCTACTCATGTATTGAAGGACCAAGAGATAGAGATTGCTGATAATTTGAGTTATGTAGAAGAACCAGTAGCAATTATCGGGTATAAGACCAAACAATTGCGAAACAAAGAAATACCATTGGTAAAAGTACTTTGGAAAAGTCATTCAGTAGAAGAAGCCACTTGGGAAACAGAAGATCGAATGAGAAAGGACTATCCTTATTTGTTTCCTGATTCAGGTATTTAATTTCGAGGACGAAATTATTTAAGGGGGGGAGAATTATAATATCCCATTTCATGCATTATATTTGCATTTGTCCACATCTGTTATATGTCATTATATTTAAATTTTACATGTTATATTTATTAAAATTGGTTAGTGAAAGTAATAGTTATTTCAACCATACAAAATACGATAGTTAATATCTAGGTATCGAATTATATGGCTATAGAATTTTAAGGAATAAGTGGAGTATAGTTATATTATAGATATAAAATTATTATTAGAACATATAAAGTTGAATAAAATTGTGATATATCATAAGGATTTAAGTATAAGAATTAGTATTAGTATGGTATAGATATATATACATGTATTTAGTATAGTTAGTATTTGTAATAAATAAAGAACTTGAGGGCAAATTGGTCTTTTGCCCCTTAGATCTTTTTATGAACTGATAAGAATTAGATCAGTTCTTCATCTCCTAAAACACAAAGCAAAGAACAAAGAGAAAGGAAGAAGAGAAGAAGAGATCTAGAAGGAAGGAATCAGGTATTTTAGTAACTTTGTAGTGCAATTTTCGTTAGGTTAAAGTTAGAATTAGCAGTTTTAGTAAGAAGATGAATTGTTCTTCTTTATGTCAAGATTTATCTTGCAAAATTTGAGAATTTTTAGACAAGTAGATCAATAGTTATGATTTTTATAAGATGAAGTGTGCAGAATTGGATGATCAAAGAGATAGGGTGAGTTTCAAAATTGATCTGGGATTGTTATACTGCTTAGAAAATTCTGATTTTTTGGATATGTTATTCCCTTATGTGTATAGTTTAAGTAGGAAAAAGAATCAGATCATTTGGAGAAGTGAATTGAAAGTTATGAATTTTTAAGTAGAGCAAGGTCATAAGAACAAGTATACAAGTAACAATGGTTTAAGCCATGAAAACTTTATAAATAGAAAACAACACAAGGTGAAATGTATTGATGTGAATTTATGCTTATAGGAACACGAGGTCGTGAAAGTGTTCAAGAGGAGGAAACAAGTCGATTTCGTGGAAATTAGCATTTCATCTGTGAGTATAAACATGATATGAATAGGTGAAATGTTTTGATATGTGATATTTGAATGTTTGGTGAATTGTTGTGAATTGAATGATTATATATTATTTGGGGAATTTGAATTATATGAACATATGTTTATTTGGTGAAACTTGAGATAATTGAATTATTCATGATATACGCAATTATACAGGAACAAATGAAATAAAGAGAGACGTTGTGACATAGCCGATCAAACATTGCAATACATGTTCTGTTATCTGGACCAATATGGTCAACCAATTGCAATATTTGACAAATGGACCGAAAGGTCAACCAATTGTTATCTGGACCGAAAGGTCAACCAATTGTTATATAGCTGGCCAGCAAATCAATTGTTATCTGTTACAAATGTTACATGTATCCCGGGGCAATAGTTTGGTAGGAAATGTCACAACAATTAAATAAATGAATCATCCAATAGGAATCATCCAATAGTATATAAGAATGACTGTATGTTTAATTGGAAGGTGTAACTGTATGTGATTGTTAAATTCATTGATTGTTTATATTCACTGAGTGGCGACTCATATAAATCGCTATATTTTTTAGTTGTTGAAGTTGTAGATAAAGTATTGTACTAGAAGGTTCTTACCTGTAGCTATCATGGAAGAAAGGTCTGTCGGCTGTGTCCATTTCGCTCTCTCTCCTCACATGACAAGCACGTAGAATAGAAAGTGGTCGGGTTTTGATTTTTCAAATCAAACATAATCATGGTTTGTAATAAACGAATGATATTAGAGTTGATGTGAAATATTATAGTTGTGTTAATATATGAATATTTTAAAAAAAAAATTTCTATAGTATTTTTCTATAGTTATTATATGATAGGGGTGTTTCACAGACCCTATCCAAACTTTACAACAATCAATGTGGACTAGAAGGAACGCTTTGCGTAGCACTTTGATAGCCCAAATATATCGTATTATAAATTTGGGTAAGGAAGACTGTAACTTGCCTTAATATATTTACTTTGGGATTTTATTTGTGTTAAACGTCTCACCCAATCTAGGATTTTATCAGATGGACATATTTATAATAACTTGTATTAATTCAGGAAATTTTAGAATCAATTTATAAGGTTTAATCTTAGGTGGGTTCAAGCTCTTTATTATAATTATTCCATCAACCTAGATTATATGCAAAATAATTAACACTTTTATTTGTTAAAATTATATTGCATTTCCTTGAAGCTTTTATTCAATAAATTTGGTTTTTACTTTGTTATAGAAACATATATAAGCACCATCTTATATACTAGAAATAAATTAGTCCCTATTAATCCCCTGGTTGGTCAATTCAAGTTGCACCGATATAGGTTCCCAGGTAGGAGAGGTGTCCTTAAAGTGAGTAGACAACAAGTCCAATCCTTAGCCAGAACAAATACGGGCACAAACTTGAACACTAACGGATTCTCTTGAACTAATAAATTTTGTTCTTCCAATTCATATAAATTGAAAGCATCCATAACTCATAATTTAAATAAATTATTGACACTTGTATAATTTGAGTAAGTTGAGCAGGCTCATTCAAAATTATTCATAACCATTTTCTAACCTTGAAATGAAAGGCACAAGTTCATATATATTGTTCCAAACAATTAAATAAAAAAACTATTTCATATAGAAAATAATATTCAGTTTGCTTCTAACTTAATTATGCACTAAATAGGCAGGTTCTGATACCACTGTTGGGAACTGACAGTCAAATTGAACATGCATAACAGGCATGGCAGAAATTCAAAATTTTGTCACTGTCCCCAGGAACTCCTATTAGATACATATAAATTAAATAAAGCATTAACTAAATAATTCTCTACCTAGGTTAGGCATACCATAATTCTAAATTATATCTTAGCATGTATATTTTATGCTAAGCATGTTATAACTCAAAGCTATAACCTAAGCATGTCATAACTCTAAGCTATAACCTAAGCATAAAATAAACTAAGCATGCAAAACAACCTAAGCATATTATTAAGTCTAAAAACGCTTAAAGAAAAAGACCTAATAATAAAAAGAGAAAGAAAGAAAACTTACCAGTTGAAGCGTGCTTTAGATGAACCT
Organism: Euphorbia pulcherrima; assembly: GCA_947683365.1. NCBI lineage: Eukaryota > Viridiplantae > Streptophyta > Magnoliopsida > Malpighiales > Euphorbiaceae > Euphorbia > Euphorbia pulcherrima. The sequence goes on from CANTUS010000016.1 coordinate 13,008,034, forward strand.
TCTTGCACAAGCCTCCAAGCGTAGGATAGCCTCTATGAGTATCCACACAAACCCCACCAACCAAAACCTCCCTAAGAGGAAGAACTAAGAAGCCTCGAGTAGTTGCTAGTCCACTACAAAAGCCTCACCCGAAAATATAAACTAGAGGTGCCCGAATAAATTCAGGCTCCTCAAAAATAACTTGCTCAATTACTCGAGAGATTAATCTTTGTGAATCTCAACTTAGGATTTAGCTTTGAGCTTGGTGCAATTTGAAAGGGAGAGTAGAGAAGCATATATATAGGCTTGGTTGAGCAAAAATGCTCCCCCTTTTTTCGATGTGGGATGTGCATATTGCACATCCCATGCGGGTTTGACCCCGCGGATCCATCTGGATCCGCGGGTTGCACCCGCGCACACAGACTTTTCCGCAAGCCTAGCTTGCAGTGAATCTCGCGCTGGGCTCCCCAGCGCGAGATTTCCAATCCTGCATTACGGACTCTCGAGCACGCAGCCCAGTAGTATGCTACGAGCCCGCAGTCTCTTTTGCAGTTCAAAAATTATCCAGCAAATTTCTACTGGGTCCAACCCATTCGGAAAAAATTCCCTTTAAATCCTTTTTAAATAAATATTTATTTTATGACCCTAATAAATTAGTTACCGGTCAAAAATAAATTCCTTGGTCAATCCAAAATGATCTAATCATTTTTAACCAATTAAATAATAATCCAATTATTATTTATATTATATTTTCATAATACAATAAATCTATTACTTCTTTACTCAGTCCGATGAAGGTCCAATGTGTGTGACCTTATAGGATCCCGAAGTATTGAGCTGTTAAGGCTTAACCAACCCTTGTTCTAATGGAACCATTGGCTCAAGGTTCTAGACCATGAATAGAACTCAATTACCTTAAACGACTGTAGTACGCCTCTAGCAAGGGTATACCATCCCCCATTACTTGGAAGGTCATTTATGCTTATGACTTAATCCCGGTTAATGCAATAGTTGTCCAATGCGATGAACTCCTTCGATTCTTTAATATTAGTACCATTTGGTTTATAGGGTTCGATTAAAGTGTTAACCCACTAATAGCAAGGTTGCTCCAAGTTATCCCCTTGTTATCGAAGTACATTGCCTTTTACCATAATGTGCTTGACTAGAAACCATTTCTATCAAACACATACTCTGATTAGAGGTTTATGGCAATCATCACTTTAACAAGTGGCCAGGTACAACCCCTTAATATATCCGAAGCGATGGATTCTTTCCGACTACTCAGCTTACCAATGTGTCATCATCACTATACCTGTAATCACCTGTAACACCCTAAATTAATGAGTGTATAGGAATGACTCAAACTATAGCAATAGTACCACACAAGGTAACTAGTATCTCAAGTACGAGGATATTCGCAAAGCTTATTGCATGAAGATAAACACTAACACATTGATATATATACCAAGTGTTTATCTTACTGCGGTCTCCAATATATCTCCCAGATATATCAATGTGTCGAATTTAAGGCACCACTTTCAGTCCTTAGGAGTTTAACTGCTTAGACCCTTTCCAAGAAAGTTGACCACGTGCTAGTCTTTCCGCCTCATCAATATCCTTTCTTGATGAAACTATGACTAGGGATAGTTTAGACATAATCATAATTGCATATGAAGCAGGTTCCACCAAATATAGTCCAACTATAATTTCTCTGACTTCATGCTATGATACGTCAAGGACTTTTGTAAACCTACATCGATGAATATATTGAGCCAGTCATAATATATTTATAAACACATTGATATAAATAAAAGATTAAATGTCTTTATTAATTAAACAAAATATTCATACTATTACATAATTCAGAAATATCGTCCTAATTGCCTTAAGGGCATACATCATATCCAACATTAAAAAGAAATGGTTCCTCCCAAAAGTAGTATTTTAAGTCAGCAAAGAACTTTTTTTAGCATAAGTTAAAAGAGGTTTAATTCCACAAGCAAGAAAGTTAGCAAAATTAGAAAACCAAGGGAGTGATATCACTGTAAGTAAATGCTTATCAGGAAAAGACACAGTGATTTCTACTTGCTCCGAGTGGTTACCACTAGGAATTCTTGACAAGTGATCAGCTGTAACATTTTCTAAACCCTTCTTATCTTGGATTTCTAAATCAAATTCTTGTAGGAGGAGTAACCATCTGATCAGCCTTGGTTGGGCATCTTTCTTTGCTAGCAAGTATTTCAAAGCTGCATGGTCAATGAACACAGTGACTTTGGATAAGACTAAGTACAATCTAAACTTGTCAAATGCATATACAATAGCAAGCAATACATTTTCAGTGACAGTGTAGTTTTATTGAGTTTCAATTAAGGTTTTGCTTGCATAGTATATGAGCCGGAAATGCTTATCTATCCTTTAGCCTAGAACAACTCCAATGCAAGTGTCACTTGCATCACACATTAGCTCGAATGGTTGCTCCCAGTCAGGGGCAATCAAAATGGGTGCTTTGACTAATCTTGCTTTAAGTTCATTGAATGCTTTCATGCATGCTTCATCAAATTTGAACTCAATATCTTTATGGAGAAGTGTTGTCAATGGTTGAGCTATCTTGGAGAAGTCTTTGATGAACCTTCTATAAAATCCAGCATGTCCAAGAAAGCTTCTAACTTCTTTGACTGATTTGGGGGCAGCAAGCTTCTCAATGATCTCCACCTTAGCTTGGTCTACTTCAATTCCCTTCTCTGAAATTTTATGACCAAGAACAATGCCTTCATTGACCATGAAGTGGCGCTTTTCCCAATTCAAGACCAGATTGGTATCTTTGCATCTCATTAAAACGGCTTCAAGGTTGCTTAGGCAAGAGTGAAAGGTTTCTCCATAAATAGAAAAATCATCCATGAAGATTTCAACTATTTTTTCCACCATGTAATGGAAAATAGCCATCATGCATCTTTGAAAAGTTGTTGGGGCATTGCAAAGTCCAGATGGTATCCTCCTATAGGCAAAAACACCATAGGGGTAAGTAAAGGTTGTTTTCTCTTGGTCCAAAGGATGGATCACAATTTGATTGAACCCTGAACAGCCATCAAGAATACAATAAAACTTGTAACCAGCCAATCTTTCCAACATCTGATCAATGAAAGGAAGTGGGAAGTGATCTTTTCTGGTTGCCTCATTAAGCTTGAGGTAATTAATGCAAACTCTCTACCCTGTCACTATTCTTATTGGAAGGAGTTCATTCTTTTCATTTTGCACCACTATCATGCCTCTCTTCTTTGGCACTACTTGGACTAGACTAGTCCACACACTATCTAAGATAGGATAAATGATCCCTACATTGAGGAGTTTGATCACCTCCTTCCTAACCACCTCTTTCATGTTGGGATTGAGTCTCCCCTGTGGTTGTACCACTGATTTGTGGTTGTCCTCCATTAAGATCCTGTGAACATAAATTGAGGCATTAATCCCCTTTATGTCAGTAATTGTCCATGCCAATGCCTCCTTATTTTTCCTTAACATTTCAATCAGTTGGGGTTTTTGGTCTGGGTGAGTTTGGAAGAGATTATCACTGGTAGTTTGTTAGGGGGATCAAGAAATGCATACTTCAAGTGAGGAGGTAAATGTTTGAGCTCAAGATTAGGGGTTCTTCAAGTGATGTTTTAGGAGACAAGTTTGGTGTGTTATCCAAGTTCAACAGGTTGTTTTCTATATTTGGGTTGTGGACAGTGTGGTTGCTCTGCCTGTTTTGGTTGCTCCTCTGTCAGGTTTGGTTGCTGTGACAAAATTTCCTCTAGGGCAATCATTTCTGGTTGCTCCGGTAAAATTTCCTCTTCTACCTCAAAGTCATTCTTTTCAAGTTCCTGCAAAATAAAAGGATTTCGGTGCAAATCTGTGGTATCAAGGAAATAACATTGGTCATCAAAAGAGGAAGGTTGTTTAATTGCTTCATTCATTTTAAAAGCTACTTCTTTATCACAAACTTTTAAAATTAGTTTACCATTATGCACATCAATCAAGGCTCTTCTAGTAGCAAGGAATGGTCTTTCTAAAATGATAAGAACATGAAAATCTTCATCCATATCCATAATAATGAAGTCAACAGTCAAAATAAATTCCAAGCTTTACTAAAACATCTTCTACAATGCCTCTAGGATACCTAACAGTTCTATTAGCAAGTTGTATAGATACTTTAGTTAGTTTTGGTTGTCCTAAGCCTAGATACTTATAAATGTAATATAGCATCAAATTTATGCTTGCTCCTAAGTCACAAAGTGCATTATCAATATTCAAGTTACCAATAGAGCAAGGAATAAAGAAACTCCTTGGATCTTTCAATTTCTTAGGCAAAGGTTGCCTACTTTGTAGAATGGAGGAGCAATCTCTATTCAATTGAACCATGGCCACATTTTCCAGTTTCTTCTTGTTTGCTAGCAAGTCCTTCAAGAATTTCACATACATAGGCATCTGTGCAAGTGCTTTTGTAAAGGGAATGTTAATGTGAAGTTTCTTAAAGACTTCTAAAAATTTATCAAATTGCTTAGCCATTTCATGTTGTTTGGCTCTTTGAGGATAGGGAATCCTTGGTTGGTAAGCTGGAATTGGTTACTTCTCTGGAATTAGATCATTTGTGGTAGTCACTGTTGTTCCTTAGTGGTGATCACAGGTTATTCCTGCTGTGGTTACTCCGAGTCAGGTTCTAGTTGTGATTGCTGCTAGTTTGAGGCAGGTTCTGCTCTTGCATTCCTCCCTTGGATTTGGCTATGTGTTTATTGGAATTACTCCTTTATTTTTGGGAGTGACAATGGAGGTAAGTTGCTGAAATTGTGTCTCCAAATTCTTCATAGAAGCCTATGTTTGCTTCATGAATTGCATCATCATGTCCTTCATTTCCTCAATCTCAGATTTCTTTGATTGTTGAGATGAGCCTGGTTGTTGCACTGTTTAGAGTGGCTGTTGCTATGAAACATTGTTTTGTGGTTGCTGGTAAGGAATTTGCTTGCCTTGGTTACTCCATCAAAAATCGGGGTGATTGCGCCAGCCTGGATTTTAGGTGTTTGAATAAGGATTACTACTTAGATTGTTGACAACGTAATCACACTACTCTTGTTCAAGAGGAGTGTTGTAGTCAATATTTTTATGGTTGCCACCATAAAAATCACAAACAACTTGAGTATCAGTGATTGTTAAGATATTTTGTTGGGCAAGCTACTTAACAAATCAGGTCCACCTTTTGAGAGAGTTTTGCAACAGATTCTGACTCTCCAGGTTTGCTTCTTTCTTCACTAACTGAATGTCATTTATAACTAGTGTTCACTAGATTTTCAATAAGCTCATAGATTTCCTCCGGGGCAAGCTCTTCTGGATCTCCATTTGTTGCCGATTCAATTTGGATTTTATGGGCATTAGTTAACCCATTATAGAAATTTTAGATTTGCATCCACATAGGTATTTGATAATTTGGCACCCTCCTCAAGAATTCTTTTTATCTTTCCCATGCCTCTTATAAAGATTCATCTAGTTACTGCGAGAAATGAGTCAACTCATTTCTGAGTTTGATTTCTTGCCTTGGTGGAAAGTACTTAGTGAGAAATGCTTGTGCCAACTGATCCCATGTTCTTATGGATCCGGGTTGAAGATTTTTCAGCTAATTTTGATCCTTATCCCTCATAAAAGCTTCAATCTAATGACATCATACGAGATTGCCCTGTCTGTTCTGAAAGTATCACACATGGTCACAAATTCTTGGATGTGAGCATTAGGATCTTCTCTTGGCAAGCCTCCAAATTGAATAGCTGCTTGGAGCATTTGGATCATAAAGGCTTTGATCTCAAAGAGGTTGTTCCCCTCATTGGGTATCACTATGCAAGATGAGTGTCCCTCCATTGATGGTCTATTGTACTCCTTGAGTGTTTGCCTTGGTAGGGGCAAGTTAACCTCGCCTTCTCCTTCTGGGCATCCATTACCATTTGGGGGATTGGTTGCATCAGCCATCCTTATTGTCTACACCTTCTTCTGGCTGCTCCACTTAATCTTAGGCAAGTCCTTTCAATTTTTGGATCTACTGGGATTAGGGGGCGACCAGCTCTACGCATACAACAATGGTTGCTACAAATAAAATTTTTCCTTCACAAATGGCAACAAACAGATTAAATGCACCAATTTACAAAAGAATTTTAAATGCTTCATACGTTGCTCCCCGGCAACGGCGCCAAAAACTTGTTGGTTGCCAAATGAGCGTGATCTAGCAAGTGCACTAGGTCATGATAAATAGTAAGTGGCAAGTACAAGGTCGTATTCCACAGGGAACAAGGGAAATACTTTAAACTAAATGCAAAGCAGTGAGTCCAAGTTCAATAGCGAGTAAGTTGACTTTGATGAAAAAGCTACCAAGTAAAATAAAAGCAGGAAAGTAAAAATGATCACTGTGAATGATTACTACGAACAAATTTATAACGAGGCAAGCATAACCAGTAAGAACGCAAATACATGAATGATTACCCTTCCTTTAACATATTAGCACCAAAGGATCTAGGTTTCTTGCATGTCTTATGTACTAGCCATAGTTTCCCTTTGTCTAGTTCTTTAAAGTTTACTTGCGTGATTTCTCCGTGCAAGTAAAACCTTAAGCATTAAGACTCATGCAAGCATTCTTTTTAAAGAAACTTCCTAGAATATCTAATTCACTTTTCAGTTCCTCTTAGACATGTGTTTTGTGTTTTAGTAAGTATTACAATTCACCTTTCAGTTCCTCTTGTTACACTCAATATAAGCTAAACATTACTTAGTTCTAGTGTACAATTCACCTTCAGTTCCTCTTGTTACACCTTAGCATAAATTAGGCTTTACTTATAAGAATCAAGTCCAACACAAGGCAATCCACAATAGGTAATGCTAAAATGAAGGAGTTTAGGAAATCATACCATAGAATTCTGCTTTCTTACTGGCTAAGCTTGCTAAAGACTTAGTTACTCATAAAAATGGAGATAAAGCACAGAGAAATTCTAGAAATGATAAACATAATAAATATATATATATATATATATATATATATATATATATATATATATATATATATATATATATATATATATATATATTATGTAGTTTTTACAGAGATAAGTAGCCAATGGAAAGGCTCCTTTCCAAAAGATGATAGATGATCCTCAAATGATGAGTTTTGACCAATTAAATAGTGCAAGTTGGAAGTATATAGATAGCCAAACTCAAAAATAATCCAAAAAATACAAACCAACCAATCAAAATGAAGCTTCTAGAAGCTCAGAGTTGAGTAAATAGCCAAAGGGGTTAGGTGTAGCGCATGACATTTTTCCACCGTCAAAAGATGCCATCCACTACCATCCACTTGTGAATCTCTACTGGCTCACGCAAAAGTCTTCTAAAAGGATGGTTTTCTGGTAATTTTTCCTCCTATTGCTGGGTATGAGTGTCTTTATCTTTTTGCGGTCCAGTCTTGTGCTCACTCTCCCTATTTTTCTACTCACTTTACCCAATTTTCTGCTCACTCTGCCCAGTTTCCTGCTCCTTGGTGGCAACCTTAGTGAAATCTAGTAGTGATCTGAAATTTTATCAAAAAGGCCAATAAATCACACAAATATATCACAAATATGATGATTTCATGGTTAGTTGACTAGTGTTTACTTGGTACAAATTGCACTTATCAGGTACAAATATGTTACAAACATAAACTTGATGGATTGAACATATTTTCAATGAAATAAAAGATTTTTACCAGATTCCTACCAATTACCTACCAGAGATTGAACAGTTGAAAAAATGTTTTTGAATGTATCTAATAAGTATCTGGTAGAATGCTAATATACGAAATATGGTAGAAATATGTTACAAACATAAACTTGATAGATTGAACAAACCTCCAATGGAATATAATATTTCTACCAGGTTCGTATTAGTTACCTACCAGATATTGAACAATTGAAAAAATGTTTTTGAATGTATTTGGTAGGTATCTGGTAGAATGCTAATATATGAAATATGGGAGAAATATGTTACGAACATAAGTTTGATGGACTGAACAAATTTCAAATGAAATATAATATTTCTACCAGGTTCCTACCAGTTACCTACTAGATATTGAAGAGTTGAAAAAATGTTTTTGAAAAGTATATCAAAATGGATGGCGTTTCAAAGATAAAAATGAGACAATTAAAAAACTCTAAAGCGGCATATAAAATATGAATGGTTTGAAAGATAATGTCAAAATAAGATGAGTAAATGGAAAAAAAAAAATGTGCATAGTGTGCGTGAACAGTTGCATGAATAGTGGTAGAATGTACTACTTTAATTTTGAAACTTATTTGGTTAAAAAAATTAAATCCCAAATATTGGGATGATAGAAAACTTAACTTTTATTATGTTTTTGAAAAAAACTCAAAATTATAGCCAAAGTCGTGGAAATTGATGATATCCGACAAACCGTAATTCAATCTTGACTTTGACATATGTAACGGATTATTCAATCTCGGGCAAAGAAAAAAAGTACTATTTAAATCCGTTTATTTTCCTTTTTTTCGTAGCCTTTTTTCATATGGTGTGTGGCTTTAATATCATTGTAAATTTGGGAAGAAAAATTGACGTGGTAGTCACAACCAGATGTGTTGTTTTTTTATAAGAATAAGTGAAATTTACTATTTTTACTTATGTACAACATTTAAATTTGCAATTATTTTTTATTTCTCAAATTAAGTGAGTTCAATAACTAAGAATTTAATTTTAAAATAATAATTTTTTATTAGAGTGTGTTATTTTAAGGACAAACTTAAAAAAAGTATTTTATAGTTTCACTCATTTATAAAATAGAGTATGAAAATTTTTTTTATGAAATAAAGTCTGTAGTTTAAAACATTGATAATAAGAAGATAAAAAATATTTTTTTATTTAAAATAATGATACTATAAAAAATATTTTAATCAGTAATTTAATCTTATTATTTAAAAAATAATCATCACTATTTAATTAAGTTTCAAAAATTTTTCCATATTTTTATTATTTTTAAAATTTTATCATTATATTTAAACTAAAAAATATTTAAGCTATTAAAAAAATTAAAAATTTATCAATCCCCAAAATTTTATATAAAATCGAATAAAATTTATTATCATAATATAGTATAAAATTAAAAAAAAATTCTATTAATTTTTTAAAATTATAGACTTTATTTTATAAAAAATAGATTTTTATAACTTATTTTATAAATGAACAACAGCTTATTATATTATTTTAAAATTTATTTTTATTTTAATAAAGATATTTATAAATATAAAAAAAATAATTTACCCTTATTTCAAAGAGCCGCCGGTCGTGCAAAAGCACAATTTTGTTTCAGAAGAGAGTTAACGCAAAACCCTCTCCTGTTATTGTCTCTGATCTTCTTCATCATTGGAAATAATCACAAAATGTCTGCAGCTGTGGTGGGGCAGGATTCTGTGATGCATCAAGCTTGGAATTTGTTGATGGATCAATGGGCTACATCGATTGCCATAGTCGGTCCTGGAGGAATCGGGAAAACTACTCTCATGAAACAACTCTACTCCAAATTAATTTCCACCAATCATTTCCACACTGTGTCCTCCAATTTAGAGTTTCAGAAAATTCAGGACGACATCTCCAAATCCTAAGGTCTGTTTGTTTCCGATTGGGTGGGGAAAAGCTCCAATGAAAAATCCCAACTCATCCGAACAGAAATCAGCAGCAGGAAATCTGTATTGTTCTTAGATGATCTATGGTTCCATATTGATCTGGAAAGTCTCGGAGTGGAAGGATCTAAATTCATATATTCAACACGGTTTCCAATGCTCCCTGAAGATATGGGTGCTCATACAGTCTTCAGACTAGAGGAGCTCTCAAAAGGAGACGCTTGGGATTTGTTCCGGATTAAGGTCGGCGATGATGAGATTCTTCAGAATGTAATCATCTCGGAGATCGCTCGAGAATTAGTAAGTAAATGCAAGGGTTTGCCCATCTTAATCTCCACACTTGGTGCTGCTATGTCTTGCAGGAAGACACCCAAAGAATGGGAATCTGCTGTACTCATGATTGAACATGGGCAGCGGAAGAGCCTTGACGAGGTAACAAGCATCTTCCAGTTTTGTTTTGATAGTTTATCTAATTCCAAAACTAGGTCTTGTCTTTCATACTTTAGCTTATTCCCAGAGGATTTCACTATTCTTAAGAAGGATTTAATTGATTTTTGGATTTTTGAGAAGGTAATTGATGCTTATAGAACTAGGGTTGACGCCCTTAGGTTGGGATATGATGTTATGCATACATTAATTAGAGCTGGTTTCTTAGAAGAGGAAAGGAATGGCTGTGTGAAATTGTTAGATATGATTCGTGATTTTGCAAAAGCAAGAGCACCCAAAGTCATCCCAAATTTCGGTTTTCTTTGGTAAAAAATGCTCAGATTCCTCAAGCGTAGTCTATTAAATATAGACCAATGTTGTTATGAAGAACAAACTGTCATATATACACCCACGGTAACCATAGGATGGATTTCATCTATGGAGAATTCCATTGCTGATGTTCCTGCTAATCTTTTCACTTTTCTACTCAACCATAACCCTTTCATTATGGTCAAACCTAGACGGTTTTCATCTTTGTACAATTTAACGGTTTTAGATTTGTCAAATAGCGGGATAGTAGTAGTACACCGGGATGTTTCAATGTTGGTTTCATTACGGTATCTTAATTTATCACACACGTGGATTGACCCGTTGCCTATTGAACTAAAAGCATTGACAAAGTTGAAGTGTTTGAATTTGGAATATGACGATCAACTTCGTATGATTCCCAAGGAATTGATATCAAGTTTGTCATCATTGCAAATTCTAAAGACGTTTCGCTGTGGATATTCTGTGGAGGAAGATGCAGGTAATATGCTTTTGGTTAGAAATATGGATATAAATCCATTGTTGTGCTTAAAACATCTCGAAGTGTTAAGCATCACAATAACATGTGTCTCTGCTCTCCATACATTTTTTACCAACACTGTATTGTTGGACTGTACTGAATCTCTTTCACTCGAAGTTTTTTGAGGTTCAGAGACACTCAATATTACCCCTTTAGCAGTAATGAAGAATCTATTGACATTGGAAATCCATCGAGCAGAACTTTTAAAAGAGTTCAATGTGCATTATCCAGAGCTTCTTAGGACAGGAAGTTTCGAAAGACTTCGAGAAGTAACCATTGAGAATTGCTCGTTTGGAAGAGTTGACATGGGTTGTTCTAGTCCCAAACCTCACATTCTTGACTATCAAAAGCTGTGAAAAAATCCAAGAAATAATTAGCAATGAGCGGTTGAGAAAAATTGAGGCAGAAGAAAATCTGAAGTTGTTTGAAAAACTTGAAATTCTATCATTGGATAGCTTATCAGAACTGGGTAGCATATACCAGACAGCATTGCCTTTTCAGTGCCTTAAAAAGATGGAAATAAGCTCCTTGCTGAAAAAGCTTCCACTGAACATTACTGTCACAAAGGCAAATGAGTTGGTAATAGAAGCAGACGAAGAATGGTGGAAAGAGGTTGAGTGGGAGGATGAAGCTTCCAAAGCTACGTTCTTACCTTGTTTTAAACCATTGATGTAATGTATGTAGTCTGTTAAATTCAAATGCAAGATTGGTGCTCCACTATGTAACTTTTTTTTCTTATGTACCCTCGTTTACAGCTTATGACATTGGAAATCATATATTGGATTTAGTAAGATTTTTGGTATTTTGGTATAAAAAGCACTAAATGTTTTGTAATGTGTTATTGAAAGCAAGTAAGAGAAGAACTTGATGCATATGATCTGCAGTAGTTATGTTCTGTTTTGAATGTATGCATTTACCTCTTATTGGTTGGCTTTCATCTTTATCCATACTTTGAATTTAGTACAGTAGTTACATTGTGGGTGAGCTTGGCGTTTGCGCATGGATGAACCGGTGGCCAGATCAATTGCCGTAGTGGGTCCAGGAGGAATCGGTATAACTATGCAAAAAATGAATGAGAACCAAACATTTTGAGTTTGTGATGTGGGTGACATTTTCATCAAAATTACGCCCGAGAAAATTCAAGATGATATCTCCAAGTGAATAGGCCTGCTTGATGCAAATGGCCATGCCAACCAGGTCAGTTACATCTGTCTTGAATTTCTATTTTGATGGTTTTATCCATTCCCTGGTTAAATCTTGTCTGTCATGCTTTAGCTTGTTCTCTGAGAATTTCACTTTCCCGTTCGAATGCGGTGGCAGATTTTTGGATTTGTGAGCAACTTATTGGTTATTCTGATAACATGGGTAGTGCTTTAAGCTTGGGATATAATATACCCACATTAAGTAGACTATGGCTATCTTCTTTTCAACTTATAATCCATTCAGTTCAGTTCATTTTCAGCATTATAGATCAATTTCCGCTAAATGAAATAATATTTAGGTATTGTATTGGCTCCGAAAATTGACAAATATAGGAACTGTTAGAAGTTGCTATATCTATCTAATAAGCTAAAGATAAAATTTTGCCTTAAAAGAATTAAAGATAATTGAAACATAACTAAAGCCTTTATCTTTAGAGTTCTTTTATGTTAGACCTTTTGAGGAAATTACAGATCTTAGGTGTCATTGTCAATAAAAATGTATTTCAATGGAATTTCTTTTTGATTTTTTTCTTAAATTCCTCAATCTGTCGGGAAAAGTAAAAAGGAGTGCTCCTCAAGGAGTTATATCAATATTTTTTCTAAATGTAAGTTTTCATCTTCTGTATTGATTATATCAATATTTTTTCTAAATGTAAGTTTTCATCTTCTGTATTGAAAAAAGAAATAAATCAATCAATCAAATTAGGGAAGCCTCATGAAGTGCTCCTCAAGGAGTTAAACTTCCGTTTACTTTTAGTCCATCCTACAGATACAAGTTGAACTTTTTCTTATCAGGTGCCTACTTTAATATTGGTTAAGTAAATATTGTGTTCTGAAAAATAGATGAAAATTAAAATTAAGATATTGTAACAGGTGCAAATTCGTGTAAGAAAAGCACAACCCACATAAAGAACATGTAAGACCACTTCAAAATGCCACCTTGCTATGATGGAAAAGGTTAATGGTACAAAATCTTTACAAAAATCGCTCCAAAACTAGAGTAAAGCTAATAGGTTCTTCTGACTCTCCTTAACGACCCATTTCTCGCATCCTTACAAATCATTCTTTAATTATCATCATCATCAGCCCACCAAAAATAGTATTTTACTAAAACTAGACAAAACTAACTCAAGCATCCCATTAACTGGAAGAGATCATAAAAATGCATGACTAAAATTGACGGTTCTCTACAAGACAAAGGCAGAGGCATGCATGTTCTTGTCATTCAGAATATCTTGAAAAGAAGTCCACCGTGAGTGGCGAAAAACGGAGCAAACACTAGAGATTCAACTGCCATGAGCTTGATCAGAATGTTGAGTGATGGCCCTGAAGTGTCCTTGAGCGGGTCCCCAATGGTGTCCCCAATCACAGCTGCTTTGTGTGGCTCCGACCCTTTCGGGCCCAATGTCCTTGCGTGCTCTGAAGCACCAGCCTGTTCATAGGAAACCATTTGTTACTTCTTCACATATATGCATATCAACGTAGTAGCAATGTTATCAAAAACAATAGGCGCTAGCCGGACAGTCGGGGCTTCCGAGGCCTAGGCGGTGCCTAGACGGATTTGTAAATCTTTTATTTTTTAATAGTCAAGTATAGATTAAAGTATAAGTCCAACTATAAAATAAAGTATAAAGTAATAATATATTACAAAAACAAAGTTTAGTATTTAAAAACATGAGTAATAATTAATTCTTACAAAAAAAAGTTTAAAACAAAAATCCTCACATATCTAATGAAACAATAAATCAATTCCTTAAAGAACACACATCCTTAAAAAAAATTTGTGGTTTAGAGCGCAATATTTCTCAGTTTGAAATTCAAAATAAAAATTCTGTCGTGGAAATACTTTTATGTACACTAGTTTAAACAACTTAGCTACTTTTTGCGGATTAAAACACTGAACTATAATTATTACAAGTACGGTATCAAAATTGAGGAAAAAATCTAACTAGGCAGTGCCTAGACAGGAAAAATTTGACTAGGCGGCAAGAAATCGGCCTAGGGCCTGAACGAAAGGTGGGACAGCAACTAGCAAAACAGCGCCAAAGCAGGACTAAGAAGAGATTTTTAAAACAGTGCGTAGTAGTGGAAAATATTTATTAGATCGGAACATACCTCAATGTACTTCTTGGCGTTATCCCAAGCACCTCCAGTGTTAGATGCAGAAATTGCTATCTGTTAAAACAAAAGAACAGTCAGTTCGTGATCATTAACCATAATCATAATCAATCAGCAAGATTTCCATCTTATTTCAATTATTCCATTACCTGAACACCAGAGACAAGGGAACCAGCAAGAACACCAGAGAGGGTTTCCACACCGAAGAAGGTTCCAACAATTATGGGTGTAAGCATGACAAGAGCACCCGGTGGAATCATTTCTTTGATGGATGCATCAGTTGAAATCTTGACACATGTAGCATAATCAGGCTTTGTTGTCCCCTCCATAAGACCGGGAATGGTGTTGAATTGCCTGCGAACTTCCTCAACCATCTTTAGTGCAGCACTTCCCACACTTTTCATGGTCATAGCAGAGAACCAGTAAGGAAGCATGGCACCCACAATTAGACCAATAAAGACCTTTGGGGTCAATACATCAACAGTTGAAATCGATGCACGACTGACAAACGCACCAAACAACGCCAGAGAAACCAATGCAGCAGACCCAATGGCAAATCCCTAGAGAAGAAAGTTTATATAAATAAGGTTAATCCCTAAAGAAGAGCTTATTGCAATTAAAAGAGTGAAACCTAGGGGGAATAGATACCTTGCCAATGGCAGCAGTAGTGTTGCCAGCAGCATCAAGAGCATCAGTTCTTTCACGGATACGGTGGCTCATGCCAGCCATCTCAGCAATGCCTCCAGCATTGTCACTGATGGGACCATAAGCATCTATGGCTAATCCAGTGGCAATTGTGCTTAGCATACCAAGAGCAGCAACAGCAATACCATACATGGCTGCGAAACTAAAACTAACAAATATGCTGATAGCAATGGCAAAAATTGGGATGATCACAGATTTATATCCCAAAGCAAGACCAAAGATGACATTAGTGGCTGCCCCAGTCCTGCAGGAATCAGCAACATCTTGCACAGGGCTGCATAAGCACAATAAAAGCGTTTCATTAAAAAACTAAGGCAATGAAGGAGATTGATTCATACTTCATAACAACATTCTTTACCTGTAAGCATTGCTGGTGTAGTACTCGGTAACAAAGCCAATAATGAGTCCAGCCCAAAGACCAACAGCCACACACAAAAACAATTGCCTGCAAAAGAATCATGATATTATTTCTACCATGTCCTTAAAGATGCATGTACTGAATGATACAGCAAACCACAGCAATGGGATCATCATGAAATAACTAAACACACTTGTAGCACTGGCACATGCCACCAGAAAAAAGCATGCCAGAAGCATGCATATCAATCCAAAACAAAAGAGGAACAGATAACCATGAAAATTCTTTGCTGTGTCATTATATAACAATTGAACATAGCAACAGCAAAATACACAAAGTCACATTCGCAACCAGACATATAGTACACAACCGTCCATGCATGAACACAAGAAAGAAACTAAAGCAACAGAGAAAGATAACTACTTAAACAGAACCACTGAAGTAACTCATAACAGAGAGGATAATGGATCAGCCCACCTCAAAAACAGTAACCCCCCATTTATGGAGCGTCGTATGCATATTATGAACTTTACAACTTGAAACAGTATGCATATTATGAGCAGACAGCCATGAAAATTCTCTGCCTTGTCGTAATATAACAATTAGACATAGGCATGGCTAGCAAAATGCACAAAAACCAGACATATAGAACTCAACTGTCCATGAACACAACTAAAACAACAGAGAAAGATAACTATTAAAACAGAACCACTGAAAAGGATAATGGAACAGAACACCTCAAAAAGCAGTAACCACCCATTTATGGAGCGTCGTATGCATATTATGAACATTACAACTTGAAACAGTATAGTCACAATAAATCTGGTAAACTGTTACCTTCCCTTGATCTACTGCAGACAAGTATGGCACTTGAAATCAATAAAATGTAGCACTTAAATAACAAAAGGCGAACACTTCATATATCCTCATGCTATACAATCATACAAGTTCCTCTTCAGAATAAACATTTGCAGAAGTTTTATGTAACTTACCAGTTTTTAACAACCTTCTGGGTACCGAAATTGAAAATTGTGAAAGATGAAGGTAACCCGATAAAAGAGACTATTGCAATACCGACAGTCATAAGAATAGTGGAGATGATTAGCTGCTTCTTGAGTGCCGGCTCAATTTCCTTTACAGCCTTGATTTCAAAGAAATCAGTGGCGAATAGAGTTGTAATCAAGCACACAAGAATACCCACAGAGCTGACAAGTAGAGGATACAACATGGCAGTGAATTCATGGTTGATTCCAAATGAGGAAATTGATGCAACAACAAGGGCAGCACAAGATGACTCTGCGTATGAGCCAAACAGATCAGACCCCATACCAGCAATATCTCCAACATTATCACCAACATTGTCAGCAATAACCTGTTCGAATAACAATAAAAAAATGGTTAGTGAAACTCAGATGACAGGTCAGAAATTTATATTCAAATGTTGCAATCCTCACAGCTGGGTTTCTTGGGTCATCTTCGGGAATGTTCCTTTCAACCTTTCCCACAAGATCAGCTCCAACATCTGCAGCTTTTGTATAGATACCACCGCCAACTCTTCCAAAGAGAGCCATTGAAGATCCACCAAGACCATACCCAGTTATAGATTCAAAGAGACCTTCCCAGTCATCTCCATAATAAAGCTGGAAGAGATTGATAGTGATGTAAAGCACCAATAGACCATTTGCAGCAAGTAAAAATCCCATCACTGCACCAGACCTAAATGCTACTATAAAGGCCTTGCCAACGCCCTTTCTTGCTTCCAAAGTTGTTCTTGCATTGGCATAGGTCGCAATTTTCATCCCTAGAAAACCAGAGAGAACTGAAGTGATAGCACCAAGCAAAAATGAGATGGTACTGAATATGGCTGTTGCAAGAGCTGGCTTGCAGGTCTTCTGTGTATCATAAGTACATGGTTGGCTCTTTGTGCTGAAGCCCTCAACAGAACCCAGGAAAAGGAATATCAAAATTGCAAAAGCAACCATGAATACCCCAACATACTGATATTCAGTGAACAGGAAAGACGTAGCACCTGTTAAATCCAAATATAAATATTACTTTTAAATCAGAAAACATGCCAAGTACATTACATGGATGATATAAATGGCAAAATAGACAGATAGAGCAGAGATTGTTATAGGGTTAGGCTACAAAGAAAATCAAGAAGACCGAACAATTAAATAAGTAGTACATTACTATAAGAAAAAAAAATAGTGATAATACAGTGTTTGGAAGCCAGTACGGTGAGAAAAAAATAATAATAGTAACAGCAATAGAATCAAATAGGCAAAGAAATTGCTTGCTTGATCTAATCATATATCAGACCAAAGCAGAAATCATGTTAGTAGAAAAAATAGACTTCATCAACAGATAAAATCATCAAAATGTCTAACATTGTATTAACTGTATTTCAACAATTGAGATTGATCGGCAGGTAAGACCAATTACAGCAAGACAAAATAATAAAATCCTAACAATGAATAAAAATACAAGGTGATGCATACATATATGCTAAAAAATAGACTCAGGGGACTATTTCAGATATTGGACGAAGAACCAAGAACAAAGATATCTTCATCCCCATAATCCAAACAACCACATTCTGTTCATTATATTTATCTTTCTTTTTAATCAACTTGTGCAAAACATTCACCAAGAAGACATCACCCACGTGATAGGAAAACACGACTGTAACGCCCTTGAGGCCACATACCCTTGTATACATAAGACAAAATAATTAATAGGCAAGTAAAATGACTAGAGTAAGTAGAGTTGTAATATAGTATATTATTACCTTCCTTCCAAATATGCAAAGGTAAAGTTTGGTATATTTTATTATATGCCACAAATGGCAAAAGGCAGATCTGAACAGTTCTCCTCATACAAGCATTTAGAGAGAACTGTAGCTTTTCAGGTGCAAGCCTTACTTATACCCCCAAAGAAATGGGGGAAATGCAACTCAGAATTATCAGATTTCTTAACTAAATTAGAAGAAAAAACAAAATCCTTAAAAGAATTAACTATACGGCCACAGCTCGCAGTTGCCTAAGAGAAGAAAATCAAGAGATTCAAAGGCAGATTAAAATATCCGAGGTTAAATAACACAGCTATTAACAACCACTATCAAGGCCGAAATAATTTAGAGCGCAGATAGATCTAAAATTAAAACTCTAAGATCTAAACTTGTTTATACCTTCAGAGATAGCACTCTGGATTTCAGCACATTTAGCAACGACGCTATGGTCATTGATACCTTCCTCTTCTTCAATCAGATAATCATTGAAGCCATTCTTGTTATCACTGGCCGGCGACGAGCCCTTGCGTACCGATGTGAGAGTCACGCGCGAGACAAGGTGCCACTGAATTAAGGAAAAGACTATCCCAACCACCGCACACACCGGAACGAGTATCTCAGTTCCGAACTCCGACAACAACGGCGATCCCATCCTCCACCTCCTCCCCTGAAAAAATCCTCCGGCGACGGTTGTTATAGACTATGAAGTCGTTCGGTGCGGTTCAACTTATTTATTTATATTGTGAGCTCATGAGATATGGGGGAACTGAGATTGATTCGATGCGATTTAACCTATTTTAGAAAGTGTGTTATAACCGTCCGACTTTTTATTCCTTTGATTGGCGTGATCGGACGGTGATTATTGTTAGATGCGGTGTCCGATGATGACTGGACACCTGGATATGGTGGAATAAAGGGAGAAGATAGAATATGCTGTAGCATTTCCACGTCAGCTTATGTGATAATATTGAGAGTGATGAACGGTTGGTGATTGAGGTGCAGGCATAAGAGCCGTTTGATGGAATAGAAATCCTGGGTATTTTATACGCATAAATATGGGAATCACTTGCATTTTTTACTACTTGAAAAATGATTTCGCTTTTGTATTCTCAACGCAAAACTTATCCAACTTTCAGATTCTATGCCATTTGTAATATAATTTAGTTCAATTTATTTTAGACTGTTTTTATTTAGTTTAATTTAATTATATATAATTTTAAATTTATATTAACATAAATTTAGTTCAGTTCAATTCACTTTAATTCACTTCAGTTAATTTAATTTATAAAATTATAATCTAAAAGAACATAGTCTTCAAACATTTCATTAATAGAGTCATTATCTATATTAAATGTGTAGTTTGATCTTAAAATCAGAGTGTAAATATGGATTAGGTGGAGAAATAAGTTGAGATTTTACTGTTGATTACTTGATGTTAAATTTGACTACTTATAAAAAAAACTAATTATATACTAATACAATGGTGAACAATACGGTAAATTTATCTTCATTGCTACTAATAAAATGGTGAACAATACGGTAAATTTATCTTCATTTGTTCCAATGTCACTCCTCAACTGAACATTTTTATTAACCGTTTAAAACATTATTTTTACGAGATTTTACACAAAATTAAATAGTTAATTGATATAAAATTTTGATTGTAGATGAAATTAAATTAGTTGTACACGCTAATCTGATAATAATGAAATAAGTTGAGACTACCGTAGGGTACATTGTACATGAAAGTAGGTATTCAGTAATATAAGGAAAGATAAATTTTACACAGAATCAATTATTTAATATTTTTTTATTAAATATTTAATATATATATATTTTTTATTATCATTATAATATAAAAATCACACATATATCAAACATTAAATAAAAAAATATTAAATATATAATTATATATAAAAAAATGGGTCACGAACAGGTTTTATGTAAAAAGAAAAAAAATATTATTGGAGGAAGGGTTTTTGTTAGAAATATAGTTATGACGTGGCATTGTATTGAATGGTGTGCAAGCCTCCTAATCGGATAATTTTTAGTTTTTTTTCCCTTGCCAAATTTATTTCTGCGTTATATGTCCATTCAAAATCCTATCTTCTTCCACTCCACCAATCTAGGAGATTTTATTATTATCTTTTTCATTATACTCATTCTTTTAAATACTCCAATTAATAGTAGTGAAAATTATGATTTTCAGAATTGAATGGCCACCGAAGTAATAAAAGTAGTGATTCATAGATTTAAGGTTTAATTAAATTAAATTGGTGGTTGAATTGAATTTTTTTAAAATATATAAAAATATTAAATATTTTATATAATTTGATATTAAACATGTAATATAAATTATACTCATATAAAAATTAATAATATTAAATAAAATATTTTATAATTTAAAATTATATTTTAAATAAAAATAAAACACAAGATAATAACTAATATAATCTAATAAAAGAATTTAAACTAAATTCTATATTATATAGATTGGATAAAAAAAGTTAATAAATTTGATTTATGATATATAAAAATTACGCATTAAAAGAATTAAAATTTATACACAATATATAAAATAAAAAAATTATATATCCATTTAATATAAATTTAATCAAAAAACTTAGAGTAACGTTATTTAAAAAAAATTTATGTTATTTCGTTATAAAAACATTCAAAGCTATTATTGAAATAAATATTTTAAATTTAATAAAATGTATAGTATATAAAATAAAAAAAATATCTATTATAATTTTTTATAATAAAATATTATTAAAATAATTTAAAAATTAATAATATATAATATAAAAGTATATAAAGAGAAAATATTATCACTTGTATATAATAGCTCAGTTAATAGAATATATATTAAAATCGATCAAACACCAAATAATTTACGGATAGTCCAAGAATAGGTCAAATTTAAATAAAAACGCAACTTCAAACCATGGAATATCATATTTTCCCTATCCTAAAACTAATTGATTGGAAATTAACTTTATTCATAACTTGTATTAATATTTTATTTCTTTAAAAAAATTGTATCATTGGGCTTATAAATAAGAACATAAAAAAATTTTACCCCACCTCACCTTTTTTAATTTCTTGAACTTGGTAAAAGTGTATCAGTTTGCTCTATGAGTATCACGTGTTAGATTCTGATTGGTTTGACTTTTTAAAGATATTGAAAAATGTTACTATTTGTTGGAGGTTTTGTGTTTAATTTCCACCACCAATAATTTTTAAAAAAATATGATTTAAGAGAACTGAAAACCGGTCATCAATTGAACCGGCCAATTTTTAGTCGAACCGACTGGTTCAACCGGCCGTTGATCAATTCTTAATTATATCAAGAATTCAGTAAAACTAAATCAAACCAAGTACCGATTCCAATTGAATCTGATCCGACCGACCGGTCTGATTTTCAATACCATGGCGAAAATACTCAAAATAGTATTACAAGATTAACTACTGTTATAGAATAATAATTAAATCTTAGTAAGATTATCAATTAAAGTTGGAGATGGATGAACATTTAATTATTATATTATATTTTATAAAGTAGTTATTACTCTATTATTATTAATTTACTAGTGTAGTTAGTATTTTAAGAGAGGTAATTTGTAATAAGTATATTAATAATAAATAAGTTTAAATTTTAAAAAATTTATTTTATAGTACATATTTTATTTCGTTAAAGTAGGCACTAACTGTATTATTTGATATGTCAAGTAGCGATATTATGCATCTATTCCAACAAAACCAAAATAACGCATAAAAGCTCAAAATTAACGTATATTTAAATTAAAAGTATAATTATATTCTATAATTTTTATGTTGATTCGTTTCAACTTCTAAGTATGTAAAACAGATATTTTGTATTAAGTTGAAAAAATATTAACCTGTATGAATCCATAACAACAAATATTAAAGTGTAAACTTTTATCCCGATAGCTTTCGTGCTTATCAAACTTGTGTAGTCGTTCATTTTAACTATATGTGTTTTGATACAAATGTTTATATTAATCGCGAAAATTGTCCACAATTTATAAGTATATAACAATAACTATAACTCACCCTAATTAATTATTTCCTTATAAAAAGTAATTATTGCTATTGATCTTTATCATTTTTTTAAATCAAACCTATTTGAAAAATATATTAAAATCGATTAAAATTTTGAGTGAAAGAAGTATTGATTTACTATTAATTTAAATTTATGAAAAATATCCAATTTAATAATTATTGTAGATGGCAATAAAATCTGCTCATGTATAGTGAAAAATTAATTAAAGTAAAAAAACTCTTATATGTCAACAAATAATTTGAAAAGTTAGCAATAACATATCAAATATTCACATTGGTTAAAAAAATAAGAATCAATTTGTACAAAAAATTTCAAACAATTGGACAAACTCAACAACAAATAAAAATTTAAAAAATATGACTATTGATTATAATCCTATTTAAGAGTAAATGTGACTCTTTTTTTCTCATCAAATATTTTATTATTATTATTGTTGTTGTTGTTGTTATTATCATTTTAATTTTATTTCAATTTTATATTTTGGCATTGTTATGATTATTATGAATATAAACGAAATGTAATTTTTATTGTTTTTATATATAGATTCGTTATTTTTATTTTATTCATTAAAGAATAATTAATAATTTATTTATTATTGATTCTGTTTGTAGTTAGTTTATCATTTATTATTCATGGTAAGTAATATTAATTAGTAATCTATATGTGTACAAGATATAAGGATAAATTTTTTTAAAGGTATAAGGGTAAATGAGTCTTTTAGGACTTCAGTTTCACCATTCATTATTCATGGTAAGTAACATTAATTAGTAATCTATATATGTAAAATGTATAAGTATAATTTTTTTAAATGTATAAGGGTAAAAGAGTCTTTTAGGAATTCATTGCTTATATATATATTATTGATAAGTAACATTAATTAGTAATCTATATAAAAGCTATAAGTAAAAAAAATTTTAAAAGGTACAAAAATAAAAGAGTTTTTAACAACCTTATTACTTATATTTATAAGATACAGATTACTTTTAATTTTAAAAATATAAAAATTAATCTAATTATAATGATTACTTTATAAAAAAATAAGACAATAGTCATACATTTGTTATTACTTTCGATGTTTTGATAATTGTTACTTAGTACTAACATTATTAGGCTGTAAAATGGTTTGCCTGCTTATATTTATAAGATACAGATTACTTTTAATTTTAAAAATATAAAAATTAATCTAATTATAATGATTACTTTATAAAAAAAATAAGACAATAGCCATACATTTGTTATTACTTTCGATGTTTTGATAATTGTTACTTAGTACTAACATTATTAGGCTGTAAAATGGTTTGCCTGAACGTTTCCTTGTTAATTAAAGTTAACTATAGTCTATAATTTATATAATTCATTTTTTCTTCTAAAATGCAAATAAAATATTTTAAATTTTGTTGCAAGTTTATTATAACATAATATTTTAACTGATGACAAAACTGACCCATATATTTTAATTAATAGTTATGTACAGAAAAATATTTTTACTAAATTAAATTTTTTAAAATAAATATTGTGCAATTGCACTTATATTAAATATAAGAAAAATCCTATCCGCCGTTAATATAATTCAGACTTGAGACTTTAGAGCTTACAACTTTAGTTTAAGGGCTCAACATAGAATCAACGATCGAGTATGGAGTCATCGGTTAAATGACATTTTAATAAAATGGGTGATAAGAAAATGTTTTTGAAGTTCTATTGTTAAGAAGAGTTTTATAATAAATAAAATTGTCGGTTAGCAAATAGTGAGGTGTATGTATGGGCAATTGGTATTGTTGAGCCGGCAATGTAGTCCCTCGACTCTCAAAAGTTTAGGCTATAACTTTTAATGGACCACGATGTGTAACTGAACTAAATGTATATGGAAAAATGTCTAATTAACAGGAGTTCAAATATTTTTGGGTCATATTTAATTTAATTGATATTTTGATGATTGGTGCATTGAAATAACATATTTGATAAGTGATCTAATTTATTTAATTTTAGTATGATTATTTTATATATTATTGAGGATTGACAGGCCTATACATGGTAAGAATATGTTCATGCTTTAAATAATAGTATTGTATTTCACGTTTTTTTATTTAGATTTTTTAAAGTTGAGAAAATATAACGTTATATATTTCAGTCAGTCTCAACCGTCCACTGAGTATTAATGATTTAAATTTAATTGCACTGCGGACTCATAAACCATTAAAACTCAATCTCAACCATTAAAACTCAATAAATGATTGAAACTAATTAAAATGTACGACTTTACCATTTATTAACTTTAAAAGAATCCAAATTCAATATTATGGTTACATAGCATTTAATTTACTAAAATTGATGGGCCATACAATAAATGAGCCAAACTTCAATAGATTTGACATTAAATAGAAAAATTGAATATAACATTAGTACTCAGGTCGTGTTCTTTTTAATTGATAAGTAGGTATATTAAATTAAATTAAATTGAATAATATTAAATTGAACTGAACTATACTAAATGATACTAAAATTAAAAATACTGAAACTGAACTATACTGAAACTAAATTATAGTTAATAATATAAATAATATTTTTAAAATATATAAATACATAATAATTAATAACACTTTAAATAATACTATATATATTCTAATAAATTTTATTACTTATTGTATATAATAATAATTAAATATATCATTATAAATTATTATTAGTATTATATATTATAATTTATTATTTATAAATATTATCATATTATTTTAATTATTATCGATATTTGTAAAATATTGTTATTTTTATTTATTTATTTTTTTTACAAAATTATTTATCGTTAAAATAATAATTAATAATTTTAAAAATATTATTATTAGTTTTTTTATTATTATTTGTGATTACTGATATTAATTAATAATATTTATATAATGTATAAATAAAAATAAACTGAAATTAAAATTAAAATAAAATTATCATTAATATTCATTATTTTTTAATATTTATAAATAATAATATATATTAATAATATTAATATAATACATAAATTAAAACTTAAAACTGAATTTTAAATATTAAATAATAAATATTAAATACTAAAATTAAATATTAAAATTAAACTGAACTATACAATACTAAACTAAATTAATTAATATCAAATTAAATTAAATTAAATAAAAAGTAAGTTGAAAACAATCAGCCTCGATATGCAAATAAAATGCATTTAGAAGTATATGTTTGAGTGTTAACGTTAAGATCCAGTCAGATTTTGGCTTTAATCTTCACCAAACCCTAAGACAACCCCACACCTCAACTAGCTTCATGCAGATCAATATTGACCACACTAATGTAAAAGACAAAAAAGTACAACAGCAATGGCATGTTTTGTCTTAACTACAAGTTATTTTCAATGTTATTGGTTCAGCCGATTTTATCACAAATCATTCATAACTATAAAATGATTTAAGTTAAAATTATTATTTTAAAATAATAAAAAAAATTAGGTTGAATCGAAAAAAAATAATAAACCAGCGAATCGGTTTAAATTCGGGTTTTTATAAAATTTCTCTTGCAACATATAAAAGCGTTGCAATAACACTGAAAATCCTAAACAATATATATTCTTTTTCAATTTCCTTTGGCAATAATCATAAGCGTTGCAAAAGATCTAGAAAGTGTCGCAAAAGGATAAAAATAGTTGTAAAATATTTAGAAAGCGTCGCAATAGCCACTAAAAACCTTAAATAATATATATTCTTTTAAAAATAAAAAATCGGTAAAAACACCTATTATACCGATAATATCAGTTATGCTGCATACACTTTATTTCACCGATATAATATCCGGTACAATTTTGATAAGATTAGTTATATTCAAATATTATAACTTAACACACAACAAAAGAAAAGTAAAAGTTAAGAAGAAACAGAAAAAAGAATTGATTGTTTTCATAACAAGTAAAATTTCCATTAATCAATCATTTAGCGACCAATGTTTAAGCTGATAACTGTGAATATTCTAATTGCCTTATTGATCTAATGAATTTGTTAAGTATTAGTGACTAAAATTCTTTGGTATTATATTTTAAAAAATCATTTTTTAATCTTTACTTCTTTTCTGTCATATATACGTTATTTTTCGTATAAATTTTCAGTGCATCACTGGAGGTGGTTCAAATTTGTTAGGAATGTGCAAGAAATCCACGTTCTTTTGAGCTCAATGAACTTAAATTGAAGTTTATCTATATGAAATTTATTATTTCTTATAATATTATTAATTATTAACTATTATATAAATAACATGTATAGTAATCATACTTCAGTTTTATAATTCGAATTTTTGGGGCAACTCATATTCTGGGCTAGTTTGCGTATTTTGAAAATTATTTTTTTTCAATAGCTCTAATCACAACTTTTTTTATGGAACGATGGCTTTTAGATGATTGAAAAAACAATTTTAAATTGAATCTATATGCAGAGAGTTTTTTGGTATTTTAGTATAATTAGATTAACTAGTTGACTAATGCAATCGTAATATTTCATCGAACAAGTCAGGAGAGTGCGGAGTGCACACTTGTTCGAGCTCTATCACTATACTTAGCTTACGAGGGTCCGGGAGCTACCTTTTGCAATGCTTCTCTTTAGTATAGTTGCGACTGCTGGAGTGGACACGACTTTTTATAACGATTCTGTTATGAACCGTTGCAACTACTCTATTGGACACAAATTTTAGCAACACTTCTGTTTTAAACCGTTGCAACTGCTCAAATGGACATGACTTTTGCAATGCTTTTATTTTAAACCGTTGCAATTGCTCATTTCAGGCTTATATAAACCTGGCATTGGCAACGTTTTCCAAAATCTGGTTGCAATCTGGTTTACTTTTCTTCATAACGAAATTTCATTCTAAATTCTTGATTTTTAATTCTGTTTTTATCCGATTGATATATTTGGTGGAATCGTCAAATAAGATTCAATTTGAAAGTGTAAGTCACGACTTCAGAATTATCCAGGCATCATTCTATTAACAAAGATTGAGAGACATTTTTTTACAGGCATTTAAGGTTTCATTCTACTGAAATTCCCCAACAAAGATTGAATCTTATTTTCGCTTGAAGCCTGAGTTTTCACGATTCATAAGACCCAATAATGATCGAAACTAATTTTCTGAAAATGACGAACGATGTTATAGCGGCACTCTTCGATCTCGAGCACGGAAAAGGAACACATTCGGTCCGTTCTTATTTGGAGATTTTTGCTATGTTTTTCTATGTTTTATATGTATATTCTTTTCTCCTTATTCTGGAAAATCGTTATATGGATTGAAACAAGACCCAAAATCTTAGCATAAAAAATTTGATGATGTGGTTTTGTCTAACGGTTTTCATATCAACCAAGCGAACAAATGTGTATATAGCAAGTTTGATACTTCTAATAAAGTAGTTATGATCTTTTTATACGTGGATGTCATGTTGATTTTTGATACTGACCAAAATCAAGTTGATAAAATAAATAAATTCTTGTCATCTAGTTTTGAAATAAAGGATTTGAGGGAGGCTGAGGTGATTATTGGTATAAGAATTAAGCAGAAGAACAATGTTATTTCAATTTCTCAATCTCATTATATTGAGAAAACTTTGAATAAATTTATCTTCAAGGATTGTTCTCCAATTAGCACTCTTATAGATCCTTGTCTTAAGCTTCTACCTAATAAAGGTGTTGCAGTATCTCAACTTGAATACTCGATAGCCATTGGCAGTCTTATATATGCCATGATTAGCACTAGACCCGATATAGCCTTTGTTGTTGGAAAACTTAGTAGGTATACTAGTAATCCTAGTTCACATCATTAGCAAACTTTAAGCAGAGTATTCAAGTACTTAAAAGGAACCAAGGATTATGGTTTGACTTATACAGGATCTCCTTCGATTTTCGAGGGTTATTCGGATGCAGGTTATATTTATAATGAAGAAGATAGTTCTTCCATAAGTGGATGGGTATTCCTTCTTAGGGGAGGCTATCTCCTGGGCGTTAAAGAAACAGACTTATATCGCTGATTCAACAATGGAATATGAGTTTGTAGCATTAGTAATAGCTAGTAAAGAAGCTGAATGGCTGAGAGATCTAATTTAAGAAATTCCATTGTGGCATAAACCAATGTCACCTATATCTATCAGGTGTGATAGTGAAGCTGCCTTGGCAAATGCTTATAGACAAGTGTACAAAGGCAGATCTAGACATTTAGGTGTGAGGTGTAGCATGATTCCGGAACGCACCATATATGGTGTAATATCATTAGAGTTTGTAAAAACTGAGTATAATTTAATCGATCATTTAACCAAAGGGTTAACCAGAGATCCTGTGAACAAGTCGGCTATGGGGATGGGATTAAAGTCCACCTTAAATTTCTCATGTTGAGACACCCAATTCCCACCTAATATGACATTAGGTGCTGAATTCAACGAGGAAAGCTTAATATCTAGATATTGGAGCACATGATTAAAACATCCCAAGGTGTGTGTTTAGACCTGCAAGATAATGGAGGTTAAAGTTTAACTTTTTAATAGTTCTTTTGAAAAATTGCATATGCAGGTGCAACAGTAAAAGAGCTACCTAGATAAGCATGAAGTTTAGCCACTTCAAGAAGGTTGGACTTGGCTTTTATATGCTTATGAAGGATAAGAACACAAGGCTAGTAAAAGATAGTGTCAAGTAAGAACATGTTAGAATGTTGACTTATGTGTATATTATCTTCATGTATTCAAAATGAATAATGTAAGGTTCAATCTATAGCGACACCTTATTATTCGAATATTCGGAATGTGTCATATACTAAGATGAAATTCAATCGCCTCAACATTTCATTTATGCGTAAGTTTGTTATTTGTTGTGATTTTGTTTAGTTAATCATGGATTACATTAAAATGGGGGGAGATTGTTGGTATTTTAGTATAATTGGATCAACTAGTTGACCAATGCGATCGTAATATTTCATCGAACAAGTCAGGAGAGTGCGGAGTGCATGCTTGTTCGAGCTCTATCATGATACTTAGCTTACGAAGGTCCGAGAGCTACCTTTTGCAACTCTTCTCCTTAGAATAGTTGCGACTGCTGGAGTGGACACGACTTTTTGTAACACTTCTGTTTTGAACCGTTGAAAACTGCTCGAATGGACACGAATTTTAGCAACTCTTCTGTTTTAACCGTTGCAACTGCTCGTTTCAGGCTTATATAAATCTGGCATTGGCAACATTTTCCAAAATTTAGTTGCAATCTGGTTCACTTTTCTTCACAATGAAATTTCAATCTAAGTTCTTGATTTTTAGTTCTGATTTTATCCGATTGATCTATTTGGTAAAACCGCCAAATAAGATTCAATTTGAAAGCGTAAGTCACGACTTCAGAATTATATATGCATCATTCTATCAGATTTCATTAACAAAGATTGAGAGACATTTTTTATAGACATTCAAGATTTCATTCTACTAAAATTTCCCAACAGAGTTTCCAAGCTGATAAGATGAGAATCTTTAAAAAGATATATTCGTAGCGATATAACATATTTATATCTTGTTCCAAATTATTTAGAAATTTGTATGTTGGATTATCAATTTACAATTCTATAAATGGTAATTTGAAATATACAATGAATTTGAAATATTTGATGGACCTTTTTATTAATACAATGAATTTTGTTCGACATCTTATGAGTTATGTTTATACTGTATAATATTTTATGCTTATTTTGTTTTTAATTAATAACTTTGATATTACTTTCTCTTCATTATCATAGGATTGATCACCATAACACTTATGATTCAATCATAATTAGGGCTGTAAATGAGCCGAGTTAAATGGAGTTTTCTCCTGTTCGTGTTCATTTGTTTAATTTTTAATCAAAAACGAACCAGCTGAGCTTGAATTCGAGCTCAAAATTCTGTTGATGTTTGTTCATTTAAGTGTTTGTTTGTTTGCGAGTTATTCACGAACAACTCATTTATTTTATTTGGGAATAGTTTACTAATTTGTTCGCAAATGAGCTTCTCTACTCTGTTCATGAACAACATTGCCAATTTAAAACATATTTTAAAGTGGGTTATAAAATTGGGTTAGGTAATGTTACACATATACATATTGTATAGTTTAATATTATATAGCTATACTTTATTTTAATTCTATAAAATTTTATTTTTTATATGTAATTATAATAATTAAGCTAGTTCGCGAATATTTATCGAGTCAGTTCGTGAACCTCTAATCGAATTTGTTCACGAGTTAACAAGCCGAGCTTTGGCTTGTTCAAGTTCAGTTTATTTATAATTCGAACCATAAAATATGTTATAGAGCTGTTCTTTATAAATTGAGTAGAGCCGAGTCGAGCTTTTATCGAGCCAGAAACCTGTTGGGAAACAAGGATCCATAACACAAGCAATCCGGATCAGGTTTGAAGTAAACAAAAAACCTAAGTATAAAAGACCTAAGTCATTTATCCGGACTCATATCTAAAATATCAAAAGTCCAAGGTAACTGAAGCCAATTACCTAAGCATAAATGGAAGCATTCGATTAAAGTTTAGAAAGAAAAAAAACTTTGAACCGCCCAAAACAGCATCTAGAAGAACTGATTGCAGAAGCATCCGGAAGAAGAAAAATCTGGATTTATTAAGTCTGAAGACATCCAGAAGACTTAATTATCTAGACAAAGGGAATGATCCAAAAATTCCATTCCCTCCACTCTTTTGGTCTCCAAGTCAAAGATCCTTTTCCCTAAAGCAAGACAAAAGTGACAGCTAGCATTTTTCAGAAAAAGGACAAAGTACTGACACCAGACAGAGAAAAAGGTAACAAACTTTTTCACCTAGACCAATAAGTAGGCGCGTGGTGCTCACATAAAAAAGCCACTGGTATAAAAGTTGGAAGGACACTAAAACACAAGAAAATGATCATTAACAACTTTTCAAGCCTCAATCCTAAGGATTCAAACAGGCCAAAATCCCTATCTAATGGATTGATTAATGGCTCCGGAAGCGCCACATTTTAACTTATCAACGGTGAAGATTAAATACTAGTCCAACAACCCACAACGGCTACATTTATGATCAAAGCCTATAAAAGGGAAGCTTCACAAGTTGAGAAGGTGTTGGTAGATTTGAGAAAACAATTAACAAGATAATTTGCTAAAACAATCAGAAAACACATCCCTCCAAGAATCACTTATTTCTAAATCTATTGTAAGGATTCCCAAGTGAAATTATAAACATAAGGAAGTCCAAAACCAAAACCTTTGAGAAAACAAAGTGTAAAGATCTCCAACTTGGGTGAGTTGTGAGATTGGAATACAACTTAATGTAGGTGTTTTGAGTGGGATCTCCCTGTAGGACTCAGCTTAGGTTTGGGTAAAAATCTAAGTGGTATATCCTACTAAAGACAAGAGGACTCAGCTAAGCGTTGGTGCTTCTAGTGGTATATCCTACATCCGGAAGGGGGTACCATCCGGAGATAACTGTAAGGCTTAATTTTTGTCAGTTGGAAAGAAATCATACTAGTGGAAAAGCTCAAAGGAAGGAACCTTTGCGGAGTAGACATAGGCAGGGCCGGGCCAGTATAAATCTCTTGTGTTTGAATTTTCTTTATTCTCCCTTTAATTTACTGCAATTTATATTACTTGCATCATTCGGACCCAAAACATCTGAAACATTCAAACACGCTACACAAGACTTAATAAAAGTTTAATATTTCAGCAGGAAAGGTCATTCACCCCCCTCTGACCTTATTAATATAAGCACAGAGACCAATAAGTGGTATCAGAGCAAGTGCTCAAACTAGAGATCTAACAATCTCAAGCTAAAGGTCCATATATTTTGATTCAAGAATCAAAATGAGTTTCTAAAACTCACAACTCCTTTCGAAGGGTATGTCTATTACTCGACCTCCACTCTTCACATATGAACACTACACATTCTAGAAAAATCAGATGACAAATTTCATTTAGGCTCAAAGCATGATGGCATGGATGACCATTAAAGATGGTCCATATGAGCCTACTCATGAAATAGATGGTTTAACTACCGACAAGCCCTCAAGCTTATGGGATGAGAATGATTATAAAAGATTGCGTGAAAATGCAAATACTATTAACATTCTTCATTGTGCTCTTAGTGCAGCTGAGTTTAACAGGATATTCGGATATAAAACCGCACAAGAGATATGGCAGAAGCTGGAAGTGGCCTATGAAGGAACAAACAAGGTCAAAGAAGCCAAAATCGATCTACTATAATAGAAGCTTGAATTCTTCAAGATGGAGCCCAAAGAATCCATCAGCAACATGAATACTAGATACACCAATCTAGTAAATGAATTGAAGAGGCTAGGGAAGGAAATCTCAGAAGTTGACATGGTCATTAAAATACTCCAGAGTCTCACCAAGGAATGGGACAACAAAAAGACTGCCCTTGAGGAGGCTCACTACTTAAACTTCTATAGTTATGATGAGCTCATTGGCAATCTCTTGACTTAACAATTTTCCCTGGAGATATATAACCAACAAGAAAGAAGGCCGGAAGAAAAGAAGAAGGCCATTACTCTTAAGGCAGATTCTGTCGGATCAGCCTCTTTCAGATCAGAAATGCAGCCAAAAGAGTTAAAGTACAGTGAAGAAGATATGGCTAGGATAGCCAAGTACTTTGACAAATTCCTGAAGAAAAAGGTTAAAAGAAGATCTAGAAGATTTGAATCAAGAAGGCCCAAGGAAGGTACCTTAAGAAGGTATAGGCCAAGAAAGGCTCCGGAAGGAAAGAAAGATCCGGAGAAGGATACTGCCTACTTCGAGTGTGGGGAAAAATGGAACTTCAGAACCAAAAGCCCCGAGCTGAGGAAGGAAAAGAAGTATAAGAAGAAAGCTATGGTGGCCATAAGGAGCAATAGTGAAGAAAGTAGCAGTTCATCTTCAATAGAGGAAGAAGAGACTGCTCATTATGTATTCGTGGCACTGACGAATCTGAAAGCAAAGCAATCCAGAAGAAAGTCATCTAAGTAAGACACTAAGCAAATTGGGGATTCAGAATCAGAATCAGTAAATACTGAGGTAAACTCTCATTCTAATTCTGTTTCTAACATTGATCTTGCTAGAGCCTTAAAGGTGGTGATCCACAATGTGAGAAACAAAACCAAAGCCATAAAATCCATAAGATGACAAATTCTGGAATTGACTGAAGATGCAGAAGCTATTTCATAAGATATCAAGTCAATGAGAACCATAAAGCACATGGATGTGGTGGAGGAAAACTTCCTGAAAAGTCAAGTTTAAATCTTGAGTGCTAACTTGACAGGGATAGGTAGGGAGATAACTTTGATGAAGGAAGCATCCAGAAGGAGATTCAGTCTCTCACAACCAAGAGGAAATATAAGGCAAGCTGCATTAAGGAATCAACATCAAGAAGCCAAGAAAAATCCAAAGCCTTCCAACCAGAAGAAGAAGGAGGTTAGCAGACAACCTCAAGCTCAAAGATACACTATTGCATAAAAAGGAAAGGCTAAGGCAATATACACTCAACAACCTGCCAAATAGAGAAGGAATTATGCAGTAGAAGTTGCACCCCCATCCAGCTTTCG
Source organism: Euphorbia pulcherrima (assembly GCA_947683365.1). Taxonomy (NCBI): domain Eukaryota; kingdom Viridiplantae; phylum Streptophyta; class Magnoliopsida; order Malpighiales; family Euphorbiaceae; genus Euphorbia; species Euphorbia pulcherrima. Next base: position 13,041,793 of record CANTUS010000016.1, read on the forward strand.
GATACACTCCGAACCAACTGCAAGTGTACAAGAAGCTGGATATAGAGGGAACTATAGGAAGGATGATCTGGAGAAGATTGAGAAGAAGCAAGAGCAGAACAGACCCATCTTAGGGTGCATGTTTTATGGGAAAAACAACCATATTACTAAATTATATAGATTAAAAAATGGCTATTATGATATTTATCCTTGGCCTGAAATGGTTGAAAACCCACCCGAGAGGACCCAAATCTGATTGGGTACCCAAACCCACTTGACCTATTTTACAGGTAGGCCTTAGATCTATAGTAGATCAACACACTTGGTACATTGATAGTGGATGCTCAAGGCACATGACAGGCGATGAGAAGGCCTTCATCATATTAACCCGGAAGAAGGGAGGCAAAGTGAGCTTTGGAGATAATAAAAAAGGACAGATCATTGGACATGGAACCATTGGATCTGAATTGAAGATAAAAGATGTCTCACTGGTTGATGGACTGAAGTTCAATTTGCTAAGTGTAGCCCAACTCTATGACAAAGGAAAAAAAGTCACCTTTGACTCCAGAGGCTGCTCAATCTTTGATAGTAAGTCTAATCAACTCATTCTTTATGCTCCTAAAGTAAACAATGTCTATTCTGTTAACATTAAAAATGAGAAAAACAATATTTGCTTGGTGTCTAAAGAAGAAGAATCATGGCTATAGCAAAAAGGAATTGGCAGTGGGTTTGCCTAAGGTTGCTTTTGATAAGGATCATCTATGTACTTCATGCCAATTAGGTAAATAGCATAAAGTTTCCCCTCTATCTCCTATATTCCTTCCAAAAGAGTACTTGAGCTCTTGCATATTGATCTCTTTGGTCCAATCAAGCCACTGAGTTTAGGTATAAGAGAATACACCATGGTGATTGTGGATGATTATTCTCGCTATACCTGGGTTCTCTTGCTAGCAAGTAAAGATGAAGCCTTTGACCAATTCTAAAAAACATTCATCCGGATAGAAGTAGAACATGGCATAAGCATTGCACGCATCAAGAGTGATAATGGTGGTGAGTTCAAATATAAGCATTTTGCTGAATTTTGTGACTCCAAGGGCATTGAACATAACTTTTTTGCCCCTCATACTCCTCAACAGAATGGAGTTGTTGAGAGAAAGAATAGAACTATAGTTGAGATGGCTAGAACAATGCTAAGTGAGAATTATTTGCCAAAGTATTTCTAGGGTGAGGCCGTAAACACAGCATGTTATATTTTGAATAGAGCTCTCAATAGAAAGACCATAGAGAAGGCCCTCTATAAACTCTAGAAGGGAAGAAAACTCAAAATTGGGTACTTCAAAGAATTTGGATGTAAGCCCTACATCCTGAATAATATAGAGTAATTAGGAAAATTTGATCCCAAATCTGATGAAGCAATTTTCCTTGGCTACTCAACACATAGCAAGGACTACAGAGTCTTTAACAAACGATCCCAAACTATGGTAGGGTCTATACATGTAGATTTCGATGAAACTAACCATGCAGGCAAAAGAAGTTCCACTCTGGAAGATCCAATTTTAGAAGCTAAAAACTCTGGAGAAAAGAGTGAAGCCAAAGTTCATGATTCTTTCCAAATCAATAAGCACAAAGAAGAAGATGAAGGAATATCGGTTGATCCAGAAGTACTACAAGTTAATCTCAACTCACATGAGATAAACTTCAATGATGGTCCAGAATTGGAAGTTGAGGCTGAAGTAGAACAAGCCCAAATCCAGCATGAAGATCTACCAAGAGAAGTTCGGACTCACAGGGATCATCCAGGTACAACCATTTTGGATAATGTAAAAAATCCAGTCAAAACCAAAGGATAACTCAACAGGATGATGAGCCATGCTACTTTTGTCTCTCTTATTGAGCCAAAGAAGTTCTATGATGCAGAAGGAGATAAAAGCTGGATGATGGCCATGCAAGAAGAGCTAGATCAATTCACAAGGAATGATGTATAGGATCTAGTGGCACCTCCAAGAGGAAAGTCAATCATTGGCACAAAATGGGTATTCCGGAATAAGCTAGATGAATCCGGAGTAGTGGTGAGAAACAAGGCAAGACTGGTTGCCCAAGGCTACAATCAACAGGAAGGGATTGATTTTGAAAAAACATTTGCCCCTATAGCAAGATTGGAGGAAATCCAGATTCTATATGCTTTTGCATCATTCAAGGGATTTACATTATTCCAAATGGATATTGTAAGTGCATTTCTCAAAGGAGTTATCCAGGAAGAAGTCTATGTGAAGCAACCACCTAGATTTGAAGACTTAAAATATCCGAATCATGTCTATAAATTGAAGAGAGCCCTCTATAGATTGAAGCAAGCACCAAGAGCTTGGTATGAGAGACTCACTACATTTCTCATATCCAAGGGATATATCCGAGGCAAAGTAGATACAAATCTTTTCATCAAGAAAAAGGATGATATCATTCTAGTCTAAATATATGTGGATGACATCATATTTGGGGCAACTGATGAGAAGATGTGTGAGGAATTCAGCTCTCAGATGCAGAAGGAATTTGAGATGTCCATGATGGGAGAACTAAATTTCTTCCTTGGTTTACAAATCAAGCAAAGTTTGGATGGGATTTTCATTAATCAATCCAAGTATACCAAGTAGATTTTGAAAAAGTTCGAAATGGACAAGAGCAAACCAATGTCCACTCCAATGGGAATAGATATAGTCCTATCCAAGGATTGTGAAGGAGAAGATGTTGATCAAAAGCTATATAGAGGAATGATTGGATCACATCTATACTTAACTGCCAACAGGCCTGACATACACTATGTAGTCTACTACTATAAAAGATATCAATCCAATTCTAAGGAATCTCATCTCAAGGTAGTTTAGATTATCTTAAGGCAGTTTAGATTATCCTTAGTTATCTTTTAGGAACCATGGAAGTTGGGTTATGGTATCCTAGTAATGAAGATTTCACACTTCAAGACTTTACTGATACGGACTATGGTAGAGACACTCTTGAAAGAAAGAGTACATCTGGAGGTTGCCATTTCCTTGGAGATTGCTTAGTATCATGGTACAACAAGAAGCAAACTTCAGTTGCCTTATCAACCATAGAAGTAGAATATATAGCAGTTGGAAGTTGTGTAGCTCAACTCCTTTGGATCAAACAATAAATAGAAGATTATGGAGTTCGATCTAGATGTGTAGATGTAATGTGTGACAAAAAAAGTACAATTGATGTGTCAAAGAATCCAGTACTCAACTCCTTTGGATCAAGTCAATATAAGGCACCGTTTCATCTGAGATCATGTGATAAAGAAGGATGTTGCATTAGTATACATTCCAACCAATGAACAAAGAGCAGATATCTTTATTAAACCATTGAGTAAAGATCAATTTGGCAAGCTAAGGGAGTCAATTGGAATGTCTAATCCAATTTGAAGAAAATCCGAAAGATAGTTCAAAGTGAAGTTGGAGTCCCAGCAAGCCAAGGAATCCGGAAGAGACGAAGAATTGAAGAAAGTTCAACTCTAGAAGGAAAATTGCTGCATCAGCAAATAAAAAGGACACATGGCAGTAAAGGCACTAAAAAGTAACTGTTCCTTTTTTAATTTCAAATGTCTATGGGAGTTGCACGCGCGGTAAATCCAATAGCTGAAATTTAAAATAAACTGTTCCCATTCTCTGGTTTAACGGAATTTACCTCTCTCTTAAAATTCAGTCTGCCATATCATCAATCCAACCAAAATTAATGGCATTTGGATTACTAAAATACCTTTGCTTTGAAAAATCTATATAAACTCTTCAAATTTCCTCTTCTTCCTCACGCGAGCAACTTATCTTCTGTTACTCGGCAAAAATCTAATCTCAAATCCTAATTCCTTTCAACCTCTCAAATGGCTGCCGTCATGACAAGTGAAGGAATTCAAATGCTTCATACCAAAAATATCTTTATAGAGTTTGATCTTAAAGATGCAGATTTTAAACCCCTAAAACTCAAAATAAACGACTTTATTATTCCTACTGATTTTTTGGGCGATAATTTTTTGATTTAGATAGACCCATACTCCAAACTGATTGAGGATTAAACACCTGACCGATTTCCTCAAAATCAACCGTCCAACATATCCGGATCTAGTGAGATAATTCTACGATAATCTCATAGCCCACTCCTTCCATGACGCTTTGGGAACCAAGGTTCAAGGAAAAATCATAACCATCACTCTAGAATTTTTTGAAAAATATCTGAACATGAAGAATGATTGTGTTCAACTAAGAAGCGATGGACATGAACAACAAGTGAAGTATGAACCCAACATGTGGCTGCATCCAAACTACTTTGGAGATAAATTCTCCACCTACTTTCCATAGGTACCAAGATTACGCCAACATACTCTCGCTAAAATGGTTCTGATCCAGAAAGGATCTCTCACCACAGTGTCATACTTCCAGCACTGTGTACTACAACACTGGGTGGAGAGTAGGGTTGTGAATATGCCGGTGCTTATCATCCATTATCTAAGGCAACACAAAAATTCTCATGGTGCCTTGATCACTAGGATTCTCCTTACAAATAAAGTCAATCTGACCTGATTCTAATCTATCAATGGAAAGGAAATTCTGGAGAAGAATTTCAAAAATTTAAGCTTAAGAGAAAAGTGGAATGAGGAGAAAGTGAAGAAGATAAGAGATGATAAAAAGAATAAGGCCCGGAAGGCAGCAAATCCAAGGCTCATGTTCCCAAAAAGGCTAGAACAACAAAGCCTAAAGAACAGAAATCTCTATCTATCATTCCAGTAGAAGAGGTTAATAAAGATGCCCAAACCATCAGCCAATTACTAAAGAAGAGCCCGAAGAAGTAAAAGCCAAGGGGGAGATTAATCAAGGCTGCAGACAAAAAAACCAAATATGCTGAAACAACGGTTGTGGTTGAGGATGAAGAGATAGGAGATAAAGCTCTGGTGCCTAGGAAGCAATTCATTAGAAAAGGGTGCACTTTTGATGAGGCTGTTAAAGCCTAAAAAGCGCAGAAAAAGAAAGCCAAGAAACCTACTGGGATTGTAATTGATGAAGAAGCAACAAAGAAAGTTGTGATGACTGAATTGGCTAAGGCCAGAACAACTAAGGGCAAGCATGTGCCAGGATCCATTGAAGAAGTTCATTCGGATGATCTTCAATGTGAAACTATCAGAGAGGCAATAAAGGATAATGGCAGAATAAACAGACAAATAACTGAAGGTCCCGGAGGTTCTTCCAGAGCTCAAATAATCCTCATCGCTCCAACAGATTTGGATACTCTCATCCGAGATCCAGAAGTAGACCTATCATACTTTGAGCTAAGAATCGAAACTCTGTCAGAAAATCTGCTAAATGTGGAAGCTAAAATTGTTACTGATAAAAGTCCTGCAAAGGCAACTAGAGAGGCCATTGAGGACATTACCAATGCATCTAGGGGAGAAATTAAAAGTCCTGAAAAGGCATTAGAAGGGGAGATTGAGAACACTGCCAATCTTTCGGGGGTTGAGATGGAAGTTAATGAAGAAAGAAGAGAGGAAGCAACTAGTCAAGATCAAGCATAACTCAATGAGGTAATTCCAGATACTATTTCATTTGATATGCTAATTCCTCTGGTGCTAATGTTGAAACAACAGTTAATAACGAGGATAACTTAGATACACATACTCCAAGCATATCTAAAGAACAAGAGTCCAACCCAGAAGACACCATTGCAGAGGAGGGATGTAGTCTGGGTTCCCAAGGGCACACTCTTAGAGTGGACTTAAGGGTAAGGCTAGTCCGGGGGAATGGTTGGAAGAAGAGAAGGAAGGAGAAGAAGAGGAATCCATTGAAGTAGGGAAATCTAGATCTGATGAAACCAACAGTAGCTCCGGATTAGAGACCCCTCTTGCGAGTCCAATCAAAATACCAGCACTGGTGTAAATCAAACTAGAGTTAACAAGATCACAACTTCTTTAAATATCCTTCAAGAAGCTACTCATGAGGAGCAAGAGGAAAGCTACGTAAAATAGAGTCTCTGGAACATCTGCAACCACCTAAAATCCATAGAGAAGGTGCTAATTGAACAATTCTCCTCTCCGGATCTGCAAAATGACATTGGGGAAATAAAGGGATGCCTCAAGAAAACAGAGGAGAAAGTGGAGGACTTTTCCACTATAGACCTGGTTATAGAAGTCTCCCTTACCAAGGTAAAACCAATATTGGAACAAATAAACACCAGCATTTTCGAATCTAATAGATCAGTAGATTAGGCTAATACCGTAGCCATAAATAACTGCGCAACCATCTTGGACAAGATCACATCATCCTCTTCGGAGCTGTCCACAAAAATAAAGGAGTACATTGATACCAAGTTTGAAACTTGTCAAAATTCATCACATAAAAAAGAAGAAAAAGCAGCTCTCTCCAAACTCAATGAAAATCAACAGGCAATGTTAAATAAGCTGACAAAAATCATGGAGGAAGATCTACCAAAGCTACTTGTTAAACAAATAGCTGACATTGCAGAAGAACTTGCTGGATAGTTCAATGGCCAGGATTTAGTCATTGAAAGAATAAGGGATGATCTTCGCAAGACCTGAGCATAGTTAACTCAAGCATCCACAATATTCGCAAGGATCTGAGCAAAGACCTTGAGAAACTTTAGTCCAGACTATCTAATTTATCTATCTTCAGATCCTCTTCCTCTCTATCTATCCCCAAAATCTAACTCCTCTCAGTCTTCCAAGACCTGGTCCAGCATATTGGGGACATAGGATTCTTTGGACATAAAGGCATCAATACTCTTCTCAAAGCTCTCTTTCCATATTTTGATGAGAAGGATAGGGATTATATGCTAAATATGCATCCCTACATCACCAAATCTTACACCCAGCTCCGAAACCTCTTCTGCCCTCTACATCTATCTACGGCAACTGTAAATCACATCCTGGAGTAGAGAAGGCAAGGAATCTTGGACTACTCCATCTATTCCAAAGCCTGGCAAGAAAAGTAGGACGGAAAGACATATATGGTGATCAACCCCCCGGCTGGAAACAAAAAAGGGAAGAAAAATATAGAGGGGGAGAAAGGCAAGGAAAAAGAAGGAAGAGCATCTGGTGCATCCGGAAGGAATTAGACTAGCTATATATCTTGTAAAAATGTTGTAATAGCTAGATTCACATATATATTTTTTTACCTTGTAATCCAAAAGCTTCATTGATGTTAACTATTATTAACAATAGAAGTATATATAGTGAAAATCTAATTCTATTAAAAAATTGCTTCTAAAGTACAATCTGCTATTGTACTACAAAAATATTAGAAGCTAGAATTGAAAACTGTTGAGGGAGTTAAAGAATGCTAGAATTATAGGGGAGTAAAAATTGTAAATGACTAAGTATCAAGAAACATACTTAGCTCATAAAAACTCCTTTCCTTATGATTAGATATCTTAGGTTTTTGTTTCTATCAAATGGGGGAGATTGTTGGGAAATAAGCATCTGGAACACAAACAATCCGGATTAAGTTTGAAGTAAATAAAAACCTAAGTATAAAAAGATCTAAGTCACTTATTCGGTCTCATATCTAACACATCCAAAGTCCAAGATAAGTGAATATAATTACCTAAGCATAAATGGAAGTGTTCGGTTAATGTTTAGAAAGAAAACAAACTTTGAACCACCCAAAACAGCATCCGAAAGAACATATTACAGAAGCATCCGGAAGAAGAAAAATCCGGATTTATTAAGTCTGAAGACATCCAGAAGACTTAATTATCTAGATAAAGAGAATGATTTAAAAATTTCATTCCCTCCATTCTTTTGGCCTCCAAGTCAAAGATCCTTTTCCCTATAGCAAGACAAAAGTGACAGCTAGAACTTTTCAGAAAAAAGATAAAGTACTGACACTGGATAGAGAAAAAGGTAACAACCTTTTTCACCTAGACCAATAAGAAGGCGTGTGGTGCTCACATAAAAAATCCACTGGTATAAAAGTTGGAAGGACACTAAAATACAAGAAAACGATCACTGAAAACTTTTCAAGCCACAATCCCAAGGATTCAAAAGGGGTCAAAATCCTTATTTAATGGATTGATCAACAGCTTCGAAAGCCCCACATTTTAACTGATCAACGGTGAAGATTAAATACAAGTCTAACAATCTACAACGGCTACATTTATGATCGAAGCCTATAAAAGGGTAGCTTCACAAGTTGAGAAGGTGCTGGTTGATTTAAGAAAGCAATAAACAAGAGAACTCGCTAAAACAATCGGAAAACACATCCCTCCAAGAATCAATTATTTCCAAATCTGTTGTAAGGATTCCCAAGTGAAATTATAAACTTAAGGATGTCCAAAACCAAAACCTTTAAGAAAACAAAGTGTAAAGATCTCCAACTTGGGTGAGTTGTGAGATTGGGATATAGCTTAAAGTAGGTGCTTTGAGTGGGATCTCCCTGTAGAACTCAGCTTAGGTTTGGGTAGAAATCTAAGTGGTATATCCTACTAAAGACATGAGGACTCAGCTAGGAGTTGGTGCTTCTAGTGGTATATCCTAAATCTGGAAGGGGGTACCATCCAGAGACAACTATAAGGCTTGATTTCTACCAGTTGGAAAGAAATCATACTAGTGGAAAAGCTCAAATAAAGGAACCTATGGGGACTGGATGTAGGCGGAGCTGAACCAGTATAAATCTCTTATGTTTGAATTTTCTTTATTCTGCCTTTAATTTACTACAATTTATATTACTTGCATCATTCGGACCCAAAATATCTGGAACATTCAAACATGCTACACAAGACTTATTAAAAGTCTAATATTTCCTCGAAAAAGGTCATTCACCCCCTCTAACCTTATTAACATAAGCACTGGGACCAATAACACCGAGTTGTTCCTGAATGGCTTGGTTCATTTACAATCCTAATCATAATAAGAAGTAAAGTAATATTGGTTTGGTATTATTATGAGGTACAATGAATTTAGTGAAATAAAATGTTATATAATTTATTAAAAAAATCAGTTTATATGTCGATAATCTCGTGTGACGAGCAAAATAAAATTAAATACAATAGAAAAATAGAAAATCTCAATTATTGGTGATGAAGGTAAAGTAAACATTACTTTGCTTCTAATCACTATTAGATCAAAATGTCATCCATCCATCTAATGATGATGAAGGCAAAGTATGGCTTACTTCAAGTAATCATAGAATGTCCCAGAGATCTTACAAAAAAATAGTATTATGCCTTACTAAATTTTATTCCGCATACCAAAACACACAATAAATTAGAGAAATTGTTAAAAATATATAGTTTAAGTTTCATATTTACCAAATTAACCTATTATATTTTCTTTGCACTCTCTGACCAAATTTAAGTTTTCATTCTTCTCTTATACGTTCTATGTAAATAGTGGGAGTTAACTAGTTTTCCGCATTAGCTCTACGATCACCTCCTTGCTTCTCCATATTCTCTCTGCAATCTCTTCTAGGTTTCATCTTCTCTGCGTTATTTTTTTGCCCTTCTCTACAACACTTGATCATCTTCTCTGCATATTTTGATTCTCTGGATCAGATTTGCTATGTTTTTAAATCTGATTTTGATTTTTGTTTTCAATTTGGAAATTTTGATTTGGTTTTGATCTGATTTTGATTTTCGTTTGAATCTCTATAGAATTGATTGTGTTCATGTTTCGTTACACTGCTATTGATCTTTGGACTGATGATTTCAGATTGTTAGATATAAAGAGTTATGCACATAAGGTGTTTGATGAATTGCCTGAATGATGGTGAGGTTGTTGGATATAAAGTTGTTGAAGTTTTGCTTTCAATTTCTTCAGGCTTTGATTTAATTCACAACTTATTTGTTTTATTAGAGCTTTTTGAATTTCTGTTTTGAATGATAATAATTAAAGATATTGATGTGACTTATTCAAATCTGTATTTAATTTTGCATTTTCATTTTTTTGCATATCTGGTAGTTACCTGATAGGTATCTAGTAGGAAGCTGATAGTTATCTAAATTCGCAAGTTTGTTTGTTTATAGCTTTTTGAATTTCTGTTTTGAATGATAACAATGAAATATATGGTTCCTACAAGGTTCTTACCAGCTATTGAATAGTTGAGAAAAAGTTATTGAATGAATTTGGTAGTTTTATTATTGCATTTATTATGAAATATATGCTTCTTTTACAAAGTAAATTATGATTATGCTATTTTTTGTTTTTTTTAATCTTATTGTGAGTATGCAGTAGGAAAGTGGGAGGGTGCTGGTTGTAATTGGATCTATTATTTTTCATTCACATTCTTTGTATGTAGCGTAGTTAATGAACATTTATCATCTGTTAAGCATCTGGTAGGTCAGTGGTAATTACGTGGTAGGATAATGCTATGTATATGAATTTATTTTAATCATTCTTAATATGTATTTATATGTTGTTATATGACCAGTATATGTCTCATATAGTTTTATTGTTGCATTTGTTATGAAATATAAGCTACTTTTATATTGTAAACTATGATTCTCCTATATTTTGATCTTATTGTGCGTATGTAGTAGGAAAGTGATAAGGTGCCGGTATGTAATTGAATATGTTGTTGCTTGTTTACATTCTTTGTTGATGTTAACCTTGGTGCAACGATTAGTTTTCTTTTTCTCTGTTTTTGCATCTTATTTGATTTTCGTTTTTTAATCTATGTAGAATTGGATTGTCTTCCTGTTTTGATATACTATTATGGTTCTTGGATTGACGACTTCAAATTTGTCGGATATAAAGTTGCTGGTGTTGTGAACTCTAGCTCTTCAAGTTTTGGTGATTTCAAAAAACTTCTATTTGACAGCTTGAGGCTAGATGATAAGTTAGAATATTTGAAAATTGTATTTCAAGTTTCTGCTGGAGATCCTCCCATGGAAATAAACTTTAAACAATATATCTTAAAGTGATTGAACCAGTTATGTAACTGGTATCTAACTGGTAATTATCTGGTGTGAAGAAAAACTCTGTTAAATGTGCTATCATCTGCTGGGAAACTGGTAATTGTTATAGTAGAAACTTTATGATTTCATAAAAGGAGAATTACAAAGCTGTTGTACATATTGCATCAAACCAAGATGTGATTGAATTCATTCAAGGGAATGCGCCAAATGATAATGTAAAGGAGATGTTGTATCACACATATAATGACATGTATGGTTTGCTGTAATTTGATTTAAAATAGAATAAGTTATTTTTTTCAGTTTCATGTGATTTAGAGCAAGTTTTCAATAGTTTAATTTAAAATTTTAGATCGAGAAGAATTTATGTACTCAGATTTTATTTGATTAAGAAAAGGTTTGTAAATAACCTAGTTGAAATACATATTGATTACAATAAATTTACAAATAAATGCAAAACAGGTAGGTAAATGGTAGATACTTGGTATGAAAAATCATTCCAGTGAAACTTAATTTGTAATCAATAAAAGAAATCATAGTGCTCTATAATAAATCTATATCAATGTTAATCATGTAGAAAACTGGTGATATCCAAGAATCCATTAAAAAGATAAATTACTTCAAATCTGGTAGGAAACTAGTAACAATCTGGTATCAATACCTGAAGTAACCAAATATTATCAAAAGTAGCATTAAAAAAATGAACAAATAGTAAATTGACATCTTAAAAATGATTTCTCAACAATCAAAGGTACGAAAGCCGAGTTTATATAACTTGTAATTAATAACAACAAAAAAATGGTTAGAATACATGATCTTATAAGGAACAAGAAGATAAAACATCACATGGCTCCCGAACAAGTTCTCTTGTTATGGCCACTAGTCCCACAAGAGTTGTAACGTACATTGACATTCCTCTCTGGCTCATAAGCAGCCCTAATTCTATGTTTCCTTGGTCTTCCAACTCTTACAATAGCGGTCGGCGGAAGAATAACTTGATTTTCAATATCTGTAGATATTTCTCAATAATTTGAATGAGCAGCAACATACACTAATACACACCAGCACCCTACCAGTTTTATACCAGATATCTACCACTTTCCTGCTACCACTTTCACAATAAGATTAAAAAATAAAAAAATTAGAGAATCATAGTTTACTTTATAAAAGTAGCATATATTTCATAACCTATGCAACAAATAAAACTACATTAGACATAAACTGATAATATAACAACATATTACTACATATTAATAATGATTAAAATAAATTCGTATACATAGCATCATCCTACCACATAAGTACCACTTACCTACCAGATATCATTTTCATATATTTTTAATTTCTGTTTTTTTAATAGAATCTGATAGGTGTCTTATAAGTAACTGGTAGGTAACTGGTAAGAATCGTATTTTCATATGTTTTTAATTCTTGTTTATAATTCAACAGAATCTAGTAAGTATCTGATAAGTAACTAGTAGGTAAACTTGGTGGATTGAACAAACTTTCAATGAAATATAAGGTTCATACCAGATTCCCACCAGTTACTTACCAGATATTGAACATTTGTAAAAAAGTTTTTGAATGAATCTGTAGGAATCTGGTAAGTATCTGGTAGAATGCTAGTAAATATATGAAATATGGTAGAAATATGTTACAAACATAAACTTGATGGATTGAACAAATTTCCAATGAAATATAAGGTTTCTACCAGGTTCGTACCAGATATCTACCACTTGCCTACCAGGTTGATGAATATTGCGAATTTAGAAAACTATCAGTTTCTTACTAGGTAAATACCAGATAACTACTAGATACATAAAAAATGAAAATGCAAAATCAAATACAAATCTGATAAAAACACATCAGTATCCTTGATTGTTATCATTCAAAACAGAAATTCAAAAGCGCGAAACAAACAAATAAGCTGCGAATCAAATCAAAGCTTGATGAACTTGTAAACAAAACTCTAAGAACTCTATACTAACAATCTCACCACCACTCAAACAATTCATCAAATACCTTATGTGCAAACTCTTTATATCCAACATAGATTCAAATCTGAAAACAAATCAGAGATTCAACTTTTTATCTAACAAATCTAAAAATAAATAACTCGATCCAGATAATCGAATCAAATCAGAGATTCAAAATGAAAATTAAATCAAATTCAAAAACAGAGAAAAACCTAAGAAACACTAAAATAATTCAACAAAAAACCTAACCTGAACCGTGAGAAATCGCGAAAGAGAACGTTGATGTTAGGAATGAAGGAGATCGTTGCTGTTATATGAGTTCTTGAGTCGAGATCGTTGCTGTTAGATGGGAGATCGAGAATTTTAAACGCTAAAGAGAGTGAGGAGTAAGGAAGGTGAAACGTTTGCTTTGGAACGCATGTTAGGGTATTTTGAAACTTTTTTCGTCAGAGAAAGTTATTGATCAAATGTTGGGGTGAAAAGAAACTTTCATTTCCGTACATTTATATAAAAAGGCCAATAAATAATGAAATATAACTGTCAAATATTTGATTCACCGACTAATATGTCTTATATTAATATGATGTAGTATTTTGTTAACGGGTAAATACAAAGACGGTAATTAATGGTGCTTTCTATTACAAAGTAACTTGTGTTTCTTCAGCAATTTCTACATTTAGATGATAACACTAACAAAAATAACCAAAGTAAATAGTTATTTTATAAAAAAAATATGGATATAAAAATCCTCATTTTGTTGATTGTTTAGGGAGAGATAACAATGAACTAAGAGGGAGTTTAGTTCCTACAAGGGTAACGAAAAGGTAATTATAAAAAGAAACAAAGGGAATGGAAAGGAATAGCTTTTGATTGTGGAACATGTTTGGGTAGACTTGGGGAAAGGGAATTCCATTCACGTTGTATCAATTGGGGAAAGTCCATTTTTTACTCATTCATCACTTTAATACTGCAATTGCTGCAAAATTCATAACAAATCAGAGGACGAAATCTGAAATTGGAATACAAATCGAAGCTATAAACGCATCTCATCAAAATACAAATTAGAAATCAATATCAGCAGAAACCTTTTCTCATTTTATGCATAAAATCAATAGGATTCAATTCAAAAAACCAAAAAATCAACCTTCTTCAACCCAATGAAACTAGTACAGATGCAAGCTTAAAATCACAATAATAGACCCAAAAATGCAGAGGGAATAGAATAACCATAACGGCATGTATAAAAACAATATGTATGATTTCAAAGAAAAATCAATTAACTCAAAATATGACCCACAAGAGAAAAATTATATAAAACAGCCATGATTGCGCGCGATGAAAAGAGAAATGAGTGATAGTCCCTAATTACACATTTACGACAAAGAAAAATCTTTTTAACTTTTTAATAGAAAATAATGAAAGAATGTAAATAATATGTGGTATTTGTGTTAGAAAGGAAATTATAAAGAAAATTAAGGATTAGATTGCACCATCTCTTTCCAATCTGCAAACATGATTTTAAGGCATCAATATGAAATAGTCTTTATTTGTATTTATTCCTAGTTATTGCTTTCCATGTTTAGAGATCATTTTCCTCCGTGTACAATCAAGTAAATCATACTATATACATATCGCTGCAAACAGAATGAATAAAACACAGTAAAATAACATTTCCTCGATACAAATATTTGTCTTAATATCGTTCAATATGGCATCAAAGCGGTGTTTCGGTCTTAAGCCCACATTTTAAAAGGCTCGTCATCTGCCAAACCCACCTTCGTTACTGGCTACCATGTCCGAAGACGGCAACTCCTCATCAGGAACCAATTCACCACCACAAAAGACCCGAGCTGCCAAGTCTGCAAATGGTAATTTGAAGGCCTAGTCTAGAATTAGTCACAATGATCTGTCCGTTCAATTAGCCACGTTGTTCAAAAATGGTCTTGACAATCGAGATCAAAAGCAAACTCTATCTGACAACCTGACCATAAGCATAAAACTGAATAGTCAAAATTATGCGTTATGGGCCCGAATGATCAAGGTTGCCATCGGGAGAAAATAAAAAAAACTTCTTAGTCATCTAACTGGGATACCAGCACCACTAGCAATTACAGACGAAAAATTTGAAAAATGGGAGCAAAATGATTTAATAGTTTTCTCATGGCTCATTCAGAATATAGAGCCACAATTGGCAAGCAATTTGACAGAATTCCCAACAGCAAGAGCATTGTGGAATGCACTTGCTACCATATATAGTTCCAGGAGAGATAAATTGCAAACCTTTGATATACACTCAAGGGTTAATAGCATGAAGCAGAATAGCTTACCTCTTGAAGATTTCTGGATCTCCCTACAAGGAATATGGGGAGAAATCGATCGCGGGGAACCCAATCCCATGACCTCGGAAGTAGATATCGCAACATACAACAGAATTAGACAGGAACAAAAATTATTTCAATTCCTGAGCTCAATTAATTCTGAATATAACCAAATCAAAAGAGAAATTCTGAGACAAGAGCCATTACCATCGCCGAAGGCCGCCTATGCTGCCTTTCGAAAAGAAGCTACTCACCAGAAAATTCTGGAGTCAACAACAGATGTTTCATCATCATAGGGCATAGGTGAAGGCCTTATAGTCGCCGGCGATGAAGCTTGAGGGATGGCAGTGCAAGGACAGAGGAGGATGAATGCGGCCGAAAAAACCAGTGGCGATGGACCCAAAATCGACAATCAAAACTCAAATGCTCCATTTGTGGAAAAACTAAACATACAAAGGAGGGCTGCTTCGAAATCATTGGGTATCCGGAATGGTGGGACGATAGAAGCCGGAAAAGAAATCAGAATAGCACCGAGAAGGCCATCGCCACCGTGAGGGACTCAGAGGTCACCAGCAGCGGCAACGTGGCCAATGAACCAGTGGAGAAGGGAGCAGAGGGAGAGTAGCAATGGCGACTTCTGATATGGAGAACCCTAATCAGGTTAATGAAGGTAAAGGGTTTGGGTGTGTTTTCCCAAACCCTTTTATTTCACATTTTTTACAAATTCGCCCTATGATTAAATCTGTTGTAGAAATTAAACCAAAAAAAATTAGCCATTTCGAAATTGACACCACAAGATGTAAAAGTGAATCAATTAAACCCACAGAAAGAAATCCTTCGCTTTTTTGGTCCAAAATCATAATAAGCCCAAAAATAGTTCATGGGTCTTTGACTGTGGAGCCACTGATACGATGATATATGACCCCGGTGACATTAATTGCCAAACTAAGCCCTTAAAAACCCATGTTATAGCAGCCAATGGAGAAATCATACCAGTAGAAGGAGCCAGCTCAATTGACATATCGCCCACTCTTAAATTATCTAATTGTCTCTATGTTCCATCATTGTCACATAAGTTATTATCTATCAGTCATGTTACAAAAGAACTCAATTGTATTATGATAATGAATTCGACCTTTTGTGTATTACAGGATATCAGGACATGGATAATTATTGGGCGTGGCACTGAGCGCCAAGGACTGTACTATGTGGATGAATTTGCTCAAACCGGTATGACAATGCTAGCTCATGGAACGACGAATAGAGAAGCTTGGCTTTGGCACCGGAGATTGGGACATCCATCCATGGGTTATCTGTATCTTTTATTCCCTAATCCTTACAATTCCAAAAACACATTATATTGTGAAACTTGTGTTTTGGCGAAAAGCCACAGGCAAACTTTTAGACCAAATAATACTAAAGTAGATTCACCTTTTGACTTAGTTCACTCCGATGTATGGGGTCCATCACCAGTTTTAGGTGGACAAGGTTTTCGATATTTTCTTATTTTTGTGGATGATTGCACTCGTATGACTTGGATATATTTTCTAAACACAAAATCTGAAGTTGTAGAAAAATTTATCCAGTTTTTTACAATGACCAAAACCCAATTTAATAAAACTATTCGAATTCTACGTTTGGATAACGCTGGGGGGGTGGAATTTGTAAACTCATCTATGAAAAATTTCTACCATAAACGAGGGATAATCCACCAAACCACATGCCCTCGTGCTCTTGAACAAAACAGAGTAGCCGAAAGGAAAAATAGAATTATATTAGAAATGACCTGAGCCCTCATCATAGAATCCAAAGTCCTTAAAAGTTTTTGGCCTGAAGCCTTAGTCACATCCACTTACCTACTAAACAGACTCCCAACCCGGATTCTTAACCTACAAACACCAATCTAAACACTTGCCAAGTTCACCAAAATACCACCACCTTTGACCCTTCAACCTCAAATCTTTGGTTGTTCTATTTTTGTCTATATTCCAAAAACTGAACGAACTAAACTCGACCCTTGTGTCAAAAATGTGTTTTTGTTGGATATGGAATTAATCAAAAGGGATATAGGTGCTATAACCCCAAAACTCGTCACATGTTCACTACAATGAATTGCAACTTCCTAGAAACTGAGTATTTTTACGATACCTAACTCAGTGGTCAGGGGGAGAATGATGATATAGACACACCAATGTGGCTTCCTGAGATAGTAGTTCCACAAAATGAAGAGAATACCAGTGGGCACACGTTTGATAATAAAGAGAATAGTGTTGAGCGCACATCTGAAGCGTCAGTACAGTCCACAGAGCCTAGTGTCACAGAAGATACTCATCCTAACCTAGTATCTGAGGTAAGCACTGAAAGTCCTATTGCTCATATTAACCATGATGATCATGATGGAATGGAAGAACAGGAACACGAGACAAAACAAATTGAAGAGCGATTCTAACTACCACTAAGGAAAAATAAGAGGGTCCCTCCAAACAAATATTCCCCAGAGGTGAAAGTTAGAAAATCTAGATATCCAGTAGCGCACATTGCGAGGGGGAGTCTGACTAGAGAAGCCAAGCCTGTGCTATGGCTTTATATGAGGAAGAAATTCCAAGCACAGTCGAACATGCATTGAGATCTACTAAATGGACAAATGCAATGAAAGCTGAAATGGGGGCACTCAACAGAAATAACACATGGGAAAAATGTTCATTACTAAAAGGGAAAAGACCGGTAGGGTATCGCTGGATCTTTACAGTGAAATATAAATTGGATGGATCAGTCGAAAGATACATAGCAAGGCTAGTAGCAAAAGGGTACACCCAATCATATGTCCTTGACTATTCAGAAACATTCTCACCAATAGATAAAATTGACACCATTCGGGAGCTCTTCTTAGTGGCAGCAAATAAGGGATGGCCACTTCTTTAGTTTAACGTGAAAAATGCCTTTTTGCAAGGAGATTTGATGGAAGAAGTCTATATGGAGGCCTCGCCAGGATTTAAAGAAGAATTCAAGACAGGAGAAGTGTATCTTGAAGAAATCTCTTTATGGGTTGAAACAATCACCCAGGGCTTGGTTTGGGAGATTTACACTGGCAATGAAGAAATATGGCTACAAGCAAAGCAATTCTGATCACACCTTATTCCTCAAACAAAGAGGTGAACTCATAACCTGTCTAATTATCTATGTTGACGACATGATCATTACAGGGAATGACAGAGATAAAATTAGCAAATTGAGGGAGAATCTGTTTGCAGATTTTGAGATGAAAGATTTGGGAAGATTGAAGTATTTCTTAGGAACCGAAGTGCTAAGATCAAAACAAGGCATCTTCATTTGCCAAAAGAAATACATCCTAGATCTGTTAGCTAAAACTGGGATGCTGGAATGCAAACCAGTCGAAACTCCCATAGTGGTAAATAATGGGCTAAAACTACTGGAAGGAGCAAAACTAACTGACAAGGAGCAATATCAACGACTGGTGGGAAAACTGATTTATCTTTCACACACCAGACCGAATATATCCTATGTAGTAGGAATAGTAAGCCAATTTATGCATCAACCTCAAGAAGATCACATGAACGCTGTATGGAGAATCATAAGGTATCTCAAGGGTACAACCGAACATGGGGTTTTATTCAAAACACATGGACACCTAAACATTCAAGGATACACTGATGCTGACTGGGCAGGAAATCCTATAGATAAAAGATCGACTTCAGGACACCTGAACATAGGATTCTCCATACAACGTTCATGTGATCTTCTTGAGCTTGATGCATAAATTGGCTTACTATTCCCACTGCATAGGATATATTCGGTCTGGTATGTGAACGATAAATTAGTTTTCCCACCAGTCGTTGATATTGCTCCTTGTCAGTGAGTTTTGCTCCTTCTAGTAGTTTTAACCCATGATTTATCCGAATTTCTAATAACCCAGTATAACATGATCGAACGAAATACGTGGAAGTAGACACACTTCATCAAAGAAAAGATCGAAACAGGAATTGTAAAATTTCCCTTCATAAGATCCGAAGATCAGCTAGCTGACATCTTGACAAAAACTGTAAATGGAAAGGTGTTCAAAGAAGTCTTAGACAAGTTGTGCATTAGAAATCTTACTACTCAACTTGAGGGGAAGTGTTAGAAAGGAAATTATATAGAAAATCAAGGATCAAATTGCACCATCTCTTCCCAATCTGCAAACATGATTTGAGGGCCTCAATATAGAAACAGTCTTTATTTATATTTATTCATAGTTATTGCTTTCCATGCCTAGAGATCATTTTTCTTGTAGAATCATATAAATCATATTATATATATCTCTCCAAATAGAATGAATAAAACACAGCAAAATAACATTTCCTTAATAATACAAATATTTATTATCGTTCAATAATATATTGAAATATAACACAATAAAATATGGATATCCTAAAAATTCGTTAAAGAAATTATGATATATTCAATCCTATTCATTGTATATTGTGAACAAAAAAACAAATTAGCTTTTTCGAAATCAAAGAGCAAGAAAGTTGCCATGGTTGGATTCACATCTGTTGTCTTTAATTTTGTGTCCCCTTTTATATACCTCATTTAAATTTTACTATATGTTAGATTTTCTTACTTAATTTTTTATTTTCAGATTTTCTTTTCTATTTTTTATTTCTCTCTCCTATGTGTCTAACACATGATAAAATCTAAATGAGAGACATAGAAGGGGACAAACATCTAAACATTTAGATTTTACTCCTAGTTTATAGGCCTGTTTGGGACAGCTGTTAGTTGTTGTAGTTGACAGTTTGCTGTTGCTGTTTGATGATCAGTATTAACTATTTATAATTTAATGTTTGGTAAAATTATGAAATATTATTGCTGATAGAATGTGAAATGACTCATGTGCATATAGTTTTAAATTAATTAATAAACAACTAAAATAAGTAATTAAAGTTGTTAGTTAATATTCTTTTTATTTTGTATAGTTTAGATTCTTTACTTTACGTCATACTAAACACATCAATTGCAGAAGAAAATGGAAAAGGAAGTTGAAAACATAAAGTAAAATTTTTTAGAATTTCATGTTTAATAAGTGTTGGCGAAATGCATAAAGGTGAAGGAAAGAAAATAAAATTTCCGAGAAAATAAATAGAAATAGAATAATAGATGGATAGTAGCAAGTGAACTGGATAGGGAGAAATGGAGATTTGTATAAATGATGAATGAAACGAAGGGTAATTAAGTAAAATAAAAAAGAACAGCACCAATTTGCTGCAGATCCAAACAGCAGCTGTTGAGCCTCCGAAAAGCAATCTGCAGCACTTTACATTTATTAACCAAACACTATAAAATCAGTAGTTTAACTCTAAACTGCAAACTGCAGCAAATAAAAGGTGAAACAAACACCCCCTATATCTCGCTATCATTTGCAAAATTTATTTTAAATTATGAACTTAAGTAATTATTCAAATAATACTCGTTCTGTTTTTTAAGGACAAGCTTGAGATTACTTTTCTAGGTTGCTTTTTCGAAAAGCTCCATTTTCAAGCTTTCTCTGTAACAAAAGATTTTTGCATCGGAAAATCAATAGCAAATAGACCATAAATAATTAATAGGGTAAATTTAAAAAATATACCCTATGGTTTGGTCGTTTTTGTGAAAAAGGTGCTTGTGGAATTTTTTTTTCAAAAAGGAGCATGTAGTTTCAAAAGTTTGCAAACAGACGATTTCCAAAATTTTAAAACCACATTTTAAAGGGTAATCTTGTCCATTTTGAAGTGAAATTTTAGTTACTGAAAATATAAGACACCTTTGTGATAAAGTTTAGAATTTTTTGAGAAGTATTAATTTTTTTTAATTAAAATTTAATTATAACTTTAAAAAATCAAAACAAACCGAAAATTTTCTGAATCTTACTCAAATCTTGAAATATAATTCTTAAATAATATAGTTAAAATATAGGAATGTTGAATTAATTGAAATAACTGGTGTAGCACTGTAATTTTTAAACCAAAGGTAATTTTTTGAAAATTTTAAAACCACATGCACCCTTTTGAAAAAAAAAAAAATCACAAACACCTTTTTACAAAACGATCAGACCTCAGGACATGTTTTTAAAGTTTACCCTAATTAATATAACAGTCAAAATCTTTTGTTTATCGCCAATTAACAATTTATATTGATATTTAGTTTCAGGAACAAACATATTTGACAGCAACTAACCAAGCAAATGTTTGATAAAAAACTTGATAAAAAAACAGTTCATATCTAGGTATTTTCTTGTTCACCGGCAGGGTGCCCGCCCCACCGGAGCTAGCTAAAATGAGTTAGGTTTAGGCTCTTATTTTTCTCTAAAGTTCGAGCCCACTAAAACTCGATGTTGTATGGGCCAAACTTGATTTTTATGTAAATATCCAAACCCGGCCTGAGGCCGGCCTGATGAATAATTATTATATTTATTGAATAATTATAGTATATTGAATAATTATTTTAGATTTTTATAATTTAATCTATTGAATTTTTTCAATATGCTATCTATTTATTAAATTATTCAAGTAGAGGATGCAATCATATTTATATAAAATTTTTATTTTTTTTACTCTTTTAGTATACCAAAAAATTTAAAAGGAGCTTTGGGCCGGACTTGAGAATGAACTCTAAAGCCTGGTCCGAGCCCGAAGTTTTAAAGTGTGGGTTGGGCCGAGTTTAGATTGATGTTTTTAATTAAAAATCTGATTAGGCCTGACCTGAACCCGATCTAGCCCGTCCGATGAACGGTTCTAGGTATTTGCAACAGAGAGGTTTCAAGACCGCATAGAATATTGTTGCATGATGTTCCTAATTTGGCATATGTAGATTCTGCAACCTTCGCATGTGGTGTGTTTTCATTCAATTGGAGGATTATGGTCTTATAATCATGAATTTTGACACCTAATTAATTAAATCATACAACCAATAATTTAACTTTACACTAATAATCACTCTACATATATATATATATATATATATATATATATATATATATATATATATGATGACAATTGACAAGTCACGTTTATGTCATGATCTACAGAAACATTATAATCAAATATAATTAATAATAGTATAGTGATTAGACTTAAACCACTTAATTATGTGATGCATTAGCCCAGATGATGTCCACTTTGAAATTAGTTTAGAGCTTAACATCTTTAGTCAAATTGTTTTAAAGTAAAATGTAATCATATAATTGGTGATTTTATTTTTATAGTCTTAGAGTTCTTTCGATGAAAAATATATAGTTATTTTTTGATAATTTTTATATCAATTGATCAACTAATAATATTTTAGTTTGTATACGAGGTGTTATTTAAGAAGTGGAAAGGAAAGAATAAAATGACTGATAACCACTATACTGTATTTATATCCCTTATGCCTCCTCGTTCAATTTTTGACACCATTCTTTTTCTCATTTTAATGTCTTTCTTTTACTTGTATGCTACAACATATTTATTTTCGAAAGGAAGACATTAACATAGTAACATTTTTATTGAATGTGAAGAAGTTAATGAATATACAAAGGTCTATGTTTTTTTTTTTTTGGTAAAAAGATCTAGTATTTTTATAGATACATTAACAAAGGTCTATGTATTTTTATAGATAATTTGCCTTAATCCGATATATTTTAAGTTTTTTTTATGGTGGTCTTCACTAGACCTGAGCATTAACCTGTCGGCCCGCGCGGCCGCCCATGCCCGTCTTTTATGGGCTGGGTTTGAACAAACTAATTGGAGGTTAGGCTCCGACAGGTCCGAATTTTGAAGAGGCCCGAAGAAAGTATGAGATGAGCTTGATTTTAGTTCTAAAACCCAAGCCGGCCCAAACAACTAAATAAATATATTTAATAAATATATATTTATTATTTATATTAATAATAATTATTGAAATTTTTAAAATTTCTTGTCAAATTTAGCTTAAAAACTCAATTTTATGACTTATATTAGAATTTTGGGTACAATTATTTAATTATAATAATTTTTCGTTAAAAAATATTTTAATATTTTAATTATATATATTAATTGGTAAGTCCGCGGGCCGGGTTTGAGCTATTTATTTTTTAATTAGGTCCGATTGAGTCTAATCGAGTCTAATCCAAACCCGATTCAGCTCAACCCATGTCCAATCTATCTCGACCCGAACCCAACCCAGCCCCGCGCCATGCGCGCTTTGTACCATTACACGAGTTAAAAGTTCGACCCCGGGACTTTTTTTGTAGAAGCACTTAGAATTACAATGGTTTACCAATCAATATATTCCCGTAGGCTAAACATTTATACCTTTCCTCTTCTTTCACTTTTTCTTCCTTCAGATGAACTCATCTTTTATTCATCCCTTGTGCTACTTGTATATAAATAAAACATCTTACATAAAAAATGGAGATTGATAATAACATCAAGACATCATCTTCCATATTCTAAGTTCTAACAAATACTTACAGGCAGTGTTATCAAAATCGTACTAGACGTCATACCGGTGAAGATTTTAGTACGCAATTTACTGATACTATTAGTATAATTAGTGATTTTACCGAACATCATATCGGTCTTTTACAATGCTATCCGGGCCTTTTGTAATCCTTTCGGGGTCTTTTTGCAACGCTTCTATGCGCCGCCACCAAACCATTTTAAAGTTAAATTATGTCGTAGCTATGGTCGGTTTACGGTAAAACCGGTAGAACCATCTAGTACGGTACGGTTATGATAACACTGTGTACATGTTTCTCAATTCTCACCAATGAATGCTGTGTGTGTATGATTTATAATAGAAAAACTCCAATTTCGTAATTTATAATTTATAAGGCTTGTTAAAAAGTTTTGCTGCTATATATGGAGAAAGCCCTTTCAGAAATAGAGGCCCATTAAGATCCATGAAGACGGATCTACCAGCCCTTTCAGAAATAGAGGCCCATTTTGTGGTTTCACTTTTCTCAGCCTAGAAAAATTAACACATGACATGTCTTTGTACATGAGAGTGGTGAAAAATCGAAAGCCCGTTCTCCTAGACTTATAATCTGAGTTATGAATTTATATTGAGATTAGATTTATTTAATTCAGATCATATTATATTATATTAATTTAGTTTAATTTAATTTAGCTTACAAACGTGCAAGAGAATAAGATTTAAGGGGGTGTTTAGTTCACATCAGGTAATGGAAAGAGAATCAAGAAAGGGCAAGGTAAAGAAAGAGATACAATTCCCTTTGATTGGCCTATGTGTTTGGTATAGTCAAGAAATGGAATAAATTTCTCCTCATATAATTAAATAAATTCAATTATTTAATTTAATATAATAATTATATATAATCTTAGTTAATTAATAAAAATATTATTTATTAATTATTATTATTTATATTTGTAATAATTATAAAAATAATATTAATATTAATAATATGTATTATTAAAATAATAATATTATTAATATTTAATATTATTTATTATTAAATAAATATTATTTTAATAATATTATTAATAATAATATTACTTAAATAAATAATAAAATTATTAAATAAATATTATTTAATAATAATTATTATAATAAGCAATATTCTTATTATTTTTAAATAAATATTATTATTTAATAATAATAATACTGTATATATTTTATATCAATATTATTAAGACATGAAAAATAATTAATAGTTATTTTTATAAATTGTTTTTGGTTATATAGAATAATAATATCATTTATTATTATTATCATTATTATTATTATTATTAATTATATAATATTATTTTTAATTAATATACAATAATATTATATTAATATTATTATTTTATAATAATAATAATAATAATAATAATAATAATAATAATTTAATTATAAGATAATAGTATTGGAGAAAGACAAAGAAAGGGAATGCGTGAGAGGAATGGAAAGACCTTGAAAGGGGTAATTTCATTACTCAAAATGGATAATGAATCTAATTCCCTTGCTCAAACAAACAACAACAAAGGAAATTAGATATTTTAATTCCCTTTCCTAAAACTCCAGTTCTAAACACGCCTGAAAATTGATTAAAGCAAGCGGAAATTATGAGTTGCATCAAGACTTTATCTTGGATCAAAAGATTAGGATTGCTCCAAGCCCTAACTAATTGAAGAATGGAAATAAAAATGACTAAAGAGTTTCAAATTCTTATCAATTGTATTTATTTAATTATTGTGAAGTTACAGGCTTATTACTTGGTGTTTCAATTAATGCGATTGAAGAAGTCAATTAATTGTTTTGAGTTGATTAGATAGTTGGTTGTAACTGCTGGAGTATATTGGATTGGGACAAGATAAATTTATAATTGAAAAATTGCAGTTATTACATATTAATGTCAAAGAGTCCTATTGTTAACCAACTTTGTTAGCATTAAAAAGGTAAAATACATGTAGGAATGAAAAATCATCTTAAATTTTTAAAAGTTTTAATTTGCTCTTTGAATTTAAAAAAAATGAATTAATTTTTTCTTTAAACTTGGTAAAAATGTATCAGTTTGCCCAATTATTACCACGTGTTAGCTTTCAATTGGAGAAAAAAATCAGAAAAATGATATATTTGAAAAGTCAAATCAATTGGAAGCTGACACATGGCAATGTGGGGGCAAACTGGTTCACTTTTGCCAAGTTCAAGGGGCAAATTGAAACTTCTAAAAGTTCAGAATGACATTTAACTTCTCGTGCCAAATTTAATAGGTAAATAATGTATTAAGTCCATTAAAATACATAAATTTATTCTGTCGTCGGTCTTCATGTTTTATGAGATTAATTAGTTTGTTTTAGATTGAATAGATGGCAACCCAATTTGATTGATAAACCCTTCTATTTCCCTTGCAAAAATAAAAGAAATGAAGAGTAGTCCTTTATGCAGACAAAAAGAATGAAGAGTTCATGTGTGTTTTTTTTTCTTCTTCTTGCTTTTTATTCGTCACTGAACACCTAATTTTCACCAAATAAAAATAGGAATAAGATTTAATCTTATCAATTAATTTATTGTTAGTATCAAATTTGCTGTCCATTACTAAATCGGACAAACGAGCGTAAGAATATTATCAACAAAACAAAACTTCAAAAACAACCCTATAATTATGTCACTTTCAAACAGATAAATAATTACATAGCCTACTTCATAAGTTACTAAATACACTCCTTATTTATATCTTTGTCATATATATATTTATCTTTATTAGCACCGACTTCGTTTCAACTTAAATTCAATTAGCTTAATTTATAATAGGGTCGGCTCTAAATATATGAAGAAAAAAAATGTGATGGCCTTAGGCCTACCAAAAAAAGTTGCATTTTTTTTAGTTATTTTTAAGAAACTTTAGATTACATTCAATATAAAAAATTAAATTATTAATTTGAAAAAAAATTAAAATAATATATATTTATTTAATATTTACTAGAATACATTTATGTTTTTCCATTTTTTCTTTAATATGACAGAGTCTTGGTTTATTTATAAATAACAATACATTTATAAAGAATTAAAGTTAACAAAATGTTGTTGAAGAGAAAATAATATTTCTTTATAGTATTAAAACCTTTGCATATACTTCGATTCAAATATATCCTAATTGCATAGTTTTGATGAATTGAAAAATCAAAGTCTAGAAAAAATGTAAGGTCAAAAAAAGAAAGAGCTGATAAATGATGATTAGCAACGTCATTGACTTTGTGACAAACAACAAAGCATCATGTGACTTTAGAGCTCGCCGTGCCTCTTCCTCAAAAGCCAAATTTTAGCCTATCCAAATTTATCCATTATTATTTTATATTAATAATTCAAAGTAATTATGGTTGATCATTTTTACTATTGAATTAGGCTATAATTTTTAACTTCTAAAAAATTCAACTGAACTGAATAAATTAAAGTGAATTAAATTAAATTAAAATGATCTGAACTGAATTAAATTATATAAAATTATACTTCAAAAGAACATGACCTTAACGCAATTATATATATCAATACTAGTATATACATAATTTAATACTATCATATACAATATTGACTTCAAGATTTGTATGAGTCTTGTTTAATAATTTAAATGCTTGTTTAATATTTGATTTTTTGATATTATCTATTTAATATCTAATTTATGTAAATTTTGTACTTGCTGTTTGATTTGTCCAATTATAATGATAAATATTTTTTTGACGTGAGTTCTAAATATCTCAGTTTGAGTCACATATGGAGTGAAGTCAAGTTTTTCATTATTTTTTTGGTAAGTATAATTGAGATAATTTTATTCCGAACTTAACTACAATGAAGGCTATTCACCCCTGTCAATAAATGTATTTATAAAGATTCAAACAAGTTTTTCATTGACGTAATCACAATTGCACAAAGTTTCTTAAAAAGATTTGTCCAATTATAGTTTTTTATGAATTCACAAATAAACTAATTATAACCAAATAATTTTTTTAGAAATAAAGAGTATTTTTTTGTTAATTATGCAGATTGTGAAAATTAGGCCTTATTCTTTTCAATTTATAATTAGCTATATTGAACTGAACTGAACTTATTTTAGTGTAAATTTATATGCATGCAGTACTGAACTGAATTAAATTAAATTGAACTGAATATAAGTTGAAAACAATAAAAGCTTAAACCCATAGTTTCATACTTTTTTAAATTTTTCTTAAGAATGTGATCTGACCACAAAGCTATTTCTTAATGGTTATAACAGTAATTTGGTTTCAAAAATTTTAACTTTTTATATTTTCTGATTTTCTGACATAAATTTTAGTAAAAACTAAAATGGATGGAATATAAAATAGGTAAGAAGTGATTAACAAATAAAATTTCAATAAAGCAGAAAATATATATAGTAAGGTATGGAGAAAGACCCATAATAAAACTTTTAATATGTGGAAAATTCAAAGCATATCCATTGAGCTATTTGTATGTGAATTCTACAAAATGACAAAGTAATGTATAAGATTAATTTAATCCAAATTAAATACTGACAATAAAAAAAGCAAATAATTATTGGATAAATCGAATCTCAAATTTCAAGAATCAATATATAACTCCTCGTTTTCGTCTAACATTTCTCATCCATCTGAATACTTTTTCTTCTTCTTCTTCCTCATCTCTCTGAATTCTCTGTTTATCTCCATTTCTGTTGAACACTTAATTCAACTCTAACAAAATGGCGAAGAAGGAGCCTTCATTTATTGCCGCCATCGATCAAGGCACCACCAGCACCAGATTCATCATCTACGATCACAATGCTCGCGCCGTTGGATCTCACCAGGTTGAATTCACCCAGTACTACCCTGAAGCCGGGTAATTTTGTTTTTCTCTTTTCAAACTTCGATTTTCTATATTTTTGTTGTGTGTTTTCTCTTTGAATTAAGTGGTTTTGATTGTGGTAGATGGGTGGAGCATGATGCGATGGAGATACTGGAGAGTGTGCGGTTGTGTATGGCCAAGGCCGTTGATAAGGCCACCGCTGATGGCCATAACGTCGACGGTGCTTTGAAGGCTGTTGGCCTTACTAATCAGAGAGAGACCACTGTTGTTTGGAGCAAATCCACCGGTTCTCCTCTTCATAATGCTATTGTTTGGATGGATGTTCGCACCAGTGACATTTGCCGGTACTAATTTAATTTCTTGTTTTCTTAGATTCAAATCCAAATCGAAGGATTTTAGAGCGGTTTTAATTTTTTTGATTATTTGAATATTATAGCTCTTAGCTTTTGTTTTCGTTTGATGATCACTGAATCTGATTATATGATTTTTAGATTTTCATTGATTTGCGTTTACACGCTTTTTCTTTAGAAAAATATATCCTTATTTCTGGATATCTTATAAATTCTGAATTAGGTCATTGAATTGCAAACAATGTTTTGAATTCCTCTGTTAATGGAACTGTTTGATTGTTGTATTGATTTGGTACGAAAGAATTTTCCGGTCTTCGTTTTGCTGGTGTAAAAGAATTTTCTGAATTTAAACTGTTTCTTTCCTTCTGATTATTGTGATGATTTGGTATAAAAGAGTTTTCTGATTTTAGTTTTGCTCGATTGTCCTCCAAGGAAATTGGAGAAGGAACTATCAGGAGGAAAAACTCATTTTCTGGAGGCTTGTGGGCTGCCAATAAGCACGTATTTCAGTGCAGTGAAGATACTTTGGTTGATGGAAAACGTAGATGCTGTTAAAAACGCCATTAAAAAAGGGGATGCATTATTTGGAACTATAGATTCTTGGTTAATCTGGAATTTAACAGGTGGAGTGAAAGGTGGCTTGCATGCCACTGATGTCTCTAATGCATCTCGAACTATGCTTATGAATCTAAAATCTCTCGACTGGGATCCAGCGACATTGGAAGCTTTGAACATCCCTGCTTCAATCCTCCCCAAAATCGTTAGTAACTCCGAGGTTATTGGACAGATTAGCAAGGGTTGGCCGGTAACCGGTATTCCAATTGCTGGATGTCTTGGCGATCAACATGCTGCAATGTTAGGCCAGGCTTGTAAAAAAGGTGAGGCCAAAAGCACTTACGGAACCGGCGCTTTTATACTTCTAAACACCGGTGAGGAGGTTATCAAGTCAAAGCATGGGCTTTTGACCACTTTGGCTTATAAGCTCGGTCCTGAAGCACCAACTAACTATGCTCTAGAGGGTTCGATTGCTATTGCTGGTGCTGCAGTTCAGTGGCTTAGAGACAGCCTTGGGATAATTAGTTCAGCTAGTGAGATCGAAGCACTAGCTAAAAAGGTTGACT
The DNA here is from genome assembly GCA_947683365.1 of Euphorbia pulcherrima. Classification (NCBI taxonomy): domain Eukaryota; kingdom Viridiplantae; phylum Streptophyta; class Magnoliopsida; order Malpighiales; family Euphorbiaceae; genus Euphorbia; species Euphorbia pulcherrima. The sequence continues at coordinate 13,071,735 of CANTUS010000016.1, forward strand.
CAACTGGTGGGGTTTATTTTGTTCCTGCTTTTAATGGCTTGTTCGCGCCATGGTGGCGTGATGATGCTCGTGGCGTTTGCATTGGTATGACAAGGTTTACTAACAGGTCTCACATTGCTCGAGCTGTTCTTGAGAGTATGTGTTATCAAGTTAAAGACGTGCTGGATTCAATGCACAAGGATGCTGGAGACAAAGGCGAAGTAAAGAATGATAAAGGGGAATTTGTGCTTAGAGTGGATGGTGGTGCTACTATTAACAACCTTTTAATGCAGATTCAGGTTTGTTCTTGGCTTATTTGTTGGCGAAAGGGCGTTTCTGGTCCTTGTGGTATAACTCATTTGCCAATGTGGTCCCTCTGTTATTCGTGTTACTCATTTGGTCTTTATGCTATGCAATTTATTACCCATTACCCTATAAGTCCCTATACTATGCAATTTGTTACTTTTTCGGGCCCTGTAGTGTAGAATCTATACTGATGTAACAATGCATAATATGAACTAAAGGGACCAAACAGGTAAGAGCTTGCAGCATAGGGACCAAATAGGTAACTTGTATACTAGAGGGACCAAATGGGTAAATGGATTATACCACAGGGTCCAAAAAGGTGGTTTTTCCATTGTTTGTTTATTAATTAGCTATAATCTACTATGCTGGCTCTAAAAACCACTATTTATTTCAGTTGTTTTGGAGATAATTTTAAGCCATTGCATCTGCTAATTTTAATCCGGTGCTTGAATGTCCTCTTTCCAAATGATTTTCAGGCGGACTTGCTGGGGAGCCCAGTTGTGAGACCAGCTGACATAGAGACAACTGCACTCGGGGCAGCTTATGCTGCTGGTTTAGCTGTCGGTGTTTGGACAGAAGCACAGGTATTTAATTCTGACGAAAAGGTTAAGAAAGATACTATCTTTAGACCTTTGTTAGAGGAGAATACGAGGAAAAAGAGGGTCGAGTCTTGGTGCAAGGCTGTTGAAAGAACTTTTGGCTTGGCCGATCTTGCGATCTGAAGAACTTCACATTTGATCGATCAAGTGTTTTTCGTTTTTCCAGACAATAATTTTCGATGGTTTCGTTTAACTAGGTGACCTTAGCATAATGTAGATACTTCAACTATCATGTTGCTTTTGATGTTTATATTGAAGTTGTCAGTACAATATAAATTAATAAATTGCTGATCGATTATCAAATTTATTCATGATGTTTAGAAAAGTACATTAACTTCTTGATAAACTATGTATGCATATCGATATATTGTCATATGTCAACGATATCGACGAACGAAACACCTGAACACATGATCATACAACTAGTAACACGAAAACATAAATTCTTCAGTGTGATACAACACCGTGTATCTCCAGTAAGGATTGACATAAAGAACAGTGACAACTCCTACAAAAAACACCAGAAAAGAAACTGAAAAGCTCGTAAAAAGGACCGCGACATCAATATCATACCATTTCTCGTCTTGTTTATTTGTCAATAATGATGGCGACTCCTCAGGATCACCACTGCAGCGTTTCTCCAGCTGAAGTCCACAGAGTAACGGGTTTCCTTCGAAACTGCTTTTGTCGAAAGTACTAAACTGCCCTTTCCTGTCTGGTATTCTCCCTGACAAGTTGTTGTAAGCCACAGAAAACACTGCCAGGAAGTTCAGAGAGATTAATTCTGAAGGAATCTCTCCACTCAGCATATTGTGAGACAAATCCAAACTCTCTAACTGAGCAAGGTTCGAGAACGACGCGGGAATCGAAGCTGAAAAATGATTCCCTGACAGGTTCAAAGCATGAATTTGGTAAAGCTTCCCTATCTCACTCGGGATTTTGCCTGTCAAGTTATTCCTCGACAAATCCAATCCCGACATGTAGTTCAGAATGTCGCCCTTATCGGATCTATGTTTCGTAACAAACTCGATTCCTTCCTTGAAGAAGAGGTTAAGATAGAAAACATAATTAACATTTCCTAATCCTTCTGATACTCCGGTAAAACCTGGATACCCACCAGCTGCAATACTCTGCTGTAATTTGAATGTTCCTTGCCGTTTTCTGCCCCGAAGGATAGATTGTAGAAGCACCGAGGTACAGACCCAGAAAAGAAATTCCCCAAAAGATCCATTAGGCTGATCTTATTCAGTTGACAAAACCACTTAGGGATTAATCCTGTGAATTTATTCCCTCCTAATAAAAGAACTCGTAAACTTGGAAGAGCTACAATAGCTTCAGGAATTGTACCTGACAGTTTATTGTCTCTCAAATCTAATGTCAACAATGTAGAAAGATTCAGAAAAGCTTCAGGTATTGATCCTGAGAGCCTGTTACCTTGCAAATTTATATGTAATGGATCTTGAGATAAAATCGAATGCAAAAATCGTAAATCGAAGCAAGATGGCAATGATCCTGAAAGGCGGTTGTAAGAGAGGTCTACATATCCATGGCCAAGGAGTTGGCAGGAAATTTTACCTTTGAAAAAATTGTCCTGCAAACTCAGGTATCCTAAATTTGTAATGTTACCAATCCAGCTTGGAATTTCGCCGTGTAAGCTGTTGTTGCTTAGATCTAACATCAATAACCAATCGAATTTTATCGGGGAAACTGGTAAAGTTCCAATGAATCTGTTGTCATTCAGTTCCAGAGAGAACAGTTGTGTCAGGTTAAACTCACCTGTGAATATTTCGCCATGGAATTTGTTATGAGATAGCTTGAGTATGCTCAACGAAACGCAACTCGAAACAAATTTCACCGGAATTTCCCCAGAGAAGTTATTGTGAGCTAAATCTAAACCTACCAATTTACATTCTCCATCAGCTGAGAAACGAAAATCGCCTCGAAAATGATTTCTTGACAAGTTCAGAAACTTGAGATTCGGAAACATTAATGTACCGAAATCATTAACCATCCCATTGAAGAAATTATGAGAGACATCAAACCAAGTCATTTTAAACCCGGGATTGTAAGCTGGGAAACTCAATTGACCAGTCCAAGAGTTATTCATCAGAAATAACTGCCCAAGTCCTGTATTGTTTTGAATCAACCAGTCCGGGAAATTTCCTTCTATTAAATTATGAGAAAAGTCAACCATTTTCAATTTTTTCTGATGAAATAGAAACTCAGGGATTCGAGTTAGACCGCAGTTTTGCAGCACAAGAAGCTGCAACTGGAATGATGGAATCCAATCAGGATCATTGACAAGATTGAATCTTGTTTTGGGACTAGAAAATAGATCGAATCGAAGATTTGAATTATTAGAGAATGTTTCGAAAGAGAAAGAGCCGTTAAAGAGATTGGAACTAAGATCGATGTAAACGAGAGACGTAAGAGAAGATAGCCAAGAAGATGGAATATGGCCAGTAAACGAGTTGAATGAAAGATCTAAGTATTTAAGAGATGTCAAGTTGTTTAAGCAGAGAGGAACATTTCCTTCCAAATTTGTGTTGCTTATGAAAAGTTGTTCCAGGCTTGTTAATCCACACAAGCCTGTTAGATAAGATATTATGAAAGATGATCAAGTCACCGTTTTATAGCAGCAACAAGCAACAACTTCCTTTAATAATCGTTAGTCTAGTGTACTCACTTGTCAGAGAGCCATCGAACTGATTTAACGATAGCGATAATTGTTCGAGGGAAGGTGGTAACACAAATTCTGGAAAAAAAGGTAAACTAAGTATGAATTTTAGGAAATAAAAGTAAATCATGAGATAAAAATAAAGAGTCAGGCCTATTGTGCAGTTTTTTACCTGGTGTCTGTAGGCTGCCATTAAGATGATTATTATGCAGTAAGAGTACCTTCAGATGTGTCAATTTAGCCAGTTCTGCTTACAAAGAAAAACATTAGTACTAATTAATCTGTGTTACATTTTGAATTATTACTCATTGTTTTTTGGTTCAAATCTATATCAGATATATATAGTACTAATTAATCTGTGTTACATTTTAAATTAATAAAGCCGGTTAATGCAATTTTTTTTATTAGAAAATGAACTTTATTTTGACACTTCAATTCCTTTCCCCTCAAAATTTTAACAGTAACAAATCATTTAGTAAGGGCAAGTTTGGGACTGATTTCCCGGGTTGTTTTCCCGAAAAGCTCCATTTTCAAGCTTTCCCTGTGACTGTAGATTTTGGTGTTGAGATATCAATAGCAAACAGACCCTAAATTAATCAGTATCGAGAGTCAAAATCTTTTATAAAATGCCAAAATATGTTGTTTAATTGTGAGTGGAGTTTTACACGGCAACAGCTGTAACAGTAATACCAAACAGGCCCTTAGCCTTTGGAAATAGATCACATGCCTTGTCGGGACCTTCAATATATATGTGACTCCTTGAATATTGTTTGATAGTTCGATAGAAATTTCAAAATAGATAAAACATTACGAACCCTAATTGTATTTGATACCAAAATGTGATTACATACGGATGCTAGTATGAAACAGTTAGAGCCTAGTATTGTAAATGACAAGTGTTTTCATTGATATCATATTGTTCCTGATAGTAGATGTTTTTCTCCTTTTTCTTTTAAATACGTAAATGAAAGTATTTTCATTGATATCATATTGTTCCGGGCTTAATCGCAGTTAAATGCTCTTCACTCCTCTCTAGAACCTTGAACTGCAAAGTGAAAGTGTTTTTTCTTTTGTTCAAAGAATGTATTTTCAATCCAAAAAAAGCACTCTCCAAAACTCTACTTAGTAAAAAAATTAAAACTTAAGACAAGTTAAGTCTCGTGGAAAGTGCATAAATAATTTTTTTTATATATCAATTGAATTTAAGGTAGTCGGAAATTTCCGATACGATTAAGACGGATTAGCATAAAAAAGCATAAATGAGCTAATCAACAGCAAAACACGCGCTCCAACGTGGCTGACAATCTTAATTAATTAAACACAATTAATGAGAGGGTACACATATTCATCAAATAATAAAAAAAAAAAAACAAAATTGGTAGATGTCTGAAATAACGTGAATTCAGGTATCGGGATCGAAAATTAGCATGTATACCTTGTAATGGCAGCACGCCGGTGAAGAAATTGTAGCTGAAATCCAATGTCTCCAAACTTGTTAAGTTCCCTACCTCTAATCAACCAAAAAAATATTCAGAATAAGTGGAAAATAAAAAATTTGTAATTCTTACATCAGTTGAATTACCTTTAGGGAATACACTTTTAATTTCACTGTTTCTCAGAACTAGAGTCTCAAGTGATTTAAGAGCTCCAAGTGATGGCAATATACTGGTGTTTTTTTGAAAAACCCCGAAGGAACATTGTGTCTCTTCAAAGGCTAAAAGTTTGGAGCAGGTGAAAATTTCGGGGCGGAGTCCCCAGCTAGGCTGGTTTCCCCGCTTACCTACAAAACACCCACCCCTCTTTTATTAAATAAAAATCAACTCACGGTCTCAAGGCGAGAACATGAGTAAATCAATTACACGAGAGTAGCAAGTTCGGGAAAATAAATACATCAGAAGTAACAAAATTAACATCCCGCCTCCTAGTTTTAAAGATGAACCAACATAAATGAATGCATAATCCAATAATGTCTTCTGAGCCCATCCTGCCTTCGAAAACAAATTTATTCCTTCGTTTCCATAGTGCCCAAGCAATTAAGAACCATAGCGCCGTTCCGAACTCTCTACCCCTTCCATCAGCAAAGAAGCCGCGCCACATGGCTAGAAAATCCACCGCCTTCCACGGTATAGGCATCGAGATACCGAGCAATCTCATCACCTGCGTCCACACCTTATAGCTGTTACTGTAATGGAGCAGGGCGTGATCCATAGTCTCCTCCAAATCACAAAATGGGCATTGGCCGTCCGTTATAGATTGGCAGCCCCGGAGGAAAAGGAACATTTTTGTTGGTAATCTTCCATGAAAAACAAGCCACCCAAAGAAGCAAACTTTAGGGGTCACACATGCCTCCCATATTACAGAAAATTCGAGCCTCGGCTTTGGCCATTTTGGCGAACTATAGTAGCCCATACAAAAGGAGCTTGTCGTGTACTCCTTCTTCTCCCCCACCTCCCACATAAACCTATCAGCCGTCCCTGAAAAGATAGGCTGCCGTTGACCCTGCCCCAACTCGTTGTCACCCTCTAGAAACAAGCTCGGACAGCTTATACCGATCCAATTTCGAAGTTCTGCACCTCTCTCCTGTCCTGAAATCCTTAAGTTCCGTTTCCAAAAAGGCCGCAAAAAGGCCGATGACCCGAAAAGATAATGACACCCCTCGGCCACCGAACACGATTTCTTATTACACAATCGGTATAGGTCAGGGAACAAGACCGCCAACTCCGAATTCACCGTCCAGTTGTCATGCCAGAATGAGCAATTTTCCCCACTTCCAATAGCAACCCGAGTGCTCGACCTAAAAAATTCCCACCACTCCCAACCTCTAATACAACATGCTATAATTCCTCTCCAAGTATGTGATAATGTAGATGAATCATAGTTTCCAATGGACCACCATGAATCAAACCCGTATCGTCTAACGCAAATCTCGTACCATAATGACCCATGATCAGCACTCCTAACCTTCCATACCCACTTCATCAACAAACTACAATTAACCAACTTTAAGTTCCTAATGTAGAGGCCCCCAAGATTTTTGGGTAGGACAATCGTCGCCCAACTAACCTTACTAATGCCCGTAGTAGTTGAATCACCCCTCCACAAAAAATTCCGCATCAGCTGCTCAAGTTTCGTAATTACCGCTCCTGGCATTTTATTCAATGATAACAAAAAGATTGGAAGAGATGATAATACCGATTTCACAAGCACCATTCGTCCCGCATAGGATAAACATTGTCCTTTCCAACTCGGTAATCGACTCTGAAACTTGCTTATCAATGGGTTCCAAGCGGAAACGGGAACACGCCTAACGCTGAGAGGGGTTCCCAGATAGGTAATCGGAAAGTTCTCCACTCGACATCCCAGGACTCCTGCACAAGATGAAACGACCGTCTCTTGTATATGAATACCCATAATAGAGCTCTTATTAAAATTGATTTTCAGGCCTGAAATCAACTCAAAACATCGCAAAATTCTAACAAAAATGGGTAATAGAGACTCATCGGCCGGTAAAAAGCATAGCGTATAATCAGCAAATTGCAGGATAGACATGTCCTTCTCTGATCCGTCAACCCGAAAGCCCGGTAAAAGTCCAATTCGAATACTCTCCTCAAACATTAGTTTCAGTCCCTCACTCGCCAGAACAAAAAGAAACGGGGAAATAGGATCACCTTGTTTAACCCCCCTAGCTAATTTAATTGGTTCCGACGGCGTCCCATTGATCAGAATTGAAGTGACCGAATTTCTTCTACAGTTGTCAAGCCATTGAACCCATCTTTCCTCAAAACCCATTTGTCTAAAAACCGCATTCATATAGTTCCACGAAACACAATCATAAGCCTTATGGAAGTCTAACTTAATAGCCAAGCATGGTTGACGATTCCTATGAACCGAATGGATAATCTCCGAGGCTATGAACGAACATTCATGAATATTACGACCTTTAATGAAAGCAAATTGATTTTCTGATATCAATTTAGGTAGCAATGGTTGCAGTCTTTTAGCCAGCACCTTAGACACAATTTTATATATACCATGGATCAAGGCAATCGGTCTAAAATTATTCAACGAAGAAGAACCTGGTACCTTAGGAATTAGGACTGTATATGACGATTTAATAGCATTCGGCAGCCGTCCCGTCGCATGATACTTCGCAAATAGGTCCATTAGCTCAGGCTTCAGTTCACCCCAAAATCGTTTGTAAAAGAAAAAATTAAATCCATCAGGTCCAGGCGCCTTCCCTGTAACGCCCCCCCTATAGGGAGCGCCACGGTAACAATAAACACCCAATATAAAGTTTTAAACTCCAAATATTTTTCTCCAAATGCTAATTATTCTCCAAATATTTCTCAATGTCACTTTACATTTCTCACTCTCTAGTACATGCCATTATTCTACAAACCATAATATTACATTAAAATATAAATCCACCTCGAATCTTTCCTTAATTGCTCTTTAAGCTGATCCACCTGTACCACTTTGGTCCAAGCTATCTACAAGTTCTCCACCTACGCGTAGAAAATTAACTACACGCTAAGCAATTTGCTTAGTGGTGTCCATAAAAAAATATAACAACTTTGAATATTTTTAAAATAGAAACAAATTATATTTATAAGTCAAAAATAAATTAACCAACTTTATGGAACCAAATCACAAAACTTATATAGTAATCCTTTCAAAGTACAATCAAATTTGTACCCAATTTTTTTTCCAAACACTTTAACCACATATTGCCCAAAGTAAACAAGTCCTGAATAACGGTAAAATGGATACGGGAGCGGACAAGCCCGAAGCCAAAGCTTCAAAATCAATTTATCGGTCAAGCCCGAAGCCGAAGCTTCAAAAATCAATATATCGGTCAAGCCCGAAGCCGAAGCTTCAAAAATCAATATATCGGTCAAGCCCGAAGCCGAAGCTTCAAAATCAATATATATATATATATATATATATATCATAATATCGGCCAAAGCCCGAAGCCAAAGCTTCAATTGTTTGTACAGTACTGTACCCCCCTTTATTGGCGCCAATCTACCCTGACCCGTATTCTACTCGTTTAATAAGGGCAATAAATCAAAGTAACATCTTAAAAATTCCAGTATAAACCATCAATCACAATTCAACATATCTTCAGTAATTAAGAAATCCAAATCCCAAATTTTTAAGCATCAAACTTCAAATAAAACTCAATAAAATCAATATCATACTTTCCAGAATTTTTCCAGGTTTCGTAACCTGACTTCCCCTGCATTTTTCACTATCAAAACATCATCCAATCGAAGAACTTTCTTCTAAACATAATTCGACACATGTCTCAGCTTTCCAAATCCACCAGAATCACAGAAATCCAAATTTTATAACCAAAGTTATGATCAAAATACTAAACAGTGTACCAAGCTGAGATTTTCCGAAAACATATTTCATGACTCAACTTCAAACGAAAATTTCACATTGAAAACGAACGAAATTCAACAAGGTTTCTTCAGAACATATGTTCCTTACTTTCTGTAGATATCAATAAAATCAAGAATCGTTCAAATCGGATTTATATAACTAGAGAAAACATTAAAACAAAACAGGTATATAATCTGGAAAATTTTCCGAAAAACCGAGAAATCGAAATTCGGGACACAAACCTTTTTCTATGCTCTTTCTAGCTCTCTTCTATCCCTTTTGCCTTTGATTTACTTGCAATAGCTTCCTCTACAACAGCCATATATAATTCTATCAAGATATTGCATAAATAAACTTCCTAATACCATAAATATGCTTAATCTACCATAAATTCTACTAATTAAGCTTTAATTTCACCAAAAATCACTCACCTCAAACTCGAGTTACTATTCATCCGAATCTTAATTTCTGAAATCCTCCTCTTCTAGTCTTGATTGACTGAAATTGATGATGATAGAGGGCTTAAGGATCGATTTCTAATAAGAATTCGAAGTTGAATCGAAGAAATCGGAAGTTTTTGGATTATAGAAATTTTTTTTTTTTTTGGTAAATGAAAGGGAGGAAGGAAATGATGAAGATAAGGAAGAGAAGAAGATAAGCTGTAAGTTTTGTATATATTGTCTTTTCTTTTCTTTTTTTTTTTCAAATTTCCAATATTGCCCTTGGACAAATAATTAAATGTCCAATTCATCCTTCTTACTATAATTAGCTCTTATTTCCTCATGCCTTATATCCAATAACAACAATAACAATAAAAAATAATTTCTATGATATTTTTAATACCATAGTAATTTATTATAAGCAAAATTTTGGAAATTTCGGTTCGTTACAATTCTCCCCCTCTTATGAATTTTCGTCCCGAAAATTTCCTGAAAACAGTTGCGGATATTGAGTTTTCATTGTATCCTCCGGTTCCCAAGTTACTTCTTCAACCTTATGATTCCTCCAAAGTACTTTTACCAAAGGTATAGACTTGTTTCTCAATTGTTTAACCTCTCTCGCTAAGATTTGTACCGGTTCCTCTTCATACGTCAGGTCGAGTTCGATTTCTACAACATCAGGAGATAAGATATGTGATGGATCTGATCTGTATCTCCTTAACATTGACACATGGAACACGTTATGAATTTTGTCGAGTGTTGGGGGTAGTGCTAACCGATAAGCTACCGGTCCAACCTTCTCTATAACCTCATATGGGCCAATGAATCTCGGACTGAGCTTGCCTTTCTTGCCAAATCGCAGGACTTTCTTCCAAGGAGATACTTTGAGAAATACTTTATCACCCACTTCATAAGTAATATCTTTTCTTTTTAGATCAGCATAAGATTTTTGTCTATCCGATGCAGCCTTCAATCTTTCTTGAATAAGTTTTACCTTCTCTTTTGTCTCCTGAATCAAATCCACTCCCACAATCTTGTTTTCACTAAGTTCGGTCCAATATAATGGAGTTCGACATTTCCTTCCATACAATGCTTCATATGGCGCCATTTGTATGCTTGACTGATAGCTGTTATTATAAGCAAACTCCATGAGGGACAAATACTTATCCCAACTTCCTTCAAATTCGATGATACAACTTCTCATTATGTCTTCCAACACCTGAATTGCTCTTTCAGATTGACCATCTGTTTGAGGATGAAATGAAGTACCGAAATGAAGTTTGCTACCTAAGGCCTCTTGCAACTTCTTCCAAAATCTCGAAGTAAATCTTGGATCTCGGTCAGAAATGATTGAAATAGGCACTCCGTATAGCCTTACTATCTTATCTATATATAACTGAGCCAACCTATCAAGTGAATAATCCATCCTAACGGGAATAAAGTGGGCAGACTTTGTCAATCTATCTACAACAACCCACACCGCATCATGTTTCTTCTGTGTAAGTGGTAAAGATGTCACGAAGTCCATTGTGATTCTTTCCCATTTCCATTCTGGAATTGTTATAGGTTGCAACAATCCAGAAGGAACTTGATGTTCTGCTTTCACCTGTTGACAAGTTAGACATTGAGCAACATAGTTAGTAATGTCTTTCTTCATCCCATTCCACCAATAATGGCTCTTTAAATTTTGGTACATCTTGTTTCCTCCAGGATGCATCGCATAAGGACTACTATGCCCCTCTTGTAAGATATTCTTCTTTAATTCTTCATTGTTTGGCACACATAGTCTATCTTTAAAATATAGACACCCATCTTCTCGAACCATATAGTCGTCTACGATACCCACTTGTGTCCATGCTCGAATAATCTTTAAGTCATCATCTTCATTTTGTGCTTGCTTAACCTGTTGTAGTAATACAGGTTGAATCTTTAATTCTGCAATTAAGGCTCCACTACTAGTAAGAGCTAACCCCGTATTCATAGCCCTTAGTGCCATCATTGTCTTTCGGCTGAGAGCATCTGCCACTACATTAGCCTTTCCTGGATGGTAATCAATAAGACAATCGTAATCTTTAATGAATTCCATCCACCTTCTTTGCCTTAAATTCAACTCTTTCTGTGTTGGCAAATATTTCAAACTTTTGTGATCTGTATAAATATAACATTTTTCTCCATAAAGATAATGTCGCCAAATTTTCAAGGCAAAGACTATTGCAGCCATTTCCAAATCATGAGTAGGATAATTCCTTTCATGATTCTTCAATTGCCTGGAAGCATAGGCAATCACTTTTCCTTCTTGCATCAAAACACACCCAAGACCACTATGTGAAGCATCACTATAGATTACAAAATCTTTTCCAGGTTCTAGTTGGGTAAGGATGGGTGCTTTTGTTAACATTGCCTTTAATTTCTCAAAACTTTCTTAACACTTGTGATTCCACTCAAATTTTGCGTTCTTTTGAAGTAGTTTCGTCAGTGGGGCAGCAATGACTGAAAATCCTTTCACAAATCTTCTATAATACCCTGCTAAGCCAAGGAAACTTCTGACTTCCGTAGGGTTCTTTGGTGGTTTCCATTCGACAACTGCTTCTATCTTCTTAGGATCCACTTTAATTCTTTCTGCAGAAACAACATGGCCTAAGAAAGAAACTTCTTCAAGCCAAAACTCACATTTGCTAAGTTTGGCATACAATTTATTTTCCCTCAAAGTTTGGAAGACTATCCGTAAATGTTGATCATGCTCTTCCCGTGACTTAGAATATACCAAAATATCATCAATGAAAACCACTACAAACCTGTCTAAATATAAGTAAAAGACACGGTTCATAAGGTCCATAAATGCTGCTGGTGCATTAGTTAGACCAAATGGCATCACCAAAAATTCATAGTGCCCATATCTGGTTCGGAAAGCCGTCTTTGCAATATCATTATCTTTCACTCTCATCTGATAGTAGCCCGATCTCAAATCAATCTTGGAGAAGTATTTGGCACCCTTGAGTTGATCAAATAAGTCTTCAATCCTCGGTAATGGATACTTGTTTTTCACTGTCAATTTATTCAACTCCCGGTAATCAATACACAATCGGAGTGACCCATCTTTCTTCTTAACAAACAACACTGGTGCACCCCATGGGGATATACTCGGGCGTATGAATCCTTTGTCTAACAATTCTTGCAACTGAATCTTCAACTCTTTCAGTTCAGCAGGCGCCATTCTGTATGGTGCTTTGGATACTGGTGCGGTACCCGGCAATACATCAATTGCAAATTCTACCTCTCTTTTGGTGGCAAACCCGGTAGTTCTTCTGAAAATACATCAGGAAAATCACATACCGTAGGAATATTCTATAATTCTAACTCACCCTCCTTCAATTCTAGAGCGAAGATTAGGTAGGCCTGACATCCCTTCCTAATCAGCCTTTTAGTCTTCATAAAAGAAATTATATTACAGAGATAATCTGATCTTTCCCCCACTATAACTATTTCTTCTCCATCAGAAACTTGAAGTGAAATTCTTTTGTTTTTGCAATCCACCATAGCTCAATGTTCCGATAACCAATCCATTCCCAAGATAACATCGTAATCTCGGAAAGGTAACTCAATTAAATTTGCATTGAAAAGTTGATGTTGAATCATAATAGGGCAATTCATGTACACTTTGTTTACTATCACACTGTGTCCTAAAGGATTAGTCACTTCAATATTTTCTCCTAATTCTTCTACACGCAATCCTTTCTCTTGTGCTAATGCAGTACATATATATGAATGAGATGAACCAGGATCTATCAAAGCATAAACATCATGATTAAAGAATGAAAATTTATCGACAATAACTTCGGTAGATTCTCTAGTCTCAGGCCCTCGGATTGCATAACTTCGCGCCATTCCTCCCGGTCTACCACTCTATGGTGCTTGTTGAGCCACATCATGCCCACTTGAACCACTAGCATTTCCTCTTCCCCTTCCTCTTCCACCTTGCATTGTAGGAGTAGGAACTACTGTAGGTGCAGATGTACTTATCTGTCTTTGAGGATAATTTGCAATCAAATGTTCCCTCGAGCCACATTTAAAGCAGACTCTACCTTTTCCCCAACATTCCCCTGTATGCATCCTTCCACAATTAGAACATTATGGAATATTTCCTCTGCCTCGACCTGAGGGTACACTAGCCGCTGACCCCGTACTTATGGTTTGTCTCGGTGAAAACCCTCTAAAATGAGATTGTGTTTGTTCTGATGTTCCCTTCTGTCTCTTACTTGGAGATTCTGAACTAGCTGGACCCTGTGATCCCTTTTGAAATCCAGACCTTTTAGCCATTCTTTATTGTCTATCTGAATTAATCTTCTCAATGCCCGTAGCAGCATCAACCAAGTCATTGAACACCCTAATCCTTTGTGCAAGTAAATGTACTCTAATTTCATCATTCAGCCCATCCTTGAATCTCTTACATCGCCTTACTTCATTGTCAACGATATCACGAGCATACCTCTCGAGTTTGAGGAATTGAACTTCATATTCTGATACAGTCATTCGTCCCTGTCTCAAAGACAAGAACAATTTCCTCTGCTCATCTTTGAATCGTTCGCTAACGTATTTCTTGTCAAATTGTTCCAAGAAAAGACCCCAGCTGATTTCTCCGGGTCGCCTTTCTCTCACAATATTATCCCACCACCTCCTAGCTTGTTCTTTGAGTAGACCTTGAACACAGTCTAATCTCTCTTCACCTGTAAAATGAAGCCTAGTCATACACCATTTAGTATGATCAAGCCAATCTTCTGCAATTGCAGGATTCACTATATCCCCTTTGAAATCATCAGCTGGAAGCTTCTTGATTCTTTCAAGAGGAGTTCTCTCCTCTCTTCTTTCAATGTGAGGTACTACAGGAACTTGGGGGATTCGTATGTTTCGTAGTACTTGTGTGATTACTTCAGTAGTTATATGCTGAAGTAAAGCAGCTTGTGCCGGAGTAGGTTGTTCAGGAAACCCATGAACTGGTGGAGGTTCATGTCTTTGTTCATCCCCTTGTCTAATACGGACCGTACTCTCAGCATCCTCTTCCTCAATCTGGTTGTGACTACTACTAGCCATAATTTATTCCTGAAAATTGGACCAAAGTGGATCAAACAACTAACATAACATATTTATATCCTAAATGGCATGTACATACTAGTCCTAGAATCGCCTAAACCTCAGCTCTGATACCAACAAATGTAACGCCCCCCCTATAGGGAGCGCCACGGTAACAATAAACACCCAATATAAAGTTTTAAACTCCAAATATTTTTCTCCAAATGCTAATTATTCTCCAAATATTTCTCAATGTCACTTTACATTTCTCACTCTCTAGTACATGCCATTATTCTACAAACCATAATATTACATTAAAATATAAATCCACCTCGAATCTTTCCTTAATTGCTCTTTAAGCTGATCCACCTGTACCACTTTGGTCCAAGCTATCTACAAGTTCTCCACCTACGCGTAGAAAATTAACTACACGCTAAGCAATTTGCTTAGTGGTGTCCATAAAAAAATATAACAACTTTGAATATTTTTAAAATAGAAACAAATTATATTTATAAGTCAAAAATAAATTAACCAACTTTATGGAACCAAATCACAAAACTTATATAGTAATCCTTTCAAAGTACAATCAAATTTGTACCCAATTTTTTTTCCAAACACTTTAACCACATATTGCCCAAAGTAAACAAGTCCTGAATAACGGTAAAATGGATACGGGAGCGGACAAGCCCGAAGCCAAAGCTTCAAAATCAATTTATCGGTCAAGCCCGAAGCCGAAGCTTCAAAAATCAATATATCGGTCAAGCCCGAAGCCGAAGCTTCAAAAATCAATATATCGGTCAAGCCCGAAGCCGAAGCTTCAAAATCAATATATATATATATATATATATATATCATAATATCGGCCAAAGCCCGAAGCCAAAGCTTCAATTGTTTGTACAGTACTGTACCCCCCTTTATTGGCGCCAATCTACCCTGACCCGTATTCTACTCGTTTAATAAGGGCAATAAATCAAAGTAACATCTTAAAAATTCCAGTATAAACCATCAATCACAATTCAACATATCTTCAGTAATTAAGAAATCCAAATCCCAAATTTTTAAGCATCAAACTTCAAATAAAACTCAATAAAATCAATATCATACTTTCCAGAATTTTTCCAGGTTTCGTAACCTGACTTCCCCTGCATTTTTCACTATCAAAACATCATCCAATCGAAGAACTTTCTTCTAAACATAATTCGACACATGTCTCAGCTTTCCAAATCCACCAGAATCACAGAAATCCAAATTTTATAACCAAAGTTATGATCAAAATACTAAACAGTGTACCAAGCTGAGATTTTCCGAAAACAGATTTCATGACTCAACTTCAAATGAAAATTTCACATTGAAAACGAACGAAATTAAACAAGGTTTCTTCAGAACATATGTTCGTTACTTTCTGTAGATATCAATAAAATCAAGAATCGTTCAAATCGGATTTATATAACGAGAGAAAACATTAAAACAAAACAGGTATATAATCTGGAAAATTTCCCGAAAAACCGAGAAATCGAAATTCGGGACACAAACCTTTTTCTATGCTCTTTCTAGCTCTCTTCTATCCCTTTTGCCTTTGATTTACTTGCAATAGCTTCCTCTACAATAGCCATATATAATTCTATCAAGATATTGCATAAATAAACTTCCTAATACCATAAATATGCTTAATCTACCATAAATTCTACTAATTAAGCTTTAATTTCACCAAAAATCACTCACCTCAAACTCGGGTTACTATTCATTTGAATCTTAATTTCTGAAATCCTCCTCTTCTAGTCTTGATTGACTGAAATTGATGATGATAGAGGGCTTAAGGATCGATTTCTAATAAGAATTCGAAGTTGAATCGAAGAAATCGGAAGTTTTTGGATTATAGAAATTTTTTTTTTTTTTGGTAAATGAAAGGGAGGAAGGAAATGATGAAGATAAGGAAGAGAAGAAGATAAGCTGTAAGTTTTGTATATATTGTCTTTTCTTTTCTTTTTTTTTTTCAAATTTCCAATATTGCCCTTGGACAAATAATTAAATGTCCAATTCATCCTTCTTACTATAATTAGCTCTTATTTCCTCATGCCTTATATCCAATAACAACAATAACAATAAAAAATAATTTCTATGATATTTTTAATACCATAGTAATTTATTATAAGCAAAATTTTGGAAATTTCGGTTCGTTACATTCCCCTCATTACAGGAACAAACTGCATCCCACATCTCGGCTTCTGAGAATGGTTCAACTAGGCGACAATTCTCCGATGCATCGACCGTTCTGAACTTTAGTCTTTCCAACTCAAACGGAATAACTGTAGTTTTCGAAAACAGGTTCAAATAGTAGTTTCGAATCGTAGCTGTGATCTCTATAGGATCGTTAGTGACTCTCCCACCAATTTCCAACTGTGAAATCCGATTACCTCTGAACCTAGCCGAAGCAATGCGGTGAAAAAATGCAGTATTGTCATCACCCAATAAAGTCCACTTCACTCTTGACTGTTGGTGCCGAATTTTTTCTTGGTTTCGTCTAACCTGAAACAATGTAGTTTTCACGTTTTGTAATTCAGACACGGTTGAAGCATCCAAAGGCCGACCCATACTAGAGTCAGTCAACTCTAAAACCCGGGCTTCCAACGATTTCAATCTACTATCCAATTGACCAAAATTAGACGAATGCCAAGGACGGATAAATCCCCATAATTTTTGCAGCTTGTAATCGACATCTCTATTCTTACACCCAGCCGTACCACAAATAGAACGCCACTTACTAGTGATAAGTGGCAAAAAAGTATCAACATCCCACCAACAGTTTAGCGATCTATCTACTCTCCTTCCCCGTCTCCTCGAAGTATGCGACTGGAAAATAATGGGTAAGTGATCCGATAGGGTTGAGTCTACCGTCATGAGTTGTAAATTCGGCCAGCTATCTAATAGACCACCTGACACCAACACTCGATCGATCCTCGAAAAGGACTGACTGTTACTCCACGTATAGTCCCTTCCACTAAAGGAACATCATACAACGCACTCACATTCACAAATTCTTGGAATCTTATCATAGAATTAGAAACACTCCCATTCCTACCCGCTCTTTCCAAATAATGAAGAATTTCATTAAAGTCACCACATAACAATACATTACCAACATCCCGAATAAGGGGCAGCAATTCAACCCATAATTGATTCCTCTCTACGGCTGTGACTGGCCCATATAAGCATACAATATCGATCTCAACCTGGTTCACGACCGAGCTCAGAATACACCATCTTACACCAACCGCTCTAACTGTACCCCTAACTACTTTAGAGTTCCATGACACAATTATCCCTCCCGACAAACCTTGAGCAGAAACACAATAATATGAAAAATCGTTATGGCCCCATAATTTCCTCACAATCATCTCTGATATATCCGACACCTTCGTCTCCACTAACACAACAACATGCAAAGACCATTTGCGGACACACGAACGAACAAAAAATTGCTTTGCTCCATTCGTGAGCCCCCCACGACAGTTCCAAGAAAGAAGGTTTACTGACATAAAGAAACGTGTACCAAACCTCGATTCAGACAGGCTATTCAAACTCTTGGCTCTTCCAGTACCTGCACAATTTGCTCCACATGTTGCTCCTGAAACAGCCCCAGCATCTCACCCACTTTAACGACCATTCTAGCCTCATTCTCGCGCGGTTCTGTAAGCTGGGCATTCATTATCACCCTATTTCTATTTGCCATGTCTGGCCCCGATGATCCAGACATTCTGCCAGTCTCCGAGTTTCCTCTAGCTGCCGAGTTCGCACTCTCATTACCGTCTGGCTCCCGTAAGGTAGAATTTTCCAAAATACCGTTATCCCGCAGCATTCTCGTGTCACAATCTTCCTCCGATATAGCCACTTCTTCAGATATCCCTACCGCCATTGAACCCTCATCCGACTCGTCCTCCGAGCTAGAGTAATCCTCCTGACACCTCGGACAGCTAACGGCCTGACGCATAGAAGTGTAAATCGTAATCTCCCTCTCCCCCATTGCTAACTTCAGATTGCGGCTCATAGTACCTATAGGAACTGACACTAAACAAGAAATCACATCCAATCGATCCGGCCGTTCCAAGTTGCACTCCATAGCCACCAGCCGACCAAATCTCCCAGCAAGGCTGTGAACTAATGATTCACATATAATAGTTGGTGGAATACCCATGAGATCAAGATACATGACACACTCGGAGGGAATAAAATTCCCCGCCAGACGCTCAATCGAAGACATAAGGTGGCTGAGAACCTTCCATTCATGACTAACAAAATTACTCATCGCATCTCCTGTGATAAAGGAGACAATCACGCACTCCCCACCAACAGGAGCGGCAAATTCAACATCAAAACCACGCTCACACAATAATTCATATATATTTCGAATATGAGATATATTGTGAAGCCGAATCAGGCAGGCCTTATCTTTCCACGAGGTAGACTGCACCATGCACTCCTCACTCTTCTGCGACTCATTCTTATCCATTGGGCTCGTCACAATCTTAGGCTGCCCCTTACTTGCCTCCTCTATAGAATTACGATGAGGGGCCGCGACATCAACATATGATCTCCCATCTCGAGGTGATTCGTGAAACACTCGGTTCACACGCCTAGATGACTTTCGGATCGGCTCCTGGATTTTCTGAACGTTCAAAGGCCTTGAGTATCTTGCCTTATAAGCCCGCAAACGAACCGCCCCAATTTCAACAGAATTCATCCTGTTCAAAGCTTCATAAAACGGAACAGTTACATCAATCGTAATGAACCCAAAATTCAAGTTCCTGGCGTTTCTCTTTTGTGCGACAAACACCCAGCCAGAAACTCCAAATCTCCCAAAAACCTTCTTCAGGGCTAGCGCATCGTAACCATTCGGAAAATTCTCAAAATAGATCTTGTTCGCTGTCGGATTTCTGGTGTTGGCAATATGATTAGGATTTGAATCCCTAATCTGCGAAGTGGCGGTAAAGGGCACATAAAAGGGATTACGGCGAGGGTTTGTGGTTTGGCGATTTAAGGTTGGCTCATGGAAGGGGTTTCGGTGTTGGGGCTGACGGCGGCTGGTGTCCGATCGGAAAAGGTTGGTTGATGGGCGATGGTGGCGGCTGTGTAGGGGGGCAGGATGGGTGCGGGTTAGGGTAGGGTTTCTCTCCATGGTTTTTGATTTTTGTTTAAACTTTATGAGTTATTATCTTTCCTCATCCTTTGACCCTCTCAACTCTGCTCAGATCGCCAAATCAAATCCCAATTCAAAACATTTTGACCCAAATCAGTTAAACTGCACTTTCAACCAAAGATTAACAGATAAAACTATCTTACAAAGAATCCGGGTGATGCAGAATTGAAAATCAAGGCTTTTTCTGAGTCAGGACTTTTAACAAACACCTTGAGTGCAGCGATGAAAGCCAGATGAGACAGACTTTGGTGTTTGGCTAATGGCAGGTGGGATGCGGGTAGAATGGTGGATCGAAGGATTAGATTGGAAAGGGGATTTGTGGGATTAGAAAGGCTGGTAAGGACAACGAGGAAAGGGGTTGGTGGTGGTTGGTAGCAGCCAACAATTGGTGGCGGTATTACTAATCTTTTACTGGTGTTTAACCTACTACTTGTGAGGTTCAACACTTTCAGCTCCTTCAAACTTGCTAATCTCTCAAAACCTAACAATTAAGCAGCTACTAATTAATTCATTTATGATGATAAAACCAACAAAATTAACCATTCGAAATCTGTTGATCTTGCAAGATTTAAAGAGTCCTAAAAAACCCTGAAAACTACTTGCTCTGAGATAATTTGGGAAATGGAATTGAAATTTTGTGAAAAAAATGAACAAAACCCACGTACACAGAAAATTTTAGAAATTGTGATTACGTCCCTAAAACAGAAAACTTAAAACTGTAATCATAAGAACATCTATTTACCAAAAAGCCTTTGCCAAAGGCATGTGTATTGACCGTTAACCCAATTCGATTCCGATAGAAAAAGAGTTGCCTAAACCCCACCGCTTTTTAAAGCCACAAATCTCGAAACTAAGAGCATCAGCCTCCTTTGCGCTCAGACTTCTTACAAAACTAACATAGACATATGATTAGATTAAAATTAATTACCTCGGTTATCAAGGGAGCCCCCGATTTTATTCCAGGACAAATCGAGGGTTGTAAGATGCTTAAAGCCATGAAACAAATTGGGATACCAAATATTGGGAGTAAGTTCAAAGGAAATATCATCAATGTCGAATTGGAAGACATTGGAGAGATGGAGGTCAGTGACATGAGCTGTAATGGAGTTGCACACAACTCTTTCCCATTTACAGCAATCATCATCAACCCATGAAGGCAGGAGATGATCTGACGTGGCTGGTTCTGATTGGGCTGATTCTTTGAACTGTAATAGCCCTAATCTCTCTTCTTCAATACAGCCTTCGTTCTCTGCTACAATATAAACCATAATTATACTGCATACTAACCATTGCCATTGCCTCCCCATTTTGTACTCCATTGATTCTATTTCTGCTATGTGTGTGTGTGTGTATATATATATATATATATATATATATATATATATATATATATATATATATATATATATATATATATATATATATAGTGTGTGTTGTTCTAAGTCACCAAGCTTTTGTTGCTATTTTAGTTTCCAATTCAAATGTGAGTGTTTTATTTTATATATATATTTTTTTATCATTTCTATTTCCAATCCCAAATGATTTCTATACTTTAATTTATCCACTTCATATTATGTAGACCTTGAAATCACATTAGTTATTTTATATAAATTTGCCTAGCAAATAAAAAAAATTAGGTTAGTAATTTTTTTTTCACAATTTTAGAACCTTAGCCAATGGCGATGACAGGAAATTTCACAGCGGGGCGAAAAATTCAATAAAAAAACTGCAACCTACGAATGCACAAAATGTTAATCTAATTAATAATGACATGCCACTAGTACATTTGCTCCTTTTGTTTAAGTTTCATTTTCTGTACATCAACTTGAAATTACTGTTAAGACTGAATTTGTGTTATTTACATGCTCAAGTCACATTCAGGTAGAATGAAATTTTTTTTATTTAATATAAGCGCAATTGGACAAATTTAAACATAAATACTTGAAATACCTTTTTCATATTTTATTTCATCCCACCAATTATATGATTTGAAATAATTACACAAAATACAGTAGAAAAAATTGTTTTCATGATTTTCTAAACAAGATATATATGATATATTCTAGAGTTACTTTATTTAACCATTACTTTGCCTTTTTTTACCATTGGATTAAAATAACCACCACTCATCTTATGATGAAAAGTGCAAACCCGATATATATATATATATATATATATATATATATATATATATATATATATATATATATATATATAATCTGCGACCTCTAAGATCATAGCTTCAAAGGCTCAATCACTCGACCAAGCTTTTGCCATTTTATTGGTCATTTATTTATTTTACTTGGGTTAACCCATTAAATATCACAGATTGAGATTCTCTAAAATTGAAAAACAACTTTAGTTAATATTTGAGCATATCCTACCCATCCATTTCATTTTGAAGGGCTAGAATTTAATGCACATGCACTTTCCCAAAAAGATTTCTCTCACTTCCTCAGACCCTATATCTCTCTAACTTTACTCTAAAGTTAATTTAGAGAATCCTAATCCAAATATTACTCCCTCCATCTTTCAATAAGTGTTACTTTGTGAGTAAAACTCTTTTGAAATATATTTCACTTTTCGGATTACAATGTAATGGTAAATGATAAAAAAATGTAAAAAGAAGAATTATTTTAAAGGTATACTAGTTTTCCGTCCTGTTCAAAAAACTAGTCACTTTTGGGTTTTTCATTAAAATTAATAAACATTTAATATACTATTAAGATGACTAATGTATGCTTAATAAAATTCTCTTTCATCTTAATTACCAATTGATAATTTCATCAATACTTACTCTTTTCCCTAATTAATACAAGGGTAAATTGGAAAAAAAATTGTGAATGTTGTATTAATATTCTAAAAACGACAAGTAAAAGGAACAAATGTAAAAAGCTTAAAATGAATAGTTTTTGGAATCGAATGAAGTAGTATTTTTATTGTCTCATTTAATATAATCTTGATATGCGAGAACTTATTAAAAGTGACACTTATTGAAAAAATAGAAAAAGTTTTTTTTATCATTAATTATGATGTTGGGACCCATATTGAGAAAAGTAATTACCGCTCCCTATGACATTCGCCATCCAAAATCAAAATGAATTGATATGATTTGGTCAAATTTACTCTAAAATTTATACTCTAAAATTTATTTTCAACTTTAAAGAATCCAAATCCTTCTTGAACAATAAAATTCTTATGGAAAAAACACAGAGAAAGATGACCAATGGTGAAGCAGCATTCATGGCTGCCTTTAGGTGGGCTTGCCGAAACCAATAGAGTTTTCGGGAGATTGGGTGGGGCTTTGCCTCTGCAAGCCCTTAATTGAATCAAAATAAATTTTTAATTTGGTATGGTTATTTGTCATTTTGTTTGGTTTAAAGTATTAATAAATAGGTTTTTTAGCCTAAAATTAGATTATTAAAATATTTGTCATTTACAATTTTTTAGGTAATTTTTTCATTATTCTTCCAACTATGTCCTTAGTATTAATTGCACTTGGGTTAAAAAATTAAGGTATTAATTTGAGATATGAGGGTAAACTACTATTTTCATATTCTTAATAAATGAGTTTATTAAGGGTAAACTACTATTTTTCAACCCATTATTTTTTCAACTTTATCCTTATTAAGGGTAAACTACTATTTTCATATTTTTAATAAATAAGTTTATTAAGAAGCGTGAAAATAAGTAAAAAAATATGGAGAGAGTAATAATTTTTTATTACTAATATAGTGCTTTGAGCTTATTTTTTCTGCATTTGTGTGTGTTTCTGATTGGATAATGTTCTCTATAATTTTTTGTACTGAACTGCTATGAGTTGCCCATTTTTACTTCGTGTCGCCCTCCTAAATAGACACTCATGCCCTTTCCTTCAAAAACTACTCTCTCCCTAACCTTAACTCAAAAATTCAAATTTCAACTCAATTTTTACTTTTAAATTTCAACTCAATTTTTACTTTCAAATTCTCACTGTTTAGAGATAGGGCCGTCCGGGATGACGGCTCCATCTCAAAACGACCGTCGGATGAAAGACCATGAACAATGATGGCCATCCGAAATGGCCGTCCATCTTAGACGGCCATCAACAAATGCCAGCCAGCATAGCTGGCCGGCCATTAGCAATGTCGGCCGGCCTGCATGGCCAGCCGACATTAAAAAATTGGTTGTTATTTTTTTAAGGATATTTTTATCTTTTCGTGGGGGCGACGTAAAGTAAAAACGGATGACGCTTAGTAAAACCCTTTTTAGGTAATAGAATATTTCCACAGAAAAACCTCAGGAATGTTAGTTAAATAGAGAAAAGACAAGGGTTTGTGTATTACACGTTAAAACGCGGTTCCCTGCCAATGTTTTCCATATTGGTGGCGCCAACATAGATATATCACACTCTTATTCCTCGGTTTACTCAAATATATTCCATGATTTGGCAAACTTAGAACAAATTTTCTTGCTTTCTTTTCTCTTAATATGATTTGTGTTGGTAGAATTCCACTTAACTATGAATATTAAAGTTTTGATAATGGACCTGTCAAAGAAAACTAGTATAATTAAACAACAACTGATTGCAACATAATGGTTGTTTAATGCTAATTGCTGGAACCCATTACGCCGACACCATTATTAATCTATATATCTGGACCGATAACAATTATGTACATTTGAGTCATGTACACATCCAGTTTAATCCTCAATCGCCAATTTGTGGTATCTTAAAGGGTAAGATAGCTAACCTCAAGGTTGAAGGTTGCTCCGTATACATCCTAGGGTGACTGAATGATATTCAAATTCAACATATAGTTTTTTAATTTTTGTTCGAGAATTTAGTACATTGAATATTTTGACACGCTTAAATGTCCGTGTCTTAATTTTAGAAACGGAATAATTAATGGGTCGTGTTGGAAATTTGTTCGGAAAGTAAATAAGAATCGGGTCTTTGACGTGTGAATTTTTTTTAATGTTTTGTGTGTCGATGAAATCCAAAATAATAGAAGTTGGACTCTATCCATACATATGGTAAAATTAGTTTGAAAATGTTCGACTTCAAGTTTTGTGTAAAATGACTTTAGAATACTAAAAACAATGAAAGAGCTTGTTGCACTTTGAGCCATGAAAGAGCTTCTTTACATGATATTGTACAACATAAGTGACAACCTTCAAATAATTGTCAAGTTTGCTTCATAGTTCATATTTTCCCCTTCCCTATAAAGTGGATAACTGATTAGCATGGTTGCCAAATCCGGCCCGGTCTCTTAAACTAGTAAAGGTAAAGGGTCAGGCCCGGTCCTAACAATATGGCGTCCTAGGTAAAAATTATATAAAAATAATAAAATAGGCATTTTGATAAAAAAAAAGGTGTATTTGTGGGGAATTGAACACATAACCTTTGGGTTAAATTTATTACCTATCAAGCCAACATTAATTAATGTTTATGTTTACACTCACTTTAACTACTAAATGCTTAAACGAAAAAATATTTTTGAGCCCCTTTCGACTATGGGCCCTAGGCGGTCGCATTTCGTGCACCTCCTATTGAGCCGACCCTGTAAAGGGTTAAAGGTTAATAGATCAACCGGGGTTGAACTGAGTTTCAATTATTTATAATAAATATATTAAAAATTATATTTTTTTAAATTAAAATATGATAGAATAAACAACAAACTATTATCTTGTATTAAAATTAAGATCAAAATTAGTGTAACCATACTTAATATTTTGATATCTACACATAATTAATTTTCCTTACTCATTAAATAGTAAACTAATTGTTTTATATTGAAAAATAAATAAAGTTTTTTAAACTTAAAAAAACTAAATAAAGTTAATCTATAGCAAGATTAAGGCTCTGTTTTTTTCAATTTTTAAAAGTTGAATTGAACTAAAGTTAACTGAATTAAACTGAACTGAACTAAAATTATTTCAGTGTAAATTTATAACTGTGCATGACTAAACTGAACTGAACTGTACTGAGCTAAACCGAGCGACATTGAATTATAGTCCAAAATAACACGGCCTAAAATCTTAAAAAACAAAAAGGAAAGCAAAGGATACAATAAAAATATCTATAATCAATAGTTAAAATAAAAAAATATTAAAATTGTTGATTATACATAAAAACAAAACTATAAAAATTAAAAAGTTATAACACAAATTATGAAATTAAAATTGAAGAAATTGAGATAAAAGAGCAATAAGAGACACATATAAAAATTGAATTCACTTAACTTTAAATCGTCTAAAACTTAAAGATTATAATTTAATAGGTTTTTATTTAACATAAATTAAAAATATTTCCAAATTATTGACCTATTATTCAATCCGAGGTCACTGGTCCAACCGTTGGGTCAAACGGATAATTAGCGGATCACTATGTAGTGTGTTTATAGGATCACCCGATCCGTTATTATCATCGGATCCGGGTTTTTCCAGTTCGACCGGTCGGAACTTACAACACTGCTGATTAGTACTTAAACTCAGCTCAAGGAGGTGCAGGGGATCATTCAGTTACTAGGGATTAGGGAAGGATCCAGACAGTTGATTGGCTCCAAGATTCAATGTCTCAAGTGATAAAAGACTAGGAACAGTTGATAAGATAGTGTTGTTGAAGTAATTAGAAGAAAGATCCAAAGCCTTTTAGCTCATAAGGATTTCCATAGAGTTCTCGCGATTTGAAGTTTGTGAGATCTATATAGCCGACTTGACCTGACGTAAGAGTAAAGTTTAATTAGCTGTTATTGTGATACTTGTAAAATGGTTATATTATAGTATTTCAAATATTTGTCATAGCGAGTCAAGATTATGAAATCAATCAAATTCATTTCATTTTCATAAATAAAATTAGTAAATGTATATTATAAATTAAAATAAATTAGATTGCATTGTATTGATCTCTTTCTAAAAACAAAATTTCAAAGCACACTGAAAATAGTATTGGAAATGAGATAACTTACTAAAAGTGAGGTGCTTTGCTAAGTTAGCCTTTGAGGCAACAAGAAAGAGGCCCAACTTCAGCTCAAATCCAATTATTCCGGTCATTTCCCCATTTTGGCCTACTTCAAGCCATCTTTCATTTGTTGCTTTCTTTACAGGTAAAACACCTAAATAGGCTACTTTTTTACATTTATCTCGCAAACCGTTCATTTTTTCGACATGCTGCTTTAGACTTTTTTGTTGGTCTCATTTTTATCTTCTCTTCGAAACTCCATTCATTATTGATATATTTTTTTCAATTTTTTTTGACTTGTTACAAACTTATTACATATCTGTTAAATTGACTTGTATCGGGCTTATAAGCCCACAAAACTGCATATCCCAGTCTCACACAACCCCAAACAACTGAGTAGTATAATGATGACGGTATCCACTAGTTTCCATCAAGACTTGAAAATCATCCAAAGATTTCAGGAAATATACAATGTTGAACTGAGTTTCGTGAAGTAACAGCATCGTTTTCCACACCATCGCCATCCTATGATTTAACAAAGGAAATCACACATTAAAACATCTTATAGCATCTGACTGACCTAGAAACTCGAACTGATTGCTTACCCATCGACAAGCTAAGCAAGTTTTGGATATAACTGTTCGTCACGTATACGATTTATCTCGTACTGGTTGGTTTTCAACAATGTATCTTGTATGCAGATGACTTATGGCTACTTTTAATTTCTCCAGTGATTTACTATTTCTACCCTTTTTCTTCTGCTTATTTAGCATAGTCACTTTCTTCTGATGCTCATATTTCACAACTTTCCAAAATAAATTTCAACCTGTTACAAACCTTTCACTTTCCCACTGAGACCCCACATGAAAATTTTCAGAAAAAAGAATCTATGAAAATCGAGAGATCATACCATACTCCTGGATAAGCAGCATGTTTAGTACAATAAAGTTGAAGCTGATGTGAAATAGTGATTCTGTTTACAAATTGTATAGGTGAAAGCTGCAATCCATAATCAGCACCATAAGTTTTTCTGTGAAAGACGTTATCCGCGCCGAATCTGTCTGGTTCACTCTCTCTGGCACACCGATGGGAATAAAATGGTTCCCTTGGGAATATTGTATGACTCTGTCAATAGGAAATCCCTCTCAGCCATGTGTGGCACCAATGCTATCGGCGTTGTAATGAGGCTATCGGATTCTGGTGACCAGATGCTCAGCATCGTGAATAAATATGATAAACCTTCCAATAACATAACGAGCAGAGAAACTAAATGAGGAAGAGAAAGTGGATTGTTGATCCCAGAACCTAGTTGGGTCCCTGACTAAGGAAACTGCATAGCCGATTTAAGGAAATTGCATTGCCTATGAATTGCCTGGAAAGTTAGAATTTAACACTATTGTTTTCTTCTTCTTTCGAGAAATCAGATCTGTTTAATGTAGGTTTAGCATTATATCCTGAACTTAGAACCGCACCCCTGTTATCAGGGAATTGGGAAAACCATCAAAACTGTTATTCAAGATGTAAGTGACATGGCCATTTGCATCAAGCAGGCCTATTCACTTGGAGATGTCATTCTGAATTTTCTGAAAAGTAATTTTGTAATTGTTGTACCAAATTCGAAGTATGAATGAAGAGAATGCCAACCAATACTCAAGTTTAAATTTTCATATAAATGGAATTGAAGCAATTGTATACATTCAAAACAGAACATATATAATGAAGAAACTATATACCTTGCTTCACTCCATCAGTAACACTTACCGATTCATATAAAGCAAATTTATACCATGTTAACAAAAATCTTACTCAATTCAATAAAGAATTACCAATGCTGTAAGCTGTAAAATAGGGTACATCAGAAAAGAAAGAAGTTACAGAGTGGAACAACAATTTTGCATTTGAATTTAACAGACTACAAACATTACATCAATGGTTCGAAACAAAGTAAGAAAGTAACTTTCGATTCCTCATCCTTCCACTCAACGTCTTTCCACTAATCTTCCTCTGCTTTTATCACCACTTCATTTGCTTTGGTTATAGTAAAGTTCAATGGAATCTTTTTCAGCAAGCAGCAATCAATTATTTCCATTTTCTTAAGACACTCAAAAGGCAATGCTCTCCGGTATATGCTACTCAATTCTGGTAAGTTATCCAGTGATAAAATTTCAAGTTTTTCAAACAGCTTTAGACTTTTTCTGCCTCAGTTTCTCTCAATTGCTCACTGCTGATTATTTCTTGGATCTTTTCACAGCTTTTGACTGTCAAGATTGTGAGGTTTGGGACTAGAATAACCCATGCCACCTCTTCCAAACTTGAGCACTTCTCAAAGGTTACTTCTCGAAGCCTTTTGAAACTTCCTGTCCGTAGAAGCTCTGGATAATGCACATTGAACTCTTTTAAACATTGTGCTTGATGGATTTCAAATGTCAATAAATTCTTCATATTTGCTAAAGGGGTAATATTGAGCGTCTTTGAACCCCGGCAAACTTCAAGTGAAAGAGATTCGGCACAGCTTAACAGTTTAGTGCTGTTGAAAAATGTATGAAGAGCAGAAACACAGGTTATTGTGATGCTTAGCACTTCGAGATGTTTCAAGGACAACAATGCATTTATATCCATATTACCAACAGAAAGCATATTACTTGCCTCTTCCTCTACAGAAAATCCACAGCGAAACATTTTTAGACTTCGCAATGATGACAAACTAGGTATCAATTCTTTGGGAATCATACAAAGTTGATCATCATATTCCAAATTCAAACACCTCAACTTTGTTAATGTTTTTAGTTCGATAGGCAACCATTCGATCCACGTGTGTTATAAATTAAGATATTGTAATGAAACCAAAGTTGAAACTTCCCGAGGTGCTACTACGATCCCGCTATTCGACAGATCTAAAACCGTTAAATTGTGCAAATATGAAGAGTATCTAGGATTGATCATAATGAAACGTTATGGTCGAGTAGGAAAATGAAAAAATTGGGAGGACCATCAACAAAGATATTCACCATAGAATTCCCCATGGATGAAATCCATCCTATGGTTTCATTGGTTGTACTTCTAACACTTTCTTCTTCATAACAACTTTGTTCTATATTTAATAGACCGCGCTCGAGGAATCTGAACATGATTGCTAGAAGTGAACCACAATTTGGGATGACCTTGATTACTCTTGCTTTAGCAAAATCATGAATAGTATCTAACAATTTCACACAATCATTTCCTCCTTCTTCTAAGAAACCTGCTCTGATTAATGTATGCATAACATCATATCCCAAACTTAAGGCCTCACCCCTAGTTTTATAAGGACCAATAATGTTCTCACAAATCCAAAAATCAATCAAATCCTTCTTAAGAATGGTGAAATCCTCTGGAAACAAGCTCAAGTATGAAAGGCAAGAACTAATTTTGGAATTGGGTAAACTATCAAAACAAAACTTGAAGATGCTTGTTACCTCGTCGTAGGTCTTCCTTTGCCGATGTTTTTTCTATCTTGCGAACAGCAGATTCCCATTCTCTGCGAGTCTTCTTGCAAGACATGGCAGCACCAAGAACTGAGATCAAAATGGCCAAACCCTTGCATTTACTTATCAATTCTCGAGCAATCTCCGCAATAACTACATTTCGAAGAATCTTATCATCCCCAACCTTAATCTGGAACAATTGGCAAGCATCTTCCTCTGAGAGCTCCTCCAGTTTGAATACAGTATGAGCTCCCATACGCTCAGAGGCCTCTGTAAACCGTGTTGAATATATGAGCTTAGACCCTTCCACTCCGAGACTTTTCGGATCAATGTCGAACCATAGATCATCTAAGAACAATACAGACTTGCTGTAGCTGATTTCCGCACGGATGAATTGGGATTTTTCATAGGAGCTTTTCCCCACCCAATCGTAATCAAGCAACCCTATGGATTTAGAGATGTCGTCCAGAATTTTATGAAATGTTAACATTGAAGATACAGTGATACAAATCACAGCGTCGAAATGATTAGTGGAGATTAATTTGGAGTAGAGTTGTTTCATGAGAGTAGTTTTCCCGATGCCTCCAGGATCGACTATGGCAATCGATGCAGCCGATTGATCCATCAGCAAATTCCAAGCTTGATGGATTAGAGAATTCTGCCCCACCACAGTCACGGACATTTTTTTTTTTATCAAACAGTCA
The DNA here is from genome assembly GCA_947683365.1 of Euphorbia pulcherrima. Lineage (NCBI taxonomy): Eukaryota > Viridiplantae > Streptophyta > Magnoliopsida > Malpighiales > Euphorbiaceae > Euphorbia > Euphorbia pulcherrima. The sequence goes on from CANTUS010000016.1 coordinate 13,102,496, forward strand.
CAGACATTCTAAGATGAAGAATATCAAAGACTGGAGGAGTTGACTCTTTGAGCCTCTTTCTGTTGACTGGCCTGTAAGAGGAAATATTCCATTTTAATAATATTTTTAATACAATTAATTAAAAATTTATTTTATATTAATTCATTTATTTATTTTTATAATAAATATTAGTTATTATTTATTTAATTTTTTAATATTGATAATTAAATAAAAAGTTAATTTATTAAATTGATTAATATTTTTATATTAAATATTAAAATAAGTTGTAATTAAATAATTTTTTTATTATTTAATCACATTATTTTAAATAAAATAAATATTTTAATATAACTCTTTTTATTATAAATATTATCTATTTTTAAAATTATCCACGTATTATTAATATAAATTTATATTTTATACGTAACATATTTCTAAAATCGATTATGTAGTGTATATGCTCTAATTGTGCGTTGGCTTTTGTCCGATTTTATAACACGCAGGATAAAAGAAAGCGTGTCTTTCTGGATCTGCCAAATACACTTTTTTGAACAATTCCTGTTTGTTTAGATAAACTTGGTCAATAGTTATTGTTTGTTTTATTTATTTATCAAATCTTTATCTATTATTTTGTAAATAATTAGTTTATGCTTTCATTCTAAGCTAGATCACATATATCAGATTCAATATATATGCCTTTTGATAATGCTATTCACTTTTCTTTCGTCTGCTTGTTCTTTTTTTAGTTAATTAACTGCAACATAGTATGACATTGGACTTTCACAATTTTTTAGTTTTATGTGAAAAAATATTTAAAAAAGCTAAATGATATAGGTTTATAAGTTAATTGGGTCCTCTAATTAATTAGATTAGTCTTTTAGGCTTAGTTCTTCTAATTAACTTGTAATAATTGGTCTCAGAGCAACTCGGAGTGGTGGCCTACGGGGTGGTAGCCGTGACCAACGCGAACGTCGCACCTGAAGGAGGGTTGAATGTTATGTGGAAAAATACCGAGGGAGAATCCCACATTGCTTGGAAAAATCAAGAGATATGAGTTTCTAAGTTAATTGGGTCCTCCAACCCAATGGATTAGTCTTTTGGGTTTAGCTCTTTCAATTAACTTGTAACAATAATGTTATGTGGAAAAACACCAAGGGAGAATCCCACATTGCTTGAAAAAGCCAAGTGATATGAGTTTATAAGTTAATTGGGTCCTCTAACCCATTGGACTAGTCTTTTGGGCTTAGCTCTTTCAATTAACTTGTAATAATTGGTATCAGAGCAACTCGTAGTGGTGGCCTACGGGGTGGTGGCGGTGACTAACGCGGCCGTGACCAACGCAGCCGTTGTAGGACGTTGGTCCTGATGGAGGGTCGAATGTTATGTGGAGAAATACCAAGGGAGAATCCCACATTACTTGGAAAAGCCAAGTGATTCGAGTTTATAAGTTAATTGGGTCCTCTAACCCATTGAACTAATCTTTTGGGCTTAACTCTTCCAATTAACTTGTAACATCTAGAGAGATTACATGCATAATAACCGGGTACTAATTAATCTTTGTATGTCTCATATAGCATGAATGTGGTTATTTGATCATTTTATACGAGTTGAAAGAGATAATAAGATACTTCAGACAAATTTAAAAAAAATATATAAGTTGTTTTGTCAAGTTAAGGTTGATAGTATAGAAGTTATGAAAGTTCGAGAATTAATCTAACTATACAAAAAACTTTCTGGTTCATTCAGTGTCTCCATATCAACAACTTTATTTTCGATACGAAATTAGATGTAATATTTATGCTTATTACTGAATTTCGAATGTTTCATAAGGCCATTTTATTATCAACTTTAGTGGAGTCAGAGTTGGGATCCGGATTTTGGTGAGGCACAATTTCAAATGAAGAAAGAGAAGTACAGGTAAACCAACAACATAATGTAAGTGAATTTGGGCAAAAGAGAGGAATGAGTAACAATAACATTTTTGGATGACGAAACTAATATTCGTAAAAGTATTAGAGTTTGACTCGACAATTAGCTTTTATAGTTAGGTTGGTTTTGTAAAAAATGTATTATAAAATCTACGTATGATTAGAGTTGACATATAAGAAATTGTTGGATAATTAACGTTTAATAAATTTTATTAGCATGAAAGAAAAATCAATATAAATGAAAGAAAAAATAGATTAAATATGGTATCTTATAGAAAGAGAATAAATGATTTATTTAATAAGTTTTATCTATTCAGAAAAAATTATATAAAAAATTAATGTGTAAAGGAGTTAGAATATAGCAAATGTTTTAGCCTGATGGATGGGAGTGAATTTGTGGTATTAGAGGTCTCATGTTCGAGTTATAAGTGTGGGGATTTATCTTTATAGTTAAATGTAAGTAGACCGCTGGGAAATGCTTACTAGAAATAAGTACCGCTTTTAATGTAGTTTAACTAGTCATAACTAGCTGTAATTTAGTCATATGCATTATCTAGGAACAGACCATAATTACTGCAGAAATATATACATTAAGAACAGAACAGAACAGAATAGAACAGAACATAAATACTGCAAATCATATGCATCAGCAAGGCTATTGATTTATGTTTGTTTCTTTTCCAATATTTAATCTTATGCTCTCTTTCAAAAAGACAACTGCCGATTTCTTAATCGCTAGCGTAATTAGGCATTGGTTCGCCGGGGACTTTACAAGCCTGGAAATGGCACTTTTTAAAGAGATAAAAGAGCTGTTAAAAAAGAGCAAGAGAAAAATAAAAGAAACAAGATAAGGTGTCAATATAAGAACAATAAAAGAACAATAAAAGAAACTCAAGATGTTTGCTTCTCATTCATTTTGTGCATAGTTTTACTGATTCCTCCCGGACCCACTACGGCAATTTATCTAGCCACTGATTCATCCATGAGCAAACTCCAAGGTCACTAACATTGTGACTACTGTACTAAACTCAAAGTATGAATGAAGATGAAAGCCGACCAATACTCAAGTTCGAATTCTACAGGAATGGAGTGGAGGCAATTGCATACATTCAAAACAGAACACGAATACTGCACTTCATATGCATCAAGTTTTTCTCTTACTCGCTTTCAATAACACACTACAACACATTTATTGCTTGTTGTACCATAATAACAACAAAATTTACTAAATCCAATATATAATTTCCAATATCATAAGCTGTAAAAGAGGGTACATAAGAAAAGAAGTTACAGAGTGGCACAACAATCTTGCATTTGAATTTAACAGACTACATATATTACATCAATGGTTTGAAACAAGGTAAGAATGTAGCTTTGGAAGCTTCATCCTCCCACTCAACTTCTTTCCACCATTCTTCCTCTGCTTCTATTACCAACTCATTTGCCTTTGTGACAGTAATGTTTAGTGGAAGCTTTCTCAGCAAGGAGCAATCGGTTATTTCCATCTTTTTAAGGCACTGAAAAGGCAAAGCTTTCTGGTATATGCTACTGAGTTCTGATAAGCTATCCAATGATAGAATTTTGAGTTTTTCAAACAACTTCAGATTTTCTTCCGCCTCAATTTTTCTCAATCGTGCTGTGCTTGTTATTTCTTGGATTTTGTCACAGCTTTTGACCTTCAAGATTGTGAGGTTTGGGACTAGGATAACCCATGTCAACTCTTCCAAACTTGAGCAATTCTCAATGGTTACTTCTCGAAGCCTTTCGAAACTTCCCGTCCTTAGAAACTCTGGATAATGCACATTGAACTCTTTTAAAAGTTCTGCTTGATGGACTTCAAATGTCAATAGATTCTTCATAATTGCTAAAGGGGTAATATTGAGGGTCTCTGAACCCCAAAAAACTTCGAGTGAGAGAGATTCAGTACAGTCTAACAGCGTACAGCTGTTGAAGAATGTATGGAGAGCAGAGACACAGGTTATTGTGATGCTTAGCACTGTGAGACGTTCCGAGGACAACAGTGGATTTATATCCATATCTCTAAGAGAAAGCATATTACTTGCCTCCTCCTCCACAGAAAATCCGCAGCGGAACAATTTTAGAATTCGCAATGATGACAAACTAGATATCAATTCCTTTGGAATTATTCGAAGTTCATCATCATACTCCAAATTCAAACACTTCAACTTTGTCAATGCTTTTAGTTCAATAGGCAATCGATCGATCCACGTGTGTGATAAATTAAGATATTGTAATGAAACCAAAGTTCAAACATCCCGCGGTACTGCTACAATCCGGCTATTTGACAAATCTAAGACCATTATGTTGTAAAAAGATGTAAAACGTCTAGGTTTGATCATAATGAAAGGATTATGGTTGAGTAGATAAGTGGAAAGATTTTCAGGAACATCATTAAGAATATCCGTAATGGAATTCCCCAAGGATGAAATCCATCCTATGGTTTCTATGTTTGTAACAAGTTCTATTGCTGCTGTAACACTTCCCAAAGGATCACCCATCATGATTCTGAAAACAACTGTTGAGAATTTACCCAAAGTACGGATAAACTTATAGCTAAACAAATTTGGACCATGATATGTAGGTTGAAGGAGTTGAGCAGAGTTGAAAATTCGAGACTTAGTTACTCTAGAAGCACCAAAATCACGAATCATATCTAACAATTTCACACAATGGGTTCCTTCTTCTTCTAAGAAACCTGCTCTAATCAATGTATGCATTACTTCATATCCCAAACTTAGAGCGTTATCCCTAGTACTATAAGCACCAACAAATTTCTCACAAATCCAAAAATCAATCAAATCCTTCTTAAGAATAGTGAAATCCTCAGGGAACAAGCTAAAGTATGAAAGGCAACATCTAATTTTGGAATTGGGTAAACTATCAAAGCAAAACTTGAAGATGCTTGTTACCTCATTGTAGGTCTTCCGTTGCCTATGTTTTTTAAACTTTCGAACAGCAGACTCCCATTCTTTGTGTGACTTTCTACAAGACATGGCAGCGCCAAGTGTAGAGATTAAGATGGGTAAACCCTTGCATTCACTTATCAATTCTCGAGCAAACTCAGTGACAATTACATTTTTAAAAATCTCATCATCCCCGACCTTACTGCGGAACAGTTCCCAAGCATGTTCCTCTGAGAGCTCCTCCAGTTTGATGACAGTATAAGCAACCATACGTTCAGGGAGGTCTGTACTCCGAGTTGAATTTATGAACTTAGACCCTTCTACTCCCAGACTTTCCAGATCAATATCGAACCATAGATCATCTAAGAACAATACAGATTTCCGGCTGCTGAGTGCTGTACGGATGAGTTGGGATTTTTCGTTGGAGCTTTTCCCCACCCAATCGGAATCAAAAAGCCCTATGGATTTGGAGATGTCGTCCTGAACTTTTCGAAATGTTAATTTTGATGAAACTGTGATCCAAATCACAGTGTCGAAACCCTTGGTTGAGATTACTTTTGAGTAGAGTTGTTTCATGAGAGTGGTTTTACCGATTCCTCCTGGACCTAATATGGCAATCGATGTAGCCGATTCATCCATCAGCCAATTCCAAGCTTGATGCATCACAGAATCCTGCCCCACCACAGCTGCAGACATTTCGTGATAAATCCAAATGATGAAGAAGATCAAAGACAACAAAAGGAGACGGTTTTTGCGTTCTTCTGAAAAATAATTGGTTTAGGGCATCTACAATTGTTCCCAACTCTACTTCAAATTTGGTATTTATTGCTTTAAAATTTTATTTTATTTTTTCATTTTTTAAATTCAAATATATATTTTAGATTATAATATTATTTAATTTAAATTCAAATATATATTTTAGATTATAATATTATTTATTTAAATAATAAATTTTTAAATTTTATTTTTATGAATTATTATAAATTTTTTGCAATTATAATTTTAAAGTTGAAGTAAATTTAATAGTGAATTTGAAGTGAGGTTAAAGAACTCTGTAGCAACTCCAAATTATTAAATAAAGTAGAATTTGCACAGAAAAATGGAGTGTAAGGTTGGAGATTGCCTTACTCTGACTGGGGCCTCTTTAAAATAACCAAACTTTAACAAGAAGTCATTATTTTTAAATTGAGTTTTTAGTTATTAAACTGACTTAAATTGGGGAAATAGATTGATGATTAAAGAATAGGGGTAAACTTAAAAAAGTATAGAGTGATTTCATTCATTTGTAAAATGGGGTTTGAGGAATTTTTTTTACAAAATAGGGTATGTGGTTTCAAACAATTTGCAAAATGGGGCCTATAATTTCAAAATAGTGGTGTTACATTGAATATTTTAAATAATTCAACATTATAATAATTTAACCTTATTATTTTAAAATTATATGTCATGGAGTAATTTTACAAGATTTTTTTTTATTTTTTGCCATTATTTTAAAGTTTGTTATTATAATTTATTTTAAAAAATATTTGCAGCATTAAAAAAATTTCAAAAATTGTCACTAATGTGTATTATATTTTTAATAACTATCTCGTAAAAATTCAGATAAAAATAAATAAATTATCTATTTCCGTGACATAATTAAATATTGAAGATCCTTTATTTGTAAATTTTTTGAACCATAGATCCCGTTTTGCAAAAAAAATTCCTCAAACTCCGTTTTACAAATAAGTAAAACCATAAGGTACTTTTTTTAAGTTTGCCTATAAAATAATTGCTAATTAAGTGTTAAAACTTGTATATGTAAACAAATTAAATGAATAAAAAGAGTCATTTCGCTTCAATATCAATTTGTGATTTTCCTTTTTCTTATGCAAATCATGTGGATAAAAAGATTCTTTGATTGAACTTTTGGGTTTTGCACTTTTGTGATATTTCTCAACTGTTGAATTTGAAATCAAAATATGTTGATGTAGGTTGTTGGTGCAAACAAAGGAGGAGTGGTTGCTTTAGTGGAAGGTCTTCCAGGATTTGTCCCTTTCTCTCATATATTATCTGTTGGTGCCTAAACTCAGTTTTATGATATATCCTTACGCTGCAACATAAACTGTGGATAAAAAGTGTAGTTGTTAGACGAGCAAGGCGCACTAAGCCCCAAAACAGGCTAGGCGCGTCCAGAGGCGAGGCGCGCGCCCGAGATGCTCTAGGCACAAAATATGTGCAAAAAATATTTGTTCGAAAAGTGAAGTTAGATGCAATAACAGTATCAAAAAAATAACTAAGAGAATTGTTAGATGTACTTATGTATTTAAAATTTACAAATTGCTCTAGGAATATCTGCCTTAATATGAAATTAATTAGGAATATGTAGCCTTTTATTATTAATAAAATTCTTAATAATAGTGGAAATCACATATTATAGTATATTAAAACCCTGAAATAGCACCCCTGATCTGAGCCCGAGGCGCATCATTTCGCATGTAAGATGATGAGGTGCTGAGGGTGGCGCCCTATAAAACATCCGGAATTCACTCAAGCGTGATCTTGATCAAACTATCACACATTTCACAAGCTCATAATGTTTGCTTCTCCTTCATTTTCTGCATAGTTGTTTCATGAGAGTAGTTTTATCGATTCCTCCTAGATCCATGCCGCCAATTCTGATTGATCCGTAAGCATACTCCAAGCTCAATGCATCAAAGATTCAAGCCCAACGGACACTGTAACTACTCTATTAATATCAAATTCAAAGTACAAATGAAGATGAAAGCCAACCAATACTAGTTTGAATTTTAACAGGAATCGAGTGCAGCCTATTTGACAGCTTTTGTCGGATTATAAGTACTTTTGAATTAGTGCCATACAAAACTTAAAGTAAATATAAATTCACATTTCCTCATAAATAAGAGTACTAGAACTATTTCGTGTGAAGGAAATGATTGCTAGAAATTGTTGATATATAAAAAATAAATAAACTTAATTCAAAAAATTGAAAAATAAAAGATGAGGTAGAAGGAGGTGAACGCAGCCTGCAATATTTGCAAAATTGGTTGATTAGCATATAACAAAAAATGGGAAATAAGGAAGACAAAATCAAGATCCATGCCGGTTGAATAATGCAATATGGACAAAGCTATAATTTGGTTAGTGGAATGGGCAAACATATCTTGTTTTTGCAGTAGAAACAAGAGGACATGGGCATTGCATGATTGGTTGAACATATTATAGGCAGAGTGGTCAAAAAAAAGTATGAGATTTCAATTATATTAATTTCAGCTACCCTGTAGTAATTTCGGCCATTAAGCTCTATATAAGAGCTGATATTCAGGAGTTGTAGGTGTGAGAGTGCTGTGAGTTTCAGAAAAAGAAAAAAGACATTGAGAGTGAAAATAAATAGAATGAAAGTGAAAGCATTTGTAATTGTAGTGTGTAATATTTATGATATAAATTTTGTTGTTAAATTCCTATTATTCCTCTTTAATCCTAACAAAGTGGTACCAGAGCCATTTTGGAACCCGATCTTTTTTTCTTGAAAAATAAATTCCCAAGTGAGAAAAAAGTCGAGTTTAAATTCCAGGTGTAGCAGTATTCCAGAAGTGTTGCAATAGACTGCCAGAAGTGTTGCTACAGACTGACAAAGGGGTTCCTATAAGTCCAGTGTGTCGCAAAAAGTTTCAGAAAGCGTTGCAACAGCCCCTGTACGCCTAGAATCAGATTGTCCTCTACAAAAAAAGAATTCCCACGGTGTTTCCTTCAATTTCCCTTAACTTACCAAAACTGATTACAAAAATTGGTGTATAAAAATTAAGGCGATTCTTAGAGCCCAAAATGTTTGGGACATAGTTGAAAATGGCAAACAGTCCCAGTCCCAACCGAAAATGCACAACTGTCTCAAGCAGAAAAGGACAGTTTGCATAAGAACCGCAGGAGTGACCAAAAGGCACTTAGTCTAATCCATCAAGGGTTAGATGATGTTATGTTTGAGAAGGTGGCAGAAGCGACCACCTCCAAGCAAGCTTGGGACATACTACGAGTTTCTCTTAAAGGAGAGGAGAAAGTACAGAAAGTTCGGCTCCAAATCTTGAGAGGAGAGTTCGAGATGATGAAGATGAAGGAGACAGAAGCGATTGTAGATTACTCCTCATGATTAAAATCTGTCGCTAACCAAATGCGGCAATATGGAGAAAAACTTGAAGAATCCAGGGTTGTTGAAAAACTTCTAAGGTCACTACTACCAAAGTTTGACCACGTTGTAGTGGCAATAGAAGAATCTCGGGATATAAGTAAAATGATCGTCGATGAAGTAGTTGGCTCATTACAAGCACATGAGGAGAGACTAAACAAACAAAGAGAAGAGTCTATAGAACGAGTCTTGGCAGCAAAAGCTTCGGTCAAAGGTGAAAGTAGCCGGGATTCTAGCCATTACGGACGAGGACGTGGTAGAGGTCGTGGAGGAAATGGAACAGGACGTGGCAAAAATCAACAATTTGGAAGAAATGACAATAATGACGGATGTAACCAGTCCACAAGAGGCAGAGGTCATGGACGTGGATGAGGACAAGGACTAGGAAGAGGAAATTGGAGGCAAAATGATGGATATGATAAGTCAAATGTCCAATGCTACAACTGCTCTAGATTTGGCCACTACGTAGCAGAATGTCGGAGCCCACCAAACTAAGCAGAGGAGACGACAGACAGCATTCAAGAGGAGGATGTAGCCGATATGGTATTACTTACCCGTGAAGGTGAATAGAGTGAAGAAAACAACATATGGTATCTTGACAATGGTGTAAGTAACCACATGTGTGGAGACAAGAAGATGTTCATTGAGATGGACCAGTCATTCAGCGGACATGGTGTTTTTGGGGATTCCTAAAAAGTTCCCATCAGGGGCAAAGGAACCATTCTTATTCGGTTAAAGAATGGAGAACACCAATTCATCAGCAATGTGTATTATGTTTCATACATGAAAAGCAATATCTAAAGTTTGGGACAGTTGCTAGAGAAAAACTACCAAGTTTACATGATGAACCGAAAGTTGGTGCTGTTTAACGAGAAGAAGGAGTTGCTTGCTAGTGTGCCTATGTCGAAGAATCGGATGTTCACTCTCAACATCAAGACGGACGTGGCAAAATGTTTAAAAGCTTGTATGAAGGACTCTCATTGGCTTTGGCACTTTGGGCATCTCAATTTTGGAGGTTTGAAACTGCTAAGCCAAAAGAAGATGGTGCATGGTCTTCCCCCGATTGATAAACCCCATTAGCTTTGTGAAGGCTATCTTGTTAGAAAACAATCCCGAACCAGTTTTCCAAAGGAGTCCATGTCGAGAGCAAAGGCACCCCTTGAGCTCATTCATACCGACGTTTGCGGACCAATGATACTAACATCATTGGGAGGCAACAAATATTTCTTGCTATTCATTGATGATTATAGCAGGAAGACATGGGTTTACTTTCTAAAGGAGGAATCTGAAGTGTTTGGCGCTTTTAAGAAGTTCAAGGCGCTAGTGGAGAAAGAAAGTGGCTATTACATCAAAGCCGTAAGATCCGATAGAGGGGGAGAATTCCCATCAAATGAATTTAAAAGATTCTATGAGCATCACAGAATACGTCATTTCTTTTCAGTCCCGAGATCACCTCAACAATATGGTATAGTTGAAAGAAAGAATAGAACGGTGATAGATATGGTGAGAAGCATGCTAAAGAGCAAGAATTTGCCAAAGGAGTTGTGGGTAGAAGCAGTTGATTGTACAATCTATATCTTGAATCGGTCCCTAACAACAAGTGTCTCAAATATGACACCCCAAGAAGCATGGAGTGGGAGAAAGCCCAATATCTCTCATTTTCGTGTTTATGGGAGTGTTGCACATGTTCTTGTTGCGGATGAAGAAAGGAGAAAGCTGGACGATAAAAGCAAAAAATACTTGTTCGTGGGATATTCAGAATTTTTAAAAGGTTACAAGATGTTTGATCCTGACACAAGGAAGATGATCATCAGTAAGGATGTGACTATTGACGAGGAAGCAGTTTTGGAGTGGAATGATGATAAAAAGAACTATAGTTTTTTTATCCTTTCCCCATGGATGAAAACAATGATAGTGATGCGGAGGAACCAACCACAACAGCCACAATGTTAAAGTCAAGCAATTCTATTTCAGTTGCATCTCCCCGACAAGAAGACGTTGAAAATGAAAGTCCTAGACAATGACTGTGAAAATTCCGACGTGTTAAAGAACTCTATGATGCTACAAGAGAACTTGGTGAAGAATTAACTCTTTAATGCCATCTTATTGGTAGTGAGTCCATTGATGCTGAAGAGGCCATGAAAGATAAAAACTGGAGAAGATCCATGGACGGGGAGATGCAAGCAATTGAGAAGAATGAGACATGGGAGTTGACCAAACTTCCAGCTGATAAAAAGCCCATTAGAGTTAAGTGGGTGTTCAAGGCAAAGAAGGATGCAAATGGAGAAATAGTTTGACATAACGCAAGGCTAGTCGCAAAGGATATAGTCAAAAACCCGGTATTGATTATGATGAAGTGTTTGCACTTGTTGCAAGAATGGAGACCATCAGACTAGTGATCTCAATTGCTGCTCAAAATGGATGGAAGATCCACCAAATGGATGTAAAGTCAACATTTCTAAATGGATACTTGGAGAAAGAGATCTATGTCCAACAATCACCTGGTTACATTATCAAAGGTCATGAACAAAAAGTGTTGAAGCTAAAGAAGGTGTTGTACGGACTTAAGCAAGCATCGATAAATACTTTCGCGAGAATGGATTTGTTAAGTGCCCACACGAGTATGCCTTGTACGTGAAAGTGAAAGGTGGTGACATATTGCTTGTTTGCTTGTATATGGATGATCTTATATTTACTGGGAACAATCCTTAAATGTTTAATGATTTTAAGAAGACGATGACTCGTTACATTGGCCTGATGTCGTACTATCTTGGTATTGAAGTGAAGCAAAGTGATGTTAGAATTTTTATTTGTCAAAGTGGCTGCGCCAAGAAGATCTTGAGGAAATTTAAGATGGAGAATTGCAACCCTGTTAGCACTCTGGCCGAATGCCGTTTGAAATTGACCAATGATGAAAATGGAGTCAGGGTGAACCTGACAATTTTTGAAGTTTGATCGGGAGTCTCAGATACCTGACGTATACAAGGCCAGATATTCTGTATGCAGTTGGACTAGTGAGCAGATACATGGAAGAACTGAAGGAGTCTCATTGGAATGCAGCGAAAAGAATACTCCACTGTGTCAATGGTACAACTAATTTTGGATTGCATTATTCAAAATCTGAAGAATTCAAATTAGTTGGATACAACGATAGTGATTGGGCTAGAGATAAAAATGATCGAAAAACCACGAGCGGATTTGTATTTTTTCTTGGTGAAACAGCATTCACTTGGAGTTCAAAGAAGCAATCAATTGTTACATTATCTACTTATGAAGCTGAATATGTAGCTGCAACCTCATGTGTGTGTCATGTGATTTGGTTACAGCGATTGTTGAAAGAACTACAAATGACACAGCATGATCCAACTGATATCTTTGTTGATAACAAATCAGCCTTGGCGTTAGCGAAAAATCCGGTGTTCCATGATTGGAGTAAGCACATCGACACGAGATTTCATTTTATCAAAGAATGCATCGAACAGAAGGAGGTGAAGTATGTTAAAACACAAGATCAAATTGCTGATATCTTTACGAAGCCACTCAAGTATGATGTGTTCAGCCAGTTACGAGCATTGCTGGGATTAACTGAGAATTAAGTTTAAGGGGAATTGTTGATATATAAAAAATAAAAAAACTTAATTCAAAAAATTAAAAAATAAAAGATGAGGTAGAAGGATGTGAATGCAGCCTGCAATATTTAATCAAGTTATGGGCAAAATTGGTTGATTAGCATAAAACAAAAAATGGGAAATAAGGAAGACAAAATCATGATCCATGCCAGTTGAATAATGCAATATGGACAAAGCTATAATTTGATTAGTGGAATGGGCAAACATATCTTGTTGTTGCAGTAGAAATAAGAGGACATGTGCATTGCATGATTGGTTGAACATATTATAGGCAGAGTTGTCAAAAAAAGTATGGGATTTCAATTATATTAATTTCAGCTACCTGTAGTAATTTTGGCCATTAAGCTCTATATAAGAGCTGATATTCAGGAGTTGTACGTGTGAGAGTGCTATGATTTTCAAAAAAAGGAAAAAGACATTGTGAGTGAAAATAAATAGAGTGAAAGTGAGAGCATTTTGTAATTGTAGTGTGTAATATTTATGATATAAATTTTATTGTTAAATTCCTATTATTCCTCTTTAATCCTAACAGAAATAACTAGGTTATGCTCATATGCATTATGTAAGAACAGAGCATAACTACTGCAGAAAAATATTTTCATTATGAACAAAACTGTAATTTTGATTAAAATTCAGTGCGGAAATGAAGAACACAATTAGAGAGAAATGAGAAATTGATAGAATTTACTTTATTGAATTCTGAAAAGTTACAGAGAGAAGAGTATTCTATCTCTACTTATACAGATAAGCTACTACTAGCTACTCTAACTTGATAACCATTTGTAATAGCTTTTGCTGAGCTGTCACTAACTATGGTAGTGAGCAGCATTCTTGTGCATCGCGGTGTATGGAAGCAGAGTATGCTTGATGCTGTGTATGGTTCATCAGCCTCCCCTCATAATGATCCTTGTGTGAATTGTGGAAAAGAGGCAAGAAATTCATTTTGGTCAAGGCAGGTGCCATATATACCGTAAACTATGTCTTTGTGAATAAGTCTGCAAGCTGATTGGTTGAACTTACAGGCTTAGGCAACAAAAAACCAGACTCTAATTTAGATCTGACCAAATGGCAGTCAATCTCTATGTGTTTGTTCCTCTCATGAAATACAGGATTTTTAGCAATAGCAATTACTTCCTGATTGTTGCAGTGGAGAGGAACAGGCAATAGAATAGTGACCTTGAGATCCTACAGAATATAATGAATCCATTGTAGCTCACATGTTGCATGTCCCATACTTTTATATTCCAATTCTACTGTGGATCTGCTCACAGTTGATTGTTTCTTGCTTTTCCATGAGATTAAAGAACTGCTAAAGAATACACAATATCCTGTTAAGGATTTCCTTGTGATTTTGCATGTCCCCCAATCGACATCATAATAAGCAGTCAATGTTGAAGTAGAGGGTGACGGATAAAACAAGCCATAATGAAGAGTTCCTTTTATGTACTTTAAAAGATGTATTGCAGCTTGGAAGTGGATGTCACAAGGGTTATGCATGAATTGGGACAGCTGTTGTGATGCATATGATATATCTGGACTTGTAAAGCTAAGATACAAAACTTTCCCAATGATTCTCCTATACTGTTCAGGATTAGAGAATGTTGCACTCTGTTGGGAGAAATCCAGGCCATGTGGTAGTGGACTGGATACAGGTGTTGCATCAAGTAAGTCAGCATCAGACAAGATGTCCTTTGCATACTTAGTTTGAGCAATTGAAATCCCCTGAGTTATTCTTGCTATTTCCAATCCTAGGAAGTATGAGACTTCCCCTATATCCTTGATGGTGAAAAGAGAGTGAAGATGATTTTTAATATCAACAATGTTATTAGGATTTGAGCCACTAATAAGGATGTCATCCACAAAGATCACTAGGATCAGTATTGAATGACCTGTGACTTTAGTGAACATATAGTGATCATGGCTGGATCTCTTGAACCCATAGGTTAACAGTTTTATGGATAGTTTCCTGTGCCATTGTCTACCAGCCTGCTTGAAGCCATATAAGGATTTATCCAGTTTGCAAACTTGGCCTGTTGATGATTTGGTGTAGCCCTGTGGGGGTATCATGTAAATGTCTTCATCTAAATGACCATGAAGATATGCATTGTTGATATCTATTTGGTGAAGTCCCCATTTATCTGTGGCAGCTAGTGTAATAATGAGTTTGATAGTGACTGGCCTGGCAACTGGGCTAAAACTTTCATGAAAGTTAATGCCAAACTGTTGGTTGTAGCCCTTGGCCACTAGTCTTGCCTTATACTTGTCAATGAAGCCATCTGGTGTGTATTTGATTCTGTAAACCCACTTTGAGGCTATTGGTTTCTTTCCTGGTGGCTAGTTAGTGAGATGCCAAGTTTTGTTACTTTCCAAAGCTGTTATTTTAGCATTCATAGCTGTGACCCAGTTTTTGTCTTTAGTAGCTTCAGTGTAATTCTTTGGCTCTTTAGTTGTGTAAATGTTGCTCATGAGAGCAGTGTGGACAGATGGTAATGCAATAGCATTTGTTATGTAATCATTCAACCAGGCAGGTCTTTGTAGTTGCCTTTGACACCTGGTGGTGTGAGTTTCTGTATTTAGAGTATTGACATCAGCTGGGTTTAAGATTACCTTAGCTGTGTGCTGTGGAACTGATACAGTAGGATTGTCACTGTAATTTCTTGATGAGAAAGGGAAGATATCTTCTTGAAAGGAGACATCCCTCGAAGTGATTATCTTGTTGGATTCAAGATCCAGCAATTTCCAACCCTTTTTGCCAGGTGTGAAACCCAAGAAAGCTGCTTTGCTTGATCTTTCAGCAAATTTGTCTTTGTGAGGTAAAGTATTTGTGTAGTGGCACTGGCAACCAAACGCTTTGAATTTGTCATATTCTGGTTCAACTCCATATAGGACTGAATGTGGTGATTTCCAATGCAAAATTTTGCTTGGCAATTCATTAATAGTGGCAGCAGCCATTAGAATAGCCACTCCCCAATACTCTTGGGGCATTTGTGATTGAAATAGAAAGGATCTGGCAACATTCAGTAGATGCCTGGGTTTCTTCTCAACAATTCCATTTTATTGGGGTGTATAGGCACAACTTCTCTGATGTATTATTCCTTTAGATTGAAAAACGGACTCACGGTCAGGACTACTAAATTCAGTCCCATTATCACTTCTAATGGTTTGAACCTTTGTTTGAAACTGGTGTTCAGTATTTGACAAAAAAACCCCGTAATACATGAAATACCTGTGATTTGTTCTGTAATAAAATGACCCATATTGCCCTTGAATAATCGTCCACAATGGTAAAAAAGTATTTGGCACCAGTTAGAGACTGTAATCCATAAGGTCTCCACAAATCAACATGTACTAACTGCAAAATCCTTACTGTCTTAATAGAACTTCTTGGAAAAGGAAGTCTACTATGTTTGGCAATATGACAAATGACACAGTTTGCTTTATTACAAGTGAAATCTATTTTAGTAATATGAGAAAGTACTTCTCTGGATGCATGGCCAAGTCTTCTATGCCAAATGCATGGTCCTTGTGGTTGACTGCTTAAGTAAAATGATATCTTCTGTAAGCAGTCTTTGTTGTAAGAGGATTCACTCAATTTGTATAATCCATTAGTCCTCCAGGATATTGCCAAAATCCTCAAAGTTACTTGGTCTTGTAGACAACAATAATCAGGCCTGAAATGTATTGCCAATTTTGAGTCTGACAACAATTTTCCCACAGACAGTAGATTGAATTGAAACGGCTTAATGTAAAGCACATTTTTAAGAACTAATGAATCTGACAATCTGACATACCCTATTTTGGTAACTAGCTACCTTATTCCATCAGGTAAAACCACCATATGTTTGGAATTTGAAAGTCTAACATTTTCAAAAAATTTCAAGTTTGAACTCATATGTGATGTTGCTCCACTGTCAACTATCCATTTTGTTTGATCCAAAAAATAGTTTGGGGTTAGCGTTTTACCTGAGAACCCTATAAAAGCAGTAAAATCCTCCTTCTGGCTATAGCTGATTGGGGTTTCCATGAAACTTTTGCCCTTCATCAATTTATAAACCTCTTGAGCAAGAACATTTAACTGGTGCGATGTTATATCCGCACTTGACTGATTCTTGCTTTCACTAGTTGCACAGTATTGCTCTTTCTCATCATTCACAGCATTGGCCTGTTGTGGCTTAGTCCTTCTCCTCTCCATCGGAAAACAGTCTGGATAGCCTATAAGATGGAAACACCTATCTTTGGTGCGGTTGGTGCTGTTCTAGTAGGTACATTTTCTTTCCTCCTTCTTCATAAACCTTCCTTCTGGTTTGCCATGATTGCTTGTATATTTGGACTGGAATTTAGCAGAGTAGTTGGCTATTTCCAGTGGTTGTTCTAAATGATTTTCTCTCTGCTTCTCAATCCTTTGCAACATTGCATAAGTCTTGTTAATGGTTGGAAAGGGATCCATTAGCAAGATTTGGCTTCTAGCAGCATCATAGCCCTCATTTAGGCCCATAAAAAACTACATCAATCTGTCTTCCTCATTCAAATCTTTTGTTCTATTGGTCATGTTACAAACACAGTTTTCAGCAACACCACATATACATGAAGGCATTTTCCTTAGCAAATCGAGTTCATCCCATAGTTTTTTATTTGCGTATAGTAAATCATTATAGAGTTGTTACCGTGCACCAATGAATTGACATCTCTCTTGATTTGGTACAATCTTGGTCCATTACTGCCTCTAAATCTATCCTCAAGTTCTTACCACAGGTTTCTTGAGTTTTCAATGTAGAGGAAAGCTTCTGCAAACTCTTTTGTCATAGAGTTTAATATCCACGAAGTGACCAAACAATCACATTTGTGCCATTGGTTGTAGATCTGAGAATTTTCTGCTGGAATAGGATTTGTTCCTTTGATGAAATCCAGTTTATCCTTTGCTGTTAACGCTCTTTAAATGGATCTACTCCAAGGTAAGAAGTTTTCACCATTAAAGAGAGTTGGAACAAGAACCACACCTGGATTGTCAGATTTTGAAAGCGCTAGCCTTCCTTCTACTTGATTTTCGTCTTCCATAACTGGAATTCCAGTTTCTCTTTGAAAAACATTGAATCTATTTCATTTTCTTGCCATATTTGCTATGAATCTAGCTCTGATACCATGTAATTTTGATTGAAATTCAGTACGGAAATGAAGAACACAATTAGAGAGAAATGAGAAATTGATAGAATTCACTTTATTGAATTGTGAAAAAGTTACAGAGAGAATAGTATTCTATCTCTACTTATACAGATAAGCTACTACTAGCTACTCTAACTTGATAACCATTTGTAACAGCTTTTACTGAGCTATCACTAGTTGTGGTAGTGAGCAGTATTCCTGTGCATCGCAGTGTATGGAACCAGAGTGTGCTTGATGCTGTGTATGGTTCATAAAAAACATAACATAAATACTGAAAATCATATGCATCAAGGCAATTGTTTTATGTTTGTTTCTTTTACGATATTTCATTTCCCGCTCGCTTTCACATACCTTGTCATCACTCCATCATTAACACATTTTAACTCATATCATTCGTTTTATTCCATGATTACAAACATCTTACCGGATCAAGTACATAATTTTCAATGCCAGTATAAGAATTACAAAAAGTAACAAACATTACATTAATGGTTTGAAACAAGGTAAGAAAGTATCTTTGGAAGCTTCATCCTCCCACTCAACGTCTTTCCACCATTCTTCGTCTGTTTTGATCACCACTTCATTTGCCTTGGTGACAGTACATTTTAGTGGAAGCTTTTTAAGCAAGGAGCAATCAGTTATTTCCTTTTTCTTGAGACACTTAATAGGCAATGCTATCTAGTATATGCGTCTCAGTTTTGGCAAGCTATCTAGTGAAAGAATTTCAAGTTTTTCAAATAGTTTCAGATTTTTTTCTACCTCAATATTTCTCAATCGTATAGGGCTACTTATTTCCTGGATTTTTCCACAGCTTTTGAACCTCAAGATTATGAGGTTTGGGATTAGAGCAACCCATGTCAACTCTTCCAAACTTGAGCACTTCTCAAAGGTTACTTCTTGAAGTCTTTCAAAACTTCTCGTCCTTAGAAATTTTGGATGATCCACATTGAACTCTTTTAGATGTTCTGCTTGATGGATTTCAAATGTCAACAGATTCTTCATAACTACTAAAGGGGTAATATTGAGTGACTCTGAGCCCCAAAAAACTTCAAGTGAAAGAGATTAGTACACTTTACCAGTTTAGTGTTGTTGAAAAATGTACGGAGAGCAGAGTCACACATTATCGTGATGCTTAGCACTTCAAGATGTTTCAAGGACAACAATGGATTTATATCTATATTTCCAATAGAAAGCATATTAGTTGCCTCTTCCTCCACCAAAAATCCACAACGAAACATTTTTAGAATTCGCAATGATGACAAACTTGATATCAATTCCTTGGGAACCATATGAACTTGATCATCATATTCCAAATTCAAACACCACAACTTTGTTAATGTTTTTAGTTCGATAGGCAACTGATCCACGTGTGTGATAAATTAAGGTATTGTAATGAAACCATAGTTGAAACTTCTCGTGGTACTACAACAATCCCGCTATTTGACAAATCTAAAACCATTAAGTTGTACAAAGATGAAGGTGGTCTAGGTTTGATCATAATAAAAGGGTTATGGTTGAGTAGAAAAGTGAAAAGATCGTCAGGAGCATCATCAAGAAAATAACTAAGGGAATTCTCCATAGATGAAATCCATCCTATGGTTATAACACTTTCTTTTGAGGCAGCATTAGCTCTCAGTTCATCTACGAGAAATGAATCACCCCGTGATGCATCTGATAATGACTGCTGCTAAAAAATCCCAATTCCAGATAACCTTATATCCAGTTAATTTTGGAGCTTGATATGCAAGTTGAGCAGACTCAAAAATTTGAGATTCAGTTACTCTTGCTTTTGCAAAATCATAAATCATATCTAACAATTTCACACAATCTGTTTCAACTTCCTCTAAGAAACCTGCCCTAATTAATGCATGCATTACATTATATCCCAAACTTAAGGCATCACCCCTAGTACTACAATAAGCACCAACAATTTTCTCACAAATCCAAAAATCAATCAAATCCTTCTTAAGAATAGCAAAGTCCTCGGGAAAAAAGCTAAAGTATAAAAGGCAAGAGCTAACTTTGGAATTGGGTAAACACCGGTGAGGAGGTTATCAAGTCAAAGCATGGGCTTTTGACTACTTTGGCTTATAAGCTCGGTCCTAAAGCACCAATTAACTATGCTCTAGAGGGTTCGATTGCTATTGCTGGTGCTGCAGTTCAGTGGCTTAGAGACAACCTTGGGATAATTAGTTCCACTAGTAAGATCGAAGCACTAGCTAAAAAGGTTGACTCAACTGGTGGGGTTTATTTCGTTCCTGCTTTTAATGGCTTGTTCGCGCCATGGTGGCGTGATGATGCTCGTGGCGTTTGCATTGGTATGACAAGGTTTACTAACAGGTCTCACATTGCTCGAGCTGTTCTTGAGAGTGTGTTATCAAGTTAAAGACATGCTGGATTCAATGCACAAGGATGCTGGAGACAAAGGCGAAGTAATGAATGATAAAGGGGAATTTGTGCTTAGAGTGGATGGTGGTGCTACTATTAACAACCTTTTACTGCAGATTTAGGTTTGTTCTTGGCTTATTTATAAAGACTGGAGAATGCTTTGGGGAAAATCTCACACCAAAATTAGTGTAGAGATCGATGTGTATTAATAATATTGATCTGTACAATATAGGCAAGTTATTGTATAGGAATATAACTCTATATACAAAATAGGAAAATAAACTAATCCTATTTATTTACATAACCATATCTGTCACCCCCCCACAAGTTTGGTGGGTTTGCTAACCAGGGCCAACTTGTCACACAAAAATAAGAATCGATGCCGAGTTAATGGTTTCGTGAAGATATCAGCAGCTTGGTCATCAGTTGGAATGTGACGAACCACTAGTGATTTGGATGCTACTCTCTTGTGAATGAAATGAAAGTCGAGTTCCAAGTGTTTCGGAATGAAAAATTGGATTTGCCGTGAGATACGTCGTGCTCAAATTATCACACCATAAGGTAGGCAGGCAAACGATTGAAAAATCAATTTCTCGCAATAAAAGTTCAATCCATGCCAATTCTAAAGTAGTATTTGCCACGGCTCGATATTCAGCTTCAGTAGAAGAATGTGATACTGTACGTTGTTTCTTTAAAGTCCAAGAAATCAAATTAGTTCCATGAAAAATCCCAAATCCCGTAGTTGAACGCTGATCCGTAGAGTCACCACCCCAATCAGAGTCGGAGAAACCTTGTAAACGAACACTAGACTGTTGAGAATATCATAACCCATGGTTAATTGTTCCCTACAGGCACCTCAATATGCGCTTGAGGGCCTGCCAATTAGCAAGATTTGGTGCATTCATAGATTGCGCTACTTTAGTACTGCGTAAGCCACGTCCAGCCGGGCAATGGTAAGATATTGAAGACCCCCGACTAAGCTGTGGAAATGTGTGATATCGGTGTAAGGACCCGAGATAAGGTCTGATTATTGCACATGTACTGCTGGAGTCGAAACTGACTTTGGGACAGCCATGTTAGCTCGAGCTAATAGATCTTGTGTGTACTTCCGTTGAGATAAAAATAATTGACCATTTCGTCGAAGAAATTCAATCCTCAAAAAATAATTAACCGGACCCAAATCCTTAATTGCAAAATGTGATTGTAAAAAGGAAATCAAATGTGAAGCCTGACGATGATCGTTACCAAGAACAAGCAAATCATCAACATAAATCAAGCAGAACAAGACATAATTACCTCGACGGTAAAAGTAGAGAGATACATCAGCCTTCGAACCTTAAAAACCGTAGGACTGTAGTGACTGAGTCAACTTTTGATGCCACATACGCGGCGACTGCTTAAGGCTGTATAGTGATTTTCGTAACCGACAGACATGAGTGGGACAACTCAAATCTGTAAAACCAGGTGGTTGGACCATATACATCGGAGTATCAAGATCACTATATAAGAATGCATTTGAAACATCCAGATGAGTTATAAACCAAGAATTACTCACAACTAAAGAAAGAAGAAGTTAAATCGTAACAGGCTTAATAGTAGGACTGAAAGTGTCTGTGAAATCTATACCAGGGCATTAATGAAAGCCCTTAGCAACCAAGGGAGCTTTATAACAGTCAATTGAACCATCCGCTTTGAGTTTGGTTTTGAAAACCCATTTGCATCCTATAACATTTGTTGCTTCAGAAAAGGGAACAAGTTCCTAAGTACCATTACGGATGAGAGCGGAGTACTCATCAGACATAGCAGCTCGCCAGTGTGCATGTTTCATGGCCTTAGAATAATAGGTAGGATCATTAACAAAAGTACTAGAATAATTTGCTTGGGGTTCGAGCTGTCGTAACTGTGCTCGAGAAACACTGTGTGCCGTGTCTGAAACTCGCGAGTCCAAGTGAGTATCTCGATTTTGAAAGTCAGCCACAAGGGAGAGACCATGGGAGGAAGGTTCGGTTTGGGCATAAATTTGGGTTAATGTTTTTGTTTTGCGAGGATGGCTAGAGGGCGGTGAAGGATTTCGGGAAATCGGTACTACAGAAGGTGGTGATGGTGAGTCTGGTCTAGGGGCAGAGTTAGGTGATTCGGTTTGGGATAGTCTAGGAGTATGGGGGGCAGGCAGCTGTGACAAAGGAGCCAGTTCGGGTTGTCTGAATATGACGGAGGGCAGCGGTGTATCGGAAGATGGATCAAGAACGGCGGGTATCACAAGATCCGAATAAGGGAATACCTGTCCATCAAATACGACGTGGCATGAGATAAAAAATTTATTAGACAGGGGGTCAAAACAACGATGGCCTTTATGAACTCGGCTATAGCCAACAAAGATACATAGACGAGAGCGATAATCAAGTTTGTTAGATGCATAAGGACGCAACCAAGGATAACACAGGCAACCAAATACACGTAAATAAGAATAATGAGGAGACTCATGAAATAAACAATGATAAGGTGAATCAAACTGAATGACACTAGAAGGCATACGATTAATTAAAAATATAGCTGTATCAAACGCATAGGACCAAAACTGCATTGGTAATTTGGCACGGTGAAGTAACGCAAGACCTGTTTCAACCATATGATGATGTTTTCTTTCAGCATTACCATTTTGGTCAGAGGTATAAGGACATGACATACGATATTGAATGCCATTTTGTTTAAGGTATTTATGAATTGATGTGAATTCCCCTCCCCCATCAGACTGAAAATATTTAATGGAACGATCAAAATATTTCTCAATTATAATACGAAACTGAATAAAAATTGAAAGAGCATCTGATTTGTGTTACATGAAGTAAACCCAACAATATTTGCTGAAATGATCATAAAATAAAATGTAATACGAAAAACCATCGTGAGATCTAACTGGGGCCGGTCCCCACACATCTGAATAAATTAAATCTAAAGGTCCTAAAATGACAGACTCTGAAATAGAAAAAGGTAAACGATGACTCTTACTAACGGAACAGTCCAGACACAATTGACTATTAGACGACTGATCTAGACACTTAATATTATTCTAACGAAGAACCCGGCTAACAATAGGAAGTGAGGGATGTCCAAGTTGCTCGTGATACGTAGTCAATGATGTAGCATGAGATCGAATTGGAGAACGAGATGAAGACGCCACTGTGTGGAGGCCATCTCTATTCTAGCCGCGGAGGATCACCTGTTTGGAAGAAGGTCCTTCACAATAAAAAAAGCATTAAAAACTCAACAGAAACATCGTTAGCTTTTGTTAGAGCACCAACCGAAATTAAATTGGAATTTGAATGAGGAACATGTAATACTTGATTTAATTTTAACAATGTATTGGGAACACAAGATGACCCAATGTTATAGATTGGAAGTTTAGAACCGTTACCTAGTTGGACTTCCTCAGGTCCGGAATACTTAGAATGAAGATCCAGGTTTCCCAAATCGGAAGTAAGATGATGTGTAGCACCGCTATCCATGATCCATGATTGGTCTGAAGGATGAATGGTAGTAAAGTTGGAAATTAGTGAAGGACGGTTGGGATTGAGACGCAGTGAGGGACATTGTCTAGAATAGTGGCCAATTCCCTTGCAATTATGTCAAATCAAAGATGAGACATCCATTGGAGCTTGTTGAGTGGAAGACACATGTATTGGCGGGGAAGGAAGTAACCCAGGTCCATAATTTGGCAAAAATTGAGTCTGCTGGCCATAATTAGGCTGCTGCCTGTATGTATATTAGCCTCGGTGCTGCTGGCCGTGAGTCCATTGTTGACCAGGGGTTCCGAATTGGGCTTGTTGGTGACGGTAAGGCTGATGTTGTTGCCTGCCGCGCCCACGCCTCCGACTTCCAGCCTGTTGTGAACGAGTAATATGAGCCGATACATGGTTTAGATCCTCAACTGGGCTTTTATCCTTATATAATTGTCGCTATTCAGTTAAAATAAGAGACCAAACAGGTCATCAAATGAGACGGTAGTCATGCGAGCTTCTACAGACCTACAGAAATCGCGATAAATACTATTTGAGCCACTCAACCCATCCAATATAGCATCAACCAAATCTTTATTCGATACATTACATTGAAGCGAAACAAGTCTATCAAAAATTAGCTTAGCACGTTGCATATATTCTGTAATAGATTCATTACCTTTCTTTAAGGTATTCGATTGTTGTTTAAGATCTCGAGCCTGAGCCTGAGACCCAGATGCATAAGTAGTTTCCAGTTTGACCCATGCCTCACGAGCAGTTTTAACGCCAACAACCTATGGTAGGATCGAAGGCGAAATCGAATTCAAGACCCAACTAAGCACTTGTTGATCTTGCCTTTTCCAATTGAGGAAATTGGGATTGGGAGAATTGTCAGCCGTAACCTCGGCTGGAATTGCAATAGTGCCATCGTTAAATTTGACCAAATCACATCCCGCTAACATTGGAATAATCAAGGTTTTCCAAAGAACGAAATTTTCAGAATCCAATTTTTATGGTAAGTGATGCGATACAGACGGAATAAAAGGAGGGGTTGTGTTATTCGAAGCAGAAGAGCTAACCACAACAACAGTGGACAAAGAAACAGTAGAGGCAGCAGTCAACATCTTGTTGAAAGAAGAAAAAAAAATCAAAGAGAAAAGAAGAATAGGAAAAGAATCACCGGCAATTAAGGGAGAGACCGCCGGCGGCGGCGGCGGTTAAGCCTAAAAGGGCTCTGGTACCATGAAGACTGGAGAATACTTTGGGGAAAATCTCACACCAAAATCAGTGTAGAGATCGATGTGTATTAATAATATTGATCTGTATAATATAGGCAAGTTATTGTATAGGAATATAACTCTATATACAAAATAGGAAAATAAACTAATCGTATTTATTTACATAACCATATCTGTCAATTTGTTGGCGAAAGGGCGTTTCTGGTCCTTGTGGTATAACTCATTTGCCAATGTGGTCCCTCTGTTATTCGTGTTACTCATTTGGTCTTTATGCTATGCAATTTATTACCCATTACCCTATAAGTCCCTATACTATGCAATTTGTTACTTTTTCGGGCCCTGTAGTGTAGAATCTATACTGATGTAACAATGCATAATATGAACTAAAGGGACCAAACAGGTAAGAGCTTGCAGCATAGGGACCAAATAGGTAACCTGTATACTAGAGGGACCAAATGGGTAAATGGATTATACCACAGGGTCCAAAAAGGTGGTTTTTCCATTGTTTGTTTATTAATTAGCTATAATCTACTATGCTGGCTCTAAAAACCACTATTTATTTCAGTTGTTTTGGAGATAATTTTAAGCCATTGCATCTGCTAATTTTAATCCGCTGCCTGAATGTCCTCTTTCCAAATGATTTTCAGGCGGACTTGCTGGGGAGCCCAGTTGTGAGACCAGCTGACATAGAGACAACGGCACTCGGGGCAGCTTATGCTGCTGGTTTAGCTGTCGGTGTTTGGACAGAAGCACAGGTATTTAATTCTGACGAAAAGGTTAAGAAAGATACTATCTTTAGACCTTTGTTAGAGGACAATACGAGGAAAAAGAGGGTCGAGTCTTGGTGCAAGGCTGTTGAAAGAACTTTTGGCTTGGCCGATCTTGCGATCTGAAGAACTTCACATTTGATCGATCAAGTGTTTTTCGTTTTTCCAGACAATAATTTTCGATGGTTTCGTTTAACTAGGTGACCTTAGCATAATGTAGATACTTCAACTATCATGTTGCTTTTGATGTTTATATTGAAGTGGTCAGTACAATATAAATTAATAAATTGCTGATCTATTATAAAATTTATTCATGATGTTTAGAAAAGTACATTAACTTCTTGATAAACTATGTATGCATATCGATATATTGTCATATGTCAACGATATCGACGAACGAAACACCTGAACACATGATCATACAACTAGCAACACGAAAACATAAATTCTTCAGTGTGATACAACACCTTGTATCTCCAGTAAGGATTGGCATAAAGAACAGTGACAACTCCTACAAAAAACACCAGAAAAGAAACTGAAAAGCTCGTAAAAAGGACCGCGACATCAATATCATACCATTTCTCGTCTTGTTTATTTGGCAATAACGATGGCGACTCTTCAGGATCACCACTGCAGCGTTTCTCCAGCTGAAGTCCACAGAGTAACGGGTTTCCTTCGAAACTGCTTTTGTCGAAAGTACTAAACTGCCCTTTCCTGTCTGGTATTCTCCCTGACAAGTTGTTGTAAGCCACAGAAAACACTGCCAGGAAGTTCAGAGAGATTAATTCTGAAGGAATCTCTCCACTCAGCATATTGTGAGACAAATCCAAACTCTCTAACTGAGCAAGGTTCGAGAACGACGCGGGAATCGAAGCTGAAAAATGATTCCCTGACAGGTTCAAAGCATGAATTTGGTAAAGCTTCCCTATCTCACTCGGGATTTTGCCTGTCAAGTTATTCCTCGACAAATCCAATCCCGACATGTAGTTCAGAATGTCGCCCTTATCGGATCTATGTTTCGTAACAAACTCGATTCCTTCCTTGAAGAAGAGGTTAAGATAGAAAACATAATTAACATTTCCTAATCCTTCTGATACTCCGGTAAAACCTGGATACCCACCAGCTGCAATACTCTGCTGTAATTTGAATGTTCCTTGCCGTTTTCTGCCCCGAAGGATAGATTGTAGAAGCACCGAGGTACAGACCCAGAAAAGAAATTCCCCAAAAGATCCATTAGGCTGATCTTATTCAGTTGACAAAACCACTTAGGGATTAATCCTGTGAATTTATTCCCTCCTAATAAAAGAACTCGTAAACTTGGAAGAGCTACAATAGCTTCAGGAATTGTACCTGACAGTTTATTGTCTCTCAAATCTAATGTCAACAATGTAGAAAGATTCAGAAAAGCTTCAGGTATTGATCCTGAGAGCCTGTTACCTTGCAAATTTATATGTAATGGATCTTGAGATAAAATCGAATGCAAAAATCGTAAATCGAAGCAAGATGGCAATGATCCTGAAAGGCGGTTGTAAGAGAGGTCTACATATCCATGGCCAAGGAGTTGGCAGGAAATTTTACCTTTGAAAAAATTGTCCTGCAAACTCAGGTATCCTAAATTTGTAATGTTACCAATCCAGCTTGGAATTTCGCCGTGTAAGCTGTTGTTGCTTAGATCTAACATCAATAACCAATCGAATTTTATCGGGGAAACTGGTAAAGTTCCAATGAATCTGTTGTCATTCAGTTCCAGAGAGAACAGTTGTGTCAGGTTAAACTCACCTGTGAATATTTCGCCATGGAATTTGTTATGAGATAGCTTGAGTATGCTCAACGAAACGCAACTCGAAACAAATTTCACCGGAATTTCCCCAGAGAAGTTATTGTGAGCTAAATCTAAACCTACCAATTTACATTCTCCATCAGCTGAGAAACGAAAATCGCCTCGAAAATGATTTCTTGACAAGTTCAGAAACTTGAGATTCGGAAACATTAATGTACCGAAATCATTAACCATCCCATTGAAGAAATTATGAGAGACATCAAACCAAGTCATTTTAAACCCGGGATTGTAAGCTGGGAAACTCAATTGACCAGTCCAAGAGTTATTCATCAGAAATAACTGCCCAAGTCCTGTATTGTTTTGAATCAACCAGTCCGGGAAATTTCCTTCTATTAAATTATGAGAAAAGTCAACCATTTTCAATTTTTTCTGATGAAATAGAAACTCAGGGATTCGAGTTAGACCGCAGTTTTGCAGCACAAGAAGCTGCAACTGGAATGATGGAATCCAATCAGGATCATTGACAAGATTGAATCTTGTTTTGGGACTAGAAAATAGATCGAATCGAAGATTTGAATTATTAGAGAATGTTTCGAAAGAGAAAGAGCCGTTAAAGAGATTGGAACTAAGATCGATGTAAACGAGAGACGTAAGAGAAGATAGCCAAGAAGATGGAATATGGCCAGTAAACGAGTTGAATGAAAGATCTAAGTATTTAAGAGATGTCAAGTTGTTTAAGCAGAGAGGAACATTTCCTTCCAAATTTGTGTTGCTTATGAAAAGTTGTTCCAGGCTTGTTAATCCACACAAGCCTGTTAGATAAGATATTATGAAAGATGATCAAGTCACCGTTTTATAGCAGCAACAAGCAACAACTTCCTTTAATAATCGTTAGTCTAGTGTACTCACTTGTCAGAGAGCCATCGAACTGATTTAACGATAGCGATAATTGTTCGAGGGAAGGTGGTAACACAAATTCTGGAAAAAAAGGTAAACTAAGTATGAATTTTAGGAAATAAAAGTAAATCATGAGATAAAAATAAAGAGTCAGGCCTATTGTGCAGTTTTTTACCTGGTGTCTGTAGGCTGCCATTAAGATGATTATTATGCAGTAAGAGTACCTTCAGATGTGTCAATTTAGCCAGTTCTGCTTACAAAGAAAAACATTAGTACTAATTAATCTGTGTTACATTTTGAATTATTACTCATTGTTTTTTGGTTCAAATCTATATCAGATATATATAGTACTAATTAATCTGTGTTACATTTTAAATTAATAAAGCCGGTTAATGCAATTTTTTTTATTAGAAAATGAACTTTATTTTGACACTTCAATTCCTTTCCCCTCAAAATTTTAACAGTAACAAATCATTTAGTAAGGGCAAGTTTGGGACTGATTTCCCGGGTTGTTTTCCTGAAAAGCTCAATTTTCAAGCTTTCCCTATGACTGTAGATTTTGGTGTTGAGATATCAATAGCAAACAGACCCTAAATTAATCAGTATCAAGAGTCAAAATCTTTTATAAAATGCCAAAATATGTTGTTTAATTGTGAGTGGAGTTTTACACGGCAACAGCTGTAACAGTAATACCAAACAGGCCCTTAGCCTTTGGGAATAGATCACATGCCTTGTCGGGACCTTCAATATATATGTGACTCCTTGAATATTGTTTGATAGTTCGATAGGAATTTCAAAATAGATAAAACATTACTAACCCTAATTGTATTTGATACCAAAATGTGATTACATACGGATGCAAGTATGAAACAGTTAGAGCCTAGTATTGTAAATGACAAGTGTTTTCATTGATATCATATTGTTCCTGATAGTAGATGTTTTTCTCCTTTTTCTTTTAAATACGTAAATGAAAGTATTTTCATTGATATCATATTGTTCATGGCTTAATCGCAGTTAAATGCTCTTCACTCCTCTCTAGAACCTTGAACTGCAAAGTGAAAGTGTTTTTTCTTTTGTTCAAAGAATGTAGTTTCAATCCAAAAAAAGCAATGATTAGATTTACAGCATATGATTAGATTAAAATTAATTACCTCGGTTATCAAGGGAGCCCCCGATTTTATTCCAGGACAAATCGAGGGTTGTAAGATGCTTAAAGCCATGAAACAAAGAGAGATTGGGATACCAAATATTGGGAGTAAGTTCAGAGGAAATATCATCAATGTCGAATTGGAAGATATTGGAGAGATGGAGGTCAGTGACATGAGCTGTAATGGAGTTGCACACAACTCTTTCCCATTTACAGCAATCATCATCAACCCATGAAGGCAGGAGATGATCTGACGTGGCTGGTTCTGATTGGGCTGATTCTTTGAACTGTAATAGCCCTAATCTCTCTTCTTCAATAGAGCCTTCGTTCTCTGCTACAATATAAACCATAATTATACTGCATACTAACCATTGCCATTGCCTCCCCATTTTGTACTCCATTGATTCTATTTCTGCTATATGTGTGTGTATATATATATATATATAGTGTGTGTGTGTGTGTTGTTCTAAGTCACCAAGCTTTTGTTGCTATTTTAGTTTCCAATTCAAATGTGAGTGTTTTATTTTATATATATATTTTTTTATCATTTCTATTTCCAATCCCAAATGATTTCTATACTTTAATTTATCCACTTCATATTATGTAGACCTTGAAATCACATTAGTTATTTTATATAAATTTGCCTAGCAAATAAAAAAAATTAGGTTAGTAATTTTTTTTTCACAATTTTAGAACCTTAGCCAATGGCGATGACAGGAAATTTCACAGCGGGGCGAAAAATTCAATAAAAAAACTGCAACCTACGAATGCACAAAATGTTAATCTAATTAATAATGACATGCCACTAGTACATTTGCTCCTTTTGTTTAAGTTTCATTTTCTGTACATCAACTTGAAATTACTTGTTAAGACTGAATTTGTGTTATTTAGATGTTTAGGCCCAAGTCACATTCAGGTAGAATGAAATTTTTTTTATTTAATATAAGCGCAATTGGACAAATTTAAACATAAATACTTACACAATTATAAGATTTGAAATAATTACACAAAATACAGTACAGTAGAAAAAAATTGTTTTCATGATTTTATAAACACGATATATATGATATATTCTAGAGTTACTTTATTTAACCATTACTTTACCTTTTTTTATCAACGGATTAAGATAACCACCACTCATCTTATGATGAAAAGTGCAAACCCGATATATATATATATATATAATCTGTGACCTCTAAAATCATAGCTTCAAGGCTCAATCACCCGACCAAGCTTTTGCCATTTTATTGGTCATTTATTTATTTTACTTGGGTTAACCCATTAAATATCACAGATGGAGATTCTCTAAAGTTGAAAAACAACTTTAGTTAATATTTGAGCATATCCTACCCATCTATTTCATTTTGAAGGGCTAGAATTTAATGCACATGCACTTTCCCAAAAAAATTTCTCTCACTTCCTCACACTCTATATCTCTCTAACTTTACTCTAAAGTTAATTTAGAGAATACTACTCCCTCCATCTTTCAATAAGTGTTACTTTGTGAGTAAAATTCTTTTGAAATATATTTCACTTTTCGGATTACAATGTATTTGTAAATGATAAAAAAATGTAAAAAGAAGAATTATTTTAAAGGTATACTAGTTTTCCGTCCTCTTCAAAAAACTAGTCACTTTTGGGTTTTTCATCAAAATTAATAAACATTTAATATACTATTAAAATGACTAATGTATGCTTAATAAAATTTTCTTTCATCTTAATTACCAATTGATAATTTCATCAATACTTACTCTTTTTCCTAATTAATACAAGGGTAAATTGAAAAAAAATTTGTGAATGTTGTATTAATATTCTAAAAACGACAAGTAAAAGGAACAAATGTAAAAAGCTTAAAATGAATAGTTTTTGGAATCGAATGAAGTAGCATTTTTATTGTCTCATTTAATATAATCTTGATATGCGAGAACTTATTAAAAGTGACACTTATTAAAAAAAATAGAAAAAGTTTTTTTTGTCATTAGTTATGATGTTGGGACCCATATTGAGAAAAGTAATTACTGCTCCCTATGACATTCGCGATCCAAAATCAAAATGAATTGATATGATTTGGTTAAATTTACTCTAAAATTTATAGTCTAAAATTTATTTTCAACTTTAAAGAATTCAAATCCTCCTTGAACAATAAAATTCTTATGGAAAAAACACAGAGAAAGATGACTAATGGTGAAGCAGCATTCATGGCTGCCTTTGGGTGGGCTTGCCGAAACCAATAGAGTTTTCGGGAGATTGGGTAGGGCTTTGCCTCTGCAAGCCCTTAATTGAATCAAAATAAATTATTAATTTGGTATGGTTATTTGTCATTTTGTTTGGTTTAAAGTATTAATAAATAGGTTTTCTAGCCTAAAATTAGATTATTAAAATACTTGTCATTTACAATTTTTTAGGTAATTTTTTCATTATTCTTCCAACTATGTCCTTAGTATTAATTGCATTTGGGTTAAAAAATTAAGGTATTAATTTGAGATATGAGGGTAAACTACTATTTTCATATTCTTAATAAATGAGTTTATTAAGGGTAAACTACTATTTTTCAACCCATTATTCTTTCAACTTTATCCTTATTAAGGGTAAACTACTATTTTCATATTTTTAATAAATAAGTTTATTAATAAGCGTAAAAATAAGTAAAAAAATATGGAGAGAGTAATAATTTTTTATTATTAATATAGTGCTTTGAGCTTATTTTTTCTGCATTTGTGTGTGTTTCTGATTGGATAATGTTCTCTATAATTTTTATACTGAACTGCTATGCGTTGCCCAATTTTACTTCGCGTCGCCCCCCTAAATAGACACTCATGCCCTTTCCTTCAAAAACTACTCTCCCCCTAACCTTAACTCAAAAATTCAAATTTTAACTCAATTTTTACTTTCAAATTCTCACCATAACCACATTCAATTTCAAATTTCCGACTCACTGACACGTAATGGACGAGCGGCATGGCCGAACATCGATTCGGTTAAGTGTTTTCGGCCAAATTTTTAAATTTCTACAAAAAAATGGCCTTTATCTCTAACAGCCATCCATGTCGGACGGCTCCTATCTCTAACAGCCGTTCATCCCAGATGGTTGTTTAGAGATAGGGCCGTCCGGGATGACGGCTCCATCTCAAAACGACCGTCGGATGAAAGACCATGAACAATGATGGCCATCCGAAATGGCCGTCCATCTTAGACGGCCATCAACAAATGCCAGCCAGCATAGCTGGCCGGCCATTAGCAATGTCGGCCGGCCTGCATGGCCAGCCGACATTAAAAAATTGGTTGTTATTTTTTTAAGGATATTTTTATCTTTTCGTGGGGGCGACGTAAAGTAAAAACGGATGACGCTTAGTAAAACCCTTTTTAGTCAATAGAATATTTCCACAGAAAAACCTCAGGAATGTTAGTTAAATAGAGAAAAGACAAGGGTTTGTATATTACACGTTAAAACGCGGTTCCCTGCCAATGTTTTCCATATTGGTGGCGCAACATAGATATACCACACTCTTATTCCTCAGATTACTCAAATATATTCCATGATTTGGCAAACTTAGAACAAATTTTCTTGCTTTCTTTTCTCTTAATATGATTTGTGTTGGTAGAATTCCACTTAACTATGAATATTAAAGTTTTGATAATGGACCTGTCAAAGAAAACTAGTATAATTAAACAACAACTGATTGCAACATAATGGTTGTTTAATGCTAATTGCTGGAACCCATTACGCCGACACCATTATTAATCTATATATCTGGACCGATAACAATTATGTACATTTGAGTCATGTACACATCCAGTTTAATCCTCAATCGCCAATTTGTGGTATCTTAAAGGGTAAGATAGCTAACCTCAAGGTTGAAGGTTGCTCCGTATACATCCTAGGGTGACTGAATGATATTCAAATTCAACATATAGTTTTTTAATTTTTGTTCGAGAATTTAGTACATTGAATATTTTGACACGCTTAAATGTCCGTGTCTTAATTTTAGAAACGGAATAATTAATGGGTCGTGTTGGAAATTTGTTCGGAAAGTAAATAAGAATCGGGTCTTTGACGTGTGAATTTTTTTTAATGTTTTGTGTGTCGATGAAATCCAAAATAATAGAAGTTGGACTCTATCCATACATATGGTAAAATTAGTTTGAAAATGTTCGACTTCAAGTTTTGTGTAAAATGACTTTAGAATACTAAAAACAATGAAAGAGCTTGTTGCACTTTGAGCCATGAAAGAGCTTCTTTACATGATATTGTACAA
Source organism: Euphorbia pulcherrima (assembly GCA_947683365.1). Classification (NCBI taxonomy): domain Eukaryota; kingdom Viridiplantae; phylum Streptophyta; class Magnoliopsida; order Malpighiales; family Euphorbiaceae; genus Euphorbia; species Euphorbia pulcherrima. Next base: position 13,136,266 of record CANTUS010000016.1, read on the forward strand.
CATAAGTGACAACCTTCAAATAATTGTCAAGTTTGCTTCATAGTTCATATTTTCCCCTTCCCTATAAAGTGGATAACTGATTAGCATGGTTGCCAAATCCGGCCCGGTCTCTTAAACTAGTAAAGGTAAAGGGTCAGGCCCGGTCCTAACAATATGGCGTCCTAGGTAAAAATTATATAAAAATAATAAAATAGGCATTTTGATAAAAAAAAAGGTGTATTTGTGGGGAATTGAACACATAACCTTTGGGTTAAATTTATTACCTATCAAGCCAACATTAATTAATGTTTATGTTTACACTCACTTTAACTACTAAATGCTTAAACGAAAAAATATTTTTGAGCCCATTTCGACTATGGGCCCTAGGCGGTCGCATTTCGTGCACCTCCTATTGAGCCGACCCTGTAAAGGGTTAAAGGTTAATAGATCAACCGGGGTTGAACTGAGTTTCAATTATTTATAATAAATATATTAAAAATTATATTTTTTTAAATTAAAATATGATAGAATAAACAACAAACTATTATCTTGTATTAAAATTAAGATCAAAATTAGTGTAACCATACTTAATATTTTGATATCTACACATAATTAATTTTCCTTACTCATTAAATAGTAAACTAATTGTTTTATATTGAAAAATAAATAAAGTTTTTTAAACTTAAAAAAACTAAATAAAGTTAATCTATAGCAAGATTAAGGCTCTGTTTTTTTCAATTTTTAAAAGTTGAATTGAACTAAAGTTAACTGAATTAAACTGAACTGAACTAAAATTATTTCAGTGTAAATTTATAACTGTGCATGACTAAACTGAACTGAACTGTACTGAGCTAAACCGAGCGACATTGAATTATAGTCCAAAATAACACGGCCTAAAATCTTAAAAAACAAAAAGGAAAGCAAAGGATACAATAAAAATATCTATAATCAATAGTTAAAATAAAAAAATATTAAAATTGTTGATTATACATAAAAACAAAACTATAAAAATTAAAAAGTTATAACACAAATTATGAAATTAAAATTGAAGAAATTGAGATAAAAGAGCAATAAGAGACACATATAAAAATTGAATTCACTTAACTTTAAATCGTCTAAAACTTAAAGATTATAATTTAATAGGTTTTTATTTAACATAAATTAAAAATATTTCCAAATTATTGACCTATTATTCAATCCGAGGTCACTGGTCCAACCGTTGGGTCAAACGGATAATTAGCGGATCACTATGTAGTGTGTTTATAGGATCACCCGATCCGTTATTATCATCGGATCCGGGTTTTTCCAGTTCGACCGGTCGGAACTTACAACACTGCTGATTAGTACTTAAACTCAGCTCAAGGAGGTGCAGGGGATCATTCAGTTACTAGGGATTAGGGAAGGATCCAGACAGTTGATTGGCTCCAAGATTCAATGTCTCAAGTGATAGAAGACTAGGAACAGTTGATAAGATAGTGTTGTTGAAGTAATTAGAAGAAAGATCCAAAGCCTTTTAGCTCATAAGGATTTCCATAGAGTTCTCGCGATTTGAAGTTTGTGAGATCTATATAGCCGACTTGACCTGACGTAAGAGTAAAGTTTAATTAGCTGTTATTGTGATACTTGTAAAATGGTTATATTATAGTATTTCAAATATTTGTCACAGCGAGTCAAGATTATGAAATCAATCAAATTCATTTCATTTTCATAAATAAAATTAGTAAATGTATATTATAAATTAAAATAAATTAGATTGCATTGTATTGATCTCTTTCTAAAAACAAAATTTCAAAGCACACTGAAAATAGTATTGGAAATGAGATAACTTACTAAAAGTGAGGTGCTTTGCTAAGTTAGCCTTTGAGGCAACAAGAAAGAGGCCCAACTTCAGCTCAAATCCAATTATTCCGGTCATTTCCCCATTTTGGCCTACTTCAAGCCATCTTTCATTTGTTGCTTTCTTTACAGGTAAAACACCTAAATAGGCTACTTTTTTACATTTATCTCGCAAACCGTTCATTTTTTCGACATGCTGCTTTAGACTTTTTTGTTGGTCTCATTTTTATCTTCTCTTCGAAACTCCATTCATTATTGATATATTTTTTTCAATTTTTTTTGACTTGTTACAAACTTATTACATATCTGTTAAATTGACTTGTATCGGGCTTATAAGCCCACAAAACTGCATATCCCAGTCTCACACAACCCCAAACAACTGAGTAGTATAATGATGACGGTATCCACTAGTTTCCATCAAGACTTGAAAATCATCCAAAGATTTCAGGAAATATACAATGTTGAACTGAGTTTCGTGAAGTAACAGCATCGTTTTCCACACCATCGCCATCCTATGATTTAACAAAGGAAATCACACATTAAAACATCTTATAGCATCTGACTGACCTAGAAACTCGAACTGATTGCTTACCCATCGACAAGCTAAGCAAGTTTTGGATATAACTGTTCGTCACGTATACGATTTATCTCGTACTGGTTGGTTTTCAACAATGTATCTTGTATGCAGATGACTTATGGCTACTTTTAATTTCTCCAGTGATTTACTATTTCTACCCTTTTTCTTCTGCTTATTTAGCATAGTCACTTTCTTCTGATGCTCATATTTCACAACTTTCCAAAATAAATTTCAACCTGTTACAAACCTTTCACTTTCCCACTGAGACCCCACATGAAAATTTTCAGAAAAAAGAATCTATGAAAATCGAGAGATCATACCATACTCCTGGATAAGCAGCATGTTTAGTACAATAAAGTTGAAGCTGATGTGAAATAGTGATTCTGTTTACAAATTGTATAGGTGAAAGCTGCAATCCATAATCAGCACCATAAGTTTTTCTGTGAAAGACGTTATCCGCGCCGAATCTGTCTGGTTCACTCTCTCTGGCACACCGATGGGAATAAAATGGTTCCCTTGGGAATATTGTATGACTCTGTCAATAGGAAATCCCTCTCAGCCATGTGTGGCACCAATGCTATCGGCGTTGTAATGAGGCTATCGGATTCTGGTGACCAGATGCTCAGCATCGTGAATAAATATGATAAACCTTCCAATAACATAACGAGCAGAGAAACTAAATGAGGAAGAGAAAGTGGATTGTTGATCCCAGAACCTAGTTGGGTCCCTGACTAAGGAAACTGCATAGCCGATTTAAGGAAATTGCATTGCCTATGAATTGCCTGGAAAGTTAGAATTTAACACTATTGTTTTCTTCTTCTTTCGAGAAATCAGATCTGTTTAATGTAGGTTTAGCATTATATCCTGAACTTAGAACCGCACCCCTGTTATCAGGGAATTGGGAAAACCATCAAAACTGTTATTCAAGATGTAAGTGACATGGCCATTTGCATCAAGCAGGCCTATTCACTTGGAGATGTCATTCTGAATTTTCTGAAAAGTAATTTTGTAATTGTTGTACCAAATTCGAAGTATGAATGAAGAGAATGCCAACCAATACTCAAGTTTAAATTTTCATATAAATGGAATTGAAGCAATTGTATACATTCAAAACAGAACATATATAATGAAGAAACTATATACCTTGCTTCACTCCATCAGTAACACTTACCGATTCATATAAAGCAAATTTATACCATGTTAACAAAAATCTTACTCAATTCAATAAAGAATTACCAATGCTGTAAGCTGTAAAATAGGGTACATCAGAAAAGAAAGAAGTTACAGAGTGGAACAACAATTTTGCATTTGAATTTAACAGACTACAAACATTACATCAATGGTTCGAAACAAAGTAAGAAAGTAACTTTCGATTCCTCATCCTTCCACTCAACGTCTTTCCACTAATCTTCCTCTGCTTTTATCACCACTTCATTTGCTTTGGTTATAGTAAAGTTCAATGGAATCTTTTTCAGCAAGCAGCAATCAATTATTTCCATTTTCTTAAGACACTCAAAAGGCAATGCTCTCCGGTATATGCTACTCAATTCTGGTAAGTTATCCAGTGATAAAATTTCAAGTTTTTCAAACAGCTTTAGACTTTTTCTGCCTCAGTTTCTCTCAATTGCTCACTGCTGATTATTTCTTGGATCTTTTCACAGCTTTTGACTGTCAAGATTGTGAGGTTTGGGACTAGAATAACCCATGCCACCTCTTCCAAACTTGAGCACTTCTCAAAGGTTACTTCTCGAAGCCTTTTGAAACTTCCTGTCCGTAGAAGCTCTGGATAATGCACATTGAACTCTTTTAAACATTGTGCTTGATGGATTTCAAATGTCAATAAATTCTTCATATTTGCTAAAGGGGTAATATTGAGCGTCTTTGAACCCCGGCAAACTTCAAGTGAAAGAGATTCGGCACAGCTTAACAGTTTAGTGCTGTTGAAAAATGTATGAAGAGCAGAAACACAGGTTATTGTGATGCTTAGCACTTCGAGATGTTTCAAGGACAACAATGCATTTATATCCATATTTCTTACAAAAAGCATATTACTTGCCTCTTCCTCTATAGAAAATCCACAGCGAAACATTTTTAGACTTCGCAATGATGACAAACTAGGTATCAATTCTTTGGGAATCATACAAAGTTGATCATCATATTCCAAATTCAAACACCTCAACTTTGTTAATGTTTTTAGTTCGATAGGCAACCATTCGATCCACGTGTGTTATAAATTAAGATATTGTAATGAAACCAAAGTTGAAACTTCCCGAGGTGCTACCACGATCCCGCTATTCGACAGATCTAAAACCGTTAAATTGTGCAAATATGAAGAGTATCTAGGATTGATCATAATGAAACGTTATGGCCGAGTAGGAAAATGAAAAAATTGGGAGGACCATCAACAAAGATATTCACCATAGAATTCCCCATGGATGAAATCCATCCTATGGTTTCATTGGTTGTACTTCTAACACTTTCTTCTTCATAACAACTTTGTTCTATATTTAACAGACCGCGCTCGAGGAATCTTGATAGAGAAGTGCTAGTGATAAATCCATATTAGCCCATTACAGGTGGCGTAGCATAGTTAGTTATTAGAAGGCAGTTTTTACATTATATAGTGGGTGTGTAGCAGTTTTTACCTTATATAGTGGGTGTGTGGTGTGTGTATGGGTAGGAAAAAGTGATTATTCTGTATTTTTGGCTCTTTGGGTAAAACAAAGAGAGAGGGAGAGATCCCTGAGAGAGAGTACTGTTATTGGTGCCTCTTTTATTGTATTGCTCTTTCCATTTCCATTATAGTTTTCCTTTCATCTTTCCATTGTTAAGTTGTTTAGTTTTCTGAAATTTTATTTTGAGTTTCCATCATTGGTCCGACCTGCCGGACTGGAAATGGGGAAGAAAAATGCTCAAAATATTGAAACAAGAAGCATGTTTGGATTCTCACGAAGAGCAGATTTGAGAGTTGCAGAATGGCATGAAGGAAGTTAAGCAAATCTGGAATCAGAAAAGATTAAACAAGATGCATTCCGGGCTATTGTGCAAGATTTCATCAAAGAACATGTCAAAAGGCCAGTTGTAGAAGAAGGATTTACTTCAGAAGTGTTCACGGGTTTAGGCGGAGGAGAGGATAGCGTCGGTGGAGGTAAACATTCTTGACAATCCCATTTTTCTTCTGATGATTACCATTTAGCTACCAAAAGAGTCAAGTTACCCGAATTTCATGGGTACGATTCTAGGGATGGATTTTGAAGGCTGAAACTTACTTTGAGATTCATGGAACACCATCTGAAGTTCAGATTCGTTTGGCTAGACTCAGTATGTTTGGGGTAGCACAACACTGGTTTTCGATTGTAGAAGAGGTTTACGATTATTTAACTTGGAATCAATTGAAAAAAGACTTATTGCAGCATTTTAGCGGATTAGAAATTCAGAACCCGTTTAAGCAGCTCTCTACTCTACAACAAATTAGTTTAGTTCAAGAACACATTAAAGATTTTGAATATCTTCTCTCGTTGGTACCTCGACAGACCAAGCCTCAGGCATTAGTGTACTTTTTGGGAGGCTTACAAGAAGAAATAAGAAAGAAGGTGCAGACTCATCGTCCGGTGACCTGTTTGGCGGCTATGTATCTTGCCAAGGATGTAGAGGAGATGCTTTTGCCGACTGCTTTTCAGTTTTTCTCAAGGTGGTTATGATCTGCACATTTAGGAGAAAGAGGTAACTCTAATTTATTTCATAGGCTTTGTGAGCGGATGATGTTTCAGACGGGCTGCGAAGCCGGGCCGGAGGATCGGTCTCCTGAAAATATGTGTGAAGTGATCGTAGAAAATGGTTTTGCATATTTTTAGTGTTCAAAAGATACGGGATCAAAATCGCATACTTAAAATAGAGTCACCACCCTATTCAGCTTAACCGGGATTTTGGTACGATTTTCCCACCGGGTGGCAGACCATACCTTAATTAGAGATTCCGAGTTCGGATGATGTTATCTATTTTACATTGGACCATACCTTAAGTAGAGATTCCAAGTTCGGATGATGTTATCTATTTTACATTGGCCAAGTTAAAAGATTTCATTCTTTCTTAATCGAGTTTAATCCACCCTATATATTGTGTTTTCAGTTTATATGTTGTTAGCGCGTTATTCAAGCATCCAAAGCAGGTTATAATTAATTATTACAGTTATCCAAAAAATAAAATATGGAAAATAAAATAATAATTACATGGCTTTCAAAATACCTATACATTTGTATATACAATAAATAAAATACCCGAAGGCCTAGGATTCATCTATCCTAAATCTACCAACGCAAAACGGTTAGCACAAATACGGCATGTTGTACGAGGTGTATCATGTAACATGCATAGTTAGTGAACAAAACAAGACCCGAGTTTAGCGTGAACATGGCATATTTATTTACAATTTATGGAGCACGATTGGATGGCTAAAAATGAGTTTTAAATGACATTTGAGGGAAAATTCCGTTTTTATCCAAATTTTAGACTCGATTGTTATTTTAACCGGATTATTAGAGAAAATGCCACATGGTATGGGGTGCGGTATGTTTTCAGAATGTTCTGGACCTTTATCATTGCATTGTACATCCTAGCTTCGGAATTAAACTAGGTCGGAAATAAAAAACAAAAATAAATTGATGTCCACAACTCCATACCGCGGGCAACATCTTTGATGCCGCTGGCGATCTCAGTCATACAGTTGTGAGCATGAGGCTTTTCGGTGACTCGCGAAACGATGATGACTTTTTGCTCTAACCTTTTATGAGTTAGTCGTTCTATCTTTCAGGAGTTAAATCGCATTTGGAAAGCTTCTTTTATTGAATTTGTGCCTTTGACCGCAGTTAAAATGATTAATGTGCGTTTAGAATTAGCCGTTTTCTTTCCCTCGCATGCAGTAATTTATTTCACAATTTTCCATAAGAGCCAAACATTTTCAGTGAGTCTTGTTTATATCGTTGGATTCTAGACTCTCCTAGCTTTTTGGATAGTCAGGAATTGCTTAATCGAATAACCATAGCGTAAGTTATGAGCGTTCGAAGTCCTTGCCCTAGCCTAGCCCTCACCCCGCCAGTGCCCCCGCTCTAGCAATGGCGGCCAGCGCTATCGCCGAAAGGTAGGGCCATATGGCTCACGTGGCTTAGCGTGGTCCCCCGTGTCTGGGGGACCACACCCTAGGCCGCGTCAGCGACTCAGCCTAGATCTGGCCGCATCGCGATGCGGCCTTGGCGTGAGTTCTCCCCTTCTCTGCGTTCGTTCGGGTTTTTCTTGCCCTGCAAGTTGGGTTTCGCAATTTTTCCATCAAATCCAAATATTTGGAGGATTAATTGTGAGATTTTGCACCCTCTAGGGTCTATAAAAATCCTAAAAATTCAGATTTGGAGGACTTTTGCTCATTTGAAAAGAAAATTTTGATTTTAGAGTTTAAGGCTTTTTAGGAGGAATAAGTCTCATAAAGTGGTGAAAATCTAATTATCCTAAATTCCTAAGCTTTAGTAGGCTTCATTCTTTAGTTTAAAAAGTTAAAATCAATTAGAAATCTTAGGTAAAAAGTGATTTAAATAGGATTTAGGGACTTTTTCCTTACAAATCACTAAATCCCTTGCTAAATTGGTCACTATTTCGTTGGGTTTCATCACAAATCCGTCACAAAGCTTGCCAAACGACTGGTTCGAGTCTCGAGAGTAGATTCATGGCCATTAGGTAACTTTCTGAGTTCCAATCTATTTCATTTAGTTATTTATTGTCTTTTGCTATGTTTTTGGCTTGTTTTTCGGGTGTTTGGCCCTTATTTTCGACTTTTTTTATGATTTTTTGGCGAAACTCTGGTTGACCGTTCCGGTGAACGGTAGGCCGCCTGAGCGACATGGCTGGCCAACTCAGCGAGTCAGCCTACCACGTCGCTCAGTCGGCCTACGCGACGCTCAATTGGCCAATCATTATTTCACCGGATTTTCTGGGTTCTTTTCCCCCAAATTGAAAAATTAAAGTTATTTTAGAATTTTAAGTCCAAATCTACTGTAATAATGTAGGAAACGGCTTGAAATGTCAATAATCATGGGTTTTCGAGCACGAAAATGTCGATTCTGGCTTGTTTAAGAAGACCGACTGAGCGTCATCTAGGCCAACTCGCTGAGTCAGCCTACCATGTCTTTGAGTCGGCCTACCACCTCACTGAGTCGGCCTACTGGTAAAAAATGTTCAAATGGTCCCTGTTTGTTTTATTTTGCATTTTTTGCCCTATTTTGTCGTTTTAATGCATTTTTAACCTCGATTTTCACCCGAAAAAGTTTTCAAAAATCATAAATAATCTGGAATTAATTAAAGTAATTTTTAATCTGCTGGAATTATTTTATTAATTATTTAATTGATTACGTGTCTATTTAATGGTTTAAAAATGACCTTTTTTACTAAATAAATGCCTAATAAATCTTTTTATCCTAAATTAAAATCCAAAATTTTTTAAGTAAATATTAAATTTATTTTTAGGTTGTTTAGTTAATTTATTTCATATTTTTAGGTTGTTAGATAATTAACTAATACCCAAATATTGTGTTTTTAGTCCCGAAAAATCCAAAAATATGTTTTCTCCATGTTATGTGTTCATTTCCTACCATTTATTCATTTATACCATATTTATTATTATTCGCATATATCTTTTGCCTCATTAGGAGCCGGGTCCAAGTTGGTAAGCTCGGTTAAAATCTGGTTTCGCTCTTTTATTTATTTATCTGCTTTATTTATTTTCCCATATTAGAAAAATGTATAGGTATTTGTAAAGCCTTGTAATAATTATTTTATTTGCTTTATTTACCGCTTTTCGTGTGATGTATGGCATATAAATCGAAAGCTCTCGAACAATAATCGGACTGAAATCGTATAAGAACTAAAGTCGCGCTTATTATAAGATAAACGGTTTGATTTAAAATTGAAAAGTAAGCAACATCATCCGAACTTGGAATCTCTGTTTTAAGGTACGGTCTAACCCGATGGGAATATCGTACCTAAATTCCCAGTAGAGCTTAATCGGGTGGCGACTCTATTTTAAAATATGAGATTTCAAGTCTCGTATCCATTGACATGTAAATTGGACTTAAATTCAACTTCAACATCGATTTTTCCACCATTATTTTCATCACGCCTAAAATAAGGATTCTCCCTTAGCACGTTTCACAGCACTCGTTGTTTTTCCACCCCCCATGCTATGTATCTCATGCGGTCCTCACGGGTGGGAAAGAGGTCGCTAGCTCACAGTGGTGACTCCGCTGGGGAACTCCTTTTAACTTAAAAATTGAAAAATCGCTCTTATTTTCAAAGTTTGGTTAAAGGATTTTGATGATGTGCCTAAATCATTTTTACATCAAAGCTTTATTTCTTATGCCTTTTGAGTCCACCGCTTAGTTAGATTCTAGGTGTTAAGGTGCCATTATTTCACCCCCATGAAGCTCACTTGTATACCTCATGCCCGCCAGGAATTAGGGATATTTGTGGGTGAAACACTCATTTCAACCAGCGTGTAATTCCCGCGGTTGCACTCATTTAAGGAGTGGTTGAGTTACACGAAATCAAGGTAAATGAGACCCTTCTACAGTGTCGTTCTATGACACCAACAGTTTGAGACTATGAACCGCGATAAATCTAGCCATAGCAACCCCCTTAGGCTTACCAAAATAATCTAGATTTAGGTCACATACTCTCTTGCCGTTCCCTAGCACTAGAGTTAACCCCAGATTCCAAATTGGCATTGCTCGGGAGTCATAAGGTTAGAATAGGTTTATTTGCTTTTGTGTGCTACTTGTGTTACGCTCATGCATCCGCACTCTATGCATAGGCTACGTGTGGCCGACCTTTATTTTCGATTTTTGCTTACCTTTACTCTCCCCTCCCTTGAAGGGGGAATTTAACAAAATGCCTGAGATCGTTTGAGTCCCGATGACCTGTATCTAGTTCGCTAGGCATGGCAAGGAATTCATACGTCTCGCATATTTTAGGGTTAAGCTTCACATCATAAGCCATTCTGCTCTCTACCTCTCTAAGCCATCCCTATGTATATGGCGTCCATCACTCGAATATTTATGTTATCATCCATCTCATTCATAGTTCGATTTGGGTTGATCATCTTCCAATTTATCTAGCTAGGTCGAGACATCCTCGTCACCACAGTCCTCTTTGGTTACATCTAGATCACTGTTTAATCCGCCGACCAATGGGGTTAGTGTCAGAATCTACTCTTCCAACCATGTCTGATCCGATTTGAATGATGCGCCTCATGAGAGCACTCTTTCCTCTTCTCCCTCCCCACCTCATCAGAGTCAAGGTCAAGGTCAGTCTCAGTTGGGTTCTAAGTTGGCTAATGCTATGGCTATATTCCTGCAATTGGATATGTTTCAGGCCACTACTCAAGGGCAAGTTAGATTGGCTCTTAGAGAGGAAAAAGAGACTCAGAGGCCAGAGGGGCCTGTAATTCAAGCTCAGGGAGAGATCATTCAAAATATGTCTAGTCAGTCTCCACTGATTTAGAATTAGTTTTAGGCCCCACCGCTTCTCCCTGTTTATCTTATCCAACAGAGTCAATTTCAGTTTGGTCAGACACCAATCTTTGGTTTTCCTCCCCTTGTGCCTTTAAGGCCTATTAGCCAAGCTCTTATATTCCCTGCTTTCTTAGGGGGTTTTGCCCCATAAATGGCTATTCCCTCCAATGGTTTTATCATCTCCTTGACGTCACCAACGTCATTTGCATCATCTCCCCCTAATTTTATGGTTACATCACATGGAACTACTTACTATTAGAATCCTTTTGCTCACCCCCAGATCGAGATCCCAGCTCCTCTGCCATTTCAGTTTGGATCATCTCCAGTACTCAACGACCAGGTCACACAGCCTTTGGTTGTGACACCATGCATCCAGGTCACGTAACCTCTGGGCGTGACACTCGAAATGGCGGCTTTCTTTAGGCAATTTCTGAATAAGAGCAAAGATAAGGAAGAGGTGAGAGATGATGATTGGGAGTCCAAGAACTTTTTAATGCCCCAAATGGAAGCTTATTCAGGTGAGGGACCTCCCAAGTCCCACATAGTGATGTATTAGCGGATCATATGTGTCCAAAAGATTGGGGACAAAATCCTGGCTAAGTTATTCCCATGTACCCTTTCAGGACCCACTCTCGAGTGGTACAATACTCTCCTGGAGTCCATAATCCTAGATTGAAAACTCCTATTTGAAGCTTTAATTGCCCACTATAGATTTAATTCCACAACGGAGACCACCATTCAACATCTTGAGGCAGTCAAGCAAAAGCAATGTGAATCCTTCAAGTCATATATCAACAGATGGATGGCCACTCAGGTTCTCTTAAAGCAAAAGCTCAGCCTGAAAGAAATGATCCCAAAGTTGCTCAACGGGGCTCTCCCGATCCTCAAGAAAGAAATAGAAACCAACTCTTTCAAATCCTATCAAAAAGTTTTTTAAAAAGCCAAGAAGATCGAGCGTCGAGAGGAGAAAGAAAAGGCTAACAAGTCGAGTGGGAATTGGCCATGGTTTAAGAAGAATGAATCTAGCAAAATTGCACCAACTTTTGCTAAGGGTAAGTCACCCGCGGTGAAAACCATGGCTCAAGAGGAAGTATCAGCAATTCAAGTCTCTCCCCCTTCTCAGTAACCATTTGTATCCCCGTGGAAATTGCCCTTCAGAGTCATTTTTGCTAAGATGTATAAAGCTGGCCATTTGAAGACTCTGCATGATGTCCGGGCTCCTCGACTGGATGAAAAGGGAAATTTTTGCAAGTTTCATATGCAAAAGGGGCATCAGACTGATCAATGTAAGGCTCTAGCTTCCACTATCACTCGTATGGTCAAGGAGGGAAAGATGGCTGAGCCAGCCAGGAAGCCGAGCACTATGGAAAACCATTTGCCTGATTTTGGGGCAAGGTCTCCATGATTAGTTTTGGCATTAAGGAAGAGTATATTTTGAAAATGATATTCGAGGAATTTGTAACGGTTATCAGATTTGGTCTCCCTTCGAGCTTTGTATTTGATATGATCTCACAGTCCAATCCTGTGGTAAGCTCTATGGAAATTGAAGAAATAGGGCAAGAAGAGGAGGCCAAAATTAAAGATGTGGAAATGGTCAAAGAGACGCTATTCAATGTTGATGATTATATTCTGAAGGGAGAGTATTCTAATGAAGAGTTTCAGGCTTTTAATGTGGATGAGTATGAGCTTCAAGATTCGCCATTGGTATATGAGGAACCGCCATATCGATTTGAAACCCCAGCCACAAAAAGCATATCGATTGATGGAGTTCTGCATGTCATCCGCAGTGGTCGAGTATACCAGTCTAAGGATAACCATCTCCACATCAAGAATGATCCAATCCCGATCCCGTTAAGAATGTAGCTAAGCAGTTGGCACCGTCTCCTCAAGTTAAAACAAGTCCCGATATTGATCCTCTGATTACTCAGTTGAAGATAACTCAAGCCCGATTCAACATTTGGCAGTTGGTTCTCGATTCTGATGATTACCACCGGGCTCTGATTAAGAGGCTTCTGGAGCTTGAAGCAAAGCCTACTACTTCTATTATTGAGGTGTGCAACATGATAGGGAAAGGAATATCGCTCTCGAGAGGGGATGATCCGATAGTGTTCTCTAATTAAGACCTTCCACCTAAGGGATGCTCTCATAACCGATCCTTGTTCATCCATGCCCAGATCCTTGATAGGACTATCCTATGCATTATGGTCGATGATGGTTCCTCCCTGAATCTATGCCCTATTAAAGTTCTTCCTCATTTAGGTTTATCTGGGGAAATGCTTGAGAAATCTAACACTGTCATCCACGCCTATGATGATTCTAAGAGGGGTGTGGTTGGTGTGTTTGAAGTCGAGGTAATTATGGGGAAGATTTTTGCCAAGGTCCAGTTCACCATTATCGATATCTCCATCACCTATTCTTTGCTCCTAGGCCGACCCTGGCTTCACTCTGTGGGAGCAATCTCATCAACACTCCATCAGAAGATCAAGGCTATGGGGAAAGATGGAAAGATTAAGGTTATTGGAGCTGACCAAGCCTCAGTTATGGCCATCATGAAAGCGAAGGAGGAATATGAAGTTCGAACAGCTGTTGTTAGTAGTGGGAAACCTAAGGCCCCTTGCTATAAGCGCAACTTATCTGTAGTAAGGAAGATGAAGAAAAGGCATGGCCATGGGCCAAGTCAAGGGCTAGGAAAGTGGAAGGCCAGAACGGTTGATCCTATCCCAATCAAAAAGCATCCAAAGCAAGCTAGTTTTAGGTACACCCTGAGGAAAGTTTACAGGCATGTTCATCAATTCTACTGCAATATGATGACTGTTTGTAAAGTTTAAGGGAAGAGTGTCTATAAAGGAGAATCCGAGCCTGTTGAGCATGATGGTCAAGTTTGGCCGGGTTTTGAGATCTTCAAGGATATGTATGACTTCGAGAAGAGCTGCTTTACTGAGAAGGGGGAGAGCTCGATTGAGCTGATATCTGCTGTTGCATTGGACGAGAAAGATAAGGGGAATATGTTTTCTGATTTAGATGAAGAGAAGGTTGTGGACCCAAAAATTGAAGATGCTATGGCTGCTATGTCTAAGGCCATGTGTGTTTTGCTTAAGAAAAAGTGAAAGAAGAATGATGAAGCCAATCCTCTGGCCGAGGCCGTGAAGATGCTTGCCCAATCTCTTGCTACTGAAGAAGGTATGCTATCTGCCGATTAAGTTAAAGCCCTAGATCAAGATCTGGACGACCTGCTTAAGGAATCTACCGAGGGTGTCAGCTCTGCTGATGCTGCTGCTCAAGACCCTCTGCCTGTGGAGGATGACTCTATCTATGATGATGTAACTTTTAATATTTCTAGTGTTTTTTATGAGAACAATGTAGCCTATAAGGCCTTTAATTCAATGAAAGATTATGATTTTGCTTATTTGCTTGATGTCTTGCCCGACGGGCCCATGCATTCATTTAACAATAAGCATAATGTGTTTAGTATTTATGTCGTTTCTTTAATTGAAATAAACTTGAGTACAGATGATAACCCTAAAATGGTAATCCTTTCTAATGACTTAACCCTTGAGATAAAAAGTGAGATAATTAAAGTGCTAAAAGATCATGTTAACGCTTTTGCTTGGTCGCATATGGACATGCCTGGTGTTGATTGCCATATCACCGAGCATCACATTCCAACCGATCCTAGATTCTATCCTATTAAATTCCAAAGAATGAGACCCGAGTGGGACAACAAGGTTAGGGCAGAGGTTGCCAACATGATTGAGGCTAAGCACATTGAAGTCATCGAATATTTGACCTAGTTATCCAACATTATCCCGATTCCGAAGAAGGATGGAAGGGTAAGGGTTTGTGTGGATTACCGAGCCCTGAACAAGGCTTCCCCAAAAGATGATTTTCCTCTACCTCATATCAATGTGCTAATTGACACAGCTGCCAGGGCCGCTATATACTCATTCATGGATGGATTCTCAGGGTACAATCATATTCTGTTGGACATAATTGATAAGGTTAATATAGCTTTCATCACAGAATAGGGAGTATTCTGCTATCGGGTTACACTATTTAGTCTGAAAAATGTCGGGGCAACCTATCAGCGTACTGTCACCACTCTTGCATAACATGATCCACAAAGAAGTAAAGGTCTATGTGGACAACATGTTGGTTAAGTCTGCTACTAAAGAAGAGCACCCCATGGTTTTGGATAAGTTTATGACTGGCATTGAGTAATATAACTTGCGCCTTAATATGAAGAAGTGCATATTTAGGGTTACATTGGGAAAGCTTCTAAGCCATATGGTCAGTCAAAGATGGATTTAAATAGATCCAGATAAGATTAAAGCAATCAGGTACATGCCCGCTCTGAAGATAGAAAAAGAAGTCCGATCTTTCCTTGGTTCCATTAATATGTCAATAGGTTCATTTCTCACCTCACCACCATTTGTGAACCATTCTTTAAGTTGTTAAGGAAGCATCAGTCAATTATGTGGGATGAGCATTTTCATATCGCATTCAACAAAATCAAGGCCTACCTTCTTCACCCACCCGTCCTTCATTCACCCACCCCGAGCAAGCCGTTGATCTTGTACTTAGCAATTGATGACTTTGCCATAGGGGCAATGTTGGTTCAGGAAGATGATGGTAAGAAGGTGCATGCAGTGTTCTACTTAAGCAAGAAGCTTTTAGACTGTGAAGCTCGTTATTCAATTATCGAAAATACGTGTGCCGCAATGGTTTGGTTAACTAAGAAGTTGCGCTACTACTTCCAGTTGTATAAAGTTCAAGCCGTGGCTAAGGTTGACCCAATAAAAAACTTTGTCAGTCTCTATCCTTATCCAACAAGTTGTCCAGATGGTTAATGTTACTTTTCGAATTTGATATTGAGTTTGTCAAGAAAGTTATCAAGGTAGAGCTGTTGCAGAATTTTTGGCCAACCAAGCTCTCAACTTTGATTATGTCGAGAACTTGGACTTCCCCGACAAACAATTAGCTATAATTGATATAGCTAAACCTATGTGGACTATGTATTTTGATGGTGCCATGAAGAGATTCGGAGTGGGCCTCGGAGTCATCTTATTCACACCCGATAATAAAGTTATCCCTTTATCTAAGTGATTGGAGTTTCCCACTACTAATAATAGGGCCAAATATGATGCTTATCTATTTGGTCTTGAAGCCCTATTGGTTGTAGGGGCAAAGCATGTTTCTGTGATTGGAGATTCGGCCTTGGTCATTCGTCAAGTAATAGGTGTTTGGGAAATCAAAGAAGAGTCTCTTAGTCCTTATGTCAATGCCATTTGGGATTTATCAGCTAACTTTGAGACATGTCTATATCAGCATATCCCTCGAGATAAAAATTAGATGGCTGATTTGTTTGCTACACTGGCTTCGATGTAGAAAGGACCTCAGCGCCAATCCATTTGCCCTCTTATCTTAGTTTCGGTGAAGGTTCCCTACAATTCGTGCAACATTGCCCAAGTATTCGCCATTAGTGACGAACCCTGCTGGTATTCGAACATTGTGCAATTTCTTTAGGGGGATCAGTATCCCAAGGGTGCTACAAAATCTAATCGCGCTACATTCTGAAAGTTGGCCTTTCAATTCAGGATTATGGACCATGATCTCTTCAAGCTCACTTTTGAAGGTTTGTTGCTCCTATCTTTGACTGAATCAGAAGCCCGTCGGGTTGTGGGAAAAGTTCATGCAGGTGATTGTAGACCACACATGAATAGCCTGGCCTTAGCTAAGAAGTTTCAGTGAATGGGGTACTTCTGGTTAACTCTGATCGCCGATTATGTCTCCGAGGTTAAGAGGTGTCACCAGTGTCAGATTGATGGAGATATTCAGCATCTTACACCCACCGAACTTTATAATTTATCTACTCCTTGGCCTTTCTCATCGTGGGGGATAGATATAATTGGTGAGATTCAGCAGTCATCAACGAATGGTCACCGTTTCATCATTATAGCAGTGGATTATTTCTTAAAATGGGTGAAAGCTGAATCGTACACCAGTATTACCGCCATGAAGATGGTCAAGTTCATTGAAAAGCACATTTTCGCTCTGTATGGTCTACCCCATCACATTATATCGGATAATGGGGTTCAGTTCCAAGGGGCAACCGCAGAGTTAATTGAGAAATTTAGTATTGAGCATCATAGATCTTCACCCTACCGTCCTCAGGCCAATGGTGCGGTGGAGGTAGCTAACAAGTCCATTAAGAAAATTCTTTCTAAGACCATAGCCAGCTACCAAGATTGGGCCGATAAGTTACCGTTCTCTCTTTGGGGTACCGAACAAGCATCTGAACTCCTACAAGTCAAACCCCCTTCTCCTTAGTTTACGGTATGGAAGCAGTTTTACTTGTTGAAATTGAGATGTAGTCTCTGTGAGTGGCACTTGAATCTAAGCTCAAAGAGATCGAATGGACAAGGGCGAGGTTTGAGAGGCTAAATACCATGGACGAGCAATGCCTGAAAGCCTTGAATAGCCTCTAAATGTATCAGTAGTGCATAGTAAGAGCTTACAATAGTCCGGTCAAGCATCTCCAACGCCCATTGAAAGCCGGTGACTTGGTCCTAAAGCAAGTAAAGCCTACCAACACCGACTCAAGGGGAAAGTTCCGAACAAATTGGGAAGGACCTTATGTGATTAAGAAAGTCCCTGGTAAAGGCGGCATGAAAATCATGGATATGGATGGTAATGAGTTCACGAACCCTATCAATTAGGATCGGTTAAAGTGTTATCATATCTGAACCAAAAGAATCAAATCCGAAAAAGCAGCACATAAAAAAATAAATAGAATCAAACCACCTAATGTACTACTCGGGCAAAAATTACGGTGTATCCTGCTGATTGGTATTCTACAAGCCAATCAGGCAAAAGTTAGGGTGCAAAAATAGCCCGCTAGGCTGAAAACCCGAAAAGGGTAGTCTAGGCAAAAGTTAGAGTAAAAGTGAGTCATAAGAGTTTATCGACTAGAAAACCTTCACAGGCTAGTTAACACTAGAGTTTGAGTCGGTAGAAATGGTTATCATCATTATGTACTCAAGCTTACTTCAATTAATGGAAATGTCTCTTTTACTGAGCTGTTATGTTTGTGTGCAAATGAATATATTGGACCCTAAAGGCAAAATTTTGCAGATAAGTCAAGTTTGGGATGCCACTTAACTCAAATTCTTGTGCACCAAATAAGAAATAGAAATCAAAAGAAATATAAAAGGCATAAAATCTGATAGGCTGAAAACATCTAGGCCTATGCAAAAGCCGGGAAGTCCGCTGGATTGAAAACCCGAAAAGGGCAGTCCAGTCAAAAGTTAGGACATAAAAACCGCAAATAAATGTCTGATGGGGCTAAAACAATGTTCAGGCCTATGCAAAAGTTAAGACGAATGAAAATAAAGGTAGCACAATCATCAATCACCCAGAAGGCCCTGCACCATTATCATCATCATCATCATTGTCGTCGTAATCGGAGTCAAAAGCTCAAACCAGCTTCTCCTCTACTGACATATAACAAACCAAATTTACTTATAATAAATTACTATGGTATTAAAATATCATGGAAATTATTTTTATTGTTATTATTGTTATTGGATATAAGGCATGAGGAAATAAGAGCTAATTAAGTAAGAGGGATGAATTGGGCATTTAATTATTTATCCAAGGGCAATATTGGAAATTGAAAAAAAAGCAAATACATTACATCCTCTTCTCTTCTTCTCCATCATTTCTTCATTTCCTTCTCCTCCATTTATCCCTTATTAAATTCTCCCTAATCCAAAAACTTCCGATTTCTTCGATTCAACTTCGAATTCTTGTTAGAAATCGATCCTTAAGCCCTCTATCATCATCAATTTCAGTCAATCAAGACTAGAAGAGGAGGATTTCAGACATTAAGATTCATATGAATAGTAACCCGAGTTTGAGGTGAGTGATTTTTGGTGAAATTAAAGCTTAATTACTAGAATTCATGGTAGATTAAGCATATTTATGGTATTAGGAGGTTTATTTATACAATATCTTGATAGAATTATATATGGCTATTGTAGAGGAAGCTAGTGCAAGCAAATCAAAGGAAAAAGGGGTAGAAGAGAGCTAGAAAGAGCATAGAAAAAGGCTTGTGTCTCAAATTTCGATTTCTCGGTTTTTCTGAAAATTTCCCAGATTGTATACCTGTTTTATTTTAATGTTTTTTCTCGTTATATAAATCCAATTTGAACAATTTTTGATTCTATTGATATCTGCAGAAAGTAAGGAATATATGTTCAGAAGAAATCTTATTGAATTTCATTCGTTTTCAATGTGAAATTTTCGTTTGAAGTTGAGTCATGAAATCTGTTTTCGGAAAATCTCAGCTTTGTACATTGTTTAGTTTTTTGATCATTACTTTGGTTATCCAATTTGGATATCTATGATTCTGATGGTTTTAGAAAGCTGAGACATGTGGCTAATTATGTTTAGAAGAAAGTTCTTCGATTAGGTGATGTTTTAATAGTGAAAAATGCAGGGAAAATCAGGTTATGAAACCTGGAAAAATTCTGGAAAGTATGAATATTGATTTTATTGAGTTTTAATTGAAGTTTGATGCTTAAAAATTTAGGATTTGAAATTCCTAATTTCTGAAGTTATGTTGAATTATGATTGATGGCTTATACTGGAATTTTTAAGACGTTACTTTGATTTATTGCCTTTATTAAACGAGTAGAATACGGGTCAGGGTAGATCGGCGCCAATAAAGGGGGTACAGTACTGTACAAACAATTGAAGCTTTGGCTTCGGGCTTTGGCCGATATTCTGATATATATATATATATATATATATATATATATATATATATATATATATATATATATATATATATATATATATATATATATATATATATATATATATATATATATATATATATATATTGATATTGAAGCTTCGGCTTCGGGCTTGACCGATATATTGATTTTGAAGCTTCAGCTTCGGGCTTGTCCTCTCCCGTATCCATTTTAGCGTTATTCAGGACTTGTTTACTTTGGGCAATATGTGGTTAAAGTGTTTGAAAAAATTGGATACAAATTTGATTTTACTTTGAAAGGATTACTATATAAGTTTTGTGATTTGGTTCCATAAAGTTGGTTAATTTATTTTTGACTTATAAATATACTTTGTTTCTATTTTAAAAAATATTCAAAGTTGTTATATTTTTTTTATGAACACCACTAAGCAAATTGCTTAGCGTGTAGTTTTTTTTCTACACGTAGGTGGAGAACTTGTAGATAGCTTGGACTAAAGTGGAATAAGTGGATCAACTTGAAGAGCAAATAAAGAAAAACTCGAGGTGGATTTGTAATTTAATGTAATATTGTGGTTTGTAGAATAATGGCATGTACTAGATAGTGTGAGAAATATAAAGTGGTAATTAGAAATATTTGGAGAATAATTAACATTGAGAAATAATTTGGAGTCTCAAACATTATATTGGTATTTGTACATATTGTAATCTATAAGTATTGAACTTTATATTGTGGAGTAAAGTTATTTATTGGGTGTTTATAGTTACCATGACACTCCCTATAAGGGGGTGTTACGCTTATTGGTATCAGAACTGAGGTTTAGGCGATTCTAGGACTAGATGTACATGCCATTAAGGATATAAATATGTTATGTTAGTTGTTTGATCCACTTTGGTCCAATTTTCAGGAATAAGAATGGCTAGTAGTAGTCACAGTCAGAATGAGGAAGAGGATGCTGAGAGTATGGTCCGTATTAGACAAGGGGATGAACAAAGACGTGAATCTCCACCATTTTATGGCTTTGCCGAATAACCTACTCCAGCACAAGCTGCTTTACTTCAGCAAATGACTACTGAAGTAATCACACAAGTACTACGAAACATACAAATCCCTCAAGTTCCTATAGTACCTCATGTTGAAAGAAGAGAGGAGATAACTCCTCTTGAAAGAATCAAGAAGCTTTCGGCTGATGATTTCAAAGGGGACACAGTGAATCCTGCAATTACAGAAGATTGGCTTGATCATACTAAATGGTGTATGACTAGGCTTCATTTTACAGATTAAGAGAGATTATACTGTGTGCAGGGTCTACTCAAAGAACAAGCTAGGAGGTGGTGGGATAATATTGTGAGAGAAAGGCGACCCGGAGAAATCACCTGGGGTCTTTTCTTGGAACAATTTGATAAGAAATACGTTAGCGAATGATTTAAGGATGAGTAGAGGAAATTGTTCTTGTCTTTGAGACAGGGACGAATGACTATATCAGAATATGAAACTCAATTCCTCAAACTCAAGAGGTATGCTGGTGATATCGTTGACAGTGAAGTAAGGCGATGTAAGAGATTCGAAGATCGGCTAAATGATGAAATTAGAGTGCATTTACTTGCACAAAGGATAAGGGTGTTCATTGACTTGGTTGATGCTGCTACGGGCATTGAGAAGATCAATTCAAATAGATAACAAAGAATGGCAAAAAGGTCTGGATTTCAAAAGGGATCGCAGGGTCTAGCTAGTTCAGAATCTCCAAGTAAGAAACAGAAGGGAACATCAGAACAAACACAATCTCATTTTAAAGGATTTTCATCGAGCCAAACCATAAGTATGGGGTCAGTGGCTAGTGTACCTTTAGGTCAAGGCAGAGGAAATATTCCACAATGTTCTAATTATGAAAGAATGCATACAGGGGAATATTGGGGAAAAGGTAGAGTCTGCTTTAAATGTGGCTCGAGGGAACATTTGATTGCAAATTGTCCTCAAAGATAGATAAGTACATCTGCACCTGCAGTAGTTCCTACTCCTACAATGCAAGGTGGAAGAGGAAGGTGAAGAGGAAATGCTAGTGGTTCAAGTGGGCATGATGAGGCTCAACAAGCACCGCAGAGTGGTAGACCAGGAGGAATGGCGCGAAGTTATGCAATCCGAGGGCCTGAGACTCGGGAATCTACTGATGTTATAGTCGGTAAATTTTCATTCTTTAATCATGATGTTTATGCTTTGATAGATCCTGATTCATCTCATTCATATATATGTACTGTATTAGCACAAGAGAAAGGGTTGCATGTAGAAGAATTAGGAGAAAATATTGAAGTGACTAATCCTTTAGGACACAGTGTGATAGTAAGCAAAGTGTATATGAATTGTCCTATTATGATTCAACATCAACTTTTCCATGCAAATTTAATTGAGTTACCTTTCCGAGATTATGATGTTATCTTGGGAATGGATTGGTTATCAAAACATCGGGCTGTAGTGGATTGCAAAAGTTAAAGAATGTCACTTCAAGTTTCTGATGGAGAAGAAATAGTTATCATGGGGGAAAGATCAGATTATCTCTGTAACATAATTTCTTTTATGAAGACTAAAAGGCTGGTTAGGAAGGGATGTCAGGCCTACCTAATCTTCGCTCTAGAATTGAAGAAAGGTGAGTTAGAATTGTAGAATATTCCTACGGTATGTGATTTTCTCGATGTATATCCTGAAGAACTACTAGGTTTGCCACCAAAAAGAGAGGTAGAATTTGCAATTGATGTATTGTCGGGTACCGCACCAGTATCTAAAGCACCATACGGAATGGCGCCTGCTGAACTGAAAGAGTTAAAGATTCAGTTGCAAGAATTGTTAGACAAAGGATTTATACGGCCGAGTATATCCCCGTGGGGTGCACTAGTGTTATTTGTTAAGAAGAAAGATGGGTCACTCCGATTGTGTATTGATTACCAGGAGTT
The DNA here is from genome assembly GCA_947683365.1 of Euphorbia pulcherrima. Taxonomy (NCBI): domain Eukaryota; kingdom Viridiplantae; phylum Streptophyta; class Magnoliopsida; order Malpighiales; family Euphorbiaceae; genus Euphorbia; species Euphorbia pulcherrima. Next base: position 13,158,929 of record CANTUS010000016.1, read on the forward strand.
GAATAAATTGACAGTGAAGAACAAGTATCCATTGCCAAGGATTGAAGACTTATTTGATCAACTCAAAGGTGCCAAATACTTCTCCAAGATTGATTTGAGATCGGGTTACTATCAGATGCGAGTGAAAGATGATGATATTGCAAAGATGGCTTTTCAAACTAGATATGGGCACTATGAATTTTGGTGATGCCATTTGGTCTAACTAATGCACTAACAGCATTTATGGACCTTATGAACCGTGTCTTTTACTTATATTTAGACAGGTTTGTAGTGGTTTTCATTGATGACATTTTGGTGTATTCTAAGTCACGGGAAGAGCATGATCAACATTTGCGAATAGTCTTCCAAACTTTGAGGGAAAATAAATTGTATGCCAAACTTAGCAAATGTGAGTTTTGGCTTGAAGAAGTTTCTTTCTTAGGCCATGTTGTTTCTGCCAAAGGAATTAAAGTGGATCCTAAGAAGATAGATGCAGTTATAGAATGGAAACCACCAAAGAACCCTACGGAAGTTAGAAGTTTCCTTAGCTTAGCAGGGTATTATAGAAGATCTGTGAAGGGATTTTTAGTCATTGCTGCCCCACAGACAAAACTACTTCAAAAGAATGCAAAATTTGAGTGGAATCACAAGTGTCAAGAAAGTTTTGAAAAGTTAAAAGCAATGTTGACAAAAGCACCCATCTTACCCAACCAGAGCCTGAAAAAGACTTTGTAATCTATAGTGATGCTTCGCATAGTGGTCTTGGGTGTGTTTTGATGCAAGAAGGGAAAGTGATTGCCTATTCTTCCAGGCAATTGAAGAATCATGAAAGGAATTATCCTACTCATGATTTAGAAATGGCTGCAATAGTATTTACCTTGAAAATTTGGCAACACTATCTTTATGGAGAAAACTGTTATATTTACATAGATCACAAAAGCTTGAAAAATTTACCAACACAGAAAGAGTTGAATTTAAGGCAAAGAACGTGGATGGAATTTATTAAAGATAATGATTGTCTTATTGATTACCATCCAGGAAAGGCTAATGTAGTGGCAGATGCTCTTAGTAGAAGGACAATGATGGCACTAAGGGCTATGAATATGGGGTTAGCTCTTACCAGTAGTGGAGCCTTAATTACAGAATTGGAGATTCAACCTGTACCTCTATAACAGGTGAAGCAAGCATAAAATGAAGATGATGACTTAAAGATCATTCGAGCAAGGACACAAGTGGGTATCGTAGACAACTATATGGCTCGAGAAGATGGATGTCTATATTTTAAAGATAGACTATGTGTGCTAAACAATGAAGAATTAAAGAAGAATATCCTACATGAGATGCATAGTAGTCCTTATGCGATGCATCCAGGAGCAAACAAGATGTACCAAAATTTAAAGAGCCATTATTGGTGGAATGGATGAAGAAAGACATTACTAACTATGTTACTCAATGTCTAACTTGTCAACAGGTGAAAGCAAAACATCAAGTTCCTTCTGGATTGTTGCAACCTATAACAATTCCAGAATGGAAATGGGAAAGAATCACAATGGACTTCGTGACATCTTTACCACTTACACAGAAGAAACATGATGCAGTGTGGGTTGTTGTAGATAGATTGATAAAGTTTGCCCACTTTCTTCTAGTTAGGATGGATTATTCACTTGATAGGTTGGCTCAGTTATATGTAGATGAGATAGTAAGGCTACACGGAGTGCCTATTTCAATCATTTCTGACCGAGATCCAAGATTTACTTTGAGATTTTGGAAGAAGTTGCAAGAAGCCTTGGGTAGTAAACTTCATTTCAGTACTTCATTTCATCCTCAAACAGATGGTCAATCTGAAAGAGTAATTCAGGTGTTAGAAGATATGATGAGAAGTTGTATCATTGAATTTGAGGGAAGTTGGGATAAGTATTTGTCCCTCATGGAGTTTGCCTATAATAACAGCTATCAGTCAAGCATACAAATTGCTTCATATGAAGCATTGTATGGAAGAAAATGTCGAACTCCATTATATTGGACCGAACTTAATGAAAACAAGATTGTGGGAGTGGATTTAATTTAGGAGACAAAGGAGAAGGTAAAACTTATTCAAGAGAGATTGAAGGCTGCATCGGATAGACAAAAGTCTTAAGCTGATCTAAAAAGAAAAGACATTACTTATGAAGTGGGGGATAAAGTATTTCTCAAAGTATCTCCTTGGAAGAAAGTCCTACGATTTGGCAAGAAAGGCAAGCTCAGTCCGAGATTCATTGGCCCATATGAGGTTATAGATAAGGCTAGACCGGTAGCTTATCGGTTGGCACTACCCCCGATGCTCAACAAAATTCATAATGTGTTCCATTTATCGATGTTAAGGAGATACAGATCAGATCCATCACATATCTTATCTCCTGATGTCGTAGAGATCGAACCCGACCTGACATATGAAGAGGAACCGGTACAAATCTTTGCGAGAGAGGTTAAACAATTGAGAAACAAGTCTATTCCTTTGGTAAAAGTACTTTGGAAGAATCATAAGGTTGAAGAAGCAACTTGGGAACCGGAGGATACAATGAAAACTCAATATTCGCAATTGTTTTCAAGTAATTTTCGAGGACGAAAATTCATAAGAGGGGGAGAATTGTAACGAACTGAAATTTTGGAATTTACTTATAATAAATTACTATGGTGTTAAAATATCATGGAAATTATTTTTATTGTTATTATTGTTATTGGATATAAGGCATGAGGAAATAGGAGCTAATTAAGTAAGAGGGATGAATTGGGTATTTAATTATTTGTCCAAGGGCAATATTGGAAATTGAAAAAAAAACAAATACATTACAGCCTCTTCTCTTCTTCTCCATCATTTCTTCATTTCCTTCTCCTCCATTTATCCCTTATCAAATTCTCCCTAATCCAAAAACTTTCGATTTCTTCGATTCAACTTCGAATTCTTGTTACAAATCGATCCTTAAGCCCTCTATCATCATCAATTTCAGTCAATCAAGAGTAGAAGAGGAGGATTTCAGATATTGAGATTTGGATGAATAGTAACCCAAGTTTGAGGTGAGTGATTTTTGGTGAAATTAAAGCTTAATTAGTAGAATTCATGGTAGATTAAGCATATTTATGGTATTAGGAAGTTTATTTATACAATATATTGATGTAATTATATATGGCTGTTGTAGAGGAAGCTAGTGCAAGCAAATCAAAGGCAAAAGGGGTAGAAGAGAGCTAGAAAGAGCGTAGAAAAAGGTTTGTGTCTCAAATTTCGATTTCTCGGTTTTTCGGAAAATTTTCCAGATTGTATACCTGTTTTGTTTTAATGTTTTCTCTTGTTATATAAATCTGATTTGAACGATTCTTGATTCTATTGATATCTGCAAAACGTAAGGAATATATGTTCAGAAGAAACCTTATTGAATTTCATTCGTTTTCAATGTGAAATTTTTGTTTGAAGTTGAGTCATGAAATCTGTTTTTGAAAAATCTCAGCTTTGTATACTATTTAGTATTTTGATCATAACTTTGGTTATACAATTTGGATTTCTGTGATTCAGGTGGTTTTGGAAAGCTGAGACATGTGGCTAATTATGTTTAGAAGAAAGTTTTCTATTGGGTGATGTTTTAATAGTGAAAAATGCAGGGGAAGTCAGGTTATGAAACCTGGAAAAATTTTGGAAAGTATGAATATTGATTTTATTGAGTTTTAGTTGAAGTTTGATGCTTAAAAATTTAGGATTTGAAATTCCTAATTTCTGAAGTTATGTTGAATTATGATTGATGGCTTATACTGGAATTTTTAAGATATTACTTTGATTTATTGCCCTTATTAAATGAGTAGAATACGAGTCAGGGTAGATTGGCGCCAATAAAGGGGGGTACAGTACTGTACAAACAATTGAAACTTTGGCTTCGGGCTTTGGCCGATATTCTGATATATATATATATATATATATATATTGATATTAAAGCTTCGGCTTCGGGCTTGACCGATATATTGATTTTGAAGCTTCGGCTTCGGGCTTGTCCGCTCCCGTATCCATTTTACTGTTATTTAGGACTTGTTTACTTTGGGCAATATGTGGTTAAAGTGTTTGGAAAAATTGGATACAAATTTGATTTTACTTTGAAAGGATTACTATATAAGTTTTGTGATTTGGTTCCATAAAGTTGGTTAATTTTTTTTGACTTATAAATATACTTTGTTTCTATTTTAAAAATATTCAAAGTTTTTATATTTTTTTTTGGACACCACTAAGCAAATTTCTTTGCGTGTAGTTTTTTTTTCTACTCGTGGGTGGAGAACTTGTAGATAGCTTGGACTAAAGTGGAATAAGTGGATCAACTTGAAGAGCAAATAAAGAAAAACTCGAGGTGGATTTGTAATTTAATGTAATATTATGGTTTGTAGAATAATGACGTGCACTAGATAGTGTGAGAAATATAAAGTGGTATTGCGAAATATTTGGAGAATAATTAACATTGAGAAATAATTTAGAGTCTCAAACATTATATTGGTACTTGTACATATTGTAATCTATAAGTATTGAACTTTATATTGTGGAGTGGAGTTGTTTATTGGGTGTTTATAGTTACCGTGACACTCCCTATAGGGAGGTGTTACATGACAAAGGATTGCATCTCGCCCGCCTGTCTCTCCACTCGAACCATTACCGCAAGCACTTTGCCTGACTCCATAATCTCCCAATCTATCGAAGCCATCCTTGTTAGAATTCATCGGTAAAGATAGCGTCCAACTGATCATAATCTAGGGTCTCGTAGCTCACTGGACAGGCCCATACCTCCCTAGCATGGCCAAGAAGATGGGTTGAGAATGGACCGGCCTTCAAATCATCCAAGTGCAGTGGGACCCTTTATCGTAGCCTCACTGTCGGCACAAGCAATAATGCGAGTAATGACCAAAGTACCGTAGCCCTATAAGCTGAACCTTGCCCCTACCAGTATCCACCAGAACATTACAATTCTTTGACCAGTGGTAGACCCAGTGAATGTTAGCATCGGATAAGCCCTCCATGATCGCCGCCCAATCACTAGCTGTCAGGGTATCATGGCCAATTGTGATATGAGCCCTGCCATGATAATTCCTGGGCCCATATGATCTCGGATTGCCCCGAGGATCCTCGAACAAAGCTAGCTTCTCTTGGAGCCAAACCTGCAAATTCAGATTCAGTTTTAGTTTCAGATTCAGATTCATTTTCAGATTCAGTTTTAGATTCAGATTCAGACTCAGATTCGGTCTCAGTTTTAATTTTAGATTCAGATTCAGATTTAGTTCCAGATTTTAGTTTCAGTTTCAATTTTGGTTTCAGATTCAAATCCATATTCAGATTTAGACTCAGTATCGGTTGTAGGTTTAGAGTCAGTTAAAGGAATACCTGTAGTATAAAGAAGTGGTCTCTGATGTAGTCAGGATCATAGGCAGCTCTGTCAAGATGAAATAGGGCCTTAGCTAACCCTAGAATTATTAGAGATATGCCCTCCAAAGCCTGTCCAATGATCGAAACTAGTTGGAATGGGGCAACGGTACCAACCCCACAGATAAACTCAACTATAAGCAATAGAGCCACCATAAAACGATAAGAGATATGCGACCTGGGAGTGGCTATGCACCAATCAAGTACCCTATTAAGATTGAATCCCGGTGATCCAGGAATTTGGAAAAGAAAAGTAGTAGGGGCATCCAGGTTCCATACCTAGTCAGCTGATCCTCAGCCCCAAAATGCACCTCCGGTATAGTAAATCGCATCCCGCGAGTGCAGATCTGTAACACCCCGGGTTCGACCGACTGCACCCATAAACCAACACAAGTCTTTCCAGTGAGCTTTGTCCTCACTCGCTCACTTCCTGGAAATTACTTCCCAAGAGGTCACCCATCTTGAAATTGCTCCAAGTCAAGCATGCTCATACCTGCACAATCTTGAAACTCTCTCTTTCGGGTGTGGATTCGGTTCATTTCTGTCCCCATCGACATCCTTCATAGCCGCTCTTTGCTTAGGTCTTCTACCCCAGTGCCACCCCTCTTAGGACCGGGTCATTACAGGCCCACCAGCTTCCACCTGGTTCATCCCCGAACCACACCGTACTAGGAGAGAGCTGGCTTTGATACCATTCTATAACACCCCAGGTTTGACCGACTGTACCCACAAACCAACACAAGTCTTTCCAGTAAGCTTTGTCCTCATTCGCTCACTTCCTGAAAATTACTTCCCAGGAGGTCACCCATCTTAAAATTGCTCCAAGTCAAGCACGCTCAACTTTAAAGTTCTCCCAAGTAGGCTCCCGAAAAGAAGGTGCATCTTATTGGTATAGGTAGTACCAATCAAATCTCTAAAGTCTCTCTCAATTGCAATGTCCCATACCATTACAATCTCAAAATCCTTAACCGTTCTCAATTCTGCTGTCCCATACCATTACAATCTCAAAACTCTCTCTTTCAAGTGTGGATTCGGTTCATTTCTGTCCCCATCGACATCCTTCATGGCCGCTCTTTGCTTAGGTCTTCTACCCCGGTGCCACCCCTCTTAGGACCGGGTCGTTACAAGATCATCCCACTGATAGCATGATACTCCTCCACCATTAGGCACAGCACAAAGCCCGAGGAGAGGAATACATGGTCCATTGGGTCCCAATAGAGGAATGTTGTGTGAAGAAAGGCCGCGTTTATCGGCCTGCTAGCAATTGAAGACCCGCTAATCCGAAAACCTCTAGCCTATCCCAATCAGAGCTTGCTAAAGTGCGCATAAACTATCTCTGCCTTACATTATGTGTCTCCATCAGAGATATCTCTCTGCTAATCACCTATCAAATAAGGTTGCTATCGTTAATTCAGATGATAGTAAAGGTTAATTAAGTTCGTTCCTAGTCAAGCATCTATCATGCCTAGCATTCATCCTGCGAGCAAGCAATGCAATCAAGCAAGTAAACAAGCCCAGCATCACACAATCAAATCATTCGCAAATTCACTAGTGCATCAAGAAAAGTCAAAATGCATAAGAGTAAGGGCTCATCTAAGGTGGCCCTCGAACCTCCCCTCTCTAGCAGCAGGCCTCGAAGCTCAACTCGCGCTAGGTCCTTATAGGGCAATCGGACCCATAGGCCGCACCCTAGAAAACTCATCATCTCTAAGGTAGCCTGAAAGTGCATAGACTGGCTTGCGTCAATCATGGTGATCTTGGTATCATCTCCCTTATCGCTATGGCTGCCATCAATATATTCCGCCTCCTTCTTTATTTGGTTTCGCAGCTCCTCCACCCTCTCAACATAGCCCCTCAGGGTCTCCATCTCTCGTGTATACTACTCCTTCTACTGAGCTAATCACCTGTCATAGTCTGCTGCCTCCCTAGCTAGCTGACCCTCATAATCTACCCTCTCTCGATCATGCCAGCTTCGGTAATCCACTTACTCACGCTCGATCCGCATTCGCTCCTCTCGCTCGCTCCGATACTTGTGTTGCTCCATCCCGACCAAGAGCTGCAAATATTAATGATCAACCTAATAATTCAGGCATTCATAACATACATGCATAAAGCTAACAAACATCCTATATGCTTTTCTTATTTTAAATCTTAATAGTTCATAAGACAAAATCTTACCCAGTATGCAGAATCCTGTGCAATGACCAAGTCCCTCATGCTAAAGCAACCTCGGGCCAAGCGCTTAGCCTCTGTGATAAGTACCTACGTAATCGAAAGCGGAATTAACCAATCACCATGGTTGGATGACAGTAGTTTATAAGAATGGACAAAGTAAAGCATGAGTTAGATTCTTACGTGTGTGGTCTCTGGCGGGGCAAAGGTCAAAGGCACGGTATACTCCTCAATGCACCTGGGCTCTTGAACTCCCGAATGGGTCATCAGGCATAAAGAGGTATCCAACTGATTAACCAACACTCCCTCAACGAACCCCGATGGGAATGCTCTCTGAGTAGGAGGAATAGGTCTAATAAAAATGGTCTCTGGGTCAGTCATATACTGGTATGAAGGCCCTGGGTATGCTCTAGTATTGAGTATGAGGGCTCCCCTCCTGTATCTCTAGGTTCCCTAAAATCAAGAGAAAAGACATATCGATTAGTCAAATTAGAATCAGAGTAATATGGTGATTTCAGCAAGTATGGTGAAAGTTTACCAAAATTTTGAGAGATGTACCCCTCTACGCCCCCGCCTAGGGGCAGGTGGCTCAACGCCCAACCCGGCATTGCCAGAAAGCATCTCTCTGGGGTCTATATCAGCCATCTCATCATCATCCTTAGAATGAACATCATCAGTATCGTCATCAATCCGGTCAAGTTCAGTACTACCCTCTGTCTGAATGCCATCATCACCAAACTCGAAGTTCCACTCTACATCATCTCGCGCCCTGCTGGGGCAAGAAGGAATCAGTCACCTCAAATGGACATCATAATCTCTGCCAACTGAGGCCACTGGACCTGGTCGCCTCCTCTAAATCAAGTCTGGTCCTTTAATGGCATAAAGTGAGGCTAAAAGACACCCACGAGAACATCAGCGGGACTCTCCTCCGAGCAGTGGTGCTAGTCCTCCATCGACGGACTCGCTCGCCAAAATACCACTCTGGGCTAAACGGGCACTCTAATATATTGACACCCGTCTACGGTTCCCCAAACTTCATTCACATACTCATAGTTTTTCAGCTTCTTCCATGGCTTGGAAATGATCTGTAAAATAAGAATAAAGAAAACTGCATCAATGACCAATGTAAGTATTCTTGCTCTTTTGTAAATACAGTTTCAAACTAATGTTTAAGCTAAATGTGCAGAAAGTAAGGTTACCCAGAGCTATCTCAGATACTCTCGGTACCAATATGGTCCACCCTCTCGATCGACATTCGACCAACTAACCATCCATCGGGCAATGGCATATGACCTAGGTTGTGGCTGATCTTCCAAATCAGGGGACAGATAATTTGATACTCGAAAGCCCACATCTGCAAATGCAATAAATAAAGAAGCTCAAAAAGTATTTAAAAGCAAAAGCATATGTTAAGGATTTCAATCAAAGAGGATCCATTACTAAAATCCATAGTTGCCTGGCCTTGAATTTGACGACTTTCCCTCGCACCGAGCACTCAAGGGCATAGTATATCTGGCCAAGAATGGCCCTCAGCCAATTCTACAAATTGAAGCTACCCAAATCCTCAAGAGCAAATAGTAATCCTAGTGAGGCCCTACTCGAGGAAGAGGGAAAGAATAAGCATGTCAGTACGGTCAGGGGAAATGACCGGAGGCACTGGTCGAAGTGCACCCTACTAATGTTAATCACCGCAACCCAATGCTCGTGTAGCTCTGCATATCTCAGTTTGCTGTTGGCTGGCATCAAAACCCCTAAAAGTGCCAACACCCAGGCATGAGCCTCTGGCTCATGGTGAAAGCGGTCAGGATAGACATCGAATATCATCGGGGTGGCCCTCCCATCGCATCTCGGTTATACCGCATATGTCGAACGGAGTGATGGTCATCTGACTGATCAAAAGGTGGAACGTGTGTGTAGTCTCATTCCATTGCTTGACCAAACACCCTAATATATCCGAGCTCATCGGATGGTATAAAATTATCAGTGAATCCAGCATCCGCTCTAACCCTATGCCTCAGATAGCCATAACCAATGAGTTGTCAGCCCTGTCTTTGATCTGAGCCCACCACCTGGCACATCTCTGTGATGAACCCATTGGCTTAAGACCCTATGGCTGCCAAAAATTAATGTCAAGCATTAGTGCTGGCAGTTAAATTGTGCAAAGTCAGATTTAAACCAACTTTTCAGCATCTAGCCTATCTCAGATCTGAATTTTGGTTGCAAAATTGGGCTTAGCAAAAAAAATTGGTCCGGATAGGCCCCTTGATTTCCCCTGGAGCATGTCCCCCTTTTATCCGACCGCCGGTGGTCATTGCCAGCGACCGATTGCCGGAGGCTGTCTCGGGGGGCCAGGCCTTCTCAATGAGGTGATAGGCCATATCGGTGATGCTTGGTCGGCCTCCAGCTACCGGCGGCTTATCCCCCTAAAATCTCTTTTTTTCGTTTTTTTAACCCAAATTCGATCCAAATTCGTCCAAATCAGCCCCAAAACACACCTAGATGCATCGTAAACATCTTTATTAAACCTATTTCACCTAATTTCAAGCATAAAATACCCTAAAAATCCAAATTAAGTTTATGTCATTTTATGGAAATTCCGGCAAAAAAATCTAGTTTTAACGGTTTACCTGAAGGTCAAAAGCATGCCCGGCCAAGTTGGTGAACATCTGAACTTGAGAAGTCTGTGTGTATCCCATGTATGTGTCGGAACCCAGCAATCCGTATGCCCAGTGAACCGGGCAAATTTGCAGGTTATCCTCTCCTTGCAGTAACATGTCGTGATCAAGGTTGTGGGACCTTTTAAGCCCGTTCTTGCAGTACATCTTTCTTCGAGCTTGAAAAATCATTGAATGGCTCGGATTTTGTCAAGAGCAAAAGATAAGTATAAAAGAAGAAGAAAAGAAAATGGAATGAAAGAAAAGAAAGAAAAATAGTTGCAGGAAGAAAAAGAGAAGCAAAGAAAAAGTGAACAGTAAAAGGGAATATATTCCTTTTTATCCTTTAGTGTATAGAATATTCTCTGGAATATTCCTTTCAGCAAGGGGCAAAATCCTCCGCTATTTTATATTCCTTTTTTTATTGTTAATTGAAGGGGCAAAATTTTTGTTTCACAAAATCAATTAAGCAACAAAAAAGGGACATATTTATAACCTGCTAATTTCTCAATTTTAATTCTTGATAGGTCTGTCGATGGCAAACCCAGAAAACAACCGACTCAGAATTCCTACAGCTCAGAAAATTTTTTCGTCTTGATTAGTCTATCATGGTGCATTCCCAAACCGCCAGTAAATAACCAACTCGTGATTTTTGGCTTTGAAAGGTCTGTTGATGATGCATCCCCATACCGTCCGTAGACAACCAACTCAAAGAATTTTCTACCCTCGTAAGGTCCGTTGATGACGCATCCCTGTACGGTCCGTAGATAACCGTTTTGAGAATTTCACTTTTATGCCTATCTTGTTCCTCCTGAAAGATCTGTTGATGGCAACCCCAATAGATAATCGGCTCAAAAATTCACAAATCAGGTATAACCTCCTATCCCTCGCTCTTTCGTGAAATCACATTTGACCAGTCAAATGATAATCTTACGAGGGGCAACCTGTGAGCACAGGCTTTTCAGTGACCCACGGAACGATTATGAATTTTGCTCTAACCTTTTATGGGTCAGTCGTTCTATCTTTCAGGAGTCGAATCACATTTGGAAAGCTTCTTTTGGCGAATTTGTGCCTTTGACCGCAGTTAAAATGATTAATGTGCCTTTAGCATTAGCCGTTTTCTTTCCCTCACGTGCAGTAATTTGTTTTGCAATTTTCCATAAGATTCAATCATTTTCAGTGAGTCTCATTTATATTATTGGATTTTAGACTCTCCGCGATTTTCGGAATGTCAGGAATCGCCTTAATCGAATAACCGTAGCGTAAGTTATGAGCGTTCGAAATCTGACCCTAGCCCTAGCATAGCCCTCTCCCCTCCAGTGCCCCCCACTGAAGCAACAGCGGCCCGCGCCATCATCGGAAGGTGGGGCCATGTGGTCCACATGGTGGGCCGTATGGACCATACGGCTGGCCGCTTGAGCCATGCAATGGGCCGTGTGGCTCACGCGGCCTGGAGTAGTCCCCCATGTCTGGGGGATTACACCCTATGCGCCCCATCGGCGATGCTGCCTAGATCTGGCCGTGTTTTGTCCAGGTTTTTCTTGCCCTGTAAGTCGGGTTTCGCAATTTTTCCGTCAAATCCAAACATTTGGAGGATTAATTGTGAGATTTTGAACTCTCAAGGGTCTTTAAAAACCCCAAAAATTTAGATTTGGAGGACTTTTGCTCATTGGAAAAGAAAATTTTGATTTTAGAGTTTAAGGCTTTTTAGGAGGAATAAGTCTCATAAGGCTTTTTAGTTTAAAAAGTCAAAATCAATTAGAAATCTTAGGTAAAACTGATTTAAATAGGATTTAAGGACTTTTTCTTTACAACTCACTAAATCCCTTGCTAAATTGGTCACTATTTCATTGGGTTTCGTCACAAATCTGTCACAAAGCCTGCCAAACGACCGATTTGATTCTCGAGAGTGGATTCACGGCCTTTAGGTAACTTTCTGAGCTCCAATCTATTTCATTTAGTTATTTATTGTCTTTTGCTATGTTTTTGGCTGGTTTTCTGGGCGTTTTGCCCTTATTTTTGACTTTTTTGTGATTTTCTGGCGAAACTCCGATTGATCGTTCTGGCGAACGGCAGGCAGGCTCAGTCGGCCTACACGACGCTCAATCGGCCAATCGTTATTTCACCAAATTTTCTGGGTTCCTTTCCCCCAAACTAAAAACTCAAAGTTATTTTAGCATTTTAAGTCCAAATCTACTATGATAATGTAGGAAACGGCTTGAAATTTTAATAATCTTGGGTCTTCTGGCATAAAAATGTCGATTCTGGCTTGTTTAGGCACTTTTTCCAGTAGACTACTTCACTGGGCAGAAGGCCGACTGAGTGTCATCTAGGCTGAATCGTTAAGTTGGCCTACCACCTAACTGAGTCAACCTATTGGTAAAAAATGTTCAAATGGTCCCTGTTTGTTTTATTTTGCATTTTTGGCCCTATTTTATCTTTTTAATGCATTTTTAACCCCGATTTTCACCCGAAAAAGTCTCCAAATATCATAAATAATCTGGAATTAATTAAAGTAGTTTTTAATCTACTGAAATTATTTTATTAATTATTTAATTGGTTAAATGTCTATTTAATGGCTTAAAAATGACTTTTTTTACTAAATAAATGTCTAATAAATCTTTTTATCCAAAATTAAAATCCAAAATTTTTTCTGTTAAGATTAAATCTGCTTTTAGGTTGTTTAGTTAATTTATTTCATATTTTTAGGTTGTTAATTAATTAACTAATACCCGAAAATTATATTTTTAGTCCTAAAAAATTTAAAAATATGTTTTCTCCATGTTATGTGTTCATTTTCCTACCGTTTATTCATTTATGCCTTATTTATTTCTATTCGCATATATCTTTTGCCTTGTTAGGAGCCGGGTCCGAGTTGGTAAGCTCGGTTAAAATCCGGTTTCGCTCTTTTATTTATTTATCTACTTTATTTATTTTCCCGCATTAGAAAAATGTATAGATATTTGTAAAGCCTTGTAATAATTATTTTATTTGCTTCATTTACCTTTTTCGTGTGATGTATGGCATATAAATCGAAAGCTCACAATAATCGGATTTAAATCGCATAAGAACTAAAGTCGCGCTTATTATAATATAAACGGTTTGATTTAAAATTGAAAAGTAAGCAACATCATTCGAACTTGGAATCTCTGTTTTAAGGTACGGTCTAACCACCTAGAGGGAATATCGTACCCAAATTCCCGGTGGAGCTTAACCGGGTGGCGATTCTATTTTAAAATACTAGATTTCAAGTCTCGTATCCATGACATGTAAATTGGACTTAAATTCAACTTCAACATCGGTTTTTCCACCATTATTTTGATCACGCCTAAAATACGGATTCTCCCTTGGCACGCTTCATAGCGCTCATTATTTTTTCACCCATATGCTACGCATCTCATGCGGTCCTCGTGGGTGGGAAAAAGGTCGCTAGCTCACAACAGGTAGGCTGTATGACATTCTGGATACTATAAAGAAAGGGTCCTACAAGAAAATAAGGCCGTTATGGGCAAATGAGGCCACTGGTGGTATCATCGATGTCACTGGCGGCATGGTTGATACCGCCAGCGACTTTAAATGCCTCCGGTCGCTTCAATTTCTTGCAGTAGCTATTTTTGGCTGGAAAGCGACTAAAAACCCAAATCTAAGCAAAAACATCAACAAAATCACAACAAACAGGCAAAATGAAGGCCAAAGAGCTATGAGACTCAGAATTTTTACCTCGGGAGGCCGTGAATCCACCTCTTCATGATCCGTTGACACCTCCATAGAGCTCAAATGATGATTTTGAGAAGTAAGGGGTGATTTTAGTCTCTAAATCCTATTTTTAGTGATTTCTAAACTTAAATTGCACCTAATATTAGAGAGTTCAGTAGAGAAAAACCAAGAAAAGATGAATTGAATCCTCTTTTCTTACCTTTTCTAAACTTTATCCCATTAAAAATAGCTAAAACGCTAAAAAATCTCCTTAAGATTTTGAGAGATGGAAGTGTTGAGCCCTTAAAAATGCTGGAAATGGCTTGTTATATAGGCTAAGATAAGTTGAAAATTGCCTAGGATCAATTATACGTCGGATATCGAGCAAAAAGGCACACAGCTGTTCTGCAGCAGAAAGCCATGCCGCCGGCAGCATGGATGATACCATCAGTGGTATCGATGAGGCCGCCGATGGCCTCACTCTTTTGACATGTTTGAAAAGCTAGCATGAGTCAAGCCCGAAATTGGAGAAAGAGCAATAAAATCTGGCCAACAGCAAATTCAACGGGAAGAACTAAATTATTGGGGTATTTTTTTGACTTCTAATAGGTATTTTGGACTATATTATTTTTTAGGTGCAAAAATCATCGGTTTGAGCTACCACCAAACGCGTTACTAGACATGCCGAACTGAATTTTTCCAAAAAATAAAATTTATAGAGAATTTTATATGAGGAATAAAATCGGGTATACATCATCATCATCTCGCGAGAGGGACGATAAAATCCCGTACTCACAGGCTACCTCTTAGGGGATCACAACTGCCATGGGTTAGTATGATCGGATGAAATAAAAAGGAATAGGAATTGTACCTAATGGATGATAAGGTTTTGATTCCGCCAGTGACTCCATTTGGTGACTGGTTTGCCCTTCGGTCGGGCTTGAGCTTTATAGATTGGTTTGCCCCTTGGTCAGGCTTGAGCTTTAGGATTGGATTACCCCTTAGTCGGGCTTGGGCTTCGAGATTGGATTGCCCCTTGGTCAGGCTTGAGCTTTGAGGCTAATTTGCCCCTTAGTCGGGCTTGAGCTTTATTGATTTGCCCCTTGGTCGGGCTTGAGCTTTGTTGATTTGCAAAGTGGGCTTGGGCTTTGTTGATTTGTTTGCCCCTTGGTCACGCTTGGGCTTTATTGATTTACCAAGCGGGGCTTAGGCTTTGTCGATTTGTTTGCCCCCTGGTCAGGCTTGGGCTTTGAGGTTTGCTAAGCGGGGCTTAGGCTTTCAGGTTTTGAGATTATGGAGTGTCATTCCTCCAACAAGTGGTAAGTAAAACAATATTAGACTGATTTTAGATAGCGTTTTTACTACTTGATCGATTTTGGGAAACAAAAATATTTTTGCCCCTTTGATCAATAGTAAAAATGTAATAATAAAAAGTATAAGGGTTTCAGAAGTCCTGAGATGTTGAGGCTGGTGCCAGGATTCCATCGCATTGCTGAATAAAGCATGGAGTATTATTTGATGCCATCGGCGATCTGGCTAAGGCCGCTGGCGGTATGGGGTGCCACATGGCACCTTTGATTGGTTAAAAAATTTAAAATTCAAATTAGCGAGGGTGAAGCCGTCGGTGGCATGAATGATACCACTGACGATTTGACTGATGCCACCAGCAGCATGGATGGACAATTTTAGATAAAATCAAATTCCTCGAATTCCGCGCGGGTGTTTAATATAGGATTAAACTCTTATTTCCCTTATCTCTGCATATAGAAGCTGAAACTCTCCCTTTTTCTCTCTACTCTTTAAGAAAACTCAACCTTTCTCTTTTCTTTCGATTCTCAACTATGAAGAAGATTTTCGGATGCAAATCTAGCAGTTCTAAGTCTGATGATTTACCCGTTTCTTCTATCGAGGGGCTGAAACTTTGCTCGGTTCATGTGGGCTATGGCTACAAGGAGTCCGATATCATTTTTCGGTATAGATTATCATCTCCAATTGATAATCTCATCTCGGATAAGAAGAATCATATCTCTAACATCTAAGTAATCTTGCAAAACTCAAACTTTTTGTTTCATTCTAGAGATTTTGGTTCTAGACTCAAAAACTTGTAGATCGAAGGTTAAAAATAACGGATATGTGTTAGAATACATGTTATAAGCTTATTTTTACTCGATTTATGTTGTCTTTATTCCTTAAAACTGATTAATTTGCATTTTTTGGTGATTTGGTGTGATTTTGAGCAAAATTGAATTCTGCCTGCAAGAACAATGCCGCCGGCTATATGGCTGATATCCCCGGTAGCATCACTACCCCAGCAGCGGCATCAGCCGCTTCCCAAAAGCAAAATGACAAAGAATTTAAATTACTTAGCTGATTTGTTCCTTTCTAATTTTGCATCCACATATCCATACTTGCACCAGGGGTTTGGGGACTATAGGCGAGTGGCGGCACCACATGAGGAGAATGATTCTGCACCCGTGGCTGCTATAGATGACATGGGTTTTAGGGATTTAGTCCGTACCATGCCCCTGCTGATGCCAAAGCTTTCTCACACAGCCATGACTGCCTTGGCTGAGAAGTGGTCCGAGACCACTCATACTTTTTACTTCTGAATTGGTGAGGTGACCCCTTCTGATATGGTGGCGATGACTGGGCTGCCATGGACTAAGGAAGTGATTCATTTTTATGTGTATATAGAGAGGAACCACGTTAGGGGGCCAGTGGCAAAGAGAGTGACTGAGATGTTTTGGGTTGAACCCCAAGGCAGGGCGCTTATATTATAGGGAGTTGTAAGAGTACTGGAAGGGGGTCAAAGTGGTTCCCAAGACCGAGCGAGATGCTTATGTTCGCTTCTTTTTCATTTCTTTATTGACTGTGCTATTCTTCCCGGTCTCGGGCAGCAAGGTCAACTATAGGCTGATTTTTGCCATTGAGAATATGGAGGCCATTGAGAATATGGAGGCCATTAAGGGGAAGAATCAACCTAGGGCCATCTTAGCTCAGATGTATTATAGGCTGGACGTTGGAGCCCGAAAGAAGGAGAAGGACCTTCGTTTAAGTCACTTGTAACTCCAGGTATATCTTTTTAAATAGTGCTTTGTTATCATGGTTAGCTGCTTTTTCTCTTTTTGGCATGTTGATTTTTAGATTGATTGGTTGTCAATCATACAGGTGTGGGCCTTCGAGCATTAGATCCTCCCCCAATCCAGTTTAATACTACGGTACCGCCTGGTTTGCATTTTCTCACCCAGTAGTGTGAGAGCATTGGGGGGCTCGGCAAGTATCGAGCCACATACAGGGAGGCACTATGAAGCTTACAAATTGGCTCGGTATGCTACTTTTACTTTTAGCCCTGTCTTACATTCAATGGACCATTAGTCAAAAAACACATTTATAAATTTAAATTGCTTACATTGGTTTTTTGCTTGATTGATTGGCCAGGTTATTCGGGACCCTTTTGAGGGGGTGTCCAACAGCGTAGATGTCCTTACAGTCCGGCGGGAGGTGGATGACCGTCGATTTATTATAGATTACCCCTTAGCCTTACCCTAGTACTTGCAGGAGAGAGTCAGAGGTTGGAGGGAGTTTATGCTTGCTGCTAGGCTTGTGCTCGAGGATCCCCCTACTGGCCTCTGGTGGACTTATTTGACCATTACTAGCACGACCGATGAGGCTGATTATTTGGAGGGCAACGATCGAGTGGTGTGGAGTGTCCTTGGCCCTTACAATGGCCACATGTTGCTCTTGCTTACCATGTTCCTCCACATTTATAACAATGACTCTATTGATTTCCATAGGAAGAAGAGGGAGGAAGAGCTAAAAAGGTAGAGGAGCGACATTATCATTGAGGATGATAATGAGGAAGGGAGCGGCGGCGATAAGGGCAATCCTGAGGGGCAGGGCGAGGTTAGCAACGATGCACCGGTGGCTCACGAGGGGCACCACTCTTCTGACGTGAGACCGTGCCCTTTCTCTTTTGTAATTATATATATGCCATATGCTTGGTTGCTTACACTTTCCTTTTATTTTGTCTTTTGGATTTTTCAGGTACCTCTCAGGAAGAAAGGCTGAGCAGAGGATAGCGGAATACGATTCTAGGGCATGCCCGAGGGTACTGAATTCATCGAGGGGCACCTCTCGACTGCTTTGGTGACCAACTTCCTATTGATGAACTCGAAAGGAAACTTTCGGACCATGGAGATCACCTCAAGCAGCCACTCGCTGAACTTCATGCCGGAGAACACCACTCATATAAGTCTTGTGAAAGTGCAAACAAATCTATATGATAAGCCCTTTATGGATTCCTTTTAATTGCTTTTTTGGATTTTTCAGGTTACCCGAGCTGAGGCAGAGTGGTTGGCCAGAAACGCCTTTGCTCTGAGGGACACTCTCATTTCCCAGACTTTGTTGCTCAGGTATATTCCATGTTATGACATGACATTGATAAATAAAATGCATGTACGAATGTTATGAATGATGTGGATTATTGTTGTTGCTTCTCTGGCTGTAGGACTTTATGGCCCTCATGCTGTTGGATACTAGCGAGGCCTAGTGAAGGTACGAGGAAGAGACGAGGGTGCTCCAACACTGAGTGAACGAGCTAGAGAGCCAGCTGGATGACAGTTTATATGAGAGGAGGAGCAAACACAACATGGACTATGCTAACCTGGGCGAGCCGAGTTGTAGGGTAAGGAAGGTGACGGCCGACCATGACAATAGAGGTGCTCCTGAGAGCTCTTATAGTATCCTGGGGATCGAGGAGGATGTCATCAACTGCTATCTTCTTAGCGATGAGCAGGTCTCATCTCACCCGCCCGATGGTGGCAACTAGCTCTAGATGCAACTGTTGATTTGATTCTTTTTCTTTTCTTTTTGCTTATTTATTGATTTAGACATGGATTTTGGTTTGCATGCCTTTGAGACATGGGGCTTGAATGTTTAATTTTGGATTTTGGATGGTTTTAGCTTTGCTTAGGCTTAGGATTTTGGATATTTTGGTACTCTTGTGGGCTTCGGGCCTTCGATTGGAATAACATTTGAACTTTGTGCTTGCATATGTCTTGGAAATAGGTTACAGGGCTTTTTACAACTTATTTACAAGTTTAAACTGGTTAAAACAGACCTGAAATTCAGAGAATGTAATGCCATATCATCGGCGGCATTATTGATATCACCATCTGCATAAAATTCTGACTTGCTAAATAATATAGATAAAAATTACCTGCAAACTCATACCGCCGGCGACCTGGTCCATACCGTTGCCGACCTGACTCATACCGCCGGCGGCATCGCCTACCCAGAAACCCAAATTCAGTCATTTTCTCAAATTTAACCGTGGTAAATCACAATTAGCAGCTATGAGGCTTCCTAGAGAGCTTGGAAAATGCTGACTGGAAGAAGCTGGAGAAATATTGGCTATAGAGCTTTCGATAAGTCGCGGCATGGCCCGTAAGTCCTGAATTCCTTTACACGGCATTGACTTTTTGGGATCGGATGGACCATGTATTCCGATTTTCCTCATTCGAGCTATGCCCCTTACTTGAGGAGTTCCATACTATACTAGGGGTTCTATACCCCAAGCGCGTGCCTCTGGCACTCCCGAAGTTTCATTTTAGTATAGATGGCGTGCCTCGAGGATTATGGAATTTGGACTCTATGGACCCGGTCCTATCCCGGGTTCCTGGCAAGCTCGGATTTTAGCTTAGCGCAGTGCTAGAGTGGTGCCGAGGGGCTTCTAGATCTCACAATGCTTGGCCATCCATGGGGCGCTGCTACTTATAGAGGAGTTCATGTGCGGAGTGGACTCGGTCGCCCCATTCAGGCTGATTTTGCTTATCAGACCTATATCGACAGGTGCTTCCCCCATATCTGTGGGACTGGCAGAGATCCTGCTACACATATGTTGGATATGATGTATGCCCTTAAGGCAATTAGGGTGATATATCTTAATTATGTAATAGTACGAATAATTTATTTAATCAATAAAGGCATTTGTTCTTTTATTTATATCAATGTGTTTTTATACATATATATTATAGCTGGTTAAAATATATTCATTGATGTATGTATACAAAAGTCCTTGACATATCATAGCATAAAGTCAGAGAAATTATAGTTGGACTATATTTGGTGGAACCTACTTCATGTGCAATTATGATTATGTCTAAACTATCCCTAGTCACAGTGTCATCAAGAAAGGATATTGATGAAACGGAAAGACTAGCATGTGGTCAACTTTCATGGAAAGGGTCCAAGCAGTTAATCTCCTAAAGACTGAAGGTGGTGCCTTAAGCTCGACACATGGATATATCTGGGAGATATATTGGAGACCGCAGCAAGAAAAACACTTGGTATAAATATCAATGTGTTAGTGTTTGTCTTCATGCAATAAGCTTTGCGAATGTCCTCATACTTGAGATGCTAGTTGGCATGTGTGGTACTATTGCTATACTTTGGGTCATTGCTATGCACTCATTAATTTAGGATGTTACGGGTGATTACGGGTATAGTGATAACAACACGTTGGTAGACTGAGTAGTCAAAAAGAATCCATCGTTCCGGATATATTAAGGAGTTGTACCTGGCCACTTGTTGAAGTGATGATTGCCATAAACCTCTGATCAGAGTATGTGTTTGATAGAAATGGCTTCTAGTCAAACACACTATGGTAAAAGCCAATATACTTCGGTAACAAGTAAATAACTGGGATAGCTTGGAGCAACCTTGCTATTAGTGGGTTAACACTTTAACCGAACCCAATAAACCAGATGGTACTAATATTAAAGAATGGAAGGAATTTATCGCACTGGATAACTATTGCATTAACCGGGATTAAGTCATAAGCATAAATGACGTTCCGAGTAATGGGGGATGGTAGACCCTTGCTAGAGGCGTACTACAGTCGTTTAAGGTAATTGAGTTCTATTCACGGTCTAGAGCATCGAGCCAATGGTTCCATTAGAACAAGGGTTGGTTAAGCCTTAACAGCTCAATACTTCGGGATCCTATAAGGTCACACACATTGGACCTTCATCGGACTAAGTAAAGAACTAACAGATTTATTCTATTACAAGAATATAACATAAATAATAATTGGATTATTATTTGATTGGTTAAAATTGATTAAATCAATTTTTGATAGACCAAGGAATTTATTTTGACCGGTAACTAATTAATTAGAGTCATAAATAAATTATAATTGATTGGATCAATTTTGGTTGGACCAAGAAATTTATTTTGACTGATAACTAATTTATTAGAGTCAAAAATAAATATTTATTTGAAAGGATTTAAAGGGGATTTTGCATTGGCGAGTTAAAACTGAAAAGTATAAAATATTTTGTACAATGTTCAGTTGAGCGAAATACACCCAAAGGTGGGCGAACACTGCTAGGCAGTGTTCGCGGTGCTCCATATTCATGGGCTGCACAAAGGCAGCCCATGAATTCAAGGTTACCACATGCAGCACGTGCATGTGGTCGGTGTGTCGCTAATGGGGAGCAAATGTTTGCTCCCCAAGCCTATATATAGGCTATCCCTTCTCCTTTCAAAATGTACCAAGCTCAAAGCATAAATCCTAAGCGAGATAATTAATCTCTCGGGTACTTGAGCAAGTTATTTTTGTGGAGCCTGAATTTATTCGGGCACCGCTAGTTTATATTTTTGGGTGAGGCTTCTAGAGTGGTCTAGCAACTACTCCAGGCTTCTTAGTTTTTCCTCCTGGAGAGGTTTTGGTTGGTGGGGTTCATGTGGATACTGATAGAGGCTATTCTACGACTGGAGGCTTGTGCAAGAAGGTCCTGCAAAAGCACGCTTCAACTGGTAAGTTCTTTTTTTTTCTCTTTTAATTATTAAGTCTTTTTCTTAAAGTGTTTTTAGACTTAATAATTATGCTTAAGTTATTTTTGCATGCTTAGTTTATTTTATGCTTAGGTTATAACTTAGAGTTATAACATGCTTAGTATAAAATAAATATGCTAGGATATAATTTGGAATTATGGTATGCCTAGTCCTTTAGCATGCTAACCTAGGTAGAGAATGATTTAGTTAAGGCTTTGTTTAGTTTATATGAAACTAATAGGAGTTCCTGGGACATGGACAAAATTTTGAATTTCCATGTTGCCTCTTATGCATGTACAATTTGACTGTCAGTTCCCAACAGTGGTATCAGAGCCTGCCTATTTAGTACATAATTAAGTTAGAAGCAAACTAAATATTATTTTCTAAATAAAATAATTTGTTTATTTAATTGTTTGGAACAATATATATAAACTTCTACCTTTCATTTTAGGGTTAGAAATTAGTTATGAATAATTTTGAATAAGCCTGCTCAACTTACTCAAATTATATAAGTGTCAATAATTTATTTAAATTACATAGATTATAGATGCTCCCAATTTACATGAATTGGAAGAACAAAATTTATTAGTTCAAGAGAATCCATTGGTCTTCAAGTTTGTGCATGTATTTGTTCTGGCTAAGGATTGGACTTGGTGTCTACTCCTCATAGGGCACCTCTCCTACCTAGGAACCTATATCGTTGCAATTTGAATTGACCCATCGGGGGATTAATATGAACTAATTTATTTCTAGTATATAAGATGGTGCTTATATATGTTTCTATAACAAAGTAAAAAATTAAAATTATTGAATAAAAGCTTAAAGGAAATGCAATATAAATATAATAAATAAAAGTGTTAATTATTTTGCATATAATCTAGTTTGATGGAATAATTATAATAAAGAGCTGAACCCACCTAAGGTTAGACCTTATAAATTAATTCTAAAATTCTCTGAATTAATACAAGTCATTATAATTTTGTCCATCTGATAAAATCCTAGATTGGGTGAGACGTTTAACACCAATAAAATCCCAAAGTAAATATATTAAGGCAAGTTATAGTCTTCCTTACTCAAATTTATAATACGGTCTTTTTGGGCTATCAAAGTGCTACGCAAAGCGTTCCTTCTAGTCCACATTGATTGGTTGTAAAGTTTGAGATAGGGTCTGCCATAACCGAGCTGGGGTAGTCCACCATAAAATTGGGGGCTAGGCCCAGATCTGAGACATATTCAAGGAGATGCTAATATAAGAGCACACGTCCTTTGGGATTAGGGAACTTGAATGAATTAGCAATTGCATGCGATGCAAATGGAATGGGATTCTAACTATGACTGACTATTATGACTTGACTCATAAAATTGGGGGTTGTAATAGACTAGTTATAGATGATACCTACTAGAAAATTTAGCTGGGCTAAAATTCACGAATTTAATAGAATGGGCTATTGTAAATTTCGAAGAAAATAGTAGGAAAATGTATTTAAGTAAAAGTCCTCATATTAAATACATGTACTTAAACTAATATCTAAACACTTTTCTTTTCTTACGTCTTAGGTTGAAAATGGCTTCCAATTTTAATCTCCGTATGTTACTTGACACCAAATTGAATGGCTCGAACTTTTCTGATTGGTTCCGAGCAGTGAGAATAGTTCTCAGATCTGAGGGAATTGCCTATGTCCTAAGTGAAATTTTCCCTGTAGAACCTGATGTTGAGGATCATGTGGAACATGATGCCTGGTTGAAGCACAGGAAAGATCGTGAGACTGCCATGTGTATTATGTTGGGGTCCATGAATCCTGAGCTTCAGAAACAACATGAGAACATGCCCTTGGAGGATATGGTTCTCTATCTTAAAGAACTCTTTTCGGAGAGGGAGAGGACAGAGAGGTATGAGACCTCCAAGCTCCTTTTCGAGACCAAGATGGAGGCTGGTAGCTCTGCCTCTAAGCATGTACTAAAACTCTTGGGATACCTTGAGAAGCTGAATCGATTGGGATTCGAGATGAATCATGACTTGAGCATTGACCTTGTGTTGATATCCTTGACAGATAGTTACTCAGGCTTCGTAACTAACTATTACATGAACAGGATTAATTCAACTATCCCTGAATTAATTAACATGTTGAAAATAGTAGAACCTCAAATTAAGAAAGATCAGAAAGCTCTACTGTTGGTTGAAAAAGGCAAGGCTTCTAAAAAGAAGAAGCAGGCACTAGGTGCCAAGAAAAGAATCAGTAAGAAGAAGAATGAAAAGAAGGCATCTAAGTATGTCTACTTCCAATGTGGGAAACCGGGACATTGAAAGAGGGATTGCAAAGCTCCTGCTTCTGAGCATTTGAAGAAGAAGCCTACAGAGGGATCTACTACAGGTATATTTGTAATTGAAAACTTTGCTAATTTTCTGCAAGAATCCACTTGGGTATTAGATACTGGTTGTGGTTCTCATATCTGTACTTTTGTGTAGGGACTAAGGAACTGTAGAAAACTTGCAAAAAGGGAGATGGACCTACGCGTGGGAAATGGAGCCAGAGTTGCTGCATTAGCCGTAGGGAGCTTTAGTCTTGTTTTGCCAAGTGGACTTGTTTTAGTTTTGAATAATTGTTATTACATTCCAAGTGTTACTAAGAATATTGTATCTGTTGCATGTTTAGCAACAGAGGGATTTGAAATTTTATTTTTGAATAATAATTGTCAGATTCGTTTGAATAATATTCTTTATGGTTATGGAATGTTGAAAGGTGGCATTTATATTCTTGATACTAAAACAGAAGTTTTCAATATAAATAATGTGAAGAAAGTTAAATTAGATAATGAGAATTCCTTTTACTTATGGCATTGCCATTTAGGCCACATAAACAAAGATCGCTTAACCAAGTTGTATAAGTGTGGAGACTTAGGCTCAATAGACTTAGAGTCTTATGGTGATTGTGAACCTTGCTTAAAAGGAAAAATGACAAAGTTACCCTTTAAAGGAAAGGGTGAACGAGCCACGAGTACATTGGAACTTATACACACTGATGTGTGTGGTCCAATGAGTGTTCAGGCACTAGGAGGATACTCCTACTTCATAACCATTATTGATGATTACTCACGATACGGTTATTTGTACTTGATGAAGCACAAGTCTGAAAGTTTCAAAAAATTCAAACTATTCAGAGCTGAAGTAGAGAAACAGCTTGAGAAAAGTATTAAAACACTTCGATTGGATCGAGGTGGAGAATACTTAAGTCAGGAGTTTCAGGATTATCTAAAGGAAAATGGGATAGTTCCCCAGTGGACCCCTCCTTACACACCCCAACACAATGGAGTGTTAGAAAGGAGGAATCGGACTTTATTAGATACGGTCAGGTCCATGATGAGCCATGCAGTTCTTATTAAATCCTTTTGGGGATTTGCACTTGAAAGCACGGTTTATGTCTTAAACAGAGTGCCCTCTAAATCAGTTGATTTTACACCTTATGAAAGATGGTGTAACAAAAAGCCATCTCTAAATCACTTAAGAGTATGGGGTTGTCCTGATACGGTAAAGAGGATAGCGTCAGATAAGCTAAATGCTAAGGCTGATAAATGTCTGTTCATTAGATATCCAAAGGAAACAATTAGATATCTGTTTTACCTACCCGAAGCACAAAAGGTATTTGTGTCTCAGAATGCTAACTTTTTGGAAAAGGAACACTTACTTGAAAAGGTCAGTAGGAGCAATATTGAACTGGAAGTTCAAGAGGAAGAAATAGACGATCAACTGATTGACCCCGTTCTAGATACACAAGAGAGTGTGATCCAAGAACAAACTATCGAAACACAATCATTGCGAAGATCAGGTCATGTTCATAAGGGTCCCGATAGATATGGGTTTATCATCACTAATGATAAGGAACTATATCTTATGGAGGATGATGAACCAAGGACATATGATGAGGCAATAAAAAGCTCAGATTCTGATAAATGGCAAAAGGCCATGAAATCAGAAATGGATTCCATGTACCAGAACCAAGTTTGGAATTTAGTTGATGCACCGCAAGAGGTTAGACCAATTGGGTGAAAATGGGTCTTTAAGAAGAAGACAGACATGGATGGTAATGTAATTTCCTATAAAGCAAGGTTGGTTGCGAAAGGTTATAGTCAACGGGAAGGTATTGACTATGATGAAACCTTCTCACCGGTAGCCATGCTCAAATCCATAAGGATACTCCTTGCCATTGCTGCTCATTACGATTATGAGATCTGGCAGATGGATGTAAAAACAACATTCCTGAATGGGGATTTAGACCGGGATGTGTATATGACACAACTTGAGGGTTTTACATCTCAGAATGGCTTGAAGGTATGCAAGCTACAAAGATCCATTTATGGACTTAAGCAGGCATCAAGGTGTTGGAATATAAGGTTTGATCAGACAATCCGGGAACTGGATTTCTGCCCAAATGCAAATGAGCCTTGTGTTTACAAGAAGGTTAGTGGGAGTGCAGTCGTTTTTCTAGTATTGTATGTTGATGACATTCTGCTAATAGGAAATGACATTTCTCTTCTTCAAAATGTTAAAGTATTATTGTCAAGAAAGTTCTCCATTAAAGACCTTGGTGAGGCAGCATTTATATTAGGTATAAAGATCTACAGGGATAGATCCAAGAGGCTGTTAGGTCTTTCTCAAAGTACATATATAGATAAGATGTTGAATAGGTTCAACCTTGAGCATTCTAAGAAAGGTTATCTCCCGATGATAAAGGGGATTAACCTATCTAAAGCTGAGTGTCCGAAGACAGCTTAAGAGAGAATTTGCATGAAGGATATACCCTATACATCCGCTATAGGATCCATCATGTATGCTATGATATGTACTAGGCCAAATGTCTCTCAGGCTTTAAGCTTTACGAGCAGATATCAGTCAGATCCAGGTGAAAAACACTGGATGGCCATTAAGGCAATCCTTAAGTACTTGAGAAGGACTAAGGATGAGTTCTTGATTTATGGAGAAGGTGATCTCACTATCAAAGGTTACACTGATGCAAGCTTTCAATCTGACAAGGATGACTTTAAGTCTTAGTCAGGTTTCGTGTATGTGTTAAATGGAGGGGCAGTATGCTGGAAGAGTTCCAAGCAATAAACTACTACTGATTTAACCACGGAATTTGAATACATTACTGCATGCGAAGCAGTAAAAGAAGTTGTCTGGCTAAAGGGATTTATTGGTGATCTCGGTGTGGTGCCTAAGGCTGTTGATCCAATTACTTTATATTGTTATAACAATGGTGCCATAGCTCAGGCAAAGGAACCACGATCTCATCAAAAAATAGACATGTATCCAGAAAGTATCATATAAACAGGGAGATTGTTGATGCTAAGATAATAAGATTAGAATATGTACCCACTAATCAGAACCTCGCGGATGGTTTGACAAAGCCATTGACTCAAGTCAAATATGATCAGTATATTCATTGATGTATGTATACAAAAGTCCTTGATATATCATAGCATGAAGTCAGAGAAATTATAGTTGGACTATATTTGGTGGAACCTACTTCATGTGTAATTATGATTATGTCTAAACTATCCCTAGTCACAGTGTCATCAAGAAAGGATATTGATGAAACGGAAAGACTAGCATGTGGTCAACTTTCCTGGAAAGGGTCTAAGCAGTTAATCTCCTAAAGACTGAAGGCGGTGCCTTAAGCTCGACACATGGATATATCTGGGAGATATATTGGAGACCGCAGCAAGATAAACACTTAGTATAAATATCAATGTGTTAGTGTTTATCTTCATGCAATAAGCTTTGCGAATGTCCTCATACTTGATATGCTAGTTGCCTTGTATGGTACTATTGCTATACTTTGGGTCATTGCTATGCACTCATTAATTTAGGGTGCTACGGGTGATTACGGGTATAGTGATAACAACACGTTGGTAGACTGAGTAGTCGAAAAGAATCCATCGCTCTGGATATATTAAGGAGTTGTACCTGGCCACTTGTTGAAGTGATGATTGCCATAAACCTCTGATCAGAGTATGTGTTTGATAGAAATGGTTTCTAGTCAAACACACTATGGTAAAAGGCAATATACTTCGGTAACAAGTAAATAACTGGGATAGCCTGGAGCAACCTTGCTATTAGTGGGTTAACACTTTAACTGAACCCAATAAACCAGATGGTACTAATATTAAAGAATGGAAGGAATTTATCGCACTGGATAACTATTGCATTAACTGGGATTAAGTCATAAGCATAAATGACGTTCTGAGTAATGGGGGATGGTAGACCCTTGCTAGAGGCGTACTACAGTCATTTAAGGTAATCGAGTTCTATTCACGGTCTAGAGCATCGAGCCAATGGTTCCATTAGAACAAGGGTTGGTTAAGCCTTAACATCTCAATACTTCGAGATCCTATAAGGCCACACACATTGGACCTTCATCGGACTAAGTAAAGAACTAATAGATTTATTCTATTATAAGAATATAACGTAAATAATAATTGAATTATTATTTGATTGGTTAAAATTGATTAAATCAATTTTCGATAGACCAAGGAATTTATTTTGACCGGTAACTAATTAATTAGAGTTATAAATAAATTATAATTGATTAGATCAATTTTGGTTGGACCAAGAAATTTATTTTGACTGATAACTAATTTATTAGAGTCAAAAATAAATATTTATTTAAAAGGATTTAAAGGGAATTTTGCATTGGCGAGTTAAAACCGAAAAGTATAAAATATTTTGTACGATGTTTGGTTACGCGAAATGCACCGAAAAGTGCGCGAACACTGCTGGAGAGTGTTCGCGGTGGCC
Source organism: Euphorbia pulcherrima (assembly GCA_947683365.1). Taxonomy (NCBI): domain Eukaryota; kingdom Viridiplantae; phylum Streptophyta; class Magnoliopsida; order Malpighiales; family Euphorbiaceae; genus Euphorbia; species Euphorbia pulcherrima. The sequence continues at coordinate 13,187,484 of CANTUS010000016.1, forward strand.
TATATTCATGGGCTGCACAAAGGCAGCCCATGAATGCAAGGTTACCACATGCAGCACGTGCATGTGGTAGGTGTGTGGGATGGGAGTAAAACTCCCATCCCACATCGCTAATGGGGAGCAAATTTTTGCTCCCTAAGCCTATATATAGGTTGTCCCTTCTCCTTTCAAAATGTAACAAACTCAAAGCATAAATCATAGGCAAGATAATTAATCTCTCGGGTACTTGAGCAAGTTATTTTTGTGGAGCCTGAATTTATTCGGGCACCGCTAGTTTATATTTTTGGGTGAGGCTTCTAGAGTGGTCTAGCAACTACTCCAGGCTTCTTAGTTTTTCCTCCTAGGGAGCTTTTGGTTGGTGGGGTTCTTGTGGATACTGATAGAGGCTATCCTACGACTGGAGGCTTGTGCAAGAAGGTCCTACAAAAGCACGCTTCAACTGGTAAGTTCTTTTTCTTTCTCTTTTAGTTATTAAGTCTTTTTCTTTAAGTGTTTTTAGACTTAATAATTATGCTTAGGTTATTTTTGCATGCTTAGTTTATTTTAGGCTTAGGTTATAACTTAGAGTTATAACATGCTTAGTATAAAATAAATATGCTAGGATATAATTTGGAATTATGGTATGCCTAGTCCTTTAGCATGATAACCTAGGTAGAGAATTATTTAGTTAAGGCTTTATTTAATTTATATACAACTAATAGGAGTTCCTGGGAAAGGAATAAAATTTTGAATTTCCGTCATGCCTCTTATGCATGTTCAATTTGACTGTTAGTTTCCAACAACATAGACTTTGCTTCCACCAACCTGACTCTTATTAGTGACCATCTTAAACTACTACAGGTGTTCATTCTCCCACTTTACAAATCATTCACTTCTTTCTTCTCTTATCTAAAACTGGTTTACAGGTATGGCTAATAGAGAAGCTGAAGTTGAAGGAGGCACCACGGGGAACCCAAAGAAGTACTTACCCGTTCATCTGAGGGAAAAGGGGCTTATGCGAGCAGATTTTGATCAGTTGACATTTGACAGTTGGATGTCTATTCTGAGGGGATACATAAATTCACAGATTCAGTGGGTCAGTCTACAGTGGAGGATCCATGATGTGGTTGTGGAGTCTTGGGGGTCCTGCGTTCAGCTGATAGACTTAGAGAGGTCTTCATTCTATGCCCCTTACCAATTATGCCATCAGTTCGGTAAGCAACAGAGAGTCCCAATCAAGGTACCTCAGAACCAAATCAGGGTCTGCAAAGCTAGATGGGTGAACTATATCTAGAAGAAGTGGGCCAGGGAGGCCATATTCAAGACTTTGGACTATGCTCATGTAGAGACCATTGAGAGTGATATTCACTACAGGGGATGGCTCGCTGAGATCAAATGCCTGACGACCTGATCTAAGCAATCCTAGGCCCGCCTTGAGGGAGAGCAAGTAAAGCAGGGACACGAGCCCTTCTTCACTACCACCTTGTGGAGGATTTCTAAGTATTATGATGATTATGCAAGGAGCTCGGCTTGAGATGTGCTTTCTTTTAGTTCTATCTTTTGCGTAGGCTAGTCAGGGTGACAGACCTATCGAACTTTATTTCATTATATGTCTTTTATTTGGTTCCATTTTTTGCGTAGACTACCCCTAGGGGTTTTCAATCTATCGAACCTTATCTTAATTTTTGCCTGGATTGCCCTTTTTGGGTTTTCAATCCAGCAGACTTATTCTGAGTTTTGCATAGACCTCACTCTTTTCAGTCTATCAGAATTATTTTACTTATTTATTGCACATTTTATTTACAATATTATGAACTCTGCATTTGATTTACTTGAGCCGTTTTGACCGTGTAGATCCAAAATTCACATAATCATAAGCATTCACAATTCAGCAAAAGGGATACTTTTATTAAGTGATGTAAAACAAAGTACATGATGTTTGGTTAACATTCCCATTGATTTAACTCCCGGTGCTAACTAGCCTAGATCAGTTTTCTAGAAGGCCTCTTTGCTCACTTACCCTAATTTTTGCCTATATCGCCCTTTTTGGGTTTTTGATCTAGCAGGTTGGTCATATCCCCTAATTTTTGCATGTCCAGTTTGCAGAATACTGACCATCAGGTGTCACCCTAATTTTTGCCCAATTAGTAAAAGATGGAAAGGCAGGTGATTATTATATTAATTTCTTCATGTGTTGTTTTTCTTATTTATTTCTTTTGAGTTAAATATGATAACGCTTAAGCTTGTCCTGGTTTACGGGATTCACAAACACATTCCCATCCATTTCCATAAGCTCAACCGCCCCTTTACTAAGCATCTTCTTTATCACATACTGTCCTTCCTAGTTAGGCTTGAATTTGCCCCTTACATCAGTGGTGGACGGTTTTAGCTGCTTGAGGACTAGATCTCTAGCTTTCAGGGGAAACCTCTGGTGTCTTACCTGACTGTTATAGGCTTGAGCCACGTGCTGCTGATACATCTAGAGATTATCTAGGGCCCTTGCTCTCTGCTCATCCATCATGTTCAGCTGTTCAAACCTTGCCTGAGTCCATTCAGATTCTTTCAGCTTAGATTCTAATGCGACTCTTAGTGAGGTGACATGGGTTTCAATTGGTAGGACCACTTCCATTTTATAGACTAGTGAGAATGGAGTTTGACCGGTCAGGGTACGAACGCTTGAGCGATATCCTCAAATAGCGAATGGTAACTTATCTGCCCAATCTCTGTAGCCGGCTATCATCTTAGAAAGGATCTTCTTTACCGATTTATTAGCTGCCTCGATAGCACCATATGGTTTTAGTTTGTATGGAGAAGATCTATGGTGTTTAATCTCGTATTTCTCAATTAGATCGGCAGTTGCCCCTTAAAACTGTACCCCATTATTTGAGACTATGTGGTGCGAAAGTCTATACCGGGCGAAAATGTGATTCTCTATGAACTTGGCCATCTTCTTGGCAATGACATTAGTGTAGGATTCGGCCTCTATCCATTTTGAGAAATAGTCCACTGCTACCATGATCAATCTATGCCCATTTGTTGATGAAGGATGAATTTCACCTATTATGTCTATCTCCCACGCTGAGAATGGTCAAGGAGTAGATAAATGATGGAGCTCGGTGGGTGGTAGATGTTGCATATCCCCATAAATCTGGCGTTGGTGGCACCGCTTGACTTGGGCGATGCAATCAGCCGTTAGGGTGAGCTAAAAGTATCCCAACCACTGAATTTTCTTGGTGAGAGCGAGACCATTCATATGAGGGCCACAATCACCGACATGGATCTGATCAATCACTTTCTGAGCCTCTGATTCAGTTAAGCAATAAAGCAGTAAACCATCACTGGTGTGCTTGAATAGATCATTATCGACAATTCAAAACTAGACAGTGAGCCGCCTTAGAGTGGTACGATCCGAGTCAAAGGAATCTGGAGGATATTGTCCGGTTTGGAGAAACTGGACTATGTCAAAGAACCAATAGGGTTCTGTTGAGATGGCAAGGACCTGCTGAACCGGCTGTGCATGGTAGGGAATCTTAGTCGATAATAAAACTAACAGATGGATAGGCTGCTGTTGGGGTCCTTCCCATAAAGAGGTCAAGATGGCTAAAGAGTCAGCCATTTGATTTTCATCCCGGGGGATGTGGCGATACAAGCAAGAGATAATTTCTCGGATAAGCCTGGGACAGCCTCAACATAAGGATGAAGAGATTCTTCTTTAATTTCCCAATCCTCGATAACTTGGCAGATCACAAGAGCCAAATCCTAGATTACAGACACCATATAGGCCCCAACCTGGAGGAGAGCCATAAGACCGAACACACATGCTTCATACTCAACACCATTATTGGTAACATTGAATTCTGAGTGTTTGGATAATGGGATGATTTTGTTATCCTGTGTGACTATGATTATTCCAAGGCCTGCTCCTCTTTGATTCACAGCACCATTAAAGTATATAGTCTATACATGCTCGAGGATTCTAACAGAGGCAAGCTGCTCATCAGGAAACTCTAGGTTCTTAACATAGTCAGAGTCAAGGGTTGATTAGCCAGGAATTCTACCACTGACCGCCCCTTAATGACCTTCTTCGTTACATACTCAATGTCAAACTCGGATAGAAGTAGCAACCATCGAGATAGTTTACCGGCTAGAGTAGAGGATTGAAAAAGATACTTCATGGGGTCAATCTTTGCCATGGCCTAGACTCGATAAGATTGGAAATAATGACACAATTTCTTAGTAAGCCAAACCATGGTAGCGCAAGTTTTCTACACAATCAAGTACTGGGTTTAATAATCCAATAACTTCTTGCTCAAGTAGTAGATTGTGTGCTTCCACTTATCATCATGCTCCTGGATAAGCATTGCCCCTACAAAAGGCTCTTCAATAGCCAGGTATAGGATCAAAGGTTTCCCAGGGATAGGGGCGTTTCAGAATTGGTGGGTCAATAAGATAAGCTTTGATTATGTCAAATGCCACTTGACATTGATCATTCCATACCACTGGTTGCTTCTTTCTCAACAGTTTAAAGATGGGTTCATACACGGTAGTGAGGTGGGCAATGAACCGACTGATATACTATAAGGACCCTTGAAATGATTAGACTTCTTTCTCTATTTTAGGCGGAGGCATATCCCTGATGGCTTTTGCTTTATCAGGATCCATCCCAATTGCTTTTTGACTAACCACATGGCCTAGTAATTTACCCGAAGTAACCCCAAACACACACTTCTTCAGATTTAGGCAAAGATTATACTTCTTGATATGAGTCATGAACTTGTCGAGAATAGCAGGGTGCTCTTCTCGGGTAGCAGACTTCATAATCATATCATCCACATATACCTCCACTTCTTTATAGATCATATCGTACAAGAGGGCAGTTACGGCACGCTAATAAGTGGCCCCGACATTCTTCAACCCAAACGGTATTACTTTGTAGCAATAAACCCCCCATTCGGTAATGAAGGCTATTTTAACCTGATCGATGATATCCACCAGAATCTGATTATAACCCGAGAATCCATCCATAAATGAGTACATAGTTGCTCTGGCGGCACTATCAATCAAAACATTGATATGAGGAAGCAGAAAGTTATCCTTAGGCGACGGCTTATTGAGATCTCAAAAGTCAACACAAACTCGGACCCTACCATCTTTCTTTAGAACCGGAACTATATTGGACAACCAAGTCGGATATTCCACAACTTCGACGAATCGAGCTTCAATCAACCTCAAAACCTCTGCCTTAACCTGATCTGCCCATTCTGGTCTTAACCGGTGGAGCTTCTACTTCACAGGTCTGGACTTAGGATTGGTCAGAATTCTATGCTCGGTAATTTGAATATTAACTCCAAGCATATCTTTGTACTACCAGGCAAAAGCACTAACATGATTTTTAAGCACTTTTACTATCTCACTTTTTTCTTTGGGAGTTAAATCATTGGAAATGGTTACCATTTTAGGATTATCATAAGTACTTAGGTTTATTTCACTTAAAGAAGTATCGATAATGCCAAAAACGTTATGCATATTGTTTTGTGAATGCATGGATCCACCAGGAAAAACATCAAACAAGTAAGTGAAAAGAGAGTCATTCATTAAATTAAAAGCCTTATAGGCGACATTTTTGCATCAAATACATCAGGAATATTGAAAATTACATCATCCATAGCATCCTCCTCCACAAGCGGAGGGGCTTCAGAGGTGGTAGCAACAATAGGAGGAGCATCCTTTGCAGTCTTTATCAGAATGGTGTCCAGGTCAAGTTCTAAAGTTGCTTTTTGGTCAGCAGTGAGGGATGGATCTCTAGACAGGATGGCTTTCTCGGTTAGGGCCCTAGCGAGCTTCTTCACAATCTCAGTCATGGCATCCTCTTCCCCAGTTCTCTCACCCTTCCAACCCTTCTTAATCACAAACGCCATAGCCTTGGTCATGGTAGCCACAACATCTTCGACCTCTGGATCAATGGACTCTTCATTACTTCCCCTAGACTCAATCCTCAGGATACATCTTACCCTTGCCCTTACCCTTATCAGAAATCATATTAATAGACACAACAGGCTCAGCGGGTTCGAGTTCAACAAAAATAACCATGCAGCTGGCTTTAAAGTCATAGACATCCTTGAAGATCTCAAAATTGGGCCACATTTTCCCATTATGCTCAATGGGTTTAGGTTCACCCTTATAAGTCCTCTTGCCTTGGATTTTGCATATAGTCACCATTTGACAGTAGGAAGAAGGAACCTGATGATAGGCCTTTCTAGGCTTATACCCTAATCCCGCTTAGCGGACCAGCACTTTCGAATCTAAGGCCTCGATAATTCCCTGCTCATACATTCCTCAGCCTCTGCTAGGCTTATACCTAGCTCTCTTCATCAATTTTTCTATACTAGAAGGGGGATAACTGTGCCAAATGGGAGGTGGTTTCTCAGTTTTACTAATCACAGCAACCTAAAGATCATCCTCCAATCTAGCTTTAGCTTCTATAATAGCCACAACTGAAGCGGGGTTGGCCTCGATAGTTATCAATTTATCCTCGTGAATGAGCTTGATTTTCTAATGGAGAGGGGAGGGAACCGCGCCCAAGGCGTAGAGCCAAGGTTGGCCGAGCAATAAGGAGTAAGTGATAGGAATGTCGAGTATAATGAACTGCACTTTACTCGTAACACGTTCAATAGTGACCTCAGCTTCAAAGGCTCCAATCACAATGTACTTTGAATTATCATAAGCCTGGATAACATTGCTGGATTTCTCAAGCATTTCCTCAGACAGGCCTAAATAAGGAAGGACTTTCAGGGGGCATAGATTTAGGGTAAAGCCATCATCCACCATGACACAGGGGATAATCTTATCGAGGATCTAAATATGGTCCCTTCCTTGGAGGAATGCCTTCTCCAACCCTATCATATATCTCGACAACAGAAGTGGTCGGAGTAGCTTCCAAATCGAGCAGTGGCTTAATCAATCCCCTGTAATATCCATCAGAATCGATTATATACTGCCAGATGCTATAATGAGCTTGGGTGTTTTTAAGCTGAGTAATGAGAGGATCAACCTCGAGGCTGGTTGGAATAGGTGGAGGTGGAGAAGAAGGTCTCATAGTGGTACCTATCCTCCTAGGGGTTGGGTCCTTATCCAGATGGAGACGATGATCCTTGAGCTAATATACGTGGCCACTCCGAGTAAGGTTGAGGACATTATCGAGCAAGACACTTCGAGTGGCTCATGTTTTAAAAAGATATTACAGTTTATCAGAGTCTAAATCTGGGTTTTGCAACTCATACCTATCCACACTGAAAGGCTCATTCTAATCGACCCTAAATAGTTCATTTAGGTTCTCATTGGTGGGCAAATCAACCCTAAATAGCTCGGTGCTTATGGCCTTAGCTACTTCGACTACTCCCTCATCTTCATGGGAATAGTCGTCCTTTAAAATAAAGTAATCTACGCTGAAGAGCGGCTTTTTCTCAACTTTCATTCTCTTAGCCACAAAAGGCTAACTTCTGTTGCTTTCTTTCTTAGGCAGATTTGGGTTAACATCTATACCCTGAACCAAATTAAATCCTAGATTAGCTTGACTGATCAGATCAAAAACTGAGTTGGATAGGAGATAGAAAATAATAACCAGAATGGAACTACTACTTCCTGGCCGTTGAGTAAGGAGATCAAAGATTGTGGCTTTGGGGTAAGCCGGACTGGATCATTGCCACCTTGTTCATAAAATTCAGTATAGTGTTGTTAATGGTGCTTGGAGCCTTATCAGGTTCAGCAATCTTTCCTTTACTAACCAGACGTTGAATAGCCAAGAGTAAAGCCTTACAGTTGTTGGTTTGGTGACCCACTTGGACGTGGTAATTACAGAAGTTGTTCTTATCCTCGTGTTTAAGTGGTTTGTACTCCTAAAGGGACTATATTTAACCTGCTTCCCTTAGGCGCTTAAAGATAACCCAACGAGGCAACTTGTATGAATTAGCCAGAATGAAAGGAGCACGAGGAGGCTGGACTGTAGCAACTACCGGTGGAGCTTGAGTGATTGCCCGAGGTACAACAGGGGCTTGAGAAACTGCCTGAACTACAGCCAGGGCTTTGGGTTTAGTAGGTTGAGCTGAGGGTTGAGCATTATTATTCTTGCAAAACTAGGGTTTTCCTGCTTATTATACTCTTTCGCGCTCTGCCTCGCGATCAATTTTCTTGACCTTTTCAAACACGGCCTTGTAAGAGAGGAATGAATCAGTAGCCATTTCTTTACGGAAAAGAGGAAGGGAACCTTCTAGAAGTTTAATAATTATCTCCTCAAGGCTTAGCTTAGATTTTATCAGAACTTGGGTCGACATCCACTGGTTAAAATATTGTTGGAAGGTTTCGGTGGGCATCTGGCGGACTCCCTCAAGGTGCTGGAGGGTGGTCTCCATCTTGGTGTTAAAACTATAGTGCATCAAAGCTTTAGAAAGAAGTTTCCAATTAGTGACAATGTACTGAGACAAAGTATGATACCATTCAAGAGTAGGGCCTCGAAGAGAACAAGGAAACATTTCAGCAAGCACTTTATCACTTAATTTCTTTAGATGCATAACTCTTTCATACATAATAATGTAGGAAATAGGGGCACCAGAACCATCATAATGCACCATATTCGGTGTAATAAAGTTATTAGGGACCCAATCCATTCCTTTTTTGGGTTCCTTGGCAGCTATGAGATGGTTGATGTAAGCTTAGATCTCTGGTGTCACGCCTGGAGGCTGCATGTCCTAGTCATTGATTGGCTGGTGGGTGAAAGCTGTAGCCTCAAGTGTCACGCCCGGAGACTGCGTGACTTGGTTGTTGTTAGTCTGAATGGCCATCATCTGGCGAATGAAAGCGACTACTTCAGGTGTCACACCTAAAGGCTGTGTAACCTGGTCATTGATCGGGATTGGTGGAGATGGTAGACGTATATCAAAGTAAAGATGAGCAATTGCTTGGCTACTAAAGGGATTCGGGGGATAAGTAGTGCCCGTGGGAGTTATAACAAATTGGGGGGGAGTAAAAGATGGTAGAGGTTGGATTAGTCCACTAGAAGAAGCTGAAACTGATGAGTGAATACCGGAGGAACCGAGCTTTAAGCAAAAGGTCTCGGACTATAAGGAATAATCGATGGAGTTATTGAGGTTGACAGGAAAGCAGAGAATTGCCCAAACTGAAATAGGCTTGCCATGGGCTGAGTTAAGGGAGTTGATTGAAGAATTGGTGTAATGGGTCTTGTCCCTGTTGGACCAGCCAACATCTGTGTTGAACCATTCTAGGCTTACATAACGGACTCAGAGACCCGATCAGAATTCATATCCTCTAGGGCTTGCTTGATGGCTTCCTGGACAGTGGTTTGGATGGAGGCTTGAAATGCATCCAAGTTTAAAAATTAAGCCATAGCACTAGCAAATTCAAAACCAGGAGGGGTCGAGACGCTGCTCCTGAGGTAGGAGTAGGGCCGACTTGCTCCTCAGGCAGAGGAGGGTTTCCACCATTGCTCGAGAAAGACATGGTTGGCTGAGAGAAATTTTGACCCAACTGAATCTAATCTGAATTTGACTCCCTACTAGAATTAGTATACGGAACCCCTTCGACTTCTATAGCAATAACTGAGGTGAGAGAATGACGAATCAGGCAATGCTCTGGCCTTTTCCAAACTGGGGTTCGACAATAACTTTGCCTCCTACTAGCTGAAATGGTAGGTAGCGGATCAGATCATGCATGGATTGTGTGATGCCATGGATCGGGTGAATGACCTTTTTCTAATAATTGATGTGTGGTATGTATGGCTACACAAAGACGTGGTTAGCGATGATGTAGTGGCTTATCCCTCCAACATCTGTGGGACGTTTATACCCTTTATCATGCATAGTGATATGTCGTGACTCAATAGGGTACAAGAAAAGTCCTACAGATGTTGCCAAACCTCTTCCACAAATGGAGATTGGTAAGGGTAAGTTGATTGATTTTTGGCCCTTGAAGCCGATGTATGGGTAATGCATGAGCATGTAGCATATAGCACACAAAGCATCCCTCTTCCAACCTTATGACTCCCGCATAACACCTCTTTGGAAGTATGGAGGTTTAGCTCCTTCACTGAAAATGGTGAAAGAAGTGTGTCCCAATTATTTTCTTTGTTTTGGTAGTCCTAAAGGATTGAAGTGCTAAGGCTTTATCTAGCGCGGCTTTGGTATAGGGTTGCTAATGTAGAAGGTTCTTGTTTACCTTCACTCCCTAAATAGGTGCCATCACAGGGGTTTACATGTTGGTTAAAATGAGTGATCCACCCACTAGGTATCCTCAATTCCAAATAGGGCATAAGTGATACTTTCGCGAGCTTCTCGGGTAAAAATAGGGCAACTAACATTACCGAACTATCTACACGTGTAAGGAAAAAACATCATGAAAAAGAATAAAGTTTTAATTTGGCCAATGATTTCAATACATCATCAAAATCTTTTAAACTTATTGAAAATTTTACGTTCAAGTTTAAAAAGATCAATCCCCACCAGAGTCGCCACTGTGAGCGGACGACATTTCGGACGGGCTGCGAAGCGGGGCCGGAGGACCGATCTCCCGAAAATATGTGTGATGTGATCATAGAAAATGGTTTTGCATATTTTTAGTATTCAAAAGATATGAGATCAAAATTACATACTTAAAATAGAGTCGCCATTCGGTTCAGCTTAATTAGGAAATTTTGGTACGATTTTCCCACCTGGTGGTAGACCATACCTTAAGTAGAGATTTTGAGTTCGGATGATGTTATCTATTTTATATTGGCCAAGTTAAAAGATTTCATTCTTTCTTAATCAGTTTTAATCCACCCTATTTATTGTGTTTTCGGTTTGTATGTTGTTAGCACGTTATTCAAGCATCTAAAGCAGGAAATAAATAATTATTACAGTTATCCAACAAATAAAATGCGAAAAATAAAATAATAATTACATGGCTTTCAAAATACATATACATTTGTCTATACAATAAATAAAATACCCGAAGGCCTAGCATTCATCTATCCTAAATCTACCTGTACAAAACGGTTAGCACAAATACGGCACATTATACGAGGTATATCACATAACGTGCATAGTTAGTAAACAAAACAAGACCCGAGTTAGCGTGAACATGGCATATTTATTTACAATTTATGGAGCCCGATTGGATGGCTAAAATGAGATTTAAATGGCATTTGCGGGAAAATTCTATTTTTATCCAAATTTTAGACTCGATTGTTATTTTAACCGGATTATTAGTGAAAATGCCACATGGTATTGGGTGAGGTCTATTTTCAGAAGGTTCTGGACCTTCGTCATTGCACTATACATCCTAGCTTCAGAAATTAAACTAGGTCAGAAATAAAAAAATAAAAATAAATTGTTGTCCAGAACTCCATACCGCCGACGGCATCACTGATGCTGCCAGCGATCTTAGTCACACAGGTAGGCTATATGACATTCTGGATACCATAAAGAAAGGGTCCTATAATAAAATAAGGCTGTTGGGCACAAATGAGGCCATGAGTGGTATCAAAGATGCTGCTGGTGGCATGGTTGATACCGCCGATGGCTTCAATTTCTTGCAGCAGCTGTTTTTTGCCGAAAAGCGACCAAAAACCCAAAACTAACTAAAACCAGCAACAAAATCACAATAAACAAGTAAAATGAAGGCCAAAGAGCTATGAGACTCTGAATTTTTACCTTGGGGCCATGAATCCACCTCTTCGTGATCCGTATGACACCTCTGGGAGCTCAAATAACGATTTTCAAAATGGGTGATTTTAGTCTCTAAATCCTATTTTTAGTGATTTCTAAACTTAAATTGCACCCAAGAACAGAGAGTTCAGTAGAGAAAAACTAAGAAAAGATGAATTGAATCCTCTTTTCTTACCTTTTCTAAACTTTATCCCACTAGAACTAGCTAAAATGCTCAAAAATCTCCTTAAGATTTTGAGAGGTGGAAGTGTTGAACCCTTAAAAATGCTGGAAATGGCTTCTTATATAGGCTAAGATCCGTTGGAAATTGATTTGGATCAATTATCTGTTGGATATCGAGCAAAAAGGCACACACTTGTTCTGTAGCAGAAAGCCAACCGTCGGCGGCATGGATGATACCGCCAGTGGTATTGACGAGGCCACTGGCTCTTCTGATAGGTCGAAAAGCTAGCATGATTCAAGCCCGAAATCGGGAAAAAGTAATAAAATCCGGCCAAAAGCAAATTCAATGGGAAGAACTGAATTATTGGGGTATTTTTTTACTTTTAATGGGTTTTTTGGACAAGATTATTTTTTGGGTGAAAATCATCGGTCTGAGCTACCACCGGACGTGTTATCGGATACATCAAACTGAATTTTTCCAAAAATAAAATTCATAGAGAATTTTACATGAGGAATAAAATCGGGCATACATCATCATCGTCTCGCGAGAGGGACGGTAAAATCTCATGCTCACAGGCTTCCCTCTTATACTATGCCCACCAATACCATGGGTAATAACCCACAATGCAATACCAAAGTAGGTATTTCTCATTCCCAACATAAATCTTTACATAAAATTGAGGCAAACAATTCTACAGACGCCAAGCAAGATTCAATCGATGGCACATCTCACCGTAATCAAGGGATTTGATCTCTCTCACAAACTGAGTAGGAAGAGAGGCGACATAAGGGGCTTTGTTATCATTGTGGCCAAGTTTACAGACCGACTCATAAATGTCCAAAGGGTAAGCTTTGGGTCCTATTGCTGGTGGAAGATGAAGTTTTATCTAACGACGGTACAATTATGCGAATCAAAGGCGAGTAAGAGAAAATAGGCACTTTTTTTCGTCGGCAGTTCCCAAATTTTTTGTCTTGAGGACACAACTAATTTAAATGGAGGGGGTTAATGATAGAGAAGTGCTAGTGACAAGTCCATATTAGCCCATTACATGTGGCAGAGCATAGTTAGTTATTAGAAGGCAGTTTTTACATTATATGGTGGGTGTGTGGTATGTGGCAATTTTTTCCTTATGTAGTGGGTGTATGGTGTGTGTATGGGTAGAAAAATGTGATTATTCTGTATTTTTGGCACTTTGGGTAAAACAAAGAGAGAGGGAGAGATCCTTGGGAAAGAGTGCTATTATTGGTACCTCTTTTATTGTATTGTTACTTCCATTTTCATTATAGTTTTCCTTCCATCTTTCCATTGTTAAGTTGTTTAGTTTTCTGAAATTGTATTTTGAGCTTCCATCAAATCTAAACATGATTGCTAAAAGTGAACCACAATTTGGGATGACCTTGTTTACTCCTGCTTTAGCAAAATTACGAATCATGTCTAATAATTTCACACAATCATTTCCTTCTTCTTCTAAGAAACCTGCTCTAATTAATGTTTCCATAACTTTATACCCCAAACTTAAGGCATCACCAGTATTTTAATAAGGACCAATAATCTTCTCACAAATCCAAAAATCAATCAAATCCTTCTTAAGAATAGTGAAATCCTCGGGAAACAAGATGAAGTATGAAAGGCAAGATCTAATATTGGAATTGGGTAAACTATCAAAATAAAACTTTAAGATGCTTGTTACCTTGTCGTAGGTCTTCTTTTGCCGATGTTTTTCTATCTTGCGAATAGCAGATTCCCATTCTCTGCAAGTCTTCTTGTAAGACATGGCAGCACCAGTTGGTGTAGAGATCAAAATGGGCAAACCCTTTCATTTACTTATCAATTCTCGAGCAATCTCTGAAATAACTACATTTTGAAGAATCTCATCATCCCCAAATAATGGAACAATTGCCAAGCAACATCCTCTGAAAGATCCTCCAGTTTGAATACAGTATGAGCTCCTATACGTTCAGAGGCCTCTATAATCCATGTTGAATATATGAGCTTAGACCCTTCCACTCTGAGACTTTTCAAATCAATATCGAACCATAGTTCTATTGGAAAAATGGCATATTAGATAATGTTGTGCATTATCTACTTTAGGCTATATTATAATATAGAAAAACTATGATTTAAATAACATGAAATACGTCATTGTATTCTACACTTTGAGAGCTTTCCAACGATATATTATACGCCTAAAACGGATTAACGGTGAATGAGAAATTGTAGTTTAAAGTTTGAACATCTGTCAAATTTAGACGTGTTAAATCAATGAGAACTAATGGACCTTCCTCCCAAAATTAAGCCACTAAGTTCTAAATGGATTTTAAAATGTAAGCTAAAAGCTGATGGAATAATTGATAAGTACAAGGCTCGTTTAGTCGTAAAAGGTTATAGACAAAAATAAGGCCTTGATTACTTTGAAACGTATTCTCTAGTGTCGAGAATAACATCCATCAGGATGATACTCGCAATTGCCACTTTGCGGAATCTTGAATCGTATCAAATGGATATGAAAACTGCTTTTCTAAACGGAGATCTTGAAGAAGAAATTTACATGGAATAGCCTGAGGATTATGTAACTTCAGGTCAAGAAAGAAAAGTATGCAAGCTGGTGAAGTCTTTATATGGTTTAAAGCAAGCACCAAAACAATGGCATAAGAAATTTGATGATGCCATGATGGCAAGTGGCTACCGTATAAATTAGTGTGACAAATGTGTATATGTCAAAACTATAAATGAAAGATATGTTATTCTATGTTTGTATGTTGATGACATACTCATTGTTGGTAGCAATGAGAGAATGGTAATGAGTACCAAGAATATGTTAAATTCTAAATTTGACATGAAAGATATGGGACCAGTTGATGTAATTTTACGCATCAAAGTTCAACGTTCACCTAACAGTCTCATATTGATGCAGTCACACTATATAGACAAGATACTTGACAAGTTTAACAAAGGTGATATTGGTATAGCCAAAACACCGTTAGACAATAGTCTACATTTGTCTAAAAACCAAGCTAAATTCATAGACCAAGTGGAATATGTAAGGGTTATAGGCAGTCTGATGTACCTTACAAGTTGTACAAGGCCTGATATTGCTTATACTATAAGTAGTTTAAGCAAATTTATAAGTAACCCGGGTAAAAGCCATTGGGATATGATCATGAGAATACTAAGGTATTTGCAATATACTTATAATTATGGACTGCACTAAACAAGAGAACCTACTATACTAGAAGCATATCGTGATGCTAGTTGGTTAGCTAACATCAAGAATTCTAAAGGTACAAGTGGGTACGTGTTCAATTTAGGAGTAGGAGCAGTGTCTTGGAAATCCTCAAGGCAAATGATTATAACTAGTTCCACAATGGAAGCTGAGTTTGTAGCCTTGGATAAAACGGGAGAAGCTGAATGGCTACGTAACTTCTTAGAGGATATTCCAGAATGGCCTAAGCATGTGCCTGCAATTTATGTATATTGCGATAATCAAACAGCGATTAAAAGAGCACAAAATGTTATGTATAATGGTAAGTTAAGA
Source organism: Euphorbia pulcherrima (assembly GCA_947683365.1). NCBI lineage: Eukaryota > Viridiplantae > Streptophyta > Magnoliopsida > Malpighiales > Euphorbiaceae > Euphorbia > Euphorbia pulcherrima. Next base: position 13,202,875 of record CANTUS010000016.1, read on the forward strand.
CACATGCATAGTCGACATAATACCGTTAGACAACTAATCTCAACGTCAGTTATCTCTATTGATTTTATAGGATCAAAGGATGAAATTGCGGATCCACTAACTAAAGGGTTAAATCTAGATCATGTTGAAAAGACATCTAAAGGAATGGGACTAAAGCCCATGAATATTTAAGGCACTATGTGAAGGAAAACCCAACCATGTTTGACTGAAGATCCCAAGATCTTGGTTCAGTAGGATAACCTAATTGGACAGACCTTGTGTGGTCACTATAGGGGTAACCCTGTGTCCATTTCTGTGATATAAATAGTGACAAAATGGGTTAAAGTTAAGCTACATGCTTTTAATGATCCTTTGTGCATCAACGGTTGAGCAAAAGAGATCACCTATATGAGAGTGAAGTCGGGTGACTTCTAAGGATGCTATTGGGGCATAGTAATCTAAAACTCTTGCAGAACCTGGAGATGTTCTTGACCATAATGAACATAACTATGAGAACCAAAAACCGAGATTTATTGGTATTTGTGTGGGGTATATCATCATTTTTACAAATGGTAGAATAGTTCAAGGACATCGCGTCTACTAGTCAGCTAGTAAAGTAAATATACTTTCACAAGGGAAGGTTCAAAGGTTGTAGCCTACCTATCCTATGAAAATTTTGGCCGAAGAGCATCTTCTTCCTTCAATTTCTGAAAGCGTCTGTTTCGTTTTCTTTTCCAATTTTCATTCATGTGGGGGATTGTTGGAAAAATGGCATATTAGATAATGTTGTGCATTATCTACTTTAGGCTATATTATAATATGGAAAAGCTACGATATGAATAACATGAAATATGGCATTGTATTCTACGCTTCGAGAGCTTTCCAACGATATATAATACGCCCAAAACGGATTAACAGTGAATGAGAAATTGTAGTTTAAAGTTTGAACATCTCTCAAATTTAGATGCATTAAATCAGTGATTCAGTACTAAAAAAAATTGACATGTCATATATTTTTCACCAGATTTTTATTTGATTTTAATGGGTTTTAATCCCTTAATCAATATAATTTCTCATAACCTTCATGGTTAATGACCATAAATTAGTGGTTATAAGGCTTAATGACCATAAATTTGTGATTACAAGAGTTAATGCCCTTTAAGTCAATTTAATCCATGTTAATGCCGTCTACCCTATAAATACCTATTCTAGTAGCCTTCTCCCCACACTTTCTTCATTCTTCTACTCTTGAAAAGTTTTAGCTAATTCTTGTTTACTTGTTTACTTTTGGGTTTATTTTTTGGTTTTCATACTATAAAATATTCTTCAAAGTTTTCATTTATTTTCAAGAGAAGGCTACTTAGTGTTAGGTTTCTTGAAATTTGCTCTTCACACGGTTAGAGTTCGCCTATGATTGCGGTTGTATCCTAGGAGATAAATTCACTAGTAGCGGACGAATAATTGTCCTAAGGAAACTAAGTTTCAGGCCTCCGCAATAAACTTCCACTTCGGTAAAAAGGTTGTATATTTCTTTTATATTTGTTTGTAATAAATCTCCATTGTAATTTGTTCTTATTCTTATTGAAAAAAAAAATAATATTATTCTCTTTATTTTAATACGGCTACTAACAATCTTAAGACAATTATTGTCTATATATTTTTTTGAGATTTAAGTGCAGGTTACATTGGATTTCTTAAAGACTGTTTTAAAACAAAACATTGTTCATATCAAAAAAAGTAAATTGTTTTTCATAAAAAAAATTCTCTTTCTTCTTTTTCTTGGTTTTTTCTCATTTACAAGTTTCTGACTTACTCTGTAGTATTTCAGATTGTAAATTGAGAAAATTATGGACATTATTTTACCGATTGGAGGTAATGGTTCTAAAATGGTTCCAAGCCAGAATAGCCAAAATGGACAATTTGGTCCTATTGTTGATGTACCTAATGGAAATGAACTTTCGAGTTTAACAATTTTTATGCCTAATGATCATGAGGTTGCTTTTAAATTATATCTTATTTCAACTCTTAAAAGATCGGAGAAATTTTGTGGATTAAATTTCAAAGTTTGGCAATATAAAATATTTTTCTATTTGACAAACATGAGACACCATAATATATTGAAAGATGACCCTCATATTGGAGTGGTTAATGGTTCTTTTCAATTGTTTATGGATGGTTGGAATCATATGGATTTTCTTTGTAAAAATCATATCTTGAATGACTTAGTCATTAACCTTTATAAGGTGTGTAATATTAAACGTATTGCCAAAGAATTGTGGGATTCCTTAAATAAAAAAAATTTCTATTGCTAATTAAGTTTTGGTGAAAGCTAACGTGGTGGAGGTCATTAGAGACTCCAAAAAGGGTAAACAACATGTTAAATGTAAGTTCAAAATTGGACAAAACAGAAGCATATCCAATAGACAAATGTTAAATGGAAAATGCTTAAATTGTAAAAAGATGAGACAAAAATCATTTGTTTGTAAATTGACAAAAATAGTCAATAACATTGAGGTAAACATTATGAAGGAAATTACAAAAGATGTATATGACATCAACGTATGTGTAATTTCTGAGGTCAATATGACTGACTCAAACTTAACGAGTGGTGGCTTGACACTGTTCCTACTCGTCGCATATGTTGTGACAAAGAGTCTTTTGTTAAATTGACTTTTATTGAAAATGCGGAGAAGCTCTTCATGGGCAATTTTGCTACTTCTAAAGTTAAAGGACATGGAACGGTGATTCTGAAAATGACTTCCGGCAAAGAAGTAAAACTACAAAATGTCTTGTATGTACCTGACATGAAGAAGAATCTGGTTTCTGGGAGCCTATTGAGTGCACACGACTTCAAGATGGTATTTGAATCTCAGAAATTTATTTTGTTTAAGGGAGACATGTATGTGGGAACAGGATATGAATGTAATGGAATGTTCAAATTCAATTGTATCTCTTATAAGAAAAATTCTATTAATGAGGATAACGTTGTTGCTTATATGACTGAGTCTTCTAATTTATATCATAGTAGATTTGGACACGTTAATTTTGATACGTTACGACGTTTAATTAACTTGAATCATCTACCCACATTTCATATCGATAACTTAACGGAAGCATATCTAAGAGACAAATGTTAAATGAAAAATGCTTAAATTGTAAAAAGATAAGACAAAAATCATTTGTATGTAAATTGACAAAAATAATCAATAACATTTAGGTAAACGTTATGAAAGAAATTACAAAAGATGTATATGACATCAATGTATGTGTAATTTTTGAGGTCAATATGACTGACTCATAACTTAACGGAGTGGTGGCTTGACACTGTTCCTACTCGTCACATATGTTGTGACAAAGAGTCTTTTGTTAAACTGACTTTTATTGAAAATGGGGAGAAGCTCTTCATGGGCAATTATGCTACTTCTAAAGTTAAAGGACATGGAACGGTGATTCTAAAAATGACTTTCGGCAAATAAGTAAAACTGCAAAATGTCTTGTATGTACTTGACATGAAGAAAAATCTGGTTTCTGGGAGCCTATTGAGTGCACACGACTTCAAGATGGTATTTGAATCTCAGAAATTTATTTTGTTTAAGGGAGACATGTATGTGGGAACGGGATATAAATGTAATGGAATGTTCAAATTCAATTGTATCTCTTATAAGAAAAATTCTATTAATGAGAATAACGTTGTTGCTTATATGATTGAGTCTTCTAATTTATGGTATAGTAGACTTGGACACGTTAATTTTGATACGTTACGATGTTTAATTAACTTGAATCATATACCCACATTTCATATCGATAAATCACATAAATGTGAAACGTGTATTGAGACAAAATTAACAAGATCTTCATTTCAATCCGTTGAAAGAAATTCAGAATTACTCGGTCTAATACATACTGATATTTGTGACTTGAAATACGTTCAATCAAGAGGAGGCAATAAATAGTTTATTACTTTCATAAATGATAGCACAAAATATTGTCATGTGTATTTGCTTAAAAGCAAAGATGAAGCTTTAGAGAAATTTGTACTCTACAAGCAAGAAGTAGAAAACCAACTTAATAAGAAAATTAAGAAGGTTAGAAGTGATCGTAGTGGTGAATACGTTGCACCGTTTGGCAAGTTTTGCTCTCAAAATGGAATTATTCACGAAGTAACACCACCTTACTCTCCACAATCAAACGGTGTAGTCGAACGCAAAAATCGTACTCTAAAAGAGATGATGAATGCAATGTTAACCAGTTCTGGTTTACCATAAAACATATGGGGTGATGCTGTTTTATCAGCAAATTATCTTTTGAACAAGATACCACGTAAGAAACAAGATAAAACCCCTTACGAATTATGGAAGGGTAGAAAACCTTCTTATAATTACTTGAAAGTGTGGGGGTGTCTTGCAAAGGTAATTGCACCATTACCTAAACGTATGAAAATAGGTCCAAAAATGATAGATTGTATTTTTATTGGCTAAGCTAGTAATAGCAATGCATATAGGTCTCTTGTGCATGAATCTAAAAATCTGGATGTACACAAAAACACTTTGATTGAGTCAAAGGACTCTTTATTTTTTGAAGACGTGTTTCCATGTAAGGTGAAGGGTCAGGAACTAAAAGGTCTCATAAACTTATTGAAAGTGACGGTCAAGTTGAACAACAAGTTGTTGATAAAAGTGATAACCTTCAATCAATAATTAAAGAAGATAATCAAAATTCTCAAGTAGAGAATAAATTGGATCACGAGGTGGAACCTAGAAGAAGTAAAAGGACAAGGGTTAAAAAATCATTTGGTTCGAATTTCTTAATGTATATGGTTGAAGCGGAACCTCAAACGTATGAAGAAGCTATAAGCTCAATTGAAAGTCCTTTATGGAAAGAGGCCATAAGGAGTGAAATTGATTCCATATTGCAAAAACATACGTGGGAACTAATGGACCTTCCTCCCGGAACTAAGCCACTAAGTTCTAAATGGATTTTCAAATGTAATCTAAAAGCTGATGGAACAATTGATAAATACAAGGCTCGTTTAGTTATAAAAGGTTATAGACAAAAAGAAGGCCTTGATTACTTCGATACGTATTCTCTAGTGTCGAGGATAACATCCATCAAGATGATACTTGCAATTGCCACTTTGCGGAATCTCGAAGTGCATCAAATGGATGTGAAAATTGCTTTTCTAAATGGAGATCTTGGAGAAGAAATTTACATGGAACAGTCGAGGGTTATGTCACTTCATGTCAAGAAAGAAAAGTATGCAAGCTGGTGAAGTCTTTATATGGTTTAAAGCAAGCACCAAAACAATGGCATAAGAAATTTGATGATGTCATGATGGCAAGTGGCTACCGTATAAATAAGTGTGACAAATATATATATATATATATATATATATATATATATGTCAAAACTACAAATGAAGGATATGTTATTCTATGTTTGTATGTTGATGACATACTCATTGTTGGAAGCAATGAGAGAATAATAAAGAGTACCAAGAATATGTTAAATTCTAAATTTGACATGAAAGATATGGGACCAGCGGATATAATTATAGGCATCAAAGTTCAACGTTCACCTAACAGTCTCATATTGACGCAGCCACACTATGTGGACAAGATGCTTGACAAGTTTAAAAAAGGTGATATTGGTATAGCCAAAACACCGTTAGACAATAGTTTACATTTGTCTAAAAACAAAGGTGAATGCATAGACCAAGTGGAATATGCAAGGGTTATAGGCAGTCTAATGTACCTTACAAGTTGTACAAGGCCTGATATTGCTTATACTATAAGTAGTTTAAGCCGATTTACAAGTAACTCAGATAAAAGCCATTGGAATGCAATCGTGAGAATACTAAGGTATTTGCGATATACTCGTAATTATGGACTGCACTAAATAAGAGAACCTACTATACTAGAAGCATATTCTGATGCTAGTTGGATAGCTGACACTAAGAATTCTAAAGGTACAAATGGGTATGTGTTCACTTTAGGAGGCGGAGCAGTGTCTTAGAAATCCTCAAGGCAAACGATTATATAGTTCCACAATGGAAGCTGAGTTTGTAGCCTTGGATAAAATAGGAGAAGAAGCTGAATGGCTACGTAACTTCTTAGAGAATATTCAAGAATGGCCTAAGCCTATGCCCGTAATTTATGTATATTGCGATAGTCAAGCAGCGATTAAAAGAGCACAAAAAGTTATTTATAGTGGTAAGTTGAGACACATTCGTCGTCGATATAATACCGTTAGACAACTGATCTCAACGTCAGTTATCTCTATTGATTTTATAGGATCAAAGGATAACATTACGGATCCGCTAACCAAAGGGTTAAATCCAGATCAAGTTGAAAAGACATCTAAAGGAATGGGACTAAAGCCCATGAATATTTAAGGCGCTATGTGAAGGAAAACCCAACCATGTTTGACTCGAGATCCCAAGATCTTGGTTCAATAGGACAACCTAATTGCATAGACCTTGTGCGGTCACTATAGGGGTAACCCTGTGTCCATTCCTGTGATATAAACTGTGACAAAATGGGTTAAGGTTAAGCTACATGCTTTTAGTGATCCTTTGTGCATCAACGGTTGAGCAAAAGAGATCGCCTATGTGAGAGTGAAGTAGGGTCGCTTCATAGGATGCTATTGAGGCATAGTAATCTAAAACTCTTGCAGAATCAGGAGATGTTCTTGACCATAACAAACATAACCATTAGAACCAAAAACCGTAATGTGTTGGTATTTGTGTGGGGTATATCACCGTTTACACAAACTGCAGAATAGTTCAAGGACATCGCGTCTACTAGTCAGCTAGTAAAGTAAATATACTTTCACAAGGGAAGGTTTAAAGGTTGTAGCCTACCTATCCTATGCAAATATTGGCCGAAGAGCATCTTCTTCCTTCGATTTCTAAAGGCGTTTGTTTCGTTTTCTTTTCCAATTTTCATTCATGTGGGGGATTGTTGGAAACATGGCATATTAGATAATGTTGTGCATTATCTACTTTAGGTTATATTATAATATGGAAAAGCTATAATATGAATAACATGAAATATGTCATTGTATTCTACGCTTTGAGAGCTTTCCAACGATATATTATACCCCTAAAACGGATTAATGATGAATGAGAAATTGTAGTTTAAAGTTTGAATATCTGTCAAATTTAGACATGTTAAATCGGTGATTTGGTACTGGAAAAAATTGACATGTCATATATTTTTTCACCAGCTTTTATTTGATTTTAATGGGTTTTAATCCCTTAATCAATATAATTTCTCATAACCTTCATGATTAATGACCATAAATTTGTGATTATAAGGCTTAATAACCATAAATTTGTGGTTACAAGGGTTAATGCCCTTTAAGTCAATTTTATAATATCCCATTTCATGCATTATATTTGCATTTGTCCACATCTGTTATATGTTATTATATTTAAATTTTACATGTTATATTTATTAAAATTGGTTAGTGAAAATAATAGTTATTTTAACCATACAAAATACGATATTTAATATCTAGGTATCGAATTATATAGCTATAGAATTTTAAGGAATAAGTGGAGTATAGTTATGTTATAGATATAAAATGATTATTAGAACATATAAAGTTGAATAAAATTGTGATATATCATAAGGATTTAAGTATAAGAATTAGTATTAGAATTAGTATTAGTATGGTATAGATATATGTATATGTATTTAGTATAGTTAGTATTTGTAATAAATAAAGAATTTGAGGGCAAATTGGCCTTTTGCCCCTTAGATCTTTTTATGAACTGATAAGAATTAGATCAGTTCTTCATCTCCTAAAACACAAAGCAAAGAACAAAGAAAAAGGAAGAAGAGAAGAAGAGATCTAGAAGGAAGGAATCAGGTATTTTAGTAACTTTGTAGTGGGCTTTTCGTTAGGTTAAAGTTAGAATTAGCAGTTTTAGTAAGAAGATGAATTGTTCCTCTTTATGTCAAGGTTCATCCTGCAAAATTTGAGAATTTTTAGACGAGTAGATCAATAGTTATGATTTTTATAAGATGAAGTGTGCAGAATTGGATGATCAAAGAGATAGGGTGAGTTTCAAAATTAATCTGGGATTGTTATACTGCTTAGAAAATTCTGATTTTTTGATATGTTATTCCCTTATGTGTATAGTTTAAGCAGGAAAAAGAATCAGGTCGATTAATGTTGTGTAGAGAGAGTTATACCCGTTTTATTACGTTGCTGTCCAGGTAAAGCGAGACTGAAATAAGTTTTGATGGGAAATTCCCTATAAATCGTATAAGACTCAAAAATTTTTGAGGTTTTAGTATGTTATAGCCTTGTGTATTAGGGATAGAATAAAAAAAGAATCAGATCATTTGGAGAAGTGAATTGAAAGTTATGAATTTTTAAGTAGAGCAAGGTCATATGAACAAGTATACAAGTAACAATGGTTTAAGTCATGAAAACTTTATAAATAGAAAACAACACAAGGTGAAATGTATTGATGTGAATTTATGCTTATAGGAACACGAGGTCGTGAAAGTGTTCAAGAGGAGGAAACAAGTCGATTTCGTGGAAATTAGCATTTCATCTGTGAGTATAAACATGATATGAATAGGTGAAATGTTTTGATATGTGATATTTGAATGTTTGGTGAATTGTTGTGAATTGAATGATTATATGTTATTTGGGGAATTTGAATTATATGAACATATGTTTATTTGGTGAAACTTGATATAATTGAATTATTCATGATATACGCAATTATACAGGAACAAATGAAATAAAGAGAGACGTTGTGACATAGCCGATCAAACATTGCAATACATGTTCTGTTATCTGGACCTATATGGTCAACCAATTGCAATATTTGACAAATGGACCGAAAGGTCAACCAATTGTTATCTGGACCGAAAGGTCAACCAATTGTTATATAGCTGGCCAGCAAATCAATTGTTATCTGTTACAAATGTTACATGTATCCCGGGGCAATAGTTTGGTAGGAAATGTCACAACAATTAAATAAATGAATCATTCAATAGTATATAAGAATGACTGTATGTTTAATTGGAAGGTGTAACTGTATGTGATTGTTAAATTCATTGATTGTTTATATTCACTGAGTGGCGACTCATATAAATCGCTATATTTTTCAGTTGTTGAAGTTGTAGATAAAGTATTGTACTAGAAGGTCCTTACCTGTAGCTATCATGGAAGAAAGGTCTGTCGGCTGTGTCCATCTCGCTCTCTCTCCTCACATGACAAGCATATAGAATAGAAAGTGGTCGGGTTTTGATTTTTCAAATCAAACATAATTATGGTTTGTAATAAACGAATGATATTAGAGTTGATGTGAAATATTATGGTTGTGTTAATATATGAATATTTTTGAAAAAAAAAAATTTCTATAGTATTTTTCTATAGTTATTATATGATAGGGGTGTTTCAGTTGGTATCAGAGCGGTGATATGGTCATAGGGACATACAAATGCATACATAATATAAGATTAGTATATGTTATCTTATAACATGTTATCATATTCATATAGGGCTGATGAGAACCAAAATGTTAACCCGAGGAGAGAGGGACCAGCCGTAAATCAACCTGTAAAAATCCAACCTATTATATCTGCATCACCTATGCATTCTCATGCATCAAATTTACAGCACCATCAGGAAATACATGTGGTGCAAGCACCTGTAACATTTGTCCAAAGAGAAAGAAGGTTCGATAAATTGAAGAAACAAGGTGCAGAAGAATTCAAGGGAACTACAGATCCTACAATAGCGGAAAGATGGTTAAAAATGTTGGAAAGAGTTTTCAATATGATGCATTGTACTCCTGATGAGAAGTTCGATTATGCGGTATTTTTACTTCAAGATGATGCTTATGACTGGTGGGAGACTATCCCGGGGAGCACTGTTCAGCCTCCTATCTTGACTTGGGATGATTTTGTGCGGGAATTCAAAAGTAATTATATGCCTGATGTGTACATTGATGATAAAAGAAAACAATTTTTGAACTTAAGACAAGGGAGGATGTCAGTGGCCGAGTATGAAGTTAAGTTCAATCAGCTATCCAGTTATGTACCAACATTAGTGGCGACTGAAAAGGATAGATGCAGGAAATTTGAGGATGGGCTTAGATATGAAATTCGAACCAAAATATCATCATTTGAACTTGAAAGTTACCTAAAGTTGAAAAATGCTGCAGTTAGGGCTGAAAGACTAGAAAAAGAGAAAGCAGATTATAAAGCTAGAAGAGGTTACGGTGATTTTAGCGGTGACCAAAGTAAAAAGTCTGCTAAGCATCAAACAAATTCTTCTACATCACAGTTTATAGCTAGAGGAGGAAGAACAAATGTGCAAACTCATTCGAGACAAAGTCAGGGACAAAGCTCGAGACAAAAACCTCAGTGTATGCTATGTGGTAAATTGCATGAAGGTGAATGCAGGAAACTGACTGGAGCATGTTACTTATGTGGCTCTTTTGAACATTTAATACGTGATTGTCCAAAACGAATAGAAGCAACTGAAAGAGCTCAATCAGAGGCTACAGTTCAGAATACCAGAGGCAGGGGAGCTGGTGTAGTAACAGGTAGAGGTAGGGGTAGAGGAATAACAACAAGCAATATTGGTAGATCTAAGGCTCAGAGTTCTAGGCCTCTAACACAGCATTTTTGCCATGACTCGACAAGGAGCTATTGACGCACCAGAAGTTGTTACCGGTAAGATTTCTATTTGCAACATGGATGTTTGTGCATTAATTGATCCTGGATCAACTCATTCATTTATATCATCAAACTTGGCATCACAATTGCATATGGCTTATGAACCTTTGAGATTTGATCTATATGTGGGAACTCCTTTGGGTGAATTGGTGATTGCAAATCAAGTGTACAGAAATTGTTTGATTCAAATTGACAAGGTTATATTAAGTGCGGACTTGATTAGATTGACTATTAGAGAGTTTGATGTGATTTTGGGTATGTTTGGTTGGAAAAACATCATGCAGTAGCAAATTGTTTCACCAAGGAAGTTATTTTAGAGACATCAGATAAGCTAAAAGTCATTTTTCAGGGTGAACGTCAGATAGTACCGACTTGTTTAATTTCTGCAATTAATACTTTTCGGTTAATCAAGGGTGGATGTGATGCATATTTAGCACATGTTATTGACACCAAAGTATCAGATGTATCACTTGATGATATTCCTATTATTAAAGAATTTCCCGATGTATTTCCTGCGGACCTACCAGGATTGCCACCTGATAGAGAAGTAAAATTTACCATTGATTTAGTTCCAGGAACTGCACCGATTTCTATTTCTCCATATAGAATGGCTCCAGTGGAATTAAAAGAGCTGAAAAAGCAATTACAAGAGTTACTTGATAAGGGATTTATTAGACCTAGTGTGGCTCCTTGGGGTGCTCCGGTATTGTTTGTTAAGAAAAAGGATAGCACTATACGACTTTGCATTGATTACAGACAGTTGAATCGAGTAACTGTGAAGAATAAATATCCTTTACCTCGTATTGATGATTTATTCGATCAATTGCAAGGAGCATGTGTATTTTCTAAAATTGATTTGAGGTCAGGGTATTATCAACTCGGAATTTCAACGCAAGATGTTCCAAAAACAGCTTTCAGAACTCGATATGGACATTATGAATTTCTGGTGATGCCATTTGGTTTGACGAATGCACCTGCAGCTTTCATGGCTTTGATGAACAAGGTATTTCAACAGTATCTTGACAAGTTTGTCATTGTTTTCATTGATGACATACTTGTGTACTCGAAAAGTAATGAAGAACACGAGCAACATTTGAGAATTGTGCTTCAAATTTTGAGAGAAAAACAGCTATATGCAAAGTTTAGCAAATGTGAATTCTGGTTGAATCATGTTTTATTTTTGGGACATGTGGTTTCTGGTCAAGGCATTCAGGTTGATCCTAAAAAGATCGAAGCTGTGGTTCAATGGGAAGCTCCGAAAAATGTAGCAGAAGTAAGAAGTTTTCTAGGATTAGCAGGGTATTATCGACGATTTGTTGATGGGTTTTCTCTTATTGCTGCTCCAATGGCAAAATTACTACGAAAGAATGTACAGTTCCAGTGGATAGATGATTGCCAGAAAAGTTTTGATGAATTAAAGAAACGATTGACTACAGCTCCGATTTTGACAATTCCGACTGGCACTGGTGGATTTGTTGTTTACAGTGATGCTTCTCACCAAGGTTTGGGTTGTGTTCTAATGCAACATGGGAAGGTAATTGCGTATGCATCTAGACAATTAAAACCATATGAATTATCTTATCCAGTGCATGATTTAGAACTGGCTGCTATTGTGTTTGCTTTGAAAATTTGGAGGCATTATTTGTACGGAGAAACTTTTCAGATTTTCACTAATCATAAGAGTTTGAAATATTTGTTGAGTCAGAAAGAATTGAATATGAGGCAGAGGAGATGGCTAGAATTGTTAAAAGATTATGATTTCACGATAGAATATCATCCGGGAAAAGCGAATGTTGTAGCTGATGCCTTAAGTAGAAAATCCAGTAGTGTAATGGCTAATGTTCAAGTTTCTAAACTCCCATACTTAGTTCAATTGCGAGCAATGGATGTTGACTTAAAATTGGGCGAAAATGGTGCATTATTAGCTAACTTCAAGGTAAGACCAGTGTTACATGACAGAATTAAGGAAGCTCAGGTTCGAGATCCTCAATTAAAAGAGATTATGGAAAATGTCAAGCAAGGAAAGAGCACTGATTTTACAGTAGAAAATGATACTTTGATGTTGGGACAAAGAATTTGTGTGCCTGATGTTGATAATTTGAAGAAGGAAATTTTAGAAGAAGCTCATACTGCTCCATATGCTATGCATCCGAGAATGACAAAAATGTATCATACCTTACGCTCTCATTTTTGGTGGTCTGGAATGAAGAAGGATATTGCTGAATACATTTCAAAGTGTTTGATATGTCAACAAGTAAAGATTGAACATCAAGCTCTAGCAGGGAAATTACGACCATTACCTATACCAGTTTGGAAATGGGAGATGGTTACTATGGATTTTGTGTACGGGTTTCCGAAAACTCCAAGAAAGAATGATGCTATTTGGGTTATTGTTGATAGATTGACAAAATCAGCCCACTTTTTACCCATACAATGGGGTTGTTCATTGGAGAATTTGGCGAAGAAGTATGTTAATGAAATTGTCAGATTACATGGAATACCTGTGTCTATTGTATCAGATAGAGATCCTCGATTTACATCTCGATTTTAGAGAAGTTTACAGCAGGCATTGGGCACAAAATTGAACTTTAGCACTGCTTTTCATCCTCAAACAGATGGTCAATCAGAAAGAACAATTCAGACTTTGGAAGAAATGCTTCGAGCTTGTGCTATGGAATTCAAAGGTGCGTGGGATGAATATGTTACTCTAATGGAATTCGCTTATAATAATCACTATCATAGTAGTATTGGAATGGCACCGTATGAGGCTCTTTATGGAAGAAAATGCAGAAGTCCTATTTGTTGGGATGAAGAAGGGATAAGAGTTTTGGAGGGTCCAGAAATAGTACAAGACACATTTGAAAAGGTGAAGATAGTAAGAGAAAGAATCAAGGCAGCACAAGATAGACAGAAAAGTTATGTTGATCAACATAGAAGGGAAAAGGAATATGAAGTAGGGGACAAAGTTTTTCTTCGCGTATCACCTTGGAAAGGCGTACTAAGGTTTAAGAAGAAAGGGAAGCTTAGTCCGCGGTACATAGGGCCTTATGACATTCTTGAAAGAATTGGTCCGCTTGCTTATAAATTGGCATTACCACCAGAGTTAGCTCAAATTCACAATGTCTTTCATGTAAGCATGCTAAGGAAGTATCGGTCAGACCCTACTCATGTATTGAAGGACCAAGAGATAGAGATTGCTGATAATTTGAGTTATGTAGAAGAGCCAGTAGCAATTATCGGGTATAAGACCAAACAATTGCGAAACAAAGAAATACCATTGGTAAAAGTACTTTGGAAAAGTCATTCAGTAGAAGAAGCCACTTGGGAAACAGAAGATCGAATGAGAAAGGACTATCCTTATTTGTTTTCTGATTCAGGTATTTAATTTCGAGGACGAAATTCTTTAAGGGGGGGAGAATTATAATATCCCATTTCATGCATTATATTTGCATTTGTCCACATCTGTTATATGTTATTATATTTAAATTTTACATGTTATATTTATTAAAATTGGTTAGTGAAAATAATAGTTATTTTAACCATACAAAATACGATATTTAATATCTAGGTATCGAATTATATAGCTATAGAATTTTAAGGAATAAGTGGAGTATAGTTATGTTATAGATATAAAATGATTATTAGAACATATAAAGTTGAATAAAATTGTGATATATCATAAGGATTTAGGTATAAGAATTAGTATTAGAATTAGTATTAGTATGGTATAGATATATGTATATGTATTTAGTATAGTTAGTATTTGTAATAAATAAAGAATTTGAGGGCAAATTGGTCTTTTGCCCCTTAGATCTTTTTATGAACTGATAAGAATTAGATCAGTTCTTCATCTCCTAAAACACAAAGCAAAGAACAAAGAAAAAGGAAGAAGAGAAGAAGAGATCTAGAAGGTAGGAATCAGGTATTTTAGTAACTTTGTAGTGCGATTTTCGTTAGGTTAAAGTTAGAATTAGCAGTTTTAGTAAGAAGATGAATTGTTCCTCTTTATGTCAAGGTTCATCCTGCAAATTTTGAGAATTTTTAGACAAGTACATCAATAGTTATGATTTTTATAAGATGAAGTGTGCAGAATTGGATGATCAAAGAGATAGGGTGAGTTTCAAAATTAATCTGGGATTGTTATACTGCTTAGAAAATTCTAATTTTTTGATATGTTATTCCCTTATGTGTATAGTTTAAGTAGGAAAAAGAATCAGGTCGATTCATGTTGTGTAGAGAGAGTTATACCCGTTTTATTACGTTGCTGTCCAGGTAAAGCGAGACTGAAATAAGTTTTGATGGGAAATTCCCTATAAATCGTATAAGACTCAAAAATTTTTGAGGTTTTAGTATGTTATAGCCTTGTGTATTAGGGATAGAATAAAAAAAGAATCAGATCATTTGGAGAAGTGAATTGAAAGTTATGAATTTTTAAGTAGAGCAAGGTCATATGAACAAGTATACAAGTAACAATGGTTTAAGTCATGAAAACTTTATAAATAGAAAACAACACAAGGTGAAATGTATTGATGTGAATTTATGCTTATAGGAACACGAGGTCGTGAAAGTGTTCAAGAGGAGGAAACAAGTCGATTTCGTGGAAATTAGCATTTCATCTGTGAGTATAAACATGATATGAATAGGGGAAATGTTTTGATATGTGATATTTGAATGTTTGGTGAATTGTTGTGAATTGAATGATTATATGTTATTTGGGGAATTTGAATTATATGAACATATGTTTATTTGGTGAAACTTGATATAATTGAATTATTCATGATATACGCAATTATATAGGAACAAATGAAATAAAGAGAGACGTTGTGACATAGCCGATCAAACATTGCAATACATGTTCTGTTATCTGGACCTATATGGTCAACTAATTGCAATATTTGACAAATGGATCTGGACCGAAAGGTCAACCAATTGTTATATAGCTGGCCAGCAAATCAATTGTTATCTGTTACAAATGTTACATGTATCCCGGGGCAATAGTTTGGTAGGAAATGTCACAACAATTAAATAAATGAATCATCCAATAGTATATAAGAATGACTGTATGTTTAATTGGAAGGTGTAACTGTATGTGATTGTTAAATTCATTGATTGTTTATATTCACTGAGTGGCGACTCATATAAATCGCTATATTTTTCAGTTGTTGAAGTTGTAGATAAAGTATTGTACTAGAAGGTCCTTACCTGTAGCTGTCATGGAAGAAAGGTCTGTCGGCTGTGTCCATCTCGCTCTCTCTCCTCACATGATAAGCATATAGAATAGAAAGTGGTCGGGTTTTGATTTTTCAAATCAAACATAATTATGGTTTGTAATAAACGAATGATATTAGAGTTGATGTGAAATATTATGGTTGTGTTAATATATGAATATTTTTGAAAAAAAAAATTTCTATAGTATTTTTCTATAGTTATTATATGATTGGGGTGTTTCAAATTTAATCCATGTTAATGCCGTCCACTCTATAAACAATCTATTCTAGTAGCCTTCTCCTAACAGTTTCTTCATTCTTCTACTCTTGAAAAGTTCTAGCTAATTCTTGTTTACTTGTTTATTTTGTGGTTTATTTTTTGGTTTCAAAGTTTTCATTTCTTTTTAAGGGGATGCTACTTAGTGTTAGGTTTCTTGAAATTTGCTCTTCACATGGTTAGAGTTCGCCTACGATTGTGGTTGTATCCTGGGAGACAAATTCACCGGTAGCGGATGAATAATTGTCTTAAAAAAACTGAGTTTCAGACCTCCGCGATAAACTTCTACTTCGGTAAAAAGGTTGAATATTTTTTTTATATTTATTTATAATAAATCTCCATTATAATTTGCTCTTATTCTGAAAAAAAAAAATATTCACTTTATTTTAACACTCATCTAATAACAACATAGACTTGCTGTAGCTGAATTCTAAACGGATGAGTTGGGATTTTTCATTGGAGCTTTTCCCACCCAATCGTAATCAAACAGCCCTATGGATTTGGAGATGTCGTCCTAAATTTTCTGAAATGTTAATATTGAAGATACAGTGATCCAAATCACAACGTCGAAATGAGTAGTGGAGATTAATTTGGAGTAGAGTTGTTTCATGAGAGTAGTTTTCCCGATTCCTCCATGGCCTAAAATGGCAATGGATGTAGCTGACTGATCCATCAGCAAATTTCAAGCTTGATGCATCAGAGAATCCTACCCCACCACATTCAGAGACATTTTAAGATTAAAAAAATATCAAAGACAGAGATGGGAGGAGTTGACTCTTTGAGTCTCTTTCTCTTGACTGGAGAGAAAGATCTCAGGCCTGTAATTGTGTGTTTCGGGTGGGCTTTTGTCCAGTTTTATAACACACATGATAAAAGAAAGCGTGTCTTTCTAGACCCGCCAAATACACTTTCTTGAATAATTCCTGTTTCTTTATAGAGACTTGGTCAATAGTTATTTTTTGTTTTGTTTTTTTATCAAATCTTTATGTACTATTTTCTAATTAATTAGTTTGTGCTTTCATAATAAGCTAGATCAAATATATCAGATTCAATAAATACGCCTTTTGATAATGCAATTCACTTTTCTTTCATCAGCTTGTTCTTTTTTTTTTTTTTGTTAATCAACTACAACGTCCTATAATATTGAACTTTCACAATATTTTACCGAGATTACATATTTAATAAGCGGGTACTAATTAGACCTATTCAAGCGACCCACGATTAATCTGACCCACCTAGGCCTAATGTCCGGACTTGGTCACATAAATTTTCATATTGGTCTGGCCTGGCCCAAGCCCGTAAAAGCCTGCAAATGCAATGGATTGGGCTTGGATGTTATCTCAAAACCCAAACCCGATCTGGCCCGCCCACTTATATATAATTTATATATAATATATTATATAAATATAAAAAAAACTCTTAAGAAGTTTTCGAAAATGACCTTAGATAAGTAGACCTTATAGACAAAAAAAAAATCTATTCAAATGACCTGAATCAGTTGGAACCAAGACCGGTGGTTGTGAGTTTACTTTGATATTCTTTTCTCTGTTGCTATAGTCTTATTAGTTCTTTTCCTTTTTGTTGAATGTTATGAACAAATGTGGTTAGCAGAAGTGAAGCGACGCACATAATTCTTCTCAAGAACCACTCTTATCCAACTTCTTTCTTACTCTAGTTATATGGAAATGATACCATTTTAGGTCATATGTTAAAGTCACACTTTGTATTAATTTATAATAATATAATAATATTATATTTTAATAGTTTAATGTTGTATGTCATATAATAATTCAATTGTGTTCGCTTTTCATCGTCAATATATTGTGAAGTTCCGGTTTATGTTTATAGAATTAATCCTAGAAATATTTTAAATATAATATTTATATCGTGGGCGGGTTGGGCCGGGCTTGAAATTAAAGTTTGAAACCCAACCCGGCCCAAATTTGAATACTATTTTTATGGGCTGGGCTGGACTGGGCTTGGGTTAGGCATTTGTTTGCGTGGTCCGACCAAACCCAACCCGAATCTAGCCCAGCCCGCCCATTGAACATATATTGTACTAATTAATCTTTGTATGTGTGACATAGCATGAATGTGATTATTTGTTCATTTTATACAAGTTCAAAGAGATAATAAGATACTTTAGAAAAATTTAAAAAATATATGTAAGTGGTTTTGTCAAGTTAAGGCTGATAGTATAGAAGTTATGAAAGTTCAAGAATTCACCTAACTTTACAGAGAACTTTCTTGTTTATTTAGTGTCTTGCGATATCAAAAACTTTATTTTCAATATGAAGATAGATGTACGGCCAGTTTGGGATTACTTTTCCAAATTGCTTATCTTAAAAGCTTCATTTTCAGACTTTTCTTATAAGCACCAAATTTAATTTTGAAAAAAAATAAGTCATGCAGTTCCTAATTAATTAGTATGAATGACCAAAATGTGTTGTTCAAAGCCAAAATATGTAGTTTTATTCAAAATTTGTGAGAGCAACTTATTTTGAAAGCAGCTTGATAAGCGATCAGGCAACTTAGCTAAATGCAAGATTTTGAGCTTTCAATTTTGTAAATACCAACTCAATACTTTTTAAATCCCACCATAAAAAACTTACTTCTCATAATTATCTAACTCTTTCTTAATTACAATATTTTAACTTTTGAATTTTGCTTTTACATGAATACAAGAACCCGCATTATAACAACTCTCTCTCCTAATTAATTTTATTTTTTGCAACTTAAAAATGACTATATCTCACAAACCGATAATTTTTTCAGCACGAGACTTTAGAATATTTTGTTCGTCTTATTTTTATCTTTAAAACAAAATTCATATTGAATATTTTTTGAGCAAAATTTTTTTTTTGCATCTTATACCAAATTTACCAATGTTTCGTTAATTCTTATACCTGGTATAAGAGTGGTATAATGTCTTTATAGTACCAGTTTTCCATTTATTTTCAGGTAAATAATATAAAACATTGGCAACATTGTTCTATTTAAAGCAAAAAAACTCTTATACCTGGTATAAAGGTAGTCAAAAACTGATATAAGAAAAAAAAATTTTGCTTCAAAAATATTTAATATGGATTTCGTTTTGAAGATAAAAAATAAGACGAACAAAATATTCTAAAGGCTCGTGTCGAAAAAATTAACGGTTTGTGAGATATAGTCGTTTTAAGTTGTGAAAATCAAATTATATACGAGAGAAAAAGTTCTGGTAAAGAGAAAAATAATAACCTCAAAAATGGTAGACAGCTAAAGAAAAAGAAAGTTAGGTATATAAAAAATATCCTATAAAGATGGTATTTCCTTAAATCCCTAAGCAATACCAAACTGGCCCTAATATTTATGCTTAGGGCCAGTTTGGAATTGCTTTCCCAATGTGTTTTTCCTCAAGCTTTTCCAAGCTGTTGTACTAAAAAAATTCGAGAAATCAATAGCAAACAATTCATAATTAATTAGTATTAAGAGTAAAAATCTTTTATCCAATGTCAAAATATGTTGTTCTATTAAAAGTTTGTAAGTAAAACTTTTCGTGACAACAACTCTAATAGCAATCTAATACATGCCCTTATTATTAAATTCTGAATGTTTTGGAAGCCGGTTTTACAATCAACTTTAGTTGAACTTGAACAGTGGCGATGAGGCACAATTTCAAATGGAGAGAGAGAAGTAGAGGTAAACAGACAACGATAATGTTAGTGAATTTGGGCAAGAGGGGTATGAGTAACACTTTTGCACTTTTGGATGACGAAAGTAATATTCGTGAAAATATTAGAGTTTGACCCGACAATTAGCCTTTATATTTAGGCTGGTTTTGTAAAAAAACGTATTATAAATCTACGAATGATTAGAGTTAACATATAAGAAACGGTTTGTTAATTAACGTTTGAGAAAATTGTATTAATTTTAAAAATATTGTTTTAAAAAATTACAAAAAGGTATGAGAGGAAAATTAATATAAATGAAAGAAGAAACAGATTAAATATGATATCTCATGGAAAGAGATTGAATGATTTATTCGATCAGTTTTATTTGCTCAGGAAAAGCTATATAAAAAATTAACGAGTAAAGAAATTAGAATGTAGCGAATGTCTGAGCCAGATGGAGAGTAAAATTGTGATATTAAAGATCTCAGGTTCGAGTCATATGGTTTAGGGTGGATATTTATTTTTATAGTTTATTGTAAGTACACCCACATTGTGTATTGGTACATCCACATAACCGCTGGGAATTGCTTACTAGAATTAAGCATCGGTTTTCTTGTGTTTAACTAGTCATAACTAACTGCATTTTACTCATATGCATAATGTAAGAACAGAGCATCAATACTGCAGAAAATATAATACATTAAGAACAGGTCATAACATAAATACTGCAACTCATATGCATCAAGCAAGGCCATTGTTTTATTTTTGTTTCTTTTCCAATATTTCATCTTATGCTTTCTTTCACCAACCTTCAGTAACACATTTTCAACTCATATCATTCTTTTTATACCATGACTACAAACTTCTTACTGTATTCCAGTATAAAATTTCCAATGCCATAAGCTGTAAAAGACGGCATATAACCAAAAAAAAAGTTATAGAGTGGAAAAATAATCTTGCATTTGAATTTCAAAGACTTCAAACATTACACCAATGGTCTGAAACAAGGTAAGAAAGCATCTTTGGAAGCTTCATCTTCCCACTCAACGTCTTTCCACCATTCTTCCTCTGTTTCGATCACCACTTCATTTGCCTTGGTGACAGTACATTTTAGTGGAAGCTTTTTAAGCAATGAGCAATCAATTATATCCATTTTCTTAAGACACTCAAAAGGCAATGCTGTCTCGTATATGCTTCTCAGTTCTGGCAAGCTATCCAATGATAGAATTTCAAGTTTTTCAAACAGCTTTAGATTTTCTTCTGCCTCAATTTTTCTCAATACTGTAGGGCTGATTATTTCCTGGATTTTTTCACAGCTTTTGACCCTCAAGATTGTGAGGTTTGGGACTAGAACAACCCATGTCAACTCTTCCAAACTTGAGCACTTCTCAAAGGTTACTTCTCCAAGTCTTTCAAAACTTCTCGTCCTCAGAAAGTTTGGATGATCCACATTTACTCTTTTAGATGTTCTGCTTGATGGATTTCAAATGTCAACAGATTCTTCATAACTGCTAAAGGGGTAATATTGAGTGACTCGGAACCCCAAAAAACTTCAAGTGAAAGAGATTCGGTACACTTAAACAGTTTAGTGTTGTTGAAAAATGTATGGAGAGCAGAGTCACATGTTATCGTGATGCTTAGCACTTTGAGATGTTCCAAGGACAACAGTGGATTTATATCCATATTTCCAACAGAAAGCATATTACTTGCCTCTTCCTCCACAGAAAATCCACAGCGAAACGTTTTTAGAATTTGCAATGATGACAAACTAGATATTAATTCCTTGGGAATCATACGGAGTTGATCATCATATTCCAAATTCAAACACTTCAACTTTGTCAACCTTTTTAGTTCAATTGGCAACCAATCAATCCATGTGTGTGATAAATTAAGACATTGTAATGAAACCAAAGCGGAAACTTCCCGCGGTACTACTACTATCCCACTATTCGACAGATCTAAAACCGTGAAATTGTAGAAAGATGAAGAAGGTGGTCTAGGTTTGATCATAATGAAAGGGTTATGGTCGAGTAGAAAAGTGAAAAGATTGTTAGGAGCATCATCAAGAATATAACTAAGGGAATTCTCCATAGATGAAATCCATCCTATGGTTATAACACGTTCTTTTGTGGCTGCATCAGCTCTCAGTTCATCCACAAGAAATGAATCACCCGTGATGCATCTAATAATGACTGCTGATAAAAAATTCAAATTCCAGATAACCTTATAGCTAGTCAATTTTGGACCATGATATGCAAGTTGAGTAGGGTCGAAAATTCGAGACTTGGTTAGTCTTGCTTTTGCAAAATCACGAATCATATCTAACAATTTCACACAATGTGTTCCATCTTCCTCTAAGAAACCTGCCCTAATTAATGCGTGCATAACATCATATCCCAAACTTAAGGCATCACCCCTAGTACCATAAGCACCAACAATTTTCTCACAAATCCAAAAATCAATCAAATCCTTCTTAACAATAGTGAAGTCCTCGGGAAAAAAGCTAAAGTATAAAAGGCAAGATCTAACTCTGGAATTGGGTAAACTATCAAAACAAAACTTGAAGATGCTTGTTACCTCGTCATATGTCTTCCGTTGCCTGTGTTGTTCAATCTTGCAGGCAGCAGATTTCCATTCGTTGCGTGTCTTTTTGCAAGACATGGCAGCACCAAGTGTAGAGATCAATATGGGCAAACCCTTGCATTTACTAACTAATTCTCGAGCAATCTCAGCAACCATTAGATTTTGAAAAATATCGTCATCCCCAACCTTAGTCCGGAACAATTGCCAAGCATTTTCCTCCGAAAGCTCCTCCAGTTTGAAAACAGTATCAGCACCCATGGTTTCAGGGAGCTCTGTATTCCGAGTTGAATATACGAACCTAGACCCTTCGACTCCAAGACTTGTCAGATCAATTTTGAACCATCGATCATCTAAGAACAATACAGATTTCCTGCTGTTCATTTTTGTACGGATGAGTTGGGATTTTCGATCGGAGCTTTTCCCCACCCAATCAGAATCAAACAGCCCTAAGGATCTGGAGATGTCGTCCTGAATTTTCTGAAATTCTAAATTTGAGGACACAGTGATCCAAATCACTGTGTCGAAATGATTGGTGGAAATTAATTTGGAGTAGAGTTGTTTCATGAGAGTAGTTTTACCGATTCCTCCCGGACCTAATATGGCAATTGATTTAGCCGAATCATTCACGAGCAAATTCAAAGCTTGATGCATCAGAGGTTCCTGCCTAAAACAGTTATAGACATTTTGCATTAAATTCCAGAGATGAAGATCAAAGACAATGAAAGGAGATGGTTTTATTGGCAATATAAACTGGAGATATATTCCTTTCCTGTAATGGTGGGTTTTGTCCTCTTTTATTCAACAAACTTGATAAAAGAATAATAAAAGTAGATTCATACACAATGTAACACTGAGTTATATGTTACAACAAGGTAAGAATCAGAGGTGTAATAAGTATAAAAGTAGGATTCCGCGTCAATAATTAAACTGCAAGTCTCCATGGATTCTTGAGACTTCATGCACTTTATATCTCAGCTTCCTAAATAAATCTATTGTGTTACAGAGTGAATGGATTATATTTATAAAATAAGAGCAGACAGAAACAGCAAGTAGAACAAATACAGAATGTAGCACTTCAGTTCTGTTAGTTTACTTACAACTGGGTAAGAATCAGAGCTTGAATAACTATAAGAGTAGGATTCTTCATCAATATTAAAACTGCATGTCACCATGTCTATGATGTTTATGGTTTAGTGAGGAACCCATTTACGCTGAATTGGTTGCTCTCCAACTGATCCAGCCTTGAGTCGATCTTCATTTTCAAGCTCTGTGATTTTGGAGTTTTTATATTGCCACCAGGGCGCCTCTGCTGAATAGTTCAGCCCATTTTGTTGTGACTTTGAACCAAAAGGTTCTCCGTTGACTTGAGATTGGATAACTCGGCTTGTACTGTTTTGTGACTGACCAAGCTCCCAAGGCTACATAGAAGAAAAATGAGGAGTAAATAATTTGTCTTCATGGTGTCTTCTTGTATAATTCTTAAACCCTGGAAGCCATCGGCTGCATTATATATTTTGATAGTCTCAAAGTCTAATAAGGATCATATTTCATACGAAGAGGCACGAGCCACTTTTAAATAAACAAAAAGCAGTATAATTTGACCTGCACAGAGATGTGTGGTTTAAGAACTATTCAAAGTCTAAACCAATTTATAACCCAAAATTCTAAAATTCTAATCCAAAGTTACCCCATCCAACAAGATCATATGGTTAATGTATAAACTGTTGATATGAAGATTGAATTCATGAAGTACTCACCTTAGATCTGGGTGCTAAACGAGAATTTGAAATTTGTTGGTTAGGGTTCGGGGCTGATCATTGATGTCCTGCATATATTAGCAGAAAAAAAATTTACGTTTAAACCCCGAGAAAAAGAACAAGGACCAATCTCAATAAATATACAGTTTACCATGATGTTAGGAGGTCTCTCTCCTCTTTGGACCATGACCATGATCTAGAACATAATTGATAACTGAATGTCAGGGTGCTATCGAAAGCAAAAACAAATTAAAGAAAAAAAATGACCATGTACGATTTCTAACTGACAATGATAACCAAATTAATCCATAAATATGATTATGGAGGCTGAGATTTGTAAATTTGGGCCCTCACATCATCATCATCGTCATACTATAGTTATCAGTTTCCAGGGAAGTTATGCCAATAGGCTGAGCACATTGGTGATTTGCATAATGGGGCAAATTGGCATGGGTTTGGTTCGTTTTGTAAATTTGCGAAGCCATCTCAGGAACGTTATAAACCGCATGAGCTAAGGGGTGATTAGGATGCATAGGGGCGCGATTAGGAAAAATTTGCAGGGGTGATTAAACTGTAAGGATGCCCATAAGGAACTACATAAACGGGAGGCGGCTGATTGGTTTGGTAATACATTGGCTGTTGTGGGCCTTCTGGCATTGGAGATCCCATGACATAGTAAGCAGGCATTGGTCTAATACCAGTAGGGTTTTGTGGTACATAATATGAAACAAATTGTGCTTGTGGTTGATCATATTGGTAAGGAACAGGAATCCCAGAATCCTGAACCCCATTTGTGGATCAGAGATTTTAGGTTCTGATTCTAAAGAGGCCACGGAATTCTTAGTCTCCAATCTCGATTAAACCCAGTTTGTGGATGAGAAACAGTATTATCACTGTACAGACAATAAAAAAAAGTCCATAAGAATACCATTTTCAAAGAAGAACAAAGCTTTAACAACCATTGAGCAAAGAAAGAAAGCAATCAAATCAAGAACTTCAATAGTGATCAGGAAACCAAACAAAAGAACATGAAATTTGATTCTACAAGTTCAAACTGACTAAATTCTCGATCTAATTCCAAAATTCTTCATCAAAAGAAAGCGAGAATTAGAATTGTACCTCGTAATTGCATCAGAAAGGGGCAATTTAACGGAATAATCCTCGGATTGACCTTTAGCAGGCAAATTGGAGAAAGACACAGCAGAATTAGAAGAACCTAAAGAAGAACTGATCTCTAAAACCATAGGCTCTGCCCCCACAAAGAACACCAGCAGTCAATCTGGCCGTCTCCTCCAAATCCAACAACTCCTTTCTGGATAAGCTTGGTACTCTTCAACGCATCGGCAAACCAAGTCTCGGTCATTGGATGCCTGAGCTCATTGCCCGAATTGGAGTTGAACTGAGCAAATCTTGCGGAGAAGAAACAGAATTCTTCGGAAAAATGAAAAGGCGGATTCGAGTGGGAGAAGAAGCGAGGCGGCGGTGTCCATGATGTTCAACTATTCCAAATAATATACATTCAGAACTGAACATAAATAATGCACATCATATGCATCCTTCTTTTACTCTCATCACTAACACATTAAAACCCAAATCCTACTTTTTATACAATGATAACAAAAATCTTACTGTTTCCAATATAGAGTTTCCAATGTCATTAGCAGTAAAAGAGGGTACATAAGAAAAAAAATTATAGAGTATGTGGAACAAAAGTCTTGCATTTGAATTTACAGACTACAAACATTACATCAATGGTTTGAAACAACGTAAGAAAGTAGCTTTAGAAGCTTCATTTTCCCACTCAACATCTTTCCACCAATCTTCCTCTGCTTCAATCACCACTTCATTTGCCTTGGTGATATTACTGTTTAGTGGAAGCTTTTTAAGCAAGGAGCAATCACTTATTTCCATTTTCCTAAGACACTCAAAAGGCAATGATGTCTGGTATATGCTACTCAGTTCTGGTAAGCTACACAATGATAGAATTTCAAGTTTTTCAAACAGCTTTAGATTTTCTTCCGATTCAATTCTTTTCAGTCGATCACTGCTGATTATTTCCTGGATCTTTTCACAGCTTTTGACCCTCAAGATTGCGAGATTCGGGACTAGAATAACCCATGTCAACACTTGCAAACTTGAGCAATTCTCAAAGGTTACTTCTCGAAGTCTTTCGAAACTTCCTGTCCTTAGAAGCTCTGGATAATGCACATCGAACTCTTTTAAAAGTTCTGCTTGATGGATTTCAAATGTCAATAGATTCTTCATAACTGCTATAGGGGTAATATTGAGCGTCTCTGAACCCCAAAAAACTTCGAGTGAAAGAGATTCAGTACATTCCAACAGATTAGTGTTGTTGAAAAATGTATCGAGAGCGGAGACACAAGTTATTGTGATGCTTAGCACTGTGAGACGTTCCAAAGACAACAATGGATTTATATCCATATTTCTAAGAGAAAGCATATTACCTGCTTCTTCCTCCACAGAATATCCACAGCGAAACATTTTTAGAATTCGCAGTGATGGCAAACTAGATATCAATTCCTTTGGAATAACACGAAGTTGATCATCATATTCCAAATTCAAACACTTCAACTTTGCCAGTGCTTTTAGTTCAATAGGCAACCGATCGATCCATGTGTGTGATAAATTAAGATATTGTAATGAAACCAAACTTGAAACATCCCGGGGTACTACTACAACCCCACTATTTGACAAATCTATAACTGTTAAATTGTACAAAGATGAAGAAGATCCAGGTTTCATCATAATGAAAGGGTTATGGTTGACTAAAAAAATGAAAAGATTGTCAGGAACATCAGCAAGGATATTCCCAATGGAATCCCCCATAGATGAAATCCACCCTATGGTTTCTATGGTTGTCCTTGTATCAGTTCTCCGTTCTTTAAATAATGGACCACCCTTGAGAAATCTGAACATGATTGCTAAAAATAAACCAAAATTTCGGAAAACCTTAGAGAAAGTCAATTTTGTACCATCATATGCAGGTTTAGGTTGCTCAAGGAGTTGAGCATAGTTGAAAATTCGAGACTTGGTTACTCTAGCAACAGCGAAATCACGAATCATATCTAACATTTTCACACAATCATTCCCATCTTCTTCTAAGAAACCTGCTCTAATCAATTTATGCATAACATCATATCCCAAAGTTAGGGCATCATCCCTAGTTCTATAAGCACCAACAATTTTCTCACAAATCCAAAAATCAATCAAATCCTTCTTAAGAATAGTGAAATCCTCTGGGAACAAGCTAAAATATGAAAGGCAAGATCTAATTTTGGAATTAGGTAAACTATCAAAACAAAACTTGAAGATGCTTGTTACCTCGTCATAGCTCTTTTGCTGCCTATGTTGTTCAATCTTGCGTACAGCAGATTCCCATTCTTTGCGAGTCTTCCTGCAAGACATGGCAGCACCAAGTGTGGAGATTAAGATGGGCAAACCGTTGCATTTACTTATTAATTCTCGAGAAATCTCCGTGATGATTTCATTTTGAAGAATCTCATCATCCCCAATCTTGCTCCGGAATAATTGCCAAGCATCTTCCTCCGAGAGCTCCTCCAGTTTGAAGATAGTATAAGCACCCATACTTCTAGGGAGGTCTGGATTCCGAGTTGAATATATGAACTTAGATTCTTCCACCCCGAGACTTTTGAGATCAATATGAAACCATAGATCATCTAAGAACAATACAGGCTTCCTTTTGCTGATTGCTGAATGGATGAGTTGGGATTTTTCTTTGGAGCTTTTCCCCGCCCAATCGGAATCAAACAGCCCAATGGATTTAGAGATGTCGTCCTGAATTTTCCGAAATGTTAATTTTGAAGAAACTGTGATCCAAATCACAGTGTCGAAACGGTGGATTGAGATTAATTTGGAGTAGAGTTGTTTCATGAGAGTAGTTTTCCCGATTCCTCCTGGACCGACTATGGCAATCGATGCAGCCGATTGATCCATCAGTAAATTCCAAGCTTGATGCATCAGAGAATCCTGCCCCACCACAGTCGCAGACATTTTTTACAAAATTCCAGAGACGAGGAAGATCAGAGACAATGAAATGTATTCTTAAAAAAAGAGACAATGAAATGAGAGGGCTTCCGCTGTTGACTCTTTTGACTCAAAGAGATAGATAGTCCTTCATGTTGTAATTGTGGGTTTCTGGTCACGTGAGGGCACTTTTCTTGTTTTATCTAACGCCACATGACAAAGAATTGGGCCTTTGCTGATTGCCCACCGGGTAAAATCTAGACATGTTCACGGTTCACGTACCACCGACGCCGGCTCGATTGGAACTGGCTTGTATAGATCGGCTTGTATACTTTTTTTTTATAAAATCTGATCTAGTTTGAGTCTGAATACATTAAAGTCCTTGAGCTTAATTTTTATATTAATGCTCCCACTCGAGTCCAGTTAAATAACTAAAAATTTTATTTGATATATATTTATATATTGTATTTTATAATTATATTAGTTTTGTATATTTTAATTTATTTAACATTTAAAATAAGGGTAAATAATTATGATATCTTTATGTTTTACACTGTTATACTACTATCTCTTTAAGTTTTATAAAATAATTAAAACCCCCTATGTTTTGCTTTCATTCAACTAAAACCTCTTTGTGTTAGTTTTTTTAATTTTTCTATCCAAAAAGTATTTGTGTTGACAAAATTATCCTTTGCCTTTCTTTTTATCCATTTACCTTCTCTTTAAAATATTTTGGTATAAAACATGGGTGTTTCTTGCTTTCCCCCTCTTTCACTTTGCTTTCTTTCATGACATACTCAATAACAATATTAATAAAGTATTATTTCTCGACTTACAAAAAAGAAAAAATTAATGGTAAAAAAATTAGTTAAAAAACTATTATTATCTCTAGTTGAAAAGTAATTTTGAAACCCCAAACCCAAATATTATCTTTGTAATATAATCAACAGTAATTGTATCTTTATTTCGTAATTATTTTAAAAGTGAGTATTTTAGCATAATAATTGTATAAAAAGAAAAAAAATGGTTTGATAATCGAGGTGATAACTGAGTAATTAACAATATGAAAATGGTCAAAACCCAATAATCAAGATTTACTTTGTCAGCATTGGAGCTAACAAATTCAATACGTAAAAGATCATAATATTTTTAACTGATTTTCCTTTGTCGTATACATTTTCTATGTTTTAAGTTAAGAAATAACACTTTATTAATGTTACCCCCAAATGTTACCGTTGAATATTCCATAAAAGAAAACAAAATGAAAGAGTGGGAAAGCAAGAAACACCCATGTTTTAGATGAAAATGGTGTAAAAATAAGGTAAATAAATAAAAAATGAACATAAAGGATAATTTTATCAATACAATGACTATTTGGATGAAAAAGTTAAAAAATTTAATATAAGGAGATCTTAGTTGAATGAGAGTAAAATATAGGAAGGCAGTGACGGAGCCAGGTGTACATAGCGAGGGGTGGTGGGGGGTGTCGCGTTATTAGTTCAAGTTATAAATTATATAATGTTCACTTGTATAAAAATGGCAATTAGATTCCACCACTTCATTGCATACACAAAAATTCCAGACATTATATCACAGAAAATTTATTCTCAAGCAATTTCCCATTGCAGATAAATGAAAATACTATTTAACTTTGAAACTTTTTCTTTTAATTCATTTTGAATTGGATGTCTCTAAAACTACTCACAGACAATTACTAAGTCAACTAAATAGGAAATTGATATGTAGAACACATCCAAATCCAAAATGGAATCAGGGTAGAACTAAAAAACAAAATTGAAGATTATAATAATTAAAATTAAAACAAATTCAAAACTAAACAAATCTCAATTTGCGTGATGATTTGAAAATAATTACAAAAAAATTAACTTGAACAAAATGAGAACCCCAAACCTATTGAATAGTAAAACTATGGGGTTCTTAAAAAAATTAAAAAAAAATTCAAATAATTTAATGATACCATAAATAATTTACAAATTTATAAAATTATGGGTAAATAATTACAAAAATACGGTCTGATTTTTATCTGGTAAATATCTGATAATCGTCAAGTAATCGTCTGATATTTATCTGATAAATATTTAGTAATCGTTTAATAATCATCTAGTAGTTATCTGGTCAGACCGTATTCATGTAATTATTTTCTTTTATTTTTATTAATTTATAAATTATTTATAGTTGAACAGTAGATATATAAATAATTTAACTTAATAATTAATTTTATAAATATTTTAATAAAATATATATATTTTTTATAATTTCCCTAAAACTAAAGGTTATTTTAAAATTTAAATGGAAAGATATGTGAAAAATCAAGAAACGGAGTGGGTGAGGAGTTTAATTTGAGTTGTAAAATATATGATTTAGAACCTAAATCAAATTTTAATATTAGGTTACCTTAAAAAAAAGCTTAATATAAGGTTGTCTCTTATTCAAATAAAAAGCCAAGGCCCAGCAAGGGCTTGGGCTTTCATTAATGTAAGTTTGGAACTAAATAAAATAGAGCCTTTCATTAAAGTCCTATCCTTTAATTTTTTCATATAACCGCCTATGTTTGTCCGTGCTTCCATGCTTTCAGATTAATGAGATTTTTAGGCGATTTATATTAGGAAAGAAAAAGAAAATTAAGAAAGGAAAAGATAAGGAAAGAAATGTAATTTTCTTTAATTGGCTTATGTGTTCAGTATGAACAAGAAAGGGAATGAAATTGCTTTTAATTTTATTTATTATTTTTTAAATTAAAAAAATTAATTATTTAATTAAAGTTATAATAACAATAATTATATATAATCTTAATTAATTATAATAAATAATAATATAATTAATTATTATTATTATTAATTAATATTAATAATATATATTATTAAAATAATAATATATATTATTATTTAATATATTATTACATAAATAATAATATTATTGAATAAATATTACTTGAAATTTTTTAATAATAAATAATATTATTATTTATTTAATAATATTATTATTTATTTAATAATATTATTATTTATTTAATAATATTATTATTTATTTAATAATATTATTATTTATTTAATAATATTATTATTTATTTAATAATATTATTATTTATTTAATAATATTAATATTAATAATATTATTTAATAATATAATATATTAATAAATAATTGTTATTTAATAATATTATTGTTATTTAATAATATTATTATTATTAAATAAATATTATTTAATAATATTATTTATTAATAAATAATATTATTTATTAATAAATAATATTTAATAATATTATTTATTAATAAATAATATTTAATAATATTATTTATTAATAAATAATATTTAATAATAATTACTATTATTAAATAATATTTATTATTTATTTTAATTAATATTAATATTAATTAAAATAAATAATAAATATTATTTAATAATAGTAATTATTATTATTTATTCTTATTATTATTAAATAAATATTATTATTTAATAATAATAATAATATTATATATATTTTATAAAAATATTATCAAGATAAAAAAATAATTAATAATTATTTTATATATTATTATTAATTATATAAATTAATAATATTATTTGTTATTATTATTAATTATAATATACAATAATATTATAATATTATTTATTATTTATTATTATTATTTTATATATTTATAATAATAATAATAATAATAATAATAATAATAATTTAATTATAAGATAATAGTATTGGAGAAAGACAAAGAAATGGAATGCTAATACCTAGTGGGGTGGGGGGTATAGAAAGACCTTGAAAGGGGTAATCCAATTACCTAAAATGGGTAATGAATTCGATTCCCTTGTTCAAACAAACAACAACAAAGGGAATCAGATATTTTGATTCATTTTCCCTTTTCTGAAACCCCCTAACCAAATACCCCCTTAGTTTATTCTAGAATTTTGGGGGGTCACTTGTGTTGGGAACTGACAGTCAAATTGAATATGCATAAGAGGCATGACGGAAATTCAAAATTTTATCCCTGTCCCAGGAACTCCTATTAGTTGCATATAAATTAAATAAAGCCTTAACTAAATAATTCTCTACCTAGGTTAGCATGCTAAAGGACTAGGCATACCATAATTCCAAATTATATCATAGCATATTTATTTTATACTAAGCATGTTATAACTCTAAGTTATAACCTAAGCATAAAATAAACTAAGCATGCAAAAATAACCTAAGTATAATTATTAAGTCTAAAAATGCTTAAAGAAAAAGACTTAATAATTAAAAGAGAAAGAAAAAGAACTTACCAGTTGAAGCGTGCTTTTGCAGGACCTTCTTGCACAAGCCTCCAATCGTAGGATAGCCTCTATCAGTATCCACATGAACCCCACCAACCAAAACCTCCCTAGGAGGAAGAACTAAGAAGCCTCGAATAGTTGCTAGACCACTCTAGAAGCCTCACCCAAAAATATAAATTAGCGGTGCCCGAATAAATTCAGGCTCCACAAAAATATCGTGCTCAAGTACCCGAGAGATTAATTATCTCGCTTAAGATTTATGTTTTGAGCTTGGTACAATTTGAAAGGAAAGAAAATAGCCTATATATAGACTTGGGGGAGCAAAAATGCTCCCCTTTTCATCGATGTGGGATGGGGGTAATATATATATATATATATATATATATATATATATATATATATATATATATATATATATATATATATATATATATATATATATATATATATATATATATACAGCCGCCCCTTTTCATGGGATGCCTTTTGTGCTGCCCATGAATAAGGGCTGCGCATTTTTCGGCAATCAAACTTTATACAAAATATTTCATACTTTATAGTTCTAACTTGCCAATACAAAATCCCTTTTTAAATCCTTTCAAATGAATTTTTATTTTTAACTCAAATAAATTAGTTATCAGTCAAAATAAATAATTTTGGTCCAACCAAAATTGATCTAATTAATTATAATTTATTTATGACTCTAATTAATTAGTTACCGGTCAAAATAAATTCCTTGGTCTATCCAAAATTGATCTAATCAATTTTAACCAATTAAATAATAATTCAATTATTATTCATGTTATATTTTTGTAATAGAATAAATCTATTAGTTCTTTACTTAGTCCGATGAAGGTCCAATGTGTGTGACCTTATAGGATCCCAAAGTATAGAGCTGTTAAGGCTTAACCAACCCTTGTTCTAATGGAACCATTGGCTCGATGCTCTAGACCGTGAATAGAACTCGATTACCTTAAACGACTGTAGTACGCCTCTAGCAAGGATCTACCATCGCCCATTACTCGGAACGTCATTTATGCTTATGACTTAATCCCGGTTAATGCAATAGTTATCCAGTGCTATAAATTCCTTCCATTCTTTAATATTAGTACCATTTGGTTTATTGGGTTCGGTTAAAGTGTTAACCCACTAATAGCAAGGTTGCTCCAAGCTATCCCAGTTATTTACTTGTTACCGAAGTATATTACCTTTTACTATAGTGTGTTTGACTAGAAACCATTTCTATCAAACACATACTCTGATCAGAGGTTTATGGCAATCATCACTTCAACAAGTGGCCAGGTGCAACTCCTTAATATATCCGGAGCGATGGATTCTTTCCGACTACTCAGCCTACCAACGTGCTGTCATCACTATACCCGTAATCACCCGTAGCACCCTAAATTAATGAGTGCATAGCAATGACCCAAAGTATAGCAATAGTACCACACAAGGCAACTAGCATCTCAAGTATGAGGACATTCGCAAAGCTTATTGTATGAAGATAAATACTAACACATTGATATTTATACCAAGTGTTTATCTTGCTGCGGTCTCCAATATATCTCCCAGATATATCCATGTGTCAAGCTTAAGGCACCACCTTCAGTCTTTAGGAGATTAACTGCTTGGACCCTTTCCAAGAAAGTTGACCACATGCTAGTCTTTCCGTTTCATCAATATCCTTTCTTGATGACACTGTGACTAGGGATAGTTTAGACATAATCATAATTGCACATGAAGTAGGTTCCACCAAATATAGTCCAACTATAATTTCTCTGACTTCATGCTATGATATGTCAAGAACTTTTGTATACATACATCAATGAATATATTTTAACCAGCTATAATATATATGTATAAAAACACATTGATATAAACAAAAGAACAAATGCCTTTATTGATTAAATAAATTATTCGTACTATTACATAATTAAGATATATCGCCCTAGTTGCCTTAAGGGCATACATCATATCTAAAAAACTCCCACTTGCACTAAGGCCAATTAGCCATATGTTTTAATCCATATGCTTTAACATGCTGGTCATGTTTGACTTGAGTCAATGGCTTTGTCAGACCATCCGCGAGGTTCTGATCAGTGGGTACATATTCTAATCTTATTGTCTTAGCATCAACAATCTCCCTAATTATATGATACTTTCTGGATACATGTCTGTTTTTCTGATGAGACTGTGGTTCCTTTGCCTGAGCTATGGCACCATTGTTATCGCAATATAAAGTAATTGGATCAATAGCCTCAGGCACCACACCGAGATCACCATTAAATCCCTTTAACCAGATAGCTTCTTTTATTGCTTCGCATGCAGCAATGTATTCAGATTCCGTGGTTGAATTAGCAGTAGTTTCTTGCTTGGAACTCTTCCAGCATACTGCCCCTCCATTTAACACGTACACAAAACCTGACTGAGACTTAAAGTCATCCTTGTCAGATTGAAAGCTCGCGTCAGTGTAACCTTTGATAGTGAGATCACCTTCTCCATAAATCAAGAACTCATCCTTAGTCCTTCTCAAGTACTTAAGGATTGCCTTGACGGCCATCCAGTGCTTTTCACTTGGATTTGACTGATATCTGCTCGTAAAGCTCAAAGCATGAGAGACATCCGGCCTAGTACATATCATAGCATACATGATGGATCCTATCGCAGATGCATAGGGTATATCCTTCATGCTCATTCTCTCCTAAGCTGTCTTCGGACACTCAGCCTTAGATAGGTTAATCCTCTTTGTCATCGGGAGATAGCCTTTCTTAGAATGCTCAAGGTTGAACCTATTCAACACCTTGTCTATATATGTACTTTGAGAAAGACATAACAGCCTCTTGGATCAATCCCTGTAGATCTTTATACCTAGTATAAATGCTGCTTCACCAAGGTCTTTCATGGAGAACTTTCTTGGCAACCATACTTTAACGTTTTGAAGAAGAGAAATGTCATTTCCTATTAGTAGAATGTCATCAACATACAATACTAGAAATACGACTGCACTTCCACTAACCTTCTTGTAAACACAAGGCTCATTTGCATTTGGGCAGAAATCCAGTTCCCGGATTGTCTGATCAAACCTTATATTCCAACTCCTGGATGCTTACTTAAGTCCATAAATGGATCTTTGTAGCTTGCATACCTTCGAGCCATTCTGAGATGTAAAACCCTCAGGTTGTGTCATATACACATCACAGTCTAAATCCCCATTCACGAATGCTGTTTTTACATCCATCTGCCATATCTCATAATCGTAATGAGCAGCAATAGCGAGGAGCATCCTTATGGATTTGAGCATGGCTATCGATGAGAAGGTTTCATCATAGTCAATACCTTCCCGTTGACTATAACCTTTTGCAACCAACCTTGCTTTACAGGTAACTACATTACCGTCCATGTCTGTCTTCTTCTTGAAGACCCATTTTCACCCAATTGGTCTAACCTCTTGCGGTGCATCAACTAAATTCCAAACTTGGTTCTCGTACATGGAATCCATTTCTGATTTCATGGCCTTTTGCCATTTATCAGAATCTGAGCTTTTCATTGCCTTATCATATGTCGTTGGTTCATCATCCTCCATAAGATATAGTTCCTTATCATTAGTGATGATAAACCCATATCTATCAGGACCCTTATGAACACGTCCTGATCTTCGCAATGATTGTGTTTCGACAAGTTATTCTTAGATCACACTCTCTTGTGTATCTAGAACGGGGTCAATCAGTTGATCGTCTGTTTCTTCCTCTTGAACTTTTAGTTAAATATTGCTCCCACTAACCTTTTTAAGTAAGTGTTCCTTTTCTAAAAAGTGCGCATTCCAAGATGCAAATACCTTTTGTGCTTTAAGTTGGTAAAACAGATATCTAATTGTTTCCTTTGGATATCCAATGAACAAACATTTATCAGCCTTGGCATTTAGCTTATCTGACGCTATCCTCTTTACCATAGCAGGACAACCCATACTCTTAAATAACTTAGAGATGGCTTTTTGTTACACCAATTTTCATAAGGTGTAATATCAACTGATTTAAAGGGCACTCTATTTAAGACATAAACCGCACTCTCAAGTGCATATCCCCAAAAGGATTTACTAAGAACTGCATGGCTCATCATGGACCTGACCATATCTAATAAAGTCCGATTCCTCCTTTCTGACACTCCATTGTGTTGGGGTGTATAAGGAGGGGTCCACTGGGGAACTATCCTGACTTAAGTATTCTCCACCTCGATCCGATCGAAGTGTTTTAATACTTTTCTCAAGTTATTTCTCTACTTCAACTCTAAATAGTTTGAATTTTTCAAAAATTTCAGATTTGTGCTTCATCAAGTACAAATAACCATATCGTGAGTAATCATCAATAAAGGTTATGAAGTAGGAGTATCCTCCTAGTGCCTGAACACTCATTGGACCACATACATCAGTGTGTATAAGTTCCAATGTACTCGTGGCTCGTTCACCGTTTCCTTTAAAGAGTAACTTTATCGTTTTTCCTTTTAAACAAGGTTCGCTATCACCATAAGACTCTAAGTCTATTGGGCCCAAGTCTCCATGCTTATACAACTTGGTTATGCGATCTTTGTTTATGTGGCCTAAACAGCAATGCCATAAGTAGAAGGAATTCTCATTGTCTAATTTAACTTTCTTCACATTTTTTATATTGAAAACTTCTGTTTTAGTATCAAGAATATAAATGCCACCTTTCAACATTCCATAACCATAAAGAATATTATTCAAACGAATCTGACAATTATTATTCGAAAATAAAATTTCAAATTCCTCTGTTGCTAAACACGCAACAGATACAATATTCTTAGTAACACTTGAAATGTAATAACAATTACTCAAAACTAAAACAAGTCCACTTGGCAAAACAAGACTAAAGCTCCCTATGGCTAATGGAGCAACTCTGGCTCTATTTCCCACGCGTAGGTCCATCTCCCCTTTTGCAAGTTTTCTACACTTCCTTAGTCCCCGCACAGAAGTACAGATATGAGAACCACAACCAATATCTAATACCCAAGTGGATTCTTGCAGAAAAGTAGCAAAGTTTTCAATTACAAATATACCTGAAGTAGATGCCTCTGTAGGCTTCTTCTTCAAATGCTCAGAAGGAGGAGCTTTGCATTCCCTCTTCCAATGTCCCGGTTTCTCACATTGGAAGCAGACATACTTAGATGCCTTCTTTTCATTCTTGTTCTTACTGATTCTTTTCTTGGTACCCAGTGCCTGCTTCTTCTTGTTAGAAGCCTTGCCTTTTTCAACCAACAGTAGAGGTTTCTGATCTTTCTTGATCTGAGGTTCTACTGTTTTCAGCATGTTAATTAATTCAAGGATAGTTGAATTAATCCTGTTCATATAATAGTTAATCACGAAGCCTGAGTAACTATCTGTCAAGGACATCAACACAAGGTCAATGCTCAAGTCATGATTCATCTCGAATCCCAATCGATTCAGCTTCTCAAGGTATCCTAAGAGTTTCAGTACATGATGAGAGGCAGAGGTGCCAGCCTGCATCTTGGTCCCGAAAAGGAGCTTGGAGGTCTTATACCTCTCTGTCCTCTCCCTCTCCGAAAAGAGTTCTTCAAGATGGAGAACCATATCCTCCAAGGGCATGCTCTCATGTTGTTTCTGAAGCTCAGGATTCATGGACCCCAACATAATACACATGGCAGTCTCACGATCTTTCCTGTGCTTCAACCAGGCATCATGTTCCACATGATCCTCAACATCAGATTCTACAGGGAAAATTTCACTTAGGACATAGGCAATTCCCTCAGATCTGAGAATTATTCTCACTGCTCGGAAACAATCAGAAAAGTTCGAGCCATTCAACTTGGTGTCAAGTAACATACGGAGATTAAAATTGGAAGCCATTTTCAACCTAAGACATAAGAAAAGAAAAGTATTTAGATATTAGTTTAAGTACATGTATTTAATATGAGGACTTTTAATTAAGTACATTTTCCTACTATTTTCTTCAAAATTTACAATAGCCCATTCTATTGAATTCGTGAATTTTAGCTCAGCTAAATTTCCTAGTAGGTAGCATCTATAACTAGTCTATTACAACCCCCAATTTTATGAGTCAAGTCATAATAGTCAGTCATAGTTGGAATCCCGTTCCATTTGCATCGCATGCAATTGCTAATTCATTCAAGTTCCCTAATCCCAAGGGATGTGTGCTCTTATATTAGCATCTCCTTGAATATGTCTCAGATCTGGGCCTAGCCCCCAATTTTATGGTGGACTACCCCAGCTCTGTTAAGGCAGACCCTATCTCAAACTTTACAACCAATCAATGTGGACTAGAAGGAACGCTTTGTGTAGCACTTTGATAGCCCAAAAGACCGTATTATAAATTTGAGTAAGGAAGACTATAACTTGCCTTAATATATTTACTTTGGGATTTTATTAGTGTTAAACGTCTCACCCAATCTAGGATTTTATCAGATGGACAAAATTATAATGACTTGTATTAATTCAGGGAATTTTAGAATTAATTTATAGGGTCTAACCTTAGGTAGGTTCAGCTCTTTATTATAATTATTCCATCAACCTAGATTATATGCAAAATAATTAACACTTTTATTTGTTATATTTATATTGCATTTCCTTTAAGCTTTTATTCAATAATTTTAATTTTTTACTTTGTTATAGAAACATATATAAGCACCATCTTATATACTAAAAATAAATTAGTTCATATTAATCCCCCGATTGGTCAATTTAAATTGCACCGATATAGGTTCCCAGGTAGGAGAGGTGCCCTATGAGGAGTAGACACCAAGTTCAATCCTTAGCCAGAACAAATACGGGCACAAACTTGAAGACCAATGGATTCTCTTGAACTAATAAACTTCGTTCTTCCAATTCATGTAAATTGGGAGCATCTATAACCCATGTAATTTAAATAAATTATTGACACTTGTATAATTTGATTAAGTTGACCAGGCTTATTCAAAATTATTCATAACCAATTTCTAACCTTGAAATGAAAGGCAGAAGTTTATATATATTGTTCCAAACAATTAAATAAACAAATCATTTCATTTAAAAAATAATATTTAGTTTGCTTCTAACTTAATTATGCACTAAATAGGCAGGCTCTGATACCACTATTGAGAACTGACAGTCAAATTGAACATGCATAAGAGGCATGACGGAAATTTAAAATTTTGTCCCTGTCCCAGGAACTCCTGTTAGTTGCTTATAAATTAAATAAAGCCTTAACTAAATAATTCTCTACCTAGGTTAGCATGCTAAAGGACTAGGCATACCATAATTCCAAATTATATCATAGCATATTTATTTTATACTAAGCATGTTATAACTCTAAGTTATAACCTAAGCATAAAATAAACTAAGCATGCAAAAATAACCTAAGCATAATTATTAAGTCTAAAAACACTTAAAGAAAAAGACTTAATAATTAAAAGAGAAAGAAAAAGAACTTACCAGTTGAAGCGTGCTTTTGCAGGACCTTCTTGCACAAGCCTCCA
Source organism: Euphorbia pulcherrima (assembly GCA_947683365.1). NCBI lineage: Eukaryota > Viridiplantae > Streptophyta > Magnoliopsida > Malpighiales > Euphorbiaceae > Euphorbia > Euphorbia pulcherrima. The sequence continues at coordinate 13,242,814 of CANTUS010000016.1, forward strand.
ATCATAGGATAGCCTCTGTCAGTATCCACACGAACCCCACCAACCAAAACCTCCCTAGGAGGAAGAACTAAGAAGCCTCGAGTAGCTCCTAGACCACTCTAGAAGCCTCACCCAAAAATATAAACTAGCGGTGCCCGAATAAATTCAGGCTCCACAAAAATAACTTGCTCAAGTACCCGAGAGATTAATTATCTCGCTTAGGATTTATGCTTTGAGTTTGGTACAATTTGAAAGGAAAAGAAATAGCCTATATATAGGCTTGGGGGAGCAAAAATGCTCCCCCTTTCATCGATGTGGGATGGGAGTTCCCATTAATTAATATATATATATATATATATATATATATATATATACACACAGCCGCCCCTTTTCATGGGCTACCTTTGTGCAGCCCATGAATAAGGGCTGCGCATTTTTCGACAATCGAATTTTGCACAAAATATTTCATACTTTTCGGTTCCAACTTGCCAATGCAAAATCCCTTTTAAATCCTTTCAAATAAATTTTTATTTTTGACTCTAATAAATTAGTTACCAGTCAAAATAAATAATTTTGGTCCAACCAAAATTGATCTAATCAATTATAATTTATTTACGACTCTAATTAATTAGTTACCGGTCAAAATAAATTCTTTGGTCTATCCAAAATTGATCTAATCAATTTTAACCAATTAAATAATAATCCAATTATTATTCATGTTATATTTTGTAATAGAATAAATCTATTAGTTCTTTACTTAGTCCGATGAAGGTCCAATGTGTGTGACCTTATAGGATCCCGAAGTATTGAGCTGTTAAGGCTTAACCAACCCTTGTTCTAATGGAACCATTGGCTCGATGCTCTAGACCGTGAATAGAACTCGATTACCTTAAACGACTGTAGTACGCCTCTAGCAAGGATTTACCATCCCCCATTACTCAGAATGTCATTTATGCTTATGACTTAATCCCGGTTAATGCAATAGTTATCCAGTGCGATAAATTCCTTCTATTCTTTAATATTAGTACCATCTGGTTTATTGGCTTCGGTTAAAGTGTTAACCCACTAATAGCAAGGTTGCTCCAAGCTATCCCAGTTATTTACTTGTTACCGAAGTATATTGCCTTTTACTATAGTGTGTTTGACTAGAAACCATTTCTATCAAACACATACTCTGATCAGAGGTTTATGGCAATCATCACTTCAACAAGTGGCCAGGTACAACTCCTTAATATATCCAGAGCGATGGATTCTTCCCGACTACTCAGCCTACCAACGTGCTGTTATCACTATACCCGTAATCACCCGTAGCACCCTAAATTAATAAGTGCATATCAATGACCCAAAGTATAGCAATAGTACCACACAAGGCAACTAGCATCTCAAGTATGAGGACATTCGCAAAGCTTATTGCATGAAGATAAACACTAACACATTGATATTTATACCAAGTGTTTATCTTGTTGCGTTCTCCAATATATCTCCCAGATATATCCATGTGTCAAACTTAAGGCACCACCTTCAGTCTTTAGGAGATTAACTGCATGGACCCTTTCCAAGAAAGTTGACCACATGTTAGTCTTTCCATTTCATCAATATCCTTTCTTGATGACACTGTAACTATGGATAGTTTAGACATAATCATAATTGCACATGAAGTAGGTTTCACCAAATATAGTCCAACTATAATTTCTCCGACTTCATGCTATGATATGTCAAGGACTTTTGTATACATACATCAATGAATATATTTTAACCAGCTATAGTATATATGTATAAAAACACATTGATATAAACAAAAGAATAAATGCCTTTATTGATTAAATAAATTATTCGTACTATTACATAATTAAGATATATCGCCCTAGTTGCCTTAAGGGCATACATCATATCTAACAACTTGACCCTCCATGACCCCCCGGGATCCATCCTTGTAGGGAGGTTTAAATTGTTTTGACAAAACTTAAGAAGGTAGTAGTGTATTAGTGGGAGGTCATAATTATTTAGCCTTAAAATGGATAAACTTTAAAAAAGTACCACGAGATTTCACCCATTTATAAAATGGGACCTAAATTTTTTTAAAAAAAATATGGTCTAAGATTTATAACCGTTAATAAATCGGGATTTTTCCATCCAACCTGTTAAATAAGCTGACATGGCCAAAGGTAAAATGGGAAACCTACACTTTTTCTCTTCTTTTTTTATCAAAACTTTTCTCTTCTCCTTGTTCTTCACTTTGTTGTTCGTTACTATTCCAGCTATTCATTATTGATTTTTTTTTTTTGAAAAATTCATTATTGATTTTAGTACTTTCTTTATAGAAATGAAGGATTAATTTAGGGATATAAGCTATGAACTACCTGTTTGTTTACCGAGAATTTAATGAAGAATCGAATTGAAATTTTGACGGAAATCATTACAAAGAAGAGCAATAATAAATTGATTTTTCTCAGGCACAAACAAATGGTATTTAAAATAAAATTCAGAAAAGAATCAAAATAAACCAAATATATCCCAAATGGACATTGAAGTCAAAATTAAAATCATAATGATTCTAGTACAGTGATTAACCGATTTCCTTCGATTTCTCTTGTATTTTTGAAAATTTTCTCTAGAAACAAACATGTCAACAGAAATGAAAATCGACTATAGATCTGGCTGTAGCAGCGGTGGTTGGCGGTGCTTCTACCCATTTCCCTTAAACTTCTAACCTAGACTTCGCCTCTCTCCCTAGAAACCGATTCCTCCCTCTCCGTCAGAGTCTTGCGCCGGTAAAGGTGGCTCGGGCGATTAATTTTAGCGGCAGTGGAACGATTGGATCTCATGACGGTGAAGATGTCAGACAAATTGATGGTGGTGAATAAGTTTGGCAATTTTGATTTTAGAAATAAGGTTTTAAAGAGAAAGGAGATAAAAAAAAATACTTGATTTTCCAAAAAATCACCCTTATCACGTTAGCTTATTTGACGGAATGGATGGAAAAGCACTAATTTGCTAATGGTTATAAATCACAGACCCCTTTTGCAAAATTTTTTTTATCAAACCCGTTTTATAAATGAGTAAAATCACATGATACTTTTTCAAAGTTTATCCTAAAATAAAGTACAACAAGTCTTACTTTTTTATTACATAGTTCAAGATTTTTTGATAATCTACATAGTTTAAGTTAATAATGTAATTATATATAAGATATAAATATATTTGTATAAATTTTGTCTTTTTCTTTTTATAATCCTAAAAAAATTAAAAGAAAAAATTTTAAAGAGCGGACCGAACTAGATTTAGATTAATATTTTTAGTTAAAAGCTCGATTAAGTCCAACTCGAATCCAGCTCAGTCTGATCGATGAACAGGTGTGCTAAAATCAAATTTGTTTAGCTTTTACTTTTACACTTTCTCATTGACACTCTAAAATTAGGTGAAGTTGAGATTGAATTTTGTTGGGATTAATCTAACTTTAGATCAGTACATTTATCTGACTTTAGAAAATTCTAAGCCTTTGGCAAAAGTGAGCAATTTATTCCAAGACTATTGTTAATGTTTCCACTCTTACAGTATTCAATTTCAAGACTATTTTTTTCGCATAGATTTCATTTTTACGATATCAATATTTATAATTAAATTTTTAACCTATAAATATTAACTCGGTTGATAAAATTATTGTATATTGAAATGTATTAACAATGGAAATTTCGTCTCGAGTCTTAAAACGAGAAAAAATGTGCTCTACACGACAAAAGTAAAGACTTGATATACTTAGAATAAAAAAAATGTATTATGTTGTTGAAGTCTTAGCTTAATGGTTGAAACTAAATCTATAACTTTAGAGGTTTTAAATCGAAATCGAACTTACCAAATTAGCAGAGTTAGTTATTCACAGTTTTATTGATTCAACCAAATTCAATTGATTATTTAATATTTTTAAATAAAATTACTTTTAAAAGCACCAACCAGGGGACTAGCACAAATTTTCAATACAATAGTAGTTTTTGAAATTGAAACCTAGAAAATATATAAAATAAATGTTTACCGTTTTTGGTATTATAAATGAAGTTCCAAAAAGCCAAGGATTTTTTACACTTTTTCTCTGACAATTTAAATGACAGGCTAAGGGATCTATATCCGTTCAGTCAAGAGAAAGTCAACGCCTCCAGTCCAGCCAAAACCCTATCCTGTCATTGTCTTTGATGATCTTCATCTTTGGAATTTAGAACAAAATGTCAGCGACTGTGGTGGGGAAGGAATCTCTGATGCATCAAGCTTGGAATTTGCTGATGGATCAATCGGCTGCATAAATGCAAGGGTTTGCCCGTATTATTTTGGGCTTGAGATCTGCCGTTACAAGCATCTTCAAGTTCTGTTTTGGTAGTTTACCCAACTCCAAAACGAGATCTTGTCTTTCATACTTTAGCTTTCACTATTTTGAAGAAGGACTTGATTGATTTTTGGATATGTGAGAACATTATTGGTGCTTGTAGTACTAGGGGTGACGCCTTAAGTTTGGGATATGAAGTTATGCATACATTGATTAGATCAGGTTTTCTAGAAGAAGATGGAAATGAATGTATGAAATTGCCAGATATGATTCGTGATTTTGCTGTCGCTTACAGTATTGTTACTCGATTGTTCTCTGTGAGAGGTGATATAATAAAGAGCCTAAGTGATATAATATTGCTACTAATGCTTACCTGATGGTTTGGCTTGTAGTCTTATGATTAAAGAGCTTTGTTTCAATAAAGGGGTGCTTGATGGGTATCGTTTACACGATGAAATCGATAATATGGGGCTGTTGTATAGTATTGACTTCGATATTTATATGCCAATTTTATTTGTAATTTTTCACAACTTTTTCTTCCTATTGTGATTTTCAGAAATGCATTACTTTAATAATGAGTCAAGTTATATTCACTTCAAAATTTTGATTTGTTATGTAACCACATTAGTTATAGAGAATGCGTACATTTTGTATTTACTTTCTGAAGGTATTTTCCATGCAATGAGTATTTTGTAAAAATCTTTAAAAGAAAAATGATCACATAGCCCGTGGCCTGACTTGACTTTTAATTAGGGTATTTATTAAGAATATTCGTATTTGGTAAAGTATTTATAAATTCATCGTCAAATCAAACAATCTTAAATATACATTCCCTTCAATTCTATTTACATATATGTATTTTCTTTCATATTTTTTATTTATCTCCCAAACCGTTTATTTTTTTGACATGCCGTTTTAGAGTTTTTTTTTCGTCTTATTTTTATCTTTAAAAAGATATCCACTGTGATTTTTCGAAATTTTTTTAACTAATAGACAAGTGATAGATATCCAATAGTCGCATGGTAGATATCGAATAGACAAGTAGTAGATCTTAGTTTCGACAGTGTTTTTATGGAATCATTATGTTAATTTTGTGTTGCTGTTACTTTGACTAGATCTAGTGCTGCTTTAGGTTTTGGGTGTGGGATATTGCTCTATTTGTTGCTCAAATTGAGAAGTTTTGATTGTCGTTCTTCATTAGGTTTTCCAAGTTTAGTTATGAATCTTTTGTTGATCAAGATTATGCACTATAGTTCTTGATAATTTGAAGCAAACCAGTTGCAGAAGATCATACAACAATGGTGTATAATTATTTTGGAACTTAGCAGTTCAAGCTATAGGCAATTGAACATCTATTGGATGCCTACCACATATCTATTGGATGTCTACCAGATATCTATTGGATGTATACGAGATAGCTACCTGACCTGTATTGGAAAAATTTGATTTGAAGTTGATATTAGACATTTGTACAAGTATATTTTGATGTTTTGATCTATTAAAAATCTATCTAGTGATTTTGAATCAAAATTTTTCTACATTTTACTAATTTGTATTGGATTTCTATTGGATAACTATTGGATATGTGATAGTTCAAAAAAATTTTGGAAAAAAAATATCACAGTGGATGTCATTTTGAAGATAAAAAAGAGACGAACAAAAAACTCTATAGTGGCGTGTCGAAAGAATGAACTGTGAAACAACCTATAACTTATACTAAATCACCAAAATCGTAATCACAACATATAATTTTTTTATGCTTATACTTCATTTATATATATAATATACTAACAAAACTTAACATTCGATTTATAATACTTATGGCATCATATCCTATTACAATAAATGTGTACAAAACAAAAACCAAAACTCGACCACTTTCTATATTATATGCTTGTCATGTGAGGAGAGGGAGCGAGATGGAACACATCCAACCAATCTTTCGTCCATGATATCTACAGGTAATGAGCTTCTAGTACAAACTTCATCAGCTCTGAAAAATTTAGCGCTTTATATAAGGCGCAACTCAGTGAATATAAACAATCTATGAATTTAGCAAATCACATATATACATTAACAAATTCAATATACAGTCACACTCATATTAGAATGAATGAACCAGTTATTTAATTGTTGTGACATTTTCAGCCAAACTATTGCCCCGGGATACATGTAACATTTGTAGCAATTGTTAATTGATTTGCTGGCCAGCTATGTACAATTGGTTGACCTTTCGGTCTAGATAAACAATTGGTTGACCTTTCGGTCCATTTGTCAGATATTGCAATTGGTTGACCATATAGGTCCATATGAACAAAACATGTATTGCAATGTTTGATCGGCTATGTCACAACGTCTCTTATACTTTTCATATATTCAAGTGCAAATGTTTGTTATACGAACCATTGAACTTACAATTAGCATACGCTAATGCAATTGAATTTTAGCATATATTCCACATACATATATCATATAATTTTGGCTTTATCATATACAATTCTCATTATAAACTTATATACACATGATTCAGTTAACAATTCAAATCAAGTTTACATTCACATAACAATACATTTCCAATACAATTCATTTCACACTCAAATATTGTCAACACACTTCATATATATCAAGTTCCACTCACATATATAGTCACATATCAACACAAATTACAATCATAAATTTATTTCATGTTTATACTAACTTATACTTATCCAATAACTCACATTAACCGTTCCCAAATATTCACTTGTCGCCACAATTCACATATCCATACCATCTTAACGCAACTTACATTTTATATCAAATATAACCACACAATGCATGTAACACTATTCAAATACAATTTCAAATCAAAATAATCATATCACTCAATTCACGTTAAGACAATTTACACCAATCATATCAAATTTAACCACACATCAATACAATTCATATCACATTCACATATTCATACAATTAACACATCAACACATTTCACCCATATATTCATATCATGTTTATACTCACAGATTATCCGAGCTAATTCTCTCAGAACGACTTGGACCTTTCTCCAAAATTTGTTCACTGTTTTGAGCTCCTGACTCATCTCTTGATTTCTCTTCTTCCTTTTCTGTCTTAAACCTCTTCCTCTTCTAAGGCTCGTTTCCTGGTCTTTCTAAACTGAAAATCTAATCTTATCTTCACCTCTTTTCAAGACATATATATAGAGCATAATGACAATTCTACCCTCATTCATCTTTACTAACTACAATAATAATAATGATAATAATAATAATAACTTATACAAATATGTCATGTGCATCTAATTCGTTTATACACGTACACTATAACTATATTCTAGTCTCTTCCTTATCACTTTTATAGGCTAAATGACCATTACGCCCTTCTTTTGCTTATATAATTATAATAGTAATACTTACACTTAAAGATTACTATACTTATACCAATAATAAACAACTCAAATACTAATTTAATTACCGACTATAATTTCTACTTTTATATTCATAAAATTTCAAATCCCTTTTATATTTTTAAGTGTACATATGTATATATCTAATATATTTTAAACCAAATATATCAAAATTAATATATTTATTATATATTTATAATTCATCTAATAATTTCTAATATATATGTATAAATGACTAAAATGATGTATGAAATGGGATGTTACAATTCTCCCATCCTTAAAGAATTCCGTCCTCGAAATTAAATGCTTGTATCCGAAAAATATGAATAGTCTTTTCTCATCTGTTCTTCTGTTTCTCAAGTAGCTTCTTCCATTAAATGACTTCTCCAAAGAACTTTGACAAATGGTATTTCTTTGTTTTCTAGTTGTATGGTCTTATATCCTATAATCTCTACTGGCTCCTCTACATAACTCAAATTATGTGAAATTTCTAATTCTTGATCCTCGAGTACAGCTGTGGGGTCTTATCGATACTTCATTAACATGCTAACGTGAAAATATATTGTGCATTTGAGCTAATTCTTAAGGTAACGCCGATCTATAAACAAATAGACTAACTTTCTCAAGAATTTCATAAGGTCCTATATACTGTGTACTTAGCTTTCCCTTCTTTATGAATCTCAATATGTCTTTCCCAGGTGATAACTATACTTAAACCTATAGTGAATTTTTCATTTCTTTCAAAACTATACTTAATCCAGATTCATATTCTTCATTACCTCAATGACTTCGAAAATTCATCTCTCTTACAATACTAAACCAAATGATTCGTTCTTGTCTCGTTTTCACTGTAACACACATTACTATAACATACTTAAATTTTGTAACCATATGATTAGTATACAATTTATGCTGAGTTTTCCTTTCACTTCCTGAATCTCTCCCATTTCACATGTACAACGCCTAGTAAAACGACTACAACTTTTTCTATACAACCTCAAATGACCTGATTCGTTTTGCTATGTATAGAGTACATACTCTTGAATAATATATAAAAATTTTAGTGCATTCTATATAGTAAAATATTCCCAGATAAATTTTAAACTTTAGCCTAACTCATTGATCATGTTATTTTGAACACTTTCATCACAAAAATCATAGTCCCGATAAACTCTTCTCAAAATGCCCAATTTTGTAGACAAAACCATATCTTACAGAGGAATAATTCATCTTCATATGAAAACTTCTAATTTTATTTCTAACATAACAAAATAGCATCACAAATTATTGAAATAGCTGGTTCTTATGCCTTTCCTTCTCTCTATCTATTTCTCTTCTTTTCTCTTTTATATTTTGAACCATAATTCTATCTATAATATCAAGAAAATTGTATAACAAGTTCAACTACTTACCTGATTCCCTTTACTTCCCAATCTCTTCTTTTGCTATTCTTGTTCCTCAAATACGTTTTCTGGAACTTTTAAAGGTTTTGTAGAGTTTAATATCATGTTTTCGCATATAAAATACCCTGGCTTCTTGTAATTGATCAAATAAATTACCAATACGAAGTAAAGAATATTTGTTTTTCACAGTGACTCAATTCAACTGCCTATAATCACGCAGAAGCTTCAGTACCAACAACAATATCAATCATCTCGATCTCACAATAACAACCAAGCCCAAAGTCAAAGCTTTAACTATTTGTGCAGTAATGGATGCCCTTTTTTGGCACCATCTACTCGAACCCATATTCTATTGAGTTACTATGGGCAATATAAATACTTCAATTTCAAATAAACAATGAGTTCACATTTTTAGCAAAACTTTATTAGAATTACCACTTATATCATCAACAAGCTTCCATGTTCATCAAGTATATAGATAACTTAAGTACTAGATTTTCTAGTATTTCACATCAAGGTAAAACAACATAACCACATGAAGCTCAATAATTTCATTTTCAGAAATCAGATTCGCCATCTCATTTCAATTGCAATTTAGAAATAGAAACATAGGATTTTGGCAAAACAATCTTTTATTCATAATTAGATATATCTTAGCTTTCTAACGATGGAAGAATAGTACAATTTCAATTTTTATAACTCAAGTTATATCAAAAACATTCAGTAGTGCTCAATCTGGAATTTTTAAGACATTGATTTTATGACCCTATTTCAACTGACTTTGAATTAGTAAATGTACAAATTTGGAAATATTTTATTCTAAACATAGCTTCATATGTGTCGTATAAATCCACTCAATCAAAAATTTCCCAGAAAGAGCTTATAGATCAAGAGGAAACCCATAAACAATAAACAACGGTGAATCTGGATAATTTCAGCAAAACAGAATGTATTACTCAACTTTAACCAAATTTTCAAATGACTAAACGATATAATTTGACAAGACTTTTTCTCTTACTTAGTTTCATCAATGTCTTCCGAAATTATAGGACTTGGAATTTCTCAAATCCAATCCATGAATTAAAAGATAACTCACAATTACTAAAAGTGTAAAAATCTGGAAATCCACATAAACAAAGTTTGTTCATCAACGTAAATCATACTTTTGAACCCATAAACAAAAGAATTCTGCAAAATTTTCTAGTTGTTAAATATTCATATGTCTTATGAAATTATATAAACAAGAATTACTCAAATTGAACTTATAAAACTCGAGAAAACACAAAAATAACAAGGAGTGCTCAAATCTGAAAATTTTCAGCAAACAATGAAATAAAATTGATTGTACACAAGCCTATATCCCTTCCACTTGCTTTCTTCTATCTCTTTTCGCCTTCTATGACTTTCACCGGTACCCTCTTCCATAACCATATTTGATTTAATAAAAAATACCTTACTTAACTATAAAATCTATTACTAAAACTTAATTTATATTAATTTTAATTTACATCAACTTTGATCTCTATTCTCATAAATCCTAACTCAAAGTAGATACATTGGTTCTGATAACACCCTTATTGCTAGAATCAAATAAGTAGGCACTACCTTACGTTCACCTTGAAAAATAATCGTGACTGACTTGACGACTCTAAATCAACTTCTTTGGTGAAACAATCGGTATTGCACGTTGCTTCATCAACCAATTGAAACTCATTATCACACAAAAAGTTTCTAATATTTCATCTAATCATATCAACAACTAGTAATATTTTATCAATTAAATTGAACAATTTCGTACATTTGATTTATAACAATCAATTTACTTGAAAGAATTCTTATCAATTCTACTGTATAATACTTCTTCTATTTCTCAAACATCATTTCCCTTTGAATAAAAGATGGAGTCTCTTGTACCACAAAGCCTCTTGACGTACATTTCATGCACGTGAATGTACATATGATCCTATAAGTGGCATTTTGGCTGGTTCCTCTCTCCTCGGGTTAACATTTTCATCAGTCATATATAAAGGTGATATCATGCACAATCCTAACATGTATTAACTTTTATATGTGTATGCATATGATGCCCCTGTGATTATATCCCCGCTCTGATACTAACTGAAACAACCTATAACTTATACTAAATCACCAAAATCGTAATCACAACATATAATTTTTTTTGTACTTATACTTCATTTATATATATAATATACTAACAAAACTTAACATTCGGTTTATAATACTTATAGCATCATATCCTATTACAACAAATGTGTACAAAACAAAAACCAAAACCCGACCACTTTCTATACTATATGCTTGTCATGTGAGGAGAGGGAGCGAGATGGAACACAGCCAACCAATCTTTCGTCCATGATATCTACAGGTAATGAGCTTCTAGTACAAACTTCATTAGCTCTGAAAAATTTAGCGCTTTATATGAGGCGCAACTCAATGAATATAAACAATCTATGAATTTAGCAAATTATATATATATATATATATATATATATATATATATATATTAACAAATTCAATATACAGTCACATTTATATGAGAATGAATGAACCGGTTATTTAATTGTTGTGACATTTCCAGTCAAACTATTGCCCCGGGATACATGTAACATTTGTAGCAATTGTTAATCGATTTGCTGGCCAGCTACGTACAATTGGTTGACCTTTCGGTCCAGATAAAAAATTGGTTGACCTTTCGGTCCGTTTGTCAGATATTGCAATTGGTTGACCATATAGGTCCAGATGAACAGAACATGTACTGCAATGTTTGATCGGCTATGTCACAACGTCTCTTATACTTTTCATATATTCAAGTGCAAATGTTTGTTATACGAACCATTGAACTTACAATTAGCATACACTAATGCAATTGAATTTTAGCATATATTCCATATATATATATATATATCATATAATTTTGGCTTTATCAAATACAATTCTCATTATATACTTATATACACATGATTCACTTAACAATTCAAATCAAGTTTATATTCACATAACAATACATTTCCAATACAATTCATTTCACACTCAAATAATGTCAACACACTTCATATATATCAAGTTCCACTCACATATATAGTCACATATCAACACAAATTACAATCACAAATTGATTTCATGTTTATACTAACTTATACTTATCCAATAATTCACATTAACCGTTCACAAATATTCACTTATCGCCACAATTCACATATCCATACCATTTCAACGCAACTTATATTTCATATCAAATATAACCACACAACACATGTAACACTATTTAAATATAATTTTAAATCAAAATAATCATATCACTCAATTCACATTAAGACAATTTACACAAAATATATCAAATTTAACCACACATCAATACAATTCATATCACATTCACATATTCATACTATTAACACATCAACACATTTCACCCATATATTCATATCATGTTTATACTCACAGATTATCCGAGCTGATTCTCTCGGAACGACTTGGACCTTTCTCCGAAATCTATTCACTTTTTGAGCTCCTGACTCATCTCTTGCTTTCTCTTCTTCCTTTTCTATCTTAGACCTCTTCCTTTTCTAAGGCTCGTTTCCTGGTCTTTCTAAACTGAAAATCTAATCTTATCTTCACCTCTTTCCAAGACATATATATAGAGCATAATGACAATTCTACCCTCATTATCTTTACTAATTACAATATTAATAATAATAATAATAATAATAATAATAATAATAATAATAACTTATACAAATATGTCATGTGCATCTAACTCAATTATATACATACACTATAACTATATTCTAGTCTCTTCCTTATTACTTTTATAGGCTAAATGACCATTATGCCCTTCTTTTGCTTATATAATTACAATAGTAATACTTACACTTAAAGATTACTATACTTATACCAATAATAAACAACTCAAGTACTAATTTAATTACCAACTATAATTTCTACTTTTATCTTCACAAAATTTCAAATCCCTTTTATATTTTTAAGTGTACATATGTATATATCTAATATATTTTAAACCAAATATACCAAAATTAATATATTTATTATATATTTATATTTCATCTAATAATTTCTAATATATATGCATAAATGATTAAAATGATGTGTAAAATGGGATGTTACAAACTACTTGAGAAATACATGCAAAACAAATAAAATAAGTTATAAATGAACCTGTGCAAGTGTTTGGCATAGGGCAATAGTTTTGTAAATATTTTCAGCTTCTTTTAATTAATTTATGAGAGGGGTGTTTTTTTTTAAAAACTTTATATTGTGGTCTAAATTATTTTATGAAGAGGGATGATTTTTGTAAAAGTCCATTTCAATTATGTTATAAGAGCTCGCCCGGCCCGAGCCCGCCTTTAATTTTTTATTAGTTGAACCAAGCTTGAGCTACTAACTTTTTAATTGGGTCTAATTAAGCCCGGCCCATACCCACATCTATTAAATGATGAAATATTATAAGTAGAACTGTCAGCGGATTGTTTAGGAAGATTGACGTAGTAAATAGAAATGGATTATTAATATTAAAATTGTTGCAACCAACTTTGTACTAACGTATACTCTATATGGGCTGTAAGTGATGAGGATTATGAATATACAAGCAATAAGTATGATATTTTGGGTAAAAGTTCGAGTTAAGATTCACGAGAGTTCAGGTTTAAAGGGATAATATCATTCCAATGTAGGGATACGTGGTGTTACAATATTGATAAAATCAGTTAGAAGGGTGGTTTAGAAAGTGTCAAAATTGTAATAATAATTCCCAGTGTTAATAATTTGGGTTTTAGTGGTAAAAGCTTAGCCTATTGGTTGAGCCTTGAAGCTATCATCTTAGAGATCACAAGTTCGAGCCCACATATGAATAGGATGAGATGATATTTTTCTTTATTATTATTGTAAACTCAAGACCCAAATTTTATAAAGAATAATTTGGTTTGAGTGTTTCAATTGACATGTTAATTGCTTTTAAGGATTCTATACTAACGTGCACTTCCTTTCCTTTCACTTAACATCATTTAATTTTGGACATACATACTAAATTATAACTCGTGACTATATATATAATTATAGGCCATTTCAGGTCGTTATTATATATTGTTTGATGGTGGACAATGATAATAGCTCCCCACACCTAATTTGTGTTCTTATTTCAACACAAATTTCATACTATAGGGATGTGAACGAGTCGAACCGAGTCCGAACCTACATAAGCTCGGCTCGGCTTGAAAAGGAGAAGGATCAAACTCGGCTAGGCTCGTTGCTCGTCGAGCTTGAAATTTTTTTTAACTCATCTTGAGCTTTTGACTTGAGCTTTTGACAAGCTTAGCTCAAACTCACGAGCAAGTGACTCCTTGTATAGAAAATGAATTGTTTATATTATATTATTAGGTAAAAGTTTTTTATGGTTGTGAAAGGGAGATGAATAGGAATATAATATGAACATATTACCTTTTTATTTTTTTTATTAAAAACTAACCACGTGAAACCATTACTCGAGCCAATGATATATATTAAAAATATTAAAATTGGATATTACTCATAATCCGTTGCAATACATATATACTAATTTTTTGATAAAAAATATATAGTACTTAAAAGTACTATACAAGTCTGCTCGCAAACTTTTAAGCTGAAACTTTAAGAAAACTCAGCTTAACTTGATTATATCTCAAGCTGATTTCGAACTCGAGTCGAATTCTATCGAACCGAGCTTTAGTCAAATTTTGACCAAACCGATCTCAAACTTCATTTGCAACCTTATTCCTACCTAATTAACGTACTTTCAAAAAATACATTGAAAGCTATGCTCACATTTAATGTGAGATAAACAAGAATGAATTAACATACCTAATTTAGATCAAACATTTATGGCCAAAGTTGTTATCTCAAGAAACGGTTGTGTAAAGTGTTTTTTTTATACTACAAAGTTAGCGGGGTTAATTTCATTCATAGTATATTAATTATATATATTTTTATTTTAACATGAAATTTATTTTTATTCATGATCACCCGTGAATTTGTGAATAACCTTTTATTTTAGGACATATAAAAAAGTTAATCATGCTAAGTTGGTATTTTTTACTAGAGTATTACAGACCCGGAATATGAAGTTACTATTTTAAAATGTCATCAAAACCGTATCGGATGTCGTACTGGTTAAAATTTTGGCATTCAGTATTACCGGTATAACCGATATAATTAGTGGTTTTATCGGACATCATACTGGTCTTTTGCAACCCTTTTTTGGTACTTTTGCAATGCTTTCTAGGTATTTTGCAGCGCTGTCTCAATCTTTTGCAACTCTTTTTTAGTTTTTTACAACGCTTCTAAATATTGTCATAGTTTTTTTTGTAATAAACCGATTTTGAATTAAACTGTACCGTAGCCATAGCTGGTTTACGGTAAACCGATCAAACCATCCGATATGGTAGGGTTCGATAACACTGCTATTTTACCTTTTAAATAAATTTCATCACTCTCCATTACCGTTTTTCTAATTTGCCTCATTGGGCTTACAATAATATCAAAGAAAAACCCTCATCCCACCTCGCCCATATATGGACTCGAACCTGTAACCTTTAGGATCACAGCTTCAAAGCTCAATTACTAGACCAAACCTTTGCCATTTTTAAAATTTTATGTGTTAAACCCTTTTTTTTAAGAATTAGAATTTTTATAGTGAATGGAGATTGAACTCATGACCTCCCACCTCTAATTCCAGAGGTGTACCAATTGGGTACTCTCCATTCCTTTTAACTCTCTCTTGTCTAATAAATTTTTAGACAACAAATAAACTACTGTAATTGAAATAGTAGGTTGAAACACTAACCAGGCTTTTTGAAACATTTTTTAATGATGAATTTAATTCATTTAAAAGTATTTTACGTATAACTTTTAAAAATTATATATAAAATAATTTAAAATAACTTGAATTCCTTAAAAAAATTATTTCTAAACACACCTTAAGCCATAACACAACAAATTAATATCGTTATCTCCAGGTGTTTAATCATCCTACTTCTATGCGTCAATGATGCAATGATCCTATTCTTGGATTTATTAGTTTTGTTCACGCTATTATATAATTTCAAACTATCCTGTAATTAATAATTAATAAAGCTAGTATTAAATTAATTAGCAAAAGGATATCAAAACAAAATTGTTTGGGACAAGTAAACATAGAATTCCTTTTCAAGCTAGCAATTGCGATTCCTCGTGTTTCTTTCAGTGTCTTTGCGATCTTAGGCTTAGGAATTGTTTTTCTTTTTTTTTTTTTAAGTTTTCTACTCTTAGGCCCAATAATAGATTACGAGAAAAATAATAGCAGCAAAATAAAAAGACACGCGGATTTTTACTTGGAAACCCTAAATGAATTAGGAAAAAACCACGGGACCAACTCCGAATAATTCTTCCACTATAAAATAATAATAGGTACACTAAGATATTACAAAATAGTGGCACTCAAGTGTTTTTCAAAAACCTCATTATTTTCTCTCTTATCCAGCTCTTGGGAACCCTTTTCCTAAGGCTCTCTACACAGTTTACATTTTTATCTGTGTTTCTTCTCTCTTGCTCTCTGCTCTCCCTTTGCTTGGTCTACTCTTAAAATGAGCAAAACCGTCCTCTATTTATAGGAGATTCAAAACCCGTATGGCTGAATTGTGCACAGTAATTTTACTTTGCACTTTTTGAAAAAAATTTCTACCAACCCGCGTCTTTTTCCTTTTTTTTTTAATTAATCAACAAGTCCCGAAGTTAAGAGTCTGTAAATAGCAGTTTTCTTTTCTTTTGTAAACACAATTCAATATTCAATCAATCTCACAACCATGAATTCTCAATTGAATACGATTCTTTATTAAAGCTTCTTTCCTTAACGTTAGGGTTTGTTTGGCTGTTTTCGCCTGGTTTGGCCAAGATTGAAGACATACTCGATTTTTTGAGATACAAAGTGGAGCAAGTGAGAAGTAGGAAACGACGCATCGAGACGATCTTGGTTCTTGAAGAGAGTGCATATAAGAAGCGAACTGACAAAGTTACCCAGTGGCTCTGCAAAGCAGACAGCGTTTTAGCGATGTGGACAAAGTGATCGAAGCAGCAGAGCGAGAGCTTCAGGAGAGGCAGAAGGGTCTTTGTTGTCCTTGGAACCGCAGATTTAGAAGAATCATGAAATTCAGTGTTTACGGAAAACTTAAGGCAATCCAAACTATGGTGGAACATGATTTTGATGTTGTGGTTGAGAGGACTCCCATGGATGTAAGCTTATGCACACATCAAGCGGTTGAAAAATTGTTAGCCTCTCATAAGCTGGGAAGCTGTCTTCAGAAACTAACACTTGAGAAAATAAACAATCTCAAGGTACCTCTTGCATTTTTGTCAAGAATGGTGCAAAATCTTGTAATAGATGCTTGTGAGAATCTCCAATTTTAAATGAATGCTACCAGATACCCTGTTTTGAGGATTCAGGGTCTTTGGATTTCGAATTGTTCGAAGATAGATAATTTGAGATGGCTCATGTTCACTCCAACACTTCGAGTTCTTGAACTGCGTAGCTGTGAATCATTAGTTGAAGTCATAGGGAGCGGTTTTGAACTTGAGGAGATAAAAGAAAATGATGAACGCCTGGGAATATTCACAAACTTGAGGAGTACGTCTTTGAAAGATCTATATTCTCTACGGTGCATCTGTCCTCAAGTACTGAAGTTTCCTGCCCTTACTGATGTTGATATTACTGATTGTCCAAAGCTGTCTCATCTCCCTTTTGATGCGGGGCACGTTTAAAAGAAGCGGGGGATTGATGCTGCACATGGAAATACTGGTTTCAAACTTCCAAGAAATTCTAACTCTTTGCTTTTTGTATATGTTCGTCTTCTTAATTTTTTGAGTTAATGGATTCAGTTTTCAAATGATTTTGATGTTGTGGTTGAGAGGGCGCCCTCCGAGCATTTTATTGTTTGAATAAGTGCCTAAAGTTTTTCTATAATGTCCTATGTAATACGGAAACGGGAAACATCATTTCTAAAAATTAGGTTCGGAAACTATAGGGAAAAGTGTAAATAATAAAACTATAGGAGTATATTTATAAATATTAAAAAATATAAAATTTCTATGAATATAATTTCATTCTTTTATAAAATAATGAAATACTATAATAAGGTACACTTCAAATATATTTATTAATTATATAATAATTTTATTGTAAATATAAGGCCCTGTTCTCTTGGACTACGATTCAATGTAGTTCAGTTCAGTGCAGCTATGTGTAATTATTAATTTACACTAAAATAAGTTCAGTTCAGTTCAGCTCACTTCAGTTCAGTTCAGTTCAGTTCAGCTTTTAGAAGTTGAAAAAAACAGGGCCTAAATTTATACCTATCAAATCATATTCGTCTAATTAAGCTGTTAGCCTTTAAAAATTTCTAATTCAAACATAATATATATATTTAGGGACTTACACAATAAATGCATATAAAGTTTAGTTTTGGAATGAGCCAAAATTGAGTCACCACGTTGAAGGAATTTCTAGGAAGCAGTGTCCAAAATTTGAAGAAACGAATTTTCAACTTTCTTTGATTGCGGAAACTGCCCTAGAAACGTTTCGTAGGAGTTTCTGAGAGTTTCTGTTTCTGAAACGGGTGGGAAACGCCGAAACAGCATGTCACCGGAGTTTCCGTGCTTAATAGATAATATCGTATTAGTTGCTTGAAGTTCATTAGTGGAAGTAGTTGTAATATATAGTTTTTATTAATATCAGATTTTTTATTAGTTGAGTTACGGAAGTAGAGTGCTTTTGGTTAACTTTGTAAGCTATATCTACAAATCATTTCTCTTTTATTTTAAGTTTTTCACCTCAAATTTTCCAAACAATTAGATGGTGAGATTGAAACTGCTCCACATCAACTATGTCTAGCTTAAAGGTGGTTACAAGAAACTTACGAGAAGTTTAGTTTGGCATTGTATTTACAAATGAAAACATATGCCACAGAAAGTTACTCCTCGTATGGTGGATTCAACTTCCGAGAAGTTTAGTATGGCATTGTATTACAAAGACTTGGTATAAAAGAATAGGAGAAGTAAACTTGATTCGGGATGCTTTTCTTGATGAAACCAGATCGATAAATTAGATGTTGCGCTTTTTATTCTCTTTTCCTGAAGTATACTTTTAGAATACAATAACAATCAGTTAAATAATATGTAGTTGAATAGTGCTGGCATAGGAAAGTTTTGCTACAATGATAAAGAAACTGCAACTTTGATTTGAAATATGTAAAATGAAATATGTGAAGTGAATCATAATGCTTGAAATTGGGGAGCTGAAATGAAACATCGTTCGAGAGACTGTGGACTAATCATTGTATTAGAATTAATTTGATCCAGAAGTCTATTATTTCACATCCAATCGAAAAGGAGTCAATCCCCCCTCTTTATAACAGGGACCAATAAAGTAGTTTGCATTGATGGTTAATTTGTAAATACCTTATCAATTATGAATAGTCTTGATAAATACTCGAATATAAGTTGAAAAGAACATGACCTAAAAGAGAGATGCAGGTTAGCCTTTGAACCAACAAAAAAGAGGTCCAACTTCATAGTTCAAATTGCAGCAGTAGATAGAAAAACAACACTTCAGTACTTTTTGATTGCTATCTATTTTTATCAATTTATTATTTTATGAAATTAAATAATTACCCTACCCGTCAACGTAATCTAATCTTTTTTATTTTTTTTATATCCAAAGATGTAATTTTACATTGTATCAGTAGCATTATTTTTAAATTTTATCAAACACCAAATTATTAATATGTAGTACTGAACAACAAACAGCAACAGCTAAACGCTAACTACAACGGTAAACATCTAATTATAACAGCTATCAGCAACAGCTAACAGCTATACCAAACTGGGCCTAAAAAGCAGAACTGTAAGTGGATTGTTAGGAAAATTGACGTGATAAATTGAGATGGATTATTAATATTAAAATTGTTGCAACAATTATGAATATATATAAGTAACAAGTATAACTTTTGGTATAAGAGTTTAAGATCAAATCCATGAGAGTTAAGGTTTAAAGGGAAAATATCATATCAATGTAGGATACGTGGTGTCCTCGGCCGATACAATATTGATAAAGTTAGAAGGACAGAGTTAGGATACGATTTACAAAGAGAGTCAAAATTGTAACAATTGGGTTGGAGTGCTCTAATTGACATGTTAATCCTTATTGATTGAGTCACCTACCACAGCCATGTGCGCGATTCGGATCAGATCTGGATGTAGTCGTAGCACAGCTCCGATGAAACAGACGAGAAAAAAAATTGCTTTGAAGGGATCCTATACTAACCTACACTTCCTTTCCTTTCACTTACCATCAGTTACTTGTGGACATGCATACAAAATTATAAGGAAATTTGCCAGAAAGGTTCATTATTTCTAAAATAATTACAGTTTTACTATCTCAATTAAATATTTCTCACTTAACATTTCCTTACCTAATTATCTACAGTAATACGTTCTCCCTCAAGAAGAAGCAGTAATGGCTTCTAATTCCTTCTCCTCCATGGACCTCTTCTCTGACCCTCTTGACTCCCATCCTCTCTGGTTCAGGCCTAATCTCTTCCTTTCCCCAACCTTCGACTCTAAATCCTACATCTCTGAGCTCCGTACTTTTGTCCCCTTTGATACGCTTTGCTCTGAGCTCTAGTCTCACCTTTCCTCCCTCAATCAAGAGCTTATTGACCTTATTAATCGTGACTATGCTGACTTTGTCAATCTCAGTACCAAGCTTGTCAGTGTTGATGCAGCCGTTGTGCGCATGCGAGCACCGTTGTTGGAGCTCGGGGAGAAGATCGAGGGGTGTTTCAAGAAAACGTGGATTCATCGCTTGTTGCTTTGAGGAATGGATTGTAGCAGAGATCGGAAGCTGCTGCTGCTAGAGAGGTTTTGGAGTTGTTGTTGGATACATTTCATGTTGTCTCTAAGGTATGCAATGTGGATCAGAACTGAATTTGGTTATCTCTTTTGAAATGTGTGATTCTTATGAAATGTGAATTTTACATCTGTAGCTTTGAAATGTACACTGAGTTGTTAGTTAAATTGGTGAGGTCATTGGTGTTTATATTGTTCCCATGCAATTCTTATGAAAGGCGAAAGCTTATACTGAGTATGTTCCTCGAATCTACTATGCATCTATTGCTTTGAATTGTACACTGAATATTTATAAGCTGAATTGGTGGGGTTTATTGATGTTCATATTGTTACTAGTGTCTAGGGAATGAATCTGGAAAAGTTGTTTTTGATGTAGATTTCAGATTGTTGATAAAACCTGTTTTTGTGTGAAACTGAGGTGCACACCAACTGTTTGATAGAATCTTGAAGTAGGTTGTGGTGTGAAATTGAATGTCTATTGAATGTCTCTAGGGCATATATAGAACATCTATTGGGCATATATTGAATGGAAGAACATTACAATTCTATTTCAGTCTCAACATATATGACACGACATTCAGTTAGATCATAAATCATTTTGTTGATTGATTGCAAAGATTGGCTATCTGTTTTAGTGTTTAATCTCATGGTGAATTAGTTACTACTTTTTCAATTAAGCTTAAATATTTGGAAACCAACGACATGATCTGTAATTTATTCATTCTTGCTAATATATTGTATGGTTCAATTTTATTTTGCAGTAACATTTGCGTCACTAGCAGCTGCATCGATTGTTGGTCTTCTAGGATGTGCTTCTCAGGAAGTGGACATCTATTGGACATCTATCAGACATCTTTTGGACATCTAGAATTGTATTAGTAAATCTGTTTTGAAATTGATATTCGATATATGTAGAAGTATATTTTAAATTTCAATTGTCACTTGTTTTGATGTTGATATTAGACATTTGTACAAGTATATGTAATTGACTTGTGTGTTTTTCAATTAGCGTTTTAATAGATTGCATTTGTTATTTTGTATATTGAATATTGGTCATTTTAGTTACTGTTTCTATTTTTTTTACTTTGTTTGAAATAAGTGTTATGCTTTTGCTATCTACTGATAAATGTTTGATGTCTATAGGATTTCTATAGGATGTATAATGCGTTTCTATAGGATTTATATAGGCATTGTATATGATCCCTACTAATATAAGTGTATTCTGCCATTCTTAAAAGTTTTTCTAACTTTCTATTTCATATGTTGAACATGACTGATATCTACTGTAAGTGTTATACTTTTTCAATTGAATTACGAAACAGATATTGTATTATGGTAGAAGAAGACAATTCCATATCTTGTAAACTTCAAATATGTTTAAAGGGACATCAATTCGAACTACTTAGATCCCTGATTACACAAGATTTCCAGAATTCAAACATAATTGATCATCAAAACTATCTCTATTAACCGTCTATTGTGTCGATATACTGCTCGTGGCTCTCAAGTTTGTTTTCTAGATGTTCCCTTCCATACATGTATAAGTTCTAAGCTAGCCAACCGTGTTCTATGGATTTGGACATGAAGCTAATCTGGGATTGGTTCTTGCTCAACTACAGATCCTGACAATAGAAATCCAACAGAGACCCAATAGACATTCTATATACATCCAATATACATGACGGAGTGCTGAAATTCCTTACAAACTTGTAAAGAAACCTATTCAGCACTAGAAATGCAATCTTCGGTTTAAGAGGCTTCCAACATTTTGCATAACAAGAATCTGAAAACTGAGGCCTCAAGCCGTCACCCTAACCACAGCAGTTGCTATCTCCAAAAAGTCAACCAGAACCTATACAATGTCATGCCACGTATGATGTCGTGTGTGCCATGTTGTTCAAGCTTTCAAGTTGACAAACCTGCAATAGGAACCAGAAAACTTGAATCGTTATTTTGATCTAAAAAATATCACTTATTATTGAAAGGCTTCATATATATTAAAAAAGAATGCATTTTTCAGTTTCGAAATATTTGAACTTATATAATTCAAGTCAAATAGAGTGTGAAAATTTCCTGGATTGCATAATAGAGACTGCTTATTAATAATACAATTTGCACTTCCCTCAACTACAAAACCTGACAAGAAATTAATAATATGTATGAACCATTAGAAATCCAACAGACATCCAATATAAATCCTATAGACATCCAATATAAATCTAATACTCATGAATAAAACTTCAATTTTACATAAAGGAGCTTAATAGTCAGTGTCATTTAAGATTGAACAGATGAAATATTGACATTTGATGGCAGGTATAACATAGTTGTCACGGCCGAGTGCGCCTCGAGTGCAAGGCGCTCGAGGCTCAAGGGTTAGTGCCTCATGGAGGGTTAGGCTAAGCGAGGTTCATCAGGTGCGCCTCGGGCGCGCCTTGTGCGCTTTAATGCAAAAATGAAGGTTTGTATGTGGTAGCAACTTATATTTATTGCACTTTTTTCTATATGCTCCTCAAGCACCTCTTCCACTCATTCAACAAAAAGAATAATACAATTAACACTTCTTTCAACTACAGAACCTGACAAGGAATTCTTAATATGTAAGAACCTATAGAAATCCAACAGACATCCAATATAAATCCTATAGACATCCAATATAAATCAAATACTCATTTATCAAACTTCGTTCAGGCATTTCTACAAACACTTCATGTGCATAATTGCAAGAGATAATTCAGAACATAATTAGAGGGAAACAATAACTCCTCCCAACAACAGCTCTATGTAAACAATAGAACCAATAGAAATCATCTAATGACACTAACAAACAGATTAAACACAAAATTAGAATCAGATAATCATCGGGATAAAGATTTGAATGGCTGTGAACACCGAACCAAAATTGACAGTACAGATTCTTCAATATCAGATGCTTAGATGTTAGGAGCTCAAATAGCTCCAAACATCAAATAAGCAAACATTGACTAGAAGATAGATTTCAATTCAGCATTGGACTAAATCTATAGACAATATATAATTGATATAACAGATTCTTGAGCTTCATATGCATTTTAAAACATAAAAGATAATGTAAAAGAGCTTGATTTGTTGTTTAAGTTTAACACGGAGAATAAGAAATCTAGTATTAAAAGAGCTGAAACAAATTTTTGTTAAATTAAGAAATTATTAAAAAAAAGAAAAACATATTCAAATTAGGGATTTCAATGAAAATAAACGCAGTGAAGTAGAAGAAAATGTAATTGACAAATTAGGAGGGCAACAAGTAATCATTGAAACAACAAAAATGAAATTTCACTTACAAATAAAACAAAATCGAAGAGCAGGGTCTCGACAGAGTGGCACGGCGGAAGAAGTGTCTCGATGGAGATCAATTTTTGAATGATAACATGTTATTTTGTAAAGGAAACATTGGGATTAAGATTTGAATGGCTGTGAACATTGAACCGAAATTGATATTGAGAGAGTTTATGAAAGAATAAGAGAGTCATACAGAAAGAGACGAGAGGAGAAATCGCGTGAGAGGGATAGAGGAGAAGAAGGGAGAGATAGCTGGTATTTGTTCTTTTTGGAACGTATATGTGGGAATATTTTCCCCTATTTTACATGTTTGTGTTATTATTATATTTTTGGTCCAAATTTCTTTTTTGTATATTTATGTAAAAAGCCCAAATTATAACTCGGGTGACTATATATAACTGTAGGCCAATTAAGGTCATTATTATATTATATTATAACTCGGGTGACTATATATAAATATAGGTCAATTAAGGTCATTATTATATATTGTTAGGGCTTCGAACGCTTTGGCGGGGCCTGGGCTGTAACGAACCGAAATTTCTAAAAATTTGCTTATAATAAATTACTATAGTATTAAAATATCATGGAAATTATTTTTATTGTTATAATTGTTATTGGATATAAGGCATGAGGAAATAAGAGTTAATTAAGTAAGAGGGATGAATTGGGCATTTAGTTAATTATTAAAGGGCATTATTGGAAATTGAAAAAAAAAATCCTCTTATCCTTTAATCTTATCATTTCCCTTCATCCCTTCACCCTTCATCTTCATCTTCTTCCCCTTAACCAAAAATTTTTCATAATCTAAAAACTTCCGATTTCTTCGATTCAACTTCAAATTCTTGTTAGAAATCGATCCTTAAGCCCTCTATCATCATCAATTTCAGTGAATTAACACTAGAAGAGGAGGATTTCAGATATTAAGATTGGGATGAATAGTAACCCGAATTTGAGGTGAGTGATTTTT
The DNA here is from genome assembly GCA_947683365.1 of Euphorbia pulcherrima. Classification (NCBI taxonomy): domain Eukaryota; kingdom Viridiplantae; phylum Streptophyta; class Magnoliopsida; order Malpighiales; family Euphorbiaceae; genus Euphorbia; species Euphorbia pulcherrima. The sequence continues at coordinate 13,268,148 of CANTUS010000016.1, forward strand.
GGTGAAATTAAAGCTTAATTAGTAGAATTCATGGTAAATTAAGCATATTTATGGGTATTAGGAAGTTTATTTATACAATATCTTGATAGAGTTATATATGGCTGTTGTAGAGGAAGCTAGTGCAAGCAAATCAAAGGGAAAAGAGGTAGAAGAGAGCTAGAAAGAGCCTAGAAAAAGGTTTGTGTCTCGAATTTCGATTTATCGGTTTTTCGGAAAATTTTCCAGATTTGTATCCCTATTTTGTTTTAATGTTTTCTCTTGTTATGCAAATCCAATTTGAATGATTCTTGAATCTATTGATATCTACAAAAAGCAAGGAATATATGTTCATAAGAAACCTTGTTAAATTTCGTTCGTTTGCAATGTGAAATTGTTGTTTGAAGTTGAGTAATGAAATATGTTTTCGAAAAATCTCAGCTTGGTACACTGTTTAGTGTTTTGATCATAACTTTGGTTATACAATTTAAATTTCTATGATTCTAGTGGCTTTGGAAATCTGAGACATGTGACCAATTATGTTTAGAAGAAAGTTCTTCGAATGGATGATGTTTTAATAGTGAAAATGCAGGGGAGGTCAAGTTACGAAACCTGAAAAAATTCTGGAAAGTATGAATATTGATTTTATTGATTTTATTGAGTTTTAATTGAAGTTTGATGCTTAAAAATTTGGGATTTGGATTTCTTAATTACTGAAGGTATGTTGAATTATGATTGATGGTTTATACTGGAATTTTTAAGATGTTACTTTGATTTATTGCCCTTATTAAACGAGTAGAATACGGGTCAGGGTAGATTGGCGCCAATAAAGGGGGGTACAGTACTGTACAGACAATTGAAGCTTTGGCTTCGGGCTTTGGGACGGCCATGTTAGCTCGAGCTAATAGATCTTATGTGTACTTCCGTTGAGATAAAAATAATTGACCATTTCGTCGAAGAAATTCAATCCCCAAAAAAAATTAACCGGACCCAAATCCTTAATTGCAAAATGTGATTGTAAAAAGGAAATCAAATGTGAAGCCTGACGATGATCGTTACTAAGACCAAGCAAATCATCAACATAAATCAAGCAGAACAAGACATAATTACCTCGACGGTAAAAGTAGGGAGATACATCAGCCCTCGAACCTTAAAAATCGTAGGGCTGTAGTGACTGAGTCAACTTTTGATGCCACTTACGCGGCGACTGCTTAAGGCTGTATAGTGATTTTCGTAACCGACAGACATGAGTTGGACAACTCAAATCTGTAAAACCAGGTGGTTAGACCATATACATCGGAGTATCAAGATCACTATGTAAGAATGCATTTGAAACATCCAGATGAGTTATAAACAAGAATTACTCACAACTAAAGAAAGAAGAAGTTAAATCGTAACAGGCTTAATAGTAGGACTGAAAGTGTCTGTAAAATCTATACCAGGGCATTGATGAAAGCCCTTGGCAACTAAGGGAGCTTTATAACAGTCAATTGAACCATTCGCTTTGAGTTTGGTTTTGAAAACCCATTTGTATCCTATAACATTTGTTGCTTCAGACAAGGGAACAAGTTCCTAAGTACTATTACGGATGAGAGCGAAGTACTCATCAGACATAGCAGCTCGCCAGTGTGTATGTTTCATGGCCTTAGAATAATAGGTAGGATCATTAACAGAAGTACTAGAATAATTTGCTTGGGGTTCGAGCTGTCGTAACTATGCTCGAGAAACAATGTGTGCCGTGTCTAAAACTCGCGAGTCCAAGTGAGTATCTCGATTTTGAAAGTCAGCCACAAGGGAGAGACAAGGGGAGAAAGGTTCAGTTTGGGCATAAAGTTGGGTTAATGTTTTTGTTTTACGAGGATGGCTAGAGGGCGGTGAAGGATTTCGGGAAATCGGTACTACAGAAGGTGGTGACGGTGAGTCTGGTCTAGGGGCAGAGTTAGGTGATTCGGTTTGGGATAGTCTAAGAGTATGGGGGGCAGGCAGCTGTGACAAAGGAACCAGTTCGGGTTGTCTGAATATGACGGAGGGCAGCGGTGTATCGGAAGATGGATCAAGAACGGCGGGCATCACAAGATCCGAATAAGGGAATACCTGTCCATCAAATACAACGTGGCATGAGATAAAATATTTATTAGACAGGGGGTCAAATCATCGATAGCCTTTATGAACTCGGCTATAACCAACAAAGATACACCGGCGAGAGCGATAATCAAGTTTGTTAGATGGATAAGGACGCAACCAAGGATAACACAGGCAACCAAACACACGTAAACAAGAATAATCATGAGACTCATGAAATAAATGATGATAAGGTGAATCAAACTGAATGACACTAGAAGGCATACGATTAATTAAAAACATAGCTGTATCAAACGCATAGGACTAAAACTGCATTGGTAATTTGGCACGGTGAAGTAACGCAAGACCTGTTTCAACCATATGATGATGTTTTCTTTCAGCATTACCATTTTGGTCAGAGGTATTAGGACATGACATACGATATTGAATGCCATTTTGTTTAAGGTATTTATGAATTGATGTGAATTCCCCTCCCCCATCAGACTGAAAACATTTAATGGAACGATCAAAATATTTCTCAACTGTGATACGAAACTGAATAAAAATTGAAAGAGCATATGATTTGTGTTACATGAAGTAAACCCAACAATATTTGCTGAAATGATCATAAAATAAAATGTAATACGAAAAACCATTGTGAGATCTAACTGGGGCCGGTCCCCACACATCTGAACAAATTAAATCTAAAGGTCCTGAAATGACAGACTCTGAAATAGAAAAAGGTAAACGATGACTCTTACTAACTGAATAGTCTAGACACAATTGACCATTAAACGACTGATCTAGACACTTAATATTATTCTAACGAAGAACCCGGCTAACAATAGGAAGTGAGGGATGTCCAAGTTGCTCGTGACACATAGTCAATGATGTAGCATGAGATCGAATTGGAGAATGAGATGAAGACGCCATTGTGTAGAGGCCATCTCTATTCTGGCCACGGAGGATCACCTGTTTGGAAGAAGGTCCTTCACAATAAAAAAAAAAGCATTAAAAAACTCAACAGAAACATCGTTAGCTTTTGTTAGAGCACCAACCGAAATTATATTGGAATTTGAATGAGGAACATGTAACACTTGATTTAATTTTAACAATGTATTAGGAACACAAGATGACCCAATGTTATAGATTGGAAGTTTAGAACCGTTACCTAGTTGGACTTCCTCAGGTCCGGAATACTTAGAATGAAGATCCAGGTTTCCTAAATCGGAAGTAAGATGATGTGTAGCACCGCTATCCATGATCCATGATTGGTATGAAGGATGAATGGTAGTAAAGTTGGAAATTAGTGAAGGACGGTTGGGATTGAGACGCGGTGCGGGACATTGTCTAGAATAGTGGCCAATTCCCTTGCAATTATGACAAATCAAAGACGAGACATCCATTGGAGCTTGTTGAGTGGAAGACACATGTATTGGCGGGGAAGGAAGTAACCCAGGTCCATAATTTGGCAAAAATTGAGTCTGCTGGCCATAATTAGGCTGCTGTCTGTATGTATATTAGCCTCGGTGCGGCTGGCCGTGAGTCCATTATTGACCCAGGGGTTCCGAATTGGGCTTGTTGGCGACGGAAAGGCTGATGTTGTTGCCTGCCGCGCCCACGCCCCCGACTTCCAGCTTGTTGCGAACGAGTAATATGAGCCGATACATGGTTTAGATCCTCAACCGGGTTTTTATCCTTACATAATTGTCGCTATTCAGTTAATAAGAGACCAAACAGGTCATCAAATGAGACGGTAGTCACACGAGCTTCTACAGACCTACAGAAATCGCGATAAATACTATTCGAGCCACTCAACCCATCCAATATAGCATCAACCAAATCTTTATTCGATACATTACATTGAAGCGAAACAAGTCTATCAAAAATTAGCTTAGCACGTTGCATATATTCTGTAATAGATTCATTACCTTTCTTTAAGGTATTCAATTGTTGTTTAAGATCTCAAGCCTGAGCCTGAGACCCAGATGCATAAGTAGTTTCCAGTTTGACCCATGCCACACGAGCAGTTTTAACGCCAACAACCTGTGGTAGGATCGAAGGCGAAATCGAATTCAAGACCCAACTACGCATAAGTTGATCTTGCCTTTTCCAATTGAGGAAATTGGGATTGGGAGAATTGTCAGCCGTAACCTCGGCTGGAATTGCAATAGTGCCATCGTTAAATTTGACCAAATCACAGCCCGCTAACATTGGAATAATCAACGTTTTCCAAAGAACGAAATTTTCAGAATCCAATTTTAATGGTAAGTGATGCGATACAGACGGAACAAAAGGAGGGGTTGTGTTATTCGAAACAGAAGAGCTAACCACAGCAACAGTGGACAAAGAAACAGTAGAGGCAGTAGTCAACATCTTGTTGAAAGAAGAAAAAAAATCAAAGAGAAAGAAGAATAGGAAAAGAATCACCGGCAATTAAGGGAGAGACCGGTGGCGGCGGCGGCGGTTAAGCCTAAAAGGGCTCTGGTACCATGAAGACTGGAGAATACTTTGGGGAAAATCTCACACCAAAATCAGTGTAGAGATCGATGTGTATTAATAATATTGATCTGTATAACATAGGCAAGTTATTGTATAGGAATATAACTCTATATACAAAATAGGAAAATAAACTAATTGTATTTATTTACATAACCATATCTGTCAATTTGTTGGCGAAAGGGCGTTTCTGGTCCTTGCGGTATAACTCATTTGCCAATTTGGTCCCTCTGTTATTCGTGTTACTCATTTGGTCTTTATGCTATGCAATTTATTACCCATTACCCTATAAGTCCCTATACTATGCAATTTGTTACTTTTTCGGGCCCTGTAGTGTAGAATCTATACTGATGTAACAATGCATAATATGAACTAAAGGGACCAAACAGGTAAGAGCTTGCAGCATAGGGACCAAATAGGTAACCTGTATACTAGAGGGACCAAATGGGTAAATGGATTATACCACAGGGTCCAAAAAGGTGGTTTTTCCATTGTTTGTTTATTAATTAGCTATAATCTACTATGCTGGCTCTAAAAACCACTATTTATTTCAGTTGTTTTGGAGATAATTTTAAGCCATTGCATCTGCTAATTTTAATCCGGTGCTTGAATGTCCTCTTTCCAAATGATTTTCAGGCGGACTTGCTGGGGAGCCCAGTTGTGAGACCAGCTGACATAGAGACAACGGCACTCGGGGCAGCTTATGCTGCTGGTTTAGCTGTCAGTGTTTGGACAGAAGCACAGGTATTTAATTCTAACAAAAAGGTTAAGAAAGATACTATCTTTAGACCTTTGTTAGAGGAGAATACGAGGAAAAAGAGGGTCGAGTCTTGGTGCAAGGCTGTTGAAAGAACTTTTGGCTTGGCCGATCTTGCGATCTGAAGAACTTCACATTTGATCGATCAAGTGTTTTTCGTTTTTCCAGACAATAATTTTCGATGGTTTCGTTTAACTAGGTGACATTAATATAATGTAGATACTTCAACTATCATGTTGCTTTTGATGTTTATATTGAAGTGGTCAGTACAATATAAATTAATAAATTGCTGATCTATTATCAAATTTATTAATGATGTTTAGAAAAGTACATTAACTTCTTGATAAACTATGTATGCATATCGATATATTGTCATATGTCAACGATATCGGCGAACGAAACACCTGAACACATGATCATACAACTAGTAACACGAAAACATAAATTCTTCAGTGTGATACAACACCTTGTATCTCCAGTAAGGATTGACATAAAGAACAGTGACAACTACGAAAAACACCAGAAAAGAAACTGAAAAGCTCGTAAAAAGGACCGCGACATCAATATCATACCATTTCTCGTATTGTTTATTTGTCAATAACGATGGCGACTCCTCAGGATCACCACTGCAGCGTTTCTCCAGCTGAAGTCCACAGAGTAACGGGTTTCCTTCGAAACTGCTTTTGTTGGAAGTACTAAACTGCCCTTTCCTGTCTGGTATTCTCCCTGACAAGTTATTGTAAGCCACAGAAAACACTGCCAGGAAGTTCAGAGAGATTAATTCTGAAGGAATCTCTCCACTCAGCATATTGTGAGACAAATCCAAACTCTCTAACTGAGCAAGGTTCGAGAACGACGCGGGAATCGAAGCTGAAAAATGATTCCCTGACAGGTTCAAAGCATGAATTTGGTAAAGCTTCCCTATCTCACTCGGGATTTTGCCTGTCAAGTTATTCCTCGACAAATCCAATCCCGACATGTAGTTCAGAATGTCGCCCTTATAAGTATCGGATCTATGTTTCGTAACAAGCTCGATTTCTTCCTTGAAGAAGAGGTTAAGATAGAAAACATTATTAACATTTCCTAATCCTTCTGATACTCCGGTAATACCTGGATACCCACCAGCTGCAATACTCTACTGTAATTTGAATGTTCCTTGCCGTTTTCTGCCCGGAAGGATAGATTGTAGAAGCACCGAGGTATAGACCCAGAAAAGAAATTCCCCAAAAGATCCATTAGGCTGATCTTATTCAGTTGACAAAACCACTTAGGGATTAATCCTGTGAATTTATTCCCTCCTAATAAAAGAACTCGTAAACTTGGAAGAGCTACAATAGCTTCAGGAATTGTACCTGACAGTTTGTTGTCTCTCAAATCTAATGTCAACAATGTAGAAAGATTCAGAAAAGCTTCAGGTATTGATCCTGAGAGCCTGTTAACTTGCAAATTTATTTGTAATGGATCTTGAGATAAAATCGAATGCGAAAATCGTAAATCGAAGCAAGATGGCAATGATCCTGAAAGGCGGTTGTAAGAAAGGTCTACATATCCATGGCCAAGGAGTTGGCAGGAAATTTTACCTTGGAAAAAATTGTCCTGCAAACTCAGGTATCCTAAATTTGTAATGTTACCAATCCAGCTTGGAATTTCGCCGTGTAAGCTGTTGTTGCTTAGATCTAACATCAATAACCAATCGAATTTTATCGGGGAAACTGGTAAAGTTCCAATGAATCTGTTGTCATTCAGTTCCAGAGAGAACAGTTGTGTCAGGTTAAACTCACCTGTGAATATTTCGCCATGGAATTTGTTATGAGATAGCTTGAGTATGCTCAACGAAACGCAACTCGAAACAAATTTCACCGGAATTTCCCCAGAGAAGTTATTGTGAGCTAAATCTAAACCTACCAATTTACATTCTCCATCAGCTGAGAAACGAAAATCGCCTCGAAAATGATTTCTTGACAAGTTCAGAATCTTGAGATTCGGAAACATTAATGTACCGAAATCATTAACCATCCCATTGAAGAAATTATGAGAGACATCAAACCAAGTCATTTTAAACCCGGGAAACTCAATTGACCAGTCCAAGAGTTATTCATAAGAAATAACTGCTCAAGTCCTGTATTGTTTTGAATCAACCAGTCCGGGAAATTTCCTTCTATTAAATTATGAGAAAAGTCAACCATTTTCAATTTTTTCTGATGAAATAGAAACTCAGGGATTCGAGTTAGACCGCAGTTTTGCAGCACAAGAAGCTGCAACTGTAATGATGGAATCCAATCAGGATCATTGACAAGGTTGAATCTTGTTTTGGGACTAGAAAATAGATCGAATTGAATATTTGAATTATTAGAGAATGTTTCGAAAGAGAAAGAGCCATTAAAGAGATTGGAACTAAGATCGATGTAAACGAGAGACGTAAGAGAAGATAGCCAAGAAGATGGAATATGGCCAGTAAACGAGTTGAATGAAAGATCTAAGTATTTAAGAGATGTCAAGTTGTTTAAGCAGAGAGGAACATTTCCTTCCAAATTTGTGTTGCTTATGAAAAGTTGTTCCAGGCTTGTTAATCCACACAAGCCTGTTAGATAAGATATTATGAAAGATGATCAAGTCACCGTTTTATAGCAGCAACAAGCAACAACTTCCTTTAATAATCGTTAGTCTAGTGTACTCACTTGTCAGAGAGCCATCGAACTGATTTAACGATAGCGATAATTGTTCGAGGGAAGGTGGTAACACAAATTCTGGAAAAAAAGGTAAACTAAGTATGAATTTTAGGAAATAAAAGTAAATCATGAGATAAAAATAAAGAGTCAGGCCTATTGTGCAGTTTTTTACCTGGTGTCTGTAGGCTGCCATTAAGATGATTATTATGCAGTAAGAGTACCTTCAGATGTGTCAATTTAGCCAATTCTGCTTACAAAGAAAAACATTAGTACTAATTAATCTGTGTTACATTTTGAATTATTACTCATTGTTTTTTGGTTCAAATCTATATCAGATATATATAGTACTAATTAATCTGTGTTACATTTTAAATTAATAAAGCCGGTTAATGCAATTTTTTTTATAAGAAAATGAACTTTATTTTGACACTTCAATTCCTTTCCCCTCAAAATTTTAACAGTAACAAATCATTCAGTAAGGGCAAGTTTGGGACTGATTTCCCGGGTTGTTTTCCCGAAAAGCTCCATTTTCAAGCTTTCCCTGTGACTGTAGATTTTGGTGTTGAGATATCAATAGCAAACAGACCCTAAATTAATCAGTATCGAGAGTCAAAATCTTTTATAAAATGCCAAAATATGTTGTTTAATTGTGAGTGGAGTTTTACACGACAACAGCTGTAACAGTAATACCAAACAGGCCCTTAGCCTTTGGAAATAGATCACATGCCTTGTCGGGACCTTCAATATATATGTGACTCCTTGAATATTGTTTGATAGTTCGATAGAAATTTCAAAATAGATAAAACATTACGAACCCTAATTGTATTTGATACCAAAATGTGATTACATACGGATGCTAGTATGAAACAGTTAGAGCCTAGTATTGTAAATGACAAGTGTTTTCATTGATATCATATTGTTCCTGATAGTAGATGTTTTTCTCCTTTTTCTTTTAAATACGTAAATGAAAGTATTTTCATTGATATCATATTGTTCCGGGCTTAATCGCAGTTAAATGCTCTTCACTCCTCTCTAGAACCTTGAACTGCAAAGTGAAAGTGTTTTTTCTTTTGTTCAAAGAATGTATTTTCAATCCAAAAAAAGCACTCTCCAAAACTCTACTTAGTAAAAAAATTAAAACTTAAGACAAGTTAAGTCTCGTGGAAAGTGCATAAATAATTTTTTTTATATATCAATTGAATTTAAGGTAGTCGGAAATTTCCGATACGATTAAGACGGATTAGCATAAAAAAGCATAAATGAGCTAATCAACAGCAAAACACGCGCTCCAACGTGGCTGACAATCTTAATTAATTAAACACAATTAATGAGAGGGTACACATATTCATCAAATAATAAAAAAAAAAAAACAAAATTGGTAGATGTCTGAAATAACGTGAATTCAGGTATCGGGATCGAAAATTAGCATGTATACCTTGTAATGGCAGCACGCCGGTGAAGAAATTCTTACATCAGTTGAATTACCTTTAGGGAATACACTTTTAATTTCACTGTTTCTCAGAACTAGAGTCTCAAGTGATTTAAGAGCTCCAAGTGATGGCAATATACTGGTGTTTAACCTACTACTTGTGAGGTTCAACACTTTCAGCTCCTTCAAACTTGCTAATCTCTCAAAACCTAACAATTAAGCAGCTACTAATTAATTCATTTATGATGATAAAACCAACAAAATTAACCATTCGAAATCTGTTGATCTTGCAAGATTTAAAGAGTCCTAAAAAACCCTGAAAACTACTTGCTCTGAGATAATTTGGGAAATGGAATTGAAATTTTGTGAAAAAAATGAACAAAACCCACGTACACAGAAAATTTTAGAAATTGTGATTACGTCCCTAAAACAGAAAACTTAAAACTGTAATCATAAGAACATCTATTTACCAAAAAGCCTTTGCCAAAGGCATGTGTATTGACCGTTAACCCAATTCGATTCCGATAGAAAAAGAGTTGCCTAAACCCCACCGCTTTTTAAAGCCACAAATCTCGAAACTAAGAGCATCAGCCTCCTTTGCGCTCAGACTTCTTACAAAACTAACATAGACATATGATTAGATTAAAATTAATTACCTCGGTTATCAAGGGAGCCCCCGATTTTATTCCAGGACAAATCGAGGGTTGTAAGATGCTTAAAGCCATGAAACAAATTGGGATACCAAATATTGGGAGTAAGTTCAAAGGAAATATCATCAATGTCGAATTGGAAGACATTGGAGAGATGGAGGTCAGTGACATGAGCTGTAATGGAGTTGCACACAACTCTTTCCCATTTACAGCAATCATCATCAACCCATGAAGGCAGGAGATGATCTGACGTGGCTGGTTCTGATTGGGCTGATTCTTTGAACTGTAATAGCCCTAATCTCTCTTCTTCAATACAGCCTTCGTTCTCTGCTACAATATAAACCATAATTATACTGCATACTAACCATTGCCATTGCCTCCCCATTTTGTACTCCATTGATTCTATTTCTGCTATGTGTGTGTGTGTGTGTGTATATATATATATATATATATATATATATATATATATATATATATATATATATATATATATATATATATATATATATATATAGTGTGTGTTGTTCTAAGTCACCAAGCTTTTGTTGCTATTTTAGTTTCCAATTCAAATGTGAGTGTTTTATTTTATATATATATTTTTTTATCATTTCTATTTCCAATCCCAAATGATTTCTATACTTTAATTTATCCACTTCATATTATGTAGACCTTGAAATCACATTAGTTATTTTATATAAATTTGCCTAGCAAATAAAAAAAATTAGGTTAGTAATTTTTTTTTCACAATTTTAGAACCTTAGCCAATGGCGATGACAGGAAATTTCACAGCGGGGCGAAAAATTCAATAAAAAAACTGCAACCTACGAATGCACAAAATGTTAATCTAATTAATAATGACATGCCACTAGTACATTTGCTCCTTTTGTTTAAGTTTCATTTTCTGTACATCAACTTGAAATTACTGTTAAGACTGAATTTGTGTTATTTACATGCTCAAGTCACATTCAGGTAGAATGAAATTTTTTTTATTTAATATAAGCGCAATTGGACAAATTTAAACATAAATACTTGAAATACCTTTTTCATATTTTATTTCATCCCACCAATTATATGATTTGAAATAATTACACAAAATACAGTAGAAAAAATTGTTTTCATGATTTTCTAAACAAGATATATATGATATATTCTAGAGTTACTTTATTTAACCATTACTTTGCCTTTTTTTACCATTGGATTAAAATAACCACCACTCATCTTATGATGAAAAGTGCAAACCCGATATATATATATATATATATATATATATATATATATATATATATATATATATATATATATATATATATATATATATATATATATATATATATATATATATATAATCTGCGACCTCTAAGATCATAGCTTCAAAGGCTCAATCACTCGACCAAGCTTTTGCCATTTTATTGGTCATTTATTTATTTTACTTGGGTTAACCCATTAAATATCACAGATTGAGATTCTCTAAAATTGAAAAACAACTTTAGTTAATATTTGAGCATATCCTACCCATCCATTTCATTTTGAAGGGCTAGAATTTAATGCACATGCACTTTCCCAAAAAGATTTCTCTCACTTCCTCAGACCCTATATCTCTCTAACTTTACTCTAAAGTTAATTTAGAGAATCCTAATCCAAATATTACTCCCTCCATCTTTCAATAAGTGTTACTTTGTCAGTAAAACTCTTTTGAAATATATTTCATTTTTCGGATTACAATGTATTAGTAAATGATAAAAAAAATGTAAAAAGAAGAATTATTTTAAAGGTATACTAGTTTTTCGTCCTGTTCAAAAAACTAGTCACTTTTGGGTTTTTCATCAAAATTAATAAACATTTAATATACTATTAAAATGACTAATGTATGCTTAATAAAATTCTCTTTTATCTTAATTACCAATTGATAATTTCATCAATACTTACTCTTTTTCCTAATTAATACAAGGGTAAATTGGAAAAAAAATTGTAAATGTTGTATTAATATTCTAAAAACGACAAGTAAAAGGAACAAATGTAAAAAGCTTAAAATGAATAGGTTTTGGAATCAAATGAAGTAGCATTTTTATTGTCTCATTTAATATAATCTTGATATACGAGAACTTATTAAAAGTGACACTTATTAAAAAAATAGAAAATTTTTTTTTGTCATTAATTATGATATTGGGACCCATATTGAGAAAAGTAATTACTGCTCCCTATGACATTCGCGATCCAAAATCAAAATGAATTGATATGATTTGGTTAAATTTACTCTGAAATTTATACTCTAAAATTTATTTTCAACTTTAAAAAATCTAAATCCTCCTTGAACAATAAAATTCTTATGGAAAAAAGACAGAGAAAGACGACTAATGGTGAAGCAGCATTCATGGCTGCCTTTGGGTGGGCTTGCCGAAACCAATAGAGTTTTCGGGAGATTGGGTGGGGCTTTGCCTCTTCAAGCCCTTAATTGAATCAAAATAAATTATTAATTTAGTATGGTTATTTGTCATTTTGATTGGTTTAAAGTATTAATAAATAGGTTTTCTAGCCTAAAATTAGATTATTAAAATATTTGTCATTTACAATTTTTTAAGTAATTTTTTCATTATTCTTCCAACTATGTCCTTAGTATTAATTGCATTTGGGTTAAAAAATTAAGGTATTAATTTGAGATATGAGGGTAAACTACTATTTTCATATTCTTAATAAATGAGTTTATTAAGGGTAAACTACTATTTTTCAACCCATTATTCTTTCAACTTTATCCTTATTAAGGGTAAACTACTATTTTCATATTTTTAATAAATAAGTTTATTAAGAAGCGTAAAAATAAGTAAAAAAATATGGAGAGAGTAATAATTTTTTATTATTAATATAGTGCTTTGAGCTTATTTTTTCTGCATTTGTGTGTGTTTCTGATTGGATAATGTTCTCTATAATTTTTATACTGAACTGCTATGCGTTTTCCATTTTTACTTCGCGTCGCCCCCCTAAATAGACACTCATGCCCTTTCCTTCAAAAACTACTCTCTCCCTAACCTTAACTCCAAAATTCAAATTTCAACTCAATTTTTACTTTCAAATTCTCACCATAACCACATTCAATTTCAAATTTCCGACTCACTGACACGTAATGGACGAGCGGCATGGCCGAACATCGATTCGGTTAAGTGTTTTCGGCCAAATTTTTAAATTTCTACAAAAAAAATGGCCTTTATCTCTAATAGCCGTCCATGCCGGACGGCTCCTATCTCTAACAGCCGTTCATCCCAAATGGTTGTTTAGAGATAGGGCCGTCCGGGATGACGGCTCCATCTCAAAACGACCGTCCTGGATGGAAGACCATGAACAATGATGGCCATCCCAAATGGCCGTCCATCTTGGACGGCCATCAACAAATGCCAGCCAGCAATGTCGGCCGGCCTGCATGGCCAGCCGACATTAAAAAATTGGTTGTTATTTTTTTAAGGCTATTTTTATCTTTTCGTGGGGGTGACATAAAGTAAAAACGGATGGTGCTTAGTAAAACCCTTTTTAGATAATAGAATATTTCTACAGGAATGTTAGTTAAATAGAGAAAAGACAAGGGTTTGTATATTACACGTTAAAACGCGGTTCCCTGCCAATGTTTTCCATATTGGTGGCGCCAACATAGATATATCACACTCTTATTCCTCGGATTACTCAAATATATTCCATGATTTGGTCAAACTTAGATCAAATTTTCTTGCTTTCTTTTCTCTTAATATGATTTGTGTTGGTAGAATTCCACTTAACTATGAATATTAAAGTTTTGATAATGGACCTGTCAAAGAAAACTAGTATAATTAAACAACAACTGATTGCAACATAACGGTTGTTTAATGCTAATTGCTGGAACCCATTACGCCGACACCATTATTAATTTATATATCTGGACGGATAACACTTATGTACATTTGAGTCATGTACACATCCAGTTTAATCCTCAATCGCCAATTTGTGGTATCTTAAAGAGCAAGATAGCTAACCTCAAGGTTGTAGGTTGCTCCGTATACATCCTAGGGTGACTGAATGATATTCAAATTCAACATATAGTTTTTTAATTTTTGTTCGAGAATTTAGTACATTGAATATTTTTGACACGCTTAAATGTCCGTGTCTTAACTTTAGAAACGGAATAATTAATGGGTCGTGTTGGAAATTTGTTCGGAAAGTAAATAAGAATTGAGTCTTTGACGTGTGAAATTTTTTTAATGTTTTGTGTGTCGATGAAATCCAAAATAATACAAGTTGGACTCTATCCATACATATGGTAAAATTAGTTTGAAAATGTTTGACTTCAAGTTTTGTGTAAAATGACTTTAGAATACTAAAACAATGAAAGAGCTTCTTTACATGATATTGTACAACATAAGTGACAACCTTCAAATAATTGTCAAGTTTGCTTCATAGTTCATATTTTCCCCTTCCCTATAGAGTGGATAACTGATTAGCATGGTTGCCAAATCCGGCCCGGTCTCTTAAACTAGTAAAGGTAAAGGGTCAGACCCGATCCTAATAATATGGTGTCCTAGGTAAAAATTATATAAAAATAATAAAATAGGCATTTTGATAAAAAAAAGGTGTATTTGTGGGGAATTGAACACATAACCTTTGGGTTAAATTTATTACCTATCAAGCTAACATTAATTAATATTTATGTTTACACTCACTTTAACTACTAAATGCTTAAACAAAAAAATATTTTTTAGCCCCTTTCGACTATGGGCCCTAGGCGGTCGCATTTCGTGTACCTCCTATTGGACAGATCCTGTAAAGGGTTAAAGGTTAATGAATCAACCGGGGTTGAACTGGGTTTCAATCATTTATACTAAATATATTAAAAAATATATTTTTTAAGATTAAAATATGATAGAATAAACAACAAACTATTGTCTCGTATTAAAATTAAGATCGTGTAAAGATACTTAATATTTTGATATCTACACATAATTAATTTTCCTTACTCATTAAATAGTAAACTAATTGTTTTATATTGAAAAATAAATAAAGTTTTTTATACTTAAAAAAACTAAGTAAAGTTAATCTATAGCAAGATTAAGGCTCTCTTCTTTTCAATTTTTAAAAGCTGAATTGAATTGAAGTTGGCTGAACTGAACTAAATTGAATTAAAATTATATCAGTGTAAATTTATAACTATGCATGACTAAATTGAACTGAATTATATTGAACTGAACCGAGCGACATTGAATTATAGTCCAAAATAACACGGCCTAAAATCTAAAAAAACAAAAAGGAAAGCAAAGGATACAATAAAAATATCTATAATCAATAGTTAAAATAAAAAAATATTAAAATTGTTGATTATACATAAAAACAAAACTATAAAAATTAAAAAGTTATAACACAAATTATGAAATTAAAATTGAAGAAATTGAGATAAAAGAGCAATAAGACACACATATAAAAATTGAATTCACTTAACTTTAAATCAGTCTAAAACTTAAAGATTATAATTTAATAGGTTTTTATTTAACATAAATTAAAAATATTTCCAAATTATTGACCTATTATTCAATCCGAGGTCACTGGTCCAACCGTTGGATCAAACGGATAATTAGCGGATCACTATGTAGTGTGTTTATAGGATCACCCGATCCGTTATTATCATCGGATCCGAGTTTTTCCAGTTCGACCGGCCGAAACTTATAACACTGCTGATTAGTACTTAAACTCAGCTCAAGGAGGTGCAGGGGATCATTCAGTTACTAGGGATTAGGGAAGGATCCAGGCAGTTGATTGGCTCCAAGATTCAATGCCTTAAGTGATAGAAGACTAAGAACAGTTGATAAGATACTGTTGTTGAAGTAATTAAAAGAAAGATCCAAAGCCTTTTAGCTCATAAGGATTTCCATAGAGTTCTCGCAATTTGAAGTTTGTGAGATCTATATAGCCAACTTGACCTGGCGTAAGAGTAAAGTTTAATTAGTTATTATTGTGATACTTGTAAAATGGTCATATTATAGTATTTCAAATATTTGTCACAGCGAGTCAAGATTATAAAATCAATCAAATTCATTTCATTTTCATAAATAAAATTAGTAAATGTATATTATAAATTAAAATAAATTAGATTGCATTGTATTGATCTCTTTCTAAAAACAAAATTTCAAAGCACACTGAAAAATAGTATTGGAAATGAGATAACTTACTAAAAGTGAGGTGCTTTGCTAAGTTAGCCTTTGAGGCAACAAGAAAGAGGCCCAACTTCAGCTCAAATCCAATTATTCCGGTCATTTCCCCATTTTGGCCTCCTTCAAACCATCCTTCATTTGTTGCTTTCTTTACAGGTAAAACACTAAATAGGCTATTTTGCAAATTAATTACACGCAAAACTTTGATGATGTCATGCTATTAAGGTTATTATTTTTATTATTTTGGCTTATTTTACATTTATCTCATAAATCGTTCATTTTTTTCGACATGCTGCTTTAGACTTCTTTGTTGGTCTCATTTTTATCTTCTCTTCCAAACTCCATTCATTATTGATATATTTTTTTCAATTTTTTTTAACTTATTACAAACCTATTACATATCTGTTAAATTGACTTGTATCGGGCTTATAAGCCCACAAAACTGCATATCCCAGTCTCACACAACCCCAAACAACTGAGTAGTATAATGATGACGGTATCCACTAGTTTCCATCAAACTTGAAAATCATCCAAAGATTTCAGGAAATATACAACGTTGAACTGAGTTTCGTGATGTAACAGCATCGTTTTCCACACCATCGCCATCCTATGATTTAACAAAGGAAATCACACATTAAAACATCTTATAGCATCTGACTGACCTAGAAACTCGAACTGATTGCTTACCCATCGACAAGCTAAGCAAGTTTTGGATATAACTGTTCGTCACGTATACGATTTATCTCGTACTGGTTGGTTTTCCACAATGTATCTTGTATGCAGATGACTTATGGCTACTTTTAATTTCTCCAGTGATTTACTATTTCTACCCTTTTTCTTCTGCTTATTTAGCATAGTCACTTTCTTCTGATGCTCATATTTCACAACTTTCCAAAATAAATTTCAACCTGTTACAAACCTTTCACTTTCCCACTGAGACCCCACATGAAAATTTTCAGAAAAAAGAATATATGAAATTCGAGAGATCATACCATACTCCTGGATAAGCAGCATGTTTAGTACAATAAAGTTGAAGCTGATGTGAAATAGTGATTCTGTTTACAAATTGTATAGGTGAAAGCTGCAATCCATAATCAGCACCATAAGTTTTTCTGTGAAAGACGTTATCCACGCCGAATCTGTCTGGTTCACTCTCTCTGGCACACCGATGGGAATAAAATGGTTCCCTTGGGAATATTTTATGACTCTGTCAATAGGAAATCCCTCTCAGCCATGTGTGGCACCAATGCTATCGGCGTTGTAATGAGGCTATCGGATTCTGGTGACCAGATGCTCAGCATCGTGAATAAATATGATAAACCTTCCAATAACATAATGAGCAGAGAAACTAAATGAGGAATAGAAAGTGGATTGTTGATCCCAGAACCTGGTTGGGTCCCTGACTAAGGAAACTGCATAGCCGATTTGAGGAAATTGCATTGCCTATGAATTGCCTGGAAAGTTAGAATTTAACACTATTGTTTTCTTCTTCTTTCGAGAAATCAGATCTGTTTAATGTAGGTTTAGCATTATATCCTGAACTTAGAACCGCACCCCTGTTATCAGGGAATTGGGAAAACCATCAAAACTGTTATTCAAGATGTAAGTGACATGACCATTTGCATCAAGCAGGCCTATTCACTTGGAGACGTCATTCTGAATTTTCTGAAAAGTATTTTTGTAATTGCTGTACCAAATTCGAAGTATGAATGTAGAGAATGCCAACCAATACTCAAGTTTAAATTTTCATATAAATGGAATTGAAGCAATTGTATACATTCAAAACAGAACATATATAATGAAGAAACTATATACCTTGTTTCACTCCATCGGTAACACTTACCGATTCATATAAAGCAAATTTATACCATGTTAACAAAAATCTTACTCAATTCAATAAAGAATTACCAATGCTGTAAGCTGTAAAATAGGGTACATCAGAAAAGAAAGAAGTTACAGAGTGGAACAACAATTTTGCATTTGAATTTAACAGACTACAAACATTACATCAATGGTTCGAAACAAAGTAAGAAAGTAACTTTCGATTCCTCATCCTTCCACTCAACGTCTTTCCACTAAACTTCCTCTGCTTTTATCACCACTTCATTTGCTTTGGTTATAGTAAAGTTCAATGGAATCTTTTTCAGCAAGCAGCAATCAATTATTTCCATTTTCTTAAGACACTCAAAAGGCAATGCTCTCTGGTATATGCTACTCAATTCTGGTAAGTTATCCAGTGATAGAATTTCAAGTTTTTCAAACAGCTTTAGATTTTCTTCTGCCTCAGTTTCTCTCAATTGCTCACTGCTGATTATTTCTTGGATCTTTTCACTGCTTTTGACTGTCAAGATTGTGAGGTTTGGGACTAGAATAACCCATGCCACCTCTTCCAAACTTGGGCACTTCTCAAAGGTTACTTCTCGAAGCCTTTTGAAACTTCCTGTCCGTAGAAGCTCTGGATAATGCACATTGAACTCTTTTAAACATTGTGCTTGATGGATTTCAAATGTCAATAAATTCTTCATATAACCCCGGCAAACTTCAAGTGAAAGAGATTCGGCACAGCTTAACAGTTTAGTGCTGTTGAAAAATGTATGAAGAGCAGAAACACAGGTTATTGTGATGCTTAGCACTTCGAGATGTTTCAAGGACAACAATGCATTTATATCCATATTACCAACAGAAAGCATGTTACTTGTATCTTCCTCTAAGAAAATCTACAGCGAAACATTTTTAGACTTCGCAATGATGACAAACTAGGTATCAATTCTTTGGGAATCATACAAAGTTGATCATCATATTCCAAATTCAAACACCTCAACTTTGTTAATGTTTTTAGTTCGATAGGCAACCATTCGATCCACGTGTGTTATAAATTAAGATATTGTAATGAAACCAAAGTTGAAACTTCCCGAGGTGCTACTACGATCCCGCTATTCGACAGATCTAAAACCGTTAAATTGTGCAAATATGAAGAGTATCTAGGATTGATCATAATGAAACGTTACGGTCGAGTAGGAAAATGAAAAAATTGGGAGGACCATCAACAAAGATATTCACCATAGAATTCCCCATGGATGAAATCCATCCTATGGTTTCATTGGTTGTACTTCTAACACTTTCTTCTTCATAACAACTTTGTTCTATATTTAATAGACCGCGCTCGAGGAATCTGAACATGATTGCTAGAAGTGAACCACAATTTGGGATGACCTTGATTACTCTTGCTTTAGCAAAATCATGAATAGTATCTAACAATTTCACACAATCATTTCCTCCTTCTTCTAAGAAACCTGCTCTGATTAATGTATGCATAACATCATAACCCAAACTTAAGGCCTCACCCCTAGTTTTATGAGGACCAATAATGTTCTCACAAATCCAAAAATCAATCAAATCCTTCTTAAGAATGGTGAAATCCTCTGGAAACAAGCTCAAGTATGAAAGGCAAGAACTAATTTTGGAATTGGGTAAACTATCAAAACAAAACTTGAAGATGCTTGTTACCTCGTCGTAGGTCTTCCTTTGCCGATGTTTTTCTATCTTGCAAACAGCAGATTCCCATTCTCTGCGAGTCTTCTTGCAAGACATGGCAGCACCAAGAATCGAGATCAAAATGGCCAAACCCTTGCATTTACTTATCAATTCTCGAGCAATCTCCGCAATAACTACATTTCGAAGAATCTTATCATCCCCAACCTTAATCTGGAACAATTGGCAAGCATCTTCCTCTGAGAGCTCCTCCAGTTTGAATACAGTATGAGCTCCCATACGCTCAGAGGCCTCTGTAAACCGTGTTGAATATATGAGCTTAGACCCTTCCACTCCGAGACTTTTCAGATCAATGTCGAACCATAGATCATCTAAGAACAATACAGACTTGCTGTAGCTGATTTCCGCACGGATGAATTGGGATTTTTCATAGGAGCTTTTCCCCACCCAATCGTAATCAAGCAACCCTATGGATTTAGAGATGTCATCCAGAATTTTATGAAATGTTAACATTGAAGATACAGTGATACAAATCACAGCGTCGAAATGATTAGTGGAGATTAATTTGGAGTAGAGTTGTTACATTAGAGTAGTTTTCCCGATGCCTCCAGGATCGAATATGGCAATCGATGCAGCCGATTGATCCATCAGCAAATTCCAAGCTTGATGGATTAGAGAATTCTGCCCCACCACAGTCACGGACATTTTTTTTTTATCAAACAGTCACAGACATTCTAAGATGAAGAATATCAAAGACAGAGACTGGAGGAGTTGACTCTTTGAGCCTCTTTCTGTTGACTGGCCTGTAGGAGGAAATATTCCATTCTAATAATATTTTTAATACAATTAATTAAAAATTTATTTTATATTAATTCATTTATTTATTTTTATAATAAATATTAGTTATTATTTAATTTTTTAATATTAATAATTAAATAAAAAGTTAATTTATTAAATTAATTAATATTTTTATATTAAATATTAAAATAAATTATAATTAAATATTTTTTTTATTATTTAATCACACCATTTTAAATAAAATAAATATTTTAATATAACTCTTTTTATTATAAATGTTATCTATTTTTAAAATTATCCACGTATTATTAATATAAATTTATATTTTATATGTAACATATTTCTAAAATCGATTATGTACTGTATATGCTCTAATTGTGCGTTGGCTTTTGTCCGGTTTTATAACACGCAAGATAAAAGAAAGCGTGTCTTTCTGGATCTGCCAAATACACTTTTTTGAACAATTCCTGTTTGTTTAGATAAACTTGGTCAATAGTTATTGTTTGTTTTATTTATTTATCAAATCTTTATCTATTATTTTGTAAATAATTAGTTTATGCTTTCATTCTAAGCTAGATCACATATATCAGATTCAATATATATGCCTTTTGATAATGCTATTCACTTTTCTTTCGTCTGCTTGTTCTTTTTTTAGTTAATTAACTGCAACATAGTATGACATTGGACTTTCACAATTTTTTAGTTTTATGTGAAAAAATATTTGGAAAAGCTAAATGATATAGGTTTATAAGTTAATTGGGTCCTCTAATTAATTAGATTAGTCTTTTAGGCTTAGTTCTTTCAATTAACTTGTAACAATTGGTCTCAGAGCAACTCGGAGTGGTGGCCTACGGGGTGGTGGCCATGACCAACGCGGACGTCGCACCTGAAGGAGGGTTGAATGTTATGTGGAAAAATACCAAGGGAGAATCCCACATTGCTTGGAAAAACCAAGAGATATGAGTTTCTAAGTTAATTGGGTCCTCCAACCCAATGGATTAGTCTTTTGGATTTAGCTCTTTCAATTAACTTGTAACAATAATGTTATGTGGAAAAACACCAAGGGAGAATCCCACATTGCTTGGAAAAGCTAAGTGACGTGAGTTTATAAGTTAATTGGGTCCTCTAACCCATTGGACTAGTCTTTTGGGCTTAGCTCTTTCAATTAACTTGTAACAATTGGTATCAGAGCAACTCGTAGTGGTAGCCTACGGGGTGGTGGTGGTGACTAACGCGGCCGTGACCAACGCAGCCGTTGTAGGACGTTGGTCCTGATGGAGGGTCGAATGTTATGTGGAGAAATACCAAGGGAGAATCCCACATTGCTTGAAAAAGCCAAGTGATTCGGGTTTATAAGTTAATTGGGTCCTCTAACCCATTGGACTAATCTTTTGGGCTTAACTCTTCCAATTAACTTGTAACATCTAAAGAGATTACATACATAATAACCGGGTACTAATTAATCTTTGTATGTCTCACATAGCATGAATGTGGTTATTTGATCATTTTATACGAGTTGAAAGAGATAATAAGATACTTCAGACAAATTTTAAAAAAATATATAAGTTGTTTTGTCAAGTTAAGGTTGATAGTATAGAAGTTATGAAAGTTCGAGAATTAATCTAACTATACAAAAAACTTTCTGATTCATTCAGTGTCTCCATATCAACAACTTCATTTTCGATACGAAATTAGATGTAATATTTATGCTTATTACTGAATTTCGAATGTTTCATAAGGCCATTTTATTATCAACTTTAGTGGAGTCAGAGTTGGGATCCGGATTTTGGTGAGGCACAATTTCAAATGAAGAAAGAGAAGTACAGGTAAACCAACAACATAAATTAAGTGAATTTGGGCAAAAGAGAGGAATGAGTAACAATAACATTTTTAGATGACGAAACTAATATTCGTAAAAGTATTAGAGTTTGACTCGACAATTAGCCCTTATAGTTAGGTTGGTTTTGTAAAAAATGTATTATAAAATCTACGTATGATTAGAGTTGACATATAAGAAATTGTTGGATAATTAACGTTTAATAAATTTTATTAGCATGAAAGAAAAATCAATATAAATGAAAGAAAAAACAGATTAAATATGGTATCTTATAGAAAGAGAATAAATGATTTATTTAATAAGTTTTATCTATTCAGAAAAAATTATATAAAAAATTAATGTGTAAAGGAGTTAGAATATAGCAAATGTTTTAGCCTGATGGATGGGAGTGAATTTGTGGTATTAGAGGTCTCATGTTCGAGTTATAAGTGTGGGGATTTATCTTTATAGTTAAATGTAAGTAGACCGCTGGGAAATGCTTACTAGAAATAAGTACCGCTTTTAATGTAGTTTAACTAGTCATAACTAGCTGTAATTTAGTCATATGCATTATCTAGGAACAGACCATAATTACTGCAGAAATATATACATTAAGAACAGAACAGAACAGAATAGAACAGAACATAAATACTGCAAATCATATGCATCAGCAAGGCTATTGATTTATGTTTGTTTCTTTTCCAATATTTAATCTTATGCTCTCTTTCAAAAAGACAACTGCCGATTTCTTAATCGCTAGCGTAATTAGGCATTGGTTCGCCGGGGACTTTACAAGCCTGGAAATGGCACTTTTTAAAGAGATAAAAGAGCTGTTAAAAAAGAGCAAGAGAAAAATAAAAGAAACAAGATAAGGTGTCAATATAAGAACAATAAAAGAACAATAAAAGAAACTCAAGATGTTTGCTTCTCATTCATTTTGTGCATAGTTTTACTGATTCCTCCCGGACCCACTACGGCAATTTATCTAGCCACTGATTCATCCATGAGCAAACTCCAAGGTCACTAACATTGTGACTACTGTACTAAACTCAAAGTATGAATGAAGATGAAAGCCGACCAATACTCAAGTTCGAATTCTACAGGAATGGAGTGGAGGCAATTGCATACATTCAAAACAGAACACGAATACTGCACTTCATATGCATCAAGTTTTTCTCTTACTCGCTTTCAATAACACACTACAACACATTTATTGCTTGTTGTACCATAATAACAACAAAATTTACTAAATCCAATATATAATTTCCAATATCATAAGCTGTAAAAGAGGGTACATAAGAAAAGAAGTTACAGAGTGGCACAACAATCTTGCATATGAATTTAACAGACTACATATATTACATCAATGGTTTGAAACAAGGTAAGAATGTAGCTTTGGAAGCTTCATCCTCCCACTCAACTTCTTTCCACCATTCTTCCTCTGCTTCTATTACCAACTCATTTGCCTTTGTGACAGTAATGTTTAGTGGAAGCTTTCTCAGCAAGGAGCAATCGGTTATTTCCATCTTTTTAAGGCACTGAAAAGGCAAAGCTTTCTGGTATATGCTACTGAGTTCTGATAAGCTATCCAATGATAGAATTTTGAGTTTTTCAAACAACTTCAGATTTTCTTCCGCCTCAATTTTTCTCAATCGTGCTGTGCTTGTTATTTCTTGGATTTTGTCACAGCTTTTGACCTTCAAGATTGTGAGGTTTGGGACTAGGATAACCCATGTCAACTCTTCCAAACTTGAGCAATTCTCAATGGTTACTTCTCGAAGCCTTTCGAAACTTCCCGTCCTTAGAAACTCTGGATAATGCACATTGAACTCTTTTAAAAGTTCTGCTTGATGGACTTCAAATGTCAATAGATTCTTCATAATTGCTAAAGGGGTAATATTGAGGGTCTCTGAACCCCAAAAAACTTCGAGTGAGAGAGATTCAGTACAGTCTAACAGCGTACAGCTGTTGAAGAATGTATGGAGAGCAGAGACACAGGTTATTGTGATACTTAGCACTGTGAGACGTTCCAAGGACAACAGTGGATTTATATCCATATTTCTAAGAGAAAGCATATTACTTGCCTCCTCCTCCACAGCGGAACAATTTTAGAATTCGCAATGATGACAAACTAGATATCAATTCCTTTGGAATTATTCGAAGTTCATCATCATACTCCAAATTCAAACACTTCAACTTTGTCAATGCTTTTAGTTCAGTAGGCAATCGATCGATCCACGTGTGTGATAAATTAAGATATTGTAATGAAACCAAAGTTGAAACATCCCGCGGTACTGCTACAATCCCGCTATTTGACAAATCTAAGACCATTAAGTTGTAAAAAGATGAAAAACGTCTAGGTTTGATCATAATGAAAGGATTATGGTTGAGTAGATAAGTGGAAAGATTTTCAGGAACATCATTAAGAATATCCGTAATGGAATTCCCCAAGGATGAAATCCATCCTATGGTTTCTATGTTTGTAACAAGTTCTATTGCTGCTGTAACACTTCCCAAAGGATCACCCATCATGATTCTGAAAACAACTGTTGAGAATTTACCCAAAGTACGGATAAACTTATAGCTAAACAAATTTGGACCATGATATGTAGGTTGAAGGAGTTGAGCAGAGTTGAAAATTCGAGACTTAGTTACTCTAGAAGCACCAAAATCACGAATCATATCTAACAATTTCACACAATGGGTTCCTTCTTCTTCTAAGAAACCTGCTCTAATCAATGTATGCATTACTTCATATCCCAAACTTAGAGCGTTATCCCTAGTACTATAAGCACCAACAAATTTCTCACAAATCCAAAAATCAATCAAATCCTTCTTAAGAATAGTGAAATCCTCAGGGAACAAGCTAAAGTATGAAAGGCAACATCTAATTTTGGGATTGGGTAAACTATCAAAGCAAAGCTTGAAGATGCTTGTTACCTCATTGTAGGTCTTCCGTTGCCTATGTTTTTTAAACTTTCGAACAGCAGACTCCCATTCTTTGTGTGTCTTTCTACAAGACATGGCAGCGCCAAGTGTAGAGATTAAGATGGGTAAACCCTTGCATTCACTTATCAATTCTCGAGCAAACTCAGTGACAATTACATTTTTAAAAATCTCATCATCCCCGACCTTACTGCGGAACAGTTCCCAAGCATGTTCCTCTGAGAGCTCCTCCAGTTTGATGACAGTATAAGCAGCCATACGTTCAGGGAGGTCTGTACTCCGAGTTGAATTTATGAACTTAGACCCTTCTACTCCCAGACTTTCCAGATCAATATCGAACCATAGATCATCTAAGAACAATACAGATTTCCGGCTGCTGAGTGCTGTACGGATGAGTTGGGATTTTTCGTTGGAGCTTTTCCCCACCCAATCGGAATCAAAAAGCCCTATGGATTTGGAGATGTCGTCCTGAACTTTTCGAAATGTTAATTTTGATGAAACTGTGATCCAAATCACAGTGTCGAAACCCTTGGTTGAGATTACTTTTGAGTAGAGTTGTTTCATGAGAGTGGTTTTACCGATTCCTCCTGGACCTAATATGGCAATCGATGTAGCCGATTCATCCATCAGCCAATTCCAAGCTTGATGCATCACAGAATCCTGCCCCACCACAGCTGCAGACATTTCGTGATAAATCCCAATGATGAAGAAGATCAAAGACAACAAAAGGAGAGGGTTTTTGCGTTCTTCTGAAAAATAATTGGTTTAGGGCATCTACAATTGTTCCCAACTCTACTTCAAATTTGGTATTTATTGCTTTAAAATTTTATTTTATTTTTTCATTTTTTAAATTCAAATATATATTTTAGATTATAATATTATTTATTTAAATAATAAATTTTTAAATTTTATTTTTATGAATTATTATAAATTTTTTGCAATTATAATTTTAAAGTTGAAGTAAATTTAATAGTGAATTTGAAGTGAGGTTAAAGAACTCGATACTGTAGCAACTTCAAATTATTAAATAAAGTAGAATTTGGAGTGTAAGGTTGGAGATTGCCTTACCCGGACTGACGGCCTCTTTAAAATAACCAAATTTTAACAAGAAGTCATTATTTTTAAATTGAGTTTTTAGTTATTAAACTCACTTAAATTGGGGAAATAGATTGATGATTAAAGAATAGGGGAAAACTTAAAAAAGTATCGAGTGATTTCATTCATTTGTA
Source organism: Euphorbia pulcherrima (assembly GCA_947683365.1). Classification (NCBI taxonomy): domain Eukaryota; kingdom Viridiplantae; phylum Streptophyta; class Magnoliopsida; order Malpighiales; family Euphorbiaceae; genus Euphorbia; species Euphorbia pulcherrima. The sequence goes on from CANTUS010000016.1 coordinate 13,294,631, forward strand.
AAATGGGGTTTGAGGAATTTTTTTTACAAAATAGGGTATGTGGTTTCAAATAATTTGCAAAATGGGGCCTATAATTTCAAAATAGCGGTGTTACATTGAATATTTTAAATAATTCAACATTATAATAATTTAACCTTATTATTTTAAAATTATATGTCATGATTGGATTAATTTTACAAGATTTCTTTTTATTTTTTGCTATTTTTTTTAAAGTTTGTTATTATAATTTATTTTAAAAAATATTTGCAGTATTAAAAAAATTTTAAAAATTGTCACTAATGTGTATTATATTTTTAATAACCGTCTCGCAAAAATTCAGATAAAAACAAATAAAATTATCCATTTCCGTGACATAATTAAATATTGAAGATCCTTTATTTGTAAATTTTTTGAACCATAGATCCCGTTTTGCAAAAAAAATTCCTCAAACCCCGTTTTACAAATAAGTAAAACCATAAGGTACTTTTTTTAAATTTGCCTATAAAATAATTGCCAATTAAGTGTTAAAACTTGTATATGTAAACAAATTAAATGAATAAAAAGAGTCATTTGGCTTCAATATCAATTTGTGATTTTCCTTTTTCTTGTGCAAATCATGTGGATAAAAAGATTCTTTAGGTTTTGCACTTTTGTGAATATTTCTCAACTGTTGAATTTGAAATCAAAATATGTTGATGTAGGTTGTTGGTGCAAACAAAGGAGGAGTGGTTGCTTTAGTGGAAGGTCTTCTAGGATTTGTCCCTTTCTCTCATATATTATCTGTTGGTGCCTAAACTCAGTTTTATGATATATCCTTACGCTGCAACATAAACTGTGGATAAAAAGTGTAGTTGTTAGACGAGCAAGGCGCACTAAGCCCCAAAACAGGCTAGGCCCGTCCAGAGGCGAGGCGCGCGCCCGAGATGCTCTAGGCACAAAAAATGTGCAAAAAATATTTGTTCGAAAAGTGAAGTTAGATGCAATAACAGTATCAAAAAAATAACTAAGAGAATTGTTAGATGTACATATGTATTTAAAATTTACAAATTGCTCTAGGAATATCTGCCTTAATAGGAAATTAATTAGGAATATGTAGCCTTTTATTATTAATAAAATTCTTAATAATAGTGGAAATCACATATTATAGTATATTAAAACCCTGAAAAACAATAGCACCCCTGATCTGAGCCCGAGGCGCATCATTTCGCATGTAAGATGATGAGGTGCTGAGGGTGGCGCCCTATAAAACATCCGGAATTCACTCAAGCGTGATCTTGATCAAACTATCACACATTTCACAAGCTCAAAATGTTTGCTTCTCATTCATTTTCTGCATAGTTGTTTCATGAGAGTAGTTTTATCGATTCCTCCTAGATCCATGCAGCCAATTCTGATTGATCCATAAGCATACTCCAAGCTCAATGCATCAAAGATTCAAGCCCAACGGACACTGTAACTACTCTATTAATATCAAATTCAAAGTACAAATGAAGATGAAAGCCAACCAATACTAGTTTGAATTTTAACAGGAATCGAGTGCAGCCTATTTGACAGCTTTTGTCGGATTATAAGTACTTTTGAATTAGTGCCATACAAAACTTAAAGTAAATATAAATTCACATTTCCTCATAAATAAGAGTACTAGAACCATTTCGTGTGAAGGAGAGGAGACGACAGACAACATTCAAGAGGAGGATGTAGCCGATATGGTATTACTTACCCGTGAAGGTGAACAGAGTGAAGAAAACAACATATGGTATCTTGACAATGGAGTAAGTAACCACATGTGTGGAGACAAGAAGATGTTCGTTGAGATGGACCAGTCATTCAGCGGACATGGTGTTTTTGGGGATTCCTAAAAAGTTCCCATCAGGGGCAAAGGAACCATTCTTATTCGGTTAAAGAATGGAGAACACCAATTCATCAGCAATGTGTATTATGTTTCAAACATGAAAAGCAATATCTAAAGTTTAGGACAGTTGCTAGAGAAAAACTACCAAGTTTACATAATGAACTGAAAGTTGGTGCTGTTGAACGAGAAGAAGGAGTTCTTGCTATGTCGAAGAATCGGATGTTCACTCTCAATATCAAGACGGACGTGGCAAAATGTTTAAAAGCTTGTATGAAGGACTCTCATTGGCTTTGGCACTTGAGACTTGGGCATCTCAATTTTGGAGGTTTGAAACTGCTAAGCCAAAAGAAGATGGTGCATGGTATTCCCCCGATTGATAAACCCCATCAGCTTTGTGAAGGCTATCTTGTTGGAAAACAATCCCGAACCAGTTTTGCAAAGGAGTCCATGTCGAGAGCAAAGGCACCCCTTGAGCTCATTCATACCGACGTTTGCGGACCAATGACACTAACATCATTGGGAGGCAACAAATAATTCTTGCTATTAATTGATGATTATAGCAGGAAGACATGGGTTTACTTTCTAAAGGAGGAATCTGAAGTGTTTAGCGCTTTTAAGAAGTTCAAGGCGCTAGTGGAGAAATAAAGTGGCTATTACATCAAAGCTGTAAGATCCGATAGAGGGGGAGAATTCACATCAAATGAATTGAAAAGATTCTATGAGCATCACGGAATACGTCATTTCTTTTCAGTCCTGAGATCACCTCAACAAAATGGTGTAGTTGAAAGGAAGAATAGAACGGTGATAGATATGGTGAGAAGCATGCTAAAGAGCAAGAATTTGCCTAAGGAGTTGTGGGTAGAAGCAGTTGATTGTACAATCTATATCTTGAATTGGTCCCTAACAACAAGTGTCTCAAATATGACACCCCAAGAAGCATGGAGTGGAAGAAAGCCCAATATCTCTCATTTTCGTGTTTATGGGAGTGTTGCACATGTTCAAGTTGCGGATGAAGAAAGAAGAAAGCTGGACGACAAAAGCAAAAAATACTTGTTCGTGGGATATTCAGAATTTTTAAAAGGTTACAAGATGTTTGATCCTAACACAAGGAAGATGATCATCAGTAAGGATGTGACTATTGACGAGGAAGCAGTTTAGGAGTGGAATGATGATAAAAAGTACTATAGTTTTTATACTTTCCCCATGGATGAAAACAATGATAATGATGCGGAGGAACCAACCACAACAGCCACAATGTTAAAGTCAAGCAATTCTATTTCAGTTGCATCTCCCGGATAAGAAGACGTTGAAAATGAAAGTCCTGGACAAAGACTGTGAAAATTCTGACGTGTTAAAGAACTCTATGATGCTACAAGAGAACTTGGTAAAGAATTAACTCTTTAATGCCATCTCAATGGTAGTGAGCCCATTGATGCTGAAGAGGCCATGAAAGATAAAAACTAGAGAAGATCCATGGACGGGGAGATGCAAGCAATTGAGAAGAATGAGACATGGGAGTTGACCAAACTTCCAGCTGACAAAAAAGCCCATTAGAGTTAAATGGGTGTTCAAGGCAAAGAAGGATGCAAATGGAGAAATCATTCGACATAAGGCAAGGCTAGTAGCAAAGGGATATAGTCAAAAACCCGGTATTGATTATGATGAAGTGTTTGCACCTATTGCAAGAATGGAGACCATCAGACTAGTGATCTCAATTGCTGGTCAAATGGATGAAAGATCCACCAAATGGATGTAAAGTCAACATTTCTAAATGGATACTTGGAGAAAGAGATCTATGTCCAACAATCACCTGGTTACATTGTCAAAGGTCATGAACAAAAAGTGTTGAAGCTAAAGAAGGTGTTGTACAGACTTAAGCAAGCACTGAGAGCTTAGAACAGCCGCATTGATAAATACTTTCGCGAGAATGGATTTGTCAAGTGCCCACACGAGTATGCCTTGTACGTGAAAGTGAAAGGTGGTGACATATTGCTTGTTTGCTTGTATATGGATGATCTTATATTTACCGGGAACAATCCTTAAATGTTTAATGATTTTAAGAAGACGATGACTCGTTACATTGGCCTGATGTCGCACTATCTTGGTATTGAAGTGAAGCAAAGTGATGTTGGAATTTTTATTTGTCGAAGTGGCTGCGCCAAGGAGATCTTGAGGAAATTTAAGATGGAGAATTGTAACCCTGTCAGCACTCTGGCCGAATGCCGTTTGAAATTGACCAATGATGAAAATGGAGTCAGGGTGAACCTGACAATTTTTTAAGTTTGATCTGGAGTCTTAGATACCTGACGTATACAAGGCCAGATATTCTGTATGCAGTTGGACTAGTGAGCAGATACATGGAAGAACTGAAGGAGTCTCATTGGAATGCAGCAAAAAGAGTACTCCACTGTGTCAATGGTACAACTAATTTTGGATTGCATTATTCAAAATCTGAAGAATTCAAATTAGTTGGATACAACGATAGTGATTGGGCTAGAGATAAAAATGATCAAAAAACCACGAGTGGATTTGTATTTTTTCTTGGTGAAACAGCATTCACTTGGAGTTCAAAGAAGCAATCAATTGTTACATTATCTACTTACGAAGCTGAATATGTAGCTGCAACCTCATGTGTGTGTCATGCGATTTGGTTACAGCGATTGTTGAAAGAACTACAAATGACACAACATGATCCAACTGATATCTTTGTTGATAACAAATCAGCCTTGGCGTTAGCGAAAAATCCAGTGTTCCATGATTGGAGTAAGCACATCGACACGAGATTTCATTTCATCAAAGAATGAATCGAATAGAAGGAGGTGAAGTATGTTAAAACACAAGATCAAATTGCTGATATCTTTACGAAGCCACTCAAGTATGATGTGTTCAGGCAGTTACGAGCAGTGCTGGGATTACCTGAGAATTAAGTTTAAGGGGGATTGTTGATATATAAAAAATAAAAAAACTTAATTCAAAAAATTAAAATAAAAGATGAGGTAGAAGGAGGTGAACGCAGCCTGCAATATTTAATCAAGTTAAGGGCAAAATTGGTGGATTAGCATAAAACAAAAAATGGGAAATAAGGAAGACAAAATCATGATCCATGCCGGTTGAATAATGCAATGTGGACAAAGCTATAATTCAATTAGTGGAATGGGCAAACATATCTTGTTGTTGCAGTAGAAATAAGAGGACATGTGCATTGCATGATTGGTTGAACATATTATAGGCAGAGTTATCAAAAAAAGTATGGGATTTCAATTATATTAATTTCAGCTACCTGTAGTAATTTTGGCCATTAAGCTCTATATAAGAGCTGATATTCAGGAGTTGTATGTGTGAGAGTGCTATGAGTTTCAGAAAAAGGAAAAAGATATTGTGAGTGAAAATAAATAGAGTGAAAGTGAGAGAATTTTGTAATTGTAGTGTGTAATATTTATGATATAAATTTTATTGTTAAATTCCTATTATTCCTCTTTAATCCTAACAGAAATAACTAGGTTATGCTCATATGCATTATGTAAGAACAGAGCATAACTACTGCAGAAAAATATTTTCATTATGAACAAAACTGTAATTTTGATTAAAATTCAGTGCGGAAATGAAGAACACAATTAGAGAGAAATGAGAAATTGATAGAATTTACTTTATTGAATTCTGAAAAGTTACAGAGAGAAGAGTATTCTATCTTTACTTATACAGATAAGCTACTACTAGCTACTCTAACTTGATAACCATTTGTAATAGCTTTTGCTGAGCTGTCACTAACTATGGTAGTGAGCAGTATTCCTGTGCATCGCGGTGTATGGAAGCAGAGTATGCTTGATGCTGTGTATGGTTCATCAGCCTCCCCTCATAATGATCCTTGTGTGAATTGTGGAAAAGAGGCAGGAAATTCATTTTGGTCAAGGCAGGTGCCATATATACCGTAAACTATGTCTTTGTGAATAAGTCTGCAAGCTGATTGGTTGAACTTGCAGGCTTAGGCAACAAAAAACCAGACTCTAATTTAGATCTGACCAAATGGCAGTCAATCTCTATATGTTTGTTCCTCTCATGAAATACAGGATTTTTAGCAATAGCAATTACTTCCTGATTGTTGCAGTGGAGAGGAACAGGTAATGGAATAGTGACCTTGAGATCCTACAGAATATAATGAATCCATTGTAGCTCACATGTTGCATGTCCCATACTTGTATATTCCAATTCTGCTGTGGATCTGCTCACAGTTGATTGTTTCTTGCTTTTCCATGAGATTAAAGAACTGCTAAAGAATACACAATATCCTGTTAAGGATTTCCTTGTGATTTTGCATGTCCCCCAATCGACATCATAATAAGCAATCAATGTTGAAGTAGAGTGTGAAGGATAAAACATGCCATAATGAAGAGTTCCTTTTATGTACATTAAAAGATGTATTGCAGCTTGGAAGTGGATGTCACAAGGGTTATGCATGAATTGGGACAGCTGTTGTGATGCATATGATATTTCTGGACTTGTAAAGCTAAGATACAAAACTTTCCCAGTGATTCTCCTATACTGTTCAGGATAAAAGAATGTTGCACTCTGTTGGGAGATATCCAGGCCATGTGGTAGTGGGCTGGATAAAGGTGTTGCATCAAGTAAGTCAGCATCAGACAAGATGTCCTTTGCATACTTAGTTTGAGCAATTGAAATCCCCTGAGTTGTTCTTGCTATTTCCAATCGTAGGAAGTATGAGACTTCCCCCATATCTTTGATGGTGAAAAGAGAGTGAAGATGATTTTTAATATCAATAATGTTATTAGGATTTGAGCCACTAATAAGGATGTCATCCACAAAGATCACTAGGATCAGTATTGAATGACCTGTGACTTTAGTGAACATATAGTGATCATGGCTGGATCTCTTGAACCCATAGGTTGGATCTCTTGAACACATAGGTTAACAGTTTTGTGGATAGTTTCCTGTGCCATTGTCTACCAGCCTGCTTGAAGCCATATAAGGATTTATCCAGTTTGCAAACTTGGCCTGTTGATGATTTGGTGTAGCCCTGTGGGGGTATCATGTAAATGTCTTCATCTAAATAACCATGAAGATATGCATTGTTGATATCTATTTGGTGAAGTCCCCATTTGTTTGTGGCAGCTAGTGTAATAATGAGTTTGATAGTGACTGGCCTGGCAACTGGGCTAAAACTTTCATGAAAGTTAATGCCAAACTGTTGGTTGTAGCCCTTGGCCACTAGCCTTGCCTTATACTTGTCAATGAAGCCATCTGGTGTGTATTTGATTCTGTAAACCCACTTTGAGGCTATTGGTTTCTTTCCTGGTGGCAAGTTAGTGAGATGCCAAGTTTTGTTACTTTCCAAAGCTGTTATTTTAGCATTCATAGCTGTGACCCAGTTTTTGTCTTTAGTAGCTTCAGTGTAATTCTTTGGCTCTTTAGTTGTGTAAATGTTACTCATGAGAGCAGTGTGGACAGATGGTAATGCAATAGCATTTGTTATGTAATCATTCAACCAGGCAGGTCTTTGTAGTTGCCTTTGACACCTGGTGGTGTGAGTTTCTGTATTTAGAGTATTGACATCAGCTGGGTTTAAGATTACCTTAGCTGTGTGCTGTGGAACTGATATAGTAGGATTGTCACTGTAATTTCTTGAAGAGAAAGGGAAGATATCTTTTTGAAAGGAGACATCCCTCGAAGTGATTATCTTGTTGGATTCAAGATCCAGCAATTTCCAACCCTTTTTGCCAGGTGTGAAACCCAAGAAAGCTGCTTTGCTTGATCTTTCAGCAAATTTGTCGTTGTGAGGTAAAGTATTTGTATAGTGGCACTGGCAACCAAACACTTTGAATTTGTCATATTCTGGTTCAACTCCATATAGGACTGAATGTGGTGATTTCCAATGCAAAATTTTGCTTGGCAATTCATTGATAGTGGCAGCAGCCATTAGAATAGCCGCTCCCCAATACTCTTGGGGCATTTGTGACTGAAATAGAAAGGATCTGGCAACATTCAGTAGATGCCTGTGTTTCCTCTCAATAATTCCATTTTATTGGGGTGTATAGGCATAACTTCTCTGATGTATTATTCCTTTAGATTGAAAAAGGGACTCACGGGCAGGACTAGTAAATTTAGTCCCATTATCACCTCTAATGGTTTGAACCTTTGTTTGAAACTGGTGTTCAGTATTTAACAAAAAAACCCCGTAATACATGAAATACCTGTGATTTGTTCTGTAATAAAATGACCCATATTGCCCTTGAATAATCGTTCACAATGGTAAAAAAGTATTTGGCACCAGTTAGAGACTGTAATCCATAAGGTCTCCACAAATCAACATGTACTAACTGCAAAATCCTTACTGTCTTAATAAAACTTCTTGGAAAAGGAAGTCTACTATGTTTGGCAATATGACAAATGACACAGTTTGCTTTATTACAAGTGAAATCTATTTTAGTAATATGAGAAAGTACTTCTCTGGATGCATGGCCAAGTCTTCTATGCCAAATGCCTGGTCCTTGTGGTTGACTGCTTAAGCAAAATGATATCTTCTGTAAGCACTCTTTGTTGTAAGAAGATTCACTCAATTTGTATAATTCATCAGTCCTCCAGGTTATTGCCAAAATCCTCAAAGTTACTTGGTCTTGTAGACAACAATAATCAGGCCTGAAATGTATTGCCAATTTTGAGTCTGACAACAATTTTCCCACAGATAGTAGATTGAATTGAAATGGCTTAATGTAAAGCACATTTTTAAGAACTAATGAATCTGACAATCTGACATACCCTATTTTGGTAACTAGCTACCTTATTCCATCAGGTAAAACCACCATATTTGGAATTTGAAAGTCTAACATTTTCAAAAAATTTCAAGTTTGAACTCATATGTGATGTTGCTCCACTGTCAACTATCCATTTTGTTTGATCCAAAAAATAGTTTGGGGTTAGCGTTTTACCTGAGAACCCTGTAAAAGCAGTAAAATCCTCCTTCTAGCTATAGCTGATTGGGGTTTCCATGAAACTTTTGCCCTTCATCAATTTATAAACCTCTTGAGCAAGAACATTTAACTGGTGCGATGTTATATCAGCACTTTACTGATTCTTGCTTTCACTAATTGCACAGTATTGCTCTTTCTCATCATTCACAGCATTGGCCTGTTGTGGCTTAGTCCTTCTCCTCTCCATCGAAAAATAGTCTGGATAGCCTATAAGATGGAAACACCTATCTTTGGTGCGATTGGTGCTGTTTTAGTAGGTACATTTTCTTTCCTCCTTCTTCATAAACCTTCCTTCTGGTTTGCCATGATTGCTTGCATATTTGGACTGGAATTTAGCAGAGTAGTTGGCTATTTCCAGTGGTTGTTCTAAATGAACTTCTCTCTGCTTCTCAATCCTTTGCAACATTGCATAAGTCTTGTTAATGGTTAGAAAGGGATCCATTAGCAAGATTTGGCTTCTAGCAGCATCATAGCCCTCATTTAGGCCCATGAAAAACTTCATGAATCTGTCTTCCTCATTCAAATCTTTTATTCTATTGGTCATGTTACAAACACAGTTTTCAGCAGCACCACATATACATGAAGGCATTTTCCTTAGCAAATCGAGTTCATCCCATAGTTTTTTATTTGCGTATAGTAAATCATTATAGAGTTGTTACCGTGCACCAATGAATTGACCTCTCTCTTGATTTGGTACAATCTTGATCCATTAACGCCTCTAAATCTATCCTCAAGTTCTTACCACAGGTTTCTTGAGTTTTTAGTGCAGAGGAAAGCTTCTGCAAACTCTTTTGTCATAGAGTTTAATATCTACGAAGTGACCAAACAATCACATTTGTGCCATTGGTTGTAGATCTGAGAATTTTCTGCTGGAATAGGATTTGTTCCTTTGATGAAATCCAGTTTATCCTTTGCTGTTAACGCTCTTTGAATGGATCTACTCCAAGGTAAGAAGTTTTCACCATTAAAGAGAGTTGGAACAAGAACCACACCTGGATTGTCAGATTTTGAAAGCGCTAGCCTTCCTTCTACTTGATTTTCGTCTTCCATAACTGGAATTCCAGTTTCTCTTTGAAAAACATTGAATCTATTTCTTTTTGTTGCCATATTTGCTATGAATCTAGCTCTAATACCATGTAATTTTGATTGAAATTCAGTACAGAAATGAAGAACACAATTAGAGAGAAATGAGAAATTGATAGAATTCACTTTATTAAATTGTGAAAAAGTTACAGAGAGAATAGTATTCTATCTCTACTTATACAGATAAGCTACTACTAGCTACTCTAACTTGATAACCTTTTGTAACAGCTTTTACTGAGCTATCACTAGTTGTGGTAGTGAGCAGTATTCTTGTGCATCGCAGTGTATGGAACCAGAGTGTGCTTGATGCTGTTGGTTTATAAAAAACATAACATAAATACTGAAAATCATATGCATCAAGGCAATTGTTTTATTTTTGTTTCTTTTACGATATTTCATTTGCCTCGCTTTCACATACCTTGTCATCACTCCATCATTAACACATTTTAACCCATATCATTCGTTTTATTCTATGATTACAAACATCTTACTAGATCAAGTACATAATTTTCAATGCCAATATAAGAATTACAAAAAGTAACAAACATTATATTAATGGTTTGAAACAAGGTAAGAAAGTATCTTTGGAAGCTTCATCCTCCCACTCTACGTCTTTCCACCATTCTTCGTCTGTTTTGATCACCACTTCATTTGCCTTGGTGACAGTACATTTTAGTGGAAGCTTTTTAAGCAAGGAGCAATCAGTTATTTCCTTTTTCTTAAGACACTTAATAGGCAATGCTATCTCGTATATGCTTCTCAGTTTTGGCAAGCTATCCAGTCATAGAATTTCAAGTTTTTCAAATAGTTTCAGATTTTTTTCTGCCTCAATATTTCTCAATCGTATAGGGCTACTTATTTCCTGGATTTTTCCACAGCTTTTGAACCTCAAGATTATGAGGTTTGGGATTAGAGCAACCCATGTCAACTCTTCCAAACTTGAGCACTTCTCAAAGGTTACTTTTTGAAGTCTTTCAAAACTTCTTGTCCTTAGAAATTTTGGATGATCCACATTGAACTCTTTTAGATGTTCTGCTTGATGGATTTCAAATGTCAACAGATTCTTCATAACTACTAAAGGGGTAATATTGAGCGACTCTGAGCCCCAAAAAACTTCAAGTGAAAGAGATTAGTACACTTTACCAGTTTAGTGTTGTTGAAAAATGTACGGAGAGCAGAGTCATACATTATCGTGATGCTTAGCACTTCAAGATGTTTCAAGGACAACAATGGATTTATATCTATATTTCCAATAGAAAGCATATTAGTTGCCTCTTCCTCCACCAAAAATCCATAACGAAACATTTTTAGAATTTGCAATGATGAAAAACTTGATATCAATTCCTTAGGAACCATATGAACTTGATCATCATATTCCAAATTCAAACACCACAACTTTGTTAACGTTTTTAGTTTGATAGGCAACTGATCCACGTGCGTGATAAATTAAGGTATTGTAATGAAACCAAAGTTGAAACTTCCCGTGGTACTACAACAATCCTGCTATTTGACAAATCTAAAACCATTAAGTTGTACAAAGATGAAGGTGGTCTAGGTTTGATCATAATAAAAGGGTTATGGTTGAGTAGAAAAGTGAAAAGATCGTCAGGAGCATCATCAAGAAAATAACTAAGGGAATTCTCCATAGATGAAATCCATCCTATGGTTATAACACGTTCTTTCGAGGCAACATTAGCTCTCAGTTCATCTACAAGAAATGAATCACCCCGTGATGCATCTGATAATAACTGCTGCTAAAAAATCCCAATTCCAGATAACCTTATATCCAGTTAATTTTGGAGCTTGATATGCAAGTTGAGCCGACTCAAAAATTTGAGATTCAGTTACTCTAGCTTTTGCAAAATCATAAATCATATCTAACAATTTCACACAATCTGTTTCAACTTCCTCTAAGAAACCTGCCCTAATTAATGCGTGCATTACATTATATCCCAAACTTAATGCATCACCCCTAGTACTACGATAAGCACCAACAATTTTCTCACAAATCCAAAAATCAATCAAATCCTTCTTAAGAATAGCAAAGTCCTCGGGAAAAAAAGCTAAAGTATAAAAGGCAAGAGCTAACTTTGGAATTGGGTAAACACCGGTGAGGAGGTTATCAAGTCAAAGCATGGGCTTTTGACTACTTTGGCTTATAAGCTCGGTCCTAAAGCACCAATTAACTATGCTCTAGAGGGTTCGATTACTATTGCTGGTGCTATAGTTCAGTGGCTTAGAGACAACCTTGGGATAATTAGTTCCACTAGTGAGATCGAAGCACTAGCTAAAAAGGTTGACTCAACTGGTGGGGTTTATTTCATTCCTGCTTTTAATGGCTTGTTCGGGCCATGGTGGCGTGATGATGCTCGTGGCGTTTGCATTGGGATGACAAGGTTTACTAACAGGTCTCACATTGCTCGAGCTATTCTTGAGAGTGTGTTATCAAGTTAAAGACGTGCTGGATTCAATGCACAAGGATGCTGGAGACTAAGGCGAAGTAATGAATGATAAAGGGGAATTTGTGCTTAGACTGGATGGTATTGCTACTATTAACAACCTTTTACTGCGGATTTAGGTTTGTTCTTGGCTTATTTATGAAGACTGGAGAATACTTTGGGAAAAATCTCACACCAAAATCAGTGTAGAGATCGATGTGTATTAATAATATTGATCTGTACAATATAGGCAAGTTATTGTATAGGAATACAACTCTATATACAAAATAGGAAAATAAACTAATCCTATTTATTTACATAACCATATCTGTCACCCCCTCACAAGTTGGGTGGGTTTGCTAACCATGGCCAACTTGTCAGGCAAAAATAAGAATCTATGCCGAGTTAATGGTTTCGTGAAGATATCAGCAGCTTGGTCATCAATTGGAATGTGACGAACCACTAGTGATTTGGATGCTACTCTCTTGTGAATGAAATGAAAGTCGAGTTCCAAGTGTTTCGGAATGAAAAATTGGATTTACCGTGAGATACGTCGTGCTCAAATTATCACACCATAAGGTAGGCAGGCAAATGATCGAAAAATCAATTTCTCGCAATAAAAGTTCAATCCATGCCAATTCTAAAGTAGTATTTACCACGGCCCAATATTCAGCTTCAGTAGAAGAATGTGATACTGTACGTTGTTTCTTTGAAGTCCAAGAAATCAAATTAGTTCCATGAAAAATCCCAAATCCCGTAGTTGAACGCTGATTCGTAGAGTCATAACCCCAATCAGAGTCGGAGAAACCTTGTAAACGAACACTAGACTGTTGAGAATATCATAGCCCATGGTTAATTGTTCCCTGCAGGTACCTCAATATGCGCTTGAGGGCCTGCCAATTAGCAAGATTTGGTGCATTCATAGATTGTGCTACTTTAGTACTGTGTAAGCCACGTCCAGTCGGGTAATGTTAAGATATTGAAGACCCTCGACTAAGCTGCGGAAATGTGTGATATCGGTGTAAGGACACAAGATAAGGTCTGATTGTTGCACATGTACTGCTGGAGTCAAAACTGACTTTGGGATGACCATGTTAGCTCGAGCTAATAGATCTTATGTGTACTTCCGTTGAGATAAAAATAATTGACCATTTCGTCGAAGAAATTCAATCCCCAAAAAATAATTAACCTGACCCAAATCCTTAATTGCAAAATGTGATTGTAAAAAGGAAATCAAATGTGAAGCCTGACGATGATCGTTACCAAGAACAAGCAAATCATCAACGTAAATCAAGCAGAACAAGACATAATTACCTCGACGGTAAAAGTAGAGAGATACATCAGCCCTCGAACCTGAAAAACTGTAGGACTGTAGTGATTGTGTCAACTTTTGATGCCATATACGCGACGACTGCTTAAGGCTGTATAGTGATTTTCATAACCGACAGACATGAGTGGGACAACTCAAATCTGTAAAACCAGGTGGTTGGACCATATACATCAGAGTATCAAGATCACTATGTAAGAATGCATTTGAAACATCCAGATGAGTTATAAACCAAGAATTACTCACAGCTAAAGAAAGAAGAAGTTAAATCGTAACAGGCTTAATAGTAGGACTGAAAGTGTCTGTGAAATCTATACCAGGGCATTGATGAAAGCCCTTGGCAACCAAGGGAGCTTTATAACAGTCAATTGAACCATCCACTTTGAGTTTGGTTTTGAAAACCCATTTGTATCCTATAACATTTGTTGCTTCAGACAAGGGAACAAGTTCCTAAGTACTATTACGGATGAGAGCGAAGTACTCATCAGACATAGCAGCTCGCCAGTGTGCATGTTTCATGGCCTTAGAATAATAGGTATGATCATTAACAGAAGTACTAGAATAATTTGCTTGGGGTTCGAGCTGTCGTAACTATGCTCGAGAAACACGGTGTGCCGTGTCTAAAACTCGCGAGTCCAAGTGAGTATCTCGATTTTGAAAGTCAGCCACAAGGGAGAGACCAGGGGATAAAGGTTCGGTTTGGGCATAAAGTTGGGTTAATGTTTTTGTTTTGCGAGGATGGCTAGAGGGCGGTGAAGGATTTTGGGAAATCGGTACTACAGAAGGTGGTGACGGTGAGTCTGGTCTAGGGGCAGAGTTAGGTGATTCGGTTTGGGATAGTCTAAGAGTATGGGGGGCAGGCAGCTGTGACAAAGGAGCCAGTTCGGGTTTTCTGAATATGATGGAGGGCAGCGGTGTATCGGAAGATGGATCAAGAACGGGGGGCATCACAAGATCCGAATAAGGGAATACATGTCTATCAAATACGAAGTGGCATGAGATAAAATATTTGTTAGATAGGGGGTCAAAACAACGATAGCCTTTATGAACTCGGCTATAACCAATAAAGATACACCGACGAGAGCGATAATCAAGTTTGTTAGATGGATAAGGATGCAACCAAGGATAACACAGGCAACCAAACACACGTAAACAAGAATAATCAGGAGACTCATGAAATAAATGATGATAAGGTGAATCAAACTAAATGACACTAGAAGGCATACGATTAATTAAAAATATAGCTGTATCAAACGCATAGGACCAAAACTGCATTGGTAATTTGGCACAGTGAAGTAACGCAAGACCTGTTTCAGCCATATGATGATGTTTTCTTTCAGCATTACCATTTTGGTCAGAGGTATAAGGACATGACATACGATATTGAATGCCATTTTGTTTAAGGTATTTATGAATTGAAGTGAATTCCCCTCCCCCATCAGACTGAAAACATTTAATGGAACGATCAAAATATTTCTCAACTATAATACGAAACTGAATAAAAATTGAAAGAGCATCTGATTTGTGTTACATGAAGTAAACCCAACAATATTTGCTGAAATGATCATAAAATAAAATGTAATATGAAAAACCATCGTGAGATCTAACTGGGGCCGGTCCCCACACATCTGAACAAATTAAATCTAAAGGTTCTGAAATGATAGACTCTGAAATAGAAAAAGGTAAACGATGACTCTTACTAACGGAATAGTCCAGACACAATTGACTATTAGACGACTGATCTAGACACTTAATATTATTCTAACGAAGAACCCGGCTAACAATAGGAAGTGAGGGATGTCCAAGTTGCTCGTGACACGTAGTCAATGATGTAGCATGAGATCGAATTGGAGAACGAGATGAAGACGCCATTGTGTAGGGGCCATCTCTATTCTGGCCGCGGAGGATCACCTGTTTGGAAGAAGGTCCTTCACAATAAAAAAGCATTAAAAAAACTCAACAGAAACATCGTTAGCTTTTGTTAGAGCACCAACCGAAATTAAATTGGAATTTGAATGAGGAACATGTAACACTTGATTTAATTTTAACAATGTATTAGGAACACAAGATGACCCAATGTTATAGATTGGAAGTTTAGAACCGTTACCTAGTTGGACTTCCTCAGGTCCGGAATACTTAGAATGAAGATCCAGGTTTCCTAAATCGGAAGTAAGATGATGTGTAGCACCGCTATCCATGATCCATGATTAGTCTGAAGGATGAATGGTAGTAAAGTTGGAAATTAGTGAAGGACGGTTGGGATTGAGACGCGGTGAGGGACATTGTCTAGAATAGTGGCCAATTCCCTTGCAATTATGACAAATCAAAGACGAGACATCCATTAGAGCCTGTTGAGTGGAAGACACATGTATTGGCGCGGAAGGAAGTAACCCAGGTCCATAATTTGGCAAAAATTGAGTCTATTGGCCATAATTAGGCTGCTGCCTGTATGTATATTAGCCTCGGTGCTGCTGGCCGTGAGTCCATTGTTGACCAGGGGTTCCGAATTGGGCTTGTTGGTGACGGTAAGGCTGATGTTGTTGCCTACCGTGCCCACGCCCCCGACTTCCAGCTTGTTGTGAACGAGTAATATGAGCCGATACATGTTTTAGATCCTCAACCGGGCTTTTGTCCTTATGTAATTGTCGCTATTCAGTTAATAAGAGACCAAACAGGTCATCAAATGAGACGGTAGTCATACGAGCTTCTACAGACCTACAGAAATCGCGATAAATACTATTCGAGCCACTCAACCCATCCAATATAGCATCAACCAAATCTTTATTCGATACATTACATTGAAGCGAAACAAGTCTATCAAAAATTAGCTTAGCACGTTGCATATATTCTGTAATAGATTCATTACCTTTCTTTAAGGTATTCAATTGTTGTTTAAGATCTCGAGCCTGAGCCTGAGACCCAGATGCATAAGTAGTTTCCAGTTTGACTCATGCCTCATGAGCAGTTTTAACGCCAACAACCTGTGGTAGGATCGAAGGCGAAATCGAATTCAAGACCCAACTACACACTTGTTGATCTTGCCTTTTCCAATTGAGGAAATTGGGATTGGGAGAATTGTCAGCCATAACCTCGGCTGGAATTGCAATAGTGCCATCATTAAATTTGACCAAATCACAGCCCGCTAACATTGCAATAATCAATGTTTTCCAAAGAACGAAATTTTCAGAATCCAATTTTAATGGTAAGTGATGCGATACAGACGGAACAAAAGGAGGGGTTGTGTTATTCGAAACAGAAGAGCTAACCACAACAACAATGGACAAAGGAACAGTAGAGGCAGTAGTCAACATCTTGTTGAAAGAAGAAAAAAAATCTAAGAGAAAGAAGAATAGGAAAAGAATCACTGGCAATTAAGGGAGAGACCGGCGGCGGCGGCGGTTAAGCCTAAAAGGGCTCTGGTACCATGAAGACTGGAGAATACTTTGGGGAAAATCTCACACCAAAATCAGTGTAGAGATCGATGTGTATTAATAATGTTGATCTCTATAATATAGGCAAGTTATTGTATAGGAATATAACTCTATATACAAAATAGGAAAATAAACTAATTGTATTTATTTACATAACCATATCTGTCAATTTGTTGGCGAAAGGGCGTTTCTGGTCCTTGCGGTATAACTCATTTGCCAATTTAGTCCCTCTGTTATTCGTGTTACTCATTTGGTCTTTATGCTATGCAATTTATTACCCATTACCCTATAAGTCCCTATACTATGCAATTTGTTACTTTTTCGGGCCCTGTAGTGTAGAATCTATACTGATGTAACAATGCATAATATGAACTAAAGGCACCAAACAGGTAAGAGCTTGCAGCATAGGGACCAAATAGGTAACCTGTATACTAGAGGGACCAAATGGGTAAATGGATTATACCACAGGGTCCAAAAAGGTGGTTTTTCCATTGTTTGTTTATTAATTAGCTATAATCTACTATGCTGGCTCTAAAAACCACTATTTATTTCAGTTGTTTTGGAGATAATTTTAAGCCATTGCATCTGCTAATTTTAATCCGGTGCTTGAATGTCCTCTTTCCAAATGATTTTCAGGCGGACTTGCTGGGGAGCCCAGTTGTGAGACCAGCTGACATAGAGACAACGGCACTCGGGGCAGCTTATGCTGCTGGTTTAGCTGTCGGTGTTTGGACAGAAGCACAGGTATTTAATTCTAACGAAAAGGTTAAGAAAGATACTATCTTTAGACCTTTGTTAGAGGAGAATACGAGGAAAAAGAGGGTCGAGTCTTGGTGCAAGGCTGTTGAAAGAACTTTTGGGTTGGCCGATCTTGCGATCTGAAGAACTTCACATTTGATCAATCAAGTGTTTTTCGTTTTTCCAGACAATAATTTTCGATGGTTTCGTTTAACTAGGTGACCTTAGCATAATGTAGATACTTCAACTATCATGTTGCTTTTGATGTTTATATTGAAGTGGTCAGTACAATATAAATTAATAAATTGCTGATCTATTATCAAATTTATTCATGATGTTTAGAAAAGTACATTAACTTCTTGATAAACTATGTATGCATATCAATATATTGTCATATGTCAACGATATCGACCAACGAAACACCTGAACACATGATCATACAACTAGTAACACGAAAACATAAATTCTTCAGTGTGATACAACACCGTGTATCTCCAGTAAGGATTGACATAAAGAACAGTGACAACTCCTACAAAAAACACCAGAAAAGAAACTGAAAAGCTCGTAAAAAGGACCGCGACATCAATATCATACCATTTCTCGTCTTGTTTATTTGTCAATAACGATGGCGACTCCTCAGGATCACCACTGCAGCGTTTCTCCAGCTGAAGTCCACAGAGTAACGGGTTTCCTTCGAAACTGCTTTTGTCGAAAGTACTAAACTGCCCTTTCCTGTCTGGTATTCTCCCTGACAAGTTATTGTAAGCCACAGAAAACACTGCCAGGAAGTTCAGAGAGATTAATTCTGAAGGAATCTCTCCACTCAGCATATTGTGAGACAAATCCAAACTCTCTAACTGAGCAAGGTTCGAGAACGACCCGGGAATCGAAGCTGAAAAATGATTCCCTGACAGGTTCAAAGCATGAATTTGGTAAAGCTTCCCTATCTCACTCGGGATTTTGCCTGTCAAGTTATTCCTCGACAAATCCAATCCCGACATGTAGTTCAGAATGTCGCCCTTATAAGTATCGGATCTATGTTTCGTAACAAACTCGATTTCTTCCTTGAAGAAGAGGTTAAGATAGAAAACATTATTAACATTTCCTAATCCTTCTGATACTCCGGTAAAACCTGGATACCCACCAGCTGCAATACTCTGCTGTAATTTGAATGTTCCTTGCCATTTTCTGCCCGGAAGGATAGATTGTAGAAGCACCGAGGTATAGACCCAGAAAAGAAATTCCCCAAAAGATCCATT
Source organism: Euphorbia pulcherrima (assembly GCA_947683365.1). Taxonomy (NCBI): domain Eukaryota; kingdom Viridiplantae; phylum Streptophyta; class Magnoliopsida; order Malpighiales; family Euphorbiaceae; genus Euphorbia; species Euphorbia pulcherrima. Next base: position 13,313,721 of record CANTUS010000016.1, read on the forward strand.
AGGCTGATCTTATTCATTTGACAAAACCACTTAGGGATTAATCCTGTGAATTTATTCCCTCCTAATAAAAGAACTCGTAAACTTGGAAGAGCTACAATAGCTTCAGGAATTGTACCTGACAGTTTATTGTCTCTCAAATCTAATGTCAACAATGTAGAAAGATTCAGAAAAGCTTCAGGTATTGATCCTGAGAGCCTGTTACCTTGCAAATTTATATGTAATGGATCTTGAGATAAAATCGAATGCGAAAATCGTAAATCGAAGCAAGATGGCAATGATCCTGAAAGGCGGTTGTAAGAAAGGTCTACATATCCATGGCCAAGGAGTTGGCAGGAAATTTTACCTTTGAAAAAATTGTCCTGCAAACTCAGGTATCCTAAATTTGTAATGTTACCAATCCAGCTTGGAATTGCGCCGTGTAAGCTGTTGTTGCTTAGATCTAACATCAATAACCAATCGAATTTTATCGGGGAAACTGGTAAAGTTCCAATGAATTTGTTGTCATTCAGTTACAGAGAGAACAGTTGTGTCAGGTTAAACTCACCTGTGAATATTTCGCCATGGAATTTGTTATGAGATGGCTTGAGTTTGCTCAACGAAATGCAACTCGAAACAAATTTCACCGGAATTTCCCTAGAGAAGTTATTGTGAGCTAAATCTAAACCTACCAATTTACATTCTCCATCAGCTGAGAAACGAAAATCGCCTCAAAAATGATTTCTTGACAAGTTCAGAAACTTGAGATTCGGAAACATTAATGTACCGAAATCATTAACCATCCCATTGAAGAAATTATCAGAGACATCAAACCAAGTTATTTTAAACTCGGGATTGTAAGCTGGGAAACTCAATTGACCAGTCAAAGAGTTATTCATCAGTATTTAACTGCTCAAGTCCTGTATTGTTTTGAATCAACCAGTCCGAGAAATTTCCTTCTATTAAATTATGAGAAAAGTCAACCATTTTCAATATTTTCTGATGAAATAGAAATTCAGGGATTCGAGTTAGACCGCAGTTTTGCAGCACAAGAAGCTTCAACTGGAATGATGGAATCCAATCAGGATCATTGACAAGGTTGAATCTTGTTTTGGGACTAGAAAATAGAACGAATCGAAGATTTGAATTATTAGAGAATGTTTCGAAAGAGAAAGAGCCGTTAAAGAGATTGGAACTAAGATTGATGTAAACGAGAGATGTAAAAGAAGATAGCCAAGAAGATGGAATATGGCCAGTAAACGAGTTGAATGAAAGATCTAAGTATTTAAGAGATGTCAAGTTGTTTAAGCAGAGAGGAGCATTTCCTTCCAAATTTGGGTTGCTTATGAAAAGTTGTTCCAGGCTTGTTAATCCACACAAACCTGTTAGATAAGATATTATGAAAGATGATCAAGTCACCGTTTTACAGCAGCAACAAGCAACAACTTCCTTTAATAATCGTTAGTCTAGTGTACTCACTTGTCGGAGAGCCATCGAACTGATTGAACGATACTGATAATTGTTCGAGGGAAGGTGGTAACACAAATTCTGGAAAAAAGGTAAACTAAGTATGAATTTTAGGAAATAAAAGTAAATCATGAGATAAAAATAAAGAGTCAGGCCTATTGTGCAGTTTTTTACCTGGTGTCTGTAGGCTGCCATTAAGATGATTATTATAAAGTAAGAGTACCTTCAGATGTGTCAATTTAGCCAGTTCTGCTTACAAAGAAAAACATTAGTACTAATTAATCTGTGTTACATTTTGAATTATTACTCATTGTTTTTTGGTTCAAATCTATTTCAGATATATATAGTGTTGGAAATTAAAACACTCAAACAAACAACTTCTATTAAACTCAAAAATATTACAAGAATACTCTTACTCAAAATACAATACTACAACTCACTCTTTACTTCTTTTCTCTCTAAAGAAGTTCTTATTTTTGTTGATGAAAAACAACTAAAGAACTCACCTATTTATAGGTGAATTATACAACTCCCAACTCCTACAATTAATAACCACAACTCTTAACTAACACAATTACTTACCACCACCTCCAACTAATACAATTAATAGCCAACTTATTTAGTCAATTTAATGGCCTCCAAATTGGTTGTAGTTAATAGCCTCCAATTTAATTATCACACACAAAAATCTACATACTTAAAATACCTAAATAAATTTACTACATTTTAGATTTGTGGGCTTGGACTCCAATTGATTGGATTTGGATTTTGGGTTTCCATTGATATGGATCAAGTTTATAATCCAACAGCCCCCCTTAAACTTGATCTTGTCATTCCGAGTGAGCTTCTCAATCTGAAGTAGTTTTCGCTTGAGAGCGGCTTAGTGAATATATCCGCAATTTGATCTTGTGTCTTCACGTATTCAAATTGTACTTCCTTTCTTGCAACATACTCTCTTATGTAATCGTAGCGGATGTCGATGTGTTTGCTTTGATCATGGAATACATGATTCTTTGCTAAGGCAATGGCTGACTTGTTGTCAACACGGATCTCAGTTGGCTCCTCTTGCATTAACCCAATCTCCTTCAATAAATTTCTAAGCCAAATTGCATGACAGACGCACGAGGTTACTGCAACATATTCTGCTTCACATGTTGACAAAGTTACAATTGGTTGTTTCTTTGACATCCATGAGAAAGCAGTGTCTCCAATGAAAAACACGAATCCGCTAGTGCTTCTTCGGTTATCTACGTCTCCACCCCAATCGATATCGCTATATCCAACAAGCTTGTAATCATTAGATACCGAATAAAATAAGCTAAAGTCGGTTGTACCTTTCAAATAGGGAAGAATTCTCTTAGCGGCTTTGAAATGGGTGGTTGTTGGTGACTCCATATATTGGCTTACTAATCCGACTGCATGAAGGATATCTGGCCTCGTGGATGTAAGATAGCATAGATTTCCAACCAAACTTTTGAAAAATGTTGGATCTACACTTTCCCCTTCTTCATGTTTGGACATCTTAATCCCGTACTCCACCGGTGTGCTTATCGGCTTGCAGTTATCCATCTTAAACTTTTTCAAGATCTCCTTCGCATAGCTTTCTTGTGAAATGAATATTCCATCCTTTTGTTGCTTTACTTCTATACCGAGGTAGTGCGACACGAGCCCCATGTCTGTCATCTCAAACTCCTTCGTCATCACTTTCTTGAATTCATCGAACATTCTTTGGTTGCTTTCAGTGAATATCAAATCATCCACGTAGAGGCACACGATTAAAATATCTCCATCTTTGATCTTGATGTACAAAGCGTGCTCAAAGGGGCATTTGTTGAAGCCATTTTCTCAGAAGTACTTGTCAATTTTGCTATTCCATACCCTTGGTGCTTGTTTTAGCCCATAAAGAGCCTTCTTCAATTTCAACACCTTATCGTTATGGCCTTTGACTTTATAACCTGGTGGTTGCTAGATGTAAACTTCCTCTCCAAGAACTCCATTTAGGAATGCCGATTTTACATCTATTTGATGAATTCTCCACTTATTTTGAGCCGCTAAAGAAATTATTAGTCTAACAGTTTCCAATCGAGCAACTGGAGCGAATACCTCATCGTAGTCAATTCCAGCCGTTTGACAATAGCCTTTTGCAACAAGCCTTGCCTTGTGTCTTTTGATCTCTCCCTTGGCATTTTGCTTTGTTTTATAACCCATTTGACACCTATTGCCTTGTGTCCTTTAGGAAGTGAAGTGAGTTCCCATGTATCATTCTTCTCAATGGCCTTGATTTCTTCGTCCATTGCATCTCTCCACGTTTTCTCTTTTACAGCTTCTTGAAATATCACTGGCTTGCAGTCAACAAATAGACAAAATAATATAAGATTGTCTAGTTGTTCAGTCACCTCATAGAGTTCTTGAAGACTTCTCGTACGATGCACTTCTCTTTCATCTTCAGTCTCGCTTGAGGATGGAGATGATGATGATGATGACCCATCTCTATGACTAGGAGAAGTTGGTAGAGTTGTGAGGCCTTATTGAAGTTGTCTTGGTTGCTCAGGTGTTGTCGGCTCATCTTCCTCGAATGGAGAAAAATTGAAGTCTTCCGGAGAAAAATTGAAGTCTTTCATTTGAGAATTAAAGTTCCATTCTCCTTCTTCATCAAATATCACATCTCGGCTGATGGGAAATTTTGGGCTTTCTTCCGCTCCATGGTTCTTGTGGTGTCTTTCCCCACACGCTTCTTGTAGGAGAACGATTTAATAGGTAGACTGCACATGCCACTGCTTTCGCCCAAAACTCCTTGGGTAGTTTCTTGATTTTGAGCATACTCCATGCCATGTTAAGAATTATTCTATTCTTCCTTTCTGCCACACCATTTTGTTGGGGGGATCTAGGAACCGTTAAGGGTCGACGGATTCCATGTGCTGCATAAAACTCATTGAATTCATTGGATGTGAATTCTCCTCCTCGATCAGATCTCATGGCTTTGATCTTACGACCACTCTCCTTTTCCACTGCTGCTTTGAACTTCTGAAACACTCCAAAGACGTCTGATTTCTGCTTTAAGAAATATACCCATGTTTTTCTTGAGTAATCATCAATGAAAAGAAGGAAGTAGTTACTATTAGCAAGAGAAGTTGGCTTGATAGGACCACACATGTCGGTATGGATGAGCTCGAGCGGTTTCTTGGCTCTATAGTCTGACTCCTTTGGAAAGCTTCTTCTGAATTACTTCCCTTGTAAACATCCTTTGCACAATTGATCAGGATTGTTGATACATGGTAAGCCTCTAACCATTCCTTTCTTCGATAGTAGCTCCAATCCTCCGAAGTTGAGATGACCAAATCGAAGATGCCATAGCCACGATGCGTCTTTGTAATACGCCTTCAAACACTTCGCAACGTCGTGTTGAATGTTCAAAGGAAACATTCTATTCTTTGACATTTGTACTTTAGCAATCAGATCTCCTTTGCCATCTCTTATTAAAAGACTACAATCTTTCATGTGAATATCATAGCCTTTTTCTAAGAGTTGGACCAAACTTAGAATGTTGCACTTCATATTAGGCATATAGTAGACATTTGAAATTAATTGGTGGCTACCATCTTTAGCACGAAAGAGGATGTTACCTTTCCCCTTCACCGATATCTTGCTGTCATCTCCAAATGAGACATCGCCACTTACTTCTTCAGTCACCTCCTCGAATAAGCTTCTTTTTCCGCACATGTGGTTGCTTGCACCGATGTCGAGATACCATGTGTTGTCTTGATGATCACTGTTGTTGTTGTATGCTAATAGTAGCGTTTCTTTCTCCTCAATCTTCTCCTCCACGAAATTTGCCTTCTCTACAACTTGATCATTTTGAGCTCTACATTCTGAAGTGTAATGCCCAAACTTTTGACAATTATAGCATCAGACTTGAGATTTTTCATACCTCGAGTTCGAATTTCTTTTCTACGACCTTACGTAGAGCTTTCTCCTTTCTTATAGTTGTTGTTAGAATTGTTGTTGTAATTCCAACTCCGTCTACGACCACGGCTTCCTCCTCGTCCGCGGACTCGTCCTCTGCCTCTGCCATGGTTGTTTCTACCATTGCCTTGGCCTTCACTCATATCCTTAAGTTGTAACTTGAGGAGTTGCTTAGAGATACCTTGCTTCTTCTTATGCTTTTCTTCATAGGCTTGTAGTGATCCTTGGAGTTCTTCAATCGTCATCTCCTCCAAGTATTTGGTTTCTTCAATCGTCACCACGATGTGCTCAAATTTGTGATCCAACGAGCGGAGTATCTTCTCTATTATTCTTACATCTTCTAACTTCTCACCGTTTCTTTTCAATTGATTAGAAACGACTGCTACTCTTGAAAAGTAATCGGAGATAGACTCGGATGGTTTCATGTGCAAGGATTCAAACTCACCTCTTAGTGTTTGGGGACGGACCTTCTTCACCTTTTCGACTCCTTTATACGAGGTTTGTAGCTTCTCCCATGCTTGCTTGGCGGAAGTTGCAGTTGAAATCTTTTCAAAACTGTCATCATCTAATTTTTTTTATTTAATATAAGCCCAATTGGATAAATTTAAATATGAAAACTTGTAATACCTTTTTCATATTTTATTTCATCCCATCAATTATAAGATTTGAAACAATTACACAAAATACAGTAGAAAAAATTGTTTTCCTGATTTTCTAAACACGATATATATGGTATATTCTATAGTTACTTTGTTTAATCATTATATTGCCTTTTTCACCATTGGATTAAAATAACCACCACTCATCTTATGGTGAAAAAGTGCAAACTAATGGGTACTTTGTAAATAACGTAAAGTAACCATAGAATGCACCCGATATATATAGCTTCAAGGCTTAACCCCTAGACCAAGCCTTTGCCATTTTATTGGTCATTTATTTATTTTACTTGGGTTAACCCATTAAATATCACAGATTGAGATTCTCTAAAGTTGAAAAATAACTTTAGTTAATATTTGAGCATATCATACCCAACCATTTCATTTTGAAGGGCTAGAATTTAATGTACATGCACTTCCTAAAAAAATTTTCTCTCACTTCCTCACACCCTATATCTCTCTAACTTTACTCTAAAGTTACTTTAGAGAATCCTAATCCAAAGATTAGTCCCTCCATCTTTCAATAAGTGTTACTTTGTGAGTAAAACTCTTTTGAAATATATTTCAGTTTTCGGATTACAATGCATTTGTAAATAATAAAAAGATTGTAAAAAGAAGAATTATTTTAAAGGTATACTAGTTTTCCATCCTGTTTCAAAAACTAGTCACTTTTAAGTTTTTCATCAAAATCAATAAACATTTAATATACTATTAAAATAACTAGTATATACTTAATAAAATTCTCTTTCATCTTAATTACTAATTGATAATTTCATCAATACTTACTCTTTTCCCTAATTAATATAATGGTAAATTGAAAAAAAAATTGTGAATGCTGTATTAATATTCTAAAAACGACAAGTAAAAGGAACAAATGTAAAAAGCTTAAAACGACTAATTTTCAAAATCGAATGGAGTAGTATTTTTATTGTCTCATTTAATATAGTCTTAATATGCGAGAACTTGTCAAAAGTGACATTTATCGAAAAAATGAAAAAAGTTTTTTTTGTCATTAATTATGATGTTGGGACCCAACTGAGAAAAGTAATTACTACTCCCTATGATTAGGATTCTCTTAAGTGAGAAGTAATATTTAGGGAAATCTCTATGACATTGGCCATTCAAAATTAAATGAATTGATATGATTTGGTAAAATTTACTCTAAAATTTATTTTCAACTTTAGAGAATCCAAATCCTCCTTGAACAATAAAATTCTTATGGAAAAAACACAGAGAAAGATGACTGATGGTGAAACAACATTCATGGCTGCCTTTGGGTGGGCTTGCCGGAACCAATAGAGTTTTCGGGAGATTGGGTGGGGCTTTGCATCTGCAAGCCCTTGCCCAGCTCCGTCCGTGGCCTTGGAACAACAGCAAGCCCTTGTGAATTGGAAGTATCGAATTCAAATCCTAGAAACAATCTCTCCATAACCAAATCGTTAAATTGGATCAAAATAAATTATTAATTTGGTATCGTTATTTGTCATTTTGTTTGGTTTAAAGTATTAATAAATAGGCTTTCTAGCCTAAAATTAGATTATCAAAATACTTATCATTCGCAATTTTTTAGGTAATTTTTTCATTATTCTTCCAACTATGTCCTTAGTATTAATTGCACTTGGATTAAAAAATTAAGGTATTAATTTGAGATATAAGGGTAATCTACTACTTTTATATTCTTAATAAATGAGTTTATTAAGGGTAAACTACTATTTTTCAACCCATTATTCTTCCAACTATGTCCTTATTAAGGGTAAATTACTATTCTCATATTCTTAGTAAATGAGTTTATTAAGAAGCGTGAAAATAAGTAAAAAATATGGAGAGAGTAATAATTTTTTATTGTTAATATAGTGTTTTGAGCTTATTTTTTCTGCATTTGCGTGTGTTTCTAATTGGATAATGTTCTCTATAATTTTTATACTGAACTGCTATGCGTCGCTCATTTTTACTTCCTGTCGCCCCCCCCTCATGCCCTTTCCTTCAAAAACTACTCTCTCCCTAACCTTAATTCAAAAATTTAAATTTCAACTCAATTTTTACTTTCAAATTCTCACCATAAGCACATTCAATTTCAAATTTCCGACTCAATGACACGTAATGGATGGGCGGCATGGTCAAACATCAATTCGGTTAAGTGTTTTCTGGCCAAATTTTTAAATTTCTACAAAAAAGGGCCTTTATCTCCAACAGCCGTCCATCCCGGATGCCTGTTTAGAGATAGGGCCATCCGGGATGGACGGCTCCATCTCAAAACGGCCGTCCGGGATGGAAGGCCATGAACAATAATGGCCATCCAAAATGGACGGCCATCAACAAATGCCAGCCAGCATAGCTGGTCGGCCATTAGCAATGTCGGGCGGCCTGCATGGCCGACCTACATTAAAAAATTGATTGTTATTTTTTAAGGATATTTTTATCTTTTCGCGGGGGCGACGTAAAGTAAAAACGGGTGACGCTTAGTAAAACCCATTTTACACAATAGAATATTTCCTCAGGAAAACCTCAGAAATGTTGGTTAAATAGACAAAAGACAAGGGTTTGTGTATTACACGTTAAAACGCGGTTCCCTGCCAATGTTTTCCATATTGGTGGCGCCAACATAGATATATCACACTCTTATTCCTCGGATTACTCAAGTATATTCCATGATTTGGTCATACTTAGAACAAATTTTCTTGCTTTCTTTTCTCTTAATATGATTTGTGTTGGTAGAATTCCACTTAACTATGAATATTAAAGTTTTGATAATGGACCTGTTAAAGAAAACTAGTATAATTAAACAACAACTGATTGCAACACAATGGTTGTTTAATGCTAATTGCTGGAACCCATTACGCCTACACCATTATTAATCTATATATCTGGACCGGTAACAGTTATGGACATTTGAGAATTAAGAAACAATTTTTTTTACCACAAGGTGTTTTAGATGGGTTTCAGCCGTGGGCGACACCTTTAAGTAATGTCTACATCCAGCCTAATTTCCAATCGCCAATCTGCGGTACCTCAAAGGGCAAGATGGCTGACCTCAAGATTGAAGGTTGCTCCGTACACATCCTAGGGTGACTCAATGATATTCAAATTCAACATATAGTTTTTTAATTTTTGTGTGAGAATTTAGTACATTGAATATTTTGACACGCCGTGTCTTAATTTTAGAAACAGAATAATTAATGGGTTGTGTCGGAAGTTTGTTCGGAAAGTAAATAAGAATCGAATCTTTGAAGTGTGAAATTTTTTTAATGTTACGTGTATCGATGAAATCCAAAATGATACGAGTTCGACTCTATCAATACATATGGTAAAATTAGTTTGAAAATGTTCGACTTCGAGTTTTGTGTAAAATGACTTTAGAATACTAGAAACAATGAAAGAGCTTGTTGCACTTTGAGCCATGAAAGAGCTTCTTTACATGATATTGTACAACATAAGTGACAACCTTCAAATAATTGTCAAGTTTGCTTCATAGTTCATATTTTCCCATTCCCTATACAGTGGATAACTGATTAGCATGGTTGCCAAATCCGGCTCGGTCTCTCAAATCAGTAAAGGTAAAGGGTAAGGCTTGATATTAATAAAATGAGGCCTTAGACAAAAAATTATATAAGAATAATAAAATAAGCATTTTGATAAAAAAAGTTGTATTTATGGGGAATTGAACACATAACCTTTGGGTTAAAGTTATTACCTATCAAGCTAACATTAATTAATGTTTATGTTTACACTCCTCATTTTAATTACTAAATTCTTAAACAAAAATATATTTTTGGGCCCCTTCCGACTATAAGCCCTAGGCGGTCGCATTTCGTGCACCTCCTATTGGGCCGGCCCTATAAAGGGTTAAAGGTTAATGGGTCAACCGGGATTGAACTGGGGTTCAATAATTTAGAATAAATATATTAAAAAATATATTTTTTAATATTTTTTACTATTAAAATATGATAGAATAAACAACAAACTATTATCTTGTATTAAAATTAAGATTAAAATTAGTGTAACGATACTTAATATTTTGATATGTACACATAATTAATTTTCCTTACTCATTAAATAGTATACTAATTGTAAAATAAATAAAGTTTTTTATACTTAAAAAAACTAAAAAAAGTTAATCTATAGCAAGATTAAGGCTCTGTTCTTTTCAACTTTTAAAAGTTGAACTGAACTGAAATTGGTTGAACTGAACTAAAATTATTTCAATGTAAATTTATAACTATGCATGGCTGAACTGAATTGAACTGCACTAAACTAAAGTGTACTGAACTGAACTGAACGACATTGAATTATAGTCCAAAATAACAGGGCCTAAAATCTAAAAAAAACAAAAAGGAAAGCAAAGGATACAATAAAAATATCTATAATCAATAGTTAAAATAAAAAAGTATTAAAATTATTGATTGTACATATAAACAAAACTATAAAAATTAAAAAGTTATAACACAAATTATGAAATTAAAATTGAAGAAATTGGGATAAAAGAGCAATAAGATACACATATAAAAATTGAATTCACTTTAAATCGTCTAAAACTTAAAGACTACGATTTAATAGGTTTTTATTTAATATAAACTAAAAATATTTTCAAATTATTTACGTATTATTCAATCCAAGGTCACCGGTCCAACTGTTGGGTTAAACGGATAATTAGCGGATCACTATATAGTGTGTTTATAGGGTCACCCGACCCCGTTATTATCACCGGATCCGGATTTTTCCAGTCCGACCAGCCGGGACTTACAACACTGCTGATTAGTACTTAAACTCAGCTCAAGGAGGTGCAGGGGATCATACAGTTACTAGGGATTAGGGAAGGATCCAGACAGTTGATTGGCTCCAAGATTCAATGCCTTAAGTGATACAAGAATAGGAACAGTTGATAAGATAGTGTTGTTGAAGTAATTAGAAGAAAGATCCAAAGCCTTTTAGCTCATGAGGATTTCCACATAGTTCACGCGATTTGAAGGTGCGAGATCTATATAGTCGACTTCACCTAATATGAGAGTAAAGCTTAATTGGCTTTTATTGTTGGAAGTGTCATACTTGTAAAATGGTCAAATTATAGTATTTCAAATATTTGTCACAGTTTATACTGCGAATCAAGATTATAAAATCAATCAAATTCATTTCATTTTCATATATAAAATTAGTAAATGTATATTATAAATTAAAATAAATTAGATTGCATTGTATTGATCTCTTTCAAAAAACAAAATTTCAAAGCACACTGAAAATAGTATTGGAAATGAGATAACTTACTAAAAGTGAGGTGCTTTGCTAAGTTAGCCTTTGAGGCAACAAGAAAGAGGCCCAACTTCAGCTCAAATCCAATTATTCCGGTCATTTCCCCATTTTGGCCTCCTTCAAACCATCCTTCATTTGTTGCTTTCTTTACAGGTAAAACACTAAATAGGCTACTTTTGCAAATTAATTACACGCAAAACTTTGATGATGTCATGCGATTAAGGTTATTATTTTTATTATTTTGACTTATTTTACATTTATCTTACAAACCGTTCATTTTTTCCGACATGCTGCTTTAGACTTCTTTATTGGTCTCATTTTTATCTTCTCTTCCAAACTCCATTCATTATTGATATATTTTTTTCAATTTTTTTTGACTTATTACAAACCTATTACATATCTGTTAAATTGACTTGTATCGGGCTTATAAGCCCACAAAACTGCATATCCCAGTCTCACACAACCCCAAACAACTGAGTAGTATAATGATGACGGTATCCACTAGTTTCCATCAAACTTGAAAATCATCCAAAGATTTCAGGAAGTATACAACGTTGAACTGAGTTTCGTGATGTAACAGCATCGTTTTCCACACCATCGCCATCCTATGATTTAACAAAGGAAATCACACATTAAAACATCTTATAGCATCTGACTGACCTAGAAACTCGAACTGATTGCTTACCCATCGACAAGCTAAGCAAGTTTTGGAATAAACTGTTTGTCACGTATACGATTTATCTCGTACTGGTTGGTTTTCCACAATGTATCTTGTATGCAGATGACTTATGGCTACTTTTAATTTCTCCAGTGATTTACTATTTCTACCCTTTTTCTTCTGCTTATTTAGCATAGTCACTTTCTTCTGATGCTCATATTTCACAACTTTCCAAAATAAATTTCAACCTGTTACAAACCTTTCACTTTCCCACTGAGACCCCACATGAAAATTTTCAGAAAAAAGAATATATGAAATTCGAGAGATCATACCATACTCCTGGATAAGCAGCATGTTTAGTACAATAAAGTTGAAGCTGATGTGAAATAGTGATTCTGTTTACAAATTGTATAGGTGAAAGCTGCAATCCATAATCAGCACCATAAGTTTTTCTGTGAAAGACGTTATCCACGCCGAATCTGTCTGGTTCACTCTCTCTGGCACACCGATGGGAATAAAATGGTTCCCTTGGGAATATTTTATGACTCTGTCAATAGGAAATCCCTCTCAGCCATGTGTGGCACCAATGCTATCGGCGTTGTAATGAGGCTATCGGATTCTGGTGACCAGATGCTCAGAATCGTGAATAAATATGATAAACCTTCCAATAACATAATGATCAGAGAAACTAAATGAGGAAGAGAAAGTGGATTGTTGATCCCAGAACGTAGTTGGGTCCCTGACTAAGGAAACTGCATAGCCGATTTAAGGAAATTGCATTGCCTATGAATTGCCTGGAAAGTTAGAATTTAACACTATTGTTTTCTTCTTCTTTCAAGAAATCAGATCTGTTTAATGTAGCTTTAGCATTATATTCTGAACTTAGAACCCATGTCACCTCTTCCAAACTTGAGCAATTCTCAAAGGTTACTTCTCGAAGCCTTTTGAAAATTCCTGTCCGTAGAGCTCTGGATAATGCACATTGAACTCTTTTAAATGTTCTGGTTGATGGATTTCAAATGTCAATAGATTCTTCATATTTGCTAATGGGGTAATAGTGAGCGTCTTTGAACCCCAAAAAACTTCAAGTGAAAGAGATTCAGCACAGCTTAATAGTTAAGTGTTGTTGAAAAATGTATAAAGAGTACAACATAGGTTATTGTGATGCCTAGCACTTCAAGATGTTTCAAGGACAACAATGCATTTATATCCATATTTCTTACAGAAAGCATATCGCTTGCCTCTTCCTCTACGGAAAATCCACAGCGAAACATTTTTAGACATCGCAATGATGACAAACTAGGTATCAATTCTTTGGGAATCAAACGAAGTTGATCATCATATTCCAAATTCAAACACCTCAACTTTGTTAATGTTTTTAGTTTGATAGGCAAACATTCGATCCATGTGTGTTATAAATTAAGAGATTGTAATGAAACCAAAGTTGAAACTTCCCCGTGGTGCTACTATGATCCCGCTATTCGACAAATCTAAAACCGTTAAATTGTGCAAATATGGAGAATATCTAGGATTGATCATAATGAAGCATTATGGTCGAGTAGGAAAATGAAAAAATTGGGAGGACCACCAACAAAGATATTCACCATAGAATTCCCCATGGATTAAATCCATCTTATGGTTTCACTGGTTGTACTTCTAACACTTTCTTCTTCATAACAACATTGCTCTATATTTAATAGACCATGCATGAGGAATCTTGATAGAGAAGTGCAAGTGACAAGTCCATATTAGCCCATTACAGGTGGTATAGCATTGTTAGTTATTAGAAGGCAGCTTTTACATTATATAGTGGGCGTGTGGCAGTTTTTACCTTATATAGTGGGTGTGTGGTGTGTGTATGGGTAGGAAAAAGTGATTATTCTGTATTTTTGGCTCTTTGGCGCCTCTTTTATTGTATTGCTCTTTCCATTTCCATTATAGTTTTCCTTTCATCTTTCCATTGTTAAGTTGTTTAGTTTTTTGAAATTTTATTTTGAGTTTCCATCATTGGTCCGACTTGCCGAATTTGAAATGGGGAAGACAAATGCTCAAAATATTGAAACAAGGGTTCAAGCACGTTTGGATTCTCACGAAGAGCAGATTCGAGAGTTACAGAATGGCATGAAGGAAGTTAAGCAAATCTGGAATCAGAAAAGCTTAAATAAGATGCATTCTGGGCTATTGTGCAAGATTTCATCAAAGAACAAGGCAAAAGACTAGTTGTAGAAGAAGGATTTACTTCAGAAGTGTTCACGGGTTTAGGCGGAGGAGAGAATAGCGCGGGTGGAGGTAAACATTCTCGACAATCCCATTTTTCTTCTGATGATTACCACTTAGCTACCAAAAGAGTCAAGCTACCCGAATTTCATGGGTACGATTCTAGGGATGGATTTTGAAGGCTGAAACTTACTTTGAGATTCATGGAACACCATCTGAAGTTCAGATTTGTTTGGCTAGACTCAATATGGTTAGGGTAACACAACATTGGTTTTCGATTGTAGAAGAGGTTTACGATTCTTTTACTTGGAATCAACTGAAAAAAGACTTATTGTAGCATTTTAGTGGTTTAAAAATTCAGAACCCCGTTTGAGCAGCTCTCTACTCTTCAACAAATTAGTTCAGTTCAAGAACACATTGAAGATTTTGAATATCTTCTCTCGTTGGTACCTCGAAAGACCGAGCCTCAAGTGTTAGTGTACTTTTTGGGAGGCTTATAAGAAGAAATAAGAAAGAAGGTGCAGCCTAATCGTCCGACGACCTGTTTTGCGACTATGTATCTTGCCAAGGATGTAGAGGAGATGCTTTTGCTGACTGATTTTCAGTTTTCCTCAAGGTGGTTATGATCTGCACATCTAGGAGAAAGAGATAAATCTAATTTGTTTTATGGGCTTTGTGAGCGGATGACGTTTCGGACGGGCTGTGAAGCCGAGCGGGAGGACCGATCTCCAAAAATATATGCGATGTGATCGTAGAAAATGGTTATGCATATTTTTAGTGTTCAAAAGATACGAGATCAAAATCACGTACTTAAAATAGAGTCACCACCCTGTTCAGCTCAATCGAGAAATTTTGGTACGATTTTTCCATTAGGTGGTAGACCATACCTTAAGTAGAGATTCTGAGTTCGGATGATGTTATCTATTTTACATTGGCCAAGTTAAAAGATTTCATTCTTCCTTAATCGGTTTTAATCCACTCTATTTATTGTGTTTTCGGTTTATATGTTGTTAGCATGTTATTCAAGCATCAAAAGTAGGAAATAAATAATTATTACAGTTATTCAAAAAATAAAATGCGGAAAATAAAATAATAATTACATGGCTTTCAAAATACCTATACATTTGTACATACAATGAATAAAATACCCGAAGGCCTAGCATTCATCTATCCTAAATCTACCTACACAAAACGGTTAGCACAAATACGGTACGTTGTACGAGGTGTATCACGTAACGTGCATAGTTAGTAAATAAAACAAGACCTGAATTAGCGTGAGCATGGAATATTTATTTACAATTTATGGAGCCCGATTGGATGGCTAAAAATGAGATTTAAACGGCGTTCAAGGGAAAATTTCATTTTTATCCAAATTTTAGACTCGATTGTTGTTTTAACCGAATTATTAGTGAAAATGCCACATGGTATGGGGTGAGGTATGTTTTCAGAAGGTTATGGACCTTCATCGTTGCACTATATATCCTAGCTTTGGAATTAAACTAGTTCGGAAATAAAAAATGAAAATAATGTCCAGAACTCCATACCGCCGGCAGCATCTCTGATGCCACTGGCGATCTCAGTCACACAGTTGTGAGCACCGGCTTTTGGGTGACCCGCAGAACGATGATGACTTTTTGCTCTAACCTTTTATGGGTCAGTCATTCTATCTTTCAGGAGTCGAATCGCATTTGGAAAGCTTCTTTTAGCGAATTTGTGCCTTTGACCATAGTTAAAATGATTAATATGCGTTTAGAATTAGCCGTTTTCTTTCCCTCGCGTGCAATAATTTGTTTCAAAATTTTTAATAACAGCCAAACATTTTTAGTGAGTCTCATTTATATTGTTGGATTCTAGACTCTCCGAGCTTTCTAGAATGTTAGGAATCACCTTAATCGGATAACTGTAGCATAAGTTATGAGCGGTCGAAGTCCGACCCTTGCCCTAGCCTAGCCCTCTCCCCGCCAGTGCCCTTGCTCCGGCGACGGTGGCCAGCACTGTCGCCGAAAGGTGGGGCAGCGTGGCTCATACGGCTTGGCGTGCTCCCCCGTGTCTGGGGGACCATGCCCCAGGCCACGTCGGCGATGCGGCCTAGATCAAGCTGCATCGCCTGACGCATCCTAGGCCAGGCTGCGTTAGGTGATGCAGCCTTGGCGCTAGTTCTCCCCTTCTCTGCATTCATCTAGGTTTTTTTTTGCCTTGCAAGTCGGGTTTCATGATTTTTCCATCAAATCCAAACATTTGGAGGATTAATTATGAGATTTTGCACTCTCTAGGGTCTATAAAAACCCTAAAAATTCAGATTTGGAGGACTTTTGCTCATTTGAAAAGAAAATTCTGATTTTAGAGTTTAAGGCTTTTTAGGAGGAATAAGTCTCATAAAGTGGTGGAAATCTAATTATCCTAATTTCGTAAGCTTTATTAGGCTTCATTCTTTAGTTTAAAAATTAAAATCAATTAAATATCTTAGCTAAAAAGTGATTAAAATAGGATTTAGGGACTTTTTCGTTACAAATCACTAAATCCCTTGCTAAATTGGTCACTTTTTCAACGGGTTTCGTCACAAATCCGCTACAAAGCTTGCCAAATGATTGGTTTGAGTCTCGGGAGTATATTCACGGCCATTAGGTAACTTTCTGAGTTCCAATCTATTTCATTTAGTTATTTATTATCTTTTGCTGTGTTTTTGGCTGGTTTTCCGGGCGTTTGGCCCTTATTTTTGACTTTTTATGATTTTCCGGCGAAACTTCGGTTGACCGTTCTAGCAAACGGCAGGCCACTTAAGCGACATGGCTGGCCAACTCAGCGAGTCGGCCTACCACGTCGCTTAGTCGGCCTACGTGACGCTCAATTGGCCAATCGGTATTTCACCGGATTTTCTGGGTTCTTTTCCCCCAAACTAAAAAATCAAAGTTATTTTAGCATTTTAAGTCCAAATCTACTGTGAGAATGTAGGAAACGGCTTGAAATGTCAATAATCTTGGGTTTTCGAGCACGAAAATGTCGATTCTGGCTTGTTTAGGCACTTTTTTTCGGTAGCCCACTTCAGTGGGCAGAAGGCCGACTGACTGTCATCTAGGCCGACTCACTAAGTCAGCCAACCGTGTCACTGAGTCGGCCTACCACCTTACTGAGTCGGCCTACTAGTAAAAAATGTCCAAATGGTCTCTGTTTGTTTTATTTTACGTTTTTGGCCCTGTTTTGTCGTTTTAATGCATTTTTAACCTCGATTTTCACCCGAAGAAGTTTCCAAAAATCATAAATAATCAATTAAAGTAATTTTTAATCTGCTGAAGTTATTTTATTAATAATTTAATTGGTTACATGTCTATTTAATGGCTTAAAAATGACATTTTTTTACTAAATAAATGCCTAATAAATCTTTTTATCCTAAATTAAAATCCAAATTTTTTTATGTAAATATTAAATTTGTTTTTAGGTTGTTCAATTAATTTATTTCATATTTTTTGGTTGTTAGATAATTAACTAATACAGGAAAATTGTGTTTTTAGTCCCCGAAAAATCCAAAAATATGTTTTCTCCATGTTATGTGTTCATTTCCTGCTGTTTATTCATTTATGCCTTATTTATTATTATTCTCATATATCTCTTGCCTCATTAGGAGCCGGGTCCAATTTGGTGAGCTCGGTTAAAATTCGATTTCGCTCTTTTATTTATTTATATGCTTTATTTATTTTCCCGCATTAGAAAAATGTATAGGTATTTGTAAAGCCTTGTAATAATTATTTTATTTGCTTTATTTACCGCTTTTTGTGTGATGTATGGCATATAAATCGAAAGCTCCCGAACAATAATCGGACTTAAATTGCATAAAAACTAAAGTCGCGCTTATTATAAAATAAACGGTTTGATTTAAAATTGAAAAGTAAGCAGCATCATCCGAACTTGGAATCTCTGTTTTAAGGTACGGTCTAACCACCCGGTGGGAATATCGTACCTAAATTCCCAGTGGAGCTTAATCGGGTTGCCACTCTATTTTAAAATATGAGATTTCAAGTCTCGTATCCATTGACTTGGAAATTGGACTTAAATTCAACTTTAACATCGCTTTTTCCACCATTATTTTCATCACGCCTAAAATAAGGATTCTCCCTTAGCACGCTTCACGCTCATTGTTTTTTCACCCCCCGTGCTATGCATCTCACGCGGTCCTCACGGGTGGGAAAGAGATCGCTAGCTCACTATGGCGACTCCGTCGGGGAACTCCTTTTAACTTAAAAATTGAAAAATCGCTCTCATTTTCAAAGTTTGGTTAAAGGATTTTGATGATGTGCCTAAATCGTTTTTACATCAAAGCTTTATTTCTTATGCCTTTTGAGTCCACCGCTTAGTTAGATTCTAAGTCTTAAGGTGCCATTATTTCACCCCCGTGAAGCTCACTTGTATACCTCATACCTGCCAGGAATTGGGGATATTTATGGGTGAAACACTTGTTTCAACCAATGTGTAATTCCTGCGGTCGCACTCATTTGAGGAGTGGTTGAATTATATGGAATCAAGGTAAATGAGACCCTTCTACAGTGTCCTTCCACGACACCAGCATTTTAAGACTATAAACCACGATAAATCTAGGCATAGCAACCCCCTTAGGCTCACTAAAATAATCTAGATTTGGGTCGCATACTCTCTTGCCATTCTCTGGCGCTAGAGTTAACTCCAGATTCCAAATTGGCATTGCGCGAGAGTCATAAGGTTGGAAGAGGTTTATTTGCTTATATGTGCTACTTGTGTTGCGCTTATGCATCCGCACTCTATGCATAGGCTGCTTATGGCCGACCTTTATTTTCGGTTTTCCCTTACCTTTACTCTCCCCTCGCTTGAAGGGGGAATTTAACAAAATGCCTGAGATCATTTGAGTCCCGACGACCCATATCTAGTTCGCTAGGCAAGGCGAGGAATTCACATGTCTCATGTATTTTAGGGTTAATCTTCGCATCATAAGTCATTCTGCTCTCTACCTCTCTAAGCCATCCCATTGTATATATGGCGTCCATGACTCGAATATTTATGTTATCATCCATCTCATTCATGGTTCGATTCAGGTTGATCATCTTCCAATTTCTCTAGCTAGGTCGAGACATCCTCATTGCTGCAGTGCTCTATGGTTGTATCTAGATCGCCATTTAATCCATCACCCAGTGAGTTCAGTGTCAGAATTTACTCTTTCAACCATGTCTGATACGCATTTGAATGATGCACTATATGAAGGCACTCATTCCTCTTCTCCCTCCCTACCTCATTAGGTCAAGGTTAGGGTCAGTCTCAGTTGGGTTCTGAGTTGGCTAATGCTATGGCTATATTCCTGCAATTAGATATGTTTTGGGCCACTATTCAAGAGCAAGTTAGATTGGCTCTTAGAGAGGAAAGAGAGACTCAGAGGCCAGAGGGGCCTATAATTCGAGCTCAGGGAGAGATCATTCAGAATATGTCTAGTCAATCTCCATTGGTTTAGAATTAGTTTTAAGCCCCACTGCTTCTCCTTGTTCATCCTATCCAACAGAGCTAATTTCAATTTGGTCAGAGTTTCTGTCAACCACCCTTATCATTTGCTCCACCAATCTTTGGTTTTCCTCCCCTTGTGCCTTTGAGGCCCATTAGCTAAGCTCCTATATTCTCGGCTTTCTCAGGAGGTTTTACCTCGCAAATGGCTATTCCCTCCAACAATTTCATCATCTCCTTGATGCCACCAACGTCATTTGTGCCATCTCCCCCCAATTTTGTGGTTACCTCGCACAGAACTACTTACTCCTAGAATCCTTTTGCTCACCCCTAAATTGAGATCCTGGCTCCTCTGACATTTCAGTTTGGATCATCTCTAGTGCTCAACAACCAGGTCATACAGCCTTCGATTACGACACCATACGCCAGGTCATGTAACCTCCTAGCGTGACACCCGAAATGGCAGCTTTCTTCAGGCAATTTTTGAATAAGAGCGAAGATAAGGAAGAGGTAAAAGATGATGATTGGGTGCCCAAGAATTTTTCAATGCCCTAAATGGAAGCTTATTCAGGTGAGGGACCTCCCAAGTCCCACATAGTGATGTATGAGCGGATCATATGTGTCCAAAAGATTGGGGATAAAATCCTGGCTAAGTTATTCCCGTGTACCCTATTAGGACCCACTCTCAAGTGGTATAATAAACTCTTGGAGCCCACAATCCTAGATTGAAAACTCCTATCTGAAGCTTTGATTACCACCTATAGATTTAATTCCACAATGGAGACCACCATTCAACATCTTGAGGCAGTCAAGAAAAAGCAAGGTGAATCCTTCAAGTCATTTATCAATAAACGGATGGCCACTCAGGTTCTCTTAAAGCAAAAGCTCAGCCTGAAAGAAATGATCCCAAAGTTGCTCAACGGTGCTCTCCCAATCCTCTAGAAAGAAATCAAAACTGACTCTTTTGAATCCCATCAGAAAGTTTTTTTAAAAAGCCAAGAAGATCGAGCACCAGGAGGAGAAAGAAAAGGCTAACAAGTCGAGTACGAATCGGCCATGGTTTAAGAATAATGAATAGTGAAATTGCACTAGCTCCTACTAAGGGTAAGTCACCTGCGGTGCAAACCATGGCTCAAGAGGAAGTATCAGTAGTTCAAGTCTCTCCCCCTTCTCAGCAACCGTTTGTATCCCCGTGGAAATTGCCTCTCGGAGTCATTTTTGCTAAGATGTATAAAGCGAGCCAGTTGAAGCCTCTGAATGATGTCTGAGCTCCTCGACCGGATGAAAAGGGAAATTTTTGCAAGTTTCATGTGCAAAAGGGGCATCAAATCGATCAATGTAAGGCTCTAGCTTCCACTATGACTCGTATGGTCAAGGAGGGAAAGATGGCCGAGCCAGCCAGGAAGCCAAGCACTATAGAAAACCCTTTGCCTAATTTTAGGGGCAAGGTCTCTATGATCAGTTCTAGCATTAAGGAAGAGTATGTTCTGGAAATGATATCCGAGGAATTTATAATGGTTATCAGATCTGGTCTCCCTTCGAGCTTTGTATTTGATATGATCTTACAGTCCAATCCTGTGGTAAGCTCCATGGCAATTGAAGAAATGGGGCAATAAGAGGAGGCCAAAATCGAAGATGTGGAAATGGTCAAAGCGGCGCTATTCAAAGTTAATGATTATGTTCTGAAGGGAGAGTATTCTAATGAAGAGTTTTAGGCTTTCAATATAGATGAGTATGAGCTTCGAGATTCGTCATTGGTATATGAGGAATCGCCATATCCGTTTGAAACCCCAGCCACAAAAAGCGTATCGATTGATGGAGTTCTGCATGTCACTTGCAGTGGTCGAGTATACCAGCCTAAGGATAACCATCTCCACATCAAGAATGATCCAATCTTTACCCCCGTTAAGAATGTAGCTAAGCTGTTGGCACCGTCTCCTTAAGTTGAAATAAGTCTCGATATTAATCCTCTAATTACTCTGTTGAAGATAACTTAAGCCCGATTCAACATTTGGCAGTTGGTTCTCAGTTCTGAGATTACCATCGGGCTCTGATTAAGAGGCTTCTAGAGCTTAAAGCAAAGCCTACTACTTCTATTATTGAGGTGTACAACATGATAGGAAAGGAATATCGCTTCTGAGAGGGGATGATCCAATAATGTACTCTAATCAAGACTTCCACCTAAGGGGTGCTCTCATAACTGAGCCTTGTTCATCCGTGCCCAGATCCTTAATAGGACTATCCCATGCGTTATGGTTGATGATGGTTCCTCCCTGAATCTATGCCCTCTGAAAGTTCTTCCTCATTTGGGTTTATCTGGGGAAATGCTCTAGAAATCTAACACTGTCATCCGTGCCTATGATGAGTCTAAGAGGGGTGTGGTTGGTGTGTTTGAAGCCGAGGTAATTATGGGGAGATTTTTGCCAAGGTCCAGTTCACCATTATCGATATCCCCCGTCACCTATTCTTTGCTCCTAGGTCGACCCTGGCTTCACTCTGTGGGACCAATCTTGTCAACGCTCCATCAAAAGATCAAGGCTATGGGGAAAGATGGAAAGATTAAGGTTATTGGAGCTGATCAAGCCTCAGTTATGGCCATCATGAAAGTGGAGGAGGAATCTGGAGTTCGTAATGCTGTTGTTAGTAGTGGGAAACCTAAGGCCCCTTGCTATAAGCGCTACTCATCTACAATAAGGAAGATGATGAAACGGCATGGCCATGTGCCAAGTCAAAGGCTAGGAAAGTGCAAGGCCAGAATGGTTGATCCTATCCCAATCAAAAAGCATCCAAAGCAAGCTAGTTTTGGGTACACCCCGAGGAAAGTTTATAGGTGTGTTCATCCATTCTACTGCAACATTATGACTATTTATGAAGTTCAAGGGAAGAGTGTCTACAAAGGAGAATCTGAGCCTATTGAGCATGATGGTCAAGTTTGGCCGGGTTTTGAGATCTTCAAGGATGTGTATGATTTCAAGAAGAGCTGCTTTATTGAGAAGGGGGAGAGCCCGATTAAGCCAATATCTGCTATTGCATCCGAATGAGAAAGACAAGGGGAATATATTTTCTAATTTAGATGAAGAGAAGCTTGTAGACCCAAAAATTGAAGATGTTGTGGCTGCTATATCTAAGGCCATGTGTGTTCTACTTAAGAAGAAGTGGAAGAAGAATGATGAAGCCAGTCCACTGACCGAGGCCGTAAAGAAGCTTGCCCGATCTCTTGCTACTGAAGAATGTATACTGTCTGCCAATCAAGTGAAAGCCGTAGATCATGATCTGGATGACCTGCTCATGGAACCTATCGAGGGTGTCAACTCTGCTGATGCTGCTGCTCAAGACCCTCTACCTATAGAGGATGACTCTATCTATAATGATGTAACTTTTAATATTTCTAGTGTTTTTTATAAGAACAATGTAGCCTATAAGACTTTAATTCAATGAAAGATTATGATTTTGCTTATTTTCTTGATGTCTTGCCCGATGGGGCTATGCATTCATTTAATAATAAGCATAATGTGTTTAGTATTCATGAAGTTTCTTTAACTGAAATAAACTTGAGTACAGATGATAACCCAAAAATGGTAACCCTTTCTAATGACTTAACCCGATAGGCCCATGCATTCATTTAATAATAAGCATAATGTGTTCAGTATTCATGACGTTGCTTTAACTAAAATAAACTTGAGTACCGATGATAACCCTAAAATGGTAACCCTTTCTAAGGACTTAACCCTTGAGATAAAAAGTGAGATAATTAAAGTGCTAAAAGATCATGTTAACGCTTTTTCTTGGTCGCATATAGACATGGCTGGGGTCGATCGCCATATCGCCGAGCATCGCATTCCAACCAATCCTAGATTCTATACTGTCAATCAAAAATTCCAAAGAATGAGACCCAAGTGGGCCAACAAGGTTAGGGCGGAGGTTGCTAACATGATTGAGGCTAAGCAAGTCAAAGTCATCAAATATCCGACATGGTTATCCAACATTATCCCTGTTCCAAAGAAGGATGGAAGCGTAAGGGTTGTGTGGATTATCGAGACCTGAATAAGGCTTCACCAAAAGATAATTTTCCTCTACCTCATATCGATGTGCTAATGGATAGCGCTGCTAGGGCCGCTACATACTCATTCATGGATGGATTCTCAGGGTACAATCATATTCTATTGGATATAATCAATAAGGTTAAGACAGCTTTCATCACAGAATGGGGAGTATTCTGCTATCGGGTTACGCTGTTTGGTCTGAAAAATGCTGGGGTAACATATCAGTGTGCTGTCACCACTCTCTTGCATGACATAATCCATAAAAAAGTAGAGGTCTATATGGATAACATGTTGGTTAAGTCTGCTACCAAAGAAGAGCACCCTGCGGTTTTGGATAAGTTTATGACTTGCATTGAGAAATATAACTTGTGCCTTAATGCAAAGAAGTGCATATTTGGGGTTACATCGGGAAAGCTTCTAGGCCACGTGGTCAGTCAAAGAGGGATTGAAACAGATCTAGATAAGATTAAAGCAATCAGGGACATGCCTGCTCTAAAGATAGAAAAAGAAGTCCAATCTTTCCTTAGTTCCATTCCATATGTCAGTAGGTTCATTTCTAGCCTTACTACCATTTGTGACCCAATCTTTAAGTTGTTAAGGAAGCGTCAGTCAATTATGTGGGATGAGCATTGTCAGATCGCATTCGACAAAATCAAGGCCTACTTTCTTCACCCACCTGTCCTTCATCCGCCCACCCAGGGCAAGCCGTTGATCTTGTAATTAGCAATTGATGACTCCGCCATAGGGGCAATGTTCATTCAGGAAGATGATGGTAAGAAGGAGCATGTGGTGTACTACTTAAGCAAGAAGCTTTTAGACTACGAACCTCATTATTTGATTGTCAAAAATACATGTACCACAATGGTTTGGTTAACTAAGAAGTTGTGCCACTACTTCCAGTCGTACAAAGTTTAAGTCGTGGCTAAGGTTAACCCAATAAAAAATCTTTGTCAGTCACCATCCTTATCTAGCAAGTTGTCCAGATGGTTACTGTTGCTTTTCGAATTTGATATTGAGTATGTCACGATGAAAGTTATCAAAGGTAGAGCTGTTGTAGAATTTTTAGCAAACCAAGCTCTCAACTCCAATTATGTCGAGAACTTGGACTTCCCCAATGAATAATTAGCTATGATTGATGTAGCCAAACCTATGTGGACTATGTATTTTGATGGTGCCACGAACAGATTTGGAGTGGGCCTCGGAGTCATCTTATTCACACTCGACAATGAAGTTATCCCTCTGTCTAAGCGATTGGAGTTTCCCACTACTAATAATGGGGCCAAATGCAAAGCTTGTCTATTTGGTCTTGAAGCCCTATTGCCTGTAGAGGCAAAGCACATTTCTATGATTGGGGATTTGGCCTTGGTCATCCATTAAGTTATGCGTGATAGCGAAATCAAAGAAGAGTCTCTCCATCCTTATGTCAATGCCATTTGGGATTTATAGGCTAAATTCGAGTTATGTCTATATTAGTATATCCCCCAAGACAAAAATCAGATGGCTGATTTGTTAGCTACACTGGCTTCGATGAGGAAAGGTCCTCAGAGCCAACCCATTTGCCCTCTGATCTTAGTTTTGAAGAAGGTTCCCCATAATTCGTGCGACATTGCCTAAGTCTTCACCATCAGTGACGAAACCTACTAGTATTGGGATATTGTGCGATTTCTTTAGAGCGGTCAGTATCCCGAGGGTGCTACAGAATTCGATCGCACTACGCTCTAAAAGTTGGCCTTTCAATTCAGGATTGTGGACCACAATCTCTTCAAGCGCACTTCTGAAGGTTTATTGCTCTGGTGTTTAACTGAATCAGAAGCCCGTCGGGTGATGGGAGAAGTTTGTGTGGGTGATTATGGACCACACATGAATGGCCTGACCTTAGCTAAGAAGATTCAGTGAATAGGATACTTCTGGTTAACTCTGATCATCGATTGTGTCTCTGAGGTTAAGAGGTGTCACCAGTGTCAGATTTATGAAGATATTCAGCATCTTCCACCCACCAAACTTCATAATTTATCTACTCCTTAGCCTTTCTCGTCATGAGGGATAGATATAATTAGTGAGATTCGACAGTCATCAACTAATGGTCACCGTTTCATCATTGTGACAGTGAATTATTCCTCAAAATGGGTGGAAGTTGAATTGTAAACCAGTACCACCGCCATGAAGATGGCCAAGTTCATTGAAAACTACATTTTTGCTCGGTGTGGTCTACCTCATCACATTGTATGGATAATGGGGCTCAGTTCCAAGGGGCAACCGCAGAGTTAATGGAGAAATATGGTATTGAGCATCATAGATCTTCACCCTACCGTCCTCAGGCCAACGGTGCGATGGAGATAGCCAACAAGTCCGTTAAGAAAATCCTTTCTAAGACCATAGCTGGCTACCAAGATTGGGTCAATAAGTTACCGTTCTCCCTTTGGAGTACCAAACAAGCATCAGAACTCCTATAAGTCAAAACCTCTTCTCCTTGGTTTACGGTATGGAAGCAGTTTTACCAGTTGAAATTGATATAAAGTCTCTACGAGTGGCACTCGAATCTAAGCTTAAAGGGACTGAATGGATAAGAGTGAGGTTTGAGCAGCTAAATACCATGGACGAGCAATGCCTGAAAGCCTTGGATAGCCTCTAAATGTATCAGTAATGCATGGTAAGAGCTTACAATAGTCAGGTCAAGCATCTCCGACACCCATTGAAAGTCGGTGACTTGGTCCTGAAGCAAGTAAAGCCTATCAGCACCGACTCAAGGGGGAAACTCTGACCAAATTAGGAAGGACCTTATGTGATTAAGAAAGTCCTCAGCAAAGGTGGAATGAAAATCATGGATATGGATGGTAATGAGTTCATGAACCCTATCAATCAGGATCGGTTAAAGCGTTATCATATCTAAACCAAAAGATCTGGAAAAGTAGAACATAAAAAAATAAATAGAATCAAACCACACAGTGAGTGGTCTTTTACTACCAGTGAGTGGTCTTTTACTACTCGGGCAAAAATTACGATGTATCCCGCTGATTGGTATTCTACAAGCCAATCAAGCAAAAGTTAGGGTGCAAAAATAGCCCGCTAGACTGAAAACCCGAAAAGGGTGGTATAGGCAAAAGTTAGGGTAAAAGTGAGTCATAAGAGTTTATTGACTAGAAAACCTTCACAAGCTAGTTAATACCAGAGTTTGAGTTGGTAGAAATGGTTATCATCATTATTTACTCAAGCTTACCCAATTAATGGAAATATCTCTTTTACTGAGCTTTTATGTTTGTGTACAAATGAATATATTGGTACCTAAAGGTGAAATTTTGCAGATAAGTCAAGTTTGGGATGTCACTTAACTCAAATTCTTGCGCACCAAATAAGAAATAGAAATCATAAGAAATATAAAAAGGCATAAAATTTGATAGGCTAAAAACATCTAGGCCTATGCAAAAGCCGGGAAGTCCGCTATATTTAAAACCCGAAAAGGGCGGTCCAGTCAAAAGTTAGGACATAAAAATAGCAAATAAATGTTTGATAGGCCTAACATAATGTTCAGGCCTATGCGAAAGTAAAGACAAATGAAAATAAAGGTAGCACAATCATCAATCACCCAGGAGGCCCTGCACCATCATCATCATCGTCGTAATCAAAGTCAAAGCTCGAACTAGCTTCTCCTCTGCTGATAAACGATCACGTCCCCCTTCCCTATCTCTCCACTCGAACCATAAGAGCAAGCGCTTTACCTGACTCTATAATCTCCCAATCTGTTAAAGCCATCCTCGCTAGAATTTATCGATAGAGATAACGTCCAGCTGATCGTAATCTAGGGTCTCGTAGCTCACTCGATGGGCCTATATCTCCCTGGAATGGCCAAGAAGATGGGTTGAGAATGTC
The DNA here is from genome assembly GCA_947683365.1 of Euphorbia pulcherrima. NCBI lineage: Eukaryota > Viridiplantae > Streptophyta > Magnoliopsida > Malpighiales > Euphorbiaceae > Euphorbia > Euphorbia pulcherrima. The sequence goes on from CANTUS010000016.1 coordinate 13,341,269, forward strand.
TCAGTCTCAAAATCATCCAAGTTTAGTGGGACCGTCTATCGTCACCTCACTATCGGCACAAGCAATAAGGCGAGTAATGATCAAAGTACCGTAGCCCTACAACTAAACCTTGCCCCCACCAGTGTCCACCAGAACATCAAAAATCTCTGACCAGTGGTAGACCTAGTGAATGTCAGCATTGGATAAGCCCTCGATGATCACCGTCCAATCGCTAGCTATCAAGGAATCGTGGCCAATTGTGATACGAGCCCTGCCACGATAAATCCTGGGCCCATATCGTCTCGGATCACCCCAAGGATCCTCGAGCAAAGCCAGCTTCCCTTGGAGCCAAACCTGTAGATTTAGTTTCAATTTCAGATTCAGATTTAGTTTTAGATTTAATTTCAGATTCAGTTTCAGTTTCAGATTCAAATTTAGTTTTAGTTTCAGATTCAGATTCAGTTTTAGTTTCAGATTCAGATTCAAACTCAGATTCGGTCTCAGTTTTGATTTTAGATTCAGATTCTAATTTAGATTCAGGTTTTAGTTTCAATTTCAGTTTTGGTTTCAGATTCAAATCCATGTTCAGATTCAGATTCAGTATTGGTTTTGGGTTTAGAGTCGGTTAAAGGAATACCTGTAGTACAGAGAAGTGGTCTCCAATGCGGTCAGGATCACCGGCAGCTCTATCCAGATAAAATAGGGTCTCAACTAACCCTAGAAATAATAGAGATATGCCCTCCAAAGCCTGTTTAATGATCAAAACTAGCTGGAATAGGGCAATAGGACCAACCCCTCAGATAAAGTCACCCACAAGCAATAGAGCCACTATAAAAGGTTAAGAGATATGTGACCTGGGAGTGGCTATGCACCAATCAAGTACCCTATTAAGATTGAATCCTGGTGATCCAGGAATCCAGGAAAGAAAAGTAGTAGGGACATCCAGGTTCCATAACCCGGTCAGCTGATCCTCAGCCCTAAAATGCACCTCTGACATAGTGAATCGCATCCCACAAGTGCAGATCATCCCACTGATAGCATGATACTCCTCCACCATTAGGCACAGCTTAAAGCCCAAGAAGTAGAATACATGGTCCATCGGGTCCCAATAGAGGAATGCTATGTGAAAGAAAGCCGCATTCACCAGCTTGTTAGTAATATATCGAAGACCTGCTAATCCAAAAACCTCTAGCCTATCCCAATCAGAGCTCGCTAAAGTGCACATAAACTGCCTTAGCCTAGCATTATGTATCTTCATCAGTGATCTCTCTCTGCTAATCGCCTATCAATTAAGGTTGCTATTATTAATTCAGATGATAGTAAACGTTAATTAAGTTTGTTCCTAGTCAAGCATCTGTTACGCCAAGTATTCATCTAGCGAGCAAGAAATCCAATCAAGGAAGTAAAGAAGCCAATCATCACGCAATCAAATCATCCGCAAGTTCACCAGTGCATCAAGAAAAGTCAAAATGCATAAGAGTAAGGGCTCATCCAAGGTGGCCCTCGGACCTCCCCTCTGTGGCAGCAGGCTTTGAAGCTCGACTCGCGCTAGATCCTTGTAGGGCAATTGGATCCAGAGGCCGCATCCCTAGAAAAATCATCATCTCCAAGGTAGCCTGAAAGTACACAGACTGGCTCGCATCAATCATGGTGATCTCGGTATCGTCTCCCTCGTCGCTATGGCTGCCATCGATATCTTTTGCCTCCTTCTCTATTTGGTTTCGCCGCTCATCCACCCTCTCAACATAGCCCCTTAGTGTCTCCATCCCTTGTTTATACTGCTCCTTCTACTGAGCTAATTGCCTCTTGTAGTCTGTTGCCTCCCGAGCTAGCCGACCCTCATAATCTACACTCTCTCGATCTTGTTGGCTCCGGTAATCTGCTTACTCATACTCGATCTGCATTCACTCTGATACTTATCTTGCTCCATCCTGACCAGGAGCTATAAATATTAGTGATCAGCCCAACAATCAATGATATACATGCATAAAGCTAACAAACACCCTATATGCTTTTCTTATTTTAAATCTTAACAGGTCATAAGACAGAATCTTACCCAGTATGTAGAATCCTGTGCAATGACCAAGTCCCTCATTCTAAAGCAACCCCGGGCCAAGCGCTCAGCCTCTGAGATAGGAACCTACATAATAGAAAGTGAAACCAACCAATCACCATGGTTGGACGACAGTAGTATATAAGAATGGATAAAATAAAGCATGAGTTAGATTCTTATGTGTGTGGTCTCCGGTAGGGTAAAGTTTAAAGGCACGGTATACTCCTTAACGTGCCTGGGCTCTCAAACTCTAGGACGAGTCATCAAGCATAAAGAGGTATCCAGCTGATTTACGAACACTCCCTCAATGAACCCCGATGGGAACATTCTCTGAGTAGGAGGAGCAAGTCTAATAAAAATGGTCTCTGGGTCAGTCGTATACTGGTCTGAAGGCCCTGGGTATGCTCCAGTATTGAGTATGTGGACTCCCCTCCTATCTCTCTAGGTCCCCTAAAATCAAGAGAAAAGATATATCGGTCAGTCAAATTAGAATCAGAGTGATATAGTGATTTTAGCAAGTATGGTGAAAGCTTGCCAGAAGTTTGAGAGATGTACCCCTCTGAGCCCCCGCATAGGGGCAGGTGGCTCAACGCCCGACACGACATTGCTAGAAAGCATCTCTCCTAGGTCCATATTAGCCATCCCATCATCATCCTTGGAAGGCACATCATTGGTATCATCGTCAATCCCGTTGAGTTTGGTACTACCCTATGTCTGAACGCCATCATCACTAAACTTGAAGTTCTGGTCCACGTCATCTCGTGCCCTGCTGGGGCGAAAAGGAATCAGTCACCTCAGATGGGCATCATAATCTCTGCCAACCGAGGCCACCTGGACATGGTTGCCTCCCCTAAATCAAGTCTGGTCCTCTAACGGCATAAAGTGAGGCTAAAAGACACCAATGGGAACATCAGGGGGACTCTCCTCTGAGTAGTGGTGCTAGTCCTCTATCGATGGACTCACTTACAAAAATACCACTCCAGGCTGAACAGGCACTCCAATATAAATAGACACTCGTCTGCGGTTCCCCAAACTTCCTTCACATGCTCATAGTTTTTCATCTTCTTCCACGGCTTGGAAATGATCTGTAAAATAAGAACAAAGAAAACCGTATCAATGACCAATGTAAGTATTCTTGCTCTTTTGTAAATAGAGTTTTGAACTAATGTTTAAGCTAAATGCGCAGAAAGTAAGGTTACCTAGAGCTGTCTCAGATACTCTCAGTACTAACATGGTCTGCCCTCTTGATCGACATTTGACCAACCAACCATCCATCCGGCAATGGCATGTGACCCGGGTGGTGGATGATCTTCCAAATTATGGAGACAGATAATTCGATACTCGAAAGCCACATCTGTAAATGCAATAAATAAAGAAGCTCAGAAAGCATTTAAAAGCAAAAGCATATGTTAAGGATTTCAATCAAAGAGGATCCATTACCAAAATCCATAGTTGCCCGGCCTTGAATTCGATGACTTTACCTCACACAGAGAAGTCAAGGGTATAGTATATCTGGCCAAGAACAGCCCTCGGCCAATTCCATAAATTGAAGCTACCTAAATCCTCAAGAGCGCATAGTAATCCTAGTGAGGCCCTACTCGAGGAAGAGGGAAAGAATAAGTGTGTCAGTATAGTCAGGAGAAATGATCGGAGGCACTAGTTGAAGCGTACCCTGCTAATGTCAGTTGCTGTAACCCAATGCTCGTATAGCTCTGCATATCTTAGTTTGCTATTGGCTGGCATTAAAACCCCCAAAAGTGAAACCACCCAGGCATGAGCCTCCAACTCATGGCAAAAGCGGTCAGGATAGACATCGAATATCATCGGGGTGGCCCTCCCATTGTATCTCGGTCATAGCGCATATATCGGATATAGTGATGGTCATCTCACCGATCAAAAGGTGGAACGTGTGTGTAGTCTCAGTCCATCGCTCGACCAAACACCCTAATATATCCGGGCTCATCAGACGGTGTGAAACTGTCAGCAAATCCAACATCCGCTCTAACCCCATACCTCAGATAGCCACAACCAATGAGTTGTCAGCCCGTTCTTTGATCTGACCCCTCCACCTGGCACATCTCTGTAATGAACCCATTGACTTAAGACCTTATGGCTGCCAAAATTTAATGTCAAGCACTAGTGCTAGTAGTTAAAGTGTGCAAAGTCAGAAATAAACCAAGTTTTTAGCACGTAGCCTATCTCAAATCTGAATTTTAGCTGCAAAATCGGGCTTAGCGCGAAAAATTAGTCCGAATAGGCCCCTCAGTTTCCCCTGGAACATGTCCCCCTTTTCTCCGGCCATCGGTGGACGTTGCCAGCGATCGGTGGCCGGAGGCTGCCTCAGTGAGGCAGTAGCCTACATCGGTGATATGGCCTTGCTGACGGCGGTGGCCGGCCTTCCGCTGCCGGCGGCTTATGCCCCTAAAATCTCTTTTTTTCATTTTTTAACCCAAATTTGATTCAAATTCATCCAAATCAGCCACAAAACACACCTAGATGTATCGTAAACATCTTTATTCAACTTATTTCACCTAATTTCAAGCATAAAACACCCTAAAAATCCTAATCAAGTTCATGACATTTTATGGAAATTCCGGCAAACAATCGGGTTTTAGTGGTTTACCTGAATGTCAGAAGCATGCCCGACCAAGTTGGTGAATGTCTGAACATGAGAAGTCTATGTGTATCCTATGTATGTGACAGAACCCCACAATCCGTATGCTTAGTGAACCGGGTAAATTCACCGGTTATCCTCTCCTCGCAGTAACGTATCGTGATTGAGGTTATGGGACCTCTTAAGCCCTTTCTTATAGTACAACTTTCTCCGAGCTTGAAAAATCGGGGAATGGCTCGAGTTTTGTCAAGCGTAGAAGATAAGTATGAATGAAGAAGAAAAGAAAATGGAATGAAAGAAAAGAAAGAAAAATAGTTGGACGAAGAAAAAGAGAAGGAAAGAAAATGTGAAAAGTAAAAGGAATATATTCCTTTTTATCCTTTAGTGTAGAATATTATCTAGAATATTCCTTTCAGCAAGGGGCAAAATCCTCCGATCGGTTATTTCTTTCCGGCTCCCGGACATCTCTAATCTCTGCTATTTTATATTCCCTTTTCTATTGTTAATTGAAGGGGCAAAAATTTTTGTTTCACAAAATCAATTAAGCAGTAAAAAAGGGACATATTTATCACCTTCTAATTTCTCAATTTTAATTCTTGATAGGTCTGTCGATGGCAAACCCGGAAAACAAACGACTCAGAATTCCTACAACTAAGAAAAAATTTTCATCTTGATTAGTCTGTCAATGGTGCGTTCCCAAACTGCCAGTAAATAACCAACTCGAGATTTTCGGCTTTGAAAGGTCCGTTGATGATGCGTCCCTGTACCGTACGTAGATAACCAACTCAAAGAATTTTCTATCCTTGTAAGGTCCGTTGATGATGCATCCCTGTCCCGTCCATAGACAACCATTTCGGGAATTCCACTTTTATGCCTGTCTTGTTCCTCCTGAAAGATCTGTTGATGGACCAATAGACAATCGGCTTAGAAATTCACAAATCAGGTATAACCTCCTATCCCTCGCTCTTTTGTGAAATCACATTTGACTAGTCAAATGGTAATCTCACGAGGGGCAACCTGTGAGCATGGGCTTTTCGGTGACCCATAGAATGATGATGACTTTTTTCTCTAACCTTTTATGGTTCAGTCGTTCTATATTTCAGGAGTCATTTTGGCCGCAATTAAAATGATTAATGCTCGTTTAGCATTAGCCATTTTCTTTCCCTCATGTGCAGTAATTTGTCTTGTAATTTTCCGTAAGATTCAATCATTTTTAGTGAGTCTCGTTTATATTGTTGGATTTTAGACTCTTCAAGATTTTTGAAATGTCAGGAATCGCCTTAATCGGATAACCGTAACGTAAGTTATGAGCGTTTGAAGTCCGACCCTAGTCGTAGCCTAGCCCTAGCGTGGCCCTCTTCTCTCCAGTGCCTCCGCGATGGTGGCCGGTACCATCACCAAAAGGTGGGGCTGCGTGGTCTATATGATGGGCCGAGTGGACCATACGACTGGCCGCTTGAGCCACTCGGTGGGCCGCGTGGCTTACGCGGCCTGGAGTAGTCCTCCGTGTCTGGGGGACCACACCCCAGGCCACATCGGCGATGCTGCCTAGATCTGGCCGCCTCGCCAGGCTGCGTCACTGACATGGCCTTGGCTCGGGTTCTCCACTACTCTGCATTCGTTCAGGTTTTTCTTGCCCTGCAAGTCGGGTTTCACGATTTTTCCGTCAAATCTAAACATTTGATGGAAATCTAATTATCCTAATTTCCTAAGCTTTATTAGGCGTCATTCTTTAGTTTAAAAAGTCAAAATCAGTTAGAAGTCTTAGGTAAAACTGATTTAAATAGGATTTAGGGACTTTTTCCTTACAAATCACTAAATCCCTTGCTAAATTGGTCACTGTTTCATTGGGTTTCGTCACAAATCCGTCACAAAGCCTACCAAATGACCGGTTCGAGTCTCGAGAGTGGATTCACGGCCTTAGGTAATTTTCTGAGTTCCAATCTATTTCATTTAGTTATTTATTATCTTTTGCTCGAGAGTGGTTTTCCGGGCGTTTGGCCCTTATTTTCGACTTTTTTGTGATTTTCCAGCAAAACTCTGATTGACCGTTCTGGCGAACGGCAGGCCACATGAGCAACATGGCTGGCCGACTCAGCGAGTCGGCCTACCATGTCGCTCAGTTGGCCTACGCTACGCTCAATTGGCCAATCTTTATTTCACTGAATTTTTTGGGTTCCATTCCCCCAAACTGAAAAATCAAAGTTATTTTGCATTTTAAGTCCAAATCTACTGTGATAATCTAGGAAACGGCTTGAAATGTCAATAATCTTGGCTTTTCGGGCACAAAAATGTCGATTCTGGCTTGTTTAGGCACTTTTCCGGTAGACCAATTCACTGGATAGAAGGCCGACTGTGTGTCATCTAGGCTGACTCGGTGAGTCGGCCTACCATGTCACTAAGTCAGCCTACCACCTCACTGAGTCGGCCTATTGGTAAAAAATGTCCAAATGGTCTCTATTTGTTTTATTTTGCGTTTTTGCCCTGTTTTATCGTATTAATACATTTTTAATCCCGATTTTCACCCGAAAAGTCTCCAAATATCATAAATAATCTGGAATTAATTAAAGTAATTTTTAACCTTGTGAAATTATATTATTAATTATTTAATTGGTTAAATGTTTATTTAATGGCTTAAAAATGACTTTTTTTACTAAATAAATGCCTAATAAATTTTTTTATCCTAAATTAAAATCCAAAATTTTTTCTGTAAATATTAAATCTATTTTTAGGTTGTTTAGTTAATTTATTTCATATTTTTAGGTTGTTAGATAATTAACTAATACCCAAAAATTATGTTTTTAGTCCCGAAAAATCCAAAAATACGTTTTCTCCATATTATGTGTTCATTTTCTTGCCGTTTATTCATTTATGCCTTATTTATTATTCTTCGCATATATTTTTTGCCTCGTTAAGAGCCAGATTCGAGTTGATAAGCTCGGTTAAAATCCAGTTTCACTCTTTTATTTATTTATCTGCTTTATTTATTTTCCCGCATTAGAAAAATGTATAGGTATTTATAAAGCCTTGTAATAATTATTTTATTTGCTTTATTTACCGCTTTTCGTGTGATGTATGGCATATAAATCGAAAGCTCCCGAACAATAATCGGATTTAAATCGCATATGAACTAAAGTCGCGCTTATTATAATATAAACGGTTTGATTTAAAATTGAAAAGTAAGCAACATCATCCGAACTTGGAATCTCTATTTTAAGGTACGGTCTAACCACCCAGAGGGAATATCGTACCCAAATTCCCGGTGGAGCTTGACCGGGTGGCGACTCTATTTTAAAATATGGGATTTCAAGTCTAGTATCCATTGACATGCAAATTGGACTTAAATTCAACTTCAACATCGCTTTTTCCACCATTATTTTCATCACGCCTAAAATAGGGATTCTCCCTTAGCATTCTTCATAACACTCGTTGTTTTTCCACCCCCATGCTGCGCATCTCATGCGGTCCTCGCGGGTGGGAAAGAGGTTGCTAGCTCACAACAGGGAGGCTATATGACATTCTAGATACCATAAAGAATGAGGCCACTGGCGGTATCAACGATGCCGCTAACGGTATGGTTGATACCGCCATCGGCTCCAAATGCCTCCGATCGCTTTAGTTTCTTGCAGTAGTTATTTTTGGCCTGAAAGCTACTAAGAACCTAAAACTAAGCAAAAACATCAACAAAATCACAACAAACAAGCAAAATGAAGGCCAAAGAGCTATAAGACTTAGAATTTTTACCTCGGGGCCGTGAATCCACCTCTTCGTGATCCGTATGACACCTTCGAGGAGCTTAAATGATGATTTTGAGAAGTAAGGGGTGATTTAGTCTCTAAATCCTATTTTTAGTGATTTCTAAACTTAAATTGCACCTAATATTAGAGAGTTCAGTAGAGAAAAACCAAGAAAAGATGAATTGAATCCTCTTTTCTTACCTTTTCTAAACTTTATCCCATTAGAAATAGCTAAAATGCTCAAAAATCTCCTTAAGATTTTGAGAGGTGGAAGTGTTGAACCCTTAAAAATGCTGGAAATGGCTTGTTATATAGGTTAAGATCCATTAGAAATTGCCTAGGATCAATCATCCGTCGGATATCGAGCAAAAAGGCACACAGCTGTTCTGCAACAGAAAGCCATGCCATCGCAGGCATGGATGATGTCGACGGCGGTATTGATGAGGCCGCTAGCGGCCTTGCTCTTCTAGCATCTTTGAAAAGCTAGCATGATTCAAGCTCGAAATTGGGGAAAAAGCAATAAAATCCGGCCAAAAGCAAATTCACCGGGAAAAACAGAATTATTGGGGTATTTTTTTACTTCTAATAGGTATTTTGGACTATATTTTTTTTGGTGCAAATCATCGGTCTGAGCTACCATCGAATGTGTTACAGGACATACCGAACTGAATTTTTCTAAAAATAAAATTCGTAGAGAATTTTATACGAGGAATAAAATCGAGCATACATCATCATCGTCTCGCGAGGGGGACGATAAAATCCTGCGCTCAAAGGCTGCCCCTCGGGGGATCACAGCTGCCACAGGTCAGTATGATCGCATGAAAGAGCAAGGAATAGGAATTATACCTAATGGATGATAAGGTTTTGATTCCGCCAGTGACTCCATTTGGTGACTGGTTTGCCCCTTGGTTGGGCTAGAGCTTTATAGATTGGTTTGCCCCTTGGTCAGGCTTTAGCTTTGAGATTAGATTGCCCCTTGGTCGGGCTTGGGTTTCGAGATTGGATTGCCCCTTGGTCGAGCTTGAGCTTTGTTGATTTGCAAAGCGGGCTTGGGCTTTGTTGATTTATTTACCCCTTGGTCGGGCTTAGGCTTTATTGGTTTTCCAAGCGGGGCTTGGGCTTTGTCGATTTGTTTCCCCCCCTGGTCGGGCTTGGGCTTTGAGGTTTGCCAAGCAGGGCTTGGGCTTTTAGGTTTTGAGATTATGGAGCATCATTCCTACAATAAGTGGTAAGTAAAACAAGATTAGACTGATTTTAGATAGCGTTTTTACTGCTTGATCGATTTTAGAAAACAAAAAAAATTTTGCCCCTTCGATCAACACTAAAAACATAATAATAAAAAGTATAAGGGTTTCAGAGTCCTGGGATGTTGAGGCTGGAGCCGGGATTCCATCGTATTACTGAAAAAAGCATGGAGTATTATTTGATGCCACCGGCGATCTGGTTGAGGCCGCTGGCCGTATAGGGTGCCACATGGCACCTTTGACTAGTCAAAGAAATTCAAAATTCAAATTAGTGTGGTTGAAGCCGTCAGCGGCATGAATGATACCATTAATGATTTGACTGATGCTGCCAGTAGCATGGACCAATAGTTTTAGATAAAATCAAATTCCTCAAATTCCGCACGGGTGTTTAATATAGGATTAAACTCTTATTTCCCCTATCTCTGCACATAGAACCCGAAACTCTCCCTTTTTCTCTCTACACTTCAAGAAAACTCACCCTTTCTCTTTTCTTTCGATTCTCAACTATGAAGAAGATTTTTGGACACAAATCTAGTAGTTCTAAGTCTGATAATTTACCCGCTTCTTCTATCAAGGGGCTGAAACTTTGCCCGGTTCATATAGGCTATGGCTTCATGGAGTTTGATATCATTTTTCGGTACGCTTAGCGGCTCTAATCGATAATCTCATCCCAGATAAGAAGAATCATATCTCTAACATCCAAGTAATCTTGCAAAACTCAAACCTTTTTATTTCATCCTAGAGATTTCGGTTCTAGACTCAAAAACTTGTAGATCAAAGGTTAAAAATAACGGATATGTGTTAGATTGCATGTTATAAGCTTATTTTTACTCAATTTATATTTTCTTTATGCCTTGAAACTGAATAATTTGCATTTTTTCATGAATTGGTGTGATTTTGGGCAAAATTGAATTCTGCCCGCAAGAACAATGCCGCCGGCTATATGGCTGATGTCGCCGGCAGCATCACTACCCTAGCAGCGGCATCAGCAGCTTTCTAAAAGCAAAATGATAAAGAATTTAAATTACTTAGCTGATTTGTTCCATTCTAATTTTGCATCCACATATCCATACTTGCATCGGGGGTATAGGGACTACAGAGGCGAGTGGTGGCACCATATTGAGGAGAAGGATTCTGCACCCGTGGCTACTATAGATGATATAGGTTTTAGGGATTTAGTCCGTACCATGCCCCTACTGATGGCAAAGCTTTCTCACATGGCCATGACTGCCTTGGGTGAGAAGTGGTCCGAGACCACTCACACTTTTTACTTCTAAATTGGCAAGGTGACCATTACCCCTTCCGATATAGTGGCGATGACTAGGCTGCCATGGACTAAGGAAGTGATTCATTTTGATGTGTATATGGAGAGGAACCACCTTAGGGGGCTAGTGGTGAAGAGAGTGACTGAGCTATTTGGGGTTGAAGCCTAAGGCTGGGCGCGTATGTTATGGGGAGTTGCAGGAGTACTGGAAGGGGGTCGAAGTGGTTCCCGAGACTGAGTGGGATGCTTGTGTCCGCTCCTTTTTCATTTCTTTATTGACTATGCTATTCTTCCTGATCTTGGGCAGCAAGGTTAACTACGGGCTAATTTCTGCCATCGAGAATGTGGCGGCCATTAAGGGGAAGAATCGACCTAGGACCATCTTGGCTCAGATGTATTATGGGTTGGATGTAGGAGCCCAAAAGAAGGAGAAGGACCTTCGCTTGAGTCACTTTCTACTCCAGGTATATCCTTTTTAAATAGTGCTTTGTTATCACGGTTAGCTGCTTTTTCTCTTTTTGGCATGTTGATTTTTAGACTGATTGGTTGTCAATCATACAGGTGTAGGCCTTTGAGCATCAGGTCCTTCCCCTGATCCAGTTTAATACTACGGTACCGCCGGGTTTGCATTTTCTCGCCCGATGGTGCAGGAGCATTGGGGGGCTCGGTAAGTACCGAACCACATACAGGGAGGCACTACGGAGCTTACAAATTGGCTCAGTATGCTACTTTGACTTTTAGCCTTGTCTTACATTCAACGGACCATTAGTCAAAAAACACATTTATAAATTTAAATTGCTTACATTGGGTTTTTGCTTGATTGATTAGCCAGGTTATTCAGGACCCTTTGAGGGGGTGTCCAACTGTGCAGATGTCCTTATGGTCTAGCGGGAGATGGATGACCATCAATTTGTTATGGAGTACCCCTTAGCCTTACCCTAGTACTTGGGGAAGAGAGTCAGAGATTGGAGGGAGTTTAAGCCTGCTGTTAGGCCCGTGCTCAAGGATCCCCCTACTGGCCTCTAGTGGCCTTATTTGACCATTACTAGTATAGCCGACGAGGCTGATTATCTAGAGGGCAACAACCGAGTGGTGCTGAGTGTCCCTGGCCCTTACAATGGCCATATGTTATGCTTGCTCACCATGTGCCCCTGCATTCATAAAAATGAATCTATTGATTTCTATAGGAAGAAGAGGGAGAAAGAGCTAAAATGGTAGAGGCGTGACATTGTCATTGAGGATGATAATGAGGAAGAGAGCAGCAGCGATGAGGGCAATCTTAAAAGGCAGGTCGAGGTTAGCCAGGATGCACCGATGGCTCACGAGGAGCACCAGTCTTCTAACATAAGATCGTGCCCTTTCTCTTTCATGATTATATATATGCCATATGCTTGGTTGCTTACACTTTCCTTTTATTTTGTCTTTTGGATTTTTTAGGTACCTCTTAGGAAGGGAGGCCGAGCAGAGGATAGCAGAATATGATTCCAGGGCAAGCTTAAGGGTGCTAAATTCATCGAGGGGTGCCTCTCGACTACTTTAGAGACCAACTTCCTATTGATGAACTCAAGAGGCAACTTTTGGACCAGGGAGATTACCTCGAGCAGTCACTCGCTGAACTTCATGCCGGAGAATACCACTCATGTAAGTCTTGTGCAAGTGCAAACAAATCCATATGATAAGCCCCTTATGGATTCCTTTTAATTGCTTTTTTGGATTTTTCAGGTTACCCCGTGCTGAGGTATAGCGGTTGGCTAGAAACGCCTTTGCTTTAAGGGACATTCTCATTTTCAAGACTTTGTTTACTCAGGTATATTCCCTGTTATGACATAACATTGATAAATAAAATGCATGTATGAATGTTATGAATAATATGGATTGTTGCTATTGCTTCTCTAGCTATAGGACTTTATGGCCCTCACATTGTCGGATGCTAGCGAGCCCCAATGAAGGCACGAGGAAGAGATGAGGGCCGGGCACTGAGTGAATGAGCTAGAGAGCCAGCTAGATGACACTTTACATGAGAGGAGGAGTAAACACAACATGGACCGTGCTGCCCTGGGCGAGCTGAGTCATAGGGTAAGGAAGATGACGGCCGACCATGACCATGGAGGTGCTCCTGAGAGCTCTTAGAGTATATGAGGATATCTTGTCTCACCCGCCTGGTGGTGGCAACCAACTCTAGATGCACCTGTTGATTTAATTCCTTTTTCTTTTCTTTTTACTTATTTATTAATTTGGACATGGATTTTAGTTTGCATGCCTTTAATACATTGGGCTTGAATGTTTAATTTTGGATTTCGGATGGTTTTGGCCTTGGTTAGGCTTAGGATTTTGGATATTTTGGTACTCTTGCGTCTTCGGGCCTTCGATTGGAATAAGATTTGAACTTTGTGCTTGCATATGTCTTAGAAATAGGTTACAGGGCTTTTTACAGGTTATTTACAAGTTTAAGCTGGTTAAAATAGACCTGAAATTCAGAGAATGTAATGCCATATCACTGGCGGCATCATTGATATCGCCATCTGTAAGAAATTCTGACTTACTAAATAATATAGACAAAAACTGCCCATAAACTCATACCGCCGGTGACCTGGTCCATATTGTTGGCGACCTGGCTCATACCACCGGCAGCATCGCCTACCCAGAAACCCAGATTTAGGCATTTTCTTAAATTTAACCATGGTAAACCATAATTAGCAGCTACATGGCTTTCTAGGGAGCTTAGAAAATGTAGACTGGAAGAAGCTGGAGAAATATGGGCTATAGGGCTTTCGATACATCGCGGTGTGGCCTGTAAGTCCTGAATTCCTTTGTGTGAGCACGGGATTTTGCAGTCCCTCTCGCGAGACGATGATGACGTGTACCCGATTTCAATACCTCAAAATAAAAGTTCTCTTCAGAATTTTTATCACCAAAATAATATTCCTTGTGAATTTTATAATTGGTAGAATCCAGTTCGACGTGGCCGATAACGCGTTTGGTAGGAGCTTGGACCGATGATTTACACCCAAATTAAATAATATCCATTAAAATATTGTTAAGGGCCATAAAGATGCTTTTTTCCACTATTAAGCCACTTTTCCCGGTTTTTTTTGGCTTCTTTTGACCCACTAACTGAAGGCATGTTGAAGGCTGATGCCACCTAGAGCATCATCCATGTCGCCGGCGATATGACCATACTGCCGGCGACATCGATCATACCGTCGGCGATGTTATAATGTCACCGGCGACATGACTCGAAGCGGGTCCTCTTGCAGACAGCCTTTTCGATCACTTTCGGTGGAATTATTAAAAAATGTCCCAAAAGCACCCCATTTCACCTATAAATAGGCACCTTGGGCTGCACTTAAAGAGGAGAAAAAAAAAAGAAAAGAAGAAAAGGGATTTTTAAGGTAGAAATAGATAATAGAGAGATAAGAATTAGATAAAACAGAAAAAACGGGATTCCGCCCCATTTTTCCTGGTTTTTCTTCTTTGAACTCTCTGATTGTGAGTTGAAATCGATAAATCTTTAAGTCAAAATCATCTTAGTAGAACTTAGAAACCAAAATACACTAAAAATCATTATTAAATCATCGTAACAAGCTCCCCGGAGGTGTTTTATTCGGATCACGAAGAGGTGGATTCACAACCCCGAGGTAAAAAATCCTGAGTCTCATAGCTCTTTGGCATTGTTATTACTGTTTTGTAAGAATTTTCGTTCATTTACGTCCTTTTGAGTTTTCGGTCACTTTGACTACAAACCACTGCTATAGCAAGGAATTGGAGTCACCGGAGACATGTAATGTTGCCGGCTGTATCACCCATGTCGCGAGAGACATCGCTGGTACCGCCGTTAACGTCACATTCCCCGGAGACCTCGCTTTCTCGCAAAACCCTTTCTTTACGGTATTCAGAAAGCCCTCTGCCCATCTGCATGCTGATGTCGCCCGTGACATAATTGATGTCGCCGGCGGCATCATCCGTGCCGCCAGCGACATCAATTATTTCGTCGGCGGCATCAGATGCCATCGGCAGTCTGGTTTTCTGGATGGCAGTGTTGTTTTCGTTTGTTTCCAAATTAATTCATTTTCTGAAGCTAGGACCTATAGTGTGACGATAGAGGTTCATAACCTCCTGAAATTAGCCCCGCCCCACGTTGAGTGGTATATTCACTCGTAATCCGATTAAAACAACGATCGGATCTGAAATTTAGCTAAAAATGGAATTTCCCTAACGCCATCCGAACCTCATTTTAACCATTCAGTCGGACTTCATGATATTGTCAATAAAACATGTCATTCTACTTTCCGCACTTACTTTTCTTTTACGTTTGTAAATATTTTATTTATCGCTTCAATTGTTTGATAAATGCGAAAACAACAAAATAACTGAAAATACAAATAAATAGGGTGGATTAAACCAATTAAGAAAGAATAAAGTATCCTAACTTGGCCTAATGAAAAGTAGATAACATCATCCGAACTCGGAATCTCTACTTAAGGTATGGTCCAACCATCCGGTGGGAAAATCGTACCGAAAATTTCCCGGTTGAGCTGAACCGTCGTCCGCTCACACTTTGCGTGGCATTGACTTTTTAGGATCGGATGGACCATGTATTTCGATTTTCCTCATTCGAGCTATGCCCCTTACTTGAGGAGTTCCATACTATACATGGGGTTCTGTACCCCAAGGCCGTGCCCCTGGCACTCCCGGAGTTTCATTTTTGTATGGATGGCATGCCTTAAGGATTGTAGAATTTGGACTCTATGGACCTGTTCCTGTCTTGGCTTCCTAGCAAGCTCAGATTTCAGCTTAGCACAGTGCTAGAGTGGTGCCGAGGGGCTTCTAGATCTCACATTACTTGCCCATCCATGGTGGTGCTGCTACTTATGGTAGAGTTCATGTGCAGAGTGGGCCCGGTTGCCCTATTCCGGCTGATTTTACTTATCAGACCTATGTTAATAGGTGCTTCCCCTATATCTGTGGGACTGGCAGAGATCTTGCTATACACAGATGTTGCTTCCACCAACCAGACTCTTATCAGTGACCATCTTACACTACTACAGGTGTTCATTCTCCCACTTCACAAATCATTCACTTCTTTCTGATCTTATCTAAAACTGGCTTACAAGTATGGCTGATAAAGAAGCTAAAGTTGAAGGAGGCACCGCACGGGAACCCGAAGAAGTACTTACCCATTTATCTGAGGGAAAGGGGGCTTATGGGAGTAGATTTTGATTAGTTGACATTTGACAGTTGGATGCCTATTCTGAAGGGATACACAAATTCACAGATTCAGTGGGTCAGTCCATGGTGGAGGATCCGAGATGTGGTTGTGGAGTCTTGGGGGTCATGCATTCAACTGATAGACTTGGGGAGGTCTTTATTCTATACCCCTTATCGGTTGTGCCATCGGTATGGCAAGCGATAGAGTGTCCCAATCAAGCTACCTCAGAACCAAATCGAGGTCTGCAAAGCCAGATGGGTGAACTATATCCAGAAGAAGTGGGCTAGGGAGGCCATATTCAAGACTTTAGACTATGCTTATATGGAGACCATTGAGACTGACACTACAGGGGATGGCTCACTAAGATCAGATGCCTGACGACCTAATCTAAGCGATTATAGGCCCGCCTTAAGGGAGAGCGAGCAAAGCAGGGACACTAGCCCTTCTCCACTACCACCTTGTAGAGGATTTCTAGGTATTAAGACAATGCAGGGAGCTCGGCTTGAGATGCGCTTTCTTTTAGTCTATCTTTTGCATAGGCTAGTCAGGGTGATAGACCTATTGAACTTTATTTTATTATGTCTTTTATTTGGTTCTATTTTTTGCATAGACTGCCCCTAAGGGTTTTCAATCTATCGAACTTTGTCTTAATTTTTGCCTAGACTACCCTTTTTGGGTTTTCAATCCAGCAGACTTATTCTGAGTTTTGCATAGACCTCGCTCTTTTCAGTCTATCAGAATTATTTTACTTATTTATTGCGCATTTTATTTAGAATAATGTGAACTTTCCATTCGGTTTACTTGAGCTGTTTTGACCGTGTAGATCCAAAATTCATATAATCATAAGCATTCAGAATTCAGCAAAAGGGATACTTTCATTAAGTGAAGTAAAACAAAGTTCATGATGTTTGGTTAACATTCCCATTGATTTAACTCCCAATACTAGCTAGCCTAGATTAGTTTTCTAGAAGGCTTTCTTTGCTCACTTACCCTAATTTTTGCCTAGATCGCCCTTTTTGGGTTTTCGATATAGCAGGTTGGTCATATCCCCTAATTTTTGCATGGCCAGTTTGCAGAATACTAATCATTGGGTGTCACCCTAATTTTTGCCCAATCAGTAAAAGATGGTAAGGCAGGTGATTATTATATCTATTTCTTTATGTGCTATTTTTCTGATTTATTTCTTTTGAGTTAAATTTGATAACGCTTAAGCCTGTCTTGGTTTACGGGGTTCACAAACTCATTCCCATCCATGTCTATAAGCTTAACCACCCCTTTACTAAGCATATTATTTATCACATATGGTCCTTCCCAGTTAGGCCTGAATTTGCCCCTCACATCAGTGGTGGACAGTTTTAGCTGCTTGAGGACTAGATTTCCAGCTTTAAGGGGAAACCTCTGGTGTCTTACCTGACTATTATAGGCTCAAGCCATGCACTACTGGTACATCTAGAGATTATCTATGGCCCTTACTCTCTGCTCATTCATCATGTTCAACTATTCAAACCTCACCTGAGTCCATTCAAACTCTTTCAGCTTAGCTTCTAATGCGACTCTTAGTAAGGTTACCTGGGTTTTAATTGGCAGGACTGCTTCCATTTAATAGACCAGGGAGAACGGAGTTTGACTGATTGGGGTACGAATGCTTGTGCGATATCCCTAAATAGCAAATGGTAACTTATCTGCCCAATCTCTATAGCCGGCTATCATCATAGGAAGGATCTTCTTTATCGATTTATTAGCTACCTTAACTGCACCATAGGCTTACAGTCTATACAGAGAAGATCTATGGTGTTCAATCTCATATTTCTCAATCAGATCGGCAGTTGCCCCTTGAAACTATACCCCGTTGTTTGAGACTATATGGTGCGGAAGTCCATACCTGGCAAAAATGTGCTTCTCTATAAACTTGGCCATCTTCTTGGTGATGACATTAGTGTAGGATTCGGCCTCTATCTATTTCGAGAAATAGTCCACTACTACCATGATGAATCTATGCCTATTTATTGATGAAGGATGAATTTCACCGATTATGTATATCTCCCACTCTGAGAATGGCCAAGGAGTAGATAAATGATGGAGCTTGGTGGGTGGTAGATGTTGCTTGTCCCTATAAATCTGGCATTGGTGGCACCACTTGACTTGGGCGATGCAATTAGCCGTTAGGGTGAGCCAAAAGTATCCCAACCATTGAATTTTCTTGGCGAGAGCGAGACCATTCATATGAGGCCACAATCACCGACATAGACCTGATCAATCACTTTTTGAGCCTCTGATTCAGTTAAGCAATAAAGCAATAAAACTAACAGAGGATATTGTTCGATTTGGAGAAACCGAACTATGTCAGAGTACTAATAGGGTTCGGTTGAGATGGCGAGGACCTGCTGAATCGGCTGAGCATGGTAGGGAATCTTAGTCATCAATAGGACTAATAGATGGATAGGCTGCTGCTAGGGTTCTTCTTACAAAGAGACCAAGGTGGCCAGAGAGTCATCCATTTGATTTTTATCCCAGGGGACATGGCGATACAAGGAAGAGATGAATTTCTCGGATAAGCCTGGGACTGCCTCAATATAAGGACGAAGAGATTCTTCTTTAATTTCCCAATCCCCAATAAGTTGACAGATTATAAGAGCTGAATCCTTGATTACAGACACCATACGGGCCCTAACCTGGAGGAGAGCCATAAGATCGAACATACATGCTTCATACTCAGTGCCATTATCGTAACATTGAATTCCAAGTGTTTGGACAATGGGATGATTTCGTTATCTGGTGTGACTATGATAACTCCAAGGCCTACTCCCCTTCAATTCACAGTACTATCAAAGTACATAGTCCACACACGCTCGAGGATTCTAACAGAGGCAAGTTGCTCATTAGAAAACTCTAGTTTCTCAACATAGTCAGAGTCTAGGGGTTGATTAGCCAGGAATTCTACCACTGTCTGCCCCTTAATGACCTTCTTATTACATACTCAATGTCGAACTTGGATAGAAGTAGCAACCATTGAGATAGTTTACCGGCTAGAGTGGGGGATTGAAAAAGATACTTCATGGGGTCAATCTTAGCCACGACATAGACTTGGTAAGTTTGGAAATAACGGCGCAATTTCTTAGTAAGCCAAACCATGGTGGTGCAAGTTTTCTCCACAAATGAGTACTGGGTTTTATAATCCAACAACTTCTTGCTCAAGTAGTAGATTATATGCTCCCACTTATCATCATGCTCCTGTACAAGCATTGCCTTTACAAAAGACTCTTCAATAGCCAGGTATAGGATCAAAGGTTTCCTAGGGATAGGGGGGTTTTAGAACAGTTAGGTCAGTAAGATAAGCTTTGATTATGTCAAATGCCACTTATCACTGATCATTCTATTCCACTGGTTGCTGCTTTCTCAATAATTTAAAGATGGGTTCATACACGGTAGTGAGGTGGGCAATGAACCGACTGACATACTGTAAGGACCCTATAAATGATTGGACTTCTTTCTCTATTTTAGGCGAAGGCATATCCCTGATGGCTTTTGCTTTATCAGGATACTTCTCAATTGCTTTTTGACTAACCACATGGCCTAGTAATTTATCGAAAGTAACTCCAAACACACACTTCTTTGGATTCAAGCGAAGATTATACTTCTTAATATGAGTCATAAACCTATCGAGAGTAACAGGGTGCTCTTCTGGGGTAGCCGACTTCACAATCATATCATCTATATATACCTCTACTTCTTTATGGATCATGTCATGCAAGAGGGCGGTTATGACGTGCTGATAAGTGGCCCCAACATTCTTTAACCCAAATGGCATTACTTTGTAGTAATAAACCCCCCATTCGATAATGAAGGTCGTTTTAACCTAATCGATGATATCCACTAAAATCTAATTATAACCCGAGAATCCATCCATAAATGAGTACATAGCTACCTCGGCGGTATTGTCAATTAGAACATTGATGTGAGGAAGTGGAAAGTCATCCTTAGGTGATGCCTAGTTGAGATCTCAAAAGTCAACACAAACTTGAAACTACCATCTTTCTTTAGAACCAGAACTATGTTGGACAACCAAGTCGGATATTCTACAACTTTGACGAATCAAGCTTCAATCAACCTCAAAACCTCTGCTAAACCTGATCTGCCCATTCTGGTCTTAACTGGTGGAGCCTCTGCTTCACAAGTCTGAACTTAGGATTTGGTTAGAATTCTATGCTCTGCAATTTGACGATCAACTCTAGGCATATCTTTGTACGACCAGGAAAAAGCATTAACATGATTTTTAACCACTTTTATTATCTCACTTTTTTCTTCGGGAGTTAAATCATTGGAAATGGTTACCATTTTGGGATTATCATAAGTACTTAGGTTTATTTCACTTAAAGAAGTATCGCTAATGCCAAAAACATTTTGCGTATTGTTATATGAATGCATGGATCCATCAGGAAAAACATTAAACAAGTAAGCGAAACGAGAGTCATTCATTAAATTAAAAGCCATGTAGGCGATATTGTTTGCATTAAATACATCAGAAATATTAAAAATTACATTATCTATAGCATCCTCCTTCATAGGCAGAGGGGCTTTAGAGGTGGTAGCAGCAATAGGAGGAGCATCCTCTGCAGTCTTCATTAGAATGGTATCCAGGTCATGTTCCAGAGTCGCTTTCTGGTCAGCAATGAGGGATGGATCTCTGGATAGGTTGGCTTTCTCAGTCGGGCCCTAGAGGGCATCTTCATGATCTCAATCATGGCATTCTCTTCCCCGGTTCTCTCACCCTTCTAACCCTTCTTAATCACAAACACCATAGCCTTGGTCATGATAGCCACAACATCTTCGACCTCTGGATCAACGGACTCTTTATTACTTCCCCTAGAATCAATCCTCAGGATACATCTTACCCTTGCCCTTACCCTTATCAGAAACAACATTGACAAGCACAACAAGCTCAGCGGGTTTGGGTTCAACAGAAATAACCATGCAGCTAGCTTCAAAGTCATAGACATCCTTGAAGATCTCAAAATTGAGCCATATTTTCCCATTATGCTCAATAGGTTTGGGTTTGCCCTTATAAGTCCTCTTGCCTTGGATTTTGCATACAATCACCATTCGATAGTAGCAAAAAGGAACACGACGATAGGCCTTTCTAGGCTTATACCCTAATCCCGCTTGGCAGACCAGCACTTTCGGATCTAAGGCCTCGATAATTCCCTGCTCATACATTCCTCAGCCTCTGCTAGGCTTATACCCAGCTCTCTTCATCAATTTTCCCATACCAGAAAGGAGATAACTATGCCAAATGGGAGGTGGTTTCTCAGTCTTACTAATCACAATAACCTAAAGACCTTCCTCTAATCTAGCTTCAGCTTCCATAACAGCCATAACTAAAGCAGGGTCGGTCTCGATAGTTACTAATTTATCCTCATGAATGAGCTTGATTTTCTAATGGAGAGAGGAGGGAACCATGCCTAAGGTGTGGAGCCAAGGTTGGCCGAGCTACAAGAAGTAAGTGATAGGAATCTCGAGTATAATGAACCACACTTTACTACTAACATCTTCAACAGTGACCTCAGCTTCAAAGGCCCCAATCACACTGCCCTTTGAATTATGATAAGCCCAAATAATAGTGCTAGATTTCTCAAGCATTTCCTCTGACAGGCCCAAATGAGGAAGGACTTTCAGAGGGCATAGATTCAGGGTGAAGCCACCATCCACCATAACACAGGGGATAATCTTATCGAGGATCTAAATATGGATGAACGGTCAAATACAATCTATGGTCCCTTTCTTGGAGGAATGCCTTCTCTAAACCTGTCATACATCTCAATAGCAGAAGTGGTTAGAGTAGCTTTCAAATCGAGCAGTCGCTTAATCAATCCCCCGTGATGCCCATCAGAATCGATTACCAACTGCCAGATGCTGTAACGAGGTTGGGTGTTTTTAATCTGAGTAATGAGAGGATCAACCTCGAGACTAGTTGGAACAGATGGAGGTGAAGAAGGAGGTCTCATAGTGGAGCCTATCCTCCCATGGGTTGGGTCCTTATCTAGATGGAGATGACAATCCTCAGGCAGATATACACGGTTACTCCGAGTAAGGTTGAGGACATTATCGAGTAAGACACTTCGAGTGGCTCATGTTTCAAAAAGATATTGCAATTCATCAGAGTCTGAATCTGGGTTTTACAACTCATACCCATCCACACTGAAAGGCTCATTCTGATCGACCCTAAATAGTTCATTTGGCTTCTCATTGGCGGGCGAATCAACCTAAATAGCTCGGTGCTCATAACCTTAGCTACTTCAACTACTCCCTCATCTTTATCGGAATAGTCATCCTTCAAAACTAAGTAATCTACGCTGAAAAGCTACTTTTACTCAACTTTCTTTCTCTTAGCTACAAAAGGCTGAGTTCTATTGCTTTCTTTCTTAGGCGGATTTGGGTTAACATCCATACCCTGAACCAAATTAAATCCCAGATTAGCTTAACTGATCAGATCAAAAACTGAGTTAGATGGGAGACCGAAAATAATAACCAGAACGAAACTACTACTTTTTGGCCCTTGAGTAAGGAGATCAAAGATTATGGCTTCAAGGTAAGCCAAACTGGATCGTTGCCACCTTGTTCCTAAAATTTAGTAAAGTATTGTTAATGGTGCTCGGAGCCTTATCAGGTTCAGTAATCTTTCCTTCACTAACCAGATGCTGAATAGCCGAGAGTAAAGCCTTACAGTTGTTTGTTTGGTGACCCACTTTAGTGTGGTAGTTATAGAAGTTATTCTTATCCTCGTGTTTAGGTGGTTTGTACTCCTGAAGGGACTGGATTTAACCTGCTTCCCTTAGGCACTTAACGATAACCCAAAGAGACAACTTGTACGGATTAGCCAGAATGAAAGGAGGACAAAGAGGTTGGATTGCAGCAACTACCGATGGAGCTTGAGTGACAGGGTGCAGCAGGGGCTTGAGAAACTGCCTGAACTATAGCTAGGGCTTTGGGCTTAGCAGGTCCCAGAGCTCAGGGCTAAGCATCATTATTCTTTCTAAACTAGGGTTTTCCTGCTTATTATGCTCGTTCGCGCTCTGCCTCACGCTCAATTTTCTCAACCTTTTCAAATACGTCCTTGTAAGAAAGGAATGAATCAGTAGCCATTTCTTTGTGAAAAAGAGGAAGGGAACCTTCTAAGAGTTTGAAAATCATCCCCTCAAGGCTTAGCTTAGATTTCATCAGAACTTGGGTTAACATCCACTGGTTAAAATATTGCCTGAAGGTTTTGGTGGGCATCTGGCGGACTCCCTCAAGGTGTTGGAGGGTGGTCTCTATCATGGTGTTAAAACCATAGTGCACTTTCAAAGCTTTAGAAAGAAGTTTCCAATTAGTGAAAATGTGTTGAGGCAAAGTATAATACCATTCAAGAGCAGGGCCCTGAAGAGAACACAGAAACATTTCAGCAAGCACTTTATCACTTAATTTCTTTATACACATAACTCTTTCACACATAATAATGTGGGAAGCAGGGGCACCAGAACTATTATAATGCACCATATTTGGCATGATAAAGTTATCGGGGACCCAATCCATTCCTTTTTTCGATTCCTTAGCAGCTAAGAGATAGTTGTTGTAGGCTTAGATCTCTGGTGTCACACCTGAAGGCTATGTGACCTGGTTATTAATCGGCTGGTGGGTGAAAGATGCGGCCTCAGGTGTCACATTCAGAGACTACGTGACCTGGTTATTATTAGTCTGAATGGCCATCATCTAGCGAACAAAAGCGGCTACTTCGGGTGTCACGCCCAGAGGCTGCATAACCTGGTCATTAATTGAGATTGGTGGAGATGGTAGAGGTATATCAAAATGAGGACGAGCAATTGCTTGGCTACTAAAGGGATTCTGGGGATAAGTAGTGCCCGTGGGAGTTACAATAAATTAGGAAAGAGTAAAAGATGGCAGAGGTTAGATTAGTCCACTGAAAGAAGCTGAAACTGATGAGTGAATACCGGAGGAATCAAGCTTTGAGCAAAAGGTCTCAGATTATAAGGAATAATCGATGAAGTTATCAAGGTTGACAGGAAAGCAGAGAATTGCCCAAACTAAAACGGGCTTGCCATGGGCTGAGTTGAGGGAGTTGATTGAAAAACTAGTGCAATGGGTCTTGTCCCTACCTGACTAGCCAACATCTATGCTGAACCAGTCTAGGCTTGCATATCAGACTCAGAGACCCGATCAGAATTCCTATCCTCTAAGGCTTACTTGACGACTTCCTGGACAGTGGTTTGGATAGAGGCTTGAAATGCATCCGAGTTTAAAAATTAAGTAATAACACTGGCAAAATCAAAACCAGGAGGGTTTAAGATGTTGCTCCCAAGGTGGGGGGAGGGCCGACTTGCTCCTCAGGCAGAGGAGGGTTTCCATCATTGCTTGGGAAAGACATGGTTGGCTGAGAGAAATTCTGACCCAACTGAATCTGATCTGAATTTGACTCCCCACTAGAATCAGTATACAGAACCCCTTTGACTTTCATAGTGACAACTGGGGTGAGAGAACGACAAATCAGGTGGTGCTCTAGCCTTTTCCAAACCAGGGTGCGACGATAACTTTACCTCCTGCTAGCTAAAATGGTAGGTAGCGGATCAGATCATGCATGGATTGCGTGATGCCATGGATAGGGTGAATGATCTTTTTCTAATAATCAATGTGTGGTATGTATGGCTGCACGAAGATATGGTTAGCAATGATGCGGTGGCTTATCCCTCCAACATCCGTGGGATGTTTGTACCTTTCATCACGTATAGTGATATATCGTGACTCAATAGGGTACAAGAAAAGTCCTACGGATATTGCCAAACCTCTTCCATAAATGGAGATTGGTAAGGATAAGTTGATTGATTTTTGGCCCTCAAAGTTGATACATGGGTAATGCATGAGCATATAGCACATAGCACATAAAGCGTCCCTCTTCCAACCTTATGATTCCCGGATAATGCCTCTTTGAAAGGTTGGAGGTTTAGCTTCTTCACCAAAAATGGCGGAAGAAGTGCGTCCCAATTATTTTCTTTATTTTAGTACTCCTAAAGGATTGAAGTGCTAAGGCTTTATCTAGCGCAGCTTTGGTATAGGGTTGTTGATGTAGAAGGTCCTCGTTTACCTTGATTCTACATTACTCAATCACTCCCTAAATAGGTGCGATTGCAGGAGTTTACGTGTTGGTTAAAACGGCTGATCCACCCACTAGGTATCCTCAATTCCAAATAGGGCATGAGTGATATTTTGTGAGTTCTCGGGTAAAAATGAGGCACCTAACATTAGCGAACTATCTACACATGTAAGGAAAAAATGTCATGAAAAAGAATAAAGTTTTAATTTGGCCAATGATTTTAATACATCATCAAAATCTTTTAAACCTATTGAAAATTTTAAGTTCAAGTTTAAAGAGATCAATCCCCACCAGAGTCGCCACTGTGAGCAAATGACATTTCGGACGGGCTGCGAAGCTGGGCCTGAGGACCGGTCTCCTGAAAATATGTGTGATGTGATCGTAGAAAATGGTTTTGCATATTTTTAGTGTTCAAAAGATACGATATCAAAATCACATACTTAAAATAGAGTCGCCACCCGATTCAGCTCAACTAGGAAATTTTGGTACGATTTTCCCACCGGGTGGTAGACCATACCTTAAGTAGAGATTCCGAGTTCGGATGATGTTATCTATTTTACATTGGCCAAGTTAAAAGATTTCATTCTTTCTTAATCGGTTTTAATCCATCTTATTTATTATATTTTTGGTTTGTATGTTGTTAGCGCGTTATTCAAGCAACTAAAGCAGGAAATAAATAATTATTACGGCTATCCAACAAATAAAATGCAAAAAATAAAATAATAATTACATGGCTTTCAAAATACCTATACATTTGTCTATACAATAAATAAAATACCCGAAGGCCTAGCATTCATCTATCCTAAATCAACCTGCACAAAAAGGTTAGCACAAATACGGCATATTGTACGAGGTATATCACGTAACATGCATAGTTAGTAAACAAAATAAGACCCGAGTTAGCATGAACATGGCATATTTATTTACAATTTATGGAGCCCGGTTGGATGGCTAAAAATGAGATTTAAACAGCATTTAAGGGAAAATTCCATTTTTATCCAAATTTTAGACTCGATTGTTATTTTAACCGGATTATTAGTGAAAATGCCACATGGTATTGGGTGAGGTCTATTTTTAGAAGGTTCTGGACCTTCGTCGTTGCACTATGCATCCTAGCCTTGGAAATTAAATTAGGTCGAAAATAAAAAAATAAAAAAAACTATTATTCAGAACTCTATACCGCCGGTGGCATCACTGATGCCGCTGGCAATCTTAGTCATACAGGCAGGCTATATGATATTCTGGATACCATAAAAAAGGGTCCTATAAAAAAATAAGGCCGTTGGGGGGCAAATGAGGCCACGAGTGGAATCAAAGATGCCACTGGCGGCATGGTTGATATAGCCGACGGCTTTAATTTCTTGTAGCAGCTATTTTTGGCCGAAAAGCAACCAAAAAATCAAAACTAAGCAAAAAAAAGCAAAAAAATCACAACAAACAAGCAAAATGAAGGCTAAAGAGTAATGAGACTCTGAATTTTTACCTCGGGGCTGTGAATCCACCTCTTCGTGATCCGTATGATACCTCCGGGGAGCTCATATGATGATTTTAGGAAGGGGTGATTTTAGTCTCTAAATCCTATTTTTAGTGATTTCTAAACTTAAATTGCACCCAAGAACAAAGAGTCCAATAGAGAAAAACCAAGAAACGATGAATTGAATCCTCTTTTCTTACCTTTTCTAAACTTTATCCCACTAGAACTAGCTACAATGCTCAAAAATCTCCTTAAGATTTTGAGAGGTGGAAGTGTTGAACCCTTAAAAATGCTAGAAATGGCTTCTTATGTAGGCAAAGATCCGTTGGAAATTGATTTGGATCAATTATCCATCGGATATTGAGCAAAAAGGCACATAGTTATTCTATAGCCAAAAGCCATGCCGCCACCGGCATGGATGATACCGCCAGTGGTTTACCACAAAACATATGGGGTGATGCTAATTTAGTAGCAAATTATCTTTTAAACAAGATACCACATAAGAAATAAGATAAAACCCCTTATGAATTATGGAAGGGTAGAAAACCTTCTTATAATTACTTGAAAGTGTGGGGGGTGTCTTGCAAAGGTAATTGCACCATTACCTAAACGTATGAAAATAGGTCCAAAAATAGTGGATTGTATTTTTATTCATTATGCTAGTAATAGCAATGCATATAGGTTTCTTGTGCGTGAATCTAAAAATCTGGATGTACAGGAAAACACTTTGATTGAGTCAAAGGACACTTCATTTTTTGAAGACGTGTTTCCATGTAAGGTGAAGGGTCGGGAACTAAAAGGTCTCGTGAACTTATTGAAAGTGACGGTCAAGTTGATCAACAAGTTGTTGATAAAAATGATAACCTTTAATCAATAATTGAAGAAGATGATCAAAATTCTCAAGTAGAGAATAAATTGGATCACGAGGTGGAACCTAGAAGAAGTAAAAGGACAATGGTTAAAAAATCAGTTGGTTCGAATTTCTTAATGTATATGGTTGGAGCGGAACCTCGAACATATAAAGAAGTTATAAGCTCAATTGAAAGTCCTTTACGGAAAGAGGCCATAAGGAGTGAAATTGATTCCATATTTCAAAATAATACGTGAGAACTAATGGACCTTCCTCCCGAAAATAAGCCACTAAGTTTTAAATGGATTTTCAAATGTAAGCTAAAAGCTAATGGAACAATTGATAAGTACAAGGCTCATTTAGTCATAAAAGGTTATAGTCAAAAAGAAGGCCTTGATTACTTTGATACATATTCTCTAGTGTCAAGAATAACATCCATCAGGATGATACTTGCAATTGCCACTTTGCGGAATCTTGAAGTGCATTAAATGGATGTGAAAACTGCTTTTCTAAACAGAGATATTGAATAAGAAATTTACATAGAACAACCCGAGGGTTATATAACTTCAGGTCAAGAAAGAAAAGTATGCAAGCTGGTAAAGTCTTTATATGGTTTAAAGCAAGAACCAAAACATTGGCATAAGAAATTTGATGATGCCTTGATGGCAAGTGGCTACTGTATAAATGAGTGTGACAAATGTATATATGTCAAAACTACAAATGAAGGACATGTTATTCTATGTTTGTATGTTGATGACATACTCATTGTTGGTAGCAATGAGAGACTGGTAACGAGTACTAAGAATATGTTAAATTCTAAATTTGACATGAAAGATATGGGACCAGTTAATGCAATTTTAGGCATCAAAGTTCAACGTTCACCTAACAGTCTCATATTGACGTAGTCACACTATGTGGACAAGATACTTGACAAGTTTAACAAGGGTGATATTGGTATAGCCAAAACACTGTTAGACAATAGTCTACATTTGTCTAAAAACAAAGGTGAATGCATAGACCAAGTGGAATATGCAAGGGTTATAGGCAGTCTAATGTACCTTACAAGTTGTACAAGGCCTGATATTGCTTACACTATAAGTAGTTTAAGCAGATTTATAAGTAACCTGGGTAAAAGCCATTGGGATGCGATCATGAGAATCCTAAGGTATTTGCGATATACTCATAATTATGGACTACACTAAATAAGAGAACCTACTATACTAGAAGCATATTATGATGCTAGTTGGATAGCTGACATCAAGAATTCTAAAGGTACAAGTGGGTATGTGTTCACTTTAGTAGGAGTAGTGTCTTAGAAATCCTCAAGGCAAACGATTATAACTAGTTCCATAATGGAAGCTGAGTTTGTAGCCTTGGATAAAATGGGAGAAGAAGCTGAATGGCTACATAACTTCTTAGAGGATATTCTAGAATGGCCTAAGCCTGTGCCTGCAATCGATGTATATTGCGATAATCAAGCAGCGATTAAAAGAGCACAAAATGTTATGTATAATGGTAAGTCGAGACACATGCGTTATTGATATAATACCGTTAGACAACTGATCTTAACGTCAGTTATCTCTATTGATTTTATGGGATCAAAGGATAACATTGCGGATCCGCTTTAAATCGAGATCAAGTTGAAAAGACATATAAAGGAATGGGACTAATGCCCATGAATATTTAAGGCACTACGTAAAGGAAAACCCAACCATGTTTGACTGGAGATCCCAAGATCTTAGTTTAGTGGAACAACCTAATTGCATAGACCTTGTGTGGTCACTATAGGGGTAACCCTGTGTCCATTCCTGTGATGTAAATAGTGATAAAATGGGTTAAGGTTAAGCTACATGCTTTTAATGATCCTTTGTGCATCAACGGTTGAGCAAAAGAGATCACCTATGTGAGAGTGAAGTAGGGTCGCTTCAAAGGAAGCTATTGAGGCAAAGTAATCTAAAACTCTTGCAAAACTAGGAGATGTTCTTGACCATAAAGAACATACCCATGAGAACCAAAAACTGTGATGTGTTGGTATTTGTGTGGGGTATATCATCATTTACACAAATGGCAAAATAGTTCAAGGACATCATGTCTACTAGTCAGCTAGTAAAGTAAATATACTTTCACAAGGGAAGGTTCAAAGGTTGTAGCCTACCTATCCTATGCAAATATTGGTTGAAGAGCATCTTCTTCCTTTGATTTTTGAAAGCGTCTGTTTCATTTTCTTTTCCAATTTTCATTCATGAGGGGGATTGTTGGAAAAATGGTATATTAGATAATGTTGTGCACTATCTACTTTAGGCTATATTATAATATGGAAAAGCTAAGATATGAATAACATGAAATATTTCATTGTATTCTACGCTTCGAGAGCTTTCCAACGATATATTATACGCCTAAAACGGATTAACGATGAATGAGAAATTATAGCTTAAAGTTTCAACATCTGACAAATTTAGACGCGTTAAATCGGTGATTCGGTACTGAAAAAAAATTGACATGTCATATATTTTTCACCAGATTTTTATTTGATTTTAATGGGTTTTAATCCCTTAATCAATATAATTTCTCATAACCTTCATGGTCAATGACCATAAATTAGTGGTTATAAGGCTTAATGACCATAAATTTGTGGTTACAAGGGTTAATGTCCTTTAAGTCAATTTAATTCATGTTAATGTCGTCTACCCTATAAATACCCTATTCTAGTAGCATTTTCCTAACACTTTCTTCATTTTTCTACTCTTGAAAAGTTCTAGCTAATTCTTGTTTACTTGTTTACTTTTAGGTTTATTTTTTGGTTTTCATACTATAAAATATTCTTCAAAGTTTTCATTTATTTTCAAGAGAATGCTACTTAGTGTTAGGTTTCTTGAAATTTGCTCTTCACACAGTTAGAGTTCGCCTATGATTGTGGTTGTATCCCGGGAGACAAATTCAACGATAGTGGACAAATAATTGTCTTAAGGAAACTGAGTTTAAGGCCTCCGCAATAAACTTTCACTTCGGTAAAAAGGTTGTATATTTCTTTTATATTTGTTTGTAACAAATCTCCATTATAATTTGTTCTTATTCTTATTGAAAAAAAATATAATATTATTCACTTTATTTTAATACCGCTACTAACAATCTTAAGACAATTATTGTCTATATATTTTTTATGAGGTTACATTGGATTTCTTGAAGACTGTTTTAGAACAAAACGTTGTTCATATAAAAAAGAGTAAATTGTTTTTCATAAAAAAAATTATCTTTTTTCTTTTTCTTGGTTTTTTCTCATTTACAAGTTTCTGACTTACTCTATAGTATTTCAAAGCGTAAATTGAGAAAATTTTGGACATTATTTTACCGATTGGAGGTAATGGTTCTAAAATGGTTCCAGGCCAAAATGGACAAATTGGTCCTATTGGTGCTGTACCTAATGGAAATGAACTTTCGAGTTTAACGATTTTTATGTCTAATGATCATGAGGTTGCTTTGGAATTATATCTTATTTCAATTCTTAAAAGATCGGAGAAATTTTGTGGATCAAATTTTAAAGTTTGGCAATATAAAATATTTTTCTATTTGACAAACATAAGACACCATAATATATTGAAAGATGACCCTTATATTGGAGTGGTTAATGGTTCGTTTCAATTGTTTATGGATGGTTGGAATCATATGGATTTTCTTTGCAAAAATCATATCTTGAATGACTTAGTCATTGACCTTTATAAGGTGTGTAATATTAAATGTATTATAAAAGAATTATAGGATTCCTTAAATAAAAAAAGTTTCTATTGCTAATTAAGTTTTGGCGAAAGCTAACGTGGTAGAGGTCATTAGAGACTCCAAAAAGGGTAAACAACATGTTAAATGTAAGTTCAAAATTGGACAAAACGGAAGCATGTCCAAGAGACAAATGTTAAATGGAAAATGCTTAAGTTGTAAAAAGATGAGACAAAAATCATTTGTTTGTAAATTGACAAAAAATAGTCAATAACATTGAGGTAAACGTTATGAAAGAAATTACAAAAGATGTATATGACATCAACGTATGTGAAATTTCTGAGGTCAATATGACTGACTCATAACTTAATGGAGTGGTGGCTTGACACTGTTCCTACTCGTCACATATGTTGTGACAAAGAGTCTTTCGTTAAACTGACTTTTATTGAAAATGGGAAGAAGCTCTTCATGGGCAATTCTGTGACTTCTAAAGTTAAAGGACATGGAACGGTGATTCTGAAAATGACTTCTAGCAAAGAAGTAAAACTACAAAATCTCTTATATGTACCTGGCATGAAGAAGAATCTGGTTTCTGGGAACCTATTGAGTGCACACGACTTCAAGATGGTATTTGAATCTTAAAAATTTATTTTGTTTAAGGGAGACATGTATGTGAGAACGGGATATGAATGTAATGGAATGTTCAAATTCAATTGTATCTCTT
Source organism: Euphorbia pulcherrima (assembly GCA_947683365.1). Classification (NCBI taxonomy): domain Eukaryota; kingdom Viridiplantae; phylum Streptophyta; class Magnoliopsida; order Malpighiales; family Euphorbiaceae; genus Euphorbia; species Euphorbia pulcherrima. The sequence goes on from CANTUS010000016.1 coordinate 13,373,270, forward strand.
ATAAGAAAAATTTTATTAATGAGAATAACGTTGTTGCTTATATGATTGAGTCTTCTAATTTATGGCATAGTAGACTTGGACAAGCTAATTTTAATACGTTACGACGTTTAATTAACTTGAATCATATACCCACATTTCATATCGATAACTTAACGGAAGCATATCCAAGAGACAAATGTTAAATCGAAAATGCTTAAATTGTAAAAAGTTGAGACAAAAATCATTTGTTTGTAAATTGACAAAAAATAGTCAATAACATTGAGGTAAACATTACGAAAGAAATTACCGAAGATGTATATGATATCAACGTATGTGTAATTTCTGAGGTCAATATAACTGACTCATAACTTAACGGAGTGATGGCTTGACACTGTTCCTACTCGTCACATATGTTGTGACAAAGAGTCTTTTGTTAAATTGACTTTTATTGAAAATGGGGAGAAGCTCTTCATGGACAATTCTGCTACTTCTAAAGTTAAAGGACATGGAACAGTGATTCTGAAAATGACTTTTGGCAAATAAGTAAAACTGCAAAATGTCTTGTATGTACCTGACATGAAGAAGAATCTAGTTTCTGGGAGCCTATTGAGTGCGTACGACTTCAAGATGGTATTTGAATCTCAGAAATTTTTTTTGTTTAAGGGAGACATGTATGTATGAATGGGATATGAATGTAATGGAATGTTCAAATTCAATTGTATCTCTTATAAGAAAAATTCTATAAATGAGAATAACGTTGTTGCTTATATGATTGAGTCTTCTAATTTATGGCATAGTAGACTTGGACACCTTAATTTTGATACGTTACGACGTTTAATTAACTTGAATCATATACCCACATTTCATATCGATAACTTAATGGAAGCATAACCAAGAAACAAATGTTAAATGAAAAATGCTTAAATTGTAAAAAGATGAGATAAAAATCATTTGTTTCTAAATTGACAAAAATAGTCAATAACATTGAGGTAAACGTTACGAAAGAAATTACAAAAGATGTATATGACATCAATGTATGTGTAATTTCTGAGATCAATATGACTGACTCATAACTCTAGGGAGTGGTGGCTTGACACTGTTCCTACTCATCACATATGTTGTGACAAAGAGTCTTTTGTTAAACTGACTTTTATTGAAAATGGGGAGAAGCTCTTCATGGGCAATTCTGCTACTTCTAAAGTTAAAGGACATGGAACGGTGATTCCGAAAATGACTTCCGGCAAATAAGTAAAACTACAAATGTCTTGTATATACCTGACATGAAGAAGAATCTGGTTTCTGGGAGCCTATTGAGTGCACACGACTTCAAGATGGTATTTGAATCTCAGAAATTTATTTTGTTTAAGGGAGACATGTACGTGGGAACGGGATATGAATGTAATGGAATGTTTAAATTCAATTGTATCTCTTATAAGAAAAATTTTATTAATGAGAATAATGTTGTTGCTTATATGATTGAGTCTTCTAATTTATGGCATAGTAGACTTGGACACGTTAATTTTGATACATTACAATATTTAATTAACTTGAATTATATACCCACATTTCATATCGATAACTTAACAGAAGCATATCTAAGAGACAAATATTAAATGGAAAATGCTTAAATTGTAAAAAGATGAGACAAAAATCATTTATTTGTAAATTGACAAAAATAGTCAATGAAATTGAAGTAAACGTTATGAAAGAAATTGCAAAAGATGTATATGACATCAACGTATGTGTAATTTCTGAGGTCAATATGACTGACTCATAACTTAACGGAGTGGTGGCTTGACACTGTTCCTACTCGTCACATATGTTATGATAAAGAGTCTTTTGTTAAACTAACTTTTATTGAAAATGGGGAGAAGCTCTTTATGGGTAATTCTACTACTTCTAAAGTTAAAGGACTTGGAACGGTGATTCTGAAAATGACTTCCAGTAAATAAGTAAAACTACATAATGTCTTGTATGTACCTGATATGAAGAAGAATCTGGTTTCTAGGAGCCTACTGAGTGCACACGACTTCAAGATGGCATTTGAATCTCAGAAATTTATTTTGTTTAAGGGAGACATATATTTGGGAATGGGATATGAATGTAATGGAATGTTCAAATTCAATTGTATCTCTTATAAGAAAAATTCTGTTAATGAGAATAACGTTGTTGCTTATATGATTGAGTCTTCTAATTTATGGCATAGAAGACTTGGACACGTTAATTTTGATACATTACGATGTTTAATTAACTTGAATTATATACCACATTTCATACTAATAACTTAACAGAAGCATTCCAAGAGACGAATGTTAAATGGAAAATGCTTAAATTGTAAAAAGATGAGACAAAAATCATTTGTTTTTAAATTGACAAAAATAGTCAATAACATTAAGGTAAATGTTATGAAAGAAATTACAAAAGATGTTTATGACATCAACGTATGTGTAATTTCTGAGGTCAATATGACTGACTCATAACTTAATAGAGTGGTGGCTTGACACTGTTCCTACTCGTCATATATGTTGTGACAAAGAGTCTTTTGCTAAACTGACGTTTATTGAAAATGGGGAGAAGCACTTCATGGGCAATTCTGCTACTTCTAAAGTTAAAGGACATGGAAAGGTGATTCTGAAAATGACTTCCGGCAAATAAGTAAAACTGTAAAATGTCTTGTATGTACCTAACATGAAGAAGAATCTGGTTTCTGGGAGCCTATGGATTGCACACGACTTCAAGATGGTATTTGAATCTCAGAAATTTATTTTGTTTAAGGGAGACATGTATGTGGGAACGAGATATGAATGTAATGGAATGTTCAAATTCAATTGTATCTCTTATAAGAAAAATTCGATTAATGAGAATAACGTTGTTGCTTATATGATTGAGTCTTCTAATTTATGGTATAATAGACTTGGACACGTTAATTTTCATACGTTATGATGTTTAATTAACTTGAATCATATACCCACATTTCATATCGATAAATGATATAAATGTGAAATGTGTATTATGATAAAATTAACAAGATCTTCATTTCAATCCGTTGAAAGAAATTCAGAATTACTTGGTCTAATACATACTGATATTTGTGACTTGAAATACATTCAATCAAGAGGAGGCAATAAATATTTTATTACTTTCATAGATGATAGCATAAAATATTGTTATGTGTATTTGCTTAAAAGCAAAGATGAAGCTTTAGAGAAATTTGTACTCTACAAGCAAGAAGTAGAAAACCAACTTAATAAGAAAATTAAGAAGGTTAGAAGTGATCGTGGTGGTGAATATGTTGCACCATTTGGAGAGTTTTGCTCTTAAAATGGAATTATTCATGAAGTAGCACCACCTTACTATCCACAATCAAACGGTGTAGTTGAACGCAAAAATTGTACTCTAAAAGAGATGATGAATGCAATGTTAACCAGTTTTGGTTTACCACAAAATATATGGGGTGATGCTGTTTTATCAGCAAATTATCTTTTGAATAAGATACCACGTAAGAAATAAGATAAACCCCTTATGAATTATGGAAGGGTAGAAAACCTTCTTATAATTACTTGAAAGTGTGGGGAGTGTCTTGCAAAGGCAATTGCACCATTACCTAAACGTATGAAAATAGGTCCAAAAACGGTGGATTGTTTTTTTATTGGCTATGCTAGTAATAGCAATGCATATAGGTTTCTTGTGCATGAATCTAAAAATCCGGATGTACACAAAAACACTTTGATTGAGTCAAATGACGCTTCATTTTTTGAAGACGTTTTTCCATGTAAGGTGAAGGGTCGGGAACTAAAAGGTCTCGTGAACTTATTGAAACTGACGGTCAAGTTAATCTACAAGTTGTTGATAGAAATGACAACCTTCAATCAACAATTGAAGAAGATGATCAAAATTCTCAAGTAGAGAATAAATTGGATCACGAGGTGCCTAGAAGAAGTAAAAGGACAAGGGTTAAAAAATCATTTGGTTCGAATTTCTTAACGTATATGGTTGAAGCGGTACCTCAAACGTGTAAAGAAGCTATAAGCTCAATTGAAAGTCCTTTATGGAAAGAGGCCATAAGGAGTGAAATTGATTCCATATTGCAAAATCATACATGGGAACAAATGGACCTTCCTCCCAGAACTAAGCCACTAAGTTCTAAATGGATTTTCAAACGTAAGCTAAAAGCTGATGGAATAATTAATAAGTGTAAGGCTTATTTAGTCATAAAAGGTTATAGACAAAAAGAAGGCTTTGATTACTTTGATACGTATTCTCTAGTGTTGAGAATAACATCCATCAGGATGATACTTGCAATTCCCACTTTGTGAAATCTTGAAGTGTATCAAATGGATGTGAAAACTGCTTTTTTAAATGGAGATCTTGAAGAAGAAATTTACATGGAACAGCCCGAGGGTTATGTCACTTTATGTCAAGAAAGAAAAGTATGCAAGCTGGTGAAGTCTTTATATGGTTTAAAGCAAGCACCAAAACAATGGCATGAGAAATTTGATAATGTCATGATGGCAAGTGGCTACCGTATAAATGACTGTGACAAATGTATATATGTCAAAACTATAAATGAAGGATATGTTATTCTATGTTTGTATGTTGATGACATACTCATTGTTGGAAGCAATGAGAGAACGGTAAAGAGTACCAAGAATATGTTAAATTCTAAATATGACATGAAAGATATGGGACTAGCTGATGTAATTATAGGCATCAAAGTTCAACATTCACCTAACAGTCTCATATTAAAGCAGTCACACTATGTGGACAAGATACTTGACAAGTTTAACAAAGGTGATATTGGTATAGCCAAAACACCGTTAGATAATAGTCTACATTTGTCTAAAAACAAAGGTGAATGCATAGACCAAGTGGAATATACAAGGGTTATAGGCAGTCTAATGTACCTTACAAGTTGTACAAGGCCTGATATTGCTTATACTATAAGTAGTTTAAGTAGATTTACAATTAACTCGGATAAAAGCCATTGGGATGCGCTCATGAGAATACTAAGGTATTTGCGATATACTCGTAATTATGGACTGCACTAAACAAGAGAACCTACTGTACTAGAAGCATATTCTGATGCTAGTTAGATATCTGACATCAAGAATTCTATAGGTACAAGTGGGTATCTGTTCACTTTAGAAGGAGGAGCAGTGTCTTGGAAATCCTCAAGGCAAACGATTATAACTAGTTCCATAATGGAAGCTAAGTTTGTAGCCTTGGATAAAATGGGAGAAGAAGTTGAATAGCTACATAACTTCTTAGAGGATATTCCACAATGGCCTAAGCATGTGCCCGCAATTTATGTATATTGCGATAATCAAGCAGCGATTAAAAGAGCACAAAACGTTATGTATAATGGTAAGTCGAGACATATGCGTCGTCGATATAATACCGCTAGACAACTGATCTCAATGTCAGTTATCTCTATTGATTTTGTAGGATCAAAGGATAACATTACGGATCTACTAACCAAAGGGTTAATTCAAGATCAAGTTGAAAAGACATCTGAAGGAATGGGAATAAAGCCCATGAATATTTAAGGCGCTATGTGAAGGAAAACCCAACCATGTTTGACTTGATATCCCAGTATCTTGGTTCAATAGGACAACCTAATTGCATAGACCTTGTGTGGTCACTATGGGGGTAACCGTGTGTCCATTCCTGTGATATAAACAGTGACAAAATGGGTTAAGGTTAAGCTACATGCTTTTAATGATCCTTTGTGCATCAATGGTTGAGCAAAAGAGATCACCTATGTGAGAGTGAAGTGGGGTCGCTTCAAAGGATGCTATTGGGGCATAGTAATCTAAAACTCTTGCAGAACCAAGAGATGTTCTTGACCATAACGAACATAACCATGAGAACCAAAAAATGTGATGTGTTGGTATTTATGTGGGGTATATCATCGTTTACACAAACGACAGAATAGTTTAAGGACATCGCTTCTACTAGTCAGCTAGTAAAGTAAATATACTTTCACAAGGAAAGGTTCAAAGGTTGTAGTCTACCTATCCTATGCACATATTGGCCGAAGAGCATCTTCTTCCTTCAATTTCTGAAAGCGTCTGTTTTGTTTTCTTTTCCAATTTTCATTCATGTAGGGGATTGTTGGAAAAATGGCATATTAGATAATGTTGTGCATTATCTAATTTAGGCTATATTATAATATGGAAAAGCTACAATATGAATAACATGAAATATGTCATTGTATTCGACGCTTCGAGAGCTTTCCAATGATATATTATACGACTAAAACGGATTAACGATGAATGATAAATTTTAGTTTAAAGTTTGAACATCTGTCAAATTTAGACGCGTTAAATCGGTGATTTGGTACTGGAAAAAAATTGACATGTCATATATTTTTTCACCGGATTTTTATTTGATTTTAATGGGTTTCAATTCCTTAATCTATATAATTTCTCATAACTTTCATGGTTAATGACCATAAATTTGTGCCTATAAGGCTTAATGACCATAAATTTGTGGTTACAAGAGTTAATGCCTTTTAAGTTAATTTAATCCGTGTTAATGTCATCTACTCTATAAATACTCTATTCTAGTAGCCTTCTCCTAACACTTTCTTCATTCTTCTACTCTTGAAAAGTTCTAGCTAATTCTTGTTTACTTGTTTACTTTGTGGTTTATTTTTTGGTTTGCATTCTAAAAAATATTCTTTAAAGTTTTCATTTCTTTTCAAGAGAATGCTACTTAGTGTTAGGTTTCTTGAAATTTGCTCTTCACATGGTTAGAGTTCGCCTACGATTGCCATTGTATCCTGGGAGACAAATTTACCCGTAGCGGACGAATAATTGTCTTAAGGAAACTGAGTTTCAGACCTCCGCGATAAACTTCTACTTCGATAAAAAGGTTGAATATTTCTTTTATATTTATTTATAACAAATCTCCATTGTAATTTGTTCTTATTCTTATTGAAAAAAAAATAATAGTATTCACTTTATTTTAATACCGCTACTAACAAGATCATTTAAGAACAACACAAACTTCCAGTAGCTGATTTCTGAACGGATGAGTTGGGATTTTTCATTGGAGCTTTTCCCCACCCAATCGTACTCAAACAACCCTATGGATTTGGAGATGTCGTCTTAAATTTTCTGAAATGTTAATATTGAAGATACAGTGATCCAAATCACAATGTCGAAATGAGTAGTGGAGATTAATTTGGAGTAGAGTTGTTTCATGAGAGTAGTTTTCCCGATTCCTTCATGGCCTAAAATGGCGATGGTTGTAGCTGATTGATCCATCAACAAACTCCAAGCTTGATGCATTAGAGAATCCTACCCCACCACACTCGGATACATTTTAAGATAAAAAATATTAAAGACAGAGATGGGAGGAGTTGACTCTTTGAGTCTCTTTCTCTTGACTAGAGAGAAAGATCCCAGGCCTGTGATTGTGTGTTTTGGGTAGGCTTTTGTCCAGTTTTATAACACACATGATAAAAAAAAACTTGTCTTTCTAGACCCGCCAAATACACTTTTTTTGAATAATTCCTGTTTCTTTATATAGACTTGGTCAATAGTTATTTTTTGTTTTGTTTTTTTATCAAATCTTTATGTACTATTTTCCAATTAATTAGTTTATGCTTTCATAATAAGCTAGATCTAATATATTAGATTCAGTAAACACGCCTTTTTTTTTGAAAAACCCCCGAAGGAACATTGTGTCCCTTCAAAGGCTAAAAGTTTGGAGCAGGTGAAAATTTTGAGGCGGAGTCCCCAGCTAGGCTGGTTTCCCCGCTTACCTACAAAACACCTACCCCTCTTTTATTAAATAAAAATCAACTCACGGTCTCAAGGCGAGAACATGAGTAAATCAATTACACGAGAGTAGCAAGTTCGGGAAAATAAATACATCAGAAGTAACAAAATTAACATCCCGCCTCCTAGTTTTAAAGATGAACCAACATAAATGAATGCATAATCCAATAATGTCTTCTGAGCCCATCCTGCCTTCGAAAACAAATTTATTCCCTCGTTTCCATAGTGCCCAAGCAATTAAGAACCATAGCGCCGTTCCGAACTCTCTACCCCTTCCATCAGCAAAGAAGCCGCGCCACATGGCTAGAAAATCCACCGCCTTCCATGGTATAGGCATCGAGATACCGAGCAATCTCATCACCTGCATCCACACCTTATAGCTGTTACTGCAATGGAGCAGGGCGTGATCCATAGTCTCCTCTAAATCATAAAATGGGCATTGACCGTCCGTTATAGATTGGCAGCCCCGGGGGAAAAGGAACATTTTTGTTGGTAATCTTCCATGAAAAACAAGCCACCCAAAGAAGCAAACTTTAGGGGTCACACATGCCTCCCATATTACAGAAAATTCGAGCCTCGACTTTGGCCATTTTGGCGAACTATAGTAGCCCATACAAAAGGAGCTTGTCGTGTACTCCTTCTTCTCCCCCCACCTCCCACATAAACCTATCAGCCGTCCCTGAAAAGATAGGCTGCCGTTGACCCTGCCCCAACTCGTTGTCACCCTCTAGAAACAAGCTCGGACAGCTTATACCTATCCAATTTCAAAGTTCCGCACCTCTCTCCTGTCCTGAAATCCTTAAGTTCCGTTTCCAAAAAGGCCGCAAAAAGGCCGATGACCCGAAAAGATAATGACACCCCTCGGCCACCGAACACGATTTCCTATTACACAATCGGTATAGGTCAGGGAACAAGACCGCCAACTTCGAATTCACCGTCCAGTTGTCATGCCAGAATGAGCAATTTTCCCCACTTCCAATAGCAACCCGAATGCTCGACCTAAAAAATTCCCACCACTCCCCACCTCTAATACAACATGCTATAATTCCTCTCCAAGTATGTGACAATGTAGATGAATCATAGTTTCCAATGGACCACCATGAATCAAACCCGTATCATCTAACGCAAATCTCATACCATAATGACCCATGATCAGCACTCCTAACCTTCCATACCCACTTCATCAACAAACTACAATTAACCAACTTTAAGTTCCTAATGTAGAGGCCCCCAAGATTTTTGGGTAGGACAATCGTCGCCCAACTAACCTTACTAATGCCCGTAGTAGTTGAATCACCCCTCCATAAAAAATTCGCATCAGCTGCTCAAGTTTCGTAATTACCACTCCTGGCATTTTATTCAATGATAACAAAAAGATTGGAAGAGATGATAATACCGATTTCACTAGCACCATTCATCCCGCATAGGATAAACATTGTCCTTTCCAACTCGCTAATCGACTCTGAAACTTGCTTATCAATGGGTTCCAAGCGGACACGGGAACACGCCTAACGCTGAGAGGGGTTCCCAGATAGGTAATCGAAAAGTTCTCCACTCGACATCCCAGGACTCCTGCACAAGATGAAACGACCATCTCTTGTATATGAATACCCATAATAGAGCTCTTATTAAAATTGATTTTTAGGCCTGAAATTAACTCAAAACATCGCAAAATTCTAACAAAATGGGTAATAGAGACTCATCGGCCGGTAAAAAGCATAGCGTATCATCAGCAAATTGCAAGATAGACATGTCCTTCTCTGATCCGTCAACCCAAAAGCCCGGTAAAAGGCCAATTCGAATACTCTCCTCAAACATTAGTTTCAGTCCCTCACTCGCCAGAACAAAAAGAAACGGGGAAATAGGATCACTTTGTTTAACCCCCCTAGCTAATTTAATTGGTTCCGATGGCGTCCCATTGATCAGAATTGAAGTGACCGAATTTCTTCTACAGTTGTCAAGCCATTGAACCCATCTTTCCTCAAAACCCATTTGTCTAAAAACCGCATTCATATAGTTCCACGAAACACAATCATAAGCCTTATGGAAGTCTAACTTAATAGCCAAGCATGGTTGCCGATTCCTATGAACCGAATGGATAATCTCCGAGGCTATGAACGAACATTCATGAATATTACGACCTTTAATGAAAGCAAATTGATTTTCTGATATCAATTTAGGTAGCAATGGTTGCAGTCTTTTAGCCAGCACCTTAGACACAATTTTATATATACCATGGATGAAGGCAATCGGTCTAAAATTATTCAACGAAGAAGAACCTGGTACCTTAGGAATTAGGACTGTATATGACGATTTAATAGCATTCGGCAGCCGTCCTGTCGCATGAAACTTCGCAAATAGGTCCATTAGCTCAGGCTTCAGTTCACCCCAAAATCGTTTGTAAAAGAAAAAATTAAATCCATCAGGTCCAGGCGCCTTCCCCTCATTACAGGAATAAACTGCATCCCATATCTCGGCTTCTGAGAATGGTTCAACTAGGCGACAATTCTCTGATGCATCGACCGTTCTGAACTTCAGTCTTTCCAACTCAAACGGAATAACTGTAGTTTCCAAAAACAGGTTTAAATAGTAGTTTTGAATCGTAGCTGTGATCTCTATAGGATCGTTAGTGACTCTCCCACCAATTTCCAACTGTGAAATCCGATTACCTCTGAACCTAGCCGAAGCGATGCGGTGAAAAAATGCAGTATTGTCATCACCCAATAAAGTCTACTTCACTCTTGACTGTTGGTGCCGAATTTTTTCTTGGTTTCGTCTAACCTGAAACAATGTAGTTTTCACGTTTTGTAATTCAGACACGGTTGAAGCATCCAAAGGCCGACCCATACTAGAGTCAGTCAACTCTAAAACCCGGGCTTCGAACGATTTCAATCTACTATCCAATTGACCAAAATTAGAGGAATGCCAAGGACGGATAAATCCCCATAATTTTTGCAGCTTGTAATCGACATCTCTATTCTTACACCCAGCCGTACCACAAATAGAACGCCACTTACTAGTGATAAATGGCAAAAAAGTATCAACATCCCACCAACAGTTTAGCGATCTATCTACTCTCCTTCCCCGTCTCCTCGAAGTATGTGACTGGAAAATAATGGGTAAGTGATCCGATAGGGTTGAGTCTACCGTCATGAGTTGTAAATTCGGCCAGCTATCTAATAGACCACCTGACACCAACACTCGATCGATCCTCGAAAAGGACTGACTGTTACTCCATGTATAGTCCCTTCCAACTAAAGGAACATCATACAACGCACTCGCATTCACAAATTATTGGAATCTTATCATAGAATTAGAAACACTCCCATTCCTACCCGCTCTTTCCGAATAATGAAGAATTTCATTAAAGTCACCACATAACAATACATTACCAACATCCCGAATAAGGGGCAGCAATTCAACCCATAATTGATTCCTCTCAACGGCTGTGACTGGCCCATATAAGCATACAATATCGATCTCAAACTGGTTCACGACCGAGCTCAGAATACACCATCTTACACCAACCGCTCTAACTGTACCCCTAACTACTTTAGAGTTCCATGACACAATTATCCCTCCCGACAAACCTTGAGCAGAAACACAATAATATGAAAAATCGTTATGGCCCCATAATTTCCTCACAATCATCTCTGATATATCTGACACCTTCGTCTCCACTAACATAACAACATGCAAGGACCATTTGCGGATACACGAACGAACAAAAAATTGCTTTGCTCCATTCGTGAGCCCCCCACGACAGTTCTAAGAAAGAAGGTTTACTGACATAAAGAAACGTGTACCAAACCTCGATTCAGACGGGCTATTCAAACTCTTGGCTCTTCCATTACCTGCACAATTTGCTCCACATGTTGCTCCTAAAACAGCCCCAGCATCTCACCCACTTTAACGACCATTCTAGCCTCATTCTCGTGCGGTTCTGTAAGCTGGGCATTCATTATCACCCTATTTCTATTTGCCACGTCTGGCCCCAATGATCCAGACATTCTGCCAGTCTCCGAGTTTCCTCTAGCTGCCGAGTTCGCACTCTCATTACCGTCTGGCTCCCGTAAGGTAGAATTTTCCAACATACCGTTATCCCGCAGCATTCTCGTATCACAATCTTCCTCCGATATAGCCACTTCTTCAGATATCCTGTCCGCCATTGAACCCTCATCCGACTCGTCCTCCGAGCTAGAGTAATCCTCCTGACACCTCGGATAGCTAACGGCCTGACGCATAGAAGTGTAAATCGTAATCTCCCTCTCCCCTATTGCTAACTTCAGATTGCGGCTCATAGTACCTATAGGAACTGACACTAAACAAGAAATCACATCCAATCGATCCGGCCGTTCCAAGTTGCACTCCATAGCCACCAGCCGACCAAATCTCCCAGCAAGGCTGCGAACTAATGATTCACATATAATAGTTGGTGGAATACCCATGAGATCAAGATACATGACACACTCGGAGGGAATAAAATTCCCCGCCAGACGGTCAACCGAAAACATAAGGTGGCTGAGAACCTTCCATTCATGACTAACAAAATTACTCATCGCATCTCCTGTGATAAAGGAGACAATCACGCACTCCCCACCAACAGGAGCGGCAAATTCAACATTAAAACCACGCTCACACAATAAATCATATATATTTCGAATATGAGATATATTGTGAAGCCGAATCAGGCAGGCCTTATCTTTCCACGAGGTAGACTGCACCATGCACTCCTCACTCTTCTGCGACTCATTCTTATCCATTGGGCTCGTCACAATCTTAGGCTGCCCCTTACTTGCCTCCTCTATAGAATTACGATGAGGGGCCGCGACATCAACATATGATCTCCTATCTCGAGGTGATTTGTGAAACACTCGGTTCACACGCCTAGATGACTTTCGGATCGGCTCCTGGATTTTCTGAATGTTCAAAGGCCTTGAGTATCTTGCCTTATACGCCCGCAAACGAACTGCCCTAATTTCAACAGAATTCATCCTGTTCAAAGCTTCATAAAACGGAACAGTTACATCAATCGTAATGAACCCAAAATTCAAGTTCCTGGCGTTTCTCTTTTGTGCGACAAACACCCAACCAGAAACTCCAAATCTCCCAAAAACCTTCTTCAGGGCTAGCGCATCGTAGCCATTCGGAAAATTCTCAAAATAGATCTTGTTCGCTGTCGGATTTCTGGTGTTAGCAATATGATTAGGATTTGAATCCCTAATCTGCGAAGTGGCGGTAAAGGGCACATAAAAGGGATTACGGCGAGGGTTTGTTGTTTAGCAATTTCGGGTTGGCTCATGGAAGGGGTTTCGGTGTTGGGGCTGACGGCGGCTGGTGTTCGATCGGAAAAGGTTGGTTGATGGGCGATGGTGGCGGCTGTGTAGGGGGGCAGGATGGGTGCAGGTTAGGGTAGGGTTTCTCTCTATGGTTTTTGTAAACACGCCTTTTGATAATGCTATTCACTTTTCTTTCATTTGCTTGTTCTTTTTTTTTTGTTAATCAACTACAACATCGTATAATATTGAACTTTCGCAATCTTTTACTGAGATCATATATTTAATAAGCGGGTACTAATTAGACTAGTTCAAGCGACCCACGATCAATTTGACCCGCCCAGGCCTAATGTCCGGACTTGATCACATAAATTTTCATATTGATCTGGCCCGGCCCAAGCCCATAAAAGCCCGCAAATGCAGTGGATTGGGCTTGGATGTTATCTCAAGACCCAAACCCGATTCGGCCCGCTCACTTATATATAATTTATATATAATATATTATATAAATATAAAAAGACTCTTAGGAAGTTTTCAAAAATGACCTTAGATAAGTAGACCTTATAGACAAAACAATCTATGCAAATGATCTGAATCAGTTGGAACCAAGACCGGTGGTTGTGAGTTTACTTTGACATTTTTTCTCTGTTGCTATAATCTTATTAGCTCTTTTCCTTTTTGTTGAATGTTACGAATAAATGTGGTTAGGAGAAGTGGAGCAACGCACATAATTCTTCTCAAGAATCACTCTTATCCAACTTCTTTCTTCTATAGTTGGTAGTTGTTTGAGTATAAACTCTAGTTATATGGAAATGATACCATTTTAAGTCATATGTTAAAGTCACACTTTGTATTAATTTATAATAATATAATAATATTAGATTTTAATAGTTTAATGTTGTATGTCATCTAATAATTCAATTGTGTCCGTTTTTCATTGTCAATATATTGTGAAATTCCGGTTTATATATATAGAATTAATCCTAGAAATATTTTAAATATAATATTTATATCTGTGGGTGGGTTGAGTCAGGCTTGGGATTAACGTTTTGAAAGTTAAACCTAACCCGGCCCAAGTTCGAATACTATTTTTATGGGTTGGACTGAGCTTGGGTTAGGCATTTTTTTGCATGACCCGACCAAGCCCGGCCTGAATCTAGCCCAGCCCACCCAATGAATATATCTAGTACTAACTAATCTTTGTATGTCTGACATAGCATGAATGTGATTATTTGTTCATTTTATACAAGTTCAAAGACATAATAAGATACTTTAGAAAACTTTAAAAAATATATACAAGTTGTTTTGTCAAGTTAAGGCTGATAGTATAGAAGTTATGGAAGTTCAAGAATTCATCTAACTTTACGGAGAACTTTCTAGTTCATTTAGTGTCCTGTGATATCAAAAACTTTATTTTCAATATGAAAATAGATGTACGGCAGTTTAGGATTGATTTCTCAAATTGCTTATTTTAAAACCTTCATTTTCAAGCTTTTTTTATAAGCACCAGATTTAGTTTAAAAAAAATAAATCAGACAGTTCTCAATTATTTAGTATGAATGACTAAAATGTGTTGTTCAAAGCTAAAATATGTAGTTCTATTCAAAATTTGTGAGAGAAACTTATTTTAAAACCAGCTTAATAAGCGACCGGGCAATTTAGCTAAATACAAAATTTTGAGCTTTCAATTTTGTAAATACCAACTCAATATTTTTTAAATCCCACCATAAAAGCTTATTTCTCTTAATTACCCAAACTCTTTCTTAATTACAATATTTTAACTTTTGAATTTTATTTTTACATGAATACAAAGAACTCGCATTATAACAACTCTCTCTCCTAGTTAATTTGATTTTTGCAACTTAAAAACGACTATATCTCACAAACTGTTAATTTTTTTAACACGAGCCTTTAGAATACTTTGTTCGTCTTATTTTTATCTTTAAAACAAAATACATATCGAATATTTTTTGAGCAAAAAATATTTTTCGCATCTTACGCTAATTTTGCCAATGTTTTGTAAATTCTTATACCTGGTATAAGAGTGGTATAATGTCTTTATAGCACCAGTTTTCCATTTATTTCAAAGTAGTTAACATAAAAAATTAGCAACATTGTTCCATTTAAAGCAAAAAAACTCTTATACCTGGTATAAAGGTAGCCAAAAACTGGTATAAGACCGCGAAATTTTTTTTGCTCCAAAAATATTCAATATAGATTTTGTTTTAAAGACAAAAATAAGATAAAAAAAATATTCTAGAGGCTCATGTCAAAAAAATTAATGGTATGTGAGATATATTCGTTTTAAGTTGTGAAAATTAAATTAAATATGAGAGAAAAGGTTGTGGTAAAGAGAAAAATAATAACCTTAAAAGTGGTAGACAGATAAAGAAAAAGAGAGTTAGGTATATAAAAAAATATCCTACAAAGATAGTATTTCCTTTATAAGCAATACCAAACTAGCCTTAATATTTATGCTTAGGGCCAGTTTGGAATTGTTTTCCCAAATTGTTTTTCCAAAAAGCTCTATTTTCAAGCTTTTCCAAGCTGTTGTACCAAAAAATTCTAGAAATCAACAGTAAACAATTCCTAATTAATTAGTATTAAGAGTCAAAATCTTTTATCCAAAGTCAAAATATGTTGTTCTATTAAAAGTTTGTAAGTAGAACTTTTCTTGACAACATCTCTGACAGCAATCCAATACATGCCCTTATTATTAAATTCTGAATGTTTTGGAAGCCGGTTTTACGATCAACTTTAGTTGAACTTGAGCAGTGGCGATGAGGCATAATTTCAAATGGAGAGAGAGAAGTAGAGGTTAAGAGACAGCGATAATGTTAGTGAATTTGGGCAAGAGGGGTATGAGTAACACTTTTGCACTTTTGGATGACGAAACTAATATTCGTGAAAATATTAGAGTTTGACCCGACAATTAGCCTTTATATTTAGGCTGGTTTCGTGAAAAAACACATTATAAATCTACATATGATTAGAGTTAACATATAAGAAATTATTTGTTAATTAACGTTTGAGAAAATTTTATTAATTTTAAAAATATTATTTTAAAAAATTAAAGGTATGAGACGAAAATTAATATAAATGAAAGAAGAAACGGATTAAATACGAAATCTCGTAGAAAGAGATTGAATGATTTATTAAATCAGTTTTATTTGTTCAAGAAAAGCTATATAAAAAATTAACGAGTAAAGAAATTAGAATGTAGCAAATGTCTGAGCCAGATGGAGAGTAAATTTGTGATATTAGAGATCTCAGGTTCGAGTCATATGGTTTAGGGTGGATATTTATCTTTGTAGTTTATTGTAAGTACACCCACATTGTGTATTGGTACATCCACATAACCGCTGGGAATTGCTTACTAGAATTAAGCATCGGTTTTCATGTGTTTAACTAGTCATAACTAAAAGGCTATCATGGAGAGAAACCCTAGCCTCTGCCGCCGCACCCCTTCCTACACCGCTAACCACCGTCACTACAACCACTACAACCCTCCCTTCGCCATCAGCCACCGCTACCATCCCCTCCCCGACAACCGCAATCCCCATCGAAACCATCTATACACTGAACCTAGCTAAAACAATCACTTCCGCCACACCATACCTTACCTCCACCATCGCCAAACCGCTGATCGCCACCACAATCGCCAACCCACTGCGGTTACCCATCGCCGAAACCCTGAACCCACTGCCCTTAATCACCGCCTAAACCCTAACCCCAAAACCGCTGCCCTTAACCACTGGCCAAACCCTAATCCCAAACTCGCCCTCACCAGACTCTATTTCGAAAATTTCCTAAATTCCTATGGAGCAGATTCTATGAGCAGGGTATTCAAGAAGCATGGAATTTCGGGACGTGTTTATGTAGCCAGGAAAAAGAATGCCAGGAATCTTAACTTTGGCTTTATTACCGTAGATGACTCCCTGCCTGTTCAGGAGACGCTCCACAGGTTGAACTCAGTGAGCATTGGAATTATCCGTGTGCGCGCATTCAAAGCCAAGTTCTCGGACTCCGCTGTAGCTCCAACATCTCGGCATCACCAACCCAAGCCATCTGCACGACGGATACCTCAACGACGGGTCAATTTCCGGGAATCATTACGTGGAGACAGATCGTATGCCAAAGTTGTGGCAGAACCACAAGTCTCAAATGCGGCATCTTTTGTCATCCATAATTCGGTTCCAGCGAACTCACCCAGGGGCCATGATTTTATGGCAAATGTGGCCCCTTGGAAAGATAAGTCATGCTTAGTCACTCTAATCAATATCTCGAATATTCGACTCACCTTTGATTTATTGCATGAACGTGGATTTGATGTTTCTTTTGCTGCCCCTGTAGGCAAGGATAATGTTATTGTCTCGTTTAATTCAATACTGGCTATGCAAAATTTTGTAGGTGGCAAATGGAAGGACACGCTGCATATTTTTAAGGCTGTGCAGTTGCTGCCGGCCGATTTTACACCGACAGAATGCATCATGTACCTGGATTTTATGGGAATTCCCCCCACTCTGATTCAAGAGGAGCTGAGCAGACACCTAGCGGCCTCCTTTGGCCAAGTTATTTCTGTGGACTTCAATTTTGATCACCCGGACCGTCTGGATGTGGTCTCCTGTCTAGTTTCGGTCCCCTTTGGGACAACCAATCGCTCCTTCAAATTGTTAGTGAATACTAAGGAAGTGCTCATTCACACTAATCTGAGACAAGGTGTTGGCTGTGAACACTACCAAGATGATGATTCTGAAATCTCCGATGCCCCTTCAGATGCTTCTATTGCTACTTCCAATGATTCGCTCAGTTTTGGCTGCCAGGGAGTGGAAATTGCGGATCATATTAGCTCGGATCTCCAAATTATCCCTATCCAAACCAATCAAATGATAATCTGAGTATTGTCTCGGAATCGAACCCAGCTACACATGAAACTCATATGGAGATCGAACAACCTATACGGCTAGTCAATTCACAGACGGAAGCCAATCAGCCTGTCACTTCAGTTTCGTCGGGGCCCGACATTTCTAATATGAATCGAGTGATCATTTTATCTCAGTCAAGGACATCTCCAACCCTCGAAAAAGAGTTGACTATGGAAATGGGGAAAAAATTAGGAATATTCTCGGATAGAAATAAACAAGCTGTTCTGACGGCTATAGATAATTTAGTGAACTGATTCGTTTTCACTCATCAAGGTATTTATTTTCTTCTATTATGTCGATGGATTTTTTATGTTGGAATTGCAGAGGAGGTGTCAATAATAGGGCAAAGCAGCAATTTGTCTTTTCTTGCATTCGTAAACACAATCTCAAATTTTTCGTCATGTTAGAAACGAAGATAGAAAGTATCTCTGAGCAAGTGGTCAGACGGTTCTGGGGGCATAATGATTTTACTTATCACCATATCCCTTCTAATGGTCTTTCGGGCGGAATATTATTTTCTTGGAACTCCTCGTTGCTTTCGGGTTCGGTTATCCACTCTACTCCCCGATGGGTGTTAGTTAAATTTCCTCTTCAGCAGCAAGATCTACACGTTCTTAGTCTCTACGCCCCAACAAATCATATGGATAGATATGATTTATGGCAGGAACTTATCCTGATTATTCGAGACTTTCAGATGATTTTGATTTGTGGTGCTTTTAATGAGGTGTTACATGTGTCGGAGAGACCAAACGACCGCTCCTACCCATCCATGTCGGCTTTTCAAGACTTTGTATTACAATCTGAACTCCATGATCTACCCCTACACGGTCGTGATTACACCTGGTCCAATAGAATTTCATTCTCTCGTATTGATCGTGTTCTTATTTCAGATGGGACATTACAGTTTTGGCCTAATTTATCCATATCAATGGTGGACACCACCCTATCTGATCATTTGCCGATTTTATTTCGTTCCTTCGTTGCTCACTCAACCGGCCCAAAACCCTTTAGATCTTTGAACATGTGGTGGGATAAGGCAGTTTTCTGCCTTTTATTCGTAATAAATGGCACCTCATTTGTCAATCCTATGCTCACAAAGACTTATCTTATAAATTGATGAAGTTGGGTCGAGCAATCAGCCGATGGCACTCGGAAAATTTTGGAAACCTACAGAGAAAGATTGGTGATTTAGAGGAAACAATATTGGCCCTTATATCGAGTAATGTTCCCCGACTGCTCACTTCAACTCAAAACTCAGAACTAAACCACAATCGTTCTCTCCTTCAGGAAAAGAGGGCTTCTTTGGAAAAACTGCGGCATCAACAATCAAGAGTGAATTGGACGCTATTGGGTGATAATAATACATCTTTTTCCCACCGTACCGCTTTAGCCCGATCTCGCAACAACCGTATATCGCAACTGGACATCGAGGGAGTAATTGTCACGGACTTGAAGGTTATTTCAGACGCTATTTGCAGCTATTACGCCCAAATATTCAAGGCTGCCCCTATAACGCCATTCTCTCTTAAGAAGCTACATTTCAATACTGTTACTTTGCAACAAAATGCAGCTCTTATCACCCCCTTTCAGGCTGAGGAAATTTGGAATAGTATATGTGCGTGTGGTGAGAATAAAGCGCCGGGACCAGATGGCTTCAATTTCTTCTACAAAAGATTCTGGGATTATTTAAAGCTCGAATTTATGCAAGTTTTGGACCATTTTTATGCTACATCTCAGCTCCCAGATTCGGTCAAGACATCCTTTATAGTGCTAATCCCTAAAATTCTAGGTTCTTATTCTCTGAATAACTGTAGGCCTATCTCGCTCATCCATGGTATCTATAAAACTGTTGCGAAACTATTACCTACTCGTCTTCAGGCTGTTCTACCGACTCCTATTTCAAACAATCAGTTTGCTTTCATCAAGGGTAGAAGCATTCATGAGTGTTCTTTTGTGGCTTCTGAGGTAATTCATGACCTCCATGTTAAAAGAAAACCATGTGTGGTGCTGAAACTAGACTTTCACAAAGCTTTCGACAGTATTTCTTGGACTTATATCAACTCGGTTCTCCATAGGATGGGTTTTGACCAGAAATGGATTTCATGGCTGTCAAATTGCAGGAAAAAATCCACTACTTCTATTCTAATTAATGGCTCAACAAGCCCTCCTATTCACATCCATAGGGGGGTCAAACAAGGAGACCCTTTATTGCCTTTTATTTTTGTGTTAGCAGTGGAGGGCCTAAAACAGCTTATAGACCGTAGCATCAAGTAGGCGTGCTACCTGGCTTTTGTTTGGAAGAATCCCTTCCAGATATTTCTTTGTTACAGTTCGCTAATGATACGATTTGCTTCCTTCCAGTAGAAGAATCCATAATTCCCAGTTTTATTCGAATCCTGAGGTGTTTCGAACTAATCTCAGGATTGCGTATTAACTACCATAAGAGTGCGATTATGGGAATCCACGTCAATGAAGCCTCCCTGGCCTCCTACGCAGCTCAATTGGGACGCCAAGTGGACAACTTCCCGATAAAATACTTAGGTACACCACTATGTATTATACAGCCACATATCTCCGATTGGGATCCTTTGATCGCCAAGTTCAAGTCTCATTTGGCAAATTGGAAAGGAAATTGTCTATCATACGTCAGGCGTACCATACTTATCAAAACGGTACTTTCTTCCTTTCCTATTTACTTAATGTCAATCTTTTGCATGTCTTGCTTTGTATCTTCTACACTAAATCAATTAATGCGTAATTTTTTGTGGCGAGGTGATTCTTCGATCAATGGCATATGCAAAGTAAGCTGGGTTACGATCAATTTACCTTACCACCTTGGGGGATTGGCAATTCGGGATTTAAAACTTGTTAACTCCAGCCTACTCTTTAAATGGATTTGGAAACTGGGAGATCGTAATGATGACTCCTTGTAGTCAATGTATTGTGTTCGGCGTTATGGGGTTAGATCGTGGCATGAAATGACTCTTCTCGACCCCAAGTTTGTTTCTCCGTTATGGCGTGGAATTCTAAAATGCTGCTTTAAAAATGAGAGAATTTGGTCCTTTTTCTCATCACAGGTGCGTGTACAAGTGGGAGATGGTCAAAACGGGCTGTTCTGGCACGATAATTGGACCTCAAACATTCCAATCAAATCACACTTCCCTGACTTATTTGCTATTTACAATAGGAAATCCTCAACCATTTTTTATAGGTGTAGCTTTATTTTTTCCAATCGTTCCCAAACTCGCCCCTTTTGGAAAAGAAGCCTTCGCATTACGAACCAACAACGATGCAATGACTTGAAAACCTGGATATCGATTTCATGCCCAGCGCTCTTCCAAACTCCTGAAGTCGTGAACAGCCCCACTTTCTTCCCGAGAGGAGATTGCTTCTTATGGGATATTGGAGTTGAGAAAAAATATTCAGCAGCGTCCTTTTGTCATGGTTATTATCAACAACGACTATGGCCGAATCCCTCGAGAGACTTCACACTTATTTGGACTTCCCACATGCTTCCCAAGATAAAAAAATTTCGGCTGGTTGGTCTTTCATAATAAGTTACCGACACGTGAGTTCCTTTTCCATCGGGGATATCGTATGCTAACTAGCGCATGTGGCCCGTTCTGTCCACTACCTGAATCATTGGAACACGGCCTTTTCTTATGTCACGAGAATTATCAGATTTGGAGAGATGCATTCCGTTGGCTGGGTATTCAGGTTGTGATGTCGAATGATGGTTACAACTTCCTTCTCTTATGGTGCACATTTTTCAAGCCTGGAATCTCCCGCGATTTTAGTAGGTCTCTCTGGTTCATTATATCATGGAATCTATGGAAGCGTTGCAACAAGAAGATTTTTCGGGACGAAACCGATGACGGGGATATTTTAATTGCCAGTATTAATTTTTGTTGGTTTCTTTTTCATTCCTATAAACGCAATGTTAGCCTTTCGATTTCTGATCTGTTTACGAACTCGAGGATTCTTATTATGTAACTTTTGATGTACTTTTGGTTCTTGTTTCGAGAACCACTATTAATAAAAGCGGGTGGGTGTTTTGTAGGTAAGCAGAGGAACCAACCTAGTTGGGGACTCCGTCCCGAAAATTTCACCCACTCCAATCTTTTAGCCGTTGGAGAGATACACTCTCTCCAAGGGTTTTCCAAAAAAAAAAACTAGTCATAACTAACTGCATTTTACTCATATGCATAATGTAAGAACAGAGCATCAATACTGCAGAAAATATAATACATTAAGAACAGGTCATAACATAAATACTGCAACTCATATGCATCAAGCTTATGCTTTCTTTCACCAGTATTTCACCTTACGCTTTCTTTCACCAACCTTCAGTAACACATTTTCAACTCATATCATTCTTTTTATACCATGACTACAAACATCTTACTGTATTCCAGTATAAAATTTCCAATGCCATAAGCTGTAAAAGAGGGCATATAAGGAAAAAAAATAATAATCTTGCATTTGAATTTCAAAGACTTCAAACATTACACCAATGGTCTGAAACAAGGTAAGAAAGCATCTTTGGAAGTTTCATCTTCCCACTCAACGTCTTTCCACCATTCTTCCTCTGTTTCGATCACCACTTCATTTGCCTTGGTGACAGTACATTTTAGTGGAAGCTTTTTAAGCAATGAGCAATCAGTTATATCCATTTTCTTAAGACACTCAAAAGGCAATGCTGTCTCGTATATGCTTCTCAGTTCTGGCAAGCTATCCAATGATAGAATTTCAAGTTTTTCAAACAGCTTTAGATTTTCTTCTGCCTCAATTTTTCTCATTACTGTAGGGCTGATTATTTCCTGGATTTTTTCACAGCTTTTGACCCTCAAAGTTGTGAGGTTTGGGACTAGAACAACCCATGTCAACTCTTCCAAACTTGAGCACTTCTCAAAGGTTACTTCTCCAAGTCTTTCAAAACTTCTCGTCCTTAGAAAGTTTGGATGATCCACATTTAACTCTTTTAGATGTTCTGCTTGATGGATTTCAAATGTCAACAGATTCTTCATAACTGCTAAAGGGGTAATATTTAGCAACTCTGAACCCCAAAAAACTTCAAGTGAAAGAGATTCGATACACTTTAACAGTTTAGTGTTGTTGAAAAATGTATGGAGAGCAGAGTCACATGTTATCGTGATGCTTAGCACTTTGAGATGTTCCAAGGACAACAGTGGATTTATATCCATATTTCCAACAGAAAGCATTTTACTTGCCTCTTCCTCCATAGAAAATCCACAGCGAAACGTTTTTAGAATTTGCAATGATGACAAACTAGATATTAATTCCTTGCGAATCATACGGAGTTGATCATCATATTCCAAATTCAAACACTTCAACTTTGTCAACCTTTTTAGTTCAATTGGCAACCAATCAATCCATGTGTGTGATAAATTAAGATATTGTAATGAAACCAAGGCGGAAACTTCCCGCGGTACTACTACTATCCCACTATTCGACATATCTAAAACCGTGAAATTGTAGAAAGATGCAGAAGGTGGTCTAGGTTTGATCATAATGAAAGGGTTATGGTCGAGTAGAAAAGTGAAAAGATTGTCAAGAGCATCATCAAGAATATAACTAAGGGAATTCTCCATAGATGAAATCCATCCTATGGTTATAACACGTTCTTTTGTGGCTGCATCAGCTCTCAGTTCATCCACAAGAAATGAATCACCCGTGATGCATCTGATAATGACTGCTGATAAAAAATTCAAATTCCAGATAACCTTATAGCTAGTCAATTTTGGACCATGATATGCAAGTTGAGCAGGGTCGAAAATTCAAGACTTGATTAGTCTTGCTTTTGCAAAATCACGAATCATATCTAACAATTTCACACAATTTGTTCCATCTTCCTCTAAGAAACCTGCCCTAATTAATGCGTGCATAACATCATATCCCAAACTTAAGGCATCACCCCTAGTACCATAAGCACCAACAATTTTCTCACAAATCCAAAAATCAATCAAATCCTTCTTAAGAATAGTGAAGTCCTCCGGGAAAAAAGCTAAAGTATAAAAGGCAAGATCTAACTCTGGAATTGGGTAAACTATCAAAACAAAACTTGAAGATGCTTGTTACCTCGTCATATGTCTTTCGTTGCCTGTGTTGTTCAATCTTGCGGACAGCAGATTTCCATTCGTTGCGTGTCTTTTTGCAAAACATGGCAGCACCAAGTGTAGAGATCAATATGGGCAAACCCTTGCATTTACTAACTAATTCTCGAGCAATCTCAGCAACCATTAGATTTTGAAAAATATCGTCATCCCCAACCTTAGTCCGGAACAATTGCCAAGCATTTTCCTCTGAGAGCTCCTCCAGTTTGAAAACAGTATCAGCACCCATGGTTTCAGGGAGCTCTGACTTCCGAGTTGAATATACGAAACTAGACCCTTCGACTCCAAGACTTGTCAGATCAATTTTGAACCATAGATCATCTAAGAACAATACAGATTTCCTGCTGTTCATTTTTGTACGGATGAGTTGGGATTTTCGATCGGAGCTTTTCCCCACCCAATCAGAATCAAACAGCCCTAAGGATCTGGACATGTCGTCCTGAATTTTCTGAAATTCTAAATTTGAGGACACAGTGATCCAAATCACAGTGTCGAAATGATTGGTGGAAATTAATTTGGAGTAGAGTTGTTTCATGAGAGTAGTTTTACCGATTCCTCCTGGACCTAATATGGCAATTGATTTAGCCGAATCATTCACGAGCAAATTCAAAGCTTGATGCATCAGAGGTTCCTGCCCTAAAACAGTTGCAGACATTTTGTATTAAATTCCAGAGATGAAGATCAAAGACAATGAAAGGAGATGGTTTTATTGGCAATATAAACTGAAGAGATATATTCCTTTCCTGTAATGGTGGGTATTGTCCTCTTTTATTCAACACACTTGATAAAAGAATAATAAAAATAGATTCATACACAATGTAACACTAAGTTATATGTTACAACAAGGTAAGAATCAGAGGTGTAATACGTATAAAAGTAGGATTCTTCGTCAATAATTAAACAGCAAGTCTCCACGGATTCTTGAGACTTCATGCACTTTATATCTCAGCTTCCTAAATCAATCTATTGTGTTACAGAGTGAATGGATTATATTTATAAAATAAGTGCAGACAGAAACAGCAAGTAGAATAAATACAGAATGTAACACTTCAGTTTTGTTAGTTTACTCACAACTGGGTAAGAATCAGAGCTTGAATAACTATAAAGAGTAGGATTCTTCATCAATATTAGAACTGCTTGTCACCATGTCTATGATGTTTATGGTTTAGTGAGGAACCCATTTACGCTGAATTGGTTGCTCTCCAACTGATCCAGCCTTGAGTCGATCTTCGGTTTCAAGCTGTGATTTTGGAGTTTTTATATTGCCACCAGGGCGCATCTGCTGAATAGTTCAGCCCATTTTGTTGTGACTTTGAACCAAAAGGTTCTCCGTTGACTTGAGATTGGATAACTCGGCTTGCACTGTTTTGTGACTGACCAAGCTCCCAAGGCTACATAGAAGAACAATGAGAAGTAATTAATTTGTCTTCATGGTGTCTTCTTGTATAATTCTTAAACCCTGGAAGCCATCGGCTGCATTATATATTTTGATAGTCTCAAAGTCTAATCTTTCTATAACTAAGGATCATATTTCATACGAAGAGGCACGAGCCACTTTTAAATAGACAAAAAGCAATATAATTTGACCTGCACAGAGATGTGTGGTTTAAGAACTATTCAAAGTCTGAACCAATTTATAACCCAAAATTCTAAAATTCTAATCCAAAGCAACCCCATCCAACAAGATCATATGGTTAATGTATAAACTGTTGATATGAAGATTGAATTCATGAAGTACTCACCTTAGATCTGGGTGCTAAACGAGAATTTGAAATTTGTTGGTTAGGGTTCGGGGCTGATCATTGATGTCCTGCATATATTAGCAGAAAAAAAATTTACGTTTAAACCCCGAGAAAAAGAACAAGGACCAATCTCAATAAATATACAGTTTACCATGATGTTAGGAGGTCTCTCTCCTCTTTGGACCATGGCCATGATCTAGAGCATAATTGATAACTGAATGTCAGGGTGCTATCAAAAGCCAAAACAAATTAAAGAAAGAAAATGGACATGTACGATTTCTAACTGACAATGATAACCAAATTAATCCATAAATATGATTATGGAGGCTGAGATTTGTAAATTTGGGCCCTCACATCATCATCATCGTCATTAAGTTTGTTACTATAGTTATCAGTTTCCAGGGAAGTTATGCCAATAGGCTGAGCACATTGGTGATTTGCATAATGGGGCAAATTGGCATGGGTTTGGTTCGTTTTGTAAATTTGCGAAGCCATCTCAGGAACGTTATAAACCGCTTGGGCTGAGGGGTTATTAGGATGCATAGGGGAGCGATTAGGAAAAATTTGCAGGGGTGATTAAACTGTAAGGATGCCCATAAGGAACTACATAAACGGGAGGCGGCTGATGGGTTTGGTAATACATTGGCTGTTGTGGGCCTTGTGGAATTGGAGAACCCATAACATAGTAAGCAGGCATTGGTCTAATACCAGTAGGGTTTTGTGGTACATAATGTGAAACAAATTGTGCTTGTTGTGGTTGATCATATTGGTAAGGAACAGGAATCCCAGAAACCTTAACCCCGATTTGTGGATCAGAGATTTTAGGTTCTGATTCTCAAGGGGCCATGGAATTCTTATTCTCCAATCTTGATTAAACCCAGTTTGTGGATGACAAACAGTATTATCACTGTACAGACAGTAAAAAAACCTCTATAAGATCACCATTTTCAAAGAAGAACAAAGCTTTAGCAGCCATTGAGCAAAGAAAGAAAGCAATCAAACCAAGAACTTTAATAGTGATCAGGAAACCAAACAAAAGAACATGAAAAATCGTTCTCTTTAATTCTACAAGTTCAAACTGACTAAATTCTCTATCTAATTCCAAAATTCTTCATCAAAAGAAAGCGTGAATTAGAATTGTACCTCGTAATTGCATCAGAAAGGGCAATTTAACGGAATAATCCTCGGATTGACCTTTAGCAGGCAAATTGGAGAAAGACACAGGAGAGTTAGAAGAACCTAAAGAAGAACTGATCTCTAAAACCATAGGCTCTGCCCCACAAAGAACACCAGCAGTCAGTCTGGCCGTCTCCTCCAAATCCAACTCCTCCTTTCTGCATAAGCTTGGTACTCTTCAACACATCGGCAAACCAAGTCTCGGTCATCGGATGCCTGAGCTCATTGCCCAAATTGGAGTTGAACTGAACAAATCTTGCAGAGAAGAAACGGAATTCTTCGGAAAAATGAAAAGGCGGATTCGAGAGGGAGAAGAAGCGAGGCGGCGGTGTCCATGATGTTCAACTATTCCAAATAATATACATTCAGAACTGAACATAAATACTGCACATCATTTGCATCCTTCTCTTACTCTCATCACTAACACAGTAAAACCCATATCCTACTTTTTATACAATGATAACAAAAATCTTACTGTTTCCTGTATAGAGTTTCCAATGCCATGAGCTGTAAAAGAGGGTACATAAGAAAAAAATTTAGAGAGTGGAACAAAAGTCTTGCATTTGAATTTAAAGACTACAAACATTACATCAACGGTTTGAAACAAGGTAAGAAAGTAGCTTTAGAAGCTTCGTTTTCCCACTCAGCGTCTTTCCACCAATCTTCCTCTGCTTCGATCACCACTTCATTTGCCTTGGTGATAGTACTGTTTAGTGGAAGCCTTTTAAGCAAGGAACAATCACTTATTTCCATTTTCTTAAGACACTCAAAAGGCAATGATTTATGGTATATGCTACTCAGTTCTGGTAAGCTATACAATGATAGAATTTCAAGTTTTTCAAACAGCTTCAGATTTTCTTCAGCTTTAATTTTTTTCAGTCGATCACTGCTGATTATTTCCTGGATCTTTTCACAGCTTTTGGCCCTCAAGATTGTGAGATTTGGGACTAGAATAACCCATGTCAACTCTTCCAAACTTGAGCAATTCTCAAAGGTTACTTCTCGAAGTCTTTTGAAACTTCCTGTCCTTTGAAGCTCTGGATAATGCACATTGAACTCTTTTAAAAGTTCTGCTTGATGGATTTCAAATGTCAATAGATTCTTCATAACTGCTAAAGGGGTAATATTGAACGCCTCTGAACCCCAAAAAACTTCGAGTGAAAGAGATTCAGTACATTCCAACAGATTAGTGTTGTTGAAAAATGTATCGAGAGCAGAGGCACAAGTTATTGTGATGCTTAGCACTGTGAGATGTTCCAAGGACAACAATGGATTTATATCCATATTTCTAAGAGAAAGCATATTACCTGCTTCTTCCTCCACAGAATAGCCGCAGCGAAACATTTTTAGAATTCGCAATGATGGCAAACTAGATATCAATTCCTTTGGAATAACACGAAGTTGATCATCATATTCCAAATTCAAACACTTCAACTTTGCCAATGCTTTTAGTTCAATAGGCAACCGATCAATCCACGTGTGTGATAAATTAAGATATTGTAATGAAACCAAACTTGAAACATCCCGGGGTACTACTACAACCCCACTATTTGACAAATCTAAAACAGTTAAATTGTACAAAGATGAAGAAGATCCAGGTTTCATCATAATGAAAGGGTTATGGTTGACTAAAAAAATGAAAAGATTGTCAGGAACATCAGCAAGGATATTACCAATGGAATCCCCCATAGATGAAATCCACCCTATGGTTTCTATGGTTGTCCTTGTATCAGTTCTCCGTTGTTCTTTAAATAATGGACCACCCTTGAGAAATCTGAACATGATTGCTAAAAATAAACCAAAATTTCGGACAACCTTAGAGAAAGTCAATTTTGTACCATCAAATGCAGGTTGAGGTTGTTCAAGGAGTTGAGCGTAGCTGAAAATTCGAGACCTGGTTACTCTATGAACAGCAAAATCACGAATCATATCTAACATTTTCACACAATCATTCCCGTCTTCTTCTAAGAAACCTGCTCTAATCAATTTATGCATAACATCATATCCCAAAGTTAGGGCTTCATCCCTAGTTCTATAAGCACCAACAATTTTCTCACAAATCCAAAAATCAATCAAATCCTTCTCATGAATAGTGAAATCTTCGGGGAACAAGCTAAAGTATGAAAGGCAAGATCTAATTTTGGAATTGGGTAAACTATCAAAACAAAACTTGAAGATGTTTGTTACCTCGTCGTAGGTCTTCCTTTGCCGATATTTTTCTATCTTGCGAACAGCAGATTCCCATTCTTTGCGAGTCTTCCTGCAAGACATGGCAGCACCAAGTGTAGAGATTAAGATAGGCAAACCCTTGCATTTTCTTATCAATTCTCGAGCGATCTCTGCGATGATTAGGTTTTGAATAAGCACATCATCCCCAATCTTGCTCCGGAATAATTGCCAAGCATCTTCCTCTGAGAGCTCCTCCAGTTTGAAGACAGTATAAGCACCCATACTTGCAGGGAGGTCTGGATTCCGAGTTGAAAATATGAACTCAGATCCTTCCACTCCGAGACTTTTGAGATCAATATGGAACCATAGATCATCTAAGAACAATACAGACTTCCTTTTGCTGGTTGCTGTACGGATGAGCTGGGACTTCTCTTTGGAGCTTTTTTCCGCCCAATTGGAATCAAAAAGCCCTACAGATTTGGAGATGTCGTCCTGAACTTTTCGAAATGTGGATTTGGAAGAAACTGTGATCCAAATGACAGAGTCGAAACGGTTGATTGAGATTAATTTAGAGTGGAGTTGTTTCATGAGAGTAGTTTTCCCGATTCCTCCTGGACCTAAAATGGCGATCGATGAAGCCGATTCATGCATCAGTAAATTCCAAGCTTGATGCATCAGAGAATCCTGCCCCACAACAGTAGCATACATTTTTTACAGAATTCCAGAGACGAGGAAGATCAGAGACAATGAAATGAGAGTGTTTCCGCTGTTGACTCTTTTGACTGAAAGAGATAGATAGTCCTTCATGTTGTAATTGTCGGTTTCCGGTCACGTGAGGGCACTTGTCTTGTTTTATGTAACACCACGTGACAAAAGAATTGGGTCTTTGTTGATTGCCCACGGGATAAAATTTAGACATCTCCATGGTACCCGTATGTTATTTGGTATATGATATTTAAATTTTATTAAAAATTATAATTAAATTTTATATTAATATTAAAACTATTCATCTAATTTAAAAAAATTAAAACTTTTTAATAAATGTTTATATTTATCAATAAAAATTTATAAAGTGTTGTTTCATTTATAATTTATTGGTCATGAATTCATTATTTAATAATATCATTTGAACATTTTTTGATATATATATATATATAAATGGATATCGCGGTAAAAAATTTCTGAATTCGCCACTACTAGTCCGGTTTGAAGCCGCTTAAATGGTCTAGGTTTGAATATCATTTTTTTACAAAGTTCGATTAGGTCCGAATTCGAGCATGTTAAAGCCCAATAATTTAGAGGTTGAATTTAATTTTTATATAAATACCTAAATTCGACTCTAGTCCACGAATAATATTTCTTATATATTTATACATTGTATTTTATAATTATATTAGTTTTATATATTTTAATCTATTGAACATTTAAAAATTTACTACAATAAGTCTTACTTTTGTAGTAAATAGTTTAAGTTAATAATGTAATTATATGTAAGATATTATCTTTTATTTTTTATAATCTGCAAAAAAAATTAAAAGAAAAAAATTTAAGGTGCGGATCGAACCGCACTCAGGACTGTTCCTAATGATAGGCAATAGGGTCGACCGTTCAGGGCCCAAAGTAGAAAGGGATCAAAAATAAAATTTGTTAGGTTCTTAATTTATAGTTTGAAATTTCAACATTAATTGAATTCAAAACAAATGATGAGAGTGTTTCTCTAAACTTAACTTTAAGTTAAAAGCTCCTTATGAATTTTTACTTTTCTCCTTATAAGGAGCTTTTAAGTTAAAAAAATTGAGAAATACTCCAACTTATATATTAAAATCTTCTTATAAGTATTTTTTAAGTAATAAGTTGTAAGTTTAGAGAAATACCTCCGATATTTCTCTTATAAAATTTAGTTAAATATTGAAGTTTCATTCATAACTTCTTTAAAATATTAATTTTTTATTATAATATTTAAAATTAAAGATCTTTTTACTATTTTTTATATTTATTTACCTATGGCCCTAAAATGTTAAGACCGGATCTCCTTGTAAAAGGGGCTCCAATTTTTTATTTCGCCCATAGGCCCCCAATAAGTTAGAAACAGGCTTGACCGAACTTAGATTGATTTTTTTAGTCAAAAATCCAATTAAGCTCGACCTAAATCTAGCCCAGTGTCGCAGATGAACATCCCCTAGAATCAAATTTGCTTAGCTTTTAATTTTACACTTTTACATTGACACTCTAAAATTAGGTAAAGTTGAGAATGAATTTTGTTTGGGATTATTCTAACATTAGATCGGTACATTTCTCCTCCGACTTTAAAAAATTCTAATCCTTTGGCAAAAGTGAGCAATTTATTCCAACTACTTTTACAATATTCAATTGCAAGACTATTGTTAATTAGGTGCTTAATGGTTTAAGCATACTTGAAAATGAATCCATGTTCCCTATCGGTTAGAGGTAGACAAACCAATGACAAGAATTCTCTGTAGTTAAGTATTAACCGCAGAATATATTTCATGCGATTCTAGTCGTTAATTACATGATCAATTATTCAAAATTTATAAATAATAAATTTTATAACAATTATTTAAAATAATTTCAGCGATTAATTTTAAAATTAATGACCAGAATCGCATAACATATATTTTACAGATGAGTACCAACTGTAAAGAATTCTTATGAGACAAACTAACAATACTTACAAATTTGGTCAAATGATGTCACCAGGCGACATGTAGGCCAAATATTCGACTTTGTCGATCTGTAAAAACCTAATAGTAGCTAAAAGGGACTCTAGAAATCTGCCAGATAACGCAAAAAAAAAAAGCATGGGATTGATGCAATAAGACAAACAAGAATCACATTCAAATTTCTAAGCCTTCCTCTGAGACAAATTGTTCGGCTGGCTTCCTCTTTCCTCTAGCTCCGATTTGTATTCTCTAAAATTAAGGAATGGTAAAGTTGTACATTTTAATTAATTTTAATTCTTCATCCAATTTTAATGGTTAAGATTTAATTTTGATGGTTTGTAGGGTCTATAGTACAATTAAATCTCAACCATTCAAACTCAATGAATGACTGAAATTAACTAAAATATACAACTTTAAAGAATTTCAACTTTAGATAATCCAAATCCATCTAGCTCACTAGCTGTTGTTCTCTTTGATGTTTAACAATCTACACTAGAGTATATGTGAAATAGACCTGTTCATCGACGGGTTGGGCCGGGCCTGTCGGGCTTTTTATAAAAAATACTAACCCAAGTCTAGCTCAAGCCCATGATTTAAAACTTCTGGCTCTGGCCGGGCTTACTAACTCCTTCCAAACCTGATTCATGGCCCATCAATAAATTTTTTTATATTTTATAAACTAAATTAAAGAAAATTATAAATTTTATAAAAAATATCTAAATTTTGCATACATTTAAATTTTTAAGTAAAAATATTCTATATATAGTTAAAAATTTAGTAGGTCAAAATATAAAAATCTATATAAACTATTAAATATAATATAAAATATAAAATAAATATATTTTTTATTTATCGGACCGGGCTCAAGCCTGACTTGAGTATTTATATAAAAATCAAACCCGGCCAATAAAACTTTAGACTTTTGCAGGCTCGGACTCGGACCGAACTTTATAATAAAATAAGTGTCCAAGCCCGATCCATTTGAACGAACTCAGACTAGACTCAATGAATAGCGCGGCTCGCGAACAAGTATAATGTGAAATAGACAATGACAATTAATGGTTAATGGTTAACATAATAGGAATAAGAATACAAAACCAACTAGAAAAAGAATAATTGCTTTCAATAATCTCGATAAGTTATGTTCAAGTCCTCGTTGTATGATCACGTTCCTCAATTTGTAGCCATACTAGTGTCTTTTCCAAATAAATTAGTAGTGTTTATAAGCTGTAGAGACCACATTAGTAAGTTATACGATTCGTAAGATAAATGAGGGATAAAATAGAGTGGAGAATGAGAAAAGGTGAAATATAAAAATGAGTATTTTATTTAAAAAAGTTGATCTAATAAAAGTTTTCTAGATTTCCCAGATTTTATACATCTACATTGTATCACGTTGTTGACCGATTTATGGTTGTCAAGTTCTAATTCAATTTTTTTCCTCATAGGTGTCATTTTAAAGTTATCCATATTTATAATATTTATAATTAATTTTTTAACACATGAATATTAAATTAATTGATAAAATTATTGTATATTAAAATATATTAACAATGGGAATCTTATTTTGAATCTTAAAACGAGAAATAGTATGGTCTTCACCATAAAAGTTAAGACTTGACATACTTTGGATAAACAAATGTATTTTGTGGTTAAGACTGAATCTGTAACTTTAGAGATTACAAATTAAAATTAGACTTATTTCAAATTGATAAAGTTAGTTATTTACAGTTTTATTATTTCAACCAAGTTCAACTGATTATTTGATTTTTCAAATAAAATTACCTTTAAAAGCACCAACAAAATTTTAATACAATAATAGTTTTTGAAGTTAAAACCTAGAAAATATATAAAATAAAGGTTTTAACAGATCGAGCGATATTGTTCGCTTTGGCGTTGTTTGTTGGCAACCTCACAGCTTTAGAACACAACGCGTCGTTCAAGTTAAGACCTTCAGGGGCCTGTTTATATACAAGCTCAATGGATCATCCGGGAGCGATGCGAGATTCATTTCTAACGCACCCCCTTAACGCAATCGTGTTGATAATGTATTATAAACAGCTTGAACGATATTATCCGCTTTAGCGCTGTTTACGGCCAACCTCATAGCTTTAGAACACGTCGTTCAAATTAAGACCTTCACTGAGAGCGATATGAGATTTATTCTCTAACATGTTTGTTGTTTTTGATAGGCTGAGCGCATACGAACCCCCCTAAAATTAGCCTAAGACGACTATGGTCGCACGAAACTTATTTTTAAAATAAAATATATTTTTAATTTTTTTACATCCTTTTCCATTCTCTCTGCTCTCTCTCTCCTTGTCTTCCTCCTTTATCCTCGGCTTCAATCTCCGCCGTCGCCGCCGATTTATTCCTCCCTTATAGTGAATTGATTCCTATTTACAAGAGAAATTAAAATCTGTTTTAAAAAGTCGACCTTGTAAGCTCTTTTACTATTTGAATTCTTGTACTTAGGCTTATAGAAGAAATGCCAACATTGATCATCGTCACATGCCATTTTTGAAAATGCTGCAAATTACGTAAACAAATTAGTCCAACCAAATGCAAAATCACAACTTGAGTTGAGACGAAGAAAACTTGAATTAATTACCAGGGATATCTTCTGGATCGTACTAAAGAAGATCAATCTCTCAAATCGCATGATCAACAAGGAAATCTCGTCCATTCATCTTGTGATTCAGATAGTAATTGATGATTTCTTTATCACTTAGATGGAATCTTAGTCCTACTATATCACTAGGGAATTTCATTTTCCTATGGGCCTAAATATCTGTATTAATAACGAAGAAACAGAGATTTTATAAATTGCAGAGCAGCTCTCATATAATCTAATAGAAACTCCCGCACCGAGAAAATATTGGTCAACAAGAAACAGAAATTTCCTCATCACTTCAAAGAAGAACAAAAGGTAACTTTAAAGTGAAGTGTAGACTGGAAAAATAACTAAAATGAAAAGATATTTTTTAGGGATATGCAAATCAAAGGAGGTTTTTTAGGACAAAAACCAAAAGTTTGAAGAGTAATTTCTTGTGTTTCAAATTGACGCAGTTGAAGTCTCAACTAAGAATTGTGTTTTGGATTTTATCTCATTGTACAAAGACTGTTGTTGATTTTGATTCTGTAAAGCAGCTGCTGCCATTAGCAACGGATTATGAAATTATTCAGGCCATTTCACTTCCTCCTGTTGACTACTCATCAATTGATTTTGACCCAGCTTTTCTATTGAGCTACAATCTGTAAATCCCCATGAAAATATTGCTGAGTGATTAATTAAAAAAAAAATTAAAAAGAGGCAGGTCGGTAAAACGTTTTTTTAAAAAGTGCACAGTAATATAATTCGGTCATACGCGTTTGTATTTCCTATAAATAGAGAGATTTCTGCCTCAAATGAAAGTAGAAGAGTAAGAAAACACAGATACAAATATTATCTGTGTAGAGAAACTTAGGAAAAGGGTTCCTAAGAATTGGGCAAGAGAGAAAATAGTGAGGTTTTGGGAAACACTTGAGTGCTACTATTTTGTAATCTCTTGGTGTACCTACTATTATTTTTATAGTGGAAAATTATTCGGAGTTGGTCCCGTGGTTTTTCCCTAATTCATTTGGGGTTTCCACGTAAAAATCTGTGTGTCTTTTTATTCTGCTGCTATTATTTTTCTCATAATCTATTATTAGGCCTAACAAGTGGTATCAGAGCCGAAGGTTGTTTTATCAGCAAAATTTGTGGATATATTTTTCAAAAATAAATATACCACGACGACGAGAAAATTACGGGAAATCCGGTGGCGCAATCCGTTCGAAAAACCGTCGCACATAGCCAATTTGGATGAATAGTAAAATAGTAACTTGAGTAATAGTATTCCTATATAATAACTATTCATATTCGGCCATCAATAGTATTATGTAAGAATACGGGCATACTATTACTATTCTAATATACAAGTATTATTTGGTATACGATACTATTCACATATACAGTCACTATTTATGTGAATAGTAAAATTCGTGAATAGTAAAATTTTGCCATTTTTAAAGTTTCGACATAGCGAATGACGGTGTAATGATGAAATTGATGGATACAAATTATTCAATGTGAAAATCCAGAATGGAGGACTACCTCAATTACAAAGATTTGTACGATCCAATTGAGGGTGACGACGCAAAGCCAGAGGATCTGAAAGATCAGCAGTGGATAAAGTTGAAGAAGCAGACATTGGGTACAATACGCCAATGGATAGATGCTAGCCTGTACAACCACGTAAGGAACGAAACAGATCCCAAAGTTCTCTGGAAGAAGCTAGAGGATATGTACGAGGTTAAAAATGCCCAAGGAAAAGTGTTCATGATTCGCAAAGTCATGAACTTGAAACTGACAGAGGGACGATCAATCACACAACACCTGAACGACTTTGAAGGATTCATAAGTGAGTTAGCAGTCACCGGTATGTCCTTGGATGATGAGATGCAAGCATGTCTTTTGATGGGAACTCTACCAGATAGCTGGGATACTCTTGTTGTATCACTGAGTAACTCAGCTCCAAATGGTGTGGTAACAATGTCTATGGTAAAGAATAGTCTACTTAATGTAGAGCTTCATAGAAGGGAAGTTGCCAGTACCAGTTCACAAGCCCTTGTCACATAGAATAGGGGCCGAAGCAAGAGTAGAGGTCGTGGGAATGGAAAATTGAAAGATAGATCCAAGTCCCGAGAGAAGAGATCATGCTACCACTGTGGAAAGCAGGGTCATCTCAAAAGGAACTGTCGTTTCCTTAAACAAGAGAATGCAAACCGAAGTCATGATGATGACAAAAACACATCTGCTGCAGTCACAATAGAAGATGGAGAGGTGGCTTTAGTATCTCATGATGCAGATTGTTGTCATATTGGAGATGCAGATACCGAGTGGATTGTGGATTATGGTGCCTCATACCACTGTGTTCCAAAAAGGGAATACTTCTCAACCTATAAAGCGGGCGATTATGGTACTATTAAAATGGGAAATAATAGTGTGTCGCAAATGGTGGGAATCGGCGATATCTACGTGAAGACAAGTGTCGGATGCACATTAACACTTAAAAATGTGCGACACGTTCCAGATCTTCGGTTGAACTTGTTGTCTGTTAGTGTATTGGACAAGGAAGGTTATCACAATCGTACAGGCGATGGAAATTGGAAACTCACCAAAGGATCGTTGGTGGTGGCGAAAGGAAGATTGTGTTGCTCGCTATACAAAACACAAGCAATAGTATGTGCGGGTCAACTGAATACAGTTAGAGATGATACTTCACCAAATTTGTGGCATAGGCGACTGGCGCATGTTAGTGAGAAAGGGTTGAATAGACTGGCTAAGAAGTCCCTCATCCCATTAGCCAAAGGAAAAATTAACCCATGTGATCACTGTTTATCTGGGAAGCAACATCGAGTTTCATTTCAGAAAAGCTCTAGAAGGAGAAATAATAAGTTAGAGTTGGTACACTCTGACGTTAGTGGTCCCATGGATACAGAATCCATTGGAGGAAGGAGCCGAGATGTTGTATTTCATGAGAATGATATCATCGGCGAAAGATCTACGAGTGATGGTGTTATCGATATTACACCAGAGAGCATTCTATCAGATGATGCCACAGAAAGAAGAATGCATCAATCAGAACAAGATGGAGAAGAAGAAACAGTTGTGAGGGATCAAGATACGATTGTAGATGAAGATATGAATAAAGAGGGTATTGAGCAGGGGGAGCCAGAGAACCCCATTCTACCAGAAGAAGAACCTCAATTAAGGAAGTCAATCAGAGAACGCCAACCATCTACAAAATACTCCAGTTCTGATTATATTTTAATCACTGATGAGGGGGAGCCTGAAAGCTTCCAAGATGTACAATCTTGTAAAGATAAAGATTGTTGGATGAAGGCCATGCAAGAGGAGATGAATTCTTTGAAGAAGAATGACACGTACGAGCTGGTGAAACTTCCTAAAGGGAAGAGAACACTCAAGAAAAAATGGGTGTACAAGCTGAAGAAAGATGATGGAGACCTAGTGAGATATAAAGCTCGATTGGTTAAAGGCTTTACTCAAAATAAAGGTATCGACTTTGACGAGATTTTTTCACCAGTTGTGAAAATGAGTTCACTTCGAGTTATGTTAGGTCTTGTAGCCAGCTTGAACCTTGAGTTAGAACAGCTTGATGTAAAGACCGCGTTCTTGCATGGGGATTTAGAAGAAGAAATTTATATGGAACAACCAGAAGGTTTCAAGGTCAAGGGAAAGGAGGACATGGTGTGTCGCGTGAAGAAAAGTTTGTATGGCTTAAAACAAGCCCCGCGGCAATGGTATAAAAAGTTTGATTCCTTCATAGTGAATCAAGGATACAAGAGGACAGAAGCTGATCCATGTGTATATGTCCAGAAATTCCCTGATGGAAAATTTATCATTCTTCTCTTATATGTAGATGATATGCTAGTCGTTGGGACAGATGCCAAAATGATTAGTAAGTTGAAGTGTGATTTGTCTAAGGCGTTTGACATGAAGGATTTGGGACCGGCAAGGCGAATTCTTGGATTGGAGATTACTCGAGATCGGAGGTCCTGCAGGCTATGGTTATCGCAAGAAAAATATATTGAACGAGTAATAGAAAGGTTCAATATGAAGAATGCTAAACCAGTTAGCACTCCACTTGCCGCTCATTTTAAGTTGAGTAAGAAATCCTACCCTTCAACAGAGAAAAATAGAGAAGATATGTTAAATGTTCCATATTCTTCAGCGGTCGGAAGTTTGATGTATGCAATGGTGTGTACGAGACTAGACATCGCTCATGCAGTTGGAGTTGTGAGTCGATTTCTGTCAAATCCCCAGAAGACACATTGGAAAGCAGTTAAATGGATCTTTAGATACCTGAGAGGAACTTCAAAGTTATGTTTAACATTTGGAGGTGGAAAGCCAGCACTTGTTGGTTACACAGATGCAGATATAGCTGGTGACCTTGATGAAAGAAAATCTACATCAAGTTACTTATTTACATTCTCAGGGGGAGCTATTTCATGGCAGTCACGATTACAAAAGTGTGTTTCATTATCAACAACTGAAGCAGAGTACGTTGCAGCAACAGAAGCAGGAAAGGAAATGCTTTGGTTAAAGCGTTCTTTGAAGAATTGGATGTGCAACAAAAAGACTACATAGTTTATTGTGATAGTCAAAGTGCACTAGACTTGAGCAAAAATACTATGTATCATGCACGGACGAAACATATTGATGTAAGATATCATTGGCTCAGACTTGCCATTGAAGAAAAAGAGTTCAAGTTGCAGAAGATTCATACAAACAATAATGCTGCTGATATGCTGACAAAGGTTGTACCAAAAGAAAAGCTCGACCAGTGCATTGAAGCAACCGGGATGGAGAGTCCCACAATGTAATCGGGAGGGGGAGATTTGCTGAGTGGTGTCCCTATTATTGTGGGACCCACTGATTAATTAAAAAAAAATCAAAAAGAGGTAGGTCGGCAAAACGTTTTTTCAAAAAGTGCACAGTTAAATTACTGTGCATAATTCGGCCATACGCGTTTGTATTTCCTATAAATATAGAGATTTCTGCCTCAAATGAAAGTAGAAGAGTAAGAAAACACAGATACAAATATTATCTGTGTAGAGAAACTTAGGAAAAGGGTTCCTAAGAATTGGGCAAGAGAGAAAATAGTGAGGTTTTGGGAAACACTTGAGTGCTACTATTTTGTAATCTCTTGGTGTACCTACTATTATTTTTATAGTGGAGAATTATTCGGAGCTGGTCCCGTGGTTTTTCCCTAATTCATTTGGGGTTTCCACGTAAAAATCTGCGTGTCTTTTTATTCTGCTGCTATTATTTTTCTCGTAATCTATTATTGGGCCTAACAAATATGTTGTTTTCAAAGAACGGAGATTTGCTGCAATTTGTTGTGCTTCATGTGCTGTTGTTGTTGTTACTGTTATTGGCTGTTTCCCAACATCGAGAATTACCGACGGAAAAAGACGGTAGGGATGGTTCGCCGGAAGGCTTGAAATTCATGTATGAGGTTGTTGTTGTTGTTGTTGCATGCGATAGAATTGTGGAAGAAAATTCAGATTGAGTGAACCAATTGAGGGAAGGGGGTCTAGTATTGGATGGATAATTCAATTGGTGATGGTTAAGTGGAAAAAGCCGATTTAATTCCTCTGCCGCCAATTTGATGGATATGAAGCAATGAATTGTAGAATTTTATGGAGAGACAATTGAGACTTGAAGAATCCACGGCGGAACTGATAAGAATCCATAAATGAATTCAAATGATGAAGAGGTAGAAGATGGGTTTTTTTTGTAAAAAATATGTTAGTAAGTACTTAAATGATATTTTTCAGGGATTTTTTTAAATGACAAAATTATATTGGTTTGACTTTTTTATTTTTCTAAATATTTTCACCACATCAACGCGAGTGCACTCCACTCTCCGATATGAGAGTCGCAAGTCCGCTTAAGTTTATAAATTGGGGTGGACATACTAGGTTTGGACCAAGAAGGGATTTGGCCTTTTTGGTATTATAAATGAAGTTCCAAAGAGCAAAGGATTTTTTACACTTTTTTTTAACAATTTCAATGACAGGCTAAGGGATCTATCCGTTCAGTCAAGGGGAAGTCAACGCCTCCAGTCCAGCCAAAACCCTTCTCTTTCATTGTCTTTGACCTTCTTCATCTTTGGAATTTAGTACAAAATGTCACCGACTGTTGTGGGGCAGGAATCTCTGATGCATCAAGCTTGGAATTTGCTTATGAATGAATCGGCTACGTCGATTGCCATATTAGGTCGTGGAGGAATCGGTAAAACTACTCTCATGAAACAAATATACTCCAAATTGACCTCCACCAATCGTTTCGTCACTGTGATTTGGATCACTGTGTCCTCAAATTTTGAATTTCGGAAAATTAAGGATGACATCTCCAAATCCATAGGGCTGTTTGATTCTGATTGGGTGGGGAAAAACTCCCAAAATAAATCCCAACTCATTCGTACAGAAATTAACCGCAGGAAATCAGTATTATTCTCAGATGATCAATGGTTCCCTATTGATCTGAAAAGTCTCGGAGTTGAACGCTGTAAGTTAATATATTCAACACGGTTTACAGAGCTCCCTGAAATTATGGGTGCTCATACTGTCTTCAAACTGCAGGAGCTCTCAGAGGAAGATGCTTGGGAATTGTTTCGTAGTAAGGTTGGGGATGATGAGATTCTTCAAAATGTAATCATCACGGAGATTGCTCGAGAATTAGTTAGTAAATGCAAGGGTTTGCCCATCTCAATCTTTACTCTTAGTGCTGCCATGTCTGGCAGAAAGACACGTAAGGAACGGCAATCTGCTGTTCGCAAGATAGAAAAACACAGGCAACGAAAGACATATGACAAGGTAACAAGCATCTTTAAGTTCTGTTTTGATAGTTTACCCAATTCCAAAATTAGATCTTGTCTTTCATACTTTAGCTTGTTCCCTGAGGATTTCTCTATTTTGAAGAGGATTTCTCTATTTTGAAGAAGGACTTGATTGATTTTTGGATTTGTGAGAACATTATTGGTGCTTGTAGTACTAGGGGTAAGGCCTTAAGTTTGGGATATGAATTTATGCATACATTGATTAGAGCAAGTTTTCTAGAAGAAGATGGAAATGAATGTGTGAAATTATTAGATATGATTTGTGATTTTGCTGTTGCTAGAGTAACCATGTCCAATTTAGAGTAGGTTATCTCAAATTTTGGTTTATATTTAGCAATCATATTCAGATTCTTCAAGGGTGGTCCATTATCTTCAGCAATTATGTTCAGATTCGCTAAGGCTAGTCCATTAATTACAGGATGGATTCCATCTATAGGGAATTCTGTTAGGAGTATACTTGCTGATGTTCCAACCGATCTTTACACTTTTCTACTCAACCATAACGCTTTCATTGTGATCAAAACTGTAACTTCTCCATCTTTGTACAATTTAACGGTTTTAGATTTATCAAATAGTGGGATTGTAGAAGTCCCCCTTAGTATTTCCACTTTAGTTTCGTTGCAATATCTTAATTTGTCACACACGTGGATCCAAAGGTTGCCAATTGAACTAAAAACGCTGACAAACTTGAGGTTCTTGAATTTGGAATATGATGATCAACTTCGAATGATCCCCAAGGAATTGATATCTAGTTTGTCATCATTACGAATTCTAAAAATGTTTTGCTATGGATATTCTGTTGAGGAAGAGCCAAGTAATATGCCTTCTATTAGAAATATGGATATAAATCCGTTCTTGTCCTTGGAACATCTTGGAGTGCTAAGCATCACAATAACCTGTGTCTCAGCTCTCCATACGTTTTTCAAGAATAGTAAACTGTTAGGCTGTACCGAATCTCTATCACTCGAAGTTTTTTGGGGTTCAGAGACAATCAACATTACCCCTTTAGCAGTTGTGAAGAATCTGTTGACATTTGAAATCCATCAAGCAAAACTTTTAAAAGAGTTCAATGTGCATTTTCCAGATTTTCTAAGGGCAGAAAGTTTTGAAAGACTTCGAGAAACAGCCTTTCAGAATTGCTCAAGTTTGATAGAGTTGACATGGGTCATCCTAGTCCCGAACCTCACGATCTTGAGGGTCAAATGCTGTGACAAAATCCAAGAAATAGTCAGCAGTGAGCGATTGAAAAGAATTGAGGCAGAATAAAATCTGAAGCTATTTGAAAAACTTGAAATTCTATCATTGGGCAACTTGCCAGAATTGAGTAGCATTTACGAGACAGCATTGCCTTTTGAGTGTCTCAAGAAAATGGAAATAACTGATTGCTCCTTGCTTAAAAAGCTTCCACTAAACTGTACTATCTCCAAGGCAAATGAGGTGGTGATCGGAGCAGAGGAAGAATGGTGGAAAGACGTTGAGTGGGAGGATGAAGCTTTCAAAGCTACTTTCTTTCCTTGTTTCAAAAATTATTGGTGTAATGTTTATAGTCCGTGAAATTAAATTGCAAAGATTATTGTGTGGAAGCCTTGTTAGGTTTTGGGGTAATGTTGTTGTTGTTATTGTTGCACCCTACAAAAAAATTTTCTTATGTGCCCTCTTGTACAGCTAATGGCATTGGAAATTCTATTTTATGCAGTATTTATGGTGATTTGCAGTTAAAACTGATAGGATTTTTACTGGTATAGTTAATCTACCCCTGAATTGTTAGTAAACTAGTAGAACCGAAGTGTTACATTGTTTATTTATATATTTGGGCTCATTGGAAAAGTGTAGCTGAGATCTTGGCGACACACAACTATACAAGTTGAATAAGGGATATAGAAATGGACTGCCCAAGTGCTATTTATTTACAATTGGCTAACTCCACTATTTCACATCATGGCTTGAACATGCCTGCTATTAAATAACAACTCTTTTGCCCTTTTCTAGGGTGTTTAGAGTTTAGACTATAAGTGCTCTGCCATGTTTCTCAAATTATGATACAAGTCTGAACATGCTTGAGCAAATTCAGACATTGCTCTAAACAACTCTTGTAAACTATGTCTTAGACTGCCAAACGTGTTTCCCATGCCTGGTTATCAGAATTCAGCTCTTCACGACCCTCAAGGTCTTTTCATGTAGCTTCATATTTTTCTCTCATCTTTAAATCCTTTTCTTGTTGACGCACTACCGTATGTATTACGTTAGCAAAATTTCTTAATGCATTTTTTGCAACTTCATCAGGAAGATTGTCCAAATTGTTTTTCCAAGCTGTCAGAAGCGAATAAATTGGTGCATTTTCTATGGAATTTGGTTCAATGGGTGTAAGACCTAGCTTTAGCCAACTATGAAGTGCTCTTATGAAATCATTCTAGTACTCTATAAGCCCACAAAACTGTGTATACCAATCACACAAAGCCCCGTACAACTGAATTGTACAACGATATTGGTATTCGCTATTTTCCGTTAGGACTTGAAATTTGTCCAAAGATTTCAGGTGATTACAATGTTCAACTTAGATTCATGATGAAAAAGCATTGTTTTCCACATAATTGCCATCCTGTAATTCACACCTATAAATCGTTAAGTT
This sequence comes from Euphorbia pulcherrima, assembly GCA_947683365.1. Lineage (NCBI taxonomy): Eukaryota > Viridiplantae > Streptophyta > Magnoliopsida > Malpighiales > Euphorbiaceae > Euphorbia > Euphorbia pulcherrima. Next base: position 13,417,217 of record CANTUS010000016.1, read on the forward strand.
ATAGTTTTACATAAGAAATAAGAAAGAGGATTTCTGGCAAGCAGCAATTACAAGTGAGAATAATGTGTTTAAGAACTCTGACATTAACAAAATTCTTTCAAATTTGACAAAAGAATAAACCGCACAATAGAACATCTTATAGTATCTGACTGACGTAGAAACTCGATAATGAGACCCCATATAAAATTTTCAAAATGGAAACTTACTCATCCACAGGATGAGCAAGTTTTGGATATAACTGTTCATCGCGTAAACGATTTCTGCAACTGTAGAAACTACTAATTGCTTTTCCAGTGTATCTTGTATGTTGATGACTTATGGCTGCTTTTAATTTCTCCAATGATTTACTATGACTAACCTTTTTCTTCTATTTTTTTTTATCATAGTCTCTTTCTTCTGATACTCATATTTCACAACTTCCCAAGCCTATATCGCATAATCTATACCCCATATGAAAATTTTCAGAAAAAAGAAAATGAAAAAAGCCAAGAATCCAATGTAAGTATCAAAACACACATTTATTTCATTGTAAAGGTTCATCTCCCAGTCCAGCATTTTGCTCAACACAGTAGCAAGAGATTCGAGCTCCTCCGTATCGGAATCGTCCTTGCCTTCAAATGGCTGATCCCTTGCAGAATGATCAATTTGATGTCCTGCAACATAGTTCGGTAGCAAGATTGTTTATAGATCTAGTCAAAACAACTAAAAGAATGTCTAGTATCCATGCTGCAGTGTTGGTTAAATTAATTAACAAAGAAAAGAAGGAACCATTTGGTTGAATATGATCAAAATTGGAGTGATTGGACTCCAACATCTGAGAGACCTTGAGGGTACTCTCGAATGCCTTCAAGAAAAGATCGTCAAGATTCAAAAATAAGTGCTTCAAACTCACTTCCCAATATTTGGGAAACTCCTAATCCTTGAACAGCATTTCGATTACCAATTCCAGCAGAGGTTGGAAGAATCCCAGGAATAGAACCACTAGATCCATTCGTGTTACTATTGAATCCAGGGTTTCCTACAACACTCATACCTCCCCTATTCGTGGCTCCTGAATGCCCATGAGATAACGATCAGGCAGGAAAATAAAGGCAGTGAAAAAACACAAAACAAACATTTGCTAACTTCATTTAAGGTGAGCAATCCATGACTACACAAAGTACAAACATTAATATTTACAGGTACCTGAGAGAAAAGCAACAGGTAGATTATTGGATGTGAAGCGTCCACTTGGCAGGCTCTCGTAGAGTTTCTAGATGTAAGGGAACCTTGTATGTTGGGAACATTGAAGCTCCCATTGATACTATGCAGCCCTTGAATAGTTCCTGGAATAAGATCAAAATTGTAAAAGAAAGCATATAAACATATATTTATAGAAAACGCAAAATGTTTGAAGCATCACGATAACATGTGTCTCTGCTCTCCGTACATTTTTCAACAACACTGACTGTTTAAGGTTACTGAATCTCTTTCACTCGAAGTTTTTTTATGGGGTTCAGAGATGCTCACCCCTTTAGTAGTTATGAAGAATCTATTGACATTTGAAAGCCATCAAGCAGAACTTTTGAAAGAGTTCGATGTGCATTCAGAGTTTCTAAGGACAGGAAGTTTTGAAAGACTTCGAGAATTAACCTTTCAGAATTGCTCAAGTTTGGAAGAGGTGACATGGGTTATTCTAGTCCCAAACCTCGCATTCTTGACGGTCAAAAGCTGTGAAAAGATCCAAGAAATAATTAGCAATGGGCGATTGAGAAAAAATGAGGCAGAAGAATGTCGTAAGCTGTTCGAAAAATTTGAAATTCTATCACTGGATAACTTACCAGAATTGAGTGGCATATAAGAGACAGCATTGCCTTTTCAGTGTCTCAAAAAAATGGAAATAACCGACTTCTATTTGCTTATAAATTTGTAGTGATACATAACTATCTAACCGGGAGTCTTCCGAAAAGTATAGGCTTCACCCCGCCAAATCTTAACGTCTTTGGTGAAAATGATTTTTCGGGTCAATCCCAAATTCATTAGCCAATGCTTCTCAACTGGAAGTAATTGATCTTGGCTGGAATAACTTTTCTGGACAAGTTCCATTGAATTTCGGGAATCTGAAAAACCCTTTGCGAATACGGTTACCCGGAAATAACCTGGGAAGCAATTTGAGTACTGACTTCGATTTTGTTACTTCTCTGACAAACTGTAGCAAGATAAAAATATTGGATTTTGGCAGAAATGTTTTTGGCGGTGTCTTACCGAAATCTGTAGCAGACCTTTCAAGTGAACTCAGTCTATTTTGTTTTGGTAGAAATCAAATAAGAGGCACCATTCCAGCAGCATTAGGAAATCTCATCAATTTAGTTGGGCTAGTAATGAATTACAACCAAATAACTGGATTGGTGCTATTCTACATTATATAAGCAAGTTTCATAGATTGGAAGTTTTGGATTTGTTTTCAAATAGATTTTCAGGTCAAATTCCATCCTCTTTATCGAACTTAACTCGATTATCTGTGTTATGGAACTATTCCTTCGAGCACTGTAAAATTGAAATATCTATATATCTTATCCATTTCGTATAACAATTAACCTCACAAGATCTGTATCTGTTGAAAATTTGAGTCTTTCTTCTCTATTGCTTGCGCTTGATATCATACAATTCATTTACTGGAAACCTTCCTTCAGAAGAAAAAACCTGTCAGGCAAAATTCCTCGAACCATTGGAAATTGCTTCAGCTTGGAATATCTTTACTTGCAAGATAATTCCTTTCACGGATCCATCACTATTTAGATCTTTCTAGAAATTACTTGACGGGACCGATTCCTGAAGCTCTCTAGAGCTTTCAGTATTTAGCGTATCTGAATCTTTCTTTCAACGATCTCGAGGAGTCTTAAAAAATGCAAGTGCATTTTCTCTCATTGGGAAATGTAAGGTTTGTGGTGGTATCCCAGAGCTCAATTTACCGAAATGCCCTGAGAACGAAAGGAAAGAAGGGAAGTCTCTCGCGTTCAAGCTAGCAATTGCGATTCCTTGTGTTTCTTTCGGTGTCTTTCCGATCTTAGCAATTGTTTATCTTGTTTTTTTGAAGTGGAAATCAAAACGGAATCTTTCTTAGCATCCTTTCTATTGATGTTGGAATTCATATAGCAGCACTGCATAATCTTCAGCCACTTGATATCCTTTCCCTTTATATTATTTTATTTTTTGGTTAAAAATACAGGAAAAGGAAACCGTAATTCTTAAGCATGGTAAATCAACAGAATCCAATTCCAAACTGGATACAAATTCTCTAAAGTTGAGTTTCAACTTTAATCTAAAGTTGTTTCATCTTTCTTCTAATTAGAGTGGACCGTTCAAATTTAATGGAGTGTTCAGATTAATTGAAATTTACAAAGGAACCAAAAGGGCTTAACGATGAGAACCGTTACTTAAGAAATTATCTTTTAACATTTTATTTCTTATTTGATTAGGGTTAGTAGTTAATATTTCTTTATTGTTATTTTTATCCTTTTTATATTAGTATTAGGATTTATTTCTTATGATTTTATCATTTAATTTTCCTTGTTATATTAGTATTAATATAAGTTAAGAGTCTACAAATAAGGGTTTAATTTTCTTTTGTAAACACAATTCAATATTCATTCAATCAATCTCATAATCCTTGTCACCCAACCAGGAATTCTCAATTGAATACGATTATTTTTAAAGTTTCTTTCCTTAACGTTAGGGTTGTTTGGCTGTTTTTGCCTAGTTTGGCCAAGATGGAAGACATACTCGATCTTTTAAGAGACAAAGTGGAGCAAGTGAGAAGCAACAAACGACGCATCGAGACGATGTTGATTCTTGAAGAGAGCCCATATAAGAAGCGAACCAACAAAGTTACCCAGTGGCTCTGCAAAGCAGATAGTGTTTTAGCTGATGTGGACAAAGTGATTGAAGCAGTTGAGCGAGAGCTTCAGGAGAGGCAGAAGGGTCTTTGCTGTCCTTGGAACCGCAGATGTAGCAGAATCGTGAGATTCAGTGTCTACCAAAAACTTAAGGCTGTCCAAACTTTGATCGAACATGATTTTGATGTTGTGGTTTAGACGACGCCCATGGATGTTAGCTTATACACACATCAAGCGGTTGAAAAATTGTTAGCCTCTCAAAAGCTGGGAAACTGCATTCAGAAACAAACTCTTCGGAAAATAAACAATCTCAGGATACCTGTTGCATTTTTGTCAAGAATGGTGCAAAATCTTGTAATCGATGATTGTAAGAATCTCCAATTTGAAATGGATGCTACTAGATACCCTGTTGTGAGGCTTCAGGGTCTTCGGATTTCGAATTGTTGATAAGGATTTTAGAAGGCTGGGTAAAGGTTTTAACCACAAAACCAACAAAGAAGATAGGTTTGCAAGCTTAACTCGTCGAAAACTGGGTTTCCTAAGAACTTCTTAAGCTGAAACTTGAAGGTTTGACAATCCAAAGAGAGAGAAATAATCTCAGAATTATATTGATAATTTTTAAATTGTTGAATAATGTATCCTACTTACAAAGAGTGGGCTTTTTATAGCCACTTACAAAAGGGTTTACAAAATAAAATATTACACAAGTGGATAATAAAATAATACAAGATAAAGCTGATTGGACATTTGATAAAAAAAAATGGCAATTATAGTAGCCTCTTCACTTGGGTTAGCCAATCACGTCATCCACTTGGTCCCTTATCTCTGCCACTTTCAGAGATTCAAAATGAGAGGACTGACTTCAATCGAACCGTTTATGTTGCTCGAGGCGGCCTTGAATCAACATGCTTTTACACTCAGCGCTTGAGGTGTTCCTCCGCTCATTCAGGAGGACTTTTGGTGATCCAATCGTTCTCTCTTTCAGGCAGCATTGAGATGCCTCGTAGGCTAAGCTAGATGCGTTGGCTGATACTTGCTTTCTAGTCGTCCTGAATGTCCTAGCCGGATTGGTGCCTCGAACCGTCCTTGGGGTTACAGATGAATTAGTGTCTCCATCCATCCCAAGTGCTCCAGGCAGACTTATTATTCCAGCCGGCCTCAATGCTCCAGGCATCCTCAGAGTTCTCATTGCTCCAGGCAGACTTAATGTTTGAGATGTCCTCAAAGGTCTCACTGCTCTAGGAGGACTTAATATTTCAGGCGGCCTCAATGTTCCATCCGGCCTCAGTATTACAGCTAGACTCAACGATCCAGGAGGCCTCAACTCTCCGGACGGCCTCGGAGTCTCAACAAATAAGCATCTGATCCTTCCTTCAGATGAAACCTTCTTACTGTATTATCTTTAGCCTCAATGTTTGAGGCCTCTTCATGCTTAACTTGTCTAGAAGGTGGTTGTTCTCGAGACGGTTGTGCTTTGGTTGGCCGAGTCGTCCTTTCTTGGGTCGGTTGAACCATCCATTGTTGAGGCAACTGTGAGATTTCCTCATCATTCTCCCCTTCTTTAAAAGAGTTGGAGACCATAGGCGTATAAGGGTACGATAAAAGTGCATCTTCTTGTAGTGAGATAAGCCTTTGATATTAAATGAAGGAGATATTTTGTCTAACCATAAAGGCAATTTAAGGGCATATACAGTTAGACTTATCTCCTTGATGATCCGGAAGGGACCATACTTGTGTGGCCCTAGCTTGCTGTTGGTAGCATTGGCAAGTCTCTCAATGCTTGAGTAAAGAAGTACTAGATCTCCCTCCTTAAATTCTCCTTTTCGGCGGTGTTCATCCACCCTTGCTTTCACCTGGACACTATCCTCCTCAATTCTAGCCCACACATCAATATGCACCTCCTAAATTCATCAAGTCGTTCACCCAACAGGTAGGTTGAGCCGTCCAGCCGTCCATGCGCCAGCAAGATCTAAGGCAAAACTTTCTCCTTGCTTAGGAACCCATTGAAAACATCTCCCCTTCTTTAACAACTTGGTTAGTGGGGCCATGATCGTGCTAGAGTTGAGAATGAACCTCTCGTAGAAAGTTGCTAATTCATGAAAACTCATCACCTCCTCAATATTACAAGGAGTCGGCCACTCTCTTATGGCCATGCCTTTTGATCTGTCCATTCGAATCCTACCTATGCTTGCAACATACTAAAAGAGGGCTATACTGCTTAACTTAAACTCACACTTCTGACTGCAATACTGGCACCTCCTCAAAAGTTCAAATACCTCCTCAATCTGTTCCTTCTTCAACAACTCTTTAACCTGCTCTGTCAATACCTCATCCTTCTTGGGACTCATCCTATAATGTGGCAAATTAGGTAGGATATCACATGGCACCAAATCAATGTGGTGTTGGATGTCCCTCGAAGGTGGTTGTCTAGCCGGTAGTTCCTCAGGAAAGACATCCCCAATTAACTCTTTCAGCTCAGTCAGGACATCATTAGTTTCTCCAGCCGGATTCTTTGAGGCAATTGCAACAACTAGAGAGACCTTCTGACTTTCTTCACACTCCTTCAGGAATGCAGTTTTGGTGCTACATATAGCAATGGTGCTCTTTGAGCCGTCCACGCGGTCATCTCTCAGTGGATTCATCACATACTTCACCTTATCCTTGGTGAAAGAATAAGTATTCCTCCTCCCAGAGTGTGCTGCATCATTATCAAACTGCCAAGGCCTCCCCAACAAAATATGGCCTGCATCCATCTCAACAACATCACAATTAACTTCATCGACATACCTTCCTTTTATGATTGGGACTCGACATCTTTGAGTCACCTTCAACTCTCCAACACTTTTTATCCAACCAATAACATAAGGTTCCGGATGAGCTTCAGGAATCAAGCCAAACTTCCTCTTCGCTTTCTGACTGATGATGTTTTCTTGGTTACCTTCATCAATGATCAGGCTACACTTCTCTTCTAGCACAAGACATATAGTTATAAATAATTGGTTGCCTTGTCCTTACTCGAGCCGATTGGATATCAACGACCTCCTAATGGCATAGACATTATGGACATCAGTCACTCCTCCTTCTTCAAGCGGATCACAGTATACCTCCTCAACATTCTCTTCATATTCTTCCTCCTCTCCATCATACCTCTCTGCCATATTAACTGTCTTCCTCTTAGGGCACTCATTAGAATGATGACCGGGTTGATTACATCGAAAACATCTGAATGGAGCCGGCTTAGCATAAGGATTGGTAGGTTTAGGTGGATTTGAGCTTGAGGCGACATTCATTCTAGACTCCATAGCTGGTGCCTTTCCTAAAGCTTGCTTACTACCACTTCCACTACTACATTATCCCCTCATTCAGATGGCCTTTGAGAGGACTAGAATGAACAAGAATGTGCTCCAGCCGTTCGTCGATAAGTGTCACGAGGGCGACTCAAATCCATCTCCTCCTTGAGTGCAAAATTTCAGGCGTCCTGAACATTTAATATCATTTGCACTCCAATTTTCTCCCTTATGTTTGGTCACAACCCATCAAGATAATAGGAAGCTCTTTCCACTTCTATCTTAGATAAGCCTGCTCGAGCTGAGAGTCTCAAAAACTCAGCTGTGTACTCATGCACACTTCTGCCTCCTTGAGAACATCTATTGTACGCTTGATAAATGTATTACTCATAATCAGGCGGTAGAAACCTTCCTCTCAACATCGCCTTAATCCTTGGCAAGGATTTTATAGGTCCCCTTCCACTCCTCCTCCTTTGCTAATTATATTGTTCCCACCCGACTAATGCTCCTTGTGAGCACGGGATTTTGCAGTCCCTCTCGCTAGACGATGATGACGTGTACCCGATTTTAATGCCTCAAAATAAAAGTTCTCTTTAGAATTTTTATTACCAAAATAATATTCCTTATGAATTTTATACTTGGTAAAATTCAGTTCGGCGTGGCCAATAACGCGTTCGGTAGGAGTTTGAACCCATGATTTACACCCAAATTAAATAATACCCATTAAAATATAATTAAAATTCAAAAAGATACCTTTCCACCCACTATTAAACCACTTTTCCCGACTTTTTAGGCTTTTTAACCCGTTGGTTGTCAGTATGTTGGAGGCTGATGCCACCAGCGGCATCATCATATCGTCGGGGGCATGGCTTAAAATGGGCCCCTCCACAGACAGCCTTTCGGCTACTTTTGGGGAAAAAGTCAAAAAGGTCTCAAAAAACATCCAAAATTTACCTATAAAAAGACACCTTAGGCTGAATAATAAGGGGGGACTGAAATTTGCAAAAGGAGGGAGCTAAATTGGGCAATTGAGAGGCTGCAATTTAAGAGAGAGTAGATTTTAGTGAGATAAGAATTAGAAAAGGTAGGAAAAAGGATTCTAATCCATTTTTCCTGGTTTTTCTTCTTTGAACTCTCTGATTGTGAGCTTAAAATTAGTGGGTCTTTGAGTTAAATCAACTTGATAAGATTTAGAGATCTAAAACTCTTAAATTGACAATTAAATCATCGTCGCAAGCTCCCCGGAGGTGTTTCTGTTCAGTTCACGAAGAGTCGGTTTCACAACCCCGAGGTAAAAATCCTGAGTCTCATAGCTCTTTGGAATTATTATTATTGATTTGTGGAAATTTTTTTTGATTTTTACTCATTTTTAGGTTTTCGGTCATTTTGACTGCGGACCGCTGCTGCCGCAAGAAATTGAAGTCGCCAGAGACATGTGATGTTGCCGGCGGTATCACCCATGTCGCTAGGGACATCGCTGATACCGCCGTTAGCATCGCATTCCCTAAAGACCTCACTTTCTTGCGGGACCCTTTCTTTAAGGTACTCAGAAAGCCTTGTGCCTGTCTGTATACTGATGTCGCCCGCAACACAATTGATGTCGCCGGCAGCATTAGCCATGTCGCCGGAGGCATCAGTTGCCCCGTCGGTGTTATGACTTTCTGGACAGCAGTTTTATTTTCATTTATTTCCGAACTAACTTATTTTCTGAAGCTAGGACATATAGTGTAACGATGGAGGTTCAAAACCTCCTGAAAATAGACCCCACCCCACAACGAGTGGCTTTTTCACTTATAATCCGATTAAAGCAACGATTGAATCTAAAATTTGGATAAAAATGGAATTTCCCTGCAAACGCCATTCAAACCTCATTTTAACCATCCAATCGGGCCTTATGATATTGTAAATAAAATGTGTCATATTCGTGCCAACCATCTTCTACAGGTAGATGTATATCGGGCATTCGAGTACTTTATTTATTGCATAAAAAGTGTACAGGACTTGAAAACCTTGTAATAATTTTACTTTCCGCACTTATTTTTCTTTCATGGTTGTAAATATTTTATTTATTACTTTAATTACTTGATAAACGCAAAAATAACAAAATAACTGAAAATACAAATAAATAGGGTGGATTTAACCGATTAAGGAAGAATGAAGTATCTTAACTTGGCCTAATGAAAAATAGGTAACATCAACCGAACTCGGAATCTCTACTTAAGGTATGATCCAACCACCCGGTGGGAAAATCGTACCAAAAATTTCCCAATTGAGCTGAACCGGGTGGCGACTCTATTTTAAGTACGGGATTTCTTTCTCGTATCTTTTGAGCATTATAATATGGAAAATCATTTTCCAAAAACATCACACTCATTCCCCCATCTGCTGGGGAAATTCTTTAAACTTGAACTTTCTTTCATAAAGTTTAAAAGATTTTGATGATGTATTGAAATCATTGGCCAAATTAAAACTTCATTCTTTTTTTATAACATTTTATCCTCGCGCATGTAGATAGTTCGGTAATTATAGGTGCCCTATTTTACCCGAGAAGCTCATGAAGTATCACTCATGCCCTATTGGAATTGAGGATGCCTAGTGGGTGGATCACTCATTTTAACCAACACGTAAACTCCTACGATCGCACCTATTTAGGTAGTGGTTGAGTAACGTGGAATCAAGGTAAATGAGAACCTTCTACATCAACAACCCTATACCAAAACCGCATTAGAAAAAGCCTTAGCACATCATTCCCCTTAGGATTACTCAAAACAAATAAAATAATTGGGACGCGCTTCTTTCACCATTACCGGTGAAGAGGCCAAACTCCATCCTTCTAAAGAGGAGTTACGTAGGAGTCATAAGGTTGGAAGAGGGCCAATTCGCGTGCTATGTGATCATGTACCCCCCATGCATCGGCTTTAAGAGCCAAAAATGAATCAACTTACCCTTACCACTTTCACCCGTGGAAGAGGTTTAGCAACATGCATAGGACTTCTCTTGTGCCTCTATTGCGTTATCACATATCCCTATATAAGACGTGAGATACAAACGTCCCACGTATGCTGGAAGGATAAGCCATCACATTATCTCTAACCACATCTAGGTGCAGCCATACATATCATGCACCGCTTCTAATAAAAAAACACATACATACATACCATTCATACCATTTATAACCCATTCATGGTCTGACCCACGGCTCACGATCCTAAACAGTCTTCCGCTTGAACCGAGGCCTTCACAACCAGCCATGTCTCTTCCTCACAATGACAACTCTACCTCACCCAGAGATCAGACTAGTCTTCCCCCCACCTCAGGAGCAACAATTCACCCTCTGTCTCTTGGATCAAAGATCACCGCTGCTATCATCCAGTTTCTGAACTCTGATCAGTTCCGAAACATCATTCAGCAGCTAGTATGTGTATCAGTCAAGAAGGCCCTAGGAAGTCAGGACTTCGACCAGGTCATACGATCTCCGGGCATGACACCCGATAGCAATACACTCTGGCAATCACAGCCAAAGGCTTACCCCGGACAAAGAAAAGGAGCCCAGAGTCCAATTCTTCCACCATTCTTTAATACCTTACCGCCAACGTTGGTCAACCCATACAATTTAAGATCCCCGCTGCCCCGATGCTTCCTCAATACAACCAGGTCATGCAACACAAATTTGAAGACTTCTCGCATCAACTGATGATAGTAGGCTGCGATCAGAAAGAGGGGAGGGTCCAATCAGAGGAGAACCAAATCTTTTAAAACACTGACTCACCCATACCCCTATCGTAAATCATGGTGGACCAAGAGACTTCTTAGAAATTGGCACCAGCTGCCATTATTCAGCCAAACGATGGTCTTAAGTGTAGAACAAGTCCGTGGAAACTGCCGCTTAATGTAATCTTCACAGGATTAAGGGAAACTGGCATTCTTAAACCTCTTAGTGAATTCAATCCCCCCATAAGAGAAGAAGGAAAAGGCTTTTGCAGATATCACATGTTGTCGGGTCACCACACCAATCATTGCAAAGCTTTGGTTCACACCATCCAACTTCTGGAGGAGGACAAGAAGATAACAGACCCTAAAAGGGCATCCAGCCCCTTACCAGAGTTTGGCAACTAGACACGGATGATTAATCCCAGCTTTTTCCAAACAGTGGAATGCGCCTCAAGATCTCATCAAGGCCATCTACTCCAATGGTAGGGAAAAATCACGCTCCGACAACGAGGACGAAGAATCTCGATTTGCAATCCTTAGAGTTCAGACTTTTTAGCTCCATGAGCAAATTCCATTTTTCTTACTTATGTCATGTCTCTATCATTTAATCCATGCCTTCATATGAGCATACACATGATGCTTTCAGTATTTAAGATATTTTTATTGAATTCTGAGTACAGATGTAGGCTCTTATGTGGTAATTAAATCCAATAATTTAACCCCTGTCAAATACGTGTGAGATAATAAAGTGCTTAAAGACCATGATAATGCTTTTGCTTAGCTCAATAGTCAGATTGTTGAACGCCATGGGTCTTTTCCAGAATTAACTCAGCAACCCTATAACGATACACCTTTTAAAGCTACTAAAGAAGTATCAACTGGTTCCCCAAAATGGAAAATCAAGGCACACACCCACCAAGAATTGATGGAACCTAACCTCGATCAAATAAACATCATAGCCGAATGTCAGCACTAAGGAGATGGTTAAATTCACAGAAAAAACACGTCTTCACCCACTACAAATTAACCTGCACCAAACCCCTTGACGAACAAAGATCAGGGAACAAACACCTCCTAGAGCATCAAGTATAAGGCCAAGCACCTTCATCTAATGAGGTGCAAAAATGAGCACACAACCAATGTCACGATCAGCTCGTCGAATAAACTGACAAAACAAACTATCGCTTCACCTTTCAAAGGCCCCAAGTAAAAAGCCCCCAAACCAAATATCACTTGGTCAAAACCCCCAACCACCGGTGTAAGGTGTAAATACAAGCCTAAACAGGAAGGGCTGTGTAAACCATAGGCAAAAGGACCACCCAGGATAGCAATCAGAACAATAATTGAACCGACAAACCTCTGCGTAAGCTCCAAAACTCCTTGCAATGTGGACCACCAAAATCAAAACAAGGTCACCCGATGAATGTTAGAATGAATCGAGTGATCCAGGCAAAAAAAATCGAATGGACACGAAGAATATCTGTAAAGGCATAACCAAGCACACAGGAACAAATCAGATGCCCAACACCCTTACTAAGAGTCGTAGACCCAGCACAGAAACGTCTGAGTCTTTCTGATATCGATGTTAATGAAAAGTTCAGACCAAATTGAGAAGGTCGTCATATGGCTAAGGATGGTACCGAAGTCATGAGCATAGACAAGAGCAAGTTCATCGATCTAGTCAACCAGGATGGGCTTAAGCATTATCGGGTCTAAACAAAAGAGATAAATCAGAAAAGCGGTATAAAAGAAAAATATATATGATAATCACCCGCCTTTCGGTCTTTTACTGATTGGATAAAATTAGGGTGACACCCGACGGTCGGTACCCCGTAAACCAGCCGTGTAAAAATTAGGGGATAAGTCAATAACGCCTACTGAACTGAAAACCCGAAAAGGGCAGTTCAGATAAAAATTAGGGCATGAGAGAAAAATTGCGAGATGTTAACTTGAAAACCTGTGAAGGCTGGTTAACACCAGGGTATCCGTTAATGGAAATGATTGCCAACATCTTGTACTCAAATTAGATTCACTCGATAAAAATATCTTTCGTGTTGAAACCTCCGTGTTTGTGTTTGTATGAATGTCTGATGATCGGGTGGTGGAAACATCACAAGAAAGCTTAATAGAAGAAGCTCCGAGCTCCAAAAAAAGTAATAATAAAAAAATCCGAATAGACTGAAAACATCTAGGTCTATGCAAAAGTCGAAAAAAAAGACTATTAAGTTGAAAACTCGAAAGGATAGTCTATGCAAACGATAGGGTCAAGTGGAGCCCAAATTTCCCCAGTTCCCTCCAATCTGCGTTCCCTAGACTCTGCAGAAAACCCCATAGCTTTTGATTTGCCATGATAGGAATGGACAGAATCGTCAAAATCAGATTGCTGGAAAATTGATACCGCTGGCAAGATGGGTGATGCCGCCTGCGATTTAAATTATGCCGCCGGCGACATGGATTATTTTGGGCAATATTAGTTGATGCCGTCAGCGACATGGATATAGGCGGTTTTCAAGTGATGCACCTGGTAATAAGAATGATACCGCTGGCGACATGGATTATTTTAGGAGATATCAATTGATGCCGCCAGCGGCATGGAGTTAATTTTCTGGGCGGCATCAGAAGCAATATCATCATTTTATACCTAGACAGAACCTGTAAACAATCCTATACTATGTTTCTAATTCCTTGTTAAACAACAATTCATTTTTATTCAAAATAAAAAGCTCTAAGGTGCAAACCACTCAAAATATCCCAAAACATCTAGCCTACGACAAAACCAAATTATCCAAACCCCAATGTATCGAGGGTACAAACAACGAACTAAAAAGCAAAATGAAATAAAACTATGCATGCCCGCCACTGCCGGTCGGGTGGGATGAAATGTCATTAGGGCTGCTGGACTCCTCAGCCACAGCAAACGCTCGTCGACCGGCAGACATCTTGACCCCCCTATGACTGGTGCTGCCAGGGTGGGCACGGTCCAGGTTTTGCTTACTTCTCTGTTCCTGAACAGTGGCTGCCAGCTGACCCTCAAGGTTACTCATGCGATGCTGTAGGTCTATAGTCTCCTCCTCATACCGCCGTCGGGATGCATCAGCATCTGATAAGGAAAGGGCTAAGAAATCCTGCAAACCAGAGAAAATATCAGTAGTGTATATCATGCATAACATCCATACATGCATCCCATCTTAACATATGAATAAAATACCTGAGCAAGGAGCGATTGTCTAATGAGTGTATCCCGGAGAATAAAATTGTTCTCTACGAGCTACTCCACATAGCTCCGCGCCACCTGGAAAATCCAAAAGGCAAATCCTTAGACACCCACATCCAAGGCTTAACAAGAAAATAATTATTAGGCCTTACGTGAGTAGTATTTTTAGGCATGAAAATAGGAGCTGGCCGGCTCGAGCCAATGTTCCTAGGGAGGAATTTACCTCGGGAGTTCATCAGCAAGAATGTGGTTTCCAACGGATTGACCAGATGCCCCTCCATAAAGTTTATGCCCTCCGGCACACCATAGTGCCGAGTCCCACTCTGGTTATCCTGGCCTCTCTTCCTCGTGGGTTCCTGAAAAACATGAAAGCCACACGTCAACAATGTTCCTAAAAGATTTTAAAATCATACACACAAGCACAATCATACCTAAAAGAACGTTGCTCCCCTTGGGACATTAGCGCCCTCCCGCCAGCTACGTCCGCGCCCACCTCATCCTCCCCCTCGGGCTCAATCGTAACATCCCCTTCAAGTGCCTCATCTTTATCATCATCTTCCTCCTTGACGTCCATAATGCCTTTGAGGCACCTCTTCTCATCCTCCAACCGTTATTCATTGTGATACTCAATCGTATCATTTCCGTGGATGCGAGGACATATAGGGAGTAGACGCTGCAGAAGCTGCTCGTAGAGGCCAGCGACGCTAGGGATCACTTGGCTGTTCCCTTCGATGTAATCAGCCTTGTCAGCCTTGGAGGTGATCACCAAATGAGGCCACCATAAGCCCCTAGGAGGATCAGCAGGCATCGGTCTACCAACCACCAGAATGGACCTCCAGCCCCGAATGCGCTCGCCTAGGTACCACTGCTGGGACAAAGGGCACTCAATCATGAACCGGCGGTCATCTACCTCCCTCCGGACCCTTACGACCTCGGCTAGATTCTCCACCCCATCAAATGGATCCAAGACGAGCTACATCAAAACAACGAATATAAGTCCATGAGCAATTTTTTATTTTGTCTAAATGTAAGAACAAAGACTAAATCAAAAATTGCATACCGAGCTCAACCGCACGGTCCTCAGGACCTCCCTATATTTTATGGGGTACTTGGCCTTCCCACCGATGCCCCCGCACTAGCGAGCGAGGAAGTGAGAGCTCGGCGGCACAATCTTATTAAACTCCACCGGCGGGAGGATCTGATGCTCGAAGTCCCAGGCCTGCACAAATAACGACCAATCAATTCAAAAAAGCATCATTCAATAAATGAGAATATGTACTATCAAGTAAAATACTTCCAAAAAGATGTACCTGAAGTAACAGGTGGCAAAGGTGAAGGGCTTTCTCCTTCTTCCGGGCTCCCACGTCCAGCCCATGGTGCATCTGAGCTAAGATGGCCCTCGGCCAATTCTTCCTCCTAATACCCGACATATCCTCCACAGCAGTTATAAGCACATAATTGATCTTGCTCCCCAAGATTGGGAAGAATAACACAGTAAGTAGAGAAATCACGAAGGACCGAACACAAGCCTCCCTCTCCTCCTCGGGCACTACATCCACCCGGGTCCAATGATGGTACAACTCTTCATAAGACAGTCTCCCAGAAACGGGCTTCAGATCAAACAACTACTTCACACACCTCACCACGGGCCTATCAACATGGTACTTGCCCATGTAAGCATTAAAATGTATGACCTCGTCCGTTCAAGGGAGGCCGGTCATAGCTACTACGTCAGAGGGGGTAATCGTAGCTTCCTCAAAAGAGAAGTGGAAAGTATGGGTGGTCTCGGACCACCTCTCGGTTAGGGTCGTTACTGCTGAATGAGAAAGCTTAGGCATCAGCATTGGCATTATCCGTGTCAAGTCTCCGAACCATGTCTCATTGATGGCAAGCGCGAGCTCAGGGTCGTTCTCCGAGATATGGTGCTATCATTCACCGATGGTGCCTATTCCTCCTGTTTAGGTCAGTTCATATGGCTGTAAAATTAGAAACAAAATGGATCAGTCCTGCTTATTTTTCATCAGAAAAGCTGCTGATGTCGCTTCCGCTAAAAGCGATGTCGCCGGCGGCATCATTCCATACCACCAGCGGTATGGACGATACTGCTGGCGATATCACTTTAAATAGAAGCGACATCAGACTCCTATAGGCCCTTTCGCAAGGACTGATGCCACCAGCGACATCACTCATGTCACCGGCGACATCACTATGTACGGGCATAACCTGCTTTTTCCCAAAATTGCACCCATCATGCCAAAACCACAAAAATCGCAATCAATCAAACAGTAAGCCCAAAAAGGGTAAAAATCGATCCTAAAGCATGCAATATGGTCAATCTATTTCACATTTAAACTTCTATCATGACACGATTTCAAATCTAAGCCAAATCAAATTGAACCCAAAAAGAAGAGATTAGGGTTTTGTGATATTACCTGAACATAGCAAAGGTGCTTCTCCTTATCTGGGATTAGATTGGTGATGGGAGAATTGATCCCAAAGCCATACATCTTGGTTGTCTCTTTCAGGCCGTAAGCGGTAGGAACGGAGAGGATTTTCAACCCCTCGACAAAAGAATAGGGCAAGTTCTCCCTAGCCTTGGATTCAAGTTCTCCCTATCCTTGGATTTGCCCCTGAAAACCTTGGTGATTCTCTTCATGATTTCAAAGACAAAGGAAAAAAAATCAAAAAACTTTAGAGAAGAGAAGAAGAGGGTGGTGCGGTTTATGAATAAAAAGAGAGTTTCAATTCTTTTTAAACTGCCGCGTGGAATTCAAGGAGTTTTAATTTATCTGAAACTGTCCATTCATGCCGCCGGTGACATCACTCATGCCGCCGGTGACATCACCTCCTTTCAGTTCAAAATTTGAAATTGCTTAACCAGTAAAAGCTGCCACGTGGCACTCATGCTGCCGACGATATCAATCCATACCGCCAGCGACAGCATTCATGCCGCCGGCGACATCACTCCTCCAATTCAGATTTTGCACAAGTCCAACCAAAGGACAATCACTATACAAAGCCCAAGCCTGACCAAAGGGCAATCTTTTCAAAGTGAAAGTCCGACCAAAGGACAATCACTATACAAAACACAAGTCCGACCAAAGGATAAGCCCGACCGAAGGGCAATCTCTCAACAAAGTCCAGATCCGACAAAGCTCAAGTCCGACCAAGGGACAATCTCCCCAAACCATTAGTCCGACCAAAGGACAAGCTCGACCGAAGGGCAATCTCCTCACAAAATAAAAGCCCGACCGAAGGGCAAACCTTTCCACGAATCACAAGCCCAATCGAAGGGCAATCTCCTCACAAAGTGAAAGCCCGACCAAGGGGCAATCACTCCACAAAATACAAGCCTGACCGAGGGGCAATCTCTTAACAAAGTGAAAGCCCAACCAAGGGGCAATCACTCCACAAAGCATAAGCCCGACCAAAGGGCAATCTCATCACAAAGTGAAAGTCCGACTAAAGGATAATCACTATACAAAACACAAGCCCGACCGAAGGGCAATCTCTTTAAAGTGAAAGTCCAACCAAAGGACAATTGCTACACAAAACACAAGTCCGACTAAGGGGCAATCACTCCACAAAACACAAGCCCTGACCAAAGGGCAATCTCCTCACAAAGTGAAAGCCCGACCAAGGGGCAATTTCTCCATTAAAGTCAAGCCCGACCGAAGGGCAAACCTTTCCACAAAGCACAAGTCCAACCAAAGGACAATCACTCCACAAAACACAAGCCCTGACCAAAGGGCAATCTCCTCACAAAGTGAAAGCCCGACCAAGGGGCAATCTCCTCACAAAGTGATAGCTCGACCAAGGGGCAATTTCTCCATGAAAGTCAACCCCGACCAAAGGGCAAACCTTTCCACAAAGCACAAGTCCGACCAAAGGACAATATCTCCACAAAGCATAAGTCTGACCAAGGGGCAAATCAATCTATAAAGCACGAGTCCGGCCAAAGGACAATTTCTCCGCAAAGCTCAAGTCCGACCAAAGGACAATCTCTATAAAGCTCTGAATAGGATTTGCCTGAATTGGGTAACTTTCAGATCTGGATATGGCGTGCTCCAGTATTGATGTCATGTTGGTCGTTCTGAAATGTTCTGGAGTCACCGGGACCAGCTATCGCTCCTGCTGCTTGCTTCAGGTATCGGTGAGGGGCTCTTTTCCTCCAAATATTGCATGTTTTCTTCAAAACCTGAAAAAAACAGAAAAGGAAGTAATAGCGCTATAAAGACTAAAAATATGGTCTCAATCATATGGAAATAAACACAAATACATGCTAAAAATATAACCCATCGTATAACAAATTATAAATCTTATATTCTTATATTTTATTGAAATTTGTTTGTATTTATTTAAGGATTTTTATAAAGTTGAATATTAAAACTTAATCTAAATTAAAATGTATTTATATTTATTGGGCTCGGGTATTTTTTGAGTTGGGGAATGCTATCCCCATCCCAATCCCCATTAAGGATTCGGAGAATCTCCATCCTCGTCCCGTGTGGATTCTTATCGGGGATTCCCTGTTTTCATTGGGCGATCGCCATTGGATT
Organism: Euphorbia pulcherrima; assembly: GCA_947683365.1. NCBI lineage: Eukaryota > Viridiplantae > Streptophyta > Magnoliopsida > Malpighiales > Euphorbiaceae > Euphorbia > Euphorbia pulcherrima. The sequence goes on from CANTUS010000016.1 coordinate 13,435,863, forward strand.
CGGGGAATGTCCGCCCCACTTTCAACCCTATCCTCATATATAATCTTTTCTCCCCATAATTCATATCTTACCATAAAAATGAAGTCATTATACCGATTGACTTTATTCTTTCTACTCAAGTCACTATGCCTGCAAGCCGATGCTTCGGGAAATGAAACTGACAGAATCGCACTACTCAAGTTCAAGGAAAGAATAACCGGTGACCGGAACAAAATCTTAAACTCATGGAACCATTCTCTCCATTTCTGCAACTGGCTTGGAATCAGGTGCAGTCCCAAGCACCAGAGAGTCACATATTTGGAGTTAGAAGGGCAGAATCTAGTCAGATCAATATCGCCTTACATTGGCAACCTCAGTTTCCTCAGGCTTTTCAACCTTCAAAACAACACTTTACATGGCCAAATTCCACCACAAATCGGCAGCTTATTTCGCCTCCAGAGTTTCCTTGTCGTTAATAACTCTTTGACAGGCGAAATTCCTGTCAACTTGTCTCGTTGTCCCGAGCTGAAGGTGATTGGATTGCAAGGAAACAATCTGACAGGAAAAATCCCAGCAGAACTCGGTTCTTTACAAAATCTCGAGCACCTTTTGCTTAGCAAGAACAATATAAGAGGAGAAATTCCAGCTTTACTGGGAAATCTTTCGTCGCTAATTACCTTCCAAGGAACATACAACAGTTTGATTGGAAATATTCCTGATGATTTGGGTAGATTGACTAGCTTGAAGACATTCCATGTTGGAGTAAATCAACTATCCGGTGTTATCACTCCATCGATTTTTAATATTTCTTCATTACGGAAATTTGTAGTGACACATAACTATCTAACCGGGAGTCTCCCGGAATGTATAGGCTTCACCCTGCCAAATCTCAACTTCTTTGGCTTCGGTGAAAATGAATTTTTCGGGTCAATCCCAAATTCATTAGCCAATGCTTCTCAGCTGGAAATAATTGATCTTGGCTGGAATAACTTTTCGGGACAAGTTCCATTGACTTTTGGGAATCTGAAAAACCTTTGGTGAATGAGGTTACATGGAAATAACCTGGGAAGCAATTCAAGTACAGACTTGGATTTTGTTACTTCTTTGACAAACTGTACCAAGATGAAAATCTTGGATTTTGGCAGAAATAGTTTTGGCGCTGTCTTACCGAATTCTGTAGCAAACCTGTCAAGCGAACTCAGTCTATTTTATTTTGGTGGGAATCAAATAAGAGGCACCATTCCTGCAGGGTTAGAAAATCTCATGAATTTAGTTGGGCTAGTAATGAACTACAACTGAATAACTGGTGCTATTCCTCCTTATATTGGCAAGTTTCATAAATTGCAAATTTTGGATTTGTTTTCAAATAGATTTTCAGGTCAGATTCCATCCTCTTTATCGAACTTAACTCGATTATCTGTCTTGTACCTAGCAAGGAACAGGTTGGAAGGAACTATTCCTTCGAGCATTGGAAAATTGAAATATCTGAATATCTTGGCCATTTCGTACAACAACCTCACTGGATCTATACCTTTTGAAATTTTAAGTATTTTTTCTCTATCACAAGTGCTTGATTTATCATACAACTCATTAACTGGAAACCTTCCTTTGGAAATTGGAAAACTTTCTAGTTTGATAGCATTGTTCATTTCTGGAAATAACCTGTCAGGTGAAATTCCTCGAACCATCGTAAATTGTTTCAACCTGGAATATCTTTACTTGCAAGATAATTCATTTCAAGGATCCATCCCTTCTTCATTCATTTCCCTAAAAAACCTTCACTATTTAGATCTTTCCCGAAATAAATTGACGGGGCCCATTCCTGAAGCTCTAGAGAGCTTTCAGTATTTAGCGTATCTGAATCTTTCTTTCAATGATCTCGAGGGGGAGATACCAACTGGAGGAGTCTTCAAAAATGTAAGCTCATTTTCTCTCATTGGTAATAGTAAGGTTTGCGGTGGTATCCCACAGCTCAATTTACCGAAATGCCCTGAGAACGAAAGGAAAGAAGGGGAGTCTCTCGCGTTCAAGCTATTAATTGCGATTCCTTGTGTTTCTTTCGGTGTCTTGGCGACCTTAGCAATTGTTTTTCTTGTGTTTTTGAAATGGAATTCCAAGCAGAATCTTTCTACAACATCCTTCCTATTGATGAACGGACTATTTCTAAAGGTATCTTACAGAGACCTCTTTCGAGCAACAGATCAATTCTCGTCTACTTATCTGATTGGATCTGGAAATTTCGGTTCAGTGTACAAAGGATTTCTGAATTGTCAAGAAATACCAGTCGCTGTTAAAGTCCTTAAACTTGAACAAAACGGTGCTCTGAAAAGCTTTATATCCGAATGCAAAGTGTTACATAATATCAGGCACCGAAATCTTGTTAAGATGTTAAGTTATTGCTCTAGCAAAGATCACAAAGGCAATGAGTTCAAAGCTTTGGTCTTTGAATACATGGGAAATGGGAGCTTGGAGACATCGTTGCATCCCGATGTCCACAGTGAAAATCAATTGAAAAACCTGAGCTTTCTCGAGAGACTAAATGTTGGAATCGATATTGCATCAGCAGTGCATTATCTTCATGATCTCTGCGAAACACCAATCATTCATTGTGATTTGAAGCCGAGCAATGTTCTTCTGGACGACAATTTGGTCGCTTGAGTGTGTGATTTCGGTTTAGCAAGGCTTCTTTCCAATGCCAATACTATGTCTCAAAATCGGTTTAGTACAACTGGTATCAAAGGAACCATCGGTTATGCTGCTTCAGGTATTATTCAACTTTTCATCGATGAAAATCGTTAAACTTAAAAATGCTAAATAGGTTTTTCAGTCACAGAGTATGGAGTTGGATCTATAGTATCAAAAGAAGGCCATGTATATAGCTACGGAATTTTACTGCTGGAGATGTTCACAGGAAGAAGACCAACTGATGAAATGCTTAGAGACGATTTAAATCTGCACGACTTTGTAGAGAAAGCATTGCCACATAGAGTTATGGAGATTTTAGACCCAAGGCTTCTCAACAGAGGTGATCTGGATCTATTTGACCAAGTTGAAAAATTCCTGACAGGGTTTTATTCGACTATCGAAAAGTATTCACTTTCTATCCTGACAATTGGGCTTGCCTGTTCAGCTGAATCTCCTAGACAAAGACTCGGTATAAAAGATGTTGTAGGGGAACTAAGTTCGATTCGGGATGCTTTTCTTGATGAAACCAGACCAATATATTAGATGTTGCGCGTTTATGTTTTACTCTCTTTTCCTTATGTATACTTTTAGAAAACAATAAAAATCAGTTAAATTGCTAAATGTATTATAACTTCAATAAAGAAACTACAACTATGCTTTGAAATATACAAAATTCTTCAAGATCAATCTCCCCACTGAAGTTGTTTATACTCATATCGAACACAGACAATGTTGAGTTCACATTTTTGGGGAAAATATTTCCGTCGAAATTGTTGTTTGATAGAAACAAGCATCTAAAGTCACATTATTCATGAACAAATTTCAAGGTAACTCTCCTGGAAACATGTTGTTTGACAAATCTAGAATAGAAATGGATTCTATTTCACCAATTGAAGAAGAAATAATATTCAAATTTAACATAATTTTCATTTGTTGTTTTAGAATTCAATATATTGAATATTTTGACACGCTTAAGGCTCTGATTTGGAGCAAGTTGTGTAATTATTTAAATGCCCCCTATCACTAAAAGGTTTTATGATAAAAAAAATTAGGACAATTTGGTAACATAAACTATTTTCTCCCAAATTCAATCATTTTGGTGGAATTATAACTGTAAGTGAGGGGAAACAACTAACCCCACTTCCATTCCATTTTCCACCTCCCAATCATGGGATTTGGGTCCGACAATCCAAGCAAAGCCTAAATGTCCGTGTTCGTTTTAGAAATGGATTAAAAAATGGATTGTGTGGGAAGACAAAGCGTTTGTTGGGAAATAATATTAAGAATAGGCGTTTTTGACGTATAAGAAGAATTACTTATTCACATAAATTCTGCTATATTTACCGATGAAGTCCAAAATAATATAAATTTGGATAAATTCGTGTGAAAATCTTTTGCATGTTATAGGATTTGGTAATTCTCTTTAAAAAATCCCAAGTTTCGAAATAAAGATAAACAAATTATATTATGGATTTGATGATTAAAATGATAATTCTATTTGAGTTTGGTCAAGATGTGACAGTAGTAAAAAAAAATTCCTGAGCTAATTGGACGACATGCTCTGTTTAGATATCCAAAGCTTAAACAAGCTTGGATAAAGGGACGAGGAACAAGACACCCAACTTCCTTGATCAGACATAACCTGATGCTCTAAGTGAAATGTGAGCCGCCCAATTCGCTAGCTCCCGAATATACCTACAATTACATTCTTGAAAAGACAAAGCAAAAGATTTGCATCCTTTACTGATACGACCGAAATTAGACTGATTAGGGCCGGTCCTACCAGTTTGAGGGCCCTAGGCGAAATAAGGGATAATGGCCCATTTAACTAAAAATCCTCTTACAAAAATATTTTCTAATAAATATTAAATAGAAAGTATAATTTTAAAAATTATTTTATTGTATGAATATAATTTAACTCAATTACATTTAACTCATTCACATTTAATAAATTCATAAAATTTTTAAAACTTCTTAAAAAAGAAGTTTTAAAATGAATTTATTAAATGCGAATGAGTTAAATTATTAATTTTATATGAATTTTTAAAACTTCTTTGTATATATACACACATAGTTATAAAATATGGCCGTTTTGGCCATCAGCCCTAGGCCGCAATCCTTGCCAATGCTCAAGGCCAGCCTTGAGACCGATCATCCACAAATGACTTGAGAACACTAAAAGCAATAATAGCATCTCAACCTTAATACCCTGATAAGTGATAACCTTGCACTTTGAGCAATAAAAGAGACTCGTTTACGTAATACTCCATTCGGTTTCAAATAAAAGAACTTTTAGACCTTTCATCAAAACCAATAAAACATTAATTAAGCCACTAAAAAGACTAATTTATCCTTTATAAAAGTCTCTTTCTTCATAATTACCAACTCAAAATTTTAAATATACTTAATCTCTTTCCTAATTAATGTAAGGGTAAATTAGAGAAAAATGATATATATTGCATTAATAATCTAAAAGGTCACTTATTTGGAACCAAAATTAAAAAGCTAAAAGGTCATTTATTTGGAACTGGAGGGAGTATGGTAAAATTCTAAATCAAAATCTTTGTGCAGTCTAAGTGACAACAGATGCCTCGGATCAGGTCATCCAGATAACTAAGCTTTAAGCATTTCAAATTCTCATTTAAATTGTATTTCAAATAGACTTAATTTGTTTGTTTTGACGTTGGCTTTTGTAGGATAGCTTTTCAGTGGTTCAATTAGTGTAAGGTTGATTTGCTATAATGATAGTCCAGTATATCACAGATACCGCGTGGAAGACCAATGTGACACCTCGAAGCCGGGTGATCATCCGGCTAACCAATTGGAAGACCTAAGGTGAACTGACCTAGTAGTCCATTTCCAACTTTTTTCTTATTCAGATAAGTTTACGTTATCTTTCTTGATCAGATAAACAGGAAGAATTTCCTATAGAGGAAACAACACCTAAACAGAATCCTTGGCAAGCAAGGACTCCCCATGCCAACAGAGAAACACAATCCTACTCTAACTAGGAAGCTTCACTCTATAAATAGGGGAACACCCCATGCTCAAGTATCACATCTCTAAACCTTAAATCCACTTGCCTCCTCTTTATCACCATCACTAACTTAAGCATCGGAGGCTACGCCGGTCACACGGCTAACCACTCTAATGCCCTTCTTGTCTTGCAGCCACCACCTACAGCAAAGCCAGATCTCGATTCATATTCTGAAGGTTAGTTGTAAGAATTCTCTCTTTGACTAAACTTTCATATAATGAGGAATTTCACAGAGTTTGCACGATGTGGAGTTTGCGAAATTCATATAGTTCACTCATAAGTTCATAACCCAACGAATATCCAAATCGTTGTATTTATTTAAATGTGTACTAGTTTAACTTGGGATAATTTAAATCATTTTAATTAAATTGTATGAAATAAGGTTGCAGGTTCGAATCCACACTCAGGCGGGTGGGATAAGATTTTCCTTTATTATTATTGTAAGTCCATATGAGGCAAATTTAAAAAAAAATTAAATTGTATGAAATAAATTTTTAATTGAAATTTACTTATGGAATTAGAAACTTGGAGAACTAAGTTATAACTAAGCAAATTGGATTAATCGCTGACGGATATACTATCACATTGCAGGAGAATATTAGGTTGTCGCTAGTAAGTAGTGGAATTTCAGTTTCTATTTTGAAGTGGATGCGATTAGCAGGCCCGTTTCTAACTTGTTGGGAGTTTATGGGTGAGATAAAAGATTGAGGCCCTTTTTACAAGGAGGCTCGGTCTTTATATTCTTGGGCATTGGGCAAATAAATATGGAAAATAGTAAAATGACCTTTAATTTTGAACATTATAATAAAATATTAATATTTTGAAGAAGCTATGAATTGATCTTATAAAATCTAATCAAATTTCGTAAGAGAAATATCATATGACATAAATTCAATTTATGTTTATATTTCAAACTACAAACTAGGAAGCTAACAATTTTTATTTTGAGACCCTTTCAACTCTGGGCCCTGAGCGGTCGCCCCTATTACCCATCCTCAGAAACGGCCCTAGCGATTAGGATCGGGAAGTTATAACTGACTAACTGATTCACTTTTATTTATTTATGTATTTTGCTTAGAGCACATTGTTTCTCGGTTTGGGATTCGAAATGATACTTCTATGGTGAAACAATATGATGTACATTAATTTTACCAACTGAACTAATTTTTTGTCGGTTAAGAAAGTTCAACTATGATTATTATAAATAGGCATCCCTAAGGGGGGAAAGTTGGACTAAACGGTGCTAAGACAACAAAAAATCGGTCAAGCATTTGGTATTGCCCTATGAGCATAAAGTTGCGCGATGGACTGCAAAATAGCACCTAGGTGAAATTTTTAAAAAAAGTGTTGGAAACATTCATTTTTTAAAAAAAATCAAGGATAATCTGGTAGCATCAAGGTAACGAGTAAAGAGCACCGTAGCGGTGGCACACGGATAGCTCGCACGTGTGGACACCCGGTCATCTAAGTGATTAGACAACATTCAGCAACTTAGAGATTGAATCCTTTTCTATTTAAATAAATAGGAATATTATCCCTAAGCCGGAAGGAAAATCTAATCAGGAACCTTGATTCTAAAGATTCCATATACAACAAGGAAACACAGTCCCGACCCGACCTAAACAGGAGATAAAACATTATATATAGGCAATGACCACAAGAAATCCCATTCTTCTCTTATTTTCTCTATCCTCTTTCGGCATCAAAGAACCCCACGAGAGTCATTGTTCCTCACCTCTTTTTAAGGCAAACTATAATTCAATTCTAAAGATTTGATGGAAAAGGTAACTCCTTAACCAATTTTTTATTCAACTCATTTCAAATTATTTTATATATAAAATTTTTAAGATAAAAATAAATTCAATTCCTCTAAAAATAACAATTCCAAACAAATAGTGAGAAAAAATTTAAAAGAAAAAGGAAAAACACGTGTGACTTGTTGGAGTAATTTGACTCATTTTTAATTTTATTTTTTTAATAATTCAATATTTATAAATATTATAAAAAAATATTTATCTTGATAAAAAAAAATCATTCCTTTACTAGAATATTTTAATTATAAATTTATATTAGAATTGATCCGAATTTTATTAGGTATTGTTTATACGGTGATCTGATTCATATAAATATTTCCCCAATTCATGGTTTGGCCAAGATTCATACTTGATTCTTTGAGAGACAAAGTAGAGACCGATACCCATTCTTTCTTTCCAAAACATAGGCTTGTTTATTTTATCAAATTTATAAAATCTTTCTAGCTTTCGTCTGGTTTGGCCAAGATGGAAGCCAAAATCTTTTGCTTGAGAAGCACAGTGGAGCAGTTGAGAAGTAGGAAACGACTCATCGAGACGATGTTGATGCTCGAAGAGAGCGCATACAGGTGGAGAACCAAAAAGTTACCGAGTGGCTCTGCAAAGCAGATAGCGTTTTAGCTGATGTGGACAAAGTGATCGAAGCAGCTGAGCGAGAGTTTCAGGAGAGGCGGAATGTTCTTTGCTGTCCCTGGAACCGCAGATTTAGCAGCATCGTGAGATTCCGTGTATACGAAAAACTCAAGGCTGTCGAAACTCTTCTCAAACATGATTTTGATTTTGTGGTTGAGAGGGCACCCCACCATCTTGTTAATGTGATTCCGGCTGTGGATTTTGAATCTAATGTTGGGAGATGCCTCGAGGAATTGAAGAGCACCAACGACATGATGTTGGTAAAGAAGTCGAAGAGTACCGATGGTAAGGATGAAATTTCTGTTAGCTTATTCACTAATAGAGCTTTTGAAAAGTTTTTAGACGCTCAAAAGCTAGGAAAATGCGTTCACAGACTAACACTACAGAAAAAAAATAATCTCAAGATTAATGTTGGGTTTTTGTCAAAAATGAGACAGTTGGAAAGTCTTGTAATAAACCATTGTACAAGTCTCGAATTCGAAATGGATGCTACCCATTACCATTACCATGTGGTGAGGCTTCAAGGTCTTTGGATTTCGAGTTGTTCGAAGATAGAACATTTGAGGTGGATCATTTTCACTCCAATGCTTCAAGTTGTTGATCTGCGCAGCTGTGAATCTTTAGTTGAAGTCATAGGGGGCAATTTTGTACCTGTGGAAATCAAAGAACTTGATGAACGCTTTGAAATATTCTCAAACTTGAGGAGTATGCGTTTGAGAGATCTATATTCTCTACAGTGCATATGTCCTCAAGTATTGAAGTTTCCCGCTCTCACGGATGCCAATATTACTAATTGCCCAAAGCTGTCTGATCTCCCTTTTGATGCGAGGCTTCTAATGGAAAATCAACGTCATTTGATGAAGACCATTATCTGAAAGGCGTCGTCTGACCACTAACAGACCATTAATCCAAAATTTCCATATTGTCATATTAGTTGCTTGAAGTTCATTAGTTTTTTTATTGGGTGAGTTAGTGGAGTATTATATTCTGTTAGTGGAGTGCTTTTGTTTTAACTTTGTATGCTATATCTACAAATCATTTCTCTTTTATTTTAAGTTTTTCTCTTGAAAATTTCCAGGTGAGATTGAAATTGCTCAACATCAACTATGTTGAGCTTAAAGGTGGTTACAAGAAATTTCAATGACCAATCCAGCTTCAGGAATAGATCATAAATTCCATCTACTAGAATTAAAACTGTGCACCCTTTAGGGAAAGATATAACAAAATATGTAGCGCAATATATAGTTTATGCAGCGCTGATGCTATATCAAACGAACAATCGGTTATGCTGCTCCAGGTATTATTCAGCTTTTCATTGATGAAAATTATTCAATTTGAAATTGCTAATTAATTTTTTAAATCGTAGAAAATTATTATTCAGCTTCTAAACTATTCTTTGAAAAGCTTATGTAGCTTAGGTTGGGAAAAACCGAACCAATATCTTCAGGTAGCTAGCCAGTGACGTTGTTGCTAGAAATCATAAACTAAATCAAATCATGCTTGAAACTGGGGAGCTGAAAAGTTCCTGTGAATGAGGTTTGTTGGTTTTCGATTAAACTTGATGGAGATAATTTTAAGCCAAGATCTAATTAAACAATACAAATAATAAGTTGTTCTAAGCTTTTAACATTTCAAATTCTCATTTAAATTGCACTTCAAAGAGACTTAAATTTGTTTGTTTTGATGTTGGCTTTTGTAGGATAGGATAGCTTTTCAGTTGTTGATTAGGATTCTGTAAAGTTGAAAAGTAACTATAAAGTAAAGTTGAGCAATATCCAACCATTCATCGTATTTTGAATGGCTAAGATTGATTACACAACTCCCAACAAAATTCTTCTCTCACTTTTTTTATTTCTATCTCTCTCTAACTTTACTCTAAAGTTACTTTAGAGAATCTTTTCATGCTCAATAAACTGTACACTTGGTTTGCCAGAGTGAGGATTTTCATAGAGTTTGCACCATTTGGAATTTGTGGAATTTATATAGCACGTCTCACCTAACTTAGTGATTAAAACTTTTTTTTTAATATTTATAAGTGTCTTTATTGGGATAATTTTGTTCAGGGTTTAATTATAGTTAAGCCTTTTCTCCCCTCCTAATAAATGTATTTAATAGAATTCAAACTTTCTTCTCCCTTAATTTACTCAACCTGTATAAATAACTGAACTACCTTATTAATACTTGTAATTAAAACTTAGTTATTGTTAAAAGCGGCATTATTTTTTTTGGGCGTTGTTAAATGGACAAACAATAGTATTTTAAATATTTGTAATAATTTGTAGCGTGGATTTCAGAAAGTAAAGGGTGGTTTTGAAATCAATATTTTGGAATTAATTGAATTCAATTCAATTTCATAGTAAATCTTCTATATTAAAATAAATTATATTGAATTATATTGAACTGAATTTTCAAGTATAAGATGTAAGTTTGTAAATGAGTTGAATCATTTATGAATAATTCGGTGTTTTGCTCGATAAAAGCTCGGCTTGCTTTATTAATGAACTATTTGTAAACATAATTTTTGAGCTCAGTTTGTAAATGAACCGAACATCAACAAGTCTAAGTTTGGCTCGAAAGCTCGTGAAAAAGTTCATGTACTGGCTCTTTAAAAACTGGTGAGCTAGATTCATTATTATTTTTACACATTAAAATCAAAGTTCAATAATGAGTAAAAATTATTTTATATATGTATACTTAAAATATTTATAATTTTAATTTTATCTATTTATCATTTAATTTAAAGAATGTTGATTTAACACAGTATTGTGTAATAACTAATGATATTACAAGTATGAAATTTAATGTGACAAATTTAATATTATTATTTTTATTTTTAAACAAAAGAAATGAGCTCGTTAATGTTCGTGAATAATTCGTGAATAAATAAATTATTGAATAAATTATTCGCGAACATGAATTTTGAGTTCGAACCTAACTCAAAGTTCAACTCGAGCTAAATAAAAACTTAGTGAATAAACATAAAATGCTAAAATACTGCTCGACTCTCCTCGTTTACGGTCCTAGTTAGACACAAAATGTGAGGTGTTTTGCCAAGTTATCCTTTAGTCCAACAAGAAAGAGGACCAACTTCATATTTCAAATTACAGCCCAAATCCAGTTATTCTAAAGTCATTTCCCCATCCAATTTTGGCCTACTTCAAACCGCGTTTTAATAATTATGGAATTTGAAGAGGCTAGATATTGAACCTAAGACCTTCTATCACTATATTGAGTTGTGTATCAATTAAGTACACTCAATTGATAAACCCGTTTCTTTTGTTACTTTCTTTATTAGGAAGAATGACATAACAAATTGAGATGAATGGATAATATTAAAATTGTTGCAACAAAAAAATACCCTACATTGGATTAAGCTATAAGTGAGGACTATAAAAATATATGACTTTCGGAATAAAAGCTCCAAATCTATGCAAATTTAGATTGAAGGAACAATATAACATATATCAATGTGGGGGATATATTTCGAGTACTAGTAAATGCAAAAAATATTTATTGTGAAACTCACCCACCACAATCTGGTGTGCGATTCGGATCAGAGTTAGACGTAATCAAAGAAAAACTCCGATAAATCAGATGGACAACAAAAAAAAGTGGGATATATGGTATCTTTGAACCGATATAACTTTTTTTGTAAAAATCAGTTAGAACGGCCGAATGAGATTACAATTCATAAAGAGAGTCAAAACTGTAATAATAGTGTCCAGTGCAAGTGCAAATGCAAATGATTTGGGTTTGAGTGTTCCAATTGACATGTTTATTGCTTTGAAGGGATCCTATACTAACCTACACTTCCTTTCAATCATTTAATTGTGGACATACATGCTAAATTATGACTCTGTTGACTATATTCATAATTATTGGCCAATTAAGGTCATTATTGTTGTTTGATGGTGGACAATGATAATTGCTCCCACACCTAATTGTGTTCTCATTTCAACATAAATTTCATACCTAATTAACATAAAGATGTTAAGTATTTTAGAATAATTGAATCAACTAATTGATCAATGTAATTAGAATATTTCATCGAATAAGTTAATAGGGTGTGGAGTGTGCGTTTGTTCGGATTCTATTACTGTATTTGGCTTCCTGAGGCAGCGCCCCCGAAAGCGTGGTCCGAGGGGCAGTGCCCTTGACTGGGGTCAAGGTACCAGGTTAGCTCGGAAAATTTTTATTTTAGAATAAAAGTTTCCTTTGAAAAATTCATTTTTCGAATGAAGTTTGCCCCGTGTCGCCCTCGCGAATAAGTGTCGCGCTCGTGTCTATTTCGCCTGAGAAACAGATTGTTTTGGCACTTCGAGCCACGATCGAGATAAATGAGTTGCAATCGCAACACGCAATGATTTGGACGAAATTAACTGCAAAAGAAGTTATCTTGAACGGTTATTTCAATTCTCTATATATAGAGAACGGGACGCTGACATGAGTTACAGGTTTTTCATCAGATAGAAAAATATGCACAGTTTTATGTATTCACAACAAACATTCGTTTTAAATTCTTGTTGATTTCTGATTTATTCAATTGAATTATTTGATAGAACCGCCAAATAAGTTTCAATATGAAAGTGTTCGTCATGACTTCAGAATTATCGAGGCTTCATTCTACCGTATTTCACCAGCGAAAGATAGTTTCCCCACTTATATTTAATTAAAGGGAAATTATCAAAAATACATATGTCTCACTAAAATATTTATAAAATTCACCATTAAGTCAAATTAATTACATATATAAAAAAACATAAATAATTTACAAATTAACAAAAATAGGAGAAAATATTTATTTGAATACGATCTGGTATTTATCCGGTAAATGTTGGGTATTCATCTCGTAATTGTCTAGTAGTTATCTAGTAAATATTGTTATAAAATTGTTATATATTATATATATGTTAGGTGTCATTAAATCCATAAAAAACTGTCAAAATTAAGACATACTAGATGAATAACTAGATATCTGACTGTGATCTGCTAGATAAATACTAGATGTCATCTCTTATGTAAATATATTATTAAATTATCATATATTATATATATGTTAGGTGTAGGGCTGTAAACGAATCGAGCAGAGCTAGAACACTGATTGTTCAAGCTCTGTTTATTTAAAGTTTAACGAACTCGAACCAAGCTCTAGCTTGGTCAAATCGAGCCCAAGCCGAGCTTTGAGCCTAACTCGAGCTTGTTTAAATCGAGAGCTCAACCTGTAAAAAAGATAGAATCCGTAAGATGAAAAATCTAAGCACCACAGCTTTTTTACCTATACTAAGAAAAGGAACATGAGGAGTGTTCTGTTGGTGGTTGCGTTTTTTCAAAGGAAAATGAGATTAGGGTTTTACGGAGCATATAAAGATTGATGAATTTATATAGTAGGGACTGAATTGAATCCAAATTGCCTTTATTAGGGTTTATATCCATGTTTTCTCATTTTTACTTATTTTTACCCATATTTCATTGTGAACGGACGACCTTTTCCCCACCTGCGGGGGCCGCATAACCGGCTCTGTGAAGCGTGCTGAGGGATTAACCCTTATTTTAGCGTGATAAAAATATGTATTGATTGATGTTGATGTTGATGTTGAATTTAAGTCCAATTTGCTTGTTTATGGATACGAAATTGAAATCTCATACTTAAAATAGAGTCGCCACTCGGTTCAGCTCAACCCGAAAATTTTGGTACGATTATCTCCACCAGGTGGTAGACCGTACCTTAAGTAGAGATTCCGAATTCGGATGATATTATCTATTTTTCATTAGGCCAAGTTAAGATGTTTCATTCTTTCTTAATCGGTTTAATCCATCCTATTTATTTGTGTTTTCGGTTATTATGTTGTTATCGCGTTTATCAAGCATCGAATAAATTATTACAGTCATCCAAAAGTAAATGCAGAAATAGAAATTATTACAGGGCTTTCAAATTCTATACATTCTCTATGCGATAAATAAAATACCTGAAGGCCTAACATCCATCTAACCTAAATCTACCTGCACAAAACAGTTAGCACAGATACGGTATGTTATGCGAGATATATCATGAATCATGTATAGTCAGCAAACCAAACAAGACCTGAGTTAGCGTGAACATGGCATAAGTATTTTCATCGTTATGAAGCCTAGTTGGATGGCTAAAATGAGATTTGAACGGCGTTTGAGGAAAATTCCATTTTTAACCAAATTTTAGACTCAATTGTTATTCTATCGGGATTATTAATGAAAATGCCACATGGTATGGGGTGGGGTCTATTTTCAGAAGGTTTTGGACCTCCATCGTTACACTGTGTATCCTAGCTTCAAAAAATAAACTAGGTTAGAAAAGAATGAAATAAAACAGCTGTCCAGAAGGTCATGCCACCGGCGACATGGCCGATGCTGCCGGTGATATTAGTGATGTCGCTAGAGGCATCAGTCCGTAGGTAGGTTGCATGGCTTTCTAAGCACCATAAAGAAAAGGTCTTACAAGAAATGAGGCCTCCGGGGAATGTGATGTCACTAGCGGTATCAGCGATGTCTCTAGCGACATGAGTGATACCGCCGACGACATCATATGTCTCCAGTGACTTCAATTTCTTGCAGCAGTAGCAGGTAACGGTCAAAAAATGACCGAAAGCCCGAGAAGAACACAAATCAACAAGAATCAGCATAAACCAACAATATTAATGCCAAAGAGCTTTGAGTCTCAGGATTTTTACCTCGAGGTCGTGAATCCACCTCTTCGTGAACCAAGGAATACCACCGGGGAGCTGGTAATGATGATTTGGTTGTAGATTGGGTACTTAAGTTTCTAAGTTCCAATTTAGACCAATTTTAACTTAATGTCTACTGATTTTAAACTCACAATCAGAGAGTTCAAAGAAGAAAAACCAGGAAAATGGATTTAAATCCGTTTTCCTACCTTTTCTAATTCTTATCTCACTAGAACTAGTTTCTCACTCTAGAATTCTGTAAGTTCTAATTTCAGATTAATCTTTTATTCTCTTCTTTTTCCTCCTCCCTTTTGAAACCCTAAGGTGTGTTTTTATAAGCAAATTAGGGTGGTCTTCGAGACCTTTCAGCCATTTTCATTGAAATGGCAAAAAAGAGACTGTCCCAAGAAGGAAGAAGAAAGCTGTTTGCAGAGCTTAATTTGTCCATGCAGCCGGTGACATGGGTGATACCACCGGTGGCATGAGGCGATGCCGCTAGCGGCATCAGCTTTCAAAAAACTGACCGCTAGCGAGCCCACAAGCCTAAAAAGCTGCCAGAAATGGGTCAAAGGGGTCAAAGTAGGATTTTTGAATTTTAATGATATTTTAATGGGTATTTAGAGATTTAATTAATTTGGATGTAAATCATCGGTTCAAGCTCCTACCGGACGCGTTATCGGCCACGCCAAACTGGATTCTACCAAGTATAAAATTCGCAAGGAACGTTATATTGGTAATAAAAACTCTAAAGAGAACTTTTATTTTGAGGTATTAAAATTGGGTACACATCATCATCGTCTCGTGAGAGGGACTTCAAAATTTCGTGCTTATAGGCTGCCCCTCGGGGGATCTCTAGTGCCACATATCAGTATGATCGCCTGAAAGAGCAAGGGATAGGAATGATACTTGATGAAATACTGGTCTGCCCCTTGGTCGGACTTGTGCTTTGCGGAAAGGATGCCCCTTGGTCAGACTTGATCTTTGCGGAGAGATTTCCCTTTGGTCGGACTTATGCTTTATGGATTGGTTGCCCCTTGGTCGGACTTATGCTTCGCAGAGAGATTGCCCTTTGGTCGAACTTATGCTTTGTGGATTGGTTACCCCTTTGGTCGGACTTATGCTTTGTGGATGGGTTGCCCCTTGGTCGGACTTATGCTTCACGGAGAGATTGCCCCTTGGTCGGACTCATGCTTTGTGAATTGGTTGCCCCTTGGTCAGAATTATGCTTTGTGGAGAAATTGCCCCTTGGTCGGACTTACGCTTTGCGGAGAGATTGCCCCTTGGTCGGACTTATGCTTTGCGGAGAGATTGCCCATTGGTCGGACTTACGCTTTATAGAATGATTGCCCCTTGGTCGGACTTATGCTTTGCCGAGAGATTGCCCCTTGGTCGGACTTACGCTTTGTGGATTGGTTGAGTGTAGTTCCTTGTCACGTTATAATCTTGGAGGGGTGAACCCAAAGGTGACATGTACAGGGTCATGCCGGGACCTTCAGTTAGCATTCGGGGGGTGAACCCAAAGGGTGATACATACAGAGCCTGTATCAGGGACCTTCAGTTAGCATTCTGGGGGTGAATCCAAAGGGTGATACATACAGAGACTGTATCAGGGTCCTTCAATTGGCATTCTGGGGGTGAACCCAAGGGTGATATGTACAGAGACTGTATCAGGGACCTTCAGTTAGCTTTTTAAGGTGAACCCAAAGGGTGATACGTATAGAGACTGTATCAGGGACCTTCAGTTGGCATTCTGGCGGTGAACCCAAAGGGTGATACGTATAGAGACTATATCAGGGACCTTCAGGTAGCGTACAAAATGAGCATATTGGGTTTGCGTTTATGGATTGTACCTATAAATAGTAGAGTGAGAATAAGATTAGACATATTATAGATGACATTTTTTACTGCTTGGTCGATTTTGTGAAACAAAAATATTTTTGCCCCTTCAATCAATAGTAAAAATGTAATAATTAAAAATACAAGGGTTTAGAAGTCCTGGGATGTCAGGGCTAGAGCCAGGATTCCACCGAGGATGGCTAAAAAAGGCATGGAGAGAGATGATATTACCAGCGACATGGATGATGTCACTGGCGGTATGAACTGATGTCGCCAGCGATGTGAGTGCCACATGGCAGCTTTGACTGGTTAAACAAATTCAAAATTCAAATTGAAGGAGGCAATGTCGCTGGCAGTACAGAATGATGCCACCGGCGGCAAGAATCCGACAGTTTTAGATTAATTAAAACTCCTCAAATTCCATGCGGCTGTTTAAAAGGAAGTAAAATACTCTTCCTTCCTCATTCTGCAGAAACCGCACCCCCCTTTCGCTCCATTCTTCTCCAAATCGTTCGTTTTCTTCATTATTTCATTCATGAAGAGAATTGCTAAGGCTTTTAAGGGAAAATCCGCAAAGGCTAGGGAGAGCCTTCCTGATTCCTCCATCGAAGGGCTGAAACTTCTCTCGATTCTTGCTGCTTACGGCTTGAAGGAGACGGCCAAGATGTATGGGTATGGGATCAATTCCCCATCACCAACCTGACCCCTGAGAAGGAAAAACATCTTTCCTACGTCCAGGTAATCCTGCAAAACTCCAAATTCTTCTTTTTGGGTTGAGTTTTAATTCGGCCTTAGACTCAAAATCGTGCCATGATAGGAGTTACAAGCATGAAATAGATTGATTACAAACTTATATTGCATGTTTTAGGTTCGATTTTTACTGTTTTTAGTCTTATGGCTTGATTAATTGTGATTTTTATGGTTTTTATGCGATGGGTACGATTTTTATAGCAAAATAGGTTCTGCCTACAAGTTGTAATGTTGCCAACAGCATGAGCAATATCGCCAGCGGCATGAGCAATGTCACTAGCGGCATTAGGCCTTAAAACATGCCAAAGCAAGTGTGATGTCGTTTTTGCTTATGGTGTTACCGCCAGCGATATCATCCATCCCGCTAGCGGTATGGATGATGTCACCGGCGACATTGCTTCTAGCAAAAGCAACATCAGCAGCCTTCCAGCAGGTATCAGCGATGAGAAAATAAATAGGGACTTATCTATGTTGCTTCTGATTTTTACAACCGCACGGACTGAGCTACACTGGAGGTATAGGCACCATTGGAGAGTGGTGGCACCATATTTTGGAAAAGGATCCTAAAATTACACTAGCCATCAATGAGACGGGCTTTGGGGACTTGGCCTGAATCATGCCAAAGCTCTCCCATCCGGCTGTGATGGTTCTTATAGAGAGGTTGTCCGAAACCACCCATACCTTTCACTTCTCATTTAGGGAGGTGACATTATGCCTTCTAATGTTGTGGCCATGACCAAGCTCCCATGGACGGATGAGGTCATCCATTTTGATGCCTACATGGACAAGTATCACATTGGGAGGCCCATGGTGAGGTGAGTGAATGAGCTATTTAGGTTGAAGCCCATCTCAGGACGGCTATCCTATGGTGAGCTGCACCAACACTAGACTAAAGCGAATGTGGTGTTGAAAGATGATAGGGATGCATGCGTCTGTTCCTTCATGGTTTCCTTGCTCACTGTGGTGTTTTTCCCAGTTTTGGGGAGCAAGATCAACTACGGGCTAATATCCACCGTGGAGGATGTGGCAGGCATTAGGAAGAAGAATTGGTTGCGGGCCATCCTGGCGCAGATGTATTATGGGCTGAATGCGGGAGCCCGGAAGAAGGTGAAGGCTCTCCGTCTCTGCCATCTACTACTTCAGGTATACCTTCCATGGAAGTATTTTACTTAATTGTGCATGTCTCATTTACTGTGGATGTTTTTTAAACTGATTAATTGCTACTTATGTAGGCCTGGGCTTTTGAGCACCAGATCCTTCCGCCGATCGAGTTTAAGAAGACCGTGCTGCCAGGTTCCTACTTTCTCACCCATTGGTGCGGTGATATTGGCGGGAAATCCAAGTACCCTATGAAGTATAAGGAGGTCCTGAGGAGTGTGCGATTGATCTCGGTATGCGGTCTTTTAATTTAGTCCTTGTTTCACACTTGGAACAAAACATTAGTAAACAAAATGCATTTTCAAATTTACATTATACTTACATTGGTTGTTTTGGTTGATTGTTGGTGTAGCTTATACTCGACCCGTTCGAGGGGGTGGAGAACTTGTTGGAAGTCGGGAGGCTTAGGAGGGAGGTGGATGACCATTGGTTTATCGTGGAGAGCCCCTTGTCCCAGCAGTGGTACTTGGAGGAGCGAGTTTGAGGCTGGAGGTTTATCCGTATCGCTGATAGACCAGTGCCAACTGATCCTACCAAAGGCTTATGTTGGCCCCATTTGGTGATCACATCTGCGGCTGACCAAGTCAATTATATCGAGGCGGATGGCTGGGTCATTCCAAGCATTCCGGGCTCCTGCAAGTGGCACCAGCAGTGCCTACTCCCCCTGTGCCCCCGCATATATAGAAATGATACAATCGAATACCATAATGAGCAAAGGCTGGAGGAGGAGAAGAGGCGGCTCAAAGGGATAGTGGATGTTGAAGAGGAGGAAGAAGAAGAGGAGGAGGAGGCTGAGATAGAGGTTGAAGATAACTTTGATATTGAGCCTGAGGGGGAGGAAGAGATAGGTGCGGATGTAGCCGGTGGGAGTGTGTCGATGTCCCAGGGGGGGCACCGCTCTTTTGAGGAATGATTGCATTTATGTGCATGATTTGTAATTGTTTGGGTTATGAATGTTGCTTATGTGTGTTTTTCGTGCTTTTCGGGAACCTGCGAGGAAAAGAGGTTAGGACAACCAAAGCGGGATGAAATACTATAGTGTACCAAAGGGTATAAATTTTGTTCAAGGGCATCTGGTCAACCCGATGGAGACCCAGTTCCTACTTATGAATTCCCAAGGTGAGTTCCATCCCAGGAACATAGGCTAAGCCGGCATGCTCCGATCTTCATGCCATATGGAACTACTTATGTAAGGCTCGAGAACATGATAATTGCTTTCTTGCTTACCCTCAGATGCGGTTGCTTATTGATTTGCCTTTAGGATTTTTCAGGTTGCATGAAGCCATGTGGAGCAAATGGCAGAGAATAATTTCGCTCTCCTGAACACACTTATTGGGAAATTGCTGCTTGTTCAGGTACATTCCCTATTATAACATGCCAAAAATAAGATAGGATGGATGTATGGATGCTATGAATGAAGTGCATTATTGACGTTTTCCCTGGTTTGTAGGATTTCTTAGCCCTCTCCCTATCGGATGCCGATGCGGCCTAGTGGAAATATGAGGAGGAGATTGCAGAACTCCGACATCAAGTGAGCGACCTTGAGGGTCAGTTGGAGGCTACTGCTCAGGAGCGGAAGAGCAAGCAAAACTTGGATCGCGCGCACCCCGATAGCACCAGTCGTAGAGGAGAGAAGATGTCCTCCGGCTGATGCCCGCCCACAGTAACTGAGGAGTCAAGCAGCGTCCCTATGACAGATGGCAGGGAGGAAGATGAGGATAAGGTTGATGATTGGCTAGTGAGCCCTGATGACATTTCATCTCACCCGCCCGGTAGTGGCGGGCATGCTTAGATTTATACCTTCATTTTGTTTTTCTTTCGGATTTTAGTTTGTACCCTTGATACATTGGTGTTTAAATAATCTGGATTCTTGTTTGGTTTTGCTTTGGTAGGCTAGATATTCGGGATATTTGAATGGTTTGCACCCTCGGGCTTTTTTACTTTGAATAAAATGGATTATAGTTGAACATGAATTGGAAATGGATTACAGGTTGTTTACAGGTCTTGTGTAGGTCTGTAATGAAAAACATGCGTTTTAATGCCGCCAAGAAAATTAATTCCATGCCACTGGCAGCATCATTCATATCGCCGAATGTATCACCTCAAAACCGCCCACACCCATGCCGCTAGTGGCATCAACTGACATCGCCAAATCACTTCATGCTGCCGGCGGCATCAACTTCCCAAAAACATAGTTTCGGCCATTTCTTCAAATTCTGCTATAGCAAGCCACACTCAGCAGCTACGGGGGCTTCCTGGAAAGCCTGTGGAACGTAGATTAGAGGGAACTAGAGAAACTAGACTTCTTCTTCTTTCATTTTTTTTACTCTACCTTTTACATAGATTGCCCCAAAGGGTTTTCAATCTATTGAACCTTGTCTTAATTTTTGCCTGGACCACCCTTTAGAGTTTTTAACCTAGCAGACTTATTCCAACTTTTGCATAGACCTAGATGCTTTTAGTCTATCCTGATTCCTTTTTTTTAAAAGTAACACTGATGAGCTCGGAGTATCGTCGATTAAGCTTACTTGTAATGTTTCCTTCACTTAGTCACTAGACATTCATACAATCACAAGCATAGAGGTTTCAGTATAAAAGACACTTTTATCGAGTGAATTTAATTTGAGTACAAGATGTTGGCAATCATTTCCATTAATCAAACTCCTGGTGTTAACCAGCCTTTATAGATTTTCAAGTTAACATCTCACTGTTTTTCTCTCGTGCCCTAATTTTCGTCTGAACTACCCTTTCTGGGTTTTTAGTTCAGCGGGTGATATCGGCTTATCCCCTAATTTTTGCACGGCCGATTTGCAAGATATTGACCGACGGATGTCACCCTAATTTTTGTCCGATCAGTAAAAGACCGAAAGGCGAGTGATTATCATTTTTATTTTTTTAGTGTGCCACTTTTCTGATTTATTTCTTTTGTTTAGACCTGATAACGCTTAACCCTGTCCTAGTTGACTAGGTCGATGAACTTGCTCTTGCCCGTGCTCATGACTTTGGTAGCCCTACTCATTCGGTATCATGTTTTGCCACATGACAGCCTTCTCAATTTGATCTAAACTTTTTATTAACATCGGTGTCGGAAGGCTCCAAATGCTTCAACGACGGGTCTATGACTTATCCGATTCATTCTGACCTTTAAAGTTATATTGGGTAACCTTGCTTTAATTCTAATTGGCCATAATGCAAGGAGTTTAGTTTGTGGGAGTTTTTGTTTTTACACAGATCCTTCTTGGTTGGTTCGATTGTTGTTCTGATTGTTCCTTTAGTTTGCGGTTTGTATAGCCCTTCCTGGTTAGGCCTGAATTTGCCTCTTATACCAGTTGCGAAGCGTTTTGACCAAGTGACATTTGGTTCGGGGGGCCTTTTACTTGGTGCCTTTGAAAGGTGAAATGGTAGCTTGTTTTGCTGGTTTACTTGGCAAGCTGATCATGACTTCAGTTATGCGCTTATCTTTATGGCTTGTGGGGTAAAGGTGCTTGCCCTCATACTTTATGCTCATGGCGATGGTTGCCCCCTGATCTTTATTGCTTGAGGGTTTTGATGCGGTTAATTTGTGCTAGGTCAAGATGTGTTTCTCTGCGAGTTTGGTCATTTCCTTGGCGGTGCATTGGTGTAAGATTCGGCTACGTGTTTATTTGACGGAGGTTGGGTTTCATCAATTGTATATGCCCTCACGCCAAGGATGGCCAAGGAGCGGAGAAGTGTTGGATAAGGTTTGAAAAAGGGAAAGGGGCGGGTGGGTGAAAATGTATGCCGTGATTTTCCATTTCAGGGAACCAGTTGATACTTCTTTGGTAGCTTAAAGGTGGACCGTTGCGAGGTTGCTGAGTTAATTCTGGAAGAGACCTATAGTGTTCAACAATCTGACTATTGATCTGGGGACCAAGCAAAAGCATTATCGCGGTCTTTAAGCACTTTATTATCTCACATATGTTTGACAGGAGTTAAATTATTTGATTACCACATAGGAGCCTTCGTTTGTACTCAATTTAATTTTATACAGTAAAATACCCTGAATACTGGAAGCATCATGCGTATGCTCATATGAATGCGTGGGATAAATGATAGAAACATGACATAAGTAAGAAAAATAAAAGTTGCTTATGGAGCTCAAAGTTTGGTACATGAAAAGGTTAACAAAACAACGCAAATAAATCTAACGATTACATATTAAAAGTCATCAACCTCCACAGGTGGAGGGCCTTGCAAGATCATGCCTTTGGGCAGGAATTTAGGGAGTGAAGTTTTGGAGGCCTTTACTAGGGTAAAAGGAGGGTGGCTAGCTTGGGTTCCTGTTACCCAGACATCATCGTCTTTTCTAAGCCATACATTTTCCATCCTCTCAGTTCGTTTAAATCTGGCCCTCCTAATCTCATTGTCAAGGTACATTTTCCTCTTTCCATCGACCTTATCCCTGGGATCGATAACCCTAGTGAGCTTATGTTGCCCATTCGCTTGATTAGGCATACCAGAAAAGGTTACACTTGCTTGGTCAACGAGCTTTGTGACCCTAGGCATTCTATTTGGCTCGGCTATCTTTCCTTCCTTCACCAGATGATGTATAGCTCGAGCCAAGGTTTGGCACTCATTCGTGCAATGTCCCCACTAGATATGATACCAACAAAAGTTTCCCTCCTTGTCTTCTGTTGGGTTCTTGTACTCACGAAGGGGTTCAATGAGACCATCCCTTCTTAATCTGGTGAAAATCACATTGAGGGGTAAAACCTAGGGGTTTATAATGGCAGCTGGGATAGGTTCTTGAGAGGCTTTTCGGCTCTTCTCGGCCCTAGATGGCAATGCTCTTGACCTATTATAGCCTTCTACCAGGTGTATATTAGAACCTTGGAGACCCGACCACTACTTCCTTGGGGTTCCCTCTCCCTTTGACATGTCGGGACTAGCTGGTGCAAAAAAGCTTCCACCTCATATGTCATGCCCCAAGATTGCGCAAGCTGGCCATTGGCTGGTTGATGCATGGCTTCATGTGTCATGCCCGGAGATCACGTGACCTGGTCGTGGCTTATGAACTGACTGTAGGAATAAGGAGTCGGTTGATCAAGTCGGGGACCATCCATTAGATCATCGCCAAAAAGGTTTGGCTGATAGGTCATCCCCCAAGGTGCCGTGTCAAAAGGCGATGGCAGCATTACTGGTCGGGTCGATTGTTTAGGGAGAGCTGAGATTTGCTGGGTGAGTTCATCAGGAAATGGAAGGAGGATTGAGTTTTGGGCCATATGCCTTGGGCTTGGAGGTACGAAAGAGAAAGCTGGCTGAGTCATGGGAGTTTGATCAAGTTAGAATAACCTGGGTTAGGGCCGAGTTAGAACTAACTGGATAGGAGGTTGAATGAACCAAGCTGGTCGTGCCCCTGGTGGGCTACCTAGAACCTGGTTTGAGCCATCCCAAATAAAACCACTCTGATACTGAGTCTGACGGCTTGATTCTAAAATCCAACTGGCATTCTCATTTGCTAGGGCTTGCCTGATAAATAACTGCACTGTTTCCTAGATTTGTGCCCAAATAGTGTTATGGAAGAGATCTGAATAGATAAATTCGGTCATTACAGAGGGATTTTCATGCTGAGAGATAGCGGAAGAACTGGTCCTACGGTAGGGGTAGAACTAGCTTGGTCCTCAATCAGGGCAAGGTCATCATTATAAGGAAGAGTCATGGCTTGTTGCAAAGATCTTGGAAGGAAGACTGTTTAGGATCATAAACCGTGGGTCAGACCATGAATGGGTTATAAATGGTATGGATGTTATGCATGCCTTTTGTTTTTGGAAGCGGTGCGTGATATGTATGGCTGCACATAGATATGGTTAGAGATGATGTGATGGCTTATCCCTCCAACATACGTAGGACATTTGTATCTCACATCATACATAGTGATACATGGTGACGCAACGGAGGCACAAGAGAAGTCCTATGTATGTTGCCAAACTTCTTCCACGAGCGGAAGTAGTAAGGGTAAGTTGATTCATCTTTGGCTCGTGAAGCCAATGCATGGAGGTGTATGATTACAGAGTACATAGCAAGCAAATCGTCCCTCTTCTAACCTTATGACTCCCACGTAACGTCTTTTTAGAAGGATGGTGTTTTGCTTCTTCACCGATAATGGCGAAAGAAGTGCATCCTAATTATTTTATTTGTTCTGGTGATCCTAAAGGAATGAAGTGCTAAGAGTTTTTCTAGCGCGGCTTCGGTATAGGGTTGTTGATGTAGAAGGTTCTCGTTTACCTTAATTCCACGTTACTCAACCACTCCCTAAAAAGGTGCGATCGTAGGAGTTTACGTGTTGGTTAAAATGAGTGATCCACCCACTAGGAAACCTCAATTCCAACAAGGCATGAGTGATACTTTCGTGAGCTTCTCAGGTATAATGGGGAACCTAAAAATTACCGAATTATCTACACGCGTGTTTAAGGCTAAAACGTCATGAAAAAGAATGAAGTTTTAATTTGGCCAATGATTTCAATACATCATCAAAAATCCTTTAAACTTGTTGAAAATTTTAAGTTTCAAGTTTAAAGAGGTTCAATCCCCAGCAGAGTCGCCACTGTGAGCGGACGACCTTTTCCCCGTCCGTAGGGGCCGCGTGAGATGCGCTGCACGGGGGGAAATGACAACTAGCGTTGTGAAGCGTGCCAAGGGATTGACCCTTATTTTAGCGTGATAAAAATTTGTATTGATTGATGTTGATGTTGAATTTAAGTCCAATTTGCTTGTTAATGGATACGAGATCGAAATCCCGTACTTAAAATAGAGTCGTCACCCAGTTCAGCTCAACTAGAAAATTTTGGTACGATTTTCCCCACCATGTGGTAGACTGTACCTTAAGTAGAGATTCCGAGTTCGGATGATGTTATCTATTTTTCCATTAGGCCAAGTTAAGATGTTTCATTCTTTCTTAATAGGTTTAATCCATCCTATTTATTTGTGTTTTCGGTTATTATGTTGTTATGGAATTTATCAAGCTTCGAATAAATTATTACATTCATCCAAAAGTAAATGCAGAAATTGAAATTATTACAAGACTTTCAAATCCTATACATTCTCTATGCGATAAATAAAATACCCGAAGGCCAAACATCCATCTAACCTAAATCTACCTACACAAAACGGTTAGCACAGATACGGCACGCTGTGCAAGATATATCACGAATCATGTATAGTCAGCAAACCAAACAAGACCCGAGTTAGCGTGAACATGGCATAAGTATTACATCGTTATGAAGCTCGGTTGGATGGCTAAAATGAGATTTGAATGGCATTTGAGGAGAATTCCGGTTTTAACCAAAATTTAGACTCGATTGTTATTCTATCCGGATTATTAGTGAAAATGCCACATGGTATGGGGTGGGGTCTGTTTTTAGAAGGTTTTGGACCTCCATCGTTACACTGTGTATCCTAGCTTCGAAAAATAAACTAGGTCGGAAAAGGATAAAATAAAACAGCTGTCCAGAAGGTCATGCTGCCGGCGACATGGCTGATGTTGCCGTTGACATCAATGACGTCACTAGAGGCATCAGTCTGTAGGCAGGTTGCATGGCTTTCTGAGTACCATAAAGAAAGGGTCCTACAAGAAAGTGAGGCCTTTGGGAAATGTGATGTCACTAGCGGTATCAGCAATGTCTCTAGCGACATGAGTGATACCGCCGGCGACATCACATGTCTTCGGCGACTTCAATTTCTTGCAGCAGCAGCAGGTAATGGTCGAAAAACAACTGAAAGCCCAGGAAGAACACAAATCAACAAGAATTAGCACAAACCAGCAATATTAATGCCAAAGAGCTTTGAGACTCAGGATTTTTACTTCAGGGCCGTGAATCCACCTCTTCGTGAACCAAGGAACACCTCCGGGGAGCTTGTAACGATGATTTGGTAGTAGATTGGGTATTTAAGTTTCTAAGATCCAATTTATATCAATTTTTACTTAATGTCTACTGATTTTAAACTCACAATCAGAGAGTTCAAATAAGAAAAACCAGGAAAAGTGGATTCAAATCCTTTTTCCTATCTTTTCTAATCCTTATCTCACTAGAACTAGTTTCTCACTCTAGAATTCTGTAAGTTCTAATTTCGGATTAATCTATTGTTCTCTTCTTTTTCCTCCTCTCTTTTGAAACCCTAAGGTGTGTTTTTATAGGCAAATCGGGGTGGTCTTCAAGACCTTTCAACCATTTTCACCGAAATAGCAAAAAAGAGATTGTCCCAAGGAGGAAGAAGAAATCTGTCTGCAGAGCCCGATTTGTCCATGCCGCCGATGACATGGGTGATACCGTCGGCGGCATGGGGCGATACCGCTGGCGGCATCAGCTTTCAAAAAGCTGACTGCCAGTGGGCCCACAAGCCTGAAAAGCTGCCAGAAATGGGTCAAAGGGGTCAAAGCGGGATTTTAGAATTTTAATGGGTATTTAGAGATTTGATTAATTTGGGTGTAAATCATTGGTTCAAGCTCCTACTGAACGCGTTATCGGCCACGCCGAACTGGATTCTACCAAGTATAAAATTCGCAAGGAACGTTATATTGGTAATAAAAATTCTAAAGAGAACTTTTATTTTGAGGCATTAAAATCGGGTACACGTCATCATCGTATCGCGAGAGGGACTGCAAAATCTCGTGCTCACATTCATACGTTACTTTATACATATTTTTTCTTTACTCTTTATCTTACATTTTATGTTTTTCTTTATACATTTTTATATCCATTTTCACATGTACATTGTTTCATATTTTTATAATCTATCTATTTCATAAATATAATGTTTAAACTTTTCAATTATGTTAATGAGCCTAATAACGAGCCTGTTGGAGAATTAGTTCGCGAGCCTCTTATCGCGCATGTTCACGAGTTTTCGAGCCGAGTATCCCCTTGTTCAAGCTTAGTTTGTTTACGATAACGAGCCTAAAATTTTGTTCACGAACAAGCTCGTTTATTAATGAACTGACTGCGAATACAAGCCGAGCGTCGAGTAGTTCACGAGTAGTTTGGCTCGTTTACAGCCCTAGTTAGGTGTATTTAGATCTATAAAAAAATATCAAAATTAAGACATACTAGATAATAACTAGATATCTAACAATGATCTACTGGATGAATACTCGATGTCATATCTTATGTATATTTTAAAAATATATTTAAAGTTATAATTTATTAGATAACTATTAAATAATTACTAAATATTTATCAGATAAATAGTATACTATATTTATATCAATAGTTTCCTTATTTTTATAATCTATCAAATTATTTTTTTTGTAAATTTTTGTAAGAATCGCTTAATTAAATGTGAGATAAATAGGAGTGCGTAGGGACAGTTGGAGCTTGATTTTCTAAGGTCAAAGTTATTAGTATCTTGAAAAAAATGCTGTGAGAAGTGTTTTTTTATACAATAATTTTAGACTATCCTTTAATTAAGAGCCAATGTTATCAATACTGTATGATACCGGCTGGTTTGATCAATTTTATTGTGAATGAGTTATGAGTACGGTATAGTATATTTATAAACCGGTTTTAATAAAAAAATCGGAGAAAATCAGAAAAAAACTGGTAAATTGTCGTTTCGGTTTAAACAGGTTTTTCTAAAATATTTTTGACAATAAGTAAAAGTGTTGCTAAAGACACAAATAAGCGTTGCTAAATAATAAAAGAGTTGCTAAAGACACAAAAACAGTTGCTAAATACCCAAAAAAGTGTTGCAATAGCTACTACAAACCTTAAATAATATAATTTTTTTCAAAACCCCTCCGGCAACATAAAAAACGTTGCAAAAGACCTAAAAAATATTGCAATAACCACTGAAAATCATAAATAATATATATTGTTTAAAAAAAACCGATAAAACCACTAACAATACTAATAATATCGGTTATATCGCGGACCACTTATCTCACCAGTATGTGGCCCGATATGGTATTGATAACATTGTTAAGAGCTGAGAAATTAAAAAGGATATCAAACTAAAATTGTTCGGGACAAGTGAACATAGAATTGCTTGTCTTAGAATGCCATTAATCCTAGAATTCAGTGGATATCTGTAATTGGTGGTTGGGTGGGTTTTTATCTTTGCATTGCTTTTAATGGAAGTTGTTAAGAGATGTAATTAAAGACGAAAACAGTCACATGAAATCATGAGCAGCTCATACCAAACATTTATCTTTAAGCACCAAATTCCTCTTACATCTATCTATTGCGCAACATCTATAAATTTGTGATATGTGACACTTTGTATATTTATAGGAGAGTGAAACTAAAAAAAAAGTAAAAAGTATCTTGTGTCAAAAATTGAATAAAGCTACCAATATAAACACTAAATTAGATATAACGGATTTAATTCATATATAACTATTAAAGTTCATTGGCCTTAATATGTGTCATATACAAATACTACTCTCTCCGGTTCCAAATAAATGATATTTTGGCTTTTTTACATTGATTCTAAATAAGTGACCATTTAAATTATCAATGCAATATTTATCCTTCTTTCTCTAGTTTACCCTTCCATTAATTAGGAAAGAGATTAAGTATTATTGAGATTATAAGTTGGTAATTATGAAAAAAGAGAATTTTATGAAAGATAAATTAGTCTTTTTAATTATTTAATTAATATCTTATTGATTTTTATGAAAAGTCTAAAAGGTTTTTTATTTAAAATTAAAGGGATTAGTTTATATGCACAAATATTTAAAAGAAAAATTTGACTAATTTGGAATGGTCAAGAGCAATTGTGTATTTTTTTTTTGTATATAAACTTGAATGTGGTGAATTCGAAGGTGATTTAGACAAAACTCAAGCATATTTTAAATATGTGTGGATTAACAAGTTATATACGTAAAAAGTAAAAACCCATGAAACTAGTAAACTGTCTACACAATTTTATTTTGGATTCCAACCATAATTTTCAAATCCGATCCCACCCCTCCAACCGATGAAGGTAAAGGGCTAATGGTCAATGAGTCAATCGAGGTTAAATTGGGATTTAATCAATTTGAATGAAACTGTTAAAAAATTAATATTTTTAATATTTAGAAAATTAAAATATGATATAGTAAAATTTTCACTAGAAAACAAGTTATTTTTTATATTGAAACTAAATAAAGTTAATTTATCCTATATCAAAAGCAAAAATAATAAAAAGTGAAACATAAAGTAAAAGAAAAAACTTATGATTAATAGTTAAGATTAAAAAATTATCAAACGTTGTTGGTATTTAGACTATATAAAAATTTGATTATTAAATTTTTATGTCACTTTTTTCTCAGAAAAAATGGACTTTTAAGGGTAAAAAACTCAATGAAATTAAATTTATTAAGGTTTGAAATCTTGGAAACTCTATACTATAAATTAATATGTTTTTATTTAAACAATAAACAAAAAAAATTAAGCCATTGACCCATTCCGAGTCACTAGTTCCGCCAGTCGGATCAACGGGTCATCTTATATCCGATTTTTAGCGTGATACAGTTCATTTTTATTATCAAATTAGGTCTTTCTGGTCCGATCGACTGAGTCTAGCAGCACTGGTTCCAACAGTGCATAAACTCTAGGTGATGCATATGTGATTCAGGTGTGATTGATGTTTCAAATATACGAATTAAATTTTAGAGCTACAAGCATGATATTTGTTTCACTTGAATGTAGCTCAATTAATACATTACTCAATATTAATAGTGGGGGTCTTAGGTTCAATACCTACTATATTCTTAGAAACAGCATGATATTTGTTGGACAAACAAATGTAGACATCGACTAGAAGTAGTTGGGGAGAATTGTGGATATGTAAGTATAGATATATGTAGTAAAAACTATATAAATTAATACTCCATAAATTAATAACCTCATAAAATTAATAATTTATTAGTCTTAACTTAAGATCAATATAAAATTGGA
Organism: Euphorbia pulcherrima; assembly: GCA_947683365.1. NCBI lineage: Eukaryota > Viridiplantae > Streptophyta > Magnoliopsida > Malpighiales > Euphorbiaceae > Euphorbia > Euphorbia pulcherrima. The sequence continues at coordinate 13,466,347 of CANTUS010000016.1, forward strand.
CCCCAGTTGATAAAATAATAAGATTATAACTTTTTTAAAATTTCAGTGTTTATATATTGATCCCAATGAAACTATAAATTAATAATTATTAAAAGATTCTAAATTCTAAGATTGTCCAGTAAAAAATAATCTATAGTCACTTATTTTTTGTTGAACTTAAAATCTATATTGAGTTCATCTTCAATTCTCCTCATTGCACTTAAGAGTTGGGGCATTGTCTTCTACAAAAAGTTGTGAAGAGTTCTCGTATTTACAGTGTCGAAAGCAATTTGCTATGGCCTCTTGAACACCTTTTAGTTTAAGAGTAATAGTTGATATGATTTTAAAAATTTTCTATGCACATTTTATATTGAGCAATTTTCAACCGTGTATAATGTACATAGAGAAGAAATGTGCCTTGAAACTTATTTTATTCATTTTTCTGGTACCATGAACTAACTTTTTATTTATTCAAAAACAATGAACGTGATAAATTCAATTAATTTGTGAACGTACATTGAACTTAAAAATTTAAAGGTTATATATAAAACCTCTTTAAATTAATAAATTATTAATTTATCGATATAATAATATTTCACTAAATTAATAAAATACTTCAACCTAATATTATTAATTTATAGAGGTTTTACTATAGGAGTTATAAACTTTTAAGGTAAAAGTCAAATAATAACTCCATGAGTGCTTACTTTTAAATTGGACAATATCGTACACGGGGTTGTACTCAGACATATACAAAATTTCCCACATTACATTAGAAGTGAGAAAAATCACGGTATACACATTGCTACTGTTTTTAGTTATTTTGGGCAAACTATTTAACATCAATATTTTATTTATCTTCAATTGCAAAATCGTCTTCTACCGTTGTGGTTCTGCTCTTATATACCACGAATTTGATATTCTTCCAATTAATTGATCACAATTAGCTTCTAGTCAAAGGCACGTGAGAGGCGAGATTACTCACAATCTGCATATCAATTTCATTTTTTAGTAAACCATAGTTACTCTATGATAGTGAAACTTTCAATGACATAAGATGAAGCTTTATAAAAATAGGATGCAATGTTGTCTTCTATTGTTTTTTTATATTTTCAGTTTGTTATAAAGATACTCGCAATTTATGTGCGCTTTACCGTGAGTTTGGAAAGTCGAAAGTTACACCGCTATCTAACCTATATACTTAGCAATGCTAACAAATAGATGAGGATGGCATTAAATACTAAAGTGAATGATATTGAAGAATCTTAGTATAGACTACTTTATACCTCAAATATTTTAAAGAGATGGAAATAACAAACAAATAAAACAAGTGTATAAGAGCAGAGAGGATCGAGGAGAAGTAAAGCAAAGAAAGCCAAAAATGACCTAAAAATAAAAGACCGACCTTTCTTTCTCTCTCTCTTTCCTATCTAATGTCAAAGTCAATTCCCTCACGCAAAGGAAGGTTACGATATTAAAGAAAGTCAGAATATTCAGCAACAAAAACGGCTACAAAAGCAGTATTTGCTTTTACAACTTCCTATGTCATCAACCTGTTTGTAACTGTAAAGTTTTCCAATTTAAATAATGAATTACGCGTTACCTTATTTTACTACATCATTCTTAAATTTTATCTTTTTATCCTTTTTATTAAAATTCATCAAATAATCTTAACAGCATTAATATAAAATTAAACTTTTAAATTTTAAAATTTTTTAAATAACATCTTATAAATTTTACTTATCGACTCAATCGACCGAATAACATAACAAATTATTAATTCGGATAACTAATTTTCGATTTTACAAAAAATATTTTTCTTAAAAATACATGTAAGCATTCAATTAGGTCGTCCATATCAATTATAGCCGTCCACGTTAGATGGCCATCGTGAATATTAGGCGTCCATTTTGGACGCCCATTTCATACAATAGGCGTCCATATTGGACGCCCATCAACATGAAGGACGCCTGAATTGGCCATCCAATTTGGACGCCCTCTATTTCATAGTGGCCGTCTATAATGGACGGCTACCTTTAAATACAGGCGTTTATAGTGGATGCCTAGAATATGTTTGATTTGGTCGGTCGAAAAATTCAGTCGGCTGATCTCGAAAAATTATAATTTAAAAAAAAATAATTTTAAAATCTAAATTAGTTTAAGATTAGAGTTAGAGAAAAAAATGAAATGTGAAATCAAATTAAAAATATATTGAGGGGGCGAATTTATCTTTTTATAAGGGCGACGTAAAATAAAATTAAACGACGCATAGTAATAATCATATTTTTTAGTTGTGTTTATTTCATTTTCTTGTCATAGCCCTTTGTATTTGCTAATTAATACTATAAGACATCTATTCGCACATCAACACATTTGTTTGTTATATATACACAAGTAAATTAGAAATAAATTTAGTTATAATACTTTTACAGTACTACAATGTTCTATCATTTAACTGATGAAGGTTTAGTTTGGCATTTTGGATTGAGTTACTTTTTAAATAAGTTATTCTCATAAATTTTTAATAGTATAATATATTTTAGCGTTGAATAATAAATTTTGATCTTTCATACTAATTAATTAGAAACTGTCTGATTAATATTTTTCAAAATCAAATCTAACTCACAACTAAACTGATTCAATGTGATGAATGTGTGAACTAAAATTCACAAGTTAATTAATAAATATATTTCAAACGTTGGCATCCTCTTCTAATATATTTCATATTTTTTAATAAATTAATTAATTAAGGTAAAAAAATATTATTTTATCCTCTAATTAATGTTTAATTTTTTATTTTATTGTTATTAATGATAATGGAACAAATAAGGGTATAATTAAAAAAATAATAAAAAAATACCTAAATATTTAAAAATAATAAATAAAAAAATATTTAAAAAATGGCTACTATTTAAAAAAAATGAAGGAAGTATTTATTTTTGTACATTTTGATATTAGTATCTAAAAAAAGTTGAAAATTTTTGAAATTTGAAGGTAGACAGAAGATTAAATGCAAAATGAAAGGGCAAAAGAAACAGAAACAACAACAGAGAGAGAGAGAGTTCACAAGACAGGCGAGGGGATGGCTGACACTCTGCAAAGTCTTTTCTTCTTTCAATGCATTCATTGCCACCTCTTCATCTCTTTTTCTAAGGTTCTTTTAGCCAAAAACTTGAAAAAAAAAAAGTTAATCATGAAAACGTTACGATGTTTTAAAAAGTGCTAGATATTAATCGGGTAAAAAAAGTTTGAAGAAATTCATCCGAACCTCAACAGGATTTAGGTGGATATATACTTTTTAATATTTATTAATATATAAAATTATAAATTCAATTAAAATAAATTATAATATAATAAAATATTAAAAAATATAATTTAGATTATATTTAAAAAATGAAACCGATGCTTTTATTATGAGAATTAAGATATAGTTTCGTTTTACTAACTAAGCTATTTTATGTTGGATAAAAAAATTAAAATTATTATAAATATCGATATCTTAGAAATTGAATTAGCGTCGCCTAGGCGAAAAAGTCAAACAACAAACTCTAAAATAGAATTTAACTAAGACTAGACGAACACTTTTAAAACAGATAAATTTTGTCATACATACTCTAATTTATATCATATAGGACTAATCAATATACATAGCAAAATTTGTGTTGGAGTTTTCATACTCCGTTATCATTTGTAAAATTCGCATTTTCTATATTCCCTTCAATATTTCAGTTTCTTCACCTATTGTATTTTTATTGAGATGGGTGCTTTTTCTATTGTTGGAAGTTTAAATTCCAAAACTTGCAATCGGTCATCTTATCCTTGATTGTTTAGTTTTAGCATTGATAACTCGATGAATATTGCAGGCTCGTGAAGCGTAACTATGTTGGGCACCGTTTCAGCGTCTCGATAACCAGCACCCAACACCGCCTCGCGAGCGAGACGGTTTATGCACAACGGGCCTCTAGCTCGATGTTTCTATAGCCTGTTTACTATGTCAATACCCTTATCCCATGGCTCCCACTAAGAGTGGAACTTCCGTCCTTAAAAGTAGGAGTGGAACAACCACGGGATCTTTGACCTCTTCTTCCTAGAAAATCGGGATCACGATCCCACTTTCCAGAACTACCTAACCAACGAGCAGTATTTCGATTTAATGCCTATAAATAGCGGACAAAGTCATGGAAACTGGTAATCTCTAACCTTCACCCTTTACTTGAAATCTGCTATTCTCTACATTCACTGACTTAGGCATCGGAGCTCCCACGGGGGAAACAACCCTGATCCTTCTCTTGATCCATTGTTTTACAGGTTCATACCAAGGGAACGAAGTTAGATCTGAAGTTCAAGCGCGTGAAAATCACTTTCAAAGCCGAAACTTTCAGTGGTGCGGTGAGCGTGGACCCAATTTACTCCATAAACGAAGAATGTTGGTCTTCTCGAGAACACAATCATGGTAGAGATCAACGACAACCACCCTTCAGACGTTGGTTTCTTCCATATATCCCCAGACGACGCCAACATTCTGGAAACATCAAATGCAGGGGACCCTCCGAGAGATGCGGTGGAGCGAATGCTTACGATTTTTTGTCGCTACAATATCCCACCGAAACAGCAACACGTCATTCAAACCGGCTTCGCGGAGTAGTATAACCTAGTTGGTGCCTCGATATAGGGAATCCCGGAGAACAATCTGTGCCACGTAGGCCTCGCACGAGAGCTGTTCCCACCAGACGGAAACTGTAGGAGCACGGTGACATTCTAGAGGCCATAAACCTAGATGACGCAAGCCCCACCCTAGCAGGCTCTGATGGTTCCAATGATTAGCGCAGCCTCTAACCCAACGACGCAGGCCCAAATGATGGCGTTGTTTCAGGCATTCAATTCACCAAGCGGAAACCATTATTTCCCAGCCGGTGTGACGCTGCCCCAGATGGGAATGCAGATGCCTTTTACGTATGGGGCGACACCCCCACTGGCAATAGACCCCTTTTCGCAGGCGATAAGCGGAGTATCATCCCAAAACCAGATGGAACCTCCACCAGGCGAGAATGAATGAGGAGATAGTGATTCTGAGGGCGATTCCAAGTTCAGGCGGCACTTGAAAAAGCTGATCAAGGATCTAGCGGTGCCATACCAGGAGTCCTTAGTGGAAAAATGGCAATCCCCTTTCACCAAAGAAAATACTAGGTGTCCAATTGAACCCTTATTTCGCCTCCCCGATGTTCACCGAGCTTTATGATGGAAAAGACGACCCCGTTGTCCATGTGTGCACTACGCCAATAGAATAGAGATGGTGTACACCCCATAAGCCTATATATACCGCTATTTTGAGCAAACGCTCACAGGGTCGGCCGCATATTGGTTCAACAGACTAAAGCCTAACTCGATCAACTATTAGGACCAGTTGTGCGAAGGATTCTACAAGCATTTCCTGGGCTCCACCCCCGCCTCATATGTGAGCCGTTAGTTACACGAGGTCGTTCAAGAACCGGACGAGTCCCTCAGAGCATACATCAAGCACTTCAACGTGGTGTGCATCAGCACAGATGAACTTGATTTTAGCACGGCGAAGAAAGCTCTGATTCGAGGAATGACAAGCTGCGGACTAAGATAATCACAAGAAGGCGGCAAGACACCATGCAGATGATCGCGATGGCCAAAAGCATGATCGAAGTAAACGAGATGAACCGATCAAGGAAGCGGAAAGACGAGAGGCTTAGCAACCGAAAGAGCTTTCCCTCAACCTAAAAGATAACAAGCAATCCTAGTCACTGAAGCCTGCCCCGAGCTGATACCAATAGGCCCCCTCTAAACACCCCTCTTAGCCAGATATTGGTCGCGATAAAAAGACTAATGAAAGGAGAAGTCTGAGATACCGGAAGATACCTGAGGGACAGATCGTGGGACGCAAGCCAGCGAAATACTATGAGTTCCATAGAGCTAGGAGGCATGACACAAACGAGTGCTGGGTGTTAGCCGGGGAGGTACAGGACTTGATTAGTGCGGGCAAGTTCGACCAATTTATGAGAGGCATCATTAGAGAAGAGAAAAAGCCCGCCTCAGACAAACCCAAGAAAGGAGGAGACAAATCCCAGAAGGCCAAAGGGCTGGTCATAGTAATAGCAGGGGTCCTAGATTCAAGTCACCCTAGAAGAAGCCTAGAATCATGGACTTGACAGGCCAGGATGTGAAAGTCTTCAAGGCTTGCCAAAGACATTCTCCGGTAAATAAAGACCACTCTGACCCCCTTGGTTATCGAGACAATGATAGAGGGGTATATTGTCAGACGTGTGCTAGTCAACACGGGCAGCTCAGTCAACCTGATAACCAAAGCAGCTCTTCTCCAACTGGAGATCCACCACAGCAGAACCCAGCCAAGTTACAATCATATGGTGGGCCTCAAAGGCCAGACGGTCCCATCAATAGGACAAGTCACTCTCGAGGTGGAGATAGGGGATAAGGACTTGACCTGGAGAGGAGAAGTAGAATTCACGATAACTGATATCTCGGGCGGTTACAACATTATATTGGGCCGCTCATTTTTGGTTGAATTAGAGGCCATGATCTCCATGAAATACCTCGCACTACAAATCCCTACGAAGAAGGGAATAACAGTAGCAGTTGGAAATCCATAAATGGCCCAAGAAACATACCTTACTTCTCTAAAAACGAAGGCAATCTTGATTGAAGGTGAGGAGCGAGAGAGAATCGAGCCCGTAGGAGACTTGAAGGTGCTCAGGGTGGGCTAAGATGGAACCCTCAAAATCGCCAAGGACTTGGGGAAAGAAGCCAAAGCAGTAATTAGCCTTGTATTGAGGCAACATCATCACACTTTCTCGTGGTCCCCAAGTGACATTGAGGGTGTACGCCTTGAAGATATGAGCAACAGCCTTAATGTCGACCCTTCAATCGCTCTTGTAAAGCAGAAAAAGCTCAAGCACACCCCAGATAGGCAAAAAGATCCGAAAGCTACTCGAGGTAGGATATATCAGGAAGGTGAATTATCCTAAATGGTTGGCCAACATCGTGCTGGTAAAAAAGGCCAACTACTCTTGAAGGATGTGCATAGATTTCATGGATCTGAATAAGGCGCGCCCTAAAGATAACTATCCACTACCAAGCACAGACCTGCTCGTAGACTCGACGGCTGGAATTGCAGTTTACTCGTTACTGAATGCTAAAGCAGGATACTAGTAGATCCTTATAAATCCAAATGATGAGGAGAAGACTTCCTTCATCACGCACGAAGGAACGTACTGTTACACTATCATGCCCTTCGGGCTTAAGAATGTAGGTGCCACCTATCAGCGACTCGTTAATAAGATGTTTAAGGGGCAAATCGTAAAAACATAGAAGTGTATATAGACGACATGATCGTAAAGAGTTGAAGTATCGGTTGAAGTTGAACCCGGAGAAGTGCACCTTTGGACTTAAAAGCGGCAAATTCCTGGGATTCCTCATATCAGAGAGAGGTATTGAAGCTAACTCGTAAAAGATTGAGGCCATCATCAACATGAAGACTCCTCAAAACCTAAACGAGGTACAGCGAATTAATGACCGGATCAACGCGTTGGGATGATTTATATCTTTCCCTGTAAAGAGATGTCTGCCTTTCTACAAGGTGATTAAGAAAGATAAGGCCTTCAGATAGGGCCAGTGATGTGAGGAAGCCTTCGAAAGTCTAAAGGAATTTTTTGCCTCCCCCCAATTGCTCAGCCGTCCTGATTAAACTAGTCACTGTACATGTACCTGGCTGTAACTAATGAGGCTGTAGGAGCCATACTGGTGAGAGAACGTGATAACGAATAACATCTCGTATACTACACCAGCAAGGTGCTGAAGAATGCAGAGCTGAGATACCTAAAAATTGAGAAGCTGGCCCTAAGCTTGGTCTCTGCCTCAACGAGATTAAGGCCTTACTTTCAGGCACACACCATTATTGTTAGGACTACTTTCCCCTTGAAGCAGGTCCTTCAGTGACCCAAAATGTCGGGCCGGATGGTAGAATGGGTCGTGAAGCTGGGAGAATTTGATATTAGGTTCGAGGCAAGGACCACTCTTAAAGCACAGGTGCTCGCCGATTTCAAGGTGGATTTTACAGGCCTAGAGTCGGAAGAAGTAGTCAAGACAGAACTGTGGTCGGTTCACTTAGATAGCCCCTCCTAGAGTGAAGGAGCAGGTGTTGGCATGATAATAAAGGGTATGAACCACATCCATATGAGCTACACTGTGAAGCTGGGTTTCCTAGCCACCAACAATGCAATAAAATATAAAGCCATGACAAAGGGACTGGAGCTCGTAAACTAGATTGCTCCACATAGGGTGATCATCGGTAGCGATTTACGCCTAGTTTTAAATCAGATCAACCGGAACTTTGAAATGAAAGAAGGCAGCATTGTCAGGTACCTGAGGAAAGCCAAGCTCTGGTGGAAAGCTTAGAGAAGAAGGGAACATAATCAAAAATTGAACATATACCACGGGCTGAGAATGGGGCCGTAGATGAGCTAGCCAAAGCTGCGGCTAGCTCGAGTGATTGCAAGAAATTGAGTTGCCTCTACGAAGTCCTTATGAATCCCAGCTGTGAAGAAAGTGAAGTAATGCACATCAGCGAGGAAGGCAATGATTGGTGCCAATTGATAATGAACTACTTGGGCAAATACATACTTCCAGACAACGAGAAAGAAGCATCGAAAATTGTGAGAGTCTATGAGATACTCACTCAGAGGTGATGAGCTATACAGAAAGGCATATAAAGATGCATGGCAGAAATGCATAACACCATCTCAAGGCAGAAAAATCCTCGAAGAGTTACACGAAGGCATTTATGGGTCCCACCAGGCAGCATCCACCTTACGTAGGAAAGCGAGCCTCGCTAGCTATTACTTGGAGACTATGGAGGCGGAAGTCACAGAATACGTCCAATGTGCCATCCATGCCAGGTAAATACACGAAAGACCCATGTCCCTCATGCAAATCAGTGACCCCTTATGACCGCCTGGCTTTTCTCTATATGGGGAATCGATATAGCCGGACCGCTACCAGAAGCCAGTGGTCAAAGGAAGTTCGTGATCGTGGCCATTGATCATTTCACCAAATGAGTCAAAGCGGCAGCCGTCAGCACCATCACTCCGGAGAAGGTGATAGACTACGTGTGGAAGAACATCGTCATGAGATTTGGGGTCCCAAGGAAGATAGTCGCCGACAACGGCACTCAATTTAGGTCCAAAAAATTCTTAGAATTTTACAAGGGCTTGAAGATCAAGAATCATTTCAATTCCATGGCGCACCTCCAAACTTACGGTCAGACGGAGTTTGCTAATAGAATCCTAGGCGAAGGTCTCATAAAAAGACTGGAACGACGAAGAAAAGGTGATTGGCTCGATGAACTTATCAGTATACTCTGATCCTACCGTATAACTTCCTGCAGACCAACCGGTGAGATGCCTTACTCACTAGTCCGCGAAATAGAAGCCATGATTCCAGTTGAGATCGCAACTCCGTCAGACCGGGTTATCTTTTACTCTGAAGAGCAAAATGACCTTAACCTGAGGTACCACTTAGATAGCCTCAAGGAGAGAAGAGAGCGAGCCTGCATCAGGATGGCCACTTACAAGGTAAAAATTGCCAAGTATCACGACAGAAGGGTCAGGAGCCTACGGCTCAAGGAGGGGTATCTAGTCCTAAAAGACACAACCGCCTCGCAATCACGAGAGGGCAAAAGAAAACTCGACACAAATAGGGAAGGACCCTACAAAGTGTGCAAGGTCATAGGCTCGGCGACATACTGGCTCAGCGACCTCAATGACAAAGAGTTACCCAGAACATGGAATACCTCCATCCTGAGGCCATACTATGTAGCCTTTAACGGCTAGGGAACGAGGCCGCTGTAACACCCTAGGGTTTATCGACTGCCTCCACAAACCAACATGAGTCTTCCAATGAGCTTTGTCTTCACTCGCTCACTTCCTGGAAATTACTTCCCAAGAGGTCACCCATCCCAAGATTGCTCCAAGTCAAACACGCTCAACTTTGGAGTTCTCCCGAGTATCCTCCCGAAAAGAAGGTGCACCTTGTTGGTATAGGTAGTACCAATCAAATCTCTTAAGTCTCTCTCAATTGTAATGTCACATACCATCACAATCTCGAAATCCTTAACCGTTCTCAATTGTACCGTCCCATACCAGCACAATCTCGAAACCCTCTCTTTCGGGTTTGGATTCGGTTCATTTTTGTCCCCATCGACATCCTTCATGGCCGCTCTTTGCTCAGGTCTTCTACCCTGACGCCATCTCTCTTAGGATCGGGTTATTACAGGCCCATCAGCTTTTGCTTGGTTCAAGCCTGAACCACATTGTATTGGGAGAGGGCTGGCTCTGATACTAAGCTGTAACATCTCGGGTTTGACCGTTTACCCCCACAAACCAACACGAGTCTTTCCAACGAGCTTTGTCCTCACAAGCTCACTTCCTGGAAATTACTTCCCAAGAGGTCACCCATCCCAAGATTTCTCCAAGTCAAGCACGCTCAACTTTGGAGTTTTTCTGAGTAGGCTCCCGAAAAGAAGGTGCACCTTGTTGGTATAAGTAGTACCAATCAAATCTCTTAAGTCTCTCTCAATTGTAATGTCCCATACCATCACAATCTCGAAATCCTTAACCGTTCTCAATTGTACCATCCCATACCAGCACAATCTCGAAACTCTCTTTCGGGTGTGGATTCGGTTCATTCCTGTCCCCATTGACATCCTTCATGGCCGCTCTTTGCTCAGGTCTTCTACCCCGATGCCACCCCTCTTAGGACCGGGTCATTACAGCGGCTGCACTCTTTTCCTTCCCTTGGATTTTATCCCATCGGGTTTTTTCCTCGGGAAGGTTTTTAACAAGGCAAAGTCCCTAGACCTTTCTCCTGCATACAATAAGCACCAGATTTGTACTCATCACTGTACTCTACTTCATTGATATAAGAAGCATTTTTATTTCTCCTCTCGACTTTGTTTTAGTAAACAGTTTACAAGCATTTAAGAGCCGTCTAAACAGCTCAATGCCCCAATGCGGCAAACATTACCCCTAAGCTAACATGACTTAGGTGGAATTCACAACATTTAAAAGCTTTCTAAATAGTCCCCAACACGACAAATATTACCTCTAAGCCAACATGACTTAGGCGGAATTCACAACATTTAAGAGCCCTCTAAACGGCTCAACGCCCCAAAGCGGCAACTTTTACCCCTAAGATAACAGGAATCAAGCGGAATCTACGATGTTTAGTTGCCTTTTAACGGCTTAAAAAGCTTTTTAAATAGCTCAACGGCCCAATGCGGTAAATTTCATCCCTAAGCTAACAAGACTTAGGCGGAATGACTCAAAGGCCTCAAAACGGCAATACTCTCGCCCCCAAGCGGCAAAATGTAACCCTAGCTGGTTACCAAAATTCCTAAGCCAATAAGACTCAGATGAATTTTGTAACATTTAGCTCATAAGCTAACAAGACTTCGACAAATTCAATAATATTCAATTGCTAAGCTAACAAGACTTAGAAAAATTAGCAGTAAAAGCTCTAAACTCAGATAAATCTAAGCAGCATCAACCTCCCCGAGGTGGGACAAGAGCATCACAAACATGTGTCAAAATAAAAGGCATCTACTGAGCAAAATTGAAAGAAATGTGCATACATAAGTGCGCCAGGAAAGGCATCGTCAAAGCGCCGCAGGGGGAATTATTTCAAAACTTACAAAATATTCACAAAAAGATTAAAAAAGCATAAATCTAGGAGGCTGGAGGGTCTTGCTGCTTTATCTCGTCCTCTAAGGGATTTATAGTGCCTGCCTCGCCAGCTGGAGGATCTTCAGTTCCCACAGAGTAGTCGAACTCATTGACAGATAGGATCAGAGCAAGTTCTTCCATGGTTGGATAGGCGACAGAGCTCATCATATCCTCGCTCAATCAAGGCTAATGCTTACGGACTGCGTCAAGCATCAACTGGCCATATAAATAACCTATCTACACTATCTTATCTATAGCACCCTCCAACTTGACTTGGCGCTCCTCGATTTTTGCCTCAAGGTTGTCGACTCATTTTTGAGACCGAGATAAGTCTCCCTCTAAAGTAGTGTTACGATTGAGAGTTTGGGTATGAATCTCCCTCAGATCCTCCAGCTCCTGCTTGTCCTCCTTGCTAGTCGCTTCGAGAGCTACCAGTCTCTCTTTGGCTTCCACTGCCTCTTTCTTCGCCGCCTCAGCCTCGTTCTTCACCACCTGAAGATTATCCTTCAGCTTGGTATGACTCTTAGCCCGGTGATGCAGCTCGACACATCTGGACAACAGATGCGAGATGACGAGGCACACTCAAAGTTCTAAACAAAAAAAAGAGAAAACGAAGAAAAAGTGAATGAAATTGAGCAAGTTACAAACTTACCTCTGAGACGCGATCCACAATGGTCCCGATCAAAACCACACTAGACTCCTCTTTGTAGACATTTCTCTCTCGTGGAAGGGGAAGCACACCTCTAAGGGTCAACTGGAGTTCAAGACTATTAATTCCTCCTTGTAGGCCCACCAGCTCAACAAGGCTCTCCTTAAACTTTCTTGAAGGAGAAATAGTGGTTGCAATAGCTGGAGAGGAGATACGCTCTTGATAGAGGCTCATACCTGACTTCTACGAAACCTACAAATAGAAAAAGAGGAGATATATACTACTGTTCTGGCAAAGCAAGGTACAAAAAATAATGAAATACCTCCAGAGCCTTCTTCCTTTTGCTCGGCGTCTCAACTGGAGAGGCGAAATTCCCAGCATCTGGAAGTTCCCTGATCCTCTTGCCCTGGCCCCCACCTCAGCTCCTCAAAGTTGTCCCCGAAGTAAGGTCAACTACCTCTGCCCTTTTAAGAAGGTTTTCCTTGGTCAAATCCTTCGGACCCTTCACTAGAGATTTAGCAAGAGCCGCGTTAAGACGGGACGACATCCTAAAACAATAAACAACAAAACACAAGCAAATATGAGGAAAAGCATACCCTATATGTCAACCATCCCATCATAATAAGTAATGTCAGGGCCATCCATCTCGACGACCCGAGTACTGCTCAAGTATGCCCAAGCTATTGTGGCCATCAACCACCTGCCCTTCTCTAACCCGCTAAAAATCAGGATGCAGAGATCTAGCTCCAGACCCTTGGTAGACAAAGTCGGAGGAATAACCTCCCTCCAGTGGGTCGGAAACACTGGCATCTCCGGCTCAACCTTGATGTAGAAGTAGAATTGCTTAAACTCTCGGACCGACGCCACCCGGTTCATGAAGCTATAAAAACCTTCTCTCTTGCTAAAATGAAGGTAGTCCTTATAGTTCTTTCGCCAGAACGAGGCAAGACGTTGGAAGAATTGAGTATCAAAGCCAAATCTCAGGCCCGTGCACAAGTGATAATAGCCCACTATATTCGTCCCACAGTTAGGGTGGATTTAAGCCGGGCACACGCCCCAATCACATAAAAGCAGTGCTAGCAGAATCGGCAAATAATAGCCCAAATGGACTACATGTACATACTAAAATACCCAGACATAGGCTCATGAACCCAGTCGTCTTTGGAGGGAATAAGGAAGGTTTTGCCTAACATCCAACTGTGTACTTGTGCCTCGAAATAAACGTCAGTTTGATCAGCAATAGAGACCATATCCTGGATTTGAGGTATGGGTCCTTTAGCACGACTCTTCCTCATTAGTTTTGTACTGCCTGTCTCTTACGCCTCATCATCCTTCGCTTGGGGGCCGGAGGAGAATTTGAGCCGTCATCCTCTCATTCCTCCCCAGAGTTGCTTCCCGAGTTTTCTAGGCCATCCACTTCCATGGAGTCCTCTACAACCTTGATATCCAAATTGTCTGAATGAACTGGAACCCAAGGCTTGGAAGTTGATCACGCGTGGTTAGTCATATCTCTACTAGTCCATTGGTTACTCCTAAGAAGGGGGTGGAAGTTAGTTCTGTTAGATAGTTATGGGCTAAGCTGGAAGGCGACCTAGGTCTCATCTAATTCTCTCGAGGTGACCAAGCATCATAACGACACAAGTATCGCTACTAGCACCACCAAACGGGTTGATCCTAAGGAACTTATACAAGGTAAACTACCCTACGAGCTCAGCGCTAGAACCGCCAACTCGCCGTAGGAAAGTCAAACCAACCTGGATAGATGGGCTGGCTCTAACGCCTCGCTAAACAACGTACCCAAATCAAGTCTAAATTAAGTCCCTAAGCCTAACATTTTGCTATGCATGGCAAGCTAAAAGAGGCATAAGGAAAACAACAACCAGTTAAATAAGGAGCCCGGGAAGATGGCTACTGAGTCCCTATGGAGGTTATGTTAATCCGCAAGAATCCGTACAAAGTGGTCTGACAATCCTGAATCCCACAACAATACGAAGGCAAAAATCAGAGGATCATGTTTAAAAGAAAACATAGAGATATCACACAAAAGCAAAACCACCTGCTGGAGGCAAAATGCCATGAACAGAAATAAGAGAGACGCAATGTTGCCCCAACAAACCCCACAAAATTAACAAAAGATTCAATTGGAATAAATGAAAGCAAGGGGCGATACTTACTTGCGACGGTGATCGGAAGGAGGACTTTCGTTGTGTTTAGAGCTCGGACTGCGCGGAAGGTCGCTGGAAATCAAAACGCAATGTTTTGCCGGAGATAACTAGGGCCCGCAAATGGAGCAGAAGGGAAGAAAGGTAGTAATTGATGGGAGAAGGCGATATAAATAGAGATCTGGAATTTGAAAAGACATCTCATCATGGAAATTTTTAGAAAAGAGACGTGGCGCTTGACCAGAGTTCCCGCACACTACACGAGGGTATACAGCTGTATCGCGAACTGCGAAGCACCAGGCGATAGCCATCCTCAAGCCGACAGATGCCTAGAAGACTTCCTAAACATACTGATGGGGCACTTCTGATAACTAGATGAATATTCAAGGCGCGTGAAGCATAAACATGTTGGACACCGTCTCAACGTCTCGATAACAGGCACCCAACACCGCCTCGCAAGCGAGATGACGTGTGCATAACGACCCTCTAGCTCGATGTTTCTATAGTCTATTTACCAGGTCAATACCCTTATCCCATGGTTCCCACTAAGAGTGGAACTTCTGTCCTAAAAAGTAGGAGTGCAACTTCTTCCTAGAAAATCAGGATCACAATCCCACTTTCTAGAAATGCCTAACCAGCGAGAAGTATCTTGAATTAATGCCTATAAATAGTGGACAAAGCCATGGAAACTGGTAATCTCTAACCTTCATCCTTTACCTGAATTCTGCTATTCTCTACATTAACTGACTTAGGCATCGGAGCTCCCATAGGGAAAGAGCCCCGATCCTTCTCTTGATCCATTGTTTTGCAGGTTCATACCAAGGGAACGAAGTTAGATCTGAAGTTCAAGCGCATGAAAATCACTTTCAAAGCCGGAACTTTCAAGCATCAAGCACTGTTTTGTTTAAGTATGTTAGTAAGTCTGTAAATCAGCATGCTCATCAATTAGTTTTAACCATAAATTCTTTAACATATAAAGATGAATAAATTGGGCTTTCCGTCGGATGTAATTAGCTTTTTTGATTAATTAACGTACCATTTTAGTAAAAAAAGGTTTTATTCTAATTAAAATTTGTTTATATCAAACTATCAAAGTAAACTTGATTTCAGCTAACATTTAGAAGCACAATTTGTACCGCATTTTTTTCCTGATATTTGTTATGATCGTGCTATTCAAGCACAAAAACGCAAATAACTTGTGTTCTATTCAATTTAAGTGCTATTCATTAAAAATGCAAATAACTTGTGTTCTTTCTGATCTATGGTGTTCATTCTTAAGCATTCACTAGGGATCGAATCCTGGGATATGCATGGAGCAATCTTAAATCTTAAAGTCAGTCATCATACTCTTTGAGGCACCCACAAATTGACGATCGGAAATTAGTCTGAATATGATATAACTTAAAGGTGCCGCTCACAATTGAATTCCATCCGAAATCACCACACGGTGAATACAAAAGTAAGCTCAACAAATTTATATAAATTAATTGAAAACATTGTTTTTATTTTATTTCTTCCTCCAACGTTAAGTCCATTAAATATTCATGAAGTCTTGTATCTGGGTCATTATTAGTGATCAAATAGTGAACGTCTAAGTCGTGTTAATTATTTGTAGTTACAAAATTTGAAGTGATGTTGTATTGTTAACCATCCTCTTTAAATTACAGCGTCCATTTCGTTTTTTTTTTAATTATTATAGCTTTAAATTGTTTTTTTAGTTCTTTTTATTTGTATTTTTATATTATCAATGCCTATGAATCAATCATTTGATTAAAACATTTTTTAAATTCCTGGTAAATAGACACTTAAAAAAGAACTAGATGATACATTCCAAAAGTTAAGACAATGTACTATATATTTAGGGCATCATTATTGTTTTTCCTGACATTAAAATTATTTTTACCTGTTATAAATAGCGTATATATATCAATATTATTGAAATCAGACCAAATATTAAATCCGTGGAGATAACGACTTACAATTTTACATGTAAAACAGGATTCAACCGTAAACCAATCGTAAACCAATCACGAACCAACCGTGAATCATCTGTGGTTTTTACGATTCAATCGGTTATTCCTGTACGATTCTAATAATATTGGTATATATTTGTGCATAATTAGTACCTAAGCTAAGCCTTCACCCTACATAAATGGATTAAGGCATCGTTTTTTTTACTTTATAATTGTTACAATTGAATTAAATTTCATTTTATTAATTAAATAGTGATATATTATAAAGTAATTTTTATTTTATAAAAAAAATAAAATCATCCTCATCATGAACTAATTATATGAGAATTATTTTTAATAAAGGCAGAGGCTCCTTTAGGAAATTAAATTATACAAAAGAATCAAATTATTTGAAATATAGAAAAGACCTTCAACACATATTTTAATATGTGCGAGTGAATTAAAATTTATAATATTTTGACCTACCTTAAATAGATTGAGATATGTACCAAATATCATATTTTTTTAAAAAAATATGTCAAATGTGTATTAACTGTTTCTATATCAAATAACTCGTTGTTAGTAAGCCAACTTTTAATGCTTGACATTTAACCATTTTAGTTATATATAGAATGACCTTTGAAATTATTTGTGTTCACTTGATAAGAATGGAAATTAGTCAATGCATCAAGTAATTGAAAACATGTGACGTAACCGTTTATAGAATTAGACTATAATTTATCTATAGGAGCAATTCAATGATTTATTGACTAAACATATGGTTAGAATGAGGTTGGACCACGTCATCACTAAAGTGAAACGTGTACTCAATTATTTTATAACAGAAAATCTGAAATACAAAATTAGGATTCAAAAATTGATGACATAAATACCAAAACCCACAGAATAAATAGAATGAGAAATACACCAATCACTACTTTCAATTTCTTTCTTTTTCTTTTTCTAGAAACACTACTTTCAATTTCAATTTCAAATACTTGTTTGATTCCCACTATATAATTATTACCACTATTTAAGTAATTTCAAATATATTTTTGTTTTTCCAAATTTTAGCTTTTTTTATTATTGATCTGATTTATCGAAATTCTAAGTTGACTATATTTAGATTCGACTCGAATCGCACATCTGATTGTGGTGAGTGTGGTTCCTAATAAAATTTTTTTACATTTACTAAGACTCAAACTCAAAATATTACTTAAGCGATACCAAATCCTTTTTTGATTTCAAATTTTTCCTCTCAATATATATCCAAAACAAGAACTACAACTTCCTTTCATTCTCACCAATATGGCTTACACCAACACTGCCGCCTACGGTGGCTCCGACCCGCCGTCGCCGAACACCACCTTCGTCCAAGCCGACCCTTCCACCTTCCGTACAATCGTCCAGAAGCTCACCGGAGCACCAGACGACTCCTCCACCCAAAAACTCCCAATAACCCATTCAAACCGACCCTTACCCTTACCCGTTCCTGGTCCGAAACGACCCGCCTTTAAGCTGAATGAAAGAAGACAAAGCGCCAAGCATCTTCAAATCAACCTCGTAAACAACAATCCTGGGATGTTCGGAAACAGTTTCGAACATTTTCCGGTTAGACAGCATAGGGGAGGTAATAATTTTATGGTGTCTCCGGTTTCGACATTGGATTTTATAGCGGCGGCTCGGATGAGTCCCAATTGCGAGGAAGATGAAGAGGAAGAAAGAGTGATTGCTGAAAAGGGGTTTTATTTGCGGCCGGTTAGTCCTTTGGGGACGGCCGGAGGAGCTGAGCCGCCGCAGTTGCTTCCTCTTTTTCCGTTGCGATCTCCTAATTCCGACATTGTTCAGAGCTCTTATGATTCTTCATTTTAGTTGGTTAATGTTGTTACTTGTTATCATTTGTTGATCTTCCTTTCTATTGGCGGCCTATTTATCGTTAATTATCTATGTTCTATTTATTTTATTAATTATTTATTAGTAATTTAGTGTAATTGGATCCATTATTCGACTAATGTGATCGTGATATTTCATTGAATAATTTAGGAGAGTCATGAATGCACGCTTGTTCGATGGGTCAAAGGGAAATTTTTATTTTGAATAAAAGTTCTCTTGTGAAAAATTCATATTCGGATGAATTTTCTAAGAATTATGTATATAATTCTGATCCCGAAAAATACATGTTTTGACATGAAAATTCATGTCTTTTGGACACAACCCCTCGCAAATCGTCATGACTGCTTGCGAATTGTTTATAAAAACAAAGGCATTTGCAAGGCTCGTTCGGCTCATCATATTTTTGCAACAAAATTCATTCTAAGGCCATGTTCTTTTCAACTTATAAGTAGCAGTATTGTACTGAACTGAACTTATTTCAGTGTAAATTTATATGTATGCAGTACTGGACTGGACGGAATATAAGTTGAAAAGAATAGGGCCTAAGTTCTTGAATTAATCTGATATTAACCGATTGAAAAAATTGATAGAACCGCCAAACAAGTTTCAATCTGAAAGTGTTTTCACAATTTCAGATTTATCCGTGTATATTTCCCAACACTATTGTCGAGAGGGATTTGGATTCTCTAAAGTTAAAATTCTATATTTCAGTTAATCTCATTCTTTAATTGAGTTTGAATGATTGAGATTTAACTGAACTCACAAATCACTAAAACTAAATCTCAATTATTTAAATTCAATAGATAGTTGAGATTAACAAAAAAATATATAATTTTACCATCCCTTAATATTAGAGAATCCAAATCATGTGAACAGAGTTTTTTTGTTTAATAATTTACATTGAAATTTGAGGTGAGCAAAAACCCAAAATCCTGAACTGTGAAACTGAGCCTATTGTAAAAGTGGTATTGGCAGCACAATCCATGTTTATTACAGTAAGATCTAGGTACGGAGTGTTTAATTAACAAATAAAGATTAACAAGGTTTCGTACAGATTTAAAATAAGTATTGTGAAATTCAACTGGTGTATAAACAAAAAAAAATGATGTTATCTAAAAGAATTTTGACATTATTAAGATAAATTTAAAAATATACAATATTTTTAATTATACGGTTGGAATTAACGCTTCTACACTTTAAAAAAATACTGTTGTGGTTCATATTAATTAAAATTTTAATGCGTGGGTTGTAATTTGTAAATCCAAAGAGTATTTGACATTTCTAATTCGGTTATGATTATTTTCTTTGTGTTTGAGGTAATATATGGCTTATTTCATACATAATTTGTTTTTCCGTTATCTATTAAGTATATAATTTATTTAATTATTGCATATCAGTCTATAACTAATTTTAACACATGAAATGTTCATATAATGATACAATGTGAAATACTAGCTAAGTCATTTGAATCGTGTGCACATTTTGCTTACTATTGTAAATTTCTCGTTTAAGTTAAAATATCAAATAGCAAAAATGACATTAGGTATATAATATCATTCCAGGGCTAGTCTTACGAAATTCAGGGCTGTAGACGAAAAATTAGACATTTTAAAATTATTGGTGTTAAACAGAAAAATATGTATTCTAAAATATACAAATAACATTAATATTACATTTAAAATTTATTAATTAACTTCATTCTATATAAAAAATATATAAAATAAAATTTATGTATAATATAAAAAAATTAATTATTTTAAGATCCCTAATATTTTGAGACCCTAAACGATAATATGACATATTGTACTGTAAGACGGCCTAGGAAAGGTGGTGGGTAAGGTAGGATTGTTAAAGAGAACAGTAAAATGCAGAAAAGGAGCGGCGCCTATGATCTGACAAAATCAACGGCTAAGATTAGTACATAATTGGTTTATTCAGCAGAGTCTGTAAAAATACACGCAAAGTGAAGTGAGTTGTACCACTTCTACTTTCCTACACATGTTTGCAGTTGCATTGCAGGGAGGGCAGTATGTATATCATATCAATATCCTCTCTGTATTCCATAATTTTGATCATCCCTTCATGCTTCTATATTGGACGGCTGTGATTCATGCCCTAATTTGGCCATCAGTCACTCAATTGGTTCAACTTCAAATGAAGTTTGACAGAGCTTCCAATGTATAGTCGAGGTATAGGTGGGCTCAGAAGGATTTATAATTTATATTTTTTAAATATTTATTAATACATAAAATATAAATTTAACTTAAATAATGAATTATAATATTATAATATATTAAAGAACATAATTTAGATAATATTTTTAAAATTTTTAATGCTAATTGAACGGTAGGGTCTTTTTATTTTATAGCACAGAGTTTGAGACTAAAATGACAATTCTATTACGAGAACATCAATTCATCTACTTTTTATGGACAAAAAATTAAAATTAAAATTATTATAAATATCAATATCTTAAAAATTGAGTTTAGGCGCTATTTAGGTAGAAAAAATTGGATTAAACAATGATGCGGCATTGTTCTAACGTCCAAAAAATAAAAAGTCGGACGTTAAGCCTTAAAATATCACGTAAGAGGGTAAAAATGTGAAAATAATTCAAATATTTGAATGATGAGTAATGACCACACATAGTAAGTCTTTATTTTACGGTGTGGTAATTAAAGGAGACATATTTGAAATATCTACTTTTAATTAAAAGGCAAAATATGTATTTTTAACTCATGAATTTTTTTACCAAAATCACATTTGGATTTTGATTAATTTCATTGAAATAAATTAGTTCCGGGCTTAATTACAACTAAATATCCTTTTCCCTTTATATTAGTGTATTTTCTTTTTAGGAAAATTGGGGTTGTGTATTTACTAATTCAATAGATGGGCAATATAATGAGTTGGCGTAGAATTCCACACTCTCGTTATCTTACCTAAAAAGGCCTCTCGTGCCATGGTATGGACAAGGACATTCAAGCTTCGTGACACTAAACTAAAAACACAGGATGAAAATTGTTTTGCAAGATCTCTACAACCCTTAATGATAGACGAAAAATAAGAACGACCTAAATCATCATCATGCAAAGCATTAAATAAAATACTATTATCAATCTCCACGATTATACGTGAATAGCCTAGATTCATGATCCAAGATAAGGCCTCCCGAACCGAGCAAGCTTCTGCCTCTTCCACAGCTATATGAAGCTCTAACCGACCTGCCTTAGCACAGATAAAGTTTCCTCCAGCATTACGAACAATCAATCCATAGCTAACATATTCACCAACGTCAAATACTGCCGCATCTGAATTACACTTTATGTAACACCCCCCTATAGGGAGTACCACGGTAACTATAATCACCCAATAAACAACTCTACTCTACGATATAAAGTTCAATACTTATAGATTTAATATGTACATATACAAATATAATGTTTCCAACTCCAAATTATTCTCCAAATATTTCTCAATGCCACTTTACATTTCTCACACTATCTAGTACATGCCATTATTCTACAAACCATAATATTACATTAAAATACAAATCCACCTCGAGTCTTTCCTTATTAGCTCTTCAAGCTGATCCATTTATACCACTTTGGTCCAAGCTATCTACAAGTTCTCCACCTACGTGTAGAAAAATAACTACACGCTAAGCAATTTGCTTAGTGGTGTCCATAAAAGAAATATAATAACTTTGAATATTTTTTTACATTTTTAAAAAAAATAGAAACCAAGTATGTTTATAAGTCAAAAACAAATTAAACAACTTTATAAAACCAAAACACAAAACTTATATTATAAACTTTCAAAGTACAATCAAATTTATATCCAATTTTTCTTTTCCAAACACATTAACTATATATTGCTCAAAGTAAACAAGTCCTGAATAATGGTAAAATGGATACGGGAGCGGACAAGCCCGAAGCCAAAGCTTCAATATCAATGTATCGGTCAAGCCCGAAGCCGAAGTTTCAAAATCAATATATCGGTCAAGCCCGAAGCCGAAGCTTCAAAATCAATATATCGGTCAAGCCCCAAGCCGAAGGTTCAATATCAATATATATATATATATATATATATATATATATATATATATATATATATATATATATATATATATATATATATATATATATATATATATATATATATATATATATATATATATATATATATATATATATATATATATATATATATATATATATATATATATCAGAATATCAGCCAAAGCCCGAAGCCAAAGCTTCAATTGTTTATACAGTATTGTACCCCCTTTATTGGAGCCAATCTACCCTGACCCGTATTCTACTCGTTTAATAAGGGCAATAAATCAAAGTAACATCTTAAAAATTCCAGTATAAACCATCAATCATAACTCAACATAACTTCAGTAATTAAGAAATCCAAATCCCTATTTTTTAAGCATCAAACTTCAATTAAAACTCAATAAAATCAATATTCGTACTTTCCAGAAATTTCCAGATTCTGTGATCTGACTTTCCTTGCATTTTTCACTATCAAAACGTCACCCAATCGAAGAACTTTCTTCTAAACATAATTAGCCACATGTGTCGGCTTTCCAAAGCCACTAGAATCACAGAAATCCAAATTGTATAACCAAAGTTATGATCAAAATACTAAATAGTATACAAAGCTGAGATTTTCCAAAAATAGATTTCATGACTCAACTTCAAACAAAAATTTCACATTAAAAACGAACGAAATTCAATAAGGTTTCTTCTGAACATATGTTTCTTACTTTCTGTAGATATCAATAGAATCAAGAATAATTCAAATCGGATTTATATAACAAGAGAAAACATTAAAACAAAACAGGTATACAAAACTGGAAAGTTTTTCGAAAAATCGAAAAATTGAAATTTGAGACACAAACCTTTTTCTAAGCTCTTTCTAGCCCTCTTCTACCTCTTTTGCCTTTGATTTGCTTGCACTAGCTTCCTCTACAACAACCATATATAATTCTATCAAGATATTGTATGAATAAACTTCTTAATACCATAAATATGCTTAATCTACCATGAATTCTACTAATTAAGCTTTAATTTCACCAAAAATCACTCACCTCAAATTCGGGTTACTATTCATCCAAATTTTAAAATCTGAAATCGTCTCCTTCTAACCTCAATTCACTGAAATTGATGATGATAGAGGGCTTAAGGATCGATTTCTAACAAGAATTTGAAGTTGAATCGAATAAATCGGAAGTTTTTAGGTTAAGGAAAATTTGATAAAGGATAGGAAGAAGGAAGGAATGAGTAAGAGGCAAATGAAGAAGATGAAAGGGAGAGAGAAGAGAGGATACGTATAGATTTTGGATTTTTCTTTTTTTTTTCAATTTCCAATAATGCCCTTGAACAAATAATTAAATGCCCAATCCATCCCTCTTACTTAATTAACTCACTTCCTCATGTCTTATATCCAATAATAATAATAACAATAATTATCAAAATAATTTCCGTGATATTTTAATACCATAATAATTTATTATTAGTAAATTTTAAAATTTCGGTTCGTTACAATTCTCCCATTCTTATGAATTTTCGTCCTTGAAAATTACTTGAAAATAATTGCGGATATTGAGTTTTCATTGTATCCTCCGGTTCCCAAGTTGCTTCTTCAACCTTATGATTCCTCCAAAGTACTTTTACCAAAGGAATAGACTTGTTTATCAATTGTTTAACTTCTCTCGCCAAGATTTGTACCGGTTCCACTTCATACGTCAGGTCGGGTTCGTTCTCGACATCAGGAGATAAGATATGTGATGGATCTGATCTATATCTCCTTAACATCGACACGTGGAACACATTATGAATTTTGTCGAGTGTCGGGGGTAGTGCCAACCATTAAGCTACCGGTCCAACCTTCTCTATAACCTCATATGGGCCAATGAATCTCGGACTGAGCTTGCCTTTCTTGCCAAATCGTAGGACTTTCTTCCAAGGAGATACTTTGAAAAATATTTTATCCCCAACTTCATAAGTAATGTCTTTTCTTTTTAGATCAGCATAAGACTTTTGTCTATCCGATGCAGCCTTCAATCTCTCTTGAATAAGTTTTACCTTCTCCTTTGTCTCCTGAATCAAATCCACTCCCACAATCTTGTTTTCACTAAGCTCGGTCCAATATAATGGAGTTCGATATTTTCTTCCATACAATGCTTCATATGGCGCCATTTGTATGCTTGGCTGATAGCTGTTATTGTAGGCAAACTCTATGAGGGATAAATACTTATCCCAACTTCCCTTGAATTCAATGATACAACTTCTCATCATGTCTTCCAACACCTGAATTACTCTTTCAGATTGACCATATGTTTGAGGATGAAACGAAGTACTGAAATGAAGTTTACTACCTAAGGCTTCTTGCAACTTCTTCCAAAATCTCGAAGTAAATCTTGGATCTCGGTCAGAAATGATTGAAATAGGCACTCCATGTAGCCGCACTATCTCATCTACATAAAACTGAGCCAGCCTATCAAGTGAATAATCCATCCTAACTAGAAGAAAGTGGGCAGACTTTGTCAATCTATCTACAACAACCCACACTGCATCATGTTTCTTCTGTGTAAGTGGTAAAGATGTCATAAAGTCCATTGTGATTCTTTCCTATTTCCATTCTAGAATTGTTATTGGTTGCAATAATCCAGAAGGAACTTGATGTTCGGCTTTCACCTGTTGACAAGTTAGACATTGAGCAACATAGTTAGTAATGTCTTTCTTCATTCCATTCCACCAATAATGGCTCTTCAAATTTTGGTACATCTTGTTTGCTCCTGGATGCATCGCATAAGGACTACTATGCACCTTATGTAAAATATTCTTCTTTAATTCTTCATTGTTTGGCACACACAGTCCATCTTTAAAATATAGACATCCATCTTCTCAAACCATATAGTTGTCTATGATACCCACTTGTGTTCTTGCTCGAATGACCTTCAAGTCATCATCTTCATTTTGTGCTTGCTTAACCTGTTGTAGTAGTATAGGTTGAATCTTCAATTCTGCAATTAAGGCTCCACAACTGGTAAGAGCTAACCCCGTATTCATAGCCCTTAGTGCCATCATTGTCTTTCTACTGAGAGCATTCGCCATTACATTAGCCTTTCCTAGATGGTATCAATAAGACAATCGTAATCTTTAATGAATTCCATCCACCTTCTCTGCCTTAAATTAAACTCCTTCTGTGTTGGCAAATATTTCAAGCTTTTGTGATCTGTGTAAATAAAACATTTTTATCCATAAAGATAGTGTCGCCAAATTTTCAAGGCAAAGACTATTGCAGCCATTTCCAAATCATGAGTAGGATAATTCCTTTCGTGATTCTTCAATTGCCTGGAAGTATAGGCAATCACTTTCCCTTCTCGCATCAAAACACACCCAAGACCACTATGCGAAGCATCACTATAGATTACAAAGTCTTTTCCAGGCTCTGGTTGGGTAAGGATGGGTGCTTTTGTCAACATTGCCTTTAACTTCTCAAAACTTTCTTGGCACTTATCATTCCACTCAAATTTTGCATTCTTTTGAAGTAGTTTCGTTGATGGGGCAGCAATGATAGAAAATCCATTACAAATCTTCTATAATACCCTGCTAAACCAAGGAAACTTCTGAATTCCGTAGGGTTCTTTGGTGGTTTCCATTCTACAACTGCTTCTGTCTTTTTAGGATCCACTTTAATTCTTTCTGCAGAAACAATATGGCCTTTGAAAGAAACTTCTTTAAGCCAAAACTCACATTTGCTAAGTTTGGTATACAATTTATTTTCCCTCAAAGTTTGAAAGACTATCCGCAAATGTTGATCATGCTCTTCCTGTGACTTAGAATACACCAAAATATCATCAATGAAAACCACTACAAACTTGTCTAAATATAAGTAAAAGACTCGGTTCATAAGGTCCATAAATGCTGCTGGCGCATTAGTTAGACCAAATAGCATCACCAAAAATTCATAGTGCCCATATCTGGTTCGGAAAGCTGTCTTTGCAATATCATCATCTTTCACTCTCATCTGATAGTAGCCCGATCTCAAATCAATCTTGGAGAAGTATTTGACACCCTTGAGTTGATCAAATAAGTCTTTAATCCTTGGCAACGAATACTTGTTCTTCACTATCAATTTATTCAACTCCCGGTAATCAATTCTTCTTAATAAACAACACTGGTGCACCCCACGGGGATATACTCGGGCGTACCTTTGTCTAACAATTCTTGCAACTGAATCTTTAACTCTTTTAGTTCGGCAGGCGCCATTCTGTATGGTGCTTTGGATACTGGTGCGGTACCCAGTAATACATCAATTGTGAATTCTACCTCTCTTTTTGGTGGCAGCCCCGGTAGTTCTTCTGGAAATACATCGGGAAAAACACATATCGTAGGAATATTCTGCAATTCTAATTCACCTTTCTTCAATTCTAGAGCAAAGATTAGTTAGGCCTGACATCCCTTCCTAACTAGTCTTTTAGTCTTCATAAAAGAAATTATGTTACAAAGATAATCTGATCTTTCCCCCACAATAACTATTTCTTCTCCATCAGAAACTTGAAGTGGCATTCTTTTGTTTTTGCAATCCACCATAGCTCGATGTTCCAATAACCAATCCATTCCCAAGATAACATCGTAATCTCGGAAAGGTAACTCAATTAAATTTGCAAGGAAAAGTTGATGTTGAATCATAATAGGGCAATTCATATACACTTTGTTTACTATCGCACTGTGTCCTAAAGGATTAATCACTTCAATATTTTCTCCTAATTCTTCTACATGCAACCCTTTCTCTTGTGCTAATGCAGTACATATATATGAATGAGATGAACCGGGATCTATCAAATCATAAACATCGTGACTAAAGAATGAAAATTTACTGATAATAACTTCAGTAGATTCCTGAGTCTCAGGCCCTCGGATTGTATAACTTCGCGCCATTCCTCCTGGTCTACCACTCTACGGTGCTTGTTGAGCCACATCATGCCCACTTGAACCACTAGCATTTCCTCTTCCCCTTCCTCTTCCACCTTGCATTGTAGGAGTAGGAACTACTGTAGGTGCAGATGTACTTATCTGTCTTTGAGAACAATTTGCAATCAAATGTTCCCTCGAGCCACATTTAAAGCAGACTCTACCTTTTCCCCAACATTCCCCTGTATGCATCCTTCCACAATTAGAACATTGAAGAATATTTTCTCTGCCTCTACCTGAAGGTACACTAGCCACTGATCCCATACAGTGGTTTGTCTCAGGGAAAACGCTCTGAAATGAGATTGTGTTTGTTCTGATATTCCCTTCTATTTCTTACTTGGGGATTATGAACTAGCTAGACCCTGCAATCCCTTTTGAAATCCAGATATTTTAGACATTCTTTGCAGTCTATCTGAATTAATCTTCTCAATGCTCATAGCAGCATCAACCAAGTCATTGAATACCCTAATTCTTTGTAAAAGTAAATGCACTCTAATTTCATCATTCAGCCCATCCTCGAATCTCTTACATCACTTTACTTCACTGTCAACGATATCACGAGCATACCTCTCGAGTATGAGGAATTGGATTTCATATTCTGATACAGTCATTCGTCCCTGTCTCAAAGATAAGAACAATTTCCTCTGCTCATCCTTAAATCGTTCGCTAGCGTATTTCTTGTCAAATTGTTCCAAGAAAAGACCCCAAGTGATTTCTCCGGGGCGCCTTTCTCTCACAATATTATCCCACCACCTCCTAGCTTGTTCTTTGAGTAGACCTTGCACACAGTCTAATCTCTTTTTATCTGTAAAATGAAGCCTAGTCATACACCATTTAGTATGGTCAAGCCAATCTTCTGCAATTACAGGATTCACTGTATCCCCTTTGAAGTCATCAGCCGGAAGCTTTTTTATTCTTTCAAGAGGAGTTCTCTCCTCTCTTCTTTCAATATGAGGTACTACAGGAACTTAAGGGATTTGTATGTTTCGAAGTACTTGTGTGATTACTTTAGCAGTCATATGCTGAAGTAAAGCAGCTTGTGCTGTAGTAGGTTATTCGGGAAAGCCATGAACTGGTGGAGGTTCATGTCTTTGTTCATCCCCATGCCCAATACGGACTGTACTCTCATCATCCTCTTCCTCATTCTGGTTGTGACTACTACTAGCCATTCTTATTCCTAAAAATTGGACCAAAGTGGATCAAACAACTAACATAACATATTTATATCCTAAATGGCATGTACATACTAGTCCTAGAATCGCCTAAACCTCGCTTTGATACCAATAAATGTAACACCCCCTATAGGGAGTACCACGGTAACTATAATCACCCAATAAACAACTCTAGTCTACTATATAAAGTTCAATACTTATAGATTTAATATGTACATATACAAATATAATGTTTCCAACTCCAAATATTTCTCAATGCCACTTTACATTTCTCACACTATCTAGTACATGCCATTATTCTATAAACCATAATATTACATTAAAATACAAATCCATCTCGAGTCTTTCCTTATTTGCTCTTCAAGCTGATCCACTTATACCACTTTGGTCCAAGCTATCTACAAGTTCTCCACCTACATGTAGAAAAATAACTACATGCTAAGCAATTTGCTTAGTGGTGTCCATAAAAGAAATATAATAACTTTGAACAACTTTTTACACTTTAAAAAAATAGAAACCAAGTATGTTTATAAGTCAAAAATAAATTAAACAACTTTATAAAACCAAAACACAAAACTTATATTACAAACCTTTCAAAGTACAATCAATTTATATCCAATTTTTCTTTTCCAAACACATTAACCATATATTGCCCAAAGTAAACAAGTCCTGAATAACGGTAAAATGGATACGGGAGCGGACAAGCCTGTAGCCGAAGCTTCAATATCAATGTATCGGTCAAGCCCGAAGCCGAAGCTTCAAAATCAATATATCGGTCAAGCCCGAAGCCGAAGCTTCAAAATCAATATATCGGTCAAGCTTGAAGCTGAAGCTTCAATATCAATACATATATATCAGAATATCGGCCAAAGCCCGAAGCCAAAGCTTCAATTGTTTGTACAGTACTGTACCCCCCTTTATTGGTGCCAATCCACCCTGACCCGTATTCTACTCGTTTAATAAGGGCAATAAATCAAAGTAACATCTTAAAAATTCCAGTATAAACCATCAATCATAATTCAACATAACTTCAGTAATTAAGAAATCCAAATCCCAAATTTTTAAGCATCAAACTTCAATTAAAACTCAATAAAATCAATATTCATACTTTCCAGAAATTTCCAGATTCTGTGACCTGACTTCCCTTGTGTTTTTCACTATCAAAAAATACCCAATCGAAGAACTTTCTTCTAAAAATAATTAGCCACATGTCTCAGCTTTCCAAAGCCACTAGAATCATAGATATGCAAATTGTATAACCAAAGTTATGATCAAAATACTAAACAATGTACAAAGCTGAGATTTTCCGAAAACAGATTTCATGACTCAACTTCAAACGAAAATTTCACATTGATAACGAACGAAATTCAATAAGGTTTCTTCTGAACATATATTCCTTACTTTCTGTAGATGTCAATAAAATCAAGAATCATTCAAATCAGATTTATGTAACAAGAGAAAACATTAAAACAAAACAGGTATACAAATCTGGAAAATTTTCCGAAAAACCGAAAAATCGAAATTTGAGACACAAACCTTTTTTTTAAGCTCTTTCTAGCTCTCTTCTACCTCTTTTGCCTTTGATTTGCTTGCACTAGCTTCCTCTACAACAGCCATATATAATTCTATCAAGATATTGTATAAATAAACTTCCTAATACCATAAATATGCTTAATCTACCATGAATTCTACTAATTAAGCTTTAATTTCACCAAAAATCACTCACCTCAAATTCGGATTACTATTCATTCGAATTTTAAAATATGAAATCCTCTCCTTCTAACCTCAATTCACTGAAATTGATGATGATAGAGGGCTCAAGGATCGATTTCTAACAAGAATTTGAAGTTGAATCGAAGAAATCAAAAGTTTTTAGGTTAAAGAAAATTTGATAAAGGATAGGAAGAAGGAAGGAATGAGTAAGAGGCAAATGAAGAAGATGATAGGGAGAGAGAAGAGAGATTACGTATAGATTTTGGATTTTTTTTTTCAATTTTCAATAATGCCCTTGAATAAATAATTAAATGCCCAATCCATCCCTCTTACTTAATTAACTCACTTCCTCATGTTACATATCCAATAATAATAATAACAATAGTTACCAAAATAATTTCCGTGATATTTTAATACCATAATAATTTATTATTAGTAAATTTTGAAATTTCGGTTGGTTACACTTTAGATATGGTACGTGCGGAGGTTCCCATGCAAAAGAGCCCGTATGTAAAGCTTGCCAATCGGTGCTCACTAAACCCGTACCTGTCCCCGAGCTTACTGTCGTCCATTTTGCATGAGCCACACAAGCATTTCGAACAACTGCGTTAGGCGAGGTATGCGTAGCCTGCCATAAACTTTTGTTTCGAGACCACCACAAGCCCCAAAGAAGATAAAAAACCTTCTGAAAAAAATCAATTGATTTTACTCTAAGCCAATTATCAAGTAAGGACATCATATCCACATGCGCAGGACTGTGCAGCGAGGTATCAAATAAATTCTAAACATGTCGCACAAAATCATACTAAAAAAAAGCATGAGAGATTGTCTCAGGCTGTATAAGGCAAACTGGGCAAGTATCAAATTCTACACAATGCCTTTGTATTAGGTTCGAACAGACGGGGATGGACATCAATCAGAGTACGCTAAATAAAAGTTCTCAACTTGAGAGGCAAGTGCATATTCCACAACTTGTCCCATTTAAATTGAACAACCGGCAAGTTTAAAGTTCTGGAACACGAAAGAAACCTATAGGTGCTCTTCAGCGAGGAAAAGCCCTTAGACTCTACTGGCCAAAAAGGATTGTCCACTGTCGGTGTATTAGGTAATGGCGTTCATAATATCAGACTCGATTTAGTATCATATGAACAATCCCAAACACATTTCACATCCCATTCGCCATCAGTAATTAGACCCGCCACCTTCACATTATCAAGGATTGCATTGCTATTACTATGCAAAATAATTCAGTCTCTAAAGTGAACCCATGCATACGATGTGGCATTTACCAAAGTACCATCACCAACCCACCACCTGATACTGCTTTTCAAGAAATCCATTGCCGAGAACAAACTCTTCCAAATGTAACTAGGTGATGAAATTAATTTACCCGTTGAAACTGACCCTCCTTAAAATACCTCGAGCTAAAAATTTGACAAACTAACGAATCACCATAGTTACTTAGCCAACAAGGAAGTATTGAAGTCATTTAGATTGCGAAAACCCATGCCCCCATGTTTCTTAGGCCGACAAAGCAATTCCCATCTTTGCTAGTGTATTCCACGCCAATCACCATTATTTGAGGCCCACCAAAATGAATTTAATAACTTATGAATAGAATCACACAGGGTTTCAAGAATTCTGAACAAAGATATAACATATGATGGAATTGATTGAAGGATAGACTTAATGAGAGTCTCCCTTCCACCCCAACTTAAGAACTTGTTCTTCCATGATGACAACCTCTTCCAAACACAGCCACGTATAAAATCAAAGCTGTCAATCTTACTTCAGCCCACCACCATAGGCATTCCTAAATACATCGTATAAGATGTTGATTTTGAGACACCTAAATAATTAGAAAGGAGTTGACTGTACTCATCGTCAAGATTGGCACTAAAGGAAACTGATGACTTATGAAAATTGACCATTTGTCCCGATGCCGTTTCATATATAGCCAATCATTCTTTAATTTGCCTACACTCCTCCAACTTGGCATGAAAAAGTAACAAGATATATTAGGATACCCGACAACCCTGAATAGAGCCCTCCCCCTCTAGTCTTGATAGTTCCTCCGATAAGCTCTAAGCACATAAAATAAATAAATAAGGGGACAAAGGATCTTCTTGTCTGAGGCCTCTCTCGAGGAAAATATCTCCAAATTTCCGCCCACTTAAGCAGATTGAATACCGAATCGAAGATATACACATATCCATCCAACTAATCCATTGATCCAGAAGACCCATTCTGGGCAATACGACGTGAACGTAGGGCAATTCAATCCCATCATAAGCCTTACCCATATCAAGTTTCAATGCAACCATGCCATCATAACCTTTCTTCTTTCTATAAAGTGCATGTCCTATCTCATATGCTATAAGCACATTGTCAGTTATCAACCTGCCCGGTATGAATGCACTTTAATTCTCAGATACGATCCCATCAAGGACTATTTTCAACTTATTCACCAAGACTTTAGAAATTATATGATACAAAACATTACAAAGTGCAATGGGTCTAAAGTCAGAAATTTTCATGGCATTTTTAGTTTTTGGTATAAGAATGATATTAGTGAAATTCAAATCATCAGGCAAAACACTTGTGTTCAATGCATTTACCACACAAGAATAAAAATCATCACCAATAATATCCCAATAAGACTGATAAAAACCTGAATTGAAGCCATAAGGACCTAGGGATTTATCAGAATGCATCGCGAACACCACCTCCTTTATTTCTTCCTTGCTAACCAGCCTATAAAGAATGCCATGCTGCTCTGTAATGAGCCTTGATTCAATCGACTCCACAATGCCAAGATCAATCCGTGATGATTTAGTAAGCGACTGATAAAATTGAGTGATATGTTGTTTAAGCCCTACACCCCATTCCACCCGATTATCCTGGCTATCTAACATGTAGTCAATACGATTTTTCTACCATTTGGAAGATGCATAATTATGGAAAAATTGTGTGTTGCCATCTCCCTACTATAACCATCCAATCTTTGATCTTTGCTTCCAATATAATTCCTAGTCATGGTACAAACTCGCCAACACTCTTTTCGCCTCCACATACTCCGATGATGATTCCAAACTGAAGGATCACTGACAGTCAATCAATTTCCTTTTATAGTCATAAATTTGATGTTGGAATTCATTAAAATGTTGTCTATGCCACTGCTATAATGCTGGGGATAAATTCTACACTTTTTGAATAATCGAAACATCATAACCCGCCTCCCACTATTATTTGATAACCTCACGGCATGCAGGTTTTCTCCGCCAATCATTGTTAAAATGAAACATACTTAATCTCGATCGCAAGACATGGTTCAGAAATAGAATAAGTGCATTATGATCGCTTGATGACATTAACTCATGCCTAAACACAAATTGAGGATACATTCGAAACCACAACTCATTTGCCACCCCTCTATCCAACCTTTCACGCGAAATCACTCTACTAAAACGCTTTCACTCCCAAGTAAAAGGGCTACCACTGTAGCCCATGCCAGAAAGAGAACAATCAAATAATACTTGCTGGAAGTTTTACATACAGGAATTGGTTATGGTTGCCCCCCATCTTTCTCCCTCTCATTGAGAATTTCATTAAAGTCACCCATTACAACCCATGGTATAGATGCACCAGTCACCAACCGTCGTAGTAAATCATAAGATTGGTGCCGTAACTGACGGGTTGGTTGGCCATAGAAGCCGGTGAACCACCACAAATTACCACCCATATCTAAATCAACATCAATATGCCAGATATTGTAGCTGCGCAGAACAACTTTAGTCGAAGAGTCCTACGATAAAGCTAGACCACCACATAAGTAATCATCACGCACCACAAATGAGTTTAGAAAATCCATCGATCCACTAATCTCCTCTATATGAAGCCTAGATACACGAACTACAAATAAGAATACCACTTACAGACGAACACGGGCCACCAGCTTCTTCAATTCTTGAATTGATACAGTTGGGCCTATATTGCAATAGTTCTAATATATCAAACTCATGGCTCTTCATGGGTCTGTTTGACAATAAATCCCCCCTCCAATGCTAAAAAATGCCTACCTAAAATCACACTTTTGTTAGAAATTACAGTAAGCTCACCTTCCCCATTCTCATTACACTTCCTCTTTAGATCCACCACACAATCCATATTCAGTTGTGCCTCCACAACCCCTGGTCTTGGCAAGACTAGAAGTCTCCCCAACCTGCCTGGAACCCTTCTGAATTCCCACCACAATCTTGCTTTCACTATCTAGTGTAGAATTGGCTACACACCCCACTGAAGCTGCATCATAATTCCCATTTCCGTTTACCATGCTCCCATTATCATTACTCGGCTCCCTAACAGTCGCCAACCTTCTGTTCCCTTCTCGGCCACCACCCTCTATCCTAGTGACCCTTAAGTTTTGGTCATATTTCAGGCCCCTCTTATCTTTGTCCACCTCAAATTTTAGAGCATAAAATTTATCATCATGACCAATGACTCCACAAAAGAAACAAAAATTCAGAAGCCTTTCAAATTGGAATCGTATAATATTCCATTCTCCCCTTGGCCTTTTAATTCTCATCTTTTCTTTCAATGATTTTCTAATGTTAACCTGAACGCTAATTCGCATAAACTCCCCCCACACCCCCTTAAACGAGTTTGGATCCGCTTCAATGAACTAACTAATATAACTACCAATATTATTCGCCATCTTCTCTGTCTAAAAGCACGCCACTAAATCATGAACATGCACCTAAAAATCCACCCAATGCATCGGTATATCCCGTGGCAAGGTATTATAATCAAACCTACTCACAACGATAAGCATCTATTCATACGACCAAGGCCCCTTGTTTAGAATACTATTAGCATCTAGTTCACAAGAGAACTTTAAACAGTAGAGATACGGCTCAATAAGCTGAGCATCCATATTCTTCACAGACCGCCACACCGACTCTATCATAGGTAAGAATTGATTCATCTTGACAGCTCTGTCAGTGATCAATTTTACGATCAACCAAATCCCATCAGTAGCATTAGGATCAAGAATGACATTGTCTTCACAAACTAGACCTTCATCCTCAACCCAGTCATCTTCTAAAGAAACTGTTAAGCCAGAATGAGATACCTAGCAAGTGCACTAGGGTCAAACATATATATAGTGACAAGACAAGGTCATACCCATAGAGAGCTTGTGTAGACAGCTGAACGTTCTCCCTGGTAGTCGGGCTAAGAGTTCTGTATATTTTGATGGATAAGAATTCTTGTAATTGAAAGGGCAGAAATACATAAACTAAAAATGGCAGAATACAAAATGAAATTAACAATGGTAAAAAGCACAAGCAAATCTACAAAGCATAACAATCTAGAATCACTTCAAACAGAATGTATTTCTTACTCAAAGAAGCATGTAATTCCAAGGTATCTTAACCACGGTCATCAAGCATTCCTTTCGGCTAATTCGAATACTAATGCTTCACCCTAATTCTCTGGAAAATCTCCTTAGGCTAATAAAAAAGCATTAAGCATAGTTAAGCATTTAGAATAATCTAAAACCCTTGTCACATAACCAATCTCCGGTCGGTCTCATGCATTATGTGCGTGTGTGTTGGTGTTCCATTATGTTAAATCTCTGGCCGACCTCCTTAACATAATTAAATATGAGTTATATCCATGACACATAAGAATTAAGCATTCAAACACATAAATAATAAAAGATATGAATTAAGATATACATTACAACATGTGAAGATTGTTGGGAACTGACACTCAGATTAAACATGCATAACAGGCATGGCGAAAATTCAAAATTTTGTCCCTATCCCCAGGAACTCCTATTAGTTGCATATAAATTAAATAAAGCCTTAACTAAATAATTCTCTACCTAGGATAGCATGCAAAAGGGCTAGGCATACCATAATTCTAAATTATATCCTAGCATGTGTATTTTATACTAAGCATGTTATAACTCGAACCTATAACCTAAGCATGTTATAACTCTAAACTATAACCTAAGCATGATATAACTCTTTGCTATAACCTAAGCATAAAATAAACTAAGCATGCAAAACAACCTAAGCATATTATTAAGTCTAAAAACACTTAAAGAAAAAGACCTCATAATAAAAAGAGAAAGAAAACTTACCAGTTGAAGCGTGCTTTAGCAGAACCTTCTTGCACAAGCCTCCAAGCGCAGGATAGCCTCTATGAGTATCCACACGAACCCCACCAACCAAAACCTCTCCGTGAGGAAGAACTAAGAAGCCTCAAGTAGTTGCTAGACCACTCTAGAAGCCTTACCCAAAAATATAAACTAGAGGTGCCCGAATAAATTCAGGCTCCTAAAAAATAACTTGCTCAATTACCTGAGAGATTAATCTTTGCGAATCTCAACTTAGGATTTAGCTTCGAGATTGGTGCAATTTGAAAAGGGGAGTAGAGAAGCATATATATAGGCTTAGGGGAGCAAAATTGCTCCCCCTTTTTTCGATGTGGGATATGCTAATAGAGCACATCCCACACGCGGGTTTGACTCGCGGGGCTTGGAGCCCCGCAGGTTCTGCCCGCGAGCACAGCGTGCATAGCACGCTGTGATTCTCGCAAGCTGGAGAGGTTTCCAGCAATTCCAAATGCAGCGCTGGCAAGCTCAGCCCCGTGGGCCTCTATGAGTGTCGCATTACGGCACTTGCAAGCCCAAAGTGCGGGATTTCGCACACCGAATGTGTCGCAAATCCCGCAGCCCATTTTGCAATTTTAAAATTGTCCTACAATTTTCTACCGGGTCCAACCCATTCAAAAAAATTCTCTTTTAATCCTTTTAAATAACTATTTATTTTTTGACCCCAATAAATTAGTTATCGGTCAAAAATAAATTCCTTGGTCTATCCAAAATGATCTAATCATTTTTAACCAATTAAATAATAATCCAATTATTATTTATATTTTATTTTCATAATAAAATAAATCTATAAGTTCTTTACTTAATCCAATGAAGGTCCAATGTGTGTGAGCTTATAGGATCCCGAAGTATTGAGCTGTTAAGGCTTAACCAATCCTTGTTCTAATAGACTCATTGGCTCGAGGTTCTAGACAGTGAATAGAACTCGATTACCTTAAACGACTATAGTACACCTCTAGCAAGGGTCTACCATCCCCTATTACTCAGAACGTCATTTATGCTTATGACTTAATCCGGTTAATGCAATAGTTATCCAGTACGATAAATTCCTTCCATTCTTT
Organism: Euphorbia pulcherrima; assembly: GCA_947683365.1. Classification (NCBI taxonomy): domain Eukaryota; kingdom Viridiplantae; phylum Streptophyta; class Magnoliopsida; order Malpighiales; family Euphorbiaceae; genus Euphorbia; species Euphorbia pulcherrima. The sequence goes on from CANTUS010000016.1 coordinate 13,503,861, forward strand.
AATCTTAGTACCATCTGGTTTATAGGGTTCGGTTAAAGTGTTAACCCACTAATAGCAAGGTTGCTCAAAGCTATCCCAGTTATTAACTTGTTCCTGAAGTATACTGCCTTTTACCATAGTATGTTTGACTAGAAACCATTTCTATCAAACACATACTCTGATCAGAGGTTTATAGCAATCATCACTTCAACAAGCAGCCAGGTATAACTCCTTAATATATCTGGAGTGATGGATTCTTTTTGAATACTCAGCTTACCAACGTGCTGTCATCACTATACCCTGTAACTCCTTAAATTAATGAGTGTGTAGTAATGACCCAAAGTATAGCAATAGTACCACACAAGGTAACTAGTATCTCAAGTATGAGGATATTTACAAAGCTTATTGCATGAAGAAAAACACTAACACATTGATATATATACCAAGTGTTTATCTTACTGCGGTCTCCAATATATCTCCCAGATATATCCATGTGTTAAACTTAAGGCACCGCCTTCAGTCCTTAGGAGATTGACTGCTTGGACCATTTCTAAGAAAGTTGACAACATGCTAGCCTTTTCGCTTCATCAATATCCTTTCTTGATGAAACTATGACTAGGGATAGTTTAGACATAATCATAATTGCACATGAAGCAGGTTCCACCAAATATTGTCCAACTATAATTTCTCTGACTTCATGCTATGATATGTCTAAGACTTTTGTATACATACATCAATGAATATATTTAACTAGCCATAATATATATACGAGCACATCGATATAAACAAAAGATTAAATACCTTTATTTATCAAACAAAATACTCGTACTATTACATAATCAAGGTATATTGCCCTAATTGCCTTAAAGTCATACATCATATCCAACAAAGATCTCCTAAACTGTCTGCCTTAGGTAGACTTGCTTGTTAGAGGACTACTCCCTCATATTAATGAAGAAAATGACAATTTGCATTAATGAAGAAGAAGAAAATTACAGAGTATTAATGGTGGTTTTTCACCCACCAAATTCGTAACTCTCACATCAATGGGGAAGATGATAATAAATAGCCTTAATTACAAAAGGAGAAAGAAAATATCTCTCAATAAAATACTACCAAATATACAAAATAGCTAGATATTTTACCCCTACTTAATAATAAACTAATGTCACTTGACCAAAAGGATTCTCAAAGGTGGTAGTTTTGTAAACACGTAAAAAGTCAAAATCCACTTTTTCACCCATTTTTCTACCAAGTGTCACGTCAGTCAATCCAACTTGCACTTCACTTGATTGCTACTTTTCAGAGGGAATTTTTCAACCATTTTTCAGTCTTCTTTCCGAAATGGCAGGAGATCTCTTCTTTCCGTCGAGATCTTGTAAAACGTGGAGATCTCCAGTGAAGACTGCACTGTTTTTGTCAATTTTCAACAACAAGGTAGAAGTTCTCCTTCCTTCGGCAAAGACCTAAAACTTATAGAGATCTTCAAAAAAATTGATCTTTTTGCGTAAAATGTTAGCTCAAAATGCATGATTTACTTAGAAAAATTTCCAGGTATCAAATATCCCCACACTTAAACAATTGTTTATCCTCAAGTAATCCATTCAACATTAAGAAGAAGCACCCATCAATTAATAACAATAGAAAGCATGAGGATGTTGGAAAAATAGTCACTCGGAAATAAGATCAAAAGAGAACTTCATAACAAAGAAAACCTTGAGCATTTATCTTAACATTTCCTAATAAGACATGTAACTTAAAAGAATTTAAACTTCTTGCTTCAATCAAGTATATCAAATCGGAATTCCTCACCAGGAGTTCTCGCAATGTGTTTGAGTGTTTAAGTTGTGGAGTCCTTCGGTCTTTGCCCTCATCAGCAAGATCTTGTTGAATTAGACCATATGCTTGCTAATCGGCCAAATCTCCACCACATAATTGTTAACATACATGCACTATCATAAAGGTCTTCGTGGGTTGTAATGTTTGGCTAGGGTTTTGAGGTATTGTTGTGAAAAGATATTTTATGTGTAGAGATCTTCTAACAAACAGCTTGAGAATCAGCAACATTTCTTGATGTAAAAGATCTTCTGTCCTTTGGTGTTCTTATTACATCGGAAGAACTTCTAACTATTACAGCCCATAAGCAATTCTTTTACAAGTACAAAAAAAGCTTTTATTCGAACTATAACTTTTTCTTTTTCTTTTTTTCGTCTTTCTCTTTTTTTCGAATCTCTTTTTCTTCTTTTTTTTGAAACTTTTTTATGAAAAAATAAAAAAAATAAAAAATACAATATTATAGAATTTGCTTTTGTAGATCTAAGAGTTCTCCTTGCTCGCTTTCTTCTTCAGGAGATGTTTCCCGTTGCTTTTAAGTGATGAAATTAATGTTAGAAGATATTGAAGGTGTTTTGGGAATTCTAAGTTAAGGATTTGGGTTGTATTGTGTGTAAAGAAAGAAGGGCTTAAGGCTCAAAGGGGTTCTCTAGGGGGATAATGTTAAGGGTTGTCTTTTTCGCTAGAGTGTATACCGAGATGCCTTAATCATTTAGTACAAGATTTCAACAGTGGTCTTGACAAGTACTAGCATATACCAAATGAAAGCATTGTATGTATCTCCCATAGCAAGTTCTAGCCAAAAACAAAGAATCTGCCAACTCAGAAGAACTTCAAAGCATGAAGATTTGCAATGAATAAATATGGCACAAGTTCCTTCCTATTTGGGGTTCTCATTCTAATTCAATCTACCAAGTTGAAGTAAAAATTAAAAATTCTCAAACTTTTAACATCCCAGAGAGGTCTTGTTAGCTTACTATGCCAAGTTCTTCTAAATTCTAAAATTCAGTTCTTCTATTCTTATTCATGCATAATAGATTTCCAAAACATTCAAACTTTCTAGAGTTGCTAACAAACAAGTTCTTCTAACAAAACAAGTAACAAATTTCTTGCAAACATCAATCCTTCAAGCAAAAGATACAAAAATGAAAATTTGGCTAAATTTTCACAACCTAGAGAACTATCATGCACAATAGTATGATCAATTAACAATAAGCACAAGATTTCCATAAGCAATAGGCTAAAGTTCTCAATCTCCTCCCTACACTTAAAACTTGCTTTGTCCTCAAAGCAATAAGAATGCATAACAAGGGGAAAATAAAAAGATCTTCATAAATTACTAAAAGAAGAAGAAGTTGAGTTGCATACCATTCACCATGGTCAAAATAAATGAAGAGAGACTAAGTGGAATCACATTGTAAGCGGTCAAAATAATGGGGATTAGATATTTATAATGGGTGGTTAATATAAAAAATAAAACCATGAAGAATTGAAATTTCAAAAGTAATCGCCCCCAAAAAGAATGGTAAAAAAGATGAAATGAAAAGAGAAATGCAATAAATAACCATAAAAGGGGTTGGGTTAAAGGATATAGAAGAGATCTTCTCCTCACACATCCACAGGAAGATCTCATAGAGATCTTCATCAAAATTGCTTCACTTGGCGCGTGAAGCGAGCACCAGTTACGAGTTCTTATCATGGAGTGTCAAGGAGGAGGTCCTCCTTAGCTTTCAATTGATCAGATGCCTAGTGTGGTTTCAGTCTTTGGCCGTTTACTTTGAAGATCTCTCCATTCGGGGAGGAGATCTCTATAGCACCATGAGGGAAGACCTTGTTGACAGAGAATGGCCCATTCCATCGAGACTTGAGTTTTCCTAGAAACAACTTCAAATGTGAGTTGTACAGGATTACTTGTTGTCCAGAGAAACACTCCTTCAGTTGAATCCTCTTATCATGCAAAGCCTTCGTCTTTTCCTTGTAGTTCATGTCATTCTCAAAGCTAAAAAGTCTGAACTCCTCAAGTTCATTGAGTTAAAGTTTTCCTACTTCTCCTACCTTAGATCTGTCAAAATTAAGAAAGGTTAAAGCCCAAAAGGTATAGAATTCAAGTTCAACCGGGAGATGACAAGCTTTACATAGAGAAGTCTGAAAGGGGACATGCCAATTGGAGTTTTAAATGCAGTTCTATAGGCCCAAAGTGCATTATCAAGTTTGTTAGACTAGTCCTTCCTAGAATTGCTCACCATTTTCTCAAGAATGCGTTTGATCTCTCTATTGGAGATCTCTGCCTGCCCACTAGTTTGTGGATGGTATGGTGTAGCAATCTATAGATGACACCATATTTATCAAGAAGTTTTTCAAATTAGGCGTTACAAAAATGCGTACCTTGGTCATTAATTATAGCATGAGGGCAACCAAACCTGGTTATGATCTTTTTCAAAAATTTCACAATAATCTTGGCGTCATTAGTTGGGCTTGCAATTGCTTCCACCCACTTGCTCATATAGTTTACTACCGAAAGGATATATTTATTGCCATAAGAACTTGGGAAAGGACTCATGAAGTCTGTTCCACTAGCATCAAAGATCTCGCAAACAATAATGTTGTTGAGAGGCATGGAGTTCCTTGCTGATGTATTTCTAGTCCTTTAGCATTCATTGCATTTGGCAATAAATCGATAGCAATCCTTAAAAATGGAGGGCCAGAAGAACCCACACTCTAGGATCTTTACAGCTATTCTGGAAGCACCAAAATGTCCACTGAATTCTGAAGAATGACACATTTGCAAGATCTTCTCTACTTCCTCTTGAGGTACACATCTCCTAATCATTTGATTTGCACAAAGCTTAAATAGAAAGGGTTCTTCCTAAAATTAATATTTAATGTTAGCAAAGAACTTCTTCTTTTGTGCATGAGATATATTTGGGGAGATCTTGCACGCAAGATAATTAGCAATATCAGTAAACCAAGGGACAGAGTTTACCATGTAAAGTTGTTCATCTGGGAAGGTCTCTGTGATGGTTCTCCTTGTATCGAGATCTCCTCTTAAAAGTCTAGAGAGATGGTCTGCTTTGACATTTCCAACTCCCTTTTTATCCTTGATCTCTATGTCAAACCCTTGGAGAAGCAAGTGCCAACTAATCAAATGAGGCTTTGCATCTGGCTTGGTCATCAAGTACTTCAGCACAGTATGATCTATAAAGATAGTCACTTTGGATAGCACAAGATAATATCTGAATTTATCAAAAGCATAAACTACTGCAAGGAGTTCTTTCTCTATGATTGTGTAATTTTGCTGAGCATCATTCAAGGTCTTGCTGGCATAATAGATGGGTTTGAAGTGCTTGTTAGTTTTTTTATCCCAAGCATCATTCATGATGGTATCACTAATGTCGAATATAAGCTTAAAGGGTTTCTCCCAATCTAGAGCAATAAGGATCGGAGCATTGATAAGTCTGCTCTTGAGTTCTTCAAAGGCTTTAACACATTTTTTGTCAAACTCGAAGTCTATGTCCTTATGAAGAAAGGTTGGTAAAGGCCATACTATTTTCAAGAAGTCATTTATAAACCTCCTGTAGAAACCGGCATGGCCAAGGAAACATCTGACCTCCTTTACTGAAGTTGGAGGAGTCAGTTTTTGGATAACCTCTACTTTGGCTCTATCAATTCTAGTCCTCGTTCAGAGATATTGTGCTTGAGTACAATTCTTTCATTCACCATAAAGTGACACTTCTCTTAATTGATAGCCAGATTTGTCTCCTTTCATCTCTTCAAGACAGCTTCAAGATTGTCAAGACAATCTAAGAAGGTTTCTCATATACAGAAAAATCATCCATGAAGATCTCCACAGTTTTCTCCACCATATCATGAAAAGTAGACATCATACAACGTTGAAATATTGCTGAAGCATTACATAGTCCAAATGGTATGCTTCTACAGGCATAGGTTTCATAAGGACATGTAAAGGTGGTCTTCTCCTAGTCATTGGGATGAATTGCAATTTGGTTGTTCCCAAAGTACCCATCAAGAAAATAGTAGAATTTGTATCCAAAGAGCCTTTCAAGCATTTTATCAATAAAAGGAAGGGGAAAGTGATCCTTTCTTGTGGCATCATTCAGCTTTCTGTAATCAATACAAACTCTCCATCCCATGACAGTTCTCACTAGGACAAGATCTCCATTCTCTCCTTGCACGATAGTCGTGCCTCCCTTCTTGGGCATAACTTGGACTGGACTTGTCCATATGCTATCTGAAATTGGGTAAATTATCCCCACATCTAGTAACTTGATCACCTCCTTTTTCACAACCTCCTTCATGTTTGGATTGAGTCTTCATTGAGGCTGTATTATTGGCTTATGATTCTCGTCCATCAAGATCTTATGAGAACAAACATATGGACTAATTCCTTTAATATCAGAGATCTTCCAGGCCAATGCTTCTTTGTGTTTGTACAACTTGGTGAGGAGATCTTCCTTTTCTTCTGGTGACAGTTTCAAAGAAATGATGACATGAAGACCTTATGGTGGTTCAAGGAAGGCATACTCAAGATCTTCAGGTAGAGGTTTGAGATTATATTCTGGTTGATTGTCCTTGGCTTCCTTAGTTTTAGATGGAAGGAGATCTTGTAACGGTTCAATGTTTGGTTTGGCCCCACAGTTGTTTTACATCCGATTTCAGCTTCAATTTGCTCCTGGACAATCTTATCTTCCTCTTGAAGATCTTCATCAGTAAACTCCTGAAAAGAAAGAGTACTTGACTCAGCATCATTGGCATCTAAAAAATAGCATTGATCATCAGTACAAGAAGGATTTTTCATAGGCTCTTTCATCTTAAAAATAATTTGTTCATCATGAATATTTAAAACAAGTTCTCTATTATGAACATCAATGAGAGCTCTACCCGTAGCGAGGAAAGGTCTTCCTGAAATGATAGGAACATGTATATCTTCATCCATGTCCATGACAATAAAATCAACGGGTATACTAAACTTTACTACTTTGACAAGAACATCTTTTACTATCCCCCAAGGTATCTAATTGTACCGCAAGTTGAATGGATACTTTAGTAGGTTGGGGATCTCCTAGGCTTAATTTATTATAGAGATGATATGGCATTAAATTAATACTAGATCCTAGATCACACAAAGCATTTTCAATATAAAGATTTCCCACGGAACAAGGGATAGAAAAACTCCCTGGATCTTTAAGCTTGGTTGGTAAAAATCTTCTGCTTTACAAGATAGAAGAGCAGCCTTAGTTCAATTGTATCATAGCCATATTCTCAACCTTCTTTTTATTGGACAAAAGCTCTTTCAAAAAATTTGCATAGATCGGTATTTGAGCAAGAGCTTCTGCAAAAGGAATATTAATGTGCAATTTTTTAAATGCATCAAGAAATTTATCAAATTTCCTAGCTAATTTGTGTCCTTTGCTCTTTGATGGTATGGGATCTTTGGTTGGTATCTTGAGAAGATCTCCTTGTCCGAGTTTAAGTTCTCCTCCTTGGATTTGTCGAGTTCCCTTGGTTCAGCTCTAGGCAAGGTCTCCTTTTGTACTTCCCTTGATAAGATCTCCCGTGGTTTAGATTTAGAGATCTCCTCTTATTTTATTTTCGAGATCTCCTTAGGTTCATCTTTAGAGATCTCCTCTTCTTGTTCAACAGCCTTTCCTGCATTTCTAATAACATCAATAACCAAAGGGTTAGCTGAATCAATTATTTTACCATCTCTGAAAGAGATAGCTTTGCATTCCTTCTTAATGTTTGATTATGGAAAATCTTCCTTTTTAGTTTCGACATGAGAAAGCCGTGTTTGCAAGCTCTTCATCATCTCCTTAATCTCGTCAATTTCTGACTTTTGGGGGTGTTGCAAAGTTCTATCTTATTATGGCCCCTGGTGTTGTTGAGGTTGTTAGAAATGGCTTGGTTATTGGCGTTGAGGTTGCTATTGAGGAGATCCCCAATTGGATCACAGTGCTCTTGAGTAAGAACCATGTCACTATTTGAGCTCTTATAATTTTCTTTGCAATGATCACAACACTTAAAATAAGTGCTCGTGATTGCAAGCGGGTTCTTCGTGGTAATTTGCTCAAGTAGCATATCAAACTTGTTAGAGAGATCCTTAATAGCTTGTGAGTTCGAGGTCTTTGGAGCTTCTTCTTGAGTAGAATGCCATTTCAATGTGGTATTTACAAGCCTTTCAATGATCTCGAAGATCTCCTCTTGTTTATAGTCCTCTACATTACCATTAGCAATAAATTCAATTTGCATTTTATGATTGTTTGACAGCCCACCATAAAAATATTGGACTTGCAACCATGTTGGAATACCATGATTAGGCACCTTTCTCAATAACTCCTTAAATATGTCCCAGGATCCAGAGAGATCTTCTCCTAGGGATTGGACAAATTTGGTGGTCTCGTTCCTTAACTTGAGAGCTTGCTTCGACGGAAAGTACTTATTCAGGAAAGGCCTTGCCATATCACTCCAAGTTCTAATAGAACTTGGTTTCAAGGTCTTCAGCCAAATTTTTTCTTTGCCCCTCAATGAAAATGGGAAGAGATTCAGCCTTGAAATATCATCTGAAGTTCCTCTTGTTTTGATATTGCACATATTGACAAAATCTTGAATGTGAGCGTTGGGGTCCTCTTCAGGAAGTCCTCCATATTGAATGGCATCCTGAAGCATGTAAATCATGGAGGTTTTCACCTCAAACATACCATCCCCTTCTTGAGGTATCACAATACATGATGAGTGTCCCTTTAAGTAAGGTTCCATATAAGTTCTAAGAGTTCTCCTCCTAGCATAAGGGTTAACCTCATGCTCTTCCTCTCCTGTATTCATGAAGTTCTCCTAGTTTAGATTTCGTTAGAGATACTCTCCAATCAGATTAGGTGCTCTTCATCTTTCCATTCTAATGATGAGATCTTTACAAAGTACCTGATCCTGAGGAACTCCACAAACACAGAAAAAGGATCAAAAGCACCTATCTATAGTTAAAATCTAAAAGCTATCTAACATTGCGCCTCAGCACGGCGCCAAAAACTTGTTGAGCCAGAATGTGATACTTAGCAATTGCACGAGGGTCAAATATGTGTATAGTGCAAGACAAGGTCGTCTCCACAAAGAGCTTGTGTAGACAACTTAAGGTTCTCCCTAGTAGACGAGCTAAGAGTTCTTTCTATTTTGATAGGTAAGAATTCTTGTAATTGGAAGGGCAGAAATACATAAACTAAAAATGGCAGAATACAAAATGAAATTAACAATGGTAAAAAGCACAAGCAAATCTACCAAGCATAACGATTTAGAATCACTTCAAACATAATGTATTTCTTACTCAAAGAAGCATGTAATTCCAAGGTATCTTAACCACGGTCATCAAGCATTCCGTTTGGCCATCTCGAATACTAATGCTACTAACCTAATTCTCTGGTCAGTCTCCTTAGGCTAATAACAAAGCATTAAGCAGAGTTAAGAATTTAGAATAATCTAAAACCCTTGGCACATAACCAATCTCCGATCGTTCTCATGCATTATGTGTGTGCGTTTGTGTTCCATTATATTAAATCTCTGGTCGGTCTCCTTAACATAACTAAAAATGAGTTGGATCCATGACTCATAAGAATTAAGCATTCAAACACACAAATAGCAAAAGATATGAAATAAGAAATACATACAGCACGTGAAGATCTCATAAATTGTCTGCCTTAGGCAGACTTGCTTGCTGGAGGACTACTCCCTCATATTAATGAAGGAAATGGCAATTTTCATTAATAAAGAAGAAGAAAATTACATAGTATTAATGGTAGGTTTTCACCCACCAAATTCATAAAAAATAAATAGCCCCAATTACAAAAGGAGAGAGAAAATATCTCTCAATAAAATACTACCAAATATACAAAATATTTAGATATTTTGTCCCAACTTAATAATAAACTAATGACACTTGGCAAAAAGATTTCTAGAATGTGGCAGTTTTTTATATATGTAAAAAGTCAAAATCCACTTTTTCTCCCACTTTTCTGCCAAGTGTCACGTCAGTCAATCCAACTTGCACTCACTTGATTGCCACTTTTTGGAGGAAATTTTCCCACCATTTTCAGTCTTTTTCCCGAAATGGCAGGAGATCTCTTCTTTTCGACGAGATCTTGTAAAACGCGGAGACCTCCAGCGAAGACTGCACTTTTTTCATCAATTTTCAGCAACAATTTAGAAGTTCTCATTCCTTCGGCAAAGACCTAAAACTTGTAGAGATCTTCTTAAAAATTGATCTTTTCACACCAAATGTTAACTCAAAAAAGCATGATTTACTTAGTCAAATTTCCACGTATCAGAAACCCTAGCACATCTATCTGCAATTTTCGAAGCCATGAAACCCTAACCCAAAGGAACCGAGAGCTCAAGCAACCAAGAACTCGTAATCGCAGCTCAAAAACCAAAGGTAGAGCAACCTAACGAAGAGGTGCAGTGGATCACAAGCTATCCGAATGTAATAATCAAGAAAGCACTGAAATCTTGATAAAAATAATCCAAGAAGAAGAACCCTACGGTTAAAACCTAGGGAAGGAAAAAAGCCCTACTAGAGAACCCGAGGAAGAGAATCGCTTAGTGATCGATGGACCAATTTCAATTGGTGTTACTTCTAGACAAAGAATTTTATTGGCTATATTAGTGTATTTAATGAGAATCAAATTTGACTCTCATTTATATCCTTAGTCGAAGTTGCCAGCTAAATTACATCTTATAGGTTTAACAGAATTTTTTACATACCCGTAAAAAGAACGTTAAGTTTAAATAAGCTATTACTATTAAAATAAGTGTAAGAAAATTGATCAACAGATTAGTTAAACTTCTCGAGACAAAATTAAAAGGTTAGAAATGTAATTTACCAACAAAAATATTATCTTTAGAATTTCTTATTTTACAATTATTAGGTCTAGCACTTATAATTAAAAATACGGTTTTAAAAATTCCCGCCTAATCTCGCCTAGACTCCTTCAGGGCGTTATTTTTAGATTTGCCGTCTGACTTTTTATTCATAGAACGTTGTTAGGCGCTCGACCAATTTATTGCCCCTAGGCACCACATAGTTCGATTTTTTCCTGTTAGGCGGCGCTTAATTTTGATTTTTTTATGACATTATTATTTATAATAATCATAGTTTACCAACAAAAAGTATTTTAGTTGGTAAAACTAAAGTACATTAAAGCGTTCTCACAATAGAATTGTTATTTTGAGTCTCAAACCGAGAAATAATGTGGTATATGCCACTAACAAGAAGGTCCCTATCATCCAACTAGCACTTAGTGATTTTTAAAACATGGTTTAAATTATGTTTTTTTATATTTTATGTTATTATAATTTACTTTTTAGTTGAATTTATATTTTATATATAATAAATATTTAAAAATAAAAAATACAAATCCGCCTAGGCTTTTTGAAGCTCCAGTCGGCCGACTAGCACCTAGTGCTTTTTAAAACAATGATTGAAAAAAGGGAAACTGTCATATTCTGCCCATTTGGGTAAAATAATTTCGGCCCAAGTTTAACTCAATTACCTAAAGCCCCTGACATGTTTTCTTAATAACATACATATACCCTCCATATCTTTCACACGCTTTTCATAACTTTCTTTCCATATCTTTCACACGCTTTTCATAACTTTCTTACGCTCTTGCAGAACTCTAGATTTGTTTTAGGTTGGTAACATATTTGTAACAGATATATAACAGCTTTGTAACTGACTTGTAACTGACATGTATTAGACTTATATTAGGTTTGTAACAGATATATAATAGACTTGTAGCAGATTAATGACCGACAAATAATGCCAAACAGTTCAATAATAATTCAATGTAAATCAAAACTAATGAAAATCTACTATTTTATTCATCAAACACTAGTAACGGATATATAACAACCGTGTAACATACTTTGTAATAGGTTTGTAATAGAATTGTAAGAGATAAAAGTTATAAAGATTATGTCAAATACTTCATTAGAAATTCTAGCCAATTCAATATTGTTATATTCCTGTTTAGGGATCGGTCAGTTCGATTGAATAACCGAATCGAATACACCGAAAACCGAAATAAATAATAACGAAACCGACCAATTTAAATCGGTTGGTTTGATAGGTTATTTCGGTTTTCCTTTTTATAATACATAAATGCTATTGAATTAGTTTCCAACAATATAACTTTATTAGTTCCATAATTATTATTTAGGATTAATAAATGAAATGCATGTTATAATAATTAGCAAAAAAAAAAAAAATTGCACAGAGAATGAAATGTTGAAATGTTAGTGTGGGCGGGTAAAATTATGCAGTTCGGTAGTTTGAGAACCATTGAATTGGCCACCACGATTATATTGTGAAGTAGTTTGAGAATTATTGAATTGGCCACTAAGATCATATTGTTCGGTAGTTTGAAAATTATTGAAAATTGTAATTTAAGACTTTTAAGAACATTATAAATCATGTTAAATAAATTAATTAAGTTATAATTTATATATGTTTCAAGGAGTTTTTTATTTAATTGGTCGGTTCGGTTATATCAGTTATTTTCTAGTTAAAACCGAACCGACCAAATAAATCGAAAGTATATGAAACAAGGAACCAAAACCGAACCATTGAAACTGAAAAAGGAAATTCATCGGTTCGGTCGTTTATTTCGATTAGATTCGGTTTTTGAACACCCCTATTCCTGTTATATATTCATCAAACACTTGTAGAAGATATATAAGAGATATGTAAAACGAAACACTTCATTCATATTTCCAATATGATACAATACTGTTACAAGTCTGTTATATCCTCACCGAACACTTGTATTAGACTCGTAGTAGATCTATATTATATGCGTAATAGGTTGAAAAAACATCCAAATCAGTTTGCTAAACACGGACTACATTGAATCCAATTAATCAGATATCATCAATCCATGATCCGTTTACATGAAGCAAAATAAGAGTGGTGTTCATCTTGGAATTCTAAAATTCGATTCTGAATCTAGATCGCAGCAGAGCAAAGAAATTACGAATGAAGAACAAATTTGAATCAGAAATCAAATACGAAATTGAGGATGAAGCACACATATGAGATCGAAAAGGAAAGTAAAATCGGGACTACAACTTTGAAATCGTGAATGAATAGCAAAATTGAATCAGAATCGAAGAACGCATATCGCTTGATGAAATCGAAAAGAAAAATAGATTTGAGATTAAAGAATGCAGAAACAATAAGCAATAGGTAACAAAAGAGAATTCGGAAGAGAAGAAGAGAAAATTTCCTCAATAGAGCGAATTGAAGTGAATGCAGTGAGTTTATGTAGAGCGTAAAAGGTTAGAAGATGAATGGAAAATTCTATTATGGACTTCTTACAAAAATGCCCATAAAACTAAAATAATTTGGGCACGCCATAAACTACTTATAAATTAATAAAAACAACATAAAATAATTATAAAAATATCATGCAGTAGTTATTTGGTAAATATTTAGTAATCGTCTAGTATTTATCTAGAAAACATGTAGTAGATCGATATTAGATATGTAGTAGATATATAGTAAACATCTAATAGATCGATATTAGATATGTAATTAATATCTAGTAGATCGATTACTAGATATTTTACCATATAACTTTTTTTTGCTGATATATTTTATCATATAGCTACTACATGGTATTTATGTAATTATAATCTCATGTTTTTGTTAATTTATAAATTATTTATATTTTTTTATATATGTAATTAATTTGACTTAATAGTGAATTTTGTAAATATTTTAGTAAAACATGTATATTTTTAATAATTTCCCTTTTATTTTAGCTACACGTATTTTTTAGGCAAGAAGGTAATTATTTTGTAAATCTTATGCCATTGGGTAAGATGCTTTACCCTTAAAAAATGGCCAAATGCATCAAATTGCTGCTAAACTTGGCACGAAAAGCCGAAGCCACCCTGAACTTTTAAAAGTTTCATTTACCCCCTTGAGCTTGGCAAAAATGCACCAGTTTACCCCCCCAATGTCACATGTCATCTTCAGGTTGGTTTGACTTTTCAAAAATGTCATTTTTCTATTTTTTTTTTCTCCAATTTGAAATTGACACGCGGCAATAAAGGGGCAAACTAAGACTTAAATACCTTTTTGAGTCATGTTCTATACACCAAATACCCTTTTAGTGTTTGACCTATTGAAATCGCCTTTTTAGTGCCTGACGTATTCAATATTTGCCTATTTGGTACCTAACATATTCAATTTCAGTACGATAACTTAACGGATTAATAAGGGTCGACAATTCATGCATGACAACAAAATATATTCATGTTTCAAACGATGTTATAGGTATTTCACGTTCTTTGTATTGTTAGATGGATGCTTGATGTACTAAAATCAAATAGATCAGACACCAAATAGGCTAATGTTAAATATGTCAGACACCAAATAGGCGAAAAGTGAATACATCAGGCACCAAATAGGCAATTTCAATAGGTCAGATACCAAAAGAGCATTTAATGTATAGAACATGATCCAAAAAGGTATTTAAGTCGATAAACTGATGTACTTTTATGAAGTTTAAGGGGTTAGTTGAAGCTTCAAAAAGTTAAAAATAATATATGACTTTTCATATTAAATTTAAAAGGGCCTATAAAAAATATATTATTTTAATTTATTTTATTTTAATTTTAATTTATTATAAATTTATATTAAAATACAATTCAATTTAGTTAGAGTAGAAAAAAATTATTTAGTGATCCTAAATTGTCACGCTTGTACATACAAAAGAAAAAAGTCAACAGGGTCCCTATTTATAATGATAAGACAGTAGCAGTACCACCCCGTAACCCTTTTCCTATTTTATGTTTTCCAATTTGCTTTGTTATTTTGCCTGCAAGTCCAAGTCAACTGCCCCACTATCTTACGGGACATAATTCTTTTGCTCGTAAAGCCTTTTACGTCTGCCAAATTGAAGTATTAAAAGAAATGAACTAAATTGAATGATTGAATTGATCTGGATCCAACGGAAATTTTTAACAATGCTAAACTTGACTGAAAGAAGTATATGCATTTTCAATCACTTTATCTCGCCACAACTATGTCTGAGGATAATTAACCAAAAAAAATAAAATAATTTATTTACGCTATAAATAATTTATAAGTTTATAAAATCAGATGAAAATAATTATATAAATATGGTGTAGTATTTATTTGTAAATACCTTCTAATAATTTAATAGTTATTTAATAAATTATAAATTTAAATAAATTTCTAAATTATATATAACATATAATATCTAGTATTTATTTAGTAAAATACTGTTAGATATCTAGTTATTATCTAATATGTCTTAATTTTAAAAATTTTTTATAGATCTAATGACACCAGGCCTACTAGACAATTTCATACCAATATTTACCAAATAACTATTAGACAATTACTAGACAAATACTAGATATTTACCAGATAAATACCAGACGTATTCAAATAATTATTTTCTCTTATTTTCCTTAGTTTGTAAATTATTTATAATGGGGCTGTGGATATATAATTAATTTAATTTAATAATAATTTTATAAATATTTTAGTGACACATATATATTTTTTTGACAATTTATCAAGTATAAAATCACTGCCATTTTCAAATTTCACATTATAATAAAAATTCGGGTTTAAAGAGCAACAAGTACGGTGACTCCTTTTCTTAACATTGATACCATACATACACCTTTAACTCCAGCTGTTTTCACTTTGCAAATCAGTTGTAGTTGAAGTTTTAAATGTACACGATCTTTTTCATTGAATATGCACTCACTGGACTTCCAATTTTGTTCCAGATGACCATCAATTATTAGTTTTTTTTAGTTTTCACCGCGACGTGATTGTGGATGGATCTCAATTATGAGTGGAATTTAGGCTTGGGCACTAATTCACCGGCCCGTGAGGTTCGCCTCTCATGGGCCGGAATTGGATAAATTAATTGGAGATTAGGGTTGGTCCGGCCCGAATTTAAAGAGGCCCAAATAAAATATGAGATGTGTTTAATTTTAGTTTTAAAATCCAAGCCTGACCGGACTAATAATAAATATATTAAAGGAGTATACATTTATTATTTATAAACTAATAATTATAAAAAATTTCAAATTTTATTATAAAGTTTAGCGTCTAAACTTAATTTTGTGATTTATACGATAAATTTAATTACAATTATTTTATTATAATTTTTCATAGAAAAAAATTTAATTTGTTAATTGGTAGGCCCGTTGGTTAGACTTGGGTTTTGATTATTTTATAAAGTCCGGCTCGGCTTAAGCCCAACTTTCTTTTTCTATGAATTGAGCCGGATTTAAACTACTAATTTTTTAGTTAGGCCCAATTAGGCACGGTTCTTACCTAGCCTATATCCAAATTTAACGGCATCTTTAAATCATATCCACATTTAAATTAATAATCAATTACAAATTTACGGATGTCTCGAATAATATAATGACTAATTTTAAAATTTGAGGTTGTTAGTGGTTTAATTTGCCTCTAGTTGATAAAGTCAAATCTAGCTAACTGCAGTCATCCAAAGCAAAGTTTTCCATTTCATTTATTATACTCGAGCTGGAACTTGGAATTAGTCTAATGCGTACTGCTACGTTCCAAATCCTGGTTTTGGCATATAAACAAATTAAATTCTTTTGCTAGGCAAACAAGCACGATGATCTCTGTTTATTCCGACCCACGGATGTATTAATTGTACCAAGTTCAATTAATAAATATATATTTGAATTTAATGGGGAAAATTTCGGCCATGTTTTCATTCTCCTTTATTCTAGTTTTAATTCAAATTAACGGGTACAGAGCTTGTATCGACAAAGAGAGGATAGCTTTGCTGGACATCAAGGATCGAATTGTGTGATTCAAGATCAGCTTGATTCATGGGTAGCTGATAGATTGAGCAACTGTTGTAACTGGGATCGAGTTCAATGCAACACCACTTCCGGCCATGTGGTTGCCATTTCTCTTAATTACACAACAGGATTGCCATTGAGTTTTACTGGCCACGTTTGTAGTCTAAATCTCTCTCTGCTCCATCCGTTTCAAGAACTACTCACCCTTGATTTATCTCATAACGTATTCCACGGATGGATCGCCCACCAAGGTACGTACATCTCTTTTAGAAACCTAAAAAACGAAAGAGATTCAATTCAATTCATCTTGTACGGAAAATTTGTAATTTTGAGGATTTTTTTATGAATGGTAAACTCGTTACGCCATGCAGGTTTGGGATTGCCAAGCTAGAAGAAGCTACAGGTCTTGGAACTTTCTTCTAATTACTTTAACAACACTATCTTATCATCTGTTACTAGTCTTATATCACTTAAGACACTGAATCTTGGATCAAATCAATTTTCTGGATCCTTCCCTAGTTACGGTATGATCCCCTTTCCCTGGATCCTTTTATATCTTATCTAATCTATGCTTGTCAATCGGACGGGTGAGTTAGGTTCGGGCCGGATCGAATACTTTGAAAATTCGGAGTAGGTTGGGCTCAGGGTGGACTTAAGAGGCCATTTTCAAGTGTAGGCCAAAGCTTATAAGTACATTTCTTATATTTTTTTAATAGACTAAAAGGAGTAAAAAGGACAACTTTTGAAAAAATATGTCTAAATCTTACTTATAATCACTTTATTAACTTGAAAAATTTAATAACTAATATAACACTTTATAAAAGTTCAATCGATTAAAATATAAAAATTTAAAATTATTATTATTCGTCGGGCCGGACTTGGATATTTATATAAAAAAAATCAAGCCCGCCCCATAAATTTTGAACTTTAGTAGACACAGGTCGAATAAAATGAGTGTTCAAATCCGACCCATTTGAATGGGTAGCTCAGCAGTGAGCAGGTAATCTAATCTGCTCTTTCATCTTTCTCATGATTCAGAATTAGGAAACCTGCTAAACCTCCAAGTGTTGGACATAAGCTATAATCAACTCAATGGCACATTATCAACGGAAGGTAATTTCTCATCTTTCCCGAGAGCGCGCAATCCACCGCTTAAAAGACAATTCATTTATATGTTGCTTTTTGCTGCAGGATTATGTGGCTTACAGAACCTCCTTGAGTTAAGTCTAAGCACTAATCAGTTACCTGGACCACTTCCTGAATGTCTTGGCAACTTAACTAAACTCCAAGTTCTTGACGTATCGAACAGTCAATTCGGTGGGACCTTATAATCAGTTGTTTCTAAGCTCGTTTCTGTCACTTACTTGTTTCTCTCTGGAAATAACTTTGAAGGTTTATTTTCATTCAGTGCTTTGGCGAACCACTCGACCTGTTGTGTGGTGTCCCTCCATTTTTGTGGGAGCCACAATTTTAAATTAAAAAAAGTAAAAGGAGGCAGGTTGGAAAATATTTTTTTAAGTGCGCAGTAATTACTGTACATCATTCGGCCATACGCGTTTGTATTTCCTATAAATAGGGAGGCTTCTGCCTCAAATGAGAGCAGGAGAGGAAGAAAACACAGATAAAATATTATCTGTGTAGAGAAACTTAGAAAAAGTGTTCCTAAGAGTTGGGTAAGAGAGAAAATAGTGAGGTTTTGGAAAACACTTGAGTGCCACTATTTTGTAATCTCTTGGTGTACCTACTATTATTTTCATAGTGGAAGAATTATTCGGAGTTGGTCCCGTGGTTTTTCCCTAATTCATTTGGGGTTTCCACGTAAAAATCTGCATGTCTTTTTATTCTGCTGCTATTATTTTTCTCGTAATCTATTATTGGGCCTAACAAGTGGTACCAGAGCCGAAGGTTGTTTTATCAGTAAAATCCGTGGATATATTTTCCAAAAATAAATATACCACGACGACGAGAAATTACGATAATCCGGTGGCGCAATCCGTTCGAAAAACCGTCGCAGATACGCAATTTGAGTGAATAGTAAAATAGTAACTTAAATAATAGTATTCGTATATAATACTATTCATATTCGGCCATCCTTATGAATAGTATTATTTAAGTATATGGGGCATACTGTTACTACTCCAATATACAAGTATTATTTGGGTATACGGTACTATTCACATATACAGTCACTATTTACGTGAATAGTAAAATTCGTGAATAGTACAATTTTGCCATTTTTAAATTTTTGATATGGCGAATGACGGTGTAATGATCAAATTGACGAATACAAATTATTCAATGTGGAAATCCAGAATGGAGGACTACCTCAATTGTAAAGATTTGTATGATCCAATTGAGGGTGACGACGCAAAGCCGAAGGATATGAAAGATCAGCAGTGGATAAAGTTGAAGAAGCAGACATTGGGTACAGTACGCCAATGGATAGATGCTAGCCTGTATAACCACGTGAGGAATGAAACAGATCCCAAAGTTCTCTGAAAGAAGCTAGAGGATATGTACGAGGCTAAAAATGCTCAAGGAAAAGTGTTCATGATTCACAAAGTCATGAACTTGAAACTGACAGAGGGACGATCAATCACACAACACCTGAACGACTTTGAAGGATTCATAAGTGAGTTAGCAGTCACCGGTATGCCCTTGGATGATGAGATGCAAGCATGTCTTTTGATGGGAACTCTACCAGATAGCTGAGATACTCTTGTTGTGTAACGTCCCCCCTAAAGGGAGCGCCACGGTAACAATAAACACCCAATAAACAACTCTACTCCACTATATAGAGTTCAATACTTATAGATTTAATACGTACAAATACCAATATAAAGTTTTAAACTCCAAATTATTCTCCAAATGCTAATTATTCTCCAAATATTTCTCAATGTCACTTTACATTTCTCACTCTCTAGTACATGCCATTATTCTACAAACCATAATATTACATTAAAATATAAATCCACCTCGAATCTTTCTTTAATTGCTCTTTAAGCTGATCCACCTGTACCACTTTGGTCCAAGCTATCTACAAGTTCTCCACCTACGCGTAGAAAATCAACTACACGCTAAGCAATTTGCTTAGTGGTGTCCATAAAAAAATAACAACTTTGAATATTTTTAAAATAGAAACAAAGTATATTTATAAGTCAAAAACAAATTAACCAACTTTATGGAACCAAATCACAAAACTTATATAGTCATCCTTTCAAAGTATAATCAAATTTATATCCAATTTTTCCAAATACTTTAACCACATATTGCCCAAAGTAAACAAGTCCTGAATAACAGTAAAATGGATACGGGAGCGGACAAGCCCGAAGCCAAAGCTTCAAAATCAATATATCGGTCAAGCCCGAAGCCGAAGCTTCAAAAATCAATATATCGGTCAAGCCCGAAGCCGAAGCTTCAATATCAATATACATACATATATATATATATATATATCATAATAACGGCCAAAGCCCGAAGCCAAAGCTTCAATTGTTTGTACAGTACTGTACCCCCCTTTATTGGCGCCAATCTACCCTGACCCGTATTCTACTCGTTTAATAAGGGCAATAAATCAAAGTAACATATTAAAAATTTTAGTATAAACCATCAATCATAATTCAACATAACTTCAGTAATTATGAAATCCAAATCCCAAATTTTTAAGCATCAAACTTCAATTAAAACTCAATAAAATCAATATCATACTTTCCAGAATTTTCCAGGTTTCATAACCTGACTTCCCCTGCATTTTTCACTATTAAAACATCATCCAATCGAAGAACTTTCTTCTAAACATAATTAGCCACATGTCTCGGCTGTCCAAAACCACCAGAATCACAGAAATTCAAATTGTATAACCAAAGTTATGATCAAAATACTAAACAGTATACAAAGCTGAGATTTTCCGAAAACAGATTTCATCACTCAACTTCAAACGAAAATTTCACAGTGAAAACGAACGAAATTCAACAAGGTTTCTTCTGAACATTTATTCCATACTTTCTGTAGATATCAATAAAATCAAGAATCGTTCAAATCGGATTTATATAACGAGAGAAAACATTAAAACAAAACAGGTATACAATCTGGAAATTTTTTCGAAAAACCGATAAATCGAAATTCGGGACACAAACCTTTTTCTATGCTCTTTCTAGCTCTCTTCTACCCCTTTTGCCTTTGATTTACTTGCAATAGCTTCCTCTACAACAGCCATATATAATTCTATCAAGATATTGCATAAATAAACTTCCTAATACCATAAATATGCTTAATCTACCATAAATTCTATAAATTAAGCTTTAATTTCACCAAAAATCACTCACCTCAAACTCGGGTTACTATTCATCCGAACCTTAAAATCTGAAATCCTCCTCTTCTAGTCTTGATTGACTGAAATTGATGATGATAGAGGGCTTAAGGATCGATTTCTAACAAGAATTCGAAGTTGAATCGAAGAAATCGGAAGTTTTTTGGATTAGGGAGAATTTTGTTGAGGGAGAGATGAAGAATGGAGAAGATGAAAAATGATGGAGGTGAAGAAGAGAGAGGCTGGATAGTAAGGTATGCATTTTTTTTTTTTCAATTTCCAATATTGCCCTTGGACAAATAATTAAATGTCCAATTCATCCTTCTTACTATAATTAGCTCTTATTTCCTCATGCCTTATATCCAATAACAATAATAACAATAAAAATAAATTTCTATGATATTTTTAATACCATAGTAATTTATTATAAGCAAAATTTTGGAAATTTCGGTTCGTTACAATTCTCCCCCTCTTATTAATTTTCGTCCCGAAAATTTCCTGAAAACAATTGCGGATATTGAGTTTTCATTGTATCCTCCGGTTCCCAAGTTGCTTCTTCAACCTTATGATTCCTCCAAAGTACTTTTACGAAAGGTATAGACTTGTTTCTCAATTGTTTAACCTCTCTCGCTAAGATTTGTACCGGTTCCTCTTCATACGTTAGGTCGGATTCGATTTCTACGACATCAGGAGATAAGATATGTGATGGATCTGATCTGTATCTCCTTAACATTGACACATGGAACACATTATGAATTTTGTCGAGTGTTGGGGGTAGTGCCAACCGATAAGCTACCGGTCCAACCTTCTCTATAACCTCATATGGGCTAATGAATCTCGGACTAAGCTTGCCTTTCTTGCCAAATTGCAGGACTTTCTTCTAAGGAGATACTTTGAGAAACACTTTATCTCCCACTTCATAAGTAATGTCTTTTCTTTTTAGATCAGCATAAGATTTTTGTCTATCCGATGCAGCCTTCAATCTTTCTTGAACAAGTTTTACCTTCTCTTTTGTCTCCAGAATCAAATCCACTCCCACAATCTTGTTTTCACTAAGTTCGGTCCAATATAATGGAGTTCGACATTTGCTTCCATACAATGTTTCATATGGCGCCATTTGTATGCTTGACTTATAGCTGTTATTATAGGCAAACTCCATGAGGGACAAATACTTATCCCAACTTCCTTCAAATTCAATGATACAACTTCTCATCATGTCTTCCAACACCTGAATTACTCTTTCAGGTTGACCATCTGTTTGAGGATGAAATGAAGTACTGAAATGAAGTTTGCTACCTAAGGCCTCTTGCAACTTCTTCCAAAATCTCGAAGTAAATCTTGGATCTCTGTCAGAAATGATTGAAATAGGCACTCCGTGTAGCCTTACTATCTCATCTATATATAACTGAGCCAACCTATCAAGTGAATAATCCATCCTAACTGGAAGAAAGTGGGCAGACTTTGTCAATCTATCTACAACAACCCACACTGCATCATGTTTCTTCTGTGTAAGCGGTAAAGATGTCACGAAGTCCATTATGATTCTTTCCCATTTCCATTCTGGAATTGTTATAGGTTGCAACAATCCAGAAGGAACTTGATGTTCTGCTTTCACCTGTTGACAAGTTAGACATTGAGCAACAAAGTTAGTAATGTCTTTCTTCATCCCATTCCACCAATAATGGCTCTTCAAATTTTGGTACATCTTGTTTGCTCCAGGATGCATCGCATAAGGACTACTATGCCCCTCTTGTAAGATATTCTTCTTTAATTCTTCATTGTTTGGATAGTCTATCTTTAAAATATAGACACCCATCTTCTCGAACCATATAGTCGTCTACGATACCCACTTGTGTCCTTGCTCGAATAATCTTTAAGTCATCATCTTCATTTTGTGCTTGCTTAACCTGTTGTAGTAGTACAGGTTGAATCTTCAATTCTACAATTAAGGCTCCACTACTGGTAAGAGCTAACCCCGTATTCATAGCCCTTAGTGCCATCATTGTCTTTCTACTGAGAGCATCTGCCACTACATTAGCCTTTCCTGGATGGTAATCAATAAGACAATCGTAATCTTTAATGAATTCCATCCACCTTCTTTGCCTTAAATTCAACTCTTTCTGTGTTGGCAAATATTTCAAACTTTTGTGATCTGTATAAATATAACATTTTTCTCCATAAAGATAATGTCGCCAAATTTTCAAGGCAAAGACTATTGCAGCCAATTCCAAATCATGAGTAGGATAATTCCTTTCATGATTCTTCAATTGCCTGGAAGCATAGGCAATCACTTTTCCTTCTTGCATCAAAACACACCCAAGACCACTATATGAAGCATCACTATAGATTACAAATTCTTTTCCAGGTTCTGGTTGGGTAAGGATGGGTGCTTTTGTTAACATCGCCTTTAATTTCTCAAAACTTTCTTGACACTTGTGACTCCACTCAAATTTTGCATTCTTTTGAAGTAGTTTCGTCAGTGGGGCAGCAATGACTGAAAATCCCTACATAAATCTTCTATAATATCCTGCTAAGCCAAGGAAACTTCTGACTTCTGTAGGGTTCTTTAGTGGTTTCCATTCAACAACTGCTTCTATCTTCTTAGGATCCACTTTAATTCCTTCTGCAGAAACAATATGGCCTAAGAAAGAAACTTCTTCAAGCCAAAACTCACATTTGCTAAGTTTGGCATACAATTTATTTTCCCTCAAAGTTTGGAAAACTATCCGCAAATGTTGATCATGCTCTTCCCGTGACTTAGAATACACCAAAATGTCATCAATGAAAACCACTACAAACCTGTCTAAATATAAGTAAAAGACATGGTTCATAAGGTCCATAAATGCTACTGGTGCATTAGTTAGACCAAATGGCATCACCAAAAATTCATAGTGCCCATATCTGGTTCGGAAAGCCGTCTTTACAATATCATCATCTTTCACTCTCATCTGATAGTAGCCCGATCTCAAATCAATCTTGGAGAAGTATTTGGCACCCTTGAGTTGATCAAATAAGTCTTCAATCCTCGGTAATGGATACTTGTTTTTCACTGTCAATTTATTCAACTCTCGATAATCAATACACAATCGGAGCGACCCATCTTTCTTCTTAACAAACAACACTGGTGCACCCCATGGGAATATACTCGGGCGTATGAATCCTTTCTCTAACAATTCTTGCAACTGAATCTTCAACTCTTTCAATTCAGCAGGCGCCATTCTGTATGGTGCTTTGGATACTGGTGCGGTACCCGGCAATACATCAATTGCGAATTCTACCTCTCTTTTTGGTGGCAACCCCGGTAGTTCTTCTGGAAATACATTGGGAAAATCACATACCGTAGGAATATTCTGCAATTCTAACTCACCTTCCTTCAATTCTAGAGCAAAGATTAGGTAGGCCTGACATCCCTTCCTAACTAATCTTTTAGTCTTCATAAAAGAAATTATGTTACAGAGATAATCTGATCTTTCCCCCACGATAACTATTTCTTCTCCATCAGAAACTTGAAGTGACATTCTTTTATTTTTGCAATCCACCATAGCTCGATGCTCCGATAACCAATCCATTCCCAAGATAACATCATAATCTCGGAAAGGTAACTCAATTAAATTTGCATTGAAAAGTTGATGTTGAATCGTAATAGGGCAATTCATGTACACTTTGTTTACTATCTCACTGTGTCCTAAAGGATTAGTTACTTCAATATTTTCTCTTAATTCTTCTACATGCAATCCTTTCTCTTGTGCTAATGTAGTACATATATATGAATGAGATGAACCAGGATCTATCAAAGCATAAACATCATGATTAAAGAATGAAAATTTACCGACAATAACTTTGGTAGATTCTCTAGTCTCAGGCCCTCGGATTGCATAAATTCGCGCCATTCCTCCCGGTCTACCACTCTGCGGTGCTTGTTGAGCCACATCATGTCCACTTGAACCACTAGCATTTCCTCTTCCCCTTCCTCTTCCACCTTGCATTGTAGGAGTAGGAACTACTGTAGGTGCAGATGTACTTATCTGTCTTTGAGGATAATTTGCAATCAAATGTTCCCTCGAGCCACATTTAAAGCAGACTCTACCTTTTCCCCAACATTCCCCTGTATGCATCCTTCCACAATTAGAACATTGTGGAATATTTCCTCTACCTCGACCTGAAGGTACACTAGCCGCTGACCCCGTACTTATGGTTTGTCTCGGTGAAAACCCTCTAAAATGAGATTGTGTTTTTTCTGATGTTCCCTTCTGTTTCTTACTTGGAGATTCTAAACTAGCTGGACCCTATGATCCCTTTTGAAATCCAGACCTTTTAGCCATTCTTTGTTGTCTATCTGAATTAATCTTCTCAATGCCCGTAGCAGCGTCAACCAAGTCATTGAACACCCTAATCCTTTGTGCAAGTAAATGCACTCTAATTTCATCATTCAGCCCATCCTTGAATCTCTTACATCGCCTCACTTCACTGTCAACGATGTCACGAGCATACCTCTCGAGTTTGAGGAATTGAACTTCATATTCTGATACAGTCATTCATCCCTGTCTCAAAGACAAAAACAATTTCCTCTGCTCATCTTTGAATCTTTCGCTAACGTATTTCTTGTCAAATTGTTCCAAGAAAAGGCCCCAAGTGATTTCTCCGGGTCGCCTTTCTCTCGCAATATTATCCCACCACCTCCTAGCTTGTTCTTTGAGTAGACCTTGCACACAGTCTAATCTCTCTTCATCTGTAAAATGAAGCCTAGTCATACACCATTTAGTATGATCGAGCCAATCTTCTGCAATTGCAGGATTCACTGTATCCCCTTTGAAGTCATCAGCCGAAAGCATCTTGATTCTTTTAAGAGGAGTTCTCTCCTCTCTTCTTTCAATGTGAGGTACTACAGGAACTTGGGGGATTCGTATGTTTCGTAGTACTTGTGTGATTACTTCAGTAGTCATATGCTAAAGTAAAGCAGCTTGTGCTGGAGTAGGTTGTTCAGGAAACCCATGAACTGGTGGTGGTTCATGTCTTTGTTCATCCCCTTGTCTGATACGGACCGTACTCTCAGCATCCTCTTCCTCACTCTGGTTGTGACTACTACTAGCCATAACTTATTCCTGAAAATTGGACCAAAGTGGATCAAACAACTAACATAACATATTTATATCCTAAATGGCATGTACATACTAGTCCTAGAATCTCCTAAACCTCAGCTCTGATACCAATAAATGTAACGCCCCCTATAGGGAGCGCCACGGTAATAATAAACACCCAATAAATTACTCTACTCCACTATATAGAGTTCAATACTTATAGATTTAATACGTACAAATACCAATATAAAGTTTTAAACTCCAAATTATTCTCCAAATGCTAATTATTCTCCAAATATTTCTCAATGTCACTTTACATTTCTCACTCTCTAGTACATGCCATTATTCTACAAACCACAATATTACATTAAAATATAAATCCACCTCGAATCTTTCTTTAATTGCTCTTTAAGCTGATCCACCTGTACCACTTTGGTCCAAGCTATCTACAAGTTCTCCACCTACGCGTAGAAAATCAACTACATGCTAAGCAATTTGCTTAGTGGTGTCCATAAAAAAATAACAACTTTGAATATTTTTAAAATAGAAACAAAGTATATTTATAAGTCAAAAACAAATTAACCAACTTTATGGAACCAAATCACAAAACTTATATAGTCATCCTTTCAAAGTATAATCAAATTTATATCCAATTTTTCCAAATACTTTAACCACATATTGCCCAAAGTAAACAAGTCCTGAATAACGGTAAAATGGATACGGGAGCGGACAAGCCTGAAGCCAAAGCTTCAAAATCAATATATCGGTCAAGCCCGAAGCCGAAGCTTCAAAAATCAATATATCGGTCAAGCCCGAAGCCGAAGCTTCTATATCAATGATGGAGAGGTGGCTTTAGTATCTCATGATGCAGATTGTTGTCATGTTGGAGATGCAAATACCGAGTGGATTGTAGATTCTGGTGCCTCATACCATTGTGTTCCAAAAAGGGAATACTTTTAAACATATAAAGCAGGCGATTTTAGTACTATTAAAATGGGAAATAATAGTGTCTCGCAAATGGTGGGAATCAGTGATATCTGTGTAAAGACGAGTGTCGGCTGCACATTAACACTTAAAAATGTGCGATACGTTCCAGATCTTCGCTTAAACCTATTGTCTGTTAGTGTATAAGACAAGGAAGGTTATCACAATCATACAGGCGATGGAAATTGGAAACTCACCAAAGGATCGTTGGTGGTGGCAAAAGGAAGATTGTGTTGCTCGCTATACAAAACGCACGCAACAATATGTGCGGGTCAACTGAATACAGTTGGAGATGATGGTTCACCAAGTTTGTGGCATAGGCGACTGGCGCATGTTAGTGAGAAAGGGTTAAATATACTTGCTAAGAAGTCCCACATCCCATTAGCCAAAGGAAAAATTAACCCGTGTGATCACTGTTTATTTGGGAAGCAACATCGAGTTTCATTTCAGAAAAGCTCTAGAAGGAGAAATAATAAGTTAGAGTTGATACACTCTGACGTTTGTGGTCCCATGGATACAGAATCCATTGGAGGAAGAAGATACTTTCTTACCTTCATTGATGATTTCTCTAGGAAGACATGGATTTATTTGCTGCGCATAAAGGATGAAGTATTCAAGCACTTTTAGCAATTCCATCCACTGGTGGAAAGGGAGACTGGAGTGCAATTGAAGTGTTTACGCACAGATAATGGTAGTTAGTATATCTCTAAGGAGTTCAAGGATTACTGTAGTCAACATGGTAT
This sequence comes from Euphorbia pulcherrima, assembly GCA_947683365.1. NCBI lineage: Eukaryota > Viridiplantae > Streptophyta > Magnoliopsida > Malpighiales > Euphorbiaceae > Euphorbia > Euphorbia pulcherrima. The sequence continues at coordinate 13,531,679 of CANTUS010000016.1, forward strand.
CAGGCATGAAAAGACAGTTTCTGGTACACCTCAACACAATGGCGTTGCTGAAAGAATGAATCGTACCATTGTCGAAAGAGTTGGATCCATGCTCAAAATGGCTACCTTACCTAAGTCATTTTGGGGAGAAGCTGTCAATACTGCTGTCTATCTTATCAACCGACTACCTTCAGCACCTTTGGATTTTGATATTCCAGAGAGGGTCTGGACAGGTAGAAATATCTCATACTCTCACTTGAGGGTATTCGGCTGTAAGGCATTTATGCATGTTCCTAAAGAGCAAGGGCTAAAACTTGATGATAAATCAGTTCCTTGCACTTTTATCGGTTACGGAGATGAAGAGGTCGGCTATAGATTATGGGATCCAGTGAAAAAGAAAATTGTACGGAGCCGAGATGTATTTCACGAGAATGATATCATCGGTGAAAGATCTACAAGTGAAGGTGTTATCGATATAACACCAAAGAGCATTCTATCAGATGATGCCACAGAAAGAAGAATGCATCAATCAGAACAAGATGGAGAAGAAGAGCCGGTTGTGAGGGATCAAGATGCGATGGTAGATGAAGATACGAATGATGATCGTATTGAGCAGGGGGATCCAAAGAACCCCGTTCTACCAGAAGAAGAACCTCAATTAAGGAGGTCAAGCAGAGAATGCCAACCATCTACAAAATACTCCAGTTTTGATTATATTTTAATCACTGATGAGGGGGAGCCTAAAAGCTTCCGAGATGTGCAATCTTGTAAAGATAAAGATTGTTGGATGAAGGCCATGCAGGAGGAGATGAATTCTTTGAAGAAGAATGACACATATGAGCTGGTGAAACTTCCTAACGGGAAGAGAACACTCAAGAACAAATGGGTGTACAAGCTGAAGAAAGATGATGGAAACCTAGTGAGATTCAAAGCTCGATTGGTTGTCAAAGGCTTTAATCAAAAGAAAGGTATCGACTTTGACGAGATTTTTTCACCAGTTGTGAAAATGAGTTCCATTCGAGTTGTGCTAGGTCTTGTAGCCAGCTTGAACCTTGAGTTAGAACAGCTTGATGTAAAGACCGCGTTCTTGCATGGGGATTTAGAAGAAGAAATTTATATGGAACAACTAGAAGGTTTCAAGGTCAAGGGAAAGGAGGACATGATTTGTCGCTTGAAGAAAAGTTTGTATGGGTTAAAACAAGCCCTGCGGCAATGGTGTAAAAAGTTTGATTCCTTCATGGTGAATCAAGTGTACAAGAGGACAGAAGCTAATCCAAGTGTATATGTCCAGAAATTCTCTGATGGAAAATTTATCATTCTTTTTTTATATGTTGATGATATGCTAATCGTTGGGCCAGATGCCAAAATGATTAGTAAGTTGAAGTGTGATTTGTCTAAGGCATTTGACATGAAGGATTTGGGACTGGCAAGGCGAATTCTTGGAATGGAGATTACCCGAGATCGAAGGTCCATTAGGCTATGGTTATCGCAAGAAAAAATATATTGAACGGGTACTAGAAAGGTTCAATATGAAGAATGCTAAACCAGTTAGCACTCCACTTGCAGCTCATTTCAAGTTGAGTAAGAAATCCTGCCCTTCAACAGAGAAAAATAAAGAAGATATGTCAAATGTTCCATACTCTTCAGCGGTCGGCAATTTAATGTATGCAATGGTGTGTACGAGACCAGACATCGCTCATGCAGTTGGAGTTGTGAGTAGATTCCTGTCAAATCCCCAGAAGACACATTGGGAAGCAGTTAAATGGATCTTTAGATACCTGAGAGGAACTTCAAAGTTATGTTTAACATTTGGAGGTGGAAAGCCAGCACTTGTTGGTTACACAGATGCAAATATGGCTGGTGACCTTGATGAAAGAAAATCTATATCAGGTTACTTATTTACATTCTCAGGGGGAGCTATTTCATGGCAGTCACGGTTACAAAAGTGTGTTTCATTATCAACAACTGAAGCAGAGTACGTTGCAGCAACAGAAGCAGGAAAGGAAATGCTTTGGTTAAAGCGATTCTTTGAAGAATTGGATGTGCAAGAAGAAGACTACATAGTTTATTGTGATAGTTAAAGTGCACTAGACTTGAGCAAAAATACTATGTATCATGCACGGACGAAACATATTGATGTAAGATATCATTGGCTCAGACTTGCCATTGAAGAAAAAGAGTTCAAGTTGCAGAAGATTCATACAAACAATAATGCTGCTGATATACTGACAAAGGTCGTTCCAAAAGAAAAGTTCGATCGATGCATCAAAGTAACCGGGATGGAGAGTCCCACAATGTAGTCGGGAGGGGGACATTTGTTGTGTGGTGTCCCTCCATTTTTGTGGGACCCACAATTTTAAATTATAAAAAAAGCAAAAAGAGGCAGGTCGGCAAATCATTTTTCAAAAAGTGCACAGTAAAATTACTGTGTATAATTCGGCCATACGCGTTTGTATTTCCTATAAATAGAGAGGCTTCTGCCTCAACTGAGAGCAGGAGAGGAAGAAAACACAGATAAAATATTATCTGTGTAGAGAAACTTAGGAAAAGGGTTCCTAAGAGTTGGGAAAGAGAGAAAATAGTGAGGTTTTGGGAAACACTTGAGTGCCACTATTTTGTAATCTCTTGGTGTACCTACTATTATTTTCATAGTGGAATAATTATTCGGAGTTGGTCCCGTGGTTTTTCCCTAATTCATTTGGGGTTTCCACGTAAAAATTTGCGTGTCTTTTTATTCTGCTGCTATTATTTTTCTCGTAATATATTATTGGGCCTAACACGAACCTCCCTCCAGATATTTGAACTCTCGTCAGGAAGTCCTATGCTAGAATTGGAAACCGAAAATCCTACATGGTTTCCTGCATTTCAACTGAAGGTCATCAACTTACCCAACTCCAATTTGAATGTCCGAGCCAGACAAGTTCCGAGCTTTCTGCTCCATCAGCATGACCTATGGTTCATTGATCTCTCTCATAATAAACTAGTCGGAGAGTTCCCCAATTGGATAATACAGAATAACACAGAGTTAGAAGTTTTGAATTTGATGAACAACTCATTGACAGGAACTTTTCAGCTCCCCAGTTTTAACCACGATTTGCTTCAATTAATGATTTCTAGCAACAACATCACTGGACAGTTACCTGAAGATATTGGTTCGGTTTTTCCCAGTCTAAGCTACATAAACTTTTCAAAGAATAGTTTTGAAGGTATTTTTCCTTCTTCAGTTGGTGAGATGGAATCTCTTTCTATTCTAGATTTGTCAAACAACATGTTCTCAGGAGAGTTACAGTGAAGTTTGTTCATGAATAATGTGAATTTAGATGCATTGTTTCTATAAAACGACAATTTCGAGGGAGATATTTTCCCCCGATATGTGAACTCAACATTGTCTGGGTTGGATATGAGTTGGGGAGATTGATCTTGAATCATTTTACAGCCCAAACTTATCGGTTCTCGACATTTCCAATAACAAGGTATCAGGTACAATTCCATTTCAGTTCTGTAACCTGACTAGTATTCGAACTTTAGACCTCTCCCATAACAAACTACACGGGTTGTTTCCCGCATGTTTCAATGCCACATCGCTGACATTTCTCTTTCTGCAAAAAACTAGTCTAAGTGGCTTAATACCACATGTGCTTTCTACAAGTACTGATTTAGCTGCACTTGATCTGAGGGATAACGACTTTTCGGGAAATATCCTGCCTTGGATTAGTGAACTATCAAATTTGCGTGTGCTTTTACTCGGTGGGAACTTACTGCAAGGCCCTATTCCTAATCAGGTCTGCTATTTAAGTAATGTGAATATACTCGATCTTTCGTGCAATTCATTTCATGGTTTGATACCTTCGTGTTTCAACAATTTATCATTTTCGTTGACCAAAGAAGCCGATAGTTTTGAATCTAATCCTATAGCTGCAGCATTTGCCTCAGATGGAGATTGTTATGATGCAACTCTTGAATTGGATGAAGTTGGTCTAATTTCTTGGTCTTTTTCAGACGAAATCGAGGTGGAGTTTCCAATGAAGTACAGATATAACTCCTACAAGGGCTATATTATCAACTTAATGTCAGGAATGGACCTGTCACACAATGAGCTAACTGGTACAATCCCTCCTGAAATTGGCCTTATCCAAGATATTCGATCATTAAATTTCTCATACAACCAATTGTCAGGGCCTATACCAGAAAACTTTTCGAATCTAAGAAGTTGAGAGAACCTGGATCTCCGAAACAACAATTTGAGCGGTGAAATCCCGAGTGCACTAATGAGTTGAACTTTTTAGCGATATTTGATGTATCTTACAACAATTTGTCAGGTAGAATACTTGATAAGGGGCAGTTCGGTACATTCAGGGAAAGTAGTTATGAAGGTAATGCCGGTCTCTGTGGAGACCCCATACAAAGAAGTTGCAGCAAAATAGGAGCAACACCACCATCAGCTTTTCTCAAAGAAGAAGATGAAGATGAGGGTCCTATTGACATGGATGGGTTCTATTGGAGCTTTTCCGTGTCGTATATTGCAGTCTTACTAGCATTAGCAGCGATCCTATGGATCAACAAGCATTTGTGCTTTTTATGGTATTGATGAATTCATCTATTCATGTTCTGTTTTGCATCTTAGAAAGACGTTTTGCTGATGAATAATCATTTATTAAAATTGTATAATTTTCGGTTTGTTTAATGAAAACATAACGGTGATACATTTAAGCACAACATCTAATTCATTGATCTAATTTCATCAAGAAAAGCATTCCGAATCGAACTTAGTTCTCCTACAACATCTTTCATACCGAGTCTTCGTCTAGGAGATTCAGCTGAACAGGCAACCCCAATTGTCAGGATAGAAATTGTATACTTTTCGAGACTAGAATAAAATCCTGTAAGGAATTCTTCAGCTTGGTCAACTAAATTTGGATCATCTACGGTGAGTAGCCTTTGGTCTAGGATCTCCAGAACTCTATTTGGCAATGCTTTCTTGACAAAGTCGTGCAGATTTAAACCGTCTCTAAACATTTCATCAGTTGGCCTTTTACCTGTGAACATCTCCAGAAGCAAAATTCCGTAGCTATATACATCGCCTTCTTTAGATACTTTAGATCCTACTCCATACTCTGCGATTTAAAAAATTAATTAGCATTTGCCAAATTAAATGATTTATCATTGAAAAGTTAAATTATACCAGGAGCAGCATAACCGATAGTTCCTTTGATACCAGTTGCACTAATTCGATTCTGAGACATAGTATTGGCATTGGAAAGAAGCCTTGCTAAACCGAAATCACATACATGAGCGACCAAATTGTCATCCAGAAGGGCATTGCTCGGCTTCAAATCACAATGAACAATTGGTGTTTCACAGAGATCGTGAAGATAATACAGAGCTGACGCTATATCAATACCAGCATTAATTGTGTCGAGAAAGTTGAGGTTTTTCGATTGATTTTCACTGTGGACATCGGTATGCAACCATTTCTCCAAGCTCCCATTTCCCATGTATTCAAAGACCAAAGCTTTAAACTCATTGCCTTTTTGATCTTTGCTTGAGCAATAAGTTAACATCTTAACAAGATTTCGGTGCCTAATATTATGTAACACTTTGCATTCGGATATAAAGCTCTTCAGAGCACCATGTTGTTCAAGTTTAAGGACTTTGACAGCAACTGGTCTTTCTTGACAGTTCAAAAATCCTCTGTACACTGAACCGAAATTTCCAGATCCAATCAGATTAGCAGGCGAGAATCTATCTGTTGCTCGAAAGAGGTCTTTGTAAGATACCTTCAGAAAAAGCCGGTTCATCAATAGAAAGGATGCTGTTGAAAGATTCCGTTTTGAATTCCACTTCAAAAACACAAGAAAAACAATTGCTAAGATCGCCAAGACACCGAAAGTAGCACAAGGAATCACAATTGCAAGCTTGAACGCGAGAGACTTCCCTTCTTTCCTTTCGTTCTCAAGGCATTTTGGTAAATTGAGCTCTGGGATACCACCGCAAAGTTCACTATTCCCAACGAGAGAAAATGCACTTGCATTTTTGAAGACTCCTCCAGTTGGTATCCCCCCCTCGAGATCGTTGAAAGAAAGATTGAGATACATTAAATACTGAAAGCTCTGGAGAGCTTCAGGAATTGGTCCAGTCAAGTTATTTCGGGAAAGATCTAAATAGTGAAGGTTTTTGAGGGAAATGAAGGAAAAAGGGATGGATCCTTGAAAGGAATTATCTTGCAAGTACAGATATTCCAGGCTGAAACAATTTCCGATTGTTTGAGGAATTTCACCTGACAGGTTATTTCCAGAGATGAACAATGCGGTCAAACTAGAAAGTTTACCGATTTCTGAAGGAAGGTTTCCAGTTAATGAGTTGTATGATAAGTCAAGAACTTGTGATAGAGAAGAAAGACTTAAAATTTCTATAGGTATAGATCCGGTGAGCTTGTTATATGAAATGGACAAGATATTCAGATATTTCAGCTTTCCAATGCTCGAAGGAATAGTTCCTGCGAACTTGTTCCTTGCAAGGTACAAGATAGATAATCGAGTTAAGTTCGATAAAGAGGATGGAATCTGACCTGAAAATCTATTTGAAAACAAATCCAAAACTTGCAATTTGTGAAATTTGGCTATATAATTCGGAATAACACCAGTTATTTGGTTGTAGTTCATTACTAGCCCGACTAAATTGATGAGATTTTCTAACCCTGCTGGAATGGTGCCTCTTATTTGATTCCTACCGAAATAAAACAGACTGAGTTCACTTGACAGATTTGCCACAGAATTCGGTAAGACACCGCCGAAATTATTCCTGCCAAAATCCAAAATTTTCATCTTGGTACAGTTTGTCAGAGAAGTAATAAAATTCAAATCAGTACTTGAATTACTTCCCAGGTTATTTCCATGTAACCGAATCCGCCAAAGGTTTTTCAGATTCCCGAAATTCAATGGAACTTGACCCGAAAAGTTATTCCAACCAAGATCAATTATTTCCAATTGAGAAGCATTGGCTAATGAATTTGGGATTGACCCGCAAAATTCATTTTCACCAAAGCCGAAAAAGTTGAGATTTGGCAGGGTTAAGCCTATACTTTCCGGGAGACTCCCGGTTAAATGGTTCTGTGTCACTGCAAATTTTCGTAATGAAGAAATATTAAAAATCGATGGAGGGATAGTACCGGATAGTTGATTTGCTCCAACATGGAAAGTCACCAAGCTAGTCAATCTACCGATACCTTCAGGAATATTTCCAACCAAACTGTTGTATGTTACTTCAAAGGTAATTAGCGACGAAAGATTTCCCAATGAAGCTGGAATTTCTGCTCTCAGATTATTCTTGCTAAGTAAAAGCCACTCGAGCTTTTGTAAAGAACCGAGTTCTGGTGGGATTTTCCCTGTCAAATTGTTCCCTTGCAATCCAATCACCTTCAGCTGGGAACAACGCGACAAGTTGACAGGAATTTCGCCTGTCAAGGAGTTATTAACGACCAGGAAACTCTGGAGGCGAAATGAGCTGCCGATTTGTGGTGGAATTTGGCCAAGAAAAGTGTTGTTCTGAAGGTTGAAAAACCTGAGGAAACTGAGGTTGCCAATGTAAGGCGATATCGATCCGACTAGATTCTGCCCTCCTAACTCCAAATATGTGACTCTCTGGTGCTGGAGACTGCATTTGATTCCGAACCAGTTGCAGAAATGGAGAGAGTGGTTCCTTGAGTTTAAGATTTTGTTCGGGTCAGCAGTTATTCTTTCCTTGAACTTGAGCAATGCAATTCTGTCAGTTTCATTTCCCGAAGCATCGGCTTGCAGGCATAGTAAGTTGAGCAGAAATAAAAAAGTCAATAGGTATAATGATTTCATTTTTGTGGTATGATATGAGTTAAGGGGATGAAGATTATATACAAGGGCACAAGTACAAATATTAGCCTTGTGACAGTTGAATATATATTAAAACAAAATTGTCATGCAAATACTGAATAATTACTATACACAGTTGAATCAACTGCTCCATTTTTTAAGATAAACCATTTTGAGGCCAATGACCTTCAGTTTCCGTACTTTACCTTTGACTTTTGTAATCGTAATATAATCTTTTCTAAGCAGAACATAAGCATATGTAAAATTTATTACGGTAAATTGATGTTAAAAGACTTTGGCCCCATTCTCTTGAACTATAATTCAGTTCAGTCCACTTCAGTTCAGTCTATTTCAGTTCAGTTCAATTAAGCAATGCGTAGTTGTAAATTTACAGTTCAGCTCACTTCCGTTCATTTCAATCAACTTCAGTTTAGTTCACCTTTCAGAATTCGAAAAGATAAGTGCGTTAAAGTTTGAGAAATATGTCATTATGTATAACTTATATCATATAGCTGGGCTAATTACTCAGGTTGGTAACAATTCAGTTCCAAACAATTCGGAATTAATCTGATGTGAACACTAAGATGCCAATTGATCTTATGTTCAAGTTGACCTTTCATTATTTATTATCCAGAGTTTTTTTTATCTTCCGTACTTTTCCCCTTGTCAACTAAGAAACTATTAATGTCATCAAGCAATTAACTGAACTCAGCCAAAAATTCTATATAAAAGCATAATCATATTAAATATCAATGCAGAGGAAGTCAGAAAGCAATAATCTAACAAATTATGTCTACAAAAATATACAATTAAGCATTTTATGAATACAAGTAATCAAAGAATACTTTATATAATACAACTAATTTAATGAGAAAAACATATCATTTTCTACCTAATTATTATTTTTATATCAGTATTTGCATTTGTTTTGTCAACCTATATCTGAAAATAGTATGTTCAATGTGAATACAAAATAAAAATTGGTTTATTAAGATGGACAAATTTTGACGAAAAGCACTGTTTAATACATTTGAATGAATGCACTTTTAAAAAAATAAAATGTCTCTAATGACTTGACTTATAAAAAAAATCAAAAGGATAAATGCACGAGTTTACCGATTAAACCAGACAAACATGTTTGTATGATAATGAAGAGAATATGCATCCGTAATTGTGCTTGAAGAAGAGTAGGTAACACCAGTCTCAGTGAAATTGGGGAGCAGCGATTTAATGGCTGTTGGGAATGCTTCACTACCTGCCAGTTAGGGTTTGGGCTTTTTCTAGTAAGTATTGCTATTCATCGTCGAGCTATTTAGCACGACGTCGAGAGTCACTGTGAGTAATAAGAAGGTGGATGCGATGCGAAGTCCAGTCTCCATACACAGTAAGGAAAGGTCGCTGGTGTTGTACGGTGTGGAACATTGCTGGGCAAACAAATATCCCACATTGCTAAGAAAGTTGGAGAGTGAATGGTTTATAAGTGTCGACAATATATCCCCAATGGTATGAGGCCTTTTGGGGTTAAAGCCCAAGAGCAAAACCATGAGGGCTTAGGCTCAAAGTGGACAACATCATACCATGTGTGGGGGTATCTGGCGTCCATGAAGCTTCCGTTGAGCACAACAATTGGTAGCAGAGCCATGCTCTGATGTTAGCCGTGTGAGTGGATCCCCAGAGAATCGAATAAAAGTGGAGACGCCCAATTTGATCACCAATGTTCGTGAATCCGGTAGTGCTCTATGTAAGGCGTGTCCTCCATCGCATTAGAGATGAAAAATATCGGTTTGTAGAGAATGTCCGGATGGTTGATCGGTCTAGGGGAGGCTCGATGAATATTTGTTCGAGGGGAGGAATGTTGGGCAAACAAATATCCCACATTGCTAAGAAAGTTGGAGAGTGAATGGTTTATAAGTGTGGACAATATCCCCAAGGGAAATTGTCACTTATGAATCATTTGGCGAAAATAAATACCAAAATAATCCAATAAGCAAATCATATCTTTCTAACCATTTTAAGTTTTCCTTTTTACCTTTATACGCCATATTCACGTCCCATGCAATTTGGTGGCTTTTTTTTAATTTGTTTGGCTTGTTTTGCATTTATTTCTCAAACGGTTCATTTTTTTGACATGCCGCTCTAATGTTTTTTGGTCGTCTCATTTTTATCATTCAAAAGCCATCCATTGTTATATATTTTTTCTAAATTTTTTTTGAACTGTTATATATCTGTTATAATTCTAATATAAGTCTCTTTGTATTTGCAATGCTCATTGAACTGTAATACATCTGCTATAAATCTATTATTAATTTGTTATAAGTCTAATATAAGTTTGTTATAAGTCTAATATAAGTATTTTTGTATTTCAAATACTTATTGAACTATTAGATATCTAATATACAATTGTTATAAATCTGTTATGAATATGTTACAAGTCTAATATAAGTCTTTTTGTATTTGCAATGCTCATTAAACTGATATACATATGTTATAACATATATATAACACATTTCTATTAGATTTATAGCAGATTTATAGCAGATTTGTAACAGATACAAAAGAGCATACAAATCGTGCCAACCACTTTTATAATAGTCATATCTAATACAAAACTGTTATAAATTTGTTATATATTTCATCAAACACATGTATTAGACTTTTATGAGGCTTGTAGCATACATACATATTTATTTTAGGTTTATAACAGATATATAACAAATTTATAACAGATTTGTAATAGTTATAAAAAACATACATATTACGCCAAACAATTTTATAATAGTCATATCTAATACAAAAATGTTATAAATTTGTTATATATTTCATCAAACACATGTATTAGACATTTATCAGGCTTGTAGCAGACACATAGTTGCTAAAAGCGCTCGCTTTTGAACTTGAAGGGCAAAAGCGCAGCGAAGCGCACCGTTTGCGCTTTTGTTAAGACAAAGAAAAGGGGAGTGTAAAGCGCAAAAAAGCGCACGCTTTTGTTATATAACATAGACTTATGACAGATTTATATTAGATATGTAATGGTTTCAATAATCATTCCAAATACAAAGAAACTTATATTAGACTTATAACAGATGTATATTAGATATGTAATAATTCAATAAGCATTACAAATACAAAGAGACTTGTATTAGAGTTATAACGAACTTATATTAGACTTCTAACGGATTTATAATAGATTTCTAACAGATGTATAACAGTTTAATGAGCATTACAAATACAAAGAGACTTATATTAGGATTATAACACATATATAACAGATATATAACAGATGTATATTGGATATGTAATTGTTCAATAAGCATTATAAATACAAAGAGACTTATATTAGACTTATAACGAACTTATTTTAGACTTATAACAGATTTATAATAGATTTATAACAGATGTATAACAGTTCAATGAGCATTGCAAATGCAAAAAGACTTATATTATAATTATAACACATATATAACAGTTTGAAAAAAATTTGGAAAAAATATATCATAATAGATGACGTTTCGAAGATAAAAATGAGATGAACAAAAAACTCTAAAGCGGGCATGTCAAAAAATGAAAGGTTTGAGATAAATGCAAAATAAGTCAAAAAATTGAAAATAAACACCCAAAACGCATGAACTTGTATAAGGATATATGAAAAGTCATTAAAAGCGTATAATGGTGATATAAAAAGTAATTAAATTTGTGGTATTTTGCTTTGAGTTATTTTGGTAATTTAATAAAAGTTTACATGAAATTCTTTTTGCTAAACTAGTGCATTTAGGTGTTTTTCCTTATCCCCAATGGTATGAGGCCTTTTGGGGGTAAGCCCAAGAGCAAAACCATGAGGGCTTAGGCCCAAAGTGGGCAATATCATGAGGCTTTTACATAAATAGACAAAAAAGGAAAAAAATTTAGCCCAAAAAAATAATAATAACATAAATAACAAAATATGGGAAAATATTCCCAGAAATACATTCCAAAAGAAAAAGAAATAACAGCATTTCATTCTCCTCTCTCGATATCGCCGGTGCTCATCGTTCTCCTCTTCCACAACCGGTGTCCTTCTCCTTCTCCCTTTATTAGTCGCCGTCATCATCCTCTTCTCCTCTTCCTCTTCTAGAATCACTTCTCTTTCCGTCCCTAGTTGCTCAGCTTCTCCTAATATCCCCGACAATAAAAATACAAACTCTAACTCACTCACTACTTCTCCTGATCGTTCCGGTTATCGCCGGAAAGTCATTCAATCCGTTGGTCTAACTCCTAGCGCTCCAAGAACACGATTGATGTTCTTCAACGCATAAAAAATGTCTCTCTACCTCTACTTTCTATTGGATTTTTAAATGATTTTTTCAATGCGTTGTTTTTGTGACCTACTTGATTATTCGTGTCTTTGTAGGTAGTGTTGATTGGAGGTGGTTCCTCCCAATTCTGTTCAGAATTATATTTTACAATTATGCACATGAAGTGTTTGTAGAAATGCCTGAATGAAGTTTGATTAATGAGTATTTGATTTATATTGGTTCTTACATATTAATAATTCCTTGTCAGATTCTGTAGTTGAGGGGAGTGTGAATTGGATTGTTCTTTTTATTGAATATGTGGAAGAGTCTTTTCTCCTTCTTTGGTCCCTAGTATGCCATGGAGACCTAGAAGTCCACTCCAAAATCAAAATGAGTTGGTATCTTATCTATCTTATGCATATGCATTTTCTATCTAGTGCTTGGGGTTGATACAATTAGTAATTGGAGGAATATTAGTGCAGGGAAAAATAGACTACAGTAAAATAATAAGGTTATACAGTAGCATGACACTACAAGCCACTATCTTAGTATCTTGAAGCTTATATTTGTTCAATTCATCATTATACCTGCCATCAAATTTCATTATTTCATCTATTCAATCTTGAATGACACTGACTATTAAGTTTCTTTATGCGAATTAAAGTTTGATTAATGAGGATTTGATTTATATTGGATGTCTGTTGGATTTCTATTGGTTCTTATATATTAATAATTCCTTGTTAGGCCTGTAGTTAAGGGAAGTGTGAATTGTATTGTTCTTTTTGTTGAATAGGTGGAAGAGTCTTTTCTCATTTTTGCATTGAGGCGCACAAGGCTCATCCAAGGCGTACAAAGGCGTGTCCGAGGTGCTTGCCTAATGAACCTTACCTCGCTTGACCCTCCACGAGGCGATGACCCTTGTGCCTCGAGCGGCTTGCGCCAGAGGCACGCCCGAGGAGCACGCCGGTAACAACAATGTTATACCTGCAATCAAATGTCAATATTTTATCTGTTCAATCTTAAATGACACTGACTATTAAGGTCCTTTATGTAAAACTAAAGTTTGATTAATGTGTATTTGATTTATATTGGATGTCTGTTGGATTTCTATTAGTTCTTACATATTATTAATTCCTTGTCAGGTTCTGTAGTTGAGGGAAGTGCAAATTGTATTGTTCTTTTTATTGAATTAGAATGTGAGAACATGTAAATTGTATTGTCAGGGATACAATTTATTCAATTTGTTTGATTAATGAGTAATTGTTTGGAAGTATGATGTAACTTGTTCTTAAGTCTTTTATAATTATAATTAAAGCAGTATTTGGATAGATTTATTACATCTTCTTCATCAAAATATCTTATTATAATACTGATATTCTGTTTCAAAATAAATTGCAGCGATTCAGGTATCTTTAGGCTAAGCTTTTTGGAGTACATGACTGAGCAAAAAGCAATCCTAGATCAGTTTGATGGCCAAATTCACAGAACACGATTGGCTAGCTTTGAGCTTATATAGGCATGGAAGGGAATATCTAAAAAACAAACTTGAGAACCACGAGCAATATATCGACACAATAAACAATCATTAGAGATATTTTTGATGATCAATTATGTTTGAACTCTGGAAATCTTGTGTAATTAGGGATCTAAGTAGTTGGAATTGATGTCCATTTGAACATATTTGAAGTTTACAAGATATGAAATTGTCTTCTTCTACCAGAATACAATATCTATTCGCAATTCAATTGAAAAAGTATGACACTTACAGTAGATATCGGACATGTTTAACATATGAAACAGAAAGTTAGAAAAACTTTCAAGAATGACAGCTATACACTGGTATCAACACGGATCATATACAATGCCTATAGAAATCCCGTAGAAAAACATTATATATCCTATAGAAATCCTATAGACATCAAACATTTATCAGTAGACAGCAAAATCATACCACTTAATTCAAACAAAGTAAAAAAAAAAAGAAATAGTAATTAAAAATGATCATTATTCAATATACAAAATAACAAATGACCATCTATTAGAAATCTATTGAAACAGTAACTGAAAACACACAAGTCAATTACATATACCAGTACAAATGTCTAATATCAACTACAAAACAAGTGATAATTGAAATTTAAAATATACTTCTACATATATTGTAACGACCCAAAATTTTAGAACTAAATTATATTGAGATATAAAAGTATAAAATAATATGGATATTATGAATTTCCATATTTTAACATTTTTCTTTTATGTCATTAGATAAGAAATAAGGGTTAATTAAGTTGGAGGGAAAATTTAGGCATTTAATTAATTGTTCAAGGGCATTATTGAATATATATATCATATATCCAACTTCTTCTTCTTTTTCATCATCTCCTTCTCCTGCATATCCATATTCTTCCTCATCTCACCCTTATCAAAATTTTCCCTAATCTAAAAGCTTCCGATTTCTTCGATTTAACTTCAAATTCTTGTTAGAAATCGATCCTTAAGTCCTCTATCATCATCAATTTCAGAGAATCAAGACTAGAAGAAGAGGATTTCAGTTTTTAAGGTTCGGATGAATAGTAATCTAAATTTGAGGTGAGTGATTTTTGATGAAATTAAAGCTTAATTAGTAGAATTTATGGTAGATTAAACATATTTACGGTATTAGGAAGTTTATTTATACAATATCTTGATAGAATTATTACATGGCTATTGTAGAGGAAGCTAATACTAGTAAAGGACAAGGGAAAGAGGTGGAAGAGAACTAGAAAGAGCTTAGAAAAAGGTTTGTGTCTCTAATTTCAATTTCTCGGTTTTTTGGAAATTTCCAAATTTGTATCCCTGTTTTGTTTTAATGTTTTCTCTTGTTATATAAATCCGATTTGAATGATTCTTGATTCTATTGATATCTACAAAAACTAAGGAATATATTTTTAGAAAAAACCTTGTTGAATTTTGTTCGTTTTTAATGTGACATTTTCATTTGAAGTTGAGTCATGGAATCTATTTTTGGAAAAATCTCAGCTTTGTGCACTGTTTAGTATTTTGATCATAACTTTGGTTATAAAATTTGGATTTCTGTGATTCTGTGGATTTGGAAAGCTGAGACATGTAGATAATTATATTTAGAAGAAACTTCTTCAATTCGATGATGTTTTAATAGTGAAAAATGCAGGGGAAGTCAGGTCACGAAATCTGGAAATTTCTGAAAAATATGAATATTGATTATATTGTGTTTTAATTGAAGTTTGATGCTTAAAAATTTAGGATTTGAATTTCTTAATTATTGAAGTTATGTTGAATTATGTTTGATGGTTTATACTAGAATTTTTAAGATGTTAATTTGATTTATTGCCCTTAGTAAACGAGTATGAAATGAATCCGGGTATATTGGCGCCAATAAAGGGGGGTACAGTACTGTACAAATAATTGAAGCTTTGGCTTCGGGCTTCGACTGGTATTCTGATAAAAATATATTGATATTGAAGCTTCGGCTTTGGGCTTGACCGAGATATTGATTTTGAAGCTTCGGCTTTAGGCTTTGTGCCGACAATTGGAGCTTCGGCTTCGGGCTTAGTGCCGCCTCTGTATCCAATACTGTTATCACTACTTAGTTTAGTTTGGGCAAATGAAGAATAATGTGATACGGTTTAAGTAAATTGAATGACGGATTTATTTGTTAAAATGCATGTATTTGAATTTCATATATTTGGTTTTAAAATATGCTTTTATGATATTTTTTAGCACAATTAAATGTATTGTGTTATAAATCTTTATGAAATCGAAATTACTGTACACCACTAAGCAAATTGCTTAGCGTGTAGTTGTTTTTCTACACGTAGGTTTGGTGGAGATTTGTAGATAGCTTGGACCAAAGTGGTATAAGTGGATCAACTTGAAGAGCATATAAGGAAAGACTCGAGGTGGATTTGTATTTTAATGTAATATTATGATTTATAGAATAATGGCATGTACTAGATATTGTGAGAAGTGTGAAATGTATATTGTTGATATTCGGAGTTATAACTTCTGGCGTGTATTTATGAATGTTAAAGTTTTGGAATTAACATACATAAGTATTGAGAGTGAATCTGTTTAAGTATTAATGTGAAACTTACTGAATTAGTAGATAAGATATCGGAGGTTATCGGTACTGTGATAAGATATTGGAGGTTATCGTACTGTAGCACTCCCTATAAAGGGGGTGTTACATTTATTGGTATCAAAATGAGATTTAGGCGATTCTAGGACTAGTATGTACATGCCATTTAGGATATAAATATGCTGTGTTAGTTGTTTGATCCACTTTGGTCCAATTTTCAGGAATAAGTAATGGCTAGTAGTAGTAACAATTAGAATGAGGAAGAGGATGCTGAGAGTACAGTCCATATTGGGCATGGGGATGAACAAAGACATGCACCTCCACCAATTTATGGCTTTCCCGAACAACCTACTCCAGCACAAGCTACTTTACTTCAGCATATGACTACTGAAGTAATCACATAAGTACTTCAAAATATACCAATCCCTCAAGTTCCTGTAGTACCTCACATTGAAAGAAGAGAGGAGAGAACTCCTCTTAAAAGAATCAAGAAACTTCCGGCTGATGACTTCAAAGGGGACACAGTGAATCCTGCATTTGCAGAAGATTGGCTTGATCGTACTAAATGGTGTATGACTAGGCTTCATTTTACAGATGAAGAGAGATTAGACTATATGCAAGGTTTACTCAAAGAAGCAAGGAGGTGGTGGTATAACATTGTGAGAGAAAGGCACCTCGGAGAAATCACTTGGGGTCTTTTCTTGGAGCAATTTGACAAGAAGTACATTAGCGAATGATTCAAAGATGAGCAGAGGAATTTGTTCTTATCTTTGAGATGGGGACGAATGACTCTATCAGAATATGAAATTCAATTCCTCAAACTCGAGAGGTATGCTCATGATATCATTGACAGTGAATTAAAGCGATGCAAGAGATTCGAGGATGGGCTAAATGATGAAATTAGAGTGCATTTACTTGCACAAAAGATTAGGGTGTTCAATGACTTGGTTGATGCTGCTATGGGCATTGAGAAGATCAATTCAGATAGGTAACAAAGAATGGCTAAAAGATCTGGATTTCAAAAGGGGTCGCAGGGTCTAGCTAGTTCAAAATCTCCAAGTAAGAAACAGAAGGGAACATCAGAATAAACATAATCTCATTTCAGAGGGTTTTCACCGAGACAAACCACAAGTATGGGGTCAGCGGCTAGTGTACCTTCAGGTCAAGGTAGAGGAAATATTCCACAATGTTCTAATTGTGGAAGGATACATATAGGGGAATATTGGGGAAAAGGTAAATTCTGCTTTAAATGTGGCTCGAGGGAACATTTGATTGCAAATTATCCTCAAAGAAAGATAAGTACATCTGCACCTACCATAGTTCCTACTCCTACAATGCAAGGTGGAAGAGGAAGGGGAAGAGGAAATGCTAGTGGTTCAAAAGGACATGATGTGGCTCAACAAGCACCGCAGAGTGGTAGATCGAGAGGAATGGCACGAAGTTATGCAATCCGAGGGCCTGAGACTCGGGAATCTACTGAAGTTATTGTCGGTAAATTTTCATTCTTTAATCATGATGTATATGCTTTGATAGATCTTAGTTCATCTCATTCATATATATGTAATGCTTTAGGACAAGAGAAAGGGTTACATGTAGAAAATTAGGAGAAAATATTGAAGTGGCTAATCCTTTAGGATACAGTGTGATAGTAAACAAAGTGTATATGAATTGCCCTATTAAGATTCAACATTAACTTTTCCTTGCGAATTTGATTGAGTTACCTTTCCGAGATTACGATGTTATCTTGGGAATGGATTGGTTATCGGAACATCGAGCTGTGGTAGATTGCAAAAACAAAAGAATGTCACTTCAAGTTTTTGATGGAGAAGAAATAGTTATCATGGGGGAAAGATTAAATTATCTCTGTAACATAACTTCTTTTATGAAGACTAAAAGGCTGGTTAGGAAGGGATGTCAAGCCTACCTAATCTTTGCTCTAGAATCAAAGCAAGGTGAGTTAGAATCGTAGAATATTCCTATGGTATGTGATTTTCCCGATGTATTTCCAGAAAAACTACCGTGGTTGCCACCGAAAAGAGAGATAAAATTCGCAATTGATGTATTGCCGGATATTGCACCAGTATCCAAAGCACCATACAGAATGGCGCCTGCTGAACTGAAAGAGTTGAAGATCCAGTTGCAAGAATTGTTAGACAAAGGATTCATACGCCCGAGTATATCCCCGTGGGGTGCACTAGTGTTGTTTGTTAAGAAGAAAGATAGGTCGCTCCGATTATATATTGAAAACCGGGAGTTGAATAAATTGACAGTGAAGAACAAGTATCCATTGCCAAGGATTGAAGACTTACTTAATCAACTCAAGGGTGCCAAATACTTCTCCAAGATTGATTTGCGATCGGGTTACTATCAGATGAGAGTGAAAGATGATGATATTGCAAAGACGGCTTTTTGAACCAGATATGGGCACTATGAATTTTTGGTGATGCCATTTGGTCTTACTAATGCACCAGTAGCATTTATGGACCTTATGAACGGTGTCTTTTACTTATATTTAGACAGTTTTGTAGTGGTTTTCATTGATGACATTTTGGTGTATTCTAAGTCATGGGAAGAGCATGATCAACATTTGTGGATAGTCTTCCGAACTTTGAGGGAAAGTAAATTATATGCCAAACTTAGCAAATGTGAGTTTTGGCTTAAAGAAGCTTCTTTCTTAGTCCATGTTGTTTCTCTAGAAGGAATTAAAGTGGATCCTAATAAGATAAAAATAGTTGTAGAATGGAAACCACCAAAGCACCCTATAGAAGTCAGAAGTTTCCTTGGCTTAGTAGGGTATTGTAGAAGATTTGTGAAGGGATTTTCAGTCATTGCTGCCCCGCTGATGAAACTACTTCAAAAGAATGTAAAATTTGAGTGGAATGATAAGTGCCAAGAAAGTTTTGAGAAGTTGAAGGCAATGTTGACAAAAGCACCCATCCTTACCCAACCAGAGCCTGGAAAAGACTTTATAATCTATAGTGATGCTTCACATAGTGGTCTTGGGTGTGTTTTGATGCAAGAACGGAAAGTGATTGCCTATGCTTCCATGCAATTGAAGAATCATGAAAGGAATTATCCTACTCATGATTTAGAAATGGCTGCAATAGTCTTTGCCTTGAAAATTTAGTGACACTATCTTTACGGAGAAAAATGTTATATTTATATAGATCACAAAAGCTTGAAATATTTGCCAACACAGAAGGAGTTGAATTTAAGGCAGAGAAGGTGGATGGAATTCACTAAAGATTACGATTGTCTTATTAATGACCATCCAGGAAAGGCTAATATAGTGGCAGATGCTCTCAGTAGAAAGATAATGATGGCACTAAGGGCTATGAATACGGGGTTAGCTCTTACCAGTGGTAGTGCCTTAATTGCAGAATTGAAGATTCAACCTGTACTACTACAACAGGTTAAGCAAGCATAAAATGAAGATGATGACTTGAAGGTCATTCGAGCAAGGACACAAGTAGGTATTATAGACAACTATATGGTTCGAGAAGATGGTGTCTATATTTTAAAAATGAACTATGTGTGCCCAACAATGAAGAATTAAAGAAGAATATCTTACATGAGGAGCATAGTAGTCCTTATGCGATGCATCCAGGAGCAAACAAGATGTACCAAAATTTGAAGAGCCATTATTGGTGGAATGGGATGAAGAAAGACATTACTAACTATGTTTCTTAGGTTAAAGTCGAACATCAAGTTCCTTCTGGATTGTTGCAACAAATAACAATTCCAGAATAGAAATGGGAGAGAATCACAATGGAATTCGTGACGTCTTTCCCACTTGCACAGAAGAAATATGATGCAGTGTGGGTTGTTGTAGATAGATTGACAAAGTCTGCCCACTTTCTTCTAGTTAGGATGGATTATTCACTTGATAGGTTGGCTCAATTATATGTAGATGAGATAGTGCGGCTACACGGAGTGCCTGTTTCAATCATTTCTGACTAAGATCCAAGATTTACTTTGAGATTTTGGAAGAAGTTGCAAGAATCCTTAGGTAGTAAACTTCATTTTAATACTTCATTTCATCCTCAAATAGATGGTCAATCTGAAAGAGTAATTCAAGTGTTGGAAGACATGATGTGAAGTTGTATCATTGAATTTAAGGGAAGTTGGGATAAGTATTTATCCCTCATGGAGTTTTCCTATAATAACAGCTATCAGTCAAGCATACAAATTGCGCCATATAAAGCATTGTAGGGAAGAAAATGTCGAACTCCATTATATTGGACCGAGCTTAGTGAAAACAAGATTGTGGGAGTGGATTTGATTCAGAAGACAAAGGAGAAGGTAAAACTTATTCAAGAAAGACTGAAGGTTGCATCGGATAGACAAATATCTTATGCTGATCTAAAAAGAAAAGACATTACTTATGAAGTGGGGGATATAGTATTTCTCAAAGTGTCTCCTTGGAAGAAAGTCCTGCGATTTGGCAAGAAAGGTAAGATCAGTCTGAGATTCATTGGCCCATATGAGGTTATAGAGAAGGTTGGACCGGTAGCTTATCGGTTGGCACTACCCCTAACGCTCGACAAAATTCATAATGTGTTCCATATGTCGATGTTAAGGAGATATAGATCAGATCTATCACATATCTTATCTCCTAATGTCGTAGAAATCGAACCTGACCTGACATATGAAGAGGAACCGATACAAATCTTGGCAAGAGAAGTTTAAAAATTGAGAAACAAGTCTATTCCATTGGTAGAAGTACTTTGGAGGAATCATAAGGTTGAAGAAGCAACTTGAGAACCGGAGGATACAATGAAAACTCAATATCCGCAACTATTTTCAGGTAATTTTCGAGACAAAAATTCATAAGAGGGGGAGAATTGTAACAACCCGAAATTTTTGAACTAAATTATATTGAGGTGTAAAAGTATAAAATAATATGGATATTATGAATTTCCATATTTTAACATTTTTCTTCCATATCATTATATAAGAAATAAGAGTTAATTAAGTTAGGCATTTAATTAATTGTTCAAGAGCATTATTAGAATATATATATATATATATATCATATATCTTACTTCTTCTTCTTCATCATCATCTCCTTCTCCTGCATATCCATATTCTTCCTCATCTCACCCTTATCAAAATTTTCCCTAATCTAAAAGTTTCCGATTTCTTCAATTCAACTTCAAATTCTTGTTAGAAATTAATCCTTAAGCCCTTTATCATCATCAATTTCAGTGAACCAAGACTAGAAGAAGAGGATTTCAGGTTTTAAGGTTCTGATAAATAGTAATCCAAATTTGAGGTGGGTGATTTTTGATGAAATTAAAGCTTATTTAGTAAAATTCATGGTAGATTAAGCATATTTATGGTATTAGGAAGTTTATTTATACAATATCTTGATAGAATTATTACATGACTATTGTAGAGGAAGCTAATACTAGTAAAGGACAAGGGAAAGAGGTGAAAGAGAACTAGAAAGAGCTTAGAAAAAGGTTTGTGTCTCTAATTTTGATTTCTCGGTTTTTCAGAAATTTCCAGATTTGTATCTCTGTTTTGTTTTAATGTTTTCTCTTGTTATATAAATCCGATTTGAATGATTCTTGATTCTATTGATATCTACAGAAACTAAGGAATATATTCAGAAGAAACATTGTTGAATTTCGTTCATTTTCAATGTGAAGTTTTTGTTTGAAGTTGGGTCATAGAATCTGTTTTTGGAAAAATCTCAGCTTTGTACACTGTTTAGTATTTTGATCATAATGTTGGTTATACAATTTGGATTTCTATGATTCTAGAGGATTTAGAAAGATGAGACATGTGGCTAATTATGTTTAAAAGAAACTTCTTCGATTTGATGATGTTTTAATAGTTAAAAATGCAGGGGAAATCAGGTCACGAAATCTAAAAATTTCTGAAAAATATGAATGTTGATTTTATTGTGTTTTAATTGAAGTTTGATGCTTTAAAATTTAGTATTTGAATTTCTTAATTATTGAAGTTATGTTGAATTATGTTTGATGGTTTATACTGGAATTTTTAAGATGTTAATTTGATTTATTGCTCTTAGTAAACGATTAGGAAATGAATCCAAGTAGATTGGCGCCAATAAAGGGGGGTACAGTACTGTACAAATAATTGAACCTTTGGCTTCAGGCTTCGGCTGGTATTCTGATAAAAATATATTGATATTGAAGCTTTGGCTTCGAGCTTGATCGAGATATTGATATTGAAGCTTCGGCTTTAGGCTTAGTGCCGCCCCCGTATCCAATACTGTTATCACTGCTTAGTTTACTTTAGGCAAATGAAGAATAATGTGATACGGTTTAAGTAAATTGAATACTGGTTCGGCCCTGCCTACATCTAGTCTCCGAAGTTTGCTTCCTCTGAGCTTATCCACTAGTGGATTCCTTTCTAACTAACAGGAATCAAGCCTTACAGATTTGTCTTCGGATGGTAACCCCTTCCGAAAGTAGGATATACCACTAGAAGCACCAACTTCTAGCTGAGTCCTCTTCCATTTAGTAGGATAATCCACTTAGCCTTCTACCTCGAATCTAAGCTGAGTCCTACAGGGAGATCTTCACTCAAAGCACCTACTTCAAGCTATTTCCCTAATCTCTCAACTCACTCAAGTTGGAGATCCTTA
This sequence comes from Euphorbia pulcherrima, assembly GCA_947683365.1. Taxonomy (NCBI): domain Eukaryota; kingdom Viridiplantae; phylum Streptophyta; class Magnoliopsida; order Malpighiales; family Euphorbiaceae; genus Euphorbia; species Euphorbia pulcherrima. The sequence continues at coordinate 13,554,491 of CANTUS010000016.1, forward strand.
CTCTTTGGTTTTTAACAAAGGGTTGATTTTTAGATTTCCTCAAGTTTATAGTCTCACTTGGGAGTCCTTACAAATAGATTTTGAATAAAGGGTTCTTAGAGGGATTGTATCAACTAATTGAATGAGTATTGCTTTGTTACTTGCTTTTTTTAAATCAACCAGTTGACCTGCTCATTTGGTGAAGAGGTCCTTTTATAGGCTTTGATCATAAATGTACCCATTTGTGGTTGGTAAGCTTTCATTTAATCTTCACCCTTGATCAGGTTGATGTGGAGCTTCCGGATCCATTGATCAATCCGTTAGACTGCATTCTGATCCATTTGAAATCTTGGGATTGAGGTTGGAAAGTTGTCAGTGATCGTTTTGCTTGTCATTTTATGATGCACCAACTTTCATACCATTTTCTCTATGATGTGTGCTCCACGCATGCCTTTATTAGTCTTGGAGAAAAAGGTAGTTAGCTTTTCTCTGTCCGGTGTTAGACCCTTTTGACTTTTCTCTGAAATGTGCAAGTTGTCATTTTTTCTTTATCTTGGGGAAAGGATCTTTGACTTCCATAGACCAAAAAGGGTAAAGGGAAAAGTATATTTGAAAACTTTCCCTATATTTGAAATATAGGTCTTTCGGATGTCTTTTAGACCTATATACTCCGGATTTATCTTCCGGAGATGGCTTCAATCAGTTCTTCCGGATGCTGGTTTTGAAGGACAAAAATTTGTTTCCTTTCCAAACTTTGTCCGGATGATTTCCTCTAGTGCTTAGGTTTTTAAGTTGTTCAATGGATGATTTGTATCTTGATCTTTATCTAGATTCTTCCATTTGGATTTGGGAGAACTACATACATTATTTTTGTTTCTTTCAAACTTGATCCGGATTTATTTTTAGATTTTTATCCGGATCATTGTTTCCCAACAATCTCCCCCATTTGATGGAAACAAAAACTTAAGTCATCTAATCATGGGTGTAGGAACTTAGTCTTTTACAATGGGTCCCCCATAATTTTAGTATCCTAGCTCCCCTATAATTTTATGATTCCTACTTCTAAGTTTATTTTAGTACAATTACAGATTATACTTTAGGAGCGATTGTTTTGATAGTTAAGATTTTTCACTTCATATATACTTCTACTGTTAACAATGGTTAACATCATGAAGTTCAGTATTACAATTTACAGAAATACATATAAAGTAAATCTAGCTATTACATGAGTATTACAAAATTATCTACCTAGCTTAACTATCTCTTTGAATCGACCACTCTTCCGGACTTGCAGCTTTTTTCCCTTGCCACTTCCTTCTCCTTGATGACTCTGATCTTCCTCCCCCTTTTTGCTTCCATCAAGAGGATCAGTAACCATATAGGTCACTTGTCCCAAGATTGCTGCCATGTAGAGGAGTAGATAGAGTAGTCTTTGTTGCCTTTAGCCTGCTCATCAATAATATGATCCACTATGGGCAGAGTCAAATAATAAGGACGAAGGGACCGTCGGAGTTGATCATAGGATTGTGAGACTTGAGGAAGGATTTGTAGAATGTGCTCTTGGTCCTTGGGATCAAAATAAGGAAATATGGCCCTGGTAAGAGTAGTCATACCTTAGCTCATGAATCCTAACTCCCCTATGGCTTGAACAAGGTTGTACAAGACTGGTATGAGCTGACTTTTTGGAATGGTCAGAGACGAGGAAGATCCGGAGATAGATAATTTATTTATTTTGGCTTGAAGGAGGGTGATTTCATCGCTAAGGCCCTTTCGGATGTTGTGGATAGACTCTGTTTGATCTTTTAGCTCTTTGGAGACAGTCTTCTTCCAGTCATTTTTTGTTTGCTCAATACCGGAGTTCCTAGCTTGCATCTCATCACCCATATCATCTAGGATTTTCTCTTTGAGTTTAGGGATGGTTTTATCTATGAAGTTGGCAAGAATTTCCTGAGTTACTTGCTAATCAGTCTCCAGGCTCAGTAGAGTAGGTTTCAAATCTCTGTCTTCCATGAATTTGGTCAAGTTTTCAAACTTGCAATCAATATAGTCCTTGATTTTTGTGGATAGATCAGTGGCAGATGAGGACATTTTTTCTAGGACAGTAGCCCAATTATCAGAGGCCAAAGTATTAGCTTGACTGGCATGGCAATTTGCTGTAGAGGCACTTTCTTTTAGCTCATTTAGAAGTGGCTGGACCTCAGATAGGGAAGCTATTGCTAGAGCTCCTAGAGTTGGAAAGTTCATGACTTGTTGCTTAATTTTAGGGAGATAGTTCAAACTCTCTTTAATCTCACCCAAATCATTTTGAACTACTTTATCAGATTTTTGCCTCAGCAATTCCTTCTCAACTGCTTTAAGGTGAGTGTAGATTATCAGGAGACTCTTCTTGACAAATGCTTCTTCATGTTGCCTCCTGAAGCAGTTTAAGAGCGGCACCGACTTTGGAGTCTTTGGTGTTTCCATCAGGAAGAGTCACTGATTTTGTACGAGGAGGAAATTTTTTGTTTGGCGGTCCGGATGAGTCATCATCGGATTAGCTAGATTTATTTTCGGACCTAGAGCTGCTTTCGGAGGGACTATCATCTTCTGAGCTAGAGCCTTCATCTACTCCTTTCTCTTCTCCACCCTTATTCCCTTCCATTTCCTCCAGAGCAGCTTCACCTATTGGGTCCACTTTAGAAGTGTGCCCTTTGGAACTCAGACTCTCTCCCTCCTCCGAAGTTATTTCATCCGGGTTTGGCACTATGTCTTTAGATACATTATGAGAGATTGTAGCCAATTTGTGCTCTTCATGATCAGAATTGGGATGAAAGAGATCAGGGGTTACCTCTGTGGTTTGTAGTGTCTAATCCTGATGGTTGACTTCATCCTTCTTCTCTACTTCCAGCCTTGCCTCTGAATGGTTGGAACTGTCCTCAACCACCCCTACAACTGCCTTTTCAGGACTTTCTGTTCCTCCCTTAAGCATGTTGGCATTTTCCTTAACATCCTTCTCTAGTGCCTTTTTAGGACTTTCCAGATTAATGACTTCATTTCTGGATTCAAGCAGATTTTTTGGAAGTGGTCTTGTTCTATCAGCAAAGATAAATTTATCAGCTTTCGGAATCTTTGACAGAGCGTCCATATCTTTTGGATCTATGAGAATTGGGGGAACTTGAGATGATGCAACAGGTCCTTCAGTTCTCCCCCGATTTATTTATTTGTTGTCTTTTATTGCTGCTTGAATGACGTCGTATTGCTCATCATCTTTCCCCACAATTTTTGTTGTGTCGGGAACATTTTTCCTTTGCTGGACTTTGCTTTTTCTAAAGTGGCTCTCTCCCTATACTGCTTGGCTTCCTCATTCAGAATTATTCCAGTGAGCCTCCTGCCTTCATTAGCTTTCTTTTCTTGGGCAGCAAGGGCTTCATCAAAAGTGAGTCCTTTTCTCCTAAGATGCTTTTGAGGAGGAGCCTCATCCTTTATCTCCTCATCATCTGTCTTCTCTTCCATCTTAGCAAATGTTCTTTTGCCTTTCCTCCTTTTGGCCTCAATTACTTTTCTAGCAATTTGAGGTAGACCCGCAACAAGCGTAACTGACCCTTCTTAACTGCAGCCTTAATCAGTCTGCCCCTGGGTTTTGGCTTTTCTGAGCTTAGGATTTGAGTAAGGGGCAGAGAGTCCTCATCAATTTCCTCCGGAATGATTTGCTTTTTAGCCTTGGCTTTGGTTGTTCTGGGCTTCTTAGGGACAGGCACCTCCTCTTTCGGATCAATTATCTTCCGGGACTTAACTTTTTGCTCATCTCTTTTCATTTTGCCTTCTCTTTATCCCATTCCTCATTAAAGTGGATATTGAGAAAATTCTTCTCAAGGATAGGCTTTGCGTAGATGCCTTCAAATCCGATCAGATCTACTTCTACCGCCTGCAAAATTCTTGTTATCAAGGCACCATGTGAATTCACATGTATCTTGAGATAGTGAATGATAAAGACTGGCCAGTTTATTTCCATATTTCCAACCTAGTGCTGCAAGATACAGTGCTGGAGTGGAAAAACTATAGTCAATGATCCCTTCCTTAACAAGATAAGCTTAGCCAGAATGTGTTGTAGGAATCTGGGCGTTCTGGGGAAGTAGGTTGAGAATTTATCGTCGAAGTAGTTCTTATGGAGCTATAGTTTTGGCTCATACACAACGCCAGACTCATCCCCATCTTTTCTTAACATTATTCTGGAGTTCTTCATGTGCAAATTCTTCTTAAAGAATTCAAGAGTGAGAGTTATGACTTTCCCTTGGACTTCAGTTCATAAGGCATCAACATGGTTGTGAGCACTGAGATTTGAAAAGAACTCTTTCACAAGCTTTGGGTAGGTAGGGCAATTTATCTTCAGGAGATCACCCAGACTTTGATCTTCAATTAGGGTGAAGAAATGAGGGGTTCTTAATAAGTAATCATCACCTAAGTGATTAGTGGTTATGATGAAGTCAGAGGTTTTGAGATTTAGGGGTTCAAAATCAGTATCCTTCAAGTCAGATACTTGAAAGAAGTTTCTGCTTGGTAGGATTTTAAGGGTGTTGGATGTGTTTGTGGCTGCTATTTTAGAGAGATTTTGAAAGGTAGAGTTTTGGGTTTGAATTTTTGCAGAGTAATAGTAGAGTTGTTGCTCGTGTGAAGAAGATAGTGGATTTTGAGGGGTTTATATAGAATTTTTTAAGTGAGGGTATATTGGTAATCTGGACTCTGGCTGTTTTGACTAAATTGATGACCTGGCAATCGGATTATTTGGAGAGAGGTGAAATCAGTTTAACCAGAGAATGGGAACGGTTTATTTTTGAATTGACTGCTATATTTACCGCACGTGTAATGGCTAATGGACTTTTAAAATTCAAAATATAACAGTTACCTTTATGAGCTTTTACTGCCATACGTCATAGTTGTCGACTGACGTGGCAATCTTTTAGAATAGATCTTTCCAATGCTTCTTATCTTTCGGAGTGAATTTTTCTTTTAGGATTCGGCTTGGTTCAAAGGCTGTCTTCCGGAGTTTTTCTAAATAGGATTTGACATCCCAATTGATTCTCTTAGTTTCCCAAATTGATCTTTACTTAATGGTTTAGTAAAGATATTAGCTCTCTGTTCATTGGTTGGGACATATACCAATGCAACGTCCTTCTTCATCATATAATCCCGGATGAAGTGATGCCTCATGTTGACATGCTTCATCTTGCTATGGAGCACCGGATTCTTTGATACATCAATAGTGCTTTTATTGTCACACATTATATCCACACATCCCGATTTCACTCTATAATCTTCAAGTTGCTGTTTGATCCATAGAAGTTGAGCAATACAACTTCTAGCTGCTATATACTCTGCTTCTGTAGTGGATAAGGCAGCTGAAGTTTGCTTCTTGCTATACCATGAGACTAAGCAGTCACCAAGGAAATGGCATCCTCCGGATGTACTTTTTCTCTTAAGAGTATCCTACCATAGTCTGCATCTATGAACCCTTGGAGTGTGAAGTTTCAATTACTTGGATACCATAACCCAACTTCAGTGGTTCCTCGGAGATATTTGAGGATCCTTTTGACTGCCTTGAGATGAGAATCCTTAGGATTGGCTTGATACCTTGCACAGTAGTATACTACATAGTGTATGTCAGGTCTGCTAGCAGTCAAGTATAGCAGTGAGCCAATCATTCCTCTATAAAGCTTCTGAACATCTTCTTCTTCACAGTCCCTGGACAAGATTGTATCTGAACCCATTGGAGTAGACATTGGTTTGTTGTTGTCCCTTTCAAACTTCTTCAGGATCTCCTTGGTGTATTTTGATTGATTGATGAAGATCCCATCTGGACTTTGCTTGATTTGTAAACCAACAAAGAAATTTAGGTCTCCGATCATGGACATCTCAAATTCCTTCTACATTTGAGAGCTGAATTCTTTGCACATCTTTTCATCAGTGGCTCCAAAGATGATATCATCCACATAGATCTGGACCAGAATAATATCATTTTTCTTTTTCTTGATGAAGAGTGTGGTATCTGCCCTGCCTCTAGTATATCCCTTGGATATAAGGAATGAGGTTAATCTTTTGTACCATGCTCTTGGTGCTTGCTTTAATCCATAGAGAGCTTTCTTCAGCCTGTAGACGTGATCCGGATACTTTGGATCTTCAAATTCGGGTGGTTGCTTGATGTATACTTCTTATTGAGTGACACCATTTAGAAATGCACTTTTGACATCCATTTGGTATAATGTGAACCCCATGAATGATGCAAAAGCACCTAGGATCTGGATTGCTTACAGTCTTGCTATATAAGCGAAAGTTTCTTTGAAATCAATTCCTTCTTGCTGGTTGTAGCCTTATGCCACTAGTCTTGCCTCATTTCTCACCACTACTCCAGATTCATCAAGTTTATTCTGGAACACCCATTTAGTGCCTATAATTGATTTTCCTTAGGAGGGGGTACAAGATTCCATACATCATTCCTGGTGAATTGATCTAGTTCTTCCTACATCGCCATCATCCAGCTTTCATCTGCTTCAGCATCTTGAAATTTCTTTAGCTCCATGAGAGAGACAAAAGCAGTATGGCTTATCATCCGGTTGAGCTAACCTATGGTTCTTACAGGATTCTGAACATCATCCAGAATATTTTTGATGGAATGATCTCTGTAGGCACGGATCTCTCTTTGCAAGCCTTCATGTTGAACTTGGACTTGCTCCACCTCTGTTTCAACTACTCCTTCTTGGCCTTCATTAAAGTTAATTTCCTGTGGGTTAAGATTAACTTGTTGTACCTTTGGATCAAAGGATATTTCCTCATCTTCGTCTTTGTACTTCTTGATTTAAAACGAATCAGGGATTCCTGCTTCCTCTTTTTCTCCAAATTTTTTAGCTTCCGGAACTTGATCTTCCGGTGTGTAGCTTTTCTTTCGTATAGTGTTAGTCTCATCGAAATCTACATATATTGACTCTACCATAGTTTGGGTTCATTTATTGAAGACTCTGTAAGCCTTACTATGTATTGAGTATCTAAGGAAAATTGCTTCATCAGATTTAGGATCAAATTTTCCAAGTTGCTCTCTATCATTAAGGATGTAGCATTTACATCCGAATGCTTTGAAATACCCAATTTTGGGTTTTCTTCCCTTCCAAATTTCATATGGGGTCTTTTCAATGGTCTTTCTAATGAGAGCTCTATTCAATATGTAGCATGTTGTATTTACGGCCTCACCCCAAAAATATTTTGGCAAATAATTTTCACTCAGCATTATTCTGGCCATCTCAACTATGGTCCAGTTCTTTCTCTCAACAACTCCATTCTATTGAGGAGTGTGAGGGGCAGAGAAGTTGTGTTCAATTCCCTTGGAGTCACAAAAATTAGCAAATTGCTTATTTTTGAATTCTCCACCATTATCACTTCGGATGCGTGCAATGCTTATGCCTTGTTCTACTTCTATCCGGATGAATTTGGAGAATTTGTCAAAAGCTTCATCCTTGCTTATTAGCAGGAGAACCCAGGTATATCGAGAATAGTCAACTACAATGATCATAGTGTATTCTCTTCTACCTAAACTCAGTGGCTTAATTGGACCAAAGAGATCAATATGCAAGAGCTCAAGTACTCTTTTGGAAGGAATGTATGAGATGGAAGGGAAACTTTTCTTATGCTGTTTACTTAGTTGGCATGCAGTGCATAGATGATCCTTATCAAAAGCAACCTTAGGTAAACCCACAACTAATTCCTTTTTGGCTGATTTGGACAAGAGGTTCATGCTTACATGTCCTAACCTCTGGTGTCATAGCCATGATTCTTCTTCTTTAGACACCAAGCATATATTCTTTTTATCATTTTTTATGTTTATTAAATAGACATTATTTACTCTAGGTGCGTAAAGAATAAGTTGATTAGACTTACTATCATAGATTGAGCAGCCTCCGAAGTCAAATGTGACTTTTCTTCCTTTGTCACATAATTGGGCCACACTTAGCAGGTTGAACTTTAGTCCATCAACCAGTGATACATCTTCAATCTTAAATCCAGATCCAATGACTCCATGACCAATTATCTGTCCCTTTCGATTATCTCCAAAGCTTACTTTGCCTCCCTTCTTTTAGGTTAGTGTGATGAAGGCCTTCTCATCACCTGTCAAGTGCCTTGAGCATCCACTATCGATATACCAAGTGTGTTGATCTTCTATGGATCTAAAGCATACCCATAAAATAGATCAAGTGGGTTTGGGTACCCAATCAGACTTGGGTCCTCTCGGGTTAATAACCAGTTCAGGCCAAGGATAAGCATCATAATAACCATTTTTTTTAATCTGCATGATTTAGTAATATGATTATTTTTCCCACAAAACCTGCACCCTGAAATATGTATGTTCTATTTTTACTTCTCGCTGGTCTTCTCAAGATCCTTCCTTCCATAGTTGCCTTTATACCTAGCTTCTTGCACACTAGTGGATGGTCTAGTATAGATCCGGAAGTTGGTTGGAGGTACGACTTCAGCTCTATAATTTCTTCTTTGCTTGATAGGTTGTTGGTTGTAAGCTAACTTAGCAATTCCTTTCTGGGCAGCTATATATCTTTGAGCTTATAGCTGCCTACTAACTCCATTTGTCTTTTGATTTGGGTTCCTTTAAACCCTGTTCTGAGGGGGAGGAGGATTATCTCTTCTAGGATTCTTCGTTTCAGGTTTCTTCCTGGATGCTTCCTTTAATAGATTGACTTCTCTATCTAGCCCATTACATTTGCGTTCAAAATCGGGACTTGATTCCTCAGGAAGTTTTCTTCTACTACATCAATATGCTTGGTTGCTCTAACCTGATTGATGTCTTATGCCATTACCTCAGTATCTTCAGCCAATTCTAGTATTGCTCTTTTCAGAGACTTAATAGTTTTCGCATTCTTCTTCACTCCTTTGATAACAATTGACAGAGCTTTTGCAAGATCAAAGTTAGAGGTAGAATTAGAGCCATAATTTACCTCAGTGTTTGCTGTATTTAATTCTGATTCTTTGATTTGTACTGTTTCTTGCTTGGAGGCATCCCTTCCGGATTACTCTACTTTAGGTTCAGTCAGACCCATGAACGCACAGTTAGCAGTCTCCTCTTCCTCTATTGAAGATGAACTACTACTTTCTTCACTGTTGCTCCAGGTAGCATCTATTGCTTTCTTTTTGAACTTCTTGGTTCTTTTGAGCTTGGGGCACTTTGTTCTGAAGTGGCCTTTTTCACCACATTTGAAACAAGCAACATCTTTCTCCGGATCTTTCTTTTCTTCCGGATTCCTTTTGGACTTACCTCTTCTAGAGGTGACTTCTCTTGGTCTCCAAGATTTATACCTCTTTGATTTCCTACTATCTTTCTTTTGTATGAATCAACTTAGTGTTCTGGTTAGTAGAGCTAGTTGATCTTTGGTGCTCATTGATTCATCGATTGCTCTTCCTCTCCGGATGAGGTCGATCTAGTGGATTCTGCCTAAAGAGTAATGGCCTTCTTTTTCTCATCAGGTTTCTTTTCTTGTTGGCTATACATCAGGTTTCTTTTCTTGTTGGCTGTACCTCTCTAAGGACAATTCTTGGGTCAGAAGATTACCAATGAGTTCATCATAACTATAAAAATTTAAGTCATGAGCTTCCTCAATGGCAGTCTTTTTGCTATCCCATTCCTTGGTTAGACTCCGGAGCACTTTCTTGACCATTTCTACTTCTGGAATCTTCTTTCCCAGCCTTTTCATTTCGTTCACTAGATTTATGTACATGCTGCTGATTGATTCTTTAGGCTCCATCTTAAAGGATTCAAGCTTTTGTTGGAGTAGATCGAGCTTGGCCTCTCTTACTTTGGTAGTTCCTTCATAGGTTACTTCCAACTTCTCTCATATTTCTTTTACAATCTTGCATCTGGATATCTTGTTGAATTCAGCTGCACTAAGAGTACAATGAAGCATGTTAATAGCATTTGCGTTTTCATGCAATCTTTTAAAGTCATTGTCATCCCACATGCTTGATGGCTTTCGGGTAGTCATACCCTCTACTTCATAAGTAGGTTCATACGGGGCCATCTTTAATAACCAACCATGCTTGAATACTTTATGACTCGATAAAGTTCTTCATCTGATTTTTCTAGAATGTGCAGTGTTCACAGGTGAAGAGTGGAGGACAGGGTAACAAACATACCCTCGGAAAGGAGTTAAAAGTTTTGGAAACTCATTTTGATATATGAATCAAAATATATGGACCTTTAGCTCGAGATTGTTAGATCTCTAGTTTGAGCACTTGCTCTGATACCACTTGTTGGTCCTGTGAGAGTATTTATAAGGGCAGAGGGGGTGAATGGCCCTATTTTACTGAAATTACAGACTTAGAAGAGTCTTAGTGCAGCGTGTTTGATTATGATTCGAAAGGTGGATTCGAATGATGCAAATATGACAATAATATGCAATATAGAAAAGCGACAAGGAAAGCAAACACAAGTATTTTATACTGGCTCAGCCCCGCCTACGTCCAGTCCTTAGAGTTTCCTTCCTCTGAGCTTATCCACTAGTGGATTCCTTTCCAACTGGCAGGAATTATGCCTTACAGATTTGTCTCCGGATGGTAACCCCTTCCGGAAGTAGGATATACGACTAGAAGCACCAACTTCTAGCTGAGTCCTCTTGCCTTTAGTAGGATATACCACTTAGCATTCTACCTCGAATCTAAGCTGAGTCCTATAGGGAGATCTTTATCCAAAGCACCTACTTCAAGCTATTTCCCCAATCTCTCAACTCACTCAAGTTGGAGATCCTTACTCTTTGGTTTTTAATAAAGGGTTGGTTTTTGGATTTTCTCAAGTTTATAGTCTCACTTGGGAGTCCTTACAAACAGATTTTGAATCAAGGGTTCTTGGAGGGATTGTATCAACTGATTGAATGAGTATTGCTTTGTTACTTGCTTTTTTTTAAATCAACTAGTTGACCTGCTCATTTGGTGAAGAGCTCCTTTTATAGGCTTTGATCATAAATGTAGCCGTTTGTGGTTAGAGAGCTTTCATTTAATCTTCACCCTTGATCAGGTCGATGTGGAGCTTCCAGATCCATTGATCAATCTATAAAACTGCATTTTGATCCGTTTGAAATCTTAGGATTGAGGCTGGAAAGTTATCAGTGATCCTTTTGCTTGTCATTTTATGATGCACCAACTTTTATACCATTTGCTCTATGATGTGTGCTCCACGTGCGCCTTTATTGGTCTTGGAGAAAAAGGTAGTTAGCTTTTCTCTGTCCGGTGTCAGACCCTTTTGACTTTTCTCTGAAATGTGCAAGCTGTCATTCTGTCTTTGTCTTGGGGAAAGGATCTTTGACTTCCATAGACCAAAAAGGGTAAAGGGAAAAGTGTATTTGAAAACTTTTCCTATATTTGAAATATAGGTCTTCCGGATGTCTTTTAGACCTATATGCTCCGAATTTATCTTCCGGAGATGGCTTCAATCAGTTCTTCCAGATGGTGGTTTTGAAAGACAAAAATTTGTTTCCTTTCCAAACTTTGTCCGGATGATTTCCTCTAGTGCTTAGGTTTTTAAGTTGTTCAATGGATGATTTGTATCTTGATCTTTGTCTAGATTCTTCCATTTGGATTTGGGAGAACTACATACATTGTTTTTGTTTCTTTCAAATGTGTTTCGGATTTGTTTTTAAATTTTTATCCGGATCATTGTTTCCCAATATGAAGGATGTCGATGGGGATAGGAATAAACCGAATCCACACCCAAAAGAGAGGGTTTTGAGATTGTGCTGGTATGGGACGGTACAATTGAGAACGGTTAAGGATTTCGAGATTGTGATGGTATGGGACATTACGATTGAGAGAGACTTAAATGATTTGATTGGTACTACCTATACCAATAAGGTGCACCTTCTTTTCGGGAGCCTACTCAAAAGAACTCCAAAGTTGAGCGTGCTTGACTTGGAGCAATCTTGGGATGGGTGACCTCTTGGGAAGTAATTTCCAGGAAGTAAGTGAGTGAGGACAAAACTCACTGGAAAGACTCGTGTTGCTTTGTGGGGGCAGTCGGTCAAACTCGGGGTGTCACATATATCGAATATCAATTTCAAAACTGATTTTCTAATACAATTCTAGATGTCCAATAGATGTCCATTTCCTGAAAAGCGCATCCTAGAAGACCAACAATCAATGCTGCTACTAGTGACGCAAACATTACTGCAAAATAAAATTGAACCATACCATATGTTAGCAAGAATGAGTGAATTACATGTCTTTGGTTTTCAAAGATTTAAGCTTAATTGAAAAAGTAGCAACTAATTCACCATGGGAATAAACACTAAAATAGATAGCCAATCTTTGCAATCAATCACCAAAACAATTTGTGATCTAACTGAATGTCGTATCATATATGTTGAGACTCAAATAGAATTGTAACGTTCTTCCATTCAATATATGCCCAATAGACGTCCTCTATATGCCCTATAGACATTCAGTTTCACACCATAACTTTCTTCAACATCCTATTGAACAGGTGGTGTGCACCTCAGTTTCACACAAAAATAACTTTTATCAACAATCTGAAAACTACCAAAAAGTTCAAATCTGTAAATAAACTCCTAACATATCGATTTGTCCTGCTCCAAATGCTTACCTACACAGCATTTCAAGAGTGCTTCCCATTTCAAGCTGTTACCCGAATCAATTCAAGATCAGAATCGAAAAAAATAAAAACGGGAAAACGTAATTAATAAAAACACAAACACAGAGAACGAGCAAGAAATCAAAAATGAAAAAGAAGAAGAAGAAGAAGAAGAAGAAGAAGGAGGAGGAGGAGGAGGAGGAGGAGCATGAGCAGGAACTAATAACTATATAAATATAACGTAATTATGTAGATATTAAGGAAAAGATATTTTAAATGAGAAATAATTAGATTTATGGTAAAGGTGTAAATATTTTGGAAATATTGTACAATTATGACAAATACCTCAATATCATACCATGTGTGGAAATATGTAGTGTCCAGAAGCTTCCGTTGAGCGCAACAAACATCTGTATAACTGAACCTAGGTCTTGGAACAATTTATATCTTGTCCCTGTAGAACAATGGCCTAACTCACCCCCAAGAGGTACTTCAAAGAGTGAGGATTGCCTCACTCATATAAGGAGCAACATTGCTCAACCCACAACTAATGTGGGATATCTAACAGTCCCGTAATCACTATGGTACTTGGTCTTACTCTGTTTTGGTTTGGTCATTATCTTTCATTGATTTTATTTCTACTTTATTTAGTCTTACTCATAAAATTCCCAAAGAGATCGTTACTAGGTCACGCCCTTGTTCATCTAATAAGATTCACATTGTCAACTAACTCTAAGTTTTTGTGTACATAAATTTATTTTAATAATCTCGACATCCATCACTTATAAAACCATACATTCCTCGCTAACAATATATTATCACCTTTTATGTTTTCATCAAATACAATTTTTCATTCCTCTATAATTCTTACGTACTTTGCCCCCAAAACAAAGCCTAAACGCTATATGAATGACCCTAACAAAAATGCACAGTATGAGCAAAATAATACAAAAATGGGTTAAAAAATTTAATGGGCTTAACAAGCCAGACATTGGGCTTAAAAATGACGATGGACACAAAATACCTAGTGCATTTTAGCTAAATGTCTATATATGAGCCAATAATTTGGTTTTCACAGGCATGTCTTTTTTTTAAAAAAAACTGTAAATTAAAGTTCAAATATCATATACAACATTTGAAGTTTTAGATTTCCTATTTACCTAAATGTAATTGCCCATTCTTATAAAAAAAATGTAATTGCCCATGAATTGGATCGATGATACACGTGTCAACTTTCCCTCATTTACATGAGTTCAAATCTGTTGTCCCCACTTGTGTGTCCCCTTTCACATCCCTTATTTAGATTTTTCCACGTATTATTTGTTTTTAATTAATTTTTTATTTTAAATTTTTCTTTCCTATTTTTCTGTTTATCTCTCCTGTGTGCCTAACACTTAGAGAAATTTGAGTGGGGGACATAAAAGAGGACACACGAGTGGAAACAACAGATTTAAATCCCATTTACATTGGATTTCCACTATTAGATTAATAAGGCTTTACTTAATTCCATATATCAAAATATCATTTATTCTCAATTTTATTTTTCCAATGGATAATATTGTAGTAAGCATCAATACCCGGCATACACGGTACACTCATTGACGTAATGACATATTAGAACACATTGAGAAGGGGATTTTATACCATGCTCCGGAAGTATGCTCTCTATTCCCCTGCATGAGTGATAAGTGTTCAAAAAATGAATAAAATAATAAAAAGTAATAGCATAAGGGGCTCAGAAATATGAAAAATACATTTCGGGATTCGATTTTGTAAAAAAAATGTTGGATCCATATTCATATTCATATCCGGATCCAAATCCAACCCATATCTGTATTATTGTATCCAAATCTAATTCATATCCAATGCATCTTAAAAAGTGTAGATATAGTTTCCATAAAATGGACGGTGATACACGGATTTGGATAGATATTCTATCCATTACCACCCTTACGTGACACATTACATATTAAACATTGTATATTAAATATTCTACTAACAGATAATCAACAAAAAAAATAGTTTTGAATCATTAACTTAATTATATTTTAATGCTATATAAAAAATTATTTAATTTATGTTATTATTTGATTCGATTATTTTTAAAATATCTTTTCTATTTTATCACATTATTGATATGAGTTTCTAATCTTCATATCGTAATCCTAGAAATCATTGTGTATTAAAGATGATCTTATAAAGTGCAAAATTTTCAAAGTAGGAACAAAATGCAAGTGATTCCGACATATATGCGTAGTAAATACGCAGGATTCCTTTTCCATCAGATGGCTGTTATGTTTACACCTCAATCACCAACCGTTCATCACTCCCACTATTACCATATAAGCTGACGTGGAAATGCTTCAGCATAAATCTAATCTTCTCCCTTTATTCAACCATATCCAGGTATCCAGTCATCATCAAACACCGCATCTAACAGTAATCACCGTTTGATCACGCCAATCAAAGGAATAAAATTCGGACGGTTATAAAACACTTGCTAAAATAGGTCCAAGCGCATCGTATCAAGCTCGTTCTCCCACATCTCATGAGCCAGGTTGCACGGACACGCCCCACGTGTCCGATATGATACGAAAACAGAGACGTGGATACGGCAATTAGGAAAAAATATGCATTTGGACATGTCTAGAACACGGTAACTAAAATAAATTTTCAAGCATATAACATTTATATATAACAATCCATAGTCAATTGATCAATTACAAAACAATAAAATAAATAAATCCGAAATAGTTGTTATGTCATGTATTGTGACTTTATTGCACATGCTAATACCTTTACAAGTTATGAGCAACAAATGTGTCTTAACTCTTGTGTATGACCCTTACTTTTCTTGGTCACATTGTTGCATTTAAATGTCATATTACCCCATACGATTTTCTACTATTGACACATATTTTCATAAATGAGATTCATTAACTTCTACATGGAGTGTCCCATATGTCTTCGGGAAGTGTCCATCCTACATAGAGTTTCCGTTTGAAATTTAAAGTATCAAACACATGTCCGATGAGTGTCCGGAGAGTATCCATGTGTTTCCGACACGGGGACACTCCAGTTTGGAGTGTCCATGCTACATATCTCATGAGCCTAGAGTTACCATGTACATAATTTAGTTTGCCCATTGTTACTCAGAAGAAAAAAAAAAGTTAACATCTTGATTATATTTTTCTTCATTAATCATTCATGTCTTCTTCGTCACCAATAGTTGGTGCAGATGACACTTTGGATTATATATGGAGTAACCTCATGGATGAAGAACATAGAATCATTGGCTTAATCGGCATGGGGGGAGTTGGTAAAAGTGCCCTTGTCAGAAAAATCTTCAACAAATCAACCCTGAATCCTCATCCTTTTGATCCTGTGATTTGGGTCAATGTTTCCCAAAATCTATCTGTAGAGAAGCTTCAGGATGACAAATGGAAAACAGTTGGGGTTTTCGATTCAAATTGGGTGCACAAAAGCTTCCATGAGAAATCCAAAGCCCTAGCTCAGTTTTTGTGCCAAAAGAAGTTTCTGCTGTGTTTAGATGATGCATGGGAGCCTTTCCAACTCTCACACATCGGGGTTCCATCTGTCGAACCAGGAACTGAGATGACTGGTTTTAAGGTAATCATCACTTCTCGTTCTGAACTTGTATGCCATAGTTTGGGTGCTCAAGCGATTATAAGAGCACATTCTCTGCATGATGCCGCTGCTTGGGAGTTGTTCAAAAAAAAGTTGCGGAACATAAAATTGATGATCCGGAAATTCTCGAATTGGCTAAGCTTACAGCTCAACAATGTCAAGGTTTGCCATTGCTCTTGTGTACTATTGCTTGTGCCATGGCTTGCAGGACGACATACATGGAGTGGCATGATGCTCTGAAGCAGGTACAAGCTGCTTCTGATAGAAAGCCTATTAGTATCCATGATCCTTTGTTACATTTCTGTTTTGATAGTTTGCCCGGTAACATGGCTAGATCCTGTATCATTTACTTTAGCTTGTTCCCGGAGGACTACTCAATCCCTAAGAATGAGTTGATTGATTTTTGGATCTGTGAACAACTGTTAGGTCATCAGCTAGATGTTTTGAATTTGGGATATAATACTCTAGATGCACTCATTGAAGCATATTTATTATTAGAGGAACAAACTAATTATGTCAAATTGCAAGATGTAGTTCATGATTTTGCTTTATCATTAGCAGTTAAGTGTCAAATGTTTAAAAATGCTCAATTAATTGAGGCAATGGATTATAAAGCACTGGAAACTGCAGGATGGATTGTAACAATGAGAGATTCTGTTAAAAAAATGCAAGTATTCCACCTAAATTTGCAACTTTTTTACTCAGTCGTATTCCCTTCATTTCGATCACAGGTGAATTTTCCCAATTTATGGATGCACTAAGGCCTAGCTTGGAATCAATCCATGGAGAATTGAAATTCATTTGGAAATGAATTCTACTTTGGAATTCATTTGCAAATGAATTCCTTTACTTGTAATAAATGAATATAAAATTAGAATTCAGAATGAATTCATTAGAACAAATAAGTTAAAACATTCATTTGTAAATGATTTACTAAAAAGCCTTTGTCATGAAGTAATTATAAAGCTAGTAGTATTTAGTTAATTTTATTAACACATTTTGTGTAACTGCATTTACATTAAATACAAAAAACCCCACATTTATCCCTGGTGTGACTCGAACCTGAGACATACGCCGCAATAGTATCTATAAAATTACTATAGAAAACTACACATTGATATAAAATGCAACAATAGGTTTCTTAAAAATTGTCAACACAATTAAAAAAATGTTTAAATAAAGTTTCACCGCTAAACAACTACTTATCAATTCTAAGTGTGACCTTAAAATGCCTAAAAATTTATTAACGTACACTTCATATGTTTAAATCGCAAAAATAGTAAATTAAAATTTTTTATATTGCGACTAATCAAAATTTACGGATAGAATAGGAATTAAATCCCAAAAATACATTGTGTATTTATAGTATAAATAAGGGTTTTATTGTCCTTCAAATTTTTCCACCAAAAAATAGAATTGGATTTGCAAATTCCATCTATTTTGGTGGGATTTGATATAGGCGCAATCAATTCCATGGATTTCTAATTCATGGATTTCAAATTCCTATTTTTAGCTTTCCAAGCATAAAAATAAGGATTTGCAAATGAATTCCTCAAAATTATGAGGAATTCATTTGTTCCAAGCGGAGCCTAAAAGTTCTGGTTTTGTGGCATAGTAGGGTAGAAGTAGTATCACAAGAGATTTCAAATCTGGCTTTTTTACAGTATCTTAATTTGTCGCACACGTGGATTGATAGTTTACCGATCGAGTTGAAGATGCTAACTAAGTTAAAGTGTTTGAACTTGGAACATGATTATCAACTACGTGTTCTTCCCAAGCAGTTAATATTTAGTTTTGCTTCATTGCAAGTTTTGAAAATGTTCCATTGTGGATTTTCTGTTGAGGAATTGGGGGATAACTAACATTCTTTCTGTCAGAAATATGGATATTGATCCATTATTATGCTTGAAGCATCTCCAGATACTGAGCATTACAATTACTTGTGGTTCTGCACTTGAAATATTTTTCTGCAGCCCCAAATTGACAAGCTGTACTCAATCTCTATCCCTTGAAGTGTTTTGGGGTACAGAGTCGCTTGACATTTCACCCATAGTTGCTATGAAGAATCTTCTTATACTAGAAATCCATGATGCTGAAAAATTGAGGAAACTCAGTATTGATATGCATTGTCCAGAGTTGATAAAGGAGAGAAGCTTTGAAAGACTTCAAGAAGTAACCTTCGAAAGTTGCTCGAGTTTACAAGAGTTGACGTGGGTTGCACTTGCTCAAAATCTGGTAATTTTGAGGGTCAAAAGGTGTAAGCAAATGAAAGAGATAATCAGCACTGCAGAGTCGGGTGACATTTCACTGGAGCCGTTTGCAAAATTTGAAGTTCTTGAATTGGAGAATCTACGATAACTTAAGAGCATATATTGGAAGGCTTTGCCTTTCCAGTGCCTCAAGAAATTGAAGACAGTTTATTGTGCATTGCTTAGAGAGCTTCCGCTTAACCATGACAGTGCCAACACAAATAATGAAATGGTGATTGAAGCAGAGGAAGATTGGTGGGGAAATGTTGAATGGGAGGATGATGCTACCAGAACTGCTTTTCTACCATATTTCCGAACCTACGTTGGCTTTTAGTCATGTTCAAGACTAGGAGGATGTTTATTTCAGTCTGCTGTTCTACTTTTGTTGGCATTTTGCTGTGTTATGGTCTCATTTTCTTGTTGATTCTTATTTTCTCCAATTGTTTGGGAAATGTTATTTCTTAATGACATCTTAGAGTCTCTACTGCGTTGTATTAATATCTATCTGGCCGTGATGAGTTTGTTTGGAAAATTTTATGGAAATATCATTCTAAATGGAATAACACCAAAGGCAAGTGTGTGAACTTTTTTCTGAAAATATTTTAGTTAGTGTGGGGAGAGACCGATACGAGGGGGACATAAAAAGAGAGAAAACTTAATTGTATTCTTATCAGGTTTAGAATATTTGTATTCATTAAACTTTCCATGTGATCTTACAATGAACATGAAAAAATGAAACAGAAGAATCTTTATGATACAACTGATGCAAGTGGTTAGTAGTAATGGCTTGGCTGTTGACTTGCTTTTATCCCTCTCTGAAATTCATTTTGTATGACTTAAATCACTCAACTTCAGTGACTAGTTGAAATTGTCCCAATCTTAACTATGCCAAAGAATTGGTAGCTTGTATGGGTAAGATTGAATTTTCTAGTCGGGCTTCTTAGTTTTCTTATGTTAAACAGACTTGCTTAACCTTGACTTTCATACCTTCAGTTACTTGGAATTGATGTTGGTGAATGCGCGTTCAGCTTGTTTAGTTTGATGCGAAACCGAATTTGTGTTTGTTGTCTTCAAAATGAAATGACAAATTGGCTTTTGTTGTTACTTAGTTTACCATATGCTTGCAACATTCTCATTTATCTTTGTTGGATAGTTTACCAGGTGAATTTCAATCATAGTATATGTACTCAACTATTATAGTTCTGTGTTATTAAGACAAATGAGAATGCCCTATTCTGAACTCTTGAAAGTGTATATGTTCAAAATTGTACTGATAAAGCATTTGCAATCTCTGACTGTTTGTGTCCTATTTAAGGGAGAGCAGAATCGCTATTTCGGTTTTCGATTCAGTTTTTTTGGTTAAAACCCAAATATAAACAGAAAACCGAACCGATTTAGTTTTATTTATTTTTAATTTATTTGATGTTAATTTTTTTTATGTTTTTTTAATTCAATTTATATTTTATACTTGACAATGAAGTTTTTTTTTCAAATTAACAATTATTTATATGTGTTGAAAAATATTTATGTTGATTTTTAGTCATTTTATATATTAAATTTATATTTAAAAAATAAAAAATTAATAACAAAAAATTAATTTGGTTTAAACCAAACCGAATTTAACCAAACTGAAATATATTCGGTTTCCTTGTTTGATTTTCGGTTCGGTTTTTGAACCCAACCGCATTTGTTCTCCCCTACTCCTATTTCTTGGTCCAGGGTATGGCGTTTATAGGTTATTAAATTTAACTTCAATTTCTTCTAATTTGACAACTTAATTAAGTTAATCACATCTCTAATCTCTTGATAATTGGCTGCAGCCTGGCTATTCACACACAACATTGCTTCTTTATGACAACATTGGTTGAGCCTAAGCGGTGCCTTTGACAACTAAGAATTACACACAAAATTCCATAAGCATCCATGAACTTACTGTCAATGGGTGTTCAGAAAACTTAGTATTTCATAACTGTAAACTAATTTAATAACTGTCATAAACACACCAGTAGAACTTAAAAATGTATTTCCTGAGATTTTCAATTTAGTTGGCAAGTTTGACTAATTCTATGGCAGAAGGCAACTCAATAGATCCATGAGAGTTTCTCACCATGGCGAAAGCAAGGTAAACAAATTGTGCTTCGGTGTACTTTTTGATACAGCATGATATCATGTGAGTGTTTTCTACGGTGAACATTTTGTTTGATCTCTTTTCACTATTTAAAATGTTTAAGCTCACAGGAATTTGCTGAATTTGTGGGGAAGAAAGTTTTGGAACTGGTTGGTCCTTTTAAATTTTGTTTTAATAGCTATACTTTGCAAGTTTCCAATCTTTTATTTTGGGTTTATTAGGAGAACATGCTTAAGTAGAATAATGGCTGATTTGGCCTCGATTATTTGAATAACCTAGACAAGTGAGTGCTATATTGTCTCGGTTATTCTGACCGAGATCCAAGCGCTCACTGTGTGCACTAGTGTGTCGTACTAATGTTGGCTTTTGTTGACTTGTGAAGCATGAAAGGCAGCTTGATAGCATAAACTAGGTTGTTGTACTCATGCACAATGAGTATCTATAGATTTAGTTTTGAGGTATGTAGTATGCACATATATGTTTGCTTCTAATGATGGACCTGTAGTTGAATTGTTGTTTTCTTTTTATTTATAACCCTACTTAAAGTACAACTTCAATAACATTTGTGTTCTCCCTCCTTATGATACCATATATTTACTTAGTTGTCAATCTAATAACTATTGCTCTTATAAACTTTGCATTCTTTAGAGTTTGAGATTATATTAATTTATATTTTAGGTTCATGGATAGTTGACATTTATTCTTTTAATTCATAAATACTCGATCACCTATGTATTTTACAACATATTTAATCGTTAAAAACTAGTCCTTTATTTTTTTAAGGTATTCTCTCAAAGTTTTGTTATATAGACTTTCATAAATTTGTTATTATATGTTGAGAATTTTGTGATAACATATCTTTATATTGAGTTCCCTTCAATTCAAATAGTTACAAATAAAAGTTGTAATTGACAATGCATATGTTACAATGGAATATTGTCACAAAAATGTATATTATGTATATTATTTTAAATTTTGAAGGATAGGAAAAATGAATTATCTACACTATATTCAACCTTAGTTTACAAGGATTTGTTGTCACAAAATCCATTTTCCATCCTAATAAGGTTAATTAGTGGTAGTAACAATTATCACAATCAATAAATTTTTTGACGGATTGTAATCCTATTTAAAAATTAATGTGACTCTTTTTTCGTCATCAAATATTTTATTATTATTATTAATATTGTTGTTGTTATTATTATTATTATTATTATTATTATTATTATTTTATCTTAATTTTATATTTTGGTATAACAATTATGAGTATAACTGAAATATGACTTTTATTGTTTTTATATATTTATTTGTTATTTTGCTTTTATTTATTAAAAAATAATTAATAATTTATTTGTTATTAATATTTTTTGTAGTTAGTTTTTATCATTTATTATTCATGATAAGTAACATTAATTAGTAATCTATATATGTAAAAGGTATAAGGATAAAAATCTTTTAAAATGTATAAGTATAAAATAGTAATTTAGGACTTCGTTACTTTTATAATAATAATAATAATAATAATAATAATATATAGATATAGATTACTAACATTTAACTATTCTATAAAAAAATAAATTTAGAATGTATAATTGGAGTACTAGAAAAGATAATTAAAATAAATAACGATAATAATAAAATCTTCTAGATTGGTGGGGTAGAAGAAGATAGTCTTTGATTGATCAAAGAAAAAAAGAAGTTTGAATGGACATATGAGGCAGGAATAAAATTGGCGAGGGACAAAAATTTATGATTATTCGATTAGGAGATTTGCACACCATCAATACAATGCCACGTCATAACTACACTTCTGACAAAAACCCGTCATCCAACGAAAAAATTATATAATAAATGGAATTTAAATGAACTGTCTTCTTACATAAAATAATATATATCACGTAAATAAATAAAGTAATTAAAAGTAATAATATAAAATAATTTTTAATACATATAATATTTATATAGAAAGATGAGTCTTTTAAATCTGTATAACATTCGCCTCCTATAGTATCTTTTTCTCTTTTTATATAAGACCTCTTCTTGATATTATATTACCTGCTTTCATGTCCAGTGTACCCTACACTAGTCTCAACAATGCCCTTATGAACCTTATTTTGATAACGATTTTAACCTAAGTCATCCTTTAAAAATATTTATAATTCTCTTTTTTAAAATGAATGTAATCGCATGTTATTTTTTTTAATTTTATCCTTTTTCAAATGGATAATATTACAGTGCACATCATTACCCGACACAGATTGGAGACACATTGACGTATAAGAGCACCTTTAGTTGATAATTTATTCCACTAATAATCTTGACATATAAGCAAATATAGACGATTAAATAAAAAAATGCATGATGCTAAGTAGATCTTCTATTTACTCTTTTAAATATGATGTGAAATATTAAATATTGAATATTGTCTATTATATATTATATATTCCACAATAGACGATCATATATAAGTTTAAATCATTAATTTAATTATATTTTGATAATAATATGAATTATTTAGGAAATTATTTAGTTTTTTTTGTTGTTATTTTATTTTGAAAAATACAACTCATAATTAAATAGATGATTTGTTGTGATTACTTTTCGAAGTGTCTTGTATACTTTACCATCTCATTAATGTGGATTTCTATTTTTCATATCACATAATCTTAGAATTCATTATGTACTAAAGATATTGATGAAACCAAAATTGATAAAAATATGATCTATAAAAACAGTTGGAAGTAGAACAATTCACAAACTAAACTACCTGCCAAACCAGACTCAAGCTCACTATAAACACCTATATTTTTTATTGAGCTTGGCCCGGTAATACAAAAATGTAATTTACAAGTAGCAAAAAAAAATGCAGTGATTCCGAATTTCGAACCACGGATGAAAGAATAATTTTCTTTCTATTCAATATCCACGCAATTTTTTAAGTGATTCTGACATATATGCATAGTAAATATGTATATATGTCAGAATTGTTAGAAATCGACTATATATGCAAGGATATTATAACAATAAAGAAAGAAAGCAGAGAGAGAATTTGAGAGAAACTTTTATTTCTTATTTCTGAGATATATTAAAACGAAGAAATTAAATTCCTATTTATAGAGAAATCCAATGGTAAGAATGGTAAATAGGTAAGAAATATTTTACAGAAAATAATAATGACAGGTAGAAAAGTAGAAAACATATTACATCAAATTATTAATGAGGTGGACCCTACATCAATAATTTAATGACAAGGGTCACATCAAATAATTTAACACTCCCCCTTTTGATGTGTCATCTGCCGCGAATAGAACACTGCCTCGTTAAAAATCTTATTAAGGAAAAACCCTGTGGGATAAAAACCTTAGCTAAGGGAAAAAGAGTACAGTGTTTACTCCCCCTGTTCGCGAGTTGACTGGAGATCCTTAAGACGACGCATTCCAATGCTGTAAGTTAATTTCTTGAAAGTTGAGGAAGGTAAAGCCTTGGTAAATAAATCTGCTAAATTATTACAAGAGCGGATTTGTTGAATATTGATTTCACCATTCTTTTCTAGATCATGAGTGAAGAAAAATTTTGGTGAAATATGCTTTGTTCTGTCTCCTTTAATATAACCTTCCTTCAATTGAGCAATACAAGCAGCATTATCTTCATATATTGTCGTCGGACCTTCCTTGACCGTAACTTTTTCACATGCTTCTTGGATATGTTTGATTAATGATCTCAACCACACACATTCACGACTTGCCTCGTGAATAGCTATTAACTCCGCATGATTTGAGGAAGTAGCTGTAATTGTTTGTTTTGTCGATCGCCAAGATATAGCTGTTCCTCCATATGTGAATAAATAGCCCGTCTGAGATCGAGCTTTGTGTGGGTCGGATAAATAACCCGCATCCGCATATCCAACTAATTTAAGCTTAGATTCATGTGAATAAAATAAGCCTAAATCAATAGTTCCTCGAAGATAGCGCATTATATGTTTAATTCCATTCCAATGTCGTCTTGTAGGTGCAGCGCTGTATCTTGATAATAAATTAACAGAGAATGCTATATCCGGTCTTGTGTTATTAGCAAGATACATTAAAGCACCTATTGCGTTTAGATACGGTACTTCAGGACCGAGAACTTTTTCATTATTTTCTCTAGGACGAAAAATATCCTTTTTCACATCGAGTGATCGTACAACCATTGGGTTACTCAATGGATGTGCTTTGTCCATATTAAATCGTTTCAGGATCTTTTCTATGTAGTTTGATTGATGCACTAAAATTCCTTTTTCAAGGTGCTTAATTTGTAAACCAAGACACAATTTTGTTTTTCCAAGATCTTTCATCTCAAATTCTTTCTTTAAAGAATCAACTGCTTTTGGAATCTCTTCTGGAGTTCCAATAACATTCAAATCATCAACATAAATTGAGATGATAATAAAATTAGATCCTGATTTTCTTATAAAAACACATGGACAAATTGGATCATTTTTATATCCTTCTTTCAATAAATATTCACTGAGACGATTATACCACATGCGCCCAGATTGTTTTAATCCATATAAGGATCTTTGTAACTTTACCGAGTAAAGTTCTCGTTTGCCATATTTTTCTGGCAGCTTTAATCCTTCAGGGATTTTCATATAAATATCATTATCAAGCGAACCATAAAGGTAAGCTGTGACAACATCCATCAAGTGCATCTGTAAATTTTCTTGCACTGCAAAACTAATAAGATATCTAAAAGTTATTGCATCCACCACCGGAGAATATGTCTCCTCATAGTCTATCCCGGGTCTTTGAGAAAAACCTTGTGCAACTAATCTGGCTTTATATCTTATTATTTCATTTTTCTCATTTCTCTTTCTAATAAAAACCCATTTATTACCAACAGGTTTTACGTCCTGTGGTGTTCGAACTACTGGTCCGAATACTTTGCGTTTTTCAAGAGAATTCAGCTCTGCTTGAATTGCTTCTTTCCATTGTTGCCAATCATTTCTACTTTGGCATTCTTCAATAGATGTTGGCTCATAATCCACGTTTTCATTTTCAATATTGATCGCAACATTATATGAAAAAATATGATCTATAACTATTTTATTGCGATTCCATCTTCTTTCGTTAGTGATATAATTTATTTGAATTTCTTCATTTTCAATAGCTTCAGGTATTTGCACTTCAAGTGCTTGCACTTCTTCCGGAAGTGTATTTATATTTATATCCTCAATGGGAATATCTTCACTATCAATAATTCTCCTCTTTTTAGAATTTTTATTCTTTGAACCAATTGGTCGTCCACGCTTCAGGCGTGTTAGAGTATTATCCGTAGGTTGTTCTTCAGGAATCTCAATACGAATTGGCGCATTTACTGCTGGTATATGCGATTTTGTTACTCTTTTAGGATTAGCGAGTGCATCAGGCAATCGATTTGCTAAATGTTGAAGATGGATTATTCCCTGAACTTCTAGTTCAGAATCATTTGATTTAGGATCCATATGAGAAAGTGATGAAACATTCCATATTATTTTCTTTTCCAAAATTGGATTCTTATTCTCTCCCCCTAATTTTGGGAAAGTGCTTTCATCAAAATGACAATCTGCAAATCGTGCAGTAAACATATCGCCAGTTAATGGCTCAAGATATTTAATTATTGAAGGGGATTCATAGCCAACATAAATTCCTAATCTCCTTTGAGGACCCATTTTAGTCCTTTGTGGTGGAGCAATAGGCACATATACTGCGCAACAAAAAACTCTAAGATGAGAAATACTAGGCTCATGGCCAGAAGTTAATTGTAATGGAGAATAATCATGATAACTTACTGGCCTTAAACGTATAAGAGATGCTGCATGCAATATTGCATAACCCCAAACTGTAGTAGGGAGATTCGTTCGCAAAATTAGCGGTCTCGCAAAGCTCGATCTCAGACGGGCTATTTATTCACATATGGAGGAACAGCTATATCTTGGCGATCGACAAAACAAACAATTACAGCTACTTCCTCAAATCATGCGGAGTTAATAGCTATTCAAGAGGCAAGTCGTGAATGTGTGTGGTTGAGATCATTAATCAAACATATCCAAGAAGCATGTGAAAAAGTTACGGTCAAGGAAGGTCCGACGACAATATATGAAGATAATGCTGCTTGTATTGCTCAATTGAAGGAAGGTTATATTAAAGGAGACAGAACAAAGCATATTTCACCAAAATTTTTCTTCACTCATGATCTAGAAAAGAATGGTGAAATCAATATTCAACAAATCCGCTCTTGTAATAATTTAGCAGATTTGTTTACCAAGGCTTTACCTTTCTCAACTTTCAAGAAATTAACTTACAGCATTGGAATGCGTCGTCTTAAGGATCTCCAGTCAACTCGCGAACAGGGGGAGTAAACACTGTACTCTTTTTCCCTTAGCTAAGGTTTTTATCCCACAGGGTTTTTCCTTACTAAGGTTTTTAACGAGGCAGTGTCCCATTCGCGGCAGATGACACATCAAAAGGGGGAGTGTTAAATTATTTGATGTGACCCATGTCATTAAATTATTGATGTAGGGTCCACCTCCTTAATAATTTGATGTAATATGTTTTCTACTTTTCTACCTGTCATTATTATTTTCTGTAAAATGTTTCTTACCTATTTACCATTCTTACCGTTGGATTTCTCTATAAATAGGAATTCAATTTCTTCATTGAACAAATGAAAGATGCATTATTATTTATTTATAAATAAACATTGCATAAAAAGTGCATTAAGCAGCAATAACAAAAGCAAACCAATAATAACATAAAAATTACAATATATTAATTAAGCAAAATATATGGACTAATTATTCAAATTTTTCTTTGCCACTGGTGCTGGGTAACAGAAAATCATCCATCTCCATATTGGGGACATCATTAGGCTCATTATTTAGGGTATTATCATCCAATATAAAATTGGTTTTTGGTTCCGCATATTTCTTGAGAGAGGCTTGGTATAAGTTTACCAAATATTTAGCGGTTCTACAAGTTCTTGACCAATGACCAGTCATACCGCATCTATGGCATTTATTTTCATCATCTTGACTGTTTTTTTCTTTTATCAAATCTTTCAATTTAATTATTCCACTTCTGGTGGTTATTTGTATTTTTCCACTTCGGGTGGAAATTATTGCTATTATTATTATTTACATATTTCCACTTCTGGTGGAAATTGTTATTATTATATCCTCTACCACGCCCATTTCCACGACCTCTACCTTGACCACGACCACGACCATTTTTGCGGCCGCGTCCATTAAAATTATTATGAATTATCGCATTCGCTTCGGGGAATGGATTTGTTCCGGTAGGTCGTAGTTCATGGTTTTTTAACAGGAGTTGATTTCTCTGTTCTGCTAGGAGAAGAGCAGTAATTAGTTCACTATATTTCTTATAGTCTTTTGCTCTGTATTGTTCCTGTAATACCATATTATTCAAATGAAAAGTAGAATATGTCTTTTCCAGTAAATCCTCATCAGTTATTTCCTTTCCACATAATCTTAATGTGGATGTAATTTGAAAAAGTTTAGAATTATATGCACTGACAGATTCAAAATCTTGTAGCCTTAAGTTTATCCATTCATATTGGGCATTTGGTAGAGATATTTTCTTTAGGTGTTCAAACCTCTCCTTTAATTATTTCCAAAGATCTGCAGGATCTTTGACAGTCAAATATTCTGATTGAAGTGATTCATCAAGATGCCGGCGGAGAAAAACTAAATATGCAGGATTCCTATTCCATCAAACGGTCTTACGCTTACACCTCAATCATCAACCATTCATTACTCCCAATATTATCATATAATGGAAATGCTTTAGCATAAATGATAAATATGTTAAGATTGAAATCTTAAATTGCTCTCCGTGTATTCATTAAACTTATATATAAATAGGGTTTCGAAAGCTTTAACTTGAACGACGCGTTTTAAAGCAGTGAGGTTGGCCCTGAAAGCGCAAAATCGGACAGTATCGTTCGAGCTGTTTATAACACGTTATCAGCACGATAGCGATAAGGGGGTGTGTTAGGATTAAAATTCCACATCGCTCTCCGTGTATCCACCAAACTTGTATATAAATAAGGCTCTAAAAGCCTTAACTTAAACAACATGTTTTAAAGCTGTTAGTTAAAAAAAAAGCCAAAAGGAACAGTATGATTCAAACTTATTATAATAAAATATATTCTACCCCTTCATTCAATATTCATACTATCCAGTCATCCTCAAACACGGCATCTAACAATAATCACCGTTTGATCACGCCAATCAAAGAAAAAAATTCGGACGGTTATAATACACTTGCTAAAATAGGTTAAAGCGCGTCGTATCAAGCTCAGTTCGCCTTATCACTCAAACCAGAAAAGAAAGATCATTTCTTTTCTTCATCTACCATTCATGTCTTCTTCGTCAACAATAGTACGTGCAGACGACACTATAGATCGTATATGGAGAAAACTCATGGATGAAGAATGTAGAATCATTGCCTTAATCGGCATGGGGGGAGTTGGTAAGACTACCCTTGCCCGACAAATCTTCAACAAATCAACACTAAATCCTCATCCTTTTGATCCTGTGATTTGGGTCACTGTATCCGGAGATCCATCTGTAGAGAAGCTTCAGGATGACATCTGGAAATCAATTGGGGTTTTCGATTCAAATTGGGTGCAGAAAAACTTCCTTGAGAAATCCACTGCCCTGGCTCAATTTCTGTCCCGAAAGAAGTTTCTGCTGATATTGGATGATGTATGGGAGTCTTTCCGACTCTCAGACATCGGGGTTCCGTCTGTCAATCCAGGAACTGAGATCACTGATTTCAAGGTAATCTTCACTACTCGTTTTGAATCTGCATGCGGCGATTTGGTGCTGAAGCGATTATACGAGTACAGCTTATGCGTGAGGAAGCTGATTGGGAGTTGTTCAAAAAAATCTCGGGGAACATAAACTCGACGATCCGGAAATTCTCGAAATGGCTAAGCTCATAGCTCAAGAGTGTCGAGGATTGCCATTGGCCCTGTGTACTGTTGCTCGGGCCATGGCTTGCAGGACGACATACAAAGAGTGGCATGATGCTCTGAAGCAGGTACAAGCTGCTTCTCTTAGACATGATAATAATACCATTGCTCATTTGTTAGAATTTGTGGCCAGGTCCGGTATCAATTACTTTAGCTTGTTCCCGGACGACTACTCAATCCCTAAGAGCGAGTTGATTGATTTTTGGATTTGTGAACAACTGTTAGGTCACCAGCTAGATGTTTTGAATTTGGGATATAATACCCTGGTTGCACTCATTGGATCCTATTTGTTATTAGAGGAACAAACTAATTATGTCAAAATGCAAGATCTGGTACGTGATTTTGCTTTAATATTAGCATTTGAGTCTCAAATGTTAAAAAATGCTCAATTAATTGAGGCAATGGATGCTAAAGCATTGAAAGCTGTAGGATGGATTGCAACAATGAGAGCAAATCTCCAGAATATTGCAAGTATTCCACCTAAATTTGCAACCTTTTTACTCAATCATAATCCCTTCATTTCGATCAAAGGCGAATTTTCCCAATTTATGGATGCACTAACAGTTCTGGATTTGTCGCATAGTGGGGTAGAAGTAGTACCACGGGAGATTTCAAATCTGGCTTCTTTGCAGTATCTTAATTTGTCGCACACGTGGATTGATAGTTTACCCATGGAGTTGAAGATGCTAACTATGTTAAAGTGTTTGAACTTGGAACATGATTATCAACTACGTATTCTTCCCAAGCAGTTAATATTTAGTTTGTCTTCATTGCAAGTTTTGAAAATGTTCCGTTGTGGATTTTCTGTTGAGTAATGGAGGGATAACGTTCTTTCTGTCAGAAACATGGATATTGATCCATTATTGTACTTGAAGCATCTCCAGATACTGAGCATTACAATTACTTGCGATTCTGCACTTGAAATATTTTTCTCTAATCCCAAATTGACAAGCTGTACACAATCTCTATCCCTCGAAGTGTTTTGGGGTTCAGAGTCGCTTGACATCTCACCCTTAGTTGCTATGAAGAATCTTCTTACACTAGAAATCCATGATACTGAAAAGTTGAGGAAACTCAGTATGGATATGCATTATCCAGAGATGCTAAGTGCGAGAAGCTTTGAAAGACTTAAAGAAGTAAGCTTAGAAAGATGCTCAAGTTTACAAGAGTTGACGTGGGTTGCACTTGCTCAAAATCTGGTAATTTTGAGGGTCAAAAGTTGTGAGCAAATGAAAGAGATAATCAGCAATGCGGAGTTGGGTGACATTTCATTGGAGCCGTTTGCAAAACTTGAAGTTCTTGAATTGGAGAATCTACGAGAACTTAAGAGCGTATATTGGAAGGCATTGCCTTTCAAGTGCCTCAAGAAAATG
The DNA here is from genome assembly GCA_947683365.1 of Euphorbia pulcherrima. NCBI lineage: Eukaryota > Viridiplantae > Streptophyta > Magnoliopsida > Malpighiales > Euphorbiaceae > Euphorbia > Euphorbia pulcherrima. Next base: position 13,585,493 of record CANTUS010000016.1, read on the forward strand.
AAGATAGTTTATTGTCCATTGCTTAGAGAGCTTCCACTAAACAATGACTGCGCCACGACAAATGAAATGGTGATTGAAGCAGAGGAAGATTGGTGGGAAAATGTTGAATGGAAGGATGATGCTACTAGAACTACTTTTATACCATTTCTCTGACCCTTGAACGTTGGCTTTTAGTCATGTTCAAGACCAGGCAGATGTTTGTTTCAGTATGCTGTTCTACTTTTGTTGGCATTTTGTAATTACAGAGGTAAGGCTGTGTACATCCGACCCCCCCTTACCCCGCTTGTGCGGGAGCTGTTTTAGGCATTGGGGTAATGTTGTTGTTGTTGTTGTTGTTGTTGTTGTTGTTGCATTTTCTTGTTTATTCTTATTTTCTGTAACAGTCTGGGAAATGTTGTTTCTTAATGACATCTTAAGAGTGTCGACTGCCTTGTATTGATATCTACGTGGCCGTGTTGAGTTTGTTTGAAAAATTTTATGGAAGCAATATCATTCCAATCCTGAGCAACCTACTGAAATTCGTGAGAAACAGTTCTTTTACACGACGCTGAAATCGGTGTATTTTCACTGGTTGCTCTCGTGCTGTTTATCAAACTTTTCATATGTTTCATATTGTTTGCCTTGAAATGGCCTCCAAATGTATGTTGAATGTAAAGAAAGCATCTTGGTGACTTACTCTCTGAGTCTCTGGAGCATTTGCCTCTGCTTGTTCGCAAAGATGGATAATTTGGAGTTATTTGTCGCCTTCAACCTTTATCTATTTGTCAAACCAGTTACATGTTAATTTTTTTAATGGATATCAATTTGATTACCTTCAATGCGAGTAAAAGCTGTCTATCTTTGCAAGAATGATTTTATCGAAATACTTTAGTACATTTCAGAAGCTTAATTTAAGTTTATAAAGGTGATTGTTCCATCTTTGGCCTCAGTCTACAAAGAGCATGTGAGACTAAGCATACATCTTCAGGTAATATGTTGGGTTTAATTGGCTATATATGTTTGATTCATGTCATTGTCTGTAATTTTCTGATACTCGCCAGTTAGTTATTCCCGGAACTTTTAAGTATATGAATTGTTAACATGTTGATATTACTTTCTACCTTTCAATCAAGTTGGGAGGGAAAAAATGGAATGTTTACATAGTGACCAATAACAAATATTAGGCTTTTTGTGAATTTTGTGCCATTGATCTTGAGAAATAGGATTTGAAATTGGTTTAGGAAAATAATTACCAGTTCTTATGCAGGAAAGATTCCTAATTCGATTGGTAGTCCAAACCCGGTCCAACCCATAGAAAATAAAAGTCGGGCTCGAGCCGGATCAAACCTTTATAAAATAATTAAAACCCAAGCCGACCCCTGAGCCTACAAATTAATATATACAATTAAAAAATGAAAATATTTTTTAATAAAAAATTATTAAAATAATTGTAACAAAATTTCTAATATAAATCATAAAATTAAGTTTATATGTTAAACTTTATATGAAAATTTGAAATTTTCAAGTATTATTAGTATTATAAATAATAAATATACGTTTGTTTAATATATTTGTTATTAGCTCGGGCCGGACGGGCTGAATTTGAATTTTAGGACTAAAATAAAGTCCATCCCATACTTTATTCGAGTCTTTTCAAATTCGGGCCGAATCTATTCTTTAATTAATTTATTCAAACCTAATTTATAAAAGACGACCATGGACGGGCCTCGGGTTACCGGTGAGGTGTAATAAAAAGTTGAAAAAAAGACAAAAACTATGAAAAAAAATCTCTGATATTTTACAAGAAAAGAATGAATAGTGGACGATTAGGATTCCCCAATTTGACTCCTTTGTGGGTCTCTCTTCTTCTCTTCAAAGTTCAAACATTTCTCCTTGGTTTGAGCTAGTTGCTGCGTTTTATTGTTGAGCAATGGGTAACTGCATCTCTGTGGACTTGGGCCTCAATGACTTGCTCATTTGCTGCGCTAATCGAGCTACTGAAGAGGTCATGTACATCTGGGATTTTAAGGACAATCTTGAATCTCTCAAGTCTTGTAGAGACAAGTTAAACGCATCCATGAAAGATCTGAACCAACACCTCAAAAATCAGGAAGGTCCACAAATGAAGCGCCTTCATACCGTTGGCCTCTGGTTGACATCGGTGAAGGAAGAGCTGACTCAAGCTGACAAGCTATCCAGCCAAGGCGAAGCTGAGATCGCTGAGAAATCATGCTGCTGTTACTATAAGAACAGCATATCCACGTACTCCCTCGGTAAAAGTATCGTTGATTCCAAGAATCGGCTTGATGAGCTGCAATCTGAATCTGAAAGGTTCGACTCATTGGTTGAAAGTGTTTCGGATGAACCACATTACGTTTACGGTCTCAAGCGAGATCTCAGAGAATTGGAGACTGCCAGGAGCGATTTAGAGGCTGCGATGAAGGATTTGATTGGTAGAGTGAAGAAAGAGGAAGGAGGTAAAATGAAGCAGCTGGAACAAGTTCGAGTTTGGATTTCAGAGGCGGGAACACTTATTGCTAAAGTAGATCAGCAACTTATGCAGGGTCCTCAAGAAATAGAGAAGTTGCAGGTCAAAGATTTCTCCAATGGCGGATTTGGGAAACCTATTGCTGAAACATTAGAAGAAGTGAAAAGGCATAGAGAAAAAGGAAATTTTCCACAGGTGGTTGAATCTGTAGAGTCAGAGTACAACAGAAAATTGGAAGATAACGTCAGTGAATTGAAAAGATACCGAAGGGAACTCTCTGGATTGTGCGGCGATGTGATGAAGAAAGTCAAATTGGAGGAAGAAAGGGAGGGCAAAATTAGGTTAAAACAGGCCGAGGTGTGGCGGGAAAGTGTGGCTAACACCATAGCTGAAGCCGATCAGCTGCTGTCTCCACACGAAATCGAGAAACTGAGCAAAGGTTGTTGTTCCAACAGCTTTGGGGAAAATGTGGACAAAATGCTAAAAGACGTGGTTAATCAATTGGAGAAAGGACAGTTCACCGAAGTAACTGTCGAAGCACTTCCTGAACCGGTGGTTGAAATCAGCCATGACCACATTGGGGAAATGGAGGGTTTGCAGTCCAATTTAGATGAGGCATGGAGGGTGCTGATGGAACCAGAATTTGAAGTTTTGGGTTTATACGGTCTAGGAGGAGTTGGCAAAACTACCCTCTTGACTCATATCAACAATAAATTCCTTATACCCCTAATGATTTCGATTTTGTAATCTGGATTGTGGTTTCTAAGGATTTTACTATTTCTAAGGTTCAGGATAAGATCGGGGAGAGGATTGGCATTGCTTTCAAAGATTGGGAGAAGAAGGACATAGATGAGAAGTCTAAAGATATTCGCAACTCGCTGCAGAAAAAGAAGTTTGTTCTGCTACTGGATGATTTGTGGGAGAGAGTTCATCTCGAGAGAGCGGGAATTCCCATTCCGACAAGGAAAAACGGTTCAAAGATCGTTCTGACTTCTCGAGATGAGATATTATGCAGCATGATGGGCGCAAGAAAGAGGATAAAGGTGGACACATTGCCACCAGACCAAGCTTGGAAATTGTTTGAGGACAATGTTGGAAAAGAAACCCTTTCTGCTGATCCTGATATCCGTCCCATTGCAGAAGAGGTTGCTAAAGAGTGTGATGGTCTTCCTCTAGCTCGTATTGTGGTCGCTCGTGCTATGGCTTGCACCAAGACCGCTACAGAATGGGAAGATGCTCTCCTTGACTTACAACAATCAACTTCTAACTTGAAAGATAGCAAGGATAAGGTATTTGCTCGATTGAAACATAGCTACGATAGATTGCCTGATTATAAATGTAAAGCATGTTTTATATATTGTGCCTTGTTCCCCGAAGATTATAGAATTAATAAGGATGATTTGGTAGATTATTGGATTTGTGAGAAATTTGAATTTGATAATGTAACAAACCGAAATTTCTAAAAATTTGCTTATAATAAATTACTATAGCATTAAAATATCATGGAAATTATTTTTATTGTTATTATTGTTATTGGATATAAGGCACGAGAAATAAGAGCTAATTAAGTAAGAGGGATGAATTGGACATTTAATTATTTGTTCAAGGGCAATATTGGAAATTGAAAAAAAAAATAAATACATTACAACCTCTTCTATTCTTCTCCATCATTTCTTCATTTCCTTCTCCTCCATTTATCCCTTCTCAAATTCTCCCTAATCCAAAAACTTCCGATTTCTTCGATTCAACTTCGAATTCTTGTTAGAAATCGATCCTTAAGCCCTCTATCATCATCAATTTCAGTCGATCAAGACTAGAAGAGGAGGATTTCAGATATTAAGATTCGGATGAATAGTAACCCGAGTTTGAGGTGAGTGATTTTTGGTGAAATTAAAGCTTAATTGGTAGAATTCATGGTAGATTAAGCATATTTATGGTATTAGGAAGTTTATTTATACAATATCTTGATAGAATTATGTATGGCTGTTGTAGAGGAAGCTAGTGCAAGCAAATCAAAGGCAAAAGGGGTAGAAGAGAGCTAGAAAGAGCATAGAAAAAGGTTTGTGTCTCGAATTTTGATTTCTCGGTTTTTCGGAAAATTTTCCAGATTGTATACCTATTTTGTTTTAATGTTTTCTCTCGTTATATAAATCCGATTTGAACGATTCTTGATTTTATTGATATCTACAGAAAGTAAGGAATATATGTTCAGAAGAAACCTTGTTGAATTTCGTTTGTTTTCAATGTGAAATTTTCGTTTGAAGTTGGGTCATGAAATCTATTTTCGGAAAATCTCAGCTTTGCACACTGTTTAGTATTTTGATCATAACTTTGGTTATACAATTTGAATTTCTGTGATTCTGGTGGCTTTGGAAAGCTGAGACATGTGGCTAATTATGTTTAGAAGAAAGTACTTCGATTGAGTGATGTTTTGATAGTGAAAAATGCAAGGGAAGTCAGGTCACAGAATCTGGAAATCTCTGGAAAGTATGAATATTGATTTTATTGAGTTTTAATTGAAGTTTGATGCTTAAAAATTTGGGATTTGGATTTTGTTAATTACTGAAGTTATGTTGAATTATGATTGATGGTTTATACTGGAATTTTTAAGATGTTACTTTGATTTATTGCCCTTATTAAACGAGTAGAATACGGGTCAGGGTAGATTGGCGCCAATAAAGGGGGGTACAGTACTGTACAAACAATTGAAGCTCTGACTTCGGGCTTTGGCCGATATTATGATATATATATGTATTGATATTGAAGCTTCGGCTTCGGGCTTGATCGATATATTGATTTTGAAGCTTCGGCTTCGGGCTTGTCCGCTCCCGTATCCATTTTACCGTTATTCAGGACTTGTTTACTTTGGGCAATATGTGGTTAAAGTGTTTGGAAAAATTGGATACAAATTTGATTGTACTTTGAAAGGATTACTATATAAGTTTTGTGATTTGGTTCTATAAAGTTGGTTAATTTGTTTTTGACTAATGAACAATCTTGGTTTCTATTTTAAAGTGTTAAAAATGTTCAAAGTTGTTATATTTCTTTTATGGACACCACTATGCAAATTGCTTAGCGTATAGTTTTTTTTCTACACGTAGGTGGAGAATTTGTAGATAGCTTGAACCAAAGTGGAATAAGTGGATCTACTTGAAGAGCAAATAAAGAAAAACTCGAGGTGGATTTGTAATTTAATGTAATATTATGGTTTGTGGAATAATGGCATGTACTAGATAGTGTGAGAAATATAAAGTGGTATTGAGAAATATTTGGAGAATAATTAACATTGAGAAATAATTTGGAGTCTCAAACATTATATTGGTATTTGTACATATTGTAATCTATAAGTATTGAACTCTATATATTGGAGTAGAGTTGTTTATTGGGTGTTTATAGCTACTGTGGCACTCCCTATAGGGGGGTGTTACAGATAAAGATGGAGAACATATTACACGGGTTAAGGCACGTCAAATTGTTCGTGATCTCATCAATGTATGTTTGTTAGAAGAAGAAGGCAAATATGTGAAAATGCATGATATGATTCGCGATACAGCTTTGTGGATATCATGTGATATTGATAAGAAGACATATAACTTCTTGGTGCGAGCTGGCAAACAGCTAAACCAAGCACCGGATGTGGAGAAATGGGAAGGGGTGAGAAGAACATCATTGATGGATAATTCAATCCGGAATTTACCTGAGGTGTCTGTTTGTCCCGATCTTCGAACTTTGCTTCTATGTCACAATCCTAACTTGAACGAGATCAATGGTAGCATCTTCCAGTTTTCTAGTGCTTTAACAGTTCTTGATCCGTCGAACACTAGAATACCCGTCCTACCAATGGGAGTTGCAGAATTGTCCTCGTTGTAGTATCTTAGTCTATCTCGAACATGGATACAACAATTGCCACTAGAATTGAGAAGACTGACGAGATTGATATATCTGAACTTGGAGCATAATGATTTACTCGGTATGATTCCAAAAGGAGTTATATCGAGTTTCTTAAATCTGCAAGTTCTGAGAATGTTTCGCTCCGGTTATTTCTACGGGGGAGAGGATGACAACATATTGTCTGACAGCAAAGTGCATCTTGAAGAAATGCAACATCTGAAGCATCTGAATGTGGTGAGCATCACAATTAGGTCAAGTGAGGCTCTTGGGTACTATTTCAACATGGAATATGTGCAAAAATGCACTCAAGCTCTGTGCCTTGAGTGTATAGGTGGTCTGGAGTCGAAGGCCATTGAATTTTCCCCAACGGTGAAAATGGACAAACTGGGGACACTTCAAATCAGTGCAAGTTATTATTTGGAACAAATTAACTTTAGTTCCAATTGCATCTTCAAAAGCCTCCGAGAAGTAGTTGTGGAGTATTGTCCTCGTTTGAGTAACTTGAACTGGCTATCACAAGTGCGCAACTTGACCGTTCTGAAGGTTGCAGTATGTGAGAAAATGGTGGAAATAACTGACAATCCAATGACATTTGCTAAACTCCAAGTTTTGGAAATGGAGGGTTTGCCACAGCTAAGGATGATATGCTCCAAAGCATCGTCATTACCATGTATAAAGAGGATGAGGGTTCTTGATTGTCCATTGCTAAAGAAAGTTCCATTGAACACCGAGATCCTCAAGGTACACAAAATTGTGATAGAAGCAGAAGATCAATGGTGGAAGAATTTGGAATGGCAGGATGAAGCTGCTAAAGGTGCCTTTCAATCATCCTTCCGAAGTTATCGGGCTAGAACAAGAATCTGTCTGGCTCCACATCATTCTTATGATCTGTGGAGCTCAATTCATCCTTGAATGTTTTCCTTGCTCAAATTTTCAGCCTTTTTTTGGTCACAATTGTGCTCTTATTGCTGTTTATTTGATTAGTACGAGCTGGAAATGTGATGTAAAATAAATGCAGTGTACTGTACTCATGATTTGTGAGTTGTATTTCTCTTTTGAGAGGATGTATTTTTATGTCAATGATGAATGCTCTGCTTCTTCATAAATCTATTGTTATTCTTGCTGCATCTGAATTTGTTCTGAACTGAAATTTATTGCCATTGAATTGTTCCTTAGTTGTGCTAGACTGACTGTGCATGTTTATTGTTTACTGTTACATGCAGAGAACTTTGTTAGACTGAAGGAACCTGTTTTTCAGTGGCTTGATGAACTCTCTACAAACTTGTTCAGCAAATCTTCTAAGAACGCTTGTGTATTTGTGCAGTGGATCAAGAATGCTTTTTTGGAGTCTTGACAGAAGTCACTTAACTATTTTTCGAAACACAGTTCTTGTATCATGAATTTGTGAAGTGTACTAAAAAATAGAATATTTTCTGATGCAGTAACTACTAACAAGTGCAGATGAATCTTAAGATATTTTCTACAAAATCTGTGCAGAACAACTATCTTTATAAATCTCTCTAGCACTTCGGATAAGAAAAAGTTGCAGCTCTGATCCATTCTTCTTTTTTTTTGGTTTTTCACCGTGAGGTGTCCTGTATGGTTCCAACGGTGGGCGGCACCTTTAAGCTATGTCCATATTCAGAATAAATCCCCGATCGCCAATTTGCGGGTGCTTTGAAGGGCAGGATGGCTGACCCCAAGATTTAAGGTTGCTCCATACACATTCAGGGTTTGATCCTTGGCGGATGCTTAAGGATGGACTAGTTTCCACTATTAGACCAGACGGTCCACACCCTTAGTTGGGGTTCAGCTCTGATCCATTCTAAAATCAAAGTGTTAGGTGTTTTGTGTCCATCAGCATTTTTAAGCCCAATGTTTCTTAGGCCTGTTATTGTTTGTGTAACCCATTTTTGTATTATTTTCATATTGGATAAACTTTCAAAACATATATTGTGGTTTGGTCGTTTTGTAAAATGGGGCTTGTGGATTTTTTTTAAAAAAGGTGCCTGTGGTTTCAAAAGTTTGCAAAAAGAGGATCTTCAAAATTTTAAAACTACATTTTGAAGGGTTGTCTATTTTGAAGTGAAATTTTGTAGCTTAGTTATACCTTTGTGATAATTTTTAGAATTTTTTTGAGAAGTATTAATATTTTTTTATTTAAAATTTGATGAATAACTTTAAAAAATAAAAACAAAATGAGAATTTTCCGAAACTTACTCAAATCTTGATATATAATTTTTAAATAATATAGTTAAAATATAGGAATGTTGAATTTATTGAAATAACTGGTGTAACACTGTAATTTCTAAACCACATGCACCATTTTGAAAATAAAAATTTCACAAGCACCTTTTTACAAAATGATGAAACCACAAAGCATATTTTTAAAGTTTATCCTTTCATATTTTCTCAAACTGTACGTTTTTATTAGAGCCATCTATATAGCCTTTTAGTTGTTCAAGGTTTTTTAGGGGCACCTATAACCATATTTCCCATTTTCCAATTGGCATTTTCCGTTTCCTAAATCTTATTTTGCAGAATCTACAACAATGATTTTGCTCCAACCATTCCTTAAAATAATAATATTTTGTTATGATTTTATTAATATCTTTACATCATTTCTATTCTAATTAATAAAAAAACTAGCAAAACAGTTAAAAAATAAAAAAACATATATAATTAAAATATTCATTCTCCAAAATGGGTTCTCATATATACTATATGGGTAATAATTTGATTAACTCATTCTCCATAATGGGAACTATTGAACTTGCTCTTAGTACAACCTCTTTTCTGCTTCCTTTTTTTTTTTGCCACCCATGCCTCTTGATGCCTCTCATGTTCTTCTGAAAATCTTCCAAGTTAAAGTGCTGATGTGGCGTTCGTTGTGGAGCGGGTTGTTCTCAAGGTCTCCTTTCATGTTATATATATGGCTCTAGTTTCTGGGTTATGCAGTGTGTTGTATTATGAATTTTTTGGGTTTGAGTTTTGGGTTCAGGCGTTTTCACTTCTTTGACATGAGCGAGAAGGGCTTTAGGAATTACACCGCAGGGTTTTTTCTCACTTTATTGTAATCTTTGCCTTCTGTGCCGATAATACATGTTAAAAATTCATAGACTTGATATTTCCGGAAATAAAAGGCGAGTATCAGAAAATTATACAGGCAATAACATGAATCAAATAAAGCCAATTAAACCTAACAAATTACCTGAAGATGTATGCTTGTCTCATATACTCTTTGTAGACTGAGGCCAAAGATGGAACAGTAACCTTTATTAACTTAAATTAAGCTTCTGAAATGTACTAAAGTGTATTTCGATAAAATAATTCTTGCAAAGAAAGACAGCTTTTATTCCGCATTGAAGGTAATCAAATCAATATCCATTAAAAACTTTAACATGTAACTGGTTTGACAAATAGATAAAGGTTGAAGGCCACAAATAACTCTAAATAATCCATCTTTGAGAACAAAAGACAGGCAAATGCTCCAGTGAGTAAATCACCAATATGCTTTCTTTATATTAAACACACATATGGAGGCCAATTCAAGGAAAACAATAAGTGACATGTGAAAAGTTTGATAAACAGCACGAGAGCAACCAGTGAAAATACACCGATTTCAGAGTCGTGTAAAAGAACTGTTTCTCACGAATTTCAGTAGGTAGCTCAGGATTGGAATGATATTGCTTCCATAATAATTTTGAAACTAATTCAACACGGCCAGATGATATTGATATAATATAAGGCAGTAGACACTCTAAGATGTCACTAAGAAATAACGTCTCCCAAAACATTACAGAAAATAAGATTAAGCATGAAAATGCAACAGACCATAACACATTAAAATGCCAACGAAAGTAGAACAACAGACTGCCTAGTCTTGAACATGACTAAAAGCCAACGTTTAAGGGATAGAAAAACGGTATAAAAGTAGTTCTGGTAGCATCATCCTCCCATTCAACATTTCCCCACCAATCTTCCTCTGCTTCAATCACTATTTCATTTCTAATGGCACCAGTATCAAGGCTTAGTGGAAGCTCTCTAAGCAATGAACAATCAGCTATCTTCATTTTGTTGAGGCACTGGAAAGGCAATGCCTTCCAATATATGCTCTTAAGTTCTGGTAGATTCTCCAATTCAAGAATTTCAAGTTTTGCAAACGGCTCAAGTGAAATGTCACCCAACTCCGCAATGCTGATTATCTCTTTCATCTGCTCATACCTTTTGGCCCTCAAAGTCACCAGATTTTGAGCAAGTGCCACCCGCGTCAACTCTTGCAAACTTGAGCAACTTTCCAAGGTTACTTCTTGAAGTAGTCCAAAGCTTCTCTCCCTTATCAACTCCGGATAATGCATATCCAAACTGAGTTTCCTCAATTTTTCAGCATCATGGATTTCTAGTGTAAGAAGATTCTTCAGAGCAACTAAGGGTGAAACGTCGAGCGACTCTGAACCCCAAAACACTTTAAAGGATAGAGATTGAGTACAGCTTGTCAATTTGGGACTGGAGAAAAATTTTTCCAGTGCAGAATTACAAGTAATTGTAATGCTCAGTACTTGGAGATGCTTCAAGCCCATTAATGGATCAATATCCATGTTTCTGACAGAAAGAATGTTCTCTCCCAATTCCTCAACAGAAAATCCACAACGGAACATTTTCAAAACTTGCAATGAAGACCAACTATTTATTAACTTCTTGGGAAGAACACGTAGTTGAAAATCATATTCCAAGTTCAAACGCTTTAACTTAGTTAGCATCTTCAACTCAATCGGTAAACTATCAATCCATGTGTCCCACAAATTAAGATAATGTAAAGACGCCAGATTTGAAATCTCTCGCGGTACTACTTCTACCCCACTATGTGACAAATCCAGAACTGTTAGTGCATCCATAAATTGGGAAAATTCACCTTTGATCGAAATGAAGGGATTATGGTTGAGTAAAAAGGTTACATTATTCTGAACAGAATCTCTCATTGTTGCAATCCATCCTACAGTTTTCGATGCTCTATCATTCATTGCCTCAATTAATTGAGCATTTTTAAACACTTGAGACTTAAATACTACTGATAAGGCCACATCACGAACCAGATCTTGCAATTTGACACAATTAAGTTGTTCTTCTAGTGGTCCTCAGGGATTGAGTAGTCCTCAGGGAACAAGCTAAAGTAAAGGATACAGGATCTAGCCATGTTACTGGGCAAACTATCAAAACAGAAATCAAACAAATGAGTAGCGTAATTATCTTCTCTACGAGAAGCAGCCTGTGCCTGCTTCAGAGCATCATGCCACTCTATATACGTCATCCTGCAAGCCATGGCACGAGCAACAGCACACAGGGCCAAAGGCCAACCGTGACATTCTTCAGTTATGAGCATAGCCAGATCAAGAATTTCCGGATCGTAGAATATATGTTCTCCCAGATCGCTTGAGCACCCAATTCGAGGCTTACATGTTCAGAACGAGATGTCAAGATTACCTTAAAATCATTAATCTCAGTTTCTGGTTCGATAGATGGAACCCGATGTCTGAGAGTTGGAAAGACTCCCATAATCATCCAAAATCCGCAGAAACTTCTTTTGGGACAAAAATTGAGCTAGGGCAGTGGATTTCTCATGGAGGCTTTTGTGGACCCAATTTGAGTCGAAAACCCCAATTGATTTCCAGATGTCATCCTGAAGCTTCTCTACAGATAGATTTCCGGAAACAGTGACCCAAATCAGAGGATCAAAATGATGAGGAGTTATGGCTAATTTGTTGAAGGTTTGTCTGGCAAGAGTAGTTTTACCAACTCCCCCCATGCCCGTTAAGGCGATGATTCTCAATTTTCTATCCATGAGGTTACTCCATATATGATCTAAAGTGTCTTCTGCACCTACTATTTTGACGAAGACATATGAATGATTGATGAAGAAAAAATAATCGAGATGTTAATTTGAGAAAGAAAGGATAGATCGGAATGAGCATTTACATGCAGGGATTATTAATAAATGACTTTTGTGAGCTGTCCACGATGTACATTAATCATTTTTTTAATTTGACTTGTTCACTTACAATAATAATAAAAAAAAACATCTCTCTTCACTTGTTTCTAAACTCATTGCTCTCAAGTACTTGTTTTTCTGTGGAAATAACTTTGAAGGTTTATTTTCATTTAGTGCTTTGGCTAACCACTCAAAACTCGAGATTTTCGAACTCTCGTCGGGAAGTCCCATGTTAGAATTGGAAACCGAAAATCCTACATGGTTTCCTACATTTCAACTCAAGGTCATCAACTTACCCAACTCTAATTTGAATTTTACTGCCCGAATTTATCGGTTCTCGACATTTCCAGTAACAAAACGATTCCATTTCAGTTCTGTAACCTGACTAGTATTCGAACTTTAGACCTCTCCAGAAACAAACTAAACTGGTTGTTCCCCGTGTGTTTAATGCCACATCACTGACACTTCTCTTTCTGCAAAAGAATAGTCTATGTGGCTTAATACCACATGTGCTCTCTACAAGTACTGATTTAGCTGCACTTGATCTGAGGGATAACAAGTTTTCTGGAAATATGCCGCCTTGGATTAGCGAACTCTCGAATTTACGTGTGCTTTTACTCAGTGGGTACTTACTTCAAGGTTCTATTCCTAATCAGGTCTGTTACTTAAGGAATGTGAATATACTCGATCTTTCATGCAACTCATTTCAGGGTTCGATACCTTCGTGTTTCAACAATTTATCATTTTCGTTGACCAAAGAAGCCAATGGTTTTGAACCTAATCCTATAGGTGAAGCATTCGCCTCAGAGGGAAATCGCTATGATGCAACTCTTGAATTGGATGAGGTTGGTCTAATTTCTTGGTCTTTTTCAGACGAAATTGAGGTGGAGTTTCCAATGAAGTATAGATATAACTCCTACAAGGGCTACATTATCAACTTAATGTCGGAATGGATTTGTCACACAATGAGCTAACCGGTACAATCCCGCCTGAAATTGGCGTTATCCAAGATGTTAGATCGTTGAACTTCTCTTACAACTGATTGTCTGGGCCTATACCAGTAAACTTTTCGAATCTAAAAAGTTTAGAGAACCTGGATATACGAAACAACAGTTTGAGCGGTGAAATCCTGAGTGAACTAGCTGAGTTGAACTTTTTTAGCAATTTTTGATATATCGTACAATAATTTGAGAGGTAGAATACTAGATAAGGGGCAGTTCGGTACGTTTGGGGAAAGTAGTTATGAAGGTAATGCCGGTCTATGTGGAGACCTCATAAAAAGAAGTTGCAGCAAAATAGCAGCTATACCACCATCCACTTTTCTCGAAATAATTTCGCTGCTAAATAATCAATTAGTCATTTATTGAAACTGTATAATTTTCGGTTTGTTTACCGCGCAACATCTAATTTCATCAAGAAAAGCATCACGAATCGAACTTATTTCTCCTACAACATCTTTCGTTCTGAGTCTTCGTCTAGGAGATTCAGCTGAACAGGCAACCCCAATAGTCAGGATAGAAAGTGAATACTTTTCGAGACTAGAATAAAATCCCGTCAGGAATTTTTCATCTTGGTCAACTAGATTCGGATCATATACGGTGAGAAGCCTTTGGTCTAAAATCTCCATAACTCTATATGGCAATGCTTTCTTGACAAATTCGTGCAGATTTAAACCGTCTCTAAGCATTTCATCAGTTGGCCTTTTTCCTGTGAACATCTCCAGCAGTAAAAATCCGTAGCTATATATATAGCCTTCTTTGGATACCGTAGATCCTATCCCATACTCTGCGTTTTAAAAAATTAATTAGCATTTCAAATTAAATGATTTTTCATCAATGAAAAGTTGAATAATACCTGGAGGAGCATAACCGATCGTTCCTTTGATACCCGTTGTACTAACACGATTCTGAGACATAGTATTGGCATTGGAAAGAAGCCTTGATAAACCGAAATCACATACATGAGCTACCAAATTGTCGTCCAAAAGAATGTTGCTTGGCTTCAAATCACAGTGAACGATTGGTGTTTCACAGAGATCGTGAAGATAATGCAGTGCTGATGCTATATCAATTCCGACATTAATTCTCTCAAGAAAGTTTAGGTTTTTCGATTGATTTTCGCTGTGGACATCAGTATGCAACCATTTCTCCAAGCTCCCATTTCCCACGTATTCAAAGACCAAAGCTTTGAACTCGTTGCCTTTGTAATCTTTGCTCGAGCAATAAGTTAACATCTTAACAAGATTTCTGTGCCTGATATTGTGTAACACTTTGCATTCGGATATAAAGCTCTTCAGAGCACCGTTTTGTTCAAGTTTAAGGACTTTAACAGCAACTGGTCTTTCTTGACAATTCAGAAATCCTCGGTAAACAGAACTGAAATTTCCAGATCCAATCAGATTAGCAGACTAGAACCGATCTGTTGCTCGAAAGAGGTCTCTGTAAGATACCTTCAGAAAAAGCCGTCATTAGTAGAAAGGATGCTGTAGAAAGATTCCATTTGGAATTCCACTTAAAAAACACAAGAAAAAAATTTGCAAAGATAGCCAGGACACCGAAAGAAGCACAGGGAATCACGATTGCTAGCTTGAACGCGAGAGACTTCCCTTCTTTCCTGTCCTTTTCAGGGCATTTCGGTAAATTGAGCTCTGGCATACCACCACAAAGTTTACTATTTCCAACGAGAGAAAATGCACTTGCGTTTTTGAAGACTCCTCCATTTGGTATCTCCCCCTTGAGATCATTGAAAGAAACATTCAGATACGATATATACTGAAAGCTCTGGAGAGCTTCTGGAATCGGTCCAGTCAAGTTATTTCGGAAAAGATCTAGATAGTGAAGGTTTTTTAGGGAAATGAATGAAGAAGGGATGGATCCTTGAAAGGAATTATCTTGCAAGTACAGATATTCCAGGCTGAAACAATTTCCGATTGTTCGAGGAATTTCACCTGACAGGTTATTTCCAGAGATGAACAATGCGGTCAAACTAGAAAGTTTTCCAATTTCTGAAGGAAGGTTTCCGGTTTATGAGTTGTATGATAAGTCAAGAACTTGTGATAGAGAAGAAACACTAAAAATTTCATCAGGTATAGATCCAGTCAGGTTGTTATACGAAATGGCCAAGATATTCAGATATTTCAGTTTTCCAATGCTCGGAGGAATAGTCCCTTCGAACCTGTTCCTTGCTAGGTACAAGATGGATAATCGAGTCAAGTTCGATAAAGAGGATGGAATGTGACCTGAAAATCTATTTGAAAACAATTCCAAAAATTGCAATTTATGAAATTTGCTAATATAATGTGGAATAGAACCAGTTATTTGGTTGTAGTTCATTACTAGCCCAACTAAATTGATGAGATTTTCTAATCCTACAGGAATGGTGCCTCTAATTTGATTCCTACCGAAATAAAATAGACTGAGTTCACTTGACAAGTTTGCCACAGAATTCGGTAAGACACCGCCTAAATTATATCTGCCAAAATCCAAGACTTTCATCTTGGTACAATTTGTCAGAGAAGTAATAAAATCCAAGTCAGTACTTGAATTACTGCCCAGGTTATTTCCATGTAACCTTATCCGCCAAAGGTTTTGCAGATTCCCAAGATTCAATGGAACTTGTCCTGAAAAGTTATTCCAGCCAAGATCAATTATTTCCAGTTGAGAAGCATTGGCTAATGAATGTGGGATTGACCCAACAAAATCATTTTCACCAAAGCCGAAAAAATTGAGATTTGGCATGGTTAAGCCTATACTTTCCGGAAGATTCCCTGTTAGATGGTTTTGTGTCACTGCAAATTTTCTTAAAGAAGAAATATAAAAATCGATGGAGGGATAATACCGGATATTTGATTTGCTCCAACATGGAAAGTCTCCAAGCTAGTCAATCTACCGTTATCATCAGGAATATATACAACCAAACTGTTGTATGTTACTTCGAAGGCTATTAGCGACGAAAGATTGGCCAACGAAGCCGGAATTTCTCCTCTCAGATTATTCTTGCTAAGAAAAAGCCGCTCGAGCTTTTGTAAGGAACCGAGTTCTACTGGGATTTTTCCTGTCAGATTGTTTCCTTGCAATCCAATCACCTTCAGCTGGGAACAACGCCGCAAGTTGACAGGAATTTCGCCTGTCAAGGAGTTATTAACGACAAGGAAACTCTGCAGGCAATATAAGCTGCCGATTTGGGGCAGAATTTGGCCAAGAAAAGTGTTGTTTTGAAGGTTGAAAAACCTGAGGAAACTGAGGTTGCCAATATAAGGTCATATTGATCCGACAAGATTATTCTGCCCTTCTTACTCTATATATGTTACTCTTTGGTGCTGGGGACAGCATTTGATTCCGAACCAGTTGCAGGAATGGAGAGAGCGGTTCAATGAGTTTAAGATTTTGTCCGGGTCAGCCGTTATTCCTTCCTTGAACTTGAGCAATGCAATTCTGTGGGTTTCATTTCCCCGAAGCATTGGCTTGCTGGCATAGTAAGTTGAATAGAAAGAAAAAAGTCAATAGGTCTAATGATTTCATTTTTGTGGTATGATATGAGTTAAGGGGTGGAAGATTATATATAAGGGTACAAGTACAAATATTAGCCTTGTGACTGTTGAGTAATCCTAATTTCTATATATTAAACAAATTTGTCAACGATATTGTACAGATTTGAAATAACCACTCTATTTTTTTAAGATAAACCATTTTGAGGCCATTGGCCTTCAGTTTCCGTACTTTACCTTTGACTTTTGTAATCGCAATAATTTAAGGTGAGCTCGAGCATCAAGCTCGATTAAAGATGCATGATTGGTTCGTTTTTAAGATCATAAGTATATGTGAAAATTAGCACGGTAAATTGATGTTAAAGACATAAAGTTTGAGAAATATGTTTTTATATATTACTTATGTCAGATAGCTAGGCTAATTACTTAGGCCCTGTTCTTTTGGACAATAATTCAGTTCTATTCAGGTCCAAACAAGTTCGGACCTTAATCTGATGTGAACACTAGGATGCCAATTAATCTTATGTTCAAGTTGACCTTTCATTATTTATTCTCCAGATTTCTTATCTTCTGTACTTTTCCTCCTCGTCAACTAAGAAACTATCAATGTCATCAGGCAATTAAATGAACTCAGCCAAAAAATTCTATATAAAACATAATCATATTAAATATTAATGCCGAGAAAGTCAGAAAGCAATAATCTAACATATTCTGACTACAAATATATAAAATTAAGCATTTTATGTATACAAGTAATCAAAGAATACTTCAGACTATAGGACAACTAATTTAATGAGAAAAAACATATCATTTTCTGCTGGTGAATATTTTTATATTTGTATTTGCATTTGTTTTGTCAACCTATATCTGAAAACAGTATGTTCAATGTGAAAAGAAAAAAAATTGGTTTAGTAAGATGTACAAATTTTGACAAAAAACATTGTTGAATACATAATGAATGAATGCACTTTTAAAAAACAAAATATCTATAGTGACTTGACTTATAAAACAAAATCAAAGGATAAGGGCACCAGTTTGCGGTTAAACTAAGGCCCTGTTCTTTTCAACTGATAAGTAGGTGTACTGAATTAAACTGAACTGAATGGTACTGAACTGAACTGAACTATACTGAAACTGAACTGAATGATACTGAAACTGAAAATACTAAAACTAAACAATACTGAAACTGAATTATAATTAATAATATAAACAATATTTTAAAAATATTAAAATACATAATAATTAATAACACTTTAAACAATACTATACATTCTAATAAAATTTATTAATTGTTACATATAATAATTAAATATACCATTATAAATTATTATTATTGTAATTATTGTAATTATTGTTATGAATATTACCTTATTATTTTAATTGTTATCAATATTTATAAAACATTATTACTTTTATTTATTAATTTATTTTTCCTACAGAATTATTTATCGTAGAAATAATAATTGATAATGTTAAAAATATTATTATTATTGGTTTCTTTTTCTTTGTTGTTATTTGTGATTACTGATATTAATTAATAATATTTATATATTGTATAAATAGAAATAAATTAAAATTGAATTTGAAATGATATAATCATTAATATTCATTGTTTTTAATATTTATGAATAATAATATACATTAATAATATTGATATAATGCATAAACTGAAACTTAATATTGAATTCTGAATTCTGAATGCTGAATACTGAATACTGACTACTGAAACTGAATACTGAATATTGAATACTGAAACTGAACTGAACTGAACTGATTGGTACTGAATTGAATTGAACTGAACAGAAAATAAGTTGGAAAGAACAGGGCCTAAGACGGTTAATAGTTTTTTAGTTTTTAAACACATAGTACTATTTGTTATCAAACTCCAGCTACAGATGTTGCACATAGAACTTCTATTTTAACATAGTACCATTCTATATACATTCTCTTATCTTCGGTTCTTTGTGAAAGACTTTTTCCTTAAAAAAATCAGATTTAAACATCCTTGGACAAAGAAAAACGCGGAAAAAGCAATCAACACAGAGATATAACGTAGCTCCTAATAGATGACATGAGAAATTTTATATGGATCCTGGTAATACAGGTCAGATTAATGCCACTCCACTCACTAATTGATACCTATGCAACTACTCAACCTCTTTCTCTTTCTTAATTAGCAATAACTGTTCGGCAACATGGACTCCCAAGTTGTATTGGAAGAAATGGATAGGAAACTTCATCCTCCCCTCCTCCATTAACGATTAATTCTCAACTTCTCATCATTTTTTTTCTGCATCAATTTTTGTTCTCATATGTTCATTAATCAATTTACGAGATCTGCAATTCGTGATATTTCACTCGCCGTTGTAGCAATTGGCGCAGCAGAATGACGGGCACACTTAGTTCCAGAATGATCAATTTAATCCAAATTGGAGTAATATGACCGTTGAACAGAATAAAACTCAGTCCTGAATTCAATTGATCTTCTGTAATTAGAATAAGAAAGCTTTATTTTGCTGAAATTAAAATCCCCATATGTTGTTCTTGTTCAAATTATTAAACTTAATGTGATAAAAAATAATGGAAAAAGGGTCAAAAATAGCCAGCTACCTAAATTAGACTTTGAAAAAAATTGGTATTTGTAGGATTTGTTAGTTGAATTTTGTGAAAAATTAAAGTAAATTATTAAACCTAAATTTGAATTTTGTAATAGATTGAATTATTAAGAAAATGATAGGGCCATTGCAGAATTCATCAGATGCCTATATAAGGTAATCTAATTTGCTATTTTAAAGAGTGTAAGAGAGTAAAAAAATAATAAGAGTTTATGAGTGTATTGTAATAAAATTAGTGTGAATTACTCATTTTTATGGTTTGAGCATTTTTTGCTTGATTATTTTCCTCTTCAATCCAACAAAGTGGTACCAGAGCCATTTCGTATCCAATCCTCTTCCCAAAAATCTCCGAGTAAAAAAGTCGAGTTTAAAGAGTTTCAGAAGCAGCCCAGAAAGTGTTGCAATAGGCTGTCAGAAGTGTTGCAAAAAATTGCAGAAAGTGTCGCAGTTAGCATAAACTGTCGCCAATACTCAAAAAAGTTGCAATAGCCTCTGTTCTTCCTTTCTGGAAAATTTTCAAGTTCATCTAAAATTGCAAGGAAATATTTTCCCTTGCTGTTATCCTTGCAAAATCTGTCTAAAGCTATAGCGACGTACCAAAGTGTCGCAATAGACTCAAAAGCGTTGCAACAACCCCTGTACTCTTTGAAACAAATTTTCCTTCACAAAAATGAATCCCAACGGTGTTTCCTTCGTTTTTCCTCAACTTACAAAAACCAATTACAAAAATTGGTGTATCAAGATGAAAGCCATTCTAGGATCCCAAGATGTTTGGCATATTGTTGAAAAAGGCTATGAAGTCCCAGCTGCAGATGCACAACTGTCGCAAGCCGAAAAGGACAGTTTGCATAAGAGTCGTCGTAATGACCAGAAGGCTCTTAGTATCATCCATCAAGGGTTAGATGATGTTATGTTTGAGAAGGTGGCAGAAGCGAGCACCTCCAAGCAAGCTTGGGATATACTAAGAGTTTCTCTTCAAGGAGAGGAGAAAGTACAAAAAGTTCGGCTCCAAATGTTGAGAGGAGAGTTCGAGATGATGAAGATGAAGGAGACAGAAGTGATTATAGATTACTCCTCACGATTAAAATCTGTCGCTAACCAAATGTGACAATATAGAGAAAAGCTTGAAGAATCAAGGGTTGTTGAAAAACTTCTACGGTCACTACTACCAAAGTTTGACTACGTAGTAGTGGCAATAAAAGAATCTCGGGATATAAGTAAAATGACCGTCGATGAAGTAGTTGGCTCATTACAAGCACGTAAGGAGAGACTAAATAGACAAAGAGAAGAGTCTGTAGAACAAGTCTTAGCAGCAAAGGTTTCAGTCAAAGGTGAAAGTAGCAAGGATTCTAGCAATTACGGACGAGGACGTGGTAGAGGCCGTGGAGGAAATGGAAGAGGAAGAGGACGTGGCAGAAATCAACCATTCGGTAGAGGTGAAAATAATAATGGAGATAATCAGTCCATACGAGGCAGAGGTTGCGGTAATGGACGTGGACGAGGAAGAGGAAACTGGAGGCATAATGATGGACGTGACAAGTCCAATGTTCAATGCTACAATTGCTCCAGATATGGCCACTATGCAGCAGAATGTCAGAGCCCACCAAAGCAAACAGAGGAAACGGCGAACAACATTCTAGAAGAGGATGTAACCAATACGGTATTACTAACCTGTGAAGGTGAATACAGTCAAGAAAATAACATATGGTATCTTGATAATGGTGCAAGTAACCATATGTGTGGAGACAAGAAAATGTTCATAGAGCTGGACCAGTCATTCAGTGGTAATGTTGTTTTTGGAGATTCCTCAAGAGTTCCTATTCAAGGAAAAGGAACTATTCTTATTCGTTTAAAGAATGGAGAGCACCAATTCATCAGCAATATTTATTACGTTCCAAACATGAAAAGCAACATTTTAAGTTTGGGACAACTGCTGGAGAAAAATTACCAAATTCACATGGTGAACCGAAAGTTGGTGCTGTTAAACGAAAAGAAGGAGCTGCTAGCTAGTGTACCAATGTCAAAAAATAGAATGTTCACTCTCAACATCAAGACGGATGTAGCAAGATGCTTAAAAGCTTGCGTGAAAGAATCTGACTGGCTTTGGCATTTGAGATTCGGTCATCTCAATTTTGGAGGGTTGAAATTGCTAAGCCAGAAGAAGATGGTGCATGGTGTTCCGCTGATTAATAAACCCCATCAGCTTTGTGAAGGATGTCTTGTTGGAAAACATTCTAGAACTAGTTTTCCAAAAGAGTCCATGTCAAGAGCAAAGGCTCCCCTTGAGCTTATTCATGCCGATGTCTGCGGACCAATGACACCAATATCATTGGGAGGCAACAAATATTTCTTACTATTTATTGATGATTATAGCAGAAAGACGTGGGTTTATTTTCTGAAAGAGAAATCAGAAGTTTTTGAAGCATTTAAAAAGTTTAAAGCTATGGTGGAAAAAGGAAGTGGCTATTACATCAAAGCTTTAAGATCCGACAAAGGGGGAGAATTCACGTCAAATGAATTCAAAAGATTCTACGAGCATCAAGGAATCCATCATTTCTTGTCAGTTCCGAGATCGCCTTAGCAAAATGGTGTTGTTGAACGAAAGAATAGAACCGTGATGGATATGGTGAGGAGCATGTTAAAGAGCAAGAATTTGCCCAAAGAGCTGTGGGCAGAAGCTGTTGATTGTGCTGTCTACATCTTGAACCGATCTCCAACAACAAGTGTGTCGGATATGACACCCCAAGAAGCATGGAGTGGGAGAAAGCCTAATATCTCTCATTTTCGTGTTTTTGGGAGTGTTGCACATGTTCATGTTGTGGATGAAGAAAGGAGAAAGCTGGACGACAAAAGCAAAAAATACTTGTTCGTGGGATATTCAGAATTTTCAAAAGGTTGTAAGATGTTTGATCCTGACACAAGGAAGACGATCATCAGTAGGGATGTGACTATTGACGAGGAAGCAATTTGGGAATGGAATAATGACAAGCAGAAGAATTACAGTTTTTATCCTTTCACCATGGATGAAAACAATGATCGAGATGTGGAGGAGTCAGGCAAAGCATCGACGTCATATAGTCCCATTCCAATTGCATCTCCAGGACATAATGATGATGAAAGTCAAAGTCCAAGAGAAAGACCTAGAAAATTTTTGTCTTGTTGAAGATCTTTATGATGCAACTAGAGAGCTTAATGAAGAATTGACTCTTTATTGTCATCTTATTGATAGTGAACCTATTGATGCTGAAGAAGCCATGAAAGATGAGAAATAGAGAAAAGCCATGGAGGACGAGATCAACTCAATTGAGAAAAACAAGATGTGGGAGTTGACCAAACTTCCAGCTGACAAAAAGCCCATTGGAGTCAAATGGGTGTTCAAGGCAAAGAAGGATGCAAATGGAGAAATCGTTCGACATAAAGTGAGGCTAGTCGCAAAGGGATATAGTCAAAAACCCGGTATTGACTATGATGAAGTATTTGCACCAGTAGCAAGAATGGAGACTATCAGACTAGTGATCTTAGTCGCTGCCCAAAATGGATGGAAGATCCACCAAATGGATGTAAAGTCAGCATTTCTAAATGGATACTTGGAGGAAGAGATCTATGTCCAACAACCACCTGGTTACATTCTCAAAGGTCATGAACGAAAAGTGTTGAAGCTGAAGAAGGCATTGTACGGACTTAAGCAAGCACCGAGAGTTTGGAACAGTCGCATCGACAAATACTTTTGCGAGAATGGATTTATCAAGTGCCCACACGAGTATACCTTGTACGTGAAAGTGAAAGGTGGAGACATATTACTTGTTTGCTTATATATGGACGATCTCATATTTACCGGGAACAATCCTCAAATGTTTAATGATTTCAAGAAGATGATGACTCGTGAATTCGAAATGACTGATATTGGCCTGATGTCATACTATCTTGGCATTGAAGTGAAGCAAAGTGATGATGGAATTTTTATTTGTCAAAGTGGCTTCGCCAAAGAGATCTTGAGGAAATTTAAGATGGAAAATTGCAACCCTGTCAGCACTCCGGCCGAATGCAGTTTGAAATTGACCAAGGATGAAAATGGAGTCAGGGTGAACCCGATAATTTTTTGAAGTTTGATCGGGAGTCTCAGATACCTGACGTGCATAAGGCCAGATATTCTGTATGCAATTGGACTAGTGAGCAGATACATGGAAGAACCGGAGGAGTCTCATTGGAATGCAGCGAAAAGAATACTCCGCTATGTTAAAGGTACAACTAATTTTGGATTGCATTATTCAAAATCTGACAAATTCAAATTAGTTGGCTACAGCGATAGTGATTGGGCTGGCGATAAAAATGACCGAAAAAGTACAAGCGGGTTTGTATTTTTTCTCGGTAACACGACATTTACTTGGAGTTCAAAGAAGCAACCTATAGTGACGTTGTCAACATGTGAAGCTGAATATGTTGCTGCAACATCATGTGTGTGTCATGCAATATGCCTGAGAAGACTATTAAAGGAACTTCAAATGATGCAACATGATCCAACGAATATTTTTGTCGATAACAAATCGGCATTGGCGTTGGCGAAAAATCTTGTCTTCCATGATCGAAGCAAACACATCGGTACAAGGTATCACTTCATTCGAGAGTGTATTGAGCAGAAGGAAGTCACATTGAAGTATGTCAAAACACAAGATCAGATAGCGGACATCTTTACAAAGCCATTGAAGTATAACGTGTTCAATCAATTGCGAGCGTTATTGGGAATAACAGATGATTAAGTTTACGGGGGAATGTTCAAATTGTTAAACTTAATGTGATAAAAAATAATGGAAAAAGGGTCAAAAATAGCCAGCCACCTAAATTAGACTTTGAAAAAAATTGGTATTTGTAGGATTTGTTAGTTGGATTTTGTGAAAAATTAAAGTAAGTTGTTAAACCTAAATTTGAATTTTGTAATAGATTGAATTATTGAGAAAATGATAGGGCCATTGCAGAATTCATCAAATGCCTATATAAGGCAATGTAATTTGCTATTTTAAAGAGTATAAGAGAGTGAAAAAATAATAAGAGTTTATGAGTGTATTGTAATAAAATTAGTGTGAATTACTCATTTTTATGTTTTGAGCATTTTTTGCTTGATTATTTTCCTCTTCAATCCAACAGTTCTTATCTCTCTTCTTCATCCAACATTTATAGTGAAGCAAGTATGTCACACTTTGTAGATTTCTTAGATTCCTTCTTTTCAGTTCATTCAATAGATTGTAGTAAAGCGAGAACCAGTAAATCAAATTTGATAAATGGTTTTAGAACGAGACTGACAACCGAGGAAAATAGCTGTGATTAAACAGAAGGTGAGGGATTTAATTTCAAGGGAGTGAGTTTTACATCATCTGCAATTTTATTGGAATAAGGAAAGCAGAGACATGAAGAAACTGATGCGTTAGAACGGACGCCGATGAACAGTTATTGCTAATTAAGAAAGAGAAAGAGGTTGAGTACTTGTATAGGTGTCAATTACTCAGTGGAGTGGCATTAATCTGACCTGTATTACCGGGATCCGTATAAAATTATGACATTGTCTCACTTGAAAAAAAATGTGCTGTCCTTTTTTTTATTCTCTTGGGTGTCCCTCCACTTAGTATCTAACACTCAGTATCTTTTTCCTATATGTATTTTTATTTTTCGTATTTTTCTTCTTCTCTCACCTATACATGACCTATGTGTCAAACATTGAGTGAGAACACCCAAGGGGATATAAGAAAGGGGACAACAGATTTTTTCCGTCTCACTTACTGTAAAAGGGACACTTGTTATCTTTTGAAAGCAGAATACTCCACAAACCGGGCTTCCTGTAATAAAACTCCCAAAACTCACATTGAAGAATCAGGATCTCCATATGAAAGCCCATCACGGGAGAACAACAAAAAAGAATTGGTTTCGAATAAATCCTGATGACATTTTATGGATTTAACCTTCCAATAAGACGAAATTAAGATCTTAAAAACTGAAACGTTTTCAACTGAACAAATGCATTTACAGTTAACATGATATTCATTTTTTTTTGAAAAACCCCGAAGGAACATTGTGTCCCTTCAAAGGCTAAAAGTTGGAGCAGGTGAAAATTTCGGGGTGGAGTCCCCAGCTAGGCTGGTTTCCCCGCTTACCTACAAAACACCTACCCCTCTTTTATTAAATAAAAATCAACTCACGGTCTCAAGGCGAGAACATGAGTAAATCAATTACACGAGAGTGCAAGTTCGGGAAAATAAATACATCAGAAGTAACAAAATTAACATCCCGCCTCCTAGTTTTAAAGATGAACCAACATAAATGAATGCATAATCCAATAATGTCTTCTGAGCCCATCCTGCCTTCGAAAACAAATTTATTCCTTCATTTCCATAGTGCCCAAGCAATTAAGAACCATAGCGCAGTTCCGAACTCTCTACCCCTTCCATCAGCAAAGAAGCCGCGCCACATGGCTAGAAAATCCACCGCCTTCCATGGAATAGGCATCGAGATACCGAGCAATCTCATCACCTGCGTCCACACCTTATAGCTGTTACTGCAATGGAGCAGGGCGTGATCCGTAGTCTCCTCCAAATCACAAAATGGGCATTGACCGTCCGTTATAGATTGGCAGCCCCGGAGGAAAAGGAACATTTTTGTTGGTAATCTTCCATGAAAAACAAACCACCCAAAGAAGCAAACTTTAGGGGTCACACATGCCTCCCATATTACAGAAAATTCGAGCCTCGGCTTTGGCCATTTTGGCGAACTATAGTAGCCCATACAAAAGGAGCTTGTCGTGTACTCCTTCTTCTCCCCCACCTCCCACATAAACCTATCAGCCGTCTCTGAAAAGATAGGCTGCCGTTGACCCTGCCCCAACTCGTTGTCACCCTCTAGAAACAAGCTCGGACAGCTTATACCGATCCAATTTCGAAGTTCCGCACCTCTCTCCTGTCCTGAAATCCTTAAGTTCCGTTTCTAAAAAGGCCGCAAAAAGGCCGATGACCCGAAAAGATAATGACACCCCTCGGCCACCGAACATGATTTCCTATTACACAATCGGTATAGGTCAGGGAATAAGACCGCCAACTCCGAATTCACCGTCCAGTTGTCATGCCAGAATGAGCAATTTTCCCCACTTCCAATAGCAACCCGAATGCTTGACCTAAAAAATTCCCACCACTCCCCACCTCTAATACAACATGCTATAATTCCTCTCCAAGTATGTGACAATGTAGATGAATCATAGTTTCCAATGGACCACCATGAATCAAACCCGTATCGTCTAACGCAAATCTCGTACCATAATGACCCATGATCAGCACTCCTAACCTTCCATACCCACTTCATCAACAAACTACAATTAACCAACTTTAAGTTCCTAATGTAGAGGCCCCCAAGATTTTTGGGTAGGACAATCGTCGCCCAACTAACCTTACTAATGCCCGTAGTAGTTGAATCACCCCTCCACAAAAAATTCCGCATCAGCTGCTCAAGTTTCGTAATTACCGCTCCTGGCATTTTATTCAATGATAACAAAAAGATTGGAAGAGATGATAATACCGATTTCACAAGCACCATTCATCCCGCATAGGATAAACATTGTCCTTTCCAACTCGCTAATCGACTCTGAAACTTGCTTATCAATGGGTTCCAAGCGGAAATGGGAACACGCCTAACGCTGAGAGGGGTTCCTAGATAGGTAATCGGAAAGTTCTCCACTCGACATCCCAGGACTCCTGCACAAGATGAAACGACCGTCTCTTGTATATGAATACCCATAATAGAGCTCTTATTAAAATTGATTTTCAGGCCTGAAATCAACTCAAAACATCGCAAAATTCTAACAAAAATGGGTAATAGAGACTCATCGGCCGGTAAAAAGCATAGCGTATCATCAGCAAATTGCAGGATAGACATGTCCTTCTCTGATCCGTCAACCCGAAAGCCCGGTAAAAGGCCAATTCGAATACTCTCCTCAAACATTAGTTTCAGTCCCTCACTCGCCAGAACTAAAAGAAACGGGGAAATAGGATCACCTTGTTTAACCCCCCTAGCTAATTTAATTGGTTCCGACGGCGTCCCATTGATTAGAATTGAAGTGAACGAATTTCTTCTACAGTTGTCAAGCCATTGAACCCATCTTTCCTCAAAACCCATTTGTCTAAAAACCGCATTCATATAGTTCCACGAAACAAAATCATAAGCCTTATGGAAGTCTAACTTAATAGCCAAGCATGGTTGACGATTCCTATGAACCGAATGGATAATCTCCGAGGCTATGAACGAACATTTATGAATATTACGACCTTTAATGAAAGCAAATTGATTTTCTGATATCAATTTAGGTAGCAATGGTTGCAGTCTTTTAGCCAGCACCTTAGACACAATTTTATATATACCATGGATCAAGGCAATCGGTCTAAAATTATTCAACGAAGAAGAACCTGGTACCTTAGGAATTAGGACTGTATATGACGATTTAATAGCATTCGACAGCCGTCCCGTCGCATGAAACTTCGCAAATAGGTCCATTAGCTCAGGCTTCAGTTCACCCCAAAATCGTTTGTAAAAGAAAAAATTAAATTCATCAGGTCCAGGCGCCTTCCCCTCATTACAGGAACAAACTGCATCCCATATCTCGGCTTCTGAGAATGGTTCAACTAGGCGACAATTCTCCGATGCATCGACCGTTCTGAACTTTAGTCTTT
Source organism: Euphorbia pulcherrima (assembly GCA_947683365.1). Lineage (NCBI taxonomy): Eukaryota > Viridiplantae > Streptophyta > Magnoliopsida > Malpighiales > Euphorbiaceae > Euphorbia > Euphorbia pulcherrima. Next base: position 13,613,640 of record CANTUS010000016.1, read on the forward strand.
CTAACTCAAACGGAATAACTGTAGTTTCCGAAAACAGGTTCAAATAGTAGTTTCGAATCGTAGCTGTGATCTCTATAGGATCGTTAGTGACTCTCCCACCAATTTCCAACTGTGAAATCCGATTACCTCTGAACCTAGCCGAAGCGATGCGGTGAAAAAATGCACTATTGTCATCACCCAATAAAGTCCACTACACTCTTGAATGTTGGTGCCGAATTTTTTCTTGGTTTCGTCTAACCTGAAATAATGTAGTTTTCACGTTTTGTAATTCAGACACGGTTGAAGCATCCAAAGGCCGACCCATACTAGAGTCAGTCAACTCTAAAACCCGGGCTTCCAACGATTTCAATCTACTATCCAATTGACCAAAATTAGACGAATGCCAAGGACGGATAAATCCCCATAATTTTCGCAGCTTATAATCAACATCTCTATTCTTACACCCAGCCGTACCACAAATAGAATGCCACTTACTAGTGATAAATGGCAAAAAAGTATCAACATCCCACCAACAGTTTAGCGATCTATCTACTCTCCTTCCCCGTCTCCTCGAAGTATACGACTGGAAAATAATGGGTAAGTGATCCGATAGGGTTGAGTCTACCGTCATGAGTTGTAAATTCGGCCAGCTATCTAATAGACCACCTGACACCAACACTCGATCAATCCTCGAAAAGGACTGACTGTTACTCCACGTATAGTCCCTTCCAACTAAAGGAACATCATACAACGCACTCGCATTCACAAATTCTTGGAATCTTATCATAGAATTAGAAACACTCCCATTCCTACCTGCTCTTTCCGAATAATGAAGAATTTCATTAAAGTCACCACATAACAATACATTACCAACATCCCGAATAAGGGCAGCAATTTAACCCATAATTGATTCCTCTCAACAGCTGTGACTGGCCCATATAAGCATACAATATTGATCTCAACCTGGTTCACGACCGAGCTCAGAATACACCATCTTACACCAACCGCTCTAACTGTACCCCTAACTACTTTAGAGTTCCATGACAAAATTATCCCTCCCGACAAACCTTGAGCAGAAACACAATAATATGAAAAATCGTTATGGCCCCATAATTTCCTCACAATCATCTCAGATATATCCGACACCTTCGTCTCCACTAACACAACAACATGCAAGGACCATTTACGGACACACGAACGAATAAAAAATTGCTTTGCTCCATTCGTGAGCCCCCCACGACAGTTCCAAGAAAGAAGGTTTACTGACATAAAGAAACGTGTACCAAACCTCGATTCAGACGGGCTATTCAAACTCTTGGCTCTTCCAGTACCTGCACAATTTGCTCCACATGTTGCTCCTGAAACAGCCCCAGCATCTCACCCACTTTAACGACCATTCTAGCCTCATTCTCGCGCGGTTCTGTAAGCTGGGCATTCATTATCACCCTATTTCTATTTACCACATCTGGCCCCGATGATCCAGACATTCTGCTAGTCTCCGAGTTTCCTCTAGCTGCCGAGTTCGCACTCTCATTACCGTCTGGCTCCCGTAAGGTAGAATTTTCCAAAATACCATTATCCCGCAGCATTCTCGTGTCACAATCTTCCTCCGATATAGCCACTTCTTCAGATATCCTGTCCGCCATTCAACCCTCATCCGACTCGTCCTCCGAGCTAGAGTAATCCTCCTGACACCTCGGACAGCTAACGGCCTGACGCATAGAAGTGTAAATCGTAATCTCCCTCTCCCCCATTGCTAACTTCAGATTGCGGCTCATAGTACCTATAGGAACTGACACTAAACAAGAAATCACATCCAATCGATCCGGCCGTTCCAAGTTGCACTCCATAGCCACCAGCTGACCAAATCTCCCAGCAAGGCTGCGAACTAATGATTCACATATAATAGTTGGTGGAATACCCATGAGATCAAGATACATGACACACTCGGAGGGAATAAAATTCCCCGCCAGACGCTCAACCGAAAACATAAGGTGGCTGAGAACCTTCCATTCATGACTAACAAAATTACTCATCGCATCTCCTGTGATAAAGGAGACAATCACGCACTCCCCACCAACAGGAGCGGCAAATTCAACATCAAAACCACGCTCACACAATAAATCATATATATTTCGAATATGAGATATATTGTGAAGCCGAATCAGGCAGGCCTTATCTTTCCATGAGGTAGACTGCACCATGCACTCCTCACTCTTCTACGACTCATTCTTATCCATTGGGCTCGTCACAATCTTAGGCTGCCCCTTACTTGCCTCCTCTATAGAATTATGATGAGGGGCCGCGACATCAACATATGATCTCCCATCTCGAGGTGATTCGTGAAACACTCGGTTCACACGCCTAGATGACTTTCGGATCGGCTCCTGGATTTTTTGAACGTTCAAAGGCCTTGAGTATCTTGCCTTATATACCCGCAAACGAACCGCCCCAATTTCAACAGAATTCATCCTGTTCAAAGCTTCATAAAACGGAACAGTTACATCAATCGTAATGAACCCAAAATTCAAGTTCCTGGCGTTTCTCTTTTTTGCGACAAACACCCAGCCAGAAACTCCAAATCTAGCAAAAACCTTCTTCAGGGCTAGCGCATCGTAGCAATTCGGAAAATTCTCAAAATAGATCTTGTTCGCTGTCGGATTTCTGGTGTTGGCAATATGATTGGGATTTGAATCCCTAATCTGCGAAGTGGCGGTAAAGGGCACATAAAAGGGATTACGGCGAGGGTTTGTGGTTTGGCGATTTCGGGTTGGCTCATGGAAGGGGTTTCGGTGTTGGGGCTGACGGCGGCTGGTGTCCGATCGGAAAAGGTTGGTTGTTGGGCGATGGTGGCGGCTGTGTAGGGGGGCAGGATGGGTGCGGGTTAGGGTAGGGTTTCTCTCCATGGTTTTTGATTTTTGTTTAAACTTTATGAGTTATTATCTTTCCTCATCCTTTGACCCTCTCAACTCTACTCAGATCGCCAAATCAAATCCCAATTCAAAACATTTTGACGCAAATCTGTTAAACTGCAATTTCAACCAAAGATTAACCGATAAAACTATCTTACAAAGAATCCGGGTGATGCAGAATTGAAAATCAAGGATTTTTCTGAGTCAGGACTTTTAACAAACACCTTGAGTGCAGCGATGAAAACCAGATGAGACAGACTTTGGTGTTTGGCTAATGGCAGGTGGGATGCGGGTAGAATGGTGGATCGAAGGATTAGATTGGAAAGGGGATTTGTGGGATTGGAAAGGCTGGTAAGAACAACGAGGAAAGGGTTGGTGGTGGTTGGTAGCAGCCAACAATTGGTGGCGGTATACAACTGGAATTTTTTACCGTTAACATGATATTCATCAAGTCATTAAAAAAGGATCCTTCAGTTTAACAAAGTTCTCTGCATCTAAACAATAAATATACACGGGCAGTTTAGCACAACTAAGGAACAATTCAGAAAAAATTCAGATGCAGCAAAGAATAACAACAGATTAATGAAGAATATTATTTTCGTTTGAAGTCTGAGTTTTCACAATTCATAAGGTACGATTCCGTTTCAGTTTTCTTTCTTAATGAATTGACATGAACGATCCTTGACTTCTTTGGATTCGAGAATTTTTCTTTCAATTAGTATCCGAGCGAGATTATGTTTGATTCATTGAAAATTAATTTCGATTGATTTGCTACTGTTATATCGCATAACTTTCAATCTTCAATTGGGTGAATAATGAATTGATGGACTCTTGACAATTAGTTGAATTGTCTATATATTTACGTTTCGGTGCAATTGATTCCGTTGTCCAGTTTGATTCTAATCCAGAGAAATATAAATTGCCTTGTACTCCCATATGTGGAATATCTATTATGCATAATTGAATCACTTGGGCATATCTATTATGCATAATTTGAATCACTGTGGCCAATTTTTTTATTAATTGTTTCTTTTGTTAGCCATCGATTTTTTTTTTCATGATTTTAAATGGTTACTCTATTTATTAAATTAGAGTGTCTGGTCACTAAAGTTTCGATTAGTAAATGTGATTGACATTCAATCAATTTTATTCTTATTATCAACGTATGTTATAGATTAGTTTTGATGGTTTGATTGCAAATCATGTTTCGGTGTTGATAATTAAGAATGATAAACATTATTGCTTGATTTGCATCCATACAGTATTGCGAATTAGTTTTCATAATTATGTATATTATGAACACATTATTGGGGAATTCCGGTAGAATGAAGCCTGAATAATTCTGAAGTCGTGACTTGCACTTTCAGATTGAATCTTATTTGGCGGTTCTACCAAATAGATCAATCGGATAAAATCAGAAACGACAAGAACTTAGAACGAATTTTTGTTGTGAAGAAAGTGAACCAAAATTGCAGAGAACGTTGCAAAAAAAAAACTGCCTGTAAGTGTTGCCAATGCCAGGTTTTTATAAGTCTGAAACGAGCAGTTGCAACTCTTCCGAACAGAAGTGTTGCGAAAAAATATGTCCATTCGAGCAGCTGTAACAGTTTATAACAGAAGTGTTGCGAAAGTAGCTCCCGGACCCTCGTAAGCTAAGTATCGTAATAGAACTCGATCAAGCGTGCACTCCGCACTCTCCTGACTTGTTCGATGAAATATTATGACCGCATTGGTCAACTAGTTGATCCAATTACACTAAAATACCAACAATCGTCCCCCATTTTAGTGTAATCCATGATTAACTAAACAAAATCACAACAAATTACAAACTTATGCATAAATAAAATATCGTGACGATTGAATTTCATCTTAGTATGTTACACATTCCAAGTATTCGAATAACTAAAGGTGTCACTATGGATTGAACCTTTGTTATCCATCTCGAATACTCAAAGATAATATACAAATAAGTCAACATTCTAACATGTTCTTACTTGACACTATCTTTTACTAGCCTTGTGTCCTTATCCTTCATAAGCATATCAAAGCCAAGTCCAAGCTTCTTGAAGCGGCTAAACTTCATGGTTATCTAGGTAGCCTTTTTACTCTTGCACCTGCGTATGCAATTTTTCAAAAGGCTATTAAGAAGTTAAACTTTAACCTCCTTTACTTGCAGGTCTTGAGATGTTTTAATCAGTGTGTTCCAATCTCTAGATGTTAAGCTTTCCTCATTGAATTCGGCACCTAACGTCATATTAGGTGGGAATTGGGTATCTTAACATGAGAGATTTCAAATTGACTTTAATTTCATCCCCATAGCTGATTTGTACATAAAATTTTTTTAACCTTCTTATTAATGATCGGCTAAATTATACTCAGTTTGTACAAACTTTAATGATATCATATATCACCCCATGCATAATGCGTTCCCAAATCATGCTATGTCTAACACTGAAATGCCTAGACCTGCCTTTGTACGCTTGTCTATACGCATTACCTAAGGCAGCATCACTATCACATCTGATAGATATATGTAATATCAGTTTAAGCCACAATGAAATTTCATAAATCAGATCTTTTAGCCATTCAGCTTCTTTACCAGCTACTGCTAATGGTACAAACTTAGATTTCATTGTTGAGTTAGTGGTACAAGTCTGCTTCTTTGAAGCCAAAGAGATAGCACCTTCCCTAAGAAGGAATACCCACCAAGTTGTGGAATAACTATCTTCTTCATTATAAATATAACTTGCATCAATTGTTTTCACAACCTAACATAACAAATGTTTCCGGTTGCTTCGTATAAATCTCCTCATTCAATTCACCATTCAGGAATGCTGAGTTTACATCTATTTGATGAATTACAAGGTTTTTCAAATTGATCAGTACATAAAAATTTGAGTAAAAATAAGTTCTAAAATATTAGAAATTTTTATAAAATTAACAAACTTTTTTCTATAATTTTTATGAATTTATTTACACAAAATAAATCAAACACCCGCTTTTTCGAACTTCAAAAAATACTGAAAAAATAACCATTAAATCCAAAAAATATAAAAATGGCGGGGTAGAAAAATTTTAGGAGCAAAACGACATTGTTTAGGGCTTCAAATCGTAAAAATACATATGGGGCCATTAGGGACACACCATATGGCATTATGTTGACCAGTCAACTTTGACTTTTGACTGACATGTGGCAGTCAACCATTTACCGGTCAACCCCAAAGGTTAAATCAATGTCACATGGATGACGATTAAAATTGGATTAGGACATAAGTTTTTGGCGACACTTAATTTTACCAAAGCGTTGCCATAACTGCTTTAGACTAGGAACCGTCGCAAACGGTTGTCGCAAAGATTGAATCTTATTTGGCGGTTCTACCAAATAATTCAATCAGATAAAATCAGAAATGACAAGAACTTAGAATGAATTTTTGTTGCGAAGAAAGTGAACCAAAATTGCAGAGAACGTTGCAAAAAAACCTCCTGTAAGTATTGCCAATGCCAGATTTTTATAAACCTGAAATGAGCAGTTACAACTCTTCCTAACAGAAGTGATGTGAAAATACATGTCCATTCGGGTAGTTGCAACAGTTCATAACAGAAGTGTTGCGAAAGGTAGCTCCCGGACCCTCGTAAGCTAAGTATCGTAAAAGAACCCGATCAAGCGTGAACTCCGCACTCTTCTGGCTTGTTCGATCAAATATTATGACCGTAATGGTCAACTAGTTGATCCAATTACACTAAAATACCAACACACATAAGGTCTGATGAATTAAGGGGTGAGTTTTAATTGATTATGTTCATATATTCTTTGAAGTTTTAAAGTTTAAATCTATGAATTTATGGAGAATTTATTAGTCATAACAAAATATTTCTTGGATTGTCGAATTATAGTTAATATTCAGATAGAGAATGTTTAAGATCCATGAATTATTGGTTATTAATTTGTTAATATTCATTTTCCGGGTTTCAATTTAAATTTTCTTCATTGTTTCTTTTGTTTTCAAACATGGAGGAATTAAAACAAAATCATAAAGTTCATATGTCCGGTGTATATAACGATTCAAATGTATTTTGTTTTTATTACGGTGTTTTGCATTTGAAAATTCAAAGAAAGTCGGATGAATATTCATTGAATTTTCATTTTACGTTGTTATTGCCGGAATTTCTGTTGGAATTATTTCTTCGTTGGTAAATCCGTCGGTAAATTGGTGCTCTTTTACTTCTAACCGTCGCGACTGTTATAGTTGTCGCCATCGGTCACTTTTGGATTTGGCAACTCTTTGGCAATGATTTCAAAAAGTTATTGTAGGAGTCAGTAGGCGCGTCCATTGGATTTTTGCGGTGATGATTTAAACCGTCGCCAGGTGAGGGGACACGCTCTTTGGGGTTTCTGGAAACAGTTTAATAGCAAAACGTCACCATTGCACTTGAACTCCTTTTAAATTTTATTGAGTTCATAATTTTGGTACTAACCAGAGTCAAGTTGATAAAATTTAGAAAATTTTTGATCATCTGGTTGTGAGATGAAGGATTTGGGGAAGGCTAAAGTGATTCTTGGTATAAGCATCAAGAGAAAGAGCAATGTTATTTCAGTTTCTCGATTTCATTATATTGAGAAGATTTTGAATAAATGTCACTTCAAGGATTGTTCTCCTGTTAACACTCCAATGATTTCCTTCGAATTTTGAAGGGTATTCAGATACAAGTTATATTTCTAATGAAGAAGATAGCTCTTCCACAAGTGGGTGGGTATTCCTTCTTGAGGGAGGTGCTATCTCTTGGGCGTCAAAGAAACATGCTTGTATCACTAACTCAACAATGGAATATGAGTTTGTAACATTGGCAGTAGCTAGTAAAGAAGCTGAATGGCTAAGAAATCTAATTTAGGAAATTCCATTGTGGCTGAACGCATCATGTGTGGTGTTATATCATTAGAATTTGTAAGAACTTAGTATAATTTAGTCAATCATTTAACCAAAGGGTTAAGGAGAGATCTTGTGCACAAGTCGGCTATAGGGATGTGATTAAAGTCCATCTAAAATCTACCATGTTAAGATACACAATTCCCACCTAATATGACGTTAGGTGTTGAATTTAATGAGGAAAGCTTAACATCTAGAGATTGGAAGACACTGATTAAAACATCCCAAAGTGTGTGTGAGCGGATGATGTTTTACACGGTGGCTGCGAGGAGCCAGGCCGGTGGGACCGGCCTCTTTAAAATGACCAAGGGATGCGAGGAATGTGATTGGAAAATGGTTTTACACATTTTAAGTTTTAAAAGATACGAGATCAAAATCACGTACTTAAAATAGAGTCGCCACCCGGTTCAGCTCAACCGAAAAATTTTTGGTACGATTTTCCCACCGGGTGGTTGGACTATACCTTAAGTAGAGATTTCGAATTCGGATGATGTTATTTATTTTTCATTAGGCCAAGTTAAGATACTTCATTCTTTCTTGATCAGTTTAATCCATCCTATTTATTTGTGTTTTCGGTTATTTTGTTATTTTCGCATTTATCAAGCAATTGAAACGATGAATAAAGAATTTACAGCCATTCAAAAACAAGCATGAAAAATAAAATTATTACAAGGCTTCCAGATCCTATACATTTTTTTATGCAATAAATGAAATACCTGAATGTCCGATATTCATCTACCTGCAGAAGATAGTTAGCACAGATATGACATATTTTATTTATAAAATTATAAAGCCCGATTGGATGGCCAAAATGAGATTCAAACGGCGTTTGTGAAATTTTGTTTTTAATCGATTTTAGATTTGATCGTTGTTTTAACCGGACTATAAGTGAAAAATGCCACAAGTTATAGGGTGGGGTCTGTTTTTGGAAGGTTTTGAACTTCCATCGTTGCGTTATATGTCCTAGCTTGGGAAAATAAGCTAGTCCGGGAACAAACAAAAAATAAAACTGCTGTCCGGAAAGCCATGCCGCCGATGATGCAACTGATGCCGCCGGCGACATGGTTGATGTCGCTGGCAACATGGCTGATGCTATCAGTGACATCAATTACATCTCTGGCGACATCAGTATGCAGACAGGCTACAAGGATTTCTGAGTACCATAAAGAAAGGGTCCCATAAGAAAGTGAGGCCTCTAGGGAATGTGATGCCACTGGCGGTATCAACGATGTCTCTAGCGATATGGGTGATACCGCCAGCGATATCACATGTCTCCGGCGACCTCAATTTCTTATAGCAGCAATAGGGAACAGTAAAAAATGATCGGGAACCCCAAAAATTAACAAAAATGAACAAAAATCAGTAATATTAATGCCAAAGAGCTGTGAGACTCAGAATTTTTACCTCGGGGTCCTGAATCCACCTCTTCGTGAATCGAAAAGAGCCTCTGGGGAGCTTATTACGATGATTTAGTAGTAAATTTAAGTGTGTCGGACTTTAAAATCTAATTAAATTGATTTTAACTACAGGATTTACTGATTTTAAGCTCACAATCAAAGAATTCAAAGAAGAAAAGCCAGAAAAAATGGATTAGAATCCCTCTTTTTTTTCTGCCTTATCTAATTCTTAACTCACTAAAATCTATTTTCTCATTCTAACATTAAGCCTCTAACCTTATGTGGTTCTCCCCTCTCCTAATTGCAGCTCAAGGTGTACTTTTATAGGTGAAATGGGGTGGTTTTCGGGACCTTTTTGACTAAATCCAACAAAAGTGGCCGAAAGACTGTCTGTGCAGGGACCCATCTCGGGTCATGCCACCGGTGACATGGCGATGCTGCGACGGTATGGATGATGCCACTGGTGACATGGTGATATCATCGGCGGCATGGCTGATGCCGCTAGTGGCATCAGCCTCTAGCCTATCGACAGGCAGTGGGCCTAGGAGCCTAAAAAGTTTCCAAAAGTGGTTTAATAGTGGATGAAAAGGCATCTTTTTTGATTTTTAATGATATTTTAATGGGTATTTTTTAAATTAGGTTTAAATCATCGGTTTAAGCTCCTACCGGATGCGTTATCAGCCACGCCGAACTGGATTCTACTAAGTATAAAAGTCGCGAGGAATATTATTTTAGTAATAAAAATTCTAAAGACAACTTTTATTTTGAGGCATTAAAATTGGGTACATGTCATCATCGTCTCGCGAGAGGGATTATAAAATCTGGTGCTCACAGGCTGCCCCTCAGGGGATCACTTCTGCCACAGGTCAGTATGATTACATGAAAGAGAAAGGGATAGGAATGATACCTGATGGGTGACTGGTTTTCCCCTTGGTCGGACTTGTGCTTTGCGAAAAGGATGCCCCTTGGTCAGACTTGATCCTTTGTAGATTGGTTGTCCCTTGGCCGGACTTGAGCTTTGTAGAGAGGTTGTCCTTTGGTCGGACTTATGTTTTGTGGAGAGATTATCCTTTGGCTAGACTTGTGCTTTGTAGAGAGATTGTCCTTTGGTCGGACTTATGCTTCGAGGAGAGTTTGTCCCTTGGTCAGACTTTTGTTTTGTGAGTGATTGCCCCTTGGTCGGGCTTACACTTTGTAGAGGGATTGCCCTTCAGTCGGGCTTATGTTTTGTGGAGTGATTGCCCCTTGGTTGGGCTTGTGCTTTGAGGAGAGTTTGTCCCTTAGTTGAACTTTTTTTTTATGGATTGGTTACCCCTTAGTCGGGCTTACGCTTTGTGGAGAGATTGTCCTTTGGTCGGACTTGTGCTTTGTGGATTGGTTGCCCCTTGGTCAGACTCATGCTTTGTAGAGGGTATGCCCGTTGGTCGGACTTACGCTTTATGGAGAGTTTATCCTTTGGTTGGACTTATGCTTTGTGGGGAGATCGTCCTTTGGCCGGACTTGTGCTTTGTGGAAGGGACGCCCCTTGGTTAGACTTGATCTTTGTGGAGAGGATGCCCCTTGGTCGGACTTGATCCTTTGAGGATAGGTTGTCCTTTGGTCGGACTTGTACCTTGTAGAGAGATTGTCCTTTGGTCGGACTTGTACTTTGTGGATAGGTTGCCCTTTAGTCGGACTTGTGCTTTATGGAGTGGTTACCCCTTGATTGGGCTTACACTGTGCAAGTTTTGGAATGTTAGGGTCGGAATCAGGATTTCACCTCGGATGGTTGAAAAAGTCATGGAGGTAGTTGATGTCACTGGTGATATTAATGATGTCACTGGCGGTGTGAGTGCCATGTGGCAGCTTTGACTGGTCATACAAGTTCAAAATTTGAATTGGAGGAGGCGATGTTGCCGGCGGCATGAATGATGTCGCTGGCGGTATGGAGTGAAGCCGCCAGCGGCTTGAATGCCACATGGCAGTTTTGACTAGTTAAGCAATTTCAAAATTTGAATTGGAGGGGACGATGTCATCGGTGGCATGAGTGATATCGCTGGTGGTATGGCGTGATGCCACCGACGGCATGAGTGGGCAGTTTTAGATAAATTAAAACTCCTCGAATTCCGCGCGGTAGGTTAAAAGGAAGTAAACTCCTTTCTCTTCCTCACATACAGAAACCGTACCCCCCTTCTCCTCTTCTCCAAATTTTCTGATTTCTTTTTCGTCATTCTAATCATGAAATTGCCAAGGCTTTCGAGGGTAAATCTGCTAAGGCTAGGGAGAATTTGCCTAATTCCTCTATCAAAGGGTTGAAAATTCTCTCCGTTCCTGCTGCTTATGGCCTGAAGGAGACGGCTAAGATGTATGGCTACGGGATTAATTCTCCCATCACTAATTTGACCCAAGAGAAGGAAAAACACCTCTGCAATGTCCAGGTAATCCTGCAAAACCTGAATCTCTTCCTTTTGGGTTGAGTTTCGATTTGGCCTTAGGCTTGAAATCGTGCCATGAGAGGAGTCATAAGTGTGAAATAGACTGATTATAAACTGATATTGCGTTCTTTAGGTTTGATTTTTACTGTTTTTAGGCTTATTGTTTGATTGATTGTGATTTTTGTGGTTTTTGGCATGATGGGTAAGATTTTGGGGAAAGCAGGTTCTGCCCGTAGGTAGTGATGTAGCCGGCGACATGAGTGATGTTGCTGGCAACATCAGTCCTTGTAAAAAGGCCTAAGGAAGTCTGATGTCACTTTTGTTTGAAGTGATGTTGCCGGTGATATCATCCATGCCGCCAGCGGTATGGAGTGATGCCGCCAGTGATATCGCTTCTAGCAGAAGCGACATCGGTAGCTTTCTATCAGGTTTCAGCAATGGGAAAATAAGCAGGACTTATCTATTTTATTTCTAATTTTTGTAGCCGCACGAGGTGACTTATACCGGAGGGATGGGCACCATCGGCGAGTGATGGCACCATATCCCTGAGAAGGATCCAGTGCTTGCACTCATCATTAACGAGATGGGATTCGGGGACTTGGCCCGAATTATGCCAATGCTAATGCCCAAGCTCTCTCATTCAGCCGTGATAGCCCTTACTGAGAGGAGGTCTAAAACCGCCCATACTTTTCACTTCTCGTTTGGGGAAGCAACGATTACGCCCTTCAATGTTGTTACTATAACCGAGCTTCCCTGGATGGACTAGGTCATTCACTTCAACACTTAAATGGATAAATACCATATTGAGAGGCCCGTGGTGAGGCGAGTGAAGGAGCTATACAGTTTGAAGCCCATTTTAGGGCGGCTATCTTATGGTGAGTTACACCAACACTGGACCTGGGTAGATGTGGGGCCTGAGGATGAGAGAGGTGCTTACATTTGCTCCTTTGTGATCTCCTTACTCACCGTGCTGTTCTTCCCGATCTCAGGGAGTAAGATAAATTATGTGCCGATTTTTACCGTGGAAGATGTGGCTGGCATCAGGAAGAAGAATTGGCCAAGGGCCATCTTGGCACAGATATACCACGGGCTGGATGTGGGCACCCGTAAGAAGGTGAAAGCCCTTCATCTCTATCATCTGCTACTCCAGGTATATCTTCTCGGAAGCATTTTTCTTAATTGTGCATGTCTCATTTATTGCTGATACTTTTTGAGCTAATTGATTGTTATTTGTGCAGGCTTAGGCCTTTGAGCACCAGATTCTCCTGCCGGTCAAGTTTAAGAAGACCGTGCCGTCGGGATCCTACTTTCTCGCCCACTGGTGCGGGGGTATTAGCGGGAAGGCCAAGTATCCCACCAAGTACACGGAGGTCCTGAGGAGTGCGCGATTGACCTCGATACGCGATCTTTAATTTTGTCCTTATTTTTATACTTAGAATGAAACAAAAAGCGTTTATAAACTTATATCGGTTGTTTTGGTTAACTGTTGGTGCAGCCCTTTTTGGACCCATTTGACGGGGTGGAGAACCTGCTTAAGGTTGTAAGGGTTAGAAGGGAGGTGGACGACCATCGGTTCATCATGGAGTGTGCTTTGTCCCAGCAATGGTATCTGGGTGAGCGCATTCGGGGCTGGAGGCTTATCCCGATCGCCGATAGACCGGTGCCCGCCGATCCTCCTTGGGGTTTATGGTGGCCCCATTTGGTGATTACATCCGAGGCTGACCAAGCTGATTATGTCGACGGGAATGGCCGAGTGATCCTTAGCATCCCTTGCCTCTATGAGTAGCACCAGCAACTCCTACTCCCCTTGTGTCCCCGCATCCACAAGAATGATATGATTGAGTATCATAATGGGCAAAGGCTAGAGGAGGGGAAAAGGCGTCTTAAAGGTATGGTAGATATCAAGGAGGAAGAGGACGAGGAAGATGAGGAGCTTGAAGGTGATGTCGGGATTGAGCCCGAGGGGGAGGATGAGGCAGGTGCGGATGTAGCCGGCGGGAGTGTGCCAATGTCCTAAGGGGGCAGCGCTCTTTTGAGGTATGATTGCGTTTATATGCATGATTTGCAATTGTTCAGGAACGCTGCTGACGTGTATTTTTCGTGTTTTTTAGGAACCCGTGAGGAAGAGAGGCCGGGATAACTGGAGTGGGACGCGATACTATGGTGTACCAGAGGGGATAAACTTTGTGGAGGGGCATTTGGTCAACCCGGTGGAAACCACATTCCTGCTGATGAATTCTCAGGGCGAGTTCCTCCTTAAGAACATCGGCTTGAGCCGGCATGCTCCAATCTTTATGCCAGAAGACACCACTTATGTAGGGCCTGATAATTGCTTTCTTATTCATCCTTAGATGTGGGTGTCTAATGATTTGCCTTTTGGATTTTTCAGGTGGCGCAAAGCCATGTGGAGCAGGTTGCAGAGAATAACTTCACTCTTCGGGACACGCTTATCGGGCAATCGCTCATTGTTCAGGTACATTCCCTATTTATGCTTATGTTAAAATAAGATAAGATGTATGTATGGATGCTATGAATGATGTGCATTATTGATGTTTTTCCTTGGCTTGCAGGATTTCTTGGCCCTTTCTTTGTCTGATGCCGATGCAGCCCGACGGAGATATGAGGAGGAGACTGTAGGACTCCAGCGTCGCATGAGTGACCTTGAGGGCCAGCTAGCCACTACCATTTAGGAACAGAGGAGCAAGCAAAACCTGGATCGCGCACACCCCGGTAGCACCAGTCACAGGGGGTGAAGATGTTTGCCGGTCGACGCCCATTTACTGCGGCCGAGGAGTCTAGCAGTGTGTCCATGATAGAGGGAAGGGAGGAAGATGAGGATGAGGTTGGTGATTGGCTTGTAAGCCCTGAGGACATTTCATCCCGCCTGGCTGGCAGTGGCGGGCATGCTTAGCTTTATATTTTTGTTTTGCTTTTCAGATCTTTGTTTGTACCCTTGATACATTGGGGTTAGAATAATTCAGATTTATTGTTGGGGTTTGCTTCTGTGGTCTAGATATTTATAATTTTTGAATGGTTTGTGTCTTCGAGGTTTTTTTACTTCAAATAAAATGGATTGCATTTGAACAGGCATTGGAAATGGGTCACAGGATTGTTTGCAGGTTTTGTACAAGTATGTAATGAGAAAAATGCTTCTGATGCCGCTAAAAAATTAACTCCATGTCGCTGGCGGCATGACCCATATTGCCCATACTCAACCAACTAAATAATATACATAAGGCTGTCTGAAAGCCCATATCACCAGCGTCATCAGTTGATACCGCCCAATTTGATCAACGTCGCCGGCAGCATTATTTACATCGCCGGCGGCATTACTCACATCGCCGGCGGCGTGACTTTACCAAAAATCTTATTTCAGCCATTCTGCCAATTCTTATCATGGCAACCCATAATCAACAGCTACGAGGTTTTTTTGCAAAGTCTGGGAAATGCGGACAGGAAGAAGCTTGAAAAATTTAGGCTGTGGGGGCTTTGATATGTCGCAGCATGGCCCGTGAGCTGCGAGTTGCTTCGAGCGGCGCTGTCTTTTTAGGATCCAAGGGACCACGTCTTTCAATTTTCATCTTTCTAGTTATACCCCTTGCTTGAAGCGTTCTACGCTATTTTGGGGGTACCGTGTCCCAAATGCGTGACCCTAGCGCTGCCAGAGTTTCACTTTGGGACGGATGGAATTCCTCGAAGATTATGGAATTTGGATTCTGTAGACCCATTTCTGTCCTGGTTATCTGACAAATGTGGGTTTCAGCTCAGAACAGTCTTAGAGTGGTGCCGTGGGGCGCCCCAATCCTACCTTGCCTGACCATCTATGGAAGCATTATTACTTATAGCGGAGTTTGTATGTGGAGTGAGCCTGATTGCTCCGCTCATGCTGATTTTGCTTATCAGCCCCATGTCGACAAGAGCTTCTCCCATGGCTGTAGGGTTGGCCGATGTTTTACTGAATATGGATGCCACTTTTATTGACCCGTCACTTATCAGAGACCAGCTCATTTTGCTGCAGGTACCTTTTGTTCTTCTCAATTTTGCCATTTTTTTTTCGATCCTCCCCTGTATTAGAATTATAGGTATAGTTGATGGAGAAACTGAGGTTCCGGGAAGCACCACAAGGGAATTCGAAGAGGCACCTACCCGTTCATCTGAGGGAGAGGGGGCTTATAGGGCCGATTTTGATCAGCTGACATGTGTTGATTGGGTACCTATTTTGGTGCGGTATACCAACGCACAGGTTCAGTGGGTTAGTCCATGGTGGAGGATCCAGGATGTGGTTGTAGAATCCTGGGGGGCTTGTGTTCAGCTGATAGGTCTGGAGAGGTCTTCGTTCTACACCCCTTATCGTTTGTGCCGTCAATACGGCCAGAGGCAAAGGATCCCTATCAAGCTTCCCTATAACTAGATTGGAATCTATAAGGCTAGGTGGGTTAACCACATCCGGGAAAAGTGGTCCAGGGAAGCTGTATTTGGGATTCTAGACTATGAATATATGGACACTATCGAAACCGACATGCATTACAGAGGATGGCTTATTGAGATAAGATGCTTGACGTCCCGTCAAAAATGATCGCGGGCCTGCCTCGAGGGGGAGCATATGGAGCAAGGGGAGGAGCCCCTCTTTACTACGTCATCGAGGCGGATCTCTAGGTACTATGATGATGATGCAGGAAGTTTGATTTGAGACTTGCTTTTGTCAGAACCATCAGACCTCTTTTATTATTATTATTAATATTTTTTTTGCACCTGATATGGAATAAAACAAACTCTGTCCCAAGCTTGCTGAAGTTGTCTTAATCCTATGAATACAGGATTCTCATAAGTATAAGCATTTAGATTTCAACAAGAGAGATACTTTCATCAATTGAGATAAAATAAAGTGCATGATGTTTGGTTGACATTCCCATTGATTTAACTCCTGGTGCCAACTAGCCTAGATCAGTTTTCTAGAAGGCACTCACTCTTTGCTCACATACCCTAACTTTTGCCTATATCGCCCTTTTCGGGTTTTCAATCCAGCGGGTTTGTCTCATCCTCTAATTTTTGTACGGCTGGTTTGCAGGATACCAATCATCAGGCATTACCCTAAATTTTGCCCGATCAGTAAAAGACTGAAAGGCGGGTAATTATCACGTATATATTTTTTCTGGTGTGCCGCTTTTTTTTCCCTTTTGTTTCTTTTGAATTAGATATGATAACGCTTAAGCCTGTCTTGGTTCATGGGATTCACAAACTCATTCCCATCCATGTCCAAGCTTATCTGCCCCTTTGATAAGCAGCTTCTTTATTACATATGGTCCTTCCTAGTTTGGCCTGAATTTACCCCTCGTATCAGTGGTAGAATGTTTCAGCTGTTTAAGGACCAGATCACCAGCCTTCAGGGGGAACTTCTGATGTCTTACCTAACTGTTGTATGCTCGAGCCATATATTGCTGGTACATTTGGAGGTTATTGAGGGCCTTTAATCTCTGCTCATCCATCATGTTCAACTGTTCAAATCTTGCTTGGGTCCATTCAGACTCTTTTAATTTAGCTTCCAGAGCGACTTTTAAGGAGGTCACCTGAGTTTCAACTGGCAAGACCGCTTCCATCCCTTAGACCAGGGAGAACAGAGTTTGGCCTGTCGGGGTGCGAATGTTGGTGCGATATCCCTAAATAGCAAAATGTAGCTTATCTGCCCAATCCCTGTAATCGGCTATCATCTTAGAGAGAATCATCTTTACCGATTTATTAGCTACCTCAATAGCCCCATTAGCTTGCAGTCTATATAGGGAAGATCTATGGTGCTCGATCCCGTATTTCTCGATTAGAGAAGTAGTTGATCCTTGAAATTGTACCCCATTGTCTGAGACTATATGGTGTGGGAGTCTATACCGAGCGAAGATGTGCTTCTCTATAAACTTGGCCATCTGTTTGGCAGTGATATTGGTGAAGGATTCGGCTTCCACCTATTTCGAGAAGTAAACCACTGCTACCACAATGAATCTGTGGCCGTTTATTGAAGAAGGATGGATTTCACCAATTATGTGTATCTCCCATGTCAAGAATGGCCAAGGGGTGGATAAATAATGGAGTTCGGTGGGCGGCAAATGCTGCATATCTCTATAAACCTGGCATTGGTGGCATTGTTTGACCTGGGCAATGCAATCTGCTATGAGAGTGAGCCAAAAATACCCCAACCGTTGGATTTTCTTTGTGAGAGCAAGACTATTCATATGGGGGCCATACTCACCTGCATGGACTTGGGTTATTATGTTCTAAGCCTCGGAGTTAGTGAGGCAATAGAGAAGTAGGCCGTCGCTGGTGCACTTGAATAGATCATTATCCACAATACGGAACTGGATAGCGAGCTACCGTATGGTGGTACGGTCTGAGTCAGAGGAATCCGTGGGATATTGGCCAGTCCAAAGGAACAGAATGATGTCAGAATACCAACAAGGTTCAGATGAGATGGCGAGGATCGGAGGAGCCGATTGAACCTGGTATGGAATCTTGGTGGATAACATAACCAACGGGTGGATAGGCTGCTACTGAGGTCCTTCCCACATGGATGCAAGAGTGATGAGAGCATCAACCATTTGATTCTCATCCCGAGGGACATGTCGTTATAAGTAAGAGGTAAATCTCTCAGATAATTCACGGATAGCCTTGACATAAGGACGGAGAGATTCCTCTTTAATTTCCCAATCTGCAATAACTTGACTGATAACTAAAGCTGAATCCCCGATGATAGAAACTTGGCAGGCCTAAACCTGAAGAAGAGCCTCAAGGCCGAACAGACAAGCTTTATACTCAGTGCCATTGTTGGTTATAATGAATTCTAAATGCTTGGACAATGGGATTATCTCATTATCTGGCATGATGATGATGACCCCAAGACCTGCTCCCTGGCGGTTTACAGCTCCGTCGAAGCACGTTATCCAGATGTTGTTAAGGATTGTAATAGAGGCAAGCTGCTCATCAGGAAATTCTAAATTTTCCTTATAGTCGGAGCTGAGGGGTTGATTAGCTAGGAATTCAGCTACCGCCCACCCTTTAATGACCTTTTGGGTCACATATTCAATGTCAAACTCAGACAGGAGAAGTAACCATTGGGACAATTTGCCGTCTAGAGTAAGGGATCGACAAAGAAACTTCATTGGATCAATCTTGGCCACTACTTGGGCGTGATAAGATTGGAAATAATGTCGCAGCTTCTTAGTGAGCCAAACCATGGTAGTGCAGGTCTTTTCCACAATCAAATACCAGGTTTCATAATCCAATAACTTCTTGCTTGGGTAGTAGATAGTATGTTCATGCTTATCAGCATGTTCCTGGATAAACAATGGCCTCGACAGAAGTTTCCTCGATAGCCAGATAAAGGATGAGTGGTTCCCCTAGGATGGGGGGTGTCAAAACGGGTGGATCAACAAGATACGCCTTGATTCTATCAAACGCCAGTTGGCAATGATCGTTCCATACTATGGGTTGTTATTTCCTTAACAGCTTAAAGATGGGTTTGCAAATAGTAGTGAGGCAAGCAATGAATCGACTAACATACTGCAATGACCCTAAAAATGATTGAACTTCTTTCTCTGTCTTGGATGGAGGCATGTCCCTCATGGCTTTGGCTTTTTCTAGATCCATTGCAATTCCATTTTGGCTAACTACATGCCCCAACAGTTTGCCGGAGGTAACCCCAAACACACACTTTTTTGGGTTTAGGCGGAGGTTATACTTTTCAATTTGAGTCATGAACCTGTCAAGAATAGCAGGGTGCTCTTCTCGAGTAGCAGACTTTACAATCATATCGTCCACATACACTTCCACTTCTTTATGGATCATGTCATGTAAGAGGGAGGTTATAGCATGCTGATAAGTGGCACTAGCATTTTTCAACCTGAACGGCATTACTTTATAGCAGTACACCCCCCATTCAGTGATGAACGTTGTTTTGACTTTGTCGATAATATTAATCAGAATCTGATTGTACCCTGAGAATCCATCCATGAATGAATACATAGCTGCCCTGGTGGCACTATCAATTAGGACATCGATGTGTGGGAGTGGGAAGTTGTCCTTTGGCGAGGCCTTATTGAGATCTCAGAAATCCACATAGACCCGGACCTTACCATCCTTCTTCGGAACTGGGATGATGTTGGACAACCAAGTCGAGTATTCCACCACTTCAATGAATTGAGCTTTAATCAACCTTGAAACCTCTGCCTTAACCCGATCTTCCCATTTTGGACTCAACCGGCAGAGTTTCTGCTTGACAGGCCAAAATTTAGGATTAGTTAGGATTCTATGCTCGCTAATTTCTCGATCAACCTCAGGCATGTCTTCATATGACCAAGCAAAAGCATTAACATGATCTTTAAGCACTTTTATGATCTCAATTTTTTCCTCAGGAGTTAAATCTTTGGAAATGGTCACCATTTTAGGATTATCATCTGTACTTAGGTTTATCTCACTTAATAATGTATCACTAATGCCAAAAACATTATGCATATTGTTATATGAATGCATGGATCCATCAGGAAAGACATCAAACAAGTAAGCAGAATGAGAGTTGTTTACTATATTAAAAGCCTCGTAAGCAGCATTGTTCGTATCAAACACATCAGAAATATTAAGAATTACATCATCCATATCCTCCTCCACAGGTGGAGGGGCTTTAGTAGCAACATCAATAGGAGGAGCATCCTCTGCATTGTCTGTCAGAATGGCACTTAGGTCGTGCTCTAGAGCGGTCTTTTGGGCAATGGTGAGTGATGGCCCCCTAGACAGGCCGGCTTTCTCGATGAGAGCCTTGGTGAGTTTCCCTACTATCGCTGTCATAGCATCTTCTTCCCCGATTCTCTCACCCTTCCAGCCTTTCTTCATCAGCAGCGCCATAGCTTCAGTGAAGGTTGCCATAACATTTTTAATTTCTAGATCTGTAGACTCTTCATTACTTCCCTTAGGCTCATCTTTGGGATGTATCTTACCTTTTCCCTTAGCCTTATTAGAAACAACATTGATAGGTGCATCAGGCTTAGGGAGCTTGGGTTCAACCGAAACTATCAAGCGACCAGTTTCGAAGTCGTAGACATCTTTAAAGATCTCGAAGCTAGGCCATATTTTTTTATCATACTCGTTCGGCTCAGGCTCTCCCTTATAAGGCCTCTTGCCTTGGATCTCACAAACTATGACCATACAACAGTAGCAGAAGGGGACGCGGCGATAGGCTTTTCTAGGCTTATATCCCAATCTAGCTCGATGGGTAAGGACTTTTGGCTCCAATGCCTCGACAATTCCCTGTTCATGTATTCCTCCACCTCTGCCAGGCTTGTAACTAGATTGCTTCATTAGTTTACCCATACCCATATAAAGGTAGCTGTGCCAAAGGGGAGAAGACTTCTGAACTTTGCTAATCATGGCAATCTAAAGGTCCTTTTCTAAACTAGCTTTGACTTCTATAACAGCCATAATGGAGGCGGGATCAGCCCCTATAGTTACCATTTTATCTTCATGAATAAGCTTGATTTTTTAGTATAGTGTGGAGGGAACAGCGCCCAAAGCGTGAAGCCATGGTCGTCCAAGCAACAGAGAATAGGTAACAGGAATGTCAAGTACAATGAAATGCACATTGCTTGTCATGCCTTCTACAGTGACTTCCGCCTTAAAGGTCTCAATTACATTGCACTTTGAATCATTATATGCTCTAATAACTATGCTGGATTTTTCAAGCATCTCCTCTGACAGTCCTAAATGAGGTAGGATTTTTAGAGGGCACAGATTTAGAGCGGAGCCATCATCCACCATGACACACGGGATAACCTTATCGAGGACCTGGATTCGGATGAATAAGGCCCTGTTGTGATCCCTGCCCTCGAGTGTAAGATTAAAATGATCGAATACGATCTGAGGCCCTTTTCTCAGAGGAATACCTTCCCCAACTGTGGCGTACATCGCAACGACTGAGGTGGCTGGATTAGCTTCTAAATCTAGGAGTCATTTAGTCAAGCCCTTACGATGCCCTTAGGAGTTGATTACTAGCTACCAAATACTGTATCGAGCTTAGGTGTTTTTTAGCTAGGTAATGAGAGGGTCAACCTCGAGACTGGTCGGGATAGGCGGAGGTGGAGATGGAGGTCTCACGGTGGTTCCAACCCTACCAGGAACCGGGTCTCGGCTTAAGCGAAGATATCGGTCTTCAGGCTAATATATGCGGCCACTTCGGGTAATGTTAAGGACATTACTGAGCAAGACACTCTTAGTGGCTCGTGTTTTAAATAGATGTTGTTGTTCCTCAGAGTCCGAATCTGGGTTTTGAAGTTCATACTTATCCATGCTAAAAAGTTCATTTTGATCAACCTTAAACGATTTGGTGCTTACGACCTTGGTCTCTCTAACCGATCCCTCATCACCATCGGAGTAGTCCTCCTTCAAAATGAAGGAATCCATGCTAAACAACAGTTTTCTCATTCTCCTTGCCATAAATGGTTTAGACCTGCGGCTCTCTTGCTTCATCTAGTTTGGATCAACTTCCATCTTCTGGATAGAATTGACCCCCAGGTTGGCTTGGTTGATTAAATCAAAGACCAAATAAGACTGGAGACCCGAACTGATGACCAAGATAGAGTTATTGTTGTCCGGCCTCCGAGTAAGGAGATTGAAGATTGTGGCTTCAGATAAACCGAACTAGACCATGCCAAACTTATCCCCAAAATTTGGCAAACGATTATTCATAGTGCTCGGAGCTCTGTCCAGTTCAACGATCTTTGCTTCGCTAACCAAGCATTGAATTACTGAGAGCAGGGCTTTGCAATTGTTGGTTTGGTGTCCTACCTGAACATGATAGTTACAGAAGTTGTTTTTATCCTCAGGTCTAGGTGGCTTGTATTCCTGAAGGGACTGTATAAAATCAGCTTCCCTTAAACATTGGAAGATGACCCACAAGGGCAGCTTCTAAAGGTTAGCCAAAACAAGGGGGGAGAGGGGCGAGGACGCTGAATTATGGCAGTCATCGGTGGAGCTGAGGTGATTGCGTGGGGCGCACCAGGGGTTTGAGAAATAACTTGGACTGCAGCAGGTGCTTAAGGCTTAGTTGGTGCCAGGGCTAAGGATTGGGTTTCATTCTTTCTGAACCACGGTTTTCCCGCTCTCTCGGCCTTTTCACGCTCTACCTCACGCTTGATTTTCTCAGCTTTCTCGAATATAGCCTTGTAGGATAGAAAATAATTAGTAGCCATTTCTTTACGGAACAGGGGGAGAGACCCTTCGAGGAGTTTGATAATCATTTCCTTAAGGCTTAGCTTAGATTTCATTAAGACATGGGTTGACATCCACCGATTAAAGGTGCTTTGAATTTTTTTTAAGTAAAGGCAGAGCTCAGCATATACCGGCTCAATTTCATAAAATGAAAAGAAAAAAGCAACAAAAAAGGAAAAGAAATGAAAAATGATGTTAACAAAGCTAATTGCAATCTAGTGCAATAATGATCTACAGATCCATAACATCAACTGAATTGTAGCTAGCATGATAGGGAATGGCATGCAACAAAGTCAATCCCGGCGAAGGCTGAGATAATGAGGCCTAACGACAGTAATGACGACAACATCATCGTAAGATTCAATGTAATTTTGAGGTCGTATAGGCACAATGTCGAATCATCAAACTGTCCAATCAGATCAAAACTGAGATCCAAACCGATAAACAAACTCACCTTCTAAGGAAGAAACATCATTCGAAATGTGTTGACACTGTAGACCCAAGTCGATAATCAAAACCATTTCAAGGGAAAGATCTTGAAGTAGTATCGTCCGATGAAGAACCAAAGCTCTAGCAAGATAGAAACTACCCAAATCAGGCAAGGGGCTGCAGCTAAAGAAATCGCAATTGAAGGTTCACAATCACTATGGCCCTAGATATCACTGTTGTTAAGAAAAAAATATGAGCAAATAGGAATAGATGAGAGCCCTAGCCGCCTTATCATAAACCCTCCTAAAGAGGAGTTGCAAGGGCTATCCCTTTGACGAACAACCAGCCAAAACTTGGTGAAAGCAAGTGTTGGTCTAGATTAAGGTTTTAGCAAGTAAAATAGGTGCAACGGAAATTCAAAAATTTAATCTAGTTCTCTGGATCTCCTAAGCATGGCATGATTGATAATAGTGTTAGTCTTAAATTGTTTTAGGTCATAAACACTTATTAAAAGGACCTAATAATAATTTAGCCACTTACCAGTTGATGTGAATCCCGTAGTCGGCAGAAAGACCCCTTAGCTACGTGCACAGACTCCAAAGTAGAAGCCCTCTATAAATAGTTCACACAAGCACTACCGACCAAACCTTCTAGAAAGGAAGAACCGATAAATAAGCGGTGAATGGCTAGCTCCTCCCTACTAATTTATTCCAGAAAAAATTCCCTTAGTTTTCTGTTCTAAGTAAATACGTCTTTCGACGGATTACTTTTAGGAATTAGAACAACTAAGAGAATAAGAGAGCAAGAGAGGAATTATGAGATTCAGGACGAAAATTAATGAAGGAGGAGCCTTCTATTTATAGTGGTTAGGAATTATTCAAAACACAATAGAGTCCCTAACCTGAACCAATCAGAAATAAAATAAAAAAGGGCAAACTTGTATTTAATTAAACCGTGGAAGAGTTGGAAACCAACTCAAATACTAGGAGCTTGCTTAGGGAGCAAGCTCCTAGTCTGACTGGGAGAGTGCTGCCCATTTGGCTAGCAGTCCCTTATGGGCTTATGTAGGAGTGCAAGCCTTATGGGCTTGCGCTTGCCGCACATGGGCCTGCGTTGGGGCGTAGGCTCGCGGGCAGCGCATCCTGCCATAGGCTGCACTCCATGCAGCGCGAGCCTATGAGGGTTGCGCGCCTATGCAACCGCTTGGGCTTGCACAACGGATAAGCGGTCTTCTTCCTGCAGCCCACTTCTACGTGCCCCTATGGGCCACATGCAGTACTATTCCAAACAGTGCTGTAATATGGCCCATGTATAGGTCTTTTATGTACTATCCTACAATACATTTTCAGACCACTTGCGCAGATTTATTCAACATCCAATATTAATAAATCCGACTAAGTTCAGTCCAGTCTTCCATTTATTTATTTTATCCTCCTTATTATTTATCAGGTTCATTAGTCCAACCAATGAATATTGATCTAACCAATATGTTATGGTCTAACCATAGTTCCTTGCTCTTCTGGATTAGACCTGGTATAACGATTCCTTATATAGCTCAGTCGTAACTCAAAGTGTGTGACCTTATAGGATCCTGTAATATTGAGCCTCCAAAAGTCTAACCTGGCTCAATTCCTTTTAGAAATTGATCAGCTCGGAGCTCTAGACTATTATGGACTTCAATTACTTTGATCGGTCATAATGGCACTCTAGCAAAGGCATATGACCCCTCAATATTTAGAACCTCACGTGCATATGACTTAATCCCATTTCTACAGTAGTTTTAATACAATTCACTCCTTCTATCAACTGTTAAGTACCATCTGGTTTCTAGGACTCGGTTTAAGTGTTAGTCCACTAGTAGCTATAATAGCTACCCCAGTAGTTTAGTCTTGCTACCAAAGTACACTACTCAACTATTTAATGTATTGATCAGGATCCCATCCTATCAACTCATACTCTGATTAGAGGATTACAAGTGTGTCACTTCTAATAAGTGGCCAAGGTACATCTCCTTTATATTGCTATATGTTGAGTGATAGATTCCATCTTGACTACTCAGCTTACCAATGGACAGACATCAACTATACTTATATTTATCCGTACCGTCCAATGTATAGAATGTGTAGGTATAATCCAAAGTATAGCAACATTTGAACAAGGTAACTAGTATCTCAGGTGTAAGGATATTTGTATTTCTATTGCAATAAGATGATTAAAACACCAACACATAATATAGATTACCGAGTGTTGTCTCATAGTGGTCTCCAATGTATTTCCCTGAATACATTCCTATGTTAACCTAAGGTACCACCCTCTAGCACTAGAGATATGCTACTCTAAATCATATTCAAGGGGTATGATGACATATGCTAGTCTATCCATATTCATCAATGTCCAGTCTTGATGATACTATGACTGGGGATGTTTAGACAAATCATAATTGCACATGAACTAGTTCTCATAAACATAGTCTCACTATGCCCTTGCAATATGTGTTATGATTATGTCATAGACTTTTTCAAACACATCAATGAATATATTCTAAACCAGTCATAATATATTTTGACAATCATTGATATAATAAAAGAATTCCTTTATTAAGATAACTTTGTTCATACAAATAAAACTAACTACGATATATTGCCCTAATTGCCTTTAAGGCATACATCATATCTAACAATCTCCTACTTGCACTAGAGCCAATTAGCTACATGCCATAAGCTATAACTATTAACATGTTGGTCATGCTTAATCTATGTCAAAGGCTTGGTCAGACCATCCGCCAGGTTCCGATCTGTGGGTACATATTCCATCTGCATATCCTTATCTTTTATCATATCTTGAGCTATATGATATTTTCACTGTACATGTCCGTTTCTCTAACGAGATTGTGGTTCTTTTGCCTGAGTAATAGCCCTAGTGTTATCGCAATATATTACTATTGGATCCTCACTATTAGACATCACGCCTAGATTACCAATAAATCTCTTTATCTAGACAGCTTGTTTTGCTACTTCTGAAGCAACAATGTACTCAGATTCAGTGGTTGAATCAGCAGTTGTATCTTGTTTGGAACTCTTCTAAACAATTACCCCTCCATTTAACATAAACAGGTAACCTGAGTGTGACTTGTAGTCATCTTTGTCAGATTGAAACCTCAGATTAGTGAATCCTTTTACTGTGAGATCACCTCCTCCATATACTAAGAACATTTCCTTAGTCCTTCTCAACTACTGAAGGATATTCTTAATGGCCTTCCAGTGCTTCTCACTTGGATCAGATTGAAATCTACTTGTGATGCTCAACACATTTGAGACATCAGGCCATGTACATACCCTAGCATACATGATAGATCCTATTGCGAATGCATAGGGTATTTCATTCAAGCATAATCTCTCCTCTTGTGTCCCCGGCCACTCAGATTTATAAAGGTTAATTCCATGAGACATTGAAAGATAACCCTTTCTCGATTGCTCAAGGTTGAACTTAGTCAATACCTTATCTATGTATGTATCTTGTGAAAGACCTAGCAGCCTCTTGGATCTATCTCAATAGATCTTTATACCTAGTATAGATGCTGCTTCTCCAAGGTCCTTCATGGAGAACTTTAACCATTTGAAGAAGAGAAATGTCATTTTCTATTAGCAGTATGTCATCAATATATAGCACAAGGAAAATGACTGCACTCCTACTAACTTTCTTGTAGGCTCATAAGCATTTGATATAAAACCTAACTCTTTGATTGTATCATTAAACCTTATATTCCAACTCCTGGATGCTTGCTCAAGTCCATAAATGGATCTTTGCAGCTTGCATACCTTCGAGCCATTCTGAGATGTAAAACCCTCAGGTTGTATCATATTATTAGCATGGGCTTTTTGGTGTCACCTTAGAATGATGATGACATTTTGCTTAGACCTATTATAGGTCGATCGAGTTTATTTTTTGGATTCAAACCGTCTTTGGACGATACACCTTTGATGATTTTTCGTACTTAGCCCTACCTTTAGTCTTAATTACTTCTCCATTAAAAATTTAAAATGCCCTAAAATAGCTTGGAATAACATGATAAAGATATTCAATTACCCTTGTTTGTCATTTTTTAGGGTTTTTCACATTGTCCTCCCCCGTCGGCCGGGGCCGCAGTCGCCCCGCCGTTTGCAGCGGTGAGCAGCTCTAGCGACGGTGGTGACTGCCGTCCTTATGGAGGTCACCGCCGTCCGTATAGTGGTCACCATCGTTGTTATAGCAATGACCACTGCATGGGGTGGCCACCCCTATTGTGGCCACCCCCGCTATAATAGTGTTGGCGGCCACCGCTATGGCTATGGTGGTGGCTATGGCACGGCCAATCCCAGGCTGTGACACTCATTTTCTCCCTCCTCTCTAGATTGGGTCATGTATTTTCACCCGATTTCTCACCCAAGGTTGGTGAATTTCTAGTGTGAGACTATTTAAACCCTTAAAGAGAGAGATTTAGCGGACTTTTTGCTGAAATTCAAAGATTTTAGATCAAAAAACCTAGAAACTAGGAACTTAGAGAGGGAAAGCTCAAGAAAGGAAAAAATCCAGGTTTAATCACCTCTAATCTAGGATTTTTAGTTGTTCTTGGGTTTGATTTCTTAGTTAAAACACTACAGCTGATTAGAAATCTTAGGGAAAATGGATTAAATAGGTTTAGAGACTTGCTTTCCAAATACTACCTAAATTTCTGTTGGGAACTGACAGTCAGATTGAACATGTGTAACAGGCATGGCCGAAATTCAAAATTTTATCCCTGCCCCCAGGAACTCCTATTAGTTGCATATAAATTAAATAAAGCCTTAACTAAATAATTCTCTACCTAGGTTAGCATACAAAAGGGCTAGGCATACCATAATTCCAAATTATATACTAGCATGTTATAACTCTAAGATATAACCTAAACAAGTTATAACTTAAAGTTATAACTTAAAGCTATAACCTAAGCATAAAATAAGCTAAGCAAGCAAAACAACCTAAGCATATTATTAAGTCTAATAACGGTTAAAGAAAAAGACATAATAATAAAAGAGAAAGAAAAGGAACTTACCAGCTGAAGCGTGCTTTAGCAGAACCCTCTTGCACAAGCCTCCAAGAGTAGGACAGCCTCTATAAGTATCCACATAAACCCCACCGGCCAAAACCTCCCCAAGCGGAAGAACTAAGAAGCCTTAAGTAGTTGCTAGGCCACTCTAGAAGCCTCACCAAAAAATATAAACCAGAGGTGCCCGAATAAATTCAGGCTCCTTAAAAATAACTTGCTTAATTACCCGAGAGATTATTCTTTTCGAATAGGATTTATGCTCTAAGCTATGGTGCATTGAGAAAGGGAGGACTAGGTGCCTATTTATAGGCTTGGGGAAGCAAAAGTACTTCCACACTTCCAATCCCCATATGGGTCAAAACGAAGACCCCCATGGGTCTGTAGGTTGACCCGTATACAGCGTGCTTAGCACGTTGCTCGTTGGACAGCCAAGGCAGGCCATTATGGTCTGCCTTATCCCACAAGCCAATCTTGTGGGCTTTTTCCCACAAGCCTAGCTTATAGGCTGGGCTTCGTTGGTAACACCCAGCACTGCCCAGCGGCACTGGTCTAACTAGCGTTTGGGCTTGGCTAAGTGCTAAGCTCATAGCCCCTTTTACCACCACTTAGGGCCCCAAAGCTTTGGGCCCCATTCCTGTAGGGTCCTACCCTATTGCACCGATTGGATAGTTCCTTTTAGTCCCCGTTTCAATTATTTATTTTTCTAAACCTAATGAATTAGTTACCAATCAAAATAAATTTCTGTGTCCAACCAAAATTGATCTAATCAGTTACAATTTATTTTAAGGCTCTAATTAATTAGTTACCGGTCAAAATAAATTCCTTAGTCTACCCAAAATTGATCTAATCAATTTTAACCAATTAAATAATAATCTAATTATTATTTATATTATATTTTCATAATAGAATAAATTTATTAGTTCTTTACTTAGTCCGATGAAGGTCCAATGTGTGTGACCTTATAGGATCCTGAAGTATTGAGCTATTAAGGCTTAACCAACCCTTATTCTAATAGAACAATTGGCTCGATGCTCTAGATCGTGAATAGAGCTCGATTACCTTAAACGACTATAGTACGCCTCTAGCAAGGGTCGACCATCCCCTATTACTCGGAATGTCATTTATGCTTATGACTTAATCTCGGTTAATGCAATAGTTATCCAGTGCGATAAATTCCTTCCATTCTTTAATGTTAGTAGCATCTGGTTTATAGGGTTCGGTTAAAATGATAACCCACTAATAGCGAGGTTGCTCCAAGCTATCCCAGTAGTTTACTTGTCATCGAAGTATATTGCCTTTTACCATAGTGTGTTTGACTAGAAACCATTTCTATCAAACACATACTCTGATCAGAGGGTTATGGCAATCATCACTTCAACAAGTTGCCACGTACAATTCCTTAATATATCTGGAGCGATGGATTCTTTCTGACTACTCGGCTTACCAATGTGCTGTCATCACTATAGCCATAATCACCCATAAAACCCTAAATTAATGAGTGCATAGTAATGTCCCAAAGTATAGCAATAGTACCACACAAGGTAACTAGCATCCCATGTATGAGGACATTCGCAAAGCTTACTGTGTGAAGATAAACACTAACACATTGATATATATACCAAGTGTTTATCTTACTGTGGTCTCCAATATATCTCCCAGATATATCCATGTGTCAAACTTAAGGCACCACCTTCAATCTTTAGGAGATTAACTGCATGGACCCTTTCTATGAAAGTTGACCATATGCTAGTTTTTCTACTTCATCAATATCCTTTCTTGATGAAACTATGACTAGGGATAGTTTAGACATAATCATAATTTCACATGAAGTAGGTTCCATCAAATATAGTCCAACTATAGTTTCTATGACTTTATGCTATGATATGTAAAGGACTTTTGTATACATACATCAATGAATATATTTAACTAGCTTTAATATATATACGCAGAAACACATTGATATAAACAAAAGAACATATGCCTTTTTTGATTAAACAAATATTCATACTTGTTACATAATTAAGATATATCGCCCTAGTTGCCTCAAGGGCATACATCTTATCCAACAAACTCCCACTTCCACTAAGGCCAATTAGCTATATGTCTTAATCCATATGCTTTAACATGCTAGTCATGATTGACTTGAGTCAATGGCTCTGTCAGACCATCCACGAGGTTCTGTTCAGTGGGTACATATTCTAATCTTATTATCTTAGCATCAACAATCTCCATGATTATATGATACTTTTTGGATACATGTCTATTTTTGTAATGAGACCGTGGTTCCTTTACTGAGCTATGGCCCAATTGTTATTACAATAGAAAGTAATTGGATCAACAGCCTCAGGCACCACACTGGGAACACCAATAAATCCCTTTAGCCAGACAGCTTCTTTTGCTGCTTCGCATGCAGCAATGTATTCAGATTCTATGGTTGAATCAGTAGTAGTTTCTTACTTGGAACTCTTCTAGCATACCGCCCCTCCATTTAACACATTCACAAAACCTGACTGAGACTTAAAGTCATCCTTGTCAAATTGAAAAATTATGTCAGTGTAACCTCTGATTTTGAGGTCACCTTCTCCATAAATCAAGAATGCATCCTTAATCCTTCTCAAGTACTTAAGAATTGCCTTGGCGGCAATCCAGTACTTTTTACCTTGATCTGACTGATATCTATTCGTAAAGGTCAAAGCTTGAGAGACATTTGGCCTATTATATATCATAGCATACATGATGGATCCTATTTTAGATGCATAGGGTGTATCATTCATGCGCATTCTCTCCTGAGCTGTCTTCGGACACTCAGCCTTAGATAGGTTAATCACCTTTATCATCGAGAGATAACCTTTCTTAGGATGCTCAAGGTTAAACCTATTAAATACCTTGTCTATATATGTACTTTGAGAAAGACCTAACAACCTCTTGGATCTATCTCTATAGATCTTTATACCTAGTATAACTGTTGGTTCACCAAGGTCTTTCATAGAGAACTTTCTTGACAACCATACTTTAACATTTTGGAGAAGAGAAATGTCATTTCCTATTAGCAGAATGTCATCAAAAGACAATACTAGAAAAATGATTGCACTCCCACTAACCTTCTTGTAAACACAAGGCTCATTAGCATTTGGGCAGAAATTCTGTTCCAGGATTGTCTAATCAAACCTTATATTCCAACTCCTAGATGCCTGCTTAAGTCTATAAATAGATCTTTATAGCTTACATACCTTCGAGCCATTCTGAGATGTAAAACCCTCAGGCTATGTCATATACACATCCCGATCTAAGTCCCCATTCAGGAATGTTGTTTTAACATCCATCTTCCAGATCTCATAATAGTAATGAGCAGCAATAGCAAGGAGTACCCTAATGGATTTAAGCATGGGTATTGGTGAGAAAGTTTCATTATAGTTTATATCTTCACGTTGACTATACCTTTCGTAACCAACCTTGCCTTATAGGTAATTACATTATCGTCCATGTTAGTCTTCCTCTTAACGACCCACTTGCACCCAATAGGTCTAACCTCTTGTGGTGCATCAACCAAATTCTAAACTTGGTTCTCATACATGGAATCTACTTCTGATTTCATGGCTTTTAGCCATTTATCAGAATCTGAGTTCTTCATTGCCTCATCATACATCCTTGGTTCATCATCCTCCATGAGATACAGTTCCTTATCATTAGTAATGATAAAACCATACCTATTGGGACCATTATGAACATGACTTGATCTTCGCAATGATTGTGTTTCAATACGTTGTTCTTGGATCACACGTTCCTGTGTATCCAGGATGGGGTCAATCAGTTGATTATCTATTTCTTCATCTTAAACCTCTAGTTCAAAATTGCTCCCACTAACTTTTGCAAGTAAGTGTTCCTTTTCCAAAAAGTGAGCATTCCGAGACACAAATACCTTTTGTGCTTCGGGTTGGTAAAACAAGAATCCAACAGTTTCCTTTGGATATCCAATGAACAAACATTTATCAGATTTGGCATTTAACTTATCTGACGCTATCCTCTTTACCATAGCAGGACAGCCCCACACTCTCAAGTGACTTAGAGATGGCTTCTTATTACACCATCTTTCATAAGGTGTAAAATCAACTAATTTAGAGGGCACTTTGTTTAATACATAAACCATGCTCTCCAATGCATATCCCTAAAAGGATTTATTGAGATCTGCATGGCTCATCATGGACCGAACCATATCTAATGAAGTCCGATTCCTCCTTTCTAACACTCCGTTGTGCTGGGGCATATAAGGAGGAGTCCACTAGGGAACTATCTCATTTTCCTATAGATAATCCTAAAACACCTGACTTAAGTATCCTCCACCTTGATCAGATTAAAGTGTTTTAATAATTTTCTCAAGCTGTTTCTCTACTTCAGCTCTGAATAGTTTGAAATTTTCAAAACTTTCAGACTTGTGCTTCATTAAGTACACATAACCGTATCGTGAGTAATCATCAATAAAGGTTATGAAGTAGGAGTATCCTCCTAGTGCCTAGACACTTATTGGACCACACACATCAGTGTGTATAAGTTCCAATGTACTCGTGGCTCGTTCACCCTTTCCCTTAAAGGGTAACTTTGTCATTTTTCATTTTGAACAAGGTTCGTAATCACCATAAGACTCCAAGTTTATTGGGCCCAAGTCTCCATGCTTATGCAGCTTGGTTAAGCGATCTTTGTTTATGTGGCCTAAATGACAATGCCATAAGTAGAAGGAATTCTCATCATCTAATTTTCTCTTAGCAATGTTTATATTTGAGAATATAATTTTGTAATTACGAAATATCATTTATCATATTACAATAGAATATCATTCATAACTTTGATAATACCTTTTATCAAATTGGAATAAAAATTCCATCTGCTATGAAGCAGGAAATAATATTTTATAATGACAATTGAATTTCGTTCTTTTACAAATTTTAGCAAAATGGAAATTTCAAGTTCCTACATCAATAGCAGCCATCAAGCTCTAATGATTTTCCATAGGTACAACTCTCCTTTTTGCCAAACTTCTACTTCTCAATAATATCTATACCTTCGTATGGACATGTGATTCTCATTAGGTATTCCATCCCAATTTAGAATTCCCTTGAGATGTAGAATTTCTCAATATCAAACATCTTGAAGTGGAAGCTTCAGGCCTCCTCTTCTCATGCTATGAGACTTTAGCCATTTTGATCTTATTTCCAATGTCTCATATTGAAATGAAGATCTTGTTTCTAATATTTCATGTTGAAAATAATCATTTTGTCTCCCAGACAAAATTCTCAGTATTCTTTTTACTCTTCTCTTTACACTGCTCCATCCTACTTCAAAATTAGACACTATGTGTCCCTTTACTTCTTTGAGATAAGAAACATTTAATTTTCTAACTAATTGGTCAACCAATTTTCCATCAAAAATATTTTAGTTCAAATTTTCCACCAAGGAAAAACCTTTCTCAAAGATGTAAAGACACAGACTTTCAAGTCCCTGATTTTATAATGCCCTTGTAGCTAAGGTAACATGGATGCTAACATCTGACTTGATGTTTATCCTTGTCTCCTGCCAGCTACTCACATAAGGTAACAGGGATGTAAACAACCTCCAAGGTGTTGTATCCTAGTTTTCTTTATGTATTTGATCAATATCTGTTTCAAGCAGAATTGCTTGCATCTCATGTTGCTTAGATTTGGGCTTACACAAAGTACATGCTAAGGGCAAGGCCTTGAGGACTATCCCCATTTCTAAACAAACCCTTTGAAGCTAGAGCTAATCAAAATTAGTTATTGATGCAAACTTTTGTATTTAAATAAAGATTTCAGCCTAAGATATAAGAAAATAAAATTGTTCAGATATTAGTTTAAGTACATGTATTTAATATAAGGTCTTTTAATTAAATACATTTGTCCTACTATTTTCTTCGATATTTATAATAGCCCATTCTATTGAATTCTAGAATTTTAGCTCAGCTAAATTTCCTAGTAGGTAGTATCTATAACTAGTCTATTGCAACCCCCAATTTTATGAGTCAAGTTATAATAGTAAGTCATAGTTGGAATCCCATTCCAGTTGCATCGCATGCAATTGCTAATTCATTCAAGTTCCCTAATCCCAAGGGACGTGTGCTCTTATATTAGCATCTCCTTGAATATGTCTCAGATCTGGGCCTAGCCCCCAATTTTGTGGTGGACTACCCCAACTCTGTTAAGGCAGACCCTATCCCAAACTTTACAACCAATCAATGTGGACTAGAAGGAACGCTTTGCGAAGCATTTTGATAGCTCAAAGAGACCGTATTATAAATTTGAGTAAGGAAGGCTACAACTTGCCTTAATATATTTACTTTGGGATTTTATTGGTCTTATGCGTCTCACCCAATCTAGGATTTTATCAGATGGACAAAATTATAATAACTTGTATTAATTCATGGAATTTTAGAATTAATTTATAAGGTCTAACCTTAGGTGGATTCAGCTCTTTATTATAATTATTCTATCAACCTATATTATATGTAAAATAATTAACACGTTTATTTGTTATATTTATATTGCATTTCCTTTAAGCTTTTATTCAATAAATTTAATTTTTTTACTTTGTTATAGAAACATATATAAGCACCATCTTATATACTAGAAATAAATTAGTTCATATTAATCCCCCGATTGGTCAATTCAAATTTCACCGATATAGGTTCCCAAGTAGGAGAGGTGCCCTATGAGGAGTAGACACCAAGTCCAATCCTTAGCCAGAACAAATATGGGCACAAACCTGAAGACCAATAGATTCTTTTGAACTAGTAAATTTCGTTTTTCCAATTCATGTAAATTGTAAGCATCTATAACCCATGTACTTTAAATAAATTATTGACGCTTGTATAATTTGAGTAAGTTGAGCAGGCTTATTGAAAATTATTCATAACCATTTTCTAACCATGCAATGAAAGGCTCAAGTTCATATATATTGTTCCAAACAATTAAATAAACAAATCATTTCATATAGAAAATAATATTTAGTTCGCTTCTAACTAAATTATGTACTAAATAGGCAGGCTCTGATACCACTGTTGGGAATTGACAGTCAGATTGAACATACATAACAGGCATTGTGGAAATTCAAAATTTTGTGGCTGTCCCTAGGAACTCCTATTAGTTGCATACAAATTAAATAAAGCCATAACTATACAATTCTCTACCTAGGTTAGCATACAAAAGGGTTAGGCCTACCATAATTCCAAATTATATCCTAGCATGTATATTTTATGCTAAGCATGTTATAACTCTAAGCTATAACCTAAACATGTTATAACTCTAAGCTATAACCTAAGCATAAAATAAGCTAAGCAAGCAAAACAACCTAAGCATATTATTTAGTCTAAAAATGCTTAAAGAAAAAACCTAATAATAAAAGAGAAAGAAAAGGAACTTACCACTAGAAGCGTGCTTTAGCAGAACCCTCTTGCACAAGCCTCCAATAGTCGGGCAGCCTCTACGAGTATCCGTACAAACCCCACCAACTAAAACCTCCCCGGGAGGAAGAACTAAGAAGCCTCGAGTAGTTGCTAGACCACTCTAGAAGCCTCACCCAAAAATATAAGCCAGAGGTGCCCGAATAAATTCAGGCTCCTAAAAAATATCTTGCTCAATTACCCAAGAGATTATTCTTTTCGAATCTCGCTTAGGATTTATGCTCTAAGATGTAGTGCACTGAGAAAGGGAGGACTAGATGCCTATTTATAGGCTTGGGGAAGCATAAGTGCTTCCCCACTTCCAATGTGGGATTGGGAAAAATTTGCCCAATCCCTATATGGGTCAACACACGGACCCCGATGGGTCTGTGGCTTGACCTGTATGCAGCGTGTTTAGCACACTGGACGTTGGAGAGAGAAGGCAGGCCATTATGGCCTGCCTTGTCCCACAAGCCAGGTTTATGGGCCTTTTTCCCACAAGCCCAGCTTGTGGGATGGGTTACACTGGTCACACCCAGATCTGCCCTGCAGCGCTAGTGTGACCAGCGTATGGGCTTGGCCAAGTGCCAAGCCCCTAGCCCCTTTTGCCACCACTTGGGGCCCCAAAGCTTTGGGCCCCATTCCCATAGGGTCCTACACTACTGTACCGATTGGAAAATTTCTTTTGGTGTCCTTTTCAATTATTCATTTTCCGACCCCTAATGAGTTAGTTACCAGTCAAAATAAATTTCTTCGTCCAACCAAAATTGATTTAATCAATTACAATTTATTCTATGACTCTAATTAATTAGTTACCGGTCAAAATAAATTCCTTGGTCTATCCAAAAAAGATCTAATCAATTTTAACCAATTAAATAATAATCCAATTATTATTTATAATATATTTTTGTAACAAAATAAATCTATTAGTTCTTTACTTAGTCCGATGAAGGTCCAATGTGTGTGACCTTATAAGATCCCAAAGTATTGAGCTATTAAGGCTTAACCAACCCTTGTTCTAATTGAACCATTAGCTCGATGCTCTAGACCGTGAATAGAACTTGATTACCTTAAACAAATGTAGTACACCTCTAGCAAGGGTCTACCATCCCCCATTTCTCGGAACGTCATTTATGCTTATGACTTAACCTCGTTTAATGCAATAGTTATCTAGTGCAATAAATTCCTTCCATTCGTTAATGTTAGTACCATCTGGTTTATAGGGTTCAGTTAAAGTGTTAACCCGCTAATAGCGAGGTTGCTCCAAGCTATCCCAATAGTTTACTTGTTATTGAAGTATATTGCCTTTTACCATAGTGTGTTTGACTAGAAACCATTTCTATCAAACACATACTCTGATCAGAGGTTTATGGGAATCAACACTTCAAAAAGTGGCCAGGTACAACTCCTTAATATATCCAGAGCGATGGATTCTTTTCGACTAATCAGCTTACCAATGTGTTGTCATCACTATACCTATAGTAACCCGTGACACCCTAAATTAATGAGTGCATAGTAATGACCCAAAGTATAGAAATAGTACCACACAAGGTAACTAGCATCCCAAGTATGAGGACATTCGCAAAGATTATTGCATGAAGATAAACACTAACACATTGATATATATACCAAGTGCTTATCTTAGTGTGTTCTCCAATATATCTCCCAGATATATCCATGTGTCAAACTTAAGGCACCACCTTATGTCTTTAGGAGATTAACTGCTTGGACCCTTTCTAAGAAAGTTGACCACATGCCAATCTTTCTGCTTCATCAATATCCTTTCTTGATGAAACTATGACTACGGATAGTTTACACATAATCATAATTGCTCGTGAAGCAAGTTCCACCTAATATAGTCCAACTATAATTTCTCTGACTTAATGCTATGATATGCCAAGGACTTTTGTATGCATACATCAATGAATATATTTAACTAGATATAATATACATACATAAAAACACATTGATATAAACAAAAGAACAAATGCCTTTATTGATTAAACAAATATTCGTACTTATTACATAATTAAGATATATCGCCCTAATTGCCTTAAGGGCATACATCATATCCAACAATTTTGTCACTTTTTCTATCAATTTCCGTCACTGATCAATCTGAAACTCATCAAAGGGCACCTCCTAAGGGTTGATTCGAGTCTCCAAAGATAGATTCACGGCCTAGAGGTAACAAAACTGAGTTCCCTTATCTATTTCCTTACTTTTATCATGTTTTAGTTGCTGTTGTTCTTCTTTTTGGTTGTTTTTCCCTCAGTGTTCTTGAGTAATCTCAGAAAAGGGGACGACCTCTATAAGGATAGCCTTCACCACTATCCCTATAGCCTTGGCCGCTATCCCTATAGCGGTGAAGGCTACATATACAGCGGTGAGAGCTATCCTCATAAAGGTCTCACTATTTCTCAGATTTTTAGTGGTTTTCCATCCCAAACCCGTAAAATCAACATTATTTAAGTGTTTTAAGTCCAAATCTACCCCTTTGGCGATTGATTACGACTTAAAATCCCAACAATTTCGAGTTTATAGGCCAAAAACACCTGGGGGCCTTCTTGGGACTGGAATCCGACGTCAAGGCTATAGTTACAGCCTTGCCCGCCACCGCCATAGCGGTGGCCTCTATACCTATAGCGGCCACCGCTATAGCAATGGCGGTCAAGGCTGTCACTATAGCCTTGGTCGCCGGATCTTAGTTTCAGCTTGTTTTCTTTCATTTTTTGCCCGTTTTTCGTGTTTTCCATTATGATTTTAATCTGTAAATTATGTTGGTGGATCTGAAACTTGTTTTTGTTGATCTTTAAATGATAAATTGATTGTTTAATCGGATAAATCGTGTAACCTAGGCTCAAATCGGGGTTTTCCTGACTTAAAAATCACATTAATAATTTTCTCGGTGCCTTAAATCCGTTCTTGCATGTTTATTTTCTGCCCTTTACTTATCCATGCTCTATTCGTGATTATTTATGAATATTTTGCCTTTTTTGGAGTCGGGTCCGAGTTGGTAAGCTCGGTTAAAACCCGATTTCGCCCATTTATTTATTTATCGTTTTCTTTATTTACCACATTAGAAAAATGTATAGGTATTTGTAAAGCCTTGTAATAATTATTTATTTGCTTTATTTACCGCTTTCGTGTGATGTATGGCATATAAACTGAAAACACTAAACAATCATCAGATTTAAATCGCATAAGAATTGAAGTTGAGTTTATTAAAATATGAACATTTGATTTAATAAAATGAAAAATAGGCAACATCATCTGAACTTGGAATCTTACGTTTTAAGGTACGGTCCAACCACCCGGTGGGAATATCATACCCAAATTCCCGGTAGAGCTAAATTGGGTGGCGACTCTATTTTAAAATATGGGATTTCAAGTCTCGTATCTTTTAACACCTAAATTGGATCTAAATATCAACTTCAACATTATTTTCCATTATCGTTATCATCACACTAAAATAAGGATTCTCCCTTAGCACGCTTCACAGCGCTATTCGTTTCCCATCCCCCGTGCTACGCATCTCAAGCAGTCCTCATGGGTGAGGGGCCTGTCGAACGCTCACAGTGGCAACTCTGCTGGGGATTTCCGCTTCACTTAAAATTTGGAAAAATCTTTCTTTTCAACATTCTGGTTAAAGGATTTTGATGATGTGCTGAAATCATTTTTTAAATCAACGCTTTATTTCTTATGCCTTTTGAATCCAGCACTTAAGTTGAGACCAAAATTACAGTGCCATTTTTATCACCCCATGAAGTTCACTTGTATACCTTAAGATTGCCAAGGTTTGGGGGTATTTGTGGGTAGATCACTTGTTTTAACCAACATGTAATTCCCGCAATCGCACTCATTTGAGTTGTTGAGTTACACGGAATCAAGGTAAACAAGACCCTTCTACATTGCCATTCCATGACACCAGCAGTTTGAGACTATGAACCGCGATAAATCTAACCATAGCAACTTCCCTATAGGTCACCGAAACAATTTAGATTTAGGTCGCACACTCTCTTGCCATTCTTTGGTGCTAGAGTTAACCCCAGATTCCAAATTGGCATTGCACGGGAGTCATAAGGTTAGAAGTGGTTTATTTGTTTTTGTGTACTACTTGTGTTGTGCTCATACATACAGATTTCATGCATTGGCCACCTGTGGCTGACCTTTTAATTTTGGTTTTTGCTTACGTCTACTCTCCCCTCGCTTGAAGGGGGAATTTCATAAAATGCCTGAGATGTTCGAGTCTCGATGACCCATACCTAGTTAGCTAGGCATGACGAAGAATTTGCACATCTCACGTACTTTGGGGTTAAGCATTACGTCATTAGCTCTTCTGCTCTCTACCTCTCTAAACCACCCTATATATAACATTCATCACTCGAATAATTGTGTAATCATTCATTTTATACATGGTTTGATTCTGGCTGATCATCTTCCGGTTTCTCTAGCTAGGTCAAGACGTCGTCGCAACCCTCTTTGGTTACTACTCGACCACCATTTAATTTGTCGATCAGTGTCAGAATCAGTTATTCCTACCATGTTTGATATTCCACTATCTAGTGGGATTCTAGTCGAGGGTATTCCTCTGCCTGTTTCTTTTCCTCCATCTTGTCAGGGACAATCTCAGTTAGGTTCAGAGTTGGCTAATGCTATGGCTATGTTCTTATAGTTAAATCTATTTCAAGTCACTATTTAAGAGCAGGTCGGCTCAGCTTTGAGTGAAGAAAGGAATGCCCAGGGACCATTAGGGTCAATTTCTTAAGCTTAGAGACAGCTTGAGGTAGCTTAGAATGAATTCGGTTAGATTTTGCCATTTCAAAGTCAGTTTTCAGTTCCTTCGCTTCCGCTTATTCGGCTAGGGTAGTTTCAGTTTGGTCAATCATCGGTTCAACCTACCCAAGCTTTTGCTACGCTAGATTTCTCTTTCCCTCCTCCGCTACACTCAAGGCACGTTCTCCAATCTCCTATTCTCCACAATTTCTTAGGGGGATTTACTCCTTAGATAATAGACCCCTTGAATGGCTTTTTTGTTCCACTGGTGTAGCCGACCGTCTTTGCACCCTCTCCTCCTAGCTTTCTGGTCACTCCTTGCGAGACTACTTACCCTTAGAATCCATTTGCCCATCCTTAGATTGAGATCCCTGCTCCCCTGCCATTATAATTTGGAGCAACCTCAGTGCACAACGACTAGGTCATGCAGCCTCCAGGCATAACACCATACGACCAGGTCAAGCAGCCTCAGGGTGTGACACCCAAAATGGCAGCCTTTCTGAGAGAGCTTCTGGGTAACAATGAAGATAAAAAAGAGGAAAGGGATGAAGACTGGGTCCCCAAGAACTTCTTGATGCCTCAAATAGAGCCGTACTTCGGTGAGGGACTTCCTAAGTCCCATATCGTGATGTATGAATGGATTATATGTGTCCAGAAGATAGGGGACAAGGTTCTTGCCAAGTTATTCCCATGTAATCTATTAGGGCCTACTCTCAAATGGTATAACACTCTCCCTGAGTCGATGATTCTTAATTGGAAGCTCCTGTCTGAAGCCTTGATTGCCCACTATGGTTTCATTTCCACAATGGAAACCACTATTCAGCACATTGAAGCTGTAAAGCAAGAGCAAGGTGAATCCTTCAAGTTATATTTCAATAGATGGATGGCCACTCAAGTTCTCTTAAAGTAGAAGCCTAGCTTTAAGGAAATGATTCCAAAGTTGCTAGATAGGGCTCTCCCTATTATCCGTAAGGAGATGGAACCGGACTCCTATAAGGCTTATAATCAGGCCTTTGAGAAGGCCGAGAAGATTGAGCGCTGGGAAGAGAAGGACAAGTCGTACAAAGGTGGAAATCAGCCATGGTATAAGAAAAATGAATCTAGTGAAGTAGCCCCTGCTCTTGCTAAAGGCAAATCACCTGTTGTTCAAGTAGTAGCTCAAGAGTAAGTGTCAACGGTTCAAGTAGCAGCTCGTGGTAAGAATTTCCTTGTCTCTCTGTGGAAGTTACCCCTAGGTGTCATCTTTGCCAAGATGAGAGGGGCAGGCAAGATCGATTCTCTGCGAGAGTATTGACCACCTACTGCCGAAGAGAGGAGCAACTTTTACAAATACCATGCTCAGAGGGGACATACAATAGACCAGTGCTGGAGTTTATTTTCGGCCATCTCCCGCATAGTGAAAGAAGGAAAGGTTGATGAACCTGCCAAAAAGCCTAGTACTATGGAAAACCCTTTGCTGAAATTTGATGGCAAAGTCTTTATAATTCTGGTCTTAGTGAAGAATCAATTCTAAAAATAATCTCTGAAGAATTTGTGATGGTTATCGGGTCAGGCTTTCCGTCGAACTTCATTTTTAATATGATCTCATAGTCTAATCCTGTGGTAAGCTCCATAGAAATTGAAGAAATGGGACAAAGTGAGAAGGAAGTGTCGTTCAACATTGATAATTATGTGTTGAAAGGGAAATATTCAAATGATGAATGTGAAGAAGAAGCTTTTAATGTGGATGAGTATGAGCTCCAAGATTCATCCTTGGTTTATGACGAGCCACCCTACTAGTTTGAGACTCTAGCTACCAAGGTAGTTAAGATTGATGGTATTTTGAATGTTACTCGAAGTGGTCGAGTATACCAGCCTAAGGATAATTGTCTTCATCTTGAGGATGACCCTGTTTGGAAGTTAGTTTGTACCTCTGCTAGGCCTCCATCTCCCCCTACTCAAGTTGAGATAAGTGTTGACATCGAACCTCTTATTACTCAATTAAAGAATACCCAAGCCCACTATAGCATCTGGCAGATTGCCCTTAGCTCTGATCGCTATCGCGAGGCTCTGATTAAAAAGGCTTCTAGAAGTTAAAGCAAAGCCTACTACTTTTGTTATTGAGATGTGTAATCTAGTCGGGGAAGGGATCCCACTTCTGATATTGGATGAGCCTATAATGTTTTCCAACCAAGATCTCCCGCCCGAGGGGAAGGACCACAATCTCGCCTTGTTCATCTATGTTCAGATTTTCAATAAAATTATTCCATATGTAATGGTTGATAGTAGGTCTACTTTAAACCTCTGTCCTCTAAAGATTCTTCCTCACCTGGGTCTATCTGAGGCCATGCTCGAGAAGTCTAACACCATCATTCGTACTTATGATGATTATATGTGTGGAGTAATTGGGGTTTTTGAGGCCGAGTTAACTACCGGGGAGATCTCTAGCAAGATTCAATTCACTGTTCTTGATATTCCTATCACTTATTCTTTACTTCTAGGTAAACCTTGGATTCATGCCGTGGGGGCGGTTCCTTTGACACTCCATTAGATGATCAAGGTCTCGGGTAAGGATGGTAAGATTAAGGTTATTAAAGCTGATCAAGCCTCTGTTATGGCTGCTATAAAAGCCGAGGAGAAATATGGATTTTGAGTAGCTATCATTCGTAATAGAAACCCAAAAGCTCCGTGTTATTAGCGCTACTCATCTACTGCCCAAAAGATGATGAAGAGGCATGGCCACACAGCCGAGAATGGGTTAGGAAAGTAGCTCTAAGGCATCATTAACCCTATTAGAGTGAAGAGGTATCCGACGCTTTTGGGACTCGACTATACACCCAGGAAATCTTATAGATGCGTTCACCTCGTGTACTATAACATGGTCACTGTTTGTAAAATCTAAGGGAAGAGGCCCTACAAAGGTGAGCCCGAGCCTGTTGACCACAATGGTCAGATATGGCCCAGTTTCGAGATCTTTAAGGATGTGTATGATTTTGAGGAAGGCTGTCTGATTAGTGAGAAGAAGTATGATTTTGAGGAAGGCTGTCTGATTAGTGAGAAGAAGCCTCTATTTGAGAATCCCTTTTCTGTTGTCCATGCTAATGCAAAAGAGAAAGAGAAGATGTATTCTGACTCCGATGAACAGAAGCCTATTGATCAAGAAGTTGAAGATGCCGTGGCTATCCTGTTTAAGGCCATATCTTTTCTACTTAAGAAGAAATGGAAGGTGAATGATGAAGCTAATCCTCTAGCTGAGGCTATAAAGAAGATCGTGAGGTCTCTATCGACTGAAGGAGACATGTTGACTGCTGAGCGAGAGAAGACTTTGGTTCTCGACTTGGACAAACTGCTTATAGAACCTACCAAGGGTGTCATTGCTGCTGATACCGCTGCTTAAGGCCTTCTACATATGGAGGATGACTCTATCT
Source organism: Euphorbia pulcherrima (assembly GCA_947683365.1). Lineage (NCBI taxonomy): Eukaryota > Viridiplantae > Streptophyta > Magnoliopsida > Malpighiales > Euphorbiaceae > Euphorbia > Euphorbia pulcherrima. The sequence goes on from CANTUS010000016.1 coordinate 13,657,632, forward strand.
ATGATGATGTAACTTTTAATATTTCTAGTGTTTTTTATGAGAAGAATGTAGCCTATAAGGCCTTTAATTCAATGAAAGATTCTTATTTCGTTTATTTGCTTGATGTTTTGCCCGACAGGCCCATGCATTCATTTTCTCATAAGCATAATATGTTTGGTATTCATGATGTTTTTCTAACTGAAATAAATTTGAGTACAGATGATAACCCTAAAATGGTAACCCTATTTAATGACTTAAACCCTAAAATAAAAAGAGAGATGGTAAAAGTGCTAAAGGATCATGTTAAAGCTTTTGCTTGGTCACATATGGACATGCCTGGCGTTGATCCTCACATCACCGAGCATCGCATTTCGACCGATCCGAACTTCCATCCTATCAAGCAGAAATTTCGCCAGTTAAGACCAAAATGGGCTGACCAGGTTAGGGCCAAGGTTGCTAATATGATCGAAGCCAAGCATGTTGAAGTCATTGAGTACCCGACTTGGTTATCTAATATTGTTCCAGTCGCAAAGAAAGATGGAAGAGTAAGGGTTTGTATTGATTATCGGGATCTGAACAAAGCTTCTCCAAAAGATGATTTCTCCCTGCCACATATCAACATTTTGGTTGACAGCGCTACTGGGGCCTCGATGTATTTTCTTATAGACTGATTTTTAGGATATAATCAGATTCTCTTGGATATTATCGACAAAGTCAAGACTGCTTTCATCACAGAATGAGGAGTGTACTACTACAGAGTTATGTCGATTGGTCTGAAGAATGCCGGGGCAACCTATTAGCTAGCCATCACCACCCTCTTACATGACATGATCCACAAAGAAGTCGAGGTCTATATGGATAACATGTTGGTCAAATTCGCAACTAAGGAAGAACACACCGCAGTTTTGGATAGGTTTATGACTCTCATTAAGAAATACAACTTACACCTTAACCCAAAGAAGTGTGTATTCGGGGTTACATTAGGGAAGCTTCTGGGTCATGTCATCAGTTAGAGAGGCATCAAAATGGATCCCGATAAGATAAAGGCCATCAGGGATATGCCCGTTCCTAAGACAGAAAAAGAAGTTCGATCTTTTCTCCGCTCCATTCACTATGTCAGTCTATTCCTCACCTGTCTTACCATCGTCTGTGAGCCAATCTTCAAGTTGTTGAGAAAGCGCAGCTGATCATATAGGATAAGTATTGTCAGATTACCTTGTTTGAAAATATCACCATTATCAGATTTATGGAGATATCAAGCAGCTTCCCCTTATCGAGCTTTATAGTTTATCTACTCCTTGGCCACTCTCGGCGTGGGGGATAGATATAATTGGCAAGATTCGGCCATCCTTGTCTAACAGACACGCTCCATTATTGTAATGGTGGATTATTTCTCAAAATGGGTAGAAGCCGAGTCGTTCACTAATATTATCGCCAACAAAATGGCCAAATTCATAAAGAAACACATCTTCGCTCGGTATGGTCTGCCTCACCACATCGTATCAGATAATGGGGTTTAGTTTCAAGGGGCAATCGCTGATTTGATTGAGAAGTATAGGATCAAGCATCACCGGTCTTCCCCTTACCGTCCTCTAGCCAATGGGGCAATTGAAGCAGCTAATAAGTCTATTAAGAATATCCTTTCCAAGACCATTGCCGGTTACTGAGATTGGGCCAATAAATTACCTTCTGCTCTCTACGGGTACTGAACATGCATCAGAACTCCCACAAGCCAGATGCCTTTCTCCTTAGATTATGGTATGGAGGTAGTTTTCCCAGTTAAAATGGAGATCAAATCTTTGTGTGTCGTGCTTAAATCTAAGACAGAAGAGGCTGAATGGACTAAAGCATGGTTTGAACAACTCAACACCATGGAGAGGAGCGTTTGATGGCTTTGGACAGTCTTTAGATGTATCAACAGTGCATGGCAAGAGCCTATAATAGCTGAATCAAGCATCACATACATCCATTGAATGCCGGTGATTCGGTCTTGAAGCAAGTAAAGCCTACCAACACCGACCCGAGGGGGAAGTTTCGACCAAATTGGGAAGGACCTTACCTGATCAAGAAAGTTCTCGGTAAGGCAGAATGAAGATCATGACATGGATGGTAATGAGTTCATCAACCCCATCAATCAGGATTGGTTGAAGCATTATCATATCTAAATCAAAAGAATTAAATCCAGAAAAGTGGCACATAAAATAAATAAATAAAATAAAACACCCGATGAGTGGTCTTCTACTGCTCGGGCAAAAATTAGGGTGTATCCCACTAGTCGGTATTCTACAAACCGATTAGGAAAAAGTTAGGGTGCAACATGACCCGCTAGACTAAAAACCTAAAAAGGGCAGTTTGGGTAAAAATTAGGGTAAAAGTGAGCTAAGAGAGTGTGTTGGCTAGAAAACCTGTATAAGCTAGTTAACACTAGAGTTTGGGTCAATAGAAATGGTTATTATCGTTATGTACTCAAACTTAATTCAATTAATTAGAATGTCACTCTTTACCAAATTCTTGTGCTTATGTTTGAATGAGTTTATTGGGCCCTAATGGCAAAATCTTGCAGATAAGTCAAATTCGGGATGCTATATCACTCAATAAAATGATCACACAACGAACGGAAAATAACAATAAGTAATGAAAAGGCATAATTTCCGATAGGCTAAAAATAACTAGGTCTATACAAAAGCCGAAAAGTCCGTTGGATTGAAAACCTGAAAAGGGCGATCTAGGCAAAAGTTAGGACACACAAAATAATAAACATAAAAATAAGTCTGATGAGCGCAACACAATGTTTGGGTTTGAGCAAAATTAAAGACAGATAAATGTAAAGATAGGATGTGATCGTCATCAATCACTCGGAAGGACCTACTCCCTCATCATCATCATCATTGTAATCATAATCGAAAGCTCAAATCAAGCTCTCCTCCCTTACCCAGGGAAGAGGATCGAGCCCCCGCTGCCTGTGGTCCCACTTGCGCCACATAGCTTGACACTCCTCATGAGTCCAGACTCTTTGTACAACCTGTAACCACCTTTTATAGGTACCATCAGAAGTGATAGCACCCAACCTGTCATAATCTAAAGTCCTCTGCGTTGCCTAGTGCACCCATACCTATCTGGCATGACCGAGATGGTCAGGTGAATACTAGTAAGGATTGAAGCTCTTCAGTCTCTGAGGTACTCCGTGTCCGTATCCCTACTATCGACATAAGCGATAAGGTTCGTAGTGGGTAAACAGCCTTAGTCCTACCAGCTCGACGCAACCGCCACCATTGCTCTCTACTAGCACATCCCTAATTCGCCACTAATGAGATACCCAACATATGTCGGTCTCAGCTAACACCTCCATGACCTCTATCCACCCCTCAACTATCAAATCATGATAAACACGAGATCTCTGATGATAGTGTCAAGGACCATACCTACTCGAGTCCACCTGAGGATCCCGGATGAAAGATAACTTCTCCATGAGCCAAACCTATAGATTTAGTATCAGATTCGGTGTTAGATTCAGTATCAGATCTAGTATCAGATTTAGTATGAAATTTAGTGTCAGATTTAATTCCAGATTTAGTATCAGATGCAGTTTCAAGTTTAGTATAAGATAATTTTAGTTTTAGATCTAGTATCAGATTCAGTGTCAGATTCTATTTTAGATTCAATATCATATTAAGTATCAGGTTTAGTATCAGATTTAGGTTTGGGTTTAGTTCCAGTTTCAGGGTTCAGTCAGAAGCATACCTATAGGGTACATAAATGGTCACCGATGAGATCAGGATCACTAGTAGCCCTATCTAGGTGTGTTAGCATCTCAGCCAGCCCAATCAACAATAAACAAATACCCTCAGACATGTGTTCGATGATTGAGACTAACTGAAAAGGAGCGATGTCACCAACCCCGTAAATAAACTCAGCCATTAGTAGTAGAGCCACCATGAATGGAAAAGACATGTGCAACCTAAGGGAAACCAAGCACCAATCAAGCACCCTGCTGTGATCAAACCCCGGTGATCCTGGGATCTGAGAGAGGAATATCGTAGGAGAATCTAGGTTCTATAAACTAGTCAGATAGTGCTGGTTCCCAAAAACCAACTCTAACATGGCAAACCGTATACAATTAGGACAAGTTATCCCGAGAATGGCGTAGAACTCCTCCACCAGTGGACATATCTCAAAACTTAGGAGGCAGACTACGTGATTTATAAGGTCCCAGTACATGAACGCCGCGTGAAGAAAGGGCACGTCCACTGGCCGACAAGCAAAATATCGAAGTCCCGGCACTCCAAAAATCTCCAATCTCATCCAATCAGGCCTCCTAAAGTCCTCAAAAACTGCCTTAGTCTAGTGTTATGGGTCTCCATCAGTAATCCCTACTCCATAATCACCTGCTAAATAATGCATGGTTTTCATTAATTCTAATAATTTCAGATGCGCTCAAAGTCAAGTTGTTCCTAATCAAGCGTCTACCAAGCCTAGCATACATCTGGCGGTCACAACAATCAATTAAATCCATCAAAATAATCAAGCAAGCAAACAGTCATATCATCATCCAAGTCAAAGTAACAAGCATCAAAACATCCAAGTATCTGAATGAACTACTATCCCTAGCCTCACTCATCCTCACTCACGCCGTCGCTCTCCTACTCTCTCATATTGGACACTAGATACTGTGATCCATCGTAGTACTCATCGTCATCCTCTGAATCCTCCTCTATAAGAGTAGGGGGTCGATGTATGTCTGAATGCCGGTATAGGGGAAACTACTAATCAAGTGAAGAGCACCTTCAGACTACCAACCTTGGCCCAAATAGGGCCAGAACCACCAGACTACCTCGTATCAGCCATGAATCCCTAGTCACTACCTCTGTCATCCTGAACTTTATCTCACCTATGTCCCCTAATCAGTGCCTTATAGTCATCTCTCTCTATCCGTAGCCTGCGAACCTGCTCGCTTAGTTGCGACACCTCTCTGGCATAGGCAGCTCTCTCCTAAGCATACTGGGATCTCTCCTCTGCGTATCTGGCTCTCTCCAATGCTGCCTGGCTCTGATAATCTGCCAACTCTCTCTCAGCCCAAAGCCATCCCTCCTCCCTCACCCAAGCCCTATCTTGCTCCAGAGTAATGCAAGCCTGTGCAGATCAACACTGCCAAGGGATATGATCAACCCACTATACCATGTATTATGCATGCATTCACAATATACATATATACACACACACACACATATATGATGTCATTTGTTTTGAAATTTTGCAGGAAATAAATGGGTACTCACCTCAGATATGGAGTCTAGAGATACTACCATGTCTCTCATCGAGAAATATCCTTGAGCTATACGCTCAGCCTCAGAAACTAGTGCCTATAGTAAGGGTAATATCACTACAATCACGCAATAAGGAACAGCCTCGCAATGAGTGAAAAGAGCAAAATGTAAAGGCACTCACATGGGTAGTGTTATGAGGGGTGAAGAAGGTGGGAACTCTGGTCTCCTCATTCCATGGGGTTCCCCATGATGCCCTCAATAACTCCCTGGCGCGGGATTCCCCGATGGAAAGGAACCTCAGGGCGAGTTGTCTTAGGTCTGAGCCGTATCCCCTATAAAGACTCTCCTGGTCTGCTATAGCTGGTACCTACAGTCCATCTCTTCTTTTGGGTAGTCTGAAACAAAGCAAGTCAAATATTGGTCAGGCCAACCGTGTAATGACTGATCGCTAGAAAAGTAAAGTCAAAAAGTAAAAGTGGTCTAAGGGTATACCTTTCTCAGTCGTGGTAAGAATGCTCTTGAGCTAGTATCGCCACAAGGATCCTTGGTGTCGAAAGGCATGCTATCCTAGTCTACGCCACCACCATAACCACCTGAGGAGGGCTCGTCCCCATCATCATCACCTCCTCCATATCCATCAGAGCCCTCAATCATAGCACCATCCTCCCCAAAATTGATAGGCATGTCATCAATGGTCAACCTCGGGCTGAGAGAATAAGTCAGTCTAAGTGTGTAGCATAGTCTCTCCTAATAAATGGCACTCTCTCCTGATCGTCATCTATGAACAAGGCCCGATCTCTACTAGCCATGAGGTAAGGCTAGAATGTCATGGCCAGCACGTCAAGGGGAACTCTCTTCTAGGCAATGACACTTGCCCTCCACCCCCATATACGCTCTCCAAAGAACCACTCCTGACTCCAGAGGCACTCTAGTATGAATCGACACTCATCTACTCTCTATCGAATCTCCATAACATAGTCATAACCCGGCACTCCTTACCAGGGCTCCATAATTAGCTGAAAATGAAACAAATCACTGTAAGTATCTCTCCTTTGTCCATGCAGTTTTAAACTAAAAATTTGAAGTTAATGTGTAGCAGGATAAGTTTATTACCCAATAGCAGCCTCAGGTACTCTTGGTGCCACTCATGCCCCTGAGTTTCCTTGTCCTTCCTGCCTACTATCCACCGGGCTATGTAGTGAGAATCCTCCAGGGGCAAGCCATCTAATCCGGGAGGAGGGACAATCCTATGTGCGTATGCCCTCACCTGCAAAGATTAGTAACAGTCAGTGTCACAAGTTCTTAGAATCAATAATAGATATTTTCGTGTAAGTTTGAATCACTTAACTGAATCCATAAGGTTCCGGCCTTAAACTCTCCGATATCTCCACGGGCTGAGCAATCAAGAGCGTAGTTTATCTGTCCGAGAATGGGTCGAGGCCAATTCCACTACCGAAAGATGTACATATCCTCCAGCATGCTAAGTAGACCCATGCTAACCATGCTCGAAGAAGATGGGAAGAAGAGTGTGGTAAGCAGTGTAATAATAAATGACTGGAGGTACTGAGTTAGCCTGTCACCCTGTACATCCGTCTGTTGAGTCTAGTAATCCTTAAGTTCGGCATACTTAAGCTTTTCCTTCTGAGGTGGCTGAACCTCAAGGAGCTGCTCAATCCGGGCCTAAGAAGCCGTCTTGGACTAGAATGTGTCTAGGTGGACATTGAAATGTATCACTCAGCCCTTCTATTAGAGCCCGGTCATAGCCACTACATCTGAGGGGGCAATAGTTATCTCCCCTATTGGTAAATGGAACGTATGGCTGGTTAACTCCATCTCTCAACCAGGCATGGCATAACGGTCTGGCTCATCTGCTTGTGCCTCATCGGTAAAGCCTCCAACAAAGGGACTAATCCTGTATCAGTGATCGCATTAACCAGCAAGGGATCCCTACTTACTCGGGCTCTTGTCTTAATCTTGACCCACCATTTGGCACAGTGGTTCAAAGAACCCATCGTCTTGCAATGCTTAGTCTGCAACAATATCAAACACAAGGGATTAGTATCGAAAGTAGCAAAATTTGAAATAAAGTATGTAAATTCGTAAAAGCTTAGTTTTCAGCACCAAAGCTACTTCGGAATCGGATTTTGACATCAAAATTAGAATCAAGGCAAAAAATTGGTTAGGATAACTCCTCCGGAAAAAATTTTCGGGTAGTCAGCCATCGCCTCAGCCACTACCATCATAGCGGCAGCAACTGCTATAAAGATAGTGGTCACCACTATAGCAGTGGCAGTCACCGCTATCGTTATAGCGGTGGCGGTCCATTCCCCTTTCAATCTCTTTTCCTTAAAAAATCCAAAATTCAAAGCCTAAATCTAGTCCAAATTTGCCAAAATTAGTTTCTAAATGATCCTAAACACAATTTAACAATCAATTTTACCAAAATTTTAGCCTAAACACCCTAATTATTTGAAATCCAAGTTCAGGTATCAAGCTCCATTTCAAGGAGATTTTCGGGTTTAAATCGGTTTACCTGGCGTCTAGAGGAGTGCATATCCAAAGCCATGTACATCTGGGGTCTCGTGTAAGGGGAATATACCAGATATATGTCCTCTCATTGTAACCTATAGGCCTCAGGAACCGAAAGGACTCATAAGCCATGACTACCCTAAGGGAAAGAAGAGTGGTTGATCCCGTGGGCAGTAGCGCCGCACATTTTGTTGTACATCTTCAGATATGTGCTCAAGTCGGGCTCGAATCCGTTACCTATGCAAAGAGGAATGAGGAATGGAGAAATGAAGGAGAGAATGGAATGGTTTTCTTTTTAAGCATAAAGGGTAATGCCTTTTTGTATTCCTTTTAATCTCAAGGGGCAAGGGGCGATCAAGTGTTGCTTATCCCAGACTCCCAGACTCTTCCAAACTCAATCTCTTTTATATCTGTGGTTTTTTATTGTTACTTGAAGGGGCAAAATTTTTTATCTTGGCAAAATCAATTAATCAATGAAAAACATTTCTTATGATACCCAACTAAAAGTTCAAATTTTATTCTTGACAAGTGTTTCCAAAGTGACCCGAGTGATGAATTTTTTGAAGAGCTTTTATCTATCCTCGAAGCATCGTAGGTGGACGAGAGGTTATTTGAAGCTCCCTCCCAAAATGTCATAGGTGGCCAGGGAGATTATCTCAATTTTATTCTCAAAGCATCGTAGGTGGCCTCAAGAATCTCCAATTATCATTTTTGGAGAGTAGTAGGTGACCGTGAAAATGATAAGGCGTAAGCAAAAGGCAAGTTAGCGGTGCATCATAGTTGAATTCTGCTAACCCCTCAAGTATGACACTTTATCCCTTGCTTTTTTGTGAGATCACAATTGACTAAGTCAATCGACAATCTCTCAAGGGTCAGCCTATGATCACGGGCTTTTCGGTGTCACCTTGGAACGATGATGACGTTTTGCTTTGACCTATTATAGGTCGATCGGGTTTATTCTTTGGATTTAAACCGTCTTTGGAAGATATGACTTTGATGATTTTTCAGACTTAGCCCTACTTTTAGTCTTAACTAGTTCTCCATTAAAAATTTAAAATGCCTTAAAATAGCTTGGAATAACATGATAAAAAATATTTAAAATACCCTTATTTATCATTTTTTAGGGTTTTTCCCGTTGTCCTCTCCCGCCGGCCAGGGCCACCATCGCTGCCGCCATCCGCGGCGATGAGTAGCTCCGACAACGATGATGACCGCCATTCTTATGGCGGTCACCGCTGTCCGAATGGTGGTCACTGCCATTGTTACAGTGATGAATGCCGCTCGGGGTAGCCACCCCCGCCATTATAGTGACAGTCACCGTCGCCATGATGGCCGTCACCGCCATCGTTATGGCATGACTGCCATAGCGGTGGTGGCCACCGCTATAGCTATGGCGGTGGCTATGGCACAGCCAAACCCAGGCTGTGCCACTCATTTTCTCCCCCCTCTCTAGATTAGGCCATGTATTTTCACTCAATTTTTCACCCAAGGTCGGTGAATTTCGAGCGTGAGACTATTCAAACCCTTGAAGGGAGAGATTTTGGGGAGCTTTGGCTGAAATTGAAAGATTTTAGATCAAAGAACCTAGAAACTAGGAACTTAGAGAGTGAAAGCTTAAGAAAGGCAAAAATTTGGGTTTAATCACCTATAATCTGGGATTTTTAGTTGTTCTTGGGTTTGATTTCTTAGTTAAAACACCAAAACTGATTAGAAATCTTAGGGGAAAATGGATTAAATAGGTTTAGAGACTTGTTTTCCAAATACTACCTAAATTTTATCACTATTTCTGTCAATTTCCATCACTAATCCATCTAAAAATTATCAAAGGCCAAGGGTTGATTCAAGTCTCCAAAGATAGATTCATGGCCTAGAGGTAACAAAACTGAGTTCCCTTATCTATTTCCTTACTTTTATTACATTTTAGCTGCTGTTGTTCTTGTTTCTAGTTATTTTTCCCTTGGTGTTCTTGAGTAATCTCAGAAAAGGGGATGACCTCTATGAGGATAGCCTTCACCACTATCCCTATAGCGGTGAAGGCTATATATACAGCGGTCAGAGTTATCCTCATAAAGGTCTCACCATTTCTTCAATTTTTGGGTGTTTTCCATCCTAAACCCGTAAAATCAACGTTATTTGTGTGTTTCAAGTCCAGATCTACCCCTTTGGCGATTGATTATGACTTAAAATCCTAATAATTTTGAGTTTATAGGCCAAAAACACCCAGGGACCTTCTCGGGATTGGAATTCGGTGTCAAGGCTGTAGTCACAGCCTTGACCGCCGCCGGATCTTAGTTTTAGCATTTTTTCTTTCGTGTTTTTGTCCATTTTTTGTGTTTTCCATTATGATTTTAATCTGTAAATTATGATGGTAAATCTGAAACTTGTTTTTGTTGATCTTAAAATGATAAATTGATCGTTTAACTTGCAAAATCGTGTAATTTGGCTTAAATCGAGGTTTTCCTCACTTAAAAATCACATTAATCATTTTCTCGATGCCTTAAATCAGTTCTAGTGTGTTTATTTTCTGCCCTTTACTTATCCATGCTCTATTCGTGATTATTTATTAATATTTTGCCTTGTTTAGAGTCGGGTCCGAGTTGGTAATCTCGGTTACAACCCGATTTCGCCCATTTATTTATTTATCGCTTTATTTATTTTCCGCATTAGAAAAATGTATAGGTATTTGTAAAGCCTTATAATAATTATTTATTTTCTTTATTTACCACTTTTGTGTGATGTATGGCATATAAACCAAAAACACTAAACAATCATCAAATTTAAATCACATAAGAACTAAAGTTGAGTTTATTAATGTAACGACCTGAAATTTCAAAATTTACTTATAATAAATTGTTATGGTATTAAAATATCATGGAAATTATTTTTTATAATTATTGTTATTATTATTGGATATAAGACATGAGGAAATAAGAGTTAAATAAGTAAGAGGGATGATTTAGATATTTAATTATTTGTTCAAGGGCAATATTAGAAATTGAAAAAAAAAACTATCATAAAATCCTAATCATATGCGTATCCTTCCCTTCATCCCCTTCATCTTCTCCATTCTTCCTTACCTTATCAAAAATTTTCCCTAATCTAAAAACTTCTGATTTCTTCGATTCAACTTCAAATTCTTGTTAGAAACGATCATAAAGCCCTCTATCGTCATCAATTTCAGTGAATCAAGGTTAGAAGAAGAGGATTTCAGATTTTATGGTTCAGATAAACAGTAACCAGAATTTGAGGTGACTGATTTTTGATGAAATTAAAGCTTAATTAATAGAATTCATGGTAGATTAAGCATATTTATGATATTAGGAAGTTTATTTAAACAATATCTTGATAGAATTATATATGGCTATTGTAGAGGAAGCTAGTGCAAGCAAATCAAAGGCAAAAGAGGTAGAAGAGAGCTTAGAAAAAGGTTTTTGTCTCAAATTTCGATTTCTTGGTTTTTCAGAAAATTTTCCAGATTTGTATCCCTGTTTTGTTTTAATGTTTTCTCTTGTTATATAAATCCTATTTCAATGATTCTTAATTCCATTGATATCTACAGAAAGTAAAGAATATATATTCAGAAGAAACCTTATTGAATTTCATTCAATTTCAATGTGAAATTTTCGTTTGAAGTTGAGTCATAAAATCTATTTTCGGAAAATATCAGTTTCGTACACTATTTAGTATTTTGATCATAACTTTGGTTATACAATTTGGATTTCAATGATTCTTGTGGATTTGGAAAGCTGAGACATGTGGCTAATTATATCTAGAAGATACTTCTTCGATTGAATATTTTTTAATAGTGAGAAACACAGGGGAAGTCAGGTCACGAAATCCACAAATTTTTGGAAAATATGAATGTTGATTTTATTGTGTTTTAATTGAAGTTTGATGCTTTAAAATTTAGGATTTGAATTTCTTAATTACTGAAGTTTTGTTGAATTGTGTTTGATGGTTTATACTAAAATTTTTAAGATGTTACTTTGATTTATTGCCCTTATTAAACGAGTGGAATACGGGTTAGGGTAGACTGGCGCCAATAAAGGGGGCTACAGTACTGTACAAACAATTGAAGCTTTGGCTTCGGGCTTCGGCCGGTATTCTGATAAAAATATATTGATATTGACCGGCTTTAAGCTTGACCGATATATTGATATTGAAGCTTCAGCTTCGGGCTTGACTGATATACTGATTTTGAAGCTTTGGCTTCGGGCTTGACCGATACATTGATATTGAAGCTTCAGCTTTAGACTTGTGCACTCCTGTATCCATTTTACCATTATTCATGACTTGTTTAATTTGGGCAATATATGGTTAATGTGTTAAGAAAAATTGGATATAAATTTGATTGTACTTTGAAAGGTTTATAGTATAAGTTTTGTGTTTTGGTTTTATAAAGTTGTTAATTTGTTTTTGACTTATGAACATACTTTGTTTCTATTTTAAAGTGTTAAAAATGTTCAAAGTTGTTGTATTTCTTTTATGGACACCACTAAGCAAATTGCTTAGCATGTAGTTATTTTTCTACACAGGTGGAGAACTTGTAGATAGCTTGGACCAAAGTGGTACAAGTGGATCAGCTTGAAGAGAATATGAGGAAAGACTCGAGGTGGATTTGTATTTTTATGCAATATTATGGTTTGTAGAATAATGGCATGTACTAGATAGTGTGAGAAATGTAATGTGGCATTGAGAAATATTTGGAGAATAATTTCGAGATTGAAACATTATATTTGTATTTGTACATATTAAATCTATAAGTATTGAACTTTATATAGTGGAGTAGAGTTATTCATTGGGTGATTATAGTTATTGTGGCACTCCCAATAATGGGGATGTTACATTTGTTGGTATCAAAGCGAGGTTTAGGCGATTCTAGGACTAGACGTACATGCCATTTAGGATATAAATATGTTATGTTAGTTGTTTGATCCACTTTGTTCCAATTTTCAGTAATAAGTAAGGGCTAGTAGTAGTCACAACCAGAATGAGGAAGAGGATGCTGAGAGTACAGTCCATATTGGGCATGGGGATGAACAAAGACATAAACATCTACCAGTTTATGGCTTTCCTGAATAACCTACTCCAGAACAAGCTGCTTTACTTTAGCATATGACTACTGAATTAATCACATAAGTACTTCGAAACATACCAATCCCTCAAGTTCCTGTAGTACCTCACGTTGAAAGAAGACAGGAGAGAACTCATCTTGAAAGAATCAAGAAGCTTCCGGTTGATGACTTCAAAGGGGACACAGTGAATCCTGCATTTGCAAAAGATTGGCTTGATCATACAAAATTGTGTATGACTAGGATTCATTTTATAGATGAAGAGAGATTAGATTGTGTGCAAGGTCTACTCAAAGAATAAGCTAGGAGGTAGTGGGATAATATTGTGAGAGAGAGGCGCCCCCAAGAAATCACTTGGACACTTTTCTTAGAACAATTTGACAAGAAGTACGTTAGCGAATGATTTAAAGATGAGCAGAGGAAATTGTTCTTATCTTTGAGATAGGGACGAATGACTGTATCCGAATATAACATTCAATTCATCAAACTTGATAGGTATGCTCGTGATATCGTTGATAGTGAAGTAAAGCAATGTAAGAGATTCGAGGATGGGCTGAATGATGAAATTAGAGTGCATTTACTTGCACAAAAGATTAGGGTGTTTAATGAATTGGTTGATGCCGCTATGGGCATTGAGAAGATCAATTGAGATAGCAACAAAGAATGGCTAAAATATCTGGATTTCAAAAAGGGTTGCAAGGTCTAGCTAGTTCAGAATCTCCAAGTAAGAAACAGAAAGGAACATCAGAACAAACACAATCTCATTTCAAAGGGTTTTCATCGAGACAAACTGCAAGTACGGGGTCAGCGGCTATTGTACCTTCAGGTCAAGGTAGAGGAAATATTCCACAGTTTTCTAATTGTAGAAGTATACATACAGGAGAATGTTGGGGAAAAGGTAGAGTCTGCTTTAAATGTGGATCGAAGGAACATTTGATTGCAAATTGTCCTTAAAGATAGATAAGTACATCTGCACCTGCAGTAGTTCCTACTCCTACAATGCATGGTGGAAGAGGAAGGGTAAAAGGAAATGCTAGTGGTTCAAGTGGACATGATGTGGCTCAACAAGCACCGTAGAGTGGTAGACCAGGAGGAATGGTGCGAAGTTATGCAATCTGAGGGCTTGAGACTCAGGAATCTACTGAAGTTATTGTTGATAAATTTTCATTCTTTAATCACGATGTTTATGCTTTGATAGATCCTGATTCATCTCATTCATATATATGTACTGCATTAGCACAAGAGAAAGGGTTGCATGTAGAAGAATTAGGAGAAAATATTGAAGTGACTAATCCTTTAGGACAGAGTGTGATAGTAAACAAAGTGTATATAAATTGCCCTATTATGATTCAATATCAACTTTTCCTTGCAAATTTAATGGAGTTACCTTTCCGAGATTACGATGTTATCTTGGGAATGGATTGGTTATCGGAACATGGAGCTATAATGGATTGCAAAAACAAAAGAATGTCACTTCAAGTTTCTGATGCAGAAGAAATAGTTATCATGGGGGAAAGATCAGATTATCTCTATAACATAATTTCTTTTATGAAGACTAAAAGGCCGGTTAGGAAGGGATGTCAGGCCTATCTAATCTTCACTCTAGAATCGAAGAAAGGAGACTTAGAATTGTAGAATATTCCTATGGTATGTGATTTTCCTGATGTATTTCCAGAAGAACTACCGGGGTTTCCACCAGAAAGAGTGGTAGAATTCATAATTGATATATTATTGGGTACCGCTCCAGTATCCAAAGCACCATATAGAATGGCGCGTGCTGAACTGAAAGAGTTAAAGATCCACCTGTAAGAATTGTTAGACAAAGGATTTATAGGCTCGAGTATATCCCTGTAGGGTGCACCAGTGTTGTTTATTAAGAAGAAAGATGGGTCGCTCCGATTATGCATTGATTACCTAGAGTTGAATAAATTGACAGTGAAGAACAAGTATCCATTACCAAGGATTGAAGAATTATTTGATCAACTCAAGGGTGCCAAATACTTCTCCAAGGTTGATTTGAGATTGGGTTACTATCAAATGAGAGTGAAAGATGATGATATTGTAAAGACGGCTTTCCTAGCCAGATATGGGCACTAGAAATTTTTGGTGATGCCATTTGGTCTAACTAATGCACCAGTAGCATTTATAGACCTTATGAACCGTGTCTTTTACTTATATTTAGACAAGTTTGTAGTGGTTTTCATTGATGACATTTTGGTGTATTCTAAGTTACGGGAAGAGCATGATCAACATTTACAGATAGTCTTCCAAACTTTGAGGGAAATAAATTATATGCCAAACTTAGTAAATGTGAGTTTTGGCTTGAAGAAGTTTCTTTCTTAGGCCATGTTGTTTCTGCAGAAGGAATTAAAGTAGATCCTAAAAAGATAGAAGCAGTGGTTGAATGGAAACCACCAAAGAATCCTATGGAAGTCAGAAGTTTCCTTGGCTTAGCAGGGTATTATAGAAGATTTATGAAGGGATTTTCAGTCACTGCTGCTCCGTTGATGAAACTACTTTAAAAGAATGCAAAATTTGAGTGGAATGAGAAGTGTCAAGAAAGTTTTGAGAAGTTGAAGGCGATGTTGACAAAAGCACCCATCCTTACTCAACCAGAGCCTGGAAAAGACTTTGTAATCTATAGTGATGCTTCTCATAGTGGTCTTGGGTGTGTTTTGATGCAAGAAGGGAAAGTGATTGCCTATGCTTCCAGGCAATTGAAGAATCACAGAAGGAATTATCCTACTCATGATTTGGAAATGGCTACAATAGTCTTTGCTTTGAAAATTTGGCGACACTATCTTTATGGAGAAAAATGTTATATTTATACAGATCACAAAAACTTGAAATATTTGCCATCGCAGAAGGATTTGAATTTAAGGTAGAGAAGGTGGATGGAATTCATTAAAGATTATGATTGTCTTATTGATTACCATCTAAGAAAGGCTAATGTAGTGGCAGATGCTCTAAGTAGAAAGATAATGATGGCACTAAAGGCTATGAATACGGGGTTAGCTCTTACTAATAGTGGAGCCTTAATTGCAGAATTAAAGATTCAAACTATACTACTACAACAGGTTAAGCAAGCACAAAATGAAGATGATGACTTCAAGGTCATTCGAGTAAGGACACAAGTGGATATCATAGACGACTATATGGTTCAAGAATATGGGTGTCTATATTTTAAAGATAGACTATGTGTGCCAAACAATGAAGATTTAAAGAAGAATATCCTACATAAGGTGCATAGTAGTCCTTATGCGATGCATCCAGGAGCAAATAAGATGTACCAAAATTTGAAGAGCCATTATTGGTGGAATGGGATGAAGAAAGACATTAATAACTATGTTGATCAATGTCAAACTTGTCAACAGGTGAAAGTCGAACATCAAGTTCCTTCTAGATTATTGCAACCAATAACAATTCTAGAATGGAAATGGGAAAGAATCACAATGGACTTCGTGACGTCTTTACCACTTTTAAAGAAGCAACATGATGCAGTGTGGGTTGTTGTAGATAGATTGACAAAGTCTACCCACTTTCTTCCAATTAGAAAGATTATTCACTTGATAGGTTAGCTCAGTTATATGTAGATGAGATAGTGCGACTACATGGAGTGCCTATTTCAATCATTTCTGACCCAGATCCAAGATTTACTTCGAGATTTTGGAAGAAGTTGCAAGAAGCCTTAGGTAGTAAACTTCATTTCAGTACTTCATTTCATCCTCAAATAGATGGTCAATCTGAAAAATTAATTCAATTGTTGGAAGATATGATGAGAAGTTGTATCATTGAATTTGAGGGAAGTTAGGATAAGTATTTGTCCCTCATGGAGTTGTCCTACAACAACAGCTATCATTCAAGCATACAAATGGCGCCATATGAAGCATTGTATGGAAGAAAATGTCGTACTCCATTATATTGGACCGAGCTTAGTGAAAACAAGATTGTGGGAGTGGATTTGATTCAGGAGACAAAGGAGAAGGTAAAACTTATTCAAGAAAGATTGAAGGCTGCATCGGATAGACAAAAATCTTATGCTAGTCTAAAAAGAAAAGACATTACTTATGAAGTTGGGGATAAAGTATTTCTCAAAGTATCTCCTTGGAAGAAAGTCCTGCAATTTGGCAAGAAAGGCAAGCTTAGTCCCAGATTCATTGGCCCATATGAGGTTATAGAGAAGGTTGGACTGGTAGCTTATCGGTTGGCACTACGCCCGACACTCGACAAAATTCATAATGTGTTCTATGTGTCGAAGTTAAGGAGATACAGATCAGATCCATCACATATCTTATCTCCTGATGTCGTACAAATCAAACCTAACCTGATGTATGAAGAGGAACTAGTACAAATCTTGGTGAGAGAAGTTAAACAATTGAGAAACAAGCCTATTCCTTTGGTAAAAGTACTTTGGAGGAATCATAAGGCTGAAGAAGCAACTTGGAAACCGAAGGATACAATGAAAACTCAATATCCACAACTATTTTCAGGTAATTTTCGAGGATGAAAATTCATAAGAGGGGGAGAATTGTAACGACCTGAAATTTCAAAATTTACTTATAATAAATTATTACGGTATTAAAATATCATGGAAATTATTTTTTGTAATTATTGTTATTATTATTATTGGATATAAGACATGAGGAAATAAGAGTTAATTAAGTAAGAGGGATGATTTAGGCATTTAAATATTTATTCAAGGGCATTATTGGAAATTGAAAAAAAACTAACATAAAATCCTAATCCTTTACGTATCTTTCCCTTCATCCCCTTCATCTTCACCTTCATCTTCTCCATTCTTCATTACCTTATCAAAAATTTTCCCTAATCTAAAAACTTCTGATTTCTTCGATTCAACTTCAAATTATTGTTAGAAATCGATCATAAAGCCCTCTATCATCATCAATTTCAGTGAATCAAGGTTAGAAGAGGATTCCAAATTTTAAGGTTCGGATGAACAGTAACCCGAATTTGAGGTGAATGATTTTTGATGAAATTAAAGCTTAATTAGTACAATTCATCGTAGATTAAGCATATTTATGGTATTAGGAAGTTTATTTATACAATATCTTGATAGAATTATATATGGCTATTGTAGAGGAAGCTAGTGCTAGCAAATCAAAGGCAAAAGAGTTAGAAGAGAGCTAGAAAGAGCTTAGAAAAATGTTTGTGTCTCAAATTTCGATTTCTCGGTTTTTCAAAAAATTTTCCAGATTTGAATCCCTGTTTTGTTTTAATGTTTTCTCTTATTATATAAATCCAATTTGAATGATTCTTGATTTTATTGATATTTATAGAAAGTAAGGAATATATGTTCAGAAGAAACCTTGTTGAATTTCGTTCGTTTTCAATGTGAAATTTTCGTTTGAAGTTGAGTCATAAAATTTGTTTTTAGAAAATCTTAGCTTTGTACACTGTTTAGTATTCTGATCATAACTTTGGTTATACAGTTTGGATTTCTATGATTCTAGTGGATTTAGAAATCTGCAACATGTGGCTAATTATGTTTAGAAGAAACTTCTTCAATTAAATGATGTTTTAATTGTGAAAAATGCAGGGGAATCATGTCACAAAATCTGCAAATTTATGGAAAATATGAATGTTGATTTTATTGTATTTTAATTGAAGTTTGATGCTTTAAAATTTAGGATTTGAATTTCTTAGTTACTGAAGTTATGTTGAATTATGTTTGATGGTTTATACTGAAATTTTTAAGATATTACTTTGATTTATTGCCTTTATTAAACGAGTGGAATACGGGTCAGGGTAGATTGGCGCCAATAAAGGGGGGTACAGTACTGTACAAAAATTGAACCTTTGGCTTTGGGATTCGGCTGGTATTCTGATAAAAATATATTGATACTAAAGCTTTGGCTTCGGGCTTGACCAATATGTTAATATTAAAGCTTCGGCTTCGAGTTTGACAGATATATTGATTTTGAAGCTTCGACTTCAGGCTTGACCGATACATTGATATTGAAGCTTCGGCTTCGGGCTTGTCCGCTCCCGTATCCATTTTACCATTATTCATGACTTGTTTACTTTGGGCAATATATGGTTAATGTGTTAAAAAAATTGGATATAAATTTGACTGTACTTTGAAAGGTTTATAATATAAGTTTTGTGTTTTGATTTGATAAAGTTGTTTAATTTATTTTTGACTTATGAACATACTTTGTTTCTATTTTAAAGTGTTAAAAATGTTCAAAGTTGTTGTATTTCTTTTATAGACACCACTAAGCAAATTGCTTAGTGTGTAGTTGTTTTTCTACACATAGGTGGAGAACTTGTAGATAGCTTGGACCAAAGTGGTATAAGTGGATCAGCTTGAAGAGCATATAAGGAAAGACTCAAGGTGGATTTGTATTTTTTTTATGTATTTTTATGGTTTGTAGAATAATTGCATGTACTAGATAGTGTGAGAAATCTAAAGTGGCATTGAGAAATATTTGGAGAATAATTTGGAGATTGAAACATTATATTTGTATTTGTACATATTAAATCTATAAGTATTGAACTTTATATAGTGGAGTAGAGTTGTTTATTGCGTGATTATAGTTACCATGGCACTCCCAATAAAGGGGGTGTTACAATTAAAATATGAACATTTGATTTAATAAAATGAAAAATAGGCAACATCATCCGAACTTGGAATCTCACGTTTTAAGGTAAGGTCTAACCACCCGATGGGAATATCGTACCTAAATTCCCACTAGAGCTAAATCGGGTGGCGACTCTGTCTTAAAATACGGGATTTCAAGTCTCGTATCTTTTAACACCTAAATTGGATCTAAATATCAATTTCAACATTATTTTCCATTATCGTTATCATCATGCTAAAATAAGGATTCTCCCTTAGCACGCTTCACAGTGCTATTTGTTTCCCATCCCCCGTCCTATGCATCTCATGTGGTCCTTGCGGGTGGGGGACCGGTCGTCCGCTCATACATATATACATCTCGATCCATGTTTCCATTTAGGAAAGCGGTTTTCACATCCATCTACCATATCTTATAATCATAATGGGCAGCAATGGCCAAGAGTATCCTTATGGATTTAAGCATGGCTACCGGTGAAAAGGTTTCGTCATAGTCAATTCCTTCTCTTTGACTATAGCCCTTTGCCACAAACCTTGCCTTATAGGTAATTACATTACCATCCATGTTGATTTTCTTCTTGAAAATTGATTTACAACCTATGGGTCTAACCTCTTCAGGTGCATCAACCAATTCCTATACTTGGTTTTCATACATGGAATCCATTTCTGGTTTTATGGCTTTTAACCATTTATTAGAGTCTGAGCACTCCATTGCTTCCTTATAGGTCTTAGGTTCATCATCCTCCATTAGAAAGATTTGTTTATCATCCGCAATGAAAAATCCATATCTTTCAGGAGCGTTGGGAACCCTTCCTCACCTACGTAATGGTTGTTGTGTAACTGGTTGTTCCTCGATCTCACTTTGTTGTTTATCAAGCATAGGAATTATTACTTGATCGTCTTGTTCACCTACTTGAACCTCAAATTCAAGGTCACTCCCACTAGCTTTTGCAAGCAAGTGACTTCTCAAGGAACTGAGTGGTCCTAGAAATAAACACCTTTTGTTCCTTAGAATCATAAAAGGTATATCCTATTGTCTTTTAGGATAACCTATGAATAAGCATTTGTCAGCCCTACCTCCCAGCTTATCTGACATTGTCCTTTTAACATAGGCAGGACATCCCCAAACTCTCAGGTTAGAAAGAGAGGGTTTCTTACTATACTACCTTTCATATGGTGTTGTATCAACTGATTTTGAGGGCACACAGTTTAGTATATAAACTGTGCTCTCAAGTGCGTTTCCCCAAAAAGATTTGTTGAGACTTGCTTGGCTCATCATGGACCGAAATATGTCAAATAAAGTTTTGTTCCTCCTCTCAGACACACCATTATGCTGAGGAGTATAAGGAGGGGTCCATTGGGGTAATATTCCATTATCCCTTAGATAATCTTGAAACTCTTGGCTTAAATATTCTCCACCTCGGTCTGACCGTAGTGCCTTAATATTCTTTACAAGTTGTTTCTCAATTTCATTCTTATAGTCTTTGAACTTTTCAAAACTATCTGATTTATGCCTTATAAGGTACAAATACCCGTATCGTTAGCAATTGCCGATAAAAGATAAGAAGTAGATGAATCCTCCATGTGTAGGTTGGACCATATACATCCGTGTGCATTATTTCCAATGTACTTGTGGCACATTCCCTTTTACCTTTAAAGGGTTTCTTTATCATTTTGCCTAATAAACAAGGTTTGCATGTCCTATAAGACTCCCAGTCTATTGGGTCTAAGTCGCCACCTTTGTGTAACTTAGTTAGGCGAGCTTCGTGTATATGGCCTAAACGACAATGCCATAGGTATGATGATTTGTCTTTATCTAATTTCAATCTCTTAGCATCATTCATATTAAAAATTTCAGCTTGAGTATTTAAAACATGTATGCCATCAATCAACACTCCATTGCCATAAAGAACGCTATTTTTACGAATTTGACAATCTTTATTATTAAATAAACCTTCAAATCCCTCCGCTGCTAAACACGTAGGAGAAATAATATTCTTAGTAACAACTGGAATATAACAGCATTTATTTAATTCTAAAACTAGGCCACTTTGCAATTTGGGACTATATGTTCCTACAGCTGATGCAGCAACCCGTGCTCCATTTCCACCTTGTAGGTCCAACTCTCCTTTAGCTGTCCTTCTACGGCTCTGAAACCCCTGCATAGAGGTACAGTTATGAGTACCACATCCAGTATCTAATATCCATGTAGACTCAAAAGGAACTGCAGTGAAATTTGCAATCATGAACATACCTAAAGTATTAGTATCTTTTAGCTTTGTCTTCTTATGCCAAGAAAATGCAGCCACACAGTCTTTCTTCCAATGATCGGTCCCATTGTATTGAAAACAGACATTCTCAGTAATTATCTTCTTCTATCCCTTTATCATGTGATTCCTCTTTCTAAGGAAAGGATCAATTGTGGTGATGACAGTTCCTTTAGCACTATTGTCATAATCTTTTGACATTTTAATCGGTTCAGGGATAGGACAATCAACATCTTTAGAATAGAATTCATTCACAAAGTGTGAATAACTCTTTGGTAAAGATTGTAGAATGAAATCACACTTCATATGTAATTTCATAGGTGAACCTAGTTCGTCAAGTTCGTCCTTTAATCCACTGAGTTGATTAACATGTTCCACAACTGATGTTCCTTCGTACATCTTGGATTCAAATACTCTTTTGGAAGTTAAGAATCTCTTTAATCTTATCTCATTAGACATGCCAACAATATAGAGCAACATGATCTCTAATCCTATGCCCTCACACTTGAACGTAATGTAAGAGAAAGTGTGTCTAGCAACAAATGAGTCAATTCCACTGAATCTCTCATATACTTTACCCATGCTACATGCATTTATACAGGAGCATCAATGCCAGGTTTTTCAGCGATTGGCTTGTCTAATACATATGCCAATTGTTCCTCCGCAAGTATTATCTTAATAGATCTGAACCAATCACTGAAATTTAGACCGATTAATTTCTATATTTGTCTCATGCATTTAGTAATGTTAGAAGACATATTCAACCTAGATATAAGAAAAGAATTATTGCTTTAGACATAGTTGTTGTACATGCATTTAATTTAAGGTATTTTATTTAAATACACATTCCTACTATTTTATCAAGGTTCAATTTGAAAACATAATAGCCCCTTCCATTATTTTTCGGGAAATATGGTCTAACCATTCTCCTTAGTAGGTAGCATCTATAACTCATTTAAGCTAACCCCCGCTATCACGAGTCAAGCTAACTTAAATAGCTATAGGAGGATCTAGTCCATTCAAATCTAATGGAATTGCTAATCCATTTGAGTTCCAACCGATGGATGTGTATAACCAATTATATGACTCCTCAAATGATACCTCTAGGCCGGCATTAGCTTTGATATTACGGACAAATAACCTAGTCCGGTTAAGACTTAACCCTAACTCAAATCATGTGAACACACGATGTTAAAGAAGGAGGCATGATGTGCGTGAACAATTCATTCGATGAAAAGGCCCAGAAGCACATATTCGATTTTTAGGAAGGTTATTTTGTCTTAATATTTTAATAGGGATTTGTTGCTGCAACCGGTCTCGCCTAATCTAAGACTTATACATGGACATGATTATGAAACTATAACTAATTCCTAGCTAGAAGGAATTAGTAGGTCCAACCTAGGGTTTATGCTCAACTGGTAATTCATAATCATTCCATCATGCTAGGACTCCACATAGCATGCAAAACAAACAAGGGGGTTAATTGTTCAAGTTCTTGCACCCATGTCTATAAGTTTTAATTTAACAATTTAAACTTTCATTTGTAAAACCATATAATGAATCCAATACATTATACTAGAAATCAACTAATTCAAAAAGTCCCTTTGGTAATTAGAATCTAGAACCAATGAGAATTCCCAGGTAGGAGACCCTCTTGAAGTAAATGAACAGCCAAGTCCAATCCTTGCGAGAATAAACATGGGCCCTTCTGACTTAGTTAAGCATAGACTAATTAAATTAAAGAATTCGCTCTTTTCCAATTTCAGAATTATTCCAAATAATTCAAAAATTAAAGCATTTACAATTTTAAGTAAAACATTGTTAATTTTTTAATAACTACCTTGATTAAGTTTGAGCAATACTTAATCTAGTTATCACAACATTTTCTATTGCAAGAAATAAATTCCTAGGCATGCCATAGCATACTCGAAAATATTTCATAGAAAATCAGACCTAGTATAGTTTTAGTCAATCATACAAATGCGTTAGGCAGGCTCATGATACCACTGTTGATCTAGATTAAGGTTTTAGCAAGTAAAACAGATGCAGCGGAAATTCAAAAATTTAATCTAGTTCCTTGGATCTCCTAAGCATGGCATGATTGATAATAGTGCTATTCTTAAATTATTCTAGGTCATAAACACTTATTAAAAGTACCTAATAATAATTTAACCACTTACTAGTTGAAGCATGAATCCTGTAGTCAGCAGAAAGACCCCTCGGCTATATGCATAGACTCCAAAGTAGAAGCCCTCTATAAATAGTCCACACGAGTACTACCAACCAAAACCTTATAGAAAGGAAGAACTGATAAATAAGCGGAAAATGGCTAGCTCCTCCCCATTCTAGAAGAAAATCCCTTAGTTTTCTATTGTAAGTAAATACATCTTTTGACGGATTACTTTTAGGGATCAGAACAACTAAGAGAATAAGAGAGCAAGAGAGGGATTATGAAATTCAAGACGAAGAGTATTGAAGGAGGAGGCTTCTATTTATAGTGGTTAGGAATTATTCAAAGGACAATAAAGTCCCTAACCTCAATCTATCAAAAATAAAATAAAAAGGGCAAACTTGTATTTAATTAAACCCTGGAAGAGTTAGAAACCAACTCAAATACTAGGAGCTTACTTAGGGAGCAAGCTCCCAGTCTGACTGGGAGATTGCTGGCCATTCGGCCAGCAGTCCCTATTAGGCTTACATAGGAGTGCAAACCTTGCCAAGCATGGCCTACGCTGGTGCATAGGCCCGTGGGTAGCACAACCCGCCATGGGCTGCTCTCCACGCAGAGCGCACTCTAGTACGTGCTGCGGCCCACAACGCAAGCCCATGAGAGTTGCATGCCTGCGTAGCCCTTTAGGCTTACGCAGCGCTCAAGCAGGCTACTTCTTGTAGCCTACTTCTGCATGCCCCCATGGGCCACGTACAACACTATTCTAAACAGTGCTGCCATATGGTCCATGCGTAGGTCTTTTATGTATTATCCCACAGTACATTTTTAGACCCACTTGCGTGGATTTATTCAACATCCAATATTAATAAATCCCGCTAAGTTCAGTCTAGTCTTCCCTTTATTTACTTTATCCTCCTTATTAGTTATCAGTTTTATTGGTCCAACCAATGTATATTTGTATAGTTCCTTACTCTTCTACATTAGACCTAGTCTAACGACTCTTTACATAGCTCGGTCGTAACTTAAAGTGTGTGACCTTTTAGGATCCCGTAATATCGAGCTGCTAAAATTTTAACCTGGCTCAATTCCTTTTAGGAATTGATCGTCTCAGAGCTCCAGACCGTTATGGTCTCCAATTAGTTTGATCGGTCACAGTGGCACTCTAGTAAAGACATATGACCCCTCAACATTTGGAACGTCACGTACATGTGACTTAATCCTGGTTCTGCAATAGTTTTAATACAATTCACTCCTACTATCTATTGTTAAGTACCATCTGGTTTCTAGGACTCGATTTAAGTGTTAGTTCACTAGTAGCTATAATAGCTACCCTAGTAGTTTAGTCTTGGTTCCAAAGTACACTACTCAACCATTTAATGTGTTGATCAGGATCCCATCCTATCAACTCATACTCTGATCAGAGGTTTAAGAGTGTGTCACTTCTAACAAGTGGCTAAGGTACATCTCCCTTATGTTGCTATAGTGGAGTGATAGATTCCATCTTGACTACTCAGCTTACCAACGGACAGACATCAACTATACCCGTAATTATCCATAGCATCCAATGTATAGAATGTATAGGTATAATCCAAAGTATAACAACATATGAACAAGGTAACTAGTATCTCAAGTCTAAGGATATTTGTATTGCTATTGCAATGAGATGACTAAAACACCAACACATAATATAGATTACCGAGTGCCGTCTCATAGCGGTCTCCAATGTATTTCCCTGAATACATTCATATGTTAAACCAAGGTACCACCCTCTAGCACTGGAGATATGCTACTCTGAATCATATTCAAGAGATATGATGACACATGCTAGTCTATCCATATCTATCAATGTCCAATCTTGATGATACTATGACTAGGGATGTTTAGACAAATCATAACTGCACACGAACTAGTTCTCACCAACATAGTCTCACTATGCCCTTGCAATACGTGTTACGATTATGTCATGGAATTTTGTAAATACATCAATGAATATATTCTAAACTAGTCATAATATATTTTCACAATCATTGTTATAACAAAAGAATGCCTTTATTTATATAACTTTGTTCATACAAGTAAAAATAACTAAGATATATCGCTCTAATTTCCTCTATGGCATACATCGTATCTAACAGCAAGCATATAGATGAGGGGCTCCTATCCCCTTAAAGGACTACCAGAAATAACGTCGGTAAAAGATTCATCCATTATTGGAAACAAGTCACAGATGAAGGAGCGGTGATCCCCATGACAAATTGCTGGTTAAGACTGATGAGAGAAGGCATACTGCTGGTCAAAACTGGTGATAGAAGGAATCTGGGCAGCTAGGGTTCAGGAGAGAACCCTAGCTGCCCCCTCAATATGTCTATATACTTTTATAGATGCTTTCAAATTACATGAAGTGAAAGAACGAAATTTATTAGTCCAAGAGAATCCATAATTTTTCAAGCTTGTGCCCGTATATGTTTTGGCAAGGATTGGACTTGGTGTCTACTCCTCATATGGCACCTCTCCTACCTCAGAATATATATCGGTGCAGCTTGAGTTAACAAAAAGGGGATTAAATATGGACTGGTTTATTTCTAGTATATAAGATGGTTCTTATAGATGTTTCTATAATGAAGTAAATATTAAATTGTTGTGTAAAAGTTCTAAGGAAATGCAATATAAATATAACAAATAAAAATGTTAACTATTTTGCATATAATCTAGGTTGATGGAATAATTATAATAAAGAGCTCGAACCCACCTAAGGTTAGACCTTATAAATTAATTCTAAAATTCCCTGAATTAATATAAATTATTATAAATATGTGCATCCAATAAATTCTAGATTGGGTGAGACGTTTACCCCTAATAAAATCCCAAAGTAAATATATTAAGGCAAGTTATAAGTCTTCCTTACTTAAATTTATGATTCGATCTTTTTCGGCTTTAAAGTGTTGCGCAAAGTGTTCCTTTCATCTACATCGAAAAGTTATAAAAATTGAGATAGGGTCTACCTTAACAGGGATGGGTAGTCTACCGTAAAATTGGGGGCTAGCCATAGGACTGAGACACATTCAAGGAGATGCTAATATAAGAGCACACGTCCCTTAGAATTAGGGAACTTGAATAAATTGTTAGCAATTGCATACTATGCAAATGGAATGGAGTTCCAATTACAACTTACTAATATGGCTTGACTCATAAAATTGGGGGTCATATTAGACTAGTTGTAGATGTTACCTACTTGGAAATTTAGCTAGGCTAAACTTCCCGAATTCAATAGAATGAGCTATTGTAAATTTAAAAAAATGGTAGGATAAAAGTATTTAATTAAAAGTCCTTATATTAAATACATGTACTATATGCTAAAGTTTAAATAATATTTTTTCTTTCTTGCATATTGGTTAAAATTTTTATTTAAATACAAACATTCATCTTGATGACTAATTTTAATTAGCTCAAGCTTCAAAGGTTTTTTTAGAAATGTGAGGACAACCCTCAAAGCCTTTAGTTTGGCATGTATATTATATAAGCCTGAATCTAAACAACATGATGCAAGCAATTCTGATTAAAACATATATGCATGAAATACATAAAGGAAACCAGGATACAACACCTTGGAGGTTGTTAACACCCCTGTTACCTTATGTAAGTAGCTGGCCGGAGACAAGGATAAATATCAAGCCAGATGTTAGGATCCATGTTACCTTAACTACAAGGGCATCATAAAATCATGGACTTGAAAGTCTATGTCTTTACATCTTAGAGAAAGAATTTCCTATGGTGGAAGATTTGAACCAAATTATTTTTTATGGAAAATTGGTGGACCAATTAGCCAGAAATTTAAATGGTTCATGTCTCATTAAAGTAAAGGGACACATGGTGTCTAGTTTTGAAGTAGGATAGAGTAAAGTGTAAAGAAAAGTAAAAAGAATACTGAGAATTTTGTCTAGGAGACAAAATAATTGTTTTCAATATGAAATATTGGAAATAAGATCTTCATGTCAATATAGGATATTGGAAATAAGATCAAAATGGCTAAAGTCTCATAGCATGAGAAGAGGAGGCCTGAGTCTTCCACTTCAAGATGTTTGATATTGAGAAATTCTACATCTCAAGGGAATTCTAAACTGGTATGGAATACCTAATGAGAATCACATAGATATTAATGAGAAGTAGAGGTTTGGCAAAAGGAGAGTTGTACCTACAAAAAATCATTAAAGTTGTTTGATTGCTATTGATGTAGGAACTTAAAATCTCCTTTTGACTAAATTTGTATAATGACGAAATGATATTCAATTGTCATTATTAAATATTATTTCCTGCTTCACAACAGATGGAATCTTATTCTAATTTGATAAAAGGTATTATCAAAGTTGTGAAAGATATTTTATCATAATATGACAAATGATATTTCATAATTACAAAAATCATATTCTCAATATAAATGATGCTAAGAGAAAATTAGATAATGAGAAATCTTTCTACTTATGGCGTTGTCGTTTAGGCCATATAAACAAAGATCACTTAACTAAGTTATACATGCAGTCTTATGGTGATTGAGAGCCTTGTTTAAAAGGAAAAATGACAAAGTTACCCTTTAAGGGAAAGGGCTAATGAGCCACAAGTACATTGGAACTTATACATACAGATGTGTGTGGTCTAATGAGTGTTAAGGCACTAGGAGGATACTCCTACTTTATAACCTTTATTAATGATTATTCACGATATGGTTATCTATACTTAATGAAGTACAAGTCTGAAAGTTTTGAGAAGTTCAAAATATTCAGAAATGAAGTAGAGAAACAACTTGAGAAAAGTATTAAAGCACTTCGATCTAAGCGAGGTGGAGAATACTAAAGTCAAGAGTTTCAGGATTATATAAAAGAAAACAGGATAGTACCCTAGTGGACCACTCCTTATACACCCTAACACAATGGAGTGTCTAAAAGGAGGAATTAGACCTTATTAGATACGGTTCGTTCCATGATGAGCCAAGCAGATCTCAGTAAATCCTTTTGGGGATATGTTGGGAACTGACAGTCAAATTGAACATGCATAAGAGGCATGCCGGAAATTCAAAATTTTGTCCATGTCCCTAGGAACTCCTATTAGTTGCATATAAATTAAATAAAGCCTTAACTAAATAATTCTCTACCTAGGTTAGCATGCTAAAGGACTAGGCATACCATAATTCCAAATTATATTTTAGCATATTTATTTTATACTAAGCATTTTATAACTCTAAGTTATAACCTAAGCATAAAATAAACTAAGCATGCAAAAATAACCTAAGCATAATTATTAAGTCTAAAAACACTTAAAGAAAAAGACTTAATAATTAAAAGAGAAAGAAAAGAACTTACCAGTTGAAGCGTGCTTTTGCAGGACCTTCTTGCACAAGCTTCCAATCGTAGGATAGCCTCTATTAGTATGCACATGAACCCCACCAACCAAAACCTCCCTAGGGGGAAGAACTAAGAAGCCTCGAGTAGTTACTAGACCACTCTAGAAGCCTCACCTAAAAATATAAACTAGCGGTGTCCGAATAAATTCAGGCTCCATAAAAATAACTTG
The DNA here is from genome assembly GCA_947683365.1 of Euphorbia pulcherrima. NCBI lineage: Eukaryota > Viridiplantae > Streptophyta > Magnoliopsida > Malpighiales > Euphorbiaceae > Euphorbia > Euphorbia pulcherrima. The sequence continues at coordinate 13,687,076 of CANTUS010000016.1, forward strand.
CTCAGTTACCCGAGAGATTAATTATCTTGCTTAGGATTTATGCTTTGAGCTTGGTACAGTTTGAAAGGAAAGGGAATAGCCTATATATAGGCTTAGGGAAGCATTTTGCTCCCCCTTCTTAACGATCAGGGATGGGAGTAATTACTCCCATCCCATGTGCACACAGTGTGCATGCTGTGTACACATGCAAGGCAAAGCCCTTGTGGGCTTTGCCTTCCTTGTGGGCTGCGCATGTGCACCATAATTTTATGGGCTGCCACGAGCAATGCCCAGTATTGCTTGCACACCTTTCAGTGTATTCCCGCGCACTTGAGTCTGTACAAAATACTTTTGTACTCTCAATCCAATTAAATTCGCTAATACAAGATTCCCTTTTTAATCCTTTTTCAAATATTTATTTTCTGACCTTAATAAATTAGTCACCGATCAAAATAAATTTCTTGGTCCAACCATAATTGATCTAATCAATTATAATTTATTTATGACTTTAATTAATTAGTTACCGATCAAAATAAATTCCTTGGTCTATCCAAAATTGATCTAATAAATTTTAACCAATCAAAGAATAATCCAATTATTATTTATGTTATATTTTCGTAATAGAATAAATCTATTAGTTCTTTACTTAGTCCGTTGAATGTCCAATGTGTGTAACCTTATAGGATCCATTGGCTCGATGCTCTAGACCATGAATAGAACTCGATTACCTTAAACAATTGTAGCACGCCTCTAGCAAGGGTCTACCATCCCCCATTACTCGGAATGTCATTTATGCTTATGACTTAATCCCGGTTAATGCAATAGTTATCCAGTGTGATAAATTCCTTCCATTCTTTAATATTAGTACCATCTGGTTTATTGGGTTCGGTTAAAGTGTTAACCCACTAATAGCGAGTTTGCTCCAAGCTATCCCAGTTACTTACTTGTTACCGAAGTATATTGCCTTTTACCATAGTGTGTTTGACTAGAAACAATTTCTATCAATCACATACTCTGAACACAAGTTTATAACAATCGTCACTTCAACAAGTGGCTAGGTACAACTCCTTAATATATCCGGAGCGATGAATTCTTTCCGACTACTCAGCCTACCAACATGCTATCATCACTATACCCGTAATCACCCTTAGCACCGTAAATTAATGAGTGCATAGTAATGACCCAAAGTATAGCAGTAGTACCACACATGGTAGCTAGCATCTCAAGTATGAGGACATTCGCAAAGCTTATTGCGTGAAGATAAACACTAACACATTGATATATATACCAAGTGTTTATCTTGATGCGGTCTCCAACATATCTCCTAGATATATCCATGTGTCGAACTTAAGGCACCACCTTGAGTCCTTAGGAGATTGACTGCGTGGACCCTTTCCAAGAAAATTGACCACATGCTAGTCTTTCCGTTTCATCAATATCCTCTCTTGATGAAACTATGACTAGGGATAGTTTAGATATAATCATAATTGCACATAAAGCAGGTTCCACCAAATATAGTCCAACTATAATTTCTCTGACTTCATGCTATGATATGTCAAGGACTTTTGTACACATACATCAATGAATATATTTTAACCGGCTATAATATATATGTATAGAAACACATTGATATAAACAAAAGAACAAATGCCTTTATTGATTAAATAAATTATTCATACTATTACATAATTAAGATATATCGCCCTAATTACCTAAAGGGCATACATCATATCCAACAAACTCCCACTTGCACTAAGGCCAATTAGCCATGTGTTTTAATCTATATGATTTAACATGCTGGTCATGTTTGACTTGAGTCAATGGCTTTGTCAGACCATCCGCGAGGTTCTAATCAGTGGGTATATATTCTAATCTTATTATCTTAACATCAATAATCTCCCTGATTATATGATACTTTCTGGATACTTATCTATTTTTCTGATAAGACCCTGGTTCCTTTGCCTGAGCTATGGCACCATTGTTATCACAATATAAAGTAATTGGATCAATGGCCTTAGGCACCACATCGAGATCACCAATAAATCCCTTTAACCAAACAGCTTCTTTTGCTACTTCACATGTAGCAATGTATTCAGATTCCGTGGTTGAATTAGTTGTAGTATCTTGCTTAGAACTCTTCCAGCATACTGCCCCTCCATTTAACACATACACAAAACCTGACTGAGACTTAAAGTCATCCTTGTCAGATTGAAAACTCGCGTCAGTGTAACCTTTGATAGTGAGGTCACCTTCTCCATAAATCAGTAACTCATCCTTAGTCCTTCTCAAGTACTTAAGGATTGCCTTGACGGCCATCTAGTGCCTTTCACTAGGATCTGATTGATATATGCTCGTAAAGCTCAAAGCCTGAGAGACATCCGGCCTAGTTCATATTATAGCATACATGATGGATCCTATCATGGATGCATAGGGTATATCCTTCATGCGCATTCTCTCCTGAGCTATCTTCGGACACTCAGCCTTAGATAGGTTAATCCCCTTTATCATCAAGAGATAACCTTTCTTAGAATGCTCAAGGTTGAACCTATTCAACACCTTGTCTATATATGTACTTTGAGAAAGACCTAATAGCCTCTTGGATCTATCCCTGTAGATCTTTATACCAAGTATAAATGCTGCTTCACTAAGGTCTTTCATGGAGAAATTTCTTGATAACCATACTTTAACATTTTGAAGAAGAGAAATGTCATTTCCTATTAGCAGAATGTCATTAACATACAATACTAGAAAAATGACTGCACTCCCACTAACCTTCTTATAAACACAAGGCTCATTTGCATTTGGACCGAAATCCAGTTCCTGGATTATCTGATCAAACCTTATATTCTAACTCTTGGATGCCTGCTTAAGTCCATAAATGGATCTTTGTAGCTTGCATACCTTTGAGCCATTGTGAGATGTTAAACCCTCAGGTTGTGTCATATACACGTCCGAGTCTAAATCCCCATTCAGGAATGCTATTTTTACATCCATCTGCCACATCTCATAATTGTAATGAGCAGCAATGGCGAGGAGTATCCTTATAGATTTGAGCATGGCTACCGGTGAGAAGGTTTCATCATAGTCAATACCTTCCCGTTGACTATAACCTTTCACAACCAACCTTGCTTTATAGGTAATTACATTACCATCCATGTCTGTCTTCTTCTTGAAGATCCATTTGCACCCAATTGGTCTAACCTCTTGTGGTGCATCAACAAAATTCCAAACTTGGTTCTTGTACATAGAATCCATTTCTGATTTCATGGCCTTTTACCATTTATCAAAATTTGAGCTTTTCATTGCCTCATCAAATGTCCTTGGTTCGTCATCCTCCACAAGATATAGTTCCTTATCATTAGTGATGATAAACCCATATCTATCAGGACCCTTATGAACATGACCTGATCTTCGCAATGATTGTGTTTTGATAGGTTGTTCTTGGATCACACTCTCCTGTGTATCTAGAACGGGGTCAATCAGTTGATCGTCTGTTTCTTCCTCTTGAACTTCCAGTTCAATATTGCTCCCACTGACTTTTTCAAGTAAGTGTTCCTTTTCTAAAAAGTGAGCATTCCGAGATACAAATACCTTTTATGCTTTGGGTTGGTAAAACGGATATCCAATTGTTTCCTTTGGATATCCAATGAACAGACATTTATCAGCCTTGGCATTTAGCTTATCTGACGCTATCCTCTTTACCATAGTAGGACAACCCCATACTCTTAAGTGACTTAGAGATGGCTTTTTGTTACACCATCTTTCATAAGGTGTAAAATCAACTGATTTAGAGGCCACTCTGTTTAAGATATAAACCGCGCTCTTAAGTGCATATCCCCAAAAGGATTTACTAAGAACTGCATGGCTCATCATGGACCTGACCATATCTAATAAAGTATGATTCCTCCTTTCTAATACTCCATTGTGTAGGGGTGTATAAGGAGGGGTCCACTGGAGAACTATCCCGTTTTCCTTTAGATAATCCTGAAACTCCTGACTTAAGTATTCTCCACCTCGATTCGATCAAAGTGTTTTAATACTTTTCTCAAGTTGTTTCTCTACTTTAGCTCTGAATAGTTTGAATTTTTCAAAACTTTCAAACTTATGCTTCATCAAGTATAAATAACCGTATCGTGAGTAATCTTCAATAAAGGTTATGAAGTAGGAGTATCCTCCTAGTACCTGAACACTCATTAGACCACACACATCAGTGTGTATAAGTTCCAATGTACTCGTGGCTCATTCACCCTTTCCTTTAAAGGGTAACTTTGTCATTTTTCCTTTTAAACAAGGTTCGCAATCACCATAAGACTCCAAGTCTATTGAGCCCAAGTCTCCACGCTTCTGCAACTTGGTTAAGCAATCTTTGTTTATGTGGCCTAAACGACAATGCCATAAGTAGAAGGAATTCTCATTATCTATTTTAACTTTCTTCACATTGTTTATATTGAAAACTTTTGTTTTAGTATCAAGAATATAAATGCCACCTTTCAACATTCCACAACCATAAAGAATATTATTCAAATGAATCTGACAATTATTATTTGAAAATAAAATTTCAAATTCCTCTACTGCTAAACACGTAATAGATACAATATTCTTAGTAACACTTAGAATGTAATAATAATTATTCAAAACTAAAACAAGTCCACTTGGCAAAATAAGACTAAAGCTCCTTACGGCTAATGTAGCAACTCTGGCTCCATTTCCCATGCATAGGTCTATCTCCGCTTTTGCAAGTTTTCTGCAGTTCCTTAGTCCTTGAACAGAAGTACAGATAGGAGAACCACAACTAATATCTAACACCCAAGTGGATTCTTGCAGAAAAGTAGCAAAGTTTTGAATTAAAAATATACCTGAAGTAGATGCCTCTGTAGGCTTCTTCTTCAAATGCTCAGAAGCAGGAGCTTTGCAATTACTCTTCCAAAGTCCCGGTTTTCCATATTAGAAGCAGACATACTTAGATGCCTTCTTTTCATTCTTCTTCTTACTGATTCTTTTCTTAGCACCCAGTGCCTGCTTCTTCTTTTTAGAAGCCTTGCCTTTTCAACCAACAGTAAAGGTTTCTGATCCTTCTTGATCTGAGGTTCTACTATTTTCAGCATGTTGATTAATTTAGGGATAGTTGAATTAATCTTGTTCATGTAATAGTTAGTCACGAAGCCTAAGTAACTATCTGTCAAGGACATCAATAAAAGGTCAATGCTCAAGTCATGATTCATCTCAAATCCCAATCGATTCAGCTTCTCAAGGTATCCTAAGAGTTTTAGTACATGCTGAGAGGCAAAGGTGCCAGCCTGCATCTTGGTCCCGAAAAGGAGCTTGGAGGTCTCATACCTCTCTGTCCTCTCCCTCTCCGAAAAGAGTTCTTCAAGATGGAGAACCATATCCTCCAAGGGCATGTTCTCATGTTGTTTCTGAAGCTCAGGATTCATGGACCCCAATATAATACATATGGCAGTCTCATGATCTTTCCTGTGCTTCAACCAGGCATCATGTTCCACATGATCCTCAACATCAGGTTCTACAGGGAAAATTTTACTTAGAACATAGGCAATTCCCTCAGATCTGAGAACTATTCTCACTGCTCGAAACCAATCAAAAAAGTTCAAGCCATTCAATTTGGTGTCAAGTAACATACGGAGATTAAAATTGGAAGCCATTTTCAACCTAAGATATAAGAAAAGAAAAGTGTTTAGATATTAGTTTAAGTACATGTATTTAATATGAGGACTTTTAATTAAATACATTTTCCTACTATTTTCTTCAAAATTTACAATAGCCCATTCTATTGAATTTGTGAATTTTAGCCCAGCTAAATTTCCTAGTATGTAGCATCTATAACTAGTCTATTACAACCCCCAATTTTATGAGTCAAGTCATAATAGTAAGTCATAGTTGGAATCCCATTCAATTTGCATCGCATGCAATTGCTAATTCATTCAAGTTACCTAATCCCAAGGGAAGTGTGCTCTTATATTAGCATCTCCTTGAATATGTCTCAGATCTAGGCCTAGTCCCCAATTTTATGGTGGACTACCCCAGCTATGTTAAGGCAGACCTTATCTCAAACTTTACAACTAGTCAATATGGACTAGAAGGAACGCTTTGCGTAGCACTTTGATAGCCCAAAGAGACCATATTATAAATTTGAGTAAGGAAGAATACAATTTGCCTTAAGATATTTACTTTGGGATTTTATTGGTGTTAAACGTCTCACCTAATCTAGGATTTTATCAGATTGACAAAATTATAATAACTTGTATTAATTCAGGGAATTTTAGAACTAATTTATAAGGTCTAACCTTAGGTGGGTTCACCTCTTTATTATTATTATTCCATCAACCTAGATTATATGCAAAATAATTAACACTTTTATTTGTTATATTTATATTGCATTTTCTTTAAGCTTTTATTCAATAAATTTAATTTTTTACTTTGTTATAGAAATATATATAAGCATCATCTTATATACTAGAAATAAATTAGTTCATATTAACCCTCGGTTGGTCAATTCAAGTTGCACCGATATAGGTTCCCAGGTAGGAGAGGTGCCCTATGTGGAGTAGACACCAAGTCCAATCCTTAGCCAGAACAAATACGGGCACAAACGTGAAGGCTAATGGATTCTCTTGAACTAATAAATTTCGTTCTTCCAATTCATGTAAATTGGGAACATCTATAACTCATGTAATTTAAATAAATTATTGACACTTGTATAATTTGAGTAAGTTGAGCAGGCTTATTCAAAATTATTCATAACCATTTTCTAACCCTGAAATGAAAGGCACAAGTTTATATATATTGTTCCAAACAATTGAATAAACAAATCATTTCATTTAGAAAATAATATTTAGTTTGCTTCTAACTTAATTATGCACTAAATAAGTAGGCTCTGATACCACTGTTGGGAACTGATAGTCAAATTGAACATGCATAAGAGGCATGGCGGAAATTCAAAATGTTGTCCCTGTCCCCAGGAACTCCTATTAGTTGCATATAAATTAAATATAGCCGTAACTAAATAATTCTCTACCTAGGTTATCATGCTAAAGGACTAGGCATATCATAATTCCAAATTATATCCTAGCATATTTATTTTATACTAAGCATGTTATAACTCTAAGTTATAACCTATGCATAAAATAAACTAAGCATGCAGAAATAACCTAACCATAATTATTAAGTCTAAAAACACTTAAAGAAAAAGACTTAATAATTAAAAGAGAAAGAAAAGAACTTACCAGTTGAAGCGTGCTTTTGCAGGACCTTCTTGCACAAGCCTCCAATCGTAGGATAGCCTCTATCAGTATCCACATGAACCCCACCAACCAAAACCTCCCTTGGAGGAAGAACTAAGAAGCCTCGAGTAGTTGCTAGACCACTCTAGAAGCCTCACCCAAAAATATAAACTAGCGGTGCCTGAATAAATTCAGGCTCCACAAAAATAACTTGCTCAATTACCCAAGAGATTAATTATCTCGCTTAGGATTTATGCTTTGAGCTTGGTACAATTTGAAAGGAAAGGGAATAGCCTGGCTTGGGGAGCATTTTGCTCCCCCTTCTCAACGATCAGGGGCTTGAGTAATTACTCCCATCCCATGTGCACACAGCGTGCATGCTGTGTGCACATGCAAGGCAAAGCCCTTGTGGGCTTTGCCTTGCTTATTGGCTGTACATGTGCAGCCCATTTTTATGGGCTGCCGCAAGCAATGCCCAGCATTGCCCGTACACCTTTAGGTGTATTACCGCGCACTCGAGTCTGTACAAAATAATTTTGTACTCTCGGTCCAATTAAAGTCACCAGTGCAAAATTCCCCTTTTTAATCCTTTTTCAAATATTTATTTTCTGACCCTAATAAATTAGTCACCAGTCAAAATAAATTTCTTGGCCCAACCAAAATTGATCTAATCAGTTATAATTTATTTATGACTCTAATTCATTAGTTACCTGTGAAAATAAATTCCTTGGTCTATCCAAAATTGATCTAATCAATTTTAACCAATTAAATAATAATCAAATTATTATTTATGTTATATTTTCGTAATAGAATAAATCTATCAGTTCTTTACTTAGTCCGATGAAGGTCCAATGTACGTGACCTTATAGGATCCCGAAGTATTGAGCTGTTAAGGCGTAACCAACCCTTGTTCTAATGGAACCATTGGCTCGATGCTCCAGACCATGAATAGAACTCGATTACCTTAAACAACTGTAGTACACCTCTAGCAAGGGTCTACCATCCCCCATTACATGGAACTTCATTTATGCTTATGACTTAATCCCAGTTAATGCAATAGTTATCCAGTGTGATAAATTCCTTCCATTCTTTAATATTAGTACCATCTGGTTTATTGGGTTTGGTTAAAGTGTTAACCTACTAATAGTGAGGTTGCTCCAAGCTATCCCAGTTATTTACTTGTTACCGAAGTATATTGCCTTTTACGATAGTGTGTTTGACTAGAAACCATTTCTATCAAACACATACTCTGATCAGAGGTTTATGGCAATCAGCACTTCAACAAGTGGCCAGGTACAACTCCTTAATATATCCAGAGCGATGGATTCTTTCCGACTACTCAGCCTACCAACGTGTTGTCATCACAATACCCCTAATCACCCGTAGCACCGTAAATTAATGAGTGCATAGTAATGACCCAAAGTATAGCAATAGTACCACACAAGGTAGCTTGCATCTCAAGTATAAGGACATTCGCAAAGCTTATTGCATGAAGATAAACACTAACACATTGATATATATATATATATATATATATATATATATATATATATATATATATATATATATACCAAGTGTTTATCTTGATGCGGTCTCCAATATATCTCCCAGATATATCCATGTGTCAAACTTAAGGCACCACCTTCAGTCCTTAGGAGATTGACTGCTTGGACCCTTTCCAAGAAAGTTGACCACATACTAGTCTTTCCATTTCATCAATATCCTTTCTTGATGAAACTATGACTAGGGATAGTTTAGACATAATCATAATTGCACATGAAGCAGGTTCCACCAAATATAGTCCAACTATAATTTCTGTTACTTCATGCTATGATATGTTAAGGACTTTTGTATACATACATTAATGAATGTATTTTAACCAGCTATAATATACATGTATAGAAACACATTGATATAAACAAAAGAACAAATGCCTTTATTGATTAAATAAATTATTCATACTATTACATAATTAAGATATATCGCCCTAATTGCCGTAAGGGCATTCATTATATCCAACTGGATATGCACTAAAAAGTGCAGTTTATGTATTAAACAGAGTGTCCTCTAAATCAGTTGACTTTACACCTTACGAAAGATGGTGTAATAAAAGACAATCTCTGAGTCACCTACGAGTATAGGGATGTCCCAATATGGTAAAGAGGATAGCATTAGATAAGCTGGAAACTAAGTCTGATAAGTGTCTGTTCATTTGATATCCAAAGGAAATTATTGGATATTTATTTTTCCAACCTGAATTGTAGAAGGTATTTGTGTCTTAGAGTGCTCACTTTTTGGAAAAGGAACACTTACTTGCAAAATGCAGTGGGAGCAGTAATGAACTAGAGGTTAAAGAGGAAGCAATAGAAAATCAACTGATTGACCCCATTCTAGATACACAAGAAGGTGTGATCCAAGAATAACCTATTGAAACACAATCATTGCAAAGATCAGGTCTTGTTCATAAAGGTCTTGAAAGATATTATTTTGTCATCATGGATGATAGGGAACTATATCTCATGGAGGATGATGAACCAAGAACCTTCGATAAAGCATTGAAAAGTTCATATTCTAATAAATGGCTTGAAGCCATGAAATCGGAAATGGATTCCATGAATGAAAACCAAGTTTGGAAATTGGTCCTTACACCGAAAGAGGTTAGACCTATCGGGTGCAAATGGGTCTTCAAGAAGAAGACTAACATGGATGGTAATGTAATTACTTACTTATAAGGCAAGGTTGGTTGCGAAAGGTTGTAGTCAATGTGAAGGTATTGACTATGACGAAACCCTCTCACCGGTAGCCATGCTTAAATCCATCATAATACTGCTAGTCATTATTGCTCATCATGATTATGAGATCTGGCAGATGGATGTTAAAACAACATTCCTGAATGGGGATTTAGACCGGGATGTGTATATAACACAGCCTAAGGGTTTTATATCTCAAAATGGCTCGAAGGTACGCAAATTGCAAACATCCATTTATGGACTTAAGCAAGCATCTAGGAGTTGGAATATTAGGTTTTATCCGACATTTCGTGAACTAGATTTTTGTCCAAATATAAATGAGCCTTATGTTTACAAGAAGGTTAGTGGGAGTGAAATCATTTTCTTAGTATTATATGTTGATGACATTCTGCTAATAGGAAATGACATTTCACTTCTTCAAAGTATTAAAATATGGTTGTCAAGGAAGTTCTCCATAAAAGACCTTGGAGAAGCAGCATTTATACTAGGTATAAAGATCTATAGAGATAGATCCAAGAGGCTATTAGGTCTTTCTCAAAGTACATATCTAGATAAGATACTGAATAGGTTCAGCCTTAAGCATTCAAAGAAAGGTTATCTCCCGATGACAAAGAGAATAAACCTATCTAAGACTGAGTATCTGAAGATAGCTCAGGAAAGAATGCGCATAAAGGATATACCCTATGCATCCGCGATAGGATCCATCATGTATGCTATGATATGTACTAGGCTAGATGTCTCTCAAGCCTTGAGCTTTACAAGTAGATATCAATCGAATGCAAGTGAAAAGCACTAGATGGTCATCAAGAATTCTTAAGTACTTGAGAAGGACTAAAGATGAGTTTTTCATATAAGGAGATGGTGACCTCATAATTAGATGTTACACTGATGTGAGTTTTCAATCTGACAAGGATGACTTTAAGTCTTAGTCAGGTTTTATATATGTGTTTAATAGAGGGGCAGTATGCTGGAAAAGTTCCAAGCAGGAAACTACTGCTGATTCAACCACGGAGTTTGAGTACATTGCTACCTATGAAGTAGTAAAAGAAGATGTCAGGTTGAAGGGATTTATCGGTGATCTCGGTGTGGTGCTGAGATTGTTGATCCAATTACTTTGTATTGTGATAACATTAGTGCTATAGGTCAGGCAAAGGAACCACGGTCTTATAAGAAAAACATACATGCACTTAGAAAGTATCATATAATTAGGGAGATTGTTGATGCTAAGATAATAAGGTTAGAATATGACTCCACTGATCAGAACCTCGCAGATGGTTTGACAAAGCCATTGATGCAAGTTAAACATAACTAGAATGTGAAAGCATGTGGAACAAGACATATGGCTAATTAGCCTCAGTGCAAGTGGGAGTTTGTTAGATATGATGTATGCCCTTAAGGCAATTAGTGCAATATATTTGAACTATGTATTGGTACAAACAATTTGTTTAATTAATAAAGGCATTTAATCTTTTGTTTACATCGATGTGTTCATATATATTGTGACTGGTTAAAATATATTCATTGATATCTTTGTACAATGGTCCTTGACATAATACATAACATAAAGTGATAGATATTATAGTGGGACTATGTGTAGTGAGACCTGCTTCATGTGTAATTATGATTATGTCTAAACTATCCATAGTCATAGTTTCATCAAGAAATGATATTGAAGGATCAGTAAGACTAGCACGTGCTCAACTCTCTTGGAAAGGGTCCAAGCAGTTAACCTTTTAAGATTGAAGGTGGTGCCTTGAGTTTGACACATGGATATGTTTGGAAGATATATTTCAGACCGAAGTAAGATAAACACTTGGTATATATATCAATATGTTAGTGTTCATCTTTAGGAAGTAGCTTTGCGAATATCCTCATACTTAAGATACTAGTTACCTTGAGTCATACCTATTCACTCATTAATTTAGGGTGTCACGGGTGATTACAAGTATAGTGATGACAGCACGTCGGTACGCTGTGTAGTCGGAAAGAATCCATCGCTCCAGATATATTAAAGAGTTTTTACCTAGCCACTTGTTGAAGTGATGATTACTATAAACCTCTTATCAAAGTATGTGATTGATAGAAATAGTTTCTAGTCAAACACATTATGGTAAAAAGTAATATACTTCGGTAACAAGTAAATAACTGGGATAGCTTGGAGCAACCTCCCTATTGGTCGGTTAACACTTTAATCAAACCCAACAAACGAGATGGTACTAAGATTAAAGAATGGAAGGAGTTCATCGCATTGGAAAACTATTGCATTAACGAGGATTAAGTCATAAGTGCAAATTGCATTCCGAGCAATGGGGGATTGGGGACCCTTGCTAGAGGCGTACTATAGTCGTTCAAGGTAATCAAGTTCTATTCACGATCTAAAACCTCGAGCCAATAGTTCCTATAGAACAAAGATTGGTCAAACCTTAACAGCTCAATACTACGGGATCCTATAAGGTCACACACATTGAACTTTCATCGGACTGAGTAAAGAATTAATAAACTTGATCTATTATGAAAGTATTAAAGGGATGGTTGAACTATTACCTGGTTAGACTAGAGATTAGGGTCATAAATACCAGGAATTTATTTTGACTAGTAACTAATTTTATTAGGGACATAAATAAATTAAAGTGTTGATTAAAATGATTAAATCATTTCATGGTTAAGCCAAGAATTTTTTTGACCCGTAACTAATTTTATTAGGGCCATAAAATAAATTAAAAGAAAGGAGGATTAAATTTAATCTCACATTAACTTTGCATTTATTTCGCATTTAAGCGTTGTTCCTTTGGACTACAATTCAATGTAGTTCAGTTCAGTACAGTACAGTATAGTTTAGTTCAGCTCAGTGTAGTTCAGTTCAGCTATGCGTATTTATAAATTTAAGCTGAAATAAGTTCAGTTTAGTTCAGTTCGGCTTAGTTCAATTTAGTTTAGTTCAGTCCAGTTCAACCAACTTCAGTTTAGTTCAGTTAAGTCCAGCTTTTAGAAGTTGAAAAGAACAAAGCCTTAATCCTGCATTTAATCTCGCATTAAATCCGTATTTAGTCCCACATCAAATCCGCATTTAGTCCCACATCAAATCCGTATTAAATTCGAGGAGCATTTGCTTCCCCTATATAAAGCTAGCCCCTCTTCTTCATTTCTTGCACCATATCTTTCTATGAGCTCTGACTCGAATTCAAACACATTTTTTCAGTGTTAACTTAAAAAATAAAATTAAGGAGCCCCTTTAATTAATATTTAGGATGGGTTTTAGAGTAGTCTAATAGCTACTCAAAACTCCGCGGTTCTTCCTCATTCGGAAACAGGGGCGGATCTGAGGGGGAGGCTTGTAGAGGCATATGCCCACCCAGCCACCAGCAAAGTTAAAGTTTTCTGGCGAGTATGCCCACCCAAGAGAGCCATTAGTGCCCCTACTGGTAAGAAAGGCAAAAAAATAGCCTGAAAAGAAGTAGATTTCGGCTTGGCTTCAGAAGATAATAGATGAAGAGTGTGAAGTGACACTTTTGAGCTTGATTTATGGGTCTAAATTACAATAAAATTAATTCCGACCACTTTTTAAGAGCGAGTAAAAGGGTAGAGATGTATATAACATTGTGAACAAAGAAAACAGTGACTACAGTGATATTGAAAAATGTGTCTTTGAAAATTAAATTGTTTAATATATAAGTGACTTGCAATTTAAAGCTCTATATATTTAGATCCCTCCATATATTTCGGACTTTTATTTTAAACAGGTACTAAATTGAGACCAGTTATCTCTTCGTCCAGTAATGTATCTAATTTTTTCTACATAATCAAACTTTATTTAGGAAAACTTATTTCGCACTTAAAATCATCAATTTAATTGATGACACATTTAACATACATGCTTATTTAACCAAACCATTTGTTCACATATTAAAAATACATTTTGGTCCGTCAAACTTTTTTACTGTTCGAAATTTTAGTGAAGTTTTCGCCCCCAACGAGACAATCCTGGCACCGCCACTGTCGGGAAGTTTCGATTGGCGGGGTCCGTGTGGATACTCATAGAGGCTATCCTATACTTGGAGGCTTGTGTAATAAGGTTCTGCTAAAGCACTCTTCAACTGGTAAGTACTCTAATTCCCTTTTAATTATTAAGTCCTTTTATTAAGTGTTTTAAGACTTAATAATTACTATGCTTAGGTTATTTTGCATACGTAATTTATTTTATATTTAAATTAAAACTTAGAGTCATAACATGTTCAGTATAAAATATGTATGCTATGATATAATTTAGAATTATGGTACGCCTATCCTACGCATGTTAATCTAAGTAGAGAATTTATTTAGTTAATGCTTTAATTAATTTATATGCAACTAATAGGAGTTTCTGTGACAAGGGACAAATTTTTGAATTTCTACCATGCTTGTTATACATGTTCAAAGTGACTATCAGTTTCCAACAATAATATGCAATCATTACCTATTAATTCCCTATACGATGCAATTTGTTACGCATTGTAGAATCTCTATTGATGTATTCCTACATAATATGTACTAAAGGAATAAAAAAAGGTAATAAGCTACATAGCACATGGATTAATTCGGCAATATCTATACCAAATGGACCAAATGGGTAAATTGATTCTACCACAATATCAAAAAAAGTGGTTTTACCATCAATTATTACTCTTTCCATTTTCAAATTAGAATCACTTTTGACAAATTTCATAATACTAACAATAAGGTATAGCTCTATTGGTAAAGTAGGCTGAGTAAGTTAAAGAAGAACAAGGTTTGAATCCTACTAAATACATTTGTTGGGAGGGGTGAGGAGCCTTAACTTTAACTAAGCCCCGAACAAATTTATCTCAATAAAGATACTTGTAAATATAAAAAAAGGCAACATTATACTAATATACCCTAAATTATTCTTCTTTTCCGACTAGTCAAATTTTACAATGAAGGGATAAAAAGGGGAAAGTAATGCATAAATGTATTATAATTCGAAAAGTGATATTTATTTAAAAAAAATAAGTCTACCCTCTCAAAGTGACACTTATTTAAAAGGGAAGGAATAATTAAGAAACACTTAAAACAATTTATTTAATGTTAAAGATACAAAAATATGTTGGTAAACGTTGACTATGCATCATTTGGTTACAAGTGAAATAGTCTAAAGTTATGAAAATGTTCATAATCAACCAACAACCATCACAATAAGGAACACCCCTATTTTAAAAAGCGGGGTTATTTAACAAATGAATTTTGTGAGCTGTCCATTATGTACATTAATGAATTTTAATACAAGGGAGTGGATTAAGATTTTCTAAAGTTTGGAATTGGTAAAGTTGTATATTTCAGTTAATGTCAACTATCCAGTGAGTTTTAATAGTTCAGATTTAATTTTACTGCGGATCCCACAAACCACTAAAACTCAATATGATCTATTAAAACTCAAGATTAACTGAAATCTATAACTTTACCAACTCCAAACTTTAGAGAATCCAAATCTAACCGTGTTTAGTTTAATTGTTATTGAAATAGTTTAAAGTAGTGGTTGTCAGAAATAATATAAGTGGTGGTTTCATAAGGGTGATTTAGAGTCAAAGGGGGTGAATGACTCATTTTCATGAAAATATTAAACTAAGCAAGTAAAAAACTTAATGCTTCTAAAACAGTGATTCAAGTATAAGATAGGAAAGTTTGATATTCAAACACTGATTTTATACTGATTCGAGCACTGCCTACCTTCAGTCCCCAGAGCGTCTGCTTCTTAGTTTTAATCCATTATTTGAAACTCCCTCCGAGGAGGATAAGCCATTATAAATGGAATTCTTACAGACAATAGTACCCTCCTCTTCCTATTTCTAATTCTCAATTCAAGAGTACCTCCTTTTGAAATCTTCTGAATCACAACTTATCCCCAAGTTGTATTTAGGTTATAATGAGACCTTAGCAAACACCTTTCTGAGTCTTTAAAGAGTGGGTTGAAAAGATTTTTAGTGATCTTGTACCCTTTGTTATAAAGAATCACTTTTCACAACAAATTTTGAAATGATGATTGTTCTAAGCTTTCTAGATGACGACAAATAGATTTGAGAGTGTGTTGTCTGCTTTTGAGATTTTTCAGATTGAAAATAAGAGATTGCAATTATTGTGAAAGCTTCGGGTTTTTCTTATTGTTGGTAGAGAACTTTATAAAGGTTGTCTTCCAAATCTTCCCGTTGTGACTCTTCCTCAGAGTCCCAATCTTGGTCGTTCTCTCTCAATAGCTATTTTTCTTGATAGCTGTTGGATCTTCCATTAGACTTATCTTTCTTTCCATTAGACACATTGGCGGGGAGTCAACTCTACTAACTTCTGCAACTTTTCAGTCTTTTACACTTTTTAGTCCCATACAAATTGCTTCTATCAGCTTGTCCGGTGGGTAAAAGTGTTCCTTCTCTCTAGTTGTCAACTCACCTTTTAAAAATCCTCTTAAAACTTTTTATGAAGGACTATCACATATTTAGTAAGAGCCTATTTTTAGTTGTTTTCCTTCACGTGAGCTGTAGCATTTGGATTTGAGCTAAATTGTGAAACTTGTTTTCCCTCTTTGATACGCCTTGATAGTCTTATGATACTTCTTTCATCTTTAGCTTATGAGATAATTATGATCATCTAGTCTTTTATCTTCCTTAAGAGATTGTGTATCTTCTGAGCATGATCATCTTCCCAGTGCACAGTTTCTGATGTTTTGTTATCTTTAAAACTTTGCCTTCTGAGTTTCGAACCTTAGCTGCTGAGAAATCTTCTAATGAGAAAATTTGAACAATCTCCCCCATTTTGATGATAACAAAAATATGAAAGACAAAGGTTAGCTTCCTCATAATTCATGCCAATTATGAGAAATATATATATTGTACAATTTGGACACTATACTCAAAATCACAGCTTTTACTATATATCTTCAAGTGTTAACAATGTGTTTAATTCTTTGAAGTTCACGTTATAAATACATTGAAGATTATAGTAAAGTGTCTCAGATTATAAATACAAAGATAGATACAAGTAGCTACTACAGACTATCACTAGTTGTTGATGTTAGATATGATGTATGCCCTTGAGCCAATTAGGGAGATATATCTTAATTATGTAATGGAACGAATAATTTATTTTATTAATAAAGGTATTTAATGTTTTCTTTATATTAGTGTGTTAATATATATATATATATATATATATATATATATATATATATATATTATGATTGGTTAAAATATATTCATTGATATCTGTGTACAAAAGTCCCTGACATATCATAGCATGAAGTGAGAGAAATTATAGTTGGACTATATTTAGTGAGACCTCCTTCATGTGCAATTACGATTACATCTAAACTATCCCTAGTCATAGTTTCATCAAGAAAGGATATTGATGAAGCAGTAAGACTAGTATGTGGTCAACTTTCTTAGAAAAGGACCAAGCAGTTAACCTCCTAAGGACTGAAGGTGGTGCCTTAAGTTTGACACCTGGATATATCTGGAAGATATATCAGAGACTGCAATAAGATAACACTTGGTATATATATCATAGTGTTAGTGTTCATCTTTATGCAGTAGCTTTGCCAATATCCTCATACTTGAGATACTAGTTATCTTAAGTGGTATCATCGCTATACTTTGGGTCATTCCTATGCACTTATTAATTTAAGGTGTCACAGGTGATTACGGGTATAGTGGTGACAGCACGTTGGTAAGATATGTAGTCGGAAAGAATCCATCGCTCCGGATATATTAAGGAGTTGCACCTGGCTACTTGTTGAAGTGATGATTGCTATAAACCTCCGATCAGAGTATGTGATTATAGAAATAATTTCTAGTCAAACACATTATGGTTAAAAGCAATACACTTCAGTAACAAGTAAATAATTGGGATAGCTTGGAGCAACCTCGGTATTGGTGGTTTAACACTTTAACCGAGCCTAACATACCAGATGGTACTAATATTAAAGAATGGAAGGAGTTCGTCACATTGGGTAACTATTGCATTAATGAGGATTAAGTCATACGTACAAATGACATTTCGAATAATGGGGATGATGGACCCTTGCTAGAGGCATACTACAATCATTTAAGGTAATTAAGTTCTATTCACGATCTAGAACCTCGAGCCAATAGTTCCTATAGAACAAGGATTAGTCAAACCTTAACAGCTCAATAATTCGGGATCCTATAAGGTCACACAGATTGGACCTTCATCGGACTGAGTAGAGAATCAAGAGATTTATTCTATTATGAAAATATAACATAATAATAATTGGATTATTATTTGGTTAGACCAAGAATTTATTTTGACCGGTAACTGTTAGGGTCATAAAAAAAATTAAAGTGTTAATTAAAATGATTAGATCATTTTCTGGTTAAGCCAGATTTTATTTTGACTAGTAACTAATTTATTAGGGTCATAAAATAAAATATTTATATGAATTAGAGGGAGCTAGAAATTGGACTGTAAAACGAGAGTTAAACCCTGCACGAGTAGGCTACGCAAGCCCTTTGGGCTTGCGGAACCTTCGCAAGCACATGTGAGACTCGCGGGCTGCAGGTAGTGCAAGCTGGGCTTACGCTGGGCTGCAGCGTGGCCACCCGCGAGCTAGGCTCGCAGGAAATCCTATGGGACAAGGCAGGCTCACAAGAGCCTGCTTTGCACAAGTTCGATGACCCAGCTTGCGAAGCAAGCCGGGTTAAACTTGGGCAGCATACAGATCCACTAGGATCCGCTTGTTTGCTTAAGGCCGGGATGGGAATTTTCTAATCCCGCATTTAATTCAGGGAGCCCTTGTTCCCCTTATATAAAGCGTTCTCCTCCTCCTCATTTCAATACACCACTTCTTCCTATGAGCTCTAACTAGAGATTCTAATGCATTTTCTCAAGTCAACTTAGAAGAATAATATTAAGGAGTCCCTTTAGTTTATATTTTTGGGGGAGTTTTGGAGTGGTCTAGCAGTTACTCGAAACTCTTCCTCATTGGGAGGTTTCGGTTGGTGGGGTTCATGTGGATACTCGTAGAGGCTATCCTACTCTTAGAGGCTTGTGCAAGGAGGTTCTACTAAAGCACGCTTCAACTGGTAAGTTTCATTTCTTTCTCATTTAATTATTAGGCCTTTTTCTTTAAACATTTTTAGACTTAATAATTATTATGCTTAGGTTATTTCGCATGCTTAGTTTATTTTATGCTTAGGTTATAGGTCACAGTTATAACATGCTTAGTATAAAATAATTATGCTAGGATATAATTTAGAATTATGGTATGCCTAGCCTATGCATGTAACCTAGGTAGAGAATTAATTTAGTTAAGGCTTTAATTAATTTATATGCAACGGATAAGAGTTCCTAGGGATAAGGGACAAAATTTTTAATTTCCACCATGCTTGTTATGCATGATCAAAGTGACTGTCAGTTCCTAATAGTGGTACTAAAGCCTGCCTATTTAGTGCATAATTGAGTTAGAAACAAACTGAATTTTATTTTCTGTATGAAATGACTTAAAGTTTATTAAATTATTTGGAACAATAGATGAACTTAGGCTTTCATTTCAATGTTAGAAAATGGATATGGATAATTTCGAATAAGTCTGCTCAACTTACTCAAAAATAATCAAAGACTCAATAAATTATATAAGTTAAAAGGGTTATAGATGCCTTCAATTTACATGAATTGAAAGAATGAAATTTATTGATTCAAGAGGATCCATGGTTTTTCAAGTTTGTGCCCGTGTTTAATCTGGCAAGGATTAGACATGGTATCTACTCCTCATAGGGCACCTCTCCTACTTGGGAACCTATATCGGTGCAACTTGAATGAACTAAGAAGGGATTAATAATAGACTGGTTTATTTCTAGTATATAAGATGGTGCTTATATATGTTTCTATAACAAAGTAAAAGAATTAAATTATAGAATAAAAGTTTTAAGGAAATGCAATATATATATATATATATATAATATATATATATATATATATAACAAATAAAATGTTAATATTTTGCATATATTCTGGGTTAATGGAATATATATAATAAAGAGCTTGAACCCACCTAAGGTTAGACCTTATAAAATAATTCTAAAAGTCCTTAAATTAATATAAATTATTATAAATATGTCCATCTAATAAATCCTAGATTGGGTGAGATGTCTAACACCAATAAAATCCCAAAGTAAATATATCAAGGTAAGTTATAATCTTCCTTACTCAAATTTCTAATACGGTCTTTTTCGGCTATAAAAGTGTTGCGCAAAGCGTTCCTTTTCGTCTACATCGATTGGTTATAGATGTTGAGATAGGGTCTACCTTAACAGGACTGGGTAGTCCACCATAAAATTGGAGGCTAGCCATAGAACTGAGATACGTTCAAGGAGATGCTAATATAAGAGCAGACATCCCTTGGAATTAGGGAACTTGAACAAATCAACAATTGCATGCGATGCAAATGGAATGGGATTCCAACTACAACTTACTAATATAGCTTGACCCATAAAATTGGGGGCCATATTAGACTAGTTGTAGATGGTTTGTACTTGGAAATTTAGATAGGCTAGACTTCCCGAATTCAATAAAATGGGCTATTGCAAATTTCAAAAAATGGTAGGATAAATGTATTTAATTAAAAGTCCTTATATTAAACACATGTACTATAAACTAAAGTCTGAACAAGTTTTCTTTTCTTATATCATAGGTTGAAAATGTTTACATACATGAATATGTATCCCATTATAAATGCACCCATTGAAACCCTCAATCTTGATAAAAATACTTTTAGTGGTCACAACTATGAGGAATGGTTTGGAGCTCTAAGGAAGGATTTGAAAAACTTCTATTTGGATTCTGTATTGGATAATCCAAGCCTTGAACATCTGGGTACAGGTTGTTTCACTTGAGAAATAAATCATTTTGAAAAATGTAGAAAGGACTGCATCTATGTGGTTAATTGTCAAAAGAATGTTTCAGAATGGTAAGAACTGTACAGAGAGATGGACTTAAAATCTATGCTTTATCATCTTGAAAAGGTTCACTATCTCAGAGACTTGATGTCCAAAGCAAAGATGTCGGATAATGCCTTGGCCACTGAGTATATCATAAACATTTATGAGGCCTTAGAGCAGTTAAGAGAACTTGGGATACTATATAGTGCTGATACCATAAAGACAGCCATGTTGGAAGCTTTAACCAAAAGGTATAAGGCTTTTAAGAAAGGCTTTGCCAAACCTAGTAAAAGTTATATTGTATCCCATATGATTGATATGCTAGATCAATTTGAAATTGAGCAAAGGATCGAGCTACCATATCAACTATGGGCTGAGGACCTTAAACTTGAAAGGTTGAAAGGTTTAAATGTCGAAAGATCCCTCATTACTTGTGAATAATAAAGAAGAAATCCTAAGGTTAATTCTGTTAAAGCTGGTTGGACTGTGCAGAAAATAGATATGGCTTTAGTTTCTGAACATTGGAAGATAAAGTTTAAAAGGGCTTATATGTCAGGTATGTTTGTGATAGAAAACTATGCTACTTTTCCTTATGAATCAACTTGGGTATTGGATGTTGGTTGTTTTTCTCACATCTGTACATCTGTGCAGGGACTAAGGGACAATAAAAGGCCTGAAAAAGGGGAGATGGACCTGTGCGAGGGAAATGGAGCATGAGTTGCTGCATTAGCCATAGGAAGCTTCAATCTTATTTTTCCAAGTGGTCTAGTTTTAGTTTTGAATAATTGTTACTATATTTTGAATGTTGCTAAGAATATTATCTCTATTGCATGTTTAAGAACAGAGGGATTTGAAGTTCTATTTTTGAATAATAAATGTTAGATTCATTTAAATAATGTTCTTTATTGCTATGGGATGTTGAATGGTGGCATTTATGTTCTTGATACTCAAACAAAAGTTTTTAATATAAACAATGTGAAGAAAGTTAAATTAGATAATGAGAAATCTTTCTACTTATGGCATTGTCGTTTAGGCCATATAAACAAAGGTCGCTTAACTAAGTTGCATAAGCATGGTGACTTAGGCCCAATAGACTTAGAGTCTCATAGTGAATGCGAGCATTGTTTAAAAGGAAAAATGATGAAGTTACCCTTTAAAGGAAAGTGTGAATGAACCACAAGTACATTGTAACTCATACACACTGATGTGTGTAGTCTAGTGAGTTTCAGGCACTAGGAGGATACTCCTACTTCATATCCTTTATTGATGATTATTCATGATATGGTTATCTGTACTTGATGATGCACAAGTCTGAAAGTTTTGAAAAATTCAAAATATTCAGAAATGACGTAGAGAAACAACTTGAGAAAAGTATTAAAGCACCACGATCTAATCGAGGTGGAGAATACTTAAGTCAAGAGTTTCAGGATTATCTAAAAGAAAACTGGATAGTTCCCCAGTGGAACCCTCCTTATACACCCCAACACAATGGAGTGTCTGAAAGGAGGAATCAGACTCTATTAGATATGGTTTGGTCCATGATGAGCCAAGCATATCTCAGTAAATCCTTTAGGGGATATGCACTAGAGAGCGCAATTTATGTACTAAATAGATTGCCCTCTAAATCAGTTGATTTTACACCTTACAAAAGATGGAGTGATAAAAGACCATCTCTAAGTCACCTAGGAGTATAGGGCTATCCTACCATGGTGAAAAGAATAGCATCAGATAACCTAGACGATAAATCTGACACGTGTTTGTTCATTGGATATCCAAAGGAAACTATTGGATATTTATTTTACCAGCCCGTAGCATATAAGGTATTTGTGTCGCGGAGTGCTCACTTTTTGGAAAAGGAACGCTTACTTGCAAAAGTCAGTGGGAGCAATCTTAAGCTAGAATTTTAAGAGGAAGGAACAGACAATCAACTGATTGACACCATTCTTGATACACAAGAAGATGTGATCCAAGAAGAACCTGTTGAAACACAATTATTATGAAGATCAAGTTATATTCATAAAGGTCCCGAAAGATATGGTTTTATGATCACAGATGATAAGGAACTTTATCTCATGGAGGATGATGAACCAAGAACCTATAATGAAGCAATGAAAAGATTAGATTCTAATTAATGGCTTAAAGCCATGAAATCATAACCGGATTCTGTGTACGATAACCAAGTTTTAAATTTGGTCAATGCACCAGAAGAGGTTAGACCAATTGGGTGCAAATGGGTCATCAAGAAGAAGACTGACATGGACGGTAATGTGATTACCTATAAGGCAAGGTTGGTTGTAAAAGTTTATAGTCAACGCGATGGTATTCACTATGATGAAACTTTCTCACCGGTAGCCATGCTTAAATCCATAAGAATACTCATCACCATTGTTGCTCAATATGATCATGAGATCTTTCAGATGGATATTAAAATAGCATTCCTAAATGGTAATTCAGACCAGGATATGTATATGACATAACCCGAGGGTTTTACATCTTAGAATGGCTCGAAGGTATGCAAATAGCAAAGGTCCATTTATGGACTTAAGCAAGCATCCAGGAGTTGGAATATTAGGTTTGATCAGATAGTCCGTGAACTGCATTTCTGGCCAAACATTAATGAGCCTTGTGTTTAAAAGAAGGTTAGTAGGAGTGCAATCGTTTTCTTAGTATTATATGTTGATGACATTCTCCTTATAGGAAATGACATTTCTCTTCTTCAAAGTACTAAAATATGGTTATCAAGAAAGTTCTCCATGAAAGACCTTAGAGAAGCAACATTTATACTAGGTATAAAGATCTATAGGGATAGATCCAAGAAGCTGTTAAGTCTTTCTCAAAGTACATATATAGACAAGGTATTGAATGGGTTCAACCATGAGCATTCGAAGAAAGGCTATCACCCGATGACAAAGGGAATTAATCTATCCAAGGCTAGGTATCGAAAGACAGCTCAGGAAAGAATGCG
This sequence comes from Euphorbia pulcherrima, assembly GCA_947683365.1. NCBI lineage: Eukaryota > Viridiplantae > Streptophyta > Magnoliopsida > Malpighiales > Euphorbiaceae > Euphorbia > Euphorbia pulcherrima. The sequence goes on from CANTUS010000016.1 coordinate 13,710,948, forward strand.
CATGAAGGATATGCCCTATGCATCCGTAATAGGATCCATCATGTATGCTATGATATATACTAGGCTAGATGTCTCTAAAGCTTTGAGCTTTATGAGTGGATATCAATCAAATCCAAGTGAAAAGCACTGGATGGCCGTCAAGGAAATTCTTAATGAATTGAGAAGGACTAAAATGAGTTCTTCATATATGGAGATGGTGACCTCTTAATTAGCGGTTACACTGATATGAGTTTTTAATTTGACAAGGATGACTTTAAGTCTCAGTCAGGTTTTGTGTGTGTGTTAAATGAAGGGGCAGTATGCTGAAAGAGTTCCAAGCAAGAAACTACTGCTCATTCAACCATGAAATATGAATACATTAATGCATGTAAAACAGTAAAAGAAGTTGTCTGGTTGGTGATCTCGGTGTGATGCCTGAGATTGTTGATCCAAGTACTTTGTATTATGATAAAAATGGTGTTATAGCTCAAGCAAAAGAACCACGGTCTCACCTGAAAAAGAGACATGTATCCAGAAAGTATCATATAATCAGGGAGATTATTGTAAGATTATAAGATTAGAATATGTCCCTACTGATCTGAGCCTCACGGATGGTCTGACGAAGGCGTTGTCTCAAGTCAAACATGACCAGCATATGAAAGCATATGGATTAAGACATATGGCTAATTGGCCTTAGTGCAAGTGGGAGTTTGTTAGATATGATGTGTGCCCTTAAGGCAATTAGGGAGATATATCTTAATTATGTAATGGTATAAATAATTTATTTTTATTAATAAAGGCATTTAATCTTTTGTTTATATCAATGTGTCCATATATATATGTTATCACTGGTTAAAATATATTCATTGATATCATTGTACAAAAGTCCTTGACATATCATAGCATAAAGTGAGAGAAATTATAGTTGGACTATATTTAGTGAGACCTCCTTCATGTGCAATTAAGATTATGTCTAAACTATCCCTAGTCATAGTTTCATCAAGAAAGGATACTGATGAGGCAGTAAGACTAGCATGTGGTCAACTTTCTTGGAAAAGGTCCAAGCAGTTAACCTCCCAAGGACTGAAGGTGGTGCCTTAAGTTTGACACATGGATATATCTGAAAGATATACTAGTGACCGCAATATGATAAACCCTTGGTAAATATATCATAATGTTAGTGTTCATCTTTATACAGTAGCTTTGTGAATATCCTCATACACGAGATACTACCTACCTTGTGTGGTACTATCGCTATACTTTGGGTCATTCCTATGTACTCATTAATTTAGGCGGTCACAAGTGATTATGGGTATAGTGGCGACAATACATTGGTAAGCTATGTCGTCAAAAAGAATCCATCGCTCCGGATATATTAAGGAGTTATACCTAGCCACTTGTTGAAGTGACGATTGTTATAAACATCTGTTCAGAGTATGTGATTGATAGAAATTGTTTCTAGCAAACACATTATCGTTAAAGGCAATGTACTTCAGTAATAAGTAAATAACTGGGATAGCTTGGAGCAACCTTCCTATTGGTAGGTTAACACTTTAACCGAGCCTAACAAACTAGATGGTACTAATATTAAAGAATAGAAGGAGTTCATCGCATTGGGCAACTATTGCATTAACCAGGATTAAGTCATAAGCACAAATGACATTCCGAGTAATGGGGGATGGTAGACCCTTGCTAGAGGCATACTACAGTCGTTTTAGGTAATCTAGTTCTATTCACGGTCTAGAACCTCGAGCCAATAGTTCCTATTGAACAAGGATTGGTGAAACCTTAACAGCTAAATACTTCGGGATCCTTTAAGGTCACACACATTGGACCTTCGTCGGACTGAGTAAATAATTAATAGATTTATTCTATTGCAAAAATATAACATAATAATAATTCGATCATTATTTGGTTAGACCAAGAATTTATTTTGACCGGTAACTAATTTTATTAGGGTCATAAAATAAATTAAAGCGATGATTAAAATGATTAGATCATTTTCTGGTTAAGCCAGATTTTATTTTGACCAGTAACTAATTTATTAGGGTCATAAAATAAAATATTTATATGAATTAGAGGGAGCTAGAAATTGGACTGCAAAACAAGGGTTGGACCCTGCGTGAATAGGCCTCGCAAGCCTAAAGGGCTTGCGGGACCTGCGCTAGCACACACGAGTGCCAATGGCACTCGCGAGCTGTAGGCAAAGTAAGCTGGGCTTGCGATGGCCTGCAGCGTGGTCACCCGCGAGCTAGGGTCGTGGGAAATCCTACGATGCCCATCCCGAGGGACAAGGCTGGCTCGGTAGAGCCTGCCTTGCGTAAGCCTGATGACCCGGCTTTCGGGGCAAGCCTTTTCAAACTTGTACAGTATGCATATCCATTAGGATCCACGTGTTTGTTCAAGGGTGGGATGGGAATTTTCCCATCCTGCATTTCATTCGGGGAGCCCTTGCTCCCTCCTCATTTCAATGACCACTTCTTCCTATGAGCTTTGACTTGAGATTCTAACGCGTTTTCTCAAGTCAACTTAGAAGAATAAAATTAAAGAGTCCCTTTAGTTTATATTTTTGGGTGGGTTTCGGAGTAGTCTAGCAGCTAATCAAAACTAAGCGGTTCTTCCTCATTGGGAGGTTTCGGTTGGTGGGGTTCGTGTGGATACTCATAGAGGCTATCCTACACTTGGAGGCTTATGCAAGAAGGTTCTGCTAAAGAACGCTTCGGCTGGTAAGTTTCCTTTCTTTCTCATTTAATTATTAGGTCTTTATCTTTAAGTGTTTTTATACTTAATAATTATTATGCTTAGGTTGTTTTGCATGCTTAGTTTATTTTATGGTTAGGTTATAGCTTAAAGTTATAACATGCTTGGTATAAAATAATTATGCTAGGATATAATTTAGAATTATGAAATGTCTAGCCTATGCATGCTAACCTATGTAGAGAATTAATTTAGTTAAGGCTTTAATTAATTTATATGCAACTGATAGGAGTTCCCAAGGACAAGGGACAAAATTTTGAATTTTCGTCATGCCTGTTATGCATGGTTAAAGTGACTGTCAGTTCCTAACAGTTGATTGATTAGGATTTTCATTCAATATCTGAGAGATGGGGGCATGTCATCATCATCCTTGTAATTCCCCTCTTTGTCATTTTCCTCAATTTTGTTAGCATCAGCAAGGGGTATAAATCCATAGGCACCGGTAGTTGATGCATTTGTTGAGCCTAGGCTTTCTTGTAGGACAGTATTGAAGACTTCCCCAACTTTAGAGTTTCAACATTGAATAAAATTGTTTACAGGGGTTGAGCAAATGGCTTAATGAACTTCTGCAACTCACTTTTGGATGCTTTAAGATTTGGCACAAGTTGTGTGATGAGGTTTAGACAGTCTTTTGACACATAACTCTAGAGACTTTTTGCATAAAACTGCAATTCCGCATTAGCCCCATATAAAGTTATGAGCGATCACATTTGCAAGCTATTGCAGGAAGGCAACTATTGACGCATGCACGAAGAATGGGTTGGAGTCTAATGAGAGATTTTGGAGTTTTTCTAACAGTTTATCCAACTGTGTTGATTAACTTTTAGTGCAATTCCTTATGACGGCAAGGATGATGGATTCTAAGTTATTGATGAGCTTGGTAAGGCCCTCATTAGCTTTCTTTGTTTCCTGCTCAACATCCATGGAGACATATGAGAGGTGGTTCTTTTGAGATTCTATCAATTTATCCTTCATTTCCTAAAAAAGTCAATAAAAAAGGTTGAAATGTGTTCAAATATGTTGCAATAGGGTAATCAAGCTTTATCTAAAAGCGTTGCAAAAAGTGATGCCAATTTTCCATGAACGTACCTTAACATTCAGTGGGCTCTTTTGCAACGAGAAGATTTAACTTGCCTATGGATGAAAAGCATTGCAATAGGTTCTTTATGCAACAGTATTTGAGCCATTTCAAAGAGTGAACATGGCGTCGCAACAGGTATAGGCAACGACATAAAAACCAACCCTTTTTTCGCAAAGGCATTTCGTAAACCTCTTTTGCAACTATGCAAGGCCATCTATAACGTAGTGGTTCAATACCCACAATCTACAAGATTGGTATAAAATGTCTCTTATTTTTCAAAAACGAAAGTCTCATTTTCAATCCTATTAGAAGGTTACCTAATCTCTACCAACTGAGTTATATAAATTGGATGACGATATATGCAACAAACATATATATATATATATATATATATATATATATATATATGTTTGGTGAAAATGAGTCGGTCTTTGCAAAAATATTTACAAAAATGTTTAGGGTCAGTCTTTTATTTGCGAAATTAAGTCAGTCTTCAAAATATATATATATATATATATATATATATATATATATATATATATATATATATCGCTTTTAAAATTTCAGGGGCCTGAGGCAACCACACGCACTTTGAATTTTATAAAAAAAAAATGGACATAAAACGAAACTGAATGGGTATTGGTATGACAAAATGAAATTAATATCTCTAAAAAGACTTACTAACTATAGAATATAAAAATGTGGAGGTTACATACTGTTTTTATTCTATTAAATAAATGTAACTTTCAGATTGTGTAGGTTTCTTATTAGATTGGTGTGTGGTTTATACAAAGAAAATAAAAGTCAACGTTGTGCGGAAAGTTCTTAAAGTTATCAAGATCAATCAATCTTTATTAATTTCATAGGGGCGGGGCGGGGGCGGGGGCGGGTGACATACTTCCCACTCCGCACCCAATAGTTTTCGGGGATGGGTTCAGGGAATCCCCATTTGATGTTTCGGAGATTTTTCACACTCATTCCACACCCGTGCGGGTGTCTACGGGTTTCGGGAAATCCCCATCGACATAAAGTTTGAAATAAAATAATATACTATCCCCATCCACATGAAATTCGGGAATATTCGCCTACGATAATATTTAGGAGGATGTACTCTACCCTGTTGTTTTGATAACCTCATCTTTTAACACACGGTAATCTTTAAAATACTTCTAGAAACTTTATATGTTTTGAATTCAATTACCCCGTGACTTAATATCTCAATACCATGTTTAGAAAGTTACTGGATATTACCCTTCATTGATGAATGTTTTCATATTGAGAATTAGAAGTAAGGAGCAATTGAGTGCTCAACAATTTAAGAACATAAAGATGCTTTTATAGTACCATTTAGGTATAGAAGCATTGTCAGATCGCTTTAGCACTCATAAATCTTGAGCAAATTGTATTCACCGTATTTCATAATACCATATTTATTGCATATCCATTCAATCTGTTCATGGTTTTTTTTTGTGTCTTAATGAGTTGCTTCAACATAATATATCATGAATAAGATGTCGACATCTTAAATTTGTGTGTATTTTTCAGATTTGGGGTCTGGGAGGCAGCCAAATGGTTTGCAAAAGTTCGTGATAGCGCTATATATGATCCCAGTAGACCGATATTGCTGAATTTAACTACAAATCGAAGAACGAAAACTTCTAACAACGACAAACTAAACATAAAAATCAACTAATTCGGGAAAAATAAAAAATATAGAGATTTTACCTTATAAAAGGACACCAAGAGGTAGATGAAGTTTGTATTGAATGTGAAGCTACCGAAAGGAGAAAATGGAGAAGAGGGCGTGAAAATTAAGAATATATTGGGGTTCGACATGAGTATATATAACGAAAATTTTTCGGGTATTTATACAGGGATTTTTTTGGGAGCGGGATGGGGATCTGATACTGTTAAACGGAGGAGATGAGAATCCCGCCAGGAATTCTAGAGAGAGAGGGAATTAACAAGAAGAGAGGGAGAAGAAAATATGTTTTCTCATTCAGTAAGTGTAATCGTAGAATTAGAGAGAATGACCTAATATAGCTGTTGTTTAGCTATATTAACAAACTCACCAAAATGACATTAGTAAACAATGAAACGCAAACAAACTAAATGACTCAAAATGCAAAAATAGTAATCGAGAACATTTCTCGTTTAGTTTTTCCACGCATCAATCCTTCCCTGTTAAGACCTTGCCTCAAGGTCTTAGACTGAAATTCCCCTGCTTCAAACCATCTGTGAATTCCCAGCAACTCTTTTGCAGTTATCTCCTCCAATAAACCATCTACGAGCAGCTCATTTGAACTGTCAAGTTGAACACCTTTGTACAATGTGTCTCTACATCCTCATAGTCTTTGTGCTTGGTCTTGTATACTGCATAATTGATTTTGCAAACCAGCAAAATACACAAATGCTCATATTGGAGGGAATTTTGATGATGTTGTTTGGTCTTGCAAAGTACAACAGAATACTATCAAACTCAAGAATGACACTCACATACTTCTGCAACATAAGATTGGAAAAACCGTGGTGATATATTGCAGTCGGGTGGTTTGGTTGAACAACCTGTTAGACAAGTTGGAGAGGAATATCAAAGAAAACAACTTATAAGAGATGAAAGACTTAATACTTTCTATTTGTTTCTTTGAATTGGATAATTACAACCTTCATACCATGCTCTATTTATAGTGCAAGAGAAACAATTATAACCATTCATTGTGCAACAATAAAAACATAAACTAATACACCATTAACTCTAAATTATCACCACACAAAATCCACCAACTCTAGTGTTTCAATTTCTACCACATAAATAAATTAAGTTTATTATTTTAACACCCCCTCTTAAACTTAATTCTCGATTATTCCAAGTGATGCTCGCAACTGGTTGAACACATCGTACTTGAGCGGCTTTGTGAAAATATCCGCGATTTGATCTTGAGTCCTCACGTATTTAAGTATGACTTCCTTCTGCTCAATGCATTCTCGAATGAAATGAAACCTTGTGTCGATGTGCTTACTTCTATCATGAAAAACTGGATTTTTTGATAGTGCCAGCGCAGACTTGTTATCAACCAAAATTTCTGTTGGTTCTTGCTGAGTCATTTGAAGCTTCTTCAATATTCGTCTTAGCCAAATTGCATGGCACACACAAGATGTTGCAGCTACATATTCAGCTTCACAAGTTGACAGTGTCATAATAGGTTGCTTCTTTGAACTCCAAGTAAACGCCGTGTCACCAAGAAAAAATGCAAAACCGCTTGTACTCTTTCGATCATTTTTGTCACCAGCCCAATCACTATCGCTGTAGCCAACTAATTTGAACTCATTAGACTTTGAATATCGTAATCCAAAATTAGTTGTACCTTTCAAATAACGGAGTATTCTTTTCGCGGCATTCCAATGTGACTCCTTTGGTGTTTCCATATATCTGCTGACTAGTCCGACTGCGTACAAAATATCAGGCCTTGTGCACGTCAAATATCTTAGACTTCCAACCAAGCTTCTGAACATTGTTGGATTGACATTTTCTCCATCTTCATCTTTGGTCAATTTTAAGTTGCATTCTACCGGTGTGTTGACAGGGTTGCACTTCTCCATTTTGAACTTATTCAAAATCTCCTTAGCAAATCCACTTTGAGAAATGAAAATGCCATTATCATCTTGCTTCACTTCGATGCCTAGATAATATGACATCAGGCCAATATCGGTCATCTCAAATTCGCGAGTCATCGTCTTCTTGAAATCTTCAAACATTTGAGGATTACTTCCAGTAAAAATGAGATCATCCACATACAAGCAGACAAGCAGCATATCTCCTTTCTCCACCTTCACATACAGCGCGTATTCATGTGGGCACTTGTTGAAACCATTCTCTTGGAAATATTTATCAATTCGGCTGTTCCATGCTCTCGGTGCTTGTTTGAGACCGTACAATGCTTTCTTCAACTTCAACAATTTTCCTTCTTGGCCTTTGACAACATAACCCGGTGGTTGTTGCACATAAATTTCTTCCTCCAAGTATCCATTCAAAAATGCTGACTTGACATCCATTTGATGAATCTTCCATCCGTTTTGAGCAGCAATAGAAATCACCAGTCTGATTGTCTCCATTCTTGCGACGGGTGCAAACACTTCATCATAGTCGATACCTTGTTTCTGACTATACCCTTTCGCAACGAGCCTTGCTTTGTATCGCACAATTTTTCCACTTGCGTCTTTCTTCGCCTTGAAAACCCACTTAACTCCAATGGGCTTTTTGTCAGCTGGAAGTTTAGTTAACTCCCAAGTCTTGTTCTTCTCAATTGCTTGGATCTCTTCTTCCATGGCTTTTCTCCAATTCTTGTTCTCCATGGCTTCTTCAACGTCAATGGGCTCACTATCAATGAGATAGCAATAATTAAACTCTCTACTGATATCTCTTGTCACATCAAGAAGATCTTCAACACGTCGAAATTTTCTAGGTCTCTCCTTCGGACTTGTACTTCCACTTTCGCTATCATCATTCCCTTGAGTTGCATATGAAATAGGAGTTCTTATTGGTGTGGCAGGTGTCTCTTCAGCGTCTTGATCATCACTTTCATCTATTGGGAAAGGATAAAAATTATAACTTTTTAGTTGGTGATCATTCCAATCCCATGTTGCTTCTTCATCGATAGTCACATCCCTACTGATTACTATTTTCCCGGTGTCAGGATCAAAGACCTTGTAGCCTTTTGAAGATTCTGAGTATCCCACGAACAAGTATTTTTTGCTTTTATCATCCAATTTTCTTCTTTCTTCATCCGCCACGTGAACATGAGCAACACTCCCAAAAACACGAAAATGAGAGATGTTAGGCTTTCTCCCACTCCATGCTTCTTGAGGTGTCATATCTGTAACACTTGTAGTTGGGGACCGGTTCAGGATGTAGACTGCACAATCAACAGCTTCTGCCCATAACTCCTTTGGTAAATCTTTACTCTTCAACATGCTCCGCACCATGTCTAGCACAGTTCTATTCTTCCTTTCAACAACTCCATTTTGTTGAGGAGATCTTGGGACTGATAAGAAATGGCGAATTCCATTTTCTTCGCAAAAATTCTTGAATTCATTGGATGTGAATTCTCCCCCTCTGTCGGATCTTAAGGCTTTAATGTACTGATCGCTCTCCTTTTCCACGCGCACTTTGAACTTCTTGAATGCTCCAAAAACTTCTGATTTCTCCTTCAGAAAGTAAACCCATGTCTTCCTGCTATAGTCATCAATGAACAGCAGAAAATATTTATTTCCTCCTAATGACGATGGAGTTATCGGTCCACAAACATCAGCATGAATTAGCTCTAGCGGCGCCTTTGCCCTTGACATGGACTCCTTTGGAAAACTGGTTCGTGATTGCTTTCCAACGAGACATCCTTCACAAAGTTGATGAGGTTTGTCGATAGGGGGAAGACCGTGCACCATCTTACTTTGACTTAGCAGCTTTAGCCCTCCAAAGTTCAGATGTCCGAACCTTAGATGCCAAAGCCAATGAGGATCCTTCACGCAAGCCTTCAAGCATTTCGCCATATCCGTCTTGATGTTAAGAGTGAACATTCGATTTTTTGACATCGGCACACTTGCTAACAGCTCCTTCTTCTCGTTCAACAACACCAACCTCCGATCTACCATGTGAATTTGGTAGTTTTTCTCCAACAACTGTCCCAAACTCAAAATATTACTTTTCATGTCCGGGACATAGTAGACGTTGTTGATGAATTGATGTTCACCATTCTTTAGACGAATAAGAATGGTTCCTTTGCCTTTGATTGGAACTTTTGAAGAATCACCGAAAATAACGTTTCCACCGAATGACTGATCCAACTCCGTAAACATGTTCTTGTTGCCACACATATGATTGCTTGCGCCATTGTCGAGATACCATAGGTTGTTTTCTTGTCCATGTTCTCCTTCACGAGTTAGTAAAACCGTGTTGTTTTCCTCCTCATCTTGAATATGGTTCGCCGTCTCCTCTATTTGTTTTTTCTGATACCAGCACTCGGATGCGTAGTGACCAAATTTACCACAATTGTAACACTTTACATTTGACTTGTCATGTCCGTCATTTTGCCTCCAGGCTCCTCGTCCTCGGCCTCGTCCATGTCCACGACCTCTGCCTCTAGTGGACTGGTTACTTTCTCTACTGTTATCATCTCTTCCATGTTGTTGATTTCTTCCACGTCCTCTTCCTCTTCCATTTCCTCCACGACCTCTACCCCGACCTCGTCCATATTGACTAGCATCTCGGCTTGTTTCACCTTCTCTAATCGAAGCCTTTGTAGCCAGGACTTGTTCCATAGACTCTTCTCGTTGTCTATTTAGCCTCTCCTCATGTGCTTGTAGTGATCCAACAACTTCGTCAACGGTCATTGTACTAGTATCACGTGCTTCTCCAATGGCTACTACTATGTGTTCAAACTTCGGTAGTAGTGATCGCAAAATTTTTTCAACAACTTCACTTTGCTCCATTTGCTTTCCATACTGCCGCATTTGATGAACGACAGACTTTACTCTCGAGGTATAATCCACGATTGAATCGGTCTCCTTCATCTTCAACGACTCGAACTCGCCTCTTAACATTTGAAGCCGCACCTTCTGTACTTTCTCCTCTCCTTGAAGAGAAACTCGTAATATATCCCAAGCTTGTTTGGAGGTAGTAGCTTCAGCCACCTTCTCAAACATCACGTCATCTAACCCTTGGTGGATTAGACTAAGTGCCTTCTGATCATTTCGACGGTTCTTATTAAGAGCTTCTTTTTCGGCTTGGGATATTTCTGCACCTTGTGCTGGAACTGGAACTACGTAACCATTTTCGACAACATCCCAAACATCATGGGCTCCAAGGATGGCTTTCATTTTAATACACCAATTTTTGTAATTGGTTTTGGTGAGCTGGGGAAAGTTGTAACTGTTGACATTCATTTTTTTCGGGTAGGGTCTCTCAACACTCAAAATATATTTGGAGAAAAATAAGAAACCTCACAAGGGTTTTTGTGATTCGGAAACCAAATATAATTCTTTTCTGATGTGGAAGATCAGACTACGCTGCAACCACAGAGCATACTTGGAATTAAACTCGGCTCTGACACCACTTTGTTAGACAAGTTGGAGAGGAATATCAAAGAAAACAACTTATAAGAGATGAAAGACTTAATACTTTCTATTTGTTTCTTTGAATTGGATAATTACAACCTTCATACCATGCTCTATTTATAGTGCAAGAGAAACAATTATAACCATTCATTGTGCAACAATAAAAACATAAACTAATACACCATTAACTCTAAATTATCACCACACAAAATCCACCAACTCTAGTGTTTCAATTTCTACCACATAAATAAATTAAGTTTATTATTTTAACACAACCTTCAACATATTACTCCCATGAATATCATCTTTCAGTCTCTTTAGTGTTTTTGCAATGCAGTCCTTAGTATATTGAACAATGAATTCTCCATCTTGAAAAATCTCCATGTCACCAATCGATATTAACTCCACAACGTTATCCTCATTATCTACATGTCCATATAGAGCATAAGCTTTAATATGCTGCAATGATGCATTTTGTGACTCAAGAAGCGCAAGCAATGGTACTATTTCACCATCATGAGCAATAATAGCTTGGTTATGTTCCTCCTATGCCAGTCTTTCAAGTTCAAAAGCTGATATTGATTTAAGTTTTAAATCAGAGAACTGAAGCATTTCAATTAAGGTCCTAACAACTCCTTTTCGAATAAGATGGAACTTGCTATCCGAATTAGCGACAACGAATTGACCCAATAACAAGTAGAAACATGTTATTGTTGGGGAATTCCGGTAGAATGAAGCCTTGAATGTCTGTAAAAAATGTCTCTCAATCTTTGTTGAAGAAATCTAATAAAATGATGCATGGATAATTCTGAAGTCGTGACGAAAACTTCTAGATTGAATCTTATTTGGCGGTTCTACCAAATAGATCAATCGGATAAAATCAGAAATGACAAGAACTTAGAATGAATTTTTGTTGTGAAGAAAAGTGAACCAAAAATTGCAGAGAACATTGCAAAAACTCTCTTTGTAAGTGTTGTCAATGCCAGGTTTTGTAGACCTGATACAAACAGTCGCAACTCTTCAGAACAGAAGTGTTGCGAAAGGACATGTCCATTCGAGCAGCTGCAACAGTTCAAAGCAGAAGTGTTGCGAAAGGTAGCTCCCAGACCCTCATAGGTAAGTATCGTAATAGAACTCGAACAAGCGAGCACTCCGCACTCTCCTAACTTATTCGATGAAATATTACGACTGCATTAGTCAACTAGTTGATCCAATTACACTAAAATACCAACAATCCTCCCCCATTTTAGTGTAATCCATGATTAACTAGACAAAATCACAACAAATAACAAACTTATGCATAAATAAAATATCGTGACGATTGAATTTCATCTTAGTATATTACACATTCCAAGTATTCGAATAACTAAAGGTGTCACTATGGATTGAACCTTGGTTATCCATCTTCAATACTCGAAGATAATATATACATAAGTTAACATTCTAACATGTTCTTACTTGACACTATCTTTTACTAGCCTTGTGTACCTATCCTTCATAAGCATATCAAAGTCAACTCCAAGCTTCTTGAAGCGGCTAAACTTCATGCTTATCTAGGTAGCCTTTTTTCTCTTGCACCTGCGTATGCAATTTTTCAAAAAGGCTATTAAGAAGTTAAACTTCAACCTCCTTTACTTGCAGGTCTGAACACACACCTTGGGATGTTTTAATCAGTGTATTCCAATCCCTAGATGTTAAGCTTTCCTCATTGAATTCAACACCTAACGTCATATTAGGTGGGGATTGGGTATCTTAACGTGAGAGATTTTAGATGGACTTTAATTTCATCCCCACAGCCGACTTTTGCACAATATCTTTCCTTAACCCTTTGGTTATATGATCGGCTAAATTATGCTCAGTTTTTACAAACTCAGATTCCATTGTCGAATCACTCACACAAGTTTGTTTCTTAGACACCCAAGAAGTAGCACCTCCCCTAAGAAGAAACACTCATCCACTTGCGGAAGAACTATACCCATAAGAAAAATAACTTGTATCCGATTAACCTTTAGAAAGCGAAGGAAGCCATTAGAAATGCGCCATGTGGCATTATGTTGACCGGTCAACTTTGACTTTTGACTGACAAGTGTCAGTCAACCATTGACATGTCAACCCCAAAAGTTAAACCAATGTCACATTAGATGACGGTCAACTTTGACTATTGACTGACACGTGTCAATCAACCATTGACATGTCAACCCCAAAAGTTAAACCAATGTCACATTAGATGATGGTTAAAGTTGAAAACACTATATGTGTTTTCAATGCTTTTGTAGTACATTGGTTTCAGTATTGCAAATTGATGTGGCCATATAATGAATGACCATAATTTGTATAAGGGAAGTCTTGTTTGGGTGAATAAGTTGATGCGATTTGTACATTTTCATTCAAATGGATATTGATTCGAATCAGAACCAGTTTCGGATACAACAGTAGATAAATTATGAATGGAGATTCATGTTGGTGACCTCTCGCTAGGAAATTTAGCGGTTCTATTTTAAATGCACCAGCCGAGTAACGAACCTAGGTCTGTACCGTGGCAGGTTTCTTCTAGTTGAACCTAAAATCTCAGATTTTCATTAATAATGTTCATAGATTTTATGAAGTTTCATTGTTTAATCTTTGAATTTATGGAGAAATTCGGCTTGATAACAAAATATTTTCGTAGATTGTTGAATTTCGGTTTTTTCACCGGATGAAATTCGTTTGGATCTATGAAGAAATGGTTATTATTTTTTTAATGTTCAAAATCATGTTTGAATCGATTATGTTCGATTTCGGGTATTTTCACGATATTTTCATAGAAAAAAGTTGCATTTTTTGAATTATTTTGGGTAAATGGCAAGTTTTTGTTCATTTTTTGGTAAAAATAATGAAACCATTGGACTCAGGACGCTGAAAAACCCTAGGAAAGGTCTAGTTAGAGGCCGGAATCGATTTTGAAATGATTTAAAATCTGAATTCGTTTTTCTATAGTTTGCAAGCGATTCTGAATCCGTTGCAAAATTCGTTGCAGAATGGAAAGTTGCGATGGTTCATTTGCGACAACTTGAGAGGGATTCTGGTTCCGTCAGAAAGTCCGTCGCAAAATGAAAAGTCAGGATGGTTAGTTTTTGTGACAGCCGTTTGTGACGGTTCATGATCTGGCGATGCTTCGTGTAGCAGTTTTGGCAACGTTTTTGTGATCTATTGCGACGCTTTTAGAAGTGTTACCAGAAACAAGGCTACTGGTTGATATGGTAACGATTTTCAGAACGTTGCCAGAATATTTTTTTTGTGTCACAAGAAAGAATGTAAGTGGAGCAATTTTGGTTACATGATCGAGGAATAGATTTCCATTAGGACTTGTTTAGATTTCCATTTATATTCATTCTCAGTTTTTTATGAATATTATGATTGATTGGCAACCAATCAAATGCGTTGTGGTGGCCAGTAACATAAAAGTTTAGCTTTTATGAATTATCAATCGGTGATTGATCCAATTACACTAAAATATCAACAGTTATATACCTTCAAATCACTTTCATCGGTGAGAATTGCATCCTGGATAGCAACTCCAAAAACTACCGCCTCATAAACTGTTGTCTCATCCAGGTTAATGTTTTTGGCTCCTAGGCAGGCAGTCCTCAACCTTATTAAAGCTCTAGTATTAGTGATAATAACCTTCTTGTGCTTCCTCATGAATGTGGCAACCAAGTCATTAACAAGCCAATAATCAAATTCCTCACCTCCAAAATGAGTATCACCAGCAATAGTTTTTACTTCAAATTGTTCCTCTTCAATAGCCAAAAGAGAGACAACAAAAGTACCTCCATCAGTATCAATGATCAACACATTCATCTCCTTAACATTTCTCTCCAACCTTTCATCGAACAACTTGTGAGCTCTACTTAATTACCAATTGCAATTATCCAAAATGCACTCTCCCTTCTTCAACCCTCCTTGATCAACATTCACCCCATTCAACTCAGACTAATCCATCAATTTTAAGTTGAATCCAGAATGTAAATCACCAAAAATACTCATATTTAAATTTTCATCAATGCCTAACCACAGTTCATATGCAATTGCATTAGCAAGCCATGAATTAAGCATTGCTTCCATTACTGCCCATTCTGGAACTAAGAATTCCAAATCCAGATTAACATCTTCCTTCAATCGTAGAATAACCCCACCATTTTCATGACAATATGCCACATACACACCAGGTTCAACATATGGCTACACCCACACCCACCCAAAAATTCAACCGGGGGTAAAATTTTCCCCACCCCCATTCCCTCAGGTGAAAATTTTCAGACACCCATCGAATCGGATGCTACGGGTTTCGGATTATCCCCGCCCTATTGACATCCCTAGTTTCATCATCAATTATACAATAAATAGTCTGCTCCAACGTGCTGAGCATAAAATGTTTAGCTGGGTTGAAAACCCAAATAGGTAAAAAAAATGAAATTGGATAATGGAGAAATCAGTGAGATCAATTTGTATAACTACTCTCACGACACAAAACCATTCCAGATCCTGATATCAAAGAGAAATCAACAACAAATCAAAGACTTATAGAAAATAACATAACGAAAGCTATTAAGGCACAAAAATCTAACAAAGCTATTAATACTCGTAGAACCTCTTCTAACATTCTACAGCTTTTGCTTGTTCTTTTCCTTTCGGTAATAGTATCTTTCATACTTGGAATTTAGAATGATATTGCTTCCATAAAATTTTTCGAACAAACTCAACATGGCCAGACAAATATTAACATAATATGTCATTAAGAACCAACAATTCCCAAACCATTGTAGAAAATAAGAATAAACTTGAAAATGCAACAAACCATAACACAACAAAATGCCAACAAGCAAAAGACTGAAATAAACATCCGCCTACTCTAGAACATGACTAAAAACAAATCTTTGAGGGTCGGAAAAATTTTTGAAAAGTAGTTCTGGTAGCATCATCCTCCCATTCAGCATTTGCCCACCAATCTTCCTCTGCTTCAATCACCATTTCATTTATCTTGGTACTATCACGGTTTAGTGGAAGCTCTCTGAGCAATGAACAATAAACTATCTTCATTTTCTTGAGGCACCGGAAATGCAATACCTTCTGAGATATGCTCTTAAGTTCTCGTAGATTCTCCAATTCAAGAATTTCAAGTTTTGCGAACGGCTCAAGTGAAATGCCACCCAACTCCACAGTGCTGATTATCTCTTTCATCTGCTCACACCTTTTCACCCTCAAAATTTCCAGATTTTGAGCAGGTGCGACGCACGTCAACTCTTGCAAACTTGAGCTGCTTTCTATTGTTACTTCTTCAAGTCTTTCAAAGCTTCTCTCCCTTAGCAACTCCGTATCAATAATGAGTTTCCTTAAATTTTCAGCATTATGGACTTCTAGTATAAGAAGATTCTTCATAGCAAGTAAGGGTGAAATGTCAAGCAACTCTGAACCCCAAAAAACTTCAAGGGAGAGAGATTGCATACAGCTTGTCAACTTGGGACTGCAGAATAATTTTTCTAGTGCAGAATTACAAGCAATTGTAATGCTCAATACCTGGAGATGCTTCAAGCCCAATAATGGATCAATATCCATGTTTCGGACTGAAAGAATGTTATCTCCCAATTCTTCAACAAAAAATCCACAACGGAACATTTTCAAAACTTGCAATGAAGACAAACTATATATTAACTTCTTGGGAAGAACACGAAGTTGACAATTATGTTCTAACTTCAAACACTTTAACTTAGTCAACATCTTCAGCTCGATTGGTAAACTGTAAATCCATGTATGTGACAAATTAAGATATTGTAATGAAGCCAGATTTGATATCTCTCGGGGTACTTCTTCTACACCACTATGTGACAAAACCAGAACTGTTAGTGCATCCATAAATTGCGAAAATTCACCTTTGATCCAAATGAAGGGATTATGATAGAGTAGAAAGGTTGCAAATTTAGGTGGAACACTTGCAATATTCTGAACAGAATCTGTCATTTTGGCAATCCATCCTACAGTTTCCAATGCTTTATCATCCATTGCCTCAATTAATTGAGCATTTTTAAACAATTGAGACTTAAATGCTAATGATAAAGCATAATCATGAATCATATCATGCAAACTGACATAATTATGTTCCTCTAACAATACAGAGGATCCAGTGAGTGTCTCTAGAGTATTATATCCTACATTCAAAACATCTTGTTGATGACCTAAAAGTTGTTCACAAATCCAAAAATCTATCAACTCATTCTTAGGGATTGAGTAATCCTCTGGGAACAAGCTAAAGTAAATGATACAGGATCCAGCCATGTCACTGGGCAAACTATCAAAAGTCAAACTTAACATAGCTACAATGTGATCATAAAAAACAAAGCCACTATAGGAACTTGATTGTACATCCTGCAGAGCATATTTCCAATCTTTATATGTTGTCAGGCCAGCCATGCAACGAACAACAGTACACAGGGCCAATGGCCAACCTTGACATTTTCGAGCTATGAGCTAAGCCATTTTGAGAATTTCCGGATCGTCGAATTTATATTCCCCAAGATTTTCTTTGAACAACTTCCAAGCAGCGGCCTCTTGCAGAACATTAACTCTTATAATCGCTTGAGCACCCAAACTGCGGCATACAGGTTCAGAGTGAGATGTAAAGATTTCCTTAAAATTATTAATCTTAGTTCCTGGTTCAACACAAGGAACCCCGACGTCTGAGAGTCGGAAAGGCTCCCATACACTATCCAAAATCACCATAAACTTCTTTAGGGACAGAATTTGAGCTAGGGCAGTGGATTTCTCATGGAAGCTTTTGTGCACCCAATTTGAATCAAAATCCCCAATTGTTTCCCAGATTTCATCCTGAACCTTCTCTACAGATAGATGGAAGGATATAGTGACCCAAATCAGAGGATCAAAACGATGAGTAATTTCTAATTTGTTGAAGGTTTCTAGCATAAGGGTAGTTTACCAACTCCCTTCATGCCGACTAAGGTGATGATTCTGTGTTCTTCATCCATGAGGTTTCTCCATATATGGTCTAAAGTGTCTTGTGCACCCACTATTCTTCCCACCTCAAACATGGTTGATTTGTTAGTGTTTACTAGTAAAAGAGAAGTGTACAAATGAAGGAATAATTAGGCTGCATTATTAGCATTGAAAGGACGTTTTAGAGTTGCAGGAAATAGAGATGAGAAGATATTTTAGAATCTGATTTTTATTTTAATTCGTCTCATAACACAATATATAATGAATAAAGAAAAACTAAAAGCTAGAAAGTAGGAAATTCAAATCTAATTTAAATAAACTATAAGCTAACTAATGACTAAGTCTATCTAAAAATATGAATAATTCAAAACAAATTAAATCAGAATATAAACCAACTTGAGCAATTATTGTAACACTCCTCCTTTGATCAGGGAACGGTTTGACTGAAATTTTTGGTTATGGTCATTGGTCATTGGCTTTGGTCATTGGTCATTGGTCATTGGTCATTAGTCATGTGGAGTTAAAACAGCTCCTCATCATGTCGATTGTTCATGGCAGCATTGGCTTCAATGTGTTTCCTGCAAACTTTCTCCCTGTGACCTGGTTCTCCACATCGATTGCATTTAACATCCGGTCTCCACCAACACCTATATGGTGGATGATTTTTCTTCTTGCCGTGTGGACAAGTCTTCTTATTTTCGTCAACGAACTTTGCTCGAAAAGTGCCTTCCATCATGCCTTATTCTCTCATGAGTCTCCTATGTTCTTGAGCCTGTAGGGAATACACTAGCTCCGACAAAGTTATTGTTGATAAATCATTTGTATTCTCTAGGGCTGTAAGACATGCTTCATACCTTTCAGGAATTGTGGCTAGTATCTTTTCTACTAGTCGAGTATCAGAAAAATCGGTGCCAAGTAATCTGATTTTGTTTGCTATTTTGAGCAATTTATCAAAGTACTCCTTGGTGGTTTCAGATTCCTTCATTTTCTGCATTTCAAATTCTCGAATGAGATTGAGAACTTGCATTTTCTTAGTCTTTTCCATTCCTGAATACTCCTTCTTTAAATATTCCCAAATAGCATTTGCTGATTTGAGACTCATAATTCGGGTGAAAATCGAAGCGGAAACTGCTGCAAATAAAGACGCCTTTGCCTTGGATTTTCTTGTCTTTCTCTCCTCATAAGTTTTCATTTGTGCCACTGTAGGATTATTGGGCAAATCACCCAATTCATAATCTTCTTCTACAGCTTCCCAAAGATCTAAAGTATCCAATTAAGCTTCCATTTTTACTGCCCAGATTTGATAATTGTCACCATCCAAA
Source organism: Euphorbia pulcherrima (assembly GCA_947683365.1). NCBI lineage: Eukaryota > Viridiplantae > Streptophyta > Magnoliopsida > Malpighiales > Euphorbiaceae > Euphorbia > Euphorbia pulcherrima. Next base: position 13,730,184 of record CANTUS010000016.1, read on the forward strand.
ATTGGTGGTGCAAGATGTGAAGTATTTGATTCTCCTTCCATCAGGTCCCGTAAGAACAATTAACGCTATGGTACAACTGTTAGTGTTTATTAGTAAAAGAAAATTGTACAAATGAAGGAATAATTAGGCTGCATTATTAGCATTGAAAGGACGTTTCAGAGTTGCAATAAATAGAGAAGAGAAGGTATTTTAGAATCTAATTTCTATTTTAATTCATCTCATAACAGTATATATAATGAATAAAGAAAATCTAAAAGCTAGAACGTAGGAAATTCAAATCTAATTCAAATAAACTGTAAGATAACTAATGACTAAGTCTATCTAAAAATATAAATTATTCAAAGCAAATTAAATCAGAATATAAACCAACTTGAGCAATTATTGTAACATTCCTCCTTTGATCAAAGGTTTGACTGAAATTTTTGGTTATGGTCATTGGTCATTGGCTTTGGTCATTAGTCAGTGGTCATTGGTCATTGGTCATTGGTCATTGGCCATTGGTCATGTGGAGTTAAAACAACTCCTCCTCATTATGTCAATTGTTCATGGCAGCATTGGCTTCAATGTATTTTCTGCAAACTTTCTCCCTGTGACCCATTTCTCCACATCGATTGCATTTAACATCCGGTCTCCACCAACACCTATATGGTGAATGATTTTTCGTCTTGCAGTGTGGACAAGTCTTCTTATTTTCGTCAATGAACTTTGCTCGAAAAGCGCCTTCCATCGTGCCTTCTTCTCTCATGAGTCTCCTTTGTTCTTGAGCCTGTAAGGAATGCACTAGCTCCGACAAAGTTATTGTTGATAAATCATTTGTACTCTCCAGGGCTGTAAGACATGCTTCGTACCTTTCAGGAATTGTGACTAGTATCTTTTCTACTAGTCGAGTATCAGAAAAATCGGTGCCAAGTAATCTGATTTTGTTTGCTATTTTAAGCAATTTATCAAAGTACTCCTGGATGGTTTCAGATTCCTTCATTTTCTGCATTTTAAATTCTCGAATGAGATTGAGAACTTACATATTCTTGGTCTTTTCGTTTCCTGAATACTCCTTCTTTAAATATTCCCAAATAGCATTTGTTGATTTGAGACTCATAATTTGTGTGAAAATCGAAGCTGAAACTGCTGCAAATGAAGACACCTTTGCCTTGGATTTTCTTGTCTTTCTCTCCTCATAAGTTTTCATTTGTGCCACTGTAGGATTATTGGGCAAATCACCCAATGCGTAATCTTCTTCTACAGCTTCCTAAAGATCTAAAGCATCCAAGTAAGCCTCCATTTTTACTGCCCAGATTTGTCACCATCCAAAATTGGTAGTGCGAGATGCGAAGTATTTGATTCTCCTTCCATCAGGTCCCGTAAGAACAATTAACGCTCTGGTACCACTGTTAGTGTTTATTAGTAAAAGAAAATTGTATAAATGAAGGAATAATTAGGCTGCATTATTAGCATTGAAAGGACGTTTTAGAGTTGCAAAAAATAGAGAAGAGAAGGTATTTTAGAATCTGATTTCTATTTTAATTCATCTCATAACAGAATATATAATGAATAAAGAAAAACTAAAAGCTAGAAAGTAGGAAATTCAAATCTAATTCAAATAAACTATAAGATAACTAATGACTAAGTCTATCTAAAAATCTGAATTATTTAAAACAAATTAAATCAGAATATAAACCAACTTGAGCAATTATTGTAACATGATTGATGAAGAAAAAATAATCAAGATGTTAATTTGAGAAAGAAAGGAGAAATCCGAATGAAGAATACAAGCATAAACACCCCCTCAATATAAAAAGAGGGAGTATTATTATTAATAAATGACTTTTGTGAGTTGTCCACGATGTTCATTAATCATTTTTAGTACAAGCATTCTATATTGTTTTTAGTGCAAGCATTCTATATTGTATGTGAAATAGAAAAACTGATTAAAAAATAATTACCTCTCTTGTCTAAGAGCACCCCGCCCGCCATAGATTTTATTCAAACATGTTACCTCTAAAGTTACAACTTCAGTCTCTACCACTAACAACTATTAGAGTTGTTCGTAAAGTTGACTATGCATCACTAGAATACAAGTGAAATAGTCTAAAGCCCTGAAGAATTAATATTGTATTGTTTGAAGTTGCCCTATAAACATATTCTTATATATGTGAAATTAGGCAGATTTTGCATTCACGACCATTGGATGAGCGGATGATATTTTGTCTACTTGTGCTAAGAGGCAAAATAATGTTTACCTTGTAAAAAACAACGTAAACATAAAAGTGGCGGAGGCAGGGGGGCCGGTGGGTCACGTGACCCACCAGCGTCAGAACTCCCACCTACCTTGATAGGTTCCGATAACTTCAAGGCTTGGAGTTTGAGCTTGGTCTGATATTCTCTGATCTGCCTGCGTTTCTTCTAAGGGGGAAGACGGAAAAGGATTCTTTAAATTTGGGACTTGGTCACATTTATACATTTCAGTCAATCTCAACCATCCATCCAGTTTTAATGGTTGAGATATAATTCCACTGTAGGCCCCACATACAACTAAAAGTCAATCCAAACCATTATAATTGGATGGATGGTTGAGATTAACTGAAATGTACAAATGTATCAATTTTCAAATTTAAAGAATTTTTATCTGAGGAAGACATAGGGTCTTTCTTTTTAATTAAAATTCCAAGCCAAAAACTCGTCGTTTTGGGCTAGGGTTTGTTGGGGAATTCCGGTAGAATGAAGCCTGGATAATTTTGAAGTGGTGACGAACACTTTCAGATTGAATCTTATTTGGCGGTTCTACCAAATAGATCAATCGGATAAAATCAGAATTGACAAGAACTTAGAATGAATTTCTTGTTGTGAAAAAGTGAACTAGATTGCAACCAGATTCCTAAAAATGTTGCCAATGCCAGATATTTATAAGCCTGATATGAACAGTTGCAACTCTTTAGAATAGAAGTGTTGCGAAAAGACATGTCCATTCAAGCAGCTGCAACAGTTCATAATAGAAGTGTTGCGAAAGGTAGCTCCCGGACCCCCGTAAGCTAAGTATCGTAATAGAACTCGAACAAGCGTGCACTCCGCACTCTCCTAACTTGTTCGATGAAATATTACGACTACATTGGTCAACTAGTTGATCCAATTACACTAAAATACCAACAATCCTCCCCCATTTTAGTGTAATCCATGATTAACTAAACAAAATCACAACAAATAACAAACTTATGCATAAATAAATATCATGACGATTGAATTTCATCTTAGTATATTACATATTCCAAATATTCGAATACCAAAGCTGTCACTATGGATTGAACCTTGGCTATCCATCTTAAATACTCGAAGATAATATACACATAAGTCAACATTCTAACATGTTCTTACTTGACACTGTCTTTTACTACCCTTGTGTCCCTATCCTTCATAAGCATATCAAAGCCAAGTCCAAGCTTCTTGAAGCGGCTAAACTTCATGCCTATCTAGGTAGCCTTTTTACTCTTGCACCTGCGTATGCAATTTTTCAAATAGGCTATTAAGAAGTTAAACTTCAACCTCCTTTACTTACAGGTCTGAACACACACCTTGGGATGTTTTAATCAGTATGTTCCAATCTCTAAATGTTAAGCTTTCCTCATTGAATTCAGCACCTAACGTTATATTAGGTGGGAATTGGGTATCTTAACATGAGAGATTTTAGATGGACTTTAATTTCATCCCCATAGCCGACTTTTGCCCAAGATCTTTCCTTAACCCTTTGGTTATATGATCGGCGAAATTATGCTTAGTTTTTACAAACTCAGATTCCATTCTCGAATCACTCACACAAGTTTGTTTTTTAGACACCCAAGAAGTAGCATATCCCCCAAGAAGAAACACTCATCCACTTACGGAAGAACTATACTCCTCATAAGAAAAATAACTTGTATCCGACTAACCTTCCAAAACAGAAGGAAGCCATTAGAAACGCGCCATGTGGCATTATGTTGACCGGTCAAATTTGACTTTTGACTAACACGTGTCAATCAACCATTGACATGTCAACCCCAAAAGTTAAACCAATGCCACATTAGATAACGGTTAAATTTGGATAAGGATAAGTTTTTGGCAACGCTTAATTTCACTAAAGTGTTGCCAAAACTGCTCCATTTACATTCTTTCTTGCGACATAAAAAAAATTCTGGCAACACTCTGAAAATCGTTACCATATCAACCAGTAGCCTTGTTTCTGGCAACACTTCTAAACGCGTCGCAATAGATCACAAAAGCGTTGCCACAACTGCTACATGAAGCATCACCATAGAACATGAACCGTCACAAACGGTTGTCACAAAAACTAACCGTCCTGATAAAATGATGCATGGATAATTCTAAAGTGGTGATGAATACTTTCAGATTGAATCTTGTTTGGCGGTTCTACCAAATATATCAATCGGATAAAATCAGAATTGACAAGAACTTAGAATGAATTTCTTGTTGTGAAAAAGTGAACCAGATTGCAACCAGATTCCTAAAAATGTTGCCAATGCCAGATATTTATAAGCCTGATATGAACAGTTGCAACTCTTCAGAACAGAAGTGTTGCGAAAAGACATGTCCATTCGAGCAGCTGCAACAGTTCATAATTGAAGTGTTGCGAAAGGTAGCTCCCGGACCCTCGTAAGCTAAGTATCGTAATAGAACTCGAACAAGCGTGCACTCCGCACTCTCCTAACTTGTTCAATGAAATATTACGACTGCATTGGTCAACTAGTTGATCCGATTACACTAAAATACTAATAGGGTTAACCCTCAGCCAAAACGACGACGTAGTTGTAGGCGTTTAATGAAAATTAAAGACTTACCTGCAGCATTTCTATTCATCGTCCTTCACTCTTCTCCTTCAAGGCTTCAACTTCATGGATTCACATCGGATTCGCTCATGGGAAAGTAGCCGCGGCTCCGTTCCTTGCATCCACTCCCACTAATATAAATTGGGGTTTAAGGTTTGTAAATATAATTTATGTGTAAATTGATGTTGAAATAGCTAAATGGAGATAGAGAATTAATCAATAATATGAATGTGTTTGAACTATGTGAATTTGAAGTGTTAATTTGTTGAAATAGAAAATTTGAAGTTGAAATTATGTATTTATTGTATATTGTATTTGTTGAACTGAATTAGTAAAATTAAAAAAATTGTTGAATTTGATTGTAGTTTTGTATTATAGAATAACATCGTTAGTAGTGAAAATAAGATTGTTAGTATTGAAATTAAATTGTTTTGTTATTTTATTATTGCGTTTTAGGTAATAGGATGGTAGATTAGAGACATGGAAAAATCTATAATTAAATGGAGGATATCCCAACCCAAACCGTCATTAAATGGTAGTAGAATAAATGTTAAATTAGACTTTAAATGTGTATACGTACTTGAGTTTGCTACATTGTCCCCCTTTTGTACAGTATAATTTAGTTTGAGTCGAATTAAATTTTTTTATATATAACTGTGACCCATCGAATGAAAATCCTAGCTACGCCATTCACCATAAACTACACTGGTGAAATTAATATTTTACCTCTCTTGTATATGAGCACATAATTTTGGTTGGTTCAGTTGTATTAATGATTTTTAATACAAACATTTTATATTGTTTGAACTTCCCTGTAAACATTTTCTTATATATTTGAAATTAATATTTACCTCTCTTATATATTAGCACATCAGTTTGGTTAGTTTAGCTATTATTGAAAATTTTATTTTCTGAAATAGTTTAAAATAGAAGAAACGCATAAAACAATTTATTTAAACCTAACAAGACAAAAAGCAACAAAGTTCCCAAATGTTCTTTAATGCTAATAAAAGAAATGTTTGCAAGGTGGATTTTTATATATGGCATCGGATTTTTAATACCTTCTGTAACTAACGGTTGAATATTTATAAGGGACCATTTAATTAAAATAAAAAAATATATAAATATTCTTTCATAATACTCAACCGTTGGATTGAGAAAATATATTAAATACCTTTTACCGTTTCTAATTTCCCTAGTATCTATGCGCCATGACAAATAAAATAGTCCAAAGCTATGAAACTTTAACTATTTTAATTAAAAATAGAAGCAAATAAAGCAGACTCAAACTCTATTTTAAAAATTCATGCTTAGTCTCGTTTAGGTCTTGTTTAGGCCATATTTTAAAGTTTGCTGTTCGATTTTACGTTCCCATGACGCTCCCAGGTCCCTAACCGATTTATTACCGCTTAGGCACCGTTTAATTCGATTTTTTCCGCCTAGACGACGCCTGAATTCAATTTTTTAAGATATCGATATCTATAATAATTATAGTTTGATATTTTTAACCTACTAAAAATAGCATATTTTTAACCTACATAAAAGTATTTTCACAATAAAAGTCTCATTTTTATTTTTAAATATATTTTAAATTATGTTTTTTAATATTTTATAATTTATTTTTTAGTTGAAATATATTTTTATATATAAATAATAAAAAAGTTAAAAAATTACAAATCCGTCTAAGTCACCGTCAGGCCCCGCCTAAACCCTTTAGAGCTCTAGTCACCCGATTAGCGGTCTAGCACTTTTTAAAACACTGAACTCAAATATTATTAAAAAGAAAAAAAAATAATAATTAAAAAAAATAAAGAGTAATGCTTACATTTTTTATTTTTAATAGCAAACGACTTTCTAGGGATAATATTGCCCCATTTATTTTTCTTTTAGGTCCCTTGACGTTCCTCATAATTTTTCTAAGAGTTTGAAACCCCTTGCTCATGTGAAGATCGGATGCTGACCGTAAGACGTCGTTGTTAGCATCATTTTATACTTGATCATCCTCCATGCTAGATAGCAACGTGGGTTGCTTAACCATAAACATGAAGCTTCACAATGATAAACACCATTAGATTTTTAGAAATAGGGATATTTTAATAATGAATTTTGTGAGCTGTCCATGATGTACATTAACGATCTCAATGCAAGAATTTTATGTTGTCCGAAGTCGTCCTCTGAACCAATTCAAAGGGCACAAAAAAAAGGCGTTATGTGAAATTAATAATTACCTCTCTTACTTGACACATCATGAGATAGCATTTTTTAAAAAAATTAAAAATATTCGAAACTAAAACTTGAATCCAACTATTTAAATAAAAAAAGACAAAAATCGGTAGTTGAAATATTTGCAAACGTGGACTATGCATCATTAGATAAAAGTGAAATAGTCTAAAGCACGAATATTTCAATTTAAATAATTTGAACTCTTTTTTTTTTTGGCGTTTTGGTACTTGGAAGACTTTTTAGTTTTAGCCTTGGATCATTTCAAGGATTATGCCTAAGTACAGATGGGCATGAGCTCTGCCTAATCAAGCCTATCCATAAAATTAGTAGCCCAACCCATTGGAAATAAAAGTCGGGCTCCGACCGGACTTTTATAAAATAATTAAAATCCAAGCCCGGCCCGAGATCCTACCAATTAATATAAGAAAAAGTACACAAATAAGCTATAAAGCCCATTAAGAATTTCAAAAAAAAAACTTTAGCCCAAAACTTTTATACCTAAAATAGGGGCGAAGCACAACGTTTGTACATTCCTTCACATTCAACAACTTTTTTACGTTCTGCTGGTATAAATGTGTTTTATGTTTGACTGAGATTTTGTTTAGTCACACCTGGTATAATGCTGGTATAAATATATTTTTTGTTTGTTCTGTTAGTATAAACTTGGTATAGGGCTAGTATAAATGTATCATGTGTTGATTGCTATTTAATTTAATCACACCTGGTGTAAATATGCTAAAATGATGGTATAAATGTGGTTTTTGTTTGATTTATTTCATAAAAATAGATGCTTGTGTTTGGTTTTGTTTTTCACACGTGGTATAAATGCTGATATAAAGTGGTTTTTGTTTGATTTTTTCATAAAATAAATTTTTATGTTTTTGATTCTTAACACATGATGCTAGTATAAATGTGATTTTTGTTTGATTTCTTTCATAAAAATAGATGCTTATGTTTGATTTTGCTTTTCACACATGGTATAATGCCGGTATAAAGTGGTTTTTTATTGATTTCTTTCATAAAATCGTTATGATTTTAGTTCTTCACACCTGGTATAATGCTGGTATAAATGTGGTTTTTGTTTGATTTCTTTCATAAAAATAGATGCTTATGTTTGGTTTTATTTTTCACACCTAGTATAATGCTGGTAAAATATTGGTATAAAGGGATTTTTGTTTAATTTCTTTCATAAAATAGATTTTTATGGTTTTGGTCCTTCGCACATGGTATAATGCTGATATAAATGTGGTTTTTGTTTGATTTCTTTCAAAAAAAATATGCTTATGTTTGGTTTTGTTTTTCACACATGGTATAATGCTGGTATAAAGTGGTTTTTGTGTGATTTCTTTCACAAAATAGAGTTTTATGGTTTTGATTCTTCACACCTGGTATAATGCTGGTATAAATGTGGTTTTTGTTTGATTTCTTTCATAAAAATAGATATGCTTATGTTTGGTTTTCTTTTTAACACCTGGCATAATGAAAGTAAAATGCTTGTATAATGCTGGTATATCATCTGTTACATATCTTCAAAAATAAAAACTCAAAAAAAGTATATTATCATGGATCAACTTTCAAAGATAAAAACGAGACGAACAAAAAACTCCAAAGCGGCATATAAAAAAATTAACGATTTGCGAGATATATGCAAAACAAAGTAAAAAATATTAAAAAGGGAAGGAATCTATTGCTGGGAGAGGAACGTATGGTTTTGAAAGAGTAAAATTTAAAACCTGACCAAAGGATTAATTATAAAAGTAGAGTGTAATTAAATAGCGGTGATAAATTGAGTCTCCAGTACCGATAGGTTAGAGCTATTTCCTAGTATTTATACATAGGGTTTCATGTACAAAGCTATATAACAATATGACATGCATACCCTTACACACATATATAACTAATTATATCATATAATGCTAACAAGTCCCCTCAAGTTAAGCAGGGTTAGAAACTATAGCCAACTTGTCTCGTAAGAAGCGAAAGCGAGAAGAAGATAGTGGTTTCGTCAGAACATCGGCCACTTTGTAAACGGTCGAGATGTAATGAGCAAAAAGTTGTTTTGACTAAACTCGTTCGCGAACGAAGTGAAAATCAAGTTCTAGATGCTTGGTCCGATGATGAAACACAGGATTGGCTGTAAGACAAGTTGTACTAAGATTATCGCACCAATGTGTAGGGGATGACGACAAAAGAAAACCAATATCACGGAGGAGCATATCAAGCCAAGCCAACTCAGAAGTGGTGGTAATAAGGGCTTGATATTCTGCTTTGGTAGATGAGTGAGAAACCGTACGTTGTTTGCGAGAGGCCCATAAGATCACATTCGTGCCCTGAAAATTAGCGAAGCCAGTGGTGGATCATTTGTCATCGGGATCTCCAGCCCAATCAGAGTTTGAATAGTCATGTAGCTGTATATGAGACTAACGAACATAGCGTAAGCCAAAAGATAAAGTAGACCGAAGGTACCTCAAAATGCGTTTGAGAGCTTACCGATGGCTCTCTAGAGGACGATGCATAAATTGAGCAACCTTATAAATGGAAAAAGCTCTGTTAGGTCGTGTAATGGTCAAATATTCCAAACCACCCACGATACTACGGTAAAGAGTTGGATCATTGTAGGAAGAACCCCCTAAAGCTGATAGTGTAATGGTGTTATTGGCTGGTGTTGATACGCCTTTAAATTCCAACATCACGGCCTTTGCCACTAAATCATAGGTGTATATGTGTTGATTAAGAAAAAGAGCATCCGGATGACGTTGATGTTCAACACCAAGAAAGTATTTAGCAGGGCCAAGATTCTTTATAGCAAACTAGGATTGCAAGAAGCCAATGACATCCGAAGTGGCTGTAGTATTGTTGCTCAGAAGTAACAAATCATCGACATAAATTAGGCTAAAAATGGTACATGAGCCACGACGGAGATAATACAAGGAAATGTCTTCCTTAGACGTAGAAAAACCGTACTGAAGTAACACTTGCGTCAAACGTCAATGCTATATATGCGGAGACTGTTTAAGACCATAGAGTGATTTTAATAAACGATATAAATGAATAGGCCGAGATGGATCAGCAAACCCCTGTGGTTGAGTCATATACACTAGCTCATCAAGATCATCGTGGAGAAATGCATTGGAGACATCCAAATGTGTAATAGTCCAGTCAAAAGAGACTACCAGAGAAAAGAGTAACCAGATCGAAGTTGGCTTAACCACCGGACTAAAAGTATCATGGTAATCAAGTCTCGGCCTCTCATGAAAACCCTTGGCAACAAGTCATGCTTTATAGGGCTCAATGGAACCATCAGGAAGAAGCTCCATTTTAAAAATCCACTTGCACCCTACTACATTTGAGTCAGGTTGTGGTGGAACAAGTATCCAAGTGCCATTATGTATTAAGGCATTGTATTCATCAAGCATGGCTTTATGCCAGCACTCATGCTTCGAAGCAACTATATAGCAAGTCGGATTAATGGGTGCTACAACTTTCAGGCTGGATTTTGGTTTAGGCAGGTTACTAGTAGACTGGCGGGTAGTTATAGTTTTAGGAGGAGGTGGTGGTTTAGGATTACGGGTTGGCTTTAGGGTTGGCGGATTGATTGGTTTGATCTTTAGTGGAGCTGGTTTAGTGAACTTTGGGAGATCGATGACTAATGCAATTTTAGGTGCATTAGTCGTGGGTGTGCGAGGCTGTGGAGAATAAGTGGATGATGGTTGTTTGGTCGGCTGATATATGTGGTTTGGTGATGGTCACAGGTGAGATCGTGAATGGGAGAACTTGCTAAGGGTTGTGATGATAATGGTGGTTGATGGTGTGAGTTATTTGGAGGAATAAAAGGCGGTTGAAGATGTATGGTAGGGTTGTTGGTGGATTGAGATAACATAGCTGGAGGAACCGATTCACAAAGCGTCGAATAAGGAAACACCTGCTGATAAAAAATGACATGATGTGAGACGAAAAATTTATGAGAGATGGGATAAAAAAAGCGGTAATCCTTATGAACCTTACTATAACCCAAAAAGACACACTTACGAGAACGATAATTAAATTTGTGAGACGAATAAGGACGTAACCATGGATAACAAAGACAACCAAAAACATGCAACGACGAATAATCAGGTGTAGTATTGAACAATGTCAAATAAGGTGATGCATCATTAAGATTTGCAAGAGGCATACGATTGATAAGATAAACAGCAGTAGCAAACGAATTGGTCCAAAACTGCATAAGTAAATTTGCATGATTCAACAATTAGAGACCCGTTTCAACGACATGGCGATGTTTCCTTTCCGCTGCCCCATTTTGTTACATGGACAGGACATTCTATGTTCAATACCATGTTCAATGAGGTAATTTTTCATTGCGACAAATTCACCACCCCCATCAGATTGAAAAACCTTAATGGGGCGGCCAAAATTTTTCTCCACCACTGAATGAAACCTGATAAATGTACTCAAAACCTCGGACTTATAACGCAAAAAATATATCCAACTATATTTACTAAACGAATCATAAAGCAAAAGATAATAAGAATAACCATCATTAGATTGAATCAGGGAAGGACCCCAAACATGCGAACATATTAAATCAAGTGTTTCAGACACGCCAGAATCAGACAAAGAAAACGGGAGTTTGTGACTTTTACTAACTGCACAACTCGAACATAAACTAGGAATAAAACCATTATTCTTTGATAAAAATTAATATTATGACTATAGAGAAGCCGACGAACAATTGGGACAGCTGGATGACCAAGCCTCTCATGCTAGGTGGACAAGGAGGTGAGATGACACTGCACTGGAGCACGGAGACGAGACGGAAGAGCATAGAGTCCATTTCTATTCTGGCCGCGAAGAAGTACCTGTTTCGAACTCAGATCCTTCACAACAAAGAATTTATAAAAAAAAACTCCACAGAAACATCATTAGAGTTCGTTAGTGCACCGATAGATATCAAATTTGTATTTGAAGCAGGTACATAAAAAACATTAGACAATTTAAGAGAATTATTGATAACAAGAATAGACATAGACCCAATATGTTTGATAGGAAGAGATGAATCGTTACCTAAATGGACTTCCTCAAGACCAAAATACTCAGAGTCCAGGTTCAACTGTCCCAAATCCGATGCTGAATGATGTGTTGCTCCGCTGTCCATTATCCAGTTGTTATCAGGTGGCGGAAAGGTGGTATGATGAGAGGTTGTTTGGATTGGTTGTCAGTTTGGATGTGTTCTAGGTGACGGGAATTGTCGGGAAAGATGTTCAAAGCCCTGACAGTTGTGACAACGCATTGTGCCAATGATAAGAGGTGACGAAAAGGATGTCTGACGGCTATAAGTGGAGCCCGAGACCTGTTGATGCCCATAGGTCTACTGCTGGCCGTAACTCACATGTGACTGACCCCGGCAAAAATTCTGATCATGCGACTGAGTGGGATTCCCACGGCCTCGTCCCCTTCCACGGCCGCGTCCTGAACTTGGTTTAACCGTATAGTGTTCAGTTGGTGTATTAATGTCATCAGTAATTAATTTTTCCGATTTTTGATATGCCTCTCTTTGGTCATGAGAACACCAAGTAAATCATCGAACGAGATAGTGCGAGTACCAAAAGTGCGACCTGCATCACGGAGCGGCCCTCACAGCCCATCTAAATTCATATCCACAAGATCTTCCTCTGAAATAGGTTTTTGTAGCGAAGCTAATTTATTAGATAACAACTTTGCCCTTTGCATATATTCAAAAACCGGTTCAGAATTAGACTTACCTAACAAGCGTAATCGCTGTTCAGGCTTGTGCCTTAGAGCCTGAGGCATAAGCAGATTCCAATTTACGCCAAGCTTCTCTAGTAGTCCTAACACCTATAATTTATGGTAATAGTGGAGACATCGAATTGAAAAGCCAAGACAATACATGCTGATCTTTCTGAAACCAGGTTCTGAAATCTGGATTGACAGCTCTAGTTTTAAGCTTCTCGGCCGGAATTGAGATAGTGCCATCAACGTGACTAAGGAGACTGCAACCTGCAATGATTGGAGTGATCAACGTTTTCTAGAGAACAAAGTTGTTGGAGTCGAGTTTGATTGGCAATTGATGGGAAAAAGATGGCAATGAAACAGTGGCTATTTCGAATTGAGTCGCAGTGATGATGGCATTAGAAGTTTTACTGGTAGTGGCCATGTTTGAGTGAATTAAAAAAAACTGACGGTGGTTGCTGGATCAACGGTGGCGGCCAGCCGTTTAGCCTTGACACCAAATTAGCTGTGATAAATTGAGTCTCCAGTACCGATAGGTTGGAGCTGGTTCCTTGTATTTATATATAGGCTTTCTATATTACAATATGACAGACATACCTTTATACACATATATAACTAATTGTATCATGTAATGCTTTTTTTTGATAGGAAAAAAGGTTAATAGTGAGAGAGGGATAGGCATCCCAACTAGGTTGGCACCTCTAGAACCGCTTTAAAACTATTAACCTTGAGTTGTATTAAAAGGACCTCAAGATAAGGTCAAATTTACAATAAGAAAAGAGATGGATTGTTCAGTACATCAGTAAAAGAATAAGAAAAGGAAGAGTTTCTACTCCGTAAAAAGTAAATGACAAGATTAATGCTACTAAAAAGAATGTCCTCTGAGCTATCATGATTCTCGAAAACTTTTTTATTTCTTCTCTTCCAGAGCTTCCAGGAAATGACCATCCATAGAGCAGTACCGAATTGCAATTTTTCGTTGCAAGAGAATAAACCTTTCCATTGAGAGAAGAACTCAGAAGTCGTGCCCGGAAGCACAAAGTTCACACTCAACAAGTTGAACAAGGAGTTCCAAACCATTAAGCTCTTCTGACAAAACATAATAGCATGATGTTGGGATTCTAGAGTCTCACAAAAAGGGCATGGTAATTGGTCATAGTGAATAATATGCAGATATGCCAAATGGTCTTTGGTGGGCAACCTGTCATGAAGAAGAGTCCACGTAAAGAATTTAATCTTTGGGGTACATATGGATTTCCAGCAGGATGAGAAAAGACAGCCTCTATTTAATTGATTTTTGTTGAAAGCTCCTTTAAGAAAGCTACCAACCGAGAACATATTGTTCTTTCCACATTTCTAAAGGAAATAATCCGATTGTTGACTGAAAGGTAGTGCCGGTAACATATTTATCAATTCACCAAGTTGCTCTTGTTCAGTCAGCCTGAGACGACGAAAACAAGCTAATCTACAGTTGATGGATAGAACTGACTCACATGCATCTCTAACTGAAATCATTTCATCCACTACTAGACAAAACAAGTTCGGGAAGCGGTCTTTGAGAGTAAAATCCCCGCACCATTTGTCAATCCAGAAATGGGTCTCCAAACCGTTATGCACTTGAGCTGTGACATTAGAAAGGAAAAAACCCCAAGAGCTCTCATTAATAGTACATGTCTTGGCAATATCTGTCCAAATAGGGGATAATGAGTATGGGTTGTCTTTTAAGTAATGCCAACTTGAGATTCCAGATATATTGACACAATAAGACTTCCAAAGAGAGTTGACATCTGGATTGTTAATTTTCCAAACCCATTTGAAGAGAAGGCTTGTGTTTTTTGAAGACAGGTGATGCAGGTTGAGACCACCCTCAGAGAAGTTAGAACATATAGTATCCCAAGAAACTCGGTTAAGACATCTACCATCAACAGTGCCTTTCCAAAGGAAGCATCTCATATATCCTTCGAGTTTGTTTGCAATTGAAATAGGAATTTTGAATAAGGACATCAGATAGACTGGCAAGCTGTCAAGTACTGATTTGATAAGAACCAATCTCCCAGAGTAAGATAGGCATGATCCCTTCCACATGGCAAGACGAGATTCAAAGCGTCTCACTAAAGGCTCCCAATCTTTAATCGATAGTTTTTTGTATGTCAAAGTAATGCTAACATAATTGTGTAAATATTTTACTCAACCCCTACATTTCTTACAATTTCCCATTAATATATATAATTAAAAAATTAAAATATTTTAAATAAAATGTTATTATAATAAAATAATTGCAACTAAATCTCTAATATCAGTCACAAAATTAAGTTTTGCTGCTAAACTTTACAAAAAAAATTAAAAGTTCAACAATTATTATTATCATAAATAATAAATATAAATTTATTTGATATATTCATTATTAATACGGGTCAGGCAGGCCGTATTAAAACCAAAATCATCTCATTTTTAAAAAAAATAAAATCTGCCTCCTCTGGGCTTACAATAATAATAAAGGAAAATCTTATCTCACCCCGCCCGAGCGTGGACTCAAACATGCGACCTTTAAGATCACAGCTTCAAGGCTCAACCACCAAACCAAGCCTTTGCCACAACCCATCTCATACTTTATTCGGGGGAAATTATAAAAAATCATACAAGTCTCACTAAAATATCTACAAATTTGTCATGCTTGTTAAACATACAAACTATTTATAGAAATGCCATGTGGCTAAGCCCCCACCGTGTTTCTCTTCTCCCTTTTTCTTTTGAATTTATTTCTTATTTTTCATTTATCTCTCAAACCGTTTATTTTTTCGACATGCCACTGTAGAGTTTTTTGTTCGCCTTTTTATTATGTTTGAAATGATATCCACTGTGACATTTTCAAAATTTTTTGTCTAGTATTTATCTAGTAGGTATCCAATATATTACTATTAGATATATAGTAGATATCTAATGTATCTTAATTGTAATAGTTTTTTTATGGAATCTAATGACATCACACATATATTTAATAGATATATAACAGATGTGTATATGATGAGTTCATAAATTATAAATAGATCTATATATTATTTACGATGATTATTTTATAAAATATAACATCTAGTAGATATCTAGTAAACATCTAGTAATCACTATTGGATATCTAGTATATCTTAATATTAATAGTGTTTTATGGAATCTGATGAAATCTAACATATATTTCATATATCTAGTATAGTTGTATTAGATATCTAGTATATCTTGATTTTGATAGTTTTCATGTAATATTTTATAAAATATAACATCTAATAGATATATAGTAGACATCTAGTAGATATGTATCCTCTTAAAAAATCTATTTGAATCTGTTATAAATTGTGATAGAAATTTGTTTGAAGTTGTGATTTACTAGATAACTGCTAGATAGTTACTAGATAATTACCAAATAACTAATTCATAGCTACTAGATATCGAACCGTTCAAAAAAAAAATTGGAAAAAACATATCATAGTGGATGTTGTTTCGAAGATAAAAAAGAGACGAACAAAAATCTCTAAAGCAGCATGAATAAATAATAAAGGGTTTGAGAGATAAATGTGAAATAAGGCAAAATAAATTATAATTAAACATGTACACGTGTGAGGGAGGGATGTGTTGAGATTTTGTATGTGTACATGGTATTCATGTAATTAGTTTCTCCTGTTTTGCTTTTTTTTAGATTGTTTATGGTAGGGCTAAATAATTTTGGGTTTTTGTGGCAATTGTGTAAGAAGCCCTTATTTGGGTCTCTTCAAATTAGAACCGAGCTGGACCTATTCTCCAATCAGTTTATTCAAATCTGGCCCATGAAAGGCGGGCATATGTTGGCTTCGCGGGCCGTCGGATCAGTGTCCAGGTGTATGCGTAAGTATATACATGTTAAATATATTAATAATTAACAAGATACTAGAATCTAGAGTTTATTTAATGTCTTGATTTTTTTAAAAAAAATTTGCCTCATGTGTGCTTACAATAATAATAAAGGAAAACCTTATCCCACCCTGTCTGAGTGTGGACTCGAACCTGAAACTTTTAAGATCACAGATTTAAGGCTGAACCACTAGACCAAGCTTTTGCCACTATTGTCTCATTAATTTATTGTTATTGAATTTGATGGTGTAAAAAAGATTTGTGAGCAGATGGTAATAGTTCAGTTTGCATTGAATTTGTTGGATTCAATTTCTTCAAATTAGTGTCCCTTTTATGTCTCTCATTCAAATATTGACACGTGTCCGTTTTTTATTAATATTTTATTTCTTAGTAGTTTATCTCTCTTATTACATGTCAAATGATGAACGGAGAGACATGGAAATTTAGAATCCAAATTTGTGGATTCTTGTTCAAATTTTGCGCCAATAATGTCAGTCAACGGCAGTTAACCATATACATTTCTTTCTTTTTTTTTTTGACTTCAAACAATTTACATTTCTTAGCATATGCATGTTCATCAAAGTTTCATAGATGCCTTTGTATTAAGGAGCAGACCACGGCTCCAAATTACTTAGCATCACTTTTCAAAAGGCTTAAAATATCCATCTTCCGAAAAACATTCCAAATCGAACCCAAGTGTCCATATAAAAGAAATGTCCAACCAGTCGTTGGGCGTGAAATTTCAATGCCCAGTGCGTTGTAAACGCATTCGCGACGAATTTCAATCATCACAAATGCTCAGGGCCGTCTATAAGGGGCAGCGAGTGGAGCGACAGTTCAGGGCCTCAAGTTTTCGGGGGCCTCGGATTTATGTTTGGTATAGTAAGTAGAATACGAATATATAAAAATAAAGTTGCAAAAATATAATGTGAGATGTGCTTTGGTAAGTTGGTGGATCTATGGGTAGGTAGTCTTGTTTTGGTGGGTTCAATTTCCCTCAACGGCATTTCTTTATTTATTTTCCTTTTTCGTTCAAAAAATTTGTTAACAAGTTGACAATTATTTTATGTTAATTACTTTAAAACACATTTTACTTTATTTCTAATCTTTTAAAACATTTAATATAAAAATAAATTTTAATTATTCTATTTATATAAAAAAGTTTATATTAGCATAAAAATTTGATCAGGTTAACATTTAGATCTAATTTTTTTAATTCAGAAAAATAGATATAATTTTTAACTATCTTTTATTAGTTTAATACCATAATTTTTTCAATGTAAATAAGAATTTACAAGAGCTTTAAGTATTTATTGTTTTTCAAATTAATATTACTTAAAGCCTATATAAGGTGTGATTGATTTGCTAAATACACTATTTTTTACAAGCAATCAATTTTGGTATTTGATTTTTATTTCACTTCTTTAATTACAATTCATAATGCAAAAGTAAGAATAATATAGTCAGTACAAGAATTTGATAGATTGTTTTGTATTTAAAAATGCTGTAAATATTAATTTAATTGTTTTAAGATATATTTTTGAGATTATGATACCTTGAATTAATTAAAAATATTGTATTCTTTTATCTTTCAAATATATCGAGAACATGATTTTTGATAGAATTTTCCGTAAAAGTTTAATTGGAATTTGCTTAAAAAAATACTCGAATAATCAGAATTTCAAATGGTTATATCAAAATTCAAAAAATATATGTATATACCAAATTTAATAATTTTTTATTGCTTATTAGTGAAATATAAATTTTGTTACTGAAATTTTTGAACATTCTTTCATTCTATAAAGCTATAAGGGCCCCTCTTTTCTTTTTTGCTCAGGGCCACGAAAATTTCCAAGACGGCCCTGCAAATGCTCCATCACAAAAAAAATATTGCTTTTTAACCAAATGCATTAGTCTAATGGCTGAGCCATAAAGCTGTGATCCTAGAGGTCGCAATTTCGAGTCCACACTTGGGTGAGGTAGAATAAGGTTTTCTTTGATTATTGTTCTAAGCCTCCATGAGGCAAAAAAAAAAAAATTTAAATGCATTTTAGTCATTTTCACGAACGGTGTGTGAGGCATGGAAAAATTGCTGTCATCGTAGTTCTTTATATTCTCCTTTATCCTTGTAAAGTTCTACTAGGTATGGTTCTGTGTCTACATAATCTCCTGATTTTTTTCAGGAAATTTTCAGTTTTGTCTCATTTGGGTAAAATAATTTCTTGCCAACTTTAGCTTAATTACCTAAAGCTTATATTAATTACTTACTTTTATACGCTTTCTGTAACTTCTATACGCCTTATTCACTTAATTACTTACTTTTATACACTTTTTAATATAACATAAAAAATATCAGATATAAATATGTTATTTTTCTATTATATATCTGATATATCTGATATATCTAATATATATATATATATATATATATATATATATATATATATATATATATATATATATATATATATTATATATCTTATATATGACAGATTTGTAGTAGATGTATAATAGATTTGAAGTAGGTATATAATAGATGTATAACAGATACAAAAGAACATCCAAATCAGTGTTGAAACAAAAAAAAGCAGCAGAATTCCGCTTCAATTGCTCAAAATTAATTCGAAACTGTTTGAGAGAGAGAAAAAACGCAGAAGAAAAGAAATATCAGAAATATATATATATCTGACATATTTCTAATATAAGAAATATTTGTAGAAGATGTTTAGAGAGAAAAAAAACGCAGATGGAAAAAAATATCAGAAATATATCAGATATATATCTGATATATGACAGATTTTTTAGTAGATGTATAACAGATTTATATTAGATAAATATCAGATGTATACATATACAAAAGAACACCCAAATCAGTGTTGAAACAAAAAGCGCAGCAAAATTCCTCTTCAGTTGCACAAAATCAGTTCGAAATTTTTTTAGTGAGAAAAAATTACAGGAGGAAAGAAAAAATTGCAGAATGAACGAAGAATATATCTGATATATAATGAAAATATATCTGATATATTTCTGATATATGACAGATTTGTAGTAGATGTAAATTAGATTTATAGTGGATATATAATAGATGCATAACAGATACAAAAGAACATCAAAATCAGTATTGAAATAAAAAAATGCAGCCGAATTCCTCTTCAATAAATCTAAAGCCTAATTGTAATCTACCTTGAATCCAATAAATCTGTTGCCATACGTCCATGATCCATTCACATGAAGCAAAACATGAATGATGTTCATCTTCAATTGTTGAAAATCAATTCGAAATTGTTTTAGCGAGAAAAAATCGCAGATGGAAAGAAAAACGAAGATTATTTTTGATTGATTTGCGCAAAACACGGATTATAGAAGGAAATCTAATGAATGAAGGATTCAAGATGAAAAAACGCTAAAATGAAGAACATCGATCTCTGATAAAAGGAAACGAGAAAAAATTTTGATTGAAAGAGCTGTGATTTTTCTGATTTGATTAGCAGTTGGTGTTTATATAACAGCGTATTATGGTTATTTACTTTTTCAAAAATTCTAGTTTAGTTACATGTGTATATTTAAGGCATTTAGGTTTGTATTTTTTCCAATTATGTGCAATTTAATGCTTTTCCTTTTTTAATATATAAAGATGAGCCTAAGAAATTTGGGATCGAATATTAATATAAGATTTGAAAAGCAAACAAGAAAAATAAATGAACAAACAAAAGGATAGAAAGAAAAAAAAGAAAAACAAAATAAAATGAACAATGCCAGCACTCATCTCAATTAGATATTTCCCACCATAGTCAGGTGCGTGACCCTGGTTAGATATAGACGTAGTTGAAGTAAAGTTTCGGCGAACCAAATGCCCAAACAAAAAAAATTAGGTATTTGTAACGCCCTACTAACGAGAGAAAATTTTTTCTTCTTCCCAATTTTTATTAGCTGCCAAGAAAGAAATATCCTCCTTAACCACGTCATAATTGCGATAATTCAATACGTACCTTAAATCAATAGAATATTTTGAAAAAGTGATATTTCAGTTGGTCAAATTAGTAATATGAAAATAATTAAATAAAAAAATAATTAGGAGGTGTCGGCAAGCTACTATTTAATGAGAAATTATTAAAAATATATGGTTTAAATTTTATATTTATTAAATTAATATTTTATATTTTTTTTATACTCTCTGATCAATTTTAAGTTTTTATTCTTCTCCCATACGTTTCATTTACTGCCCCGCTACTGTTCATATTACTGTTGACGCTACTGTTCATTTTTTAAATTTTTTTCATCTTATTTTGATATTATCTTTCAAACCGTTCATTTTTTACATGTCGCTTTAGAGTTTTTTATTCATCTCGTTTTTATCTTCGAAACGCCATCCATTGTGATATACTTTTTCTAATTTTTTTTTTGGTTGTTCGATATATGGTAAGTAATTGGAAGATAACTGGTAAGAATCGTATTTTCATATGTTTGAATTTCTATTTTTATTCAACAGAATCTGGTAAGTAACTGGTAGGTAATGGGTAAGAATCGTATTTTCATATGTTTTTAATTTCTATTTTTTGATTCAATCGAATCTGGTAGGTATCTGGTAAGTAAATGGTAGGTAACTGGTAAAAATTGCGAATTTGGAAAACTATCAGTTTCTTACCAGGTGAATACCAGTTTCTCATATGAAAATTGCGAATTTAGAAAACTACCAGTTTCTTACCAAGTAAATATCAGTTTCTTATATAAAAATTGGGAATTTAGAAAACTACCAGTTTCTTACCAGGTAAATATCAGTTTCTTATATGAAAATTGCGAATTTAGAAAACTACCAGGTAAATACCAGTTTCTTATATGAAAATTCTGAATTTAGAAAACTATCAATTTCTTACCAGGTAAATACAAGTTTCTTATATGAAAATTGCGAATTTAAAAAACTGCCAATTTCTTACCAGGTAAATACCAGTTTCTTATATGAAAATTACAAATTTAGAAAACTACCAGTTTCTTATATAAAAATTCTAAATTTAGAAAACTACTAGTTTTTTACTAGGTAAATACCAGTTTCTTATATGAAAATTGCGAATTTAGAAAACTATCAATTTCTTACCAGGTAAATACCAGATAAGTACTAGATGCGCAAACAAATGAAAATGCAAAATTAAATACAAATTTGATAGAAACACATCAATATCTTTGATTTTTAGCATTCAAAACAGAACTTCAAAAGCTCTAATCAAACAAAATAAGTTGTGAATCAAATCAAAGCTTCATGAACTTGTAAACAAGACTCTAAGAGCTCTATATCCAACAATCTCACCACCACTCAGGCAATTCATCAAACACCTTATGTGCAAACTCTTTATATCCAATATAGATTCAAATCTGAAAACAAATCAGAGATTCAACTTTTTATCCAACAAATCTGAAAACAAAATAACTTGATCCAGATAACTGAATCAAAATTACTTGCCATTATATCTATAATTTATAGCAAATCCGACTTTAAGAGTAGTAGATCTTAGGTTTTTCAGAAACCTTACCTAAATTGTGAGTTTATATAGAAATCGCGAAGAAGTAAGTTGCTATTAGGAATGAAGGAGATCGTTGTTGTTATATGAGTTCTTGAGTCGAGGTCATTGCTGTTAGATGAGTTCTTGAGTCGAAATCGTTGCTGTTAGATGGGGAGATTGAGAATTTTGAACGTCAAAGAGAGTGGGGAGTAAGGAAGGTGAAATTTTTGTTTTGAAGCGTATGTTTGGGTATTTTGAAACTTGTTTGGTCAGAGAAAGTTATTAGCCAAATGTTGGTGTGAAATAAAACTTTAATTTCTGTACATTTTTATAAAAAAGCCCCTCTCCAATACATGTACAAATTATAATTCAAAGGATGAGCCATTTCTAATTAATACTTAGTCTAATAATTAAGCAAAGTTGGAGGCTATACATAAAGCCTTGTGTAGGAAATGATTTCTACAGGCAAAGAAGGCCAAAACAAGTCTCGAAATGTGATACCCCACAAGGTGAAAGTAGGCTTGAATAAATGGGATTGACACTGTGATTTGTGAGGTTATGTTTGTGAGAGTGTGTGTTTTGTAGAGGGTGTGAGTTAGAGATAAAATAGAGAGTTTATTTGGGGTTTTCCCACATAAAATCCATGTGTTCATTTTGTTCTCAAATTATTAGTTGTGGTATTTTTGTACTCTATTCGATGTCCTTAAAAAAGGTCCTTGTCCAGCTTCCGCACACGCATTTTTTCCTAACAAGGTGATATTTCCTGTGTCAACGACTTCTTCTTCGTTATATATAGCTTACATATATGTAGTTAGGCATTACAAAATGGATGAATATGTTTGTATACTGTTTTTTCTTACTAATCCAGTCGCTAGAATTTATCAAGAAACTATAAGAAAATAATAAAAATTTGGGTAGTAGGGATAATAGGCAGGAAACCGTTTACAAATGTAGAGAAGAATTTGTTGCAATCTTGATCACAACAAATATTAATAAACTATAACCTAACCTCCAAAGCATGATAATCATTTTCCTTTAAGCAATATTTCCTCCCTACAAAGCAGCATGAATATACCGAAAATTTGCTTATGAAATACAATGGAGATATCAATTTACGTACCTGATTTCGTATGTGAATCAACTGTAATACATTTGTTGTAGGATAAGAAATTTTATATGTAAAGTTAGGAAACAAAAATATCTTAATGCTTCGTCTCTATTTCCAGAAATTGCTCTCAATTTCGTTGTGTATCCAAGGCACAAATGAGCCCTATTTATAGAGTTAAGATGATGGTCCATGAAGTGATAGGTCTCATCATGAATCAATGTGTCTTTTCATGTAACAATACATCTTTTCATGAAACAATGTGACTATTCATGGAACAATATGACTTATCTTGAACCATTATGTCCCTTGAAATGAAACAACATATCCCTACATGAAGTAAGATGACTATTCGACAAACAACGTGTCTTTCCATAAACTAATACATATGTTCACAAACCAACTTATCATTTTAATGAACCAACATATGTTTTCATGAAACATAATGTCTTTTCATGAAGCAATGTGTCTTTCCATGAAACAACATGAACTTTCACGAACCAACACGTATTTTCATATAAACACTACAAATATACATCTTGTGACATTTAAATCAAACTCCAACTCCATCATTAAATGTCTTAAGAACATACACATTATTCCTAATACTCTAAATTATCCAACAATCCTCCCCCATTTAGAGTATTTTTAGGAACCAAAGTACTACACACGAAAAGTTTCGCAATTTATGCTTCAGTGAAAGTGTCATAAGGATTGAACTTCCACCTATTATAACACACATTCCAAGTAAGCATAGTTGATTGGTGTCACAAAGGATTGAACCAAACGAACATAGTGATTAGCCAACAATGTTATACACATAAATCAAGTCCTTTATATTAACAATTAAACCAACACTTTTAACAGCCATGCGCTCGTATCTATTCATAAGTGTTTCAAAGTCATGCCTCAAGTGACTTTTTAAAGCGGCTCACTTTACACTTATATAGGTAAGTTTCTCTAAAATGTGCCCTGTGACTAGCATCTCCAAGAAACTCATTAGGAATTTAATCAACCTCTTAAAACTATCATAGTACCAAAACCATACTTGGATCATATAAAAAGTTTACAAATATCATGTAAGAGATTTAACCTTATTGAACTTAGGACTCAATGATTATGAGCATAAGTTAAGGTTCCCTTACATATGTTTAATAAGGCTACAAAATCATTCTTTGAAATATCATCAATAGAATGTCAGCTTAATGCTTTAGTAAAGCAATAAACAATGTCTAACTTAGTACACATATAGCCTACTGTTATGATCCCATCAATGATAAGTCGTAGAACATAACTATATCTTAACCCAATGTGTCTTGACTAATCATTATAAACTTGGCTATCAGCTTTTACTAAAGTAGCATTACTATCGAAAGACACTCAAACCATAGACACTCAAACCATAACCCATGGTTTACTTTAAAAACTTTGAAAATGGCTCACCAATGTAATAGACTTATAATATGTCTTTTAATTATCATAGTACAAAGAGTAAGTTGACAATAACAGTTGTAACCACAAAACTTATTATTTTTATATTTTCAGTCCAACTATATCTTTGTCGATTCAGACATTAACTTATTATGTCTTTCTTACTAGTAATGTTAAATAGTATTGACGTCCTCTCTTTCAAATTCCAAAGGAGACTTATAATAAACAAAGACAATAAATTGTTTCATCGAAATCATAAGTCACTTCATTGGCTTAAAAAAGGTTAACTTAATTGTTGCACATAACTTACATTTCAAGTTTAGTTAACCTCAAGTATTTTCCATATTTATTCACATCTTGCTATTTCAGATTCTAGAGTAAAATCATAGCATCTTTCAACAACATCATATTTATAACAATTTGATAAAATTTACCATATCAAATTTGTTCCAATTTCCATAGAATATAATCCATATAATGATCAACTTCATCAAACTTGCATCTTTAATATTTACATGAAGCATAAGCCTTTCTTCATCAATTATCTAATTAACCACATGATATTTTAATATCATTTTAATGTATGCAAGTTGAAATTATTTACACAAATCATGCTCACCAAGAAAATAACATTTTAGTGACAGAACTCTTTCCCATTATTTTCTGATGGAATGTCCATTACTATTAACTATCTCAATTTCTTGTCACTACTCTGTCATAACATATTGTTGGTCCCTGTGAGGGTCTTTATAAGGTCAGAGGGGGGTGAATGACCCTTTTTCATAGAATAAACTGACTTTAAAAAGTCTTAGTGTAGCGTGTTTGATTATGATCCGGATGATGGATCAGGATGATGCAGTTATGACAGTATAATGCAAAAATTAAAGAGTAAGAAAATCAAACATAGATATTTTATCCTAGTTTGGCCCCGCCTACTCCAGTCCTTGGAGTTTCCTTCCTCTGAGCTTTTCACTAGTGGATTCCTTTCCAACTGGCAGGAATCAAGCCTTACAATTTATCTCCGGATGGTAACCCCTTTTGGAAGTAGGATATACTACTAGAAGCACCAACACCTAGCTGAGTCCTTTAGTCTTTAGTAGGATATACCACTTAGACTTTTACCTCGAATCTAAGCTGAGTCCTATGGGGAGTTCCCACTCAAAGCACTAACTTTAAGTTGTATCCTAATCTCATAACTCACCCAAGTTGGAGATCCTTACACTCTTGTTTTCACAAAGGTTTTGGTTTTGGATTTCCTTCAGTTTAGAACTCACTTAGGAATCCTTACAATAGATTTGGAATTAGTTGATTATTGAAGGGATTGTAAACTGATTGAATGCTTGTGCTTTGTTACTTGTTTTTGTCAATCAAACAGCCAATCTTCTCATTTGGTGAAGCTTCCCTTTTATAGGCTTCTATCATAAATGTAGCCATTGTGGGTTGTTGAGCTTGTAATAAATCTTCACCCTTGATCAGGTTATATATGAAGTACCCGGAGCGGTTGATCAATCCGTTAGACTCAATTTTGACCCATTTGATTCCTAGGGATTGATGCTGAAAAGTTATCAGTGATCGTTTTACTTGGCTTTTTGTGATGTACCAACTTTTACACCATTTGCTTTTTGGTGTGAGCTCCACGCGCTTCCTTATTGGCCTAGGTGAAAAAGTTTGTTAGCTTTTTCAGTCTAGTGTCAGTCCTTTTGTACTTTTTCTAAAAAGTGCAAGCTGTCAATTTTGTCTTCTTCATGGGGAAAGGATCTTTGACTATGTAGACCAAAAGAAGGAGGGAAAAGTTATCTTTGAAACTTTTCCTATTGTCTTCAAGCATGAGTCTTCCGGATGTCTTCAGACTTATTATCTCCGAATCTCTATACTTTCGGAGTTAGGATAATCAGTTCTTCCAGATGCTATTCTTGAGGGATTAAAGCTTGTTTCCTGTCTAAGCTTTATTCAGATGATTCCATGTGCTTGGGTACTTAATGTCATCAATGGATAACCTTGTAGCAGGATCTTTGTCTGGATATTTCCATTTGGATTTAGAAGGATTACATAATTTAAGTTTTTATTTCTTTCAAACCTGATCTAGATAGTTTAGTTTAATTTGTGGCTCGGATCATTGTTTCCCAATAATCTCCCCCATTTGATTGAAACAAAAACTAAGTACAAGAGAATGGAGTATTTATGAGCTAAGTATGATTCTTGATACGTAGTCATTTATAGGTTTTACTCCCCTGTAATTCTAGCATCCTAACTCCCCCAATATTTTTCAATTCTAGTTTCTAAGTTTGTTTTAGTACAATTATAGATTGTAATTTACAAGCAAATTTTGAGAATTAGAAAGTTTCACTATATATACTTCTGCTATTAACAATAATTAACATCAATGAAATTCAAATTACAAATTCAAGAAATATATAATAGTGAATCTAGCTATTATAAGATTTTACAAGATTGCAGATCATAGCTAGTCTAATTCCCTCTGGATGAACCTCCTTCCTTTTCTTTCCCTTTGCTTGCTCCTTCCCCTTGTAAACTTATCTCCCCTTTTTGTTGTTAGCTTGGGGATCAATCACCATGTAGGTCTTGTTATCCCAGGCCTCTTGCCAATCTTTTGAGTAGATTGAGTAATCAAGATTACCTTTTGTTCGCTTATTAATGATATGGTTAATAGAAGGAGGAGTAAGATAATAAGGCAAGATAGTCTTCTTTAGCTGATCATAGGATTGTTTGATGGAAGGATGAACGCACAAGACAAACTCTTGATTCTTTTTGTCAAAATAAGGGAAGAGGACCTTAAGGAGAGTTGTCATTCCCTTCTAACCAAAGAAGTCGGAGTCTCCAATTACTTGAATTAGGTTATGAAAGACTGGAAGGAGCAGGCTCTCCGAAATCGCAGGAGTGGAGGATCCAGTTATTGGGAGCTTATTTAGGCTGGTTTGAAGGAGAGAGATTTCTTCACTTATTCCTCTTTGGATGTTATGCAGGGATTCTGTTTGGAGAGATATTTCCTTTGTAATTGAAGCTCTCCAATCAGTGATTATTTTTCCAAGTCGGCCAGACGGCTCTGCATTTCATCACCCATGTCATCTAGTATTTTATCTTAGATTTTGGCAATAGTATTCTCAATGAAGTGTACCATCATTTCCTAGAGAACTTGCTGGTCTATTCCCAGGACATTGATGATAGGTTTAAGGTCCTTCTCAGCCATAAATTTTCTCAAGCTTTCGAACTTGATATCCATATGGGCTTCAATTTCTTCTGAGAACTCGGAGGAGGAGGATGTGATCTTTTCAATTATAGTTCCACAGTTGCTAAGGTGTTGGCTTGATCAGCATTCTGGTTAGCTGTGGAAGCATTTTATTTAAGCTCATTTAAAATTGGTGTGATCTGGGAGAGAGAAGCTGGAGCAATAGCTCCTAGAGTGGGGAAATCCAAGACTTTATCTTCTATGTTCTTGTGAGCGAACGACTATCCGCACGGCTGCAGCGCGGGGCCGGACCGGGTCAGGCCGGCCCATTTTTGGGTGTATCGGGGAGATGAGTGTGATGTGGTTGAAAAGAAAATGATTTTGCGTATTGTAATGCTTAAAAGATACGAGATCGAAACCCCGTACTTAGAATAGAGTCGCCACCCGGTTCAGCTCAATCGAGAAATTATCGGTACGATTTTCCCACCGGGTGGTTGGACCATACCTTAAGTAGAGATTCCAAGTTCGGATGATGTTATCTACTTTTCATTAGGCCAAGTTAGGATACTTCATTCTTTCTTAATCGGTTTAATCCACCCTTTTTATTTGTATTTTCAGTTATTTTGTTGTTTTCGCATTTATAAAGCAATTAAAGCAATAAATAAAATATTTACAATCGTAAAAGAAAAGTAAGTGCGAAAAGTGGAATTATTACAAGGTTTTCAAGTCCTGTACATTTTCTACGTAACAAATGAAATACCCGAATGTTCGATATACATCTACCTGCAGAGGATGGTTGACACAAATATGGCATATTTTATTTATAACATCATAAAGCCCGATTGGATGGCTAAAATGAGATTTGAATGGCGTTTGCGGGGAAATTCCATTTTTATCCAAATTTCAGATTCGATCGTTGCTTTAATCGGATTACAAGTGAATATACCACTCATCGGGGGGCGGGTCTGTTTTCAGGAGGTCTCGAACCTCCATCGTTACACTATAGGTCCTAGCTTTAGAAAATAAATTAACTTGGAAATAAACGAAGACAATATTGCTGTCCAAAAAGCCATACCGCCGATGGCATCTGATGCCGCCGACGACATAGTTGATGTCACTGACGGCATGGATGATGCCGCCGGCGACATCAACTATGTCACGGGCGACATCAGCATGCAGATGGGCATAGGGCTTTCTGAGTACCGTAAAGAAAGGGTTCCGCGAGAAAGTGAGGTCTCCGGGGAATGTGATGCTAATGGCGGTACCAATGATGCCTCTCGCGACATAGGTGATACAGCCGGCAACATTGCATGTCTCCGACGACTCCAATTCCTTGCTACAACAGCGGTTTGTAGTCAAAGTGACCGAAAACTCAAAAAAAAGAACATAAATCAACAAAAATTAGTGCAAAACAATAATAGTAATGCCAAAGAGATATGAGACTCAGGATTTTCACCTCGGGGTTGTGAATCCACCTCTTCGTGATCCGAATAAAACACCTCCGGGGAGCTTGTTACGATGATTTAATAATGATTTTTAAGTGTCTTCTGGTTTCTAAGTTCTACTAAGATGAATTTGATTTAAAGGTTTGTCGATTTCAACTCATAATCAGAGAGTTCAAAGAAGAAAAAACAGGAAAAATGGGTCGGAATCCCGTTTTTTCTGTTTTATCTAATTCTTATCTCACTATCATCTATTTCCACCTTAAAAATCCCTCTTCTTTTTCTTTTCCTCCTCCCTTTTAAGTGCAGCCCAAGGTGCCTTTTTATAGGTAAAATGAGGTGCTTTTAGGGTCTTTTTTAATAATTCCACCGAAAGTGGCCGAAAAGGCTATCTGTAAGAGGACCCGCTTCGAGTCATGTCGCCGGCGGTATGATCGATGTCGCCGGCGGCATGGTGATATCGCTGGCGACATGGGTGATGCTTTTGGCGGCATCAGCCTTCAGCATGCCATCAGTTAGTGGGTCAAAAAAGCCAAAAAGTCGGGAAAAGTGGCTTAATAGTGGATGAAAAAGTCATCTTTTTGAATTTTAATTATATTTTAATGGGTATTATTTAATTTAGGTGTAAATCATCGGTTCAAGCTCCTACCGAACGCGTTATCGGCCACACCGAACTGGATTCTACCAATTATAAAATTCACAAGGAATATTATTTTGGTAATAAAAATTCTGAAGAGAACTTTTATTTTGAAGTATTGAAATCGGGTACACGTCATCATCGTCTCGGGAGAGGGACTGCAAAATCTCGTGCTTACAGGCTGCCCCTCGGGGGATCACTGCTGACATAGGTCAGTATGATCACACGAAAGAGCAAGGGATAGCAATGATACCTGAAGGATGACTGGTTTGTCCCCTGGTCAGACTTATGCCCTGTCGATTGTTTGCCCCTTAGTCGGACTTACGCTTTATCGTCTGTTGTCCCTTGGTCGGACTTACGCTTTGTCATTTGTTGTCCCTTGGTCGGACTTACGCTTTATAGAGAAATTGTCCTTTGGTCGGACTTGTTCTTTGTAGATTGTCCCTTGGTCGGACTTGTTCTTTGTAGATTGTCCCTTGGTCGGACTTGTGCTTTGTAGGGATTTTGTCCCTTGGTCGGACTTGTGCTTTGTAGATTGTCCCTTGGTCGGACTTGTGCTTCGTAGAGAATTTATCTTTGGTCGGACTTGTTCTTTGTAGATTGTCCCTTGGTCGGACTTGTGCTTTGTAGGGATTTTGTCCCTTGGTCGGACTTGTGCTTTGTAGGGATTTTGTCCCTTGGTCGGACTCGCTCTTTGTAGATCGTTCGTCCCTTGGTCGGACTCACGCTTTGCTGATTGCCCCTTGGTCGGACTCGTGCTTTGTAGATTGGTTGCCCCTTGGTCGGACTTGTGCTTTGTAGGGATTTTGTCCCTTGGTCGGACTCGCGCTTTGTAGATCGTTCGTCCCTTGGTCGGACTCACGCTTTGCTGATAGAGAGGTTTGCCCCTTGGTCGGGCTTTTGCTTTGAATAGTGATTGTCCTTTGGTCAGACTTTTCATTTTAAAGAGATCGCCCTTTGGTTGGGCTCGTGTTTGGTATAGTGATTGTCCTTTAGTTGGACTTTCACTTTGCAGAGATTGCCCTTCGGTTGGGCTCGTTCTAAAGAGATTGCCCTTCGGTTGGGCTTTCGTTTTAAAGAGATTGCCCTTCGGTTGGGCTCGTTCTAAAGAGATTACCCTTCGATTGGGCTCGTTTTGAAAATCTAGTTTGGAGGGGCAACATCGCCGGCGACATGACTGATATCGCCGGCGGCATGGGTTAATGTCGCTGGCGGTATGGATGCCACGTGGCAACTTTGACTGGTCAGATAATTT
Organism: Euphorbia pulcherrima; assembly: GCA_947683365.1. NCBI lineage: Eukaryota > Viridiplantae > Streptophyta > Magnoliopsida > Malpighiales > Euphorbiaceae > Euphorbia > Euphorbia pulcherrima. The sequence continues at coordinate 13,761,400 of CANTUS010000016.1, forward strand.
CAAAATTTGAACTAAATGAGGCAATGTAGCCGGCGACATTACTAATACCGCCGGCAGCATGAGTTGATATCGCGGGCGGTATGGAGGAACAGTTTCAGATAAATCAAAACTCCTCGAATTCCGCGTGGCAGTTTATAAAAGGGAATGGAACTTCCCTTCTTTCTCACTATTCACAAACCGCATCCCCCTCTCTTCTCTCCCAAAGCTCTTTGATTTCTATCTTTGTTTTTTCAAATTATGAAGAGGATTAGTAAGGCTTTCAGGGGCAAATCCAAGGCTAAGGAGAGCCTGCCCGATTCTTCCGTCGAGGGATTGAAAATCCTTTCCGTTCCTACTGCATACGGCCTGAAGGAGACGGCCAAAATGTATGGCTATGGCATTAACTCTCCTATCACCAATCTGACTCCGGAGAAGGAGAAACACCTCTGTTATGTCCAGGTAATCCCATAAGAACCTGAATTACTTCTTTTCGAATGTGATTTTGCTTTAGATTTGAAAACATGCCATGATAGGGGTTTGAAATGTGGAATATATCAGTCATATTGCATGCTTTAGGATCGATTTTTGCCTTGTTGTTTGATTGATTGTGATTTTTGGCACGATGGGTGCGATTTAGGGAGAAAACTGGTTCTGCCCGCGCAGAGTGATGCCGCTGGCGGCATGAGTAATGCCGCTGGCAACATCAGTGTTGTTGCCAGCGACATCAGTCCTTGCCAAAGGCTTTATGGGAGTCTGATGTCACTTCTGTTTAAGTTGATGTCACCGGTGACATGAACCATAACGCTGGCGGTATAGACTGATGTCGCCGGCGATATCGCTTTTAACAGAGGCAACATCAGCAGCCTTTTTGACAGAAATGCACAGAATTGATCCATTTTGTTTTCGATTTTACAGCCATACGAACTGACTTATACAGGAGGGATGGGTACTATCGGTGTGTGGTGGCACCACATCTCAGAGAACGATCCCGAGCTTGCGCTTGCAATTAACGAGACAGGGTTTGGGGATTTAGCCCGAATCATGCCCATGTTAATGCCTAAGCTTCCTCATTCTTCAGTAACGGCCTTGACTGAAAGGTGGTCCGAGACCACCCATACCTTCCATTTCCCCTTTGGGGAAGTTACAATTACCCCTTCTGATGTGGTAGCCATGACCGGCCTTCCTTGGACGGATGAGGTTATACATTTTGACGTCTACATGGACAAGTACCATGTCGAGAGGCCCGTGGTGAGGCGGGTATAGGAGTTGTTCGGTCTGAAGCCCGTCTCTGGGCGGCTGTCCTATGGTGAGTTGTACCATCATTGGACTCGGGTGGATATGGTACCCGAGGAGAAGAGGGAGGCTTGTGTCTATTCCTTTGTGATCTCACTTCTCACCGTGCTGTTCTTCCCAATCTCGGGGAGTAAGATCGACTACATGCTTATAACCGCAGTGAAGATGTGCTGGGAATCAGGAGGAAGAATTGGCCGAGGGCCATCTTGGCCCAGTTGTACCACGGGCTGGACGTGGGAGCCCGAAAGAAGGAGAAAGCCCTTCGCCTTTGCCACCTGCTACTCCAGGTATAGATTTTCTTAAAACATTTCCCTCGATAACATGCATTCCTATTTATTGCATGACGTCCCTTGAATTGATCAGTCGTCATTTGTGCAGGCCTGGGCCTTTGAGCATCAGATCCTCCCACCGGTGGAGTTTAAGAAGGTTGTGTTGCCGGGCTCTCATTTCCTTGCTCGCTGGTGGGGGGTTACCGGTGGGAAGGCAAAGTACCCTACGCAGTATAGGGAGGTCCTAAGGAGCGTGCGGTTGAGTTCGGTATGCAAATTTTTTTTTAATTTATTTATTTATTTATTTATTTATTTGGTCTATGGACTTATGTTGGTTGTTTTGATGTAGCTCGTCTTAGACCCGTTCGATGGGGTGGAGAACTTGGCTGAGGTTGCACGGGTCCGGAGGGAGGTGGATGACCGCCGGTTTGTTATTGAGTGCCCACTGTCCCAGCAGTGGTATCTGGGTGAGCGCGTCCGGGTTGGAGGTCCCTTCCGGTTGCAGCTAGACCGGTGCCTGCCGATCCTCCGCGAGGCTTGTGGTGGCCTCATTTGGTGATTTCTGCCGAGGCCGACAAAGCTGATTATATTGAAGGGAATGGCCGAGTGATCCCTAGCGTTCCTGGCCTCTACGAGCAGCTTTTTCAGCGCCTACTCCCTGTGTGTCCTCGCATCCACGGCAACTATACAATTGAGTATCACAACGAGCAACGATTGGAGGACAAAAAGAGGCACCTCAAAGGCGTTGTGGATGTTGATGAGGAGGATGATGATGAGGATGAAGCGCTGGAAGGGGATGTTGTAGTCGACCCTGAGGGGGAGGATGAGGTAGGTGCGGGTGTAGGTGGCGGGAGTGTGCCGACGTCCCAGGGGGAGCAACATTCTTTCGAGGTATGATTGTGCTTGTGTGTATGACTTTGAAGTCATTTAGGGATGTTGTTGACGTGTGACTTTCACGTTTTGCAAGAGCTTGCGAGAAAGAGGGGCCGGGATAACCAAAGTGGGACCCGACATTATGAAGCGCCGGAGGGCATGAACTTCGTGGAGGGGAGATTGGTCAATCCGTTGGAAACCACCTTCCTGTTGATGAACTCTCGAGGCGAATTCTCTCATAGGAATGTTAGCTCGAGCCGGCAAGCCCCGATTTTTATGCCTGAAAATACAACCTACGTAAGACCTAATAATTATTTATTAAGTCTTAGATGCGGGTGTCTAAGGATTTGCTTTTTGGATTTGCTAGGTGGCGCGGAGTCATGTGGAGCAACTCGCGGAGAATAATTTTGTTCTCTGGGATACCCTTATTGGGCAATCGCTCCTTGTTCAGGTATTTTATGCACATGTTAAGATGGGACATATGTATGGATGTTATGCATGACATGCAAGGCTGATATTTTCTCCGGTTTGCAGGATTTTTTAGCCCTTTCTTTGTCTGATGCTGACGCAGCCCGGCGGCAGTATGAGAAGGAGACTGCAGCTTTACATTGCCGCGTGAGCGATCTCGAGGGTCAGCTGGTGGCCACCGCCCAAGAACAGAGAAGTAAACAAAACCTGGACCGTGCGCACCCTGGGAATACTAGTCGTAGGGGGGTCAAGAAGTCTGCCGGCCTACGTGCGTTTACCGCGGCTGAGGAGTCCAGTAGTGTTCCCATGATAGAGGGAAGAGAGGAAGACGATGTTGACGATTGGCTCGCAAGTCCTGATGAAGTTTCATCCCGTCCAGCCGGTAGTGGCGGGCATGCTTAGTTTTACTTTTCGTTTTTGTTTTGCCTTTGAGTTCTTGGTTGTACCTCCGATACATTGGGGTTTCGATAATTTGATTTTGTCATGGGCTAGATGATTTGGTACAATTTGAGCAATTTGCGCCTTTGGGCTTTTATTTTGAATATAAAAAATGAATTGCTGTTTAATAAGTCATTAGAAACATAGCATAGGATTATTTATAGGCTTTTGTACAGGTCTGAGATGGCAAAAATGTTTCCGATGTCGCCAGAAAATTCACTCCATATCGCCGGCGGCATGACCCATATCGCCCAAATGGATCGAGCTAAAATAATATATGCATGGCTGTCTAAAGTCCATATCGCCGGCGACATCATCTGATATCGCCCTACTTGGGCTCTATATCGCCGGCGGCATCAACCACATCACCGGCGGCTTCACTCATATTGTCAGCGGCTTCATCCAAATCGTCGGCGGCATCAACTTTCCAGCAATCTGATTTCAACCATTCTGTCCACTACTTGTCATGGCAACCCATAATCAAAAACTATGGGGTTTTCTGCAGAGTTTGGGGAATGTCGACTGGAAGAGGCTCAAAAAATTCAGGCTTTGGGGGCTTCGATATGTCGCGGCGTAGCCTGTGAGCCACAAATTCCTTCGAGCAGCACTGTCCTTTTGGGATCCAATGGACCATGTTTTCTGCTTTTCATCATTCGAGCTTTGCCCCTTGCTCGAAGAATTCCACGCTATTTTAGGGACACCGTATCCTAAATGCGTTTCGCTGGCGTTACCGGACCTTCATTTTGGCATAAATGGAATTCCACGAGGGCTATGGAATTTAGATTCTATCGACCCATTTCTATCTCAGTTGCCTGACAGACCTAGTTTTCAGCTCGAAGCGGTCTTGGAGTGGTGTCGTGGAGTGTCTCGATCCCATCCTGCTTGGCCATTTATGATGACCTTGTTACTCATGGTGGAGTTTATGTGTGGAGTGAGCCTGGTTGCTCCGCTTAGGTTAATTTCCCTCATTGGTCCTATGTCGACAGGGGCTTCCCCGTGGCCGTGGGATTGGCCGATGTTTTGTTAAACGTGGATGCTACTTCTGTTGACTCGTCACTCATTAGGGATCAATTCACATTATTATAGGTATCTCTTGTTCTTTTTGATCCCAGCATTTCTTTCTCCTATCCTTACCCGAGTTTTGTATTTATAGGTCTGGCTGATGGAGAAGCTAAAGCTGAGGGAGGCACCCCGAGGGAATCCAAAAAAGTATCTTCCCATCCATCTGAGGGAGAGAGGGCTTATGCGGGCTGATTTTGATGAGCTGACATATGATGATTGGGTGGCTATCTTGAGGGGGTATACTGACATGCAGGTTCAGTGGGTTAGTCCATGGTGGAGAATTCAGGATGTGGTCGTAGAATCTTAGGGAGCATGTGTTCAATTGATAGGCTTGGAGAAATCTTCATTTTATACCCCCTACCGGCTATGTCGTCAGTATGGTAAAAGGCAGAGAGTCCCGATCAAATTGCCCTACAGCCAGATCGGAGTTTACAAAGCTAGGTGGGTCAACCATATTCAGGAGAAGTGGTCCAGGGAGGCTGTGTTCGAGATTCTGGATTACGATCAACTAGAAACCACTGAAACTGACACATACTATAGAGGATGGCTTGCCGAGATAAGAGGTTTACCGACCCATCGAAAGCGGTCATGGGCCCGTTTGGAGGGGGAATGTGTGGAGCGAGGGGAAGATTCCCTCTCTGCTAGCACACTGAGGCAGATCTCTAGGTACCAAGATGATGATGCGGGAAGTTCATTTTGAGTCTTGCCATTGTCGGAATCATCAGGTTTTTTTTTTAATACTCTAAAATGGAACAAAATGAACCCTGTTCAAAGCTTGTCGAAGTTGTCTTGAATTTATGAATACAGGATTCACGTAAGCATAAGCATTTAGATTTTAACAAAAGAGAACTTTTTATTAATCGAGATAAAATAAAGTACATGATGCTTGGTGGTCATTTCCATTGACTTAACTCTCGGTGCCGACTAGCCAAGTTCGGTTTTCTAGAAGGCGCTCGCTCTGTGCTCACATACCCTAACTTTTACCTAGATCACCCTGTTCGGGTTTTCGATCTATCGGGTTTGTCTTATCCCCTAATTTTTACACTGTTGGTTCGCAGAATACCAATCGTCGAGTATCACCCTAATTTTTGCCCGATCAGTGAAAGACTGAAAGGCGGGAGATTATTATGTATGTATCTTTTTGTGTGCTGCTTTTCTGGTTTGTTTCTTTTAAACATGATAACACTTAAGCCTGTCTTGGTTTACTGGATTTACGAACTCGTTCCCATCAATGTCCATAAGTTTAGCTGCCCCTTTGCTAAGCAGCTTCTTTATCACATATGGTCCTTCCCAGTTTGGCCTGAATTTTCCCCTCGCATCAGTGTTAGAGTGTTTCAACTGTTTAAGGACCAGATCACCGACCTTTAGGGGGAACTTTTGATGTTTTACCCGACTGTTATATGCCCGAGCCACACGTTGTTGGTACATCTGGAGGTTGTCAAGGGCCTTCAACCTTTGTTCATCCATCATGTTCAACTGTTCAAACCTTGTCTGAGTCCATTCGAATTCTTCTAACTTAGCTTCCAGGGCAACTCTTAATGAGGTCACCTGAGTTTCAACTGGCAAGACCACTTCCATTCCGTAGACCAAGGAGAATGGAGTTTGGCCTGTCGGAGTATGTATGCTGGTGCGATATCCCTAAATAGCAAAGTGCAACTTATCCGCCCAATCTCTGTAACCAGCTATCATCTTAGAAAGAATCTTCTTTACCGATTTATTGGCTGCCTCAACAGCTCCATTGGTTTGTGGTCTATATGGAGAAGACCTGTGGTGTTCGATCCCATACTTCTCGATTAATGAAGCGGTTGCTCCTTGAAACTGTACCCCGTTGTCTGAGACTATATGATGTGGGAGCCCGTACCGCGCAAAGATATACTTTTCTATGAACTTGGCCATCTGCCTGGCAGTGACATTAGTGAAGGATTCGGCTTCAACCCATTTTGAAAAGTAATCTACTGCTACCACAATGAATTTATGGCCATTCGTTGAGGAAGGACGGATTTTACCAATTATATCTATACCCCATGCCGAGAATGGCTAAGGGGTGGATAAGTGATGGAGCTCGGTTGGTGGCAAATGACATATCTCCATAAATCTAGCATTGGTGGCATCGTTTGACCTGGGCAATACAATCGGCCGTGAGAGTGAGCCAAAAATACCCTAGTCGCTGGACCTTCTTTGGGAGGGCAAGACCATTCATATGAGGGCCACAGTCGCCGGCATGGACCTGGATCATTACGTTTTGAGCCTCGGAATCAGTGAGGCAACGGAGGAGTAGGCCGTCACTAGTGTGCTTGAATAGGTCATTATCTATAATACGAAATTAGGTAGCAAGCCGCCGTAGGGTGGTACAGTCCGAGTTGGAAGAATATGTGGGGTATTGGCTGGTCTGAAGAAATAAGACTATGTCAGGATACCAACAAGGTTCGGATGAAGTGGCGAGAACTGGAGGAGTCGATTGAACACGATATGGGGTCTTGGTGGATAGTAAAACCAACGGGCGGATAGGTTGCTGTTGGGGTCCTTCCCATAAGGACGCGAGACTGGCGAGAGCATCTGCTATTTGGTTCTCATCTCGAGGGACATGGCGGTACAAGCACGAGGTAAATTTCTCAGACAATTCGCGGACGGCCTCTACATAAGGGCGAAGGGATTCTTCTTTAACTTCCCAATCTCCAACAACCTGACGAACGACTAGAGCCGAATCTCCGATGACGGATACATGGTGTGCTTGAACCGGAAGAAGAGCCTCGAGGCTAAACAGGTAAGCTTCGTATTCTGCGCCGTTGTTGGTGATAGTGAATTCTAAACGTTTGGACAACGGGATTATCTCATTATCTGGTGTGATAATGATGACTCCGAGACCTGCTCCCCGGCGGTTCACAGCGCCGTCAAAGTCCATTGTCCAACTGTCAACAAGGGTTGTAGCAGAGGCGAGCTGTTCATCAGGGAACTCCAAGTTTTCCCTATAATCGGAGCTGAGGGGTTGATTAGCCAAGAATTGGGCTACAGCCCTCCCTTTAATGACCTTTCGGGTTACATATTCAATGTCAAACTCAGATAGGAGAAGTAGCCATCGTGATAATTTGCCGGCTAGAGTAGAGGATTGACAAAGAAACTTCATTGGATCAATTTTGGCTACGGCCTGGACTTGATAGGGTTGGAAATAATGTCGCAACTTCTTAGTGAGCCAAACCATGGTAGCACAAGTCTTCTCTACAATTGAATATCGGGTTTCATAATCTAATAACTTCTTACTTAGGTAGTAGATGGCATGCTTGCGCTTATCATCATATTCTTGGACAAGCATGGCTCTGACGAACGTTTCTTCAATGGCCAGATAAAGGATGAGTGGTTTCCCTAGGATGGGGGGCATCAAGACCGGTGGATTGACAAGGTATGCCTTGATTCTGTCGAATGCTACCTGGCAGTGATTGTTCCATACCACGGGTTGTTGTTTCTTTAACAACTTAAAGATGGGTTCGCAGACGGTAGTGAGGCGGGCAATGAATCGACTAACATACTGTAAGGACCCTAAAAACGATCGGACCTCTTTCTCCGTCTTAGGGGAAGGCATATCCCTGATGGCTTTGGCTTTGTCTGGGTCCATTTCAATCCCTTTTTAGCTAACCACGTGTCCTAACAGCTTGCCGGAGGTAACTCCAAACACGCATTTCTTTGGATTTAGACGAAGATTGTATTTTTCAATGCGAGTCATGAACTTGTCAAGAACAACAGGGTGTTCCTCTTGAGTGGCGGATTTTACAATCATGTCGTCCACGTACACTTCCACTTCTTTATGGATCATGTCGTGTAGTAGGGCAGTTACAGCTCATTGATAAGTGGCTCCGGCATTTTTCAACCCGAATGGCATTACCTTGTAGCAATAAACCCCCCACTCAGTAATGAATGCTGTTTTTACTTTATCGGCGATATTAACCAGGATTTGATTGTATCCTGAGAACTCATCCATGAACGAATACATAGCCGCCCTGGTGGCACTGTCAATTAGGACATCGATGTGCGGGAGGGGAAAGTCATCCTTCGGTGAGGCTTTATTGAGATCTTGAAAATCTATGCAGACTCGAACCCTACCATCCTTCTTTGGTATCGGGACGATGTTGGACAACCAAGTCGGGTATTCTACTACTTCTATGAATCGAGCTTTGATCAACCTCAAAACCTCTGTCTTAACTTGTTCTGCCCATTCAGGTCTCAACCGGCGGAGCTTCTGTTTGACAGGTCAAAATTTAGGATCAGTTGGGATCCTGTGTTCGGCGATTCGTCGATCAACCCCAGGCATGTCTTCGTATGACACATGATTCTTAAGCACTTTTATGATCTCACTTTTTTCCTCGGGAGTTAAATCTTTGGAAATGGTTACCATTTTTGGATTGTCATCCGTAGTTAGGTTTATTTCACTTAATAGAGTTTCACTAATGCCAAAAATGTTATGCATATTGTTACGTGAATGCATGGATCCATCCGGAAAGACATCAAACAAGTAAGCTGAACGGGAGTTATTCATTGAGTAAAAAGCCTCATAAGCAGCATTGTTCGTATCAAAAACATCGAAAATATTAAAAATTACATCATCCATATCTTTCTCCATATGCGGAGGGGCTTTAGCGGCCGCATCGATGGGAGGGGTGTTCTCTGTATCATCTGTCGGGGTGGTGCTTAGGTTGCACTCCCAAGTGGTCTTTTGGGTAGTGGTGAGCGACGGCTCCTCAGACAGGTCAGCCTTTTCGGTTATAGTCCTAGCGAGCTTTTCTACTATAGCCATCGTGGCATCTTCTTTCCCATTACCCTTCCAGCCTTTCTTCATCAGTAGTGCTATAGCTCTTGTCACAATTGCCACGGCATCCTCAATTTCTGGATCGACAGACTAACCTTCAGGATACATCTTATCTTTCCCCTTATCCTTTTTGAAAATCACATTGACAGGCACGTCAGACTCTGTAGGTTCAGGTTCAGCTGAAACTATCATGTGACCGGCCTCAAAGTCGTAGACATCTTTAAAGATCTCAAAGCCGGGCCACATTTTCCCGTCATGCTCGATTGGCTCGGGCTTCCCTTTATAAAGCCTCTTTCCCTGGATTTCACAAGTGGTGACCATGCGGCAATAACAGTAAGGGACGCGACGATAGGCTTTTCTAGGCTTATACCCCAGTCCAACTCCACGGATGAGGATTTTTGGTTCCAATGCCTCAATAATCCCCTGTTCATGTATTCCTCCACCCCTACCAAGCCTATAACCAGACTTCTTCATTAGCTTGCCCATACCCGCGTAGAGGTAGCTGTGCTAAAGGGGAGGGGGTTTTTGAGCCTTACTAATCATGGCAATCTAGAGGCTCTTTTCTAGGTTAGCTTCGGCTTCCATAACGGCCATGACGGAATCCGGATCGGCCTCTATAGTTGTCATTCTATCACCATGGATTAGCTTGATCTTTTGGTGTAGTGTGGATGGTACTGCGCCCAACGCATGGAGCCATGGCCGGCCAAGCAGCAGAGAATAGGTAACAGGAATGTCAAGGACGGTGAAACGTACATTGTTTGTGACACCTTCGACAGTAACCCCTGCCTCAAAGACCCCAATTACATTGCGCTTTGAATCGTCATAAGCTCTAATAATAGTGCTGGACCTTTCGAGCATGTCCTCTGACAGTCCCAGATGGGGAAGGATCTTTAAAGGGTATAGGTTTAGGGCGGAGCCATCATCCACCATGACACACGGGATGACCTTATCAAGAATTTAAACCCGAATGAACAAGGCCCTATTGTGATCCCTTCCTTCAAGTGTAAGATCAAAACTATTAAACACGATCTGAGGCCCTTTTCTTGGGAGAATGCCTTCTCCTATCGTGGCGCACATCTCAACGACCGAGGTGGTCGGATTAGCCTCCAGGTCAAGGAGCCGTTTTATCAAACCCTTACGATGCCTTTCTGAGTCAATTACCAGTTGCCAGATACTGTATCGGGCTTGGGTATTTTTCAACTGAGTAATGAGGGGGTCAACCTCAAGACTAGTAGGGACAGGTGGAGGTGGAGAAGGGGGCCTCGCTGTAGTTCCAACCCTGCCAGGAATCGGGTCTTTGTTTAGACGGAGATATCGGTCTTCCGGCTGATATACACGACCACTCTGGGTGATATTGAGGACATTATCGAGTAAGACGCTCTTGGTGGCTCGCATCTCAAATAGGTACTGCTGCTCTTCGGAGTCCGAATCTAGGTCTTAGTTCATATTTATCCATACTAAAAAGGTCATGGCGGTCGACCTTGAACAAGTTGGTGCTTACGGCCTTGGATTCCCGAGCTATATCCCCATCCTCATCCGAATAGTTCTCCTTTGAAACAAAAGAATCTACACTGAATAGTGCCTTTCCCTCAGCTTTCCTCCTCTTTGCCACAAATGGTTTAGACCTACGACTCTCTTATTTTGGTTGGCTTGGATCCCTTTCCATTCCTTGAATGGAGTTAACTCCTAGGTTGGCCTGATTGATAGGTTCAAAAACTGAGCAAGATGGAAGGCCTGAACCGATGACCAGGACGAAATTACTACTGCCCGGCCCCTGGGCAAGGAGGTCGAAGACCGTGGCTTCCAGTAAACTAGATTGGACCATTCCGACCTTACTTTTGAAGTTTGGTAAAGGGTTATTCATAGTGCTTGGGGCCTTATCTGGTTCAGCAATCTTTGCCTCGCTAACCAATCGCTGAATAGCTGAGAGTAGGGCCTTACAGTTGTTGGTTTGGTGCCCCACCTGAACGTGATAATTATAGAAGTTATTCTTATCTTCAGGTTTGGGTGGCTTGTATTCTTGAAGGGACTGTATAAAACCCGCTTCCCTCAACCGTTGGAAGATGACCCGCAGGGGCAATTTATAGGGGTTGGTCAAAACAAAAGGGGGCCGAGGAGGCTGGACCGTGGCAATCATTGGAGTCAGATTGGTTGTAAGTGGCGTAGCTGGGGTATGAGAAATGGTTTGGATAGCAGCCGGTGTTTTTGGCTTAGCCGGTGCTAGGGCCGAGGGTTGCGCTTCATTTTTCCTAAACCATAGTTTGCCTGCTCTCTCGGCCTTCTCGCGTTCTGCCTCGCGCTCAATTTTTTCTGCTTTCTCAAACACAGCCTTGTAGGAAAGGAAGGAATCCGTAGCCATTTCCTTGCGGAACAAGGGGAGAGATCCTTTGAGGAGTTTGACAATCATTTCCTCAAGGCTAAGCTTAGACTTCATCAAGACCTGGGTCGACATCCACCTATTGAAGTACTGCTTAAAGGTTTCGTTGGGCATTTGACGGATCCTCTCAAGATGTTGGAGGGTCGTCTCCATTATAGTATTGAACCCATAGTGTACTTTCAAAGCCTCAGATAAGAGCGTCCAGTCGGCGACAATATGCTGCGGCAAAGTGTGGTAACACTCGAGTGCCGGTCCCCGAAGAGAACAAGGAAACATCTCAGCCAGCACTTTGTCACTTAGCTTCTTTACGCGTATTACCCTTTTGTACATTATGATGTGAGAGGCGGGTGCTCCCGAGCCATCATAATGAGCCATGTTTGGCATAGTAAAATTGTCGGGGACCCAATCCTCGTCCCTTTCAGGTTTTTTTATTAATGATGAGGCAGTTGATGTAAGCTTGGATTTTTGGTGTCACGCCCGGAGGTTGCATGACCTGGTCGCTGACCGGTTCGCGAGAGATGGTCGGGGCTTTGGGTGTCGCACCCGGAGAATGCATGACCTGGTTGTTGACGGTCTGAGAAGCTATCATTTATCGAACGAAAGCGGCTACCTCAGGAGTCACACCCGGAGGTTGTATGACCTGGTCGTTGAATGTTGGAGGCAGCGTAGGGCAGACAGACAGATGGCTGGCAAATGGATTCTGGGGGTAAGTGGTGCCTTTAGGAGTTACGACAAACTGTGGAGGTGTGAATGAGGTTAGAGGCCGAGACGATGGGCTTTGGTGATTGAATGTCAGAGGAGTTGAGGTTTGAGCGAAAGGTCTCGGGTTGAAAGGTACAGCTGGTGGAGTGGTTGAAGCCGACAAGAGAGCCGAAGCCTGTCCAAACTGGAATGGACTCGTCAAGGGTTGGATTGATTGAAGTACAGGTGCGATAGGTCCCGCCTCTACCAAACTGGTCAGTATCTGTGTTGTACAGTTTGGGGCTTGGATGTCGGATGCCTATACTCGATCGGAATTCCTGTTTTCCAGAGCTTGCTTAACTGCTGCCTCAACCGTAGTTTAGATAGAGGCTTGGAAAGCATCCGAGTTTAAGAACTGCATCATAGCACTGGTCAAGTCAAAACCAGGAGGTGGTTGGGATCTTGTTCCCGAGCTGGAAGTGGGACCAAAGGGCTCTTCTGGAGGGGGGGTCCCTTCGTTTCTTGGGAAAGACATGGTCGGTCGAAGGGAACTTTGGCTTAACTGAACTCGCTCTGAATCTGATTCCTTGCTGGAATCGGTATGGGGGATTCCTTCAACTTCCATGGTGGCAACCGGGGTCGGAGGACGACGTATCAGGCGATGTTCTATCCTTTTCCAGGCCGAGGTATGACGGTCAGTGCGCCTCCTCCTAGCTGAAATGGTAGGCAGCGGATCAGGCTATACGTGGATTGGTGAATGATATGCGTGGTATGAATGCTTTTTATGCCCTGGGAGTGACATGTAGTGTGCATGGCTGCACGTAGATGTGGTTAGAGATGATGTGATGGCTTATATCTCCAACATATATGAGACGTGTGCACTTCACGTCATACAAAGCGATATGTGGTGACGCAACGGAGGTACAAGAGAAGTCCTACACATGTTGCTAAACCTCTTCCACGGGTGGAAGTGGTAAGGGCAAGTTGATTTATTTTCGGCCCTTAAAGCCGATGTATGGGGGTGCATGATCATAGAGCACTTAGCATGCGAATCGGCCCTATTCCAACCTTTTGACTCCCGCGTAACGCCTCTTTGGTAGGATAGAGTTTGGCTGCTTCACCGGTAATGGCAAAAGTAGCGCGTCCCAATTATTTTATTCGTTTTGGGTAATCCTAAAGGGGAATGATGTGCTAAGGCTTTTTTCTAACGCAGCTTTGGTATAGGGTTATTGATGTAGAAGGTTCCCGTTTACCTTGATTCCACGTTTACTCAATCACTACATGAATGGGCGCGGTCATAGGAGTTTACGTGTTGGTTAAAACGAGTGATCCACCCACTAGGCATCCTCAATTCCAACAGGGCATGAGTAATACTTTGTGAGCTTCTCGGGTGAAATAGGGTACCTAAAATTACCGAACTATCTACACGCGTGAGGACAAGACGTCATAAGAAAAGAATGAAGTTTTAATTTGGCCAATGATTTCAATACATCATCAAAATCTTTTAAACTATGAAAGAAGGTTCAAGTTTAAAGAAATTCCCCAGCAGAGTCGCCACTATGAGCAGACGACTACCCACGCGGCTGCGGTACGGGGCCGGACCGGGTCGGGTCGGCCCATTTTTGGGTGTGTCGGGGAGATGAGTGTGATGTGGTTGAAAAGAAAATGATTTTGCGTATTGTAATGCTTAAAAGATATGAGATCGAAACCCCGTACTTAGAATAGAGTCGCCACCCGGTTCAGCTCAACCGGGAAATTTTCGGTACGATTTTCCCACCGGGTGGTTGGACCATACCTTAAGTAGAGATTCCGAGTTCGGATGATGTTATCTACTTTTCATTAGGCCAAGTTAGGATACTTCATTCTTTCTTAATCGGTTTAATCCACCCTTTTTATTTGTATTTTCAGTTATTTTGTTGTTTTCGCATTTATCAAGCAATTAAAGCGATAAATAAAATGTTTACAATCGTAAAAGAAAAGTAAGTGCGGAAAGTGGAATTATTACAAGGTTTTCAAGTCCTGTACATTTTCTACGTAACAAATGAAATACCCGAATGTCCGATATACATCTACCTGCAGAGGATGGTTGACATAAATATGGCATATTTTATTTATAACATCATAAAGCCCGATTGGATGGCTAAAATGAGATTTGAATGGCGTTTGCGGGGAAATTCCATTTTTATCCAAATTTCAGATTCGATCGTTGCTTTAATCGGATTACAAGTGAATATACCACTCATCGCGGGGCGGGTCTATTTTTCGGAGGTCTCGAACCTCCATCGTTACACTATAGGTCCTAGCTTCAGAAAATAAATTAACTTGGAAACAAACGAAGACAATATTGCTGTCCAGAAAGCCATACCGCCGATGGCATCTGATGCTGTCGACGATATAGTTGATGTCGCTGACGGCATGGATGATGCCGCCGGCGACATCAACTATGTCACAGGCGACATCAGCATGCAGATAGGCATAGGGCTTTCTGAGTACCGTAAAGAAAGGGTTCCGCGAGAAAGTGAGGTCTCCGGGGAATGTGATGCTAATGGCGGTACCAACGATGCCTCTCGTGACATGGGTGATACAGCCGGCAACATCGCATGTCTCCGGCGACTCCAATTCCTTGCTACAGCAGCGGTTTGTAGTCAAAGTGACCGAAAACTCAAAAAAAAAGAACACAAATCAACAAAAATTAGTGCAAAACAATAATAGTAATGCCAAAGAGATATGAGACTCAGGATTTTCACCTCGGGGTTGTGAATCCACCTCTTCGTGATCCGAATAAAACACCTCTGGGGAGCTTGTTACGATGATTTAATAATGATTTTAAGTGTCTTCTGCTTTCTAAGTTCTACTAAGATGAATTTGATTTAAAGGTTTGTCGATTTCAACTCATAATCAGAGAGTTCAAAGAAGAAAAAACAGGAAAAATGGGTCGGAATCCCGTTTTTTCTGTTTTATCTAATTCTTATCTCACTATCATCTATTTCCACCTTAAAAATCCCTCTTCTTTTTCTTTTCCTCCTCTCTTTTAAGTGCAGCCCAATGTGCCTTTTTATAGGTAAAATGAGGTGCTTTTTGGGGCCTTTTTTAATAATTCCACCGAAAGTGGCCGAAAAGGCTGTCTGTAAGAGGACCCGCTTCGAGTCATGTCACCGGCCTGCATGATAATGTCGTCGGCGGTATGATCGATGTCGCCGGCGGCATGGTGATATCGCCGGCGACATGGGTGATGCTTTTGGCGGCATCAACCTTCAGCATGCCGTCAGTTAGTGGGTCAAAAAAGCCAAAAAGTCGGGAAAAGTGGCTTAATAGTGGATGAAAAAGTCATCTTTTTGAATTCTAATTATATTTTAATGGGTATTATTTAATTTGGGTGTAAATCATCGGTTCAAGCTCCTACCGAACGCGTTATCGGCCACGCCGAACTAGATTCTACCAATTATAAAATTCACAAGGAATATTATTTTGGTAATAAAAATTCTGAAGAGAACTTTTATTTTGAGGTATTGAAATCAGGTACACGTCATCATCGTCTCGCGAGAGGGACTGCAAAATCCCGTGCTCACAGTTCTTTATTGATAGTTTGATCTCACCCAACTCTTTTTCCACATCCTAATTAGAAGCTTGTCTAATTAATTCCTTTTCAACCCCTCTTAGATGAGTGCAAATAGTCCAGAGGCTCTGTTTTATGTATCCTTCTTTGTTTCCCTCTAGAGTGGCCTCTTGTAACAGTTTGAGTGTTGCTGTTACCTTTAACTGAGTAGTGTTATTTGCAGGCACTCTTAGAGGACTAACTTTTGGAGGGAAACTTCAGAGCAGCTGGAGGAGTGATCTCTAAAACTATAGCTGCTTCCGGAGGGGTCATTATCTGCTTCATTATCACTCTCTTGAGACTGATCTTGTTCTTCTCTCCTTTCATCCGCCCTTTCCTCTGGACTTGCCTCGCCAGTTCAGTCCACTCTAGAAGTGTTCTCATTAGATCTCAGACAATGTCCCTCCTTCAGAATTAGATTATCCTGGGTAAGGCTCACCTTCCTTAGATACACTTAGAGTATGTGTATCCAAGTTATCCCTAGTTTTAACTGATGTTTCATCACCAGCAATAATGTTAGTATTAATAGCAATATTTATTGGGATGGGGATTAACTCAGTAGATGGCCATTGGTTTTGATTAGCTGCTTCTTCATTTGTTTCTTCTAGCTCTACCTCCGGATGACAGAAAATATCCTCTATCGCCCCTATACATGCCTTTTCAGGACTTTTAGCACTACCCCCAGGCATGTTAGAAATGTCCTTAACACCCTCTATAATTGCCTTTACAAGAGTTATTTCTGCTGGGATCTCTGGTTCCGAATTTAGCAGGTTCTTCGAAAGAGGTTTTGTGATGGGTAGGAATTTGAATGAACTAGATTTTGGAATTTTTAACATCTTCGCCAAGGTAGCCTGATCTATACAGCTTGGTGTAGTAGAGGATTCTCTAAGTCCTTTTATGGCTAGATTGTTAATTCTGTAGTTATCTACCATAGAAGCCATCATCTATTTATACTAAGGATCCTCCGGAAGGATATCCTCATTAAATCCGGGAACAATCTTCCCTTTTGAAATCTTAGCCCTAGCCAACTCTTCCATAACCTCCCTTTTTGTAGCTTTTTCATCAATCAAGATGCCAGTTGGCTTCTTGGAAGTTTTCTTGTGATGTTTCTGAGCCTTGATTGCTTCATCAAAGGTGTACCCCTTCCGAGTGAACTGCTTCTTTGGCATTGGCATGTCATCCTCTGTCTCCTCCTCATCAGACCCATTTCCCCCAGTCAGTAAATTTGATATTTTTCTCTTTTACCCTTTATGATAACCCTTCCTTATTGTAGCAGCTACTACTGCAATTGATTCTCTTACTTCCGGATCACAAACCGGTTTCTTTAGCAAATCAGCTATTTTGATCAGTCTTCCTCTTGACTTTGTATTTTCTAGAGATTTGTTAAGCATATGGGTGATTGTTTGGGTATCTTCATTTTCTTCTTCATCCACTGGAACCAAAGCCAATTCTTTCATTGCCTTAGGCCTGGTTGTTCTGACATTTTTAGGTACCTGACCACTTGCTTCCGGATTATTAGCTTTCCTGGTCTTATTTTTCTTCTCATCCCTTAGCCTCTTGGCATTATCCTCATCCCAGGTTTCATTGAATCTTGGATTGAGGAAGTTCCTCTGCATAATTGGCTTTCCACTAACACTTTGGAATCTAGTCAAATGCACCCCATTTGCTTGAAGAATCTGGGTGATAAAAGCCCCATGGGAATTCCTTTGATACTCGAGATAGTGAATAAGGAGCACATACATGTTGACCTCCCTGCTTTCTGCCCAGTTCTCTAACATACAGTGCTAAAAGGAAGAAACCATGGTTAGTCAGCCCTTTTGGATCAGGACTAACTTTGGTAGCACATGCTGACGGTATCTTGGGATTTGAGGCCCGTAAGTTGAAAATTTGTCCCCAAGATACCTTTTCGGAAGCCACATCTCCAGATTGCCATCCACCTTCATCAAGACTCTATTGTTCTTCCTATTTAGGGAATTTTCGAAGAAGTCTGGAGTGACAATCATTTCCTTGCCCTGAACCTTAGTTCTTAGGGCATCAAATTTCTTCTTGGCTCTTAAACTATCATAGAACTCCTGGACTAAATCTGGGTAGGTTGGGCAATTTATTTTTAAGAAGTTTTTTAGGTGCTAATCCTCAAATGGCTGGCAATAGGGATCGGTTTCAAAGAGAAAATTATCTCCCAAAGAATCTTTGGGGATAACAGAATCGGAGGGTTTGTAGCCTATACGGATGAAATCTTTGTCTTTCAAATCAAATTCTGAGGGTTGGAAGCATCACGGGACCTGCTTCAATCATGATTATTGCCATTTAAGAGTTTGAATGAAAGTTAGGGTTCTGGGTTTTTAAAATTGCAGAGTAATAGTACTCAGTTGCTCGCGTGAGGAAGATGGGTGAATTTGAGGGGTTTATATAGAATTTTCAAAGTGAGGGTAGTTTAGTAATCTGGATGTCGGTAATTTAGCTGGATTGATGATATGGCAACCAAATTTTTAAGAGAGAGGTAAACTCAATGTAACCGGAGAATAGGAATAGTTTATTTAAAAAGTAAACTATCAAATTTACTGCACGTGTAACAGCCAATAGACGTTTGACATTCAAAAAAGTAATTGTTACCTTTATGCGCTTTTACTGCCATTTGTCATTCATGTTTGCTGATGTGGCAGAGTTCTTTCTGGTATAGATTTTTCTCCAATGTATCTTCTCTTTCGGATTGAAATTTCTTGCTAAAGATCCAGCTTGATTTCAAGCTGTCTTCCGGATTAACCCTAAATTGGATTGGACATTCCAATTGACTCATTTAGCTTCCCTAATTGATCCTTACTCAGTGGCTTAGTAAAGATATCTGCTCTTTGCTCATTGGTTGGAATGTATACCAAGGCAACATCCTTCTTTATCATATGATCCCTGATGAAATGATGCCTTATGTTGACATGCTTCATCCTGCTATAGAGTACTGGATTCTTTGACACATCAATAGCACTCTTGTTGTCACACATAACATCCACACATCCGGATTGAACTCCATAATCTTCAAGTTATTGCTTAATCCAAAGAAGTTGAGCTACAGAACTTCCAACTGCCATGTATTCAGCTTCAGTAGTAGGCAAGGCAACTGAAGATTGCTTCTTGCTATACCATGATACTAAGCAATCTCCAAGGAAATGGTAGCCTCCAGATATACTCTTCCTCTCAAGAGTATCTCTGCCATAATCTGCATCAGTAAACCTTTGAAGTGTGAAATCTCCATTGCTGGGATACTATAACCCAACTTTAGTGGTTCCTGGGAGGTATCTTAGCATCCTCTTTACAGCTTTAAGATGAGAATCCTTAGGAATGGCTTGATACCTTGCACAGTAGCAAACTGTATAGTGTATGTCAGATCTGCTAGCTGTCAAGTATAGAAGTGAGCCAATCATCCCTCTATAGAGCTTTTGATCAACATCTTCTCCTTCATAATCCTTAGATAGGACTGTATCTGATCCCATTGGAGTGGACATAGGCTTGCTCTTATCCATTTCAAACTTCTTCAAGATTTCCTTTATGTACTTTGAATGGTTAATGAAAATCCCATCTGGACTTTGCTTGATTTGTAGACCAAGGAAGAAATTGAGAGCTCCCATCATGGACATTTCAAATTCCTTCTGCATTTAAGAGCTGAATTCTTCACACACCCTTTCATCAGTTGCTCTAAATACGATATCATCCACATAAATTTGGACTAGAATGATATTAGTTTTCTTCTTTTTAATGAATAGTATGGTGTCTGCCTTCCCTCTAATATAACTCTTGGATATAAGAAATGAGGTTAATCTCTCACACCAAGCTCTAGGGGCTTGCTTTAGTCCATAGAGAGCCTTCTTTAGCTTGTATACATGATTCGGATGCTTTGGATCTTCAAATTCGGGTGGTTGTTTAACATAGACTTCTTCTTGGATAAAACCATTGAGAAATGCACTTTTGACATCCATTTGGTATAGTGTGAACCCTATGAATGATGCATAAGCACATAGAATCCAAATTACTTCCAACCTTGCTACAAGTGCAAAGGTTTCTTCATAGTCAATCCCTTCTTGTTGATTATAGCCTTGGGTAACCAATCTTGCTTTGTTTCTCACCACTACTCCGAATTCATCTAGCTTATTCCAAAAGACCCATTTGGTGCCAATGATTGACTTTCCCTTTGGAGGTGCTACTAGATCCCATACATCATTCATAGTGAATTGATCTAGCTCTTCCTACATTGCCATCATCCAACTTTCATCTCCTTCAGCATCTTGAAATTTCTTTGGCTCAATAAGAGAGATAAAAGCGGCATGGCTCATCATCCTATTGGGTTGACCTTTGGTTCTTAATGGATTCTGAACATCATCCAGAATATTTTTAATGGAATGATCTCTATGTGTCTGAATCTCCCTTTGCAGGCCTTCATATTGAAATGGGACTTGCTCCATTTTAGCTTCAACCACTCCTTCATGGCTTTTATTAAAGTCAATCTCTTGTTGGTTGAGATTAACTTGTTGTATTTCTGGTTCAAAAGATATTCCTTCATCTTCCTCTTTGTGCTTCTTGATATGGAATGAATCAGGAGCTTTTGCCTCTTTCTTTTCTCTAGGGTTTTCAATTTTCAGAATAGGATCTTCTAAAGTGTAACTTTTCTTACCTACAGGGTTAGTCTCATCAAAATCTACATGTATTGACTCTACTACAGTTTGGGTTCATCTATTAAAGACTCTGTAAGCCTTACTATGTGTTGAGTCGCCAAGGAAAATTGCTTCATCATATTTAGGATCAAATTTTCCTAGTTGCTCTCTATCATTAAGGATGTAGCATTTACATCCAAAGTCTTTGAAATACCCAATTTTGGGTTTTTTTCCTTTCCAGATTTCATAAGGGGTCTTTTCTATGGTTTTTCTAATAAGAGCTCTATTTAGAATATAACATGTTGTATTCACGGCGTCTCCCCAAAAGTATTTTGGCAAATAATTTTCGCTGAGCATTGTTCTAGCCATCTCAACTATGGTCTTGTTCTTTCTCTTAACAACTCCATTCTGTTGAGGAGTATGAGGGGCAGAGAAGTTATATTCAATGCCCTTGGAGTCACAAAAATCAGAAAAATGCTTATTTTTTAATTCTCCACCATTATCACTCCGAATTTGTGCAATGCTTATGCCCTGTTCTACTTCTATTTGGATGAATGTTTTCGAAAATTGGTTAAAGACCTTATCTTTGCTTGCTAACAAGAGCACCCAGGTATATCGAGAATAATCATCCACGATGACTATAGTGTATTCTCTTCCACCTAAACTCAATGATTTGATTGCACCAAAGAGATCAATATGCAAGAGCTCAAGTACTCTTTTGAAAGGAATGTATGAAATGGAAGGGAAACTTTTCTTATGCTGTTTACCTAATTGACATGCAGTGCATAGATGATCCTTATCAAAAGCAACCTTAGGCAAACCCACTACTAATTCCTTTTTGACTAGTTTAGACAGTAGGTTCATGCTGATATGTCCTAACCTCCAGTGCCACAACCATGATTCTTCTTCTTTAGACACCAAGAATATATTCTTTTTATCATTTTTAATGTTTACAGAATAGACATTATTTACTCTAGGTGCATAAAGAATGAGTTGGTTGGACTTACTATCATAGATTGAGCAGTCTCCGGAATCAAATGTGACTTTTCTTCCTTTGTCACATAGTTAGGCCACACTTAGCAAGTTGAATTTCAGTCCATCAACCAGTGAGACATCTTCTATCTTTAATTTAGACCCAATGGTTCCATGACCAATGATCTGTCCCTTTTGATTGTCTCCAAAGCTTACTTTGTCTCCCTTCTTTCAGGTTAATTTGTTGGAGGCCGTCTCATCACCTGTCATGTGCCTTGAGCATCCACTATCAATATACCAAGTGTGTTGATCTACTATGGATCTAAGGCATACCTACAAAATAAATCAAGTTGGTTTGGGTACCCAAACAGATTTGGGTCCTCTCGGGTTAATAACCATCTCAGGCCAAGGGAAAACATCATAATAATCATTTTTTAATCTATATAGTTTAGTAATATGATTGTTTTTCCCATAAAACCTGCACCCAGTAATGGATCTATTTTGTCCCTACTTCTTTTTCATCTTTTCAAAATCTTCCTTCCCATAGTTTCCTCTATATCTAGTTTCTTGTACACTGGTGGATGGTCCGGAGTGTATCCAAAAGCTTGTTGGAGGTGTGATTTGAGCTGCACAATTTCTTCTTTGTTTGGCAGGTTGTTGGTTTTGAGCTACCTTAGCCTTTCCCTTTTGAGCAGCAGTGTATCTTTGGGCTTGTGGTTGCCTGCTGACCTCCTTCATCCTTTGATTAAGGGACTTTTGGGGTCTATTTTGATTAGGAAGATGATGATTTCTTCTTAGAGCTTTTTCTTCTTGCCTCTTCCTGGACATTTCCTTTAATCAATTGATTAATTAGTCCTGTTAGATTTGCATTTAGAATCTGGACTTGATTCCTAAGGAAGTTCTCCTCAACAACATCAATATGCTTGGTTGCTCTAACTAGATTGATGTCTTGTGCCATTACTTCAGCATCTTCTGCCAACTCCATTACTGCTCTTTCAAGGGACTTGATTGCTTTTGTATTCTTCTTTACACCCTTGATTACAATAGATAGAGCTCTAGCAAGGTCAAAATTAGAAGCACAATTAGCACAAGAATTTACCTCAGTGTTTGCTATTTCGGATTTTGATTTTGATTCTTTGATTTGCACTGTTTCTTGCTTAGAGGCATTCCTTTCGAATTACTCTGCTTTCGGATTAGTCAGTGCCATGAATGCACAGTTGGCAGTCTCTTCTTTTTCTATTAAAGATGAGCTGCTCCTTTCTTCAATGTTGCTCTAGGTAGCTACCATTGCCTTCTTTTTGAATTTCTTGGTTCTCTTAAGCTTGGGACATTTTGTTCTAAAATGGCCTTTTTCTCCACATTCAAAATAGGCAGCTTCTTTTTTTGGATCCTTCTTTTCTTTCTGATTCTTTCTGGGTCTATCCCTTCTAGAAGTGCCTTCTTTTGATATCTGGGATTCATATTTTCTTGATTTCCTTTTGTCTTTCTTTTGTATGAATCTGTTGAGTTTTCTTGTCAATAGAGCAAGTTGATTTTTGGTGCTCAGTGATTCAGTGATTTGCTCCTCTTCTCTGGATAAAGCTGATCCGGTGGATTCTGCCTTAAGTGCAATGGCTTTCTTCCTCTCAGGCTTCTTTTCTTGTTGGCTATATCTCTCTAAGGATAACTCTTAGGTTAGAAGGTTACCAATGAGTTCATCATAACTGTAAAAGTTCAAGTCATGAGCTTCCTCAATGGCAGTCTTTTTATTATCCCATTCCTTGGTGAGACTCCGGAGCACCTTCTTTACCATCTCTACTTCAGAGATTTCTTTTCCCAGCCTTTTCATCTCATTCACTAGATTGGTGTATCTAGTGTTCATGCTGATGATTCATTCTTTAGGCTTCATTTTGAAGGATTCAAGCTTTTGCTGGAGTAAGTCAAGTTTGGCTTCTCTTACATTGGTAGTTCCTTCATAGGTTACCTCCAGCTTCTTCCAAATTTCCTTTATAGTCTCACATCCATATATTCTATTGAATTCAGTTGCACTAAGAGCATAATGAAGCATGTTAATAGCATTTGCATTTTCACGTAATTTTTTAAAGTCATTCTCATCCCACATACTTGATGGCTTTCGGGTAGTCATACCCTTATTTCATGAGTAGGCTCATATAGACCATCTTTAATAAATAACCATGCTTGCATGCTTTGTGACTGGATGAAGTTCTTCATCCGATTTTTCCAGAACGTGTAGTGTTCACCGGTGAAGAGTGGAGGACGGGTAATGGACATACCTTCGGGAAGGAGTTGTGAGTTTTGGAAACTCATTTTGATATGTGAATCAAGATATTGGACCTTTAGCTCAAGAGTGTTAGATCTCTAGTTTTAAGCACTAGCTCCGATACCACTTGTTGGTCCCTGTGAGGGTCATTATAAGGTCAGAGGGGGGTGAATGATCCTCTTTCACAGAATAAACAGACTTTAAAAAGTCTTAGTGTAGCGTGTTTGATTATGATCCGGATGATGTAGTTATGATAATATAATGCAAAAATTAAAGATTAAGAAAATCAAACACATATATTTTGTCCTGGTTTAGCCCCACCTACTCCAGTCCCCGGAGTTTCCTTCCTCTGAGCTTTTCGCTAGTGGATTCCTTTCCAACTGGCAGGAATCAAGCCTTATAATTTATCTCCGAATGGTAACCTCTTCTGAATGTAGGATATACCACTAGAAGCACCAACTCCGAGCTGAGTCCTTTAGTCTTTAGTAGGAAATACCACGTAGACTTTTACCCCAAATCTAAGCTGAGTCCTACAGGGAGTTCCCACTCAAAGCACCAACTTTAAGTTGTATCACAATCTTACAACTCACCTAAGTTGGAGATCTTGCACTCTTATTTTCACAAAGGTTTTGGTTTTGGATTTCATTAAGTTTATAACTCACTTAGGAATCCTCACAACAGATTTGGAATTAGTTGATTCTTGGAGGGATTGTAAACTGATTAAATGCTTGTGCTTTGTTACTTGTTTTTGTCAATCAAACATCAACCTTCTCATTTAGTCAAGCTTCCCTTTTATAGGCTTCTATCATAAATGTAGCCGTTGTGGGTTGTTGAGCTTGTAATAAATCTTCACCCTTGATCAGGTTATATGTGGAGCACCCGGAGCCGTTGATCAATCCGTTAGACTCAATTTTGACCCGTTTGATTCCTAGGGATTGATGCTGAAAAGTTATTAGTGATCATTTTTCTTGGCTTTTTATAATGCACCTACTTTTACACCATTAGCTTTTTGGTGTGAGCTCCACGCGCCTCCTTATTGGTCTAGGTGAAAAAGTTTGTAAGCTTTTTCAGTCCGGTGTCAGTCCTTTTGTCCTTTTTCTGAAAAGTGCAAGCTGTCACTTTTGTCTTGTTCATGGGAAAAGGATCTTTGATTATGTAGACCAAAAGATGGAGGGAAAAGTTACCTTTGAAACTTTTCCTATTGTCTTTAAGCATGAGTCTTCCGGATGTCTTCAGACTCATTTTCTCCCGATCTCTATGCTTTCGGAGTTAAGGCAATCAGTTCTTCTGGATGTTGTTCTTGAGGGATTAAAGATTGTTTCCTTTCCAAGCTTTATTTTGATGATTCCATATGCTTGGGTACTTAATGTCATCAATGGATAACCTTATAGCTGGATCTTTGTCCGGATGTTTCCATTTAGATTTAGGAGGATTACATAATTTGAGTTTTTGTTTCTTTCAAACCTGATTCGGATAGTTTAGTTTAATTTGTGGTCCAGATCATTGTTTCCCAATACATATTACATGTCAATAAATTATTACACAGACTTTTGTGACGAAAGGTTGTCCATCACAGTTTCCATCACCATTTTACGTTTGCGACAGAATGTTGTATTATTCTGATAGAATTTGTCGTCATAGATTCGCATTTTCTTATAGTGACTATAAATTTCATGAAGAACAAAAATAATAAAATTGTTAAAAAATTTGTAGTACACAAATAATAAATTTTCTAGCCATTTCAAGTGATTTGTAATTTCATATGACAATCACTTCTAATTCTACTAACAAGAATAATCATATATATATGTATGTATGTATGTATGTATATACATATTAAAATATTGAACAAATACTTAATAAATAGATAAAATTCATACCTTGCAACTTGTGCATATGATAAACTAATCAAAATATTACCATTTGATTATTGATGATCTTTCTCTTCCATTTGTAAGATGGCGAAACGTCTAAAACCGAAATCTTCCATTTTCTACAACTAACT
Organism: Euphorbia pulcherrima; assembly: GCA_947683365.1. NCBI lineage: Eukaryota > Viridiplantae > Streptophyta > Magnoliopsida > Malpighiales > Euphorbiaceae > Euphorbia > Euphorbia pulcherrima. Next base: position 13,787,110 of record CANTUS010000016.1, read on the forward strand.
ATAGATAATATTGCTTAAAGATTGTATCATCCTCTTTTTCAAGAAATATTGCTTAAAGATTGCAGGAAAATAATAATTTGGGCAGTTGGGATATTAGGAAGGAAACCGTTTACAAATGTATAGAAGAATTTATTGCAATCTTGATCACAACAAATATTAATAAACTATAACCTAATCTCCAAGGCATGCTAATCATTTTCCTTTAAGCAGTATTTCCTCCATACAAAGCAGCGCGAATATACCGAAAATTTACTTATGAGATACAATGCAGATATCAATTCGCGTACCTGCTTTTGTATGTGAATCAACTGTAATACATCTGTTGTAGGATAAGAATTTTTGTATGTAAGGTTAGGAAACAAAAATGTCTTAATGCTTCATCTCTATTTCAAGAAATTGCTCTTAATTTCATTGTGTATCCAAGGCACAAATGAGTCCTATTTATAGATTTAAGATGATGGTTCATGAAGTGATAGGTCTCTTCATGAATCAATGTGTCTTTTCTTAAAACAATACATCTTTTCATGAAACAACGTGACTATTCATGAAATAATATGACTTATATTGAACCATTATGTCCCTTGACATGAAACAACATGTCCCTACATGAAGTAAGATGACTATTCGACAAACAACGTGTCTTTCCATGAACTAATACATATGTTCACAAACCAATATATCATTTCAATGAACCAACATATGTTTTCATGAAATATAATGTCTTTTCATTAAGCAACATGTCTTTCCATAAAACAACATGAACTTTCATGAACCAACATGTCTTTTCATATAAACACTATAAATATACATCTTATGACATTTAAATCAAACTCTTACTCCATCATTAAATGTCTTAAGAACATACACATTATTCCTAATACTCTAAATTATCCAACAGCAACATATGGTATCAGATCTCTATTTTAGTTACATGATCTTGTCAAGTTCAGCCACGATGTTAGAACTAAAAATCACCATGACATAGAATCTTCAGGAGTTAAAGGATTATATAAAGAACAGTTTCAAAATCTCATCAAAAGCTATTTCACCCTATGGGTTCGTTTGGTTCATAGAATTTCTATTCCATACAATAGAAGAAAAATGAATCAAAAATAGTAGTATATTTGCCTAGAAGCTGCCATCAGATGGAATAACTATTCCTAGGTAATACACATATCGTGGAAAAGCTATTCCATCTAATGGCAGATTCTAGACAAAAAATTTACTATTTTTAACCATTTTTCATTCATTTTTCTCTTATTCCATGGAATAGCAATTCCGCGAACCAAATGCCACCTAATATATTACCTGAAGATGTATGCTTCACTCTTTAAAACATACTCTTTGTAGACTGAGGCTAAACATGGAGCAGTCACTTATATAAACCTAAATTAAGCTTCTGAAATATGCAAAAGTAATTTGATAAAATAACTCTTGCAAAGATAGACAACTTTTATTCCACATGGAAGGTAATGAAATCAATATCCATTAAAAAATTTAACCCGTAAATTGTTGAATAATGAGTTTTGCTTGTTCCTTACTCCAAGCATAATTAGTTAATACTTGATCCCCACTCCAAGTATTATTCTAATTAATTAAGTTTTTCTCCTCACTTCAAAGATTATATTAATTACAATATGCTTGCTCCCCACTCAAAGAAATAGTTAATATATTTCCTTTTATATGTCCCTTGTAAATGTTAACTAGGGTCAGAGGAGGGTGAATGACCCTTGTTGCATAATTTTTTAGACTTTAAAAAGTCTTTGTGTAGCGTGATATGAATGATCCGGATGCTAAATGATTTAAGCTCCGGATAATATAGATATTTAATATAATAGTGCTTGAATGTAAAGTCTAGAGTTAGAGAAATCATACACATATATTTTTATCCTAATTCAGACCTGCCTACCTCCAGTCCCAGGAGTTTCCTCCTCCGAGCTTAAATCCACTAGTGATTGGAAATCTTTTGTAGGTAGAAATCAAGCCTTTACAATTTGTCTCCGGAGATTTATTCTCCTCTGGATGTAGGATACACCACTAAAGACACCAATCTTCAGCTGAGTCCTTTCGCGTTGTCTCCAAAAGATTACCTTTCTTCTAGATGTAGGGTATAACACCAAAAGCACCAACTTCTGGGTAAGTCCTCTTTCTTTAGCAGGATATACCACTTAAACTCTACCCAAGTCTAAGCTGAGTCCCACAAGGATATACCACTCAAACTATCCATATTCAAGTTGAGTCTCAATCCTAGTACTCACCCAACTATGAGATTCCTACACTTTGTTTTATCAAAGGGTTAGGTTTTTTGGATTCTTCAAGTTTATAAACTTACTTGAGAATCCTTACAAATAGATTAGAGGTTTTTGGTTCTTAGAGGGATTAAGTTTACTGATTGAATAACATGAATTCTCAATGTGATAGCTTTTGTGAAATCAACCAGCATCTTCTCAACATATGAAGCTTCCCTTTTATAGGCTTTGGATAAAAATGCAGTTATTGTGTACCATTGGTATGATCTTGAATCTTCACCGTTGATCAGATATGAAATGGTGCTTCCGGAGCCACTAATTAGTCTGTTAGACTCATTGCTTGACCCTATTTGAATTTTTGGGATTGGTGAGACAAAGGTGTTAGTCATTGTTTATTTTGTATTTTGTGTACTGCCAAATTTTAGGTACCTTTATCAGTTGTTTGAGTTCCATGCACCAAGCCATTGGTCTATGTTAAAAAGGTTATTACCTTTTTCTCTTTCCATGTCAGTCCTTCTGTCCTTTTCTGGATTGCATGTAAGCTATCACTTTTTCTTTTGCGAAGGAAAAAGGGGTTGTTGACTTCAAACCAACTTTAGAGGGAATTTGAATATTTGAAAATTCCCTTTATCTTGAGAGTTGAGTCTTCCAGATGTCTTCAGACTCAATCCTAGTCCAGACGCTACTCTTTATGTAAACTTCTCTGGATGTTGTCTTCGAGGGGTTAGAAGTTTGTTTCCTTTCCAAACTTTAATCGGATGGTTTATTCTTTAAAGATTCTTCAATATCTTGTCCGGATTCATTCTTCTTAGACTTAGGAATTTTGTTTTCTTCAAAACTAATCCAGATGATTGTCTTGAGTTGTCTCTTTCCAGATCATTATATCCCAACAATCTCCCCCATTTAATGGAAACAAAAACCTAAGTACAATGAGCATTTAAACACGGGATATGAGCTAAGTATGATTCTTGATACTTAGTCATTTAAAGATTAGCTACCCCATAATTCTAGCATCCTAACTCCCCCAATATTTTTTGCATATGTAGCTTCTAAGTGTTATAAAGTATAATTGGTAGTTGCACTTAGAAGTAGAAATTTTTGAATATGATTTTTCACTATATAACTTCTGCTGTTAACACTAGTTAACATCAATGAAGTGCAGGATTACAAGTATAAAAATTATAAGTGAAAAATAAAATGTGGCTAGCTAGTACATGTGTTCAAAAGAAATCTAACTAACTATCTATTCCTCCATTGGCTCATGTTCTTCTGTAGGCTCATTCTCCCCCTTTTTGTTTGCATCCTCCGGGGGTCTATTACCATATGAGTTCTCTTATCCCACTTTTTCTGCCAAGCCTTCGAGAGAATAGTTAATCTTCATTTCCTGCTAGGCACTGCTCAATAACCTTGTCTACTATAGCAAGAGTGAGATGTACTAGCTTGATGAGCTTCTAGAGCTGAGCATATGACTTGGTCAAATTCGGAAGGAGGGAGATAACATTCTCTCAATCTTCTTCTTCCATGAATGGGAACTTGCCCTAGACTAAAGTAAGCGTGCATTGATATCCTTTGAATCCAGTATCACCAATGTTCTAAATCAAATGCTGGATCAGGGGAAGGCGTAGACTCTCCGGAATGGTTAGAGTATGGGTTGAAGTTGAAGAAGAAGGACCAGTTAGGCTTAGGTGAGTCATAACAAAATAGAGCTTTTGAACCTCATCAACTACTACTTTCCTAGCATTGTGAATACTCTCGTTTGGATGTCGGTGCTCAATGTCAAAAGTTCTTCGCCAATTACCCACAGATGTGTTTACATCGGATAGACCATTTTTGTAGTCATGGATAATGTCTTCTGCTGCTTTTTCTAAAAGTTTTGGCAAATCATCCTTTAGAAATTTCTTAAGCAGTTCTTAGGAAGCTTGATGTTCCATTGTGAGATTTAACAGTCCGGAGGTTATAATGTTTCCTCCTTAAATGATAGCATCCGGAATGGAGTTTTTTAGCTCTTGGAATTTCTGATCTATATATTCTTTGAGATCAATGGAGGAAGATGTGATATGCCCCATGATGGTTGCGCAATTGTTATCAGCTCTAGTTGTTGTTTGAGTAGTGGAGCGATTAACTTCTGCAATGTTTGAGGTCAGCCGATGCAAAATCAGAGTGATTTTTCACAATGAAGTGGTGGCAACTTGATCTATAGTAGGGAATTATCTGACCTTTTCTTCTAGATTACTGACTTTGGTCTTTATCTCTGCTAGCTCACCTTTCATATCAAGAGACATGGATTGATTTCTGATTAAGTTCTCCACATCATTTAACCTCTAGCAAATTTCTTTTATTAGGAATTTAAGATCATTATCCTTCTGTCCTTTTAGTGCTACTTGTTTTAGTAGGCTTAGAGCCATTCTCACTTTTTTAGGTTTAGTGATAGAGAAGTTTGGTGGAATTTTTGCCTTGGTTCCCTTACTCTCTTCACTTTTAGTCTCAGATTCTGGAGTGGAGCTACTTCCGGATTCACTTCCGGATTCTTTAGTTGGAAGACACTATGCCCTAATTCTCACCCTTCTTCTCTTCCAACCTATCCTCCGGAGTGGCCTAGCCCTATGAGTCCACTATATTAGAGTGCTCATTGGGTCTCAACCCATCTCCCTACTCAGGAGCATTTAGCACGGGGCTAGGCTCAACTTCTTTAGATGCATTTTGAGAATTTGCATCTAAGTTGCCTTGTTTTTCTATAACCCCAACTTCTACAGTAGCAATAATATCAGTGTCAAGATCAAGAGTTACCTCTATGTTTAACTGATCCGAATGCTCTGTTTCCTCATCAACTCTCATTTTTGTTTGGTCCTCGAGAAGATTGGAACTTCCTCAATCTCCACTATAAGTGCCTTTTTGGGACTTTTCTTCCCTTTTTCAACTACCTTTTTAGCACTTTCAAACTCGACAACTTTAATATTAGTAACTTTTGGATTAAAAAGTGATTCCGGAAGGGGTTCTGTGCTTGGTTGGAGATTTAGCGCATTTACAATTTCTTCCCCATATTGCTCCTTGACATATTGTATCTTAATGGCAGGCATTAGAATTGGTGGAGTAGGAGCAATTGAAGGAGCTTGACTGGATGCCCGGATGAGCCTCCGTGTCCTTTAATGGCTAGGGTAGAGTTATTGATCCTTTGATTTTCAGCAATTACAGCCATCATGTGATCATATTTTGGATCCTCCAGACATATGGTTTTGGCTGTGAAATTCTTCCCTTTACTCAGTCTTGCCTTAGCTACTATTTTTGCTAGGGTTGCTTTAGGGGCAGGGTCTCTGATGGATATTCGAGTAGCAGGCTTCTTAAGGGTAATTTTTGCTCTCTTTGCTTGTAGAGCTTGTGTAAAAGTAGGTCCCTTCCTCGTCAAATTCCTCTTAGGGACAAGCTCTTCCTCTTTTGTACCACTGCTCTTAAAGTCTTTTTCTTCCTCAAGGATCTCTTCTAGGGTTTGACTAGCACCACTCTTACTCCCATCTCTAATTACAGTAGTAGCTACTGTAAATTTTTCTGTTGCCTCCAAGTCTTTAACATTTTTCCTTTCTTAGTCGCATCCTTAATGAGTCTCCTCCTAGGCTTAGGCTGGTCCGAAGCTTATTTCAGGATTTGTGTGAGGGTCATGGAATCCTCATCCTCCTCTTCTATATTTTCCTCCATTGGATCTAGGTTAATCTTCTTATGGGCTTCAGGTCTAGTAGTTCTTAGCTTCTTAACAATCGGAGCTTTCTCCACAGTGCCTCTAGTCTTTCTTACCTTACTTTTCTCCTGCTTCACCCTCCTCTGCCTTATGGCTTTATCCTCATCTCATTTCTCATCTTGGGTCAGCTTTAGAAATTTTTTCTCTAAAATAGCATTTCCTTCCACTGATTCTTCTACAATGAGATTAATGGCATTTGTAGTAAGAACTTTTGTGATGAGAGCACCATGGGAGTAACTGTGTTGCCTGATGTAGTGAATGAGCAGGACAGGCATGTTGAGGACTATTCTTTCCACCCAATATTGGAGAACACAATGTTGGAAACCAGAACTCTGTTAAAGTGAGCGCCTCCGGATTAGGATGAAATTGGCTAGAATAAATTGGAGCAGCCTTGGAGTTTTTGGCTAGTGAGTGGAGCATTTGTCCCCTAAATAACTCTCTAGAATCTAGATTTTAGGATCATACTTTACCGTTTACTCATTGCCATAAGTCCTCATTATTACTCGATCATTCTTCATGATGAAGTGTGTTACAAAAAAATTTAGAGTCAGAGTAATTACTTTACCATGCACTGTTGTTCGGAGTGCATCGAAGTAGGTATGAACCTTGAGATTTTCATAAATCTCCTTCACGAGAATAGGGTAGGTTGGGTTTTTCATTTGGAGGAAGACCTCTAGATGTTAGTCTTTCAAAAGTTGGGCATATGGTTTAGTGGAGAAAAGGAAGCTATCACCCAAGTGATCTGAGGGAATTATGGTGTCTGAACTTATTCACTTTACAGGAATAAAATCCGTGTCTAGGAGGTTTTCCACCTTAAAGGTGTTCTTTGAAGGAGGGGTTGTTTGATTTTGGTTTTTGGCCATTTAGAGATCTTGAGAATGGATTTTGAGAGTTTTAGGGTTCTAGGGATTTTTCTACAGAGTAACAGTAGATTGATTACTTGCGTGAAGAAGAAGAGGTATTTTGGAGGCTTTTTATAGAGTTTTCAAGATGAGGGCATCTTGGTAATCTAGAAGTAGCTATCTTTAATTGGGTTAATGAGTTGGCAGTTAAAAATGAGGAGAGAGGGTAATGGCGTGATCACCAGAGAATGGGAATGTGATGACGGGTGTGATACAATTTTCTTTATTCATTGGTGTTTAATCAGTTCTAAAAATTTAAGGAGCTTTCACATGATTTCAAATGAAGATGTGCGGAAAAATTGTTGCAAATTCAAATTCATTCTATTTGGAGAAAGACCATCAGCTCGTACAATCTATCAAGGGGAAAGTCCAAGAAGGGGAGAATGATGGAGGTCCATCCGTTCTTGCAATTCAAGATACTCTTGACATGGGCCTTTGCACACTTTTAGAAGATGAAAATGATGATTTTGACCCTAATGAAGATCCATGCTTTGAATTCATACATAACATAAAGATCCAACTACTTTTGAAGCCTTTTGGGCTATTCCAAGCCATCATATTTAAAGACCAACTTCAGGCCAAACAAAATATGCCTAAATTGTGATTTATTGTCAACAATTCCAGCTCATACACGAGAGGACATTTGGAGGAGTTTTATTTGCTATTTTTTACACTTAATTATCAATAAAGTTGTTATTTAAATGACAATTCAAAGTATGTTTTAAGTAGGAAGTAATTTGGCTTAATTAGCTTGTTATTTCAGCTTTGTAACTCTTTGATGTTTCCTTATTAAAAGGGGCAATAAAATTCAAATATATTATATTATATCATTTGGAATGAAATAAAGTTGAGAGAATTTGCATTTGTAATTCTTTTTGGGTTTTCTTAGTTTTCAAAAACTAATCGGGTTTTATTAGTTTCCAACAACTAAAGGGTTTTGTTTATTTCTAAAAATAATCAAGGGTTTTGCATGTGATTCAAAAACATTCAACTATCACAAATCAATTCATTTCTTTTCCAATTTTGTTTCTAACAATATTAGAACAGAGACGTGTTCTTTTTCGCTTCCACACGCCATCAGAATGGTTTATTTCATTTGTACCTGTTGTAAGTTACCGCGCATGGATTGCCCAATAAACGTTTGAAATTCAAAACTTGTACAGTTACCTTTCTGCACTTTTACTGCCAATTGTCATTTCTTGTCTGCTGAGCTGGCGATCTTTCATTCAGGATTCAGATTTGATATACTTCATTTTTCTCCTTGATTCCTTGACTTATCTTACGAAGCCTACTTCAAATTGGATTTAACATTCCAATTGCTTCCCTAAGCTTGTTAAATTGATCTTTACCTAGAGCTTTAGTAAAGATGTCTACCCTTTTCTCATTTGTTGGAATGTAGACTAATACCACATCCTTATTCATCACAATAGCCTAGATGAAATGATGCCTAATGTTGACATGCTTCATCCTGCTATGTAGCACTGGATTCTTTGACACATCTATTGCACTTTTGTTATCACACATTACATTGACACATCCTGCTTGAACTCTATAGTCTTCTAGTTATTGCTTGATCTATAGGAGTTGAGCAATATAACTTCCGGCAGCCATATATTTAGCTTCAGTAGTAGATAAAGGTACTGAAGTTTGCTTCTTGCTATACCAGGACACAATGCAATCTCCAAGAAAATGACAGCCTCCGGATGTGCTTTTTCTTTCAAACATATATGTGCTATAATCAGCATCAGTGTATCCTTGCAAAGTGAAATTGCCATTATTGGGATACCACAATCCAACTTTTGTTGATCCTAGTAACTATCTTAGAACTCTTTTGACTGCTTTGAGAAGTGACTCCTTTGGAATTGCTTCATATCTTACACAGTAGCAAATTACATAATGAATATCCGGTCTACTTATAGTTAGATATAAGAGAGAACCAATGATTCCTCTATACAGCTTCTGGTCTACTTCATCTCCATTATAATCCTTTGAAATAAGAGTGGACATTGGCTTGCTCTTGTCCATATCAAACTTCTTTAGAATCTCCTTAGTATACTTGGATTGGTTTATGAAGATCCCATTCGCACTCTGCTTGATTTGAAGACCAAGGAAGAAATTGATTTCTCCAATCATTGACATTTCAAACTCCTTCTTCATCTGATTGTTGAATTCTTCACACATCTTTTCATCAGTGGCTTCAAAGATGATGTGATCCATATAGCTTTGGACAAGAATGACATCATCCTTTTACTTCTTGATAGATAGTGTTGTATAAGCCTTTCCCTGGATGTATCCCTTGGATATGAGAAATAAGGTAAGACTCTCATACCAAGCTCTTGGTGCTTGCTTCAATCTATAGAGGGCCTTTTTCAGCTTGTAGGCATACTCCAGATGCTTTGAATCTTCAAATCCTGGTGGCTATTGTATATAGACTTCTTCTTGAATAACTCCATTTAAGAAAGCACTTTTGACATCCATTTGGAATAGGGTGAAACCCATATAAGATATAAAAGTACACATGATTCTTATTGCCTTTAGCCTTACAACTGGAGGAAAAGTTTCATCAAAGTCTATGCCTTCTTGTTGGTTATACCCTTGAGCAACTAGCCTTGCCTTGTTTCTCACCACTACTTTGGACTCATCTAGCTTATTTTGGAACATCCATTTTGTGCCAATGATAGATTTTCCTTTTGCCAATGGGACTAGATCCCAAACATCATTCCTTATGAACTGATCTAGCTCTTCTTGCATAGCCATCATCCAACTTTTATCTCCTTCTAAATCCTGGAACTTCTTTGGCTCAATAAGTGAGACAAAAGCAGTGTGGTTCATCATCATGTTGAGTTATCCTCTGGTTCTGACTGGATTTTGAACATCATCTAAAATAGCTTCAATTGGATGATCCCTGCGAGTTTGGATATCTCTCTAAAGTTCTTCATGTTGTTGTGGAACCTACTCTTTATTAGTATCAAGTGCTTCTTCTAGTCCTTGTTCATCATTGAAGTTAATTTCACCAACATGAGGATTTTCTGGTGATGTATCATTGTTGAAGTTGATTAGATCATCCTCTTCTTTGTCCTTCTTTATTTGAAAAGGATCTTGAGCCTTTGCTGGTTCTGCTTCATCTGGAACTATATCATCCGGATCTTGGCTTTCCTTTCCTGCATGGTTAGTCTCATCAAAATCTACATGTATTGACTCTACCACTATTTGAGTTCTTTTGTTATATAGCCTATAAGCTTTGCTATGTACTGAGTAGCCAAGGAAAATTGCTCCATCAGACTTAGGATCAAACTTTCCTAGTAGCTCTCTATCATTCACGATGTAGCATTTACATCCAAAGGCTTTGAAGTACCCAATTTTGGGTTTCCTTCCCTTCCAGATTTCATATGGTGTTTTGTCTATGGTCTTTCTAATGAGAACTCTATTTAAAATATAACATTCAGTGTTTATGGCCTCTCCCAAAAAATACTTAGGCAATCTATTCTCATTTAGCATTGCTCGAGTCATTTCAACTATAGTCCTATTTTTCCTTTCTACAACCCCATTCTATTGAGGTGTATGAGGAGTAGAGAAGTTGTACTCAATGCCATTGGATTCATAAAATTCAGTGAAATGCTTATTTTTAAATGGGAAAGTACATAACTGTACCAAAGCTCATCAATAATTTCTATTAAAACTTTGGTCAACAACACAAGTATCTAATTCTACAAGCCTCAACAACATAAATACGTTCCACACAATTTCATAACATAAATCCGTTCCTATCCAAAAACAGCACATGTGCAAGGCATTTTTTTATTTTCTTTTCTTATTTTGCATTTATCTCTCAAGCCGTTTATTTTTTTGACATCTCGCTTTAAAATTTTTTGTTCATCTCATATTTATCTTCGAAACGTCATCCATTGTCACATATTGTTTTTGGACTTTTTTCCAAACTTTTCGACATCTGGTATAAATCTGGTGTTTTGCTGGTATAAATCTAGTATGAAGTGGTTTTTGTTTGATTTCTTCATAAAATGCAAGTTCATAGGTTATTTTCATCACACCTAGTATTTTGCAGGTATAAATCTGGTATGAAGTGCCGTTTATTTGATTTCTTCATAAAAATCCAAGTTTATGGGTTATTTTCATCACATCTAGTATTTTGCTGGTATGAAGTGGTTTTTATTTGATTTCTTCATAAAAATGCAAGTTTATGGGTTATTTTTATCACACCTAGTATTTTGCTACTATAAATCTGATATGAAGCGGTTTTGGTTTGATTTCTTCATAAAAATGCAAGTTTATGGGTTATTTTCATCATACCTAGTATTTCGTTAGTATAAATCTGGTATGGAGTTATTTTTGTTTGATTTCTTCATAAAAATGCAAGTTGTTTTCATCACACCTAGTATTTTGCTAGTATAAATCTGGTATGAAGTGGTTTTTATTTGGTTCCTTCATAAAAATGCAAGTTTATGGGTTATTTTCAGCACACCTAATATTTTGCTAGTATAAATCTGGTATGAAGTGGTTTTTGTTTGATTTCTTCATAAAAATGCAAGTTTTTGGGTTATTTTCATCACACCTAGTATTTTGCTAGTATTTTTCTAGTATAAATCTAGTATGAAGTGGTTTTTGTTTGATTTCTTCATAAAAATGCAAGTTTATGGGTTATTTTCATCACACCTAGTATTTTGCTGGTATTTTGCTGGTATGAAGTGGTTTTTGTTTGATTTCTTCAAAAATGCAAGCTTATGGGTTATTTTCATCACACCTGGTATTTTGCTGGTAAAATCTGATATAAAGTGGTATTTGTTTGATTTCTTCATAAAAATGCAAGTTCATGGGTTATTTCGATCACACCTAGTATTTTGCTGGTATTTTGCTAGTATAAATCTGGTATGAAGTGGTTTTTATTTGATTTCTTCATAAAAATGCAAGTTTATGGGTTATTTTCATCACACCTAGTATTTTGGTGGTATAAATCTGGTATAAAGTGGTTTTTGTTTGATTTCTTCATAAAAATGCAAGTTTATAGGTTATTTTCATCACACCTAGTATTTTGCTAGTATAAATCTGGTATAAATCTGGTATAAAATAAAAATTTGAAAAAAATATATCATCATGGATCTAGTTTCAAAGATAAAAATGAGACGACCAAAAAACTCCAGAGTGGTATATCGAAAAAATCAACGGTTTACGAGATAAATGCAAAACAAAGTAAAAAACAAGTAAAAAGGGGAAGGAATCGCATGACAAGATGGGAAAGAAAGGAATGTATAAAGTGAAAAGAGAAAGTTTAAAACCTTACCAAAGAGTTATTTATAAAAGTAGAAGGTAGAGGGGTAAATATTTTAGCCAACCCCTACATACCTTACAACTTCCCTTTTTAAATTCTCCTCCATTATCACTCTGGATGCGTGCGATGCTTATGCCTTGTTCTACTTCCATCCTAATGAATATTTTAGAGAATCAGTTAAAGGCTTCATCTTTTCTAGCTAGTAAAGCAACCCGGGTATAGCAAGAATAATCATCCACTATAACCATAGTGTATTCTTTTCTACCTAAACTTATTAGTTTAACTGGGCCAAAGAGATCAATGTGCAAGAGTTCAAGAACTCCCTTAGAAGGTATATAGGAGATGGAAGGGAAACTTTTTCTAGTTTGTTATCCTAGTTGACATGGAACACAAATATGATCCTTATCAAAAGCAACCTTAGGCAAACCCACAACCAATTCCTTTTTGGCTAGTTTGGGCAGGAGATTAATTCTAATATTTCCGAACCTCAAGTGCCATAGCCATGATTCTTCTCCTTTAGACACGAAGCATATGTTCTTTTTCTCATTTTTAATGTTAACAGAATAGACGTTATTTACTCAAGGTGTATAAAGAATGAGTCGATTGGACTTACTATCAATGATTGAGCATCCTCCGGAGTCAAAGATGACTTTTCTTTGTTTGTCATAGAGTTTTGCTACACTTAGTAGGTTAAACTTCATTCCTTCAACTAGGGAGACATCTTCTATCTTTAATTCAGATCCAATGGTTCCATGTCCAATGATCTTCCCCTTTTGATTGTCTCCAAAGCTTACTTTTCCACCTTTCTCCTAGATTAAAGTGCTAAAGGTTTTTTCATCACCAGTCATGTGCCTTGAGCATCCACTATCAATGTACCATATTTTTTTATCTTTAGTGGACCTAAGGCATACCTGCAAAAGAAATTAAGTGGGATTGGGTACCCAATCAGATTTGGGTCATCTCGGGTTAACAACCATTTCAAGCCATGGATTGACATCATAATAACCATTTTTAAGCCTACACAATCTAGTAATATGGTTATTAGCTCCACAAAACCTGCACCCTATAACTGACTTGTTCTGCTTAAGCTTCTCGTAGATCTTTTGAAGATACTTCTTCCCGTAGTCGCTAGAGTACCCTGCTTTGGATAGATCTGGACTTGATTGCTTGGCTTGGATCCGGTAGTTGACTGGAGGAGCTATTTCCACTCTGTGATTATTTATTTTCTTGGGTGGTTGCTAATCATGGACTACTACAGCTTTTCCCTTTTAAGAAATTGTATACTGTTGTGTTTGAGGATTTCCATTTTGAGGAGCTATATACTTTTGTGCTTGAGGCTGCCTCTAGACTTTCTTTATCTTTGGAGGTTCCAGATTCCTTCTTTGATCTGAGGGTCTTGGTTTTCTTCTAGGAGCTGGCTTTGGATTTCTTCCAATAGCTTCCTTTATCAAGGTTAGCTCTCTATCTAACTCAAACACATTCGCCCTTAGTATCTGGACTTGATTCCTCAGGAAGTTCTCTTCAACAGTGTCCATATGCTTTATGCTTCTTATGAGATTGATATCTTGAGCCATTGCTTCAGCATCTTCTATTAGCTCCATCATTTGTCTTTGAAGGGATTTAATAGCTTTAGTGTTTTTCCTTACATTGTTGATTAGAATCCCTAGAGCTCTAGGAAGATCAGCGTTAGAAATATGATTAGAGTGAGAGTTTACCTCAGTGTTAGCAGACTCTGACTCTGATTCATTAGTGTGCTTAATGATCTGCTCAGTTGTTCCTCTTCTGGATGGTTTTGCCTCCAGCTTTGTTAGTGCCATAAATGCATAGTTAGCAGTTTCTTCTTCTTCTTCTAAAGATGATGAACTACTGCTCTCTTCGATATTGCTCCATGTGGCCACCATCACCTTCTTCTTGTGTTTTCTCTCTTTCTTGAGCTTAGGGAATTTTATTTTGAAATGTCCTTTTTCACCATACTTGAAGCAGCCAATCTCTTTCTCTTGGTCTTTCTTTTCTTCTAGACCCTTTTTGTACTTGTCCTTCCTAGAGCTGCTTTCTCTCTAAGGATAGCTCTTGAGTTAGGAGATTACCAATGAGTTCATCATAATTGTAAAACTTTAAGTCATGAGCTTCCTCAATGGCTTTCTTCTTGTTATCCCACTCCTTGATGAGACTCCGGAGGATCTTCTTCACCATTTCTTCTTCAGTGATCTCCTTTCCTAGCCTTTTCATCTCATTACCCAGATTGGTGTATCTAGTATTCATGCTAATGATTGACTTCTTTGGTTCCATTTTGAAGGTTTTAAGTTTCAGTTGTAGGAGATCAATCTTGTCTTCCTTGACCTTATTAGTTCCTTTATAGGTCACTTCAAGCTTCTGCCATATTTCTTGTGCAGTTTCGCATCTTGATATCCTGTTAAATTCTGCTACACTAAGAGCACAATGAAGCATGTTAATAGCATTTGCATTTTCACGTAATTTCTCATAATCATTCTCATCTCATTGATTAGAGGGCTTCGTAGGGGTAATACCCTCAACTTCAAAAGTAAGGATATATGGGCCATCTTTAATGGCCATCCATGCTATCATGCTTTGGGCCTGAATGAAGTTCTTCATCCAATTTTTCTAGAACGTTTAGTGTTCATCAGTGAAAAGTGGAGGACGGGTAATGGACATACCCTCTAGAAGAAGCTGTGAGTTATTATAAATAATTTTAATTCTTGAATAAAAAACGGACCTTTAGCTCGAGATTGTTAGATCTCTAGTTATAAGCACTTGCTCTAATACCACTTGTTGGTCCCTTGTGAATGTTAACTAGGGTCAGAGGGGGTGAATAGCCCTTGTTGTGTTATTTTTTAGACTTTAATAATTCTTTGTGTAGCATGATATGAATGATCCGGATGCTAAATGATTTAAGCTCTAGATAATGCAGATATTTAATATTATAGTGCTTGAATGTAAAGTTTAGAGTTAGAGAAATCTAACACAGATATTTTTATCCTGGTTTGGCCCTATCTACCTCTAGTCCTCGGAGTTTCCTCCTTCGATCTTAAATCCACTAGTGATTGGATTTCTTTGGTAGGCAGAAATCAAGTCTTTACAATTTGTCTTCGAAAATTTATTCTCCTCCGGATGTAGGATATACCACTAAAGACACCAATCTTTAGCTGAGTCCTTTTGCATTTTCTCTGGAAGATGACCTTTCTTCCGGATGTAGGAT
Organism: Euphorbia pulcherrima; assembly: GCA_947683365.1. NCBI lineage: Eukaryota > Viridiplantae > Streptophyta > Magnoliopsida > Malpighiales > Euphorbiaceae > Euphorbia > Euphorbia pulcherrima. Next base: position 13,802,492 of record CANTUS010000016.1, read on the forward strand.
ATACCACCAAAAGCATCAGGTTCTGGCTAAGTTCTCTTTCTTTAGCAGGATATACCACTTAAACTCTACCCAAGTCTAAGCTGAAACCCACAGGGATATACCACTCAAACTATCTGAGTTCAAGCCAAATCCCAATCTCAATACTCACCCAAGTATGAGATTCTTACACTTTGTTTTATCAAAGGGTTGGGTTTTTTGGATTCTTCAAATTTATAAACTCACTTGAGAATCCCTACAAACAGATTAGAGGTTTTTGGTTCTTAGAGGGATTAAGTTTACTGATTGAATAGCTTGAATCCTCAATGTGATAGCTTTTCTGAAATTAACCAGCATCTTCTCAACATGTGAAGCTTCCCTTTTATAGGCTTTGGATAAAAAATTTAGCCATTGTGTACCGTTGGTATGATCTTGAACCTTCACCGTTGATCAGATATAAAGTGGTGCTTCTGGAGCCATTGATTAGTCCGTTAGACTCATTGATTGACCCATTTGAATTTTTGGGATTGGTGAGACAAAGGTGTCAATCGTCGTTTATTTTGCATTTTGTGTACTGCCAAATTTTATGTAGCTTTATCAGTTGCTTGAGCTCCACCCGCCAAGCCATTGGACTATGTTAAAAAGGTTGTTACCTTTTTCTCTTTCCATGTCATTCCTTTTATCCTTTTCTGAATTGCATGGAAGCTGTCACTTTTCTTTTTCTAAGGCAAAAGGGGTTGTTGACTTCATACCAACTTTGAAGGAAAATTCCCTTTGTCTTGAGAGTTGAGTCTTTCGATTGTCTTTACACTCAATCTTAGTCCGGATGCTATTCCTTATACAAACTTCTCCGGATGCTGTTTCGAGGGGTTAGAAGTTTGTTTCTTTTTCAAAATTTAACTGGATGCTTTCTTCTTTAAAGATTATTCAACATCTTGTCTGGATTCATTCTTCTTGGACTTAGAAATATTGTTTTCTTCAAAACTGATCCGGATCATTGTCTTGAGTTGTCTCTTTCTAGATCATTATTTTCCAACACCTTTACTTTTAGCTAGAGAGAAGCCTATAAATAGAGCTTCATTTTGTCATTTGTGAGCAACTCAATTTCATCCCAAATAATTTCATCATCAAATAAAAGTGAGTTCAAAATAAAAAACAAATTGTTCTTGTATTTCATCTTTGTTCTCTCCAATTTTCTTCATTTGTGTATTTCTTCTTTCAATAGAAATAAATAGAGATCGATCAAGTTCAACAGTATCAAAAATTAGCAGTGGTATCCGAGCGTGTTTCTTAAGGGCTGTGATTTAAAGATTACGACAAACATAGATTTGCCTCCACCACCAGTGTTTAGCGGAGAAAATTACGACTATAGGGTTATGATAATGGAATCGTATCTTCTTGCTTATGGTCTTTGAAGTGCTGTGGGAGGGGATTATGTGCAAAATATGCTAGAGAATTCTACCGTATAATAGATTAAGCAAGATTCTGAGGCCTCGATGAAGAATTTCAAGGCGCTTTTGGTCATTCATTCAGTTGTATCTGTAGACATCTTTCCTAGGGTGGTGGCCTTTAGAATAGCTAAAAAGGCTTGGGATCACTTCAAAGAAGAATATGCTAGAGTGCTAAGGTGAGAGGATTGAAGTTGTTAACTCTTAAGCGGGGGTTTGAGTTTATGAAAATGCAAGATGGAGAAAGTGTTAAAGACTATCTAGAGTTATGAATCTGGTTAATTAAATCAGATTACTTAGAGGGGACTTCAAGGATTAGAGGGTGGTGGAGAAGATGATGATTAGTCTACCTGAGAGATTCAAGTCAAAAATCTCAGTGATAGAGGAGACTTATGACTTGGAAATGTTATCGGTGGCTGAGTTAATCAGCAAATTACAAGCTTAGGAGCAAAGGGCTTCCATGAGAAGTGAAGGCATCGTTGAGAATGCTTTTCAAGCGAGAGGGAAGCGGATTGCTACAAGTTCAAAAGGTCCTTTTTTGAAAGTTAAAGGAAAAGAATTTCCACCTTGTGCCACTTATGGAAATTAAAACAAATCACCTTGAAAGCAAATGTTGGAAAAACTTGCAATATAGAATTTGCAAGAAGAATAGCCACAAAGAAAAGTATTGCTCGAAGAAGAAGAACTATCCATCTCAGCAAGAAGGACAATACCAACAAAATCTACCAGCTCAACAACAATAACAAGCAAACTTCATTGAGAATAATGACTAACAATAAAGCCATTTGTTTATGGTTTCTCAAGAACTTCATGTTCTTCGTACCAATATGTGGTACATTGATAGTGGTTGTAATAGTCATACATGGCAAAGATTCAGAAGATGTTTTCTTGCTTGGATCACAACCATAGAAAGAATGTCAAGCTTGGAAATGGAGTAATTGTTGAGGCTCAGGGTAAAGGTTTTGTGCCAATTCACACCAGCCAAGGTATAAAGCTGATTACAAATGTGTTGCTCATACCTAGTTTGAATCAAAATCTGCTGAGTACAGCACATATGCAAAATAATGGCTACTCCATTTTGTTTAACAGTGATTATTATCATATTTATGATGCGGCAAATACTAAGATTGTTAAGGTGAAGAAGGTTGATAATAGCTATATTTTGTTTTTAAGACATGTAAACTACGTAGTTTTGTCTTCCAAAAGAGATGAGACATAGGATGTGACGGTGGATGAGCAAGCTTGTTGAGATGTGGAGAAAAAGTAGGCTAAGGCAAAGAAGATAGAGGAAAATCCACCTATTGCAACTTTTCAAGATGAACTAAGCGATAAGGTTCAAGACGGGCAGCTTTAGCATGAAACAGATGTTGATTCTACTACTGATAGTCCGTATAGGAAGACGAGGTCGCTTGTCGAAATTTATGAAAGATGTAACATGGCTATTATCGAACCATCAAACTTTGATGAAGCCTTAAAGTTCCAAGAGTGGAAAGTAGCTATATGCAGGAGGAGTTTGATCTGTATCTGCTTAACTGAGGCGACACTCTATGTCAAAGGCTCTAGTAAGGGTGTTCAACTTGTCGTATCAATATATGTCGATGATTTATTGGTGATAGGAGGAGATTTCGCGCAATTGTTGTAGTTCAAGAAACTTATGAAGGCGGGGTTTGATATGTTTGATCTTGGAGAAATGAAATATTTTCTTGGCATGCAGGCTGATCAACTTTATAAGGGCTAAACTTGGCTTGTTCAATGCAAAACTCAAGGAGGAGTGTTGAATATTAAGTTTTGCTTGATCCTCACTCCAAGCATAATACTTGATCCACACTCCAAGTTTTATTCTAAGGGGCGTTTGGTTCACATCAGGAAAGGGAAAAGGAACTAAGAAAGGGAAAGGTAAGGAAATGAATGCAATTCCCTCATATTGACTTATGTGTTTGGTATGGTCAAGAAAGAAAATGGAGTTACCACTTATTTCATTTATTATTGTTTGGATTAAAGAAAATCAATTATTTAATTATAATATAATAACAATAATTTTATATAATTTTAATTAATTAATTACTATTAATTTCATAATTATAATAATTATAAAAATAATATTAATAATATGTATTATAATAATAATAATAATTATTATTATTTAATATATTATTATAATAAATATTATTAATAATTCTATTATAATAATTAATAAATTTAAATACAATATTTAATCAATAATATTAGAAGTAGTATATTAATAATTAATAATAATAATAATAAATATTATTATATATATAATTTTTTTAAATATTGTATTATATTAGCATTATCATATAAATTAAATTATTACATATATTAACTATAAGTGTTATTATAATAAATTATTATTTTATTTACAATAATTATTATATAATTAAATATGAATATTAATATAGAGTAACATAATGATAATTATTTTCATATTTATAATAATGATTATTAATATTAATAATTATTTAATAATATTCATAATTATTATAATTAAATATTAAAATTATTATTTATTTTATCATTAGATATTATTATTTATTGACGGAAATCGAAAGAGGACGAATCAAATTCGTACCTTTTTCCGTGCCCGAGATCAAAGAACGCCGCAATAACATCGTTCGTATGCAAAGTCGTTGACTAATCAACGGTGTGTCCGGATCAAGATCGTCTCGGAAATTTTCGTGGCCCTGAGCAAAAAATAAAAGAGGGGCCCTTATAGCTTTATAGAATGAAAGAATGTTCAAAAATTTCAGTAACAAAATTTATATTTCACTAATAAGTAATAAAAAAATTATTAAATTTGGTATATGCATATATTTTTTGAATTTTGATATAACCATTTGAAATTCTGGTTATTTGAGTATTTTTTTAAAGCAAATTCCAATTAAACTTTTACAGAAAATTCTATCAAAAATCACGTTCTTAATATATTTGAAAGACAAAAGAATACAATATTTTTAATTAATTCAAGGTTCAAAAATATATCTTAAAATAATTAAATTAATATTTACAGCATTTTTAAATACAAAACAATCTATCAAATTCTTGTACTCACTATATTATTCTTACTTTTGCATTATGAATTGTAATTAAAGAAGTGAAATAAAAATCAAATACCAAAATTGGTTGCTTGTAAAAAAATAGTGTGTTTAGCAAACCAATCACACCTTATATAGGCTTTAAGTAATATTAATTTGAAAAATAATAAATACTTAAAGCTCTTGTAAATTCTTGTTTACATTGAAAAAGTTATGATATTAAACTAATAAAAGATAATTAAAAATTATATCTATTTTTCTGAATTAAAAAAATTAGATCTAAATGTTAACCTGATCAAACTTTTATGCTAATATAAACTTTTTTATATAAATAGAATAATTAAAATTTATTTTTATATTAAATGTTTTAAAAGATTAGAAATAAAGTAAAATATGTTTTAAAGTAATTAACATAAAATAATTGTCAACTTTTAACATAAAAGAAAGTTGCTGATCCATTTTACAAAACTTGAGTTAATACTGCCTTCAACTCTTCAATTAAACTCATATATATATATATATATCACATGCACGTGTGTGTATATATATAATTGAACTTTTGGTTAATTACTAATCAAGTCCTTGAACTCTTTATTATTTGTAATTAAATCCTTAAAATTTAATAACTTTTCAATTAAATCATTTCACTTATTTGATTCCTCAATTAAACCCAATTACCTAAATTAGATCGGGTCCTTTGATTCAATTGACCCGCTCACCAGCGGACCGGGTATTTCCAACATTTGTAATAAATAAATATTATTATTATTATATAATAATAATAATATTATATATTTTATAATAATATTATTAAGACATCAAAATAATTAATAATTATTTAATATATTATTATTAGTTATCTAAAATAATATTATCATTTACTATTATTATTAATTATTTATAATATTATCTTTATTAATATATAATAATATTATAATTCTATTTATTATTATTGTTTTATATATTTATGATAGTAATAATAATTATTATGATTTAATTATAAAATAATAATATTGGATAAAGATAAAGAAAGGGAATGCTAATATTAGTCTAGTGGGGGTAATGAAAAGATCTTGAAATCTTATTACCCAAAATGAGTAATGAATTTGATTCCCTAATCCAAACAAAGAACAAAGGGAATCAGATATTTTGATTCCCTTAGAGCTTCATTTTGTCATTTGTAATCAACTCAATTTCATCTCAAATCATCATCAAATAAAAGTGAGTTCAAAATAAAAACAAATTGTTCTTATATTTCATCTTTATTCTCCCCAATTTTCTTCATTTACATATTTCTTTTTTCAGTAGAAATAAATAGACTAGTTCAACCGTATCAAAATTCAACATAAATGGTTTGACAAATAGAATAAGGTTGAAGGCGACGAATAACACTAAATTATCCATCTTTGCGAAGAAAAGACAGGCAAACGCTTCAGAGAGTAAGTCACCAAGATTTTTTCTTTATATTCAACATACCTTTGGAGGCCAATTCAAGGAAAACAATACGAGACATACAAAAGGTTTATAAACATCACGAGTGAAAATACCACGATTTCAGAGTCTGTTTCTCACGAATTTCAATAGGTAGCTCCGGATTGTAATGATATTGCTTGCATAAATTTTTTTAAACAAACTCAACACGGCCAGGTATATATTATTATAAGGCAATATAGACTCCAAGATGTCATTAAGAAATAACATTTCGCAAACCGTAACAGAAGAAAAGAATACACTTGAAAATGCAACAAACTGTAACACATCAAAATGCCAACAAAAGTAGAGCAACAGACTGAAATAAACATCCGCGTAGTCTAGAACATGACTAAAAACCAACGTTAAAGGGTTGAAAAAATGGTAGAAAAGTAGTTCTTGTAGAATCATCCTCCCATTCAACATTTCCCCACCAATCTTCCTTCGGCTTCAGTCACTGTTTTATTTGTTCTGGCACTATAAATGTTTAGTGGAAGCTGTCTAAGTGATGAACAACCAACTATCTTCATTTTCTGGAGGCACTGGAAAGTAAATACCTTCTGAGATATGCTCTTAAGTTCCCGTAGATTCTCCAGTTCAAGAATTTCAAGTTTTGCGAACGGCTATTATCTCTTTCATTTGCTCACACCTTTTCACCCTCAACATTACCAGATTTTGAGCAACTGTGACCCACGTCAACTCTTGTAAACTTGAGCAGCTTTCTATGGTTACTTCTTCAAGTCTTTCAAAGCTTCTCTCCCGTAGCAACTCCGTATCAATAATGAGTTTCCTCAATTTTTCAGCATGATGGATTTCTAGTATAAGAAGATTCTTCATAGCAACTAAGGGAGAAATGTAAAGCATCTCTGAACCCCAAAACACTTCAAGGGATAGAGATTGAGTACAGCTTGTCAATTTGGGGCTGCAGAAAAAATTTTCAAGGGCAGATTCACAAGCAATTGTAATGCTCAGTATCTGGAGATGCTTCAAGCACAATAATGGATTAATTTCCATGTTTCTGACAGAAAGAATGTTATCTGTCAATTCCTCAACAGAAAATCCACAACGGAACATTTTCAAAACTCGCAATGAAGACAAACTAAATATTAACTGCTTGGGAAGAACACGCAGTTGATAATCATTTTCCAAGTTCAAACACTTTAACTTAGTTAGCATCTTCAACTCAATCGGTAAACTATCAATCCACGTATGTGACAAATTAAGATACCGTAAAGAAGCCAGATTTGAAATCTCCCATGGTACTACTTCTACCCCACTATGCCACAAATCCAGAACTGTTAGTGCATCCATAAATTGGGAAGATTCACCTTTGATCGAAATGAAGGGATTATGATTGAGTAAAAAGGTTGCGAATTTAGGTAGAATACTTGCATTTGTTTGAACAGAATCTCTCATTGTTGCAATCCATCCTGAAGTTTCCAGTGCCTTATGATCCATTGCCTCGATTAATTGAGCATTTTTAAACATTTGAGACTTGAATGCTAATGATAAAGCAAAATCACGAACCAAATCTTGCAATTAGACATAATTAGTTTGGTCCTCTAACAATAAATAGGCTCCAATGAGTGTATCTATAGTATTATATCCCAAATTCAAAACATCTAGCTGATGACCTAACAGTTATTAACAAATCCAAAAATCAATTAACTCATTCATATGGATTGAGTAGTCCTCCGGGAACAAGCTAAAGTAAATGATACAGGATCTAGTCATGTCACTGGGCAAACTATCAAAACAGAAATCTAACAACGGAGCAAACTTATTGTCTCTATGAGAAGCAGCTTGTACCTGTCTCAGAGCATCTTCCCATTCTTCATACGATGTCCTGCAAGCCATGGCACGAGCAACAGTAGACAGGGCCAATGGCAAACCTTGACAATGTCGAACTATGAGCTTAGCCATTTTGAGAATTACCGGATTGTCTAGTTTATGTTCCACAAGGATTTCTCTGAACAAGAACCAAGCAGCGTTCATAGGCAGAGCACTTACAATTATAATCTCTTGAGCGCCCAAACTGTGGCACACACGTTGAGAACGAGATGTGAAGATTACCTTAAAATCATTAATCTCAGTTCCTGGTTCGACACATGGAACCCCGATATCTGAGAGTCAGAAAGACTCCCATACATCATCCAAAATCAGCACAAACTTCTTTTGGGACAAAAACTGAGCCAGGGCAGTGGATTTCTCAAGGAAGCTTTTGTGGACCCAATTTGAATCGAAAACCCCAATTGTTTTCCAGATGTCGTCCTGAAGCTTCTCTACGGATAGATTTCCGGATACAGTGACCCAAATCAGAGGTTCAAAATGATGAGGATTTATGGATAGTTTGTTGAAAGTTTGTCTGAGAAGAAGGGTAGTTTTACCAACTCCCCCCATGCCGCCTGTTAAGGCAAAGATTCTACAGTCTTCGTCCATGAGGTTTCTCCATATTTGTTGTAAAGTGTCATCTGCACCGACTATTGTTGACGAAGAAGACATGATTGATTGACCAAGAAAACTTAATTTCAGAAACAAGGGAGAGATCGGAATGAAGAATTCAAGCATAATCACCCCCTAAATATAAAAAGATGGATTATTATTAATCAATGACTTTGATGAGCTGTCCACGTTTTACATTAATGATACTTAGAGCAAGCATTTTACTATATTGTTTGAAGTTGTCGTATTCTAACGTATGTGAGTAGTAATTATTCTGGTATACATGAGAATTTTGTATTGATTGGTTTAGTTGTTATTAAATTTTCAAAAGAGTCTTTTTGGTTCCACCAGTAGAATTTACTTGATGTTTACTCATTGCTATGTAATTTATTGCCTTTTTTAATATCTGCAATTTATTACTTTTTTTAGTCATGTATTGTGAAATCTCTATCAATATAACTATGTATAATATGTACTAAAATTAAAAAAAGTAATAGGTTATAGCACAATGATTAAATTGTTTTTTGTATATCAAATTGACCAAGTGAATAAATTGATTGTACTCTATAGTAAATAAAGTGGTTTTGCCCTTTTTTTAAATGTTTAAAATAAACGAAATCAAAACTTAAATCAATTTATTTAATGTTAATGATACAAATATATGTTGGTAAACGTTGACGATGCATCATTTTGAAATAGTCTAAATTATGAAAATAAAAAATCAAATTTAAATATAAAGTGTTTATAATAAACCAAAAACCATTACCCCTAATTATAAAAGAGGGGTTATATAACAAATGGCTTTTGTGAGCTGTCCATGATGTACATTAATGATTTTCAATACAAGTCGAAGTTGTCCAATGAAATTATTCAAAGGGCATTATGTTAAATTAATAATATACGAGTTTTGTTTAGTTTTAATTGCTATCGAAAACTTTTCTTTTAGAAATAGTTTGAAGCAGTGGTTGTCAGAGTTAGTTTAAGTGGTAAGCGGTTTGGTATTGTTTAAGTAAAGTCTCGAGTTCAAGTCTTAGTGAATATAAAAAACCCTTATTTGGAGATTCACCCACCACAACCAGATGCGCGACCCAGGTCGAATTTAGATATAGTCGAAGTAAAACTCCAACAAACTAGATAGAAAAAAAAAACAGTGGTTGTCAAAAATAATATTAAGGCTAGGAAGCTCATATATGTAGCTCAATCGTAACTCTGATAAAATTCCTGACAATAGTGACGAAACTCTTGATATAGGTGTTTGTTACTTAAAAAAAAAGAAAAAATGGTTGTTGTAAATGTTTGCAAATGTTTATTATGCATTAGTACAACATTCCAAGTGAAATAAGCCAAAAGTCATATCCCGTAACTTTGATATCAGAGCCTTTTAGAGCATAGTAATTATAAAGTTTAGTAGGTTAAGAGGTTTAATATATCTAGAGTTAGAAATATTAAACATGAATATAGAAGAATTTGTAATAGAAATTACAGGAATAGATCAAAGATTTCAAACAATTTCAGAAGAAATAAGGAATAAAATACGGGTATTAGAAACAATAAAAGAAGCATTAATAAAATTAATAAGTGAAGAATAAAACTTAAAATTATTATGGACAAGTTATTAGAAGGTATTAGAACGGTAGCTCAAAAACCTTTAATACAAAACCAAGATATTAACCATCATGTTATAAGTTGCAGAAAGGCTATAACAATCATAGAATTTAAAGATAGTCAATATGAAAAAGGTTGTAAGATAATAAATTCAAGAGATAACAATAAAAATAGAATTACTAGAAAAAATTGTAATATTAGAAAGATAAATAAAATTATTGAATGATAATAAAATAGCCCAAGAAAAAATAATATTAGAATGTCGTAAGATTATAAATGAACTAATAAGTAATAGAAGAGAATAAAAAAGTACAAAATACAAATATCTATTACCGAATGGACACCTATGAAGGAGGTACTACTCAAACTTTAAGTTTTAAACCCGAGATATATTATAAAATACAAGAAGAAAAAGAAAACTATCTATAAATAAAAATTTTAAAACTAAGTGGTTTGAAAGAAATAAAGAAATAAGATATGTAGTCTAGAAACATGAATATATAATGGATATAACTACAATAAATGGAAAAGTAAGAATTAATTTGATATCCGACGAAGTAATAAAAAGAGAATTAGCCAAGTTGTCTAATAAAGAATCTAAGAAATATAAGAATATATATTTTGGAGGAATTGAATTCACTATAACGGCATATTTTCAGAAAAATATAAATACTCCTATACAAATTTATATACTAGATGATAGAATATTAAATAATTTACAAGATGCATTAATATCAGTAATAAGAGGAAATTTGATTTATCAAAAACTAAAGTTTACTATTCAACCAGACTTCAGTATCTCTTTACAAGATAAACATAAAGACTTAGCTCTAACTCTATATTATAAATTAGACGGAATAAATATGCCACCAGAAAGTAAAGTAATAAGTATAGAAATAAAAATGATATATGCATTAACACCATATAAGAAAAACAATATGAAAGAGATATACTAGTACCTGAATTATATCAAGAGATATTAGAACCCCTAGAACACAAAGATTATTCTCAGATAACAATACCAGAAGATATATTATGGATTTTTCTAATAGACAAAATAAACCTATTCAAAAATTAGTTCCCGTAATAGAAAATGCAAGATTAAGTTTTAAAAAAGAAATAATAGACCCTCCAAGAACACTAGATCTTATGAATACATACCCAGATAAATTTAGAATAAAAGTTATATTAATTATAGGAATATTAGTTAGTGACTGCATAGCAGAAATAAACAAACAAGCAAAAAGTTTTATACACATAAATAAGGTAAATAGAAATAATTGCGAAATCATAGAGCTAGAAATATACACTTGTCCTAATTGTAACACCCCAGGTTTGACCGACTGCCCCCATAAACCAACACAAGTCTTTCCAATAAGTTTTGTCCTCATTCGCTCACTTCCTGGAAATTACTTCCAAGGAGGTCACCAATCCCGAGTTTGCTCCAAGTCAAGCACGCTCAAATTTGAAGTTTTCCCGAGTAGGCTCCCGAAAAGAAGGTGCACCTTGTTGGTATAGGTAGTACCAATCAAATCTCCTAAGTCTCTCTCAATAATCTTGAAATCCTTAACCGTTCTCAATTATGTTGTCCAATACCAGCACAATCTCGAAACCCTCTCGTTCGGGTGTGGATTCGGTTCATTCCTGTCCCCATCGACATCCTTCATGACCGCTCTTTACTCAGGTCTTCTACCCCGGCGCCACCCCTCTTAGGACCGGGTCGCTATAAATGTTACACCCCCTTAATAACTACAATATTAAAATATTTATACAGTACATATTATTCGTAACATGTTCGACATTTTGTATAATGTTTAGTTCTTAAAGACTATTCTTAAGATATGTAAACTTCTTATCCACTCTTTAATTTACATAATATTTTAGCAACATTTATATATACATAAACTCCAAAATTTAAGTCTAAATATAACGCATATAATTCATACATTTTAATACATGTCATTCTATATATATACAAAACCAAAAATATAGCAAAGCTTAAACAACCTCAAAATGATATCTCGGCTTGTGCTTCTCTATCAAACTACTCCACTTTAGTCCAGACTATCTACAATCTTTAGTATCTGCGTGTAGAAAACAAACTACACGCGAAAGTACACTAATTTTTATTTCATACAAGATAATACTTTACTAATTGTATAAAATAGAAATAAATTATGTTCATAAACCAAAAACTAAGCTAAACAACTTTATGAAGCTTAAGAAAAATAGAACCTGTTTATAAAAAAAATAAAATAAAAATTATATCCAATTATCTCAAACTCAAATAATGAAACAATACCAAAACTAAGCCAAGTACAACAACAACTTCATAAGAACTAAGACACCAAAATCATTTATATAAAAATCTATATATAAAGTCAAGCCCTTCATGTACTTCCAATTCAATAAAACTTTGCCCAAAGTAAACTAGCAATTAAATAACGGTTATATGGATATGGGGCGGACAAGCCTGAAGCCGAAGCTTCAATATCAACGTATTTTCAATAATCGGTCAAGCCTGAAGCCGAAGCTTTCAATATCAAGGTATTTTCAATAATCGGACAAGCCCAAAGCCGAAGCTTCACAATCAATGTCAATATCAATAATCTCAATCTCATAATATCGGTCAAAGCCCGAAGCCAAAGCTTCAATTGTTTGTGCAGTACTGCACCCCCCTTTATTGGCGCCAATCTACTCGGACCCGTTTTTCCTACTCGTTTACTATAGGCAACACATATATTTCAACTTCATTTTAAATAATAACTAATAGTAAAAAAAATCAAAACAATACTTCAATATCAATTCAAATAAATCCAAACATTTATCTCAAAATCAGAACAACATACGGGACATAATTGGCTATTAAATTTTGAGTCAATAAATAAACCCAAAACCTTAATAAGATATCACCAACATATATTTCATAACATTAAGTTCCCAGAGAACTTAAATTCTTAAATCTTCAGGTTTTACACTTATAGATAAAGCCACAACACAATATCAAGTACAATAAACAATTTCCCAGAATTTCAAATTCGATACTCAACTTTATCTGCATAAATGACCCTAAAAACAGAAGATTTTGAGAAAAAGTTCTTATAATCATAACTAGGTATATGTCTTATCTTTTCAACGCCTCAAGAATCATGCAAATCCAATCTATATAGCTCAAGTTATGCTCAAAACAATCAACTATGTACAATCTGTGAAATTTCAGAAAAACAGTTTCCATACCTGCACTTGAACTGAAAATTTCACCAAGTAAAGAAACGAATTTGACAAAACTCTACTATAGTCATAGCTTCACATATGTCTTAAGAATCCATGGAAACAAGAAGTTTCAAAATCCAATTCATAAACCAAAAGAAATATAGCAAACAAGCAGTTGAGTTCAAGTCTGAAATTTTCAGCTACACTTAATATGAAACAAAATTAGTGTACACACCTCTTAATCTCTTTACTTGTTTTCCTCCACTTCTTTCCCCTTTTCCTTCCCTGAGCTATTTCCCTCTACACATAAACACTTTTAATCATTCAATAAAATCCCACAATTAAGCTATCTTTCAATCTAAATATATTTAATTAACCTTCAATTTCAACAAATAGTACTCTAATTTTCAAAATTTCTACTTACCTCAACCTTGAACCTTTATTCCCATAAACCCTAACTCTTAGAAATCCTTAATCTCTTGAATCAATAGACTGGATTTATAAGCATAAGAGGTTTACTCATTGATTTCTTACAAGAAGATGATATTTGATTGAAGAAAAATGAGGTTTTGATAGGTATTGAAATCTTGAAAAGGAAAATATAATAACAAGAAGATGATGTAGGATAAGGAATAAAGAAATGGAGTGGAAGTCTGTAGAAATTTCAGGAAATATAGATATATATTGGTAGCCAAAATTACCATGATATCCTTAGGAAATAATTTAATACCAATAAATGGCCCCCTTTTTTTTATTTGTACTGGCTCCATAAAAGAATTATCTATATATTAATATACATTTCTTCTATGCCAAATTATACTATTATATTTGAGTATAATTTTAGCTTAATAGTTTCGGGCCATGACACTAATAGTACTAGAGAATTTATTATAACGCAAGTAGCCAAATTAAGGTTTAAATTTCAAGACTTAGAATACGATACAATAATTGGAGTTACAGAATTTAATTGTAATAATTGTGATTTAGTATTAGGAGATATTTTCTAGAAAAAATAGATTATGAAATTCACCATACTGGAATAAAAATAAAAGATGAAGGAAAAGTAAGATTTATAAATAGAATATGAATAAACAACAACAAATTGAAAGTAAAGAAAAAGAATTAGAAGCCATTAAAAATTATCTGAATACAACAATAATTGAGTCACAGATAAAATATTTACAACTTAAAGAAGAACAAGAAAATTTAGAAAATGAAATTAAACAATTAAAAAATTTATCAAAAAAACCCAAGAAAAAATGGATACAATGTGATAATGGATGGAGAAAAAGAGAATATACCCATGAATAACGATAAAAAAATTAGATGAAGTATGGAATGAACTCGTAGTAAAAGAACAATTAAAAACTATAATAAATATATTAACCAATATACAAGAAAGTTTAAAAGAAAATCAACATCACATACAATAAATAATTAATCAAGAAATAACAAGCCAATAGAATACCTCTGAAATACCAAAATTTAAACTAATACTAGAAAGATTAAATGTGTTAGTGGATAAAGGAAAAGGAATAGCTCAAGAAAACACAGGCGATGAGTCAAATGAAAAATTAGAACCCCATAATAATAAAGTATTCATAGAGGAATTAATATCTAAAAAAAACCAGAAATATGATTCAATTATAAGTACGGATTTTAGTTTAAGAAACCAGAAGAACATACATCATTTTGGTATAAATCTGAATGGAAGAAACCGAAATGAATAGGCAAATTGAAGAATTAAAAAATTTACTATCTAATTTAAATATACATGAAAATTTTAAAATAGAAAAAAGATGATGAAACAAATGAAATTATTTTTGAAGAATCCGATGAAGAAAGTGATTTTGAAACAAAACCTATTAAACAAGAAGAAGCTGAACCAAGTCATAGGTATCAGTTTGATAATCAATACATTCAACCCACATAAACTATGAGGAAAACAGGTAAAAAACAAAGATATACACAATAACAAATTCAAGAAAATACCAGATCCATATAAACAAAAAATTAAACATATAAATAATGATCTAATATTAGATTTAGATTGTGTAGGGAATGAAGAAGAATTATTACAAAATTGGATCTCTAGGCACACTTTTGAATTAGTTACCAATGAAGCATTAGAAAACTTAAATGTAGAAAGTACACATTATTATTTACTATTTTATACTAGTGGAGATGTATACAATTATCTAAATAAATTATCAACACCAACCGAAAGCGATCAACATCCAATAGAATATGTCAAATACATTGAAAATGAAATTAATATGGAATTTTTTGGAAAACATAGTGATGTACCGGCCAGTATGGAACACGAAAAATTTATAGCAAAATATATATTATACAACATACAACTCTGTAATATACATGAATTTAGTGAATTTGCATGTCAATATAGAAAATATTATAATAAACTAGATTTAATAGATAGAAAACCATTTTTAGAATTATTTGTTAACAAGCTTCCTTGGCCAATAAATGAAGAAGTAAACAAAAGATATAAAAATCAAGTAAATATCACAATCCCAGAAACACTAGGATCTATAATTAAAGTAACTAAAGAATATATAATAGAAAAATGTACTGAATAAGAAAAGAATAAATTATTAGAAAATAAATTTAGAATTAATTGTTGTAATAATTTTGCAGAAGTACCACAAAAGTTTGGATGTTCAAACCTCTCTATGGGAGAAGTTATAAATATTATAAACGAAAATATCGAGCTTACAAAAAATTTAAACCATATAATTATAAACAAAGAAACTATAAACCAGTCCCTAAAAGTTATTTTGATCCGAAAAACAGAAGAAGATATTTTAAAAGAAAAAGATATACTAAAAAACAAAAATATTGTCCTAAAAAGAAAAAGAATTGTAAATGTTGGTTATGTCAAGAACAGTGACACTATGCCAATGAATGTCCCCAAAAGAATAAAAAGATAGAAAAATTTAAATTACTAAATTGGATAGAAGAAATAAATTTAAAACCGATTGAATCAGACATTGACAAAAGTGATGAATTATATTATTTAGAATCCACTGATGAAGAATCAGAAGAATCAGAATTATTTAGTGATCCATATGAATCCGAATAACACTTATATCAAAATAAAGATAAATAATAAACCAGTATTAGCATACATAGATATAGGAGCATCTTTATGTATAGTATCAAGAAACTTTGTACCAAAAACCTTTTGGAAAAAAGCTTCTATACCAATAAAAGTTAGAATAGCAGATCAAACTCTATTAGAATTAAAAGAGCTAGTAGAAGAGCTCACTATTCTCATAGCCGGAAAGAAATTTATTATACCAACTTTATACCATTTAGAGTCAGGATTTCCCATAATTCTAGGTAATAATTTTTTGAGATTGTATCATCCATTTTGTCAATATTTATTCCATATAGAATTAACTTGTCCTAAATTAAAAGATCAAGACAAACAAGTAGTAAAAGTACCTATAGAAAAAACTAAGTTAGAAAACATAAAACAAAAGTTAAAAATAATAATTTATAAACTAGAAGAAGAACTAGAGAAAGAATTAGAAGATGAAATAAACAAAGAAACTAGAAGAAAGGTTTACTGATGACCTATTAGGAACAAAAAATACAAATGATGCCTTAATTGAAATTAAATTAAAAGATCCTACAGCAGAAATAAAATGTCCTAATCTCTGTTTTAAAAATCTCCGCCTAGTCCCGCTTAGGCCCCCCTAGGCCCTATTTTAGAGCTTGCCGCACGATTTTCCGTTCCCATGGCGCTGTCAGGCCCCTAACCGATTTATTGCCGCTTAGGCGCTGCCTAGTCCGATTTTTTCCGCCTAGAAGATGCCGGAATTCAATATTTTAAGATATCGATATCTGTAATAATTATAGTTTGATATTTTTAACCTACTAAAAATAGTTTAGTTGGTAAAATGAAAGTACATAAAAGTGTTCTCACAATAAAAGTCTCATTTCAATTTTAAAATATGCTCTAAATTATGTTTTTTAATATTTTATAATTTATTTTTTAGTTAAAATTATATTTTTATGTATAAATAATAAAAAATTAGAAAAATACAAATCCTCCTAGACCACCGTCAGGCCCCGCCTAGTCCCTACTTAAGCCTTGCCTAGGCCCTTTGGAGCCCTAGCCGCCCGACTAGTGCCTGGCGCTTTTTAAAACATTGGTCCTAATAATATACCCTACACTAAAAGAGATGTAGAAGAGTTTGAAAAGGATATGGAAGAATTAATTAAAAAAGGAGTAATTAGGCCTAGCATTATCCCTATAGTGCACCAATTTTTTTTGTAGAAAATTATGTCGAAGAAAAAAGTGGTAAAAGAAGAATAGTTATTTACCATAAAAAGATGAATGAAGCAACTATAGGTGCACCTAAGGGATTACCAAGAAAAGATTATATTATCAATAGATTACAAGGAAAACATTTGTTCTTAACACTAGATGTAAAATCAGCATATTGGCAATTACGATTACATGAAAACACAAAACCTTTAATAACTTTCACTTTTCCACCTAATAATCATTATGAATATAATAGTTTACCCTTAGGATTATAATAAGCTCCATGTATATTTCAAGAATTCATGTCTAGGCAACTTAAAGGATTAGAAAATATTTGCTCAATATACATTGACGATATTATAATATTCACGGCTGGATCAAAGAAAGACCATCTAATATCAGTTAAAAAAGTAATAGATAGATGTAAAAAAAAATGAATTAATCTATATAGACCAGCAGATATAATAGCAAAAAAGGAAACAGACTTTTTAAGATTAACTATTTCAAACGGAGAATTAAAATTGCAACCCCATATAGTAGAAAAATTAAATTAATTTCCAGTTCAATTAACCGACAAAAAACAACTACAAAGGTTTTTAGGAAATCTTAATTATATTAGTGATCAAGGTTTTCTAAAAAATCTGGCTCAATTAAGAAAAGACTTACAAAAGAAATTATCAGATAAAGTTAAATGGTCATGGTCAACAAAAGATATCGAAAACGTAGTTGCATTAAAAAAGAGTTGTCAAAGCCTACCAGCTCGATGTAATCCCACAGAAAAAGATTCATTAATCACCTCTACTGATGCTAGTGGTGAATATTGGGCAGCAGTAATGACAGTAATGGCAGCCCTACCATTTGAATTATTACAAACTTACAAACAAGAAAAAAAAGAAAAGAATTAATGGAAGAAACACTTTCTACTCTTACAACATTATTTAAAACCAAACAGTTTGTTTCTTTAAAAAGAAGAGCTAAATATATTTCAGAAACTTTTACGGATACCCAAAAAAGATACACTACCCATGAAAGAGAAACACTTGCATTATTAAATATTGTAAGAAAATGGAAAATAAATTACTTGCAAAACCTTTTATAAGAACAGATAATAAATATATCACTACATTTATTCGAAATAAAATAAATACTCATTATAATCAAGGAAGATTAATTCGTTGGCAACTAGAATTATCTTATTATAAATTTTCGATAATATTAATAAAGTCAGAAGAAAATTACAGAGCAGACACTTTGACAAGAGAATGGAGTCAGCCATAGCAGCCATTGCCAATCAATTGAAGCAGAAAAATAATCAACTGGAGCAAGTATTATCAAATGTGGAAAAAATTAAAGCAGACATAGCACAACTTGAAACCACTCTTGCATTAATCAAAGGATTATCAGGGTTTGACATTGGAAATACTCCAGCAAATACCCACTCAGTATTAGCCAGTCTACCTACAGATAAAAAATTATCTTGGGCAGACGAAAGTGAATTATCAGAAAAACATAATAAAGAAGCATCCACTTCCACCAGTATTACACAGCCTAAATCTAACAATGATGAGGGCAAAGCTGTATTAACTTCCACCAGTATTACTCAGCCTGAGTTTAACAATGATAAAGGCAAAACTGTATTAATCACTCAAGCCGATATAACTACAGGATTACCACAGTTAGTCAAACAGCCCAATAAAGCATATTATGTAATCCATAAGGGGCTGCAAAGAGACATTTTTACGAATGAGCTAAAGCTGCAATATTTATCAAAGGACAACCTGGTATTATTCATAAAAAATATCTATCCTTGAAATTAGCAAAAAAGGCTTTAGAGGAAATAAGTACTATTTATGGGACATATAAAGAAAAAATATTATCCAACAAAGTCTTAGAAACAAAAACTATTTTGGGTCGAATTCCTACAATTGCCCAAATCAAAACAGTATCAGAAATTAAATAAATGATGGGAACCTCCCTCGACTAATACATAAAATGGTCCCAAATAATCCAAAATTATAATGACAATGATCGAAGCAGAAATATGTATCCAACAACTAAAGACCAAATGAAGACAAAAATGGTTGTATTACCAAAAGCAAATCCTATGGAAGCATATGAATTAACACTACATGGATTAATAGATACTATCTATTTAAACAAATTAGATGTCTTGCAATATTTCCTAGAAAAATTTAGAAGATTTGTTTCATTATATTTCAAGAATTATGCAAAAGGAAGAATGATCTTTTTAAGATATTTCAGTAGCATCCCCATCTTCTCGGAAGAAGGAGAGGAGTTAACATCTTCCTTTGCATACATTCTAATGGGAACATCAAACGGGCATTATCTAAAAATTGAATCATGCAAAATTCCAATCACTAATGAGGAAAGAGTATTATGGAATCAAACACTTTTCTCTGGAATAATCAGACAATTTGCAAGTGTAAAAGGTCCCACAAGAATTAATTATAAATCTGATTATTGGTTGGTAATAACACAATTCAAAAAAGAAGTACCCATGGAGCCAACAATGGAAGCAATATTCTATGAATTTGAAAAGAAGTTGGTTGAATTAAAAATTCCCAATCTTGATCAAATATCCAAATTATTTGCCAAAAAAGCCAAAATTATCCAGGACATTCATGTGAAGCATGCGGACAACTCGATGAAGAAGTATCTAATCATAGCGGAGCAGACGAGGCAACATCACTTATTACAATAGTAGACTAAAGCAAGAAAATATAGACACTTGTAACAAAAAATCTAATTTTCACTGACTGAAGATAAGGATACTTACTTTTATTTTGTCCTTATGTAAATTATTGTGTTTTTTAACTGGCATTTGCCAGTAGTTCTAATTTTTTACCTATCTAGTATGTAATAACTTTGTGTATAAAAGGGAGTTGAGACCCTTGTTCTCAACACAACATTTGAATGAATAAACTTTTGTTTATTTAAAGCCTTTGAGTGAAAAACTTTGGAGAGGTTAGCTCAAGAAAAATCCCTTGAGTATATTTTAAAATCTAATAGAAGATTTTTGAAAAACCATTGTCATCAAACAATACTTAAGACGTCACTCTCTTCAGAAACAATCAGGTAAAAATTTTAATTTATTGAATTCATGCATATGTTCCTATATAATTTTCCAAACATTATAAATAAGAATGAAGTAACGTATCCTTTTAATCACCATGAACAAATTAATCTACTAATTTCATGCAAACTTATTTATTTTATTAAATAGTATATATTCCTTAAATATAAAACCAAGTAGATAAAATATAAAAATAAGGAGACATAACTTTATAAATCTGCAACAATCATTTTTATAACTGTTCATCTAGTGTGCTATATAATATATAAGACAAAAGTTAGTATTATTATTTATATTATAATTTTATATATTTAAAATTATTATAAAAATCATTATATATATCCATTTCTAAAAGTTCTATTTTAGAATAAAATTTTATATACTTTTAATTATGTTCATAACTTTTATAATATTTTCAAAAAATTATTAAATACAATTAAGATAAAATTAATTATCAATTAAAAATCCTGTATCCCATAACCTTGCAAAAGCCTTACCCCCACTCCTTTTTTTTATTATCTGCCTTTTTTTAAAGTTTTTCAACACCAAAATTTATTAATTAATGCAGTAAAAATCATGGTTTTCAGACTCGGACTGGCCACTGAACCGGTAAGGAAACAAATTTACTAATTTTGGATTAAATCGGATTTAGTTCGAATTAAATCGAATTTTATAAATTGGAGGAAATTTTTTAATAAATATTATATTTAGTTATAAAAATCATACATTTATAAAATAAGTGTGTTAAAATTAAGAATTATAAACATAATATATTAATTAAAAATATAAATACACTTATAATACCTTTTAAGCTAACACTTAAAAGTTATTTAAATTAAAAAAAATTAAAATTAATCTAATAAATATAACATTATAATCTAATTTTTAAAATAGAAAAATTATACGTAGTGTTACATGTTTAATTACTCTGTGAATGCTTTTTATCTTGTACAAAAAGTATATACTACATGTGTAATTAGTAAGTCCTTTTGTTTTCAAATAAAAATAAATAAATATGAATAAATATTACCTTGGTAAAATAAAAAGTATAGTAAGAAGTAAATGAGAAAGTGGGGCAGAAAAAGTAAAATGTACAGTACCTAGATAAAGTACAGCTATCAATGATAAATTTATCAAATAAAATAAAGATAGTCTGTCAAACCGATTTTTTGACTGAACCGGGAGCTTTTTTTCCGTGAGCAACCGGTTCAAGTAGGATTTAACCGAGTTTTGACCAGACACAAAATCGTGTGAAAATCGATCAGACGTGCCATCGATTCCGATTGAACCGAGTCCGATCGATCGATCCGGTCCAATTTTCACAACTATTGTAAAAATACAAATTTACCGTTAATGAGATCGAAAAAAGAAACCACATGGCAATACGCCATCCTTAAGTATCCACAGTGTGCAATGTAATACTTGGGATTTGAAAATAGCTGGCCGTTGAAGATACAATAATAATATACAAATGCATGCTTTAACTGCCCAATCATTAATTAGTTAACTATGGTATTAAACTAATAAACATCGGAAGAAGGTCACCTGTAGATTGACAAAATAGTAGTATCTGTATCATAGATTAATTTATCTCTTCATTACCAAAAATGGGATCTAAGTTAGTATCGGCCTGGAGTAATGGCTTAGCTGCCTTTTATTTTGGACTTCTAACAAAAATGTCTATAAAAATTAAAATAATTTGGACACGCATAAACTATTTATAAATTAACAAAAACATCATAAAATAATTACAAAAATGTCATGTAGTAGTTATCTAATAAATATGTAGTAATCGTTTAGTAGTTATCTAGTAAACATCTAATAGATCGGTATTAGATATGTAATAGATATCTAGTAACTTAATTTTGATAGTTTTTTATGAAATCTAATAACACTATATATATATGATGCACCGATGTGCACAATCGAAGGAAACAAAAAGGAACACCGATGTGCACAATCGAAGGAAACAAAAAGGAACAGAACAATAAATCAAGCACCTAAATCCTGAGTTTGAATGAGGCTATTATGAACAGATGATGTACCGATAATGGAAGAAAACCAATGATCATGGAGAACGATAATAAATTGATCGTGGAGAGCAAAAACGATATGCTATAATGTGAAAACATTAAAGAGAAAAATGAAATTTGACAAGAGACATGAAAGATAGGAAGAGCGTATAAAGGAAATTTAGAAAACAAAATGTAAGCTTTAGGTAATTAGGTTAAAGTTTGACTGAAATTATTCTAGGCAAGTGGGTCATATTGGACAATTTCCCTAAATGCAGTAAGCAAAAAAAGGGAAATTGTTAAAAATATACACGTCTCACAAAAATATTTATAAAATTCACCATTAAGTCAAACTAATAACATATATACAAAAAAATATAAACAATTACAAATTAATAAAAACATGAGAAAATAATTACATAAATATCATGTAGTAGTTATACGGTAAATATCTAGTAATCGATCTACTAGATATCTACAACATATCTAATACCGATCTACTTGATGTTTACTAGATAACTATTAGACGATTACTAGATATTTACCAGATAACTACTACATGATATTTTTATAAATATTTTTTATTGTTTTTGTTAATTTGAAAATAGTTTATGGCGTGCCCAAATTATTTTAGTTTTTATGGACATTTCTATAAAAAACCAGTAAAAAATCTAATCATGGAAAAAGTAACATTATATATATAAGTAGAAAAGTCATAAATTACTTTTTTACCCCTACACCTTTAAATAAAATAGCAACATTTTATTATTAAATTTGATTTATTTTATATTTTATATTGAAGAAGAAATATAACTCGGTGGATGATATCAACCCACTTAGGGTGCAACTGAGGACAGATTTTATATACGATATAAATCCAACTAAGATGCAATGGGCCCTTAAAGTACGTGTTCTCAGCCTTTGGACCATTCTAGAATGAAATAAACCAAATGTAGTATTTACTATTGAAATGGTTTTGCAAGACGAAAAAGGTACATTAATAAATTATTTGTAATTGAGTATTAAAAAATTTATCACTAAATTTTTAATAAAATTGCATAACTAACAAAAAAATTCTATCCTTTTTGATGTTTTGTAATATTGCAATAGGGAAATCGCATTCAAGCGACGGTAACAAAAACTAATATTTTTAAGTTTGTTGATAATCTTCAAGAACTCAAGGTGTACAATATGAGGAATTTCATTATCAACCACAACAATAACAAAACACCCAATCCAACAACAAATGAATGGAGGTTAACATTTTCATCGAGGACGATGTTCGGGAGGTAAATGACCAAAGTTTCAATTTATTCGAATTAGTCCCTTATACAAAATTGCTTGACCCAAACAAAGTCAATGAAGATGTTCTATTCGATATGTATACATTTTTTATTATTATTTTAAATTTTAATTTTAATTCTATATTTTAAACTATAATTAGCAATTAATTAAATAACGTATTTTTTAACAGCCGCGATCGGGCTCTGAAAAGATAACTCAAATATCATCTCAAAATGCATACTCTGTGTCTGAAGAGATAGCAAATGGATCAGTGCAAGTAAAGACAATCGCAGAATTGGTGAAATGTAAATAAGTACACTATTTTTGGCAAGCAAATTTGTTTAAATTAATTAAATATTCTCAATTAAAACGCGGTAAACAATTTCTTTTTTTTCTCAAATCATGCATAAATAAATAATGCATCACAATTATTTTTATAATGATTTTTACAATTATTCAGGAATGAGTTTTTTGGATTATGGTAAAAAATTATTGATTTAAAGTGCCAAAATAGTTGGTCATATGCGGGGTGTAGACATAGCAAATTTTTCAAAAAGGTAAAAGTAAATGACAACAAGTTCTTTTGACAAAAGTGTAATCGTTTTGATTATTCGTCTTTCCACAGGTAAACATTGTGCAAATAACATTTGCTTTTAATTGTTAAATTAATATAGTTAAAGTATTTCGATATTAAAATTGTAATGAATTAAACATTTAAATTGGTTTCACAGATATAAGCTTCAAGTTCGTGTAATAGATGACACTGGGTTTATTTATCTTTTAATTTGGGACCGTAAAGCGCAACAATTGATTGGAAAAACTACAAATAAATTGAGGGATACAATAATTGAGGTACATACTTTTGGCATATCAATAATATATCTTCTTTGAATTCCAATTAATTTTAGTTTTTTCTCTATTAATAATATTTTAAACATCTTTGATTGCTCTTTGTCTTTTGAAATTATATTAGATGACAGATGCACTTGATGAAATACATATACTAATAGATTTAAAGAACATTATAGGAAGAGAAATTATGTTCAAACTTTCAGTTAAGAGCAAAAATATTATTGCACATGATGAAGTGTATTCTATGGTTAAACTTACGCAAGACGAACAACTTCTGAAATAATATAATCTTTCTCTCTCTCAAAATTCATTGACTGTAAGTTTAATTTTATTTTATAGGAGACTTCAAATTAGTACGCTGTATTATTTGCATTTTAGTTCATATATATTTTAACTTTAAATTTATTTCATTTTATTACTATATTATTCTAATTTATATTGCTATTTTAATTAGTTAGTATTTATATTAAACGTGAAATGTTAATTATTTTGATGAGTTTTTCTTATATATGTCCGTTTGATTATTATTTTGAAGGTCAAATAATTATTAATTACTATAACAGTTTTGCAATATAATTCTTATCAGCAATTATGAATTATTTTCACGTGTAATTGTTGTTTTAAATCGTTGTACGTTTATTTTGATTTGTTTCTATAATAATGATATTTAAAATTGGTTATTATTAAAACTTTTTGAACTTAATTTTCATATATAAATGGTTATTATTAAAACCTTTCAAACCTTTCAAAAAAGTATTACAATTTTTATATTAAATTTGTTTTATTTTATTACCATATTATTCTAATTTAAATTATTATTTAAATTAATTAGTATTTTATATTAAAGGTTTTGATGTGTAATTATTAAAACCTTTCAAATCTTTCAAAAGTAATATTATAATTTTATTATTAAATTTGTCTTATTTTATTACCATGTTATTTTAATTTATATTACTATTTTAATTAGTTAGTATTTATATTAAAAGTAAAATGTTAAATATTTTGATGAGTTTTCCTTATATATGTCCGTTTGAATATTATTTTAAAGTGAAATGTTATTTCTTATATTTATCTTTTCAATTATTTTTGGTAAATTTTATAATTTTTATATTATTTTCTCCAAATTGGAAAAAACCATTGCTGATCAATGAATTTGTCGAGAAGAAGTAAATGAATTGTGAATCCTTTGGTGATTTATAAATTGAAGTGTGATTCATTGGTAACTAAGATGAGATTTGAAAAAAAAAGATAAGATGATAACGAATCGTGGATTAAGAGTTTAGAATGTGGAGAAGAATATTTGGAAACATAAATTTGTTATCACATATTCTTTGCTCTACTTTTATAATTTTATATTTATAAAGATTAAGAACGCAGTATAGTTGTATTAATTCGAAAAAATAGTTAATAATTAAGAAGAAATAGAGTTTGTAACCAATATAACTATGAACAAAAATATGATAAATTTAATATGATATTCTTTGTATATAAAGAGTTTTCCGTAATTCAATTTGATACACAATATAATATTTTTTTAGCTTTAATATTTTTTTATTATATATACATATATATTACAAAATAAATTTATCTTTGATATACAAATTATAAATGATCTATACGTGCATCGCACTGCTACTACACTAGTAATAATAAATAAGCAAAATAATGGTGTTAACAAGCACATTATATGTTATCATTGTCAAATTGTACGTCTGGAAAAAGTTTTCTAAAGAATTTGGTTTAATAAATTGGTAAGAGGGACAAAGTTTGAAAAAAAAAATTAGTAAATATGAATGAGATAAAATATCTCTAGTGGCTTTGACTTATAAAAAAAAATCAGATGCAAAGTTTGCTCCAGAGAGCAGATAGATACGTTGTATTCTTATGAAGAGAGTTTGTTAAACAGATCAGTTAATTGATTCATCTGCACTTGTTACAGCATCAGAAAATATTCTATTTTTTAAGTACACCGCACAAATTCATCACACAAGAACTGTGTTCCGAAAAATAGCAAAGCGACTTCGGCCAAGACTCCAAAAAGACATTCTTGATCAACAGCAATTCACCGACAACATCCGCCATTCTCATTCGGTTCTTAGAAGATTCAGCTGAACAGATTAGTCCAATTTCCAGTATCGAAACTAAAACCATTTCTGCTATCTTGCTCAACTTGTTTCCATCTTCGTCTACTATGCTCTTCTCATCTTCTTCTTTTGCAAATACTTTTGCTGTTTTTGTCCCAGCAGTTTCCTCCATGAGCAGCTTCGGGTCCACAATTTGCAAAAGGTTTTCGCCAAGTCCTCCCTTCACAAAGTTATGCAAATTCAAACCACCTTCGAACATTTTATCTGTCGGTCTTTTTCCTGAAAACATTTCCAATAGAAGAATTCCAAAGCTATATACATCTCCTCCTTTGGATACTCCACTTCCCATTCCGTACTCTGTAGTTCATAACATCAACCAATCAAAATGTTCGAAAAATTATGTTAATTTCAAATAGTCGAAAACAAGTACCTGGAGCAGCATAACCGATTGTTCCCTTGATTGCAATTGTGCTGGATTCACTTCGAGACACAGGATTTGAACTCGAAAGAAGCCTTGATAGACCGAAATCACAAACACGAGCAACCATATTATCGTCCAAAAGGACATTGCTAGACTTCAAATAGTTATGAATTATCGGAAATTTGCAGAGATCATGGAGATAATGAAGGGCAAATGCAACATCAATCGCAGCATTTGTTCTCTGCAAAAGGTTTAAACTTTATTATTGCTTTTCGTGCCGAATATATTTCAGGATGTAACCAGGTGTCTAAGCTCCCATTTCCCATGTATTCAAATACGAGATCTTTGAATTCCTTACTTCTATAATCCACACTCGAACATTATGTCAATAACTTGACAAGATTTCTGTGCCGAGCATTCCTTAACACTTTGCATTCAGCTAAAAAGCTCTTGGATGCTCCTTTTGTTTCGAGTTTAAGGACTTTAATGGCTACCGGTCCTTGGACTTGGTCTAGAAACCCTTTGTACACCAAACCGAAGTTCCCTGGCCCGATCAAATTAGTAGATGAAAACCCATTTGTTGCTTGTTGCAGATCCCTGTAAGGCGCCTTCAGAACTATCCTGTTCATTATTAAGGACATAGAAAAAGAGTCCCTTTTAACTATTCGGTTCATTGGGGAGTCAGAAGGCGATATTTCGTCTGACTTTCTCTTACAATACACAAAAAGAAATAACATCGTTTAGAAAGCCAGGGCAACAAAAGGAATTATTAGTGTTAGTTTAAAAGCATTTGCCTTTGTTGCAAATTAACTTTGAAGTTGGAATCAGTTTAGATATGTAAAGAAGAAATGGATTATTTTTGTTCGCTTTTTATTTGAAAAACTCATTTACACGCTGGTACAACTTTATTATAAAACATTTATGCCTATTTATAGGTTTACAAAATAATCAAATCATTATCTAAAAGGATAATACCTCATCTAATTTAAATTCTAAATTATAACTAGTGTAGTACCCGTGCGATACACGGATATGTCATTTGTAATAAGTATATTAATGACAAGTTTATTTTGTAATATATATATTAAAGCTAAAAAATATGTTATACTGTATATCAAATTATATTGCAAAAAATCTCTTTATATACAACATTTACAGCTTCATCTGTTACTTGTCCATCATCATCATAGACCAGAATTTTCAAACCCTCCCTTTTTGTCACTCACGATATAGCTATATAAAGTTGTCCATGTGTGAACACGGATATTCTAAGAAATAATCCCACATGAGAAAGCGATTATCCTTGACTTTTATTAATATTAATGGCAAATAACAATGCAAGTGGGTATTGCTTTCTATGATATTTGAAATGTAGTCGTGCATTAGATGCTATTAATGTCATTTCTGGGGATGAACACATTTTCTCCAGCTTTATTTCCTGATAGAATTTTTGCTTCAATGACCCGATCTCCTAGTCTCGTGACAATCAATCTCGTGCCATTACACAATCCTGTTGTTTGATCTATATCCCTAAGTAGCATCACTGGCACACCCTCCTTCAAAGTGATTGAGTGATTCAGAATGCCTGAAGATTTGATACTATTCAAGATTTGATGCACGGATAGGTCATTTGTTCAAATATATATATACGGATAGGTCATTTGTTCAAATATATATATATATATATATATATATATATATATATATATATATATATATATATATATATATATATATATATATATATATATATATATTAAAAATAAAAATATAACATAGAAAATATTAAAGCTAAAAAAATATATTATATTGTATATCAAATTAAATTGCGGAAAACCTCTTTATATACAATATCACAGTAGTATGTATTTCCAAATTGTAAAAGATTGAAGTCAATATCTATTATTTAAAATACACCCACACAAAGACAAAATCGTAGAGCCATTTCCTATATCTCGTTGAAATTTGACAATGTTCTTGCTCATTTTTTCTGTCGAATCTCCATTTATTTCTAAAAATATTAATGTAGTTAATCAAAAATAATTTTTTTAATTTAATTGTCGTAAAAAAAGGTTATATTTATAACATCCAAATTCTTCAAAAAATATTATTTTTTTTATGATGCTAAAAATAATTTATCCTAATTGTAATAGAGACAAAAAATAGTCCAATTTTTTTAGCTAAATCATTTTCTAAAAAAAAGAAATATGATTATTTGCAGAGAAATTTTTAATTTTATGAATTTCAAAATAAGGTTCAATTGAAGTAATCATACATATAAATTTGATACACGAAAAAAATATGAGGGTCAAATAATTCCACTAAGTAGCTACTTAGCTTCTTAATTTCGTTTCACTTGTTTCCTTTATTGATTTCAAACTGCCAATTAATTCCACTAATTAGCTACTTAGCTTCTTAATTTCCTTGTTTATTCAATGTTTATTATTTAATACATATATATATATATATATATATATATATATATATATATATATATATATATATATATATATATATATATATCTATTGTCTTCCTTTAAATAAAATTTCTTAGTTAACATTTTTTTCCTTAATTAATTTCAATAATTAATCATCTTAACATATGAAACATACAAAAAAAAGCATTTATTGTGACAATAATTGATTTTTTAAATTATTTCACTTGATTAAATAATTAAAAATATTCCATTATTATTCATAAGAAGGAGAAAGTACTATTATAAAATTTAAATTTTTTCTTAAATAAGATTATAATCAACAGAATTAAATAAAATCAAGAACAACAAATTAAATTTTAAAAAATAGATTTAGGAGATATATTAGTTGATAGATATACTTAGTGGATAATTATGAAATTTGATCCAGAGATATTAAGTCTGAAGACATCCGGAAGACTTAAATATCTACATAAATGGGATAATTCAAAAATTACATTCCCTCCACCCATTTGATCAGAAAGTCAAAGATCCTTTCCCCTTATGAAAGATAAAAATGACAGCTTGCGCTTTTTAAAAAAGGACAGAAGAACTGAACACAAAAAAAGGAAAAAGGTAACAACCTTTTTCACCTAGACCAATAGGAATGGCGCGTGAAGATCACGACTCCGGACCTCTGGCGTAAAAGTTAGTAAAACACTAAAATCCAAAGAAAATGATCACTGACAACTTTTCAGCCCGAATCCCAAGGATTCAAACTGGTCAAAATCTGAGTCTACTGGATTGATCAATGGCTCCAGAGACTCCACATTTTAACAAATCAATGGTGAAGATTAAATTCTGTTTCAACAACTCACAGTGGCTACATTTATGATAGAAGCCTATAAAAGGAAAGCTTCACAAATTGAGAAGATGATGGTTGTTTTGAGAAAGCATACATAAGAGAATTCGCTATTGCAATTAATAACATAATTCCTCCAAGAATCAAACAATTCCAAATCTGTTTGTAAGGATTCTCAACTGAGTTATAAACTTGAGGAACTCTAAAACCAAAACCTTTGAGAAACAAAGTGTAAAAATCTCATACTTGAGTGAGTAGTGAGATTGGGATATAGCTTGAAGTTGGTGCTTTGAGTGGGATCTCCCTGTAGGACTTAGCTTAGGTTTGGGTAGAAATCTAAGTGGTATATCCTGCTGAAGACAAGAGGACTCAGCTAGGAATTGGTGCTTCTAGTGGTATTTCCTACATTCGGAAGGGGTTACCATCTGAAGATGAATTGTAAGGCTTGATTCTTGCCAGTTAAAAAGGAATTCACTAGTGGAAAAGCTTAGAGGAAGGAAACTCCGGGGACTAGAGTAGGCGGAGCTGAACCATGATAAAACTCTGTGTTTAATTTTCTTACTCTTTATTTATTTGCATTATGATTCATACTTAAATCATCCGGATCCATCATATCCAAAACATAATCTAACACGCTATACTAGGACTTTTAAAGTCTGTTAATTCACGAAAAAGGGTCATTCACCCCCTCTGACCTTATTTAGACCCTCATAGGGACCAACAAGTAGTATCAGAGCAATTGCTCAAAATTAGAGATCTAATAATCTCGAGCTAAAGGTCTAAATTTTGATCTAAGAATTAAAATGAGTTTCAAAAACTCATAACTCCTTCCCAAGGGTATGTCTATTACCCGTCCTCCACTCTTCATCGGTGAACACTACACGTTCAAGAAAAATCGGATGAAGAACTTCATTCAATCACAAAGCATATTAGTATAGGTGACCATTAAAGATGGCCCATATGAGCCTACTCATGAAGTAGAGGTTATAACTACCCGAAAACCCTCAAGTTTATGGGATGAGAATGATTATAAAAAATTATGTGAAAATGCAAATGCTATTAATATGCTTCATTATGCTCTTAGTACAATTGAATTCAATAAGATATCATGATGTGAGACTGTATAAGAAATCTGGCAAAACTGGAAGTAACCTATAAAGGAGCAAATAAGGTCAAAGAAGCTAAAATTGATCTGTTACAACAAAAGCTATAATCCTTCAAGATGGAGCCCAAAGAATCCATCAGCAGCATGAATACTAGATACACCAATCAAGTAAACAAGCTGAATAGGCTTAGGAAGGAGATCTCAGAAGTAGATATGGTTAAGAAAATACTCTAGAGTCTCACCAAGGAATAGGACAACAAAAAGACTGCCATTGAGGAAGCTCATGACTTAAATTTCTGTAGTTATGATGAACTCATTGGAAACCTCCTAACTCAAGAGTTATCCTTAGAAGGATATAGCCAATAGGAGAAAAATCCTGAAGAAAGAAAGAAGGCCATTGCACTAAAGGCTGATTTAGCCGGATCAGCCTCTTCCGAATCAGAAAAACTACCAAAGGAATCTAATTATAGCAAAGAAGATATGGCTATGCTGGCCAAGTGTTTTGATAGATTCCTAAGAAGAAGGATAGGAGGAGATCTAGGATATATGAATCATAAAGATCAAAGGAAGGCACCTTTAGAAGGGATAGGCCAAGAAAGGCTCCGGAAGAAAAGAAGGATCCAGAAAAAGAAGCTGCCTATTTTGAATGTGGGGAAAAAGGCCATTTCAGAACCAAATGCCCCAAGCTTAAAAGAGATAAGAAAAATAAGAAGAAGACAATGGTGGCCACCTAGAGCAACAGTGAGGAAAGCAGTAGCTCATCTTCAATAGAAGAAGAGGAAACTGCCAACTGTGCATTCATGGCACTAATAGATCCGGAAGAAAGTCAATCTGAAAGAAATCCATCCAAGCAAGATACTAAGCAAATAGAGGATTCAAAATCAAAGACAGTCAACACTGAGGTAAACTCTCACTCTAATTTTGTTTCTAACCTTGATCTTGCTAGAGCTTTAGGGGTGGTGATTCATAATGTGAAGAAGAATACCAAAGCCATAAAATACCTATAAAGACAAGTTCTGGAGCTGGCTGAACATGCTGAAGCAATGTCATAAGACATCAATCTGATAAGAACCATAAAATATATGGATGTGGTGGAAGAAAATTTCCTGAGAAGTCAAGTTCAGATCCTAAGTGCTAACTTGACAGGGTTAGATAGGGAACTAACCCTAATGAAGGAGGCATCTAAAAAGAAATCAGATCCTCCACAAAGAAGGAGAAATCAAGGGCAAGCAGTACCAAGAAATCAAAAGAATCAGGTGCCCGCAAATCTGGAGGAAAGAAAAGTTAGCAAGCAACCTCAAGCACAAAGATTCATAGCGGCTCAAAAGGGAAAAGCTAAGGCTGTATCAAATATGCAACCTACCAAGCAAAGAAAGAATTACAAAGCAAAAGTTGCACCTCCAACCAGCTTTCGGATACACTCCGGACGGACAAGTATACAAGAAGCTAGATATGTTGGAAACTACGGAAAGGAGGATCTTAAGAAGATCTAGAAGAAGCATGAGCAAAGCAGACCCATCTTAGAGTGCATGTTTTATGGGAAAAACAATCACATTACTAAATTGTGTAGACTAAAAAATGGTTATTATGATGTTTATCCTTGGTCTGAAATGGATGATAACCCGAGAGGACCCAAATCTGAATGGGTACCCAAACCCACTTGATTTATTTTGCAAGTATGCCTTAGATCCACAGTATATCAACACACATGGTACATTGATAGTCGATGCTCAAGGCACATGGCTGGTGATGGGAAAGCCTTCATCACTTTAATCCGGAAGAAAGGTGGAAAAGTAAGCTTTAGAGACAACAAAAAAGGACAGATCTTTGGACATGGAACCATTAGATCTGAAATAAAGATAGAAGATGTCTCATTAGTTGATGGACTAAAGTTCAACTTGCTCGGTGTAGCACAACTCTTTGATAAAGGAAGAAAAGTCAATTTTGACTCCGGAGGATGCTCAATCTACGATAGTAAGTCAAATCAACTCATTCTTTATGTACCTAGAGTCACTAATATTTATTGTGTCAACATTAAAAATGAGAAAAAGAATATATGCTTGGTGTCTAAAGAAGAAGAATCATGGATGGCACAGGAGGTTGGGACATGTAAGCATGAACCTCGTATTCAAATTAGCTAAAAAGGAATTGGTTTTAGGTTTGCCCAAGGTAGCTTTTGATAAGGATCACATATGCACTGCATGTCAATTAGGTAAACAGCATAGAAAAAGCTTCCTTTCCATCTCATACATACCTTCCAAGAGAGTTCTTGAATTCTTGCATATTGATCTCTTTGGTCCAATCAAACCATTGAGTTTAGGTTGAAGAGAATACACCTATGATAGTAAGTCAAATCAACTCATTCTTTATGCACCTAGAGTTAATAATGTTTATTGTGTCATATTAAAAATGAGAAAAAGAATATATGCTTGGTGTCTAAAGAAGAAGAATCATGGCTATGGCACATAAGGTTGGGACATGTAAGCATGAACCTCCTGTCCAAATTACCCAAAAAGGAATTGCTTGTGGGTTTACCCAAGGTAACTTTTAATAAGGAACACATATGCATTCCATGTCCATTAGGTAGAAAACATAGAAAAAGCTTCCCTTCCATCTCATACATACCTTCTAAGAGAATTCTTGAACTCTTGCATATTGGTCTCTTTGGTCCAATCAAACCATAGAGTTTAGGTAGAAGATAATACACCATGGTCATTGTGGATGATTATTCTCGCTATACCTGGGTAGCTTTGCTAGCTAGCAAAGATGAAGCCTTTGACCAATTATCAAAAATATTCATTCGGATAGAACTAGAATAGGGCATAAGCATTGCACGCATCCATAGTGATAATGGAGGTGATTTCAAAAATAAGCACTTTGCTGAATTTTGTGACTCCTAGGGCATTGGGCATAACTTTTTCCTCATACACCT
Source organism: Euphorbia pulcherrima (assembly GCA_947683365.1). Taxonomy (NCBI): domain Eukaryota; kingdom Viridiplantae; phylum Streptophyta; class Magnoliopsida; order Malpighiales; family Euphorbiaceae; genus Euphorbia; species Euphorbia pulcherrima. The sequence goes on from CANTUS010000016.1 coordinate 13,837,056, forward strand.
TAACAAAATGGGGTTGTTGAAAGGAAAAATAAAACCCTAGTTGAGATGGCCCGGACTATGCTAAGTGAGAATAATCTGCCTAGATATTTTTAGGGTGAGGCCGTAAACAAAACATGCTACATCTTAAATAGAGTTCTCATTAGAAAGACCTTGGAAAAGACCCCATATGAAATTTGGAAGGGAAGTAAATCCAAAATTGGGTATTTCAAAGCCTTTGGATGTAAGTGCTACATCCTAAATGATAGAGAGTAATTAGGAAAATTTGATCCTAAGTCTAATGAAGCAATTTTCCTTGGGTACTCAACACATAGCAAAGCTTACAAAGTCTATAACAAACGAACCCAAACTGTGGTAGAGTCAATACATGTAGATTTCGATGAGACTAACCATGCAGGAAGAAGAAGCTCAAATCCGAAAGATTTAACTCCGAAAGTTGAAAACACTGGAAAAAAAGAACAAATGCATATTCCAGATCAAGAAATATAAGGAAGAAATGAAGGAATCAATCTTAACTCAAAAGTTCCACAAAGTTATTTTAACCACCATGAGATAAACTTTATGGATAATCAAGAAAAAGTTGAATCAGTTGAGGAACAAGCTCCATACCAGCATGCAGATCTTCAAAGAGAAATTCGGACTCACAGAAATCATCCTATAGAAGCCATTTTGATGATGTCTAAAATCCAGTAAGAACCAGAGGAAAACTCAATCAAATGATGAGCCATGTAGCCTTTATCTCTCTCATTGAGCCAAAGAAATTCGAAGATGCAGAAGGAGATGAAAGCTGGATGATGACCATGCAAGAAGAACTAGATTAATTCACCAGGAATGATGTATGGGATGTAGTGGCACCAACAAAGGGAAAGTCAGTCATTGGCACCAAGTGGGTATTCTAGAACAAGCTAGATGGATCTGGAGTGGTTGTAAGAAACAAGGCAAGATTGGTTGCCCAAGGCTATTTCTAATAAAAAGGCATTGAATTTGAAGAAAATTCTGCACTAGTAGAAAGATTGGAGGCAATCCAGATTCTGTTTGCTTTTGCATCATTCATGGGATTCACATTGTTCCAAATGGATGTCAAAAGTGCATTTCTCAATGGAGTCATTCAAGAAGAAGTCTATGTCAAGAAGCCATCTGGGTTTGAAGACTCAAAACATTCGAATCATGTATACAAGCTGAAGAAAGCCCTTTATGGTTTGAAGCAAGCACCAAGAGCTTGGTATGAGAGACTCACTATATTTCTCATATCTAAGGGGTATATCTAGGGGAAGGCATATACAACTCTTTTCATCAAGAAAAAGAAGGATGAGTTATTCTATTCCAAATCTATGTTGATGACATCATTTTTAGAGCAATAGATGAAAAGATGTATGAAGAATTTAGCACTCAAATGCTGAAGGAGTTTGAGATGTCTACTATAGGAGAACTTAATTTCTTCCTTGGTCTACAAATCAAGCAAAGTCTGAATGGGATTTTCATTAATCAATCCAAATATACCAAGGAAATTTCGAAGAAGTTTAAAATGGACAAAAGCAAGCCAATGTCCACTCCCATTGGATTAGATACAATCATATCAAAGGATTGTGAAGGAGAAGATGTAGATCAGAAGCTCTATAGCGGAATGATTAGATCACTATTGTACTTGAAAGCTAGCAGACCTGACATACATTATGCAGTTTGCTACTATGTAAATACCAATCCAATCCTAAGGATTCATAACTCAAAGCAGTAAAAAGAATCCTTAGATATCACATAGGAACAACTGAAGTTGGATTATGGTATCCTAGTAATGGGAATTTCACACTCCAAGTCTTCACTAATGCAGATTATGGTAGAGACACTCTTTAGAGGAAGAGTACATCCGAAGGCTATCACTTTCTTAGAGATTGTTTGGTATCATGGTATAGCAAGAAGCAAACTTTAGTTGCTTTATCAACCACAGAAGTAGAATTTATAGCAGCAAGAAGCTGTATAGCTCAACTCTTATGGATCAAGCAACAATTAGAAGATTATAGAGTTCAATCCAGATGTGTGAAAGTGATGTGTGACAACAGAAGTGCCATTTATATGTCAAAGAATCTAGTGCTCTATAGCAGGATGAAGCATGCAAACATCATGCACCATTTTATCCGGGATCATGTGATGAAGAAGGATATTGCAATTTTTTACATTCCAACCAATGAGCAAAGAGCATATATCTTTACTAAACCATTAAGTAAAGATCAATTCAACAAGCTAAGGGAGTCAATTGGAATGTCCAACCCAATTTGAAGAAGAATTTGAAAGACAATAAGGGTTCAATTTGGACTTTTATAAGTTAAGGAGTCAGGAAGAAAATAAATAGTAAAGTTAACTCTGGATCCGGAATAAAGACTGCCAGATCAGCAGACAGAAAGGGAAAATGGCAGTAAAAGTGCTGAAAAGTAACTACACATGTTTTGAATTTCAATTGTTTATTGGGCATCCCACGCGCGGCAAAAGTAACAGTTATTTTGGAAAATAAACTGTTCCAATTCTCCGGCTAAACGGCATTTACCTCTCTCATCAATTTTACCTGCCCCATCATTAATCCAACCAAAGTTAATGGTGTTCGGATTATGATTTTATCCGCACTTTAGGAATTCTATAAAACCCCCCAAAATCCTTCTTCTTCCTCACGCAAGTAATTTTTACTGTTACTCTACAAATTTTTCTTTAGAAACCCTAAACACATCTAATCCTTTCCAAAATTCTTAATTGGCCTCAAATCAAATCACTCTGCCTCCTCCTAACTATATCTTCAATGATTTTGATCTTAAGGATGCAGATTTCACTCCTCTAAAATGGCAAAAATAAGACTCCGTGGTACCAACAGACTTTTAACGGGATAATTTTCTGTTTACTACTGAACCTTATTCACAACTAACCAAGGATCAATGCCTTGAAGACTTTCTCAAGATCAACTGTCCCACCTATCCGAACCTTGTAAGAGAGTTTTACAATAATTTAAGAGTTCACTCTTACTATGATGCTCTCAGAACTATAGTTCAAGGGAAGGTGAATACTGTAACACCGGATTTCTTCGTAAAAAAATCTATGTATGAAGAATGATGGAGTTCAACTAAGGAATGATGGGGATAAACTCTGGATGATGTACTACCCAGTAAAATGGCTTCCTGCCCGCTATTTTGGAGATAAAATCTCCACATACTGGCTTAAACCACCAAAAATCCTTCAATATATGTTGGCCAAGTTGGTCCTTATCTGAAAAGGATCAGTGACCACTACTTCCTCCTTCCAATATTGCATTCTACATCACTAGGTAGACAGTAGGGTTGTAAACATGCCTATATTGATCATTCATGTCCTAAGGTAGCACAGAAATTTCCATGGTGCCCTCATCATCGGAATCCTCTTAGCAAATGAAATTGATCTATCTAGAGCACAATCTGTCCAAGGGAAGGAGATTCTAGAAAAGAACTTCAAAAAGTTGAGTTTTGGAGAGACATGGGATGAGGAAAAGGCAATCCGGCTAAGGGAAGAAAGAAAAGAAAAGACAAGGGTCAGAAAGGCAGGAGCTGATATCGCTCTGGAAGCAAAAAAAGCCAGAACTATCAAACTCAAGGCTCAAAGAAAGATAAATGTGAAGCCCATAGTTGAGAAAGATAAGGATGAGGATAGAATTCCTCTCACACAGCTGATGAAAACCACACCAGAATAGCCTAAGAAGCCAAGAGGTAGGCTTATAAAAGCTGCTGACAAAATGAAGAAGCCAATTTGTGAACTACAAGGCAGGGAGAATATTGTAGTAACAGCTGCTGCAATTAGGGAGGGGTATAAGAAGGGCTAAAAGCATACCATTAAAGATATCGTAACAGAGGAAAATGGGTCTGATAGCGAGGAGACTAGAGATGAGGAACCAGCACCTAAAAGGTAACTCTAGAAGAGGCAATTGACATTCAGAGAAGCTTTAAACATAGAAAGAAAGAAGCTTCCTATAAAAAAGCCTACTGCTAGAATTACAATCCGAGAGCCATCTCCTAAATTAGCCATGCCACTTGATTTAAGCATGGGAAAGGAGCTGGTGGTATTCACTGAAAAGCTAATTCTTCAGGAAAATATCTTTCTGGAAGACCCCCAATTTGCTGAATTGATATTAGCAGTCCAGGGCAACCAAAAGATTAATCAAATGTCTAAGGAATAACCCAGAGGCTCATCCAAAGTAGTAGAATCAGATAGTCCACCAATCCTTCTAGCACCAAAAGATCTGGAGCTTCTCAAAGAAGCCAAGTATCAAGATGAGGATCTATTCAACTTCCAAGCTAGATTAGGGCCTCTTCCTAATAACCTGCTAAATGTAGAACCAGAGATAATTGAAATTGAAAGTCCTGAAAAGGCAAAAGGAGGGGATGATGAGGATAATTCCACCATTTTGGGAAATGAGATGATAGTACTGGCAAGTCCTCTATAAGCAATTGGAGGGGAGACTGAGGACAATTCTAGTCTTTCAGAAGTTGGGTCTGAGGAGTAAAATGAAGCAGAACAAACAGATTCACAGCAAATAAGTGAGCGTGAGCACGAGATTTTATAGTCCCTCTCGCGAGACGATGATGACGTATACCTGATTTTATTCCACATGATAAAAATTCTTTTTTGGAATTTCTATTACCTATATAAAATTCTCTATGAATTTTATTTTTGGAAAAATTCATTTGGGCGTGCCCAATAACGCGTCCGGTGGGAGCTCAAATCGATGATTTGCACCCAAAAATTAATTTAATCCTAAATACCCATAAAAAGTCAAATAAACCCTAATTATTCAAATTAATCCCGCTTAAACACCTTTTTAGGCAGATTTGACCCACCTTTTTAGGCTAGGCCATGCTTACCTTTCAGACTTGGCAGAGGCTGATACCGCCGGCAGTATCATCCATACCGCCGCCGGCCTGATTTCTGCAAGCAGACAACTTTTTGCAAAAAATTTGCTCGATATCCGCCGAATAATTGATCAAAGTCATTTTCCACCATATTTTAACCCATATAAGGAAGCATTTCAGCTGAAATAAGGGTTACACATTCACCACTTGAAATCTTAAGGAGATTTTGAATAATTTTAGCTAGGTCTAGTAGGATAAAGTCTAGAAAAGTTAAGAAAAGAGGATTTAATCCATCTATTCTTGTTTACCAAAACTTCTTGATATTTAAGTAGATTTTAGATTTATAAATCACTACACTAGGATTTAGAGACTTAAATAACCCATTTACTTCCCAAATCATCATTTGAGCTCCCCGGAGGTGTCATTTGGATCACGAAGAGGTGATTCATGGCCCCGAGGTAAAAATTCTGAGTCTCATAGCTCTTTGGCTTTCATTTTACTTGCTTGTTGTGTTTAGTTGCTATTTTGTACTTAGTTTTGGGTTTTCAGTGGCTTTTTAGCTGAAAATTGCTGTTGTAAGAAACTGAAACCACCGGAGACAGTTGAGATCGCCGACGGTATCACTCATGCAGCCGATGGTATCACTCATGCTGCCAGCAGCATTAGTGACACCGCTAAGGGTCTCATTTATCCCCAACTTCTCTATTTTTTTGCAGGACCCTTTTTTTATGGTATCTAGAATGTCATATAGCTTGCTTGTGTAAATGAGATCGCCAGCGGCATCATTGATGCCGCCAATAGCCTCATTCATAGCGCCGGTGGTATGAGGTTCTGGACAACATATTAGTTTTTTGTTTTATTTTTGACCTAGTTTAATTTTCGAAGCTAGGATGTATAGTGCAACGGCGGGGTCCAGAACCTCCTAAAAATAGGCCATACCCCATCGCACGCGACATTTTTACTAATAATCCGGTTAAAATAATTATCGAGTCTAAAATATGGATATAACAAAATTTTCCCACAAATGCCGTTCAAACCCCATTTTTAGCCATCCAACCGAGCTCCACAAATTGTAAAATGAATATGCCATGTCCACGCTAACTCGGGTCTTGTTTTGTCTACTAACTATGCATGCTACTTGATATACCTCATACAACGTGCCGTATTTGTGCTAACCGTTTCGTGTAGGTAGATTTAGGATAGATGGATGTTAGGCCTTCGAGTATTTTATTTCTTATATAGAACAAATGTATAGGATTTGGAAGGCCTTGTAATTATTATTTTAATTTTTGCACTTTTATTTGTTGGATAACTGTAATAATTTATTTACTGCTTTTGAATTCTTGTCGATGCGATAACAATTTATAAATTAAAAATACAATAAATGGGTGGATTAAAACCGATTAAGAAAGAATGAAATATTTTAACTTGGCCAGCGTGAAATAGATAACATCATCCAAATTCGGAATCTCCACTTAAGGTATGGTCTATCACTCGGTGGGAAAATCATACCAAAATTTCCCGATTGAGCTGAATCGGGTGGCGACTCTATTTTAAGTACGAGATTTCAATCTCATATCTTTTAAACATAAAATATGTTAAACCAATTTCTATCATCATCATGCTCATTATTTTCAGGAGACCAGTCCACCGGCCCAGCCTTGCGGCTAGTCCAAAATGTCATCCGCTCATAGTGGTGACTCCGCTGGGGATTGATCTCTTTAAACTTGAACTTAAGATTTTCAATAAGTTTAAAGGATTTTTTTATGATTTATTGAAATCATTAGCCAAATTAAAACTTCAATCTTTTTATGACATTTTATCCTTACATGTGTAGATAGTTTTGTAAGATTAGGTGCCCCATTTTACCCAAGAAGCTCAAGAAAGTATCACTCATTCCCTGTTTGGAATTGAGGATGCCTAGTGGGTGGATCACTCATTTTAACCAACACGTGAACTTCTACGACTGCACCTATTTGGGGAGTGGTTGAGTAATATAGAATCAAGGTAAATGAGAACCTCCTACATCAATTACCCTATACCAAAGTCGCGCTAGAAAAAGCCTTAGCACTTCATTCCCTTAAGACTACAAAAATAATAAAAATAATTGGGAGGCACTTCTTTTGCCATTTTCAGTGAAGAAAATAACCTCCATCCTTTCCAAAGAGGCGTTACACAAGAGTCATAATGTCAGAAGAGGGACGCTTTGTATCCTATGTGCTACGTGCTCATGCATCACCCATGCAATGGCTTCGAGAGCCAAAAATTAATCAACTTACCCTTATCGATCTCCATTCGTGGAAGTGGTTTAGCAATATCCATAGGAATTCTTTTGTACGCCCATTGACTCACAACATATCTCTATGCGTGATGAGAGGTACGAACATCCCACGTATATTGGAGGGATAAGCCACCGATTCATCGCTAACCACATCTACGTGCAACCATACGTGCCATGCATCGGTTATTAGACAAAAGGTTATTCACCCCATCTATGGCATCACACATACCATGCATGATCAGATCTACTGCCTACCATTTTAGCTAGGAGGAGGCAAAGTTATCATCCCACCCCAGTTTGGAGGAGGCCTGAACGTCATCTGATTCGTTGTTCTTTCACCCCGGTAGTCCCTACAGAAGTTAAAGGCATTCCGTATACTGATTCTTATAGGGAGTCAGATTCAGAGCAGATTTAGTTAGGTCAGAATTCCTCTCATCCAGTCATGTCTTCCCCGAACAATGATGGAAACCCTCCTCTGCCTAAGGAGCAAGTAGGCCCTACTCCCACCTCAGGAGCAGGATCTCAGCCCCCTCCTGGTTTTGACTTTGCTAGTGCTATGGCTCAGTTTCTAAACTCAAATGCATTCCAAGCCTCTATCTAAACCACTATCCAGGCTGTCATCAAGCAAGCCCTTGAAGATAAGAACTCCGATCAAGTCTCTTAGTCCGATATGCAAGCCTAGAATGGTTCAGCACAGATGTTGGCCGATTCAGTAGGGACAAGACCCATTGCACCTGTTTTTAACCCATCAACCTCAACTCAACCTATGGCAAGCTTATTTAAGTTTGGGCAAACCTCTGCTTTTCTACAAACCTTGATAACCTCGTCAATTGTTCCTTATAATTCAAGACCTTTGGCTTAGAGCTTAGTCCCTCCATTATTCACTCATCAGTTTTCAGCTTCTTCCAGCAGACTAATTGAACCTTTACCGTCTTTTACTCCTCCTTAGTTTATCGTAACTCCCAGGAGCACTACCTACCCCATGATCCTTTTAGTAGCCAACTGATTGTTTGTCCTTACTTTGACATTCCTTCACCATCTTTGCCGATCCCGAACCACGACCAGGTTATTTAGCCTCCGAGCATGACACCTAAAGTAGCTGCTTTTGTTTGCCAGATGATGCCCTCTCATATCAACCATGACTAGGTCACATAATCTCCGGTATGACACCTAAGGTCACAGCTTTCACTCACTACCTGATCAACAACTAGGGTACGCAACCTCCGGACGTGACACTAGAGATATAAGCTTACATCAATCATTTGATAGCTGCTAAGGAACCCAAGAGAGTAGAGGATTTAGTCCCTGATAATTTCACTATGCCGAATATGGCACATTACGATGGGTCTAGTGCCCCCATTTCCCACATTATCATGTATGAAAGAGTTATGCGTGTAAAGAAATTAAGTGATAAAGTGTTTGTTAAAATGTTTCCTTGTTCACTTTGGGGCCTGCTCTTGAATGGTATCATACTTTGCCTTAGCACATTATCATTGATTAGAAACTTCTTTCTGAGGCTTTAAAAGTGTAGTATGGTTTCAACACCATGATGGAAATAACCTTCAAAGCCTTGAGGGAGTCTGCCAGCTACCCACCGAAACCTTCAAGTAATATATTAACCGGTGGATGTCAACCCAAGTTTTGATGAAATCTAAGCTAAGCCTCGAGGAGATATTTGTTAAACTCCTAAAAGGCTCCCTTCCTCTTTTTTACAAATAAATGGCTACTGATTCATTCCTCTCTTATAAGGCTGTGTTTGAAAAAGCTAAGAAAAATGAGCGCGAGGCAGAGCACAAAAAAGCAGAAAAGGCAGGAAAGCCCTGTTTTAGAAAGAATAATGATACTCAGCCCGCATCCCCAGCACTTGCTAAACTTAAAGCCCTGGCTGCAGTTTAGGAAGTTTCTTAGGCCCCTGCTACACCTCTAGCAATCGCTCATGCTCTACTAGCAGTTATCGCAGTCCAGCCTCCTCATCCTCCTTTCATTTTGGCGAATCCATACAAGCTACCTCTCCGGGTTGTTTTTAAGCATTTGAGGGAAGCAGGTTATATCCAGTCCCTCTAGGAGTACAAACCACCCAAACCTGAGGATAAGAATAATTTCTCTAGTTACCTTGTTTAAGTGGGTCACCAAACCAACAACTATAAAGCCTTGCTCTCAGCTATCCATTATCTTATTAGTGAAGCAAAAATAGCTGAACTAGAAAAGGTCCCAAGCACCATGAATAACCCTTTGCTGAATTTTGTAAATAAGGCGGGCATGATCTAATTTGGCTTACCTAAAGCCATAATCTTTAATGTCCTTACCCAAGAGTCAGGGGCAATAATTTAGTTCTGGTTATCGATTCCAGTCTCCCATCTAATTCAGTCTTTGATCTAATCAGCCAAGCTAATCTGGGGGTTAATTCGGTTCAGGATATGGAAGTTGACCTGACTTCACCTAAGAAAGAAAGCCATAAAACTTAGCCTTTTATGGCTGAGAGGATAAAATTTGAGAAAAAGCCATTGTTCAGTGTTTATTCCTTTGTTTCAAAGGGAGACTATTCCGATGAAGATGATAGAGTAGTTGAAGTAGCCAAGGCGAAGAGTAATGAATTGTTTAGGGTTGATTTACCTGTGAATGAGAATCCGAATGAGCTATTCAAGGTTGACCAAAATGAGCTTTTTAGTATGGATGGGTATGAATTGTTTGGCCTAGATTTAGACCCTAATAAACCGTAATATCTATTTAAAACACGAGCCACTCGAAGTGTCTTACTCGATAATGTTCTCAACATTACTCAGAGTGGTCATATGTATCAGCTTGAGAATCGTCGTCTCCATTTGGATAAGGACCCATTCCCTAGGAGAGTAGGCACCACTACAAGGCCACCTTCTCCACCTCCGCCTGTTCTAACCAGCCTCGAGGTCTATCCTCTCATCACTCAGCTTAAGAACACCCAAGCTTGTTACAACATCTGGCAGTTGGTTATTGATTCTGATGGGCATCACAGGGGAATGATTAAGTGACTGCTCGATTTAGAAGCTACTCCAACCACTTCTGTTGTTGAGATGTATGCCAGGGTCGGAGAAGCTATTCCTTCAAAGAAGGGACCATAAATTGTATTTAACCATTTCGATCTCCCACTTGAGGGTAGGGATCACAATAGAGCCTTGTTTATCTGAATTCAGATCCTTGATAAGACCATACCCTATGTCATGGTAGATGTTGGATCTGCCCTAAATCTCTGTCCCCTAAAAGCCCTTTCTCACTTGGGTCTGTCAGAGGAAATGGTTGAGAAATCCAACACTATTATCCATGCATATGATGATTCAAAGTGCAATGTGATTGGGTCTTTTAAAGTAGAAGTCACTATTAGAGGTGTTACAAGAAAAGTGCGTTCACTATACTCGACTTTCCTATTACTTACTCTTTGTTGCTCGACCGAACTTGGCTCTATACCTTAGGTGCAGTTCCCACCACTCTCCATAAAAAATCAAGCTCATTCATAAGAATAGGTTGGTAACTATCGAGGCTGACCCTGCTTATATTGTGGCTGTTATAGAAGATGAAGCTAAGTTAGAGGAAGGTCTTTATGTTACTGTGATTCATAAGACTGAAAAATTTCCTCCCATTTAGCATAGTTATATCCACTCTGATATGGGGAAATTGATGAAGTGTGTTGGGTTTAAGTCTAGAAAGGGCTATGGAATTCATGAATAGGGAATTATCGAGGCCTTACAACCGAAGGTGCTGGTCTGCCGGGATGGATTAGGGTATAAGCCTAGAAAGACCTACTATCGTGTTCCTTCTGGCTACCATTTAATGGTGACTATTTATGAAATCCAAGATAAGAAGCCTTATAAGGGAGAGCTCGAACTTGTTGAGCATGATGGGAAAATGTGCCTGGTTCTGAGATCTTCAAGGATGTTTATAACTTTGAGGCTGGCTGCATGGTTGTTTTCATTGAACCTGAACCCATTGAGCCTGTTGTACTTGTCAATGTTGTTTCTGATAAGGTTAAGGGAAAAGGAAAGATGTACCCTAAAAATGAGTCCAGGGGAAGTGATGAAGAGCCTGTCGATCTAGAAGTAGAAGACGCTGTGGCTACCATGACCAAAGTTATGGCATTTATAATGAAGAAGGTTGGAAGGATGAGAGAACAGAGGAAGAGGATTCTATGACTGAGATCATGAAGAAGCTTGCCAAGGCCCTGACCGAAAAAGCTAACCTGTCCTAGGAACTGACACTCACTGCCAACCAAAAGGCAGCTCTAAAACGTGACCTGGATGCCATTTTGATGAAGACTACAGAGGATGCTCCACCTGCTGCTGAAATCGCCATTGAAGCCCCTCTGCCTGTGGAGGATGACAATATGGATGATGTAATTTTCAATATTTCTGATGTATTTGATGCAAATAATGTTGCCTATAAGGCTTTCAATTTAATGAATGACTCTCGTTTCACTTACTTGTTTGATGTTTTTCCTGATGGATCCATGCATTCACGTAACCATATGTATAATGTTTTTGGCATTAGTTATACTTTTTTTGGTGAAATAAACCAAGTACTGATGACAACCCTAAAATGGTAACCATTTCCAATGACTTAACTCCCGAGGAAAAAAGTGAGATAATAAAAGTGCTTAAAGATAATGTTAACGCTTTTGCCTGATCGTACGAAGATATGTCTGGGGGTGATTGTTAAATTGCTGAGCATAAAATTCCAACCGATCCTAAGTTCAGGTCTGTTAAGTAGAAGCTTCATCTGTTAAGACCAAAATGGGTAGATTAGGTTAAGGTAAAGGTTTTGAGGTTAATAAAGGCTAGCTTAAGTTGTAGAATACCTGACTTGGTTGTCCAACATCATTTCAGTTCTGAACAAAGATGGTAGGGTCCCAGTTTGTGTTGACTTCCAAGATCTTAATAAAACTTTGCCTAAGGATGATTTCCCGCTTCCTCACATAGACATCCTGATTGATAGTGCTATTAGGGGAGCCATGTACTCATTTATGGATGGGTTCTTGGGTTATAATCAGATTATAGTGGATATCATCGATAAGGTTAAGACAACGTTCATTATTGAATGGGGGGTTTATTGCTACAAACTAATGCCATTTAGGTTGAAGATTGTTAGGGCTACTTATTAGCATGCAGTAACTACCCACTTAAATGACATGATCTATAAAGAAGTAGAGGTTTATGTAGACGATATGATCATGAAGTCTACCACCCAAGAAAAGCACCCCGATATTCTCGATAGATTCATGACTCATATTGAGAAGTACAATCTCTGCCTTAATTCGTAGAAATATGTGTTCGGGGTTACTTCAAGCAAGTTAGTAGGACATATGGTTAGTCAGAAAGGAATCAAAATGGATCCTAACAAGGCCAAACCTATCAGGGATATGCCTCCGCCAAAAATAGAGAAAGAAGTCCAATCATTTTTGGGTTCCTTATAGTATATCATTCGGTTCATTGCCCGCCTCACTACTGTATGTGAACCCATCTTTAAACTATTGAGAAAGAAGCAACTAGTGGTATGGAATGATCAGTGCCAAGTGGCATTTGATAGAATAAAAGCTTATCTTGTTGACCCACCTATTCTGAAAACCCCCATCCCTAGGAAACCTTTGATCCTGTACCTGGCTATCGAAGAGTCTTCTATAGGAGCAATGCTTGTCCAAGAACATGATGATAAATGGAAGCACGTGATCTATTACTTAAGCAAGAAGTTGTTGGATTATAAAACCCGATACTCAATTATGGAAAAACTTGCACCATCATGGTTTGGCTCACTAAGAAGTTGCGCCATTATTTCCAATCCTACCGAGTCTAAGCCGTGGCTAAGATTGAACCTATGAAGTTTCTTTGCCAATCCCCCACCCTAGCTGGGAAACTATCCCAGTGGTTGCTACTTCTCTCCGAGTTCGACATTAAGTATGTAATGAAGAAAGTCTTTAAGGGGTGGGCAGTAGTAGAATTCTTTGCCAATCAACCCTTAGACTCAGATTATTTTGAGAACCTCGAGTTTCCTGATGAGCAGCTCGCCTCTGTTAGAATCCTTGAGCATGTGTGGACTATGTACTTCGATGGTGTTGTGAAAAAAGGGGAGCAGGCCTTGCAGTCATCGTAGTCACACTGGATAACAAAATCATCCCGTTGTCCAAATGTTTAGAGTTTTCTATTACCAATAATTGTACTGAATATAAAGCCTATCTATTTGGTCTTGAAGCTTTCCTTCAGGATAGGTCCTTTATAGTGTCTATAATTGGGGATTCGGCTCTTGTGATCTATCAGGTTATTGGGGAATGGGAAATCAAAGAAGACCCTCTTTGCCCTTATGTCCAGGCAGTCCGAGGCTTATCTGAGAAGTTTGCCTTTTTCTTGTATCGCCACATCCCCCGGGATGAGAATCAAATGGCTGACTCTCTGGCCACCCTGGCCTCCTTATGGGAAGACTGCAGTAGCAGCCGATTCAGTCTTTAGTTTTATTGTTGACTAAGATCCCCTACCATGCTCAGCCAGCTCAATAAGTCCTCGCCATCTCCACTAAGCCCTATTGGTACTCCGACATAGTCCTATTTCTCCAAACTTGACAATATCCTCCAAATTCCTTTGACTTGGACCGTACCACTCTACGGTGGGTCATTGTCCAATTATGGACTATCGATAATGAGCTATTCAAGCACATTAGTGACGGCTTACTGCTTCGTTGCCTAACTAAATCAGAGGCTCAAAAGATGATTGATTAGGTCCATCCTGGTGATTGTGGCCCTCATATGAATGGTCTCACCCTCGCAAAGAAAATTTAGCGATTGGGATATTTTTGGCTCACCCTAACGGTTGATTGCATCGCCCAAGTCAAGCGATGCCACCCATGCATATTTATGGGGGTATACAGCATCTACCACCCATCGAGCTCCTTCATTTATCTACTCCTTGGCCATTTTCAGTGTAGGGGATAGACATAATCAGTGAGATTTGCCCTTCGTCAACAAACGGGCATAGATTCATTGTGGTAGCAGTGGACTATTTCTCTAAGTGGGTAGAGGCCGAATCCTACACCAATGTCACCACCAAGAAGAAGTCCAAGTTCATAGAAAAGCATATTTTTGCTCGGTATGGACTTTTGCACCACATAGTCTCAGATAATGGGGTACAGTTTCATGGGGCAATTGCCGATCTGATTGAGAAATATGGGATTGAACACCATTGATCTTCTCCATACATACCACAAGCTAATAGGGCTATTGAGGTAGCCAATAAATCGGTAAACAAGATCCTTTCTAAGATGATAGCCAGTTACAGGGATTGGGCAGACAAGCAACCTTTCACCATTTGGGGGTATCACATAAGTGTTTACACCCCGACCAATCAAACTCCGTTCTCCCTAGTCTATGGAATGGAAGTGGTCTTGCTAATTGAAACTTAAGCAACCTCACTGAGAGTCACATTATAAGCTAAACTAAAGGAATCTGAATGGACTTATGTGAGGTTTGAGCAGGTGAATATAATGGATGAGCATAGGTTAAGGGCCCTAGATAGTCTTCAGATGTATCAGCAGTGTATGGCGCGGGCCTACAATAATAGGGTTAGACATAGGAAGTTTCCCCTGAAAGCTGGAGATCTAGTCATTAAGCAGCTAAAACCGTCCACCACTGATGCAAGGGGCAAATTCTGGCCTAACTAGGAAGGACCGTATGTGATAAAGAAGATGCTTAGTAAAGGGGTGGTTAAGCTTATGGACATGGACGAGAATGAGTTTCTGAACCATGTAAACCCTGATAGGCTTAAGCATTATCACATCTAAATGAAAAGAAAGAAATCAGAAAAAGCAACACAAAAAATATAGATATAATAATCACCCACCTTTCGGTCTTTTATTGATCGGGAAAAAATTAGGGTGACACCCAATGGTCGGTATTCTACAAACTGGTCATGCAAAAGTTAGGGGATAAGAAAACTCGCTAGATCAAAAATCCAAAAAGGGCGATCTAGGCAAAAATCAGGGTAAGTGAACAAAGAGAGAGTGCCTTCTTAAAAACCGATCTAGGCTAGTTGGCATTCGGAGTTAAATCAATGGATGTTTACCAAACATCATGTACTTTGTTTTACTTTACTTAATGAAAGTATCACTTTTGCTGAAATCTAAATGCTTATATTTATGTGAATTTTGTATCCATAAGGTCAAAACAGCTCAAGTAAACCGAATGCAGAATTCACACCATTCTAAATCAATGCGCAATAAATGAAAATAATTCTGATAGACTAAAAAGAGCAAGGTCTATATAAAAGTCAGAAAATTCTACTGGATTGAAAACCCGTAAAGGGCGGTCTAGGCAAAAAGTAAGACAAGGTTCGATAGATTAAAAACCCCTAGGGGCAGTCTATGCAAAAATTAGAACCAAATAAAAAGACATAATAAAACAAAGTTTGATAGGTCTATCACCTTGACTAGCCTATGCAAAAGATAGAACTAAAGAAAGTGCATCTTAAGCTAAACTCCCCGCATCATCATCATAATATCTAGAAATCCTCCACAAGATGGTAGTGGAAAAGGGCTCGTGTCCCTGCTCTACTCGCTCTCCCTTAAAGCGGGCCTATGATAGCTCGGATCGAGTCCTTAGATGTCTAATCTCAGCAAGCCATCCTCTATAGTGTATATTAGTCCTAATGGTCTCCACATAAGCATAGTCTAGAGTCTCAAATATGGCCTCCCTAGCCCACTTCTCTTGGATATGGTTCACCCATCTATCTTTGTAAACTCCGATTTAGTTCTCAGGTAGCTTGATTGGGACTCTCTGCTGCTTACCATACTGATGGCGCAATCGGTACGGGTTATAGAATGAAGTCCTCTCCAGACCTAGCAGCTGAACGCAGGATCCGCAAGACTCTATAACTACATCTTGGATCCCCCACTACGAGCTAACCAACTATATCTGTGAGTCTGTATACCCCCTCAAAATAGGCACCAAACTATCAAAAGTCAACTGAATCAAATTTGCTTGCATAAGCCCCCTTTCCCTCAGATGGACGGGTAAGTACTCTTCGAGTTCCCCGACAGTACCTCATTCAGCTTCAGATTCTCTATCAACTATACCTGTATACTGATTTCAGATAAGGGCAGGAAGAAGTAAATAATTTATAAGATGTGGGAGAATGAATACATACAGTAGTGTAAGATGGTCACCGATGAGAGTTGGATCGATGGAAGCAACATCTATATTTAGCAGTGTCTCTGCTAGTCCTATGCTTATGGGGGAAGCCCCTGCCAATATAGGTCCGATGAGCGAAATAAGCCTAAAAGGGGCAACTAGGCCCACTCCACACATGAACTCCACCATAAGTAACGGCACGACCATGGAAGGCCAAGAGAGATGAGATCTAGGAGCCCCTCGACACTACTCTAACATGGCACTAAGCTAGAATCTAGGCCGGTCAAGTAATCGGGATAAAAATAGGTCCATAGAGTCCAAATTCTATAGCCCTTGAGGCACGTCATTCATACCAAAGTGAAACTCCGAGAGTGCCAGGGGTACACGCTTGGGGCAAGGGACCCCTAATATGGCATGGAACTATTCGAATAAGGGGCATAGCTCGAATGAGGAAAATCAAAATACATGATCCATTCGACCCAGAAAGTCAATGTTGCACGAAGGAATTTGGGACTAACGGGCCATGCCATAAAGTATCGAAAGCCTCGTAGCCAAATTTCTCCAACTTCTTCTAGTCTATATTTTTGAGGCTTTCTAGGAAACCCCGTAACTGCTGATTGTGGTTTGCCATGCTTGAATTTGAGAAAATGGCCGAATTTGAGTTTTTGGATTGGTGATGTCATCGGTGATATTGGCGATGCTGCCGCCGGTATGATCGATGCATTGGGCAGTATGGAGTAAAGTCGCCGGTGGTATGAGCTGCAGGCGCTTTTGTCTATATTATTTAGCAGATTGAATTTTTCATATAGATGGCGATATCAGCCATGCTGCCGGCGATATAGAGCTATTTCTAGCAAATTTTAGGCCTGTTTTAGGCAAGCCGAACATGTCAATGACCTATAAAAAACCATGTGGTTCATTTCCAGAACATATTTAAACACAAAATCCAAATTTTATTTAAAAAACAAAGGCTTGAAGGCGCAAATCATCCAAACATCCAAGTCCTAACCTTAAACAAATCAAATGAAAACCCGAACATCCGAAATCCAAAATCTAGAGCCAAAACCAAATTATTCAAACCCCAATGTAATAGAGGTACAAACAGAAAAGCAAACCAAAATGAGGCTAAAACATCCCACTACCATCCCTCTGGTGTGATGAATACTCTGGCTCATCCACTAGGAAGCGGTTGACAAAGTCCTCATCCTCCTCTCTATCCTCCATCATCGGGATACTGCTGGATTCAGTGAGCACAGCAGCAGGACACCGATCAGCTGCCACCTTCCTCCCTCTGTGACTGGGCTTAGCTGAAGTTGCATGGTCCATGTTATGCCTACTTTTCCTCTCACACACAGTAGTATCCAACTGCAGCTCTAACTCACTAACCCATCACCTAAGCTCCTAGTTTGTGGCCTCAGTCTGTTGAGCATTGGAGAGTGTCTTGGCCATGAAATCCTGCAAAACCACAAGACCCCATACTCATCATTCATAACCTCCATTCATGCATTTTTTAGAATTATAACATCATTTGAACATCCATTTACCTTGGCGAGAAGAGCCTGGGAAACCAATGAATCCGAAGTCCGAGAGCAACCTAAAAAATAAAAAAAAGAAGGGGCAATCAAAGGTCGGTCCCAAAGGAGAGATCTCACAAAGGATCAGAATCAAATGTTTGCTAAGCTTATATGAGTAGTATCTGGAGGTATGAAATCCATGGAGTGAGCACTTGGCGTTATGTGTTAAACTCGCCATTCGGGCCCATAAGGAGGAAGGATTCCTCCATAGAAGTTGAGAAGTGCCTTGGTACTATGCAAATATCCTCTGGCCTACCCCGGCCTCGCACTCCACTGCTCTTGGGCCAATTCCTCTTCTTCAAAGGTGCTTGCAAAATAAACAAAAATAACACAGGCAAAAATTAGCAATTGGTTTGGAGTAATAATTGACATATATATGTAATCAGTCACGCTCTTACATCAGAAGAGTAGTGCTCCTTATGGGCCACTAGTACATCCTAGTCGGCCTCACCCTCCCCCTCGGGATCGCCCTCTCCGGCGCCCTCTTTCTCTTCCTCCTCCTCCTCATTACTGCTTATGACACCCTTAAGTCGCCGCTTCTCCTCCCTCTTTTTCTCCAGATGATACTCAATTGTGTCATTTTGATGGATGCGCGGGCACATAGGAAGTAGGCATTAATAGTACTAGTCATAGGAGCCCGGGACACTCTCCATAACTCGGTCGTTCCCTGCTAAATAGGCGACCTTATCAACCTCAGTAGTATTAACTAGGTAGGGCCACCATAGACTGGTAGGAGGTTTCAGAGGCACCAGCCTAGCAGAGGTGGGGATATCTCTCTATCTTCGTACTCCCTTCCCTAAGTACCACTCAAGGGACGGAGGGCACTTCATCACAAACCACCGATCATCCATATACTCCCGAACTGCAGTTACATCTATGAGGTTAGACACCTCATCAAATGGGTCACAGATAACCTGACCAAATAACCAGGTAAACAATCAATGTAAGCACAATGTAAATTCATAAACACATTTTATCTACTAATGTTTTGTTTAAGTGTGAAACAAGGGCAAGAATAAAAAAGATCATATACCAAGCTCAGCTGCAGGCTCCTTAGTGACTCCCTATAGCTAGTGGGGAACTTGATAAGTCCCCCAATAGGCTCGCACCACCGAGCAAGGAAGTGAGAACCAGCCGACACAGTGGTCTTGAACTCAACCGATAGGAGAATCTATTGCTTGAAGGCCCAAACCTGCACAAGTAACAATGAATCAGTCCAAAACATCTAAAAGCAGAAAAGCAGACAAACTAAATAAGCCATAAAAAGGGATAATCAAATGCTTTTAGGAAAAGTATACCTATAGGAGCAAATAACTAAGCCGAAGGACATTGCCCCTCTTTCTCACGCCCGCGTCCAGCCCGTGATAAATCTGTGCCAAAATGGCCCTAGGCCAGTTCTTCTCCTTAAGGGGCTTAACATCCTCAATCGTAGAGATTACCCCGTAGTTGATCTTGATACTAGAGACTAGAAAGAATAGCATGGTCAGTAGTGAAATAATGAAAGAGCGGACACAAGCATCCCACTCCATCTCAGGGACCACCCCAACTTCCATCCAATGCTTTTGGAGCTCCCCATATGACAACTACCCTGAGGTGGGCTTCAAACCAAATAGCTTTATCACCCTTTTTGCCACAGGCCTTTTAAGGTAGTACTTCTCCATATACACGTCAAAGTGGATGTTGTGATCCGTCCAAAGAAGCTCGGTCATAGCCACCACATCCGAAGGAGTGATGGTCACCTCACGGAAGGTAAGATAGAAGGTGTGGGTGGTCTCAGACCATTTCTTAGTCAAAGCAGTCAAGGTCGAATGCAAAAGTTTTAGCACAAGCAGGGGCATAGCACGGGCTAAGTCTCTAAAGCCCGCATCATCAATGGTGGCCACAAGCTCAGGGTCTTTGTTCTTGATGTGTTGCCATCACTCACCCATGGTTCCTATACCTCTGATGCAAGTAAGACTGTGCGGTTTCAAGAATCTGAAAGAAGCAAAAATTAAATTAGTTTTCAATTATTTATTCGCACTCCTGCTACTGCTGGAACTGGCCGATATCACTGCTGGAGTAGTGATACCAACGACGACATCAGCCATACCGCTAGCGATATGGATGATGCCACTGGTGATATCGCTATAAGCAGCAATGATATGGTAGGCTTTTAGGACTTTTTATAAGGCCTGAAACCGCCGACAGCTTTGATTTCTGCAGGCAGAATCAAGTTTCGCCAAAAATTATAAAAAAGCAATTAATCAAACCTAAAGCTCAAAAATAATAAAAATCAAACATATAGCATTCAATATCAGTTTCTATACTTTCAATTTCATGTTCCTAACCCTATCGTGGCAAAATTTTAAGCCTAAGGATGAAATTGAAACCTAACAAAAATAAATAAATTCGGTTTTTATAGGGTTACCTAGATGTAATAGAGGTGCTTCTTCTTCTATGGTGTTAAATCCATTATAGGTAAAGTAATCTTATAACCATACATCTTAAGGGTTTTCTTTAAATTGTTAGCAATGTGAACCAGGCAAAATTTCAGTCCCTCGATAGAAGAATCAGGCAGATTTTCAGGCCTCATACTTGTGGATTTTCTTCCAAATACTTTCTTCAACATGATTGAGAGTGAATAAGAGAAGATAAGGGGAAGTTTGAAGAGTTTGAAAGGAAAGGGGAGGCTTTTTCAGAAGTACTGCCATCGGAATAGGAAAAAGGAGTGTTTTAATTCGTATTAAACACAAGCGCAAAATTCGAGGAGTTAAAAACTGCCGCTCTATATTACCGACGATATTAGCTCATGTCACCGACGGTATCAGCCAAGCCGCCAATGTCCTAATTCTCACCAGGGGAAATTTTGAATTTCTTTGACCAGTCAAAGATGCCATGTGGCTCATCATTTCGGCAGTGGCATCAATAAAATGACCAGGGGGATCACTCCAAGCAACCGGCGACATCAACTTCTTCAGGAGCATTTTCATTGCCTTTTTAGCAGTTTAACATGATCTTGACTCAAGCCCTCGACATTCTAGGACTTCTGAAACCTTTGTGTTTTTTAAGTTATCATGTTTTTACTATTGATTGAAGGGGCAAAAGTATTTTTGTTTCATAAAATTGATCAAATAGTAAAAACATTATTTGATTGTTTTACTTATCACTCTTTGCAGATATAACCTAAAAAGCCCAAGCCTCGCTTGGCAAACCTAAAAGCCCAAGCCCCGCTTGGCAAACCTAAAAGACCAAGCCTCGCTTAGTAAACCTAAAAGCCCAAGCCCTGCTTTGCAAACCTGAAAGCCCCTAAGCCTTGCTTGGCAAACCTGAAAGCCCAAGCCCCGCTTGGCAAACCTGAAAGCCCAAGTCCTGCTTAGCAAATCTCGAAGCCCGACCAAGAGGTTAACCAATCTCAAAGCCCAAGCCCGACCAAGGGGTAAATCAATGACCAAGTGAAAGTTCTGATGGAATTAGAATCTTGTCATCCTTTAGACCTAGTATGCCATCCATCAGGTATAATTTCTAACCCTTGCTCTTTTCATGCGATCATACTGATATGTGGCAGCAGTGATCCCTTGGGGGGTAGCCTGTGAACGTAGGAGTTTACAATCCCTCTCGCAAGATGATGATGATGTATACCCGATTTTATTCCTCATGATAAAAAATTCTTTTTTGGAATTTTTATTACCAATATAAAATACTCTACAAATTTTATTGTTGGAAAAATTCATTTGGGTGTGCTCGATAACGCGTTCGGTGGGAGCTCGAACAGATGATTTGTACCCAAGAAATTAATTTAGTCCTAAATACCCATAAAAAGTCAAATAAACCCTAATTATTCAAATTAATCCCGCTTAAACACCTTTTTAGGCGGATTTGACCCACCTTTTCACCTTTTTAAGCTAGGCCATGCTAACTTTTCAGACCCGATAGAGGTTGATACCGCCGGTGGTATCATCCATGCCGCCAATGGCCTGATTTTTGCAAGCAGATAGTTTTTTGTAGAAATTTGCTCGATATCTGCCGGATAATTGATCAAAGTCAATTCCCACCAGATTTTAGCCTATATAAGGAAGCATTTCAGCTAAAATAAGGGTAAAACATACACCACTTGAAATCTTAAGGAGATTTTGAGTAATTTTAGCTGGTTCTAGTGGGATAAAGTCTACAAAAGGTAAGAAAAGAGGATTTAATCCATCTTTTCTTGTTTACTGAACTTCCTGATATTTAGGTAGATTTTAGGTTTATAAATCACTACACCAGGATTTAGAGACTTAAATCACCCCTTTACTTCCCAAATCATCATTTGGATTATGAAGAGGTAAATTCATGGCCCCGAGTTTAAAATTCTAAGTCTCATAGCTCTTTGGCTTTCATTTTACTTGCTTGTTGTGTTTAGTTGCTGTTTTGTGATTAGTTTTGGGTTTTCGATTACTCTTCGACTGAAAACTATTACTGTAAGAAACTGAAGCCATCGGAGATAGTTGAGATCGCCGGCGGTATCACTCATGCTGCCGGCGCCATTAGTGATGCCGCCATGGGTCTTATTTATCTGCAACTGCTCTATTTTCTTGCAAGACCCTTTCTTTATGTTATCTAGAATGTCATACAGCCTGCTTGTGTAAATGAGATCGTCAACGGCATCATTGATGCCGTCGGCTGCCTCATTCATACCACCAGCAAGGTTCTAGATAGCAAATTAGTTTTTCATTTTATTTTTGACCTAGTTTAATTTGCGAAGCTAGGATGTACAGTGCAACGACGGGGGTCCAAAACCTCCTAAAAACAGACCTCACCCAATAACACGTGACATTTTCACTAATAATTCGGGTAAAATAATTATCGAGTCTAAAATATGGATATAATGGAATTTTCCCGCAAACACCGTTCAAACCCCATTTTTAGCTATCCACCGGGCTCCATAAATTGTAAAATGAATATGCCATGTCCATGCTAACTTGGGTTTTATTTTGTCTACTAACTATGCATGCTATGTGATATACCTCATACAACATACCGTATTTGTGCTAACCGTTTCATGCAAGTAGATTTAGGATAGATGTATGTTAGGCCTTTGAATGTTTAATTCATTACAATTTTAATATCAAAATACTATAACTATATTAATTGAATAATTGAAAGCCAAATTTTCGATGCACAATGTTTACCACACTTTTGGTAAAAGAACTTGCAAAACCATTTAAATAGTAAATATTGCATTTGGTTTATTTCGTTTTAGAATGATCCAAAGGCGGAGAACACGTACTTGGAGGGTCCATTACATCTTAGTTGGATTTATATCGCATATAAAATCCGTCTTCAGTTGCATCCTAAGTGGGTCGATATCATCCACCAAATTATGTTTCTGCTTCAACATAATGAATAATATACTTTCTACAATTATCTTATGCTTTCCTATCAAAATTTGATGAGGAAAAATGAGTCACACTGATTCTTAAATAAGTAAGTACTGCTACGAAATTCAAAATTTTTCTTAAATAGGATTATAGTCAACATAATTAAATAAAATCAAGAACAACAAAATAAATTTTAAATAAACAGATTTTGGAGATATATTAGTTGACCAAATGATTTAAAATATTCCATTATAGGAGTAAATACCATCATAAAATTAAAATATTTTATAAATCTATGGGTTTGTAATTTATTTTTTGCAATTATATTATGATTCCATGTCAAGTATTATTTTAAAGGTTAAATAATCATTAATCACTATAACCAATTTGCAATATAATTCTTGTCAGCAACTATGAATTATTTTACTGTGTAATTATTACTTTAATTGGTTGTACATTTACTTTGATTTGTTTATATAATAATGGTATTTGAAATTAGTTACTATTCATAATAATCATAACAATACCAAAATATAATTATGTTGATTATAATCCTATTTAAGAAAAAATATCATATTTTAAACTTTAATTAGAAATCAATTAAATACACGAATTTTTTTTAAAGATATAATTTATAATTTATTCTTAAACATATTTATAATTTAGAATTAATATTACTCTATAGGAATTAATGTGACTCATTTTTATAATTTATGTGACTCCTTTTTGGTATTGTTATGATTATTATGATTTATATTTAGAATTAATATTACTCTATAAGAATTAATGTGACTCCTTTTTATAATTTATGTGACTCCTTTTTGGTATTGCTATGATTATTATGAATTATATTTAGAATTAATATTAATTCAAGTCAGATACATTCAAAATACCATTATTATAGTAATATTATCAAATAATATTAACCATTATTATAGTAATATTAATGTGACTCTATAAGAATTAATGTGACTACTTTTTATTCATCAAATCTTTTATTATTATTATTATTATTATTATTATTATTATTATAATTGTTGTTGTTATTATTATTTTAATTTTATAATCAACAGAATTATATTTTTAATATTGTTATGATTGGTATGAATATTAATTAATTTTAAATACTTATAAAATATTTTATTATTACTGTTTAATATTATTATTATTATTATTATTATTATTATTATTATTTTAATTTTAGTTTAAATTTATTTCAATTTTATATTTTGATATTGTTATATTAACCAATTTTAAATGTTGCTATTATAGTAATATTAACAAATTTCTATAATAATGGCATATATATATATATATATATATATATATATATATATATATATATATATATATATATATATATATATATATATATATATAAGATTAATATAGATTTGAAGATATGGTAATAAAATAAAACAAATTTAATAATAAAGTGATACTATTTCTTTTATAAGGTGTAGGGGTAAAAAGATATTTTAGGATTTCATTGCTTATATATATATATATGATTTTAACAACTAACTAAGTCACAAAGGATTATATGAAATATTTTGAATTCAATTTCTAACAGTCCCTCTTGATTTAAAATGTGTTTTATTATCTTTCATTATGTACTCTCCCACCATGAAACTTGACGATACACTTTGTCACCACCGAATCTTTGATGATGTCCTATGTAATCATCTAACCTTGATGGTGTACTTCTCTTCAAATATCTTTTTAAAGCAATCTTTCACCACATCAAACTCATACTTTCATTTTATGAGTTGTGTTACTCAATCTTGCATCGGAACCACTAACACTTCTCCTTGTGACCTTTTATGCAACTTTTCACCAACATCAATTCAAACTTCATTTTCATGAGTTATGCTGCTTGCATCTTCACTGTTACTTCTCTTTGTGCCAACAATACTTTTATTTTCTCACGAACATTCTCTAACGTTTGTATTTAATTTTGGTGACCCATCTCACAAGCCCTTAAGATCATTTAAGCTCTGATTACCACTGTTAGCTTTTTAATGAAAACTCAAACTTTCATTTTACGAGTTTATTAGGCACATTGTTACACTTTCATTATGAAATATTTATGCTTATTTATAGGCTTACAAAATAATCAAATCATTATCTGAAAGGATAATAGCTTATCTAATTCAAATTCTAAATTATAATCCTAACTGGATTTTAACAACTAACCGAATCACAAAAGATAATATCAAATATTTTGAATTCAATTTCAAACAATTTTCATTGAAAAATTATGCTGTATATATATAGCTAATACACAATTAAGTGGAGATTAATCAGCTCCTATATACAATGGTAACAACTATACGAAAGACATAAGGGTAAACTTTAAAAAAGTACCTTGAGGTTTCACTCATTTGCAAAACCGGGTTTGAGGAATTTTTTTTAGAAAATGGGGTATGTGGCTTAAAATTTTTTACAAAAAGGGGCCTTTGACTTTGAAATAGTAATGTTACATTGAATATTTTAAACAATTTAACATTCTAATATTTTAACCTTATTATTTTAAAAAATACGTCAGAGTTTGAGTAAATTTCAGAGATTTTTTTTTATTTTTTATGATTTTTATAGTCTGTTATCATAATTTAGTTAAAAAAATATTTTCACTAGTTAAAAAATTTCAAAATTTTTCTCTGATGTGTATTGCATTTTTAATAACCATCCTGCAAAAATTCAGATAAAAACTTACAAGATAACTCATTTTTGTGACATAATTTAATATTGAGGATCCTTTATTTGCAAATTTTTTGAAACCATGGACCCCGTTTTGCAAAAAAAAATTCCTCAGACCCCGTTTTGCAAATGAGTGAAACCACAAGGTACTTTTTTGAAGTTTACCCAAAACGTAAATCAAGTAGTCAATTTACAAACAAGAAAAGCAAATAAAAGAAATAAGGAAAGGAAATCAATATAATCTTTGACTTTCCAACACTCCCCCTCAAGTTGGAGAGTGAATATCTTGAAGTCCAAACTTGCGAATCATAGGTAAGAACATATCCTTGCCTAAAGCTTTTGTGAGAACATCTACAAGTTGATTTTTTGATTGTTGGTTGTCTAAAGAGCGATCTAGCAAGTGCACTAGGTCATAGTCAGTAGTATGGGGCAAGCACAAGGTTGTATCCCACAGGGAGCAAGGAAAGTAGCTAAACCGTGAAGTAAATCAGTAGTTAGAAATCCAAGATATTAAATAAGATAAGAAAACATTAAAGTGATTACAGAAAGTAAAATGATTGCTTCTGAATGGTTACTCCTAACAATATTATAATGGGGCAAGCATAACCAACGAACAATCAAGCATGGTTAATAACTCCTTTCTTTTATCTTAACATATTTTTAACACTTTGATCTAGGTCTCTTGTTCCACATGTACCAAACGTAGCTCTCACTTCGTGTTTAGTTTCTTTAAAGGTTAACTTATAAGTTTCCTTTCATAGGTGTCCCCTTTAAGCATTAAGAATAGACAAACATTCTACTTAAATAGAAACCCTTAGCACTATCCAGGCACCTCTCGTTAGATAGGATACGTGTGTCTTATATTTTATTCTCCATCTTGGTTCTTCTTATTACACTAAGCATAAGCTGATTAGACTTATGAGTTATTCAACACAAACATAAGAAATTTAATTATAAAGTTAAGATTAAAATAAGAGTAGCGATCATACCATGTTTAGCCCATCATGCTTGCTGGCCGTGCTTGCGCCAGCTTAATTAGCAAGAAAGTAAATCATAAAAGATAAATAAAACATAGAATGACATTTATATTAAGGAAATAAAAGCTGGAACATAGAGAGAGAGAGAGAGAGAGAGAGAGAGAGAGAGAGAGAGAGATACAATGGAGGCTTAAAAGCCAACCACAACTCTCTTACAAAATGAGAGTTATATCCTATATATAGTGGCAAGTGGATCTTTCTAGAGATGCCACTTACCCAAAATAATAATAATATCAGTAATTTGTCCAATCAAAACAACTCCTAGCAGGTTAAGTCTTGCAAGCACAGTAAACAACTTGCTCAGTCATCCATTACAAAAGCACAAAATCCACCGCTCTACAAGTGGGAGGTCTTCCACTGGCTTAAGCAAGGAATACTTCTAGAAGATCTATATTTCTAGTCATTCTTCTCCTCTTTCTTGGGTTTGGGCTCCTTCCAAATCTAGCCCAATTCTGTTATTGCCCTGGCAAGTTTCATGCTTGCTCTGCGTAGTTTTCTTCTTGCTCTGCTACGTATCGTGCTTGCTCTGGGTTTCTACATCAATCACTAGTTGCAAGCACGAGTAATCTGCAAAATTAGAAAAACACTAATAATTTCCATAATTTAACTCCAAATTAAGTGATTCCAAAGCCAAATTACTTGTGTTTTCTTGGTACATTTTACCCTTATCAAATAGCCCCACAGTTAAACATTTGCTTGTCTTCTAGCAAAACAAACAAACATAAAACATAAAAACATAAAGAGAAAAACACAAGAGTTACAATTAACAATCAACTTATCCCTTAGGAAAATAGAGTAGTCTACTCAAAATACAAAGATTAAGGAAGGAGATGAATTCCCCCACACTAAGCAAGCAACTTAGTCTCATCATGAAACCAAATTACCTCACTAGTAGGTTTCACTCAATTCACTTAAAGTGTTTAAAGGTGAGTGTTTAGAATTCGCTCCTCGACTATACACAACAGTCTTAAGTCCATAGGCTTTATTATCGGTCCTATCTCCATCACTAAGTTCTTGATCACCAACACAATCAAAAAGTCTTTTATATGAGTCGTAATGCAGGGTTAAGGTCGGGTGTGTCAAGAAAGAGGCTTTTGGGTGTAAAGGATTTTACCAAAGCGAGCATTGATGAACTTGCAGCATGTTGTATCACCATCATAATTGCTAACTTATGCAGTAAAATGAAGTTTTAAGCACAAGGAACAAGAGTGAAAGATCGGAGCAATCATGAAGATAAGGACAGAACTGAGCAATCATTCAAGAAATAATAAAAAGGCTTTATTTAATAGATTGAGCAAGCTAATATGATGTATGAAGAGAGAAATGAGCTTGCTCTAGGGTGAAATTTCAAAAGCCAAAATTTTGACTTGGTTGCTACTATTATTAACTTTTCTTTTTTAATTTTTTTCTTCTTTCTTCTTTCTCTTTTTTTTTTTATTTTTATTCAAATATTTACAAAAATGGGCTGGAAAAATAAGGATTGCAATGAATTTGGAGAATGCTCATTAGGTTTCCTTGGAAAGAATTTTGAAGAAAACATAAGTTACCAATTTACATAATTGCTGCCTTTTATGTGAAAATCCTTTGGTAAAATTCAAGGTGAGAAAGGATTGTAAAAGTGAAAAGGTTTTGGGTTTATTTATTGTTTGTTTATGAAGGAAAAGGTTAAAGGCTCATAGGGGGTTAACTAGGGGAAATTATGTTTAGGGTGGCTTTTTGGTTAAAGAAGGTGAAATCCTAATGCCTTTATCATTTTATGCAAGTGATCAATGATGTGGTCTCGATAAGTAATAACAAGTTTCTCCCAAATCAAGTTCTAACTTAAGCATGCATCTGTAAGCCCACTCAGCAAGAAAGTTTAAGCAATAATTCATAAACAAATAAGAATAGACTCAAATCCTCACTTAAAATCTGGGTTAATTTCAGTTTGTTCACTTTAGCCAAAGTTATTGAAAAACAGTTCTATGTTTATAGTCAATCTTGTTTAATCAACCTTATTAAACTTGCTAATGTAAGTTTACCATCAACTTGCAGAAAAGTATTTTTCAAGGACTATTAGCTTTCAAAAGATCAAAATTTCATGCTAATCACCAAAAACATATTTAAAATTGAAAAATTTTGACAAATTTTTAAAAAAATTGAACAAATATTTTACAAAAACACATTTAAAAACATTAAAACACAGAAAACTCAAGCTTAAGCAAAATGCTCAAGCGGGGGCAATCACCGTCAAGTAGGGGCAACCATAGGTTGTGGCAATTTATACCAAATAAACACAAGAAAATATCAAGAATCACTAAAACCAAATCCAAATCATTTCCCCCACTTACAAATTGCTTTATTCTCAAAGCAATAAACAAAACTAAGCAACATTGACAAATAACAACCAACAAGCATAGAGGGCAAGAGGAAACTACCTTGCATAACTTTTTTCCGAATTAAAAAGTTGTTGAGCTTAAGAGGAAATGAGTTACCAGAGAGTGGGAGAAGTAAGTATGGGTGAAATACTCTTAGTGTTGTAAGGATGATTGCCCTCAGTAACTTCATGACTGCTTCTTAGTTTTCTCAGGCAACCATTATCCAGATTTCCCCCACATTTAATTTGTTGACCATTGGATTCCTACATAAAGATTAAAGACAACATTACAAATATATTAAACAAGAAAAAATGAAATAAATATTTATAAGTTCAAGAAAATGAGCTTGGGCTCATCAAAAGTGCTTCAATTGATGTTTGAAGCGGACACCAATATATACAAGTTACTCAAGGAGGTTCATAAATGAAGGTTGAAAAAGGTGAACCGGTTTATGGCGTCTTTTGTTGTAGCATGTCCACTTCTCTCCATGATTTACTTTTAAATTGATCCTCATCAAAAGATTGCGTAAAGACATATTGCTCTTTAAATTTGTGTGGGTTGTGAGTAGATTGCTCATCTTCAACAATTGGGGAGCAATCAATTTTTCCTTTGAAATCGACCTCAACAAATTTTTCATCATCTTTAAAGATCTCTTGATTATGCACCTGGAAGTTCTTTCTCAGCTCTTCATATCTTAAATGTTGCATTGCTCTTTCAGGAAATTGTATCTTTGGTTGGTAGATTCGGAGTGGTTTCTCCCTTGAAATGGCTTCCTCTTGAGCAAGCATCTTTTCTGGAATTAGAGCATTCTTATATTGAACTTCAGGTTGCTCTTTGTTGTCCACATGTTTCTCATAGTGATATTCTGGCTGCTCCGTCTCCTCGAGTGCTTGCTCCCATAAATTATAAACATCATCAATAACAAGCATGTTAGAATTATCAACAACCTTACTACACTCCATCATGTTTTCCTTACATTCCTCCATGGAGTTACGCTTAATGTTGCTTGGAATGACCACTTCATCTCTTGAAAGCACCATAGTAGCTAGTTGTTGAAATTGGGTCTCCAAGTTTTTGATTGAAGCTTGAGTTTGCTTCATAAACTCCATCATCATCACTACCAAGCTAGGTTTTTCAGGCTCACATAATGGTTGAACTTGCTGGAAGCAATTTTGAGGTTGTTGGAATGGTTGGTAAGATAGCTCAAATGAAAAATTAGGTTGGTGATGTTCATGGATAACATTTTGAGGTTGGGGTAAGACAAACTAAGGTTGTTGGGATAGCATTTCAGGTTATTGTGGTTGCTCGGAAGAAAATTGTGGTTGTTGGGACAAAAATTGAGGTTGCCACGAGAGTCTATTTACTTGCTCCTCTAACTGCCTAACTTTTTCTAAAAGTTTTTACACAACCTTAGATTATAAAAAATTTAAGTTCTTCTCGGAATGCCATTTGCAACTTGTGTTCACCACTTTCTCAATGAGAGTAAAGATTCATTTGGGCTCCATTTCTTCTAGGTCATCGTTTACAAAGGTTTCTAGTCAGCTTTTATGCTCATCGGTTAACCTATTATAAAATGTTTGTATTCGCATCCACATAAGTAAGTCAAGGTTTGGTACCCTTCTTAATAGCTCCTTGAATCTCTCCCATGCTTGCTTGAGAGATTCATTTTGAAATTAAGTGAACCTAGAGATTTCATTTCTCATTCTAGCAATCTTGGAAGGTGGAAAATACTTTGTTAAGAATGCTTCAGCCATATCCTCCCAAGATGTGATTGAATCCGGTTATAAAGATCTAAACCATGCTTTCGACTTTTCCAGCAATGAGAAAGGAAACAACTTTAACCTAAGAATATCATTAAAAACACCATGATTAACTTTAAAAAGATTGCAAATTTCAAGAAACTTATAAATATGATCATTTGGGTCTTCATTAGGCAATCCTTTAAATTGAGCATTTGTTAAAACAAGTTCAATCATGAAGTATTTAATTTGAACAAAATTTTCTCCCTCATCTGGTATCACTATGAAAGACATGTGTCCTAATGAAGAAGGTTTGGAAAACTCCTTGAGTTTTTGAAGGGGCAGACATGTTCTGTAATCTGCCATGGCTGCTCCCCCTGGTTGCTCAACTTGGCTAAACAAACAAGGTTAAAAACTACTAACTTGCTCAAAAATTAAATTACTTCATTGTTACTCCTCAGCAATGGCGTAAAAAACTTGTTGGTTGCCTAAAGAGCGATCTATCAAGTGCACTAAGTCATAGTCCATAGTATAGGGCAAGCACAAGGTCGTATCCCACATGGAGCAACGAAAGTAGCTAAACTTTGAAGTAAATCAGTAGTTAGTAATCCAAGATATTAAATTAGTTGAGAAAACAGTAAAGTGATTACGGAAAGTAAAATGATTGCTTCTGAATGGTTACTCCTAAGAATATTATAACGGGGCAAGCATAACCAACAAATAGTCAAGCATGGTTAATGACTCCTTTCTTTTATCTTAACATATTTTTAGCACTTTGATCTAGGTTTCTTGTTCCACATGTACCAAACGTTCCCTTTGCAAGTGTCCCCTTTAAGCATTAAGAACGGACAAGCATTCTATTTAAATAGAAACCCCTAACACTATCCAAGCACCTCTTGGTTCGGTAGTATGTGTGTGTCTTATATTTTATTCCATGTTACAATTCTCAATCCCGGTTCTTCTTGTTACACAAAGAATAAGTTGATCATACTTATGAGTTATTAAGCACAAACATAAGACAATCAGTTATAATCAAAGTTAAGATTAAAAGAAGAGGAGCGATCATATCATGTTTAGCCTATCATGCTTGCTGGTCGTGCTTGCGCTAGCTTAATTAGCAAGAAAGTAAAGCATAAAAAGATAAATAAAACATAAAATAACATATTATATTAGGAAAAAAAGCTAGAACATAGAGAGATAGTGAGTTACTAGAGCTTAAAAGCCAACCAAAGCTCTCTTACAAAATGAGAGTTATATCTTATATATAGTAGTAAGCGGATCTTCTAGAGATGCCACTTGCGAAAAATAATAATAATATCAGTAATTTGTCCCATCAAAATAGCTCCTAGCAGGTTAAGTCTTGCAAGAAAGGTAAACAACTTGCTTAGTCATCCATTACAAAAGTACAAAATACACTGATCCACAAGTGGGAGGTCTTCTACTGCCTTAAGCAAGGAATCCTTCTAAAAGATCTATATTTCTGGTCAGTCTTCTCCTTTTTCTTGGGTTTGGTCTCCTTCTTCCAAATTCAGCCCAATTCTGTGATTGCTCTAGCCAGTTTCATGCTTGCTCTACATAGTTTTCTACTTGCTCTGCTCCATTGCTTTGGGTTTCTGCATTAATCACTAGGGGCAAGCACGAGTAATCTGCAAAATCAGAAAAAACTAATAATTTTCACAATTTAACTCCAGATTAAGTGAATCCAAAGCCAAATTACTTGTATTTTCTTGGTAAATTTTACCCTTATCACTAAATAGTCAAACCTTGTTTCAACAACCCCTTCTTGAATCTCATCTCATATATGGTGACAATCCATTTCAATATTCCTTATACATTCTTAAAAAAAGGATTTGCAACAATATATAACGCAACTCGATTGTCACAATATAATAAGGCAGATTCTTGGTGAAGGATTCTCAAATCTTGAAGAAGATGTCGTAACCATGTCAATTCACAACATGCTCCTGCCATTGCTCGATATTCAATTTCCGCTGATGCTAGAGAAACTGTTTATTGTCATTTCGACCTCCATGATATTAAAGAATCACCCAAGAAGTCATAATAACCAGTTTTTGATCTTCTAGGGGGGAACATCCAGCCCAATCCGAATCAGAATATACTCTCAATCTGAAATCATTTGTTCTAGAAAAGAAAAGACCGTGACCACGGGATCCTTTTAAGTAATGCACAACCCTCTAAGCTGCATCCCAATGTTCTTTTCGAGGCTGATGCATAAATTTGCTTTGAACATGAACTGCAAAGGTGATGTCTGGTCATGAAACGGGGAGATAAATCAGTCTACCAATAAGTCTTCTATATTTTTCCACATCATGAAGCTGAGCACTATTTTCACCCAATTTTATACCACGCTCCATGGGAGTTTTGATAGGAGCATCGTCTAACAAACTAACATCTTTAATAATTTCTAATGCATATTTCTACTGATATAAATTGATACCCTTTCTAGACATGGATACTTCAATACCCAAGAAGAATTTCAAGTGACCTAGATCCTTAAGGCAAAAATTTATATGTAGAAAGTTTTTGACATCAGCTATGCTTTTAGAATCATTCCTAGTAAGCAGAATATCATCGACATAAATTAAAAGCATAGTAAAGGACTTGCCATTTTGTTTTATGAAGAGAGAATAATCTGCTTTTGATTGAATAAAGCCAGCTGAACAAATAACTTCCATAAACTTTGCAAACCATTGTTGAGATGCCTGTTTCAGATCGTATAAAGATTTATGAAGGTGACATACTAATTGGTGCTCCCCCTATCTCCTGAATCCAGGTGGTAGTGATATGTATACTTCCTTATCTAGATTCCGATTAAGAAATGCGTTACTCACATGAAGGTGGTGCAAAGGCCAACATTGTGCAGCGGTAACGGCTATTAGACATTGAATTGTAAAAGTTTTTGCAGTAGGAGAGAAAGTTTCATGGAAATCAATTCCCTCAAGTTGAGTGTAGCCCTTGGTAACCAATCGTGCTTTATATCATTAAATTGATCCATCCGATCTCTATTTGATTATAAATACCCAATGACAGCCAATTGGGACTTTATGTTTAGGAAGAGGGGTAAGATACCATGTTCCATTTTCCTTAACTGCTTTTAACTCATCTTGTATGGCTTTTTGCCAATTGCGATTACTTGCTACCTCTGAATATGATCTAGGCTCAATCTCAGATTGGAAATTAGCCACAAAGGATTTATGAGTGGGTGAGTAACGATCATAAGAGACATAATTTCTTAGAGGATAACATGTACCTTTTGAAAACCTGACACGGGGAGGATTAAAGTACTCAGAGTTCCCAATAGAGTAAATAAAGTCACAAAGCTTAGATATGGAATAGTAGCATGATTTGAACATAGAACAATTGGTGGTTGGGGCTGAGAGACGTCAACGTGTGAGAGTGGGGGATTTTGTTGGTCTGTTTAAATGAGAGAGTGATAGAATGGGAATTTGGTTTGGGGAAGGTTTTATGGTGTTATTGTGTGTTGGATGTCTACAAGAGTATGTATGGGTTGTTGGTGGTCGGACGAATTAATGGAAGTAGTAGTGTTGATGGTTCTATTCTTTGGTCACTATTTGTTGTAGAAGTAGGTGTTGTGGATGATTTATGAAAAGAGTTTTCAAATGGGGCATCAAGAGTTGGTGAAATTAGTAGGATAGGACCTGGGATATGGGCTGGTGTTTGGGGGCATTTTGTAGGAACTTGGGTTAGGTGAAAAAGGATACATGGTCTCATGAAATTTTACGTTTCGACTAGTGAAGATTTTATGAGTTTTAAGATCATATAAATTATATGCTTTTTAGCCAAGAGGATATCCAATAAAAATGGATGGAATGGCTCGAGAGTCAAATTTATGAGATATTGTAACGTTGGTGGCATATACAAGACATCCAAACACACGAAGGTGTGAAAAGGATCGGGTTTTTTTTGAAGAAAAGTTCATATGGATTTTTGAAAGATAGGAGCAGGGATGGTAACCGGTTAATAATGTAAACCACTGTGAGAGCTCATTTGTTAGCATAGGTCCGTTTCGTCCCGATGAGGAATAATGCCTATTTCGTTCAGCTATCAGATAAATAAGTCAAAATGGACCGAATTATCATCCAGGGAAGCTCCGATTTAGTATTTTCTGCTGAAAAATAAAAAAGTCAAAGTTTGGTCAAACATAGGTAATCCTGCCGTCGGGTAATTACCTATCTACAGTAAAAAAAATCAAATCTTACCGATATCTAGCAAGATTTTACGGGGATCTAATGTAAAATCTTGGCAGATAGGTAATTACCCCACTGACTAATTACCTGTGTAATTAGCCCACAAACTAATTACCACCCTATTATAAATAAGGGGTTACCCCCCTCATTTCTCAAGAGACGCAAATTTTGTAGAATTTTTAAAACTACCTTTGTGTCCTTTATTAGTTTCGGGAGTCCAAAAAGCCCCAAAACTTTGTCAAAACGCTTCTAGATTCGAGCTTCATCATCGACACTCGGTATAAGCTCAATCTCCGGTTTTTTATATCAAGATCCCACAATGATCTTCGATCTAAAAATGACGTAAATTTTATATTTTATGTCAAAATAATCCAAGATTATAGCCATAACTTAGGTTAAACCTATTTTCCAACCAAATCAAAATCCTTGACAACTTCGGTCTCGCATCGGCTCTCTAGTCATTCTGGATAAATGAAAAGGTAAACTGAGGGTAATCGGCTCTAAAGCCCAGCTTTAAAATTCATTTTTATTACCTTTATTATTGCACATTACATTCCACTTCTCTAGTTAATTGAGTCACTAGAGCCGCTTAAACTGTAATATGTATAAACAAGCTCGCAAGTACGGATAAAACATCCAAAATGTGAGGAAACTATATCCGAGTTTCCGGGCAAAGACCTAGATGCTGCCGTTACTCTGCCGAAATCTTGACAGAAAATATCAATTTACTAAGCCGTTGTAATGTTCGTTTTATTCCTTATATTTAATTCTCAAATAAAGCCATTGTAATGCAGAAATTACCACAAATTCCAAAGTTCCAAAATTAACCCAATATGTCAGAACTCAGAATCTCATTTTCTTTTCGGAATAAAAATCCCATTTTGGATCAGTATACCACAATTCCCGGTGGAGTTGAACCGGGTGGCGACTCTATGATTTTTTTTAAATAAAGTAAAAATGCTTTATTTTAAAAATATCTTTTCTTAGTAAAATGTGTAAATATATTTCTCAATATAATCACATTCTTTGGCTTATGAAGCCACCGCATTTAAGCAAACTGGATTTTCTCAAATCAGACCAAAAGCCGCAGTTTCCTCCAACTGCACCAAACCGAATCACGACCTGCACACCGCACCCCACACCCCGCGTGCATCAACCCGCCGAAAATGTCCACCCGCTCACAGTGGCGACTCTACTAGGGTATGGATCTAATCACACCCCTTGCATAACGTACGAGGACCTTGTTCACTTAAGGGAAAGACTACCTACGCATATTATATGCGAAAAAGCTTCCTTTGGTTCGCTTAGGGCCACTGGGACTCGGTACAAAAAGGCGCAGGGTACCCCAATCGCACCCAATCTTGAGACCGAAACCCGCATATATTTGAACCATAGACACTTTCTCATAGGACTATGAAAAAAAACCTAGAGTGCACGCGAGCAGACTTGGCTAAGTCCCCCGTTGGCTTTAAAGTAAAGTAACCTAAATGGAGTTAAAAGGGCACTAGGAGCGATATAACCGTTTGCTACATGTGTAGGTTTATTAAATATAAATAAACTAAAAATGGACATCATAAACATCATGATTGTGTGAAAACTAATCACATCTTTATGCAGACATGACATTGGCGTGTGCCATACCATTTCATTTCCTTCAGTTATAGGAAGCTACATTAATCGAGACCAGTGAGTCCACCTAGGCTCAACCCGTAAGCCAAAATAACCGGGACCACTGAGTCCACCTAAGCTCAACCCATGAGCCAAAATAATCGAGACCAGTGAGTCCACCTAGGCACAAACCGTGAGCTGAAATTGACCGAGACCAGCGAGTCCACCTAGGCTCAACCCATGATCCAAAATCATCAAGACCAATAAGCCCTCCTAGGCTTAGCCCATGAGCCAAAAGCCATCAAACCCTTTGAGTGACCCTAGTGTCAGCTCACCCCTTGGACCAACTAGTTGAAACCCTTTGAGTGACCCTAGTGTCAGCTCACCACTTGGACCAATGAGTTGAAACCCTTTGAGTGACCCTAGTGTCAGCTCATCCCTTGGACCAACGAGTTAAAACCCTCTGAGTGACCCTAGTGTTAGCTCACCCCTTGGACCAATGAGTTGAAACCCTTCGAGTGACCCTCGTGTTAGCTCACCCCTTGGACCAATCAGTCAAAACCCTTTGAGTGACCCTAGTGTCAGCTAACCCCTTGGACCAATGAGTCAAAACCCTCTGAGTGACCTTAGAATCAACTTATCCCTTGGACCAATGAGTCAAAACCCTTTGAGTGACCTTAGTGTCAGCTCACCCCTTGGACCAATGAGTCAAAACCCTCAGAGTGACCCTAGTGTCAGCTCACCCCTTGGACCAATGAATCAAAACCGTTTGAGTGACCCTAGTGTCAGCTCACCCCTTGGACCAATGAGATAACTCACCTTTCAGCAATGAGTCAATTGACCCCTGGGCTATCGAGTCTAACTTGACTCGAGCCCTTGGTCTTTACACTGTGTGCTTGTGATGTTCCACGAATATCATAGACCACCTTCGTTAATTGCTCCTCAAACAATTGGCACATACCCAGCCCCTGTATTATTTGTACATATTTACTCACTCATTTGCTCACTCATTCATACATCCCGATGGGCAAAGGTAAATGAAGCTTAGAGCCACCTCTAGTGCACTTACTAACACTTGATCTTTTGCATCTTCAGGTTGGAAATGAGAAAAGAGGAGGCCAAGATGCATTACAGAAAGACCGAAAGTCATACCCCCACCACTAATTGAATCTCTGGATGGATTCTTCTCCGACTTAGAACTTGAAACCGCAATGGCAGATGATGATGCAGTTGGACAGTCCCTTAGAAGGATCCTTGATGCTCCAGAATTCCATAATATTTGGGAAAGGCTGAGGTGACTAATGCTCAGAAAACCCAAGACCAAGAGGCAAAAATAGTAGCGTTAAAGGCAAAAATGGCAGACATGGAGAAGCTGTCCCCGACTAAAGATAAATCTGTTGCCCCCTCCATCGAGCAGTATGTGGATATTGATAGATTCTCGCCAAAAGAGTCAGAAGCCCTCCCGGCTAACTTCGTGATGCCTTACATGGCCTATATGCTGGTACTGACCCTCCTCACGCACATGTGGAAAGTTATCTTTGAATTATAAATAACACGAACATCCCCAAAGTTTATATAGTCAATAAGTTCCAAGCTACTTTATGAGGCCCTACCTCTGAGTGGTACATGAGGATGCCAACGGATGTGAAATCTGAGATAGCCATGCTCGGCATTCCTCGAGAATTATGCCTTTAATCTAAAGGTCAAGACTACCTTCCAAGACCTTGAAAGAATCAAACAATGACCAAACGAGTCATTCAAGGGATTTACTTGAGCTGGATGGATGTTAGAGTACTTGTAATCGGGGCACCTAACCAAGATGCCCTAATAGTGAAGCTCGTTGAAGGCTCTAGACTGAAATACTGAGATGAAATGAAAATGAAAAGGTTCGACACCTTCCACGATGTGGTAGACAATGCCAAGAGACTTGAAAAGTATGAGGAAGAAGATCGAGCAAGGAAGCAAGAACATCAAGCGTATACTAAACCTTGATACTAGGAAAAGGGCGTATCCTCCAAGTAAGGCAATTCTAAGTCCCCAAAGGCCCCAGCCAAAGTTGTAGCAGCCACTCAGGTGCAGGCTCACCAATCTATCTCCCCATGGGAAGAATCACTATCACAAATATTCACCAAATTGAGAAAATCTTATCAACTCCAGAGCATCAAACAGTTCGCTCTGCCTACCATGGTAGACAGAGACAATTTATATGCCCATCACATAACCAAAGGGCATCGCAATAATGAATGCGCCCAGCTACTAAAAGATCCACAACAAATGATAGCCGATGGGAGAATGAAAGAGCCTGAGAAGAAATGAGCACTTAGACTAATCCCTTGCCAAACTTCCATGCTATAGTAAACGCTGTTAGTATTCATGTGGAAGCTGATGAATACGGTACCGATGTAACGGACAACTTTTGACATAACCTAGGATAGGGGGACAATATGATCTTTGGCAATATGGCTATCATCTACATGGTAGACCAATACATCTTGAGAATGAGGAGAGAAGGGCTAGATCAATACCAAGTGCCACCACACATCATGTATCAAGGAGACTCGGACCTAAATGAACATGTGGAGGAATTCCTTTGGTTTATGCACGAACATAGAATAGCTATAATGGGTTTTACCCCTCAATTCTCCAGATTCTTAGAAGGCCCGACCATTGATTGGTATGACACGATGCCACTGGAAGGACGTTAGAACTGGTACTTTATGGAAAGATATTTCCTCCACTAATTTAGGGCATCTCAGCCGTACTCGGATGAACTTTACTGGTGGTTGGCACCATATATAAACCGGTATAATACTGGCTGGCAGGATATCCCTCCTCCACAACCTCCTATGTGCTGTTCCCCGGATTACATGAGTCCAAACTACCTCGGAACAAGCTTGTTCAAATTTGGGAGCTCCTCTTGGGCACCACGTCTAAAAACCCAAAAACTGTATGATCCTGAATAGGCATGGAACAACCATGAAGACCAGCAAAGGTATCTCAGCCTGAATCTAAATGAGGGTACACGAGACCCATTTGAAGTAATCTATGCCAACATTACAGCATATGGAACCCGTGTGGAGGAAACATTCGCCAGGATACAAACCATGGTGTTCGAATTCCATGTAGCCATAGAAGGAGTCGAGGCCAGAATGAATCCTGAGAAAGATCTCGAAGAAGATCCTGAGGAAGATCCCGAGGAAGATCCTGAGGAAGATCCCAAGGAGGAGCCTGAGGAAGACCCCAAAGAGGATCCAGAAGAAAATTTTAATGATGATATCCCAGCTCAGCACGTGCCAAATTGGGTCTTTGAGCCACAACCTTTTAAAGATTCAGATGAGGAAGTGGAAGAATTTGTGGACTCTAGTGAATCAGATCACGAAGATGAAAGCGAAGTAGATAACTTGGGGTACGAATCAGAAACCTTTTCAAATGATGAGCTAAATCACTTACTAGGAGATTTCAAGTACGAGGCTCCCTTCCCTAATGGCATAATGGTTGATTATGATGGTGCCAAGAGCTACGCCTCCTCTCTAGAGCATGACTCCCCAAGTGCCTTATGGTCTACAGCAAGTGATGATTTCGGAGACTGTACAGACTTTGACTCAGGCAGCAAACTTATCATTAATATGATTTGAGATGAGGGGCAAGAACCCTCTCAGGAGTATATCATGGAGAGAATTCGCACTAAAAATGAATTGGCATGGGCCAGTTATCGCATTCAAAACCCCAATCTAAGCGAGGTTGACCCCATATTCTATGACGGAAGCACAAGGCCATGCCCTCACATCCGTGAATTCGTATAAATGATGAACGACAGATACATTCACTATACCCACTAGCCTAAAAGTTTCCGCTGGACTCTCCAAGAAAAGGCAGTCATTTGGTATGAAGGGCTCACATTTTACCAGAAATCATTCTGGAATATTTTGGGTAAGCAATTCATCGACTACTTTACATGGGTCAACTCAACTCCTGAGTTAGACATGCATGGAATAGGAGTGGGAAGCAACCAATGCTATTTACTTGACATCAATGGAATCAGCCAGAGAATATCCATGGTACATGAATAAATATAACGGCAACAAGTCGGCTATGATGATGCACGAAGTATGTTTGATGAAGGAGAACCAACTGACGGAGCCTCCTCATCCATCCATATGATCAGATAGGAATCCAACCCTGTCTTATGTCTAATTCTGTAAGAGAACCCTGTCATTCAAGAAAAGTAACCTAAAAAGGTTCCCTTCATGCAGTGACCCTTTAGCACCAAAGTACCAGCTCCTATAAACAAGCCTATTGGCTTGGGAGAGATACCACTCAATGAGGATTTTGATGAGTTTGAGGTCTTAGAAACAATAAACTTGCCAACCTGAGTAGTCAGTCCTATCACTAAAGGAGGGAAAGTCACTGGATCAGTAGCCCCAACTGCACCAAGAGTAGAGCCTCTGGCACCTTGTACTTTTATTAAGTCCTCAAAATACATAAAAATCCCGATTATGGATCAACTAAAGGCCACTACAACTAAGATGAGTATTTGGGACATGCTTGTGGGTTCTCAAGATCACAGGCTTGCTATCATCAAAAAGATGATGGAAATTGAAACATCTTGCCTAGCATCACTAGAACAGGTATGTGCACTACTCAACAACGAGACTAGCACTATTATCCCTGACATCATCTTCTCAAGCTTGTATTTACCCGACGAAGGCATTAGCCATAATAAGGCTATTTACTTAAAGGCTAGTGTTTTTAGGCGCATCATAATGGTCAATGATGGCTCATCACTGAATGTCTGACCTAAGGATATTTTGCCAATCCTAGGACTAATCGAGAGGGACTTGAAGAAATCCACCACAGTCATCAAGGCCTATAACAACTCTAAGGGGACCGTCACTAGCACATTCAAAGCATAAGTTACTATTGGTAAAGTCTCATCCATAGTACTTTTCATGATCATAGATATCCTAGTAACTTTCTCTATGCTGCTTGGACTGCCGTGGTTCCATGTTCTAGGAGGAGTTCTATCCACACTTCACCAGAAGATCAAGATCCTATTTCACGGAAAGATCATCACTCTAGAGGCTGATGAGGCATCAGTGGTGGAACCAATAGAAATGGGTGAAAGCCACATGAAAGGATTTACCAAGGCCATAATTGGCCAAGAATCAAACAAGCAATCAGAGGTGCACTGGGGCCTATGGATTCAAGGATACATGCAAAGCAACACACTACTCGTAAGGGACTAGTGCTCATAAACAGGGAATGCCAACCTTTAATATAGGGGCAGGGGAGTAGAAGCCTATAGGACTCGGCTACACAGGCCCTAGAAAAATCACACATAAGATGGTCTTTCAGAAGAAATTACAACAGCCCTACAATGGGGCACCTAAGCCTATCACTCACCAGGGAAAGATAATTCCGAGATTTGAGATTTTCTTAGATGTGGTCAGCTAGAGTATGGGTGTTGGAGGTCCCATAACTTGCATATTGAAAGGAGCAAGTCATCAGCCTGATGTAGGGGCAATCCCAGGTTAGATCAAGTTTGATGAATAGATGTACCCAAAGTAGATCAAAAAGCTAAGCAAAGAGGAGGAGATCCTCGACACCCTAGCCAAACACCTTCAAGCGTAACTCAAGATAGTGGAGGAAGCAAAGAGGAAGGGAGGTAACTTAAGCCGCACCATTATGGACATGGTCCAAACCATGAAAGGCAAGGCAAAGGTATAAGAGAAAGAAGAAGAGGACACCCTGTTAAAGCCGGCTATCATAGGAGAATCATTTGCTGTGGAGCTAGAGCCTACCAATAAGGATGAGTCTTTTGTTTACATTTTCAGTTCGTTTGAAATGAATAATGTACTTTATGATGATAATAAGATGAAGAAATTTGCTTATTTGGATTATGTTTCTGGTTACGATTCCATCATCCATTCCAGCATTTAGCATCTTTAACATCAATAATGATATTACAAAAGAAATTAACTTAAATACGGAAGATGATCCAAAAATGGTATACATTTCCAATCAATTGCCCATCGAGCAAGAGAGAGAATTGATAAAAGTATTAAAAAATCACATTTTAGCATTTTCTTGGTCTCACAAAGATATGCCAGGCCTTCATCGGCATATCATCAGGCACAAGATCCCCACAGACCCGAAAATTTAGCCGGCGAAGCAAAAGATGCGAAGAATGCGCCCAGAATGGGCAAAAAAGGTTAAAGCAGAAGTAGCCAACCAGATCAAGGCTAATTTCATCGAGGTTGTCGAATGCCCCACTTGGCTAACCAATGTAGTTCCTGTACCCAATAAGAATGGCGACATCCGAGTTTGCATTGACTTCAGGGACTTGAATAAGGCCACCCCTAATGACAATTTCTCTCTACCATATATTGATGTTCTGGTAGACAGCGTAGCAAGAGCAGCCATGTATTCCTTTATGGATAAATTCTCAGGATATCACCAGCTCCTCATGAACGTAATAGACAAGTTCAAGACCGCATTCATCTTAAAATGGGGGACTTATGGTTTTAGTGTAATGCCTTTTAGTCTCAAAAATGCAGGGGTAACTCACCAATGAGCAGTCATAACATTGCTACATGACCTGATCTATAAAGAAGTCAAGGTCTATGTAGACAACATGCTTGTAAAATCTGCCACGCCAAAAGAGCACCCGGCAGTGTTAGAGCAATTCCTTATAAGGATAGAGAAATACAATCTTCATCTTAACCTAAAGAAATGCGTATTTGGCATCACGTCAGGCAAGTTACTGGGGCACGTGGTTAGCAAGAGAGGCATAGAGATGGATCTTGATAAGGCTTACACGATTAGGGAAATTCCTATGCCAAAAACTGAGAAAGAAGTCAAAAGTTTCTTGGGGTCCATACAATATGTCACTCGCTTTATAGCACGGTTGACCACCACATGTGAGCATATCTTTAAGCTCTTAAGGAAATAGCAGCAAAATAGAGTGGAACAACCAATGTTAGGAAGCCTTTGAAAGAATTAAAGCTTACCTAATGAACCCTCTAGTGCTGAAGCCACCAATTCTTGGAAAGCCACTTATTCTATACTTAGCAATAGAAGAGACATCAATGGGGGCCATGTTGGTTCAGGAACATGAAG
Organism: Euphorbia pulcherrima; assembly: GCA_947683365.1. Taxonomy (NCBI): domain Eukaryota; kingdom Viridiplantae; phylum Streptophyta; class Magnoliopsida; order Malpighiales; family Euphorbiaceae; genus Euphorbia; species Euphorbia pulcherrima. The sequence continues at coordinate 13,881,028 of CANTUS010000016.1, forward strand.
CTAAGAAAGAACAGGCAGTTTATTACCTTAGCAAGAAATTACTAGAATATGAATCTTGATACACCATTGTGGAGAATACTTGTTCTGCCATGGTCTGGCTCACCAAGAAGCTCATGCATTACTTCTAATCATACAAAATCCAAGTAGTCACAAAAGTGGATCCAATGAAGTATTTATGCCAGGCTCCCTCATTAACTAGAAAACTGGCTAGGTGGCTCTTGCTATTGTCAGACTTTGATATCAAGTACGTCACTAAGAAGACCATCAATGGTAGAGCAGTGGTTGAATTTCTAGCAAATCAACCACTTGAGGGAGGAGAGCAGGAAAACCTAGAGTTTCCTAACAAATGTTTAGCAACCACTATAGAGAATCCCAAAAAATAGACCATGTTCTTCAATGGCATCGTTAACAAGTGAGGGGCTGGTTTGGGGGTCATCATCATAATGCCTGACAGGGCACTCATACCTCTGTCAAATCAATGGGAGTTCCTTACCATAAATAATGGGGCAAAGTATAGAGCTTGTTTATTTAGGATGTCTGCCCTAATCGCTCTTAGAGCGGGCAAGGTAAGAATCATTGGCGATTTAACTTTGGTCATCAAGCACATCACACGCGACTGGGAATTAAAGGAGGAATCCCTCAGCTATATTGAGAAAATTCACAATGTTCAGCGAATGTGAATTCAGCCACATGCCCCGTGAGGCAAATTAAATGGCAGATGCATTGGCCTCTCTGGCCTCTATATAGGAAGGGCACTAAAAGTAGCCAATCAAGCCTCTTATTATAGAGACAACCTGAGCTCCATATTACATCCATACGATAAACAACTCCATAAGTAAGGAAGAACCCTAGTACTCTGACATTGTCAAGTTCCTCAAAAGTGGTGAATTTCTGGTGGAGGCTATAGATTCTAATAGAAATACGCTGAGGAAGCTCGCGATGAAATTCTTCCTAGTTAAAGCAGATCTATTCGAGAGGTCCGCTGATGGCCTATTGTTAAAGTGTCTAGCTCGACAGGAAGTTGAAAGGGTGATGAAAGTAGTACATTTGGGAGACTGATGTCCACACATGAACGGTGTCATGATGGCAAAGAAGATCTAAAGAATGGGATACTTTTCGCTAACCAAGCTAGCTGATTGTATTCAAGAAGTAAAAACTTGCCATGCTTGGGGATGTGAGCCACTTACCTCCAACAATGTTGCAAAGCTTGATAATGCCTTGGCCTTTCTCAACCTGGGGGATCGACATCATCGGCAAAATAAGACCATCTTTGACCAATGGCCATTGCTTCATTATAGTGGCTGTCGATTACTTTTCCAAATGGGTTAAAGTAGAATCATACATGAACATCATCGCCACGAAGATGGCCCGGTTCATTTAACAACATATCTTCACCAGGTACGGCATTCCTCACAATATAGTAAGTGACAACGGCGTACAGTTTCACATAGAAACAGCCGACCTTATTGAGAAGCACGGGATTAAGTACCATCGCTCTTCACCCTATCGTCCTCAAGCCAATGGAGCTGTAGAAGTGGCTAATAAGGCAATCAAGAAAATTCTCTCCAATAAGGTTTCCAACTACCGAGATTGGGCTGATCATTTGCCCTATGCCTTTTGGGGATACAGAACTAGTGTCAAAACCCCTACAAGTCAAACTCCTTTTTCTCTCATCTATGGGATGGGAGCGGTATTGCTCGTTAAAATAGAAATCAAATCTTTGCGCATAGCTCTTGAAGCCAAACTTCACGAAGATGAATGGGTAAAAGCAAGACACAAGGAGTTGACCCTGATCGATGAAAAATGGTTAGCTGCACTAGAAAATCTACAGTTGTACCAACAACATATGACCAGGGCGTACAACTGAAAAGTCAAGGGACAAGACCGACCTCTAAAAATAGGTGATCTGGTCTTAAAGTAGTCTCATTAAACACACACAGATGCTCGGGGCAAGTTTTAACCAAATTGGGAATGCCCTTAAGTAGTAAGAAAGACTCTCAGTAAAGGGGCAGTGAAAAACTCCGACCTGGATGGCAACGAGTTTGTGAATCCAATAAATCGCGACAAGCTAAAGCGCTATCTCCTGTAGAAAAAAATATAATACAAAAGGTCTGTTTAGAGCTAGTGAGGGCTCTTGGGTAAAAATAAAGACCCCAAAATAAAAGAACGAAGCCTTAGGTAAAATCCATTCGGAACCTTCAGAAACGATGGGCATTTCTTGGGAATAAATACCATTTGCCCTTCCTATTTAAATAATATCTTTAGTAGTAACATATTCATGTTAAAAGTACTAAATGAGTGCATGAAATGGAAACTGCAAATTGTTTAATGAATAACGCATCCAAACAACATAATTTCATCTTTACTACACATAAAAATACATTGCAAACAACAAACAGAAAAGACAAAGATGAACAATGAGGCCTAAAGCCTTTATTCTCCCACATGAATGAAAGTCACCTGATGGTAAGCTCTAAGACCCTAAAGGAAGCTACGGAGTCTCTACGTCTCAATGAGACTCTCTCTAAGGGTAGGAAGCCCATGAGTATCCACAACCCAAATACAATAAGCCTCATAAGGATGAATGTCAAAAGGCACAGAGTAGTTCATCCCCACTTGAGTACGACTGGTCCATCTCACGTCATGATGATAGACTCAAGTATAAGAGAGCTCTGAGCGAATCAGGGTGCATAAGGATGCAGGGAACCCTGAGAATGGCCATACTGCCTACACAAGCGACTAGGAGAGTAGGTGATGATCTCGAAGAGGCCGATGAGGACCACGCTGCCTCTAGCAATGTCAGTAGCCATATATGTGATACCCCACCAAAGGCAAACTCAATGAATATCTTTAGCAACTCGGCTACCCATAAAATTAACCCACTCCTCGATAGTGAACTCTTTATAAGGTTGATGGCCGATGCGAACTATGGAGCCCCATTCCGAGTAGGCCCTCAGATAATAATCTGGGCTTATGGGAACATATAATATAGAAAGCTTATCCTAGAGCCAAAGATAAAAAAGCAACAGAAGCAGAAATAAAAAAAGAGAGAAAAAAGAAAAAAAAAAGTGCCTGGTGGATTGAAAATCTAAAAAGGCTGTCCAGGCAAAAATTAAGGCAAGCCTTATGAATCAAAAACCCAGAAGGGCGGTTCATGCAAAAGAAAGGCTCAAATAAAAGTTACCTGAAGAAGAAGCCTACTGCCCCTGGTAGAAGGTTTAGTTCCATTTTGAGACGCTCGAATGAAGATCAGTGTCTCAACCAAACTCACTGCAGTGGGAGATATCCCCTCTAGCATCTAATCGATGATAGTCAGGAAGGCAAAACTACAAACTGTAGTAGGAACCTTGCATAGGAAAACCCCTAACAGAAGTAGACAAATGAGCGGGAGCTAACTCGCATCATTAGGGAAGAGTCCCCTAACTATGTCGAAAGCCACATCCAACCTCAAATAATTGACGGCTATCAAATCATTGTAACTAAAAAATATTTTATTAGTGGGTCAAAGAACTCAGGACGATGCGTTGAAATAAGTGAAGGCGTATCAGCTGAAGACCTCAGAAGGCCACAGAATTCTTCATACAAGGGGTATAACTTGTCATCTCCAAAATAGCTTACATTGCCAACAGGGTCCTAAAACCTGACGGCGGCTCAAATCACATTATCCTTGATAAAGATGCGATAGTATTCCTTCATATGCACTAGACCACAAACCCCAAGACGATCCCAACTGTCAGAATTTATCGGATAAACATTCAAATCTACACGAAAACGGATGTAGCCCTCCATGGCAAAATTTCACAAGAGTAGCAGTTCACTATACATAGTTTATAGGGCAATCTACCAATTCTTTCATAAATAAAAGTGTGTTCATACAAGAAAAAAAGGCACTACAAATGGCCTAGAAAGAAAAATAGCAACAAAAAGAAAAGCCTATCTACTACTAAGGAAAGAATCCAGGAGGATCGCCTTATCCCTGCTACGGCTGCTACTACGCATCGTCCACCTAGAGCATCCCCAATAGACCCCAAAGTCATCGGATCTCCAGATGCAACATTTTAACATAGATCATTCATGTGTATTTCATGACATACCATGCATAATCATTAAAGTAATAAAATAACAAACATACCGCCGTATCAGAGTTTTGGTTCATCATGAACCGCTACCGCCCTTGAATATATACCCAATAGAAGATGCTATCAACAATGGGGACCTGCAAGAAAGAAAGATCGGGGATAAATCAAGAATTGTCTCAATCTGAGGTTCTAAGGGAAGTAGAGGAAAAGGCAGAAGAAGCTCACATGAGTGGTATCGGCCGGATGGAAGGCCACTGGATGCTCAGGATCCAGATAGGGAGGAATCACTAAAGCATAGGTACTCAAGTTGGGACAGTACATCAGAGATATAGGTGGCTGGTATTAAAACCCTCGATGTCCCTCTACCATCGCTAGACCCTGAGACGTGATAGATGACATGAAAGAGCTACCTACGTGAGCCGAAGTAGTCGTAGGTCTCTTCCAACCTTGGTGATCCTACAAAGGCAACAAAGCAAAGTCAACATAATAATAAAAAGACAAAGGAAAAATTCAAGCCGATGAAGAAGGTGTACTATCATGTGGATAGCCTCAGGTTATCCCGCCTGGTTGCTAGGGGGCAGAAGTTGAAGGGCCATCACCCTCAGAATGGCTATAAAAGTCCGGCTCAGGCTCGACAGGAACATGATCCATCTCTAGCCATCCAAGCAGCTGCGACCCCCCAACCTGCTCCAGGAAGGCACTGCGTAAACCGCCAGAGGCCAAACGTGTAAAGTCAGGCAAGCTATGTGGCCAAAAAATCCATCAAGGCACCTCTAGAGGGATAAAATGCAACTTGGGAGGGAGATGCCAACCCTGAATGCACTCTTCTAAGTACCACTCCGAAGAGAAATGAGTCTCTATTATCAGACGGGTGTTCACAAAATCCCCAACTTGTCTCATGACCTCTGGCCAATGAAGATCATGACCCCAGGGCTACGTCTAAATCTGTTAGAGGGAAAAGATCAAACAATGATACAATGATTGTAGCAGATATAGCAATCAAAGCAAATCAAAGAATCATAAAAGCATACCCTCTTCGAAGACACATGGTAAAGGTGAGTGAAAAGCACATATCGAGACTCCATCTCCCAACCTCGCTAGTAATGTGGCAGCCGAGGATAAAATGGGAAGCTACCATCTCGCACGAGCATTGTCCCTTAGAGGATCCCCATCTCAAAAAAATAGATCTGCAAGAAGACAAAAGAAATTAGAGGGCCAAAAAGACAAGCCAAGAATGCTCATAAAGAAGAGAAAGATCTAAGTTCTTACATAGACAATCTGGATGCAAGACTTGAGCTTTCTAATCCTGTTCCTCACAAACTAGTTAAGGGCCCAATACAGATGACCCAGTGCAGCTCAACCCCTAGCATACTTGTCAAAATGGGTTGGATCAATCAAAGAAGGTAGAATGTAGAGATTCACGATCGAACCCCAAGTGGGAAAACACAGCCATGATAGAGTGGTGGCCATAAAAGCTCTAGCCTCACAGGCAGAAGTCAAATGCCTTCTATCGCCAGTAGTCTAGAAGGTCATGAGCTTCTCGCAAGAAATTCGCCCAGGCTTGTCCCTAGAATAGCCAATCAAAGCCTCAATGGTCTCCACATTGAAGTGGTGGTAAGTAAAGCAAGTGTTGAAGTAGATCACATTATCGTGAAAAGGGAGACCTGTGATGGCGCAGTTATCCAGCGAAGTGATGGTATACTCCCCACAATGGAAGTGGAAAGTATGAGTAGTGTCAGACCACCAGCTCATAATATGGCTAGAAGTGCCGGGTGGGATGTACGGATACTTGCGATGCCTCACGTACTTATAGTTCCTCACCATCCTCCCCAAAGACGTCTCATCAATAATGGCCCTAGCCCTAGGAGATAGCACCTTATACCACTTATGAAAGTGGGTAATGCTGGCACCCTCATGCCTGGTTACTTGAGACTATGCATATACATATATATCATACACCAGTTCTTGATAAATCACACGATTACAAAAAAATCATTGCATTAAATGAATCATTGCATAAAATAAACAAGCAATAAAATGGATAAGTCATTGCACTAAATAAAAGCAGTAGTAAGGCCTACCAGAATCCAAGAAAGATGATCAGAAGGCTTCAAGGCATGTTGAATAGGATTCCCTAGATGGACCTCATGATACATCCAGTTTGACGGGAGCCCATACAAAGCATTAGCAAGAACCTCGGATAATTCCACTTGCTGGCCATCGATAAGCATGTTCTGAGTAGTCACTTGGACGGTTGGCAGATCCAAGAGGATATTATAAAGCTTAAACCATATGGACACCCCGCAAAATCTAAAATGAAGGGGCAAAAAGGGAAAGAAAATGAACGAAATCATCATCAAAAATAGCTACAAAGCAAAAATCTTCGAAGAAAGGGAGTAAAACCCGTAAGAGAGAAGAAGAAGAAATTTTTGTGGAGAAAATAGGAGCCAAGTTGCTACTTTTATAGACCGCAGGTAATTAGCTCGCCGACTAATTATCTATCCAGCTGTCACGCATTTCTGTGTCCCACAAGTTTACTCGTAACGGCTATAAAAGTTACCATTATATAGGTAATTAGTCCGCCGGGTAATTACATATATTTTGAAATTTTTTGCAATTTTGCATATTTCATCCATTTTCTGCATTGTTTTCAAAACGAGCGGACCTAAAAGCTATTCTTACACAGTATGTATTAAGCATCCAAAAATATTTATTTCAACCCCCGGTCAATTTTAACCTCATGCAACTTATTAATAAATTTTTAATCGAAGGGGCAAAATATATTTTATTTTCAAAATTTGTAGATTAAAAATATTTTCACTCATTGCATTGCACACACTATTTTGTTTGTTTCGCATACGACATAATTTCTAGCATGAAATTTATGCATGCGAGGGGCAAACTGTTAGCACAGCTGGTCCGATTCGACCCGATGAGGAATAATGGTTATTTCATTCAGCGATTTCACAAATGAGTCAAAAGGGACCGCATTGTCATCCAAAATCTGAATTTCAAAAATCCACATTCCAGGGAAGCTCTGATTTAGCATTTTCTACAAAAAAATCAAAAAGTCAAAGTTTGGTCAAACATAGGTAATCCTCCTGTTGGGGAATTACCTATCTATAGTAAAAAAAAGTCAAATCTCACTGAGATATGGCAAGATTTTTTGTGACCTGATGTAAAATCTCGTCAGATATGTAATTTGCCCGATGGCTCATTACCTATGTAATTAGCCCGCCGGCTAATTACTACCCTATTATAAATACGCGGTCACCCCCCTCATTTCTCAAGAGAAGCAAATTTTTTTTGTGTCCTTTTTTCAGTTCTGGGAGTCCAAGAAGCTCCAAAACTCAGTCAAAACACTTCCAGATTCGAGCTTCATCACCGACACTCGGTATAAGCTCAGTGTCCGATCTTTTTAGATCAAGATCCCACATTGATCTTCGGTCTAAAAATGACCTAAATTTTATATTTCTTGTCAAAATAATCCAAGATTGTATCCATAACTTAGGTTAAACCTAATTTCCAACCAAATCACTATCCTTGACAGCTTCGGTCCCGCACCGGCTCCCATGTCATCTTGGACAGACAAAAAGGTAAACAAAGGGTAATCGGCTCTAAAGCCCAGCTTTAAAATTCATTTTTATTACTTTATTATTGCACATTGCATTCCACTTCTCTAGTTAAGTGAGCCACTAGAGCCACTTAAACTGTAATATGTGTAACTAAGCTCATAGATACGAATAAAATATCTAGAATATGAGGAAACTCTATCCGAGTTTCCAGGCCAAGACCCAGACACTGCCGTTACTCTACCAAAATCTCGGTAGAAAATATCAATTTATTAAGCCGTTATAATACCCGTTTTATTTCTTGAATTTGATTCTTAAATAAAGCCGTTGTAATGCAAAAATTACCACAAATTCCAAAGTTCTAAAATTAATCCAAATAATTTGAACAATATAAGTAACTATTATGTCCGAAATAAGAACCTCATTTTTTTGGGTATAAAAATCCCATTTTGGATCAGTATACCATAATTCCCCGGTGGAGCTGAACCGGGTGGCGACTCTATTTTATTTTTAAATAAAGTAAAAATGCTTTATTTTAAATTTATATTTTCTTAATAAAATGTGTCAATATATTTCTCAATATAATCACATTTTTGGGCTTACAAAGCCACCGCATTTAAGCGAAATGGATTTTTTCAAACCAGACTAAACGCCGCAGTTTCCTCAAACTGCACCAAAACGAATCACACCCTGCGCACCGTACCCCGCGTGCATCAATCCTCCAAAAATGTTCGCCCGCTCATAGCATTCCCCCTAAAATTTTATGGGTAGGTTGGCTAGAAATTTTAAGGCTTGGGCCACTTGAAAAATGTGGTGATGTTTTAATTCGACTACCCCATTTTATTGGGGGTGTAAACACAAGAATGTTGAAAAATAACAACATTATCTTGAATAGAATTTCGAACACATAAAAAATCTCCACCATTGTCACTTCAAAAGGTTTTAACGCGTGTTCTGTATTAAGAACATAGCTAAAAAAAGTATTAGAATGATTTGAGTTTCATCTTTGTGCTTCATTAGAAAAATCCACGTGAAACGTGAAAAATCATCAACAATAGTAAGAAAATATTGAGCATCCAGAATTGACACTAGATTATAACGACCCCACACATCACATTGTATAATTTCAAATGGTTGAATAGAGGAAATGGTGCTTTTTCTAAAGGAAAAACGACGTTGTTTAGCCAAGGGACAAATATGGAAAACATTATTTGACTCAAATACAATATTAAGAAATTTTTTAGCAAGATAATGTAATCATAAAGGAGAGACATGACCTAAGCAATTATGCCAAAGATTAGTGGATGGAGTGACAAAGTTGTCCATTGGGTGATTTTTGGTTTTTTAGATTTATGAACATCTTAATTTGCTGCCATTACCACCAAATAATACAGACCACTCTGTTGTTCACCTAGACCAATCATCCTCATTGTAGTCAAATCCTATAAAATACACCAATAAGGAAAAAAGTTACGGAGCAATTTAATTCTCTTGTCAAGTGACTCACAGACATCAAATCCACTTTAAATGTGGGAATCGATAAAACATTATGTAAAGTGTATTTGGAATTAAGAGGCATTGATCCTTTAGCTACAATCTCAATTTTATCTCTGCTTGGCAATAAAACAGGTGATAATGCTCAATTTACATTTTTGGTGAATAAGTGTGATGAAACAATATGATGGATTGCACCACTATCAATAATCCAATTACGATAAATTATTCTCAACAGACCTGTTTTTATACTGCATTAGCTTTTGGATTAGAAGTAGAACCCGATTAGATTTCTTGATTTTGCACCTGGGAATAAAGTTGGTCCAAAAGAGATTTTGATATGGTAATTGTTTCTTCTTCATCAAGAGGAGCCACATTTACATATTTAGCAGACTTAGCTTGAGTTGCTTTGTATTTTGGATGATAAGGTGGATACCCATGTACTTCCCTACATGTATCAATGTAATGACCTGGTTCATCGTAGTGTGAGCAGAAGGGGCGTCCTCTTCCACCACCTGAAGTATGGCCTCCCATTCCTTGGCTACATCCCCCTCCTGATTGTCCTCTACCACCAGAGTACCATTTCTTACCATAGCCACTAGAATTGTTCACATCACCATTATGAGCTGACTGGTAACATTCACTACAAAAAAATGATTTTTGGGGACAACAAAAATTGTCCCCAAAAACATGAAAAGTCGTCCCCTAAACCATTGGGGACGATTTTGTTGTCCCATATACTCGTTACCAATTCCTCCGTCCCTGAATCTATAGGGGACAGAAAATAGGATGTCGCCCCTAACTTTTAGGACGATTTTCATCTCTTTGAATATGGACGGATTTCATCTCTAATGTAGCGACGACTGTCGTCCCCACTAAAAGAAGACGATTGCTGTCCCTATAGAAAAAGACAATTGTTGAGCCTATTTAAAGAAGACAAATTTGTTCCAAGAATAAAGGATGACCATACGTCCTTATTTAGAGGGACGATAGTCGTCTCTTAAAACTGGAGACAGCTCTGTTCCATACTTTAAAGGAAAATTATGTGCCCCTATAAAAAGTGTCAATTGTATTGAAGAGATTATAATAGTTTATGATCAAAAATTTGGATTGAAGAGAGCTTATGATTACATATTTATTAATTCAGTCATATATTAGCATGATAACAACTGCATTTACAAATTCTTATTACATACAAAGCAATCCAAATAATTAAATAAGGAAAAAACCCCTTTTTAGGCCCTGTGGTATAGCTCGTTTACCCCTTGTGTCCCTGTGGTATACACGGTACCTAATTAATCCCCGTGGTTGTAATTCCGTTACCTATATAGTCCTTCTTTTAACGGATGTTAAGTTTCCATGCCACGTAGGATCCACATGGAACATAATTGATAACATGTAAAACCATGAGAAAATAAAAATAATAAAACTTATCTCAGAGATTAAAATGGAAAATCCAAACACATTTTACAAAACCCCAATCCTTCTCCACGCCATCTGCTTCTTAAATTGAGATTTCAATTTATAAACCCTTTGAGAAATCCATCTCTCACACTACATCTCCCGCTTAATGATTTGAAACCCTAATCGATACAATCTTTGATAAAATCTCACCGTCGCTTCTCGCCGTTTCTTGAATCAAGCTTAATTGCAGTTGTTTGCAATTCCTAAATCATTGGCCAAGATCAAAGCTTTGCTCAGGTTGTGCGTAGATGTCTTTGGTGCACCCCTTCAAGCTACTTTTAGGTATTGAAAATCCCTTTCCTATTTCAATAGTTATTTTCTTCAATTCTACCACTGTTGTAAGCTCAAAGTTTCAATTAAACATTCTATGATCATGCATTTATGAGAGATTTTCTAGGGAAACAAACAATATTGATTTGTTCTTGGGGAATTGAATTTGATTTTGAGCTTAGTGGCTCTTAATTTGTTGTTTCCAATTCATAATAAACCACATATTTTATAATGATAAAATTTAAAAACGATAACTGATGGTTCTTAATTTGTTTGTCTACAATTCAAAATAAGATCATGCATCTGCTTTTTTTTTATTTATTGTTACTGAGTTGTTATTCTAACTTTCTTTTGATTGTTTTGTTTCTTAATTGTCATTCACTCTATTTCCATCCCTTTTTATTGCGTGAATAATAAAATTATATAGGTCAATGGATTATTCTAAGGTTGTAAAACTAATGCTTTATCATAGTGGCATATTTGACACTATGTATAAAAACTATGTAGAAGGTATTGGTACACTAGTCAAACCTAACTTTTCATTTGAGCATCTCACACAACCTAACGTTGGGTCTTACTTGAAAGATATTGGTTGTAGGGCCCATTCAATGATTTTTATAAAATGCAAATTTTCTTGGAAATTTTTTTGTTGTTTCGGATGATTCTAATCTCATTAAGTTGGTTAGTTCACAAAAACATGAAAATGGTGATATGTTAGAGTTTTATGTGAAATACGAGGATTTTGTTAACACTGTGAGGGGGAACACTGAATGTGTTAAGAATTTTGATTTAGAACATGAAGAGATAGTGCTAGAATTTAGCATAGATGACCTTGATGACCATACCCAAATTCAGCCAAACCATGAAACTCTTGACCCAAACCCCACAGAATTTGATTATATTGCCTATAGCAGACCCGATCCACCTAAAGTTCATCAGACCTTTGATGATCTTGTATACCCAATTGGTTTTTTATCAGATGATGAAGATGAGGAGTTGGTTGAAGCTAGAAATAACGTGAGATGATATAGGAAGGGATTGAGGGGTATATTTGCTGATCAAAGTGGTGGTGGTGAGAATGTGGATGTAGAAGTTTGTAGGGTAGAGTATAAAGACCAAAATGAGGAGCATAACATGGGTCATAGTGAGGGGTAGACCGAGAATGTCATTAATGAATCAATTCCATATTATGATGTTGATGAGATAATAGGATTTGACTCTTCCAGTGATGATTCTGATAGTTCTGTGTATTACAATAGTAGTGATTATGATAGCTATTATAGTGATAGTAATGAGGAATATCGAGATGTAGGCTTATGGAGAAGAAATGATAGGGTTAGATTTGATGACAAAGCTTTAATACCCGTGTTTTGTTTAGACATGGTGTTTGCTAGTGCTCAACAATTTAGAGATGCTATAGCAAAGTATGGGGTGATAAAGGGCCTAGATGTCAGATTGGTTAAGAATGTAGATTTTAGATTTTAGGTTAAGAGCAGAGTGTAAAGGTGATAAAGATTGTCCATGGGTTTTGCATGCTAGCACAATTGGGACTGGAGGTGATTTGGTAGTGAAAACATACAAGCCTGAACACCATTGTAGAAGATTGAGAAGAGTGAAAAGATGTAATGTTAGATATTTAGCTAACCATTATAAGGCATACATTATGATTCACCCTTCCATAAGAATAACTGACATACATAAATTAGCATCAGTACAATTGCATTTAGATGTGTCATATAAAGTGTGCTACATTGCTAAAGCAATAGTTATAAAATAATTCGTAGGTGATGTGAAGAAACAATATGCCAAATTGTATGATTATTGCAATGCCATTAGGATTTCAAATTCTGGTAGTAGTTATTTTGTAAGTGGAAAGAAATTAAATGGAGATGAACTACCAACATTTTTTAGATTTTATCTATGTTTTGATGCAATGAAAAAGGGATGGAAAGAAGGATGTAGACCTATTATAAGACTGGATGGTTGTTTTTTGAAGGGTATTTGCAAAGGGCAACTTTTATGTGGTGTTGGAAGGGATGCCAATAATCAAATGTACCCAGTGGCATGGGCAGTGGTGGAGATAGAGAACACAGAGAATTGGTCAGGGTTCTTGACCAAGTTGAAAAAAGACTTGAAATTACTAGAAGGAAAAAAGATAACTATTATCTCATATATGCAAAAGGTATTGTTTTTAACTGATAGTATGTATTTTTGTTGAAGATAATTTCCTATTTTAAAAATAATTTCTTACACATTATTTGCTGTGTAATGTTTAAAATATTAAACTTGTAGGGCCCAATTGCAGCCGTAAGAACTGTGCTCCCACAAGCCTATTATAGAATGTGCGCTAGACATATATACGCTGCTTGGGCAAAGACATTTAAAGGAGAGGAAAGAAAGATTGCATTTTGGGCCATTGCAAAGAGCACATACATAAATCAATTAATAGGTGTGGGATTTTTTATGTTTTTTTCTTATTTATATGCCTGTTCTATTTTATGTTGTTGTTTAACTTAAAAGGATTGTACTATTTATGTTTTTTTATGTATATTGACAGAGAATGTGGAGAATTTGAAGAAGCTATGAGATGAGATCTTTATTGCTCTATCTGAGTATCCATTGCACACTTGGATCCGAGCATTTTTTCAGACAGAGAGCAAGTGTGATGTGGTAGGCAACAACATGAGTGAAACATTCATCAGGTGGATTTGTTGGCCAGAACAAAGCCTATTATTAGCATGTTACATGATATAAGGCAGCAGTTAATGAAGAGAATTACTGCTAAGAGGAAACTTGTGCATTCATAGAAGGATTCAATATCTCCAAAGGCTATGGAGAAGGTGAACAAGAATGATGAGAAAAGCAATGAATGGGTCATTCAAACTAGCGGATATGACGAATTTGAAGTGACATACATTTACAAACAAGAGAAGAGACACATTGTAGATTTAAAGAATTGGACCTGCAGCTGTAGACAATGGCAGCTTAGTGGAATACCATGTTGTCATGCTTTATCCTGTATACATGGCACAAGGAAGGAGACAATAAGATATGTTAGTCACTATTATAGCAAAGACAACTACATGAAGACATATGCTTATTCAATCAAATCGGTGCCTGGTATTGACATGTTGGAGATTGGACTTGGTGGTTGTTTACCACTGCCATTTGTAAAGAAACCTGGTAGACCAAAAGTCAATAGAAGAAGATATCCAATAGAAGCTAAGAAGAAAAGGTCAGGGAAAGTTACTAAACTGGGGAAAGTAATGAGATGTAGCTTATGCAAGGAATCAACACACAATATAAGGAAATGCCCAAAGAAAAAAGGATCATCCAGAAGTAAACAAAATTTGGACTTCAACTATTCAAATTTCAGTTACATTTATTTATTGTCATTTCGTTCCTGACTATTTTGATGGTTTACAAAAAATCTCATAAATCACATGTAATTTTTTTTGTTTCATTATTCAGTTTATGTCACCATATCATACAAGAATGCTAAAAAAGTCCCAGTCTTCTCTTGGTACTGCTAATGCTGGTGGATCTTCTATTACAATGGATCAGACTGCAACACAAGCATCAAATGTAGGTGGTCCACGTCAACACACTAGGCCTACCACAGTTCCAAATCCTGTCACACCTTCTGCAGATGTAATAGCCAGTAGAGCCAGATTCAGGACATCGAATGAACCCTACCTACAAGCTTCAATAACTGAAGCACTCAAATTTGCACAAGAAATGACTTCAACAAATAGTGAGATAAAGAAAGCAAAGTGATTCTTAACTGTAGTTCAGATCAAACAAATAGCCAAGACGAACAAATAAGGAGAGAGTAGTGGCAAATAGAATATGAATTGGATGATTTTTTTTTAAATTATAAAATGAACATTGATCGATACATTATTATTCATAAATAGGAATAATATCTTAATTGGACTTGAAAATAGATATGGTTGTGAATCGGATTTTACAATAAAGATGGAAATATTTTTGGGGGTTACAGCTATGTCAGATCTATTTATTGTGTTTGGTTTCTGTGCAGTTGATCTAATTTTGTTTGGTTTGTCTGAAATTGATTGCACACCGGATTATAAAAATTTTGCGTAAGTTGATTCTTGTATGCTTATGGAATTGAAGGAAAACTGCAAAAACTTTATCATTGGGTGCTTTTAACTGGATGAACATAGCAAGGGTTGAATTCTAAAAATACAGCATATGAGAAACAACAGTGATTAGTCATGTTTGGATTTTTTATGAGTTGAACCATGCTTAAAAATTACAAGTAAGAACATCAGTTATGGTTACAGATTGCTATTTAAATCATTCGATCATCATTTTTCTGCATGTTACACACACATACAGATCAATTTGATCAATAAGTTAGTTTCTATATGATCAGAAAATGACTTTTCTTGCCACTTCATATATAGGAAAATAGCTTTGAATTTCTAGTACTGCAAAAAAAATTGATTCTTGTCATCTTATATTTTTCAAATAGATGATTCGAATCTGATGCTTGTCTTTATTAATGTTTAAAAAAGCTCACAACTTTAGCCCCAAAACAATCGTTGAAGTATAAACAGATATAAAAAAAATTCTAAACACTGTAAACTTATTTTTGAAAGAAAGACAGTAGACTAATTAAAAGATCTAATCACAATAAACTTCTTAAGCACGAATGAGTTCCCAATATTTAACTCTCATATATAATAAACTAATATAATAAACTTAAAACAATAAACTTCTTGATGCTATCATCTGAATCCCTTCTTCAGCCGCAAATTGGAATTGAATGACCTCATATACATTTCTTCAAGATGCAATTGCATAAGCCATTCACCATACCATTTAGAAAAAGCACGCTTACCCTGTTACATTGCAAGAAGAAGTAGGCATAATTTTGAATTAGGATTTTAGGGTTTGAGATTGAGGTACAAGAAACAATGAGATTATCGAAGGGTTTACAAATTGAAATCTCAATTTGAGAAGCAGATGGTGTGGAGGAGGATTGGGGTTTTGTAAAATGTGTTTGGATTTTTTCATTTTAATCCCTAAGATAAGTTTTGTTATTTTTATTTTCTCATGGTTTTACGCGTCATCAATTATGTTCCAAGTGGATCCTATGTGGCACGAGAACTGAACATTCATTAAAAGGACTATATAGGTAACGGAATTACAACCACGGGGACTAATTAGGTAACGTGTATACCACAGGGACACAAGGGGTAAATGAGTTATACCATAGGGCCCAAAAAGGGAGTTTTGCCCAACAAAAATTGTCCCCAAAAACACGAAAAGTCGTCTCCTAAACCATTGGGGATAATTTTGTTGTCCCATATACTCGTTACCAATTCCTCCGTCCCGGAATCTATAGGAGACAGAAAATAGGATGCGTACCAAACTTTTGGGACGATTTTCGTCTCTTTGAATATGGACGGATTTCATCTCTAATGCAGATACGACTATCATCCCCACTAAAAGAAGACGATTGCTGTCCCTATAGAAAAAGACGACTGTTGTCCCTATTCAAAGAAGACGAAATTTGTTCCAAGAATAAAGGACGACCATACGTCCTTATTTGGAGGGACGATAGCCGTCTCTAAAAACTAGAGACAGCTCTGTTCCATACTTTAGAGGAAAATTATGTGCCCCTATAAAAAGTGACAATTGTATTGAAGAGATTATAATAGTTTATCATCAAAAATTTGGATTGAAGAGAGCTTATGATTACATATTTATTAATTCAGTCATATATTAGCATGATAACAACTGCATTTACAAATTCTTATTGCATACAAAGCAATCCAAAGAATTAAATTAGGAAAAAACTTGATCATAAACAGAGAAGCTGAGCTCACTAAAGTAACAAGTATAAAATAGACTTCAAAAGACCCACCCTTGCATACAATTGAGAAATACATAAAATCAAAACTAGAAATAAAAAATCGCCAGAATAACCAAACATACGAGCTAATAAGGTAAAGATAAATCTACATATTTTCAAAAGTATAAGATCAATGTCGATTACATGCTTATCTATCAACATTGTCCATTAAAGCTCGAAAAAAAAGCAATCACATCGGCTTCACATGATGTGCTATTTTTTGTCAAGATGCAGATTAATACAGTACAATATCATAAAAACACAACAATAACACCTCATTATATAAAAGCAAATAACGTTTACAACAAACTGGAGATGGAAATTTAATATTTAGCAGCAAATCTTAAACTAATTGTTGCAAAAATTCTACATCAATATATAAACGCAAATATCAACGGAACTAGACATAGTTTTGCATCGGCTAATCTAAATGATAGATGACCATTATGAGCATGAGTAGCTACTGGCGCAAAACATTCTCATAAAAATGATTTACACACATATTTTAATAACGCATATAGATTCTCATATGTTACATTATTTTAATGAAACTTAGAGCAATAAGAGATAGAGTAAGAGATGACTTTAGGTTAAAGCAAAATTGCAGGTGATATATGATTATAAGAAACTTTATTTATTCAATTCACATTTGAGGGCTTTAAAACACTAGTAGAACATATATAAGAAACATCTAGAAGATGAAGGGGAAGCCGAAAATACCTGCAATTATGATCTCCTTTGACAGTTTCAAATGGTTATCTTTATCAAAGTTATACAAGAAACTCAAGCTTGGTTGTAAACCTGTTAAAATGATTTACATTAAACTTCAATTCATAAATTATCTGCCTTTAAATAAATAAAAAAGTTGACAAAAGAAAAAGAATTAACAGGGAAATAAGTAGCAAGTCAATTTTCACAGGCTTGGTTAGTGAAATATATAGTAATCACATGTTTTAATAATGAATTCAGGGTTAGCTTATTTTGCATATTTAAGCTCAGTTTTGCTCATTTTAGTTATAGAATGATAATCTAACGATTAATAGATAAAAAACATATAAAAACCAATTACAAACTCCAACATCTATAGTTCGAATCTGATTGCTTCATTACTTGTCTTTGAGCAATGTATAATAATTAAGGCCTTTTCCCCCAAATCAGACACATGCAAATACATAAAAAAATTAGGTATTAGTTTATTAGTTATATGAGTTAAGGAGCTTTAAATCATTTATACAGATAGGCATCTTCTTCATTCATTTCTTTCTATGTCCTCACCACTCACTAAAGTCACTTTATACCTTCATATATGTATTTATCACTAAATCTTTATGGTAGTTATTACATAATAGCTCACAAAATCAAAGGCAATAAAAACTAAAGAAGCACCTACCAAGATATTCATGGTTTTGCAAATTATAAGGTTCTAAAGTTTATAATTACATAACCATGAGCTACCAATAAAATCAAATCAACCTACGATGTATAAAGAGTAAAAGGAAAAAGCACATCCAACAAATAGAAGTTCATGAACTTCAGTACTTGGCTTTCTCTTCTTCTATTGTTGAAAATAAATATGTATAGCAGAATATGAGATATAACATGCATGATGCATATGTTTGATTCATTGTAACATACTCAATAACAATTTAAGAGGTAAAAAGTATTGGGTTCATTGTAATCAAGCAACAACCAGTAATAAAAAGCAACTAGTATTATAAACTGATTAAACCTTACCAGATTTTAAAAGCAAACAACTTTCTTAGAATTTTAGTTTTCAGTCGGTTTACTTAAAGACAAACAAAAGCAGTTAAAGGGGCCAACAACTATAGATATATACCAAAATTATAATCCCTATAAGAAATTAGCAACTGATTTACTTCAAATTTTGATATAGTCAATTTGAAATCAAATAAACCATTCCAACCAATAACAAATTTAATCTCAAATTCATTCAAGGAAAACTAAAAATTTACAGAGAGTAGAAATGTAAAGGTCTTGACAATCCTAAGCCCACAACAATTACCTTTAATTAAACATAACAATGAAGATAATATAAAGTTCAGCGGGTATCAAATCAATAAGGAGGCTTTCATCTGCTCACATAATAGATTAAAGAAACAATTCAACAATAAACTGAATAATGAAAACAAGCCAAACAGAGGATGGCACAAACAAACAAAATTATACAAAATTTACACGATAAAGATAAAAAAAACCTGTGAGAGGCAAATTTTATGAAAAAATAAGGTTTATGAAGAAGAGCAAAAAGTAGATGGAATTATAAGCTTCTATCCAATATCCATAGTGGTGGAAGAACTCAAGATGGAGATTGACTTAAGCAACATAACAATCACCACATTAAAAGATACGAGCATCTTCATCATAGATTTGGGGGCAAGAATTAGCCCCAAAAGAGACAAAGGAAACGGTCGTGTGTTTTAGGAAAATTTACCGGCATTAGATCGGGATCGGACACCAAAAACCTCAATAATTACAGGGGAAGCAACAGGAAATCAGAAAAAGAGATTCAAAAGCAAATACCTCTGTTCGCGAAGGCAGGTGACAATGAATCGCTAGAATTTGTTGTTGACCTACAACTGGTGAATGGTGAAGGTGCTGAATGCACCGACATGGATGAGGGGAAGAGAGAGGGGCGAGGAGAAGTCTTTGATCACATAAAGAAAGGAGGCGCCTGTTAATTACCCTAGTTCTATAGCTGTCATTTTTTTATATTATTTTAATTTACTTAAGCGTAAACAAATAATGTAAATGTCCCCGATCCCAAATTCTATAACTTACGGAGACTAAACTTGTTTTGGTCCCTTATATTCATAATGAAATAAAAATTGAAGACAATTTATTTAAGTTGTCAATAAGTTTCTGTCCTTTTATCTTATATTTTTTGTAGTGATTGTTTGGGATTGCCTTTGACTGCCATGGCTGCCACAGATTCATTTATTACAGAACTGATCTGTTGTTGTTTCCTAGCTTGGGTAATTGGTAATCAAGGCATAGGATTGGCAAATAGTGGGCAAAGGTTTCTACAGCAAAATTTGACTCCTAATTGCCGAGTATATATCATTCAAACCCATTAAAAATTCCATTAATTTTTGTTGCTCACTTGGTACTCCTTCACGTGAATCTGAATACACAATTAATTCATCCCATAAACTTTTTAGTTTGGTATAATATCCAGAAACATAGAGATGTCCTTGTTTGGGAGATGCAATACTTTGTTGGATTTTATAAACACGAGATGCATTACCTTGCTAAAAGCGCTCATGTAAATCTTCCTAGACTTCATGAGTAGTGGTAAGGGAGATGACGCTATCAGCTATTTCTGGATTTAGAGTGTTGATGATCCAGAAATGGACCATATCATTTCATTGAGACAATAAGCCATAGGAATCAGGAGAATCCGTCTTTGATGGAGGTTTACAAGATCCATCGATAAATCCAAGTTTGTTCTTGGAATTCAAGGCTAGAGTCATTACTCTTTTCCAACTTGGATGATTTTCACCGTTAAGTGTTTTTGTGACTAAGATCATTCCAGGATGATCAGAGTGATGAGTATAATAAGGATCATTGGAATCTGCCTTTGATGATTCAACATACTTGCCGTTGTTTTTCTTCAGCCATGATTAGAGGGAAAAAAAGATACAAAAGATTGAAAGAGTAAGGATCTAATCCCGCTCTTACCATGAAAAGAAGAAGAAAAGTATCATTGAATGGATGATTTTCATTGAAGAATCATGTTGTTTATATACAGCTAATACACAACTAAATATAACTATTTGTTTGAATGCAGCATTATAGCTGTTGCTATCTCCATGAGTAGTCAAATTTGCCAATGTTCTCAGGTTTGATCAGCCTTTCTAATCCCACAAATCCCCTTTCCAATCTAATCCTTCGATCCACCATTCTACCCGCATCCCACCTGCCATTAGCCAAACACCAAAGTCTGTCTCATCTGGTTTTCATCGCTGCACTCAAGGTGTTTGTTAAAAGTCCTGACTCAGAAAAAGCCTTGATTTTCAATTCTGCATCACCCGGATTCTTTGTAAGATAGTTTTATCAGTTAATCTTGGTTGAAAGTGCAGTTTAACTGAAAGTTTAAACAAAAATCAAAAACCATGGAGAGAAACCCTACCCTAACCCGCACCCATCCTGCCCCCCTACACAGCCGCCACCATCGCCCATCAACCAACCTTTTCCGATCGGACACCAGCCGCCGTCAGCCCCAACACCGAAACCCCTTCCATGAGCCAACCCGAAATCGCCAAACCACAAACCCTCGCCGTAATCCCTTTTATGTGCCCTTTACCGCCACTTCGCAGATTAGGGATTCAAATCCTAATCATATTGCCAACACCAGAAATCCGACAGCGAACAAGATCTATTTTGAGAATTTTTCGAATGGCTACGATGCGCTAGCCCTGAAGAAGGTTTTTGGGAGATTTGGAGTTTCTGGCTGGGTGTTTGTCGCACAAAAGAGAAACGCCAGGAACTTGAATTTTGGGTTCATTACGATTGATGTAACTGTTCCGTTTTATGAAGCTTTGAACAGGATGAATTCTGTTGAAATTGGGGCGGTTCGTTTGCGGGCGTATAAGGCAAGATACTCAAGGCCTTTGAACGTTCAGAAAATCCAGGAGCCGATCCGAAAGTCATCTAGGCGTGTGAACCGAGTGTTTCACGAATCACCTCGAGATGGGAGATCATATGTTGATGTCGCGGCCCCTCATCGTAATTCAATAGAGGAGGCAAGTAAGGGGCAGCCTAAGATTGTGACGAGCCCAATGAATAAGAATGAGTCACAGAAGAGTGAGGAGTGCATGGTGCAGTCTACCTCGTGGAAAGATAAGGCCTGCCTGATTCGGCTTCACAATATATCTCATATTCGAAATATATATGATTTATTGTGTGAGCGTGGT
Source organism: Euphorbia pulcherrima (assembly GCA_947683365.1). NCBI lineage: Eukaryota > Viridiplantae > Streptophyta > Magnoliopsida > Malpighiales > Euphorbiaceae > Euphorbia > Euphorbia pulcherrima. Next base: position 13,902,725 of record CANTUS010000016.1, read on the forward strand.
TTTAATGTTGAATTTGCCGCTCCTGTTGGTGGGGAGTGCGTGATTGTCTCCTTTATCACAGGAGATGCGATGAGTAATTTTGTTAGTCATGAATGGAAGGTTCTCAGCCACCTTATGTTTTCGGTTGAGCGTCTGGCGGGGAATTTTATTCCCTCCGAGTGTGTCATGTATCTTGATCTCATGGGTATTCCACCAACTATTATATGTGAATCATTAGTTCGCAGCCTTACTGGGAGATTTGGTCGGCTGGTGGCTATGGAGTGCAACTTGGAACGGCCGGATCGATTGGATGTGATTTCTTGTTTAGTGTCAGTTCCTATAGGTACTATGAGCCGCAATCTGAAGTTAGCAATGGGGGAGAGGGAGATTACGATTTACACTTCTATGCGTCAGGCCGTTAGCTGTCCGAGGTGTCAGGAGGATTACTCTAGCTCGGAGGACAAGTCGGATGAGGGTTCAATGGCGGACAGGATATCTGAAGAAGCGGCTATATCGGAGGAAGATTGTGACACGAGAATGCTACGGGATAATGGTATTTTGGAAAGTTCTACCTTACGGGAGCCAGACGGTAATGAGAGTGCGAACTCGGTAGCTAGAGGAAACTCGGAGACTGGCAGAATGTCTGGATCATCGGGGCCAGACGTGGCAAATAGAAATAGGGTGATAATGAATGCCCAGCTTACAGAACCGCGCGAGAATGAGGCTAGAATGGTCGTTAAAGTGGGTGAGATGCTGGGGCTGTTTCAGGAGCAACATGTGGGGCAAATTGTGCAGGTACTGGAAGAGCCAAGAGTTTGAATAGCCCGTCTGAATCGAGGTTTGGTACACGTTTCTTTATGTCAGTAAACCTTCTTTCTTGGAACTGTCGTGGGGGGCTCACGAATGGAGCAAAGCAATTTTTTATTCGTTCGTGTGTCCGCAAATGGTCCTTGCATGTTGTTGTGTTAGTGGAGACGAAGGTGTCGGATATATCAGAGATGATTGTGAGGAAATTATGGGGCCATAACGATTTTTCATATTATTGTGTTTCTGCTCAAGGTTTATCGGGAGGGATAATTGTGTCATGGAACTCTAAAGTAGTTAGGGGTACAGTTAGAGCGGTTGGTGTAAGATGGTGTATTCTGAGCTCGGTCGTGAATCAGGTTGAGATCGATATTGTATGCTTATATGGGCCAGTCACAGCCGTTGAGAGGAATCAATTATGGGTTGAATTGCTGCCCCTTATTCGGGATGTTGGTAATGTATTGTTATGTGGTGACTTTAATGAAATTCTTCATTATTCGGAAAGAGCGGGTAGGAATGGGAGTGTTTCTAATTCTATGATAAGATTCCAAGAATTTGTGAATGCGAGTGCGTTGTATGATGTTCCTTTAGTTGGAAGGGACTATACGTGGAGTAACAGTCAGTCCTTTTCGAGGATCGATCGAGTGTTGGTGGCAGGTGGTCTATTAGATAGCTGGCCGAATTTACAACTCATGACGGTAGACTCAACCCTGTTGGATCACTTACCCATTATTTTCCAGTCGCATACTTCGAGGAGACAGGGAAGGAGAGTAGATAGATCGCTAAACTGTTAGTGGGATGTTGATACTTTTTTGCCATTTATCACTAGTAAGTGGCGTTCTATTTGTGGTACGGCTGGGTGTAAGAATAGAGATGTCGATTACAAGCTGCGAAAATTATGGGGATTTATCCGTCCTTGGCATTCGTCTAATTTTGGTCAATTGGATAGTAGATTGAAATCATTGGAAGCCCGGGTTTTAGAGTTGACTGACTCTAGTATGGGTCGGCCTTTGGATGCTTCAACCATGTCTGAATTACAAAACGTGAAAACTACATTGTTTCAGGTTAGACGAAACCAAGAAAAAATTCGGCACCAACAGTCAAGAGTGAAGTGGACTTTAATGGGTGATGACAATACTGCATTTTTTCACCGCATCACTTCGGCTAGGTTCAGAGGTAATCGGATTTCACAGTTGGAAATTGGTGGGAGAGTCACTAACGATCCTATAGAGATCACAGCTACAATTCGAAACTATTATTTGAACTTGTTTTCGGAAACTACAGCTATTCTGTTTGAGTTGGAAAGACTAAAGTTCAGAACGGTCGATGCATCGGAGAATTGTCGCCTAGTTGAACCATTCTCAGAAGCCGAGATATGGGATGCAGTTTGTTCCTGTAATGAGGGGAAGGCGCCTGGACCTGATGGATTTAATTTTTTCTTTTACATACGATTTTGGGGTGAACTGAAGCCTGAGCTAATGGACTTATTTGCGAAGTTTCATGCAACGGGACGGCTGCCGAATGCTATTAAATCGTCATATACAGTCCTAATTCCTAAGGTACCAGGTTCTTCTTCGTTGAATAATTTTAGACCGATTGCCTTGATCCATGGTATATATAAAATTGTGTCTAAGGTGCTGGCTAAAAGACTGCAACCATTGCTACCTAAATTGATATCAGAAAATCAATTTGCTTTCATTAAAGGTCGTAATATTCATGAAAGTTCGTTCATAGCCTCGGAGATTATCCATTCGGTTCATAGGAATCGTCAACCATGCTTGGCTATTAAGTTAGACTTCCATAAGGCTTATGATTGTGTTTCGTGGAACTATATGAATGCGGTTTTTAGACAAATGGGTTTTGAGGAAAGATGGGTTCAATGGCTTGACAACTGTAGAAGAAATTCGGTCACTTCAATTCTGATCAATGGGACGCCATCGGAACCAATTAAATTAGCTAGGGGGGTTAAACAAGGTGATCCTATTTCCCCATTTCTTTTTGTTCTGGCGAGTGAGGGACTGAAACTAATGTTTGAGGAGAGTATTCGAATTGGCCTTTTACCGGGCTTTCGGGTTGACGGATCAGAGAAGGACATGTCTGTCCTGCAATTTGCTGATGATACGCTATGCTTTTTACCGGCCGATGAGTCTCTATTACCCATTTTTGTTAGAATTTTGCGATGTTTTGAGTTGATTTCAGGCCTGAAAGTCAATTTTAATAAGAGCTCTATTATGGGTATTCATATACAAGAGACGGTCGTTTCATCTTGTGCAGGAGTCCTGGGATGTCGAGTGGAGAACTTTTCGATTGCCTATCTGGGAACCCCTCTCAGCGTTAGGCGTGTTCCCGTTTTCGCTTGGAACCCATTGATAAGCAAGTTTCAGAGTCGATTAGCGAGTTGGAAAGGACAATGTTTATCCTATGCGGGACGAATGGTGCTTGTGAAATCGGTATTATCATCTCTTCCAATCTTTTTGTTATCATTGAATAAAATGCCAGGAGCGGTAATTACGAAACTTGAGCAGCTGATGCGGAATTTTTTGTGGAGGGGTGATTCAAATACTACGGGCATTAGTAAGGTTAGTTGGGCGACGATTGTCCTACCCAAAAATCTTGGGGGCCTCTACATTAGGAACTTAAAGTTGGTTAATTGTAGTTTGTTGATGAAGTGGGTATGGAAGGTTAGGAGTGCTGATCATGGGTCATTATGGTACGAGATTTGCGTTAGACGATACGGGTTTGATTCATGGTGGTCCATTGGAAACTATAATTCATCTACATTGTCACATACTTGGAGAGGAATTATAGCATGTTGTATTAGAGGTGGGGAGTGGTGGGAATTTTTTAGGTCGAGCATTCGGGTTGCTATTGGAAGTGGGGAAAATTGCTCATTCTGGCATGACAACTGGACGGTGAATTCGGAGTTGGCGGTCTTGTTCCCTGACCTATACCGGTTGTGTAATAGGAAATCGTGTTCGGTGGCCGAGGGGTGTCATTATCTTTTCGGGTCATCGGCCTTTTTGTGGCCTTTTTGGAAACGGAACTTAAGGATTTCAGGACAGGAGAGAGGTGCGGAACTTCGAAATTGGATCGGTATAAGCTGTCCGAGCTTGTTTCTAGAGGGTGACAACGAGTTGGGGCAGGGTCAACGGCAGCCTATCTTTTCAGGGACGGCTGATAGGTTTATGTGGGAGGTGGGGGAGAAGAAGGAGTACACGACAAGCTCCTTTTGTATGGGCTACTATAGTTCGCCAAAATGGCCAAAGCCGAGGCTCGAATTTTCTGTAATATGGGAGGCATGTGTGACCCCTAAAGTTTGCTTCTTTGGGTGGCTTGTTTTTCATGGAAGATTACCAACAAAAATGTTCCTTTTCCTCCGGGGCTGCCAATCTATAACGGACGGTCAATGCCCATTTTGTGATTTGGAGGAGACTATGGATCACGCCCTGCTCCATTGCAGTAACAGCTATAAGGTGTGGACGCAGGTGATGAGATTGCTCGGTATCTCGATGCCTATACCGTGGAAGGCGGTGGATTTTCTAGCCATGTGGCTCGGCTTCTTTGCTGATGGAAGGGGTAGAGAGTTCGGAACGACGCTATGGTTCTTAATTGCTTGGGCACTATGGAAACGAAGGAATAAATTTGTTTTCGAAGGCAGGATCGGCTCAGAAGACATTATTGGATTATGCATTCATTTATGTTGGTTCATCTTTAAAACTAGGAGGCGGGATGTTAATTTTGTTACTTCTGATGTATTTATTTTCCCGAACTTGCTACTCTCGTGTAATTGATTTACTCATGTTCTCGCCTTGAGACCGTGAGTTGATTTTTATTTAATAAAAGAGGGGTAGGTGTTTTGTAGGTAAGCGGGGAAACCAGCCTAGCTGGGGACTCCGCCCCGAAATTTTCACCTGCTCCAAACTTTTAGCCTTTGAAGGGACACAATGTTCCTTCGGGGTTTTTAAAAAAAAAGCTAATACACAACTAAGAGGACAGTAATCAGCTCCTATATACAATGGCAACAGCTATACAAACTACGTAATTCAAGCAATCAATTTACAAACAAGGAAAGCAAATAATAGAAACAAGGAAAGTAAATAAATATAATCTTCGACTTTCCCACAAGATATTTATTCAAAAAAATAATTATTTGTTATGATTTGATTCAGATTAGATTTTTTAATATTAGAGTTTGAAATTTGAATTATAGTTAATCAGACTTTGAACTCATGAGATATATCTTATATTTGTGAGCCTATAAATATGCATATAAATTCATAATAAAAATTGTCCTCATAACTGTCATATGCCTATGTGTTCTAAGGTACTGCAGTTGTAGTATTGCTTCACTTTTTTTTTTGAATGAGTATTGCTTAACTATAATCCCCATTTCATATTCCGTAACACCCTATTTTGTCAACTTCTCCGGGGCATTTTTGTAAATTTTTTTAAAAAAATTGCCTCATTGGGCTTACAATAACGAGAAAGGAAAACCTCCACCCCACCGAAATGTGGACTCGAACCTGTGACCTTTAAGATCACGGCTTCAGACTCAACCACTAGACTAAGACTTTGAGCTCAAGAATACTTCACCTTCAAGGTCATTGGAAGAACAATTCAGATTTAGTTCAGTTTATGTAGAAATAGTTATAAGTTTATACTGAATTCATTTCAGCTCCATTCGATCCAAAAGAACGGAACTTTGATGTGAACACTAGAATGCCAATTGATATTATGTGTAATTTAACCCTTGCATTATTTATTTTCCAGATTTGTTACATTCCGTACGTTTCCTCCTTGTCAACTAAGAAACCATTAATGTCATCAAGCAATTAACTAAACTCAGCCAAAAGTTCTATATAAAAACATGATCATATTGAATATTAATGTAGAGAAAGTCAGAAAGCAATAATCTAACATATTATGACTACAAATATATAATTAAGCATTATATGTATACAAGTAATCAAAGAATACTTTTTACCTATGGCTGATCCAGGACTCCGACTTTAGTGGAACACAATTCTACATAGAAAAATCAATTCGGCCCAAAATAAACTGCAATCGTACAAATTCAATGACAATTAATGTAAAAATTGTCAAATAAAGACACATTTAATAAAGTCTACTAATGAACGGGAAAGAATACTACAATATATTACTTCTTACTCTAGTAGCAAAGCTCTTAACCTAATAATCTGAGAATGAGATGATTAGAGGAAGCCTTTGATATATTTGAAAGTGGAATTGATTTTCAGAAATAGATTAAATAATAAGATGTAGATGAAACCTCATCAGATAATTTTTAGTAAATTGTCAAATATTGTCTTCTCTAATCTATAGGCTTATATTTGTCATCTAACTTGTTTATAATTAGATACAAAGTAGCCTGTATAATATGGAAAAATTTGGAATGTCAAAACTTGGAGAGATTATACCCTGCCCATAAATGAATAAAATAATAGAAAGTAATAACATAAAGTAGTTTATGGGACATTTGTCATTCATTCAGAGAGTATAGTTTTATAATCTCTATAAAACAGAATTAACTCAAAATTATACAAAGGATTCAAAACATGGAAGCTTGCTAGCGTGATCAACAGTAGAAAGCAAACTTACACAGAGGGATAACTACTTCACTGCATGATCAACAAAGAAACCATTTTATTCAATTCTTTTATGGACTTGAAATGTTTTACTAATTTTATTTGACAAAAGGGCTAGTTTAAATATAGTAAATACATTAATTAAAAGAAAATATTTGCTCCAATCCTAACCTTAGCATTAACATAACAATGCTTTTCTTTTAAGATACCTTAGAGAGGGAAAAGGTAGGTGGAAGAGGCTTCCACCACCGTTAAACCCTCCCCAAGGAATTTTATAAATATGTAAAAATTGGTTCTCAAAACAAAACCAAAGAGTTTTAGTTACAAAGCGAGTAAAAAGGTCAGATAAATGAATAAATTTGAGACCAAAACACAAACGCTATGCTTATAAGAGTGAAAAAGGAACAAACATAAGTTTATGCTACCCGTTACGATGACCTCATTGTCAGCCAAGCCTTCAAAGATATGCTTATTGCGTCTTTTCCAAATATTCCAAGAAATGATGAACCTTAAAGAAGTCCCAAATTCACGACCAATTCCATTCTTAAAAAAAGAATGCCATAACATTAGAAAACTATATCCCGTTTGGGGCATGACCAACGTCAGCCCCAACCATTTAAACACATCTCTCTAGCACGTAAGACTTGTCTGGCAAAGGAAAAGACAGTGATCCAATGATTCAGATTCCGAGCAGAACGGGCATATGTTATCAATGAATGGGTTGCATCTTGTTAGATATGATGTATGACCTTAAGGCAATTAGGGCTATATATGTTAATTATGTAATTGTACGAATAATTTGTTTAATTAATGAAGGCGTTTTATCTTTTGTTTATATCGATGTGCTTGTAAACATATTATGGCTAGTTAAAATATATTCGTTGATGTATGTATACAAAAGTCCATGACATATCATAGCATAAAGTTAGAGAAATTATAGTTGGACTATATTTAGTGCGACCTGCTTCATGTGCAATTATGATTATGTCTAAACTATCCCTATTCATAGTTTCATCAAGAAAGGATATTGATGAAGCGGATAGACTAGCATGTGGTCAACTTTGTTGGAAAGGGTCCAAGCAGTCAATCTCCTCAGGACTGAAGGTGGTACCTTAAGTTTGACACATGGATATATCTGGGAGATAGAGACCACAGTAAGGTAAACATTTGGTGTATATATCAATGTGTTAGTGTTGATCTTCATGCAATAAGCTTTGCGAATATCCTCATACTTGAGATACCAGTTACCTAGTGTGGTACCATCATTGAATTTTGGGTCATTCCTATAACTCATTAATTTAGGGTGTCAAGGGTGGTTATGGGTGTTGGATATAATGTATACCCTTAAGGCAATTAGGGCGATATATCTTAATTACGTAATAGTACGAATAATTTGTTTAATCAATAAAGACATTTGTTCTTTTATTTATATCAATGTGTTTCTATGTGTATATATTATAGCTGGTTAAATATATTCATTGATGTATGTATATAAAAGTCCTTGACATATCATAGCATGAAGTCAGAGAAATTATAGTTGGACTATATCTGGTGGAACCTGCTTCATGTGTAATTATGATTATGTCTAAACTATCCCTAGTCATAGTTTCATCAAGAAAGGATATTGATGAAGCGGAAAGACTAGCATGTGGTCAACTTTCTTGGAAAGGGTCCAAGCAGTCAATCTCGTAAGGACTGAAGGTGGTGCCTTAAGTTTGACACATGGATACATCTAAGAGATATATTGGAGACCGAAGTAAGATAAACACTTGGTACATATATCAATGTGTTAGTGTTTATCTTCATGCAATAAGCTTTGTGAATGTCCTCGTACTTGAGATGCTAGTTACCTTATATGCTACTATTACTATACTTTGGGTCATTACTATACACTCATTAATTTAGGGTGCTAGGGGTGATTACGGGTATAGTGATGACAACACGTTGGTAACCTGAGTAGTCGGAAAGAATCCATCACTCCGAATATATTAAGGAGTTGTACCTGGCCACTTGTTGAAGCGATGATTGCCATAAACCTCTGATTAGAGTATGTGTTTGATAGAAATGGTTTCTAGTCAAACACACTATGGTAAAAGGCAGTATACTTTGGTAACAAGTAAACTACTGAGATATCTTGGAGCAACCACGCTATTAGTGGGATAACACTTTAACCGAACCCTATAAACTAGATGGTACTAATATTAAAGAATGGAAGGAATTTATCACACTGGATAACTATTGCATTAACTAGGATTAAGTCATAAGCATCAATGAAGTTCCGAGTAATGGGGGATGGTAGACCCTTGCTAGAGGCGTACTACAGTTGTTTAAGGTAATCAAGTTCTATTCACGGTCTAGAGCATTGAGCCAATGGTTCCATTAGAACAAGGGTTGGTTAAGCCTTAACAGGTTAATACTTCAGGATCCTATAAGGTCACACACATTGTACCCTCATCGGACTAAGTAAAGAACTAATAAATTTATTCTATTACAAAAATATAACTTAAATAATAATTGGATTATTATTTGATTGGTTAAAATTGATTAGATAAATTTTGGATAAACCAAGGAATTTATTTTGATCGATAACTAATTAATTAGATTCATAAATAAATTATAATTGATTAGATCAATTTTGATTGGACCAAGAAATTTATTTTGATTGGTAACTAATTTATTAGAGTGAAAAATAAATATTTATTTGAAAGGATTAAAAGGGAATTCTGCATTGGTGAGTTAAAACCGAAAAGTATGAAATATTTTGTACAAAGTTCGGTTGCGCGGAGTACATTACTAGGCAGTGTTCGTGGCAGCCCATGTTCATGGGCTGCACAAGGGCAACCCGTTAAAGGGCATCGCGAGCTGGGCTCATGGTATGGGCCGCGAGCTGGGCTCATGGTATGGACCGCGAGGCCCAGCTCGCGTGCAAGGAATCCCGCAAGGGCTTGCCTTGCCACATACAGCATGCATAGCACGCTGCATGTGAGCGGCTCACACGCAAATCCTTTGGATCTGCATGTGCAACCCGTAAGGGATGAGAGTTTTACTCCCATCCCACATTGCTAATGGGGAGCAAAACTTTGCTCCCCAAGCCTATATATAAGCTGTCCCCTCTCCTTTCAATATTCATAGTGCACCAAGCCCAAGTATAAATCAAGAGATGAGATAAGCAAAGATTAATCTCTCGAGTAATCGAGCAAGTTATTTTTGTGGAGCTTAAATTTATTTAAGCACCTATAGTATATATTTTCGGGTGAGGCTTCTGGAGTAGTCTGTCAACTACTCGAGGCTTCTTAGTTCTTCCTCCCAGGGAGGTTTTGGTTCATGGGTTTGTGTGGATACTGATACAGGCTATCCTACGCTTGGAGGCTTGTGGAAGAAGGTTCTGCAAAAGCGCACTTAAACTGGTAAGTTCTTTTTCTTTCTCTTTTAATTATTAGGTCTTTTTCTTTAACCGTTTTTAGACTTAATAATTATGCTTAGGCTATTTTGCATTCTTAGTTTATTTTAGGCTTAGGTTATAGCTTAGAGTTATAACATGCTTAGTATAAAATAAATGTGCAAGGATATAATTTGGAATTATGGTATGCCTAGTCCTTTTGCATGCTAACCTAGGTAGAGAATTATTTAGTTAAGGCTTTATTTAATTTATATGCAACTAATAGGAGTTCCTGGGGACAGGGACAAAATTTTGAATTTCCGCCATGCCTATTATGCATGTTCAATCTGACTGCCAGTTCCCAACAGTGGTATCAAAGCCTGCCTATTTAGTGCATAATTTAATTAGAAGTGAACTAAATATTATTTTCCATATGAAATGATTTGTTTATTTAATTGTTTGGAACAATATATATGAACTTGTGCCTTTCATTTCAAGTTTAGAAAATGGTTATGAGTAACTTTGAATAAGCTAGCTCAACTTACTCAAATTATACAAGTGTTAATAATTTATTTGAATTACATGGGTTATAGAGGCTTCCAATTTACATGTATTCGAAGAATGAAATTTATTAGTTCAAGAGAATCCATTGGTCTACAGGTTTGTGCCCGTATTTGTTCTGGCTAAGGATTGGACTTGGTGTCTACTCCTCATAGGGCACCTCTCCTACCTGGGAACCTATATCGGTGAAATTTGAATTGACCAATGAGGGGATTAATATGAACTATATTATTTCTAGTATATAAGATGGTGCTTATATATGTTTCTATAACAAAGTAAAAAAATTAAATCTATTGAATAAAATCTTAAAGGAAATGCAATATAAATATAACAAATAAAAGTGTTAATTATTTTGCATATAATCTAGGTTAATAGAATAATTATAATAAAGAGCTAAACACACCTAAGGTTAGACCTTGTAAATTAATTCTAAAATTCCCTGAATTAATACAAGTTATTATAATTTTGTCCATCTGATAAAATCCTAGATTGGGTGAGACGTTTAATACCAATAAAATCTCAAAGTAAATATATTAAGGCAAGTTGCAGTCTTCCTTACTCGAATTTATAATACGGTCTCTTTGGGCTATCAAAGTGTTACGCAAAGCATTCCTTCTAGTCCACATTGATTGGTTGTAAAGTTTTGGATATAGTCTGCCTTAATAGAGCTGGGGTAGTCCACCATAAAATTGGGGGCTAGGCCCAAATCTGAGACATATTTAAGGAGATGCTAATATAAGGGCACACATCCCTTGGGATTAGGGAACTAGAATGAATTAGCAATTGCATGCGATGCAAATGGAATGGGATTCCAACTATGACTTACTATTATGACTTGACTCATAAAATTGGGGGTTGTAATAGACTAGTTGTAGATGCTACCTACTAGGAAATTTAGCTGGGCTAAAATTCTTGAATTCAATAGAATGACCTATTGTAAATTTCGAAGAAAATAGTAGGAAAATGTATTTAATTAAAAGTCCTTATATTAAATGCATGTACTTAAACTAATATCTAAACTCTTTTCTTTTCTTATATCTTAGGTTGAAAAGGACTTCTAATGTTAATCTCTGTATGTTACTTGACACCAAATTGAATGGCTTAAACTTTTCTGATTGATTTTGAGATATGAGAATAGTTTTCAGATCCGAGGAAATTGCCTATGTTCTAAGAGAAATTTTCCCTGTAGAACCTGATGTTGAGGATCATATAGAACATGATGCCTGGTTGAAGCACAGGAAAGATCGTGAGACTGCCATGTGTATTATGTTGGGGTCCATGAATCCTGAGCTTCAGAAATAACATGAGAACATGCCCTTAGAGGACATGGTTCTCCATCTTGAAGAACTCTTTTTAGAGAGGGAAAGGACAGAGAGGTATGAGACCTCCAAGCTCCTTTTCGGGACCATGATGCAGGCTGGCACCTCTGCCTCTCAATAAGTACTAAAACTCTTGGGATACCTTCCGAAGCTGAATTGATTGGGATTTGAGATAAATCATGACTTAAGCATTGACCTTGTGTTGATGTCCTTGACAGATAGTTACTCAGGCATCGTGACTAACTATTACATGAACACGATTAATTCTACTATCCCTAAATCAATCAACATGCTGAAAATAGTAGAACCTCAGATTAAGAAGGATAAGAAACCTCTCCTGTTGGTTGAAAAAGGCAAGGCTTCTGAGAAGAAGAAGCATGCACTGGGTGCTAAGAAAAGAATTAGTAAGAAGAAGAAAGAAAAGAAGACATCCGGGACATTGGAAGAGGGATTGCAAAGCTTCTGCTTTTGAGCATTTTAAGAAGAAGCCTACAGAGGCATCTACTTCAAGTATGTTTGTAATTGAAAATTTTGCTACTTTTTTGCGTGAATCCATTTGGGTATTAGATACTAGTTATGGTTCTCATATCTGTACTTTCGTGTAGGGACTAAGGATCTGTAGAAAACTTGCAAAGGGGAGATGGACCTACGCCTGGGAAATGGAGCCAGAGTTGCTGCATAGAGCTTTAGTCTTGTTTTGCCAAGTGGAGTTGTTTTAGTTTTGAATAATTATTACTACATTCCAAGTGTTACTAAGAATATTGTATCTGTTACGTGTTTAGCAGCAGAGGGATTTGAAATTTTATTTTCGAATAATAATTGTCAGATTCGTTTGAATAATATTCTTTATGGTTATGGAATGCTGAAAGGTGGCATTTATGTTCTTAATACTAAAACAGAAGTTTTCAATTAAATAATGTGAAGAAAGTTAAATTAGATAATGAGAATTCCTTCTACTTATGGCATTATCGTTTAGGCCACATAAACAAAGATCGCTTAACCAAGTTCCATAAGCGCGCAGACATGAGCAATAGACTTGGGGTCTTATGGTGATTATGAACATTGTTTGAAAGGAAAAATGACAAAGTTACCTTTTTAAGGAAAGGGTGAGCGGGCCACAAGTACATTCGAACTTATACATACTGATGTGTGTGGTTCAATGAGTGTTCAGGCACTAGGAGGATACTCCTACTTCATAACCTTTATTGATGATTACTCACAATACGGTTATTTGTACTTGATGAAGCACAAGTCTGAAAGTTTTGAAAATTTCAAACTATTTAGAGCTGAAGTAGAGAAACTGCTTGAGAAAAGTATTAAAACACATCGATCGGATTGAGGTGGAGAATACTCAAGTCAGGAGTATCAGGATTATCTAAAGGATAGTGGGATAGTTCCCCTGTGGACCCCTCCTTATACACCCTAACACAATAGAGTGTCAGAAAGGAGGAATCAAACTTTATTAGATATAGTTAGGACCATGATGAGCTATATAGATCTTAGTAAATCCTTTTAGGGATATACACTGGAGAGCGCGGTTTATATTTTAAATAGAGTGCCCTCTAAATCAGTTGATTTTACACCTTATGAAAGATGGTGTAACAAGAAGCCACCTCTAAGTCACTTAAGAGTATGGGGCTGTCCTGCTATGGTAAAGAGGATAGCGTCAGATAAGCTAAGTGCTAAGGCTGACAAATGTCTGTTCATTGGATATCTAAAGGAAATAATTGGATATCTGTTTTATGAACCCAAAGCATAAAAGGTATTTGTGTCTCAAAATGCTCACTTTTTGGAAAAGGAACACTTACTTACAAAAGTCAGTGGGAGCAATATTGAACTAGAAGTTCAAGAGGAAGAAATAGACAATCAACTGATTGACCCCGTTCTAGATACACTAGAGAGTGTGATCCAAGAACAACCTGTCGAAACATAATCATTGCGAAGATTAGGTCATGTTTATAAGGGTCCCGATAGATATGGGTTTATCATCACTGATGATAAAGAACTATATCTTATGGAGGCTGATGAACCAAGGACATATGATGAGGCAATGAAAAGCTCAGATTCTGATAAATGGCTAAAAGCCATGAAATCAGAAATGGATTCCATGTATGAGAACCAAGTTTGGAATTTGGTTGATGCATTGTAAGAGGTTAGAATAATTAGGTGCAAGTGGGTCTTCAAGAAGAAGACAGACATGGACGGTAAAGTAATTACCTATAAAGCAAGGTTGGTTGCAAAAGATTATAGTCAACGGAAAGGTATTGACTATGATGAAACCTTCTCACCGGTAGCCATGCTTAAATCTATAAGGATACTCCTTGCCATTGTTGCTCATTACAATTATAAGATGTAGCAGATGGATGTAGAAATAGCATCCCTGAATGGGGATTTAGACCGGGATGTGTATATAACACAACAAGAGGGTTTTACATCTCAGAATGGCTCAAAGGCATACAAGCTATAAAGATCCATTTGTGGACTTAAGTAAGCATCCAAGAGTTGGAATATAAGGTTTGAGTAGACAATCTGGGAGCTAGATTTCTGTCCAAATGCAAATGAGCCTTGTGTTTACAAGAAGGTTAGTGGGAGTGCAGTCATTTTTCTAGTTTTGCATGTTGATGACATTTTGCTAATAGGAAATGACATTTCTTTTCTTCAAAACATTAAAGTGTGGTTGTCAAGAAAGTTCTCCAAGAAAGACCTTGGTAAAGCAGCATTTATACTAGGTATAAAGATCACAGGGATAGATCCAAGAGGCTATTAGGTCTCTCTCAAAGCACATATATAGACAAGGTATTGAATAGGTTCAACCTTGAGCATTCTAAGAAAGGTTATCTCCCGATGACAAAGGGGATAAACCTATCTAAGGCTGAGTGTCCGAAGAGAGCTCAGGAGAGAATGGACATGAAGGATATACCCTATGAATCTGCGATAGGATCCATCATATATGCTATGATATGTACTAGGCTGGATGTCTCTCAGGCTTTGAGCTTTACGAGCAGTGTCAGATCTTGGTGAAAAGCACTCGATGGCAGTCAAGGCAATCCATAAGTACTTGAGAAGGACTAAGGATGAGTTCTTGATTTATGGAGAAGTTAACCTCACAATTAGAGGTTACACTAATGTGAGTTTTCAATCTGATAAGGGTGACTTTAAGTCTCAGTCAGGTTTTTTGTATGTGTTAAATGGAGGGGCAGTATGCTGGAAGAGCTCCAAGCAAGAAACTACTGCTGATTCAACCACAGAATCTGAATACATTGCTGCATGTGAAGCAGTAAAAGAAGTTGTCTAGTTAAAGGGATTTATTGGTGATCTCGGTGTGGTGCCTGAGGCTATTGATCTAATTACTTTGTATTATGATAACAATGGTGCCACAGCTCAGGAAAAGGAACCACTATCTCATTAGAAAAACAGACATGTATCTAGAAAGTATTATATAATTAGGGAGATTATTGATGCTAAGATAATAAGATTAGAATATGTACCCACCGAATAGAACCTCACGGATGGTCTGACAAAGCCATTGACTCAATTCAAATATGACCACCATGTTAAAGCATATGGATTCAGACATATGGCTAATTAGCCTTAGTGCAAGTGGGATTTTATTGGATATGATGTATGCCCTTAAGGCAATTAGGGCGATATATCTTAATTATGTAATAGTACGAATAATTTTTTTAATCAATAAAGGCATTTGTTCTTTTATTTATATCAATGTATTTCTATGTATACATATTATATCTGGTTAAATATATTCATTGATGTATGTATACAAAAGTCCTTGACACATCGTAGCATGAAGTCAGAGAAATTATAGTTGGACTATATTTGGAGGAACCTACTTCATGTGCAATTATGATTATGTTTAAACTATCCCTAGTCATAATTTCATCAAGAAAGGATATTAATGAAGCAGAAAGACTAGCATGTGGTCAACTTTCTTGGAAAGGGACCAAGCAGCCAATCTCTTAAGGACTGAAGGTAGTGCCTTAAGTTTGACACATGGATATCTCTGGGAGATATTTTGGAGACCGCAGTGAGATAAACACTTGGTATATATATCAATGTGTTAGTGTTTATCTTCATGCAATACACTTTGCGAATGTCCTTGTACTTTTGATGCTAGTTACCTTATGTGGTAGTATTGCTATACTTTGGGTCTCATTAATTTAGGGTGCTATGGGTGATTATAGGTATAATGATGACAACATGTTGGTAAGCTATGTAGTCGGAAAGAATCCATTGCTCCGTATATAATAAGGAGTTGTACCTGGCCACTTGTTGAAGTGATGATTGCTATAAACCTCTGATCAGAGTATGTGTTTGATAGAAATGGTTTCTAGTCAAACACACTATGGTAAAAGGCAATACACTTCAGTAACAAGTAAAGTACTGGGATAGGTTGGAGCAAACTCGCTATTAATGGGTTAACACTTTAACCAAATCCTGTAAACCAGATGGTACTAATATTAAAGAATGGGACGAATTTATCGCACTAGATAACTATTGCATTAACCGGGATTAATTCATAAGCATAAATGATGTTCCGAGTAATGGGGGATGGTAGTCCCTTGCTAGAGGCGTACTTATGAGCGAACGACATTCTGTGCGGCGGCTGCGAAGCTGGGCTGGTGGACCGGCCTCTTTAAAATAACGGGGGATGCGAGTGATGTGATTGGGAAATGGTTTTGCATATTTTAATGCTCAAAAGATACGAGATCAAAATACCGTACTTAAAACAGAGTCACCACCCGGTTCAGCTTAACCGGGAAATTTTTGGTACGATTTTCCCACCGGGTGGTTGGACCATATCTTAAGTAGAGATTCCCAGTTCAGATGATGTTATCTATTTTTCATTAGGCCAAGTTAAGATACTTCATTCTTTCTTAATCGGTTTGATCCATCCTATTTATTTGTGTTTTCAGTTATTATGTTGTTTTCGCATTTGTGAGGCAGTTGAGGCAATGAATAAATTGTTATAGTCATCCAAAAATAAATGCAGAAAATAAAATTATTACAAGGCTTTCAAGTCCTATACATTTTACTATGCGATAAATAAAATACTCGAAGGCCTAATATACATCTACCTACAGAAAATGGTTAGCACAGATATGGTACGTCATACGAGATATCTCACGAACCACATATAGTTAGCAAACCAAACAAGACCTGAGTTTGCGTGAACATGGCATATTTTATTTATAATATTATAAAGCTCAGTTGGATGACTAAAATGAGATTTGAACAGCGTTTGTGGGAAAATTCCATTTTAAACCAAATTTTAGACTCGATCGTTGTTTTAACCGGATTATTAGTGAAAATGCCACATGTTATGGGGTGGGGTCTGTTTTTAGAAGGTTTTAGACCTCCATCATTGTACTGTATATCCTAGTTTCGGAAAATAAACTAGGTTGGAAATGAATGAAATAAAAATAGCTGTCCAGAAAGTCATGCCACCGACGATACGACTGATGCCGCCGGCGACATGGTTGATGTCACTAGCGATATGGCTGATACCGCCGGTGACATCAATGATGTCGTTAGGGGCATCAGTATGTAGGCAGGCTACATGGCTTTCTAAGTACCATAAAGAAAGGGTTCCACAAGAAAGTGAGGTCTTTGGGGAATGTGATGCCACCAGTAGTATCAATGATGTCTCTAGCGACATGGGTGATACCGCCAGTGATATCACATGTCTCCGGTGACCTCAATTTCTTACAGCAGCAGCGGGCAGCAGTAAAACATGACTGAAAACCAAAAATGAACACAAATCAACAAGAATCAGTATAAATCAATAATATTAATGCCAAAGAGCTATGAGACTCATAATTTTTACCTCAGGGTCGTGAATCCACCTCTTCGTGAACCGAAAAGAAACACCTCCAGGGAGCTTGTAACGATGATTTTGTAGTAAAGTTTAAGAGTTCTAAGTCTCTAAATCCTATTAAGTTGATTTTAACGAAAATACCTACTGATTTTAAGCTCACAATCAGAGAGTTCAAAGAAGAAAAACCCGGAAAAATGGATTAGAATCCTTTTTCCTGCCTTATCTGATTCTTATCTCACTAAAATCTATTTTCTCATTCTAACATTAAATTTCCAATCTTAGATGGTTTCATACCCCTCTCCTCAAAGCTCAAGGTGTGTTTTTATAGGCAAAATGGGGTGGTTTTCGAGACCTTATTGACCAATTCCACCGAAAGTGGCAAGAAAAGTTATCTATGCAGGGTCCGTTTTGGGCCATGCCGCTGGCGACATGGTGATGCAGTCGGCGGTATGGCTGATGCTGCCGGCAGCATCATTAATGCCGCCGACGGTATGGATGATGCCGCCAGTGGCATCAGCCTCTAGCAAACCGACAGCCAGCAAGCCCATAAGCCCAAAAAGTCACCAAAAGTGGTTAAAAGTGGGTCAAAAGACATCTTTTTTAAATTTTAATGATATTTTAATGGGTATTTAGAGATTTACTTTAATTTAGGTGTAAATCATCGATTCAAGCTCCCACCAGACGTGTTATCGGCTACGCCAAACTGGATTCTACCCAGTATAAAATTCGAATGGAATATTATATTGGTAATAAAAATTATAAAGAGAACTTTTATTATGAGGCATTAAAATTGGGTACACGTCATCATCGTCTCGTGAGAGGGACTGCAAAATCCAGTGCTCACAGGCTACCCCTCAGGGGATCACTGCTGCCACATATCAGTATGATCATACGAAAGAGCAAGGGATAGGAATGATACCTGATGGATGACTTCTTTGCCACTTGGTGGGACTCGTGTTTTGCGGAGAGATTGCCCCTTGGTCGGACCTATGCTTTATGGATTGGTTGCCCTTGGTCGGACTTATGCTTTACGGAGTGGTTACCCCTTGGTTAGGCTTATGCTTTACGGAGAGATTATCCCTTTGTCAGACTTAAGTTTTATGGGGAGATTGTTCCTTAGTCGGACTTGTGCTTTGTGGATTGGTTGCCCCTTGGTCGGACTTGTGCTTTGTTAAGAGATTATCCCTTGGTTGGATTTGTGCTTTATGGGGAGATTGTCCCTTAGTGGGACTTATGCTTTGTGGATTAGTTGCCCCTTGGTTGGACTTATGCTTTGTGGATTGGTTGCCCCTTAGTCGGACTTATACTTTGTGGAGTGGTTATCCCTTGGTCAAACTTGTGCTTTGTGGAGAGTGGTTGTCCCTTGGTCGGACTTATGCTTTGCAGAGAGGTGAACCCAAACATAACATGTACAGGGTCATCCCGGGACCTTCAATTGGCATTCTAAGGGTGAACCCAAAGGGTGATACGTATAGAGACTGTATCAGGGACCTTCAGTTAGCATTCAGGGGTGAACCTAAAGGGTGATACATACAGAGACTGTATCAAGGACCTTTAGTTGGCATTCTGGGGTGAACCCAAAGGGTGATACATACAGAGACTGTATTAGGGACATTCAGTTGGCATTTTAGGGTGACTCTAAAGGATAATACATATAGAGACTCTATCAGGGACCTCCAGTTGGCATTCTGGGGTGAATTCGAAAGGTGATATGTGTAGAGACTGTATCGGGGACCTTCAGTTGGCATTCTGGGGTGAACCCAAAGGGTGATACGTATAGGGTCATGCCATAATCTCTAGGTAGCATACAAGATGAGTGTATTGGGTTTGCGATTGTGGCTTTGTGCAAGTTCTAGGATGTTAAGGCTAGAGCCGGGATTTTGCCAAGGATGGCTGAAAAAAGGCATGGAGATAGCTGATATTGCCGGCGGCATGGATGATGTCGTTGGCGGGATAGAATGATGCCGCTGGTGGCATAAGTGCCATGTGGGAGCTTAGATTGGACAAATAAGTTCAAAATTCAAATTGAAGGTGGTCATGATACCGGCGGCATGACTGATGTCGCTGGTTGTATGGATGTTGCCGCCGACGGCATGTATGCTATGTGGCAAACTTGACTAGTGAAACAAATTCAAAATTTAAATTAAAGGAGGCGATGTCGCTGATGGCATGGGTGATGTCGCTGGCGGTACGGAGTGATGCCGCTGGCGGCATGAATTGGGCAGTTTCAAATAAATTAAAACTCCTCGAATTCTGTGCAGTAGTTTAAAAGGAAGTAAAACTCCTTTCTCTTCCTCATTCTACAAACCATACCTCTTTGCTCCATTCTTTTCCAAATCTTCCAATTTTCTCTGCTATTCCAACAATGAAGAGAATTGCCAAGGCTTTTAAGGGAAAATTTCCTAAGCCTAGGGAGAATCTGCCTGATTCCTCCATTGAGGGGCTAAAAATTCTCCCAGTTCCTGTTGCTTACGGCTTGAAGCAGACAACCAAGATGTATGGGAATGGGATCAATTCCTCCATCACCAATCTAACTCCTGAGAAGGAAAAACATCTTTCCTACGTCCAGGTAATCCTGCAAAACTCAAATTTCTTCTATTTAGGTTAAGTTTTAATTCGGCCTTAGGCTCGGAATCATGCAATGATAGGAGTCATAAGCATGAAATAGATTGATTACAAACTGATATTGCGTAATTTAGGTTCGATTTTAACTATTTTTTAGGCTTATTATTAGATTTATTGTGATTATTGTGGTTTTGGTGCGATGAATGCAACTTTTGGGGAAAACAAGTTCTGCCCGCAGGTTGTGATGTCGCCGACGATATGAGGGATGTTGCTAGCGGCATCAAGCCTTGCAAAAAGGCCTAGGGAGGTGTGATGTCATTTCTGATTAAAGTGATATCACCGGTGATATCATCCATGATGCCAGTGGTATGGAGTGATGTCGCCAGTGACATCACTTCTAGCAGAAGAAACATCAACAGCCTTCCAACAGGTTCCACTGATGAGAAAATAAATAGGGACTTATCTATTTTGCTTCTAATTTTTGTACCCGCACGAACTAACTTATACCGGAGGCATGGGCATCTTCGATGAGTAGTGGCACCATATTTCAAAAAAGGATCCCGAACTTGTAGTAGCTATTAATGAGATGGGCTTCAGGGACTTAGCCCAAATCATGCCGATGTTAATGCTAAAGCTCTCCCATCCGACGGTGATAGCTCTTACAGAGAGGTGGTCTGAAACCACCCACACCTTTCACTTCTCATTTAGGGAAGTGACATTTATGCCCTCTAACATTATAGCTATAACCAGGCTCCCCTGGATGGATGAGGTCATTCACTTCGATGCCCATATGGATAAATATCACATCAAGAGGCCCATGGTGAGGTGGGTGAAGGAGCTGTTTGGTTTGAAGCCCGCCTCATGGCCGCTATCTTATAGTGAGCTGCACCAATACTAGACTAGGGTAGATGTGGTGCCTGAGGATGAGAGAGATGCTTACATCTGCTCCTTCATGATTTCTTTGCTCACTGCGTCGTTTTTTTCGATCTCAGCTAGCAAGATCAACTACAGGTTGATATCCACCGTGGAGGATGTGGCAGGCATCAAGAAGAAGAATTGGTCGCGTGCCATCCTAGCACATATGTACCATGGGCTGGATGTGGGAGCCCGAAAGAAGGTGAAGGCTCTTTGAGTTAGCCATTTGCTGATGCAGGTATACCTCTCTTAGAAGCATTTTACTTGATTTTTCCCATTTCGTATGAATAGTTTATCTGCTGCGGCCATTTTGGACTAATTGGTTGTTTGCTTGTGTAGGCTTGAGCGTTCGAGCATCAGATCCTCTCGCCGGTTGGGTTCTTGACTACTGAGCCCCCGGGTTCTCATTTTCTTGCCCAATGGTGCAGTGGCATTAGTGGGAAGGCCAAGTATTCCACTAGCTATTGAGAGTCACTGAGGTTTGCACGGTTTAGCTCGGTATATGATGCTTTGGTTTAGACTCCTGTTTCACACATTAGTAAACAAAATGCATTTATGAATTTACATTATACTTACATCAATCATTTCAGCTGATTATTGGTATAGCTTATCCTGGACCCATTGGATAGGGTGGAGAACCTGTTGTAAGTTCTGAGGGTCAGGAGAGAGGTAGACGACCGTCGGTTTGTGATTTAGTGCCCTCTGTCCCAGCAGTGGTACTTGGGGGAGCACGTCCGGGGCTGGAGGCTTGTCCTCATTACCGCCAAGCCTATGCCCGCTGATCCTCCCAAGGGTTTATGGTGGCCCCATTTGATGATCACATCCGAGGCTGACAAAGCTGACTATATCAAGGGGAATGGCCGAGTGATCCCTAGCGTCTCTCGCCTTTAAGAGCATCACCCGTAGCGCTTTTTGCCCATTTTCCCTCAGATCAAGGATAATAATACGATCGAGTTTCACAACAAGAAGAGGATGGATGAGGAGAAGAGGAAGCTTAAAGGGATAGTTGATGTTGAGGAGGAGGAGGAAGAAGAGGAAGAGGAGGAAGAGATGGAGGTAGAAGGCAATGTTGTGATCGAGCCTGAGGGTGAGGACGAGGCAGGCACAGATGTAGTTGGCGGGAGTGCACTGATGTCCCAAGGAGGGCAGCGCTCTTTTGAGGTATGATTGCCTTTATGTGCATCATTTGCAATCATCTGGGTTTAGGAATGTTGCTGATGTGTGTCTTTTGTGTTTTTCAGGAACTTGCGAGGAAGAGAGGCCGGGATAACCAGAGTGGGATGCAGTATTATGGTGTACTCAAGGGGAAAAATTTCGTAGAAGGGCGGCTGGTCAACCCAATGGAGTCCTAGTTCCTGTTGATGAAGTCCAGAGGCGAGTTCCAACCCAGGAACATAAGCTCGAGCCGGTATGCTCCAATCTTTATGCCAGAAAGCATCACTTGTGTAAGGCCTGATAATTGCTTTCTTGTTTACCCTTGCATGCATGTGGTTAATGATTTGCCTTTTAGACTTTTTAGGTGGCGCGGAGTCATGTGGAGCAACTGGCAAAGAACAATTTTGCTCTCGGGGACACGCTTATCCGGCAATCGCTGCTTATTTAGGTACATCCCCTGTTTATGCCACACCAAAATAAGATAAGATGCATGTATAGATGCTATGACTGAAGTGCATTATTAACGGTTTCCTTTGTTTGCAGGATTTCTTAGCCCTTTACTTATCAGACGCTGATGCGGCCTGGCGGAGATACAAGGAGGAGACTACAAAACTCTGGCATCATGTGAGCGACCTTGAGGGTTAGCTGGAGGCTACCATTTAGGAATAGAGGAGCAACCAAAATCTAGATCGCGCAACACCAGTCGTAGCGGAGTGAAGATGTTCGCCGACCGATGCCCGTTTATTACGGTAGAGGAGTCCAGCAATGTCTTGATGACTGAGAGAAGAGAGGAGGATGATGTTGATGATTGGCTAGTGACCCCAAGGATGTTTCTTCCCACCCGGCCGGCAGTGGCGGGTATGCCTAGCTTTATATTTTCATTTCGCTTTTTGTTTTAGATTTCGGTTTGTACCCTTGATACATTGGGGTTTGAATAATTTGGACTTGTTGTTTGGTTTTGCTTTGGTAGGCTAGATATTCGGGATTTTTGAATGATTTATGCCCTCAGGCTTTTTACTTTGAATAAAATGGATTACAGTTGATCAGGTATTTAGAAACAGATTATTGGATTGTTTATAGGTTTTGTATGGGTCTGTAATGAAAAACATGCTTCTGATGCCACCGAAAATTAACTCCATTCCGCCGGTGGCATGACCCATATCGCCCACACTCAATCAGCTAAAATAATATAGACAGGGTTGCCTTAAAGCTTATATCGTCGATGACATCACTCACATCGCCGGCGGTATCACCTTTCCAGAAATCTGATTCCAGCAATTCTGCCAATTCCTGTCATGGCAACCCATCATCAACAGCTATTAGGTTTTCTGCAAATTTTGTGAAATGCGGACTGGAATAAGCTTGAAAAATTTAGACTTTAGGGGTTTTGATATGTCACGGCGTGGCCCGTAAACCGCGAGTTCCTTCAAGCGGCGCTATCTTTTTGGGACCCAATAGACCGCGTCTTTCGATTTTCCTCGTTCGAGCTATGCTCCTTACTTGAAGAGTTCCATGCCATATTGGGGGTACTATACCCTTAACGCATGCCCCTAGCACTACCGGAATTTCATTTTAGCGCGGGTGGAGTTCCTTGAGGGTTACGGAATTTAGACTCTGTAGATCCATTTTTGTCCCGATTGTCTAACAAACTTAGGTTTCAGCTCGGAGTAGTTTTAGAGTGGTGCCAATCTCACCTTGCTTAGTCGTCCATGGTGGCATTACTTCTCATAGCAGAGTTTTTGTGCAGAGCGAGCCCAATTGCTCCGCTCAGGCTGATTTCACTCAT
Source organism: Euphorbia pulcherrima (assembly GCA_947683365.1). NCBI lineage: Eukaryota > Viridiplantae > Streptophyta > Magnoliopsida > Malpighiales > Euphorbiaceae > Euphorbia > Euphorbia pulcherrima. The sequence goes on from CANTUS010000016.1 coordinate 13,926,627, forward strand.
CAGCTCCACGTCGACAGGGGCTTCTCCCATGGCTGTGGGGTTGGCCGATGTTTTGCTGAACATGGATGCCGCTTTCGTTGACCCGGCACTTATTAGAGATTAGCTCATATTACTACAGGTACCTTTAGTTCTTCCCAATTTCGCACGTTTCCTTCCCCAATCCTTACCTGAATTCAAATTATAGGTATGGATGATGGAGAAACTGAGGTTGAGGGAAGCACCATGAGGCAATTAAAAGAAGTACCTACCCGTTCATCTGAGGGAGAGGGGGCTTATGTAGGCTGATTTTGATCAGCTGATATATGATGATTGGGTGCCTATTTTGAGAGGGTATACTGACACACAGTTTCAGTGGGTTAGTCCATAGTGGAGGATTTAGGACGTGGTTGTAGAATCCTGGGGAGCTTGTGTTCAGTTGATAGGTCTAGAGAGATCTTCATTCTACACCCCTTACCGGTTGTGCCGTCAGTATGGCAAGAGGTAAAGGATCCTAATCAAGCTGCCCCATAATCAGATCAAAATCTACAAAGCTAGGTGGGTTAACCATATCTAGGAGAAGTAGTCTGGGGAACCTGTATTTAAGATTCTGGATTATGATCATGTGGAGACCATCGAGACCAACACACATTATAGAGGATAACTTGCTGAGATAAGATGCTTGATGACCCATCGAAAGTGGTCGCGGGCCCATTTCAACGGAGAGCGTGTGGAGCAGGGGGAGGAGCCCCTTTTTACTACCACATCAAGGCGGATCTCTTGGTACTATGATGATGACGCGGGAAGCTCAGTTTGAGACCCACTTTTGTCAGTTATATCTTTTGCATAGGCTAGTCGGGGCGACTGACCTATCAAACTTTGTCTCATTTTTTTTGCTCATTTGATGTGGAATAAAATGAACTCTGTACTAAGCTTGCTGGAGTTGTCGTAATCCTATGAATACAGGATTCACATAAGCATAAGCATTTAGATTTCAACAAAAGACATACTTTCGTTAATTGAGATAAAATAAAGTACAAGATGTTTGGTTGACATTCCTATTGATTTAACTCCTGGTGCCTACTAGCCTAGATTGGTTTTCTAGAAGGCACTCAGTCTTTGCTCATATACCCTAACTTTTATCCAGATCGCCCTTTTCAGGGTTTTGATCTAGCGGGTTTGACTCACCCCCTAATTTTTGCACGGCTAGTTTGCAGGATGCCAATCGTCGGGTGTCACCCTAATTTTTGTCCAATCAGTGAAAGACTGAAAGGCGAGTGATTATGATGTACATATTTTTTGGTGTGCCACTTTTCTGATTCATTTCTTTTGAATCAGATATGATAAGGCCTAAGACTATCTTGGTTCATGGGGTTCACAAACTCATTCCCATCCATGTCCATAAGCTTAACTGCCCCTTTCCTAAGCATATTCTTTACCACATATGGTCCTTCCCAATTTCGCCCGAATTTTCCCCTCACATCAGTGGTAGAATGTTTCAGTTATTTAAGGAGAAGATCAATAGCCTTCAGGGGGAACTTCTTGTGTCTTACCCGACTGTTATATCCTTGAGCCATACGTTGCTGGTACCTCTAGAGGTTGTCGAGGGCCTTTAACCTCTGCTCATCCATCATGTTTAACTATTTAAATCTCTCCCGGGTCCATTCAGATTCTTTTAACTTAGCCTCCAGGGTGACTCTTAAGGAGGTCACTTGAGTTTTAACTGGCAAGACCGCTTCCACCCTGTAGACTAGGGAGAACAGAGTTTGGCCTGTCGGGGTGCGAATGCTGGTGCGATATCCCCAAATAGCAAAATGTAGCTTATCTACCCAATAGTTGATTATGTCTCTAAGTGGATAGAAGCCAAGGCGACCATGAACGATGATGGAAAGATTGTAGCAGACTTCATCAAGGTTAATATCATCTACAGATATAGGATACTGAGACTACTCATCAGTGATTGCGGTACACATTTGTACAACAAGATGATCTCGACGTTACTAGCTAAATAGGGAGTGAAGCACATGACTTCCATGGCATACCACCAACAGATAAAGGGACAAGTTGAGGTGAGCAACAAGGAGGTCAAGCTCATCTTGGAGAAAATAGTCAATCCTAATAGGAAAGACTAGAGTCTCCATCTCTTTAAAGCTCTCTAGCCAGTCTGCACAGCATGGAAAACCCCATCGGGATATCTCCATACGGAGTTGTCTATGGGAAAGCATGTCATTTGCCTATCGAGATTGAGCATAAGGCATACTGGGCCATCAAGGAGACCAATTTTAGGCTCAATGCAGCCAAAGAGCATTGGAGGTTGCAACTACATGAACTCAAGGAGATCCATCATGATGTTTATTAAAGGAATAAGGCCTACAAAGAGACCACTATGCGCCACCATGATCTTTTTGATTCCAGAAAGGTCATCAATGTGGGATAGAGAGTCCTCTTATTCTAATCTAGTCTTAAGCTATTCCTTGGAAAGTTAAGGTCCTAGTGGGCTGGACCTCACATCATGACCATAGTGTTTCCACATGGAGCAGTCATATAGAGCATCGAGACTGGGAAAGTTCTGAAAGTCAATGGGCATCATCTCAAGCTCTACTATGAAGGATTCCAACCTCACTCCTAGGTAATAACTCTCATAGAGACCACAGATACCACATTATGATCTCAATGTGGTGCACCGAGCTTACCGACCTTAAACAAAGTGCTCTTGGGAGGTAGCCCAAGCATTTCTGACTCTTTATCTCTCGCTTTTAGTTAGCTTTTATTAGTTGTATCTAGACTAGGACTGATTTCTCTCTTTGCTTTTGTTGCAGGTTTAGGTCTCTATGCACTCTCTCTGGAAGTTAAAACATCACACGCCAAGAGATGTGACTGATAAGATAGGGATGTGAAGGGACTCACGCAAATTGATGCATGCACAGTGGGTGATGTGGCAGTCATGCAAAGATCATTAAGATTTTTAACGGATCAGTACCCAAAAAGACCGTGATTACTACTGCTCCTATTAATGCCCCTTGAGCCACCTTTGCATGCCTAAAATCCCTACTTAAACCCCTCTTCACTCTCAATAGTCATGCTCTCCTTCAAACTCTCAAAGCAAAAACCTCTTTCTCCTCTTTGACAAACTTTCCTTTTTTAACCACTACCAAAAATGCCGCAATGGCCTCAAATCAAGAAAACCCCCTACCAACCCCATAACTAGTGAGGTCATGATTGGCAGCATCATATGCGACTCTACTCCTTTCACCATCACAACCACTCCTGTCGCCACTATTCCGATAGTAGAGACCTTCTCCACCGTCATCACTACCATCACCACCATGGCAGATCTTAGTTTCGCCGCTCTTCCGCTGCTACCACCGCCATCTCTATAGCACCATCTACTGCTATTTCTACTCCCACCATCATGGTTAGCCTGCAAAAGACCACGGTGATGCCAATCCATGGCATTCCTAGTCCTGTCACCTTTGTTAGTACCACCGCTACCCCCGGTGAGGCTCCTCTCGCCATTGATCCTATCTCCACCATCTTTCCCACCATCGCTGAACAGGAGGAGTCCGACGAGACTCCATTGAAAAATTAAAAGAAAACTAAGGGAGGGGCTAAAACCTAAGATGTCCCTGTCAAGATCGATTTCGATGGGGAGAGCGACTATATACCTGCCCCTCCCCCTACCAAAAGAAAGATGATCACCAGGAGCACCGCCAAAGGCCAGAGCTCTAAAAAGGCAAAATGATCAAGGAAGAGAAGACCCCTACTCCCAGTGTAAAGAGCAATATCCATGGCTCTTTTGACCACCCTACTCCATGCACTACTTATGCTCGATTCAAGGGCCAGTCATTGATGCCTTATAAGTCCGCCTACAAAGACACCATGACCACTCTTGGCATGAACCAAGTTGTTATTGACGCCTTTGCCGTGATGTTGTGGCTTCCCCTACTCTTCATCTGTTTCCTCACTTACCAGGAGCTTGTTTGGGAATTTCATGCTACTTTCTAGTTCAAGCAAGATTACACTAGCTATCAAGAGGAGGGGGTGATCAAATTATGTCTCTCTAGGAAGAATGTGATTTGGAGTCTCGACGACCTCAACAAGCCTTTAGGGGTGACTGACCCCTCTGATGACATACGTGATGCTGTTCCTTTTGATTTTAACGCCACCGAGTCCTACTTCTCCCTCTACAACAATGATCCCTGAGTCACCACTTGGAAGCCCGATAACTCCTGAGACTTCTACATTCAAGAGCCCTATATAAGGTATGCCCACAAAATTCTTGCCTTTAACTTTTCTAGTCGCTATAGAACTTTCGGGACCCTAAGTGAGAAAGAAGTGCAAATTCTATGGTGCATGAAGAATAACAAGAAGCTCCACCTAGGAGCCCGATTGGCTAAGCAGTTTCAGTATGTCCTTACCCACCCCAAGAGCCCTCTAATTCTAGGCATCATAACCCTGATCATTACGCATGGCATGGAACATTTTAAGCCTAACCACTACACCAGGACCCCCAAAACTTCAATCCTAGACTTAGAGACTCTTGGCATAATGCTGCTCACTGAAACAATCAATGGGACTACAATTATGCATCCTCCTAAAGAAAAGCCTGCTCTACCTGCCCCCGAGGACCCCCAACCAGACCAGCCTGCTCATGATGACTCTATTCCTCCTACCGCCTACACCGAGCTCCTTTAGAAAGTCACATGTCTAGAGAACCAGTACAAAAACCTCTTTAAAAGCCTTATTAAGATTGAAGCTAAAAATCACAACCTTCGGACCCACTGTGATGCCCTAGAACTAAATGTGAACCTCATCATTCAGGAGTTCAGGATCCGACAGATATAGCGAGACCAGTTGAGTCTCTTTTGCCTCCTTCCTCCTCCACCAGGATAGTGATGTTTGAATTTGCCCTCCTTTTTTTCTTTTTCTTCTTTTTCTTATTTTACATTGAGGGTAATGCTTAGTTTAGGTGTGGGGAGGGGATTTATCTATTTTTGCTTCTTCTGCTTAAATCTTTTCTTATTTTAATGTATTTTTATATTTTTCTCAAGAAAGAGATTTGACAAGGACTCATTTTTTTGCCCTTGCAATTACCTCATTTGCTCTATAACCTATCATTTAGACGTGATGATAAGAAATGCTGTGTAAATAACTAACTGAATAACTGACAGGACTATCCCAATTAACTTAAACTTATATCGAGACCTGAGTTGAACACTGTTATTCTAATCTAAGATTTCTGATACTTACCTTGTAAATTCCTTAATCTCGGTGAGTGAAGAAAAGTGTAACATGATTTTATTGTTTAAAGCACTTTAATCTGACCTTGATTTGATTTAAGTTAGTCCCTATGTATTATAAGATCCTCCTTCGAGACCTTGCCAAACCGGTATCAAATCTTGGTGGTTATTTTTACCTTCCCAATTAGTCAAAATGAGGCTTGCTTGGCTTGCAACCTTGTTTGTCTCTTTCATAGGGCCGATAGAAGAAAGAGCTATCCATGGCTAAAAACCGGTTGAAGCCTCTTTCATAGGGTCGATAGAAGAAATAGCTATCCAAGGCTAAAAACTGGGTGAAGACTGTTTTATAGGGCCGATAGAAGAAAGATCTATCCACGGCTAAAAATCGAGTGATGACTCTTTCATAAGGAATAATTGATGGAAAACGGAGTGGTACCTAAGAAAAAAATGGCAAGGTGCATAATGAAATAAATTGGGTTGGAAAATCTAAAAAGAGCTAGCAAAGTTATTTCGCAAAACTCAAACTTCGGCTAGATGTATCTTAGGGACCCCACCAACTAAAAATGTGCCTCAATAAAAGGTTTAGAAGGATTCTTCTTATGATCAGAGGGACGCGCTTAAATCTAAATCTAGGTATTTATGAACAATAACAATATTTTATGTACTTGTGCTTTTATTCGGTAAATACTCTAGGGTAAAGTTATGAACCAGGTCTTCTTGATGATAATCTTACATTAGAATGCTCGGTGGTCAACAAAGGACCTTGATATAAGTCTCGGTGAAAGAATTTGGTCTCTTTATAGTTATTCAAAGGTTTGCACGGTTTTCCCTTCTTCTTGATTTTTAATGCATACTTGTGGGCAAGTATTAAACAAGTGTGGGGAGATTTGATGGGTTGTATTTTCAACATGGATTTGTGTCTATTTCCATATCATTGAAACCATATTTATATTCTTTATGGCCACTATTACTTCCTTTTCTCTCTTTTTCAAGGTTTAAAGGCAATTTGGAGAAAACATGCAATATTCGGAAGAAAAGAGCCTTTCACCGATACCTAAAGCGGATAGTGGGAGCAATAGCTGGTCCCGATGACTCTAGAACACTTCAGAATGACCAAGATGACATTGATATCGGAGCACACCATATCCAGATCTAGAAGTTTTCTAATACAGGCAAATCCTATTTAGGAAGAGCCCATCTCAAAAGGAAGTTCGATCCCTCTCCTAATTTCATATAGGGAAGGATTTTACTACCATTTGAAGACCAAGACTAAAGGGAAATGAATCCATCAAAATTAATACAAAGAGTCCTATTTTGTCACTAAAGAAGAAGCATAAGGAGGAGCACTCAACTATGAATACCAATGCCGGCGATTTCGAAGAGGACACACAAGAGATACATAATTTCGATCTAGTCTATCATTCAGTCTTTATAGTCTAGTCTTTAGTCTTTATGTTCTTTAATTTTAAGTATTTAGATTTATAGTTTTGGTTTTGAACATTTTCTAAGTTTAATTACAATATAATTTTCAGTTTTATTTCTTTGTTTTAATTTTAATCTTTATATTCTCGGCATGATTTATTTCCAGTCTTTTTATATTTTGGCACATTTAAATTCACCCATGCTTAGCTAGAACTCTTATGGCTTGACCAATTAATGGTCAAGACTAAGTTTAAATGGTGTGAGGACCGCAATTGAATACAGAAATTTGCAAGGTGACCTATTTACCAATTTCATTACTTGAAGGGTTTCATGGTAAGAAAATCACTTGGTCTCGCTGTTTGGACTGATCACTCATTTGGTAAGTATTTATGATTATTGTTAATCTTTTTTCTTGCATTCGTAATTATGCCCGAAGATGGATGAAGTAACAACAGTCTCCATCGAGACTGGAGAAAGGTAATCTTACGCTTGTTGGGAGTGCTTCACTACCCGTTGGTAAGGATTTAGGCTTTTCTAATTTGTATTGCTATTCACCGGTGAGCTCTCTGGCACGAAGTTGAGAGACACAGTGGGTAAGAAGGAGGTCATGGCGCAAAGTATGGTCTCCGTACACAGTAAGGAAGAGTTGCTAGTACTGTACGGTGCATGAGTGCTAGTATAACTAAATCTAGTTCTCGCTGCAATTAATTTCTTATCCCATGAACACCATGATATTCAGTCTTATCGTATATTGGTTGACCCATTATTTCTTATTGTTTCATTACCTGCTTTATTTAGTTTTAATCCACAAATTCCCATCAAGAGCACTTGTAGGTCACACTATGTATCATCTTCTAAGAATAACATTGTCAAATACCGTTCCTTATGGATTTGACCCCCACTCATTGCTAACTACCAGTTTATTTTGAGCAAAAATTTATTTTTGGTGGTCTCGACACCCATCACCTCTTTATTCCAAACTCTTCAGTGCCAGATGCGTACAACTAACCTAGTTATCCTTTATAAATGATTAAAGTTAAGGTGCGTTATCCACATACTCTGAAATCTGAACCTTTTCGGCGAAACACTTCCAAGAGAACAAGTCACCAAGATAGGATTATGATCATATTTATTCCTAGGTAAAGATTGGCAAGAAATTGAATCCTAAACAGCTGAGAAATGAGGATTTACCATAGCACGATCAAACCGACATTGAATCAAGTCAGCCCCTCATCTTCCATTTGTCCATATGAAAGTCAAGCCCTGTAAAGTTAAATCAACCACATCTATCTCGTCTGATAAAGCATTAAATTCTTGACTCACCATCACATTTATTGAACCTCTACTTTTCTAAGGAGCACCATAGACCACATTAAAGTACCTCATTAACATCCAAAGGCAATTAACATTAGCTGATAAAACTGACAAACACCTATTTGAAGTATAATGAATAGTAGCCAAATTACCTCCATAGATGGAGGTCAAGAGAACGTTATTACCCGAGCTAGATGTTTGAAAGCTCACATGTTGCTCAGTACGAATAAACTGAGAATGAACAAATTGTTGAGTAGCAAAACCCACGAAGAAGGTAGCAGTTTATCACTCAAGGCAACCAAATTCACATCCATCATACTACAAGCATGACTGGGAATAGATTAAAATGAAATCATCGGCTTATCACAGAAAAATGAAATTCTGAAGAAAATTCTAAACATAATTGCCTTACCGAGTAGAACCATTTAGAATCATCTGTTTAGTTCTCAACATTCACATTCACATCATTATCATCATCACAATAATCAACCCAGAATTTCCACTCCTTTCTGTTGTAGAATATGAACACAAGTTATAGTAAAGCAATACTGCAAATGCAGTACCCTATCACACATAAGTATATGACACTTATGAGCACTATTTCATTATGAATATAGATGCCTATTTATAGGCTTACATAGATAAGAACTAACAAGATATAAACTTGAATTTGAAAAATAATAACTAATCTACTCAAATCAAATATAATCTAATCCAATCATAACAAATAATTATTTTCTTATGCATAATATCTTAATGAAGTAACAACTTCAAAATCAACTTTTCAACACTCCTCCTTGGCTTTGAAGTTGTAAACTTTTATTCGGTATGGATATAAGCATGATCATGGGCATGGTTATGGTTATGAATCATGAATATTGGTGATTGGCATGATTTTTGGTTATAGGTTATGAGTCATGGGTCAGGGGCATCGTGGGCATTGGTCATGGGTCATTGGTCATGCGGCCTGAGCTTTGAATGTAAAACTCATCCTTTTGTTGTATATCATACTCTTGTTGCATCGTCATGGCGCACTTTTGTTGGTGTTGCAATTTCTTTGGCTGAATCATACAGGTCTCGTAAGAAGATAGCTCTGATTACCACTGTTGTAGAATATGAACATAGGTTATAGTAAAGCAATGCTACAGTTGCAGTACCCTAGCACACACAAGTATATGGCACTTATGAGCACTATTTTATTATGAATATAGATGCCTATTTATAGGCTTACATAGATAAGAACTAACAAGATATAAACTTGAATTTGAAAACTAATAACTAATCTACTCCAATCAAATATAATCTAATCTAATCATAACAAATAATTATTTTCTCTGATTTATGCATAACATCTTAACTAAGCAAAAACTTTAAAATCCACTTTTCAACACTTTCTGCTAAATTTTCAGAATTATACTGACCTGAACTAGCATCATCTGAATCTCTATGATCATCTATCAAATCCACCAAATCATCATCTTGAGAATCCATGTCCAAATCTCTACTAAATCATCTACTAAGGAGTTGGCTACTAAATTAACATCCGCATTTAATGTTGGATCATAGTCAGTTACCTCAGTAGTATGGTTCTACGGGGCAAGCACTTGAGAACTTGTTTTGACTATATGTTATGGGGTTGCATCCTTAATAGGATTATCCTCTGCTGCCCCATCCTTATTTGTATTATTTTCATTCACTAAATCCACCCTAAGACATTGCATTCATATCATTACTGAGAGGATTATGTACCCGTCGCCACTCTCTAGAATGCCCCTGAGAGCGATCCCTAGGCTTAATCCTCTCATCAACTGATTTTCTAAAGCATTCCCTTTCTTGTTATGCTAATAACCCAGCAAAGAATGACCAATTGAGGTACATATTTTATAGAATTGATGAAGATTCTCATAGTTTAAATCAATCCACAATAGTGTACTTTCCTTTTCAACACCAATCATCGGTAGTAGGGGGTTCAGCCAAATCCACATATATTAATAATGCACAAAGTGCCCATAGTCTCCCTCAAGAGTGGCCTTGTCAATATGGGAAAACTCTCCAATAAATTTCAAAATACAAGTTAGGATAGCCGGTCCCAATATTACCAAGGGAGGGGAGCAATGAACCCACATCATAGCTTTAGTAGACTTCTCTTTTGAAGGATCAAAATGAAGCTGCCATTGCTGTAAAGAAAAAAAACCAACACTTTGCTTTGAAACTTGTGATCTAAGAAACCCATGTATCCTCTTACAAAAGAAATCAATCTCGAAGATATGGTTATTCCCAAAACATGATTGAAGGCTCCTTTCAATTCTACTAATTTCTAGTGAGATTCTCCATTTTTGCAAAATTGACCTTCTTATGGGAGAGTGCTCGCATAAGGCGATATGACGTTCAAGAAGTGGCCGAGGAATCTTAACATATGTAAACCCTCATTTGCTACAGATTTTAGCCATTGAGATTAAAGGAGCAGAATCATCGTTCCAAATATCAAAACAATCTTTAGATTTCAAGATACTAATGTAACTCAGTTTACTATCCTCTACAGAGTGTATAGAATCCGTGGGGTTGGAGAGTGTTGTGTTGGGAACTGACAGTCACTATGAACATGCATAAATGGCATAGTGAAATTTAAAAATTTTGTCCCTTGTCCCTATAGGAACTCCTACTAGTTATACATAATTAAATAAAACCTTAACTAAATAATTCACTACTTAGGTTATCATGCATAAGTCTTAATAATGTTGGGACCGAGATATTTTATTAGTTTAGTGAGATATTATTATATCGATAAATTAATAATTTATTAATTTAAAGAGGTTTTATGTATGACCTTTAAATTTCCAAGTCCAATGTACATTCACAAATTAATTGAATTTGTCAAGTTCATTGTTTTTTAAGAAGTAAAAAGTTAGTTCATGGTACCAAAAAATAAATTACAAAAACAAGGTTCAAGGCACATTTCTTCTACATGTACATTAAACATAGTTAGAAATTGATCACTAAATGTTCATAGAAAATTTTTAAAATCACATCAACTATGGCTCCTAAACTAAAAGGTGTTCAAGAGGCTACAAGAAATTGCTTTCGACACTGTAAATACGAGAACTGTTCACAACTCTTCACAACTTTTTTTTGCAGTACGAGAAGACAGTGCCCCAACTCTTAAGTGCAATGAGGAGATTCAAAGATGAACTCGTTATAGATTTGAAGTTCAACAAAAAACAAGTGACTATAGATTCATTTTTTACTAGACAATCTTTGAATCTGGAATCTTTTAGTAATTATTAATTTATAGTTTCGTTGAGACCAATATATATACGCTAGGATTTCAAAAAAGTTATTATCTTATTATTTTATCGATTGGGGTCCAATTTTGTACGAGTCCCAAGTTGAGACTAGACAAATTATTAATTTTATCGAGGTTATTAATTTATTGAGTATTAATTTATAGAGGTTTTACTGTATTATACTAAGCATATTATAAATCTAAGCTATAACCTAGCATAATATATTATACTAAGCATATTATAAATCTAAGCTATAACCTAGGATAATATATTATACTAAGCATACCATAAATCTAAATTATAACCTACCATAAAAACTAAGCATGCATAAAAATAAACTAAGCATAATTACTACGTATAAAAATGATTGATAGAAAAAGACTTAATAATTAAAAGAGAAAAATAACTTACCAGTTAAAAAGTGACTTCTTCCACAAGCCTCTTATAAGTGTAGAAGACCTCTTTGAGTATCCACACGAACCCCACCAATTGAAACCTCCCAATGAGGAAGAACCGCAGAGTTTCGAGTAGCTGCTAAACCACTCACTAGAACAAAAATGGCCTATTGCATCAGTTATTTTTAGTCATTTGCATCGATTTTGAACTGATCAAAATATTGCCGATGTAATAGAGCAAAGTACATTTGCATCGATTTTGAAACCGATAGAATTGCTTCTCAAATGCATCTGTTTTTATGTTAAACCGATGCTTCAGCATCTTTAGCTATTTTCTTTATTAACCATTAACCGATGCATTTGAGTATCTATTCTATCGGTTTTCTAAAAACTGATGCATTTGCATAGATCAATCGAATCGGTTTTTTGCAAAACTGATGTATTTACACATATAATTTGGATTAGTTTTAGAGAAAACCAATGCAATAAGATTTATAAAACAAATGCTAATGCCATCTTTTGAGCATGAAACTGATACATCGTAGAAAAAACATAAATAAACAATTTGGATTGAAGAGAGCCCCGATATACCAATTTGGACCAGTTGATCAAAGTATTACAACCTTCAAATTTCATCTATTAATCTATAATCTATTTAAGAGTAAATCTAATCCATGAGTAAACTAAATAAGCTTGAGCTAATTACCACAATTAACCTAAATAACTAAGAATACGATAAATGAAGTGACAAAGCAAGTGCAATTTCATATAAGATAAGTGAAGTGACAAAGCAAGTGCAATTTCATTCAAATCTAAATCACAAAACAATTAAACGTATCATTTTTATTCTGTTTCTTTTTTATAAGTATATCCATTCTGTTTTTAATCTCAATAAAAAGTATGAATCACTTTGATGTTTGATCAAGCCTAACTAGTCATGATCCATGGATAAATTACTAAATGACAAAATCAACAAATAAGAAGAGGGGCACATGTTCTATCTTAAATTTCTAAGCTGCGATGAAAAATTGGAAAAAAAAGGAATGAAGCTAACCTTGTGCCTAGGCTTGAGGTGATTCATACAAGTTAACTATTACCCAATAAACTTCACCAGCCGAGCTGAACCAAAAGTCACACAACCGTAAAGTTACATGTATTCGAGAGTCATAAAATCTCATTCTATTATTCACACAAAACAATTCATATATTCCAATAAGACAATTTAGTTTAACATGGACAAATTATCATGGAAATGGTAAACAAAAGAACATAATAAAAAGTATCACTACACTCGGGAACAACTCATAATGCACAATCAAAGAAACTAGAATCATATACTTTTCTAGGATAAGTGAACGAGAGTAAAACTTGTTAGAATTTTCAAGAACTAAAATAGTCAAATATATTTAGAAGCATCACAAATCATTTACCAAAGCTAGAACCTTTTTTTGTCTCAGAATATCCATAATCTACTATAGAAACATTAACAAAGATAATGGACAGGCAAATCAAAGTGGAGGAAGACCAACCGGGTTCCTATTTTTGAAAACGAGAACCAGTCTACTAAAACACGAACATAAGTTCAATAAACTTTGCATCAGACAAAGGGATTCTGGCAAACAGAATTTGACTTAAGAAGGAATGAATAGTAATCCCTCTGTCCAATGGACGTAGGAACTATTTTACCTTTTGGACATCCTATAAAGTTAGTGGCAACTCTTATTTTAACTATAAATAAACAATGCTTTAAGATTTCCTATACACAGATTTACTACAGTTTGAAACTTACAAGTTCACAACAAATTAAATACTTTATTTACTAAACCACTTCAAATATTGAGGGTATGATTAGGCAATGTCCTCCTATATTGGTGGTAACTGCATTGGTCAATCAATTAATAAGTAATTATGAATAATACATGACTAGAATTATCTTGTCTTCATGTTAAAGTACTCTCAAATTTCATAAATTATTCAAAAATATAATTTGAGAGCCCAAAACAATATCAATATTTTACTTTCACCTCCTGAAGTTATGATCTATATGCCAATATACTTATTGATCCAGAATTTTATTTAGTACAGAATTTAATTGATCAGCCTGTAAGAGTGCAAGAGAATTTTCTATGAAATGTTATAAATGTCTTGCTGCTCAAGAGTACATAAAGAAACCAAATTTTTTTTCAAAGACATGTGTAACTAAAAGAGTAAAACCTGGATTGATAGTGAATCAAATAGTACCCACTGCATGCAGCGATAATACTAATGGATAATAGCAATGGCATCAGTTCTCTTTTGAGCTACAAGAATAGAACCATGGTTTAACTTAAGATAAATTCATAAATGAACTGAACTTTGAAGTAACCCATAACTTTTGTAGGTTATGAAGCAAAATATGACAGGATTTCCCAATGAAGAAGGAAATAAAATGCAATTTAGTTATTAACCGGGGCACAAATTTAGACGCCACTATCAAAAAGTAAGTATACAAAAGTCCAGCTAAAGATGTCTATCTTAAAATTAGACACAGGTAAATGTCCATTGCAAACCCTCCATCACTTGGCAGTGTCAAATTTATAAATCTAAATACACAATAGCAATGAAACTGAATGGGTAGAAAAATCTCATCAATGAGCAAGCAGAAATCTCATACAGCTTACATAGCAGAAATATTATACTCACTAGAATAATAATGAAATGCTAAACCCAGAAAAATTCAAATCTGAGAAATTGATAAAACAAAATTGAGCAAAAGCATATCAATCAAAGCTTACATAGTACAGAATCTTGATTCGGTGAGAGTCGACAGTGAATCCGATAAGATCTATTTACACAGCGAACCCAAATCCAACATAAAGTTTATTGAGTTGCAGTTCTATCTGATGTAGTCAATCTCATTACGAACTAATAAGAAACTTACATGACTAAGGCACAAAAGGTAGGTAAAATATGCTAAACTTCGGTGGAACTAAAAATAGGAGGCAAAGGACTGCAGAAAAAGGAAAAGGACAACAATATACATGTGCCCTCTAATCAGATAAGATGAATGTGTACTCTGCATTAAGTATCAACAAGTGCCGCTCAATAATCCATCTTTTGTAAAAAGAGTAATATTGGTCTTTCCCCTTAGTCAAACTAAGTTACAGAGCAATTCAAACATGGATTTTAGTTCCTAAATTCAGTATAAATTTCTACAGAGTTTCAATTTCTTCCCATTTTCGCAATAACGGGTGAAAAGGTTAGTAATAAATCTGCATCAAAACCAGATTATTGAAAGCAATTTCTTTGTCAGTACCATCAACAAACACATAATAGGCATAAAAAAGGCATAAGACTAATCAGATCAACATCCAAAATATCAAAATAAAACCATAAAAATGAAAAGAACCCATATGATAAACTCACATAAAAGGTAAAAACATGTCAAAAGCATAAATTGCCAACTACCCACTTACAATTAGAGCCTGTAAATCTGCAATTGAAGGCGAAGCAGAAGCAGAAGTAGCACCAATATCAGCATCAACTTCATTAAAAGTAGAAGAAACAATCAGGGGAAGAGGAGGAAGAGGAGTATAAATAGTGGGTTTTCTCCTTATATCCCAGGGCTAAGATTTCTTCGGCCTTGTTTTCATGTGATGTGCAGTTGCCTCCCCAAAATATTCTTGAAAGACAATAAGAAGCAGAAAAAGGGAAGGGAAGCACCGGAGAGCAAGTAAAGGCAAAACTAAAAATGATGGAGGCAAAGGACGGCGAAAGCTATTGAAAGAGAGAGTTTGAACTTTGGTAATGTGAGGATGTGAGTTAAATATATGTAATTTTAGGGTTTTTAATTACTATTAATTCCATCAATTTTTTAAAACCCGTATAATTGATAGTCAATTAACCTACATGTTTTACTTAATTGCCAATTGCATTGGTTGCATATGATACCAACTTATGTGTTAGTTTTTATAATAAAACTTATGTGTCGGTAAACCGATGCATTTGACACACCATCACTTCTATCGGTTTTACTTAAAATCGATGCAACAGACATAAAACTCACCACGTGCATCGGTTTTTTGAAAATTGATGCATTTGATGAGCATCAAATGCATTTGTTTAGCAATAAAACTGATGCTTCTCATAATGCATTATTTTTCTATTATCATTTACATCGGTTATCTGTAGAACTGATGTAAATCTGGTGATGCAATTGCCTATTTCTCTACTAGTGACTCCTAAAACCCATCCAAAAATATAGAATAGAGGTTCCCACGAAAATTAAATTTAGGATCCTCAAACTATGATCCGTGACGATCAAAAGTTCTTCTATGCCGGCTCAAGAATCCTAACTGAACATCCCCAAAAAATAGCACAAAGAATGATGCTTGGAATGAATTGAAAAGGGGAGAGGGCATGCCTATATATAAGCTTAGGGGGGAAAAAATCCTCCCCTAAAACAAATGTGGGATATACATTTCACGAGGGTTAGCCCGCAGATCCTACTTGATCCGCAGGCTTCCTCAAGCGCGCATAACATGCACCGCACACTGCGCACATCCTTACAACTGGGCTTGCTGGATTTCCCATAAGCCCAGCTTGTGGGGTGCACATTGGGCATGCCAAACACTGCCTAGCAATGCTGGAATGTTGTGCTTGTGGACTCTCACGAGTGCTGCCTCACAGCGTTTGTGAGCCCGTGCTACAAGCTTTCATGCATAGTGCCTCGTAGCTCGGTGCGATGCTCGCAAGCCCTTTGTGCACTGGGTCCAACCCATTCGATAAAATTTCCCTTCAGTCCCTTTTCAAATATTTATTTATTTTATGACCCTAATACTAGATATGATGTATGCCTTTAAGGGAATTAGGGCGATATAGCTTAATTATGTATTAGTATGAATAATTTGTTTATTTAATAAAGGCATTTAATCTTTTGTTTATATCGATTTGTTCACGTATATTATGACTGGTTAAAATAAATTCATTGATATCTATGTGTAAAAGTCCATGACAAAAACATAACATGAGGTGAGAGATATCATAGTGGGCCTATGTTTAGTGAGAGATGCTTCATGTGAAATTATGATTATGTCTAAACTATCCCTAGTCACAGTTTCATCAAGAAAGGATATTGATGAAATAGCAAGACTAGCATGTGGTCAACTCTCTTTGAAAGGGTGCAAGCAGTTAACCTCCTAAGACTGAAGGTGGTGCCTTGAGTTTGACACATGGATATATCTGAAAGATATATTGGAGACTGTAGTAAGATAAAAATTTGGTGTTATATCAATGTGTTAGTGTTTATCTTCATGCAGTAGCTTTGTGAATATCCTCATACTTGAGATGCTAGTTACCTTGTGGTACTGTCGCTATTCTTTGGGTCATACCTATTCACTCATTAATTTAAGGTGCCATAGGTGATTACGGGTATAGTGATGAGAGCACGTTGGTAAGCTATGTAGTCGGAAAGAATCCATCGCTCCGGATATATTAAGGAGTTGTACCTGGCCACTTGTAGAAGTGATGATTACTATAAACCTCTGATCAGAGTATGTGATTAATAGAAATAGTTTAAGGTCAAAACACATTATGGCGAAAAGTAATATACTTCGGTAACAAGTAAATAACTGGGATAGCTTGGACCAACTTCGCTATTGGTGGGTTAACACTTTAATCAAACCCAATAAACTAGATGGTACTAGTATTAAAGAATGAAAGGAGTTCATTGCATTGGGCAACTATTGTATAAATCAGGATTAAGTCATAAGCACTAATCACGTTTTGAGTATTGAGGGATGGTGGACCCTTATTAGAGGTGTACTACAGTCGTTTAAGGTAATTGAGTTCTATTCACGATCTAGAACCTCGAGCAATTAGTTCCTATAGAACAAGGATTGGATAATCCTCAACAGCTGAATACTACAGGATCTTATAAGGTCACACACTTTGGACTTTCATCGGACTGAGTAAAGAATTAATAGACTTGATCTATTACGAGTATTAAATATGGGATGGATAAACTATTACCTGGTTAGACCAGAGATTTTATTTTGATCCGTAACTAATTTTATTAGGGTAATAAATTAAAGTATCGATTAAAATGATTAGATAATTTTTTATTAAGCGAGATATTTATTTTGACCAGTAACTAATTTATTTAAGTTATAAATAAATAAATACTAAATGGAGAGGAACTGAAAAATTGTCGGACTGGATTGTGAGGGTGGGATCCTGCGTATTTGGGCCATGTACGCATTAGATGTCTATGTGGGCTACCTAAGCCACACCAGCCATTGAACTCATAGGCTATAGGTTGCGTACGCTGCATGTGAAGTGCACGCGATCCTATAAAGCCAGCCCAAATAAGCGCTACCCAAAGGCAACGCTTGTGGCCCAATGCTACCCGCAAGCTGGGCTTATGGGAAGTCCCGCGAGGCCCATCCCACCGGACAAGGAAGGCTTGTGAGAGCATTCCATGTATAGCGACAACACGGCTTATGGAGCTAGCCAGGTTGGCTTGATCAGCATGCGGATCCCTTGGGATCTGTGTGCTTACCCAAGGGTGGGATGTGAGTTTTCCCGTCCCGCATTTAATTCGGGGAGCCCTTGCTCCCCCTAAATAAACCAAGCTCCTCTTCTTTGTTTCTTGTACCACTTCTTCCTATAAGCTCTAATTTGAGATTCTAACGCATTTTATCAAGACAATTTAGAAGAATAAAAATTAAGGTGTCCCTTTAGTTAATATTTTGGGTGGGTTTTGGAGTGGTCTAGCAGCTACTCAAAACTCTGTGGTTCTTCCTCATTGGGAGGTTTCGGTTGGTTGGGTTCTAGTGGATACTCAAAGAGGCAGTCCTACACTTAGAGGCTTGTGTAAGATGGTTTTACTAAAGCATGCTTCAACTGGTAAGTCTTCTACTTCTCTTTTAATTATTAAGTCCTTTTCTTGAAGCGTTTTAAGACTTAATAATTAATATGCTTAGGTTGCTGTGAGCGGACAACGTTTTACGGGCTGCGAGGCCAGGCGGGAGGTCTGGTCTCCCGAAAAGGATGTTGTGATAGTGATTTTGAAAATGGTTTATCATGTTTTAATGTCCAAAAGATACGAGATCAAATCCCGTACTTAAAATAGAGTCGCCACCCGGTTCAGATCAATCGAGAAATTTTGTTACGATTTTCCCACCGGGTGGTAGACCATACCTTAAGTAGAGATACCAAGTTTGAATGATGCTGTCTATTTTACATTGGCCTAAGTTAAAAGATTTCATTCTTTCTTAATCAGTTTTAATCCACCCTATTTATTGTATTTTCGGTTTATATATGGTTAGCATGTTATTTAGCAAGCATTCAAAGCAATAAATAAATTATTACAGCTATCCAAAAAATAAATGCAGAAAGTAAAATAATAATTATTTCCAAATCTTATAAAATTTTTCATGCAATAAATAAAATACTCAAAGGCCTAACATTCATCTAAGCTAAATCTACCTACACAAAACGATTAGCACAAATACAACACATTATACGAGATATATCATGTATCATGCATAGTTAGTAAATAAAATAAAACCCAAGTTAGATTGAATATGGCATGTTTATTTACAATATATGGAGCCCGGTTGGATGGCTAAAAATGAGATTTAAACGACATTTGTGGGAAGGTTCTATTATATCCATATTTTAGACTTGATTGTTGTTTTAACCGGATTATTAGTGAAAATACCACATGGTATTGTGTGAGGCCTATTTTTAGAAGGTTCTGGTCCTTCGTCATTGCATTGTATATCCTAGCTTCGAGAATTTAAACTAAGTTATAAATAAATGAAAAATAAACTGCTGTCTAGAAGGTCATACGGCCAGCGGTATGACACAGGCCGCCCCATCAATGATGCCGCCGGCGATCTGGGTTACACAGGCAAGTTGTATGACATTCTAGATACCATAAAGAAAGGGTCCAGGAAGAAAATGGGGCTACTGGTGGCAAATGAGGCCACTACCGGTATCAACGATGCCGCTGGCGGCTTGGTTGATACGCCGGTGGTTTTAAATGCCTCCAGCGGATTCAGTTTCTTGCAGTAGCTATTTTTGGCCGAAAAGCGACCAAACACCCAAAACTAAGCATAAACAGCAACTAAAATGTAATAAATAAGAAAACAAAAATCAAAGAGCTATGAGACTCTGAATTTTTACCTCAGGGCCGTGAATCCACTTCTTTATGATCCGTATGACACCTCTGGGGAGCGCAAAATGATGATTCGGGAAGTAAAAGGGAATTTAAGGCTCTAAATCCTAATTTGGTGATTTCTAAACCTAAATTGCACCTAAATATCAGAGAGTTCAGTAGAGAAAAACCAAGAAAAGATGAATTGAATCTTCTTTTCTTACCTTTTCTAAACTCTATCCCACTAGAACTAGCTAAATGTTCAAAATCTCCTTAAGATTTTGAGTGGTGGAAGTGTTGAACCCTTAAAATGGTTGGAAAATGCTACTTATATAGGCTAAAATCCATTGGAAATTGCCTTGGCTTAGTTATCCATTGGATATCGAGCAAAAAGACATGCAATTGTTCTACAGCTGAAAGCTATACCGCCAGCGGTATCAGCGAGGCCTCCGACAACCTCACTCTCCTAACAGGTCTACAAAGCTAGCACGAATCGTGCCTAAAATCAGGGAAAGGGGGAGGAAATCTGGCAAAAGGTGATTTTGAAGGAAAAAATAAAATATTAGGCTCCTTTTTGACTTTTTATGGCTATTTTGGACTAAAATATTTTTTGGGTGCCAATCATTTGTTTGAGCTACCACCGGATATGTTACCGTACATGTCGAACTGAATTTTTCAAAAAATAAAATTCGTAGAGAATTTTATATCAGTAATAAAAATTCCGAAGAAAAGAATTTTTATCGTGACAAATAAAATCAGGCACACATCATCATCATCTCGTGAGAGGGACTGTAAAATCCAGTGGTCGCTGGGTGATCCTCAGGGGATCGCTGCTGCCACATGTTAGTATGATCGCATGAAAGAGCAAGGTTTTGGAATTGTACCTGATGGGTGATGGGGTTTTGATTCCATTTATTGACTCCATTTAGTGACTGGTTTGCCCCTTGGTCGGGCTTGAGCTTTGTTGGATTGCTAAGCGGGGCTTAGGCTTTGTGATTGATTTGCCCCTTGGTTGGGCTTGAGCTTTATTGGTTTGCCAACCAGGGCTTGGGCTTTGAGATTGATTTCCCCTTGGTCGAGCTTGAGATTTATCGATTTGCCAAGAGGGGCTTAGGATTTGAGATTGATTTGCCCCTTGGTCGGGCTTGAGCTTTATCAGTTTACCAAGCGGGGCTTAGGCTTTAAGAATGATTTGTCCCTTGGTCAAACTCGAGCTTTAAGATTTGCCAAGCGGGGCTTGGGCTTTTAGGATTTGCCAAGCGGGCTTGGGCTTTTCGGATTTGGGCTTCTAGGATTTTCCAAGCGGGGCTTGGGCTTTGAGATTGATTTGCCCCTTAGTCGAGCTCAAGCTTTGAGATTTGCCAAGCGGACTTAGGCTTTGAGACTTTGAGATTATGGTGTGTCATTCCTGCAACAAGTGACAAGCAAAAGATTACACTGATTTTAGATGACATTTTTACTACTTGATCGATTTTGTGAAACAAAAAATATTTTTGCCCCTTCAATCAATAGTAAAAATGTAATAATAAAAAGTATAAAGGGTTTCAGAAATCCTAGGATGTCAGGGCTGGAGCTGGGATTTCATCGAAATTGCTGAAAAATGTAGGGGGAAATTTTGATGTCGCCGGCAGCTTGGCTGATGCCGCCGATGATCTGGATCTATGCTGTCGGTGATATTGGTGCCATATGGCATCTTTGACTGGTCATAGAAATTCAAAATTCAAACTGGGAAAGTTGAGGCCATAGGCGTCATGACTGATATCGCTGGGGACCTGACTGATGCAGGGGAGGGTATGGACGAACAATTTCAGATTAAATTAAACTCCTCAAATTTTGCACGGGTGTTTAATATGGGATTAAACTCTTCTTTTGCCTATTTCTGCACTTACAGAAGCCGAAACTTCTCTTTTTTCTCTCTACTCTTCAAGAACTCAATCTTTCTCTTTTCTTTTGATTCTCAACCACGAAGAAGATCTTCGGACGCAAATCTACCAGTTCTAAGTCTGAGGAACTGCCTGCATCTTCCATTGAGGGGCTGAAACTTTGCCCTATTCACGTGGGTTATGGCTTCAAGGATTCTGATGTTGTTTTTGGGTATGGGATAGCGGCTCCAATCGACGATCTTGTCCCGGATAGGAAGAATCATATCGCTAACATCAAGGTAATCTTGCAAAACTCAGACCTTTTTGTTTTATTTTTTCTAGACTCAAAAACTTGTAGATTTAAAGGTCAAAAATAACAGATATGTGTTAGAATGCATGTTTATAGGCTTATTTTTACTTGATTTATAATGTTTTTATGCCTTGGAACTGATTTATTACGATTTTGGTGATTTTATGCGATTTTGGGCAAAATCTGCATTCTGCTCGCAGAAACGATGCCGCCGACGACATCATCATTATCGCCAGCGGCTTCAAGCCTTCAAGAAATATGGGGAACATGCTATATCATTGCTGGTTTCAATGATGTCATCTATGACATCGTCTATATCGCCGGTGGTATGGCTGATGTCACCGGCGGCATCACTGCCCCAATAGTGGCATCAATAACATCCCAGAAGAAAAATGGCATGGAATTTGAATTACGTAGCTGATTTGTTCCTTTCCAATTTTACAGCCACTTACCCACACTTTAACTGGAGACATGGGGACCATTGGTGAATGGTGGAAATATATTGATGAGAAGGACGCGGTGCTTACGGCTGCGATTGATGATACAGGATTTAGGGATTTAGCCCAAACCATGCCTCTTCTAATGCCGAAGCTTTCTCATACGGCCTTGACTGCCTTGGTGGAGAAGTGGTCTGAGACCACTAACACTTTCCACTTCCAGATTGGGGAGGTTTCTATTACCCCTTCCGACGTGGTAGCAATGACTGAGCTGCCATGGATGAAGGAAGTGATTCATTTTAATGTGTATATGGAGGGGAACCACCTTAGGAGACCGGTGGTAAAGAGAGTGACCGAGCTGTTTGGGTTGAAGCCCAAGGTAGGACTGCTGTGCTATAGGAAGTTGAATGAGTACTGGAAGGAGGTTGGAGTGGTCCCCAAGACTGATCAGAATGCTTGTGTCTGCTCCTTTATTATTTCTTTATTGAACGTGTAGTTCTTTCCAGTCTTGGGCAGCAAGGTCAACTATGGGTTGATTTTAGCAATTGACGATGTTAAGACTGTTGGGAACTAATAGTCAGATTGAACATGCATAAGAGGAACGGCGGAAATTCAAAATTTTGTCCATGTCCCCAGGAACTCCTATTAATTGCATATAAATTAAATAAATCCTTAACTAAATAATTCTCTACCTAGGTTAGCATGCTAAAGGACTAGGCATAACATAATTCCAAATTATATCCCAGCACATTTATTTTATACCAAGCATGTTATAACTCTAAGTTATAACCTAAGCATAATTATTAAGTCTAAAAACACTTAACGAAAAAGACTTACTAATTAAAAGAGAAAAAAAGAACTTACTAGTTGAAGCGTGCTTTTGTAGATACTTCTTGCACAAGCCTCCAATTGTAGGATAGCCTCTGTAAGTATCCACACGAACCCCACCAACCAAAACCTCCCTGGGAGGAAGAACTGAGAAGCCTCGAGTGGTTCCTAGAGCACTCTAGAAGCCTCACCCAAAAATATAAACTAGAGGTGGCCAAATAGATTCAGGTTCCTAAAAATAACTTGCTCAATTAACCAAGAGATTAATTATCTTGCTTAGGATTTATGCTTTAAACTTGGTACAATTTGAAAGGAAAGGGGATAGCCTATATATAGGCTTGGAGGAGCCAAAATGCTCCCCCTGTGGGCGATGTGGGATGGGAGTAAATACTCCCATCCCATGTGCACACAGCGTGCACACTCTATGTGCCAAAAGGCAACATGGGCTGCGCATGTTCAGCCCATTTTCATGGGCTGCCGTGAGCAATGCCCAGCATTGCTCGCACAGCTTTCGGTGTACTCCCGCACACTCAAGCCTGTACAAAATACTTTTATACTCTCGGTCCAATTAAACTAGCTAATGCTAAATTCCCCTTTAATCCTTTTTCAAATATTTATTTTCTGACCCTAATAAATTAGTCACCAGTCAAAATAAATTTCTTGGTCCAACTAAAATTGATCCAATCAATTATAATTTATTTATGACTCTAATTAATTAGTTATCGGTCAAAATAAATACTTTGGTTTATCCAAAATAGATCTAATCAATTTTAACCAATCAAATAATAATCCAATTATTATTTAAGTTATATATTTTGTAATAGAATAAATCTATTAGTTCTTTACTTAGTCCGATGATGGTCCAATGTGTGTGACCTTATAGGATCCCGAAGTATTAAGCTGTTAAGGCTTAACCAACCCTTGTTCTAATGGAACCATTGGCTCGATGCTCTAGACCGTGAATAGAACTTGATTACCTTAAACGACTGTAGTACGCCTCTAGCAAGGGTCTACCATCCCCCATTTCTCGGAACGTCATTTATGCTTATGACTTAATCCCGGTTAATGCAATAGTTATCCAGTGCGATAAATTCCTTCCACTCTTTAATATTAGTACCATCTGGTTTATAGGGTTCGGGTAAAGTGTTAACCCACTAATAGCGAGGTTGTTCCAAGCTATCCTAGTAGTTTACTTGTTATCGAAGTATATTGCCTTTTACCATAGTGTGTTTCACTAGAAACCATTTCTATCAAACATATACTCTGATCAGAGGTTTATGGCAATCATCACTAAAACAAGTGAGCAGGTACAACTCCTTAATATATCTAGAGTGATGGATTCTTTCTAACTACTCAGCCTACCAATGTGCAGTCATCACTACCCGTAATCACCCGTAGCACCTTAAATTAATGAGTGCATAGTAATGACCTAAAGTATAGCAATAGTACCATATAAGGTAGCTAGCATCTCAAGTATGAGGACATTCGCAAAGCTTGTTGCATGAAGATAAACACTAATACATTGATATATATACCAAGTGTTTATCTTGCTGCGGTCTCCAATGTATCTTCCAGATCTATCCATGTGTCAAACTTAAGGCACCACCTTCAGTCTTTTGGAGATTAACTACTTGGACCCTTTCCAAGAAAGTTGACCACATGCTAGTCTTTTCGTTTCATCAATATCCTTTCTTGATGAAACTATGACTAGGGATAGTTTAGACATAATCATAATCGCACATGAAGCAGGTTCCACCAAATATAGTCCAACTATAATTTCTCTTACTTCATGCTATGATATGTCAAGGACTTTCGCATACATCAATGAATATATATTTAACCAGCTTTAATATATATATATATATATATATATATATATATATATATATATATATATATATATATATATATATATATATATATATATATATATATATATATATATACATACATGCATATTGATATAAACAAAAGATTAAATGGCTTTATTGATTAAACAAATTATTTGTACTATTACATAATCAAGATCTATCGCCCTAATTGCTTTCAGGGCATACATCCTATCCAATAAACTCCCACTTGCACTAAGGCCAATTGGCCATATGTTTTAATCATATGCTTTAACATGCTGGTCAAGTTTGACTTGAGTCAATGGCTTTGTCAGACCATCCGCGAGGTTCTGATCAGCTGGTACATATTCTAATCTTATTATCTTAGCATCAGCAATCTCCCTGATTATATGATACTTTCTGGATACATGTCTATTTTTCTAATGAGACCATGGTTCCTTTGCCTGAGCTATAACACCATTGTTATCACAATATAAAGTAATTGGATCAACACCCTCAAGCACCACACCGAGATCACCAATAAATCCCTTTAACCAGACAGCTTCTTTTGTTGATTCGCATATAGCAATGTAATAAGATTCCATGGTTGAATCAGTAGTATTTTCTTGCTTGGAACTCTTCCAACATACTGCCCCTCCATTTAACACATACGCAAAACCTAACTGAGAGTTAAAGTCATCCTTGTCAAATTGAAAACTCGCATCAGTGTAACCTTTGATTACGAGGTCACCTTCTCCATAAATCAAGAACTCATCCTTAGTCCTTCTCAAGTACCTAAGAATTGCCTTGACGGGAATCCATTGCTTTTCACCTAGATCTGACTGATATCTGCTCGTAAAGGTCAAATCTTAAGAGACATCCGGCCTAGTGCATATGATAGCATACATGATGGATCCTATCGCGGATGCATAGGGTATATCCTTAATGCTCATTCTCTCCTGAGCTGTCTTCAGACACTCAGCCTTAGATAGGTTAATCCCCTTTGTCATTGGGAGATAACCTTTCTTAGAATGCTCAAGGACGAACCTATTCAACACCTTGTCTATATATGTACTTTGAGAAAGACCTAACAGCCTCTTGGATCTATCCCAGTAGATCTTTATACCTAGTATAAATACTGCTTTACCAAGGTCTTTCATGGAGAACTTTCTTGACATCTATACTTTAACATTTTAAAGAAGAGAAATGTCATTTCCTATTAGCAGAATGTCATCAACATACAATACTAGAAAAATGATTGCACTCCCCCCAACCTTCTTATAAACGCAAGGCTCATTTGCATTTGGGTAGAAATCCAGTTCCCGGATTATCTAATCAAACCTTATATTCCAACTCCTGGATGCCTCCTTAAGTCCATAAATGGATCTTTGTAGCTTGCATACCTTCGAGCCATTCTGAGATGTAAAACCCTCAGGTTGTGTTATAGACACATCCCGATCTATATCCCCATTCAGGAATGCCGTTTTTACATCCATTCACCAAATCTCATAATCATAATGAGTAGCAATGGCAAGGAGTATCCTTATGGATTTGAGCATGGCTACCGATAAGAAGGTTTCATCATAGTCAATACCTTCCTGTTGACTATAACCTGTTGCAACCAACCTTGCTTAATAGGTAATTATATTACCGTCCATGTCCGTCTTCTTCTTGAAGACCTATTTACACTCAATTGGTCTAACCTCTTACGGTGCATCAACCAAATTCGAAACTTGGTTCTCGTACATGGAATCTATTTCTGTTTTTATAGCCTTTTGCCATTTATCAGAATCTGAGCTTTTCATTACCTCATCATATGTCTTTGGTTCATCATCCTTCATACGATATAGTTCCTTATCATTAGTGATGATAAACCCACCTTTATCGGGACCCTTATGAACACGACCTGATCTTCGCAATGATTGTGTTTTGACAGGTTGTTCTTGGATCATACTCTCTTGTGTATCTAGAATGGGGTCAATTAGTTGATTATCTGTTTCTTCCTCTTGAACTTCAAGTTCAATATTGCTCCTACTGACTTTTGCAAGTAAGTGTTCCTTTTCTAAAAAGTGAGCATTCCGAGACATAAATACCTTTTGTGCTTTAGGTTGGTAAAACAGATATCCAATTGTTTCCTTTGGATATCCAATGAATAGACATTTGTCAGCCTTGGCATTTAGCTTATCTGATGCTATCCTCTTTACCATAGCAGGACAACCCCAGACTCTTAAGTGACTTAGAGATGGCTTTTTGCTACACCATCTTTCACAAGGTGTAAAATCAACTAATTTAGAGGGCACTCTGTTTAAGATATAAACCACGCTCTCTAGTGCATATCCCAAAAGGATTTACTAAGAACTGCATGGCTCATTATAGACCTGACCATATCTAATAAAGTCCGATTTCTCCTTTCTGACACTCCATTGTGTTGGGGTGTATAAGGAAGGGTCCACTGGGGAACTATCCCATTTTCCTTTAGATAATCCTGAAACTCTCGACTTAAGTATTCTCCACCTCAAGTCGATCAAAGTGTTTTAATACTTTTCCCAACCTGTTTCTCTACTTCAGCTTTGAATAGTTTGAATTTTTCAAAACTTTTAGACTTGTTCTTCATCAAGTACAAATAAGTAATCGTCAATAAAGGTTATGAAGTAGGAGTATCCTCCTAGTACCTGAACACTCATTCGACCACACACATCAGTATGTATAAGTTCTAATGTACTTGTGACCCACTCACCCTTTCCTTGAAAGGGTAACTTTGTCATTTTTCCTTCAAACCAAGGTTCACAATCACCATTAAGACTCCAAGTCTATTGGACCTAAGTCTCCACGCTTATGCAGCTTCATTAAGTGATCTTTGTTTATATGGCCTAAACGATAATGCCATAAGTAGAAGGAATTCTCATTATCTAATTTTCTCCTAGCAATGTTTATATTTGAGAATATGATTTTGTAATTACGAATATCATTTGTCATAGTACAATAAAATATCATTTATAACTTTGATAATACCTTTTATCAAATTGGAAAAAATTCCATCTGCTGTGAGGCAGGAAACAATATTTTATAATGACAATTGAAATTCATTCTTTTACAAATTTTAGGGAAATGGAAATTTCAAGTTCCTACATCGATAGCAGCCATCAAGCTGTAATGATTTTCTATAGGTACAACTCTCCTTTTTGCCAAACCTCTACTTCTCAATAATATCTATACCTTCATATGGACATATGATTCTCATTAGGTATTCCATACCAATTTAGAATTCCCTTGAGATGTAGAATTTCTCAATAACAAACACCTTGAAGTGGAAGCTTTAGGCCTCCTCTTCTCATGCTATCAGACTTTAGCCATTTTGATCTTATTTCCAATATCCCATATTGATATGAAGATCTTGTTTCCAATATTTCATGTTGAAAACAATCATTTTATCTCCCAGATAAAATTCTCAGTATTCTTTTTACTTTTCGCTTTACTCTGCTCCATCCCACTCCAAAACTAGACACCATGTGTCCCTTTACTTCTTTGAGATATGAACCACTTAATTTTCTGACTAATTGGTCAACCAATTTTCCATCAAAAATATTTTGGTTCAAATTTTCCACCAGGGAAAATCATTTCTCAAAGATGTAAAGACACAGACTTTCAAGTCCATGATTTTATAATGCCCTTGTAGCTAAGGTAACATGGATCCTAACATCTGACTTGATATTTATCCTTGTCTCCTGCCAGCTACTCACATAAGGTAACATGGATGTAAATGACCTCCAAGGTGTTGTATCACTACAAGAAATTTGGTATTTTGTGACGCACTGAAATTGTCATGAAAACTCGTTTTTTCGTCACCATAGATAAAAGGTGACAAAAAATCATCGTCACAGGCTTCGTCACAGCATGTCCGTGGTATTTTGTTCTTATGACAATTTTCCAGTTTGTCATAAAAAATTTGATTTTATATGACGAAATATCACATGTGTCATTGTATTTTTTTGTTTACGTGACAAATATTTTGTCATTTTATTAATTTTTTTATCATTTTTTAGTATCGTTCGTCACTAAAGTTTTATATTTATATGACAGATTATATATTTTGTCATCTTAAATTTCAATTATAGTGACGAACTCCAAGTGAATACAATACCTACAAAGTTCTAGTGACACTTCCTTTGTCACAAATAATGCTCAAGATTGTCACTATAACATATAAGTTGTCACAATAAAGCAACTATATGTGATAACTTTAGCTCGTCATGGTATGAATATCTATTGTGATGCTTTTATACATCATTATATATATAATATTGTCATAATATGTACATCATTCTTGACGAGTTATATCGTCCCATGTGATTAACTTTGATGACAACATATTTATCGTCATAATAAATAATTGTGACGAAGTATTGCGTCATATAAAAGATAATATAGTGATGGTCTTCTATAACATTTTGTGACTAAATTATAATTGTTACAAATAGTTATAAATTTTGTGACAACCTTAACTCGTCACTACATGAATATTTGTTGTGATGTTTTTATACATCATTAAATATATAATATTGTCATGGTATGCATATATTTCTTGACGTTTTTTATTATCATGTGTGACTAAAGTCATTTTATGACAAAATATTTTTGTCATTAAATATTAATTGTGACAAAGTATTTCGTCTTATTAAGAATACTATAGTGACAATTTTAAATAATATTTTGTCACTAAAAATTATAATTGTTAAAAATAATTATAAATTTCCGTGACAAAATATGAATTTATTATAATATTTGGTGACAAATAATTAATTCATATAAATTAATTATAAATATATTTAACCCTAAAAAAGGCACATAATATTAAAATTATCTAATAAAAAAAACCACTTGATAAAAACAATCATGTCTTTCTAAGAATATGTTAAACATAATAAACATAGAAAAATAAACTTCTTAAACTAAAACAATCAATAAAGTCTAGTAAGAACATCTTCGTTTTGCTTCTCTAGGTCCATCAACATGCAACTTGTAAGTCAAATACCTAAATGAAAACCAATAATAGTTTATTTAGCTTTATGAAAAATTTTAAAATCAAAACAAGTTTATCATTTGCAAATAGATATTTGACCTTCTATATCTGTCTCTTTATTAGCAGCCATGAATGCCATTAACTTTTTTATGTCAGCACCTTGCTCACGTAATTGATCTTCTTGCTCACTTAATTTATTTTGCATGCTACTCACATTTGATGTTAGCTCTTCCACTTGTGCTTCCGAATTTTTAAGCTTTTCTCTTGTATCAAGAAGTTCATTTTCTAATTGATGTGTAACAAAATCATGTTTACGTGTGCTAGGAGGTTTAGGACCATATCCAAGGCCTTTTATGTAACCAAATACACGTCCAAGAACCTCCCGAACTATTTCATCTGCGGTCTTTGAAATTTCAACTTGATTGTACTGATCTTCCTTTTCTTTCATTAGTTTCTAGTAAAGAAAATCAACAAATGTTTCTTATAGCTAATATGAAAAATATATATAACTTGAACTTGTAAAGACTCAATTAAAATGAATACAAATTTAAGTTACCCAATTATCTTCGGCTCCTTTGCTAGACCAACCCTTTTGATCCGAATGGTGGGTGCGTTTGTACAATTCAATTGCACCACAAGGCTCTCCATTCATCTCTTTTTCCTAAGGAATTCAAAAAGGACAAACACAAGTCAAAAGTTTAATTTATCATTTGAATAATTCATATACAATTATACATGGCAATCAAGTTGAATTACAGACTTACAATTTCTTTCGACCTAACAGTAAATGCCTTTCTACCAGAAATATGTGGAGCCTTGACTTCTTGTCGATTTTCTGCATTCACTCTACTTGCATGCTATTAAAGGAGTAATATAACAAAAATCAAAATCAAACATGTATAAATCAAAAAAAAATTATACATCATATTTTCAAAAAAAACATGTATAATTCATTTAAAAACATATTATTTAGATTTCATGCATACATAGTTTTGAAACTAAATTACATTAAATAATATCTAGTTTCATACTCCACTTATTAGTTTCTCACATTAGAAACACAAGTAAATGTGACAAATTCATAAAATATAAACCATTTCCAAAACAACAACTACTAACATAAATTTCATATCATATGATAAATATGAATAAAGATAAAGCATATAAAGTAAGAAAATTTTGGAGGACATAACCTTAAATTTTTCTGTGGTGAAATGGTCACACATGTCCTCCCAATGTGTCTGATCGCCACAAAAGATCGGCCTATGTCTCTTAGCATCTTCTAAACTTGCACAATTCTGAAAATGCTTGTGATACTTGTAACGTTGTTGTCGACTATTATTTTGGACTCGGTCCATCAGGCTATCCATTACTCCAGGATCATTGGTATTGATATCCATATGAATCTAAAAATACATAAGAGTAAATTAATATGCCTTAGATTATATAGAATAATTTATGGAGGTGTTTATATTTTCGAACTTACATTCAAGTGGTCAAAGACTGCCTTGAAATCTTTTTCTTTATCAAGATCTTTCCATTTTTTAGGCACCAGAAGCAAATCACGTGCCACCACACCAATCTGGCTAGCAAGCTTTGCAGATTCATTTGCATTAATAGGTCTTCCTATTAATGGATCCTCGGTGATTTTCAATTTATTGCCAGAAGCTATGAATGACTTCATAACTCCCTTCCCCATTGTTAGGCCACGACCTCTTTTCTTTGAATTATTTCCTGCATGTGTAATAATAGTAATTAATATTATAATTTCTATAGAAAATGAAAATACATGTTTCAATTGTTCGAAAACAAAATGTATGCATAAACCTGTTTCAGTGGATGGAACTTGAGCAATTTCAGTTGATTGAACTTGAGAAGTTTCAGTTAATTGATCTCCTGGGATTTGAATTGGTTGGCTATCACGAAGCTCAGCTGATTCTTCTACATTTTCGTTATGACTAGTTTCTCCAACTTGCTTAGAGGTTTGCGATTGAATTGAGCGTCTAGCATTAAGAAGGTTGTTTGCCCGATTTTTAAGTCCCATTAAGCCTCTCTCAATCGGTGCATCATGATTTTGTATAACTGGAGAGAACATAGGACTTTCTTTTCTCATTTTCTTAGACTTCATGCCACCAGGATCCATTTGATCCAAAGAAAATATGTTAAGGTTTGTGTGATTCTAAGGTTTTCATAAGAACTTGTGATAAAAATTGAGATGGCGTACTGCTACTAAAGGAAAGATATCGCAATTATTATTCTTGCACCACAATTCATTATTTCCAATACTCCTATTTATTTATTGTTTCCAAGTTATCTTTATATTCCTATTGAGTATTGTTTCCTGGTTATAATCTATTTAGAAAATTTTTATGTATAATTCAATTGAATAATACATTTGGCATATATTGACCCGCCAAATCTTCCCTCCAACTGAAATATGTATCAAATTAAGCTAATAACACGTTTTAAACAAATAAAAAAAAGAGGTAGAGTTGGACAACATGACTATGTATTCCACTTTTATATTTTTTTATTTGAAAAATTCTTTTCTTTTGAAAAATCCACTTACGTATTTATCTATTTACTTATGTTAATTATAAAAAAAAGTGATTTACTTCACTATAATTATTGATATGAATTTTGTTTTATATTATATTGTATAAATATTTTGTTATGATGTAGTAATTTATTATTTATTCTACCACTATATCCACTATTAATTTGTTGTATTAATATTCTCTGCGATGAAATTTATATTATTATACAAATATGAACTTTTAATAATCTCAATAAATATTAACGAGTAATTCATAATTATAAAAAAAAAGTTAACTCAATGTTTCAAACCAACAAGCTATGTTAAAATTTCAAAGGCAAATCCTTATTGTAGATGCATAATAAACAATTGACATTTTTCTTAGACTTCATGCCACCAACAGTGTGGAAATTTTGAAAAAGTCCAACCAATGAGTGAATGATCGTGGCATTGACTATCAAATTTAAAAAGAATCTTGCTAAAACTTCTTTTAAGTCCCTGTAATTTTAATTCAACAAAAAAATACCAAAAATTTGAAAAGTCAAACCAATGGCATAACGACATGTGGCATAAACTAACAAAATTTCAAAACAATATGACAAAACTTCTTTTAAGTCCTTGTAATTTTAATTCAACCGAAAACACCATCTACTACAATTAATTTCAAAAAAACTTTGATAAAAATTCATTTAAGTCCATATAACTTTTATCATATAAAAAATAAATTTGGTATAGAAAATTTTTAGAAAATGTTAATGGAACTTCCTGAAAATGTGAAAAATATGTTTCGAGGCCTGGTTTCGTAAAAAATTGAAACATCCCAAAAAATCATGAAATATTTGGAAAATAAGGAAAATAAATTTGGTGCAAAATTTTTTAAGAAAATGTTTTCGGAAGGGCCCGAAAATGTGAAAATACGTTTCAGTGCCCGGTTTCATAAAGAATCGAAAAATGCCAAAAAATTATGAAATATCCGTAAAATAAAGAAAATAAATTTGGTGCAAGAATTTGTAAGAAAATATTTTCGGAAGGGTCCGAAAATGTGAAAATACGTTTCGGGGCCCGGTTTCGTAAAAAATAAAAAAAATCCCAAAAAAATATGAAATATTCCGAAGATAAAGAAAATAAATTTGGTGCAAGAATTTTTTAGAAAATGTTTTCGAAAGGACCCAAAAATGTGAAAATACGTTTCAGGGCCCAATTTTGTAAAAAATCAAAAAATCCCAAAAAATTATGAAATAACCGGTTAATAAATAAAATAAATTTGGTGCAAGAATTTTTCAGAATATGTTTTCGGAAGAGCCTGAAAATGTGAAAATACGTTTCGGGGCCCAGATTTGTAAAAAATCGAAAAATCCCAAAAAATTATGAAATAACCGAAATATAAATAAAATAAATTTGGTGCAAGAATTTTTCATAATATGTTTTCGGAAGGGCTCGAAAATGTGAAAATACGATTCGGGGCCCGATTTCGTAAAAAACCGAAAACTTCAAAAAAATTATGAAATCTCCGGAAAAGAAAAAAATGAATTTGGTGTAAAATTTTTTCAGAAAATGCCAGCTTTTCAAGCACACTCTAAAGGAGGAAAAGAGTCATTTAGCAATTAGAAAAGAATTTAGGGGTTTTTTAATGATTTTTTTTATTAATTATTGAATTTATAACAAATTTTTACTCATTTTTTTGGGTCAAACACGCGCCCCCTTGGTCAAATGGGAACATCTCACCTACCATGTCAGCAACAGGTAGCATGGATGTCCGTTTTTTTGCAAGTTTAGGTACCTCAGAGGTCCACTTTAAAGTTTGGGTATGTCTAAAGCAAAAGTGCACAAGTTAGAGGGTATTAGAGAGCATTCGGCCATTAAAATATTACAAATATATGGTTTGTGGAGAAATTTATCCATAAAACTTCAATATATGATAAGCCTTAGAACCAACCTGTAATAGTCATCAAAATATTATATACAATGACGATTTAAAGTTATCATTAATTATCATAATTGTGACAACCGTTATATATCGTCATAATAATGCATTATAAATTATGATAAAGTTCAATAATGTCATTATAAAATAAATTATATGACAAAATTTAATATGTCATATTATTATTTCTCAAATTATGACGAATATGAAACGTGATAAAACATTTTTTTTATAATGACGATGGTATTGTCACTAATTGACTTTACCTTGTCACCGTAAATATTTCCCTCCAAATGTTTTCTACAATTTTTTGGCTCCAAAATTTTAAATGACGATAACTTTTTTATCGTCACAAAATTATATAATTAGTGACAAAAGTGAACATTAATAACGACACACAATTAATTTGTCATTAAAAAATAAAAATAATGACGACTTATATATTTTGTCACAATAACGCTACTGATTATGACGAAATCATGTGCGTTGCAAAAAAAAACCGTCATATTATGCCAAATTTCTTGTAGTGTATCCTAGTTTTCTTTGTGTATTTAATGCAAATCTGTTTCAAGCAGAACTGCTTGCATCATGTTGTTTAGATTCAGGCTTATGCAAAGTACATGCCAAGCCCAAGGCTTTGAGGACTATCCCCACATTTCTAAACAAACCCTTTCAAGCTAGAGCCAATCAAAATTAGTTATCAATGCAAATGTTTGTATTTAAATAAAGATTTCAACCTAAAATATAAGAAAAGAAAAGTGTTTAGATATTAGTTTAAGTATATGTATTTAATATTAGGACTTTTAATTAAATACATTTTCCTACTATTTTCTTCCAAATTTGCAATAGCCCATTCTATTAAATTCGTGAATTTTAGCCCAGCTAAATTTCCTAGTAGGTAGCATCTATAACTAGTCTATTACAACCCCCAATTTTATGAGTCAAGTCATAATAGTAAGTCATAGTCGGAATCCCATTCCTTTTGCATCTCATGCAATTGCTAATTCATTCAAGTTCCCTAATCCCAAGAGACGTGTGCTCTTATATTAGTATCTCCTTGAATATGTCTCAAATCTGGGCCTAGCCCCTAGTTTTATGGTGGACTACCTCAGTTCTGTTAAGGCAGACCCTATCTCAAACTTTACAACCAATCAATGTGGACTAGAAGGAACGCTTTGCATAGCACTTTAATAGCCCAAAGAGACCGTATTATATATTTGAGTAAGGAAGACTACAACTTGCCTTACTATATTTACTTAGGGATTTTATTGGTGTTAAACGTCTCACCCAATCTAGGATTTTATCAGATGGACAAAATTATAATAACTTGTATTAATTCAAAGAATTTTAGAATTAATTTATAAGGTCTAACCTTATGTGGTTTTAGCTCTTTATTATAATTATTCCATCAACCTAGATTATATGCAAAATAATTAACACTTTTATTTGTTATATTTATATTGCATTTCCTTTAAGCTTTTATTCAATAAATTTAATTTTTTTACTTTGTTATAGAAACATATATAAGCACCATCTTATATACTAGAAATGAATTAGTTCATATTAATCCCCCGGTTGGTCAATTCGAATTGCACCGATTTAGGTTCCTAAGTAGGAGAGGTGCCCTATGAGGAGTAGATACCAAGTCCAATCCTTAGCTAGAACAAATACGGGCACAAACTTGAAGACCAAAGGATTCTCTTGAACTAATAAATTTCATTCTTCCAATTCATATAAATTGGGAGCATCTATAACACATGTAATTTAAATAAATTATTGACACTTGTATAATTTTAGTAAGTTGAGCAGGCTTATTCAAAATTATTTATAACCATTTTCTAACCTTGAAATGAAAGGCACAAGTTTATATATATTTTTCTAAACAATTAAATAAACAAATCATTTCATTTAGAAAATAATATTTAATTTGCTTCTAACTTAATTATGCACTAAATAGGTAGGCTCTGATACCACTGTTGGAAACTGATAGTAAGATTAAACATACATAAGAGGCATGGTGGAAATTCAAAATTTTGTCCATATCCCCAGGAACTCCTATTAGCTGCATATAAATTAAATAAAGCCTTAACTAAATAATTCTCTGCCTATGTTAGCATGCTAAAGGACTAGGCATACCATAATTCCAAATTATATCCTAGCACATTTATTTTATACTAAGCACGTTATAACTCTAAGTTATAACCTAAGCGTAAAATAACCTAAGCATAATTATTAAGTCTAAAAACACATAAAGAAAAAGACTTAATAATTAAAAGAGAAAAAAAGAACTTACCCGCTGAAGCGTGCTTTTGCAGAACCTTCCTACACAAGCCTCCAATCGTAGGATAGCCTCTATCAGTATCCATATGAACCCCACCAACAAAAAACCTACCCGGGAGGAAGAACTAAGAAGCCTCGAGTAGTTGCCAGAACACTCTAAAAGCCTCGCCCAAAAATATAAACTAGATGTGCCCAAATAAAATCAGGCTCCTCAAAAATAACTTGCTCATTTACCCGAGAGATTAATTATCTCGCTTAGGATTTATGCTTTGAGCTAGGTAAAATTTGAAAGGAAATGGGATAGCCTATATATAGGCTTGGGGGAGCAAAAATGCTCCCCATGTGGGCGATGTGGGATGGGAGTAATTAGTCCCATCCTATGTGCACACAGCGTGCACACGCTGCGTGCCACAAGGCAACATAGGCTGCTCATGTTCAGCCCATTTTCATGGGCTGCCGCAAGTAATCCCTAGCATTGCTCACACACCTTTCGGTGTACTCCCGCACACTCGAGCCTGTATAAAATAATTTTATACTCTCGGTCCAATTAAACTCGCCAATGCAAAATTTCCCTTTTAATTCGTTTTCAAATATTTATTTTCTGACCCTAATAAATTAGTCACCAGTCAAAATAAATTTCTTGGTCCAACCAAAATTGATATAATCAATTATAATTTATTTATGACTATAATTAATTAGTTACTGGTCAAAATAAATACTTTAGTTTATCCAAAATTGATGTAATCAATTTTAACCAATCAAATAATAATCCAATTATTATTTAAGTTATATATTTTGTAATAGAATAAATCTATTAGTTCTTTACTTAGTCCGATGAAGGTCCAATGTGTGTGACCTTATAGGATCCCGAAGTATTGAGCTGTTAAGGCTTAACCAACCTTTGTTCTAATGGAACCATTGGCTCAATCCTCTAAATCCTGAATAGAACTCAATTACCTTAAACGACTGTAGTACGCCTCTAGCAAGGGTCTACCATCCCTTATTACTCAGAACGTCATTTATGCTTATGACTTAATCCCGGTTAATGCAATAGTTATCCAGTGCGTTAAATTCCTTCCATTCTTTAATATTAGTACCATCTGGTTTATAGGGTTCGGGTAAAGTGTTAACCCACTAATAGCGAGGTTGCTCCAAGCTGTCCCAGTAGTTTACTTGTTAGCGAAGTATATTGCCTTTACCATAGTGTGTTTGACTAGAAACCATTTCTATCAAACACATACTCTGATCAAAGGTTTATGGCAATCATCACTTCAACAAGTGGCCAAGTACAACTCCTTAATATATTCGGAGCAATGGATTCTTTCCAACTACTCAGCCTACCAACGTGCTGTCATCACTATACCCGTAATCACCCCGTAGCACCCTAAATTAGTGAGTGTATAGTAATGACCCAAAGTAAAGCAATAGTACCACACAAGGTAACTAGCATCTCAAGTATGAGGACATTCGCAAAGCTTATTGCATGAAGATAAACACTAACACATTGATATATATACAAGTATTTATCTTGCTACGGTCTCCAATATATCTCCAAATATATCCTTATGTCAAACTTAAGGCACCACGTTCAGTCTTTAGGGGATTAACTGCTTAGACCTTTTCCAAGAAAGTTGACCACATGCTAGTCTTTCCATTTCATCAATATCCTTACTTGATGAAACTATGACTAGGGATAGTTTAGGCATAATCATAATTGCACATGAAGCAGGTTCCACCAAATATAGTCCAACTATAATTTCTCTGACTTCTTGCTATGATATGTCAAGGACTTTTGCGTACATCAATGAATACATATTTAACCAGCTTATATATATATATATATATATATATATATATATATATATATATATATATATATATATATATATAAGCATATTGATATAAATAAAAGATTAAATGCCTTTATTGATTAAATAAATTATTCATACTATTACATAATCAAGATATATCGCCCTAGTTGCCTTAAGGGCATACATTCTATTCAACAAAGACCATCAAAGAGAAGAATTGGAATGGGGCCATTTTGGCACAGATGTATCGGGCTAGATATAGGAGCCCAGAAGAAGGAGAAGGTCCTTCGCCTGAGTCACTTTCTACTATAGGTATATCCTTTTTGAATAGTGCTTTATTATCATGGCTAGCTGTTTTTTTTCTATTTTTGGTGTGTTGATCTTTTGGATTGATTGGTTATTAATTACACAGGTTTGGGCTTTTGAATACCAAATGCTCCCCCCGGTGCAGTTTAGTCCTACGATACCCCGGGTTCCCATTTCCTCGCTCGGTGGTGACAGAGTATCAAAGGACTCAGCAAGTACCCTACTGCGTATAGGGAGGCATTGTGGATTTTACAGATTGGCTCGGCATGCTACTTTGACTTTTAGCCCTGTCTTACATTCAATAAACCATTAGTCAATAAGCACATTTACAAACTTAAATTACTTATATTGGTTTTCTGCTTGATTAGCTAGGTTGTCCGGAACCCTTTTGGGGAGGTGTCCAATCGAGCTAATGTCTTAACACATTGGTGGGAGGTGGATGACCGCCATTTTATTATGTAGTGCCCCCTATCCTTACCTTGGTACTTGGGGGAGAGAGTTCGAGGTTAGAGGGAGTTTATGCCTATAGCTAGACCTGTGCCCGCGGATCCCCCTACAGGCCTCTGGTGGCCTTATTTGACTATCTCCGAGGAGGTCGACAAGGCCAATTTTTTGGAGGTAAACGATCGGGTGGTCAGGAGTGTCCCCAACCCTTACAATGGTTACATATCATGCTTGCTTCCTATGTGCCTCACATTCATCATAATAATTCTATTTCCTTCCATACGAAGGAGAAGGAGGAGGAGTTGAAAAGGCAGAGGTGCAACATTATCGTGTAGAGCGATAACAAGGAAGGGAGTGGCGGTGGTGAGGGCCATCCTGAGGGATAGAGAGAAGTCATCCAAGATACGCCGATGGCTCACGAGGGGCATCATTCTTCTAATGTGATATCACACCCTTTCTCTTCTTTATACATGCCATATGCTTTGGTCAAAGTTGTTGCTTATACTTGTCTTTTGTGTTTTTCAGGTAACCTTCATGAAGAGAGGTCGGGCTGAGGATAGCGGGATACGATGTCTTGGCATGCTTGAGGGTGTTGACTTTGTCGAGCACTGCCTCTCGGCCGCCTTGGAGACTCAATTCCTATTGATGAACTTGAGAGGTGATATTCAGACTAAGGAGATACCCTTTAGCAGCCACACACTGAACTTCATGCCAGAAAACACCACCCATATGAACCTCAGGCAAACAAATCCATATGATAAGCCCTTTGTGAATTCCTTTCGACTGCTTTTTAGATTTTCCAGGTTTCCTATGCCGAGGTGGAGCTGCTGGCTGGGAATGCTTTTGCTTTTAAAGACTCGCTTATTTTACAAACTCTGCCTGCTCATGTATACTCCCTGTTATAACATGATATTTGAATAAAATGCATGAACGAATGATATGAATGATATGGATTATTATTTTTATTTCTTTGGTTGTAGGACTTTATAGCCCTCACACTGTCAGATGCTAGTAAGGCTCAGTGGAGGTATGAGGTAGAGATAAGGGCACTTCGGTACCGGGTGAGCGAGTTAGAGAGCCAGCTGGATGCTACCTTAGATGAGAGGAGGATCAAACATAATATGGACCGTGCTACCCCAGGTGAGCTGACCCAAAGAGGAAGGAAGGTGATAGTTGGTTGTCGTCATGAAGGTGCTCCCGTGAGCTCCTGGAGCTTCCCAGGGATTGAGGAGGACGTCATCAACTATTATCTTCTCAACAAGGAGGTTGTCTCATCTCACCCACCCTACGGTGGCAACTAGATCTAGATCCACCTGTTGATTCCTACTTTGATTTTTCTTTCTGCTTATTTTCATTGATTTTGGACATGGATTTTGGTTTGTATGCCTTTGATACATTGGGCTTGAATGATTTAGTTTAGGATGTAGGATGATTTTGGTTTTATTTAGGCTTCAGGTTGGATGCTTGGATAGTTTGCACCTCCGGGCTTTTGATTTGAATATGATTTGTATTTTATGGTTGGACATGTTCTGGAAATAGATTACAGGTTTTTTAGGTCATTTACAGGTTTTAACTGGTTAAAACAAGCCTAAAATTTGCAGAAAATATGGACATGCTGCCGTTGGCATTATTAATATCACCATCTGCAAGAAATTCTGCCTTACTAAATAATATATACAACATTTCTTATAAGCCCATACCATCGGCGACCTGATCCATACCGACGGCGACTTGACCCATACCGTTGGTGGCATCACTTTCCTAGAAACCCAAATTCAGCCATTTTCTCTAATTTAACCATGCAAAACCATAATTAGTAGCTATGGGGCTTCTTGGAGAGCCTGGGAAATGCAGACTAGAAGAAGTTAGAGAGATTTGGGCTATAAGGCTTTTGATACGTTGCGGCGTAGCCCGTAAGTCCCAAATTCCTCTGCGCAGCATTGACTTTTTGGGATCAGATGGACCATGTATTTCAATTTTCTTCATTTGAGATATACCCCTTGCTTGAAGAGTTCCATGCTATATTAGGGGTTCTGTGCCCTAAGCGCGTGCACCTGGCACTCTCGGAGTTTCATTTTGTTATAGATGGCGTGCCCTGAGTATTATGGAATTTGGATTATGTGGACCTATTTCTGTCCCGACTGCCTGATAAACCCGGATTTTAGCTTTGTATAGTGTTGGAGTGGTGCCGAGGGACCCCTAGATCTCATCTTTCTTGGCCATCCATGGTCGCTTTATTGCTTATGGCAAAGTTCATGTACGGAGTGGGCCTAGTTGCCCCATTCAGGTTGATTTCACTTATTGGTCCTATGTCGACAGGGGCTTCCCCCATATCAATGGGACTACCAATATCCGGCTAAACACAAATGCTACTTCCACCGACCAGACTCTTATTGGTCACCATCTCACACTACTGCAGATATCCATTTCTTTCTATTTACCAAGTTGTTTTATTTCCTCTGCCCTTATCTAAAAGTGATTTACAGGTATTGCTGATGGAGAAGCTGAAGCTGAAGGAGGCACCACAGGGAACCCAAACAAGTACTTACCTGTCCATCTAAGGGAAAGAGGGCTTATGTAAGCTATTTTTGATTAGCTGATGTTTGACAGTTGGGTGCCTATTTTGAGGGGATATACAGATTCACAGATTTAGTGGGTCAGCCCATGGTGAAGGATCCGAGCTATAGTTGTGGAGTCTTAGGGATCCTATGTTCAGCTGATAGGTCTGGAGAGATCTTTATTCTATACCCCTTACCGGTTGTGCCATTAGTACGGCAAGTGATAGAGGGTCCCAATCAAGCTACCTAAGAACCAAATCGGGGTCTACAAAACCAGATGGGTAAACTATATCTGAGAGAAGTGGGCTAGGGATGCCATATTCAAGACTCTAGACTATGATCATATGGAGACCATTGAGACTAACATACACTACAGAGGATGGCTTGCTGAGATTAGACGTTTGATGACCCAATCCGAGTGATTGTAGGCCCGCTTTGAGGGAGAGTGAGCAGAGCAAGGATACGAGCCCTTTTCCACTACCACATTGAGGAGGATTTCTAGTTATTACGATGATGATGCGGGGAGTTTGGCTTGAGATGCGCTTCCTTTAGTTCTATCTTTTGCATAGGCTAGTCGGGGTGATAGAACTATGAAACTTTATTTTATTATATGTCTTTTATTTGGTTCTAACTTTTGCATAGACCACCCCGCGGGGTTTTCAATCTATCGAACCTTGTCTTAATTTTTGCCTGGATCGCCCTTTTTGGGTTTTCAATCTAGCAGACTTATTCTAAATTTTTCATAGACCTTGCTCTTTTCAGTCTAGCGGAATTATTTTTATTTATTACACATTTTATTTAGAATAATGTGAACCCTGCGTTAGGCTTACTTGACCTGTTTTGACCGCATGGATACAAAATTCACATCAACATAAGCATTTAGAATTCAACAAAAGAGATACTTTCATTAAGTGAAGTAAAACAAAGTACATGATGTTTGGTTAACATTCCTATTGATTTAACTCCTGGTGCCAACTAGCCTAGCTCGGTTTTCTAGAAGGCACTCTCTCTTTGCTCACTTAACCTAATTTTTGGCTAGATCGCCCTTTTTGGGTTTTAAATCTAGCGGGTTTGACTCATCCCCTAATTTTTGCACGACCAGTTTGCAAAATACGACTGTCAGGTGTCACCCTAATTTTTGCCCGATTAGTAAAAGATCGAAAGATGGGTGATTATTATATCTATATTTTTTCTTTGTGTGCTAGTTTTTTTGATTTATTTCTTCTAAATTAGATATGATAACGCTTACGTTTGTCCCGGTTTATGGGGTTCACAAACTCATTCTCGTCCATGTCCATAAGTTTGACCGCTCCTTTACTAAGCATCTTCTTTATCATATACAGTCCTTCCCAGTTAGGCCTGAATTTGCCCCTTGAATTAGTGGTGGAAGGTTTCAACTATTTGAGGACTAGATCTCCAACTTTCAGGGGAAATTTCAAGTGTCTTAACTGACCGTTATAGACTCAAGCCATGCGTTGCTGGTACATCTAGAGATTGTCTAGGGCCCTTAGTCTCTGTTCATCCATCATATTCAGTTGTTTGAACCTCGCCTGAGTCCATTCAGATTCCTTTAACTTAGCTTCTAATGCGACCCTCAGTGAGGTTACTTAAGTCTCAATTGGCAAGACTGCTTCCGTTCCATAGACTAGGGAGAACGGGGTTTGACCGGTCAGGTACGGACGCTTATACGATAGCCCAAAATA
The DNA here is from genome assembly GCA_947683365.1 of Euphorbia pulcherrima. Lineage (NCBI taxonomy): Eukaryota > Viridiplantae > Streptophyta > Magnoliopsida > Malpighiales > Euphorbiaceae > Euphorbia > Euphorbia pulcherrima. The sequence continues at coordinate 13,970,246 of CANTUS010000016.1, forward strand.
GCAAAAGGTAGCTTATCTGCCTAATCCCTGTAGCCTGCTATCATCTTAGAGAGAATCTTCTTTACCGATTTATTAGGTGCCTCAACAACACCATTGGCTTGCGGTTTGTATGAAGAAGATCTATGGTGCTCAATCCTGTATTTCTCAATCAAATTGGCAGTTGCCCCTTGAAACTGTACCCCTTTGCCTGAGACTATGTGATGCGAAAGTCCATACCGAGTGAAAATGTGGTTTTCTATCAACTTGGCCACCTTCTTGGCGGTGACATTGGTGTAGGATTCGACCTCTACCCATTTCGAGAAGTAATCCACTACTACCACGATGAATCCGTGCCCATTTATTGATGAAGGACGAATTTCATCAATTATGTCTATCCCCCATGCTGAGAATGGCCAAGGAGTAGATAAATGATGGAGCTCGGTGGGTGGTAGATGTTGTATATCCCCATAATTCTGGCATTTATGGAACCATTTGACTTAGGCGATGCAATAGACCATTAGGGTGAGCTAAAAATATCATATCTGCTTAATTTTCTTTGTGAGAGAGAGATTGTTCATATAGGGGTCATAATCACTAGCATGGACCTAATCAATTACTGACAAAGCCTCTGATTCAGTTAAGCAATGAAGTAATAAACCGTCACTGGTGCGCTTAAATAGATCATTATCGACAATCCTAAACTAGACAGCGAGCCACCTTAGAGTGGTATGGTCTGAGTTAGACGAACCCAAAGGATATTAGTCGATTTAGAGGAACAGGACAATATCAAAGTACCAATAGGGCTTGGTGGAGATAACGAGGACTTGCTGAACCAGCTGAGCATGGTAAGGGATCTTAGTCGACCACAGAACCAAAGGATGGATAGGCTGTTGTTGGGGTCCTTCCCATAAGGAGGCTAGGATGGCCAAAGAGTCAACCATTTAATTCTTATCCCGGGGGACGTGGTCGTATAAGCAAGAAGTAAACTTCTCGGATAAGCCTCAGATGGCCTAAATATAAGGACAGAGAGATTCTTCTTTGATTTCCCAATCCCCGATAACCTGATGGATCATGAGAGCTGAATCCCCGATTCCAGATACCATATAGGCCCCGACCTATAGGAGAGCTTCAAGACAGAATAGATAAGCTTCATACTCAGCGCTATTATTGGTGATAGTGAATTCTAAGCATTTGGACAACGGGATGCTTTCGTTATCCGGTGTGACTATAATAAGTCCAAAGCCTACTCCCCTTCTATTCAGAGCACCATCGAAGTACATAGTGCACACACGCTCAAGGATTTTGATGAAGGCACGCTTCTCATCAGGAAACTCCAAGTTCTCAACATAATCAGAGTCAAGGGTTGATTAACCAGGAATTTTGCCACTGCTTGCCCTTTAATAACCTTCCTTGTTACATACTCAATATCAAACTAGGAGAGAAGTAGCAACCATTGAGACAGTTTATCAGCTAGAGTAGGGGATTGATAAAGATACTTTATGGGGTCAATCTTAGCAATGGCTTAGACTCGGTAGCATTAGAAATAATAGCGCAGCTTCTTAGTGAGCCAAACTATGGTGGTGAAAGTCTTCTCCATAATTGAATATTGGGTTTTAAAATCTAACAACTTCTTACTCTAGTAGTAGATTGCGTGCTCCCGTTTATCATCATGTTCCTAGACAAGCATTGCCCCTACAGAAGACTCTTCGATAGCCAGGTATAGGATTAAAGGTTTCCCAGGGATGGGGGGTTTCAGAACGGGTGGGTCGATAAGATAAGCCTTGATTCTGTCAAATGCCACTTGGCACTAATCAATCCGTACCATTGGTTATTTCTTTCTTAATAGTTTAAAGATGGGTTCACATACGGTAGTGAGGCGGGCAATGAACTGACTAATATACTGTAAGGATCCCAGAAAATGATCGGACTTCTTTCTTTGTCTTAGGCGGAGGCATATCTCTGATGGCTTTGGCTTTATCAGAATCCCTCTCAATTTCTTTCTGACTGACCGCATGTCCCAGTAGCTTCCCTAAAGTAACCCCAAATACACACTTCTTTGGATTTAGGTAGAGATTATACTTTTCAATATAAGTCATGAATCTAGCAGGGTGCTCTTCTCGGGTAGCAGACTTTATAATCATATAGTCCACATACACCTCTACTTCTTTGTGGATCATATCATGTAAGATGGTGGTTACAGCACGCTGATAAGTGGCCCCAACATTCTTTAAACTAAATGGCATTACTTTGTAGCAATAAACCCCCCATTATGTAATCAATACTATTTTAACCTTATCAATGATATCCACTAGAATCTAATTATAACTTCAGAATATGTCCATGAATGAGTACATGGCTGCCCTGGCGGCACTATCAATCAGGACATCTATGTGAGGAAGCGGGAAGTCGTATTTAGGCAAAGCTTTATTGAGATCTCGAAAGCCAACACAAACTCGAACCCTACCATCTTCTTTGGAATTGGAACTATGTTGGACAACCAAGTCGGATATTCTACAAATTTGATGAATCAAGCTTCAATCAACCTTGAAACCTCTGCCTTAACATGATTTGCCCATTTTGGCCATAACCGATGGTGCTTCTGCTTGATAAGCCTGAACTTAGGATCAGTTGAAATTATGCGCTCGATAATTTGATGATCAACCCCAGGCATATCTTCATATGACCAGGCAAAAGCATTCACATGATCTTTAAGAACTTTTATTATCTCACTTTTTTTCTCAGGAGTTAAATCGTTGGAAATGGTTACCATTTTAGGGTTGTCATCAGTACTTAGGTTTATTTCACTTAAAGAAGTATCACTAATGCCAAAAACATTATGCATATTGTTATGTGAATGCATGGATCCATCAGGAAAAACATCAAACAAGTAAGCAAAACTTGAGTCATTTATTGCACTGAAAGCCTTATAAGCAATATTGTTTGCTTTAAATACATCAAAAATATTGAAAATTACATCATCCATATCATCCTCCTCCATAGGCAAAGGGGATCTAGTGGTGGCATTAACAATAGGAGGAGTATCCTCTGCAGTCTCTATCAGAATAGTTTCTAGGTCATGTTCTAGAGTAGCTTTCTGAGTAGTAGTGAGTGGTGGTTCCCCGAACAGGTTGGCTTTCTTGGCTAGGTACCAGGTGAGCTTCTTTGAAATCTTAGTCATGGCATCCTCTTCCACGGTTCTCTCACCCCTCTAACCTTTCTTCATCAGAAATGGCATAGCTTTGGTCATGGCAGCCACAACATCTTCAACCTCTGGATCAACAGACTCTTTATTAATTCCCCGAGACTCAGCCTCAAGATACATCTTACCCTTTCCCTTAGCCTTATCAGAAACAATGTTGATGGGTGCAATAGGCTCAGTGGGTTTGGGTTCAGCAGAGACAACTATGCAGCTGGCTTCAAAGTCATAGACATCTTTGAAGATCTCAAAACTAGGCCACATTTTCCCATCATGCTCAATAGGTTCAGTCTCTCCCTTATAAGACCTCTTGCCTTGGATTTTGTAAATAGTCACTATATGACAGTAGCAAGAAGAAATATGGTGATAGGCCTTTCTAGGCTTGTACCCTAATCCCACCTAGCCAAGCAGCAATTTTGATTCTAAGGCCTCGATAATTCCCTACTCGAACATTCTGTACAGATTTCTTCATCAGGGCAGAGCTATCATCCACCATGATATAGGGAAAAACCTTATCGAGGATCTAAATATAGATGAATAAGGCCCTGTTATGATCCCTACCCTCAAGTGGGAGGTCAAAATTGTCAAACACAATATGTGGTCCCTTCCTTAGGGGAATACCCTCTTCGACCCTGGCACATATCTCAACAACAGAAGTGGTTGAGGTAGCTTCCAAATTGAGGAGTCGCTTAATCAATCCCCTATAATGCCCATCAGAGTCAATTACCAATTGCCAGATACTGTGACAAGCTTAGGTGTTTTTCAATTGAGTAATTAGAGGATTGACCTCAAGGCTTATCGGGATAGGCAGAGGTGGAGATAAAGGCCTCACAGAGGTGCCTATCCTTTTAGGGACCAGATCCTTATTAAGACGGAGACGATGATCCTTGGGTTGATACACAAGGCTACTTCGAGTAATGTTGAGAACATTATCAAGCAAAACACATTAAGTGGCTCGGGTTTCAAATAGATACTATGGTTCATCGGGGTCTAAATTTGGGTCCTATAAATTTTACCCATCCACACTGAAGAGTTCATTTTGATCAACCTTGAATAGTTCATTCAGTTTCTCATTAGCAGGCAAATCAAAATTAAGTAGTTCGATGCTCATGGCCTTGGATTCTTCGACTATTCCCTCATCTTTATCAAAATAGTCATCCTTCAAAACATAGGAATCTATGCTAAAGAGCAGTTTTTTGTTCAACTTTCGTTCTCTTAGCCATAAATGTTGAGTCATGCGGTTTTCCTTCTTAGGTGGATTCAGGTCAACATCTATAACCTGGACCAAATTAACTACCGGATTAGCTTGATTAATCAGATCAAAAATTGAGTTAGATGGGAGACTAGAACCGATAACCAGAATGGAGATACTACTTCCCTGTCCTTGAGTAAGGAGATCAAAGACTGTGGCTTCATTAAAGCTAGACTAGATCATTCCCACCTTGCTCCCAAAATTTGGCAAAGGGTTGTTAATAGTGCCCTGAGCCGTATCGGGTTCAACAATCTTTCCTTCACTAACTAGACGCTGAATAGCCGAGAGTAGGGCCTTGTAATTGTTGGTTTGGTGACCCACCTGAACATGGTAATTACAGAAATTATTATTATCTTTAGGTCTGGGCAGTTTGTACTCTTAAAGGGACTAAATGAAACCTACTTCCCTCAAATGCTTAAATATAATCCGAAGAGGCAACTTGTATGGTTTGGCCAAAATGAAAGGAGTATGAGGGAGCTGAACTATGGTCACTACAAGAGAAGCTTGAACGATTTCTAAGAGTGCATCAGGGGTTTGAGAAACCGCCTAAACTGCGGCTAGGGCTTTAGGCTTAGCAGGCGCTAGAGTTGAGGGCTGAGCATCATTATTTTTTCTGAACCAGGGTTTCCCCTCCTTTTTTGCCTTTTTGTGCTCTACCTTATGCTCAATTTTCTCAACTTTTTCAAATGCAGCCTTATAAGAAAGGAATGAATCAGTAGCCATTTCTTTATAGAACTGGGGAAGAGATCCCTCTACGAGTTTAATAATCATCTCCTCGAGGCTTAGCTTAGATTTCATCAGAACCTGGGTTGACATCCACGAGTTAAAATACTGCTTAAAGGTTTCAGTGGGTGTTTGGCAGACTCCCTTAAGATGATGGAAGGTTGTTTCCATCATAGTATTAAAATAATAGTGCACTTTCAGAGCCTCAAAAAGAAGTTTCCAATCAGTGACAATATGCTGAGGTAAAGTATAATACCATTCAAGAGCAGGCCCCCGAAGGGAACGGTGAAACATTTCAGCAAGCACTTTATCACTGAATTTCTTTACATGCATAACTCTTTCATACATAATAATACGGGAAGTAGGTACACCAGAACCATCATAATGGGCCATATTTGGAATGGTGAAGTTATCAGGGATCCAATCTTCATTTCTTTTAGGTTCTTTAGCTGTTATAAGATGGTTGATGTAGGCTTGAATCTCTGGTGTCACACCTGGAGGCTGCATGACTTGGTCGTTGATCGGCTGGCAAGATAGAGCTGCAACTTTGGGTGTCATGCCTGGAGAATGCCTGACCTGGTCATTATTGGTCTAAGAGGCCATCATCTAGCACACAAAAGCTGCTACTTCAGGTGTCATATCTGGAGGTTGCGTGACCTGGTTGTTGACTGGTTGGGATGGTGGAGGATGAGGGACCACTTGGCCATTGAAAGGATTCTGGGGGTAGGTAGTGCCCTTGGGAGTTACAACAAATTACAGAGGAGTAAAAGATGGCTGAGGCTGAACTAATCTTCTTAAAGAAGATAAAAATTGATGAGTGAATACTAGAGGAACCGAGCTTTGAGCAAAAGGTCTCAGATTGAAATGAACAATCGACGGAGTAGTCAAGGTTGGCAAAAAAGTAGAGGTTTGGCTAAATTGAAATGGGATTGCCATAGGCTGAGTTGATCAAAAAATTGGTGCAAGGGTCTTATCCCTACCGGACATGCCAACATTTGTGATAAACCATTCTAGGCTTCAATATCGGACTCTGAGACCCGATCAAAATTCCTATCCTTGAGGGCTTTGTTTAAAGGCTGCTTGGACAGATGATTGGATAGAATCTTGAAATGAATATGAGTTTAGAAATTGGGCCTTAGCACTAGAGAAATTAAAACCATGAGGTGGCTGAGATCCTGCTCCTGAGGTGGGAGTAGGGCTGACTTGCTCCTTAGGCGGATGAGGATTTCCATCATTGCTCGGGAAAGACATGGCTGGCTTAGAGAAATTCTGACCCAACTGAATCTGATCTGAATCCGACTTCCCACTGGAATCGATTTATGGAACCCCTTTGACTTTTGTGATGACAATCGGGGTGAGAGAATGACGAATAAGATGGTGTTCTGGTCTTTTTCAAACCAGGGTGTGATGATAGTTTCTCCTCCTCCTATCTAAAATGACAGGTAGCGGTTCAAATCATGCATGGATAGTGTGATGGTATGGATGGGGTGAATGACCTCTATTTAATAATCAATGTATGGTATGTAAGACTACAAGTAGACGTGGTTAGTGATGATGTGCCGGCTTATCCCTCCAACATCCTGGGATATTTGTACCCGTCGTTATGCATAGTGACATATCATGACTCGACGGGGGTACAAAAGAAGTCATACGGATGTTGCTAAACCTCTTCCATGAGTAGAGATTATTAAGGGTAAGTTGATTGATACGCTCTTGAAGTTGATGCACGAGTGATGCATGAGCATGTAGTACATAGCACACAAAGCGACGCTCTTCCGACCTTATGACTCTCTCATAATACCTCTTTAGAAAGGATGGGGTTTAGCTTCTTCACCAAAAATGGCAAAAGAAGTGCGTCCCAATTATTTTTATTATTCTAGTAATCCTAGAGGAATGAATTGCTAAGGCTTTTTCTAGCATGACTTTTGGTATAGGGTTATTGATGTAGAAGGTTCTCGTTTACCATGATTCCATGTTACTCAACCACTCCCCAAATAGGTGTGACCGCAGGAGTTTAGGTGTTGGTTAAAATGAGTGATCCACCCACTAGGTATCCACAATTCCAAACAGGGTATGAGTGATACTTTCGCGAGCTTCTAGGGTAAAATGGGGCACCTAATATTACCGAACTATCTACACACGTAAGAATACAACGTCATGAAAAAGAATGAGTTTTAATTTGGCCAATGATTTCAATACATTATCAAAATCTTTTAAACTTGTTGAAAACTTTTAAGTTCAAGTCTAAAGAGACAAATCCCCAACAGAGTCACCATTGTGAGTGGACAATGTTTTATGAGCCACGAGGCCGGGGCAGAGGACCTGTCTCCCAAAAATGATGTTGTAATGGTGATTTGTAAAAATGGTTCATCATATCTTAATGTCTAAAAGATTCGAGATCAAAATCATGTACTTAAAATAGATTCGCCACCCGGTTCAGCTCAACGAGGAAATTTTGGTACGATTTTCCCACTGGGTGGTAGCCCATAATTTAAGTAGAGATTCCACATTTGGATGATGTTTTCTATTTTACATCAGGCCAAGTTAAAAGATTTCATTCTTTCTTAATCAATTTTAATCCACCCTATTTATTCTATTTTCGGTTTATATATGGTTAGCGTGTTATTTAGCAAGCACTCAAAGGGATAAATAAATTATTACAGCTATCCAAAAAATAAATGCGGAAAGTCAAATAATAATTAAATGGCTTCCCAAATCCTATACATTTTTCTATGCGATAAATAAAATACCCGAAGGCCTAGCAATCATCCAACCTAAATCTACCTGCAGAAAATGGTTAGAACAAATACGGCATGATGTATGAGATATATTACGTATCATGTATAGTTAGTAAACAAAACAAAACTCGAGTTAGCATGAATATGGTATGTTTATTTATAATTTATAGAGCCCGGTTGGATGGATAAAAATGAGATTTAAACAGAGTTTACGGGAAGGTTCTGTTATATCCATATTTTAGACATAATTGTTGTTTTAATCGGATTATTAGTGAAAATGCCACATGGTATGGGGTGAGGCCTATTTTTAGAAGGTTTTGAACCTTTGTCATTGTACTATACATCCTAGCTTCAGGAATTTAAACTAAGTTGGAAATAAAAAAAAAATAAACTATTGTCCGGAAGGTCATACCATCGGCAGTATGACTCAAGCCATTGTTTGACCTCTGGATACCATAAAGAAAGGATGCTACAAGAAAATAGGGCTACTAGGGGCAAATAAGGCCATTGGCTATATCAAAGATGCCACTGACGGCATGGTTGATACTGTCGATAGCTTCAAATGCCTCTGACGGCGTTAGTTTCTTACAGCAGCCATTTTTGGCTAGAAAGCGACCAAAAACCCAAAACTAAGCACAAACAGTAGGTAAAACACAACAAATAAGAAAAAAGAAAGCCAAAGAGCTATGAGACTTAAAATTTTTACCTCACGGCCGTGAATCTACCTCTTCGTGATCCATATGACACATCTAAGGAGTTCAAAATGATGATTTGGCAAGTAAAGGGGGATTTAAGGCTCTAAATCCTAATTTGGTGATTTCTAAACCTAAATTGTACCTAAATATCAGAGAGTTCAGTAGAGAAAAACCAAGAAAAGATGAATTGAATCCTCTTTTCTTGCCTTTTGTAAACTTTATCCCGCTAGAACTAACTAAAATGCTCAAAATCTCCTTAAGATTTTGGGTGGTGGAAGTGTTGAACCCTTAAAATGGGTGGAAAATGCTGCTTATATATGCTAAAATCTATTAAAAATTGCCTTGGATCAGTTATTGATCAGATATCAAGCAAAAGGCACACAACTATTCTGCAGCTAAAATCCATGCCGGCGACGGTACGGACGATAGCGCAGGTGGTATCAGTAAGGCCCTCAGCTGCCTTACTCTCCTGATAGGTCTTAAAAGCTAGCAAGATTCGTGCCTAAAATCGGGGAAAGGGGAGGAAATCTGGAAAAAAAGTGATTTTGATAAAAAAAACTAAAATATTAGGCTCCTTTTTTTGACTTTTTATTGGTATTTTAGACTAAATTATTTTTTTGGTGCAAATCATCGATCAGAGCTACCACCGAATGCGTTACCGGACTCATCGAACTAAAAATTTTCCAAAAATAAAATTTGTAGAGAATTTTATATCAGTTGTAAGGTGTCGATGACGTGTGGGTCTCTCTTGGCGCCTGTATGAGAGGCGTGGCCCACTAGGGGTTGGTTGGATTTAGGTCTGACAAAACATTTTTTAGTTCAAGTTTGCACAATAAGTCAATTTTAATGAATAAAAGAATTGAGACCCAAATCTCGATACAATCTATAGAGTCGCCATCCAAGTTTTCTACTTGGGAAAGAGTTTTGGTATGGTTCTCTTTAGGCGGCAGACTCGTACCTATTGGATCAGAGATTCGGGTATTGGATGAGTCACTTATATCTCATTTAGTTGATTCAAAATTACATTCACTGCAAAAAACCGTTTTAGTTTTCATCATTTAGGGAATTATCATAAAAATCCTATTTCTGCAATCTTTCACACTCGTTACATGCGTGTACATATTACAATAAAGAACAAGCAATAAATGGGGAAGCAAAAATTACAATAGGGGAAAAATAGGGGAAATTGCAAAGAGAACCTATACATTTATTCTAAGTTGTAAAATAAAATAAAAATAAATTCCCTTGCATCCAAAAAGATTAGCACAGTTTATAGCACATCATAAGTCAACATTTCATTAGGAAAAATGTGATTATGTTAGTGTGGTGGTTTTACGATCGATAATACCCAGACGGTTTCTAGGATCGGAGAGAAATAACCAGTCTTTAATGTATTTTATTATAAAAACACATTTTAACATTTGTGGGTTAATTTACCAGATTATTAGTGAAAATGATCGCATGGCATGTGGTGAGTTGGATTGATTTTTAAATGATTAAAAGTGAATTCTGGGTTCTGTCTGGGGGCTGGTACTCGTATGGATGGGAGGTACCTGTATGCGTACCGGGGAGGACCGATACGGGTGTAAGGCGACCCATATGGGGCCTATCTAGTCCCAGGCAGAAACTCAGTTCAGTTTGATTTGCGGATTAACAGATTAATGACATGAAAATAAAATAAAAGGGATTTTCCTTCGTATGAGTATGGCGCACCGATTTGATATCTTTGGGGATATATGGTGCCAATAAGGCTCATACGGGTTAGGACCGGATCTAAAACAGGAAATAAAAGGAACATATATAATAGAAGAAATTGAGGATAATAATAATGAAAGAATTATGATGTGAATCTCTTTGAAACTCAAAAGCTTTACCTTTATGGCGTAAATCCACTTTGAGATGATCCCTTTAGTGTTGAGAGAGTCCGGCCAAAGTAGATGATAGAATAGGACTATTTAGGTAAGTATTTGTGCGGACAGAACCTCCCCTAAATCCTAATAAAAGAAGCTAGGAATGAATAAAATGTGCACAAAACCTCAAAGGAAGGGTTTTCCCCCTATTTTATACCTCCTATACCCCCACTATAACTTTTCCATACCTATGGAAATTGCTAGAGTTTTAGTATAATTTCATATGAGATGTCTCTGTGTTAAAATGAGGGGAAAAGGCCCTATTTATATGGTGAGGGTCAGGTCTAAGTATAATAAACCGCATTCAAGACCTGCCTTTTCCTGAAAAATGGTAGCTTCTAAAAGAGGCTGATTAAGAAATCAGAGTACCCGTATGGGTAGGGCCCTACCCGTATGGGTACTAGGGGACCCGTACAAGTCCCCTTCATGCTTATGGAAGGGATCTATCCATACGAGTTTGCCAATGGATCTGTACCAGCAGACAGAACCCATACGGGAACCTAAGGACAAATTAGGTCTCCGAACTTCAGCCAAACTCGACTCTGCAATAGTAGGAACACCTCTGATGGACAAAACCTGAAAATCATTGCATCATATAGCTCTTATCATAGTTTCGTGAGAAGGATCGTTAAAATCTAGTGCTCATAGACTGCCCCTCGTGGGATCACTGTAGATACTGATCTGTATGATCTCACAATGTGATTGAGGGTTTTGAAATTATATATGTGGTGATGATATGGGTTAGTTCCTTCCATATGGCGAACTTCTTTCCTTTGCTGATGCGTATCACTTATAATTCTACTGGGGAATGTGTATCTGTTCACTGAGGTAGATTAATCTTCTTGACTAGCATATCCCTTTCCTGAGGCAGATGACTTTCCTTTTGTTACCATGCATATCCCTTTCTTAAGGCAGATGAATTCTCCTCGCACCCCTTTCTTAAGGGAGATCAACTCTCCTAACTGGTGCATCCATTTCCTAAGGTGGATGACTTTCCTTTTACTACTGTGCATATCCCTAGTGACTCAACTAGGGAGGGTGTGTGTATCTCTTTCTTAAGGCAGATTGACTCTCCTGACTGGCGATGTATCCCTTTCTTAAGGTGGATCGACTCTCCTAACTGGCAGTGTATCCCTTACCTAAGACAGATGACTCTCCTGACTATTGATGGTGTATCCCTTTCCTAAGACGGATGACTACTCCTCGTATTCCTTTCTTAAGGCGGATCAACTCTCTTAACTGCGAGTGTATCCCTTTCCTAAGGCAGATGACTCTCCTGACTAATGATGGTGTATCCCTTTCCTAAGGCAAATGACTTCTCCTTGTATCCCCTTCTTAAGGCGGATCGCTTTCCTTTTTCTTGCAGTGTCCCTTTCCTAAGGTGGATGACTCTCCTTGTATCCCTTTCTTATGGCAGATCGACTCTCCAGACTGGCGAATTTTGAGTAACCTCAAAAAGACAACAATCAAACATTGAGTTAGGCATTGCTTAAGCAGACACCTCTTTATTCTTAATTGACTTTTGTGAAAACAAAAAATATTTTTGCCCCTTCAATTAAGAATAAAGATGTGTGGATAAGATAGACTGTAAACTATATATGGAGAATGTTGGGTTTGGCCCAATTGATGCTTATTTTGCCGCTGGGGAATGCTCCTAGGGTGGCTACCCCTGGGACTCGATGATTCCATTACTGAGAAGTGGGGGGATGCTTCTGAACTTGATTCTGGTACTAGAAAGTGGGGGGATGCCCCTAGATTTGATTCTGCTACTGGCAAGTGGGGGGATGCCTCTAGATTAACTGATTCTGCTACTGGGGAATGACCCTAGAGTGAGGTGCCCCTAAGATTCCTGATAATGTGGGTATGCCTCTTGAGTGATTCCATGGCTGGGGAGGGAAGTGATATCCTTTAGATAAAGCCTCTTCTATTGGGGAGGCCCTATCTTGTAAGACTTGTTTGCTGGGGGAGAACTCCTGTGCTAGGATGGACCTGTACACAAATTTTCCTAGTCAGTGATCAACTCAAAAATGGCTTACCTTGATTCTTGATTGACTTTTGTGAAAAAAAAAATATTTTTGCCCCTTCAATAAAGCATCAAGGTGAGCGTTGGGACTTGTCCCCAATATAATGGAAATGTAGGGTTAAGAGGGAGTGGGGTTGGCCCCGAACATGGACTGTATGAATTTCTGGTGCTTGCTCAAACATTGATGCAAAAATCTATCCCTGGATGGCAAGATAGGGTCCAAACAGGTGGGCCTGACCCGTACGGGTAAGATTCTCAAAAGTGGGGACCTATACGGGTGGGGTAGGACCCGTACGGGTCCCTGACGGGGGTTTCAAAAATGTAGATGAGCCCCCTCTTACCCTACCTCCTTCCAAAACTTCTCATTTTGTAATTTCGACAATTTTCTCTCTATAATCAACCAAACATGTATAAAAAGATCCCAAAGACTGACCATTTCTCCCTTAGACTCGAGGTCCTTCCCCTAGTGGATGATTTAGGGCTTTAAGAATCCTTAATTTTTGTTAGGTATGCATTTTAGGGAGGAGACTCATTCCTAGGGCTTACTCCTATCTCTGAAGTGCCACTGATCCCTTCTGCCGAGACCTATGCCTCAAAACTTCAGGTGATTTTGCTTGATTCTCCATTTTCCAATTTTGAAACTTTGGCAATTTTTCAAATTCTGGCATGAATTAGGGTGTTTTAGACCTTGGAATAGAGCCTGATGCATGTAACTTTAGCCTAGGATGCTTTTAGGATAGTTTTGGATAAACTTTGGATGAAATTTGGTGATTTTGGATTTTTGGGAGATCTTTCACAGAAGGACTGCATGCAGGGAACCCGTACGGGTCCTATTTTTAATACGGCTGCTCCTCTAGGACCCTGTACGGGTGGAGCATACCCGTACGGGTCTTGTCCTCAGGGACAGAATGTTGGCTATTCTACTTTCTGTGATCCTTTTTACATTTCTGACTTTTTTGCTGTGTTCTAACCCTTTTAAACTGTAATCCTACCTTTGTAGTTTCAATATAAGACTATAGGAGCCTTGAGCTTCTATAGAAAGTGGTACGAGGAGATCTATGCTACGGGGGATAGTTATTGACCCTCATCAATTCCATTGGGTACAACGACATTATTAGGGCCATCCCTTATGCCCCTAAGACCCTGGTCCCGTGTGCCATTTCAGTTTTAATGGAGAGGTGATCGGAGATGACCCGTACTTTCCACTTGCCTATTGGGGTGGTTACTATCACTCCTTTAGATGTGTGTGCTATGACGGGCCTAGAGTAGAGCGGGGATGTGGTCTACTTTGATGTTTATGCCGACCGATGGCATTCTCGACCTAAGGTGAAGGCCTACATTGCTAGATTACTTGGGCTTCATCCGGCCGGGATGAATAAGGACAAGTACGGGGACCTGCATGCTCACTAGATCGCATAGCCTAGTCCTATTGTGGTTGATAGGAGGGACCAGTACGCTCGATCTTTCTTGCTGATGTTCTTTACCACCATGTTCTTCCCTGTCTACTCGAGCAACCTCAACTACAGTTTGCTCTCTACCATGGAGGATCTTGTAGCTGTGCCCTATAAGAACTAGTACTTGGCCATTTTACCAAAGCTATACTATGGACTAGACGTTGGGGTCCAAGGTGAGCAGTCTGAGATTAAGATCTCCCATCTAGTACTGCTGGTAAATCCCAAACTGATCTCTTATTCTTTAACCCTTTGTCTGAACTTGTGTTACAACTAATCCTTACTTTGTTTTACATATTTAGGCTTTCGAGCACCAGTTGATTCCTATACTAGGTTTTCCCCTACAAGCTGAGATATCGCATATCATATCTAGATGGTGGGGCTTTGGCAGAATCAGCCCTCGACCACAGTGCAGTACCAAGAGTTCTTATGTCAGCTGCACTCAGATCGGGTAAACCTGCATTTTACACTTCAACAAACCTTTAGTAGAAACTGTATTTACTAGGTTGTGATACTCATAGTGCATTTATTTTGCACAGGTTATTTGAGACCCGTGGGGAGATTTGTCACAAATGGAGCTATCAAGCGAGTGCAGGCTGGGGTGGATGACCGTTGCTTTGGCTTGGAGTCACCACTCTCCTATGAGTGGTATTTAGGTGAGTAGGACCGGGGGTGGAGGACAAGTGCCATGCTGGAGAGACTGATCCTCCACATGATCCCGACGGGCATCTTATAGCCTCATCTCATGCTTAGGACCAATCAAGGGATGCACTTGTTAAGCGAGGAAGCTCGTGTGCGGTCTGTAGAGGGCCCTTATGCTGAGTTTATTGATTCATCCTTTCTTCCCCCTTGTGAGAGGATTCACCATGAGGATAGGCCTCTGGAGTTTCACTGCAGTGATAGTGATGATGATGATGAGGGTGGACCGAGGGGCGACTGCGGGGGTCCATCTATAGTCCGAGGTACTGCGGACTCGGCTAGGTCTGCTACCCCTTATTCTCAGGTATTTTTCTAACTTGGCCTTTGTGAATATCTTACTACTTTCTAAAAGTGACTGTGATCTCGAGTCTAATTTTTTTATTACTACAGCCTCACTCTTACACACGAAAAAGATCTATCGCTACTACTGCTATTGCCCTTGAGCCGCCAGTGAAGCGGTCCCAAGCTTTCAGATCTATGAGGGAGGGCATCCTTTGAGCTGAGCTAGATACTTTCTTCCAACTACTCGACCATTCGGGGAAGTGAGTTGTGAAAGAGCTCAAGGAGTTGATTCAACCTATCAATTTTACTCCTTCCAGGTCTACTCATGTAAGGAATCCTTTATGTTTGACTTTGTCCATTACTATAATTGCTTAGGATTTCTTATCTTGATGTGACCCTTTCCTTTTAGGTGACCATTTTCGAGGCTTAGAGGATAGCTTGGGGTTTATTTTCTATCTGGGATCTGCTATTGGCCCAAGATGCACTAGATTTAGTAATTCAACAAACTATGCATGATCTATGATATGACATTTATATATGTGTACTGATCTCATAATTTTCATTATAGACTTTCCTGGTCATGGAGCATAGCTGGTCCACCCAGGATTTGGACGCTTCTGAGGAGAGAGCCAGATTTTTAGAGGAGCAGCTGTAGGAAGCTACTATTGAGGCTAACCAGGCTAGGTCCGAGACTGCTCGGGAGAGGGCTGAGATTGAGATGTTGAGGGGTCAGCTAGCGAGGATGACTGAGGATAGGCAGATGTCGGTTCCTTTTGATGATGAGTCTGAGGATGATCTTTCTGCATATCAAGCGACTTAGAGGGGCATAGACTAGTGTTTTGAGGGAGCTGATGCTGCTAGGACCGCTGCAGGGACTTTAGAGATTAGGGACCCCCCCAGCCGGCTACTGGTGCTGGTGATGCCAAGGACCATATGACCATAGAAGTAAATTATCTATTGGCAGATACTCAGGATCAGACTCAGGAGGATCACTAAGGGTAGGATCCCCTGGCAGCTTGGGTTATGATTTTCTTTCTAAATTGTTTAATACTTTTGGGCTATGTGGCTTATTTTTTGATTATGAACTTTGGATTGGTACTTTTGATATTTCTATTATGCTTATGGATTTTTTTGAACTGAGATTGTTGAGTATTATTTCCTTGTGAACCCGTACCCAGGGATTTTGTAGTGAGGGGACTAAGTGATGTTCTAACTTTTACATAGGCTAATCGATGTGAGGTGACCTATCGAACCTTTATTTTTCTTTCATTTTGTCCTAATTTTTGCCTGAGCTGTCCATTACTGCCTAGCCTAGCGGACCTTTTTCTTTTTAGCTTTAACTTTTACCTAGACCACCCTTTTGGGTTTTCAACCTAGCAAGCTTTTTTCTTTTTCTTTTCGTTCTGTCTTAACTTTTGCCTGGTCTACCTTTTGGGTTTTCAATCCAGCAGACTGTCTTAATTTTTGCCTGAAATGTCCTTGACAGCTCAATCAAACAGACCTTTCTTTTTGCCTTAACTTTTGCCTAGACTGCCATTTCGGGTTTTCAATCTAACAAGCTTTTCGGAGTATTGCAAATGTATGGTAAAGATGAATACAATGACACATAACCCGTATAGGAAAATTGATGTGTACATACCAACGATTATTTCACCTAAAAGACATGCATGCATTTATAAGACCAAGATTCTCAATAAAATCATAACATGTTCATTGATGAGATTAATTTGAGTACATAGGCACTGGTAACAATTTCTAATCGTTAACCCCTACTGCCACTGGTCTTTTACAAATTTTCTAGAAAGCAACTGACATTTTTCTCTCGATGCCCTAACTTTTACCTATAGCCGCCCTTTTTGGGTTTTTAGCTTAGTAGGCTTTATTTGTGTTGGAGTGCCCTAATTTTTGCTTGACTAGTTTATGGGATACCGATCAGTGGGCTGCACCCTAATTTTTGCCCAAGCAGTAGAGGACCGCTCCTCGGGTGTTTTATTCTTTATTTCTTTTATTCTTTGTGCTACTTTTGTATGATATAATTCTTTTGACCTAGACACGATAATGCTTGAGCCTATCTTGATTCACTGGATTCACGAACTCATTTTCATCCATATCCATACGCTTGATTCCTCCTTTACCAAGTACCTTCTTCATGATGAATGGTCCTTTTCAATTAGGCCTAAACTTGCCCTTAGCGTCAGTGTTGACCTGGCGTAGCTGCTTGAGTGCTAGATCACCAACAGAGGTTGTTTTGGGTATCTAATTCTGTTGTTAGTACATCTAGAGATGGTCAAGTGCCTTAAATCAATTTTCATCTATCACATTCAACTGTTTATACCTAGCTCTTGTCTAATCTGATTCTCTTAACTGCGATTCAAGGGACACTCTTAGAGATCTTACTTATCTTTCAACTAGTAAAACGGCTTCCATTCTATATACCAAGGAGAAAGGTGTTTGATCGGTGGGAGTTCTTACACTGGTTCTATACCCCTAAACAACGAATGGAAGCTTATCGGCCCAATCGCTGTGGGTGGCCTTTCTCTTTGATAAAATCTTCTTGATTGACTGCTCAGCTTCCCTTTAGAGCTCTTGAGGAAATCTATTTATGACTCAAGATGTTCTTTCCATTTCTCATGACTAGAGTCAGTATGCTATTGGTGCTTCTTGGTTTTCTTTCTTGATGTTGAGTGCTCTTGTACGCTTTTCCCCCTCATAAAGAAGGAAGGACCTAGGCTAATTGTCATCATGTTTGCTAACCACCTCTTATTATCTCTCTATGATGGTAGGTTTTAACCATTGGGTGTTTATACTATTGCGTTATACTCAAAGTCAATTTCGTTAATGAATATGATGATATTTTAAGAATGTTGTTGTTATGAGTGCATGATGTCATTAGAATGAAATACTCGAGTGAAATGTGAATGATAGATGCATCAATTTATTCATGACATGCTTAAAATAATGATACTGATGCTACAACTTATTCATGGTATGCCTTATAAGCGACATTGTTTGCATCAAAAATATTTGCAACATTAAAAATTACATCATTTGATTCATCCTCCACAGGCGGAGGGTCTTGTTGATTATCAGCTGAACTGGTAGCCCTAGTGTGCAAGTTTCTTGTGTTTCTTTAGCCATAGCTTTCGCGAAATTCTTGATAGCCCTGCTGATGGGATTTCCTTTCTCATTTGTTTTCCAATTCTTCCTCATAAGTATCGCTAGCGCTTTAGTGATTGACTTGATTGCCTCATTCATTTTATCTACTTCAGCATTCCCACATACTTCCACAGAAATTGAGGTTTCAATTAGGTATCCCTTCTTGAAATCATATACATCATTGAAGATCTCAAAATCGGGGACCTTCTTGTCACTTAGTTCGATAAGTTCTTCTTTATATGTGAATTCCCCTTGCTTGACTTCAGCTTCTATCATGAGGTTGGACTGAGGCTTGGACTTTTTGGCACCTAGGCGGTTCCCTAAACCAAGTCTAAATGGCCATGGGAGAGGTAATAGGGGTTCCAGCATTCCCTACAGATTCTTTCCGAGTCCTTTACCATTTACGTAACCCTGCTTCATCATAAAATTCTCCATTTTAAGTGATATGCACCCCCTAATCAAAAACTTCATACCTTAGTGAGCTACAGCCACCCTAGATTCTTTTTCTTTAGCTTCCATTGCTACTATGGTAGACGGTTCTTCCACATCAATGGTTACTAGCTGCCATTATGGATGAGCTTAACTTTTTAATGGATTATGGAAGGGATGGCTCCTAATGCATGGAGCCAAGGTCGACCTAATAATAACGGGTAGGTGATAGAAATATCGAGAACAATGAATAAGAACTTGGACTTCACTCCCCCAACTATGACTTCAGCTTAGAAGACCCCAGTGACACTCCTCTTTGTATCATCATAAGCCTTTATGATAGTATTGGACTTTTCTAACATGGATTCATCCAACCCTAAGTGAGGAAGAATCTTGGCAGGATAGAGATTAAGGGCGGAACCATCAACCACCATAACACATGGGATAGAACGATCACAGATTTGCACCCTAATAAAAAGTGCCTTGTTATGTTTATTCCCCTCAGTTGGGAGATCTAACGTATAGAACTTGATGGGTTCAACCTGATCAGGAGGAGACCCCCCGATTACTGAGAACACATCAACCAGAATAGTAGACTGCGTAGCTTCCATACTAAACAACTTTTCTATCAGACCCTTACGATGTTCTTCAGAGTCAATGAGGAGCTACCAAATGTTGTACTTAGCAAGGGTAACTTGCAATTGCTAAATGAGAGGGGTGACTTTTGGATCTTTCTTTTCATTGCCGACTGAAGCAGGTGGAAAGATTGGAGCTTGATTGTTACTTGGAATGACCCGGATATCTACATCTCTGCCCCTTCTTCTTTTTAGGAGAGCGGTAGGAGGAATCCTTCCCGTTTAGGTGATATATAATACTCCATCTTTCATATAACTTCTCCCTTCAGAAATTTTGACCAATAAGGGTGGCCTTTGAGTTCATCATTTTCCAGTACATAAGCATTGATATGAATTGGTCCTAGTAGGACCAATATAGCTTCCTCATCCTGAACCCCTTCTTGCTCCAATGCATCGATGTTGATGGGGATTGGTTCATCAAGCAAGGCCACTACTAAGTGAACCATGGGATTAGCTTGCGACATCATAATAAAGACATGACTCGACAGTTGCAACCTATTTCTCAAAATTTGGCAGGGAATTATTCATGGTACTAGGCTTAAGCTCAGGTTCCTGAATCTTCTTTTCCCTAATTAGATCATGAATAGCCTCAAGTAGATCCCTACAGGCACCAGTGTAATGCCCCTTGCTGACATGGTAAGCATAAAACTGATCCCTATCTTCATGTTTGGGTGGGACATAGGGTTTGATACTCTGAAGAAGATAGAGTGCCCTTAACTTAGTGAAGGTGGCTGGTAGGGATGCTTTCTAGGGGGAGAAATCATCTTTAATAGAGTATACTACAGCTACTTCTTCTTACACTTCTGTTGTTTTGGGATCGGAGCTAGATTTTAACTTAGCTTTCCTGGGTTGGGGCTGAAGGGTCATTCCTTTTGAACCATGGTTTGGCCTGTACACTTGCCTTCTCCAATTCCTTGATCCTTTCCCACTTCTCAGCTTTTTCAGACCTTAACATAGCTAGAGAATTTATCCATACCAAGAACCTTATGATAAGCAGGTAGGGCACTATCTATTAATTTTACAATCATCTTCGGGAGACTTAGCCTATCCTTCAATAGAACTTGAGTGGCCATCCACCTTCTGAAGTAGGGTTTGAATTTCTCATTAGAGGCCTACTTGATAGCCTCCAAATTCCGTATGGTAGTTTTAATGGTTGCATTGAAACCATACTACTTAATAAAAGCCTCCGATAAAGCTTTCTAGTTTTCGGTCACTTCATCTGATAGAGTGTTGCACCATTCAATATCAGGACCTTCCAAGGTGCATGGGAACATTTTGGCTAGGACCTTATCACTTCCTAATTCTGATAACCCTTTGATAGGTGGTAATGTGTGATTAAGGTGGACTGGTTCCCTTATACTTAACTATGCTATTCAGGGACCCAATCCTCCTCTCCAGCTATTTAGATGGATAGTGACAATGGTCGGGAGCCGAGATTAGCATCAAGCAAATTTTGAAGTATGTCACGCATTTTTGAGGATAAATATGATCCCTCTAATTGAGTAATCGCACTAAAGGCTAAACCTGTTGATTGAGGAAAGGTCGTCCCCTTAGGTGTGACCACAAAATTTGGGATTGGACTAGATGCACCAAACTAAAATGGTGGTGGAAAAAACCCCTGACTAGGCTAAGCAAACTGACTGATGACTGGAGGAACCACTGTACCCACTGACTGGAATGGCAAGCTAGCTGAACCAAATGGACCTTCGAAACCTAACTGGCCGAACTGACCGAAAGAGTCCCCACCAGTCCGTACAAGCAGTAACTAGGACTAGGTGAATGGATTATGAGTAATTCCTAATACTTGCACACTGATAACTACATTTGCCATTGGAGCATTGACAGGCATGCTGTGAGGAGCATTGGTCATTCTCTCCTCAGTCATGATTGTCCTGATGGCGGCTAACATCCTATTATTCATTTGGTCCAAGAAATGATCACTTCCCAAGTACTATGAGACGTCATTTGCGATCGCTGACCTAACCTCGGTCCTTGATGCATTTACCTCCTCCCCAATAGCAATATTCTCAACCTCAACATCAATTTGGCCATCTAGAGTTAGGATGCGAGACATCTCCTTAAGATGATAGGTAGAAAGATCAGCCGGACTAAACTGACTGCTGGATAAAATACCTATGGATAGAGATAGAGTAACCCTTAACAGAATTGGAGGAGCCGGAATGCAAGTCAAATAGACTTGAGATAGTCGCCAAGCTTTTTCCCTTTAAGGTTTAGTTTTGATTGTGGTAATAACCGAGGGATCAGTACATGTATGGTGGGGTTAATCACAAGGGTATGTAACATAACACATGCAATCGACTGATTCCTTCCTTATTTCTCCCGTCGAGTCTGAGGGTATTCTTCCTTAGTCTAATCTCAAACAGAAATTAGGGTACCTAAATGGTAGAATTCTAAGGCTTTCGATAAGAATGGCATAATGACATATCATAAGTTTGATGTGGAAGGTTTCCATTTCATCGAGCCTCTTTTAGAGGGAGATAGTAATGAGTGCTCGACCCACTAAAGTATCCCCAATTCTCGGCGGGCATGGGTAACACTTTTATGAGTGTCGCAGAAATAATAGTGTACCCTAACCTAGCACTAGAAGAAGAGCACATATAGCTGAAGAAAGAAGAAGATGAGAAGATGGAGTGTGATAATTTTCCTAAATGCTGAAAAAGAAAACGGGTTGAATCAACTAAATGATTTTCAGTGCTCATCTTAATCTTTAAAGCTTTTAAAACAAACCAACATTTTGCAACTTAAAATATTATGTCCCCAACAGAGTTGCCACTATAAGGTATCAATGATGTCTGGGTCTCCCTTGGCGCCTATGTAAGAGGCGGGGCCTACTAGGGGTTGGATGGACTTAGGTGTGATAAAACATTTTTTTGTTCAAGTTTGCACATTAAGCCAAATTTAATGAAAAAAAGAATCGAGACTCAAATCTCGATACAATTGATAGAGTCGCCACCCAAGTTGTCTACTTGGGAAAGAGTTTTGGTATAGTTCCCGTTGGGTGAGAGACTCATACCTATTGGATCAGAGATTCGGGTATTGGATGAGTCACTTATTTCTCATTTAGTTGATTCAAAATTACATTCACCACAAAAAACTATTTTAGTTTTCATCATTTAGGTAATTATCATAAAAATTCGTACTTCTACACTCTTTCACACTCATTACACGCGTTTAAATATTACAATAAAGCACAAGTAATAAATGGGGGAATAAAAATTACAACCGGGGCAAAATGGGGGAAATTGCAAAGAGAACCTATACATTTGTTCTAAGTTATAAAACAAAATGAAAATCAATTCCCTTGCATCCATAAAGATTAGCACAGTTTATAGCACACCATAAGTCAACATTTCACTAGGAAAAATGTGATCATGTTAGTATGGCAGTTTTACGACCGATAGTATCTGGACGGTTTCTAGGATGTGAGAGAAATAACAATTCTTCAACGTATTTTGTTATTAAAACACATTTTAACTTTTGTGGGTTGACTTACCAGATTATAAGTGAAAATGATCGCATGGCATGTATTGAGTTGGATTGATTTTGAACGAATTAAAAGTGAATTCCACTTTTTGTCTGGGTGCTAGTACCCGGACGGATGGGGAGTACCCATACGGGTACCAAGGAGGAACGATATGGGTGTAAGGGGACCCGTACAGGCCCTGTCTGGTCCCAGGTAGAAACTCAGTTTAATTAAATTTGCAGCTCAACAGATTAATGGCATAAAAATAAAATAAAAGGGATTTCCCTTCATATGAGTATGACGCACCGTTTTGATATCTTTGGGGATATATAGTGCCAACAAGGATCATACGGGTTAGGACTAGACCCAAAATAGGAAACAAAAGGAACAAATATAATAGAAGAAATAGAGGATAGTAATAATGAAATAATTGAGATGTGAGTCTCTTTGAAACTCAGGAGCATTACCTTTACGGCATGAATCCACTTTGAGTTGATCCCTTTATTGTTGAGAGAGTCTGGCCAAAGTAGATAGTGGAATAGGACTATTTAGGTGAGTATTTGTGTGGATAGAACCTCCCCTAAATCCTAATAAAAGAAGCTGGGAATGAATAAAATGTTGACAAACCTCAAAGGAAGGGTTTTCTCCCTATTTTATACCTCCTTTACCCCTACTATACCTATAGAAATTGCTAGAGTTTTAGTATAATTTTCATTTGAGATGTCTCTGTGTTAAAATAAGGGGAAAAGGCCCTTATTTATAGGGTGAGGGTCAGATCCGAATGCAATAAACCGCATTCAAGACCTACCTTTTCCCAAAAATTATAAGAGATAGCTTCCGAAAGCGGCTAATTAGGAAATCAGAGGACCCATATAGGAGGGGCCCCACCCGTATAGGTACTAATGGACCCGTACGGATCCCCTCCACGTATATGGAATTGATCTGCCCATACGGGTCTGCCAGTGGATCCATACCACTAGACGGAACACGTACGGGTACCTAAGGGTAGACTAGGTCTCTAGACTTTAGCCAAACTCACCTCTGTGGCAATAGGAACACTTTTGATGGACAACACCTGAGAGACATTGCATCATATAGCTCTCACCATAGTTTTATGAGAAGGATTGTTAAAGTCCAATGCTCACATCAGTAATAAAAATTCCAAAGAAAAGAATTTTTATCATGAGGAATAAAATCGGGCACACATCATCATCGTCTCGCAAGAGGAACTGTAAAATTCCGTGCTCACAGTTGGTTTTCATGCTTAGTTTATTTTGTACTTAGACTATAACTTAGAGTTATAATATGTTTAATATAAAATATATTTATGCTAGGATATAATTGAGAATTGTGGTACGCTAGCCTATGCCTACTAACGTGAGTAGAGAATTAATTTATTTAAGGCTTTAATTAATTTATATTCAACAAATAGGAGTTCCTAGGGATAAGGGAAAAAATTTTGAATTTCCATCGTGCCTGTTATGCATGTTCAAAGCGACTGTCACTTCCCAATAAGTGTATCAGAGCCTGCCTATTTAGTGCATAATTAAGTTAAAAGCAAACTAAATTTTACTTTCTATATGAAATGATTTAAAGTTTATAAGATTGTTTAGAACAATAGATGAGCTTAGGCTTTCATTTCAAGGTTAGAAAATAGATATAGATAATTTCAAACAAGCCTTCTTAACTTACTCAAACTTATCAAAGACTCAATAAATTATAGGGTAAATTTCAAAAACATACCCTGTGGTTTCGATCATTTTCAAAAGGAGTATCATAAATTTTTGTTTCTGAAACGAGGATAGTGGTTTCAAAAGTTAGCAAACGAAGGAAAAAATTTATAAAATATTTATTTTTCAATGTTACAAATGGTATTTTAATTAATTCAATATTCCTATAATTTAACCATTTTATTTATAAATTATATATCAAGATTTGGACAAGTTTGGAAGATTTTTCATTTTGTTATGTGACAAGTGAAAATATGTAGTGAAAACACATATTAATTATGTGCTTAATTAGTAAAAAAATCAGCATTCTTAATTTAAAGCAATCTCTGAAAAAAGTGGAGGAAAATGTGGAGCAAAAGAAGGGAAAAGACACAACAGAAGTTGTGCCATAATTTAGGGGATGGGCTGATGCGACAGGCTATTGTAAGGAGAGAGTAAAATGTTGACTTTGCCATATGCTTGCTTTGAAAGATCTAAAGAGTTGGTGCAAGTTGGCAAGTGGGATTAGTAATTTATTTCGTGGAATATATTTCTTGTAGGATTCCAGCATATCTTTTTGTATTATTTTATATTTTTTGTCTCTTTATCTTTTGGGCTATATATACCCATCATCTTCTTCTTTGTAAGGTGCTCCCCCTATGGGGATGCCATTCTTTTCTCCTTGTTTCTTTATTTTTTTTCTTTTAGGCTCCATTGGGATTCCATTTATGTTTTTATTCTTGTAATCTCATTTCGTTAATAAAGTTATGTGTTTTCTTCATGTATTTGTGTTGGTAATCTGTCTTTAGGCAAAGTCTGTCCCGAACAGACTAAGACTTTCTCTAGTTCTAAGTATGTATTAATTGCTTGATATCTTGTGTCGATTGTGTGCTTTGATGCTTAATCTAAATGAGTTTAGACTGAGAGGTGACTTAGTATAATGGAATATGAACACACACATAGGATTCATTAACGTAGCTCTGACCCTATGCTGAGGGGTTTAAACTTTGTTTAAATGCTCAACTAATCTTAATGCAATGTTGTTAGCTTAAGGAGACCGAGAGGGGATTGAAGTTAAATGACATTAGAAATCGGGTGAGGCCGAGAGGTATGCTCTAGGAAATTAGGTTGAGATACCTTAGATCTATGTTCTGAAATAGGCTGTTTGCATATTTGTTTGGATGAAAGCCTTAGACTGTTTGTGGGTAGGGAAAGCTTGGCTCTATTTTTGTTGTTATTATCTTATTTTATGTTTCTGCCTTTTTGTTTTGTAACCACAACAACCTAAAAATATATAAGAAAACCTTTTAAGCCAATCTACTGGGAAAATCTCAGACTATTTAAGACTGCTCCATCTGGATACGACCTTGTGCTTACCACACTACACCAACCCTAGTGCACTTGCTAGATAGTATCTTTAGGTAGCAACAAGTTTTTTTGGCGCCGTTGACAGGGAGAAACATTAAAAAGTTTGATGTATTTAAGTATAGATTGGTGCTTTTAACCTTGTGTGTTCATAAGATTTTTCAGGAACAGAATTGTGGGGAAGTCTTCCCCACTTGATGAGCTTATTGGATATATACCACAAGATGATGAGGTTAATCCTCGACCTCAAAGGCTGAGACTTTAGGAGAGCTTGAAACCCAACAAAGAGGGACACCTTTCGTTCCTTGTGAAACCTATTGAAGGGGGGGCAATCTCTCAAAAATCAAAGCCTCGTTGATACATGATCAAGATTGCCTTCAAATACTGTGGTTTTCCTAAGAACCAAAGAGGAAATCCGACTGTGCTCACTTCACGCACCAAGTGAAGTTATTTTGGGGGAAGCCTGGAGGTTTTCCCAATTTTGTCGTATATATTTTTATATATCCCACTATCTGGGGAAGTCTTTGTTGACTCTCTTTATCTCTTTCACCGGTGAACGGTACACAGTCCGCTTCCTTTTATCTTGTTAGTTTAGATAGTCTTTCCCTAAACCTACTGAGTTACTAGTCTTTCCTTTCCCTGTATGTTTTTCATTCTATTGCTTTAGGGATAAAGCATGCTTTAAATGTTGGGGAGGGATCAAGATATTCTTTCTTGATGATTTTCATTGCTATTAATGCTTAGTTGATTGCATATAATAAGATTTTCACTATAATGCATGACTTGTTGAAAAAATTGTTGAAATTTTCACTTAAGAATACCCTTGTTGAAATTTGTGAGTCTAAAACAATCTATTTTTTTACATTGTTAGATTGCCCTACTGAAATAATAACCTTGTAAAATGTGTGTAAATTAAATGTTGGACAGTCTTTCCCTAAGATGTAGAATGAGATTTGAGGATTTGCGAAAAACTTGGTTGAGTTCAATTTTATGGACCTTTTAGTATGTTAAAATTTTTTATTTTTTAATTTTTATTCAACATCATAGCCTAGATTAGAATGAATGTCCCTTGTTTTGGTAAGGATTTGAGCCTTTGGTTTCATGGATAGACTCTTTGCTTTAATTTCTTGCTGAGTGGGCAGCCTCTCTATTTTCTAGCTAGAAATTGCCTTGGAAAACACATGTATTACATGTTATTATGTGCTAGTATTTATCAAGACCACATATTGAATGCATGTGCTAAGTGATTAAGGCATTAGGTATTCCCCTCTTAGCCAAAAATCCTACCTTTAAAATTTTTCCCTTAGGTTACCCCCTTTGAGCCTTTTGTCTTTTCTTTCGTACACATGTTACAACCCAAACAACCTTCACTTTGATTCCCCACAACACCTAGAGTTTTCTAATAAGATATTTTCATCATTCAAGGAATGCAACAACAATATCAATAGCAGAGGACTTCCTTAAACCAGAAGAGCTCGAAAATGGAAACCATCTCTAAATAGAAGACCACACAACCTTAGCCTCTTTATCTATATTTATTTATGTAATTTTTTTTAAGAAAGGAAAAAAGAATAAATTGCGTATTACATATGTATGAGTGAGGCATGAATAATGTTTTTTTAAGGTTGTCATGCTTAAAGAAAAAGCTTTATCCACAAAAATCTCAAGGTTCCCTATGCTTAGCAGAGACAGTCTGCTTTTTAATTAAGGTATTCCTGATTTAAAGAAGTTGCAAGCTCATCAGCATAAATTCTATTAGAAACTCTCTTCGCACGATTTACCCTTTTTCCATACCCTTATCTAAGCCCATATTACAACCCTTGAAAGACTTTATGATAATATATGCATTCAATAACTTAGTGGTGGAGATTAGACTGAAAGGCAAGCATATGGTCTATAGTTTGTTTAGGTTTTGTTGAATGAGGGAAACCTTAAAATTCACCCTAAACACCGAGAGTATGTGCATCCTTTTGTGAGGTATTCTGATATTGTTGCTATGTTATTAAAGTAAGAAGTTTAATTTCTCTTTCTTTACATACTACCTGTGAAATATGAGATTGCGCCGCTAAGGTTTTCCCTATTTTGAAATCAAATTCTGAACTTGGTTAACACTGTTTGGCTTCCAAGTTGCATCATACTTTCCTTGTGTTATTTTTTAAGCTTGTGCCAGTCTCTTTGTCTTTAGTAAGCTACTTGAGGACAAGTAAATGTTCAAGTGTGGGGGTATTTGATAAGTGAAAATATGTAGTGAAAATACTTGTTAATTATGTGCTTAATTAGTGTGAAAAAATCAGCTTTTAACCTTAATTTGAGTCAATCTCTAAAAAAGTGGAGGAAAATGTGGAGCAAAAGAAGGGAAAGACACAGTTGAATTTGTGCCATAATTTAGGGGATGGGCTGATGTGACAGGCTGCTGCAAGGAGAGAGTAAAATGTTGACTTTGCCACATGCTTGCTTTGAATGATTTAAAGAGTTGGTGCAAGTTGGCAAGTGGAATTAGTAATTTTTTTTTGTGGATTATATTTCTTGTAGGATTCCAGCATATCTTTTTGTATTATTTTATATTTTTTGTCTCTTTATCTTTTGGGCTATACATACCTATCACCTTCTTCTTTGTAAGGTGCTATCCCTTTGGGGATGCCATTCTTCTCTCTTTATTTCTTCATTTTATTCTTTCTTTTAGGCTCCATTTGAATGCCATTTATGTTTTTCTTCTTGTAATCTTGTTTTGTTAATGAAGTTAAGTGTTTTATTCATGTATTTATGTTGGTAAACTGTCTTTAGGCAAAGTTTGTCCCGCACATACTGAGACTTTCTGTAGCTCTATGTATGTGTTAATTGCTTGATATCCTGTGTCGATTATATGCTTTGATGCTTAATCTAAGCAAGTTTAGGGCCTGAACTCATGACTAGTTATACTGACAAGGACCGAGAGATGACTTAGTATAATAGAACACGAACACACACATAGGATTCATCGACGTAGCTCTGACCCTATGCCAAGGGTTTTAAACTTTGTTTAAATGGTCAACTAATCTTAATGCAATGTTGTTAGATTAAGGAGACCGAGAGGAGATTTAAGTTAAAAGACATTAGAAACCGGGTGAGGCCGAGAGGTAAGCTCGAGGAAATTAGGTCTACCTTGGATCTGTATTCTTAAATAGGCTATTTGCATATTTGTTTGGAGGAAAGCCTTAGACTGTCTGCAGGTAGGGAAAGCCTATCTCCGTTTTTATTGTTATTATCATATTTTACATTTCTACCTTTCTTTTTTATAACCACAACAACCTAAAAAACATAAGAAAACCTTTTGAGCCAATATACTAGTAAAATCTTAGACTATATAAGACTGCTTCATCTGGATACGACCTTATGCTTACCACACTACATCGACCCTAGTGCACTTGCTAGGTAGTACCTTTAGGTAGCAACATTATGATTTTTTCAAAATTATTATCATTTTTTATTTAAAAAATACATAAACTTGTCAAAAAAAGGTTCAACATTTTACCACTAAGGTGTATTGTATCTTTATTAACCAACCTCCTAAATTTCAGTTCAAAATGGACAAGGTTACCCTTTTGTGACATGTTTTCAAATTGAGGATCTTTTTTTGTCATTTATTTGCTAACTTTCGAAACCACAGTCCTCGTTTTGAAAACAAAAATTTTATGATTCTCTTTTTGAAAATGGCTGAAACCACCGGGTATGTTTTTGAAATTTACCCTAAATTATATAAATTACATGGATTATAAATGTTTTTAATTTACATGAACTGAAAGAATGGAGTTTATTAGTCCAAGAGAATCCATGTTTCTTCAAATTTGTCCCCATATATGTCTACTCCTCATAGGGCACCTCTCCTACAAGAGAATTTTT
The DNA here is from genome assembly GCA_947683365.1 of Euphorbia pulcherrima. NCBI lineage: Eukaryota > Viridiplantae > Streptophyta > Magnoliopsida > Malpighiales > Euphorbiaceae > Euphorbia > Euphorbia pulcherrima. The sequence continues at coordinate 13,999,851 of CANTUS010000016.1, forward strand.
ATCGGTGCAACTTTAGTTAACAAAGAGGGGATTAAATATGGACTGATTTATTTCTAGTATATAAGATGGTTCTTATATATGTTTCTATAACAAATTAAATATTAAATTATTGAATAAAAGCTTAAAGGAAATGCAATATAAATATAACTAATAAAAGTGTTAATTATTTAGCATATAATCTAGGTTGATGGAATAATTATAATAAATAGCTTGAACCCACCTAAGGTTAAACCTTATAAATTAATTCTAAAATTCCCTGAATTAATATAAATTATTATAAACATGTCAATCTAATAAATCCTAGATTAAGTGAGACATTTAATACCAATAAAATTCCAAAGTAAATATATTAAGACAAGTTATAAGTCTTCCTTACTCAAATTTATGGTACGGTCTTTTTCGGCCATAAAGTGTTGCACAAAGCGCTCCTTTCATCTACATTGACCGGTTATAAAAATACAGATAGGGCCTGCCTTAATAGGAATGGGTATTTTACCATAAAATTGGGGGCTACCCGCAGGACTGAGACACATTGAAGGAGATACTGATATAAGAGCACGCGTCCCTTGGAATTAGGCAACTTGAATAAATTCACAATTACATATGATGCAAATGGAATAGAGTTCCAACTATAATTTACTTATATGACTTGAGTCATAAAATTGAGGGTCGTATTAGACTAGTTGTAGATGCTATCTACTTTGAAATTTAGCTAAGCTAGACTTCCCGAATTCAATAGAATGGGCTATTGTAAATTTCAAAAAATGGTGGGATAAATGTATTTAATTTAAAGTCCTTATATTAAATACATTTACAATATACTAAAGTCTTAACAAATTTTTCTTTTCTTATATCTTAAGGTTGAATATGAACTCCGATATTAAACTTTGTCTTAACCAAATCCAAATTTTAATTGCAATTAACTACTATGGATGGATCGAGGAAGTTAGGGATACCCTTATGGATTATAAATTCGGATATGTTCTTGAAATACCATTCGTAGAATATCCTAGCACTAATGCACCGACTGAACTTTAACGGACATTGTTGAAATTTCTAAAGGATTCAATCCATGTGTCACAGTTTCTATTAGATACAATGAATCCTATGATACATTCACAGTACAATCATATGAATCTTAAGACTATGTTGATCCATCTGAAGGATTTGTCTGAAAAGGTAAGGTATGAAAGGTTCAAGATAACTAATGAGTTTTTCAACTCTAAGATGAAGGAAGGAATAAGTGTTGTAGCACACATCAACAAGATTAGAGATTTTTTAGTGAAATTAGAATCATTGGTATGTTTGGAAGTAGATATCCTCTTACATTCTTTACCCATAAGCTATGCAGACTTTGTAAAGGAACATTTCTCTAAAGGATGTGACTGTACTTCCCAGAATTAATTGATGTGTTAAGGGAGTTCAATGCCAATGAAAAAGAAATTTCAGGCAAGTCTACAAACAAATATTCTCTAAATATTGATCCTGAGAATATTATCACCAAAAGGGTAGTTAAAGGGTCTAAGAAGAAAAAATAGAAGGGTAAAAAGAAGGCATCTAAATATATTCATATCCAGTGTAGGAAACCGGGACACTAGAAGAGGGATGGCAAAGCTTCCACTTCTGAACATTTGAAGAAGAACCCTATAGAGGCATCTACTTCAGGTATGTTCATAATTGAGAACTATACTACTTTTCCTTATAAATCAACTTGGGTATTAGATACTGGTTATGGTTCTCATTCTATACTTCTATTCAGGGACTAACAAACAGTAGGAGGCCTTCAAAAGGGGAGATGGACCTACATGTAGGAAATGGAGCATGAGTTGCTTCATTAGCCGTAGGAAGCTTTAATCTTTTTTTGTTGAGTGGCCTAGTTTTAATTTTTAATAATTGTTACTATATTCCGAATGTTACTAAGAATATTATCTCTATTGCGCATTTAGTAGCAGAGGTATTTTAAGTTTTATTTTCGAATAATAATTGTTAGATTCGTTTAAATAATGTTCTTTACGGCTACGGGATGTTGAATGGTGGCATTTATGTTCTTGATACTAAAATAGAAGTTTTTAATGTAAACAATGTGAAGAAAGTTAAATTAGATAATGAGAAATATTTCTACTTATGGCATTGTTGTTTAGGCCATATAAACAAAGATCACTTAACTAAGTTATACAAGAGTGGAGACTTAGGCCCAATAGACGTGGAGTCTTATGGTGATTACGAGCCTCGCTTAAAAGGAAAAATGACAAAGTTATCTTTTAAGGGAAAGGGTGAGCGATCCACAAGTACATTTGAACTTATACATATAGGTGTATATGGTCCAATGAGTGTTAAGGCCGTAAGAGGATACTCTTACTTCATAACCTTTATTAATGATTATTCACGATATGGTTATATGTACTTAATGAAGCACAAGTCTAAAAGTTTTGAGAAGTTCAAAATGTTCAGCAATGAAGTAGTGAAACAACTTGAGAAAAGTATTAAAGTACTTTGATCTGATTGAGGTGGAGAATACTTAAGTCAAGAGTTACAGGATTATCTAAAAGAAAATGGGATAGTTCCCCAATGGACCCCTCCTAATACACCCAACACAATGGAGGGTCTGAAAGGAGGAATCAAACTTTATTAGATATGGTTTGATCCATGATGATCCAAGAAGATCCAAGTAAATCTTTTTGGGGATATGTTTTAGAAACTGCATTTTATATATTAAACATAGTGCCCTCTAAATCAGTTGATTTTACGCCTTATGAAAGATGGTGTAATAAATGGGCATCTCTAAGTCACCTAAGAGTATGGGGTTGTCCTATTGTGGTAAAGAGGATAGCATCAGATAAGCGAGATGCTAAATCTAATAAGTATCTATTCATTGGATATCCAAAGGAAACTAATGGATATTTATTTTAGCAACCCAAAGCGCAAAAGGTATTTGTTTCTCGGAGTGCTCACTTTTTGGTAAAGAAATGCTTACTTGGAAAAGTTAGTGGGAGCAATCTTGAACTAGAAGTTTAAGAGGAAGAAACTGATAATCGGCTGATTGACCCTATTCTAGATACACAAGATGGTGCGATCCAAGAACAACCTGTTAAAACACACTCATTGGAACGATTGGGTCGTGTTCATAAAGGTCCTGAAAGATATGGTTTTATGATCATGGATGATAGGGAACTATATCTCATGGAGGATGATGAACTAAGAACCTTTGATGATGTAATGAAAAGCTCAAATTCTGATAAATGGCTTAAAGCCATGAAATCGGAAATGGATTCCATGTATGAAAACCATGTTCAGAAATTGGTCGATGCACCAGAAGGGATTAGACCCATCGAGTGGAAGTGGGCCTCCAAGAAGAATACCGGCATGGACGATAATGTAATTACCTATAAGGAAAGGTTGATTGCAAAAGGTTATAGTCAACATAAAGGTATTAACTATCATGAAACTTTCTCACTGGTAACCATGCTTAAATCCATAAGAGTACTCCTCACCATTGCTGGTCATTATGATTATGAGATCTCGCAGATGGATGTTAAACTAGCATTCCTAAATGGGGATTTGGACCGAGATGTGTATATGACATAGCTTGAGGGTTTTAAATCTCAGAATGGCTCAAAGGTATGCAAACTGCAAAAGTCCATTTATGGACTTAAGCAAGCATCCAGAAGTTGGAATATTAGGTTTGATTAGACAATTCGTTAACTAGATTTCTCTCCAAACATTAATGAGCCTTGTTTTAATAAGAAGGTTAGTAGGAGTACAGTCGTTTTCTTAGTATTGTATGTTGATGACATTCTACTAATAGGAAATGACATTTCTCTTCTTCAAAGTATTAAAATATGGATGTCAAGAAAGTTCTCCATGAAAGACCTTGGAGAAGTAGCTTTTATACTAGGTATAAAGATCTATAGAGATGGATCCAATAGTCTATTAGGTATTTCTCAAAGAACATATATAGACAAGCTACTGAATAGGTTCAGCCTTGAGCATTCGAAGAAAGGTTATCTCCAGATGACAAAGGGGATAAACCTATCTGATATTGAGTATCCAAAGATAGCTCAAGAAAGAATGCGCGAGAAGGATATACCCTATGCATCCGCGATAGGATCCATCATGTATGCTATGATATGTATTAGGCTAGATATCTCTCAAGCCTTAAGCTTTATGAGTATATATCAATCGGATCTAGGTGAAAATCATTGGATGGCCGTCAAGGCAATTTGTAAGTACTTGAGAAGGAGAGAAGGTGATCTCACAATTAGGGGTTACACTGATGCAAGTTTTCAATCTGACAAGGATGAGTTTAAGTCTCAGTGAGGTTCTGTGTATGTATTAAATGGAGGGTTAGTATGCTGGAAAATTTCCGAGCAAGAAACTACTACTGATTCAACCACGGAATCTGAATACATTGCTGCCTATGAAGCAATAAAAGAAACTGTCTGGTTAAAGGGATTTATTAGTGATCTCAGTGTGGTGCTTGAGATTATTGTTCCTATTACTTTGTATGGTAATAATAATAGTGCTATAGCTCAGGCAAAAGAACCACGATCTCACCAGAAAAATAGACATGTAACTAGAAAGTCTCATATAATCAGGGAGATTGTTGATACTAAGAGGATAAGATTAGAATATGTCCCCACTAAACATAACCTCGCGGATGGTCTGACGAAGGTATTGACGCAAGTCAAACATGACCAGCATGTGAAAGCATATGGATTAAGGAATAATTGGTCTTAATGTAAGTGGGAGTTTGTTAGATATGATGTAGGCCCTTAAGGCAATTAAGGCGATATAGCTTAATTATGTATTAGTATGAATAATTTATTTAATTAATAAAGGCATTTAATCTTTTATTTATATCGATATGTTCACATATATTATGACTAGTCAAATAAAATTCATTAATATCTATGTACAAAAGTGCTTGACATAAACATACCGTGAAGTGAGAGATATCATAGTGGGACTATGTTTAGTGAGACCTGCTTCATGTATAATTATGATTATGTCTAAACTATCCTTAATCATAGTTTCATCAAGAAAGAATATTGATGAAATAGCAAGACTAGCATGTGGTCAACTCTCTTAGAAAGGGTACAAGTAGTCGACCTCCTAAGACTAAAGGCGGTGCATTGAGTTTGACACATGGATATATCTGGAAGATATATTGGAGACCGCAGTAAGATAAACACTTGGGTATATATCATTGTGTTAGTGTTTATACTCATGATTTAGATTTGTGAATATCGTCATACTTGAGATGCTAGTTACCTTGTGTGGTGCCGTTGCAATACTTTGGGTCATATCTATTCACTCATTAATTTAGGGTGCCACAGGTGATTACAGGTATAGTGATGACAACACATTGGTATGCTATGTAGTCAGAAAGAATCCATCGCTCTGGATACATTAAGGAGGTGTACTTGGCCACTTGTAGAAGTGATGATTACTATAAACCTCTGATTAGAGTATGTGATTGATAGAAATAGTTTCTAGTCAAAACACATTATGGAGAAAATTAATATACTTCAGTACCAAGTAAATAACTGGGATAGCTTGGAGAAACCTCGCTATTGGTGGGTTAACACTTTAATTAAACCCAATAAACCAGATGGTACTAATATTAAAACACTGGAAGGACTTCATCTCATTGGATAACTATTGCATAAAGCAGGATTAAGTCATAAGTACAAATGACGTTCTGAGTAATGGGGGATGGTGGACCCTTTCTAGAGGCATATTACAGTCGTTTAAGGTAGTCGAGTTCTATTCACGGTCTAGAACCTCAAGCTAGTAGTTCCTATAGAACAAGGATTGGTTAACCCTTAATAGCTCAATACTACAGGATCCTATAAGGTCACATACATTGGACTTTCATCGGACTTAGTAAAGAATTAGTAGACTTGATCTATTACGAACATTAAACATGGGATGGATAAACTATTACCTGGTCGGACTAGAGAATTTATATTGACTGATAACTAATTTTACTAGGGTCATAATAAGTTAAAGTATTGATTAAAATGATTAGATCATTTTTGGCTAAGCCAAATATTTATTTTGACCGGTAACTAATTTATTAGGGTCATAAATAAATAGATAATGAATGAAGATGAACTGAAAATTGTTGGACGAGATTACGAGGGTGGGACTCCACACATTTGGGCCAGGTAGGCATTAGATACCTATGTGCGCTGCCTAAGCCATGTGAGCTATTGGGCTTGTGGGCTATAAGCTGTGTGAGCTACATGTGCAGTGCACGAGGGCCTATAGGGCTAGCCTAAACAAGTGCTACCTAAAAGCAACGCTTGTGGCCTAATGCCACCCCTGACTTGGCTAACGGGAAGTCCCGCGAGGGCCAACCCTTGGGACAAGGCAGGCTCACAAGTGGCTATCTTGTATGGCAGTAGCCCGGCTTGCGGAGCAAGCCAGGTTGGCTTAGGCAAGGGATCCGCGTGTTTGCCTAAGGGCGTTCCCCTATATAAACCAAGCTCCTCTTCTTCATTTCTTGCACCACTTCTCTCTATGAGCTCTAACTTGAGATTATAATGCATTTTCTCAAGTAAACTTATAAGAATAAAATTAACGAGTCCCTTTAGTTAATACTTTGGGTAGGTTTTTGAGTGGTCTAGCAGCTACTCTAAACTCTGCGGTTCTTCCTCTTTGGGAGGTTTCAGTTGGTGGGGTTCGTGTGGATACTCATAGAGGCTATCCTACTCTTGGAGGCTTGTGTAAGAAGGTTCTACTAAAGCATACTTCAACTGCTAAGTCTTCTACTTCTCTTTTAATTATTAAGTTCTTTTCTTTAAGCGTTTTAAGACTTAATAATTAATATGCTTAGGCTGCTTTGCATGCTTAGTTATTTTATACTTAGACTATAACTTAGAGTTATAATATATTTAATATAAAATATATTTATGCTAGGATATAATTTAGAATTATGGTATGCCTAGCATATGCATGCTAAACTAAGTAGAGAATTAATTTAGTTAAGGCTTTAATTAATTTATATGCAACTAATAGGAGTTCCTCGGGATAAGGGATAAAATTTTGAATTTCTGCCATTCATGTTATGCATGTTCAAAGCGACTATTAATTCCCAACACCTAATAAATTAGTTACCAGCAAAAAATAAATTCTTTGTCTAACCAAATGTTGGTCCAACCATTATTCAATTATATTGTCATAATAGAACTAGTTTATTAATTCTTTACTCAGTCCAATAAAGGTCCAATGTGTGTGACCTCAAAGGATCCAAAGTATTGAGCTATTAAGGCTTAACTATTCCTCGTTCAATAAGAACTTATTGGCTCAAGGTTCTAGACCATAATTAGAACTCGATGAACTTAAAACATTGTAGTACGCCTCTAGCAAGGGTTCGATATCCTCCATTAGTGCTTATGACTTAATCTTGGTTGATGCAATAGTTAACCAATGCAATAAACTCCTTGCATTCTTTAATGTAAATTACCATCTTGTTTGTTGGAATTGGTTTAAAGTGTCAGCCCACTAATAGCGAGGTTGCTACAAGCTATCCCAGTTATTTACATGTTACCAAAGTACATTGCTTTCCCATGATGCATTTGACTAGAAACTATTTCTATCACACACATACTCAAATCAAAGGTTTCTAGCAATTATCACTTCAACAAGTGGCCAGGTAAAACTCCTAAATATATCAGGAGCGATGGATTCCATCTGACTACTCACCTTACTAATCTGTTGTCATCACTATACCCGTTATCACCCATGGAACCCTAAATTAATGAGTGAATAGGAATGACCCAAAGTACAGGGACAGTACCACACAAGGAAACTAACATCTTAGGTATAAGGATAATCATAAAGCTACTGCATCAAGACAAACACCAACATGTAGATATATTTACCAAGTGTTTATCTTTAGCAGTCCCCAACGTATCTTCCAAATACATCCATGTGTCAACTCAAGGCACCACCTTTTAGTCTAGAAGATTAACTGCTTGGATCCATTCTAAGAAATTATGACCACATGCTAGTTTATCCGCTTCATTAGTATCCTATCTTGATGAAACTATGACTATGGATAGTTTAGACATAACCATAATTGCACATGAAGCAAATCTCACTAAACATAGTCCCACTATGATTTGCACTCTATGCTATGATATGCCAAGGACTTTTGTACACAGATATCAATAAATATATTTTAACAATCTATAATATATATATATATATATATATATGAACACATTGATATAAACAAAAGGGTAATGCCTTTATTAATAAATAAAATATTCGTATAAATACATAATTAATACATATTACCCTAATTGTCTTAAGGGCATACATCATATCTAACAATCTCCCACTTGCACTAAGGCTAATTAGCCATATGTTTTATTCCATATGCTTTAACATGCTAATCATGTTTGACTTAAGTCAATGGCTTTCTCAGACCATCCCTCATGTTCTGATCAGTGGGAATATATTCTAGTCTTATCATCTTAGCATCAACAATCTCCCTAATTATATGATACTTTTTAAGTACATGTGTGTTTTTCTTGTGAGACCGCGAATCCTTTGCCTAGGCAATCGTCCCATTGTTATCACAATATATCATGATTGGATCAACAATTCCAGGCAGCACACCGAGATCACCAATGAATGCCTTTAACCAAAGAGCTTCTTTTACTGCTTTGCAAGCAGCAATGTACTCAAATTTCATGGTTGAATCAGCATTAGTGTCTTACTTGGAACTTTTCTAGCATACTACCCCTCCATTAAATACAAACTTAAATCCTAAATTTGACTCATCCTTGTCAGATCAGAAACTTGCATCTATGTAACCTCTGATATTGGGGTCACCTTCTCCATATATCAAGAATTCATCCTTAGTTCTTCTCAAGAACTTAAGGATTGCCTTGGCAGCCATCCAGTGCTTTTCACCTTAATTTGCTTGATATCTACTCGTAAAGCTCAAAGTTCGAGAGACATTCGACCTAGTACAAATTATAACATACATGATGGATCCTATTATGGGTGCATAAGGTATATCCTTCATGTGCATCCTCTCCTGAGGTATCTTAGAATGCTTAGTTTTTTACATGGGGGCTTTCTTTGTCATTGGGAGAAAAGACTTCTTAGAATGCTCAAGGCTCCACCTAGTCAAAACCTTGTCTATATATGTACTTTGAGAAAGACCTAACAGCTTCTTAGATCTATCCATATAGATCTTTATACCTAGTATAAAAATTGCTTCCCTAAGGTATTTCATGGAGAATTTTCTTGACAACCATATTTTAACTATTTGAAGAAGAGAAATATCATTTCTTATTAGCAATATATCATCGATATATAGTATTAAGAAAATAATTGCACTCCCACTAACCTTCTTGTAAACACAAGGCTCATTAGCGTTTGGAGAGAAATCCAGTTTTCCAACTCCTTGATGCTTGCTTAAGTCCATAAATAGACTTTTGCAATTTGCATACCTTCGAGCCCTTCTAAGATGTTAAACCCTCAAGTTGTATCATATACACATCTTGGTCTAAACCCCCATTTAGGAATTCTGTATTAACATCCATATGCCAGATCTCATAATCATAATGAGTAGAAATGGAGAGGAATAGACTTATGGATTTAAGCGCGGCAACGGGTGAGAAAGTTTCATCATAGTTAATTCCGTCTCATTGACTATAACCTTTCGCAACCAACCTTGTTTTGTAGGTAATCACAATACCATCCATGCCAATCTTCTTCTTGAAGACCCACTTGTACCTAATAGGTCTAAAGTCTTCGGGTGCGTCGACCAAATTCCAAACTTGGTTTTCGTACATGGAATCCATTTCTGATCTCATGGTTTAGAGCCATTTTTCAGAATCTGAGCTTTTCATTTCTTCATAATAAGTCCTTAGTTCATCATCCTCCATGAGATATAATTCTCTATCATCTGTAATGATAAAACCATATCTTTTGGTACCCTTATGAACCCGACCTGGTCTTCATAATGATCATGCTTTAATAGGTTGTTTTTCGACTACACTTTCTTGTGTATCTTGAATAGGTTCTATCAGCTCATTGTCTATTTCATCCTCTTAAACTTCCAGTTCAATGTTGCTACCACCAACTTTTACAAGTGAGTGTTCCTTCTAAAAGAGGTGAGCATTCCGAGATATAAATACCTTTTATTCCTTGGGTTGGTAAAACAAGTATCCAACTGTCTCTTTTGGATATCCTATGAATAGACATTTATCAGATGTTAGCCTCCAACTTTTCTAAAGCTATCCTCTTTACCATAGCAAGACAGTCCCGTACTCTTAGGTGACTAAGAGATGGTTTCTTATTACACCATTTTTTGTAAGGTGTAAGAACAACTGATTTAGAGGGCACTCTATTTAGTATATAAAATGGGTTCTCTAGTGCATATCCCCAAAAGGATTCACTGATGTTGCTTGGCTCATCATGGATCGAACCATATCTAATAAAGTTCGATTCCTTCTCTCGGACACACCATTGTGTTGAGGTTTGTAAGGAGGTGTCCATTGGGGTACTATCCCATTTTCCTTCAGATATTCCGGAAAATCTTGACTTAAGCATTCTCCACCTCAATCTGATCGAAGTGCTTTAATGCTTTTCTCAAGTTGTTTCTTTACTTCATCATTGAATATCTTGAACTTCTCAAAACTTCCAGATTTATGCTTTATTAGGTACAAATATCCATATCGTAAGTAATCATCAAAAAAACTAATGAAGTAGGAATATCCTTCGAGTGCTTGAACACTCATTGGACCACATACATCTGTGTGTATTATTTCCAATGTGCTTGTGGCACGTTCACCCTTACCTTTAAAGGGTAACTAAGTCATTTTGCCTTTTAAATAAGCTTCACAACAACTATAAGACTCTAAGTCTATTGGGTCCAAGTCACAACGCTTGTGTAACTTAGTTAAGCGAGCTTTGTTTATATGCCCTAAACGACAATGCCACAAGTATGAGGATTTCTCATTATCTAATTCAATTTTCTTCACATTATTTATATTAAAATCTTCTGTTTTAGTATCAAAAGCATAAATCCCACCATTCAACATTCCATAACCATAAAGAACATTATTCAAACAAATCTGGTAATTATTATTCGAAAATAAAATTTCAAATCCCTCTGAAGCTAAAAGCGTAATAGAGATAATATTCTTAGTAACATTAGGAATATAGTAGCAATTGTTCAAAATTAAAACAAGGCCACTCGACAAACAAAGACTAAAAGATCCTATAGCTACTGCAGCAACCCGTGCTCCATTTCCCACCCTTAGATCCGTCTCTCCTTTCACCACCCTCCTACCATTCCTTAGCCCCTGCACAGATATACAGATGTGAGTACCACAACTAGTATCCAATACCCAAGTTGTTTCCCAAGGAAAAGTAGCAAAGTTTTCAATTACAAACATACCTGAAGTATAAGCCTCTTTCAGCTTTGTCTTCTTATGTTTAGAAAATCAAGTCTCATCTATTTCTTGCATGGTACAACCAGCTTTAACAGATTCAAACTCAATATTTCTCTTTATTTCATCACTTTCAATGAGAGTTCTTTTGAATTTTAAACCTTTTAACTTCTCAAGTTTAAGGTCCTCAGCCATAAGTTTATATTCTAGCTCATTCCTCTATTGAAGCTCATACTGCTCCAACATGTAAATCATTTGGGTAAGGCATTATACCTTTTGGGTAATGCTTCCAACACAGCATGCTTAACAGCTTCTATACTGTACAATATCCTAAGTTCCTTTAACTAGACTGAGATGTCGTAGACCTTAATGACATATCAACTAGCTGAGGTATTATTAGCACATGTCCGTTATGGCTCGTTGAAGAATTATGCTTATTTCATTCAATGATCAAATAAAAGAGCCAAAAAGGACCGAATTGTCGTCTAAAATCCGAAATTAAAAATCCACATTACATGGAAGCTTCGATTTAGCATTTTCTACTGAAAAATCAAAAAGTTAAAATTTAGTCAAATATAGGTAATCATCCCGCCCAGTAATTACATGTCTACAATAAAAAAAAAATCAAATCTTACCGAGATCTATCAAGGATTTACAGGATTAAAAGCAGATCTTGTCAGATACGTAACTAGCCCGTCGGCTAATTACCATTCCATTATAAATAAGGGACTTCCCCTCTCATTTTCAACAGACGGCAAAAACCCAAAAAATCCATTTCGTCCCCTTTTGTTTTGAGAGTCCTAAAAGCCCCGAGACTCTCCTAAATCCGAGCTTTATCACCAACATTCGGTATAAACTCATTTCTCTATCTTTTTAAATCAAGATCTCACAGTGATCTTTGGTCTAAAATGACTTAATCTCTCAAAAATACCACATTTCCTTTAGGAATAATCCAAGATTATAGCCATAACTTGGGTTAAACCTATTTTCCAATCAAATCACAACCTTTGACAACTTTAGTCTCGCACCGGATCTCAACTCACCTTGGACAGACGGAAAGGTAAACTGAGGGTAATTGGCTCTAAGCTCAAATTTAAAATTCATTAAAATTCATTTTTATTATTTTATTATTGGACATTGCATTTCATTTCTCTGGTTAAGTGAGCCATTGAGGCCACTTAAACTATAATATGTGTAATTAAGCTCGCAGGTATGGATAAACATCCAAAATGTAAGGAAACTCTATCCGAGTTTCTGGGCCAAAACCCAAGTGATGTCGTTACTCTACCATAATTTTGGTACAAAAACATCAATTTATTATACCATTATAATGCATTTTTATTCCTTGAATTTGTTTCTTAAATAAAACCATTGTAATGCAGAAATTACCACAAATTCCAAAATTGATCTAATTGATTTGAACAATATGAGTACCTATCATATCCGAACTCAGAATCTCACTTTCTCTTTGGCATAAAATCTCATTTTAGATCAGTATATCACAATTTCCGGTGGAGCTGAACCGGGTAGCGACTCTATTTTTATTTTTAAATAAAGTAAATTATTTTTAAAATATCTTTTCCCAATAAAATGTGTAAATATATTTCTCAATATAATCACATTTTTTTCTTATAAAAAGCTATGTTTTTCACACCCAATAAGATCATGTGAAAAATAATGAGATAATTTTCTCTTTAATAAAATCAAGCATTTTATTATGAAAGAGATTTAAGCAAATCGGATTTTCTTAAACTGAATCAAAACGCGCCTTGTGTATTGCACCCCGCATGCACAATCCCGATAAAACCTAGCCCAATCATAGTGGCAACTCTGCTGGGGAAATATGTATTTTTATAAAAACCCAATTTTTATAAAAATTCTTTTTTGACATGATAATTGAAATATTGTTCAAATCAAATTTTGAAACTATGGGATATGTGGTAATTTAAACACTACACAAATTTTATTGCATAGTATCTGCATTCTTAACCCCATAACCAAATTAGGTGTCTTTTGATGAAGTATCTCCAAGTTCGCTTAGGGCTTGAGGGTTATGGATCCGATCACACCCTTTGAGTAACGTATGAGGGCCTTGCTCGCTTAGGGGCAAGACTACCTAAGTATATTATATGTGGAAAAGTTTCCTTTGGTTCGCTTAGAGCCACTCGAACTCGGTACACAAAGGCGCAGGGTACCCAATCACCCAATCATGAGATCGAAACCCGCATATAGATGAACCATAGACACTTCCCTATAGGTTTACCACAAAAACCTTGAGTACACGCGAGCATACTTCGCTATGCCCCCCATTGGCTTTAAAGTGAAGTAACCCATTAGAGTTTGAAGGGCGGTAGGCACGATCTTACCGTTTGCAACATTTACAGGTTTATTAAATATAAATAAACTAAAAACGGACTTCGTAAGCATCATTGTTGTGTGTAAACAAACAATATCTTTATGCAGCCATAACATTTGTTTGTGGCATCTTATTTTATTCCCTAGTTATAGGAACCTAATGTAATTGAGACAAGTAGGTCCACCCAGGCCCGATCCATGAGCCAAAATAATCGAGACCAATGAGTCCATCTAGGCACAACCCATGAGCTAAAATAATCGAGACCAGTGAGTCGATCTAGGCTCAACCCGTGAGCTAAAATAACCGAGACTAGTGAGTCCACCCTGGCTTAACCATGAGGCAAAAAAATTGAGACTAGTGAGTCCACCCAGGCTCAACCTATGAGCTAAAATAATCGAGACTAGTAAGTCCATATAGGCTACACCCATAAGCCAAAATAAACGAGACTAGTAAGTCCATTTATGCTCAGCTCGTGAGCCACAATAAACCGAGTGACCAGCAAGTCAACTCACCTTTGACCACCGACTCAACCCTTGAGTGACCAGTGAGTTAACTCACCTTTGACCATCGAGTCAACCCACCGAGTGACCAGCGAGTCAACTCACCTTTGACCATCGAGTTAACCCCCGAGTGACCTGCGAGTCAACTCACCTTTAACCACCGAGTCAACTCCCAAGTGACCAATAAGTCAACTCACCTTTCACCACCGAGTCAACCCCTTAAGTGACCAACGAGTCAACTCTCCTTTGACCACAGAGTCAACCCTCGAGTGACCAGTGAGTCAACTTACCTTTGACCATCCAGCCAACCCCTGAGTGACCAGTGAGTCAACTCACCTTTGACTGCCGAGTTAACCCCCCGAGTGACCAGCGGCATCATCTAAGCAGCCTGGGGCATTAAAAATACCTCATGGCTATTTCAGATGCCTTTTCAGCAATTCAATAGAATCCCGGCTTAGGCCCTGACATTCCAAGACTTCTAAAACCCTTGTATTTTTAATTATTGCTTTTTTACTGTTGGTAGATGGGGAAAAAATATTTTTTGTTTCACAAAATTGATCAAGCAGTAAAAACGTCATCTAAAAATATGTCTAATTTGGTTTCGCTTAATGCAGATATTCCTTGAAAAGCCCAAGCCCGAATTGGCAAACCTGAAAAGCCCAATCTTGTTTTGGCAAACCTAAAAAGCCCGAGCCTATCTTAGCAAACCTGAAAAGCCCAAGCCCACTCATGGCAAACCTAAAAATCCTAAGATGGCTCTTGGCAAACCTAAAAAGCCCAAGCCCGCTCTTGGCAAACTTGAAAAGCCCAAGCCCACTCTTAGCAAACCTGAAAAAGCCCAAGCCTGCTCTTGGAAAACTTGAAAAGCCCAAGCCTGCTCTTGGAAAACCTGAAAAGCCCAAGCCTACTCTTGGTAATCCTTAAAGCCCAATATCGGGTCCAGTGCAAACCATCCATCAAAGGAAGGTCTTGACAGCACAAGAATCTTGTCATCCTCTAGGTCCAGCCCATCATCCATCAGATATAATTTCTAAACCCTTGCTCTTTTCATGCGATCATATTGACCTATTGCAGTAGTGATCCCCCAAGGGGCAACCGATAAGCACGAGATTTTACAGTCCCTCTCATAAGACGATGATGACGTATATTCAATTTTATTCCTCATGATTAAAATTCTTTTTTAGAATTTTTATTATCAATAAAAAATTCTTTACGAATTTTATTTTTAGAAAAATTCAGTTTGGTGTGTCCGATAACGCATCCAGTGGGAGCTCGAACCAATGATTTACACCTAAAAATTAATTTAGTCCTTAATACCCTAAAATATTCAAAAAAATAATCCTAATTACCTAAAAATCCGCTTAAACCCCTTTTTAGGCAGATTTAACCATTTTTACCCCATTTAGGCTAGGCCATGCTTACTTTTCAGACCTGGTAGTAGTTGAAGGTGCCAGCGGCTTCAGTGATACCACCGACGGCATTATCTATGCCACTAGCAGCATTATTTTCTACAGCAGACAACTTTTAGCCATGCTTGCTCGATACCCGCCGGATAATTGATCAAAGTCAGTTTCCACCGGGGTTTTAGCCTATATAAACAACCATTTACAGTTGAAATAGGGGTTAAATTTCCACCACTTGAAATCTTATAGAGGTTTTGAGCAATTTCTAGTTAGTTCTAATGGGATAAGGTATAGAAAAGGTAAGAAAAGGGGATTTAATCTACCTTTTCTTGGTTTTCTTAACTGACCTCTCTGATATTTAGGTAGATTTTAGGACTAAAATCACTACAATAGAATTTAGAGACTAAAATCCCACACTTACTACCCAAAATCATCATTTTGAGCTCCCCAGAGGTTTCATTGGGATCAAGAAGAGGTGGATTCGCGGCCCTGAGGTAAAAATTATGACTCTCATAGCTCTTTAGCTTTCATTTTAGTTATTTATTGTGTTTACTTGCTGTTTTGTGCTTAGTTTTGGGTCTTCAGTCACTTTTTAGCCTTAAACTGTTGCTGCTGCAAGAAAGTGAAGCCGCCAAAGACATTTAAAGGTACCAGCGGTATCACTCATGTCGCCAACGGCATCAGTGATACCACTTGGGGCTTCCTTTGTCCCCAACGGCTCTATTTTCTGATAGGACCCTTTCTTTAGGGTATCCAGAATGTCATACAACCCGCTTGTGTGAATGAAATTGCTAGCGGTAACGTTGATGCCGCCGCCGGCTTCATTCATATCGCCGGTGGTATAGGGTTCTGGGCAGTTTGTTTATTTTCATTTTCATTTCCAACCTAGTTTAATTTCCAAAGCTAGGACGTATAGTGCAATGACGAGAGTCCAAAACTTCTTGAAAACGGACCTCACCCTATAACATGTGCCATTTTCACTAATAATGTAGTTAAAATAATAATCGAGTGTAAAAGAAGGTAAAACGAAATTTTCTCACAAATGTCGTTCAAACACCATTTTTAGTCATCTAACCAGGCTCCATAAATTGTAAAATAAATATGCCATGTTCATGCTAAATCACGTCTTGTTTGGTCGACTAACTATGCATGTTACGTGATACATCTCGTACAATGTACCGTATCTGTGCTAACCATTTTGTGCAGGTAGATTTAGGTTAGATGTATGTTAGGCCTTCGGGTATTTTATTTATTGTATAGACAAATGTATAGTATTTGGAAAGCCTTGTAATTATTCTTTTAATTTTCGCTTTTATTTTTTGGATGACTGTAATAATTTATTTATTTACCTCTTTGAATGCTTGATAATGCGCTAACAATATATTAATCGAAAATACAGTAAATAGGGTGGACTAAAACCAAATAAGAAAGAATGAAACTTTTAACTTGGCCAATGTAAAATAGATAGTATCATCCAAACTCGGAATCTCTACTCAAGGTATGGTCTAACACCCGGTGGGAAAATCATACCTAAATTTCCCGGATGAGCTGAACTGTGTGGTGACTCTATTTTAAGTACAGGATTTCGATCTCATATCTTTTGAATAACTAAAATATGCAAAATCATTTTCTACCATCGCGATCACACTCATTATTTTTGAGAGACCGGTCCTCTGACCCATCTTCGTAGCCCCATCCAAAATGCCATCCGCTCATAGGCACGAACCTGAGATCTTTACAGATGACGAGCTAAACCACTTGCAAAGGGATTTTGAGTACGAGGCTCCCTTTCTTAATGGTATGACAGTTGACCATGATGGTGTTGAGAGCTATGCCTTATCTTAAGAACATGACTCCCCGGGCGCCTTATGGTCTGCGACAAGTGATAAATCTAGAGACTTTAAAGACTTTGACTTAAATAGTGATCACTTCATTAATATGGTCTGAGATGAGGGGCAATAACCTTCTCAGGAATACCTCATGGAGAGAATCCGTGCAGAAAATGAATTATCTCAAGCTAGCTATCGGATCCGAAGTCCAAACTTAAGGAAAGTTTATCCCATATTCTATAATGAAAACACAAGGCCACGCCCTCACATCCCTGAATTCATGCAAATGATGAATGATAGGTACATTCACTATGCCCATTGGCCCAAAAAGTTTCGCTTCTGGTATGAAGGGCTGACATTTTACCAAAAGTGATTTTGGAATACTTTGGAAACCCGAGCTAGATAAATATAGAAACCCGCTGTTATATTAGGAATGGAAAGCAACTAATGCCGTTTGCCCGATGTCAATGAAGTCAACCGAGGAATATCATTGGTACATTCGTAAGCACTTTCATAAACTAGAATAGTTGGTCATATATGATAATGATCAGGATCCAACTAATGGAGCTTCCTCATCAATTCACATGATTGGGTAAGACTCCAACCCCATTCTATGCCAAATCCTAAAGGACAACCCCGTTGTCCTTAAAAATAGCCTGAAAAGGTCCCCTTTATGCAATGGCCCTTTGACACTAAAGCCCCATCTACCATGAACAAGCCAATTGGCTTGGGAGAAATACCACTTAATGAAGATTTTGACGAGTTTAAAGTTTTTGAAATGACAAACTTGCCTACCCAGGTTGTCAGTCCTATCACTAGAGGAGGGAAAATCACTAGGACAGTAGCCCCCACTATGCCAAGAATGGAGCCTCCGACACTCCTACTTTTATTAAGTCCTCGAAATACATAGAAAGTCCGATTATGGACCAGTTAAAGGCCACCACCCCCAAGATGAGCATCTGGGACCTTCTCCTTGGTTCTCAAGATCATAGGCTCGCCATTGTGAAAAATTTGATGGAGATCGAAATGCCTCCCCTGGCATCGCCGGAACAAGTTTATGCGCTACTTAACACTAAGACCAGCATTGTTATCCCCGATATTATTTTCTCAAGATTGGATTTACCCGATGAGGGCATTCACCACAATAAGGCTCTCTACTTGAAGGCGAGTGTTTTTGGGCGCATCATGCCATGTGTAATGGTAGACGATGGCTCATCACTAAATGTCTGTCCTAAGGATATTTGGCCAATCTTAGGACTAACGGAGAGGGACTTGAAGAGATCCACAATGGTCATAAAGGCCTATGATAATTCCAAGAGAATAGTTATCGATACGTTTGAAGCCGAGGTTACTATCGGAGAAATCTCATCTATTGTGCTTTTTACAATTATGGACATCCTGATGACTTTCTCTATGCTGGTCGAAGGACCATAGTTTCATGCTCTGGGAGGGGTTCCATCCACTCTTCACCAAAAAATCAAAATTCCATTCCACGGAAAGATCATCACTCTAGAGGTTGATGAAGCATCAATAGTGGTAGGGCTGAAAATAGAAGAAAGCCATATGAAAGGGTTTACTATAGCCACAATCAGTCAAGGATCAAACAAACAACCAGAAGTGCATTGGGGCCCTTGGATTCAAGGTTACATGCAGAAACACCATAATCCTGAAAAGGAAAAGGTTCCCATGAGTAAGGAATGCCAACTTTCAATATAGGGGCAGGAGAATGGAAACCTGTGGGGCTCAGCTATATAGGCACTAAAAGAATCACCAACAAGATAATCTTTCAGAAGAAGTTAAAGCAACCCTACAATGGAACCCCCCAAACTAGTTACTTACTAGGGGAGGATGGTTCCATGATTTAAAATCTTCTCAGATATAGTCGGCTATGGAAAGCCTGACAGAAGCTCTATTGCTTGTGTGGTGAAAAAGGAGGTCATTAGCCTGATGCTGGGGAAACTCTCGATCAGACCAAGCTCAATGAATAGGTGCACCATAAGAAGATCAAGAAGCTGAGCAAAGAAGAGGAAATCCTTGACACTCTAACCAAACATTTCCAAGCACAACTCAAGATAGTGGGGGAAGCAAGGAGCAAGGGAGGTTGCTTAAGCCCCACCGTCATGAACATGGTCAAGGTCATGAAGGGGAAGGAAAAGGTAGAAAAGGAAGACGATGAGGACATCCTGCTAAAGCCAACTACCATCGAAGAATCATTCGCTATAAAGCCAGACCATACTGATCAGGATGAGTCTTTTGTTTCCATTTTTAATATGTTCGAAATGAATAATGTATTTTATGATGATAATAAGATGAAGAACTTTGCTTATTTGGATTGTGTTTTTGATTAGGATTCCATGCATCGATTCCAGCATTCATCTAGCATCATTAACATTAATAGTGATATTACAAAAGAAATTAACTTAAATACGGAAGATGATCCAAATATGGTATACATTTCCAATCAACCGCCCATCGAGAAAGATAGAGAATTGAAAAAAGTACTGAAATATCACATTTTGGCCTTTGCTTGGTCTCACAAGGACATGCCAGGACTTGATCGATATATCACCGAGCACAAGATCCCTACAAACCCGAAGATACGCCTAGTAAAGCAAAAAATTTGGAGAACGCGTCTAGAATGGGCATAAAAGGCTAGAGCAGAATTAGGCAAATAGATCAAGGCTAATTTTATCGAGGTCATCGAGTATCCCACTTGGCTAGCCAATGTAGTCCCTATGCCTAAGAAAAATGGTGACGTCAAAGTTTGTGTCGACATTAGGGACTTGAACAAGGCTACCTCTAAGGACTACTTTTCGTTGCCACACATTAAATTTTTGGTAGACAGCGCGGTAAGAGCAGCCATGTATTTCTTCATAGATGGGTTCTCTAGCTACCACTAGATCCTTAAAAACTTACTAGACAAGTTCAAAACTTCTTTTATCTTAGAATGGGGAACGTATTGATTCGGGGTGATGCCTTTTGGACTAAAAAATGTAGGGGCAACCTACCAGCGAGCAATTACGACATTACTACATGATTTGATCCATAAGGAAGTTGAGGTCTACGTGGATGACATGGTTATGAAATCCGCTATGCCCGATGAGCACCCAGAAGTGTTAGAGCAATTCCTCATGAGAATTGAGAAATATAATCTCTGTCTCAACCTAAAGAAGTGCATATTTGGTGTCATATCGGGTAAATTTTTGGGGCATATGATTAGCAAAAGAGGCATAAAAATGGATCCTTACAAGGCGAGCATCATTAGGGAAATGCATGTACTAAAAATCGAGAAAGAAGTACCAAGTTTCTTGGGGTCCATATAGTACGCCAGCCTCTTTATAGCGCAATTAACTACCACATACGAGCCTATATTCAAGCTCTTAAGGAAGCAACAACTAATAGAATGGAACGACCAAAGTCAGGAAGCCTTCGACAGGATCAAGGCCTACCAAATAAACCCTCCTGTGCTAAAGTCGCTGATTCTTAGAAAGCCACTCATTCTCTATTTGGAAATAGACAAAACATCTATTAGAGCTATGCTAGTTCAGGAGCACGAAGATAAGAAAGAACATGCACTTTATTATCTCAGTAAGAAATTGCAAGAGTACGAGACTCAATACACCATCGTGGAGAAAACGTATGCCGCCATGGCCTGGCTCACCAAGAAACTCAGACATTATTTCCAATCTTACCAAATCCAAGCAGTCGTAAAGGTTGATCTAATAAAGTATGTATGCCAGGCACCCTCGCTAATCAGAAAACTGGGAAGGTGGCTCTTATTGTTGTTAGAATTCGATATCGAGTATGTCACTAAGAAAGCCATCAAGGGAAGAGTAGTGGTTGAATTCCTAGCAAATCAACCACTCGAGGAAGGAGAACTGGAGAACCTAGAATTCCCTGATGAATGTTTTACAACAACTGCAGAGACTCCTAAAAAATGGACCATGTTCTTTGATGGTGTAGTTAACAAGTGAGGAGCTGGCTTGAGAGTTATCATCATTATGCCAGATTGAGCGCTCATACCTCTATCAAGGCGATTACAATTTAACACTATAAATAATGGGGAAGAATATAAGGCCTGCCTATTTGGAATGTCTGCTCTTATCACTCTTAGAGCGGACAAAGTGAAAACTATTGGTGATTCAGCTTTGGTCATTAAACATGTCACGGGAGACTGGGAATTGAAGGAGGAATCTCTTAGACCATACCTAGAGGCTACATGGAGGAAAGGCATAATGTTCAACAAATGTGAATTCTGTCATATGCCCCGAGAGGAGAACTAGATGGCGGATGCGTTGGCCACTTAAGCCTCCATGTGGAAAGGGCTTCAAAAATAGCCAATGAAACCCCTCATTATCAAAACGACCCGATCTCTGTACTACCCTTCAAAATCATCCTCCTGATGTGGAGGGTCTTCATCTTCAATCTCTGTTGGATCCATCGGCGAATCGGTAGTCTGCTAATCCTGAGATTCTACTTATATTGGTACTAGTCCTCTTTTTGCTTCATCAATGTACTCCAATTCCTAAAATATTTCCCACTTTTCATCCTTTTCAGGGATCCAATCTTCCCCTCTTATGGCTTAGACCAAAGGGGAAGGTTGTTAAGCATTTACAGTTATACTAATGGGTAAACCAGTTGGACGATGGAAGGTTGTCCCCTAAGGCTATATAGTTGGGACCTTGGCTAGATCCCACAAACTGAAACACTAGCGGCATAAATCCTTAGCTAGGCTGAATAGACAAACTAACGGCTGGCGGAACTATCGTACCTCCTAATTGAAAAGGATTGCTAAACTGACCGTATAGACCAACTGAACCCTAACTGTTTAAACTGTCTAGATGATGGACTACTAAGAGACAAAGGTGGAAATTCAACCCTTAATTGAACTGAATTTAGTTGTTAGAAACTAGAATGCGGACCAAATGAACTTGAGATTGTTCCAAAAATTTGGCTCTTGATCAGGTGGGAACCAAATGACCAATACATCCATGGGTTTGATTATGCATGAGGCATGCACAATGATGCATGGTGAGGTTAATATATAAAGATAAATTTCATCTAACATAGAGTGTAATAATTTTCACAAATGATGAAGGAGAAAACGGGTTAAATTAAATAAATGATTTTCGGTGCTCATCTTAATCTTTTAAGCTTTTAAAAAATGAATCGATATTTTACAAGTTAAAAGATTATGTCCCCAGCAGAGTCACCACTATAAGGTGTTGATAACGTATGGGTCTCCCTTGGCGCCTTGGTGAGAGGCGGGGCTCACTAGGGTCGTTGATTAATTTAGGCGTGACAAAACCATTTAATTCAAGTTTGCACATTTTAGCCAATTTTATGAAGAAAAAAATCGAGACCTAAATCTCAATATAAATGATAGAGTCGCCACCCAAGTTGTCTACTTGGGAAAGAGTTTTGGTACGGTTCCTATTGGGCGGGAGACTCATACCTTTTGGATTAGAGATTCAGGTGTCAAATGAGTCACTTATTTCTCATTTAGTTAATTCAAAATTACATTCACCGCCTAAAACCATTTTGTTTTCATCATTTGGGGAATTATCACATAAATCCTATTTTCTACACTCTTTCACACTCGATTCATGCATTTAATAGTTATAATAAAACACAAGCAATAAATGGGGAATAAAAATTATAATAAAGGGAAAATAGGGGAATTGCAAGAGAACCTATACATTTGTTCTAAGTTGTAAAATAAAATAAAAATAAATTCCCCTGCATCCACAAAGATTAGCACAGCTTATGGCCCATCATAAGTCAGTTTTTGATTAGGAAAATGTGATTATGTTAGTGTGGTGATTTTGTGATTGATGGTGTCTGGACGGCTTTTAGGATCGGAGAGAAATAACGAGTCTTTAACCTATTTTGTTATGAAAGGACATTTTAACTTTTGTGGGTTGATTTACCGGATTATTAGTGTAAATGATTGCATGGTAAATAGTGAGTTTTGATTGATTTTTACTGATTAACAAGGGAACTATGGATTCTGTCTGGGGACCAGTACCCATATGGGTGGGTTGGGACCCCGTACGGCTAATGAGGAGGACCAATAAAGGTATAGGGGACCCATACGGGTCATGTCTGGTCTCAGATCAAAACTCAGTTTAATGAATTTTACAGAGTTTATATAGGTGGGGCAGAATACATAGAAATATCGATAATATAAATGATATGTGAGTCTCTTTAAAACTCAAGAGCATACCTTTATGACATGAATCTACTTTGAGGTGATCCCTTTGCTGAGAGAGAGTCTAGCCAAAGTAGAAGATGAAATGATGATTTTAGTACTATTTAGGCGAGTATTTGTGTGGACGGAACCTCCCCTAAATCTTAATAAATGAAGCTTGGAATGAATAAAATGTGGACAAAACCTCAAAGGATGGGTTTTCTCCCTATTTTATACCTCACATACCTCAACTATACCCTTTTCATAACTATAAAAACTGCTAGAATTTATATATCATATGTTTTCTTTATTGTATGTGTTGTGTTTAAAAGAGGCAAAGAAAGGCCTCTATTTATAGGGGAAATTTGGTCTGAATGCAATGAATCACATTCATGACCTGATTTCTCCCAAAAATAGTATGAATTACCTTCCATAAAGCCTATTTAGGCAACAATTGGACCCGTATGGGTCCCTCCCATACGTATAGGGTAAATGACCTGTACGGGTCCATCGATGGATTCGTACCACCACGCGGCACCCTTATGGGTCCTTAAGGACTGATTAGATCTCCAAACTTTGGCCAAACTCAGATCTGCTGCAATAGGAACACCTCTGATGGATAACACATATAAAATATTGCATTATCTAGCTCTCATTATCGTTTGTGAGAAGGATCTTTAAAATCCAGTGCTCACATACTACCCCTCATGGGATCACTACAGATATGAATCTGTATGAACTCACAATATGAGCAAGGGTTTAGGAATTATACCTAAGGTGATTATATGGATGGGTTCCTTTCTTGAGGGGAATGACTTTCCTTAGTGTCCCTTTCTTGAGGAGGACCATTTTCCTTGGTGGTGTGTCCCTTTCTTGAGGTGGATGACTTTCCTTTGCTAATGCGTATCCCTTTTCTTAAGGCGGATGACTATCCTTTACTGATGTGTATCCCTTTCTTGAGGTGGATGACTTTACTTGGTAGATGGTGTATCCCGGATGACTCCGTTAGGGAAGGTGTGTCTTTCATCATGTGCATCCCTTTCTTAAGGCAGATGGGTCTTCCTTATATCCCTTTCTTAAGGCGGATTAACTTTCCTAGTTTATAGTGTATCCCTTTCCTAAGGCAGATGACTTTCCTGCTGATGGTGTATCCCTTTCCTAAGAAGGATCGACTTTCCTGGTGGTGATGTATCTCTTTACTTAGGCGGACGACTCTCTTGCTAGGGATTTGATTAACCTATTAAGAGACAAAAAAACATTGAGTTAGTTGCTGCCTGAGATGACACATCTTAATTCTTGGTTGACTTTATGGTAGATAAAAAAATTTTCCCCATCAATCAAGAATGAAGATGTGTGGGTAGGGATTGGTCCCTAAGGTTTAGCCTAATTGTTTCAAGATGGAATGCCCCTTGGAGATCTGTTCTGCTGCTAGGGACACGCTAGAGTAGGTGCCCCTAGGGTGCTTGATGATGAGGGGATGGCCCTTGACTGATTCCACTACTGGGGAATGCTTCTAGGGTGGATGCCCCTAGGTAGATTCCTTTATCGAGAAATGCTCATTTAGGATGACCTGTTTTATTGGGGAAATTTCCTGTACGCAAAAAAATTATCAATATTAGTAACTATTTTGAAATGGCTTATCTTGATTCTTGATTGATTTTTTGAAAACAAAAATTTTTGCCCTTTCAATCAAAGATTAAGTTGAGCCAGGGATTTTGCCCCTAATCTGCTAAAATAATGGGGTTTAAGAAATGTGGGGTTTGCCCTACTCTGTATCTGATGTTGGCATTCCTTCCTCAAGGTGTATGGCTTCCCTTTGTGCTCTTTTCTTAAGGCATCCTTCCTTTGCATTCCTTTGTCTAGGCAAACAGCTTTCTTTACTGTGAGCATCCCTTTCTCAAGGTGGACGTCTTTCCTTTACGTTCCTTTGTCCAACAAACCACTTTCCTTTACTGCGCATATCCCTTTAAGGCCGATGACTTTCCTTTACTTTGAGTATCCTTCTCTTTAGGTGGATCGACTTTCCTTTGATTGATGCTGGTGTATCCTTTACTTAAGGTGGATGACTTCTCCTTGTATACCTTTCTTAATATGGATCAACTTTCTTGGCTGATAGTGATGTATCCCTTTCCTAAGGTGGATGACTCTCCTGTTGGTGTATCCCTTTCTTAAGGCGGATCAACTTTCCTAGCTGATGATGATGTATCCATTTCCTAAGGTGAATGACTCTCCTACTACTGTATCCCTTTCCTAAGGCAGATGACTTTCCTACTAAGGAATTTAAATAACTATTTTGAGCTGGAATGCTTCCTTGGAGGGTGTCCTTAGGGGAGCTGACTGCTGAAGAGATAGCCTTTGAATGGCTAGTCCATTTGGATCACTAGGGAGAAAATGCTTGAAGATAATTTCAATTATTTAGAGGAAGGAGATCATGGGACATCCTAACTACTAGGGAGTATCCTTGGAAATCATCTAGAAAAGGTTGACTAGTTGGGGGGTGCCCCTTGGATACTACTCTGATTGAGGGAATGGTTACTTTAATAATCCGATCATCGAGGATGGAGATTGGCTTCTTGCGGGGATAGGGGGATACCCCTTGAATGTTCTATCTGTTGGGGAATGAACTATATAGATATGGATGCTCTGCTGGAGAAAAGGTGCCCCTTTAGTTGGCATTCAGGTTTCATCTTATCTAACCTGTAGGGGAAAACAAGTTTTATCAGAATATGACCTAAAATGGTACATCTTAATTCTTGATTGACTTTGTGATGAACAAAAATTTTTGCCCCTTCAATCAAGTATTAAGACATGCTAGGGTTCTGCCCCTAATTAACTATAAAGAGTGAGTGAAGAGATGTTGGGTTGGTCCCTTCTTATTTTGGTATGCCCTTGGAGTGGCCTGACTACTAGGGAAAATAGCCTATGAGTGGCTTAACTACTTAGGAGCAAGTTTTCTAGATTACTTGGATTGCTAGGGGGTGCCCCTGGAAATTGACTTGGGTGGCTAGATCAGTTGCGGGGATGCCCCTCGGATGGTTTGTTTGTTGGGGAAATGATCCCTTTAACAGTCTAGTTTCTGGGAATACTTCTAAGAAAGATGCCCCTTGGCTGGTGCCCCCTGGATGGTACCTTAGTTGGGTAAATGATCCCTTTAACGTTCTAGTTTCAGGGAATACTTTGTGGGAAGATGCCCTATGACTAGTGCCCCTCGGACGGCACCTTTATTAGGTATGTCCTTTGAATGATGCCCCTTAAGTGGCAGTGTGGCTAGGGGAATTCCTTCTTTTCCTATGGATATCTCTCCTTGGGTTCTTGCACATGATAAAGAAACTGGTTAGTAAAGCTTTAAGATACACGGGTCGGACCTTGCCGCAATTAAAAGAAAAGACTAAGCTTAGTGATGTTGGGTTGGTCCCAACTCAAACTAGGGTGCCCTTAGTATGCCCCTGCTACTGGCTGGCACTACTGGGGAGTACCCCTAGGGTGTTTGGTGATGAGGGATGCCCCTCAACTGTATCCACTTTTGGGGAATGGAGGGATGCCTCCAATTGACTTCTTTGCTAGGAGGTGTCTTCCTAGATGATTCTTCTCCTGGGGATTTCTTCTAGGATAACATTTCCTTAGTTCGGGTAATAATCTCTTATCTTGTTGGGATTATTGGTCCTTGATGTTTTGACCGGTTTGGGATTCTCCCCTTGAATGAACTTGCACATGAAAAATTGTTCACATTAGTAGTTATTCTAAAATAGCATACATTCATTCTTGATTGACTTTGTGAAAATAAACATTTTTCGCCCCTTCAATCAAGGGTCAAGGTGAGCTAGGGGTTTTTTCCCTCATATAACTCTTATAGGGGTTTGAGACAAGTGGGGTTGGGCCTAATTTGAATTTGATGTGTCCTTACTATTTGAGGAATCCTTCTCCCACTTGAAAAATTGCCCTCAAGTGTGGGGAGGGGACCCATATGGGTGGGGTGGGACACACACAGGTTCCATTTTGGATACGGGTGTGATATGGGACTCGTACGAGTGGGGATGGACCTGTAAGGGTCCCTTCTTGAGGGAAAGAATGTCTAAAACTTGGTTTTCTACAATCTTTTTCTTATTTTTGATTTATTCACTGTATCATAACCCTGTTAAACTATTGTTTCACCTTTACAGTTCTCGTATACGACTGTAGGAGCCCCAAGATTCTACAAAAAGTGGCATGAGGAGATTTGAGCTATTGGGGATACTGAGCTACTAACCTGTATTGACCTACTTAGGTTCACTGATATTGTCAGGGTCATTCCTTAGGCCCTAAAGACACTAGCTCATGTGCTATATCAGCCTTGACAATGAGATGGACTAAGATTATATACACTTTCCACTTGCCCATAGGGGAGGTCACTATCACCCCCTCGGACGTGTGTGTACTGATAGGATTGGATTGGAGTAGGGACGTCACCGACTTTGATGTTTATGCGGATCATTGGCATTCTCGAGCTGAGGTAAGGAATCATGTTCAGAGACTTCTTAGGCTTCATCTTGGAGGGAAGGACAAGCTCAGGTATTGGGATCTTTATAACTACTAGATAGGGGTAGTCTAGCCTTGTAGCAGCGGGGAGGAGGTATCAGTATGGTCGATCTAGCCTATTGACCTTCCTCTCCACCGTCTTCTACCTGGTGTACTCGAGTAGCCTTAACTATAGTCAGTCATCTGCTATTAAGGATCTTGCAGCTGTGCTAAGCAAGAACTGGTGTCAGGCCATCCTGGCAAAGTTGTACTATAGGCTGGTTGTCAGAGTTTGAGGCCAACCATACGAGCTCAAGATCTTCCATCTGATCCTCCCTGTAATTCTTGAACTCAATCTTTGAAGCTTTAGCCTTTTATTTGAACTACTTTGCAACAGACTTTGCCTTATTTTGTAGATTTAGGCCTTTAAGCATTGGTTTATCCCCAGACCAGATTTGCCTGGGCAGCTTGAGATTCCTTATATTATCTCGAGGTGTATAGGACCCTGGCAGTAAAAGGCCGGGACTGCAATAGAGTATAGGGAGTTATTCTGCCAGCTGCGCTTTAATCGGGTAAACTTCTTTTATACTAAGTCTGTGTTTTACATTTCAACAACTGTTAGAAAAAATTGTATTTAAAAAGTCATGATACTTATAGTGCATTTACTTTGTGCAGGTCATTCGAGACCCGTGGGAGGGGTTGGATAGATATGGGGACATTGAGCGGATGTGGGCTGGCGTAGATGATTGCTGATTTATGCTAGAGTCCCCGCTCTCCATAGACTGGTACTTTAGCAAGACGGTCTGAGATTGGAGGACTAGTGTTATTATAGAGAGACAGATCCCTCCCCTGATCCCAATGGGAGTCTTTTAGTCGTATATGATACCGAGGATAGACTAGGGGTTGTATCTATTGGGTGAGGGAGCCCGAGTGATATCGGTGAGGGCTCCTATATTGAGCTCATTGACTCTTCTCTCTTTCCTCCCTACGGAAGGATCTATTT
The DNA here is from genome assembly GCA_947683365.1 of Euphorbia pulcherrima. Lineage (NCBI taxonomy): Eukaryota > Viridiplantae > Streptophyta > Magnoliopsida > Malpighiales > Euphorbiaceae > Euphorbia > Euphorbia pulcherrima. The sequence continues at coordinate 14,029,046 of CANTUS010000016.1, forward strand.
TGAGGACATCCCCCTCAAGTTATACTAGAGTGATAGCGATGGTGATGACGGTGATGATAATGAAGGTGGACAGAGGGGTGACTATGGGGCCCTTTTGTTGTTTGGAGTACCAGGTCTATCACTCCTTCTTCTTAGGAATTTCCTTTACTCTACCTTTGTGAATTCTTTTGTTACTTTCCTAAAATTAGCTGTGAACCTGAATGTAATTGTTCATTATTATAGCCTCCTACCTCTATGTGGAAGAGGCCTACTACTATCGTTGCCCCTGCTGACCTAAAGTCACTAACGAAGCGGTCTCGTACTTTAGGGGGTGTGAGAGAGCAGGTCCTTCGAATAGATCTAGACACTTCGTTCTGACTTCTCAACCATTCGGGAAAGAGAGCTGTCAAGGAGCTTAAGGGGTCGGTCCACACCATACGTTTTACTCCCTCTAGCTCCACTCAATTAAGGAATTCTCTGCTTTAATTTTTCCCTTAGAATAACTGCTTGGAATATCCCATTCTGATATGGTTTTCTCTCTCAGGTAATCGTAGGTGAGGTAAAGAGGATTGCCAGGGGTTTCTTCTCCATCCGAGACATGCTGCTAGCTCAGGATGCACTAGCCTTGGTAAGTTCATTTACCTACAAAATTTAACAAACTATACATGCCATGACATTTATATATGCGTTCTGATCTTATGATTTTCATTGCAGACCCTGTTGGCTATGGAGCGTGACAAGTCCACCCAAGATCTAGATGTCTATGAGGAGTGAGTTAGGTTCCTAGAGGATCTGTTGTGAGTAGCCACTACTGAGACCGATCGGGTCAGGCCACTGAAGGAGGAGTTGGAGAGGTCTAGAGCGAAGACTGCTCGTGCAAGGGTCGAGGTCGAGATGTTATGGGGCTAGTTGGCTTAGATTGCCGAGCGTGAGCAAATACCTGAGCCATCTGATTCTTCTTTGGAGCGGTATAGTTCAGCTTATCGAGTGGCACCGATGGCCACTCAAGTGGTGGGAGCTGAGTAAGAGGTAGAGCAGCGAGTATATGAGAATAGTATTACCTCTCAAGATCTTCAGAGACTAGGGCTCCTGATCTACCTACTGCAGATGCTGGTAGGGCAGAGGATCATGTGATGATTAACATGGATGACCTACTGGCGGGTGCACAGGACCAGACTCAAGATGAGCACAAGGGATAGGACCCTATAGTAACTTAGATTAGGTTGTGCTTTTCTTACTTGTCTCAATCCTTGATTGATCCTTTGCCTCAAGGATATTATTGTCTTGTCCTTCTTTGATAAAGGCTTCAATTGTTGATGAATTGACTAGTAACCAAACTTTCCAAGCTCTAGATTACTAAAAGATTGACCCCGATTAAGATCGAAGAGTACTACCAAGATTAAGATGAGATATGTATGCCTATTGGGGACCCATCTAGCTGGGACTAGGCTCAAATTGAACTTGAGTCTGACTAGATTGCCCCTATAAAGGCCTTTATGCTATTGTTATGCTTCTCTCTGGTGAGAACCTTATCTTGAATCTGAAAAGATGATCCATACGCCTTTTGTAGACTTGTACTGGTTTATATGGATGCTTATACTTCTTTGCACTGGCGATTTAATTGGGTGAGATTCAATTCTTTGCATATTAGGGGAATGTGTCCTTGAGGTGTCCAAATTGTAACATGGTTCAAGCTGGATGATGCTAGTGGAATCACTTGGCGCTTTTAATTTGCGTTATAACTTTTGCATAGATCACTTGATGTGATGCAATCTATCAAACTGATTTTGTATTTTTATTTTGTCTTAATTTTTTCCTGAATTATCCTTAGCAGCTCAATTCAACAGACTTTCCTTCTTTTCTTTTATCTTAAGTTTTGCTTGAATTGTCCTTATCAGCTCATTTAAGCAGACTTTTCTTTCTTGTCTTAACTTTTGCCTGAACTGTCCTTGGCGGCCCAGTTCAACAGACTTCCTTTCTTTTCGTGTCTTAGTGGTGTCCACACTATAACGTGGTGCAAGTTGGATGATGCTAATGGAAGCACTTGGCACTTCGGATGATGTGTGCTATCGAGTAGCTTCATAGTGGGAAAACTAAACTTGAGGGATCCCAACTGTGGAACATTGCTATTACAAATGCTGCTTGAAGAACTAAAGTAAGTGCAGAATACTGGCGTTCTTTAATTGAGTTTTAACTTTTACGTAGATCGCTTAATGTGATGCGATCTATCAAACTGATTTTGTATTTTTCTTTCTTTTGTCTTAACTTTTGCCTGAACTGTCCTTGGCGGCTCAGTTTAGCAGACTTCCTTTCTTTTCTTCTTTTTTTCATCTTGACTTTTTCTTGAACTGTCCTTGGCCGCTCAATTTAGCAGACTTTTCGGACTTTTGCATAAACCTTATTTCTTTTGTGGCTTATCAGTATTTTGTCTTTTACTGAATAATATGCGAGTACCAATAATAACAAAGAGCATAAAATGTAGAGAATAAACTATGTTCACGTATATGCAATTATTTCACCTAAAGACATGCATTCATTCATAAGACCAAGATTCTTAGCAAATCACAACATGTTCATCGATGAAATTAAATTTGAGTGCATAGGCAACGGTAATAGTTTCCAATGGTTAACCCTTACCTGCTTTTTGGTCCTTTTACAGATTTTCCCGAAAGTAACTAACATTTTTCTCTCAATGCCCTAACTTTTGCCTAAGCCATCCTTTTCGGGTTTTCAACTAAGTCAGCTTTATTTGTGTTGGGGTACCCTAACTTTTGCCTAATCAATTTATGGAATACTGATTAGTGGGTTGCACCCTAATTTTTGCCTGAGCAGTAGAAGACTACTTGTCGGGTGATTTATTATTTCTTTCTTTTATTCTTTGTGCTGCCTTTTGTGATTTATTTCTTTTAACCTAGACATGATAGCACTTAAGCCTTTCACAAACTCATTTCCATCCACGTCCATGAGCTTAATTCCTCCCTTGCTAAGGACTTTCTTAACCTTGAACTCAGTTTTGACTTGGCATAGCTGTTTAAGAACCAGATCACCCACCTTGAGGGATTGCTTCGGGTAAACTTAGGCCATTTAGTGTTAAAAGGAACATGTTCTTCTCTTTTGTGAAAGAAAGATGTCATGTTATTGTGGGAAAAGTTTCTCCTTCTTGTGGAAGAAGGAGATCATGTTATTATGGAGGCTTGGGATCATTATGTAAGGTGAGGGGTCTTCTTTCTTTTGAACAAATGGAGAAAGCATTTTTTAGGGATATTTTGATGGGAATATAGGTCCAAGGGAGGTACCTACATTGATAAGAAATGTCCATTTGCTAGATGTGATGGTTTACTCTTTTGAAGGTTTTGGAAGAGAATTGGATTTAAGCTTGCATTGATTTTGGATTTGTATTGTAAGATCTTTTCCTACAATGGTGCTTTGATGTGGAGTATGTCTTCCTTTTTTCTAGGCTCTTGGTTTTCTTTCTTAGTGATGTGTATCTTCCTCCCCCTCATGGAAAAATATGAGCAAAGACCCAAGGCTATCATGTTTGATAAGCACTTTTCATCTCTCTTTTTTTGTGGTAAGTTTTAACCATTGGAACCTTATGCCATTGTAATGTACTCAAATTCAATGTCTTTAATAAACATGACAGAATTTTTAAGAATGTTGATTTTATGAGTGCACGATATCTTTAAGAATGGAATGCTCAAACATAATGTGAATGCATCAATTTATTCATGATATGCTTTATAAGTGCATTGTGTTGCATCAAAACACTAGCAACGTTAAAAGGTTACCTCATCCTCAAAATCATCCTCCTGATATGGAGGGTCTTCATCTTCAATCTCGATAGGATCCATCGGCAAATCAATAGTCTCCCAATCCTAAGCTTCTTGAGAGCACTAGATTTTAACGATCCTTCTCACGAAACGATGATGAGAGCTATGTACCATCCTTCTACAGGTGTTATCTACTTGGAGTGATTCAATGCAGTCTGGATAAGCTTTGTCAAATCTAAACCTCAGAAAACTAGGTCCTAAGTCCTAAAAGGTCTGAAATGGTCAAAACTGGTCAAAACCAGTAAAAACCAGCCAATTTCGGGAAGTTTTGGGCAAAACCGATCGTACCGATCCGTATGGTTCCATACGGGTCGACCCAAATCCGGACGGGTCCTCCCAATCCATACCAATTTGGTACAAACGAGACCCCTATGGGTCTAGGCCACCTGTACGGGTCCCCTAGACGCCCAAACAATCGGTTTTAATACCCCAAATCTGTCATAAATGAATATAATTTGCCATAAGCAAATATAATTTGCCATAAAAGAATACAATTTGACATAAAAGAATATAATCTGCCATAAACTCATAAAATCAGTCATTTAAGGTGTTCAAACCTATTTTCCCCCTACAAATAGAGGCTTTTCCTCACCTCTTTAACACACAACATACACAATGGAGAAAACATAAGAGAAAGCAAATACTATTATAGGGAAATAATTCTAGCAAGTTCTTGAGGTTATAGTAAGGGTATAGAAGAGGTATAGAAGTTATAAAATAGGGGGGAAACCATTCCACATTTGTTTTGCCCACATTTTATTCCTTTCTTAGGACTGCGGGAGGTTTTATCCTCACAAACACTGACCTAAAACAATTCTAAATTCATCATTTGATCATCTACTTTAACAAAGTTTCCATTCGGCATTGGAATTGCTCTACTATGGATTCACAGCGTAAAGGTAACACTCCTGAGTTTCAAAGAGACTCACATCTCAATTATTTATTTATCGCTCTCCATATACTCAATTCTAACTATTCTTTTATTCTTGTTTTGGATCTAGTCCTAACCTATATGAACCTTGTTGGCACCTTATGTCCTTAGGGATATTAAACTAGTTCACCATACTGATACGGAAGGAAATCCCATTTTTATTTCGGTTATTATCCACTAATCTACTCATTAAATTGAACTAAGTTTCTGCCCTGGACCAGACAGCACCCCGTACGGGTCTCCTATACCTGTACCGATCCTCCCCGGTAGCCGTATGGGTCCCACCCCATCCGTACGGGTACTGGCCCCCAGGCAGAACCCAGAATTCCATTTTAACTGGTTAAAATCAATCAACACACCATTTGCCATGCAATCATTTTCACTATTAACCCGGTAAATCAACCCACTAAACTTAAAATGTGTTTTTACAATAAAATACGCTGAAAACTCGTTATTTCTCTCCAATCCTAGAAGTCGTCCGGGCACTATCAATCATAAAACTGCCACGCTAATATAATCAAATTTTTCCTAATAAAATGCTAATTTATGATGTGCTATAAACTATGCTAATCTTTGTGGATGTAGGGGAATTTATTTTTATTTTGTTTTATAACTTAGAACAAATGTATAGGTTCTTTTGCAATTCCCCATTTTCCCTAGTTGTAATTTTATTCCCCTTTTTACTGCTTGTGCTTTATTATAAATTGTTAAATGCATAAAAGAGTGTATAAAGATAGATTTATGTGATAAATCCCCAAATGATGAAAACAAAACGGTTTTACGTGGTGAATGTAATTTTGAATTAACTAAATGACAAATAAGTGACTCATCCGATACCCAAATCTCTGATCCAAAAGGTATGAGTCTCCCACCTAGTGGGAACCGACCAAAATTCCTTCCCAAGTAGACAACTTGGGTGCCAACTCTATCATTTATATCGAGATTTGGGTCTTGATTCTTTTATTCATTAAAATTAGCTATTTGTGCAAACTTGAACTAAAAAGGTTTTGTCACACCTAAATCCAACTAGCCCCTAGTGGGCCCTTCCTCTCACCTAGGCGCCAAGGGAGACCTACAAGTCGTCAACCCCACATAGTGGCAACTCTGCTAGGGATATAATCTTTTAACTTGCAAAATTTTGGTTTATTTTGAAAGTTTAAAAGTTTAAGATGAGCACCGAAAATCATTTACTTAATTCAACCCATTTTGTTTATCATCATTTTGGAAAATAATTACACTCTATCTTAGATGCACTCTATCTTTATATACTAACCTCACCATGCATCATTGTACGTGCCTCATGCATAATCGAGCCCATTCATAAATTGATCGTTTGGTTCCCACCTGAGAAAGAATCAAAGCTTGGCAACCATCTCAAGTTAATTTGGTTAGCATTCCAGTTTAGTTTAGTTAAGGGATGAATCTCCACTTCTATCTCCAAGTAATCCATCATCCATTCAGTTCAGGAAGTTAGGTTCAGTTGGTCCATATGATTCAAGGGGTATGGCAGTTCCACTAGCCGTCAGTCGGTCTATTCAGCCTAGCCAAGGATTTATACTGCTAGTGTTTCAGTTCGGGGGATCTACCCAAGGTCCCAATTGCATAGCCACACCTAAGCCTTGCATCATCCAATAAGTCTACCCTTTGGTGTGACTACAAATGCTCAATAACCTTCACCTCTAGTCTAAGCCACAAGAGGGGAAGATTGGATCCCCGAAAAGCTAAAAAGTGGGAAATATTTGAGGAATTAGAGTATATTGAAGAAGCAGAAAGAGGACTGGTGCTAATACAAATAGAAGCTTAGGATTGGGAGACTACCAATTCACCGATGGATATTACCGAGATTGAAGATGAAGACCCTCCACATTTGAAGGATGATTTCAAATATGAGTTAACCTTTTAATGTTGCTAATGAACAATGCACTGATAAAGTATATCATGAATAAATTAATGCATTCACATTATGTTTGAGCATTTCATTCTTAAAGATATCGTACACTCATAAAATCAACATTCTTAAAAATTTCATCATGTTTATTAAAGAAAATGAATTTGAGTACATTGCAATGGCATAAGGTTCCAATGGTTAAAACCTACCACAAAAAAAGAGAGATGAAAAGTGCTTAGCAAACATGATAGCCTTGGGTCTTAGCTCATCTTTTTTCATAAGGGGGGAGGAGAATACACATCACTAAGAAAGAAAGCCAGGAGCCTAATGAAAAAAGAAAAAAAAGGGGAACACATACTCCACATCAAAAACACCATTAAAGGAAAAGATCTTACAACACAAATCTAAAATCAAGGCAAACTTAAATCCAATGCTCTTCTAAAACCTTCAAAAGGGTAAACCATCACATCTAAAAAAATGAGCATTTCTTATCAATGTAGGTACCTCACTTGGACCTTTATTCCCTCAAAATAACCCTAAAAAAATGCTTTCTCCGTTTGTTCAAAAGAAAGAAGATCTCTCACCCTACATAATGATCCCAAAACTTCCCCCCCAATGACATGACCTCCTTCTTTCACAAAAAAGAAAAACCTTGTTCATTCCAATACTTAATGGACCAAGCTTACAACAATAGAGTCAGATACCTAAAGCAACCTGTCAAAGGGGGTGATCAGTCAACACTAATACTAGGGGCAAATTCATGCCTAATTAGGAAGGACCATTTGTGGTTAAGAAAGTGCTTGGAAAGGGAGGAATTAAGCACAGGGATATGGATGGAAATGAGTTTATAAATTAAGAAAGGCTTAAGCGCTATCATGTCTAGGTGAAAAGAAATAAATCACAAAAAAGCAGCACGGCAAAAAATAAATAAATAAAGAATAAATCACCCGGCGAGTGGTCCTCTACTACTTGGGCAAAAATTAGGTTGCAACCCGCTGATCGGTATTCCACAATTTGGTCAGGCAAAAGTTAGGGTACTCTAACAAAAATAAAGCTCGGTAAGTTGAAAACCTAAAAAGGACGGCTTAGGCAAAAGTTAGGGCATCGAGAGAAAAAAGTCAGTTGCTTTCTGGAAAATCTGTAAAAGGACTAAAAAGTGGGTAAGGGTTAACCATTGGAAACTATTACCATTGCCTATGCACTCAAATTTAGTTTCATTGATGAACATATTATGGTTTGCTAAGAATCCTGGTCTTATGAATGCATGCATGTCTTTAGATGAAATGATCTCAAGTATGTGAACATTAGTTTTCTCTACATTTTGTGCTCTATTTAATTATCTATACTGCGCGTATCATTCAACAAAAGACAAAACATCGATAAGCCTGAAAAGAAAAAAAATAAGGATTACACAAAAGTCGGAAGAAGTTTGTTGAACTGAGCCTCCAAGAACACTTCAGGAAAAAGTTAAGACAAGAAAGAGAAAGTCCGATGGATTGAGCCACCAAGGATAATTCAAGCAAAAATTAGGACAAGAAAAATACAAAAATAGTTTGATAGATCGCATCGCATCAAGCGGTCTATACAAAAGTTAGAACTCAATTCAAAAATGCCAATATTTTACACTTGCTTTTGTTCTTCAAGCATCATTTATAATAGCAATGTTTCACTGTCATGATCCCTCAAGTTTAGTTTTCCCACTGTGAAGTGACTTGCTAGCGCACATCATTCAAAGTACCGAGTGCTTCCAATCGCATCATCCAACTTGCACCATGCTATAGTGTGGACACCACTTAGACATGAAAGGAAAGAAAAAGCCTACAGGATTAAAAACTCGAAAGGGCAGTCTAGGCAAAAATTAAGGCAAAGAAAAAGAAAGAGAAGTCTGCTAGATTGAGCCGCCAAGGATAATTTAGGAAAAAACTAAGACAGTCTGTTGGATTAAAAACCCAGAAGGGCGGTTCAAGCAAAAGTTAAGACGAAACAAAGAAAAATAAAGAAATTGGTTTGATAGGTCATATCACATCAAGGGATCTATGAAAAAGTTAGAACTCAAATTAAAAGCTCCAAGTGCTTCCACTAGCATCATCTAGCTTGCACCATGTTACAGTTTGGACATCACAAGGACACATTCCCCTAAAGTGCAAAGAATGAATCTCATCCAATCAAATCACTAGTGCAAAGAAGTATAGGCATCCATATAAGCATGTACAAGTCTACAATAGGCATACGGATCTCATCCAAATCTTGGTAGTACTCGTCGGTCTCAGTTGGGCCAGTCTTTCAGTAATCCAGAGCTTCAAAGGTTTGGTTACTAGTTAATTCTCCAGCAATTTAAGCCTTTATCAAAGAAGGACAAGACAAAAATATCCTCGAGGTAAAGGATTAGTTAAGGACCCAGACAAGTAAGAAAAGCATAACCTAATCTAAGGTACTGGGGGGTCCTATCCCTAGTGCTCATCCTGAGTCTGGTCTTATGCATCTGCCAGCAGGTCATCCCTATCTATCATCACATGATCCTCTGCCCCACTAGCATCGACAGCAAATAGATCTGGAACCCGATCTCTGAAGCTCTTGATGTACTCCCGGCGGTAATACTGATCTCCTCTACTCATTATTCTACCTCCTGCTCAAATCCCACCACCTCAGTGGCCTCCGGTGCCACTTACTAAGCTGAACTATCCTCCTCCGACAAAGAATTGGATGGCTCAGGTATATGCTTACCCTCGGTCATCTGGGCTAGCTGGACCCGCAACACATCGGCTTCAGCCCTCGCCCGAGCAATACACACTCTAGCCCTCTCCAACTCCTCCTCTAGTGGCCTTAGCAGTGGCTACTTGCAATTCCTTCTCTAGGAACCTAGCTCTCTCCTCAGAAGCATCTAAGTCTTGAAAGGACTTACCACGCTCCATAGCCAACAGAGTCTGCAACAAAAACTAGGGGATCAGTACACATATGTAAATGTTCATACATCATGCATCATGCATAATTTAGTTTTAAGTTCTGCAGGTTCGAACTTACCATGAGGGTATCCTACACCAATGTCAGATCCAACACTAAGGGGAAACATAAGTCTCATCTGGGCATACACTACCCATCCATACTTGTGCGAGTTCATGAAAGGTGTATGAATCCTCTTTTGAGATTCAAGATAAAGTTCTCACAAGGGTGAAGCACAACAATGTCACAAATGCCATTACAGGGGCACACTAGTCAAACTCAGGTTCCACTTAAACCCGTCCTCAGCTACACGGGTCCCTGGCAGGCGTGAGCATCCCATCCAAAAGCTTCTTCATTTATATGGGTCAGTAGTAGGCATACGGCTCCTACCTAGCCATACGGGTCCTCTCTCCTATTTCAGAACGATTTTCCTAGGAAAGCCAGAACTCCTCAGCAGCAAGGGCACATCAAATCCAAATTGGGGCAAACCCCACTTCTTAAACCCCTTTCTTTCAGCTAATTAGTGGCTAAACCTCTAGCTTACATTGATCCTTGATTGAAGGGACAAAGATTTTTGTTTACACAAAGTTGATCAACAATCAAGGAAAGCCATGTCCAAACAATTGCTAACGTTAATACTTTTCATATGAAGGTTCATTCAAGGTGAGGATCCCCAAGCGGTCAAAACATCAAGGGGAAACAATCCCCATAAGATAAGAGATTCTTACCCGAACTAAGGAAATACTATCCTAGAAGAAATATCCAGCAGAAAAATTGTCTAGGAAGACACCTCCCCAGCAAATAAGTCAATTAGGGGGCATCCTTCCACTCCTCAGTAGTGGAATTAGTCAACGGGCATCCCCTCATCATTAAACACCCTAAGGGCACCCACTGTAGAGGCCCTCCCCAAAGTGACACAATCGAGGGGTATCCTGTTGGAACTGATAGTCACTTTGAACATGCATAAAAGGCATGGCGGAAATTCAAAATTTTGTCCCTTGTCCCTAGGAACTCCTATTAGTTGCATATTACATAAAGCCTTAACTAAATAAGTCACTACCTAGGTTAGCATGCATAGCTAGGCATACCATAATTCTAAATTATATCCTAGCATAAAAATTTTATATTAAACATGTTATAACTCGAAGTTATAATTTAAATATAAATTAAGCATGCGTTATAACCTAAGCATAATAATTATTATGTCTAAAACGCTTAAAGAAAAAGACCTAATAATTAAAACAAAACATACGAATTGAAGCGTGCTTTCACAGAACCTCCTTGCACAAGCCTCCAAGTATAGGATGTATTTTATGAGTATCCACATGAACCCCACCAACCGAAATCTCCTAAGGAGGAAGAACGGAAGAACCATGAGTAGCTACCAGGCTACTCCAAAATCCCTCCCGAAAATATGTTGTTCAAGTTTACCTTATTCGTAGGATTCACAACTTAAATTGGTGGGATTTACAAATGAGGAGGAGGCCCCCTTTTATAGGTGGAGCAAAGCTCCACCTAATAAATACGGGATGGAAAAATTCCAAGCTTGCCCCTTGAGAAATACGCAGATCCTAGTGGATCTGCGTGAATCCCAAGTAAGCTAGGTTCACGGGCTTGTGCAAAGCAGGCTCTTGCGAGCCTGTCTTGCCCCACGAGCTGGGCCTCACGGGTTTTGCCATGAGCCCAGCTCAAGGACGGCCCTTTCAGGTAGTGCAAGCGCTGCTTGTGCAACTCTTGCTCAGCCCAGGCCACATGCCCACACAAGCTAGGCTTGCACGACATGCGACTCACGAGTGCACCATGCACTCGTATGGCCTTTTATCACAAACCCCATAAGTCCTTTCAAGCTTGCAGGGCCCATGTGCGCAAGGTCCAACCCTTGCTTTGGTAATCCAATTTTTAGCTCTCCCTAATAAATCAATATTTTATTTAACGACCTAGATAAATTAATTACCGGTCAATAAATAAAAAACTTTTTGTCCAACTAGATAATAACCCAATTATTAATATGTTATATTTTTGTAATAGAATAAATCTATTAATTCTTTACTCAGTCCGATGAAGGTCCAATGTGTGTGACCTTATAGGATCCTAAAGTATTGAGTTGTTAAGGCTTCACCAACCCTTGTTCTAATAGAACCATTGGCTCGAGGTTCTAAACCATGAATAGAACTCGATTACCTTAAACGACTGTAGTACGCCTCTAGGAAGGGTTTACCATCCCCCATTACTCGGAACGTAATTTGTGCTTATGACTTAATCACTGTTAACATAATAGTTATCCAAGCTTACCCAGTTATTAACTTGTTACCGAAGTATATTGCCTTTTACCGTAACGTGTTTTGACTAGAAACTATTTCTATCAAACACATACTCTGATTAGAGGTTTATAGCAATCATCACTTCAACAAGTGGCCAGGTACAACTCCTTAATATATCCAGAGCGATGGATTCTTTCTGACTACTTAGCTTACCAATGTGATGTCATCACTATACCCATAATCACCCGTAACACCCTAAATTAATTAGTTCATGGGAAAGACCCAAAGTGTAACAATAGTACCACATAAGGTAACTTGTAGCTCAAGTATGAGGATATTCACAAAGCTTATTGCATGAAGATAAACACTAACACATTGATATATATATATATATATATATATATATATACACACACCAAGTGTTTATCTTACTGCAGTCTCCAATTGATCTCCCAAATATATCCATGTGCCAAACTTAAGGCACCACCTTCAGTCTTTACGAGATTGACTGCTTAGACCCTTTCCAAGAAAGTTGACCACATGCTAGTCTTTCTGCTTCATCAACATCCTTTTTTGATCAAACTGTGACCAGGGATAGTTTAGACATAATTATAATTGCATATGAAGCAGGTCTCACAAAACATAGTCCAACTATAATTTCTCTGAATTCATGCTATGATATGTCAAGGACTTTTGTATACATACATCAATGAATTTTGACCAGCAATAATATATATGTAAGTACATCGATATAAACAAAAGATTAAATGCCTTTACAAATTCAACAAAGTATTCGTACTATTAAATAATTAAGATATATCACCCTAATTGCCTTAAGGGCATACATCATATCCATCAAACTCCCACCTGCACGAAGGCCAATTAGCCATATGTCTTAATCTATATGCTTTAACATGCTGGTCATGTTTGACTTGAGTAAATGGCTTTATCAGGCCATCCACGAGGTTCTGATCAGTGGGTACATATTCTAGTCTTATTATCTTAGCATCAACAATCTCCCTGATTATATGATACTTTCTGGATACATATCTATTTTTCTGATCGGACTGTGGTTCCTTTGCCTGAGCTATAGCACCATTGTTGTCACAATACAAAGTAATTGGATTAACACTCAGGCATCACAACGAGGTCACCCTTTGACCACACAACTTCTTTTGTTGCTTTGCATATAGCAATGTATTTAGATTCCATGGATGAATCAGCAGTAGTTTCTTGCTTGGAACTCTTCCAGCATACCGCCCTTCCATTTAACACATACAATAAACCCGACTAAGACTTCAAGTCATCCTTGTTGGATTGAAAACTCGAGTCAGTTTAACCTCTAATTATGAGGTCACCTTCTCCATATACCAAGAACTCATCTTTAGTCCTTATTAAGTACTTAAGAATTGCCTTGAAGGCCATCCAGTGATTTTTACCGGGATCTGACTAATATCTGCTCATAAAGCTCAAAGCGTGAGAGACATCTGGCCTAGTACATATCATAGAATTCATGATGGATCCTATCAAGGATGCATAGGGTATATCCTTCATGTGCATTCTCTCCTAATCTATCTTTGGACACTCAGCCTTAGATAGGTTAATTCCCTTTATCATCAGGAGATAACCTTTCTTCGAATGCTCACCTTGTCCATATATGTACTTTGAGAAAGACCTAACAGCCTATTAGATCTATCCCTATAGATCTTTTATACCTAGTATAAATGCTGCTTCACCAAGGTCTTTCATGGAAAATTTTCTTGATAACTATACTTAACATTTTGAAGAAGAGAAATCATGTTTCCTACTAATAGAATGTCATCGACATACAATACTAAGAAAACGACTCCACTTCCACTAACCTTCTTGTAAACACAAGGTTTATTAATGTTTGGATAGAAATTTAGTTCAAGAATTATCTGATTATACCTTATATTCCAACTCCTCGATGCCTGCTTAAGTCCATAAATGGATCTTTGTAGCTTTCATACCTTTGAGCCATTCTGAGATGTAAAACCCCCAGGTTGTGTCATATACACATCCTGGTCTAGATCCCCATTCAGGAATGCTATTTTAACATCCATCTGCCAGATCTCATAATCGTAATGAGCAGCAATGGCAAGGAGTACCCTTATGGATTTAATCATGGCTACTAGTGAGAAAGTTTCATCATAGTCGATACCTTCAAGTTTATGATAACCTTTTACAACCAACCTTGCTTTATCGATAATTACATTACCATCCATGTCAGTCTTCTTCTTGAAGACCCATTTGCACTTGATCGATGTAACCTCTTGTGATGCATCAACCAAATTCCAAACTTAGTTCTCATACATAGAATCCATTTCTGATTGCATGGCTTTTAGCCATTTATCAGAATCCGAGCTTTTCATTACCTCATCATATGTCCTTAGTTCATCATCCTCTAAGAGATATAGTTCCTTATCATCAGTGATGATAAAACTATATCTATCAGGACTTTTATGAACATGATAAGATTTTTGAAATGTTTGTGTTTCGACAAGTTATTCTTGGATTCCACTTTCTTGTGTATCTAGAACGGGTTTAATCATTTGATTGTCTATTTCTTCCTCTTGAACTTCCAATTCAATGTTGCTCCCACTGACTTTTGCAAGTAAGTCTTCATTTTCCAAAAAGTGAGCATTTCATGACACAAATACCTTTTGTGCTTTAGGTTTGTAAAATAGATATCCTATAGTTTCCTTTCGATATCGAATGAACAGAAACTTGTCAGATTTGGCATTTAGCTTATCTGACGCTATCCTCTTTACCATAGCAGGACAGCCCCATACTCTTAAGTGACTTAGAGATGACTTTTTATTCCACCACCTTTTATAAGGTGTGAAATCAACTTATTTAGAGGGCCTCTGTTTAATACATAAAATCGCGCTCTCTAGTGTATATCCCTAAAAGGATTTACTAAGATCTGCTTAGCTCATCATAGACCGAACCATATCTAATAAAGTTTGATTCCTTCTTTCTAACACTCCATTGTGTTGGGGTGTGTAAGGAGGGGTCCACTGGGGAACTATCCCATTTTCCTTTAGATAATCCTTAAACTCCCGACTTAAGTATTCTCCACCTCGATCTAATCGAAGTGCTTTAATACTTTTCTCAAGCTATTTCTCTAATTCAGTTCTGAATAGTTTGAACTTTTCAAAACTTTCAGACTTGTGTTTCATCATTAATAAAGGTTATAAAGTAGGAGTATCCTCCTAGTGCCTGAACACTCATTGGACCACACACATCAGTATGTATAAGTTCCAATGTACTCGTGGCTCATTCAACCTTTCCTTTAAAGGGCGACTTTGTCATTTTTCCTGCTAAACAAGGTTCGCAATTGCAATAAGACTCCAAGTCTATTGGGCCCAAGTTTCCACGCTTATGCAACTTGGTTAATCGATCTTTGTTTATGTGGCCTAAACGACAATGCCATAAGTAGAAGGAATTCTCATTATCTAATTTTACTTTCTTTACATTGTTTATATTAAAAATTTCTATTTTAGTATCAAGAATATCAATGCCACCATTCAACAACCCATAACCATAAAGAACATTATTCAAACGAATCTGACAATTATTATTTGAAAATAAAATTTCAAATCCTTCTGCTGCTAAACATGCAACAGATATAATATTCTTAGTAACACTCGGAATGTAGTAACAATTATTCAAAACTAAAATAAAGTCCACTTGGAAAAATAAGATTAAAGCTTCCTACGGCTAATGCAGCAACTCGGACTCCATTTCCCACACGCAGGCATCTCCTTTTTTTGCAAGTCTTCTATTATTCCTTAGTCCCTGCACAATAGTACAGATATGAGAACCATAATCAGTATCTAATACCTAAGTGGATTCATGAGGAAAAGTAGCATAGTTTTCAGTTATAAACATACCTGAAGTAGATGCCCATGCAGGCTTCTTCTTCAAATGTTCAGAAGCAGGAGCTTTGCAATCCCTCTTCCAATGTCCTGGTTTCCCACACTGGAAGCATACATACTTAGATTTCTTCTTTTCTTTTTTCTTTTGGCTGATTCTTTTGTTGGCACCTAGTGCCTACTTCTTTTTCCTAGAAGCCTTGC
Source organism: Euphorbia pulcherrima (assembly GCA_947683365.1). Lineage (NCBI taxonomy): Eukaryota > Viridiplantae > Streptophyta > Magnoliopsida > Malpighiales > Euphorbiaceae > Euphorbia > Euphorbia pulcherrima. The sequence goes on from CANTUS010000016.1 coordinate 14,044,978, forward strand.
CTTTCTCAACCAATAGTAGTGGTTTCTGATCTTTCTTGATTTGAGGTTCTACTATTTTCAGTATGTTGATTAATTTAGGGATAGTAGAATTAATCTTGTTCATGTAATAGTTAGTCACAAAGCCTGAGTAACTATATGTCAAGGACATCAACACGAGGTCAATGCTCAAGTCATAATTCATCTCGAATCCCAATTGATTTAGCTCTTCAAGGCATCCCAAGAGTTTCAGTACATCCTGAGAGGCAAAGGTGCTAGCCTGCATCTTGGTTTTGAAAAGGAGCTTGGAGGTCTCATACCTCTCTATCCTTTCCCACTTCGAAAAGAGCTCTTCAAGATGGAGAACCATGTCCTCAAAGGGCATGTTCTCATGTTGTTTCTAAAGCTCAGGATTCATGGACCTCAACATGATACACATGGTAGTCTCACGATCTTTCCTATGCTTTAACCAGGCCTCATGTTCCACATGATCCTCAACATCAGGTTCAACATGGAAAATTTCATTTTGATTATAGGCAACTCCCTTGGATCTGAGAATAATTCTCATAGCTCAAAACCAATCAAAAAAGTTCGAGCAATTCAGTTTGGTGTCAAGTAACAAGCAGAGATTAAAGTTGGAAGTCATTTTCAACCTAAGATATAAGAAAAGAAAAGGAGTTTAGATATTAGTTTAAGTACATGTATATAATATAAGGACTTTTAATTAAATACATTTGTCCTGCTATTTTCTTCAAAATTTACATTAGCCTATTCTATTGAATTCAGGAATTTTAGCCCAGCTAAATTTCCTAGTACGTAGCATCTATAACTAGTCTATCATGACCCCCAATTTTACGAGTCAAGTCACAATAGTAAGTTATAGTTGGAATCCCATTCCATTTGCACCATATGCAATTGCTAATACATTCAAGTTCCCTAATCCCAAGGGACGTGTGCTCTTATATTAGCAACTCCTTGAATATGTCTCAGATCTAGGCGTAGCCCCCAATTTTATGGTGGACTACCCCAATTCCATTAAGGCAGACCCTATCCCAAACTTTACAACCAATCAATGTGGACTAGAAGGAATGCTTTGCGCAACACTTTGATAACCCAAAGAGGCCATATTATAAATTTGAGTAAGGAAGACTATAACTTGCCTAAATATATTTACTTTGAGATTTTATTGGTGTTAAACGTCTCACCCAATCTAGGATTTTATTAGATGGACATATCTATAATAATTTATATTAATTTAAGGAATTTTAGAATTAATTTATAAGGTCTAGCCTTAGGTATCAACCTAGATTATATGCAAAATAATTAACACTTTTATTTGTTATATTTGTATTGCATTTCGTTTAAGCTTTTATTCAATAAATTTGATTTTTTTACTTTGTTATAGAAACATATATAAGTACCATCTTATATACCAGAAATAAATTATTCCATATTTAATCCCCTTGTTGGTCAATTCAAGATGCACCGATATAAGTTCCCAGGTAGGAGAGGTGCCCTTGAAGCGAGTAGACACCAAGTCCAATCCTTAGCCAAAACAAACACGGGTACAAACTCAAAGACCAATGGATCCCTTTGAACTAATAAATTTCGTTCTTTCAATTCATGTAAATCGGAAGCATCTATAACCCATATAACTCATATAATTTATTGAGTATTATATAATTTGAGTAAGTTGAGCAGACTTATTCAAAATTATTCATAACCATTTTCTAACCTTGAAATGAAAAGCACAAGTTCATATATATTGTTCTAAATAATTAAATAAAAAATAAATTATTTCATATAAAAAATAATATTCAGTTTGCTTCTAACTTATTTATGCACTAAATAGGCTGGCTCTGATACTACTGTTAGAACTGACAGTCACTTTGAATATGCATAATAGGCATCGCGAAAATTGAAAAATTTGTCCCTTGTCCCTAAGAACTCCTATTAGTTGCATATTACAAAAAGCCTTAACTAAATAATCCTCTACCTAGGTTAGCATGCATAGACTAGGCATACCATAATTCTAAATTATATCCCAGCATACAAATTTTGTATTAAACATGTTATAACTCGACGTTATAATTTAAATATAAATTAAGCATACGTTATAACCTAAGCATAATAATTATTAAGTCTAAAATGCTTAAAGAAAAAAACCTAATAATTAAAATAAAACATACCAGTTGAAGCGTGCTTTGGCAGAACCTCCTTGTATAAGCCTCTAAGGATAGGATAGCCTCTATGAGTATCCACACGAACCCCACCAACCAAAACCTCCCAATGAGGAAGACTGAAGAACCTTGAGTAGCTGCTAGGATACTCTAAAATCCCACCAGAAATAATATTTTGTTCAAGTTTACCTTACTAGTAGGATTAACAACTTGAATTGGTGCGGTTTACAAATGAGGAGTAGGCTCCCTTTTACAGGTGGAGAAAAGGCTCCACCTTATAAATCCGGGGATGGGAAAATTCCCACCCCTCCCCTTGAAAAACACGCGGATCCTAGTGAATCTGTGTGAATCCCAATCTAATCTGACTTGCTTAGCAAGTCGGGCGAGCTGGGCCTCACGGGCTTTCCCGCAACCCCAGCTTGCAAATGGCCCTTTTGGGCTGTGCAAGCGCTGCTTGTGCAGCGCTTGCTCCGTCCAAGCCACAAGCCCGTGTAAGCTGGGCTTATGCGGCATGCGGCCCAAGAATGTACCATGCACTCATGTGGCCTTTTGTCACAAACCCCATAAGTCCTTTTGGGCTTGTGGGGCCCCTGTGCGTAGGGTCCAACCCTTTCTTTAGCAATTCAATTTTTAGCTCTCCTTAATAAATCAATATTTTATTTAATGACCCGAATAATTTAGTTACCGGTCAATAAATAAAATAAATTTGGTCCAACCAGATAATAATCCAATTATTAGTATGTTATATTTTTGTAATAGAATAAATCTATTAATTCTTTACTCAGTCCGATGAAGGCCCAATGTGTGTGACCTTATGGGATCCCGAAGTATTGAGTTTTTAAGGCTTAACCAACCCTTGTTCTATTAGAACCATTGGCTTGAGGTTATAGACCGTGAATAGCACTCAATTACCTTAAACGACTGTAGTACACCTCTAGTAAGGGTCTACCATCCCCCATTACTCAGAATGTCCTTTGTGCTTATGACTTAATCCCGATTAATGCAATAGGTGTCCAATGCGATTAACTCCTTCCATTCTTTCATATTAGTACCATCTGGTTTATAGGGTTTGGTTTTAGTGTTAACCCACTAATAACAAGGTTGCTCCAAGCTTACCTAGTTATCAACTTATTACCGAAGTATAATGCCTTTTACCATAATGTGTTTTGACTAGAAACTATTTCTATCAAGCACATACTCTGATCAATGGTTTATAGCAATCATCACTTTAAAAGGCGGTCAAGTACAACTCTTCAATATATTGAGAGCGATGGATTCTTTCTGACTACTTAGCTTACCAACGTGATGTCATCACTATACCCATAATCACCCGTAACACCCTAAATTAATGAGTGCGTAGGAATGATCCAAAGTGTAGCAATAGTACCATATAAGTTGACTAGTATCTCAAGTATGAGGATATTCGCAAAGCCTATTGCATGAAGATAAACACTAACACATTGATATATATACACCAAGTGTTTATCTTACTGCCATCTCCAATATATCTCCCAGATATATCCATATGTCAAACTTAAGGCACCACCTTCAGTCCTTAGGAGATTGACTACTTGGACCCTTTCCAAGAAAGTTGACCACATGCTAGTCTTTTCGCTTCATCAATATCCTTTTTTAATGAAACTATGACTAGGGATAGTTTAGACATAATCATGATTGCACATGAAGCAGGTCTCAAAAAACATAGGCCAACTATAATTTCTCTGACTTCATTCTATGATATGTCAAGGACTTTTGTATACATACATCAATGAATTTTAACCAGCTATAATATATCTATAAGCACATTGATATAAACAAAAGATTAAATGCCTTTATTAATTAAACAAAGTATTCATACTATTACATAATTAAGATATATTGCCCTAATTGTCTTAAGGCATACATCATATCCAATATATCCCCCTATCATCAAGCACTCTAGGGGCTCTCCCCAGTAGTGCCAGTCAGTAGAAAGGGCATACTAGGGGCACCCCGATTCAAGTTGGGACCAACCCAACATCACTAGACTAGTCTTTTCTTTTAATCCGAGCATGTCCCAACCTATGTATCTCAAAGTGTTACTGACCAGTTTCTTTATCATGTGCAGGAACCCAAGGAGATGTATCCATAGGAAAAGAAGGAATTCCCCAAGCCACATTGCCACCCAAGGGACATCATTCAAAGAACATATTCAACAAAGGTGCCGTCCGAGGGGCACCAGCCAGGGGGCATCTTCCTAAGAAGCATTCCCAGCAACCAGACCATTGGAGGGATCATTTCCCCAACAAGTGAACCAACCAAGGGGCATCCCCCCAACCGGTCAAGCCACCCAAGGCAATTTCCAGAGGACCCCCCGGCAGCTAAGTTTCCATTTCCAAGGGGCACCCCCAGCAATCTAAGCCATCTAAGAGACTTGCTCCCAAGAAGTTAAGCCACTCATAAACTATCTTCCCCCAGTAGTAAGGCCACTCCTAGGGCATACCAAAATAGGATTGGGACCAACCCAATATCTCTTCACTCACTCTTTACAATTAATTAGGGGCAGAACCCCAGTATGTCTTAGTACTTGATTCAAGGGAAAAAATATTTATTCGTCACAAAGTCAATTAAAAATTAAGATGTACCTTTTCAGGCCATATTCAGATAAAACTTGTTTTTTCCCTGTAGGTCAGAAGAGATAGAACTTGAATGCCAACCGAAGGGGCACTTTTCTCCAACGAAGCATCCAAATTTGGATAGTGCATTCCCCAATAGATGGAGCATTCAAGGGGCATCATCCCTATCCCCATAAGAATCGAATATCTATCCCTGATGACTGGATGGTTAAAGGAACCATTCCCTCAGTCAAAAGAATACCCGAGGGGCATCGACCCTAAAATCTCCCAAGGGCAAAGTTTTAGGGGAACCTCCCCAACTAGTCAAGCTCTCTTGAGACATTTTCCAAGGATACTCCCCAGAAGTTAGGATGTCCTAGGAACACCTTCTTCTAAACAAGTGAAATTGCCCCCGAGTAGTTTCTCCCCAGCGATCCAAATGGACTAGCCATTCAACAGCTATATCCTCTGCAGTTAGCTCCCCAGGGGCATCCCCTGAGGAGCATTCTAGCTCAAAATATTTAGGCCAAACCCAACATATCTAAACTCAGTTTGCATTTCATCAGGGACCAATCCCGATCCACACATCTTCATTCTTGATTGAAGGGGTTAAAAAAATTTTGTTCACCATAAAATCAATCAAAAATTAAGTTCTATCATTTTAGACAGTAACTAATGCAACATTTTTATTATCTTTTTGGCAGGTAGCTCAGCACCAATAGCAAGAGAGTCATCCATCTTAGGAGCGGGATACACCAGCGGTGGGAGAGTCATCTGCCTTAGGAAAGGGATACACCAGTGGTAGAAGAGTCATCCGCCTTAGGAAATGGATACACCAGTAGTAGGAGAATCATCTGCCTTAGGAAAGGGAAACACCATTAGCAGGAGAATCATTTGCCTCAAGAAAGGGATGTAGTATCAACCAGGAAAGTCAATTTGCCTTAAGAAAGGGATACAAGGAGAATTCATCTACCTCAGGAAAGGGATACACCATCGGCAGGAGAATCATCCGCCTTAAGAAAGGGATGCAATATCAACCAGGAAAGTCAATCCGCCTTAAAAAAGTGACATAAGGAGAAGCCATCCACCTTAGGAAAGGGATACACCAGCATCAGTTAATGGAAAGTCATCCGTCTTAAGAAAGGGATATGCACAGCAAAGGAGAGATGTTTGCCTTAAGAAAAGAACACCAAGGAAAGGAGTTCATCTCAAGAAAGGAACCACCTGTATCACAACATTATAAAGACCTTTATAGGGGAAAACTAGTTAGACTCAGGCTCAATTCAAGCCCATCCCCAATAAGCGTACGGGCACTCTCTTCCATTTTCAAGCTAGATTTCTTACCAAGATGGAGTGCTAACCTATAGAAGGGGCACACTATGGGCACACAAGTCAAGCTGGGACTAACCCAATATCTCTTCACTCAATCATTATAGTTAAATTAGGGGCAAAGCCCCCTAGCTCACCTTGATACTTGTAAGCCATTTTTGAATTGATCACTAATAAGGATGATTTTTGTATATAGGTAAAGCCTCTTCTGCTGGGAGGCCCTATCTTGTAAAATTCGTTTGCTGGGGAAGAACTCCTGTGTTAGGATGGACCTATACACAAAATTTCCTGGTCAGTGATCAACTCAAAAAAGGCTTACCTTGATTCTTGATTGACTTTTGTAAAAATAAAAATATTTTCCCCTTCAATCAAGGATCAAGGTGAGCATAGGGACTTGTCCCGAATATAACAGAAATGTAAGGTTAGGGGGAGTGGGGTTGGCCCCAAACTAAATAGATGAATTTTTGGTGCTTGCTGAAACACTGATGCAAAAATCTATCCCTAGATGGTAAGACATGGCCCGTACGGGTGGGCTAGGCCTGTATGAGTAAGGTTCTTAAAAGCGAGGACCAGTACGGGTCCCTGATGGGGGTTTTAAAAGGCAGATGAGCCCCCTTATATCCCGCCTCCTACCAAAACTTCTCATTTTATAATTTGGTGATTTTCTTCCTTCAATCAACCAAACATGTACAAAAAGATCCCAAAGATCAGTCGTTTCTCCCTTAGACTCTAGGACTTGCCTCTAGTGGATGATTCAGGGCTTTAAGAATGCCCGATTTTTGTTAGGTATGCATTTCACAAAGGAGACTCATTCCTGTGGCTTACTCCTGTCTCTGAAGTGCCACTAATCCCTTCTCCCGAGACCCACGCCTAAAAACTTTAGGTAATTTTGTTTGATTCTCCATTTTCCATTTTTGAACCATTGGCAATTTCCAAATTTTAGCATGAATTAGGGTGTTTTAGACCTTAGAATAGAGCCTGATGCATGTAACTTTAGCCTAGGATACTTTTAGGATAGTTTTGGATGAACGTTGGGTGAAATTGAATGATTTTAGATTTTTAAGAGATTTTTCATAGAAGGACTACTTGTAGAGGACCTGTACGGGTAAGGGGGGACCTATACGGGTCCTGTTTTTATATAGGTGCTCCTCTAGGACCCGTATAGGTGGAGCTTACCCGTACGGGTCCTGTCCTTAGGGATAGAATGATGGCTACTCTGCTTTCTAAAATCCTTTTTTCATTTCTGAATTTTTAGCTTTGTTCTAACCCTATTAAACTATAATTCTATCTTTGCAGTTTTAATATAAGACTGTGGGAGGCTTGAGCTTCAGCAAAAAGTGGTATGAGGAGATCCACGCTACGAGGGATACGGAGTTATTGAGCCTCATTGATTCCTTTGGGTTCAGCGACATTGTTAAGGCCATCTCTCAGGCCCCTAAGACGTTGGCCTAGGGTGTCGTTTCAGCTCTGACAGAGAGGTGGTCAGAGATGACCCATACTTTCCACTTGCCTATTGGGGAGGTTACTATCACTCCATCAGATGTGTATGCCATGATGAGCCTGAAGTGGAGCGAGGATGTGGTCCACTTTGAAGTTTATGCCAATCGGTGGCATTCTCGGCCTGAGGTGAAGGCCTACATTGCTAGATTACTTGGGCTTCGTCTAGGTGGGATGAACAAACTTAAGTGCAGGGACCTACATACTCACTAGATTACACAGCCTAGTCCTAATATGGCCAATAGGAGGGACCAATATGCTCGATATTTCTTACTGATGTTCCTTACCACCGTATTCTTGCCTATCTACTCGAGCAATCTCAACTATGCTTTGCTCTCTGTCATGGAGGATCTTACAGTCGTGCCCTGTAAGAACTAGCGCTGGTCTAATTTGGCATAACTATACTATAGACTAGATGTTAGGGTCCGGGGTGAGCAGTCTGAGCTCAAGATCTATTATCTGATAATATTGGTAAATCTCAAACTGATCTCTTGTGGTTTAACCTTTTGTCTGAACTTGTGTTGCAACTAATCCTTACTTTGTCTTGCCAATTTGGGCTTTTGAGCACTGGTTGATTCCTAGACTAGGTTTGCCCCTGCAGCTTAAGATGTCCATATCACATCTAGATGGATGGGGCTTTGGTAGAATCAACCCTTGACCACAGTGTAGTATCGAGAGTTTTTATTCCATCTATGCTCAGATCGTGTAAACCTACATTTAATACTTCAACAAACCATTAGTAGAAACTATATTTACTAGGTTGTCATACTTATAATGCATTTATTTCATATAGGTTATTCGAGACTCGTGGGAGAGATTGGTCACCTATGGATCCATCGAGTGGATACGGGTCGGCGTGGATGACTACAGCTTTGTTTTAGAGTTACCACTCTCCTATGAGTGGTATTTCGTTGAGCGGGTCTGAGGGTGGAGGACCAGTTCTATGGTTGAGAGAATGATCCCCCCAATCCTGGCGGGCGTCTTCAGGCCCCATCTCATGCCAGGGACCGATCAGGGGCTATACTTATTAGATGAGGGGGCTCGTGCGCTATCTACAAAGGGTTCATATACTGAGTTTATTGATACCTCGCTTCTTCCATCTTGTGAGAGGATTCATCATGAGGACAAGCCTCTTGAGTTTCACTGGAGTAACACTGGGGATGATTATAATGATGATGATGATGAGGAGGAGGAGGAGGAGGAGGACGAGGGTGGACCGAGGGGCGGCCGCGGGGGTCCATCTATAGTCCAGGGCACTACGGACTTGGCCAGGTCTGCTACCCCTTCTTCTCAAGTATGCTTCTAACTTGGCCTTTGTGAATATCTTACATCTTTCTGAAATTGACTGTGATCTCGATTCTGATTTTTTTATTGCTACAGCCTCCCACTTCCGTGCAAAAGAGATCGACGGCTGCTATTGCTATTGCCCCTGAGCTGCTGGTGAAGCTGTCTTGAGCTCCCAGAACTGTGACGAAGGGTATCCTCCAAGCTGAGCTAGATACTTTCTTCTAAATCCTCGACCGTTTGGGGAAATGAGCTGTTAAGGAGCTCGAGAAGTCGGTTCAGCCTATCGGTTTAACTCCTTCCAGCTCTACACATGTAAGGAATCCTTTACCTTTAACTTTGTCCATCACTGTAATTACTTATGATGTCTTATCCTGATGTGACCCTTTCCTTTCAGGTGACCATTTTTTAGGCTGATAGGAGAGCCTGGGGTTATTTTTCAATCCAGGATCTATTGTTGGCCCAGGATGCACTAGCTTCAGTAAGTTTCTTTTACCTATAAAATTTCAATAAACTATGCATGATGTATGCTATGACATTTATATATGTGTACTAATCTCAATATTTCCATTGCATACTTTGCTAGCCATGGAGCGCAGCCGATCCGCCCAGGATTTGGATGCTTTTGGGGAGAGAGCCAGATTTTTAGAGGAGTAGCTGCGGGCAGCAACTGCTGAGGCTGATCAGGCTAGGGCAGAGACTACTCAAGTGAGGGCTGAGATTGAGACATTGGGGGGGTCAGCTAGCGAGGATGACTGAGGATAGGCAAACACCGGTTCCTTCTCATGCTGAGTCCAAGGATGATCCTTCTGTATATCAAGTGACTTAAAGGGGTGTAGATCAACGTGCTTAGGGAGTTATTACTGTTAGGATTGCTATAGGGACTTTAGAGATTAGGGACCCTACCTAGCTGACTACTAGTACTGGTGATGCTGAGGACCATATGACTATAGACATAGATTATCGGTTGGCAAATACTTAGGATTAGACTCAAGAGGGTCACCAGGGAAAGGATCCCCCGATAGCTTAGGTGATGATTGTCTTTTTGAACTGTTTGGTACTTTTGGGCCCTGTGTGGCTTGTTTTTTATTATGAACTTTGGACTGGTACTTTTGATACTTCTTTTATGCTTAGGGATTTTTCTTGAACTGAGATTGTGTAGTATTGTTGCCTTGTGAACTCGTACCCAGCGATTTTGTAGCGAGGGGACTAAGTGATGTTCTAACTTTTACATAGGCCACTTGATGTGAGGTGACCTATCAAACCTTTATATTTCTTTCTTTTTGTCCTAATTTTTTCCTAAGCTATCCTTGATGGCTTAGCCCAGCAGACCTTTTTCTTTTTAGCTTTAACTTTTGCCTAGACCGCCCTTTTAGGTTTTCAACCTAGCAAGCTTTTTCTTTTTCTTTTTATTTTGTCTTAACTTTTGCCTGGACCGCCCTTTTAGGTTAGATTGTCTTAATTTTTGCCTGAATTATCCTTGACGGCTCAATCCAGCAAACTTTTCTTTTTGCCTTAACTTTTACCTGGACCGCCCTTTTGGGTTTTCAATCCAGCAGGCTTTGCTGAGTATTGTAAATGTATGGTAAAGATGAATACAATGACGCATAACACATAGAGGAAATTTTATGTTCACATACCAGCGAGTATATCACCTAAAGACATGCATGCATTCATAAGACCGAGATTCTTAGCAAAATCATAACATGTTCATTAATGAGATTAATTTAAGTACATAGGCAATGGTAACAATTTCCAATGGTTAACCCCTACTGCCCACTGGTCTTTTACAGATTTTCTAGAAAGCAACTGACATTTTTCTCTCAATACCCTAACTTTTACCTAAGCCGCCCTTTTCAAGTTTTCAGCTTAGCATGCTTTATTTGCGTTGGAGTGCCCTAATTTTTGCCTGATCGGTTCGCGGGATACCGATTAGCGGGCTGCACCCTAATTTTTTCCCAATCAGTAGAGGATAGCTTAGCGGATGTTTTACTCTTTATTTCTTTTATTCTTTGTGCTGCTTTTTATATGATTTAATTCTTTTGACCTAGACATGATAACGCTTGAGCCTATCTTGATTCACTGGATTCATGAACTCATTTTCATCCATATCCATAATCTTGATTCCTCCTTTAATAAGGACTTTCTTCACGACAAATGGTCCTTCCTAATTAGGCCTGAACTTACCCCTAGAGTTAGTGTTGACCTAGCGTAGCTACTTGAGGACCAGATCACCCGTTTAGAGAGGTTGTTTTAGGTATCTGATTCTATTGTTGTAAGTTCGAGCCATGTACTATTGGTACATCTAGAGATGGTCAAGTGCCTTAATTTGCTTTTCATCTATCGCATTCAACTATTTATACTAGCTCTTGCCTAATCTAATTCTTTTAACTGTAATTCACATGCCACTCTTAGAGATCTTACTTCTGTTTCAGCCAATAACATGAGTTCCATTCCATATACCAAGGAGAAAGGTGTTTGATCGCTGGGAGTTCTTACTCTAGTTCTATACACCCAAACTATTAATGGAAGCTTATCAGCCCAATCTCTGTAGGTGGCCACTATCTTTGACAAAATCTTCTTGATTGACTTATTGGCAGCCTCAACTGCCCCATTAGCTTATGGCCTATATGGAGAAGATCTGTGATGCTCAATGTTGAAATTCTCAAATAATTCAGTCGTGGCCCTTTGAAATTGAACTCCATTGTCAGAAACTACATGGTGCGGAATTCCATATCTTGCAAAAATATGCCTCTCTATGAACTTGGCCATTTTCTTAGCGGTAATGTTGGTGTAAGATTCGGCCTCTACCCATTTTGAAAAATAATCAACTGAGACTTTGATGAATCAATGACTGTTGGTTGATGATGGCCAAATTTCACTGATTATATCTATCCCCCATGCCCAAAAAGGCCAAGGAGTAGACAAATTGTCAAGTTTGGATGAAGGGAGATGTTTTATGTCCCCGTGAATCTGACATTCATGACATTTCATGACCTTATCGATGCAGGCGGCGTTCATTAAGGTCCAGTAGTAACATATTCTTTTAATCTTGCTAGCTAAAGCCATCCCATTCATATGCGGACTGCAATCCCCTGAATGTACCTGAGTCATTACCATTTCTGCTTCTTCTTCTATCAAACTCCTCAATAATAAACCTCCAACAGTACTTTTGAAGAGATCTCCGCCGACTAGTCTAAACTGGGCTGCCAAACTTTTGAGAGTTAGATGGTCGGAACCTGATGACCCTTTAGGGCGCTTCCCTTCTTTCAGAATCCTTTTAATATCATTATACCAACAGTCCTTTTGCTCCTCTACAACCATAACCTAAATCTTCTCATAAAATGGAGAACGAGCCATTTCTAGTATAAGTAGAAGGATGGGTTGAGCCACTTCTCCCTCCCATATCAAAGCTAGGGTAGCCAAAGAATTAGCCATCTAATTCTCATCCCTCGGTATATACTGGAAGAGGCATTGGTTGGACCGCGCTGATAAATGCCAAACTGCTTCCACATATGGTCGGAGTGACTCTTTCTTGATTTCCCATTCTCCCACTACATGCTTTATCACTAATGCAAAATCCCCCATCACCCTAACTTCCATTGCTTCTATCTTTAAGAGAGCATCAAGACCAAAGAGACAAGCTTTATTTATACTCAGCCACATTATTAGTGACTGAAAACTCCAACCACTTGCTTAGTGGAATAACCTTACCTTGTGGTGTAATGATTATTACATCAAGACCTACGCTCTTTCGATCCATAGCCCCATCAAAATACATGGTCCATTCGGCCTTTTTAGCCTTCAATTCTGCTAACTGTTCATCAAGGAAATCAAGATTTTCAATATAGTCATATTCTAGGGGTTGACTTGCCAAAAACTCAGCCACTGCTCTTCCCTCAATGACCTTCTTCATGATATACTCGATATCGAATTCTGACATTAACAGCAGCCAAGGAGAGAGTTTCCCTGCCAATGTGGGGGATTGACAAAGATATTTCATTGGATCAACCTTTGCAACTGCTTGAATTTTATAGGGCTATAAGTAGTGCCTCAACTTCTTAGTCAACCATACCATCGTTGTATAGGTCCTTTCTACTACCGTGCAATTTGTCTCACATTCCAACAACTTCTTGCTTAAATAGTAGATGGTATGTTTGCTCTTATCCTCTTGCTTTTGAAATAACAATGCCCCTACAGATGACTCTTCTATGGCCAAATATAGAATCAGCGGCTTGCTAGGCATTAGAGGCTTCAAAACTGGAGGGCTCATAAGACAAGCCTTTATCTTAACAAATGCTATCTGGCATTACTCATTCCACTCTATCGGCTACTTCCTTCTTAACAACTTAAAGATTAGCTCACATACGGCCGTTAGCTTGGCAATAAAATGACTTATGTACTGGAGTGATCCAAGGAATGACCTAACTTCCTTTTTGGTTCTAGGAATAGGCATTTCTTGAATAGCTCTAACCTTATCAGGGTTGACCTCAATTCCTCTCTGACTGGCGATGTGGCCCAAGAGTTTTCCTGATGTTACTCCAAACACACACTTCTTTGGATTCAAGCGCAGATTGTACTTCTCGATTATAGTCAAGAACCATTCCAAAATCTTAGGGTTCTCCACCCTCATATTAGACTTTACTAGCATGTCGTCTACATAAACCTCAACCTCTCTATAGATCATATCATGAAGTAAAGCTATCACATCTCTTTGATAAGTTGACCCTACATTCTTCAACCCAAAAGGCATTACCTTATAACAATACACTCCCCATTCTGTGAAGAAGGTCGTCTTGACATTGTCAATGATGTCCATTAGAATCTAATTATACCTAGAGAACCCATTTAAGATTGAGTACATTATAGTCCTAGCGGTGCTGTCTACCAACACATCGATATGTGGTAATGGGAAGTCATCTTGGAAGATGCCTTGTTCAAATCATAAAAGTCGACACACATTCTGACCCTTCCATCTTTCTTAGGAATCGGGACAACATTTGCTAACCATGTCGGGTACTCAATTACATCAATGAATTTGGCTTCCAGTAATCTAGTAACTTCAGCTTTAATCTTATCGGCCCATTATAGACGTAACCTTCTTAACTTTTGTTTGACTGGTTTGAATGATGCTTGGCAATTTGGCGATCGACCCCGAGCATGTCTTTGTAGGGCCAAGCAAAGGCATTAACATGTTTTCTAAGCACTTTTATTATCTCTCTTTTTTCGATAGGGGTCAAACCACTTAAAATAGTTACCATTTTTTGATTTTCCTGAGTACCTAAGTTAATGTCATGCAATGAAGTGTCATGAATGCTAAAAATGTTACGCGTATGGTCAGATGAATGCATGGTGCCATTAGGCAAAACACCAAACAAGTATGCAAAATCACTATTATTATCATTAGGATGCCCGAAGACTACATCATTCTCATTATATATAATTACATTGTCATCCTCCACAAGTAGAGGGCCTTTTTGGTCACTCATAAGAATGTAACTCAGGTCGCAATCCAGGTCTTGCAATTATTTCTCGATCAACATATTGTCCATAGCTTCCCTCGTGGCTTGGGCCAAGTTTCACAAGGATTCCTGAATCGATGTCTTCTTCTTATCGCCCAAGCATAAGATAGTGTATATTGAAGTGGTAAGGGTATCAATGGCTTTATCTACTTCAATCTTCGATGGATCACTATCTTCTATTTGTTTGGCACATTTTTCTGCTTCTATAGCTGCTTCATAGCTCTCAGGGATAGTTTTGTATGCACTCACAAATGAAATCTTACGGAGGTGAGGAGATAACCTGAAGATGAACCGGTCAGCTAATTCCTTCTCCAAAGGTTTCCTTTTAAGGGATATCGCGACAATTAACCACCTCTGAAAGTAATCGTCGATAGATTCCCCACTCTACTGTCTAGTAACTATAAGGTCAAATATGGATGGCTCTTCTCTTACTTTCTTGGTTTCCATGATGCGTTTCAATACCTTGCTTTCTTCTAATCCCGAGTTGATCATGGCTAATTTATCCCCTCTCCTTTGGGGCTCACAGACTTTTCCTTTGTCAATTAGTGTTGTGATGGCTTTGAGGAGATCCTCACATGTCCTAGTTGGATGATCAGGACTAACATGATATATGCAGAAGTTGCCCTTCTCCTCAGGTTTTGGCAGAACATACAATCAAAGATGAATAATCAATTACTATTTCTTCAGCTTCTTGAAAAGGCTCAACAGAGGAGTACCCCAAGGTGAGATATCATCAAGAGTCATAGGATGAACCAATTGGTCATCGGTCATGCCATAGGGTAAACCGATGAAATGAGGGAGTATTTTCCCCTTTGGCATAACCACGAAGTCCAGCAGCCGACTCGAATACTACGGTGAAACTACAGAATTGCCTCTTGACAGAACGAAGAAGTCCCACTACTAATTGTGCGAAGCATTGGGTTCACTAATTGAACTGACTGACCAAGCAGAGCCATGATAGTGACTAGGATGAGTGTTGGATGGGATTGCCGATTTTTACCTTGAACTAAGGCGACAACCAAGAGATCGGTACATGCATAGGATGTAGTGTGCATGTATAAACTATAATGATGCATGGTGGGGTTAATCACAACATATACGAAGCAATCGATTCCGTCCTTATTTCTCCCATTGAGTCTGAGGGTATTCTTCCTTAGTCTAACCTCACATAGAAATCAGGGTACCTAAAGGGTAAAATTCTATGGCTTTCGATAAGAATGGTGTAAGGACATATCGGAAGTTGATGTAGAAGGCTCTCATAGCATCAAGCCTCATTTTGGAGGGAGATCGCAATGAGTGCTCCACCTACTAAGGTGTCCCCAATATCCCTGGCAGTCATGGGTAACACCTTTGTGAGTGTTACGAAAATAATAGGGCACCCTAACCTAGCGCTAGAAGAAGAGCTCATCTAGCTAAAGAGAGAAGGAGATGAGAAGATAGAGTGTGATAATTTTCCCAAATGATGAAAACAAAAGCGGGTTGAATCCAGTAAATGATTTTTTGTGCTCATCTTAATCTTTTAAGCTTTTAAAATAGACCAACATTTTGCAAGTTAAAACATTATATCCCAAGCAGAGTCACCATTATGAGGTGTCGATGACGTATGGATCTCCCTTAGCGCCTATGTGAGAGGTGGGGCCTACTAGGGGTTTGGTTTGATTCAGGCGTGACAAAACATTTTTAGTTAAAGTTTGCACAATAAGCCAATTATAATGAATAAAAGAATCTAGACCTAAATCTCGATACAATTGATAGAGTCGCCACCCAAGTTGTCTACTTGGGAAAGAGTTTTGGTATGGTTCCTTCTAGGCGGAAGACTCATACCTATTGGATCAGAGATTCGGGTATCGGATGAGTCACTTATTTCTCATTTAGTTGATTCAAAATTACATTCACCGCATAAAACTGTTTTAGTTATTTAGGGAATTGTCATAGAATTCCTATTTCTACACTCTTTCATACTCGTTACATGCATTTACATATTACAATAAAGCACAAGCAATAAATGAGGGAATAAAAATTACAACCGGGGAAAAATGAGGGAAATTGCAAAGAGAACCTATATATTTGTTCTAAGCTATAAAATAAAATGAAAATAAATTTCCCTGCATCCACAGATGTTAGCACGGTTTATAGCACATCATAAGTCAGCATTTCATTAAGAAAAATGCGATTATGTTAGCGTGGCGGTTTTACGATCAATAGTACCCGGGTGGTTTCTAGGATCAGAGAGAAATAACAAGTCTTCAACGTATTTTGCTCTAAAAACACATTTTAACTTTTGTGGGTTGTTTTACCAGATCATTAGTGAAAGTTGGCATGTGGTGAGTTGGATTGATTTTTACCCGATTAAAAGTGAATTCTAGGTTCTGTCTGGGGGCTGGTACCCATACGGATGGGGGGTACCCCGTATAGGTACTAGGAAGGACCGGTACGGGTGTAAGGGGGCCCTTACCAGTCCTATTTGGTCTCAGGAAGAAACTCAGTTTAGTTCAATTTAAATTAAAAAATTAATGGCATGAAAATAAAATAAAAGGGATTTCCCCCCGTATGAGTATGGCACACCAGTTTGATATCTTTGGCGATATATGGTGCCAACAAGGCTCATACAAGTCAGGACCAGACCAAAAACAGGAAATGAAAGGAACAGATATAATAGAAGAAACATAGAATAATAATAATCAAATAACTGAGATGTGAGTCTCTTTGAAACTCAGGAGTGTTACCTTTCCGGTGTGAATCCACTTTGAGATGATCCCTTTAGTGTTGAGAGAGTCCGGCCAAAGTAGATGATTAAATAGGACTATTTAGGTAAGTATTTGTGTGGACATAACCTGCCCTAAATCCTAATAAATGAAGCTAGGAATGAATAAAATGTGGACAAAACCTTAAAGAATGGGTTTTCTCCCTATTTTATACCTACTATACCCCCACTATACCTTTTCTATACCTATAGAAATTGCTAGAGTTTTAGTATAATTTTCATATGAGAGGTCTATGTGATGAAATGAGGGGAAACGCCCCATTTATAGGGTGAGAGTCAGGTCTGAATGCAATAAACCGCATTCAAGACTTGCCTTTTCCCAAAAATAGTAAGAGATAGCTTCCGAAAGAGGCTGATTAGGAAATCAGAGGACCCGTAAGGGTGGGGCCCCACCCATATGGGCACTAAGGGCCTCGTTTGAGTCCTCTCCATGCATATGGAAGGAATATTCCCATACGGTTCTGCCAGTGGATCCGTACCATAGACAGAACTCATATGGGTACCTAATGGCAGACTAGGTCTTCGGACTTTGGCTAAACTCAACTCTGCAGTAGTAGGAACACCTCTGATGGAAAACACCTTAAAGATATTGCATCATATAGCTCTTATCATAGTTTTGTGAGAAGGATCGTTAAAATCCGGTGCTCACATGCGGAAAAAAGCAGACTTTAAAAAGTCTTGTATAGCGTGTTTGATTATATTTCGGATATAATGGATCCGGATGATGTAAATGTGAAATGTTATTTAATATTGTAAAGAGTTAGAAAATCAAACATAGTAATTTTATCCTAGTTGGGCCCCGCCTACTCCAGTCCCCAAAGTTTCCTTCCTCTAAGGTTTTCACTAGTGCATTCCTTTCCAACTAGCAGGAATCAAGCCTTACAATTTGTCTCCGGATGGTAACGCCTTCCGGATGCAGGATATACAACTAGAAGCACCAACTCCTAGCTGAGTCCTCTTGTCTTTAGAAGGATATACCACTTAGATTTCTACCTAAACCTAAGCTGAGTCCTACAGGGAGTTTCACTTAAAGCAACAACTCTAAGCTAGATCCCAATCTCACTACTCACCCACGTATGAGATGTTACACTTTGTTTTTCTTAAAAGTTTTGGTTTTCTATTTCCTCAAGTTTATAACTCACTTGGGAATCCTTACAAACTAATTAGGAATTTTTTGATTCCTTGAGGGATTATGTCACTAAATGTGATAGCTAATTCTCTAATTTATGCTTTTCCAAAACAACCAGCACCTTCTCAACTTATGAAGTTTCTCTTTTATAGGCTTTTATCATAAATGTAGCTATTGTGAGTTGTTGAAGTTGAATTAAATCTTCACCATTTATCAGGTAATATGTGGCACTTCCGAATCCATTGATCAATTTGTTAGACTGATTAAATGTCCTGTTGAATTCTTAGGATTGAGGCCTAAAAGATGTCAATGATCATTTTCTTTTTTTTGTGATCCACCAACTTTTATGCCAAAAATCTGGAGTATGTGCTTCACGCGCCTTTCCTATTGGTCTAGGTAGAAAAGGTTGTTACCTTTTCTCTTTCTTGTGTCAGTCCTTTTGTCCTTTCCTGAAAAGTGTGCAAGCTATCATTTTTGTCTTGCACAAGGGAAAGGGATCTTAGACTTTTTAGACCAAAAGGTGGAGGGAAAGTTATTTTTGAAACTTTTCCCTTTGTCTCGATAACTGTATTTTCCGGATGAATTTGACTTGTTGTATCTGGATGCTATTTTAACTAGTTCTTCTTCCGGATGCTGATCTTGAGCGGTTTAAAGTTTGTTTCCTTTCCAAATTTTAACCGGATGCTTCCATTATGTGCTTAGATGCTTATAGACTTTAATGCTTATCCTAATGACTTGTTTTGGACTGGATGCTTCCATTTTGGATTAAAGAGATTGCATGATTTGTTCCTTAAGACTTTGTTTCTATGGTTTTTGTTTTCTTCAAACTTGATCCAGATTCTTCTGGAATTACTTCTTCCGGATCATTGTTTCCCAATAAGCAGTAATTGGAAGATTAAGATGTTCAATCCCGATGTGTGAATGTTATGTGTGACAACAAAAGTGCAATCGATGTGTCAAAGAATCCAGTGCTACATAGCAGGATGAAGCATGTCAACATCAGACACCATTTCTTCAGGGATCATGTGATGAAGAAGTATGTTGCATTGGTCTACATTCCAATAAACAATCAAATGGCACATATCTTTACTAAGAAATTAAGTAAAGATCAATTCAACAAGCTGAGAGAGTCTATTGGTATGTCTAATCCAATTTAAAGGTGAATCCAGAAGACATTCTAAAGCTAGTTTGGTATTCTACAAGTCAGGAAAATTCGAAAGAAAGAAGAAGCCAAGTTAATTCTAAATCTGGAAGGAATATTGCCAGCTCAGCAGACAACAATGACACATGGCAGTAAAAGCACAAAAAGGTAATTGTACATATTTTGAATTTCAAACGTTTATTGGGCAGCTCAAGCGCGGCAAAAGCAGCAGTTATTTTACAAAATAAACTTTTGAAATTCTCCAGCTTAAATGCCATTTAGCTCTCTCTTTAAATTTAACAGCCACCTCACTAATCCAATTAACTTTAACAGAATCCAAATTACCAAACTATCCTCACCTTGAGAATTCTATAAACCCCCCCCCCCCCAAATCCCTCTTCATCCTTATGCGAGCAACTACTCTACTATTACTCTGCAAATTTCATTCCAAAAACCCTAAATTCCCAAATTCTTTTCATCAATTCGCAAATAGCATCTAATCAAACCACTCCTCCACCTCTAAGATACATCTTTAAAGAATCTGATCTTAAAGATGAAGACTTTACCCCTTTAAAGCTCAAAAGCCCTAATTCAGTCATTCCCTCAGAATATTTGGGCGATAACTTCTTATTTAAAACAGACACCTACTCGTAACTCTTAAAGGATCAACACCTTGAAGACTTCCTGAAAATAAACTATCCCACCTATCCGGACCTCATAGAGAATTCTATGATAATCTGATGATCCACTCCTACTATGATGCCATCCAGACCAAAGTCCAAGGAAAAGCAAATACTATCACACTATAGTTCTTTGTAACGCATTTCCATATGAAGAACGATGGGGTTTTGTTATGAAATGATGGTGATGAGCTCCTGGTCAAGCATCATCGCAGGATGTGGCTCCCAATCTACTACTTTAGAGATAAATTCTCCACCTACTGGCCAAGAACTCCCAGGATACTCCAACACATCATGGCTAAATTCATCCTGATCCAGAAGGGATCTCTCACCATAATGTCCTACTTTCAGCACTGTGTCCTGCAACATTGGATAAAAAGCAGAGTGGTGAACATTCCAATCTTGATCATACATTTTATGAGGCAACACAAAAACTCCCACGATGCTCCTATCATCGAAATTCTTCTTGAAATGGAGTTATCTCTCCAGAGCTCAGTCCATCCAAGGAAAGGAAATCTTAGAAAAGAAATTCAAAAAGCTAAGTTTTAGAGAGACATGGGATGAAGCAAAAGCCATAAGACAGAAAAAGGAAAAGAAAGAAAAGAGTAAAGTCCGGAAGGCCGAAAGCATTGATGAAATCGCTATGGCGGCAAAGAAAGCCAGAACCACTAAGCCAAGAGCACAGCATAAAATCAACCTCAAGCAGGTAGTAAGGATAAGGATGAAGATTCAATGACTATTCACTCAATTGTTAAAAACTACACCGGACAAGCCTAATAAAAGAGGTAGGCTAATCAAAGCTGTGGCAAAGAAGTCAGTCTGTTAGTTAGAAGTAATAGAGAAAATAGTAGTTGCTGCTGCTGCTGTAAAAAAAAGGTGGACGAAAGGGGAAAAGAGAATAGTGGAGGAAATCCTAGAGCAGGTGGATAATTCCAATAGTGAGGAGACTAGGGATGGAGAGCCTATCCCAAAGAAGCAAATCATCAAGAAGGGATCCACTTTTGATGAGGCACTGAAGGCCAGAAGGGCCAAAATTATTGGTGAAAAGAACTACTGCTAGCATCAATATCAGGGAGCCAAGTCCCAAAGGCATGGAAATGATAGCTATGGGCAAAGGAAAGGAGGTTGTTGATGTTGCTGAAAAGCATTCATTCCGGACAATATAAATTCGGAGGATCCTGAATTCAATGAGATGATGGTTGCAGTCAAAGACAACACGAAAGCTAATCAACTAACCAAATGGGGACCCAGAGGCTCTTCTGAAACAACCACTGATTCAAATCCCTCAATCCTCATTGCTTCAACAGATCTAGCACTTCTTCATGAAAGCGTATTCAAAGGAAGATTTATTCTTGTTTAAGGCCAAATGTAAACCTCTTTTGAAAAATCTACTGAATCTAGCAACAACTATAACAGAGGTAGTTGAGATAAAAAGTCCTGAAAAGGCAATTGGAGGGGATTGTGAGGACAATTCCACCATTCTGGGTCAAGAAGAAGAAGAAAGGGAAGAAAGTCCTGTAAATGCAATTGCAAGGGAGACTGAGGACAATTCTAGTCTTCCAGATACTGGGTTAGTGGAGCAGACTGAGAAAGAAAGAATTGATCAACAACAGAACAATGAGGACAACATAGGTGCAGAAATCCAAACTACATCTAAGGATATTCAGTCTGTCTTAAAGCTTAAAGCTTTAGCGGAGGGAATTGGTCTAGGACTCATTAAGCACACTTTTAAAGTGGACTCTAGGAGCGAGGCCATTCCAGAGGTAAAGATGGTTGAAGGGAGAGAAGACCAAAGGTAGGATGAGATAAGTGAATCTAAATCTTCTGGATCAGGGGAATCCGGAAGCAGATCTGGGTCAGAAGAAACTTTATCATCTGAAAGCACTCCTAAACGGCCAACTACTAAGATAAATCCTAGCAGATTTAAAAAGCTAACCACTGCACTCAAACTAATACAAGAGGCCTCAGTTGAAAGGCACGAAGAGAGCTATATTAAGCATAGTATTCGGAGTATCTGTGATCAGGTTAAATCCATGGAGAGTCTAGTGAAAGACAAATCATTACATCTAGATCTTAAAGATGAAATGGGAGAAATAAAGGAGTTAGTTCAAACAATTGAAAAGAAGATAGAAGGATTCCCCTCTGCTGACTTAATTGCTGAAGCTTCCCTCTCCAAAATCACTCCAATGCTAGAACAGCTAAATTCCAATATTATAGGAGCAAATCGCTCTACAGATCAAGCTCTCACCGAAGGTGACAATAATTGTGCAACACTCATGGGTCAGATCACCTCATCCTTCACAGAACTAGTAACTAAGTTGAAAGAGCATCTTGATCACAAGTTTGAAAGCTTGGAAAAATTCATCCCCGGAGCAGTAGTTGAAGTTGAAAAAAGCATCACAACTAGGCTTATAGAGTTAAATGAAGAACATCAAGCTACCCAGGAAATGTTGTGTAATTTCCTTAATGAAGGACTCCCCAAGCTACTGAAGAAGCAAATGGATGATATTAGTGATGATTGTGGGAGTCATCTCTCCGGAACTGAGTGGATAATTAACAATCTAAAGTAGGCAATTCATAAAGACCTCACAACACTTAACTCCAGTGTTCATAATATCTGGAGAGACATCATTCAGTAAGTTGAGCTTATAAAGTCAGCTATGGCTATTCTTTCTCTAAATGCTTTATCTACATCATCCAGATCATCACCTGCCAATCCAGATAGCCTTCTCCTCCCCATATATCAGAACCTTGTCCAATCCATTTGTCAAAGTAGACCGAAAGCATGTGCTAAAAATGATTCTAGATATGGTCAAATCTTACAAGCACCTCAAAGAACATATCAAGCCACTCCATCTCCTTCCGGCCACTGTTGAAACCATCTTGGAAAAGCTCTTGGAAGGGAGTGTTGATTATTGAATCTATTCAGAGGCATGGCAAAAGAATTAGGATAATAGAACATATATGGTAACTGACCCCCAATCCAATGCAAACAATAAGGGGGAGAAGTGCAGCACAAGCAAAGAAGGTGAAGGTGATGCTATGGAAGAGTAGAATAGTAGAATAGTACATCTTTAGAATATATATTTTCCATTCTAAAATCTTGTAATAGCTAGTTCTGTGATTTTTTCACGTATATATTTCTGTACCTATAACCCGGAACTTCATGAGGTTAACTATTGTTAACAACAGGACTATATATAGTGAAAATATTCTACTCTAGAATCGCTTCTAAGTACAATCTATAATTGTACTTTAAAAAACTTAGAAGGTAGAATGCAAAACTATTTGGGGGTCAGGATGATTAAATTATAGGGGAGTAAATTTATAAATGACTAAGTATCAAGAATCATGCTTAGCTCATAAAACCCCTTTTGCTTATGCTTATATGTGCTTAAGTTTTTATTTCCATCAAATGGGGGAGATTATATTGAAATAATAATCTGGAAGAACAAATCCAAGAATAGATTCGGATCTAGTTTAAAGAAAACACACATTTAGTCTCCTAAGTCCAAGATAAGCCATCCAGACATATATTGAAGACTATAAATACCTAAGCACACAATGGAAGCATCCGGTTGAAGTTTGGAAAGGAAACAAACTTTAAACCTGTCAAAAGCAGCATCTAAAAGAAGAACTGATTAAAATAGCATCCAGATATATTTGATCTGAAGACATCTAAAAGATCCAAATATCAAGACAAATGGAAAAGTTTATATTTTCCTTTCCCTTTCCTTTTGGTCTTAAGTCAAAGATCCTTTTTGCCTCAAAGAAGACAGCTATCACGTATCCAAGAAAAGGATAAAAGGACTAACACAGGAAAGAGAAAAAGGTAACAACCATTTTTAAATAGACCAATAAGAATGGCGCATGGAGCTCACACCAAAACAAACGGCATAAAAGTTGGTGGATCACTAAAATCCAAACAAAGCGATCACTGACAACTTTTTGCCTCAATCTTAAAAATTTAAATGGGTCAAAATCTATGCCTAAAAGATTTATCAATGGCTTCGGGTGTGCCACAAAATACCTTATCAATGGTGAAGATTCAATTGAACCTCATCATACACAACAGCTACACTAATGATCAAATTCTATAAAAGGGAAGCTTCATAATTTGAGAAGGCGTCGGTTGTTTTGAGAAAGCATAACACAAGAGAATTCAAGCTACTGCAACTAGTAATATAATCCCTCCAAGAAACAAACCATTCAAAATCAATTTGTAAGCACTCTCAAGTAAAGATTATAAACTTGAAGAGTTTAAACCCCTTTCAAAAGAAAAATTAGTTGTAAAAATCTCATACTTGGGTAAGTATTGAGATTAGGAACTAGCTTAGAGTTGGCGCTTTAAGTGGAATCTCCCGGTAGGACTCAACTTAGGTTTAGGTAGAATTTAAGTGGTATATCTTGCTAAAGTAAGAGGACTCAGCTAGAAGTTGGTGCTTCTATTAGTGTATCCTACATTCAGAAGGGGGAGACAAATTATAAGGCTTGATTCCTTCCAGTTGGAAATGAATTCACTAGTGGAAAAGCTTGAAGTAAGGACACTCTGGAGACTAGAGTAGGCGGGGCTGAACCAGGATAAAATATTGTGTTTTATATTCTAACTCTTCATTTATTTCACATTATCTCATATTCGCATCATCTGGATCCATTATATCCGGAACATATCAAACATGCTACAACAGACTTTTTAAAGTCTGTTAATTCCACAAAAGGGTCATTCCCCCCTCGGACCTTATATAGACCCTCACAGGGACTAACATGTATAATGCTTCACCAGGAACTTCAGAAAGTTCCACTTGCTCGCCATCAACAACCATATTACAAGTAAATTCTTGAACGGCCGGTAAATCCAGGTGGACATTATAAAGCTTGTACCACATGGAGACCCCACAAAATCATAGTAGAAGGGCCAGAAAAGGGAAGAAAATCAGAGAAAGCATTGCCAAAAGTAGCAAGGAAGCAGAAATTCTCAAAGCAAAGAAGTAGAAAGTGCAAAGGGAAGAGAAGAAGAATTTTTAGTGTGAAGAAAATGAAGACCCTAAGAGCTTCTTATATAGCCCGCAGGCAATTAGCCGATGGGCTAATTACATGCATAATTAGCCGGGGGGCTAATTACCTAGCCAGTTGTCACGCGTTGAACGTGTAAACGCGTAACGGCTATAAAAGTTACCGTTATATAGGTAATTATCCCACCAGCTAATTACGTATATTTTAACTTTTTTGCATTTTTGCATATTTCATCCATTTTATGCATTGTTTATAAAATGAGCGGACCTAAAAGCTATTTTTACACAGTCACATGCATTAAGCACCCAAAAATATTTATTTTGACCCTCGTCAATTTTAATCTCATGCAAGTCATTAATAAATTTTTAATCGAATGGGCAAAATATACTTTGTTTCAAAATTTATCGATTAAAAATATTTTAACTTATTACATTCCACACACACTATTTTGTTTGTTTCACATATGATAAAATTTCTAGCACAAAATTTATGTGCGAGGGGCAAACTGTTAGGACATGTCTGTTCTTGCCAGATGAGGAATTATGTCTATTTAGTTCAGTGATCAGATAAAAGAGCCAAAAAGGGTCGAATTGTCGTCCAAAATTCAAAATTCAAAAATCCACATTCCAGGGAAGCTTCGATTTAGCATTTTCTACTGAAAAATTAAAAAGTCAAAATTTGGTCAAACATGGGTAATCATTCCGCAGGGTAATTACTTATCTATAGTAAAAAAATCAAATCTTACCGAGATCTGGTAAGGATTTACGGGATTAAAAGAAGATCTTGTCAGATAGGTAATTAGCCTGCCGACTAATTACAATTCCACTATAAATAGAGGACTCCCCCTGTCATTTTCAATAGACGGCAAAAACAAAAAAATACATTTCATCCCCTTTTGTTCTGCAGTCCTAAAAGCCCCAAAACTCTCCTAAATCCGAGCTTTATCACCAACATTTGGTAGAAAATCATTTCTCTATCTTTTTAGATCAAGATCTCACAGTGATCTTCTGTCTAAAAATGACTTAATCTCTCAAAAATCCCGCATTTCCTTGAGGAATAATCCAAGATTATAGCCATAACTTGGGTTAAACCTATTTTCCAATCAAATCACAACCCATGATAACTTCATCCCTGCATCAGCTCTCAAGTCATCCTGTATAGACTAAAAGGTAAATTGAGGGTAATTGGCATTAAGCCAAAATTTAAAATTCATTTTTATTATTTATTATTGCACATTGCATTTCATTTCTCTGGTTAAGTGAGCCATTGAGGCCACTTAAACTATAATATGTGTAAACAAGCTCTCAGGTACGGATAAACATCCAGAATGTGAGGAAACTCTATCCGAGTTTCTAGGCCAAAACCCAAGTGTTGTCGTTACTCTCTAATATTTTGGTAGAAAAACATCAATTTATTATGCCATTATAATGCCTGTTTTATTTCTTGAATTTGTATCTTAAATAAAGCCACTGTAATGCGGAAATTACCACAAATTCTAAAATTCCAAAATTGATCCAATTGATTTGAACAATATGAGTACCTATCATGTCCAAACTCAGAATCTCAATTTCTCTTCGATATAAAAATCCCATTTCGGATCAGTATACCATAATTCCTGGTGGAGCTGCACTAGGTGGCGACTTTATCTATTTTTAAATAAAGTAAAATGCTTTATTTTAAAAATATCTTTTCTCAATAAAATATATAAATATATTTCTTAATATAATCACATTTTTTGCTTATAAAAGCCATATTTTTCACACTCAGTTCACGTGAAAAATAATGAGATAATTTTCTCTTTAATAAAATCAAGCATTTTATTATGAAAGAGGCATTGCATTTAAGCAAATCAGATTTTCTTAAACTGGATCAAAACGCGCCCCGTGCACTGCACCTCGCATGTACAATCCCGATAAAACCTCGCCCACTCACAGGTATCTTCCGGCATCTTTGTTTTAAACATCAATTTTTCATGATGATGAACTGTTTTAAAAAACAGAAGCATAGATGCCAAGTCCATCTTTCTGTATAGCTCCTGCCATCCTGAAGACATACTTCTGACCATTATCTTTGCAACATAGATACAGTCCCTTTGATGTCTTTCAAAATGGTTTATTTTGTGAGCGAAATAGTCTGTACCCGAATGTTCGGGGCTTGGATCATCCAACACATAATCCAAATAGAAGTCTTAAAGAACCTTCCTTAATGCACCGAACCACTTCTCATAATTATGACCATTAAATTTATTTTTGTCAAGTGAACGAGTGTCAATAGGTGCATGTATTATAGGGTACAAATTCATAAATGGTGGCATTCTCAACCTAAGACATTAGAAAGAAATTTTGTTAAGACTTAGTATTATAGTACATGTATTTAATGTAAGGACTTTTAATTAAATACATTTATCCTACCATTTTTCAAAATTTACAATAGTCCATTCTATTGAATTCGGGAAATCTAGTCCAGCTAATTTCCAAGTAGGTAGCATCTACAACAAGTCAACTTTTGTGAGTTAAGCCATCTTAGTAAGTTGTAGTTAGAATTCCATTCCATTTGCATCGCATGCAATTGCTAATTCATTTAAGTTCCCTGACCTGAGGGACGTGTGTTCTTATATTAGCAACTCCTTGAATGCACCTTAGTCCTGCAGTTAGCCCCAATTTTCTTGTGTAGTAACACAGTCTTGTTAAGGCAGACCCTATCTCAATATCTATAATCGGTCGTTGTAGACGGAAGGACCGCTTTGTGCAAAACTTATGGCCAAAAAGGTCCGTATTATAGATTCGAGTAAGGTAGACTGTGTATCACCTTAATATATTTACTTTGGGATTTTGTTAGTGTTAAAGATCTCACCAAGTCTAGGATTTATTAGATGGACATATTTATAATAATTTATATCAATTCAAGGAATTTTAGAATTAATTAAAGGTCTAACCTTAAGGGGTTCATGCTCTTTATCATGGTTTTAAAACCCGAACCGGTCAGTCGAACCAGGTTCAATCGGAACCGCTACCTGGTCTGGTCTGGTTTCATTGGATTCTTGTCAGTTCAACCGGTGACCAATTTGCGGTTCACTTAAAATATGTTTTTTTTAAGTGTTGTTGGTGAGTATTGAACACAAAAACCTCTAACATGTGTCTCATACATGCTCTATCAATTGAGCTACCACACACAATTGGTAATATATTCCCACTTTATACTTTTATATTATATATTGTTAATTTTTAAATTATTTTAATAATATTTTAATGTAAAAAAATCACAATAAATATATTTATTTTTTTATTTCATATAGTTTGAAATATTTCTTTCAATTACAATTTTGAATGTTTTTCATAACGAAATAATATTTAAAATTTTTAAATAATATTAAGTCTAAGTTTTTTGCTTAAAATTTATATTGAATGGATATATAATTTTTTTATTTTACATATTGTATATAAACTTTAATTATTTTAACGTATAATTTTTATATATCATATCAAAATTTTTTAATTTTTTTAATATAATCTATACAATATAGAAATCGGTGCATTCTTTCATTAGATCATATTAGTTATTATCTTGTGTTTTATTTTATTTGAAATATAACTTTGAGTTATAACATACTTTTTTTTATATTATTAATTGTTGTGGGGATATAACTTATATGACATGTTTAATATCAAATTATGGTAAATATTTAGTATTTTCACCTATTTTAAGAAAATTTGGTTCGACCACCAATTTAATCCGGTTGAACCTTAAATCCATGAATCGCTGCCTTCACCGGTTCGATGGTCGGTCCGGGTCTGAAAACCATGATCTTTATTATAATTATTCCATCAACCTAGATCACATGCAAAATTCTTAACATTCTTTATTTGTAACATATTTTGTATTTCCATTAAGCTTTTATTCAATAATTTAATATTTACTTTGTTATAGAAACATATATAAGAACTCGTTTTATACACTTAGAAATAATTCAGTCCATATTTAATCCTTTTGGTTAATTCAACCTGAACCTATATATAGGAGAGGTGCCCGTTGAGAAATAGACACCAAGTCCAATCCTTACCAGAACAAACATTGGCACAAACTCAAAGACCATGGATTCTCTTAAACTAATAAATTTTGTGCTTTCAATTCATGTAAATTGAAAGCATCTATAACCCTTATCAATATCCATTTTATAACCAAGAAATGAATCCCTAAGTTCATCTATTGTTCCAAACAATTAATAAACTTATATCATTTCATATAGAAAATAAAATTTAGTTCGCTTCTAACTTAATTAAGCACTAAATAGGCAGGCTCTGATAGCACTGTTGGGAACTGACTGTCACTTTGAACATGCATAACAGGCATGGCGGAATTTTAAAATTTTGTCCCTTGTCCCTAGGAACTCCTACTAGTTGCACATAATTAAATAAAACCTTAACTAAATAATTCTTTATTTAGGTTATCATGCATAAGTCTATTTATACTAAGCATAAAATAATTCCAAGTTATATCTAGCATAAATATATTATACTAAGCATATTATAACTCTAAGTTATAACCTAACATAATATATTATACTAAGCATACCATAACTCTAAATTATAACCTAGCATAAAAACTAAGCATGCATAAAAACAACCTAAGAGAATTTACTAAGTCTAAAAATATTTAATAGAAAAAGACTTAATAATTAAAAGAGAAAAAGAACTTACCAGTTGAAGCGTGACTTCTTACACAAGCCTCCAAGTGTAGAAGACCTCTATAAGTATCCCCACAAACCCCACCAATCGAAATCTCCCGATGAGGAAGAACCATAGAGTTTCTAGTAGATGTTAGACCACTCTGAAAACCAACCTAATAGTATAAAATATAGGTTCCCAAATTAAAAATAAATTTTGAATACTCAAAATATGATCTATAAGGATCAAAAAGTTCTTTTATGTCGGCTCAAGAATCCTCACTGAAGATCCCCGAAAAATAGCTCAAAGAACGATGCTTGGAATGAATTAAAAAAGGGAGAGGGCATGCCTATTTATAGGCTTGGGGAAGGAAAAATCGTCCCCCAAAACCGATGTGGGATATGCATTTAGCATATCCCACCCGCGGGTTGGCCTGCGGATCCTGTTGGATCAGCGGGCTGCCTTGTGTGTGCACCGCACGCTGTACGTGTCCCTATAATTAGGCTTGCGGGGTGTGTTGGGCATGTCCAACACTACTTAGCAGCGTTGGCATGTCCAACTTGCGGGCTCCCACGAGCGCTGCCTTTGCAGCGCTACGAGCTTTCACGCACGCTGCCTCGCAGTGTGCCGCGATGCTCACAGGCCCTTTTCATACTATGTCCAACCCATTTGATAAAATTTCCCTTTAGTCCCTTTTCAAATATTTATTTATTTTATGACCCTAATAAATTAGTTACTAGCCAAAAATAAATTCCTAGTCTAACCAATTAGTGGTCCAACCATTATTCAATTACATTCTCGTAATAGAACAAGTCTATTAATTCTTTACTCAGTTTGATGAAGGTCCAATGTGTGTGACCTTATAGGATCCCAAAGTATTGAGTTATTAAGGCTTAACCAATCCTCATTTAATAAGAACTTATTAGCTTGAGGTTCTATACCATAATTAGAACTCGATGACCTTAAACGACTGTAGTACGCCTCTAGCAACCACCACCCCCCATTACTCGAAACATCATTTGTGCTTATGACCTAATCCTGGTTAATGCAATAGTTAACTAATGTGAAGAAATCCTTCCATTCTTTAATGTAAATTACCATCTGGCTTATTGGGCTTGGTTTAAAGTGTCGGCCCACTAATAGCGAGGTTGATCCAAGCTATCCTAGTTATTTACATGTTACCAAAGTACATTGCTTTACCATCATGCATTTGACTAGAAAGTGATTTTGTTATACACATACTTTGATCAGAGGTTTCTAGCAATTGTCACTTCAACAAGTGGCTAGGTAAAACTCCTACATATATCCGGAGTGATGGATTCAATCCGTCTACTTAGCTTACCAATGTGTTGTCATCACTATACCCCGTAATCACCCAAGGCACCCTAAATAATGAGTGAATAGGAATGACTCAAAGTACAATGACAGTACCATACAAGGCAACTAGAATCTAAGGTATGAGGATATTCATAAAGCTACTACATCAAGACAGACACCAACACGTATATATATTTACCAAGTGTTTATCTTTAGCGGTCTCTAATGTATCTTCCAAATACATCCATGTGTCAACTCAAGGCACCACCTGTTGGAAAAATGAGAATTTTACGTTACTTTCAAAAGAATATTTTGCGATATTTTCATTGAGAAAAATATCTTGTGGTCAAAATAGTATGTGGTGGAAGTTACAAAAATTTATTTCCTCCATAAAAGCGAGTTTAAGTGAGTTTAATTCTCCAACAGTTATATTTGTTTAATGTTTTGTAACTGTCATCAGTTACGGTTTTAATAGCTTCTATTTATTATTTTATAATAACTATTTTATTGCATATAAAAAGGTTGGAAGGTTGGTGGGTTTTCCATATGAGAAGTGAACTGAATATTATACTTTTCTTTCTCCCAAAATTTCTGGATATGATAAGCATTTCTGATTCCTGTATCCAAACTCAAATCGAGTTTGAAGGAGTTATTTAATCCTGGAAGAAACTAAAAAGTATCCTTTAAGGACAGCGTCTCCTACGTGACTCAACTCATCTTAACACTTAAAAGTTTGTTCTTGTTGTTTCAGTGATGTTCTAAGTGGTTAAGATCATTATTTACATCTTTTGAAGGTTATTTTCGATTTCAGCAGAAAGTGTTGCCTCATCTGAGAAAACAATTGCCTAAGATGTGAATTTGGATCTACTGCGACAGTTTCTAAAAAAGGGTTGCCTTTCATCCAGTTTGCCTCCGGATCAGTCCGGATCAATTTTCATCCAGAAGTGTTGCCTCCAGAAGTGTTGCTTTCGGATCTATTACAACATATTTGGAATAATGAAGTGTTGCCTCTGATCCAGATTCGAGCTTCTGCAACAGTTATTGAAGAAAACCGTTGCCTCTGTCCGGAAGCAACTCCGGAACTAGTTTGAAAGAGCGAATTTTCCAACAATCTTAAAGGATATTCTGTAATGGAAAATTATGCTTCTCCTATGGGATCCAATTCCTTCGAGAAAATGAAATTGAAGCTAATGAGATTTGGGAACCTTTGATTTTCAAACACAATTATAAAGGTGCTCGTAAGCAAAAGTTTGTCATTGGGCTAGAAGATGATGATTGGAAGGAGATCGGAATAACTAAAGGGAAGGAGATAATCTCAAAGGCAAACATTGTGGAGTACAATCCTTACTAAGGAATAAGGTACGGATTTCTCCATGGTTAATTTATAAAGCTCAAAAGTAATAAAACCTTCAATAATATAAAAAGGGAACTTTTATACATGTGACCACCATGCTCCTAAATGGAGGAAAAGAGTTGTGAAATGTGACAAACCTACTCAACTTATAGTTAAGTAGATGATATTATTTTATAGTCATTTCACAAGTAAACATGATGATTAATGTGAATGAGTGGGATATGGACTATAGAGTGATGAGGCACAATTGTGAGAGTAAATAAAAATTCTCCATAGTCATATACACCCAAGTTGAAAGTGGAGAATTAAGGTTCTCCTGAAGCTCACATCTTTAGCACATAATAAGGTGCTACTTGTTCCCAATGATTAAACCGAATCGGTTTTAATTAGCCTTTTAGGCAAAAATGGAGTGAAGGTAACTTTTGAGCCCGACAAGGTTTGAATAACCAAAGATAGTGTATTTTTTGAATGAGCTATATGAACCATAGAATTTTCTATGATGTTTTTGAGAGTATCAATTTATATGTTTGCTCTTCTTTGCCTATTTGTGTTGAATCAACATATTTATTTATTGAGAAATAAATAAGGTTTTGATATGTTTTATGTGGATCAATATGTTTTGAATTAAGTTGTTTTGAGACATCTTGATTTCATGTTTATTGGAGTTTGTTGATATCCAATTTGTGATAAAACTTGTGTTTTATATTTGCTGAAAGTTTCAGCTTCGAACACCCTTAGTTGTTTATAAGTTTTCTTGAAATTTATAACTCCATTTTTAGTGATTACTATTTCTATGGTTTTATGAGATATAGATGAAGATATTTTTAGAAGGAATGTTCTTCAAATTCTTTTGTTTTATGGGTTGAAATATTTTTTGAAGTTGAGATAAGAATATTGGTTTTCTGGAATTTCAGCTTTGACCGAAGCTGATTGTTTGTGGCATGCCTTTAGTTATACAAATCGGTTTTATGTGTTTTTAGTGGCGTTGGAAACTTAAGATTTATATGTTCGTATGAGTAAAAGAAAGTTTTGTGAAATAACTTCATTTACATGTTCAAAATTTAAGTTGAAGTGGACTCACGAAATCTGGAACTGAGCAGATTTCTAGTTTGCAAAATTGATAGTAACCATGTATGGTTATATGATTATAATTTTTTAGTGCGTTTACCTTGAATTTGATGGTTTATAATTTCTAGTAAACTTGACGCACATGAGAACATGTTGTGAGTTATTATTAAGTATATATGTGAGTTTCATATTTAATTTGTTAGATACATACTTGAGATGTTTATTGGTGAAGCTATTTGTTAAGTTTTCTACACAAATAGAATATCACATGAGAAACCAATAAGACACCATATGAGAAATAAGAGGATTATCATCCTAATTTGAAATATTCAAAAGTGTAGGGGTGTCTTATTAAGGTTATTATTCTTGAACCTATATAAAGAGAGATAAGTACAAAGTTTGTATGCTTGTATGTTCCTAAGTTATGTTGAATATAGTGATGTGCTTGGAAATAACATTTTTGAGACAAAGAACACAAATTCCTTGTGAATGTTTTCAATAAAGGCTAGAGAGGTTTACATTTTTAAGTATTGTTCCGGATGTTGACCCGGTTGCACCTACTTTTCAAATTGAGTTTGAAAATGATATTTTAAGGATAGGCAAGGGAACTTTGAAAATAAAGTTTCATAAAAGCGTTGCCTTATCAATTCAACCGGATTTGCTTCCAGACTTAGTTTGCTTTTGGACCCTATTTGCTTTCGGACCATGTTTGCTTCTGAACCCAGTTCTCTTCTGGATCTGTCTTGCTTCCATCCATATCAGTTCTTTCATCCGGATCAACCAAGATTAATTTTGCTTCCGGATCCATTATCTCTGGAATTCAGCATACTTTACCAACATTGAGTTCACCACTTGGGTGTTAAAATTGCCTTTCAAAATAAATTTTTTATATGGTGCAACTTAAGGGGTATGAAGAGCCTGGACATGGATGGAAAGATGATTAAATTCTTGTGTGTTTTATTGACAAGCACCTATATAATGAATTGAGAAGTTTGATCATTTGAGGAGGATATATGTGTGTTTATACTAAAATGATTAATGATATATGTGTGATTATATGTGGATGATATGGCTATCTTTACTCCGAGTATTGATGTTGTCAATAGAATAAAGATAATTTTATTATCAATATTTGTCCTGAAAGACATAAGATAAGCCAATGTGATATTGGGTATGTGAATCATAAGGATAAATGAGAGTGTCTTGTTAACACAAACACTATGTTGAGAAACTTCTTAAGAAATTTGAATTTTATGATGTAAATCATGTGAGTATCCCTTATGATTCCAATACTCAAGGGAAGATAATCGTGATCTAGTGGCTAAATCTAAGGATGCATTTGTACTCGATGAGTTTCATAAATTGAGACATATCAAATGCTACGTGAGCAAGTATACACATAATCTAATCATTGATTATAGAGAAGCTATATTGAGGCTTGAGAAATATTTAAGAGGAACCATTAAATATGGTATTCTATATAATGAATTTCCCATTAGTTCTTGAGAGGAACAATGATGTTGAGTGAATCTTTGATTCATATGAGAAGAAATTCATTAGTGAATTACCCATTGTTCTTGAGGGGAACAATAACGTTGAGAGAATTTTTAATATGGGAATAATTTCATTAGTGGTCATGTTCTCACATTTGGTGGTAGAATAATAACATGAAAACCAACTAAGCAAGCTATGTTAAGAGTTAGTTGCTTGAGAGTTGGAATATACAATGAGACTAAGTGGTTGGGAAAACTTTCTTAGTAAGTGTTATAATACATGCAACGTATTGAGAATGCAAAATATATTGAGAATGCCAAGATGCAATATATATTTTGAGAAATAAGACGTATAATGGCAAAAGTATACGTATACTTTTGAGACACATTATTGAGATGGATTTTATCCATTTGAGTCTAGAGTGATTCTGATCAAATCATCTGACTAACATTTGAAAAATAAATTTTGAAAAAGAAATTTATCTTTGATACATAAAGAGGATGGGACTTAAGCCAATTTGAAATTAATGAAGGGTGGGAAGCCAACCTATATGAGTGGAGATCCCACGGAATAGGTTCATATGGGTACTAACAAGCCTTCCGTTAGTTCTACTAGCACTATAAATATTTTCTCCAATCCTAGATGTGAGAAAAGTGCTATGTTGCATATCTTGAGAGGTTGAGTCAAAAGGACTCTTAATGAGATTCCATAGCTCTTATGAGTGGTGTATAAAGTGCAATATACACTTGATGATATCACCTATGTGAGTGTGAACTGGGGCCACTTTTATGAGATATAATATTGGCAATATCTCTAGAGCACTCATCAAACGCCAGGCACGTGCACGGCCTATCTGCGCAAAACCGCGATGAATAGAAATGTACTTGGTATAATGCGATATGGTAAAATCCCTATCTTACAATACCGCTTATTTGGTTCATAGAAACAATATGTTTCATCAAATATTTTGTAAATTAAATTTTATCTATCAAGTTCTAGTTCATAGTCCATAAGACACATGTTCCATGCATTATAGTCAAACTCGAGATATCCAGAAAATTCTATTTATTTGAACTTCTTTTGAAAGTTGTGGGGGATTGTTGGAAAAATGAGAATTTTATGTTACTTTCAAAAGAATATTTCGTGATATTTTTGTTGAGAAAAATATCTTGTGGTCAAAATAGTATGTGGTGGAAGTTAAAAAAATTTATTTCCTCTATAAAAGCGTGTTTAAGTGAGTTTAATTCTCCAACGGTTACATTTGTTTAATATTTTGTAACTGCCGTTGGTTACAGTTTTAATAACTTCTATTTATTATTTTATAACAACTGTTTTATTGCATATAAAAAGGTTGGTGGGTTGTTCCATATGAGAAGTAAACCGAATATTATATTTTTCTTTCTCCCAAAATTTCTGGATATGATAAGCATTTATGATTCCTGTATCCAAACTCAAATCGAGTTTGAAGGAGTTGTTTAATCCTGGAAGGAACTACAAAGAATCCTTTAAGGACAGCGTATCCTACGTGAATCAACTCATCTTAGCACTTAAAAGTTTGTTCTTATTGTTTCAGTGATGTTCCAAGTGGTTAAAATCATTATTTACATCTTTTGAAGGTTATTTTTGTTTTCAGCAGAAAGTGTTGCCTCATCTTAGTAAACAGTTGCCTAAGATGTGAATCCAGATCTACTATGACAGTTTCTAAAAAAGGGTTTCCTTTCATCTAGTTTGCCTCCGGATCAATCCGGATCAGTTTGCCTCCGGATCAATTTTCATCCGAAAGTGTTGCCTCCTAAAGTGTTGCCTCCGGATCTATTGTAACAGATTTGGAATAATGAAGTGTTGCCACTGATCCAGATTCGAGCTTCTGCAACAGTTATTGAAGAAAAGCATTGCCTCTGTCCGGAAGTAACTCTAGAACTAGTTTTAAAGAGCGAATTTTCCAACACCGCCTTTTAGTCTAGAAGATTAACTACTTGGATCCACTCCATGAAAGTGTGGCCACATGCTAGTCTATCCGCTTCATCAATATCCTATCTTGATGAAACTATAACTAGGGATAGTTTAGACATAACCATAATTGCACATGAAGCCGATCTCACTAAATATAGTCCCACTATGATTTGCACTCCATGCTATGATATGTCAAAGACTTTTATACATAGATATCAACGAATATATTTTAACTACCTATAATATATATGAGTACATTGATATAAACAAAAGATTAATGCCTTTATTAATAAATAAAATATTGGTACAAAAACATAATTAAGACATATTGCCCTAATTGCCTTAAGGGCATACATCATATCTAACATGTTGGGCTTGATAGCTTGAGTGATCATATAAGTGGGGTTGAGCTCATCTAACACAAAACTAATTGACTTGTGTTAAGGCCCAATCTACTCTACTTATATACCACTTTTTGTCATTGTTAGTTTCCTATGTGGAATATATCTCCAACACTCCCCCTCTAGTGTAACTAGGCATGAACTAGTTGCCACTCGCCAAACATTCCTTGGCCCACCTCCTCCAAGGCTCAAGGTTATCATCAAGTCTAGTCTTCCCTGCTAGCCCAAACTCCACCAGGTATTTAAACTTGAACACAGGATCATTCCGGCTGTCATCCTTCTTCTGCTCTAATGCAATGTAGAAAGTCCATGGGCCTCGTAAGTGTTGGGCTTGATAGCTTGAGTGAGCATGCAAGTGGGTTTGAGCCCATCAAACAAAAAATGAAATGGCTTATGTTAAGGACCAATCTAATCCACCGGTCTAGTCTTCTATGCTAGCCCAACTCTAAAGAATTTATATATGAACCTAGGTCACTAGCTACAGGCCCTCATCTGCTCTGATACCATGTAGAGAATCCATGGGCCTGGAGAGTGTTGGGATCAATAGATTGAGTGAGCATACAAGTGGGGTTGAGCTCATCTAACATAAAACCAATTGGCTTGTGTTAAGGCACAATCTACTCCACTTATAAACCACTCTTTGTCATTGATAGTTTCACATGTGGGATATATCTCCAATATGGAGTTCGATTTGGCAGGCTTTGAGGGCGAAAACAGATCTTTAATGCCAAGATAGTTGTCAAGAGAGAACCTCGATCACCCATAGTGGTGTACTGACAGCGAAAACGATGAAAGAAAGCGGCTAGATCAGGCGACAGGGAAAAGAGTTGGCAGATTGCCCATTAGGGATTAATGTAACCGAATTCCATGTGTGTATATGTTAAAAAAATTTATTAATACTTTGATCTTTATTAATGCTTTGATCCTATACTTAAAAAAGTTATGTTTTTGCCTCTTGATGTCATCTAGTCAAAAAATTTTATTAATACTTTGATCCTATACTAAAAAAAAGTTATATTTTTTCCTCTTGTTGTCATCTAGTCACCGTTCGGTAGCTATAGCCCTTTTTTCGTGTAGTTTTTCTATTTCATGACATGGTATCAAAACAGCTTAGATTTAAAGGCCAAAAGTTTGAATCCTGACAGTTTCATTTGTTGGATTATATTGCAACACATAGCTGAATGGGTCTGCGTTGTACTCGCTTCAAGATCAAGGGGCATTCGCGTGCAAGGCAGTGTTAGGATTGATATAAATACTATGATTGAGTTTTACCTAACAGCTTAAGCTGTTGGGTAAAATGCATTCGTGATATATTTGACCCAAAAGATTAAGCTTTTAGGTAAGTCCCAATCATAACATTTATATTATTCCTGAAACTCCCCCGTACACAAATGTCCATTGGGTTTGAAGCGGGTACAACACAAGCTCACTCTACCATATATTAAATTTAATTTAACAAATGGAGATTCAAACCCTCGACCTTTAGATCTAAGTTGGCTCTTTGACCAAAAAACTTAAGCTTATTGGTAAGACCCCATCGTAGCATTTATATTATTCTTGACACTTTCAACCTACACACATGCTTATAATTTTATTTTTCATAAATAATAACGGGAATCATTAAGAAAAGTAAGAAAAGTATACATGTGTAGGCAAACGAGGAGTTGCAAAAACAACCAATGGCTTATTAAGCGCCAAACTATTTGGAGACTCACTTAGATCTATGTTTGCTTAATTATAAGGTACATTCCAACTAAATCCTTGGAGAAGCCTTGCAAACAACATTAAAGTTATTGAAGTTCCCATTGCTATGCCAGGGCATCCTTGACTTCCTGTGCTAAATGAGATAAACCGCAAATTAGGCTCAGTTAATGTAACTTGATCAAATTCGTGCAAATGTCGCTCCGGTTTGAACTTTTCAGGCTCATCCCAAACTCTAGGGTTTCGTCCAAGACCCATGCGGCTAAGAAGATTATGGCTATCTTTGGGAATAAAATAATTTCAAACTCTCGCATTCTTCATAGAAACATGAGGAAGATTAAATGCTGAAATAGGGTGGAGGCGGAAGGCTTCTCTTACACAAGATTTTATATAATTTAACTGTGACAAATCTGATTCTATAACTAGTCTCTCTTTTCCAACAACTTTGTCTAGTTCTTCCACTGTTTTGACAAGAATATCAGGTTGGTTTATCATCTATGCTAGTGCCCATTCTACAGCATTTGAAGGATTATCCACTACCGCCATCATAATTTCCTGTGAAATTAAAAATATAAATATTATATATCCTTGTGAATAAAGTGAAATAATGCACACTTAATTGGCACACCTCTCAAAATGGAGGTTGGAGGTTGTGGGTTTAATACCATGCCACTTAAAAAATCCTAAAATATAAAAAAGTGAAATAATGCATTTTTGTTTGTAAGAGACTTTTTTGAAAAAAGAAAGAGAGAAATTACAATAATTTGAGCTTGAATTTCTTGTTTTGACAACAGAAAGTTGCCATTGCCGTCTTTTAATGTAATGAATATATCATGCAAGTCCTTTACTTGATTTCTATTCCCATCAATGCTCCAATTTTTTATTCTTTCTTCAATAATAGGATCTTGATATTTCCTTATTTTCTCGTGAGCTTTGTTTACCACTTTCTCATGGCCATCCAAGTCAAATCCTACCAAAAATGCCAAATAATCCGAAACACAAAATGCATACGCATGCTCAAGCATTGTGAAAATTGCATCAATATGTTCCTCATCCTCAAAACTAGCCAGACGGTCTTCATACATTTTCCCAAAAGCCCGCTTGTTGAACACTATCTTCCTCATCAAATTTCCAGAATAGTGTCGCGAGATATATCAAACATTTATGTCTAAGCCGCCACCATTGTTAGAGCTGACCATGCATTCCTCATACAAGTGTTGAACAAGATAATCCGCTTCTTCAAGCCTCTTACCATAGAAGAACTTGTGTTTGGCAGACGAAAGCATTTCAGTTACCAGAACTCTTTGCATTTTCTTCCATTGCTCTCCAAATGGAACAAGTGTTGTGCTCAAGTACCCTTTAGTAGCAATTTACGTAGACATGGTTAAAGGTCTGCTAGCAAAAACCGAATATTGTTCTTTTAAGATTTGGGAGCTAATCTTAGGACAAGTAACAATTTTTACATGAACATAACCTACGCGGATACATGCACTGTCAGTGTCCAATTCTTCCATAAGACTCTGAATCCATCGAAAGACCTGCTTTTTTATAAGCATTGTGGGCAAGCAACCAAGTAAAGGCCATGTTTTCGGACCAGGAGGTAATGGCAAAGAAAGTTGGTTAGCTGAATTGCTTTCTCCTAGGTAGAGAAATTTTAGGAAGGTCAGTGAAAACATCGGTACGAGAAGTTTCAAGGACAAGGTAAGAAGAACAATGAAGTAGGAGAGGTAATCACATTGGAATGAAAAGTTAAGAGACGTCATGTTCTCAATTTGATAAATGTCAAACTGATATTATCTCCTATTTATATAATGTAAACTGAAAAAGAAAATAGTGCAATTATTTACTTACATATATAATACGTTTCTTATAGCGTGGGCATTCTATCATAGCCACATATTATACTATAAAAAGATCAATACACATGTTGTGAATAATAGGTGCAATCATTTTCAATTAAAGAGATACAAATTAATTTTTATAAATAAGAATATGGAAAACTCACGTGGTTCGATTTTACTTAAAAAATAACTTTGTCTTATATCGGAACATAAAATGCAATCTTTCTCTAATTAAATCAGTAATT
This sequence comes from Euphorbia pulcherrima, assembly GCA_947683365.1. Classification (NCBI taxonomy): domain Eukaryota; kingdom Viridiplantae; phylum Streptophyta; class Magnoliopsida; order Malpighiales; family Euphorbiaceae; genus Euphorbia; species Euphorbia pulcherrima. Next base: position 14,086,125 of record CANTUS010000016.1, read on the forward strand.
GTAAAATGTTTAGGAATATCTGAAGGCTTATATAAAGCCTTAATACAAAGATCCCATCACTAATCATCTTTTATAGTAAAAGAAAGCTGTAAAATTGTACTGAAAATAAATCAATAATAAAATAACGACTCAAGCAGTACAATCTAAACTTCGAACACTTTTTCCAAGTTCACTGCTGAAATAGTACCAAATATAGGGTCCAAGATGTATTAAACAATTAGAAATAGTTAACTCCACGTGCATACATGCCTTTTTAGGTGTAGACGTGTATTTATGCTTCAATAAATTCTGACACATATGCCAAGATGCTTTGATTTCTTTAATTATATTTTTCTCAAATTTTATTTAATAAATACGAAAAATTTTATCAGTTACTAATATTTTGTGTACATTTTGATTGATACATAAATTAAATAAAATATCCTACTAAAATAAGAGAAACATGATCTCACCAAACGGAGGAATAGAAAAAAACTTGCCGCAAGAGGAAGAAAAAAATATAAAGAGAATTAAACTATAACAATTCAACAACCTCTACTTTCTTAAGCTACACTTCACTCTATCGAACATCCACAACCTTTGAATCAATCCATAACATTAATCAGTTTTATAGATTTAGAAAGATCTTGCTTAAAAGAGATAGATCTGGATACGTAATATGAAAGATCAATATGTATGTTTTTTACTAGATTTAGATGGAGCGCAACCCAACGGTAATACTATCATAGTTGTGTTGTGTAGAAGCATATCAACAATTAAAGAAAACAGTCCCGTGGTGAAAGCTTAATAAAATATTCAAGGCAAATTATTTCACACAAAAACTAAAATACGAAAAGAAAAATAACAATCCTAAAAAAACTAGTAGGAAGGAGGAAATAGAACACTCAAAGGAGATTCTTTCTCCTTCCCATAAAATTTTGTTCAAAGAAAATAGAGAGAAAAGGAGAATAAGGACAGCTAGAGTTTGAATGAGTATTTTATCAAATTCATGCTTCCTACATGTGTGAAACTCAACTCTGTATTATTAATGCGCACGAAGGTGAATCGGTTGATGAAATTGCGGATCCAAGCAATTATTCATTCAACAAAGCTTTCTTAATTAATTAATTAAAGGCATTGGTTTGGGCACGATTTCTCAACTGTTACAGTATCAACCGTTTTGGCCTTGATTTATCAATCATTCAACGGTAAAAATTCTTCAAGCAAAATTTTTTATTAATAAAAATTTGAGGCCGGTACACTTAATGCTTCATATCTTCGATGAACCTATGATGGGATTGGTACACTTTTTTTATTTAAAGGTGATCTAGAAAGAGGGAAAAGACTAGAGGAGCAACGTCAAACCGCCTTTAAAAACCCTCCGCTATTCTCGTTTTATTAAAAAAAAAAAAGAAAAAATACAAGAAAACAGAATAAAAAAATCCAACAATTACGGCAAACAATAATCTATCAACTATGGAGTAAATTTTCATGGAGGTTTATACTCCCGTTTAGATAGCTCCTTGCGCTTCCGTTTAGCTTGCTCCCGCTCTTGCTTAGCTCGTTCTTTTGCGGCGAGCGAAACCCTTGGTTTCCTTGGCAGTTGGATATTGTCCCCCTCCTCTATCTCACACTGCTAACTGTCATCGCAGGTGGCGAACGAAAAACTTTGCCTAACAGGTGTCGACTGCTTGGCTTTCATTTTTGCTTCTTCTCATTCCGTAGAATCTGCCCAAGAGCCCGGGACACTTTTCTTAGGTTGTGAGTAATCCGATTCAAAGCCCTCTTAATCAACCTCATCCGAGGCATTCTTGGAATGATTGGAATCGTCTAAAACTTCTGTAATATGTCTGTCAATCGACTTTTGAACTTCAGTTTCCTTATCTCCGAGCTCAAAGTTAGCTGTTTCCAAAGAATTAGCAGAGACAGAATTTATGGGCTCCTTATTAAACACGTCATTAGCCGCAGCCTCAATAATCGCAACAGCCGCAGCCTCAATCGCCTCTTAACCAATACCTCCATCTCATCAGTATTGCCTGTTGGTTCCAAAGGCTCCAAGTTTGTTCGCTCCTTCCCACCATGTCTATTGAACAACAGGTTGATTTTTCTCAGGCTTTTTCTTCGTAAATTGTTGAACCTTTGGCTTTTGCGCCACCTTATGCCTCCAATCAACTGCGAAATGTCTAATTGATTTGCAAAAGGAGCATAAGGCAGGAATGTTCTCATATTCAATATTCACCCAAAAAATATTTTCTGCAATATCAACACGGACCTAATCCATAATAGGTTTTGAGAGATCTATGTCAACTAGAATTCGCGCGTAATACCCAAATTCTCCTTCAATAGTGTTGCGATCAAAGCGAATAGGAACCCCAATCCCTCGCGCAACACTGGAAAGAAGCATACGATCCCAAAATTCTCAAGGTAAATTGGGAAAACGAATCCAAACCTGAGCGTTAGTTTACTTGTGCGTAGTAGGGTCGAAACCTGCTTTCCAAACTGAGAATCGCATGATTCCGAGTTTAAGATTTAGACTACCGGTAGCCCAAATTTTCTGTAAAGCCTCTGCCAATGGCATAATGATGTGGAAAAAACCCTTTCCCAAAGATATCAGCTTCCAATCCATGTTTCTATTCCATATGGAATTTAATTTTTGTTTGATATCAGCATGTTTCCATGGCTTCTCTCCCTTCGTAAGAGTCAATCTCCTGATGACAGAGTGATGGCATGAAGAGACGCGGTCCTTGTAAAATTCCGTCGGTATTTTCACCACCTTGTAACCGTTCCCGACCTCGGAGATTTTGGCTGAAACAGCCTTCTGATTAGAGCTTCCAATCGGAGTTGATGAGGAGTCATTGTTGACAACAACAGCATAAGAGAGAGAGTTCTTAGGCGGGTTATGGTTAGGAGAAGATGCAACAGGATCTGTAAGTTCTGCTGCATATGAAGATTTTCCAGTTGGAACCCTAGGGTTCAAATCATTGGGATGATTCCTGTTTCCCTTGAGCAAGGCGTGTTTTACAACAGAGATTTCCGGAAAGAGGAGCAAATCTTGATCTAAAAAATCGTTGGAGGCCATGGTGGCCGGCGATAAGAGAATTCGGTGATTAGGGCTCGATTGGTTTGGTACACTTAACGCTTCAAGACCTGGCTGGAATTAGTTTCTCGCTGCTTGGCCCGGGTTAAGTCCTTTATTTTCTTTCATATTCTTCGGTCTTTTCTCAGTCTATAAAAAAAGGGCCGGTAAACTTGGGTTTGGAAATTATTAAGAAAAATAGAAACTAAACAACAATAATAAAACTAAAGCAAAAAAAAAACCAACATGAGCAAAGCCATGACACAAACAAAATCAGCTCTCATATCAAGGAGAGTATCTATAAGGTTCCTTGTGTGAACGTTGAGATTCTCTTGTTGCTACAAATAACGTTTTCTTACTTCCAACCATTACTGGTCGGCAATGATAAATATTCTCATCAATTGCATCGTAATTACTATCATATAAGGCTATAAATGAACATAGCTACTCGTGAACAGCTCAATGTTTGGCTAGGTTAAAACTCATTCGAGCTTGACTCGTTAATAAACGAGCTTGATCGTTAACAAAAATTTAGGTTCGTTTTAGTAAACGAACTGAGCTTTAACAATGGGATGCTCGGCTCGAAAGCTAGCGAACATGCTCGATAAGCGGCTCGCTGACATACTCGCCAATAAGCTCGTTAACAGGCTCATGAACATGTCCAAAAATAAGAATATGTATATTTATCATATAAATTATAAGTATAATATGAAAAATAAATATACATTTTTAAAAAAAACAAAAAATAAATATACATAAGTCTGTATGTAATTTAAAATTTAAGTACTTTAAAGTGATTAAAAAAATTTAAATACATAAAACTTTGATTAATGAAGTAAAAACATAATTTTAAGTATGAAACTCGGTTTGAGCTTGCAAAAACTTCAATTAATATGTTTGGCTAAAGCTCGATTGAACAAAGCTTGGCCAAGCTTGATTTAAACAAAGCTTGGGATAGGCTTGAGCTTTGCTCGGGCTCGGCTTAACCAAGCTTGAGCTCGGCTGGAATTCGTTAAAAATTTTAACAAATAGAGCTTGAACAGTCAGTGTTCGAGCTCAACTCAGTTCGTTTACAACCCTACATTCATATAATGCATATCCGGAATCAACTGAATGTTCCAGAAAATTAATGTTTCCTAAATCAACATGGTATTTTTCGTTATCGCTCATGCCAAACCTATCAGCCTAAGACCTAGTATCGCGTTACATAGAGGCAATTCTATCAAGAGCATGAGATGAAGGCACCACAACAGCACAAGATTCAGAATACGAGTAATCGGAGGCAGTCTCCGGTGCGTCAATGTCTTGTGCAACAGACCTTTGTCTAACTTTATCTTACACCAAAACATTTTCTGTAGCTTCTGCCACTTGACAATCTAATCTTGTCACGTTTAGAACTGGCGGTGCAGAGGCATAACGCAAATCAGAGTTTAATCTATCAAATATTTGACCAGCAGGAACAACAGCATATGAGGAGCCAAGATTAGTTTTCTTAATCGGAGCTAAATAATTGTCGTGATCACCAACATTAGAATCCGACAAGAATTATTACTACTCTTTCGGCAATCATAGAAATATATAGGCAGAGAATTATTGCAAGAATTAACATTATTACTATGAAGATTTGCTTTCTAGGGAAGATGTTGAGATGCATTACCCACAGGACCAACGTTCCGATTACAGAGTTGTATTGTGGGGATCTCCCCTTCTGAAAAAGATCACCAGCTTGATGAGATTCCTCCTCCAGGTCAATTTTCTTTTGTGGTTGCTTGTTTTGTCGACAATAGATTGGAAGATTACCAACTGAACCACAAAGTTGTTAGATGTGAGAGATTATTAGATACAGTAATTCCTTTAAGAGATAAAATGCAATAAGATGTTAGTAACTTGAATTACGAAAATATGATAGTAAAATATTTAACAAAATGATAAAATACCGAAATAACCTTTTAACCATAGAGAAGGTTCTGTTGAGGCCCGAATCGATTTCCTTAAGACAGATTTATCCCCGTATATGGTAAACTGTCTCCCAGGATACAACAACAGACGTTATGCGAACTCAACCGAGTGTAAAATAATATCACCGAATGATGGATAGCTAAGAACCTAAAGAATAAAAACTTAAAAATGAACAGAGAATTTGCAAAGCAAAGTGAAAAATTCTTTTCGTATATGTAATTGTTCATTCAAAAACAAGATATATATATATATATATATATATATATATATATATATATATATATATATATATATATATATATATATATATATAGAGGAGGGGACAATGAGTTGCAATCCATAATTGCAATACTTCAGAAACTCAAACTTATTGAAAAAGTTTGAAGACAAAACATTAAATGTGCGCCCAACTTTAGCATCTTTTCTTTTCATAAATATTTTTTTAAAAATAAAAATTATTATTATTATTATTATTTTCTTTTACTTAACATTTTACAACAATCCCCCACATAAAAAAAAGGAAAAAACAGACTCGATTCGGTGATAAAATTCTACATTAATATTTGCATAGGATAGGTGGCTTACAGTCCTTGAACCTTCCCTTGTGAAAGCATATTTACTTTACTGGGTGACTAGTAGACGCGATGTCCTTGAACTATTCTGTCATTTGTGTAAACGATGATATACCTCACACAAATATTAATCTAACTCGGTTTTTGGTTCTCATGGTTATGTTCATTATGGTCGTGAACATCTCCTGCATCTGCAAGATTTTCGGACAACTAAGCCCCATTAGTTTTCTTTGAAGCGACCCCACTTCACTCTCACATAGGTGATCTCTTTTGCTTAAACTTTTGATTCACAAAGAATCATTAAAAGCATTATTACTTAACCTTAACACGTTTTGTCACTGTTTACATCATGGGAATGGACACGGGGTTACCCCCACAGTGACCTCACAAGGTCTATGCAATTAGGTTGTCCCATTGAACCAAGATCTTGGGATCTCTAGTCAAATATGGTTGGGTTTTCCTTCACATAGAGTCTTAAATATTCATGGGCTTTAGTCCCATTCCCTTAGATGTGTTTTCAACTTGATCTCAGTTTAACCGTTTGGTTAACGGATCTGCTATGTTATCCTTTGATCCTACAAAATCAATAGAGATAACTCTCGTTGAGATTAGTTGTCGAACGGTATTATGTCGATGACTCATGTGTCTTGACTTACCGTTGTACATAACATTTTGTGCTCTTTTAATTGCTGTGATTAACACAATTTATACAAATTGCGGGCATAGGCTTAGGCCATTTAGGAATAACCTCTAAGAAGTTGCGTAGCCATTCAGCTTCTTCTCCCGTTTTATCTAAGGCTACAAACTCAGCTTCCATCGTGGAACGAGTTATAATTGTTTGCCTTGAGGATTTCCATGACACTACTCCTCCTCCTAGAGCGAATACATACCCACTTGTGCCTTTAGAATTCTTGATGTCAGATATCCAACTGGAATCAGAATATGCTTCAAGTACAATGGGCTCTCTCGTATAGTGCAATCCATAATTACGAGTGTATCGCAAATATCGTAGTATTCTCATGATTGCTTCCCAATGGTTTTTACTTGGGTTACTCATAAATCTGCTTAAACTACTTACAATATAAGTAATATCAGGCCTTGTACAACTTGTAAGGTACATTAGACTGCCTATAACCCTTGCATATTCCACTTGGTCTATGCATTCACCTTTGTTCTTAGACAAGTGTTTAGTAATGTCTAATGGCGTCTTGGCTATGCCAGAATCATCTTTATTAAACTTGTTAAGTATTTTGTCCATATAGTGTGACTCATTCAATATGAGACCTTGAGGTGAGCATTTAACTTGGATGCCCAAAATTACATCCGCTAGTCCCATATCTTTCATATCAAATCTGGAATTTAACATATCTTTGGTACTTTTTACCATCTTTTCATTACTCCCTACAATGAGTATGTCATAAACATACAAGCATAGAATGACATATCCTTCATTTGTAGTTTTAACATAAACACATTTGTCACATTCATTTATGCGATAGCCACTAGCCATCATGACAGCATCAAATTTCTTATGCAATTATTTTGGTGCTTGCTTTAACCCATATAAAGATTTCACCAATTTACAAACTTTCCTTTCCTGACTTAGTTCCATGTAGATTTCTTCTTCAAGATCTCCATTCAGAAAGGCAGTTTTCACATCCATTTGATGTACTTCAAGATTTCGCAAAGCGACAATTGCAAGTATCATCCTAATGGAGGTTATTCTCGACACTGGAGAATACGTATCAAAGTAATCAAGGCCTTCTTTTTGTCTAAAACCTTTTATGACCAAACACGCCTTATACTTATCAATTGATCCATCAGCTTTTAGCTTTCGTTTGAAAATCCATTTAGAACTTAATGGTTTTGTTCCTGGAGGAAGGTCCATTAATTCCCATGTATGATTTTACAAAATGGAATCAATTTCACTCCTTATGGATTCTTTCCATAAAGGACTTTCAGTAGAGTTTATAGCTTCTTTATACGTTTGAGGTTCCACTTCAACCATATACGTTAAGAAATTCGGACCATGGGACTTTTCAACCCTTGCTCATTTACTTCTTCTAGGTTCCACACTTTCAAGTAATTATAAGAAGCTTTTCTAACCATCCATAATTCATAAGGAGTTTTGTCTTGTTTCTTACGTGGTATCTTATTTAAAAGATAATTTGCTGATAAAACAGCATCACCCCACATGTTTTATGGTAAACCAGAACTGGTTAACATTGCATTCATCATCTCTTTTAGAGTACAATTTTTGCATTCAGCTACTCCATTTGATTGGGAAGAATATGGTGGTGTTACTTCGTGAATAATTCCATGTTGAGAGCAAAACTCACCAAATGGTATAATGTATTCACCACCACGATCACTTCTTACCTTCTTATTTTTCCTATTAAGTTGGTTTTTTGCTTCTTCCTTATAGAGTACAAATCTCTCTAAAGCTTCATCTTTGCTTTTAAGTAAATATACATAATAGTATTTTGTGCTATCATCAATGAAGGTAATAAAATATTTATTTCCTCCCCTTGATTGAACAAATTTCAAGTCACAAATATCTGTATGTATCAAATTAAGTGGTTTTGAATTTCTTTCAACAGATTGAAATGAAGATCTTGTCAATTTTGTCTCAACACATATTTCACATTTATGTGTTTTATCAATATGACATGTGGGAATATGATTCAAGTTAATTAAACGTCGTAACGTATCAAAATTAACATGTCCAAGTCTACCTCACCATAAATTAAAAGACTCAATCATATAAGCATAAACGTTGTTCTTATTTATATTAATAGAATCGTGCTTACAAGAGATACAATTGAATTTATACATTCCGTTACATTCATATCCCTTTCCCACATACATAACTCCTTTAGACAAAATAAATTTCTGGGATTCAAATACCATTTTGAAGCTGTGTGCACTCAAAAGGCTCCCAGAAACCAGATTCTTCCTTATGTCAGGTACATATATGACATTTTGCAGTTTTACTTCTTTGCCGGAAGTCATTTTCAAATTCACCGTTCCATGTCCTTTGACTTTGGAAGTAGCAGAATTACCCATGTAGAGCTTCCCCCCATCATTTATGAGAGTCAGTCAAGCAAAAGACTCTTTGTCACAACATACGTGAGGGTAGCACCAGTATCAAGCCACCACTCTTGGGTTTGAGTCAACCAGGTTGACCTCAGAAATTACCTCACATAAGTCGATGTCAGACACATCTTTAGTAATATCAGCAACAAAATTTGCCTCATTCTTGCTTGCCCTCTTTGGCAGCTTGCATTCAGAGGACTTATGCCCCATCTTATTGCAGTTGAAGCATTTTCCATTATACTTAGGTTTCTGGGAAATGCCTCCTTTTGGTCCCATTTTGGACTTGGGTTTAGCATAATGCTTACCCTTCTTGGAGTCTTTAAGGACCTCCACCACGTTGGCTTTTGACATAGCTTGATTAGCAACAAAAAATTTCTTTTCATATCTTCTATTGTCCTCCTTAATACAAAGTCGGACAATGAGATCCTCAACAGACATTTCTTTTCGTTTATGCTTTAAGTAATGTTTAAAATCATTCCAACTCGGTGGTAATTTTTCAATAATTGTAGCCACTTAGAATGGCTCACTAGTATGCATATTTTCAGCTTCCATCACATGGATTAGTGGCTGGAGTTCCTGCACTTGACTTACAACAGGCTCGGAATCAATCATTTTAAAATCAAGAAATTGGCCTACTAAGTATTCCTTAGCGCCAGCATCCTCAGTTCGATATTTCTTGTCTAAGAATTCCCATAATTCTTTTGCAGTATTTTTACTATGTACACCTCATATAAATTGGGTACTAAACCATTTAAAATATGGTTTATGCGAAGAAAATCAGAAAATTTCCAGCCATCAACAAATTTCTGAACAGAAGCATCAGTTACTCCATCGGGAATAACAAGAGGATCTTCTTTCAGATAATTTTGAAGTCCCACACTAAATAAGTAGAAAAATAATTTTTGTTGCCAAACTTTAAAATTCACACCATTGAATTTCTCAGGCCTTTCGGGTATCGTTATAGGGTATTAACCTGAAGTCCCATGACTATTAGGTATAACAACCCCAAAACTAGAAAGTCCATTTCCATTTAATCCAAAACCATTAGGACCAAGTTTTCCATTTTGGTTAAGTCCAAACCCATTAGGACCATTTTGTCCATTTTAGTTATTTTGACCATAAGTATTTTTGGGACCATTTCCTTGAGTATGGCTAGAACTCGTAGATCCAAAATCAGTTGGCCTGGAAGCTGCATAGCCAAAAGCAGTTGGTCCACCTACAAGTACAGAAGCAACCGATGTTGAATTAATAGGCTCATAATCAATAGGACCAAGTTGTCCATTTTGGTTTTCTTCATTCTGGCCTTGAGCAATTTCAGGACTAATGTCTCCATGATCAGCCATGATAAATTCTGAAAATTTCAAACAAACCAAATTAGAACAGTTTTAAAACAATAAATAAAATAAAGTACTAAAATTGTCCATATGACAATTTTGATTTCATTTTTTTTGTCACTTTTTAATATTTATATTATCCAAATTAAGTCCCAGTGTCCAAAATAAGTCCTTATTGTCCAAAGTCCAAGTATTTGTCCAAATTTAGATATTCCAAGTTTCGGCAATCCAAGTCACGGTATTCCAAGTTATGAAAATCTGTTTGTCTCTTTTAAAAGGAACATAGTTACACCATCAAATAGAGATAAAAATTTGTCACAAGATTGTTAGATGTGAGATATTATTAGATACAGTAATTCCTTTAAGAGATAAAATGTAACAAGATGTTATTAACTTGAATTACAAAAATATGATAGTAAAATAATTAACAAAATGATAAAATACCGAAATAACCTTTTAACAGTAGAAAAGGTTCTGTTGAGGCCTGAATCAGTTTCCTTAAGATAGATTTATCCCTGTATATGGTAAACTATCTCCTAGGATACAACAACAGACATTATGCAAACTCAACCGAGTGCAAAATATTATCACCGAAGGATGGATAGCTAAAACAGAGAATTTGCAGAGCAAAGTGAGGAATTCCTTTCGTATATGTAATATATATATATATATATATATATATATATATATATATATATATATATATATATATATATATATATATATATATATATATATATATATATACATATATAAGTAGAGGAGGGGACAATGAGTTGCAATTCATAATTGCAATACTTCAGAAATTCAAACTTATTGAAAAAGTTTGAAGACAAAACAATAAATGTCCGCCCAACTTTAGCATCTTTTCTTTTCATATATATTTTTTTAAAAATATAAATTATTATTATTACTATTATTATTATTATTATTATTATTATTTTACTTTATACTTTACAAAAAATTTACAAAAAGAGGTAAATTTTCATAGTTCACATCAATCCATATAATAAATTTAATTTGGCCAAAATTTATCAGTGATTTATCACACTATTCAGTGTTGTCAAATTAAATTGGCTTTGTCGGTATTTTAGTATAATTGGATCAACTAGTTGACCAATGTGATCGTAATATTTCATCGAATAAGTCAAGAGAGTGCAGAGTGCACGCTTATTCGAGTGTTATCATGATACTTAGCTAACGGAGTTCGAGGCAACCTTTTGCAATGCTTCAGTTTTGAACCGTCGCGACTGCTGGAATTAACATAGCCTTTCGCAACGCTTCTGTTATGAAACATTGCAACTGCTCGTATTAGGCCTATAAAAACCTAGCGCTTGCAACACTTATAGGCGAATTTTAGGCAACGCTTGCTGCTGGTTCATTTTTCCTTCACAACGAAAATCCATTCTAAGTTCTTGATTTTTCTCTGATTTTATCCGATTGAAAAATTTGGGAGAGCCACCAAATTAGTTTCAATCTGAAAGTGTTATCACGACTTCAAAGATTATCCAACTTATTTTCAGGAATTTCCCCTTCAAAATTGAAACTAATTTCGTTTCTAAAGCCTATTTTTTTCACAGTTCATAAGTTTCAAAGATTGAAACTAATTCTTTGAGAATGACGATTGGAGAATCTGCAAAGGAAAATCTCATTTTTTGCATACAAATGGTGTTATGGCAGCACTCTTCGATCTCGGGCAACGAAGGGGTACACAATTCGATTTGTTCTTATTTGAATTCCTTCATTAATAACAGAGCAAAGATTTTTTATATATTTTTATTTTTTTTTATACATAATTCTCATTCTTCAAGTTCTCAAAATTCTAAAATTTTTGTTCAAGAATGATTTCCCTGAATTGTTTTGTTGAATTTACGGTTAAAGTATGTAAAATGATGAAAAATAGTGTTTTTAGAGCGTTTTGGCCATGATTCTGTAATTTAATTGAACGTAATTTTGCATTTTTTATGTTAAAATTCGCATTTGAATCGATTATGTTCGATTTCGAGCATTTTCACGTTGTTTTCATCAAAAAAGGTTGCCTTTTCCGCATTATTTTGGGTAATGGCGAGTTTTATTCATTTTTTGGTAAAAATAATGAATCCATTGGACTCAGGATGTTGAAAAACCTTGGGAGGGGTCTGGTCGGAGGCCGGATTCATTTTCGGAACGATTTGAAATCGAAATTCAATTTTCTACATTTTGATGGGAACTAAATCCATTGCAAAATTGTTGCAGAATCCGTCAGAAAATGAAAGTTGCAACGGTTCAAATACAAAGCATTGCTAAATTTCGTGTTGATTTGAGCAGTTGCAACGATTAAAAACAGAGAGAAAAATCGAAAATATGCTTTTCTGTGTTTTGCAAGGGAAACGTGTACCATTGCAAATTGAACAATTGTGACGCTTCACTTGTGGTGATAGTTACTTCTGGCAACGGGCAAAAAGAAGGTGAGGATTAATTTTGTTGAAGTAGTTATAGCAGCGAATTAAGAAAAAATAAAGCGTTGCTAGAACAATATTTGGTCCTATCCAAAATAACTTCTGTCCACGTGGCAATTCTGGAGTTGATTATGGCCAACGCCATGCTGCATATGATGTGGTATTAGTTTAACCTTTTGGGTTGAGCGGTCAATGGTTGACTACCACATGTCAGTCAAAAGTCAAAGTTTATTGGTCAATAGAATGCCACATGGCCTTTTCTAATGGCCCATTTGGTATTTTTGCGATTTAAGGCCCTATATAATGCCGTTGTTGTTCCAAAATTTTTCCTACCCTAGCATTTTCATATTTTTCTTGGTTTTAATGGTTATTTTTTTAGAATTTTTTAAAGCTCGGAAAAGTGAGTATTTGATTTATTTTGTACAAATAAATTCATAAAAATTATAGAAAGTAGTTTATAAATTTTATAAAATTTCTAATATGTTAGATATATTTTTACAATATTTTTTCATTTGTTGATTAATTTGGAAATCCTTGTAATTCATCAAATGGATGTAAAAATTGCATTCGTGAATGGTGAACTGTATGAGGAGATTTATATGTAGCAACTGAAAGAGTTTGTCATGTCAAGTTCTGAAAACAAGGTATGCAAACTGAATAAATCATTATATGGACTGAAATAAGCACTAAAAGCTTGGCATCAAAAGTTTGATAATGTGGTTTTGTCTAATGGTTTTCTTATCAACCAAGTAGACAAGTGTGTATATAGCAAGTTTGATGCTCTGGTAAAGAAGTTGTGATTTGTTCATATGTGGATGAAATGTTGATTTTGGGTACTGACTAAAGTCAAGTTGATAAAACCAAGAAATCTTTGTCATCTAGTCTTGAGATGAAGGATTTTGGGGGAGGCTGAAGTGATTCTTGTATAAGAATCAAGCAGAAGAACAATGTTATTTCAATTTCTCAATTTCATTATATTGAGAAGGTTTTGAATAAATTTAACTTCAAGGATTGTTCTCCAGTTAGTGCTCCATTAGTTTCCTTCGATTTTTTTAAGGATATTTGAATGCAAGTTATATTTCTAATTAAGAAGATAGTTCTTCCACGAGTGGGTGAGTGTTCCTTCTTGGGGAGGTGTTGACTCTTGGGCGTCAAAGAAACGCATCATGCATGGTGTAATATCATTAGAGTTTATAAAAACTGAGCATAATTTAGCCGATTATTTAATCAAAGGAGATCTTGTGCACAAGTCGGCTATAGGATGGGATTAAAGTCCATTTCAAATCTCTCATGTGAAGATACCCAATTCCCATCTAATATGACATTAGGTGTTGAATTCAATGAGGAAAGCTTAACATCTAGAGATTGGAATACACTGATTAAAACATCCCAAGGTGTGTGTTCAGACCTGCAAGATAAAGGAGGTTGAAGTTTAACTTCTAAATAGCTTTTTTGAAAAATTGCAGATGCAGATGCAGATGCAAGAGTAAAAGAGCTACCTATATGAGCATGAAGTTTAGTCGCTTCAAGAAGTTTTGGACTTGACTTTGATATGCTTGTGAAGGATAGGGACACAAGGCTAGTAAAAGATACTGTCAAGTAAGAATATGTTAGAATGTTGACTTATGTGTATATTATCTTCGAGTATTCATGATGGATAACAAAGGTTCAATCCATAGTGACACCTTTAGTATTCAAATATTTGGGATGTGTAATATACTAAGATGAAATTCAATCATCACGATATTTCATTTATGCAAAAGTTTGTTGTTTGTTGTGAATTTGTTTAGTAAATCATGGATTACACTAAAATGGGGGAGGATTGGATCAACTAGTTGACCAATGTGATCGTAATATTTCATCGAACAAGTCAGGAGAGTGCAGAGCCCACGCTTGTTTGAGTTTTATCAAGATACTTAGCTTACGGGGTCCGAGATAGCCTTTCGCAACGCTTTCACTTTGAACAATCGCTACTACTCGTATCAGGTCTATAAAAACCTGACATTGGCAACACTTACAGGTGGATTTTTGGTAACGCTTGCTGCTGGTTCATTTTTCCTTCACAACGAAAATCCATTCTAAGTTAATGATTTTACTATGATTTTATCCGATTGATAAATTTGGGAGAACCACCAAATTAGTTTCAATCTGAAAGTGTTATCACGACTTCAGAAATTATCCAAGTTATTTTCAGGAATTTCCCCTACAGGCTTTAGTTTGGCAAAGCCAAAGTCGATAGTTACTAGTTTTCCTTTAACTCGTGTTTGCAATGTCACATTTTAAAAGGGTTCAATTATATTGAATTCATTTTGTCCAATTCTATTATTTGAAATGAAAACTTAGGGAAAGAATTCAATTCATCCAAGAATTGAATTCTTGTAAATGTGTGAATTAGAAATCATACAAAATATGACTTTTACCTAAATACCCCTGGTATATAATACCCTTATATATAGTTTGACTATAACATAAGCAATTTCATGATATTAGTAAATAAATTCAAAAACAATCAACTGAATTCTTGAATGTGAATGAAGATTCCAAACTAATAAATTAAGTAATTTAATTGAATTCTATCAAGTGAATTCAATTCAATTCTTTTCCTTTTGCTCAAGGAAATGTTTCCAAATATAGCCCAATAGTTTCAATTTGGTCAAGATTCACCAAAATTATTTAATTTCTACAATAAAAAAAATAATTATGATATCTAAATTTGTTTGGTTACACTGTCACTGCAGCTACTGCAGTTGTAATTGTAGTTTTATCTTTAAAACAACTAAAAATTGTTGTATCCAATGTTTGATGACAATTTTTTTAATGAATTGCAACATCAAGTGAATAACCCTTTGTCTTAAGCATTGTTAAGATTTGAACCCTTAATCTATATGCCTTAAAAGTTATGGTACCATTGAAAGAAAGTTACTGAGATCGATCGATTTATGACAATTCATTGAGAAACAAAACTGAAACGAAAGTGTACCTTAATCATAAAATCTTGATTTGAATAGATTCTCAATTATGTTAAGATCGAATGATCTTTCAAAAGATCTGATCGCTGAACTGAAGGGAATAAGTTGTACATCTTAAAAAACTTACTATGTAAATTACGATTGTTCTTCTGGGGACCAATCGCCTATTTACAAAAAACTAAATTGACAAATTTCTGTTTTGGTCCTTCAATAAAATAGAATTTACACAAAGGCCCTACACTTTCTTCCTACGATCAAATTGACACCTTAATAGTCAATATTTCTTAATTTGACCAAAAGCTTATTTTGACTATTTATTATGACTGCCATACGTATACAATTATTTACATATTTACCCCACACTTTACGATTTATAACAAAATAAATCCAATAATCTCCTACTTAGGCTAACATATGTTACCCGATGATATGTGTACAACTTTATGAGCTAAAGAATGTAGTCACAAATAAGGTATCTGAAAAATTCTCATCCATTAGTCATATTGATAAAGAACTGAAGGAATAGTCATCACAATCATTGTGAATCAATCCACCATCAATCACATGCATCAATATTTCTAAATGACATAGATCAATCATAGGAGTGTAGTGTTGAAGCTACATGCAATGTGATCTATCATGCCTATTTTAAACTGGTCCTCTTTACTAAGATCAAACATATATCAAACACAATATATATGTTAAGCATAGTGTGTATACAACTGAAAACTTTATTTTCTGGATAAACTGAATTATAATATAAATATATCCATATAGAATAGAGCATCAATATAACATAATCAAACTCTCACTAAAACTGCATATACTAAATTAGTGCAATACTCAATTGAGGTACACGCTCCCAAAAAAACTTACTATTTTAGTAAGCGGATCCTCAATCATGGAGTTTGCACTAATATGCTCTATGGATATCCTTCCACTCTATACTTTCTCCTTTAAAACTAGAAAATTTATCTCAATATGACTTTAATCAATAAGAGCTTTTATTTTATTGGAGAACCTGACTACAAAATTATTGTCATAATATAACTTTAGTGGCCATTCAAAAACTGTAATCAACTAACAATATCCCTTAACTACAGTCCTTATAGGATGAACCAAAACACACTACAAATTATGCTTTCATAATGGAGGTAGCTATATTAGAGTTTGTTTAGAACTCTTCTTGTATATAGCACCTCGTACTGAAATGAAAATATAGCTTGATGTAGATTTTATATTGTTTAAGCATCCATTTAAGTCAGAATCCAAATACCAAATGATCTCCTTATCATCTGACTTTCCATATGTAAGCATATAGTCTTGATAAAACTTAAATACCACTAATGAGGAGCCTTCTTAAGTCCATAAATGTATTTCCTTAAATTTCATATGCTCTTGAGGTTATTGAGTTTGATCTAAATGAAGAATGACTTCTTCATCCTAATGGGAAAGTTCTTCAATATTGCCTTATGCTGAAACCATAATTGTTCCAAACCTTATCTTCCCCCCAAATTCAATATCCTCCAAGAATTAACAATTATTGATATGCTCACAATCTACGTCCCAATAATAGTGCATATCTCTCATATAATTCAAGATACCTAACTCAACATTAACCTTTCCGTCTTTTGATAGAAATAAATTAACTTGCAATTGGTACCTTATAGTAATCAAATATTAACAATAACTCCTGTCAAATAATAAATCTTCCTATGGGACGATTTATTGTCCACATGGATAAATGAAATCATCGTCATATTTTTTACCATATGTATATTTATTATTTGGCCAAGTGAAAACCATCCTTTGGATCGATTACCGAGCACATAAATAATAAATATATAAAACAAATAATTTAGTAAGTTAAAATTAAATTTCACACGAGAGCCCACTTTAGCGGGATGTTGTTTCATTTTTTTTAATGATAGTTGGTGAATGAGAAAGGTCTAGGGGTGGCAATCCCCACCAAAACGGCACCACCTCTTTCTTAAACCAAAAACCCACCCCCAAATTTATTAAAGGGAAAATACAGAGAATACAAAATAATCCAAAAAAGAAGCTGATCAAGTGAACTGGAAACTATCCCGACCACAATAGTCATGTAGAAAGAAATTATAACAAAAAATGGGGTTATGTCCCACCAAACTAAATCTGAAGACCGTCGTACGATAGTTAGCCAAAGCGTCTGCGAATTGGTTCCCTTCTCTGTATATATGTGTTATAACTACCTGCATTTAATTGGTTCATGAGTGTTAGATAGTTAACCCATGAATCGCGAATCATACATGGGACCACGGGTACGAATGAGCTAACGACATAACGACAATTAATTTTACTTGAGAAGCAATTATTTAAATACATATGAGAGATAAAAATTTCCATTACATTTTAGAAAATCCAAAATTAAATTTATGGCAAAGTAAACTTTTAAATTTTCATTATTATAAAAATACCTTAGAATTCTGGCATATTCTATGGTTACTTTGTTTAACCACTACTTTGTCTTTTTCACTATTGGATCAAAATAACTACCACTCATCTTATAGTGAAAAGGTACAAAGTAATGAGTACTTTGTAAAAAATAAAGTAACAATAGAAAGCACCTAGAATTCTTTATTTTGGACGAATAATCAATTTACAAACCATAAAAATTAATTTTGAGTCCAAAAGAAAATAAATTTAAACTAATAGTGCGTTACAAAAGAAAAACGTCGCCATAAATCAAAGGGCCGCGTCTGCTTCACCTGGCTACACTATGAAATGTTGCCAGACTGTTCCAAAGGACCGTCCCAAAGGACGCGTCTCCTAGCACTTATAGTAACCCTTTAAACCCCTTACCAAAACGTTGCCTTATCCAAAAGTACCATTAGCAATGGTTTGCGTTTCGGAAGCGTTCCAGCACCAAATTACAGACGGTTTCACCAATGGAATAACTTCTCGGCAGTGATTCAGGCAATGAATTTTATCCAACTTTCTTCGAATTTTCAAATCCGAAACGCACAAATAAAATCAAAATAATGTATCAACCATCAGTTAAGTGGTACATCCATTAGTTTGGATGGAGATGACTAGGGATCGAACCTTGCTTTGCAAAAAAAATCCTATTTCTTAAAAAAAATGTATCAACCATCAACTTAATGTTGAAAACACCATTTTGATTTTATTTTAATTTATTAATGTTTGAAAACAAAACAAAAAAAATAATAAAGAAAAACAAATTAAACCCAAAAAAGCAATGAGAATAAAATAATAACCATATATTTATAAATTTCGAACGAATTCTGTAGAAAAAAAAACAGAATTAAGAATCTATGAAGTCTTTTGTTGTCAAAACCTGAATTTCTCTACAAATTCATAAATTGAAACCATGAAACTTCAAAAAATCTACGACATAATCAATGAAAACCGAGATTTTCAATGATTCAACATGAAAAACTAGTTTTCACCGGAAAAAATTCATGAAATCGCCAAAAGAAAACAATTTATTCATTACATATATATCCAAATGAACATGAATAACTTATGAACCAAAATTAAATTCGAAACCAAAAGAATTTATTTAATATATACGAGATCATGTTCTTTCTCCGTATATGAAAGTTCAGATTCAACAAAAATTTCATACCAAAAACCAAATTTAAATTAAACAATCGACTTAAACGTCGACCAAAGACATGCCAAATTTATGCCAAAAAACAGCCGCAATCATGATCTCCCATGGCCATAAAAAATGCAAACGACAATTTATTTTCAATTGTCATCCCATCAAACTGCGATCCGAGGAAAGGATATCAATAATATAATATTTATTCATTTGATCATAAAGCCAATTCAAATATTTGGCACCGCATTGAAGAATTGATAATAACAAATCAAATTAATAAATAAATAAAGAAACAATCACATATACAGAGTGGTGATCGCACAGAAAAAAAATTTGCATACTTGTTTTTATTTATATATATATATATATATATATATATATATATATATATATATATATATATATATATATATATATATATATATATATATATATATGCAATTTGATAGTAAACTCAATGAATCATGGCCAAATACAAAACTAACTTCATGAATCATGTTCCATATGCATTCTATTTACCGAACAAAACTTGATTGCCAATAATTCATCAAATATCGAAGAATTCTGATGAATTGCGACCCACAAAAAAATTATGGCGAATCAATTTCATTAACATCAGTCAAAACATGAAGAAATTTCTCGAAACCGAAATAAGCCAAGAGCGATTCATATCAATTCATCGAAAAACAAAACCGAATTAGTGTACATCTGAAGAAAAAAACTTACTATGTAATTAACAATCGTTCTTCTAGGGTCCAACTACCTATTCATAGAAAATTGAATGACAAATTTTTTGATTTAGCCCTTCAACAAAACATAAATTACGTAATGACCCTACACTTTCTTCCTAAGATCAAATTGACACCTTAATAATCAACGATTCTGAATTTGATCCAAGCTTATTTTGACTGTTTATTATAAGTACCATACACATATAATTATTTATATATTTAGCCCGCACGTTATGATTTATAACAAAAATAAATCCAACAACCATTTCATAGAATGTACGTTAAACTTTAAAGCCTAAATTAATAGGTGAAGTAAAAAATATAGCTTTTTGTTATTATCTATCACACTCATACACCTCCTTACATGAATGTCCTTTGGATTGAAAGCGGATACAACAAATAGTCACTCTATTGTTGCTATTTTAAAATTTTGTAAGCATTCATCTATTTCCTATATTTCATTTCTAATGATGAACTCCACAAATTACATTTGTAATTCGTAATTCGTAATTCGTAATTGTTCATCTTGAAGGAAGTTCTTTCTTTTAGTTTGAAGTTCTTGTGGAGGGTGCAAAATTAGGCTGGATATTTGGCTTTTTCCTTAGCTATTATAGACCATATTTTTTAAAAAAAATGCATGTGTAAATTTTATACTAGTCATCAATATTTGAATTTTTGATCTGTGTGTAAAAGACTATAATACTATGTAATGAAACCATTCAACATAAAAGTTTAAACTAAAAGGTCAAGTCAATTTATAGCTTTTTGCTATTAGTTCTAAATGTAGTGTGTTACCAATATTAGAGTATTATGTATTCAAGACTCCTATATTGTATTATATTCCTAGTTACTCTTGTTTCCTATGTTGTATAGATTACTTCTCATATAGGAATGCTTGTATAGGAAGTCTTTCTTGTATAATTATCTTTGTAACGATTCTAATCAATACATTGAGTTACAAGTGTTTACATGATATCAAGAGCCAAACCCAAAAATTAGTATTCTTTTTCAGCTCCTATGGCTAACCTGAGCAGCCCACCGCCGACGGTCACCACCTCACTGTCTTTATCCATTACGTATACCTCATCTATTCCATCTCTCACAACCAATACACTTCCATTAATCAAATCCACCGTTTCTATGCTCAATCTTAACCATGTTCTCGACCTCATGCTAAATCAATTACCTCCACCGATTACTTCAAACCTGGACCAATCAAAAGATTTAATTTTCTCCGGTTGTCACTCCTAACCTTATCGGAATGATCAACAATAAACTCACCTCGGGTAATTTTATGATTTGGAAGCTCAATTTATAAGCTCGTTGAAAGGTTGTCGCCTTGCTCATCTTATTGATTCATCGTATCTTGCTCCCTCAAAGTTACTCTCGAATGGTTTTCCTAAATTGTTGTTTGATACATGGGAACAAAAGGACCAACAAGTCTTGAGTTGGAACCTAACTACAATTTCTGAAAGTCTTTTGCCACAAATTGTTTTGTGTGAAACGGCCTCCAAAGCATGGGAAAAACTTACTCGTGCATACTCTTTGTGGATCACGTTCTCAAATTCGTCATCTTTGATCACAGCTTCATCAGCTTCATAAACTACAACGAGGTACGGACGATATTACAACTTATATGCTTAAAGCTAAGGGGATTTACGATAAATTGGGATCATTGGTCTATTCTATGCATGAGATGATTTTATTGATGCCATTCTAATAGGACTTGGCGGACAATACGATATTTTTAAATATGTTATGGAGGCTAAACTTGACACTATTGGCTTTGATGATATTTTTGTCCTTCTTTTTACTGTTGAAAGTCAACTTAATGTCGCTCTTCTGCCCAAACAATATCCCCGACAGCTATGCAAGCTTCAAAATCTTACCACGGTCGTGGTTACCGTGGTGGCAGCCATGCACCTAGGGGTGGCCGAGGGAGTCAGTTTTCTGGCTGTATGTCATGCAATTCTTATCATGGCCAACATCAAAAGTTTTATCGTGATCATACCCCCTCTTATGGTGAATGACAGCCTTCTCATCGAGCATCACAGCCTATATTGCCTCCTCTGTGAAAAATACGAACAAAAGATAAATTGAGAAATTGTATAATGTATTTCTGAGTTCTAAATAATCAACTATATGTACATGTATTTATAGTATACAAAACCATCTATGAGAAAAGGAAACAAATAAATCAGCATAAATACAATTAATTGTAAATAATCTTCCTAATCAATATCAATCCTAATTATTGACATTATTCCTAATTTAGACTGATTAGGAATAATTTCATATAGGAAAATGTTAATATAGGATTCTTCATACTCCCCCTCAAGTTGGCGAGTGAATATTCTGAACTCCCAACTTGTGTCGCAGTGTTAAGAACTTATCCTTCCCCAGTGGCTTTGTAAAAATGTCTGCAAGTTGGTGACGAGTTGGTACATATGAAGGACTGATTATTCCTGCCTGCATCTTCTCTCGCACAATATGGCAATCTATCTCAATGTGCTTTGTATGCTCATGAAACACGGGATTTGCGGCAATGTGTAGTGATGCCTGACTATCACAAAATAGTGGTGTAGGAACATCACACAAGACTTTCAAATCTTGCAATATATAACGTAGTCATACTAGCTCCAAACATTCATTGGCCATTGCACGATATTCTGCTTCTGCTGATGATCTTGATACATTGGTCTGTTTCTTTGACTTCCATGAAATAAGAGAAGAACCGAGAAAGACGCAATATCCTGAAATTGATCTTCGAGTTGTTCGACATCCTGCCCAATCTGAATCACAATATGCCTTAAGTGTGAGATCATTTTTGGATGGTAATAACAAGCCTTGTCCTGGAGATCCTTTGATGTATTTAAGGAAACGAATTGCAACATCCCAATGTGGTTGATGTGGAGATTGCATGAATTGACTTAATGTTCAAACTGCAAACACTATGTCAGGTCTAGTGACTGTAAGATATATTAACCTTCCTACAAGCCGTCTGTACTTGGATGGATCTTTCAATAGTTCTCCATCATCTATAGTTAACTTTGAATGTTGCTCCATTGGAAATTTTTCTGGACGAGCACCTGTGGGCCCTGTATCCTGCAAAATATCAAGTGCATATTTTCTTTGGGACATGTATATTCCAGTTTTCGAATAAGAAACTCAATCCCTAAGAAATATTTCAAATCTCCAAGATCTTCAATGCGGAAATGCCAAAGTAAGCAATCTTTGAGGCGTTGCATTTCTTTTAGATCATTTCCAGTCAAAAGGATATCATCTATATAGACTAAAATGGTAGTGAATGAGGACCCTTCATGCTTTATGAATAAAGAATATTCTGCTTTGGACTGTTGGTAACCCACTGATTGAATTACATTAGAAAATGTAGAGAACCATTTCCGAGAGGCTTGTTTGAGGCCGTATAATGATTTGTTGAGCCGATACACCTGATTCTCCCCCTATCAGCGAAGACCAGGAGGAAGATCCATATAAACCACCTCATGTAAATCACCACGTAAAAATGCATGTTGTACATCTACTTGGTATATGAACCAATTACGAGCTGCAGCGACGGTTAAGAGACACTATAAATTGGTAAGTTTGGCAGTTAGAGAGAATGTTTCATTGTAATTAAGACCTTCAATTTGTGTATATCCTTTAGCAACCAGTCGTGCCTTATAGCGCTAAATACTCCAATCAGAATTGTATTTGATTTTGTAGACCTATCGACATCCAATAGGTTTGTGATCTGTAGGAAGTGACACAATGCTCCAAGTATTGTTCTCTTCTAATGCATTTAATTTTACAGCCATGGCTTTGCTAGTGAGGATCAAGGTTGGCCTGTTCATAAGAAGTGGGTTCTTTTGGAACTATGATGTTAGCAAGGAAAGTGCATTGCACGGGTGAAAATTTTGAATACGATAAAAAATTAGAAAGAGGATATTTTGTACCTTTAGAGGACATTGGAACGATGATGGACTGATTGGCTGGAGTAGGAACAAAGTAGTCTTTATGCCACACTGGAGCTTGGCGATTTCGAGAAGATTGTCCAATCAAAGGTAGAGAAGAAAATTGGTTGGTAGGATGCAACTGATCAACATGCTGCGACTGATCAATATGGTGTGACTGATCGATGTTATGCGATTGATCGACGGGATGTGACGTAGTTGATGCAATTTTTCTAAGGGCTCATTATTGATATTTGGTGAAGGAGAAAGATCAAGAGCCAAATTTGGTAGAACGGTGGAAGGAGAAAGATCAAGATCTAAATTTGGCAAAAGTAGAGATGTAGGTGAAGGATGGTGATGTTGATATAGAAATGTAGTTTCATGAAAAATAACATCTCGACTAATGATGAAAGTTGAAGAACCGATGTCATATAATTTATAACCTTTATGAGTAGAGGGATAACCAATAAAAATGCATTAATGAGCTCTAGGGTCAAACTTTTGCTTGGGTTGTTCAACGGTAGAATAACATAGGCACCTAAATACTCGAAGATGGCCATATAAGGGAAACTTATTATGCAAACATTCATAAGGAGTTTTTCCAGAAAGAAGAAGTGTGGGTAATCTATTTATGAGGTGTACAGCAGTGAGAACACTTTTGCCCCAAAACTTAAGTGGTAGTCCTAATTGAAATACAAGGAACGAGCAACAATAATGATATGATAGTGTTTCTGTTCAACAACATCGTTTTGTTGGGTGTGTAAACACAAGAAAACTAGCACTCGATACCTTCTTCTTTAAAAATTGGGGCATGGACATGAATTCAGGACCATTATCAGATCGAATCTTTTAAAAATAATTATCAAATTGTGTAGATACAAAGGTAATGAATGATTTGACAAAACGTTGTGTTTCTGATTTATGTTGCATAAGAAAAATCCATGTACATCAAGAAAAATCATCGACAATTGTTAAAAAAATATCTGGCATTGTAATGAGTTACAATTTTGTGTGGCCCTCATGTCACAATGTATAAGATCAAAAGGAGAATTAGTTTTTATTGAACTGTATGAAAAAGGAAGTCTAGATTGTTTAGCCATAGGACAAATATTATAATTATTATGAAATGACATTTTATTATTACATGAAAGTAATGAAGAAGTTATTTTTAGGCATTTTAAAGATGGATGTCCAAGGCGCATGTGCCATAAATCGAAAGAATTAAAAGTTTGTGAAGAGTTTAGTATCGGATTGGAAGGTGACATGTAATATAAACCACCTCGTTGCTCACCCGAACCAATCGTCCTCCCCGTACCCAAGTCCTGCAAGACACAACTGTTAGATAAGAAAATAATACGACAATTGAGAGATTAGTCAATTTACTAGCGGAAATAAGATTTAAATTGAAGGATGGAACATATAATACATATTCTAAACGAATATCATGATTAAATTAAATAGTGCCTATGAATGTGATAGGAGAAGTAGAACCATCGGGTAATTTTACTAAGGTAACTAAAGGTGTATGTTTTTGTGTGAAATATTTAGGATCAGAAATGATGTGGTCAGTGGCACCACTGTCAAGAATCCTTGGCTTTGCAAAAACTGAATTAATTGTTGCATTATGAGAGAACAAACCTGATGCATTAGAATATATGTCATTGTTACTAGTTGGACATGGCTGAGTCAACTAAGCCATGTTGTTGATATAGATAGTCGATGATTTTTAAAAGTAACAGGAACGCTGCTCGGATACCATGTGAAAAATATGAACAAAAGATAAATTGAGAAATTGTATATTGTATTTCTGAGTTGTAAATAATCAACTATATGTATATGTATTTATAATATGCAATTCATTTTGAGCATAATGGACCGGAAGAAGTAACAATTGGTAATGGTACTAAACTTCCTATCTCTCATATTGGTTCGTCTAGTTTTACTCTTGGGTCTTCTCATTTCAATTTTTCTGATATTCTTTATGTTCCTTGCTCATCTCATAATCTTTTATTGATCTATGCACTAACCAATTCTAATCCTATTTTGTTGAATTCTTTTTTGATTCTTTTATGATTAAGGATTTGGAAACGGGGCAGATCAACTACAAGAGACGAAGTATGGACTGTGTTTTTTTATGTTTACCTCGTTCTAAATTAGTGTCTGTGAATATTGTGTCTTTGTCAACTTGGCATATCATTTGGGACATTCTCCTATTCCTCTTGTTAAACAATTTTTGAATTTGAATAAAATTAAATATGTTGCATCTTCTAAGTCATTGTGTGATTCGTGTTGTGTTTCTAAACTTCATAAATTTCCTTTTATATCTTCAAATTCTTTTTCTTCTCGTCCACTTGAATTGATTTGTGTGGATGTATGGGGTCTTTCTCCCATTACTTCTGTTGATGGCTATCAGTATTATGTTCTTTTTCTTAATCATGATAGCAAATATTCATGGGTATATTTTTTGAAGCGTAAATCTGATGTCCGAGATGTGTTCATTCAATTTACAGCCCTTGTGGAAAAATATTTTGCATGCTAAGGCCTTTCAAATTGATAGTAGGGGATTCATATCACTAAAAGATTAGCTCAATAAAAATGGAACTTCACATCGCATCTCTTGCCACATACCCCCAAACAAAATGGCTCGGTCGAACGCAAACATCGGCATATTGTTGAACATGGACTTGCACTTTTGCATCATGTAAACATTCTTTATTCTTATTGGACGTATGCATTTGACACAGCCACTTACCCAATTAACCGAACACCTACTCACCATCAAAACATGATCACACCATATCAAACTCTTTTCTGAAAACCCTTTGCCCTAGACTCTCTTTGTACATTTGGATGCTTATGTTACCATGGCTTTAAAAACTTTGATGCTAAATATAAACCATGCATTTTCTTAGGCTATAGTAAAATCCACAAGGGTTATAAATATTTTGAACTCGTCTATTCCAAATTGTTTATCTAATGTCATTTATTGTTTGATGAACATGTTTTCCCTTTTTCGAAGTAATCTAGTGCAAAGTTATCGGAATGAGTGCATCATTTGCCTATCTTTTTACAAATCCCTTTTCCATAAAAAAAAAACCCCATTAGCCCCTACACCGTTGCAAAACTTGCCAAAAACATATCTAAACCCAGCATCCATTCTACCACAATCAGCCCCTAACTTGCCATCTAACTTTTCTCACACTCAATCAACCAGCCCCTTCAACTCAACCCTTGCCACCTCTCGTTACCACCAACACACCACATATTAATCTCATAGTTGACCTCTCCAATTTCCTTAACCTAACCACATCAGCCCCATCGCCACCCAAACATCCACCCCAAACCCTTTTCCAGCGGTGAATGGCCACTCGTACCTTGACGGGTTCTCTTCGAGCAAAAGTTCTATATGATTTGCTCTATGTTGTTGATACACCTTCTACATTTGCCAAGGCGGCAAAATCACCATAATGATGTCTGGCTATGGCAAAGGATACAATGCATTAATCATAAATGGAACTTGGTCTTTGGTTCCACCGCACAAATCACAAAATTGAGTGTAAATGGGTTTTTCGGACCAAGCAAAAGCCTGATGGTTTAATTGATCGGTATAAAGCTCATCTTGTAGGAAAGGGATTTTACCAACAAGTATTGATTTCATTAAGACATATAGTCCTATGATTAAGCCGGCTACCATACGGCTACTTCTTACTTTAGCCGTCACTTAATCGACATGTCACACAGCTTGATATTTCCAATGCTATTCTTCATGGTAATTTGAATGAAACTGTCTTCATGGAACAACCCTCAGGTTTTGTTAATCCTCACTATCCATATTATGAATCCAAACTTAATAAATCATTGTATGGACTCTATTGAACCCAACACAAGTTAGACTGACTCAATGGATGACTCAGTGGTGCTTAAAGTTTTGATCATAACAATTAAGTTACATTTAAGACAATTAAATCAATAATGATGTTTGTTGGTCCCTATGCGTACACTCATTGAGTTAGAAGGGGGGTGAATGACTCACTCAAGAACTTATGAAACTTTTTATGGATAATTATGGATCCGTTGAGTGAGGTCAACTGGCTGAGTAAAATGGCTAGAAAAAGCAATTAAGTAAAGGACACAGAGATTTTATAGTAGTTCGGCAACTTGTGCTTACATCCAGTCCCAAGATAGTGTCTCGGCTTTAATTCACTAATCTCAACTCCTTTACCCTAGGCAGAGAAGCCTTTCACAAATTCCCTAATTATAGTAAGTACCCTTCAAACTGCAATCGCTCACCCGCTAACTAGAATACCCTCTTCTATCAGCAACTCACAATGAGTCTAAACAAGAGCTGGATTTAACTTATAGAAACGTTGATCCAGTTATAAATGATCTAATATTATAATTGATTGATCTAATCTGTCCTCTCTTATTCTATGCAGATTCTCGCTGAGTTGTGCTTTCTTTCTTGAACTCCTTTTAAAGCTTGTAAAATTACAGAGTATTTGGTTCTAGGAAATTGAGGTGTAATCACCAAGTTCTAACGCTTGTCTTCTTGCTCCTTTTATAGTTTGATTTAGAAAGTACCCGTTGAACTTTCTTGGCATCTTTTAAAATTGAAAGGTCAATAATTCACCCATTGCTTCTTCAAATCGATCCATTAAGAGATAGAACGCACCTTTGTGAAATACATTTCAATTTGTTAGATTGAAATTCAAGCTCCAATTTGAATTCTTTGTCGTTTGATATTAGTCTTCAGTTAGAGAGAACTCAGCTAACTTGCCATGTGTCTTTATCCCATTCCCTCTGGTTTTCTGACATGTTGCAGAGTGCGCGATACAAGGTTGGTAGATCTGCAGAATTACTGAAGTGGCAATTGACTTGTTGCAGCTTTGCATTGGAAGACTTTGTCATTTTCTTCATAATTCTAGGTCTTGTCAAGGCATTAATTCTTTTTGTTTTTATCTCATTAATGTTTTTGCAAAAAGCAACACTAAAAGCAAAGATACCTTTTTAGCTTTAAAGGTAAGGTTAGCAGCATTGACAGACTCAAAGTAACTCAGCTGAATTGATAAAACAAAATGCACATAGCTGAACCAAAATCTAAATATCGAGTGCTGAGTGAATATTACTAACCACTCAGAGTTAAGCTAAATAGCTAGGTCAGCGGAAACTTGAAATTCTACCCTTGAATATACTAACTTCCACACAATCATAGACTATTTATTTTAACATCATTATTGATTTAACTATCCCATTCTTAACTTAATTGTTATGATCAAAACTTAAGCACAACTGAGTCATCCACTGAGTCAGTCCAAACTCGTGCTTGGTTCAATAATCTCCCCCATTTTGATCAATGGCAATTAACTAAGCGAGAATTGAATCAATAATATAACTAGATCAGAGTTACCTTATACTTATGCTTGATATGTCTTTTGTTCAGCATCTTCAATATGCTCAGAGTGAATGCTAACTCCCCCATAATTCATGAATCTTCTGAGTTCATCATCCCTCAATTCTTCTCAAATATTTCTGCAAAGGATCAGAGCATATATATATATATGGTAGAGAATATATGAAGTTAAGAAGATCTTAACTTAGAATAGAAGATGTAATCTTTTCATTAAATAATAACTTAAGTATAGATAACAATGAGTTAGTCTATACTAAGTTTTACATTTAGCACTACTGATTACATAAATTCTATTTTAATCTTTTGGCATAGGCGGGACTCCCAAATTAGCTCTTCTTTGCTCATAAGCTTACTGATCCCATCTGGATTTCTTTTCTTTGGGAAGCTCTATCTCCTTACCTTTCCTCTTCCTTGTCTCATTGTATTCTCCTTGTATGCACTCTAGATCCTTAGATAGGTTGTACGAAAATTCAGCAATCCTCTATTTTCTCTCCTTTTCCTCCTTTTCACGCTTCTCGCGATCCTTCTCCCCCATTGCAATTGCATCCAAAATGGCTTGTGTTTGATGATCAAACAAGCTCAGAGACTCTTCAAAGGTTTATAGTTGTCCATAGACATTTGATGAAAAATTCTACACAAGTAGCTCATAGATTTCCTGCGATATTGCTTTGTATTCTCTGAGAAAGGCAAATAATCCTACCAAAGCGCGGGATTGAGATAGATTGACCTGATACTGAGCATTTAAACCTTCTTTGGATATCTGGGTGAGACTAGCTAGAGCCTTGGCTTGATCATTTTCCCTTAGAATCTACTCTAGCATAGGAGTGCTCCTAATATGAGTAGTGACTTCATCATGAATTTTGTCTAGTGCTTCTCCATCATTGATGACATTTGCTTGAACTTGCTTGATTTAGTCTATGATATGACCAAGTTTCTAATGAAGTGTTGGATCTAGTTCAGCATCTACCATAACAATATTACTAATCAGAGCATCTAAAATGTTAAGCCTCTTTAAGCCATTAAGCACAGCTCCCTCCGAGTCCTTAACTCCTTGTAGCATCTCCTCCTTCACTTTCCTTAACTCAGTGTGTAACCCATGATGCTTGGTACCACTGTGATCAGAGTGTTAAGTCCATCTACAATTGCATTCAAGCGAATTGTGTTCTTATCATTCTCCGTGCCCAATATGTTGTACCCATCAAGTACCTTTAGCATAGCCTCAAGTAGGGGATTGAATTTATCTATCATTGAGTTACGAAAATCCCTCTCATCATTAAGTACTTTACAGTTACTCTCATAGATCTTAGCCATCTGCTTCTTAAGCTCTGCAACTTCCATCTTCAAACCAGTTGCCTGCCTACCTGAAATAGATAACAAAGGCAACACATGGGATACAATTGCCTTTACTAAAGAAAATTGGGTAAGTATTGATTTGAAATGGGCCTTCATCTCCTTAATAGCCTCTATAAATCCTCACACTAGCTCAACAGCCTTGGCGATCCTCCTTAGGACATCCTCAGACAATAAAGATTTTGCTATTTCAGCATCTATTTCAGCATATGTCCCTAGTCCTAGAAATCTTTCTCTCCCCATTCTTCTTATGTCTCCCAAATGGTCAGCATTTGGATTGAATTGGGGTTGTGGTTGTGGTTGTTGAGGTTGTGGTTGTGGTTGTGGTCGTGGTCGTGGTTGTTCAGGAATCTCTTCAATAATTAGAGGCCCTCTGACTGGTGGAGGTCCTTCCAAGAGTAATTGTTCATGCACTAGAGATACTAAGGTGAAAGATATGGGATGATGGCTGTTTGGTCAAAGATTTGGTCATTTTGGTTAGAGGCTTGGTTTGAGTTTGATGTGATTGGATTTGGCTTTCTGGTAGGGGTAAGGCATAGATTGGTGTAGGTGAGAGTGGTGTTTAGGTGGATGTGTTTGGGAAAATAAAAGGTTCTTCAGGTTCCTTCTCCTTCTCTTCCACAACAACTTCAACAACAGACTCGCTAACCTGAGTTATAGAATCCTTAGTCAGCTGAGCTTCGTGCTCAACTATTACTTCCTCTTCCTCCTTGTCCTCCAAATCTCCTTCATCCTCATCTATAATAATCTTCATTCTTTTTAATAGCCCTCTCTTCCTCTCCTTTCTAGCCTCCTTGACTTCCTCAACAATCAAAGTGACCTGCTGGTTAGAGTTCAGCACATTAAATTCAACAGCTTCTACTTCTACCATATCATCTTCCTCCTCCTGCTCCTCTTGATTATCAATTCCATCTATAGCTCGTATCATTTCTTCAACAACATCTGGCACTTCCCTCTCATCCAAGCTAGCTATAGCCTTCTCCAAAATTTGCTCAGTGCTAGCCTTAGCCTTAGCCTTAACTGCTGCTACTGCTTCCTCAGCCTTTCTCCTGATAGTGGTTTTAATCTCCTCCTGCTTCTTTTTTATTTTCTCTTCTTCAGTAGTTCTAACTTTCTCAGCTTCTTCTACATCTTAGATAACTCATATCCCTCTCTTCACCATTAACTTTTTCTTGGGCTGACCTACTTGGGGAACTGGAACTGATGTAGCTTCCTTTCCCTTTGTAGTCTCCTCATCCAACTGAGCAGCATCTACCTTCCTCTTCCTCTCTCTCTTCAGTGGCATTTCTTCCATTTTCTGTTCGTTCTCTCTTCTTATCTTCTTTAGCTTCCTTAGAAGATCTTATTCTCTTTAGAATAGTAGCTGGAACTGAGCTCGGCGAGCTACCTTTCTTCTCCTTCTTAGAGTCTTTCCTGACCTCATTCTTCACTACTTGCTTCTCAGACATGTCTTCTCCTCTCTTAGATTTGAGGTTGGTAATTCTCTTAAGCTCTTTCTCCATGAAGGCATCCAAGGTCAGGTCCTCCTTATGAGGCTAAATAGGCTTCATCTCTATGATAGCTTTGGGATCCTTCACTCTAACTTCCCCTCTTTTTAGCTTTATGCACTATATGTTTGCAAGCCTTTCATTAGCTTTAAGTCCATGAAAGTGAGCATTGCTCAAGATTCTAGACTCAATCACCTTTATCTAAATGTTGCTCTTAGTAGCCCATCCTTCCATATCAATCTTATAGGCTCTACAGATCTCCATTAGCAACTGCCCATACACAAGAGTCTTATTTACCTTCAAAAATCTATGCAAGATGGCCATGGGCCAATTAATGCTCATCCCATGAGTCAGAGCATACACAAACACTCGCTCAAACTTGGAGCAGCTTCCTGTTGAGCCAGTCTTGGGCAGAAGCACCTTTGTCACAAGCTCATGAGCTTATTTCCCCTCCTTAGTGAATATAGAAGCGATAAGTTCACCAGCTTTGTAGTCATGAGGAACTTCATAATCTATAGGGATATCAACGTGGTCCTCAACATTGATAACTCACGGTTTCAGTCCTCTTTCCTTCATTCCTAGAAGACTAGCAATCAGCTTAGGAGTGAGATACACCTTCCTCTTCATCATGGTGGTAATGAAAAGATCCTTCTGGCCTTCCACCATGTGAATTCCATTGTAGAACCTATCCACAATCTCCTCATAGCATCCATTGGGTAGTTCAAAGAATCCTCTCAAGTGGTGCTGACATGTGTTGGATATGATGTATGCCCTTAAGGCAATTAGGGCGATATATCTTAATTATGTAATAGTACGAATAATTTGTTTAATCAATAAAGGCATTTGTTCTTTTGTTTATATCAATGTGTTTCTATACATATATATTATAGCTGGTTAAAATATATTCATTGATGTATGTATACAAAAGTCCTTGACATATCATAGCATGAAGTCAGAGAAATTATAGTTGGACTATATTTGGTGGAACCTACTTCATATGCAATTATGATTATGTCTAAACTGTCCCTAGTCACAGTGTCATCAAGAAAGGATATTGATGAAACGGAAAGACTAGCATGTGGTCAACTTTCTTGGAAAGGGTCCAAGCAGTTAATCTCCTAAAGACTGAAGGTGGTGCCTTAAGCTTGACACATGGATATATCTGGGAGATATATTGGAGACCGCAGCAAGATAAACACTTGGTATAAATATCAATGTGTTAGTGTTTATCTTCATGCAATAAGCTTTGCGAATGTCCTCATACTTGAGATGCTAGTTGCCTTGTGTGGTACTATTGCTATACTTTGGGTCATTGCTATGCACTCATTAATTTAGGGTGCTACGGGTGATTACGGATATAGTGATGACAGCACGTTGGTAGGCTGAGTAGTCGGAAAGAATCCATCGCTCCGGATATATTAAGGAGTTGTACCTGGCCACTTGTTGAAGTGATGATTGCCATAAACCTCTTATCAGAGTATGTGTTTGATAGAAATGGTTTCTAGTCAAACACACTATGGTAAAAGGCAATATACTTCGGTAACAAGTAAATAACTGGGATAGCTTGGAGCAACCTTGCTATTAGTGGGTTAACACTTTAACCGAACCCAATAAACCAGATGGTACTAATATTAAAGAATGGAAGGAATTTATCGCACTGGATAATTATTGCATTAACCGGGATTAAGTCATAAGCATAAATGACGTTCCGAGTAATGGGGGATGGTAGACCCTTGCTAGAGGCGTACTACAGTCGTTTAAGGTAATCAAGTTCTATTCACGGTCTAGAACATCGAGCCAATGGTTTCATTAGAACACGGGTTGGTTAAGCCTTAACAGCTCAATACTTCGGGATCCTATAAGGTCACACACATTGGACCTTCATCGGACTAAGTAAAGAACTAATAGATTTATTCTATTACAAAATATATAACATGAATAATAATTGGATTATTGTTTAATTGGTTAAAATTGATTAGATCAATTTTGGATAGACCAAGGAATTTATTTTGACCGATAACTAATTAATTAGAGTCATAAATAAATTATAATTGATTTATTCAATTTTGGTTGGACCAAATTATTTATTTTGACTAATAACTAATTTATTAGAGTCAAAAATAAAAATTTATTTGAAAGGATTTATAAGGAATTTTGCATTGGTAAGTTAGAACCGAAAAGTATAAAATATTTTGTACAAAGTTCGGTTATCGAAAAATGCGCAACCCTTATTCATGGGCTGCACAAAGGCAGCCCATGAAAAGTGGCGTGTGGGATTTGAATTAACATATATATATGTATATGTTAATTAATCCCACATCGACGAAAGGGGGAGCATTTTTGCTCCCCCTTGCCTATATATAGGTTATTTCCTTTCCTTTCAAATTGTACCAAGCTCAAAGCATAAATCCTAAGCGAGATAATTAATCTCTCGGGTACTTGAGCAAGTTATTTTTGTGGAGCCTGAATTTATTCGGGCACCGCTAGTTTATATTTTCGGTGAGGCTTCTAGAGTGGTCTAGCAACTACTCGAGGCTTCTTAGTTCTTCCTCCTAGGGAGGTTTTGGTTGGTGGGGTTCGTGTGGATACTGATAGAGGCTATCCTATGACTGGAGGCTTGTGCAAGAAGGTCCTGCAAAAGCACGCTTCAACTGGTAAGTTCCTTTTATTTCTCTTTTAATTATTAAGTCTTTTTCTTTAAGTGTTTTTAGACTTAATAATTATGCTTAGGTTATTTTTGCATGCTTAGGTTATTTTATGCTTAGGTTATAACTTAGAGTTATAACATGCTTAGTATAAAATAAATATGCTAGGATATAATTTGGAATTATGGTATGCCTAGTCCTTTAGCATGCTAACCTAGGTAGAGAATTATTTAGTTAAGGCTTTATTTAATTTATATGCAACTAATAGGAGTTCCTGGGACAGGGACAAAATTTTGAATTTCCGTCATGCCTCTTATGCATGTTCAATTTGACTGTCAGTTCCCAACAGTGGTATCAGAGCCAGGTTATTTAGTGCATAATTAAGTTAGAAGCAAACTAAATATTATTTTCTAAATGAAATGATTTGTTTATTTAATTGTTTAGAACAATATATATAAACTTCTGTCTTTCATTTCAAGGTTAGAAATTAGTTATGAATAATTTTGAATAAGCTTGCTCAACTTACTCAAATTATACAAGTGTCAATAATTTATTTAAATTACATGGGTTATAGATGCTCCCAATTTACATGAATTGGAAGAACGAAATTTATTAGTTCAAGAGAATCCATTGGTCTTCAAGTTTGTGCCCGTATTTGTTCTGGCTAAGGATTGGACTTGGTGTCTACTCCTCATAGGGCACCTCTCCTACCTGGGAACCTATATCGGTGCAATTTGAATTGACCAATCGGGGGATTAATATGAACTAATTTATTTCTAGTATATAAGATGGTGCTTATATGTGTTTCTATAACAAAGTAAAAAATTAAAATTATTGAATAAAAGCTTAAAGGAAATGCAATATAAATATAACAAATTAAAGGGTTAATTATTTTGCATATAATCTAGGTTGATGGAATAATTATAATAAAGAGCTGAACCCACCTAAGGTTAGACCTTATAAATTAATTCTAAAATTCCCTGAATTAATACAAGTAATTATAATTTTGTCCATCTGATAAAATCCTAGATTGGGTGAGACGTTTAACACCAATAAAATCCCAAAGTAAATATATTAAGGCAAGTGATAGTCTTCCTTACTCAAATTTATAATACGGTCTTTTTGGGCTATCAAAGTGCTACGCAAAGCGTTCCTTCTAGTCCACATTGATTGGTTGTAAAGTTTGAGATAGGGTCTGCCTTAACAGAGCTGGGGTAGTCCACCATAAAATTGGGGGCTAGGCCCAGATCTGAGACATATTCAAGGAGATGCTAATATAAGAGCACACGTCCCTTGGGATTAGGGAACTTGAATGAATTAGCAATTGCATGCGATGCAAATGGAATTGGATTCCAACTATGACTGACTATTATGACTTGACTCATAAAATTAGGGGTTGTAGTAGACTAGTTATAGATGCTACCTACTAGGAAATTTAGCTGGGCTAAAATTCACGAATTCAATAGAATGGGCTATTGTAAATTTCGAAGAAAATAGTAGGAAAATGTATTTAATTAAAAGTCCTCAAATTAAATACATGTACTTAAACTAATATCTAAACACTTTTCTTTTCTTATGTCTTAGGTTGAAAATGGCTTCCAATTTTAATCTCCGTATGTTACTTGACACCAAATTGAATGGCTCGAACTTTTCTGATTGGTTCCGAGCAGTGAGAATAGTTCTCAGATCTGAGGGAATTGCCTATGTCCTAAGTGAAATTTTCCCTGTAGAACCTGATGTTGAGGATCATGTGGAACATGATGCCTGGTTGAAGCACGGGAAAGATCGTGAGACTGCCATATGTATTATGTTGGGGTCCATGAATTCTGAGCTTCAGAAACAACATGAGAACATGCCCTTGGAGGATATGGTTCTCCATCTTGAAGAACTCTTTTCGGAGAGGGAGAGGACAGAGAGGTATGAGACCTCTAAGCTCCTTTTCGGGACCAAGATGCAGGCTGGCACCTCTGCCTCTCAGCATGTACTGAAACTCTTGGGATACCTTGAGAAGCTGAATCGATTGGGATTCGAGATGAATCATGACTTGAGCATTGACCTTGTGTTGATGTCCTTGACAGATAGTTACTCAGGTTTCGTAACTAACTATTACATGAACAGGATTAATTCAACTATCCCTGAATTAATTAACATGCTGAAAACAGTAGAACCTCAGATCAAGAAAGATCAGAAACCTCTACTGTTGGTTGAAAAAGGCAAGGCTTCTAAGAAAAAGAAGCAGGCACTGGGTGCCAAGAAAAGAATCAGTAAGAAGAAGAATGAAAAGAAGGCATCTAAGTATGTCTGCTTCCAATGTGGGAAACCGGGACATTGGAAGAGGGATTGCAAAGCTCCTGCTTCTGAGCATTTGAAGAAGAAGCCTACAGAGGCATCTACTTTAGGTATATTTGTAATTGAAAACTTTGCTACTTTTCCACAAGAATCCACTTGGGTATTAGATATTGGTTGTGGTTCTTATATCTGTACTTCTGTGCAGGGACTAAGGAACTGTAGAAAACTTGCAAAAGGGGAGATGGACCTACGTGTGGGAAATGGAGCCAGAGTTGCTGCATTAGCCGTAGGGAGCTTTAGTCTTGTTTTGCCAAGTGGACTTGTTTTAGTTTTGAATAATTTTTATTACATTCCAAGTGTTACTAAGAATATTGTATCTGTTGCGTGTTTAGCAACAGAGGGATTTGAAATTTTATTTTCGAATAATAATTGTCAGATTCGTTTGAATAATATTCTTTATGGTTATAGAATGTTGAAAGGTGGCATTTATATTCTTGATACTAAAACAGAAGTTTTCAATATAAATAATGTGAAGAAAGTTAAATTAGATAATGAGAATTCCTTTTACTTATGGCATTGCCGTTTAGGCCACATAAACAAAGATCGCTTAACCAAGTTGCATAAGCGTGGAGACTTGGGCTCAATAGACTTAGAGTCTTATGGTGATTGCGAACCTTGTTTAAAAGGAAAAATGACAAAGTTACCCTTTAAAGGGAAGGGTGAACGAGCCACGAGTACATTGGAACTTATACACACTGATGTGTGTGGTCCAATGAGTGTTCAGGCACTAGGAGGATACTCCTACTTCATAACCTTTATTGATGATTACTCACGATACGGTTATTTGTACTTGATGAAGCACAAGTCTGAAAGTTTTGAAAAATTCAAACTATTCAGAGCTGAAGTAGAGAAACAGCTTGAGAAAAGTATTAAAACACTTCGATCGGATCGAGGTGGAGAATACTTAAGTCAGGAGTTTCAGGATTATCTAAAGGAAAATGGGATAGTTCCCCAGTGGACCCCTCCTTATACACCCCAACATAATGGAGTGTCAGAAAGGAGGAATCGGACTTTATTAGATATGGTCAGGTCCATGATGAGCCATGCAATTCTTAGTAAATCCTTTTAGGGATATGCACTTGAGAGCGCGGTTTATATCTTAAACAGAGTGCCCTCTAAATTAGTTGATTTTACACCTTATGAAAGATGGTGTAACAAAAAGCCATCTCTAAATCACTTAAGAGTATGGGGTTGTCCTGCTATGGTAAAGAGGATAGCGTCAGATAAGCTAAATGCCAAGGCTGACAAATGTCTGTTCATTGGATATCCAAAGGAAACAATTGGGTATCTGTTTTACCAACCCGAAGCACAAAAGGTATTTGTGTCTCGGAATGCTCACTTTTTGGAAAAGGAACACTTACTTGAAAAGGTCAGTGGGAGCAATATTGAACTGGAAGTTCAAGAGGAAGAAACATATGATCAACTGATTGACCCCGTTCTAGATACACAAGAGAGTGTGATCCAAGAACAAACTGTCGAAACACAATCATTGCGAAGATCAAGTCGTGTTCATAAGGGTCCCGATAGATATGGGTTTATCATCACTAATGATAAGGAACTATATCTTGTGGAGGATGATGAACCAAGGACATATGATGAGGCAATAAAAGGCTCAGATTCTGATAAATGGCAAAAGGCCATGAAATCAGAAATGGATTCCATGTACGAGAACCAAGTTTGGAATTTGGTTGATGCACCGTAAGAGGTTAGACCAATTGGGTGCAAATGGGTCTTCAAGAAGAAGAAAGACATGGATGGTAATGTAATTACCTATAAAGCAAGGTTGGTTGCGAAAGGTTATAGTCAACGGGAAGGTATTGACTATGATGAAACCTTCTCACCAGTAGCCATGCTCAAATCCATAAGGATACTCCTCGCCATTGCTGCTCATTACGATTATGAGATCTGGCAGATGGATGTAAAAACAGCATTCCTCAATGGGGATTTAGACCGGGATGTGTATATGACACAACCTGAGGGTTTTACATCTCAGAATGGCTCGAAGGTATGCAAACTACAAAGATCCATTTATGGACTTAAGCAGGCATCAAGGAGTTGGAATATAAGGTTTGATCAGACAATCCGGGAACTGGATTTCTGCCCAAATGCAAATGAGCCTTGTGTTTACAAGAAGGTTAGTGGGAGTGCAGTCGTTTTTCTAGTATTGTATGTTGATGACATTCTGCTAATAGGAAATGACATTTCTCTTCTTCAAAATGTTAAAGTATGGTTGTCAAGAAAGTTCTCCATGAAAGACCTTGGTGAAGCAGCATTTATACTAGGTATAAAGATCTACAGGGATAGATCCAAGAGGCTGTTAGGTCTTTCTCAAAGTACATATATAGACAAGGTGTTAAATAGGTTCAACCTTGAGCATTCTAAGAAAGGTTATCTCCCAATGACAAAGGGGATTAACCTATCTAAAGCTGAGTGTCCGAAGACAGCTCAAGAGAGAATGCGCATGAAGGATATACCCTATGCATCCGCGATAGGATCCATCATGTATGCTATGATATGTACTAGGCCGGATGTCTCTCAGGCTTTGAGCTTTACGAGCAGATATCAGTCAGATCCAGGTGAAAAACACTGGATGGCCGTCAAGGCAATCCTTAAGTACTTGAGAAGGACTAAGGATGAGTTCTTGATTTATGGAGAAGGTGATCTCACTATCAAAGGTTACACTGACGCAAGCTTTCAATCTGACAAGGATGACTTTAAGTCTCAGTCAGGTTTTGTGTATGTGTTAAATGGAGGGGCAGTATGCTGGAAGAGTTCCAAGCATGAAACTACTGCTGATTCAACCACGGAATCTGAATACATTGCTGCATGCGAAGCAGCAAAAGAAGCTGTCTGGTTGAAGGGATTTATTGGTGATCTCGGTGTGGTGCCTGAGGCTATTAATCCAATTACTTTATATTGTGATAACAATGGTGCCATAGCTCAGGCAAAGGAACCACGGTCTCATCAGAAAAACAGACATGTATCCAGAAAGTATCATATAATCAGGGAGATTGTTGATGCTAAGATAATAAGATTAGAATATGTACCCACTGATCAGAACCTCGCGAATGGTCTGACAAAGCCATTGACTCAAGTCAAACATGACCAGCAAGTTAAAGCATATGGATTAAAACATATGGCTAATTGGCCTTAGTGCAAGTGGGAGTTTGTTGGATATGATGTATGCCCTTAAGGCAATTAGGGCGATATATCTTAATTATGTAATAGTACGAATAATTTGTTTAATCAATAAAGGCATTTGTTCTTTTGTTTATATCAATGTGTTTCTATACATATATATTATAGCTGGTTAAAATATATTCATTGATGTATGTATACAAAAGTCCTTGACATATCATAGCATGAAGTCAGAGAAATTATAGTTGGACTATATTTGGTGGAACCTACTTCATATGCAATTATGATTATGTCTAAACTGTCCCTAGTCACAGTGTCATCAAGAAAGGATATTGATGAAACGGAAAGACTAGCATGTGGTCAACTTTCTTGGAAAGGGTCCAAGCAGTTAATCTCCTAAAGACTGAAGGTGGTGCCTTAAGCTTGACACATGGATATATCTGGGAGATATATTGGAGACCGCAGCAAGATAAACACTTGGTATAAATATCAATGTGTTAGTGTTTATCTTCATGCAATAAGCTTTGCGAATGTCCTCATACTTGAGATGCTAGTTGCCTTGTGTGGTACTATTGCTATACTTTGGGTCATTGCTATGCACTCATTAATTTAGGGTGCTACGGGTGATTACGGATATAGTGATGACAGCACGTTGGTAGGCTGAGTAGTCGGAAAGAATCCATCGCTCCGGATATATTAAGGAGTTGTACCTGGCCACTTGTTGAAGTGATGATTGCCATAAACCTCTGATCAGAGTATGTGTTTGATAGAAATGGTTTCTAGTCAAACACACTATGGTAAAAGGCAATATACTTCGGTAACAAGTAAATAACTGGGATAGCTTGGAGCAACCTTGCTATTAGTGGGTTAACACTTTAACCGAACCCAATAAACCAGATGGTACTAATATTAAAGAATGGAAGGAATTTATCGCACTGGATAATTATTGCATTAACCGGGATTAAGTCATAAGCATAAATGACGTTCCGAGTAATGGGGGATGGTAGACCCTTGCTAGAGGCGTACTACAGTCGTTTAAGGTAATCAAGTTCTATTCACGGTCTAGAACATCGAGCCAATGGTTTCATTAGAACACGGGTTGGTTAAGCCTTAACAGCTCAATACTTCGGGATCCTATAAGGTCACACACATTGGACCTTCATCGGACTAAGTAAAGAACTAATAGATTTATTCTATTACAAAATATATAACATGAATAATAATTGGATTATTGTTTAATTGGTTAAAATTGATTAGATCAATTTTGGATAGACCAAGGAATTTATTTTGACCGATAACTAATTAATTAGAGTCATAAATAAATTATAATTGATTTATTCAATTTTGGTTGGACCAAATTATTTATTTTGACTGATAACTAATTTATTAGAGTCAAAAATAAAAATTTATTTGAAAGGATTTATAAGGAATTTTGCATTGGTAAGTTAGAACCGAAAAGTATAAAATATTTTGTACAAAGTTCGGTTATCGAAAAATGCGCAACCCTTATTCATGGGCTGCACAAAGGCAGCCCATGAAAAGTGGCGTGTGGGATTTGAATTAACATATATATATGTATATGTTAATTAATCCCACATCGACGAAAGGGGGAGCATTTTTGCTCCCCCTTGCCTATATATAGGTTATTTCCTTTCCTTTCAAATTGTACCAAGCTCAAAGCATAAATCCTAAGCGAGATAATTAATCTCTCGGGTACTTGAGCAAGTTATTTTTGTGGAGCCTGAATTTATTCGGGCACCGCTAGTTTATATTTTTGGGTGAGGCTTCTAGAGTGGTCTAGCAACTACTCGAGGCTTCTTAGTTCTTCCTCCTAGGGAGGTTTTGGTTGGTGGGGTTCGTGTGGATACTGATAGAGGCTATCCTACGACTGGAGGCTTGTGCAAGAAGGTCCTGCAAAAGCACGCTTCAACTGGTAAGTTCCTTTTATTTCTCTTTTAATTATTAAGTCTTTTTCTTTAAGTGTTTTTAGACTTAATAATTATGCTTAGGTTATTTTTGCATGCTTAGGTTATTTTATGCTTAGGTTATAACTTAGAGTTATAACATGCTTAGTATAAAATAAATATGCTAGGATATAATTTGGAATTATGGTATGCCTAGTCCTTTAGCATGCTAACCTAGGTAGAGAATTATTTAGTTAAGGCTTTATTTAATTTATATGCAACTAATAGGAGTTCCTGGGACAGGGACAAAATTTTGAATTTCCGTCATGCCTCTTATGCATGTTCAATTTGACTGTCAG
The DNA here is from genome assembly GCA_947683365.1 of Euphorbia pulcherrima. Lineage (NCBI taxonomy): Eukaryota > Viridiplantae > Streptophyta > Magnoliopsida > Malpighiales > Euphorbiaceae > Euphorbia > Euphorbia pulcherrima. Next base: position 14,128,481 of record CANTUS010000016.1, read on the forward strand.
TTCCCAACAACATGCCCACTTTCCAAACCTCTTATCACTGCAGAAACTCAGCATGTCTGTAATGGTTGGCTTTTCCACTTCTATTTTCTCCATGAAACACCATTTCGTGGGAATATACTTGGTTTCGGCGGGAATTCTAAGTTCTTTTATTTTTTCCATACTAATTGCTAATTGAGCCATATGATCTCTGGTAGTAACCCAGTGAGTATCCTTCTTATTTCTCACAAAAAGGTCAGATATCCTTCCTGAAGTGCTCATCATAGTGGATTTGCTTTGAGAGAATTAGAGATTTTAGGAATTTAGGAAGGGAATTATATAGAAGGGAATTTTGGTAAAGTAACCTTTCCTCTTTCTGAATTTCTCCTTAAATAGCTAAAAACTCTTCGTATAAACTTGCAAAGCTATATGTATGACTTATAATCCATGGTCTTAAAATTCAACGATTAGATTGCATAAGGTATACCGTAGGATAAATGAATATGAGAAACACAGGATAACTACTACTGAATGTGGATCGTTTCATAACTTGCTACCGTTTCTATCAAGTTTAAATTTGAAAGAGAACCGATGACAATTAATGACATGTCCAAAATTCAAGCGGCAAAAGAAACACTTAACCTAATTCAAAGAAGCTCAGAGTGAGCCCTTGTTTAGTCCGCTCCAGAATAGGTCAGAGTGAGATGTATTTCTTCAAATTAGATTGGACATTCCAATCAGCTGCCTTAGCGTGTTAAATTGATACTTTCCAATAGGCTTTGTGAATATGTCAGCTAGCTGTTCTTCAATAGGAATGTATGTGAGCTTAACTTCACCTTTTAGCATATGATCCCTTATGAAGTGATGTCTTATATTGACATGCTTCATCTTGCCATGTTGAACTGGATTCTTGGATAGGTCAATTGCACTCTTATTGTCAGACATGACTTCGAGACAATTTGACTTTATACCTTAATCCTCCAGTTGCTGCTTGTTCCATAGCAGTTGTGCTACTCAATTTCCTGCAGCCATGTACTCAGCATCAGCTATACTCAGAGCTATAGAAGTATGCTTCTTACTATACCATATAACTAGACAATTACCAAGGAAAGGACATCCTCATGTGGTGCTTTTCCTTTCAAGTTTATCTCTTCTATAGTCAACATCAATGTATCCTCTCGGAGTGAAGTCTGCATTACTTGGATACCATAAACCTGCATCAATAGAGCCTAGCAAATACCTGAGAATTCTCTTAAAACCAGCTAAGTGAGATTCTCTGGGGTTAGCTTAATATCTTGCATAATAACATACAGCATATTGAATGCCAGGCCTACTAGCAGTTAAGTAAAGTAGAGAACCAATAATACCTCTGAAGAGCTTACTCTCTATAGGTTTACCTTCCTCATCTTTACTCAGAATAGTATCAGTGGCCATGGGTGCTGACATTGGGTTGGCTTTATCCATGTCAAACTTCTTGAGTACTTCCTTGGCATACTTAGCTTGGCTGATGAAGATCCCATCATCACCTTGCTTGATTTGCAAACCAAGAAAGAAATTAAGCTCTCCCATTATTGACATTTCAAGTTCGTTCTTCATCTGCTGACTGAACTCTTTGCATAGCTTTTCATCAATTGCTCTAAAAATGATGTCATCCATATATATTTGGACTAGCAACACATCTTGATGCTTCTTCTTGATAAACAGAGTTGTATCTGTTTCCCTCTGTCATAACCTTTGTTGATCAAAAAGTTAGTCAATCTCTCATGCCAAGCTCTTGGAGCCTGTTTCAGTCCATATAGAGCCTTCTTTTGCCTGAAGATATGATTTGGATATTTAGGGTCTTCAAAGCTTGGGGGTTGTCTAACATAGACTTCTTCTTGAATATAACCATTAAGAAATGCACTCTTTACATCCATTTAAAATAATTTGAAGTTCATATGGGATGCAAAAGCACAAAGAATTCTTATGGCTTTAAGTCTTGCTACTGGTGCAAAATTTTCTCCATAGTCAATGCCTTCTTGTTGATTGTAGCCTTGAGCAACTAGTCTGGTTTTATTTCTGACAACAATACCAGCTTCATCTAGCTTATTCTTGAAAACCCACTTGGTGCCTATGATTGACTTCCATTTGGGTTTCTGCACCAAATCTCAAACTTTATTTCTTCTGAAGTGGTCTAGCTCTTCTTGCATTGCAATCATCTAAGTGTCATCAAACTCAGCATCTTCAAACTTCTTTGGTTCAATAAATGATTCAAATGTTGAATGACTCAACATTCTATTTAGCTGACCTCTAGTTAGCACTGGATTTTGCACATTATCAAGTATCTTGTCAACTGGGTGATCTCTTCTTGCTCTGACTTCTTTAGGTATATTAGGATTAGCTCGTTGAGCTACAATCATTGGTTGAGCATCCACATCATCACCAAAGTTGATTGATTGGTCCAAGTCAACTTCATTTTCTTCTTTCTCGTGTACTGGATCAGGAAAAATTAAAGGCTGACTGACTGATCCGCTGACTTATTCCTTTTCTCTTTCATCATCACTGGCTTATCTACCTGCATTGTTAGTTTCATCAAAATTTACATGCATGGACTCCTCTAAGATGCCAGTCCTCTTGATATACACTCTGTATGCCTTACTATATGTTGAGTACCCCAGAAAGATACCTTCATCAGCCTTAGGGTCAAATTTAGCTAATTGGTCTTTAGTGTTTAATATGAAGCATCTACAACCAAAGGCCTTGAGATGACCAACCTTGGGCTTGTACCCCTTCCAAAGTTACTAAGGAGTTTTATTCAAAACTGGGCAAATTAAAATCATGTTTAGAATGTAATAAATTGTGTTAACAGCCTCTCCCTAGAAATACTTTGGTAGATTGTTATCACTTAGCATAAAATGACCCATCTCCGCAATAGTGCATTCTTTCTCTCAATAACCCCATTCTACTGATGTGTATGAGGGGCAGAAAAATTGTGGTCAATACCATGCTTAGAACAGAATTCCTCAAACTGCCAATTTTTGAATTCTCTTCCATGGTCACTGCGAATTCTATTAATTTTAAGGTCTTTTTCATTCATGATCTGGGTAGCCAACCTAGAGAATGATTCAAAAGTTTCATCTTTGCTTGCTAGTAAGACAATCCAAGTGAACCTGGTCAGATCATCTACAACCACGAGGGTGTATTTCATTCCACCTAGACTTATTGGCACAACAGGCCCAAACAAATCCATGTGTAGAAGATCAAGGGGACACAAAGAAGATACATCAGCTATAAATTTAAAGGTCTTCCTAAATTGTTTCCCAAGTTGGCATGCTGAGCAGAGTCTATCTTTATCAAAGGCTAGATTGGGTAAACCCTCAACAAGTTAATTTCTGGCTAATTTGGATAGATTGGTCATATTGATATATCCTAACCTTCTGTTCCATAGCCATGAGTTTTTCTCCTTAGAAACTAAGCATATATCATTGGAGCCGGGGGATAAATCAAACATATAAACATTATTATTCTAGGAGCATAAAGAATAGTTTGGTCAGAGTTACCATCAATGACTGAGCAGCCCGCTGAGTCAAATATTACTTTCCTACCTTTGTCACACAGTTGAGTAACGCTTATCAAGTTGAACTTTAGGCCTTTCACTAAAGACACATTATCAATTAAAGGCTTGACTGCCACTGTGCCATTGCCAACAATCTTTCCTTTCTTGTAGTCTCCAAAACTGACAATTCCATTTCTTCTTCGCTCTAATATGATGAATTGTTGTTCATCACCTGTCATATGCCTCAAGCATCCACTATCCAAATACCACATTCTGCTGTCATCAGTGGATCTCAGGCTCACCTGCAAAACAATTAAGTTTTCTTAGGTACCCATGCCTTTTTCTAGTTGGGTCCTCCCTTTTTAGTGATGGTCATCCTTAACTAGTCATACTCATTATAGTAACCATTTTTGTGCCTACACATGATAGTAGCATGTCCTGGCTTACCATAAAAACTACAAGCAGCCTTAGGATTAGGCCTGCTGACTATACTCTTTTGAGAATCCTTCTCAGAGTGGTGAGTGCGGTTACTCTGAGTATTCCTGCTAGGTTGAGGAGGGACCCACACCTTTTTCAAAGTTGTTACTTCAGCAGCTAGCTCATCCAATTTCTTAGAGAGTTTGCTGTTATATCCATTTTGGTATTCAGCTTTTTCCATCAAGTATAGGATGCCAAGTGATGTAGAAGAGTTGACATCTTCTATATCATCACACCTCCTCTGAGGTACTTTGATGTATTTAGTTGACTTCTTAGTCACATTGATAACATCATTAAGTACTGCAGCAAGCTCATCTAAAGACAAAGGGGGTTCAGAATTAGCCTCAGAGTTATTTCCTTTATCTTTGCTTTGATCAGCTGATTGTCTGGAAGTAGAAGTTGTTGGTTGGTCAGCTGACTCTGAGTGAACTCGATCATCCTTAGCCATGAGACACACATTGGCAGACTCATGTGCCTCTTCATCTGAGGATGATGACCCTTATTCAGAGTCACTCCAAGTAGCAGCAAGGGCCTTCTTACTCTTCTTATTCTTAAACTTATCCTTCTTAGCCTTAGGACAGCTCGACTGAATATGCCCCTTCTCACCACATTCAAAGCACTTGATGTCTTTGTTATGCTCTTTGTTGAATTCTTTTCGTGGTCTATCAATGGCTCCCTTCTTGTAATTGCATGTCTTTCTGAACTTTTGAAAGTTCTTATCTTTACCCAAATATCTTCTGAAATTCTTGGTCATTAGAGCTATCTCTTCTTTTTCGTCCTCTGGATATCCTTCCTCAGAGGAATCTTCTTCTTCATTATCAGCTTTTAGAACAACAGCTCTACTTGAGCTCTCTTTCTCTTTGGACCTGTGCTTCTTGGACTCATCTTCATACTGCTTCAAGGACATCTCATGCGTCACTAGAGTTCCAACCAGCTTATCAAACTTATAGGTCTTCAAATCATGAGCTTTTGTAATACCACTCTTCTTGGCTTCCCAATCTTGATTCAAGCTTCTAAGAATCTTCTTGACAGTCTCCTCTTCTGTGAAGGTCTTGCCAAGTCTTTTCAGCTCATTGACTATATTCATGAACCTGGTGTTCATGTTAGAAATATCCTCCTTGGTCTTCATGTGAAACCATTCATAATCCCTCATAAGGATATTGATCTTGGACTCTTTCACCATGTTAGTACCTTTATACGTTACTTCCAACTTCTTCCAAATCTCTTTGGTTGTCTCGCATCCTGAAACGCGATTAAACTCAGTAGCATTAAGAACACAATGAAGATAGTTGATAGCAGCTACATTCTCTTTAAGTCTGGCCAAATCATTATTATCCCATTCAGTAGAGTACTTATCAATAGTAACTCCATTCTTCCCATATGATGGAACATATGGCCCTTCTACAATGGCCATTCAAGCATGCATACTTTGGGACTGAATAAAATTAGTCATTCTATTCTTCAAGTAAGTATAATGTTCTCCGTTGAACATTGGAGGCTTGGTAATTGACATGCCTTCAAGTAAAATATAAGCTTGAGCCCTTTGTATGCCATGGTCTTTGTCTCAAAGATTGTGAAATCTATGTAATGAGAACCGCTCTGATACCACTTGTTCGTCTCTATGCATACGCTCACTGAGTCTGAGGGGGGGTGAATGACCCATTCAAGAACTGATAAAACTTTTTCTAGATAATTATGGCTTTACTGACTGAGGTTAGTTGGCTAAGTGAAATGGCTGGAAAAAGTAATTAAGTAAAGGACACAAAGATTTTATACTAGTTCGGCAACCTATGCTTACATCCAGTCCCAAGAGAGTGTCTTGACTTTAATTCACTAATCTCAACTCCTTTACCCTAGGCGTAGAAGCCTTTCACAAATTCCCCAATTACAGTAAGTACCCTACAAACTGCAATCGCTCACCCGCTGACTAGAATACCCTATTCTATCAGTAACTCACAATGCGTTTAAACAAGAGCTGGATTCAACTTATAGAAACGTTGATCTAGTTACAAATGATCTAATATTATAATTGATTGATCTAATCTATTCTCTCTTGTTCTAAACAGATTCTCGCTGAGTTGTTATTTCTTTCTTTAACTCCTTTTAAAGCTTGTAAATTGACAGAGTACTTGCTTCTAGGAAATTCAGGTTAATCACCAAGTTCTAACGCTTGCCTTCTTGCTCCTTTTATAGTTGGACTAAGAAAGTAGTCGTTGAACTTGTCTTAGCATCTTCTAAAATTGAGAGCTCAGTAATTCACTCGTTGCTTCTTCAAATTGATCCGTTAAGAGATAGAATTGCACCGTTGTGAACTACATTTCAATCCGTTAGATTAAAATTCAAGCTCCAATTTGAATTCTTTGTCGTTTGATGCCAGTCTTCTGTTAGAGAGAACTCATACTGACTTGCCACGTGTCTTTATCCTATTCCCTCTATTTTTTTGATATGTTATAGAGTGCTTGATACAAGGTTGGTAGATCTGCAGAATTACCCGAAGTGGCAATTGACTTATTGCAGCTTTGCATTGGAAGACTTTGTCATTTTCTTCATAATTCTAGGTCTTATCAAGGCATTAATTCTTTTTGTCTTTGTCTCATTAATGTTCCTGTAAAAAGCAACACTAAAAGCAAATATACCTTTTTATCTTAAAAGGTAAGGTCAGCAGCGTTGACAGACTTAAAGTAACTCAACTAAATTGATAAAACAAAATGTACACAGCTGAACAAAAATCTAAATATAGAGTGCTGAGTGAATATTACTAAGTCAGTGACCAAGTAGATACTCAGCCTAGAAACCACTCAGAGTTAAACTAAATAGCTAGGTCAGTGGAGACTTGAAATTCTACCCTTAAATTTACTAACTCCCACACAACCATAGACTATTTATTTTAACATCATTATTTATTTAATTATCCCATTCTTAACTTAATTGTTATGATCAAAACTTAAGCACAACTGAGTCATCCATTGAGTCAGTCCAAACTCATGCTTGGTTCAATAATGTTAAATTAGTTAGTCTATGGTTCTGGCCGAGTAACTTAATTCATAGGTAGAATTAATGATCTCCGCTGACCTAACTATTTGAATTAACTCTAAGTTATTTTGAACTGAGTACTCAGCACTCGATATTTAGATTGTGTTTCATTATGCTTATTAGTTTTTATATTTCGCTGAGTTACTTTCATTATTCAACATCCAAGAATAAATCATTACCGAACCAGTATAAATCTCTGTGTTCTTTACTTTAGAGTTTGAGTTTTTCTGTGTTTTCTACTCAATCGGTTGACCTACTCAGTGGAGTTCTGCTAAATGCGAAAAAGTTTACTATTTTATTCAAGCGAGTCATCCACCCCCCTCAGACTCATTGAGTTATACACATAAGGACCAACAAAAACAACTCAATGAGAACCGAGTAGAGGCTACCTGTAATAATGGGGTTGTCGGCCCCATGAGCAAGCCAAATGTTGTTGTTAGATAAACAACTGGAAAATTTGTTCAGGTTGCTCCAAAACTTGCGAGCAACATTGGGAGCACTATTAGGGCCGGCGGCATCAACAAGCCCGCGGATGGGAGCACTATTGCCCTCACAAAATTTCAACATTGTCTTCTGACTGATTTAAACAACTGGGCTATTCATAATGAAGGACCTACAGTTGTAGAATCATCAGAACTGTAGTTGAAGTTGTCGTCGGGGATGAATTAGGAATTAATCAAGCTACTCCTGAGTTGGTGGGGAATGAACGAGAAAATGTTGATGGTAGGGTGGATGGTCGCCTTTTCGAAATCTCGCTCTCTAATGAAGTGGATAACTCTAAACCTAAGAGCAGCCCACCTGTTAATGTAGTTGATCATGCTTCTGGGAAAGGGGGCTTATGGGTCAAACAAAGAGTTGATGAGGGTGACCCACTAGAAGAGGATGACTTTGTGGACTCTGATTCAGATTACTCATAACTTGAGAGAGGTGTTTCCGGCTCTTGGGCGGATTCCGCAGAACAAGAAGAAGTAAGACTGAAGACCAAAGTCAAACAGTTGACATCTGTTAGGCAAGGGTTCTCTTTTTCTTCTGATAATGAAATTTTATGGCATGAGATAGATGAGGGAGATACTATCTCACAAAATTACGGAAAGAAAAATTATTTGTTGCTAGCAAAGAACTAGCTAAACAGAAGCGCAAACCTCTTCTGAAGTACTCTCCTTAATTGGAGGTTCTTTTTTTTATCAATTTGTCTTCATAGTCAATGGCGGAGCCGGGGGTGGTGGAGGTGGGCGTCCGCCCTTTGTCTCTGCCAGAAAACATCACCAGCCTTCGTATTGTTTATCCCGATGAAGTATTTCACCCCCCTCTTCTGACCATCATATGCATGGTTTAGATATAAATTCAACTTCAATTCCCATCATGATCATGTTGTTGCTAATCCAAGTTACAAAACCATTTCAAATAATTCATACCCAGAAGAAAAGTGAGAAGAGAATATGATATTTGAAAAAATCAAAAAATTACAGTAGACAGAGAAAGGAAAGGAAAGAAAAACTGAAAAAGGTAAAGCCTAGGGACCATTCGATTGGTTTTTTAATTGGCTATATCTGTACGGTGGGTGGAAAAAAAGATTACACGCGTTTCAACATGTAGTTTTGGCAAAAAAAAAAAAAAAAAAAAAAGTAGAAGACTAAAGACATAATAACTTCAATTTGAGAAACTTCAACTTACATAATTACTTTTGTTTACTTTGAAATTTTGCTATTCATTATTTATATACCGTAAAATAACAACATAATTAATGTAGATTACTCTATAATTTTCATTTAATAACTTTTAGACATATATATATATAAGATTAACTTAATTATTAGTATTTGCAACACTACGTCATTTTTTTTAAAAAGTTACACAATTACGTTTACATTAAATTATGAAAAAAATTTCGCCATGTTCTTTATTTAGCTTGATATCCATTGACATTTTCAAATATATATATAGTCTTAACCTCTAGATTAAAACACTCTTGCTCAATATTAATCGTTAAATTACTTTAAATTGGTGGAAAACTTTTCTCCATGGTAACTCAATTAGGATTATTTATTGCGAGATATTTACATATTCATTGACAACAAAGTTATTTTGCTTTATTATAAAGATAATACTTGAACCATTAACTTGCTTTAGTGGTCATAGTTTTCTTCTAATGTGGAGAAAGAAGTTGGAGTTTTGGGTTTAAGCCCCAGATTTCTCAATTAATTGTTCGCATTTCTAAAAAAAGACAATACTTATTGAAAGATTAGTTGAAGAAGAGCTACTCGATCAATATTTTCTTATGGAACGATTATTTATTTATCTATCTCTTATTAGTATTTGATCAAATTTTATACTGTTTATTCAACTAGAATCTAAAGTAAAATAACAAGTATTTTATTAAAAATAAAATAATCACGTACTTTGAAAAATCTCAAGAAGTGATAAAAATGTGCGCACATTTCAAGAATTGAATTCAGAAGATTTGTGGTTTCAATGAAAATAGAATCTAATCTCAATTGAGATTTTTAATGGTCTTGGTTATTTCGGGTTTCAATCTGAGTGGTCAGTTAATCATATTCATAGTGTTGGAGTTCTAGCCTAAATTAGTGTAAGGTAAAGTCTTGGCCCAAAAGATTAAGATGTGGAGGCATATTTAAGCTTCTTTTTTGCTGGTGCAAGGGTTTTTTTATGAGAGGGTGCAGCCATTTTTGGAGTGAGAAAAGAAGAGAGGGAGAGCAAAATTTTCAGCTTCTTTCTATTTCCACCAACTCTATTCCGTTGCCGATCGCCGGATATCAGACCGTCAAATCGCCGTGAAATTTTGCCACAATGTTCCTAACATCCAACTCTTTCTTTTGACCGTTGGGTTTTGTAATCAGACCGTTGGATCAGATTTCGTTGCGGGCAGAATATGGAGGAATGTTTGTTCACTTGAGGTTTTATGTATTTTCCTCATTTTATTTGGCTTCTTCTTGTATTGTGGTGTTGTTGGTGGGTTGCAAACTCTTGTAAGACATTGTTGAGTTCTTTTCCCTCAACTTATCAATAAGAGAAGTAGGGGTGGACTCCGTTATCGGTCCCGTGGTTTTACTCTTCACATCGGAGAGGTTTCCACGTAAAAACTTTGGTGTTGTGTAGCTTGTTTATTTTCTTTACATATTTGGTTGATTCTTGTAGTTTCTTGTTGATACTTATTGTTGCTATTCCGCATTTGCAACTTTGAGTTTTTGGGGCCTTGTGCTCAACAAGTGGTACCAGAGCTGTTAAGATCAGTTTCGGGGTTAATATGGAGTCTGTTAGTAGTGGTTCCATGGTGAAGTTAACATCAACCAATTATTCCATATGGCGACCCATGATGGAGGATATGTTATTTTGCAAAGATTTATATGATCCAATAGATATAAGCATGGCAGAGCTTGGTAGTTCTAAACCGGCCAAACCTGAGAAAATGGAAGATAAAGAATGGGAGAAGTTGAAGAGGAAGACTTTCGGGACTATTAGACAGTGGATTGATATAAGCATCTACAATCATGTTTCTAAAGAGTCCGATCCGTTTGAGTTGTGGAAGAAACTAGAAGGTCTTTATGAGAGGAAGACCGCTCACAACAAGGCTTCGTTGATTCGGAAGCTTGTTAACTTGAAGTTGAAAAGTGGGAAGTCAGTGGCTGAGCATCTTAGTGACTTTCAAGATGTTATCAACAAACTTACCACTATGAAGATTGTTCTTGATGATGAGTTGCAGGCTTCGTTCTTGTTGAGTTCTTTGCCCGATAGTTGGGAAACTCTTGTGGTGACTATTAGTAACTCGGCTCCGGATGGTGTTCTTTCATTGAACGTGATTAAAGAAAGTATGTTTAATGAAGAGTTGAGAAGAAAGGAGATGGGAGTTGAAAATTCATAGGCCTTTGTTGTTGAGAATAGAGGAAGAGATAAGAGTAGAGGTCCAAAGGGGCGTGGTAACTCAAGGGGCATGTCCAAGTCTAGAGAGGGAAAGGAGACTAGAACATGCCATTATTGTGATAAGCCCGGTCATATCAAGAAGAATTGTTTCAAATGGAAGCGTGAACAAAAGAAGAAATCGGATTCCCAATTAGGAGGAGATGACAGTGGTACTGCAGCAACCATAGTGAAGACTGTTGAGGATACCAGTTTGCTTTGTGCAGTTTGTGAGTGTCGTCAGGTTGATGATTCAGCTTCAGAGTGGCTTGTTGATACTGGAGCTTCTTATCATTGTGTTCCTCGGAAGGAATATTTTTTAAACTACAGAGCTGGCGACTTTGGTAGTGTCAGAATGGGAAATGAGAGCTCAGCAAGGATTATTGGTATGGGTGATATCCGTGTGAAGACTGATGTTGGGTGCACGATGACATTGAAGAATGTGCGCCATATTCCTGATTTGCGCTTGAATTTATTAGCAGCAAGTGTTCTTGATCATGAAGGTTTCAGTCATACCTTCGGTGATGGCAAATGAAAGTTGTCCAAGGGTTCAATGACAGTTGCTCGAGGCAAGTTGTGTTGCTCATTATATAAGACATACTTTAGAGTATGTTATGGTGATATATATGCAGCTGAAGAGAAGAATTTTCCCAACTTATGGCATCAAAGATTGTGACATATGACGGATAAAGGGATAAAGCACCTGGCAAGTAAATCCCTCATTCCTGTGGGTAAATCTATTTCCATTGACCCTTGTGAGCATTGTTTGGCAGGAAAACAAAACAAGGCTTCATTTGCGGGAAAATCTACAAAGAAGGAAGGTAAATTGGAGTTGGTTCACTCCGATGTTTGTGGTCCGTTAGATGTGGAGTCTATTGGTGGCAATAGGTATTTTGTCACATTTATTGATGATGTAACTCGTAAGACTTGGGTCTACTTGTTGAAGCAGAAAAATCAAGTGTTTGAGACTTTTCAGAAGTTTCATGCCATGGTGGAAAGAGAGACTGGTGAAAGTTAAAATGTCTCCGATCAGACAATGGTGGTGAGTATACCTCTAATGCATTTAAGGTTTACTGCTCACAGCATGGCATTAGACATGTGAGGACAGTTCTAGGTACTCCACAACACAATGGTGTAGCTGAAAGGATGAATAGAACTATTATGGAGAGGGTGAGGTTTTTGCTAAGAATGTCTAATCTTCCTAATACATTCTGGTCTGAAGCAGTAAACACAGTGACCTATTTAATTAATCGCTCTCCATCTATTCCTCTTGGTCTTGACATTCCAGAAAGGGCATGGAGGGGTAGCAATCCCACTTATGCACATTTGAGAGTCTTTGGATGCAAGGCATTTATGCATGTGCCGAAAGTTGAGCGATCAAAGCTTGATTCCAAGACTAAACCATGCATTTTTGTTGGCTATGGTAATGAAGAGTATGGCTATAGAGTCTATGATTTAGAGAAGAAGGAAGTAGTGAGAACCAGGGATGTAGTATTCTTTGAGCACGAGAGAGGTGCTGAGTTTCTGAGTAAAAGGTATAATTCTACCACAGAATCTTCTTTTGATACTACTGATGTTCCTCTTGTGTCTAGTCCTTCTTGTGTTGAGCAACCAATAGGTGAGAATGTTGAAGCAAGATCTGATAATGTTGAGGAACAACCGATTGGTGTTGATGATACACCAGAACTTGTTGATGCTGATATGCATGATGATGAGAATGTTCAGTTTTATGATGCTCGAGATGAAGAGGTTCATGAGCGGGGGGAGCCGTCAGCCCCATAGGATGAACAAGCACAAATTCGAAGATCATCTAGAGAAAGAAGGCCATCTACAAGATATCCAAGCTTAGAATTCATTCTTGTCACAGAAGATGGAGAACCTGAAAGCTTTCAGGAAGCATTATCCAGTGAAGACAAAGGGTCTTGGTTGAATGCTATGAAAGAAGAGATGGATTCTTTGAGGAAGAATGAGACTTATAAGTTGGTGAAGCGTCCAAAAGATAAGAAAGTCTTGAAAAACAGGTGGATTTTCAAGAACAAGAAAAATGTCGATCAGAGTGTGAAGCGGAAAGCTAAATTGGTGGTCAAGGGATGCAATCAGAAAAAGGGGATTGATTTTGATGAGATTTTCTCCCCAGTTGTGAAGATGACTTCTATCAGAACCGTTTTAGGTTTAGCTGCGAGTCGTGACTTGGAGTTGGAGCAGCTTGATGTGAAAACAGCTTTCTTGCATGGTGATTTGCAAGAGGATATCTACATGGAGCAACCAGAAGGATTTGAGGAAATGGGAAAGGAAAAGTTTGTTTGCAAACTAAAGAAGAGTCTGTATGGGCTGAAGCAGGCACCAAGGCAGTGGTATCGAAAGTTTGATTCTTTCATGACAACCAATGGTTATAAGAGGACATTGGCCGATCCTTGTGTGTATTTCAGACAGTTCCTAAATAATAAATTCATCATTCTTCTGTTGTATGTAGATGATATGTTAATTGTTGGACAGGATGCAGATATGATTTGTGATTTGAAGAAGAGTTTGTCAGAATCATTTTCAATGAAAGATTTGGGTCTAGCTAAGCAGATTTTGGGCATGGAGATAGTTCGTGATAGAAAGGCTAGCAAGTTGTGGTTGTCACAAGAAAAGTATATTGAATGGGTGCTTGAAAGGTTCAATATGAAAGATGCCAAGCCAATTAGTCAACCATTAGCCGCTCATTTCAGGTTGAGCAAAAGAACTTGTCCGAAAACGCAGGAGGAGAAAGAAAGGATGTTGTCTGTTCCTTATTCCTCTGCTGTTGGTTCTTTCATGTATGCTATGGTTTGTACTAGGCCAGATATTGCCCAAGCTATTGGATTTGTCAGTCGATTTTTGTCCAATCCGGGTAAAGTTCACTAGGAAGCAGTGAAGTGGATATTCAGATACTTGCGTGGTACCTCAAAGCTTAGTTTGTGTTTTGGAGGTGGAAAACCGATTCTTGAAAGGTATACAGATGCTGACATGGCTGGTGATTTGGATGGAAGAAAGTCTACCTCAGGTTTTGTGTTTACATTTGCAGGGGGGAGCTATTTCCTGGCAGTCTCAACTTCAAAAGTGTGTAGCATTATCTACTACAGAAGCAGAGTATGTAGCAGCTGTGGAAGCATGTAAAGAGTTAATTTGGCTAAAGAGATTCCTACAGGAGCTGAGTTTGAAGCAAAGCGAGTATGTAGTATTATGTGATAGTCAGAGTGCTATGGATCTGAGCAAGAATACAATGTATCATTCTTGAACGAAGCACATTGATGTTAGATATCATTGGCTGCGGGATGTGATCGAGGAGAAAGAGTTGGTATTGAGGAAGGTCCACACCGATAAAAATGGAGCGGACATGTTGACAAAGATTGTTACCGGAAGCAAGTTGGAGCTTTGTTGCAAGCTCTCCGGGATGTCATTTCGATGATGTTGATGTTGCACTATCTTCCCCGATTTGGGCTCGAGGGGGAGATTGTTGAGGTTCTAGCCCAAATTAGTGCAAGGTAAAGTCTTGGCCCAAAAGCCCAAGATGTGGAGGCATATTTAAGCTTCTTTTTTGCTGGTGCAAGGGTTTTTTTTCATGAGAGGGTGCAGTCATTTTTTGAGAGAGAAAATAAGAGAGGGAGAGCAAAATTTCCAGCTTCTTTCTATTTCCACCAGCTCTATTCCGTTGCCGATCGCTGGAGATCAGACCGTCAGATCGCCGTGAAATTTTGCCACAATGTTCCTAACATCCAACTCTTTCTTTTGACCGTTGGGTTTTGTAATCAGACCGTTGGATCAGATTTCGTTGCGGGCAGAATATGGAGGAATGTTTGTTTACTTGAGGTTTTGTGTATTTTCCTCATTTTATTTGGCTTCTTCTTGTATTGTGGTGTTGTTGGTGGGTTGCAAACTCTTGTAAGACATTGTTGAGTTCTTTTCCCTCAACTTATCAATAAGAGAAGTAGGGGTGGACTCCGTTATCGGTCCCGTGGTTTTACTCTTCACATCGGAGAGGTTTCCACGTAAAAACTTTGGTGTTGTGTGGCTTGTTTATTTTCTTTACATATTTGGTTGATTCTTGTAGTTTCTTGTTAATACTTATTGTTGCTATTCCGCATTTATAACTTTAAGTTTTTGGGGCCTTGTGCTCAACACATAGGACCATGGTTCATATAGAAGGGACCAGAGAAAACAAAACAAATGACTGGTTCTCTTTTTCTAGAAATTAAGACCCATTCATTTTTTCGTAAAAGGAGGTTCCATTAAGAGAAAAAAAAGGGCTAGGTTGATGAGTCTCTATCACGTGTCCTTCATTGTCTCTATGAAGAATTGATGTACCAAAAACTCAAACCATCAATATCAACAATAAATTTAGATGGGAAATTATAAGGATAGTAAGGGTTGAGTAACTTATTTATATAATTATTTCCTACTTTTTATTATTAACATTTGCGTGCGTTTTTAAATTTATTTTTTCATGTTATACGTTCTTGTCCAGCAGCAGCCTAGTTAATGATTCATTCTTTATGTTTAATTTGTTTACTTTATTTTGCATTTTTTATCAAATAAAAATAACTTTATACCAACATACCAGCATTATACGAGGTGTGAAAAACAATACCAAATATAAGCATATATTTTATAAAAGATTTCAAACAAAAACTACTCTATACTAGCATTATACTTGTGTGAAAAACAACACCAAACATAAGCATCTATTTAATGAATGAAATCAAATAAAAGTTATATTTGTACTAGCATTATACCAGGTTTGAAGAACCAAAGCCATAAGAATCTATTTTATGCAAGAAATCAAATAAAAACTACTTTGTACCAGCATTATACCAGGTGTGAAAAATAATAACAAACATAAGCATCTATTTTATGAATGTAATCAAACAAAAGTTACATTTATACCAGCATTATATCAGGTGTGAAGAACCAAAACCATAAACATCTACTTTATGAAAGAAATCAAACAAAAACCACTTTGTACCAGCATTATACCAGGTGTAAAAAATAAAACCAAACATAAGCATCTATTTTTATTTAATAAAATTAAACAAAAACCACTTTATACCAGAATTATACCAAGTGCATAAAACAATACCAAACATAAACATCTATTTTATGAATGAAATCAAACAAAAGTCGCATTTATACCAGCATTATACTAGGCGTGAAGAACCAAAACTATAAGTATCTATTTTATGAAAGAAATCAAACAAAAATCACTTTGTACCAGCATTATTCCAAATGTGAAAAACAAAACCAAACATAAGCATCTATTTTATGGATGAAATCAAACAAAAAAAAACACTTTACTAGTACAAAAATGGCAATTGCATCGCTACATCTGCATCAGTTTTGCAATTAACCGATACAAATGTTATTAGAAAACTAGTGCCTAATGGAAGACGTCGGTTTTATATCTGAATAGTAAATCAAATGCATTGGTTTTAAAGAAATTCGATGCAATTGACATGCCAGTAAAAATAACAACCATCTTATGATAAAAACTGATTTAACTGTGTAGTAAAATTATGTAACTCCATTCCATCGGTTCTTTAGAGAAACCGATGGATTTGATATGTGAGTAAAAGTGAAGCATCTAATATATCAGTTTTGCCCGAAACCAATTCAATTATCGTGTACATTGAATGCGTCGGTTTTTAGAAAACTGTTGCATTTTATACTTGATTAAAAACTGAAGATTTGATTACCACCTGATAAATCGGTTTCAAGCAAAACTGATGCTTTAGTAATTTATTAATCAAAATACGCGTGTTAAGTGTTAAATATGAAACCCTACAAATTGCAGTCACAACTCGCGCTCTCACCAAAGTCTAAAATTTTCTTCTCTCCTATGGTCATCCTTGGCCGCAATCGTCTTCAGTTCCGCCTTGACCTGCTCTGTTGTGCTTCTCATCGCCTTTCACCAAGCTCTTCTTCATTTTAATTCGATTACAGACAAATTGTGATTTTGGGGATTCCAGACTACTTGAGACGTACGACATCTAATCTTAAAGGTAATGATCTACAATTGTTTCAATTTTTTTCCGGTTGAAGTTTTATGCATTTGGCCTTCCCCGCTAGTTAATTGTTACTTCAAATTGTAGTTGGATATTCTATGCAGGTTGCTCACCTTGAAAAAACTAGCCACTACTTTACAGTGAAAGAAAAATAAGTAGGTAAATTTAGATAAGGGGCATCTTTTGTACATCATCTGAACTGTAAATTTCAGTCTAAGCAAAACAAGGGCTGAGTATATAGCAATTTGCTGCTTCTATACCTTCTTTTGTGTATCTTAAAGATTTGAATTTTGTTTGCTTTATAAGAACGTATACTTTCCCTAACGTGAAACCTGAAGCTGGTGCTACCTATTTTGTATAATCTCATCTTTTGAATAAATGGTGAATTTTTTTGCCCCTTTTTCAGGTATGTTCTTTGTGTAGTCGACAAGGTGGGTCCTGTATACAGTGCAGGGTTGCTCCATTCAGTTTCACCCTTGGCGTGCACATCAAAAGGTCCGTATGTCTACTTGTTAATTATGTAAAGAAATATAGAGCATCAGAGTACAACTGTGGGTTCAACTGTGTTTAGGATCTTGCATTTCCCTCAATTCATCAGAAAATTATCATGTTTCTCTTAATTTCATTTTTGGCTAATTATGTGACTTTTGTTGCATTTCCCAATGTAGTCTCAACCCTCAATGTTATGCTTATGAGTCTAAATTCACCTCCAAAACTTAGAGGAAATGCCTCAACTCACTGTCACCATTCTGTCTGGCTCATCAACTTAAACAATTGATATGGAATGATACCTGCAAAGATGTCAAAATCTGATTCTCGCCATGCCTTCCTTTTTGACGTTAGTCTCAAATGTGGTTGTGGATTGTAGATGGCTGCTTCCCGGTGTTCATTTCAAAGCAGTGACCTGGATGCATTACAAGTGAACGTAAGGAAATAGATGACCAGGAGGTTGGAGCAGGTATATTCCGCTTTATTCTCTTAACATTTTCATATTTGACTAAATTTGTTTCAGTTCTTGTTACCGTCTTGAATTCATGATATTTTGAAGATGTATCGCCTTGTGGACACCGGCATTCAACTTTGTGCTAATATAAAAAATGGAAAATGAAGAAATAATCCCAGATACTCCAATGTAACGGAGTATATTGATTGAATTATAGATGCAGAGTGTACCTAAATTGAAGTGGAGTAATTGGGAAACTAGTATTTTCTTTTGCCTTCAAAGTTGCTCATGGAGTTTGACTGGTTATACTGTTATTATAGGGTGACAGATGATGGATTGCAGATACTTGCTCATTTAGAGGCGCAGTTGGCATCATCTCTGGCTCTGAAGTTGCCAAATGAATATCGGTAGTGCTTTCTATCTTAAATTCATTTCTTAGCAAGGTTTTTCTTTGATCTCTGCTTTCGATTATGGATTGATTATTGTATTATTTATGCAAAACATACTTCCTTTTGTATATATTTTACATTGGTATTATAAAATTGGGTGAAGATATTGTAAAATGGAAATCTTTTGCAGTGAAGCAGTCGAGTTTCTTTGTGGTAAGTCTGAAAGTTTTCTTCGACTGCCTACTGGAATGGCTGAATCTTCAGATATGATTGATTCGGCTTGGGATCCTTTTGCTCATGTAAGCTCCTCTACTTCGCCTTCTAAACTTAGCTTAAATGCCTAGATGAATTTATTCACTTACTTGTAAGGCTCATTTCTCTATCCTTTTCTTTTGTGAACTATTTGTTTAGTGGTTGTCTTGTACACTAATACCGTCTCAACTGAAGGGCTCTCTTCAATCCAAATTTTTTTTACAAAAGCATGAGTATTAGCATCGGTTGAAAAAAGTCGATTCAAAAAAGTAGTATTACATCAGTTGGTAATCGATTATTGCATCGGTTGTGAAGGCTAGGTGTTAACTGAAGTAGAAAACAGTATTTGAATCGGTTTATTAAAAAACCGATGCTACTAATAATTTTTTGAATCAGTTGTACAACTGATGCTATTGTCATTGGGCAATTGCATCGGCATCATTTTATACGGTTCAAAACCGATGCAAAAGGATGTGAGAAAAACAAAACCAAATATAAGCATATATTGTATGATTGGAGGTGAGTGGCATAGGGTCGGATAGTGTGAATATGAGGGGATGGGCATTGCCTTGAGATATGTCTGAATCGATGACAATGATGGCACTTTATAGTTCAAATATAAAGAGGGGCGTGAAGAGAGGGGACGGCTATAAAGACCCGAAAACTGTTGCTTCCTGAGATAGGGGGACTATCCGTGATGAACAAACTGTTGTCCTCGTCAAAAAGAATTATCATGAGGTGATTGATGAGAGTCACGGCCACAACCCCTACCTTGGCTCGATTTGATCGTATAGTGAGCCTTTGGTGCATTAACATAATCAACACCAACCAACTTAAGTGCCTTTTCTCTGTCATAAACACACATAACAAATCATCAAAGGAAACAGTGTGTGTGCCAAAAGTTTGACAAACATCATGTAATGGTCCTCTAAGACCATCCAGAATAGTATCAACCAAGTCTTCTTCAGAAACAAGACTTTGCAAAGAAGCTAATTTGTCAGAAATAAATTTGGCTCGCTGTATATTCAGCAACAGTCTTAGAATTTGATTTAACTGATGAATGGAGTTGTTGTTTCAACTCCTGAGCTTGAGCCTTAGAGCCCAAGGCATAAGCTGATCCAAGTTTAAGCCAGGCTTCTCGAGCCTTACGAACACCAATTATTTGTGGTAACAATGAGGGAAATATCAAATTAAAAATACATGAGAGTACCTGGTGGTCTTGACGGAACCAGTTTTGATGGGCAGGATTGCCTATCCCGGTTTCAAATGTCTCGACTGGAATTGGTAAGTGTCGTTGATATGATTCAATAACCCGTAGCTTGGAATCAACAATGCAATCAGAGTTTTCCAAAGCATGAAATTGTTCGAATCGAGTTTAATCGGCAGTTCATGGGAAAAGGAGGGAGTGACGTCGGCGGCCACAGTTTCAATTGAAGTAGCAGTGACGACAGTGAAACCGTATTGCTGGTGGTTCCAGTGGTGGCCATGGTGCAAAATGACAACAGAAAAACTGGTGATAAGGATGAACGGCGACGGTGACTGGCATGAGCCATATTATGCTCTGATACCAAGATAATATATGAGTCTCCAATTCCTAATTGGTTGTTAATTAGGTTTTACATAATACATTAGAGCATCTTTAGTAAATAGTGGATTCTAAAATTATGTGGCATGTGAAATAGAAGTCCACGTTGATGATAAATCAATAATTTTAAAAACAGACAATGTCTTTAAAAAATGATCTCCGCTATATTGTCTATTTCAGGTAGAACTGTGTGATTATAATAGAAAAATATTTAATTACAAGCTTGTTTCAATGTTCAATATTAAAACATTAATAAAATTAATGATTTGGCCTTTTATTTGATTGTCTACATGTAGAAGATCAAACAGACAATGTTCAACATTTATTGTGTCACATCATATAGGAAAGAGAAAATAGAAAAGCTTGTGTAAAACAAATTTTTAGTTAATTATCTAATTTTGCCTATGTGGCAAAACTATCACTGGAATGGACTATCTACTAAAGATGTTCTTATAACTATGTCCCTTGGACCTACATTTACATAATTACACACATAAGAGCATCTCCAGTAGTTAGTGCATTCCAATATTTCTCTTGCCACATGTATAAATATAGACATTGAATTAAAAAGTAACTCTACAATAGATATTCTTGTTATTCTTTTCAATCCTGTGTGTCAATACATATCATCTCATATTTTAGACATTGTCTATTTGATTTTCTACAAATAGACAATTAAATAGATTGATGACTCATCAAATTTAATATTATTTAATGTTTGTTATTTTTTTATTTTGAAAATAAAATTCAAAATCCAATCCACAATCTACTAAAGTTAACATTCTAAAATATATTGTCTATCTGTAAATTTGATGCCACATGATCAATGCAAGTTTCTATTCTATATGCCACATAATAGTATAATTCACAAGCTATTGGAGATGCTCTAATACGAACAGGCAGTGGATTTCTCATGGAAGCTTTTGTGGACCCAATTTGAATCCAAAACCCCAATTGTTCTCCAGATGTCATCCTAAAGCTTCTTTACAGATAGATTTCTGGAAACAGTGACCCAAACAAAAGGTTCAAAATGATGAGGATTTATGGATAGTCTGTCGAAGGTTCGTCTGAGAAGAGTAGTTTTACCAACTCCCCCCATGCCGACTAAGGCAATGATTCTATATATATTCTTCATGCCTTCATCCATGAGGACACTCCATATATGATCTACAGTGTCTTTTGCATTTACTATTGCGGGTCGGATCTAGATGTAGTTGGAGTAAAGTTCCGATAAATTAGATGGACAAAAAAAAAAGGCATGAATGATTGGTGCACAAAAAATTATCAAAGATGTTAATTTGAGAAAGAAAGGAGAGATCCGAATGAAGCATAAACATCCCCTAAATATAAAGAGAGGGATTATTATCTATTTTTGTGAGCTGTCCACGATGTAGATTAATGATTTTCAATACAAGCATTTTATATTGTAATTTGTATGAAGTTGTCGTATTCTAAATTATAACGTATGTGAAATTTATAGTTACTCTCTTATACAAGTCAGTTTGCTTGGTTTAGTTATTAATTTTTTATGGGTAAAAGAGTTTTTTTTTCCCTGTGACTCATTTATTCATTCTATTCCTTACTATTCATCTTATTCATTTGGTATATGTGCTATGTAATTTATTGTCTTATAAAATATATGATATGCTATCATTACCTATTAATTCCCTATATTATGTAATTTATTACCTTTTTTAGCCACGTATTGTAGAATCTCTATCGATGTATTTATGCATGATATGTACAATAGGGATAAAAAAAGTAATAGATTACATAGCACATGAATTTATTAGATAATATATATCAAATGGAGTAAATGGGTAAATTGATTATATTTCAATGTAAAAAAAATTAATGTAACCCCTTAATTAATAGTTTAAAAGTAAACGAATCAAACACTTAAAACAATTTACTTAATGTTAAAGATACAAAAAATATGTTGGTAAACGTTGACTATGCGTCATGAAAAATGTTCATAATCAACCAACAACCATCACAATGAGGAACACCCCTAATTTAAAAAGAGGGGCCATTTAACAAATGACTTTTATGAGCTGTCATGATGTATTAATGAATTTTAACATATGTCCAGTGAAAGTATTCAAAGGGCATTATGTTAACAGGATAAACTTTAAAAATATGTAATGTGGTTTTGTCGTTTTTTAAAAAGGTGCCTGTGAATATTTTTTTTTAAAATGGCGTGGTTTCAAAAGTTTTCAAAAGAGTTCATGTGATTTGAAAATTAGCAGCTACATCAGTTATTTCAATAAATTTAATATTTTAATTATATTATTTAAAAATTATATATAAAGATTGGAGTGATATTCGAAAAAATTTCATTTTATTATGATTTGTTTAAGTTATAATTAATTTTTAATTAAAAAAATATTAATACTTCTCAAAAAAATTTTAAAATTTATCACTAAGGTGTATTACATTTTCATTAACTAAGTTGTAAAATTTTACTTCAAAATGGACAAGATAACCCTTCAAAATGTGGTTTTAAAATTTTAAAAATCCTCTTTTTGTAAACTTTTGAAATCACAAACATCATTTTAAAAAAAATATTCCACAAACGCCTTTCTGAACGACTAAACCATAGGGCATGTTTTTGAGTTAACCCATGTTAATATTGTTTTTATTAGTTTGACTGTTATTGAAATAGTTTAAAGTAGCGATTGTTAGAAATAATATAAGAACTACGAATTTGATTGGTAAGGTTCAATTGTAACTTTTTTTTAAAGTTCAAACATAGTAGCCAAATACTCAGCATAGTTGTTTGATGCTAAAAAGACAAAAAAAAAAAGTTGAATGCTCTTTAATACCCCAAGTCGAGCCAAATTTCATTTCATGCCCTCCAACTTTAAAGTGGACCTCCAAACCTCCCCAATTTATAAAAAAGTGCACCTCCGTGCTACCTTAAATCCACTTACTCAATCACAGCCAGGAGACTGTAATCCACTTGCTGCCAAGGTGGCACGTTTGGAAAAATCAAACCAATGACATAACGACATGTGGCATAAACTAATAAAATTTCAAAAAAAAAACTTTGACAAAATTTCTTTTAAGTCCTTGTAATTTTAATTCAACCAAAAACATCATCATCTACAATGGATTTAAAAAAAACCTTGAAAAATAACTTTTTACTAGATAAAGAAAATAAAAGTGGTGCAGGAAATTTTTAGAAAATATTTATGGAAGGGCCAGAAAATGTGAATACATTTCGGGCCCGATTTCGCAAAAAATCGAAAACTCCCAAAAAATTATGAAATAGCCGTAAAATAAAGAAAATAAATTTGGTGGAAAATTTTTTCAGAAAATGTTTATGGAAGGGCCCGAAAATGTGAAAATACATTTTGGGGTCCGGTTTCGTAAAAAAATTGAAAACTCTCAAAAAATTATGAAATATCTAGAAAATAAAGAAAATAAATTTGTTGCAAAAAAATTCAGAAATTTTTTCTAGAAGGGCCTAAAAATGTGAAAATACATTTCAGGGTCTGGTTTGTAAAAAATCAAAAACTCCCAAAAATTTATGAAATATCCGGAAAATAAAGAAAATAAATTTGGTACAAGAACTTTTTAGAAAATTTTATGGAATGGCCCGAAAATGTGAAAATACGTTCGAGGCCGGTTTCGTAAAAAATTGAAAACTCACAAAAAATTATGAAATATACCAAAAATAAAGAAAATAAATTTGGTTCAATAAATTTTCAAAAAATGTTTCTAAAATGGCTCGAAAATGTAAAAATATGTTTCGGGGTCCAGTTTCATAAAAAATTGAAAAATCTAAAAAATTATGAAATGCCCGGAGAATAAAGAAAATAAATTTAGTGTAAGAAATTTTCAGAAAATGTGAGCTTTTCAAATAAACTCTAAAGAAGAAAGATGGTCATTTTGCAATTTCTTTTGAAGAAGTAGGATTTTTTTTTTTGCAGGAGCCAAGGTTTGATCTGTGGTCATCCCTATCCAAACTAGTGGATATACCACTTGACCAAAGGCCAATTGGTATCATTTTGCAATTAGAAAAGTATTTAGGGATTTTTTTATGTTTTTTTACAAAATATAGAAATCATAATTTTTTATTCATTTGAAAGTCAAACACGGCCCCTTTGGTCAAACCAGAAAGCATCAGCTACCACGTCGGATTGGGGTAGTACGAAGATGCATTTTTTACAAGTTGTAGTAATTCGGAAGTCCACTTCAAAATTAAGGGTATGAAATGAAATTTGGCTCAACTTAGGAGTATTAAACATCATTCGAACAATTGTTGAAATGTTTGCTCATTACCACAATGTCATACACCAAACACCCTTAAGCAAAAAAGCATGGAAACCTTTCAAGTGATTCTGTAAGAATGTGCGAGGGATTATTGCAAGGGATTATGTACTTGCAAATTTGCAAGGAACTTTGCAAGAAAATTAAACTTGCCGATCTGCAAATTGCAATGGAAAAGAAAGTCCCTGCAGATGAATCTGCAAAAACGCACCGTTGCAAAATTAAATCTGCAACGGAGTTACCATATCACTATCTTTTTTTTTGCAGTGGATTGTAATACGAAATTGCCAAGATATTCAGATATTTCAATTTACTATTAGATAATTAAGTCAATTCAGGGACATGTCGTCATAAGTTTATATTGAAATCAGTTCAGCTCCATTCGGTCCAAAAGAACGGAACTTTAATCTGATGTGAACACTAGGATGCCAATTGATCTTATGTTCAAGTTGACCCTTCCATTATTTATTCTCCAGATTTCTTATCTTCTGTACTTTTCCTCCTTGTCAACTAAGAAACCATTAATGTCATTAACTAACTGAACTTGGCATCATTTGAACAAATCATTAACTAACTGAACTCAGCCAAAACTTCTACATAAAACCATAATTATATCATGCAGAGAAAGTCAGAAATCAATCATCAAACATATTATAACTATGAATTTATAAGTAATCACTATATATATACATGAAGGCTGAATCTACAAGTAATCCAAGAATACTTTAGACTATAACACCACTAATTTAATAAGAAAAAACATTTGAAATTATACCTAAATAAAATTTTTAATTCTGTATCCACATTAGTTTTGTCAACCTATATCTGGAAATAGTATGTTCAATATGAAGAGAAAATAATAACTGGTTTGGTAAGAGGGGCAAATTTTGACAAAAAAATTATTTCATATATAGTGAATCAGAAAAAATATATCTTGTGGCTTGACTTATAAAACAAAATATTAAACGCAAAAGTGTATCAATTTACCTATGAAAGTACTATTAGTTATCAGCTTCAGCTCCAGATGTTGCACATAGAACTTCAATTTTAACTTAATACTATTCTATATACATTCTCTTATCTTCGATTCTTTGATTTTAAACTTTTTTATTCGAAATGCTAGAGAGATCTATCAAGATGCACTAGTTTGGCATCGCCTCATTGGAGTCGGTTATTAAAATAACCGATGCCAATGAGGCAAAATTAATAATATCAAAGCACATATTCATTGGTCATATTTAAAACCGATTTCAATGATGCAAAATTAATAATTTAAACGGAGTTTCAAATCGGTTATCAATATAACCGATTCCAACTCATCTGATATAGCAATGGTTGCTTCGGTTACTCAATATCCAATGCCATTTGCACATGGCCATTTGCACATATATATGTGCTTTTTACTCTGCTTTTCACTCCCGCACACTTCTCCACCACAATTCAAGGTTTACTCCCGCACACCTCACCGCCTCCCATCTCTCCTTTGCGCCGGCGACTCCAGAAACCATCTCTCCTTCTTCTCCTTTGGCGTCTACTTCAGCTCCGTCTTCTGCCTCTAGTCTAGCCGCCGGAACGGTTTCCAAGAGGAAAAGGCCCGTGAGGCTTCATATTCCAGGCTTTGGCATCGGGACCTTTGGCCTCGGTTGAAAACGAGGCCAAAGATGCCAAAGCCCCTTTTTCCACTAGTGATGGTTGTTCTATACAGAATTTTTTTAAATTATTTTAAGATTCAACTTCACTTGTTACAGCATCAAAAACTATTCTACTTGATTTAAATGGTACAAGTACACTGCACAAATACATCATACAAGAACTGTGTTTCGAAAAAATAACAAAGGGTTTTCGGTCAAGATTCCAAAAAAGAATTCTTGATCAACTGCAATTCATCGACAACATCTGCCATTCTCATTCGGTTCTTAGACGATTCAGCCGAACAGATTAGTCCAATTTCTAGTATAGAAACCAAAACCATCTCTGCTATCTTGCTCAGTTTGTTTCCATCTTCATCTACTATACTCTTCTCGTCTTCTTCTTTTCCTAACATTCTTTCTGTTTTTGTTTCTGCAGTTTCCTCCACGAGCAGCTTCGGGTCCACAATTTGCAAAAGATTTTCGCGAAGTCCTCCCTTCACGAAGTTATGCAAATTCAAACCACCTTCGAACATTTTATCTGTCGGTCTTTTTCCTGAAAACATTTCCAACAAAAGAATTCCGTAGCTATATACATCTCCTCCTTTCGATACTCCACTTCCCATTCCATACTCTGCAGATTATAACATTAACTATTCAAAATGTTCAAAACATTATGTTCATTTCAAATATTCGAAAACAAGTACCTGGAGCAGCATATCCAATTGTTCCCTTGACTCCAATTGTGCTGAATTCACTTTGAGACACGGAATTTGAACTCGAAAGAAGCCTCGATAGACTGAAATCACAAACACGAGCAACCATATTGTCGTCCAAAAGGACATTGCTAGGCTTCAAATCGTTATGAATGATCGGAATTTTGCAGAGATCATGGAGATAATGCAGGGCTGATGCGACATCAATTGCGACATTTATTCTCTCCAGAAGGTTTAAACTTTTTGGTTGCTTTTCTTCCCGAATATTTTCAGGATGTAACCATGTGTCTAAGCTACCATTTCCCATGTATTCGAATACCAAAGCTTTGAATTCGTTACTTCTGTAATCCACACTCGAGCAATATGTCAATAACTTCACAAGATTTCTATGCCGAGCATTTCTTAACACTTTGCATTCGGCTAAAAAGCTCTTGGATGCTCCTTTTGTTTCAAGTGTAAGGACTTTAATGGCTACCGGTCCTTGGACTTGATTTAGATACCCTTTATACACCGAACCGAAGTTTCCTGACCCGATTAAATTCGTAGATGAAAACCCATTTGTCGCTTGATGTAGATCCCTGTAAGGCACCTTTAGAACTATCCTATTCATTATTAAGGACATAGAAAAGGAGTCTCTTTTACCTATTCGGTTCGTTGGGGAAGTAGAAGACGATTTCTCATCTGATTTTCTCTTACAATACACAAAAAGAAACACTAACATCATTAAGACAGCCAGGACAACAAAAGGAATTATTAATGCTGGCTTAAATGCCAGAGATTTCCCTTTTTTGGTCACTATCTCGGGGCATTTCGGCAAATTGAGCTCTGGAATACCGCCGCATAGGTTACTGTTACCGATTAAAGAAAAAGCACTTGAATTTATGAAGATTCCTTTTTTCGGTACTTCACCTTCGAGGTCGTTGAAAGAAAGATTCAGATAAGTTAGAAATTGAAAATTCTGCAGGCTTTCGACGATTCGCCCTGTCAAGCTATTTCCTGAAAGATCTAAAACTTTAAGGCCTTTTAGTGAATCTATTGATGAAGGTATGTTTCCTTGAAAGGAATTGTCTTGCATGTATAGGTATTCGAGGCTCGAGCAATCTCCAATTGATGAAGGAATCGAACCAGAAAGATTGTTTCTCGAGATATCTAACGTTGTCAAGCTAGTAAGCTTCCCTATTTCTCGAGGTAGACTACCCGTGAAGAAGTTTCCAGATAAATCTAGCTCTAGTGATAATGAAGAAATGAGAAGAAGCTCGCGTGGCAAAGGTCCACTGAGATTGTTTTGAGAAACCGAAAAGATGTTCAAATTTTTTAAATTTCCTATAGTTTCAGGAATTGTTCCTTGGAGATTGTTTTTTAACAAGTAGAGTTCGGATACTCCTGTGAGGTTAAATAAGGAGGATGGAATTTGACCTGACAATCGGTTTCCAGAGACAGAAAGAACTTGCATTTTCTGAAATTTTCTGAAAAAGGAGGGAATAGGACCTGTGAAGAGGTTATAATTCATAACCAAACCGGTCAAGTTAACGAGATTTTCCAACCCTGGAGGAATATTGCCTCTGATATAATTGAACCCAAAATATAACAAATTAAGTTGAGTTGACAAATTCTCCACAGAATCAGGAAATTCGCCGCCAAGATTGTTCCTGCCGAAATCCAAGATCTTCAACTTGGTACAGTTTGTTAAAGAGGTAATAAAACCCAAATCGTTAGTCGAATTACTGCCTAAATCATTTCCATGAAGTCTAATCCTCCATAGGTCTTTCATATTCCCCAAATTGGTAGGGACTTCGCCAACAAAGTTATTCCAACCGAGATCAATGAGCGCCAATCGAGAAGAATTGGACAATGTTTTCGGAATCGACCCAACAAAATCATTTTCCCCAAACCCAAAAAATTGAAGATTTGGCATAGTGAGGCCTAATGTCTCAGGCAAACTTCCATTGAAACTGTTGCCTATAACTTCAAAGTTCACCATAGAAGAGATATTAAAAACAGAAGGCGGAATTATACCTGAAAGTCGATTCACTCCAACCCCAAAAGTTATCAAATTTCTCAATCTACCTAACTCGTCAGGAATATTCCCCACCAAATTGTTTCGCGACACGTGAAAGACATTTAGCGACGAAAGGTTACCAAGTGAAGCTGGGATATCCCCAGTCAGGTTGTTGACAAAAAGCTGAAGGCTTGTCAGCTTTGTTAAAGAGCCGAATTCTGTGGGGATATTTCCTGACAGCTTATTCCATTGTAAACTAATCAACCTGAGATCGCTACAATGACTCAAATTGGAAGGAATTCGACCCTGTAACGTGTTGTTATTGAGAAGGAATTGTTGCAGGCGAAATAGCCTTCCAACTTCTAGAGGTATTTCGCCGCGAAAAGTGTTGTTTCTCAGGTTTATGGTTCTGAGAAAACTCAGGTTGCCGATAAAAGGCGAAACTGTGCCAAGTAAATCCTGCCCTTCCAAGACCATGGAGGTGACTCTATTGTGGCGGCGGCTGCAGGTGATTCCTACCCAGCTGCAGAAGGGGATAGTATTGTTCCAAGAGGCGAAGATTTTGTTCGGATCGCTAGCTATTCCTTGTTTGAATTCGAGCAAAGAAATTCGATCAGTCTCGTTGCCTAAAGCATCAGTTTGCAAGAATAACTGGAAACTCATAGAGAAAATAAGAAAGACAAAATGAAAAGACTCCATTTTTGTACGGATGAAAAGGTAGTTGTTTGATGCATATGACAGAGATAGAAAATGGATGTCTACTACTTGGTAGTCATTGAATGTATACATCATATTTTTTTCTAGGGAGGAATTTAATAATTTAAGTTCTTTTTTTTGTTTGAAACTAAAATTATAATAATCAAATTAATTGAAATCAGAAGTCTATAGACTCTATACGGTTCTTTGAGACAATAAAAATTAATGGGTCTATATATTTAATTATTGTTGTTGCTAATAAAGTAGTCTCAATTTCATATATTACTCGTTTTGCATTTCAAACTTTTCTTCCACCACAAGGATTTGAAAGTTTCTTTCTCCTTGGATTCTATAAAAATGCATTAACTTTTGACATATGTTTTTTTCACTTAAATAATTTTACAAATATATATTATTTTATAAACTTTGCGCTGTTGGGTTTAAAATGAAGTTTGACTTTATTTTCTAACTATATTCCATGATTACTAGAAATAACTCAAATTTTGCCTCCATCCCCGGTGGAAGAGTTAATGATATTCTAATCTAATGGTGATAGAGGCAAAATAATATTTACTTTGTAAAAATAAAGTAATCATAACCTACGCCTTTTTGGATATTGGTTTCCCAAAGTATTTTGCAACTCCAACTTATCATAGGAACCATTTAATTAGTAAACGTGAAAAATAACTAACATGAAATCAGTAAATTTTCTGATTAATTTGCTGAATATTACGAAGTCACAAGAGATTGATGACTTGTCAACTACTGTCTACTGATACCTAACTAAAAAATTATGATTTATCAAGGGATTTTTCCACCTATGTCATTAATTTATAGCATCATGCGTTACATAACTTAAATATCT
Organism: Euphorbia pulcherrima; assembly: GCA_947683365.1. Taxonomy (NCBI): domain Eukaryota; kingdom Viridiplantae; phylum Streptophyta; class Magnoliopsida; order Malpighiales; family Euphorbiaceae; genus Euphorbia; species Euphorbia pulcherrima. Next base: position 14,158,788 of record CANTUS010000016.1, read on the forward strand.
TTTTAGGTCATGTTCTATATTTCAAATAGTTTTTTTGGTGTCTGACCTTTTGAAATCATTTATTTGGTGTCTGACGTATTTAGTCTTTGCCTATTTGATACCTGACACATTCAATTTTAGTACGACAACTTAACGGATTATAGAGGGTCGACAATTCTATGCATGATCAAAAAAATATATTCATGTTTCAAATGATGCTATAGGTATTTCACGTTTTTTTTGTTGTTAGATAGACGCTTGATGTACTAAAATTAAATAGGTCAGACACCAAATAGGCTAATGTTGATTACGCCAAGTACCAAATAGGCGAAAAATGAATACATCAGACACCAGATAGGCAATTTCAATAGGTCAGACACTAAAAGGGTGATGAAAAATAAAATAAAATAAAATAATAATAATAATGAGAATAATAATAATGACTTAATGGGGAAGTTTTGATTTTAATAATATATCTTACTTTCATTATTGAATAGCAATCATAATTGTTATGCCATTTGCCAACTTGGCAGTAATTAATTATTGACAATTTTATTCCTTTCATTGGCTATATATATGGTTTGATTTTAGTAGAGGAAATACACAAGGAAATTGAGAATTGGTGCTTTCCTTTGCTAGCTCTTACATGTTCATAATATTGCCTTTGTCTTAAATTCATTCTTAGTTCCTTAGTTTTTCATCTCGGTGATATTATACGCTCGGTTGAGTTCATCCAACGTCTGTTGTTGTATCCTGGGAGACAGTAGTTCATACGGGGCAAATTCTGTCTTAAGAAAACCGATTTGGGCCTCAACAGAATCCTTTCACGGTTAAAAGGTTATTTCGGTATTTATCATTTTGTTAAATATTTTACTACCATATTTTCGTAATTCAAGTTACTAACATCTTGTTATATTTTGTCTCTTAAAAGGAAATTACTCTATTATTAATCTCTCAAATTCTAACAATCTTAAGACAGAATTTTTATGTCTATTTGATGGTGTAACTATGTTCCTTTAAAAAAGACGAACTGATTTTCATAACTTGGAATACCGTGACTTGGATTACCGAAACTTGGAATACCTAAATTTGAACAAATACTTGGACTATGGACAATAAGGACTTATTTTGGACACTGAAACTTAATTTGGATAATATATATATTAAAAAATGACAAAAAAAAAATTTAATTAAATCAAAATTGTCATACGGACAATTTTAGTACTTTATTTTATTTACTGTTTTAAAATTGTTCTAATTTCGTTTGTTTGAAATTTTCAGAATTTATCATGGCTGATCATGGAGACATTAGTCCTGAAATTGCTCAAGGCCAGAATGAAGAAAACCAAAATGGACAACTTGGTCCTATTGGTTCTGAGCCTATTAGTACAACACCGGTTGCTTCTGTACTTGTAGGTGGACCAAATACTTTTGGCTATGCAGCTTCTAGGCCAACTGCTTTTGGATCTACGAGTTATGGCCGTACTCAAGGAAATGGCCATAAAATTACTTATGGTCAAAATAACCAAAATGGATAAAATGGTCCTAATGGGTTTGGACTTAACCAAGATGGACAACTTGATCCTAATGGTTTTGAATTAAATGGAAATGGACTTTCGAGTTTTTGGCTTGTTATGCCTAATAGTCATGGGGCTTCAGGTTCATACCCTATAACGATACCTGAAAGGCCTGAGAAATTCAATGGTGTGGATTTTAAAGTTTGGCAACAAAAAATGTTTTTCTACTTTACTAGTGTGGGACTTCAAAATTTTCTAAAAGAAGATCCTCCTGTTGTTCCCGATGGAGTAACTGATGCTTCTGTTTAGAAATTTATTGATGGCTGAAAATTTTCTGATTTTCTTTGCAGAAACCATATTTTAAATGGTTTAGTACCCAATTTATATGAGGTGTACACATTAAAACGTACTGCAAAAGAATTATGGGAATCCTTAGACAAGAAATATCGAACTGAGGATGATGACGCTAAGAAATACTTAGTAGGCCAATTTCTTGATTTTAAAATGATTGATTCCAAGCCTATTGCAAGTCAAGTGCAGAAACTCCAGCTACTAATCCATGGGATGGAAGCTGAAAATATGCATACTAGTGAGCCATTCCAAGTAAAAATTACCACCGAGTTGGAATGATTTTAAACATTACTTAAAGCATAAACGAAAAGAAATGTCTGTTGAGGATCTTATTGTCCGACTTCGTATTAAGGAGGACAATAGAAGATCTGAAAAGAAATTTTTTGTTACTAATCAAGCTATGGCGAAAGCCAACGTGGTGGAGGTCCTTAAAGACTCCAAGAAGGGTAAGCATTATGCTAAACCCAAGTCCAATATGGGACCAAAAGGAGGCATTTCCAAGAAACCTAAGTTTAATGGAAAATGCTTCAACTGCAATAAGATGGGGCATAAGTTCTCTGAATACAGGCTGCCAAAAAGGGCAAACAAGAATGAGGCAAATGTTGTTGCTGAAATTACTAAAGATGTGTCTGACATCGACTTATGTGCGATAATTTCTGAGGTCAACCCGATTGACTCAAACCCAAGAGAGTGGTGGCTCGATACTGGTGCTACTCATCACGTATATTGTGACAAAGAGTCCTTTGCTGGACTAACTCTTACAAATGACGGGGAGAAGCTCTACATGGGAAATACTGCTACTTCCAAAGTCAAGGGACATGGAACTGTGATTTTGAAAATGACTTCTGGCAAAGAAGTAAAACTGCAAAATGTCTTGTATGTACCTGACATAAGAAAGAATTTAATTTCTGGAAGCCTCTTGAGTGCACATGGATTCAAGATGTTATTTGAATCTCAGAAATTTATTTTGTCAAAAGGAGGCATGTATGTGGGAAAGGGATATGAATGTAACGGAATGTTTAAATTAAATTGTATCTCTTGTAAGCATGGTTCTATTAATCTGAATAAGAACAACGTTTCTGCTTATATGGTTGAGTCTTCTAATTTATGGCATAGTAGACTTAGACATGTTAATTTTGATACATTACGACGTTTAATTGACTTGAACCATATTCCCACATTTCATATTGGTAAAACACATAAATATGAAACTTGTGTTGAGACAAAATTGACAAGATCTTCATTTCACTCTGTTGAAAGAAATTCAGAACCACTTGATTTGATACATACAGATATTTATGACTTAAAATTTGTTCCATCAAGGGGAGGAAATAAATATTTTATTACCTTCATTGATGATAGTACAAAATACTGTTATGTATATTTGCTTAAAAGCAAAGATGAAGCTTTAGAGAAATTTTACTCTATAAGCAAGAAGCAGAGAACCAACTTAATAAGAAAATTAAGAAGGTAAGAAGTGATCGTGGTGGTGAATACGTTGCACCAATTGGTGAGTTTTGCTCCCAACATGGAATTATTCATGAAGTAACACCACCATATTCTCCTCAATCAAATGGAGTAGTTGAATGCAAAAATCGTACTCTAAAAGAGATGATGAATGCAATGTTAACCAGTTCTAGTTTACCACAAAACTTATGGGGCGATGCTATTTTGTCAGCAAATTATCTTTTAAATAAGATACCACGTAAGAAACTAGACAAAAACCCTTATGAGTTAAGGAAGGGAAGAAAACCTTCATATAATTACTTGAAAGTGTGGGGGTGTCTTGCAAAGGTAATTGCTCCATTACCTAAACGAATGAAAATAGGTACAAAAACAGTGGATTGTATTTTCATTGGATATGCTAGTAATAGCAACGCATATAGGTTTCTTGTGCATGAATCTAAAAATCCGGATATACACAAGAATATTTTGATAAAGTCAAAGGACGCTTCATTTTTTGAAGACATGTTTCCATGTAAGGAAATAAGTGAAAGATTTGCATCTAAAAGGTCTCGTGAACTTGTTGAAAGTGATGGTCAAGTTGATCAACAAGATGTTGATAACAATGAAAATCTTCAATTAATGATTGAAGAAGATGATCAATATTCTCAAGAAGAGAGTAATACAGATCATAAGGTGGAACCTAGAAGAAGTAGACGGGGAAGGGTTGAAAAGTCCTATGGTCTGGATTTCTTAACATATATGGTTGAAGCGGAACCCCAAACGTATAAAGAAGCTGTAAGATCTACAGAGAGTCCTTTATGGAAAGAAGCCATAAGGAGTGAAATTGATTCTATTTTGCAAAATCATACGTGGGAATTAGTGGACCTTCCTCCAGGAACAAAACCACTAAGTTCTAAATGGATTTTCAAATGAAAGCTAAAAGATGATGGATCAATTAATAAGTATAAGGCACGTTTGGTCATAAAAGGTTATAGACAAAAAGAAGGCCTTGATTACTTTGATACGTATTCTCCAGTGTCAAGAATAACCTCCATTAGGATGATACTTGCAATTGCCGCTTTGCGGAATCTTGAAGTACATCAAATGGATGTGAAAACTGCCTTTCTGAATGGAGATCTTGAAGAAGAAATCTACATGGAGCAACCTGAAGGTTGTGTAGCTCTAGGTCAGGAAAGGAAAGTTTGTAAATTGGTGAAATCTTTATATGGGTTAAAGCAAGCACCAAAATAATGGCATAAGAAATTTGATGATGTCATGATAGCTAGTGGATATCGCATAAATGAGTGTGACAAATGCGTTTATGTCAAAACTACAAATAAAGGATATGTTATTCTATGTTTGTATGTTGATGACATACTCATTGTAGGAAGCAATGAAAAGATGGTAAAAAGTACCAAAGATATGTTGAATTCTAGATTTGACATGAAAGATATGGGACTAGCGGATGTAATTTTAGGCATCCAAATTAAACGTTCACCTCACGGTCTCATATTAACTCAGTCTCACTATATGGATAAGATACTTAACAAGTTTAATACAGAGGATTATGGCATAGCCAAAATGCCATTAGACATCAGTCAACACTTGTCTAAGAATAGAGGTGAATGCATAGACCAAGTGGAATATGCAAGAGTTATAGGCAGTCTAGTGTACCTTACAAGTTGTACAAGGCCTGATATTGCTTACACTGTAAGCAGTTTAAGCAAATTTACGAGTAACCCAGGTAAAAGTCATTGGGGAGTGATCGTAAGAATACTAAGGTATTTGCCGAATACTAGTCATTATGGACTGCACTACACAAGAGAACCTACTGTACTAGAAGCATATTCTGATGCTAGTTGGATAGCTGACATTAAGCATTCTAAAGGTACAAGTGGGTATGTGTTCACTCTAGGAGGAGGAGCAGTGTCATGGAAATCCTCAAGACAAACAATTATAACTCGATCCACAATGGAAGCTGAGTTTGTAGCCTTGGATAAAACTGGTGAAGAAGCCGAATGGCTACGAAATTTCTTAGAGGATATTCCTGAATGGCCCAAACCTGTGCCTGCAATTTGTATACATTGCGATAATCAAGCAACGATTAAGAGAGCACACAATAATATGTATAATTGTAAGTCGAGACACATGCGTCGTTGATATAATACCATTAGACAATTGATCTCAACTGGAGTTATCTCTATTGATTTTGTAGGATCAAAGGTAACGTTGCGGATCCGCTAACCAAAGGGTTAAATCGAGATCAAGTTGATAAGACATCTAAAGGAATGGGACTAAAGCCCGTGAATAATTAAGGCTCTATGTGAAGGAAAACCCAACCATGTTTGACTGGAGATCCCAAGATCTTGGTTCAATGGGACAACCTAATTGCATAGACCTTGTGGGGTCACTGTGGGGGTAACCCTATGTCCATTCCTATGATGTAAACAGTGATAAAACGGGTTAAGGTTAAGCAATGCTTTTAATGGTTCTTTGTGCATCAAAGTTTGAGCAAAAGAGATCACCTATGTGAGAGTGAAGTGAAGTCGCTTCAAAGGAAACTAATGGGGCTTAGTTATCCGAAACTCTTTCAGAACCAGGAGATGTTCACGACCATAATGAACATAACCATGAGAACCAAAACCGAATTAGATTAATATTTGTGTGGTGTATATCATCGTTTACACAAATGGCAGAATAGTTCAAGGACATCGCGTCTACTAGTCAGCTAGTAAAGTAAATATATTATCACAAGGGAAGGTTCAAGGGTTGAGTCCACCTATCCTATGCAAATATTGATGTAGAAATTATCACCGAATCGAGTCTTCGTTTTCTTATTTTCTTTTATGTGGGGGATTGTTGAAAAATAAAATAAGAATAAGAATAAGAATAATGAGAATAATAATAATGACTTAATGGGGAAGTTTTGGTTTTAATAATATATCTTACTTTTATTATTGAATAGCAATTATAATTGATATGCCATTTGCCAACTTGGTAGTAATTAGTTATTGCCAATTTTATTCCTTTCCTTGGCTATATATATGGTTTAGTTTTAGTAGAGGAAATACACAAGGAAATTGAGAATTGGTGATTTCCTAGCTCTTACATGTTCATAATATTGCCTTTGCCTTAAGTTCATTCTTAGTTCCTTAGTTTTTCATCTCGGTGATATTCTACGCTCGGTTGAGTTCATCCAACGTCTGTTGTTGTATCATGGGAGACAGTAGTTCATACGGGCAAATTCTGTCTTAAGGAAACCGATTCGGGCCTCAACAGAATCCTCTCACGGTTAAAAGGTTATTTCGGTATTTATCATTTTGTTAAATATTTCACTACCATATTTTCGTAATTCAAGTTACTAACATCTTATTATATTTTATCTCTTAAAAGAAAATTACTCTATTATTAATCTCTCAAATTCTAACAAAAGGCACTTGAGGTATGGAAGGGGACTCAAAAAGATATTTATGTCTCCGTTCCATGCCAATTATATACTACTCATAATATTGGGTTTGACTTGCTCTAAACGTTTTTCAATTCAGTAGCAACTTTGTTTCTGATGTTCTTCATCTATACCCAACAAAAAGAATTAAACGAACTCAGGCTTTAAATTAATTTGTCAAACAATGACCGGACTGCAGAACAGAAAAAGTGATACTTTGTCATTCATTGTTATCGTAATCCACCAGAAAAATATCTGTTCTTGTATGCTATTTGTCTTACATCCAACGGAAAATTCTTTCACAAACCCAGCAAATTGAACAACGTCTGTCTATCGTGTTATCCTTATCTATTGCCTGGATTCATAATCCTATAACGAAAAAAACAGTGAAACGAATTGGATCAAGGAAAAATGTAAGTCAAAACAGGAATAAGTGTTGGGGAAAACCAGTAGAATGAAACCCGGATAATTCTGAAGTCGTGACGAACTTTCAAATTGAAACTTGTTTGGTAGTTTTATCAAATATTTTAATCGGATAAATCAGAAATCAACAATAACTTCGAACGAATACTGTTGTATGAATGTCTGTAAAAACGTATGTCTTTGTGTTACAAGCTAATTGGAAGAGCTAAGCCCAAAAGACTAGTCCAATGGGTTAGAGTACCCAATTAACTTATAAATCCATATCACTTGGCTTTTCCAAGTAATGTGGGATTCTCCTTTGGTATTTTTCCACATAACGCTTTGCCAATGCACGGTCTCTTTATATATAGAGAACTGAAATAACCGTCCAAAGCTAATGGCTTTTGCAGTTATTTTTGTCCAAAATCATCATGTAGCGACCACGACTCCACTGTCGCGATCATGGCTCGTAATGCCAAAACAATCTGTTTCTCAGGCAAAACAAACACGAGCACGACCCTTATTCGCGAGCGCCACACGGGACCGAATTCATTAAAAAATGAATTTTTCAAAGGGAACTTTTATTCGAAAATAAAAAATTTGCGAGCTAACCTGGTAGCTCGACTCCCGAAAGGGGCGCTGCCCGCTACTGGGGGAACTGCCCCCAGAAGCCAAAGATCGTAATAGAACCCGAACAAGCGCACACTCCGCACTATCCCCGACTTGTTTGATGAAATATTACGATCACCTTGGTCAACTAGTTGATACAACTACACTAAAACACTACTAACAAGTAGCAGAGATTGCAGAAGATAAAGATAAAGATAAAATTTGAGCAATCAAGCCAAGCATCGTAATAGAACCCGAACAAGCGCGCACTCGACCCAGGACTCAATATCGACCCTCTTTTGAAGACAAAAATGGATAAGTCGCCAAATATTGAAAATCTCCCTTTCCGTTAGATAATTAGTCATAGGAATACCTTCTAAGATGTCAAAGAATTTGCTTTTATTTGTGTTGAAATTATAAGGAATCGTTGCTTTATTAGTTGGTGATTCGTAAATAAAAAAGTGCACTATCCCGACTTTTTCGATGAAATATTACGATCGCATTGGCCAACTAGTTGATCCAATTATACAAAAATACTAACAAGTAGCAGAAATTGCAGAAGATAAAGATAAAGAATGAACAAGCCTGGTCATATACAAAGATATCAGGTCATAAAATAAGAGCAGGCATAAAATTTCGTTGAAAATAAGCTTATATAGTTTCACTTACTGACACCGGAAAATTGATACTTCATTCTTTGTAAATTTAGTCTATTATAGAACTGCGAGTTCAAACTCCAATAACCAAACAAATAAACTAATTACAGAAAGAAGAAAACCATGCAAGTTGCCAACTCAGCATTTTATTGATCAAACAAAACCTCTAAATAAGAGAAAATTGAGATTTTTGCAGTGATTATTAGAATTTACCAGGTTTAAGCATACAAATTCGGATCAAATACAAATTACGACATGTTCAACTCTCCCATCTTTAATCATTTCTATTGTGTAAGAAGAGCACACTTCACACAACTAACCTGTCAGATTCAGAAACAAAAGAAAAATGCAAAAACACTACCGAACCTTTCGATAAATCCAATCTCTGCCTCTCTCTCTCTTTAACGAACTGAAGCACATATCGACTGTCGATTGTACAAGCCAGTAACCCCATCAGTGAACTGCTTGTTTCTTCTCCGCTTCGTGACAACAATAAACCCTTCACCATCACTATTCTTTTTCCTATTTACGTCCTCTGTTTTCAACTGTTCATCTTCCTCAGACTCTCTGACAGTGCTCGTTTTACCTTCATTTCCATATCGAATTTTTATAATCGCACTGTCATTCGAGACCGCATCAGAACTGCCAGCAGTCTCAATCTTCTTCTTGCTGTTTACATTATCCTTTCCATTATCGACATTGTTATGAACTGAGTTCACAATAAAGCTAAGAAGTATCTGCCGAGCAAGTTCTGCCTTCTCGGACTCAGACTTGGTCTTTTTCGAGCTACGGTCTTGGTCTTCTGCCTTGCTGGTCTCTTTCGCAACACTTGAATCACTAGTTCCGGGATTTGTTTGCCAAGCTTTTTTAGGGACAAACTCAGGTGCATGGGGGTTCATACTTCTGGGAGGCAATGTCATGGGAGCTTGGTATTTCAGCAAACCTTGCTTCATACGGTGTGACCTAGTGGCTCTATAATATAAAGGCGATCTAGGACCGCAAGGAACTCTAGCAGCGAGTAGGGGAGCAACCGGCTCGGCTAGCATACCTTGACTAGCTCTTACATCATAAATTGGGTAAACCATGGAAATGGGACCAGGGTTGAACGGTTCAGCTGCTGCTGAAAGCTTCTTTCTGTTCATCTCGTTGGACTTCTCCTGATTAGAACTCGAACTCTCATCAAATTCAGAGCCGGAATTTTCCGAGTGGGTCCCACTATCCTGATTTCCATCTGTTTCGCCTTCGTCTGTTTGAATCTCGGGCTTTTTCTCATTTCTTTCTACAACTATCTCCTCGCTTGTTTGAGTTTCAACAATTTTCTCATTTGATTCTTCCATCATCTCTCCACCTATGCAGGTTTCTTGATTTCCCTGGCATGTTTCAGTTTCATGTTTTTTCTCACCTGATTCTTCCACTGTCTCCAATACTGGTTTTAAAACTGTACCTGGTGGAGCAGCAGCAACTTCTTTGTATGATACAGATTTAGAAGCCATTGCAGTGAGGCTTGCAGGAGAATTTAATGTTCTAGGCACACTAGTTTTCGGCTGCAGTTTATTTGAATCCTCAACAGTATTTACCCCATGTTCTTTGGATTGCTTTAGTGCTATTGATTCTGTTGTGACCACCCTGCGAATTCCTTTTTGTGATGATGAAGCAATGTCCCGCTTATGACTGCTTTCCCGAGGATTTGAGTATTCAGAACGACTGATGTGTAGCTTTGCAAGAGCTGGATGCCGCCTCTGACTAGATTTCCTGCCACCTGCATTTCCCAACCTGCCTTTTGGGTTGGCTTCTTGCCATCCTTCGTTCGATGAATCTTCTTCAACTTCATTTGCAGATGTTGGCCTCGATATAGGCTTGTCCTTTTCTTCTGACTTGGATTGTACCGTGTTTGATTTTACTTCCTCAGCACTAACACCAGCCGAAGATAATTCATTTTCCGATCTATCGTGGACCGTGGCATCTTCTATAATTTCATCTTGATGAGCTTCGTCACTAAACTGCTGTATCTGTTAAATTTTAGACAGATAATTTATTGTCTCTTCAAGTAGAGTTATCAGTTTAGAGAAAAGTCCAATTAGCATCACTTTAGGGAAAAATTCAAGGTTTCTAATAACAAGCAATATATATTACCTTTGCACGCCGTTGTTTTCTGTGTGTATCGCTTCCTTTAGAATCTTGATCAGGGCTAATGTAATCCAAGAGATCTGATATGCTGCATCAAAAGGGGCACACAGGTTGGTTCCCCAAGCTAGAGTAGGACTTCTAAAAACAAGTAATGTGGAGAATACCATCAATACCTAAGGTGACCTTTGCTTGCAATGGATGCATCTGGCTTTGGGGTACCATTTCGTGCTGCTTCTTGCTGCTCTAGAGCTTTGGATTCAAAGTATTCAAGCCATGCAGCAGCATCCTGCATCACAAGAAGTACCTCAATCAGCAAGTTTAGCTTTCTCCGACAGATTGATAATAGAAAATCCTAAACATTCAAAAGTTCAGAATCGTGTTGCAAAATCTGTGGAACCTATCTTCAAGAGTTAGTAAGTTCGTTACAATGAGATAACGATTAGATTTAAAATTTCATTATTTATTTATTATTCACTGGTTTGTTGTGAATTCGTAACCTAGTAAGCCTATAAATAGGCATCAATAACTCTCTAATAAAGTGTGACCAAGGATACTGCATTTGCAATGTCTTTTGCAAATTATCAGTTCATGTTTTTTCTTTAAAAAAGCCAGCAAAACAGAAAGGCTGTAAAGAACTTAGAAACAAGGACAAGCATTTGCTGACTTGAGCTAGATTAAGGTCTGGATCAAAACATAACGACATAAAACGAAGGTCAGTTTTCCTTGAGACATAGAAATTAATGCTGATTTCTGATTCACAAGTCAACAAAGATAATGACCATGTAAATTCTGTTTACCTGTGTGCGAAGATCCTCTGGTCCAAGTTTTGCTTGAAGTATCTTAAGAGTAGTTTGCTCATGTTGAACACTGAGGGAATATGCTTCCATCAATGATAGAGCAATGGCTATGGCATGGTAGCTCGCTGCTGTCTATTTAAGAGAAAAACAGGTATACAGAATTCTCAGCCTATTTTTCCTTCTACTAATTTCGTCACGCAAACATGTTTCTTCGAAAAATATGAAGGAAGAGAGATAAACCTGTATGTGATCCACTCCTAATAATCTTTGGTTGCACTTGAGAGCTTCATGCAAAAATCTTAGAGCAACATGAACATTTCCCATGCCTTCTTCCATCATAGCCACATTAATATATGTGGCAGCTGTATTAGGATGAGACAGTCCGCAAGTAAAATGGAGGAGGAACAATGCACGATTTACGTATCTGCCAATAAGGAATGGGATTAAACCAGAACTAACAAATAAATTGAAAAATCAAACAAAAAAGTTTAAACTGGGACGGGCAGGACCAATTTAAAATGACAAAAACTAAACAAATAGAAGTGAATGGGAGGAATTAGTTATAAATTTTCATTTATAAGACATTTGTTCAAAATGAAACAAGAAATTACAACCTAAATGAGAAGAGATTTTAACAGTAACTTTCTTTTCAATAAATGTTTATCTGGCATCAGTGAAAGGCCATTAAGCAATAAAAATGAATATACGTATATGCCCAGATAGTAACATATTTCACTTACTTCAGTGCCAACTCAATGTGTTGAAGACGATAATAAAACACAGAAAGATCTCCATAGCTTTTCATTGTATCAGGATGGTCAAGCCCAAGTTCCCTCTCGTTAATATCCAAAGCCTTTTGCTGATATATAGTAGCCTAACAGGGAAAATATAAATAAGTAAAATCAAATCCACTGGAAGTTATTTCCTTAAGTAGTGTGCATATGCCATTAGACCAAGGAGGTAGAACCCACCAGTTATTGGATTAAAGCATCATGACTATTCCACATATTTAAAAACATTTAGCATTTTTTCTGAATTAGTTTACAATAAAAAATGTGACCTATGATAAAGATCTAATTTAACTCCAATATATTTTCTTTCTACTTTTGATTCTTCAATAGCCATTATGTAATTGGATGAACTTAAGACCTTGAAGTTCTTTTCTGTGAGATGCTAACAATTCTGAACATCATGCTTTCCTCTGGTTTAACACATACATGTTCTTAGGGCCAGTTAGGTATTGCTTTTTAAGCTGCTGTCAAAATAAGTTGCTCTCACAAACTTTTAATAGAACTACATATTTTGGCTTCGAACAACATATTTTGGTCATTCATACTAATTAATTAGGAACTGTCTAATTTGTTTTTTCCAAAACCAAATTTGCTGCTTATAGGAAAAGCTTGAAAATTGAGCTTTTAAAATAAGCAGCTTGGGAAAGCAATCCCAAACCGGCCCTTAATCCATTGCTAAGAGTAAAGGGAAAGAATATTGACAAGAATCAAATTTTCCAAAAACAAAGATGATCATAAAAGACAAGTATACCTGATTAAAATCTCCAGTGTGGTAAAGAACCACGGCTAGAAGACTGTAAGCACTTGCAGTAGTCCGATGATAAGGACCGCAAACAGCTATCATCTTTGCTAGTGCCTGCAAGATGAGCAGAACATATTATGAATCTAGATGTATCAAACTGAATGAAGTAAACAAAGTAGCATATTTGCATCCATTCAATAAATAATCACCTTTGTTCCATAATTAACAGCATCTTCTAGTTTTCCTTTATCAAGAGCTATCTTTGATGACTCTAACAAAGTTCGCCCATCTGCTGACGAGCATACTACATGCTGTGAAACATTAAAAAAACATATTCAAACCATCTTTTATTTGTTTATTCATGTTGACAGGGACTTTCAGATGGACAGGAAAATAACTCCAACCTTACACACAGGAACTATGCTAATAACATCAAATTTTTTGAAAGGGTATGCAGATTCCATATCATAATCTCTTGGAACCAATTCCAACCCAACCTATTAAAAAGAAATGACAATCATTAGTAAAAAGAATGTTTAGATATATATTATACCTGAGTTTGAAAAGGAGTACCTTATGACTAAGTCCCCGGAGAATTGAATACTTTCTCAAATGCATAAACTCATCTTTTAATTCTAAACCAAATCTTCTGAAAATAAATGCTTGTAACCAGCGCGATTTAAGATCACAATCATCCTTCATATATTGGTCATTATCTTCCAGGCCATAGGATCCAAGTAAGAAATTCAAGGATGAAGCTATTGCTGTAGATAGATCTGCTACATTATCCACAGATGCAATAACTGCTTTAAGTATGTGCTTGAAAGATCTCGTCACCATTTCATGAATGCAAAGTGATCTTATATGGGGAAGCTTATCAGCCAGTTCAACCTGCTTAAAGCAAGATAGGAACCAAAAATTTGCTCATTACAACTACAAAATAAAACATTAAAACAGCTAAAAGTTTTCAATAAAAATGGCATAAATCTTCTTCATAAGCATCTTATGAGTACAATGAGATACATTTCAGGATTACATGGTCAATAACATGTGAACAAATTGAGAGACACAGAAATGGAGACAGACTTACCACTTTTCCCAAAGAGCGCATCTGTAGTCCCCTTAAATGCATGAAGTCAGTCAGTGTGCGGCCATCAACAGGAGAAAGTTCAAGTGATCCAAAATCTGATACCTAATGAACCATGAGATCCATATCATAAACTCCAAAAAAACCATTCATCAATACAATTCACCGTAGAAACAAATAATACCAGCTTTGGCAATGCAATTTCATCGTAGTATTGGTATGCCATTTGCATTAGCTCTTCCACTGACTGATACATTGAAAGAAAACAGTTAATCCAAGAAGACAGTAAATATAGATCCAGCTAGATATACTAGAATAATAGAAATAAGCAAGAATGAATGAGAAAAATAATATCTTCGAAAACCTTTAGATGAAGACCAGTTCCAGTTTCTTTCAAGTGCAAGAATGCTTCTTGAGAAATGAATTTCTTCAATTCATTCTCACAGTTGGACTCCCCGCAGCTTTCTTGTCCTTCATCAGTTCTCATGTTTACGCTACTTTCTTCCTTCTCAAGGGTGCCAACAACACCAGGTTTGTTGTCCCTCTTCTTCAAAAACTTGAATTCCTTTCCGAGACCTTTCACAGCCTCTTCAGTCTCAGTATGTTTATTCGAGGATTTAGAATCTGTATCAGTTGAAGTTTCCTGCTTTTGCAGATGTTGCAACCAACAAGAACCCAGTTCCCATCTAATGGACCTTTCAGAAGAAACTGCTGTCCTTTCCAACTCCGTTAAACTCTCTTTAATTACTTGTCGCACAAGAGATCTAGATGTCTCTGAATCATCAAAGGTACCATGAGGTGACTGGCCTTCTGGTGATTGAGCAGCAGAAAATTTATGAAGGACGACCCTTAAGCTGCAAAAATGTTTCACCCTCTCAGTACACAGTGGAATATTTAAGTACATGAATTCAACAGGAGAATATTGCCTGGAGAAACATATCTTTGCCTTGTACTCGCAAGAAACATTTTCAGAAGTTTATGAAGCATCCTATTGTTTACTGGAACCGCCATAAGCATAGACTTTATCTTAAATTAACTTTTCAGGTTCTAACAACATATTAGCACTAAATTTAACAGGTAATGTCATCAAATTAGAAAATAATATAACATCTGAGGGTGAAATTAGAAAACAAAACCATAAAGATCATGTCATATAACATATTAGAATCTGGTAAAAAGGATCCCAGACACTGAGGAAATAATAATAGTAATAATAATAATAACAACAACAATGATAATAATACTAATAATAATAATAATAATAATAATAATAATAATAATAATAATAATAATAATAACAACAAAAGAAATTTGAACAGCTCTTAACCACAAGTTCTACGTCAAGTCGGCAACAGCATCAACTCTGGGGGAATACAATGAAATAAATATGACAGGAAAGCAAATCAATTAACTCCAACAACTTATAGCTTCTCAAAAATATTCTTTTCTATAATTGGTATTCAATCTATCTCAGATTCATCCCAACCTCGACCCAGCTGAACCAGGGGCATCATTAATTATTACTTCCTGTGCATAATTTCCTATCGATTTCTTGTTTATAACTCGTGAGCTATGACAGCTCAGTGTACCTTACAATAGAGACAAAACTAGCACAGACCTGTTAATATTAAGAGCATTAGACCCTCCATCAGGTTGATCCTCTATTTCAACGTCTTCAGCTTTTCTCTTCTTCACTTCACCAACAACTCTCACTGTTGCAGTGTACCCACAATGTCTGACAATGACAATGCCAAGTGTAGATGTATCCTGAAAATTTTATCATTATTCAGCACTTCTGCCTATAAAAGTTTTGAATAGTAAAATCTAGTTACAAATATTAACTCATGAGTTCAACTATTCTGAATAAGTTAAAATTTCACCCAGATGAGATGACCTACCATGTGCATCAAAGGTTGATGCATATGTGTACAATAACTAAGTGCTTAGGAGGCTAATTGCAAAAGCAAACAATATATGCTTACATGAACGACTACACTCTCATCTGCAGTTATCCCTTTAAATAAATTTCTCTGAGCAGCATCCTTGGTAGAGGCACCAGATAACAGATTGCCATCAACTTTTTCCGTTGACTTTAAGTTTGCATCTGCAGCATCACGTTTTACTACAATGGACAAGTCGCCTACATGATCTTCAAACACGACCGATTGACAGCTTGGGAGATCTCTTGCACATAATTTGGAATCAGTAACATGGGCTATTGCCCCAACAGCTTTAAATATCGCAACATCAACAAACTGGCTATGTAGCAAAAATGCCTTCCTGTCTCGCGTCAATCTCTCTTCCTCAGTCTTGCATGGTAGACTAGCTAATATTGCAAAATCAGTGGCCCATGGTCGCAGATCATACTCACCGTTTCTTCCTTGCCCTCCACCGTTCCCACCCCAAGTCTCATCTTCTGCAGGAAATGATGGGAAACTTGCAGGAGATTCAGCGACAGTTGGAGGAAGAAGCCATGTATTTGCACGAAACCCGTATGGAAGATTACCAAACTGGAAAGTAAAATTTGAAACTTCAAAATTTTTTTCTTGAATATAATAACATCCATGGGCCATGGCTGTCAATATGATGCATTTAATAGCATTACCTTGTTATGTTCTACAAAAGCTTTCATAAGGGAATCATATGCCTGCAATACCAAAACACCACATCTTCTAGTTATCAAACGTTAAGGTCTTTGATTTCAGACTAATACAAAACTGGTAAAAAAGATAGAAATATCCAAGTATATGATTAAGGAATATTAAGAACCCACATTGGCAAATGCTCGACTGAGATTTTGCAAAAGATCCACCAAGGAATGGCTTTGGGAAAAATGCTTTCCCACAGTATAGAACCCCTTTTCTGAAGCAACCACATGTATAATTTTCCCATTAGAGATTTTAATCTGCAAGAATAAGTCAAATTGCAGGTCAGCAAACTCAGTTGGCGAAAAAGGAAAAATTTACAACGTTTTATAAACTAAAATTTCCGATTTGCTCTCAGCATCACCCCACCCAAAAAAATGCTGCTTATGGTATCTCTATTACCAATGTATTGTGAAGGTAAACTGCCGGATATGAATAGCCAGGACAAAAAATAAAAAACGATGTTCCATTATAGATAAATCAAAATCACACATAATTCTCAAAATGAAGTCTAGTTATATCAAAGTAATTTACCTGAATTTCAAAGTAGTCACCTTCGCGCCTCTTTTCGTTTTCTCTACTATCACACCCCTTCAAATCTAGAAAAAAGAAAATCATAATCACACAAGATGAAATGCAATTGCAAAAAAACACAAATAACCGGCAGTATAAATACCTAGAATGGGAGGAGAAAGGTGAGAGAAGGAGAAGAATTCATAGAAATCGGAGAGCTTCGGATTGGGTTGTATGGACGCCATATCCAAATTCTCTGACAACGCCGCCGCCGAAACTGCAGCAACAGTCGGTGTTGGGGTTGGTAACGGCGACAATGAGGTAGGAGAGGCAATGCCATCGGGCTTGTGTTGCGGCCTTGTATTGCTATTAGATTTCTTCGCTTTGGATTCTGACGTCGGCGACGGCGGTCTCTTGCCCTTGCCGAACTTTGTGGTACAGGCCACAATGTCCAATAGTCGCCGGACGTGAGCTACGGCTTGGCTTTCCTCTGTGTAATCCTCTGTTCAGTGCAACGCCAGTGGCAGAAATGTGATTAGTTAACCGTTACTGTTTTCCAAGTTTTAAAAAGTGTTCCAAAGCGGATTTATAAATTTTTTATTTTTTATAATTATTAATAGATAAAAGTATAAATTTTAATTAAAAATAAATTATAATATAATAATATTTTAAAAAAATATGGTTTAGTATATGAAAATATAAGTTTTAATTAATTTTTACATAAAAATATATTAAAATTAAAATTAATTTCTTAAAAATAAATATTTTTACTAATTTTTTGTGATTTATAACGTACTGTTTCTCGATTTGAGATTCAAAATTAAAATTATATGGTGAGAATATTTGTTGTATATTAATTTTACCAACCGTGCTATCTTTTTTTAAATGAAAAAAATGAATTATAATAATTATAGGTATTAATATCTTAAAAATTGGGGGAAAATCGGACTAGGCGGTGCCTAGACGAAAAAAATCGGACTAGGCGATGCCTAGGTGGCAATATATCGGTCCAGGACCTGATAACACCCGATGAATGAAAAGTCAAATGACAAACCTTAAAATAAAGCCTAAACGAAGCCTAAAAGGAGCTAGACGGGAAGTTTTAAAACATTATTATTTTCAAATAAATGCACTATATATTTTCACTTGAATTAGATTTATATACGTAAAGCAATGTTTTTTTCAATTTTAAAAGTTTAATTAAACAGGAGTTGGTTGAAATGAATTGAATTGAGTTGAATTAAACTTTACTTTTTATAAATTTATAACTATATAGCTGAACGGTATTAAATTAAATTAAATTAAAATAAAATAATCTGAACTGAATTAAGAATTTAACACGTGAAAATTGACACATCATTATTATTTAATAATATGAGCTATTTAGCATTGAATAGTATTGCTTTATATAGTAAGAAATAAATAAATAGATTGATAAAATAACCAATAATTCTTTGTAAACAAAATTTTTCTAACTGTGCAAGTAATTTAAGTTGAGCCACAAACTAATACTTAATCAAAATCAATAAAATTTAATATACCATTAAAAAAATTAATATATTCTTAATAAAATTTAAAAAATATTAATATTCTAAAATAATAAATATAATGAACCAAAAGAAAAGGTTTAAAATTAATAATTTTTGAAATGAGAGTACTAATAGCACATGAATAATAATAATAATATATGTACCAATTTTAAAGAGTATGTAATTCTCAAAAAAGACAAGGGGAAACATTGTTTTAATTATAAAACTCAAAGGAATTAAATAAATGGAAAAAGTTTTATAGATTTGTCCCAATATTTGAATGGGATAGAACCAGTAAATAGCTCATGGCTGAGGGAAAGTAGTCCTTGTATATTCGGAGAGCGGATTTGCCAATGCTATAACTATTACTATACTATTATGTAAGAGTATTTACAGGCGGTTACATAGAAAAGATGCTCTGCTCTTTTTTTGTTCTTTTGAGAGGAAGAAAATGACAAATTCTATCATATTCCCCCAAATTCAAGAATCTTTGCCAAAAATAAAATTTTCTTCTATAATCTATTTTTAAACAAAAACCCAAAATTTCTAACATGGTGTAGCTTAGTTGGCAATGCAGACTGTGTAAGTTGAAAGAAAACAAAGTTTAAATTTGAAAGGGGTGAGGAGCCTTAACTGTGACTAAGCCTCGAATAAGGTTGTCTTTATGAAGATACTTGTAAATATTAAAAAAAAACCCATAATTCATTTTCATAAAGTGAGGGAGTGATTAAAAAATTTTAAATGGAAAATATTTATATATATATATATATATATATATATATATATATATATAAAACTAAAAATGAAATTAACATGGGTTAGTTTGTTGAGGCTGAAATTACGGTGACAGTGGGCTTTCACCTACCTTCAACAATAGTTAGCACACAAGGCTTTAAGCTCACAATCTCTACTCTGTCATTCAATCTCTGCCCTTTCACCTGATTTCATTGCATTTTATTATATTTATAAATCACTTCTTTATATCAAACAAAATAACTAACTAATTTATCATATTTAAAGTAGTAAAAATGCATACTTGATGAGATAAAGAATAGTTGGTGAGATGGCATGTTCCCACATTCACAGCTAATAGCTTCTTCACATCAAGAATCCTATCAGTGGAAATACCCTTCAAAAAAATCCAACCCAAGTCAAATTAGTCAGCCATCTAATTTCCAATTTGGTATCTCAACATTATAGAAAAGGTATAAATGTGTATGAACAATAAATACATACCTTGAGAACAACTTGACTGTCATATGGAGTGATGACTGTGACATCAACAAGACTGGGCACAACTACTGCGACAAATAACAAGAACACACATTGAAAAATAATCGAATCAAAATCAAAAATCGGAAATTCCGAATCAAAATAATACCTTTGTCCTCTTTCTTTTTCTTATCAGCCTTAGCTCTATTGTTCTTGTTTCTCCCGGACCTCGGGGCCATTAGCTTCTTTTAGAAAAAAAGACGAGCTTTTTAAAAGGGTACCAATTCAAGGCCAATCAAAATAAAAAAAAACCCAGTTCAAAAATCATTGAAAGAAGAAATAAAGAAAGAAAGATTATTGAAAAGAGAAGAAGTGAAGTGAATAAGAGAGGCAAGAGAGGGGAATTAAAGAGATAGGATAAGGGGGTATAGAAAAGGGAGGGTTGGGTACGGTGGATTTGAGAGCAATATTGGCCTCTCCTTGTTGCTAAAATCTTGATTGCGCCTCATAAAACAACAACAACAAGAGAAACCCATGCACCATTTCTCAACAAACAACAAATTTTGTGGGGACACTTTCTGTGACCGTTCGTTGGTCGCCACGTGGCCCGATCTGGTGGGCTGCAACTTGAGCTGTATGTTGCCGAGCATGTTTTTTGTTTTATCGTACGTTGGGGTCTTTGGTATTGCCTACATGGTTTGTTAATGGTGATTAACTCGAGTTTTTACAATTGTGACCAATGAAAATATACACCTTTTGGGAGACCCATGTCGGATTTAAATATAGTTAAAGTAAAGCTCCAGTGAACCAGATCGATAATAAAAAATATATACACATCTTGTGACTTGTATCATCGAGCTTTTATAAAAAGAAAAAAAATGGGTTATAAATATAAATTTGTCTCTGAATTCATACTATTTTAATCTATCAGTACACATGATATAATTTGTGTTAAAAGACTTTTTATGACATCAGATGGCCCGATCGTTTATAGTTTCCCTTGATTGTGGAATCGAATTTATAACCATTTGAGTCTTCTAGCATTTATGACAAAATATGCATAGGGTTTTTTTTCATATCAAAAAATGCTACTTTTGTAATTTTTGAAAAAATTGCTAATTTGTTTGGAATGGGTTTGATATATATTGCCAGATTTTATTTTATTTTATTTACTTTTATGACATTTTGAGGGTGATTTTGTGCTTGTTTAATTTTGGTTATTTACAATGTAGACTTCCTAGAGAACCAAATTGCTATTTCTGACAAATAAAAAAACATTTCATCATTGTTTCCTTTTAAAACCCATGTAGGGGGCAAGAACGGAAGAACCATTTCTGAAATTCGGTTACTTGTTTTGTTTTGCACAATTTATTGTGAAACAAATTTCTTACAAATTAAAATAACAACTTATAATTGGACCACCGTCGGAATTATTACCAAGTAAACAGGAAAATTTTCACCAACCTCCATCTCTCATTTTACTTCTATAATTTCATCACTTACGAATAACCAATTTTAGGTTGTCTTTGCTAGACATGATAATTAAACAGTAAAAAGTCAAATACTAAATTTTATGTATACTATTACTAAAAATGTTTCAACTAATACTAACTGTTTACTAAATTTAAAAATAATATACCGTATTTTAATTTGTTATGTGAATCCAAAGGAGGCATGGACAGAAGGAAGTGAATAGCGTTGGATTTTAAATCCGATCCGCCCGTATCAGTATAGATGTGAATAAATTTGGTGTTAACTTTAGACCTGATATATTCATATTAATATCGATATAGGTTAAAGTGGACAATATGTATGAATACATGTTAATCGAATAATTAATTGAGGGGTTAAAAATCCAATAATAATATTACTATGTGAAGCGGTGCATTAAATTGCACCTACTCCACTCAGTAGGTGCAGACGATGCATTAAATTGTACCTACTCCACACAGCAGATGCAAAGTCCTGTAAAAGGACTCATTTTAGTGAAAAGGTAATTCTCTCCGTATAGAAATATTATATAATTTTGTCTCTATTTTTTTTAGTTCGTGGTTCGTATAACATTTTTCTATAAGGTATAATTCGTTATCGACCGGTAATACGTAGTTCTCGATCATACTCTTTCAGCTGCGTTTTATGAAGACGTTTTCTATACCGAAAAAGGTACTTAACTGTCTTTTACTCTATATATAATATATTGATATTATATTCCAATATTAGTATCAGAGCTATACACTATGTATTCGGTCATTTTTTAAAAATCGATTTCGAACCACATATATTTTATTTTGTGTAAAATCATATTTTTGAGATAAAATGATTTTAGAGAGATAAATTTTGGACTGATTTTATGTAAAAATCAGTATAAATAACTTGAAGAGTTTTTTTATTATATATATTTATATATATAACTTTCTATTTTTATTCCACTCCTAGGTTTAGGAGTTTATATGTCAAACTCCATCTTCTGGTTGTCAAACGGCTCCACCAACGAATTTATAGTACCCAAAAACCTAGGGGTAGCCGGAACCCGGCCGCCTGAAAATGTCTATAGGATGGCGAGTGGACCCCACTCTCCAATGAGGTGGAGAGTGAAGTCATTTTCCGGAGACGTTTAACCATCGATTTTTTGCAGTTTTATAGCTTTTAATATTTCATATTTTTTAGTGAATTTTATTTAATTTTTTGATGAACAGAAAATTAATTCTTAATATTTTGATTAACTAAAAATTAATTTAAACTCATTTATGTTCAATAAACATATTTTGATCAAATTAATAACACTATGAGAATAAGTTTCTCTGTTACTTAAAAATAAATATTTGAGGATATTTATTAATTTTATAATTTATCATATGAGTATAATAAATTGTATGTACTTAAGATGTAAGTACTAATATATATGAAATTGGAATCTCTATTTGTTAAATTGTTAAGAACTAGTTCTTAATTTAAAAATAAATATTTGAGAATATTTATTAATTGTTGTCAATTTATTCTATGTGTATAATTTATTGCAGGTACTTAAAGAAGAAGTACCAAATGGAAATTTTGAATGAGTTCAAAATCCATGTAATAGATATTTGTTAATATTTATTTATAAAATTTATTATTGTACAATTTATTATATGAGCTTAATATATTGTAAATACTGTAAGTGACAATATTAATGAATTTTTATTCTTGCAATAAGTTATAAGAATATTGATATTTAATATGCATGTATATGAATTTAAAAAACTTCTTCATTAGAAAAGAGGGGGTGATTAGAGCCTATATGACTCTTTTTCAAATTGAATTATAATAAAAAAAATTTGCTAATAATTTATTGGTTGTATGTTGAATATTCATGTATTGTTCATATTCAAAAATCGTGCTCATGCAAAGAAATTATAAGAATGAGTTCATACAATATAATTAATATCGATTGTGGTTGAATTAATTAAATAAATAAAATGGGACCCAAGTGCAACTGAGAGAATGGGCATTAAAAGATTATATATGCTATAATGTAACATACATGAATATAGAATCCTACACCATAGTTTTGGCTAAAGTTCAAGGAGGGAACAAATGTTTAGCATAGATTGGACAAAGGTCCATGTGGGCTAACAAAAGGAAAAATTAAAAAACTATTATCTACTCTCTGCTAATATCATAAAAGCATATAAGATGCTCATAAATTATATCAAAATATTAGTATTTTGATAATAAAATCCACCCAAATAAGTTGGAGGGTAAGAGTCCAATGTTGATTATTACGTTAATAACGAGACATTTT
This sequence comes from Euphorbia pulcherrima, assembly GCA_947683365.1. Classification (NCBI taxonomy): domain Eukaryota; kingdom Viridiplantae; phylum Streptophyta; class Magnoliopsida; order Malpighiales; family Euphorbiaceae; genus Euphorbia; species Euphorbia pulcherrima. The sequence continues at coordinate 14,182,417 of CANTUS010000016.1, forward strand.
ATGTATTTATTGAAAATAGTTTCAATAAACATGAATAAAAGCATAAGCGCTTTTATTAATAAAAAAAAGGCAAAGAGGTGGCTTATGAGCCTAATGACATTTGAAATGAAAGAAATAGATACATATTTCAAAAGTTAAATATCTTAAATTCTGATTAAGATTGTGAATTTAATATCAAAGATATATCTAGTTAACTCAAGTGTGAGTAAATTTGTATCTTCAATATATCATACAGAATATAATTCATTTATGAATTGTTGACTCAAGTATCATCATGTAGTGAGGACAGAGGATCCTTTATATTTTTTTAAGTAATCCTGTATAGATAGAAGTATCTATGTAGAAATCAACTTGAAAGTTGAAATCACAGGAATTAATGTATTGTTATGTCTATAAAGTTAGATGTACAATGATTATACATGATATCCTATTTCTTTCAAAATTTTAAGGAATCTCATTTTTGTTACAATTGTGTTCAATATAAGATTCAACTTGTACTTTGAAAATAATAGTTCAAAGTTGTGTTGGACCATATTTTGAATGATTGAATAATTTTTTTCTTTTGGATATTGATCCAAAAAGAAATAATAAAGACATATTTTCAATTGTTTCTACTTCTATATGTGATTGAAATAGTAATACAATTTGATGACATATTACATTAAACTGTGTTGTCTTAATTTGAATGAGTAGAATAAGTCAAAGAATGTTTAATCATAAATTCAAATAAGTTTGAATATTTTATTTTTGTCATCTATAAGAAAATATATAAATATCATTCAAAAGGCAAATGATTTCCTTTTATAATTAATACATTAGTGATCTGATTGGAAGTGAGGGCCAAAAAAAGGTATGTGGCCTATTATATTTCATCACTCTCATTATATATTGTATAATGTATAGTCTTGATTAATTGATATCTCATAAGATTATAGCTATGTACTGGTTCAAATGGTTTATGAACCTTGTTGAGAATCAACTAGTTTAAAATTAAAGCTTTGAGAACTGACTGTGGCCAGATATATTTAATTATGATAAAATTCAAGCTTTATGTGATGAAAATGAAATTGAACACAAGTATTCAATTTCTTTCACTCAACACAACGGTGATGTTAAGAGAAGAATATGACTCTTCTCAGTGTGGTTAAATCAATGGTGGTTGTAACAGATTTATTTTTTTCCTACTGAGGAGATATCCTATTAACAACCACAAAAAGTTTTAACCAAGTGCCTTCTGAATTTGTCACTTCCACTACTTATGAGTTGTACACACGTCAAAAACCTAATGTTTGTAACCATAACCAAGGAAAGGTTACAAATTCTTTCACCCATGATACATTGAGCCAGTATTAGTTACTACACTTAGGATGCAAAAGTGCATTTTTTAAAAGTATCATAACATGTCAAAAGGACATGTCGCAATGGGAGAAAAAAACAAAGTGACAAAATTCATATCAAGTATTGTTGTCTTCTTAGAAAATAAGTTCACTAAGTTAGATGAGTTGAACCATTATTTAGTATACCATTTTCCTTAAAATTGATGAACGTATCTCTCCATTCGAGTGGGAGAAATTTTGAGGTCCATGAATATTTTCAAAAACCTTAAAACATTACGAATGATCGAGATCAAGGTCTTGACCAATTTTCTATATATTTTGTAATTAGATAGATCTAAACTTCAGTGGGAGTATGGAATATGGTTCAAGTAGAATTTTGAAAAATGTCTGAGATATTTTTTAAAATTTGGAACTGCGGAAAAATAGTTGAATATCGTCGATTAAAAATAGTTGAATATCGTCGATTGATGTATTGATGACATGACTATTTTGCTTTAATTATTCAGTTCATAAAATGATGATGAGAGAAAGAGACTCTCTCATTCCCACAAAAGAATAATGGATTAAAACTATGGAAAAACAATGGCTTTCGTGAAGTCCAACAGAGTTTATGAACTCGTTGGTTAGTCATAGGGAAGAAAGGCTATGAAGAACAAGTGGGTTCTCAAGCATTGGGTTGATGACAATATCAATAGATATTAAATTAGCCTAATTGCAAAAGTGCTATACACAATCCATTAGATGATCCATGCTATTATAACAAGTCAAGATCTAGAATTACATCAAGTGGGTGTTAAGACTATTTTCTTTCTCTATTGTGAGAAGATAAATAAATCTACAAGGAAAGACATGTAGATTTGTAACTAAGGCACAAACAAAAGGTTTGTACGTTGAAAAATGATCAATTTATTGCCTCAAATATTCTTGCAAGATCAAGAAATATTCGATTCTATAATAAGATCGAATAGATTTATTAGTATGTCATTGCATATCAATGACATTCTGATAGCTAGAAATGACATGGAATGTGTGAATTAGATCAAAGTTTGACTAATATCAAGTTTTGAAATGGCAGTTCTAAGTGAAATTGCTTATACTCTTAGAATTAAGGTTCCAAGAGATTACTCCCTAAAGTTGTTAACCTTGTCTTAAGAGACATAAACTGACAATGTTCTTGAGTTTTAAATGAAACAACCTATACCTTATACTAAATCACCAAAATCGTAATCACAACATATAATAATTTTTTTTGTACTTATACTTCATTTATATATATAATCACTTGTAACACTATATCTTTTTACAAAATAATCTTATACAAAGCAAAATCAAAACCCGACCACCTTCTATTCTATATGCTTGTTTTGTGAGGAGAGGGAGTGAGATGGAACACAGCCAATCAATCTTTCGTCCATGATATCTACAGGTAATGAGCTTCTAGTACAACTTTATGAGCTCTGAAAAATTTAAGCGCTTTATATGAGGCGCAACTCAGTGAATATAAACAATCTATGAATTTAGCAAATCACATATTTACACACATTACAAATTCAATAGCAAATCACGTATATACATTAACAAATTCAATATACAGTCACACTTATATGAGAATGAATGAACTAGATATTTAATTGTTGTGACAACACCAGCCAAACTATTGCCCCGGGATACATGTAACATTTGTAACAATTGTTAATTGATTTGCCGGCCAACTATGTAACAATTGGTTGACCTTTCGGTCCAGATAAACAATTGGTTGGCCTTTCGGTCCATTTGTCAGATATTGCAATTGGTTGACCATATAGGTCCAGTTGAACAGAACATGTATTGCAATGTTTGATCGGCTATGTCACAACTTCTCTTTTACTTTTCATATATTCAAGTGCAAATGTCTGTTATACGAATCATTGAACTTAAGGTTAGCATATACTAATACAAATGAACATATGCCCCACATACATATATCATATAAATCCAGCATATCAAATGCAATACTCAATTATACTCCACCAATAATTCATATATGCACTAATTCACTTCACTTAAGAATTCAATCCATTATCATATTCAAATGGCACATATCAACATATTTCTCACACAAATTCATATCAAAACAATTCATATCACATTCACATATTCATACAGTTAACACATCAACATATTTCACCCATATATTCATATCATGTTTATACTCACAAATTTATCCGAGCTAATTCTCTCGGAATGACTTGGACCTTTCTCCGGAATCCCTTCACTATTTTGAGCTCCTATAACATACATATTCATATATCAAACATACATATATACATCTTATTTCCTTTTGTATATATATATATAAAGATTAACATAAACTAGAATTTCTATCTATATGACCTTATTGACTTTAATCAATCATATCTCTCAAAGTATTCAACCAAATGACCTGATTCTAGTTTCATTTTACTCTTAACTCATAGCTTTATAACATACCAAAATTTATAATTTTCTGATCACTTTTCCATTTGTTATGAATTTTGTATTTTAAACTCTAAAACTGTCCTATTTTCCGCACTTAGAACTAGTGTTCTTATAACCTCACTTCACTTCAAAATTCATAACTTTCAACTCACTTAATCATATGTGATGATTCTTCTTTTGTTCAATTCCTATTACACAATTACATAACATAATAAATCCTCAAAATTTTCAAAGCCTTATATGATTTATAGGGAATTTCCCATCAAAACCTGTTTTAGTCCCGCTTTACCTGGACAGCAGGGTAATAAAATGAGTATAACTCTCTCTACACAACATGAATCAACCTGATTATTTTTACTACTTAAACTATACACAAAAGGAAATAACATATCAAAAATTTAGAACTTTCTATGCAGTATAACAATCCCAGATTAATTTCAAAACTTACCTCATCTCTTTGATCATCCAATTTTGGACACTTTATCTTACAAAAATCATAGCTATTGATCTACTCATCTAAAAATCTCCAAATTTTACAGAAGAAATCTAGAGATGTAGAGAATCAATTATCTTTTTGTTATAACATCAACTTCTATCTCTAACATCTCGAAAATCATATTACAAAATCATATGCATACCTGATTCTTCCTCTCTCTTTGTTCTTCTTCTTCTCTTCTACTCCTACCCTTTCATATTCTGAGTTTTTCTTTGTTTCATGGTTGATTTCAGATACTTATCACTTCCACAATTATCTATAGGCTAAAATGACCATTTTGCCCTTTTTTCATTATATAATATTTACACTTATACTATACTATACTTATACCAATAATAAATAACTCAAGTACTAATTTAATTGCCAACTATAATTTCTACTTTTATCTTCACAAAATTTCAAATCCCTTTTATATATTTAAGTGTATATATGTATATATCTAATATATTTTAAACCAAATATACCAAAATTAATATATTTATTATATATTTATACTCCATCTAATAATTTCTAATATGTATGCATAAATGACTAAAATGATGTGTTAAATGGGATGTTGCATTAAATATAAGCAATCTTAAGACTATATGTATAATCAGATGGCTAAAGGTCAAAGTGGACCTAACACTTACATGCGTCCACAACACAAATGAGAAAATGAACGAATGATTAATTTTCCTTATATGAGAACTTTGGTAAGCCTCATATATACGCTATAGTGTGTATACAATCTGGTATATAAGCCAAATTCGAGAAAAACACATTAAAAACTGCCAAAAGGATACTAAGGTACCTTAAAGGCGTTGTAGGCTATTTTTTGTGCTCTTAGTTTGCAATAATATGCAATTAAAAGGATGCACAAAAGACGATTGGATTAGAGACATGGATAAAATATTATCCATATTTTAGTTTTTTCATGTTAATTGACAATAGTGTCATATTATGAAGTGACAAGAAATAAACTTATGTCGCCCTATCCATAATAAAGGGAGAGTATATGTGATGCTTTGCTCTGCCTAAGAAACTATTTAATTAAGGAGGTTAATGAACCATCTTAATGTTGTTTCTACAAATGCTCAAGTAAGGATAAATATTGATAGTCAATCTAATATAACTTTTGCCACAGAATTGAGGTTCCATATCAAGTTAAAACATATAGAGATTAAGTATCGTTTTTCTATGAGCACGTAAAGGGTTCAACATGAAAGATGTTTATGTTGAACATGCTAGATCTACCGAATCTAGGTCATATGTTTAAGAACATATTATTCAATAGAGTTTGAATTTTGCAATACACGAGTGCGAATATTATTTATCAATATTTGATGTTATTGAGATGCATGTAAGACAGAGAAATAGCTCACTCACACAAGCGTTTACCCTTGTTCTGCTATTAGGTAACAGATGTGAAGGATGAGACTATTTTTGAACAAACGAGAGCTTGTTGAATAATGGATGCCGTCTTGCTTGAAATATGAAAAACGTTTTTATAAAAGTGCAAGAGTTACATAATTGCAAAAGGCAAGTATGTAAGAGATTATATGTAATCTACAAATGGACTTGTTACAAGTAACATGCTCCTATTCTGTCTTTGTAGCCAAAAGTAGTTCATAAAGTAAGCAAACTAAAGTTAGATGTTTTGGCACATCTAACTGATGCTTTTGTATGGTGGTAATGAGACATGTGCTTCTTTCAAATGGAAAGAAAAGAACACCATAACACATGATTTCATACCATGTATGCTAATCGACCATGAGATGGAATAGAAATGATCTCAACTTTTCCTAGTGTGAGACTCACGCTGCGAAACTATGGTTTTGTTAGCTTGCTATCCTCAGGACCCTAACTTATTCTAAAAGTATAGTCTAATGTGGCTGTTTTGGGAGGAGACTCTGAAGAGGTTAGGTATGATTCGACCTTGAATGAGCTCGATTGGACAAGTGAGTTAGATTATGATGGAAGGAATATAGTAAAAGGGGAAGATTACCATGTGTTCACATCTTAAGTTTCTATGCTTCACAACCCGGGTAGTTATGTATGTGTGCATAGCTATGATAATAGAAAACTGTAGAGATCAAATAATTACAGGAGATGTGATGTGGAATCTAGGATAAGGCATACAATGCTTCTGTATTTTTTCCATCGAGCCGCTATATATCTCCAACGAGTGTATAACATTAGAGCTCTCGAGGTATGCTGGTTGCACAAACTATTTGCAAGTATGAAAGAGACAAAAAAGTGACAGATCTCTTCTGTTACGTGCGAGTGGGAGATGTTGGATTTTAGACCCGATCTGCCCCGTATCAGTACAGGTGTGAATATATTCGGTGTTAGCTTTAGACTCGATATACCCATATATATTAGTATCGGTATGGGCTAAAGTGGACAATATGTATGAATACATGTTAACCGAATAATTAATTGAGGGGTCAAAAACCCAATAATAATATTACTGTCTGGAGCGGTGCATTAAATTGCACCTACTCCACCCAGTAGGTGTAGACGGTGCATTAAATTGCATATACTCCACACAGCAGATGCAAAGTCCTATAAAAGGACTCATTTTCTCTACTAAAAGGGTAGAGAAAGGTAATTCTCTCCGTATAGAAATATTATATGATTTTGTCTTTGTTTTATTTTAGTTCGTGGTTCGTATAACGTTTTTCTATAGGGTATAATTCGTTATCAACTGGTGATACGTAGTTCTCGATCATACTCTTTCCGCTGCGTTTTATGAAGACGTTTTCTGTACTAAAAAAGGTACTTAACTATCTTTTACTTTATATATAATATATTGATATTATATTCCAACAAATAGAATAAAAGAAAGACTGACTGAATGTGAAATATAAAAATCTACCATTAGATTTGGGGACAATTGATGGATTATACATGAAAACCTTTACCTATTTGAACCAAATAGCAATAAAGAATAAAGTAATGAATATGAATTGTGTTCCTTTTCTATAACATATTGTTAGTATTTTAGTATAATTGGATCAACTAGTTGATGAATGCGATTGTAATATTTCATTGAACAAGTCGGGAGAGTGCGGGAGTGCACGCTTGTTTGGGTTTTATTACAATATTTGGATTTCGGGGGTGCGGGGCAATGTCCCTGGTAGTGGGGTTCAAGGGACGGTAGCGCCCCCTGCTGGCTCGAAAATTTTTTATTTTGAACAAAAGTTTCCTCGTAAAAAAATCCTTTTTTGGATGAATTTTTTGAAAATTACGTATTTATTTTAACCCCAAAAAATTCATGTTTCTGGGCATAACTGCACGCGAATCGTCACGAATTGGCAATGCAGACAGACTTACGGTTCATGATATTTTCACAGCTAGCTTTTCATTCAAAATTCTTGATTTTTTCTAATTTTATCACAACTTCAGATTTATCTAAGTATTGTACTTTATGTCTGAAACATTTATCAAATTGGTAATGACTAAAAAGCAAACATTGGGATCCTCTGAAGTTGCAAAACAACATTAGAGTAAAGTTGAGCAATATCTAACCATTCCTCACTCTTTGTATGGCTAAAATTGATTACACAACTTCCAACAAAATTATTCTCTCACTTATTTTCTTTTTATCTCTCCGTAACTTTACTTTAAAGTTATCGTGCAGAATCCTTTTCTGAAAAGCATATACTTTATTTTTCTTTTGTTTCCATTTTAATCTATTTTCGTTAAAACACCCCTTTAGTATATCAGTTTAAGGAACAAACTTGTGATATCCAACGAACCTTTAATTACTAAAGTTAGTAAGAAAACATTAGCACACTTTCATAAATAAACAGTACTCAGAAACTATTTGAAAAAAAAAAATTTAAGCTAATTATACGACAAAATCGTAATGAATTGCGTATATTGATAATTTGTAATAAAGTTCATTTGTAAAATGTACGAGAAGTTGCTATAAGTGGAACCTTATTCATGATTATCTACTTTTGCATATTCTCATTAGGACAACAATGTCCAAGAATTAGTTACTTTAAAACTCCTCACCTCATGCTATGAATATATTAGTAGTGTTTGAACTTAACAATCTTTTCATATACAGTTCAGGTATATATCATTAACTAGTCTGATGTTTTTTGATAAAAGATCCACGGACCAAACAAAATATAATAAATATGTAAAATAAAATTGATAATCTTTTATATGATGGCAAATTAAAAAAAACATCAACAAGAAAGACGAGATCTAAAGGTTTGACTTTTTGAAAACAAAAGTTAATTAAAATTAACAAAACAAATTCTTACTAGAATATAGTATGGGAAATTATTTTTTCAATAAACGTATATAACAGTTATATTTTTTTAACAGAAGAATTTCTGGTTATATTTAATCAACCATTTATTACATTTCAGTACTATAGTTTAGATGATGGCTGATTTTCTAAATAAAATTTGTGCAAATATTCAAATATCAAGCGAAAATCTTACTCAAATAAACTAAACAAATTTTATTAGTCAAATAAACCTCAATTACCATTTTCATTTTAGTATTTAAGTAATGGAGAAAAATAAATTAAGATAAATTCTTACAACATGCAAAGGTTATTGAAAAAAATTGGTATTCACGTGTTCCTTGCAGCTACAACGCCCAAACCATAAATATATATAAAAAACATTTCGTTTCATTTACCAAACCAAACCAAACCAAAAATTAAGATACATAAGTGCACTATTTCTGCTCAAATTCTACACTTAATAATCTCTATCATATTCAAATTTTATACGAGTATAATTTGTGTTAACTATTAAGTAGTCAGTTCAGTTAAATGTAGCTATTATTATTTATATTAAATTCTCTTCAATTTAATTTATTAAACTTGAAAAGAACACAATGAAATAATTTTTAGTTGTGTAGTATAAAATATTGGATTTCAATTTAGGGCTGATCCTGACACTTAAACCCTAAGTGAAATAAAAAATTAGAGCTCATTAAAGAAATTTTTTTAAGTTATATTAATATATTATAATAAATATTAAATAAAAATTATAGTTTTAAATTATTTTTATTTTAGTCAATAGTCTATCTCATTTATATTAAGAAAATTTAAAAGTTTTTTCTAACTTATATATATATATATATAATAAATAAAATTAAGTCTCTTTCAATCGTGAGCTCTGAATATAAGTTAAAGGTGCGACGGCTTAGAATTACCCTATTTCAAATATGATAGTTATTATGTCACCAGTACACAGAGGCTTTGAACCCCAACTATTCTTATATAAATCAATTATATAAAAATGATAGTTTGTAATGGTTACAATTGACAATGATTTAATTACTACTATATACATTATAAGTGTCCAATTAGTAAATCACTAAAATTCCAGTCAATCACAATATACAATTATGGGATGGTTTGACTACGTTGAATTTCGGTGTGTTCGTCTTATTGCTTGTTTTTTTATATATTTTTAAAAATAGTAGAAATACGGAATTTATTTTGAAAGTACATCCTTGTCATAAACCTTTGACATCTTTTCAATACACTTACACAATATACACACGGAAAATTCTTAAAAAAAACATAAGTTACCCACATAATTTCACAAAAAAAGTTATCTACCATTACAATATGGCAAAATATTAATAAGAACGGTCATAGCTAGAAGCTACAAAAACTGTTGGCAATGTTCAGCTTTTCCACAGAGTAGCTTGCTATGCTGAGCAGAGATAAACCGAGTTGCTTGTGCTGACCTATCTACACTAACTAGGCTGATTTTGAGCTACACTAAGTTGACCTTTGCTGACCTCGTTGATGTCAAGTAATTTGTGTGCCGAGTAACTTTAGTTCGAGTGATTTTTTTAGGCTTAAGAACAGCGTATGCTGAGTGAAATATGGTTGGTTCAAAGAAGAGAAATAAAATGTTAAGAAATTTAAATTGAGTCTTATGTGAGACGCTCCTCTTAAATAATACTTTATAGTTCTTTTCAAGATTAAATAAGTTCTTCAAATTTCATCTGAATTTGGACACAAGAATCAGAAATGCTGAAGAAAGAGGGGGGGGAGAGAGTATTTAGTTCAGTGTAAATCACAAATGAAATACGAAAGCCTTTTTATACATAAAAGTTATAGCTATTGAAAGCCATTAATGATAAGGCATTAAAATCGTAACCGAAAGTAGTTACAAATCATAATTGAAAATATAGTTATTAGCATTTAAGGGTCAGTTTGGCACTGCTTTCTTAGACTGCTTTTCCGAAAAGCTCTATTTTAAAGCTTTTCCAAACTGCTATCACGAAAAGTTCTGAAAATCAATGACAAATAGTTCCTAATTAATTAGTATTGAGATCCAAAATCTTTTATCCAATATCAAAATATATTATTTTATTAAAAGTTTGTAAGTGGAGCTTTTTATGACAACAGTTCTGATAATAATGTCAAACAAGCCCTAAGAGTTGTTGTAAAATAAATTATCAATAAAAACACCAATTAGGGGCAAGGCATTAAAATCATAACATATTTTTGATAAAATTATTTTCTCTATAAAAATAATGAATTAGTTTCGGGCATAGGATAAGTTAATAATGGGTCAATGGCTTGAATTTTTTTATTTAGGTCATATTTTTTTCAACTTCTAAAAGTTGAACTGAACTGGGCTGAACTGAATTGAACTGAACTTATTTGAGTGTAAATTTATAAACTGAACTGTACTGCACTGCACTGAACTGAACTGAACTGAAATAAACTGTATTACATTGAATTGTAGTCCAAAAGAACAATGTCTTATAGCATTAGATAAAAATATATTAAATTATAGTTTATGGAGTATAGAAGATTTCAAGTAAGTTAATTTCAACGAGTATTTTAAGCTTAAATATGCACTTTTTCTAAAAAAAATTATGTTATAACAATAAAATTTTAATAATTTAAATTTATGTAGTCTTAAAAACTATAATTTTGATAATTATTTAATCTTAATTGATTATAAGTTTTTTTTTAAAAAAAAAAATTTGCCTCTTACTGCTTACAATAATAATAAAGGAAAATCAAATTCCACCCCGTCCTAGTGTGAACTCGAACTGCGACCTATAAGATCACAGCTTCAAAGGTTAACCACTAGACTAAGCATTTGTCATAATAAAATAGTTCCAAGTATGAACCCTCATTTTTTATTTTAATTTATACTTCTTTTTTGTACTATTTTTTACTCTATCTTGAATAATTTAACTTTATTTAGTTTTCAATATAAAAACAATTATTTTACTAGTTAATAATTTACTATATCATATTTTAATCTTTTAAATATTAAAAATAATAATTTTTAAACAGTTTTAATTTAATCGGTTGAACTCCGATTAACCCATTAGACCGTTAACCCCCTTCTTTCACCAATTTAAAGCGCCAGATCAGATTTAACAACCATAATATCTATATGTATAAAAAAAATTGGTTACCCACAATTTGAAGTGCAACTTTCCGTCGTGTGTAAAGGGCCTGCTAATAATCTATAGAGCCTTTCTAACAAGACATATTTCTTAGAAAATGGCATAACCATCATTCAGCTCTTTTATATCTTTGATTTAAATATTGAATCTCAACAATCGAATTAATTTATATTGCCAAATGCATGGGAATAGACGAATATTACTCTTAATAACTCTTAACTATTTATTTTAGTGTGTGGCATATGTTTCTTTGATTTGGTTGGGGCAAATAAATAAACTAATTTCTCTAATCGGAAATTCCTATGCTAAATCATTAACTTCAATCTTATATTACTATTATATACAGAGTTTAGGGTTTTTATCTCATGTTTTACGTGTGAAGTATGTGAATTATATTTTATTGACAAGCACTCGAAATTAATTAACAATATTAATTTCTCAAGACACCAAGATTCTTACGGCCGGTTTAACAACTCATTACCCTTCAGTGAAACTATTGTCTTGATTGTTTCTAAAATTTGTTACACATGATACTACATTTTTTTTAAGAAAAGGATTACAGTTGTATTAAATTTGGAAGAGATTGTCAACACAAAAAGGTGGTGCGGACAACTAAACCCCTTTACTTCATCAAAATAAATACTACATTGCATATGAGACAAACGCATAAAATTTATTTTCAAAATGTATAAGGATCTTATATTAAATATGTATAAAGAATTGATTAGGAACTATTAGACTTTTAATTAAAAAAAATTTCAATTATATTAATTCCAATATATTTAGTTCATGAACTATAAGTTTACGTTCAATATGAACTGTTGATTGGGATAAATGCTAGACAAACATTCAACCTATGTGGTTAGTGTAATAAAAAAAACGCAGCAACATGGTGTCATGGCCAGTTCGAGTAGTTTGGATTGATTGCCTCAAAAAATTAATGTGTCGGTGTCCTCGCATGTGTATAGAGAAGGAAATCGCTTTGCCTATACACTAGTGAACCATGGACGGATCAATCCACGTCTTGTTTGAAGTCCCGTCCTTTCGTCTTAATTTTTACGCACATGATACATGTGGCCAAGACTTATACTAATTCACATATTTCTTAACGTTTCTTTTTCCTTGTAAACATTATTTTATTTTATATGTTAATTCATTTGAGCTCGGACATGTATAAATAAGTTTACGGAATATAAGTGAAAAGAGAAGAATACCTAAATATAAAGTACAAAATAAGTAATATTAGCAAGCTAAAGATGTTTTAATGTAGCCTTGTTGTGAGCACGGGATTTTGCAGTCCCTCTCGCGAGACGATGATGACGTGTACCCGATTTCAATACCTCAAAATAAAAGTTCTCTTCAGAATTTTTTTTTATTATTACCAAAATAATATTCCTTGTGAATTTTATAATTGGTAGAATCCAGTTCGGCGTGGCCGATAACGCGTTCGGTAGGAGCTTGAACCGATGATTTACACCCAAATAATAAATACCCTTTAAAATATTGTTAAAAGCCATAAAGATGTCTTTTTCCACTAATAAACCACTTTTCCCGACTTTTTAGGCTTTTTAACCCGTTGTTTGTCAATATGCTGGAGAATGATGTCGCCACCGATATCATTCATGCCGCCGGCGGCATAACCATACCGCCGGCGGCATGATCCATACCGCCGGCGACATCATCATGTCGCCGGCGACATGGCACAAAATGGTTCCTCCACAGACAAGCCTGTCGGCCACTTTCGGCGGAATAAGTCAAAAAGGTCTCAAAAATACCCCAATTTGCCTATAAAAGGCACCCAAAAACTGCAATTAAGGGGGGGGGAACTGAAATTATAGAGGGAAGGAGCTAAAATTAGGCAATTAAGAGCTGAAATCGATAGTAGATTTTAGTGAGATAAGAACTAGAAAAGGCAGGAAAAAAGGATTCTAATCCATTTTTCCCGGTTTTTCTTCTTCGAACTCTCTGATTGTGAGCTTAAATCAGTGGGTCTTTGGGTTAAATCAACTGAATAGAATTTAGAGACCTAAAACCTTTAAATTAACAATCAAATTATCGTTGCAAGCTCCCCGGAGGTGTTATTGTTCAGTTCACGAAGAGTTGGATTCACTACCCCGAGGTGAAAATCCTGAGTCTCATAGCCCTTTGGCTTTATTATCATTGTTTTGCACTATTCTTTGTTGATTTGTGTTTTAAGATTTCGGTTATTTTAACTACAAACCGTTGCTGCTGCGAGAAATTGAAGTCGCCGGAGACATGTGATGTTGTTGACTGTATCACCCATGTCGCGAGAGACATCGTGGATACCGCCGTTAGCATCGCATTCCCCGGAGACCTCGTTTTCTCACGGAACCCTTTTTTATGGTGCTCAGAAAGCCCTGTGCCTGTCAGCATGCTGATGTCGCCCGTGACATAATCGATGTCGCCGGCGGCATCATCCATGCCGCCAGCGACATCACCTATGTCATCGGCGGCATCAGATGCCCGACGGCGGCATGGCTTTCTAGACAGCAGTATTGCCTTCGTTTGTTTCCCAATTAATTTATTTTCTGAAGCTAGGACCTATAGTACAACGATGGAGGTTCAAAACCTCCTGAAAACAGACCCGCCCCGCGATGAGTGGTATATTCACTTGTAATCCGATTAAAGCAACGACCGAATCTAAAATTTGGATAAAAATGGAATTTCCCCGCAAACGCCATTCCAATCTCGTTTTGGCCATCCAATCGGGCTTTATGAAGTTATAAATAAAATATGCCATATTTGTGTCAACCATCCTCTGCAGGTAGATGTATATCGGACATTCGGGTATTTCATTTGTTACGTAGAAAATGTACAGGACTTGAAAATCTTGTAATAATTCTATTTTCCGCACTTACTTTCCTTTTACGATTGTAAATATTTTATTTATCGCTTTAATTGCTTGATAAGTGCGAAAATACCAAAATAACTGAAAATACAAATAAATAGGGTGGATTAAACCGATTAAGAAAGAATGAAGTATCCTAACTTGGCCTAATGAAAAGTAGATAACATCATCCGAACTCGGAATCTCTACTTAAGGTATGGTCTAACCACCCGGTGGGAAAATCGTACCGAAAATTTCCCGGTTGAGCTGAACCGGGTGGCGACTCTATTCTAAGTACGGGGTTTCGATCTCGTATCTTTTAAGCATTACAATATGCAAAATCATTTTCTTCGCAACCACATCACACTCATCTCCCCGACGCACAAAAAGCGGGCCCACTTGACAGGGTCCGGCCCCGCGCCGCAGCCGCACGAACAGCCGTCCGCCCATAGTGGCGACTCTGCTGGGGAATTTCTTTAACTTGAACCTTCTTTCATAGTTTAAAAGACTTTGATGATGTATTGAAATCATTGGCCAAATTAAAACTTCATTCTTTTCTTATGACGCCTTGTCCTCACACGTGTAGATAGTTCGGTAATTTTAGGTACCCTATTTTATCCGAGAAGCTCACAAAGTATCACTCATACCCTGTTGGAATTGAGGATGCCTAGTGGGTGGATCACTCGTTTTAACCAACACGTAAACTCCTATGACCACGCCCATTTGGGTAGTGATTGAGTAAACGTGGAATCAAGGTAAACGGGAACCTTCTACATCAACAACCCTATACTAAAGCCGCGTTAGAAAAAAGCCTTAGCACATCATTCCCCTTAGGATTACCCAAAACAAATAAAATAATTGGGACGCGCTACTTTCGCCATTACCGGTGAAGCAGCCAAACTCCATCCTACCAAAGAGGCGTTACGCGGGAGTCAAAAGGTTGGAACAGGGTCGATTCGCATGCTAAGTGCTCTATGATCATACACCCCCATGCATCGGCTTTAATAGCCGAAAATAAATCAACTTACCCTTATCACTTCCACCCGTGGAAGAGGTTTAGCAACATTTGTGGGACTTCTCTTGTACCTCCATTGCTTCACCACATATCACTATGTATGACGTGAAGTACACACGTCTCATATATGTTGGAGGGATAAGCCATCACATCATCTCTAACCACATCTACGTGCAGCCATGCGCACTACACGTCACTCCCAGGGCATAAAAAGACATACATACATACCATCCATACCATTTACAACCCATTCATGGTCTGATTTGTGACTCGTGATCTTAAGCAGCCCTCCTCTTAAACCAAGACTTTCACAGCCAACCATGTCTCTTCCCCATGATGACAACCGTACCTCATCCAGAGGATAAGCTAGCCTTCCCTCCACATTAGGGGCAACAGCTCACCTGCCGTCTCTTGGATCGGAGATCACCGCTGCTATCGTTCAGTTTTTGAACTCCGATCAGTTTAGAAACATCATTCAGGAGATAGTGTATGTATCCGTCAAGAAGGTCCTAGAAATACAGGACTTCGACCAGGTCATGCGGTCTCCGGGCATGACACCTGATGGCGATACACTCTGGCAGTCACCGCCAACCGCTTACCCTGGACAAAGAGAAGGAGCCCAGAATCCAATTCTCCCACCATTCTTTAACACCTTACCACCAACTTTGGTCACCCCATCACAATTTAAAATCCCCGCTGCCTCGATGCTTCCTCAATTCGACCAAGTCATGAAACACAATGTTGAAGACTTCTTACGTCAATTGATGATAGCAGACTGCTCTCAAGAGGGAAGGGTCCAATCAGAGAAAGACCAGTTCTTTCAATACACTGAATCACCCACACCCGCACCCCAAATCATGGTGGACCAAGAGACCTATCAGAAGTCGGCACCTGTTGCCATTATTCGGCCAAACAACGGTCTTAAGTGTAGAACCAATCCGTGGAAACTGCCACTTAATGTAATCTTCACTGGGTTGAAGGAAGCTGGGATTCTTAAACCTCTTCATGAATTCAATCCCCCCATGAGAGAAGAAGGAAAAGGCTTTTGCAGATATCACATGTTGTCGGGTCATAACACCAACCAATACAAAGCTTTGGTCCGTACCATCCAACGACTGGTGGATGAAAAGAAGATTACCGACCCTGAAAGGGCATCCTACCCTATACCAGAGTCTGGCAATCGGACACGGATGATTAATCCCGGCTTTTCCAAACAACGGAAAGCTCCTCAAGATCTCATCAAGGCCATCTACTCAAATGGTGGGGGAAAATCGCGCTCTGATGGTGAAGACGAAGAATCCCGATTTGCAATCCTTGGAGTTCAGACCTTTTAGCTCCATGAGCCACTTCCATTTTTCTTACTTATGATTGTGTCTGTACCCTTTGATCGACGTCTCCATATGAGCATACGTACGACGCTTTCAGTGTGTAAGATTTTTTTTATTGAATGGAATTAAACTGAGTACATTATGTGGTAATCAAATCCAATAATTTAAACCCTGTCAAACACATGAGGGATAATAAAGTGCTTAAAGACCATAATAATGCTTTTGCTCAATAATCGGATTGTTGAAGCTCCATGGGTCCCTTCTAGAATTGACACAACGACCCTACATCGGTACACCTTCAAGCCACCAAAGAAGTATCAATCGATCCCCCAAAATAGAGAATCAAGGCTTACACCCAACGGAGCTCGACCTCCATCAAATAAACATCGTAGCCAAAATCTCATACCAACATCACCACCAAGAACACGACCAAATTTGAGGAGAAACACAACACCTCTTCACCCGGTACAAATCAACCCCATCGAACCCTTCGGCTAACAAAGGTCAGGGGGCAACCACTTCCAAAGACACCAAGTCTAAAGGCAAACACCTTCATCCCACAAGCCACGAAGACGATTGTGCAACAAATGTCGCAATCAGCTTACCAAATGAACCAACAAGGCAAACAACCACTACAAAGGCACCAAACAAAAGGTCCTTAAGCCGAACATCACTTGTTCATAACCCATCACCCCTAACACAGAATACGAGTTTAGGCCTAAAAGGACTCTGCAGACCACGAATTGAAGGAGCAATCAAAATAGCGATCAGGACGACAATCAAACCAATCGATGAAGCTTTGGAGTAAGCACCAAAAAACTCCTGCAAACTAAACGGCTTGCAATAAGGTCAGCCAGCAACTCCCGACGTAACTTTGAAGGTCAGAATGAACTGGGTGATCCAGGCGAAAATCGAACGGGCACTAAGGAACTTGGGGAATCTGCAAAAGCACAACTATGCGTACAAGAGCAAATCAGATACCCTATGCCCTTTCCAAGAGTCATAGACCCAGCACTAAAAAGTTTAAGACCTTCCGGTACTAAGGATTGAAGAGACCATCATATGATCGGAAATGGCACCAAATAAGCGAGGCTGTTAGAAGTCATGAGCGTAGAAGCGAGTTCATCGATCTAGTCGACCAAGACAAGCTTAAGCATTATCAGGTCTAAACAAAAGAAATAAATCAGAAAAAGCGGCACACTAAAAAATTATATATACAATAATCGCCCGCCTGTCGGTCTTCTATTGACTGGGCAAAAATTAGGGTTACACCCGATAGTCGGTACCCTGCAAACCGGCTGTACAAAAATTAGGGGATAAGTCAATAACGCCTGTTGAACTGAAAACCCGAAAAGGGCGGTTCAGATGAAAATTAGGGCACGAGAGAAAAAGAATAAGATGTTAACTTGAAAACCTGTAAAGGCTGGTTAACACCAAGGGTCCCATTGATGGAAATGATTGCCAACATCTTGTACTCAAATTAAATTCACTCGATAAAAGGGTCTTTCATATTGGAACATCTGTGCTTGTGATTATGTGAATGCCTGGTAATCGAAGGACGGAAACATCACAAGTAAGCTTAATTGAAGACACTACGCGCTCAAAGGTCGGAATAAATCTGTTAGGGAGAAAACCCGAAAGGATAGTCCATGCAAACCATGGAATCAAATTGGAGCCCAAGATCTGTATTCCCTAGGCACTGCAGAAAACCCCGCAGCTTTTGATTATGGGTTGCCATGACAGAAACGGACGGAAGGGTCAAAAATAGGTTGCTGGAAGATTGAAACTGCCGGCGATAAGAGTGATACCGCCGGCGATATCATGATACCGCCGACAACGTATTTGATGCCGCCGGCGATATAGGATCAATTTGGGCGACTTGGATGATGTCGCCAGCAGCATGGAGTAACTTCCTGGGCAGCGTCAGAAGCATTTCTGCCATTTTAGACCTGTACAAAAAACTGTAAATAATCCTATGCTACATTTCCAAGGACTTGTCAAAACAGCAATTCATTTTTATGAAAGCCCGAAGGCGCAAATTGCTCAAATTGTACCAAATCATCATGACAAAATCAAATTATCGAAACCCCAATGTATCGGAGGTACAAACAAGAAATCAAAGGCAAAATGAAAACAAAAAGTAAAACTAAGCATGTCCGCCACTACCGGCTGGACGGGATGAAACGTCATCGGGACTTGCGAGCCAATCATCAACATCGTCTTCCTCTCTTCCCTCCGTCATGGGAACACTACTGGACTCCTCAACCGCGGTAAACGCACGCCGGCCAGCAGACTTCTTTACCCCCCTACGACTGGTACCCCCAGGATGCGCACGGTCAAGGTTTTGTTTACTTCTCTGTTCTTGAGCGGTGGCCGCCAGCTGACCCTCGAGATCACTCACGCGGCGCTGTAAAGCTGCAGTCTCCTCCTCATACCGCCGCCGGGCTGCGTCAGCATCAGACAAAGAAAGGGCTAAAAAATCCTGCAAACCGGAGAAAATATCAGCCTTGCATATCATGCATAACATCCATACATATATCCCATCTTAACATGTGCATAAAATACCTGAACAAGAAGCGATTGCCCAATAAGGGTATCCCGGAGAACAAAATTGTTCTCCGCAAGCTGCTCCACATGACTCCGCGCCACCTAGCAAATCTAAAAAGCAAATCCTTAGACACCCGCATCTAAGACTTAATAAGAAAGTAATTATTAGGTCTTACGTAGGTTGTATTTTCGGGCACAAAAATCGGGGCTTGCCGGCTCGAGCCAACATTCCTATGAGAGAATTCGCCTCGGGAGTTCATCAACAGGAAAGTGGTTTCCAACAGATTGACCAATCTCCCTTCCACGAAGTTCATGCCCTCCGACGGGCCATAATATCGAGTCCCACTTTGGTTATCCCGGCCCCTTTTTCTCACAGGCTCCTGTAAAACGTGAAAGTCACACGTCAATAACGTCCCTAAACGACTTCAAAATCATACACACAACCATGACCATACCTCGAAAGAACGTTGCTCCCCCTGGGACGTCGGCACACTCCCGCCAGCTATACCCGCACCTACCTCATCCTCCCCCTCAGGATCGACCGCAACATCCCCTTCCAGCGCTTCATCCTCATCATCATCCTCCTCATCAACATCCACGACGCCTTTGAGGCGCCTCTTTTCGTCCTCCAATCGCTGCTCGTTATGATACTCAATTGTATCGTTGCCGTGGATGCGAGGACACACAGGAAGTAGGCGCTGAAAAAGCTGCTCGTAGAGGCCAGGAACGCTAGGGATCACTCGGCCATTCCCTTTAATATAATCAGCTTTGTCGGCCTCGGCAGAGATCACCAAGTGAGGCCACCACAAGCCCCGCGGAGGATCGGCAGGCACCGGTCTAGCTGCAACCGGAAGGGACCTCCAACCCCGAACGCGCTTGCCCAGATACCACTGCTGGGACAGTGGGCACTCAATAACGAACCGGCGGTCATCCACCTCCCTCCGGACCCGTACAACCTCAGCCAAATTCTCCACCCCATCGAACGGGTCCAAGATGAGCTACTTCAAAACAACCAACATAAGTCCATGGACCAAATAAATAAATAAATAAATAAATTTTTAAAAAAAAAAAAAAATTTACCGAACTCAATCGCACGTTCCTTAGGACCTCCCTATACTGCGTAGGGTACTTTGCCTTCCCACCAATACCCCCGCACCAGCGAGCAAGGAAATGAGAGCCCGGCGGCACGACCTTCTTAAACTCCATCGGTGGGAGGATTTGATGCTCAAAGGCCCAGGCCTGCATAAATGACGACCGATCAATCAATCCAAAAAAAAAAAGTCATGCAATAAACGAGAACACATGCTATCAAGGAGAATATCTACAAAAAGTGATACCTGGAGTAGCAGATGGCAAAGGCGTAAGGCTTTCTCCTTCTTTCGGGCTCCCACGTCCAGCCCGTGGTACAACTGTGCCAAGATAGCCCTCGGCCAATTCTTCCTCCTGATTCCCGGCACATCTTCCACCGCCGTTATAAGCATGTAGTTGATCTTACTCCCCGAGATTGGGAAGAACAGCACGGTGAGTAGTGAGATTACAAAGGAACGGACACAGGCCTCCCTCTCCTCCTCGGGTACCACATTCACCCGGGTCCAATAATGGTACAACTCACCATAGGACAGCCGCCCAGAGACGGGCTTCAAACCAAACAACTCCTTTACCCGCCTCACCACGGGCCTCTCAACATGGTACTTGTCCATGTAGACGTCAAAATGTATAACCTCATCCGTCCAAGGAAGGCCGGTCATGGCTACCACATCGGAAGGAGTAATTGTAACTTCCCCAATGGAGAAATGGAAGGTATGGGTGGTCTCGGACCACCTTTCAGTCAGGGCCGTTACCGAAGAATGAGGAAGCTTAGGCATTAGCATGGGCATGATCCGCGCCAAATCTCCAAACCCCGTCTCGTTAATTGCAAGCACGAGCTCGGGATCATTCTCTGAGATGTGGTGCCACCACTCACCGATGGTACCCAACCCCCCTGTGTAAGTCAGTTCGTATGGCTGCAAAATCGAAAACAAAACCGATCAATTCTGTGCATTTCTGTCAAAAAGGCTGCTGATGTCGCCTCTGTTAAGAGCAATATCGCCGGCGGCATCAGCCCATACCGCCAGCGGCATGGCTCATGTCGCCGGCGACATCAGTTTCAACAGAAGCGACATCAGATTCCCAAAAAGCCTTTGGCAAAGGCTGATGTCGCCAGCAACAACATTGATGTCTCCAGCGGCATCATTCATGCCGCCAGCGGCATCACTCTACGCGGGCAGAACCTGTTTTCTCCCTAAATCGCACCCATCGTGCCAAAAATCACAATCAATCGAACAACAAGGCAAAAACCGACCCTAAAGCATGCAATATGACTGAGATATTCCACATTTTAAACCCCTATAATAGCATGTTTTCAAATCTAAAGCAAAATCAAATCGAATTCAAAAAGAAGTAATTCAGGTTTTTGTGGGATTACCTGGATATAACAGAGATGTTTCTCCTTCTCCGGAGTCAGATTGGTGATAGGAGAGTTAATGCTATAGCCATACATTTTGGCCGTCTATGCAGTGGGAACAGAAAGGATTTTCAAACCCTCGACGGAAGAATCGGGCAGGCTCTCCCTAGCCTTGGATTTGCCCCTGAAAGCATTACTAATCCTCTTCATGATTTGAAAAAGCAAAGATAGAAATCAAAGAGCTTTGGGAGAGAAGAGAAAGGGATACGGTTTTGAGAGAGAATGGGGAAGAAAAGAGTTCCAATCTCTTTTTAAACTGCCGCACGGGATTCGAGGAGTTTTAATTAATCTGAAACTGTCCGTCCATGCCGCCGGCGGTATCACTCCATACCGCCGGCGACTTCACTTAGGCCGCCGGCGACATCGCCTCATTTAGTTCAAATTTTGAAATTATCTGACCAGTCAAAGCTGCCACGTGGCATCCATGCTGCCGGCGACAATGGCCCATGCCACCGGCGACATCACTCAAACCGCCGGCGACATTGGCCCATGCCACCGGCGACATCACTCAAACCGCCGGCGACATCAACTCATGCCGCCGGCGATGTAAGTCATGCCGCCGGCAATATTGCCCCTCCAAACTAGATTTTCAAAACAAGCCCGACCGAAGGGCAATCTCTTCAAAACAAGCCCAACCGAAGGGCGATCTCATCAAAACGAGCCCGACCGAAGGGCGATCTCATCAAAACAAGCCCAACCGAAGGGCGATCACTTCAAAATGAAAGCCCAACCGTAGGGCGATCACTTCAAAATGAAAGCCCAACCGAAGGGCGATCACTTCAAAATGAAAGCCCAACCGAAGGGCGATCTCTTCAGAATGAAAGCCCAACCGAAGTGCGATCTCTTCAGAACGAAAGCCCAACCGTAGGGCGATCTCTATTCAAAGCAGAAGCCCGACCAAGGGGTAAATCTCTCTATACAAAGCGTAAGCCCAACCGAAGGGCGATCTCTATACCAAACATGAACCCAACCGAAGGGCAAGCCCAACCGAAGGGCGATCTCTTCAGAACAAGCCCAACCGAAGGGCGATCTCTTCAGAACAAGCCCAATCGAAGGGCGATCTCTTCGTGGTGAGCCTGATCGAAGGGCGATCTCTCCAAAGTGAAAGTCCGACCAAAGGACAATCACTATACCAAAATACAAAAGCCCAACCGAAGGGCGATCTCAACAGAACGAAAGCCCAACCGAAGGGCAATCATTTCAGAATGAAAGCCCAACCGAAGGGCAATCACTTCATAGAAAGCCCAACCGAAGGGCAATCATTTCAGAACGAAAGCCCAACCGAAGGGCAATCTCTTCAGAACGAAAGCCCAACCGAAGGGCGATCTCTTCATAACAAGCCCAACCGAAGGGCGATCTCTTCGTAGTGAGCCCGATCAAAGGGCGATCTCTCCAAAATGAAAGTCCGACCAAAGGACAATCACTGTACCAATCAAATGAGCCCAACCGAAGGGCAATCTCTTCAGAACAAAAGCCCAACCAAAGGGCGATCTCTTCATAGTGAAAGTCCGACCAAAGGACAATCACTGTACTAAACAAAAGCCCAACCAAAGGGCGGCCTCTTCGAAGTGAAAGTCCGACCAAAGGACAATCACTGTACCAATCAAATGAGCCCAACCGAAGGGCAATCTATTCAAAACGAAAGCCCAACTGAAGGGCAAACCTCTATATTCAAAGCAAAAGTCCGACCAAAGGACAATCACTGCACCAAAATACGAAAGCCCAACCGAAGGGCGATCTCATCAAAATGAGCCCAACCGAAGGGCAAACCTATCTATTCAAAGCAGAAGCCCGACCAAGGGGCGAACCTCTCTATTCAAAGCGAGCCCAACCGAAGGGCAACCTATTCAAAATGAAAGCCCAACCAAAGGGCAAACCTCTATATTCAAGGCAAAAGTCCGACCAAAGGACAATCACTGCACTAAAATACGAAAGCCCAACCGAAGGGCGATCTCATCAAAATGAGCCCAACCGAATCTATTCAAAGCAGAAGCCCAACCAAAGGGCAAACCTCTATATTCAAAACATAAGCCCAACCGAAGGGCAATCTCTTCAGAACACGAGCCCAACCGAAGGGCGATCTCTTCAACGAAAGCCCAACCGAAGGGTAATCATTTTAGAACGAAAGCCCAACCGAAGGGCAATCATTTCAGATCAAGCCCAACCGAAGGGCAATCTCTTCAGAACGTAAGCCCAACCGAAGGGCAATCTCTTCAGAATGAAAGCCCAACCGAAGGGCGATCTCTTCAACGAAAGCCCAACCGAAGGGCGATCATTTTAGAATGAAAGCCCAACCGAAGGGTAATCATTTCAGATCAAGCCCAACCGAAGGGCAATCTCTTCAGGACGAGAGCCCAACCGGAGGGATCTCCTTGAGAACGAAAGCCCAACCGAAGGGCAATCTCTTTAAAGTGAAACGTCCGACCAAAGGACAATCACTATATGAAGTGACAAGCCTGACCGAAGGAACAAACAATCTATACAAAGCGCAAGTCCGACCAAGGGACAATCTACAAAGCACAAGTCCGACCAAGGGACAATCTACAAAGCACAAGTCCGACTAAGGGACAAATTCTCTACGAAGCACAAGTCCGACCAAGGGACAAATTCTCTACGAAGCACAAGTCCGAACAAGGGACAAATTCTCTATGAAGCACAAAGTCCGACCAAGGGATAAATTCTCTATGAAGCACAAGTCCGACCAAGGGACAATCTACAAAGCACAAGTCCGACCAAGGGACAATCTACAAAGCACAAGTCCGACCAAGGGACAAATTCTCTACGAAGCACAAGTCCGACCAAGGGACGAATTCTCTACGAAGCACAAGTCCGACCAAGGGACGAATTCTCTACGAAGCACAAGTCCGACCAACCAAGGGACGAATTCTCTACGAAGCACAAGTCCGACCAACCAAGGGACGAATTCTCTACGAAGCGTAAGTCCGACCAAGGGACAACAGTCGACAAAGCGTAAGTCCGACCAAGGGACAAACAAATGACAAAGCGTATGTCCGACCAAGGGACAAACGAATGACAAAGCATAAGTCCGACCAAGGGATAAACGATCAACAAAGCGTAGGTCCGACCAAGGGACGAATAGTCGACAGAGCATAAGTCCGACCAAGGGGCAAACAATCGCAGAGCATAAGTCCGACCAAGGGACAAACCATCGACAGAGCATAAGTCCGACCAAGGGACAAACCATCGACAGAGCATAAGCCCGACCAAGGGACAAACCAGTCATCCTTCAGGTATCATTCCTATCCCTTGCTCTTTCGTGTGATCATACTGACCTGTGGCAGCAGTGATCCCCCGAGGGGCAGCCTGTGAGCACGGGATTTTGCAGTCCCTCTCGCGAGACGATGATGACGTGTACCCGATTTCAATACCTCAAAATAAAAGTTCTCTTCAGAATTTTTTTTTATTATTACCAAAATAATATTCCTTGTGAATTTTATAATTGGTAGAATCCAGTTCGGCGTGGCCGATAACGCGTTCGATAGGAGCTTGAACCGATGATTTACACCCAAATAATAAATACCCTTTAAAATATTGTTAAAAGCCATAAAGATGCCTTTTTCCACTAATAAACCACTTTTCCCGACTTTTTAGGCTTTTTAACCCGTTGTTTGTCAATATGCTGGAGAATGATGTCGCCACCGATATCATTCATGCCGCCGGCGGCATAACCATACCGCCGGTGACATCATCATGTCGCCGGCGACATGGCACAAAATGGTTCCTCCACAGACAAGCCTGTCGGCCACTTTCGGCGGAATAAGTCAAAAAGGTCTCGAAAAATACCCCAATTTGCCTATAAAAGGCACCCAAAAACTGCAATTAAGGGGGGGAACTGAAATTATAGAGGGAAGGAGCTAAAATTAGGCAATTAAGAGCTGAAATCGAGAGTAGATTTTAGTGAGATAAGAACTAGAAAAGGCAGGAAAAAAGGATTCTAATCCATTTTTCCCGGTTTTTCTTCTTCGAACTCTCTGATTGTGAGCTTAAATCAGTGGGTCTTTGGGTTAAATCAACTGAATAGAATTTAGAGACCTAAAACCTTTAAATTAACAATCAAATTATCGTTGCAAGCTCCCCGGAGGTGTTATTGTTCAGTTCACGAAGAGTTGGATTCACTACCCCGAGGTGAAAATACTGAGTCTCATAGCCCTTTGGCTTTATTATCATTGTTTTGCACTATTCTTTATTGATTTGTGTTTTAAGATTTCGGTTATTTTAACTGCAAACCGCTGCTGCTGCGAGAAATTGAAGTCGCCGGAGACATGTGATGTTGCTGACTGTATCACCCATGTCGCGAGAGACATCGTGGATACCGCCGTTAGCATCGCATTCCCCGGAGACCTCGTTTTCTCACGGAACCCTTTTTTATGGTGCTCAAAAAGCCCTGTGCCTGACAGCATGCTGATGTCGCCCGTGACATAATAGATGTCGCCGGCGGCATCATCCATGCCGCCAGCGACATCACCTATGTCATCGGCGGCATCAGATGCCCGACGGCGGCATGGCTTTCTAGACAGTAGTATTGCCTTCGTTTGTTTCCCAATTAATTTATTTTCTGAAGCTAGGACCTATAGTACAACGATGGAGGTTCAAAACCTCCTGAAAATAGACCCGCCCCGCGATGAGTGGTATATTCACTTGTAATCCGATTAAAGCAACGACCGAATCTAAAATTTGGATAAAAATGGAATTTCCCCGCAAACGCCATTCCAATCTCGTTTTAGCCATCCAATCGGGCTTTATGAAGTTATAAATAAAATATGCCATATTTGTGTCAACCATCCTCTGCAGGTAGATGTATATCGGACATTCGGGTATTTCATTTGTTACGTAGAAAATGTACAGGACTTGAAAATCTTGTAATAATTCTATTTTCCGCACTTACTTTCCTTTTACGATTGTAAATATTTTATTTATCGCTTTAATTGCTTGATAAGTGCGAAAACACCAAAATAACTGAAAATACAAATAAATAGGGTGGATTAAACCGATTAAGAAAGAATGAAGTATCCTAACTTGGCCTAATGAAAAGTAGATAACATCATCCGAACTCGGAATCTCTACTTAAGGTATGGTCCAACCACCCGGTGGGAAAATCGTACCGAAAATTTCCCGATTGAGCTGAACCGGGTGGCGACTCTATTCTAAGTACGGGGTTTCGATCTCGTATCTTTTAAGCATTACAATATGCAAAATCATTTTCTTCGCAACCACATCACACTCATCTCCCCGACGCACAAAAAGCGGGCCCGCCCGACAGGGTCCGGCCCCGCGCCGCAGCCGCGCGAACAGCCGTCCGCTCACACTTGTGCTCTAATCTTTGTCCACCAAAAGAAAGATGTTTTAATGTTTTATTTCGATGAAGATGCTCCTAGCTCCTCTTATGCCTGGAAAATAACACTATATGCAGGTGTAGTCAAGTTGCCATGCTAATTATTGTACTCCCGACATATGGTTGAAGACTCTAATGTTAGGATGATTAAAATCAACGAACTGAATCAAATTAACCGAAGACCAATCAATCATCAAGCATACACTTGAATTGAACATATCTGAAACCAAATCATATAATCAAAATAAATCGATTCATTTTGTTATTTCAATTAAGCTAAGCTATATATATTTCACAATTTGTACTAAAAATTAACAACCCTTCTATTTTTTAATAAATTTACAAGTATTTTCATTGAAATAATTTTGTTCGAAGCTTTGTCACCGTAATCTACAAAAGTATTGATGAGATTCAGACAGTCTCCTCCTCCCATACATTCAATCAACGTTGCAATTAAATGTTAGCTTATAATTGTTGTAATTATCTTAAAAAAAAGTTATCAACAACAAAGTATTCTAGATTTATATTAACAATGACCATAGACTTATTCGACGGCCGGGTTATTCATTGGGCTTTGTCCGAGCTTGCTCAAATGAATCGAGCTTGAACATTCATTTATTACAATGCCCAACTCTAGCACGCAAAAGCCCGAAGTTTTATAAGCCGGACTTGATTTTTATATAAACACGAGTCTGGTTTGATGAATAAAAATTATATTTGTTTTATAATTATATATTATATTTGATAAGTTTTTTATATAAATTTGCATATTTTAACCTTCTAATTTTTAACTATACATAAAAGAGGTTTACTAAAAAAATGTAATTGCATGCAAAATTTAGACACTTTTATATAGAAATTGTTATTTTTTTAATTTAGTTTGCAAAATATTGAAAGGAAATTATCTGTGGATTATGGAACGGGCTTGAAGATGTTTAGCAAGCCCGACCCAAATCCAGAGTTTTAAATCAGGAGTTTTGTTCAGGCTTGGGTTAATATTTTGGGAAAAGCACTAAAATGCACCAACTTGTGCAAAATAATAACCAATATGCCACAAGAATATGCTTGTAATATATTTGGAATATTTTGAAAACTTATTAACCATAATACGCTCATTACTGCTCCCATATCAAAGACGATCGTTTGAAAAAACACTAAATTCCTCTCCACAGCAAAGCAACCTCAGATCTCTTTTTAGGCTATTCTCTCTGCCGTTTACCGATTTAATCGATTACCAATATCTCTAATTTTTCTCTATTGCGATTTCTCGTTTCTTTTGTTTCACCGTTGCTGTTTTGATTTGCTTGGTTCATCACTCTTGCTGCCAATTAATGGTGGTTTTGCTTTGATTCTTTCTATCCTGAGAACTGAAAGAGGGTTTTTTCAGCTGCTTCTTCCACAGTGAACGACCTTTTATCTGTAATTTTTAGCCCTATTTCTCCTTTGATTTTATTTACTGTCTCGTTGTCTTGATCCTTTTTCTATTGTCTTTTTGATTATGATAGCTCTTGAATTTGATCCAAAGCCTATTTCTAGTCTCGGTTCTAGTTTTCTAGCTTATAATAATATTTTTGTGCAGGTGAGATTGACTTGAAAAATTAAGCATAGTGCAGAGGACCTGGGGCATAGTGAAAAGTGATGACTTGGAATGAGATTGATCTGTTGCATGAGAAAATGTTCCTTTTTCTATTTTGGTTCTATGGTATACATAAATTTGTATTATAGGAAACCTGTATTCTTTGAAACATGTAAAGTAGATTAGTTGGAAGTTGATGAACAATAAACTTCAAATTAATGTAACAAATACTTTATTAATGGCAGCAGTATTCTTTTATTTATTCTCAACTCAACAGATCTATCACTAGTCAGTAATTGATGGTTGGGGTTTTTTTTGTTGTTGTTACATGGAGCTTTGAATCCCATCTACTACATTATTTTGGTTGAATTAGTCATATATCAGAAAAATATCAGATACATATCTGATATATTTCTTATACATATCTGTTATAATTCTAATATAAGTCTTTTTGTATTTGCAATGTTTATTGAACTGTTATATATCTACTATATATCTGTTTCTGCTGCATTTTTTTGTTTCAACATTGATTTGGATGTTCTTTTGTATATATTATACATCTATTATACATCTACTACAAATCTGTTATATATTTAATATAAAATCTGTCATATATTAGAATTATAACAGAAATATATCAGATACATATCTGATATATATATGTTATAATTCTAATATAAGTTTCTTTGTATCTGTAATGCTCATTGAACTGTTATATATATATATATATAAACTTCAAATTAATGTAACAAATACTTTATTAATGGCAGCAGTATTCTTTTATTTATTCTCAACTCAACAGATCTATTACTAGTCAGTAATTGATGGTTGGGGTTTTTTTGTCGTTACATGGAGCTTTGAATCCCATCTACTAGATTATTTTGGTTGAATTAGTCATATATCAGAAAAATATCAGATACATATCTGATATATTTCTGATACGTATCTGTTATAATTCTAATATAAGTCTTTTTGTATTTGCAATGTTTATTGAACTGTTATATATCTACTATATATCTGTTTCTGCTGCGTTTTTTTGTTTCAACATTGATTTAGATGTTCTTTTGTATATATTATACATCTATTATACATCTACTACAAATCTGTTATACATTTAATATAAAATCTGTCATATATTAGAATTATAACAGAAATATATCAGATACATATCTGATATATATATGTTATAATTCTAATATAAGTTTCTTTGTATCTGTAATGCTCATTGAACTGTTATATATATATATATATATATATATATATATGTATATAAACTTCAAATTAATGTAACAAATACTTTATTAATGGCAGCAGTATTCTTTTATTTATTCTCAATTCAACAGATCTATTACTAGTCAGTAATTGATGGTTGGGGTTTTTTTTGTCGTTACATGGAGCTTTGAATCCCATCTACTAGATTATTTTGGTTGAATTAGTCATATATCAGAAAAATATCAGATACATATCTGATATATTTCTGATACATATCTGTTATAATTCTAATATAAGTCTTTTTGTATTTGCAATGTTTATTGAACTGTTATATATCTACTATATATCTGTTTCTGCTGCTTTTTTTGTTTCAACATTGATTTGGATGTTCTTTTGTATATATTATACATCTATTATACATCTACTACAAATCTGTTATACATTTAATATAAAATCTGTCATATATTAGAATTATAACAGAAATATATCAGATACATATCTGATATATATATGTTATAATTCTAATATAAGTTTCTTTGTATCTGTAATGCTCATTGAACTGTTATATATATATATATATAAACTTCAAATTAATGTAACAAATACTTTATTAATGGCAGCAGTATTCTTTTATTTATTCTCAACTCAACAGATCTATTACTAGTCAGTAATTGATGGTTGGGGTTTTTTTGTCGTTACATGGAGCTTTGAATCCCATCTACTAGATTATTTTGGTTGAATTAGTCATATATCAGAAAAATATCAGATACATATCTGATATATTTCTGATACATATCTGTTATAATTCTAATATAAGTCTTTTTGTATTTGCAATGTTTATTGAACTGTTATATATCTACTATATATCTGTTTCTGCTGCGTTTTTTTGTTTCAACATTGATTTGGATGTTCTTTTGTATATATTATACATCTATTATACATCTACTACAAATCTGTTATACATTTACTACAAAAACTGTCATATATTAGAATTATAACAGAAATATATTAGACACATATCTGATATATATCTGTTATAATTCTAATATAAGTTTCTTTGTATATGCAATGCTCATTGAACTGTTATATATATATATATATATGTTATAAGTCTAATATAAGTCCTTATAAGTCTAATATAAGTTTCTTTGTATTTGAGATGTCCATTGAACTAATATATATCTATTATTAATCTGTTATAAGTCTGTTAACAGAATTATATTAGATTTGTAACAGGTCGAAAAAAAATTTGGAAAAAGTATATCACAATGGATGGCGTTTCGAAGATAAAAATGAGACGAATAAAAAAACTCTAAAGTGACATGTAGAAAAAATGAACGGTTTGAGATATAAATGCATAATAAGCCAAAAAAATTTAAAAAAATCTTCCATAATAGTATGATACATGTAACGAAGAATAATAAGTGTATGAAGCTAATTAATAAAACTTAAAATAATATAAAAGATATAATTTATTTATTAAAATATTTTAATATTTATTTTAAACAAATAAATTTTAAGTGACAATTTCTCTAACATTTTTTTATTAAAAATATATTTAAACTAAACCCAACCCGACCCACCGGAATGACAGTAACTTAAAAATAAAAATCAACCCAAACCAAAGCGATTGGAGGTAAGACAGCAATGGAGGAGCCATTAATTCCATCTCCAACTCTGTAACACTCTCTACTCTAGTCAAGTCAATACTCTCCCCTCACGCGCCTCCCGTTTCTAAAACCCCGCGCCATAATCGCCTTCCTCTCACTGGCAACAACTCACAATGCCGGAGCTACCGGAGGTGGAGGCCGCCCGAAGGGCCATTCAGGATCACTGCCTCGGCCGGAAAATCATAAAAGCCGTCATGGCCGAGGACACCAAAGTCATTGAAGGGTTAACTCCGTCCGAATTTGCCGCCTCTCTTGTTGGAAAAACCCTAATTTCTGCTCATCGTAAGGGCAAACACCTCTGGTTCCAGCTTAATTCCCCTCCCTTCCCTTCCTTTCAGTTCGGTATGCCCTCAATTTGAACATTTTCCTATTTGGAAATGAACATTTTCCTCTGTTATTTGACAAACCAATTTCAACTCTTTCTGTTTTCCATTTCATGCAAAGTACATATCAAAGTTCAATTTTTTTGTGATTATTTCTTCGAATGTTTCAGCTACTTCAACATTTACCTCGAAGAAGGTCAATTTCTTAACCCAGTTGCTTACAATTTATACATATTGCTTTTCCAGGGATGACCGGTGCTATATATATTAAGGGGATCTCTGTTACCAAATATAAGAGGTTTGTTGTCTTCTGAAAGCTCACATCTTTACTCTTAAAGTTTAAAAATCCTGACTGTATCTTTGCATGTAAAGTTTACCTAGTTTCAAGTAATGGTTAAACGGCTTATATTAGTCCTGCTATGGATTTTTGTTTAAGAAATGCTTCAGATGCTGGAAATTTGCAGGGCTTTAGTAGTTATTATCTAGTAGCGTGTCTGGCTTCAGTTGCTTAACTCAGGTTAGCTTCTGCTAATAGGAGGTATACTCAGTAATTATGTCCTAATTCATCCTGGATGTGTTATTCTTGCAAAAGAGTAGGAAAGGAAGATAGGCGATACCATTATGTTCCTTAAAATCTTTGCGTCATGTGACACGAGACAGCTTTCTATCATCAAAATGATTTCCTTTTATTGAATGATCTTCATGCTATTATTGCTTACAGGTCTGCTGTGAATGACACTGATGAATGGCCATCCAAACACTCGAAGTTCTTTATTGAAGTAAGACTTTGTGCATTTATGTATCCATGCACAAATCCTGCATCAGGCTCCTGTATTAAGAAATACTTTTTAAAATTATACATATAGGCTATAGCTAATTTCCTTTGCCTAGCTAATTCATCCACGTGTGGTTCAGGAAGTAAACAGGATCATTTAGGAGATTTCACTTTCTTTTCATATTCTTTTATTTTTATGTATTTGTAAGAGATTATATCTTGAGTAAAAGTTTTGGAATTGCACTGAGATGTTGAGATTCATCATATTCCTAGATGTTGTTATGTTGTTTTAAAAAGGCCTTAAAATAGGAGAGAAATTTCATAGATATAGATATCTTACTTTTACTTTTATGTGGATGGTGTTACCGTGCTAAACCTTAGTTCTATGAACTTGTTCTTATGAAGCCTAAAAGAAGCCTCATCATATGTATCAACATTTGAAATTGCACTTTTAGGCCCTGTTCTCTTGGACTACAATTCAATTCAGTTAGGTTTTCAGATCAGTTCAGTTTAATCCACTGCAGTTCAGTTCAACAATGCGTGGTTACAAATTTACACTAAAATAAGTTCAGTTCAGTCCATTTCAATTCAGTTCAGCCAACTTCAATTCAGTTCAATTCAGCTTTCAAAAGTTGAAAGAGCAGGGCCTTAATCCTGTTAATAAATTGACATGTTTTATGTAACTGCAGCTAGATGGCGGTCTGGAGGTCTCTTTCACCGACAAGAGGAGATTTGCTAAACTCCGTTTATTCAAGGATGTAAATACCATATTGCATTCTATGTTTCTCAAACTTTATTTTAAGACCCGCTAATTATCATTGCTTCCTTATTTACTTGTTTTTCCTATGCAGCCTGCTTCTAAGCCTCCGATATGTGAACTAGGCCCGGATGCATTGCTGGAACCAATGACAGTAGATGAGTTCGAGTCTCTATGCAAGAAGAAAACTGCAATTAAGCACCTGTTACTTGACCAGGTTGACTCAATGAGCCCATCCGATTTCCTATTTTTAAGATAATGAATGTATTAGAATCAGGAAGATGCTACAAAGAATCGGAGTACTATGTGATCAAAGTGTATATTACATGTTAATGATCCTTGTTCATCATTAAAACATTTCTAAACAAAACTATATTGTTTTGTTGTATCCTTGTAATATGACGAACAATTTTAAGAGGAGCGGGTTCTTATCTTGAATTTTTGTTGTTCGAAATGTAACTACTGAATTCGATCTTTCTCTTTGCAGGGTTTGATATCTGGTATTGGCAACTGGGTTGCAGATGAAGTACTATACCAAGTGAGTATTATATTATACCAAATACTTTCATCCAGCAATAGTTTCTCTGTCTAATTGAAGCTGTAGCTCCAGAACTTAATGCCACCGTTGATATTTAGGCTTGCATGCCTCTAAGCCTTCTTTGCTGGTGTACCCCATAGTTCGAAAACTCATTATTTTCTGATTTAGCTTAAACTGGGACTCCTTGGTTGATAAATCTTTGAGTCTTAGGAATAACAAAGGGTAATACTGTAGCCAGGTCCACAGAACCGAAATATATTCCTGTAATGGAGTCATGGAAGGATGATTGTGCAAATATAAACAAATAAACATAATTCATGCTGTAGGAAATAGAGATGGTGGCATCAAGGAAAGAATGTGCGAACATTTACATAGCTTGTTGACGGTTGTGAAAGGTCATAAATAGTGTGCAAATTAAATTGGGGGGAAATGTTGCATTAGTAACTATGAGGTATTATAAAATATAACTACCAAAGAGTCCAGAGATTTAAGTTTTTGTCAATGGATGGTTGCTCTTTGAGATCATTGTTTTCCAGTGCAGAAATGGTGTTTTTTTTTCTTGTCTGAGTCAATAGGATGTGATTATGAATTTTTTGCTCCTACAGGCCCGGATTCATCCACAGCAGATTGCCTCCTGGCTGTCAAAAGAAAGTTGTTCAACACTACTTAAGTGCATCAAGGAGGTAGGAAATATATTCCTTCTTGTAGTCAGTCTTAGTGGCATTTTGTAAAAAGGAAAACTTGTTTATGGAACATTTATATTTCATGGAAAATAGGAGAAACTATCTGTAGGTTGCAGTTCAAGTTGCTGCTGCAAATGACCCGTTTCCTCTTGAATGGTTGTTTCATTTCCAATGGGGCAAGAAGCCTAAATATGAGCAATAATTTTGACAAGCAATCTTTTTTCAGGTAATTGAAAAAGCAGTTGAAGTTGGGGCAGATAGTAGTCAGTTCCCGAAAAATTGGATTTTTCATTCCCGAGAAAAGAAGCCTGGAAAGGCTTTTGTTGATGGTTTGGCTCCTGACCTGCCGGATATAATCTTGATAATGGTTAATCGCTTCATTTGTTGTGACTTGTGACTTATGACTAATTAACATGTTTTATTATTTCAGGAAAGAAAATTGAGTTTGTCAGTGTTGGTAGTAGGGTACGTAATTCTGACCAGATCTTTCCGTTGCTCATAGAAATAGCACTTTGGTATAAAATTGCAGAAGAAAACTAATGGCTTGTTTTATGGTCTTTTGTTTTGGTTTTAGACATCGGCATATGTCCCAGAGTTGCAAAAACTGAGTGGAGGGCAAGTTGTAAAAGCAGTGGATAAACGAAAACCACAGACATCAAAGAAGAAAAAGGGCGAAGACGACAGTGATAATGGAGAGATGGTTGAGCTTGATTTGAACAAAACACCTACCAAGGAAGATGAAACTGCGAAAAAGGCCAAGTCAAAGAGAGAGTTGAAACCTCGAGGACGTGGTAGACAGCCTCCAACTAAACAAAAACCTGTGCCAAGTGATGATAGTGATGCTGTTGCTGTTGATAATGATGGAGGAGAAGATGATAGTGATGGAGGAGAAGAAAATGATCCGAAGAGACGAAGGGCGGCCAATGGTAAAGCTGAGGTGAAAAAGGCTACAACTCAGAAAAGTAAGAAGCCGAAGAAGGCTGCAAAGTGAACTGGGATTACGCGCTTCGGAAGTGGCTGAGGTTGACTGGGATCCACATTTTGTGAAGCACGGGGAAGTGGAGACATCGACTTTTGTTAAGAGTACTGACTAACACGGTTTTTGTGTCAAATATGCCAATGGATTGTGCAAATGTCTACTCTGTCTATCATGTGATCTTTGGGATAAACTTATATCTCCTGAAACACCTCGGTATTTATGAAAATTTGCATATCCAATCTCAGTTGACTTACTGTTTCTATGAGGGCAAGTAAGTTGTTTAACATTTTACCTGTGTTCATACAAAGGGCCCTGCAATTTACACCATCTTCGAAAAACAGAAAAGAAAAAAAAAAATCATTGATTCAATAGCATTAATATATTGTAAATTCATGCCAGATCCTAGTAATTCAGAGAAGAAATTGTGCTTCAAGGGGCAGTCAATTTTCATTTATTTCATTTTATTGACATCATACATGTTATAAAAGGAAGGTAGAGTAGGGCGCTTGAATATTGTACCATTTCAGTTTACCAGATATCTAGAACATTATGATGAATAAATGTAATCCCTCCAACAAC
Source organism: Euphorbia pulcherrima (assembly GCA_947683365.1). Lineage (NCBI taxonomy): Eukaryota > Viridiplantae > Streptophyta > Magnoliopsida > Malpighiales > Euphorbiaceae > Euphorbia > Euphorbia pulcherrima. The sequence goes on from CANTUS010000016.1 coordinate 14,218,797, forward strand.
CTTGTTTCTTCCTATACAATATTATACTGAAAAAGAGTGAGGGAAGATTTTAAATAAGAAAACGGGGTTCATCTTTGCCCTCCCCTGGAGTATAATCTGCAACATTTTCAGAAAGAAACCTAGCTTAAAAACTGGCTAGATAGCCTGCTATACTCTTGATCACTGAATCAAAAAACGGATTTACAACTGATAATACCTATTATTGATTCCTGTGCTGGTTTAAAAGAACATTCTTAGAGCATCCACAACTTTTTCAGGCCTGTCAGAATCAGGTTAAATTTTGTTTAATCGTAGCAGAGGAAAATAAAGAAATGGAAAAAATGTGAAAGGGTAGCATGCCTACCAGTCCTCTTGAGGCATATGGCCAGCACCTTCTATCAACTTCAACTTAACATTATCAGGATTTTGTTTCTGAAATTCCTCAGCCAAGGATTGAGGTAGATATTTGTCTGCTATTCCCCATGCTACTAGTGTTGGTTTATCCCATCTAATCAGCCAAAACATTGTTTCAAACTCGTGTTACATTACAGGAAATTTGAATTTACTATACCTTTCAGCTGTAAACCCATCTGCTATCTGCCTCAGAATATCTCCGAAGTTGATCTTTCTTGCAGCCTCGAGGATAGCTGAAATATCAAGAAACACAAAAAAAAAGCATATGGAGATTCTTTGACATGAACAAGTTTTTTTCTGGAAATGACTTTACTTGGATTTCCTCTAGGCTCAGAGCCTTATTACAACAACAACAACATTATCCCAATGCCTAACAAGGCTCCCAGACAAGCAGGGTAAGGGGGTAAGTACAGAGAAAATTGTTTCCAAATGACCCTGAAGTGAGAGAACCTTATTATGACACAAAAGTTCATACATACCAAATCCCGGTCCACTGCTCGACAAATATGGTAATCGATACACATCAGCCTTTTCCACCTTCAACACGTAACTGCCACGAATAGAAACAAGATGTAAACCGAAAAGCATCCTAATATGGTCATTGGTCAAAATCGTCAAATTTCCATAAGCTAAAAATGAAGCATTGCTTGTTGTCTACAAATTGTTTAGGTCAGAATCTTTCTTCTTGTGTCAATATATAGACATGATTAAGCTAGCATCCACATAGCAAAGGGTTGGCAATGTCACAATGGCAAGAAGAATTTGACCTTCACGGGCACAATGAAGATATGAAAGAATAAACAGCAGAAATCGAAAGATAACATAATCGATAAATCTTTTATCTTAAAACTTCATAAACATAATTAAGTTGGTGATGATATCATCCAGTAAAGTTATGATATACATAATGTCACTAGTTAAATAAAAAAGGATTCAAACTGAAATTGTAAGGTGTAGAATCCAGTAGCAATGTGGATACATACGGGCTACCTGCTTCAATAAAGCGCTCAGCCATGATTGCGTTTTGTGAGGTAAATTCACCGAACAGAGGAATTCTGGACAAGAGGAAACACAAAATAAATAAATAAATAATAAGAAATTTAAGCGAAGAACAAGAGTGGGTAAGCTAGCATAAAAATAGTTCGCAAACAGATTAATCACAGAACCTTAGCTTTTGAAATAATCCAGGAACTGGAGAAGAAACTGTGACTGGACTATTTAAAATCGCAATCTTTGCGATCTTGCTCTTATTTTTGAGTGCCCATGTCAGTCCATACGAGCCTACGAGAAATCCCTTTTAGGGAGAACAAGAGAAGCACACATCAACAATACAAAATATACGAGAAATTATCGTAAACGAATATATGGATGGGATGATATTGTGTCACATTGTATTCCGAACCTGAACAACAAGATAAAAGGGAGATTCGACACCCAAAACACCAAGCAATCTATCAAGTTCCTCATGGTACTCCTTTTCTGCAAGTATAATGTTGGAATGTCAATTCAAAAAAATATGTTAATGCGATATATTAACTTCAGTTGTTAACAGCAAGATGAAACCTGTATAATCAAAACCATATCCAGGTTGTGGCTTGTCACTGAAACCAAACCCTATCCAGTCAGGCGCAAAGCAGCGGAACCCAGCATCTGATAACTATGCAAGTAAAGGGCAAAAGCATATGATCAAATTGAATTCACTAGTAGAATATTATCAATGAAACTCTCACTCGGAAAGACTATTGGATATTAGGACATGGATACCTAATTAACAATTTAATTTGTCCAATTGATAGCCCTAAAGCATGTGTTAAGGTTGTAATAATCATTGAAGAGTAGGAACCAGGCAAATTAACCTGAGACATGACAACTCGGTAGCTAAACGATTGAGTAGGAGCACCATGAAGGAAGACAATGGTTCCACGCCGGCTCTTAGCCGATCCTGCAAACAAAAAATAATTAATTCAAAACAAAATCTGACTAAATTAAGCAGCAGTAAGAAGTTTCACCAGTTTCTCTGACGAACCAAACGAACTCCCCAGATCTAATGTAGGAACCGGATTCCTTTCCCATATCTTCAATCCTCTACAGCCACAAATAATCCAATTAACATTTTCTAAACCGAATTTGATTTTTCAGCAGGGGTTGAATAGGAGGCATACATAGAGCATTTGGCCGACATTGCCACCCTCAGCAGGACTTTCAGGGAGCTGGATGGCGCTACGACTGGATGGATTATCGGTAACGAAACCAAAAGGGTTGAAGGACGGTTCGTCCTCTTTGCTATTGGTGTCTTTGGCACTTGCTGTTATTGTTGAGACACTTTTTCTGTTGTTGATTCTGTGAATTGTGGTTTTTAATTTAATGGAGGAAATGAAGGGGGAAGATGGGAGAGGAGACAACAGTTGCGAAGCCATATGGCCTACCAGGTCGGAGTCGCTAGCTCTTAACTCTACTGGTACCAACAAACTACAAGGAGTTGTTTAACGATTTTAACTGTAGACTTCCCCTGTGGTCTTAGTTTTCCAACAGATGTGTGTTCTGTACAGCTTCGTGCTTCCACGCGCTTTACTATTGGCTCCAACTGATTCCCTTTCAGATTCTATGAATTAACTGTTTTCAACTGTATATTTCTAATATCAATATGGGTTGGTCTAAGTGGTAAGCGACTTGATATCGTTTAAGCAAAGTCTCGAATTCGAGTCCAGTGAATGCAGAAAATCCTTATTTAAAGACTCACCCACCACTGCCAGATACGCGATCCGGGTTGGATCTAGACTTAATTGGAGCATGAACCATATGGGGAAAAAAAAGCTGCATATTTCTAATAGAAATTTCTTAAATTAATGTAAAATTTAACTAATGGATTGTTAAACCTACAAATAAGCAAATTCAAATCTCAGCTTCAATTGTTAAGTGAGGCACAAGTATGTGAAATTCTAATTTTCAGGTTTATATCTCATTCAAATGTTGATGTGTTATTTTTTTTCTTTTTTATTCTTTTGTTCTCTCTATCTTATTGACAAGCCACATATCAATAATTAAATGCAGTGCACCAAAGGACACACAAAAGTCCGGATATAGCAGATTTTTATCCTATTTAAGCATTAAGCAATATCAAAAGTCTTTTTAACCCATACGAGGATTTGGGTTTAGAGTAGTCTTTTAATCATACATTAAATTTTAACTGTCGTCAATTAAATTTTTAAATTTTAACAGTTTAAATTTAACTGCACTTTAAATCCTATAAACCACTAAAATAATATCTAAATTATTAAAACTCAATAGTTAATTAAGATTATAACTTTACAAATCCCACTAACAGTCTGGCAATATACCTTTTAGCTTGCAATTTTATATACTTTGAAGCTTATAAGCTTAGATGAAAAACACATCCAAATTTTCACTGTTAGAAACACAAGGGCTCAACACCGACAGCATATCCATAACCTAACTTAAATCAAATGAGTTACCTCACTAACGAATAAACAGAAAGCAATCAACATCAACAGAAAAGATTAATAAGCAAAAACTTTATTGCAGATGACCTTATAAATGTCATCAAAAGCAAAGTACGACAGCAACCATAGGCTGCGGATGACCATATACCAGCCATCTTAAAACAAAACACAAACAGTACCAAAACAAACATAAATCCACAATACCAAAGTTCGAACTAAGACAAACTTATTCAAACCATTTGCCTGCAGCAGGCAAACGCATAGTAGCATATCATCAGACACAGAACCACAACTCAGAAGCCACCACGAAGGCGGAGAACAAGGTGCAAGGTGGACTCTTTCTGGATATTGTAATCAGCTAGGGTCCTCCCATCCTCAAGCTGCTTCCCAGCAAAAATCAATCTCTGCTGATCAGGTGGGATACCCTCCTTGTCCTGAATCTTTGCCTTCACATTGTCAATGGTGTCCGAGCTCTCAACTTCAAGGGTGATGGTCTTTCCGGTCAAAGTCTTCACAAATATCTGCATGCCACCACGAAGACGAAGCACCAAATGCAGTGTGGATTCCTTCTGAATGTTGTAGTCTGCAAGGGCTCGGCCATCCTCAAGCTGCTTACCAGCAAAGATCAGCCTCTGCTGGTCTGGTGGGATCCCCTCTTTGTCTTGAATTTTTGCCTTGACATTGTCAATGGTGTCTGAGCTCTCGACCTCAAGAGTAATGGTCTTTCCTGTCAAAGTCTTCACAAATATTTGCATGCCACCACGAAGGCGAAGCACCAAGTGAAGGGTGGATTCCTTCTGAATGTTATAGTCTGCAAGGGTGCGGCCATCTTCAAGCTGTTTACCTGCAAAAATCAACCTCTGCTGGTCTGGTGGGATCCCCTCCTTGTCCTGGATCTTGGCCTTCACATTGTCTATGGTGTCCGAGCTTTCAACCTCAAGAGTGATTGTCTTGCCTGTCAGTGTTTTTACAAAGATTTGCATGCCACCACGAAGACGGAGCACCAAGTGAAGGGTTGACTCCTTCTGGATGTTGTAGTCAGCAAGGGTGCGACCATCCTCGAGCTGTTTACCAGCAAAGATCAGCCTCTGCTGGTCTGGTGGGATTCCCTCCTTATCCTGGATCTTGGCCTTCACATTGTCAATAGTGTCGGAACTCTCGACCTCGAGGGTGATCGTCTTTCCAGTGAGTGTTTTGACAAATATTTGCATGCCACCACGAAGGCGGAGCACCAAATGAAGGGTGGACTCCTTTTGGATGTTGTAGTCGGCAAGGGTGCGACCATCCTCAAGCTGTTTACCGGCAAAGATCAGCCTTTGCTGGTCTGGTGGGATCCCTTCCTTGTCCTGGATCTTGGCCTTAACATTGTCAATAGTGTCTGAGCTTTCAACCTCGAGGGTGATTGTCTTGCCAGTCAGGGTTTTCACAAAGATTTGCATCTGTTTGTCAAAACAAATAGTTCCATTCTATGAGAAAACTTGAGTCCAACATTCCAACACACAACCCCATTCAATGGTTACTAATATTTTGTGGATTGATCATCACTAAAATACATCATACATACAGCAACATACAGTAATTATCACTAATATTATTATACATATTCAAGAGAAGCATGATAATTCTTGTTAAATAAACAGTTCATCCACAAACTAAGCCAACCAACTAGTCCCAATACCGACAAGATTTCATACCCTAACTGTCAGTGAATAACAAAAGAAGATGCCACGTACCAAAGACAATAGATTATATCATCAAGTAAAATCAATTCCTTATACGTGAAATAACAACAGGATATTTTGACAGATGCATCAGAAATCGTTCTCTTAAAACAACCAATTCACTCCGTACCACAAATAAAAACTAACAACAATCATGACTTCAACTTTCATATAAACATAAATAACGATAGATCAAGCTGCAAAACAACACAACATACCTTTCAAAGACGACCTTATAATACTTAATCAAAATTGAATCCCTAACCCACAAACAATCTCGAAAACCAACTTTATCAGATCAAGACCCTATATAATCAAGATCGTCCCACAAAACAATCTCAAAAACAATCAGATCGAAAAGTTGCACAAGAAAAGATCGTGAAATCCAAAGGCTCGTTGACATAAACCATCAAAACCAAAATACAAAGATGATCGCATAACATGAACATAAAATCTCAGATCAAGACCATATATATAAATTAGTTTATGAACGAAATAACAATAAAGTATCGCACATACCTTGAAAGAGAGATTGAGGGAAGAGGAAGATTATGCTAGGGTTTGAAAATTATCTACCGATGGCTGAATGAGAAAAAAGGGGAAGGGCTCGATTTATATAGCGGTAGACGTGAACGGAAATGACGAAATTGCCCAAGAAATTATTGGAGGAGAAATCGGCATTGAGATAGATATTTCCTCGCCTACAAACACTACACGCCATTAACAACTTTCAACAAACTAACAAGATAATGCATTAATTAAATAATAATTAATTCTTTGATATTTTCATTGTAATTTAACTAAAAATAATTATCCATTGACACCTCTTTTGTATTTTTTAAGGCTAGGTAACAATTTGCGAATTAGATGTTATTTTAAATATTTAAAAGTTTTAATTTATTTCTTAAATTTTATAAATATGAATTAGTTTATCCATATATTTATAAAAGTGCATCAGTTTGACTCATCATTATCATATGTCAGTTTTTAATTGAAGGAAAAAATTAGAAAAATAATATTTTTAAAAAGTCAAACCGATCAGAAGCTGACACAAAGCATTGAGGAGGCAAACTGATTCACTTTTGTCAAACTTAAAAAATGAGTTAAAATTTTTAAAAATTTAAGGTAGCATCTGACTTTTCAAACTAAATTTAGAACAAGTATTAATCTTTTTATAATTCACGCCAAACCTCATATCTCGAAACTATTACTTTCAAAATATAGCATTAGTTGAGAAAAAAATATTTATTTGACTAAAATCCATGGTTTTCATTTTGGTGTGTGTTTTTTATATATTTTTTTTATAAGTGATGCATTTTTTAAGCATTTGTAATTGTGAAATAACGAGCGAAACAAAAAAAATGTGTCATCATAAAGTTAGACGGTATTTATATATTAGTCTTTAGATTACAATAGATATGTATTGACCTACTAAAAGCTGAAAGTTTAGGCAAAGTCTTAATCTGAGCTTCAAATTGTGATTTTAAAATGTTATAAGTTCGTGTTCACATACGGGTAGATGGGATCAAAATTTTCTTTGTTATTATTATAAGTTCAATAAGATAAATTCAAACAAACGGACAAAGTCCTGTTTAATCTATGTTTGGATCCATTTTCACAAAGTAAATTTAGATTCCAATCAAATTAACTAGCTCTACAAAATTATAATTTTAATCTAATATTGTCACCCTTTAATTATTTTACAAGTATAATAAGTAAATATATACAATATATATATCTAGATGCGAATGGTATGGTGGACACTATAATAATCTGTATTTACATAAGATCTTTTTAAAGTGAATGATTTTTATATCTCAACCAATTCATGATTGAAGTTAACCAACAAGCAAAAGCAATAAAATAACATTATATATATTACAATGTTTAGTGGTTTCAATACAATTTTATACCTAATATATTTAGTCAAGTGCACTAGTGGTGAATTTAAACTGTTTTTATGATGGGGTTTAAGGTTTTTACGATAAGTGATTACATAGAAAGACAACCAAACCATAACATCATTAAATATAAAACATAAAAAGGTCATTAAGTAATGGCAATTTTGTTACCTAATGGCATTTAAAATAAAAGAAAACAAATATAGGATGGTGAATACTATGATAATTTCTTTTTTACAAAGTAAAAATCATTTTACCCATTATCATGGTTGGATATGGAGTGAAATTTAATTAAATAATAATAGAGTAAGAAAAAAAATAAAATTAATATAGAAAAAATCATATATAATATGTTAATAATGCTAATTGCAGAAAACGAAAAAAAGAAAACAAAATATTGAATTTGTATAGTAGCTGTATCTATGTAGATCAAACCAATAATATTGAAATCGGAGCGAACCATTGAAGATAACAGTTAACAATTTTAATTATTCAATTATTTAACGGCATTTTAATTCTTATTCATTCGACCCGATTTTAATAACATTCCAAACTCACTGGACACATTCCTTCCCCCAAATTACTCGAACACACAGATGACAGGCCCAAATCAATTGATTTGCCGTCTCTTTACCGAACTCCCTACTTCTTCTACTGAAAGAACCCAAGTCCAACCATAGGCCCTTCACATTTTTCTTATTCTGCTGGATTCACATGATACCACTTCCACACTGCGGCTTCAACCGCTGCCGCCGGTGGATTTCACGGCTTTACGACCGGCGTACAAAAGCACCTATTTCAAGCTGCAGTTAGACACGGGCAAAGTGGGTGAGGATGGCGACGATTGAGGTTAGTATTCTTCAATCTTTGGTATTTGCCTGCAATTTCTTCTACTAGGTTTTGATTTTGGAAAGGGGATTATTCGTTTTTCCCTTCATTATTCAATTTCAATTGAATTTGTTTATGGATTGTAGTATAAGAGCACAAATCAATTTTGTTATTGTAGAGCATTGGGGTTTCAGTTTATTTGTTGAAAGTAATTTTTGCGTTTAGCCAATCGAGTTAATTCACTCGATTTGTGTTTTTGTTTGAAATGATATTATTGTTAATTTGAGAGCATTTTCGTTTGGCTTAGTGTGGGATTGAAATAAGTACCAAATTACAAATATTGGGAATAAGTTCGCAACTTTATTGGAAACATTGCCTATTGTTGGAAAAAGTGGGATCATGGAGTATACATAGAATTGAGTGAAAAATCTGTGCTTTAAACCTGAAACTACAAATGATTTTTCACTATATAGTTTGACTGAATTGCTAAGTGATGTCATGAGATTTGCTGCTTACTGGACCAATATTCAATTTCTTGCCCACATTGTTTGTTGAGTTTTCATCAAGAGGCTTTATATAGTTCCTTGTTGAATGCACTGTTAAAGAAAGGGAAAAACCAGGTGAACCTTTTTGGTTCTTGAAATAAAATATATAAAAAACGAGAAAATAGTAGATTTGAGAGAAAATTCGGACTGCTAATGTTTATGCACTGATTGTGATGCAAATTACTTGTTAGTTGTTGCATACTCTTGCCAACTTAGGCGATGTTATATATTTCATTCTGCATTTCAGTTAGAAGGAGGCTCTCAGAATAGTGAACAAGTGCTCGATGAGGAAGGCGACAATCTTGGTTTCTGTAGCAATAATCTAGATATCGAAGGAAATGACTTTGATATTGGGGCGAACAACCTAGAGATTGGAAACGACATTGATATTGAGGGCAACGACCTTGATATTGAAGATAACAGCCTCGAAATGGTCAGCCATGACCTCGAAATTGAAGCCAATGACGAAGAAAATAATTGTGACGACTTGCTCAACATCGAAGACCATAACGACAGAGACGATACAGTGCTAGTCGACATTCAAAACGGCAGATCTCGAGGAAACAACTACCCTCCGCCTATAATGGGAATGGAATTCGAATCATATGACGATGCTTACAATTACTATAACTGCTATGCTAGGGAATTAGGATTTGCCATCAGGGTTAAATCTTCGTGGACAAAACGTAACAGCAAGGAGAAACGTGGCGCAGTGCTCTGTTGCAACTGCGAGGGTTTCAAGACAATGAAAGAAGCAAATAGCCGTAGAAAAGAAACAAGAACCGGTTGTCTAGCAATGGTACGACTGCGTTTAGTAGAGTCTAATAGATGGAGAGTAGATGAAGTTAAACTCGAACATAACCACTCTTTCGATCCTGAAAGAGCACAAAACTCTAAATCATACAAGAAAATGGATTCCGGGTCTAAAAGAAAGGTAGAACCGGCTGTTGATGTTGAGGTACGCACAATCAAATTATACCGAACAGCTGCTGTAGATCCACTTGGTTATGGAAGCTCTAATTCTAATGAAGGGGAAAGCAGCAACCATGTTGACCGGTCAAAGCGTTTGATGCTCAAGAAAGGAGATTCACAGATAATCTATAACTATTTTTCTCAGGTTCAGCAAACCAATCCAAACTTTTTGTACTTGATGGATCTTAGTGACGAGGGTTTTCTGAAAAATGTTTTCTGGATCAATTCTAGGTCAAGAGCTGCATATACCTATTTCGGCGATGTGGTTCTATTCGACACTACTTGCTTGTCAAACAAATACGAAATTCCGCTCTTTCCGTTTGTTGGAGTGAATCACCATGGGCAGTCTATTCTGCTTGGTTGCGGTTTGCTTTCAGACGAGACATACGAAACATACATTTGGCTTTTCAGGGCATGGCTTACATGTATGTCAGGTCGTCCTCCACAAACCATAATCGCTAATTACTGCAAAGTCATCCAAAGTGCTATCGCCGAGGTTTTTCCTAGGGCCCGCCATCGTCTTTCTCTGCCCAATGTCGTGCAGAAGATTCTCGAGAATCTCGGAGGATCGCAAAACTATGAAGCATTTCAGATGGTTCTTCATACAACTATCTACGACTCTCTAAAGGTAGATGAATTTGAAACGGCTTGGGATAGCATGTGCCAGCGATTCGGGATTGCAGATCACGAATGGCTTAGGATTTTGTACGAAGATCGAGAGCGATGGGCTCCAGTTTACTCCAAGGATACTTATTTTGCTGGAATGTCAACTTTCCAGAAAGGTGAGTCAACGATTCCCTTTTTCAACGGCCATATCCAACAGCAAACCTCGTTGAAGGAGTTTTTCGACATGTATGAACTAGTTTTACAAAAGAAACACCAGAAAGAGGCTCTCGCTGATTTCGAGACGAGAGCTTCAACCCCAGTGCTGAAAACAAGCAGCTATTACGAAATACAGCTCTCTAAGCTGTACACCAACGAAATATTCCGTAAATTCCAAGAAGAGGTAGTGATGATCTCATCTTGTTTGAACATCACCCAAGTTCATTCCAACAGTTTGACTGTCACATATATGATCAAAGAACGCGAGGGTGCTGAAAACGCGAGGAAATTTGAGGTGATGTATGATAAATCGGGACCCGAAGTGAGGTGCAATTGTGGATGTTTCAACTTCGAGGGGTACCTATGCCGACATGCTTTGTGTATTCTGCAGTACAACGGGGTTGAAGAAATTCCATACCAGTACATATTGGGACGGTGGAGGAAGGATTATAAGCGGCTGTATGTAGCGGAAGTGGGTTCGAACGGTGTTGATATAGGGAACCCGGTTCAGTGGTTTGATCATTTGTATAAAAGAGCGATGCAAGTAGTTGAGGAAGGGATGGTGTCTCAGGATCATTATATGGTTGCTTGGCAAGCATTTAAAGAATCTTTGAATAAGGTCCGACTTGTAGCTGATAAGCATGTATAAAGAAAGTCATTATTCATTTAAATTTGGTTTTGTGATTCATTTCTTTGTAGAATAAGTGTACTTTCCCCCTTCGAGATTCTGTTACTACATGAATCATTCGTAAATTCTGCGAATTAAACGAAGCTGCTGTTTTTCATGTCATTTAACCTAATGCTTGCTTAGTTTTGAGATGAGTGAGCTTGTTTTTATGTATAGTTCGTTTGCTAATGTTGTTTTAATGAAAAATTTATTCATTAGTCACAAAATAAGACATTACAGCTCAAAAAGAAAAAGAGGTACGAATTCCATTCTCCTGTGTCTGAATTTTTATATATTTTCTATAGTTAATCAAGGTAATTTGATATCTAATCAATATTGCTATATTTCCTGCAGGAAAATAATGTGCAAGGGAAAATATTTTCTTTTGTTTGACTATAATAATGAAAAATATTTTCTGATGTTTGTTACAATGATGAAAAATATTTTCCAATTACAAGTTTAAATATATATTATCATATTGTTTATACTTTAATATTTTCAATGAAAATTAAAAAAAATTGTTAATATTTGTAAAATTTGTTTAGAAAAATTTCATACATTCTTCTTAAATATAAATGATAAATACTAAAAAAAATAAAATGAAGTCAAAATAAATTCAAAAGTTGAAGATATATATGTTGAACTCCATTTTATGAATTATTTTGACTTTATTTTACACTTAATTTATCCATTATTAATTTAGATATGGATTTATTTGTGGATATATTTTTTTCTCTGACTAGAAACGAGTCAAAGTGATAAAGATGGAGAATGAGAGCAGTTATTGTGTTAGATTCTATGAGTGAGGAGCTGTTATCTAGGATAACTCATATTCCTGATTATATGGAATTTCTTCAACTGCATAAGAGGTTAATGTGGACATCATTTGAAGTGGTCAATTGTATCAGGACTTAATTAACTCCACTTTTTGAAGCACCGGATAAAAGGAAAAAAAATCTGTTGTCTTAATTAACTCCAATTTAATTAAAGCTTTATCTTTTCTTTATTAATTTATTATTTATTTATTTCAGTTTTTAAAGGTTATTTTGGTTCATTTACTTATTTTAAAAAGGGCCATTTGTTTCAATTGGATGAATTTAATATAGACATAGAAGTTGATTTGATCCATAATTATAATATTAGCCTGTAGAGTGTGAAATTAAGATTTTTCTATTTAAAGGAATAAACAATCTTACTTAAACGAGTCAACCGTCTTGACAAATTGGTTTGAATTTCTTAAAGCAATTACCAAGTTAAAACTGAAGAACGTTTTTAAAGTACTATAGTTTAGTTAGGATCAATCATAGAGCGTCTCGTGATTGATTTAAAATTAAGGCAGAATTGGTTGCTAGAGGCGTCTCTCGGTAACTATAACTGGTTTAGCAAAACTTGATTTAGAACTATTTTTTAACCAAGGATCGAATGAAGGAACGAGATTGGATTATGTTTTTGATTGGATGCCTTTTTATTTTTATTATTATTTTTAATTAATTTTTAATTTTATATTTTTATAATTTTCACCAAAACTTTCAAATCCCTCTAATTTATTTTATTGCAGTTTCCATTCAGTAAAAAGGTTTGTCAAAGTTTAACACTCCCTGTGGGATCGACCATGCTTCCACTATCGCAAAATTCTTAACAAATTTATTAAATTTGGTGAATTTGACACTCGCCAATATATATATATATATATATATATATATATATATATATATATATATATATATATATATATATATATATATATATATATATATATTTGAGTAAAAAACGGAGGGGTTTGAGGGATCAACAGTAGTGCAAAAGATGAATAAAAGAAAGAACGTTGCATCTTTTCTAACAGGAAAAATTGTGGGATAAAACATTTTCCTTGTTTTTTATAGTATTTTACGGTTGGTTAATAAAATATTTTATTTAATTTATTTTTATAATTAAATAAATTTTAAAAAATTCTAAAAATATTTTTCCCGTAAATAAACGAGAACTTATAAATATTTAACTTACTTAAAAGGTAAATTATATCATACACTCGGTACATTAATCCCTAATCTCTATATAAATAATAAATATTTCAAAATTAAATGAATAATAAATATCTTAAAAACCTATTTTACAATATTATTTTTTATTATTTTATTTATTTATATATGAAATACTTAAAACAGTAAAAGCAACGGACGGAGCATATGGTATTAGCTCTGTACTTAAACAGTCAAAATCTAGCCCGATCAAATCTATCACTTTTTCTAGATAAAGTTTCTTTGGGTCTGAAAATTGAAATCAAAGCTCTATCCGTGTCCGTATCCACGGATGCTATCCAGGTTCGAACATCTATTGACTGACCTGTCCAGAAATTAGAAAATTATTGTTGCTTAATTAGACCTGGGTTCTTCGTTCAGATTGCTCATTGCTCTCCTTTCTATCTCACCTTAACATCTTTGTTTGTTTCCTCTTAATCAATTATATAGAACTGTTGTCTTCTTCATCATTAGTAGGTGCACAAACCATTATAAACGATATCTGGAGTAACCTCTTTGATGAAAAATTGAGAATCTTTGCCTTACTCGGCGCTGGGGGAGTTGGTAAAACTACTATTCTCAAACAAACCTTCAACAAATTAGCCGTAACTCCTCATCCTTTTGATCCTGTGATTTGGGTCACTGTATCCGGAAATCTATCTGTAGAGAAGGTTCAGGATGACATCTGGAAAACAATTGGGGTTTTCGACTCAAATTGGGTGCACAGAAGCTTCCACGAGAAATCCAAAGCCGTAGCTCAATTTTTGCGCCAAAAGAAGTTCTTGCTGTTCTTAGACGATGTATCAGAGGCTTTCCAACTTTCCGACATCGGGGTTCCTTCTGTTGAATCAGGGACTGAGATTAATGAATTTAAGGTAATATTGACATCTCGTGTTCGATATGTATGCCAAACTTTGGGTGCTCAAGCGATCATAAGAGTGGATCGTCTGGACGAGGAAGCTGCTTGGGAGTTGTTCAAAGAAAAGCTTGGGGAACATAGACTTGATGATCAAATAATTCTCCCCCTGGCTAAGCTCATTGCTCAACAATGTTACGGTTTGCCATTGCTACTCTGTACAGTTGCTCGTGCCATGGCTTGCAAGAAAAGACATGTAGAATGGGTTGGTTCTTTGAAACAGGTACGAGCTGCTGCTTCTCAAAGACAGTTCGATAGGATCCTGTATCATTTGTTAGATTTCTGTTTTGATAGTTTGCCCTGTGACATAGCTAGATCCTGTATCGTATACTTCAGCTTGTTCCCGGAGGACTACTCAACCCCTAAGAATCAGTTGATTGATTTTTGGATTTGTGAACAGCTGTTTGGTCATTGGCTAGATGCTTTGAATTTGGGATATAATACTCTAGATACACTTATTGGAGCCTCTTTACTATTGGAGGAACAAGGTAATTATGTCAAATTGCAAGATCTGGTTCGCGATTTTGCTTTATCAATGGCATTTGAGTCTCAAATGTTTAAAAATGCTCAACTAATTGAGGCAATAGATAGTAAAGCACTGAAAACTGTAGGATGGATTGTACCAATGAAAAATTTTGTTCAAAATATAGCAAGTGTTCCGCATAAGTTGTTGACCTTTTTACTGGATCATAATTCCTACATTGTGATCAAAGGTGAGTTTTCCCAATTTATGGATGCGCTAACAGTTCTAGTTTTGTCAAATAGTGGGGTGGAAGTAGTGCCACAGGAGATAGCAAATCTGGTTTCATTACAGTATCTTGATCTGTCACACACGTGGATTGATAGGTTACCAATTGAGTTGAAGATGTTAACAAAGTTAAAGTGTTTGAACTTGGAACATGATAGTCAACTTCGCGTGGTTCCCAAGCAATTAATGTATAGCTTGTCTTCGTTGCAAGTTCTGAAAATGTTCCGTTGTGGATTTTCTGTTGAGGAATTGGGAGATAACATTCTTTCTGTAAGAAACATGGATATTGATCCATTACTGTTCTTGAACCATCTCCAAGTGCTTAGCATTACAATTACTTGTACTTCTGCACTTGAAAAGTTTTTCTGCAGTCCCAAATTGACAAGTTGTACTCAATCTCTATCCCTTGAAGTGTTTTGGAATTCAATGTCGCTTGACATTTCACCCTTAGTTGCTATGAAGAATCTGCTTATACTAGAAATCCATCAAGCTGAAACATTGCGGAAACTCAGTATAGATATGCACTATCCAGAGTTGATGAGGGAGAGAAGCTTTGAAAGACTTGAAGAAGTAACCTTAGAAAGTTGCTCGAGTTTACAAGAATTGACGTGGGTTGCGCTTGCTCAAAATTTGGTAATCTTGAGGGTCAAAAGGTGTGAGCAAATGAAAGAGATAATCAGCACTGCGGAGTTGGGTGACAATTCAGTAGAGCCGTTCGCTAAACTTGAACTTATTGAGTTAGAGAATCTACCAGAACTTAAGAGCATCTATTGGAAGGCATTGCCTTTCGAGTGCCACAAGAAAATGAAGATAGTTCATTGTCCGTTGCTTAGAGAGCTTCCACTAAACCATGATAGTGCCAAAACAAATGAGATGGTGATTGAAGCAGAGGAAGATTGGTGGGAAAATATTGAGTGGAAGGACGATGTTACCAAAACTATTTTTCTACCATTTTTCCGACCCTTTAACATCGGTTCTTAGTCGTGTTCAAGATTGGGCAGACGTTTATCCCAGTCCGGTGTTCTCCTTTTCTTGGCATTTGGCTGTTCATTCTTGTTTCACCCTACGGCTTTGGGAAATGTTATTTCATAGTTGGAGTGTATTGTCTTTGTCTAAAACCAAAATTAATAGTTTGTTAATATCTCTGTGTGGCCATGTTGAGCTAGTATCCAAATTGTATACCTCCGATTTATCATTCTACCAGTAACTCTTACATTCGAAGTGAATTCTCCAAATTGACAAGTCTGCCTTGAAATTTTTTTGGTTGCATCGTGTTTCCGATAAATGCCTTTCCACCAGTCTTCCTCTGTCTCGATCGCCACATAGTCTGCTTTTGAGCTATGCAAATTCAGTGGAAGCTGTTTGAGCACTAAGCAGTCCATTGCCTAAATTTTGTTTAGGCATTTAAAGGTCAATCCCGTCCAATATGTGCTCTTCAACTTTGGTAAAGTTGTCTAGTTCAAGAATTTGAAGTTTCCCAAATATGTGGTTCAAGAAACCTTTAATAAATATTGACAAGATCATCTTTTACAATATTGTTCGCTTCTAATTGTACAATGAATATGTAGAGCTTAGTATGTTTGGAAGCACATGAGAACGTATTCGATATTGGGTTATTCATTGCATTTCTGTACCTATCCATTGCAGGTTGATTATTTTTGAGTTTATTTAGCTTACCTCTAAATGAATATTTTACGAATAGCTGACAAAGAACTCCATTAGTAAAGCTCGCTTTCATTCTTTGAAACAATATAAAATTCTAGTACTAAAATAAAAACCATTACTGTACATCATGGACAGCTCACTAAACATCTTGATTGATTGTTTCTTTTCTTAATCAATCATTCATACGTCTTCGTCAACAATAATAGGTGCAGAATCCACTTTAGACCATATATGGAGCAACCTCATGGATGAAAATCTGAGAATCTTTGCCTTAATTGGATGGGTTGTTAGATTCTAGAGGTTAATTATAGAGTAATTCCTTTAAGAAATAAAATATATAAACATTATATATAAGATAATAAAGTATTAAAATAACCTTTAACCGTTAATTAAAGCGAGAGGGTTCTGTCGAGGCCTAAATTGATTTCCTTAAGACATATTTTGCCCCGTATTGGTAAATTGTCTCCCAGGATACAATAATAGACGTTAAGCGAACTCAACCAAGTGTAAAATATTATCACCAAAGGAGGCATAGCTAAGAACCTAAGGTACAGAAAATGAGAATTTGAGCGGAGAAATAACAAGAAGGATTGCTCGTCTATATCTTATTTCATCCAAAACCATGCTATTTAAATAGCAAGATGAGGAGATATAGTGCATCAATTTTCAACTACTATATACCCAAAATTCAACTAGTTGAAAAGTTGAATAGAATTTTGTTAAATCGGTATGCCATTTCTTATCAAACTTTTATATTATTATTATTATATATTTTCTTTTACTTACTTTTTCAATAATCCTCCACATAAAAGAAAATAGGAAAATGATAGACTTGATTCGGTGATAATATTCTACATTAATATTTGTATAGGATAGGTGGATTACAGTCCTTGAACCTTCCTTTGTGAAAGTATATTTACTTTACTGGCTGACTAGAAGACGCGATGTCCTTGAACTTTTCTGCCGTTTGTGTAAATGATGATATACCTCACACAAATATTAATCTAACTCGGTTTTTTGTTCTCATGATTATGTCATTATGGTCGTGAACATCTCCTGGTTCTGCAAGAGTTTCGGACAACTAAGCCCCATTAGTTTCCTTTGAAGCGACCCCACTTCACTCTCACATAGGTGATCTCTTTTGCTCAAACTTTTGATGCACAAAGAATCATTAAAAGCATTAATTGCTTAACCTTAACACGTTTTGTCACTGTTTACATCATAGGAATGGACACGGGGTTACCCCCACAGTGACCTCACAAGGTCTATGCAATTAGGTTGTCCTATTGAAC
Organism: Euphorbia pulcherrima; assembly: GCA_947683365.1. NCBI lineage: Eukaryota > Viridiplantae > Streptophyta > Magnoliopsida > Malpighiales > Euphorbiaceae > Euphorbia > Euphorbia pulcherrima. Next base: position 14,236,746 of record CANTUS010000016.1, read on the forward strand.
CAAGATCTTGGGATCTCCGGTCAAACATGGTTGGGTTTTCCTTCACAAAGAGCCTTAAATATTCATGAGCTTTAGTCCCATTCCTTTAGATGTCTTTTTAACTTGATCTCGGTTTAACCCTTTGGTTAGCGGATCCGCTATATTATCCTTTGATCCTACAAAATCAATAGAGATAACTCTTATTAAGATCAGTTGTCTAACGGTATTATGTCGACGACGCATGTGTCTCGTCTTACTGTTGTACATAACGTTTTGTGCTCTTTTAATCGCTGCTTGATTATCACAATTTATACAAATTGCGGCCACAGGCTTAGGCCATTTAGGAATATCCTCTAAGAAGTTGCGTAGCCATTTGGCATCTTCTCCCGTTTTATCTAAGGCTACAAACTCAGCTTCCATAGTGGAACGAGTTATAATTGTTTGCCTCGAGGATTTCTATGACACTGCTCCTCCTCCTATAGTGAACACATACCCACTTGTACCGTTAGAATTCTTAATGTTAGCTATCCAACTAGCATCAGAATATGCTTCTAATACAGTAAGTTCTCTCGTATAGTGCAGTCTATAATTACGAGTATATCGCAAATACCGTAGTATTCTCACGATTGCTTCCCAATGGCTTTTACCTGGGTTACTCGTAAATCTGATTAAACTACTTATAGTATAAGCAATATCAAGCTTTGTACAACTTATAAGGTACATCAGACTACCTATAACCCTTGCATATTCCACTTGGTCTATGCATTCACCTTTTTTCTTAGACAAGTGTATACTGATGTCTATTGGTGTCTTGGCTATGCAAAAATCATCTGTATTAAACTTATTAAGTATTTTGTCCACATAGTGTGACTGGGTTAATATGAGACCTTGAGGTGAACGTTTAACTTGGATGCCCAAATTACATCGGCTAGTCCCATATCTTTCATGTCAAATCTGGAATTTAACATATCTTTGGTACTTTTTACCATCTTTTCATTGCTTCATACAATGAGTATGTCATCAACGTACAAGCATAGAATGACATATCCTTCATTTGTAGTTTTGACATAAACACATTTGTCACATTCGTTTATGCGATAGCCACTAGCCATCATGACATCATCAAATTTCTTATGCCATTATTTTAGTGCTTACTTTAACCCATATAAAGATTTTACCAATTTACAAACTTTCCTTTCCTGACCTAGAGCTACATAACCTTCAGGTTGCTCCATGTAGATTTCTTCTTCAAGGTCTCCATTCGAAAAGGCAGTTTTCACATCCATTTGATGTACTTCAAGATTCCGCAAAGCTGCAATTGCAAGTATCATCCTAATGGAGGTTATTCTTGACACTAGAGAATATGTATCAAAGTAATCAAGGCCTTCTTTTTGTCTATAACCTTTTATGACCAAACGCGCCTTATACTTATCAATTGATCCATCAGCTTTTAGCTTTCGTTTGAAAATCCATTTAGAACTTAGTGGTTTTGTTCCTGGAGGAAGTTCCACTAATTCCCACGTATGATTTTGCAAAATGGAATCATTTTCACACCTTATGGCTTCTTTCCATAAAGGACTTTGAGTAGAGCTTATAGCTTCTTTATATGTTTGAGGTTCCACTTTAACCATATACGTTAAGAAATCCGGACCATAGGACTTTTCGACCCTTGCCCGTTTACTTCTTCTAGGTTCCACCTCATGATCTGTATCATTCTCTTCTTGAGAATTTTGATCATCTTCTTCAATCATTGATTGAAGATTTTCATTGTTATCAACATCTTGTTGATCAACTTGACCTTCACTTTCAATAAGTTGACTAGATCTTTTAGATCTCGACCCTTCATTTATTTCCTTACAAGGAAACACATCTTCAAAAAATGAAGCGTCCTTTGATTCTATCAAAGTATTCTTTTGTATTTCTGGGTTTTTAGAATCATGCACAAGAAACCGATATGCATTACTATTCTCAGCATATCCAATGAAAATACAATCCATCATTTTTGGACCTATTTTCATTCGTTTAGGTAATAGAGCGATTACCTTTGCAAGACACCCCCACACTTTCAAGTAATTATATGAAGGTTTTCTACCCTTCCATAATTTATAAGGAGTTTTGTCTTGTTTCTTACGTGGTATCTTATTTAAAAGATAATTTGCTGACAAAACAGCATCACTCCACATGTTTTGTGGTAAACCAGAACTGGTTAACATTGCATTCATCATCTCTTTTAGAGTACGATTTTTGCGTTCAGGTACTCCATTTGATTGGGGAGAACATAGTGGTGTTACTTCATGAATAATTCCATGTTGGGAGCAAAAATCACCAAATGGTGCAACATATTCACCACCACGATCACTTCTTACCTTTTTAATTTCCTTATTAAGTTGATTTTCTGCTTCTTGCTTATAGAGTACAAATTTCTCTAAAGCTTCATCTTTGTTTTTAAGCAAATATACATAACAATATTTTGTGCTATCATCAATGAAGGTAATAAAATATTTATTTCCTCCCCTTGATTGAACAAATTTCAAGTCATAAATATCTGTATGTATCAAATCAAGTGGTTCTGAATTTCTTTCAACAGATTGAAATGAAGATCTTATCAATTTTGTCTCAACACAAATTTCACATTTATTTGTTTTATCAATATGAAATGTAGGAATATGATTCAAGTTAATTAAACGTCATAATGTATCAAAATTAACATGTCCAAGTCTACTATGCCATAAATTAGAAGACTCGACCATATAAGCATAAACGTTGTTCTTATTCATACTAGTAGAACTGTGCTTACAAGAGATACAATTGAATTTATACATTCCGTTACATTCATATCCCTTTCCCATATACATACCTCCTTTAGACAAAATAAATTTCTGGGATTCAAATACCATTTTGAAGCAGTGTGCACTCAAAAGGCTCCCAGAAACCAGATTCTTCCTTATGTCAGGTATATATAAGACATTTTGCAATTTTACTTATTTGCATGAAGTCATTTTCAGAATCACCGTTCCATGTCCTTTGACTTTGGAAGTAGCAAAATTACCCATGTAGAGCTTCTCCCCATCATTTATGAAAGTCAGTCCAGCAAAAGATTCTTTGTCACAACATATGTGACGGGTAGCACCAATATCAAGTCACCACTCTCTTGGGTTTGAGTCAACCAGGTTGACCTCAGAAATTACCGCACATAAGTCGATGTCGGACACATCTTTAGTAATTTCAGTAACAACATTTGCCTCATTCTTGTTTGCCCTTTTTGGCAGCCTACATTCAGAGGACTTATGCCCCATCTTATTGCAGTTGAAGCATTTTCTATTGAACTTAGGTTTCTTGGAAATGCCTCCTTTTGGTCCCATTTTGGACTTGGGTTTAGCATAATGCTTACCCTTTTTGGCTTTCGCCATAGCTTGATTAGCAACAAAAAATTTCTTTTCAGATCTTCTGTTGTCCTCCTCAATACGAAGTTGGACAATAAGATCCTCAACAAACATTTCTTTTCGTTTATGCTTTAAGTAATGTTTAAAATTATTTCATCTTGGTGGTAATTTTTCAATAATTGCAGCCACTTGGAATGGCTCACTAGTAGACATATTTTCAGCTTCCATCCCATGGATTAGTAGCTGGAGTTCCTGCACTTGACGTACAACAGGCTTGGAATCAATCATTTTAAAATCAAGAAATTGGCCTACTAAGTATTTCTTAGCGCCAGCATCCTCAGTTCGATATTTCTTGTCTAAGGATTCCCATAATTCTTTTGCAGTACGTTTTACTGTGTACTCCTCATATAAATAGGGTACTAAACCATTTAAAATATGGTTTCTGCAAAGAAAATCAGAAAATTTCCAGCCATCAACAAATTTCTGAACAGAAGCATCAGTTACTCCATCGGAAACAACAGAAGGATTTTCTTTCAGAAAATTTTGAAGTCCCACACTAGTTAAGTAGAAAAACATTTTTTGTTGCCAAACTTTAAAATTCACACCATTGAATTTCTCAGGCCTTTCGGGTATCGTTATAGGGTATGAACCTGAAGCCCCATGACTATTAGGCATAACAAGCCCAAAACTCGAAAGTCCATTTCCATTTAATCCAAAACCATTAGGACCAAGTTATCCATTTTGGTTATTTTGACCATAAGTATTTTCAGGGCCAGTTCCTTGAGTAGGGCCAGAACTCGTAGATCCAAAAGCAGTTGGCCTAGAAGCTGCATAGCCAAAAGCAGTTGGTCCACCTACAAGTACGGAAGCAACCGGTGTTGAACTAATAAGCTCAGAACCAATAGGACCAAGTTGTCCATTTTGGTTTTCTTCATTCTGGCCTTGAGCAATTTCAAGACTAATGTTTCCATGATCAGCCATGATAAATTCTGAAAATTTCAAACAAACTAAATTAGAACAGTTTTAAAAAATAAATAGAATAAAGTACTAAAATTGTCCGTATGACAATTTTGATTTAATTATTTTTTTTGTCACTATTTAATATGTATATTATTCAAATTAAGTCCCAGTGTCCAAAACATATATAGGTATTTCAAGTTTCGGTAATCCAAATCATGGTATTCCAAGTTATGAAAATCTGTTCGTCTCTTTTAAAGGAACATAGTTACACTATCAAATAGAGATAAAATCTGTCTTAAGAATGTTAGATTTGAGAGATTAATTATAGAGTAATTTCTTTAAGAGACAAAATATAATAAATAAGATATTAGTAACTTGAATTACAATAATATGGAAATAAAATACATAAACATAAAATATAAGATAATAAAGTATTAAAATAACCTTTAACCATTAATTAAAACGAGAGGGTTCTGTTGAGGCCCGATTCGGTTTCCTTAACATATTTTGCCCCGTATTGGTAAACTGTCTCACAAGATACAACAACAGACGTTAAGCGAACTTAACCAAATGTAAATATTATCACCAAATGACGGATACCTAAGAAACATAAAATGAGAATTTGAGTGGAGAAATAATAAGAAGGATTGCTCGTCTATATCTTATTTGATCCAAAATCATGCTGTTTATATAGCAAGATGATGAGACAAAGTAAATGCTGTGCACCCAAAATTCAAAAAAGTTGAATACAATTTCATTAAATGGAGTATGCCATTTCTTATCAAACTTTTATATTATTATTATTATTATTATTATTATTATTATTATTATTATTATTATTATTATTTTGTTTTACTTACCTTTTCAACAATACCTTCAACAAATTAGCCATTACTCCTCATCCTTTTGATCCTCTGATTTGGGTCACTGTTTCCGGAAATCTCTCTGTAGAGAAGTTCCAGGACGACATCTCAAAAGCAATTGGGGTCTTCGATTCAACTTGGGTGCACAAAAGCTTCCATGAGAAATCCACTGCCCTATCTCAGTTTTTGTCCCAAAAGAAGTTTCTGCTGTTTTTAGATGATGTATGGGACCCTTTCCAGCTCTCAGACATCGGGGTTCCTTGATTTGAATCAGGAACTGAGGTTACTGATTTTAAGGTAATATTGACATCTCGTTCTGATGATGTATGCAGAGGATTTGTTGTTCAATCGATTATTAGAGTAGATGATCTGAAAGAGGATGCTGCTCGGCAGTTGTTCAAACAAAAGTATGGGGAACATAAACTTGACTATCCCGATATTCTCGGACCGGCTAAACTCGTTGTTCTTGAATGTCACAATTGGCCACTGATACTGTGTACTGTTGCTCGTGCCATGGCTATGAAGAATGGCGTGATTCTTGGGCACACTTACTAAAACTAGGTAGTAGACATACCAGCATTTTTTCTCATTTATTAGATTTCTGTTTCAAAAGTTTGCCCAGTGACATGGCCAGATCCTGTATGATTTACTTTAGCTCGTTCCCGGAGGACTACTCAATCCCTAAGAATGGGTTGATTGATTTTTGGATTTGTGAACAACTGTTAGGTCATCAGCAAGACGTTTTGAATTTGGGATATAGTACTCTAGATGCACTCATTGGAGCCTCTTTATTGTTAGAGGAACAAGTTAATTATGTCAAATTGCAAAACCTAGTTCGTGAATTATGGCTTTGGGAAATGGCGTTTCATCGTTTGAGTATATAGTCTTAGTCTAATACTGAAAGCAAGAGTTTGTGAATATCTATCTGGTCATGTTGAGTTAGTGGACAACGGGTTATCATTAAGCAATGTCATTCTAAATTCGAAGTGTCTTCAGTATTTTCCAGTAATTTGTACATATACTACAAACAGTTATTTTCTTGATTCTTTCCCAACATATTTATCTCAGCTCCATAACATCATACCTTTTATTGCAAGAAGCATGGGCATTTCATGTAAATGAACTCACTTCAGTTTGATGAATTTCTCAAGTGAGTAGATTCTAAATGAATCTCTCTTAAATGTTCGTCTTAAATGAGTAGATTGTTTGCAGCTTTTAAGGGCGACTCTGTACCCAAAAAACCTCAAGTCACAGAGATTGAGAACAACTCTACGTTTAGACGCGTTATTGTAATGTGTCGTAGAATATGAACGAAGGCTATGGTAAAGTAATACTGCAAAATGCAGCACCCTGGAACACATAAGCATATGGCACTTACGAACACATCTATTAATGAAATATGATGGTCTATTCATATGCTTACAATGACAAGAAATATCACATAAAATATATTTCAAATTTTAAATCTTACTACTAAGAGCTAATTCTAACATATTATTTTCTAATATACCAAATCTTTCAAATACCAGCAGCTTCCAGAGATAATTTCAACGCAAATGCTTTTGTACTTTGAGATGTTCAAAATATAGCAGCGGATAAGTAAGGAGCAAATACAGTGTCGTAGATATCATATTTTTGTTAAATGAAGAAAGGAAGTAGCTAAAGTGAAGGTATGTTTTGTGTAGAAATTCAATTTGGCACAAAACGAAGGGAGCAATGAAAATTTGCATTGCTTGATGGGGAATGTGTATTGTTAATTGCCATTGATTTGCATAATTACCGCCATAGCCTATAGTTTGTAATTTTGCATTAAAAAATGGGCAAAATGTATGTAATGAACATCAAACTAACTAGAATATATAAAGTATAAACTGAAATATCATATGTGGATCTCATTGTTTTTACACAATCAATAAACAACAGACGTTCCCAGAGTTTTAAATAAATCATTAAATTAGTCTTTTAAAATACTGAGGGAGGTTCAGAATATGTGAATAAACAAAAATTGTAGGGATTAGAACGTAAATTGTATGGCCAAGAAGAATTGAAAATGATGGAAATGAAGGGAATTGAGAGAAAATGAATCATCTAACCCCAAATTCTTGAATTCTGACTCCGTAGCATGGTGTTTCATCGACTTTCATTTACACTCATTGAAACCCACAATTCAATCAAAGTCTTTGGCCATTTCGTACACACTTGCTAACTAGTAATGCGTGATTGCATGTGGAACATGTTATAAAATAGTGCAAAATTACAAGAAAATGATCAAAAAGAACAACATTAGTACAGAAATTAACAAACAATACAACCAAACCGAAATCGCAGCGGGAAAATTTGAACACCGAAAGGCTGAGTCGTGCCAGCACTGTCCTTAAAGGATACTTGGAGTTCCTTTCAGCATTAATCAGCCTCTTCAATCAAATCGATTGAGTCAGGAACAGAAACTCGATAATATATCCAGAATATATAATAGAGAAATAGAACAATTAAAAGGACTTGAGAGGAGCAAGAATAAAAGCATAGAAGGCAGTGAATTTGAGTTGTAATCCGTCTGTATCTAAAACCGGTATTGTTGCTGTCCCTTCTTTTATGTTCTCTTGGGTGTCTCTCTATTTAGTATCTGACATAGGGACAGCGGATTTTTTTTGAGCAACGTTTCAAAGCCATATTTTGTGGGATATAAAACAGATTAATTTGATAAATCAAATCTGCTTATCTTGTTATATTAATTACCGGCAAAGGAAAATAAGGCAGCAGTTGATAAATTGACCAAATCAATACATAAAAACAACACACATTATTAAGAATAATAATGATATAATATTGATAAAAATAATATATAAACATGTATATAATGTAAATATACATTCTGCAACCACAATAGTATAAAATATAATTTTTCTTAAAACACAATCTCATATTGTCAAAAATCTTTTGAAATAATCCATAATTTCCAACAGAACAAAGGTGGTTATCGTTTTCAAGGGTGTTTCTTATTGCCCGTGAAACCAGTATATAAGTACTTCTAAGTTATTAACATTTTCCTCGTGTACTTCTTATAGGCTATATACTAACATATTATCTGAGAATCTATTCAACAAATAATTTTGTTTTTCACATCAAACTATAGTTCTGAATATTTATTTACGGCTGCTTTTATTTGTTTCAGAAATAAAAAAATTATAAGCAATAACAAATGGTTATTAACAACAATTAATGAGAACCGTAACAACAATTAACACCAACTATACCAAACAAGGGCATTATAAGGTGGTTTTGTAGCTTATTTCTAAAAATTCATAAGCTCTTAAATTTGAACATTTAAAAAGTCTTTATACTCTGCTTATACTTTTAGTAATTTAGAATCAGTTTGAAATTATTTTTCAAAGGCTAAACCAAGTGACCTAGTTTTTTTTTGGACAACTTTTTGCCCTTAATAGTTTATACAACTTATAAATTTCTTGTAATTTATAAATCAACTCACGAAACATTTTAACTGTTTATATAATTTTTATAAGTAAACTTTGAAAACTTTAAATTATTAATTATAAGAGATAAGTTAAAAAAAACACAAGCAATAGCTAAAAGTTAAATTGTTTCATTGTTGTTAGCTGTTGCTTATAATTTTGTCATTGAAATAGCTAAAAGTTAGATGCGGACAACCCTTTAAAAAAAGTAGAAGTTGTCGTTTAGAGAAAATATTTTTTTTTGAAAAAATATAGAATATATATTACACAATCAGACATGTTCAAATGATCTGGGATCCATCTAGCCCGCTCAAGTCTAACGTTCATGAGTCGGGCTTGGATAAATATTTATTGAAGTTAACCCGATCCGGTCCAATCCTGTCTAAACCAGAAAATATAATGGGTTGAACATGGTTTCATATAGGATATTTATTAAGATTGATCATACCTTAATTACTAAAATATTTACACAATTTTCATGCTTGTTAAATATTCTTAACTTTCTTTCTTTTCAATTCTATTTATACAATTGAAATATTTCTTATTCTTTTGTTTTTTTTCTTTTTTATTTATTTATTTCTCAACATGCTTCTTTAAAGTTTTTTGTTTTTGTTATTTTATCTTCGAAACGATATTGACTTTTGTTGGTATTTTAGTATAATTAAATCAACTAGTTGACCAATGCAGTCGTAATATTTCATCGAACAAGTTAGGAGACTGCGGAGTGCACGCTTGTTCGAGTTCTATTACGATACTTAGCTTACGAGGGTCCGGGGAGCTACCTTTCGCAACACTTCTGTTATGAACTGTTGCAGCTACTCGAATGGACATGTCTTTTCGCAACACTTATGTTCTGAAGAGTTGCGACTGTTCGTATCAGGTCTATAAAACATGGCATTGACAACACTTACAGAAAGAGATTTTTGCAACGATTTCGGCAATTTTTGGTTCACTTTTGTTCACAACAAAAATTCATTCTAAATTCTTGATTTTAATTCCAATTTTATCCGATTGATTTATTTGGTGGAACCGCCAAATAAGATTCAATCTGAAAGTGTAAATCACGACTTTAGAATTATCCATACATCATTTTATCATATTTCTTCAACAAAGATTGAGAGACGTTTTTACATACATTTAAGGCTTCATTCTATCGGAATTCCTCAATCTTGCGATGATTGTTTGTGTCTCTAATTTCGATTTCTTGATTTTTTGGAAAACTTTCAGATTTTGCCCCTATTTTGTTTTGATATTTTCTCTTGTTATATAAATCCGATTTGAATGATTCTTGATTTATTGATATCTACATAAACTAAGGAATATATGTTCAGAAAAAACCTTATTTAATTTCATTCGTTTTCAATGTGAAATTTTCGTTTGAAGTTGAGTCATGAAATCTGTAAATCTCAGCTTTGTACACTGTTTAGTGTTTTGATCATAACTTTGGTTATACAATTTGGATTTCTATGATTCTAGTGAATTTGGAAAGCTGAGACATGTGGATAATTATGTTTAGAAAAAAAGTTTTCGATTTGATGATGTTTTAATGGAGAAAAATGCAGGGAAAGTCAGGTCATGAAATTTGGAAAATTCTGAAAAATATGAATGTTTATTTTATTATGTTTTAATTGAAGTTTGATGCTTTAAAATTTAGGATTTGAATTTCTTAATTATTGAAGTTATGTTGAATTATGTTTAATGGCCATTTTCGTTTTTGGTTGTTTATGACGGTATAAACGTTCTTTTTCTCCGAAAAAAAAATCTTGATTCTCAAGTTGTTTTGTTTAAACGACGTGTTTAGGTTAATTTTTTCGTAAAAAGAACAGCGCCATTGGACTCAGGATGTGGAAAAACCTTAGGAGGGGTTTTGTCGGTGGCCGGAATCGATTTTGAAATGATTTAAAATCTGAATTCGTTTTTCTGCGGTTTGCAAGGGGTTATGAATCCGTTGCAGAATGAAAAGTTTCGATGGTCCATTTGCGACAACTGTTTTTTGCGGTAAGTTATGGTTTCTTATGATGGTTAGTGAGGGATTCTGATTCCGTCAGACATTCCGTCGTAAAATGAAAAGTCAGGATGGTTAGTTTTTATGACAAGCGTTTGTGACGATTCATGATCTGTAGTGATGCTTCGTGTAGCAGTTTTGGCAACGCTTTTATGATCTATTGCGACCCTTTTAGAAGTTTTGCCAGAAACAAGGCCACTGGTAGATATGGTAATGATTTTCAAAGCATTGCCAGAATATTTTTTTTGTGTCGCAAGAAAGAATGTATGTGAAGCAGTTTTGGCAACACTTTAGTGAAATTAAGCGTTGCCAAAAACTTGTCCTTATCCAACTTTAACCGTCATCTAATGTGGCATTGGTTTAACTTTTGGGTTGACATGTCAATGGTTGACTGACACGTGTCAGTCAAAAGTTAAAGTTGACGGGTCAATATAATGCCACATGGAGCGTTTCTAATGGCTTCCTTCGGTTTTTGAAGGTTAGTCGGATACAAGTTATTTTTCTTATGAGGAGGATAGTTCTTCCACAAGTGGATAGGTATTTCTTCTTGGGGGAGGTGCTACTTCTTGGGTGTCTAAGAAATAAACTTGTATGAGTGATTCAACAATGGAATCTGAGTTTGTAAAAATTGAGCATAATTTAGCCGATCATATAACCAAAGGGTTAAGGAAAGATCTTGTGCAAAAGTCGACTATGGGAATGAAATTAAAGTCCATTTGAAATCTCTCATGTCAAGATACCCAATTCCCGCCTAATATGACATTAGGTGCTGAATTCAATGAGGAAAGCTTAACATCTAGAGATTGGAACACACTGATTAAAATATCCCAAGGTGTGTGTTCAGACCTGCAAGTAAAGAAGGTTGAAGTTTAACTTCTTAATAGCCTTTTTGAAAAGTTGCATATACAGGTACAAGAGTAAAAAGGCTACCTAGATAAGCATAAAGTTTAGCCGCTTCAAGAAGCTTGGACTTGACTTTGATATGCTTATGAAGGATAGGGACACAAGGCTAGTAAAAGATAGTGTTAAGTAAGAACATGTTAGAATGTTAACTTATGTGTATATTATCTTCGAGTATTCAAGATGGATAACCAAGGTTCAATCCATAGTGACACCTTTAGTTATTCGAATATTTGGAATGTCTAATAAACTAAGTTGAAATTCAATCATCACGATATTTTATTTATGCATAAGTTTGTTATTTGTTGTGATTTTGTTTAGTTAATCATGGATTAAACTAAAACGGGGGAGGATTGTTGGTATTTTAGTGTAATTGGATCAATTAGTTGACCAATGCAGTCGTAATATTTCATCGAACAAGTTAGGAAAGTGCGGAGTGCACGCTTGTTCGAGTTCTATTATGATAATTAGCTTACGAGGGTCCGGAGAGCTACCTTTCGCAACACTTCTGTTATAAACTGTTGCAGCTGCTCGAATGGACATGTATTTTGGCAACACTTATGTTCTGAAGAGTTGCGACTGTTCGTATCAGGTCTATAAAACATGGCATTGGCAACACTTACAGAAAGAGTTTTTTGCAACGATTTCTGCAATTTTTGGTTCACTTTTCTTCACAACAAAAATTCATTCTAAGTTCTTGATTTTAATTCTGATTTTATCTGATTGATCTATTTGGTAGAACCGTTAAATAAGATTCAATCTAAACGTGTAAATCACGACTTCAGAATTATCCATGCATCATTCTATCAGATTTCTTCAACAAAGATTGAGAGACGTTTTTACAGACATTCAAGGCTTCATTCTACTGAAATTCCCCAACAACTTTGACATTTTTGATATTTTTAAAACTGTTAAATATCTAGTAGATATTTAGTAGATATTTAGTAGATCTTAATTTTGACAGTTTATTATGAAATCTAATGACATCTAACATGTATTTAGTAGAAATCTAATAGATGTGTATATGATGATTTCATAAATTAGAAATAGATCTATATGTTTTTTATGAGATAATTTTATAAAATATCACATCTAACAGAAATATAATAAACATCTAATAAATTTGTATCCTTTTATTATTTTTAGTTACGAGACATTGAATAAAAATCTATTAGACATCAAATAGAAATCTATGGGAAGGCTAATATATATCTTAGCATGCGTATCTCATTGTTTTATACTTTACGAAATCTAGAAAAAATCTTTATCTGTTATAGATATGTATTGAAAATTATATGAAGTTTTGATCTACTAGATAACTATTAGAAAACTACTATACATCTAATAGAAAATCTAGTTTTTCTAGTTTTACATGGACTTCTGCTTGAGAACTACTAGATATCTAACTGTTAAAAAAATGGAAAAAAAATATCAAAGTAGATGTCCTTTCAAAGATAAAAAAGAGACGAATAAAAAACTCTGAATTGACATGTAAAAAAATGAATGGTTTCAGAGATAAATGTAAAATAAGACAAAAAATTTTTTAAAGAAAACCTATGTTTTTATAAATTCTGAAAACTGTTTTACTGTAGAAGATGTTCTTGTAAATTGTTTTCAACTTCTAATAAATTTTTCAACTTGATTCAATTATTTTTAGATTTGTGGCTTATCCTGTAAAACCCATTTTTTTATTGCACATCTGATTTACTGAAGCTTTACTCTATAAAAACCCCTTTCATATAAAGGTAACTTAATTAAATTAAATGTGTATACAGTGAACAAGTTTTCAAAATGAGGTATTTTATAAATTTTCAAACTCCAATTCTTAAATCTCTATACTAATAAATTGAAGGAGAATAAGGTTCGAATCTCATTAAATATATTTATTAAAAAAATAAAAAAATTTAACTATAACTAAACTCCGAATAAAATAATTTCAATAAAAATAGCAAATCTAATTTTACCTTTTTTGATAAACGTAAGTAAGTATTTTTAGTTATTGTCGGGTCGGGTCTGATCAGGCGAGAACCGACCCGACAATGGAACACGTCTAGCGCAAAGTAAGTCAAAAAAAAAAAAAAGGAATCTTTCCCCTCCTTTTTCTGATGACTTGATTTTAGGTTGACTTGATTCTTCATTCAAATTGCTCATTGCTCTCCTTGCTTTCCCACATACATTTGATCGTTTCTTCTTCTTCATCAATCATGAATAATCTGTCTTCGTCAACAATAGTAGGTGCGAAAGCCAATTTAAAGCAAATATGGAGCAAGCTCGTGGATGAAAAATTGAGAATCATCGCCTTACTCGGCGTTGGCGGAGTTGTAAAACTACCCTGCTAAGACAAATATTCAACAAATCAGCCACAACTCCTCATTATTTTAATCCTCTGATTTGGGTCACTGTTTCCGGAAAATTATCTTTAGATAAGGTTCAAGATGACATCTGGAAACTAATTGGGGTTTTCGATTCAAATTGTTTCCATGAGAAATCCAAAGCCCTAGCTCAATCGTTGTGCCAAAAGAAGTTTCTGCTGATTTTAGATGATGTATGGGAGCCTTTCCAGCTCTCAGACATCGGGGTTCCTAGCGTCGAACCAGGTACTGAGATCAATGATTTTAAGGTAATCTTGACATCTCGTTCTGAACCTGTATGCCGCAGATTGGGTGCTCAGGCCATTATAAGAGTAGGTCTTCTAGATGAGGAAGCTGCTTGGGAGTTGTTCAAAGAAAAGCTCGGGGCACACAGACTTGATCCAATAATTCTCCACCTGGCTAAGATCGTTGCTCAACAATGTCGCTGTTTGCCATTGCCTCTGTGTACGGTTGCTCGTGCCATGGCTTGCAGGACAACATATGAAGAATGGGCAGATGCTCTGAGGCAGGTACTAGCTGCTTCTCATAGAGATATTAACGTTGCTTGTTTGTTAGGTTTCTGTTTTGATAGTTTGCCCAGTAACATTGCTAGATCTTGTATCTTTTACTTTAGCTTGTTCCCGGAGGGACTACTCAATCCCTAAGAATGAGTTGATTGATTTTTGGATTTGTGAACAACTGCTAGGTCATCACCAAGATGTTTTGAATTTAGGATATGATACTCTAGATGCACTCGTTAGAGCCTATTTATTACTAGAGGAACAAGTTAACTATGTCAAAATGCAAGATTTGGTTCGTGATATTGCTGTAGTAAATGCACTCCAGTCTCAAATATTACACAATGTTCAATTGATTGAGGGAGAGGATAATAATGCATGGGAAGCTGTAGGATGGATTGTACCAATGGCAATGAGAGAGATTGTTCAGATTGCAAGTGTTCCACCTAAATTCTTAACCTTTTTACTCAATCATAATCCCTTCATTTCAATCAAAGGTGATTTTTCCCAATTCATGGACGCACTGACAGTTCTTGATTTGTCAAATAGTGGGGTAGAAGTAGTGCCACGGGAGATTTCAAATCTGGCTTCATTACAGTATCTTAATTTGTCACACACATGGATCGATAGGTTACCAATTGAGATGAAGATGTTAACAAAGTTAAAATGTTTGAACTTGGAACATGATAGTCAATTACGTGTGCTTCCTAAGTGTTGGATATGTATGGATAAATCCCACATGGAAAATAAACAAGAGAAGAGAGTGGTATATAAGTGGAGTAGATTGGGCCTTAACACAAGCCAATTGGTTTTGTGTTATATGGGCTCAACCCCACTTGTATGCTCACTCAAGCTATCGAGCTCAACACTCTCGAGACCCATAGATTCTCTACACTAAGCAATTAATATATAGTTTGTCTTCATTGCAAGTTTTGAAAATCTTCCGTTGTGGAATTAGGAGATAACATTCTTTCTGTCAGGAACATGGATATTGATCCAGTATTGTGCTTGAAGCATCTCCAAGTACTGAGCATTACAATTACTTGCATTTCTGCTCTAGAAATTTTTTTTGGCAGTCCCACATTAACAAGTTGTACTCAATCTCTATCCCTTGAAGTGTTTTGGGATTCAGAGTCTCTTGATATTTCACCTTTAGCAGATATGAAAAATCTTCTTATACTAGAATTCCATCAAGCTGAAAAACTGAGGAAACTCGCTATCGATATGCATTATCCGGAGTTGCTAAAGGGAAGAAGCTTTGAAAGACTTGAAGAAGTAACCATAGAAAGCTGCTCAAGTTTACAAGAGTCGACGTGGGTTGTGCTAGCTCAAAATCTGGTTATTTTGAGGGTCAAAAGTTGTGAGGAAATGAAAGAGATAATCAGAAATGCGGATTTGGGTGACGGTTTGATAGAGCCATTCACAAAACTTGAGATTCTTGAATTAGAGGATCTACCAGAACTCAAGAGCATATATTGGAAGCCATTGTCTTTCCAATGCCTCAAGAAAATGAAGATAGTTGATTGTCCATTGCTTAGAGAGCTTCCACTAAACCTTGATAGTGCCAAGACAAATGAAATGGTGATTACAGCGGAGGAAGATTGGTGGGAAAACATTGAATGGCCGGATGAACTACTTCCCTACCATTTTTCCGACCCTTAAACGTCAGTTCTTAGTCATGTTTAAGATTGGGCGGATGTTTGATCCAGTCTGGTGTTCTGTTTGGGAAATGTTAATTCTTAATGACGGCTTTAGAGTGACTACTGTCTAATATTGTAAGTAAAAGTTTGTTAATATCTATCTTGCCATGTTGAGTTTCTGTTGAATATATTATGGACAGTGTTTTAAAACTCCCCGCCTAGGCGCTATTTTGGGTCTTGCCGCCCGACTTTTCATTCCTCGGGCGCTATCAGGCGCTTGACCGACATATTGCCGCCTAGTCCGATTTTTTCTGCCTAGGCACTGCCTAATCCGATTTTTTCTGCAATTTTTAAGATACCAATACTTAGTTCAGTTTTTCCAATTCAAAAAAGATAGCTCAGTTGTAAAACTAATGTACAACAAAATATTTTCACCATACAATTTTTATTTTGAATCTCAAATCGAGAAATAATACGCTGTAAACCACAAAAAAATAGTAAGGAATTTGTTTTTAAGGAACTGATTTTAATGTTGATGTGTTTTCATGTAAGAATTAACTAAGGGTCAGTTTGGCTGTGAGTTTTCGCAGCTTTTCTGAAAAGCTCCATTTTCAAGCTTATTTTGAAAGCTGCAGATTTGATTTTGGAAAAAATAAATCAAATAGTTCATAATTAATTAGTATGAAAGATTAAAATGTGTTGTTCAAAGCCAAAATATGTACTACTATTAAAAGTTTGTGGGAATAACTTATTTTGATAGCAGCTCAAACAGTAATGTCAAACTAGCCTTAAGACTTATGTTTTTCATATACTAAACTATATTTTTGTAAAATATTATTATATCATAATTTATTTTTTAAATTGAATTTATATTTTTATCTCTTAATAATTATAAAAAATAAAAAATTTATAAATCCGCCTAGGCGTTTGAAACTCCTTATCCGCCCGACTAGCGCCTAACGTTTTTTAAATCATTGATTATGGAACAAATATCATTCTAATTCAAAGTGTAAAAAAGACTATAAACTAAGGATATTACATATGATGCAGCAAGGCAAACCATAACATCGATGCTAATTCTGGAATCAACCAAGAAGCAGTATAAAACACGATGCAAACCTATTTTTGGTTCCATCATCTTCACAATAAATGCCTTTCCACCAGTCTTCTTCTGCTTCAATCACCATTTCAGTTGCTTCTGCGCTCTGCGAATTCAGCGGAAGCTGTTTGAGCAGTATGCAATCAATTACCTTAATTTTCTTGAGGTAGTCAAAGGACAATCCCTTCCAATATATGCTCTTCAGCTCTGGTAAATTGTCTAGTTCAAGAATTTGAAGCTTCACAAATGGCTCTACATCTTCTCTTCCCTCACAACCCAACTGCCTTTTGCTTATTATATCTTTCATTTCTTCACAGTTTATGACTTTCAACATACTGAGGTTTGGGGCTCGAATTACCCATGTTAACTCCTGCAACCTCGAGCAATTTGCTAAGTGGACTTCTCGAATGCTTTCGAAGCTGCGTTTCTTGTAAAGCTCTGAATAACATACTTTCTCATTGAGATCTCTTAAATGTTCAACTTGATGCATCTCTAGAGTGATTAGATTGTTTGCGGCTGCTAAGGGTGAAATGTCAAGCCATTCTGTATCCCAAAAACCCTCGAGTGACAGAGATTGAGTACAGCTTAACAATCTGGTATTGTTGAAAAATTTGGTAAGAGCGGAAAGACATGTTATTGTGATACTTAACACTTTGAGATGTTCAAAGCTTGACAATGGATCTATATCCATATGTCTAAGTGACAAAATGTTATCTTCCACGGAAAATCCACATTGAAATAGCTTCAAAATTTGCAGTGAAGACAAACCGAACATCAATTCTCTAGATACTTCACCTAATTGGTAATTATACTCCAAGTTCAAACACTTCAGCTTGTTCAACGTTTTCAACTCAATTGGCAATCTTTCAACCCACGTATAAGATAAATTAAGATATTGTGAGGAAACCAACCAAGAAAATTCTCTCGGTAGTTCAAGTTCCCCACAATTTGAGAGGTCAATAACCGTTAGTGACTCCGAAAATTCAGAAAATCGATAGCTGACAGTAGAAAAAGGATTGTTATTTCTAACCATAATGAAAGGATTATGGTTGAATAGAAGTGTCAAAATCTTATGAGGAACATCTTATACTTGTGGCATACGATGTGCAATCGGATAAACCCATCCTACACTATCTTTCAAGTCTTTCTTATCCCTTACCCGAATGAACAAATGAGGGTAAAATGCTTCCTCCAAAGCAGCATCGCGAATAGTATCGAGCAATTTAATATGATTATTACGATCTTGTTCTAGTAAACCTGCTCCAGTTAATGTGTCCATAGCAATGTATGTTGAACGGAGAGAAGTGTCATGACCCAAAAGTTGTTCACAAATCCAAAAATCTATCAAATTAACCTTAGGAAGAGTAAAATCCTCAGGAAATAGGCTGAAATAGAAGAGACAAGATCTAATTCGGCAATTAGGCAAATTATCAAAGCAGAAATGGAGCAAGTGATTTTTGACCATGTGCATACCTCTCTTGATCTCATCTAAAGCATTTAGCCATTCTGTAACAGTCTTCTTGCACGCCATGGCAAGACCAAGAGCACATATGAAGAGGGGCACACGTTCGCATTTCATCACCAAATTCCGACCAATTTTGGAGATTGGATCTTCAAGTAGCCTGTCTCCAACCTTGTTCTGAAAGAATTGCCAGCTGTCTTCCATTGACAACGCCTTCAATTCCAACACCTGCCGCTCCTTAACTCCAAAGACCCCTGCAACTTGTCGAGTTGTATATATCAACAAAGACGACGCCTCACTTAAAGTAACGCCGAGTTCTTCAATTTTGCTTATGGTATCCCAGAAATCATCTAGGAACAAAACAAACTCTTTGTTCTTCAATTCCTGATGAATCAGAATCGGCGTCGGGGGAGTTGGTAAATCTACCCTTCTCAAACACATCTTCAACAAATTATCCACAACTCCTCATCATTTTGATCCTGTCATTTGGGTCACTGTTTCCGGAAATCTCTCTGTAGATAAGGTCCAGGATGACATCTCGAAAGCAATTGGGGTTTTCGATTCAAATTGGGTCCACAAAAGCTTCCATGAGAAATCCAAAGCCCTAGCTCAATCATTGTGCCAAATGAAGTTTCTGCTGATTTTAGATGATGTATTGGGGCCTTTCCGACTCTCAGATATCGGGGTTCCTAACCAGAACTGAGATTAATGATTGCCATTGCAACTGTATATTGTTGCTCATGCCATGGCTTGCACGACGACATACATAGAGTGGCATGATGCTCTGAAGCAGGTACAAGCTGCTTCTCATAGAAATGGTATTAGTATCGTTACTCCTTTGTTAGATTTCTGTTAACACGACTAGATCCTGTATGATTTACTTTAGCTTGTTCCCGGAGGACTACTCAATCCCTAAGAATGAGTTGATTGGTTTTTGGATCTGGGAACAACTGTTATGTCATCAGCAAGATGTTTTGAATTTGGGATATATTACTATAGATACACTCATTAGAGTCTGTTTATTATTGGAGGAACAAGTTAATTGTGTCAAATTGCAAGATCTGGTTTGTGATTTTGCTTTATCATTAGCATTTGAGTCTCAAATATTCATGGGGCGGTAGATTTCTTGGGACAAGTTCAGATACCCCGAAGTTGCATCTAGCCCTATATAAATCAAAACAAAATCCACATATACTCAATAGTCAATAGTGCTAAAATCTGAAAATTTCGAGCAAAACAATTAAAATTAGTACACACTAACCTCTTTAAAGCTCATTATTTATTCTCTTTTCATTTTCCATGACTTTCATTAGCTCCTCTCTACAGTAACCATATATAATTCAATTGACATATCATGTAAATATGCTTATTATAATATGAATTCTACTAGTACTACTTTAATTTCATCAAAATTTACTTACCTCGAATTGGCAGCATTAATATTTGAATATAATATTCATGGATGTAGACTATTTCACTCGCAATCTAGAGCACCAAATAATTTTAAACAACTGATTTTTGTCTTTTTATGACACAATTGCTATAGATATTGATGATGAAAAGATTGCTAAGTCAAGCATGCTCATAATATCATATGTTAGAGCAGTAAGTGCAAATTTCACATAATGCTGTTAGAATATGTTTACAGGACAACAACTCACGTATGGTCCTATGTATTCTGCCAACATAAAATGCTTGTATAGTTGTATAAATCTACATCATGGACAGCTCACAAATGTTATTTATTAATAATAATCACGTTTTTTTTATTTAGTGATATTTGTCGTTGTCGTTTTAGGTAGCTTGACTTGGATTATTCATCTGGATCTCTCCTTTCTGTCTCAAATTAAAATCTTGGCTGTTTCTTCTTCATTTGGATCTATCTTTCCTTTGTTTCTCAAATTATCATCTTTGATTGTTTCATCTTCATCATCAGTCATTCATATGTCTTCGTCAACACTAATAGGTGCAGAATCCACTTTAAACCTTATATGGAGAAACATCTGGCATAAAGAGTGTAGAATCTTTGCCTTAGTCGGAATGGGGGGAGTTGGTAAAACTACTCTTGTCAGACAAGTCTTCAACGATTCAGGTCAATATCCTTATAATTTTGATCCTGTGATTTGGGCCACTGTTTCCCGAAATCTATCTGTAGAGAAGCTTCAGGATGACATCTGGAAAACAATTGGTGTTTTCGATTCAAATTGGATCCACAAAAGCTTCGATGAGAAATCCAAAGCCCTGGCTCAGTTACTGCGCCGAAAGAAGTTTCTGCTGATTTTAGATGATGTATGGGATCCTTTCCAGCTCTCAGACATCGGGGTTCCTTGTGTCGAACCAGGAACTGAGATTACTGATTTTAAGGTAATATTGACATCTCGTTCTGAACCTGCATGCCGCAGATTGGGTGCTCAAGTCATTGTAAGTGTAAATGTTCTGCATGATGGGGCTGCTTGGGAGTTGTTCAGAGAAAAGCTTGGGGAACATAAACTCAATGATCCGAAAATTATCGAACAAGCTAAGCAAATTGTTCAAGAATGTAACGGTTTGCCGTTGCCACTGTGTACTGTTGCCCGTGCCATGGCTTGCAGGACGACATATGAAGAATGGCATGATGCTTTGGTGCAGGTACTAAAACCTTTTGATAGACGTACTGGCGATATTTCTCATTTGTTAGATTTCTGTTATGATAGTTTGCCCACTGACATGGCTAGATCCTGTCTGATGTACTTTAGCTTGTTCCCGGAGGATTACTCCATCCCTAAGAATGAGCTGATTGATTTTTGGATTTGTGAACAACTGTTAAGTCGTCAGCGATATGTTTTGGATTTGGGATATGATACTCTAGATGCACTCATTGGAGCCTCTTTATTACTAGAGGAACAAGTTTATTATGTCAAATTGCAAGATGTGATTCGTGATTATGCTTTATCAATGGTTTTTGATACTCAAATGTTTACGAATGCTCAATTAATTGAGGCAATGGATGATAAAGCGTTGGAAACTGTAGGATGGATTGCAACAATGAGAGATTCTGTTAAGAAAATTGCAAGTATTCCACCTAAATTTTCAACCTTTTTACTCAATCATAATCCCTTCATCTCGATCAAAGGTGGATTTTCCCAATTTATGGAGGCACTTACAGTTCTGGTTTTGTCAAATAGTGGGGTTGAAGTAGTGCCACGGGAGATTTCAACTTTGGCTTCATTACAGTATCTTAATTTGTCGCACACATGGATCGATAGGTTGCCGATTGAACTGAAGATGTTAACAAAGTTAAAGTGTTTGAGCTTGGAACATAATTGTCATCTGCGTGTGGTTCAAAAGGAATTAATATTTAGTTTGTCTTCATTGCAAGTTTTAAAAATGTTCCGCTGTGGATTTTCTGTTGAGGAATTGGGAGATAACATTCTTTCTCTAAGAAACATGGATATTGATCCAATATTGCGCTTGGAGTATATCCAAGTGCTAAGCATTACAATTACTTGTACTTCTGCACTTGAAAAATTTTTCCGCAGTCCCAAATTGACAAGCTGTACTCAATCTCTATCCCTTGAAGTGTTCTGGGGTTCAGATTCACTTGACATTTCACCACTAGCTGCTATACCGAATCTGCTTGTCCTAGAAATCCCTCAAGCTGAAAAATTGAGGAAACTGAGTATCGATATGCATTATCTGGAGTTACTAAAGGATAAAAGCTTTGAAATACTTGAAGAAGTAACCTTAGAAAGTTGCTCAAGTTTACAAGAGTTGACGTGGGTTGTGCTAGCTCAAAATCTTGTAATTTTGAGGGTAAAAAGTTGTGACGAAATGAAAGAGATAATCAGCATTGCGGAGTTGGGTGATGACATTTCAATAGAGCCGTTCGCAAAACTTGAAATTCTTGAATTGGATAATCTACCAGAACTTAAGAGCATATATTCGAAGGCATTGTCTTTCCAGTGCCTCAAGAGAATGAAGATAGTTGATTGTTCATTGCTTAGAAAGCTTCCAATAAACCATGACAGTGGCAAGACAAAAGAAATGGTGATTGAAGCAGAGATAGATTGGTGGGGAAATGTTGAATGGGGGGATGATGCTACCCGAACTATTCTACCATTTTTTCAACCCTTAGACGCTCGTTCTTAGTCATGTTCAATATTGGGTGGATGTTTATTCCAGTCCGTTGTTTTCCTTTTGTTGGCATTTTGCTGTGTTATTGTTTGTTTCATCTTCATGATAGCTTAGAGTGTCCCCTGTCTAATATTTCTGTTACTAAATGTTTGTTAGTATCTAATGTTGAGTTAGTAAAATGTATTCTTAGCCAATAGCTATTTCGTAAAATCATCCCAATTCCAATATAACATCCCAAGTTGCAGTGAGATAATGTTCAAAAAGTACTATCTATCTCTATGTTTTATCAAACCAAACCAACTGGCAGATTACAGCCTTATGTGTGACGCAAATTTCCACAATGGAGCAACAACATATTGAGGTTGGTCATGTAATTGTGAATATTCTTCATAGCTCCGCGCATTGGGGTATAACACACAAGCATGTTTGCAAAACATTAACACAAACACCTGGTGTGCAATATATTTGCATTTTAATAATACAATAACCAGTGCATTTATTCTTCTATTCAAGAAATAAGACACTAGAATATGTAAACACAGGCAGGAAAATCAAACGAATTGCTGAAACAGCTACGAAAAACATACCTTGAGGTACTAAAGCTCAGCTTTGTTTTTATCTTTTTGACATTAAACAAGTGCTTTAATTTTTAATAAGACTACTTCTAACTATTTTGTAGTCGGCCGCAACATCTGAATCAATCAGACTCACGTATTTCCTTTTAACAAATTTACCTGACAACTCAAGTATGGTCCTATGCGTTCTCCCAATATAGAATCCTTGTATTAAAAACCATTAATGTACATCGTGAACAGCTCACAAAAGTCAGTAATACTAATCCCCTTTTTGCATTTAGTAACATTTGTCATTTTAACAGAAATTTATTTATTGTTATATGTCGTTTTAGGATGAATCGATCTCATCCCACTGCTTAGCTTGACCTGGATTATTAATTTGGATTTCTCCTTGCTTTCTCAAATCAAAATCTTGATTGTTTCTTCTTCATTTGGATCTCTCCTTTGTTTCTCAAACTAACATCTTGATTGTTTCTCTTCGTTATCAATCATTCATATGTCTTCGTCAACAACAATAGGTGCAGGATCCACTTTAGACCAAATATGGAGAAACCTCATGGATGAAGAACATAGAATCATCGCCTTAATCGGAATGGGGGGAGTTGGTAAAACTACCCTTCTCAGACAAGTCTTCAACAGATTAGCCCTAAATCCTCGTCATTTTGATCCTCTGATTTGGGCCACTGTTTCCCAAAATCTATCTATAGAGAAGCTTCAGGATGACATCTGGAAAGCAATTGGGGTTTTCGATTCAAATTGGGTCCACAAAAGCTTCCTTGAGAAATCCACTGCCTGGCTCAGTTTTTGTGCCAAAAGAAGTTTCTACTGATTTTAGATGATGTATGGGACCCTTTCCAACTCTCAGACATTGGGGTTCCATCTGTCGATCCAGGAACTGAGATTAATGATTTCAAGGTAATCTTCACATCTCGTTCTGGACCTGCATGCCGCCAATTGGGTGCTCAAGCGATTATAACAGTAAATGTTATGCATGAGGAAGCTGCTTGGGAGTTGTTCAGAGAAAAGCTTGGGGAACATAAACTGGACAATCCAAAATTTATCGAACAGGCCAAGCTCATTGTTAAAAAATGCTACGGTTTGCCGTTGCCACTGTGTACTATTGCTCGTGCCATGGCTTGCTGGACGACATATGAAGAATGGCATGATGCTTTGCTGCAGGTACTAGAACCTTTTGATAGCCCTATTGGCGATATTTCTCATTTGTTAGATTTCTGTTACGATAGTTTGCCCAGTGACATGGCTAGATCCTGTATCATTTACTTTAGCTTGTTCCCGGAGGACTACTCAATCCCTAAGAATGAGCTGATTGATTTTTGGATTTGTGAACAACTGTTAAGTCGTCAGCAATATGTTTTGAATTTGGGATATAGTACTCTAGATGCACTCATTGGCTATTTATTACTAGAGGAACACGTTAATTATGTCAAATTGCAAGATCTGGTTCGTGATTTTGCTTTGTCAATGGCATTCGATACTCAAATGTTTAGAAATGCCCAATTGATTGAGGCGATGGATGATAAAGCGTTGGAAACTGTAGGATGGATTGCAACAATGAGAGATTCTGTTCAGAATATTGCAAGTATTCCACCTAAATTTGCAACCTTTTTACTCAATCATAATCCCTTCATTGTGATCATAGGTAAACTTTCCCAATTTATGGATGCACTAACAGTTCTGGATTTGTCAAATAGTGGAGTAGAAGAGGTACCACAGGAGATTTCAAATCTGGTTTCACTGCAGTATCTTAATTTGTCACGCACGTGGATTGATAGGTTACCGATCGAGTTGAAGATGTTAACAACTTTGAAGTGTTTAAACTTAGAACATGATTGTGAACTACGTGTGGTTCCCAAGCAGTTAATATATAGTTTGTCTTCATTGCAAGTTTAAAAAATGTTTCGTTGTGGATTTTCTGTTGAGGAATTGGGAGATAACATTCTTTCTGTCAGAAACATGGATATTGATCCATTATTGAGCGTGAAACATCTCCAGGTACTGAGCATTGCAATAACTTGTACTTCTGCAATTGAAAAATTCTTCTGCATTCCAAAATTGACAAATTGTACTCAATCTCTATCCCTTGAAGTATTTTGGAGTTCAGAGTCACTTGATATTTCACCCTTAGCATATATGAAAAATCTACTTATACTAGAAATCCATCAAGCTGAAAAGTTGCGTAAACTCAGTATCAATATGCATTATCTGAAGTTGCTTAGGGAGAGAAGCTTTGAAAGACTTGAAGAAGTAACCATAGAAAGTTGCTAAAGTTTACAAGAGTTGACGTGGGTTGTACTAGCTCAAAATCTGGTAATCTTGAGGGTCAAAAGTTGTGAGCAAATGAAAGAGATAATCAGCACTGCAGAGTTGGGTGACAATTCAATAGAGCCATTCGCTAAACTTGAAATTCTCGAGTTAGAGAATCTACTTGAACTTAAGAGCATAATTGGGAAGGCATTGTCTGTCAAATGCCTCAAGAGAATGAAGATAGTTGAGTGTCCATTGCTTAGAGAGCTTCCACTAAAGCATGATAGTGTCAAGACTCTTGAGATATGTATCAAGATGAGATTTGTTTTCTTAATATGTTTGAAATTTATTTTGAATTATCATTATCTTTTATTTTAAACAAGTAAGATTAGATTTTATTTTGAATTTAAATTAGATTTATTTTGTTAGGATTTTGACTCTCAATTTATGTATAAATATGTGGTCTCATATTAATAATAATGAAGAAATTTTATTCCCCAACAATTCTCTTCAAACTCCATAGCTGAATTTTTCAGCAAACATATCAATCTCCATTTTCAATCTATTGAACCAAACTCTTAAAAACCCAACAGTGGTATCCGAGCTATAGTTGATCTTAAGGGTCTCATTATCAAACCAAACAAAACTATACCTTTTTTTTTTCAAACCATTTTTTTCAAATGGCCAGTTTTAATCTTTCTTTGAATACTCCAAAAATCTTCAATGGTGAAAATTATCACTGTTGGTCTGTGAGAATGCAATCATACCTCGAAGCATATGATCTTTGGAAATTTGTTGTTCAAGATAGGGAAGTAGCACCTCTTCCTACGAATCCTACTCTTGCTCAAATTAAAGCTCACTCTGAAGAAAAATCAAAGATGTTCAAAGCAAAAACTCTTATTCAAAATTGTGTGCAGATACAATTTTTCCAAAAATTATGTCTTGTCAAACTGCAAAAAATGTTTGGGATAAACTCAAATCAGAGTACCAGGGAAATGAGAGAATCAAACAAGTTCAAATTCTGAACTTGAAAATGAAACTATCACTAATTATTCTGATAAAATTTCTTCAGTTGTCAACAGGATCAGATTGCTTGGTGAAGATTTTCCTGATTCAAGAATCATTGAAAAAGTTCTTGTGACGCTTCCAAAAAAATTTGAATCAAAAATATCATCTCTTGAAGAAACGAAAGATCTCTCTGTGATTACACTAGCAGAACTAATGGGTGCATTGGATGCACAGGAGCAAAGGCAATCTTTGAGAGAAAAAGGTAAAATAACCGAGGGTGCATTTTATGCACGAAAAGATAAAAACCAACAATGCAAGCATTGTAAGAAATTTACACATTCAGAAAAATATTGTTGGTGGAGACCGGATGCTATTTGTGGAAATTGTAAAGAATCATATCATGTTACAAAAGTCTGCAAATTTAAAAAGAAAGGCCCTGATATTGGTGAAGTTCATCAAGCCAATGCTCAAATTGAAGAAGAAGAGTTTTTCTAATGGAGATTTTTTTTTTATAAATCTCCATCTTGATATCAAGGGGGAGTGTTGAGGCATGTATCAAGATGAGATTTGTTTTCTTAATATGTTTGAAATTTATTTTGAATTATCATTATCTTTTATTTTAAACAAGTGAGATTAGATTTTATTTTGAATTTAAATTAGATTTATTTTGTTAGGATTTTAACTCTCAATTTATGTATAAATATGTGGTCTCATATTAATAATAATGAAGAAATTTTATTCCCCAACAATTCTCTTCAAACTCCATAGCTAAATTTTTCAGCAAACATATCAATCTCCATTTTCAATCTATTGAACCAAACTCTTAAAAACCCAACAAAGACAAATGAAATGGTGATTGAAGCAGAGGACGATTGGTGGGGAAATGTCGAATGGGAGGATGATGCTACCCGAACTGCTTTTCTACCGTTTTTTCGACCCTTAAACGTTGGTTCTTAGTCATGCTCATTATTGGGTGGATGTTTGTTCCAGTATGTTGTTCACCTTTTGTTGGCATTTTGCTGTGTTATATAGTTTGTTTGATCCTCATGACAGCTTAGAGTGTCCCCTGTCTAACACTGTTAGTAAAAGTTTGTCAATATCTATCCGGCAATGTTGAGTTAATAAAGTGTATTATCCAGCAACTCTTTCTGTTTGTATTTTCTTGATTCGACGTGAGCAATTGAACTTTTAAACTTGATTGGGAACTCCCGGAATGTCTATTTCGTGGAATAGAATAGAAATATGTATGAAAAGATGTCAAATATGACACATTACTCATCTAAAACGAAAAACTATTCATAGTTTATATACATCTTCCGGAAATGTTATTCCTTTTCTAAAAAAGGAATAACTTTTCCGGGAGATGTATATAATTAAGAAAAGCTTTTTCGTGCGTCGACGGATTCTAGACAATTACTCTACTATATTTGACATCTTTCCATTCATTTCTATTTCTATTCCACGGAACACACATTCCGCAAACCAAATGCGTCCAGGGCAGATTATTTAAACATGAGCTCTAGTGCCCCAAGTTCAAGGAGTCTTACTAGTATCCAGCGGTTGCAAAGAATGCCCAACCAACGCCAACCACCGGTTGGGTGCTTTTTTTCAATTGCTCTTCGGTCCAATTTGAAAAGATTTTTTGGAACAGTGGTATCTTAGTCTTTTCCAATGGCAATGTTAGTAATTTGGAAAGGTGGTTAACAACTCCTTGAGACATAGGCATGCGGCATCTAAATTTACCAGCCTCGTGGGAAATATTTATTGTTAATTGTCGTTGACTTTTTAGCTTTGTAAACAAAATGGGCAAAACCAAACTGGAATCCACAAAATCAATTGCCAAACTTGAAATATTACTAGGAGCAGTTGGAATAGTTCTCAAACGGACTTACTGTCTTGTACACCTTTACATTTGGTCAATATAAAAATAACTGAAAAATTATTACGGCACATGATGGACATCTCAAAAAAAGTACTGTTATGGCTCTAATTGTAGACTTGTTCATCGGGTGCCTCAGCCGGGTTGAGCCAGACTTCATTGGGCTCTCTATT
This sequence comes from Euphorbia pulcherrima, assembly GCA_947683365.1. Classification (NCBI taxonomy): domain Eukaryota; kingdom Viridiplantae; phylum Streptophyta; class Magnoliopsida; order Malpighiales; family Euphorbiaceae; genus Euphorbia; species Euphorbia pulcherrima. The sequence continues at coordinate 14,265,389 of CANTUS010000016.1, forward strand.
AAAATCATTAATTCAAGCTCAGCTCTTCTCTAAAATAACGGGCTCGGGCTGAGTTTAACAGGGCATGACCAAGCCCAGCCCTATTCCCCGCATAATAGAATGGGAATATGGACCACACAACTAATAATTTTTTATTGGAGGCCGGACTTGGAGATTTATAAAAACACTAAGCCTGGCCAATGAGCTTTTTTGGGTTCAAGCTTGATTAAAAAATAGGCTTCTTATAAAAATGGCTATAAAAATTAAAATAATTTGGGCATGGCATAAATTATTTAAAATTTTATAAAAATAGCAAAAAATAATTACAAAAAATCATGTAGTAGTTATCTGGTAGATAACTAGTAATCGTCTAGTAGTTATCTAGTAAACATCTAGTAGATCGATATTAGATATGTAGTAGATATCTAGTAAACATCTAATAGATAGCTAGTAAATATATAGTAGATCGGTATTAGATATGTAGTAGATATCTAGTAGATCGATTACTAGATATTTACTATATAACTACTACATGATATTTATGTAATTATTTTCTCTTGTTTTTGTTAATTTGTAAATTATTTATGTTTTTTATATATATGTAATTAATTTGACCAATGGTGAATTCTGTAAATATTTTAGTGAGACATTTATATTTTTTATAATTTCCCAATTGTTCAAGCCAAGCCTACGGGGGTCGTTTGGGAGCAAGTTATGTAAGAATAATAAAGGAAGTGATGGAAAAGAGAGGGATAATATTTGATAAAAATATAAAGAATGAAGTAATATTGTGTTTGGAAAGAATGAATGATTCTGTTCGTGAAATAAATACGAAATTAAAACCACTAATAAATATAAAAAATTGTAAGAACAAAATGGTAAATTCCACAATTTTGATTGAATTAGAAATGTTGAAATGAATGGGAATTGAAAGATAGTAAAATATAAAGAATTGAGTTGTATTGTGCCGGAGGAGAGGAGAAAATTTGTAGAGGATAGTAGAAATATAAATATTAAAGTATTCTCTAAATTAAGAGCTTTTAAGTTGTTTTTCAACTTTTAATATAATATATATTTTAACTTTAAATAACACATTTTAATCATTTGTATAAATTAATTAAAAATTATTGTATTTATATTATCTAAATTAAATTTATTGCCTCTAAAAAAAAATTTTAAAAAATTGAATTTTACACAAACACAGCTAAAATAAGGCTATTGCACATGCCTTAATTATATGTGGAAACAAATTAAAGTTAAATGGTAAAAACGCTTAAATTTATTCTTTATCTTTCCTTCTTAATTTAGAGCATTTAAATATTTCATTTTAATAATAATTTTTTTACATAAATAAAAATAGATGATCGATTAAAAATTATTCTATATAAATATATTTATTTTCTATTTTTATATAATATGACATAATAAATATTAAAAATTATTTATTTAATCTTTTATATATAAATAATTAAATACACTACTAACTTATCAAATTAATTAATATTTTATCAGTACAAATTTCTTATTTCACATGCCGCGATTGTTCAACCCAATCACAGAAAACCGATTACCTTCGCCTTGACTTTCCTCCTCCCAACTCAATCACTCTTTTTCATTCGGATCTCTACTTTGTTTCTCAAATTAACATCTTGATTGTTTCTTCTTCATCATCAGTCATTCATATGTCTTCTTCATCAACAATAGTAGGTGCAGATTACAATTTACAATGTATATGGAGCAACCTCATGGATGAAGAATGCAGAATCTTGCCTTAATCGGCATGGGGGGAGTTGGTAAAACTACCCTTATTAGACAAATCTTTAACAAATCAACCCTAAATCCTCATCATTTTGATCCTCTTATTTTGGGTCACTGTATCCGGAATCTGTGTGTTAAAAAAGTTCAGGATGACATCTGGAAAACAATTGGGGTTTTCGATTCAAATTGGGTGCACAAAAGATTCTATGAGAAATCCAAAGCCTGATATGAGGAAGGAATTTCAAGATTGTTGATTTTCCGTTTTTATCGTTTTACTAAATGCTGCATTTTGCATAGCAAACCTTAGCTTAATAATCAACGGCTATATAAGCCGCATGTAAAGTGAAAGACGCTATGATTGGTTTAATAAGAATTCTCTCTTGGTTCTTTCTCTCTCTATTTCTCTCCCTGCGATTCTGTTACTTTGTTCTTCTTGTTCTTCAATCAAATTAGGGTATCAAGTGGAATCAGAGCATAATATTGCGACCTGTGGAGTTAATCATGGCTGATCACACGCGTTCTCTGCAAGAAGTTAAGAAACTAGAAGGAATGATGAAAGAGTTTGTTAACGAAAGCGATCGGAAGCTCGAAAAGGCGATTAAGGTGCAAGAACTGCGATTCTTAGCGCAAATGAAGGAGCATGATACTACGCTACGATCTTATATGACGGAGATTCAGTCGCGAATCTTGGAGCAAATGCAACAACTGTTGAGCAGAGATGATGCTATTAATGGCGAATCTGGAAGTCGGAGGACAGAAGGTCCACTTCCGCGCTATGAAACAGCTTATCCAATCTTAACAAGACTTACAAAGGTGGAGTTTCCGCGATTCGATGGTTCAGATCTTGAAAATTGGCTATTCCACTGTAATCGCTATTTTCAGATCGATGAGACTCCAGAACATGCTAAGGTGAGGCTCGCCTCTCTCCATCTCTGTGATCGTGCTCTTAAATGGCACCATGCCTTCACTTGGAACAGAGCAGCTACCGGAGATCCACCGTGGGAGGAGTATGAGGCTGCTGTGCGAATTAGGTTTGGGGACATGATCTATGATAATCCTATGGCGAATCGGAAGAAACTAACTCAAACTGGCTCTCTGATGGAGTATATAGAGGCTTTCGAGGTATGTGTTCATAAAACCACACTTTCTGATGCAAATGTGCTAGATTGCTTTGTGAGTGGTCTTAAAGAAGGGTTGAGTTATCCAGTCTTGATGCAAGGCCCTAAGACATTACAATAGGCCTATGCACTGGCTAGGATGCAGGATGCTTACCTGCAAACCATTTACCAACATTTATCCACAATTGGAAAGGGGCCTAGCTCTAAATCTACACCTCAACATTACAGCCATTCCTACCAAACACCTAAACCTGTTTTCCAAACGAGCAACCAGCCTTACACACCACCAAACAGCAAGTTACCTCCACTTTTACCTGCACCAAATATTCCTAAATTACCATACCATAACACCTCAAAACCTTTGTCATCTAGAACCCTACCAAATGAAAGAACTAGGAGATTGGCTGATGCTGAAATTGCAGATAAGAGGGCCAAGAACTTATGTTTTTGGTGTGATGAACGCTATTCTCCTAACCATCAATGTAAGAAAAGGTATTTGCACTCAATTGTAGTCCATGAATTGGGGGATGTGGCAGAGTATGAAGAAGAAGGGGTGGAGGAGACAGAGGAAGTTCCTGTGATATCTCTGCATGCTATGGGAGGATTACAGGAGACAAAATTCTCTACTATGAGATTAGTAGGGTGGTATAAGAAGAAGAAGTTGCACCTGCTGCTAGATTCAGGGAGTACTTACAATGTGTTAGATCAAGCTGTTGCTAAAAGCTTGGGTTGTAAGATTACTATCCTTGCCAAACCTTTGGTTATAACAGTAGCCAATGGTCAAGAAGTAGTATGCAATCAATGTTGCAAGTAGTTTGAATGGCAAATCGGTGGAAATACCCTTGTGGCTGATTTCTTAGTCATGCCATTAGGAGGATGCGAAGTTGTGTTGGGAGTACAGTGGTTAAGTACCTTGGGAAGCATTGAATGGAATTTCCTGCAATTGACAATAAAGTTTGAATTGGAAGGGCTTAAGTATGAGCTAACAAATTGCAATAATACTGAAGTTAAAGTGGTAAGCAGTCGCAGCTTGAACAAGATGTTATCACAAGGATAGTCAGCCTATTTAGCTCACATTGCTGTATACTCAATAGTGGACCAGACTACTGATCCAGTTCCTGCTGCTTTAATTCCTGTCATAGAGGAGTATCAGGGTGTGTTCCACAAGATTACTAGTTTACCTCCAACTAGGCCTCATGATCATAGAATTCCACTGGTATAAGGGGCTAGTCCAGTAAGTATCAGGCCCTACAAGCATTTAGTGTTGCAAAAAGATGCTGTGGAAAAAATGATTAAGGAAATGTTGGATAGTGGCACCATCCAGCATAGTGTCAGTCCCTACTTTAGTCCTGTAGTGTTAGTGAAGAAAAAAGACAACTCTTGGAGGATGTGTGTGGACTATAGGGAGCTAAACAACAAAACTGTTAAGGACAAGTATCCTATTCCAGTGATAGAGGAGCTATTTGATGAACTGTATGGCGCTAGAATTTTTTCCAACTAGATCTTACTACTGGCTATTGGCAGATTAGGAGGCACCCCCCAGACATTCATAAAACTGCATTCAGGACCCATGAAGGGCATTATGAGTTTGTAGTCATGCCTTTTGGCTTAACAAATGCACCCTCCACATTTCAAAGTCTCATGAATGATGTCTTCAGGCCATATTTGAGGAAATTTGTGCTGGTATTTTTTGATGATATTTTGATTTACAGCAGCACCCTGGAAAACCACATAGAGCACTTGAGATTGGTCTTCCAGAAGTTGCAGGAAAACCAGTTGTTTGCAAAGAGGAGTAAGTGTACCTTTGGTGCTGATAGAGTGGAGTATTTGGGCCATGTAATACAAGCAGGGAGTGTTTCAACTGATCCCAACAAGGTACAGGCTGTAGTTACTTGGCCTTTACCTTAGAATCTTAAGCAGTTAAGAGGATTCTTGGGATTAGCAGGGTATTATAGGAGGTTCATACGAAGGTATGGTGTGTTAAGCAAACCATTGACTGATATGCTTAAAAAAGAAGGGTTCTAGTGGACTGATCCTGCTAGAGAGGCATTTGAGCTTATGAAACAGGCTTTGGTTTCTGCACCAGTGTTAGCCTTACCTAACCCTGAGAAAACTTTCATCATTGAAATCGATGCTTGTGATATTGGCATTGGAGATGTCCTTATGTAGGAAGGGCATCCAATTAGATATAGTAGTAAGGCTCTAGCTCCAAGGCACATTGGTCTATCTGTGTATGAGAAAGAGCTAATTGTCGTAGTTCATGCTGTGAGGAAATGGAGTCATTATGTGAGCTACAGGAAGTTTCTAATTCGTACAGACCATAGGAGCCTTAAACATATGCTTGAGCAGAGAATCACTTCTCCAATGCAGCAGAAATACCTAGCGAAACTGTTTAGCTATGACTTTGAGATAACCTATAAATAAGGGAAGGACAATGTAGTTGCAGATTCCTTGTCCAGGCTACCTTCGGTTGAATTAGCTATGATAACTGTGTCATCCCCCACAGGGAGTTTACTTCCTAAGATTGAGAACAGTTAGCAGTTGGATGTTCATTTGAAACAAGTAGTAGCAGATTTGCAGGTTGGTAGGGAAGTAACAGGAGGGTATTTCTGTGAGAATAACATGCTCAAAAAGAAGGGAAGGCTGGTGGTTGGAGATGCTGCGCCATTGAGGCATAAGTTGATTTCCTTGTTTCATGATACACCTATTGGAGGGCACTTTGGAAATCAGGCTACCTATAAGCGATTGCAGCTAATGTTCCACTGGAAGGGCTTGGAAAAAGAAGTGAGAAATTATGTGAGGGAATGTGCAGTGTGCCAGCAGTGCAAGTATGAAACTAGTAAAACTGCAGGTTTACTACAGCCATTACCCATTGCTAAGGGCAATTGGTTTGATGTTAGCATGGATTTTATAGGACTTCCCAAGTCACAAGGTAAAGAGGTTATAATGGTGGTTGTGGATAGGCTAAGCAAATATGCACATTTCATTGGGCTTGGCCACCCATTTTCTGCTGAATCTGTAGCCTCGGCGTTTCTCCATAATGTTTTCAAACTACATGGCATGCCAAACAGCATAGTGAGTGATCGCGATTTTTGTGAGCAACTTCTGGGAGGAGCTATTCAAATTGCAGGGAGTGGAATTGGCAAAATCCACCGCTCACCATCCCCAAACTGATGGGCAGACAAATGGTGAATAGGTGCCTTAAAACTTACCTTCGATGAATGTTTCATGGGAATCCAAAGCAGTGGATGAAATGGTTGACTTTGGCTGAATGGTGGTATAACACCAACTACAACAGCGCAACACAGTTAACTCCTTTTGAGGCAGTTTATGGTTCCCCTCCTCCCATCCATGTTCCCTATTTCGCAGGTGATTCCAAGGTTGATTCTGTGGATCAATTCTTAATGGATAGAGAGTTGGCAATGGGGATCATGAAGTATCATTTACAAAGGGCCTAAAATCGCATGAAACAGCAAGCTGATAAGCACAGAATGGACAAGCACTACTCTATTGGAGATTGGGTTTATGTCAAACTGCAACCGTATAGACAGCAGAGTGTGGTTCGTAGAGGCAATCAAAAGCTCTCTCCCTTGTTTTATGGTCCATACCAGGTAGAAGACAAAATTGGACAAGTTGCATATAGGCTCAAGTTACCAGCTAACACTGAAATACACCGTGTTCCATGTGTCTCAACTGAAGGCTAGGATTCCCAACAATCAAGGCATGAGTTCTCAACTTCCAGCTAAAATGATTACCACGCCTACTCCTCAAGTGATACTGGACCGAAGAACAGTTAAAAGGGGAAATATAGCAGCTACTAAAGTGTTGGTTCAGTGGGAAGGAGAGGGACCTGAGGCTGCCACGTGGGAGTTTGCTTATGATCTACAGAAGAAATTCCCTACTTTTGACCTTGAGGCAAGGTCTTAAGAGGGCGGGAATGATATGAGGAAGGCATTTCAACATCGTTGAATTTCCGTTATTTCCGTTTTTACTGTTTTACTAAACGCTGCGTTTTGCACAGCAGACCTTAGCTTAATAATCAACGGCTATATAAGCCCCAAAGACGCTATGATTGGTTTAATAAGAATTCTCTGTTTCTCTCTCTTGGTTCTTTCTCTCTCTATTTCTCTCCCTGCGATTCTGTTGCTCTGTTCTTCTTGTTCTTCGATCAAATTAGGGTATCAAAGCCCTAGCTCAATTTTTGTCCCAAAAGAAGTTTCTACTGATTTTAGATGATGTATGGGAACCTTTCCAACTCTCAGACATCGGGGTTCCTTGTGTCGAACCAGGTCCTGAGATTACTGATTTTAAGGTAATCTTGACATCTCGTTCTGAACTTGCATGCTACGGCTTTGGTGCTCAAGATATTATAAGAGTAGAAGTTCTTAATGATGAAGGTTCTTGGCAATTGTTCAAAGAAAATCTTGGGGAACATAAGCTCGACGATCCAGAAATTCTCCAACTGGCTAAGCTCATAGCTCGACAATGTCACGGTTTGCCATTGCCACTGTGTACTGTTGCTCGCCCCATGGCTTGCAGGACAACATATGAAGAATGGAAGATGCTCTGAAGCGGGTACAAGCTGCTTCTCATAGAGATAACAATAGCATTTCTCATTTGTTAGATTTCTGTTTTGATAGTTTGCCTAGTGACATGGCTAGATCCTGTATCGTTTACTTTAGCTTGTTCCCAGAGGACTACTCAATCCCTAAGAATGTGTTGATTGATTTTTGGATTTGTGAACAACTGTTAGGTTATCAGCAAGATGTTTTGAATTTGGGATATAACACTCTAGATGCACTCATTGGAGCCTCCTTATTACAAGAGGAACAAGTTAACTATGTCAAAATGCAAGATTTGGTTCGTGATTTTGCTACAGTAAAGGCAATCCGGTCTCAAATGTTATACCATGTTCAGTTGTTGATTGAGCCAGTGAATAGTAAAGCATTGGAAACTGTAGGATGGATTGCAACAATGAGAGATAATGTTCAGAATAATTCAAGTGTTCCACAAAAGTTTTCAACCTTTTTACTCAAATCATAATCCCTTTATTTCGATCAAAGGTGATTTTTCCCAATTCATGGATGCTCTAACAGTTCTGGTTTTGTCAAATAGTGGGGTAGAAGTGGTACCACAGGAGATTTCAAATCTGGTTTCATTACAGTATCGTAATTTGTCACACACATATATTGATAGTTTACCTATGGAGTTGAAGATGTTAACAAAGTTAAAATGTTTGAACTTGGAACATGATTGTCATCTGCGTGTTCTTCCCAAGCAGCTAATATTTAGTTTGTCTTCGTTGCAAGTTTTGAAAATGTTCCGTGGTGGATTTTCTGTTGAGAGATAACATTCTTTCTGCCAGAAACATGGATATTGATCCAGTAGTGAGCTTGAAGTATCTCCATGTACTGAGCATTACAATTACTTGTACAGTCCCAAATTGACAAGTTGTACTCAATCTTTATCCCTTGAAGTTTTTTGGGGTTCAAAGTCACTTGACATTTCACCCTTAGCTGCTATGAAGAATCTGCTTGTACTAGAAATCCATCAAGCTGAAAAATTGTGGAAACTCAGTCCCGATATGCATTATCCGGAGTTGCTAAAGGAGAAGAGCTTTGAAAGACTTCGAGAAGTAACCATAGAAAGTTGCTCAAGTTTAGAAGAGTTGACGTGGGTTACGCTAGCTCAAAATCTAGTGATTTTGAGGGTCAAAAGATGTGAGCAAATGACAGAGATAATCAACACTGCGGAGTTGGGTGACAATTCAATCGAGCCATTCGCAACACTTGAAATTCTTGAATTAGAGGATCTACCAGAACTAACGAGCATATATTGGAAGGCATTAACTTTCCAGTGCCTCAAGAGAATGAAGATAATGGATTGTGCATTGTGCATTGCTTAGAGAGCTTCCACTAAACCATGATAGTGCCAAGACATATGAAATGGTGATTGAAGCAGAGGAAGATTGGTGGGGAAATGTCAAATGGGAGGATGATGCTATAAGAACTACTTTTCTACCATTTTTTTTGACCCCTAAATGTTGGTTCTTAGTCATGCTCAATATTGGGTGGATGTTCATTCCAGTCCGTTGTTCATCTTTTGTTGGCATTTTGCTGTGTTATTGTTTGTTTCATCTTTAAAAGTCTGTTAATAACTATCTGGCAATGTTGAGTTAGTGAAGAACTCTTTCTGTTTGTATTTTCTTGTTCCCAACTTTACTTTGTTAACTCCGAAGTTTCAAACCGTATAATGCAAGAAGCATGGATATTTCGTGTAGACTTCAACCTTTGTCGAAAGAATAGGAACAAATTAGCGTTCATAGAAACAGTAGAAACTAAGAAGAAGATTGCAGCAAGTCAACAAGGCCATGTTCTTTTCACTACAATTCAACGTAGTTCAGTGCAGTTCAGTATAGTTCAGTTCAGTCAGTTATGCGTAGTTATAAATTTATACTGAAATAAGCTCACTTCAGTTCAGTTCAGCCTACAGTTCAGTTCAGCTTTTAGAAATTGAAAAGAACGGAGCCTAAGCAGGCGTTGGAATGGCCTTATTCAAGTCTGGGGGGAATCAATTTTTGGGCGGCAAAATAACAGCTACAGTCCAAAAAAGTCACCATCACTCATTGTTTCCTATGCCTGATTCCTATTGTTTATATCGACCTTCTTATTTCTATATAAATCTTATTCGTCTTATCTTTCTCAATTTTTATTGCAGTTTCAATCGCCATTGATTTAACCTTGCATGCTTATCTATGACTACAGTAGTAGACGCCATATTAAGCGATGTTTGGGAGCAATTCATGCAAGCAAGAATGAAGATCATGGCAATATGCGGCATAGCAGGAGTTGGTAAAACTACTTTTCTAAAACACGTCTGCAACCACTTAGCCATTCCTCATCATTTTGATCCTGTTATTTGGGTTACTGTATCCCGAAATCTATCCTTAGAGAAAGTTCAGGATGACATCTGGAAATCAATTGGGGTTTTTGATGCAAATTGGGTGGACAAAAGCTTTGATGAGAAATCCAAATCCCTAGCTCGTGTTTTGAGGCGGAAGAAGTTTGCACTGGCTTTAGATGATTTGTCCGAGCAAATCGACCTCAATCAACTTGGGGTTCCCATTCCACAAGAACACCATGAATGGAAGGTAATATTCACAACTCGATCTCCGCAACTGTGCTTTCAAATGAAGTCTCAATTGACTGTGATAATGAATAAATTGCGGCCTGCACATGCTTGGGATTTGTTTAAGAACAAAATTGGGGAAAATTTGCTTGTTGATGAAAAATTTATACACCTGGCTAAGCTTATAGCTAATGAATGTCGAGGTTTGCCATTGTTACTCTGTGCTGTTGCTCGTGCCATTGCTTGCAGGACTACATTTCAAGAATGGAAAGATGCATTCAAGCAGATACTGTCATTTAAACAGAAAAATGATGTATTTTCTGGCCAACTTGTGTTTGATTTGCTAAATTTCTGTTTCGATAGTTTGCCCAATTGTATGACTAAATCTTGCATCTTTTACTATAGTTCGTTTCCTGAGGACTACACAATCCTTAAGAACGAGTTGATTGATTTTTGGATTTGTGAAAAATTGTTAGGTCATCATCAAGATGCTTTAAGTTTGGGATATACAACTTTAGATACACTTGTTAGAGCCTGTTTATTAGAAGAAGAAGAAGGTTATGTCAAATTACTAGATTTGATTCGTGATGCTGCTTTACAAACGGCACTTCAGTCTCGAATGTTCAACAATGCTCGATTAGTTGAAGCAACAGATGCTAGAGATTTGGAAACTGTAGGATGGATCATACCAATGAGAAATTCCATTCGAAATTTGGCTAGTGTTCCACATAATTTATTCACCTTTTTACTCAAACATAATCCCTTCATTATGATCAAAGGCGAGATTTCCCAATTCATGGATGCACTCACGGTTCTAGTTTTATCACATAGTGGGCTAGAGAAAGTACCACGAGAAGTTTCCAAGTTAGTTTCATTACAGTATCTTAACTTATCCTACACATGGATAGACAGCTTGCCTGTTGAGTTAAGAATGTTAAAGAAATTAAAATGTTTGAACTTGGAGCATGATTGTGAACTACGTGTGATTCCGAAGCAATTGATATCGAGTTTATCTTCACTGCAAGTTCTGAAAATGTTTCGATGTGGATTTTCTGTCGAGGAATCAGTAGACAACATTTTGTGTGTTAGGAATATGGATATCGAGTCATTGTTGTGTTTGGATCATCTTGAAGTACTAAGCATTACAATTACTTGTACTCAAGCGCTTCGTAAATTATTCAGGAATTCCAAATTGACAAATTGTACTCAATCTTTATCGCTTGAAGTGTTTTGGGGTACAGAGTCACTTGATATTTCCCCTTTTCTGGCTATGAAGAATCTGCTTAAACTCGAAATCCATCAAGCTGAAAAGTTGAGGGAGTTAAATGTAAATACGGTTTCTGAGTTTCTTACAGAGACAAAATTCGAAAGACTAGAAGAGGTAACCATAGGAAGTTGCTCAAAGTTGCAAGAGTTGACATGGGTAGGACTAGCTCCTAATCTTGTAGTTTTGAGGGTAAAAAATTGTGAGGAAATGAAAGAGATAGTTGGCACTGAAGAGTTAGGGGACTTTTCGATGGGGCCATTTCCGAAACTCAAGTTTCTGGAGCTAGAGAGTTTGCCAGAACTAAGGAGTATATATTGGAAGGCGCTGCCATTTCAGTGCCTCGAGAAAATCAAAATTGTTGATTGTTCACTGCTGAGAGAGCTTCCTCTAAACTTCGACAGTGCCAAGGAGAATAAAATGGTGATCGAAGCAGGGGAAAAATGGTGGAAAGATATCGAATGGGAGGATGATGCTACTGAAACTCGGTTTCAATCGTTTTTTCGATCCCTAAAACTCATGTAAATGTTTGTGCTCAGTGGTGTTCAAGACTGGAAAGACATCCATTTTTCACTCTTTTTGTGTGTGTTTGTTTGCTTGTTTGTTGTCAATAAAAATGTATACAAACATTGAAACATCACATAGCACACGATATACGTCTTTCAATTATTCTAATGTGATTCCCCCAGTATTTAAGTTACTTTCTCAAACCAATATTACTACTATATAAAAGTTAATCACAATATTTTGTTGGCAAATCATGATTTGTCAATTTTGAATGGTATACTAAATAAATATTAAAATCAGTTTTTTCAATAATGTATAACATGTGCAAAAGGTGAGAAGAGAAATTGAAGTTAAAACTCTTAATTCTAACAACATTTTTTTTTGAGGAAACAAGTTTTTGAAGGAGTTGGATTCAAATCTGTTGTCGTGAAATTGGTATCTTTTTTCATGTCCTCCGTTCAATTATTGTCATGTGTCTATTTTTATTTTTATTTTATTCTTTTACAATTTCTCTTTTCTACAAATACGTCACATGTCAAATGATGAATGAAGTGACATGAATGAGACATCAATTCAGGGACATCATATTTTATTCCTCGAGAAATGATCTCTATTCATCTCCACCCATATTTAGTAAATGTACCGATTGAATCAAATCTAATCAGTCTAAAAAGAATTAATAACTTCAAATGTTTGTCATAAATGAGTAATTTTTAATGATATTCATTTGTCAATGACAAGTAAACTTGTATCTCAGGCGAGTTTGGACTTGTTAATAATAGAAAACTTTATCAATGTCTAGTGTATTCTACTTCAAAATAAGAACATTAATACAAGCCCATCCACTAAAATTATTTTTCATAACATATTTCAGTTTTCAATAATCTCAAATAACAACTATATGGTAATTTGTATAATTTAACTACAATTAGTAGAATAAATTATAACAAGTTTAAATATTATGTCTCCGAATACATGACTATATATTAGTTGGATAGAACTTGATTAATGACACAATTCACAAAATTTCAGGTACTATTGAAATCGGCATGGGTATAAAATGCATATCTAAACTCACATTTTAGAAATCGGCATGGGTATCCACACATTAATGAGTCATTATGTGCCAATATTTAATGCTTCTGCATTTTGTACTTTGGGTTTGAAACCTTCAATAGAAGCCTTTCAGTCTTTGTCTACAGATATTGAGCATGATGATCAATTGCTCCCAGTTCCTAAGCAAATTATAAACGGTTAGCAACAGGTCTAAGCAATCAGCCCATGCATTAATCGTACAAGTAACTTCCCAAATCCACAATCAATACAAGTTCATCCAGTAGCAAATGAAAATCATAATCTAAACGAAAAACACAAGCCTAGGAACCAAGCTGAATCTAGGTTGGAATTAAATTAAAAAAAAATCAAACTCCAGGACTAATATTCCATTCTCACAAGTGCATTTGACATATCCACGGTCGAAGCTGAAGCTGAAGCTGACGATCCAGATTGAAGCCAATCCTTTGCACAAACAATGGCTTCCAGAGTCACAGGCCGCAACGAACTCTGGTAGCCATCGATCTTTCTGCTTCTAACGTCAAAAACAGATTCGGGTGCGACAGTTGATACTGGTATCGACAAAATATCAGCAGCCATCTTGGAAAGAGTTGGGTACTTGAGTTTGTTCAATTTCCACCAACCCAACACATCAAAGTCTTGTACCCTAGGCAACAATGATTCCTCCAGATATTGATCCAATTCAGATTTCCAGTGTTGGCTGTTTGCAATCTCAGAGATATATACCTCAAAGTCTTGTAGTCCATCGCCAATTGAGAGTAGAGGGAGATCTTGGGACTGCATCTCGTGATACTCCATCTCCTGGGCCTGCATCTCCTGATTGTGCGTTGATTGATGATCGTGATCGTGATACTGCACCCCTTGAAAGTGCATGTCTTGCTGGGGCTGCATCTCGTGAGTCTCTCCTTGAAGTTGCATATGGTGATCTTGCGCTTCTTCAAGTTGCATCTCGTGCGAGTGAGCTTCTTCAGAGTGCATTATATGAGAATCTGCTCCCTGAGAATGAACCACATGGGCCTCTTGTTCTTGGTAGTGCAAGTGATCAATCTCTTTTCCTGAAGGTTGTATCTCTTGAGACTGCTCTTCTGAAAGACGCATTTCATGTGTCTCTTGAATCTGTGGTTCTGGAGGGTGCATTCCCTGGGCCTGTGCTTCTGCTGGGTGCATTTCCTGAGTCTCCACTTCTAGAGAAGGCATTTCCTGAGTCTCCCCTTCTTCTAGAGGATGACTTTCCTCGACCTGTCTTTCAGATTGTGTCTCCTGAGTCTGTGCTTCTTCTCCTTCTTGAGTTTCAATCTCCTCAGTCTGTCCTTCTAAAGGTTGCATCACCTCATCCTGCCTTTCTGAAGGTAGCGTCTCCTCTTCCTGAGCTTCTTCAGGTTGCATTTCCTCAGTCTGCAACTCTAAAGGTTGCGTCTTAGTGGTATGCTCTTCGGCAGATTTCATCTCCTCAATCTGATCTTCGGCAGATTTCATCTCAACCTGCTCTTCTGCAGGTTTCGACAACTCATTCTGCTCTTCTGCAGGTTTCGACAACTCAATCTGATCTTCTGCAGGTTTCAATAACTCAGCCTGCTCTTCTGCAGGTTTCATCTCTTCAATCTGATCTTCCGCAGGTTTCAACAACTCAGCCTGCTCATCTGCAGATTTCAACAACTCAATCTGATCTTCTGCAGGTTTCGACTCCTCGGTCTGCTCTTCCACTGGTTTCAACCCCCCGGTTTGCTCTTCCACAGGTTTCAACTCCTCAGCCTGCTCATCTGCAGATTTCGACAACTCAATCTGATCTTCTGCAGGTTTCGACTCATCGGTCTGCTCTTCCACTGGTTTCAACTCCCCGGTTTGCTCTTCCACAGGTTTCAACTCCTCACTCTGCTCATCTGCAGATTTTAACTCAGTCTGCTCATCCACAGATTTCAACTCCTCGGCCTGCTCTTCTGCAGGTTTCAAATCCTCGGTCTGTCCTGCAGGTTTCAATTCCCCAGTCTGCTCATCCGCTAATTTCAACTCCTCGGTCTGCTCATCCACTGATTCCAACTCCTCGGTCTGCTCATCTGAAGGTTTCAATTCCCCAGTTTGCTCTTCCACAGGTTTCATCTCCTCTGTCTGTCCTTCAGGAGTCTGGACTGGAGAAGCATGAGATGGAGCTTCTTGATCACACATAACTTCGTACATAACCTCTTGATCATGCATCTCGTCAGTTGACTTTTCACTAGCATGCATGGTTTCAGTTGGTTTTACAGGAGCATCCACCTCTTCAGTTGATTTCACCTGAGCCTGCATATCTGGATTTGGTTCTTCTTGAGCAGGCATCTCGACAGTCATGTTTTCCTCAGCAATTATATCTTGAGTTGGGTTACCCTCATCCTGCATTTCTTGAGTCACTTTTTCCTTGGCCTGCCTCTCTTCCTTTGTTCCTTGAGCCTGACTAACTTCAGTGGGAATTTTTTCTTCAGTGACCGTATCTTCTGGTGAAACTTCTTCGTTCTTATTCTCCTGTACAGATCCTTCTTCTATATGTTTCTCCTGCACTGGCACTTCTACAGTGTTCTGCATTTCTTCCATTGTCACATCTTGAATTACCATCTGCTCTGCTGTAGCTTCTTGACTGTCCACTTCTTTTACTGTAAATTCTTGACTGCCAATCTCTCCCGGTTCTGTTTGACTGTTCATCTCTTGTGTGGCATCCTGAATGTCCATCTCTTGTGTGGCTTCTACTTGACCATTCACCTCTTGTGCTGCACCTGACTGACTGTCCATCTGTTTAGCAACTTCTTGACTGCCCTCCTGTAAAGGTTCTCGAGTCTGCACATCTTGTACAGGTTCTTCATGGGTGGAAATCTCTTGCTGGCCTACTTCATCATCATGATTCATCACCTGAGAAGATGGATCTTGCAGCAATTCTTCTTTAGGTTTCACTTCAGGAGTTGCTTCTTCAGGCTGTAGCTCTTGAATAGTTGCTCCTTGAGAATCTAATTCTTGAGCAGCTATGTCTTCCTGGTGCATAGCTTGAAGCTCTTGAAAGCTTGCTTCCTGGTGAGGTACTTCTTGGTGCAGTTCTTCTTGGAAAATATCTGAGTGAGAGATGCTTGTATTCCCAGCATCCATGTAGGTAGCTGGAACAGAAAGATTTGGTGCAAGATAGTCTAGAAAGAGCTCATGAATCCCATCATCCACAATCTTAATCCACATGCCGGCATCCTCACCAAATATCCTAGAAAAACTGAACTCAACAAGCTTCATTTTAAACCTCGGGTCCATGACGATAGCAATTGCCAAAACAAGGAAGCAATCCCTCCAATACTGATCAAACTTCTCTTTCAAAGGTCTGGCCAGGTTGCTGACAAACGGATCCTGACTCATGGCAGCATGTGTCAGCTCTAATTGGATCTTGGACACCTCATGGTAAAATGCATTAGCAGGTGGATACATTGGGCCAGTTAAAATGCTCGCAGCATCATATAAAAGCTTCATATATGTGCAGAGAATTTCAACTTGCTTCCAATCATCCATAGATGGATTTATCTTGTAAACAGGATCAGTGGTATCCAAGCAAGCAAATACTTCTTTTAGTTCACAAGCAGCCACCAGCATATGGTAAGTTGTATCCCACTTGGTTTGATCATCAATGATTAGGTCTCTTGTGCTAGGGACTTGAAGTCTTTGCCTTAGCTCAGCAAACTTTTCATCATGCGAATCTGAGGTTTTCACATACTTCACACTTTCCCGGATTCTCTTGACAACTTCATCTGTTGCTCCAAGAGCATCTTGGGCAAGACGACTTAAAACACGTGCATAGCAATTTCCTTTCACTAACTGACCATTGAACATGAGCTGGTTCTTCACAGACAGAACACCTCTTAGATTTCCTATGATGTTATCATTTGAAACAGATTGATCAAGAGTGAGGGTAAAAAGCCTGCTCTCCAAGTGCCAATCAGAAATGCAAGATACAACAGCTTGATTGAAAGCATATTCCGACTCGGGAAAAGGTAACATGACAACATTAAGGATTTTGCGATGTAACTTCCAATCACTATCAATGAAATGTCCAGTGAGAAAAGCATAGCCTACATTAAGGTTTGAAGTCCTCAAATCTAACGAAATACTGACACGTCCAGGAAGCCCATTGATTAGATCCAAAAGTCCCTGTTTTTCCCTCAGGTACAATGCCACAATCTCCCCTTGAATAGTGTTGAAACTAACCATATTGTACTGGGGCTGAAGAATCCGAACAAAATCAATAAAAGCAGGATGTTCCACTATGTGCAGTGGATAATCATGCTGAATAATCATCTTGGCTACGTCCTGGTTGCATCGATCCTGATCAAAAGGAACGCCGCCAAGTGCAGGAGAACTTCGATAACGCCTTTTAGGTGGCGGTTCACTTTTTACATCTGATTCAAATTGAGATGCTTCGTTTTTCTGACGGCTAACTGGGCAGATCCCCAAGGCAATATGTCTCTTGAGGTGACTTGTCCCTGCCAGCTTTGAACCGGTAATGTAAGCAAATGATTTCTTGCACTGCTTGCAACATGCCCTCATACAACCAACGCCAACTGTTTCTATAGTGAAGTGTTCCCACACAATGGACTTCTTCCTCCTTCGTTTATTTGGCTGCTCAGTAGAAATGGGTGTTTCATCATTATCTTCAGCCAATACAGGAGTAATTGCCATACTAGGGGTTGTAGGGGAGTCTATCTCCATAGAAGTCATTACAGTCCTGCAATTAGACATATGTTTAAGACCATGAACAAAAACAATTATGATAACAAAAAGCTATCATCCATTTTTTTAGATAATAGAAATCAAACTAAGCAAAGGGGAGAAAAACATCAACCATTATCATGATATGTACAGAAAATATGTTTGCAAGTCATGTTATACAAGATCCTCGAGGACAAATGAAGATACACAAATTAATTATAAGTGTCAGGACAAAGCATTAAATTTCAAAAGTGATACAGAGAAACAAAATACAGGGATTCACAAATACAACAGATTGATTTCACAAACTGAGGAAAGAACATCAACAGAGTTATATAAAACTTAAGAAGATTTTTTTCCATTTACCAAGAGAAACATGTATTAACAAATATCAGCTGCAAAGTGAAGAATTGAGTTGCAATTCCAGATCCAAACGAACGAAAGTGTGAAAACGCATATATAGCCTCCAAAATGATATCATAGCAAGAGGTCCTCATTTATGAATTCGACATATACGCAGTTTTGACTGATAAACTTCCAAGCTATGCTGACAACCTAGCAGTGTCGCATCAAAAACAGAATTTCAAACTATAACCATCACTGGAATTGTTTGCAGATAGTCATGCTGGACCTCATTCTTTCTTTGAATAATCGTGACACTACGTGCACAGAGGAGCATGCTTCCAAGTATGAAGTACTTATCAGTTAACGGTACATTAAGAACTTAGCATGCAAATTTCACATAACAACGATCTAATACTTACAATTGTTTTGGTTAGCTACAGTTCTGAGTATGAAGAAGCTGGATATGGCCGGTGGTTGTGTAATCTGCATAAAACATGCTAACATATGTAACTAGAAACATCACCAGTATTTCCAAAAACATTAAAGACAAGTCATGTTAAACAAGATCCTTGAGGAAAAATGAAGATGCGCAAATTAATTGTAGCTGTTATGACAAAGCATTGCATTTCAAAAGTGATACAGAGAAACAAAATACTAGGATTCACATATACAATAGACTGATTTTACAAACGGAGGAACGGACATCAACATAATTTTGGAACTTCAGAAGTTTATTTCATTTACCAACAGAAACATGCCATATCAATTTTCAGGAAAAGAATCTAGTAGCACTTCCAGAATCCAAATGAACAAAAGTGTGAAAGTGCATAAATAGTTTCACTAAATTGATATCATAGCAAAAGGTCGTTTTATGAATTCGACTTCTAAGCTGTGATGACAACCTGGCAGCATCGCACAAAAAACAGAGTTTCAAACTCAAACAATTACTGGAATTTGTTTGTGGATTTTCTTTCTTTAAATAATCGTGACACTACGCATACAGAGCATGCTTGCAGGCATGAAGTACTTATCAGTTATTATCAGTACATTAAGAACATAGAACAATTAGTTAACACTCCCAGTATTTCCACATAATAAGGATCTAATACTTACAATTGTTTCGGTTATCTACTATTCCCAGTATGAAGAAGCTGGATATGACAGGTGGTTTTGTAACCTGCATAAAACATGGTAACGTATGGAACTAGAAATATCACCAGTATTCCAAAAACATTAAAGAGAAAGGAGAAAAATCTATACCCATATCCATTTGTTTTAGAATGGATAAATAATTACATACATAACTACATCTTTTATTGGCTTTCTGATGTCTACTATCTATATACGGAGCACAACAAGACACGAGATTAAAAAAAAATGTATCAGTTCAAGAACAATAAATTTCTTTTGTTCGCTGGACTGAGGAATCCCAGTATTATAAACACAATACACCTATAAATTATGCAAAGCAATAGAAAATATCACGGAAATTAACAATCGTTCATTTCTTCAAACAATGTAAATAGCGCTCCACCTACTGATTACTACTATAATAAAGTCAACGTGCCATTACTGTCACTTAATCAGTACACTGAAGCAAACTAGTATACAAATCGATGATAAAGTCAGCTAAAAGCATCCCAAGTGGGAAGCTTTTCATCTAACTTGGGGAGTAACTCAAGGACACCTGGGCCATTGAAGCTAAACCCACACGACACGTCTATATTACATACTAAATGCCATGTACGGATAAACGACTCCATCTCAAGGCCAGGTCCACTAAACATGACCTCTCCTCTCCTGTGCTCCTGTTAGGGCAACAATCAAACTAACTTTACAGTGTATAATCTTCAGAAATGTACAAGGTAAAAAAGCACAATGCAAATCTGCGTCGACATCTTCTAAATCCTCGAATGCATGAAAGATAGTGAAAATACAACTACAACTAGTGAGCTACAAACAATATAGTGACCATAACAATCACCCCCAATATTGTCCCAAAAAATACAAGAATCAGTCAAGAACATAAAAAAAATAATTGATGACCGATGATCGTAAATCAGAAAAAGTAACTTCTCATCAAACAAAAAAACAACAAATTGATCTAAATTTCAAAGACAACCAAAAAAAATACCTCAATCAACAGATCTGGAGAGGAAACTCCAGGTGGGAGAAGAAGCTAATGGGCTTGAGCTTAGATTCGGCAGGAGTGAGTGGAAGCTTTGAGCTTGAACTTGGTAATTTGGGGAAACCCTAACTGGACCTAAAAGCTAGGGCTAGGGCTAATGAAATACGATCAAGGCCTTATCAGCTCGGTTAAGAAGGAAGAAAGGGCAATTATGTCCAGAAAGAAAAAAGCTATGTAGGGGTCGGATGTGGACTTGAGGTCCATCACGG
Organism: Euphorbia pulcherrima; assembly: GCA_947683365.1. Classification (NCBI taxonomy): domain Eukaryota; kingdom Viridiplantae; phylum Streptophyta; class Magnoliopsida; order Malpighiales; family Euphorbiaceae; genus Euphorbia; species Euphorbia pulcherrima. The sequence goes on from CANTUS010000016.1 coordinate 14,285,666, forward strand.
TTAATTTGTGTTCGTATGGACCCCTAGCCTTTATCTGTATGGTGCTGATCCGAGCCCACCTAACTACCTACATAATCCCTACCGTTGATTTTTATTTATTATTTTTCATTCAATCTTCTTTAGGCGGTTAATCCATTAGGGAAAATAATATAGAAAGATGATATATTGGGTCATTTGAATTAATATGAATAAAAAAGCAAAATATATTTTATATGCTAAAAATGTTATGGAGATCAAAATTGTTAATGTTGTGCATATTAGGCTTTTAACATAGGAAAACTTTAGTTTAATTCAACTAGAATTTATTAGTATTAATTTTTTTTAATTCTATGATACTTTTTGTCTTTATCAGTTTCCCCTATAAAGATTAAGCACTGGTTATAAATTCTCCTATATAGTTAAAACTCAATATAATACCTTTAAAGGTCTTAACTTCAAATCATAGTCAGGATGGGGTAGGAATTTTCTTTTTTTAAAGTATATGCAGTTATGCAATAAGAAAATATACAAAGGGAAACGAATGATGCAACTATAAAAATATAAAGATAAATATGATACATTTATAAGTAAACACATGCATAGTGTATGGGAGTTTCATTGTGTTAATTGGTTGAGTGATAAAAAGAAAAGAATGAAATTGCTATCAGCTATTATAAAATTTAATTTATATTTATTTTTACATATTTTATGTTAAAAATTAAAAACGCTAAATTTTTTTATTCTCATAGTGTTATGCAATGTCATGATTTTTCCATTACGCTTAAAAATGTTCACAATCTTTATCAACAACTAGAGAAACATATTTCTAAAATTTTAAGGAGTTTTCTAACGGCTGGAGTTTAGTGTTAGTGTAAATCCATTATAATATCGTTCTTGTAGGTCTAAGCTATATATATATATATATATATATATATATATATATATATATATATATATATAGGTAAATTTAAAAAAAGTACCACGTGGTTTCACTCATTTATAAAATAGGGTCTGAGGAATTTTTTTTGTAAAATAGGGTTCGTGGTTTCAAAAAATTTGCAAATAAAGGATTCTCAATATTAAATAATGTCACGAAAATCTTGTTCTTTTTTATCTGAATTTTTGCAGGATGATTATTAAAAATATAATACACATTGGTGAATTTTTTTGAAATTTTTTGACTAGTGTAAATATATTTTTTATTAAATTATGATAACAAACTTTAAAAAATTATAAAAAAATAAAAAAAAATCTTCAAAAATTACTCAAATATGACGTATAATTCATGGTTTACAGACTCGGACCGGCCACTGAACCGGTGAAGGCAGTGGTTCATGGATTTAAGGTTCAACCGAATTAAATCGATGGTCGAATCGAATTTTCTTAAAACATGTAAAAATACTAAATATTTTATATAATTTGGTATTAAATATGTAATATAAGTTATACTCATATAAAAATTAATAATATTAAATAAAATATTCTATAATTTAAAGTTATATTTCAAATAAAAATAAAACACAAGCTAATAACTAATAAAATCTAATGAGAGAATGCAAACCGAATTCTATATTGTATAGGTTGGATAAAAAAAGTTAATAAATTTGATTTATGATATATAAAAATTGCATTTAAAGAATTAAAATTTATACACAATATGTAAAATAAAAAAATTATACATTCATTTAATATAAATTTAATAAAAAAAACTTAGAGTAATGTTATTTAAAAAATTTACATGTTATTTTGTTATGAAAAATATTCAAAGCTGTTAATGAAAGAAATATTTTAAATTTAATAAAATGTGTAGTATATGAAATAAAAACATATTTATTATGATTTTTTTATAATAAAATATTATTAAAATAATTTTAAAATTAATAATATATAATATAAAAGTATATAGGGAGAAAATGTTATCACTTATGTATGGTAGCTCAGTTGGTAGAGCATGTATTGAAATATTTGTTGGAGGTTTTGTGTTCAATTCCTATGACCAATAATTTTTAAAAAAACATGATTAAAGAGAATAAAAAATCGGTCACCGGTTGAACCGATCGATTTCCGGTCAAATCGGGCAGTTCAACCGATCGTTGACCGATTCTTGACTATGTCAAGAATACACTAAACCGGACCAGACCAGGCATCGGTTCAGGTCGAATCCGGTCCGACCGGCCGGTCTGGTCCGATTTTTAAAACCGTGGTATAATCTTTAAATCATAAGGTTAAATTATTAGAATGTTGAATTGTTAAAAATATTTGATGTAACACCACTATTTTGAATTCGTAGAGCCCATTTCGCAAATTTTTTAAAATCACAGACCCTATTTTATAAAAAAATATTTCTCAAACCCCATTTTATAAATGAATAAAACTATATGGTATTTTTTTACATTTATAATATATATATATATATATATATATATATATATATATATATATATATATATATATGATCATTAGAACATGATTCTGATAAACTTGCCAATTAGCTGCCTAGGAAGTTGTGGAACAAATTATGCTCGTATTTTTCTTTTCTTTTATATATCTTTTAACTCTCCTGATGGGAGAGGATCGATGATCTATTAAATATTAAAATTTTAATTAAAATTTTATTTTATTTTAATTTATAAATAAAAGTATTGAATTAAATTAATAAATATTTATTTTAATATAAATTATATTTATATAGTATAAATAAGTGTAAAATAATATTAAAATAAATTAAATAAATTATAAATTGAAAAGGATAGAATCACTATATTAATTCTTCGTTGACCAGTGATTTGTAGATTTTAGAGAAAATATACAAACCAATTCGAAATATTGGTTCCGTTGTCAGAATTTATTATAAAAATTGGGGGAACAAATCATTCCCTCACATGCTCTGCCATGTCACCTCACCACCAATCTTCTTTATCATTACATAACCTCAATATGCTTTGGAGGTTTAGTATTTTTCGATGTATATATTTAAGTTTTTTTCAACTTTCTGGCTCTTTCTCTTCACTTTGGTATAAAGAAAATTTCCAACTGGGCTGGTTTTCTCTTATAAAAACCCATACTTTAAAGCAAGCCCAATTAGAATTAAGCTTCTCTGACTCTCTATTGATAATATGATGTGGAAAGATGGCTTCAGATGAACTACGCCTACAGACCGATTATGAAAATTCAGTGAGTTGAAGAAATAGAAATCCAAAGAACAGAGAAAGCTTTGGACTTCCAGAGAATTAACGGAAAGCGTAGAGATGAATATGTATACCCATGACTTTACTCTTTTCGATTTCGCTAATTCCTCTGATCCAATCATTGATCCCATCTCCCTCTTTCATCACCATCATCTTCGCCGTTCCCTTTCTTCCTCGGACTATTCTAGTCGTGACCAAGCTGAAGACGGCGTCAACGTTCATGGGAATAGAAACAACGTGAAATCCGTGACGCCGAAGCCTAAGAGCCCACCTAGGCACCGCCATGACGGCATGTCTCCGCTGCCTTTGGGGATGGATTGGAGTCTCCCTCCCCGGAAATGGGTATGTCTCTAATTTCGATCTTCAATAGATTTTGAACAATTATTGTTTTAATCTGTCTGGTGATGGATCGAATTAGAAATGAGTACATGTGGCACATATTGAGGATTGAGAGAAGCACGATGGTATGGCCATGTGTCTCGTACATCAATAGATACTCCACTTAGGAAAAGTGAGAACTTAACCAAGTAAGGGTTGGGGGTGTGGTAGACCTAAGATTACTTGGAGAGAAATTATTTTGAAAGATATGCATTTGCTAGTTATAGATGGACGTTTGACATTTGTAGAGCTTCATGGGACCAGAGGATCCATATAGCCGCCTCCACCTAGCGTGGGATTGAAGGCTTTAGTTGATTGGTTGGTTGTATTGTTTTAATTTGTTTTTGTATATATATGATTGGTGTAACATTGAGATGTAATTTTATCAGTTAGAAAACAACTACTAAAGTGAGTTACTGAAATTAATGTTTCAGCTATGAGCTCAAGCAGGTAGTCAAGCAACAATGAAATGATAATAATATCATATTTATGCATAGTGGAGGAAATTGAAATTTTGTTGTCATAGTTGTTCTCGTGCTTTTGTATTGGCATCTGAAATTATTTCTTTCTATTTACTGATAGAGTAGAAAGTTGTCCATTATTTCGATGGGGCCAAAGATTCATCATTCTTTGGCGTTAGATTATAACGGACTAAAGCAAAATGATTCATTAAACTGTCCGAGCTTCTTTTTATTGTGATGTCACGGATAGCTGTTTGCAACTCCACTTCAGGGTCAATTGGAAACAACCTCTCTGTAATTACAGGGGTAAGGTTGCGTACACCCGACCCCCCCTTACCCCGTTTGTGCGGGAGCCATTGGGGTAATGTTGTTGTTGTTGTTGTTGTTGTTGTTGTTGTTGTTGTACTGATAGAGTAGAAAGTGGTGAGAGGATGTTCTTGAAGTATAAAACAGTCGAATGAGGAGTTGGTGATGGAATCGTACAGTGTAAATAGAAGAAACTTATAGGTGATAACATCAAAATGGAAATTTCGACGTGGTTGTGTTTTATAGAACTTAAAACTACCACTTCTCCAGTGTTATCCTTTTATACTCGAGCTTCTAGCAATGTAGTAGAATGTCAATGGCTTAGGATAGCAGAAATTTTAAGCACATGATGAAAGTATAGCTTAAGGATATCCTTCAAACACAGTTTAGCTTAATGATATATAGTTACATATTTTCTGCTATTGTGGACATCTATGGACTTTGGAGACTGGATTCGCTTTTTCCTGGTTGATAATGTGTCTTAAATGCAATGTAGGATGGAAAAGACACTGTATGGCCTCATGATCCTCACTCAGGATGGAGTTACTGTGTCACAGTTCCTTCGTGGACTCTTTTATCAACATCAAGAGGTTCAGTTCCTGCGACGGTATTTTTCTCTTGCAGCATTTTTACTTGTTGTTCCGAAATGAAATGTGATCCGCCATTGAAAACTAGAATAATTTTTTCCAAACTTGTACATCTGTAACTAAATGCAACTGTAGAGAAGGGATTTCACTTTTTATTTTTGGACATAAAATAGAATGCATCTCTCCGTTTTCTCTTTGACTCAGGGTTTAGTTTTGTTTGACAATTGACATTCATTAAGGATGCCACAGTTTTACAGAGTCCAAGTTGGTATACAATCACCTGAGGGGATCACCACAACTCGGGGGATTTTGCGAAGATATAGTGAATTCTTGAAGCTACATTCGAAAGTGAGTAAGAAGAACACTTTGGTTTTAAGGTTAACAGGCTTTTGAGATGATGCTATGGGTGATTTTTTTATTTGTTCTTGAATAAAATGGTTTCAAGAAATTCTGACTTTTACCATGCTTGCAGCTTAAAAAGGCATTTCCTGATAAAACTCTGCCTCCGCCTCCTCCAAAGAGGATTTTGAGAAGGAAGAGCAGGATGCTATTGGAAGAGGTAGGGTCGTAGGGTAGGAAGAGCTTTAGCTAATTTTTTTAATTTTTATCTTAATATAAGAGAAATAAGGTCTTATTCACATTACGATTTTGCTGCTACTTGGTCTGCAACTTAAATTTTTTTTTAATTCATGACGATATTCTTAAAATTTGTTAGCATCTTGCAGAGAAGATGTTCCTTGGAGGATTGGATGGAAAAACTTTTATCAGATATTGATGTTTCTAGAAGTGCTTTAGTTGGAACTTTTCTTGAGCTTGAAGCTGCTGCTAGGTCAGGTATGTATATCTAATAATTCTTTGCTGAACTTAAATCAGCTATTGTTTGTCTTTGATATATATTTGATAGTTGGTTAATTCTTGACTTTAGCTGAAATACATATTTGACAATGGCATTTACATAGTGGTATGGCTTTAATTCATAAAATGGTTAAAAATATGTGGAAAATCAGAAGTAGGCATTCCTATCCTAAACATGGACAAATACGCTGTGTTTAAATCACCTTTTGATGAGTTGGATTTTACTCAGATTATAACAGTTTGAATTGAGAGATGTCTTAACCCTTTTCAGCTTTTGATGATCCAAATTCTTCTGGTGACACTCCTCCATTTCACACCAACTCGGATGTTTCTCTGTTGGATGGTAGTTTGTCAGTTGCATCGGATCTGGGAAACTATTCCCCTGAGGTATCGGAATTGGAAACTCCAAGTTATATGAGGGGTTCTAATTATGATTTGGGCATGGAGACATCAACTTCTGTACAAAACGCTACTGATTCAACAGAAGCAACTTCAAAATATGGTATGTTTAACAGGAAATCCATCCTGGAGAACCTTGGAATGCTTTCCGGGCGGCGAATGCATATTGGAAAACAGAAAAATATAAAACAAGAAGACGAAGCTATGGACAACATATATAGGGCTAAGTCTTTTCCTGGGGATGGAAATGAGCCTTTACCTGAGCTTGAGTATCAGAGACTGTCGATGGATGGTATTGGGAGCGACTCAAGTTCTCCTAAAGCTAGTGAAATATCAAATTTGGGGTTTGGTAATTTGTTTGGCGATGACTCCCTTAATGTTCCAGAAGTTGCTGAGGATTCTGAATTATTTGATGCTCCTGCAAGCTCTCATTCACAATTTCCTAGGGATTTACGATTTGTCCTTCCATCAGATGAGCGTCAGAAATTGAATAGGGTTCTTAGTACTGCAAGACAGAGACTAGCTACTGCGAAAGCTGACATGGAAGATCTTATTGCCAGATTAAATCAAGAAATTGCAGTGAGGCAATTCTTGACCACAAAGGTACACATTATTGAGTTACTTATGCAACATTGGTCTCTGTTTGTCTTAGTCCAGAATAACCTCTTCAATATTACTATTTTAAGACAATAGTCAAAGTGTTTTTAGTTAATGAGTTGCTTTTCTAGTATGCCAATCTTACTTTGGTATATTGCGCTAAGGTATATAATTTAGCTTGGAGCATGAGGAGCTTTTTTCTGAGTGGCATTAGTAGTTAGTTTTTTTTTCTTATGTCTTACTGTTATTTTACTGGTCTGTATAAACTATTTTGGCCTTTGATGACTTGTTATGATTGCGTTGACCTATCTGCAAAAACCATCATGAAATTTCATGGATCCTGACTCTTAATTTGAAAGGCTAAAAGACTAGAGAAAGAAATTTCACCTCAAAAAATGGTATAAAACAAAGAGTTGTATTGTTTTTTTCAGTTGATATCAAAGATATTTTCCTGTAGGTTAAAGATATGGAAGTCGATCTTGAGACTACTAAGAATAATTGTAAAGAAAACATGTTGCAAGCTGCGTTGGTTGAGAGGGAAAGATTTACTCAAATGCAGTGGGATGTCGAAGAGCTTCGTAGGAAGTGTTTGGAGATGGAGACGAAATTAAAATGTGAACAGGTTTCACTTCTACAAGATATACGTACTTTTTTTAGTATCTATGACAATGATATATATTTCTGAATGACGTGAGAAAATTTCAGGAAGAAAGAACCCGTGTAGAGTCTGCGAAGAATTCTATCATTCAGGAAAATGAAATGTTGCTGAAGCAGTTGGATGTTGCCAGGGAGGACCTTGATAATTTGCAAAAGAATCATCAAGATTATGACATGAAGTCAAAAGCAGACATGAAGCTCCTTGTTAAGGAAATCAAATCCCTTCGAAGCTATGAGTCAGATCTTAAACAGGAACTTAGCCGTTTGTTGAAAGAAAAAATAGAAGTTGAGGTATGGTCTTTGCCATTTTTCTGTTGTTTTGTATCGTTTTGCTTCTCTTGTTGACTACCCGATTCTATTTAAAATCGTTTTCTTGTATGTGAATTGAATTTGTGTGCCAGTCACTCAGAATAGCTTCTGTAATTCTTTCTAGAAAATTGTCATGAAATTAAGGAACTGAAAATGCCTAAACTTTGCACACCCTGTTCAAACTAAATGTAAAAGCTCCCTTGCCTTGATTTTTTTACTGTTAAAAAAGTATGTATATCTTGTAGAAGTGAAACCTTATGTTATCAAAGAATCATTAGATAGCTTTGTTTTTTCTTATGGCAGGATATCAACTTAATACAACTCTAGGTGCAATATCAATTGTGTATCTTTCTTAGTTCTTAGCATCCATTCAAATTTTTTAAAAGAACACTAATTTCATTACTTCCTTTTTATTTTCAGAGAGCTCTTCAAAAGGAAAAGCAGAGAATCCAGACTGTAACATCTGCCAACACGAAGTTGTTACATGAATGTGAAATCCTCCGCAACAGGCTTCAAGAATGCAGTGTTAATTTCCTGGTAGAAGAGGAAGATAAACTGGTTATGGACACTTCATCACCATCTGATGCCATAGATCTCTTTACTACATCTGACAATCGAATTGGTCTTCTTCTTGCCGAGGTATATTCTACAGTTTTTCAAGATTATGTTTCACAAACAAGACTTTCTATCAGCTTCTCTTTTTCCTTTTCTTTGCCAAATGCAAATGTTATGGATCCAATAAGCGCTAAATAAATGAACAGTCCTATAATCATCATTTTTTACATTAGCCTATATCATATTGTCTATGCATAATAACATGGGATTTTAAGATGTAACTTGTATATATTTTTCCTGACACTCGTCTTATTATGGAGAAAAATGCAACGACAATCACTCAACTTTGGCTATTGTTTCACTATGGTCATCAAACTTCCATTTCATGCCATAAATATTACTTGGACATTGAATTTTATCCCACTAAAGATTGTTATGAATTTTTGGTCAAATTTGTGTTGGACAGATGAAGTGTTATTACTTTGATCATGGACTCAAGCTACATCAAATTTTGAGTTATGGCATGTCAGCACTACTAAATACTAGTACACTAAATATAGAAATACCCAAAGCTTCAGTTTGTTAGTGTTGTTTAGAGTACATTTCTTTTGAAGATCAGTCTTGGTCAAAAGTCAATGTTTTTCTATGGCCTAAAGGTGATGTCAATTGACCATAGACCTTAGTAATCAATCATTGGATTTCACCCCTGATGGGGTAGTACTAATTTGGGTTGAATAGTTAACTGAAGCTGCAATTATAATCTTGTCTCTTAACATCCTTGAGTTCTTCACTACACTGATGCTTATTACCCCAACTCGAGACATATTTCTTGAACTGTAACAGGCACAGCTCCTTCAGCAAGATGTAGAAAAATCTATGGCAATAGCAGATGAAAGTCGCAGTATCAATAGCAGTGGCACGACTGATGATAAATTGCAGAAACTGCTCACAGAAGTTTTCATTGACAATGCCAGATTGAGGATGCAAGTCAATTCGGTAATTCGATGTGCCCTAAATGCACGAATGAAGTCTGACCAAGAAGATGAAGAAGAGGAAACACCTTTGCAGAAAACAGTTCTGAGCAAATTCCTGGAAAGATAATCTCTGTTGTATTTTTAGATTCAACATCCAAAATTATAGCATAGTCCATATCCACCATATTGTAAAGGCAGTGAATGCCTGCCTGTGGTATTATTATTACAAGGAAATGTTGTGTATCAGGATAAAATTACGTGAAAGAACATGTAAAACAGGATTAGAAACTTTGAATGAAACCTCTCATGAGAATAAATGTGTGGCCTTGTAGAGGCTTCAAAAACAGCTTTTTGGTAATTAATTATCGAGTCAGATAGATTTAAATAGCGCATTTATCAGCATGTAAATAGCGTATTGACAAAGTGTTTAACAATGAAAATTCTGCAAATCAAATATTAATATTCAATGACCTGAAATCCCAACTCCCACATTTTCTTTTGCGTGTTTTGCCTTTCTATTTGGTCTATATTTTCCAATTAAAATGCCTACAGTATAGTACTCGATTACCAAGTTTGCCACGCCAGATAAATAAAACACCATGTCTAAGGCAGGCAGTAGCATCAATTGGCCTATAAGCTTCTCTGATTTCTTGTCCCGACAAGCTATATTTCATGATTGGAATCCGTATCAGCCGATTAGTATTCTACTTGTCGCCACCTCCGAACATCCCCATCATGTCCTTGCCAGAGCCCATTTGCTTCATCAAATTTTGCAAGCCACCCATGCCACCGATCTGCTTTAGCATCTGAGGGGGGAGGACTTTGCTCATGTGTTGTGCATTCATGTTTCTTGAAAGAGCACTCATTTCACCCTTCTTTGGTATCTTTAGGCCCTTCATTTTACTCCATATTTTAGCCAGACGCTTATACTCTTCGAACATTTCCATCACTTCTCTAACTTGGTGCCCTGAACCCCGTGCTATCCTCATAATTCGAGAGTCGTTGATAAGTTTTGGATTTGAACTATCCAACTCTGCAACACAAAAGCAGCTACAAGTTATGAACTGGCAGTTCCATGGTTAACATATTTACCCTTCATGATATAACATAATAATCATAAGTACATGTAAAATAATTCAGTTACCTTCATTTGTCATTGAATCCATCATGGTCATGTACCGCTTAATTTTTGCTTGGCTTTCTTTTTCGCGGCCTTTGGGCATCAGTTCAGCACTGAATCCTGGAAGCATTGAAAATACCTAAAAAAAAATCCAAACCAATTTCAAGAAACTGACAAATAAGAGGAAACATAAGTGTAAAACTCCGACTACAGTTTGGATAGAAAGAAAACGAAATCAAGGGGACAGCTCATATGAATTTAATGATATAAAAATATTTATCTTGCTACTGTTCAGTACACAACGTTAACCACATCACAATCAATTGTGAGTCTGCCCAACAACTTCTCATTTTTCAATGACAAATCCATAAAATAAATTACACAAAAATCCGGCCAAAGTTACCTGGTCTACTAGCATCTTTAAAGACTAATAATTACTCATGGAATAATTTTTAATGAACCAGACAACAAGTATAGCTTTAAATCTTTAAGCACACTAAGAGTGTGTTTGAAACCATCTTTCATTTCATCTCATTTTGTACATAAAATTTATAAATCTTATGCATAAAATGAATTGAATTCTTTCCAAAACGTGGACTGGATAACAAGCACACCCTAAGAAAGCTGATCCAAGATTCTGGAGGCCTATAATGTCTTCAGGTATACAATCCAATTCTTGAAGATAGAACTGAGTTTTAGTGAATGCAATGTATTGGAAAAAGAAACAATAACATGCAAAGCTTTGGACTGTCTTTTCGTCATGCTTACTCATCAATCATCACATATGATTGTGTGGCCTATATATGCTGCTGATTGTTTTTATTTCTTTTCAATACACAAATAGCAAAATCTTTTGCCATATGAATATTAATAACTGGGTGCAGTAACCAGTAAGCATATATCTTTAACTATTGAAACATACTTAGTAATGTCACCAGCAAAAAAACACATTGTAGGTTTATTTTATAACAAAAGCAAAACGAAAACCTGGCCAATGGGACCCATTTTGAGTATGTTCTGAAATTGCTCATACATAATCCTCAGTGTAAAGTTTCCTTCTGATAGTTTCTGCAGAAGCTCAGGTTGCTGGTCCATAGGAACAACCTCATGAATTTTGTCCATAAATCCAGTCCAGTCACCCATGCCTACAACACATATTACAGTATAATCACGTACAAGAAACATTGAACATAAAACTGAAAAGCGCCATACAAAAAAAGTCAGAGAAGAAGTAACAAGCTAATACCTAATAAGCGACTAACAAAAGGTTTAACGTCAAAAACTTCAAACTCGTCCATATGTTCTCCTGTTCCAATAAATATAACTGGACTCTTTGTAGCTGCAACACTGCATGATAGATGGTACATACGATAGAGTCAATATACTATAAATATTGTTATACAAGAAAAGAAAAACATGATAGTGAGTCATAAAATGCCACCATATTCATTAAAAAGCATCCTTCTTTCAGGTAATATTTTTTATTGAAAGCATATATCTCATTGTCTGTGAGAGAAATAACCCCAATCAACGTCCGCTTATAAAGAGAAACTAGTTTGCTAGAATTTGGTTTCTTTTTTCCTTTTTTCTCAGTGCAAACATTAATATTAGATAAAATCCAATGAAAAACGCAGGTGGAGAGAAAGCAATTGCAATATCACTTACGCACTAAGAGCACCACCACCCTTTGCATGACCATCCATCTTGGTGACAATCACAGCTCCAACTGCAACACTCTGCTTAAATGCTTGAGCTTGATCAAATGCGGCTTGACCAATGCTGCTGTCCATAACGAAAATGACAAGATCTGGTTTCTGGAAGACGAACAGAAAGTATTACATTAGTACATTTAAACATAAAATACTGATGAACAATATCATGGTTTTGAAAAGCAGAAATTACCGTTGCTTCAGCAACTTGACGCATTTCTTCAAAAAGAGCAGCTTCCTGCTTATGTCGCCCACTAGTATCAACAATAATAAGATCGCAATTTTCCTTTTTGAATCTATCCACTCCTTCAACCGCAATCTTCACAGGATCTGATTCCATATAACTGTAAGCAGAAAGCTAAAAGATAATCAACATAACAAACTGAAAATATAACTATCTAGTATTTGCAGTGTCAATAAGTGTGTTATCAAATAGTACAGCAAAAGAAATAATCAACAAGTATATTATCTCTAACTACAGAAATAGGCACCTTCCAAAAAATGGAATTTTAGCTTTCGTGGCATTCTGCTTCAACTGATCAAAAGCACCAGCTCTAAATGTATCAGCACAGACCAGAGCAGGTTTCCAACCTTTTTTCTGATGATAATATGCATATTTGGTGCACGTTGTAGTTTTACCAGACCCTGAAAAGATAGATAAATTACCATTTAATCAGGCCATTTTCAATTGCCAAGTCATCCAACCATGACCAATACCAAGTATTTTAGCTTTATACATACACAAGAGATCGCATACCTTGTAATCCAACAAACATAACCACACTTGTTTTCCCCTTCTTTGGGGTAAAAGCTGGCTTTCCCGGATCCAACATCTTGCATAGTTCATTAAATATCGCCTAAACACAAAAACTCGTATATCAACATCTCAATTGCACAGTAATCCAACCCAATCATGATAAAGCAGCGAAATCGAATTCTTCTGCATCGAATAATTACCTGCTGGATGATCTTGCGCTTGTTGTGACCAGCAGCAAGGTCGTCGAGATTGACGATCTTCTTAATATTAGTTTGCATGGTGCGGACGAGCGCGAATTGGACATCAGATTGGAGGAGAGCACGGGTAATCTCGTTGAGACACTCATTAAGGACCTTCTCGTCGATAATGGTGGCATTGCTCATCTGCTGAATAGCTCGGGATATGCTCCCGCCTAACTGTGCTAACACCATTTTGGAATTTGCAGGAGAATCTCAAGCCCTTGGGTTCCTGAATTTGGAGTTTACAAAGGTAAGAGAGGAATTTGGGGGTTTAGGGATTTGTACGAAATTGAGACGCCGGAGCGATGGGTAAAGAATAAAGACAAGATCGGAGGACTTGCAATATCTAAACTTGTATGAATTGATATTTTTAGGAAGATTTTAATTTAAAAGTTAAATAATAAAATATTTTTTATTTTTAATTTAAAAGCTGAGAAAAATATAAAGTATTTTTTTTATAAGGGACTCTTAAATTAAAATTAAGTTTAGAGAAACACTCCTATAATTTATAAATAGATAATAATGAGTAATTTGATAAAGATATTCATTAATTTAAGATAAATATTATTTTTGTAAAAGAAGTAATTATAGAAACAAACAGTGGTGTAAATTTTGGTTTCTTCTTATACGTACAGTGGTGTAAAATTTGCTTTAATAGGCTTATTCTTCAATAAATGAATATGAAGTAATGCTATGTTATTTTATACATATAAAATTAAATTGAAATATCAGTTTAGTTTATTATTTTTTAAATAAGTTAAAAATAAAAGAGTGTAAGTACGGGTTGGACCAAAACACTTCAATAATAGATGGGCAATTGAATTATATAAATATACTTCTTCAACAAAAAGAAAATCAACTAAGTGAATCTCACATCTTCTCCTCAATATTGCATCACTGATTCTCTCATCTATCGATTTCTGTTCAAACCGAGGCTCCTTTGGGTCATTCGGGTTGTTGTCAGAGCATATGTAGGTGGAAATCAGGTTAGTCTCCTCGATTGATGACACTAGTGATGGAGCTTTGTTTGACTACAACTGCAAATTGTACAAAATATAGTTTCCAACGATATAGTTTCTGAACATGGGGCTATGAATAAACATATAATAAAAAAAAAATCATTTAGGGTATATATAGTTATATTAAATATAGGTAAATATTGTGGTAACTTTTTTTTTTAAGTAAATGTTACTTTTATGATTGAAAGTGGGGTAAAGATTCTCCAAACTCGATGGAAACAGAAAATTTCTTATGGGGATGAAAAATTTTTAGTCCCCGAATATTTAATGGGATGGGGATGAAGAAATCATTCTCCAACCCGAAAATCCTCAAACTTGATAAAAAAAAATAAAATTATAATTTACAATAAATTTTAACATTTAACTTCACAAAAATTATTATAAAAACATAAAAAATTTATTATAAAATATAATAATATAATACTTATATTTATTAAATTCTATTAAAATTAAAAAGTAATAATATATTTAAAAATGATATTCCACGTCATATAATTATTTATTAATTATCAAATAAATTTTATATTCGAGTTAATATAAATTATATTAAATGGGCGGGGGGGATTTTCCAAGAATGATTGATGGGGATGGGATTGGAGTAGGAAATTTTTTTTTCCAAAATTTAATGGAAATAAGGAATGCATTTCCGTCCAATAAATCTCACTTTCAACCCTACTTATTTTGTCTTTCATTATTATTGGATTTACGGAATACAATTCAATCCAATAATAATTGTACTGTAAAGTAAGCTAAAAATAAAATTATCATAGAATCTTTCCATATTTATAAAAAATATTAAATAATATTATCTTTTGTCAATTTCCCTCGTTTTTAAGGGTTATTTCGAAAAATACAAAATTAGTTCATTAACTTGAGTTTAAATCTTACTTGATATTTCACAAGTTATTGTCTCTTTTGTTCAGCTTTAGTTTTTTTTTTATGGTTGACTTGAATAAATGTAGTTGTTTTTTATAACACAAGTTGATTACAATCGCTCTAATTTGGTTGTCCTTTTACATACATTTAAAATAGGAAAATTGTCGGTTTTGAGTCATTTGAATAAAATAATTTTAGTTTAAATTTAACATAATTATTTAAAGTTCATATTAAGTTTTCAGAATTAATCACTATACATTTTTCATGCCATATCACTGTCACTTACTTTTATACGCTTTTCATTATAATACATATATATATATATGATATAAATCTGTTATATATTTCGTATATATCAAATATATATCTGATATATATCTAATATATGACATATTTTATAGTGGATGTATAACAGATTTGTAGTAAAATATATAATAGATATATAACAGATATAAAAGAACATCCAAATCAATGTTGAAACAAAAAAAAGCAGCAGAATTCCTTAATGCATGTTTCAAATTCCATTGCATCAACATCATTGCCATCCAAATTACCTATAAAAGACATAAATGTGTCATTTGAATTCAAAATTTCAGTTTTATTAAACTTATATTAGGTTCATATAAGAATTATAACACATTTATATCAGGTTTATAACAGATATAATAGTTTTGTATTAGATGAAGACTTACAGATTGCCAAACACTTTTATATTAGTGTTATGTAATACAATATTGTTATGAATCTAATATATTTTCACCAAACACTTGCATCAGGTTTATATCAGGATTATAACACTTTTTGGGCTTTTTATAAAAATATATAGAAATTAAAGTTTCATTTCACCCCAACATGTGACTTATAACTTTCTCTGACCAAACAAGTTTCAAAATATCTAGAAATGCGTTCTAAGGCAAACCTTTCACCTCCCTTACTTTCCACCTTCTTAAATCGTTCAATTTAACGTTTCAAGTTCAAGCGATTTTAGCTCTTCAGATTTTCATAACCAATTTCTACAAAAACAAGTAAGATTTCTGAAAATAAAAAATTTTTGGTGTTTCATTAATTTTTTTCTCTGTTTTTGAATTTGATTTGACTTTTATTTTAAATCTCTGATTTGATTCGGTTATCTGGATCAAGTTATTTTATTGTCAGATTTATTGGATAAAAAGTTGAATCTCATATTTGATTCAGTTATCTCTGATTTATTTCCAGATTTGAATCTCTGTTGGATATAAAGAGTTTGCACATAAGGTATTTGATGAATTGCCTAAGTGGTGTTGCGATTGTTGGATGTAAAGTTGTTAGAGTTTTGCTTACAAGTTTATGAAGCTTTGATTTGATTCGCTACTTATTTGTTTGAATTTCTGTTTTGAATGATAAAAATCAAAGATATTGATGTGTTTTTATCATATTTGTATTTTATTTTGCATTTTCATTTTTTGCGAATCTGGTAGTTATCTGGTATTTACCTGGTAAGAAACTGGTAATTTTTTAAATTCGCAATTTTCATATAAAAAAGTGGTATTTACCTGGTAAGAAACTGGTAGTTTTCTAAATTCGCAATTTTCATATAAGAAACTGGTATTTACCTAGTAAGAAACTGGTAGTTTTCTAAATTCGCAATTTTCATTAGAAAAACTTTTTCTATCAGGTATCCACCACTTATTTATCAGTTTCCTACCTGTTCATTACTTGATTTTTTTATACAGTGATTTTGAATTTATTGCAAATCATTTTACTTCCCTACTAGATACTTACCAGGTACTAACCAGATACCTACCAGATACATTTAAAAACTTTTTTCAACTGTTGAATTAAAAACGGATACTTACCATATACCTAACCAGATTCTGTTTAAAAACATATGAAAATACGATTCTTACTAGTTACTTACCAGATAAATACCAGATCTGTTGAATTAAAAACAGAAATTAAGATACGATTCTTACCAGTTACTTATCAGATACCTACCAGATTCTATTGAATTAAAAACGATTCTTACCAGTTACCTACCAGTTACTTACAAGATACTTACCAAATACTTATCAGATTTTGTTGAATTAAAAACAGAAATTCAAACATATGAAAATACGATTCTTACCAGGTATCTACCAGTTACTTACCAGATATCGAACAACCGAAAAATAATTTTGAAAAGTATATCACAATGGATGGCGTTTCGAAGATAAAAATGAGACGAACAAAAAACTCTAAAACGACATGTCAAAAAAATGAGCGGTTTGAAAGATAATGTCAAAATAAGATGAAAATTAAAAAACAATGAATAGTGGAGTGAACAGTAGCGTAAACAGTAGTGAAACGTATTTAAGAAGAATGAAAACTTAAAATTGGTCATAGAGTACAAAGAAAACATAAAAAGGTTAATTTAGTAAATATGAAACTTAAACCATATATTTTTAACAATTTCCCACACTTTTATAATAGGTTTATATCACATATATATCAGATTTGTAACAGATACGAAAGAATTAACAAAAATCAGTTTAAAGGTATACAAGAACTAAAGAATTACCTTCTAAACATTGATGGACAACTGAAATTATAGATATGCACAGAGGAAATTCAGTTATCATCATACTTGGAGCTTTGAGTTGCATAAAAAATTTCAGAGAAGTGTCATTCCTTATTTTCATAGCAGGATAGCAAGATATAACTTGAAACTCGATTTTCAGTCTCTTTGCTGATCAATATTCAAATTATCACTTATTACTCGTTTGAATTCAACAAAGCTCGAGTTGGTTGGAATTGACACTCCATCTACTTTGAATCTAATAAATCTGTTGTCATCCATCCATGTTCCGTTCACATTAAGCAAAAATGGAATGTTGTTCGTCTTCAATTGCTTAAAATTAATACGAAACTGTTTTAGAGAGAAAAAATCGCAAATGCAAGAAAAACAAATATCGATATTGTTTGATTTGCACAGAACACAGATTATAGAAGGAAATCGATAATGAATAAAGGATTTAAGATGAGAAATGCAATATCGAAGAACTGCGATCTCTGTTAGGGAGAAAACAAGGCAGCATTTTGATTTGAAAGTACTGCGATTTTCCTGTTTTGATTGAAACGAGGCCGTTGGTGTTTGTTTATATATGGCTTATTTTAGTTATTAACTTTTCAAAATATTCTAGATGAGAGATGGCGCGTTTTCTAGTGGTAATTAGGTAATTATTTTGTACAATTTAGTGCATTTAGGTATTTTTCCCTTCAAAATATGTCTCTAAAAGGCACAAATAGAAAATTAAGTATATTATACAAAATGTATTTATTAGTTTGAATTTCCATTTTAACATGAACTCTCACAAGTTAATATCCATTAAATTGAGTTTCGTATATACGGTTGAATCCATATATTATGTACTAACACAAACTGATAAGAAATACTCCAATTCAGTAGTCTTTTCGCATCACTTTTAGGCTGTCGCCAAAATTCTATTATGTGGAATAGAAATAGAAATGAATTGAAAGATATTAAATATAGTAGAGTATATGTCTAGAGTCAACGTACGAAAAAGTTTTTCCTAGTTTATATACGTCTTACGGAAAAACTATTCCTTTGTTTCAAAAAAGAATAACTTTTCCGTAAGTTGTATATAAACTAGGAGAAGCTTTTCCGTGCGTCGACGAATTCTAGATGAATAATGTAACATATTTGACATTTTTTATACAATTTTATTTATATTCCATGGAATAGGATTTCCGTGATCCAAACGAGCCCTTAAAGTTAAGTATTACTAATTATTTCATTCTTGTCAAACTACCTTCATTTTAATAATCATGGATAGATGATGCACTGATTCTAAGGGCTCGTTTGGTTTCCGAAAATCCTATTCAATGGAATAGAAATAGAAATGTATAGAAGAATGTCAAATACGATACATTATATAAGTCTCACAGAAAAGCTATTCCTTTTTTAAACAAAGAAATAATTTTTCTGTATATAAACTATGAAAAGCTTTTCCGTACGTTAACGGATTCTGGACATAGACTCTACTATATTTGACATCTTTCCATTTATTTCTATTTCTATTCCACGGAATAAAATTTCCGCGAGCCAAACGTCACCTAAATCTTTAATTTGAGGTTTAGAGAAATTCTACAAAGATGCAAATGACGAAAGAAGGTTTAATCCAATTCTTACTGTCAAAAATTAGTGAAATTGAGGCTTAAGCCTTGCTTATTCTACTCCAGAACTTGTATAATAAAATATGCTAAAGATCAAATATACAATCTCAATATGCTCACTCTCAACTGCTCACATCACACAAGAAAATACACTGCAAGAGATCAAACTATAATGCCTGCCCATTTTGCAAACAATGAAAGAATTCCACTAAGATACCATGGGATTAATTTTCTTCAGCAGAGCCAAATTCAACTATGCACCATCTAGCAGACCTAATCCCAATTTGAGGTACATAGAATTCGAACAGAGAATCCCACAGCATAATTGAGTTAAGATTGTGTACTAGAGGTTGTCTTTCAGCCATTTCAGAGAGCCATTTGCAACTGACCTGTCAATTCAACGACTCTCTCAGTTGTATAATCATATTCAAGAAGTATTAACATTGATCTCAGCATAGTTGTTAAAGGCGCGCTTCACGCAAGGCTCAGGGCCCTGCGCCTCTCCATACCTCAGACGAGGTAGCGTACCTCGGGCCCGCCCCTTTTGCGCCTTAGGCGCGCCTCAGAGACACTTTTATTTTCAAAGGTTTTAACTTACTTTAATATGTGTTGTCCATCTATTTTTAAGAGTTTTAACAGTAATTCAAGATTAGATATTCCTAATTCAATTTCTATCAAGGCTAGATTAACTCAAGGCTAGATATTCCTAATGCAATATGTAAATTTTACATACATATGTACATCTAACAATTCTCTTAGTTCTTTTTCTAGTATTGTTATTGCATTTAACTTCACTTTTCAAGAAAATAAATTTTGCAAATTGTATGCACCTAGCGTATCTCAGGCGCACGCCTAACTTTTGAGGGGCGCCAGGCTGGGCCTAGCGCCTTGACAACTATGGATCTCAATAAATGTCAAGCATTTAGATTAAAATATGAAACAGTAATTACCCTGCAAAATCTTTTAACTTTTTCCATACATCTTCGCCGTCTCCTGGTTCCTTTGATTGATCACTTTCCTCTGTAACAGTTTCTACTGGAGGCTCCCTGCTTTTAGCTGCAGTTGCTAAATATTAAATGTACAAAGACAATCAGCCATCAACACTTGGCACTCCATTATTAAGGAATAAAAACACATCATCTGTGAATGTGAGAGAATCTCTTACTTGCAGGTTGAGTTTTGGGTTGAACCTTTGTGCGGGTGCTATAAGAATTACTCAGCGAAGCAAGTTCTTCGAGTAATTCGCGTTCTTTGCCACTGTATATATGAACCAAAACATTGAGAACCAGCTCGAGAAAATATGTAATTAATTTTGGTATCATAAAGAAAAAGTCTTACAACATTTGGCGAACTACAGAGAAAATCATATAGTAGTAAAAGAACAATCAAACAGTCACAATGAGGTAATAAAAAATGGGAGTCGGTACAGTTCAAGAAATAGATGCACACCTTAGACGATTAGGTATGGTGACTTTAACAGTAAATAAGTGATCGCCACGGATAGATGGTTTATTCAATTTAGGAGCACCTTTCTTAGCCAGGACTAGCACATCTCCTGGCTGAGTACCTGCTGGAACCTGAAGTTCAGTTATTCCATCAACTGTTTTAACCTGTTCCAAAAGTCAAGACAAGAATTCAGTCCAGTTGGATTCTGCAGCTAAATATTTTGGCTCATCATGTGCTGGAAGACAATATGAACTGGAATAAAAGACCAGAGCCAGGACAAGAAATAAGAGATACAATGTCAAAGTAAGTGGGCTCTTTACACAATGCTAGTGCTACAAACATTTATTAGTTCAGGGAAATGCTGGGCTGTTCGCTTTCTCTTTCTCTGTTTTTATTTTTTAATTAGATTCTAGCTCCACCACACCACATTTATCATCAGTGACATGTTTCATCCTTTATTTGCCGTACATATAAGAGGATATAACATTGAGCTGACGTCTAATCCTGCCAAGCTTAACAAGCCTATTTTAGCTAGCATGTAGAAATAACCCAATTAACTGCAAGGAACATGTCTAACAGCAAAGAAAAGAGCCACGGCCACCAACAAAAGCAACCGGCTTCAGTTTCTTGTGATCATTTTATGCCCATTCCAACTTTGATCACAATGTTGATATATTTTTAAGACTCTTAGTCACGACGGCCATCTTTTCCTTAGTCACAATGAGATAAGGAGGGTCAAAATTTGCAGTACGGAGTTCTGATTAGGGTTTCTTCAAAAATTGCAGGCAACTCATAGCAGAGAGAATTCTAGAATTCAAAATTTAAACAACCAGCTATATGCATTACAGGAAACTAAAAACATCCATATTTGATCTGTTATCATAATAAGAAATAGAACTACTCAAATCAATCGGCAGTAGCTTAAACTTTTGGGACTAACAACAATTAACATGGCATCAAGCCCTACTCCAGTGAACTAACTGAATTTAAGCCACAACACACCCAGAGTTTCAAACTTCTGTCCGTTTATGTTGAGTTTCTATGTCAGCCAACACGTGTAACAAGTGAGTGGAAATTCTGAGACATTAAAGTGTGAAACAAATTCACCATTTTACCTAATCACTAGTACATTTGGATGCTAAAACAAAGTAAAAATAAGCCATTGAAGAGAACTTTGTCTAGTTGATGCTTCTTGCCTACTTCCCATGAAGTACATAAGTATCACATGTAAACATTCACAATTTCAAACACAAAAGCAACCAAAAGTAACGTATATTAGAAAAATTAACCTTCACTACAGCCCCCAGAATCGCATCAAGATAACTGATTGAAATTGTGGAGTAGAGATTTATGCCGTCTCGTTGGATTCCAGTTATCTCCTCAACGTCAAGATATACAAAAAGATCTCCAGGAGGACCACTGCAGAAACCAAAATTCCTTGATTATTTTAATCCAAATTAATTTCATCAAATATTGGCATGCATTAACCATGATCCATATCTAGTTTTACTTGTTTAATAAATTAATACTATTATTGTGCTGGTAAAGGACTGCATTTAGATTTCAGGCTTTCCACGCTAGGTGGGGTCGGCTATATGGATCTTCTGATGCCATGAAGCTCTATCAAAAGCTAATGTTCATCCATATCTAGCAAAGGCATATCCTTCGAAATAGTTCCTCTCCAAGTAATCTTAGGTCTACCTCTCCCTTTACACTTAATCTTAGTTTCTACTCTAATATACAGAAAAAGAAATAGAAGCAATACAGTTGTTCAAGACAAATAAACCAAAAAGAGGAAGGCAGCATCAAAAGGACTTAAAAAGGTAATGAGCAATGGAAACACTGCTCCAAAAAAATCCAAGAAGAGGACTTACAAGAGCCTATAAGCCTTAATCATGTAGTTAACCATTTATTGCATTGATCAGACAAGTAGCTAATATTCCACCTACTAACATTAGGTGAAGTGAAACATCATAACTTATCAATGATAGCAACCATGAGCAAGCTTGAGTCCCCGTGATATATGAAGGTTTTGAGAAAATCTTACTCAAATGTACTTTTTTATACAAGTAAGCAATTGTTTACAAATTCAGGAAGCAGCCACCACAATTTACTTGTGTTGGTAATCAAATTATTTTTCATAGCCTAAATTTTTTTAATAAATATATGAGGACTGCTTTTTTAGCAACAACAACAAATCCTCGGAATTTCTTTGAAAAATATACCAAATAGACTGGTGAAGCTTACTAATATAAGAAGCATAACATACCCCTTTGGTCCAGCATCTCCTTCTCCAAGAACTCTAAGAATACTGCCTGTCATAACACCAGGAGGGACTTTGACTTTGATAGTTTTCTTAACACGTATACGCCCTTCACCGGAACATTTTCGACAGAATGCAGAAATTATTTCGCCATCCCCACCACAACTAGGACACACAGAAACCTGATATAAAGTACAAGAAGAATGTATGAGCAACAAAGCGTAACAAGTCGCTGATGTCAAATTAAAGCAGGAGTGCAGGACAATAAACCATTGAAGATTATAACATTCACGACTTGTCAATCTGTCTTATATATGTACTTTATTCGTAACCTTTCAGGGTTTAGCATCTAAAATATGTTAGTTTGAGCAGATTCATGATAGAGATAATAAGCCCAGCACGGGGGATATAGTTTTTGTAACAACTTTCAATTAATAAAATCCGATTTTTTTTTCTTTTTGAATTTTTGTAATGGTCTAGTTGGATGAGTATTCTCCTAGAATGTTGGCTAGCTTCCAGAGCAACTTCCAGTCTTCTATAGTCCATGCTTACAGAACACAATATCCTCCACATCGGTCATCTTAAATTTTTTATGCAACTTAAAAAATGCTACATATATAATGAAATCGTTGTATTTCTGTTGCGGATTCATTCTAGTATCATTCTTCTAGTAAATAAGAAAACAATTTGTTTTCAACGGCTATATGTTGCACATTGTGAACTCATTTCACTCACATTGTTTTGCTGCTGCTATCGTGTTGGATATGCCCATGGTCTACAAGAACTCAAAACATTGGATTTATTGATTCCAATCCATGGCAGTTCAAAATAGCCCACTAAAATAAGTAATGAAAAGAACCCCATGTATTGAAACAAAATAAGAAATTATAATTTCAGCCATGATATCCAGAAAGCTATAGTTTAGGAAAATATGAAACTTTTACATAAGCAGTGAAGTTTATTCCATAGCTTTGTACAAGACACAGAAAAATACAATATATGGAAAGTCCAAAAGCATCATGAATTAGGAAAATAAAATACCTGTGAAAACAACCCAAAGGGTGTTTGCTCAGTTCTCATAACCTGACCCCTTCCACCACAAGTTGAGCAAATTCTCATCTTAGAGCCAGCCTTTGCTCCAGTTCCAGCACATGTATCACATGTTTCCAAATGAGAAAGCTCAAATTCTTTTTCAGCCCCAAATATAGCCTCCGAAAAGTTCAAAGTAATGTCATAACTGCAAAGTTGTTTAATCAGTAATTCATCTCCTAGCTCTTTACATCAAATCCAGGTACAAACTTCAGAATGGAGAAAAATGATGAATATGCCATGACCTATGAAAAAATTATTAATAAAAAATAAATGCAAATAGCAGAGGTAAGAACGTTTGCTGAGTGTCATCAATAACCATAAAACCCACATATACAGTTCCATTATGCTTGTAAACAGTTCATCATTAGATTAGAGATATTGTAAGTTCACACAATTAGAACATAAATATACCACAACATGTGAAGCAAGTGCAGAACACATAACAACTTAAAGTCTAAGTTAAACGCTTAGGCTATAATATTCATTTAGGAAGAGCTTTTTTCACTGGTATGCTTTCATCATGAACTCCAAGGACATTATAAGATTCCAAAAATTCTCATACTTCAAATAAAAGCATTCCCTTTGGGATATGTTATTTTGTTAATAATATTACATGTCTATCCTACATAATTCAGAAACGGTACTTCAATATGATCATTTTTTAGAATATTATTACCATTATCAGTTCCAACTTTTATAATATAACAGGATTCTATATGCAAAATAAACACTTGAAAAGATGAGCAAAATTATCTGGGAGACACAGAATATTAGCAATAAGCAAGGATCATTTAGTGTTATTTGAAACAAAGTTGCTAAATGTCTTTTGCTAATTGCTCGTAACACTGATGGCATTATATTAGCACCTAATACATCATAAATAGTATTCAAAGGAAGCTACCCAAAAGTTTAAGCCATCAGATTTGAGTTAATAAATTTCCGACATAACTAGCTAAAAGAAAAAAAAATAAGATGAGGGCAATTGATTTTAGTAATGAGTAAACACAGCATGACTAATAATAATTAATAAGAGAAAAATATCAGGGAAATCAATAGTTTCTTTATATACCATATGCTTATTTTTCTGCGCCCAGTTTTAGCTGCAATTATTTCAGAGTGGGATCCTAAAGAGAAGAAGTGACTCTAAGATGAAATCGAAAGGTTTTGCACACAGATTTAGCAGAGGGATGGCAATGGATTGGATATGGATATCCTACAATATATATTGCATACAAGTATATGGATATCCATATCCAATCCATTGCCATCCCTCAGAATCTATGTTGACTGTTTTTTACCTTTCGCCACGTTTACCACAAAAAATAGGAAAACACATCGACGTACATTTTTTTCTCTATTCCTGACACCTTGATTGCCCTTTTTGCAATGAGAGAAATAACACTTACAAGGAGTATTTAGAAAACACTTAGACCACATTATCATAGACTACAAATTAATACAGACCACCAGATTACAAAAAGATCAGTTCATACAGTTTTATTGCACATGCTGCAAAATATTGGGAACAAAATCAAACATTTTGAAATTATTAACTCACCGTAGGTCTTCACCCTTAGTAACAGTACTGCGAGGGCGAGTCCGAAACCCAGTTTCCGTCCCAGGAAAACCGCCCATGCTGCTTGGTCCAAAAAAAGTCTCAAACAGATCAAAGGGATTAGTCTGCAGGGAAAGAAAGAATCAATTTTGCAAGCCTTAACTAACAATATAGGCACTCAGATGACATGTGCCCACTCTATCAGTTACAAATTAAAACAATGGGTTACAACACCTGCAAAGGAAAAAAAGAAGCGTTTTCTTCACCCTATTTTGAGTTTGCATACATCAGCGATTAAGCAAACTAATATTTGATTAATACAATGAGAACAATGTTTAAATTCATCAACCAAAAGCAAAAAAAGATCAGCATAGAAAACCAGACATGGTATGATGTGATGATACACAACACATCAACTTCATTTGAAATCAATGCTTGAAATTTTTTACATAAAGTTCTCCAACTAGTAACAAATTGCATTTCTAGGAAAATAGAACATTAAAATAGAGAAAAAGTATATTCTCTAAAAATGCAAACTACTTCCACAAATAAGATCAATAAATTAAATTAATAGCAAGAACCAGGGATATGATGCCCTCATAATTGTTCATACAGCATAGAATTCATATTGTGATGCCATACTTGAATATCTCGAAATTGAGGAAACAAATAACAGAAAACATTCTCTCAAAAACTTCACTATAATATGCTGCACAACACTAGGACATTGTTCTTGATAAGCAAGCTCGTGAATTTCACGTGCATAGAAAAACTCCAAAAGATATTTTAAGCAAAAAAGACACAGTATGTAACAGATATATATAAGCTCCCGCACCGTATAAGCACCAGATGGTCCGCCTACTGTACTCTTTACCCCAGCTTCACCATACTGATCATAGAGGGCCCTCTTTTTATCGTCTGATAGCACCTGACAGTGTTGTACTTCAGAATTCAAAAGACAATATGAGCAAGAAAAATTCTCCAATTCCAGGTTGTATATCAAGCAAGCAAAGTGAGCTTTTGAAATGAAAATACAACAACTTGAGGAAATAACACAAAACCTTTGCATGATTGTAAAAACATATAGCCAGAGTTACTCTCTATATAACTGACTACCAACCTGTCAGCTCAGACACAGACACTAAACAAAACGTCAATCTATCGAACGTCTTTCCAAACAATTCATGATAAAAAATTCTGCCAATGATTGATAATGACAAGCGGTCACCAGATGCTATGGCCATATAGAAAAACCCAAAAAGCTGAATCGACTGCTATCATATCAAAATTTGTTGAGATGAACAACTCCAAAAAGCCTGTGCTAATTTCTGCTACTTTTCTGAAAAGCACTATTTTCAAGCTTTTACTGGATGCTATCAAATCCGACCATTCCTAATTATTTAGTATGCATGATCAAATTGTGTTGTTCAAAGCCAAAATATGTAGTTCTATTAAAAGTTTGCGACAGCAGCTTGGAAAGCAATACCAAACAGGCCCTAAGAGTTCATAATTCTTATGCATACCTCATAAGCAGCACTTATCTCCTTGAACTTTTCAGTTGCTCCAGGTTCCTTGTTAACATCCGGGTGATACTGGAATCAGAAAATAGTCCACACACATTTCAGGATCAATAAAATAAGAGAAAGACATTGTGCCATTGAACAACAAATTCAAATCGAAGAACTCCCTAAGCGGCTAAATTAAATCAAAAGAACACTATATCGGGCATTAGTTATACTACGAATATGTCCACTTAAGAATTCCAGTTCAACTCCTCTAATTAAAACCAGATTCTCCTCTCTTGTCACATAAACCCATAAAAATTCAGGTTCCGCAGAACATAAGAAAACTAAAAGCAGTTGCAATAGCCATAAACATACCTGACGGGCTAACTTTCGATAAGCAGCCTTAATTTCTTTACTATTAGCAGATTTGGGAACTCCAAGAGTAGCATAATAATCACCGGAAGCACTAATCACCGGCCCAAAACGGTTCCAAGAGGCCCTAGACCGGAATTTGAAAGAACTAGGACACACAGAGGTTAAAGAAGCAGAGGCAAATCGTTTATGAGACCAGAGGCGAGACCCACCGGTGAAAACCGCGGAAGAAGATAAAGAAGTGGAAGCACAGTGAGAAGAAGAAGAAGTTGAAGGAGAAGTGAAGCTCAAAGAAGGGAGGAGAGTGGCAGTAGAAGCGGCCATTGAAGAAGGGTATGAAAAGTGATGAATTGGGGATCAAAAATTGATGATCATGTTTTGAAGCATTGCATAGGGGAAGGAAAATATCCCCGCCGGAAAGGGGAAGAAAAGAAGGGGGAAAGGCGGTTGTAAAGGTTGTGTCTTTTTATGGCGGAGGCGAGCGACCGGAGAAGAGAAAGGATTGTGTTTGTGGTGCGTATGGCCTTTTTTCCACTTCGCAGGTTGCTCTAATCTACACCTCTAGAATTTAATGTGGCAAACTTCATCTTCGCCCCTCACATTTGGCTTTCTCGTACTAATAAGGGCAATTTTACTAGTTGTTATAAAACAACCTAAATAGGCAAGATAATATAAAAGAGAAAAGATAAGACGAAAGACTATTTTGTATATTTAATTTATTATTTTAGTCTTTCTGCTGTACACGTTATTTAAGTGATAAAAAAACTGATGGCATGGCACCTAATCAAAGTACTAAATCATGAAATATGAAAAAAAAAGTTAATTTAATATAGAAAAAACAGTTCAACAGATCTTTTTCAAATTAACTGCAGAAGTATTTTAAATGGTTATCCCTAAAAGTTGTCTCTGTCTAAGGTTTAATGAATCAAAATGCAACAGATTTTGCATTGCCATCAAGGAGGAAATAAAGATGGAAGAGAACTTAGAAGGGTTGATGCATCAAGTACAATATTGCCTTAAGCATGCTCTGCATATTAATTCTTCCATTCTTCCCAAACTCATAAATTTATTAAATTGTTTTAGAATATATAAAAGTGCTTGTTCGAATTACAAATCCAATTTGTCAAGAACAAGTTATTGATGATGTATAAAAGAACCATCATTTGATATATGAAATCACAAATTAGGGATTTTTAGGGATATGGTTAACGATTTTAAAATTTTCTGCATGGATTTGGTTAATCATTTTAAAAATTTGGAAAAGAACTTCATTTGTAAAAGATTTTGAGTTGGCTAGAAATATCCAACGATTTTTACTATATTAAATTAACTTTTTTTTATCTTACAATTTAATCCTTGACTTCATTCTTTTCATTATAAATATACTAATTGTCATGTCATTAATTTTTTTTATCACACGGGTCTTATGTGACATAAGAATTAAAGGTCCGTTGAAAAAAGACTAATTAGGTACCGGTGTTCATACCACAAGAATTAAATGGATAACGAATATAACAGAGGGACAAAAAGAATAAACTAAGTATAACACAAGATCCAAAAAGGTTTTTAGGCCGAAAAGACAATGTAAAAGAGAAAGAGGGAATGTGATAACGGGAGAGAGAAAAAAATGAGAAAAAAATAAAAAAAAATAAAAAATTAATTACTAAAAAGTAATACATGTCAAAACTTGAATGGATGGATACACAATTTAGGACAACAGATTTAAATCTACTAAATAAATTGCATTATATTTTGTGTCCAAAATGTATGATATATATACTTTAAGTAGAAATAAACCATGAAGATACACTTAAGAAAATATTTGAAATCTATCTTTTATTTTTCAAAAATTTTAAAGCTTATATTTTCAATATAAAAGAAAATCAACACTCCATTCATATAGAACATGTGACTTTTAAAATTACAAATTCAGTCTCAATCACTAAAGACTTTCTTCAAATTCTTCAAAAATTAAATATTTCTACTTCTTAAAAAAAAACTTTCCCAACGACCTTTAATTATACAATATTTTTCACATTATAGTATGTAGCTTACACTTTACATTTTTCTTGTTGATAACTAAATTTTGATAAATTAGCGGTGAATTCTATTCTATTTTGGATTATGTTTTATGATTCAAAAATAATGCAAATGCTTTTGTTGGTCCTAACATAGTTTTCACGTATGTGATACATAATTTCTTCAATTTTAGTATATTCAGTGTTTGCTTAACAGCACAAAGAATATAGACAAGTGTTGTTGGTTATACATGAACTGTTAAGATTAGTATTATAAAAAAAAAACTCTGTTAAGATTAGAGATCAAGGGCAAGTCCAATTATTTTTTTAATTTTTTATTCTCCAAATTCTATTTTCAGGAGTTTACAGTGTTTCTGCTCCAACCATCTTCTCCATTTTTCATTCCTCATATTAGATTCCCTATAAATAATATTTTATTATTGTTATATTAATTTCCTTACATCATTTCTATTCCATTCAACTAACGAAACAATTAAAAAAATTAAAACTAAAAAATATAATAATATAATAATAGATTCCCAAAATGAGGTTCCCCATATATAAAGAACCCTATTTTAGAGGTTAACCATTCCCATATTGTTCCTCATTTTGAGGTGGGAATCATTGGAACCATTGTTTTATTGTTTTTTATTTTTACTTTTTATTTATTTTATTAGTGGATTAGAATTGAGATGATATAAAGAAATTAATATAATAATAATAATAAAATATCATTATTTTTTGGGAATCTAATACGGGGAATGAAAAATGGGGAAGATGGATGGAGCAAAAACACTGTAGATTCCCTAAAATGGGGTTTGGGGAATGTAAAATTGGGAAAATGAGATTTCTACTTATAAGTAGTTGTACTGAACTGAACTGAGTGGTATTAAAACTAAAATGATCTAAAACTGAAAATGCTAAAACTGAAATTGAAGTATAATTAATAATATAAATAATATTTTAAAATATTAATATTTATTACAAAAATAATTAATAACACTATAAATAATATTTTATATTATAATAAAATTATTAATTATTACCTATAATATTAATTAAATTTATTATTATATTTTATTTTATTGTAAATATTATTATGAATATCATTATTTATTATTTTAATTGTTATTAATACTTATAAATTATTATTTATTTATTTATCCTATAAAATTATTGATCGTAAAAATAATAATTAATAATTCTAAAAATATTGTTATTAGTTATTTTTTCTTTGTTATTATTTGTGATTACTAATATTGATTAATCATATTAATATAATATATAAATAAAAATAAACTTAAATAAAAATAATAATATTATTAATATTTATTACTTTTTAATATTTATTATTTATGAATGTTATTATTAATCACCAATTGATATAATCTATTGATATAATCTATAGATTGAAATTTAATATTAAATGCGAAATACTTACTGAACTGAGAACAAGGCCAAAATAGGTAAAAATCAAATAAATTAAACTCTAAATAGATAAATGAAATTCCAAAATTGCATTTGACACAAAAAAAAATATATATATATTTACGTGAATTAGGGTAACATGATCTTTCAGTGAAAACAAAATTTTGAAGTTCAATAGAAGAACGAAAAAAACACTCCATTTCCCAAATCACACTTCCGATTCAGGAACCCTATTCTTAAGTTGATTTCATCTCTTTGTATTTTTTGCAATGCTGAATGTGGACACAAACACAATGGCCTCAAACCAATGAAATCACCGTATCATCATCAATTGTGACATATTTCCACTTTTTCCAGCCATTTTCTCCATTTTTCAATCTCCAAATCCCATTTTAGAGAATTTATATTATTTTTACTTCAACAATCTTTCCCATTTTTCATTCCCTAGAAATAATAATTATTATCATTATATTATTCTCTTTGCATCATTTCTATTCTAACTAAATAACAAAATAATTATAAAATTAAAACCAAAAAATAAATTAATAAAATAATACATTCCCCAAAATGAGAACATACTATTCCCCATATTTATTCCTTATTTTAGGAAATTCTCCAAAACATGGATCCATTGAAGTTGCCCTTATCTCAATCCTTTCATTTGGTAACATAGTCAACAAATGACCCCTTTCTTATCATCCTCGTTTCTTCAAAACGTTAGTCAGATTCCAACTCAAACTTTATTCTCTCTCATCATCCAGTTAAATATGATATAGGCCATGTTCTTTTCAACTTATAAGTTACTGTACTAAACTGATCTTTTCAGTGTAAATTTATATGTATGCAATACTGATACATACTGAACTGACTGAACTGGACTGAATATAAGTTAAAAAGAACAAGGCGATAGTGTGGGACATAAAAATGTTATCTGAAAAAAGGCAAAACATTCTCTCAAGAACCTGCTAATAAACGACAACAAATATTAGCCGCCAAGCAGATTTGATCAAAACAAAATCATTCAAGAGATACAACACAGAACAACAACAAGACACTGTGGTGTCCCATACCTTATGGCTTAATGCAAATGCAACTTTTAAGGACAAAAAAGTTGCAGCTTTTGTGAAAACGCCACAATAAGCTAGTGGCCTCTCGAAACATAATAGCACCTCTACAAGCTTAACAGGCACAAACTCAACACAAAAGTTTACTTGAAAGCATAAGTTAATTCATATCTTTGCTTAAAAGACATCAGGATGAAATCGTCCAGGCATAGGGCTACCTTGCTCAATCTGTCTCAGATGCATCCTTTTTCATCTGCAACAGAGGCACATTAATGTACCCAAAGTAAATTTAATAATTTAGTCAGCATATATATTTTTTGTCCATTATTTCGATGGGGCCAAAGATTCACCATTCTTTAGCTTTAGATTATAATGGATTAAAGCAAAATGATTCATTAAACTGTCTGAGCTTCTTTTTATTGTGATGTCACGGATAGCTGTTTGCAACTCCACTTCAGGGTCAATTGGAAACAACCTCTCTGTAATTACAGGGGTAAGGCGACCCCCTTACCCCATTTGTGCGGGAGCCATTGGGGTAATATTGTTGTTTGTAGTCAGCATATATATTTAAAACAAACAGGAGACATGTTTTTCCCTTGAAAGAAAGAATTTATCTAACCTCAAGAGATTTCAGTTGTTCACGATACTGAGATACCAGCTGTTTCAACTGCTCCAACTCTTTGCTCTTATGATCAAATTCCTTCCGACGCTCGTGTTG
Organism: Euphorbia pulcherrima; assembly: GCA_947683365.1. Lineage (NCBI taxonomy): Eukaryota > Viridiplantae > Streptophyta > Magnoliopsida > Malpighiales > Euphorbiaceae > Euphorbia > Euphorbia pulcherrima. The sequence goes on from CANTUS010000016.1 coordinate 14,318,244, forward strand.
GATAGCCACAGCTCTTTTCAGTACAGGATTTTCTCGGACCAGTACTTCAATATGCTCTTTCAGCATCATGGTTTCCTGAAATAAATACAGAAATAAGTCCGAGCAGATTACATAATAACCTAAAACATACAATTAACTTCACTAATATGATTTTGGCATACACTGCAGAGTTATTATCATTCGGCAACTGCCAACCTAGAATTAATTTCCTCTGTTTTCCTACGTCAGAATTATTATCATTTGTCACAGTTATCTTTTTTCAAGAAGAGTACTACAAACTCATAGGCACCTTTTGAAAACTTTGCACTGCCCCTTCTGCAGCCTTTGAACCGATAGATTTCTCCAAAATCTCCAGCAATCTTGCAGCACGGGCTCTGGCATCATCGACGCTAGTAGCACTCATCATTTCTCTTACAAAAAAATCCACCCATTGAGCACCATTAACAGGCAGATTGTCTGGTGTTGATTCCTCAGCGGCAGCGGGTTCATCATTGGGTAATGTACCTATCAAAAGTAAACATGAAGCAACAAAGCATGAGGCAGTTGCACAGAACACCGTATGATTCGCAACTAGAAATAATGGATTACATATTATTTTACAGATTACAGACCCTTAGGCCTTAGCATTGCAGATGACGAGCAGTTCTCATTGCAAGAACAAACCGTTATGGAGAGCTCATATTCTCAAGCATGCCAATTGGTGAAATGAACACATATAAAGCCACCACAAGGAAAGGACTATTAACATTCATTGATACACATCATGACATTCCATATCTGCATCATCAGTGAAACAACCAATACCTTATACTAAATCACCAAAATCGTAATCACAACATATATTTTTTTTTATTTATACTTCTTTATATATATAATCACTTGTAATATTATATCTTTTTACAAAACAATCTTATACAAAGCAAAATTAAAACCCGACCACCTTCTATTCTATATGCTTGTTTTGTGAGGAGAGGGAGTGAGATGGAACACAGCCAACCAATCTTTCGTCCATGATATCTACAGGTAATGAGCTTCTACACACTTTATCACCTCTGAAAATTTAGCGCTTTATATGAGGCGCAACTCAGTGAATACAAACAATCTATGAATTTAGCAAATCACATATATACACACATTACAAATTCAATAAACAGTCACACTTATATGAGAATGAATGAACCGGTTATTTAATTGTTGTGACATTTCCAGCCAAACTATTGCCCCGGGATACATGTAACATTTGTAGCAATTGTCAATTGATTTGCTGACCAGCTATGTAACAATTGGTTGACCTTTCGGTCCAGATAAACAATTGGTTGACCTTTCGGTCCAGATAAACAATTGGTTGACCTTTCGGTCCATTTGTCAGATATTAAAATTGGTTGACCATATAGGTCCAGATGAACATAACATGTATTGCAATGTTTGATCGGCTATGTCACAATGTCTCTTATACTTTTCATATATTCAAGTGCAAATATTTGTTATACGAACCATTGAACTTACAATTAGCATATACTAGTGCAATTGAATTTTAGCATATATTCCACATACATATATCATATAATTTCGGCTTTATCAAATACAATTCTCATTATAAACTTATATGCACATGATTCACTCAACAATTCAAATCAAGTTTATATTCACATAACAATACATTTCCAATACAATTCATTTCACACTCAAATAATGTCAACACACTTCATATATATCAAGTTCCACTCACATATATAGTCACATATCAACACAAATCACAATCACAAATCCATTTCATGTTTATACTCACCTATACTTATCCAATAATTCACATTAACCGTTCACAAATATTCACTTGTCGCCACAATTCACATATCAATACCATCTTAAGGCAACTTACATTTTATATCAAATATAACCACACAACACATGTAACACTATTCAAATACAATTTCAAATCAAAATAATCATATCACTCAATTCACATTAAGACAATTTACACAAATCATATCAAATTTAACCACATCAATACAATTCATATCACATTCACATAGTCATACAATTAACATATCAACACATTTCACCCATATATTCATATCATGTTTATACTCACAAATTTATCCGTGCTAATTCTCTTGGAACGACTTGGACCTTTCTCCGAAATCCCTTCACTGTTTTGAGCTCCTATAACATACATATTCATATATCAAACATACATATATACATCTTATTTCCTTTAGGGTGTATATATATATATATATATATATATATAACATAAACTAGAATTTCTATCTATATGACCTTACTGACTTTAATCAATCATATCTCTCAAAGTACTCAACCAAATGGCCTGATTCTAGTTTCATTTTACTCTTAACTCATAGCTTTATAACATACCAAAATTTCATAATTTTCTGATCACTTTTCCATTTATTATGAATTTTGTATTTTAAACTCTAAATTTGTCCTGTTTTCTACACTTAGAACTAGTGTTCTTATGACCTCACTTCACTTCAAAATTCATAACTTTGAACTCACTTACTCAAATGTGATGATTCTTCTTTTGTTCAATTCCTATTACACAATTCCATAACATACTAAATCCTCAAAATTTTCAAAGCCTTATACAATTTATAGGGAATTTCCCATCAAAACCTGTTGCAGTCCCGCTTTACCTGGATAGCAACGTAATAAAACGAGTATAACTCTCTCTACACAATATGAATCGACCTAATTCTTTTTTCTACTTAAACTATACACATATGGGAATAACATATCAAAAATTCAGAATTTTCTAAGCAGTATAACAATCCCAGATTAATTTCAAAACTCACCTCATCTCTATGATCATCCAATTCTGGACACTTCATTTTATAAAAATCATAGCTATTGATCTACTCATCTAAAAATCCCCAAATTTTACAAAAGCAATCTAGAGATGTAGACAATCAATTCATCTTTTCGTCATAACCTCAAATTCTATCTCTAACTTCTTGAAAATCATATTACAAAATCATATACATACCTGATTCTTCCTCTCTCTTTGTTCTTCTTCTTCTCTTCTACTCCTACCCTTTCATAGTCTGAGTTTTTCTTTCTTTTATGGCTGATTTCAGATTATCAATAGGCTAAAATGACCATTTTGCCCTTCTTTTTCATTATATAATACTTACACTTATACTATACTATACTTATACCAATAATAAACAACTCAAGTACTAATTTAATTACCAACTATGATTTCTACTTTTATCTTCACAAAATTTCAAATCCCCTTTTATATATTTAAGTGTATATATGTATATATCTAATATATTTTAAACAAATATACCAAAATTAATATATTTATCATATATTTATACTTCATCTAATAATTTCTAATATATATGCATAAATGACTAAAATGATGTGTGAAATGGGATATTATAATCAGACTTACAAAGATGTATATACTATTGCTAGATTAATCGCAAATTTGATTGCAAACCAAGATGATATAAATAGGTGCACTTCTCAAATTCTCATCAGCACCCCAGCGACTTCATCGCCACAAGTTCTTAATATAGAAAATTTTCCCTAGTGAAGAACTTGCAAAATTGAAAGAAATGACTTGTGAATTTGAAATTAGAAAATTTCGAGACAAGCTAGTGCACATAGTTGTCATTTTATCTTGGCAATTAATTGGTGGAAATCATTGGAGTTTCATATACACTCAACTATAAGCATAAGCACGAAAATTTGAAACTTTTTTCATGATGAAAAGGTCATTCAGGAATCAGGATATGAAACACACCCCAGAATAAAAAAGCACAGGAATAATACAACACCAACAGTTTGAACATAACATGTTGACACTTTTAACATAAAATAAACCAGAACTTACTAATAGTGCTGTAAGTTCAGTTAGATATATAGGTCATAGTCAACAGATAACCATATAAACTAGTGAGAGAGAGAGAGGACAATATCTCAATTTACAAGAGAAAGATGAAGACACTTCCATCTTCCAACAGTTCTCCCACTATATTTAAAAAAATAACACACCTTGATCTGCATTGCTTCAGCAGCGCCAGAATCGTGCTCTTCTGATTTCATACAATGCTCATTTAGGCTTCTAATGGCAGCATCCAAATTGTTGCCACATTCATCTACTGCTCTCTCAAGAAGCTGAAAGGTAACATCATAAAAGGATGAGAAATTTTGATGATCAACCGCCTATTTTCAAATAAACAAATATAATTTCCTCATTGAGGTAATAATAACCCATAGCTATTAACGCAAGAGAGTAAAAAAGAAATTAAAAAGAAGAAATTCCTTAAGCCATCAGTTAAAGAAAAAAAAATAGAACAGCATGATTTTAGCTACAAAACATCATCTACTCGAGGACATTGCGGCAACAATATACAGGAACCAGCCACTGCCAACCACACCATTGAGAGAAGAAAACACTTGTATAAACAACACTACGCAGTTTTTGCTTAAAGATCAATAGATCTACGAAGACAAATAAATTTAGCTCAAACTAATTATTCACTAGAAACAAGTAAAATCAAAATTTCAGCGAAGCCAGAGAGTAGATTTTCATCTTCAAAAACAAAATCACAAGTTCACAAAAAAAATTCAAATCCAACACACATCAGTACTTAAACTAAAATCGAAACAATGACTGAATACAAGAATTCAACACCAACAGTTGACACATAAAGAAAAGCAATACACTAAAATCAAGAAACATAAAGAAAGCCGCACCTGAGGATCTACAAGAGGGGAAAGAGATTGCAGCTGATGGATAGATGAAGGAGGAGCGAATGGCGCACAGGAAGGAGAAGACGAACCGCAGCAAAGGCGTTTGGAAACAGGAGGGGAAGGAAGGTCCTCATGAAAGAAGGTCTCTTGCTTCCGCAAACAACCGCAGACATAATTAGGGTTCCCGGAGAAGAAGATCGGGATAGTGAATCGGGTTTACGCTTGTAGCTTGGGGAATAGGCCTCTGCAACTTTACAATTGGACTTCTTTTCTTGTTTATTTCTGCAACTTCAGATATTTTTTCCTTTGGCTTTGGTTTTTAAATACATGGTGGTGGTGACGGTGGTAAAGGAGCCAAGCGGTGTCCTTTATTTTAAAAAGGGAGTGGGCGCGTGAAGAGTTTTTCGCGATTTTGGATTTTGGACTATCGTAAACGACTACGGATTTTGTAATAGTTTATTTTTAAATATCTATTAAATTTTAAAATATATATAAAATAATTTTAAATTTTTTAACCAATCATCTTATCTTTCGAGATATCTATAAATTAGTAAATAGAGATTATATTGAATATAGATATGACTTAAAAATATCATCAACACTCGCGAAAAATAAATATTAAGCACAATTTTTTTTCGTTATCGATTGATTTGGTGTATTTGGTATATATACATTTATCTTATGATCTCGTTACCTTTAATTTATACCATAAGCAATTATTTTTTATACTGGTATTATTTATTATAAAATCTCAATTAATATTGTTATTTAATGCATAATTTCCAATATAAATTGTAATCGAAATATAATGATTTTTTATAGGCAATTATAATTTGGTGTTATTTTAAAGTATTTATGTTTCGTTTTTATAATTATTCCTACACTCCAAATTTTATACCAGTATTTAAAATAAAATATACACCTATAAAAAATACATTATATTTACCGATTACAATATATATTATGTTAATTCACGTAATAAAAATAATACTCTTACTACACTAATATATCAAATGTTCAAATTTATATCTGTACTGTTATTATGGTAAAATATTGGGTTCCACATAGCCATTTTTTTTTATCAATTTTATATTAGAATCAAGTAATTTTTATTACGCAAGACAATCTAGATTACTAAACGAAAATTGTAACCAACCAAGCAAGATTGGAATTGTATTTGTAAGCATTTGTTTGTGGGTTTGTATTGTCTTAATTTACAGTTAATAAATAAATATTACATGTCTTATAAAATTATGATATTTTAATCAAATATTCATCTCCCTATAAACTTTTTTTTGCATTCGTGAGACGTTGAGATGCCAATTACAATACTTGAGAATAATTATATTTAGACTTTTAGAAAAAATACCAATCACAATCGAACCATTCAATTGAAAATTAATTAAATTATTATTAAATCATAATTAAACCGTAATTAAATCTAATTAAATTATAATTAAATTATTAAAACTGTGAGAGGCTAATTCATAAGAAATTAAGACACTAGGGGCCCAACTGGCAATTATTCATAATTATACAGGTCATAGTGATAGAGTATAGCACCCAGAAGTGAGCATCGTCGAAATTCTAAAACCCTATACCCCTCGTCATCTAACGGCAATTCCACTGCTGCCGCCGCCATCTCCGTAGCCGTCGACTTCAACTCATACAGCGCACCGCGTATTCCAATTTTAAGGTGAGATGTTCTTCAATTCGTTGGCTGTTTTGAATACTTTAACCTTTTCTTGTGCTCTAGAACTTGTTTAAATGGAGAAGGAAATATTTTCATGTAAATTGTAATTAGTGATTCGCATCAATCCCTAGCTCTTTAATTGCTGAAGGAATCTGTTTTCATATCTTTTTGTTTTCTGGACTTCTTGAATATTTATCTTTCTATTTCCAGAAAGTAGAAAGGAATAATTGGTAACAAAGTATGTCGTCTCTGAGGAACGCTATTCCCAGAAAGGCTCACAAGGAGCGCTCGCAACCGTAAGTTGTTATGATACCTTTTTGCAATTCTTTGTCTTCTATTCTTCCTTCATATTACTCTTTTCCCCCAATTTTTATGACATGCAATTTGGACATTATGTCACTCTAGGCAGTCGAGGAAGAAATTTGGATTACTAGAGAAACACAAGGACTATGTCGTCCGTGCCAAAGCTTATCACCAAAAGGAGGAAGCTTTGCAGGTTGAATATGAAACATTCTAATTCAGTGAACAGTTTTTTGTTTTAGGGCCAAATTGGTATTACTTTTTCTACTGCTGTCAAAATAAGTTGCTCTCACAAACTTTGAATAGAATACATATTTTGGTTTGGAACAAACACATTTTGATCCTTCATACTAATTATTTAGAAAAATGTGTTGTTTCTAGGAAAAGCTTGAAAATTGAGCTTTTAAAAAAGCTGCTGTAAAAAGCTTAGCCAAACTAGCCCTTAATGGTTTTATTTGTTTCATGGTTTTTTTTTTTTGTGGCTATGTTTATGTTTCCAGAGGCTCAAGGAGAAGGCTGCTTTCAGAAATCCTGATGAGTTTTACTTCAAGATGATTAAATCTAAAACTGTTGATGGGGTTCATAGATCAGAGTAACGTGTTTCACTCTCGAATCCTGTTTTACTTGTTATGTGAGGTCCATATTATATTTACCTTTTTCAGTTTTTTCTTATTTATATAGGAGTCAAGCAAACAAATATACTCAAGAAGAGCTCATGTTGATGAAGACGCAAGATATTGGGTATGTTCTTCAGAAACTGCAAAGTGAAAAGAAGGTGGGAGATTGATTATTTGCTTTTCTACAAAGTTTATATTATTTATGGTTATTTGGTTTGGATGTCTATGCTCTGTTGTTTTGATGATGAAGTTTAGGTGTTTTGTTACAGAAAATTGAAAAGCTGGCTGCGGCATTGCACTCTTTTGGTAGCCAGCCACCAAACAAGCACATCTACTTTGCAGAGGACAGGTTGGAGCTTTCTTATATCGTCTTGATTTTTGATATAATATGTTCTCACTCCTCATTGAGGTTAGAAATTTAAATTCAAGTGCTGCTTGACAGACTATATACTTTATTTAATATGTGCTCACAGTTATAGCGTGGAATTTAAATAATGCGCTAAACAATACATATAAGATTAAAATATCGAATAATATGATTAATAGTAGAATTTGATGGTATTGAAACACCATCAGCCACATGTTTTGTTGGTAGGTTCACAACACAGTAGCCATCCATCCATATGCTCATCTCAATTTAGATAAATACATAATCTATTGGCTGGATAATTTTTGGTCTGGCGTTGCCATCTGAAGTTGCTTTCCAATATCATATATTTTTTTTAATCACCGATAGTCATGTAGTTTAAACACAAGTGTTTTGGTAAGTTCCAGAGCTTTGTTTCTGGAAGCAGGACAAACATAAACCTTTCTTTGCTGTATATCTGTTTGCTTTAAAAGCATTTGTCTCACTTATAATATAACTAAATTTAAGAGTGAATGTTATAGCATCTGACATCACTGATTCGCCATAATTTTGCTTGATTCAACGTGCAATTTGTGATCTCGATCTCAAATACACTTAGTACACTTGAATGCCAAAAATCTTGTCACTACACCATTATGTAGTCTCCAAATTTATTGAATGTCTGTTTTTCTGTTATACATATGCATATTGTAACTACATACATGATCAATATTGAACTGTCCGGCCAGAATTACTTCTTGGAAATGAATATTAGGTCATGGCACCATACGAAGATAAAATATTGATAAAATGAGCATTTTGGAAATGATGATGAGATGGGATGGATGAGTGCCGGAGCACAGGATGGGATATGAAGTGGCATATGTGAAACTGAGAAAAGTTAGGTTTTATTTCTGTTGAGAGAAAATAATAGTGTTTGAGGTGACCCCTATTATAATTATATTTTTGGAAGATCTTGCAACTGAAAAAGAGAATTCATACAGCTGACCCAAGCTTGTTGACAACAAGGTTTGGTTTTTACTAGAGAATTTTTAAAAATTTAAGAAGAAAGATCATAGTTGTGGAGAGTGCAGAGTGCACTCATAGCGCAAGGGTCTCGCTTCTCGCTTCAACGCAAAGCGCAAAAAAAGCGCTCACTTTGGATAAAAAACCGCACTATTATAAAACTTCACAAAATATTATAGGTTTAGAAAAGTTACTTCCTCCGGTTTTTTTACTTGTGATTCTAGGCTTTTGATCTTGTTTTTTACCTGTCATTTTAGATTATCAATATAACTTTGACCAATTTTTTCCTAATTTACCCTTTTATTAATTAGGGAAGAGATCAAGTATTGATGAAATTATAAGTGGGTAATCATGAAGAAGAGAATTTATTGTATGAAGGACAAATTAGTCATTTGAATGCTATAATAAATGTTTTATTGGTTTTGATGAAAACTCTAGAATGACTAGTAAGAAATTAACCCGAGGGAGTATAAAATATAGCTACTTAAAACTAATGAATATTAAAAATATCACATGTCACAATATAAAATATAGCTACTTAAAACTAATGAATATTAAAAATATCACATGTCACAATAGTTGCCTTTGCATTTAGGTTATAATTATTAGACAAAGAACTAGATTTTTTAGATTTTGAGGACTGAAAAAGATCTTTTTAGATTATTGAAGTCTTAGGTACTTATCAGTGCTATTAGCATCTAACAATCTTCCATCCAGCAAGTAACAAGTCAATACTGGCTTAAAATTGATGCAATGCGCTTTTTTGTAGTGAAGCGCGTGCTTTTGTGCGCTTGGCGCACCCCAGTGCTTTGTGTTCAATACGAGTGCACCCCGCTGCACTTTTGCGCTTCAAACACAAGAGCGAGCGCTTTTGACAGCTATGAGAAAGATATATTGAAGTGTGAAAGGATTGAATGTATAGTTTCATGAGTCAACATCAAGGGTTCCAATTGTGCCTATTGCTAGAGATGTGTGGAGGATCTCACATCGGAAATAAATAAGAATAAAATGTACTCCCTCCATCTATTTTTTGTTGTCCATTTAACCGAATCATCAATACCAATAAAACATTCAGTGCATTGTTAAAATGACTAATTTATCCCTTACACTTTATATAAATATTCTCTTTCTTCTTAATTACCAACTTATAATTTTCATTCATATACAATCTCTCTCATCATTAATATAAGGGTAATTTAGAGAAAAAGTTGTAAAAAATGCATTGAAAATATAAGTTGACAACTAAAAAGAGAACTAAAAAAAGAGCTAAAAAGACAATAAAAACTAGATGGAGGGAGTAGTATATTGGGCCTTAACACAAGCGGATTAGTTTTGTGTTAAATGAGTTCAACCCCACTTGTATACTCACTCAGTTATTAAGCCCAACACCCTTGAGAGCCATGGATGCTTTACATGATATCAGAGCTGCCTTCCAAGGCAGTATTCTGGGTTTTCTTTTCCGTTCTGAAAATAGATTTGTTGATATGTTCTGTGGTGATTTGATGTTTTATCTGCTTTCTCTTTCAAATGGTCAAATCAAGCCAGCAATCTCATTCTCTTTGTTTCTCTATTTTCCCTTCAATTTATTTTTTATAAAATTTAAATTGGTTATTCTGGTGTATTTTTATATCAGTGTTGAACGTACTGCCTGGACATTTGGATTGTAAACTTGATGTGTTCAGAAGACAATCTTTTCATAATGTTCTTTGTTTACCTATATATTTGTTCTCTTATCCAACTTCATTATTCTATATTATTCTATTTTGTTCTCGCAAATGGCTGTCTGATAATTAGTTGATTATACTTTCTTCTTGCGTAACATGCAGGGAAGAAGCCAAAGAATTAAGGTCATGGTCAGCAGAAACTAATGTTGCAAGTGCTTCTAGGGACGTTCCTGATGAAATTAAAAGGTAAACGGGATTTGTAGTGAGACACATTAAGTGGGGTAGGTGGGCAGGGCTTCTTATTTGCATGTTGAACATACAATAAGTTTTGCTAAATTAATTGACCCCTTAGTGTTGTGAATCCTTAGGTTCAACAAAAACCTCATTTGTGGACCTGCATTTTATAGTTTTATGCAGATGGAATGCGTGATCATAGTTATTTATTTTTACTGTTTAATGTTTATTATGTATTTGACCAAATCGGAAGAAACTACACCAATATTCAATATTGGTTTTGGTTCTCTTAGGACTCCGAACTCCCCCAGAAGGTAACAAGTATTCTTTATTCTGAGGGGAGTTTCTCCTACATCCACTCAAAATGTTATAGTATCCTTTTCTTCTGTGCCCAGGAAGATAACCAAAGCATACAGAGAGCTCGAGGCACGGAAGAACAGAGCAAACCAGTTAGAGAAAGTATACAGCGATATGGCATTGCAAAAGGAACTACAGGTATCATCTAAAACTTGCCTCATAGTGTCTGGTTTGGTTTGCATTGATGTTTGACATAAAAGCTGCTTCTTTATTGTCAGAAAAAGGGTCGAAAACGCAAATTGCGTGAAGATGAGATCAACTCCCCAACTTCCAGACCAGTATATAAATGGAGAGCAGAAAGAAAGCGATAGAAGGTATTATTTGTTGATCATGTAACACAATTACTGTTTATCTGCCTAAAAAATTTTAGAAGTCTTTGGATCTTATGAAGGAGTCTGAGAAATTATTCTATTGGATGTCGGACAATGTAATGCTGTTTGAGCTGAGTTAAATCTGATGAGCTAGATAAGCTCTTAAGAATTTCAGATTTCTGTATAATCATTTTGACAATTCAAACTGTTTAAGCCATACAAACTTCTGTCTTGTGACTCCTGTCTAACTAATGATGTCAATTCAACCGTTCTATCTACAAAAACTCGAAACTATTAGCCTTGAAGTTCTATCATCTTGGGTCCAGACCCTAAAAGTCGTAAACTGAAGCGTGAAGGCCTACCACTTTGGGTTGGTGATCTTTTACTTGAACCACCCCATGATCTCGAGTATGTGAGCCACCCTCTCAAGAAATGAGCTAATTTGAACTCTGCTATTTCCGGAACTTCCTCCTCTTCTTCACCTTGCTGTTCGTCTTCCTTTTTCTCACTGTTTTGATGCAATGTAGACTGTTGTTCAATCTCTTCTTGAACATCATTCCCTGATGACAGCCTTCACAGCAAAAGCCATGTTAGATTAGTATGGTGTGTATTAGCATAATATAATCTCATAAATACAACAGATGCCTAATGTGTAAAAGGGAAATATGTAATAGATTGAGGGATATCAGTACTCTTAATGTTTTGCAGCATTCAGCATAAAGTACAGGCGTTATAATTTGAAGTTAAACCTAATGTATGAAGGGGGTTAAGTACATCTAGGGGCAAGAGGATGGACAATGAAAGTCAGTGGAAGGTTTCCGAGTCCAGTTTTCATGCTCAAACTCAAATGTAGTACAATATAATAGCATTTAGTAAGACTTCACTTGTTCAAAGCTTATTAATGCTGACAAATATTCAATTTGCTAAGATCATAACTTGCCGAAATCATTGATTGGGCAGTCAAAGGCATACTGAATGTACCATTCAAAGGGAAAAATCCAAGATTCTGATTTCTTGCTCAAACTTAATCTCTATGGTAGCCAGCTCTACAGCAAATGACTAAGTGTGTCGAAAGTATTCAGTTATGTTAATATTTGAACTCATTCTGTATATCATACGGCAGGGCACACAGCCATTAAATAAAAAACCATATCAATGTATACTGCCAAAGTATCAACACAAACATTATGCCTGACAACTTTCTGCTTAAGTGCTTCTAGATACCAATGCCCCAACACTGTGATAAATGGGACTAGTTTGGTTTCAAATCCTTGAATAAACTGCCAGAGTTATACTATATAAAATAGTTGGATTGATATTCACATTCACCTTTTACTACCAAACCTATTAATCATTTTAAGAGACTCCTTTTTATTCCTTCTTTGCATTCTTTCTCAAATTTTCCATATTAGAACCATACAAAATTCACGCATTTGAAGTAATGGAAGGACGCAGAAGGGAACTGATATCATTTTTCTGTTACATGTTTGAAAAAGGCCTAATGCATTAGGAACCCTTTTAACTTGTCCTTAATCTCCCCTTGCCCTCCTGAACTTTCAAAAGTTTCTCACGCCCCCCTGAACTTTTCTAAATTTCCTCTCGTCCCCCTAAACCTGTCCAAAGTGTACCTCACGACCCCTTTTGGCTGACGTGACAGGTCATTTGGCAATGCTTGAAAAGTCAATACCACGTAAGCCGAGAGGGGTCATGGGGTGTAATTTAGACAAGTTCAGGGGAGCTAGGGGCAATTAGGGGAGCTAGGGGCAATTAAAGACAAGTTCAGGAGGCCAGTGATGTATTCAGCCTTCGAAAAATAATTCAAACTTGGATCCACTTGGCAGAAAGCCTAGCCAGTGCTTATGCATTTTTTTCTGAACACCTAGCCAGCTGCTCGGACGTTTTTACTGAATGCACAAGCCAATAATTCTGTATTTTTTTTGAGAGGGGCAGTTTGGTCTTTTCATGGGACGGTGAGTAGTAAAACCTGACGGCAAATAACAACACCATAAGATAGAGGTAGGCAAATGGAGTAATGGATGAAGTTCAGTGACGATACATCATCTTAAACCTAATTGTTGACATATGCAAGTAGCTTCAAGCATGCCATGTTTATGCAACCAACTTGCATTACGACAGAAAAAAGAGTTATAAGTAAAACTCACGCTGGATATGGTTTGTTAGCAGCATTTTCATTCTTCAATCGTCTTTTTGAATTTGAATAGTTCATGGACATATGCCTAATGAACTGAAGCTGCAATAATCATAATAACAAATAAATTCAACGAATTCATAGTAGGTACAGTATTCAAATTGACATTCAAAACTCTTAACTTTACCTACAGTCATAACATATTTAAAGCACCCATGGTCATAACAAGGGTATATAAAAGAAAAGTTCTAGTTGAACAAAACCTGATCACCATCTTTGATCCCGAGATTTCTGATGGCCGTCTTGTCATTAAGTAGTTTCTGACCTTGGTAGCTTAAGCAGAAATGACCCCAAACATGAAACCTGATCGCAATATTCTGAAACTAATTATATCGATACAATAACAAAATCATAAACGCTCAAACAACACAATTCCGCAAAACAACGAATGCATCTGAACAAATCAAATGAACAAATATCAAACCCTATGTTTTACCACGAAATCGAGCTACGACCATCCTTGGGCGATGAAGTAAAAACCTCCTCAACTGCCTGCTTCAGTTCTCCCACCGTGGCATTTCTACAAACATTTACATCTACCAAATCCGAAATTAAAACCAGACTTCCACCGATCAACCATTAGGAGAGCTTAATGCGATTTAAAATCAAAGTAATTACCGAATACAGAGCCGTCGAGCTTGAGAACAGAGAGCTTAAAGAATTGCGGAGGCAGCTTGTGGTAGGAGTAGCGCCTGCCTTCATCGTCCAAAGACAACGGAGACAAGCAGCGCTTGTGCATCAGAACTCTCAAATGAGTAGGTTTACTGCCATTAGAGTCCTGCCTCTTGTGGTCTCCGCGGCTGAAAATGCTTCGCATTGTAGAAGAATAGCAAGATGCCGACGGAGATATTTTGTTAGGGCGTTTGATTTTCAGATGAAAATATGGAATGAGATGAACAGGGGAATTGAAGAATATAGAGAGAGAGTTTGTGCGAAAAATATGGAGGGGATTTGGGTGGTTTGGTTTTGCAATGGGAAAAGAGGAGACCGTTACTCTACTGGGAAATTTTCTGATGCGGATTAAAAATTCGTGATACTCGCCGTTATAAGTTGACACGTGTAACGTATGGCCCACTCTTTTTTACTTTTCAGTTTTTACTGCTGCTTTCGACAGAAGAGCACTAGTCTGTTTTATGTTACCGTTTTTTTAATTGGGGATGGCAAAGATCAGTTTCCTAAACAGCCATTATGATTTTCCAAGTTATTTGAATTAAGATTTTGAAAAGTTAAAATCGGGTAAAGTTATAAATATTATTAATTTCAAATTTATTGCAAACAACTAAATTCAAATTTCAGTTTATTAATTATTAGTTTCAACCATAATTTTCAGATTCGGATCGGTCATTGAATCGATGAACGATGTAGTTCACTAATTTTAAATTAAACCGAATTCAGTTCAGATTAAACCAGATTTGATAAATGATATATAAAAGTTATATATTTTATTATAATATATAAAACTTACACATCTGTAAATTAATTTTTTGAAATTTAGGACTTTAAACACTATATATTAAATAAAGATACATTCCATATAATTTTTATCCAAACAAATATATGTTGATTTGATTTAAAATAATTTAATAATAAAATATATTCCAAAAATTTTACAAAAAGAAAGTTAAGATTATATGGCAAATTATATGAGAATTTAAATTAAAAAAAGTTTACCATTTGTTGGAAATGCTAATCATTAATGTACTTGAATGTAAACTAACGTTAATTAACGTAAACTAACTGTTAATTAAGCAATCAATCAATTATTTTCAATTTTCAGTAAAACACATCGAATGCTAGTTACTGTTTGCCAAATCCGAAAAAATCTAACAGGAGAATATGAAATTGAAAAGTCTTCCAATATTATATTTTGAATTTTAAACCGGTTTTTCAGTTGAATCGGCCGGTTTTTTAACCAACCAGCCAATTCAACCTATTGTTGACCGGCTTTTTACTTGGAATTAAACCGTAAAGAAATCGACCTGACCTGTCATTGGTTTCGGTTGAATTCGGTCGGATCAGTCGGTTCGGTCCGATTTTCAAAACCATGGTTTAAACTTCTATCGACTTGAATTTAAAATGGGTAAATAATTATAATCTCCCAATATTTTGGACTAATATTCTACTACCTTCGTATATTTTTTAATAGGCCTAATGCATATGTAACTACCTGAACTTGTCCTAAACAACATACTGCCCCTTGAACTTTCAAAGTGACCCATAGCCCCCTCAACATTTAAAAAGTGCTTCACTTAGCTCCCTGAATTTCACGTGTCAGATCCTGATTAGAGAGAAAAAATTAGAAAAATGACATCTTTGAAAAGTTAAACCTATCAGAAGCTGACATGTGGCATTCAGAGAGCTAAGTGAAGCAATTTTTGAAAGCTGAGGGAGCTATGAGGTCACTTTGAAAGTTCAGGGGGCAATAGATTTTTTGGGACAAATGCAGGTAGCTAGATATGCATAAAACCTTTTAAATATAATTAAAACCTCTCTATGGTTTGCTTTTATTCAACTAAAACCTCCTTATGTTAAATTTCACAATTTTTCCATCTAAGTAGCTTTCCTATTAACAAAATTGGCTTTATATTTCTTTTATTATCCGTCTACTTTTTTTCAGTAGCATCATATCCAACCGCAATTAACTAAGAATGATATTACTTCTTAACATATTCAGACCCAACTTACTACAAAAGAGCAAGAAGTGATTACTTAATTCGTCAGTGAGGAGAATACAAAACATTGCCTTTCACCCCTATAACCCTTGCTACATAAGATCAATATTAGTGGTTCAAGGAACCATTTTTATTTTTGTGTTCATACATATGTATTCATTTCGCGTATAGATGTGATGAATTAAATAAAAATTGACCCAATAATAAAAAAAAGAAGATGGAATCAATCCAAAAAGAGCTTACATGAAAAAATTTGTAATAATTAATTTTACATCATGATTTTTTAAGTGACTATTAACTTAAGATATACATTAATTATCATTGTTATTAAATCACATCTTTTTTCGTAAAATTAAACATACAAATTAACTTCTTTTTTCCCTATTACAAAACTATTTATCATCAAATTCATAGAGATGTGTCCAATGAATTGTAATTTTTCAGTAAATTTTGGTAACGACAGCAATAGAGAACATTTTTCGTAAAATTTAAAAGGTCAATCTATAAATAAAATGAAATGAAATATGAGAGAAGAAAAAAAAGTTTAGATGAAAATGTTCTTAAAATAAAATAGATGTCAAAAAAAAAGAATGATAAGGGCAATTTTATCAATATAAAAGTTAATTGAATGGAAAAGTAATAAAATTTAATGGAAAAAGGTTCTAATTGGATGGAAGTAAATTATAGAGATGTTTTAATTATATTGAAAAAATTTACGAAGATAATAGTGTATTAGTGAAAAAATAACAAAATCATAATTATTTATCCATTTAGAATTAGAGAATTTCAATCCAAATACTTATAATTGGATAACAAATTTTTTTCTTTTAATTGTATCAATTTAATTGAGTTCAGCTAAACAATACTAAATCAAATCAACGAACAACTAATTTGTTCGGTGAAGCTAATAGAATATTAATTAGGCTACTAAAATTATTAATTTATCATGTATACTTTTCTATCGAATTTATAATTTATCACAAATTTATATAATTACGTTAAAACTTGAACTTTCTCATTAGTGAGGACCTATTCTTTTTAGTATATTCTATAATTACTTTATTTAGTCACAACTTTATCTTTTTCATCATTGGATTAAAATAACCACAACTCATTCTATTATAAAAAAGTGCAAAGTAATAAATACTTTATAAAATAGAATGCACCTTTCTCTTCATATTATGTTATATTATTTTCAATTTAACTTCTTGTATTATTGTTAATATTATTAATTAGCATTAATAATCATGAATAATTAATAATTAAAAGAAAAAAAATTATATTTCCCTTTATATTTTCTATTTAGTTTCACGTTACAGTTTTTTTATTTTCAAATTTTCTCTATTACTTATCTTCCATTTGTTAAAAATTGAATAATATATAATGAAGAAGTAGACATGTTCGTCGGGGTGTGTTGGGCTCAAGTCAAATTTGATCGGACTTTTGACTATATTTGACTATATATATCAATTCAAACACAATCCGATCCGAATTTTAAAATTTCGGACTTAGACCGAGCTCGGACTAACTTAAAAAGTTATTCTTAAGCTCGAATGTATAATTTTTTCTTATGAATTTTTGGGAGGTTAAATAAATTCAAAACCACAAAAATTATACAATATATCTAATTATTTACTATAACTAAATTATTCACTTGAATTAATAGGTGGAGTCTATTTCTTGCAATCTCAAACGTTTGCCTTTTTTGGTTATGTTGTTCAATTAACATACACGGCAACAATCTTCATATAGATTAGACACTGACATTCGTCCTTATGCGTATATTTAATGAGTTAAAAGGATGAATGACTCGCTTTAATGACTTATGAAACTTTTTCGCGATTAAGAAGAACTGCGCTGAGTAGGTCAGTTGGCTGAGTGAAATCTGGAAAAACTTCAAAATAAAGAATACAGAGATTTTGTACTGGTTCAACAACCTATGCTTACATCTAGTCCCAATAGTGTCTTAGCTTTGATTCACTAATTTCACCTCCTTTACCCTAGGCGGAGAAGCCTTTCACAAATTTCCCCAATTATAGAAAGTACCCTCCAAACTGTAATTGCTGACCCGCTGAGTAGAACACCCTCTTCTACTAACAACTCAAATGTTGGTCCATGTGAGGGTCTATATAAGGTCAGAGGGGGTGAATGACTCTTTTTTACGGAATTGACAGACTTTAAAAAGTCTTGTGTAGCGTGTTTGATGGCTTCCAGATGTTATGAATCCGGATGATGCAAATATAAAATATGATGCAAATATAAATAAAGATTTAAAGAAAATCAAACACGATGATTTATACTAGTTCGACTCCGCCTACGTCTAGTCGCCAAAGGTTCCTTCCTTTGAGCTTTCCCACTAGTGTGATTTCTTTCCAACTGGCAAAATCAAGCCTTACAGTTTTTCTCCGGATGGTACCCCCTTCCGGATGTAGGATATACCACTAGAAGCACCAACTCCTAACTGAGTCCTTTTGTCTTTAGCAGGATATACCACTTAGAATTCTACCCTGAATCTAAGCTGAGTCCTACAGGGAGATCCCATTCAAAGCACCTACTTCAAGCTATATCCAAATCTCACTACTCACCCAAGTAGGAGATCCTTTACATTTTGGTTTTTAACAAGGGTTTTGGTTTTAGACTTCCTTAAGTTTACAACTCACTTAGGAATCCTTACAAACTAATTTTGAATGATTTGGTTCTTGGAGGGATTTGTGAATCTGATTGTTCTCTAGCAAGTTCTCTTGTATATCCCTTTTTGAAATCAACCAACACCTTCTCAACTTGTGAAGCTTCCCTTTTATAGGCTTCTATCATAAATGTAGCCGTTGTGGGTTGGTAAGCTGAAATTAATCTTCATCATTGATCAGGTGAAATGTGGCGCTTTCGGAGCCGTTGATCAATCCGTTAGACAGTAATTTGATCTGTTTGAATCCTTGGGATTGAGGCTAAAAAGATGTCAGTGATCGTTTTCCTTGTTTTTTAGTGTCACACCAACTTTTACACCATCAGCCTTTTGGTGTGAGCTCCACGCGCCTCCTTTGGTCTAGGTGAAAAAGGTTGTTTCCTTTTTCTGTCCGGTGTCAGTTCTTTTGCCCTTTTTCTTAAAAGTGCAAGCTGTCTCTTTTGTCTTGTTTATAGGGAAAGGGTCTTTGACTTTGCAGACCAAAAAGGTGTAGGGAAAAGTTATCTTTGAAGCTTTTCCCAGTGTCTTGATATCTGAGTCTTCTGAATGTCTTTAGACTCAGAATCACCGGATCTGACTTTATCCGGATGCTTAGCAATCAGTTCTTTCGGATGCTAGTCTTGGAGGTTTAAAGTTTGTTTCTCTTCCAAATTTTAACCTAATGCTTCCATTTATGCTTAGGTGTTTGTCTTCACTTGTCTTGGACTCTGGATGATTTGGATTTGTGTCCGGATGTAATCACTTAGGTATTTTGTTTTCTTCAAACCTGATCCGGATTGATTGTGTTTCGGATCATTGTTTCCCAACAATCTCCTTCATTTGATGGAAACAAAAACCTAAGACAGCTAACCATAAGGAAAGGAGTTTATATGAGATAAGTATGATATTTGATACTTAGTCATTTACAAATTTTACTCCCCCATAATCTAAGCATCCTACTCCCCAATATTTTTGCATTTTTGGCTTCTATATTTTTTAAGTACAATCACAAATTGTACTTAGAAGCATTTTTATGTAAATGAGTTTCACTATATATATACTTCTGCTGTTAACAATGGTTAGCATCAATGAAGTTCCAGATAATAGATACAGAGTACATATAAGTGAAAAATTATCAAAGCTAGTTATTACAAAATTTGTACATGAGATCAATAGCTAATTACACATTTACACATTTTCCTATCTACCTATCTATTTCCATATCTTCTCCTCGTTTGCCTTTGCTGGTTGAACTTTTCTCCCTATTATTGTTTTCATCCTGTTGGGGGTCAATTACCATGTATGATCTCTTGTCCCAGATTTTCTGCCATGCGTTAGAGTAGATTGAATAATCTATATTTCCTTGTGCGTGCTTTTCAAATATTATTTCTGCAGTGGCTGGAAGAAGTTGATAGGGCTTGATAAATGCCCGGAGCTCTTTGTAGGACTTGGTCATATCCGAAATCATTTTGAGTGCATGGGCTTGATCGTCTTTGTTAAAATAAGGAAACATACACTTGAGGAGGGTTAACATGCACTTGTATCCAAAAAATCCAGTGTCGCCTATATGTTTGACCAAATCATTGACCACTGGAAGGATAAGGCTGTCTTGGGAGGAGGAGGAAGATCTGGAAGAGGAGAGTGAAAGATTAGCCATACCTGACTTTAAAGAATCAGTATCGTTGCAGATATCTCTCTGGACATTGTGGATGCTGGAGTTAATCAAAGTGAGATCCTTGTGGAAAGCCTCTTGAAGAGTTTATATCAAGTTATTGGTTCCGAAAGAATGGCTTCCACTATCTTCACTGATTTTATCCACTTACTTCTTTAACAGTTCTGGGAGAGCTTCATCAAGGAAATTTGTGAGCATTTCCTTTGCAGCTTGATGCTCCCCATTTTGCAGTTAAAGTGCTTAAGCAATGTCCTTTTCTCCCTTAGTGATAACATCCGGAGTGAATTTTAGCAAGCTTTCAAACTTATTATCAGTGTACTCCTTAAGCTCAGTAGACAGATCTGTAACTTTGTCTAAGATCGTAGCACAATTGTTTGTAGCACTACGTGGGCTTGATTTGTAGATCTGTTAACTTCGGCGATATTTTTATTGATTTGCTCAAGAATTGGTTTGATCTTGGCAAAAGAGACTTCTGCCACCAAATCAATAGTAGGAAAGTCCTCCACTTTCTCTGCTACTTTCTGGATATCCCCTTTAATCACCTCAAGCTCCCTTTTCAAGTCTAGTGGTTGGAATTCCTCAAGAAGTACCTTTTCCCCAGCCTTCAAATGTTTGCAAATGTTCCTGAGGCTTTGCTTGGTGTAGCTCTCCTCTTGTTCTTCATGAGTAGCTCTTCTAAAATCTTGAGTGCTGTGGATATCTTTGTAGCATGGGTTGGATTTTCATTGGTAGCAGGAATTCTGATTGGGCTAGCTAGAGGGGTTTCAGATTCAGAGCTGCTTCTGATCTCATCAGATCCGAATGTTTCCTCCTCAACAGATTTTTATTTTTCTCCTTCCTTCTCTTCTTCCAACCTATCCTTCGGACTAGCCTCGCCCTTTGAGTCTACTTTAGGAGCGTTCTCCTTGGGGTTCACCCCTGGAACGCCAACTGAAGGTCCTAATATAGTCTCCGTACATGTCATCCTTTGGGTTCACCCCTGGAATGCTAACTGAAGGTCCTGATATAGTCTCCGTACATGTCATCCTTTGGGTTCACCCCTTGAATGCCAACTGAAGGTCCTGATATAGTCCCTGTATATGCCAACTGAAGGTTCTGATATAGTCCCCGTACGTGTCATCCTTTGGATTCACCCCTAGAATGCCAACTGAAGGTCCTGATACATTCCCCATATATATCATCCTTTGGGTTCACCCCTAGAATGCCAACTGAAGGTCCTGATACAGTCCTCGTAAGTGTCATCCTTTGGGTTCACCCCTGGAACACCAACTGAAGTTCTTGATACAGTCCTCGTACGTGTCATCCTTTAGGTTCACCCCTGGAATGCCAACTGAAGGTCCTGATACAGTCCCCGTAAGTGTCATCCTTTGGGTTCACCCCTGGAATGCTAACTAAAGTTCCTGATACAGTCCTCGTACGTGTCATCCTTTGGGTTCACCCCTGGAATGCCAACTGAAGGTCCTAGCATGACCCCGTACAGGTCGCCTTCAGGTTCACCCCTCCAAGCGTCAACCAAAGATCACAACATGACCCTGTATATTTCACTTTTGATTTCAATCACCATCCTATCATCTCCCAGGACTTCTAAAACCCTTGTACTTTTTATCATTATGTTTTTACTGTTGATCGAAGGGGCAAAAATATTTTTGTTTCACAAAATCGATCAAGAAGTAAAGACGTCGTCTAAAAATCAGTCTAATCTTGTCTACTTATCACTTGTCATAGGAATGACACTCCATAATCTCAAAATTTCAAAGCTCAAGCCTGACCAAGTGGCAATCCAACCTCAAAGCTCAAGCCCGACCAAGGGGCAAACCAGTCACCAAATGGAGTCACTGGCTAAATCAAAACCTTGTCACCCATCAGGTACAATTCCTATCTCTTGCTCTTTCGTGCGATCATACTAATATGTGGCAGCAGTGATCCTCCGAGGGGCAGTCCCTCTTGTGAGATGATGATGACGTATGCCCGATTTTCACTTCTCATGATAGAAAATTCTTTTTTAAAATTTTTATTACCGATATAGAATTCCCTATGAATTTTGTTTTTAGAAAAATTCAGTTCGGCGTGACCGATAACACGTCCAGTGGTAGCTCAGACCGATGATTTACACCCAAAAAATAATTTAGTCCAAAATACTCATTAAAAGTAAAAAATAAACCCCAACATATCAGTTTTATCGTCAAAATCACCTTTTGCTGGATTTCCTCTCCTTTTCCCCGATTTTGGGTAAGAATCGTGCCAGCTTTTTAGAACTGTTAGGAAGGTGAGGCCGTCGGTGCCCTCATTGATACCGCTGGCTGTATCATTTCCTCTGCAGAACAGCTGTCTGCCTTTTTTGCTCGATATCCGACGAATAATTGATCCAAGGCAATTTCTAAAGGATTTTAGCCTATATAAAGGCCATTTCTTAGCCAAAACAAGGGTTGGCAATTATACACTTGAATTTTAGGGAGATCTTAATTAGTTTTAGTGGGATAAGGTGAAGAAAAGGTACGAAAAGACGAATAACTCCATCTTTTCTTGGTTTTTGTTCATTGAACTCTCTAATATTAACTTAAAATCAGTAGACTTCAGGATTAAAAATCAATTTAATAGGTTTTAGAGCCTTGAATACCCCTATTCACTACCCAAATCATCATTTAAGCTCCCCGAAGGTGTCATTCAGATTACGAAGAGGTGGATTCATGGCCCCGGGGTAGAATTTCTGAGTTTCATAGCTCTTTGACCTTCGTTTTACTTGTTTGTTGTTTTTAGTCATTGTTTGTGCTTAGTTTTGGGTTTTTGGTCGCTTTCCGGCCAAAATTAGCTGCTGCAAGAAACTGAAGCTGCCGGTGGTATCGACCATGTAGCCAGCAGCATCGTTAATACCGCCAAGGGCCTTATTTGCCCCCAACGGCCTTATGTTCTTGTAGGACCCTTTCTTTATGGTATCCAGAAGATCATACAGCCTGCCTGTGTAAATGAGATCCCCGATGACATCCGTGATACCGCCGGAGGCCTCAGTCATACCGTAGGCTGTATGAGGTTCTAGACAGTAGTTTATTTTTTGTTTATTTTCCGACCTAGTATAAATTCCCAAAGCTATGATGTACAGTACAACGACAAGAGTCTAGAACTCCTCGAAAACAGTCAAAACCCCATAACATGTGGCTTTTTCACTAATAATTTGGTTAAAATAAAGAGCGTGTCCAAAATGGACTTTTCCTTAAAATTCATTCGGAAAATTAATTTTTCAAAGGCAACTTATATTCTAAAATCAAAAAATTTTGAGTTAACCTGGTAGCTCGATCCTAGCTGGGGGCTCTACCCCCGAACTCCGCTTAGGGCGCTGCCCCGTGACCCCTCGAGGGGCTATCATCTCTTGACCCCATCGAGGTCGCTACCCCTTGACCCCGGCAGGGTCGCTGCCCCTTAACCCTGCCAGGGTCGCTACACCTTGCACCCCGCGAGGGGCTACCGCCCCCGACCCCGCTGCCGGGGGCACCTCTATATGTGATATATCTCGTATAACATGCTATACTTGTGCTAACCATTTTCGTTCAGGTAGATTTAGGTTAGATGTATGTTAGGCCTTCGGGTATTTTATTTATTGCATAGACAAATGTATAGGATTTGGAAAGCCATGTAATTATTATTTTATTTTCCGCATTTATTTTTGGACAACTATAATACTTATTTATTTACCACTTTGAGTGCTTAATAAATACGATAACAACATATAAATCGAAAACACAATAAATAGGGGTGACTAAAACTGATTAAGAAAGAATGAAATCTTTTAACTTGGCCTAATGAAAAATAGATAACATCATCCGATCTTAGAATCTTTGTTTTAAGGTACGGTCTAACCACGTGGTGGGAATATCGTACCCAAATTCTCAGTGGAGCTTAACCAGGTGGCGACTCTATTTTAAAATACAGGATTTCAAGTCTCGTATCCCTTAACATTTAAATTGGACTTAAATTCAACGTCAACATCAATTTTATCAATCCATCTTTATATCACACTAAAATGTGGATCAATCCCTTGGCTCACTTCACAGCACTTGTTATTTCCCCTCATGCTACGCATCTCACGGGGTCCTTATGGGAAAAAGGTTGTTAGCTCACACTTGGCATCTTCTGAAATTGACAGCTCATCTATTCACCCGTTGCTTCTTTAAATCAATCCGTTAGGAGATAGAATCACACCATTGTGAGATAGGAAAACAATCCGTTAGAGACAGATTGAGATTCTAGCTTCAATTTGAATCCTTTGCCGTTTGATGCCAGTCTTCCATTAGAGAGAACGCGTGCTGACTTCCTACGTGTCATCTTCCCATTCCTTCTGGTATTCTGACAGTTTGCAGAGTACGTGATACTATATTATTGATCTGTATAATTTCCTAAATTGGCAAATGACTTTTTGCAGCTTGATTCTGGAAGAATTATTATTTTTCTTTATAAACTGGAGCCTTGTCAAGGTATTAATTCTTTTTGTCTTTGTCTCATTAATGTTCTGCAAAAAGTAACACTAAAAACAAAGATTCCATTTTTTCCTCAAATGGAAAGGTCAGCGCCATTGACTAAGATAAAGTAACTCAGAGAAAAGATAAAATAATAAACACGGCTTATACAAAATCTAAATATCAATTGCTGAGTGAATAGTATTTAGTCAACGACTAAAGTACATACTCAGCTCAGAACAACTCAGAGTTGAACTAAATAGCTAGGTCAGTGGAGAATTAACATTCTACCCTCGAATTCAATAACTCACATATAACCATAGATTATTTATCATTATTGATTTAATTAATTCAAACTTAACTTAATTGTTATGATAAAAATTTAAGCACTACTGAGTCAGCTACTGAGTTAGTCAAACTTGTGCTAGGTTCAAGAATCTCCTCCATTTTGATCAATGGCAATTAATTGAGCGAAAAATTAAATCAATAAGATATTTAGATCAGAGTTACCTTACAAACATGCTTGATATATCATTGTTCAGCATCTTCATTTTGCTCAGAGTGAATGCTAACTCCCCCATAATCCTTGATTCCTCTAAGGTCAGCATTTCTCAATACTTCTCATATATTTCTACAAGATTAGCAACATATATACATATATATATATATATATATATATATATATATATATATATATATATATATATATATCAATCAAAAAATATAAGAATTTAAGAAGAACTTAACTTACAATAGAATAAGTAATCTTTTATGTATTCATAACCGAGTACAGATCAACAAACAATTAACCTATACTAAGTTTACATTCAGCGCTAAATATTATAATAATTTCTATTCTACTTAGGCATAGGTGGTCCTCCAAGATTAACCTTTCTTTCTTCAAATCTCGTTGATCCCACCTTGGTTTCTTCTCCTTTGGAAGCTGTGAGCACGGGATTTTGCAGTCCCTCTAGCGAGACGATGATGACGTGTACCCGATTTTAATACCTCAAAATAAAAGTTCTCTTTAGAATTTTTATTACCAAAATAATATTCCTTATGAATTTTATGATTGGAAGAATTCAGTTCGGCATGACCGATAACGCGTTCGGTAGGAGCTTGAACCGATGATTTACACCCAAATTAAATAATATCCATTAAAATATAATTAAAATTCAAAAAGACACCTTTCCACCCACTATTAAACCACTTTTCCCGACTTTTTAGGCTTTTTGACCCGTTGGTTGTCGGTATGCTGGAGAATGATGTCACCACCGACATCATCCATGCCGCCGGCGGCATCACCATACCACTGGCGGCATCAGCCATACCGCCGGTGACATCATCATGTCGCCGGCGGCATGGCACAAAATGGGTCCCTCCACAGACAGCCTTTCGGCCACTTTCGGCGGAATAAGTCAAAAAGGTCTCAAAAAATACCCCAATTTGCCTATAAAAGGCACCTAAAACTGCAAAAGAAAAGGGGGGGGACTGAAATTATAGAGGGAAGGAGCTAAAATTAGGCAATTAAGAGGCTGAAATTGAAATAATAGATTTTAGTGAGATAAGAACTAGAAAAGGCAGGAAAAAGGATTCTAATCCATTTTTCCCGATTTTTCTTCTTCAAACTCTCTGATTGTGAGCTTAAATCAGTGGGTCTTTGGGTTAAATCAACTTGATATAATTTAGAGACCTAAAACCTTTAAATTAACAATCAAATTATCGTTGCAAGCTCCCCGAAGGCGTTATTGTTTAGTTCACAAAGAGTTGGATTCACTACCCCGAGGTGAAAATCCTGAGTCTCATAGCTCTTTGGCATCATTATTATTAGTTTGCACTAATTTTCGTTGATTTGTGTTCATTTTTGAGTTTTCGGTCACTTTGACTGCAAACCGCTGCTGCTGCAAGGAATTGAAGTCGCCGGAGACATGCAATGTTGCCGGCTGTATCACCCATGTCGCGAGAGACATCGTTGATACCACTGTTAGCATCGTATTCCCCAGAGACCTGGCTTTCTTGCGGGACCTTTTCTTTATGATACTCAGAAAGCCCTGTGCCTTTCTACATACTGATGTCGCCCATGACATAATCGATGTTGCCGGCGGCATCGATTATGTCACGGGCCGGCGGCATAATCCATGCAGCCAGCGACATCAACTGTGTCTTCGGCGGCATCAGATGCCCAACGGCAGCATGGCTTTCTGGACAGCAGTATTGTCTTCATTTGTTTCCAAATTAATTTATTTTTTGAAGCTAGGACCTATAGTGTAACGATGGAGGTTCGAAACCTCCTAAAAACAGACCCGCCCCGCAATGAGTGGTATATTCACTTGTAATCCGATTAAAGCAACGATCGAATCTGAAATTTGGATAAAAATGGAATTTTCCCGCAAACGCCATTTAAACCTCATTTTAGCCATCCAATCGGGCTTTATGATATTATAAATAAAATATGCCATATTCGTGTCAACCATCCTCTGCAGGTAGATGTATATCGGACATTCGGGTATTTCATTTATTACGTAGAAAATGTATAGGACTTGAAAACCTTGTAATAATTTTACTTTCCGCACTTACTTTTCTTTTACAATTGTAAATATTTTATTTATCGCTTCAATTGCTTGACAAATGTGAAAATAACAAAATAACTAAAAATACAAATAAACAAGGTGGATTAAACCGATTAAGAAAGAATGAAGTATCCTAACTTGGCCTAATGAAAAGTAGATAACATCATCCGAACTCGGAATCTCTACTTAAGGTATGGTCCAACCACCCGGTGGGAAAATCGTACCGAAAATTTCCCGATTGAGCTGAACCGGGTGGCGACTCTATTCTAAGTATGGGATTTCGATCTCGTATCTTTTAAGCATTAAAATATGCAAAATCATTTTTCTCAACCACATCACACTCATCCCCCCGACACACCAAAACGGGTCGGCCCGACCGAAACCGGCCCCGCGCCGCAGCCGCGCGAATCGCGCGAATCGTCGTCCGCTCACAGTGGCAACTCTGCTGGGGACTTTCTTTAAACTTGAATCTTCTTTTATGGTTTAAAAGATTTTGATGATGTATTTAAATCATTGGCCAAATTTAAACTTCATTCCTTTTCTTATGACGTCTTGTCCTCATGCGCGTAGATAGTTTGGTAATTTTAGGTACCCTATTTCACCCGAGAAGCTCACAAAGTATCACTCATGCCCTGTTGGAATTGAGGATGCCTAGTGGGTGGATCACTCGTTTTAACCAACACGTAAACTCCTATAATCGCGCCCATTTGGGTAGTGGTTGAGTAACGTGGAATCAAGGTAAACGAGAACCTTCTACATCAACAACCCTATACCAAAGCCGCGTTAGAAAAAAAAAGCCTTAGCACACCATTCCCCTTAGGATTACCCAAAATAAATAAAAATAATTGGGACACGCTTCTTTCGCCATTGCCAGTGAAGCAGCCAAACTCCATCCTACCAAAGAGGCGTTACGCGGGGAGTCATAAGGTTGGAATAGGGCCGATTCGCATGCTATATGCTTTATGATCATACACCCTATGCATCGGCTTTAAGAGCCAAAAGTAAATCAACTTACCCTTATCACTTCCACCCATGGAAGAGGTTTAGCAACATACATAGGACTTCTCTTGTACCTCTATTGCATTACCACATATCGCTATGTAAGACGTGAGGTACAAACGTCCCACGTATGTTGAAGGGATAAGCCAACACATTATCTCTAACCACGTCTACGTGCAGTCATACATATCACGCACCGCTTCCAAAAAAAAGAGGCATACATACATACCATTCATAACTTTCACAACCCATTCATGGTCTGACCCACGGCTCATGATCCTAAACAGCCTTCCTCTTGAACCAAGACCTTCACAACCAGCCATGTCTCTTCCTTACAATGACAACCATACCTCATCCAGAGGACAAGCTAGTTTTCCCCCCACCGTAGGGGCAACAGCTCACCCACCCTCTCTTGGATCAGAGATCACCACTGCTATCATTCAATTCCTGAACTCTGATCAGTTTCGAAACATCATTCAGGAGCTAGTGTGTGTGTGTCCGTCAAGAAGGCCCTAGGAAATTAGGACTTTGACTAGGTAATGCAATCTCCGGGCATGACACTCGATGGCGATACACTCTAGCAATCACCGCCAACCGCTTACCCTGGATAAAGGGAAGGAGCCCAGAGTCCAGTTCTTCCACCATTCTTTAACACCTTACCACCAACTTTGGTCACCCTATCACAATTTAAGATCCCCACTGTCCCGATGCTTCCTCAATATGACCAAGTCATGCAACACAAAGTTGAAGACTTCTCGCGTCAATAGATGACAGTAGGCTGCTATCAGAAAGAGGTTGAAGTCCAATCACAAGAAGACCAGATCTTTTAAGACACTGACTCACCCACACCCCCACCTCAAATCATGGTGGACCAAGAGACCTCTCAGAAATCAGCACCAGCTGCCATTATTCAGCCAAACAACGGTCTTAAGTGCAGAACAAATCCGTGGAAACTATCGCTTAATATAATATTCACTGGATTAAGGGAAGCTGGCATTCTTAAACCTCTCCACGAATTCAATCCCCCCATGAGAGAAGAAGGAAAAGGCTTTTGCAGGTATCACATGTTGTCGGGTCACAACACCAATCATTGCAAAGCTTTAGTCCGTACCATCCAACGTCTGGTGGATGATAAGAAGATTACCGACCCTGAAAGGGTATCCTGCCCCTTGCCAGAGTCCGGCAACCAGACACGGACGATTAATCTCGGCTTTTCCAAACTACAGAAAGCTCCTCAAGATCTCATCAAGGCCATTTACTCAAATGGTGGGGGAAAATCGCGCTCTGACGGTGAGGACGAAGAATCCCGATTTGCAATCCTTAGAGTTCAAACTTTTTAGCTCCATGAGCAACTTCCATTTTTTCTCACTTATGTCATGTCTGTATCCTTTAATCAGCGTCTTCATATGAGCACAAGTACGACACTTTCAGTTATTTTTATTGAATGAAATTAAATTGAGTACATTATGTGGTAATCAAATCCAATAATTTAAACCCTGTCAAACACATGTGAGATAATAAAGTGCTTAAAGACCATGATAATGCTTTTGCTCAGCTCAATAATCGGATTGTTGAAATGCTATAGGTCTCTTCTAGAATTAACTCAACAACCCTGCAACGGTACACCTCCAAGCCACCGAAGAAGTACCAACTGGACCCCTGAAATAGAGAATCAAGGCTTACACCCAACGGAGCCCGACCTCCATCAAATAAACATTATAGCCAAATCTCAGACCAATGTCACCACTAAGAATATGACCAAATTTGGAGAAAAACACATCTTCACCCGGTATAAATCAACCCCATTAAACCCTTCAACTAATAAAGGTCAGGGGGCAACCACTTCTAAGAACACCAAGTCTAAAGGCAAACACCTTCATCCCACAAGCATGAAGATGATTGCACAACCAATGTCGCAATCGGCTTGCCAAATAAACCAATAAAGCAAACAACCACTTCAAAAGCACTAAACAAAAGGTCCTCAAACTGAACATCACTTATTCAAAACCCATCACCACTGATACAGAATGCAAATTCATGACTAAACAAGAAGGGCTCTGCGGACCACAGACTGAAGGAGTAATCAGAATAGTGATCAGGACGACAATCAAACCAATCGATGAAGCTCTGGGTAAGCGCTGAAAACTCCCGCAGCCTAAACAGCTCGCAATAAGGTTAACCAAAATCAAAACAAGATAGAATGAATTTAATGATCCAGGCAAAAATCGAGTGGACACCAAGAATATCTGTAAAGGCACAACCAGGCATATAATAGTGAATCAGATACTCAACGCCCTTACCGAGAGTCAGGCCCGACACTAAAGCATCCAAAGACCTCCAATACCAGTGAAGAGTTTAGGCTAGATTGAGTAGGTTGTCATATGGCTAAGGATGGTTCCGAAGTCATAAGCATAGTCAAGGGTGAGTCCATCGATCTAGTCGACAAGAACAGGCTTAAGCATTATCATGTCTAAACAAAAGAAATAAATCAGAAAAAGTGGCACACTAATATATATATATATATATATATATATATATATATATATATATATATATATACAATAATCGCCCGCCTTTCGGTCTTCTACTAACTGGGCAAAAATTAGGGTTACATCCAACGGTCGGTATCCTGCAAACCAGTTGTACAAAAATTAGGGGATAAGTCAATAACGCCTGCTGAACTGAAAACACGAAAAGGGCGGTTCAGACTAAAATTAGGGCACAAGAGAAAAAATAGTGAGATGTTAACTCGAAAACCTGTAAAGGCTGGTTAACACCAGGGGTTCCATTAATGGAAAGGATTGCCAACATCTTGTACTCAAATTAGATTCACTCGATAAAAGTGTCTGTCGTGCTGAAACATCTGTGTTTGTGATTGTATGAACGTCTGGCGATCGAAGGATGGAAATATCACAAGTAAGCTTAATCGAAGACGCTACGCGCTCAAAGGTCGGAATAAGTCTGTTATGGCAAAAACCCGAAAGGACAGTCTATGCTAATAATAGGGTCAAGTTGGAGCCCAAAATCTGTATTCTTCAGGCTCTGCGGAAAACCCCGCAGCTTTTGATTATGGGTTGCCACGACAGAAATGGACAGAATGGTCGAAATCAAGTTGCTGGAAGCTTGAAGCCGCCGGCGATGTGGGTGATACCGCCTGCGATATAGTGATACCGCCGGTGATTTAATTGATGTCGCCGGTGATATATGATCAATTTGGGCGATATGGGTGATGCCGCCAGCGGCATGGAGTTAATTTTCTGGGCGGCATCCGAAGGATTTCTGCCATTCCAGACCTGTACTAAACCTGGAAACAATCCTATGCCATGTTTCTAATGCCTTATCAAATAGCAATTCATTTTTCATTCAAAATAAAAGCCCGAAGGCGCAAAATCACCCAAAATATCCCAAAATCAAACCCCAATGTATCGAGGGTACAAACCAAGAGCTCAAAAGCAAAATAAAACTAAGCATGCCCGCCACTACCGGCTGGGTGAGATGAAATGTCATCAGGACCTGCAAACCAATCGTCAACATCGTCTTCCTCTCTTCCCTCTGTCATAGGGACAACACTGGACTCCTCAGCCGCAGTAAACGCACATCGGCCAACGGACATCTTTATCCCCCTACGACTTTTGCCTTTGAGGTGCACGCGGTCCAAGTTTTGCTTACTCCTCCTTCCCTGGGCTGTGGCTGCCAGCTGACCCTCGAGATCACTCACACGAGGCTGTAAGACCGCAGTCTCCTCCTCATACCACCGTCGGGCTGCGTTAGCATCAGACAATGAAAGGGCCAAGAAATCCTGCAAACCAGAGAAAATATCAGCATTGCATGTCATGCATAAAATCCATACATACATCCCATCTCAACATATGCATAAAATACCTGAACGAGGAGCGACTGCCCAATAAGGGTATCCCGGAGAACAAAATTGTTCTCCGCAAGTTACTCCACATGACTCCGCGCCACCTGGAAAATCCAAAAAGTAAATCCTTAGACACCCGCATCTAAGGATTAATAAGAAAATAATTATTAGGTCTTACGTAGGTACTATTTTCAGGCATGAAAATTAGAGCATGCCGACTCAAGCCAACGTTCCTATGGGAGAATTTGCCTCGGGAGTTCATCAATAAAAAGGTGGTTTCCAATGGATTGACTAAACGCCCCTCCATAAAGTTTATGCCTTCCGGCACACCATAGTGCCGGGTCCCACTTTGGTTATCCCGGCCCCTCTTTCTCGCAGGTTCCTGTAAAATATGAAAGTCACACGTCAATAACATCCCTAAATAACTTCAAAATCATACACACAAACACAATCATACCTTGAAAGAATGTTGCTTCCCTTGGGACATTGGCACGCTCCCGCCAGCTACGTCCGCACCCACCTCATCCTCTCCCTCAGGGTCGACCGCAACGTCCCCTTCTAGTGCTTCATCCTCATCATCATCCTCCTCATCAATGTCCACAACACCTTTGAGGCGCCTCTTCTCGTCCTCCAACCGTTGCTCGTTGTGATACTCAATTGTATCGTTTCTGTGGATGCGAGGACACACAGGGAGTAGACGCCGAAGAAGCTGCTCATAGAGGCCAGGAACGCTAGGGATCACTCGGCCATTCCCTTCAATATAATCAGCTTTGTCGGCCTAGGCAGAGATTACCAAATGAGGCCACCATAAGCCCCGGGGAGGATCGGCAGGCACCGGTGTAGCAGCAATCGGAAGGGACCTCCAGCCCCGGACGCGCTCGCCCAGATACCACTGTTGGGACAGGGGGCACTCGATCACAAATCGGCGGTCATCCACCTCCCTCCGGACCCTTGCAACCTCAGCCAAGTTCTCCACCCCATCGAACGGGTCCAAGACGAGCTACATCAAAACAACCAACATAAGTCCGTAGACGAAAAAAAAATAAAAAATAAAAAAAAATAAAAAAAAATAAAAAAAAATAAAAATTTGCATACCGAGCTCAATCGCGCGCTCCTTAGGACCGCCCTATACTGCGTAGGGTACTTGGCCTTCCCACGGATACCCTCGCACCAGCGAGCAAGGAAATGAGAGCTCGGCGGCACAACCTTCTTAAACTCCACTGACGGGAGCATCTGATGCTCGAAAGCCCAGGCATGCATAAATAACGACCGATCAATTCAAAAAATGCCATGCAATAAATGACAACACATGTTATCAAGGGAAATATTCCCGAAAAGCTATACCTGGAGTAGCAAATGGCAAAGGCGAAGGGCTTTCTCATTCTTCCGGGCTCCCACGTCTAGCCCGTGGTACAACTGGGCTAAGATGGCCCTCGGCCAATTCTTCCTCCTGATTCCCGGCACATCTTCCACTGCAGTTATAAGCACGTAGTTGATCTTACTCCCCGAGATTGGGAAGAGCAGCACAGTGAGTAGTGAGATCACGAAGGAACGGACACAAGCCTCCCTCTCCTCCTCGGGCACCACATTCACCCGAGTCCAATGGTGGTACAACTCACCATAGGACAGCCGCCCAGAAACGGGCTTCAGACTGAATAACTCCTTTACCCACCTCACCACGGGCCTCTCGACATGGTACTTATCCATGTAGACGTCAAAATGTATAACCTCATCCATCCAAAGAAGGCCAGTCATGGCAACCACATCAGAAGGGGTAATCGTAGCTTCCCTAAAGGAAAAATGAAAGGTATGGGTGGTCTCGAACCACCTTTTAGTCAAGGCTGTTACTGCGGAATGAGGAAGCTTAGGCATCAATATGGGCATGATCCGTGCCAAATCCCTAAACCCTGTCTCGTTAATCGCAAGCGCGAGCTCATGATCATTCTCTGAGATATGGTGCCACCATTCACCGATGGTGCCCGTCCCCCCTGTGTAAGTCAGTTCGTATGGCTGCAAGGTTGAAAACAAAATGGATCAGTTCTGCTTATTTTGTCAGAAAAGCTGCTGATGTCACCTCTGTTGACAGCAATATCGCCGGCGACATCAACCCATACCACCAGCGGCATGGTTCATGTTGCCGGCGACATCACCTTAAACAGGAGCGACATCAGACTCCCACAAGGCCTTTTGCAAGGACTGATGCCGCCAGCAACAACACTAATGTCGCCAGCGACATTGCTATGTGCGGGCAGAACCAGTTTTCTCCCTAAATCGCACCCATCGTGCCAAAAATCACAAAAATCACAATCATCGAACAACAAGCCCAAAAAGGTAGAAATCGATCCTAAAGCATGCAATGTGACTGATCTATTCCACATTTTAAACCCCTATCATGACATGTTTTCAAATCTAAAGCAAAATTAAACCGAATTCGAAAAGCAGTAATTCGGGTTTTTGTGAGATTACCTGGACATAACAGAGGTGTTTCTCCTTCTCCAGTGTGAGATTGGTGATAGGAGAGTTAATGCCATAGCCATACATTTTGGCCGTCTCCTTCAGGCCATATGCAGTAGGAACGGAAAGGATTTTCAATCCCTCAACGGAAGAATCAGGCAGGCTCTCCCTAGCCTTGGATTTGCCCCTAAAAGCCTTGCTAATTCTCTTCATAATTTCAAAAACAAAGGAAGAAGTCAAAAAGCTTTGGAAGAGAAGAGAGGGGGATGCGGTTTATGAATAGTGAGAAAGAAGGGAAGTTCCATTCCCTTTTATAAACTGTCGCACAGAATTCGAGGAGTTTTGATTTATCTGAAACTGTTCGTCCATACCACCGGCGACATCAACTCATGCCGCCGATGATATCATTCATATCGCCGACGATATCGCCTCTTTTAGTTCAAATTTTGAAATTATCTGACCAGTCAAGCTGCCACGTGGCACCCATACCGCCAGCCATATTAACCCATACCGCCGGGGATATCAGTCATGTCGCCGGTGACATCGCCTCTTTTAGTTCAAATTTTGAAATTATCTGACCAGTCAATCTGCCACATGGCACCCATACCGCCGGCCATATTAACCCATGCCGCCGGCGATATTGCACCTACGAATCAGATTTTCAAAGCGAGCCCAACCGAAGGGCAATCTCCTCATTCAAAGTGAGCCCAACAGAAGGGCAATCTTTTCAAAGTGAGCCCAACTGAAGGGCGACCTCACAAGACGAGAGCCCGACCGAAGGGCGACCTCTTCAAAGCATAAGTCCGACCAAGGGGCAAATTCTCTACAAACGCAAAAGTCCAACCAAAGGACAATCACTATATCAAAATACAAAAGCCCAACCAGAGGGCAATCTCCTCATTCAAAGTGAACCCAACAGAAGGGCAATCCTTTCAAAGTGAGCCCAACCGAAGGGCGATCTCTTCAAAACAAGCCCAACCGAAGGGCGATCTCTCCAAAGTGAACCCAACCGAAGGGCGATCTCATCAAAGTGAAAGTCCGACCAAAGGATAATCACTATACCAAAATACAAAAACCCAATCGAAGGGCGATCTTTTCAAAACAAGCCCAATCGAAGGGCGATCTCTTCAAAACGAGCTTAACCGAAGGGCGATCTCTTCAAAACGAGCCCAATCGAAGGGCGATCTCTTCAAAACAAGCTCGACCGAAGGGCAATCTCGTCATTATCAAAGTAAAAGTCTGACCAAAGGACAATTACTCTATAAAACTTAAGCCCAACCGAAGGGCAATCTCTTCAAAGTGAGCCCATCCGAAGGGCGATCTCCTCATTCAAAGTGAGCCCAACCGAAGGGCGATCTCTTCAAAATGAAAGTCCAACCAAAGGACAATCAATGTATCAAAACGAGCCCAACCGAAGGGCAAGCTCCCACAAACCAAAAGCCCGACCAAGGGGCAAACCTCTCTATTCAAAGCAAAAGTCCGACCAAAGGACAATCAATATACCAAACACAAGCCCAATCGAAGGGCGATCTCTTCGAAGTGAGAGTCCAACCAAAGGACAATCACTGTACCAAACAAAAGCCTAACCGAAGGGCGACCTCTTTAAAGTGAAAGTCTGACCAAAGGACAATCACTATATCAAAATACAAAAGCCCACCCGAAGGGCGATCTCTTTAAAACGAGCCTAACCGAAGGGCGATCCCATCAAAATGAGCCCGACCGAAGGGCGATCTCTTCAAAGTGAGCCTAACCGAAGGGCGATCTCTTCATAACAAGCCCAACCGAAGGGTGATCTCATCAAAGTGAAAGTCCGGCCAAAGGACAATCACTGTACCAAACGAGAGCCCGACTAAAGGGCGATCTCACCAAAGTGAAAGTCCAACCAAAGGACAATCATTATACCAAACAAAAGCCCAATCGAAGGGCGATCTCTTCAAAACAAGCCCAACCGAAGGGCGATCTTGTCATTATCAAAGTAAAAGTCCGACCAAAGGACAATTACTGTACAAAATGATAGCCCAACCGAAGGGCGATCTCTTTAAAGTGAGCCCAACCGAAGGGCGATCTCTTCAAAGCAAAAGTCTGACCAAAGGACAAATTCTCCACAAAACACGAGTCCGACCAAAGGACAAATTCTCCGCGAAGCAAAAGTCCGACCAAAGGACGATCACTATACAAAACAAAAGCTCGATCGAAAGACGATCTTTTTAAAGTGAAAGTCCAATCGAAGGACAAATTCTCTATTCAAAGCAAAAGTCCGACCAAAGATAAATTCTCTACAAAGCAAGAGTCCGACCAAGGGACAAACAAACGATAAAGCATGAGTCCGACCAAGGGACGAACGAACGACAAAGCGTAAGTCCGACCAAGGGACCAACGATCGACGAAGCAAAAGTCTGACCAAAGATAAATTCTCTACAAAGCAAGAGTCCGACCAAGGGGCAAATTCTCTATAAAGTGTAAGTCCGACCAAGGGGCAAATTCTCCATAAAGCGTAAGTCCGACCAAGGGACGAACAATCGATAAAGCGTAAGTCCGACCAAGGGACGAACAGTCGACAAAGCGTAAGTTCGACCAAGGGACGAACAATCGACAAAGCGTAAGTCCGACCAAAGGACGAACAGTCGATAAAGCGTAAGTCCGACTAAGGTACGAACAGTCGATAAAGCGTAAGTCCGACCAAGGGACGAACAGTCGACAAAGCGTAAGTCCAACCAAGGGACAAACAATCGACAAAGCGTAAGTCCGACCAAGGGACGAACAGACGACAAAGCGTAAGTCCGACCAAGGGATGAACAGTCGACAAAGTGTAAGTCCAACCAAGGGACGAACAATCGACAAAGCGTAAGTTCGACCAAGGGACGAATAGTCGATAAAGCGTAAGTCCGACCAAGGGACGAACGAATGACAAAGCATGAGTCCGACCAAGGGACAAACAAACGACAAAGCGTGAGTCCGACTAAGGGATGAACAATCGATAAAGCGTGAGTCGACCAAGGGACGAACGAACGATAAAGCGTAAGTCCGACCAAGGGACGAACGAATGACAAAGCGTGAGTCCGACCAAGGGATAAACAAACGACAAAGCGTGAGTCCAATCAAGGGACGAACAATCTACAAAGCGTAAGTCCGACCAAGGGACAAACAATCGACAAAGCGTAAGTCCGACCAAGGGACAAACCAGTCATCCCTCAGGAATCATTCCTATCCCTTGCTCTTTCATGTGATCATACTGACCTATGGCAGCAGTGATCCCCCGAGGGGCAGCCTGTGAGCACAGGATTTTGCAGTCCCTCTCGCGAGACGATGATGACGTGTACCCGATTTTAATACCTCAAAATAAAAGTTCTCTTTAGAATTTTTATTACCAAAATAATATTCCTTGTGAATTTTATAATTGGAAGAATTCAGTTCGTCGTGGCCGATAACGCGTTCGGTAGGAGCTTGAACTGATGATTTACACCCAAATTAAATAATATCCATTAAAATATAATTAAAATTCAAAAAGATGCCTTTCCACCCACTATTAAACCACTTTTCCTGACTTTTTAGGCTTTTTGACCCGTTGGTTGTCGGTATGCTGGAGAATGATGTCACCACCAACATCATCCATGCCGCCAGCGGCATCACCATACCGCCGACGGCATCAGCCATACCGCCGACGGCATCAGCCATACCGCCGGCGGCATCATCATGTCACCGGCAGTATGGCACAAAATGGGTCCCTCCACAGACAGCCTTTCGGCCACTTTCGGCGAAATAAGTCAAAAAGGTCTCAAAAAACACCCCAATTTGCCTATAAAAGGCACCTAAAACTGCAAAAGAAAAGGGGGAGGGGACTGAAATTATAGAGGGAAGGAGCTAAAATTGGGCAATTAAGAGGCTGAAATCGAAATAATAGATTTTAGTGAGATAAGAACTAGAAAAGGCAGGAAAAAGGATTCTAATCCATTTTTCCTGATTTTTCTTCTTCGAAATCTCTGATTGTGAGCTTAAATCAGTAGGTCTTTGGGTCAAATCAACTTGATATAATTTAGAGACCTAAAACCTTTAAATTAACAATCAAATTATCGTTACAAGCTCCCCGGAGGCGTTATTGTTCAGTTCACAAAGAGTTGGATTCACCACCCCGAGGTGAAAATCCTGAGTCTCATAGCTCTTTGGCATCATTATTATTGTTTTGCACTAATTTTCGTTGATTTGTGTTCATTTTTGAGTTTTCGGTCACTTTGACTGCAAACCGCTGCTGTTGCAAGGAATTGAAGTTGCCGGAGACATGCGATGTTGCCGGCTGTATCACCCATGTTGCGAGAGACATCGTTGATACCACTGTTAGCATCGCATTCCCCAGAGACCTGGCTTTCTTGTGGGACCTTTTCTTTACGGTACTCAGAAAGCCCTGTGCCTTTCTGCATACTGATGTTGCCCGTGATATAATCGATGTCGCCGGCGGCATAATCCATGCCGCTAGCGACATTAACTGTGTCTTCGGCGGCATCAGATGCCCAACGACGGCATGGCTTTCTGGCCAGCAGTATTGTCTTCGTTTGTTTCCAAATTAATTTATT
The DNA here is from genome assembly GCA_947683365.1 of Euphorbia pulcherrima. Classification (NCBI taxonomy): domain Eukaryota; kingdom Viridiplantae; phylum Streptophyta; class Magnoliopsida; order Malpighiales; family Euphorbiaceae; genus Euphorbia; species Euphorbia pulcherrima. The sequence continues at coordinate 14,357,633 of CANTUS010000016.1, forward strand.
TTTTGAAGCTAGGACCTATAGTGTAACGATGGAGGTTCGAAACCTCCTGAAAACAGACCCGCCCCGCGATGAGTGGTATATTCACTTGTAATCCGATTAAAGCAACGATCGAATCTAAAATTTGGATAAAAATGGAATTTCCCCGCAAATGCTATTCAAACCTCATTTTGGCCATCCAATCGGGCTTTATGATATTATAAATAAAATATGCCATATTCGTGTCAACCATCCTCTGCAGGTAGATGTATATCGGACATTCGGGCATTTCATTTGTTACGTAGAAAATGTATAGGACTTGAAAACCTTGTAATAATTTTACTTTACGCACTTACTTTTCTTTTACAATTGTAAATATTTTATTTATCGCTTCAATTGCTTGACAAATGCGAAAATAACAAAATAACTAAAAATACAAATAAACAGGGTGGATGAAACCGATTAAGAAAGAATGAAGTATCCTAACTTGGCCTAATGAAAAGTAGATAACATCATCCGAACTCAGAATCTCTACTTAAGGTATGGTCCAACCACCCGGTGGGAAAATCGTACCAAAAATTTCCCGATTGAGCTAAATCGGGTGGCGACTCTATTCTAAGTTCGGGATTTCGATCTCGTATCTTTTAAGCATTAAAATATGCAAAATAAATTTTTTCAAACACATCACACTCATCCCCCCGACACACCAAAACGGGCCGGCCCGACCGAAACCGGCCCCGAGCCGCAGCCGCGCGGATCGTCGTCCGCTCACAGAAGCGCGATCTCCTTTCCCTTCCTCTTCTGATTCTCAATATATTGTCTTTCAATACGCTCCAAATCATTGGACAGCTCATACGAGAACTCAGCTACCCTTTGATCTCTCTATTTCTGCTTTTGATAATGCTATTTGCGATCCTTCTCCCCCATTGCCATTGAATCTAAAATGGCCTGAGCTTGATGATCAAACGAGTCCAGAGAAGCCTCAAAAGTCTTGAGATCGCCATAAACATTAGAAGAAAAGATCTGCACTAGCGACTCATGTATTTCTTATGAAAGAAAGTCCTGCTCTTTGAGAAAACATAGGAGTACCACCATGGCGTGGGATTGAGATTGATTTACATAGTACTAAGCACTCAGCCCTTCCTTAGAAATTTGGGTGAGACTAGCCAGAGCCTTGGCTTGATTATTTTCTCTTAAGATCCGCTTTAGCATAGGAGTGCTTTTGATATGTAAGGACACTTGCTTATGGATCTGATCAATCGCTTAACCATAATTATAGACATCGGTATGAACTGACTTGATTTGATCACGGATGTGAACAAGCTTTTGATGAAAAGATAGTTCACATTCAACCTTTGACATAACAATGTGGCTACTCAAAGCATCAGATATATTTAATCTCTTCAAGCCCTTCAACACTTCTTCCTATAAGGCCTTTACTCCCTGCAAAATATCTGTCTTCATCTACTTCAGCTCATTGGAGTTGCCTTAATTTCTATTTACCATAATGATCAGCGCATTGATGGCATCAATCACAGCATCCAACTTGGTCGTGTTGGTGTCATTCTCCTTGCTCAGAATGTTGTATCCACTTGACACCGCTTGCATACTTCCAAGATTGGATTGAACTTATCAATCAAGGAATTTTTGAACTCCCTCTCCTTGTTGATAATTCGACAATTACTCTTATAAATCTTTGTCACTTTCTCCTTGAGCTCGACAACTTCTATTTTTAAACACTCAGCCTTTATACCTACAACATTCAAAATCAGCAAAGTATGGGATACAATAGCCTTAACCGGTGAGAACTGGGTAGGAACTGATTTAAAATGGGCCTTCATTTCCTGAACAGCCTCCACAAAACCTTGCACTGGCTTAACAGCCTTTACAATTCTCCTTAGAACATCCTCAAACAGCATTGACTTAGCAATTTCAACATCAATCTCCTCATCTGTCCTCAGTCCTAGGTATCTATCTCTCCCAAATCTCCTTATATCTCCCAACAAAGCTGCTTGGGGGTTAAATTGAGGTTGAGGTTGTATTTGTTGTTGGTCAGTTGGAATCTCTTAAAAATATGAGGACCTTTAACAACTCGTCCTTCTATAATTAATGGTTGATGAGGTGGAGATCCAATGGGTGATAGGATTGGTATAATGGTTGTCTCATGTGTTTGGTTAGAGTTTAAGGTGTTTGGTTGATCAGAGTTGGAAGTTGTTGGTGTTTGGGTTTCATGTAAGGGTTGCGTGGATATAGGTGTAGGTGAAAGGGGTGTTTCAGTAGAAAGGTTAGGAAAAAGAAATGGGTCCTCTTAGTTCTCTTAAACCTTCTCTCCTTCATCACCTTCAACAATTGGCTTACTGACTAGAGCGAGAGTTTGCTTAGTCAGCTAAGCTTCCTGCTTAACTACTGCTACTTCAGCTTCATTCTTATCCTCTAAATCTCCATCTTCCTCATCAATCACCACCTTTATTTTCTTGAACATCCTTCTTTTTCTTTCCTTCTTCTATTTGTTGGCTTCCTCAGCAGTCAAACTAATCTACCAATCATTTTTGATAACATCAAACTCCACATCTTGCACATAATCATATAACCATCAATTCCATCCAGAGCTCTAATCATCTCATTTACTACTGATGAACCAAGTACGAGTTTGGACTGGCTCAATGGATGACTTAGTTATGCTTAAGTTTTGATCATAACAATTAAGCTAAGAATGAGATAATTAAATCAATAATGATGTTAAAATAAATAGTCTATGATTGTAAGGGAGTTAGTAAATTCGAGGGTAGAATTTTAAGTCTCCGCTGATCTAGCTGTTTAGTTTAACTGTGAGTGGTTTCTGGGTTGAGTATCGACTTAGTTGCTAACTTAGTAATATTCACTCAACGCTTGATATTTAGTTTTTATTTCAGTTATATGCTTTACGTTTTATCATTTCAACTAAGTTACTTTATGTCTATCAACGCTGCTGACTTTACCTTTTAAGGTAAAAAGGTATCTTTGCTTTTAGTGTTGCTTTTTACAGGAACATTAATGAGACAGAGACAAAAAAGAATTAATGCCTTGACAAGACACAGTTTTATGAAGAAAATGACAAAGTCTTCCAATGTAAAGCTGCAACAAGCCAATTACCACTTTGAGTAATTCTGCAGATCTACCAACCTTATATCGCGCACTTTGTAACATGTCAAAATACCAGAGGGAATGGGATATAGACACGTGGCAAGTCAGCGCGAGTTCTCTCTAACTGAAGACTGGCATCAAATATAAAGAATTCAAATTAGAGCTCGAGTTTTAATCTAGGGGATTGAAATGTATTTCACAACGGTGCGATTCTCTCTCTTAACGGATCGATTTGAAGAAGCAATGGGGTGAATTAATAAGCTGTTAACTTCAGAAGATGCCAAGATAATTTCAACGACTATTTTCTCAATCCTATTATAAAAGAAGCAAGAAGGCAAGCATTAGAACTTGGTAAATTTCTCAAGAAGCTAAACTTTATCAAAATACAAGTTTTAAAGGAATTCAAGCAAGAGAGCACAACCCAGCTAGAATCTACTTTAGTACAAGAGAGAATAGATTAGATCAATAAATTATAATATTAGATCATTTATAATTGGATCAACATTTCTATAAGTTGAGTCCAGCTCTTATTTAGACTCTTTGTGAGTTGCTGATAGAAGAGGGTATTCTAGTCAGCGGGTGAGCGATTGCAGTTTGAAGGTACTTACTGTAATTGGAGAATTTGTGAAAGGCTTCTCCGCTTGGGGTAAAGGAGTTGAGATTAGTGGATTAAAGCCAAGACACTCTCTCGGGACTGGATGTAAGCACAGGTTGCCGAACCAGTATAAAATCTCTGTGTTCTTTACTTATTCAGATTTTCCAGTTATTTTACTCAACCAGCTAACCTCATTCAGCGGAGTAGTTTATTATCGTAAAAAAGTTTTATAAGTTCTCGAGTGAGTCATTCACCCCCCTCTAACTAAGTGAGTGTATGCGTAGGGACCAATAATTGGTATCAGAGCAGTTTTTATTTCGCAGATTTCACAATCTTTGAGATAAAGACCATGGAGTACAAAGGAGAATCCAGTGGAAGGGACCAAACTTATATTCTTCCTGAAGGCATGTCAGTCACCAGGCCTCCTATGTTTAATGGAGAGCACTATACTTACAGGAAGAACAGGATGAAGAATTTCATCCAGTCTTAAAGTATACATGCTTGGATAGTTATTGTTGAAGGCCCATATGTTCCCACCATCATAAAGAATGGAGTAAAGGTTGATAAGTACTTTGATGAATGGGATAGTCAGGACTTGATCAGATTGAAAGAAAATACAGTTGCTATCAACTATATTCATTGTGGTCTTGATGCTACTGAGTTCAATCATGTTTTAGGATGTGAGATAGCCAAAGAGATATGGAAGAAGTTGGAAGTAACTTACGAAGGTACTGACAAGGTAAAAGAGTCCAAGATCAATATCCTTATGAGGGATTATGAATGGTTTCACATGAAGCCTAAGGACAATATTTCCAATATGAACACCAGGTTCATGAATATAGTCAATAAGCTGAAAAGACTTGGCAGGACCTTCACAGAAGAAGAGACTGTCAAGAAGATCCTTAGAAGTTTAACTCAAGATTGGGAAGCCAAGAAGAGTGCTATTGAAGAGGCTCATGACTTGAGGACCTATAAGTTTGATAAGCTGATTGGAACTCTACTGACTCATGAGATGTCTCTGAAGTAATATGAAGATAATTCCAAGAAGCACAGGTCCAAAGAGAAAGAAAGCTCTAGCAGAGCTGTTGTTTAGAGAGTTGATGATAATGAAGAAGAAAATTCCTCTGAGGAAGCATATCCAGAGGATAGAAAAGAAGAGATAGCTCTAATGACCAAGAATTTTAGGAGATATCTGGGTAAAGATGAGAAGTTTTAAAAGTTCAGAAAGACAAGCAAGTATAAGAAGGGAGGAGTTAATAGACCATGAAACGAATTTAACAAAGAGCATAACAAAGACATTAAATGCTTTGAATGTGGTGAGAAGGGGCATATTCAGTCGAGCTGCTCTAAGGCCAAGAAGGACAAGTTCAAGAAGAAGAAGAGTAAGAAAGCCCTTGTTGCTCCCTAGAGTGACTCTGAAAAAGGGTCATCATCCCAGATGAAGAGGCATAAGATCCTGCCAATGTATGTCTAATGGCTAAGGATGATCTAGTTCACTCAGAGTCTGCTGACCAACCAACTACTTCCGCTGCCAGACAATCAGCTGACCAAAGCAGAGATAAAGGAAATCACTCTGAGGTAAATTCTGAACCCCTTTTATCTTCTGATGAGCTTACCATAGAACTTAATGATGTTATTAATGTGACTAAGAAGTCAACCAAATACATCAAAGTACTTCAGAGCAGGTGTGATGATCTAGAGGATGTTAATTCCTCTACCTCACTTGATCATAATGGAAAAGGCTGAGTACTAAAATAGATATAACAACAAACTCACTAAGAGATTAGATGAGCTAGCTGCTAAATTAATAGCTTTGAAAGAGGTGTGGGTCCCTCCTCAACCTAGCAGGAATAGTCAGAGTAATCGCACTCATCACTCTGAGAAGGTTCTCAAAAGAGTAAAGTGAGCAGGCCTATTCCTAAGGCTGCCTATAATTTTTGTGGTAAAATAGGATATGCTATAGTTATGTGTAGGCACAAAAATGGTTACTATGATAAGTATGACTAGTCAAGGATGACCACCACTAACAAGGGAGGACCCAGCCAGAAAAAGGCATGGGTGCCTAAGAAAACTTAACTGTTTTACAGGTGAGCCTGAGATCCACTGATGACAAAAGAATATGCTATTTGGATAGTGGATACTTGAGGCATATGACAGGTGATGAAAGGTAATTCATCATATTGGAGCGAAGAAGGAATGGAAGTGTCAATTTTAGAGACAACAAAAAGGGAAAGATTGATGGCAATGGCACTGTAGGAGTGAAGCCTTCAATTGATAATATGTCTCTAGTGAAAGGCCTAAAGTTCAACTTGCTAAGCATTGCTCAGCTGTGTGACAAAGGCAGGAAAGTGATATTTGACTCAACGGCTACTCAGTCATTGATGGTAACTCTAACCAAACTATTCTTTATGCTCCTAGAATTAATAATGTTTATATGTTTGATTTATCCCCCAGCTCTAATGATATATGCTTAGTACCTAAGGAGGAAAACTCATAGCTATGGTACAGAAGGTTAGGATATATCAATATGACTAATCTGTCCAAATTAGCCAGAAATGAAGTTGTTGAGAGATTACCCAATCTAGCCTTTAAAAAAGATAGACTCTGCTCAACATGCCAACTTGGAAAATAATTTAGAAAGACCTTTAAATAATTAGCTAATATATCTTCTTCTCGTCCCCTTGATCTTCTATACATGGATTTATTTGGACCTATTGTGCCAATAAGTCTAGGTGGAATGAAATACACCCTTGTGGTTGTAGATAATCTGACCAGGGTCACTTGGATTGTCTTGCTAGCAAGCAAAGATGAAACATTTGAATCATTCTCTAGGTTGGCTACCCAGATCATGAATGAAAAAGACCTTAAAATTAATAGAATCCACAGTGACCATGGAAGAGAATTCAAAAACAGGCAGTTTGAGGAATTCTGTTCTAAGTATAGTATTGACCATAATTTTTTTGCCCCTTAGACACCTCAGCAGAATGGGGTTATTGAGAGAAAGAATCATGCTATTACCAGATAGGTCATTCTAAGCTAAGTGATAACAGTCTGCCAAAGTATTTCCAGGGAGAAGCTATTAACACAGCTTGTTACATTCTAAACAGGGTTTTAATTCACCCAATTTTGAATAAAACTCTTTATGAACTTTGGAAGGGGCGCAAGCCTAAGGTTGGTCATCTCAAGGCCTTTGGTTGTAAATGCTTCATATTAAACACTAAAGACAAATTGCCTAAATTTAACCCCAAGGCTGATGAAGGAATCTTTCTGGTTTACTCAATACACAGTAGGGCATACAGAGTGTATGTCAAAAGGACTGACATCTTAGAGGAGTCTATGCATGTATATTTCGATGAAATTAGCAATGCAGGTAGAGAAGCCAATGATGATGAAAGAGAAAAGGATCAAGTCAGCGATCAGTCAGTCAGCCCATTATTATCCTTAATTTAGTACTAGAAAAGAAGATGAAGAAGTTGACTTGGACCAATCAATCAACTATGGTGATGATGTGGATGCTCAACTAATGACAGTAGCTAAGGGTCAAAAATCTAGTGCTGACTAGAAGTCAGTTGAACAGAATGATGAGCCATTCAGTATTTGTCTCTACGATTGAACCAAAGAAGTTTGAAGATACTGAATTTGATGACAACTGGATGATTGCAATGCAAGAAGAGCTAGACCAATTCAGAAGAAATAAAGTTTGGGATTTGGTGGAGAAACCCAAAGGAAAGTCAATCATAGGCACCAAGTGGGTTTTTAAGAACAAGCTAGATAAAGCTAGAAATGTTATCAGAAACAAGGCCAGACTGGTTGGTCAAGGCTACAATCAATAAGAAGGCATTGATTATGGAGAAACATTTGCACCAATAGCAAGAATTGAAGCCATAAGAATTCTCTGTGCCTTTGCATCCCATATGAATTTCAAGTTATTCTAAATAGATGTGAAAAGTGCATTTCTTAATGGTTATATTCAATAAGAAGTCTATGTCAAATAGCCCCCAGTCCAAATCATGTCTTCAAGCTGAAGAAAGCTCTATATGGACTGAAACAAGCTCCAAGAGCTTGTTATGAGAGACTAACTAACTTTTTAATCAGCAAAGGTTATATTAGTGGAAAAGCAGATACAATGTTGTTTATCAAGAAAAAGTATCAAGGTGTACAGCTAGTCCAAAAATATGTTGATGAGATCATATTTGGAGCAACTGATGAAAAGCTATACAAAGAATTCAGTCAGCAGATGAAGAAGGAATTTGAAATGTCAATGATGGGAGAGCTTAATTTCTTTCTTGGTTTGCAAATCAAGCAAGGCAAAGATGGAATCTGCATCAGCCAAGCTAAGTATAGCAAGGAAGTACTCAAGAAGTTTAACGTGGATAAAGCCAAGCCAATGTCAACATCCATGGCCACTGATACAATTCTGAGTAAAGATGAATAAGGTAAACCTATAGAGAGTAAGCTCTACAGAGGTATTATTGGTTCTCTACTTTACTTAACTGCTAGTAGGCATGACATTTAATATGCTATATATTATTGTGCAAGATATCAAGCTAGCCCCAGAGAATCTCAATTAGCTGCTGTTAGAGAATTCTTAGATATTTGCTAGGCTCTATTAATACAGGTTTATGGTATCCAGTAATGCAGATTTCACTCTGAGAGGATACACAGATGTTGACTATGGAAAAGATAAATTTGAAAGGAAAAACACACTTTGAGGATGTCATTGCCTTGGTAACTATCTAGTAGCATGGTACAATAAAAAGCAAACTTTTATAGCTTTGAGTACTACTGAGGCTGAGTACATGGCTGTAGGAAGTTGTATAGCACAACTGCTATAGATTAAGCAACAACTGGAGGATTATGGTATAAAGTCTAAGTGCCTTAAAGTCATGTATGACAACAAGAGTGCAATTGACATATCCAAGAATCCAGTTCAACATGGCAGGATGAAGCATGTCAATATTAAATATCAGTTCATAAGGGATCATATGCTAAAAGGGGAAGTCAAGCTCACATACACTCCAACTGAAGATCAGCGAGCTGACATATTCACAAAGCCTATTGTAAAGGATCAATTCAACACGCTCAAACAACTGATCGAAATGTCTAATCCAATTTGAAGAAATATATTCCACTCTAACCTATTCTGGAGCTGACTAAACTAGGGCACACTTTGAGCTTCAGTGAATTTAGTTAAGTATTTCTTTTGCCCCTTGAATTTTGGACAGGTTATTAATTGTCACCGGTTATCTTTCGAATTTAAACTTGATAGAAATGGTAGCAAGTTATGAAACGATCTATATTCAGAGTAGTTATCCCACATTTTTCACATTTATTAATCCTACGGTATACATTATGCAATCTATCCATTGAATCTTAAGACCATGAATTATGAGTCGTACATGTAGCTTTACAGGTTTAAGCGAAGAGTTTCTAGCTATTTAAGGAGAAATATAGAAAGAGGAAAGGTTACTTTACCAAAATTCCTTTCCATGCAATTTGCTCTCTAAATCCTTAAAATCTATATTCCTTTCAAAGCGAATTCAAATGGTGAGCACATCAGGGAGGAATTCTGAACTGTTTATAAGAAACAAGAAAGATACGTGCTGGATTACAACCCAAGATCATATTGCTCAAGTAGCAGTTGGATTCAACAAGAGAGAAAATCTTCATATTCCCCAAAAAAGAAAGTATATTCCTACTGAATGGTGCTTTATTAAGAAGACAAAAGTGGATAGTCCCATGGTTGTAGATATGCTGAGCTTTTGCAGTGATGAAAAATTTAGGAAGTGGACGCACTAGCACCACTTGGAAGGGTTCTTTGAACTTCTAAATGTCTGCTATGAAGAAATTATTTTAAGATTCTTCCATGGAATCCACATGGTGGAAGGTCAGAAAGATCTTTTCGTGACCACTATAATGGGGAGCAAAGTGTATGTTACCCTAAAGCTTATTACAGGTCTGTTAGGGATGCACGAAAGGGGAATCAGGCTGAGAATGATAAAAGATGAAGACCATATAGATATCCCCATAGACTATAAGGTGCCTGAAGATTATAAGGCAGGTGAACTAATTGCTTCCATGTTCACCAAGGAAGGAAAGCAAGCCCATGAGCTTGTCACCAAGGTGTTATTGCCCAAGACAGGCTTTACAGGGAGCTGTTCTAAATTTGAAAGGGTGTTTGTGTATGCCCTAATGCATAGGATGAGTATAAATTGGCCTCTAGCCATTTTATGTAAGTTTTTGAAGGTTTCCAGGAATTTAGTATATGGGCAGCTTGTGATAGAGATCTGCAGAGCCTATGAGCTCGACATGAAAGGATGGGCTGTAAAGAATAATATTAAGCAGAAGATAAATGAGTCTAGGGTACTCAGCAATGCCCATTTTCATGGACTTAGAGTAAATGAGAGACCCCTCAACACTAAGTACATTAAGCTGAAAGGGGGGAGGTTAGAATGAAGGATCTTAAGGCTATCATGGAAATGAAGCCAATCCAGCCCCATGAAGAGGATCAAACTTTAGACTTGTTCATAGCAATTGAGCTTGAGCGAATTACCAAGCTCAGAGCTGAAAAGGGAGAAGAAGTACCTGAGAAGCAGGGAAGTAAGAAGGAGGTAAAGAAGGACTCCAAGAAGGGAGCTGAAAAAGGGAGCTCAGCGAGCTCAGTTCCAGCAGCTGTCCCTAAGAAAATAAGATCTTCTAAGGGAGCTAAAGAAGAGAAGAGAAGAGAACTGACCCCCAAGGAGATAGAGGAAGAAAGGATGGCTGAAGAAGAATTAAGGGAAGAGATGCCCTTGAAGAGGGAGAAGAAGAGGAAGGCAGAAGTTGCTCAACTGGATGAGGTGACCACTAAGGGAAAGGAAGCTACATCAGTTCCAATTCTCCAAGTAGGTCAGCCTAAGAAGAAGTTGATGGTAAAGAAAGGGACAGGAGTTGTCCTGAATATTGAAGAGGCTGAGAGAGTCAAGGCTGTTGAGGAAGAGAGAATAAAGAAGAAGCAGGATAAGATTGAAGCTAAAATCAGAAGAAAGGCTGAGGAAGCAGCAGCCAGAGTAAAGACTGATACTCATAAAATTTTACCATCTACTGTTGCAAGTTTAGTTGAGAAGGAAGTACCAGAAGTTGTGGAGGAGATGATAGGAGCTCTTAAGGGAATAGAAAATCAAGAAGAGCAGGAGGAGGAAGATGATGTGGTAGAAGTTGAGAATGTAGAATTTGATGTGCTAAACTCTAACGAGCAGGTCACTTTGATTGCTGAGGAAGCCAAGGAAGCTAGGAAGGAGAGGAAGAGGGGTTTGTTGAAGAGAATCAAGATAGTGATCAATGAATATGAGGGAGACCTAGAAGATAAGGAGGAAGAGGAGAGTGAAGATGAGCACGGAGCTCAGCTGACTGAGGATTCTGAGACTCAGGTCAGCGAGTCTGTTGATGACGGTGTTGTGGAAGAGAAGGAAGCTGAAGAACCCTTTACTTTTGCAAACACATCGAACCAAAACACCACTCTTACCTACACCAATCTCTGCCTTAACCCTACCAAAAAGCCAAACGCCATCCACATCTAACTCAAACCAAGCCTTTGGCTAAAATAACCTAAACTCACACTAAACAACTATCATCCCATACCTTTCCCCCATAGGATCTCCTGTGCATGAACAATTATATTTAGAAGGACCTTTACCAGTCAACGGACCTCCAATTATTGAGGAGATCCCTAAGCAATAACAACCACAACAACCTCAACAACCACAACCCCAATTTAACCTAAATGCTGAACTCTTGAGAGACATAAGGAGAATGGGGAGAGTAAGATTTCCAGGGTTAAGAACAGATGCAGAAATCGGTGCTGAGATAACAAAATCCTTACTATCTGAGGAAGTCCTGAGGAAGATTGCAAAGGCTATAGAGCCAGTGCAAGGTTTTATGAAGGCAGTTAACTAATGAAAGCCCACATCAGATCTGTACCTACCTAATTTTATTTGGTGGAGGCAATAGTTTCCTATATGTTGCTTTTATTATCTATTGTAGGTACCCAGGCTGGAGGATTGAAGTTAGAAGTTGCAGAGCTTACAAAGCAGATGGAGAAGATTTATGAAAGCAACTGCAAGGTGCTTAATGATGAAAGGGATTTCAGGAATTCAATGATAAGCAAATTTAATCCCTTACTTGATGCAATGGTGAAAGTACTTGATAGGTATAGTCTTCTCATCAAGGAGAATAAACACAACACAACTATTCTGAATACTGTAGTTGATGGTCTTAATGCTCTGAGCATAATAGTAACCAGGCAGTATGGGTTATCTAATGAGCTAAAGAATTTGAAGGATGAGATGCTGAATGGAGTCAAGGACTCAGAGGGAGCTATGCTTTATACCTTAAAGAGGCTTAATATTTCAGATGCTCTGAGCAGTGACATAGTTATGGCAGATGCTGAACTAGAGCCTTCTCTTCATCAGAAACTTAGTCATATCAGAGACCAAATCAAGAAAGTTCAAGCAAATGTCATTAACGATGGAGAACCCATTGATAAGATTCATGAGGAAATCACTATTGATATAAGGAGCACTCCCATGCTAGAGAGGATTCTGAGGGAGAATAATCAAGCCAAGGCTCTGGCCGGTCTCACCCAGATTTTCAAAGAAGGTTTAAGCACTCAATATCAAGTCAATCTCTCTTAATCCCTCACGTTAGTGGGGTTATTCGCATTTCTCAGAGAACAAGATTTTATATCTCAAGAAATCTATGAGCTATTTGTGCAGAATTTTTCATCAAATGTCTACGGTCAGCTAAAAACATTTGAGGAGTCTCTAAGCTTGTTTGATCATCAAACCCAAGCCATTTTGGATGCAATGGCAATGGGGGAGAAGGATCGTGAGAAGCGTGAAAAGGAAGAGAAGGAAAGAGAATAGAGGATTGCCGAATTTTCATATAACATATCTAAGGCTCTGGAGCGCATTCAAAGAGAATATCATGAGACCAGAAAAAGGAAAGGTAAGGAGATTGCGCCGACCAAGGAGAAGAAGACCAAATAGGATCAACAGGCTTTTGAAGAAAGAAGAGCAAATTTGGGAGCTCCGCCTATGCCAAAGGATTAGAATAGAATTATGTAATCGTTAGAGCTAAATGTAAAACTTAGTATAGATTAACTCTTTGTTATTTGTACTCAAGTAATTAATTAATGAAAGATTACGTTTTCTATTCTAAGTTAAGATCTTCTTAACTTCATATATTCTCTGCTAAAAATATATATATATATATATATATATATATATATATATATATATATATTTGCAGAAATATATGAGAAGTATTGAGGAATGATGAACTCAGAAGATTCAAGAATTATGGGGGAGATAGCATTCACTCTAAGCAGATTGAAGATGCTGAAAAAATACATATCAAGCATGAGTATAAGGTAACTCTGATCTAAATATCTTATCGATTTAATTCTCGCTTAGTTAATTGCCATTGATCAAAATGGGGGAGACTGTTGAACCAAGCACGAGTTTGGACTGACTCAGTGGATGACTCAGTCGTGCTTAAGTTTTGATCATAACAATTAAGTTAAGAATGGGATAGTTAAATTAATAATGATGTTAAAATAAATAGTCTATGGTTGTAAGGCAGTTAGTAAATTCGAGGGTAGAAATTCGATTCTTCGCTGACTTAGCTATTTAGTTTAACTCTGAGTGGTTTCTGGGCTGAGTATCTACTTAGTCACTAACTTAGTAATATTCACTCAGCACTTGATATTTAGATTTTGTTTCAGTTGTGTGCTTTACATTTTATCATTTCAGCTGAGTTCTTTATGTCTGTCAATGCTGCTGACTTTATCTTTTAAGGTAAAAAGGTATCTTTGCTTTTAGTGTTGCTTTTTGTACGAACATTAATGAGACAAAGACAAAAAGAATTAATTCCTTGACAAGACACAGTTTTATAAAGAAAATGAAAAAGTCTTCCAATGCAAAGCTGCAACAAGTCAATTACCACTTTGAGTAATTCTGCAACTCTACCAACCTTGTATTGCGCACTCTGCAACATGTCAGAATGCCAGAGGGAATGGGATGAAGACATGTGGAAAGTCAGCATGAGTTCTCTTTAACTGAAGACTGGCATCAAACGACAAAGAATTCAAATTGGAGCTTGAGTTTGAATCTAACGGATTGAAATGTATTTCTCAATGGTGCAATTATATCTCTTAATGGATAGATTTGAAGAAGCAACGGGTTAATTACTGATCTGTAAACTTCAAAAGATGCCAAGATAAGTTCAACGGCTACTTTCTCAATCCTACTATAAAAGGAGCAAGAAGGCAAGCATTAGAACTTGGTGATTACACCTGAATTTCTCAAGAAACTAAACTCTATCAAAATACAAGCTTTAAAGTAATTCAAGAAGGAAAGCACAACCGAGCTAGAATCTGCTTAGAATAAGAGAGAATGGATTAGATCAATCAATTGTAATATTAAATCATTTGTAACTAGATCAAAGTTTCTATGAGTTGAGTCCAGCTCTTGTTTAGACTCTTTGTGAGTTGCTAATAGAAGAGGGTATTCCAATCAGCGGGTGAGCGATTGCAGTTTGGAAGGTACATACTGTAGTTGGGGAATTTGTGAAAGGCTTCTCCGCCTAGGGTAAAGGAGTTAAGATTAGTGGATTAAAGCTGAGACACTCTATCAGGACTGGATGTAAGCACAGGTTACCGAACCAGTAAAAAATCTCTATGTTCCTTACTTATTTGCATTTTTCAGTTAATTCACTCAGCCGAACAGTTTATTATCGGAAAAAAGTTTTATAAGTTCTCGAGTGAGTCATTCACCCCTCCTCTGACTCAGTAAGTGTATGCATAGGGACCAATAACTACCTCTGGTAGACTATTTGAGGCAATTTCGACAACTTGTTTAGTTTCAGCCTTAGTCTTAGCTGTTGACTCTTCAACTCTTCTTCTTATCTCCTCTTCCAAGTCCTTCTGCCTCTTCTTTATCGTCTTAGCTTTAGCTTCCTTGACTATCTCAGCTTCCTCAACATTTTGGACTACTCCAGTTACTTTTCACCACCAGCTTCTTCTTAGACTCACCTACTTTAGGTACAGGAACTAATGTAGCTACATGTCCTTCAGCCTTCTTAACATCTAGCTGAGCATGCTCACTCTTTCTCTTCTTCACTCTTTTGAGAGGCATCTCCTCTCTCAACTCTTCTTCTGCCTTCTTCTCTTCCCCTATCTCCTTGGCAGTCAGCTCTCTAGGCTTCTCATCCTTGGTTCCCTTAGAGAATCTAGACTTTCTGAGGATAGGGGTAACCATAGGATTTGAGCTAGCTGAGCTCGCCTTCTTTAATTCCTTCTTGGAGTCTCTCTTAACCTCCTTCTTACTTCCCTTCTTCTCATCCTTCTCTTCTCCTTTTTCTTCTCTCATCTTGGTTATCCTTTCAAGCTCCTTAGTCACAGAAGCATCCAGGTCTGATCTTCCTCTTCTGGCTTAATTGGTCTCATTGGCATTATAGCTCTTGGATCCTTCACTCTGACCTTTCATTTCTTCAGCTTTTTATACTTTGTGTTCTTGGGCTTTTCATCACATTTCAAGCCATGAAAGTGTGCATTGCTAAGGATTCTTGATTCAATTACTTTGAGAGTAATTCTACTTCTCTGAGCCCATCCTTCCAAATCTAGCTCATAAGCCCTACAAATCTCTATTATAAGATGCTCATAAACCATGTGTTTGGACAACTTCAAAAATCTATATAGAATGGCCAATGGCCAGTTGATGCGCATGCCTTTAGTTAAAGCATAAACAAACACTCTCTCAAACTTAGAACAGCTTCCAGTAGACGCAGTTTCAGGTAACCGCTTTCCCTCCTTTATAACAAAGAGGCTATAAGTTCACTAACCTTATAGTCAGTGGGAACTTCATAGTCTAATGGGATGTCCACATACTCTTCATCCTTCACAGCTCGTATTCTCAGCCCTCTTTCTCTCATTCCCAGTAGACTAGCAATCAGCGTGGGAGTCATATATACTTTTCTTCCCATCATGGTTGTGACAAACATATCCTTGTTCCCTTCTACCATGTGGATACCATGGCAAAATCTCCTTACAATCTGCTTTTATGGGATCATTGTATATACAGATCTGTGTGAACTCACAATGTGAGCGAGGGTTTAGAAATTATATATGTGGTGATGATATGGATCAGTTCCTTTCTTGAGGCGAACTTCTTTCCTTTGCTGATGCATGCCCCTTATAACTCTACTGGGGAATGTGTTCCCTTTCCTAAGGCGTATGACTTTCCTTGCCAATGTGTATCCCTTTCCTAAAGTGGGTGACTTTCCTTTTGCTACCATGTATATCCCTTTCCTGAGGTGGATGACCTTCCTTGCTAATGTGTATCCCTTTCCTGAGGTAGATGACTTTCCTTTTGCTACCGTGCATTATCCCTTTCCTGAGGCGGATGGCCTTCCTTACCAATGCGTATCCCTTTCCTAAGGCGAATGACTTTCCTTTTGCCACCGTGCATATCCCTTTCTTGAGGCGAATGACTTTCCTTTTGCTACCGTGCATATCCCTTTCCTGAGGCAGATAATTTCCTTTTGCTGATGACTTCTCTAGGGAAGATGTGTGTATCCCTTTCCTAAGGTAGATTGACTGTCCTGACTGGTGTATACCTTTCCTAAGGCGGATAGAATTTTCTGACTAGTGTATCCTTTTCCTATGGCAGATCAACTTTCCTGACTGGTATAACCCTTTTCTAATGTGGATCGACTTTCCTGATTGGTGAATCCCTTTCCTAAGGCGGATCAATTTTCCTGGCTGATGGTGTATCCCTTTCATAAGGCAGATGACTCTGTTGACTGATGTATCCCTTTCTTGAGGTGGATCGACTTTCCTGACTAGTGACGTATCCCTTTCCTAAGGCGGATGACTCTCTTATTGGAAAATTTGAATAACCTTAAAAGAGACAACAATCAAACTCCTAGTTAGTCATTGTCCAAGCAGACATATCTTTATTCTTAATTGACTTTTGTGGAAACAAAAATATTTTTTCCCCTTCAATTAAGAATAAAGATGTGTAGATAAGATAGACTGTAGACTATATGTGGGGAATGTCGGGTTTGGTCGATCGATGCTTATTTTATCGCTGGGGAATATTCCTAGGGTGGGTATGACTAGGGTCTGACAACTCTGCTACAGGGAAATGAGTGGGGATGCCCCCTGAGACTTGATGATTCAGCTGCTGGGAAGTAGAGGGATACCCTTGGATCTATGGGGGATGCCTCTATGACCTGATGATTCCACTACTGGAAAGTGGGGGGATGCCCCTAGATCTGTGGGGGGGATGCCCCTAGGACCTGAGGATTCCACTACTGGGAAGTAGGGGATGCCCTTGGATTTATGGGGGGATGCCCCTGCGACTTGATGATTCTACTATTAGGAAGCGAGGGGATGCCCTTGGGACCTGATGATTCCACTACTAGGAAGTGAGGGGATGCCCATGGGACCTGATGATTCCACTACTAGAAAGTGGAGAGATTTGCTTAGGTCTGCGGGGGGGATGCCCCTGAGACCTGATTCTTCTACTAGGGAATGACCCTAGGGTAAGGTGCCCCTAGGATCCTTGATAATGGGGGTATGTTCCTTGAGTGATTCCTCGGTTGGGGAGGGAAGTGATATCCTTTGAGTAAAGCCTCTTCTACTGGGGAGGCCCCTTTCTTGCAAAACTGATTTATTGGTGAAGAAGAGCGGATGGACCTATATACAAATATTTTCCTGATTAGTGTTCAATTAAAAAATGGCTTACCTCGACTCTTGATTGACTTTTGTGGAAATAAAAATATTTTTGCCCCTTCAATCAAGGATCAAGGTAAGTAAATATAACTATAATATGGGTGTGAAGAAGAGCGGGGTTGGCCCCGAGCTTGGACTGGATGAATTTCTGGTGCTTGCTGAAATACTAATGCAAAAATCTATCCCTGGATGGCAAGAGAGGTCTTGTACGGGTGGGCCGGACCTATACGGGCAGGATCTATAGAAGCTAGGACCTGTACGGGTGGGGTGGGACCCATATGGATCCTTAGTAGGGGTTTTAAAAGGCAGACGAGCCCCCCCATATCCCGCTTCATACCAAAATTTCCCATTTTGTAACTCCGAAGATTTTTCCTTCTAAAACCAACTGAAGATGTACAAAAAGATCCCTCAGACTAGCCTTTTCTCCCCTAAACTCGAGGACTTGCCCCTGGTGTGTAATTTAGGGCTTCGAGAATGCCTGGTTTCCGTCGGGTATGCATTTCGCAGAGGAGACTCATTCTTGGTGCTTACTCCTATCTTTGAGGTACCACTGATCCCTTCTCTCGAAACCCATGCCTCAAAACTCCAGGTAATTTCACTTGATTCTCCGTTATCCAATTTTGAACCTTTGGTAATTTCTCAAATTTTAGCATGAGTTATGGTGTTTTAGACCTTGGAATAGAGCCTGATGCATGTAACTTTAGCATAGGATGCTTTTAGGATAGTTTTGGATGAACTTTGGTTGAAATTGGATGATTTTGGATTTTTGGGGAGATTTGCGTAGAGGTACTACTTGCAAGGGGCGCGTATAGGTGAAGGGGGACCTATACGGGTCCCATTTTTGATATGGTATTCCTTATAGGCCCATAGGGGTGGAGTGGACCAGTACGAGTCCTTCTTCTCAGGACAGAATGCGTAAAACCTGTATTTCTGTAATCCTTTTTTGATTTCTGACTCGTCTATTGTGTTCTAACCCTGTTGATCTATAATTCTATCTTTGTAGTTCCAATAGAAAACTATAGAGGCCCTGAGCTTCTACATAAAATGGTATAAGGAGATTCTTGCTATGGGGTATACGGAGTTGCTGACCCGTATTGATTCCTTCAGCTTCAGCGATATTATCAAGGCTATCCCCCGGGCCCCTAAGATGTTGGCTCCTGGTGCTATTTTAGCTTTAACTGAGAGGTGGTCAGAGATGACCTATACTTTTCACTTGCCTATTAGAGAGGTCACTATCACTCTCTCGGATGTGTGTGCTACGACGGGCCTAGAGTGGAGTGGGGATGTGGTCCACTTTGATGTCTATGCCGAGCGGTGGCATTCTCGGCCTGAGGTGAAGGCCTATATTACCAGACTACTTGGGCTTCATCCAGACGAGATGAATAAGCTCAAGTACTGAGATTTGCATACTTACTGGATCAGGCAACCGAGTCCTATTGTGGCTGTGCCCTGCAAGAATTAGTGCCGGGCCATTTTGGTATAGCTATACTATGGACTGGATGTTGGGGTCTGGGGTGAGCAGTTTGAGCTCAAGATCTGCCATCAAATACTACTGGTAAATCCTAAACTGATCTCTTGTGCTTTAACCTTTTGTCTGTACTTGTGTTACAACTAATCTTTACTTTATCTTGCAGATTTGGGCTTTTGAGCACTGGTTGATTCCTAGACTGGGCTTGTATGTATAACCTGAGATGCCGCACATCATATCTAGTTGGATGAGGCCTTAGTAAAATTAGGCCCTGACCGCAGTGCGATACCGAGTGTTCTTACACCAGCTGGCACATATTGAGTAATCCTGCATTTTATAGTTCAACAAACCATGAGTAGAAACTGTATTTACTAGGTCGCGATACTCATAATGCATTTATTTCATACAGGTCATTCGAGATTCATGGGAGAGATTGGTCACCTATGGAGCAATCGAGCGAATGCAGGCCGGCATGGACAATTGTCACTTTGTCCTGGAGTCACTACTCTTCTATGAGTGGTATTTCTATAAGCGAGTCCTAGGGTGGTGGACCAGCACTATGGTGTAGAGACTGATTCCTCCCCCGATCCTGGTGGGCATCTTCTAGCCTCATCTCATGCCGAGGATCGATTAGGGGCTATACTTGGTGGGCGAGGGAGCTTCCGTGCTGTCTGTTGAGGGCCCTTATGCTGATTTTATTGATTCCTCCCTCCTTCCTCCCTGCCATAGGATTTACCACAAGGACGAGCACCTGAAGTTTCACTGGAGAAATAGTGAGGATGATGATGATGATGATAAGGAGGGAGGACCGAGGGGTGACCGTAGGGGTCCATCTATAGTCCAGAGCACCAGGGGCTCGGCTAGGTCTACTACCACTTCTTCCTAGGTATGCCTCTAACTTGGCCTTCAGGAATACTTTTTCGCTTTTTGAAATTGACTATGAACTTGAGTCTGATTCTTTATTGCGACAACTTCCCTATTTTACGTTGAAGAGATCTGTCGCTGCTGCTTCTGTTGCCCCTGAGCAGTCGGCGAAGCGGTCTCAGGCTTTTAGGTCTGTGAGGGAGGGCGTCCTCCTAGATGAGTTAGATACTTTCTTTCAGTTCCTCGACCATTTGGGGAATCGAGTTGTCAAGAAGCTCGAGGAGTCGGTCTAGCCTATTGGTTTCACTCATTCCAACTCTACTCATATAAGGAATCCTTTACCTTTGCCTTTGTCCCCTACTGTAATTACTTAAGATATCTTATCCTAATGTGACCCTTTTCTTTTAGGTGGCCATTTTTAAGGCTGAGAGGATAGCCAGGGGTTATTTTGTATTCGAGATCTGCTGTTGGCCCAAGATGCTTTAGCTTCAGCAAGTTTCTTTTACCTGTAAAATTTCAACAAGCTATACATGCATGCCATGACATTGATATATATGTACTAACCTTATGATTTCCATTGTAGGCCCTGTTGGCCATGCAGCGCAGCAAGTCTGCCTGAAACTTAGATGCTTCAGAAGAGAGGGCCCGGTTCTTAGAGGAGAAGCTGCGGGCAGCCACTACTAATGCTGACTAGGCTAGGGCCGAGATTGAGATGATGAGAGGTCAGCTAGCAAGGATGATTAAGGATTGGCAGACACTGGCCCCTTCTGATGATGAGTCCATGGATAATCTTTCTGCATATCTAGTGACTCAAAGGAGCGCATATCAGCTTATTGAAGGGAGTGATGCTGCTCGGGCTACTGTACGGACCTCTGAGACTAGGGTCCCCATCCAACCAGCTATAGATACCGGTGATGCCGATGACCGTATGACCATAGATGTGGATTATCTACTAGCACATACTCAGGATCAGCCTTAGGAGGGTCGCCAAGTACAAGATCCCCCGACAGCTTAGATTATGATTATCTTCTGAACTATTTGATACTTTCGGGCACTGCATGGCTTGCTTTGATTTTAAACTTTGGATTGGTACTTTTATTATTTGATTATTATGCATGCTGACTTTCTTTGAACTACTGTTGCTTTTAAGAACCCGTATTTTGTCTAGTGATGTCATAGTGAGGGGACCAAGTGATGTTCTAACTTTTGCATAGGCCACTTGATGCGAGGTGACCCATCGAACATTTATTTTTTATTTCTTTTTGTCCCAATTTTTGCCTAAACTGTCCTTGATAGCTCAGCCTAGTGGACTTTTCTTTTTAGGTTTAACTTTTGCCTAGACCGCCCTTTCGGGTTTTCACCCTAGCAAGCTTTTTCTTTATTTTTTACCTTAATTTTTACCGAGATTGCCCTTTCAGGTTTTCAATCCTGCAAGCTTTTCTTTTCTTTTTTCTTAACTTTTGCCTGGACCATCCTTTTGGGTTTTCAATCCAGCAGACTGTTTTAATTTTTGCCCGAATTGTCCTTGGCGGCTCAATCCAGCATACTTTTCTTTTTGCCTAGACCGCCCTTTTAGATTTTCAATCTAGCAGGCTATTCTGAATATTGCAAATGTGTGGTAAAGCCGAATACAATGATGCATAACACGTAGAGGAAAATTGATGTTCACATACCAGAGATTATTTCACCTAAAGACATGCACGCATTCATAAGACTAAGATTCTTAGCAAAATCATAACATGTTCATTGATGAGATTAATTTGGGTATATAGGCAATGGTAACAATTTCCAATGGTCAACCCCTACTGCCTACCGATCTTTTACAGATTTTCTAGAAGGCGACTGACATTTTTCTCTCGATGCCCTAACTTTTGCCTAGGCCGCCCTTTTTGGGTTTTCAGCTCAGTGGGATTTATTTGCGTTGAAGTACCCTAATTTTTGCCTGACCGGTTTGCGAGATACCGATCAGCTGGTTGTACCCTAATTTTTTCCCGAGCAGTAGAGGACTGCTCGCCTGGTGATTTATTCTTTATTTCTTTTATTCTTTATGCTGACTTTTTATGATTTAATTCTTTTGACCTAGACATGATAAAGCTTAAGCCTATCTTGATTCACTGGATTCACTAACTCATTTCCATCCATATCCATAAGCTTGATTCCTTCTTTACCAAGGACTTTCTTCACGATAAATAGTCCTTCCCAATTAGGTCTAAACTTGCCCCTAGCATCAGTGTTGGCCTGGCGTAGCTGCTTGAGGACCTGATCACCTACTTTGAGAGGTTGTTTCGGGTATCTAATTCTATTGTTGTAAGCTCGAGCCATTCGCTATTGGTACATCTAGAGATGGTCAAGTGCCTTGAGCCACTTTTCATCTATCGCATTCAACTGTTCATACCTGGCTCTTGCCCAATCCGATTCTTTTAAGTGTGATTCAAGTGCCACTCTTAGAGATCTTACTTTTATTTTAACCGGTAACACGGCTTCCATTCCATATACCAAGGAGAAAGGTGTTTGATCGGTGGGAGTTCTTATACTGGTTCTATACCCCCAAACTGCTAATGGAAGCTTATAATCTCTATATGTAGCCACTGTCTTTGACAAAATCTTCTTGACTGATCGACTTCCCTTTAGAGCTCTTGAGATGGTCAATTTGTGACTAAAGATGCTCTTTCCATTTTTCATGATCAAAGTCGACCTGCTGTTGGTGCTTCTTGGTCTTCTTTCTTGATGCTGTGTGCTTTTGTATGCTTTTCCCCCTCATAAAGAAAGAAGGACCTAGGCTAATTGTCATCATGTTTGCTAAGCACTTTTCATTATCTCTCTTTTGACAATAGGTTTTAACAATTGGACTTTTATACCATTGCTTTATACTCAAAGTCAACTTCATTAATGAATACAATGATAGTTTAAGAATGTTGTTGTTATGAATGCATGACATCATCAGAATGAAATACTCAAGTGAAATGTGAATGATAGGTGCATCAATTTATTCATGACATGTTAAAAATAAAACACTGATGCTACAACCTATTCACGATATGCCTTATAAGCGACATTGTTTGCATCGAAAATGTTTGCAATATTAAAAATTACATCATTTAAATCATCCTCCACAGGCGGAGGGCCTTATTGATTGACAGCTGAACTGGTAGCCCTTGTATGCAAGTCTGCTTGTGTTTCTTCAGCCACTACTTTTGCTAAGTTCTTGACAGCCTTGCTGATGGGATTTCCTTAACAGCCTTGCTGATGGGATTTCCTTTCTCATTTCTTTTCCAATTCTTCCTCATAAGTACTGCTAGTGCTTTAGTGACGGACTCGATTGCCTCATTCATTTTATCTTCTTCAGCATTCCCACATACTTTCACAAAAATTGAGGTTTCAATTAGGGAGCCCTTCTTGAAATCATATACATCATTGAAGATCTCAAAATCGGGGACCTTTTTGCCACTTACTTCGATAAGTCCCTCTTCATCCGTGAATTCCCCTTGCTTGACTTCGGATTCTAACATGAGGCATGACTGAGGCTTGGATTTTTTGGCACCTAAGCGATTCCCTAAACCAAGTTTGAATGGTCATGAAAGAGGCAAGAGGGGTTCCAGCATTCCCTGCAGATTCTTTCCGAGTCCTTTACCTTTACGTAACCCTGCTTCATCATAATCTTCTCAATTTTAAGTGATATGTACCCCTTAACCAAAAATTTTATATCTTGGATACCTACATCCACCCTGGATTCCTTCTCCTTGGCTTCCACCGCCATGACAGATGGTTCGTCTTCATCAATGGTCACTAGCTTGTCATTATGGATGAGCTTAACTTTTTGATGGACTATGGAAGGGACAACCCCTAATGCATGGAGCTAAGGTCATCCTAACAGTAATGAGAAGGTGATAGGAATATTAAGAACAGTGAATAAGACCTTGGACTTCACTCTCCTAACTATAACATCAGCTTCGAAGATCCAAATGGCACTCCTCTTTGTATCGTCATATGCCCTTATGACAGTATTGGATTTTTCCAACATGGATTCATCCAACCCCAAATGAGGAAGGATCTTGGCAGGGTAGAGATTGAGGGCGGAACCATCATCCATCATAATACATGGGATAGAACGATCAAAGATTTGCACCCTAATGAAAAGTGACTTATTATGCTTGTTCCCTTCGGCCGAGAGGTCTGACAGATAAAACTTAATGGGTTCAACTTAATCAGTAGAAGATCCCTTGATAACTTAAAATACTTCAACCAGGGTGGTAGAAGGTGTAGCTTCCATACTTAATAGCTTTTCTATCAAACTTTTGCAATGTTCTTTAGAGTCAACAAGGAGCTTCTAGATGTTGTACTTAGCAGGTATAACTTGCAAGTGCTGGATGAGAGAGGTGACTTTTGGTTCTTTCTTTTCATTACCGACTGAAGCAGGTGTAAAGATTGGAGCTTGATTGACATTTAGAATTACCCGGATATCTACTTCTTTGCCCCTCCTTCTTTTAGGAAGGATATGGAGGAACCCTTCCACTTTGAGTGACATGTAATACCCTATTCTTCACATAACTTCTCCCTTTAGAAGTTTCTACCAACAAGGCGGGTCCTCCGAGTTCATCACTCTCTAATGCATAAGCATCTATATCAATTGGCCCCGGTTAAACCAACATAGCTTTCTTATCATGAATTCCTTCTAGCTCAAATGCATTGATGTCAATGGGGATTAGTTCATCAGGCAAGGCCACTACTGAGTGAACCATAGGATTAGCTTGAGAAATCATATTGAAAACATGGTAGGAGGGTAACCCAGACTCGACAGTTGCAACCTACTTCTCAAAATTTGTTAGGGGATTATTCATGGTGCTAGGCTTAAGCTTAGGTTCTTATATCTTTTTGTCCTTAATCAAACCACTAATAGCCTTGAATAGATCCCTACAGGCACTAGTGTGATGTCTCTTGCTGACATGGTAAGCACAAAACTGATCCCCATCTTCATGTTTGGGCAGGATATAGGGCTTGATACTCTGAAGAAGACCGAGTGCTCTCAACTTAGTAAAGATGGCAGGTACATATGCTTTCTAAGGGGAAATGTCATTTTTTATGGTACGGAGTGCAGCCACTTCTTCTTGCACTATCGCTATTTTAGGATTGGAGCCTAATTTTAACTTAGAAGCCTGGGCTGGGGCTGAAGGATTTTTCTTTTTGAACCAAGGTTTGGCCGGTACACTCACCTTTTCTAATTCCTTGATTCTTCCCCACTTCTCAGCTTTTTCAAAGACCTCAATGTAGCTAGAGAATTTATCCATACCAAGGACCTTACGATAAGCAAGCAGGGCACCATCCATCAACTTTACGATCATATCCGGGAGACTTAGCCTATCTTTCAATAGAACTTGAGTGGCTATCCATCTTTCAAAGTAGGGTTTAAATTTCTCATTGGAAGCCTGCTTAATAGCCTCTAAATTCTGTATGGTAGTTTTAATGGTGGCATTGAAACCATACCGCTTAGTAAAAGCCTTCAATAAAGCTTTCCAGTTTTCGGTCACTTCATCTGATAGAGTGTTATACCATTCGATAGCAGGACCTTCCAAGGTTCAAGGGAACATTTCGACTAAGACCTTATCACTTAAATTTTTTATTCTTATAACCCTTTGATAGGTGGTGATGTAAGATTAAGGTGGACCGGTCCCCTTAAACTTTATTATGCTAGGCATACTAAAGTTTTCAGGGACCTAAGCCTCATCTCTGGCTATTTGAACTGATAGTGACAATGGCTAAGAGCCGGGATTAGCAGCAAGCAATTTCTAAAGTAGGTCATGCAATTCCGAGGATAAAGATGATCCTTCTGATTGAGTAATCGCACCCAAAAGTAAACCTGTTGATTGATGAAAGGCTGTCCCCTTAGGTGTGACCACAAAATTGGGGGTTGGACCAGATGCCCCAAGCTAAAACGGAGGTGGTACAAACCCTAACAAGGCTGAGTAAACTAATTGATGGCTGGCGGAACCACTTTACCCACTGACTGGAATGACTAGCTAACTGAACCAAATGGACCCAAAGAACCTAACTGACCAAATTGATTGGAAGAATCCTCGCGAGTCCGCACAAGTGGCAATTAAAACTGAGTGAATGGATTATGAGTGACCCCTGATACTTGTTCACTAATCACTGCATTCACTGCTGGAGTACTGACAGGTGCACTGTGAGGGTCATTGGCCATTCTCTCTTCAGCCATGATCACCCTGATGGAGGCCAACATCTGATCATTCATTCAGTCTAGGAACTGATCACTTCCTAAGTACTATGAGACGACATTTACAATCTTCGACCTAACCTCGAGCCTCAATGTATTTGCCTCCCCACCAGTAGCAATATTCTCCACGTTAACATCAATTTGGCCCCTCAGAGTCAGGATACGAGACATTTCCTCAGGATGGTAGACAGAAAGATCAATAGGACTAAACTGACTGCTGGATGAAATACCCGTAGACAGAGATGGAGCAACCCTTAACGGAACTAGAGGAGCTGAAATGCGAGTCAAATAGATCTGAGAACTTTGCCAAGCTCTTTCTCTTTGAGGTTTGGTTTTAGCTGAGGTGATAACTAAAAGATTAGTATATGCATAGGATATGGTATGCATGCATAAATTATAACGATGTATGGTGGGGTTAATCACAGGGGTATGTAACACAACACATGCAAATCGATCGGTTTTGTCCTTATTTCTCCCACCAAGTCTAAGGTATTCTTCCTTGGTCTAATCTCATACGGAAATTAGGGTACCTATAAGGTAAAATTCTAAGCCTTTTGATAAGAATGGTGTAGGGACATATCGGAAGTTTGATGTAGAAGGTTCCCATCATATCAAGCCTCTTTTATAGGGAGATAGCAACGAGTGCTCCACCCACTAGAGTGTCCCCAATTCCTAACAGGCATGAGTGATACTTTCATGAGTTTTGTAGAAAATAAGCCACTTGTCACTAGAAGAAGAGCGCATCTAATAAGAGAGAAGGAGGTAAGAAGATAGTGTGTGATAATTTTCCCAAATGATGAAAAATAAAATGGGTTGAATCAAGTAAATGATTTTCGGTGCTCATCTTAATCTTTTAAGCTTTTAAAATAGACCATCATTTTGCAAGTTAAAAGATTGTGTCCCTAGTAGAGTCGCCACTGTGAGGTGTCAATGACGTGGGGGTCTTCCTTGGTGCCTGTATGAGAGGCAGGGCCCATTGGGGGTTTGGTTGGATTTAGGCGTGATAAAATATTTTTTAGTTCAAGTTTGCACAATAAGCCTATTTTAATGAGTAAAAGAATCGAGACCTAAGTCTCGATATAATTAATAGAGACTCCACCCAATTTGTCTACTTGGAAAAGAGTTGTAGTACGGTTCCCTTTGGGCGGGAGACTCATACCTATTGGATAAAAGATTTGGGTATCGGATGAGTCACTTATTTCTCATTTAGTTGATTTAAAATTACATTCACCGCGTAAAACCGTATTAGTTTTCATTATTTGGGGAATTATCACAAAGATCCTATTTCTACACTCTTTTATACTCGTTACATGCATTTGCATATTATAATAAAGCACAAGCAATAAATGGGGGAATAAAAATTACAACCAGGGGAAAAATGGGGGTATTGCAAAGAGAACCTATACATTTGTTATAAGTTATAAATCAAAATGAAAATAAATTCCCCTGCATCCACAGATGTTAGCACAGTTTATAACACATCGTAAATTAACACTTCAGAATATTTTGTTGTGAAAACATAATTTAACTTTAATGGGTTGATTTACTGGATTACTAGTGAAACTGATCACATGACAAATGGTAGGTTGGATTGATTTTAATTGATTAAAAATGAGTTCTGGAATCTGCCTGAGGCTGGTATCTATATGGGTGGGTGGGACCCGTACGGCTACCAGGGAGGACTAGTATGGGTATGGTGTACCCGTACGGATCCTATCTGGTCTAGGCAGAAACTTTGTTTAGTTTAGTTTACCGATTAATAGATTAATGGATTGATGCCAGAAAAATAAATTAAAAAGGGATTTCCCTCCGTATGAGTATGGCGCACTGATTTGATATCTTTGGGTATAAATGGTGTCAACAAGGCTCATAAGGGGTTAGGACCAGACCTGAAATAAGAAATGAAAGGAACAGATACAATAGGAGAAACAGAGAATAATAACAATGAAATAACTGAGATGTGAGTCTCTTTGAAACTCAAGAGCATTACCTTTGCGGCGTAAATTCACTTTGAGATGATCCCTTTACTATTGAGAGAGTCAGGCCAAAGTAGATGGTGAAATAGAACTATTTAGGTGAGTATTTATGTGGACAGAACCTCCCCTAAATCCTAACAAGAGAAGCTAGGAATGAATAAAATGTGGACAAAACCTCAAAGGAAGGATTTTCTCCCTATTTTATACTTCTTATACCCCCACTATACCTTTCCTATACCTATAGAAATTGCTAGAGTATTAGTATAATTTTTATATGAGATGTGTCTGTTGAAAATGTGAAGAGAAGGGCCCTATTTATAGGGGAAAGGAGGTCTAAACACAATAAATCACGTTCATGACCTGCCTTTTCCCAAAACAGGAAAGGATTCCCTTCCAAAAGAGTCTATTTAGGCAATAAGAGGACCCGTATGGGTAGGGCCTCACCGGTATGGGTCTTGAGGGACCCGTATGGGTCCCTTCCAGGCGTATGGAAGGGATGACCCATACGGGTCCGCCGGTGGATTCGTACCACCAGGCAGAACTCGTACGGGTCCATAAGGGCAGAGTAGGTCTCCAAACTTCTGCCAAACTCAACTTTGCAGTAGTAGGAACACCTCTGATGGAAAACACCTGAAAGACATTGCATCATATAACTCTTATCATAGTTTTGTGAGAAGGATCATTAAAATCCAGAGCTCAGACTGCTTATAGCAGCCACTGGGTATCTCAAAAAAACCTCTTAGATGATGTTGGCGTGTCCACTTCCTAAAGTGCTCGTCGCTTGAGAAATTGAGCGTATTAATAATAATGGGATCTTCTACTTCTGCTCCTTCTCTAGTACACCACTCAGTTGGTGTGTACTCCATTCATACTAGAATGAATAGCTCTTCCTTTTTGTTGATTCTTACCACTATTTGCACTAAATGATCAGCAATTGTGACCCAACATGAATCATCTTCATTCCTCACAAACAAAGTTTGCTCAGATCTGGGCTCAGATGGTCTTCTCGAAGAACTCGTCATTTGAATCGCTGTGAAAAAAATTAGAGAATTTGGGGTTTTTTAGGAAAAAAATTACAGAAAAGGAATTTGGTAAATTAACCTTTCCTTCTTCTGTATCTCTCCTTAAATAGCCAGAGACCCTTCGCCTAAACCTGCAAAGCTTACGTGTATGACTCACAATCTATGGTCATAATTCAATGGCGAGATTGATCAACGGCTACCGTGGGATTAATGATAACGAAATACATGAAGTTATAGAGTTTGAATGTGGATCATTTCTAAACTTGCTACCATTTCTATCAGTTTTGAATTTTAAAAGAAATCGGTGGCAGTTTTAATGATGTGTCCAAAATTCAAGCCCGAAGAAGAAATACTTAAGCTAATTCATAGAAGTCTAAGTGGAAGATAGGTCAGCTTCAGAATAGGTCAGTTGGGAAAATATCTCTTCAAATTGGATTGGACATTCCGATCAGTTCTCTCAAGATGTTGAATTAATCTTTTCCAATAGGCTTTGAAAAGATGTAGCTTGCACAGCTCGCTATTTTTCAGTGGGAATGTATGTGAGCTTGACTTATCCTTTTAGCATATGGTCCCTTATGAAGTGATGTCTAATGTTGACATGCTTCATCCTACTATGTTGAATTAAATTCTAGTATAGGTCAATTGCACTTTTGTTATCACACATGACTTCAAGGAACTTAGACTTTATACCATAATCTTCTAATTACTGCTTGATCCATAAAAGTTGTGCTATACAACTTCCTGCAGCTATGTACTTAGCCTCAGTAGTACTTAGAGCCATAGAAGTTTTCTTTTTGCTGTGCCATGTTACTAGACAGTTACCAAGGAAATGACATCCTCTGGTGGTGTTTTTCCTTTCAAATTTGTCTCTTCCATAGTTAGCATCTGTGTATCCTCTTAGAGTGAAATTTGCATTACTTGGAACCATAAACCTGTATTAATAGAGCCTAGCAAATACCCGAGTATTCTCTTAACAGTAGCTAAGTGAGATTCTCTGGGGTAAGCTTGATATCTTGCACAATAACATACAACATATTGAATGTCAGGCCTATTAGTAGTTAAGTAAAGTAGAGAACTAATAATACCTCTGTAGAGCTTGCTCTCTACAGGTTTACCTTCCTCATCTTTACTCAAAATTGTATCAGTGATCGTGGCTGTTACATTGGCTTAGCTTTATCCATGTCAAACTTCTTGAGTACTTCCTTGGCATACTTAGCTGGGCTGATGAAGACTCCATCATCACCTTGATTGATTTAGAAATTAAGCTCTCCCATCATTGACATTTTAAACTCTTTCTTCATCTGCTAACTAAATTCTTTGCATAGCTTATCATCAGTTGCTCAAAAAATGATATCATCAACATAGATTTAGACAGGTAACACATCTTGATGCTTCCTTTTGATGAATAGAGTTGTATCTGCTTTTCCTCTGACATAACCTTTGCTTGGTAAGAAGTTAGTTAGTCTCTCATACCAAGCTCTTGGAGCTTGCTTTAATCCATAGAGAGCCTTCTTTAATTTGAAGACATGAAACTTGGGGTCTTCAAAGCCTGAGGGCTGTCTGTCATAGACTTCCTCTTAAATGTAACCATTAAAAAATGCGCTCTTAACATCCATTTGAAACAACTTAAAGTTTATATGAGATGCAAAAGTGCATAGAATTCTTATGGCTTCAAATCTTGCTACTGGTGCAAAGGTTTCTCCATAGTCAATGCTTTGTTGTGGATTGTAGCCTTGAGCAACTAGTCTGGCCTTATTTCTGACAACATTACCAGCTTCATCTAACTTGTTCTTAAAAACCCATTTGGTGCCAATGATTGACTTGCCTCTGGGTTTCTCCACCAAATCCCAAACTTTATTTCTTCTGCATTGGTGTAGCTCCTCTTGCATTGTAATCATTCAGTTATCATCGAACTCATCATCTTCAAACTTCTTAGGTTCAATCAATGATACAAATGCTGAATGGCTCATCATTCTATTCAGTTGATCTCTAGTCACTATCAAGGATCTTCTCAACTGGGTGATCTCTCCTTGCTCTGACTTCTTTTGGTAGATCAGGATTAGCTCACTGACCTACTATCATTGGTTGAGCATCTATATCATCACCAAAGTTGATGGAGTGGTCCAAGTCAACTTCATAATCTTCTTTTTCTTGTCTTAGATCAGGAATAACAATGGGTTGACTGACTGATCTGTTGACTTGTTCCTTTTCCTTCTTATCAACATTGGCTTCTCTACATGCATTGTTAGTTTCATCAAAATCTACATGCATAGATTCTTTTAAATTGCCAGTTCTCTTGACATACACTCTGTATGCCCTACAATGTGTTGAGTAACCCAGAAAGATTCCTTCATCAGCCTTGGGGTCAAATTTAGCCAATTAGTCTTTAGTGTTTAATATGAAGCATTTACAACTTAAGGCCTTGAGATAACCAACCTTGGGCTTGCGCCCCTTCCAAAGTTCATAAGGAGTTTTGTTCAAAGCTGGGTGAATTAGAACCCTATTTAGAATGTAACAAGTTGTGTTAACAACCTTTCCCTAGAAATACTTTGGTAGGTTGTTATCACTCAGCATAGAACAATGACTCATCTCCGCAGTAGTGAGATTCTTTCTCTTAACAACCCCATTCTGCTGAGGTGTATGAGGGGTAGAAAAATTATGGTCAATACCATGCTTGGAATAGAATTCCTCAAACTGTATGTTTTCGAATGCTCTTCCATAGTCACCACGGATTCTATTAATTTTAAGGTCTTTTCATTCATAATCCTATCGAATGATTCAAATTTTTCATCTTTGCTTGCAAGTAAGACAGTCCAAGTGAACCTGCTCAGATCATCTACAACTACAAGGGTGTATTTCATTCCACCTAGACTCATTGATAACACTAGCCAAAACAAATCTATTTGTAGAAGATCAAGGGGTCGAGAAGAAGATATATCAGCTAAGGATTTAAAGGTCTTCCTATATTATTTCCCAAGTTGGCATGCTGATTTTTGGCTAATTTGGAAAGATTGGTCTTATTGATATGTCCTAACCTTCTGTGCCATAGCCATGAGTTTTCCTCCTTAGAAAGTAAGCATATATCATTGGAGCTAGGGGATAAATCAATCATATAAACATTATTAATTCTAGGAGCATAAAAAATATTTTGGTCAGAGTAACCATCAATGACTGAGCAGCCCGCTGAGTCAAATATCACTTTCCTGCCTTTGTCATATAGCTAAGCAACACTAGCAAGTTGAACTTCAGGCCTTACACAAGAGACGCATTTTCAATTGAAGGCTTGACTTCGACAGTGCCATTGCCAACAATCTTTCCCTTTTGGTTATCTCCAAAACTGACACTTCAATTCCTCTTTTCCCTCCAATGTGATGAACTGCTTTTCATCACCTATCATATGCCTCGAGTGTCCACTATCTAAATACCACATTCTTCTATCATCAGTGGATCTCAGGCTCACCTGTAACACAGATAATTTTTCTTACGTACCCGTGCCTTTTTCTGGCTGGGTTCGCCCTTGTTGGTGGTGGTAATCCTTGTCCAGTCTTACTCATCATAGTAACCATTTTTGTGTCTACACATGACTATTGTATGTCCTAACTTTCCATAAAAATTACAGACGACCTTAGGATTGGGCCTACTCACTTTACTCTTTTGAGAAACCTTCTCAGAGTGGTGAGTGCGGTTACTCTGAGTATTCCTGCTAGGTTGAGGAAGGACCCGCACCTTTTTTAAAGCTATTAATTCGGTAGCTAACCCATCCATTTTCTCAGTGAGTTTGTTGTTATATCCATCATGGTACTCAGCTTTTTCCATAAGATATAAGATGTCAAGTGAGGTAGAAGAATTGACATCTTTTAGTTCATCACACCTCCTCTGGAGTACTTTGATGTATTTAGCTGACTTCTTAGTCACATTAATAACATCATTAAGTATTGCAGCAAGTTCATCTGAAGATAGAGGGGTTTCAGAATTTTCCTCAGTTCACTTTCCCTTGTCTCTACTCTGGTCAGTTGATTGATTGGTAGTGGAAGTAGATGGTTAGTCAGCTGACTCTGAGTTAGGCTGATCATCCTTTGCCATGAGACACACATTTGCAGAATCTTGTGCCTCTTCATCTGAGGATGATGAATTTTGTTCAAAATCACTCCAGGTAGCAGCAAACGCCTTCTTATCCTTTTTCTTCTTAAATCTTTCCTTCTTAGCTTTAGGACAACTAGACTGGATATGCCTTTTCTCACCACATTTAAAGCATTTGATATCTTTATTTTGCTCTTTATTGAATTCTTTCCGTGTCCATCATTTGCTCCCTTCTTGTACTTTCCAGGCCTTCTGAACCTTTGGAAGTTCTTATCTTTCTTCAAGAACCTGTTAAAGTTCTTGGTCATTAATACTATCTCTTCGTTCCCATCCTCTGGATATTTTACCTTCAGAGGATTCTTCTTCATCAACCTTAAGAACAACAGCTCTGCTAGAGCTTTCTCTTTCATTGTGCTTGAACTTCTTTGACTCATCTTCATATTGCTTTAAAGACATTTCATGAGTCAGCAAGGTTCTTATCAGCTCATCATACTTATAGGTCTTCAAATCATGAGCTTCTTCAATTGCACTCTTCTTTGCATCTCATTCTTGTGACAAACTTCTCAAAATCTTCTTGATAGTCTCTTATTCTGTGAAGGTTTTGCCAAGTCTTTTTAGTTCATTGACAATATTCATGAACTTGGTGTTCATATTGGAAATATCTTCCTTGGATTGCATATGAAACCATTCATCATTCCTCACGAGGATGTTGATCTTGGACTCTTTGACCTTGACAGTTCCTTCATAGTTTACTTCCAACTCCTTCCATATCTCTCGAGCAGTTTTACAGCCTAAAACGCGGTTGAACTCAATTGTATCAAGAGCATAATGGAGATAGTTGATAGTGGCTCTATTTTCCTTCAATCTGGCCAAGTCCTGATTGTCTCACTCATCGAGTACTTATCAATGCGTACTCCGTTCTTTACTATAGTAGGAACATATGGCCCTTCAACAATATCCATTCAAGCATGCATGCTCTGAGACTGGATGAAATTCTTCATCTTGTTCGTCCAATAAGTATAATGCTCACCATTAAACATGGGAGGTCTTATGACTGACATTCTTCTTACAGAATATAAGCTTGGGCCCTTCCATTAAATTCTCCTCCCTTGTACGCCATGGTCTTTATCTCAAGATTTTAAAATCTTTACAATGAGAACTAGCTCTGATACCACTTATTCGTCCATATGTGTACACTCAATGAGTCAGAGGGGGTGAATGACTCACTCTAATGACTTAAGAAACTTTTTCGCGATCAAGAAGAATTGCGGTGAGTAGGTCAGCTACTGAGTGAAATCTGGAAAAACTTCAAAGTAAAGAATACAGAGATTTTATACTGGTTCGGCAACCTGTGCCTACATCCAATCCCAAGAGAGTGTCTTGGCTTTAATTCACTAATCTCAACTCCTTTACCCAAGAATTTGTCTTTTCTTCATAAACCCAAGAATTTGTCTTTTCTTCATAAACCGGAGTCTTGTCAATGCATTAATTCTTTTTTGTCAAGCAACACTAAAAACAAAGATTCCATTTTTTCTCAAATGGAAAGGTCAACGCCATTGACTAAGATAAAGTAACTCAGTGAAAAGATAAAACAATAAACACAGCTGATATAAAATCTAAATATCTAGTGCTGAGTGAATAGTATTTAGTCAGTGACTAAAGTACATACTCAGCCCAGAACAACTCAGAGTTAAACTAAATAGCTAGGTTAGCGGAGAATTGACATTCTACCATCGAATTCAATAACTCAAATATAACCATAAATTAACCTCATTATTGATTTAATTAATTCAAACTTAACTTAATTATTATAATTAAAACTTAAGCACTACTGAGTTAGCAACAAATCAATCAAACTTGTGTTGGGTTCAACACTTATCTTTTCTTGCCTTTTTTAGCTGAATTGCTTATCTTCTTATTACTGTGAAGCTCTCATATACACCATATACATGTCAAATGTGAAGTTAAAAATTTTGTTAGCGTGAAATATAAAAGTTCTAACATATATATATATATATATATATATATATATATATATATATATATATATATATATATATATATATATATATAATGAAATTTATCACTCATCAGGCAGGGCTAATGTATTTATATAAAAATCAAGCTCGATTTATAAAACTTTAAATTTTTGCGAATCCGAGCCCACTTAGTGAAAAATTAGTTGTCTAAATCTGGCTCATGAGAGCGGGCTCGGTCTGGGCCCGACGGATAGCCTCGTATAAAAAGGGGACAAATATTTTTGTCAAAATTTATGTAATTTGCTACGTCTCTAATTACTGGACTGTTCATGGGCTTGAAGAAGCTGGCTTTTGGACTCAACAGGCCTCATTTTAGAATGAACCCAAGCCCATTAACAAACAAAGGCGGTACTCTCCCACTCGATCTTTCTGCATAAGAAAGTCACGTGCCACCCCATGCTTATCTCCACTGAGTATATATCACAATTCCTCCCCATTTCTACTCTAATTTTTCCCTTCTCTGTGCGAGTCTCACTAAAGAAGAGCACAAGACCAAAGCCCGGGCTCTTCTAAACCCTAAAGCCCCAACTATATTCAATTGTTGAAGCTTAAGTTCAAAAGATCTGTATGTTTGGATCTGCTACTGGTTTCTGGCTTCCTTTTTAGATCCTGAATTCGGCAATATGTGGAATAATATAGGAGACCCGCATATGGCGCCGCCGGGGACGGTTGTTCCGTCGATACCCCCTCCTCCTGTCCCGGCTCAGCCGTCTTATACTGTACTCCCATCGCATACGCAGACACCTCCTACGCCTGCTGAGGCGGAGGCCAAGTTGGAAGAGAAGGCAAGGAAATGGCAGCAACTTAATACCAAGCGGTATAGTGATAAAAGGAAGTTTGGATTCGTTGAGACTCAGAAAGAGGACATGCCTCCTGAGCATGTCAGGAAAATTATCAGGTGAGGTTTAGGGTTTTGATTTCTAGCTGAGGGTGGATTTTGCTGTGTTTTTTTTTGGCATCTGCATATCTGGTTTAGCTCTGTATTTTGGTGGAGCCCTTTGAAATCTGAACAATTGTTTTTTTTGTCAACTTTGAGCTAGCTGGTGAATGTTCTACTCACCATCTTAACGCATTTAGATGTGAATGGTATTTGTTTGTTTTCTTTCAAAAAATTTCTCCAGCAATATTTACTTGTTGGTAGCATCTAATGTTTACATTAGTTAGGAGATCAATTGGTGAGTTTCTGGGAAGGTTCTTGGTGGTTTTTCCCGTTTGTTTGAAGTTCCTATTTGTTCTCCTATAAATTGTATCCAATGGTTAGAAAATACTCATTAAGTTTAACAACCAGTAGGTTTGATTTTATTTCACTGATTCAATCTTAATGAGCCAATAGAATAGGCTTATGTTATTAAGTAAACAATAACTCTTGTAACCTTAGCTCATCCGCTTACCCTTATTGTGCACACTTTACTAAACTTAGCTATAAAGTGGTGACCACGGTGTTGAATGTGACTATATTGGTAGACTCTTTTAATCTTATTTGTTTTTTACAAAATTTTTTATGGTAGCTTAGCTTCATATAACAAACTTGATTATTCCAATTCAGATGTGGAATTGTTTTCGTTGCACACAAATCATAAAAGTTACTCTTATGTGTATATATTTTT
The DNA here is from genome assembly GCA_947683365.1 of Euphorbia pulcherrima. Taxonomy (NCBI): domain Eukaryota; kingdom Viridiplantae; phylum Streptophyta; class Magnoliopsida; order Malpighiales; family Euphorbiaceae; genus Euphorbia; species Euphorbia pulcherrima. The sequence goes on from CANTUS010000016.1 coordinate 14,394,389, forward strand.
TCTCTTTTTTCTTTGGACAGAGACCATGGAGATATGTCCTCCAAGAAATTTCGGCATGACAAACGTGTGTATCTTGGAGCACTTAAGTTCATTCCGCATGCAGTTTACAAGCTTCTTGAAAACATGCCGATGCCTTGGGAACAGGTCCGTGATGTGAAGGTTCTGTACCATATTACTGGGGCAATCACTTTTGTGAATGAAATTCCGTGGGTAGTTGAACCTATTTACTTAGCACAGGTATGTTGTCTCTTATAATCTCTATTTGTATCCTTTTCTTTTCTTTGTATATAATTTGTTATCTTTTTGAATTGTTCAACTTATGTTGTTGTTTCTGAATGCATCTGATTATTTATACATTACTGCAGTGGGGATCAATGTGGATCATGATGCGAAGAGAGAAGAGGGACAGGCGGCATTTCAAGAGAATGAGATTTCCACCCTTTGATGACGAGGAACCTCCATTGGACTATGCTGATAATTTGCTAGATGTTGATCCTTTGGAGCCAATTCAGTTAGAGTTAGATGAAGAAGAAGATTCTGCGGTTTACACATGGTTCTATGACCATAAGCCTCTTGTTAAAACAAAGCTCATTAATGGTCCAAGTTATAGAAAGTGGCATCTCTCCCTTCCAATAATGGCAACTCTTCATCGGTTGGCAGGACAGCTCCTTTCTGATCTAATTGATCGCAACTATTTTTACTTGTTTGATATGGAGTCCTTCTTTACAGCTAAAGCCTTGAACATGTGCATTCCGGGTACGTGCCAATAACTCTATTCTCAAGTACATTAAGTATGGTATTTGTGTGTTTGCAAGTGTTCTTGTGTTGGTAAGTTTGAAGTTTGGAATGATTAGTCAAATTTTGATGTAAGGGCGAGAATAGTGTTTGTTTGAGCTGGCCATTTTACAACTAATTCAGTAGAGTAGACAGGTCATATTGTTTTCATTGGATGATGATGTCCATCTAAGCTGGATTGGTGTAATTTATTAGGCGGAGATTGCGAGCCATGAGGTGCTTGCATGATCTTTTGATTTGGTAGTTGATATTAAGATTTTGCTCAAATTGCTTGATAAGTTCTATTAATGGAGGTGCTGATTAAGTTGTACAAGATGTTTCCTTGTACTATGGTTAAATCATTTCTTGAAAAAGTACTGTATAGTATAGTGGGTTGTCTTTGGCCTTGCTTTGTGGGAAAATTGGTTGAACCATTTTTTATGACAACAACACTGAGTTTAAGCATAAGAGAGTAGATTGAACTAAAATATGCTATGGATCTTGGATGAGGTCTTGTTGTGGAGTACTTATGTCTGGATTATTCCCTTGTGATGTTGATTGGTTGGGTTTTTCTGTTTGGAGTGTAAGTTACACTGATGATTTGTTGATTGTATTCCTGACACTGGCTATTTCTGTTCTTGTGCAGGTGGCCCGAAGTTCGAACCCTTGTATCGTGATATGGAAAAAGGGGATGAGGATTGGAATGAGTTTAATGATATTAACAAACTTATTATTCGGTCGCCCTTGAGGACTGAGTACAAAATAGCATTTCCCCACCTTTATAACAACAGGCCAAGAAAAGTAAAACTTGGTATATATCACACACCCATGATCATGTTCATCAAAGCTGAAGACCCTGATTTACCCGCGTTCTATTATGATCCACTCATACACCCTATAACTTCCATCAATAAAGAACGTCGTGAGAAGAAGACTCATGATGATGATGAGGACGATGATTTTGTTTTGCCGGAAGGAGTTGAACCACTGTTGGAAGAAACTCTGCTTTATACAGACACCACAGCTGCTGGCATTTCACTGTTATTCGCCCCGCGACCATTCAACATGAGATCTGGTCGTATGCGACGAGCTGAAGATATACCCCTCGTGTCTGAGTGGTATAAGGAGCACTGGTGAGCTACTAGTTTTCTTTTGTTGTTAGTACGAATACCTCTGTTTCCAATTCGATCAATCTGATTTTATTTAATTTTTTCCAGCCCCCCATCATATCCCGTGAAAGTTAGAGTGAGCTATCAGAAATTGTTGAAATGCTTTGTTTTGAATGAACTCCATCATCGACCACCCAAAGCACAGAAGAAGAAGCATTTGTTTCGGTCTCTAGCCGCCACTAAGTTCTTCCAAACTACTGAACTTGATTGGGCTGAAGCAGGATTGCAAGTTTGTAAGCAGGGGTACAACATGTTGAATCTGTTGATCCACAGGAAAAACTTGAACTACCTCCATCTTGATTATAATTTTAACCTTAAGCCTGTGAAAACACTTACCACAAAGGAGCGGAAGAAGTCACGGTTTGGCAATGCTTTTCATCTCTGCCGTGAGATTCTGCGTTTGACAAAACTTGTGGTTGATGCGAACATCCAGTTCCGCCTCGGTAATGTTGATGCATTCCAATTGGCTGATGGTCTGCAATACATATTTTCTCATGTTGGCCAGCTGACTGGAATGTATCGATACAAGTACCGACTGATGCGGCAGATTAGAATGTGTAAAGATTTGAAGCATTTGATATATTACCGCTTCAATACTGGTCCAGTTGGTAAAGGGCCTGGATGTGGATTTTGGGCACCAATGTGGAGGGTATGGTTGTTTTTCCTTCGTGGTATTGTGCCTCTTCTTGAGCGATGGTTAGGAAATCTTCTCGCCAGGCAATTTGAAGGGCGTCACTCGAAAGGAGTAGCAAAGACTGTTACTAAGCAACGCGTTGAGAGCCACTTTGATTTGGAGCTTCGTGCTGCTGTAATGCATGATGTTCTTGATGCCATGCCAGGTGATCACTCAAATATTGATCATTTTCCTTGTTATGCTGTTTTCTTCTGTATGTCTTATTTCTTGTAGATTAACAATTGGTTAATTTGGTGAGGCTAAAATTGCAGAGGGTATCAAGCAAAATAAAGCTAGAACCATACTGCAGCATCTTAGTGAGGCTTGGCGTTGTTGGAAAGCAAACATTCCTTGGAAGGTTCCTGGCTTACCTGTTCCTATTGAAAATATGATTCTTCGTTATGTTAAGTCAAAAGCAGACTGGTGGACAAATGTGGCTCACTATAATAGGGAGCGTATAAGGAGAGGAGCAACTGTTGATAAGACAGTTTGTCGAAAAAATTTAGGAAGGTTGACTCGCCTTTGGCTTAAGGCTGAACAGGTAATTCTTGGTTTTGAGATTTCGTTTGAAATGTTTACTTAGAGTTTCTTTGATGCATTGTGCAATTAGATAGCTAGGTTCTTCATTGTTTTGTCTCATTTGAAGTATTTGTTAGTGTTTGTTTCTGCCTATATTTTATAAAACGAGTTAAGAATTTCTCCTTAATCTATTCTGTGTGCATGCTCTTTGTTCTCAACAATCTCAGTAATTTTACTTTTCAATTTACCCTCCTAGGAACGCCAACATAACTATTTGAAAGATGGTCCGTACGTCACCCCAGAAGAAGCAGTTGCTATTTATACAACAACTGTGCATTGGCTGGAGTCTCGAAAGTTCTCCCCAATTCCATTTCCTCCTTTATCATACAAGCACGATACTAAGCTACTTATCCTTGCGTTGGAAAGGTTGAAAGAATCTTACAGTGTAGCTGTGAGGTTAAATCAACTACAAAGGGAAGAGTTGGGTCTTATTGAACAGGCCTATGATAATCCACATGAAGCTCTGTCAAGGATCAAGCGTCACCTGCTTACACAGCGTGCCTTCAAAGAAGTAAGTTGGTAATTGAGGATGATTTCAGCTTAATCTTCTGTTTTTGTTTGATTTTCTGTAAGAGCTAATGGTACTGATTTGTTGGTAAAAATTTGCAGGTTGGAATAGAGTTCATGGATTTGTATAGTTCTTTAATTCCAGTATATGAGATCGAACCTCTTGAGAAGATAACTGATGCATATCTTGACCAATATCTGTGGTATGAAGGTGATAAGCGCCATCTCTTTCCAAACTGGATTAAGCCTGCGGATTCAGAGCCTCCACCACTGCTTGTTTATAAATGGTGTCAAGGCATCAACAATTTGCAGGGTATTTGGGACACAAGTGATGGCCAGTGTGTTGTAATGCTTCAAACTAAGTTTGAGAAATTCTTTGAAAAGATTGATCTGACAATGCTAAACAGGTAATCATAGATCAGATGGTGTTTAACTGTGTTAGAACTAAGTTCCAGTTTTTTTAATATTTTATATCTGATTAAATTCAAATTTCACAGGCTTCTGCGGTTGGTTCTTGATCACAACATTGCTGACTATGTCACTGCAAAGAACAATGTTGTCTTGTCTTACAAAGACATGAGTCACACCAACTCATACGGTTTGATACGTGGTCTGCAATTTGCGTCTTTTGTTGTGCAGTATTATGGACTTGTATTGGATCTGTTACTTCTTGGACTGACTCGAGCTAGTGAGATTGCTGGTCCACCCCAGATGCCTAATGAATTCATCACTTACTGGGATACAAAAGTTGAGGCACGACACCCTATTCGGTTGTATTCTAGGTACATTGATAGAGTTCATATATTGTTCCGTTTCACTCATGAAGAAGCTCGAGATCTTATTCAGCGCTATCTTACTGAGCATCCTGATCCAAATAATGAAAACATGGTTGGGTACCAAAATAAGAAATGTTGGCCTAGAGATGCAAGAATGAGGCTTATGAAACATGATGGTACTTATTTTCTTCAACAAAATTAACATCTGTAACTTTATGAACTCATTTTTATTCGAATAATATGCATTCTTTTGTTTTTCCTTTTAGTTAACCTTGGGAGAAGTGTATTCTGGGACATGAAGAACCGTCTTCCTCGAAGCATTACAACTTTGGAGTGGGAGAACAGCTTTGTTTCTGTCTACAGCAAAGACAATCCGAACTTGCTTTTCAGCATGTATGTGTTCAGCTTTTGAATTTGTCTGGGTGGATACTTAAATTTGCATAAATACTTTGGTTTCTAGTCATGCATGTTGTCCACTTACCATTCACTCTGCATACATAGTTAGCAGAACTTTAGATTCTGTTAAGTTGTTTTTTCTGTCAAATGAATATCATGCATGTTTGTCTGTGCTAACCAAGCAGATCATGCTCTTCAAAGTTGTGTACACATAATTTTGAATTTTGGAATGATTTGTTACTTTATAAAGCATCTATATCAAGTAAAAGCTTAACTAGTAGCACAATATATGGGAATGGCTTTTGAAGGGAAAGAAATTTTTTAGCCCTCGTATTATTATTCACTATTTTTTGCCTGATTGTGGTACTTGTTTTTCCCTTGTTTAGGTGCGGCTTTGAAGTTCGAATACTCCCTAAAATAAGGATGACTCAGGAAGCTTTCAGCAATACCAGAGATGGGGTCTGGAATTTGCAGAATGAGCAGACCAAGGAGCGGACAGCTGTTGCTTTCTTACGTGTTGATGATGAACACATGAAGGTGTTCGAGAATCGTGTGAGGCAGATTCTTATGTCATCGGGGTCAACTACATTCACAAAAATTGTCAACAAATGGAATACAGCCCTTATAGGTATACAGTTTTGCCTCATTTCACATTACCCTTTTTGCCTTGTTATAAATTGTTTTTGATTTTGTTTCTCTTGCATTTCTGTAGGTTTGATGACTTATTTCCGTGAAGCCACCGTCCATACTCAGGAACTTTTAGATCTGCTGGTTAAGTGTGAAAATAAAATTCAAACTCGAATAAAAATTGGTTTGAATTCGAAAATGCCAAGCCGGTTAGTCTATTATTCATGTACATATCTTGGCTTAATGATTTGATTGATATGCTTATCAGAACAATATTTTGGGTTTCAGATTTCCTCCTGTTATTTTTTATACACCAAAAGAAATTGGAGGACTTGGAATGCTTTCGATGGGTCACATATTGATTCCACAAAGTGACCTTCGCTATAGCCAGCAAACAGATGTGGGTGTAACCCACTTTAGGAGTGGAATGAGCCATGAGGAGGACCAGCTGATTCCAAATCTTTATCGTTACATTCAGGTAGGCATTTAAGGTCCTCTCTATATCCATTTACGTATATTTTTTGATTTAATGTCTTACTCTTAACTTGTTACTGTTGTCTGCACAGCCATGGGAGAGCGAGTTCATAGATTCTCAGCGTGTCTGGGCAGAGTATGCCCTTAAGAGGCAGGAAGCTCAATCACAAAATAGGCGTTTAACACTTGAAGATCTGGAAGTAAGCTCTTAACTTATGCTTTATTTCATGTTGATCCTCTCATTTTTATCTTTTTATGTCAATGCTTCTGCATGTTTAATTAATGGTTCAAATTACAATGGGTTGAGATGTTCAATATTTACGTGCTTAAAGTCTCAGTCTTATAATTTCTACTATTGCTTGACAGGATTCTTGGGACAGGGGAATTCCACGTATTAACACTTTATTTCAGAAAGATCGTCATACTCTTGCATATGATAAAGGATGGAGAGTGCGGACAGATTTCAAGCAATATCAAGTTCTAAAGCAGAATCCTTTCTGGTGGACTCACCAGAGACATGATGGAAAACTATGGAACTTGAACAACTACCGTACTGATGTCATCCAAGCTCTTGGTGGTGTTGAGGGGATTCTGGAGCATACCTTGTTCAAAGGAACCTAGTAAGTTAATCACGCTTTATATGTTTACTGGATGGCAGATGGCTTACCTTAACTGGTAGCAAATGAAGTCTTCACTTGTCACTTGAAATTTCCTTTTAAGTCTATCTTGGACATTTCTTAATTGTTGCACTTGTCTTGAATCTTTTTCAGTTTCCCCACTTGGGAAGGTCTCTTCTGGGAGAAAGCATCAGGCTTTGAGGAGTCAATGAAGTACAAAAAACTAACCAATGCTCAGAGATCTGGTTTGAACCAAATTCCCAACAGAAGATTCACTCTCTGGTGGTCGCCTACAATTAATCGGGCCAATGTTTATGTTGGTTTCCAAGTGCAGCTAGATCTTACTGGGATCTTTATGCATGGAAAGATACCAACCTTGAAGATCTCACTGATTCAGATATTCAGAGCTCACTTGTGGCAAAAGATTCATGAGAGTGTTGTCATGGATCTCTGTCAAGTCTTAGATCAAGAGCTTGATGCTCTAGAAATTGAAACTGTGCAGAAAGAAACAATCCATCCAAGAAAGAGTTACAAGATGAACAGTTCCTGTGCGGACATCCTCCTATTTGCTGCTCATAGGTGGCCCATGTCAAAGCCTAGTCTTGTGGCTGAGTCAAAAGATGTCTTTGACCAGAAAGCTAGCAATAAGTATTGGATTGATGTTCAGCTCCGATGGGGTGACTATGACTCGCATGATATTGAGCGGTATACAAGGGCGAAATTTATGGATTACACAACAGATAACATGTCTATATATCCATCTCCAACTGGTGCGTTAGTCTTCTTTTATCTAGTCTCGGCATTTGAAATTCTACTCTGGTTTAGATAAATGTTGATTTGGTTATCCACAGGGGTGATGATTGGGCTTGATCTGGCGTACAATTTACATTCTGCATTCGGTAACTGGTTCCCTGGATCAAAACCGTTACTGGCTCAGGCAATGAATAAGATAATGAAGGTAACATAGATGCTTCTTTTAACATTTTACGTAGTTTATTTATGAAAAGTATTAACATGAGTTGCTGGTTTGTTCTTATGTAGTCGAACCCAGCTTTGTATGTCTTGAGGGAGCGTATTAGGAAAGGTTTGCAGTTGTATTCTTCAGAGCCTACAGAACCATACTTATCATCCCAGAACTATGGTGAGATTTTCAGCAATCAAATCATATGGTTTGTTGACGATACCAATGTGTATCGTGTCACAATACACAAGACATTTGAAGGAAACCTCACGACAAAGCCCATAAATGGTGCGATTTTTATATTCAACCCAAGAACCGGTCAGCTGTTTCTGAAGGTTGGTTATGCACTTGATTGCAAATTTTTTTAGATAAGTGCAATCTGCTGTACAATTCTGACTTTTGTTTTTTTAATGATATTTTGCAGGTCATCCACACTAGTGTATGGGCTGGACAGAAGCGTCTCGGTCAACTTGCTAAGTGGAAAACGGCTGAGGAGGTTGCTGCTCTTGTTCGGTCTTTGCCTGTTGAAGAACAACCAAAGCAAATCATTGTGACCCGTAAAGGAATGCTTGATCCATTGGAGGTTCATTTGCTTGATTTCCCAAATATTGTTATTAAAGGCAGTGAGCTACAGTTGCCCTTCCAGGCATGTTTGAAGATAGAGAAATTCGGGGATCTAATTCTGAAGGCAACAGAGCCACAAATGGTTTTATTCAATATTTATGATGATTGGTTGAAGAGTATATCATCATACACTGCGTTTTCTCGACTCATTTTGATCCTCCGTGCACTTCACGTGAACAATGAAAAAGCAAAGATGCTACTCAAACCAGACAAAAGCATTATTACCGAGCCGCACCATATCTGGCCTTCTCTCACAGATGATCAATGGATGAAAGTTGAGGTTGCTTTAAGAGATCTCATACTTTCTGACTATGCTAAGAAGAACAATGTGAACACATCAGCTCTGACACAATCCGAGATTCGTGATATCATTCTTGGAGCTGAAATCACCCCTCCTTCCCAACAAAGACAACAGATTGCAGAGATTGAGAAACAGGTATATGATGGCTGCCAACCAGATGCATATCCTGTACATCGTTACTTATCGGCAAGTCTTAACATATGGTATTTTTTTTCTATTTTCAGGCCAAAGAAGCAAGTCAGCTGACAGCAGTTACTACAAGGACGACAAATGTGCATGGTGATGAACTCATTGTCACCACCACAAGTCCCTATGAGCAGTCTGCTTTTGGTTCCAAAACGGATTGGCGTGTTAGAGCTATATCAGCTACAAATCTCTACCTTCGAGTCAATCATATATACGTGAACTCTGAGGATATCAAGGTGAGCATGTCTTAGTTAATATTTAAGCTGTGTCATAATCAAATGAATGTGCTCACACTGGTTTCTCATGATTTTATAGGAGACTGGATATACATATATCATGCCCAAAAACATTTTGAAGAAGTTCATTTGCATAGCAGATCTAAGGACCCAAATTGCTGGGTACTTGTATGGTATAAGTCCCCCAGATAACCCTCAGGTAAAAGAGATCCGCTGTATTGCAATGCCACCACAATGGGGGACTCATCAACAAGTTCATCTACCATCTGCTCTTCCCGAGCATGATTTCCTGAATGATTTGGAGCCTCTCGGATGGATGCACACCCAACCAAATGAACTTCCCCAGCTGTCACCACAGGTTCGCCAAATTTGTTCGAATCGTGATTGTGTTATTACATCTTATCTATTTTATTGAGGTCATATTGTCTAACATGGGGTACTCTTACCTTGCAGGATCTTACAGCTCATGCCCGCGTTCTCGAGAACAACAAGCAATGGGATGGCGAGAAGTGCATTATCTTGACATGCAGTTTCACTCCAGGGTCATGCTCATTAACTGCATATAAGCTTACTCCTAGCGGGTATGAGTGGGGCCGTGTGAACAAGGATACAGGAAGCAATCCTCATGGTTACTTGCCAACTCATTATGAGAAGGTCCAGATGCTATTGAGTGACCGATTCCTCGGGTTCTACATGGTGAGTACAGTTTTACTGTTGGTTGCATTTTGGTGTTTATTATATGACTAAATGGTGAATATGGGTTCTGTTCGGTTTGGGGCATTTTGATGACATGATGATTTGATGCAGACTCCGGATAATGGCCCATGGAATTACAATTTCATGGGAGTGAAGCATACAGTGAGCATGAAGTATGGAATAAAGCTAGGGACACCAAGGGAGTATTATCACGAGGATCACAGACCTACTCATTACCTGGAGTTCAGCAACTTAGAGGAAGGCGACACTGCTGAGGGTGACCGTGAGGATACTTTCAACTAATTTCGAGTCCATTGCTATCCCTTTTTCGTGGTCATACTTTTCAGTTTAGACCCAGGCAGATAACTTAGGGTGAAATCAACTGTTGTAGTATTTTGCACGGTACTGAATTGTATATCACCAACTTTCTAGAGAGTTGTACATATTTATTTTAGAAATGAAAGTTCCTATAGATTTTGCTGTGGTTTATTTTCTTGTCGTTTCATTTTTGGAGTGCTTAAAATGACTATTTTGGGGCATCAATTTTTCGAGGGTGAACTTTAAAAAAGTACTTATAATATCACTTATTTATAAAACGGGGTTTGAGGAATTTTTTTTATAAAATGAGATGTGGTTTCAAAAAATTTGCATAGGGGCTTATGGTTTCAGAATACTAGTGTTACATTGAATATTTTAAATAATTCAATACTTAATTTTATTAATTAGAAATTATATGTCAGGATTTGAGTAATTTTTAAAAGTTCTTTTTTATTTTTTATGATTTTTTAAAATTTCTTATTATAATTTATTTTAAAAAATATTTGCATTATTGAAATTTTTAAAAAATATTTCACTAACGTGTATTATATTTTTAATAATCATTCCGCAAATATTCAAATTAAAATAAATAAAATTATCTATTTTCATAACATAATTAAATATTAAAGATTCCTTATTTATAATTTTTTTAAAATTATAGATCCTATTTAAAAAAAAAAAAATTTCTTCCTCATTTTATGAATGAATGAAATCTCATACTACTTTTTTTTTTTTTTAAGTTTAACACCAACAATTGGCAGGCACTCATTTCTCATAGCTGGTACATCTTAGGACAAAAAGTACAAGAGAATAGACAATAAATTAATATAGTACACAAATATCCATCAACTGGCATGGACAAAAACATTCAGCAGTTGAAGTCTAAAGCAAACATTAAAAAAACCGAAAGCTATGGCAAAGCATACAAACCCAAACAATTAAACCAAAGCCCACACCATTACAATCATCTCTCACAATGGTTTCAAGCAACGACTCACTACATCAGACCGAAATTTCGCATCTACAAATACACAAGGAATGTGTGTATCTATTTCGGGTTTCTTTTTATAGTTCAGTTACTTTATCCTTCTCCTCTGAAATGTAGTCCGAGCTGTCTTCCGCAACAGATACTCCATCGTTGTAATCAGCAGGTTGCGGGATCTTAAACAGTTCATCGTTTTCCAGTTGGGTCAATTTCTCTTTCGATTCCCCTTTCAGGAGTTCTACAACCTCGAGCATTGTAGGTCGTTTCTCCGGCTTGTTATGCACACATACAAGAGCAACAAGGACGATTCTTTTCAGCTCAGCCTCCTCAAACTTCCCGTTCAACTTTGGATCAGCAAGCTCACCGAACTTTTTCTCGCTCGCCAAGGGCAGAGCCCAATCAACAATTGTCCGCTTCACAGTTGGATTCAACTTTTCGAGGGGTTTCCTCCCACTAGCAAGTTCCAGCAAGAGAATCCCGAAGCTGTACACGTCACAGCTTTCCGATGCTTTCCCTAGCATAGCGTATTCTGGGGCGAGATAGCCGAGAGTACCTTTAACTCTCGTGGTTACATGTGTCGCGCCATCAGGGATTAGCTTTGCAAATCCAAAATCAGCAACCTGAGCCTGGAAATCTGAATCTAGAAGCACATTGCTTGCTTTGACATCTCGGTGAATGATATGTGGAGTTGCATGGTGGTGAAGGTAGCTGTATCGGGTTGAACTATGTAATTAGCATATAATAATGTTAAGACCGGAAAGGATTAAATGACTATGTACTTACCAAATTCCTTCGGCTGAGCCAATAGCGATATTCATCCGTTTTTTCCAGTCGAGAAGACATTCTGTTGAGTGCTGTCCATGGAGATGAGAGAGCAAGCTTAAATTTGGCATGTAGTCATACACGATAAGACGTTCTTGTCCTTCGGCACAATACCCGCGTAAACTCAGCAGGTTCTTGTGTCGAACACGGGCCAATATTTCAACCTCGACAGCAAATTCCATGTCTGCTTTGTCACTCCAGACCTTCAACCTCTTAACAGCAATCTGCAATATATCTTTTTAGAATTAGGGCTATGTTCTTTTCAACTCGTAATCCATTCAGTTCAGAACTTACAAGTACTGCATACATATAAATAAGTACATTTCAGTTCAGTATACCTACTTATAAGTTGAAAACACAGAGCCTTGGATGTTGTTTACTGGATAGCAATAAAAATTTTGTTATTGAAGTGAATGGAACGAATTCAGGATGAATACCGAGTTCAGGAAATAATGGTTGTGACCTTGCATCCTCAAACAAAGCCATTAAGTAGTGAATACTTAATAAACAGCATACACGGTTTCTGAAGATGCAGGGTTGATTTCAGAAAGAAGAAAAGCTAGGATTATAAGACAATAAATAAATTCTCTAACTGAATTTTGGTTTTGTTATTCCAGGAAGTCTTATGAACTACCAAAGGATGTAACAAGTATGATAACAAATGAAAACATAGGTTACACCACAATTAATGAAGGGGATGAACAAATACATCCATTAGGATGTAAGTAGGTTTGGCTCATAACGACCACAATAACAGGATCAGTATCAGATTGTATAAGGTACAACTTAACGGAATGGATACAGATTATAGGTTGTTTATATGACGCATAATGCAAGCGTGGTTCTCTTATAGTCCTCCCTAAACAATGTGTTTGTCAGAAGGCAATCGATCTTCATGAACTTAAAATTGCTCAGTTTACTATATCTAAAGTGTTTGAATGTAACTACAAATATTTTCCAGTTCATTGCCAGCTACAATGCAGGTATATATCCTGTTGTCATAAAAACAGCACATTCTTCTTTTACCCTTCAACACAAAAAACCATGGATAGTAATGGGGGTTTTTGGCAACAAACTGAAAGTATCATGAATATTTCACCATTTTAGTTCTTTAGGGACTTTGGAGGAAACTTTAGTAGAGCGTCATGGCATCAAAAGATCCATATAGCCGACCCCATTTAGCATGAGATTAAGGCTTGGTTGCTGGTAATTAGTTGGTCATGTGAACTGAAGAAATAACAGAACAATCTAATATGGCCTAGCCTTGACAACATATTTAGGCTTATTAAACCCATAATTTTTTCAGTACGAATAGTCATTTAGGATTCTATAACCATCAGAAGCCTAGAGCACAACTCGCCACATTGCCAATGAGATGGATGCTAACATTGACACGACTAATAAGCACTCTAATGCGTGCCACTACTTCTCACTATCTAACCTTTTTCTTGTATCTGAAAATATGTTGTTGGAAGTGTTCGGAACAAAAGAAGATAATCCCAGATGTCTAACCATGTGGACCTCTGTCTGTATATGGAGAAACAACACAAAAGATATAGCAATTATATACACCCTTGCCAGACTCCTACAAGAGCTTTAAAGATCAAGGAAAAAAAATACTAACTAACCAATTGGGCTTGGTACAATTGGTGCATCCACAAAGAGTGGATGGGAAAGGATCAATCCTTGGCTCCTTCCGAAAAAAAAATAATAACTAAAGTAGCAGAAATTACTTGCTTAACACAGTTAAGTGACCACGAAAGGGTAAACTATTATTGACATTTAATGAAATCGCATTTAGAGAATAAATGAGTCAAAAGAATTATAACATTACTTGTGATCCATCCCAAAGCTGACCCCAGTAAACACTGCCAAATCCTCCTTCTCCTAATTTGTTATCATAGTTGAAGTTGTTTGTAGCTGAATGCAACTCCTTCAGAGAGAATATCCGCCATGATGGCTGTTTCTTTCCCTGTTCTTTCCTGCACATTCATTTTTTATTCTATCAAATTTGTCCTTCACAAATATTATATTTGCGTTAAAGATGTTCAACCGATTTACAGGATCATTTCCATTCAATGTTCTGACACTTTCCTGCCTTATTGTACAGCCTGGCTCAATGAAACAGGATACAAAGAAAACGGGACAAAAAAGTAAAAGGAAAAACTTGCACACAAGCACCCATTTGATTTTTGACACTGGAAAAACCAATTTGAACCCTCATTGTACAGCCCAATAATCCTGAGGTTTATCAGATATTATGTTTCTGTTTTCCTAGCCATTTCAGTTCATCAAACAAAACTAAGCCCTTGTTTGGTTCATGGTTTTTCTTGGTACATTATAGTACAATATGGTTCTAATTTAAACTCTCTTTCTTTTTGCATGGTTCATTTTTTAAGTATGGTTCTTCATATTTTTTCATAGTTATAGCGTGTTTATCCTCATAACTAAACCAAAATTATATGAAAACCATGTCATACCATACAGTCTATCGTACTATACCATACTGAATCATACCATACCTTACTTGACCATCTCCCAAACAAGGCCTGCAACTGAGTGAAAGTACAACATCTGCCCTTAAATTACACCCTTCATATCATTTCCAACATCAAACAAACCCCAAATTCAAAACCCTTACAAATTCCCAATTGCCACCAAAACAAAACAACTACGACACACCTTAAATTAATAAAAAAATAACCCATATATCTAGTCTAATCGAAGCAAACTCACCGATCAAAAGCCTTCACGCAGCAAAAAAATGAAGTAAACGCCATATCCACCTTCACCAACAGAAACCCAGTACCCTAAATTCCCCTCCCGGAATCTTTCTTCCTACGAGAACAAAAAAAAAGGAAAGAAAATTTTTCTTGTTTTCGGCTTCCCCTACTGATTATCTGGGTGAAAATAGTTGGAATAAGTGAGAGTGGAGAGAAACAGGTGGATGTGGGTAAAAAGGTGTGATCTTTAAGTAATTTCTTCAAAAATTGAAATTAAGAGAGGAAAAAAGGAACGAAAGAGTGAAAGTTAAGACTGGTTCTTCTTCTTCTTCCTTTCTCTCTCCGACCCTGATGGATTTTGTTATTAAAAAAATTGGAGATTGAGTTGTAAGTTTCAATTATTCGAGAATTTCCGAATTTCAAATTCATAGTTCAACTCAGTGGGGCCTGCAAAATGACTTTAGAAACAGGCTGCCACAATAACAATTTGGGTTGTTTTCTGTTTATGGGCTGCCTTCATTATTCTTTCTGTTTTTTTTTTTTTCTCATTCAATTTATTACTTTTTGGAATAAATTTCTTTCTTTCTTTGTGTCTTCGCATTATTTTTCCACAAGATAAAAACGAAGGGGATTTAGATTTTTTGTAGTTGAGAAATGGTAAAAGTACATGTCCGTTAGTTTGAATAATTTATTGAGTTTTAATGATTAAAATTTAATTGTACTTATCCATAAATCATTAAAATTCAATCTCAATCCTTAAAATTTAATAAATAGTTTAAATTAACTGAAATTTATAACTTTATCATTTCACAATTTTAAGAAATGCATATCCAAATTGAAAATATAAATAGAGAGAAAATGAAAATATTTAAAAATAAAAAATGTATTATATTTAAATGGTTACACGGTAAATAACACAAAAATGATGATAGATTTCAATCCTTTATATAAAAATCTACCAATATAGTTCAGTTGGTAATATAGAAGTAAATTGGGAGAGAATAAGATTCGAATCTCACTAAATATATTTGTTGGGAGGGGTGAGGAGCCTTAACTGTCACTAACCTCTTGATAAAATTATCTCAATAAAGATACTTATAAATATTATCAAGGGTAAACTCTAAAGATATATTTTATGATTTCTCTCACTTTTAAAAAGAGGCTTGTGTAATTTTATTTTTTAAAAAAGATCTAAGATTTCGTTCCGTTAGCAAAATAAAATTTTATGCTAAGGCCGTTAAAAATAATGATGCAAATAATGATGCAGGGAGGGACAATATGAGAAATGACTTTATTATCATTGTTTGCCCTATTTTTTAAATCTTCTTTGCACATTTAACCTCATTCTCTTAAATAAAAATAAGCGTTGGTCTAAGTGGTAAGCGATTTATTATCGTTTAAACAATGTCTTGAGTTTGAGTCATAGTGAATGTATAAAATGGTTATTAGGAGACTCACCCACCACAGTCAGGTGCGTGACCGGGGTCTGATCCGGATTTAGTTGGAGCAAAGCCCCGATGAATCAGATGAGCAATAAAAAAAATGGTCGCCGCCGCCACTCCACCGCCTCCTCCAACCCTAACTCTGTCTACACCACCGGACTTCCAGAATCTGACACTACTCTCGTCGGCTACCCGCTCTTCACCCGAATCTGTCTTGCAATCCCCCCCTATTTCCCCCAAATCCACAAACGCATATATATGCGTAGCCACTGAATCCTCCCTCTCATTTACTCTCTTCAATATCACATGATATGTTTTTGGAATTTATCCTATTATAAAATAAAAAAAAATATTTTTACCAATGTATGAGGCAGGATGAGGAGCTGGATGGACATTAGTATTTATTTGAGAGAAAAAATTGGTATATCTAAATAGCTTATAAACATTTTTTATACACTGTGTTCTTGAAAATTTTCATATGACATATATTTAAATTTATAAGTTGATTTGTAGTTTACTTTTAAATTGTCGTTTATAAGAACTCAAGGTTTGACTAAATATAATTGAATTTAATTTTATACGAATAAAGCTTTTTTTCCTAATATCTTTTAGTCCTTTTATAATTTATACAATTTATAAGTTATTTTATTCTTTTTTCGATGTCGAAGTCAAATTTAATATTGTAGCCATATTCTTTCATATCAGTAATGGAAACTTTAAGGGCTGTAAAATAAAAGTAAAAAAGAAAGAAAGGGATAAACAATAGATAATCAAAAACTAAAAAATTAAGAATATGAGAGTTGTAGAATGGGTTAAAGAGGTATGAATTAAGAACACCAAGTTAAAGAAAAGTAATGGGGGGATGCTAATATTCGAATTAGTTTCAACCCTTTTAAGCCCGGACTTTTTTTTCACTTGTTGCGGTTTAAACCAAGAATTTAATTGGTTAGACATACGAAGTTTAAAAAAATAATTAAGAAACATTATAATTGAACTATGTAGGCTTTGATTCTGATTAACTTAACAAATTATTGTGCAATTATGTATGTGTTCGATTTGTTTTATTAGTAGGTAGGCCTAAGAAATGATTGATAGATGATCTTGGATTCTTTCACTATTTATATTTTCAAGTGGATATGCTGATATATAATCTTCTTCCACCTCATGAGCTAGAGTTTGTAATTTTACTTATTTTAGTTTAGTTTGATATTGTTAAAATGATTGATAGATGATTTTGGATTCTTTCACTATTTATATTTTCAAATGATTGTGTGAAATAATTTCCTAAATATTTCAATGAATAGAGTGTCACTGATGTAGAATATTTGACAAACTAATTAACCAAAATACGTTATATATAAAACCAGCAAATCAGGAAAGTTTGCAGCTCATTCAAACATAAAATTGCTCTCGTTTTCTTTCAATATATTGCTTCATTCTTGCGTTTTTCTTCTTGAATTCTTTATTTATTACCAATTTTCTTCTGTAATTTCTATTTCGCAATATGTGATATGTGATTTTGCGCTTTTTATCTTAACAATCAGAAAACCAAATCGATTTATTAGATGATAACAGATTTATTGTTTGTTCTTACGTATCTGTAGCAGATTCATAACAGATTTATACTAGATTTATATCTTTTACAAATCTAATCTAAATATGTTATATATCTGTTATAAATATAAAATAAAGCTGTATATCTACTATAAACATGATAAATGTCTAATACAAATATTTGATGAATGTATAACATATTCATAACAGTATTGTATCAGATAGAATATGAATGAAATGCTTCTTTGTATCTATTACATATCTGTTATATATCTGCTACAGGCATGATAAATGTCTAATACAAGTGTTTGATGAATATATAACAATATTGTATCAGATAAAATATGAATGAAGTGTTTTTTTTTGTATATGTTACATATCTAATACATATCTTTTACATATCTGTTATATATATGCTACAATCATGATAAATGTCTAATACAAGTGTTTGATAAATATATAACATATTTATAACAATATTGTGTCAGATAAGAATATATAACAGATTTATAACAATATTGTATAATATAGAATATGAATAAAGTGTTTCTTTGTATATGTTACATATCTAATACATATCTGTTACATATTTGCTACAAGCATGATAAATGTCTAATACAAGTGTTTGATGAATATATAACAGATTTATAGCAATATTGTACCAGATAACATATTTATAACAAAATCGTATTAGATAGAATATGAATGAAGTGTTTCTTTGTATCTATTACATATCTAATACATATTTGTTACATATCTGTTATATATCTGCTACAAGTATGATAAATGTCTAATACAAGTGTTTGATGAATATATAACAGATTTATAATAGTATTGTATCAGATAGGAATATATAACAGATTTATAACAGAATGTATCAGATAGAATATAAATGAAGTGTTTCTTTGTATCTATTACATATCTAATATATATCTGTTACATATCTGCTATAAGCATGATAAATGTCTGATACAAGTGTTTGATGAATATATAACAGATTTATAATAGTATTGTATCAGATAGGAATATGAATGAAGTGTTTCTTTGTATCTCTTAAATATCTAATACATATTTGTTACATATCTATTATATATCTGTATGTTCTTTTGTATCTGTTACAAATCTGTTATAAATGTGTTATATATCTGTTATAAACCTAGAACAAAATTGTATGTCTGAATCAAGCCTGATAAATGTCTAATACAGGTGTTTGATAAAATATATAACAGATTTATAATAGTTTTGGATCTGTTATAAAAAAACGTATAAAAGTGACAAAGTAAATATGGCGTAAAGAAGTTACGGGAAGCGTATTTTGGTTAAATAGAAACTTAATGTGAGCTTTAGGTAATTGAGCTAAAGTTGGATTGAAATTATTTTACCCAAATGAGGCATAACTGACAATTTTCCTTTAATTTATTTTCATCATAAGATTTAATTCGATGGTTTTATAGATGGCACATAACCTTCAGCATTTCTGTTAATATAAGCTATACCACACACCGATACTTTCTTTCACTTGCCACTCTAAAATTTCTCTCAAAACCCTTGGTACTTTTCATCCTTAATACAACTCCCTTCTGTTAACAGCTGAGATATTAAAACACCAAGTCACCGATCCTACCGATGTCACTAAAGTCCAAGTCATCAATCCTGATGAATACAAGTCCATGTCAGCGATCCAAGGCATTGGCTCTAAGCCAATAAGGGATGAACAAAGTTAGTTAGCTTTTGGGGCCAAAATGTAACAAGCCCTAGCTGCTTTCTTTTCCCCTATATAAAAGCGCTTGTACTCTGTACTTCTTCCAATCAATGAGAATTTTCTTATCTCTCTCTATTTTCATTCCCTTCAAATTTTCTTGTTGATAACATGGCATCAGAGCTAAATGGTTAAGAGAGCAAATAATTGATTCAATATCTTGCAAAATACAAACAGATCTGCAAAAACTGAAGATCCAATAATGGTGAATCCAGTTTTTAATCAATCAGAAAATCCAGGCACCGTTCTCGTCCCAGCTCTCTTTAATGGAGAGAATTTTATGCCATGGAGTAGATCAATTCAGAGGGCGTTAAAGACTAAGGATAAACTGACGTTCATTCTTGACGATGTTGAAATACCAGCTGCGGGAACTTAAACTTTGAAGTAATGGGAAAGAAACGATTGTATGGTTACCTCCTGGATCTTGAATTCAATGATCAAGGAGTGCTCGAAAGCATTCCTTTATGCCATTACTGCTCGAGATCTTTGGAAAGAATTGGAAGAGAGGTTTGGAGGAAGTAATGGACCAAGACTTTACCAACTAAAAAGAGAGATTAATGCTCTAGTTCAAGGTAACAATTCAATCATGATCTATTATACTCAATTGAAAAAATTATGGGATGAGATTGACTTAATAAGATCCTACCCAATCTGTTAATGTGGTGCGAATAATGTATGCGTGTGTGAAGTATCAAGAAAGATCAGTGAGGTCATTGAGGAAGACAGGTTGATCCAGTTTCTTATGGGCTTAAATGAGAGCTATGAGGCAGTAAAGAGCCAAATCTTGCTGCTCTATCCTTTTCCAAAGATTAATAAGGCTTATGCAATTATTCTTAGGGTTGAGAGGAAGAAGGAAGTTCACATTGAACAACCTATGGAATTTGCTAATTATAGCTCAAGATTCTAATCTAGAAATACTGGATATGGGGGGTAATACAGGGTATAAGGCCAACAATGGGGGGTAGTAGGTTCATGAAGAAAGATACAAGGAAGTGCATCCATTGCAATAACACAAGTCATATAAGAGACAAATGTTTTGATCTAATTGGTTATCCAGAGGAGAAGAGGAAAGCTAGAGAGTTTCAAGCACACAATGCTGCAGATGATGGTGAATTTGAACAGAATTTCGAAGAAGGAAAGGAAAAGAAACCTGTGGCAAATGGGATGTCACAACAACAACTACAGTACATTGCTCAAGAAATGTACAAACTAATGAAGGGGAAAGTTGTGGTTGAAACACCTCGGACATACCCTACAGGAGGATATAAAGAAGAATTTACAGCCTTTGCAGGCTTTTTAGGTATGAATTTATCAAATTTTGATCCTATTGAATGGATCATAGATAGTGGAGCTACTTGTCATATGAGCTCACACTTATCACAATTTAGAAACATCAAAAGACCTAAAACACAACACCTAGTTGTGTTGCTTGATGGCACAAAGAAAAATGTTTAACTAATTGGTGACGTGAGAATATCTGATAGGATTCCGTTGAAGGATGTATTGTATGTTAAACATTTTCAGTTTAACCTATTGTCTATTGGGAAGTTGCTAAGTGACATGAAGATTTATGCTAAGTTCTCCCATAAAAATTGCTAGTTACAAGACCTAGCTACACAAGAGACAGTGGCTATAGCATGGAAGAGTAATGAATTGTACAAGCTAAACAAGTTCTCAATTGATGGAAAATACTTAAAGAAAGTTGAAGTTTGCCTAGCTAGTACTAATGCTGTAAATAAAGACCCTTGTATATGGCACCAACGTTTGGGTCATGCCTCTGGTGAAGTATTATCTCATACTGAGAGTATAGAGTATAAATGTAGCAAGGAAGAATGTACTACCTGTCCTTTACCTAAACAATGCAGAATTCCATTTGTACATAGTTCAATCCAAAGTAATGAAATAATGGAACTTTTACATATTGACTTATGGGGTCCATACCACCTACCCTCATTATCAGGGGCTAGGTACTTCCTTACCATAGTTGATGATTGCTCAAGATCATTTTGGGTAATCCTATTACAACAAAAGTCACAAACTGCCCATGCTCTTAAAACATTCATAGCATATGTAGAAAAACAATATAGTAAACAAGTCAAGATAGTGAGAAGTGACAATGGCACAAAATTCACCAATGGGGAATGTACTGAACTATTTACATCAAGAGGCATAATTCACCAGAAAATTTGTCTGTATTCACCTCAACAAAATGGCACAATTGAGAGAAAACACAGGAAGTTACTTGTTGCTAGATCACTGTTGTTCCAAGCTAAATTGCCTCAAAAATTTTGGGGAGAGGCTATCTTGATGGTTACTTCAGTCATAAATGTCCTCTCTAGTAAGGTTCTCAATTGGCAAACACCAAATGCAATCCTGCACAAAATAAACAACCAGATTACATCAAGTTTAAAGTTTTTGGCTGTTAGTGCTACTACACAAATAACATAATCCACAAAGACAAATTTGCAGCAAGGGCATTTGCAGTAGTATCTTTGGGGTTTTCACCTGGACAAAAGGGCTGAAAATGCTTTGATTTGGCCATAAATGAGATAATCATATCAAGAGATGTGCAGTTTCATGAATCAGTATTTCCTTTTTCAAATACTACATATGCCAACAACAACACAACAACAACATAAGTAGAAGAACCACTTTTACCTGCAGTTCCTTGCTCAACTGCTAATGTCAAGTCAGGAAGGGTGATTAAGAAACCCTCTTGGCTTCAAGATTATGTGGCACAAGCTTCTACATTAGGGGAAGCCCACACTGCATTCCTTGGAAAGTCATAGATTCACAAAGAGCTATACAGTTATGCTGAGGCATCTAAGAATCCAACCTGGAAAGTAGAAATGGAAGCAGAATTAGCAGCTCTAGAGAAGTATAACACTTAGCAACTCATGACATTACCACAAGGCAAACAGACAACAGTATCCAAGTGGATATACAAAATAAAATACCTACCAAATGGTGAGGTTGACAAGTTCAAAGCCAGGCTTGTGGTCAAAGGGTAGAATCAAAAATATGGGAGGGACTTCCATGAGAGCTTCAGCCCTAATTGCAATAGCAGTAGCTAAATAGTGGGAATTGCACCAAATAGATGTCAGCAATGCCTACTTACATGGCTATTTGGAAGAAGACATCTATTTGGCCCCACCTCAAGGTTACTCCAAGGCCAAGGCTAGCCAGGTTTGCAAGCTGACAAAGTCTCTCTATGGCCTAAAATAGGCTGGGACCCAATGGCATAAGGAACTATCAACAAAACTTTTGGCATATGGTTTTGAAAGGTCTGCCCATGACTACTGTTTATTCACGAAATTTATCAATGGTTCCTTTTTAGCCTTGGTCATCTATGCCACACAACAACTTAGTCAATATGTCCAGAATCCATGTGTAAACCATTTCCAGGATGCAACCCACGTTTTGAAGTACCTCAAAGGGACATTACACTATGGCCTTTTCTACTCATCCAGATCAACAACCACAGTTACAGGTTTATGCGATGCTAATTGGGGAAGGTGTAAGCTATCCAAAAAATCCATCACAGGCTATTGCATCTTTTTTGGGCAGTCTCTTATCTCTTGGAAGATAAAAAAAGCAGTCCACTATAAGTAGATCAACCGCAGAGGTAAAGTACAAAAGCATGGGACACACATGCTGTGAATTAAAGTGGATCAGTTAATTACTTGAAGACTTTGACATCAAAATTCCCCTACCAGTTAACTTGTACTGCGATAACCAAGCAGCCATAGCCATTGCGAAGAATCCCGTGTTCGATGAGAGAGCGAAACACGTGGAGATAGACTGCCACATCATAATGGAGTCAAGCTTCATTCAAACATCTTATGTTTCCTCCCAAGACCAATTGGTTGATCCATTCATGAAGCCAATTCCAGCAATCTAAATGGCCCCAGCTCTAAAGAAAATGGGAATCATTGATCAAGTTCACACTTCGAACCAAGCTTAGTGTGAGGGGAGGCTGTTAACAGCTGAGATATTAAAACACCAAGTCACCTATCCTGCTGGTGTCACTAAAGTCCAAGTCATCAATCCTGATGAATACAAGTCCATGTCAACGATCCAAGGCACTGGCTCTAAGCCAATAAGGGATGAACAAAGTTAGTTAGCTTTTGGCACCAAAATGTAACAAACCCTAGTTGCTTTCTTTTCCCCTGTATATAAGCTTGTACTCTGTATTTCTTCCAATCAATGAGAATTTGCTTGTCTCTCTCTATTTTCATTCCCTTCGAATTTTCTTGTTGATAACACCTCCTTCCTCCTCTCACAATTTTCGTTAGTTTTTTTCTCCTTTTTTGCTTTAGTGTTTTGATTTTCTTCTAGATCTTACCGAAATTCTGTCCAAACAGATTTTTTAGTTGGAGCTTTTGCATCTACAACTCAAAATCTTTCCGATCTTCTTTCTTTCAACTTTAACACAAGGGCGGAATACTCTCACAGAAGCCTTTGGCTAGGATTTTCAGGATTGGGCTGCTTGTTTTTTGAGTTATGAATTTCGGTTTAAGATTTGTGGCTTTGTTAGTTTCGTTGTTTAATTTGTTCCCTTTTAGGTAGTCTTTGTTGCCCTATGTGGCCTTTTTATATCCCTTGTGTAGATTCATCCACACAATGTGTTTATGTACTTACGGTTTAGTGCATTGCAGTTGTCTTAATGTACCTCTGTTTTTTTTATTGTGAAATGAATATGGGATGCGTTGTATGAAAAAAGCTACACCACCATTGGTTAAAGTATTTCTAAAGGTTAATTTAAATGTTAGTAACATTCATTTCAAGTCACAACAAACTGATTGATTTTTTAATTCTTGCTTTGTCTTCAATTATCAAGAAATCCGTTCCTTTCCTCTAACTAATATTACATGTTCGTTATCCTCAATTATTTAACAGAGTTGTTAGGAAAACCTTAGTGTGCCTTTTCTCATCTGCTCTGCTATTAATATTTCCTTTTTTCACTATATTAAATACCGCTATTTGCTCTTTTTTAATTCCAGTTATTTTTTTTTAAATTAGAGTAAAGGAAACAATTCTAATTCTGCAGCTAGAGAATGAATAAGGATAGGCATATCCCCTTAGTTGACTTCAAAATTTCAAGTTGGAAAAATACATATTCTTCACTTTATATTCATGTCTTGTGGTATGGTAGGGGTAAATAACTCCAATGATTAAAATCACAGCTGCATATTATAATTTCAGATTTAACTATCTGGTAAAATTAGCATCCACAGTATTTAAATGGATTGATGATGACATGCGCAGCTTATAATTAAATTTCCTGAAACTCACAATAAATTTACAGGTCCATATAGCTCAACTATGGGACAATATAAACAAAAAGAAACTACATTCTATATATTACAGTTTGCCCTTTTTTACCTTAAAATAAAAACACCAAATTTATACCAACAATTGGTACAATCAACCTAACGAAAATTGCGTCTTTATTGTGAACTGCACCAGGTGATTTACTAACTATACTTGTCATGTCTCTATCAATACTAGACCAACGCTCCTCTGTTCTTACTAAACCGGGTCTAGACCCATTACACAAACCGATACCCGAACCAAACAACGAATCCAAACCACCTCCAAAACCGCTTTTCGCATCATAACACAATCCCAAGTTATTCTCTAGTCTCAGCTTTCTTCTCATTCTCCACACCATTTCTCTACCAAATGGAATTGCTCCTGATAATTGGTTTCCATTCAGTTTCAGTTCACTAAGATTCTCCAAGTTCCCCAAATCCTTGGGAATTGAACTGATTTTCGTCTAGACGAATCACTCTCAAATTTGTTAAACTTCCTATTGACATAGGAATCGGACCTTGGAGCTTCATTTTCGATAGCACTAAAATCCTTAAACTTTTCATACCATCAAATTCATCATTAGCTAAAGTAGTAGACATTGGATTTCCTTCGAGGATCAAAGCTTGTAGAGAATTTAAACTTGTAAGAGCTACAGGAAATGACTTTGAGAGTAGATTATGGCTTAAATCCATGAGTATTACCTTCTTAAGGCCGCTGAAAGACTCCGGTATTGAACCAGTGAACCTGTTATAGCTAAAATCCATTTTTATAAGAGAACGGCAAGAACCAAGGGATGATGGAATCGAACCGATAAAAAAGTTCTGGCTCAAGTCTAAAACATTCAGAACCGGAAAA
Organism: Euphorbia pulcherrima; assembly: GCA_947683365.1. Classification (NCBI taxonomy): domain Eukaryota; kingdom Viridiplantae; phylum Streptophyta; class Magnoliopsida; order Malpighiales; family Euphorbiaceae; genus Euphorbia; species Euphorbia pulcherrima. Next base: position 14,419,759 of record CANTUS010000016.1, read on the forward strand.
CTTAGACTGGGTACCGAACCTTTTAGCTTGTTCCCGCTGAAATCTAACGACTTTAAGCCTTTCAATAGCCCTAAAGAAACAGGAACCAAACCGTTAAGGTTGTTCTTGTGAAAGTCAAGAACTTTCAAACGTGTAAGATTGCCCAACTCATTAGGGATTGATCCCACGTGGCCATTCTCTCTAAGCACTAAAGTCCGCAACTTTGAACCCAACTGGCCCAAAAATGAAGGGATAGGCTGTGGATTATATCTAAGACAACGGTAAAAAAACAAAGTCCTAAGATGACTAAGTTTAGTAATAGACTTAGAGATACAAGACTTCGTTGAGTCACACGTGGGGAAGGCAGTATCATCAGACAATGCACCAAAAGACAATGAGACAACATGGTACACATTGTCCTCATCAAGAGCACACTCTATCCTGTGCCACCGCCCACGGCAAACTTCCGGTATATCGGTAGCCCAATGATTTCCAGTGGCCTTCATGATGTCGTAGACCGCTTCTTGTTCATGGGTCTCGGTACGGGCCCCACTCGGGTTAGACGAAAACCCGTTTCGCAGCCCATCAACTAGGGTAAAAGGCTTGGTGAGAGGTAGTAGAGAAGAAATGAAAAATACTAGTAGAAGTAGAAGAGTGTGTTTGTGAAAAGAGGTCATTTTGATGGAGTAATTGAGAGAAATGTGAGCTTGAAGGGTTATATATATGGAGAGAAGTGAAGTAAATGAGATGGGTCAGGGGGAAAAGGCTAGTTGTTGAGTAGAATAATGGGAAGCTAATTATGGGTTCCCGAGTATAGGGAGGAATTGAAGTGAAATAAATTCAAGTGGGAATTTGTGCTTTTATGACTTTCACGGGATTTGTCATCAACTTGTTCACTTGCATTTTGCTTCCATAAAGAGTAAACAAGTCTACCAAGTATACAAATAATACAAGTAATGCGAGCATAAGCTATAATGAGTGGCTCGCACCATTATTTACCCTCAACCGATAGCAAATTCTTTGAAAATTTTGACATAAATAGTTTTAGTTGTCGATAAATATGATAAAAATATTTTTTAGTGAAATATTGTCATTCGGTAAAAATTCTGGTACCGCAATTGAATACATGAAATTTGCCTAGTGAAGTTTAATTTTCAACCAACTCATTTGAGGTTGTAAATTGTGAAAACAATTATCGAACGATTGTTGTTACTTAAAAGATCTCTTTTGGCTAGAATTTAACTCTATTGTATGTTGGAGATAAGAATAGTAGTAAACAAAAAAATTAAACCTTGAATACGTTATCGAAAGAATTAGCGATGTGGGGTAGTTGGAGGGAGGTCTGGTTTAATATTACTATTATAAAATAATGATAAAAGTACAAGAAAATGATCAATAGGAAATAAAAGAACAACATTATTATCGAACTAAATAAACAATACAACCAAATTAAAACTGCAGTGGGAAAATCTGAACACTGAAAAGCTGAGTCATGCAAGCACTGTTCTTAAAAGATACTTGGAGTTCCTTCTAGGATTAATCAGCCTCTTTAATCGAATTGATTGGATCAGGAACAGAAACTTAAAAATATATTCAGAGTAGTAAAAAAAAAACAGTTGTAAATAATTAAAAGTAGCAGCTCAACAATAGAACGGGGAAAGCCCGAAATTCAATCAGAAAGCATTGAATGATTTTTGTTCTCAAATCTGAAATATGGTCCTGCTTACTGCCTTTTATAGCAAAATTATTGCCCATTGTGCAACGTTAATAATATCAAGAAAACGTTGCTTAAATCTCGCAAAATTGAACGGTAAAGGAAAACGTTGAACAGATAGCTGTTGATCTCAAATTGACTAAATCAATGCACCCGTTCATTATACAAGTAAAAGCCTTTCATATACTGGATAAAACATTAATTAACAAATTTTCAATATATATATGTACAAAAACTTTCACTAGTTGAAATAGTCATATTATAATATATAATATAAACCATTTTTAATTAAAACACCAGCACATAAAAAATATGAAAAATTCTTTCAAAATAATTCATATATTTTCCAATAATTTGGCATTACCCCCCCTTCAGCCATCAAAAATTGAAAAATTATCTATATTTTTTTTTGTGTCATGCTCCACGTTGTCAGTGAAGAGGAGAAGAAAAGAGGCACTAGCAATATGTAAGTGTACTACTTCATTTAGCACTCTGGTGGGTTCCCCCTCTTCAATTTAAAGTGTGATGTAAATACAATGTTTATGTAAATGAGCATGCAATATCAATTTATCATCGATAGGGCTGTAAATGATCTGAGCCGAGTTTGGACATGTTCGTATTCGTTCGTTTAATTTTTAATCGAACGAGAGTCGAGCTGAGCTTGAATTCAAGCTCAAAATTCAGTTCATGTTCGTTTATTTAAGTGTCCGTTTGTTCGCGAGCAGTTCACAAACAACTCATTTATTTTATTCGTGAACAGTTCATTAATTTGTTTGTGATCGAGATTGTCTATTGTTCACGAACAACATGTCCAATTCAATACATAATTTAAAATTGGCCATCAAATTGGGTTCGGTAATATTATACATATTCTTGGTGTATTAGTTTAATTTCATATAGCTATACTATATTTTAATTATATAAAATTTTATTTTTGATATGGAATAATAATAATCGAGCTAGTTCACGAACATTTATCGAGTCAATTCACGAATTTGTTCACGAACCTTTAATCGAGTTTGTTTACGAGTTAACGAGCCGAGCTTTGGCTTGTTCATGTTCAGTTCATTTATAATTCTAGCCAGAAAATGATGTTCACGAACTGTTCATTTATAAATCGAGTCGAGCTTTTATCGAGCCAAATACCGAACTATTCACGAATGGCTTGGTTCATTTACAGCCTAATCATAGATGTCCATGGCATGATGGTAACAATTTGTTTCGCCAAACTTAGATGAACCAGATGGACAACAAAAAAAAGACATGTTCACGTTATTGTCAATGAACCACTATGCTTTGGTTTGGTGGCCACCACCTTATTAGAAAAAAACTAACAAATATGAAGTTGTAGATTCAAATTTAGCAAAATGTCCAATATTATCTAAAAATTAGAAAACCACGTAAAAAAATTTGAAATTTTCTTGCACACAAATTGGATGAAGATATATATGTGGAGAGAAAAGTGGAGAATCCTTTTTTTTTTATGTTGTATCATATTAATGTGGATCATATGGTACAACAATATGGGAGACATTATGACTATAAGGAACTATTTATGTTCAATATTATTGAGCCGTTGGTATATAAAATTAATAATAGTTATTGAGTTTTAAATGTCAACGTTGAAGTGCATCTTAAATTTAGTGCGAGAGTTTGATATGCCGCTGTTGTTGTATGTGCTAATGGCCCCATAATTTTATGGTTCTTATGATTCCACGTAAATTCAATTCCAAGTCGGTAAAAATTTAGTTGAACATTTCAAATCTCGGACAATATGTCCTTAAGGCGATATATCTTAATTATATAATGGTATAAATATTTTATTTAATTAATAAAAGTGTTTAATTTTTTATTTATACCAGTATATTTGTAAATATATTATGGTTTGTTAAAATATATTCATTTGATATATGTTTACAAAAGTCCTTAACGTATTATAACATGAAGTCAGAGAAATTATAGTTGGAATATGTTTAGTGAGACCTGCTTCATGTGTAATTATGATTATGTCTAAACTATCCCTAGTCATAATTTCATCAAGATAGGATATTTTAACATGTCTAAACTATCCCTAGTCAAACATGTGGTCAACTTTCTTGGAAAGGGTCCAATCAGTCAATCTCCTAAGGACTGAAGGTGGTGCCTTAAGTTTGACACTTGGATATATCTAGGAGATATATTGGAGACCGCAATAAAGTAAACACTTAGTGTATATATCAATGTGTTAGTGTTTATCTTCATGCAATAAGCTTTGCGAATATCTTCATGCGTGAGATGCTAGTTACCTTGTGTGGGTCCATTGCTGTACTTTGGGTCATTCCTATACACTCATTAATTTAGGGTGTCACGGGTGATTACGGGTATAGTGATGACTGCTCGTTGGTAAGCTATATAGTCGGAAAGAATCCATCTCTCCGAATATATTAAGGAGTTGTACCTGACCGCTTGTTGAAGTGATGATTGCTATAAACCTCTGATTAGAGTATGTGTTTGATAGAAATAGTTTCTAGTCAAACACACTATGGTAAAAAGTAATATACTTCGGTAACAAATTAATAACTGGGATAGCTTGGAGCAACCTTGCTATTAATGGGTTAACACTTTAACCGAACCCTATAAACCAGATGGTACTAATATTAAAGAATGGAAGGAGTTCATCGCAATGGATAACTATTACATTAACCGGGATTAAGTCATAAGCACAAATGACGTTCCGAGTAATGGGGATGTTAGACCCTTGCTAAAGGCGTACTATAGTCGTTTAAGGTAATCGAGTTCTATTCACAGTCTGGAACCTCGAGCCAATGGTTCCAATAGAACAAGGGTTGGTTAAGCCTTAACAACTCAATACTTAGGGATTCTATAAGGTCACACACATTGGGCCTTCATCGGACTGAGTAAAGAATTAATAGATTTATTCTATTACAAAAATATGACATAATAATATTATTTGGTTAGAACAACAATTTATTTTGACCGGTAATTAATTTTATTAGGGTCATAAATAAATTAAGATATTGGTTAAAATGATTAGATCATTTTGGATAAGCCAGATATTTATTTTGACCGGTAACTAATTTTATTAGGGTCACAAATAAATTAAAGTATTGATTAAAATGATTAGATCATTTTTTTGTTAAGCCAGGAATTTATTTTGACCGGTAACTAATTTTATTAGGGTCATAAAATAAAAGAGAGGAAAATTAATTAAATTATGTATATAAATTGAATTTAATACATATATTTAAATTAGATATAATGCAGTAATTAAATTATGTGTTTAAATTGGATATAATATTTAAAATAGATATAATGCAGCAGTTAAATTATGTATTTAAATTGGATTTAATACATATATTTAAATTAGATTTAATTCAGCAGTTAAATCTTGTGTTTAAATTGACATTTAATCACTCATTTTATCTCGCATTAAATCAGCATTGATTCCGCACTAATCCGAGGAGCCCTTGCTTCCCCCTATAAATAGAGTTCCATTTCTCCTTTCTAAATCACATCAAGTTCAAGAATAACTTGAACATTTCTAGTTTATATTTTCGGGTGGGGTTTTGGAGTGGTCTAGCAACTACTTAAGGCTCTTTAGTTTTTCCTCTCGGGGAGGTTTCGGTTGGTGGGGTTCGTGTGGATACTCATAGAGGCTATCTTATACTTGGAGGCTTGTGCAAGGAGGTTCTGCCAAAGCACGCTTCAATTAGTATGTTTTATTTTAATTATTAGATTTTTTTCTTTAAGCGTTTTAGACTTAATAATTATTATGCTTAGGTTATAACGCATGCTTAATTTATTTTATATTTAAATTATAACTTGGAGTTATAACATATTTAATATAAAATATTTATGGTAGAATATAATTTAGAATTATGGTACGCCTAGCCTATGCATGCTAACCTACGTGGAGAATTATTTAGTTAAGGCTTTATTTAATTTATATGCAACTAATAGGAGTTCCTGGGGACATGGACAAAATTTTGAATTTCCGCCGTGCCTGGTATGCATGTTCAAATTAACTGTCAGTTCCCAACAGTGGTATCATGAGCCTGCCTATTTAGTGCATAATTAAGTTAGAAGCGAACTGAATTTTATTTTCTATATGAGATGTTTTAATTTTATTAATTGTTTGGAACAATAAATAGAACTTGTGTTATCATTCAAGGTTAGAAAATGGTTGTAGATTCTTTTTGAATATGCCTGCTCAACTTGCTCAAAATTATCAAAGTTTCAATAATTTATATAAGTTATATGGGTTATAGATGCTTCCAATTTATATGAATTGAAAGAAAGAAATTTATTGGTTCAAGAGGATCCATTGGTCTTCGAGTTTGTGCCTGTATTTGATCTAGCTAAGGATTGGACTTAGTGTCTTCTCCTCATAGGGCACCTCTCCTATATGGGAACCTATATCGGTGCAGCTTGAATTGACCAACGAGGGGATTAAATATGTACTAATTTATTTCTAGTATATAATATGGTTCTTACATATATTTCTACAACAAAGTAAAAATTAAAATTATTGAATAAAAGCTTAAAGGAAATGCAATATAAATATAACAAATAAAAGTGTTAATTATTTTGCATATAATCTGGGTTGATGGAATATTTATAATAAAGTGCATGAACCCACCTAAGGTTGGACATTATAAACTAATTCTAAAATTCCCTGATTTAATATAAATTATTATAAATATGTCCATCTGATAAAATCCTAGATTAAGTGAGACGTTTAACACCAATAAAATCCTATAGTATATATATTAAGGCAAGTTATGGTCTCCTTACCCAAATTTATAATACGGTCTCTTTGGGCTATCAAAGTGCTGCACAAAGCATTCCTTTTAGTCCACATTGATCGATTATAAAAATTGGGATAGGGTCTGCCTTAACGAAACAGGGGTAGTCCATTATAAAATTGGGGGCTAGCCTCAGATCTGCAACATATTCAAGGAGATGCTAAAATAAGAGCACACGTCCTTTGGGATAAGGGAACTTGAATGAATTAGAAATTGCACACGATGCAAATGGAATGAGATTCCAACTATAACTTACTAGTGTGACTTGACTCATAAAATTGGGGCCCATAATAGACTAGTTATAGATGCTACCTACTAGGAAATTTAGCTTGGCTAAAATTCCCAAATTTAATAGAATGGGCTATTGTAAATTTCAAAGAAAATAGTAGGACAAATGTATTTAATTTAAAGACCTTTTATTAAATGCATGTACTAAAACTAATATCTGAACAATTTTCTTTTCTTATATCTTAGGTTGAAATCTTTATTTAAATACAAACGTTAGCATTGATAACTAATTTTGATTAGCACTAAATTCAAAGGGTTTGTTTAGAAATGTGAGGATAGTCCTCAAAGCCTTGAGCTTGGCGTGTACTTTGAATAAGCTCGAATCTAAACAAAATGATGCAAGCAATTATGCTTGAATCAGATATGCATCAAATACATAAAAGAAATTAGGATACAATACCTTGGAGGCTGTTAACATCCCTCTTACCTTATGTAAGTAGTTGGCAGGGACAAGGATAAACATCAAGTCTGATGTTAGGATCAATGTTACCTTAGCTACAAGGGCATCATAACATCATGAACTTGAAAGTCTATATCTTTACATCTTAGAGAAAGGATTTCCTATGGTGGAAAATTTGAACCAAAATATTTTTTATGGAAGATTGGTGGACCAGTTAGTCAAAAATTTAATTGGTTCATATCTCAAAGAAATAAAGGGACACATTATGTCTAGTTTGGATAGAGCAGAGTAAAGAGAAAAGTAAACGAATACTGATAATTTTGTCTAGAAGACAAAATGATTATTTTCAACATGAAATACTAGAAACAAAATCTTCATTTCAATATGAGATATTGGAAATAAGATCAAAATGGCTAAAGTCTCATAGCATGAGAAGAGGATGTCTGAAGCTTCCACCTCAAGATGTTTGATATTGAGAAATTCTACATCTCAAGGGAATTCTAAATTGGTATGAAATACCTAATGAGAATTACATATCCATACGAAGGTATAGATATTGTTGAGAAGTAGAGGTTTGGCAAAAAGGAGAGTTGTACCTACCGAAAATCATTAGAGCTTGATGGCTGCTATTGATGTAGGAACTTGAAATTTCCATTTTGCTAAAATTTGTAAAAGGACGAAATTCAATTGTCATTATAAAATATTATTTCATGCTTGAAATCTTATTCCAATTTGATAAAAGATATTATCAAAGTTATGAATGATATTTAATTGTAATATGAGAAATGATATTTCGTAATTACAAAATCATATTCTCAAATATAAACATTGCTAAGAGAAAATTAGAAATCTTTCTACTTATGGCATTGTCGATTAGGCCATATAAATAAAGATTGCTTAACCAAGTTGCATAAGCGTGAGACTTGGGCCCAAAAGACTTAGAGTCTTAAGGTGATCGTGAACCTTGTTTAAAAGGAAAAATGACAAAATTACCCTTTAATGGAAAGGGTGAAAGAGCCACGAGTGCATTAGAACTTATACATACCGATGCGTGTGGTCTAATAGTGTTCAGGCACTAGGAGGACACTCCTACTTTATAACCTTTATTGATGATTATTCACGATACGGTTATTTGTACTTAATGAAGCAGAAGTTTGAAAGTTTTGAAAAGTTCAAACTATTCAGAACTGAAGTAGAGAAACAGCTTGAGAAAAGTATCAAAGCACTTTGATCGGATCGAGGTGGAGAATACTTAAGTCAGGAGTTTTAGGATTATCTAAATGAAAACAGGATAGTTCCCCAGTGGACCCTTCCTTATACGCCCCAACACAATAGAGTGTCAGAAAGGAGGAATTGGACTTTATTAGATATGGTTCGGTCCATGATGAGCCATGCAGATCTCAGTAAATCCTTTTGGAGATATACACTAGAGAGCTCGATTTATGTATTAAACAGAGTGCCCTCTAAATCAGTTGATTGTGCGGCTTGATTAGCAGATATACTAACGTAAACAATGTGAATATGGGAAAACAACTAAAAATTTCCTACAATCTTGAAAAATAAGACCAATAGGGGAATGAAAAATAGAACATTTATTCAAAACATGAACTATTTTTATGGCATCTAATTCTAAAATGATGTTGTTAAAGTGGTTGTCTTTGAGCCTGCTTAGCGCTCTCTGCAGCTCATAGCCTTTGTCTGAAATGCATCTCCTCCATCCATCAATAATGTAGCTCTCACAGCAATAAATCTTCCCGAAGAATCATAAACAACATAACCATGGCCAAGTCTATATCCTTCGTTGCACACGCTAGCATCCATGTCACACTTGTACCAATTTTGAGGTGGATATCTCAAATTTGATCATAGCTACTAAATTGAGGGGTTTGAGGTGCAGACGACTAGGCTGCTTTCCATTCTGATAGGAACCCCATGCCGTGTCTCAAGACCTCTGATGCAACTCTAGACTTCCGGTTCCAAACCATGTCGTTTCTAAGGCCCCGTTTGTTTGCCGGAAAATATTGTGTAGGAAAATATTTTCCAAATTTTCTGACGTTTGTTTTATTTAGAAAATAAGTCAATGGAAAATATTTTGCAAGTTGTGAGCGGATGACATTTCGTGCGGCGGCAGCGGGGTCTGGCCCTTTCGGGCCTTTCATTTAGGTGACGGGGAGATGAGCGTGATGTGTTTGGAAAATGATTTTTGCATATTTTAATGCTCGAAAGGTACGAGATCAAAATCCCGTACTTAAAATAGAGTCGCCACCCGGTTCAGCTCAACCGAAAATTTTTTTGTACGATTTTCCCACCGGGTAGTTGGACCATACCTTAAGTAGAGATTTCGAGTTCGGATGATGTTATCTATTTTTCATTGGGCCAAGTTAAGATACTTCATTCTTTCTTAATCGGTTTAATCCAACCTATTTATTTGTATTTTTAATTATTTTGTTATTTTTGTGTTTATCAAGCAATTGAAGCAATAAATAAAATATTTACAGCAATGAAAGAAAAAATAAGTGCGGAAAATAAAATTATTACAAGATTTTCAAGTCCTATACATTTTTCTATACCATGAATAAAGTACCTGAATATCCAATATACGTCCGCCTGTGGAGGATTGTTAGCACAGATATAGCATACTTTATTTACAGTATTATAAAGCCCGGTCGGATGGCTAAAATGGGACTTGAACGACGTTTTCGAGAAAATTCCATTTTAAAACGATTTTTAGGCTCAATTATTATTTTAACCGGATTATAAATGAAAGTAAAACTGATGTTCAGAAAGTCATATCGCCGACGATACAATTGATGCCGCCAACGACATGAATGATGTCGCTGGCGACATGGTTGATGCCGCCGGCGATATCAATCATGTCACCGGCGGTATCAGCCTGTAGGCAGCAGTGGTGGCAGTAAAAATGACCGGAAACCCAAAAATTAACACAAGTCAGTAGTATTAATGCCAAATAGCTATGAGACTCAGGATTTTTACCTCGAGGTCGTGAATCCACCTCTTCGTGAACCAAAGAAAACACCTCCGGAGAGCTTGTTACGACGATTTAACGATAAATTTAAGTGCTTTTTGGTTTCTAAATCTAATTAAGCTTATTTTAACTTTAAAGACTTATTGATTTCAACTCGCAATCTGAGAATTCAAAGAAGAAAAAACCACGAAAAATGGATCGGAATCCCTTTTTTCTGTTTTATCTAATTCTTATCTCACTAGAATCTATTCGTACATTAAAATCTTAACATTCAATTTCCTCTCCTTCTCACCTTTAAAATGCAACTCAAGGTGTGCTTTTATAAGTGAAATGGGGTACTTTTTGAGGCCTTTTTTAATAATTCCGCCGAAAGTGCCGAAAGGGTGTCTATGATGGGGTCCTTTTCGGGTCATGCCACTGGCGACATGGTGATGCCGCCGGTGGTATGATCGATGTCGCCAGCAGTATGGTGATACCAGCAGCGGCATGGATGATGCCTCTAACGGCATCAGCCTCCAGCATACCGACAGCTAATAGGTCAAAAAGCCAAAAAAGTCGGGAAAAGCGGTTTAATAGTAGGTAAAAAGGCATCTTTTTAACTTTTAACAATATTTTAAAGGGTATTTATTATTTGGGTGCCAATCATTGGTTCAAGCTCCCACCGGACGCATTATCAGCCACGCCGAACTGTATTCTTCCAAATAAAAATTCGCGAGGAATATTATTTTGGTAATAAAAATTCCAAGGAGAATTTTTAATTTGAGGCATTAAAATCGGGTACACGTCATCATCGTCTCACGAGAGGGACTGCAAAATCCCGTGCTTACAGGCTGCCCCTCGAGGGATCACTGCTGCCACAGGTCAGTATGATCACACAAAAGAGTAGGGGATAGGAATGATCCTGATGGGTGATCGGTTTGTCCCTTGGTCGGACTTACGATTTATGGATTGGTTGCCCCTTGGTCGGACTTACGCTTTGTAGATTGGCTGCCCCTTGGTCGGACTTATGCTTCGTAGAGGTTGGTTGCCCCTTGGTCGGACTTATGCTTTGTGGAGATTGGTTGCCCCTTGGTCGGACTTACGCTTCGTAGAGGTTGGTTGCCCCTTGGCCGAACTTACGCTTTGTAGAGGTTGGTTGCCCGTTGGTCGGACTTATGCTTTACAGAAATTGTCCCTTGGTTGGACTTGAGCTTTGTAGAGATTGTCCCTTGGTCAGACTTGAGCTTTGTAGAGATTGCCCTTTGGCCGGACTTATGCTTTATGGAGATTGTCCCTTGGTCGAACTCGTGCTTTATGGAGAGATTGTCCCTTAGTCGGACTTGTGCTTTGAGGAAATTGTCCCTTGGTCAGACTTGAGCTTTGTAGAGATTGTCCCTTGGCCGAACTTACGTTTTTGGTAGATTGGTTGCCCTTTGGTCGGACTTTATGCTTCGCAGAGCGGTTGCCCCTTGGTCGGCTTGAGCTTTGTGGAGGAATTGCCCCTTGGTCGGGTTTCTTGTTTTGTAGATTGGTTGCCCTTTGGTCGGACTTATGCTTTGCGGGAAAATTGTCCCTTGGTTGAGTTTCGGTTTGTGGAGAGTTTGCCTTTCTGTCGGACTTACGCTTTGTAGATTGCCCTTTGGTCGGGCTTGTGTTTTGTATAGTGCTTATCCGTTGGTCGGACTTTTAGTTCGAAGAGATTGACCTTCGGTCGGGCTTGTGTAAAAATCTGATTTGGAGGAGTGATGTCGCCGGTGGTATGAATGATATCGCTGGTGGCATGGATTGATATCACCGATGGTATGAGTGCCAGGTGGTAGCTTTGACTGGTCAGTTAATTTCAAAATTTGAATTAAAAGAGGTGATGTTGCCGGCGACATGAGTGATGTCGCTGGCGGCATGGATTGATGCCGCCGGCGGCATGGACGAACAGTTTCAGATAAATTAAAACTCCTCGAATTCTGTGCGACAGTTTAAAAAGGAATTGAAACTCTTTCTTCCCCATTTATCCCGAAACCGCATCCCCCTCTCCTCTTCTTCTCCAAAGCTTTTTGATTTTTTCCTTCGTCTTTGAAATTATGAAGAGAATCACTAAGGCTTTCAGGGGCAAATCCAAGGCTGGGGAGAGCCTGCCCGATTCTTCCGTTAAGGGATTGAAAATCCACTCCGTTCCTACTGCATATGGCCTGAAGGAGACAGCCAAAATGTATGGCTATGGCATTAACTCTCCTATCACCAATCTAACCCCGGAGAAGGAGAAGCACCTCTGTTATGTCTAGGTAATCTCACAAAAACCCGAATCTCTTCTTTTTGGGTTCGATTTGATTTGGCTTTAGATTTGAAATCATGCCATGATAGGGGTTTAAATGTGAAATAAATTGGTCATATTGCATGCTTTAGGATTGATTATTACTGTTTTTAGGCTTATTGTTCGATTGATTGCAATTTTTCTAGTTTTAGCACGATGGGTGCGATTTCGGGAGAAAACTGGTTCTGCCCGCACATAGTGATGTCGCCGGTGACATAAGTGATGTCGCTGGCGGCATCAGTCCTTGCAAAAGGGCTTATGGGAGTCTGATGTTGCTTCTGTTTAAGGTGATGTCGCCGACGACTTCTCTTTCACTAGATGCGACATCAACAGCTTTTCTGATAAAAAAGTAGGACTGATCCATTTTGTTTTCAATTTTGCAGCCATATGAACTGACTTATATAGGGGGAATGGGCACCATCGGTGAATGGTGGCACCATATCTCGGTGAATGACCCCAAGCTGGCGCTTGCAATTAATGAGACAGGGTTTGGGGACTTGGCACGGATAATGCCGATGCTGATGCCTAAGCTTTCTCATTCTGCAGTAACGACCCTAACTGAGAGGTGGTCCGAGACCACCCATACCTTCCATTTCTCTTTTGGGGAAGCTACAATTACCCCCTCTGATGTAGTAGCCATGACTGGCCTCCCTTGGACGGATGAGGTCATACATTTTGATGCTTACATGGACAAGTACCATGTTGGGAGGCCCGTGGTGAGGCGGGTGAAGGAGTTGTTTGGTCTGAAGCCCGTTTCTGGGCGGCTGTCCTATGGAGAGTTATACCATCACTGGACCTGAGTGGACGTAGTGCTTGAGGAGGAGAGGGAGGCTTATGTTCGGTCCTTCATAATTTCTCTACTCACTGTATTGTTCTTCCCAATCTCGGGGAGTAAGATCAATTATGTGCTTATAACCGCAGTGGAAGACATGTCGGGAATTAGGAGGAAGAATTGGTCGAGGGCTATCTTGGCCTAGTTGTATAATGGGCTGGACGTGGGAGCCCGGAAGAAGGAGAAAGCCCTTTGCCTTTGCCACCTGCTACTCCAGGTATAACTTTTTGGAAATATTTCTCTTGATAGCATATGTTCTAATTTATTGCATGACGCTTTTTGAATTGATTGGTCGTCATTTGTGCAGGCCTGGGCCTTCGAGCATCAGATCCTCCCGCCGGTGGAGTTTAAGAAGGTTGTGACGCCGGGCTCTCATTTCCTTGCTCGCTGGTGTGGGGGCATTGGTGGGAAGGCCAAGTACCCTACGAAGTATAGGGAGGTCCTAAGGAGCGTGCGGTTGAGCTCGGTATGCAATTTTTTTTAATTTAGTCTTTTTACATTTAGATGAAACAAAAATCGCTTATGGACTTATATTGGTTATTTTGATGTAGCTCGTCTTGGACCCATTCGATAGGGTGGAGAATTTGGCTAAAGTCGCAAGGGTCCGGAGGGAGGTGGATGACCGTCGATTCGTGATCGAGTGCCCTCTGTCCTAGCAGTGGTATCTAGGCAAGCGCGTCCAGGGCTAGAGGTCCGTCCCGGTGGCTGCTAGACCGGTGCCTGCTGATCCTCCTAGGGGCTTATAGTGGCCCCATTTGGTGATCTCCTTCGAGGCTGACAAAGCTGATTATATTGAGGGGAACGGCCGAGTGATACCTAGTGTCCCTGGCCTCTTCGAGCAGCTTCTGCAGTGTCTACTCCCTGTGTGTCCTTGCATCCATAGAAATGATATGATTGAGTATTATGACGAGCAACGGCTGAAGGATGAGAAGAGGCGCCTCAAAGGCATTGTGGACATTGAAGAGGACAAGGATGATGAGGATGAGGCGCTTGAAGGGGATGTTACGGTCGACCCCGAGGGGGAGAATGAGGTAGGCGCAGACGTAGCTAGCGGGAGCGTGCCAATGTCCCAAGGGGAGCAACATTCTTTTGAGGTATGATTGTGCTTGTGTGTATGATTTTAAAGTTATTTAGGAATGTTGTTGACGTGTGGCTTTCATGTTTAGCAGGAACCCACAAGAAAGGGGGGCCGGGATAACCAAAGTGGGACCCGGCACTATAGTGTGCCGGAAGGCATATACTTTGTGGAGGGGCATTTGGTCAATCCGTTGGAAACCACCTTCCTACTGATGAACTCCCGAGGCGAATTCTCCCATAGGAATATTGGCTCGAGCCGGCAAGCTCCGATTTTCATGCCTGAAAATACTACTTACGTAAGGCCTAATAATTATTTTCTTATTAAGCCTTGGATGCGGATGTCTAAGGATTTGCCTTTTGGATTTTTCAGGTGATGCGGAGTCACGTGGAGCAGCTTGCAGAGAACAATTCTGTTCTCCGGGATACCCTTATTGGACAGTCGCTCCTCGTTCAGGTATTTTATGCACATATTAAGATGGGATGTATGTATGAATGTTATGCATGACATGCACTACTGATATATATATAGAAATATATATATATATATATATATATATATATATATATATATATATTTCTAGTTTGCAGGATTTCTTGGTTCTTTCCCTGTCTGATGCTAATGCAGTCCGGCGACGGTATGAGGAGGAGACTGCGGTCCTATAACATCGCGTGAGTGATCTTGAGGGTCAGCTGGCAGCCACCGCTCAGGAACGGAGAAGTAAGCACAACCTGGACCGTGCGCACACCGGGAGCACCAATCGTAGGGGGATCAAGATATCCGCCGGCCGACGTGCGTTTACTGTGGCTGAGGAGTCCAGTAGTATGCCTATGATAGAAGGAAGGGAGGAAGACGAGGACGATGTTGACAACTGGCTTGCAAGCCCTGATGACATTTTGTCCCGCCCGGCCGGAAGTGGCGGGCATGCTTAGTTTTATTTTATTTTGCTTTTTTTAGTTCCTTGTTTTCACCCTGGATACATTGGGGTTTGGTTTTGGAATATTTTGAGTGATTTACGCCTCCGGGCTTTTATTTTGAATAAAAAATGAATTACTATTTGATAAGGCATTGGAATCATAGCATAGGATTGTTTACAGGCTTTGTACAGGTTTGAAATGGAAGAAATGCTTCTGATGCCATTGAAAAATTCACTCCATGTCATCGGCGGCATGACCCATATCGTCCAAATTCATCGAGCCAAAATAATATATACATGGCTGTCTGAAAGTCCATATCGCCGGCGGCATCATCTGATATCGCCTAAATTGATCCTATATCGCCGGCAGCATCACCCATATCACCTGTGGCATGACCCATATCACCGGCGGAATCGATTTTCCAGCAATCTGATTTCAACCATTCTATCCATTTCTATCATGGCAACCCATAATTAAAAACTACGGGGTTTTCTGTAGAGTCTGGGGAATGGAGACTGGAAGAGGCTCGAAAAATTCAGGCTTTGAGGGTTTCAATATATTGCGGTGTGGCCCGTAAGCCGCGAATTCCTTCTAGCGGCACTGTCTTTTCGGGATCCAATGGATCACATTTTTCGATTTTCATCGTTCGAGCTTTGACCCTTGCTCGAAGAATTCCATGCTATTTTAGGGACACCGTGTCCCAAACGTGTTTCACTGGCATTGCCGGACTTTCATTTTGGTATAGATGGAATTCTATGAGGGATATGGAATTTAGATTCTGTTGACCTATTTATGTCTCAGTTGCCTGATAAACCTGGGTTTCAGCTCGAAGCAGTTCTAGAGTGGTGCCGTGGAGTGCCCCGATCTCATCCTGCTTGGCCATTCATGGTGGCATTACTACTCATGGCGAAGTTTATGTATGGAGTGAGCCTAATTGCCCTACTCAGGCTAATTTCGCTCATCAGTCCTATGTCGACAGGGGCTTCCCCCATGGCTGTGGGGTTGGCCGATGTTTTGTTAAATGTGGCTGATGCTTCTGTTGACTCGTCACTCATCGGAGATCAATTCATATTATTACAGGTATCTTTTGTTCTTTCTGATCCGAACATTTCTTTCCCCAATCCTTACCCGAGTTTCGCATCATAGGTCTGGCTGATGGAGAAGCTAAACTTGAGGGAGGCGCCACGAGGGAATTCAAAAAAGTATCTTCCCGTCCATCTGAGGGAGAGAGGGCTTATGCGGGCCGATTTCGACGAGTTGACATATGATGATTGGGTGCCTATTCTGAGGGGGTATACTGAGGCGTAAGTTCAATGGGTTAGTCCATGGTGGAGAATTCAGGATGTGGTCGTAGAATCTTGGGGAGCATGTGTTCAACTGATAGGTCTGGAGAAGTCTTAATTTTATACCCCCTACCGGCTATGTCATCAGTATGGCAAAAGGCAGAGAGTCCCGATCAAATTGCCCCACAATCAGATCGGAGTTTACAAAGCTAGGTGGGTCAACCATATTCAGGAGAAGTGGTCCAGGGAGGTTGTATTTGAGATTCTGGATTACGATTAACTAGAAACCACTGAAACTGACACACACTACAGAGGATGGCTTGCCGAGACAAGAGGTTTGCCGACCCATCAGAAGCGGTCATGGGCCTATTTTAAGGGGGAATGTGCAGAGCAGGGAGAAGATCCCTCTTCTACTTGCACACCGAGGCGGATCTCTAGGTACTGTGACAATGATGCGGGGAGTTCGTTTTGAGTCTTGTTTTTGTCGGAACCATCAGGTCTCTCTCTTTTTTATTTTATTTAAATAATCTAATATGAAACAAAATGATCTCTATTCAAAGCTTGTCGAAGTTATCTTAAACTTATGAATACAGGATTCACATAAGCATAAGCATTTAGATTTTAACAAAAGAGAACTTTTATTAATTGAGATAAAATAAAGTACATGATGTTTGGTTGACATTCCCATTGATTTAACTCTCGGTGCCGACTAGCCGAGATCGGCTTTCCAAAAGGCACTCGCTCTTTGCTCATATACCCTAACTTTTACCTAGATTGCCCTTCTCGGGTTTTCGATCTAGCGGGTTTGTCTTATCCCCTAATTTTTGCATGGTTGGTTCACAGAATACCAATTGTCGGGTATCACCCTAATTTTTGCCCGATAAGTAAAAGACTGAAAGGCGGGTGATTACCACGTATATATTTTTTTATTGTGCTAATTTTCTGGTTTGTTTCTTTTGAATTAAACATGATAATGCTTAAGCCTTTCTTGATTTAAGGGATTTATGAACTCGTTCCCGTCCATGTCCATAAGTTTAGCTGCCCCTTTGCTAAGCAGCTTCTTTATCACATATAGTCCTTCCCAGTTTGGCCTGAATTTACCCCTCGCATCAGTGGTGGAGTGTTTCAACTGCTTGAGGACCAGATCACCGGTCTTTAGGGGGAACGTTTGATGTCTTACCTGACTGTTGTATGTCCGAGCCATACGTTTTTGGTACATCTGGAGATTGTCGAGGGCTTTCAACCTTTGTTCATCCATCATGTTCAACTATTCAAATCTTTCCCGAGTCCATTCGAATTCTTCTAACTTAGATTCTAGAGCAACTCTTAATGAGGTCACCTGAGTTTCAACTAGCAAGACTGCTTTCATCCCATAGACCAGGGAAAACGAAGTTTAGCCTGTCGGGGTGCGTATGCTGGTGCGATATCCCCAGATAGCAAAATGCAGCTTATTCGCCCAATCTCTGTAACCGGCTATCATCTTAGAAAGAATTGTCTTCACCAATTTATTGGCCGCCTCAAAAGCTCCATTGGCTTGTGGTCTGTATAGAGAAGACCTATGGTGCTCGATTCTATACTTCTTAATCAGTCAAGCAGGTGCTCCTTGAAACTGTACTCCGTTGTCTGAGACTATATGATGTGGGAGCCTATACCGAGCAAAGATATGCTTTTCTATGAACTTGGCCATCTGCCTGGCAGTGACATTGGTGAAGGATTCGGCTTCCACCCATTTTGAAAAGTAATCTACTGCCACCACAATGAATTTGTGGCCATTTATTGAGGAAGGACGGATTTCACCAATTATATCTATACCCCATGCCAAGAATGGCCAAGGGGTGGATAAGTGGTGGAGCTCGATCGGTGGCAGATGCCGCATATCTCCATAAACCTGGCATTGGTGGCATTGTTTGACCTAGGCGATACAATCGGCTGTGAGAGTGAGCTAGAAATACCCTAGTCACTGGATCTTCTTTGCGAGGGAAAGACCGTTCATATGAGGGCCGCAATTGCCGGCATGGACTTGAGTCATTATGTTCTGAGCCTCGGAATCAGTGAGGTAATGAGGAAGTAGGCCGTCGTTGGTGTGCTTGAATAGGTCATTATCTACAATACGAAATTAGGTAGCAAGCCACCGTAGGGTGGTACGGTCTGAGTCAAAAGAATCTATGGGGTAATGGCCGGTCTGAAGAAATAGGACGATGTTAGAATACCAACAAGGTTCCGATGAAATGGCGAGAACTGGAGGAGTCGATTAAACATAATATAGAATCTTGGTGGACAGCAAAACCAAGGGGCACATAGGTTGTTGTTGGGGTCCTTCCCATAAGGACGCGAGAGTGGCGAGAGCATCTGCCATTTGATTCTCGTCTTGGGGGACATGGCGGTACAAGCATGAGGCAAATTTCTCAGACAATTCACGGACAGCCTCAACATAAGGACAGAGGGATTCTTCTTTGACTTCCCAATCTCCAGTGACCTGATGAATAACCAGAGCCGAATCTCCAATGACAGATATATGGCGGGCCTGAACTTGAAGAAGAGTCTCGAGGCCGAACAGGCAAGCTTCGTATTTAGCACCGTTGTTGGTGACATCAAATTCTAAATGTTTGGACGATGGGATTATCTCATTATCTGGTGTGACGATGATGACCCCGAGACCTGCTCCCCGGCGGTTCACAGCGCCGTCAAAGTACATTGTCCAATTATCATTAAGGGTTGTAACAGAGGCGAGCTGTTCGTCAGGGAACTCCAAATTTTCCTTATAGTCGGAGCTGAGGGGTTGATTAGCCAGGAATTCAGCTACAGCCCGCCCCTTAGTGACCTTTTGGGTTACATATTCAATGTCAAACTCAGATAGGAGAAGTATCCATCGGGATAATTTGCAGGCCAAAGTAGGGGATTGACAAAGAAACTTTATTGGATCAATTTTGGGTACGGCTTGGATGCGATAGGATTGGAAATAATGTCGCAACTTCTTAGTGAGCCAAACCATGGTAGCACAGGTCTTCTCTACAATCGAATATCGGGTTTCATAATGTAACAGCTTTTTATTTAGGTAGTAGATGGCGTGTTCGTACTTGTCATCATGTTCTTGGACAAGCATTGCTCCGATGGACATTTCTTCAATGGCTAGATGAAGGATGAGTGGTTTCCTTGGGATGGGGGGTGTCAAGACGGGTGGATCGACAAGGTATGCCTTGATTCTGTCGAACGCTACTTGGCAGTGATCGTTCCATACCACGGGTTGTTGTTTCTGTAATAGTTTAAGGATGGGTTCGCAGATGGTAGTGACGCAAGCAATAAATTGACTAACATACTACAAGGATCCTAAAAACGATCGGACCTCCTTCTCTGTCTTAGGGGGGCATGTCCTTGATGGCTTTGGCTTTGTCCGGATCCATTTCAATTCCTTTCTAGCTAACCATGTGTCCTAATAGCTTGCCGGAGGTAACTCCAAATATGCATTTCTTTGGGTTCAGACGAAGATTATACTTTTCAATGCAAGTCATGAACTTGTCAAGAACAGCAGGGTGTTCCTCTCGAGTGGCGGATTTCACAATCATATCGTCCACATACACTTCCACTTCTTTATGGATCATGTCATATAGGAGGGCAGTTATAGCTCGTTAATAAGTGGCCCCGGCATTTTTCAACCCAAATGGCATTACTTTGTAGCAATACACCCCCCACTCAGTGATGAATGTTGGTTTGACTTTGTCGGCAATATTAACCAGAATCTGATTGTACCCTAAGAACCCATCCATGAATGAATACATAGCCGCCCTGGCAGCACTGTCAATTAGGACATCGATGTGCGGGAGAGGGAAGTCATCCTTCGGTGAGGCTTTATTGAGGTCTTGGAAGTCCACGCAGACTCGGACTCTACCATCCTTCTTTGGTGCCAGGACGATGTTGGACAACCAAGTCGAGTATTCTACTACTTCTATGAATCAAGCTTTAATCAATGTCGAAACCTCTACCTTAACTTGTTCTGCCCATTCAGGTCTCAACCGGGGAGCTTCTATTTGACAGGTCAGAATTTAGGATCAGTTGGGATCCTGTGTTCGGCGATTTATCGGTCAACCCTAGGCATGTCTTCGTACGACCAGGCGAAAGCGTTAACATGATTTTTAAGCACTTTTATGATCTCACTTCTTTCCTTGGGAGTTAAATCTTTGGAAATGGTTACCATTTTAGGATTGTCATCCGTACTTAGGTTTATTTCACTTAATAGCATATCACTAATGCCAAAAACATTATGCGTATTGTTATGTGAATGCATGGACCTATCAGGAAAGACATCAAACAAGTAAGCAGAATGAGAGTTATTCATTGCATAAAAAGCCTCATAAGCGGCATTGTTTGCATTAAAAACATAAGAAATATTAAAAATTACATCGTCCATATCCTCCTCCACAGGCTAAGGGGCTTTAGTGGCAGCATTGATGGGAGAGGTATTCTCTGTATCGTCTGTCAGGGTGGTGCTTAGGTTGTGCTCCAAAGTGGTCTTTTGGGTAATGGTGAATGACGACTCTTCGGATAGGTCAGCCTTTTCGGTTAGAGCCCTGACGAGCTTTTCTACTATGGTCGTCATGGCATCTTCTTTCCCCTTACCCTTCCAGCCTTACTTCATCAGTAGTGCCATAGCTTTTGTCACGGTCGCCACAGCATTCTCAATTTTTGGATCAATAGGTTCATCCTCAGGATACATCTTGTCTTTCCCCTTAGCCTTATCAGAAATCACATTGACAGGCGCATCAGGCTCAGTAGGCTCGGGTTCAGCTGAAACTATCATGTGACCAGCCTCGAAGTCATAGACATCTTTAAAGACCTCAAAGCCGGGCCACATTTTCCTACCATACTCGATTGGTTCGAGCTCCCCTTTGTAAGGCCTCTTACCTTGGATTTCACAAGCAGTAACCATGTAGCAATAGCCTTAAGGGACGCGGCGATAGGCTTTTCTAGGCTTATTTTCCAGTCCAGCTCCATGGATAAGGATTTTTAGTTCCAATGCCTCAATAATTCCCTGTTCGTGTATTCCTCAACCTCTGCCAGGCCTATAACGAGACTTCTTCATTAGTTTGCCCATACCCGCGTGGAGGTAGCTGTGCCAAAGGGGAGGAGGTTTTTGAGCTTTACTAATCATGGCAATTTGGAGGCCTTTTTATAGATTAGCTTCGGCTTCCATAATGGCCATGACGGAAGCAGGATCGGCCTCTATAGTCACCATTCCGTCATCATAAATTAGCTTGATTTTTTGGTGTAGTGTGGAGGGTACTGCGCCCAAAGCATGGAGCCATGGTCGGCCAAGCAACAGAGAATAGGTAACAGGAATGTCAAGGACGGTGAAACGTACATTACTTGTGACACCTTCGATAGTGACTCCTGCCTCAAAAGTCCCGATTACATTGCGCTTTGAATCGTCATAAGCTCTAATAATCATGCTGGACCTTTCAAGCATGTCCTCTGACAGCCCCAGATGAGGAAGGATTTTTAGAGGGCATAGGTTTAGGGCGGAGCCATCATCCACCATGACGCACGGGATGACCTTATCGAGAATTTGAATCCGGATGAACAAGGCCCTATTGTGATCCCTTCCTTCATGCGTAAGATTAAAACTATCAAACATAATATGAGGCCCTTTTCTCGAGGGAATGCCTTCTCCTATCATGGCGCACATCTCAATGACCGAGGTGGTCGGATTAGCTTCCAGATCAAGGAGACGTTTGATCAAACCCTTGCGATGCCTTTTAGAGTCAATTACCAGTTGCCAGATGCTGTATCGGGCTTGGGTGTTTTTCAACTGGGTAATAAGGGGGTCAACCTCAAGACTGGTAGGGACAGGCGGAGGTAGAGAAGGGGGTCTTGCAGTAGTTCCAACTCTGCCAGGAATCGGGTCTTTATTTAGATGAAGATATCGGTCTTTCGGCTGATATACACGACAACTCTGGGTAATATTGAGAACATTATCGAGCAAGATGCTCTTGGTGGCTCCCGTCTCAAATAGGTACTGTTGCTCTTCGGAGTCTGAACTCGGGTCTTGTAGCTCATATTTATCCACACTAAAAAGGTCATGGTGATCAACCTTGAACAAGTTGGTGCTTAAGGCTTTGGTCTCTCGAGATATTTCCCCATCCTCATCAGAGCAGTTCTCCTTCGAAACAAAGGAATCTACGCTGAACAGTTGTGAGCACGAGATTTTGCAGTCTCGCTCGCGAGACGATGATGATGTGTACCCGATTTTGATACCTCGAAATAGAAGTTCTCTTTAGAATTTTTATTACCAAAATAATATTCCTTGTGAATTTTATAATTGGCAGAATCCAGTTCGGTGTGGCTAATAACGCGTCCGGTACGAGCTTGAACCGATGATTTACACCCAAATTAAATAATACCCATTAAAATATAATTAAAATTAAAAAGATACCTTTCCACCCACTATTAACCAACTTTTCCCGACTTTTTAGGCTTTTTGACCCGTTGATTGTCGGTATGCTGGAGAATGATGTCGCCACAGACATGATCCATGCCGCCGGCGGCATCACCATACCGCCGGCGACATCATCATGTCGTCGGTGGCATGGCCTAAAATGGGTCCCTCCATAGATAGCCTTTCGGCCACTTTCGGCGGAATAAGTCAAAAAGGTCTCAAAAAACACCCCAATTTGCCTATAAAAGGCACATAAAACTGCAAAAGAAAGGTGGGGGGACTGAAATTATAGAGGGAAGGAGCTAAAATTGGGCAATTTAGAGGCTGAAATCGAGAGAACATATTTTAGTGAGATAAGAACTAGAAAAGGCAGGAAAAAGGATTCTAATCCATTTTTCCCGATTTTTTTCTTCGAACTCTCTGATTGTGAGCTTAAATCAGTGGGTCTTTGGGTTAAATCAACTTGATAGAATTTAGAGACCTAAAACCTTTAAATTAACAATCAAATTATCGTTGCAAGCTCCCCGGAGGTGTTATTGTTTAGTTCACGAAGAGTTGGATTCACTACCCCGAGGTGAAAATCCTGAGTCTCATAGCTCTCTGGCATTATTATTATTGGTTTGCGCTAATTTTCGTTGATTGGTGCTCGTTGAGTTTTCGGTCACTTTGACTACATACAGCTGCTGCAAGAAATTGAAGTCGCCGGAGACATGCGATGTTGCCGGCTGTATCACCCATGCCGCAAGAGACATCGTTGATACCGCCGTTAGCATCGCATTCCCCAGAGACCTCGCTTTCTTGCGGGACCTTTTCTTTATGGTACTCAGAAAGCCCTGTGCATGTCTGTATGCTGATATCACCAGTGACATGATCGATGTCGCCGGCAGCATCATCCATGCCGCTAGCGACATCAACTGTGTCATCTGCGGCATCAGAAGCCCCATGGCGGCATGGCTTTCTGGACAGCAGTATTGTTTTCGTTTGTTTCCAAACTAATTTATTTTCTGAAAGCTAGGACCTATAGAGTAACGATGGAGGTTCGAAACCTCCTGAAAATAGACCCGCCCCACGACGAGTGGTATATTCACCTGTAATCCGATTAAAGCCACGAACGAATCTGAAATTTGGATAAAAATGGAATTTTCCCGTAAACGCCATTCAAACCTCATTTTAGCCATCCAATCGGGCTTTATGATATTATAAATAAAATATGCCATATACGTGTCAATCATCCTCTGCAGGTAGATGTATATTGGACATTCGGGTATTTCATTTGTTACGTAGGAAATGTACAGGCTTGAAAACCTTGTAATAATTTTACTTTCCGCACTTACTTTTCTTTTACAATTGTAAATATTTTATTTATCGCTTTAATTGCTTGATAAATGCGAAAATAACAAAATAACTAAAAATATGAATAAATAGGGTGGATTAAACCGATTAATAAAGAATGAAGTATCCTAACTTGGCCAAGTGAAAAGTAGATAACATCATCCGAACTCGGAATCTCTACTTGAGGTATGGTCCAACCACTCGGTGGGAAAATCATACCGAAAATTACTCGGTTGAGCTAAACCGGGTGGCGACTCTATTCTAAGTTCGGGATTTTGATCTCGTATCTTTTAAGCATTAAAATATGCAAA
Source organism: Euphorbia pulcherrima (assembly GCA_947683365.1). Taxonomy (NCBI): domain Eukaryota; kingdom Viridiplantae; phylum Streptophyta; class Magnoliopsida; order Malpighiales; family Euphorbiaceae; genus Euphorbia; species Euphorbia pulcherrima. Next base: position 14,444,398 of record CANTUS010000016.1, read on the forward strand.
ACCATTTTTTCAACCACATCACACTCATCCCCCCGACACACCAAAATGGGCCGGCTCGATCAGGTCCAGCCCCGCGCCGCAGCCGCTCGAATCGTCGTCCGCTCACAGTGGCGACTCTACTGGGGAACTCTTTTAAACTTGAATCTTCTTTCATAGTTTAAAATATTTTGATGATTTATTGAAATTATTGGCCAAATTTAAACTTCATTCCTTTTCTTATGACGTCTTGTCCTCATGCGCGTAGATAGTTCGGTAGTTTTAGGTACCCTATTTCATCCGAAAAGCTCACAAAGTATCACTCATGCCTTGTTGGAATTGAGGATACCTAGTGGGTTGATCACTCATTTTAACCAACACGTAAACTCCTATAATCGCGCCCATTTGGGTAGTGGTTGAGTAACTTGGTATCAAGGTAAACGAGAACCTTCTACATCAACAACCCTATACCAAAGCTGCGTTAGAAAAAAGCCTTAGCACATCATTCCCCTTAGGATTACCCAAAACGAATAAAATAATTGGGGCGCGCTTCTTTCGCCATTATCGGTGAAGCAGCCAAACTCCATCCTACCAAAGAGGTGTTATGCAGGAGTCATAAGGTTGGAACAGGGCCGATTCGCATGCTATGTGCTTTATGATCATACACCCCCATGCATCGGCTTTAAGAGCCGAAAATAAATCAACTTACCCTTATCACTTCCACCCATGGAAGAGGTTTAGCAACATACGTAGGACTTCTCTGGTGCCTTTATTGCGTCACCACATATCGCTATGTAAGATGTGAGGTACAAAAGTCCCACATATGTTGAAGGGATAAGCCAACACATTATCTCTAACCACGTCTTCGTGCAGCCATACATATCACGCACCGCTTCCATAAAAAACAAAAAAAAAGAGACATACATACATACCATCCATACCATTTACAACCCATTCATGGTCTGACCCACGGCTCATGATCCTAAACAGTCTTTCTCTTGAACCGAGACCTTCACAACCAGCCATGTCCCTTCTTCACAATGACAACCGTACCTCATCCAGAGGACAGGCTAGTCTTCCCCCCACCAAAGGAGCAACAGCTCACCCGCCGTCTCTTGGATCAGAGATCACCACCGCTATCATTCAGTTTCTGAACTCCGATCAGTTCTGAAACATCATTCAGGAGCTAGTGTGTGTCCATCAAGAAGGCCCTAGGAAGTCAGGACTTCGACCAGGTCATGCAATCTCCTGGCATGACACCCGCTGGGAATACACTCTAGCAATCACCCCTAACCGCTTACCCCGGACAAAGGGAAGGAGCCCAGAGTCCAATTCTTCCACCATTCTTTAGTACCTTACCACCAACTTTGGTCACCCCATCACAATTTAAGATCCCCGCTGCCCCGATGCTTCCTCAATACGACCAAGTCATGCAACACAAAGTTGAAGACTTCTTGCGTCAATTAATGACAGTAGGCTGCTATCAGAAAAAGGGAAGCGTCCAATCAGAGGAAGACCAGATCTTTCAAAACACTAACTCACTTACACCCCCTCCTCAAATTATGGTGGACCGAGAGACCTCTCAGAAATTGGCACCAGCTGCCATTATTCAGCCGAACGACGGTCTTAAGGGCAGAACAAATCCGTGGAAATTGCGGCTTAATATAAACTTCACCGGATTAAAAGAAGCCGGCATTCTTAAACTTCTCCATGAATTCAATCCCCCCATGAGAGAAGAAGGAAAAGGCTTTTACAGGTATCATATGTTGTCGGGTCACAACACCAATCATTGCAAAGCTTTGGTCCATACCATCCAACGACTGGTGGATGATAAGAAGATTACCGACCCTGAAAGGGCATCCTGCCCCTTACCAGAGTCTGGCAACCAGATGCGGATGATAAATCCCAGCTTTTCCAAAAAACGGAATGCGCCTCAAGATCTCATCAAGGCCATCTACTCCAATGGTAGGGGAAAATCACGCTCCGACGGTGAGGACGAAGAATCCCGATTTGCAATCCTTAGAGTTCAGACTTTTTAGCTCTATGAGAAACTTCCATTTTTCTTACTTATGTCATGTCTGTATCCTTTGATCAGCGTCTTCATATGAGCACATGTACGACACTTTCAGTATTTAAGATATTTTTATTGAATAAAATTAAGTTGAGTACATTACGTGGTAATTAAATCCAATAATTTAAACCATGTCAAACACATGAGAGATAATAAAGTGCTTAAAGACCATGATAATGCTTTTGCTCAGCGCAATAATCGGATTATTGAAACGCCATGGGTCTCTTCTAGAATTAACTCAACGGCCCTACAACGGTGCACCTTCAAGCCACCAAAGAAATATCAATCGGTCCCCTGAAATACAATAATCGCCCGCCTGTCGGTCTTCTACTGACTGGGCAAAAATTAGGGTTACACCTGACGGTCGGTATCCTGCAAACTGGCTGTACAAAAATTAGGGGATAAGTCAATAACGCCTGTTGAACTGAAAACCCGAAAAGGGCGGTTCAGACAAAAATTAGGGCACAAGAGAAAAAATGGTGAGATGTGAACTCAAAAACTTGTAAAGGCTGGTTAACACCAGGGGTTCCATTAATGGAAATGATTGCCAACATCTTGTACTCAAATTAGATTCACTCGATAAAAGTGTCTTTCGTGCTGAAACATCCGTGTTTGTGATTGTATGAATGTCTGGCGATCGAAGGATGGAAACATCATGAGTAAGCTTAATCGAAGACACTACACGCTCAAAGGTCGGAATAAGTCTGTTATAGCAAAAACCCGAAAGGACAGTCTATGCAAACGATAGGGTCAAATTCTGTGTTCCCCAGGCTCTGCAGAAAACCCCACAGCTTTTGATTATGGGTTGCCATTACAAAAACGGACGGAATGGTCGAAATCAGGTTGCTGGAAGATTGAAGCTGCCAGCGATGTGAGTGATACCGTCGGCGATGTGAGTGATACTGCCAGCGACATAGCGATACCGCCGGCGATATAGTGATACCTCAGGCAATATAGGATCAATTTATGCGATATGGGTGATGCCGCCAGCGGCATTGAGTTAATTTTCTGGGCGGCATCAAAAGCGTTTCTGCCATTCCAGACCTGTACTAAACCTGTAAACAATCCTATGCTCTGTTTCCAATGCCTTATCAAATAGCAATTCATTTTTCATTCAAAATAAAAGCCCGAAGGTGCAAAATCACCCAAAATATCCTAAAATCAAACCCCAATGTATCGAGGGTACAAACTAGGAGCTCAAAAGCAAAATAAAACTAAGCATGCCCGCCACTACCGGCTGGGCGAGATGAAATGTTATCAGGACCTGCAAACCAGTTGTCAACATCATCCTCGTCTTCCTCCCTTCCCTCTGTCATAGGGACACTACTGGACTCCTCAGCTGCAGTAAACGCACGTCGACCGGCAGACATCTTGATCCCCCTACGACTGGTGCCTCCGGGGTACGCGCGATCCAAGTTTTGCTTACTCCTCCTTTTCTGGGCGGTGGCTGCCAGCTGACCCTCAAGATCACTCATGCGATGCTGTAGGACCGCAATCTCCTCCTCATACCGCTGTCGGGCTACGTAAGCATCAGACAAAGAAAGGGCCAAGAAATCCTGCAAATCGGAGAAAATATCAGCCTTGCATATCATGTATAAATACATATATCCCATCTTAACATGGGCATAAAATACCTGAACGAGGAGCGACTGCCCAATAAGGGTATCCCGAAGAACAAAATTATTCTCCGCAAGTTGCTCCACGTGACTCCGTGCCACCTGGAAAATCCAAAAAACAAATCCTCAGACGACTGCATCCAGGGCTTAATAAGAAAATAATTATTAGGTCTTACGTAGGTAGCATTTTCAAGCATGAAAATCAGGGCTTGTCGGCTCGAGCCAACATTCCTATGAGAGAATTCGCCTCGGGAGTTCATCAATAGGAAGGTGGTTTCCAACGGATTGACCATTCTCCCCTCCACGAAGTTTATGCCCTCTGGCACGCCATAATGTCAGGTCCCACTTTAGTTATCCCGACCCCTCTTTCTCGCGGGTTCCTGCAAAATGTGAAACTCACATGTCAACAACGTCCCTAAATGACTTTAAAATCATACACACAAGTACAATTATACCTCGAAAGAACGTTGCTCCCCTTGGGATATCGGCACGTTCCCGCCAGCTATGTCCGCACCTACCTCGTCCTCCCCCTCAGGGTCGACCGCAACGTCCCCTTCCAGCGCTTCATCCTCATCGTCATCCTCCTCATCAATGTCCACAACGCCTTTGAGGCGCCTCTTCTCATCCTCTAACCGCTACTCGTTGTGATACTCAATTGTATTGTTGCCGTGTATGTGAGGACACACAGGGAGTAGACGCTGAAGAAGCTGCTCGTAGAGGCCAGGAACACTAGGGATTACTCGGCCATTCCCTTCAATATAATCAGCTTTATCGGCCTCGGTAGAGATCACTAAAAGAGGCCACTATAAGCCCCGGGGAGGTTCGGCAGACACCGATCTAGCAGCAACCGGAAGGGACCTCCAGCCCCGGATGCGCTCGCCCAGATACCACTGCTGGGACAGGGGGCACTCGATCATAAACCGGCGGTCATCCACCTCCCTCTGAAACCTTGCAACCTCAGCCAAGTTCTCCACCCCATCGAACGAGTCCAAGACGAGCTACATCAAAACAACCAACGTAGGTCCATAGACGAAAAAAAAAAAAAAGAATAAAATAAAATAAAATATATATATATATATATATATATATATAAATTGCATATCGAGCTCAACCGCGCGCCCCTTAGGACCTCCCTATATTGTGTAGGGTACTTGGCCTTCCCACTGATACCCCCGCACCAGCGAGCAAGGAAATGAGAGCCCGACGGCACAACCTTTTTAAACTCCACTGGCGGGAGGATCTGATGCTCAAAAGCCCAGACCTGCATAAATAACGACCAATCAATTCAAAAAATGCCATGCAATAAATGACAACACATGTTATCAAGGGAAATATTCCCGAAAAGCTATACCTGGAGTAGCAAGTGGCAAAGGCGAAGGGCTTTCTCATTCTTCCGGGCTCCCACATCCAGCCCATGGTACAACTGGGCCAAGATGGCCGTCGACCAATTCTTCCTCTTGATTCCCGACACATCTTCTACTGCAGTTATAAGCACCTAGTTGATCTTACTCCCCGAGATTAGAAAGAACAGCATAGTGAGTAGTGAGATCACGAAGGAACGAACACAAGCCTCCCTCTCTTCCTCGGGCACCACATTCACCCGGGTTCAATGGTGGTACAACTCACCATAGGACAGCCGCCCAAAAATAGGCTTCAGACCGAACAACTCCTTTACCCGCCTCACCACGGGCCTCTCAACATGGTACTTGTCCATGTAGACGTCAAAATGTATAACCTCATCCATCCAAGGAAGGCCAGTCATGGCTACCACATCAGAAGGGGTAATTGTAGCTTCCCCAAAGGAGAAATGGAAGGTATGGGTGGTCTCGGACCACCTTTCAGCCAAGGCCGTTACTACAGAATGAGGAAGCTTAGGCATCAACATGGGCATGATCCACGCCAAATCCCCAAACCCTGTCTCGTTAATCGCAAGCGCGAGCTTAGGATCGTTCTCTGAGATATGGTGCCGCCATTCATCGATGGTGCCCATCCCCCCTGTGTAAGTCAATTCGTATGGCTGCAAGGTTGAAAACAAAACGGATCAGTTTTGCTTATTTTTGTCAGAAAAGCTGCTAATGTCGCCTCTGTTGACAGCGATATCGCCGGCGGCATCAACCCATACCGCCAGCGGCATGGTTCATGTTGCTAGCGGCATCACCTTAAACAGAAGCGACATCAGACTCCCATAAAGCCTTTTGTAAGGACTGATGCCGCCAGCAACAACACTGATGCCGCCAGCGGCATCACTAAGTGCGGGCAAAACCAGTTTTCTCCCTAAATCGCACCCATCGTGCCAAAAATCACAAAAATCACAATCAATCGAACAACAAGCCCAAAAAGGTAGAAATCGATCCTAAAGCATGCAATGTGACTGATCTATTCCACATTTTAAACCCCTATCATGACATGTTTTCAAATCTAAAGCAAAATCAAATCGAATTCGAAAAGAAGTAACTCGGGTTTTTGTGAGATTACCTGGACATAACAGAGGTGTTTCTCCTTCTTCGGAGTTAGATTGGTGATAGGAGAGTTAATGCCATAGCCATACATTTTGGCCGTCTCCTTCAAGCCATATGCAGTAGGAACGGAAAGGATTTTCAATCCCTCAACGGAAGAATCGGGCAGGCTCTCCCTAGCCTTGGATTTGCCCCTGAAAGCCTTGCTAATTCTCTTCATAATTTCAAAAACAAAGGAAGAAATCAAAAAGCTTTGGAAGAGAAGAGAGGGGGATGCGGTTTATGAATAGTGAGGAAGAAGGGAAGTTCCATTCCCTTTTATAAACTGCCGCACGGAATTCGAGGAGTTTTGATTTATCTGAAACTGTTCGTCCATGCCGCTGGCGACATCAACTCATGCCACCGGCTTATCATTCATGACGCCGGCGATATCGACACTTTTAGTTTAAATTTTGAAATTATCTGACCAGTCAAAGCTGCCACGTGGCCTCCATACCGCCGGCGATATTAACCCATGCCGCCGGCGACATCGCCTCATTTAGTTCAAATTTTGAAATTATCTGACCAGTCAAAGCTGCCACATGGCATCCATGCAGCCGGCGATATTAACCCATGCCGCCGGCAATATCAGTCATGTCGCCGGCGACATCGCCTCATTTAGTTTAAATTTTGAAATTATCTTACCAGTCAAAGCTGCCACGTGGCATCCATGCCGCCGGCGATATTAACCCATGCCGCCGGCTATATCAGTCATGCCGCTGGCGATATTGCCCCTCCAAATTAGATCTTCAAAACAAGCCCAACCGAAGGGCGATCTCATCGAAGTGAAAGTCCGACCAAAGGACAATCACTATACCAAAATACAAAAGCCTAACCGAAGGGCGATCTCTTTAAAATGAGCCCAACCTAAGGGCGGTCTCTTCAAAAAAGCCCAACCGAAGGGTGATCTCTTCAAAATAAGCCCAACCGAAAGGCAATCTCTTCAAAGTGAAAGTCCGACCAAAGGACAATCACTATATCAAAATACCAAAGCCCACCCGAAGGACGATCTCTTCAAAACAAGCCCAATCAAAGGGCGATCTCTTCAAAACGAGCCCAACCGAAGGGCAATCTCTTCAAAGTGAAAGTCTGACCAAAGGACAATCACTATATCAAAATACAAAAGCCCACCCGAAGGGCGATCTCTTCAAAACAAGCCCAACCGAAGGGCGATCTCTTCAAAATGAGCAACCCAAGGGCGACCTCTGCAAAACAAGCCCAACCGAAGGGCAATCTCCTCATTCAAAGTGAGCCCAACCAAAGGGCGACCTCACAAAATAAGAGCCCAACCGGAGGGCTATCTCTTCGAAGCAAAAGTCTAATCGAAGGACAAATCATTGCACCAAACAAAAGCCCGACTAAAGGGCGACCTCATCAAAGTGAAAGTCCGGCTAAAGGACAATCACTATACCAAACGAGAGCCCGACTAAAGGGCGACCTCATCAAAGTGAAAGTCCGACCAAAAGACAATCAATATACCAAACACAAGCCCAACCAAAGGGCGATCTCATCGAAGTGAAAGTCCGACCAAAGGACAATTACTATACCAAAATACAAAAGCCTAATCGAAGGGCGATCTCTTCAAAGTGAGCCCAACCGAAGGGCGATCTCTTCAAAGTGAGCCCAATTGAGGGGCGATTTCATCGAAGTGAAAGTCCGACCAAAGGACAATCACTATACCAAAATACAAAATTGGAGGGCAATCTCTTCAAAATGAGCCCAATCGAAGGGCGATCTTTTCAAAATGAGCCCAATCAGAGGGCGATCCCTTCAAAATGAGCCCAATTGAAGGGCGATCTTTTCAAAATGAGCCCAATTGAAGGGCGATCTCTTTAAAATGAGCCCAACCAAAGGGCGAGCTCACAAAATAAGAGCCCAATCGGAGGGCAATCTCTTTGAAGCGAAAGTCTAATCGAAGGACAAATCACTACACCAAACAAAAGCCCGACCGAAGGGCGATCTCTTCAAAGTGAAAGTCCGACCAAAGGACGATCACTATATAAAACAAAAGCCCAACCGAAGGGCATTCTCTTCAAAATGAGCAACCCAAGGGCAACCTCTGCAAAACAAGCCCAACCGAAGGGCAATCTCCTTATTCAAAGTGAGCCCAACTGAAGGGCGACCTCACAAAATGAGAGCCCAACCAAAGGGCTATCTCTTCGAAGCAAAAGTCCAATCGAAGGACAAATCATTGCACCAAACGAAAGCCCGACCAAAGGACGATCTCTTTAAAGTGAAAGTCCGACCAAAGGATAATCACTATACCAAACACAAGCCCAATCGAAGGGCGATCTCTTTAAAACAAGCCCGACTGAAGGGCAATCTCTTCAAAGTGAGCCCAACTGAAGGGCGATCTCTTCAAAACGAGCCCAACCGAAGGGTAATCTCTTCAAAGTGAAAGTCCGACCAAAGGACAATCTCTTTAAAGGGGCAAACAGTCGATAAAGCGTAAGTCCGACCAAGGGACGAACAGTCGACAAAGCGTAAGTCCGACCAAGGGACGAACAGTCGACAAAGCGTAAGTCTGACCCAGGGACGAATAAACGCAAAGCATATGTCCGACCAAGGGATGAACAGTCGACAAAGCATAAGTCCGACCAAGGGACGAACAGTCGACAAAGCGTGAGTCCGACCAAAGGACGAACGATCGACAAAGCGTGAGTCCGACTAAGGGATGAATGATCGATAAAGTGTGAGTCCGACCAAGGGACGAACAGTCAACAAAGCGTAAGTCCGACCAAGGGACGAACAGTCGATAAAGCATAAGTCCGAACAAGGGACGAACAGTCGACAAAGCGTGAGTCTGACCAAGGGACAAACGATCGACAAAGCGTGAGTCCGACTAAGGGAAGAATGATCGATAAAGCATGAGTCCGACCAAGGGACGAACGATCGATAAAGCATGAGTCCGACCAAGGGATGAACAGTCGATAAATCATAAGTCCGACCAAGGGATGAACAGTCGACAAAGCATAAGTCCGACTAAGGGACGAACAGTCAGCAAAGCGTAAGTCTGACCAAGGGACAAACAGTCGATAAAGCGTAAGTCCGACCAAGGGACGAACAATCGACAAAGCGCAAGTCCGACCAAGGGACGAACAATCGTCAAAGTGTAAGTTCGAAACAATCGACAAAGCGTAAGTCCTACCAAGGAACGAATAATCGACAAAGCGTAAGTCCGACCAAGGGACGAATGATCGATAAAGTGTGAGTCCGACCGAGGGACGAACGATCGATAAAGCGTGTGTCCGACCAAGGGACAAATAAATGACAAAGCGTGAGTCCGACCAAGGGACAAACAAATGACAAAGCATAAGTCCGACCAAGGGACGAATAATCGACAAAGCGTAAGTCCGACCAAGGGACGAACAATCGACAAAGCGTAAGTCCAACCAAGGGACGAACAATCGATAAAGCGTAAGTCCGACCAAGGGATGAACGATTGACAAAGCGTGAGTCCGACCAAGGGACGAACGATCGATAAAGCGTGAGTCCGACCAAGGGACAAACAAACGACAAAGCGTAAGTCTAACCAAGGGATGAACAATCGACAAAGCGTAAGTCCGACCAAGGGATGAATAATCGATAAAGCGTAAGTTCGACCAAGGGACAAATAATCGACAAAGCGTAAGTCCGACCAAGGGATAAACTAGTCATCCCTCACGTATCATTCCTATCCCTTGCTCTTTTGTGTGATCATACTGACCTATGGGAGCAGTGATCCCCCGAGGGGCAGCCTGTGAGCATGGGATTTTGCAGTCCCTCTCGCGAGACGATGATGACGTGTACCCGATTTTGATACCTCGAAATAGAAGTTCTCTTTAGAATTTTTATTACCAAAATAATATTCCTTGTGAATTTTATAATTGGCATAATCCAGTTCGGTGTGGCCGATAACGCGTCCGGTAGGAGCTTGAACCAATGATTTGCACCCAAATTAAATAATACCCATTAAAATATAATTAAAATTTAAAAAGATACCTTTCCACCCACTATTAAACCACTTTTCCCGACTTTTTAGGCTTTTTGACCCTTTAATTATCGGTATACTGGAGAACGATGTCGCCACCGACATGATCCATGCCGCCGGTGGCATCACCATACCGCCGGCGGCATGGCCTAAAATGGGTCCCTCCACAGACAGCCTTTCAGCCACTTTCGGCGGAATAAGTCAAAAAGGTCTCGAAAAGCACCCCAATTTGCCTATAAAAGGCACCTAAAACTGCAAAAGAAAGGTGGGGGGACTGAAATTATAGAGGGAAGGAGATAAAATTGGGCAATTGAGAGGCTGAAATCGAGAAAATAGATTTTAGTGAGATAAGAACTAGAAAAGGAAGGAAAAAGGATTCTAATCCATTTTTCCCAATTTTTCTTCTTTGAACTCTCTGATTGTGAGCTTAAATCTGTGGGTCTTTGGGTTAAATCAACTTGATAGAATTTAGAGACCTAAAACCTTTAAATTAACAATCAAATTATCGTTGCAAGCTCCCCGGAGGTGTTATTATTCAATTAATGAAGAGTTGGATTCACTACCCCGAGGTGAAAATCCTGAGTCTTATAGCTCTTTGGCATTATTATTATTGGTTTGCGCTAATTTTCGTTGATTGGTGCTCGTTTTTGAGTTTTCGGTCACTTTGACTGCATACTGCTGCTGCAAGAAATTGAAGTCGCCGGAGACATCCGATGTTATCGGCTGTATCACCCATGTCGCAAGAGACATCGTTGATACCGCCGTTAGCATCGTATTCCCTAGAGACCTCGCTTTCTTGCGGGACCTTTTCTTTACGGTACTCAGAAAGACCTGTGCCTGTCTGCATGCTGATGTCGCCCGTGACATAATCGATATTGCCGGCGGCATCATCCATGCCACCGGCGACATCAACTGTATCGTCGGCGGCATCAGAAGCCCCATGGCGGCATGGCTTTCTGGACAGCAGTATTGTTTTCGTTTGTTTCCAAACTAATTTATTTTCTGAAAGCTAGGACCTATAGTGTAACGATGGAGGTTTGAAACCTCCTATAAACAGATCCGCCCCACGACAAGTGGTATATTCACCTGTAATCCGATTAAAGCCACGAACGAATCTGAAATTTGGATAAAAATGGAATTTTCCCGTAAACGCCATTCAAACCTCATTTTAGCCATCCAATCGGGCTTTATGATATTATAAATAAAATATGCCATATTCGTGTCAATCATCCTCTGCAGGTAGATGTATATCGGACATTCGGGTATTTCATTTATTACGTAGGAAATGTACAGGACTTAAAAACCTTGTAATAATTTTACTTTCCGCACTTACTTTTCTTTTACAATTGTAAATATGTTATTTATCGCTTCAATTGCTTGATAAATGCGAAAACAACAAAATAACTAAAAATATGAATAAATAGGGTGGATTAAACCGATTAATAAAGAATGAAGTATCCTAACTTGGCCTAATGAAAAGTAGATAACATCATCCGAACTCGAAATCTCTACTTGAGGTATGGTCCAACCACCCGGTGGGAAAATCGTACCGAAAATTTCCCGGTTGAGCTGAACCGGGTGGCGACTCTATTCTAAGTACGGGATTTTGATCTCGTATCTTTTAAGCATTAAAATATGCAAAACCATTTTTTCAACCACATCACACTCATTCCTCCGACACACCAAAATGGGCCGGCCCGACCGAGTCTGGCCCCGTCCCGCAGCCGCCCGAATCGTCGTTCGCTCATAACAGTGCTTTTCTCTCAGCTTTCTTTCTTTTTGCCATGAATGGTTTAGACCTGCAGTTCTCTTGCTTTGGTTGGTTAGGATCAATTTTCATTCCCTAAATAGAGTTAACTCCCGGGTTGGCTTGATTGATAAGGTCAAAAACTAAGCAAGATGGTAGCCCCAAACCGATGACCAGGATAGAGTTACTACTGTCTGGCCCCAGAGCAAGGAGGTCGAAGACTATGGCTTTGGGTAAACCAGATTGGACCATTCCAACCTTACTTTCAAAGTTCGGTAAAGGGTTATTCATAGTGCTCGGGGCTTTATCTGGTTCAACAATCTTTGCCTTACTAACCAACCGCTAAATAGCTGAGAGCAGGGCCTTTCAATTGTTGGTTTGGAGCCCCACCTGAATGTGATAATTACAGAAGTTATTCTTATCTTCAGGTCTAGGTGGCTTGTATTCCTGAAGGGACTGTATAAAAACTGCTTCACTCAGGCCTCGGAAGTTGACCCGCAGGAGCAATTTGTAGGGGTTGGTCAAAACAAAAGGGGGGCGAGGAGGTTGGACTGTGGCAATCATTGATGGAGCCGGATTAGCTATAAGTGGCATAGTGGGGGCGTGAGAAATGGCTTGTATTGCAGTCGGTGTTTTTGGCTTAGCCGGTGCTAGGGTTGAGCTTCGTTCTTCCTGAACCATGGTTTCCCCGCTCTCTCGGCCTTTTCACATTCTGCCTCATGCTTAATTTTCTCAGCTTTCTCAAACACAACCTTGTAAGAAAGAAAGGAATCTATAGCCATTTCCTTGCGGAACAGGGGGAGAGACCCTTCGAGGAGTTTGACAATCATTTCCTCAAGGCTAAGCTTGGACTTCATCAAGACTTGAGTCGACATCCACCTATTGAAGTAATGCTGAAAGGTTTTGTTGGGCATTTGACGGACCCTCTCAAGATGTTGGAGGGTCTTCTCCATCATAGTATTAAAACTATAATGCACTTTTAATGCCTCAGATAAGAGAGTCTAGTCAGCGACAATATGCTGCGGCAAAGTGTGATACCACTCGAGTACAGGTCCCCAACGGGAACAAGGAAACATCTCAGTCAGCACCTTATCACTCAGCTTCTTTACGCGCATCACTCTTTCATACATTATGATGTGAGAGGCAGGTGCTCCTAAGCTATGGTAATGAGCCATGTTTAGTATAGTAAAATTATCGGGGACCCAATCCTCATCCCTCTTAGGTTTTTTATTAGTGATGAGGCGGTTGATGTAAGCTTGGATCTCTAGTGTCACGCCCGGAGATTGCATGATCAGGTGTCGTGCCCAGAGAATTTGCGACCTAGTCATTGATGGTTTGAGCAGCTATCATTTGCCGAACAAAAGCGGTTACCTCAGGTGTCACGCCCGGAGGTTGCGTGACCTGGTCGTTGAATGTCGGAGGCAGCGTAGGGCGAATAGTCTGATGGCTAGCAAATGGATTTTGGGGGTAGGTAGTGCCTTTAGGATTTACGATGAACTGCAGAGGTGTGAAGGAGGGTAGTGGCTGAGATACTGGGCTTTGGTGATTGAATTTCAGAGGAGTGGAGCTTTGGGCGAAGGGTCTCGGGTTGAAAAGCACAACTGGTGGAGTGGTCGAAGTCGACAAGGGAGCTTAAGTCTGCCCAAACTGGAATGGACTCATCAAGGGTTGGGTTGATTGAAACACAGGTGCGATGGGTCTCGCCTCTACTAAACTGGTTAATATTTGTGTTAAATCATTCGGGGCCTGAATGTCAGATGCCGATACTTGATCGGAATTTCTGACTTCTACAGCTCGCTTAACTGCTGCCTGAACCGTAGTTTGGATAGAAGCTTGGAAAGCATCGGAGTTCAGGAATTACATCATAGCACTGGTAAAGTCAAAACCAGGGGGTGGTTGGGATCCTGTTCCCGAGCTAGAAGTGGGACCAAAGGGTTCTTCTAGAGGAGGGGTCCCTTCATTTCTTGGGAAAACATGGTTGGTCGAGAGGGACTTTGGCTCAACTGAACTTGTTCTAAATCTGATTCCTCGCTAGAATTGGTGTGGGGAATTCCTTTGACTTTTGTGGTGACAATCAGGGTCAGAGGATGACGTATCAGGCGATGCATAATCCTTTTCCAAGCCGGGATGCGACGGTTAGTGCGCATCCTCCTATCTGAAATAGTAGGCAGTGGATCAGACCATGAATGGGTTGTGAATGGTATGCATGGTATGCATGCCTTTCGTGCCTTGGGAATGATGTGTAATGCGCATGGCTTTACATAGATGTGGTTAGAGATGACGTGAAGGCTTATCCCTCCAATATACGTGGGACATTTGTACTTCACGTCATACATAGCGATATGTGGTGACGCAATGGAGGTACAAGAGAAGTCCTACGTATGTTGCTAAACTTCTTCCACGGGTGGAAGTGGTAAGGGTAAGCGGATTCGTTTTTGGCTCTTAAAGCCGATGCATGGGGGTGCATGATCATAGAGCACATAGCACGTGAATTGTCCCTCTTCCAACCTTATGACTCCTGCGTAACGTCTCTTTGGAAGAATGGAGTTTGGCCTCTTCACCGGTAATGGCGAAAGAAGCGCGTCCCAATTGTTTTATTTATTTTGGTTAATCCTAAGGGGGATGATGTGCTAAGGCTTTTTCTAGCGCGGCTTTGGTATAGGGTTGTTGATGTAGAAGGTTCTCGTTTACCTTGATTTCACGTTACTCAACCACTACCTAAATAGGTGCGGTCGTAGGAGTTTATGTGTTGGTTAAAATGAGTGATCCACCCACTAGGCATCCTCAATTTCAACATGGCATGAGTGATACTTCGCGAGCTTCTCGGATGAAATAGGGCACCTATAATTACCGAACTATCTACACACGTGAGGATAAAACACTATAAGAAGGAATGAAGTTTTAATTTGGCCAATGATTTCAATACATCATCAAAATCTTTTAAACTTTATGAAAGAAAGTTCAAGTTTAAAGAGATAATAATCCCCAGCAGAGTCGCCACTGTGAGCGGACGACGTTTCGCGCGGCGGCAGCGGGGCCGGGCCTTTTCAGGCCTTTCATTTATGTGACGGGGAGATGAGTGTGATGTGTTTGGAAAATGATTTTTGCATATTTTAATGCTCGAAAGGTGCAAGATCGAAATCCCGTACTTAAAATAGAGTCGTCACCCGGTTCAGCTCAACCGGAAAATTTTCGGTACGATTTTCCCACCAGGTGGTTGGACCATACCTTAAGTAGAGATTCCGAGTTCGGATGATGTTATCTATTTTTCATTGGGCCAAGTTAAGATACTTCATTCTTTCTTAATCGGTTTAATCCACCCTATTTATTTGTATTTTTAATTATTTTATTATTTTTGCGTTTATCAAGCAATTGAAGTAATAAAAAAAATATTTACAGCAACGAAAGAAAAAATAAGTGCGGAAAATAAAATTATTACAAGATTTTCAAGTCCTATACATTTTTCTATACCATGAATAAAGTACCTGAATATCCAATATACGTCCGCCTGTGGAGGATTGTTAGCACAGATATAGCATACTTTATTTACAGTATTATAAAGCCCGGTCAGATGGCTAAAATGGGACTTGAACAGCTTTTTCGTGAAAATTCCATTTTAAAACGATTTTTAGGCTCAATCATTATTTTAACCGGATTATAAATGAAAATAAAACTGCTGTTCAGAAAGTCATATCGCTGACGATACAATTGATGCCGCTGGCGACATGAATGATGTCGCTGGCGACATGGTTGATGTCGTCGGCGATATTAATTATGTCACCGGCGGTATCAGCCTGTAGGCAGCAGAGGTGGCAGTAAAAATGACCAAAAACCCAAAAATGAATATAAATTGACAAAAATTAACACAAGTCAGTAGTATTAATGCCAAAGAGCTATGAGACTCAGGATTTTTACCTCGAGGTCGTGAATCCACCTCTTCGTGAACCGAAGAAAACACCTCCGGGGAGCTTGTTACGACGATTTAACGATAAATTTAAGTGCTTTTTGGTTTCTAAATCCAATTAAGCTGATTTTAACTTTAAAGACTTATTGATTTCAACTCGCAATCAGATAATTCAAAGAAGAAAAAACTAGGAAAAATGGATTTGAATCTTTTTTTTCTGTTTTATCTAATTCTTATCTCACTAGAATCTATTCCCACATTAAAATCTTAACATTCAATTCCCTCTCCTTCTCACCTTTAAAATGCAGCTCAAGGTGTATTTTTATAGGTGAAATGGGGTACTTTATGAGGCCTCTTTTAATAATTCCGCCGAAAGTGGCAGAAAGGCTGTCTGTGAATGGACCCTTTTCGGATCATGCCGCCGGCGGTATGACCGATGTCGCCGGCGGTATGGTGATACCGCCGACGGCATGGATGATGCCTCTGGCGGCATCAGCCTTAGCATACCGATAGCTAATGGGTCAAAAAGCCAAAAAAGTCGAGAAAAGTAGTTTAATAGTAGGTAAAAAGGCATCTTTTTGACTTTTAATAATATTTTAAAGGGTATTTATTATTTGGGTGTCAATCATCGGTTCAAGCTCCCACCGGACGCGTTATCGGCCACGCCGAACTGTATTCTACTAAATAAAAATTCGCGAGGAATATTATTTTGGTAATAAAAATTCCAAGGAGAATTTTTAATTTGAGGCATTAAAATCGGGTACACATCATCATCGTCTCGCGAGAGGGACTGCAAAATCCCGTGCTCACACAAGTCAATATGAAAATATAGTATAAATAATAGAAAATGTATTACCCCTCTAAAAGATGGGAAAACATTTTCCTTTCATCTATCACATTCACTTTCTCCATTTCGCCTCAACCATCAACTCCATCATTTCTTCTGTATCACCACCACAGTTGCCACCATCACCATCACCGCCTCCACCCACCTCACCACCGTCGCCGCCATCACCACCACCTCCACTATCTCCTCCACTGAATTTTCACCACCACTATCTTTACTTTCATTTCCGACTCTGCTTTCACCAACATCATCTCTACTTTCATCTCTACCTCTAGAGCCACTACCACCGCCACCGTTGTTGTCTATGTATATTCGACATTTATCATTACTGTTATCTCGTACCATTTTCAATCCACCTCCACCTATATTATTTCTATGTAAAAATATTAATTGTTCTACACGATTTGATTTTCATAAAATTATAATTCAATATTTCACATATTTTATTATTTTTATATAAATATGATCGAAAATGTAAATATATTAAAATAAACAATATTAAGTACTTAAATTTTATAGTTAGAAAATGTTTCCAATATTTTAAACAAACATCAGAATATATTTTTCACTGTTGGGGTCAAACACAGAAATATATTTTATTTTTCTATAAAATATTTTTTCTTATATAATATTTTTCCCTGCATATTATTTTCTTGCAAATAAATAGAGCCTAAGTTACCAAATAGCCCAACAAATACAAATTGCTCTTTTTATAGTATCATTGTCTATAGTGGACAACTATACACACCATTAAGAGACAGTAAGCCCTCAACAAAAACTCTAGAAGCTTTACTTTATAAGAAAATTTGAATTTTTTAATAGTTATTAATATTATAAATAATAAATATGTTGTGATTTTTACAGAAAATTACATAATTGAAATTAGGTTTGACCTAAATTATATTCAGTAACCCATCACTTTAATATTGGGTTAGAAGTAGTTTGTTAGGGTAAGTGTGGAGTTGAATATTATTCCATATAGAAAGTTAATGAGTTAAGTGAATGATATATAATTGAGAAGAGTCCATTAACTCATCACCTTAAAGTTTTGGGTTAGATATGGTGTCAAATCTATGAAGTATATCATTAATTTACGTACTCATTATCCCCTAGATCAAAAGCTCGCGAATCCTAATAAAATATATATTATTTAATATATATATTATTAACTTAAGCAAGCGAGACCCTATTTAAATTTTAAAACTAAAATCAACCGCATTATATACTTTAATCGAACCTATTCATAAATGAATTTGTCTAAAACGGACATGAACCAGCTCACGAGTACAAGTAAGTGCCCAATCAATGGCATCCATAAAACAAAAAGAAAAATAGATTAAACAAATCACATGAGCGACTTGAATCAGATCTCACACGTATAGAGAAAGTAGATTCAGTTAGTCCAAACAAAAAAACCAACCAGGCGAAAGAAAGCTGTCCTCGACCTTTTCCGAAAACCCCAAACCACTTGACAATCTTCGTTTATTCCGCCACTGTCCGTTTCTGTTCCTTATCCTCTTTATAATGCTCACTCTTCTCTGCAATTCACTCTCCCTCTCCTCCTTTCAGCCATGAATTCCTCCGCCGTCGCCACCACCCTCTCTAATCGGAAAAAGATCAACGGTATTCCCTTGGACGGCGTCGAAATGGTCGCCGCCAAAAAGACTGTCAATGCCAATGGTGGGCACTACACTGTTTACGGATTTGACCCTTCTTTTATGAGATGGACGGTCCCTGATGCGGTCAATGTGGTTAAACACCATTGGTTGCTGTGTTTTTTTGCTGTTGGGTTGCTGTTTTTTATGGCCGTTGAATACAACCTTCGTATGGTTCCGGCGTCTTCTCCGCCGTTTGATTTGGGTTTTCTTGCCACTAGCTCCCTCCATGGCTTGCTTTCTTCCTGGCCGGAGCTTAACACCTTATTGGCTGCTCTTAATACGGTATTTATTTTCAGATTTTGCAGATTTATGTTTCGTTTTGTTTCTGATTTCTTGATTTGCATTCAATATAAAAATATGGTATTCCTTGTTATAATTGAATTGTGCAATAGGGCTTGTATGGTATTGCTTTTGTACCTGTTGTCCGTCCCATAAGTTGCTCTCACTAACTTTTTACAAAACTACATATTTTAGCTTTGTACAACACATTTTGGTACTTCATACTAATTAATTAGGAACCGCCTGATTTATTTTTTCTAAAATTAATTTTGTTGCTTCTGGAAAAAGCTTGAATGGAGCTTTTCAGAAATCAGAAACGCAGTCCGTGAAAGCACAGCCAAACTGACCCTAATCTATTGAAAACTGATGCTTTTACGTGATTCTAAATGTTAGGTGTTTGTTGGGATGCAAACCACGTATATATTGTGGACATGGCTGATAGAAGGCAGGCCAAGAGCCACCATTTCTGCTCTTTTCATGTTCACTTGCCGTGGGATTCTTGGCTACTCCACTCAGCTTCCTGTGCCCGAGGTAAACTTCTTGCCTAACATTTTGTCCCTTTCTTTTCCGGTTTAAAAGATTCCAACTTTTTTAATGGATTTTCTGTGCCAACCCATCCATGTATTGTAATTTGCTGGTTAATTGGTTTAGTTAATGAGTAAGTCTGATTATTATGGCACAACCCTTTTTGTTGAAATGTGAAAGATTGGATCTTTTTGTAAAAATAGGTGTATTTTTGTGTTTTTTTTTGTCTGAGCTTCTTTTATTGTGAAGTCACGGATAGTTGTTGCAACTCCACTTTAGGGTTAATTGGAAACAACCTCTCTGTAATTACAGGGGTAAGGCTGCGTAGACCCGACCCCCCTTACCCCGCTTGTTTGGGAGCCTTGTTAGGCGGTGGAGTAATGTTGTTGTTGATGATGTTGTAGGGTAGAAGAGGTAAAAGATTGGATCTTTTCGTAAAAATAGGTGTGCTTTGTGTAGTATTGTATTTGTATCATATGTTTTGATAGAAGGGGTGGATAATTTGGTGATGGGTTTTGATTGAATCAGGGATTTCTAGGATCTGGAGTGGATTTTCCAGTAGGGAATGTGTCGTTCTTCCTATTTTTCTCAGGACACGTTGCAGGGTCAATGATAGCATCATTGGATATGAGAAGAATGCAGAGGTGGGAATTGGCTTGGACTTTTGATTTGCTTAATTTTCTACAAGTTGTGCGGTTGCTCGGCACTAGAGGTCATTATACCATTGACTTGGCTGCCGGTGTTGGTGCCGGTATTCTATTCGATCTATTGGCTGGCAAATATGAGGAGATGAAGAGAAAAGAAAAACTCACTGCTAAAGAGGCTTTCTTTAGTTGATCCATTGTACAAACAAGTAGCTTAAACTGTCACAAAACTTGCTAAAATGTTTGGAAAGCTAATCTAGATCCTTGATCATTTAAAAACTTGGTTGCATAGGCATTGTTGCGGGTGTTTTTACTTGTATATTTTTTGTTTAATCAATTTTATATTCGCCAGATAATGACGAAAAGGACATCTTTGTGGCATTTAAGATATGAATTGGTTGGTTATGTTTGTTAGGATGTTGAGTCACATGGTTATTTTGAGCTATGCCGTCCATAGATATCTCAGTTAGTTTGGGACAAGACTGGAAAGGTTTTCTGCAATTTGTAAGATGACAGTTAACTGTTCAGTGGCAATTTGAGTTGTTTTTTTAAGTTTGTGACGAGTTATACATCTTTTTGGGTCCTATTCTATAACTCAAATGTTATTTTGGTGTGTAACCTATTGAAATCGCCTATTTGGTGCCTGACGAATTCAATTTTTGCATATTTAGTACCTGACATATTCATTGTTAGTATGAAAACTTAACAGATTATCGAGGATCGACAATTCTATGTATGACCGACAAAAGATATTCATATTTGAAATGATTGTATAGGTATTTCACGTTTTTTGTACTGTTAGATGGATGCTTGATATACTAAAACTAAATAAGTCATGTACCAGGCCAATATTGATTACTAATAGCAAATAGGCGAAAAGTGAATACATCATGCACCAAATAGGTAATTTTAATAGGTCAGACGTCAAAAGAGCATTTAAGATATAGAACATAACCCAAAGAAGCATTTAAGTCAATTTGTAACTATGGTGAACTATGTCAAGCCCTGGAATTTGTAATTTGTAGAGGTACGAGTCAATCATGTAAATTTATGGATGGTAAACTTTATCAAATTTCAAATAGATGTGTTTGGTACTAATTACAGTATTACATCATGAAAGGATTATAGTTGACTAATCATTCATCCAATTCAACGGGGCAAGATCCATCATCTAAATTGGCAAGTGGGTTGTACAAGTGTGAACTTGGATCCATGCATCCTTCTACTATATTCAAACTGCAACGATCACCCTGCATTTTCATTCCCATTTCCACAAACAATCAGCTTCTTTTATGGCAAAATGATAACAACAAGCATACACTTATTCTACTTTCTACTTACCCCTTCGTGTGTCAAGTTACCGGCTATACTACATCTCTCCACAATGATGTTCGTGTCCGGAAAAATTGCTCTATCACAAGCACCCTCTTTGCTCAACTCTTCTGCTAAACCCTGTCATCACTCATTTCAATCTCAGATTTCTAACTTTTATTCCGTAATTTCACAGTATACTCGTAAAATCCCCAATATTACCTCGTTGAAGAATTCAATTGGCCTGTTCTTCCATGGTTTAGGAACTCGAAACTGCAGCCTGTAAGGACCGTCCCAATCAGCTCCATTCGTGAATGAGAATATCAAGTTTACAGCTGCAACAATTGAATTGAAAACACAATTGAATGAGATTGTTCATAAAGCAATTACAGATTCCAACTTTTTTATGAAATTATGCAGACCATGCTTAGGGATGCAGATTTGGATAGTATAGAATGGGGAATCAGCTTTGCCTCTACTTTTCTTCAGCATTGCCCTTGGCTCACTTCCACACATTATTGGCTGATTAAAACCTCCTGCAAAGATATAGGATTTCAAGAAAATTGCCAATTAATCATTAAAACAAAGGAAGAACGGAAACTCCTAGACACTAACGTTCCGTTTCCCTCTCGGAAACCTGAAATTACGATTTTTTTTGCATTTCCAGTGTGCGTTTCCGGAAATCGGAAACGTTTCCTTTTCCGTTTCCGTGCTATTTTAATTTAAAATAGAAACTAATGAGAACTTTTAGTACCATTAAAGCCAATCCCATAATCTTCATTTGGGCAAAGCTTTGCCGCGGCTGGATTGTAGAAAAGTTTCAGCTTTTCTCCCTGTCGATGATATACATATAGGCAGGCCACATTAGAGTCGAATTTCGTGATGACTTGAATAGAAAAAATCGAGTTAGTTGTCAAGATTGAACTTACAGACGAAGGGGGAAGACCGTTCATGGTTTTCCAATACACAGGAGCTTTTCCAAGTTCAAACATTGCCCAGCTAGGCAGTGCATACCTATACAATAAGAGTCAGTTTAAGGTTAATTCGCCTGAAAATGAACTTTTTGGCTCTCACTTTGGTTTGAAGTTAACATTTTTTTGTGAAACTAATCCAAAGATGAGGGGATTCATATCATACTCGGTAATTTCTTCAGATGGAGGAGAGGTAACAGTGGCTGCAGCAGTAATTTTCCTACTGAACTTGACTTTTCTGCTGTTTGTTGAAGATCTGATTGGCATTGAACTACCCAAAAAATTACTACCTGCAGGCTCAGAGATATACATTTTCAGACTAAATTCTGCAACTTAGAGTTAGTTTTCTGTTTCTTGGTCACTTTGTTAAGAAGAAAGCTAACTGAAGCTAAAGCAATTTAACATCTGAATCTATGTAGGAACGGAAATTCCTAGACACTAACGTTTCCCGTTTCCACATTGGAAACCTGAAAACACGTTATTTTTTGCGTTTCCAATGTGCGTAAATCGGAAACGTGTCCTTTCCCGTTTCCATGCTACATAGATTTTGAATCAATTTAAAACTAACTGACCAAGAGCTTTTGGGACAGAAGGTGCTGCAGGTAACGAGGCAGGTTGTGTTGCCAATTTGAGGACGGAAAAACTCGTTGCCGCCATTAAAAACACTTCTTTGAAGCTTTCAAGCACCAACAGAGAATGAGTAAAAAGGTAGAAGCTTTATGTTCTGGTTTTGAGCAGTGTCTATGGGTTAGAGAAGCAAAGAATTCAAGATAATGATAAATAGAGAATAAACTACAATCACATATTACAAATATCTATAAAATATATGAGAAAAAGGACAAAACTCGAGCATTTGACAAT
The DNA here is from genome assembly GCA_947683365.1 of Euphorbia pulcherrima. Taxonomy (NCBI): domain Eukaryota; kingdom Viridiplantae; phylum Streptophyta; class Magnoliopsida; order Malpighiales; family Euphorbiaceae; genus Euphorbia; species Euphorbia pulcherrima. The sequence goes on from CANTUS010000016.1 coordinate 14,467,273, forward strand.
ATCTTGTATACCCAGAAAATATCTTTTGACAAGTACCCACACCACATAAACAATGCACATAAAACATTAAAAGTGAAAACCCCTTTGATACAAAACCAATTCCATAACAAGACAAAGTTATTTACTCCATTAATGGCTTTAGTCACCACTCCTTAGCAAATCCAAGCACTAGTAATACCCTTTTCTCCTGAAATCCAAAATTCTGATCATAACCCAGAATAGTTTTGCCTGAAAACAAGATACAGAAGGGAAAAGTTTGAATCTTTATTCTTTTTCAACCAAGAATAGCCGCAATGCAGCAATGGGTTTGAATATCTTTTTTTCTGTGCAGGCAGGCACTATAGATTATCCAAGTTTGGGGTTTGGTTTTTAATTCTTAATTCTAATAGTTTTATTGCTAAGGGACTTGTAATCTTGATTACAGGTATCACCATTAGTTTCGCCATTCAAGTGAGGGGTTTTGGTATTTGAATTGAATACACAGCTAGGCATGGTTTAGAATGGTGGCAAACTGACAGGACTTGCTATTTTATTAGACCGACGACTTATTCAATTTATTTCAAATAATTTTATTAACAATATTTTAATATTTAATATATAAAATTGATGATTTGAAAAGAACTGAATTCTTTAAAACAAAAGTTTTGATAGATGAACTTTTGGAGTATCATTTAGCGATTGAATTCAAGTTATAAAATCTATATATATAAAAAAGGAAGTTAAGTTCTAAATTATCTTTTTATTTTTAGATTTTTTAAAAAAATAATATTTAATTATTAAATTTATTTTATATTATTATTATATTATTTTAATTTATATTACTCTTTTATTTATATATATATATATATATGTGTGTGTGTGATGGAAATCGTAAAGAAATGGATTCAAATACTTATATTTTTCGTGCTCGAAATCGAAGAACGCCTCATGAAAATCGTATGTATGCTAAGTTGTTGACTAACCCACGGTATGTCGGGATTAAGTCGTGGTTCACAACTTCTGCAGCGATAGAAGATCAATAATGATTGATTGTGCAGATTTCTCTGTCGTATGAAGAAACCCAGGAGAGAAATTATAGAGAGAAAATGAATTTTCCATCATTCTAAAAATGTTCGTACGAACGTCTATTTGTAAATGTGGAAAATGGGAAAATGCCCATTAGGCACTTATGGAGAAAACTTATTTCAATTAGGTCCTAAAATAATTCAATTAAGTCACTTAACTTAATTAGTTTCCAATTGAGCCCAGTTGACCAATTAGATCAGATCCTTTGACCCGATTAACCCGCTCACGGGCGGACCTGTTATTTCCAACATCTTCCACTCGCACTTGACGAGTCACATTCCGTACAAGGTTACCAAATCTTCTTTATGCTGTGAAGTCATTCGACCATCATACTATCAGGAACACTTTGTCTTGCACCCGTTAGGGTCTGCCAAGACTATCCTGAGTGGTACTTAACCAAATAGGTTAAAAACTTGTATTCAGAACGTCTTGCACCCGTTAGGGTATGCCAAGACTAATATGAAATTGGTAATCAACCATTTTGTTAACATCTTATATGTAAAAAATAATACCATATTGATATATTTTGCCTGTATGCTTTACCCTAGATTGGTCGACAATCACCCACTTCCACATCATTAGGGATCTCGGAAGCCTTAATCTGTTGTTCACTATCTTACATCAAATGTAATGATAGGCTAGCCGGTGAACTAACAGAACTCTGGTAAATGTTCACTGACCATATCTTCCTTTTGAGTTATCCATTCCATACAGAACTAGTTTGGACCACCAACCAATCTCTCCCAGATCGAATCAAATCATAATCTTTTGGTGATTGATCAAATTGTCCTTGCTAGTCCTTACTTCTCTACATAATACAATAGTAATGAGGGTAAGGTCCAAAAACACTTCAGTTAATGGACTAAGTCTCACATTAGAGAAGTTGAGATCCTTGTACAGCGTACAAACTTCTCATCTCAGGATCGCTAAGCACACATTATCTCGAGGACTCACTTTGCTCCCACTTTGATAATGTGCCATGATGTTCTTTCCTTTTACCCTTATAAAGGAGCGCATGTCTATTCTCAATAATATGAACTAACACCATGTAAAGGTTTCAATTACAATGCACCTTAGCATTTAATCTTGTTCTACTTCAAGAACCACCTTTAGCTATTTAGACAGAGCATGACCTATCGTCATGTAAACTACACAGTTCTTACCTGATTCCTTCTTGGATTCAGTGCACAATGTTCTATATAATGTGGCTTTCCTTGTTACTTAAACAAGTCGATTCACGATTTTGAACAGGTTCCCGAATTACACACAGTATGCTCAAAATCAATCTCATCCTAGTCTGTACCCTTGTGGTAACACTAGTGTAAACACACATGTGAGTAGGCTACTTCTCTGTCTAACATGCTATGAATGATAAAAATATATATACATAACATATATACACACACATACATTGCTCATAGTAGAAAATCAATTTATATCATCACTTAATCGTTCACGATTTGAAGGATATGTTAAATGAGGTAATTAAATAAATCCAATATACATATATTTAACCCTTTAATATATTTCACATACACATCTTTAGGGATATGGTTCGTAAACAAATCTGCAAATATGTAATATGTAGACAAATACCTCATGTTGACATCTCTCGTGTACTTGAGTCTATAACTAACTGATACTTGATTTCAATATGCTTATACCTTAAATGATATTTCGGGTCTATTGTATAAGCTATCAATGCTTGACTTCACTTGTAAATAGTCGATTGTTGTTTGGAGCACTTAGCATAAAATGACTCACTAGTCACTCTAGCCAAACAACATGTTGGACCATGGTTAAAAAAACACAAAATTCAGCTTTGGCCTTAGCCAATATGCATCTGAGTATCCTATAAGGTCTACTTCCTTAGCTTGATACATCATAGCAAAATCAACAGTTCTTTACAATTATCTTACAATTTCTTAACGGTGTTTCAATTCTCTATTACTGGAATAGATCAATATTCGCTTGCAATGCCCATGGCATAACAAATATTAGGTCTGGGGTAAGACATAACATATATGATGTTTCCATCAGATGGAACTATTTCCATATTCTCACACTTTTAGGAGTTTCAGGACAAATGTTTAAATTAAGAAACTATACTCTTAGTCATATGAATACTTATGGGTTCATAATTATGCATAAAGAATCTTTGTCAAACTCTTTTTTATGCAAGATTCTTGAGGTAAAGATACTCATTTATATTTCTATCCATTGAGATCTTAAGCCTAAGATATATGAAAACTCCCCCATGTCTTACATATGAAGTTACTCGATAACCAATCTTTTACTCAATGGTATATATTCAGTGGTCCTCATTTACCATTGAATACCACAACCTTAAGACCATATGAGATCGTAAATTGACATATTCAATTATGCAAACCTCGTGTTCGCAAATAATTTGGACAAACTCTCTTAGTAGTACTATATAGATACCTCATGATAATTCTCCGTTGAGAAAAGAATACATTCATTTGATGTGAGTCTAAGGTAAGCATAACTACCAAAGTTATACCACTCTTATAAATGTAAATGCTGAAAAAGAAAATATTCTCATAATATATTCTTATCATTTTTAGTATACGTATTCCTTAATTATAAGTCGAGTGCTTTTACTTTATCTTGAGAATTCACTTTTTCTCAATAACTTTATGTCCTTCATATATGTCAACTTAATTCTTCTTCCATCACATGCAGCCATTCATGTCCCTTAAAACACTTAATTTTCAAGGTGGAGTTTTCCATTTTGACCACTTAGGCTCCGAGTCTTTATAAATATATCTCATGTATTTATCGTAACTCGAAATTCTTTCCTTTAAGCTCATTTATATACTCCCACTTGGATCAAAAATACTATAATGACCCGAGCTCCCACTTGAGCTAAAAAAAATTGAATCCCACTTGGAATAATAACATTGACTCCCACTTGAATCAATAACATTGTTGGGTTCTCTGCTCCCCCATGGAACAACATCCCTTTGATTAAAATGATCATTATGAACTACTTCTTTTGAATTACTCCCACTTGAAGATACATCCAAAATATCAAGTCCAAGAGTCTTATTAAAAGGAAATGTTTTTGCCCAATACGCACAGTCTTTGAAACTCATTTTCTAAGAAATTGACATCTCGTGATTCAAATTATGTCATTATCCTTCCACATTCTCCCCCATAAAAACATATCCTTTTGATATGTCAGAGTATCTTGTAAAGACGCTCTTTCTACCTTGTGAGCCTAATTTATCAAAGGTATATGGGTATAAGCGGTACAACTGCAAAGTTTTAAATAGGATAAACTCGAAATTCTTCCAATTCACATCTCATACAGGATGGAAGAAATAGATTTTCAAGGGTTTTTAGTTGATGCACATATCAAACCATTTCAAGGAGAAGCTTATTCTTCTTCCGTAAACTTCATATTACTACGGAGCATAGAGAATAAATAACTAATGTTTAGTCCTTTATTCATCACATAAAGCTATAAGCATAACTAAAAATAACTCCTTACCACTTTAGTTTCAATACTTTACAATCAAATCCAATTGATTTGCTACAAGATTCATAAATCTTTTGATAGCTAAAAGCTTCAGATTTATGGGAAATCAAGTAGTTGATTCCATAACGAGCATGGTCATCAATCAATGTGATGAAACATTAGGTCCATGCCTTACCCTCACGTCTATTAAACTACAAATGTCATAATGAATAAGTTGCAAAAATATATTATACTGTAGTTCATCTCTAAGAATTGATTTGTTGTTTGCTTTCCTTTTGTGGAACCCATCACACGGTGGAAATTTAACATTTTTAAATTATCCGTCACAATATGCCTAGAGAACTCAATCTTCTTAGCATTTGTGATATAATCGCCTATGCGATATACTAACATTATCCTTTTAAAGATGAGTTAGTTAATTGAAAAACAAACATTATCCACTTGATAATTACTAATGTACACTCATTACAATAATATCAATCTTATAAGAACTAGACACATAGAATCTACTTTAGGAATGAAGAAACTAAAAATTGGAAAAATTCACAAATAAACCGATTAATCATAAAACCGTATCATAAATTAAATTTTGACAAATAATAGGAGAGTACAACACATCATGTAGATATTTGATTTGCTCTTGTAGCAAATCTAATCTACATGTGTCAATCCAAAGAACTCCAACCCGATGGTTGTTTTCCATATAGATACTTATGTCTCTCATGATAATTGTCGGAATTTCACAAAGATACTTCGGTCCTTGCTCATATTGCATGTTGCACTTGAATCAATTCCCAAGGAATAAGATTCCATTAGCAACATAGAGCTTGATACGAAAGTATAATTCACATTAGAATTTAACACTTATACCAGTCTAGGTTCCATGCACCATAATAAAGTTCCTTTTATTGTGGCAATTTTAGTAAATCACCTTTGTGATATTGTATAATATCTCATGTCATGCATTATATTTGCATTTGATCATATCCATATATACATGCCATGAAATGACATTAGATAAAATATATTTTGAATTATACATGTTATAGCTATATGATATTTGATTAGGTAAAGGATAGTCATCTAAGTATATAGGTACTTAGTTGCAAAACCTTGAAATTCTAATATTTTAGTATTGTTTTAGTATTTGTACAATTAAGATTAAGATATGATAATTATTATATTAATAATATTATTATGTTTATTATATATAAGGTAAAGAGATTATATGTTTCATCATTAAAAATTATTATTATTATTATTATTTTGGTATTAAGAGAATTCATAAGGGTAAAGTTAGCCTTTTACCCCAAATTAATAGATACATACAAGTAGGTGGGATTAGGATCAAATTCAGTTGTTAGAAACCTCTAAAGTAGTTTAGAGACTAAAACTCAATAGACAAAGAAGAAGAGAAATAGAGAGGAAGGAAAGGCAGAAGAATCGGGTATTTTGATAACTTTGTGATGCGATTTTTGTTATGTTATAGATAGAATTAGAAGTTTTCATAAGAAGGTCAATTGTTCCTCTGTATGTTAGGATTTAATCTGCAAAATTTGGGAATTTTTAGATGAGTATATCAATAGCTATGATTTTTGTAAGATGAAGTGTGCAGAATTGGATGATCAAAGAGATAGGGTGAGTTTCAAAATTAATCTGGGATTGTTATACTATTTAGAAAATTTTTAGTTTTTGATATGTTATTCCTTTATGTATATAGTTTAAGTACGAAAAAGAATCAGGTCAATTCATGTTGTGTAGAGAGAGTTATACTTGTTTTATTATGCTGCTATCCAGGTTAAGCGGGACTAAAACAGGTTGTGAAGGAAAAATCACTATAAATCGTATAAGGCTTTGAAAATTTTGAGGTTTTAGTATGTTACATATTTGTGTATTAGGGATATAATAAAAGAAGAATCATATCATTTGGTGAATTGAATTTAAAGTTATGAATTTTTAAGTTGAATAAGATCATAAGGAAAGTAATTCTGTTTTGTGAACATTTGCTTGTAGGAAAGGAAATTTGATAATTATGTGTATATGATATTGAAACTACTTTTATAGGAGATCAAAATCGTGAAGGTATTCTGGAGGAAGATTTAAGTCGCTTATGAGGAAATTAGCTTGATACTATGTGAGTATAAACATGATATGAATGGGTGAAATGTTTTGATATGTGATATTTGAATGTTTGGTGAATTGTTGTGAATTGAATGATTATACGGTATTTGAAGAATTTGAATTATATGAACCTATGTTTATTTGGTGAAACATGAGATAATTGAATTATTCATGATATACGCAATTATAGAGGAACAAATGAAATAAAGAGAGACGTTATAACATAGCCGATCAAACATTGCAATACATGTTCTCTTATCTGGACCTATATGGTCAACCAATTACAATATTTGACAAATGGACCGAAAGGTCAACCAATTGTTTATCTGCATCGAAAGGTCAATCAATTGTTAAATAGCTGGCCATCAAATCAATTGTTATCTGTTACAAATATTACATGTATCTTGGGGCAATAGTTTGGCCGGAAATGTCACAACAATTAAATAAATGAATCATCCAATAGTATATATGAATGACTGTATGTTTATTTTTGAAGGCGTGACTGTATATGATTGTCAAATTCATTGATTGTTTATATTCACTGAGTGGCGACTCATATAAATCGCTATATTTTTCAGTTGTTGAAGTTGTAGATAAAGTATTGTACTAGAAGGTCCTTACCTGTAGCTGTCATGGAAGAAAGGTCTGTCGGCTGTGTCCATCTCGCTCTCTCTCCTCACATGATAAACATATAGAATAGAAAGTGGTCGGGTTTTGGCTTTGCTAATCAGACCTAATTATGGTTTGTAATATAAACAAATCATATTAGAGTTAATGTGAAATATTATGGTTGTGTTAATATATGAATATTTTTGTACAAAAAATTTTTTTTATGGTATTTTTCTATAGTTATTATATGATAAGGGTGTTTCAGTTGGTATCAGAGCAGGGATATGGTCATAGGGACACATACAAATGCATACATAACATAAGATTAGTATATATTATATTATAACATGTTATCATATTCGTATAGGGCTGATGAGAACCAAAATGTTAACCCGAGGAGAGAGGGACCAGCCGTAAATCAACTTGTAGAAATCTAACCTATTACATCTGCATCACCTATGCAATTTCATGCATTGAATTTGCAGCATCATTAGGAAATACCTGTGGTACAAGCACCTGCAACATTTGTCCAAAGAGAAAGAAGGTTCGATAAATTGAAGAAATAAGTTGCAGAAGAATTCAAGGGAACTACAGATCCTACAATAGCGAAAAGTTGGTTAACAAGGTTGGAAAGAGTTTTCAATATGATGCATTATACTCCTGATGAGAAGTTTGATTATGCGGTATTTTTACTTCAAGATGATGCTTATGATTGGCGAGAGACTATCCCGGGGAGCACTGTTTAGCCTCCTATCTTGACTTGGGATGATTTTGTGTGAGAATTCAAAAGTAACTATATGCCTGATATGTACATTGATGATAAAAGAAGACAATTTTTGAACTTGAGATAAGGGAGGATGACAGTGGCCGAGTATGAAGTTAAGTTCAATCAGCTATCCAGTTATGTACCAACATTAGTGGCAACTGAAAAGGATAGATGCATGAAATTTTAGGATGGGCTTAGATATGAAATTTGAACCAAGATATCATCATTTGAACTGGAAGGCTACCTAAAGTTGAAAAATGTTGTGGTTAGGGCTAAAAGACTAGAAAAAGAGAAAGCAGATTATAAAGCTAGAAGAGGTTACAGTGATTTTGGTGGTGACCAAAGTAAAAAGTCTGCTAAACATCAAACTAATTCTTCTCCGTCATAGTTTATAGCTAGAGGAGGATATTCTGGGAATAGAGGAGCAAGAACGAATACGCAAATTCATTCGAGACAAAGTCAGGGACAAAGCTCGGGACAAAAACCTCAGTGTATGCTATGTGGTAAATTGCATGAAGGCGAATGTAGGAAACTGACTGGAGCCTATTACTTATGAGGCTCTTTAGAACATTTAATATGTGATTGTCCAAAATGAATAGAAGCAACCGAAAGAGCTCAATCAGAGGCTACAGTTCAGAACACCAGAGGTAGAGGAGCCGGTGTAGTAGCAGGTAGAGGTAGGGTAGAGGAACAACAATAAGCAATATTGGTAGATCTGAGGCTCAGAGTTCTAGGCCTCCAACACAGGCTCATGTTCTTGCCATGACTCGACAAGAAGATATTGACGCACTAGAAGTTGTTACCGGTAAGATTTCTATTTGCAATATGGATGTTTGTGCATTAATTGATCCTGGATCAACTCATTCATTTATATCATCAAACTTGGCATCACAATTGCATATGGCTTCTGAACCTTTGAGATTTGATCTATATGTGGGAACTCCTTAGGTGAATTAGTGATTGCAAATCATGTGTACCAAAATTGTTTGATTCATATTGACAAAGTTATATTAAGTGCGGATTTGATTAGATTGACTATTAGAGAGCTTGATGTGATTTTGGGTATGGATTGGTTGGAAAAACATCATGCAGTAGTAAATTGTTTCACCAAGGAAGTTATTTTAGAGACATCAGATAAGCTAAAAGTTATTTTTCAAGATGAACGTTAGATAGTGCCGACTTGTTTAATTTCTACAATTAATACTTTCTAGTTAATCAAGGGTGGATGTGAGACATATTTAGCACATGTTATTGACACCAAAGTATCAGATGTATCACTTGATGATATTCCTATTGTTAAAGAATTTGTCAATGTATTTCCTGCAGACTTACCAGGATTACCACCTGATAGAGAAGCAGAATTTACCATTAATTTAGTTCCTGGAACTGCACCGATTTCTATTTCTCCATATGGAATGGCTCCAGTGGAATTAAAAGAGTTGAAAAAGCAGTTACAAGAATTACTTGATAAGGGATTTATTAGACCTAGTGTGTCTCCTTGGGGCGCTCCGGTATTGTTTGTTAAGAAAAAAGATGGCACTATACGACTTTGCATTGATTACAGACAGTTGAATCGGGTAACTATGAAGAATTAATATCCTTTACCTCGTATTGATGATTTATTCGATCAATTTCAAGGAGCACGTGTATTTTCTAAAATTGATTTGAGGTCAGGGTATTATCAACTCGGAATTTCAGCGTAAGATGTTCCAAAAATAGCTTTCAGAACTCGATATGGACATTATGAATTTCTGGTGATGCCGTTTAGTTTGATGAATGCACCTGCAATTTTCACGGCTTTAATGAACAAGGTATTTCAATAGTATCTTGACAAGTTTGTTATTGTTTTCATTGATAACATACTTGTGTACTCGAAAAGCAATGAAGAACATGAGCAACATTTGAGAATTGTGCTTCAGATTTTGAGAGAAAAACAGCTATATGCAAAGTTTAGCAAATGTGAATTCTGGTTGGATCATGTTTTATTTTTGGGACATGTGGTTTCTGGTCAAGGGATTCAGGTTGATCCTAAAAAGATCAAAGCAGTGCTTCAATGGGAAGCTCCGAAAAATGTAGCAGAAGTAAGAAGTTTTCTGGGATTAGTAGGATACTATCGACGATTTATTGATGGGTTTTTTCTTATTGCTGCTCCAATGACAAAAATACTGTGAAAGAATGTACAGTTCCACTGGACAGATGATTGCCAGAAAATTTTTGATGAATTAAAGAAACGATTGACTATAATTCTGATTTTGACAAGTCCGACTAGCACTGGTCGATTTGTTGTTTACAGTGATGCTTCTCACCAAGGTTTGGGTTGTGTTCTAATGCAACACGGGAAGGTAATTGCGTATGCATCTAGACAATTAAAACCATATGAATTATCTTATCCAGTGCATGATTTAGAAGTGGCTGCTGTTGTGTTTGCTTTGAAAATTTGGAGGCATTATTTATATGGAGAAACTTTTTAGATTTTCACTGATCATAAGAGTTTGAAATATTTGTTGAGTCAGAAAGAATTGAATATGAGGCAGAGGAGATGGCTAGAATTGTTGAAAGATTATGATTTCACGATAGAATTGTTGGAAACTGACAGTCAGATTGAACATGCATAAGAGGCATGGCGGAAATTCAAAATTTTGTCCCTGTCCCCTGGAACTCCTATTAGTTGCATATAAATTAAATAGAGCCTTAACTAAATAACTCTCTACCTAGGTTAACATGCTAAAGGACTAGGCATACCATAATTCCAAATTATATCCTAGCATATTTATTTTATACTAAGCAGGCTATAACTCTAAGTTATAACCTAAGTATAAAATAAACTAAGCATGCAAAAATAACCTAAGCATAATTATTAAGTCTAAAAATACTTAAAGAAAAAGACTTAATAATTAAAAGAGAAAGAAAAAGAACTTACCAGTTGAAGCGTGCTTTTGCAGAACCTTTTTGCACAAGCCTCCAATCGTAGGATAGCCTCTATCAGTATCCACACGAGCCCCACCCACCAAAACCTCACCAGGAGGAAGAACTAAGAAGCTTCGAGTAGTTGCTAGACCACTCCAGAAGCCTCACCCAAAAATATAAACTAGCGGTGCCTGAATAAATTCAGGCTCCACAAAAATAACTTGCTCAATTACCCGAGAGATTAATTATCTCGCTTAGGATTTATGCTTTGAGCTTGGTACAATTTGAAAGGAAAAAAAATAGCCTATACATAGGCTTGGAGGAGCAAAAATGCTCCCCCTATGAGCGATGTGGGATTACTCCCATCCCATTAATTAATATATATACATGTAGCGTGCTATGCACGCTGCATGTGGCAAGGCTGCCCTTTTCATGGGCTGCCACGAACACTACTTTCGGTGTATTTCACTCCATTCGTTCGTAGAGCTATTTATTCGATCGCAGACATTTCTGGACGCCTGTTACAATTTTGACAGCCCAATAACCAATTTGGTCCCAAGGTAAGGAATAACCAGTTACACCAAAAGATGCTGTCGACCAAACTTTGTACAAAATATTTCATACTTTTCGATTTTAACTTACCAATGCAAAATCCCCTTTAAATCCTTTCAAATTAATATTTATTTTTGACTCTAATAAATTAGTTACCACTCAAAATAAATTTCTTGGTCCAACCAAAATTGATCTAATCAATTATAATTTATTTATGACTTTAATTAATTAGTTACCGGTCAAAATAAATTCATTGGTTTATCCAAAATTGATCTAATCAATTTTAACCACTCAAATAATAATCCAATTATTATTTAAGTTATATTTTTGTAATAGAATAAATCTGTTAGTTCTTTACTTAGTCCGATGAAGGTCCAATGTGTGTGATGTAACGAACCGAAATTTTTAAAAATTTGCTTATAATAAATTACTATGGTATTAAAATATCGTAGAAATTATTTTTATTGTTATTATTGTTATTGGATATAAGGCATGAGGAAATAAGAGCTAATTAAGTAAGGGGGATGAATTGGGCATTTAATTATATGTCCAAGGGCAATATTGAAAATTGAAAGAAAAAAATACATTAGAGCCTCTTCTCTTCTTCTCCATCATTTCTTCATTTCCTTCTCCTCCATTTATTCCTTATCAAATTCTCCCTAATCCAAAAACTTCCGATTTATTCGATTCAACTTCGAATTCTTGTTAGAAATCGATCCTTAAGCCCTCTATCATCATCAATTTCAGTCAATCAAGACTAGAAGAGGAGGATTTCAGATATTAAGATTCAGATAAATAGTAACCCGAGTTTGAGGTGAGTATTTTTGGTAAAATTAAAGCTTAATTAGTAGAATTCATGGTAGATTAAGCATATTTATGGTATTAGGAAGTTTATTTATACAATATCTTGATAGAATTATATATGGCTGTTGTAGAGGAAGCTAACGCAAGCAAATCAAAGGCAAAAGGGGTAGAAAAGAGCTAGAAAGAGCATAGAAAAAAGTTTGTGTCTCGAATTTCGATTTCTCGGTTTTTCGGAAAATTTTCCAGATTTGTATACCTATTTTGTTTTAATATTTTCTCTCATTATATAAGTCCGATTTGAACGGTTCTTGATTTTATTGATATTTAAAGAAAGTAAGGAATATATGTTCAGAAGAAACCTTATTGAATTTTGTTCGTTTTCAATGTGAAATTTTCGTTTGAAGTTGAGTCACGAAATCTGTTTTCGGAAAATCTCAGCTTGGTATATAGTTTATTATTTTGATCATAACTTTGGTTATACAATTTGGATTTCTCTGATTCTAGTGGCTTTGGAAAGCTGAGACATGTGGCTAATCATGTCTAGAAGAAATTTCTTCGATTTGGTGATGTTTTGATAGTGAAAAATGCAGGGGAAGTCAGGTTACGAAACCTGGAAAAATTCTGGAAAGTATGAATATTGATTGTATTGAGTTTTAATTGAAGTTTGATGCTTAAAAATTTGGGATTTGGATTTCTTAATTACTGAAGTTATGTTGAATTATGATTAATGGTTTATACTGGAATTTTAAGATGTTACTTTGATTTATTGCCCTTATTAAACGAGTAGAATATGGGTCAGGGTAGATTGGCGCCAATAAAGGGGGGTACAGTACTGTACAAACAATTGAAGCTTTGGCTTCGGGCTTTGGCCGATATTATGATATATATATTGATATTGAAGCTTCGGCTTCGGGCTTGACCGATATATTGTTTTTGAAGCTTCGGCTTCGGGCTTGACCGATATGTTGATTTTGAAGCCTCAGCTTCGGGCTTGACCGATATATTGATTTTGAAGCTTTGGCTTCGAGCTTGTTATTTATTGGGTGTTTATAGTTACCGTGGCACTCGCTATAGGGGGTGTTACACTTGTTGGTATCAGAGTGAGGTTTAGGCGATTCTAGGACTAGTATGTACATGCCATTTAGGATATAAATATGTTATGTTAGTTGTTTGATCCACTTTGGTCCAATTTTCAGGAATAAGTTATGGCTAGTAGTAGTCACAACCAGTGTGAGGAAGAGGATACTGAGAGTACAGTCCATATTAGACAAGGGGATGAATAAAGACATGAACCTCCACCAGCTGATGGCTTTCCTGAACAACCTACTCCAGCACAAGCTGCTTCACTTCAGCATATTACTACTGAAGTAATAACACAAGTACTACGAAACATACAAATCTCTCAAGTTCCTATTGTACCTCACATCGAAAGAAGAGAGGAGAGAACTTCTCTTGAAAGAATCAAGAAGCTTCCAGCTGATGACTTTAAAGGGGACACAGTAAATCCTGCAATTACAGAAGATTGGCTTGATCATACTAAATGGTGTATGACTAGGATTCATTTTACAGATGAAGAGAGATTAGACTGTATGCAAGATCTACTTAAAGAACAAGCTAGGAGGTGGTGGGATAATATTGTGAGAGAAAGGCGACCCAGAGAAATCACCTGGGGTCTTTTCTTGGAACAATTTGACAAGAAGTACGTTAGTGAATGATTCAAGGATGAGCAGAGGAAATTGTTCTTGTCTTTGAGACAGGGACAAATGACTGTATCAGAATATGAAGTTCAATTCCTCAAACTCGAGAGGTATGCTCGTGATATAGTTGATAGTGAAGTAAAGCAATGTAAGAGATTCGAAGATGGACTAAATGATGAAATTAGAGTGCATTTACCTGCACAAAGGATTAGAGTGTTCAATGACTTGGTTGATGCTGCTACGGGCATTGAGAAGATCAATTCAGATAGGCAATAAAGAATGGCTAAAAGGTCTGGATTTTAAAAGGGATCACAGGGTCCAGCTAGTTCAGAATCTCTAAGTAAGAAACAGAAGGGAACGTCAGAACAAACACAATCTCATTTCAGAGGTTTTCACCGAGACAAACCATAAGTATGGGGTCAGCAGCTAGTGTACCTTCAGGTAGAGGCAGAGGAAATATTCCACAATGTTCTAATTGTGGAAGGATGCATACAGGGGAATGTTAGGGAAAAGGTAGAGTCTGCTTTAAATGTGGCTCGAGGGAACATTTGATTGCAAATTGTCCTCAAAGACTGATAAGTACATCTACACCTACAGTAGTTCCTACTCCTACAATGCAAGGTGGAAGAGGAAGGGGAAGAGGAAATGCTAGTGAGACAAGTGGACATAATGTGGCTCAACAAGCACCGCAGAGTGGTAGACCGGGAGGAATGGCGCGAAGTTATGCAATCCGAGGGCCTGAGACTCGAGAATCTACTGAAGTTATTGTCGGTAAATTTTCTTTCTTTAATCACGATGTTTATGCTTTGATAGATCCTGATTTATCTCATTCATATATATGTACTGCATTAGCACAAGAGAAAGGGTTGCATGTAGAAGAATTAGGAGAAAATATTGAAGTGATTAATCCTTTAGGACATAGTGTGATAGTAAACAAAGTGTATATGAATTGCCCTATTATGATTGAACATCAACTTTTCCTTGCAAATTTAATTGAGTTACCTTTCCGAGATTATGATGTTATCTTGGGAATGGATTGGTTATCGGAACATCGAGCTATGGTGGATTGCAAAAACAATCTCTTCAAGTTTCTGATGGAGAAGAAATAGTTATCATGGGGGAAAGATCAGATTATCTCTGTAACATAATTTCTTTTATGAAGACTAAAAGATTAGTTAGGAAGGGATGTCAGGCCTACCTAATCTTTGCTCTAGAATTGAAGGAAGGTGAGTTAGAATTGCAGAATATTCCTACAGTATGTGATTTTCCTGATGTATTTCCAGAAGAACTACCGGGGTTGCCACCAAAAAGAGAGGTAGAATTCGTAATTGATGTATTATCGGGTATCACACCAGTATCCAAAGCGCCATACAGAATGGCCCCTACTAAACTGAAAGAGTTAAAGATTCAGTTGTAAGAATTGTTAGACAAAGGATTCATACGCCCGAGTATATCCCCGTGGGGTGCACCAGTGTTGTTTGTTAAGAAGAAAGATGGGTCACTCCGATTATGTATTGATTACCGGGAGTTGAATAAATTGACAGTGAAGAACACGTATCCATTGCCAAGGATTGAAGACTTATTGGATCAACTCAAAGGTGCCAAATACTTCTCCAAGATTGATTTGAGATCGGGCTACTATCAAATGAGAGTGAAAGATGATGATATTACAAAGACGGCTTTCCAAACCAGATATGGCCACTATCAATTTTTGGTGATGCCATTTGGTATAACTAATGCACCAACAACATTTATGGACCTTATGAACCGTGTCTTTTATTTATATTTAGACAGGTTTATAGTGGTTTTCATGGATGATATTTTGGTGTATTCTAATTCATGGGAAGAGCATGATCAACATTTGCGAATAGTCTTCCAAACTTTGAGGGAAAATAAATTATATGCCAAACTTAGCAAATGTGAGTTTTGGCTTAAAGAAGTTTCTTTCTTAGGCCATATTGTTTCTGCAGAAGGAATTAAAGTGGATCCTAAAAAGATAGAAGCAGTTGTCGAATGGAAACCACCAAAGAACCCTACGGAAGTCAGAAGTTTCCTTGGCCTAGCAGGGTATTATAGAAGATTTGTGAAGGGATTTTCAGTCATTGCTGCCCCACTGACGAAACTACTTCAAAAGAATGCAAAATTTGAGTGGAATCACAAGTGTCAAGAAAGTTTTGAAAAGTTGAAAGCAATGTTGACAAAAGCACCCATCCTTACCCAACCAGAGCCTAGAAAAGACTTTGTAATCTATAGTTATGCTTTGCATAGTAGTCTTGGGTGTGTTTTGATGCAAGAAGGGAAAGTGATTGCCTATGCTTCCAGGCAATTGAAGAATCATGAAAGGAATTATCCTACTCATGATTTAGAAATGGCTGCAATAGTCTTTGCCTTGAAAATTTGGCGACACTATCTTTATGGAGAAAAATGTTATATTTACACATATCACAAAAGCTTGAAATATTTACCAACACAGAAAGAGTTGAATTTAAGGCAAAGAAGGTGGATGGAATTCATTAAAGATTATGATTGTCTTATTGATTGCCATCCAGGAAAGGCTAATGTAGTGGCAGATGCTCTCAGCAGAAAGATAATGATGTCACTAAGGGCTATGAATATAGGGTTAGCTCTTACCAGTAGTGGAACCTTAATTGCAGAATTAAAGATTCAACATGTACTACTACAACAGGTTAAGCAAGCACAAAATGAAGATGGTGACTTAAAGATCATTTGAGCAATGACACAAGTGGGTATCGTAGACAACTATATGGTTCGAGAAGATGGGTGTCTATATTTTAAAGATAGACTGCGTGTGCCAAACAATGAAGAATTAAAGAAGAATATTTTACATAAGGCGCATAGTAGTCCTTATGCGATGCATCTAGGAGCAAACAAGATGTACCAAAATTTGAAGAGCCATTATTGGTGGAATGGAATGAAGAAAGACATTACTAACTACGTTGCTCAATGTCTAACTTGTCAACAGGTGAAAGCATAACATCAAGTTCCTTCTGGATTGTTGCAACCTATAACAATTCCAGAATGGAAATGGGAAAGAATCACAATGGACTTCGTGACATCTTTACCACTTACACAGAAGAAACATGATGCAGTGTGGGTTATTGTAGATAGATTGACAAAGTCTGCCCACTTTCTTCCAGTTAGGATGGATTATTCACTTGATAGGTTGGCTCAGTTATATGTAGATGAGATAGTAAGGCTACACGGAGTGCCTATTTCAATCATTTCTGACCGAGATCCAAGATTTACTTCAAGATTTTGGAAGAAGTTGCAAGAAGCCTTAGGTAGTAAACTTCATTTTAGTACTTCATTTCATCCTCAAACAGATGGTCAATCTGAAAGAGTAACTCAGGTGTTAGAAGACATGATGAGAAGTTGTATCATTGAATTTGAGGGAAGTTGGGATAAGTATTTGTCCCTCATGGAGTTTGCCTATAATAACAGCTATCAGTCAAGCATACAAATGGCGCCATATGAAGCATTATATGGAAGAAAATGTCGAACTCCATTATATTGGACTAAACTCAGTGAAAACAAGATTATGGGAGTGGATTTAATTCAGGAGACAAAGGAGAAGGTAAAACTTATTCAAGAGAAATTGAAGGTTGCATCGGATAGACAAAAGTCTTATGCTGATCTAAAAAGAAAAGACATTACTTATGAAGTGGGGGATAAAGTATTTCTCAAAGTATCTCCTTGGAAGAAAGTCCTGCGATTTGGCAAGAAAGGCAAGCTCAGTCCGAGATTTATTGGCCCATATGAGGTTATAGAGAAGGTTGGACCGGTAGCTTATCGGTTGGCACTACCCCCGATGCTCGACAAAATTCATAATGTGTTCCATGTGTGGATGTTAAGGAGATACAGATCAGATCCATCACATATCTTATCTCCTGATGTCGTGGAGATCAAATCCGACCTGACGTATGAAGAGGAATCGGTACAAATCTTGGCGAGAGAGGTTAAACAATTGAGAAACAAGTCTATTCCTTTGGTAAAAGTACTTTGGAGGAATCATAAGGTTGAAGAAGCAACTTGGGAACCGGAGGATCAATGAAAACTCAATATTCGCAACTGTTTTCACGGAATTTTCGGGACGAAAATTCATAAGAGGGGGAGAATTGTAACGAATCGAAATTTCTAAAAATTTGCTTATGATAAATTACTATGGTATTAAAATATCATGAAAATTATTTTTATTGTTATTATTGTTATTGGATATAAGGCATGAGGAAATAAGAGCTAATTAAGTAAGAGGGATGAATTGGGCATTTAATTATTTGTCCAAGGACAATATTGGAAATTAAAAAAAAAACAAATACATTACAACCTCTTCTCTTCTTCTCCATCATTTCTTCATTTCCTTCTCCTCCATTTATCCCTTATCAAATTCTCCCTAATCCAAAAACTTCCGATTTCTTCGATTCAACTTCGAATTCTTGTTAGAAATCGATCCTTAAGCCCTCTATCATCATTAATTTCAGTCAATCAAGACTAGAAGAGGAGGATTTCAGATATTAAGACTCAGATGAATAGTAACCCGAGTTTGAGGTGAGTGATTTTTGGTGAAATTAAAGCTTAATTAGTAGAACTCATGGTAGATTAAGCATATTTATGGTATTAGGAAGTTTATTTATACAATATCTTGATAGAATTATATATGGCTGTTGTAGAGGAAGCTAGTGCAAGCAAATCAAAGGCAAAAGGGGTAGAAGAGAGCTAGAAAGAGCATAGAAAAAGGTTTGTGTCTCGAATTTCGATTTCTCGGTTTTTCAGAAAATTTTCCAGATTGTATACCTATTTTGTTTTAATGTTTTCTCTTATTATATAAATCTGATTTGAATGATTCTTGATTTTATTGATATCTACAGAAAGTAAGAAATATATGTTCAGAAGAAACCTTATTGAATTTCGTTGGTTTTCAATGTGAATTTTCTGTTTGAAGTTGAGTCATGAAATCTATTTTCGGAAAATCTCAGCTTTGCACACTGTTTATTATTTTGATCATAACTTTGGTTATACAATTTGGATTTCTGTGATTCTGGTGGCTTTGGAAAGCTGAGACATGTGGCTAATTATGTTTAGAAGAAAGTTTTTTGATTGGGTGATGTTTTGATAGTGAAAAATGCAAGGGAAGTCAGGTCACAAAATCTGGAAAGTATGAATGTTGATTTTATTGAGTTTTAATTGAAGTTTGATGCTTAAAAATTTTGGATTTGGATTTCTTAATTACTGAATTTATGTTGAATTATGATTGATGGTTTATACTAGAATTTTAAGATGTTACTTTGATTTATTGCCCTTATTAAACGAGTAGAATACGGGTCAGGGTAGATTGGCGCCAATATAGGGGGTACAGTACTGTACAAACAATTGAAGTTTTGGCTTCGAGCTTTGGCCGATATTATGATATATATATATATATATATATATATATATATATATATATATATATATATATATATATATATATATATATATATATATATATATATATATATATATATATATATATATATATATTGATATTGAAGCTTCGGCTTTGGGCTTGACCGATATATTGATTTTGAAGCTTCGGCTTCGGGCTTGACCGATATGTTGATTTTGAAGCTTCGGCTTCGGGCTTGACCAATATATTGATTTTGAAGCTTTGGCTTCGGGCTTGTCCGCTCCCGTATCCATTTTACCGTTATTCAGGACTTGTTTACTTTGGACAATATGTGGTTAAAGTGTTTGGAAAAATTGGGTACAAATTTGATTGTACTTTGAAAGGATTACTATATAAGTTTTGTGATTTGGTTCCTTAAAGTTGGTTAATTTGTTTTTAACTTATAAATATACTTTGTTTCTATTTTAAAAATATTCAAAGTTCTTATATTTTTTTATGGACACCACTAAGCAAATTGCTTAGCGTGTAGTTTTTTTTCTACACGTAGGTGGAGAACTTGTAGATAGCTTGGACCAAAGTGAAATAAGTGGATCAACTTGAAGAGCAAATAAAGAAAAACTCGAGGTGAATTTGTAATTTAATGTAATATTATGGTTTTAGAATAATGGCATGTACTAGATAGTGTGAGAAATATAAAGTGGTATTGAGAAATATTTGGAGAATAATTAACATTGAGAAATAATTTGGAGTCTCAAACATTATATTGGTATTTGTATATATTGTAATCTATAAGTATTGAACTTTATATTGTGGAGTAGAGTTGTTTATTGGGTGTTTATAGTTATCGTGGCACTCCCTATAGGGGGGGTGTTACATGTGACCTTATAGGATCCCGAAGTATTGGGCTGTTAAGGCTTAACCAACCCTTTTTCTAATGGAGCCATTGGCTCGATGCTCTAGACTGTGAATAGAACTCGATTACCTTAAACGACTGTAGTACGCCTCTAGCAAGGGTCTACCATCCCCCATTATTCGGAACGTCATTTATGCTTATGACTTAATCTCGGTTAATGCAATAGTTATCCAGTACAATAAATTCCTTCCATTCTTTAATATTAGTACCATCTGGTTTATAGGGTTCGGTTAAAGTGTTAACCCACTAATAGCGAGGTTGCTCCAAGCTATCCCAGTTATTTACTTGTTACCGAAGTATATTGCCTTTTACCATAGTGTGTTTGACTAGAAACCATTTCTATCAAACACATACTCTGATTAGAGGTTTATGGCAATCATCACTTCAACAAGTGGCCAGGTATAACTCCTTAATATATCCAGAGCGATGGATTCTTTTCGACTACTCAGCTTACCAACGTGTTGTCATCACTATACCCGTAATCACCCATAGCACCTTAAATAAATTAGTGTATAGTAATGACTCAAAGTATAGCAATAGTACCACACAACGTAACTAGCATCTCAAGTACGAGGACATTCGCAAAGCTTATTGCACAAAGATAAACACTAACACATTGATATATATACCAAGTGTTTATCTTACTGCGGTCTCTAATATATCTCCCAGATATATCCATGTGTTAAACTTAAGGCACCACCTTCAGTCCTTAGGAGATTGACTACTTGGACCCTTTCCAAGAAGTTGACCACATGTTAGTCTTTCCGTTTCATCAATGTCCTTTCTTGATGAAACTATAACTAGGGATAGTTTAGACATAATCATAATTGCACATGAAGCAGGTTCCACCAAATATAGTCCAACTATAATTTCTCTGACTTCATGATATGATATGTCAAGGACTTTTACGTACATCAATGAATATATATTTAACCAGCTTTAATATATATATATATATATATATATATATATATATATATATATATATATATATATATATATATATATATATATACAAGCATATTGATATAAATAAAAGATTAAATGCATTTATTGATTAAACAAATTATTTGTATTATTACATAATTAAGATATATCACCCTAATTGCCTTAAGAGGATACATCAAATCCAACAAACTCCCACTTACACTAAGGCCAATTAGCCATATGTTTTAATCTATATGCTTTAACATGCTGGTCATGTTTGACTTGAGTTAATGGCTTTGTCAGACTATCCGCGAGGTTCTGATCAGTAGGTACATATTCTAATCTTATTATCTTAGCATCAACAATCTCCCTGTACATGTCTATTTTTCTGATGAGACCGTGGTTCCTTTGCCTAAGCTATGGCACCATTGTTATCACAATATAAAGTAATTGGATCAACAGCCTCAGGCACCACACCAAGATCACCAATAAATCCCTTTAATCAGAAAGCTTCTTTTGCTGCTTTGCATGCAACAATGTATTCAGATTCGGTGGTTGAATCAGTAGTAGTTTCTTGCTTGGAACTCTTCCAACATACTACCCCTCCATTTAACACATACACAAAACCTGACTAAGACTTAAAGTCATCCTTGATAGATTGAAAGCTCATGTCAGCGTAACCTTTGATAGTGAGGTCACCTTCTCCATAAATCAAGAACTCATCCTTAGTCCTTCTCAAGTACTTAAGGATTGCCTTGAGGGCCATCCAGTGCTTTTCACCTAGATCTGACTGATATCTGCTCGTAAAGCTCAAAGCCTGAGAGACATCCGGCCTAGTCCATATTATAGCATACATGATGGATCCTATCACTGATGTATAAGGTATATCCTTCATGCGCATTCTCTCTTGAGCTGTCTTCGGACACTCAGCTTTAGATAAGTTAATCCCCTTTGTCATTGGGAGATAACATTTCTTAGAATGCTCAAGGTTGAACCTATTCAACACCTTGTCTATATATGTACTTTGAGAAAGACCTAACAGCCTCTTGGATCTATCCCTGTAGATCTTTATACCTAGTACAAATGCTGCTTCACCAAGGTCTTCCATAGAGAACTTTCTTGACAACCATACTTTAACATTTTGAAGAAGAGAAATGTCATTTCCTATTAGCAGAATGTCATCAACATACAATACTAGAAAAATGACTGCACTCCCACTAACCTTCTTGTAAACACAAGGCTCATTTGCATGTGGCCAGAAATCTAGTTCCCGAATTGTCTAATCAAACCTTATATTCCAACTCCTGGATGCCTGCTTAAGTCCATAAATGGATCTTTGTAGCTTGCATACCTTCGAGCCATTCTGAGATGTAAAACCCTCAGGTTGTGTCATATACACATCCCGGTCTAAATCACCATTCAAGAATGTTGTTTTTACATCCATCTGCCAAATCTCATAATCATAATGAGCAGCAATGGCAAGGAGTATCCTTATAGATTTGAGCATGGCTACCGGTGAGAAGGTTTCATCATAGTCAATACCTTCCCGTTGACTATAACCTTTCGCAACTAACCTTGCTTTGTAGGTAATTACATTACCGTCCATGTCTGTCTTCTTCTTGAAGACCCATTTACACCCAATTGGTCTAACCTCTTGCGGTGCATCAACCAAATTCTAAACTTGGTTCTCGTACATGAAATCCATTTCTGATTTCATGGCCTTTTGCCATTTATTAGAATCTGAGCTTTTCATTGCCTCATCATATGTCCTTGGTTCATCATCCTCTATAAGATATAGTTCCTTATCATTAGTGATAATAAACCAATATTTATTGGGACCCTTATGAATACGACCTGATCTTTGCAATGATTGTGTTTCGATAGGTTGTTCTTGGATCACACTCTCTTGTGTATCTAGAATGGGGTCAATCAGTTGATTGTCTATTTCTTTCTCTTGAACTTGCAGTTCAATATTGTTCCCACTGACTTTTGCAAGTAAGTGTTCCTTTTCCAAAAAGTGAGCATTTTGAGACACAAATACCTTTTGTGCTTCTGGTTGGTAAAATAGATATCCAATTGTTTCCTTTGGATATCCAATGAATAGACATTTGTCAGCCTTGGCATTTAGCTTATCTGACGCTATCCTCTTTACCATAGCAGGATAGCCCCATACTTTTAAGTGACTTAGAGATGGCTTTTTGTTACACCGTCTTTCATAAGGTGTAAAATCAACTGATTTAGAGGGCACTCTATTTAAGACATAAACTGCGCTCTCTAGTGCATATCCCCAAAAGGATTTACTAAGAACTGCATGGCTCATCATGGACCTGACCATATCTAATAAAGTCCTATTCCTCCTTTCTGACACTCCATTGTCTTAGGGTGTATAAGGAGGGGTCCACTAGGTAACTATCCAGTTTTCCTTTAGATAATCATGAAACTCCTTACTTAAGTATTCTCTACCTCGATCTGATCAAAGTGTTTTAATACTTTCTCAAGCTGTTTCTCTACTTCAGCTCTGAATGGTTTGAATGTTTCAAAACTTTTAGACTTATGCTTCATCAAGTACAAATAACTGTATCATGAGTAACCATCAATAAAGGTTATGGAGTAGGAGTATCCTCCTAGTGCCTAAACACTCATTGGACCACACACATCAGTATGTATAAGTTCCAATGTACTCGTGGCTCATTCACCCTTTCCTTTAAAGGGTAACTTTATTATTTTTCCTTTTAAACAAGGTTCGCAATCACCATAAGACTCCAAGTCTATTGGGCAAGTCTCCACGTTTATGCAACTTGGTTAAGCGATCTTTGTTTATGTGGCCTAAACGGCAATGCCATAAGTAGAAGGAATTCTCATTATCTAATTTAACTTTCTTCACATTATTTATATTGAAAACTTCAGTTTTTAGTATCAAGAATATAAATGCCACCTTTCAACATTCTATAACCATAAAGAATATTATTCAAATGAATCTGACAATTATTATTCAAAAATAAAATTTTAAATCCCTCTCTTGCAAAACACGTAATAGATACAATATTCTTAGTAACACTTAGAATGTAGTAACAATTATTCAAAACTAAAACAAGTCCACTTGGCAAAATAAGACTAAGCTCCCTACGGCTAATGCAACAACTCTGGTTCCATTTCCCATGCATAGGGCCATCTCCCCTTTTGCAAGTTTTCTACAGTTCCTTAGTCCCTGCACAGAAGTAAAGATATGAGAAACACAACCAGTATCTAATACCCAAGTGGATTCTTGCAAAAAAGTAGTAAAGTTTTCAATTACAAACATACTTGAAGTAGATGCCTCTGTAGGCTTATTCTTTAAATGCTCAGAAGCAGGAGCTTTGCAATCCTTCTTCTAATGTCTCGGTTTCCCACATTGGAAGCAGACATACTTAGATGCCTTCTTTTCATTCTTCTTCTTACTGATTCTTTTCTTAGCACCTAGTGCCTGCTTCTTCTTCTTAGAAGCCTTGCCTTTCTCAACCAATAGTAGAGGTTTCTGATCCTTTTTGATCTGAGGTTCTACTATTTTCAGCATGTTGATTAATTCAGGGATAGTAGAATTAATCCTATTCATGTAATAGTTAGTCACGAAGCTTGAGTAACTATCTGTCAAGGACATCAACACAAGGTCAATGCTAAAGTCATGATTCATCTCAAATCCCAATCGATTCAGTTTCTCAAGGTATCCCAAGAGTTTCAGTACATGCTGAGAGGCAGAGGTGCCAGCCTGCATCTTGGTCCCGAAAAGGAGCTTAGAGGTCTCATACCTCTTTATCCTCTCCCTCTCTGATAAGAGTTCTTTAAGATGGAGAACCATATCCTCCAAAGGCATGTTCTCATGTTGTTTCTAAAGCTCAGGATTCATGGACCCCAACATAATACACATGGCAGTCTCACGATCTTTCCTGTGCTTCAACCAGTCATCATGTTCCACATGATCCTCAACATCAGGTTCCACAGGGAAAATTTCACTTAGGATATAGGAAATTCCCTCGGATCTGAGAACTATTCTCACTACTCGGAACCAATTAGAAAAGTTTGAGCCATTCAATTCGGTGTCTAGTAACATACGGAGATTAAAATTGGAAGCCATTTTCAACCTAAGATATAAGAAAAGAAAAGTGTTTAGATATTAGTTTAAGTACATGTATTTAATACAAGGACTTTTAATTAAATACATTTTCCTACTATTTCCTTCGAAACTTACAACAGCCCATTCTATTGAATTCGTGAATTTTAGCCCAGCTAAATTTCTTAGTAGGTAGCATCTATAACTAGTCTATTACAACCCCCAATTTTATGAGTCAAGTCGTAATAGTAAGTCATAGTTAGAATCCCATTCCATTTGCATCGCATGTAATTGCTAATTCATTCAAGTTCCCTAATCCTAAGGGACGTGTGCTCTTATATTAGCATCTCCTTGAATATGTCTCAGATCTGGGCCTAGCCCCCAATTTTATGGTGGACTACCCCAGCTCTGTTAAGGTAGACCCTATCTCAAACTTTACAACCAATCAATATGGACTAGAAGCAACGCTTTGCGTAGCACTTTGATAGCCCAAAGAGATCGTATTATAAATTTGAGTAAGGAAGACTATAACTTGCCTTAATATATTTACTTTGGGATTTTATTAGTGTTAAACGTCTCACCCAATCTAGAATTTTATCAGATGGATAAAATTATAATAACTTGTATTAATTCAAGGAATTTTAGAATTAATTTATAAGGTCTAACCTTAGGTGGGTTCAGCTCTTTATTATAATTATTCCATCCACCTAGATTATATGTAAAATAATTAAAACTTTTATTTATTATATTAATATTGCATTTCCTTCAAGCTTTTATTCAATAAATTTAATTTTTTTACTCTATTATAGAAATATATATATGCACCATCTTATATACTAGAAATAAATTAGTTCATATTAATCCCCCGATTGGTCAATTCAAATTGCACCGATATAGGTTCCTAGGTAGGAGAGGCACCCTATGAGGAGTAGACACCAAGTCCAATCCTTAGCCAGAACAAATACGGGCACAAACTTGAACACCAATGGATTTTCTTGAACTAATAAATTTCGTTCTTCCAATTCATGTAAATTGGGAGCATCTATAACCCATATAATTTAAATAAATTATTGACACTTGTATAATTTGAGTAAGTTGAGGAGGCTTATTCAAAATTATTCATAACCATTTTCTAACCTTGAAATGAAAGGCACAAGTTTATATATATTGTTCCAAACAATTAAATAAATAAATCGTTTCATTTAGAACACATCAAAGTCTTGTACCCTAGGCAACAATGATTCCTCCAGATATTGATCCAATTCAGATTTCCAGTGTTGGCTGTTTGCAATCTCAGAGATATATACCTCAAAGTCTTGTAGTCCATCGCCAATTGAGAGTAGAGGGAGATCTTGGGACTGCATCTCGTGATACTCCATCTCCTGGGCCTGCATCTCCTGATTGTGCGTTGATTGATGATCGTGATCGTGATACTGCACCCCTTGAAAGTGCATGTCTTGCTGGGGCTGCATCTCGTGAGTCTCTCCTTGAAGTTGCATATGGTGATCTTGCGCTTCTTCAAGTTGCATCTCGTGCGAGTGAGCTTCTTCAGAGTGCATTATATGAGAATCTGCCCCCTGAGAATGAACCACATGGGCCTCTTGTTCTTGGTAGTGCAAGTGATCAATCTCTTTTCCTGAAGGTTGTATCTCTTGAGACTGCTCTTCTGAAAGACGCATTTCATGAGTCTCTTGAATCTGTGGTTCTGGAGGGTGCATTCCCTGGGCCTGTGCTTTTGCTGGGTGCATTTCCTGAGTCTCCACTTCTAGAGAAGGCATTTCCTGAGTCTCCCCTTCTTCTAGAGGATGAGTTTCCTCGATCTGTCTTTCATCTTGGTCCCGAAAAGGAGCTTAGAGGTCTCATACCTCTTTGTCCTCTCCCTCTCTGATAAGAGTTCTTTAAGATGGAGAACCATATCCTCCAAAGGCATGTTCTCATGTTGTTTCTAAAGCTCAGGATTCATGGACCCCAACATAATACACATGGCAGTCTCACGATATTTCCTGTGCTTCAACCAGTCATCATGTTCCACATGATCCTCAACATTAGGTTCTACAGGGAAAATTTCACTTAGGACATAGGAAATTCCCTCGGATCTGAGAACTATTCTCACTACTCGGAACCAATTAGAAAAGTTTGAGCCATTCAATTCGGTGTCTAGTAACATACGGAGATTAAAATTGGAAGCCATTTTCAACCTAAGATATAAGAAAAGAAAAGTGTTTAGATATTAGTTTAAGTACATGTATTTAATACAAGGACTTTTAATTAAATACATTTTCCTACTATTTCCTTCGAAATTTACAACAGCCCATTCTATTGAATTCGTGAATTTTAGCCCAGCTAAATTTCTTAGTAGGTAGCATCTATAACTAGTCTATTACAACCCCCAATTTTATGAGTCAAGTCGTAATAGTAAGTCATAGTTAGAATCCCATTACATTTGCATCGCATGTAATTGCTAATTCATTCAAGTTCCCTAATCCTAAGGGACGTGTGCTCTTATATTAGCATCTCCTTGAATATATCTCAGATCTGGGCCTAGCCCCTAATTTTATGGTGGACTACCCCAGCTCTGTTAAGGTAGACCCTATCTCAAACTTTACAACCAATCAATATGGACTAGAAGCAACGCTTTGCGTAGCACTTTGATAGCCCAAAGAGATCGTATTATAAATTTGAGTAAGGAAGACTACAACTTGCCTTAATATATTTACTTTGAGATTTTATTAGTGTTAAACGTCTCACCCAATCTAGAATTTTATCAGATGGATAAAATTATAATAACTTGTATTAATTCAAGGAATTTTAGAATTAATTTATAAGGTCTAACCTTAGGTGTGTTCAGCTCTTTATTATAATTATTCCATCCACCTAGATTATATGTAAAATAATTAAAACTTTTATTTATTATATTAATATTGCATTTCCTTCAAGCTTTTATTCAATAAATTTAATTTTTTTACTCTATTATAGAAATATATATATGCACCATCTTATATACTAGAAATAAATTAGTTCATATTAATCCCCCGATTGGTCAATTCAAATTGCACCAATATAGGTTCCTAGGTAGGAGAGGCACCCTATGAGGAGTAGACACCAAGTCCAATCCTTAGCCAGAACAAATACGGGCACAAACTTGAACACCGATGGATTTTCTTGAACTAATAAATTTCGTTCTTCCAATTCATGTAAATTGGGAGCATCTATAACCCATATAATTTAAATAAATTATTGACACTTGTATAATTTGAGTAAGTTGAGGAGGCTTATTCAAAATTATTCATAACCATTTTCTAACCTTGAAATGAAAGGCACAAGTTTATATATATTGTTCCAAACAATTAAATAAACAAATCATTTCATTTAGAACATAATATTTAGTTTACTTCTAACTTAATTATGTTCTAAATAGGCTGGCTCTGATACCACTGTTGGGAGCTGACAGTCAGATTGAACATGCATAAGAGGCATGGCGGAAATTCAAAATTTTATCCATGTCCTCAGGAACTCCTATTAGTTGCATATAAATTAAATAAAGCCTTAACTAAATAATTCTCTACCTAGGTTAACATGCTAAACGACTAGGCATACCATAATTCTAAATTATATCCTAGCATATTTATTTTATACTAAGCATGTTATAACTCTAAGTTATAACCTAAGCATAAAATAAACTAAGCATGCAAAAATAACCTAAGCATAATTATTAAGTCTAAAAACACTTAAAGAAAAAGACTTAATAATTAAAAGAGAAAGAAAAAGAACTTATCAGTTGAAGCGTGCTTTTGCAGAACCTTTTTGCACAAGCCTCCAATCGTAGGATAGCCTCTATCAGTATCCACATTAACCCCACCAACCAACACCTCTCCAGGAGGAAAAACTAAGAAGCTTCGAGTAGTTGCTAGACCACTCCAGAAGCCTCACCCAAAAATATAAACTAGCGGTGCCCGAATAAATTCAGGCTCCACAAAAATAACTTGCTCAATTACCCGAGAGATTAATTATCTCGCCTAGGATTTATGCTTTGAGCTTGGTACAATTTGAAAGGAAAGGGAATAGCCTATATATAAGCTTGAAGGAGCAAAAATGCTCCCCCTATGAGCGATGTGGGATGGGGGTAATTACTCCCATCCCATTAATTAATATATATACGCTGCATGTTGCAAGGCTACCCTTTTCATGGGTTGCCTTTGGGCAGCCCATGAACAAGGGCTGCCGCGAACACTACCTAGCAGTGTTCGCGCACCTTTTGGTGTATTACACGCAACCGAACTTTGTACAAAATATTTCATACTTTTCAGTTTTAACTTGCCAATGCAAAATCCCCTTTAAATCCTTTGAAATAAATATTTATTTTTGACTCTAATAAATTAGTTACTAGTCAAAATAAATTTCTTGGTCCAACTAAAATTGATCTAATCAATTATAATTTATTTATGACTCTAATTAATTAGTTACCAGTCAAAATAAATTCATTGGTCTATCCAAAATTGATCTAATCAATTTTAACCAATCAAATAATAATCCAATTATTTTTTAAGTTATATTTTTGTAATAGATTAAATCTATTAGTTCTTTACTTAGTCCGATGAAGGTCCAATCTGTGTGACCTTATAGGATCCCGAAGTATTGGGTTGTTAAGGCTTAACCAACCCTTGTTCTAATGGAACCATTGGCTCGATGCTCTAGACCGTGAATAAAACTAGATTACCTTAAACGACTGTAGTACGCCTCTAGCAAGGGTCTACCATCCCCCATAATTCGGAACGTCATTTACGCTAATGACTTAATCCCGGTTAATGCAATAGTTATCCAGTGCGATAAATTCCTTCCATTCTTTAATATTAGTACCATCTGGTTTATAGGGTTCGGTTAAAGTGTTAACCCACTAACAGCGAGGTTGCTCCAAGCTATCCCAGTTATTTACTTGTTACCGAAATATATTGCCTTTTACCGTAGTGTGTTTGACTAGAAATCATTTCTATCAAACACATACTCTGATCAGAGGTTTATGGCAATCATCACTTAAACAAATGGCCACGTACAACTCCTTAATATATCCGGAGCGATGGATTCTTTTCGACTACTCAGCTTACCAACGTGTTGTCATCACTATACCCGTAATCACCCGTAGCACCTTAAATAAATTAGTGTGTAGTAATGACCCAAAGTATAGCAATAGTACCACACAACGTAACTAACGTCTCAAGTACGAGGACATTCGCAAAGCTTATTGCACAAAGATAAACACTAACACATTGATATATATACCAAGTGTTTATCTTACTGCGGTCTCCAATATATCTCCCAGATATATCCATGTGTCAAACTTAAGGCACCACCTTCAGTCCTTAGGAGATTGACTGCTTGGACCCTTTCCAAGAAGTTGACAACATGCTAGTCTTTCCATTTCATCAATATCCTTTCTTGATGAAACTATGACTAGAGATAGTTTAGACATAATCATAATTGCACATGAAGCAGGTTCCACCAAATATAGTCCAACTATAATTTCTCTGACTTCATGATATGATATGTCAAGGACTTTTGCATACATCAATGAATATATATTTAACCAGCTTTAATATATATATATATATATATATATATATATATATATATATATATACAAGCATATTGATATAAACAAAAGATTAAATGCCTTTATTGATTAAACAAATTATTCGTACTATTACATAATTAAGATATATCGCCCTAATTGCCTTAAGGGCATACATCATATCCAACAAGAATATCATCCAGGAAAAGCGAATGTTGTAGCTGATGCCTTAAGTAGAAAATCCAGTAGTGTAATGGCTAATGTTGAAGTTTCTAAACTCCCATACTTAGTTCAATTGCGAGCGATGAATGTTGACTTAAAATTGGGCGAAAATGGTGCATTATTAGCTAACTTCAAGGTAGGACCAGTGTTACATGACAGAATTAAGGAAGCTCAGGTTCGAGATCCTCAATTAAAAGAGATTGTGGAAAATTTCAAGCAAGGAAAGAGCACCGATTTAACAGTAGAAAATGATACTTTGATGTTGGGACAAAGATTTTGTGTGCTTGATGTTGATAATTTGAAGAAGGAAATTTTAGAAGAAGCTCATACTGCTCCATATGCTATGCATCCGGGAATGACAAAAATGTATCATACCTTGTGCTCTCATTTTTTATGGTTTGGAATGAAGAAGGATATTGCTGAATACATTTCAAAGTGTTTGATATGTCAACAAGTAAAGATTGGACATCAAGCTCCAACAAGGAAATTACGACCATTGCCTATACCAGTTTGGAAATGGAAGATGGTTACTATAGATTTTGTGTACGAGTTTCTGAAAACTCCAAGAAAGAATGATGCTATTTGGGTTATTGTTGATAGATTGACGAAATCAGCCCACTTTTTGCTCATACAATGGGGTTGTTCATTGGAGAATTTAGCGAAGAAGTATGTGAATGAAATTGTCAGATTACATGGAATACCTGTGTCTATTGTATCAGATAGAGATCCTCGATTTACATCTCGATTTTGGAGAAGTTTACAGCAAGCATTAGGCACAAAATTGAACTTTAGTACTGCTTTTCATCCTCAAACAGATGGTCAATCAGAAAGAATAATTCAGACTTTAGAAGAAATGCTTCGAGCTTGTGCTATGGAATTCAAAGGTGCGTAGGACGAATATGTCGCTCTAATGGAATTCGCTTATAATAATCACTATCATCTTAGTATTGGAATGGCACCATATGAGGCTCTTTATGGAAGAAAATGTAGAAGTCCTATTTGTTGGGATGAAGAAGGGATGAGTGTTTTAGAGGGTCCGAAAATAGTACAAGACATAGTTGAAAAGGTGAAGATAGTAACAGAAAGACCCAAGGCAGCACAGGATAGACAGAAAAGTTATGCTGATCAACATAGAAGGGAAATGGACTATAAAGTAGGGGATAAAGTTTTTCTTCGTGTATCACCTTGGAAAGGCATGTTAAGGTTTAAGAAGAAAGGGAAGTTTAGTCCGCGGTACATAGGGCCTTATGAAATTCTTGAAAGAATTGGTCCACTTGCTTATAAATTGGCATTACCACCAAAGTTAGCTCAAATTCACAATGTCTTTCATTTGAGCATGCTAAGAAAGTATCGGTCAGACCCTACTCATGTATTGAACGACCAAGAGATAGAGATTGCTGATAATTTGAGTTATGTAGAAGAACCAGTAGCAATTATCGGGTATAAGACCAAACAATTGTGAAACAAAGAAATACCATTAGTTAAACTAATTTGGAGAAGTCATTCAGTTGAAGAAGCAACTTAGGAAACAGAAGAGCGAATGAGAATGGATTGTCCAGATTTTTTTTTCTGATACACGTATTAATTTCGAGGACGAAATTCTTTAAGAGGGGGAGAATTATAATGTCCCATGTCATACATTATATTTGCATTTGATCATATCCATATATACATGCCATGAAATTACATTAGATAAAATATATTTTGAATTATACATGTTATAGCTATATGATATTTGATTAGGTAAAGGATAGTCATCTAAGTATATAGGTGCTTAGTTACAAAACCTTGAAATTCTAATATTTTAGTATTGTTTTATTATTTGTACAATTAAGATTAAGATATGATAATTATTATATTAATAATATTATTATATTTATTATAAGGTAAAGAGATTATATGTTTTATCATTAAAAATTATTATTATTATTATTTTGGTATTAAGAGAATTCATAAGGGTAAAGTTAGTCTTTTGCCCCAAATTAATATATACATACAAGGAGGTGGGATTAGGATCAAATTCAGTTACTAGAAACCTCTAAATTAGTTCAAA
This sequence comes from Euphorbia pulcherrima, assembly GCA_947683365.1. Taxonomy (NCBI): domain Eukaryota; kingdom Viridiplantae; phylum Streptophyta; class Magnoliopsida; order Malpighiales; family Euphorbiaceae; genus Euphorbia; species Euphorbia pulcherrima. Next base: position 14,500,471 of record CANTUS010000016.1, read on the forward strand.
GACTAAAACTCAATAGACAAAGAAGAAGAGAAATAGAAGGAAGGAAAGGCAGAAGAATCAGGTATTTTGATAACTTTGTGATGCGATTTTTGTTATGTTATATATAGAATTAGAAGTTTTCATAAGAAGGTGAATTGTTCCTCTGTATGTTAGGATTTAGTCTACAAAATTTGGGGATTTTTAGATGAATATATCAATAGCTATGATTTTTATAAGATGAAGTGTGCAGAATTGGATGATCAAAGAGATAGGGTGAGTTTCAAAATTAATCTGGGATTGTTATACTACTTAGAAAATTCTTATTTTTTGAATTTTTATTCCCTTATGTGTATAGTTTAAGTACAAAAAAGAATCAGGTCGATTTATGTTGTGTAGAGGGAGTTATACTCGTTTTATTATACTGTTGTCCAGGTTAAGCGGGACTAAAATAGGTTGTGAAGGAAAAATCACTATAAATCGTATAAGGCTTTGAAAATTTTGAGGTTTTATTATGTTACATCTTTGTGTATTAGCGATAGAATAAAAGAAGAATCAGATCATTTGGTGAAGTGAATTGAAAGATATGAATTTTTAAGTAGAATAAGGTCATAAGGAAAGTAATTCTGTTTTGTGAACATTTGCTTGTAGGAAAGGAAATATGATAATTATGTGTATATGATATTGAAATTATTTTAATAGGAGCTCAAAATCGTGAAGGTATGCCGGAGGAAGATTCAAGTCGCTTCCGAGGGAATTAGCTTGATACTATGTGAGTATAAACATGATATGAATGGGTGAAATGTTTTGATATGTGATATTTGAATGTTTGGTGAATTGTTGTGAATTGAATGATTATATATTATTTGGAGAATTTGAATTATATGAACCTATGTTTATTTGGTGAAACATGAGATAATTGAATTATTCATGATATACGCAGTTATACAAGAACGAATGAAATAAAGAGAGACGTTGTGACATAATCGATCAAACATTGCAATACATAATCTGTTATCTAGACCTATATGGTCAACCAATTGCAATATTTGACAAATGGACCAAAAGGTCAACCAATTGTTTATCTGGACTGAAAGGTCAACCAATTGTTATATGGCTGGCTAGCAAATCAATTGTTATCTGTTACAAATGTTACATGTATCCCGGGGCAATAGTTTAGCCAAAAATGTCTCAACAATTATATAAATGAATCATCCAATAGTATATATGAATGACTATATGTTTATTTTTGAAGGCGTGACTGTATGTGGTTGTCAAATTCATTGATTGTTTATATTCACTGAGTGGCGACTCATATAAATTGCTATATTTTTCAGTTGTTGAAGTTGTAGATAAAGTATTGTACTAGAAGGTCCTTACCCGTAGCTGTCATGGAAGAAAGGTCTGTCGGCCGTGTCCATCTCGCTCTCTCTCCTCATATGATAAGCATATAGAATAGAAAGTGGTTGGGTTTTGGTTTTGCTAATCAAACATAATTATGGTTTGTAATATAAACGAATGATATTAGAGTTAATATGAAATATTATGGTTGTGTTAATATATGAATATTTTCGTACAAAAAAAATCTTTTTATGGTATTTTTCTATAGTTATTATATGATAAGGGTGTTTCATGTTGACTGTCTATTGCCTTTGGACCTCTTAATTTATGTTTGTATGGTTAAGATCTATTTTCCTTGTTCTTTTAGCTTTAAATAGATGCTTCACACCAACCAAAAGTCCTCAGGACATTTTTAAGTTGTCTATATGCCAAATGCATTTGAGACAAAATTTAGCTGGCAGAGGACAACATTCTTCCAGATCCAAAGAGCTGGTGACATCGTCAAAAGAAGCTAATCTATAAAAAATGAGTTAGATGCAGCGTATATGCTCCCACTCGAAGCAAAGAACAAATCACCAATTAGAACTTTTTCATATTGGTAATCAAAAAATACATGTCTCACATACATTTAATCCCTTAGCAATATAATCATTAATAGCACTTTGAAAAATAATTCGGGTCAGTGAATTCTTCCTCTCCATGCAAGAAACATATTCTGCAAGAAACATATTCTTGTCATTCAGGAGTTTGTTTGTGCTGCTTTCTTTGAACTCATACACAATATTTCCCAAAGCATAAAATGATTGTGGTCATCCGCACAAACCCAATTCATAAATTCCAGATTTGGTAATAATTACGGTTAAATTTTTAAGTCTGCTACAGATACTTTTAAAGCAGTAACCATTACTGATCTTATTTATCAGTAATGGTGAGACTAAACACGAATTTAAGGATTTAGGTCAATTATTATGAGCAATTGTGTGTTAATTACTATTCACTTAAGAATAAACCATCCGAGAAATATAAGCATTAACCCTAGTTTCGAAAGAGGTATGTATACCCAATCATCAACCAAGTGATAACACTCATATTTGTTCGGTTCATTCCGCTATGTAAAAATAATTATATGTGTTTGATTGTTTATTATAGCTCTTTTTAACTATAAAGAATAGCCTTTTAAATGCACTTTGGACCTATTGTCATAAATTAGTTCGTTTAGCTAATGGCATTTAAGGTAATGTATTTAGAAAAAAATATTGTGCATTATTATTGAAACTATTTGAGTTTTCAGATAGGACACTTTAGTCCTAAGAGTTTTATTGTGGCTTAATAAATTATGTTATTTGAAATTTCTTTAAACAAATATATAGAATATAAATAAATAATAATTAAATAAACCACGAATCACATAGTTTTCAGAATAAAACATGTCTCAAAACTATTCAATAAATAACATGCAATAAACTTTTTATCCAAATAAACACAACAAACAAACATGAAAATGATGTTAAACAAATAACAGTCTTATACTGTTAACCACCACATATTGTAATCTACGTGTAATTATACTTATACACATTTTTAGAAGTGAAACAGACATTAAGCATCTCATATCCAAAAATGAATATCATTCTGAATGACATTACTCCTTTTGAATTACTCTAGACCAACTCAATAGGTCAATGTTCATTCCTTTGATCGAACAAGATGGTAATTAATTAAATAACATATTAAAGAGCCTAATTGTTCCTTAATAAGTGTCAAATAAAAATCCAAACAAATTGAATAGTAAGTTATATGAGCTTTTATAGCTCGAAGACGAGTTTATATAATCTATATTGCTTTTCAATAGGGTAATTAATACACACTTATAGCATTCATATATGCAATATAAATACTTGATCCACAAAGTATCAACATTTAATGTACAACTATATTATGGAGAACCTATTTTTTTTAAACTTTTCATCGTATCCTGACCCTTGTCCATTGAAAAGGTCTTCTTGATAACTTGGAGTTTGCATCATTGTTGATCATCTACAACATATGTATTAAGTCAATATCAATAATTGCACAAATTATTAACTTAAATATATTACAAAAATATATTCTTTATAGATTTATATCACATATATATAAATTATATAACTATCACACAAATAATTAACCCAAAATACATTAAAAAAATATAAATTTATACCCGTAGATATAAAATAAGTTAATTATTTATAAATAGTTGACTATATTAAATATATAACTAAAATATATTTAATATTAAATCTATGTCACATAAATATAAATTTCACATGAATTATCACAAAGATAATTAATAACTCACATATATATTACCAAGATATATTTATTAAATTATACAACTAAAGTAAAATCATAGTCAACATATGTTAACAATTAACTTAGTGAATTTAATGGTATTTTCAAATATAATAAATATATGTAACTTATACATAATCATGTGAATTTGATTCTCTAAATTAATCAACAAATGAAAAAAATTCAGAAAGATTCACCATTAGGTTCTAAAAACAATTTCTAACATATTAGAAATTTTTATAAAATTCAAAAACTATTTTCTATAATTTTTATGAATTTATTTAGAAAAAAATAAATCAAAAAATCGTTTTTCTGGACCTCAAAAAATTCTAGAAAAATTACCATTAAATCTAAAAAATATTAAAATGGTGGGGTAAGAAAACTTTTGGATCAAAATGATATTATTTAAGGCCTTAAAACACAAAAATACATATTGTTTAAGGCCACGTGTCATGAAGTTGACCAGTCAACTTCTGACAGACACGTGGCAGTCAACCATTGGGCAATCCACCAATGTGGGTTGACCGGTCAATGCCACATGGCTGGATAAGATAAAAGAGGTTTATGGCAACTCTTTAATTAGGCGTCACAAAAGACATCAGTTACTTTTCTTTTAAATATGGCAACGCTTTTTTAAGCGTTGCAGTAACTGCTTCACAAATTGTCACTACTGTTTATGAACCGTCGCCTAAAACTGTCGCAACAAACAAAAGCGTTGCACCTAATCATTTTGCAACGGATTCTGCAACGGATACAGAATCCCTTGCAAAATGCAGAAACTTGTCCTCTTCTTTTTTAAACGTTCTGAAAATGATTCCGGCCTCGGACCGAACCCTTACTAAGGTTATTTAATGTTCCGAGTCCAATGACATGTTCATTTTCATAAAAAAATGACCAGAAATATGACGTTTGCGCAAAATGACATGGAAACCGAGGTTCTTTTCAGTGAAAACGATGAAAAAGGCCATTAACGAACATGAACACCATGACACACATTTTCAGGTACTGGAATTACATATATTCCCCATATAATTGACCAAAAAAATAGATTTATGGTCAAAATGCTCCAAAAACTAGAATTCCTTATGTTTTCATACTTTTTCCGTAATTTCCACAAGAAATTACGAGAACGAATTCTAGAAACACTTTTATGGAATTTCAAAATTAATAAGGACAAGAAATTATGCAAACAACATAAAAATCATCGCAAAAAACCTGGCTCTGATACCAATGACGGAAATCGTAAAGAAGCGGATTTAAATACTTACCTTTTTCATGTCCGAGATCAAAGAATGCCGCATTGAAACCGTATGTATGCTAAGTCGTTGACTAACCCACGGTATATCGGGATTAAGTTGTTGTTCACAACTTCTGCAGCGATAGAAGATCAATAACGATTGATTGTGTGGGATTTCTCCGTCGTAGGAAGAAATCCAAGAGAGAAATTATAGAGAGAAAAATGAATTTTTCATCGTTCTAAAAACGTTCCTACGAACATCTATTTATAGAGGTGGAAAACGGGAAAATGCCCATTAGGCACTTATGGAGAAAACTTATTTCAATTAGATCCTAAAATAATTCAATTAAGTCCCTTAACTTAATTAGTTTCCAATTGAGCCTAGTTGACCAATTAGATCGGATCATTTGACCCGATTGACCCGCTCACGGGCGGACCTATATTTCCAATAATATATATATATATATATATATATATATATATATATATATATATATATATATATATATATATATATATATATATATATATATATATATATATATATATATACACACACACACACACAATACTATTATTATAGAAATTGGTTAATATCTCTATAATAATGGTAATTAAAATTGGTTAATATTCATACTAATCATAACTATACCAAAATATAAAATTGAAATAAAATTAAAATAATAATAAAAACAACAACATTAGTAATAATAAAATATTTGATGAGTATTTATAATTGGTTAAAATTCATATTAACCATAACAATATTAAAAATATAACACATGTTGATTACAAAATTATAATAATAATAATAATAATGGTAATGGTAATTAAAATTGGTTAATATTCATACTAATCATAACAATACCAAAATACAAAATGGAAATAAAATTAAAATAAATTTAAAATAATAATAAGAACAACAACAACAATAGTAATAATAAAATATTTTATGAGTATTTAAAATTGGTTAGTATTCATACTAATCATAACAATATCAAAAATATAACACATGTTGATTACAAAATTAAATATATATATATATATATATATATATATATATATATATATATATATATATATATATATATATATATATATATATATATATATAAAAGCAAAGAAGCCCTAAAAGACTTACTTTGCCCATGTACCTTCAAAAGAAACATTTAGATTTCATTATTAAATTTTTTTTATTTTATACCATATTAATAATTAATACGCATTTATATTATAATTTATTATATTTATGAGTTTTCCTTATAAGAATTTATTATATTAAAAGTGAAATGTTTACTATTTTAATGAGTTTTCTTTATATATGTCCGTTTAAAATATTATTTTAAGGGTCAAATAATTATTAATTACTATAACAGTTTTGCAATATAATTTCCGTTTACTTTAATTTGTTTCTATAATAATGATGTTTAAAATTAGTTATTATTAAAACCTTTCAAACTTAATTTTTATAATTTATTTCATAATTAATAGCAGCCTTAATTTATCCTCAAATAGCTATTTTATTTCATTATAAAAAAGGGTCTTCCTGTTTGTGTTTCATATGTACCATTTCTTTCACTTTATTTTTACTTATATAATTTGATTACAAAATTCTTTTTCTCCCCTTTTGCCATAGGTTGAAGAAGTTGTTTAATCCTGAAAGCAACTACAAGTATCCTTTAAGAACATTGCTTCACACGATTCAGCTTAATGGTTTTCAAGTTCCTTTAACTTATTATAATTTCCATCATGTTTCTAGATGATATATTTATTTGTTTGATGCGAGGTGGAGATTGAAAAGCACTTTAAGATAGGCATCCTGACATAACGGGAAGCACTTTTGCACTTTAAGATTTAAGAAGTACTTTTAAGGTACTTCTAACATTTATATTATAAGTACAAATGATTCATTATCTACTATGATTTGAATTCGGTCTTTTATTTATTTATATATTTTTGTTTGGAATGATTCGATATTAGAAAATGAGGCCAATTCTCCTGTCACACCTGTAGAGATAAGAAATGAAACTATGACACCGTCGATATTGTTAGATGAAGATAATGCTCAACTTTTGAGTAATCGAGCAAAACATATGAGGATTAAGAAGGAGAAGAATAATTAACATGTATCTCTTTTTAAGGAAAAATTAGTAATATTGTGAAATGTTGTGAAGGTTGGCAACACTGTTATTTGGTGTTATGTATTATTTATTTTGTATTGTTGGATTGTTTCATTTTAAACAGGTGTTATTTTTTCCTATTTTTACCTTTCCAATTTTTTGAGCAAAATTTGCAATTCTTATATTATTTTCTCCAAAGTGGAAAGAATCATTACTGATTGATTGATTATAAGTCTATTTAAGAAAAAATTTAAATTTTATAATAATTTTTACTCCTTTTAAATAATAATAGAATATTTTCAATTATAAAAAAAGTGAAATAATTAAAAAATCTCATTATTATTACAATAAATATTTAATAAAATCACAACATATTAAATTTTAAAAATAGATTTAGGAATCAATGTGACAATTTTTTTCTGATCAAATATTTGACAGGGAATCACAAGATAATTGCATAAAATTTTAAATTACAATTTTATTTAAGAATAAATTTAAATTTTATAATAGTACTTACTCCTTTTTATGTATAATAAAATATTTTTTATTATTTAATCAAATGAATTCGAATTTTATAATTATCCATCAAGTATTATCTACCAGCTAATATATCTCCTAAATATATTTTTTTAATTTAATTTATTATTCTTGATTTTGTTTAATTCTATTCTATTAACTATAATCCTATTTAATAATTAATGTGACTCTTTTTTCGCAATTTAATTTGATACACAATATAATATATTTTAACTTTAACATTTTTTATTTTTATTATATATATATACATACATTAAAAAATAAATTTATTCATTGATATACTGATTACAAATGACCTATCCGTGCATCGCACAGGGTACTACACTAGTGAATCTCAAAAGCAAAGAAGGGTAAATAATTACAAAATCCCTATGTTTTACACTAATACATTAGTAACTCCCTCAGTTTTTTTAATACAATTAAAACCTTCATATGTTTTGCTTCCATCCAACTAAGAACTCCTTTTATTAAATTTTTTAACTTTTCCATCCAAATAGCATTTGTCTTGACAAAATTGCCCTTATCCTTTTTTATTTGTCCAACTACCATCAAAATACATTATATCAAACTTTTTTAAATATCTAAACTAACTATAGTTTTAAAACATACTCCATATATTTCCGCACTATCTAGTGTGTAATAATTAGCATAAATATGCTATTGCACAATTACAAAGGATCCTAAACATATCAAAACAAAAAAAAAATACATAGCCCATATTTTTTTTGTTTTAAAAAGCTATCCTCATTAACCATTTCAATCAACTAAAATCCAACAATGAATAACTTAGATAAAAATAAAACAAAATTCTTAAATGTCTACAAACGAGGCAATATCATAGATATGGTCACGGGTTCCATCATAGAGTTGTGTCACAGCCTTTCAGTTGACAAATCGACCCTAGAGGAGGATGAGGGCCTTGTTTGACCTCAATAACTTCACCATTTTTGGGACTTGCAGCAATAAGTTATACTGGATTTTGAGGTTTTTTCAACCGTCCAAATTATGCGTATAGTTTCTTAATGTGTATCATTAATACGAAAACCAATTATAATCACCCAATGTTAAAAAAAAATCAAGATTTTATGTCATGTTCTTCAATGGTTGCAGCTTATTTTACTATACAAACATAGGTTGCACCACAAAATAGTACAAACAAAAAGAAAGGCTAGATGAGCAAGTCGAGAAAAAAAGAAATTCAATTTTTATAAAATGAAAAAAAAAGAAAAGAAAAGAAAAAGTAAGTAAAAAATACACAAGTTTTAGATAGATGGACAAAAAAAAGATAAAGGGCAATTTTGTCAACACAAATGCTATTTGGATGGAAAAGTTAAAAAATTTAACAGAAAGAGGTCTTATTTGGGTCGAAGCAAAATATAGGGAGATTTTAATTGTATTAAAAAAACTGAGGAAAGTATTAGTGTATTAATAAAAAAGAGGGAGGTTATAATTATTTACCCAGCAAAAATGGTCCTCAACAGCTGAAGGCTGAAGCACTAAATATGGGCCATTTTGGTGGTTTTCATTGGCACAGTGCAAAACTGAAAACTTGGGCTTCATCGTGTTGGATTTAGATGATTCATTATCCCCATAATGTCATGTATACAAAAGCCTGCTCTCCTCTTAAAAAGGATAATGTACTCCTTTCTAAACAACAAAACATGTATTTTTTTTAGTTATTTAAGTATTGTTAAATTATAGCTGGGAATTAAGCCTTAGTTGATTTGGTTTAAATATTGTTAAGGTATCAATCACAATCCAATTAAGATTAGGATAGTAGTATGTTGATATTGTTGGGTCCTTTGATTCACATAATAGAATGAAATATACTGAAATAGAAATAGATGTTGCTTAGGAAATGCCTAACGAGTGTCTACTTTATTCCGCCTTATTTCGTTCTAACTCCGTTGACCAACCGGCCCATAAGGGTTTTCATTGATGATTTCCCAAAATCAGAATACATTTAGTTTATGATACTATTGAAGTGTTAGAATACTTAATCACTTAAAGCATTAATTATTCTCAACTAATACATTTCCTTCTGTCTGCTTAAATATACTTCTGAGAACCATTGCATTTATAACAAATCAAGAGTAAGAAGTTGCGATCACAATGATCTCGATCTTATATATGGGACAATGATCTCTTTTGAGCATTTTTCTTCCTCCTCCCCCTTAGGTTCTTTTCTTTTTCATCTTCTTGTTTTCGTGGTTTTAGTTTGTGTGGAATAATTTGCATCTGATAATTTTATTGAGTTTCTGCTGTGCGATCGTCAATCTCAATTGTGGATACATTGCTACACAACACGATTTTGATAGTTTTACCGCTAGGTTGACCTTAGATTTGCAGAACTGGTTGGTGTTATGGAGTACGTCGGAGTTCTTAAGGTTGCCGAGCTATGATAACGTAAAATGAAGCTTATTAGAATATAGATTTGCAGAATTGTTATTGTGTTTTATTTTTCTTTATGTTTTCCTCTTACCCATATGGCAAGTTTAATCTATCACCCAATATGATGAAATTTTGCCTTTCTGAATATGGTAGGATATTTTGTTTTATTTATTTAGTATTTTGTCAATTTATCAATTAATACATACTCTTTATTTCAGTATGAATGATAGTTTCCTCTTAATTAAAAAAATTAACATTATTATCCAATTGAAGAAGAAAAATGCCACTTTTGATGAACCAATACGATTGTAGAAAGAAAAATAAAAAATACACCACCGCCTATCTGGGGCAATGTTAATTATCATATAAATGACATCATATGGGTAGATTAATTAACAATTGAACTCAAATGAAACACAACTATTATAACAAAATACCTAGGTAGCATTCCATCAACATTGAGGTATAATTTAAAGGAAATGAACATTCTCTACGTGTGTTCCAACATTTAGAATTTCAAAGCTAAAAGATAAGAAATAAGAAATAATAAAATGCCTTGTGTATTCTAAGCAACATAAGGGGGCTATGGTATATAAGCACGGGAAGCACAAACCCACACAAAGCCATCATTAGCAAGTCCTGTGGTATGGTAAAATTTATTTCTTATTTATTTTTAATTATAGTTATAAATAGTTATTATAATAAGCTCCTTGTAATTAGCTACAATATGGTTTCAATCAAACGCCTTGAAAAGTATATCAATTATTCTCGTAAATACAATACAAAGTCCAATGGTTCATTACTTAATAATAAGCTTACGTCATTCCAAGGCCGCATGCTTCCCGACTCTGTAAAATTTATTCAATATCTTTACATACTACAATTAATTGGAAATACATTGATGATTATTTGTTGTTTTAGTAATTTTTGTTTCTAAAATAATTAAAAGTAGTTATAACCAAGTTTTTAAAACAGTCGTAATCAATGGGGCTAGTCCAAATAGTAAGTAATTTGGTATCACTTAAATAAGGTCTCAAGTTCATACCTTGTGAATGTAAAAAATTCTCATTGGGAGACTCACCCACCAACGACAGTTGTACGACCCGAGTCGGATCTAGATGTAGTAGAGCAAAGTTCCGGTGAGCAACAAAAAGACTAAAGTTGTTTTTAAATGTCAAAAGACAATAAACGTATGTTGAAATAAATTCTCAAACATTCCTTATTTTTCTTAAAAAAAAGTGGAGGCCCAAAAATAAGACACGATCTCAGTGAAATTTGAAGGAAAAGAATGCCATAAAAATATCGATACTAAACAAAAATAATAGGAAATTGATTGATATTTGGAGAAAAAAAGCATATAATACGACTTAAATGATTTACCAATTCACTTGATGTTCCTTAGGTTCAGTTTTATTTTTGATAATATTCGATTGAGATGTGCGATTTTTAAGTAATTTTCGTCAAAGAGTTTCATTAAAAAATACTTGTATATGGAATGGTTTAGATTGAGTTTTAATGGTTTGTGAGATTTAAAGTGAAATTAAATCTAAACCATTAAAATTTATTGAATTGTTAGAATTAACTAAAATATACAATTTTATAAATTTTAAATTTTAAAGAATTGAATATGAATATATGTGAATGTGCATATTTTAAAGAGCTGCTTACGTCACAAAGCATGGAATTCAAGTGAGTATGTCGAGGATCAGTTTAATAAACAAAAATTAACATATGCTTCACAACCTAAATAATATATAATTTATGTATGATTAATAATGCTAAGTTCCATCATGCATGTAGGTGTTAGGTTAATTTGATAGTATTTATTTAGGAGCATTTTTTATAAATTTTGTACGGTTTTAGAAAAAGTAGTACAATTTATCCAAAAATAAAAATCAGGGACGGAAGAAAAGCCATGCTTGGACTCAAATGCAATATACAATAATTAATGTGTGCTTTTCCTACATTTGTTTGGGTGAGCGTTAAGCAATACCTTTTCTTTAAAATTCTAAACCTTTGAACTCTATTTCCTCCTTTATATGAAACAAAGTTTTTGATAATTGATTCTGAATATTCTTGCTGTATCTTAATTTCTCTCATTTTCTTTTTTACTTTTTGCCTTTTACTATTTTCATTTTTTCATGGAAAGGAGTAATTCTTTGCGAATTTATGAGGAGAAACATGTTTTTATTCGTTCAACTGCTTGTTTATGTATATAAAAATTAACAAAACACATAAAACTAAACATTTATGTACTTACAAAATTTACACGTAAAAATAATTTATAATTATATTTGTAATTTAACATTTATTAGCTTCAATAAAATTAAAATTATGTATGAATTCTGTGGAAAATTGTATTCAATGAAAGTCATATGTACGGCTTGGAGGGAGGTATTTCTTATCTTTCGAGATTCACCCTACATTATGGGGTCAAAATGCTAAAATGAATGATTTTCTTAGCCCTTATAAAAGAAGAATTGATTCTTAAAAATTTCTTGCACCTCACGTCGCATTTAGTTTTTTTAACAAAAAAAACTATTTTGTAAGAGAAAGGAATTTTAAATTTATTTTAACTTGAATATTCGATCAGCTAGACTACTCGTTCTATTGGATGAACCATATAGTGCAAGTATAAATTGAGAGGTGAATATTACACTATGCATGTGAGCAGCTACATACAAGATATATATAATTTAGTTAGCACCGCAAGTAGAGTTTGTGAGTGGAGATCAAGAATCTTTTCTTTTTAACTTAAAATTTATTTAGATCAGTATTTATCAGTACTGTATATATATAAAATTACATTAAAATTAATATTTATTAGTTTAGTTTAGTATTTTCTGAATAAGTTTAAAAAAAACATACCCTAAAAATCAAAATACATTTACATGAAGGCTTGGCAAGGGCGATTCATGGACTTATTCAATGGAGTGTCAAACCATGTTGCCATTATTCGCATAATTATCGTGTGATGGTTTGTGAAATTACTTTCTATTTTTCTTTTACCTTTTAGCATTTTACTGTGACTAATGTTTTTATTAAACATCTTTTTTTAAATGTTAAATAATAAAAATATATAACCAATATATAAATACTAACTATTACTAACTAATAGTAACACTATAATCGTTCTATGGTTTGTGAATTAACAGGCCCGTTCCTACCTTCTACAGGGCTTATGGTCGAGATAAAAATTGGGGCTCTATTAGTGAGTAAAAATTTAAAAATGAAATATATGATATTGTACTTTTATAACAACATTTAATAATAGATCACACAAAAAATATGAAATTTCACATTATAATGTAGAAAATAAAAAAAAAGGGATTGAATGAGTAAAAATTAAAAATGAAATATATGATATTGTACTTATATTACTAAAGGGATAGAATGAGTATGAAATTTGGAAAATAATAGCAACGGTAAGAAATGTTAATGCCCTTAATTTTCTATTATAAAGTAGAAAATAACAACAAAGGGATTGATGTGTAAAAACTTAAAAATGAAATATATGATATTGTAATCTATTACTAAATGGATTGAATGATGATGAATTTTGGAAAATAATAGCAATGGTAAAAAAGATTAATGTCCTTGATTTCTATTTTCAAGTTTAGACGATGAACAGACTAAAAAAAATTTAAAGAAAAAGAAACTTTAAGAGATAATGATAGTAATAACGGAGATTAGAGAAGTTCAATAATTAATACTTATTTTTTATTTATTAATTCGAACAAAGTGAACCCACATTGTAATTATCTAATCACTTTTATTTTTAATATTTTTAATAAAAGAAAGATTTAATTAACTTAAACTTTAATTAAGTAAATATAGTATAATATAAAAATGTGCCTTCGGTCGTCGCCCCTATTGCTCTAGCCTAGGGACGACCCTGAATTAATTATCATCATCAAAGTAAGTTAACTATTAACCATTTTGATCAAGTTATAAGTACGTGATTAAATTTTGTTCTCTCCAACATGTTGTCTCGTTCTATGCATTTCATTCATTTTCTGACATGTGATGTTTTTAATTTTTCCCTCATACTTTTCAGTTTTCATCTCGGGCTTTTCAGACACGAATATGTTTATGTAAAAAAAGCATTAAGAAAGATTACCACCTGCCACTAATTTTGGTTCTTTTATTGGGCTCTTTAATTGTTTTTTTTAGCGAAAACGTAAAAAAGTACTTTATATTTTCACTTATTTATAAAATAAAATCTAAATTTTTTTTTGCAAAATGAGGTCCTTGATTTTAAAAAATTGGTAAAAGGAGACTAACAAATATATTTTTGTTCCGTGATACTACATAAAATATTTTAATCAATTCAACATTCTCATAATTTAACATCATTATTTAAAATTATACGTCACGGTTTGAGTACATAAGTTTCGAAGATTTTTTTCATTTTTTTTATCATTTTCAAAGTTCATCATATTTTAATTAAAAAATTATCTGCACTATTAAAAAATTTTAAAAATTATCATTAATGTGTATTGCATTTTTATTAACAAATCTGACAAAATTTTGAATAGAAACGAATAAAATTATTCATTTTCATAACATAAATTAATATTTAAAATCCTCTTTTTATAAACTTTTTAAAATCACATATCTTATTTAAAAAAATATTCTTAAAGTCTGTTGTAAAAATGAGTAAAACGAAAATTACTTCATTGAAGTCTGTCTTTTTTTTTTATTACTTCCATAACCCACCCCAATTCCATTTTTCTCAAAAAAGAAAAAGAAAGAAAAAGGTCACACTCTAAGAGGGAATGTTTAATGGGTAGGCAGTGCAGGGATTAGAAAGTGAAAAGATAATTTTTATAATTTATCTTAGGAAAGGACTGTGCTTGATGTTTAAATATAAAGAACAAAACCATATTAAATTATTTATAAGCTAGGTGGGGAGGGTGACTGACAAGTAACCGGCTGCATGCAGTTGTCGGGGTTCAACGCCGCATTAGCCTGTTAAACCTGGCAGCACGCGAGGTGACCGGTTAATGGGACAAAAGGTTACCCACCTCGATGAACCACACCCCTCACGCCTCCGTTTCCTTTTATCCACTCTCTTCTCCTCTTTGCGTGACTTTCACTTTCACCTTAATTAACTTTACTATTCTGTACTAATTACTGAGTAGTAATTACCATAAATATTGACAACATGATAGTATTTGTTCTTCCGGATTCTATATTAAACGTACAGTATTACATTAACTCCTCTTATTCAAGGGTCGATAATTTATTAATATTTAATTAAATATTTTTTTATTTTAATTATCTCTCGATAAATTTTCAATCCTTAATGAGAGCAGCGTGTAAAACATCAGGTGTTTAGTGTAAAATTTCTTGTTCATCACATAAAGACTTAATGCATCAATAGTTTTCTGAACTTATTTCTAAAAATATGTTGTCTCCCTGAATTTTTAAAGTAATCTTGTAGCTCTCTCAACTTTTAAAAAGTTTCATGCTTTGCTCCTTAAACGTCACACGTCAACTTCTCATCGGAGAGAGAAAATAAGAAAAAAATGACATTTTTTAAAAGCCAAACTAACCAAAAGCTGACACATGACATTCATGTAGCTAAGTGATGCACTTTTTAAAAGTTACAATTTAAAAATTTAGAAAGACAACAGACTTTTAAAGATAAGTTCATGTAGCTATCGGTGCATTAAGCCTCACATAAATACAAACCAGAATTGGTTCCATTTTGTATTTATGTTAAAAGTAACGGATTTGACAAGGAAAGGTGCTTCTTTGCAATCAAAAGTGATTCGAATACAATCTCCCTAAAAGTTTTAAATTTCTTATGCTAGTCATCAAACAATTGATTGACATATTTCCTCACTAGTAAGTGTAAAGAGAGGGGAAAATGACAAAATGTATTTACTATATTATTATAAAATTTAATAATAATAATTAATAATAAACTTTGAATGTCATAAAAAAATACTATAAACAAAACTAATAATGTTTGCTACAAGAAATTTTACAGTACTCTTAATTGTACAGTATGACACTCATATTTTTTTTTATTATACTGTAAGACGATAAGTAACAATTATTTTTGTTTATTATGTTAAAAGAGTATCCTACAACAACAACAAAAAAAAAAGAACTCTAAAATTTTTCTGTAATAGAAAAATAAAGATATAACTATATATCAAAATAAATTAGCTAAGACAGCTTCTAAAACATCATAAAATTATATATAATCAGTTGTTGAATAAACTAAATGATTATAAAACGGGTATCATACAAGCTTATGGGCCGCGAGCAGTATTTGGAAACTGCTGTACAGAGATTAATCTAGACTACCAAAAAATTATCAGAATATTTCGATAAGTAAAAATAAATTACTTATAAAAAACAATAACACACGTAATTGATAATTATGATTAAAAAAATCAAAATAGCACTCCTATAATCCTACTAGGTATTGGCAAGTGCAAGACAATGCGATGCATGGTAAAAACTCTTAGAAATAATCAATCTATGAGCTTTACGAAACATCTATAAATAGAGTGAAATATCCAATTCCAGTTCCAAACCTCAACTTACAACTTACAACAAGTTAGAGCACTTTGAAAGCCCTATCTAAACCCCTCAAACAAGAACACTTGTCCAAATTCCACCCAAACCCATCTAGGGCTGATTCAAGTACACATTCACATATTATCACCAACTAAGGCAGGCAAAACGGGTCTACCAGTGTGGATGCTTGGGTTGGGTGCGGATCGGTTGCGAACCGATATGAATCGTTCCCTTTCACTACTCTTTCACCAGGTCAACTTTCATCAAACTAAACTAATTACAACATTGTTAGTGCTTAATTTCACTAATTTGTTAAGTTAATTAGTGAATTATATTATTGCAGGGGGTGCTGGATGAACAATTCTTGCAGCTACAACAACTTCAAGATGAAAGTTCTCCAAACTTTGTTTCACAAGTTGTTAACATCTATTTCCACGAGTCCGAAAAGCTCTTGAGGAGCCTTCGCGGATTACTGTAATCATCGTTCTTCTTCTTTTTAATAGCTACTGGTATCTTCATTGAGATAACCTTGGGAATTAATGCAGGATGGATATAGAGTTCTCGGATTACAATAAAATGGGAATACATTTGAACCAATTCATGGGAAGCAGCTCTAGCATTGGCGCTAAACGAGTCAGAAACGTTTGCCTCGCCTTTCGAGCCGCGTCCGACCAGAACAACCGTGCTGGGTACCCAACAAATTTCTACTGCTCTCTCTTTAATTTCTATTTATACATTATACGTACGTACCAAAATTCGATCGACATTGTGAATTTTTATTTTTAAATTTTTAATCTCAGATGCCTGGGGGCTTTGGAGCTATTAGAGCACGAGTATTGTTACCTCAAGAATAAAATGCATGAACTGTTTCAGGTAAGTCAGTAAATTAACTTTGTTGGTTCAAATATTCACTTTTTACTTTTACACCTTTTCTTGTGTTTTGCTGTATAGGTAATTCGTTAGTAGTACAAAAATAAGAAAAAGTGCAAACTATTATGTAACTATTACTTTCTGTCTCGTATGCTACAAATGCAGCTTGAGCAGCAGAGAGTGTTGGCAGCTGGAGTTAGATACCCAATGCAGAATTGAACTCTTTTCGCTAAAAACCAAGCTAACCCTTCTTCAACTATACTACTACTTCTATTAGAGACCAACTTTTACTGCAGATGATGCTTCAAATTGGCTCAATATATATTAATTAATGTAGAGTTAGTATTAATGTAATTTCTTTCTTAATTGTAGTAGTATTGTATTACTTCGATTTGGGGGAATTATCAATTATGATAGTTTTATTTGATGAATAATGGCACGGAACATCAAAATTTTATTGCTTTCTAATAAATACTATAGTATATTTAATAAAGCCAAGGATATAAATTTGCAGCATCTTTTAGAAAAAAAAACCAACAAGAATGTAGTTCAAACCACATCATCAACAATTCTAGCAAAAAAAATACCTCATATTACTAAAAAAATTGTAAATTGACTACTCCCTCCATTTTTAAAAGTTTGTTACTTTAAATGAATAATCAAAATTAATGAAATATTTATTATACTGTTAAAATGACTAATTTAACATTTATATTTTATACAAAAGTTCTCTTTTTTTCTTAATTACCAACTATAATCAATTATCTGTCTCATAATTAATATAAGAGTAAATTAAAAAAAATATAATAAAAAATACATTTATATTTTAGAATTACAAACTTTTAGAAAAACATAAAAAAAACCCTAAAATGTCAAACCGTGGAAACGATGGAAATGTTTTTTATTCGGTTGAATTTAGTCATAATGAGTTTGACAGAAACTTAATGAGAGGTTGAAAAAGTTCAATTTTGTAATGTACTTTTGAGTAGCAGTTGTTTGTCCAGCAGTACCAGCTTTTTTTATATGACTAGTGAGTAAATTTAGTGAGCTAGTCTATTTTCCATAAATCAAAATCAGGTGAGAATCTTTAATGCATAGACCAACACCTAACTGCAATCTGTCAATTAGAGTAAACTTGA
This sequence comes from Euphorbia pulcherrima, assembly GCA_947683365.1. Classification (NCBI taxonomy): domain Eukaryota; kingdom Viridiplantae; phylum Streptophyta; class Magnoliopsida; order Malpighiales; family Euphorbiaceae; genus Euphorbia; species Euphorbia pulcherrima. The sequence goes on from CANTUS010000016.1 coordinate 14,518,950, forward strand.
GGCAGCATTTTTTAGTTGATAGTTGATTTTCTCACCTTCTAATTTGGCTTTGGAACTCTACTCTCAAGGCCGTAAACGAATCGAATTATTTAGAGTTCGGCTCAATTAAAACTCGTTCGAGCTCGATTCGTTAATAAATGAATTTTTTTATGAACAAAATTTTAGGCTTATTATCGTAAACGAACCAAGCTTGAATAAGGGGATACTCAGCTCAAAAGCTCGTGAACATGCTCGATAAGAGGCTCGCGAACTAGTTCACCAACAGACTCGTTATTAGGCTCATTAACAGGCTCGTTAACATATTTGAAAACTTTATACATTATCTTTATGAAATAGATAGATTATGAATAAATATAAAATAGTGTATGCGTAAAATAGATATAAAAATGAATAAAGGAAAATATAAAAAAATAAGATAAAGAGTAAAAGAAAAATATGTATAGAGTAATATATAAAATATAGATAAAAAAAGAGAAAAGATAGATATAAAGTCTAACAAAGGCAATTCGGATCGAGTCCAATCCCTACCATATATATTCATCAATCTCTATATGCTCAGTAAAACTCTAATATCATTTTCCTCTAAAATAACGCAGCCGCCAATACAACACTCCTCATTTTCCTCTTCTTAGTACAGTGAAAATCATTTATGGTGTTTAGATCCTTCATCTCTGATTTTTCATCTTACGGATTCTATCTTTTTTATAAGCTGAGCTCTTGATTTAAACAAAGCTCGAGATAGGCTCGAAGCTCAACTTGAGCTCGGTTTGACCAAGCTCGAGCTCGGCTCGGGCTCGGTTTGACCAAGCTCAAACTCAGTTCGTGTTCGTTAAAATTTAAATGAACAAAGCTTGAACAGTCAATGTCCGAGCTCGGCTCAATTCGTTTACAGCCTCGTCTACTCTTCAAAATTGTGCGTAAACCTTTATTCACTTTCAACTCCTCATTTGACTTTACTTTTGTTTAATTTAACGAGTGGACTGCTTTAACTAATGCTAACGTAAAAATCAATGTTATTAAAATCGTACCAGACGTCATATTCGTGAAGGTTTTAGTTCGCGGTATTATTAATACTATTAGTATAATTAGTGGTTTATTCAAGGCCGTTCCGGAGATTTTCGGGGCCCTGAGCAAAATATAAATATGAGTCCTACAGAACAAACAAAAATTTTAAACAATGAATTTAATATTTCATTAGCAAATAACAAAAAAAATGTTAAAAGTGGAAATATAAATATAAGTTTTGTTATCGTATAAAGTATTATCATTTGAATATTATGGTTATCCGGACATTTTTTAGGAAAATTTCAATCAAATCTAATAAAGAAATTTTATCTAAAATCACATAATCGATTTATTGATTACAGATATATTTTTAAAGATGTAATAATACACTGACTTCAAAAATTGTTTTATAAAATGACTTTAATTGTAATATCAAAATATCAAAATATATATTCTTAGAAAAAAATTTGCACATATGTGCTTTTGAGTACAATAAAAAATTTTCAGCCCACCTTAAATGAGACTCAAACCTAAAACATCTAGATGTCACAAATCAAATTTTAACCACTGAGCTAACACATTCGTAAATCTAAAATATATTAAAACAGTTGAACTAATATTTCTTGTTTTTTTGAAATTAAAAATATCTATCAAATTCTTATACTTAAATATGTGATACTAACTTTTAAATTAAAAATTTTAATTAAAAATTTGAAACAAAAATTGAATACAAAAAATTGTTTGAATGTGAGAAAAAAAGAAATATGCTTAGCCAATTACTCAAACCTTATATAGGCTTAAACTAAATATAAAAGAACTACTTAGAAAATTAATGTTCATTAGTACTCCCTCCATTCCATTTTAATTGATTTTTTAGCCTTTTTATTTTATTTCATTTTAAGTGACTCTTTAGATTATTAATGCATTTTTTACCTTATTTTTACTAATTTGCCCTTGTATTAATTAAGAAATAGGTTATATATTGATAATTAAGAAGAAAGAGACTTATACAAAGGGTAAAATAGTTATTTCAATAATGTAATAAATATTTTATTCGTATTGATGAAATTTTTAAAAAATCAGTTAAAATGGAATGGAGGGAGTAACATATAGTAAAATAATAAATACGTAAAGCTCTTGTTAATTCATTTTTATTTTGAAAGAATAAAGAGACAACACTAATAACATAATTAATTAAAAACTACATATATTTTAAATTTTAATATATAAATAAAAATTAATTATATTTTTTATTATTAGATTATATTCAGGATTTTTTTTGATAATTATATTATTTAAAGGATTGAAAATATGTTTTAAAGTATTATTGTTGAATTCCTTACTTCAAGGAAGCTAAATTATTAAAAAAACAAGGTAAGCTTTTTGGAGTAGAAGTTGAAAAAAGAGTTGACAGAAAAAATTATCATGATTCAGGAATCGATATCAGGCTATAGATGTGCAGATCCAACTGTCATTAGATTATACGTTTATTTATATATATTAATTTTTATACTCATACAAACCCGAATTTAAATTTGAGGCCCCGAAAAGTCGGGGCCTTGAGCGATCACTCCACTCACTTTCCTTAATGGCCGGCCCTGGGTTTATCGGACATAATCCGGTCTTTTGCAACGCTTTCTGGATCTATTGCAGCGATATCTTGGTCTTTTGCAATATTTCTAAATCTTTTACGACGTTTTTAAATGTCACCATAGCACTGTTTTAAAAATCCCTGCCTAGTCCTGTCCATGGCCCACCTAGGCGCTATTTTGTAGCTTGCCGCCCGACTTTTTATTCCTAGGGCGCTATAAGGCGCTCGACCAATTTATTGCCACATAAACACCGACTAGTCCGATTTTTTGTGCCTAGGCGGTGCCTAATTTTGACTTTTGATGGTACGTTATCTATAATAATCATAGTTTACCAGTAAAAAGTAGTTCAGTTGGTAAAACTAAAGTACATTAAAGTATTTTCACAATAAAGTTGTCATTTTGAGACTCAACCGAGAAACAATATGCTCTATGCCACTAATAAGGAGGTCCATACCGTTCAATTAGCATTTGGTGATTTTTAAAACATGGTCTAAATTATGTTTTTTTTTATATTTTATATTATTATAATTTACTTTTTAGTTGAATTTATATTTTTTTATATATAATAAATATTTAAAAATAAAAAATATAAATTTGTTTAGGTCCTGCCTAGGTTCCGCCTAGGCCCTACCTAAGCGTTTTGAAGCTCCGACCGCCAGACCAGCGCCGAATGCTTTTTAAAACACTACGCCATATATTTTAAAAACCCATTTTTAAATCGAACTGTACCGTGATCATAACTGATTTACGGTAAAATTGATTGAACCGAATGGTACGGTACGGTTTTGATAACGCTGATAAAAACATAGATAAACAAGTAGTATAACCCTTTGAAAGTTTCACCAAATTGACTACTATCTCCCCTAGTTTTGTTTGTATATTACCACCTACTTATAATCATGATGATGCAAAGATTAGTGATATTGCATATGTTTTTTTGTAACATTAACTAATTCATAACAACTTAACTTTGTAAGTTTTTCAATCACAATATCATTTTTTTAGTAGGGAACAATTTCCTTATATCATTGTCTTAATGTTACACCAAAAAAGAGTATGAAATTAGAAAATTAAATATAAAGCGAATATAAGTAAGATTAATGTTGTTGTGAATGACGACAATGATAAAATTTGATAAAAGAATTATATTTTAACACATAGAGGGATGTAAAAAAAGTGGATTTGCAAAACATTCTGCTAAATGTAACTATATGGTTATAGTTTTTTATTTTCTAGTCAAGAAAAGAAAAAAAACAGAAAAAAAGTCTCCTAAGAGACCTAAAAAAAACCATAGACAGAAAATTAAGTTGTCTTGGGGACAGGAATGACATTTGTCATAGACATGGCCGTTTCTGAGCGCGAACAAAGGAGTAATTGCCTATGGCCTTTTTAATTATTTGATTAAAAAATAAAATTTTTAATTATAAAATCTCATAAACTTTATGTATTAACAATAATTTATTTTATCTTTTTTTTCTTTCTCTCAAATTAATTAATCTATTAAAAATAAGTTAATTATTTAATATAATTTATTTTTTAAAACTTTAGTAACATTATTTGCTCAATCACTTATAAAGAGGGCCCCAATCTCTCATCTCATCCATAGACCCCTAACAAGGTAGCAACAGGCTTGGTCACAGAACCACCACAAAAGTCTCTAAACAGAAGCTCTTGCATAGCCGTAGGCGGGGCCCGGAGGACTTTAACCCCAAAATTGGAAGAGAGGGCTGATTTTACTAAGATGTCTGCACTTGTGTTGCTTTCCCGGTAGCAGTGTACCACTTTTATTGGTGTCATGATATCTAACAATTGCTTTGTTTTAAAGGTACCCGAGAGGGTAAAGGTAGGTGAGAAAAGTTCTCACCGCCATTAAAACCCTCCCCAAGGAATTTTATAAATGAATAGAAAATTACAAGAGTCATTCGAATAAATCTATTGACAAGCTGAAGATATTCGGCCAAAGGAACAAAAAAGTTAATTGACAAATCTCGAGGCCGCATATGAGTCCGTGATTAAGAACGAGATTTCCAAATTGTGGTCGAGAAGCGTAATCATCCGTAATGTAGCGATTAACGAAATTCGGGTGAGAATTCTACCATACTTGTCCTGCTTCCACACCGTGTCTAGCCAAGGCATCAGCTGCGCTATTTCCTTCCCTATAGATATGAGCGACATGTAACCTCATTTGCTCCCGCAAACGTCTAACCATCTCCCACATAATCCGCAGAGACCAAGGAATCAGAAACTTGCTCTTGAAAGCGTGCAGGACATACATCGAATATGTCTCCAACCAAAGTCTGAACCAACCCCGCTCAAATGCTTTTTCAATTGCTACCATGGCTGCCATAAGTTCAGCTTTAAAAGCGTAGCAAGAACGTAGACTACCAATAAATGATCGATGCGGGAAAGCCCTTGGGTTTTAAAAAATGCCCCCATAACATGCGGTGCCCGGTGAGCCAAGAGCAGACCCATCCACATTAACTTTCATATACCCAATAGGAGGAGGTTTCCAACTCACCTCCATGATGTTCTGCGGCTTAGAAGGTAGAATAGAGCTACCAAGTTGCGTAAGAACTTGAAAATCGCTAATCCTTTTAGTGAATCCCACCCTAAAAAATTTAACCTCTTTCATAGCTCTCCATAAGGCGCTCAAACAGTTTCCAACATTAGGCATTTCGTCCTCAAACCTACCCAAATTCCTATATAGCCAAATAATCCATAAACAAGATAAAACCACCACATTCCAAATTGCATAGAGCTGGGTATCACACCATTGAATCATCACATGGGTTAAGCAAATTACCAATCATATAGATCGCATGTCCAAAATATTCCGTAATAAAAAGGTGAGTAATTGTTTCCACCACCTTTCTGCACATCAAACAACAAGAAGCCGTGACTATTCCTTTTGCCCGCAGGATATCATCAGTCGGTATATAACCCCAAGTTAATCTCCAACAAAAAGTCGATCTCGAAGGAGGAAGAAACATTTTCCAAATGAATGAGAAAATCAGATCCCGATGATTCAAACTAATCAACAGTTTGTAAGCGCTTTTAACCGAATAAAGGCCATCCACCTCGGGACTCCAAATGCACAAATCACTGCTGGAAATTAGCTTGTCCGCATTAATAATATCATGCATAATATCATCAAGAAATTGCAAAAGATGCCATTCTCCGTTTTCGAAAAAATCCTCTACCGTCCCACTATGAGCCCTTCGATCCAACTTCATCAAATTCAATCTATTAGCAAAGTTATCGCCGACCCAATTATCAAACCAAGAACTCACCTTACTGCCATCCGAGACCAACCAAGAGCTGCGATCTCTAACAAATTAAAAATTGTACTTAATAGAACTCCAAATCGTAGAAGTAATAGGAAGTCTTCTCATGTGACTGTTACTTAGAAGAAACCGCTTTTTAAGAATGCTTATAACAAAAGTGCTACCTTCAAGTATTTCCCAACTAATTTTCACAAGTAAAGAATCATTAAGTTTACGTAAGCTTTTCACCCCTAAGCCTCCTAATTGAATAGGCTTGCAACATTCATGCCAAGGTACTGTAACCAATTTCCTTTGGCTAATAGAACCCGTCCAAATGAAATTTCTCATACCCTTTTCTAGCTCCTTTAATAAATTAACCGGCCAACGATACACCTCAAAAGAATGTATAAAAGAACTCTAAATCACCGAATTTACTAGACATAAACGGCCAGCCATAGAAAGAGAAGACCCCACCCATCCTATGAATTTACTCAAAATTTTGTCTGTAATTTTCCTCAATGATAACTTCTACGGCACAACACTAAAAAGAGGTCTTATAAAGGGGAGCCCGAACCAATCAAGCATGGCAGGAAAATATTTTTGGCATTAGTGAAACTTTATTAAGTGAAATAAACATAAGTACGGATGACAATCCTAAAATGGTAACCATTTCCAAAGATTTAACTCCCGAGGAAAGAAGTGAGATCATAAAAGTGCTTAAAAATCATGTTAACGCTTTCGCTTGGTCGTACGAAGACATGCCTGGGGTTGACCGACAAATCGCCGAACACAGGATCCCAACTGATCCTAAATTCTGACCTGTTAAACAGAAGCTCCGTCGGTTAAGACCTGAATGGGCGGAACAAGTTAAGACAGAGGTTTTGAGGTTGATCGAAGCTCGATTCATAGAAGTAGTAGAATACCCAACTTGGTTGTCCAACATCATCCCGGTACCAAAGAAGGATGGTAGAGTCCGAGTCTGCGTAGACTTTCGAGACCTCAACAAAGCCTCACCAAAGGATGACTTCCCTCTCCCGCACATCGATGTCCTAATTGACAGTACAGCCAGGGCGGCTATGTATTCGGTCATGGATGGATTCTCAGGATACAATCAAATCCTGGTTAATATTGCCGACAAAGTCAAAACAGCATTCATCACTGAGTGGGGGGTGTATTGCTACAAGGTAATGCCATTCGGGTTAAAAAATGCCGGAGCCACTTATCAGCGAGCTGTAACTGCCCTCCTACATGACATGATCCATAAGGAAGTGGAAGTGTATGTGGATGACATGATTGTGAAATCCACCACTTGAGAGGAACACCCTGCTGTTCTTGACAAGTTCATGACTCGCATTGAAAAATATAATCTTCGTCTGAATCCAAAGAAATGCGTATTTGGAGTTACCTCCGGCAAGCTGTTAGGACACGTGGTTAGCCAAAACGGGATTGAAATGGATCCGGACAAAGCCAAAGCCATCAGGGATATGCCTTCCCCTAAGATAGAGAAAGAGGTCCGATCGTTTTTAGGGTCCTTACAGTATGTTAGTCGATTCATTGCCCGCCTCACTACCATCTGCAAACCGATTTTCAAGTTATTGAAGAAATAGCAACCCGTGGTATGGAACAATCACTGCCAAGTAGCATTCGATAGAATTAAGGCATACCTTGTCAATCCACCCGTCTTGACACCCCCCATCCCAGGGAAACCACTCATCCTTTATCTGGCCATTGAAGAAACGTCCGTCGGAGCCATGCTTGTCCAAGAACATGATGATAAGCGCGAGCATGCCATCTACTACCTGAGCAAGAAGCTATTAGATTATGAAACCCGATATTCGATTGTAGAGAAGACTTGTGCTACCATAGTTTGGCTCACTAAGAAGTTGCGACATTATTTCCAATCCTATCCAGTCCAGGCCATAGTAAAAATTGATCCAATGAAGTTTCTTTGTCAATCCCCTACTCTAGCCGCCAAATTGTCCCGATGGCTACTTCTTCTATCTAAGTTTGACATCGAATATGTAACCCGAAAGGTCATTAAAGGGCGGGCTGTAGCCGAATTCTTGGCTAATTAACCCCTCAACTCCGACTATAGGGAAAGTTTGGAGTTCCCTGATGAACAGCTCGCCTCTACTATAATCCTTGATGACAATTGGACAATGTACCTTGACGGTGCTGTGAACTGCCGGGGAGCAGGTCTCGGAGTCATCATCGTCACACCAGATAATGAGATAATCCCGTTGTCCAAACGTTTAGAATTCGCTATCACCAACAACTGCACTGAATACGAAGCTTGCCTATTCGGCCTCGAGGCTCTTCTTCAGGTTCAGGCACACCATGTATCCGTCATCGAAGATTCAGCTCTAGTTGTTCGTCAGGTCATCGGAGATTGGGAAGTTAAAGAAGAATCCCTTCGTCCTTATGTTAAGGCTGTCCGCGAATTGTCTGAGAAATTTACCTCATGCTTATACCGCCATGTCCTTCGAGATGAGAATCAAATAGCAGATGCTCTCACCACTCTCGCGTCCTTATGGGAAGGACCCCAACAGTAACCTATCCATCCGTTGATTTTGCTATCCACCAAGACCCCATATCATATTCAATCGGCTCCTCCAGTTCTCGCCATTTCATCCGAACCTTGTTGGTATTCTGACATAGTCCTATTTCTTCAGACCGACCAATACCCCACAGATTCCTCCGACTCAGACCGTACCACCCTACGACGGCTTGCTACCCAATTTCGTATCATAGATAATGACCTATTCAAGCGCACTAGCGACGGCCTACTTCTCCATTGCCTCACTGATTCTGAGGCTCAGAACGTAATGATCCAGGTCCATGCCGGCGACTGTGGCCCTCATATGAATGGTCTTGCCCTCGCAAAGAAGGTCCCACGACTAGGGTATTTTTGGCTCACTCTCACGGCCGATTGTATCGCCCAGGTCAAACGATGCCACTATTGCCAGATTTATGGAGATATGCGGCATTTACCACCGATCGAGCTCCATCATTTATCCACCCCTTGGCCATTCTCGGCATGGGGTATAGATATAATTGGTGAAATCCGTCCTTCCTCAACAAATGGCCACAAATTCATTATGGTAGAAGTAGATTACTTTTCAAAATGGGTTGAAGCCGAATCCTTCACCAATGTCACTGCCAGGCAGATGGCCAAGTTCATAGAAAAGCATATCTTTGCACGGTATGGGCTCCCACATCATATAGTCTCAGACAACGGGGTACAGTTTCAAGGAGCAACTGCTTCACTGATTGAGAAGTATGGGATCGAGCACCATAGGTCTTCTCTATACAGACCAAAAGCTAATGGAGCTGTTGAGGCAGCCAATAAATTGGTAAAGACGATTCTTTCTAAGATGATAGCCAATTACAGAGATTGGGCAGATAAGTTGCACTTTGCTATTTAGGGATATCGCACCAGCATACGTACCCCGACAGGCCAAACTCTATTTTCCTTGGTCTACGGGATGGAAGCGGTATTGCCAGTTGAAACTCAGGTGACCTCATTAAGAGTTACCCTGGAGGCTAAGTTAGAAGAATCCGAATGGGCTCGGGCAAGACTTGAACAGTTAAACATGATGGATGAACAAAGGTTAAAGGCCCTTGACAACCTCTAGATGTACCAATAATATATGGCTCGGGCATATAACAATCGGGTAAAACATCAAAAGTTCCCCCTAAAGGTCGGTGATCTGGTCCTCAAGCAGTTGAAACACTCTACCAATGATGTGGGGGGTAAATTCAGGCCAAATTGGGAAGGACCATATGTGATAAAGAAGCTGCTTAGCAAAAGGGCAGCTAAACTTATGGACATGGATAGGAACGAGTTCATAAATCCCATAAACCAAGACAGGCTTAAGCGTTATCATGTTTAATTCGAAAGAAACAAACCAGAAAAGCAGCACACAAAAACATACATACGTAATAATCACCCGCCTTTCAGTCTTTTACTGATCGGGAAAAAATTAGGGTGATACCCGACGATTGGTATTCTGCGAACCAACCGTGCAAAAATTAGGGGATAAGACAAACCCGCTAGATCGAAAACCCGAACAGGGCAATCTAGGCAAAAGTTAGGGTATGTGAGCACAGAGTGAGTGCCTTCTAGAAAACCGATCTCGGCTAGTCGGCACCGGGATTTAAGTCGATGGAAATGCCAACCAAACACCATGTACTTTATTTTATCTCAATAAATAAAAGTTCTCTTTTGCTAAAATCTAAATGCTTATGCTTATGTGAATCCTGTATTTATAAATTCAAGACAACTTCGACAAGCTTTGAACAGGGTTCATTTTGTTCCATTTTAGAGTATTTGAATAAAATAAAATAAAAAAAAACTTGATGGTTCCGACAATGGCAAGACTCAAAACGAACTTCCCGCATCATCGTCTTGGTACCTAGAGATCCGCCTCGGTGTGCTAGTAGAAAGGGGATCTTCCCCCCGCTTCGCACATTCCCCCTCCAAATGGGCCCATGACCGCTTTCAATGGGTCAGCAAACCTCTTGTCTCGGCGAGCCATCCTCTGTAGTATGTGTCAGTTTCAGTGGTTTCTAGTTGATCGTAATCCAGAATCTCAAACACGGCCTCCCTGGACCACTTCTCCTGAATATGGTTGACCCACCTAGCTTTGTAAACTCCGATCTGGTTGTGGGGCAATTTGATCGGGACTCTCTGCCTTTTACCATACTGACGACATAGCCGGTAGGGGGTATAAAATGAAGATTTCCCCAGACCTATCAATTGAACACATGCTCCCCAAGATTCTACGACCACATCCTGAATTCTCCACCATGGACTAACCCACTGAACCTGCATGTCAGTATACCCCCTCAAGATAGGCACCCAATCGTCATATGTCAACTCATTGAAATCGGCTCGCATAAGCCCTCTCTCCCTCAGATAGACGGGAAGATACTTTTTATGATTCCCTCGGGGTGCCTCCCTCAGCTTTAGCTTCTCCATCAGCCAGACCTATAATGCAAAACTCGGGTAAGGATGGGAGAAAGAAATGTTTGGATAAAAAAAGAGAACAAGAGATACCTGTAATAATGTGAATCGATCCCCAATGAGTGACGAGTCAACAGAAGCAGCATCCACATTTAACAAAACATCGGCCAACCCCACGGCCACGGATGAAGCCCCTGTCGACATAGGACCAATGAGGGAAATTAGCCTAAGCGGAGCAATCAAGCTCACTCCACATATAAACTCCGTCATGAGTAGTAATGCCATCATAAATGGCCAAGCAGGATGGGATCAGGGCACTCCACGACACAACTCCAAGACTGCTTCGAGCTGAAAACTAGGTCTGTCAGGCAACTGAGACAGAAATGGGTCGACAGAATCTAAATTCCATAGCCCTCGTGGAATTCCATCTATGCCAAAATCAAGGTCCGGCAACGCCAGCAAAATGCGTTTAGGACACGGTATCCCTAAAATGGCATGGAATTCTTCGAGCAAGGGGCAAAGCTCGAACGATGAAAATCGGAAAACATGGTCTATTGGATCCCAAAAGGACAGTGCCGCTCGAAGGAATTCGCGGCTTAAGGGCCACGCCGCGACATATCGAAGCCTCCAAAGCCTGAATTTTTCAAGCCTCTTCTAGTCGGCATTCCCCAAACTCTGCAGAAAACCCCATAGTTTTTTATTATGGGTTGCCATGACAGAAGTGGACAGAATGGTTAAAATCAGACTGCTGGAAAATTGATGCCGCCGGCGATGTGGATGAAGCCGCCGACGATATGAGTGAAGCCGCCGGCGATGTAGTTGATGCCACCGGCGATATAGGGCCAATTTGGGCGATATCAAATGATGTCGCCGGCGATATGGACTTTCAGACAGCCCTGTATATTATTTTTTAGCTCGATCAATTTGGGCGATATGGGTCATGCCGCCGGCGATATGGAGTGAATTTTTCAGCGGCATCAGAAGCATTTCTTCCATTTCAGACCTGTACAAAACCTGAAAACAATCCTATGCTATATTTCCAATGCCTTGTCAAATAGCAATTCATTTTCGCATTCAAAATAAAAGCCCGGAGGCGTAAGTCGCTCAAATTGTACCAAAACATCTAACCCACGATAAAATCAAACCCCAATGTATCGGGCGTACAAACCAAGAACTCAAAGGCAAAACGAAAATGAAAAATAAAACTAAGCATGCCCGCCACTACCGGCTGGGCGGGATGAGACGTCATCACGACTTGCCAGCCAATCATCAACATCGTCTTCCTCTCTTCCCTCCGTCATAGGAACACTACTGGACTCCTCAGCCGTGGTAAATGCACGTCGGTCGGCAGACATCTTGATCCCCCTACGATTGGTGCCCCCAGGGTGCGCATGGTCCAGGTTTTGTTTACTTCTCCGTTCCTGAGCGGTGGCTGCCAGCTGACCCTCGAGATCGCTCATGCAGCACTGTAAGACCGTAGTCTCCTCCTTATACCGCCGCCGGGCTGCATCAGCATCAGACAAAGAAAGGGCCAAGAAATCTTGCAAACCAGAGAAAATATCAGCATTACATGTCATGCATAACATCCATACATATGTATAAAATACCTAAACGAGGAGCGACTGCCCAATAAGGGTATCCCGGAGAATAAAATTATTCTCCGCAAGTTGCTCCATGTGACTCCGCGCCACCTGGAAAATCCAAAAAGCAAATCCTTAGACACCCGCATATAAGGCTTAATAAGAAAATAATTATTAGGTCTTACGTAGGTAGTATTTTCAGGCATGAAAATCGGGGCTTGCCGGCTCGAGCCAACATTCCTATGAGAGAATTTGCCTCGGGAGTTCATCAACAGGAAGGTGGTTTCCAACGGATTGACCAATCTCCCCTCCATGAAGTTTATGCCCTCCGGCATGCCATAATGTCGGGTCCTACTTTGGTTGTCCCGGCCCCTCTTTCTCGTGGGTTCCTGCAAAACATGAAAGTCACACGTCAACAACGTCCCTAAATGACTTCAAAATCATACACACAAGCATAATTATAATTTGAAAGAACGTTGCTCCCCTTAGGACATCGGCATGCTCCCGCCAGCTACGTCCGCACCCACCTCATCCTCCCCCTCAGGGTCGACCGCAACGTCCCCTTTAAGCGCTTCATCCTCATCATCATCCTCCTCATCAATGTCCACAACACCTTTGAGGTACCTCTTCTCGTCCTCCAACCGTTGCTCGTTGTGATACTCAATTGTATCATTTCTATGGATACGAGGACACACGAGGAGTAGACGCTGTAGAAGCTACTCATAGAGGCTAGGAACGCTAGGGATCACTCGGCCGTTCCCTTCAATATAATTAGCTTTGTCGGCCTCAGCAGAGATCACCAAATGAGGCCACCATAAGCCCCTAGGAGGATCGGCAGGCATCGGTCAAGCAACAACCGGAAGGGACCTCCAGCTCTGGACGCGCTCGCCTAGATACCACTGCTGGGACAGGGGGCACTTGATCACAAACCGGCGGTCATCCACCTCCCTCCGGACCCTTGCAACCTCGGCCAAGTTCTCCACCCCATCGAACTGGTCCAAGATGAGCTACATTAAAACAACCAACATAAGTCCATAGACAAAAAAAAAATAAAATAAATAAATAATAAAAAATTAAAAAAAATAATTTTTTTTTGCATACCGAGCTCAACCGCGCGCTCCTTAAGACCTCCCTATACTGCGTAGGGTACTTGGCCTTCCCACCGATGCCCCCGCACCAGCGAGCAAGGAAGTGAGAGCCCGGTGGCACAACCTTCTTAAACTCCACCGGCAGGAGGATCTGATGCTCGAAGGGCAGGCCTGCACAAATGACGACCGATCAATTCAAAGGACGTCATGCAATAAATAAGAACGCAAGTTATCAAGGGAAATATTTCCAAAAAGCTATACCTGGAGTAGCAGGTGGCAAAGGCGAAGGGCTTTCTCCTTCTTCCGGGCTCCCACGTCCAGCCCATGGTACAATTAGGCCAAGATGGCCCTCGGCCAATTCTTCCTCCTGATTCCTGGCACATCTTCCACTGCGGTTATAAGTACGTAGTTGATCTTACTCCCCGAGATTGGGAAGAACAGCACAGTGAGTAGCGAGATCACGAAGGAACGGACACAAGCCTCCCTCTCCTCCTTGGGCACCACATTCACCCGGGTCCAATAATGGTATAACTCACTATAGGACAGCCGCCCAGAAATAGGCTTCAGACCGAACAACTCCTTTACCCGCCTCACCACGGGCCTCTCAACATGGTACTTGTCCATGTAGGCATCAAAATGTATGACCTCATCCGTCCAAGGGAGGCTAGTCATGGCTACATATCAGAAGGGGTAATTGTAGCTTCCCCAAAGGAGAAATGGAAGGTATGGGTGGTCTCGGACCACCTTTTAGTCAGGGCCGTTACTGCAGAATGAGGAAGCTTAGGCATCAATATAGGCATGATCCGCGCCAAATCCCCAAACCCTATCTCGTTAATCGTAAGCGCGAGCTCAGGATCGTTCTCTGAGATATGGTGTCACCATTCACCGATAGTGCCCATCCCCCCTGTGTAAGTCAGTTCATATGGCTGTAAAGTTGAAAATAAAATGGATCAGTTCTGCTTTTTTATGTCAGAAAAGCTGCTGATATCGCCTCTATTGAAAGCGATATCGTCGGCGGTATAAACACATACCGCCAGCAGCATGGTTCATGTCGCCAGCGACATCACCTTAAATAGAAGTGACATCAGACTCCCATAAAGCCTTTTGCAAGGACTGATGCCGCCAGCAACAACACTAATGTCGCCAGCGGCATCACTCATGCCGCCAGCGACATCGCTATGTGCGGGCAGAACTAGTTTTCTCCTTAAATCACGCCCATCGTGCTAAAAATCATAAAAATCACAATCAATCGAACAAGAAGCCCAAAAATGGTAAAAATCGATCCTAAAGCATGTAATATGACTGATCTATTTCACATTTTAAACCCCTATCATGGCATGTTTTCAAATCTAAGGCAAAATCAAATCGAATCCAAAAAGAAGTAATTCGGGCTTTTGAGAGATTACCTGGACATAACAGAGTTGTTTCTCCTTCTCTAGAGTCAGATTGGTGATAGGAGAGTTAATGCCATAACCATACATTTTGGCCATCTCCTTCAGGCCATATGCAGTAGGGACAGAGAGGACTTTCAATCCCTCAACGGAAGAATCGGGCATGCTCTCCCTAGCCTTGGATTTGCCCCTGAAAGCCTTGCTGATTCTCTTCATGATTTCAAAAACAAAGGAAGAAATCAAAAAGCTTTGGAGGAGAAGAGAGGGGATACGGTTTCTGAATAGCGAGGAAGAAGGGAAGTTCCATCCCTTTTTAAACTGCTGTGCGGAATTCGAGGAGTTTTAATTTATCTGCAAATGTTCGTCCATGCCGCCGGCGACATCAACCCATGCCGCCGGCGATATCATTCATGTCACCGGCGACATTGCCTCTTGTAGTTTAAATTTTGAAATTATCTAACTAGTCAAAGCTGCCACATGGCACTCATACTGCCGGCGGTATCAATCCATGCTGCAAGCGATATAAGTCATGCCGCCGGCGATATCACTCCTCCAAATCACATTTCTACACAAGTCCGACCAAAGGACAATCTCTACAAAGCTCGAGTCCGACCAAGGGACAGTATCCCCATAAAGCACAAACCCGACCAAGGGGCTATCTCTACAAAGCATAAACCCGACCAAGGGGCAATCTACAAAGCTCAAGTCCGACCAGTGGGTAATCTCTACAAAGCTCAAGTCCAACCAAGGGACAATTTCCTCAAAGCACAAGTCCGACCAAAGGACAATATCCCTACAAAGCACAAACCCGACCAAGGGCTATCTCTAAAAAGCATAAACCCGACCAAGGGGCAATCTACAAAGCTCAAGTCCGACCAGTGGACAATCTCTACAAAGCTCAAGTCCGACCAAGGGATAATTTCCTCAAAGCATAAGTCCGACCAAGGGACAATATCTCCACAAAAAACAAACCCGACCAAGGGGCTATCTCTACAAAGCATAAACCCGACCAAGGGGCAATCTACAAAGCTCAAGTCCGACCAGTGGATAATCTCTACAAAGCTTAAGTCCGACCAAGGGATAATTTCCTCAAAGCATAAGTCCGACCAAGGGACAGTATCTCCACAAAACACAAACCCGACCAAGGGGCTATCTCTACAAAGCATAAACCCGACCAAGGGGCAATCCACAAAGTGTAAGTCTGACCTAGGGGCAACCGATCCGTAAAGCGTAAACTCGACGAAGGGACAGACCGGTCACCCATCAGGTATCAATCCTATCCCTTGCTCTTTTATGTGATCATACTGACCTGTGGCAGCAGTGATCCCCCGAGGGGCAGCCTGTGAGCACGGGATTTTGCAGTCCCTCTCGCGAGATGATGATGACGTGTACCCGATTTTAATGCCTCAAAATAAAAGTTCTCTTTAGAATTTTTATTACCAAAATAATATTCCTTATGAATTTTATACTTGATAAAATCCAGTTCGGCGTGGCCGATAAATGCGTCGGGTAGGAGCTTGAACCGATGATTGACACCCAAATAATGAATACCCTTTAAAATATTGTGAAAAGTCAAAAAAATATGCCTTTTTACCCACTATTAAACCACTTTTCCTGACTTTTTTGGCTTTTTGACCAACTGTCGGCAAGCTGAAGGCTGATGCCGCCAAAGGCATCACCCATGCCGCCGGCGGTATCACCATGCCGCCGGCGGTATCACCATGCCGCCGGCGGTATCACCATACCGCCGGCGACATCAGTCATACCGCCGATGACATAACCATGTCACCGGCGGCATGACTCGAAATGGGTCCCTTCACGGGCAGCCTTTTCGGCCACTTTCGGTGGAATTATTAAAAAAGGCCCCAAAAAGCACCCCATTTCACCTATAAAAGCCCACCTTGAGCTGCACTTAAGAGGGGGTGAAGATTTTAAGGTGGAAATAGATTATAGTGAGATAAGAATTAGATAAAATAGAAAAAAAGGGATTCCGACCCATATTTCCTGATTTTTTCTTCTTTGAACTCTCTGATTGTGAGTTGAAATCGACAAGCCTTTAAGATAAAATCAGTAATTGAACTTAGAAACTAAAAAGCACTTAAAATCATTGTTAAATCGTCGTAACAAGCTCCCCGGAGGTGTTTTATTCGGTTCACGAAGAGGTGGATTCACGACCTCGAGGTAAAAAATCCTGAGTCTCGTAGCTCTTTGGTATTAATACTCCTGACTTGTGTTTTTTTTGTCAATTTATATTCGTTTTTGAGTTTTCGGTCGGTCCTACTGTCACCGCTGCTGCCCATAAGCTGATACCGCCGGTGACATAATTGATGTCGCCGGCGGCATCACCCATGTCGCCGGCGACATGTCGCCGGCAACATCAGTTATACCGTGGGCGATATGACTTTCCGGACAGCAGTTTTATTTTTCATTTATAATCCGGTTAAAATAGCGATTGAGCCTAAAAATTACTCAAAAATGGAATTTTCTCGGAAAACATCGTTCAACTCCCATTTTAGCCATCTGACCGAGCTTTGTAATACTGTAAATAAAATATGATGTACCTGTGCTAACAACCTTCTACAGGCGGACGTATATCGGATACTCAGGTACTTTATTTATTGCATAGAGAAATGTATAGGATTCGAAAACCTTGTAATGATTTTACTTTCTGTACTTACTTTTCTTTTACAGTCATAAATATTTTATTTATCATTTCAATCGCTTAATAAATGCGAAAATAACAAAATAACTGAAAATACAAATAAATAGGGTGGATAAACCGATTGAGGAAGAATGAAGGATCTTAACTTGGCCTAATGAAAAGTAGATAACATCATCCGAACTCGGAATCTCTACTTAAGGTATGGTCCGACCATCCGGTGGGAAAATCATACCAAAAATTTCCCGGTTGAGCTGAACCAGGTGGCAACTCTATTTTAAGTACGGGATTTCGATCTCGTATCTTTTGAGCATTAAAATATGCAAAAATCATTTTTTAAATATATAACACTCATCTCCCCGACACACCAAAACGGGCCGGCCCAACCGAGTCCAGTCCTCCAACAGCCGCGCGAGGCGTCGTCTGCTCACAGTAGTCATTGAAATTTTTTTGTAAAGCTCTTAGATTCCTTTTAGAAGCTTTGCTAAAGACCACTACGTCGTCCGCATAAAGAATGTGGCTCGGGAAAAAAGTGTCCGATGTATATCTCATAGGCACAGAAGATCCCTCATCGACCAATTTTTGAATAGATCGAATAAGGAACTCCTCAGCAAGACAAAAGCAAAGGAGATAGTGGATCACCCTGCTTTACACCACGGGAACTACCAAAATACCCTAAAAGATCCCCCCCCCCCTATTTATTGAAATCGAAATTCGATAGGATGAAAGAATTTCCCGAATCCAATCTCAAAAACATAGTGAAAACCCAAAACACTCAAGTACATCAAGAAGAAAACACCAATCTAAAGTGTCAAAAGCTTTCATGATATCAATTTTAATCGCCATGCGACCTCCAAATTCTCTACCATCAAGTACATTCATTCCTTCTGAGGCTAGAGCAATTGCGTGGTTAATGTGTCTCCCCTTAATAATGCCGAACTGCTATTTTGAAACAATTCGACATGAAATTGTTCCTAACCGATTTGCTAGAATTTTTGTTATAACTTTGAACACAAAATTTGAGCAAGCGATCGGTCTATAATTCTCAACCATGTTAACCCCTTCCACCTTGGGAATAAGCACCATAACACTAGAATTAAGACCAGTAGTCAACTTCCCATGTTTAAAAAAATACCAGAGACACCAAGAAATATCCTGCCCAATAATATTCTAAAAGGATTGGCGCGCTATCACCTTTCATCGAGAAGACCACCTCTCGTATCTCATCGATGGTCGGCTTCACAGTCAAACCGAAATTTTCCTCGTTAGAAACCATTGTAGGGATAATTTCTCTAACTTTGTCGATTTGAGGCCAATTTGTCCCCGGATTTTTAAACAAATTTTGATAAAAATGCATAATACGATCAGAAATGGCAGCCCTATCCGTAGACAAATTGCCATCTATGTGCAGGGAATTGATCCCCGATTGAGTCCTTCAAAAACCCAAATGGCGGCGAAAAAATTTCATATTTCTATCCCCGACCTTTAGCCATGACACCTGCCCCTTTTCTCTCAAAAAAATTTCTTTCGGATTGCTTAATGCTTCTGATAATGTTAAGTAACGAGAGGCCCAAAGTTCTATATCCGGATTGAGTTAGCAATTGTACTAGTTCAATCGAATCGGATTCCAAAATAACATTGGTGTATCCTCTATCACAAGCAATTTGAGCTCCTGTAAGGGCAGCCCACGCTTCAGCCAGTAAAGGATGATCCATTCCAATGTTATGGACAAATCAGACACGCCAAGAACCATTGTGATCCAGAATAATGCCTCCAGCTCCAATATCTCCTGACGCTTTGTTACAAGCCCCATTAACATTCATTTCAAGCCACCCACCTGGCAGTTTCTTCCAATTTACATCTATCTCGACTAAACGAGGAATCAGTGCCGGCCTTGGGGGTGGTACAACGGGTGCCACCGCACAGGGCCCAAATTTAGAAGGGGTCCAAATTTTTTAGTTGTTTAATTTTTATGTTTTTTAAAAATAAAAATAATATTTTTTTGTTGTTTTTCAATAAAAAATTCTAATTAATTTTTGATAAACTATAGTATAATAGCATAAAATAAAAATTTAAGTGATTTTATTCATTTAGGTTTTTAGTTTTATTTTTCACAAAACAATTAGATATAATTAATTTTCATTTTTATAATTCAATTATGTATTTTATTTTATAATTAAATTTCAAGAGTATTGATCTTAGTGTTAAAATGACTAGTTGAAACCCAAAGATTGAAAGTTTGCTCCTAAGAAATAAAAAAAGTCTTAATCGTGTCAAGGTCGGAATTATATAAACAATTATCCCCTAATTTATTACAAAAAATTATAATTAAACCATTTTTTAGGAGCTCTTACAAAAAAACACTTATCTTTCGTAAAATAATTTGGAACAAAACAAAATTTTTTTAAATTTACATCCCCTCCAACAGCTACTATTCATGTTTTTTTAAAATTTCTTTACTTTCTTTTGCATCTATCTATCAAACCGTTTATTTTTTTGATATGCTGCTTTAGAGTTTTTTGTTCTTCTCTTTTTTATCTTCAAAATGATATCCATTGTGACTTTTTCGAACTTTTTCAACTGATATACATGTGGTAGATGTCTGGTAGACATGCTATAGAAATATGGTAGATGTGTGGAATCCATTTTTTCATTATCCTTTTTCCTTTTTTGATCTGTATAATGTACTTTCTCTCTATTGGATCTATTCTTGCATTTTTTTCTTGATCTAGAAACCGTATCTCGGTTCTCTTCTCTTCTTGTTATTTGTTTGATTTTTACCACTAATTTATCATTGTTTAGCTGATGGTTTGATTCCAAGATTTGCACAAACTAACATAACGATTTCATAAAAAAAAACCAAAAACTAATATCTTCCATATGTCTATCGGACTTCTATCACATGTCTATTGGACATCTATCACATGTCTATTGGACATCTATCAGATGTCTACTGGTTCAAAAAATTCGAACATGTCACATTGGATGTCATTTCGAAGATAAAAATAAGACGAACAAAAAACTCTAAAGCGACATGTCGAAAAAATAAACTATTTGAGAGATAAATAAAAAATAAGAAAGAAAATCAAAAGAAAAGGGGAAAAACAAGTGGATGACATGGTATGTAAATAGAACTGAAGGGAGTGTGTATTTATAAATAGTTTGACTTGATGGTGAATTTATAAATAGTTTACAAAATATGACTATTCTTAATAATTTATCTTTTTTTATTAAAAGAGCTCAAGATATATGATTCATTCATGTACCATTTCATCCGGAACCTCAAAAATATCAGGACCGGGCATGCGAGGAATTTTTCGAAGGTAAGGGAGAGACTAGCCGTGCTGCCTTTCTTCAACGAAACTTTTAATCGAGATACATTTACCAAAAGAAATATTTTAATTATTTTATACCGTCATAATTTTATAGCAACAACATGCAATATAATTACACGGCCACGGTTTTATAGAAGTGACATGCAATAACTAATTTATTGTTTCCTAGACAACTTTTTTATACCAACTTTTGATCTCTCAACTCTAAATAGTTATTACTTTAGCATTTTCATCTATAATTAATAACGTTAAGTGACATGTGAAAAAAACAAAATAATAGGTTTAAAGAGGCAATTATTTAAGTGGACGGGGTATTAATAAATGAGAGTGTATAATCTATGCTAGCGATATTACTACTAACTGTTCAACCGACCCATCCAAGCTCATTTTTTTTATGTGTCGGGCTTAAGTAAATATATTATTGTAAAAAGTTTGAACTAACTTAAATTCATTGAAGCCTGAAAATATGTTGGGTTGGATTTGAATTTAGTATGAAAATTTAAGCCCTGTACGAGCTGGCTCGAATATGTATATTTTAATAAAAAAATATATATCTATATATTTATTAATTATAAAAAATATATATAATTATTAATTTTTTAAATAAAATATATATATTTAAAAAGTTATTTATTAATTAATGGGCAGGCTGGATCAGACTTGAGGAATGAAGTTTAAAAATTAGCTTCGATCTAACCCATGTATATATGCTAATGCGGGCTTAACTGGACCTGGACATTACTAATCTTTGGTCGGCCAAATCAGACTCGATCCAGCCTGCTCTTCGGATATGTCTACAGGAAGTAAAAAGATAAAGTTTTTTCATCCACTAAACAATAATAATAGGAAAATATTTAAATGCCCCGAACATAGTATTTGCCATAAACAACAGTCATATATATATATATATATATATATATATATATATATATATATATATATATATATATATATATATATATACGTCGATCACTTTTTTTTACTGAAGAATATAGTCTATTATATCAAATCAGAACCAATAACAGCTCTACTTTAACAGTTTAATGGACATTGCAGATACAAAGAGACTTATATATATATTTTGATAAATGACAGATTTGTAGTAGATGTATAATAGATATATAACAGATATAAAAGAACATCCAAATTAGTCCTGAAACAAAAAAACGCAGCAAAAACAGATATATCTGTTATATTTCTAATATAATGTTTTGAT
This sequence comes from Euphorbia pulcherrima, assembly GCA_947683365.1. Classification (NCBI taxonomy): domain Eukaryota; kingdom Viridiplantae; phylum Streptophyta; class Magnoliopsida; order Malpighiales; family Euphorbiaceae; genus Euphorbia; species Euphorbia pulcherrima. The sequence continues at coordinate 14,541,045 of CANTUS010000016.1, forward strand.
GAAATTTTATGTGTTGTTCCCTTACCCCAGGCAATAGAGTTTATGAGAAAGATTAAATCTTGAATATATATATATATATATATATATATATATATATATATATATATTTCTGATATATATTTGATATATGACAAATTTGCAGTAGATGTATAATAAATATATAACAGATATAAAAGAACAAATAAATTAGTCCTGAAATAAAAAAACCCAGTATAAACAAGTATATTTAATATATTTCTGATATATGTCTCGATGAAATTTTATGTGTTGTTCCCTTAGCCCAGGCAATAGAGTTTATGAGAAAGATTAAATCTTGATTTTATATAGCATGCTCGTATGTGAATTAGGTGTTAGAGGCTTGAAGGATTTGCTATGATTTGTAATGGAAATCTAATAGCAAAACGGATCTGTGTCTAATCAGTTAAATTAGTTGCACAGATGTAGTTTTATCATGATTTTGTAATTGAAATTTAAGTTCCGATGGCTAAAATTCCGGTTAGACTTGTTCTGCGTACCCTTATTCTTATAGATATACCATCAAGCTGCCAAACTTAGCCTGGATGTTCCCAAATTTCAAGTATTCATTTAATTCTACGTGTAAAATCAGCTTAAATTGACATGTTCGCTCAAGTTTAAATAACATAATTATCATATTTAATTTTGTTCATGATAGTAATTTTTATTATATGGAGAGCGTATTATGATTAATAATTATTTAAAATATTTTAAATAAGTTGCACTCATTTTTTTGTAATAGTTAGGTAATTATTTGACATAATTTAGTACATTTAGATATTTTTCCCAAATTTTTACCTTACTTTGTACGAAATATTTAGAGGTTGGGCCTAATTGACTACATACAAGTACGACCTTTGGGATGGTTCACATTATGGACTGGGCTACTGACACAGATAAGTGGCTTGTACGCTTCCAAGGTGTTCGACAAAATGCTTCAGAGAGACTTGATCTTATGGTCTTCTATTACTGCTTCTTTAGCCAATAACGGTTATAGCCCAAGCTTTGTTTCTAGGGCTCTTATAAAAAATACCCCACTCGATAAAATAATTTAGACCAAAAGTTAAAATATTTACAATTAAACGTCCCCCCTCTCCAACCTACTATTTATTTTTTTTTCTTTACTTTCTTTTGCACTTATCTTTCAAACCGTTTATTTTTTTGACATGCTACTTTGTTCGTCCCTTTTTTATTTTCGAACTGACATCCACTGTGACTTTTTCGAACTTTTTCAATTGATAGACATGTGATAGTTGTCTAATAGACATGTTATAGAAGTCTAATAGACATGTGGTAAAAATCTAGTAAATGTGTGGAATCTATTTTTTCGTTAGTCTTTTTTCTATTATGATCTGTATATTGTACTTTCTCTCTATTGGATTTGTTCTTGCGTTCTTTTCTTGATCTGAAATTCGCATCTCGATTCTCTTCTCTTCTTGTTATTTGTTTGATTTTCGCCACTAATTTATCATTATTTAGCTAGTGATTTGATTTCAAGATTTGCATAAACTAACATAACGATTCCATAAAAAACCATCAAAAACTAATATCTATCATATGTCTATCAAACTTCTATCACATGTCTATTGGACGTCTATCAGATGTCTACTGGTTCAAAAAAAATCGAAAATATCACAATGGATGTCATTTCGAAAATAAAAATAAGACGAACAAAAAACTCTGAAGCGGCATGTCGAAAAAATAAACGGTTTGAAAGATAAATGAAAAATAAGAAAAAAAAATCAAAAGAAAATAGGAGAAATAAGTGGATGGCATAGTATGTAAATAAAATTGAAGGGAATGCGTATTTATAAATAGTTTGACTTGATGGTAAATTTATAAATAGTTTACAAAATATAAATAGTTTTTATAGTTTCTCTTGTCTTTATTTCAACAAAAGAAATGGGATGATATATCCATATTTAGTATTATTCAAGTACTTTTTATTTTTATTACAATACTTTAGGAACCTTTTTTAAAACATAAAAAAATCAAAAGTTTTGATTGTAATCGCCTTAGTTTTGAGTATAATGTGCAAACAATTTACCATGTCATCATGTACTTTCTAAAAGCTTTTGCGATGTATGAAATTTGAAGCCGAGTTCTCCTTTAGATACACACTAATTTTTCCTTTCCACCTGTAATGGGTAGAGTACAAAGAAGTATAATTAAAACTCAAAACTCAATCTATATTTGCATTTTGATTGTCATGGTATTTTCAGTCAGAATTACAAAGTTAACCTTTCCATGAGTAGAAAATTCCTTCATAGTAAGAAAATGGCCCTCGGGACGGACATGGCAAAGCTTTTTCATTACTCTTAACATTACTCATACGCCTAAAAAACATCAAAACCCCTAATTACAAAAAAATTGATATATGACCTATATACATATCAAAATTTCACTAAAGAGTGGAGCCCTAAAATTGATGGTTTTTCTACTTTCAGATTTTACCCTCTTTTTTCTCCCCCATATCGTATAACATTTCCATACAACAACATTTTCAGATTCCTGGAAAAAATGTATGTTGTACTCTGTATAACATTAGACATGTTCAAGTTGTGATCCTAAATGTCATAGGTTCGAGTCTATATACGGGTGGGGTGAGATGAAGTTTTTTTTTATTATTATTGTAAATCCAATGAGACAATTTTTTTTAAAAAAATACTAATATTGATTTTAAAAAACATATATTCTTCTAACAAGGCAAAATTTCAATTTAAAATGGACAAAATTATCCTTTCAAATGTGACTTCAAAATTTTGGAAACTTTTTTTTTACTAACTTTTAAAACCACGGGCACCTTTTTTAACCAATAGATAGTGACTAAATATGGATGGGCCAAGTGAAATGGCACTCAAAATTTCCAATTAAGTAAAATTAAACTCAATTTCGTATGGTGAGTAGCCATGTGTTAATAGCCTTGTTTAAGGGTCAGTTTGGCTGTGAGTTTTTACAACTTTTTTCAGCAGTTTTTTTATAAGCTCCATTTTTAAGCTTCTTTTGGAAAGTTGTAGATTTAATTTTGGAAAAAATAAATCAGACAGTTCCTAATTAATTGGTATGAAAGATTAAAGTGTGTTGTTCAAAGACAAAATATGTAGGTTTATTAAAAATTTGTGAGAACAACTTATTTTAACAACAGATTAAAAAGTAATGTCAAACTGGCCTTAGTGTGTACTTCATTGCAATTAATAGAGAGGTTTTATTATTCTACCAAATTGAAACAAATAATGCATTTATCATGGAAAAATCTGTAATGGTAGTAGTCAGTAGTTCATGCCAGTGACAAATAGTTTCTAATAATGGCAATACCTATTGAATAATTTGGAGCCCAACTTAATGAAAAATATGGTGTCGAGTCATTGTCAAATGAATAATGAGGCTCATTGTGAGAAAGAAATTCCAAAATACAAGACCATTATTTTATGTCATTTTTTCTTTTATTAGAAATTGGTTTGTGTATTGAGTTGAAAAATATCATAGTTGCTAGGCCTAGGAATATGCTTTATATAGTTCTCTAACTTGGCCACATATGTTAGATGAGAAAATTCAAAATTTGTAGTATGCTCGTTATCCAAAAAATAATTCAAGATTCCTTTTCTTTCTAATATTATAATTTATTTATGGTTCTTTCTTTGTTTTGTAGAAATTGGGTCCAAATGTTTCAGACTTTTGGTTTCAGGGAAAGCATTTTTGTATGATTTTCACGCACTCATTAACATGTAGCTGCTTAGAGCGCTAACATGTAGCTGCTTAGAGCGCTGAGTATATTATAACCTTCTCAAGCAAACAGATAGTCCAGCCTTTTAATTTGAGGAGAGTGGCTACATGTTTATTAATTAGTGGGAATGATACAAAATACTCCGTTTCTTGTATAAAAACACGATTTGTAGAGAATTTTCGAGTGACCCTAGGCCAATTATTTAGCCATTAGACATCTAATTAATTAGGCCTAATACATCTAGACCCTGATAGGTGTTTTTAAAAATCCTTGAGTCCCCTAAATTTAAAAAAGTTTTAGATAACCTCCTGAACTTGTTATAGTGCACCTTATAGCCCTCCGAACTTGTAAAAATGACCTTATAGCCCCTTGACATATGTTATCTTGCAACTCCTCAGCATGTGGAGCAGACAGCCAAAAATCTAAAGTTCCTGGAATTTAATCTAAAGTGTAGAAATATTGTGTGGAAAGCATAGCTGGCTCGCACATGAACTGTAGCTTTAGTGAGTTAATATACGATGAATATGACTAGGCAAAGAATATTTGGTACGATAAATCAATAAGCAAAAAGCCTTGGTTTGGTAATGCAACCATAAAATACCATTTACGAAAACAGGGAAAGAAAAGAATGGACCAAAAAAGCTCGCAGGATTAGTAGAATTTAGCAATGTTATTAAAATCGTATCGGGTGTCATATTGGTGAAGTAAATTGTATGCGGCATACCTGGTAAAATAAGTGATTTTATCGATTTTTTTATTTTAAAAATAATATATATTATTTAGGGTTTTCAATAGCTATTGCAATGCTTTCTTAGTCTATCGCAACGCTTTTGCGTGTTGTCAAAGGGGTTTAGAAAAGAATATATATTATTTAGGGTTTTCAGTGACTATTGCAACTCTTTCTAAGTTTTTTGCAACGCCTCTGCGTGTTGTCAGAGGAATTTTGGAAAAATAGGTTCACCGATTTACCTTTTTTCCCGATTTTTTCAAAAACTATTTTAAAATTAAATCATACAGTAGTCATGACAGGTTGGTGGTAAAACCGATCGAATCAATCAGTTACTTTACGGTTTTGATAGTACTGGAATTTATTGACCCATAAACACAATAATTGAAACTGCAAAGGAGGTCTGGTAGTTTGGCAATATTTTAGGCCTCTTGTATGTATTGGTCTAAAATAACAATTATTTTAGGCCTCTTGAAACTATTATTTTGTGTATGTATTGGTCTTAAATAACAAGTGTATATGGGTCTTATGTACACATGACAAGAGATATATATATATGAGGTTCAAAATCCACATCGAAGAACTGAGACTTCCATTAAAACCATGTGAGGAGAGAAGTTCAACACAAATTAATTGGTTCTAAATAAAATTCTGTGTAGATGTAATATTTATAGACTTTTATATCTTTTTGGGTCATGTTCTATAACTCAATTGCCCTTTTGGTGTCTGGTCTGTTGAAATTGCCTATTTGGTGCTTGACGTATTCAATTTTTGTCTATGTGATACCAGACATATTTGTTAGGGAATTACTGAAAATAATTTGGATAATCTCTGAAGTCGTGACAACACTTTTAGATTGAAACTAATTTGGTGGTTCTCCCAAATTTTTTAATAGGATAAAATCAAAATAAAAATTAAGAACTTGGAATGGATTATCACTGTGAAGAAAAAATGAACCAGTCCGTAAGCGTTGTAAAAATAGCCTACGTAAAATGTTGCACCAGGTTTTTATAAGCCTGAAAAGAGCAGTTGCGACTAGAGATGGCAATGGATTTTAGATTTGGTCCGGATCCGTAGATCCAGATCCGTTTTCACGAATCTGGATCCTAGTTTTTCCAAACCCGTCGGATCCGGATCGAAGTCCGGGTCCACAAAAACGGATACGAATCTAGCATAGGACCCGGACCTGGACCCGAATTCGTATATAATTATAATAAATAAAACCCTAATTTCTTTTATTCCTAAATCTCAATCACGCCTCCTGCCTCCATTTTTGTTTTCTAATTCATTACATTTATGGGCGTTTGGTTCACATAGAAAAAGGGAAAGAGAATCAACATAGGAAACGCTAAGGAAAGGAATGTAATTCCCTTTAATTATTTCATGTGTTTGGATATCTTAAGAAAGAAAATGACTTTCGTTTATTACTTTTTAGGTAAAAAAAATTCAATTATTTAATGATAATAGTAATAATTAATTATATATTAATGATTAATTATCAATAAAAACATAATTATATTTTTTATATAAATTTTATGATAATTATTTATATTGTTATCTATTATATCTATAATAATACTTAAAAATACTAAATATTAATATTATTTAAATAATTAGTTATAATATTATATTATTAATAATTAATAAAATATTTATATTATTATTATTATTAATTTAATTATAAAATAATATTAATTTTAATAATATGTATCATTATAATTATTTAATATAATCAAAATTATTATTTTAATTATTATATTAATAAATATTATAATGATAATAATACTAAATGAATTGAATACTTATGATAAATATTATTATATTTATTTATAATTATTTAATATTATTATAGATATAAAAATATTATAATAATAAATATTAATATTTAATACCTATTATTATTTTTAATTTATAAATATTAATAATAATTCAATATTATTATTGACTATTATTATTTTAATATTAAATATATATTTTCAAATTTTTAATATTTATAATTATCTTTATTATTATATTTATATTAAATAAGATTCACTAATATATTATTAATTATTATTTTTAATTTAATTAATATTTATATTAAAAATTATTATATTTAATTAATAATATTATTCAATCATTTTTTAAATAATTATTAATAATAAATATTATTATATTTATAATATTAATTTTTATTTATTACTCAATATTATTAATAAATATTATTATTATTATTATTACTAATTTTAATAGTTATTTTAATTTGTATAAGGAATAAAAAAAAAAAAGAGAATAGTATTATCTAAGTGAGAGGGGGGATGGGGTAAGGAGTATGGAGTAATGGAATGAAGGATTATGGATAATAAAAAATTAAAAAATGAGTAAACAAATATCAACAAAGGGAATAAATAGTTTTCCTTCTCTTTCCTTTTCATGTTTCCCTCAATCCTATGGCCACCCTAATTTCTTCTGCCTCTCTACCCATTCTCATACTACCTCTCTACTTTCCTCACTCTCATCTCTACTCTCTCTCCATCTTCTCTTGGCTTGTTGTTCTTTTGTTCTTTCCTTTTTTTTATTGTTGTTTTCCATCATCTTTGTTCATCTATGAGTTCTTTTCCCGATTTTAAGGCTTGGGAAGCTCTTTCTGTTGGCTTTAGATCTAGTAATTAAACTCTCTCAGAGGATACATTTTATAGGATTGGAGGATGGAAAAGCAAATTTTTCTGGATGTTCATCTTGCTCTGAGTTCCAAATTGTTTAATAATGTTCATATTTAATTTTGGAGATGGTAGAATTATAGATCTTTACTGGATGTTTGATGCTCAAATGTCCACCATTGAAATCCCAATAGTTTAAGGTGGACCCTTTTTTTTACCCGTTTTGGACCCGGATCCGTGGGATCCGTTGGGTCCGGATATGCATATTAAAAATATGGACCCGACGGATCCGGGGCGGATCCGGGTCTAGTACATGGAAACGGATCGGGCCGGGTCTAAGCTGGATCCGGCCTGTTGCCATCCCTAGTTGCGACGGTTTAAAGAAAAAGCGTTGCGAAAAGGCGTGTCCATTCAAGCAGTCGCGACAATTCAAAACAAAAGCATTGCAAAAGGTCGCATCGGACCCCGCAAGCTAAGTATCGTGATAAAACTCAAACAAGCATGCACTCCGCACTCTCCTGACTTGTTCGATAAAATATTATGATCACATTGGTCAACTAATTGATCCAATTACACAAAAATACCAACAATATTCAATTATAATACGACAACTTAAGAGATTATTGAGGGTCGACAATTCTATATATAATCAACAAAATATATTCATATTCTAAATAGTAATATAGGTATATAACGTTTTTGTGTTATTAGTTAGACGCTTAAATAATCCAGACACCAATTAGACCAACGTCTAACAAAAAAACGAGAATCAGATTGGAGTGGCCTTTTAAATGAGAAATTTGGATTTGTCTTAGGGGCCACGTACTTCTGTTAGCTTTAATTATTAATGTTTTATTTTTCTGTTTTCATTAAAGACAAATAAGAGTGGTTGGAGGATTTGTACATGGGTGTTTTTATTCGAATGATAAATGAAAACAAAAGCATGGGTTGTTTTCATTTGGACTAAAATAGATAGAGTCAGGCTGTGGGTAGTGATGTCAGGAGTCTAACAGGGACGCATGACCAATATATATGGGGACTCTTTGAGGGGGACTCAATTATAGTTTGATAGAGCCTAGGGCAATTCCTAAGAGTATGTATTCCAACTCATTTCTCATCCTTTCTCTAAAAATTTGATCTTTTTTTCATTCTCAAACTCCAATGGCAAAATTTGTGCATTTCTCCAGAGTATGTATAGCTGAAGCAGGAGCAATTCCACTTCTTGTAGAGCTTTTATTCTCCGCGGATCCTCGTACACTTCTAAACCTTTCTATAAATGATATCAACAAAGGAACCATAGTTCATGCCGGAGCAATACCCAACATTGTAGATGTGTTGAAAGCGCTAGTATGGTGGCGAGGGAAAATGCGGGTGCAAACCTTTTTAGTTTATCAGTGATGGATGAAAACAAAGTGGCAACTGGGGCTGCTGTGGCTATCCCAGCCCTAATAGATTTACTCAACAAGGCAAGAGCTGTAAGGGCTGGCATTGTTCCGCCTCTTATACACTTGCTTAAGGATGCATTGGCAATACTTGCAATATTGGCAAGTCATCAAGGAGGGAAGCAAGCAATCGGTTTGGCTGATCCAATTTTTTTTTTTTTCCATTTTAGTAAGAGGAATGAACTTCTATTGCTCCGGCCACCCATCCCTTATGAGCCTTGGACATCTCCGGGTAATTACTCTTACTGAACAATTTATTTACCTTAAATATATATAACTCACTCAATTCATGTCATATATAGGGTTAAACCTCCAGTTTTTCACTAATTAAGTTTGCATGATCCTATTGTTCCTATTTGATTAGGTTCTTCAATTTCTTTTCAAGACTTTGAATCATATAAATTCATGATGAAGATTTATTTATATTCCAAATAATTATTGAAGTGTAATTAACTTTTTTTTTTGGTTTTGTTTTGGTTAGAATCAGTTTAGTGTCTAATCGAATTTGAAATCTAATTTAATAACTATTTTTAGTTTGTTTATATAGTAATTTTAATGTATTTACTTTTAATAACAAAATTTCCTAACTATTTTTTCTGATATTAGGTGCAAAGCTCGATGATCATATTCAGGCCATTAGAGAAATTGAGCATGAGCTTCTCCAAGAGTATTATGGAGTTTTAGTTATTTTTTTAATGAATGGGTAATTGATGATCTTCTTTGTATAAGATTATGGAAGCAACTAAAACATGACTTGGTGTTGATGGAAAATCAACTTCCGATGATTTTACTAGACAAGTTATTAGAAACTTCCGGTCTAAAAAAATTTGGATTGTAAGGGTGCTATATGTTGTTACTGGAAGTTTCTAATAACTTGTCTAGTAGAATCAACGGAAGTTTCTAATAACTTGTCATGTTTTAGTTGCTTCCATGATCTCATACAAAGAAGATTTTACCCATTCATTGAAAAATAACTTCAAAAATAATTCTATTAGAAAAGCTCCGTCAATGAACATGAATCATCTTCCATATTCTTGGCATGTCATTTTCTATGATGTTGCCTGAGCCAATTCAAATTACACCGGCTACATTCTCAACAAAACCTTATATTCCAACTGCCTACAAACTTTTCCATGCTGGAGTGAAGTTTCCAAGAAACACTCACAATTATAAGGAAATAAGGTTTGAGAATGTTGGATGAGATGGCGGAAACATGATCTCAGATGCATTGCCTTTTGTCAACTGTCATTTTGAGTGTAACGTAACACAAATTTGGATCATATATTTTCCATAGTTTGGGGATTGTATTGATAGATTGTAGTAGTATTTGCTTTTATGTGATTTTTTTTGTCATCTATCATTTTGACTGTAATGTATCGTAAATTTTCCGTATATTTTTATATATACCATCTTCTCCAAGTAATGGTATGGCTCGCCACATCTTTTCTCTATTTTTTTATGTTCTTTCCAATAAAAAATAATAGCATACTTTATCTTCTGAAAATACAAAAAAACATTTGCAGAGACGTTGTAAAACATCAATTAGATACCAAAAACTGCAAAAATGCACTGAACGAGCAAGTCAGGAAGTCCAAAATGAAAATTTACATTTGTACAAAACGACATTGTGGGTCGAGGGATGCCAATTGGATGCACATTCCTTATCAGTTTCTAGTTCCGCTTGTATGCTAGATCATGCAATTTGGTTCTTAATTTCTGTACCCCAGTCACACATCTTTTGTTCTCTTTCCTTTCTTCAGTTTCAACTTCCAAGTGTCAGCCATTAACTTGAAAATCATAAAAAGCTGAGAAATTAAGTTAAACATTGTCAACATTCACTTTTTTTTTTATGGGAATTGGACATTAAATTGTTCCTTAAAATTTGGTTGATTTTACGTTGAAGATACTAAGTGCATAAGCATTTAGTTCTGCAACATTTAATTTGTACCACCCAGTGTCTCTCAATTGGGCATGGAAATTTGCAGTTTGCTTGAAGAGATGAACTTTAGTTTGTGGTAAAGCTGAATAAATTTTTTTAAAGTGTTACATTTACAAAATTTAGTTAATCTTTCACGCAAAACATGTGTAATTTTCTAAAAATTTCGTAAAATTCTAAAATTTTACATAAACTTAGTTTTTGTATCATTTTTCACAAAGTAGAATAATTTTTTTTGCAAAGTGTTACATTTATAATATTTCAGTAACCCTTTCACGTAAAATATATCTATTTTCTATTAATTTCGTAAAATTCTAATATTTTACGTGAATTTTAGTTTTAGTATCATTTAAATAACATATTTTTGACAGCTCTCATTCATTTTTCTGAAGACTTTTACATAAAGTGTTAACCTACAAATATCAAAATCATTTCACACATAAAATTTGTCTAAATTTCATAAGATTAAAAGATTTTAAGTAAAAGTTAGTTTTCTATTAATGAATAAATATATTTTCATTGTTTCTTTATTTTTTTAAAGTTGAAGATTATTCAAGTAGCTTTTTAGGTAGAATATACCAAATTTTACAGAAATTTAATTGCATTCACGTAAAATGTCTACGTATATTTCAAAGTTTTTACATGAAATTTCTTTTTTCATTATTTGAGTAGTTTTTGCAACACATATTTTACGTAAAGTTTCTTTTTTTTTATAATTTCAGTAATTTTGCAATATTCATTCTTTTTTTTTTTTGGCGAAGTTGAACATTTTTTTACTTAGACATTAGCGTTAATTAGTAGTAAGTGATCAACTCCTTTCTTTTTTGCTAAATTTGAATTTCTTAAATATGTGTCCGAGGCCATGATGCAGATTTACAGGCCAAGAGTTAAACAAGGAATAACCGAGTGAGTCACAAATATATATAACTATAACTTGAATTTTGATAATCTATAAGATTAAACATAAAAAAAACAATAATCAAAACCATATGAAGAGAAAGAAAAGAACATAAATTTAATGAGTGATGTGTAACGAGGCTGGACTTCTCCCTCGCCGGCACTTAACAAGCTTGCTAGGGAAGTTGCTAAGTAAGCCTTTTAGAACGTGTTGCGCAGCGGAAATTGGAATGACCTTTGCGGTGTGTTTGAAGAGTTGGGAGTGCACTTGTGTTGGCAAGAGGTGTGAGAGAAGAGTTTGGGAATGTAATATATATTATACTTTGAAGGGCAAAGTACAAGTACACAAGTAAGTGATGCTAGCTCTAAGCATTTAAGCATTCAAGCATACTTACAAAATGAGGGAGGTTAGGTATTTATAGGCATCCCACCTCCTCAACATGTGGTTACAATTTATTTGGAATATTCTAAGCATATTCTAGTAAATTATTGCCTAAAATATCCAGCTAGGTCGGTTGGAAGCTTCCTTGCATGATTTAGGAGCATTTGAGATGATTCTAGTCTGTCCAGCTCTTTTGGCGACGCTTTCTGGAACTTCCGTTGCCTTTCTGGGTCTGCAGCAACCCTTTCCGGAGTTCTGGCGACGCTTCTGGAAGCTTCTGACAGAATTTGCAAGGAAACTGGGCCCTTGCACTGCGCTGGGCAGAATGGGCTTGCCATTTGCGGGCTTTTTGCGGGCTGGGCTGTCTCCAGGCCTATTTTCTCCCCATATTTGGCCCAATCTCGCATTTTTATGCCATCTCTTCATATTTTCTCGCTTGAAACTCGTGTCAAAGCATGTCGAACATCCCGCGGACCTTGTTGTGCGTTTTTCTCCTCGAAAGCACGCGTCTTTGGCCGATGTTGCATGCATGGCTTGATTAATTTGGCATGGCATGGCATGCCTTGTTTTGTTAAAATTCCAATGCGTGTATGCCATTGCGCATGGGCAGCGATGTATTGCGGGGCAAGAACGGCGCCTCGTAACATTCTCCCCCACCCGATTTCGCGGCGTCCTCGTCGCGTGTGGAGTTTGGCCATTTTGGTTGCGATGCTTCTTGGCGTGTCGCCTTGGGTGAGCATCATTCTTAACCTCATGATGTCTGGTGAGATGTAAGCTAGACACAGTAGGCATTTGTGGAGCCTTCTGTTCTAGTGGTATGTGATGTACCTTCTCGCCATCATTTAGTAATAGCAAGTTACGATTAGTAACGATAAGAGTTGATACCTGTGTGAAGAAGTCTAGACCCAAGATCACTTTTTTGGTGTCGATGGGCAAGACAGTGAAGTTTTGCTTTCCACTCCACGGACCGATTTGCATCGGTACTTTCCTTGCTTTCCCCGTGATAGGCTGTTCCACGGTGTTTACTGGCTTGGCAGCACCACCGCTTGGTTTGACATTGAGACCAAGTCGTTTGGCTTCTTCAACATCGATGAAGTTGTGTGTAGCGCCTGTGTCGATTAGTGCGCTTGTGTGTTTGCCGTTGATGATGACATCGGCATACAACAGTCCTTCCTCTTCCTGTTTGGACTCTTTCGGAGGAGGCAATTGTTCCAAGGCATTTATAAGTTGGATGGAGCTTATGTGTCGAACTGGCTCCACCATTTCGGTTGTCTTGTCATTATCTTCGACGGTCATTGAGTTTAATGTCTTCTTGTTTGGGCAGTCCCTCGTCCAATGGGCACCACCACAAACGAAGCCAGGACTTGGAGGGGGTTTGGATTTGCGTACCTTCGATGGGTCTTTATCCTTTCCTCCAAATGTTTCGAATGTGTCGCTCTCTTTGCGATGTTGGCGTTCCTCTCCATCGTTACGCTCGAACATTGATGGCTTGTCCTTCTTTAGATGTGAGGAATATTCTACCATGTTTTCAACAATTGCAATGGCTTCATCAAGGGTTTGTGGTTTTCCCCTATTGACTTCAGCCCTTGCATAATCTTTCAACCCATCCTCGAAGCGAATTAGTATTTCATAGTCGGACATACCTTCTACTTCGAGCAACAAGTCATTGAACTCCTTGATGTAGTTGGCAATGCTACCCGTTTGTCGCAAACGCCAAAGCTTTCTCAAGGCTTCTTTGTTCGCATTAGTTGGGCAGAATTTCTTTCGCAATTCTTCTATAAATTGCGCCCATGTGTTGATGCCTTGCCGTCCCTTCTCGGCATCGAGACATCTACGCCTATACCATTGTTGATCGGTGTCCCGAAGGAAGGATTGGGCAGTAGCGATCCTTACCTTATCACTGGTGATGGCAAGACCAAGTAAGTATTGCTCCAAGCTGAAGAGAAAGTTCTCGACAGTGGCAGCGTTGCGGCATACGTTGAAGTTGTCGGGCTTTTGCAGCAACTTTATAGCGATCGGGGGAGCACTATTGATGCTTCCGCCTCCTGAGCTTCCACCACATTAGTGTTGACTAATCTGCCGTCGAAGATCTTGATTTTCAGCAGTCAAGGTTTCGACCTTGGCCTCCAATTCATCGATCTTTTGTAGTACGAATGTGCGAAGGTCTTCGAAGAGGTCTTTCGAAGCTTTCTTGATTGCATCGTCTTCAAGAACCAATCCGTCAATTTGGTCCGAGAGGTCTCCCACATTAGCTTTCACGTCAGCCATGTGAGTTTCGAGTGTGATTATGCGAGACTCCAATGCATTGCCGATGTTGGGTGCTTTGGATTTGTCACGCTTTGCTGATTTGCGGGAGCGCTCGACGTCGCGTCCGCGAGCTTGCTCTTCCTCGAGTTCAAGGGCAGATTGCTTCTCTACCTCGTTGGCCATTTGTGCGAGACTCGTCTTCATAAACACTAGGTCAGGAACGTTCGCTCTGATACCACCTGTAACGAGGCTGGACTTCTCCCTCGCCGGCACTTAACAAGCTTGCTAGGGAAGTTGCTAAGTAAGCCTTTTAGAGCGTGTTGCGCAGCGGAAATTGGAATGACCTTTGCGGTGTGTTTGAAGAGTTGGGAGTGCACTTGTGTTGGCAAGAGGTGTGAGAGAAGAGTTTGGGAATGTAATATATATTATACTTTGAAGGGTAAAGTACAAGTACACAAGTGAGTGATGCTAGCTCTAAGCATTTAAGCATTCAAGCATACTTACAAAATGAGGGAGGTTAGGTATTTATAGGCATCCCACCTCCTCAACATGTGGTTACAATTTATTTGGAATATTCTAAGCATATTCTAGTAAATTATTGCCTAAAATATCCAGCTAGGTCGGTTGGAAGCTTCCTTGCATGATTTAGGAGCATTTGAGATGATTCTAGTCTGTCCAGCTCTTTTAGCGACGCTTTCTGGAACTTCCGTTGCCTTTCTGGGTCTGCAGCAACCCTTTTCGGAGTTCTGGCGACGCTTCTGGAAGCTTCTGACAGAATTTGCAAGGAAACTGGGCCCTTGCACTGCGCTGGGCTGAATGGGCTTGCCATTTGCGGGCTTTTTGCGGGCTGGGCTGTCTCCAGGCCTATTTTCTCGCCATATTTGGCCCAATCTCGCATTTTTATGCCATCTCTTCATATTTTCTCGCTTGAAACTCGTGTCAAAGCATGTCGAACATCCCGCGGACCTTGTTGTGCGTTTTTCTCCTCGAAAGCACGCGTCTTTGGCCGATGTTGCATGCATGGCTTGATTAATTTGGCATGGCATGGTATGCCTTGTTTTGTTAAAATTCCAATGCGTGTATGCCATTGCGCATGGGCAGCGATGTATTGCGGGGCAAGAACGGCGCCTCGTAACATTCTCCCCCACCCGATTTCGCGGCGTCCTCGTCGCGTGTGGAGTTTGGCCATTTTGGTTGCGATGCTTCTTGGCGTGTCGCCTTGGGTGAGCATCATTCTTAACCTCATGATGTCTGGTGAGATGTAAGCTAGACACAGTAGGCATTTGTGGAGCCTTCTGTTCTAGTGGTATGTGATGTACCTTCTCGCCATCATTTAGTAATAGCAAGTTACGATTAGTAACGATAAGAGTTGATACCTGTGTGAAGAAGTCTAGACCCAAGATCACTTTTTTGGTGTCGATGGGCAAGACAGTGAAGTTTTGCTTTCCACTCCACGGACCGATTTGCATCGGTACTTTCCTTGCTTTCCCCGTGATAGGCTGTTCCACGGTGTTTACTGGCTTGGCAGCACCACCGCTTGGTTTGACATTGAGACCAAGTCGTTTGGCTTCTTCAACATCGATGAAGTTGTGTGTAGCGCCTGTGTCGATTAGTGCGCTTGTGTGTTTGCCGTTGATGATGACATCGGCATACAACAGTCCTTCCTCTTCCTGTTTGGACTCTTTCGGAGGAGGCAATTGTTCCAAGGCATTTATAAGTTGGATGGAGCTTATGTGTCGAACTGGCTCCACCATTTTGGTTGTCTTGTCATTGTCTTCGACGGTCATTGAGTTTAATGTCTTCTTGTTTGGGCAGTCCCTCGTCCAATGGGCACCACCACAAACGAAACCAGGACTTGGAGGGGGTTTGGATTTGCGTACCTTCGATGGGTCTTTATCCTTTCCTCCAAATGTTTCGAATGTGTCGCTCTCTTTGCGATGTTGGCGTTCCTCTCCATCGTTACGCTCGAACATTGATGGCTTGTCCTTCTTTAGATGTGAGGAATATTCTACCTTGTTTTCAACAATTGCAATGGCTTCATCAAGGGTTTGTGGTTTTCCCCTATTGACTTCAGCCCTTGCATAATCTTTCAACCCATCCTCGAAGGGAATTAGTATTTCATAGTCGGACATACCTTCTACTTCGAGCAACAAGTCATTGAACTCCTTGATGTAGTTGGCAATGCTACCCGTTTGTCGCAAACGCCAAAGCTTTCTCAAGGCTTCTTTGTTCGCATTAGTTGGGCAGAATTTCTTTCGCAATTCTTCTTTAAATTGCGCCCATGTGTTGATGCCTTGCCGTCCCTTCTCGGCATCGAGACATCTACGCCTATACCATTGTTGATCGGTGTCCCGAAGGAAGGATTGGGCAGTAGCGATCCTTACCTCATCACTGGTGATGGCAAGACCACGTAAGTATTGCTCCAAGCTGAAGAGAAAGTTCTCGACAGTGGCAGCGTTGCGGCATACGTTGAAGTTGTCGGGCTTTTGCAGCAACTTTGTAGCGATCGGGGGAGCACTATTGATGCTTCCACCTCCTGAGCTTCCACCACATTGGTGTTGACTAATCTGCCGTCGAAGATCTTGATTTTCAGCAGTCAAGGTTTCGACCTTGGCCTCCAATTCATCGATCTTTTGTAGTACGAATGTGCGAAGGTCTTCGAAGAGGTCTTTCGAAGCTTTCTTGATTGCATCATCTTCAAGAACCAATCCGTCAATTTGGTCCGAGAGGTCTCCCACATTAGCTTTCACGTCAGCCATGTGAGTTTCGAGTGTGATTATGCGAGACTCCAATGCATTGCCGATGTTGGGTGCTTTGGATTTGTCACGCTTTGCTGATTTGCGAGAGCGCTCGACGTCGCGTCCGCGAGCTTGCTCTTCCTCGAGTTCAAGGGCAGATTGCTTCTCTACCTCGTTGGCCATTTGTGCGAGACTCGTCTTCATAAACACTAGGTCAGGAACGTTCGCTCTGATACCACCTGTAACGAGGCTGGACTTCTCCCTCGCCGGCACTTAACAAGCTTGCTAGGGAAGTTGCTAAGTAAGCCTTTTAGAGCGTGTTGCGCAGCGGAAATTGGAATGACCTTTGCGGTGTGTTTGAAGAGTTGGGAGTGCACTTGTGTTGGCAAGAGGTGTGAGAGAAGAGTTTGGGAATGTAATATATATTATACTTTGAAGGGCAAAGTACAAGTACACAAGTGAGTGATGCTAGCTCTAAGCATTTAAGCATTCAAGCATACTTACAAAATGAGGGAGGTTAGGTATTTATAGGCATCTCACCTCCTCAACATGTGGTTACAATTTATTTGGAATATTCTAAGCATATTCTAGTAAATTATTGCCTAAAATATCCAGCTAGGTCGGTTGGAAGCTTCCTTGCATGATTTAGGAGCATTTGAGATGATTCTAGTCTGTCCAGCTCTTTTGACGACGCTTTCTGGAACTTCCGTTGCCTTTCTGGGTCTGCAGCAACCCTTTCCGGAGTTCTGGCGACGCTTCTGGAAGCTTCTGACAGAATTTGCAAGGAAACTGGGCCCTTGCACTGTGCTGGGCAGAATGGGCTTGCCATTTGCGGGCTTTTTGCGGGCTGGGCTGTCTCCAGCCCTATTTTCTCGCCATATTTGGCCCAATCTCGCATTTTTATGCCATCTCTTCATATTTTCTCGCTTGAAACTCGTGTCAAAGCATGTCGAACATCCCGCGGACCTTGTTGTTCGTTTTTCTCCTCGAAAGCACGCGTCTTTGGCCGATGTTGCATGCATGGCTTGATTAATTTGGCATGGCATGGCATGCCTTGTTTTGTTAAAATTCCAATGCGCGTATGCCATTGCGCATGGGCAGCGATGTATTGCGGGGCAAGAACGGCCCCTCGTAACAGATGTCCCTTTAAATATGGGATCTACTAAAATAATTAAAAAAGAAGAAAAGAAGAAAAATAAAAAGGGAGGTGATCGAATTCAGTGGTGATTGGTGGCGTAATTAAAGGAATTGAAAGACAACCATTTCACGCGTCTTCAATTCCTATAAATATAGAGGCATTCTGCCTCATTTGATAGACAGATAGAGATTGAAAAAAGCACAGATATAAGAATATAATCTGTGCATATAAACTTAGGAAAGTGGTTCCTAAGAGTTGGATAAGAGAGAAAATAGTGGGGTTTTGGGAAACACTTGTGTGCCACTATTTTGTAATCTCTTGGTTTACCTACCATTATTTCAAAGTGGAGAATTATTCGGAGTTTGTCCCGTGGTTTTTCCCTAATTTATTTGGGGTTTCCACGTAAAAATCTTGGTGTCTTTTTATTTTGCTGTTATTATCTTTTCTCGTAATCTATTATTGGGCCTAACAAATGGTATCAGAGCCAAATATTATTTTACCAGTAAAATCTATGGATATATTTTTCAAAAATAAATATACCACGACGACGAGAAAATTACGATAAATCCGGTGGTATAATCCGTTCGAAAAACCGTCGCAGATACGCAATTTGAGTGAATAGTAAAATAGTAACTTGAATAATAGTATTAATATATACTACTATTCATATTCGATCGTCTTATGAATAGTATTATTTAAGTATACGGAATGCATACTGTTACTATTATAATATACAAGTATTGTTTGGGTATAAGGTACTATTCACATATACAGTCACTATTTATGTGAATAGTAAAATTTGTGAATAGTAAAATTTTGCCATTTTTAAATTTTCGACATGGCGAATGACGGTGTAATGATCTAATTGACGGATATAAATTATTCAATGTGGAAATCCAGAATGGAGGACTACCTCAATTGCAAAGATTTGTATGATCCAATTGAGGGTGACGACGCAAAGCCGAAGGATATGAAAGATCAGCAGTGGATAAAATTGAAGAAGACATTGGGTACAGTACGCCAATGGATAAATGCTAGCCTGTACAACCACGTGAGGAGCGAAACAGATCCCAAAGTTCTCTGGAAGAAGCTAGAGGATATGTACAAGGCTAAAAATGCTCAAGGAAAAGTGTTCATGATTCGCAAAGTCATGAACTTGAAGCTGACAGAGGGACGATCAATCACACAACACCTGAACGACTTTAAGGGATTCATAAGTGAGTTAGCAGTCACCGGTATGTCCTTGGATGATGAGATGCAAGCATGTCTTTTGATGGGAACTCTACCAGATAGTTGAGATACTCTTGTTGTATCACTGAGTAACTCAGCTCCAAATGGTGTGGTAACAATGTCTATGGTAAAGAATAGCCTGCTTAATGAAGAACTTCATAGAAGAGACGTTGTCAGTACTAGTTCACAAGCCCTTATCATGGAAAACAGGGGTCAAAGCAAGAGTAGAGGTCGTGGGAATGGAAAATCGAAAGATAGATCCAAGTCCCGGGAGAAGAGGTCATGTTACCACTGTGGAAAGCAGGGCCATCTCAAAAGGAACTGTCGTTTCTTTAAACAAGAGAATGCAAACCGAAGTCATGATAATGACAAAAATACATCTGCTACAGTCACAAAAGAAGATGGAGAGGTGGCTTTAGTATCTCATGATGCAGATTATTGTCATGTAGTGGATTGTAGATTCTGGTGCCTCATACCACTGTGTTCTAAAAAGGGAATACTTCTCAACATATAAAGCAGGCGATTATGGTACTATTAAAATGGGAAATAATAGTGTCTCGCAAATGGTGGGAATCGGTGATATCTGCGTGAAGACAAGTGTCCGATGCACATTAACACTTAAAAATGTGCGACACATTCCAGATCTCGTTTGAACCTGTTGTCTGTTAGTGTATTGGACAAGGAAGGTTATCACAATCATACAGGCAATGAAAACTGGAAACTCACCACAGGATCGTTGGTGGCGGCGAAAGGAAGATTGTGTTGCTCGCTATACAAAACGCACGCAACAATATATGCGAGTCAACTAAATACAGTTGGAGATGATGCTTCACCAAATTTGTGGCATAGGCGACTAGCGCATATTAGTGAGAAAGGGTTGAATATGCTGGCTAAGAAGTCCCTCATCCCATTAGCCAAAGGAAAAATTAACCCGTGTGATCACTGTTTATTTGGGAAGCAACATCGAGTTTCATTTCAGAGAAGCTCTAGAAGGAGAAATAATAAGTTAGAGTTGGTACACTCTAACGTTTGTGGTCCCATGGATACAGAATCCATTGGAGGACGAAGATACTTTCTTACCTTCATTGATGATTTCTCAAGGAAGACATGGATTTATTTGCTGCGCACAAAGGATCAAGTATTCAAGCACTTTCAACAATTCCATGCAATGGTGGAAAGGGAGACTGGAGTGCTATTGAAGTGTTTACGTACAGATAATGGTGGTGAGTATATCTCTAAGGAGTTCAAGGATTACTATAGTCAACATGGTATCAGGCATGAAAAGACAGTTCCTGGTACACCTCAATACAATGGCATTGTTGAATGAATGAATCATACCATTGTCGAAAGAATTAGATCCATGCTCAAAATGGCTAACTTACCTAAGTCATTTTGGGGAGAAGCTGTCAATACTGTTGTCTATCTTATCAACCGACTACCTTCAACACCTTTGGATTTGGATATTCCAAAGAGGGTCTGGATAGGTAGAAATATCTCATACTCTCACTTGAGGGTATTTGGCTGCAAGGCATTTATGCATGTTCCTAAAGAGTAAAGGCTAAAACTTGATGATAAATCAGTTCCTTGCTCTTTTATCGGTTATGAAGATGAAGAGTTTGGCTACAGACTATGGGATCCAGTGAAAAATAAAATTATACGGAGCCGAGATGTTGTATTTCACGAGAATGATATCATCGGTGAAAGATCTACAAGTGACTGTGTTATCGATATAACACCAAAGAGCATTCTACCAGATGATGCCACAGAAAAAATAATGCATCAATCAGAACAAGATGGAGAAGAAGAGCCAGTTGTGAGGGATTAAGATACGATTGTAGATAAAGATACGAATAAAGAGGGTATTAAGCAAGGGGAGCCAGAGAACCCCATTCTACCAGAAGAAGAACCTCAATTAAGGAGGTCAGTCAGAGAACGCCAACCACCTACAAAATACTCCAGTTCTGATTATATTTTAATCATTGATGAGGGGGAGCCTGAAAGCTTCCAAGATGTGAAATCTTGTAAAGATAAAGATTGTTGGATGAAGGCCATGCAGGAGGAGATGAATTATCTGAAGAAGAATGACACGTACGAGCTAGTGAAACTTCCAAAAGGGAAGAGAACACTCAAGAACAAATGGGTGTACAAGCTGAAGAAAGATGATGGAAACATAGTGAGATTCAAAGCTCAATTGGTTGTCAAAGGCTTTACTCAAAAGAAAGGTATCGGCTTTGACGAGATTTTTTCACCAGTTGTGAAAATGAGTTCCATTCGAGTTGTGCTAGGTCTTGTAGCCAGCTTGAACCTTGAGTTAGAACAGCTTGATGTAAAGACCGCATTCTTGCATGGGGATTTAGAAGAAGAAATTTATATGGAATAACCAGAAGGTTTCAAGGTCAAAGGAAAGGAGGACATGGTTTGTCGCCTGAAAAAAAGTTTGTATGGGTTAAAACAAGCCCCGCGACAATGGTATAAAAAGTTTGATTCCTTCATGGTGAGTCAAGGATACAAGAGGACAGAAGCTGATCCATGTGTATATGTCCAGAAATTCTCTGATGAAAAATTTATCATTCTTCTTTTATATGTTGATGATATGCTAATCTTTGGGCCAGATGCCAAAATGATTAGTAAGTTGAAGGGTGATTTATCTAAGGAGTTTGACATGAAGGACTTGGGACCGGTAAGGCGAATTCTTGGAATGAAGATTACCCGAGATCGAAGGTCCAGCAGGTTGTGGCTATGGCAAGAAAAATATATTGAACGGGTACTAGAAAGGTTCAATATGAAGAATACAAAACCAGTTAGCACTCCACTTGCCGCTCATTTCAAGTTAAGTAAGAAATCCTTCCCATCAATAGAGAAAAGAGAAAAATAAAGAAGATATGTCAAATGTTCCATATTCTTCAGCGGTCGGGAGTTTAATGTATGCAATGGTGTGTACAAGACCAGACATCGCTCATGCAGTTAGAGTTGTGAGTAGATTCCTGTGAAATCCCCAGAAGACATATTGGGAAGCAGTTAAATGGATCTTTAGATACCTGAGAGGAACTTCAAAGTTATGTTTAACATTTGGAGGTGGAAAGCCAACACTTGTTGGTTACACGGATGTAGATATGGTTGGTGACCTTGATGAAGGAAAATATACATCAGGTCACTTATTTACATTCTCAGGGGGAGCTATTTCATGGCAGTCACAGTTACAAAGTGTGTTTCATTATCAACAACTGAAGCAGAGTACATTGCAGCAACAGAAGGAGGAAAGGAAATGCTTTGGTTAAAGCAATTCTTTCAAGAATTGGGTGTGCAAGAAGAAGACTATATAGTTTATTGTGATAGTCAAAGTGCACTAGACTTGAACAAGAATACTACGTATCATGCGCGGACAAAACATATTGACGTAAGGTTTCATTGACTCAGACTTGCCATTAAAGAAAAAGAGTTCAAGTTGCAGAAGATTCATACAAACAATAATGCTGCCGATATGTTGACAAAGTCGTTCCAAAAGAAAAGTTTGATCAGTGTGTCAAAGCAACCGGGATGGAGAGTCCCACAATGTAGTCGGGAGGGGGAGATTTGTTGAGTGGTGTCCCTTTAAATGTGGGACCCACTGAAATAATTAAAAAAAAGAAAAAGAAAAAGAAGAAAAATACAAAAAAGGAGGTGCCGAATTCGGTGGTGATTGGTGGCGTAATTAAAGGAATTGAAAGACGGCCATTTCACGCGTCTTCAATTCCTATAAATAGAGAGGCATTCTGCCTCATTTGATAGACAGATTGAGATTGAAAAAAAGCACAGATATAAGAATATAATCTATGCATACAAACTTAGGAAATGGGTTCCTAAGAGTTGGGTAAGAGAGAAAATAGTGAGGTTTTGGGAAACACTTGTGTGCCACTATTTTGTAATCTCTTGGTGTACCTACTATTATTTTATAGTGGAGAATTATTCGGAGTTTGTCCCGTGGTTTTTTTCTGATATATTTGGGGTTTCCACGTAAAAATCTTTGTGTCTTTTTATTCTGCTACTATTATCTTTTCTTTAATCTATTATTGGGCCTAACAAAATTGACAACATTGTTGCTAAGATCAAGCAGTGTTTTAAAACTCCCCGCCTAGCTCCGCCTAGGCGCTATTTTGAGGCTCGCCGCCCGAGTTTTCATTCCTCGGGGGCTGGACCGACATATTGCCGCCTAGGCACTGCCTAATCCAATTTTTTTCCGCCAACGCACTGCCTAGTCTGATTTTTTTCCCAATTTTTAAGATACTGATACCGATAATAATTATAGTTCAATTTTTTTAATTCAAAAATGTAGCACGGTTGGTAAAACTAATGTACAACAAAATATTCTCATCATACAATTTTTATTTTGAATCTCAAATCGAGATTTAGTATACTATAAACCACAAAAATTAGTGAGGTTATTTGTTTTTAAGGAATTGATTTTAATGTTGATATATTTTTATGTAAAAATTAACTAAGACTTATATTTTTTATAAGCTAAACTATGTTTTTTGGTAAAATATTATTGTATTATAATTAATTTTTTTTATTAAATTTATACTTTTATCTATTAATAATTATAAAAAATAAAAAATGTACAGCTCCGCCTAAGCCCCGTCCAGACCGTCCGACTAGCGCCTAACGCTTTTTAAAACCTTGAGATCAAGTTAACAGACTGTAATTTTTTGTTTCATAATAGCACGTTTGAAATTACAAAGTCCATAGCTTATTTCTAAAGTACACAATGTATAATGTATCACTAAACTAAAGTTTTAGAATGGCCTACTTGTTATCATGCTGAAACGACCGAAACCTTAGTGCATAAAATTCAAAAAGTCACCCCTTTTCATTGTGATTATAGCTTATTAACAGTCACAAGTACTTAAAAAAATTCAAGACTAGTTAGCAATAGTAAGAAGAAAAAATCAGTCCCATGGATAACCACCCCATATGAAACAAGTAAATATTAGGAATAACATGCAGTTCTTGTACGAGGCAAATCGCAAAACAACAATAACCATCTCTGAAATAGGCCACACACCAGATCTGTTTTGCAGAACATATTAAAATTGATGACAACCAAGTAAAAAACAAAGCCAACACCAATAGCTAATTGAAAATTGTACCTAGATATTGTCTAGTGGAACATGGAATACAACACCTTTGGTAATTATTTTTAAAAAAATTGGTCTCATTGGGCTTATAACAGTAACAAAGAAAAACTTCATCTCACTCTGCTTGTATGTGGACTCGAACCTGTGAGCTCTAGGATTACAACTTCAAGGCTCAACCATTAGACCAAGCCTTTGTCAGACACAACCCCATAGGTAACATCCTATCCTTATTGTTAACCTAATCAATTTATATTTTTTTCTAGCTACTCAGTCCTAAATAAAAAATAAAGAGGCTAAATTCATTTTTGCGATGCCATATATGTGGCGTTAACAACTATATCAACAAATGAAAATAGGAAGCTTTAGGATAATGTACAACAGCGTGAGGCTTTAAAAAGAAAGCTTAGAAAAAGTTCAAAAATACTTTATACTAAAGTGGAGGTATATAATCTTGTAAGAGGCTCCCAGTAGTTTATCTTAACTAAGTTCAATAAATAGCTAGATTAAACATCAAAAAAATTCAAAGTATATATATTTCAATTACTCTGCAAACCAAAAACAAATGAAAGCTAATTGTTGCGATTTTGTAAGAAATGGAAACTTGACTACTATAGAAACTGAAATTACAAATTATAAGCGACAAGTCTAACAATGTGATTGAAGTAAGAAAAATGCATAGATGGGCGTTTATTGCTCACTTTCCACGCTGAAGCTCAACTCTTTGAAGCTCTACGGATCCAAGCAAGACCCTATAACACAAGAATCAACATCATTCTAAGTAATAGTTCACAACCAAAACATACAAAAAAAACAAAATGGTAAGAAGACACAACAAAACGACAAGGATTTTAAAATTTCAGATTCCAACATAGCTTAAGCACATTCAGCCCAATTTCACTCTAAACTTGAAATGCTTGGATAATACCAACTTGACTAGTGTGTGTATCACATTTTCATGTAATATAGCATCTTGTATGTTAGTAAAACAAAAGAACTAGATAGCATTTCTCAATATAGCCAAAATAGCATAATTAAACACGACATTCTACGATTCTCACCAAATTCAAGTATTTCTCATTGTCTCATTAATTACACTGTTTTAAAAATCACAGCCTAGCTCTGACTCGGCGCTATTTTGTAGCTTGCCGTCTAATTTTTCATTCCTCGGGGCGCTATCAGGTGCTGAACCAATATATCATCACCTAGGCGCCGTCTAGTCCGATTTTTTCCGCAATTTTTAAGATAATAATACTTGTAATAATTATAGTTCAGAAATTCTCACCGTATAATTCTCATTTTAAATCTCAAATCGAGAAATACTACGCTATAAACCATAAAAAATTTGTGAGGATGTGCGTTTTCAAGGATTTGATTTTAGTGTTGATGTATTTTTTTATGTAAGAATCGATTAAAACTTATATTGTCATATGATAAGCTATATTTTTGTAATATATTATTACATTATAATTTATTTTTAGTTGAAATTATACTTTTTTATAAATTAATGGGATTTTGAAGAGGATAGGTATTCAACCTAGAACCTCCCACCACTTTCATATAGTGGTGTACTAATTGAGCTACACTCAATTGGTAATTATACTTTAATCTATTAATAAATATTAAAAAAAATAACAAAATCACATATTCCCCTAGACAACGTCTAAGCCTTGCCCAGGCGTTGGAAGCCCTGGCCGCCCGACTAACGCCTAGCGCTTTTCAAAACATTGGTTAATTACAGCAACAACTGAGAAAATAAGATCAATATTGCAAGCCAAGTAACAGATCTCATGGATTTTCTCAACAAATTCCACAATCATGAAAATCACTCCAGAAGTATTTCTTAAAGGGGTATGTGAAGTAATCTTGGCAACATGTAACTCATTACCCCAAATTGTTTAATCCCCTCAATCTCATCTATGCAGCTATTGCTAATTTTTCGAACCATATCTATAATTCTTCCGGTACATTAGGGCAATAATGGATATAGAAAATAATGGCTTAGATGCATCCTCTTTTTCAATCAACGGTCAGAAAAATAAAGCCCACTTAGTTTTTGGACCAAGTTACCATAGGTGGGCACCATTTCTCTGTAAATATTTTCGTTCAGTTTTAAAATACCCAAACTGTATCAAAACTGTGGCAAAAAAACTAACAATATCTCCTCAACAAAGCCCATCTTTCTATATATGCATCCATCATATCTTAATTTCATATAAGGTGATTTTTTTTAATTTTTTTAATAATTTAGAAATCACAATTTACCTTTTCAACCTTTTGTGCTGAATTTTAAAATATATTACACCCAATTAAATCCCTGACACTGAGACACAAAATTAGTTTAAATATAAAGTTGGAAGATATTTTTAATTCGATAAGACATTTTTGCAGTGTTTATCTAGTTAAGATATTTCAGAAATGAAATGTTATTAACAGGTCACAATTGAGAATAAGTTAAAAAAAAATGAAACTGGGTGTGGGTCAACCATGGATAAGGGTATGTCCAATTAATTAATTATTTAATGTCCCATAAGCTCCACAAGGGCTAGCACCTAAAGCCACTTTTGAAATCTCATAACTCGTTGAGATTTAAGGTTGATAGTGTTGTCAAAACCGTACCGTGTCGGTTAGTTCGACCAATTTTATCGTAAATCGGTCGTGGTTATGGTACGATTCAATTAAAATTGATTTTTTAAAAAAGATTATGGCGACATTTAAAATGTGTTGCAATAGAGCTAAAAAAATTATAAAAACTCAGAGAGTGTTGACAAAAAAGCGTTGCAATAATAGCCACAGGAGATCCAAAACCCTTGTGACAACAGGTAAAAGTGTTGCAAAAGACTAAAATGGGTCGCAATAGTCACTAAAAGTTCTAAATAATACATATTCTTTTAAAAATAAAAAATTGGTAAACCACTAACTATACTGGTAATATCACATATTATTAACTTCACTAATATGATGTTCGATCCGATATTGATAACATTGGTTGATATTTAATTTTACTATTCATAAAAATCACGATGCATTAAATTTCAATCATTCTAATTAATGGATGATTCCTCTCAATAGCTGTTTTTGTTTCCATAGTGCATAGGACTATCAACTAGTATCAACCACACAACGACTCGAATGGTTGGATGATAGTTAGAACACACTTGAACTATATTGATTATATTGTTTCCCCAAGATATTTGTTTTTTTTTAATGATCAATGTATACAAAAGAAGTATTCATACGAATACAAAGTATTGTGGAAGGGAAGAAGGAATTAGATGCCATTATAAATTGAATTGGTAGTCTTTCGGTACCACGTTATCATCATATGCTCAACGTATATATTGTTGAGCATTTTTCTCATGCTGTAAAGGGAAATTAAATATGTTTTCCTACAATATTCCTTTTGACCGTGTTGATAATTGATGCTTTAAGCAGTCATTTCGGTTTATATTAACATTTGAAATTTTTTATGGAGTTTTCCATCACATATACCTATTTGCATTTTCGAACGGGCTTGAGTTGTTATATATATAAGCTGTTAGGACTTATTACTGTTAGGACTTGGTAGCCTAGATGGGCTATGTTATCACACATCTTCTTGGAGTTACGAGGGTTGGCGAGTAGATGCTATCGTTTATGGCCCATAATAGGAAGGGGCTTAAGGTTCTGTTTTTTTTAACTTATTTAGAGAATACTGAACTGAACTGAATTGATAAGTATTGATAAGTATTTATTTCAGTATAATTTTATATGTATGCAGTACTGATAAATACTGAACTGAATGAATTATAAGTTGAAAAGAACAGAGCCTAAAATTATATTTTCGTTTAAAATTTTAATAGTTATTATTAAAAAGATAAAAATAAATATTAATTAATGTTAGATCAACTGTAGAGCATTAGATGAATTTATAAAAGATCTAGAGTATAAGTCCTACTTTTTGTAAAAAGTAATTATTTATTACAATCATTTTATTACTTTTAATATAATTTAGGTTATGACCTTCAAATTATCGGACCTTTATTTAGAGGAACTCCACTAATAAAAATAAATATTTCACACATTATTAAAGTTTTTTTTTAATTTCAGTGGTTGACAGCCTTAAATCGTTGAAATTATCATTTTCATATATTTTCAGCATACAATAATAAATATTTATACAAAAATAATATATATGAAGATATGCATCCTACAAATATTGCCAGTCTGTAGTATGTATTGCCCAGTGCCCACCCACTATATATTGTGTTATACTGTTTTTATACTTTCAGGCGATATTAATATTGTTTTTATCAATATTATTTCCAAAAATTATATTTAAAAATAGTTTAATATGTAACACACATGATACACATGGTAATTCAAATAATTTTAAACTTTTTAATTTGTGTTTTTTAATGTATTGGTATTCAACTAGTTATCACAATTAGATATATTCCAATTTAATATTGCATATAAAATTTGTTAAACTGCATAATACCTTTTCTGATGTGTGATGACAAACATGTTTAATTTATTTATATTGTATTCAGATTCTATCTAATTAATTAATTGAGCTCAAATATTATTATGAACATATTACATCTTATAAAACGTTTTTCCAATATTAAAAAATAGCGCTTACTATAATTTATATTTATGTAATATAATTAAGTTGGAGGATAATTTCTACATATTTGAAAACAAATAAAAACGATTTCTCGCATTTAGCGGTAGAAAACATATAGAGTAATATTTTGCAAATAAAACTACCTTTAGCAAAACAAATAACATAGCCAACTAAATTAGTTCGCGGTTTTCTTTGGTGGCTTTAATTTTTACAAGGCTCGGTAATCATAATTTGTTCTTTATAACTATTCGATTAGTTGCGTGAAATTTGATCCAACGATTGGTTGTGGATGACAAACAAATAATAATTTTGTAAAAAAACTAAAGTCATTATTTTTTTGTAATAATTATAAATATTTTCATATAATTTTGTTCAGAGTTTAGTCACAGTTAAAACTTTTCATCCATCCTAATAAATATATTTAATGAGATTCGAACATAGGGAGGTCAATGAATTGAATATGAATATTCATATCCATATACTTATATACAATATATTATAGAATATACTGTAATATATATTGTAGGATATTAACACTTGTTAGTAGTAACATATGCATTAAATTACTGATTTTAAACTACAATATCGCCTGATCCTAATTTTGCCAATCCAGCATGGAGACATGGCTCGCTGGCTCGTTGTTCCCCACAGAGAGTCCGCACGTGTAAACTAATTTTAATATACTCTAGTCTCAATTATTTTTCAAGTTTCTTTTTAAAAGAATTATTACAATCAATAAAATATTTTATTCAATGCACCATTTATATTTTTATGTTAAAATTTATTTATTCTTATTTATCGGCTCATAATTTGATCATTACATAATCTTTTTTATAATCAATACAAAATTAAATTAATAAAAAATTATAAAAAATACGTTGATAATCTATATTAACAATCATAAAAACATTATAAAATGTTCTAAGAAGCAACTGAAAAAGAATAGAAAAAATAATATATTTTTCACTTTTCAGAAGTAAAAATTACTTATTAATCAACCAGCCGTAGAAAATTTAGACATGTTCACAGGCTAGAATATCGTCTGGCCTGACGGCCTTGGCCTGAGTCCGCTTAATTAGGTCAAGGTTAGATACTCAATTTTTTTATAAAGTCCGGCAGAGCTCGAGCATACAATAACTCAAAATTTTATGGATCGAACTTGGATTTTATATTAATACTCAAGCTCAATCCGACGAATAATGATTTTATTTATTATATATTTATATATTATAAGTATTTTAAATTTTTATATTTAATTTATTGAACTCTTATACTAGACTATAATAAGTCTTATTTTTTATTAAATAAGTCGAGCAATAAGATTTAAATGTATTTATGTAAAATTTATCTTTTATTTTATTTAATTCATCCAAGCATTTAAATAAAAATTATTTATATGCAATGAACGGAAGTCTAGGAATGCTCTCATAAATTTAGTTTGAATCCAGCTCAAACTCAAAATTTTAATGTTTAAATCATGTCAGACTTAGATTAATATTTTTAATTAAAATTCGATGAGACTCGGACCAAATCCAGCTAAGCCCTAGCACTAATAGGCATACCATGAAATACCCAATTATCCATGTAATTTCCTCGCACACGACTTTTCTTTTGTTTATTACAAACTGATTCCTATATATTCTTAATGATGTGACACTCATCAGAATAATTACAAATCGTGTCACTGTCTCCTCTTCTCCTCTCAACCCTTCTATATCTCTTCCCTTTCTACGTTTTTATAGACACAACATATTCCCTTATCTTCAGGCCTCAACACAATAAATTTGAAGCTACATCTCTCTAGATTTTGTTTATTAAGGAACATCAAATCTAGGACTAAAAATCAAAGAATGAAGACTGGTTTGGTTGTGGATAATGAATATATTTACCAAGAGGAAAAGCATCTTACTGTGCTTAAAACCTCTTTGTTCTTTGCCAATGACGGCTTTACTGTTTATGATTGTAAAGGCCATTTAGTTTTCCGAGTTGACTCCTATGGCCCTGATACCCGTGATTCCGCTGAGCTTGTTCTTATGGATCCCAATGGCCGCTGTCTCCTCACCCTCAGAAAAAAGGTATCTTTCTCTCTTTTTCTCTCTGCATCTAGGAAGCACGGAAACTCCTGTAGACACTATAATTTCCAGTTTCGTGTCGATATTGGAAATCAAACTTCACACGTTTCTCCAGTTTTCTAGCCTAATTTTTTTTTAGAAATGGCGTTTCTAAGTATCAGTGTCCGTTTCTGTTTCAGTGCCGATGCTACCTAGCTCTGCACACATCAAGTCACATATTTGAATACCGGATTTTGTTCACCGAGTGAAGCCATAGAGTCATTGAACATTTCACCCCAATTAAGATGGGTTGCTGTTCGATTTTAATTTAATCCACTTATTCTCACACTTACCTCCTCAAAATTCCGAGTTAGTTCACTGAGCTGTACTCACAAATTCCACGATCAATTGACCGAGAAAAAGGGAAAGAAATCACCTTTTCACGTTTATTATTTGTATCTTCACATTTCATCTTCTGGGTATAGATTTATTTCCATGTTTATTGTCAATTATGATCATGAAGTCAATTTTAAGTAACTGAGTCAACTCGGTGACATGTATATGCAGAGGCCGAGTCTACACCACAGGTGGGAAGGGTACATGGGGGAAAGATCAGAGGGTCAGAAACCAGTATTCAGTGTGAGAAGATCATCAATGATCGGACGGTGCAGCGTGGCAGTAGAAGTGTACGGGAATCCAGGGGAAGATTACCAAATAGAAGGATGCTTTGGCAATAGATCATGCACAATCACAAATGCAGAGAAGCAATCAGTGGCTGAGATTAGACGCAAAGTGGATGCTTCAACTAACGTTGTACTTGGTAAGGATGTGTTTGCTCTGTGGTTAAAGCCAGGGTTCGATGCTGCCTTTGCAATGGGGTTAGTTCTTGTTCTTGATCAGATCAACGGTGATGATTATGGTGAGGATGAGGTTGGGGTGTACCCGATTGCAGAGGATTGATGGTGTGGTTTTTTGGAGTTTGTTTGTGTCCACTAATTATGTGATTTGGTAGAATTAGGAGTGTGGAGTGATCTGATCTTTGGGTGAAAATCACATGTTAGGCATGTGCTTCCTAAACTTAACTTTGTAAAATATATTGGAATTTCTATAAATAGTAAATAAATGTAAATGGTACTTTTCCTCTCTTTATACTCCCACTAATTAAAATGATTTGAAACTCGTATTTAAAAATTGGATTAAGATTTTTTAAACTTAAAAAATAAGTTATATTCAACTATTCATTATATAACTCACTTCTTTTTTCTGTATCTCTCTTTAATTTTACTCTAAAGTTACTTTAGAGAATCTCTTTCTTAAAAAATTATACAGAGAACCAAATATTTTGTACTAGTTTTATTAGATGATTGACTCATTGTTACTTTTTATTAATATCATGTTACACCAAGTATTTTGTACCATTTCCATTGTGGCTACCTATCAATCATCCAACTAAAATGGTATAAAATACCCGATTCTTTGTATAAAAACTCTGACGATTGAATTCTTATATATGCTCCATTAAGTTTGATTAGTTTGACCTAGTTACCAAGTGGACAATATCGTACTAATATGAAGATATTTGATGTTATCGAGATATTATAAAGTGTATGAAGTCATGTTTCGAATTTAGAAATATAGATTAATCATCAGATTGTGGTAAGCCCAATTTGATTACCAATAATTCACGAATGAATTCCGTCAATACTTTTTGTAAGTCTTGTCATTTGGACACATATATATCTCTATTCCTCGACTTTTTAGAATAAAAATCCAAGAACAAATTTGTGACTCAAGTGAATAATATTATATCAATGTGAGGATACGTGGTGTACTCGTTTAATAAATACATTTATCTTAACTAATGCTTAAGTATAAAGGTGTAAAGAATATTTGACCACAAAAACTAATTCTAGACTTGTGAATTTGGGTGATGGTGTTTTTATTAGACAATAAAGGTTTGTTCATGTAAAGATTCCAAGTGCTCAATATAATACTTGGCATGCTTTGAATATTAATTAATAAGATTAGAAAACAAGACCAAATTGGTATACATAAAAAAAAAGTGAGACACAATATTCCAAAATCCAAAAAAATTGAAAACAGTGGCTTAGAAACAGAAACTTGGTATTGAAAAGCAAAGTGCACAACTTTAGGTTAAAGAAAGTATACCATACTATTCAATGTTAAGAAAATGAAAAAATGTAGAGGATAATTAAGGTTACGTTCTTTTTAACTTATAAGTAGCAGTATTGAACCGAACTAATAAGTACTTATTTCGGTGTAAATTTATATGTATGCAGTACGAACAAGTACTGAACAGAATTGGACTGAACTGAATATAAGTTGAAAATAGCAGTGCCTAAACCTTAAACCTACTCAATGATTATTGCTTTATGGCACGTACAAGATTGTTGTATATATATTTTTAGGCTTGATACATTATTTGTCTCATGAACTTGGCACAAAAAGTCAAAAATTACCATAAACTTTTAAAAGTTTAACTTGCCTCCAGAACTTAAAAAAAGTGGATCAATTTGCCCACTGAACTTGACAAAAGTGCACCAATTTACCTCATCAATGTCATGTGTCAGCTTCCGACTGGTTTGACTTTTTAAAGATATTTTTTTCTAATTTTTTTCTCCAATCGGAAGCTAACATGTAACAATCATGGGGTAAACTAGTGCACTTTTGTCAAATTTAGGGGGCAAGTTGAATTTTTAAAAGTTCAGAGTGACATCTGAATTTTCATGTCAAGTTTAGGGGCAAATGATGTATTTCGCTTTTTTTTTTTTACTTATGTGAAGCATTCAAAACCCATTTTTGTAGACAAGTTATACTGATAATCGTCGTGTAGTTTCTGAATATTCATTGTTATGTATATATGTATGTTTTCCTATTTTTGCTACAAAAATTTTGTTGGTTCACATTCCATTTTAAATCCAAAGCTGGTTGGCAAATAAAAGGAATATATACAAATTACAAACAAACTTATGGCCACAAAACTCTATATCCTACATACCCATGGCATAACAATACCAATCTTCCCTTCTTTCTAATTGTTTCCACATTTATACTTCCATTTACATACTCAAAAGGGAGTTGTTAAGGGTAGCTTTAACAATTATTCTTCTATATTATATACTATAATTAGTGGCTGAATAAGGGCATATATTTTTTTAAGAAAATGATTCATTGAATACTTCATGGGGGTCATATCTATTAATATACCAACTTTCAAGGATCAAAATATAATTTTGCAAACTTACAAAACCAAAGTATAGACTAATAGCATATAAATGTTTTTCAGACCTCAATAATGAATATAATCTGATTTTAATTTGTGCAGCTAATTTTAAAATATAAACCATCTAATTGAAAATGACTATTATCCTATTGTAAAACTATTTCAATTACATATACATTGGACTCTAATTATATATAATATATTAGTATTTTGCTTTCTTTCCTTTGATTACTTCTATTAGAATTACTTTTTTTTTTCTTGAACTTCCAAGTTGTACATTTTATATTGAATTGGAATTGCTCGAATCTTCACCAAATTATTTTAGATTTTTAAAATGAAAAAGATAGAGAAAGTGAATACAGTAAAATAAATAAATAAATAAATAAAGAACTATTCGAGAAGAGGATAAAATTGTACATCGGTGACTGATTGAAAATCACAGTTGTTAGCCATTTTGATTTAAGGTGCGGAAATAGTTTGGTAATCGAATTATTGAATTAAATTAAATTAAAATATTAACTTACTTCGATTATTTTAAAAATTTAGTTTGATTCGGTTCGGTTTGTAAACTTTGAATATTTTGGTTATTCGATTTGGTTCTGTTTTTGTGTAAAAAAAATCGAAAAAATTAAATCGAACCGAAATATATATTACACATAATAAAAATTTAAAATATGTTCATATATTAATTATTTTAACATCAAACCCTTATTCCTCTTTTCTAAAATACACTCTTATTCCTTTATGTGTCTATAATAAGCCATTTAATCTATTGTAATGCTTATTGGATGTGTATTTTGTATTTTAAGTGTTAGAATTTGAATTTTACTTAATTAATTCAAAATTTCGGTTTGGTTCAATTTATTTCGGTTTGATTAATTCGATTTTGATTCTTATTTGGTTTGGTTTGATTAATAATATTTTTCTTATTTAGTGTTCGATTAATTTTATTCGGTTCGATTCAATTTCGATTAAATGTGCACCCCTAATTTTGATTAAAAATTTAAGTTATTTAATTTGTTATGACTTGTTTTTCTTTTAGATAATTCAGAATAATTTTTGTTGTACAGTTTTCAAATATTTTTTATGGGAAATTGGACTAAATATAAGGGTTGGATAAAATATTTACCTCTTTATCCTCTACTTTACGAAAAAAAATCACATGTTTCCATTTCGGTGTCCTCTTCCATGTCCTCCATTCATTTTTTGATATGTGTTAAATTTGTAGGAGAGATGTGATGGAAAACAGGAAAGTAAATCTGAAAAATAATAAAATAACAATTAAAATTGTCACGTGTTAAAAAATGAATGAGGGACATAGAAGGGGGCATCGAATTGAGGACATGTGATTTTTTTCCTACTTTTATAAATAATTGTTTGGTAAGCTTTTAAACTCTTTCTTTTCATTATGTACATTCCTTCCAATTTATGCGATTCATTCTCTCTTTTTTTTATTTTATTTTATATTTATCTCGCAAACCATTAATTTTTTTGATATGCGGGTTTCGAGTTTTTTATTCGTCTCGTTTTTATCTTCGAAACTAGATCCATGATGATATACTTTTTTCGAATTTTTATTTTATACCAGTATTTTACGAGCTCTGAAAAATCAGCATTTTACTAGCATTTTACCATGTGTGAAAAACCAGATTTATACCAGCAAAATACTAGGTGTGATGAAAATAACACATAAACTTGCAGCTTATGAAGAAATTAAATAAAAACTACTTCATACCAAATTTATACCAGCAAAATACTAGATTTATACCAGTAAAATACTAGGTGTGATGAAAATAACCCATAAACTTGCATTTTATGGAGAAATCAAACAAAAACCACTTCATATCAGATTTATACCAACAAGATACTAGGTGTGATGAGAATAACCCATAAACTTGCATTTCATGAAGAAATCAAACAAAAATCACTTCATACCAGATTTATACCAGCAAAATACTAGGTGTGATGAAAATAACTCATAAACTTGCATTTTATAAAGAAATCAAACAAAAACCACTTCATACCAGATTCATACCAGGTGTGATGAAAATAACCCATAAACTTTGATTTATGAAGAAATCAAATAAAAACCACTTCATACAAGATTTATACCAGCAAAATACTAGGTGTGATGAAAATAACCCATAAACTTGCATTTTATGAAGAAATCAAATAAAAACCACTTCATACAAGATTTGTACCAGCAAGATACTAGGTGTGATGAAAATAACCCATAAATTTGCATTTCATGAAGAAATCAAACAAAAACCACTTCATATCAGATCTATACCAGATTTATACCAGTAAAATACTAGGTGTGATGAAAATAATCCATAAACTTGCATTTTATGAAGAAATCAAACAAAATCACTTTATACCAGATTTATACTAGCAAAATACCTGCAAGATACTAGGTGTGATAAAAATAACCCATAAACTTGCATTCCATGAAGAAATCAAACAAAAACCACTTCATACCAGATTTATACCAGCAAAATTCTATGTGATGAAAATAACCCATAAACTTGCATTTTATGAAGAAATCAAACAAAAACCACTTTATACCATTTATACCAGTAAGATACTAGGTGTGATAAAAATAACCCATAAACTTGCATTTCATGAAGAAATCAAACAAAAACCACTTCATACCAGATTTATACTAGCAAAATAATAAGTGTGGTGAAAATAACCCATAAACTTGCATTCTATGAAGAAATTAAATAAAAACCACTTCATATCAGATTTATACCAGCAAAATACTATGTGTGATGAAAATAACCTATAAACTTGCATTTTATGAAGAAATCAAATAAAATTCACTTCATACTAGATTTATACCAGTAAAATACTAGGTGTGAAGAGCCCCAAACATAAGCATCTATTTTATGAAAGAAATCAAACAAAAATCACTTTATACCAGTATTTTACCAGCATTTTACCATTTCTGAAAAATTAAACTAAACATAAGCATCTATTTTATGAAAAAAACCAAACAAAAGCCATTTTATATCATCATTACACAAGCATTATACAAGGTGTGAAGAACCCAAATATAAGCATCTATTTTATGAAAGAAATCAAACAAAAAATATTTTATACCAACATTTTATCAGTAAATTACCAGCATTTTACCAGTACAATACCAGCATTTTACCAGGTGACAAAGTTTGGAAAAAAATATATCATAATGGATGACTTTTTGAAGATAAAAATGAGATGAACAAAAAAGTCTAAAGCAGTATGTCAAAAAAATAAACGGTTTGAGAGATAAATGCAAAATAAGAAAAGAAAATTAAGAAAAACATGTCTTATGAATAAGATGTTGGAGAGGAACGTATTTATGTTGTTTAAGGCCTATAAAACGTTTTTATACTATTGAAGCTTGTGAAATTAAACACTTATATTATTAATCAAATTTTTAATAAAAATTATTATTAACCATGTACTTTTTCTTTATTTTATGGATAGGGCTATAAAATTTAAAATTATACATTTTTTATAAAAACAACTTGATGCATTATTTTGGCACGATTAAAAGCAGCTATGCACGTCGATTTAGATTTTCCATGGGCATATATTAATTTAATTTATTGTGTTACTAGTATTACTCAATTTTAAAGTTCGCTTTCAACATCAAGCTAGTTATTAAAAAATTATAAAATACTTCAGGATTTTTTTTGGGTACAACTTGTATATTGGATTAACTATTTAGCCTAGTAGTTGACCCTTAAAATTATAATCTTAGAGGTAACAGATTTGAGTTCACATACGGGTGAATGAGATGTAGCTTTTCTTTATTATTATTGTAAGCTCAATAAAAAAAATAAAAATAAAAGAAAGTACTTACCCTAACCATTCAACTCCAAATTTTAAACGATGAAATCGGGTATAGATTATACTATCCAAAATTAAATTAGTTATACTAGACGTATAATTGTGTAAATGCACAAATTCCACGTACTAATTTATGCTTACTTTATGTATAGTTTAAATTTAAGTTTTATAAATATAGTTTTTAAACTTATCATACTTTTACTAAATTTATTCAGATTATATTATTTTTATGACTTGGCTTTAGTTTGATATTATGGATTAAAATTATATAAGGTATATGAACTTTATTACTATTAATATAATGGTATATAAACTTCAAATTTAACATAATGATATACGAATTTCATTATTTATTAACATAAAGGTCAACATCACCCTTCACCAATAAAATTATCTTTGACTTATATATTAGTAGGTAAATGTTTCTTTTTTTGAATTTTAACTATTAGTAGGTAAATCTTTAACTATATAATTTATTGATTAATTTTAATTTTTCTTTCTGAAGTTAATTAATTCCCGCTTTGTTTTTCAACCCCGTTTTTGTTTTGTTTTGTTTTATTTTTCAATCCCATTTTTGTTTTAGCTCTCCCCCTTCTACCAATCTCATACTTTTCATATTTGATTCATATCTCTCAGTTTATAAACCTTTATTCTTCCTCTTTAAATTATGTATCCTTTATTTTTTTTTGTATATATCTATATGAAGAGAGAGATTCAAAGGTAGTTATCATACCTTCGTTCTAGTTGTTCTTCACCTGTTGTACGCTTATCTTTCTTCACCTGGTATATATATGTTGTTTCCTCTCCTGTCATACTGATTGTTCTTTCTATTCAATTTTTCTTAAAATTGATTTCATTTGATCCTTCAATATTTGTTCTTATTTTGCTTTTTCATATTTAAGGGTTTAAATTAAAAGAAAGAAAAGGAAATTGATAAAGTGAGAGAAATGTAAGAAATAGAGAGGTAGAGTTAAACCTTAATGGATATAGGTGAAAAACCGGATAAGAAAAAATTAAAATTAATAAATAAATGTATATAGTTAGAGATTTAGCTGATATATAAGTCAAATATAATTTTATTAGTCAAATGTGATTTTGACCTTTATGTTAGTAAATATTGAAATTTGTATACTTTTATGTCAAATTTTGAAATTCATGTACCATTATATCACTAGTGACAAAGTTCGTATACCTTTTATAATTTTAAGCCTTGATATCATCAATCCATTCTAGACCAGGTCGAATAAAATTTATTTGAATGTTTCTTTTATTATGAAGCTCACTAGTCCCTGTCGGACCCTGCAAGCTAATCTAATGTATCTAAGTAAGATTAATGTCTTCGAGTTATTTTATTTCCAAACAAAAAAAATTGAAATTTCTTATTATTTATTTAGTTTGTATGATAAAGCATTGAATTCCTTTTCTTGACTAAGTCCCGGCCCAAATATCAAGTCTGAGGCCAGCTTCAAGGAAAGGAACGGAACTGCATTACAACTTCAGGCCCATATAAAATCGGAGATTATTGCCAATGGAATTATGTTATGCAATAATAATAATAATAATAATAATAATAATAATAAAAAAAGTCAAATTGCAAGAAATAAACTCTATAATTAATTTTAAGTTATGCAGCTTCTTACAAATGCCCAATAAACTTTAACTATATTTTTTTAAAACAAAATTTGCCTTTTTGAGCTAACAATAATAACAAAGAAAAGTCTCATCTCACCCCACTCGAATGTAAATTCGAACATGTGGCCTCTAAAATCACAACAGATTCACCCACTTGAGCCACAATTTTAACCAAATTCTATAAAAGCTATTTGAGTACATACTCTGAAACTCTATAATCATTTACTAATAGAACATTAAGATGTAACAATTTGAGAGGCTACACGTTTTTTTAAAGCAATCTAAATTTTTTTAGTAAATATGAAAATTTCATTAATTACTGATACTTGAAGTACATCTTGACTGACACACAAATTAAATAAAATATCCTACCAAAATTAGAGAAACATGATCTCCCCACATTGGGAGATAGAAAAAACTTGCCAAAAGAGCAAGAGGAAAACATAAAGAAAATTAAACTATGACAATTCTGCAACCTGCATTTTCTTAAGCTAAAATTCACGTTATCGTAGATTCACAACCATAAGAACTCTGACTTACTCCATAACAACAACCAATTTTACAGATCTATAACGATCTTGCTTGGAAGAGATAGATCTGGGTATCTAATATGAAAGATCAACATGTATCTTTGACTAGATTTAGATGAAGCGCAACCCAGCAGTAATACTATTATAGTTGTGTTGTGTAGAAGCAGATTCATAACTGAAGAAGACGATCGCGTGATCAAAGCTCAATAAAATATTAGATGTGGATTATTTCACCCAGAAATTAAAATACGGAAAGAAAAAGAACAATCCTAAAAAAAACTAGCAGGAATGAGGAAGAATAACGCTAAAATGAGGTTCTTCTTATTCCTTAAAACAAAACTTTATTTAGAGAATAGAGTGAAAAGAAGAATAAGAACGGCTAGAAAAAAAGGTAAGCAATCTAAAATTAAATACTCATATACAAAAATCAATATATGACATTCGTGTTGAATCATTTTGTTCCTATAAACAACATATCCGAGTCAAATATTGACACTTCGTTTGAAATAAAATAGCAAGTATATGAATATAAACCATTTTCATTTACAAGAACATGGCACATTGTTAATCCATAGATAATAGAAATTGTGTTAATAATTTGATTCAAGTGAACATGGCACATTGTTAAACCATAGATGATAGAAATTGTGTTAATAACTTGATTCAAGAATAGCAGTCTATACAAGAATATTGAATAAATGTGTTACAATTAAGTTAGTAAACTCAAGAATTGAACAAATGTGTTACAATGACATTAAGAGCACAACGAACGTGCATGCTATTAATACCAATGAACTGCAACCACTCAGCCCTCCAACACCCTGCATCACAAAAGACCGAAATAAACACAAATATTATTACATGTTGATGTCGTTTTAGAAAAAATTCATTGAAAAAATCGCATTGATCAAGAAAACCGGTACCTTGAAACGGAGAAGAGAAGAAGTAGCAGAAGAATCTTTGAGCCCAGTAAATC
Organism: Euphorbia pulcherrima; assembly: GCA_947683365.1. Taxonomy (NCBI): domain Eukaryota; kingdom Viridiplantae; phylum Streptophyta; class Magnoliopsida; order Malpighiales; family Euphorbiaceae; genus Euphorbia; species Euphorbia pulcherrima. Next base: position 14,582,150 of record CANTUS010000016.1, read on the forward strand.
CAATATCATAAGCAATACTTCCATCAGGTTTAAACAACCCAAAATTTCTCTCGGAAGTCGGTCCAGGCTTTAAATTCTCATTAAACAAAGCAAACACATAAGCTTTCACATGAACTTTAGGCCTATAAGGAGTCCCTTTCTTTTTCATCAACCTTTTCCTCAAATTCTTATTATAAGTCTTCGCATTCTCCCCGTTAGCCCCCGCTTCATTTTCGTCCCCTTTAGACGCCCATCCAGTTTCCGAAACTATCACTTCCATTTTCGAAAATCCCGCCTTTTCCAAAGCAGCATAGGCAGCATCCACCATTGCATCAAACATATTATCATAATGCAAATTAGTCTTGACATCAACAATTCCCGCGTTTGACTTGAACAATGCATAGTTCAAGTCAATATGCTCGGGATCGCTCTTATAAGCTAAAAAAGGATACGCATTTATATAAAAAGGCGAACCAATTTGCGAAAAAAACTCGAGCAATGGGTTCATGTATATAGCGACATCTTCGCGAAAAATACAGGCAGATGGAGGGTATGAGTTGGTGAAAACCGCCTCGGAATGAGGGCTCGAGACTTCCACCGTTTTTTCCAAACCGAGTCTTTTGAGAGCTGAAAAAACGTTTTTTACCGAAGGAAGAAGAACTTCCCATAGCTCGTGATCATTGCCGCCTAGTATTTCGTTTCCTACTGCGATTCCTACGATCTTTGTATGGGGGAGGAAGGGTTCGACGTTTTCTTTGATCCAGTTCATGGCTCCGTCTTCGCCTATGCTGATTTCTTTGAGGAATTCGTTGCCTAGTCCAATGATGATTTGGATTCCCGAGCCTTTGAGTGCTGTGAGGACACTGTGATCCGCGTCGTAGATTCGCGTGTTCTTGATTTTCGCGGCTTTTAGAAGAGTGACTACACTTGTTGGAGATGGTAAGTTGTCTGCTATTCTTCCGTAGTTTACGCCATATGTTCCTATGAAGGCTTCTCCTGTCCAAACTGCAACACAAAAACCGAAAACTCGACGTTTTTAATTAAATGAACAAGAAAAAAGTAAAGAAATGAAGACGAAAAGTCGAGGAGTACTAACCATTTGAGAAAATAATAGAGAAAATGAGAAGGGGGAGAGAGACACCCATGAGTTCAGTGGAATAACAATGGAGGAAAGTTGTTTCCTTTCGTAGAAAAATTCAATCTTTTTGTAACTCAAAAGTGGGAAAAAGATTAGATCTTTGAATGATAATTCAATTCTTGGTATTTAGATATGCCATAAGACTACTTTGAAGAAACACTTACAGAGAGATTCTTAACCTTAATCTTAAAAAAAACAAAAGATTCTTAATCTTTGTCCAATCATGAAAGGAATTTCTCAAAGGGGATTGGTATAGATTCTTGACTTTACTCTCAAAGTCAACTTTTTTTCTTGCCTTTCTAATTTTGGAAATGGAATCTTTTTGGATTTCTCTCTTCTGCCATGGAGGAAAGAAAGTTTGTTGTTTTGGCGTTATGATTATATGCTTTTCTTGATTATGGATAAAAAAGAAAATGAAAATCCTGGGCAATCGTTGGTTTGTAGCTCTAGACTCAATGTCAATGTTATAATTATGATTATGGTCTATTTGTCATTAAATCTTGACTTGGAGTGTTTGTAATCTTATTGCCTGTAATCTAAGACTTGTTCTTCCTGACTATTGAATTTGCCAAGATCGCGCTATTTTGCTCATAAACCAAACAATTATTGGAGAGTGTGGTAATACTTGTCAAAAACAACTTAGGAAAGTCAAACCAATAACATGACGACGTATGACACGTACTGTAAAAAACATGTTGGAACATGTAAAGTTTTTAAAAAAGTCAAACCAACAATATGCATAAAAGTGAATCCATTTTCGTTTTTGCCGTCTCCATGTTACTTCAGCAAAACGGGGCTAACTGGTACACTTTAGCCATGGGATAGTAAGAACCCTCGTAAGCTAAGGGCGAAAATGTAGCAGAATGTATATTGGATGGTTACAAGAATTCGAATTTGAAGTTGAATAACTTCCACGCCATATTAATGGTTGATCTAATCGAAGTCGATTCCAGAATTTGCATTGACCTCTTACAAAATGATCCAATGCATATCATTTAAGTTGACCGAAGAACTTTGGTACCATGAGAGTAATTCTTCACAGGTAACGCCACAATAAACACAAAGCTAATAAATAGCATATTACATAGTGTTTAGTAGTCGCTAAATTCAGTACAGAAATGTTCAAAAATGTAAAGAGTATCCTGCACAATGTAAGAAGTTGACAAAAACTACCACCTAGTCTGAGTACCTACAGTTTTCCTACATACATTAAATCTAGCAACATAGAACGGAACGAAATTTAGCAACAACAGATACTCATGTTACAGTCATCCAATGAATTCAAAAAGGTCAACAGAACTGAACAAAGGGGGCAGACCTAATAACCGAACTACAGATCATGTGGATAAATCTACTACATTTAGCAGCTCACAGCAGATCGTGGAACTGGGGCTGGGGCTGGTGCTTCGGTTCCCATTCCATATTCTGCAATTTCTCCATCTGCTGGCTTCGGTTTTTCATCTACAGGGATGTTGCTTTTCGGCTCGTGTTGCTGTCCTTCTCCTTCAGATGCAGGGGCAGTTGTGATATTAGCATGCTCTTTCTCTGCTCCCGCGTTAGCTTCTATGGTTGCAGGATCTGGGATTTCAGGGATTTCTTTGTCAGCTGACACATCTTCTTTTTCAACAACAGCTTCGGTCACTTTTTCTCCCGACCCTTCACCCGAACCAACATCTTCTGCAGGTTCGGCCCCGACATTGTCCTTTGGCTCAACTTCATTTTCAAGCTTCCCTTCTTCAGAAGGCTTTACTTCCTTCTCTTCAACAGTAGCTTCTTCCATATTCATTTTCTCTTCAGGCCCTTTTTTGTTTTCCTCAGGTAAATCGTTCTCTTTTCCTGCCAGCTCAGCTCCGTCTGCATCTTTTATTTCTTCTTTCTCGGCTTCAGCCCTTTCAGGGGCAGATTCAGTTTCCTTTTTATTCTTAGGTGATTTTCGGGTACGCTTCTTGGGGGGCTCCTTTTCGGGAGTTGGAGTTGCCTTGACTTTCTCGCTTATTCTTGCCGATCTCCTTGGCGTTTCGCCAGTACTCCAATCAAACTCCGAGATTGCAGGGTTTCCAGGGTGCGATTTCAGGTACTGCTCCAATTGTCTCCTGTTATTGATTTCTTCACCGGTTGGAGCAACGAACATTATTTCGCTCTTCTTTGGAGTTCCTGCTCTCTTTGGCACATACTGTAAAATCATGGACAACATTTATCATGCGACAAAAACTATGGGAATGCAAATCACAATTTGATGCATAAAATCCATGAAAAAGCAAACAATTTAACAGGATAACAACATGGATTTCAGTTCAGTAAATTTTTCAAATAACAAAACAAAGTTCATCTTCTATTGTGAAGTCACGGATAGCGGCTGCAACTCCACTTTAGGGTCAATTGGAAACAACCTCTCTGCAATTACAGGGGTAAGGTTGCGTACACCCAACCCCCCCTACCCGGCTTGTACGGGAGCCTTGTTAGGCATTGGGGTAATGTTGTTGTTGTTGTAACAAAACAAAGTTCACTATTACCTAACTTCAGAACTATCCCTGTTTTTATATGATGAAAATTTCATCCCATGTCATACAAAGCTAGCATATAGTCAAGTAGAAACACAGAGCGGATGTTTGTTCCAGATAAAAAAAATCTTCACTGGCTTAGATCATAAAACATCCTCAAGAAGTGAAACCCCAGAGAGCTTCATCCATGAAAAAAAGGCATAGCTAATTCATTCAAGTGAAGGCAGCCCATCATGCTTCTCTTTGGCCGTGTAGCATCGAAGTGCAAATTCATTCTGCCTACAAGGCTCCGACCCGATACCCCGAACCATCATTTACAAATAGCTCAAAACTCAACAAAAGGATGGTTATTTACAGAACAGCTTAGTAAATACAACATAGAAAGTTAGCATCTCCTTCATACAAAAACTGGTAGATACCAGAAAATTAGCTAGGACTGACATTAACCTCAAGAAAAATATGCTCAACATCTTAGTTGTCAAAGACACGCCTCATGAAGGGCACCATTCTCGGTGCCTCGCCATATAAAAAGCAAGGTGGTGTCCCTGAGGCGTTCGCCTCGGAGCGCCTCAAGGACACTTCTTTTACAGGTTTTACCTTTTAACTTGTCCGTCTATTTTTAACAAGTCTAATTATAATTTAAGGCTAGATATTCCTAATTCAATTCGCATTAAGGCTACATATTCTTAATGTTGTATGCAATATAAAAATTTTACATATATATGTACATTTAACAATTTTCTTAGTTCTTTTTCTGTAACTGATAATGCATTGAGCTTCACCTTTGAAGCAAATATTTTGCGCCTAGCATACCTCAGGCGCGCGCCTGGCCCCCTTGCTCCTCTAACAACTATGCTAAACACGTCAAGAAAAAAAAAAGAGAAGGAAAGGGACGTGATGCTACTTAAGTTTACGAGTTAAACACAACACACAATGTTCATATAGGCAAATTCACCTGAGCATCAAAACCCAGTTTCATTTCCGAACTGTAAACACATATGACTAATACAGAGTATATATAACAGATACATGAGCCAATTCATACAGTACGAACTCAATAGGCAAAGAAAGTAGACATTAAAAGAATCAAAACAACTTGTATAAATCAAGGAACCTATTCAAATAGCCTTACTTCAGGAAACTCTGTACAACATTAAAAATATAAATATCCCAAAATTTACGCCAAAAACGAAAAATTGTTCAAATCTCATCAAATGAAGAAAATAGAAAAGATCAAAACAACGTCTCACTTTGTATTCTATGCCTGCCCGAGACTGATTTAAAAGATCAAAACAACCAAGAAACATCGTGGGTTCACATTTTCACCGGTAAGAATCAAAACATAAAACTGTGGAGAGTAAGTATCCTTAAAAACAGGAGAGTTATGTCTTTAAAACTATATTATATCTTACAATTTATACTTTCATAGGAACAATACAATGAAGAGACCAAATAACATTGTTTTCACCAAACGGAAAACTGTTTTTTCAGTTTGATACTGTCAATTGCTCCAATATCTAGCAGTCTAGCAGTACAAGGTGATGGAATTGAGTATCCAATTATCTGTGCAAGGCGAAATAAGGCTTGAGTAAGAACTCAAATTCATCAAAAGAGAGGAAAATTTACATAAACATGTAAAAGGTCAGAAATCTGAAATACATCACTGGTTTCAACATCTGCTAAAACCAAATTACAGAGAAAAATATTTTGAGGCAAACCCTAACACAACCACCATAAGCAATAAAAAGGTGCAAAAACAAGTAAAAAAACCCTAAATACCAAATTACTTCTAAGATCAGCAATTCGCACAAAAACCCACATCACAATCAATTCAAGATTACAAATTGAAACATTTACCCCAATTAAAACGAAATAATACTCAAACAAACTTCAAAATTCATAAAAGCCTAAAAATTGGGAGAAAAAAAAATCTAATTGAAAGATAAACAAATACAAACCCAATTCCAAAAATTAAGAAATCAGCAAGTATTTGCAGAAAGGCAAGACACTTTGACATTTATGTATGAAATACTGAAAGAGGTAAACTTGAAAATACATAGAACGAAAAGGGGAGAAACAGAAAATACCATCTTTTTCCAGGCAGGAGGAGCTGGTAGCTCAACAGAGATAATTTCCTCTTTAGCTTCCATTTTTCACCTGTAAAAACAAAACCAAACCAAACCCTGAAAACAAGATAAATCAATTTGAAATTCCCTGAAAGAAAGTAACTCTCTTTATCTAACTTTCTCTCTCTAGAGAGTATGTATTTTATGTGTGTGGCAAACCGTTGGGAGTCTGGGATATGTTTGTTGTCGTCGGTTGATGTTTTTCTCTTTTTCTTTCTTTCCATTTTTTTAAAAGTAAACTGTCACGTAATCCAGTAGGATTTGATAATCTCACTTTGTAGTACAGAAATTTTGTGACTCTACGGCAGATTAATGAGCCACGTGTCTGGTTAATCTAGCTGAGTTGTTTTTCATAATTTTAAGATTGCTTGTAATAACATATGGACACGTGTTCAATAAATAAGGATTGGTTCAAGTGATAAGTGACTTAGTATCACTTACTCAAGGTTTTGAGTTTGAGTCTCAGTGAATGCAAAAAATTCTTATTAAAAGATTCATCCGCCACAGCTAGATGCGCAATCGAAGTCGAATCTAGACATAATCGAATTAAATCTCCCCTCAACCTCACAAATTTAAAAATTTGTGGGAAATGGAAAAATTACATTGGGAAATTTACAACTCAAAAGGGATATTTACTTCCTAAAAATTTTTGATGTAAGAAGATAAAAACCTCACGAAAATCCATGGGATAATATATATGAATTATTATGTGAATTCACTTTTTATTTATGTGTGTGGTCCATATCTCATAAATAAGTTTTATATTTTTTTCTTTTCCTAGGTATATGTAATCTAGAAATTCTTTTGTAAATGACTTTTTAATTACATTGAAAATATTCTTTGAATGGTATTTTTTATTATTATTATTATTGTTATTTTATTTATTATTACTGAATTAAATTTTATACTGCTTATTTAATGATTAAAGAGGTCAAATAGAAGCTATTTTATATATAAAAAAAATATTGTAACTTGGGGAGTAAGGAAAACTAGTACTATATAGTAAAATTAAAAATTAATGTAACTTGGGAATTGTGGGTTATAATATAAGAGGTCACTGACGGTATGGTATATACCAATTGGATTTCTTTTTGAAATAATGGAAGTCATAATCATTTGAAAATGACTTTTGTAATTCAACACAATAAAATCACTTTAAATTTTCATTTCTGAAAACAAAATGCGTCATAATTATCGATCTCTCTGATTAAAATATAATAAAAAATATTGAATGATGTTTACTTCTTAATAATATAATCAATTATCAATTACAATAAAAGTTATTGATTTCTCTATTTGAATCGAAATATAACGTGCACATAGTACCTTACTTACCGTGCTTTATTCTGCATAACTCACTGAAATTTACATGTCTGATTTATCACTTACTCAAATTTTATATATATTTGACATATTTAATTTTAATACGGTCACTTAACAAATCATTTAAAGGTTCACAAGTTTATAAATGGGTGTCAATTACATTCATGCTTTAAATAATAATATTAGATTTTACCCTTTTTTTCGCCTCAAATAGACAATAATATACTAGAATTAAATAAATTATATACCAAATATATACACAAATTAGATAGGTTGAAAATTATATAGGCAAGAAATTAAATAGGTTAGACACGAAAAATAAAATTTTAGCACCAAAAATAAAATTTTAGCAGGTCATATACACATTATGCTTGCCCAAATACTAATATAGACACTACTAGAAATTTCACTTTTAGTGGCGAAAATCAATTCGCTACTAGAAATTGTAAATTAGTGGCGAACAAAAATTTCGCCACAAATGAGAGATTATTGTGGCGAATTTTTATTTCTCCATAATACTAGATATTTTAGCGGCGAAAATTGGAAGATCGCCACAACTGATGAATAGTTTAGAGGGGAATTACAAAATCGCCACAACTGAGGAATAATTTAGAGGGGAATTACAAAGTGCCACTTAAATATATAAAATTAATAGCCAAAGTTGAATCTCCACCGTTCATATATTTCATCAGCCAACCACGTTGTCAAGCTCTTACCCTAATTCTTTAATCTCTCTCTCAGCTGTTCCCGACTTTCAGCCATCGTTTCCAACCAATATGCGATGTTCTCACAACCAGACCTGCAATTTCTCACTCCAGATCGTCTCTCACTCGCTCGCTCCTTACCCTTGGTTGCCGACACTAATGTGTCTGTCTAGTTTGTTAAGTGATTGGAGTTCCCCGTCAGTCGTATCGCTAGGTTCTTGAAGGCCGAAAAGTATGCCGAACGTGTCGGAGCCGGTGCTCCTGTGTATCTTGCCACCGTTCTTGAATACCTTGCCGCTGAGGTATGATTCTACCTTGTTCCCTTAGCAATTTATTTTCTCGTTGAGCGATCGTGCTATTTAATATATCTATTTATGAATCTAGGGTTAATAGTTCAATTGTTAAATTTTGCTAAAATACCTAGTTTTCCACAGGGGAATTTATGTTGTGCTAGCAATTGTGTTGTAAGCATGTTTAATTTCCAACTATTGGTAGTATATTTAACGATTGGGTTGGATATGGTTTTTTTGTGTTGGAATGATTGGGAAATTTAGTTCTGTTAATGAATCTTGATCTTAGAATTGAATGTTTTTATCCATCTTGAAATTGGGACTGACAATTGAGGTAAATGCTTTTTCTTTTCATGTTTTGTTGTTCTTCAGGGTGTTTCATTGAGACAATTTTGTTGCAACTGTCATAGGTTCTTGAGTTGGCAGGAAATGCAACAAGAGACAACGAGAAGACAAGAATTTGGTTTGCCTCCAATTTTAACGACACTTGAAATGCCGAATTACACCAACCTTAGGTGGGATAATATTCATTGTTAGGACTATTCCACTAGAATGGACTGTCGGGCTTGTTAGAGAATACTGGTTCTCCCGTCACTATAATTCGCAACCTCTAAGGTTTTTTTATTTTTCAGTATTGGTAATACATTTTATGTTTGATTTAATGTACTCATATTCCATTCTATTGGTAGTTTTAAGTATATATTGCATTATTTGTTTGCTTCAGATAGAAAGCTAGTGTTCTTCGTTCATGGCCATTATCTTATCCAATCCTCCTTATTTATCCTAATATGTATCTAACATTCACAGATTTTTACTATTTTCTCTTGTACATATGCTCAATGAAGGCCAAAGTTTAAACATCACCAATAACCTCTTTGTTCAATGCTGTTAATGACTAGACAATTTTTTCTATCAATAATATATTTGTAAGGTAAATACTCTCTCCCTTTCTGCCTTTATTAATTTGTCTCATTATTTCCCCTAACCAATTCATGCTAGATATTTACAAGTGAACCTAAAGTATTATACAAGTTCTGTTGATTTGCAAGTTATAATGATTTTATACAAATCCTTTAGGCATATTAAGTCATATTAATTGGATTCTAAAAAGTACACACTTGACATGGTGTTGTCGACAACTTAAATTTTTATTCACTTATGCTGGTTTTTTGCACTTTTTTTTTTACTTATGAGGCATTTTAAGTAGAAAAATCCCAACTTTCTAAATCACTAATTGTGAGTAGTGAATAACCAAGACATTTTATATTTCCATACATATTTTATATTTCCATATTTTATATGCAGTTTTCTATTGTAAAATTAAGCTTTGTCTCACACTCTAGTGCATAAGTATGAATGCACTATGAAATGATATACATGGTAGTTTTTCAAGATTATACAATCAAGCCGAAGCTGGACTTTGTAAAGCTGACTACAATGATAGGTCTACTAAAGACATTGATAGACCATGTAAGTGAGGTATGTAATCCTTGTTTAGCTGGCTTAATTAGTATTTAGGAGCAGTAGTTAGAAAAAACTCAAGAGAGTATTATTTAATGCCCGAAATAAGGAGTCACCACTAGAATGCTAATTATCTTTCTTGGTGCTTCAAATCTTATGCTTCCCTTGAAGTATCATAGCGCATTTAATGAGACATGGAAAACTGATATTTTTTGCGAGGAAGAAGTAAGAGCAGTAGGCAACTTTACAGGAAATTCAATATGGCCTTAAGGCTTAGGCTTGTGAGTTTGTACAACTCTATGGAAACAAAGTAGCGGTTTATATCTTCATTTGTCTTTTTCTCACTTGTTTATTGGTTTTGTTTTCCATTTAGATCATCAGCCAAAAACTTGTTTATGCTTTATCTGCTTGAGGTCTTGCTTAGGGTTCAAATTCAATTTTTACTCACTCTTTGGCACAATATATACTTATTTTGTAGGGTTTTCATTGACGAACTCTTACAACTAGTGCTATTACTGTCTAAGGTTTGCTTTGGCAAGAAGTCCATACTTGTTTCCCATCTGTGGATCCCATTAGATTAGAGGTAAGCTTTCACTACCTTTCTTTCGTGCATTTTCTATCTTGTTTATTTGGTCTTGTGACTTTCGAAATAGGGTTATATGATGTGCAAAGGCTTATTCTAGTTGTGACATATTCTATGTGTTAAATGACTTCATTTAACCATAAAACTTTGTAATAGCCTCTCAATTTTTCTGTAGTTGAAAAGTTGTATCAGTCATAGAATTGTGTTTTATCATATAGTTTAAACTTTATTTGTAAGCTGGAAGGCTATTCTAAATTATATGTGCTTGTGTTTGGTCACATGATGTTTGAAACATTGCCGTATGACACTAATACACTATCTATATGCCAAGCTAAGTGAATTCTATTTCTAACTCTATCAATGAGGTTGTTTTCATTGATTTGAGCTTTAACTCTTTGGGAACTTTTGTGTATTAGTAGCTCCATTCAATCCAAAGTTTGTTTATGTATCTAGTTTATTCAAATAATATAACTACAAAAGCAAAAATAACCTATAGTGGCGAAAATTTCCCCACTAAAGGGTTATATTTTTTGTGGGGAAGTATTTCCCCACAAAAGATAAGGCTTTTGTGGCGAATCACTCTTTTGTGGCGAATCACTCTTTTGTGGCGATTTTTATCACCACTAAGTGGGTATGTTTAGTGGTGAACATTTTCACCACAAAAGGTAGCTTTTTGTGGCGAAATATTTCCGCCACAAAACAGATTCTTTTATGGCGAAAAACTTTTTTCCCCACAAAACCTTTTAGTGTCGCACTTTAAGAGGCAAAATTTTTTTCGCCGCAAAAAGTTTCAGTGGCGAAAAAGACACTTTTAGTGGCAAAAAATTTCCCCACTAAAAGTGCAATTTCTTGTAGTGAGAGTCGAATGAAATTGTATCCTTCCAACTCCAACTATTAGAATGTAATTGCACACCAAGTTCAGCCAAGGCAAGGAATACGAGGGAGAAGTAAAACTAAGATATACAATCGTGCCAAAATGCAAATAATTTAAGTATTTGGGTTCTATCTTTCACGAGGATGTAAGAAGAAGAAGAAGAAAAACTGAGATATACAATCGTGCCAAAATACAAACAATTTAAGTATTTGCGTTCTATCTTTCACGAGGATGAGATGATTGATGATGATGTAACTCATAGGATCAATGTAGGATGAATGAAATAGAGAAGCGCTACCGGAGTCATATGTGATGAAAAGATACCTTTAAAAGTGAAAGATAAATTCTGCAGAATTGGGGTTAGGCCATCCATGGGAGTGAATGTTGGGCTATTAATAGGTAACATACTCAAAAGATGAATGTGGCCGAAATGGGAATGCTTAGACGGATGAGTGGTCATACAAGGATGGATCGAATTAGAAATAAATGCATCAACCAAAAGACCGACGTAACACATATTGAAGACAATTTGAGAGAAGGACTAGGTGGTATGGTCATGTGTTACATAGACCAATAGATGCTCTAGTTAGGAAATATGAGAACTTAAGAATAAAGAGTAAGGGTAGAGGGAAAGGTAGATCTACGATTACTTAAAGAGAAACTATTTCGAAAGATATGCATTTACTAGATATAGATGAACGTTTTTTGATAGAGCTTCATAGCGTCAAAAGGTTTATATAGCTGACCCAACATAACGAGAGAATGAAGGATTATTATTATTATTATTATTATTATTATTATTATTATTATTATTATTATTATTATTATTATTATTATTATTATTATTATTATTATTATTATTATTATTATTATTATTATTATTATTATTATTATTATTATTATTATTATTATTATTATTATTATTATTATTATTATTATTATTATTATTATTATTATTATTATTATTATTATTATTATTATTATTATTATTATTATTATTATTATTATTATTATTATTATTATTATTATTATTATTATTATTATTATTATTATTATTATTATTATTATTATTATTATTATTATTATTATTATTATTATTATTATTATTATTATTATTATTATTATTATTATTATTATTATTATTATTATTATTATTATTATTATTATTATTATTATTATTATTATTATTATTATTATTATTATTATTATTATTATTATTATTATTATTATTATTATTATTATTATTATTATTATTATTATTATTATTATTATTATTATTATTATTATTATTATTATTATTATTATTATTATTATTATTATTATTATTATTATTATTATTATTATTATTATTATTATTATTATTATTATTATTATTATTATTATTATTATTATTATTATTATTATTATTATTATTATTATTAAGAAGATAGGTTGAAAACAAAAGATAAGAAAACATAATTATGGCTGCCCATACAATCTTACAAACCACAAACCCAGTGAGAAGATTATACATTTATTTACTGTTACTGTTTACAGTAAGTGAACACCCACTCTTGTGATTTCCTTTTGTGCCAAACTCACTTACTTTTGGAAACCTTTATAATCACGTTTTGTTCTTTATTCATTTTCATTACATTGCAACCCCTTCATTTCATTTGATAAGTTTCAACTGTTTATACTCAATAGCAAAAGCCTCCCCTATATACATTATTCACAATGTATTTTCTTGGAAGCTGTCTCAACCTGATTTTTGTTGATTCTCTTATAAACTTTAATTCGTACCCATGAACCCTTCGACATGGCATAAACATTATTGTTTAATGCTAATGTAGTAAGGAGAGAAATTCAAGAGTGCACAAAATATGTTCGATATTAAACAACTTATTTGATGAAATTAAAAATGGAATGATATATTCAAAATTAAATAAAATATTAGAGGTAAAGTAGAAAAAATTATAATTTCACCAATTTCTTTTACTCCATCTCTATAAATTCAAAATTTGTTAATTACAATCTCCAATCACAACTATTAACATGTATTAGTAACTAAAGTTTTATATATCCGAGAATTTAAAGAAATTAGGTGGAACTTGTTTGAAATTGAAATTTTACAAGTACGCATATATTATCATGACTTAAATTGAAGAATTGTAAAAAAAAAAACCATAAAATTAAAGCTTTTAGAGTTTGAAATTTATGATTTCTTTCCAAGAAGAAAAAGTTCTACAAAGACAATTGGGATTATTTCACATAATTTTATAAGATAATTTTATATACTTTTTTCACAAAATGAATTGAACTAAATTTCTTCAAACTTTAGATTTTCAAACCCACTCATAATAACTACAATACGATGTTTATGTCTCACCTATTCAATTTTTAGGTTTTTGATATATTAAATTTTAATACGACGGCTTAACTAGCCATATGAGAGTCCAAGTAATGGTATTGATAAATTGCGTATATTAAGTCGTTGATAAATGGAACTTAATGCACTAAAATTGAACAAGTAATGCACAATCAGATATGCAAAACAAAAATGAGTATGACAAATGTTAAATTGGCAATTTCAGTAGGCATGTAAAAAAACATTTTAACTGTAAAACATGTTTTGAAAAGTATTCAAGTCTTCAAAGTAGGCATTGTGATTGTGCCTTCTCAACTTCGAATGAGATAAAATCCATATTCCACAACTCACAATAATAAAGGAAAATCTTATAACATCTCTAGTTCGAGTGTGGACTCGAACCTGCGACCTCTAGAATCACAACTTTAAGGCTCAACCATTAGACCTAGCCTTTGCCACTTTAAAGTAACTCTTTAACAATGCAAATTGAACAAAACTGTTTCACTTTTCCATTACAAGATTTTAGCATAAGCCAATCCGAATTTGAGCAGAAACTATAATTTACATCCCTCAAGTTTGATGTTATTTCTCTTATACATTGAAAAGCAGTCACAGTTAGACTTAGACAGTCATGTTTACTATAACCATATATCAAGAACATTACCAGCAGTAGGCATCTAGATTGTAACAGAATGTTGGGAAGCTGCTGCCAGAGCATGGCCATTGAACAACATCGGAGTGGAAGGATTGGCCTCAATTCTCCCAACTTCAGTTTGTTCTTCTTCAGCATCCCATAGAAATCTAGCATACGAAGCTAGAACGTAACTGTCCCAATTTCACGCAAATTCGAATATATTTAGTTAAAGATCAATCAAATAAAGAACATACTGTAGAAATTATGACAAAGTCCAACATGGACAAAGTAAAAAGTTGACTTAACTAAATTGAAGGCTAATTAAAGGGTGGTTGCTTAATTAAAGAGTGGCTAAATATGGTTAGAAGATGAAAATTTTTTATATAAATACCCCATTTGTGCACCTATTAGTTTCATCCCAAAATCAAATGCCTTCCTATTCTTAAAGCTTTGTAATTCTTTCTCTTCTCTATTTGTAATATTTCTTCAAGTGAAATATTAATTTGGTAGTATCCGGAGACGTAGGCAAAATTGGCCGAACCTCTTTAAAATTCGGTCTCTCTATTTTGATTTTAGCAATAGTTTTAAATTTGCTAGTCGTTTCCGCAACAATTAGTATCAGAGCATTGGTTTTAGGAGAAATTAGTATGCTCTGTACGCCGTAGGTGTACTACGGTTGGCACATCAGAGAGTTTTTTCCTACTTCAGATCCTGTTGTCTAATTGACATTTAGCAAATTTAAAATTATTGTTAAAACAATTTTGGTAAAATCTAAAATAATAATAGTATTTTATCTCGAGTAAACGGAAATTTTTTTGTCACCAAGCGATAAGAGCCTAAGGAAATTGGTGTGTAACTGAGACTGTTTGTGACTCGACCAATTACCTAGCAATTTCTTCTAGCACACTTGAGTAATATTATTATTTGTGATTTTACGGTTTGGCTGAAATGGAGAATCCATTTACAAAGAAGACATCCACATCAAATACTTCAAGTATTTTTCGAAGAGTTACTGGAGTAAATTCGAGAGTGATGGTGGAAATCTTTGATGGTAGCGATCATTTCAGCATGTGGCAAAGTGAGGTTCAGGACGTCTTATTTCAACAAGGTCTTGACATCGCACTTGAAAGAGAGAAACCAGATGAACTGGGAGAAGGAGATTGGAGTACCCTCAATCAGTTGGCTTGTGGTATAATTCAGGCCGTGCTTATCTAGAGAGAAGAAGTATGCATTTTGCAAAGAGACTTCGGCTAATAGATTAATGACGGCATTGGAGGAGAAATTCCTAAAGAAGAGCAGTCAGAATAAGCTTTACATGAAGCAAAGACTGTTCCGATTTACGTTCACTCTTGGTACCACAATGAACGATCACATCACTAGTTTTAATCAGTTGGTTGCTGATTTGTTGAACTTGGATGTGACATTTGGGGTAGGGATCTCGCCTTGATGTTGTTGGGATCCCTTCCGGAGGAGTTTGAGTTTCTTGAAATGACTCTACTTCATGGGAAGGTTGTTGTAACTCTCAGTGAAGTCTGTGGAGCTTTGTATAGCTATGAATTGGGGAGGAAGGATAAATTGGATAGCTCAAGCAGAGGGACTGAAGCCTTGATTGTTAGAGGACGCCCGGGGAACCAGGCGAAAGGAAAGAAGGAACGATCAAAGGCAATGTCGAAGTTGAGCAAAGATGAATGCGCCTTTTGTAGAGAAAAAGGGCATTTGGACAAATGAGTGTCCTAAGTTGAAGGAGAGAGGCCAATCTGACAAAGGAAAGACTGTTGCGGTGGCCGAGTATGATATGGACTCAGATTGTTCACTTGTTGTATCGAGTTCTACTAGATCCTCTAGTGTTTGGCTTCTTGATTCTAGATGCAGTTATCATATGTGTCCTAATCGAGAATGGTTTTATGATTTTGAAGAACTAGAAGATGGAGTAGTATATGCAACAAATGATATCCCTATTACCACACATCGGATTGGTTCCATATGATTGAAAAATCAAGATGGATTAATCAGAACTTTGAAGAAAGTTCGCTACGTACTAGATTTATCAAAGAATCTCATTTCTGTGGGCGCCTTAGAAGAAGAAGGTTTCATCGTACAAGCAGAAGGTGGAGTTATTAGGATAATTTCTGGTGAACTGGTGGTGTTGGAGGGAGTTCGAAAGAGTAACAGGTTGTATCATTATTAGGGTACTACTGTTATTGGAACTGCTAAATTGGCTTCTAAAGACGAGGTGTTGGGAGCAGTCGGATTGTGGCAAATGCGCTTAGGACAAGTTGGTTTGGTGTATCAGAAGGATAAAAATGGTGATATGGATAAACATCAATACTGGTTATGTGTCCACTTTGGCAGAAGGACCAGTGTGTTGCAAGTCTACTTTAGAGTTACCAGACGCTTTGTTTACGACAAAAGCAGAGTATATGGCATGCACAGAGACTGTAAAAGAAGCAATTTGGTTTCAAGGGTTGCTTGATGAGTTGGGGATTCGGCATAAGCACGTGAAGGTGCATTGTGATAGTCAGAGAGCTATTGTGTTGGCTAAGAATCAAGATCATCATTCAAGGACGAAGCATATCGATGTTCATTACCACTTTATACGAGAGGTTCTCGAAGAAGGTGGAGTTGCAATTTGAACCACATAGAATCTTACTGATATTTTGGTAAATGTTGTAAGCTTGGTCAAGTTCCAATGTTATTTGGACTTGATCAATGCTATTGAAAATTGAAGATTGCATTGGAAGACACTGCACAAGATAAGAGATTGAAAATGTGGACTTTGTCAAGGTGGAGATTTGTAGAAATTATGACAAAGTCCAACATGGACAAAGTAAAAAGTTAACTTAACTAAATTGGAGGCTAATTAAAGGGTGGTTGCTTAATTAAAGGGTAGCTAAATATGGTCGGTAGATGGAAAATTTTTGTATAAATACCCCATTTGTGCATCCATTAGTTTCATCCCAAAATCAAATGTCTTCCTACTCTTAAGGCTTTGTAATTCTCTCTTCTCTATTAGTAATATTTCTTCAAGTGAAATATTCATTTGGCAGTGTCCGGGGACGTAGGCAAAATTGGCCGAACCTTGCTAAATCTCAATGTCCTCTCTATTTTGGTTTTAGCAATAGTTTTGAATTTGCTAGTCGTTTCCGCAACACATTCGATACACAGATAGAAGACTATTACTAAATTATCAATAGCATGTTCATGTTTAAGATGAAAATTACAATACCAAGGGGAATTTGTATCAATGAAATCAATTGACGACGCCTTACCTATCCTGTGGGGCAGTATGAACAGCTTGATCAAAGTAATTCTCAGCTCTTTGTGAATCTGTCTTTTTCCCATATTAGATCCGCGTATAGTGACAAAATATGTCCATCATCTGGATTTGCTAATATAGCTCTTCCATAATACTCTTCTGCTTTACCATAATCTCTTCGAACCTGCCGTTCATCAAAATCAAATCCAGCAAAATCGAACAAATACAACAGAGAATCGATAATTCTACACAGTTAATCGCATTTTACCTCTTTTAAAAACTTAGCATAGTTTCCGAGAAGAAGTGAATTTCCTGGATCCGCTGAAATCATTTTCTCATAGCAAGCGTCCGTACTACCGTAAAACTCCGATCCGTCGTTCTCGGCGTCACCGCCCGATCTTCTTCCTCCGCCGCCACGTCCGCCGCCGATCCCGCCGGCAGCTACTAACGTCCGCAACTCATTTTCACCTCCATTCGCCGCAATATCACCCAATCCTGAACTCGATAACAATCTCCCGACTCTCGACCTAGGTTTTGCTTCAATTTCCTCCCCCTTTTCATCAGAAATCTCAGTTTCACACTGTTTCTGTTTGCAGCTGCGGTGAGGAGGCGGCTTCACATGTGAACCGCTCTTCGATGCGCAGACATCAGTGGAGGATACAGAGTGAAAGGAGCTTGTGAAGGAAATGGAATTCGTTCTTCGAAGGAAGTGAAATTCCGGTACCGGAGATGAATCTCTGTAGTGGTAAAGGCATATCGGCGTTGAAGAGCTCCTTATGAGCATTTCTATGGCGGATCGATTATGAGGGGGCACCCATTAGAGAAGATGAAGAGAAACGGCTTTTGACAGAAAAAGTGCTGACAGTGTGTACATCATGGAGGCCCATTATATATGTTGTATACAAGTACAATGAATTGAATCAGGACCGTTGGTTTATCATCACACGGTAGACGACAAATTTACTGGTCGCCTACACATGCTGCTTGATGTGGTGTCATGGATATGAAGGGACACGATTGAAAGAAAGGGATGGTACGGCCTTTCATGGAGGGACACGTTGACATTAAATGGACCCCACAGATGATCACTCTACCGGCCGGTTTGGATTGATTGTAACGTTTGAATAGATTTTTAAAAAATGGTTATAATAATATTTATAAAGTGTTGTAATAGTTATTAAAATTTTTTATAATAAGTTAAAATGATTTAGATACTTAGCTCAATACTTTTAAAGTATTTAGATAAGAATATATTTAAAATACGTTAAATTATATAATTTTTAATAATGTAAATTTTTTTTAGAAAAAGTGATTAGTATAAATTAATATTTTTAAATGTTATAAAAAATTAATATTTATAAATAAATAAAAAATTAATAAAATTATTAATTATATAAATAATATCTATAATACTGTATATTAAAATTTTCATCAATGATATAATGTTCAGTACAATTTTAATAACATTGCATAAATAAGTCAACCTCTTTTATACACTATACCATTATTTACAAAAATGAGATAAGGGACCAAAGATAACAATTAATTAGACCAACATAAGTTTCCATCATTTCCAATTTAAGTTGTTTTCATTATTTATTTTTTATGCTAACTTTAAAATATCTTACTGAGTTTTTAAAGAGGCTTATGGTAATTTTGTATTTTTCAGAATAAAATTTTATTTATATTCATCAGCATTAGATTAGTGGTGTGAAATTTAATCCTATGATGATAGTGGTAAAGTAAAAAAAAAAAAATTACTACAGAATTTACATTTGATTTTTCATGCTTACTTCGAAATATCTCATTCGTTTTTTTTTTCTAAACGAAGTTAGTGTTTTTTTTACATATTGCTTTTTATGTTGTGAAATACCTGTATATTAGTTCATCTAGCTAGTTCAAAAGTAAAAAATAAAGTCGCTTTTGTGTCTAGTTTCCCTCTGAATCTCTATGCTATTCAACTTTTACAAATAACGAAACTCCTAAATTTAATGGTGAATCCATACATCTTTTACCATAAGGTTCGTGTTAATATAAATAAATTTTAGTTTTAACATAATCAAATAAATATTAAGAAAAAAAAATTCTTCTAGACTTTTCTACACTAGTAAAAAGTTAGAAATTAGTAAAAGAAAAGTGGAATGTAAAAAAAATTATAAATTAGAAAGGAATATGAATTGTAAAATTTACCACTTTATACACCAAACTTTTTTCTATAAAAATAGTTTAGTTAAAATTAATCCCAATTCAATATTTAAGTGGTGTTCATCCATTTAAATATTTAATAATATAACATGAACTTATTAAAAAAAAGTAGGATCATGGATCTACTCTTTTTCATGGATAAATTGTTACCCCCTCCCTCTAGAAATAATAGTCATTTAGACTAATTAACACTTTTTAAGATAACAATTAACTGATTGATGTAATTTACTTATTTACCCTTTAATCAATATTCTACTCAATTAATGGTTACAAAAAAAAAACATATTCCCAACTCAAACAAAGTTCTCATCATATCAGACGATGTCCAAAGACTCGGTACATAATGTTGGATATAATGATCAACAGCCAAAAATGTCACCAAGGACACTCGTGTCTATTTGGTATAAACACGTATCCTAAGTGTTCGGTGCTTAGTCAGGCAGAAGATACACAAAATATAGTTGAAACCAAGGGAATCCCAAGAGTTTAGAACCTCGAAAATGATTCCTTTCTAAATGTGAATGGTTCATTTTGCATTTGTACTATCTAACTGATTTAAGTAAATGTAAACAAGTAACCAGCACCTATAATGTATTTGCAATGTATAATCTCAAGGCTATTGTATCTCCTTCTAATGGACGGACATATGTACAACTTTAAATGCTCAATGTGTCATCTTCTAAATGGAGATCCTTTGTTTGGTCTACCGCTGCCGTTGTTATTTCGGTCCGATGCAGAAGCCCAGAAGAAGAGAGACATCCAGAAAAGAACAGCAAAGAAGATCTGAACACGATCTTGAAATGTAGATAAAGTAGCAGTAATTCCTGTGATTGATTGAAGGTATTAAAGGTCAGCACAGAAGAGTTGTGACCTCCACAAAACATTTACTTAACTGTGGTAACTTACTATCATAGATTTAACTGTCTAAAACACACACAAAGACAGGCTACTTGAAGTAATGGAGAAGGAATAAGAGATTCAATTGAATTAGGATGAAACAACAATAATAACAACCATTTCAATAATAAAGGAAAAGCAACAACTTGTTTTTTTCCAATGTCAGGCAACAAGGGCCAACAACCTATGACTTCATGTATCTTCACAGTTCACATAACTGTATCATATTCTGAACATAGTAGTCAAATCAGGATTCGAATCAAGAATCGGAATCCTAATTTTGTGAATCGAGAATCGTGAATCAAATCGTATGATTCGGTTCGACTTCTTAAAATTATAAAAACAACATTACCCCAATGACTAACAAGGTTCCCAATGTCTAGATATGCAAATTTATCATTAAACAATTATATAACCAAATAATTATTTAAAATCAAATTATAATGCACATATAATCCTAATAAAAGCTTTAGTTAATTACTAATATATTTTTAGTTTAGCTTTGATTTTCATATTCAGATAAACATTAGTAATGACTAATGATATATAATTTGAAAATTTTATGTTGAACATCAGTTACTAATTTATAATTTAAGGTAAGAGTTTTTTGCATTTAAATTCAAAGTTACTAATTTTCCACTTATCCTAAACCAAAGATTAATTCTAAAGAAAAAGATAGATGTGACTCAATTCAATGCTCAACTGCCCCACCGCTTAGTCGTCATTGCCTGGAGTCCATTGTTTCTCCTCGCTCCGACGACCAACTGGCGGGGCTTTTGAGTCAAGTCTTTAATTTCAACATCTTCAAATTAATATGCTTTTAAATTATTATAGTTCATGAATCGAACAAATCGGTAGAATAGTAAGATTCGGCCGATTCGCAACTGAATCGGTATTGAATCGTAAGATTCAGGGTGTATTTAGATTCACCCCATAGATTCGAATCGATTTGGGGTAGAATCGAATCGAATCGGATCGTAAGATTTTGATAACTATGATTCTGAACACTTGATCACACGATGAACATCTAGGAAAGCCATTATATTTGTTTCTCACAACTTGATGCCAGTTCTGTGAGTTATACCAGAAAGTGACTCAGATTTTATTTTATTTTTCGACAATTAGATCCGTTTAGGTGATTCGACAGTGAAATTAGTCAAATTGTATTCTAAACATGTTGAGTAATTCATAATAAGATCTTACATTTCTAAAAAAACCTGTGTTATCGCAACTATTTTGATAAATAGATGAGATTTGATGCCATACTCATCCCACACAAAAGAGTAAAAAATTCAAAAGTTCCAAATGACTTGTTCACAATTACTTTTGAAACAACATTTCACAGGTAACTTTCCATTGTGGCCACCATATCAGCCAAAAGATAAGAAGCTTCAAACCTATCACATGCAAGCGGGATGTGGCTTTCAAAATTCTTAATGTCCGTAAATATTATACTTATTCAGCTAATATGTTAATGTAAGGCCCTGTTCTTTTCAACTTCTGAAAGCTAAACTGAACTGAAGTTGCCTGAGGTGAACTGAAATGAACTTATTTCAATGTAAATTCATGATTACGCATAGCTGAAATGAACTACACTTAATTGAATTGTAGTCCAAGAGACCAGGGCCTAACTCCTACTCATAAACGAGTAGCTTCTTAACTTCCAGCTTAGAACACCTTTTGGACTCTATTAAATAAGGATAGGAAAGCCATACTTTTCCAGTTTCCCTAAACATTATGGGACAGTTCGTTTTCATATAAAATTAGTTATAAATGAATTGATGAAAGCCTGAATAGAAAAATCTGCATAACTGCGATAAGATTGCTATGACCTTTACAATTTCCATACAACAATAATTGATATATGAATCTCTGTAATGAAGAGCACAAAGCTATCCGCTACTTTTTAACTGAAAATTCCTTGAGCAGACTCCGCCACACAAGAAAAAAAATCACGTTATCCCAAACCATAAAGCAAAGTCGTCAAACTTGAAAACTTTCAGCATTTCATCAAAATCACTACTAATAAGAGTGTTATTGCACAGCTAAACCTCAAACAAACAAATTCAAGGCAATTTAAATTATGTGAAAATTAACAATTGATAAAACATAGAGAAGCGTAAATTGGTGACAAGAAAGAAGGCAACTGATACGAAATTGAAGCAAGTAATAAGTGAAAAAGAAAGAGGAAAGTGAAAGCAGGCAAACCTTTGGGGCGGCCGGTGTCGTTTCCGGGAGGGGGATCAGGTTGTTGAGGAGATAAAGCCGAGTGTATACGGCGAGATCGAGCGTTGGGCTTGAAGCGGGGCAGGAGGAACGGAAGGGTTGGATTGAAGGAGAAGCAGAGTGTAGGACTCTTGGGGTATGCATGTGGTGGTGGTGGGAAAATTGTGGTGGCAATTGCCGCCGGCGAGAGAATTGTCATTTTGTGAAGCTTCCTAAACTTTGTGTGGTTTTTGTGGCCACTTATATTCTCTACGGCCTTACTGCTTGGGCTTAACCTTATGGCCTTTCAAAATTACCAATTTTGGAAGAAAGGAAAATATTTTTTGTCTCCCTCGTATCTCGCCATGTTCTAAATAGACCACAACTGTATACAATATTTTTAAGTTATGTTCAAATATAAAGTAATCTCATATTTAATTTTTGACATATCATGGCCAAAATGAGTAAAAAATTCAGTCTAATATTATGTGATGAAAATTGGGTGATAAACATTGAATAAGACAAAAATGAGCTCGTCTCATTTTTCCATTAACTCTCACCTCTTTGTAAGATTAAAATTTTTATTATTTGTTTATTAACGAAAATATAAAATAATATTTACTTTAAAAAAATACTGAAAAATCGATAAACAAATGTAATTACATTAATAGTTCTCTTATGATAAAAATAAAACAAAAATGCCATGACAGTTTAAGTTGCAGCACAATATAAAGTTTAGTTTTGATGTTGTTTATAAATATATATTTTTTTAAGATGCATGGTATCGACTCGATAAACTCTCATCTCTATATTAAGAAGTGTATAAATTGATGACTTTTAATTCTTTTATGATCATTTCGAATTTAATCCTCAATTTGCCGAAAATGGCCCATGTGTGTATGATATTATCAATCTTGGAATTAATAGCGATTGAATTTGGTGGATTTAGTCACAATGATAACAAAAATGACACTATGATGATGAGTTCATTGTTATTAGTGAAAATTTTATAATAAATTGGTTTTTATCTGATTAATATTTACACAGAAATTACTGTCATGCTTAGAATTATGGAAAGGAGAATATGAATTTCATCTACAAATGATTTCAGCAATTCATCGGTGAATAGTAAATAAAATACTTTAATTGGAATAAAATACTTTGGTTGGTTTTGAAATAAAATTTCCAACATGGAATTGAAAATTAAATATAACATCATTAATTCTATTTTAATTAGATTCCCTAATATTGATAAAAAAAAAGAATTAGATTCCCTAATAAAACACTCTCTTTCATGTGCTTATATAGGGTCAACGTTTTGAGTCCAAACCTAACTTAGTTGTACGCTGGCATCAAACAACAGTTTTTATTATGTTCGGTCCCGACTGTTTTTGTATATTTTGGAAATAAAATGTTGTCAATAATAATAAATAATTATTAGTAATGACTAACAACAAACGAAATAATGAACCGTAATAGATAAATCAGATGAGCCATGTACGTGGTATATGTTAAAATATGAATGAGAGAGGATAGTCGGTGAAGCTCATGTAGTGCTTCTGATTAGGGCTGTTTTAGAAAATTTTAGGGTCCTAGGTAATAAACTAAATTCGGGGCCCTTATAAAATAAGTATATATTAAAAAAGTTCAACAACAAAATTTATACTTTATCAATAAACAATTAAAATTTATTAAACTTTATATATATATATATATATATATATATATATATATATATATATATATATTAGATTATGATATTATCATTTGAAATTTAGTTATTCGAGCATCTTTTAAAGCAAAATTTAATAAATTTTTCACCAGAAATTTTATCTAAAATATTATTCTTTATTTTATTGATAATTGATATGTTTATAAGATATAAGAATACAATGACTTTATTTAAAATAAGGTATTAAAATCTCAAAAATATATATTAAATTAATTAAACTAATATTTATTTTTTCAAAAAATACATGACTTAATTTAAAATAAGGCATTAGAATCTCGAAAATATATATTAAGTTAACTAAACTAATATTTGTTGTTTTTGAAATATAAAAATATCTGTTAAATTTTTGTGCTCAATAAATTTTAACTTTTACATTATAAATTGTAATTAAAAAATGAAACAAAATTTAAATACCAAAATTAATTACTTGTGAGAAAAGTAGTATGTTTGATAAATCAATCAAACCTTTAAACTAATACCAATTGAAAAAAAATCATAATAAATAATAATTAAGTGCTGTCTAATTTTTTAATTAAAAAATTATTATACCAAGAGATTTGATAAAAAACTAATACCAAGAGATTTGATAAAAAGGGCCCCCAAAAATAAAAAACTAATACGAATTGAAAAAAAATCATAATAAATAATAATTAAGTAGCATGTCAAATTTTTTAGTTTAGAAACTACTATATAATATTAGGGAAAAAGGAGATTTGAAAAAATGGAGCAATTAGAAATGGATTTCATGTCTTCTAGGTGAAGTAAAGCGCACCCCATCACTGAGCCGGAGCAAATTTTCACATCTTTTATTTTCATGTTAATATATATTATTTTTTGCTTAATCCAACTCACTCGGAGCCCTGAGCGATCGCTCCACTCGCTTTCCTAATAGCCGCTGCTTGTGATTGTGACTGCGAAAACTGGAGGAAAAGATCAATAGATATGTACTTGTATATACATAGTGAAGAGCTTTAAAACAGTGTTATTATATCATCAAAATTATTTGTGAGGACGACTGCACTCCCCACATGTCCGCATTTGGCTGCATTCATGATATTATGACATATCTTCTTTTTTCATACAAAATCACAGAGATTAGTCTTTTCACATTATATATCTTACATGTGCGCCTGCACATCAACCATATATATATATATATAAATAGGAGCAGCAACTGTATCTGCCTGGTCCTTGTGTGTAAAAATGATAATACACTTTTTGCCTTATGTGCATATTTTCAGGGCACATAACGAAAATAGTTTGGAGAATAATTCATCCACGTCAAATTAGTCCCCTGTAAGATAAAGCTTATATATTGATTCCTTCACTCTTCTCAAATTTAAAACATTATTCAACTAATTGACTGAAACTTAATTGGTACACCTTTAACAAAAATGGGCCTGAGATTGTTGGTTCGACATGTACCCTTTCCAAAATTCATATCTGTACGAAAACCATGATTTTTCGATTATAATAGTGATTATTAAGACTTTTTAAATAATATATAAAATAAGTGTCACATTCAAATAAAAAAAAAACGCGGGCCATCTATTTTATTCATATATCCAGTCAATTCACAACTTACAATCAGAGTCGACCCTGAGGGTAGGTTAAAGGTGCGACGGTCTAGAGCCCACAATTAAAAGTGACCTAAAATTCTTAACTATGTGTATATGTATACAGAAGTTTTAATATGTTTTATGGATTTATTCAATGATAGTAAGTTAAATTATTAACATATAATAAAAAAAACCCTTAAAATTATATTTCATATCAACAATAGTTTAATTTTACATGAATTTATTTTAATAAAAGGAGATCTTATTTTTTTTGCCTAGGGCCCTCGAAATATTATGACCGATCTTCCTTACAATTACAAGATTCCTAAACTTTCACTAATTTGGAGTATAATTTTTTTAAGATTTATGTATAACGCCTTATCTAGCTCATTAAATAGTTTAGGCCATGTTCTTTGGACTATAATTTAATATAGTTCAGTTCAGTTATGTATAGTTATAAATTTACACTGAAATAAGTTCAGTTCAATTCAATTCAGCATATATGCCTGTACATTATTTAATTAGGATTGATATAGTCATTGATGAAATGTTTGATGACGAAAGACAACTGATCAAATTCATTAGTTCGGGCCGGACGGGCCGGGTTTGGATTTTAGGACTAAAATTAAACTCATCTCATACTTTCTTCAGGCTTCTTAGGGTTTGGACCGGACCGAGCCTGACCTCCAATTAGTTTATCCAAACTCGGTCCATAAAAGACGGACATTGGCAGACCTCACGAGCCAACGGGTTAATGTCCAGATCTAGTTATCATGCTAGCATATTTTTTTCTGTGCAAACTACAAGGTATATATATATATATATATATATATATATATATATAGAGCTCTTAATAAAACAGACCGAATATATAAAAAGAGAACAATGTTGGATCCTTATTAAATACATAAATTATATTGTTTAAAATGAGCATACAGAGAGATAGATTACTTGATTTGAACCTAATTTGCTATTTAAGAGGAGGAATTATATTAAGATAGTGTAAAATAAAAGAAATCAAAATGAAAAAAAAGTCAAGGTGGAGTTAGTATAGCCTATACAATGGGAAATTATATATCCATATAAGGAAAATGAGTATTACATATAGATCTGAGTAGCTAGATAGAAAAGCAAGTAGCTGTAATCTAATCTAATCTAATCAAATCAAATAAAAATCAAGGGTGAAATAGTTTATTACCACATCTGCATTTCCATGAAAGAAGATAATAACCATTATCATCATTATCACCATGTGAAAATACTTTAAATCCCCTTTTCCGGTGAGTCGAAACCACCAAAGTAGCCTTACACGGCCAGCAACTCAAGCACCTGTTTACACACCCCGGTGGCTTTGACCCAATGACTGTCTTCCTTTCCTCCTCTTTTGTATTTCTACTTTGATCACTTCCTACTTATTAAATATACCCAAATTATAACCAAACTATACCAAATTGAACAATCTAAAAATGGGTTGGAAAAAATAGAAATTTTTTACTGTACCTGTTTTAGGAATAAGAAGTGTGAGAAAAAGGAAGAGACCAACAGTTACAGCAGCTGGGTAGGTAATTCTTGATGAAGCCATGAGTGAAAAGGAAATTAAAAATGGTGAGATGAGTTGAATAAAAGGGTAAAAACGAGTTCAATATATGAAAGCATTGATTAATATATACAGACAAAGTTGAGGGGACTGTTACCCTAAGAAGGGACACTAGACTGATTTTTTTTGTAATATTTTTTGGGAAATAAAAATGGAAACATGGATGTATGAGGCTGACTTGAAATGGGTTGTTAGAAAGGTAGACTTTTTGACACCTTTTTGTTTTGTTTGTTGAAAAGAAAACAAAAGGTTAGACAGTGTAAGTGGGGAACAGTAGTAGTAGAAGTGGAACACTGACTCAAGGTTTTGTGTGAACAACTTGAGTGACTATCGGAGACCATTTTCTGTTTGACCTTTTTTCAATGTTTTTCTTCAAATTTCTTCTCTACTCTTAATCCATCTTTTCAAATTATATGACCAACAAGTGTAACTTAAGTGAAGCAGGGGAATAAGTTTCGATTCGATTCTCATTAAATATACTTGTAACATATAATTTGAAAAGATTTTTTTTTAATATTTACAAGCATCTTCATTGAGATAATCTTATTCGGGGTTTAGTCACAGTTAAAGCTCCTCACCCCTCCCAACAAGTATATTTAGTAGAATTCAGATCTTGTTCTCTTTCAACCTGTTCAGCCTGCATTGCCAACTAAACCACATCTTATTGGCTAATTAATTGGACATTAATTTATAATGAAATATGTATGTTTTAGGAAGTTTGTCTACATATTTATCTACGTTTAAGTTTTTCATATATGTTTTTGGGTAATGAAAACGGGAGTCGTGCACTTAGTTCCTATATCTATCAACGGTTAAGTAGTTATGAGAGAAATATTCAATTAAAATATAATAAATATTTAACTATTGAATTAAAATATGGTACTATATATCCAGCCTATTAAAATTTCCCTATGTTTTGGCACATAAGTTGCATAATTTGACTCTCCAAATTGGTGTATCTTACTATAACACAATTCACAGTTAAATCCATTCGTAGGCATCAAGTTATGCAATTGAATAATATAAAGTGCCCTTTATTCAAAATGGGATATGAAAATTTTGAACAGATTATAGATACAGATAAATATTTTGAATGCATTACGTAATGTTGGAATGACCACTGCACTTTACACATAATATAAAGAAACAATTTATATTATTCAAGTCTTAATCTATCTATAAGATGATAGCAAAGCATATAAAACCCCAACACCAACAAGGCTCAAAAAGCTCACTCAAGAAACTTGTCCATCAAGCTAAAGGGACATGAACACATGTCAATCGTTCAGACATTTCTTAACCCCCAAGGGCGGACACGTAGCAACCTCCAAGGGGCACTACCCCCTAATAAGGAATAAAGACACATATCCTCAGGTAATTAATACACGTAACCTACCCCTTTTAGTAACGTCTACATCACCCCCCACGCCACACTAACTTGATCGTCGGAGAGTCCACGTCGGACACCCGACCTGGTCCTCTAACGAGTTGTTGTCTGTGCAGGAATCTCAATCTAGGAAGCATCGAGCCAATCCTTTGTCCCTAGTTCCACGACATCAAATTGGTGCGATGAACGTGGATCAAACACAGTGACCGGGTTTATTCAGTTTAAAGAACCTGCGTTTCTCTTTTAAATCCCGATAGTTGGTAATGGAAGATTCGGCAAAGAAAAAGCCCGCACTAAAGCCAACATCAACTAAGGTCGATGCGAAGAAGGCCCAAGGATTGACAAGTGAGTTCGTGACACCCCAAAGCCGGTTGACGCATCGGGTAACGAAATCGAGAATATCATAATAGGGCCAGAGTTCGGCCTCGGATTGTCAGCCCTAACCGAGCTTGCGAGAGCCAGGGTCTCATCGGTCAGGAAGAGGGCTAGTAAAATAGCGACTCAGGCCATGACTTGGAGCGAGCAGTAACGAAGGACTATACCAACTTCACTTGCCCCCACACGCACGAGTCAGGCCAGAAAAAAGAAGCAAGGAAAGAGCCTCGGTGCGGCTCCCCAAATACATCTGTTAACTCCTCAATGAAAGAGCCCAGAAGGTCGGCAACCAGGTCTAATCAAACCCTGGCCTCCAAGCAGGCGATTGAAGAAATTGAGAAAAATTTAGCCCTAAAATGGGCGGGCGATGTGATGAAGAATGTGAAGGCGCTCCTCGCTGACATGGGATTAGAGCCGGCCATCCCCGAGATTGAGGACACAGAATCACCGTTATCCCCTGAGATTTTAAGGGCAGAATTCCCCGAAAGTTTCAAATGGCCAAAGTTACGGGACTACAATGACACTAGCGACCCGACCCTTCATGTCAAGAATTTCAGGCAGAAAATGGCAACCACTAGGGGGACCAATGCAATGTTATGTAAGATCTTTCCAACAACCCTCGAGGGACCAGCCACTTTCTGGTTTGAGAATAAAAAACTAGGGTCGATCACGAACTTGAAGGCAATGATAAAAGACTTCCTCCTGTACTTCGTAACATCGATCCCGCCTTATAAGACTATTCAAGATTTACAGTAGATGAGGCATGGTCAAAGCGAAATGCTGGGAGATTTCATAGAGCGATTCCAAAGGGCGACCCTCAAGGTAAAGGGGTGTAGCGTCAATGTCGCCACTGATATACTGGCGAGCAATTGTAGAAATACCGACTTTAAAAAGGATTTGCTCACAAGAAGACCAAAGAGGTTGGCGCTAAAGATGCAGAAGGCACGAGAGTGGGTAACTTACAAGGCCCATAAGAAAGGGACGTCGGTGCATGAGTATATAGGCCGACAGCCGAGTCCACCCTGGTCTAATAAGTTACCCCCGAAGCCTCCTAGGTATGAATACAAACGTCGCGATCTCCCTAAGGACCTGATTCTTTTAAGAGTAGGTCGGAAGGAAGTGTTGTACTGGATTGAGAAGAATCAATAGTACATCGAGTACCTACCAAAGATAAAGCGGCTGGGAAAGCTAGGCACCTATTACGACTCCCCCAAATTAGAGGGTCACGACAACAAGAAGTGTCGGTATTTGGCCATCGAGCTCAACAAAAAGGCAGCCGAGGGAAAACTCGATCACTTCTTAGAAGGATCGCGACCACATAGACAATAAGAGGAGCGGATGGAGAGGCATCGAGCTACTCCCACTGAGAGAGCAACCGACCCCTCCAAGCTCAGTGAGGAGTTATTAACATCATTTGCGGCGGACCAACGTCAAAGAAACATAAAGCATTACCGGTCGGGAGCAAGGGGGGTACTACTCCTTTGCCCATGTACCCAAACATGCCCCATATCAGGATGTGTTGGTAGTAGAAATGGAGATCGAAGGGTTCCTTGTTAAAAGGGGACAGGTAGACACCGGGAGTTTGGTCAATTCGATGACCCGCTCTACGTATGACGCCCTCAAATTGGACCCAAACAAGCTCAGAGTCGGTCAGGTTCTAATCTTAGGTCTGGGCGGCCATGCAGTCGAGGTCATAGGGTCGGACACGCTATAAATCACCATGGGAGATTATGTGATCAAGTGGAGATCGCAAGCTGAGTTTTTAATTGTGGATATGCCCTTGGCATACAACATTATTCTAGGAAGACCGATCCTCGTTGAGTCCGAGGCAGTGGTCAACCTATGCTACCTTATGATGCAAATTCCCACCAGGAAAGGAACGGCAACCATTAGAGGCAGCCAGAAGATGGCATGAGAGACATACCTGGCTTCATTATGGGCCGAGCTGGCCTACTTGGCTAAAGAAAATTCACCAGATAAGACCAAGCCTCATGGTAAATTAGAAATATTACTCCTAAGCCAAGACAGGAAAGTATTTATCTTAGAGGAAATTAACCCCCAAGCAAAGGCCAACCTGATTAAGGTTCTCAATAGAAACGAAAACTCATTCGCTTGGACAAAGGCCGAGGTCACAGGGGTCGACCCTAGAGTTATGGAGCACAAGCTAAATGTCGACCTGAAAGCCAGCTAGGTTAAACAAAAGCGCAGAAACCATGGTCCAAAAAAGCAGCGCGCCATTGAGGAAGAGGTGGCAAAACTGTTAAAGGTACATCATATTAGGGAGGTTCAGTATCCTGAATTGATGGCAAACCTAGTATTGGTCAAAAAGCCTAGTGGGGCGTATTGAATATGCGTAGACTTCACTGATCTTAACAAAGCTTATCCAAAAGACGGTTATCCATTGCCCAACATCAACTCCCTAATAGACGCAGCTGCGGGTTATGAGTCTTACTCCACCGCGGACAAGAAGGCGGGGTACAACCAGATACCTATGGCCAAGGACAAAGTGGAAAAGACCTCATTCATAACCCATGAAGGAACATATTATTATAAAGTCATGCTATTTGGGTTAAAAAAATGTGGGTATAACCTACTAGTGCCTGGTCAATAAAGTGTTTAAAGGCAAGACCGGCGATACGGTGGATCTATACGTCGATGACATGATCATCAAAAGTAAGACGACCGATGCACACCCAGCTGACCGGGAAGAGGTGTTACGCGTCCTAAACCAATACCAGCTAAAGCTGAACACGGAGAAATGCACTTTCGGTGTAGTCGCAGGGAAATTTCTGGAATTCTTAATATCCTATAGGGGAATAGAAGCAAACCCGGACAAGATTAAAGCCATAATGGAGCTATAGCCACCTAGGACGGTGAACGACGTTCAGATATTAAAAGGTAAGATCAATGCCTTAGGCCGATTCATATCATGTTCATGTTGGGAACTCACAGTCAAATTGAACATGCATAAGAGGCATGACGGAAATTCAAAATTTTATCCCTGTCCCCAGGAACTCCTATTAGTTGCATATAAATTAAATAAATCCTTAACTAAATAATTCTCTACCTAGGTTAGCATGCTAAAGGACTAGGCATACCATAATTCTAAATTATATCCTAGCATATTTATTTTATACTAAGCATGTTATAACTCTAAGTTATAACCTAAGCATAAAATAAACTAAGCATGCAAAAATAACCTAAGCATAATTATTAAGTCTAAAAACACTTAAAGAAAAAGACTTAATAATTAAAAGAGAAAGAAAAAGAACTTACCAGTTGAAGCGTGCTTTTATAAGACCTTCTTGAACAAGCCTCCAATCGTAGGATAGCCTCTATCAGTATCCACACGAACCCCACCAACCAAAACCTACCCAGGAGGAAGAACTAAGAAGCCTCGAGTAGTTGTTAGACCACTCTAGAAGCCTCACCCAAAAATATAAATTAGAGGTGCCCGAATAAACTCAAGCTCCACAAAAATAACTTGCTCAATTACTCGAGAGATTAATTATCTCGCTTAGGATTTATGCTTTGAGCTTGGTACAATTTGAAAGGAAAGGGGACAACCTATATATAGGCTTTGGGGGAGCATTTAACTCCCCCTGGGAGCGATGTGGGATTAGAGTAATTACTCCCATCCTAGCGTGCACACACGCTGTGTGCACAGGCAAGGCAAAGCCCTTGTGGGCTGCGCATATGCAGCTCATTTTTATGGGCTGCTGCGAGCAATGCCCAGCATTGCTCGCACACCTTTCGGTGTACTCCTGCGCACTCGAGCTTGTACAAAATAATTTTGTACTCTCGGTCCAATTAAACTCGCCAATGCAAAATTTCCCTTTTTAATCCTTTTTCAAATATTTATTTTCTGACCCTAATAAATTTAGTCACCAGTCAAAATAAATTTCTTGGTCCAACCAAAATTGATCTAATCAATTATAATTTATTTATGACTCTAATTAATTAGTTACCGGTCAAAATAAATTTCTTGGTCTATCCAAAATTGATCTAATCAATTTTAACCAATCAAAAAATAATCCAATTATTATTTATGTTATATTTTGTATTAGAATAAATCTATTAGTTCTTTACTTAGTCCGATGAAGGTCCAATGTGTATGACCTTATAGGATCCCGAAGTATTGAGCTGTTAAGGCTTAACCGACCCTTGTTCTAATGGAACCATTGGCTCGTTGCTCTAGACCGTGTAGAACTCGATTACCTTAAACGACTGTAGTACGCCTCTAGCAAGGGTCTACCATCCCCCATTACTCGGAACGTCATTTTTGCTTATGACTTAATCCCAGTTAATGCAATAGTAATCCAGTGCGATAAATTCCTTCCATTCTTTCATATTAGTACCATCTGGTTTATTGGGTTAGGTTAAAGTGTTAACCCACTAATAGCAAGGTTGCTCCAAGCTATCCTAGTTATTTACTTGTTACCAAAGTATATTGCCTTTTACCATAGTGTGTTTGACTAGAAACCATTTCTATCAAACACATACTCTGATCAGAGGTTTATGGCAATCATCACTTTAACAAGTGGCCAGGTACAACTCCTTAATATATTCAGAGCGATAGATTCTTTCCGACTACTCAGCCTACCAACGTGCTGTCATCACTATACCCGTAATCACCTGTAGCACCATAAACTAATGAGTGCATAGTAATGACCCAAAGTATAGCAATAGTACCACATACGGTAGCTAGCATCTCAAGTATGAGGACATTCGCAAAGCTTATTGCATGAAGATAAACACTAACACATTGATATATATACCATGTGTTTATCTTACTGCGGTCTCCAATATATCTCCCAGATATATCCATGTGTCAAACTTAAGGCACCACCTTCAGTCTTTAGGAGATTAATTGCTTGGACCCTTTCCAAGAAAGTTGACCACATGCTAGTCTTTCTGTTTCATCAATATCCTTTCTTGATGAAACTATGACTAGGGATGGTTTAGACATAATCATAAATGCACATGAAATAGGTTCCACCAAATATAGTCCAATTATAATTTCTCTGACTTCATGCTATGATATGTCAAGGACTTTTGCATACATCAATGAAAATATATTTAACCAGCTTTAATATATATATATATATACAAGCCGGTTGATATAAACAAAAGATTAAATGCCTTTATTGATTAAACAAATTATTCATACTATTACATAATTAAGATATATCGCTCTAATTGCCTTAAGGGTATACATCATGTCCAACAAACTCCCACTTGCACTAAGACCAATTAGCCATATGTTTTAATCTATATGCTTTAACATGCTGGTCATGTTTGACTTGAGTTAATGGCTTTGTTAGACCATCAGCGAGGTTCTGATCAGTGGGTACATATTCTAATCTTATTATCTTAGCATGAATAATCTCCCTGATTATATGATACTTTCTGGATACATGTCTGTTTTTCTAATGAGACCGTGCTTCCTTTGCCTGAGCTATGGCACCATTGTTATCACAATATAAAGTAATTAGATCAATAACCTCAGGCACCACACCGAGATCACCAATAAATCCCTTTAACCAGACAGTTTCTTTTACTGCTTTGTATACAACAATGTATTTAGATTTTGTGGTTGAATCAGCAGTAGTTTCTTGCTTGGAACTCTTCCAGCATACTGCCCCTCCATTTAACACATACACAAAACCTGACTGAGACTTAAAGTCATCCTTGTTAGATTGAAAACTCGCGTCAGTGTAACCTTTGATAGTGAGGTCACCTTCTCTATAAATCAAGAACTCATCCTTAGTCCTTCTCAAGTACTTAAGGATGGCCTTGACGGCCATCCAACGCTTTTCACCTGGATCTGATTGATATCTGCTCGTAAAGCTTAAAGCCTAAGAGACATCTGGCCAAGTGCATATCATAGCATACATGATGGATCCTATCATGGATGCACAGGGTATATCCTTCATATGCATTCTCTCTTGAGCTGTCTTCGGACACTCAGCCTTAGATAGGTTAATCCCCTTTGTCATCGGGAGATAACCTTTCTTAGAATGCTCATGGTTGAACCTATTCAACACCTTGTCTATATATGTACTTTGAGAAAGATCTAACAGCCTCTTGGATCTATCTCTATAGATCTTTATACCTAGTATAAATGCTGCTTCCCCAAGGTCTTTCATAGAGAACTTTCTTGACAACTATACTTTAACGTTTTGAAGAAGAGAAATGTCATTTCCTATTAGCAGAATGTCATCAACATACAATACTAGAAAACGACTGCACTCCCACTAACCTTCTTGTAAACACAAGGCTCATTTGCATTTAGGTAGAAATCCAGTTCCCGAATTGTCTGATCAAACCTTATATTCCAATTCCTGGATGCCTGCTTAAGTCCATAAATGGATCTTTGTAGCTTGCATACCTTCGAGCCATTCTGAGATGTAAAACCCTCAGGTTGTGTCATATACACATCCCGGTCTAAATCCCCATTCAAGAATGCTATTTTTACATCCATCTGCCAGATCTCATAATCGTAATGAGCAGCAATGGCAAGGAGTATCCTTATGGATTTGAGCATAGCTACCGGTGAGAAGGTTTCATCATAGTCAATACCTTCCCGTTGACTATAACCTTTCACAACCAACCTTGCTTTATAGGTAATTACATTACCATCCATATCTACCTTCTTCTTGATGACCCATTTGCACCCAATCGGTCTAACCTCTTGCGGTGTATCAACCAAATTCCAAACTTGGTTCTCGTACATGGAATCCATTTATGATTTTATGGCCTTTTGCCATTTATCAGAATCTGAGCTTTTCATTGCCTCATCATATGTCTTTGGTTCATCATCCTCCATAAGATATAGTTCCTTATCATTAGTGATGATAAACCAATATCTATCGGGACCTTTATGAACACGACCTGATCTTCGTAATGATTATGTTTCGATAGGTTGTTCTTGGATCACACTCTCTTATGTATCTAGAATGGGGTCAATCAGTTGATTGTTTGTTTCTTTCTCTTAAACTTCCAGTTCAATATTGCTCCCACTGACTTTTGCAAGTAAGTGTTCCTTTTCTAAAAAGTGAGCATTCCGAGACACAAATACCTTTTATGCTTCGGGTTGGTAAAACAGATATCTAATTATTTCCTTTGGATATCCAATGAATAGACATTTATCAGCCTTGGCATTTAGCTTATCCGACGCTATCCTCTTTACCATGGCAGGACAACCCCATACTCTTAAGTGACTTAGAGATGCCTTTTTGTTACACCATCTTTCATAAGGTGTAAAATCAACTGATTTAAAGGGTACTCTGTTTAAGATATAAACCACGCTCCCCAGTGTATATCCCCAAAAGCATTTACTAAGAACTGCATGGCTCATCATGGACCTGACCATATCTAATAAAGTCCTATTCCTAATTTCTGACACTCCATTGTGTTGGGGTGTATAAGGAGGGGTCCACTGGGGAACTATCCCGTTTTCCTTTAGATAATCCTGAAACTCCTGACT
The DNA here is from genome assembly GCA_947683365.1 of Euphorbia pulcherrima. Taxonomy (NCBI): domain Eukaryota; kingdom Viridiplantae; phylum Streptophyta; class Magnoliopsida; order Malpighiales; family Euphorbiaceae; genus Euphorbia; species Euphorbia pulcherrima. Next base: position 14,618,812 of record CANTUS010000016.1, read on the forward strand.
TAAGTATTCTCCACCTCGATTTAATCGAAGTGTTTTAATACTTTTCTCAAGCTGTTTCTCTACTTCAGCTCTGAATAGTCTGAATTTTTCAAAACTTTCAGACTTATGCTTCATCAAGTACAAATAACCGTATCGTGAGTAATCATCAATAAAGGTTATAAAGTAGGAGTATCCTCCTAGTTCCTGAACACTCATTGGACCACACACATTAGTGTGTATAAGTTCCAATGTACTTGTGGCTCGTTCACCCTTTCCTTTAAAGTGTAACTTTTTTCCTTTTAAACAAGGTTCACAATCACCATAAGACTCCAAGTCTATTGTTCCCATGTCTCCACGCTTATGCAACTTGGTTAAGCGATCTTTGTTTATGTGGCCTAAACGGCAATGCCATATGTAGAAGGAATTCTCATTATCTAATTTAACTTTCTTCACATTGTTTATATTGTAAACTTCTGTTTTAGTATCAAGAATATAAATGCCGCCTTTCAACATTCCATAACCATAAAGAATATTATTCAAATGAATCTGACAATTATTATCCGAAAATAAAATTTCAAATCCCTCTGCTGCTAAACACGCAACAGATACAATATTCTTAGTAACACTTGGAATGTAGTAACAATTATTCAAAACTAAAACAAGTCCACTTGGCAAAACAAGACTAATGCTCCCTACGGCTAATGCAGCAACTCTGGCTCCATTTCTCACGCATAGGTCCATCTCCCCTTTTGCAAGTTTTCTATAGTTCCTTAGTCCCTGTACAGAAGTACAGATATGAGAACCACAACTACTATCTAATACCCAAGTGGATTCTCGCAAAAAGTAGCAAGGTTTTTAATTACAAATATACCTGAAGTAGATGCCTCTGTAGGCTTCTTCTTCAAATGCTCAGAAGCAGGAGCTTTGCAATCCCTCTTCCAATGTCCCGATTTCCCACATTGGAAGCAGACATACTTAGATGCCTTCTTTTCATTCTTCTTCTTACTGATTCTTTTCTTAGCACCCAGTGCCTGCTTCTTCTTTTTAGAGGCCTTGCCTTTTTCAACCAACAGTAGAGGTTTCTGATCCTTTTTTATCTGAGGTTCTACTGTTTTCAGCAAGTTGATTAATTCAAGGATAGTAGAATTAATCATGTTCATGTAATAGTTAGTCACGAAGCTTAAGTAACTATCTGTCAAGGACATCAACACAAAGTCAATGCTCAAGTCATGATTTATCTTGAATCCCAATCGATTCAGCTTCTTAAGGTATCCCAAGAGTTTCAGTACATGCTGAGAGGCAGAGGCACCGGCCTGCATCTTGGTTCTGAAAAGGAGCTTGGAGGTCTCATACCTCTTTGTCCTCTCCCTCTCCGAAAAGAGTTCTTCAAGATGGAGCACCATATCCTCCAAGGGCATGTTATCATGTTGTTTCTGAAGCTCAGAATTCATGGACCCTAACATAATACACATGGCAGTCTCACGATCCTTCTTGTGCTTCAACAAGGCATCATGTTCTACATGATCCTCAACATCAGGTTCTACAGAGAAAATTTCACTTAGGACATAGGCGATTCCCTCGGATCTAAGAACTATTATCACGGCTCGAAACCAATCAGAAAAGTTCGAGCCATTCAATTTGGAGTCAAGTAACATACAAAGATTAAAATTAGAAGTCATTTTCAACCTAAGATATAAGAAAAGAAAAGAGTTTAGATATTAGTTTAAGTACATGTATTTAATATGAGGACTTTTAATTAAATACATTTTCCTACTATTTTGTTTGAAATTTATAATAGCCTATTCTATTGAATTCATGAATTTTAGCCCAGCTAAATTTTCTAGTAGGTAACATCTATAACTAGTCTATTACAACCCCCAATTTTATGAGTTAAGTAATAATAGTAAGTCATAGTTGGAATCCCATTCCATTTGCATCGCATGCAGTTGCTAATTCATTCAAGTTCCCTAATCCCAAGGGACGTGTGCTCTTATATTAGCATCTCCTTGAATATGTCTCAGATCTGGGCCTAGCCCCTAATTTTATGGTGGATTAACCCAGCTCTGTTAAGGCAGACCCTATATCAAACTTTACAACCAGTTAATGTGGACTAGACGGAACGCTTTGTGTAGCACTTTGATAGCCCAAAGAGACCGTATTATAAATTTGAGTAAGGAAGACTACAACTTGCCTTAATATATTTATTTTGGGATTTTATTGGTGTTAAACGTCTCATCCAATATAGGATTTTATCAGATAGATAAAATTATAATAACTTGTATTAATTCAGGAAATTTTAAAATTAATTTATAAGGTCTAACCTTAGGTGGGATCATCTCTTTATTATAATTATTCCATCAACCTAGATTATATGCAAAATAATTAACACTTTTATTTGTTATATTTATATTGCATTTCCTTTAAGCTTTTATTCAATAAATTTAATTTATTACTTTGTTATAGAAACATATATAAATACCATCTTATATACTAGAAATAAATTAGTTCATATAAATCCCCCGGTTGGTCCATTCAAATTGCACCGATATAGGTTTTCAGGTAGGAGAGGGGCCCTATGAGGAGTAGACACCAAGTCCAAGCCTTAGCCAGAACAAATACGGGCACAAACTTGAAGACCAATGGATTCTGTTGAACTAATAAATTTCGTTCTTCCAATTCATGTAAATTGGGAGCATCTATAACCCATGTCATTTAAATAAATTATTGACACTTGTATAATTTGAGTAAGTTGAGCAGGCTTATTCAAAATTATTCATAACCATTTTCTAACCTTGAAATGAAAGGCACAAGTTTATATATATTGTTCCAAATAATTAAATAAATAAATCATTTTATTTAGAAAATAATATTTAGTTCGCTTCTAACTTAATTATGCACTAAATAGGCAAGCTCTGATACTATTGTTGGGAACTGACAGTCAAATTGAACATGCATAAGAGGCATGGCGGAAATTCAAAATTTTGTCCCTGTCCCCAGGAACTCCAATTAGTTGCATATAAATTAAATAAAGCCTTAATTAAATAATTCTCTACCTAGGTTAGCATGCTAAAGGACTAGGCATGCCATAATTCTAAATTATATCCCAGCATATTTATTTTATACTAAGCATGTTATAACTCTAAGTTATAACCCAAGCATAAAATAAACTAAGCATGCAAAAATAACCTAAGCCTAATTATTAAGCCTAAAAACACTTAAAGAAAAAGACTTAATAATTAAAAGAGAAAGAAAAAGAAGTTACCAGTTGAAGCGTGCTTGTGCAGGACCTTCTTGCACAAGCCTCCAATCGTAGGATAGCCTCTATCAGTATCCACACGAACCCCACCAACCAAAACTTTCCTAGGAGGAAGATCTAAGAAGCCTCGAATAGTTGCTAGACCACTCTAGAAGCCTCACCCAAAAATATAAACTAGCGGTGCCCGAATAAATTCAGGCTCCACAAAAATAACTTGCTCAATTACCCGAGAGATTAATTATCTCGCTTAGGATTTATGCTTTGGCTTGGTACAATTTGAAAGGAAAAGGGACAGCCTATATATAGGCTTGGGGGAGCATTTTGCTCCCCCTGGGAGCGATGTGGGATGGGAGTAATTACTCCCATCCCAGCATACACACACGTTGTGTGCACATGCAAGGCAAAGCCCTTATAGGATCCCGAAGTATTGAGCTGTTAAGGCTTAACCAACCCTTGTTCTAATGGAACCATTGGCTTGATGCTCTAGACCGTGAATAGAACTCGATTACCTTAAACGACTGTAGTACGCCTCTACAAAGGGTTTACCATCCCCTATTACTCGGAACGTCACTTATTCTTATGAGTTAATCCCGGTTAATGCAATAGTAATTTAGTGTGATAAATTCCTTCCATTCTTTAATATTAGTACCATCTGGTTTATTGGATTCGGTTAAAGTGTTAACCCACTAATAGCGAGGTTGCTCCAAGCTATCCTAGTTATTTCCTTATTACCGAAGTATATTGCCTTTTACCATGGTGTGTTTGACTAGAAACCATTTCTATCAAACACATACTCTGATCAGAGGTTTATGGCAATCATCACTTCAACAAGTGGCCAGGTACAACTCCTTAATATATCCGGAGCGATAGATTCTTTTCGACTACTCAGCCTACCAACGTGCTGTCATCACTATACCCGTAATCACCCGTAGCACCCTAAATTAATGAGTGCATAGTAATGACCCAAAGTACAGCAATAGCACCACATAAGGTAGCTAGCATCTCAAGTATGAAGACATTCGCAAAGCTTATTGCATGAAGATAAACACTAACGCATTGATATATATACCAAGTGTTTATCTTGCTGCGGTCTCCAATATATCTCCCAGATATATCCATGTGTCAAAATTAAGGCACCACCTTCAGTCTTTAAGAGATTAACTGCTTGGACCCTTTCCAAGAAAGTTGACCACATGCTAGTCTTTCCGTTTCATCAATATCCTTTCTGATTAAACTATGACTATGGATAGTTTAGACATAATCATAATTGCACATGAAACAGGCTACACCAAATATAGTCCAACTATAATTTCTCTGACTTCATGCTATGATATGTCAAGGTCTTTTGCATACATCAATGAATATATATTTAACCAGCTTTAATATGTATATATATATATATGTATACAAGCATATTGATATAAACAAAAGATTAAATGTATTTATTGATTAAACAAATTATTCGTACTATTATATAATTAAGATATATCGCCCTAATTGCCTTAAGGACATACATCATATCCAACAGTTCGGCCAAGCGATGCATGCCTTTTTACAAAACTCTGAAAGGGGTGAAGAATTTCATATGGACCAATGAGTGCGCCAAGGCGTTCGATGATTTAAAGCAATTCCTCTCTTTGCTGCCACTGCTGAGTCCACCCACCCCCGGAGAGTGTCTGTTTCTCTACATCAGCACCTGTAAAGAGGCATTGGGGATGGCCTAGGTTAGGAAAGAGAAGGTAGAACAATACCCTGTCTATTATTACAGTAAGGTCCTAAGGGATGCTGAGCTAAGATACCCTCGTCTCAAAAAAGGTGCCTATGCTGTCATCATCATGTCTCAAAAGTTAAAGCACTACTTCCAGTCTCACATGATTATGGTCAGAACTGACCTAGGTCTGAAAAAAATTCTCCAAAGACTAGAGTTGTTGGACACATTAGCAGAATGGGTGGTGAAGTCAGAATTCGACGTCAGATTTGAGCCAAGTAAAGCGATTAAGGCTCAGGCGTTATGAGATTTTATCCAAGAGGCCCTATCGCCTGAGCCAACCATTTTGTTGGAGGAAACGTGGAAAGTTTTTATTGACGAAAGTTTGACCCAAGAGCAGGGCGGCATAGGAGTGCATATGCGAGGCCCAAATGGAATATTCATTAATCAGGCGGCTAGACTCTCCTTCGCTGCAACAAACAACGTGGTTGAGTACGAGGTGTTCATCTTGCCTTACAGTTGATCGAAGTAATACAGCCGGACCGAGCTCATATCTATAGCAACTTAAAACTCATTGTCAATTAACTAAGGGGAGGATACAGCCTGAAAGATGCGATGATGCAACAATACCTCACCCTGGTATGAGCACTTATTACCAGGATAAAGCAGACAGGAACAAAGATTGAAATTTGATACATACCGTGAGCCAAGAATGCCAAAGCTGATAAGCTGGAAAAGGTGGCGTCAGATCCCAATGGGGATAACCTCATCCATTGTACGATTGGGAGCATTGACCAACCTAGCACTAGAGGGAGCGTGGTCCTAGTTATCTTGGGTGAAGAGTAGACGACGGATTAGTGGTATTCATCGATATGGAGATACCTGAAGGATTCTACCCTCCACAAAAAATTGTAAGAAAATCATTCCGAAACCGATAATCTTTCAGCCACCCTTGGAAGAAATGCCTCGAAAAAAATGATGCTAACTTTGTCTTGCATAAAATCTATGAAGGGATTTGTGGAGGCCACAAAAAGAAGGACACCGTAGTCAGGAAGGCCAAGCTACAGGGTTTCTATTGGCCGATGATGGAACTAGATGCCAAAGAGTTAATAGAAAAATGTGAGCCGTGCCAAGCATATGCTAAGAACATCAGAGCACCGCCCACAGAATTGATTGCTATCCGAGCGGCCTGGCCTTTTTCCATATGAGGGATGGACATAGTTGGACCCCTATGGGTTGAGTCTGAATCCATATCCATAATTTCCCCGAATCAAGTCATACAGTTCTTCAATAAGAATATCATTGCTAGTTTCGGCATACCCCACACCCTAATAACAGACAACATCACACAGTTTAATTTTGAAACATTCAAAGCATACTGCAGTGGACTTAGAATCAAACTTTGGTTCTCCTCCATTTCGTACCCTCAATGTAACGGCATGATCGAGGTAACAAATAAAACGATCATGGATGGAATTAAAATAAGGGTACTAAAGAGCGGATCAAGCTGGGTTAATGACCTTCAAAATATCCTCTAGTCTTATCGAACCACGTAAAGAATGGCAATAAGAGAAATGCCTTTCACCCTGGTATATGGAACCGAGGCTGTGGTGCTAGTTGATATAGGCACCCTCAATGAAAGAGTGTCGCACTATATTAGCCCCACCAGTAACAGCGAAAAGCTAAAGTCAAATCTAGATGACCTAAAAGGATGCAGAGACCAGGCATACACCGAAATGACCTCCTGCAAACAGAGGGTCACATCGGCCTTTAACAAAAAGGTAAAGCCCCGAAGTTTCCAACTAGGAGAGCTCGTGCTCTGATCAATTGAAGCATCAAGAACAAGGGCAGGTCAAGGCAAGCTCGGTATAAATTCAGAAGGCCCATTCAAGATCAGCTTAAAGATAGGGCTCAATACATATAAACTTCAAGATATGGAAGGAAAAATTTTGCCCCGGACATGGAATGGATCGACTTTAAGGAAGTTTTTCGCCAGGGAGTTAAACCTCCAGCAGTCATGGTAGTTTTATTTTTAATAAGTGTTATCATCGGTCCGATGTGAGTCGGTCTTGGTTGTCTTTATTTTGTTTGAGTCAATCCTATGTGAGTGTCAGTCGTAGGGTCAGTTGTTTGTAGCCTCTGGTGTCGGTCTAGGTCTTAGTATGTTTTTATTTGGATGTACTCCTCAACAAAGTTTAATGAAAGATTTAGAGTTTATTCAGCTTATCTTTAAGTGTTGCATAAATCCGATATGTAATAAGCGAGGCAACCCCAAGTAGGGTTCCCCCTTATAGAAAGAGAATAAATGCACAAATTCAACATGTAACGAATGAGGCGACCCCAAGCAGGTTTCCCCATTACATAAAAACTGATAATAGTAATAATAATAATAATTAATAAGGGCAATCGAAGCTTAAAAGGATTGTTCATTAGCCAACTTAACAAAATTTACACATTTTTGGGGGACTAAGATAAAGCATCATCCTTGGCCTCACCCATATCACTAAGATCCGAGGTAGCATACGAGTGATAAGAGATAACATCATCTTCATCTTCTTCATCCTCGCCTTGCTCACCCCCGTCCTTTTCATCGGCTTCCTTTTCACCACCCCCGAGGTTGAATAGACGAAGATCCTTAGACCAGGGTACTAGTTTACCATCGACCTAAGGCTTAGGAAGGAGGGCCAAGTCATCTAGCTCTGAGGCAGGGCACTTGAATTTCTCTTACACCTTACGAAGGAGATTAGAGTGGTAGGTGGCCTTGTAATGCTGCCTCCGATCTTGCGCTACCAAATCCTTCTTCTAAAAATGGTGGTTCAGAGCCTTATTATGCCTCCTATAAAAGTCACGGATCTCCTTCATCTCTTCCAAATTCTTCGTGGCCGCATCAGCCTCATCCTTCAGCTTCTGAACCTCAGCCTCCAGGGCACGCTTATATTACTTCAGGGCATCCAGCTCCCCTGCATGCTTCTGTTCGACCTCCTTAACCTTAGCGGCCATCAACTCTTGAAGAGCCTTTAACTCTTGCTCCTTCTTCAAGGCCTCCATTTTATAATCGTCCCTCTCCCTCGAGACTATAGTGAGCTTGAATTTAGGTACTTCCTCAAGCCTTGAAGAGCGTCGATCTCCCTATACTTCTTTACCAAAGCCCAATCAAATAGACTGCATCAGACAAAGCCTACACCAAAGCAACTTAACTTCATGATAGGGAAAGCAAAATAAGAAACAGCTGCAAATAAGAGCAAGACTTATGGAGATAAGATTAGCTTGATGGCAGAACGCCAGCTGGCCGACCTTTACCTTACGCTGCCGATCCACCTCCGACGGGAGATGCGTGATGCTAGTAAAATCCTGAACAACCAGGTCATTCTCCAGTTTCATGTCTGAGTCGATGGTTAACACCCACAGCTGAGAGCAAGGAAACGCGGGCATAAGTAAAGGAAGAGGTAACGTAAAAATTAAGGATTATCTTACATTGGGCGGTGACATATATATGCCTTAGTTAGGCCGAGGAGCAGTGTCTCTGGTACCAATAACCTCTTTTCCTTTATCACTAGCACTCAGCCTCAGCTTCTCTGACCTTAAGGCCTCATCGGTCGCTTCCGGGTTGGAATCAAGTTAAATAGCTTTAATTGGATTCTTGTTAACAGCCCTAACCCAGTTGGTCATGTCAACGACCCCATCAGGACCGGGCAAAGGAATTGATTCTACTCCCGTTGACTCAACAACCTCCCTCGAACCCCTTTCGGGGAGTGGATCGATGGGAAGTGGACTGAGCCGTCCCCATCGCATTACCTTCTTTGGCAACCACCGTATCAGAAACTTTACCCTTCCTCAACTTCCTCTTCTTAGGCCTCATCGCAGCTGTAAGAATGTCAAAGTAATTGCCTTGGTTAGACATACCTGCACATCAACAAAAATAATAAATCAATTTTGAATGGCGACTTTCATTACCTTGTGGAATGGTAGGCTCAACATCATCACCGCCCTCTATCCTCGGGACAAGTTCGACCATCTCGTCCTCCACTTTGACATACTTGCTATAATTGGTGGTCAATAAATGACCAACATCTGTCCACGACAACTTTGGGACCCTAATGCATGATGAATAACTCACAGTACAAGCTTGCTACTGCATTAATCGGCTATCGGGTCTCCATATAGAGGGATTGCCATGTTGAGTATTCCATTTTAAGGGAAAGGACCAGTAACTGAGCCTATAAAGGGCATTCTTCGGATATATTATCTTAGCATCGGTGTCCAAGTTAACCCAAAACCACTTCCTCTTGAAACTTTTAGCTGAATCCTTTTGATGAGCGAGCTTGTTCATCTTAAGCTGACCCTAACACCAATATAAACATATGCCCGCCCCTGTCTACGCCGAATGGTAAAACCATTGGAAGACATCGAGCCACAAGTTTAAATCTTGACATAACTTCGCAATTAGCAAAAGCTCCATAAGAGCATTTGGGGACACCTGCAAGGGGCAGACCTTAAACTCCCTTAGAATGGAACAAATCGGCCTACTCAGAGGAAGTTTGAATCCCCACTTAATGTGATGCTCAAATATAGCAAATGCATTATGAAGCGGCACATCCGTCCTGTGTTTCGGGGTTGGAATGGTTCCATCTGCACTGGGACGACCAACGAGCATAACCCCTGAATAGTGGTCAACCAGATCCTGACTGATTGATGCAGGAGTGCACACCGCAGCTTTCGTAGACATTGCAGTGGATTCTAGAACGTTGTTACTTGATTCAAGATTTATTATCTTCAAGCTAAGGTACGATGGAGAGAAAACAGTGCCATCGGTATACGCTTTCGCATGACGCTTTTTTGATTGAAACTTATACGACCTGTCCAAATTTTCGGATGTCCGGCCATAGACCGAGTGAGAAAGATATCGATCATAGACAACCTGAAGTGGAGGTGCAGGAATCAGGAAGGTCGAAGCAAGATGTAACGTCAAAGGAACCGATGCCAAAGCAGAGCCCGAGGCGGAGGTCAAAGCGGATGACGAGGATCTCGAACCGGACGAAGATGCATCATACAAATCCATTGTAATAAAAAATAAACTTATCGATGCTACGAAAAGCAGATGAAAGATGAGCAGAGAGAAAAAGTGAGAAGAGCGAGAGATAATGGAGGAGGAGCTGGCTCTGATATTTATAGAGAAAATGAGCGACAAAGTTTGAAACGTAGCCTCGAAAACTGAACCGTCAGGCAATTATGACCTAGAAAAGCCTAAATGATTGAGTTCTTAGCACGCCGAAGTTAAAAAGATACGCGTGGAACCCACGTGTCAACAAACACACCAATCAGAACACAACTAAAGAAACTACAGATTTGCCTTCCACAAGGGAAAGAGTCGACCAACGACCTTAAGTAAAGCAGTAAAAGCCAATTGATGCGACATAAAAGCACAACTTTATTTATAGAACATAAAACCAAGCTCACAATGGCAGAGCTCATAGCCTTGGTATGACTGACGACTACATTCGCAGGATGTAAAACCGAGCTCACAATGGCCGAGCTCGTGGCCAATAAAAAAGAAAATAAAATACCACCAGAACCCCCAGAGGAAGATTCTGAGTGGTAAGAAATGAAAAATAGGAGGAGGACAATAGGCTGAAGCGCCGATGGTGGTAGAACCCCTGGAAGCACAAAAAAAGTAAAGGAAGTACCTTTCGCTAAGGTGTGCAACGAGGAAGGTTCCGACGACACCCCCGCCGACCTCCGGACGCTACGTCCTCCCCTGGGCAAAGCCCACCACACTAGTGGCGTAGCTAGGATTTCACATTCAGTGGGTCAAAATTGTGTATAAAAATTTAAATTTAACTTAGAATAAAGTATAAATTTCACAATTAATATAATGGAGTCATCTTTATCCTTTAGATTAGGGTTCTTTAGCTAAAAATTGCAGCCGCCCCTGCAACACTCCCTAAAAAACTCAGACTGAAGACATCGGGGTAGGGGGGTTCCGGCTCCGGAGGGTCACGTGACCCATCTCCCCCCCTCTGTCTATGCCACCGCACCACACTACGTCCGCCCTTGGGCAAAGAAAAGTCTTCAAGCTGAACCGCTGACCCGATATGCAAATCATCTGGGGGTCGACGCCCCACCACCCAAACTTTGTGACGTATGATCGATCTACTAGATAAGGAAGTAAGGAAAGATTTCGGTAAAACAACCAGTGAGTGAATAATGAGAAACAACAGTTTACCCCGCCCCTATTTATAGGGGTAGAGAGAGTAAGTGCCTGCAATTAATGACAACAAATTCCAAGGTATTGGAAACACGCGTAAACAGCTGGCAGTTGGCAGTCAAAACGCCTATTCCAAAAAAATTCAAACATTTTTTCCCCGCCCAAAATTCAGTTGATAAGGGTGATCCCCAACCAGTGGCTAAACTTAAAGATCGGTCATCGCGCCTTCCGACGAGACAGGCATCATTTCAGAACCCAAAATGCTGCACGGACCCTCAAGAGTTCGAATCGACCTGAGGGGGACATCTCTGGAAACAGTTGTCTCAACGAGACCGACGAACCTCCTAAGAAGCTACTCGAATCCTCAAGAGTTTGAACCGACCTAAGGGGGGACATCTCTGGAAATGGAGACAGAACGCGATGACGAATTTTGTCTAGAGCATCTTCGAAATCTCGAAATAGACCCACCATAAGCATATGAGGCAGATGGTCTACCCTAAAGAGTCTACACTGACCAAGGGGGGACATCTGATAGCAAAGCATATAAAATCCCAACACCAACAAGGCCCAAAAAGCTCACTCAAGGAACTTGCCCACCAAGCTAAAGGGAGAGGAACACATGTCAATCATCCAGACATTCCTTAACACCCAAGGCCTGACATGTGGCAAGCATCCAAGGGGCACTACCCCCTATATAAGAGAGGCCACGTCGGATACCCGACCTGGCCCTCTAACAAGTTGTTGTCTGTGCAGGAATCTCGATCTAGGAAGCACCAAGCCGATCCTGTGTCCTGAGTCCCACGACATCATAAGATAATATGCTCAAAGTTAGTTTACAAAAAATATTGTCACAAGCCAATTTTTCACCATACAATTAAAGATTCATGCGCTATTTACACCATACTTCAACGTATGATGAGTTTATGATACGCCTGATGTAGGCGGGGGATGCAATTTGCCTACTGAGCCGTCAGAAGTGTGTTTAAAATTTTCGATCCATTTAAACAACATACTTTACCTTCCGCCGAAAATCTATTGAAACTTTACTCCACTTCAGTTCTATCATGTTCCATCACTAGATGTTATAACATATATATATGGCTGGTTGTCTTGATGATAAAAACAACTTTCAGCTATGTTATATATCTTTGATCTAGCATAGTGTCATGATATTTTTAGAAAGCCACAAGCAGCTAATAACGCAAAATACAAGTCTCTTGTTATGGTTATTTCATAAGTCCAATGGCAAAAATTCTATCATATGAAAAAGTTGCAAAGTTAGGTCAATTTCAACAACAATCAATTAAATTTGAATAAATAAGATTTAGAGTACTGTAAGCCTCCACAAACAACAAAGTCAAATTTCAACCCTTTATCACAATTTAACCACCGACTTAACTACCAAAAATACCAAACGATCAGTTAACAAGTGATTAGTTTGCTGTGGTTTCAAAAAACCACTGTACAAAGGCTCTTTTCCGGTTCATGCATTTTAGTATAAGCATCAAATTTTGAACTGCATTAGTGGCTGCAATTTAGCAGGGAGAATTTTGTAGTGGAGTTTTTCTCGTGGTTGATTAACATTTTTTTTATAATCGATTAATCTCAGAGAAAAATAAGGTTAACTTTGAGCTCTTCGTTAATCATGTGCATATTATATAATAGAAAATGCAAGCATAATTGAGAGGCAAAAAAACAGAAGCGAAGTTGCTTCTCTTGATTATTGTCATGCTCTGGTCTTTATCCAACAACTTTGTTAACGAATTTTCAATTTTTGAAATCTAAACTGAATTAAGTTGAGCTGAATTGAACTGAACTTATTTCAGTATAAATTTATAACTACGCATAGTTAAATGAAATGAATTAAACTGGAGTGGTCTGAGCTGAATTGTGTAGCGGCTCGCAGAAGCACATGGACACCACATATCCCCACACATGGTATGATATTGTCCACTTTGGGCCTAAGCTCTCATGGTTTTGCTCTTAGGCTTCACCCAAAAGACCTCATACCAATGAGGATATGGTCCATACATATAAATCATTCACTCTCTAATCTTATTAGCAACGTGGGATATTTATTAGTCCAACAAATTACATTCAATTGTGTCCAATAAAATATGGATGAGATCATTGATTACTTAGAAACAAGTGAATAAAATCAATTTTTCCTAGTGACGGTGAGGGCCTCTTGGTAATTCAACCGTAGAAAAAGTATAAAACGGCAAAAATTACAAGTAAGGAAATGGAAATGTGTATTTGAGTATTTGTACTAGTGTCCGTAAATGGGGCCTTCTTTCTTAGAAGCAGACTGATGGGATAGCTACGATTCAGGTGTTCATTCGTATATTGCCTTTATTTACTACTACTTACAATGAAAGCTGTCAGTTTGTTTTACTTAATTAACAGCTACTTTAAACTTCTTGAATATATTTACAAAAAAAACAAAAATTGTATACCAAATGTGTTTGTTTGTGATAAAAAAAAGTTGCTTTATATAAGTTTGAAGTAATTTAAAAATGAAATATTTACTCTATTACTAACAAACGGTAAAATATAAATACTCAAAATTCTTTTTAATTCTTTTTAATAGATTTTTCTATTAAATAAGTATTGAATTAACATTATGATAATTAACTTATAAGATAATTTGTTTAATTTAAATCAATACTAATTGATTTTAACCTTTTTAAAATAAAAATTTTAAATTGATAAATAAAATATTTAAATGTTGATATAGCATCATTTTAATGTAAATAAAATTTTAATGTTTAGAAAATTTGGACTTTAATAAGGAAGACCAAACTTAAGTACAATTTATGTAAAGAAAAAAAAAAGCAAGATTCGAATCCGGGTAGCTAGGGCGTTGAAGGCCCATCTTTACCATCTAGCCACGGCTTCACTAATGTTGATTATTACACGTATAATAATTATATATTTTATTTTATACTTATACTATATCCAAACTATTATTTGAGGCTCCCGAAAACTCGGGGCCCTGAGCGGTCGCTCCACTCGCTCCCCTTCACTACAAGAAATCAAGCTTTTTGTGACAACAAATGTTGTCACGAAAAGCAAGTTGTCACATATGACATTATGTGACAATAAATAGTTATCAGAGTGTCGTCGCTAATAACTCCGTTGAAGATAATATTTCATCAAAATGTTGTCACAAATAGTAAAGTATTTTTGTGACAACTTTTGTTGTAACTGAAAAGAGAAAATTATCGTCACAAATAAATTACTTGTCACATATAACACATCAAAATGAACTAAAAGTACATGACAATATAAAAAATTCGTCACGCAAAAATTCATTTGTCACAATAAAGTAGTCACAAATATTATATTTTTTGTGACTAACAATTTACTTGTCACAGTTTTTTATTAGTTACAACTCTTCTCGTCACTGAAAAGAAAACTCCTTGTTATAAATAATGTTGTTGTCACATACTATAATATTTGTGATAATAATTGATGTCACAAAAGAGTTCCGTAGTTGTCACACAAGTCTAAATGTGACAAGAATAGTTGTTACAAAGTTATCGTCGCTAATAACTCTAGATAATATTTTTAAATGTATTGTCACAAATATTACAATTTTGGTGACAATAATTTTCATGTCACGTAAAATTGATTGTCAGAATTAGAGCGAATTGTCACATTATACGACAATTTACTCAAAATGCATGACAACTATTATTTGTCGTCATAAAATACTGTCGTGGCAACTTTTTATTGTCACATAATATGTGATGACAACATTTTACATCAGTTACAACTTTTTTCTATCTCTATCTATCTGTAGTTACAACATTAACTTGGTACATTAAATATTTGTAACAACTTTAGATTGTAGGGAACTCAAATTTAGAGAAATGTCGTCACAAATTCTCAAAACACAATAACAATTTTATGAATATAATAATACCTTAGGAGTGTAACTAAGATACATAAACAAGGTTATTAATAAAGAAATAGGAATAAAGTAAAGTGATGAAAAGTTTTGACTATAGAAATGAAAATTGATTACGAATCAAATAAGACCAATCTAAACTCATTTTTACACAAATATATCAGTGAAAAGCCACAAGACAAGAACTCCTAAGAAAAGGAGTGTATAAGCCTCAGGCGAGCCCGTAACAACTATGCATAGAGGATACACTTAGAACCATCTTCACTAGTATTGAGAAATAAACAAAAACTATGCTTCAAAAGATGATTTCATGATATTATAAAAGATGATTTCATGTAAACCAATTTTAATTTAACAACAGAGATAAACTGGAAAAAAGAGCAAACTAGAAGTCAATTAATACCACTTCTCCTACAAGTTCGTGCATCATTACAAATTCAAATCGACCACCCCAACCATGAAATAAACCGAACCATCTTCACTTACAATTATTTTTCCTAGTTATAGTAAGATTTTATGTTTAATTGAAGTGATTATTTCCTATATGAGTCTGTTTTTCAGATTTTATGTTTAATTGAAGTGATTATTTCCTAGTTATAGTAATTTTTCGAAAATACAATCTTACAAAAGCATCCATAACTACAAATTTTTCAATCTAACTTAACTTTCACATATCTGCCAAACCCCAAACCTATAACATGCAAACTGAAGAATTGAAGTGATTATTTCTTAGTTATAGTAATTTTTCAAAAATACAATCTCACATTAGTATCAATTCCTGCAACCAATGCCATACCATATTTAAGTAGATATGAGGATATTAGTCAGCTTTCTCATACAAAAAGAACAAGAACTTAAAAAATTTAGTCAATTAGTTTCATTATTGAAGTCCAATAATATTATATTAAAAAGGGCAAAAAAAAACAACACAAATCTGTTTACTTGCTCACTCGTGAACAATTGGTTTCATTCCAGTCTTAACCTCAAAATAATTGACCGGATTTTATTAAAAAGTAATGAATAAATACAGCTAAATGGACCACACAGGTATTTGAAGTACTTACAACATTCAAACCCAATCCAATAAGACACCTACAATAACCAATGCCATGACAAGTACAGAACAACAAAATCTAGACTTTATTAAAACAACACAGAAAAAACCAATCAAGTTATGCCTATACAGAAACAGGGTCACTAGCTTGCCATTTAACAAGACATTATTGCTAAAACCTCAGTAATAAATAACCAATTAAGCACAATTAAACAAACCCATAAAAATTCAAAGCTCCACATATCAATTGCCCAGAAAATAAAATTAATTCAAAGTTTGGTAATTTTGCTGACCTACTTGAGAGCAAGAGCAAGGCGTTTTCTGTCGAGTTTTCCAAGACTCAGGTCACCTGGATCTGAAATATGGTGCATTTAGTAAAGTATCTTGACTTAAGAGGAAATTAAGAGCATTAACAAAAAAATTAAACAAAAAGAAAAGATAAGAGATATAAGAAGAAACCTCATTATCAACAAGGTCTCCAAAGAGACTCGGATCGCGATAGCAAAAGAGGCTCTCAAGGATGGCTTCAAAAAACCCTAAAGAGACATAGAGAGAAGTCTACTATGCTCTAGGTTAGTAGAGAGCGAAGTCGACGGCGAAGGAGGCGGCTAAGTCCACGCCATAGGCACTGGCGAAGGCGACAGGGAAGTTGATGACGAGTAAGAGAAATATAGAGGTTTAATCATGCAGATATTCACTTGCACTTGACAATAATGTGGTTAAGAATCTGTTGGATGTGGGTAAGCGTAGCTCAAGTGTGCCTAGCCTTCTTCTATTCGTTTCTGCATATTCTTCTTCCTTAGTTGAAACTCCTCAGCACATCTTGAAGGCTGCAAATGCTCTATGCGCACATGAATCCTCTTCTTAAGGACCTTGTTACGCACCTGAAAATAGAATATGCAGCTATTTTTTAACAAAATTTGAGTAAATGCTCTTATATTAATAAATAAACCCCATTAGGCCCAACCCACCCAAGATGTGGTTCGAACTTGTGAACTCCAGAGTCACAAATTCAGTCTCAGCCACTAGATTAAGACATCAACCATAAATATGTAGCTAAGTATGAACAAGCAATAGATAAAGCGAAAGGTAACGGTTAAAGTGAAACAGCGTACATTTGAAGCAACAACACCACATCGATTAACTCAATAGTTCATGAACAGATACTAGAAATGGCAAGTAACTTGGGGGTATCATTTATGCCACCCAATAACAAAACACATACATAACTCACAGTGTGTTTTTTTATGTTTGTGTGAATTAGCTAAAAATTCTGTAATTTTGATTTCTGCAATTTGTGTATGTTCATGAATTATCTGGATTTATTTTCACTAAATCAGATTACTGGCTAATGAATTCAACAAGGAAATGTCACAAAGTATTGAACTTCACTGAAAAAATTCAGATAATCCATGAACGTAAAGCTAGATATACACAAATTGCACAAATCAAAATAGCAGAATTTTTTTTAGAATAATGTCGTTAAGAATCTAGTGGATATGGGTAAGCGTAGCTCAAGAAGATATTCGTTTTTGTATGATTATGTGCCTAGCCTTCTTCTACTCGACAAAGAAAACAATGGTGGAGCCAGGGATTTGAAAATCAAAAATATTGTAAGTAAATTAAAGGTTGAGTACTGAAGCTGTAGAAAACAATGGTGGAGCCATGGATTAAGTAATAAAAAATACTGAAGCTGTAGAAATTTAGAAGCCCTTTTTGCTGATGAGAAAAACCTAAAGAAAGGTTTAAGTACTTTTGGACAGATCACTGACTTTTTGTTACTGGTGAATTGAATGTGCTGATTAGACTGCATGATATGTAACGTGGGCAATTTGCTAATCTATATTTAGAATTAAGTCGATATGGATATAATTGAATGACATATGTCATGATCGATGTATAAGATGCTATTTTTCTAGTTTTTCCTGATATTGAAATGCTTAAACTCGTGAGAAATGAGTAGAGAGTGGCTCATATGAGTTAAATTAGTGTTCTCGAATGATTGGCGATACAAATGAACTCATGGACTTGCTCATTTCTAAAAATATCCCTATTTCTTTATATTTTTCTAAGTAAGATCATGATCTCAGTTTAGTTTCAAACATGACCTTATCTCTACCAATAAGGGTTGGACCAAGTGGTAAGCGGCTTGGTATCGCTTAAGCAAGGTCTCAAGTTTGAGTCCTAGTGAATGCTGAAAATCCTTATTGGGAGACTCACCCACCACAACCAAGTGCACGATCCGGGTCGGATCTAGATGTAGTCGGAGCAAACTCCGGTGAACCAGATGGGCAACCAAAAAAAAACATGACCTTATCTCTTGAATCATGCAATTTGAGCAATTCAAGTTCTAAAACTCATAAAATTAATCTACTCACTCAAATATTCCCTAAATTTACAGAGATGTTCTTAATACTTATATAAATAATTCACTTGTTTATGATATATCATAATTATATCTCCAGCATCACCAAAATCAGATAACAAATTCAGATAAATACCTTACTCTTGCTCTTCTTCTAATGTTCTTTCTCTTCTTCGTCCTCTCCTTTTCATTTTCTGATGGATAAGTATAAAAAATAGTCAATGAAAAAGAAGATAATATGCCTAGAAAAAATATACATCTACGAACATTCAAGTAATTCTATTTAGAATATAGGTATATGAGACAAAAATGTTGGAAGCTCTTAACTAGCTAAAGTTAACATTTGATATTAATAAAGTTTAATAATGGATTTATTTTGTATAAATCAAGCTGTACAACAGTTCAAGGGCTAGTTAATAATTTGTTAGGTTAGTTAATAATTCATCCTTATTAAAGGCTATGCATAAGGAAATAGTGAAAAAAACACAAGTTTGCTGACATAAAGCATTGCAGTAGATAATGAGCAAACTCGACGAGCAAATCAGGATGTCTATGCAAAAGAAAGTAACCTGCACCATATGTATATATACCCAATCAAACCAATTTCATTGTAAATAATAAAACAATATGTGGTTGTGAGAAAATAAGTAATTAGATAGATACCTCTTGGTGTAGTTGAGTAAGAGGTATATCCTCCTTCCTGTACTTGCTCAAAATGTCCAAAAATGACACAAGTTTGTAATTTGTTCATATATTATATCGTACTAGTTTCATGAACATCTAACATCATACTAGTAGGACTAATAGGTGACATTTTATACTATAAAATGTAAATTGATTTCGAGAGAATGTTCTTTTCCTTGTATTGTTTTCTCATTGCTTATTTTAACTTAGCTAAACAATTATTAGCTCATTTTTGTGGTTTAAGAAAAGAAGACTAATATTTTAATTTTGTAAATTGAAAAGTCTATAACCAATTTATATAAGCTGAAATCAACATGGTCTAGGCCAAGTAACGACTATGATCAAATGGCAAATAGATGCTATAAATGTGCACCAGAATTTACTTTATTTCATGGTATTTGAAATCTGTAACTTAAAGACCCAATTCACAATAAAAATGAAATCAACATGGTCTCGGCCAAGTAACAACTACAATCGTAAGCAACAGCTGCACAACCACCACCTATGACTATGATACCAATTGGTGATTGAAAAATTCTTTCACAGAAAAAGAACTCCTCATATACATACATTCTAACTAAAGGCAATGGGGGTATTGTGGTGAGAAGAATAACAAAGAACTATTTTTCTGTGACCAAGCACTTGTTTCGATCTTCAACCAGTCACAACTCAATAAAAATTCAACAACTTTCAACAAAAATATGCATGAAAAAAAAAAGTAAATGGACTTTCTTAAACATTAACTAATAATGGAGACTTAAAGGCACATATGTCAGAATTAGCATTTGTATTACTAGCAGTAGAAGTTATTTTGAACCACGAAGTACTTAAGAATCCATCATTAATTTGATCAAGGCTACGAAAATGGAAAAAGCTGACTTCAGAAGACTATCGATGTTTTTTTAGCTACAAGCTAGCTCAAAATTTTTATGGAGAATTTGTAATGCTAAAGAAAACAAAAACTATATGTATGGGTACAAAATCGTGTTTCAGAGCATGAAATAACCAAATGGCACATGCTATTCCAAATTTGAAATGGAAAGCATCATATGTTTGACTATGCTCATCTTGATTCTAAAAAGTTCTTCTATAGAAAGGAAAGAAGGCAAAACAAGACAACGGAAAAAAAGTCAGGTAGCACACTGATGTGTTTTAGTGCAAAGGCAGTCCAAAATAAATGATTCATAGTTATACTAATAAGTAATAACAACAGTATTACTCATTTAAGTTGTATTTGAAAAACTAATAAACATTAAAGAAGAAAGCTATTTGCAAGAGCTTAAAAGAAACTAAATATATTTTAATAATGAGTGTTAAGCAGCACAAAGGTTAAAAGAACAAGGAAATAGTTTCTAACCGGACAGCATGCTCTGGAAAGTATTTTCCCGATTGTTTTTGCCTGAGTGAATGCAGGTCTCCTCCAGGGTAGAACAGAATGGCTTAGATTGCATATAGTTGTTGTCTTCTCCATTATTAAAACAGAATGGCTGCTTACTTCACTCTCATTTACTCCATTGTTCTTAATACCACAACTCCTAAGAGAAGTGCTCATCTCTGTTACTTCTATCTCGCCAACCAATTCGATTGTGGGCACTGCTTGAGACTAACTCCCATGAGAGTTTTTCTTGTATTTCATTCAAATCTTCTTCCTTGGGAATCAGAGATTTGGAGATTGGAAAATTTGCAGCAATTCCAATAGGTTTTTCTTCCTCATTAGGAATCGAAGACTCAAAATAAGGCTCAGTAATAGCAGGAGTTGGAAGAAGAGTATTATTTCTTCTATTTCTACCCTATCTGAACTTTAGATACCACTGATGCTAATACTACTTATAACCCAATTACAGCTTTCAGAACAGATTCAGTTTTCATGAGTTTTACAAATCCTTTGATCATACCACTACCTGATTCTTCCACAATAATACACCTACAATTATAAATGCCATGAAAAGTACATAACAACAAAATCTAGACTCTATTAAAACAGAAACATGGTCACTAGCTTGCCATATAACAAGACGTTACTGCTAAAACCTCAGTAACAAATAACCAATTAAGAACAATTAAACAAACCCATAAAAATTCAAAGCACCACATATCAATTGCCCAGAGAAAAAATTAATTCAATGGTAATTTTGCTGACCTTATTAAGAGCAAGAGCAAGGCGTTTGCTGTCGAGTTTTCCAAGACTCAGGTCACCTGGATCTAAAATACGGTGCATTTAGTAAAATCTCTTGAATCATTGGCTTTGTCATTTTTGAAATCTTAAATTAAGAGCATTAACAAAAAAACTAAACGAAAAGGAAAGGGAAGAGATGTGAGAAGAAACCTCGTTATCAACAAGGTCTCCAAAGAGACTCGGATTGCGACGACAAAAGAGGCGCTTCAAAAAACCCTAGAGAGACACAGAGAAAAGTCGGCGGCGCTCCAGGTCAGTAGAGAGCGAAGTCAACGGGAAAGGAGGCGGCTAAATCCACGTCGTAGGCACTGGCGAATGCGACAGGGAAGTCGACGACGAGTAAGAGAAATATAGAGGTGGGAGAGAAGATGCAATCGATGGAGAGAAAGAGTAAAGGAACCTTTGTACTTTTCAAATTTTTTTTATGGAATGTATTTAGTTGATGGTATATTCTATGGTTACTTTGTTTACTTTAATCATTATTTTACTTTTTTTATTAATAAATTAAAATAACCATCACTCATTTTATGTTAGAAAAGTGTAAAATAATGAATACTTTATAAAAAATAAAGTAATCATAGAATGCACATTAAAATAATGGCGTGTTTCACCCCCCTAATAATAATAATAATAATAATAATAATAATAATAATAATAATAATAATAATAATAATAATAATAATAATAATAATAATAAACGTTTAAAAATAATTTTATGTCATTATGAAATAATATAATAATTATTAAAAGGGATAGATATAAAAGTGATTAATTTTTATTATATTTTTTAAATTTTAATTTATAGTAAGGTTTTAATTTTATTTTTTAGTAATTAGTTATAAAAAAATTTATATAAGGGAAATAATTTTATTTGTTAAAAGTGAAAAATATTTGTATACTTAACATATTATTTATTATAATTTGTTAAAATATTTAGGGTATAGGGTTAAGTGTTTGGGATTTGGGGTTTACGGTTAAGGGTTTAGAATTTAGGGTTTAGCTTATAGGGTTAAAGGTTAATGGTTTGGGGCGAAGGATTAGGTATATCTATTTAGAGTTTTAAAATTATTATTATTAATTATTATTATTATTATTATTATATTCACAAGTATATAAATAATTATATAGTAAGGTTTAATTTTATAAAAATCACTGATATAATTCTTTAAATAAGTTGTGAATTTCTTATACATTTTCTATGGCTTTTATTTTTCATTTTCTCTAAATTTTTTACTCTTTTGAATGTACTCCAGTTCTATTATTGTTACAAAAACCCCAGTTCTATTATGGTACTCTACTTTTCATACAAAATATAACTTTTATACATCTCCCAAATAATATATTTTTTACAACAAACTATCTATGCTGTCACGCATATAGTTTTTGTGACGATAAAAAAATTATTGCCACATATTGAATAATTTAGTTACATCGGCTACTTGTAACATAAGTATTTTTTGTTTCAAGTTAAACTTATTGTAATACAAATAATAATATTTTGCAACTATCTTTTTGTGTTGTCACATGTATAGTTTTTGAGACCATGAAAATTTATTGTCACATATTGAGTAGTTTTAACTTTTATTTGTAACATATGCATTTTTTGTTTCAACTTTAACTTATTATCACAAAACTACCGAACCATTTGCAAAAAACTTTTTATGTTGTCACATATATTATTTTTGTGACAGTAGAAAGTTATTGTCACATATGAAATATTTTTAGTTACAACTGTAACTTGTAACTGAAGTATTTTTTATTTCAAGCTAAATTTATTGACACGAAACTAATAAATTATTTGTAACAAGTTATTTATGTTGTCACATAAATAATTTTTGTAACAACAAATATTTTACTGTAACAATTTCTAAATTATAGTTTACAATTAAAGTTGTAACTGAAAAATATTAGTTACAATCTTAAAAAATTGTCACAAAACATCTATTATATGTGACAATTTTATAACAAAATTTTAGAAAACTAAATTTTGTGACAATAAAAATTTTATTGTAACAGATAATAGCTTTTTTGTGACAATAATTTAGTGACAGTGAAATTGTTGTCACACTTAAATTGTTTTCTCGTAGTGCTTATTGGCCGGCGGCCCTGATTGCAGTCAATGTCAACTATCCATTCAATTTCAATAGCTGAGATTTAGTTTTAATAGGTTGTGTGGTCCACGTTACAGTCAAATCTCATCCAATAATTGGAATTAATTAAAATATACAACTTTAAAGAATCTTAAAAGGACCGCCTTTTAATATAACAAACAAATGATAATATCATTACATATTCTTCGGCTCAAGCACTTCATCCCCATTAAATAATGGGGTGTCTGCTCGATCCAATGTCATCTGCTATCATTGCTAGTCTCTTTTATACCAATTTTACTAATTAATTCCCACGTAGTTATTTTTTATTATTATAAGTGAGTAGAAACGGTCTGTTAGTGCAATTTTAAAAAGTAAAAGCTGAAGTTTTATTTTAGGCTTTATTTTTTTCAATTTATTCAAAAAATTTTAAACTAATAAATACTTATTTCAATATAATTATATATATATATATAGTACTAATAACTATTATTAAATATTAATAAATTATGAACTGAATGAATTATAAATTAAAAATAATGGAGCCGAATCTCAGATTGATGTAAAGAAATTGGTTAAAAGAAAACAGCAGTGATTAATAAGATGAGAAAAGTAAACAAAACAAAAACAAACAAGAATCATAATTTGATAAGATATGACCTTTCTTTTAATTTATGTTCCTTTTTTGGGGGGCTTTTAGTTTAACTTAACCCGTACGTTAATACTGTTGAAATCAAGACACTGACGTCATCCCTACCCCTCATTTTATATACACTGCTTTGCTTCCTTCGTCCTCTCTTTCTCTTGTCCATTTCAGTGTCTCTCCAAAAACTGCTTTCTCTTTACATTTCCGTCACTGTTTTATTTTTAACTTCTAGTTCCACTCCATTTTTTATAGAGCTGACGGTTAAATTTATAAACCAATTAAAGTTGTCTTGAGTTCTTAATTGAAAGTATAGACTCTACACTATTTTAAGTTAAGATCTAATGTTCGCGGGCCGGGCTATTCATCGAGTCCGACCTGATCCTCTCAAATGAGTCGGATTTGGACATTCATTTTATCATAAGATCCCACCCGAGCACACAAAAGCATGAAGTTTTATGGGCAGACGTGGTTTTATATGAATATACCCATGTCTGGCCAACAAACAAAATTATATATGTTTATATCATATTTGATAGGTTTTTACAGATCTTCATATTTTGACATACTAAATTTTTAACTATATATAAAAAAAATTGACTAAGAAATATAATTGTATGAAAAATTTAAACATTTTTTATATCAAATGTAATTTTTTTTCAATTTAATTTATAAAATATAAGAAAATTAGGCTCGAGCCCAAAGTTCAAAATTATAAGCTTGGGTTAATATTTTTAGTTTAAACCCGGCTCGGCCCGACAAACAGGTATAGATCTCAAATTCAACTTATAAGATATGCATAAACTTTTAATTGGTAGAAATCTGTAAACATTAAAGAAAAGACCAAGGCTCTGTTTGTTTCAATTTATTCAGATAATACTAAACTGATAAGTACTTATTTCAGTGTAATTTTATATGTATGCAATAGTTATAAAATACTGATAAGTATTGAATTGAATGAATTATAAATTGAAAAGAACCGAGCCTAAGTCCTTTGATACGGAAAATGAATTTCTTCTACAAACTTGTTTGAATGTGCAACATAAACTTGGTATACATGGAAGGGAAAGAATCTCTTTAGATGAGAATGGAAATGTGTAACGCCGGTTCTTTGTGCACAACAAAGGAGTCCTGTAATTTGTATAAAACCCAGTTGGTTGATCATTATTTGTTCCAATATTCAATGATCAACTTTTGAAAGAAAATAAAATAACAACAATCAATATGCCTAAATTCAAATACAATGGACCAAAATGATAATCTGATTAGACCAACATTAAATTATCCCATTGGGTCTAAATCTCAAGGTTGTAACTATGGATATATAATTTAGAAAGATTGAATTGGCTGATTACAACAATGTCTCAGAATCAGAAAGAGGAGCAAAAATAACTACGGCAAGTGTATGCACAAACTGGTGCCATAAAAAAGCAATGGCAGCCAGTGGTTTTGATTACTTTTAAACAAATGCCAGGGTTGCACAATATCACAAATAATGTTACAGTTAAATACACAAACCGCCGGTTCGATCTTAATATCTCGGTCTTTCGTCCATTTAATCGTACATGCCTTCCTGTTCCCAAACGTCCACAAGAAAGTCTATCATTTCCTGCCATTTGAGATCAATAACAATAAGAAACCATACTCGTTTAGGAAATCAATCAATTACTGATAGAACAAAAAGGAGCGAGAATTACGGAGAGTGGAATGGGATGGGGGAACGGTTTGTTGTTTCCGAGTAAAGTCTCGTAAGTTGCATTCCAACTGCAGCAAAGCCACAAGTTTTTAACCATGCACTGACACTGACTGCTGAAAATAACCATGCAACTTCTTTGTGTAAAATAATAGCTTCATGTGTAAATTTATGCAATAGGTCAAAACTAACACTCCTTTGTGTAAAATGATAGCTAAGGAGTATCCATAGAGAAAATAATAGCATGAGATTTCTCATTCATATTTGAGAGCAGTTTCGGTGCAATATCTGTGGTCAATTAGCAAAGAGAAATAGAATTGACCCAACAAAGACAAGGCCGTACCGCCTCATTCTCTTTAAAAGGAAAAATTGTGTTTAAATTACACGCAATTGACTTCCAAGTTCTGCCATTTGGACATCATTAAGTTGCCACGCGCACGGGCTTGATCAGATTCAAGCAAGAAAAGTTCTATACAACTTAGTAACTTACGTTATCACTTAAGTGGCGTTTGGTTCGAGGAATGGCTATTCCATAGGAATATAATAAAAAATGAATGAAAGAAAGAATGTAAAATATGATATACTATTATTTTGGATCCATCATAATTATTGGAAAAAAAGAATTTGTATTCCAACCCTTTTGGAATAGTATATCTAGGTAAAATGAGTGGATTTGTATTTCACCTCAATAGAATAGCTATTCCATGAGTGACTATTCATTGTCTTTAAACCAAAATAAACAAAAGCGAGTCATTTCACGTTTCATACAATAGCTCCATGTTAATGTTACAGGAACTGGTCCTAGCAATTGCAACATATCAGAATTTTGAGAGCAACTCACTTTAATTTTGGTTCTCGAGGCTGCTGTGCTTGCTGGCTGGACCGTTTATCTCCTACCCAGCGCTGTCTCGTTTGGTTCCACAGAAGAAGACCTGCAATAAATGCAAGACTCACGAGAGAGATATATAACATCAAATCAAATCTAATCTAAAACAATATTTTCGAAAAAGAAACAGCATGAGAGCCAGGGAAGGTACGAAATTTTGTAATTTCGAAAAGATACCGAAGAAAAGAAAGAGGTCAGCAGCAAGAGGGGAAATTATACAATGGACCCGGTCCTTCAGTCCCCTTCTCCCCGCATGAATGACATGTATCCCAGAAATGAATAAAATAATAGAAAGTAATAGCATAAAGTAGTTTTTGGTATACATGTCATTCAGCAGGGGAAGGGACCAAAGGACCCAGTCCATTATAAAATTTCTCCAACAATAGAGTTGTCTAAGGGCCAGTTTGGTATTGCTTTTTAAGCTGCTGTGAAAATGAGTTGTTTTCACAAACTTTTAACAGAACTACATATTTTGGCTTTAAACAACACATTTTGATCCTTCATACTAATTAATTATAAACTGTCTTATTTGTTCCAAAATAAAATCTGCTGCTTCTAGGAAAAACTTGAAAATGGAGCTTTTCAAAAAAGCTGCTGAAAAAAGATTAGCCAAACTGGCCCTAAATATATAAAATCACATCGACAAAAGTTGGTATCATTTGAAAAGCAACAAAGGATACCATGATTAACATATTCAGAAGGTGCATTAGTGCTACTAGAGCCACCCTGAGAATCAAGGGTCTGGTTGAGAGTGCTAATTGACGACATGCTTCCCTGTGACTGAACTGCACTGTTGTCCATGTCACAAGTGCTGGTAGTCCAAAAATCCTCGGATATGGTAGGTTTGTTCACTGTCTGCCCTGGTGTTTTTGATCCCTTTGAATGTTCATCTATTGAGGTAATTAACGTGGGCTTTTTGCAGCATCCAACACAATTACTGCTCTGTTGCAAATCACATACAATCATCTGATTGACAAATACAAGTATGATACAGTCGCGAATATAAGATACGCAAATAGTAAATACAAATAAATATCTGATATCTCCACAAGGCTAAACACGCATGTAACTGATCAACCCGACAATATATTATGCACATTTAACTACCATAGCATTTTGCATTCAAATAAAAGAAAACATCGAACATCCAGGATTCAGATATATCCAAATGGGTCCCAAAAGTTGAAATTTTATTCAGGTTGCATAGGCATGCAAGACCCTTAGGATGTGAACTTAGAGCGAGCATAACAAAAACATGCTAAGTGGTTCTACATTAGCATCTAATTAAAAAGATTTTATTGCTATTGAAAATAAGTGTAAAGCTCCTGATTCATGGGCCAGTGGCACATAAAAGTAATCATTCTGAACCCATAAATGCATTGCAATTATGAAGAGATGGGCATTAAAAAATCAGAAACTTTTCAATAGCAAGATCCAAAGCACAAACTTTTAACCTTTTTACAGGCTTTCATGTAGCCCTGAAATCTCCATACACCTGCTGCTGTTGTTAGAAAGAAAGGATCCTATAGGTACATCTGAAAAAGATGAAACGTTTTTTATGCCAAATTATGGAAAAGAGCAAAATGATGACTTTTCAGTTTTATCTAGGCTTTTTTCAACTCTTGTCAATTTTCCGATCAAGCCTATGCCTTCGCTATGGGATGTTAGTAACTCGACAAGTCCTCGAGAAAACCTAAAACAAGGTGTAAGGCAGCCATCCTAATCTCCTAGAAAATTTTACTGGTCAAGTATTTTCTGAAAGCGGTCCAGCACATGCATAATGCTTGACAAACCAACAAATTGATCTTTCAAACAAAAGAATTGGTTTTAGCTAATGATCACTTGGGTTGGCAGGTAGGCACATGATTGACTTGCTTAGAAACCCCACATAGTTTGAATGATGGTTTGCAGAAAGCTCCAAAGTCAATGCTCCATGGATAAAATGTTTAAAATAAATTAAAACTTTATAAAAGAAACAAAAGGTTAGAGCAGTACAAGAAAGAAAGTTTCCATTACCAGTCTACCGAATAAGCTGTCATTTGATTATAGAGGAATATCCTTTTCGAAGTACTTTCAGAAGGACCCATAAAATGGTTCAAGCAAATAGAGGAAAAAGAAAAGGTGTAACATCATTTGATTGACTAATTCAAATGTCAACCCAGACTGTAAGAAAATAATGTGTGTTCTTTATGTGTTCTTTCAGTCACTGTAATTCCAAGTTTCATGGTGATGAATTTTTGTATTTATAGACTTATGAGATTGGCCGGATATATACAAGGAAATCGTATAATTCCTCCAACCAATGCACAAAGATTCTACAAGGGAAACATGACTGACCTAAAAATACAACAACCACTATGTTAATGTAAAAAGATTTTGTGGTACCTATAGTTAGGAGTTTCACCAATCAAATGCAGAAAAGGAAAGACAACATTTTAGAAGATTGAATTGAAATACAGAAATTCTGAATACTGGATAGTGGATAATCGTGTGGAACAAAGTTGGACTTCCACAGGGTGGATTATCATGAAAAATAAACATCTACCAACTAATCAACAACAATTTTTCTCAGCTAAAAACAAGCATAATCTATGAGCTATATAATGGTTACTGATAAGCACCTACTTATGTCCTAAAATGAAGATTTCAATACTAATTATTCGATTTACAGGGCAATAACCAGTCCTGCAAACAAGGACTTGACTCTCCAAAAAAAATCTCTGAGAAAAAATTGCCAAAACTATCAGGAAACCAAATAATTCTCGTCTCAAAGTCAATCCAAGTGCCCTTCAAACTTCTAGGATTTCACAACTGTACGAGCTAAGCAAAGTTGGGCAAAAATCAAAACACAGTCAATACAACTCACTACTACTCTTTCAACTATTTTACTGAGTCTAGATTGACAGCATAAATCTCTCCCTCGAATAACACAAACACAATAGATTAACATTGATAACTAAAAGATCACAAAACAGCATAAAAACCTAAATTCAGAGTAAAATATTGAAAAAAAAAAAGAAAAATAGAAATTGCGAGTCCAGAAAGAAAAGAAAACGTACCCCATACATGCAGTAGATGAAGAAGACAGCGTTGAATCAGATCTTAGAGAAGAGAAAGGGAATCCAATTCCAGAAGAGAGAAAGACCAGATAGCCCTTTCAATCAACAATACAAACAAGTGGAGAGCTTCACTGTAACGTAATGTGTAAACTGGCAAAGGGGGTTTTGTTTGGTTTCCTTTATTTTTTTTTAATGAGAACATATTTATAAATGAATTTAAATTAAATTAATTAATTTGGATTGAATTTATCTAATTATAAATTCAAGAGAATACTACTTATTTCTAATGTTATCAAAATCGTAACGGATGTTATATCAGTAAAAATTTTGGGTATACGATATTACTGATATATTAATATAGTTGGTAATTTTATCAGACATCATACTGATTTTTTTCAACATTTTATGAATTTTTTTAATAATTTAAGGGTCTTTTACAATGCTTTTAAATGTTGTTATAACCATTTTTTGAAAAACAGATTTTAAGTTACACCATACCTTAGTTATAATCAATTCACAGTAAAATAAGTACATTTCTACTGTAAACTAGATTTAATTTTTTTTTAGAATGATGTGTAATTGGACCAATAATAACATGGCCTAAAACTTGTTGGCTGCCCCCCTCTATTCATTTATATTTTTTGTTTTTTTCCTCTTTCGTTTTAGTACTTTCTTTTAAGAAAATTTCAATTACTTTAGTCAATTCCATTATACCTAAATTATTTATATTTTAAATATTGTATTTCTACGTAAATTGACCCAAAATCCATCATTTTCTAATACCGAATTTTTAGTTGGACTGTAACCTTTTATATTTTATTGTGAAATTTTGCCTAGACACCCTAAAACATATGAGTTTAGGGCAGTTTAGTTATGAGTTTTTTCAATTAGTTGTGAGTTTTTCTAATTATTTTTAACAGTTTTTTTAAAAAGTTTCATTTTCAAGTTTTTTCTGAAAACTACATACTTAATTTTGAAATAAATAAATCAGACAATTTCTAATTAATTACTATCAAAGATTAAAATATGTTGTTCAACGATAAAATATGTAGATTTTTTAAAAGTTTATGAGAACAAATTATTTTGACAACAGCTTGAAAAGCAATGATAATCTGGCCCTACAATTACACTGAGAATTTTAAAGATTTTTTTTTTCTTTCGACAAGTTCAAAGTGGTAATTTCCAAAGTTCCAATATAGAATTTTTTATGCCAAATAAATATTTGGTTAACATGGAGTGGTCATAGTTGATATATAGTAATAGTTATCACTCATTTGTAAAATAAGATCTGGGGAATTTTTATTTATAAAATGGAGTTTGTGGTTTAAAAAATTTGTAAATAAGAATCCTCAATATTAAATTATATCACAAGAATGAGTAATATTGTTCTTTTTTATTTGAATTTTTACAAGATGATTATTAAAAATATAATAAACATTAATGAAAAATTTTAAAATTTTTTGAATAGTGTAAATATCTTTTTGAATTAAATTATGATAACAATATTTAACAAACTTATAAAAAAATAAAAAAGCTCTGAAATTACTCAAATCCTAACGCATAATTTTTAAATAATAAAGTTAAATTAAGTTAGATTTGAGAGATTAATAATAGAGTAATTTCTTTTAAGAGACAAAATATAACAAGATGTTAGTAACTTGAATTACGAAAATATGATAGTAAAATATTTAATAAAATGATAAATACCAAAATAACCTATTAACCGTGAAAGGATTCTCTTGAGGCCCGAATCGGTTTCCTTAAGACAGAATTTGCCCCGTATGAACTACTGTCTCCTAGGATACAACAACAGACGTTGGATGAACTCAATCGAGCGTAGAATATCACCAAGATGAAAAACTAAGGAACTAAGAATGAACTTAAGACAAAGGCAATATTATGAACGTGTAAGAGCTAGCAAAGGAAAGTACTAATTCTTAATTTCCTTGTGTATTTCCTCTACTGAAATCAAACCGTATATATAGCCAAGTAAAAGGATATAAGTAGCAATAAAAAATTGCTTCAAGTTGGCTAAGAGATAGCAATAGATAACATAGCAATTATGAGTTGTTATACTGTAGGGGTGGAAGAGATAGCAATAATGAATGGCCACTAGTTAGATTCATTGATTATAAAAATCAAAACTTCCACCTTAAGTTTATTATTATTATTATTATTATTATTATTATCATTATTATTATAATTTTCTTTTATTTTCCAACAATCCCCCACATAAAAGAAAATAGGAAAACGAAAGAATCGATTCGGTGATAATATTCTACATCAATATTTGCATAGGATAGGTGGACTCAACCCTTGAACCTTCCCTTGTGATAATATATTTACTTCACTGGCTGATTAGTAGACGCGATGTCCTTGAACTATTCTGCCGTTTGTGTAAAGGATGATATATACCACACAAATATTAATCTAACGCGGTTTTGGTTCTTATGGTTATGTTCATCATGGTCGTGAACATCTCCTGGTTACACAAGAGTTTCGGATAACTAAGCCCCATTAGTTTCCTTTGAAGCGACCCCACTTCACTCTCACATAGGTGATCTCTTTTGCTCAAACTTTGATGCACAAAGAACCATTAAAAGCATTGCTTAACCTTAACCCGTTTTATCACCGTTTACATCATAGGAATGGACACAAGGTTACCCCCACAGCGACCCACAAGGTCTATACAATTAGGTTGTCCCATTAAACCAAGATCTTGAGATCTTCAGTCAAACATGGTTGGGTTTTCTTTCACATAGCGCCTTAATTATTCATGGGCTTTGGTGCCATTCCTTTAGATGTCTCATCAACTTGGTCTCGATTTAACCCTTTGGTTAACGGATCCGCAACGTTATCCTTTGGTCCTACAAAATCAATAGAGATAACTCCAGTTGAGATCAGTTGTCTAATGGTATTATATCGACGACGCATGTGTCTCGACTTACCATTATACATATTATTCTATGCTCTCTTATTCATTGCTTGATTATCGCAATGTATACAAATTGCAGGCACAGGTTTGGGCCATTTAGGAATATCCTCTAAGAAATTTTATAGCCATTTGGCTTCTTCACCAGTTTTGTCCAAGGCTACAAACTCAGCTTCCATTGTGGATTGAGTTATAATTGTTTGCCTTGAGGATTTCCATAACACTGCTCCTCCTCTTAGAGTGAACACACACCCACTTGTACCTTTAGAATGCTAAATGTCAGCTATCCAACTAGCATCAGAATATGCTTCTAGTACAGCAGGTTCTCTTGTGTAGTGCAGTCCATAATTACAAGTATACCGCAAATACCTTAGTATTCTTACGATCGCCCCCCAATGCTTTTACCTGGGTTACTCATAAATCTGCTTAAACTGCTTACAGTATAAGCAATATCAGGCCTTGTACAACTTGTAAGGTACATTAGACTGCCTATAACTCTTACATATTCCACTTGGTCTATGCATTCACCTCTATTCTTAGACAAGTGTTGACTGATGTCTAATGGCGTTTTGGCTATGCCATAATCCTCTGTATTAAACTTGTTAAGTATCTTGTCCACATAGTGAGACTGAGTTAATATAAGACCGTGAGGTGAATGTTTAATTTGGATGCCTAAAATTACATCCGCTAGTCCCATATCTTTCATGTCAAATCTAGAATTCAACATATCTTTGGTACCTTTTACCATCTTTTCATTACTTCCTACAATGAGTATGTCATCAACATATAAACATAGAATAACATATCCTTCATTTGTAGTTTTGACTTAAACGCATTTGTCATACTCAATTATGCGATATCCACTAGCCATCATGACATCATCAAATTTCTTATGCCATTGTTTTGGTGCTTGCTTTAACCCATATAAAGATTTCACCAATTTACAAACTTTCCTTTCCTGACCTAAAGCTACACAACCTTCAGGTTGCTCCATGTAGATTTCTTCTTCAAGATCTCCATTCAGAAAGGCAGTTTTCACATCCATTTGATGTACTTCAAGATTCGGCAAAGCGATAATTACAAGTATCATCCTAATGGAGGTTATTCTCGACACTGGAGAATACGTATCAAAGTAATCAAGGCCTTCTGTTTGTCTATAACCTTTTATGACCAAACGCGCCTTATACTTATTAATTGATCCATCAGCTTTTAGCTTTCGTTTGAAAATCCATTTAAGACTTAGTGGTTTTGTTCCAGGAGGAAGGTCCACTAATTCCCACGTATGATTTTGCAAAATGGAATCAATTTCACTCCTTATGGCTTCTTTCTATAAAGGACTTTCAGTAGAGCTTATAGCTACTTTATACGTTTGAGGTTTTGCTTCAACCATATACGTTAAGAAATCCGGACCATAGGACTTTTCAACCCTTGCCCGTTTACTTCTTCTAGGTTCTACCTCATGATCTGTATTATTCTCTTCTTGAGAATATTGATCATCTTCTTTAATCATTGATTGAAGATTTTCATTGTTATCAAGTTGATCAACTTGACCTTCACTTTTAATAAGTTCACGAGATCTTTTAGATCTCGACCCTTCATTTATTTCCTTATAAGGAAACACATCTTCAAAAAATGAAGCGTCCTTTGATTCTATCAAAGTATTCTTTTGTATTTCTGGGTTTTTAGAATCATGCATAAGAAACCGATATGCATTACTATTCCCAGCATATCCAATCAAAATACATTCCACCATTTTTGGACCTATTTTCATTTGGTTAGGTAATGGAGCCATTACCTTTGCAAGACACCCCCACACTTTCAAGTAATTATATAAAGGTTTTCTACCCTTCCCTAATTCATAAGGAGTTTTGTCTTGTTTCTTACGTAGTATCTTATTTAAAAGATAATTTGCTGACAAAACAACATCACCCCATAAGTTTTGTGGTAAACCAGAACTGGTTAACATTGCATTCATCATCTCTTTCAGAGTACGATTTTTGCTTTCAACTACTCCATTTGATTGAGGAGAATATGGTGGTGTTACTTCATGAATAATTTCATGTTGGGAGCAAAACTCACCAAATGGTGCAGCGTATTCACCACCACGATCACTTATTACCTTCTTAATTTTTTTATTAAGTTGGTTTTCTGCTTCTTGCTTATAGAGTACAAATTTCTCTAAAGCTTCATCTTTGCTTTTAAGCAACTATACATAACAATAATTTATGCTATCATCAATGAAGGTAATAAAATATTTATTTCCTCCCCTTGATTGAACAAATTTCAAGTCACAAATATCTGTATGTATCAAATCAAGTGGTTCTGAATTTATTTCAAGGAATTGAAATGAAGATCTCGTCAATTTTGTCTCAACACAAATTTCATATTTATGTGTTTTATCAATATGAAATGTGGGAATATGATTAAAGTTAATTAAACGTCGTAACGTATCAAAATTAATGTCCAAGTCTACTATGCCATAAATTAGAAGACTCAACCATATAAGTAAAAATGTTGTTCTTATTCATATTAATAGAACGAGATACAATTGAATTTAAACATTCCGTTACATTCATATCCCTTTCCCACATACATGCCTCCTTTAGACAATATAAATTTCTGAGATTCAAATACCTTCTTGAATCCATGTGCACTCAAAACGCTTCTAGAAATTAGATTCTTCCTTATGTCAGGTACATACAAGACATTTTGCAGTTTTACTTCTTTGCCTGAAGTCATTTTCAAAATCACAGTTCCATGTCCCTTGACTTTGGAAGTAGCAGAATTGCCCATGTAGAGCTTCGCCCCATCACTTGTAAGAGTCAGTCCAGCAAAAGACTCTTTGTCACATCATACGTGACAAGTAGCACCAGTATCGAGCCACCACTCTCTTGGGTTTAAGTCAATCAGGTTGACCTCAAAAATTACCGCACATACGTCGATGTCAGACACATCTTTAGTAATTTCAGCAACAACATTTGCCTCATTCTTATTAGCCCTTTTTGGCAGCTTGCATTCAGAGGACTTATGCCCCATCTTATTGCAGTTGAAGCATTTTCCATTGAACTTAGGTTTCTTGGAAATACCTCCTTTTGATCGCATTTTGGACTTGGGTTTATCATAATGCTTACCCTTCTTGGAGTCTTTAAGGACCTCCACCACGTTGGCTTTTGCCATAGCTTGATTAGCAACAAAAAATTTCTTTTCAGATTTTCTATTATCCTCCTCAATACAAAGTCGGATAATAAGATCCTCAACAGACATTTCTTTTCATTTATGCTTTGATGTTTAAAATCATTCCAACTCGGTGGTAATTTTTTAATAATTGCAACCACTTAGAATGGCTCACTAGTATGCATATTTTCAGCTTCCATCCCATGGATTAGTAGCTAGAGTTCCTGCACTTGACTTACAACAGGCTTGGAATCAATCATTTTAAAATCAAGAAATTGGCCTACTAAGTATTTCTTAGCGCCAGCATCCTCAGTTCGATATTTATTATCTAAGGATTCCCATATTTCTTTTGCAGTACGTTTTACTGTGTACACCTCATATAAATTGGGTACTAAACCATTTAATATATGGTTTCTACAAAGAAAATCAGAAAATTTCCAGCCATCAACAAATTTCTGAACAGAAGCATCAGTTACTCCATCGGGAACAACAGGAGGATCTTCTTTCAGAAAATTTTGAAGTCCCACACTAGTTAAGTAGAAAATCACTTTTTGTTGCCAAACGTTAAAATTCACACCATTGAATTTCTCAAGCCTTTCGGGGTATCTTTATAGGGTATGAACCTGAAGCCCCATGACTATTAGGCATAACAAGCCCAAAACTCGAAAGTCCATTTCCATTTAATTCTAAACCATTAGGACCAAGTTGTCCATTTTTGTTAAGTCCAAACCCATTAGGACCATTTTATCTATTTTGGTTATTTTAACCATAAGTATTCTCAGGGCCATTTCCTTGAGTAGGGCCAGAACTCGTAGAACCAAAAGTAGTTGGCCTTGAAGCTGCATAGCCAAAAGCAGTTGGTCCACCTACAAGTATAGAAGCAACTGGTGTTGAACTAATAGGCTCAGAACCAATAGGACCAAGTTGTCCATTCTTCATTCTGGCCTTGAGCAATTTCAGGACTAATGTCTCCATGATCAGCCATGATAAATTCTGAAAATTTCAAACAAACCAAATTAGAATAGCTTTAAAATAATAAATAAAATCAAGTACTAAAATTGTCCGTATAACAATTTTGATTTAATTAACTTTTTTCTGTCACTTTTTAATATGTATATTATCCAAATTAAGTTCCAGTGTCCAAAATAAGTCCTTATTATCCAAAGTCCAAGTATTTGTCCAAATTTAGGTATTCCAAGTTTCGGTAATCCAAGTCACGGTATTCCAAGTTATGAAAATATGTTCGTCTCTTTTAAAGGAACATAGTTACACCATCAAATAGACATAAATTATGTCTTAAGAATGTTAGATTTGAGAGATTAATAATAGAGTAACTCCTTTTAAGTGAAAAAATATAACAAGATGTTAGTAACTTGAATTACGAAAATATGATAGTAAAATATTTAACTAAATGATAAATACCGAAATAACCTTTTAACCGTGAAAGGATTTTGTTGAGGTTCGAATCGGTTTCCTTAAGACAGAATTTGCCCCGTATGAACTACTGTCTCCCAGGATACAACAACAGACATTGGATGAACTCAACCGAGCGTAGAATATCACCGAGATGAAAAACTAAGGAACTAAGAATGAACTTAAGACAAAGGCAATATTATGAACGTGTAAGAGCTAGCAAAGGAAAGCTCCAATTCTCAATTTCCTTGTGTATTTCCCCTACTGAAATCAAACCGTATATATAGCCGAGTAAAAGGAAATAAGTAGCAATAAAAAATTGCTTCAAGTTGGAAAAGGGATAACAATATTTTATTGTTGTATGGAAGAGATAACATAGCAATTATGAGTTGCTATTATGTAGGGGTGGAAGAGATAGCAATAATGAATGGCCACTGGTTAGATTCATTGATTATAAAAATCAAAACTTCAAGTTTATTATTATTATTATTATTTTCTTTTATTTTCAAACAAATTATTAACATGTTGAATTATTTAAAATATCCAATGTAACACCATTATTCTGAAACCATATGCCTCTTTTTGCAAATTTTGTGAAATCATATACTACCATTTTATAAAAAAATTTCTCAGACCCCGTTTTACAAATGAATTAAACCAAATGGTACTTTTTTAAAATCAGCCCTAGTTTTTAACGCAAATTAAAATCTAAATACTTTACCGGAATAGTATATATTGTTCAATTGCAAAAAATATCATTTTAAGTTTTTTTAATTATATTTTCCTGTGATTATGGATTCGAGTCACATGAAATATGAAATTTTTCTTGGAAAGATAAAATAAACGTAAAAAATTATAGAATCCACAAAAAGGATAAAGCAACCACAAAAAGAAATGAAATCTAATGGAACAACTACAAATTGTCAAGAAAAATAATTGGAGCAAATGCAAGTAGTGAATGAATTTTCTTTTTTTTATTCAATTGGTAGGCAATCAAGTTTGAACACTGAGCAGCCACCGAAATAACTGAATCGAAACCGAAATAATTATTATATATAAAAAATTAAAATATTTTAATATTTATGACATATAAATTCTTTAAAAACCCTACTTCCTTTGTAAACCCTATCTATTCATTGTTCAAAGCCGCCCTCACCTTCCTCACTGTCTCACCCACACCCTCACCCTCACCCTCGCCATCGTCTCCTCACCTCTACCCCTCACCACCATGTCCTCATCCTCACCTTAAAATAAAAAATTGTTCTTTTTGGATTTGAAAAATGCCTCACCAATATCCAATATAGCTTATGGTTTTCTCGTCAACTCTTCTCATCATTCAAACCAACATTTTTCCATTTCTTCAATTTGAAATAAGAACAGGCCCTTCTGCTGGTGTTTCAAG
The DNA here is from genome assembly GCA_947683365.1 of Euphorbia pulcherrima. Taxonomy (NCBI): domain Eukaryota; kingdom Viridiplantae; phylum Streptophyta; class Magnoliopsida; order Malpighiales; family Euphorbiaceae; genus Euphorbia; species Euphorbia pulcherrima. The sequence goes on from CANTUS010000016.1 coordinate 14,657,444, forward strand.
GAATCGTTGTTTCTTTCTTCACTTATTCCAATTTATTTTCCTATTTCTCTCTTTGATTGTTTCAATGTGTACCATTTGTATCTGAAATCTTGTTTTGATACTTTGAATTCAAGTTGTGAAGATCTGTAATTGAATTGGTTCTTCAAAATGTAGTGATTGAATTAGTTTTTGGTTCAATTCGGTTTTTAACCGAACCAAATAATATATTTCGGTTTGGTTATTCGGTTTTCTTAGTTATTTGGTTTGGTTCGGTTTTAAAAATTTCTCTTATTTGGTTTTCAGTTAACTCGGTTTGGTTCGGTTCAGTTCAATTTTGATCGAATGCTCAGCCCTAATTATAACCATTCAAATGAAAGAACTAATGATCAGTGACGGTGCCAGGATCCCATCACCACAAGAAATTGCACTTTTAGTGGGGAAGATTTTCACCACTGTAGGTAGTATTTTCGCCACTAAACCCTTTTTGTGGCAAAATTGGATGTCGCGGCTATAGGTGCGCCTCTAAAGGGTTTTGTGGGGAAAAAGAAAGTTCGCCACTAAAGGTTTGTTTTTGTGGCGATATATGTTTCGCCACAAAATAGTTTGTATTTAGTGGCGGAAGTATTCTCCACTAAACATAAACCATAGTGGCGAAATATTTTGCCACAATAAGCAACTCCCCCCAAAAGGTAAAGCTTTTTGTGGGAAAATACCTTGGCCACAAAGAGTATTGTCTATTGTGGGGAAATTTTCCCCACTATAAGTTATATATTATTTTTTAATAATACCAAAAAAAATATTTTTTAGGACATGAAACTTTGGATTGAAGGGAGCTGTAATACACAAAAACTCCTAAAAGGTTAACTAATCTTGATGAGAAACAATATTAATAAATTCATAACCAGTATGAACATTTAGCTCTGGCCAATGAAAGGAATTAAAACTATATAAGAAAGCAAAAACCTATGAACTAGTACTAAGCTAGTCATAAATAGCATCAACGAACACACAAATTACATGGATATGTCTCACAAGCTCTGAAGCAAAGTTAATTAATATCTCCACATCTAAATAATTTGAAGCTCAAAATTCATAGAGAATGAGAAAGAAAAATAGAAATAGTGATCACCTGAGGCACAAGCAAGCCAAAGAAATATAAACAAAAGCAAGCCAAAGAAATATAAACAAAACCTGACAAACAAGACATAAAATGCACAAAAGTAAAGTAGTGAAGGCCTACCTCTAATCTAATGGAATCAACAGATGGGAAACAAATATTGAATTCTTTCCAGAGCAAACACATATGAGAATTTCAAGCTTAGAAATATCTTTCAATTATGAGAGCTCCAACAATTTCTTCATAGAGTCCCATATTTTTTTCTCAACTTTGGGCAATAGGACATTCACCACCCTCTACAGCAAACATATGAAAAACATCAGAAGTGAAAATATGTGAAACAACAAGCAGGAATTACAAAGTGAAATAAAATTCAAGTTATTGAAGAACCATGTCAAGTGTATCCATTTTCGGGATCCAATCAATATGGCTTTAAATATCTCAAAAGAACCTTCTATAAACTCATCATGACTTTCAAGTCAACATTTACTACTTATTTGGACTAAACTAGCCTATGACCTTTTATCCCAAACTAGTAGTTGTCCGGCTTACAAATCCCAAACTAGTATTTGTCCGGCTTACAAATTTATCATAGAAGTCATAACAAGCAGACACTACTAATTATTTTGTCATTTCCAAATATGTACATGGACATACTTTGCCAATCAAATGGCTACAGACCAAAAAACCTGTAAAATTGATGTCAGAAAGGTTCCTAGTATAGAGAACGTGATTGTGAGAGTGGCTCAAAAGTTGGAAAATAACGAATTGTGAAAAAAATAATGAAACTTGACAGGGGATTCATAACAATATACGACCGTGTATAAATCAATTTCACAAACAAATGTAATAGAAAATTGGAATAACTTGATACTCAACCACTTGTATTCATAAGTTAGACAACGGTATATCAAGAAAAATTATGTAAAAATATAGTCTTTTTTACTATAGTCACTACATAAGCAATATAGACCTCAATGCATATATCGAATTAGACAGAGTGGTAGCAGGAAGGATCAAATTATTGAGGGAAGAAATTAAGTAGTAAGAACCACAACCACCTCAACTAATTAAACAATAAGTGTAAATAAACACCTGCAATTAAGAATTCGCAGATTGAGCTTGGTTAAATCTATAGAAAATAGAAAAAAGGACACAAATTGATCGAACCAAAAATATTAGCAAACATAGCATTTATGTAAAACAAAAGAACTCTATGTTTTTTAAATATTTCAACACAAAATCTGAAAAATGGACTTTCAAGTATATACTACAGAAGCAAAATATTCTGTACTGAAAAGTGAAAACAAACTAGGTAAATCATCCTCTGATTTAGATGTTAACAAATTCTTATCAGCAATTTTCAACAAAATAAAATTTGTATGCAAATATTGATAAAGGATAATTGACCGTAACATGAATTCCAAATGCATTACCAAAAGAATTGGTATAGTACACTACACTGTAATTGTATAAACAATCATAATTAGGAAAAATAGTTGAAGAAAATGTACCTTGAGATATTTCAACTTGAGGTTCCCATACACAAGACCCAAAGAGAAAGCTGAAACCCGAGCCACATAACAAGAGCGATTATAAACCTCATAAATTGGATCCAATTGCGATCTAATTGTTTATATCTTGAAGATAGACAATTATGTCCTCTGTTTATAAGCTGAAAATTTAAAATTAGAAATTACCGAGCCACCTACAACCGTTTATTCAAATTTTCCACTACAATGAAACACTGGTTTATTATTCTAAAAGCCGGTATACAATGAGGTCATTGTGGGTTAGCTTTCATATTCATCATATTGACTTGAACTATTAAATGCCAGGCAGGAATTAAAATTCTCACATCACACGCAAATACTAACTAATGGAAATAAGCTTTTAGGTTGAGTACAATATATCCAACTTATAAAATAAATCAACAATCGAAAAAACTAAAAGTAAACTTTAATATGGAAGAACAATCAAAGTAGTTAATATCTAGGAAACAACCAACTCCAAGTCAGCTGTTCAAAGTTAAAATAAACAAAAATGGTGACACTTGATGACTATTTCAAGAAAAATTAATAGCACATAACATATATAAGTAGTTAATATCTACTGTCATAATTGCAAGTATGAATATTATGTAATAATCTAGTAATGTGGAATTAGCATGTAATTGTAAAATAATTGTAATTTTGCCCATATATGTCAATAGTTTGGCAAGTGGCGTAACCAAACCTAAAAAAGCAGTAATTGCTAGAATTAAGTATGAAAAAAGTATATTATTTTTCCAAAAGATAATTACTTCAACTCCAGAAGGATAGCTCTTTATACAAGTTTTTACATCTTTACTTTTTCTATGAACAAGTTACCACTACAGTTAAGAGCATAGGCATAATGAAGTATCATATACGGAAGAAAGCAGAGGCAAATTGCAGGCAAGGTAGAAATTAAGGGCTATATCATCAAATACCCACTACAAATCAGAACCCTAATATCCAAAAGTACCCATTATATATCAAAATCCTAAAACCCCCAAAATATGATTGCAAATCAAAATCCCTAAAATCATTTACGTGTTATCAAGAACTAGTATAAAATATAGGACTGACCTCAAGTGAAGCCCGAAATGCCCAATTTCTTCAAAATCGTACAAACCTTGACTCAACTGAATGAAGTACCAAAAAACCTATTAGCTCGAACAAAATTTAAAAACGCCAGAATTTTCGCTAATGGGAGAGTGTGAGCGGGTAATGACTATATTTTGTGAGATTTGTTAATTGAGAAGTTTCTATCAAGAAAAACAGTGGGACAATCGTTAGAGGGAGCAGGATTCAGGAAGAAAATGAAGAGAGTAAAGGAGAAGATAATTTCTAGGGTTCTAAACGATGAGAGGAGGAGACTCGAAGAATAGATGGAGAGTAGGATTAAAAGTTACGGCTATATTTAAAATAATAAATAATATAAAAGTATACTAAAATTTAAGATTTACTTTTAAGTTAATTGTAGCCATTTTATAATTCGCCACTTTATAACTTATCAGTAGTGACGATTTTTGTATTTCCCCACTACATGATGTACCAATTGTGACGCTGTAGAAATTTTCGCCATTATATGCATGCATTTGTGGCGAAAATAAAATTCGCCTCTATAGTCTGACATTATGTGGCGTACTACTCCTTCGCCACTAATTTACTACTTTTAGTGACGAATTTAATTTCGCCACTAAATTTTGTCACTAAAAGTGCAATTTCTAGTAGTGCACACGGGATGGGGCACTCTGATCGGCGGCCATCGAGTGTTGACCATAAATTTTGACAGATGAGCAAATCAGTTCAATAATTAGAAGATGGAATTTGTTTGGAAAAAGTCTCAAATTAATTAAATTGCAATCAAAGTTTTGTATTCCACAATGATTTCCTGTAACAATCTAAAATCATTAACACTAGTAAAACAATTTCTTATCATATAACTATTTGACTAATAAGTTCAAGCTAGCATGTTTTCAATTACAGTTTTAAATTACAATTTTTATACTATTTTTGACATTATACAACATGTGATAACGATGTAACAATTTGTTTTAAATTTTTAAAACAATTATGAAAGAATATGGTATATACAGCTCACATGTTTATTTAGTAGAAATACTTAAATATTTTTATTAAGCTACCACAACATAATAATTAGTAGTAAAAAGGGTTACTCCAAATCTATGTTTTTATGTGGTATGAACCGATGTTTTCAATATCGTACTGTACCGATCGGTTTAACCGATTTAATCGTGAACCGGCTATGGTTATAATAAGAAATATAAAAACCGGTTTTAATAAAAAAATTTGAGAAAATCGGGTTGAATCGAAAAAACCGGTAAATTAGTGTACCGGTTTAAATCCGGTTTTCTCAAAATCCTTCTGGCAACATGTAAAAGTGATGTTAAAGACACAAGAAAGCGTTGCTGATGACTCAAAAGCGTTGTTAAATACATAAAAGCGTTGCTAAATACCAAAAAAATTGCAATAGCCATTGACAACCCTAAATAACATATATTTCTTTCCAAAACCCCTCTGATAACATGCATAAGCGTTGCTAAGGACTTAAAAAGTATTGTAATAGCTACTGAAAATCATATATAATATATATTCTTTATAAAATAAAAAAATAATAAAATTACCAATAATAATAATAAAATTAATTATATCATATACCACTAATCTCATCGACATGTGTTGTATTCGAATGTTGACATTAGAAAAGTACTTAAAAATTTAAATATAACTAGAATAGAAAAAATAAAAATGAAAATTAGGCATAAAGAAAAGAAGGGTAAAAATAGTCGTAATAGTGGGGATGTAAAGTAACGGGGATTCAGATCAAATTAATTAAGATATGGGCCCCACATTGGTAGGGCCCACTTAAAAAAGTAAAAGCCAACTCCTTCTCTGACTTTCCCCTTCCTTTCTTCTTCTTTATTTCTTACTACGCCATTTTTTCCGGCAAGTTATGGGTGGGGCACAGCTTAATTACTATGGGGTTTCTTTGATTTTTTCGGCCGCTGGGATGGGGCCGATGCACCATGTTTCTTTGATTTTTCAGCAGTTAGGGTGGAGCCGGTGCACCACCAGACCCCTCCTTGCCGCCGTCATAATGTATTTTTTTTACTTATTTGATACTGTATAAAAAAAAGTAAAAGTACCTATTTAATATTATTTTATTTAATTATTATTTTATTTTTATTATTATTAAATTAAAATAATTATCACTTATAATAAAAAAAATAATAAACACTTTATAAAAAAATAAATAATCATATAATATACTATAAAATAATTATATTATTTTATTTCCTCAACGTGATAAAATAAAAGTCCAGAAAAAAGAATTTTTAAAGCGAGCACTCTCGTTATATTTTTCAATTACATCCAATTAACTAATGAATTACATTTTTGACCCGATTGATATGGTTATAGGTGGACCACACATTAAAACTCATCATTACTTAATAGGCTCATGATAGAAAATTTTTTAAAAACTTTTAATAAAAATTTTGCTTTATTATTTATAAATAATAATGGTTAGTTTTAAAATCTTGATTCGAGGACATCTCGGTTTAGAACCTCAGAAACGGCTGCAGCAAATATTAGTTTGTGCGTAAAAGGTTAAAGTTAGAAATATGGTTATAACTTATAAAAGGTGAGTTTGATATTACTTTCTCATACTGCTTTTTAAAAAAAAAAAAATTTTTAGGCTTTTCTTAAAAGCAGCATGTTTTGGTTTTGAGAAAGCAAATCATACAGTTTCTAATTAATTGATATGAAGGATCAAAGTGTATTTTTTTAAGCCAAAATCTATTATTCTACAAAAAGTTTGTGAGAGAAACTTATCGAGCTAGTGATCGGAGAAAGCAATACCGAAAAGGCCCAAAAAATGGATACCCTTCAATTAATTTTCATATATGAGTTTGCAATATCATGTTGATGGATCTGAGTTAGAGGGCTCATTGTAGATGGATCTTGGGCCAGCTTCAAAAGCTTCTTACTGTAAACATTGTCGCTAGAAGTGGGTAGTTCCTTTTACTATTATAGTGCCGTATTTATAATGTGAATTCATGTTACTGATAGCGGCGGTGCAAAGGACGGCGCCCGGAAAATTGAAAGTATTACATATAATGCAAGAAAATAATGAGATTAGAAGTACACATTTTATAAATGTTTTAAAAATCCCTGCGGGTCTAGCTAGGCGCTATTTTGAGATTTGATGCTAACTTTTTTCGGTCTTAGAAGTGTTTAACCGATTTATTGCTGCATAAGTAAATTTTTTTTTGTCTAGACCGTGCCTAAACTCAAAATTTTAAGATATAAGTATTTATAATAATTATAGTTTAAATTTTGTAGCCACAAAAATTAGCTTAGTAAAACTAAATTACATTACATTGTTCTTATAATAGAATTGTCATTTTGAATATCAAATTGAGAAATAATGTGTTCTATAATACGAATAAGGAAGCCTCTACCGTTCAACTAGAATCTATCAATTTTTAACATTATCTAAATTATGTTTTCTAATATTTTAATATATTATAATTTACTTTTTAGTCGAATGTATTGGTAAATATTAACCGTCCGACTTGTGCTTAACGCCTTTTTAAACATTGTATTTTCTAGGCTCATAATTGGTTTACGAGTTCATAACCTAAAAGATGGATTAAATTTAGCATTCGTTGAGGCTTTAGAGTGAGCTGGTGAAGAAAGTATCCAGATGATCGAGATAATTGACGTGAAAAAAAGATAATCACTACACAATTTGAAATGTGTACAAAAACAACACTCATTGGAACGCATATTAATAAAAAAAATTTCCACGGTTAAATAACTTGGTCCTGTATATAAAACCCCGAAGTTCACTGCAATGGCTATAAGATAATCATAATCACATACTCTCTTCGGTCTTAAATAAAAGACCTTTTAAATTTTTCATCAAAACCAATAATACATTAATTAAGCAACTAAAAAGACTAACTTATCCTTCGTAAAAGTCTCTTTCTTCATAATTACCAACTTAAAATTTTAAATATACTTAATCTCTTTTCTAATTATTGTAAGGATAAATTAGAGAAAAAATGATAAATATTATATTAATAATTTAAAAAAACACTTATTTAGAATAAAATTAAAAAATTAAAAAATTATTTATTTAAAATCAGAAGAAGTATTAAATAAACCGACGTAATTGCGCAAATTTTATTCTAGTAGGATTTTTGTATTTTTATCTCCCCTAGAGTAGAAAATTATTTCGATGTGGTCCTTTCCAATAACTAACCAACCAATAACCCATTGTTTTTTAATTCCATATTCAAAAATTATACCCTTGGTGTTTCTTATATTCATTTTTCTAAAAATATTAAATTTGGTGGCTTTTTCAAGAATAGAAAACAAATACATATGTGGAATTGACTTGTCTTTACCCGACGTCACCCAAATCACTTATATAACATAATATTTTCAAAAAATTAGACAACCATTCATTATTCTCAAATAAAACTGAATCAACTAGTCAATGGCAGAAAATCGACAACTCATTATAATATCAATTCCACAGAAATGATTTTGTTTCTAAGGTTTGTTGCTTTATCTTTCACGCAAAAAAACTTATAAAAAATTTTCATGTTAGACAAAGTCACGATAATTACAATTCTTTACACTCACCTAACAAGCACCTGTACGTGAAAAACAAAATCAAGTTCTATTCCCGTAAAACATATATTACCAATGTTAAGAAAATCATATCTTACTGGACGATTCGATATGTTTTATCATAAATTGGTTATGGCTACGATACGATTTAACTTAAAAGTATTTTTTAAAAAAGACTATCCGACACCCACAACGTGTCACAAAAAACTAGAAATAGTTACCATAAATCCAGAAATGTTGCAAAAGACCTATAAAAGAGTTGAAATAGTCGTTGGAAGTTTCTATGACGGGCTGAAAATGATCTAAAATAATTATAGAGCTATTCTGACCGACTTAGCTGAATGATTTAGAAATATTTTTGCAGGAATATACTTAAAATATTTTAAATTATTTATTTTTTACTCATATGTAAATTAATAATTTTAAATAATATATATTCTTTTAAAATTAAAAACATGTAAAACCAATAATTATACTGGTAGTATCGGTAATACTCCGTACCAAAATCCTCATTGATATGATGTTCGATACAGTTTAGATGATATTCAGTGCAGACCCTTAGGGTGGTGCAACAAGTGCCACCGCCCAGGCCCCATACTCGGAAGGGGCCCAATTTTTTTAGTTTTTAAAATTTTTATATTTTTAAAAAATAAAAATAATTTTTATTGTTGTTTTTCAATAAATTTTTTTAATTAATTTTCAATAATAATAGCATAAATTAAAGATTTAAGTAGTTTTACTCATTTAGGTTTTTTAGTTTCATTTTCCTCAAAATAATTGGATATAATTAAATTTCATTATTGTTATTCAATTATGTATTTTATTTTATAATTAGATTTCAAGAGTATTGATTGTAGTGGTAAAATGACTAGTTGAAATTCAAAGGTTGAAGAAAAAACCTCTTAATCATACCCATGTCGGAATTATGTAAACAACTATCCCCAATTCATTAAAAAAATTATAATTGGACCATTTTTTTTAATAAAAGAGCTCAATATATATGTTTCACTTACTATTTTAACTAAGGCCTCAAAAATATCATAACCGAATCTGATGAAATTGTTTATAACTAAACTCCGAAACAATATTATATAAATGAAAATACTTTATTCTATACAGAGAGAAGAGAAAGTTGAAAAGAGACAAGAGATGGAGTAAATAAATTAGAAGGAACACTGAAGCCTATTGACGCGATCTCTGAGAATTCCATTGTAAAGAGCAACTCTATTGGCTGGCATTTTAACAGTTTCATTTCTGCAAATTCTGTCCCTTCTGTATTCGTCTCCGTTCCCTTTTGTTTCCTTCACATTTTCTGCAAATTTCACCCTCTTTTTTTTCTTCTTCGTCTTCCTCTTTTCATCTTGGTACCATAAACAAACTTTTTCAGTTTTAATCACACAATAAGTGAAATAAAAATCAGTAAAAGAAAAAACATAACATTGAAATAAATACCTGACGACAAGCAAGAACGAAGAAGTGGAGGTGGACGACGAGAAGGAAAAGATTTGTGCTTGGAAAAAGCAAGAAAGAGAAGAGTGGTTGAAACAGCCATGGCAGCTCCTAATATCACTGTTTGAGAGCTCAAACAAAGCATAATACAAGGCATATTTATTGTTTATTGATCATATGTAAGGTTGTATTTTAAGTGAAGTTGGTTGGGTTTAAAGAGGATACATGAGGTGGAACTTGACTGATATCTGTATATGAAAAACACAGAAGAAACTGTGGAAAAAATGGGATTTAGAAAAAAAAAAGGTATTGGCTTCATAATTTTTACAAAACAAAATAATAGGAGGCAGAGGCGGGATTTTAGATGGGTCGGTCAACTTTATTAATGACGTTAGGTATTTGTAGAAAATAGGAGAACAATAAGCGAGTGGTCAAATACTCCAAAATGAAGATAGGGGGTGCAAGCTTCATGCCCATTAGTATTGATTTCACTAGCTTTACTGTAGAATTAATAAGTCAATGACTCGATATCACCGATAGCTGTAACTTAGTTGACAACGTGCTAAAAAGTGAATGGTGAATAAGGTTCGAATTTTATTAAATATATATGTGGGATGAGCAAAAAACCTTAATTATTATTAACCCTAAATAAAATTATCTCATTATAAATACTTGTAAATGTTATAAAAATAAAGAAGTACTTGTTATTTAATTAAAAAAAATAAGTTAGATTAAAATTAGTTATATATAATTATAAATTTATATGAAAATAAATTGAATATATTTTCAAGTGAACAATGTTATCCCTTTTTAAAAAAAAGGGCTTACTATATAAAATGCAAATTAAATGTCAAAATACTATGTTGTTGAGTGTGTACTGTATACTGTATTTCGGGAGCGACACACTACTTTCCTATTGTTTTAAGCTTTCAACACTTGTACTTAGGCTCTCTCGAAAGCTCCAATAACAATAATTAATAAATTAATTTTAAAAATACATCATATGATTTTATTTAATTAAGAAAAAAGAGATTATAAACTTTTTTGAAAGGATACGTGGCATTTCACCGTAACACCGTTAGAGATGCCGACGGGTTTTTTGAAAATTCATTATTTTTTTCATCTTCACCGAAAACCCACTAATTTTCGGCCAAAAATTTCACAACCAATAATTCTCTAGACCCAAGTCAATTTTTGTTTCAATTTATACTCGATCATCTCATAATTTTTCAATAATTTCTTCAAGTTCTTTCAATTTTTCATTTGAATATGAGTTTCAACTCCATTTTCAAAGGAAAGAATCAGAAAGAAAATCCCTCCATTAACCAGATCTAGATCTCTCCGTTGAAGCTCTCGAAGCTACTGGTACGTTTTTCGGATTTTGCTCAAAATTAGGTCTTCCTTTTGAGTTCTTCCCAATGGGTTTTTTGCTCCGAGAAAGCCAATTTTTGAAGCTAAGTTCATGTTCCAGCCATCCCCTTCTGTGGGCACGGGGGCGTCTTCAGCGGTGGCGATGATGGGTTTCTGATGAAGATGAAAAAAATAATGAATTTCCAGAAAAGCCCTTGAACACGTCAGCATCTCTAACGGTGTTATCAAAAATTCCTTCAGTTTAGTGGTGCAATACCACATACCCCTCTTAACAAAAAATTTATAATTCTTTTTTAAAAATAAATGAAATCATATGACATATTTTTAAAATTAACTTTTCATAATCTCTCATAATATTTTAAAGTAAAGAATAAAAAGAAATAAAATAAAAAATTTAAAAAAGACTTGTAAAAATGAACAGAGGATTAAATGATAATAATCATATAGTTGTTGTTGATGTTCATTATAACAAAGGGAGGTGATTTGATTTGATTGGATTTGATTTTCCATTATACAATATCATATGATCATGAATACACAAATGATTTGATCTGATTTTACATAATAGAATATCATACGATCATGGACACAAAAAAACAAAGAAAGGATGTTTCTCGTTTTTCATGAAATGCAAATGCGACAGACAGAAATGCAAATGATTATTGTAGTCTTTAATTATAAAATTTAAAAAGTTGAATGATTTGATGTTTTTTCTATAATGTGGTGAGAGAGTTTCTTTCACATTCGTTGTCCTTAAATTGATGTTTTCTTACGTGTTTGTTTTTATTATAATTTTATTCATTTTTAATTTGTCTCTCCTATAAATATAACATATGTCAAATGATGAATGAAGGGACATAAAAGAGGACATCAATTTGAGAACAACAGATTTAAATCCATTAGTGGTCATGTGAAATCTCTAAACTTGGAGGAGCCAATCAAGAATTTGGTCCAATATTTGTTGTTAATGAAGGTAAGTGTCACATATTTATAATCCAAAAGGAAAGATACTGCTGGACTTCGAACGTTTTCCAGTGAATTCCTACCCATGCGTGCCTCTGAATGTGTTGGTAAAAGATTGCCGATATTCTAAGGTGTAACCCTTGTATGTAACCCTCTCTTTTGAAACATTTTTTTTCCAAATAATTCAATTTATTTCAAATCATTTTACATGTAAAATTCAAAAATTTTATACATAAAATTATTTAAATTAAATTGAATTCCTTTTCCATGTTGTTGGCATTTAGCAACATTAATGATGATTTCTCAACACTAAACCAACTAAATTTGCTCTAAATTTGTGTTAATGTTAAAACTAATTTTAGAAAACAATTTTACTACCCTAGTAAGTTGACAGCAACTGGAAATACGCCTACATGTATGAAATAACAAGAGTCAAAAAAAACTAGAGACAAATAGATAAGGTCAGAAGTCAGAACTGATTATTCCACAAGCCATAAAATTAACAAGCAAATAAATATATTAAGAAGGTGCAATTAAATTACTATTAATCAGCAACGCCTAGGAGCACAATAAACAAACTTTCCCCAGATAAACAAAGCTCAAAGTCAAAAACAATCAGGCATCAGCAACATATCTCACCGTCTCTCAAAATCCCGACATCGACTAACATCATTTATTCTTCTGTTACAACTAATAATAAGATAAGCCAAATTCATAAAGGCAGTTAATTATTCAAGTACCTTATAAATCTCCATTTAAGTAGTAAGAATAGGAGGGAGATAATCAGATTTGGCACCTAATACACGAGCCTTAGTATCTGGGAAGAACTCGAACCCGGGTAGTTCTGTCACTTCTCCATCACTTGTAACCCCCATAGGATATCGAAGCAAGTGACCAGGTAGGTCATGTTCAAGCGACTCGCTTGAATAGAGATCCCAGTATTTGTCTGAAATTCGGTTAACCTTTTTTACACACTCCTCGCTTTCTGGGAAAAGGAACGAATCATCCAGCATGCCCATGTGTTCATACCACAGTGACATGCGGAATCCATGGACCTGTCCTCTTGCTGGCTGCCTGTTTGACAAGTGATGTGGCTGGTATGCTCCCATGGCTATCTCCGAGTCCCGAGCACCATCCATTGATCTCTGGTTGATGTTGGCTGACCCAACAATTATGTATTCGTCATCAACTGCAAAATTATACAAGTGTAAAATTACTAGAAACTCTGTACATGTCACATGAAACATTAAAATCCTTCTTCAGTGACCACTCCAACTTGTCTGCCCCGTGAACTTCGAAAAGGTCCCGTAAGTTCTTTGGCTTGGCAAAAATGCACAAATTTGCCATTAAATGCCATGTGTAAACTTCTCAATGGAGAGAGAAAAACAGAAAAATGACATCTTTGAAAAGAAAAACCACCCAGAAGCTAACACGTAGCATTAAAAGGGCATACCGGTGCACTTTTTACAGGGGCCTTTTCAAAGTTCAGAGCAATAGGTGGAAAGGGACCATATTGGAGGAGCTATTGTTCATTAGACATTAAACGACCAATCAGGCTTTAAATTATTCACCAAGCATCCTTCATATCATCATCAATTTCGTAAGGCTTTGGTTAATAGCATTTAGGAGATAAAGAAACTAAGTGCGCAATCAAATCAACTAAGTATATGCAATATTTTTTAAGAAAAAAATCAAAATGCTTGTACTGTTGAAGAATGAAAGGTGATGATGTAAATAGGTTGATCTTTCACTGACCGATCATCATCTTTGAATGAACATAGATCATGAAGCGTCTTGCCTCCTGAGCTCTTTCATAGTCAGTATCAGGCTCTGGCTTTTCTGCTGGCTCATATTCACCGCTTTTCTTCACTTCACGGTTGCCAATGCAGAAAAATGTTAAGTAGTCCCTGGGATCCTCTTCAACACCCTTGGCTCTAAGTGCCTGAATAATATCTTTGTACATCATTTCCATTGTCCTCTTCTGCCAATCTAATATTGCCTGCACAGAACCGCTTTCTGGAATACCCTCTGGCCACATTGGAACAATCACATAAACGGTGAACCTCTCACCTGCCTCAATCTTGCTAACTATCTTAAGTGAGAGTTCCTTTGGGATAAGATGCAATGCATTAATGTCCTCTGGTTTGATACCATCAGGACTCCAACCAAACGAACTTCCAAGGAAATACTGATTTTCAATGTAAATAAATCTCTTTGCCCTTCGGATAGCATTAATATAGGCATCCTGGATGCTACGGTCAATGATGTTATCCTTTCCACTAACAAGGCCGGCTCTTGCAGCATCTTCTGGTGTCTCAGGGAAACCGAAAGCAGCACCACCATCAATGGATCTAAATAACTGGACGTTCCAGGTGTCGAGGTCATCAGGGAACATGACTGGAGAAGGAGGAATTATGACATCACTGAGTTCTCTCAGCTGAAGGAGCAGATCTTTCCCACCTTGCTTTCTCCATCTTTGTTCGAAATTGAACAAGACATCCCATGCAATAGGTCCTTCAAGCTTGGAGTGGATATCATGCCAAGGTTCTCTTGGACCGCCTTTTTCAATTGAAGCACCAGTGAAATTGGGCTGATGGAAATCATCATGATGTGCGGTGTCCAATGTCCTGAACAGTGAGTGAAATGGAGTATCGTATCTCCCATCACAGAGGTCGAGACCCCCAACAAAACTAACAATTCTCCTCCTCTCTGAATCTCCATTAGGCATTGCACTGTCTACCACTACAATCTTCTGATGATGAGTAAACATGGTAGATATTTGTAGATCCTGAACTATGCTTCCACCATCATCAGGATTCCGGGGACACAAGATACAATGCACATCAGTATTCTGGAAGAAATGTTCAGTTTCCTCATCATGAGTGGCCATGAGTCCATCTTTTTTCAGTAAACCAACAGAGGTCCTATCATCCCACACGAGCATAAGGACCCTAACACCTTCACTTGCCTTCTTCTTAAGGAGCTCACCAATAGTAATATCTCCTCCAGGCTTTGGCCTCCTCGAATCCCTTACTATGGAGATTTCAGTATAAACGGACCACCCAGTGATGTAGATCATGTGTTTTGCATTAGTGATTGCATCAAAAATATCTTCCCAACATCGGTGGGCCTCATAGCTCTGGCCTCCAGCAAGAGGGATTTTAGGAACAAAATTATCCGGGATATGAGCATCTTGGTATAGAGAAACCTTACATCCTTGTCTCTGTGAGTAAAAGGTATAAGGTACTCCAGGAAACTTAGCACTCCTGATACCTCGGCCCCAGTTACGGTCCTTAGTAACATCAAAGTACTGCAGCTTCACATGGATCTTAGAACCACTCTGAATAGGATTTTTGTCTTCGTCCAATAACTCAACCCATCTATCTACTTCTTGCCCGTCCAGTAGCTCTTCAACTGGTACATACGCTCTTCCAATTAAGGTAGCCCCAATAGGATTATCGTCCTTGACTGTGAATATAACATTTGATGCTGAATGAGCACAGTAAATGTGGAAAGACTCGTACCACCTCGGGTTCTTTTCTTCATTTACAAGTATTCTGGTTCTCCCAACTCGAGCTTTTTCAAGGTCAATAGTTGCATAGAGTTTGCTCACTCCTTTTCCTAAACCGACAGTCTCCTCAATGTTTTGCATCAGCTACAAGAAAGTTATTCACTCAGTCATTGAAGCAGAGAAATAAACATTGAATAATGAACTTTTGAAAATCCAAGTCGCAATCCAAAATTACTACTGTCAATAATTTAAATTTTGCTAGTATTATTTAATGAAGAAAAACTTCTATTCTTTATTTTATAATAATAATAATAATAATAATAATAATAATAATAATAATAATAATAATAATAATAATGTCATAGGCTCATAGCACAAAAAATAATGTATTACTTCAAACAAATGCTCCACAATTTCCCAAGATTCTCAAAATAAGACATAAGGCAACAAAGAATTCAAATTTCTGCCAATAAGAATGAAACCATTTTCCCCCAAGAACAATTATAACGTAGGAATCAATAGCATCATCCCCGCACAACCAAAAAGAACTTGATCTCTATATGCATATATATACCTGAACTTGATCTGTCTGAATAGTTTTAAGACACAACATTGTTTCTGCTAAAATTCTCGCTCAGATTTAGACAGAGAGAACACATATATATGTACTCAGTGAAAGACAGTAAAAACAAAAACATAACATAGTAATGATATAGACGCTACAAAATCAGCATTCATTTCATGAACAAGGAAGTTATTTGATGCAAAGTTGTTTTCTTATATCAATTTATCAATGCCTTCGTCAAATTATAACTATACAAAAGCACCAGGTAATTCCCTATCAGAAAGATCTATGGCCACAGCATATGAAATATGTAGAGCATTTCACTGAAATCCGTTTGACAAACATAAAAAGTCAACAGAGTGGAGCAAGTGAATCGGATTACTCTGATCCACCATTGAAGAAGAAATTACCTTGCGGAATATGTGAGGACCACCACCAGGATGAAGATTATCCACCTCATAGATCGTCGCATGTAAGGTTCCGTGCAACAAAATTTGCGCCATAGTTCACCTGTGAAAATTGTATTCAAAACACGAATCAGATAATCCAACTCGCATACCTAGCGTTATATTAGAAAGTTTGTACATAAACAGGATCAAATGTGAAAATGACAGTAGAAAATAACAGATCAACAAGCAGATCACTCTACTTTCCCTTGTTTTTCCTCCTTTAGGCAATCTATCGAACAAAACACGGAGAACCTCAAAAGGAAATCAAATAGCAAGGACATTTCAACAAAAGAATACACGAAAATCATAAGAAAGACAAATAATGAAAGATGTGATCATAATTTAGAAAATGGAAGTGAATCATACAATAGAAAGGGACAGAGAAGAGAAGGAAACACTTACTGGAATGAAGAGAAGAGAGATCTGAAAATGAGAAAGTGGAGTGGAGAAGAGAAAAAGGGAGAGGTTTTTATGATGTGATCCGATCTTAGCTCCGGGTTCGTAGATTAAGTAAGCGTATCCATACGACTGTGAAGAGAAGAAGACGGAGAACAGAGGAGAGAGATTAGGAGAATCTGAGATTTGGGATTGGACTCTCTTTAATTCTTATGATTAGTGGTAATTAATTAAGGATTTATTTTAATGATATTTTTTTTATACATAAATAAAAATAAATAATTAATTAAAAAATAATTTTATATTAATTTATTTATTTTCTCTTTTATATATAATGTGTCACAATAAATATTGAATATTGTCTATTTGATTTTTCATATATAGATAATTAAATAAAAAATTAAGTCATTAATTTTATTAATATTTTAATACTTAATTTAAAATTTAAACGTTAATTAATTATGAAAGAGATATAATTAATTATTTTTTAATGAAATTCACCGTGAAATAGATAATTTACTGTAGCTATTTTTTTTAAATATATTGTTTATTTTCAAAATTATTGATATGTCATCAATGCTGTTGTCTATTCTATATATCACATAATCTTAGGATCTATTATCTACTAAAGATGCTCTTAATATTACATTCCCGTCAATCCCAATTATTCATTGAGTTTTTAATCTTAGCATAATGGGTAGTTGAGATTGAAAAATGTACAATTTCACATAATTCTAACTTTATAGAATTTTAATCTATTACTCCTTCCATCTTATTAAACTTGTCTTTCTATCTATTTTTCAAATATTTTTTTATTTATCATTTTTAAATATTTAGACACTTTTTGGTTTATTATTTCAATTATACTCCAATTTATTTCATTAGGGCACTTCCAATGGCCCCCCTCAAAATGGGGAACACATATGAGAAATGGTTGAGTCCAATCATTCCTCATATGGTATGTCCTTAAAATGGGGTTCCCCATGTATGAGAAATCCTATTTTGGGGAATGCATTATTATATTATTAATTTTTATAGTTTTATTTTTTTAATTATTTTATTAGTTGAATAGAATAGAAATTATGTGAAAAAATTAATATAATAATAATAAAATATTATTATTTAAATGAAATCTAATATGAGGAATGAAAAAAGGGGAAAATGGTTGGAGCAAAAATACTGTTGATTCCCCAAAATGGAGTCTGGGGAATGAGAAATGGGGAAAATGGTTGGACTTGCTCTTATCATTAATTGCAATGAAGTGAAAAACTAAACATTAATTAGAGGGTAAAATAGTATTTTTCTATCTTAATTAATTAATCCCTTAATAGAAGACAGGTAAAAAAAGACGAAAAGAATAATAAATTAGCTCTATAATTAATGAGGATTGGTTCAAGTGAAATCCCAAATTTAAACATAATGTAAAAAATTTTATTTTTAAAGATCCGCCACCGTAGCATTATACATCCAGAGTCGAATCTAAATATATATTTGGAGAAAACTGCCGTCAAGCCAGATAAAAAAAACATAAATAAATAAATTAGCTCTATGAAGCCATGCCCACAAGATCCATTGTTCAAATACTTTTGTTCCTTTTAGTGATATATTCTCGACCCTACTAATTATTGGATCCTCTTCCTCAACCCTTGATTTGTTCATAGACATTACAATTTTCATCTGCATGATTTTTTTTGTACATTAACGAATTTATTTCGTAATACGCGCTAAAATTCGTGTAGTTATAATTTTTTCCTTTAATGATGAAACTTAATGAAAATATAAGTTGCACAAACCTTATTTTCTTTTATTGTGTTTTATATTTTCTTTTAGCCGGTAATAAGAATGGATGTGAGTCGGATCTGGACAGGATTAATAGAGATTTAGATCCATATCATTTTTTATATATAAAATTTAGATCTATTGGATCTATAAAATTAGACATCGTATCCATATCCAATGGATCTTACGAATTCGGGTAAAAAACGTGTCTAAAACAGATCTGTAAAAAATATAATTAAAGAAATATAATATATGAAAATATCAACACCAACCAAGATTTATTCTTAAAATCACTATCTTAATTTATAATAAAAAAAAGAAAGAATTTAACATGTAATTACAAGATTAAAAACTTGAAATAAATATAAACTAAATTAACATTCGTTCAAATTTAAAAATAAATAAAGTTAAAATTAGAGTAATTATATATATATATATAAACATATCCGAATTTAAATCTTTAAAAAATCTGATATTAGATTCTTATTTTTTCAATTAAATCTATATTCGGATCAAATTTAATCCATCTGAAATAATAAAATTTAAATTCTATACGATTCTAGAGATTCAAATCGATTTTAAGATTCAGTCCCATTTGTAGCCGTCAAGCTTTTCTAAGTGTAATTCAATGGTATTATAATATTTGTTATGATTAGCTGAAATGTACTTTATATATTTAAGTAAATGTATTTGTTAAATTTGTCCTTTTTGTAAAAAATAAATTATTGGATCACGGGGAAACCATAAAAGTAGTGTGGGGCCAAAACGCCGCGTGAAGAGGTACTTTTTAATGGTGTGATGACTATCGAAATCAGAATCATCGATAGGATAGGTGGAGTGTTTGATAAAGTCGTGAAGTGCGACACAGTTGATAATAGCCATCTCATGTTTGCAGAACGTGGCAGTATAATTGGGTGAAAACCAAGAAAAAAGACTGCTGCCGACAATGTGGGGATCACAACTTTTGAATGGAATGTGGAAAGAGATTTTTTTAGGGTAAAAAAAGGATTAAATAGCGGATTTACAATTCATTATGCTTTGTTTTAATTTGGCTCGATTTTATAATAATAATAATAATAAAATTTTATTTCATTTCATTTAAATATAAATATAAATTTATAATTTTTAAAATTATAATTTTAAAATTTAATTATTAAATTAAGTTTTTATTATAAAATTTTAAATTATTTTTTTTATTCAGGCGCTTTTAAATATAAGGGTTAGGGTTCGAACTCCAACCCTCACTTACTTTATAAACGTACCACTTAAACTGTGTCTAATTAATAAATAAATTTTGTTATTTGTGTGGATTGAACTTGAGAATTTTCACTTTATTATTAATTAGCTTTTCTTTGCCATCTTAACATTAAAATTAGAATTTTTCAAGGAGTACATAGCTTTAAAAAAGAATACCAGGAAATATGAAATTCCTCAATGTAGATCCATCAGTAAGATAATTCTTCACCAATTAAAGATTGGAATGGTAGTCACTTATAAAAAAAATTATACATTTCAATCAATCTAAACTATATGGGTGAGGTAGTATTAAAAAAACATATAAAATGACAATTTTCTTTAAAAAAATTGTCTCCTTAAAATTATAATAATAATAAAAAAAAACTCTACCTCACTTAAATGTGGACTCGGACCTGCGACATCTACGATCACAATTTCAAGGCTCAGTCACAAAATAATATTAAAATAAAAGATATTTAAAAAGGTATTAAGCCAAATACATCTTTATTCGTATGAACTTGACTCAAATAGTAATGTTATCAATACTGACCATATCACCCGATTTAATTGGTAAGACCATATACCATCAATGACTTTGGTATGATAAATTAAATTTAATGGTATAAGAAATTAGAAGTATAATCGATTTAAAATAAAATAATTAGGTGAAATAATAATACAAAACACATTTATATATAAAAATATACATTGGTATAAAATGAAATAATCATATATTTTATATTTTTTTTATTTTGACTTTAAAATAAATAAATTAATGAAAAGTATTTTTCTAGTCAATTTTTTAATAAAGGAAAATACCTCTTCATTATTTTAAAAACTGAATCTATCAAGAAAACGTTCTGATGGGGATAGATATCAATCAATATGATTTTGATGGGCTTATGGGTTCAACTTCATTCCATGATCCAATTCTTCAATTTTCATTCTGTTCTTAAGATTTTGATGGGCTCATTGTTTCAAAGGTAACTTAGGGAAATGTCCCTGTAGGAGATAGTAATTTAAAGAATAGAAATAGCTAATTGATAAAAAATACATTCAAGAAAAAGTATTTATAAAAACCCAATTATATTAGATTAGGAATCTGTTTCAAATCCCTATTTTGTAGCTACCCTTACCAATTTGAAAACCCAAAAACGCAGAAACCACGATATTGAAACTGGAATAATTGACGCAACCCACCACCCCCCACGATTCCAGCAAGCGAAACCGGCGAAACCGTCACCGTGTGCTCCGACCACCGGCGTTTAAACTAGTGACCGCCCTTGCAAAACTCAAAACCCCTCCTTCCGGTATTTCACATCCATCAGTTTCACACTAAAATCCGGCCAGTATTTCTCCATCCATTAATTTCACTGTTCAAAACACGCAAAACGGCAAAACAAGGGTTTCCAGAAGTTCTTTTCTGAGAACCAGGGCTTCGGTAAGGTGGGAATAAAGGTCGATGATAGAGCAAGG
Organism: Euphorbia pulcherrima; assembly: GCA_947683365.1. Classification (NCBI taxonomy): domain Eukaryota; kingdom Viridiplantae; phylum Streptophyta; class Magnoliopsida; order Malpighiales; family Euphorbiaceae; genus Euphorbia; species Euphorbia pulcherrima. The sequence continues at coordinate 14,678,925 of CANTUS010000016.1, forward strand.
AAGCAACCCCAATGAACCCGTGAACAAGGCCACTGATAAGGTAATTTTTTTGTATATTGATATACATTTTTTTTGTGTATTGGGAAAACCTAGTTTCAATGTAATTTGGAATTTGGAATTTATAGGGAAAGGGGAAAGGACAACAACTGATTCCGATTTTGAAAACGAGGTAAAAATCTATATATTGAAATATGTATATTGATATACACTTTATATTGTATACGCAAAACCTAATAATATACACTTCATACACTTCATACGATCCGAATACAAACTGCAACAACACATGATGGGAAACCAACTAATATAAAACCATAGTAGTGTTGTATACTGCTGATATACAGTTGTATTGCTGATATACAGTTTGGATGAAAATGCCTATTAGCAATAAACAATAGAAACTATATTTTATTAATAACTCAATTTGTATGCTGTCATCACTGTCTGCAATTTGTATGCTGGTTTTACTTATATTTTTACATGGAAACCAACTAATATACAAGCATTGTAGTGATATGGTTTGTGTTGTATACTGCTGATATACAGTCTAGATAAAAAATGCCTATTAGCAATAAACATCAGAAACTATATTTTGTTAATAACTCAATTTGTGTACTGATTGTCCTATTATTTTTGTATATCCGTATACGGCCATATGAAACCGTATATCATATTATTGAGAATTTGCTAATAAAGTAGAGATCGGTAATTGTGTATGTTGGCCTATTTTCAAGAAAAACAAGTCGTATATGTTGTATATACTATTTTGCTGTATATTCAATGAAGAACTGTGTTTAGTGTATATCCATATACACTATGTTTCTATACGAATATACATATTTACGTTATATTGATATCCATTTAGTGTTGTGATGTAATTGTTTGAAATACATGTAAATGTGTTTGATGTCCTATTTTCAAGAAAAGCTAATTGTATATTGTATGCACTGTGTATGTCGTATAGTCAATCAATAAATGTGTTTGTTGTATATTGTACACTCTGAGTGTATATGGATATACAGAAATTGGTATACATAATTGCGGTTTTGATTGCTTTGAAAAAACATTGTATATCCGTATGTGTGTTTTAATGTAAACAGGACTAACATATTACCGAATTGCAGATGAAATCACTGGTGTACAACCAACTGGACCTACATGACTGAAATCCACGGATAAGGGTGGAATCGGATTGCGATGAGTTTGTACTACCATGGGAAGAAAAAAGTCGAAGAAGGAGTAGAGAGCGACGATGAATTCATGAGGCCACATAAAGATGAATGATAGTTTACATAGTTTGATTTGGAACCTTTTATTTAGATCAAAAAGGATTTGTGTAATTTACAGAGTCTGAAACGTAGATAAATGAAAATTTGCCTAATATGAGTTAGAACTCTGTTGTTTGTTTTTTTGTGATGAATGACTGGTTTTTCTTGTATTTGAGGTTATTTTACATTAATTCAATTACAGAAGCACATAACGTCATTCCGTATATTGAGCATATACTTAGTAGTAACTGTATACGAGGGATTTTTTAAGGCACAACGTGAGGCGCTGCCAAAACAATTCAAGGCGCAGTCTCACACGCTTTAAAAAAAAGAAACATGTTATTATGGAGTTTCTAAACTGTATATTGTCAATATACGTGTTGCAGTATATGTTAATAAAAAAAAAGACAGTGAAATTGTATTTTTTCAAGAAAAACAAACTGTGCATGAAGGATATTTTATGGCGTAATGTGAGGCGCTGCCATAACATTTCTAGGCGCAGTCTCAGACGCTTTAAAAAAACAAAAACAATATATAATGGAGTTTCGAAACTTTCTATTGTCAATATAAGTGTTGCAGTATATGTGCACGCATGAACAGGATTGTTGTATGACAATACTAAAATCCTAGGTTGGGCAACCTGAACCCTTTTGGTAACGGTGTACAATATAGATGCCTACCCCTATAAGATACTGTGCACGCATGAACAGTGTTGGTGCATGACAATACTAAATCCCTAGGTTGGGCAACATGAACCCTTTTGGTAACGGTGTACAGTATAGACGCCTACCCCTAAAAGATACTGTGTATGCATGAACAGTATTGATGCATGACGATACTAAAACTCTAAGTTTGGAAAAATGAATCATTTTGGTAGCGGCGTACAGTATATTTCGCACCAAATTAGGGTAATAGCTGCAATTCATAAATAAGTTCGTATACTATTATAATACACCAATAGTTATAAAGATCTAACATCATTCATATTATAGGAATTGTAATATCAATATACGAGTGGAAGTATACAGTTTCATTTATATAACTACCGCATATCAGTATACACAATTTTTACATAATAATATACATATTCAAACACGTCGTAAATTTCAATACCAGAATACTACAGTAATAGAAGGCAAATGTGTATATTGATGATATACGAATTGAATAAACTGTATATGATGATTGTACAAGGAACAAGGCACAGGTTGAAGCGCAATCTCAGCCGCAATTGATGATATACGAATTGAATAAACAGGATACCATAATATACATTATGGAAACTCAAAATTACATAATGCTAATATACAATATTTCTTCTTCTCCTCGCTTATTCCAAACAATTAGCACTATGATTTGGTTGCAAGTATCATCAGAAGATCCAATGCATTAGTTAACTGCTGTCAGAAAATACAAACAGAAATGAAGACAGTATGCAATATACATATGAAAGTATACAAAATGTAATGAATCAGAAGAGAACAATGTAACAACATCTTTAATTGCAAATCTAAAATATATGCAACAAACCAGAAATGTAAACAATATACGGTTGTAAATGTATAGTATGGTTTTGCAACAAAATTCAGAATCCCAGAAATTTTACAACTCACAGTATGAGAGAATAGAATAAAAAAACAGTGAATAACAAAAACTGAAAAAAATATAACCAGATACGAGAAATTCAAAATCGAATTACAATTCAAAATCGAATTTTGAAAATAAAAAAATTGAGATATGAAAATCGAAACCAAAATCGTATTTTTGTATTAAAGCAAAATGAGATCATCAATTCAAACGAGTTGTTATAACATGAATTACCTCAAGAGAATAACATGAATTACCTCAATGATTGAAAATAGTCCAGTCGAGATTAGAGTCGCCCGACCAAGGCTTGAGTGACAATGAGTTCATATATACTAGAGGTAGAAGAAATCTGAGATCGAGATCAACATCGGTGGTGGAGAGAGAGGTACGAAGAGAGAAAGCAGAGATGAAATTTGATATGATAATTGGAAAAAATGGAAGCCCGAAATTGAAAAGGAATCAAATGCAATCTGTATGAATGACAATCATAAACGCAAGCGTAAACGGAATTAATGAAGGAAATCATAAAAGGAAGTAATCGAAATCAAAATCACAATTAAGATAGGAAAGAAATTGGAATTTGAAAGTTGAATTTGGGTAATCAGGAACTCCTACTTTTTAGGGATTTACTTTTTGGGTAACCGGTACTTAATTGGTATAAAAGGGTAGTGATAGTTAATAAATATGTTTGATACTAAATGAGTATAATATAAATATGTTTGTAAAAAGTGCATTTTAAGAATAGAAATGCTATAAGGGTGCATTTCCAACAATTTCCCTTGTGTTCAACTTCATTTCATTTGTTGAACTTAAAGTTTTAGGTACTTACAAAAATCCCACAAAAAATCAAAATAATTTGGTGACACCATAAATAATTTATAAGTTTACAAAAACATTGGAAAATAATAATATAAATATGGTGTAGTATATATCTGGTAAATTTTAGTAATGATTTAGTAGTTGTCTAGTAAATCATAACTTCAAATAAATTTCTAAAATATACATAACATATGATATCTAGTATTTATCTAGTAGATCACCGTTAGATATTTAGTAATCATTTAGTATGTCTTAATTTTGACAGGTTTTTATGGATCTAATGACACCTAAAATATTTATAAAATTGTCCATGAAGTCAAACTAATTACATATATAGAGTACTATAAACAATTTACAAATTAACAAAAATAAGAGAAAATAATTACATGAATACGGTCTGGTATTTATCTAACAAATATCTAGTATTCGTCTAGTAATTGTCTAGTAGTTATCTAGTAAATATTATTATGAAATTGTCATATACACATCTATTCTGTGTGCGTACGCGCGGGCGTGTGTGTGTGTGTTTTTACTAGATAACTACTACACAATTACTAGACGAATACTAGATATTTGTCAGATAAATACCAGACCATATTCATGTAATTATTTTCTCTTATTTTTATTAATTTATAAATTATTTATAGCGAGACTGTATATATATAATTAGTTTGACTTAATGATCAATTTTATAAATATTTTAGTAAGTCATGTATATTTTTTATAATTTTCCTAAAATTTTATTCAAATAAATATTTAATATATAAATATTCAATTAGAAATACACGACGATATTGATTTGTAAAAAATTGTGAACCGAATTAAATGATTATGAATTGAAAATAATTTAGGCTTAGTTCTATTACTAAAGTTAGCGCCATGGTATTTCTCATAGTTACATTATTTTTCACTCTCTATTTGTAAATTCAAAATTTTCGAGTCGATTCAACATTTTGGATTAGTCGACTCACAAAATCAAGATTGAAGATTTAATCGTCTAAAATATCCATAAATTCCCCGTTATTATATATTTTCAATTTAGAGGTCATGTGAACATACAAATATATATAGAGTTGGTCAGTGTTAGGCGAACATTAATTGCAAACAGAGCCAAGTGGTAGAAACTAAACCAAACAAACCAACATAGTAGTAAGCAACTAGTACAATAAATGGGCCTATATACAATAAATCCAACTTAATCTATACTTTAATTAACTAATAAATGAATGAGTTCATTTTTGTACCTTCAACCATCCCTAACTGAATTATTTGCCAAACCTTCTTATAGTACTCTAATTATTTTCTCTCTAATAATTATTTGGGTTATATATATGGTCCTTACATATGCATGGTTAGCCTTCAGCTGAATTTTCCGGCCTCGCCAGTTAATTCCATTAATATTCTTTTCATAAGTAATTTGTCTTGATTTAAAATATTTTGAAACCTTTTTTATTATGTGGTCCCAATTTTCAGGCGCGCTCCCTTTTGGGTGTGAGGCTTAAAGTTGAGACTCTCTGCACATGAGCATTTCGATACACGTCATATTGGGTATGATGTGGCTCGCGGAACTGCTTGGACACAACATATCTCCACACATGATATAATATTGTCCACTTTAGGCCTAAGCTTCAAGGTTTTACTCTTGGACTTTATCCCTAAAAAGACTCATACCATTAGAGATACTGTTCACATTTATAAATCATCTAATCTCCAACTTTTTAGCAATGTGGGATATTTTGTTTGCCCAACATTCATCCCCTCGAACAAATATCCATCGAGTCTCCCCTCAATTAATCAACCATCCTCCACTAACATGTTTTCATCACACCCTAATGCGTTGGAGGACACGCCTTACATAGAGCACTAGCGGTTCCACGAATATCTAGTGATCAAACTGCTGAACGTACCACTATTTGTTCGACTTTTCGAGGATTCATCCACATGGCTAACGTCAGAGAATGACTCTGATACTAATTGTAGGGGCTCGCAGAAACTCGTGGACACTACATATGCCCACACATGGTATGATATTGTCCACTTTGGACCTAAACCCTCATGGTTTTGCTCTTGGCCATTATCTTAAAAGGCCTCATACCATTGGGGATATTATCTATACTTATAAGGCATGAAATTCCATCTCCTCTAGCCAATGTAGGACATTTGTTCGCATCCTAAGAGGGTATATGTTAAAAACCTATGAATTTATGATCCTATTAAGATGCACTAATTAAGTTGAAATATAGGGTTCATATATGATTTCATGAGTTAAGTAATCTACAAGCTAACATTTTATACTCAATTACAGTATATAATTAATTTGCAGAAAGTAGCAATGTCATGCTACGGCTATGTTTGTCGTTTATATAGGTCGTTGCTTTTTTGCACTCACTTTCACTAAGATTTTGCAGTGAAAATCTTACTATATATTAATTGTTTCTGAATAATTTTGTGTGAGCTTAATCAATTCTTTTAGTAAATTTTTCTAACTACGCACCTGTAAACCTAGCTTACAGTTCGGATTGAGTGTTTTTTTTTTTTTTTTTTATCAATTTTCACATAATAATTGATTTAATTCTGCAGAAGTTAAATATAATTTCGGATCTTTGAAAACTTTTAGGTGATGTTTGGTTCGCGGAAATTCTATTTCGTGGAATAGAAATAGAAATAGAAATAGAAATGAAAGGAAAGATGTCAAATATGGTAGAATATATGTCTAGAATCCATCAACACATGTGAAAGCTATTCCTAATTTATATACATTTCACATAAAAGCTATTCATTTGTTTCAAAAAGGAATAGCTTTTCCATGAGATGTATATGAATTATGAAAAGCTTTTCCGTACGTCGATGGATTCTAGATGAATAATGTGTCATATTTGACATTTTTTCATACATTTCTATTTCTATTACACGAAATAGGATTTTTCGTAAATTAAACGAGCCCAAAGTATTATCTAAGTCTATTTGTTGAATGGACAATTAAAAAAAATGGAAATGGAGAGAGTACTAGATGTACACTAAATTGATAATACAATTTTTGTAAGAGCATTATTATAAACAATTGCTACATCATACATGTACCAATTACTCCGTCCGGCAATGTTATTAAAATCGGATCGATTGGTTTAACCAAAAAATTAGGAATCGACCGTGAGTTCGATCTGATTGATAAAAAATAATGATTTTGTGAAAAATCAGACTTGACTGGTTTAAACCGGAAAAACCTGAGTCAAAACTCGGTTCTTTTGAAATTTACATAAATTTAAAGATAAATTTAAAAATCATCATAAATATTTTCATACTTGTAGAAAATAATTATTTACTAATTTATTATACTGACTTTTATATTGTTAATATAGTAAAAAATTTACCTTAATTATTATTTTTCACACGTTTATAGAAAGAAACAAATGAGTAATTATTATTTTTATTTCATTTAAAGACATTTATTATTTTAAATGTATTATAATGTCATGAGATTTTTCTCTATACTTATATGACATAAATATTTTTTAAAATTAGAAAGAATTAATCATTAATATTAACCTTTTCTATTTTATTCCATAAAAAGTTATTACTTTTCAGAATATATTTAACATTTTCTTTCCATATGAATTTATCATTGATAGCTACCATTTTTAGTTTCCTTCCACTAACTACTTATACTTATATCGGATAAATGAATATTTTTTTATTTTATTCCATAAAAAGTTATTACTTTTCTAAATATATTATTAACATATTTTTTCCATGGAAAAAAATCACATGTCCCCATTTGAGTGTCCCCTTTCATGTTCTTCATTCATTTTTTGACATGTGTTAAGTTTATAGGAGAGATGTGATGAAAAATAGGAAAGTAAATCTGAAAAATAATAAAATAATAATTAAAATTGCCACGTGTCAGAAAATGAATGGGAGACATAGATGGGGATACCGAATCGGAGACATGTGATTTTTTTTCTCTTTCCATAAGAATTTATCATTAATATTTACTATTTTTAGTTTCCTTCCGTTAACAACTTATGCCTATATTGGACAAATGAATATTTGTTATATTTATATATATTTTTTAAAATATTTATTAAAAAATCATACATCCGATTGAACCATGATTTAATACGGTTGAACCGCTAAAACCATGAACCATTAACTTCACCGGTTTGGTGTCCGGTCTGATTTTGATAACATTGCGTCGGGTTCCAAATAAGTGACCTTTTAAACTTTTCATCAAAATCAATAAAACATTAATTAAGCAACTAAAAATACTAATTTACCCTTCATAAAATTCTCTTTCTGCATACTTACGAACTTATAATTTCAACAATACTTAATCTCTTTCCTAATTAATGGAAGAGTAAATTAGAGAAAGAATGATATTGCATTGATAATCTAAACGGTCACTTATTTGGAACCAAAATAAAAAGGTTAAAAGGTCATTTATTTAAAATCGGAGAGAGTAAAAGTTAAATGTAGCCGCCTCTATTTCTCTCATCTTTCTCGTTTCTTTAAATAAGATTTAGCTTTAAGGAGGTAGAAAATAAATCTTTTGAATGCAGAAAATCCTTATTGGGAGACTCACCCACCACAGCCAAGTGCCCGACCCAGGTCGAATCTGGACGTAGTCGGAGCAAAGCTTTGATGAATCAGATAGGCAACAAAAAAACACTCTTTTGAAAGTTCTTCCTCCTTCTCCCCCATTAGTTCTTTTTTATTTTGGTTAATTCTAGTTTTCGTAGTTTTAGATTTTTTTTGGAATAATCTGCATCTGATAATTTTAATGAGTTCCGTTATGCGATCGTCTTTCTCAATTATGGATACATTACTACACAACATGACTTTCATAGTTTTACCGTTGGGTTCGGTTCGGTTCGGTTCCATCTGTTTCTAGTAAAAAATACATGCCAATCTTTCATAAAGGTACCCAAACCTATTTTTTAAAGCAAGATCACTTTAGATATGTAAAATCGGTTGGTGTTATGGAGTGTGTCACAGTTCTTGTGGTTGGGGAACTATAATAACATAAGATGTAGCTTAAAAGAATATAGATTGCAGAATTGCTATTATCTTTTACTAGTATAGTACCCGTGTGATGCACGGATAGGTCATTTATAATCTGTATATCAAAGATAAATTTATTTTATAATATATATGTATATATAATGAATAATATAAAAGGTAAAAAAATATATTATATTGTGTATCAAATTGAATTATGGAAAACCTCTTTATATACAAAGAATATCATATTAAATTTATCATAATTTTTTTTGCAATTTTATCATATTTTTTTTGCATTGTTATATTCGTTACAAACTCTAGTTCTTCTTAATTATTAACTATTTTTTCAAATTAATACAACTATACTGTGTTCTTAATCTTTATAAATATAAAATTATAAAAGTAGAGCAGAGAGTACGTGATAGTAAATTTATATTTCCAAATATTATTCTCTACATTCTAAACTCTTAATCCACGATTCGTCATCATCTTATCTTTTTTTTTCAAAGCTCATCTTAATCACCAATGAATCACACTTCAATTTATAAATCACCAAAGGATTCAAAAAATTCATTTAATTCTTCTCGACAAATTCATTGATCAACAATGGTTTTTTCCAATTTGGAGAAAATAATATAAGAATTGCAAAATTTACCAAAAACAATTGAAAAGATAAATATAATAAGAAATAACATTTAACTTTAAAATAATATTCAAATGGACATATATAAGGAAAACTCATCAAAATATTTAACATTTTACTTTTAATATAAACTAGTGCAGTACCCCGTGCGATGCACGGATAGGTCATTTGTAATCAGTATATCAATGAATAGATTTATTTTTTAATATATATATATATATATATATAAATAGAAATATTAAAGCTAAAATATATTATATTGTGTATCAAATTAAATTACGAAAAAAGCCACATTAATTATTAAATATGATTATAATCATTAGAATAGAATTAAATAAAATCAAGAATAACAAATTAAATTTTAGAAAAAATATATTTAGGAGATATATTAGTTGATAGATAATACTTAATGGATAATTATGAAATTCTAATTCACTTGATCGAATAATTAAAAATATTCCATTATTATACATAAGAAGGAGTAAGTACTATTATAAAATTCAAATTTATTTTTAAATAAGATTATAATTTAAAATTTTATACAGTTATCTTGTAATTCCCTGTCAAATATTTGATGAGAAAAAAATTATCACATTGATTCTTAAATCTATTTTTAAATTTAATTTATTGTAATTTTATTAAATATTTATTATGATAATAATGGGATTTTTTAATTATTTCACTTGATCAAATAATTAAAAATATTCTATTACTATCCATAAGGAGTAAAAACTATTACAAAATTTAAATTTTTTCTTAGATAGGCTTATAATCAATCAAGTGCATATGATTTTTTTCACTTATGAGAAAATAATATAAGAATTGCAAAATTTACTCAAAAAATTGAAAAGGTAGAAATAGAAAAAAATAATACATGTTTAAAATAAAACAATCCAACAATACAAAATAAATAATACATAACACCAAATAACAATTCTGCAAACATTAACAATATTTCAATAAATACTAAGAAAGAGATACATATCAATTATTCTTCTCCTTCTTAATCCTCATATGTTTTGCTCAATTGCTCGAAAGTTGTGTATTATCTTCATCTATCAATATCGACGGTATCAGAGTTTCATTTCTTATATCTACATGTGTGACAGGAGAAATGACCTCATTTTCTGATATCGAATCATTCCAAACAAAAATCTATGAATAAATAAAAGACCTAATTCAAATCATAGTAGATTATGAATCATTTGTACTTATAATATAAATGTTAGAAGTACCTTAAAAGTACTTCTTAAATCTTAAAGTGCTAAAGTGCTTCCCATTATATCAGGATGCCCATCTTAAAGTGATTTCTAATCTCCACCTCGCATCAAATAAATAAATATATCATCTAGAAATATAATAGAAATTATAAATAAGTTAAGGGAACTTGAAAACCATTAAGCTGAATAGTCCAGAGCACTGTCCTTAAAGGATACTGATAGTTGTTTTCAGTATTAAACAGTTTCTTCAACCTATAGCAAAAGGGGAGAAAAAGAATTTTGTGATCAAATTACATAAGTAAAAATAAAGTGAAAGAAATGGTACAAATGAAACACAAATAAGAAGGCCCTTTTTATAATGAATGAAATAAATTAAGGTTGTAAATTATGAAAATTAAGTTTGAAATGTTTTAATAATAACCAATTTTAAACATCATTATTATAGAAAGAAATAAAAGTAAACGGAAATTATATTGCAAAATTGCTACAGTAATTAATAATTATTTGACCTTTAAAATAATATTTCAGACAAACATATATAAGGAAAACTCATCAAAATAGTAAACATTTCACTTTTAATATAATAAATTCTAATAAGGAAAACTCATAAATATAATAAATTATAATATAAATGTGTACTAATTATTAATATGGTAATAAAATAAAATAAATTTAATAATAAAATCTAAATATTTCTTTTGAATGCAAAAGGGCAAAGAAGCCTTTTAGAACTTCTTTGTTTATATATATATATATACTAACTAATTAAAATAGTAATATTTATTAGAACAATATGGTAATAAAATAAGACAAATTTAATAATGAAATTATAATATTTCTTTTGAAAGATTTTAATAATTACGCATGAAAACCTTTAATATAAATACTAATTAATTTAAATTAGAATAATATGATAATAAAATAAAATAAATTTAATATTAAAATTGTAACACTTCTTTTGAAAGGTTTGAATAATAGCCATTTATATATGAAAACTAAGTTTGAAAAGTTTAATAATATTCAATTTTAAATATCATTATTATAGAAATAAATCAAAGTAAACGTACAACGATTTAAAACAATAATTACACATGAAAATAATTTATAATTGCTGATAAGAATTATATTGCAAAATTATTATAGTAATTAATAATTATTTGACTGTTAAAGTAATATCCAAATGGATATATATGAGAAAAACTTATTAAAATAGTTAACATTTCACTTTAATATAATAAATTCTTATAAGGAAAACTCATGAATATAATAAATTATAATATAAATAATATATATATATATATATATATATATATATATATATATATCAAAGTAAATGTACAACCAATTAAAATAATAATTTCATATTAAAATAATCCATAATTGCTGATAAAAATTATATTGTAAAATTGTTATAGTAATTAATAATTATTTGACCTTTAAAATAATAGTCAAACAGACATATATAAGGAAAAATCAACAAAATAATTAACATTTCACTTTTAATATAAATACTAACTAATTAAAGTAGTAATATAAATTAGAATAATATGGTAATGGTAATAAAATAAAATAAATTTGAAGTTAATATATATAAACTAAAATACAAATAATAAAACGTACTAATTTGAAGTCTCCTATAAAATAAAATGAAATTTACGGTCAATGAATTTTGAGATAGAGAAAGATTATATTGTTTTAGAAGGTGTTTATCTTGCGTAAGTTTAACCACTGAATAAACTTCATCATTTGCAATAATATTTTTGTTCTTTACTGAAAGTTTGAACATAATTTCACTTTCTATAATGTTCTCCAAATCCATTGGTATATGTGTTTCACCAAGTGCATCTGTCATCTAATATGATTTCAAAAGACAAAAAGTAACAGAAGATGTTTAAAACATTATTAATGGAGAAAAAACTAAAATAAATTGGAATTCAAAGAAGATATATTATTGATATGCCAAAAGTATGTATCTCAATTACTGTATCCCTCAATTTATTTGCAGTTTTTCCAATCAATTGTTGCGCTTCACGATCCCAAATTAGTAAAGAAATAAACTCAGTGCCATACATTACACGAACTTGAATCTTATATATGTGAAACCAATTTGAATGTTTAATTCATTACAATTTTAATATCGAAATACTTTAACTATATTAATTGAATAATTGAAAGCCAAATTTTAGATGCATAATGTTTACCTGTGGAAAGCCGAATAATCAAAACGATTACACTTTTGGCAAAAGAACTTGTTGTCATTTACTTCTACTTTTTTGAAAGGTTTGCTATTTCTACACTCCAGATATGATCAACCATTTTGACACTCTAAATCAACAATTTTTACCACAATCCAAAAAACTTCTTCCCAAATAATTGTAAAAACAATCATAAAAATAATTGTGACATTATTTATTTGTGCATGATTTGAGGAAAAAAAGAGAAATTATTTACCACGTTTTAATTAAGAATATTTAATTAATTTAAACAAATTTGTTTTGTCAAAAATAGTGTATTTACTTGTTTACAATCCACCAATTCTGCGATTGTCTTTACTTGTACTGATCCACATGCTATCTCTTCAGACACAGAGTATGCATTTTGAGTTATCTTTTCAGAGCCCGATTGACTAACAGAAAGCAATCTAAACTCAAACCATAAGAAATTGGTATTAGGGAAATTATAAAGTACAACATTTTTATGCTAGTTATATTTAAATATTTAAATTAAATTAATAAAAAGGATAGAATTTTTTGTTAGTTATGCAATTTTATTAAACATTTAGTGTGATAAATTTTTTAATACTTAATTACAAATAATTTATTAACATACCTTTTCATTTTGCAAAACCATTTTAATAGTAAATATTGCATTTGGTTTATTTCATTCTGAAATGGTCCAAAGGCGGAGAACATGTATTTTGAGGGTCTATTGCATCTTAGTTGGATTTATATCGCATATAAAATCCGTCTTCAATTGCACCCTAAGTGGGTTGATATCATCCATCGAATTATGTTTCTGCTTCAACATAAAACAATATACTTTTCTACAATTATCTTGTGCTTTTCTGTCAAAATTTGATGAGGAAAAAGGAGTCACATGGATTCTTCAATAAGAAGTCGTAAGTACTGCTACGAAATTCAAATTTATTCTTAAATATGATTATAACCAATAGAATTAAATAAAATCAAGAACAATAAAATAAATTTCAAATAAATAGATTTAGGAGATATTTATTATTTTGATTTATTTCTATAATTCACCATAATTAATTATTTCCCAATTAAAAGTAGTTATTGCTATTAATCATTATTATTTTTCTAAATTAAACCTATTCGAGAAATATATTAAAATCAGTTTCATAAAATTCTGATTTAAATTCATAAAAAAATATCTAATTTAATAATTATTGTAGACGGTAATAAAATATGCTCATCTTTAGTGTAAGATCAATTAAAGTAAAGAAAGCTCTTATATGTCAAAAAATAATTGGAAATATTCACATTGGTAAAAAAAATAAGAATCAACTTGTAAAAAAAAGTTTATAACAAATGAACAATATGAACAACAGATTATAATTTAAAAAATATGACTCTATTTATCATGATCTTATTTAAGAATTAATGTGACTCTTTTTTTCCTCATCAAATATTTTATTATCTTTTTTTTGAAAGGTGTAGGGGTAAAAAGGTAATTTAAAAATTCTCTTCTTTTATAGATAAATAGATTATTATAGAGAAATTAACAAACTTCTATAATAATAGTATTATATATATATATATATTTATATATAAGAGTAATATAAATATGAATAATATGGTAATAAAATAAAATAAATTTAATAATAAAATATTACTTTTATAAGGTATATGGGTAAAAAGGTAATTTATGACTTATCTTCTTTTATATGTATATAAAATTTTTTTTATGTTATCCTCTTGCTCATATGACAAGTTTATTCTATATTCCACTATGGTGATATTTTATTTTTCTGAATTTAGCAAGATATTTTATTTGATATTTCTTTTTTAATCTAAATCCTATTTATTAAAAAAATATAAACAATTGCAAATTAAACAACTAATAGGAACAACAACCAACATGTTCGTGTAGCTGAATGGTGATGGGGATTTAATTAACACATCATCATTAGGAATATAAAAAACGAATATTACTTTGTTTGAAGTTAATAAATTTTATTTCATAGGAAAACTTCTAGTTATGATTTTGCATTACAGCCTAAATTAATTAAAATCTGTTGGGTTGCTAGGATCATGATTTTTTTTAGGATGGCGACAACTGATAGCAATTACATTAATAATCCCAATCTGTACAAATGATTGAAGATATATTTGAGAACTTTTTTTCACTTTTACTGTCAAACAACGGCTTCAAATTTTAGTTACCACTCTTACAATTGTTTTTAGTTATTATGGAGCCAAAAAAGATTACCAGTAATAGCAAAGACATATCAACAATAACAAATAGCAACTGATAAACCAAAACATACATTAAATTTATTTTTATTTTATGCTCTTTTTTCTAATTATTTGAGTGTTTTGTTGTCATTATCTATTGCTAGTATGGATGGTGCTTGTACCGTTTTGATTTATTTTCCAGTCATCAGTGCAATGCATTTTATAACGATTCGTTTTTAAATTATATGTTGTTTTTTTTTTATAAAATTTTTTAAATTATATGTTACTACTATTTGATTAAATTTTGCTTTGTTAAAATGAGGTCATAGATAAAGTCCATAAATGTAATAATGAAGGATTGTGGTTGGCTGTACTTAATTGGGTGGAAGAAGTGAAATATTAAAAATATAAAACCCTGAGTTGTCTTATCATCCGAAAATAAATGAGAAAGTGTAAATGCAAAAATTAATGCCCTAGTCCTTGGTACTACGTCGTATAGATTGGGGGTTTTGGAGTTTGCCAAAAATAGAAAATTGTAAAGCTAAAACGTGTATGATTCGGAATCACTGATTCCCTGGAAATGGTTAAAAAGTTGGATGGTCTTCCTTAATTCCAAGCTGACAAAATAGTTGGCCCGTATGATACGATGCATTTATTATTTTTAACTTATAAATAGTAGTATTAAATTAAATTAAACTGAAATTAAATTAAACTGAAATTAAATATGCTGAAACTCAACTGCAGTCGAACAAAAATTAAAAATATTAAAAATAAATTAAAAAAAATTAATAATATAAATAATAAATAAAGCGAATATGTAGCTTAGCTACTAATACCATCCATGTCTTTCTTCCACTAATATTTACCATTCATCTATTCAAATTTCTTTTATTCCCAACTTATACAATCACCCAAAATGAACCGTAATGTTATGTACACGTATAAAAACGTTTGAATATGGAGTACGTAATATTGAAAATTTAAAACATATATAAATTTACTACCTTTGATTTTATATATATTGTCATTTGTTAACAAGATTAAGCTAGTACTGGTAATCATTATTAAAAAAAAGATCGGACTACTAGTAATCTAGTGTGACCAAGCATAGAACTGAATTTCCAAAGTGTAAACTTAGGTCTGGTTATATGATCTTTGGCGTTATCAGGAATATCACAATTTAACAGAAGTTTGTGTCAAAGTATTTATACTTGCACTACACCAACTATTTTTTTTAGTTACTTTGTATAGGGTCAGTGATGCGATGGTCTAGGGCCCTTGAAATGTCAGGACTGGTCCTGATGTTGCAGTTGTTAGAAAATTTGTTAGAAGCGGTATTGAATAAAGGAAACAATACTATATTTCATTAAGAATAAATACATATTACAATATGATTCTCAAAGATATAGAAACGTAACAAATATAATGGAATAATACTTAAACCTTATATCGAAGAAGAAGTTTATTGCGGAGGCCTGAAACTCAGTTTCCTTAAAACAATTATTCGTCCGCTACTGGTGAATTTGTCTCCCAAGATACAACCATAATTGTTAGTCGAACTCTAACCATGTGAAGAGTAATTCACAAGAACCTAAATCTAAGTAGTCTTCTTATAGAAGGAATGAAAACTTTGAGAGATATTTTTAGTATGAAAACAGAAAATAAATCATAAAGTAAACAAGCACAAATACCAGCTGGATTTTTTCAAGAGTGAAAGAGTGAAGAAAAAGTGTTGTGAGAAGGCTATAAAAATAAGGTATTTATAGGACAAATAACATTAACATAGCTTAATGGGGTTTAAAGGCATTAACCTTTGTAACCACACCTTCATGGCCATTAACACTTGTAACCATACCTTCATGGTCATTAACCATGGATGTTATGAGAAAAATATTGATTAAAAACTTAAAAACCCATTAATCTCAAATAAAAATCTGGTGAAAAAAAAATTACATGGCAATATTTTTTCAGTACCGAATCATCGATTTAGAGCGTTTAAATTTGACAAATGTTCAAACTTTAAACTACAATTTCTCATTCACCGTTAATCCGTTTTAGGCATATAATATATCGTTAGAAAGCTCTCGAAGCGTAGAATACCATGACATATTTCATGTTATTCAAAGCATAGCTTTTCCATATTATAATTTAGCCTAAAATAGATAATGCACAACATTATCTAATATGTCATATTTCCAACAATCCCCCACATGAATGAAAATTGAAAACAACACGGACATTTTCCAAAATTCGAAGGGTGAAAATGCTCTTCGACCAATATTTGCATAGGATAGGTAGGCTACAACCTTTGAACATTCCCTTGTAAAAGTATATTTACTTTACTGACAACTATTCTGCCGTTTGTGTAAACGATGATATACCCCACACAAATATCAACCCATCACGGTTTTTGGTTCTCATGGTTATGTTTGTTATGGTCATGAACATCTCCTGGTTGCAAGAGTTTTAGATTACTACGCCTCAATAGTATCCCTTGAAGCGACCCCGCTTCACTCTCACATAGGTGATCTCTTTTGCTCAACCGTTGATGCACAAAGGATCATTAAAAGCATGTAGCTTAACCTTAACCTATTTTTTCGCTGTTTACATCACAGAAATGGACACACGGTTACCCCCACGGTGACCACACAAGGTCTATGCAATTAGTTTGTCCCATTGAACCAAGATCTTGGAATCTCCAGTCAAACATGGTTGGTTTTCCTTCACATAGAGCCTTAAATATTCATAGGCTTTAGTCCCATTCCTTTTGATGTCTTTTCAACTTGATCTCGATTTAACCCTTTGGTTAGCGGATCCGCAATGTTATCCTTTGATCTTACAAAATCAATAGAGATAACCGACGTTGAGATCAGTTGTCTTACGGTATTATGTCAACGACGCATGTGTCTCGGCTTACCATTATACATTACGTTTTGTGCTCTTTTAATCATTGCTTGATTATCGCAGTGCAAACAAATTGCAGGCACAGGATTAGGCCGTTCTGGAATATCCTCTAAGAAGTTACGTAGCCATTCAGCTTCTTCTCCCGTTTTATCCAAGGCTACAAACTCAGCTTCCATTGTGGAATGAGTTATAATCGTTTGCCTTGAGGATTTCCAAGACACTGCTCCTCCTCCTAGAGTGAACACGTACCCACTTGTACCTTTAGAATTCTTTATGTCAGCTATCCAACTAGCATCAGAATACGCTTCTAGTACAACAGGTTCTCTCTTATAGTGCAATCCATAATTACGAGTATATCACAAATACCTTAGTATTCTCAAGATTGCATTCCAATGGCTTTTACCTGGATTACTCATAAATCTGCTTAAACTACATACAGTATAAGCAATATCAGGCCTTGTACAACTTGTAAGGTACATCCGACTGCTTATCACCCTTGTATATTCCACTTGGTCTATGCATTCACCTTTGTTTTTAGACAAATGTAGACTAACGTCTAACGATGTTTTAGCTATACCAACATCACCTTTGTTAAACTTGTCAAGTATCTTGTCCACATAGTGTGATTGCGTCAATATGAGACCGTTAGGTGAACGTTGAACTTTGATGCCTAAAATTACATCAGCTAGTCTCATATCTTTCATTTCAAATTTAGACTTTAACATATTCTTGGTACTCTTTACCATTCTCTCACTGCTTCCAACAATGAGTATGTCATCAACATACAAACATAGAATAACATATCATTCATTTGTAATTTTGACATATATACATTTGTCACACTCATTTATACGATAGCCACTTGTCATCATGGCATCATCAAATTTCTTATGCCATTGTTTTGGTGCTTGCTTTAAACCATATAAAGACTTTACCAATTTACATATTTTTCTTTCTTGACCAGAAGCTACACAACCCTCAGGTTGTTCCATGTAGATTTCTTCTTCAAGATCTCCGTTTAGAAAAGTTGTTTTCACGTCTATTTGATGTACTTCAAGATTTCGCAAAGTGGCAATTGAAAGTATCATTCTAATGGAAGTTATTCTCGACACTGGATAATATGTATCAAAGTAATCAAGACCTTCTTTTTGTCTATAACCTTTTATGACTAAACGAGCCTTGTACTTATCAATTGTTCCATCAGCTTTTAGCTTACGTTTGAAAATTCATTTAGAACTTAGTGGCTTAGTTTCAGGAGGAACGTCCACTAGTTCCTACGTATGATTTTACAAAATGGAATCAATTTCACTCCTTATGGCCTCTTTTCATAAAGGACTTTCTATAGAGCTTATAGCTTCTTTGTACATTTAAGGTTCTGCTTCAACCATATACGTTAAGAAATTTGGACCAAAGAATTTTTCAACCCTTGCTCGTTTACTTCTTCTAGGTTCTACCTCATGATCCGCATTATTCTCTTCTTGAGAATTTTGATCATCTTCTTCCATCATTGATTGGAGATTATCATAGTTATCAACGCCTTGTTGATCAACTTGACCGTCACTTACAATAAGTTCACGAGACCTTTTAGTTCCCGACCCTTTGTCTTTTTCCTTACATGGAAACACGTCTTCAAAAAATGAAGCTTCCTTTGACTCAATCAAAGTGTTCTTGTATACATCTGGGTTTTTAGATTCATGCACAAGAAACCGATATGCGTTGCTATTACTAGCATAGCCATTGAAAATATAATCCACCATTTTCGGACCTATTTTCATATATTTAGGTATTGGTGCAATTACCTATGCGAGACACCCCCACACTTTCAAGTAATTATAAGAAGGCTTTCTACCCTTCCATAATTCATAAGGGGTTTTTTTTCTTGTTTCTTACGTGGTATCTTATTTAAAGGCTTTATGCTCTCCCACGCCCCCCAACTTGAGCGAAAACAGCTTTCATACCTCCCAACTTTCAAAATGTGCTCCGATCTACCCCAACTTCCAAAAAGGGCGTCTCTGTGCTACCTATTTTCACTCGCATAGTCACAGTCTGGAGAGTGTATCACACTCGATGCTAAATTTAAAAAAAACCCTTGACAAAACTTCTTTTAAGTCCTTGTAATTTTAATTCAACAAAAAATACCAAAAATTTGGAAATATCCAGAAAATAAAGAATTTCGTAGGAAAATAAAAGATCAAAAAAATTTGAAAAAATTATGGAAAATTTGGAAAATGAAGAAAATAAATTTGGTGCAAGAATTTTTAAGAAAATGTTTCCGGAAGGGCTCGTAAATGTAAAAATATGTTTCGAGGCCCGGTTTCGTAAAAAATCGAAAAATGCCAAAAAATTATGCAATATCTGGAAAATAAAGAAAATAAATTTGGTGTAGGAATTTTTCAAAAAATGTTTCTGGAAGGGCACGAAAATGTGAAAATACGTTTTGGGGCCCGGTTTCGTAAAAAATCGAAAAATCCCAAAAAATTATGAAATATCCGAAAAATATAGAAAATAAATTTGGTGCAAGAATTTTTCAAAAAATGTTTCCGGAAGGGCACGAAAATTTGAAAATACGTTTCGGGGCCCGGTTTCGTAAAAAATCGAAAAATTCCAAAAAAATATGAAATATCTGGAAAATATAGAAAATAAATTTGGCGCAAGAATTTTTTAGAAAATGTTTCCGGAAGGGCCCGAAAATGTGTAATTACATTTCGGGGCCTTGTTTCGTCAAAATTGAAAACCCCAAAATTTATGAAATATCCAGGAAATAAAGAAAATAAATTTGGTGCAAGAATTTTTCAAAAAATATTTTCGAAAGGGCCCGAAAATATGAAAATATGTTTCGGGGCCCGGTTTCGTAAGTAATCGAAAAATCCTAAAAAATTATGAAATATAATTCGAAAAATAAAGAAAATAAATTTGGTGTAAGAATTTTTCAGAAAATTTTTATGGAAGGGCCTGAAAATGTGAAAATACGTTTCAGGGCCCAGTTTTGTAAAAAATCAAAAACTTCAAAAATTAATTATGAAATATCCGAAAAAGAAAGAAAATAAATTTGGTGCGAGAATTTTTCAGAAAATGTAAGCTTTCCAAACACACCCTAAAGGATGAAGAGTGTCATTTTGCAATTAGAAAAGTATTTAGGGATTTTTTAATGATTTTTTATTAATTATTGAATTTATATAATTTTTTTACCCATTTTTTAGGTCAACACGCGGCCCCTTGGTCAAAGGTAGCACGAAGGTCCACTTTTGATAAGTTCAGGTAGCACGGAGACACCCTTTTGGAAAGTTTGGGTAGATCGGAACACGTTTTGAAAGTTGGGGGGTATGAAAGCTGTTTTCGCTCAAGTTGGGGGCATGAGAGAGCATTAAGCCTTGTTTAAAAGATAATTTGCTAACAAAACAACATCACCCCACATGTTTTCTGGTAAACCAGAACCGGTTAACATTGCATTCATCATCTCGCTTATAGTGTGATTTTTCCGTTCAGCTACACCATTTGATTGTGGAGAGTCAGGTGGTGTTACTTCATCAATAATTCCAGTTTGGGAGCAAAACTCTCCAAGTGGTGCAACATATTCACCATCACGATCACTTCTTACCTTCTTAATTTTCTTATTAAGTTGGTTTTCTACTTCTTGCTTATAGAGTATAAATTTCTCTAAAGCCCCATCTTTGCTTTTTAGCAAATATACATAACAATATTTTGTGCTATCATCAATAAAGGTAATAAAATATTTATTTCCTCCTCTTGATTGAACGTATTTCAAGTCACAAATATTAGTATGTATTAGACCAAGTAATTTTAAAGTTCTTTCAACTGATTGAAATGAAGATCTTGTCAATTTTGTCTCAACACAGGTTTCACATTTATGTGATTTATTGATATGAAATGTGGGTATATAATTCAAGTTAATTAAGCGTCGTAACGTATCAAAATTAACGTGTCCAAATCTATTATACCATAAATTAGAAGACTCAATCATATAAGCAACAACATTATTCTTATTAATAGAATTTTGAACATTCCATTACATTCATATCCCTTTCCCACATACATGTTGTGAGCGGACGGCTGTTTGCGCGGCTGCGGCACGGGGCCGGACCGGGTCGTGCCAGCCCGTTTTTTGTGCGTCGGGGAGACGAGTGTGATGTGGTTGAAAAGAAAGTGATTTTGCATATTGTAATGCTTAAAAGATACGAGATCGAAACCCCGTACTTAGAATAGAGTCGCCACCCGATTCAGCTCAACCGGGAAATTTTCGGTACGATTTTCCCACCGGGTGGTTGGACCATACCTTAAGTAGAGATTCCGAGTTCGGATGATGTTATCTACTTTTCATTGGGCCAAGTTAGGATACTTCACTCTTTCTTAATCGGCATAATCCACCCTATTTATTTGTATTTTCAGTTATTTTGTGGTTTTCGCATTTATCAAGCAATTGAAGCGATAAATAAAACATTTACAAATGTAAGGAAAAATAAGTGCGGAAAATAGAATTATTACAAGATTTTCAAGTCCTGTACATTTTCTACGTAACAAATGAAATACCCGAATGTCCGATATGCATCTACCTGCAGAGGATGGTTGACACAAATATGGCATATTTTATTTATAACTTCATAAAGCCCGATTGGATGGCTAAAACGAGATTGGAATGGCGTTTGCGGGGAAATTCCATTTTTATCCAAATTTTAGATTCGGTCGTTGCTTTAATCGATTACAAGTAAATACACCACTCATCGCGGGGCGGGTCTGTTTTCAGGAGGTTTTGAACCTCCATCGTTGTACTATAGGTCCTAGCTTCAGAAAATAAATTAACTGGGAAACAAACGAAGGCAATACTGCTGTCTAGAAAGCCATGCCGCCGTCGGGCATCTGATGCCGCCGATGACATAGGTGATGTCGCTGGCGGCATGGATGATGCCGCCGGCGACATCGATTATGCCACGGGCGACATCAGCATGCTGACAGGCACAGGGCTTTCTGAGCACCATAAAAAAGGGGTTCCGTGAGAAAACGAGGTCTCTGGGGAATGCGATGCTATCGGCGGTATCCACGACGTCTCTCGCGACATGGGTGATACAGTCGGCAACATCACATGTCTCCGGCGACTTCAATTTCTCGCAGCAGCAGCGGTTTGCAGATAAAATAACCGAAATCTTAAAACACAAATCAACAAAGAATAGTGCAAAACAATGATAATAAAGCCAAAGAGCTATGAGATTCAGGATTTTCACCTCGGGGTAGTGAATCCAAATCTTCGTGAACTGAACAATAACACCTCTGGGGAGCTTGCAACGATAATTTGATTGTTAATTTAAAGGTTTTAGGTCTCTAAATTCTATTCAGTTGATTTAACCCAAAGACCCACTGATTTAAGCTCACAATCAGAGAGTTCGAAGAAGAAAAACCAGGAAAAATGGATTAGAATCCTTTTTCTTGCCTTTTCTAGTTCTTATCTCACTAAAATCTACTCTCGATTTCAGCTCTTAATTGCCTAATTTTAGCTCCTTCCTTCCACAATTTCAGTCCCCCCCCTTAAATGCAGTTTTTTGGGTGCCTTTTATAGGCAAATTGGGGTATTTTTCGAGACCTTTTTGACTTATTCCGCCGAAAGTGGCCGACAGGCTGTTTGTGGAGGACCCATTTCAAGTCATATCGCCGGCGACATGATGATGTCGCCGGCGGTATGGTGATGCCGCCGGCGGTATGGTGATGCCGCCGGCGGTATGGTGATGTCGGTGGCGACATCATTCTCCAGCATACTGACAAACAACGGGTTAAAAAGCCTAAAAAGTCGGGAAAAGTGGTTTATTAGTGGAAAAAGGCATCTTTATGGCTTTTAACAATATTTTAAAGGCTATTTATTATTTGGGTCTAAATCATCGGTTCAAGCTCCTACCGAACGCGTTATCGGCCACGCCGAACTAGATTCTACTAATTATAAAATTCAGAAGAGAACTTTTATTTTGAGGTATTGAAATTGGGTACACGTCATCATCGTCTCGCGAGAGGGACTGCAAAATCCCGTGCTCACAGGCTGCCCCTCGGGGGATCACTGCTGCCACAGGTCAGTATGATCACACGAAAGAGCAAGGGATAGGAATGATACCTGAAGGATGACTGGTTTGTCCCTTGGTCGGACTTATGCTCTGTCGATGGTTTGTCCCTTGGTCGGACTTATGCTCTGTCAATTGTTTGTCCCTTGGTCGGACTTATGCTCTGCGATTGTTTGCCCCTTGGTCGGACCTATGCTCTGTCGACTATTCGTCCCTTGGTCGGACCTACGCTTTGTTGATCGTTTGTCCCTTGGTCGGACTTATGCTTTGTCGTTCATTTGTCCCTTTGTCGGACATACGCTTTGTCGTTTGTTTGTCCCTTGGTCGGACATACGCTTTGTCGTTTATTGTCCCTTGGTCGGACTTATGCTTTGTCATTTGCTCGTCTCTTGGTCAGACTTACGCTTTGTCAATTGTTTGTCCCTTGGTCGGACTTACGCTTTGTCGACTGTTCGTCCCTTGGTCAGACTTACGCTTTGTCGACTATTCGTCCCTTGGTCGGACTTACGCTTTGTCGACTGTTCGTCCCTTGGTTGGACTTACGCTTTGTCGACTGTTCGTCCCTTGGTCGGACTTACGCTTTGTCATTTGTTCGTCCCTTGGTCGGACTTACGCTTTGTCGACTGTTCGTCCCTTGGTCTGACTTACGCTTTGTCGACTGTTCGTCCCTTGGTCGGACTTACGCTTTGTCGACTGTTCGTCCCTTGGTCGGACTTACGCTTTGTCGACTGTTCGTCCCTTGGTCCGACTTACGCTTTGTCATTTGTTCGTCCCCTGGTCGGACTTACGCTTTGTCGACTGTTCGTCCCTTGGTCGGACTTACGCTTTGTCGACTGTTCGTCCCTTGGTCGGACTTGTGCTTCGTAGAGAATTTGTCCCTTGGTCGGACTTGTGCTTCGTAGAGAATTTGTCCCTTGGTCGGACTTGTGCTTCGTAGAGAATTTGTCCCTTGGTCGGACTTGTGCTTCGTAGAGAATTTGTCCCTTGGTCGGACTTGTGCTTCATAGAGAATTTATCCCTTGGTCGGACTTGTGCTTCGTAGAGAATTTATCCCTTGGTCGGACTTGTGCTTTGTAGATTGTCCCTTGGTCGGACTTCTGCTTTGAATAGAGAGGTTTACCCCTTGGTCGGGCTTCTGCTTTGAATATAGAGGTTTGCCCTTCGGTTGGGCTTTCGTTTTAATGAGATCGCCCTTCGGTTGGGCTTTTGTATTTTGGTATAGTGATTGTCCTTTGGTCGGACTTTCACTTCGAAGAGGTTGCCCTTCGGTCGGGCTCGTTTGAAGAGGTCGCCCTTCGATTGGGCTTTTGTATTTTGGCATAGTGATTGTCCTTTGGTCGGACTTTCACTTTGAAGAGATCGCCCTTCGGTTGGGCTCGTTTTGAAGAGATTGCCCTTCGGTTGGGCTCATTTTGATGAGATCGCCCTTGGGCTTTTGTATTTTGGTACAATGATTGTCCTTTGGTCGGACTTTCACTTTGAAGAGATTGCCCTTCGGTTGGGCTCGTGTTTTGAAGAGACCGCCCTTCGGTTGGGCTCATTTTGATGAGATCGCCCTTCAGTTGGGCTTTTGTATTTTGGTACAATGATTGTCCTTTGGTCGGACTTTCAGTACGTTGATTGTTTGCCCCTTGGTCGGGCATACGCTTTGTCGTTTGTATGTCCCTCGGTCGGACTTACAGTTCGTGGGGAGTTTGCCCTTCGATCGGACTTACAGTTCGTATAGTGATTGTCCTTTGGTCGGACGTTTCACTTTAAAGAGATCGCCCTTCGGTTGGGCTTTCATTTTGAATAGATTGCCCTTCGGTTGGGCTCGTTTTGACTAGAGAGGTTCGCCCCTTGGTCGGGCTTCTGCTTTGAATAGATAGGTTTGCCCTTCGGTTGGGCTCATTTTGATGAGATCGCCCTTCGGTTGGGCTTTCGTATTTTGGTGCAGTGATTGTCCTTTGGTCGGACTTTTGCTTTGAATATAGAGGTTTGCCCCTTGGTCGGGCTCATTTGATGAGATTGCCCTTCGGTCGGGCTCGTTATGAAGAGATCGCCCTTCGATCGGGCTCGTTATGAAGAGATCGCCCTTCGGTCGGGCTCCTTTGATGAGACCGCCCTTCGGTCGGGCTCGTTATAAAGAGATCGCCCTTCGGTCGGGCTTATTATGAAGAGATCGCCCTTCGGTTGGGCTTTCGTTCTGAAGAGATTGCCCTTCGGTTGGGCTTTAGTTCTGAAATGATTGCCCTTCGGTTGGGCTTTCTATGAAGTGATTGCCCTTCGGTTGGGCTTTCGTTCTGTTGAGATCGCCCTTCGGTTAGGCTTTTGTATTTTGGTATAGTGATTGTCCTTTGGTCGGACTTTCACTTTGGAGAGATCGCCCTTCGATCGGGCTCACTACGAAGAGATCGCCCTTCGGTTGGGCTTGTTCTGAAGAGATCGCCCTTTGGTTGGGCTTGTTCTGAAGAGATCGCCCTACGGTTGGGCTTGCCCTTCGGTTGGGTTCGTGTTTGGTATAGAGATCGCCCTTCGGTTAGGCTTACGCTTTGTATAGAGAGATTTACCCCTTGGTCGGGCTTCTGCTTTGTATAGAGAGATTTACCCCTTGGTCGGGCTTCTGCTTTGAATAGAGATCGCCCTACGGTTGGGCTTTCGTTCTGAAGAGATCGCCCTTCGGTTGGGCTTTCGTTCTGAAATCGCCCTTCGGTTAGGCTTTCGTTCTGAAGAGATCGCCCTTCGGTTGGGCTTTCATTCTGAAGTGATCGCCCTTCGATTGGGCTTTCGTTCTGAAGTGATCGCCCTTCGGTTGGGCTTTCATTTTGAAGTGATCGCCCTTCGGTTGGGCTTTCATTTTGAAGTGATCGCCATTCGGTTGGGCTCGTTTTGAAGAGATTGCCCTTCGGTTGGGCTCATTTTGATGAGATCGCCCTTCGGTTGGGCTTTTGTATTTTGGTATAGTGATGGTCCTTTGGTCGGACTTTCACTTTGAAGAGATCGCCCTTCGGTTGGGCTTTTGTTTGGTACAGTGATTGTCCTTTGGTCGGGCTTTCGTTCTGAAGAGATTGCCCTTCGGTTGGGCTTTCGTTATGAAGTGATTGCCCTTCGGTTGGGCTTTTGTTCTGAAGAGATTGCCCTTCGGTTGGGCTTTTGTTCTAAAGAGATTGCCCTTCGGTTGGGCTTTTGTATTTTGGTATAGTGATTGTCCTTTGGTCGGACTTTCACTTTGTAGAGATTGCCCTTCTGTTGGGCTGTTTGTAGAGATTGCCCTTCTGTTGGGCTGTTTGTAGAGATTGCCCTTCGGTTGGGCTGTTTGAAGAGATTGCCCTTCGGTTGGGCTGTTTGAAGAGATTGCCCTTCGGTTGGGCTCGTTTTGAAAATCTAGTTTGGAGGGGCAACATTGCCGGCGGTATGACTTATATCGCCGGCGGCATGAGTTGATGTCGCCGGCGGTATGGTTGCCACATGGCAGCTTTAACTGTCAGATAATTTCAAAATTTGAACTAAATGAGGCGATGTCGCCGGCGGTTTGAGTGATGCCGCCGGCGACATGGAGGGACAGTTTCAGATTAATTAGAACTCCTCGAATCTCGCGCGGCAGTTTAAAAAGAGATTGGAACTCTTTTCTTCCCCATTCTTTCCCAAAACCGTATCCCTTTCTCTTCTCTCCCAAAGCTCTTTGATTTCTATCTTTGCGTTTTCAAATTATGAAGAGGATTAGTAATGCTTTCAGGGGCAAATCCAAGGCTAGGGAGAGCCTGCCCGATTCTTCCGTCGAGGGATTGAAAATCCTTTCTGTTCCCACTGCATACGGCCTGAAGGAGACGGCCAAAATGTATGGCTATGGCATTAACTCTCCTATCAACAATCTGACTCCGGAGAAGGAGAAATATCTCTGTTATATCCAGGTAATCCCACAAAAACCCAATTTACTTCTTTTCGAATTCGATGTGATTTTGCTTTAGATTTGAAAACATGCCATGATAGGGGCTTGAAATGTGGAATATATCGGTCATATTGCATTCTTTAGGATTGGTTTTTGCCTTGTTGTTCGATTGATTGTGATTTTTGGCACGATGGGTGCGATTTAGGGAGAAAACAGGTTCTGCCCGCGTAGAGTGATGCCGCTGGCGGCATGAATGATGCCGCTGGCGACATCAATGTTATTGCTGGCGACATCAGCCTTTGCCAAAGGCTTTATGGGAATCTGATGTCGCTTCTGTTGAAACTGATGTCGCCGGCGACATGAGCCATGCCGCTGGCGGTATAGGCTGATGCCGCCGGCGATATCGCTCTTAACAGAGGCGACATCAGCAGCCTTTTTGACAGAAATGCACAGAATTGATCCATTTTGTTTTCGATTTTGCAGCCATACGAATTGACTTACATAGGGGGGTTGGGTACCATCGGTGAGTGGTGGCACCACATCTCAGAGAACGATCCCGAGCTCGCGCTTGCAATTAACGAGACGGGGTTTGGAGATTTGGCGCGGATCATGCCCATGCTAATGCCTAAGCTTCCTCATTCTTCGGTAACGGCCCTGACTGAAAGGTGGTCCGAGACCACCCATACCTTCCATTTCTCCATTGGGGAAGTTACAATTACTCCTTCCGATGTGGTAGCCATGACCGGCCTTCCTTGGACGGATGAGGTTATACATTTTGACGTCTACATGGACAAGTACCATGTTGAGAGGCCCGTGGTGAGGCGGGTAAAGGAGTTGTTTGGTTTGAAGCCCGTCTCTGGGCGGCTGTCCTATGGTGAGTTGTACCATTATTGGACCCGGGTGAATGTGGTACCCGAGGAGGAGAGGGAGGCCTGTGTCCGTTCCTTTGTGATCTCACTACTCACCGTGCTGTTCTTCCCAATCTCGGGGAGTAAGATTAACTACATGCTTATAACGGCGGTGGAAGATGTGCCGGGAATCAGGAGGAAGAATTGGCCGAGGGCTATCTTGGCCCAGTTGTACCACGGGCTGGACGTGGGAGCCTGAAAGAAGGAGAAAGCCTTACGCCTTTGCCATCTGCTACTCCAGGTATCACTTTTTGTAGATATTCTCCTTGATAGCATGTGTTCTCGTTTATTGCATGACGTTTTTTGGATTGATCGATCGGTCGTCATTTGTGCAGGCCTGGGCCTTTGAGCATCAGATCCTCCCACCGATGGAGCTTAAGAAGGTTGTGCTGCCGGGCTCTCATTTCCTTGCTCGCTGGTGCGGGGGTATCGGTGGGAAGGCAAAGTACCCTACGCAGTATAGGGAGGTCCTTAGGAGCGTACGGTTGAGTTCGGTACGAAAATTTTTTTTTTTTATAAATTTATTTATTTGGTCTATGGACTTATGTTGGTTGTTTTGATGTGGCTCGTCTTGGACCCGTTCGATGGGGTGGAGAACTTGGCTGAGGTTGCACGGGTCCGGAGGGAGGTGGATGACCGCCAATTTGTTATTGAGTGTCCCCTGTCTCAGCAGTGGTATCTGGGCGAGCGCGTCCGGGGTTGGAGGTCCCTTCCGGTTGCAGCTAGACCGGTGCCTGCCGATCCTCCGCGGGGCTTGTGGTGGCCTCACTTGGTGATTTCTGCCGAGGCCGATAAAGCTGATTACATTGAAGGGAATGGCTGAGTGATCCCTAGCGTTCCTGGCCTTTACGAGCAGCTTTTTCAGCGCCTACTTCCTGTGTGTCCTCGCATCCACGGCAACGATACAATTGAGTATCATAACGAGCAGCGATTGGAGGACGAAAAGAGGCACCTCAAAGGCGTCGTGGATGTTGATGAGGAGGATGATGATGAGGATGAAGCGCTGGAAGGGGATGTTGCGGTCGATCCTGAGGGGGAGGATGAGGTAGGTGCGGGTGTAGCTGGCGGGAGTGTGCCGACGTCCCAGGGGGAGCAACGTTCTTTCGAGGTATGATCATGGTTGTGTGTATGATTTTGAAGTCGTTTAGGGACGTTGTTGACGTGTGACTTTCACGTTTTGCAGGAGCCTGCGAGAAAAAAGGGGCCGGGATAACCAAAGTGGGACCCGACATTATAGCGCGCCGGAGGGCATGAACTTCGTGGAGGGGAGATTGGTCAATCCGTTGGAAATCGCTTTCCTGTTGATGAACTCCCAAGGCGAATTCTCTCATAGGAATGCTAGCTCGAGCCGGCAAGCCCCGATTTTTATGCCCGAAAATACAACCTACGTAAGACCTAATAATTACTTTCTTATTAAGTCTTAGATGCGGGTGTCTAAGGATTTGCTTTTTGGATTTGCTAGGTAGCGCGGAGTCATGTGGAGCAACTCGCGGAGAACAATTTCGTTCTCCGGGATACCCTTATTGGGCAATCGCTTCTGGTTCAGGTACTTTATGCACATGTTACGATGGGATGTATGGATGTTATGCATGACATGCAAGGCTGATATTTTCTCCGGTTTGCAGGATTTTTTAGCCCTTTCTTTGTCTGATGCTGACGCAGCCCGGCGGCGGTATGAGGAGGAGACTGCAACTTTACAGCGCCGCGTGAGCGATCTCGAGGGTCAGCTGGCGGCCACCGCTCAAGAACAGAGAAGCAAATAAAACCTGGACCGTGCCCACCCTGGGAGTACCAGTCGTAGGGGGTGAAGAAGTCTGCCGGCCGACGTGTGTTTACCGCGGCTGAGGAGTCCAGTAGTGTTCCCATGACGGAGGGGAGAGAAGAGGACGACGTTGACGATTGGCTCGCAAGTCCTGATGACGTTTCATCTCGTCCAGCCGGTAGTGGCGGACATGCTTAGTTTTACTTTTCATTTTTGTTTTGCCTTGAGTTCTTGTTTGTACCTCTGATACATTGGGGTTTCGATAATTTGATTTTGTCATGATGATTTGGTACAATTTGAGCAATTTGCGCCTTCGGGCTTTCATAAAAATGAATTGCTATTTTGACAAGTCATTGGGAATGTAGCATAGGATTGTTTACAGTTTTTGTACAGGTCTGAAATGGCAGAAATGCTTCTGATGTCGCCCAAACCAATCCTATATCGCCGGCGACATTAATTACATCGCAGGCGGTATCATGATATTGCCGGCGGTATCACCCTTATCGCCGGCGGCTTCAATCTTCCAGCGTCCGTTTCTGTCATGGCAACCCATAATCAAAAGCTGCGGGGTTTTCTGCAGTGCCTAGGGAACATAGATTTTGGGCTCCAATTTGACCCCATGGTTTGCACGGACTATCCTTTCGGGTTTTCGCCCTAACAGATTTATTCCGACCTTTGAGCGCGTAGTGTCTTCGATTAAGCTTACTTGTGATGTTTCCATCCTTCGATTGCCAGGCATTCACATAATCACAAGCACAGATGTTCCAATATGAAAGACCCTTTTATCGAGTGAACTTAATTTGAGTACAAGATGTTGGCAATCATTTCCATTAATGGGACCTCTGGTGTTAACCAGCCTTTACAGGTTTTCAAGTTAACATCTTATTGTTTTTCTCTCGTGCCCTAATTTTCGTCTGAACCGCCCTATTCGGGTTTTCAGTTCAACAGGCGTTATTGACTTATCCCCTAATTTTTGTACAGCCAGTTTGCAGGGTACCGACCGTCGGGTGTAACCCTAATTTCTGCCCAGTCAGTAGAAGACCGAGAGGCGGGCAATTATTGTATATATTTTTTTTGTGTGCCGCTTTTTCTGATTTATTTCTTTTGTTTAGACCTGATAATGCTTAAGCTTGTCTAGGTCGACTAGATCGATGAACTCGCTTCTTGTCTACGCTCATGACTCTAACAGCCCCGCTTATTTGGTGCCATTTCCGATCATATGATGGTCCCTTCAATCTAATCTGAACTTAACCTTAGTACCGGAAGGTCTCAAACTTTTCAGTGCTGGGTCTATGACTCTTGGAAAGGGCATAGGATATCTGATTTGCTTTTGTGCGCATAGTTGTGCTTTTGCAGATTCTCCAAGTTCCTTGGTGCCCGTTCAATTTTCGCCTGGATCACCCAGTTCATTCTGACCTTCAAAGTTACGTCGGGAGCTTTTGGCTGACCTTGTTGCCAGCCGTTTAGTTTGCGGGAGTTTTTAGTGCTTACTCCAAAGCTTCATCGATTGGTTTGATTGTCGTCATGATCGCTATTTTGATTGCTCCTTCAATTCGTGGTCTGCAGAGCCCTTCTTGTTTAGGCCTGAACTCGTATTCTGTATTAGGGGTGATGGGTTGTGAACAAGTGATGTTTGGCTTAAGGACCTTTTGTTTGGTGCCTTTGTAGTGGTTGTTTGCCTTGTTGGTTCATTTGGTAAGCTGATTGCGACATTGGTTGCACAATCGTCTTCGTGGCTTGTGGGATGAAGGTGTTTGCCTTTAGACTTGGTGTCCTTGGAAGTGGTTGCCCCCTGACCTTTGTTAGCCGAAGGGTTTGATAGGGTTGATTTGTACCGAGTGAAGATGTATTTCTCTTCAAATTTGGTCGTGTTCTCGGTGGTGATGTTGGTCTGAGATTTTGGCTACGATGTTTATTTGATGGAGGTCGGGCTCCGTTGGGTGTAAGCCTTGATTCTCTATTTCGGGGGACTGATTGATACTTCTTTGGTGGCTTGAAGGTGTACCGATGTAGGGCCGTTGAGTCAATTCTAGAAGGGACCCATGGCGTTTCAACAATCCGATTATTGAGCAAAAGCATTATCATGGTCTTTAAGCACTTTATTATCCCTCATGTGTTTGACAGGGTTTAAATTATTGGATTTGATTACCACATAATGTACTCAATTTAATTCCATTTAATAAAAAATATCTTACACACTGAAAGCGTCGTACGTATGCTCATATGGAGACGCTGATAAAAGGGTACCGACACAATCATAAGTAAGAAAAATGGAAGTGGCTCATGGAGCTAAAAGGTCTGAACTCCAAGGATTGCAAATCGGGATTCTTCGTCCTCACCGTCAGAGCGCGATTTTCCCCCACCATTTGAGTAGATGGCCTTGATGAGATCTTGAGGAGCTTTCCGTTGTTTGGAAAAGCCGGGGTTTATCATCCGTGTCCGATTGCCAGACTCTGGTATAGGGTAGGATGCTCTTTCAGGGTCGGTAATCTTCTTTTCATCCACCAGTCGTTGGATGGTACGGACCAAAGCTTTGCATTGGTTGGTGTTATGACCCGACAACATGTGATATCTGCAAAAGCCTTTTCCTTCTTCTCTCATGGGGGGATTGAATTCATAAAGGGGTTTAAGAATCCCAGCTTCCTTCAACCCGGTGAAGATTACATTAAGTGGCAGTTTCCACGGATTGGTTCTACACTTAAGACCGTTGTTTGGCCGAATAATGGCAACAGGTGCCGACTTCTGATAGGTCTCTTGGTCCACCATGATTTGAGGAGCGGGTGTGGGTGATTCAGTGTATTGAAAGAACTGGTCTTTCTCTGATTGGACCCTTCCCTCTTGAGAGTAGTCTGCTATCATCAATTGACGTAAGAAGTCTTCAACATTGTGTTGTATGACTTGGTCGAATTGAGGAAGCATCGAGGCAGCGGGAATTTTAAATTGTGATGGGGTGACCAAAGTTGGTGGTAAGGTGTTAAAGAATGGTGGGAGAATTGGATTCTGGGCTCCTTCTCTTTATCCAGGGTAAGCGGTTGGCGGTGACTGCCAGAGTGTATCGCCATCAGGTGTCATGCCCGGAGATCGCATGACCTGGTCGAAGTCCTGTCTTTCTAGGACCTTCTTGACGGATACATACACTATCTCCTGAATGATGTTTCTAAACTGATCGGAGTTCAGAAACTGAATGATAGCAGCGGTGATCTCCGATCCAAGAGACGGCAGGTGAGCTGTTGCCCCTACGGTGGAGGGAAGGCTAGCTTGTCCTCTGGATGAGGTACGGTTGTCATCATGGGGAAGAGACATGGTTGGCTGTGAAAGTCTTGGTTCGAGAGGAGGGCTCCTTAAGATCACGAGTCGCAGATCAGACCATGAATGGGTTGTAAATGGTATGGATGGTATGTATGTATGTCTTTTTATGCCCTGGGAGTGACGTGTAGTGCGAATGGCTGCACGTAGATGTGGTTAGAGATGATGTGATGGCTTATCCCTCCAACATATATGAGACGTGTGTACTTCACGTCATATATAGCGATATGTGGTGACGCAATGGAGGTACAAGAGAAGTCCCACAAATGTTGCTAAACCCCTTCCACGGGTGGAAGTGATAAGGGTAAGTTGATTTATTTTCGGCTCTTTAAAGCCGATGCATGGGGGTGTATGATCATAGAGCACTTAGCATGCGAATCGACCCTGTTCCAACCTTTTGACTCCCGCGTAACGCCTCTTTGGTAGGATGGAGTTTGGCTGCTTCACCGGTAATGGCGAAAGTAGCGCGTCCCAATTATTTGTTTTGGGTAATCCTAAGGGGAATGATGTGCTAAGGCTTTTTTCTAACGCGGCTTTAGTATAGGGTTGTTGATGTAGAAGGTTCCCGTTTACCTTGATTCCACGTTTACTCAATCACTACCCGAATGGGCGTGGTCATAGGAGTTTACGTGTTGGTTAAAACGAGTGATCCACCCACTAGGCATCCTCAATTCCAACAGGGCATGAGTGATACTTTGTGAGCTTCTCGGGTAAAATAGGATACCTAAAATTACCGAACTATCTACACGCGTGAGGATAAGGCGTCATAAGAAAAGAATGAAGTTTTAATTTGGCCAATGATTTCAATACATCATCAAAGTCTTTTAAACTGTGAAAGAAGGTTCAAGTTTAAAGAAATTCCCCAGCAGAGTCGCCACTGTGAGCGGACGGCTGTTTGCGCGGCTGCAGCGCTGGGCCGGACCGGGTCGTGCCAGCCCTTTTTTGTGCTTCGGGGAGACGAGTGTGATGTGGTTGAAAAGAAAGTGATTTTGCATATTGTAATGCTTAAAAGATACGAGATCGAAACCTCGTACTTAGAATAGAGTCGCCACCCGGTTCAGCTCAACCGGGAAATTTTCAGTACGATTTTCCCACCGGGTGGTTGGACCATACCTTAAGTAGAGATTCCGAGTTCGGATGATGTTATCTACTTTTCATTGGGCCAAGTTAGGATACTTCACTCTTTCTTAATCGGCATAATCCACCCTATTTATTTGTATTTTCAGTTATTTTGTGGTTTTCGCATTTATCAAGCAATTGAAGCGATCAATAAAACATTTACAAATGTAAGGAAAAATAAGTGCGGAAAATAGAATTATTACAAGATTTTCAAGTCCTGTACATTTTCTACGTAACAAATGAAATACCCGAATGTCCGATATACATCTACCTGCAGAGGATGGTTGACACAAATATGGCATATTTTATTTATAACTTCATAAAGCCCGATTGGATGGCTAAAACGAGATTGGAATGGCGTTTGCGGGGAAATTCCATTTTTATCCAAATTTTAGATTCGGTCGTTGCTTTAATCGGATTACAAGTAAATACACCACTCATCGCGGGGCGGGTCTGTTTTAAGGAGGTTTTGAACCTCCATCGTTGTACTATAGGTCCTAGCTTCAGAAAATAAATTAACTGGGAAACAAACGAAGGCAATACTGCTGTCTAGAAAGCCATGCCGCCGTCGGGCATCTGATGCCGCCGATGACATAGGTGATGTCGCTGGCGGCATGGATGATGCCGCCGGCGACATCGATTATACCACGGGCGACATCAGCATGCTGACAGGCACAGGGCTTTCTGAGCACCATAAAAAAGGGGTTCCGTGAGAAAACGAGGTCTCTGGGGAATGTGATGCTATCGGCGGTATCCACGACGTCTCTCGCGACATGGGTGATACAGTCGGCAACATCACATGTCTCCGGCGACTTCAATTTCTCGCAGCAGTAGCGGTTTGCAGTTAAAATAACCGAAATCTTAAAACACAAATCAACAAAGAATAGTGCAAAACAATGATAATAAAGCCAAAGAGCTATGAGACTCAGGATTTTCACCTCGGGGTAGTGAATCCAACTCTTCGTGAACTGAACAATAACACCTCTGGGGAGCTTGCAACGATAATTTGATTGTTAATTTAAAGGTTTTAGGTCTCTAAATTCTATTCAGTTGATTTAACCCAAAGACCCACTGATTTAAGCTCACAATCAGAGAGTTCGAAGAAGAAAAACCAGGAAAAATGGATTAGAATCCTTTTTCTTGCCTTTTCTAGTTCTTATCTCACTAAAATCTACTCTCGATTTCAGCTCTTAATTGCCTAATTTTAGCTCCTTCCTTCCACAATTTCAGTCCCCCCCCCTTAAATGCAGTTTTTTGGGTGCCTTTTATAGGCAAATTGGGGTATTTTTCGAGACCTTTTTGACTTATTCCGCCAAAAGTGGCCGACAGGCTGTTTGTGGAGGACCCATTTCAAGTCATATCGCCGGCGACATGATGATGTCGCCGGCGGTATGGTGATGCCGCCGGCGGTATGGTGATGTCGGTGGCGACATCATTCTCCAGCATACTGACAAACAACGGGTTAAAAAGCCTAAAAAGTCGGGAAAAGTGGTTTATTAGTGGAAAAAGGCATCTTTATGGCTTTTAACAATATTTTAAAGGCTATTTATTATTTGGGTGTAAATCATCGGTTCAAGCTCCTACCGAACGCGTTATCGGCCACGCCGAACTGGATTCTACCAATTATAAAATTCAGAAGAGAACTTTTATTTTGAGGTATTGAAATTGGGTACACGTCATCATCGTCTCGCGAGAGGGACTGCAAAATCCCGTGCTCACACATGTCTCCCTCAGACAAAATAAATTTCTGAGATTCAAATACCATCTTGAAGCCGTATGCATTCAATAGGCTCCCAGAAATCAGATTCTTTCTCATGTCAGGTAAGTACAAGACATTTTGCCATTTTACTTCTTTGCCGGAAGTCATTTTCAGAATCACTATTCCATGTCCTTTGACATTAGAAGTAGCAGAATTTCCCATGAAGAGTTTCTCCCCTTTAATAATAAGAGTCAATCCAGCAAAAGACTCTTTGTCACAACACAAGTGACAAGTAGCACCAGTGTCAAGCCACCACTCCATTGGGTTTGAGTCAGTCATATTGACCTCATAAATTACACATACGTTGATGTCATATACATCTTTTGTAATTTCTTTCATAAGGTTTACCTCAATGTTATTGACCATTTTTGTCAATTTATAAAAAAATGATTTTTGTCTCATCTTTTTGCAATTTAAGCATTTTCCATTTAACATTTGTCTCTGGGATATGCTTTTGTTTTGTCCAATTTTGAACTTATGTTTAACAAGTTGTTTGCCCTTTTTGGAGTCTCTAATGACCTCCACCACGTTAGCTTTCGCCAAAACTTGATTAGCAATAGAAAATTTTTTTTATTTAAGAAATCCCACAATTCTTTTGCAATACGTTTAAAATTACACACCTTATATAGGTCGACAATGACTAAGTCATTCAAGATAAGATTTTTTCAAATAAAATGCATATGATTCCAGCCATCTATAAATAATTCAAAAGAAGCGTTAGCCACTCCAATATGAGGGTCATCTTTCAATATATTATGGTGTCTCATGCTTGTCAAATAGAAAAATATTTGATATTGCCAAACTTTGAAATTTGAGCAACAAAATTTCTGCGATCTTTTAAGAGTTGAAATAAGATATAATTCTAAAGCAACCTCATGATCATTAGAAATAACAATCGTTAAACTCGAAAATTCATTTCCATTAGGTCCAACACCAATAGGACCAATTTGTCCATTTTGGCTATTCTAGCCTGGAACCGTTTCAGAACCATTACCTCCAATCGGTAAAATAATATCCATAATATTCTCAATTCACAATCTGAAATACTACAGAGTTAGTCAGAAACTTTTAAATGAGAAAAACCAAGAAAAAGAAGAAAGGGATTTTTTTTTATGAAAAAACAAATTACTGTTTTTTATATGAACAACGTTTTGTCAAAAAAAAACAGTCTTCAAGAATTCAGAGTAACCTGCACTTAACTTAAAAAAATATAGACATACTTGTCTTAAGATTGTTAGAAAACTTGTTAGTAGCGGTATTGAATAAAAGAAACAATACTATATTTCATTAAGAATAAGTACATATTACAATATGACTCTTAAAGATATAGAAACGTAACAATTATAATGGAATAATACTTAAACCTTTTACCGAAGAAGAAGTTTATTGCGGAGGCCTGAAACTCAGTTTCCGTAAGACAATTATTCGTCCGCTACTGGTGAATTTGTCTCCCAGGATACAACTGCAATCGTTAGTCGAACTCTAACTGTGTGAAGAGCAATTCACAAGAACTTAAATCTAAGTAGCCTTCTTGTAAAAGGAATGAAAACTTTGAGAGATATTTTTAGTATGAAAACAGAAAATAAATCACAAAGTAAACAAGCACAAATACCAGCTGGATTTTTTCAAGAGTGAAGAAAAAGTGTTGTGAGAAGGCTACAAGAATAGGGTATTTATAGGATAAATGACATTAACATAGCTTAATGGGGTTTAAAGGGCATTAACCCTTGTAACCACACATTTATGGCCATTAACATTTGTAACCATACCTGTATGGTCATTAACCATGGATGTTATGAGAAAAATATTGATTAAGAGATTAAAAACCCATTAATTTCAAATAAAAATCTGGTGAAAAAAAATATTACATGGCAATAATTTTTTTAGTACCGAATCACCGATTTAGCGCATTTAAATTTGACAAATATCCAAATTTTAAACTACAATTTCTCATTCACCGTTAATCCGTTTTAGGCATATAATATATCGTTGGAAAGTTCTCGAAGCGTAGAATACAATGACATATTTTATGTTATTCAAAACATAACTTTTTCATATTATAATTCAGTCTAAAGTAGATAGTGCAATACATTATCTAATATGTCATATTTTCAATAGGAGTGTTAAAATATGACCATACGAATCAGTCTTTGAATCACATCGAAATCTTTTAAACGAGGGCTAAATTTTGCGGAGTTCTAAATATCCAACTCAGCCGAATTGAATGTGGAAAGAATTTCAACTTTTAATCACTTTATTGATAAAGATACTCAATTTGCTACAAGTAAAAAAAGATGAGAGATTAGATTATGCAACTAATTAAGTAATTTATATGTTTGATGTTCTTAATGTCAATTTGTAGTTAATTAATAAAAAAACATAATGAGAGTAGTAAGTGATATACTTTTATTTTCTGAAAATTATACGATGGTTCAAATTCTTTTACGTGAAAAAATGACTTGTGATGGAGAGTTCGATATATTAGGTGGTTGAACCTAGAATTATAACTTATTATTTATTAGGTCCATTTACAACTGGAGTTTTTATACAAAGGTCGGTTCAGGTCATTTGACGTGAAAAAAAGCCACTCAATACATATTTCAACATGTACCGATGGAATTGAAAGTGCTACAAATATGGCCTCACTGTTAAAAATATCGAAATGTATATTTGAATATCATTTTTCTACATCATATGACTCGATCATTTGTATAATTCCCCTGATGAACGTGACCCGATCCAAAAAAAACCTAGCTTTATTGTTACAGACTAAGGGTCAATTTGGCTGTGGGTTTTTGCAGCTTTTTAAAAAGCTCCATTTTCAAGCTTTTTTCGAAAGCTGCATATTTGAAAAAATAAATCAGGCAGTTTATAATTAATTAGTATAAAAGATCAAAATATGTAGTACTATTAAAAGTTTATGAGAACAACTTATTTTAAAAGCAGCTCAAACAGCAATGCCAAACTGAGCTTTACCGTAAAAAGTGATATAGAGTTATTATATAACAATGCACAACAGTGGTCACATTAAACTCATTCAGAGTACTTGAAGTGCAACAGAAACATGGTACAATCAAAGAAGTTCAGAGGTGTCAGGCAACGCCATTGGGGCTCTTGGGTTTCTGAAATTCGTCATCCTCTCTTGTCTGTATTTTCTCACTCTCATATATATACATATATACATCTCCTACTATTATACTAATTTTTCTGTCTTTTCATTTTGTTATTAAAAGGAAAAGAAGAGTGTGGCTAGGAACATTTGATACAGCAGAAGAAGCAGCAAGAGCATATGATGAAGCCGCCGTGTTAATGAGCGGCCGAAATGCCAAAACCAATTTCCCCGTTGTTACGAATCAAGAACGCCATTCGTCTAATTCTAATTCTTCTGCTTCTAGTTCGAGCGGTTCGTTGCTAAGCGAAAAGCTTCGAAAATGCTGCAAACACCCGTCCCCATCTCTTACTTGCCTGAGGCTAGACACTGAGAATAGCCATATTGGAGTATGGCAAAAGGGGCCGGGCCCTCGTTCTAATTCCAATTGGGTTATGATTGTTGAGCTTGGTAACAAAGATCAACCGCCGCCACTGCCTCTGCCGCCACCGCTGCCTAAGAGTTCCGGCGAACCGGAATCTTTGGTGGCTAGGCAAGATGGGGAGAATATCGGGTTTAATGAAGAGCAGAGAATTGCATTGCAGATGATTGAGGAACTACTCAACGGCAATTGACTTCAAGCTCATTATACCACACCTATACGTACAATATACTATTATATAGACTGCAAGTAGTTTATATGTTTTTGTTACTTAATTCTGTTTATGTTGTTGCTTAGTCTAATAACTTCACTGATGATTAAGCAGTAAACAATAACATATAGTTTATACTAATATATAATAGAGAAATGTAAGAACATGATATAATATTATATAATATGCTTTTATTACTATGTTAATTCGGAGCTAAAGAAATGTGTTCAGTTGTACTTATATTATTACAAGCCAGTTAAATATTTGCACTTACTTTAGCTGTAGGTAAGTTGACAATGCAAGTTGATTGAGTGTGTGAGATATGAGAATAATGTTTGAACTCCATTAAATACATTTGTAAGAAGGGGTGATGAGCATTAACTGTAACTAATATCTTTTGTGTTGGAATGCGATCAATTGTCCCACATTGGTTAATAAGGAGAAGATCAAATGGTTTATATAGATGGACAATATCTTTTGGGGATAAAGTTCAAGAGCAAAACCATAAGAATTCAAGCCTAAAATGAACAATATCATTCCATGTGTAGGGATGCGGAGTAATCGGTTCAATCACTTCCATGAACCGCAACAACATGTCATCATTTTTTGTATAAGGAATA
Organism: Euphorbia pulcherrima; assembly: GCA_947683365.1. Taxonomy (NCBI): domain Eukaryota; kingdom Viridiplantae; phylum Streptophyta; class Magnoliopsida; order Malpighiales; family Euphorbiaceae; genus Euphorbia; species Euphorbia pulcherrima. Next base: position 14,719,921 of record CANTUS010000016.1, read on the forward strand.
TTTTAAATAAAATAATACATAACTATCTCTAGATTCAATGATAATTGATTGATGGTTTCATGCTTTAAAATAAAATAATCAATAAAAGTACAAAAAAAAATAGGTATTACTGATAATTTATAGTACATATCAAGGCTTAAAGCTAAGCCCTTGCTCATAGTCGTTTCACGTTGGTTTTAAATTACAATTAGTTGTCTGGATAATTTTTTCTATGCTATGGTTTTGTTATGGAGTTTTCATTTTTTTTAATGGAATTCTGTGGATCTTTCATGATTTTGAGAACCATAAAAGTATAGTTTTTTGAACCATCAATTTAGTGATTCTCCATAGTTCTCCTTCAAATTAAACTACTTTTAAAAAAAACATATTGAACCATAGTTAATGAACCAAAGTGAACCATCAAGCAAACAAAACAAAGGCTAAAGCTGTTTTTTTATTTCTAAATATAAGTGTTTTAGGGACAGTTTGGTATTGACTTAACAAGCTGCTGTTAAAATAAGTTGCTCTCACAAACTTTGAATAAAACTACACATATTATCTTTGAAACTATATTTTGGTCACTCATATTAATTAATTAAGAACTGCCTAACTTATTTTTTCTAAAATTAATTTTATCACTTATAGGAAAAGCTTGAAAATTATGGTTTTGAATAGATAAAATGGTTAATTGATTTAGGAAAGTGGTAATGCAAGATTCTCGCTCTGTATCTCGATGTTAACATCTAAGTATAGTTAATATATAGTATTTTGTATTTGTTAAGAAAGTGGTAATCAGTTTTTCTTTTCCTTTGAAATGATATGAGAACTTCTATTTAGATGTAAAAGCTTGTTACACTAATAAATTTAAGGGTCTGAATGTTTTGTTAATGAATATAGTTGTATTGGAAATGTGTTGATTCTGCCATATTTAATAGAGTATATTTTCACGGTTTAATTTTTCTTGAAATATTATGAGTAGACAACATATCATTCGGAGCTGTCACATGGAAGAATTAATGACACATATTGATATTGATAGATATACTCCACATATATAGTTTTTGGTTAATTATGAGAAGTACTTCCCATCCATGTACCTACGTTAAACACTCCACCACCTAATACATATGAGCAACTCTAAAAATAAAACTAAAAACACAAGACACAAGTGAATGAGTCAAGCTCACACAGATTCAGCAACATATAAAAAAATCCGTTGCATCAAAAAGTAATCACTAATATGCAATCTATCTATAAAGGACAGACAGTAATACCGATTTTTTAGAAATAATAAAGCTCATCATATAATTCAATTAATTCAATTCAATTTAAAAAAAATAACCATAAAATATGAATTTTCTTTTATTGCTTTATTTTATAACTTTTCTATGTATCGATTTTACTGAGTGTAACAACGTTGTAAATAATGTTTCAAATCCTTACATAATTTTATCCGGTGTGTTTGTGCTCTATAAGCAGCTAGCCCATAGAGCATTCACGCAAATAAATGTGACAAAAACTAAAAAAACTATTTTTGTTTTAATATTTCGTATTATCTCAAGCGAAAGCTAATGGATAAATAAGTTGGTTTCGAGCTATGAAATCATCCAGTAACTTGTGCTTTGGAGTTGGTTGTATACAATTCACCTCTTGAAGTATGACTTTTCTCTGAACTCTGTTTAAATGTGAGATGTTTTGTACACCGGAATAATATACAATGGAGGTGGTTGGAGTTAATCAATTCATCATTACCATTTGCATTGTTAGATTGAAATAGGGATTTCATAGTGGAAGGTGGTGCTACTTTTTCAGGCACAAGTAATTTTGAAATAATTATTGGGTGGTGTTTATGGAGATTTTAATGGCTACAAATGTTAGGTACGTACGTTACCTTTACATTTCATATTTCTATTTCTGAGTGAGCACATTTTTATCTTGTTATACTCTCTTCTACTCCACTTTATATAATTATTCTAGTTTTTGTTTGATTCTATCTTTACTTGTTTGAATTAGACCTGTTTACGGGCTGAGGTACCTGCCGAACCTGCTCAAATGGATTGGGGCTTGGACTCTTATTTTTTTAATAAAGCCGGATCCGAGCCCACGCCCGCTAAAGCCTGAAATTTTATGGGCCAGAGTTAGTTTTTATATAAATATCCAAGCCCAACCCAATGAATAATAATTATATTTATTAAATATTTATATAGTACATTTAATAATTTTTTTGAATTTTTATATTTTAATCTATTGAACTTGTACAATATCTCTATCTATTTATTAAATAATTCAAGTAAAAATGCAATTATATATAAGATTTGGATACATTTATACGAAATTTGTCTTTTTATACTCTTTTAATGTATAAAAAAAATTTTAAAAAATTATTCATGGACTTTGGATTGGGCTTGAGAATGACATATGAAGTCCAATCTAAATCTAAAGTTTTAAACTGTGGACCGAACTAAGCTTAAATTAACGTTTGTAGTCAAAAACCTAATTAAACTCAATCCGAACCCGGGCAGCCGCCGCCAGAGGAGTTTAGTTTGAATTATAGAAGTCATGCTAAACATTTAGACCCATGGGTAAAACATCTTGGATACAAAAAGACACAAAATTATGAAATTCTTGCAGTGACACAATATAATTGTTTAATTGATAATTGAGAAAATGCTCTTCAACCAGTAAGACTAAACAAGTACTATTAAGTAAGAAAATAATTGATTAATTATTAATAAATTTTTAATTTTTAAATAAATGAAAGGTGTAAAAAGTTAAATATTTAATATAAATTTTCATAGTAGTAGAGATATTCATTGTTAATGAACACATGATGAAAAATAACTTGAAAATCTAACTCAAAATTGTTTTTAAATTACTTTCTGCTTTCAAAATTAGTTTTCTTCGGTTTATAATGTAGTATTCAATATGATGTGACAAACTTTGGTCCAGTTGTTAAGTTGTGAAGCTTTGATTCTAAAGGTCGCAGGTTTGAGCAGGCCTGTTTCTACCTTCTTCGGAGCCTATGGGCGAGATAAAAATCGGGGCCCCTATTAATGAGTAAAAATATATGATGTTGTACTTCTATTACAACATTTAATAAGAGATGAAACAAAAACATCAAATTTCACATTATAAAATAGAATATAACATTACAACCAAAAAAATTATCATAGTGATAAAAACAAAATGATGTCTATGATCATTCTTAGCTGCAAAATCACTAATAGTAGTGTCTACATCAATATGTAGATTATAAATAAAGAAATTAAATACATTACGTCAAGAACTTTAGTAAACTTTCCTGATAATTATTTAAACCCCCCACAAGATGCAAAACATGCAATAATAAATTCAGGTTTTTTAACTAAAATATCATATCATCAATTGAAATAAACTAGAAATAAAGACAATTTTTTATGTAGATGAAAGAAGAAATGAAGAATTATTTATAGGTTATAAGGGGATTGATGAAATGAGTATGAAACAGGGAGAATAATAGCAATGATAAGGAAGATTAATGCCCCTGATTTTCTATTTTCAATTTTAGAATTTGAAGAAAAGAAACGTTATGAGATAATAGTGGTGTTATAACTAACTACACACTATTAGTATTTTATTTTTAATGTTTTTTACAAAAGAATGATTTAACTAACTTAAACTTTGATGCATTGAAAATAGCTTAATAATCGTTAAAAATGAGTCATTTTTTTGCTGGGCCCTCGACCGTCCCCCCTATTGCTCCGCCCCATGGACGACTCTGGATTCGAGTCCACACTCGAATAGGATGAGATAAGATTTTTATTTATTATTATTGTTAGAAAATTTTTTTTTAAAAAAAATGTAGTATTCAATATGATCTTGAAAGTGCGTGATTGCTAATGAATCATCATTATAGAATATCAATTAAATAATTAAAATTTGAGGAGCATGTTTTATTTTTTTCATGACATACATATGATTCATATTGTACAGTAAAAGAGGGCATACAGTAGTCAATTTTATTTGATAGAGCCTATATATTGTCTCTTAGAAGTACAATTTAGTTGTGATAATTGAAAGCATTCACCATGTACTCCATCACATGTCTTTTCTCATCAACAAATTCACTATAAATTAACCTATATTGCATTAATTTTTTAACAATAAACCTAGGCCTCCCTTCCCCCCAAAACCAAACTTTTTATTTAGTTCTTTTGTCTTTTAGATAATACATAATGTTTTAGTATTTAATTTTTTTAAACGCGTTTTCTTATATGAACTTATAATAATAAAAAAATAAAAATTTATCACATCATATTTAAATGTAAACTAAAAGTTAAAACCTCTAAAATTATAATTTTAAAATTTAATTATTAAATTAAACCTTTATTACATATTGAAGTGTTTAATTATAACTATTAAACAATTTGTATTTGATTATTTTAGCAATGAAATATTATTAATAACAACAAAAACTATTACAACCGAATAACAGATAGTAACATTAGGGGCAGATGTGGTGGTCCACTACAAATCCCCCCAAAATGAAAATTTTATTAATTTAAGATACGTTATCAAAATCGTATTATATCGATTGATTCAACTCATTTTATTATAAGGTAATTGTAATTATGAAATAATTTAATTAAAAATTTAAAAAATTAGGTTAAATTAAAAAAAAGTTAGTAAATTAATAAATCGGTTTAAATTTAATTTTCTTACCCCTCTAATAACAAGAAAATCATTTCAATAGACATTAGAAATCTTAAATAATATATATTTTTTTTAAAATTCCTCTGACAACACGCATAAGCGTTACAAAAGACCCAGAAAGAGTTGCAATAGCCACTGAAAATCTTAAATAATATTATTATTTTAAAAATAAAAAATCGATAAAACGACTTATTATATCAATAACGCCGTGTACAATTTACTTCACTGGTAGGACGCAGAGGTACAATTTTGATAGCACTGGATACAACCCCATCCTCTACTTTAACCGATAAATTGAGAGAGGAAAAAGTGAAAGTGAAACTAACCTCGTTCCGACGTGCCATCCCACTCAGTATTTTAAAAAATGCTAGGTATTAGTCGGGTGGTCAGGGCTTCAAAGGGCCTAAACGGGGCCTAAGTGGGGACTAGGCAGGGCCTGACGGTGGCCTAAACAGATTTGTATATTTTAATTTTTTATTATTTTATATATAAAAATATAATTTTAATTGAAAAATAAATTATAAAATATTAAAAAAACATAAGAAATGATACTTTTATTATAAGAACACTTTTATGTACTTTTATTTTAATAATTACATTATTTTTAACAGGTTAAAATTATCAAACTATAATTATTATAGATATCGATCTCTTAAAAATTTAAATTCAGATAACGTCTAAATAAAAAAAATTATATTAAAAAATACGGTTAAATATCTACCAGCACCATAATAATAAAAAATCAGACGACTAGCGGAAATAGCGATGAATTTTAAAAGAGAGCTCCCACTTACCACATTCCACCAAGTTAATTTATTGAATTTACGAACGGAGGGTCAATTTGCAAATTTTACAGCATGAAATCATCCGCAAAAGAGGGGTTGACGAGAAAAATAATAAAATTATGGGGAAAAACTGAAAACTCATCGCTGAAGCTGTGGCTTTTTGAGATTTAACGAGTTCATACGGAACAAAGCAACGGGAGAGAAAGGTAAAGAAGGAGACCTAACAATAATGATACTTGCCGTGTTGTTTGCAAATGTGGAAGGCAACATCTTGATTGAACGGTACTCTTAAATTGCATCCTTTGTTTTCGTTATGGGCCTAACTGATATTAGATCGATTCAATTTAGCTTTTCGATTTGTAAAATCGGATAGATGATCTTGATTTTGAATTCGCTTTTGCATTAGATGAGTCAGATCTTACTGGATATGGATCTTATTGGTTTAAGTGATCCCCTTGCTCCGGAATTTCTGGGGAAGGATGTGATTTGGAGTACTGTGGTTTAGATTCGTGGTATTTATGTTTGATGCTCTTAATTTTTGGTTTTCAATAAGAAAAAGTTCATTTCGTGTGATTGAAATGTAGGGAGATTCAATTTGTTAATTTTATTCATCATTTCAACTAGTATGATTAATGCTATACAGTTGCCTGGTGGATTGGTGATACTAATTACTTGATGAATTTTGGATTATTTGGGTCATAGTATTTCAAATAATGTGTTTTCGTGGGTATGTTAACTTGTTGAAGTTGCAAGTTTGCCACTAGTTTCTGATTTTCTTGTATGAATTAGGGTAGACCCAAAATCAAATGGAGTGCTTTTGATTGGAAACTTCAAAGGGTGTTTGCCTTGCCTCATTTCTATTAACTTCTATACAAAGCTGCTTTAAGCTCCTGGACTGATTTAGTTTCTCAGACAGGGCATATCTTGCGGGATTGTTACTTGTTTGACATTGGCTTGTGGTTACCTCATAGGCAAACGACGGTCTTTAGGATCAAATAGTGGCGTAATTGTGTTGATATTACACATTTACACCGATATATAATCGAAACTTATAGCATTTGATGGGGCTGAAATAGATTGTTTCATTGAATTTCAGATAGCTCTAGATAGTTTCCTCATGTTTGATTAAATTAGATCTCAGAAATGCTTGTTGATGCTACTTCTATTAGGTCTATGTTATTAAAATATATATATTATCTAAACATATGATTTCATATTCTTTACAGCTTCGTATTATATAATTATGTTTTCATAATTTTGCATCAAAACAAATTTCAACAAGTTCAACTTATGCTTTGGCGTATAAGTGTTCTCATTGATTATTTTTATGTGTGTTTTGGCTTTCTGTTTATTTTTTTATTTAGCTTTAAAATATATCCTTGCTCGGTTAATTCTCTGTGATGCTTCTATCATATGATAAATGTATTCTCATGCCCCATAGCTAGGTGATAGTGCTGCTTTTTATTTTTGAATGATCCTTAATTCTAAAGATTAGGGAATAAATAAATGCTCTTATTTTGTAGAAAGAATATAGCAGCTTTCCCATCATAGTAACAAAAGACAGACTGACAGAGTAGTGTACTTTTTATAAATGGAGTAAAATCTTCTGTCATGGTTGAAGTGGTTAATTGAGGAAAATTTTGACTCTGTTATGAAAGGAATTTTTTTTTTGTCCTTTAACAGAAGATTCTAATTGTTTATTGGTTTATTTATTCCAGATTTAGTGGAGTTCCAGCAGAGGAACGGCTGCATTGGAGATCTTTCTTAGTGAAGCTGGGGCAAGATAACCTTAGAGGTGTCAAAAATGAAGAGCTTCTTGTTGCGTCCCACAAGTATGTTACTTCTGTTCTTCAGAAATCCTGTTTCTTTTTATTTGAAATCATGTTGCAGCTCTTTATAATCAAATATGTTTTGGAATTGCATATTAGTATGAACCTGCACATTTATGTTAGATTGCCATTGAATAAGTTTTGTGATTGTTGATGTTTTCCATAATCCTGGTTCATGTTTGCTACAGCTATCAATTTTCAGTTCCTGTCTCCAGTTTTTTGTATGACCAGCTATATACATGAAATTTGTGTGGAAAGGTTATTAAGTTGTGACGCTGGAATGATTTTCGTGTAATTCATGTGAATTGCGTTAGAAATTTGGAATAGTTATACCTTTACACTATCTTCATATAACAAAGGCACACAGTGTCTTTATTCTTCGTTTGAGCATTTCACCGCCAGACTGTGTGCACACTTTAGATGGTTGTTTAATGGAACCTACAGATAAGCAAGGAAATTTTTACCTGTTTATGGTTTTCCAATGATGGTTTTATTATTAGTCCATTACTTCCTAATTCCACTTTAATTCTTCAACATAGTTTCTTTGTCCCATCCTATTTAATTTTCTTGAATTGTTATGTATCCTATTTTCATCTTACCAGGTCAGTTTATATAGTATACACAGTCCTTGGGGATGTCAGCATTTTTGTTGTTGGCAAGGATGACTATGATGAACTAGCCTGTAAGTAAATGTATATATTTTTTTATCTATTTTGGAAATTCTTTACTTGTTTATGCAAAGATAGAATGTTAAAGATAACAGGATAGGGAGTGAGATGCTATAATATCTATCGATGATTTGAATTTTTACTTTATTTCTTGGCTGGTTTTTGTGTAGTGGCAGAAGTCATCTTTGCTATTACCTCATCTGTAAAGGATGTATGTGGGAAGCCTCCTACAGAACGCCTTTTCCTAGACAAGTATGGAAAGATATGCTTATGCCTTGATGAAATTGTTTGGAAGGTAGAAATGCTAACCTAAAAGCTTTCCAAATTTGACTGGAATTCAAAATTAAACTTCATTTTTAGCTGTTGTGGATTTCTTATGACATGTCATATCAAATCTGTAGTAAAAAAAAAGAGCCTAAAACATCGGATATCCTGGACTTCGCTCTAAACACCTATTTGACCCCTGAACTTTCGAAAGTTCCAATTACCCCTTGAATTTTGAAAAATGCACGAGTATGCTCCCGAGGGCCATGTGTTAGCTTCTGGTTTGTTTGACTTTTAATGATGTCATTTTTCTGGGGAATTTATACAATGCTCCTGGCTTTTTGTACCCTTCTCTCATCCAATGGTTGAGAATTTATTAACACTTAATTAAATATTCTCACATATTAATTAAATCCCCTCTCATCAATTCTCAACCATTGGATGAGAGAGGGGTACAAAAAGCCGGAAGCATTGTATAAATTCCCCATTTTTCTGATACCAGAAGCTGACGCAGGAGGTGCACTTTTAACAAGTCAAGGGGTTATTTGGAAAAGTTGAAAGGTTCAGGGCCAAGTTCGGGGATGTATTAGGCCTAAAAGAAGGGTTTCAACTACTTGTAGTCATCATATTAAAGATGATAGAAGCTGCGAAAAGAATTATGTATTATTCGTGATGACAGAACATGTTAAAGACTAATTATGTTTTCCGTTACTTGAAGGGATTGCTGGAGAATACGGATAAAGATAGAATTAGAAGACTGATGAGATTAAAGCCTCCAACTGAGTTCTGAGTACAAAAGCTGCTTGTGGTAATCAGCCAAACCTGTGGACTTATCATCCCAAAACATTTTATCATCAATGTAATAGATCTACTGTATTATATATACTCTCTCTTTTGTATTTTGATTTTGTTTTTTGTAACTATTTTATGAATTTGGTGTTACAGCATGAAGTTACACTTTTTTTCTCTATGGATTAGAGTGTCTCGCGGGGCTTGTTTTAATCTACTGGCTTAATGCATTATTAGTTATCTAAACTTGCCCCCCAAAACCTGTTACATTCCTAAGTTTTCGAAGTGACCCCGTAGCTCCCTCAACTTTTAAAAAGTGAGCCACTTTGTTATAGAACGCCACGTGTCAGCTTCTAATTGGAGAGAGAAACTATTAAAAAAGACATCTTTGAAAAGTCAAACCAACAGAAGCTAACATGTAACACTCAGACAGGCAACGAGTTTTCAGGGACAAGTTCAGGTAGCCGATGATTTATTAGGCCTAATCTATTTCTACACAGATTATTGTCGCATTTGGCGTTACTTTTCCAGGGTTCAAGGAGACAATAACACCAAACTCCCTCCAAGTATTGTGCTCTATCTTTTCACGCATTGATAATCTAGTGAACATCAAATTTTATCAAGCCATTCGTAAAGTTGGATAGGGAAAAAATAAATTTTTTTTCTCTTAAATCGTAACATTTGTATTGACATGGCAGACTCAAATGAAACGAGTCTCGTGATTTTAATTGAGTTTGATGTGTTCATTGAGACGGTAAAGGACAATCTAATTCGAGTAGTATACAACCTTTGTTCAAGAGAAATGAAATCTGAATATTTGATTTCATTATGAATGGCTCATTATTCTTATATAATTTTTAAGTTTCAATTTGCACTAAAAAATTCCATTTAGTTGATTTCAAGTTATAATCATATTGGTTTTCTTATTTATTTATATATTTATCCTTGCTGGATTCTATTTACTTAAATATTCTTGCATACGTGGCTTTGTTGGGTTAGGATAAACTAGATTTCCAATCAAAATTCAGTTTCTTGCTGTTCGATTGATACAATGTCAATGAAGAATATGTTGGGAATATTAGCCTAGGACTGCCAGAATATTCTGTGTTTAAACTGTTTATTTATTATGACAATGTTGAACAATTATCATCTCAAATTAAGAAATTAAAAGAAGCAGAAATGAAATATGGAAAGAGGCTACACGAGGAGATAGAAAGAAGTTTTCCAGGGTGGAAAAGTCAGTTCATATCATACAAGAAACTGAAGAAGCAATTGAAGTTGATTAATCCAAGATCCAATGGCAAAAGGGTTCAAAAAAGATGGCCTAGATTTGCCACTAGGAAATTCCTGGAAGTGAATAATATGATACTTGTAATTGGTTTTTCTAGATTATTAGATAATGAACTCAAGAAAGTCAACACTTTTTATGTTGATAAAGAGGAAGATTACATTATCAGATTAAAGGTAATTTCATTATTAATCACTTAATTGATTATTCTTACAATTAATAATTTTTTTTTTCAAATTTGTAGCAGGAGCTACAAATTAGAGCAGCAAAATTGAAGGATGATGAAGAAGAGAAGTTAAAAGTACAGACAGATATCTTGAACTTTCATAGAGAGATGGTTTTGCTGCTTCATTACAGTGTCCTTAATTTTACAGGTATTATGTTCTTTTTTACGGCAATTCAATTCCATTCGGTTCAGTATAGTTATAAAATTACGGTGAAAAACAGGACTGATAAAGATAGTGAAGAAGCACAATAAGAAGACAGGAAAAAGCTTTGAATTTGAGTCAATGCCAAAGGCAATGCAACAGCCTTTCTTTTCAACTGATTTGCTATACAAGCTCATGAAGGATTGTAAATCAATGTTGGGCCCCCTCTTTCTTCCAGATCATGAACTTGCCCCTTTTAATCTAGGGAGGCCTTCATTGGACGCTGCGTGAGTGCGAGATGCTTCGTGCACCAAGTGTCCTGCCGTATTATTTATTCATTTTACACTTGTCGTTTGCTACATTATTATTATTATTATTATTATTATTATTATTATGTGGTTAATATATATGTCCTCAAATAACATATGATTATGTTTATGGCTTCATGTTATTAGCTTCAATTTTAATTAGATGATTAATGGAGTTTCTTTGTACTGTTAGAAATTTTACATTACTCTTTGAGGCTATATGTTCATGTACATGGTAAAAATACAATATAATTTAATTATTCAGTAATAGTCTAATAATAAAATTCCAAGGAAATTAATAATGGAGAACTAGAAATTTTATTATATATCATTCATTCTACGGACACTATAAACTCATACGGTAAAAAATATTTTTGAACCTCTATCCAGTGTGAGTTTTAGGCGGTTGCACCTTTCAGCAGCAACTTTCGCAAGGCCTAGTCGTGGATAACGATAGAACTTGTGTTCAATAGAAGGAAATTTTTGGTTCTTCAGGCAATACTTTTACTCTGAAAATTATATACTATGCTTGTGAATTTACAATAAATTATATTTCCGATATCTTCTATGGATGATGTGGATTGCTTTTTGAATGCACAATAATTAAAGCAACTATTATTTGATATTGGACCTCTCATCCAACCCCCCTATAAAACCTGGAAAACATGTGTCTCTTTCTTTAAAATCTAACTTTTTTACAAGAAAATCTAGGGCAATACTGAATATTGCCCCCATTTTTTTAGAAAACCATTAGATTGTAACCTGAAAATGCTCATTCCAAGCCTAGATTATCTGGCCAAAATATTCCCAGGCTTGTGCTGGACTGAACTTGAGTTGGATTGGGATTGGATTCTAGTTTACACAAAATACACGATAACACTAAAATAAATAAATATTTAAATTCTTTTACAAATTTTCCTAAATTATATAAAAAAATATTACATCAAACTTACGATATTAAAGTTCCTACACTTTTTACCATATTTTTCCTTTTATCGCTTACCCCAATTTGATATATTTTGATATTGTGAAACAAAGAGGCAAGGTGAAATATTGGTAACAGAAAATTTGCTAATGTTATTGATAACTCACCAAAAATATCTCGTTCGTCTCGTCCTAGAGACCGGGCCATCAAAGAGCCGTGTGGCTCGTTTCTCTGTCAACTAAGTCAGGAAGACCTGACGTCGACTAGAATCAGTCTCCAGCCGGACAACGTGCAAAACCAGAGACCACATGAAGCCTTGAACGGTCATAGTCTCGAGACGGCTCATGACCGGCTCGAAGGCATCTCCGTGTCCCGCAAGTAAGGAGAATCCAGGTCTTACTCTAGTCCCTATATTCTCTGCTCTATTCTTATCCTAATCTGCTTGGGATACAAGGATCAAATATGTATGGAGAGTTCTAAGCTCATCACAATTCGGACTCCTCATTCCATTAGGAATAGGGCAGCTCCTGCGCCTATAAATAGGCCCCTAAGTCAGTTCAACAGGTATCTCAACATTCTCATACTTACTTTCACTATATTCCTCAAAATCCTTTACTGACTTAGGCAACGGAGGGCCCCCCACGGGGTAACAGCGATCGCCCCCAAGTTTGTGTATTGTTTTGTAGGAATTCATTCATAGATTCAAGCAAGTTCGTAATAATTCAATTCTGAAATATCGGATCCAGGTACGATATTTTCAGTGGTGCGATGAGCGTGGACTTTATTTACTTGCTCAAGCAAGAATCGTTGTTCATCGGAAGAAACACATCAATTCAGATTTTTATGAGCTCTCGTTGTGACTATGTCGCACGAAAATGTTGATCCCATCATCAACTCCGGCGTGGAAAACACCCAAGGCGGTGCTGGAAATGCCAACGCAACTAGAAAAGCGCCAATTACGGCGGATCCCATGGCCAAGATGCCGTTAGCTGCAAGAAGTTCAGGGACTAAAGTGGTGGAGGAACGCTCCTCCCATCCTCCGAAGGAACTGGACCCATTCATAGAGGTTGCTCGGCATGCAACACTTACGCCAGAGCAATAAGAACTAATGATGCGATTGGATTACAACCACTTTGTGTCAGTAGGCCGTCTGGGAGGAGAACTACATAAAGACATGGTGATTCCGCCAGAAATAGCCATCAACCGGAACCTCCTCCCGTAATTCGACTCGGTCACTAGTGTACTGACGCCCGTATCTCAGGTAATAGAAGGATTTAGGCAGATGACAATATCCCAGCCGGTATCAGCTCAATCGATCGGGCCGACAGCTAGAGGACCAGTTCCAACTCAGACGCCTGCAGGTGGTTTTATAGAGTCAGATCTCGCAACTTTGCGAGGAAATTTTATGATGGCGCAAGAAGGAAAAGAAATCCCGGTTGGAATATTGTTACAACACGGGACTCCTAAACTTAAAGGAGTAGCTACTGACTCAACGGCTGTAACCACGGAGCAAGATGGAGCAGATAAGATCGGGTCCCGGCATAAGTCGAGAGGGAAGAAAGGAAAGGGAAAAAGCATAGATCCCCCACTACCTTTCCTTTTGAATCTTCCTCACCTTCCTCCTAATCTGAGTCGGGAAATTCATAAGATTTTGATACCAAATTCAAGAGACGGCTGAAGAAGTATGCTATTTTGTTCCAAGAACCAATTAGTGAGAAGACTCTCCCCCCATTCAAGAAGAACATTCTGAGTTAAAAGCTGCCTGAATATGTCTTCCCGCTTGTCTTGGATAAATATAGTAGGAAGGATGACCCGAAATTACACATGACAGATTATATCGACCGGATGGATTTGATAAACGCTCTAGAAGCCTCCTAGTGTAGGTACTTCCCTACTACTTTAATTGGAGCAGCCAAGCATTGGTTCCTCTGCCTGACGCCCAACTCGATAAAAGACTTTGAGACGTTAAGGGGAAAGTTCCAAAAACACTTTTTGGGATCGGCTTAACCAGATAATGTTAGCCGTGAACTTCACAGCGTAGTACAAAGATCGGATGAATCCTTGTGGGATTATCTAAAAAGGTTTAACAAAGCTTGCGTAGGCATCACTGATTTGGATTTTGGGACGGCCAAAGAGGCCTTGATAAAAGGAACCTGCAACAACCGCCTCAAGCAGAAAATCATTACTAGAAAACCGACTCACTACCCCAGATGATTGGCATTGCCCAAAACTTAGTAGAGGTGGATGAGGTAAGTCGCTCTAGCAAACAGAACTTTGATGACAATGACCATCCCAAGCAGGATGACAAGAAGGGGAAGAGAAAGAGGGACCGAAGCTGAGGCAGTAGTCGTGGGCCCAGCTGGTATGATCAAGAGGAAGATAAGCCAAAACTAAAGACCTCACCAAGCAGAATTTTGGTAGCTATCAAGAACGGGCCGGAAAGGAAGAGCATCCGGTTCCCAAACATCCCAGAAGGTAAAACCTTAGAAAGAGATTATCATAAGTATTGTGAATTCCATAAGGCTAGAGAACATCATACAGACGACTGCAGAGTCCTAGCCCATGAAGTACACACCCTGATTAGAGCAGAGAATTTCAACCGATTCATTAAAAGGGTGACAAAAAGGGCAGATAGGCGTGATGACTCAGATGATTCGAAGGAAAAGGCCAAAGAAACAAAGAAAGCTGGCGAGGAACTCAACCATGGTAACTAAGCCCCACTCGAACCCACTTGTTATCGAAGCTATGGTAGAAAATTGCATAGTATACCGGGTGCTTATTGACACGGGAAGTTCTATAAAATTGATTACTAGATTGGCGTTTGATCAGTTTAAAGTAAATAATTGTAGGGTCCAGTCGGGCTATGCCACAATGTCTGATTTAAGGGGACACACCACCGTTTCCTTAGGAGAAGTTAGGTTAAATGTGGAAATAGGTGATAGAGAGCATGTATACCGAGTGGAGGTAGACTTTACCATTGCCAAAATTTTAGTCGGATTCAACATCATATTGGGATGTCCCTTCTTGTACAAATCGTTTGCTTTAATATCTCTCGCTTACTTAGTCTTACAAATACCAACTAAAAGGGGACGGCAGTGGTAATAGGAAACCTTACAGTGGCTCACAAAACATATATAGCCTCGTTAAAAAGAGACAGACCGCCGCCTCAACATGAAAGATTGAAGGAAGACCGAGAAGATACTAGCTCTAATGGTAACAGTTCAATAGCCTAGCCGGTGGGTGAACAAGAAGTACTAATGGTAGGACCAGGTAGAGCATTAAAAGTGGCTAAAGACTTAAGGTAGATATAAAAGCTAGCATCAATGCGGTCTTGGTTGGACAACATCACTCAGTTTTATGGAGCCATGATGATTTATTGGGAGTCCAGCCAGAAATAATACAGCATAGCCTCAACCTCGACCCGGAGGCAACCCCAGTGGTATAGAAAAGAAGAAAGGATGCCCTCAAAAGACAGAAAGCCATAGAAGAAGAGATAGATAAGTTGCTCAAAGCCAAGCACATTAGAGAAGTAAATTACCCTATATGGCTAGCAAATGTCATGTTGGTTAAAAAACCAAATGGAAATTATCGCATGTGTGTAGGTTTCATGGACTTGAACAAGGTAACCCCAAAAGACAGTTATCCGCTGCCAAGTATTGACCAGTTGGTAGATTCTACAACCGGTTATGCCGTCTACTCCTTTTTAGACATAAAGGCCGGATTCCCATAGACCCAGCAGATGAAGAAAAGACATCCTTTATTACTCATAAAGGGACATATTGTTACATGGTCATGCCGTTTGGATTAAAAAATGCTGGAGAAACTTATCAAAGGTTGGTAAACAAAATATTCAAAGACATGATCAGTGAGACAGTCAAGGTCTACATGGATGATATGATAGTGAAGGGCAAAAATGAAGAATCACATGCAGATGACTTAGAGAATGTTTTCAAAATATTGCAGGCCTACCGACTGAAGCTCAACCCGGAGAAATGTGTCTTTGGGGTTAAGAGTGAAAAATTTTTAGGCTTTATGATTCCAGAGAGAGGCATCGAGGCGAACCCTGAAAAAATAGAAGCCATTATCCGGATGGAATCGCCTCGCACCGTAAATGAAGTTTAATGTCTCAACAGGAGGATAAATGCCTTGGGATGATTCATCTCTTTCTCAGCAAAGAGATGCATGCCTTTTTACAAAGTAATCAAGAAGGATCGGGATTTCAATTGGGATAAAGATTATCAAGAGGCCTTCAATAAACTGAAGGATTTCTTGGCCAAACCTCATCTCATAAGCCACCCCAACATTGGGGACACACTTTATCTCTACTTGGCAGTAACAGATGAGGCGGTAAGAACTGTCCTGATTTAAGAAGATCAAGAAGAGCAGTAACCCATCTATTACATCAGGAAAGTGTTGAGAAACGTGGAACTAAGATACCCAAAGATAGAAAAGCTAGCCTTAGCCCTCATTCACTCGGCTGAGAGGCTTAGACCTTACTTCCAGGCACACACCATCGTAGTTAGAACTAGTATTCCTCTCAAGAAAGTGTTGCAATGGCCAAATACTTCTAGCCGCCTAATCGAGTGGGCTATCAGGCTTAGAGAATATGACGTACGATTTGAGGCAAGAAAGGCTTTGAGGGCTCAAGCGTTAGCCGACTTTGTGGTGGAATTCGCAGGCATTGAGGTAGAATAAACCATTCCCTCTGAAACCTAGACAATCTTTATAGACGGTTCCTCCTACGCAGAAGGAGCCGGCTTCAGAATTTATGTTTAAGAGCCCGAAAGGATCAGATTGTCGTATGCCGCCAAGTTAGCTTTCCCTTCTACTAACAACGCGGTCGAGTAAGAGGCGGTGATTAAAGGATTGGAGCTAGCTAATAAGATTTCACCCAATATAGTTATGCTTAAAAGCGACTCTAGGCTAGTTGCGAATCAGATCAACTGGACGTATGGAACCAAACGAGCCGAAATGGTTAAATACCTAGCTAAAGTAGGAGAGCTATTAGAAAAACTTGAGGCCAAGGGAACCGAGTGGAAGATTGAGTATATTTTTCGGACTCAGAATGAGAGGGCAGATGAATTGGCAAAAGTGGCAGCAGGGAAAGACTAATGGAAAGAGCTAAGTTGCCCTTATAAGTTCTTGACTCAGCCAACTTGTGAAGAACAAGGTGAAAACCTATGGATCCAAAAGAAGTCGCTTTGGTGGATGCAAACTCTGTACGACTACTTAGCTTGTGATAAGTTGCTCGAAGATAAAATTAAGGAGGAGAAAATAGCCCGAAAGTCTATGCGGTTTGCATTGGTGGGCGATGAATTATACAAGAAATCCTACTCAGACGTATGGCTCAGATGTGTCACCCCCGAGATATGAAAGCTCATTATAGAAGAAAACCATGAAGGAAGTTATGGATCCCACCAGGCGGCGAAGACACTACTTAGAAGAATCACCCTAGCCGGATACTATTGGGAAACTATCAAAGCTGACACAGAAGAATACGTGAGGACTTGCCACCAATGTCAAATACATGCAAGGAAATCATACATCCCAAAAGCCAATCAAAAGCCGGTAACAGCTGGCTGGCTATTCATGTCCTGAGGTATTGATATCGCAGGACTAATGCCAGAAGTGTCTGGCTAAAGGAAGTAGATATTAGTGGCAATCGACCATTTTTCTAAGTGGGTTGAGACAGAAGCACTTAGCTCGATCACAACTGAGAGGATCATTGACTTCATCTGGAAGCACATAATCATTCAGTTCGGAGTACTAAAGAGAATAATAGCATACAACGGCTCGCAGTTTATCTCGGAAAAATTCAAAGATTTCTGCAGGCAATGGAAGATAAAGAATCACTTTTCCTCTGTAGCGCACCCTCAGAAGAATGGTCAAATAGAAGTCACCTACAGAACCCTAGGAGAAGGGTTGAAGAAGAGAGTGTTGGATCGCAAAGGAAGATGGCCGGATGAATTGATCAAAGTCCTGTGGTCCTACAGAACCACTCCTTGTGGAACAACCGGCCAAACCCCTTACTCTTTAGTATACGGAGTTAAAGGGATTATTCTAATCGAGATTGGAGCCCCATCAGACCGGGTGGCATACTACACAGAAGAAGAGAACAACATCAACATGAAGTACCACTAGGATAACTTAGATGAGAGAAGAGAGCGAGCCTAGATTCTCATGGCAGCTTATAAAGCAAAAATTGCTATATACCATGATAGGCACGTATGAGAAGTCTGCCTCAAAGAAGGAGACCTAGTTCTCAAAGACTCGGCCACCTCACGTGCCCGAGAGGGCAAAGGGAAAATGGGCACCAACTGGGAAGGCCCCTACAAGATCACCAAAGTCATCGGGCCGACCATCTACAAGCTTGGGACTATGAAAGGCAAAGAGCTTCCTCGTACATGGAACATTGCTAATATTAGACCCTACTACATAGTAAGTACTTAGGGATCCTAACAACCGCACTCTTTTTCTTTCCTTGAGGATTTTTCCCACTGGGTTTTCCCTCAAGGGAGTTTTTAATGAGCGGCTCCCCTCAAGTAGATATCCGAATGCATAGAATTCTCGGACTTGTATTCAAATTATTAATAAAAACATTCTTTTATTCATACATTCGCCTCAAAAAGTACTGATCACGCTTTATGGCATATCCTCGGCATAACATAAGACCGGTTTAAATATCTTGCGCGTATAAGACCTAGTTAAAACTACGGTAAATAATTTTTAGGCGGTCCAACCCCTAGAACACAATTACGACCGGCACTAAATAAAATACTTGATGGAAAAGGCTATGAGTAATACCTAAGCAATCATCTAATCGGCAATAAAATATAAGATTGATTCAGATAAAAAATGAAGGCACATAAATAAGACCTTAATAAAACTCCTTAAGAATGGGTTTATATCAAACCAAATTGTACTTACAAGAGCAAAAATAAAGCTAAGTTACAAACGAAAGCAAACTATGCTACAGGATTAGAGTCTTGAGATACGTTTTCAACTCTTCCCCCCGACTCTATCTATACATCTTCAGCCAGCCCGCCCGGGTCCTTTTCAACCGCCTCCTGCTCATCGGATCTTGGATGTTTGAGCGTTTGTAGGAGAGTCTTGGGAATATCCGAATGAAGGACTAGTCCCGGAAATTTTCGAGGCCCTGAGCGAATGAGAAATACGGGCCCATGTAGAAGGAAAGTATGTTTGACACTTTCAATAACACATTTTTTGAAAATTTGCAGAATGGTGCTTATGTTAAATACGAAGGAAAATCTTACCCCATCCCCTATGCGACTCGAACTCATAATATCTCCTAGTCACAAGAGGGTCTCAACTACTAGCCTAAGACATCGTCATTAACTAATATAGTTAGATAATCGATTTCATATACATTATTATTATTATATGTTATGTAATTAAATTGTTATTATATATTTTTAAATATATATGAGAACAATACAACCAACCCATAGTAAAATTTAAAATTCATAAATTTTTCAATATATATATATACATATAAGATTTCATAATCACTAAAGCAACATTGATTGAGTATACATATTGAAACAATTAAATAGTTTTTTAAAATAAATAATTATATATGAAACTATTATGTACTTCTTAACATTTTAAAAATTATCATATTAATATGATTAATTTACAAAATAATTAATTTAAATTTAGCATCTCTTTCATTTTAAAATTTAAAATAAAATTTAGTAAAAAAATTTATTTAGATGGCATAACGCCTTATTTTTATATAAGATATATGTAAAAAAAGTAAATTTAAATTTTTTGGATGATTATCATTTTTTAATGATCAATTGTAAAAGGAGAGAACAAATAAAACACAAAAATAAATAATACATCAATTAATAATGATTAACTTTAATAACATTAATTTAAAAATAGCAAATTTAATAAATAAAAAAGAGATTATATGTTTACATAACATACAATCTATCTTTTTTTTTATAAATGGATATATATATATATAATAAATTTAAAATGTTTGAATAATTATTATTAAATAATAGATAAAATATAAAAAAGAAAGAAAAAAATAATAAAAAAAAGCCCATAACATAATAATATGAAAAAAAGAGAGAGAAAAAATAAAAAAATGGGCCCCTGATGGATTACATGTGGAAAAGGGAGGAAAAAAAAAGGCCTATCAACATGATACATTTTCCATCCGTATTTATATATTTACAATTTATTTTACTACTATATTTATGCAAACTCGAAATATTCAAGGCTCCTTAAAATTTGGGGTCTTAAGCGATCGCTCACCCTGCTTCTGTTAATGGCCGGCCCTGATTACTAAAAAAACTTTCAGCAACAATTTAAAGACCTTGTACTTCAGTCATGCTTTGTACTTAAAGCTGGTTAGTTATACTCATTTTGTAGAAATTTTCAACTAATGCCACGAACTTTGTCATATAAGTATGAAACAGTTATATAATATAATTTTACCTAGTTAAGGGATATCTATAAGACTATAACCTTTAAGTTAGAGGGGCAACTGATTATTCAAAGGCAATCGAATAATTGATCCGAATAATGGATATTTTTCTCCCAAATATATATATGCATGCTTTCCTCAATAAAGTATACAATAAATGTTGCAGATTTTTTTTCTATTATTTCACATCTAACCAACAATTAGTATGAAAAGAAAGGTTATCTCTTTATCTTCATACACATTATTATCATTATTGTTCTTATTGTAATTTTAATAAATATACTTTTATTATCATTATCATCATCATAATGATAGAATTACTATTATTACAACTTTTGGGTGATTTACAAAATCATTCCTCTAAATTGGCACAACATCAAAAAATTAAATGACTAATTTGCCACTCAAACTCACTATATTCACTTATTTATATGTGTATCAAGGGACAATATAGAGAAACAACATATCTAGGCCCTTTCCCTATTTTGTTGAATTGAAACACTTATTTCTCATCAAAATGAACAAACCTATAGCGATAGCATTTTTGGTGTTGTTAGCCTTCCTATTCCCCCTTTCACAATCTAGGCCACTCATCAATCCCGTGCCGCAAATTTTCAAATCCTTCGAGATCAATAATACTCAGGTTCGAATATATATTCATACCATGTTCGTAATATTCGCTTTACGAGAAAATTCCATGTAGAATAAATGGAGTTCACCTTTTATTTTTATGTTTTATTTGTTTCTGTACATACCAGAGTCTGCAAAAAAGTTGTACTTATACGGTAGATATTATTACAAGTTGTTCTTCACCCCGCTACACAAGAGATGCAATCAGTATTGCCTTCGGCGATGCATATAACAATCAGGTAGATATTCAAAATTAAATCTAATCTTAAACATAATTTTGTAATCCATACTTCAATTTTGCACATTAATCACACATTGAGCTTTCGATCATGTCTCTAACCCTGGATTTCGTTATCGAGTGAATGAATAAATATGATCAGGTGTATCTACCAAAATTGAATGATCCACATATATCATCAACATTTGAGAGATGCTCCCAAGACACATATGAAATAAGGGGACCGTGCATACGCGAAGTTTGTTATTTTTACGTGAAAAGGAACGGGAACGATGGTTGGAAACCCGAAACTGTAGTTGTGTCTGGCGATACCACAAAAACTATGACATTCACCTATAACACTTTTGTTCCAGCGGATATTTGGTATGGATTCAATTTCTGTGATGGTGTCTCTACTTCCTCTACATGAGAAGAGTATCACCAACTATATATGTTTTATATTTTTTACTATTTTAATTTAGGCCATGTTTATGGGATGTGAAATAGAATAATAAAGGTCTCTAAAATTATTTTGGGAGATTGATTGGTTCTCTTATTTTAGTTTTTTTCCGTTGTCATTGTACTTTTTACAATGATCATTCTTAAACAGTCATATATAACAAGATGAAAGCAATAATGCCCAATAATGATATATTTACTTCTATTAACATTGTTATTAAATAAATTAATGAAATAAATAAAAATTTATTTATTTATAATTTAAAATATGTTTGAAGTATGAATTACAACATTATTCATTCATCGAAATCATAACCAAGGAAGTCAATCAAAATCTTATATCAAAACTAAAATAACAGAATTTCCATATATCAGGAACTTGGGATATAAGAAAAGCTTGGTATGAGAGCAAGAGTAGAATATAAAGAACAAAAGAAAATAATAATTATACATTGACAAGGTTTAAAAGAGCATGCTAATGCATTGTTTTACCAACCGACTCTCATTGGATACAAAAATAATTATATTGTTCACTAAAAAAGACACTATATCTTCTCAATGTCTCGCTTGTTATTTGAATCAAGCATTGGACGGAAAATCGGACTTTTTGCTAAAAGAAGTGGCAAGCATGAATTATGAGATAGCTTTCAATACCTTGTATCAAATACTCCCTTTAAGTAGGTTTGCTCACTTTGCTTCAAATTCGGTAATAATGGAAGCTTTTGCTAATAAGGGTATCGTACTTCACATAGTTGACATTGACTTTGACAAAGGTTTCCAATGACCTCCTATAATTCAGGAACTTGCAAGTCAATTGACGGGCGTCGAAATCGCTAATAATAATAATAAATTTGTTTACACTAAAACAAATAAAATTTGTAGAAATGGTAAGTGGGATCATCTCCACAGGGAATAAGAAATCAATTTAAATAAATCTGACATCCAAGAAAATGCAATAAAATAAATAAATGGGGGGTTGAGAGGTTGACTGATAAAAATATCGAAACTCGCAAATTTAAAGGAAGTAAAAATATGATTTGAAACTCTTCCGACTAAGGATGCTTCTAGCGTAATATCAATCGATCACAGGCATAAAACATAGACTTCTTGAATTTTTCAGTCAGTTGGCTTAATCATGAAATAACACAATTAAAGATCTTTTCAGAAATAAGAATGATATTAGATAGCTAATTCATTACTCTCAATTTTAGAATGCACTTGTAGATAGCTGACAAGGTTTAATTCCAAAAAGCTTTAAGCACAAGAACCAACTCTAATTCAACTTATTGATAGCACAAAGAAATGTATTAATTAATTTGAATCTAACCACGAAACTTTTAGAAGAATTCGTTTATTACAATTTTTCTATCATATCATGATAGCATAAACACAATAGAAATAATGATATGTTCAACCTTTCGAAAAACAACAAATGGCCGTATTGATGAAATTAAAAGGAAAGCAATAAAAGATATTACCGGTCTGGATTCAAAAACTGAAATTCGAGATAAGGTTGAGAGTGAGCCTGGCAACTTATAATAGCCTCAAGCAAATTCCTTAGTCGAAAGAATGATGAATTTAGCCACTCATAGTTTGAATGAACACTGCAGTATCCATTAAAACTAAAAATATAAAGAACAAAATGAAGATCACATTTACTGTTTGCCTTCCTCACTAAGAACGAGATCCCCTTCGTTTGGTTCTGTTTAAGCCTAAAATAGAATAATCAGATCCTTCCCCAGCAAGGAAATAAAATCCTAATTGAATTCTAAGACAAACAAAAATAGAGTTTTTCCTAAATAAACAAAATAGGCTAAAGATAAAAAAAAGGAAAAAAGATAAAATGGAATAAAATTCGATATTGATCTGGAATTTCTGAGTTGTAGAGGAGGAATGGGACTCAAACTCCAATTTAGTCTTCAATTGAAATAACCAAGCAATTGAATAACTTGGACTCCAGGTTAGCAAAATGAACTTTCAACAAAAAGCATGACTTCGTAAACTGCAGTGATTGACGACATCTTGGCCTTCTGAAGTAATCTTGGGCTCACTTTTGATCCAACTAAAAGCTTCGAACTCAAACAGAATAGCCTGGACTTCAGGGCAAGTTGTAAGATAGTCAAAATTGCTTCAAAACGTCCATAACTTCCACATTTGCAATGAGAATAGCTCCAACACCATTTTAAGTCTGAAACAAGCAATATATCACGAATCAGTAGCATCCAATCCAGAAAACAAGGCTAAACAAATACAAAAAATATGTACAATATGCACATCATCATCAACCCAAGAGAGTAGTCAAGCTCACTATAATCATAAGGGAAGAACAAGAAAAAGTAGATAGAACAAGTTATTACAAGAACTTGTTGTGTGAATATGCAAGAAATTTAGGGTTCAATTTGGAAATAGAAGAAATGAGTTTGGATAATTTAGCGACGAAAATAAAGGAAAACCAAGAAAACGAATGGTTAGCATTTAATTGGTCAGTGAAAACGAAAATGAAGATGATTGCCTACCATATCTAGCAAACAAATTTAAGGACTTAGCAGTACCAAAAGATTTGAAAAGTAAGAACATTATTCTTGGAAAAGAAAACAAAAGAGGATTAGAGGGCACGAGTAAAGAAGAAATGGGGAAATGGCTGCTTATAGAGAGATGGGAGTTTGTTAGTGAAGCGAGATTCTCTAAAATTTGCATATTTTAAATTTGTAGATTTGAGTTAATTTCAACCATTCATTACCATCAAAATTCAATGGACGGTTGAGATTAACTCAAATCTATAAATTTAAAATTAGCAAATTTTAGAAAATCTCAATCCAAATTTAGGATGAAAAGACATATTATAACTGTGATGTAGAGAAATGAGCTTTACACATTAAACAATAAAATTTTTTAGCTACATGTAGAGAAATGATACTTTTTAATTGTAAAAGAAACCATGTTGACATTTTGACTTTGTAATTATATTAATTTTGTTATAAAATAAATGAAGTTTACCCATTTGTGCAGCTTATAGTTTCATTTTTGTAATTCTCCATGTGAGCATTGAATTTTAGCAGTCCTTCTCATAAAATGATGATGAGAGCTATATGATGCATTTACCTATAGATGTTATTTACTTGGAGTAGTTTCAATGTTGTTTGGTTAAGCTTTGTCAAACCTAGACCTTAGAAAACCAGTGCCTAGGTCTTGAAAGGTCAATTCTGGTCAGTTTCAGTCAAAATATGTCAAATCTGGTCAGTTTCGGTCAAAATTGGTCTGTATGGGTCAACCCGACCAGTAAGGGTCTGACCGGGCTATATGAGTCAACCCAACCTATACGGGTCTGACCGGACCCGTACCGGTTAGAATTGGTCAGTTCAGGACTAGTATGGTTCCTCCCCACCCATACGGGTCCTCCCGGCGACCAATCAGTCCCCTAATTTGTAGTAATCGACCATAAATGGCCATTAAGGCGTTCAAACCTGATTTTTACCTATAAAGGAGGCATTTCTTCACATTTTAAGGAGAAAAATATTAGAATAAAACACCACTATAGGAAAAATAGTTCTAGCAAGTTTCTGAGGGTACAGTAAAACCTCTATACATTAATACTCGATAAATTAATAACCTCGATAAAATTAATAATTTATCCAGTCTCAACTTGTGACCAATACAAAATTGGACCCTAATCGATAAGATAATAAGATAATAACTTTTTTAAAATTCCAGTGTATATATATTGGTCCCAACGAAATTATAAATTAATAATTACTAAAAGATTCCAAATTCTAAGATTGTCTAGTAAAAATGAATACATAGTTACTTATTTTTTGTTAAACTTCAAATCTATATTAAGTTCAACTTTAAATCTCCTCACTGCACTTAAGAGTTGGGGCATTGTCTTCTCATATTACAACAAAAAGTTGTGAAGAGTTCTCGTATTTACAGTATCGAAAGTAATTTGTTATGGCCTCTTGAACACCTTTTAGTTTAGGAGCCATAGTTGATGTGATTTTAAAAAATTTCAATGGACATTTTATAGTGATCAATTTCTAATCATGTTTAATGTACATGGAGAAGAAATGTGCCTTGAAACTTATTTTTATAATTTATTTGTTGGTACCATGAACTAACTTTTTACTTATTAAAAAATAACTAACTTGACAAATTCAATTAATTTGTGAATGTACAATGGACTTGGAAATTTAAAGGTTATACGTAAAACCTCTTTAAATTAATAAATTATTAATTTATCGATATAATAATATCTCGCTAAATTAATAAAATATTTCGGTCTCAACATTATTAATTTATAGAGGTTTAACTGTATAGGCAATATATAGTTGTGGTATGAGGATAAAATACGGAGAAAACCTGTCGAAAAGGCTTTTGTCCACATTTTATACCATCTTTGCTACATTCTAGGATTGTGAGTGGCCCTTAAACACCAAAATACCGTCCCCCTACCATCCAAATCTATTTCTAGTCCTTCTACTTTGACAAAGCTTCCATTTGACATTGAGATCACTCCAAAGTGGATTCATTGCATAGGTATGCTCATGAGTTTCAAAGAGACTCACTAACTCTTTCTAGTCCTTCTACGTGGATTCATTGCATATGTAATTATACACAATTAATAAATTTGTTAATGAATTGTAATTTTCAAGCACAATAAATCATCACTGTAAAAGAGGAAGTATATTTAGCATCAGAGAAATTTTTGTACTGGATTAACGTTACAGACTTGTTTTCTATCAATACTAAACAACCATTAATTCGTTTTTTATTATCAAAAAATTAATAATCAAGTTCTACATATTCGTATATCATGTATATATTCATCTGTACACAATAAACATATATATATATATATATGTACTTGTTATTATATTACTTCAGGCCAGGCGGGCCAGGCATGGGCTTTTAGGCTAAAATCAAGCCCAACCCATATATTATTCGGGAAATCACGAGTTCAGGCCAGGCCTATATATCATTTTACTTGTCCAAGCCCACGAAATAAAGGTCGATTCGAGAGGGCCTAGCAGGCCGACGGGCTCATGCCCAGGTCTAGTTTTTAATCATGGCAACAAACTGTGGAATAATAACAGTCACTTCACTCTTAGTTTTCATGGCAATAACCCAGGTAAATCTAGAAAAATCATCTACAATGGTCACAAAGTATCTCATTCCATTCATAGAAGCAGTGGTAGGACCCCAAATATCCATATGAATAATTTCAAAAACAGAACTAGTATTACTATTCGATACAGGAAAGGGAAATTTCTTTTGTTTGGCTTGCATACAAATATCACATATGAAATTAGAAGAAACTTTTATTTCAGGAAATGTTTTGTGTATTACATTTATTCTTTCCCTAGACAAATGACCTAGCTTGAAATGCCAAATTTCATCGACATTACATTTTGCAGAAAAAAACTGTATTACATTTGGTAGAAAGAAACCAGTAGTATCTAAGTAGTATAAACCATCTTTTACCTCAGCTAAACCAATCTTCCTCTTGGTTGTATTTTCTTGTATCAAATAATTTATGGAGGAAAACAATATTTCACAATTCATAGACACAGATAGTTTAGTCACAGACAATAAATTGTATTGAAATGATGTCACAAACAACACATCAGTCAATATGGAATCATCAGTAAAATGATTGTTTCCCATATGAGTAGCTCTTAACTTCAAATCATTAGGGAGTAAAACAAACTAGTTATAAATACTTTTAATGTTATTAAAATGACTCCTAGAATTGGCAATGTGTGAACTAGCACCAGTGTCAACTATCCATACATTTTTAGTTAATGGAGAGAATTTACCTGATGATATGGAGTTATTGCTAACAACTTGTTGAGAAGGATATCCAACTCTAGCAGAAGCTGCAGTATGGTATGTATTCAGTGCTAGATCAGACTTAGCAGAAGTAGTTTGTGAAGAACTAATTGCCATTTGAATAGATTGTTGAGTTGACTTTGTATCAATTGAGCTAATTGACTAAGTTGTTCTAATGTAAAGCCACTTAAGCTTGTTGATGGTGTATTGACATCACTTCCTATTTGTTGACAATTATAAGGAGCATTACGACTTATCCCAGTTACATTGAAACCACAATTGTATTGACTGTTGCTATACTCCTGATTACCATTATAATTTGCATTCATAATTTCATTATTATAATCATGTTGTCATCGTGGTCCTCAAACCCATCAACGCTATAGAGTGCATTGGCTTTGCTAAATCTTGACTTATATGCGGTGGATAACCATTTTTCTTCCAGCAATTCATAACCAAATGGTTTCCCTTACATAAAGAGCATTCTAACTTCTTATCTTGAAAACCCTGCTGCCTTCTAAATTGCTTGTTTTGAAATCCATTAAAACCTTATGTATTCTTAACAAAGAATTTTATTTCTTGATTACCTGCCTCCTTTTCTCGCACAACAAACTGCCTTTCATATTGTAGAACAAGTGAAAACACTTTGTTCATCGAAGGAAGTGGATCACTAGCCATTATCTAAGACTTAACTCCAGAAAATGAACTATTTGAACCCCTAAGAAAGCAAGTTACCAGGTTTACTTCTTGCTTTCTCTTAATTAAACCAGTTGCATTACAAAACCATCCATCACAAGAACAAATGGGCAAAGGGTTGAGACTACTGTATTCATCCCACAAAACTTGCAGTGTTGCAAAGAAGTCAGTGACAGATCAATTGCCTTGTGAAATGCTAAAGATTTCTCCCTCAAGATATGTTGTTCTATACACATCACTTAGCGCAATTCGCTCCTTCAAATTCTCCCAAAGACTAATTGCAGTGTCAAAGAAATAGTTGTTTGTGCAATTGAAGCATTCATGGAACGAATAAGCCATGAGAGGACCATGTTATTACACCTCCGCCAACAATTGAATGAGGGATATGTAATCGCAAGCTTCTGTATACTACCGTCTATAAACTCCAACTTATTCTTGCTCATTAATGCCATCTTGATGTTTCGAGCCCAGATATGGTAATTGTTGCGATCAAGAAGGGGTGAAACAAGCACTAAGGATGGATTTTCTCCAGGATGCAAATAAAACGGACTATTTTCATCAATGGAACTGCGATGCTGGTTTCTTCCAGCCATTTGATCAATGAATTCATGCGAAATATGAAGAAAGAAAACTTATCAAATCGAAAAAAAACCAAGAACATGTTTGCAGAAACTCTAAAGGAAACCAGAGATTGAAATCCCTAATTTCTCTGAAATTGAATCAACGAAAATAAACGTTGTACGCTCTAATACCATGTAAACGCGTTCAACCTTAGATTGAACTTGAACAATTAAGACAAAGAAAGAGAATCCATTACTGTATTGAAAGAGAGAATTAGAAAGATTATAGATAGAGTATGATGTTCATTACAATATACAGGGGTAAGCCTAACCAACAGTTATAACAAATTGATGGGCCTAATTAATAAAAGGCCCTTACATATGTAAAATGACTAAACCCCTCAACGGCTAGTTTTAACAAACTTAACCAACTTTTCTATTTACATAGTTTAACATAGAATATAAAGAATAAAAGAAAATAATAATTACACATTGAAAAAGGATACAAGAGTAATTATGTTGTTCACTAAGGGTGAATTTGGATATGCTTTCTCAATCTGTTTATTTTAAAAGTTTTATTTTCAAGCTTTTTCTAACCGTAATATATTTGCTTTTGGAAAAAAATAAATTAGATAGTCTCTAATTAATTAATATGAAGGATCAAAATATGTTGTTCAAAGCTAAAATATGTAATTCTATTAAAAGTTTGTAAAAGCAGCTTATTAGGATAATAGCTTGAAAAGTAATATTATACATGTCCTAAAGAAGACACCGTATCTTTTCACTGGACTAGTGACGATGCCAAGATTTTTTCACCGCATTGATAAAATTTCGCTATAGACTTTTTCATTATATTTAGGCCTAAGGTACCTTTCACCCTCTTGAACTTGTCTAAAACGTATCTCTCGTCCCTTGAACTTTCGAAGGTACCTCTCGCCCCTATAAATTTGTCTAAAACGTATCTCAAGACCCCTTTAATCCTATGTGGCAGCTGATGTGACAAAAATTAAATAATTCAGCAAAGTGGTTTGACTGAAAAAAAGGATATGTTCGGAAATAAGAGAATAGTCAGGGTAAAAAATGAAAGAAAAAATTAATTACTCTTACAAAAAAGTTTACATGCGAAAATTTCCCAATCTTCATTCTCTTACTAAAATCCATTTCTCTCTCCGCCATGGTTCTCTCCAATTTCAATTCCGATCAGGTACAAGATGCCGGAAAACTCGATCCGTAAAGAAGCAGTGTATCAGATAATCAACGACGAGACGGACTGAAATACAATCCACAACCAAAATCCAATTCAATTCATTGGGTTCAAACAAAATTGAAGAACAATAACTAGCTTGAACCTTAAAGTTAGTGTTTCTAATTTTAGCAAAAGAGGGAAAAAATCGGGGAAACTAATAACAATGATGATTCGTTCCTTATGCCGGCCACTTGAGCGGTGTTTTGGTAGGATTTTAGGCGGCGGAAGTGGTGTTGGTGGTGATGGGTTGCTTTGGCATACCGATTTGAGACCACATGCTTCCGCCGATTTCTCGATCGCCGTCGTTCAGGCGAATTCGAATTTGGAAGATCAGAGCCAAGTTCTTACTTCTCCTTTTGCTTCTCGATTTGTTAACAATATTTTTTCCCTTTTATGCGGAGTAATTTTCTAATCCCTAATTTCAATTGCATTATCTGTATAGCTTTGGATTTTGTGATGATCCAATTTTACTATTATATGGTTGATCAAGTTTGTATTGACATCTTGGTCGAAACGTTTTTGTTTTTGTGTTTATGTATTGCTTCTCTCCAATTTCATTTTGGAATCATATTCTAGTAAGGGAAACTGTAAAAATGGACGATGGGTTGTTTCAATTTCAAGTTCTTGTTCGGGATTAATTTTGGATTGAACAATGAGTTGCTTCAATTTCAGTTTTTGATCTTGTTCTTATTCCAGTTCTTATTTTGGATTAATTATTGATTTGGTTTTTCATTTTTTTTATTTTTAAAAGAGATGCCACGTGTCAAGACTTAATCGGCTTGACTTTTTAAAATGTTACATCTCGGGCGTGAGTGTGCTACACTTTTCGTAGTGAGAATGATATTATCTGATTGAAAGAGTCTTGAAATACATTTTTCTGAGATACGTTTTAGATAAATTTAAACTGAAAAAAACCTTCAAAACTTTAAGAACTAGGCATACAATGTTAACATTACATGCTTACAATATTCTTTACTAATGTATGTGATAAATATTCTACTCTCGGTATTTTTTGTTGCACATATTCTTTTCAACTTTTAAAAGTTAAACTGAATTGAATTAAATTAAATTAAAGTGAAATGAGTTGAACTGAATCTATTTCAATGTAAAATTATAACTACGCAGAGCTGAATTGAATTGAACTGAACTGAATTATAGTCCAAGAAAACATGCTCTTAATGTTGGACCTATGAATATTTTTTATTTATATATTCCCTTAAAAAATAAAATAACTTGTTGAAACATATTTAAACCGGTTTAATCGATAAAACCGTGAACTGATTGATTATGAAATCTGGATTTGATAATTTATAGACAATATTTTAAAAAGCGCTAGGTGTTAGTCAGGCGGCCATGGCTTCTAGCGCCTAGATGGATATGCAAATTTTTTTATTTTTTTAAATATTAGTTAAGAGATAAAAGTATAATTTCAACTAAAAATAATTTATAATCCTATAATATATTAACATAATTTAGCATGTAATAACATAAGTCTTAATTAATTTTTATATAAAAATACATCAACTCTAAAATAAATTCCTTTAAAACACATATCCTCACAATTTTTTTTTGGTTTATAGCATACTATTTCTCGGTTTGAGATTTAAAACGAGAATTATATGGTAAGAATATTTTTAACTATAATTATTATAAGTATTGGAATCTTAAAAATTGCGAAAAAAATCGGATTAGGTGGTGCCTGAGAGGAAAAAGTCGGATTAGGTGGTGCCTAAGCGGCAATATATCGGTCCAGCGTCTGAGAAATAAAAAGTAGGACGATAAACTCTAAAAATAGCACCTAGACGCAGCATAGACGGAGCTAGGCTATATATATATATATATATATATATATATATATATATATATATATATATTCCGCTTTTCAATCTCCTCCTTAAAACCCTAACTGCCCTCCCTCTCCTCTCTTACTTTGAATTTTATAGAGTTTTCTTGAAATCAGTACTCTCTCTGTGTTTCAAAATCATAATTCTCTCTTTAAGCTTAAAAAGGTAATCTCCCAGGTTTTACAAGGAACTCTGTTTCTCTGAATTCTGTGATTCCAAAATCCCTAATCACTGTGTTTTTTGTTCGTTAATGAACAGATACAATGGGAGAAGTGAAAGACAACGATGATTACGTGGAGGAGCTGCTCGATTACGAGGACGAAAAGGCCCCTGATTCCATCTCCTCTAAGACCACCGAGTCTGCCAAGAAGTATGTTTCTTTTCTTCTTTTGCTTGCTTTTTTGTTTTTTTAGGTTAATTTTGTAGTTTTTTTTTCTTTTATTTTGGCATGTATGATGGTGATTTCAGGTTATTGTTCTGTTTGTATTGTTTTATTGGCTTTCTTTGTCTTTTTTCTTGTCATTTAGCTAATAATTTGACACTTTCTCTGTTTTATTTTGGGGTTTTCTTCAAATATACATCTTGAGCACGTTTCATACTCATCAATGCAAATTTTATGATTATGGATAGAATGAATGTTGTTTTCTTGCGTGTATATATGTTAGGATGTATTGCTGTTCAGGTTATGGAAATCATTATTATAGTATTTGGAATAAGATATAAAATTTGTTGGGTTACGTGAATATTATTATGTGAATTGTTGTTCTCGTTTATTTGTTTTCTTGTCATATGGATGTTGGAGACAATGTGAAGAAATAAGGTTGTGGTGTGCGGGATATTATCAGTGAGCAAAATGTAATAGTGTAGACTCCAAATAGTGCTATTGATGGGGTTCTCATGTGGCCATAGTTGTTAAGGCGCTAGAAGCAGCCTAGGCTCCAAGGGGTCCTGGAGCCTAGGCGCACTCTAGGCGCATAAACTAAAGAATATATAAATTATGATAAGTGTCAAAGACTCGAAACCATAAAAGCTAAATAAAAAGTTTATTATGTAAATAGAATATTCATTAATCCAAATACTTCCTAGTAATGTAAAAATACAAGATACTTGAGTCATCAATCATCAAAATCGTCATCAAGATCAACATATTCTGCGTCTTCATTAGAAATTTAGAATCACTCAAATTCTTCGTCTAATATTAATTTCTCCTCCTCCATTGAATCTTGTTGAGCTTCATCTTTGTCCTCATCAATAATGAAAATAGTTGATCTTTTATGAGATTGTGATGCGTTGAAGAAAAATTGAGTTGAAAAATAATAGGATGTAATCTTCGTCGTTTTATGTTTAGAATTCTAATAATTATGGTAATTACTATATAATTTTAGACTTTTGAATCGTTAATACTTCAACAGGGTTTTACTAATCAGGTTAATTTATTTTTTTAGTGAAAAATAAAAAGAAAACAAAACTAATTAGGTAGTTTATACTTCACTATCGGTAATACTTGAAATAGGCTGAAGTTTAAAAAGTAAAAAATGGATATACTTGAAATAGGCTGAAGTTTAAAAAGTAAATGGATGTTTTGACTTTTAATAGATATTTATAAACGATTTAAAAAAACCCTAAAATGTAATTTCGAAGTGCTTGGCTTGCGCCTACCGCGCCTGGAGCAGGCGCATGTGTGCCGCCTGCAGGTGCCGGTACCTGGGCCTGGTGCGCCCAGCACCTAAGACACGCCTTAGGCGTGCCGTGGCAACACTGCATGTGGTACTCTTAATTCTTCTTAATTCATATTTTAATTGAAAGTGTCCCAGATGGGTTCATCTTGAAAATGTCTATTCGTTTGTGTGTTGTTATCTATTGGTTGTCTTGTTTGGTTCAATTTATTAGCTCAAGGTTGCTTAAGCATCCTTTAGGTGACCCCTCTCCCGTTAGTTTTCCGATTGAGGTTCTTTTGTATTAATCTCATATATACTTCACATTATGCAGGGGCTATGCTGGAATTTACAGTTCGGGATTCAGAGACTTCCTCTTGAAGCAAGAGCTTCTACGAGCCATTATAGATTCTGGATTTGAACATCCTTTCGAAGGCAAATTCTTTACTTGTGTCTTTAAATTGTATTTCATTCATTTACTTCAGGACATGTATTGTCATTTCCATAGTAGTTAAGGGCTCAAGGCGCACCCAATGACTCATTTCTCACTAGTCCATTAGAGGGATTCATCAGTTGGGATGTTCTTCTTTGTGCTTATCATTTGGTCACATAATTTCTCTGAGAACCTCTGATCACTATGTTCAGAAGGAAAATTCCTTACTTTTTTCTTCAAATTAGACTGCATTCTTTTATTTCAGGACATGTATTGTCATTTCTCACTAGTCCAAATTGTCCGATTGAGGGCTTCATTAGTTGGGATGTTCTTCTTTGTCCTTATCATTAGGCACATTGTTTGTTAGAGAAGCTTTGATCACCATTTTTTAATTTGGAATCTTGGATGAATTTAGGATAATTTGTATGGTTTCTTGACTTTGGTGAGCTATATATTGGTTGTATAAATCTTAGTCTTAAACAAGTATTTTTCCGCTAAATCCACCTTTATGCCTTGTTAATATATTGTTCCCCCTTCCCTTTAAAAAAGGCACTCCTTTTTTTTTGTTTTCAAGCAAGGAAAATTTTTGTAACTGTAGAATTTCAAAGAGTGTCGGGTTTTGAAGAGAAATGGTATCCCTAATGTATATGCCATTAAAGCTTTGAATAACATCCTTCACTTTCACAGTGTACTTAATGTCTTCCGATGTGTATGCCATAAATTATGGACTGTGGAAGGAAGTTTGCATGATGGGCCTTATCCTTTGATCCACCCAATTATCCAAGGCGGGTAGCCTAAATCATGCAATATTTTATTTTTCGGTTTTACTTTTCCTTTAGTATTAGTAATTTCATATGCCCGAACACCCTGCATCTAAATTATTATGTAATAGTATAGTAGTATTATATGTGTACAGTGTAGAATACTTATACAAGTAGTAGATAAACTAACATACTTCTTGCTAGACCTAAAGCAAGATTGTTGCTCAAGCCCCGTTGTACTGTTTTCTGAATTGCTTCCAAATGATATCTTCAAAATCATTTCCCCTTGTATCTGATATGTTTATATACAATGAGCTACACAATGAATTCATTCAACTATTTGAAATTATGTATAAGGCTACCAGAAAAATTAACTCATTTATGTCAAATTTGCACCCAAAGCCAAATCTTCTTATTAAGGTCGATGCATTTTGCTGCATTATCAGTCCGTATTATTACCACACCATTTACCTATATAATTCACATTTTTATTCCATTGAGATTGAGAGTTAAATGAAGTTGAGAAGCTTCCTGCTTGCAACTAGCATTGCGTTTTTCTTACATGACATATTTGTTTTATGTTCTACAGGCAATTATCACTAACTACAGGTTTACAAAGGGTCTTCATAAACCTTTCCAATAAAAAGGAAGTGGAAGGTCTTTATATTCTTACTGAGGATTCTTCCCATTGCGATTTTGTTTCCTCCATCAGTTCAACACGAGTGCATCCCTCAAACTATCTTATCAATAGATGTCATTTGCCAAGCCAAATCTGGGATGGGGAAAACTGCTGTCTTTGTTCTATCCACTCTGCCGCAGATTGACCCTATAGCAGGCCAAGTTGCTGCTCTTGTTCTTTGCCATACTAGAGAACTGGCATTTCAGGTATTTATTTCTCTTCCATTCTTTCTTGATATTTTGAGCAACTGGAGTACGTATTTATTATTGGATTCGAATATTCTTTTCTGAGTTGTAATCATTATTTACTATGTGTTTATGTAGATATGCCATGAATTTGAGAGGTTCATCACTTATATGCCTGATATCAAGGTTGCCGTCTTCTATGGTGGTGTCAATATCAAGGTTCCCAAGGATGTACTAAAAAATGAGTGCCCACATATTGCTGTTGGAACTCCTGGTAGGATATTGGCACTAGCGAGAGATAAAGAACTCAGTTTGAAGAACGTGAAGCATTTTATACTCGATGAGTGTGATAAGATGCTTGAAGCTCTCAGTATGTTGCAGAATGTTCGAGTTCCTAGACTCGTATAATATTACACATGGTTGTTATGACAATTGCTGTCTGTTTGTATCTTTTCAGATATGAGGAGGGACGTGCAGCAGATATTCAAAATGACTCCTCATGCTAAGCAAGTCATGATGTTTTCAGCCACACTTAGCAAGGAAATTCGACCCATTTGCAAGAGATTTATGCAAGATGTATTATCGCCTTACTAAACAATATATGAAAATAATATCAGTGTCCTATTAATTTGTTTGTTGCATGCCACACACACACATCACTTCCACCTAGTTTTCACGCTATATGCATGTTATTGAAGAACTTATTGGAGCAAGAAAAACGAATATTTGCTGTGTGATTTCGATTATTTTCAGAATTACTGTGTTACCTTACCGATTCTTTTTTTTATATTCGATTCTTACAGCCCATGAAGATTTATGTTGATGATGAAGCCAAGTTGACACTCCATGGTCTTGTACAGGTAATATAGCATTAAAATTATAACACATTGAAGTTGAGTCATTTTATGTGCTCTTTGTTTTATAATATATGTTTTCTCGGTTTGCAGCACTACATTAAATTAACAGAGATGGAGAAAACCCGTAAGCTGAATGACCTGCTTGATGCCCTGGATTTCAACCAAGTTGTAATTTTTGTGAAAAGTGTGAATAGAGCAGCTGAGCTGAACAAGTTATTGGTGGAATGCAACTTCCCTTCTATATGTATCCACTCTAGAATGTCTCAAACAGAAAGGTATTTATTCTCGCTTAACGTTCAATTGTAAAGGATGGATATATTAAGTACGGAAATTGAAAATTTGCATGCTCTCTAAATTTCATGTCTGATGTTGTGGTTCTACTGTGTTATAAGGTTGGGTCGGTATAAGAATTTCAAGGAGGGGCATAAGCGAATATTAGTGGCGACAGATTTGGTAGGGAGAGGAATTGATATAGAGCGTGTCAACATTGTTATCAACTATGACATGCCAGATAATGCTGATACCTACCTGCACAGGGTATGATGATTGGAATCAATAGCTTTTTGAACAATATTCGTTTCATTGGTTAAATAAAACTATGTTTTGATTGTAATGAAAAAAACAGGTGGGAAGAGCTGGTAGGTTTGGTACAAAGGGCCTGGCAATAACATTTGTTTCATCTACATCTGATTCTGATGTTCTCAGTCAGGTTACTTGTACTTCCTCTTATTTTGGGGTGTTCTTGTTAATTTGTTGCTTCTTTTGCTTATTCGAAAATACTTCTTTTGGAGCCGTTTTCTTGTTAAATGATAGCTAATTTGGTTTAAGAGCATCCCATTTACATCAAAATTATCCAAAATTAATTTGGTTTAATCAGGTTATATGCATCATTTGTCTTTTAAAAAATTCTGTGGATAATTAAAAAAATATCATCACATGTATGGATATATGATGCCATCGATAAATATTTAACATGTAGCACTATTAGCTATTTTCAAACTATTAATCCAAACAAGTCTTGCTTTGTTTTTGTAAGCTTTAGCAACCTCTCTGTTTCTATAATATCTGAATTAAAGTTGTAAATGACACCATAATGGGTTCAGGTTCAAGCAAGGTTTGAGGTGGACGTAAAGGAGCTACCAGAGCAGATCGATACTTCTACATACAGTAAGAACCCATCGTCTTCCCATTTTTTTCGTTCTCTACATGACATATCAAATATATTGGAGAGATCTTGCTGTGCTTGTAAGCTTGGCAGAATTTAACTTGCAGTTGTCTTATAAAATGTAAATTAGTTAGTTTATAATGTAAATGTCGGCTTTTGGAGCATCAAGTGTGTATATTGAACCTGTTATATTGTTGAACTTGTTGCAAACCTAATTAAATGATACTAGTTTGTTTTAGTATTGGTGTCTATGATTCTATGAACAATGTTAGCTTGTTTTGAACTGAATTTTTGTGATGTGGTTTGCAGTGCCATCGTGATGGAAATACGCGTTGACATTGGTGGTGATTTGTGATGGAGTTTGTGCAGTTTAGGGAGAGTATAGTTTGACTGGAGGTGGAAGAATTATTGTTCTATTACTTTAAGAAATATTCCATATTGGTATATTTGCAATTTAATTAAATTTTGAATTTTTAGTCATTTTTCTAGGCTTGTTTTAAAATTGAGTTGACCGAATACCTTTTCGGTTCTTATAAATGGCGAAAATGTCGGAATCATTCCATAAGAGCGCTCTTTCCTCGCAATCATTCGACAAATATAGACTCAATAGTTAATATTCCGTGTAGAACCATTGTTCAATGGAGGAATTCCACTGAGTTATCAAAATCTTATCGTATTGGCCGGTTTGACCTGTTTTACTATGAATTAGTTATAGTTGCGGTATGGTTTAATTAAAAATGGTTTTAGTTAAAAAAACTGGATTGAACTGGAAAAACTGATAAATCGGCTAACTGGTTTAAATTCAGTTTTCTCAAAACTTCTTTAATAATAAGAAAAAGTATATCCAAAAGATCCATGAAGCGTTGCGATAGCGAATTGAAAATCTAAATAATGTATATTCTTATTCAAAAGCTAACACGTAGAAGTATTGTAAAAAATTCAGAAAGCGTCGTAATAGTTAATAAAATCTTTAAATAATATATATTATTTTAATATTGCGTATCATTTTCTCCATCGATATGACACCCGGTACGGTTTTGATAACAGTGGAATTCCATGACTCAGTAATTTAGAAGTGATAATCAAAACTAGAATCCTCCAAGGAAATTTAGCTAGTGATTCATCTTTGGTGTTAACCAAAGTGGGTTGTAAATTATATCTACAGGTCCTTCATGCGATCCTCTGTTAGAGTTTGATTTCTCAGAGTTTATCACTTCGTTCATTCTTTCAAATAGGGGAAATTATATATGGTATCAGGTATTTAATACTCTTCTCCAATCTAACGGTTGAGTACTTATGAGAGTGAATTTATATATTCTTTCATCTTAATTAAATGGTCGCTCATGAATATACAACCGTTGGGATAAAGAAAAGTATTAAATACCTTATACCATATATAAAAACTCTTTAAATCCTTTATTCAATGTTTATTCACCTCGCACAATTTTGCTCGGAGCAAAAAATGAAGGCGATTATTGTTGTCATTTGATTAATTTGTAAGAAAATATTTACTTCTAGAACCAATTATGTTTTACTCATTTTTAATATTAATTCAATTTAATTATTAAAAAATTCATTTTAATTGTTAAACTAATGGTTTTGAAACCCAGATCGGGCGGTTGGGCCAGGTTCAACCAAAATCGGTGTTTGATTCGATCGGGTTTCATCAACGTCCATCCAAAAATGACCGATTCAACCAATTTCGATTTATTGGGTCACTATTTTTCAAAATAATCTTCGTTATTTATGGGTATTGAACTCAAGACCTCTTACCTTTAAAGCTTATGCTCAACTACTAAACCACTACAATCAACTAACGTACAATTCTAACTTTATATATATCAAAAATGATTTAACAGTCAAATTGTTTTAAGTGAAACTAAATTATTATTCCACAAAAACTATAAAAAATACATTTTAATTTTTTTAATATATATGTATTATATTTTAAATTTATTTTATTTAATTATAAATTGTTTTTTAAATTTTTTAATACATCCAATGACATTTAAATTTTTAAACTATTTTTCAAATCAAGATGTTTAAACTTATACTTTTTTATTTAATATATTGTATTTAAAGTTATAAATTTTATAAATGTAACAGCCCCTTTATAGGGAGTGCCACAGTAATTAAAATCACCCATTAAACAACTCTACTCCACTATATAAGGTTCAATACTTATAGATTAAATATGTACATATACGATTATAATATTTCAAACTCCAAATTATTCTCCAAATATTTATCACACTATTTAATACATGCCATTATTCTACAAACCATAATATTATATTAAAATACAAATCCACCTCGAGTCTTTCCTTATTTGCTCTTCAAGCTGATCCACTTATACCACTTTGGTCCAAGCTATCTACAAATCTCCAGTATCTGCGTGTAGAAAATAAACTACACGCTAAGCAATTTGCTAAGCAATTTACTTAGTGGTGTACATAAAAGAAATACAACAACTTTGAACATTTTTAATACTTTAAAATAGAAACCAAGTATGTTCATAAGTCAAAAACAACTTTATAAAACCAAAATACAAAACTTATATTATAAACCTTTTAAAGTACAATCAAATTTATATCCAATTTTTTTTTCAAACACATTAACCATATATTGCTCAAAGTAAACAAGTCCTGAATAACGGTAAAATGGATACGGGAGCGGACAAGCCCGAAGCCGAAGCTTCAATATCAATGTATCGGTCAAGCCCGAAGCCGAAGCTTCAAAATCAATATATCGGTCAAGCCCGAAGCCAAAGCTTCAATATCAATATATATATATATATATATATATATATATATATATATATATATATATATATATATATATATATATATATATATATATCGGCGAAAGCCCGAAGCCAAAGCTTCAATTATTTGTACAGTACTGTACCCCCTTTATTGATGCCAATCTACCCTGACCCGCATTCTACTCGTTTAATAAGGGCAATAAATCAAAGTAACATCTTAAAAATTCCAGTATAAACTATCAATCATAATTCAACATAACTTCAGTAATCAAGAAATTCAAATCCTAAATTTTAAAGCATCAAACTTCAATCAAAACACAATAAAATCAACATTCATATTTTCCAGAAATTTCTAGATTCTGTGACCTGACTTCCCTTGCATTTTTCACTATCAAAACATCACCCAATCGAAGAAGTTTCTTCTAAGCATAATTAGCCACATGTCTCAGCTTTCCAAAGCCACCAGAATCACAGAAATCCAAACTGTATAACCAAAGTTATGATCAAAATACTAAACAGTATACAAAGCTGAGATTTTCCGAAAACAGATTTCATGACTCAACTTCAAACAAACATTTCACATTGAAAACGAACGAAATTCAACAAGGTTTCTTCTGAACATATATTCCTTACTTTCTGTAGATACCAATAGAATCAAGAATCATTCAAATCGGATTTATATAACAAGAGAAAACATTAAAACAAAACATGGATATAAATCTGGAAATTTTTCCAAAAAACCGAGAAATCGAAATTTGAGACACAAACCTTTTTCTAAGCTCTTTCTAGCTCTCTTCTACCTCTTTTACATTTGATTTGCTTGCACTAGCTTCCTCTACAACAACCATATATAATTCTATCAAGATATTGTATAAATAAACTTCCTAATACCATAAATATGCTTAATCTACCATGAATTCTACTAGTTAAGCTTTAATTTCATCAAAAATCACTCACCTCAAATTCGGGTTACTATTCATCCAAATCTTAAAATCTGAAATCCTCCTCTTCTAGTCTTGATTCACTGAAATTGATTATGATAGAGGGCTTAAGGATCGATTTCTAACAAGAATTTGAAGTTGAATCGAAGAAATCGAAAGTTTTTAGGTTAGGGAATTTTTTGATAAGGTATAAGAAAATGGAGAAGAAGATGAAATGAAGAAGGAAGAAAGGATACGTATAGATTTATGATAGGTTTTTTTTTTCAATTTTTAATAATGCCCTTGAATAAATAATTAAATGTCCAATTCATCCCTCTTACTTAATTAACTCTTATTTCCTCATGTCTTATATCCAATAACAATAATAATAACTACAAAAATAATTTTTATAATATTTTAATACCACAGTAATTTATTATAAGTAAATTTTAAAATTTCGGTTCGTTACAATAAATTTATTTTTTAAGTGAATAATTTTTATATAATATAAATAAATTTAATATTAATAATCCATTATTTTCACTACATTATGTTGTATTAAATTTTTTATTTAAAGTATTAATATGAATTATAAAGTGATCATTAAAATATTATTAATTGTTGGTAAGATATAACTTATACTTGCATATTTAATATTAAATTATTAAAAATTAATATTTTAATATATTTTAAAAAATTCAGTTCGACCACTGATTTAATCTTATTGAACCTTAAATTTATAACCCGCTCCCTTCACCGGGCCAATTCAAATCTAAAAACCATGGTTAAACTCGACAACTTATGATTTGAAAGTCGACAAACCATACAATAATATTAGACGTAAAACAATATATTATGTAATTTACTATTATCATGCCCTCGTGTAACTGAATTCAATTTTGCCGCCATAATCAACTATAAAAGATTAGTGATTATAAAAAAAAAAACTATAAAAGATTAGCGTTAGTATTTGATTTTGTTTATAACACTGCCCTTAACCATTTTTTTGGTCCTGTGCCATTGATTATTTATCTTTTGAGTCCATCTGCTATACACGTTACCCTTTTGATCCTCGTGCTATTAATTCCGTTATCCAAATAATTCATTTCTTAACGGTAGTCATTCGCCACATAGAATTCACTTAACAGATATATAGATTATACGTCATTTTATAATAGAAAAACAAATTAATTCAAGGGACTAATTTGAAACATATAAATTAATATCTGAGAGCTTCAAATCTCTTCTCCATCGTGATTCAATTTCTTTGCAATCCAAACCCTAAAATCTAAAACCTGGGAATTTTTCAAAATCGTCAAGATCAAAGAGAAAGAAGACGTCTATTTTCAGTTGGGTTCTAACTTGCTCTTCTTTATCGTCTTCTTTAAGGTTTCCACTTCTCATTGTCAGTTCCATTAGATTGATATAATCAATCCCTTAAAACTTGTGCAAGTTTAGAAACCAGGTTTGGGGAAATTGGGGACAACGTGAATCTTGGATTTGATTCATTGAGTACGATGATCTTCATCTAAATTTGTGGTCGGTTCGAAATTCGTGCTCTACAGGTCAATGGAAGTTTTGGTTCTCCGTAGCCAGAAGTTATAGCTGCTCTGTTTTTTTCTATTTTAGTTATTGGTAGTTGTGGATTAGTGGGTGTCGCTTGTTACTTGCTTCAAAGAATATGCTGTTATATTCTAACTTCATGTAGTTTGTCTCATATGAACAAATAAATCTAGTTTTTCCTCAAATCTCTCTCTGATATCTGTTTTTTTCACCTATCTTTAATTTTTTGTCACTTAAAATAAAACTAGAAAAACAAGCTTCATACTTTTAGGAACTCAACATAACTGCTAGTAAATAGATGATTGTTTCCGGCAGTACCTTGATGTAAATATCGTTATGCAGGTTTCAAGCAGAGATATTTTATCTATTTTAAGCTGAGATGTAATTGATATAAAATTATGAATTATGAAAGTAATTAGTACATGTAACTTCCATTGTGGCAAAGGCTTAGCCTAGTGGTTAAGCCTTGAAGCTGTAATCCTAGAGGTAACAGGTTCGAGTCCACATATGGGTGGGGTGGATGTGGTTTTTCTTTGTTTTTATTGTATAAAAAGAGTCTAACTCAAACCCCAATTCAAACCCTGTAACTGTTATTTTGTTTATATGTGCTTTAATGTAATGGAATCAATGAACTAAACACTATATACGAGTTATGGCTACAAGAAATGACGTCGGAAACCGAAAATCTGTTATATTAGAAGGAAAGAAATATAGTTAAGAATTGATTAGTGAGAGTGGAGCAGTAAAGATGACTCCGCACTGTAACAAGAAAAGAACTTGCACAATGAAAATGAAGTTTGATTGCGTTTCAGTCTAATTACTTTAAAAAAAAGAACTTGCAAATTGATGTTGACTTCCACGTAATCTATCTATTTGCCAAGTGAATCCTACATGGCGTGTAACTTGTAACACCGTTAAGAAAGGGACCGTTTAGATAACGGAATTAATAATACGGGGACTAAAAGAATAATGTGTATAGCAGAGAGATTAAAGAAATAAACATTCAACAGCACATAACTCAAAAGGGTGGTCAGAGCTTATAACACTAAGACCAATATGTTATGACATCCATTATTTATAAAATGATATTGAATTTTATTTTATTTTTTTTATCAATGATATTGAATTTTATTTTTATATAGTTATAAGAAGGGGAAAAATATACATCTCAATCTTGATTTTTGGATTTAAACTTTATCCGTCTTTAGATAAGATACTTACATGATATTTTACAGTAGACATTCAGATTTCTCCTTTAAGCAAGATTGTTCTAAATCTCCAACAGTGATTGATGTTATGGGGTATGCAAAAGCGCTTATGGTTGTTGATCGAAATTGTTAGCTGAGATTAAGAAATATAGGTTGCAACGTTTTTTTTGTTTTGTTTTTGTTTTTTTAGTTAGTATTGCCTTATGACTTGTTTGTCTTGTGTTAAAACAAGTTTAGTATGTTTGTGTTGGTTGTTTTCGTTCGGTGTTTTAACTCCGGTAGTATCTTTAAATTAGATTTTGAATTTTCTATGCTAATCGGTCTGCGAATCATGCTGCACAATTGTTAGTTAGAGCAGCTGATTCTTCGACATGTAGGGAGATTTATCCACCTTATATTAGAGCTGTTATTGGTTCTGATTTGATATAATAGACTATATTCTTCATTCAAAAAAAAGAAGGGGAAAAAATACATAATTGGGCTAAAGCCCATAAAGAATTTGAAGAAAAATTTTAGCTCACAACTTTTATACCTAAAATAGGGGCAAAATACAACATTTGTACGTTCCTTCGCATTCAATAACTTTTTTACATTCTACTGTATAATGCTGGTATTAATGTGTTTTTGTTTGAATGAGATTTTGTTTAGCTGCACCTGGTATAATGTTGGTATAAATGTATTTTTTGTTTGTTCTGCTGGTATAAACCTGATATAATGCTAGTATAAATATATTATTTGTGTGATTACTATTTTATTTAATCGTATAAACATGGTAAAATGATGATATAAATATGGTTTTTGTTTGATTTCTCTCATAAAAATACATGCTTATGTTTTCTATTTTTCATACCTGGTATAATGCTGGTATAAAGTGATTTTTGTTTGATT
Source organism: Euphorbia pulcherrima (assembly GCA_947683365.1). NCBI lineage: Eukaryota > Viridiplantae > Streptophyta > Magnoliopsida > Malpighiales > Euphorbiaceae > Euphorbia > Euphorbia pulcherrima. The sequence goes on from CANTUS010000016.1 coordinate 14,764,833, forward strand.
TCTTTCATAAAATAAATTTTTATGGTTTTGGGTCTTCACACTTGGTATAATGATGGTATAATGCTGGTTTTTCACACCTTGTATAATACTGGTATAATGCTTGTATCATCTGTTACATATCTTCAAAAATAAAAACTCAAAAAAGTATATCATCATGTATCTAATTTCGAAGATAAAAACGAGACAAACAAAAAACTCTAAAGCAGCATATCGAAAAAATCAACGATTTACGAGATAAATGAAAAATAAAGTAAAAAAATATAAAAAAGAAAAAATTTAAAAAATGACCAAAGTGATAATCATAAAAGTAGGTAAATATTTTAGTCAAGTCATTGGTTTGTTACAATTTCCCTATAAGAATTGGGAACAGACACATTGGCCTTCAAAATGCAGGAGACGCTTCTACCTTCATGTTCCACACAAACAAGCATATCGGAGAGTTCCCCATTTTTTTTAATTGTTTGGTTAGTTAACATTTATGAAATAATATAAAGAAATTAATATTATAGTAATAAAATATTATTATTTTAGGTAAATGTAGTATAGAAAATGAAAAATAATAAAGATGATTGGAGGAAAAACACCGTAAATCATGCAAAATGAAGTTTGATGAATAAAATACGGAGAATATGGTGGTAATTGCTATTAGCCATTCAACTAAATATCTTTTTTGACCGTCATCAAACAAATTTCATCTTAAAAAAGTGAGGGCAAACATCTCATTCACCTATATATGTCGAAATTTCAGCTAGTCGAGTAAGATTATTAGCCAATTAATATGCAGACTTCCTAACAAATTAAAAATATAAGAATTCAAACTGTCTAGCTAAAAGCAATCCTCTGTAACTATACCTAAATATGCTTATAATTACGAAGCAAACTAACTATAGTATATGTCTTATCTTCAATTAATTAAGAGCTTCACGACAACTTAAAGCCTCATTAAAATATTGCGGAAGCTGCTTGAAATTCTCCTTAGATTGGTCATAACCGTATAACCATTTAACTAAATATTTGAACTTATAGATAAGGGTAAACTAAAGTTTTAAATAATTTTAAACACTCCCATCCTTGCAAATGCCCACGAGGGTAAAAATGTGTTTGGCACGAGGGAAAAAGGAATTTACCTCTTTTACCTGCATTTAAGGCAATAGGATGAGAATATGTAATAACCTAGATATTTATTTCTTCATTTGTTTGAAATCTAAATCTCACTATTTTAGGTAGTATGATAAATTTCATCCGATATGGTAACAAGATTTTTTTCAAAACAAATTAAATCTTAAATTTGCAAGTGTTTTCCTTTTCATATTGTTTCAATATGATTATTTTCCATTTGAGAGGAAATAGGAGATATTTTAAGATTTATACTAAAATCAATAGAACATTTATCACACAATTAAAATAACTAATCTATCCTTTAACTTTATTATAAATTTCTCTTTCTTTTTAATTAACTTCATTTATACTTATCTCTTTTCTAATCAATACAATGGTAAACCAGAAAAAAAGTGTTGAATAATGTATTGATATTTAAAAATAACAAATAAAAAGAAAAATAGAATGTCGAGTAAAATGACATACGTTTTGCGCGGGAGAAAATATCTCTTTAACACTTCCATTTCAAACTTCTTCCACGGGTTGGGGTTTTTTTTTTGCCATTTTAGCATTAATTACTAGTTTAAAGTGTTTGGTTACCGCGATTTAACTATTTTTACTTGTTTTAGTAATGAAAGTTGCCATTAACAACAACAAACTCTTGGTCCAAGTAGTAAGCGACTTGGTATCACTTAAGCAAGGTCTTGAGTTCGAGTCCTAGTGAAATCAAAAAATACTTATTGGGAGACTCATCCACTACAGCCAGGTGGGCGACCCGAGTGGGATCTGGATGTAGTCGGAGCTAAGCTTCGATGAATCAGACGGACAACCAAAAAAAATCAAATGGGCCTTAAGTTACCTAATCTAGAGCATAAAAGTATTATAAATGGAGAATAGCAATGTGCTTCTTCAACCTCATTAGTTTGTTTTCGATATAATCTTCATTGTGAATTTTGTTTCTTAGTCCATAAAAATGGTGAGATTAAATTTCTCTCCTTAATCAGCTTTTTAAATTGACTTTGGTTTTGGAATAAATTATAATTTGATTTTGTTTTTGTGACTTTGTAGAATCGTAGCACATTTTTTATTGTAATGTTAATGGTTGCAATTAGCACAAGCAAAGTCCAAGCTAGAATTCTGAATGTAATCAATTTTGAAGCTGCTGGAGATGGAATACAAGACGATTCACCGGTATCATATCCTTCTTTATTTGTTCCTTTTTTAAAAAAAAAATCAATTATGTTAGGAATGAATCCCACATCGTTCTCGGAGGATCTACTGAGCTTGTATATAAACAGGGTCCTGAAAGCCATTACTTGAATGTCGCATTTTAAAGCCGTGATGCTGATACTAAACGGCATCAAAGCGGACAATATCGTTCAAGCTATTATAACAAATTATATTTATTTAGTTTCACAGTTTTGTTTCCGTTGTTATAGTTGATGGTCAAATGTGGGGATTTTTTTACAGGGAAGACGGGTGTTTGGAATATCCTGCTCTTGAAAAATGACATATGTCGGGACAAATGTCATTTATTGGGAGTAGTTACTCCAAATACCCGGCTCCCAATATAATTTTCGGGAAAGGTTCCATATGAATGAAATATATAATTTTTTTTACGAAAAATATAACAAAAAGGTAGATGATCATAATATATATGTGTTACGCAAAAATGTAGGCGTTCATGAAGGCATGGGAAGCAGCGTGTGGGACAGCAGGAAACCATGATTTAGTAATTCCAGCCTCTAAGACATATCTTCTCAACACTGTCGAGTTTTCTGGTCCATGCAACTCCTCTAACATTCACGTTCTGGTCAGTTTCTCCGGTTTTTTCTAACTTTTTTTTGCTAAAATCAGTGACAGTGTCAGAATGTCAAAAGGGGTGAGACATTCTTGCTGTGCCACTACCTCTTTCCTTATTCCCTTCTTGGCTGACAAGGATAGGGTACAAGACAAAAAAGTATAGGCGTTTTTTTAAAATTTCTGGTGGCTAGAATGAGGCCGGTGTTCAACCTGACACCTGCCATTCCTTTTGTCTTTTTTCCCCAAAATTATAATTAATTTAAGGCCAAATATATTGATCTCGGCCCAAAAAAATACTCCCCTGAATTTTTTAAAATTTCTCTAAGTCCCCTAAATTTGGCAATGTGTTTAACCTATTTTAATCTAAAATGTGTTTGTGTTTGTGTTGTGTTGTTAGGTTGAAGGGAATATAGTAGCACCAAGTAAAATAGCGGAATGGACAACACCTATTATGGGGAGTTGGGTTGTGTTTTATAAAGTAAATGGACTTAGTGTCACTGGTAATGGTCACATTGATGGCCAAGGTGATGAGTGGTGGAAATGTGCTGAGGTCAATGTCAATTTCCTTTTTATTTTTTACTTTTGGTTTCTTCAACTCAATACTTATATTTTCAATATAATTAATATGTGCAGGCTAGTCATTGCCAGAGACCTATGGTAAGAAAAAAAAAACAACTAATTGAAAACATTTTAGATTCTATTTATTTGAATGAAAATAAACATGGACCAGTTCGATTGAATAAAGAAAACTTTTAGAATCTGAAATAATTTTGAGAATGAGGTAGTTTTGAACTACAAATTTTTATACAAAGAAATGTCCATGAAGATTTGTTGACCCTCCAGAATGGAAAAAAATCATACAAAAATATATTTATGATGATTTGTAGAAATATATGTCGACAAAATTTAGCAACAAATATTTATGTGGGTAAATTAGCACAAAATTTTTTTTTGGGTAATTCTAAATTTTATCACAATTGTTGCTATTAATTTTTACTTTTTCATTCAAATTTTTAGAACGTCTATTTGTTATTTTTTCATACAAGTTTTTGACGGATTAGGTTCTTCTGTTGTTGAAATTTTCAGCTGCAGAGAAAAGTTATAATTTAGGTCATCCAATTTAAAATACATGGCCTAGATTTTTTTGAAAAATTGGTAATTGATTTTATATGAAAAATTACCGAACCATTCATGGATCAGATCTTATAAATGCACTCTGCAGTTGGATTTTCAATTATAGAGGATTTGGATGGGTTTTTGACACTCAAGAATTAAGACTTGACTTCAGCATGGTGAACTATTGTTGTAGGGGCTGAAATTTAGCAACTGCGAGAATGTAACAGTAGCAGGATTAAATATAAAAAACAGCCCGTCAAGGTTTCTCTCAGTATCAGACTGTCACAATGTAATAATCTCAGGCCTCACAATAACTAATCCTGAAACTACTCCTAACACTGATGGCATGGATCTCTCTCACTCCACTCATATTCAAGTCAACGACTGTCACATTTCTACAGGTATTATATATGCACATGTATTAATAATATTGTTACAATAATCATTAGGTAGCTAAAATCTTGATCTATGTAATGTAATGTAACAGGTGATGATTGTATTGCAATTCTTGCTTCTAGCTCCAACATCAATATTACCGGAGTTTCATGCATTCGAGGTCATGGCATCAGGTTTGTTATCGTGAACGATAATGAAATAATCGAATGATATATAAGGAAAAAAAAATCATGAACTTATTTAGTGTTAAAAATGAATCTCACGTCGTTCTCGGAGGATCTACTGAGCTTGTATATAAACAGGGCCTTAAAGGCCTTAACTTGAATGATGCGTTTTAAAGTCATGTGGTTGGCCGTAAACGATGCCAAAATGGATAATATCGTTTAAGCTGTTTATAACATTTACAATATAGTATAATTATTTGTCTATATGTTACTATTGCTGAAGTATATAAAATTTGTACAATGGTAGTATTGGAAGCCTAGGGCATAATGGAGACACTGACATTGTGGAAGAAGTCCATGTCAAGCATTGTGATTTTGGGTCCTCTGTGAATGGTGCACATATTAAAACATGGCAGGTAATTATAAATAATTAATGCCAAATGATTTATCTCAACATTTTTCGTGCCGTCCATCTGATTACTAATAATCTAATTTTCAAATACTTGAATTGGACTTTTCGATATTTTTACAACTGAATTGAAGCTGTGTAATGAATGAGAATAATAACCGGAATTTATTTTAACATGATTTAGTAGATATATGAATAATATTGTGAAAAATAAGCTGTATGTTTAATTACACATAAAAAAAAGTATGAATTGACACCAGAAGCTAACTATTTTTATACTTGTGATATTAAAAGAATTATTGTGTTTTAATTAAAATTTTCATTAATGTTGTTAAAGGGAGGAAAGGGGTATGTTAGAAAGGTGACTTTTGAGAATATTACACTCTCCAATACTTCCAATCCCATCTATATTGATCAATTTTATTGTCCTCATGAAAGCTGCCAAAATCAGGTATATGCTGAACTCTTGTATCAAATTACAATCTACCTCAATATTGTTTTTTTAGAAAAATCAAATTAATTCTAATATTTATTTACAAATTATTTATTTTTTGACATACGACTTTTGAAAAAAAATTGTTTATTTTTTTTCTTTGAAAAGATCCATATGTATGTATATTCACGACACTCTTAGGATATAAGCAAGGTATAATTCACTAAGTAAGATATCACTTAGTTACACCATTTAATGACAATAAACCTCACTTATACCTCAACTATATGTTTTTATAGCTTACTTATACCTTAGTCTTACAATTTGATAAGTACATTCGTAATTACTTATATGTTACTTATATCTTTCTTTTACATTACTTGTATCATATATATGATGCGTGGACAATTATTATACCTTACTTATACAACATATATACATTACTCACACCATCTGATTCATTGAGGCGAGTTTCACTAATACTTTTCGTACACCTTACTTAGGCCCTGTTCTTTTCAACTTATAATCCATTCAGTTCAGTACTTATTAGTACTGCATACATATAAATTTATACTAAAATAAATACTTATCAGTTCAGTACTGCTACTTATAAGTTGAAAAGAACAGGGGCTTATACTTTACTAGCAAGTACACTGTAGCATATATTGAGGAAATATACAAGTACATATATGTAAAGTGTTAGTTTACTTACAATGATATTGTAACTTATACGTATCAATTCAGTACTGCTACTTATAAGTTGAAAAGAACAAGGCCTTATACTTTACTAGCAAGTACACTATAGCATATATTGAGGAAATATATAAGTACATATATGTAAAGTGTTAGTTTACATACAATGATGTTGTAATTTGTATGTGCTTGGGGTTGGAAAATTGAAGACAAATGCAGTGGAAATAAGTGATGTTACATTTAGAGAATTCAGAGGGACATCTTACACAAGCACAGCAATAAATCTGGCATGCAGTGGGACTGTTGCTTGCAAAAACATTGTAGTGGATAATATCAATATTACTCCTTCAAATCCACAAACCAAGCAGCTTACCTCATATTGCAATAATGCCCATGGCTCATCTTCCTTTTCTAATCCTCAAGTTCCATGCTTATTGCCTTAATTACTCTTTTAATCCTTTTCTTTCACCACAAATATACTAATGTAGAATAAAGCATTCAACGTAATAGCTCATCCTTTTGAGATTGTAGCTTACTCATTGTGACGTTTTTCTTTCAATAACATATACAACATAATCCAAGTTGCCTTGTTTTAAGTAATTTGTGTATGTGGAACAATGGGTATTTATCAGTGTTACCAATACCGGACCGGGCATCATATCGGTGAAGCTAATGCTACGCGGTATTACTGGTATAATTAGTGGTTTACCAATTTTTTATTTTTAAATGAATATGTATTATTTAAGATTTTCAGTGGCTATTGCAATGTTTTTTGAGTATTTTGCAATGCTTTTTTGTAATGTCGGAGGGGTTTTGAAACGATACTATGTTTTCAGTGGCTATTGCAACACTCTTTAGTATATTGCAACTCTTTCTGGATTTTTTGCAACGCTTTTTTAGGTCTATCGCCATAGCCTTTTTTAAAAGACCGACTTCATTTGAATTATACCGTAGCCATGGCCAGTTCGCAGTAAAATCGGTCGAACCGGCTGGTACAGTATGATTTTGATAGCACTGGTATTTATATGAAAATCAGACTCAGCCTATAAACTTCAGACTTTAATGGGATCTGGTTTAGTGAGAAAATGGGTGTTCAAGCCCAGGCCATGAAAGCGGACTCGGCCTTTAAAGAGGCCTAACAGTGAATGGATATTTTAGGTGGAAAATAGCAATCCAATGTATAAAACTATATTATTAGCAAAATGTTAAACTTTGAAAACAAGTATGTTAACAAAATTAGCAAATTGCATAAAGTTATTTCGTAGTTACTAACTAGTGGAAAAAAAACATCTAGAACTTACTACACTCAGTTGGTATGAAAGACACAGTACGTTTCTCAAGGTCATAACCAATCAAAAAATCAATCTGAGCCAAATTCCCAAATATAGAAATATCATTGGACGGTATCATAGTAAAGCATATCAAATCATTGGCCACTTGAGCAAACGTGTTTAACGGCTGCAACTCCACGTCGGCATTACTAAAATGAGCCGTTGTTACAGGGAAAACAATCCCTCCTTTAGCCCTAAAACAAATGCTGAAAATCCCATTTGGATCACTCACCCTTTCAGCATTTACAGCTCCTTCAATTACAGAATCCAACTGATTAAAAAACTCAGAATCCAAAAAAGTCAATGTTGTTCCTGAATCAATTATAATGTTACCCTCTTTGCTGCTTTCGTTAATCAGTGAACTCCTGTAAGCCAGTTTCGTAGTTCCGACACTGATGGCTTCCAGTGTCAGGAAATAAAACGTTTCAGGATTTTTCGAGACAAGAGGAGTTGAAACTTTCTTGTCTGAATCAGACACCGAAATCTCATCAGAACCAAAAGTAATCTTGCTTGTACTGGAATTGGAAACCGACCCTAGTGTCGGTACTAAACAGTACGCAAATTTGCCTCCTATTTTCATACCCAATTGCGAAATTAGCGACATTGGACCGGCTCCAAGGCCGACAATACCCGAACCCGAATCATCAAAAGATCCACCGTTTCTATTTCCACAACCAAACGCAATTTGCTGAACATAAACACGACTGTTACTAGTACTAGTACCGTTAGTATTGCTCGAGTTAGAGCCAAACCCTAGTTTTTCCAGGGCGAGATGTCCATTAGTAAACGAATGATCTCCATAAGAATAACTGTACCCGCAGGTCCTGTCGAAGCCTCCAGAAGCGCAAGAACGAGCTTCGGTGTTTAATTTATTGCAGATTTTTGTATTGCATAGAACATCAGAATAGGTTGAAGATTGTCGAGGGTCAAAAATTGGGGATTTCTGCTTGTAGCAAAGATCACAGGGCTGGCATTGAATCCAAATTAGGTCACTTCCTGTATCGGCTATTGCTAGAATTTCAACTTCAGGAGTTCCAATGAAAATCCTGATGAAGTATTCGCCGCCTGCAGCGATAATATCGGATTGGAGTGCTTTGTTGGAGCATGGATTAGGGTTTATTAGAGTGTGAGCTCGAGTGATGGAGCGATGGAAGGATTTTTGGAGGCGATTGAAGTAGGTTGTTTCGGGGTTGTAAAGAGGGGAATTTGGGGAATCGCGGTGAATGAGATGTGATTTTATGCGAAAACCTCGGTTAGTTTTGGCTTGTATGGGATGAAGAGTGGCTAGTAGAGATATGAAGAGGAAGAAATTAAGATAGGAAATGGAAGCCATGGCAATGGGTATGATGAAATGAGATGAATTGATAGGGGGATGAGGGAGGAATTTATAGGTGAAGAAATGTGATAAGGGAGAAAATGAAGGATGATAACGGACACTGATGAACAATTAAGTTACAGTACAAGATTGGATTAATTTTGATTTAATGAAGTTCATAATTAGTCAGTTCACTTTGTAACAGCTGATGAAGGAGGAGAAGTGGATAGTCTGGTGATTAGGTAATGAGTGAGTGGAGTTTTATTTCGAGGTTGAGTTCAGTCAGAATCTAGTTTATAAACTTAAACATCATGTACAAAATACGTAACTGATGGATACAATGTTTTATGTATTATATTTAGGATGTACAAACACTTAAACTAAACAGTGGGGGTTGATTCTGACATTTTGAGGACCCTGGACAAAATTAGAAATATGAGCCCTTTTTATTTAAAAATTTTATATAAAATTGAAATATATTAATAAATACTAAATAAAATCTATTTCAAAGTTTTATTTGAATTTAATAATTTAACTCATTTAAAGTTTCTTAAGGTTTATAAATGAGCATATATTCAGAGTAAAAAATTATAAGCCCCTTTTAATCGTGGAACTTTGACCGTCGCACCTCTGACCTATACTTAGGGCCGGCCCTTCAAACAGTAAAGTGCAAATCTTTCAAATTCAAAAAAATATAAAGCATGATATATTGAATGCTATTGATTAAGGCAGTTAAAATAAAATTTACACCATTAAGCTTACATTAATAGGAAACAACACTAACAACTAGACTTGGTCTAGCGACCACAGCTTCCTCCCAAAATGGAGAAAGAAGTTGGGGATTCTGGATTCGAACCCCTAGTTCCTCAAAAATTTAAATATTCCTACTTCTTAAAAAAAATAAGAAACAAAATTTCATCTTATTTTATATATGACTGGAACCATGACCTATCTAGTCACATAATCTTAAACATACTAATAACAATATTTAGTGGTGTTCATCAATTGATTCGGTCAACTGAACCGAATACATCAAAAATTGAACAACGTAAAAAATATAAACTGAAAATAAAAAATAATCAAACCAAACTGATCAATTTAATTTCGGTTGGTTCAATTGATTAATTATTTTAGTTTTCTCCTTGTCATAATGTACAGTTATTGAATTAGTTTTCCCTTTTATTACATACATTAAACAAATTATTATTTGAAATTAATAAAATTGAATAAATGTGATCATAATTAACGAAATGGAAATAAATTGTCGACATAATGCTTTGGTGACTGTTCAATTATTTTGTATGGGTCGCTTAATTACTCACATTCCTTGAAAGTTTGAGAAGATATTCAATTGTAAATTAGGTCAGGTAAATTATATCGGTTATTTTTTAATTAAAATTAAACCGATCAAATAAACGGATAGTATATAAAATACATGAAGAATTGCAACTGGACCGTTTTAATCGAAAAGCTGAAATTCGCCGATTCGATCGTTTATTTTAGTTAGATTCAATTTTTAAACACCTTTAACAATTAGTACTTTCTCACTGTTAATGATATAATTTCTAATCATTTTTAATACTTAATAAAAAAAGTTAGACAACATTAAATATCAATTATTGAATCGATTCGTGTCTATTGTAAACTTTTTGTAATTATTTAAATATTTTTACACGGTTAAATGTTTGTATCTACTGTAAATTTAAAATTGTTTGAGCTTTATAAAATTCAAGAGTTGTAACCTTCATTGAAGATTTATGGACTAATAAATCTTAATTCCCACCACACATTACGGTATTTTATCGAAAATCACCATGAGTCCCAATTCCCAACTATTTTCAATTCCCAAAATCCTTATTAAAAGGCTCACCCACCACAGCTAGGTGTGCGATTCGAATCGAATTTAAACTTAGTCAGAGTAAAGCTCTGGTGAATCATATGAAAAAAATAATACAGCCAGAAAATTACAGTTGTTGTAATTTTATCTCTTCTTATGAGTTCTTTTATATAGGTCCCGACATTCTGACGTGGAAAAGTGTCGCTCCATACATCATTCGACACATATGAGACATGTGTCGATTAATGTATGAAACGACACTTTTTCACTCTAAAATGCCGGGACTTATATAATAAAAATTTCCCTCTTTTTATTGGCATTATAAGTTATAACAATATAAGATAAAAGGGGAATAATAACCGTTAAGTAAGACAAATTAGGCAGAGAAATACCGAACATAACGACATCTCACCAAGATTGAAGGCATACCGTTGAAATCCATATGTTCCCATCGGCCTTATTCTCTCTCTTTTGTTTTCTCCGACTATCTCTTCGACCCATTTCCGATGGGCAAGAGACCGCCATATTCAGATATTGAATCTGGGCGGGGTGCTCATCGCAAACGTCCACCGCCTCCGCCTCCTCCTCCACCACCCCCATTACCGAAAACCTACCGCTCATGGCTGGTCCCCCTCATTTTCGCCGTCAATATCACCATGTTTGCCTACACAATGTACGTCAACAACTGCCCGCAAAATACAGGCTCAGATCAATGCATCTTCTATGATCTTTTGGGCAGATATTCTTTTCAACCTCTCAGTGAAAATGCAATTCTCGGACCCTCCATTAGAACGTAATTATAGTTCTTCTCAATTCAATTAAGCAATTCGATTTCGATTTGATTAACGCCGTGTTGTTTCTTTTGTTCTTAGGCTGCATAAATTGGGAGCACTTGATCCGATTGCTATAGTTTATCAAGGCGAAATATGGCGGCTTTTTACTTGCATATGGCTTCATGCTGGACTTGCTCATCTTTTTTGTAATATGATCAGTCTTCTGTTCATTGGAATCCGGCTTGAGGAAGAATTTGGATTCTGTAAGAATTTATCATATTTTTTGATGTTTTTCTACATTTGAGGGTTAGATTTCACCTGAATTCGCCGGATAACATATGTTTTACACTTATCGAATAATGTTCTAGTGGCGATTTTACAAAATTTTTCTGTGGGCTAAATACATACGTTGCTCCATCAACTTGACACTATGCGTTGTGTGCCAATTTGAACTTTCAAAAGATCCAAATAACCTCTGAACTTGCAAAAATTGCACTAGTCTGCTCTCAATGCCACGTGTAGCTTTTGATTGGAAAGAGAAAAATCAGAAATATGATATCTTTGAAAAGTCAAACCGACCAGATTCTAACACATGACATTGAGGAAACTGTGTTAGTTTTGCCAAGTTTAATTAAAAAGTATAACACGTGAAAGTCGAGGGTGACACGCGGCACTTACTACCAAGTTGAGATGGCATTATATGTATATTACCTTATTTATTTGTTTGATTAGTAGGTATTGATACTAAACTACTCAATGTTGCAGTGAGAATAGGGGCATTGTATCTAATATCCGGGTTTGGCGGAAGCTTGACATCTTCTCTAAATTCGAAGCCAACTATATCGGTTGGAGCTTCGGGTGCACTTCTCGGGCTTCTTGGATGCATGCTTTCTGAGCTTTTAATCAACTGGACAATCTATGTAAATAAGGTACAGGCTAGTGTTATTTCAGACAATAAAATAATGTTACAGAAAGGAAAACAATTTCTAACCTTGTAAAATTCAGTGTGCAGCAATTAGCAGCCTCGTGTTGATCATTGCCCTGAATCTAGCAATGGGTTTAATCCCTCGTGTCGATAATTCAGCTCATATCGGAGGGTTTCTTTCGGGATTTCTACTTGGATTCATTCTTCTAATGCGTCCTCAATATGGATATGTAAGCCGAAAACATATACCTGCTGGATATTCTGTCAAAAAGAAACCGAAGCACAAGTGTTATCAATATATTCTGTTGATTTCAGCATTGATTGTTCTAATTGTTTGGTAAGTAACTGACTGTTTTGTTCTTAGTGCTAAAAGAATATGTTCATATTGAATTTTCCTAGTGAAGATTTTCTTTTTGAATTTTGCAGGTATGTATCGGGTTTGATCACATTATTCAGTGGCGATAGATTCGCTATGCCTCCCGAAAGCTAGCTCTACAGGGGGTCAATATCTATATTCCTATTATGTAAACTCTTTCTAACATGAAATTTTAGGGGGAACAATAGAATAGTAATGGTTACAATTGCATTTTAGGTGTAGGATTGTAGACATTTATGTATTTAAAGTAATGTATGATATAACATGTATCGATATTTCACTCTAAAGTTTCCAAAGCTGGATGTTCTGTGTTCTTTAACTCGAACTTTCAGGTCTTTTCGATATTGGCTTACAATTAATCGTAATAAACCTCTTATGATCCTGAACAGCCAATAAGAGTATACCAGTCCTTTGCAACATTAACATAAGCAAAATCCCGATCCGTTATTATCATCAATGTCAGAGAAATGCAAGCTTAGACAAAAGCAAATCAATTTATTCCATTGCAGGATAGATTATGAAAGTTCGTATTTGTGTCCAGATTCAGTTTTAGTGGTTTATGGGGTCCACGGTATAATAAAATCTGAACCATTAAAACTCAATGGATGGTTGATATTGACTGAAATGTACAACTTTAGAGAATTTAAACTTTAGAGAATTCAAATCGCGTTCTAATTGTAAGAAAAATGCAAGCTAAGGAAAAAGCAAACCAATGTATGACATTACGGGATAGATTATGAAAGTTTGTACTTCTTGTCATGAATATTTTTATAATTCCCAAACTCTGTCTGTAATTCCTTACAAATCTGTCTATACAAGGGTAAGGCAAAGACTACGCATAATTTTTAGAACACAGACACGATGGGGTCAAAAATTTATCATTCTTTGGCTTTAAACTATAATGAACTAAAACAAAATGACTCAATAAACTGTTCGAGCTTCTTTTATTATGAAGTTACGGATAGTTGTTGTAACTCCACTTCAGAGTCAATTGGAAACAACTCTGTAATTATAGGGGTAAGGCTGTGTATACCCGACCTCATTCCCGCTTATACAGGAGCCTTAACAACTTTGTAAGGGATTGAGATAATATTGTTATTGTTGTAATAGATGATGCAAATTCACCTTGGCCACTTCTTCTAGAGGTGTTAATTATGAATTTAAAGTTGTCAACTTTCAACTTTCAACTTTGTTATACAAAATAAAATATGGGTGGTATTTTAGTGGATTTGAATTCTCGGTAATTCAAACTCTTTAAAGTTGTATATTTCAGTCAATTTCAATCATCTATTAAATTTTAATGATCCAGATTCAATTTTAGCGGTTTGTGGGGCCCACAGTGCAATAAAATCTAGACCATTAAAACTCAATGAATGGTTAAAATTGACTGAAATGTACAACTTTAGAGAGTTTGAAACTTTTGAGAATCCAAATCCTATTTTACTGGAAAAGCTCAGGGACTAGAGGTGTATTTGCCCCTCACATGAGTGTCTTTTTCCACGTATAAATTAGAAACAGGAAGCTGGTTTGAGCCCATTTTCCAACAAACAAGTGACACGGCCTAACACTTCGACATGCGGAGTTTCTCGCAGAACCTCGCAAAGTCTCGCAAATCGGCTTGCAAAGGAGGTTTTACTCGGTAATATTCTAGAATTTTGTAGAATTGTATAGAATAATCTATACTTAGCTAGATGTTTCTAGAATTCTCTTTACTTGTGTAGAAAAGTCAAGTAAGACTTTTATAATTGTAGAAAAATCTAGAAGGCAGATATTAGCCATTAGATCATGGAACATTCTAGATGAATCGATCTCAACCGTCGGTTGAGGAGGTGGAAATGGCTATAAATATGTAAGCATCCCTCAATTGTAAATCACACTTGAAAAGTAGTAATACAAAGCTTACTTGTGAGTTCCAAAAACTCTTCTTTCTCGCTTTACTTAGCTTCCGCATTTCTATCGCAAGTGGTGTTGAGTTTTCGCAAAGGCTTTGCTAGCATAATCGTCGGTTGTTTTGTGCTAGTGCCGCACGGTGTTTGAGTCTGAAAATCTTAGCCCGTGACAGTTAGTATCAGAGTGATGTCGAATCTGCAAGAGACCATAAGCAATGTGGACAGTGGAGAGCCCGAGCCTCGTGCGATGGAGAGGCAACAAAGGAAAGGCCATAAGGAGAAATCTGTCGCAAGGGATCCCGTGGCTAATCAAGAGATGCGTACCACTCGCTTGGAGCTTGCGATGGCGGAACATAACGATCGTTGGGAGGAGCACACTCCAACGGTGGAGGGCATCTTTGCCGAATGCATCGAGCAATTCAGGGAGGAGTTGCAAGAGATGGTGCAGCAGGTTAAGGACGAGATGCTAGATAGTCTCAATGACGTGTCTGAGCGTTGCGCGAAGGCTTGCGAGGAGAATGCTGCAAGGATCACCGCAATCCAAGGCGATGTCCTCAGACTTAGGGAGGAGTTTGAGGCTACTCGGGCATATGGAGTTAGGCACAACGAGGTGGAGCAGCTTAGAGCAAGGGTGAATGCTCTGCATGCTCAAAGAACGGTCGGGGTCGTGGGTGTGACTCCAAGGGTCGATGTGCCGAAGCCCGATATGTACAACGGCGGCCGAAAATTGAAGGACGTAGAGAATTTTCTCTACTCGATGGACCGGTACTTTGGTGCCCTTGGTATTATGGATGACACGGTGAGGACATTCCAAGCTTCTCTTTATTTAAAAGATAGTGCCTTGTCGTGGTGGAAACGTATGTCCCAACCAATTGGCGATGATGAGGCGACTGTCACCACATGGGAACAATTTAAAGACGAGTTAAGGAAGCAGTTCCTACCCGCCGATGCGGAAAATGAAGCCCGCTCCAAATTACGCCATCTTCACCATAGAGATGGCCACATTCGGGAGTATGTCAAGGAGTTCTCTGACTTGATGCTAGAGATCCCCGATCTTTCTCCAAAGGAGGCACTCTTTTGCTTTATGGACGGGCTAAACCGATGGGCCAAACTTGAGTTGCAACGCCGAGATGTTCGGGACATCAAACAAGCCCTCCACATCGCTGATTCCCTCGTGGAGTATCAAAAGAAGGAAAGCACCAAGGATAAGGGGAAGAAGCCGTTCCACAGTAAAGGTGGGGGAGACAAATGGAGGTCTCACCACAAGCCATCCGATAGCAAGGCGACATCAAGCGACAGGCCTAAGGGACACAAGCCAACATGGACGCCGAAGTGCTTTTTATGCGAAGGGACACACCTTGCATGAGATTGTCCCTCGAGAAAGAAACTGGCAGCCTTTGTCCAAGACCTTGAGCAAAAGGACAAGGAGAGACGGGTCGCATGCTTAAGGCGATTGGACACAGTGAAGGCAAAGACAAACAAGGGTGAGCAAGGTCGCTTGTATGTCGAAGCCACATTTGAGAAAGGGGCTCGATGGGGGCTACTTGATACCGGGGTTGATTCAACCTATTTAAGCGTGGAGGTAGCATGTTCTCTCGGTATCACATGGGAGCCGTCTAAGACTCGCTTCAAGGGAGTGAATAGCGAGTGGATTAGGTTAGTCGGGGTTGCCAAAGACGTGCCGCTTACGATAGGAGCCTGGTCAAGTAAAGCCAACTTTACCATTGCCCCGATAGATGATTATGATCTCGTTCTTGGTATGGAATTCATGGACCAAGTGAATCCGATAATTATACCAAGCAACAATACCATGGTGATTATGCAAGGAGAGAACCCTTGCGTGGTGCAGTGCAAGAGGGAAGGTGCGCTTAGCCCTAACCAGTTGAAGAAGGGGCCTAAGCGAGGGGAGCACACCTTTGTCGCAATTGTGGTGGAAGAGGATCCACCAATGGAGGAGTTTAACGAAGGCCAACCAATCCGGAAGGAAATCGAGCCAATGCTTGCCGAATTCAAAGACATTATGCCCAATGATCTGCCAATGGGTCTCCCGCCTAAGAGAGAGATTGATCATGCCATCGAGCTAGTCGAGGGGGCGAAGCCGATAGCCAGAGCACCATACTGTATGCGTCCAAGTGAGCTCGAAGAGCTTAAGAAGCAGTTGGGGGAATTGCTCGAAGCAGGCCATATTCGACCTTCGAAGAGTCTATGGGGCGCACCAGTCCTTTTCCAGTGAAAGAAGGATGGATCTCTTCGATTATGTGTTGATTACCGAGCACTCAACAAGGTGACGGTGAAGAATAAGTATCCCGTGCCACTCATTGCGGATCTCTTCGACCGTCTGCAGCAAGCGAAGTATTTTTCAAAGCTGGACTTGTGCAAGGGGTACTACCAAGTGAGGATAGCCCAAGGGGACGAGCCAAAGACCGCGTGCATTACAAGATATGGTTCATACGAGTTCTTAGTCATGCCATTCGGTTTGACGAATGCTCCCGCAACATTTTGCACCTTGATACAACGGGTCCTGGCTGATTTCATTGATAAGTTCGTGGTCGTATACTTGGATGACATAGTCGTCTGTAGCAACACCATGGACGAGCATAGGGAGCATTTGCGGGTTATCCTCCGAGTTCTACGGGAAAATCAGCTTTATGTCAAGAAGAAGAAGTGCTCGTTTGGATTAAGCGAAGTATCTTTCTTGGAACACATCATTGGTGGTGGGAAAATTCGGATGGACCCATCAAAGATCAAGGCCATAGTTGAGTGAGAGCCGCCCACAAAGCCGACGGAGCTGCGATCTTTCTTAGGCCTTGTCAATTATTATCGGCGGTTCATTGAAGGGCATTCGGCCATTGCCTCGCCACTTACTGATCTATTGAAAAAGAGCCAAGCATGGTGTTGGGGAGCCAAGCAGCAAACCGCATTCGAGGCGTTGAAAGATGTGGTGACAAGGTAACCAGTTCTCGCACTTCCCGACTTTGACAAGCCATTCGAAGTATGCACAGATGCTTCAGACTTTGCTATAGGAGGAGTGCTTATGCAAGATGGCCACCCCATTGCCTACGAAAGCCGAAAGCTTAACGATATCGAAAGGCGATGGTCGATGCACGAGAAGGAAATGTTAGCGGTTATTCACTGCCTCCGTGTATAGGAGCATTACTTGAAGGCAACCACGCCATTCAAGATCAAGACAGACAACAAGGCAGTGAGCTACCATCAAAGCCAGCCGAAGCTGTCAAGCAAGCAAGCACGATGGCTAGACTACTTGGCAGAATTCAAGTACGAGCTAGAGTATAGCCCGGGAAAGACAAACAATGTGGTCGATGCCTTAAGTCGAAAGTCATGTCTAGAGCCAATGGTGAGTGCACCCGAGGGGACATTGCTGGAGCGCATTAAAGAGGGATTGACGCGAGACCAGCAAGCGCAGAGATCCATCGAGTTGGTTAAGGAGGGAAAGACCACTCGTTTTTGGATCGAGGATGGGGCACTCTACGCTAAAGGCAATAGTTTGTACGTCCCAGCGTGGGACAACTTGAGGCGGGACATTCTTAAAGTGTGCCACGATTCGAGATATGCCGGCCACCCAGGTACTCATCGCACCTTAGCTCTAGCTCAAGAGCGATTTTACTGGCCAAACATGCGGGACGACGTGGAGGCATATGTGCGGACATGCCTTGTGTGCCAGCAAGACAAGGTGGAGCATGAGCAACCTCATGGTTTGTTATCGCCACTACCAATTCCAGAACGTGTATGGGATAGTATCTCAATGGATTTCATCATGAGCCTGCCTATATTCGAAGGTTGCACCAGCATATTCGTAGTAGTGGATCGATTGTCAAAATATGCCATCTTCATTCCTGCCCCTAAGGAATGCATAGCCGAGACCACGGCCAAGCTCTTCCTCAAGCATGTGGTGAAATATTAGGGACTGCCAACGTCAATTGTGAGTGATAGGCTCTCACGATTTACAGGGAGGTTTTGGCAAGAACTCTTCCGTTTGTTTGGTACCGAGTTAAAAATGAGCACCACAATGCACCCTCAAAGGGATGGCCAGACGGAGTGTGTCAACAGTTTGCTCGAAGTCTATCTTCGACATTATGTGGCGGCCAACCAAAAAGATTGCATAAAGTTGTTAGACATTGCCCAATTTTCATACAATCTTATGAGGAGCGAGAGAACCGGCAAGAGCCCATTCGAGATTATCTTGGGGTTTCAACCGACAACCCCCAAGGACATTGTCAGCGGCTACAAGGGGAATAGCCCACCAGCATACAAGTTTGCCAAAGATTGGCAAGAGAGGGCCGATGAAGCAAAGCTTTACTTAGAGAAATCGGCCAAGCGAACAAAGAAGTGGGCCGACAAGAAGCGGACGCCCCGTGTATTTCAAGTAGGCGATCAAGTCTTAGTGAAGCTGTACGAGCATGGCCGAGTGCGTGGACTTCATAAGGGACTTATGCGATGATACGAGGAGCCGTTTGTGGTTATCAAGAAAGTAGGCTCCGTAGCTTACAAGTTGGAGCTGCCTGAGGCATACTCGAAGCTTCACCCGATTTTTCATGTGAGCCTACTCAAGCCTTACCGCAAAGATCCCGATAACGAGGAGCGGAATGTCAACACAAGGGCACCCGCCGGCATTCGGGAACATTTTGAAAAGCAAGCCGAGGAAATCCTTTCAAAGAGGGTTGTTCGAGCGCGCAACGGAGCTGCCACCAAGGAGTACTTAGTAAAGTGGAAAGGCATGCCAACAATCGAAACTAGTTGGGAGCCTGCTGAAAAACTTTGGCAGTTTTCAAACTTGGTCGAGGAGTTCGAAGCACAAGGGTCTGTGAGCGCAATACATGGCAACGAGGGCGTTGCCACCTCAGGTGGGGAAGAATGACACGACCCAACACTTAGACATGAGGAGTTTCTCGCGGAACCTCGCAGAGTCTCGCAAACTGGCTCGCAAAGGAGGTTTTACTCGATAATATTCTAGAATTTTGTAGAATTGTATAGAATAATCTATACTTAGCTAGATATTTCTAGAATTCTCTTTACTTGTGTAGAAAAGTCAAGTAAGATTTTTATAATTGTAGAAAAATCTAGAAGGCAGATAGTAGCCATTAGATCATGGAACATTCTAGATGAATCGATCTCAACCGTCGGTTGAGGAGGTGGAAATGGCTATAAATATGTAAGCATCCCTCATCCAAAAGCTCTCCTTTCTCGCTTTACTTAGCTTTCGTATTTCTATCACAAGTGGTGTTGAGTTTTTACAAAGACTTTACTAGCATAATCATCAATTATTTTGTGCTAGTGCCACACGGTGTTTAAATCTGAAAATCCTAGCCCATGACACAAAGAACTAAGAACATGAAGCAACAACGTAAACCCCACAAAAACCCTTTTCATCTTTTTCCCCTTCACATCGAAAGAGTTCAAATCAAAGTCATTAAACTCGAAAAACGTATGTAATTACTCTCCTGTCAATCACTATGTCTAAAACTCTCATTTCTCGCATAAAACCCCTTCACCACCCAAGACCCACTTCATCTCGCATTCCCTTTACACCCCACCTCAAAGATCTCGTCAAAGATACCATCCAAATCATTGGAAGCGATCCCCAGTGGCAAGAATCTCTTGATATACGCTTTGAAGACACAGAGACTCAAATTTCAGAGGTTGCACACTTTCTGTTTGATCAAATTCGTGACCCAGAATTGGGTCTCAAGTTTTTCCAATGGGCATCAAAGCAATCGGATTGCACAAATCCCTTAAATGGGTTTGCTTGTTCTTCACTTTTGAAGCTCTTAGGGCGATGCAGAGTGTTTGAAGAGATTGACACTTTGTTAAAGATTATGAAATCCAAGGAATTGATACCTAGTTGCGAAGCTTTGAGTTATGTAATTCGCATTTATGCCGATTCTGGGTTAGCTGATAGGGCTCTTGAATTATATCATTATGTTATAGATCTCCATAATTGTGTGCCCGATGTTTATGCTTGCAATTCGTTGCTTTATATGCTTGTGCAACAAAAGAGATTTGACCTTGCACGGAAAGTGTTCGATGAAATGCGTGAAAGAAGTGAAGGTGTTGATAATTATACTGTATGTATCATAATAAAGGGCTTATGCAAGGAAGGGAGAGTAGAGGAGGGTAAAAAGTTGATTGAGGAGTTATGGGGAAAGGGATGTGTGCCTAATATTGTGTTCTACAACACACTAATTGATGGGTTTTGTAAGAAAGGTGATATAGAAAGTGCTAAATTGCTTTTCAAGGAATTGAAATTGAAGGGTTTCTTACCTACTGTAATGACTTATGGAGCTATGGTGTATGGATTTTGCAAGGTTGGTGATTTTAAGGAAGTTGATAAGCTTTTGGTAGAAATGAAGGA
The DNA here is from genome assembly GCA_947683365.1 of Euphorbia pulcherrima. Classification (NCBI taxonomy): domain Eukaryota; kingdom Viridiplantae; phylum Streptophyta; class Magnoliopsida; order Malpighiales; family Euphorbiaceae; genus Euphorbia; species Euphorbia pulcherrima. Next base: position 14,785,761 of record CANTUS010000016.1, read on the forward strand.
TAGAGGCATTGCTATAACTATTCAAATTTTGAATACTATCATGGATGCTCAAATTAAGCACGGTTTTAAAACAAAAGCAGCTGAAACTTTAAGATGGATAAGAGAGAGCGGCTGTGATCCTGATATGGCGACTTATAATTCCTTGATTAGCCGATCGTGCAAAGCTGGGAATGTTCGTGAAGCCGAAAACTTTCTAGAACAGGCAATAAAAAGAGGGCTTAAACCGAATAAATACAGTTATACTCCTCTTATACATTTATATTGCAAACATGGGAATCATAATAAAGCCTCAACTTTGCTTGTTAAAATGTCGGGAAGAGGAGATGCTATTGATTTGGTTACTTACGGATCGCTCGTCCATGGTCTTGTTGTTTCGGGGGAAATCGATGTGGCATTGACAGTTCGTGATAAAATGGCGGAAAGGGGAGTACTGCCTGATGCACATATCTACAATGTTTTGATAAGTGGACTTTGCAAGAAAGGGAGACTCCCTCTTGCAAAGCTCCTCCTCGGTCAAATGCTCGATCAAAATGTAGCCCCAGATGAATTTGTAATGGCCACATTGATTGATGGATATATAAGACACGGTCACCTCGATGAGGCCAAGAAACTGTTTGATCTCACCGTTGAAAAAGGTAGAGACCCTGGTATTGTTGGGTATAATGCCATGATAAAGGGTTATTGCAAATTTGGGATGATGAATTATGCAATTTTACTGTTAAGAAGAATGGTAAGCGAGCTTCGTTGTCCAGATGAATTTACGTTTTCTACTATCATAGATGGCTATATGAAGCAGAAAGACGTGAATGGCGCTCTGAAAATTTTCGGGTTTATGCTGAAAAGGGCGTGCAAACCGAATTTGGTAACATATACTTGTTTAATTAATGGATTTTGTCATGAAGGGGATTTCAGGTTGGCTGAAAAGACTTTGCAAGAGATGCAATCTAGTGGATTTGAGCCAAATGTAGTGACATATACTATACTTATCGGTTCGTGTTGTAAGCAGGGTAAACTCGCAAAAGCTTGCTCCTTTTTTGAGAAAATGTTATTAGACAAATGTGTTCCTAATGATGTTACCTACAATTATTTGATAAATGGTTTAACAAATAATATTGGGTTTTTCGAAAAGTTTGAGTTTCAACAGAATGAGAATTATATATTGTTGGAATTTTTCGGAATCATGATATCAGATGGATGGAATCGATGGGCTGCTGCCTATAATTCTATCCTCATCTGCCTTTGTAGACATAAAATGGTGAAATCTGCTTTGCTATTACGCGATAAAATGATTAGCAAGGGTTTTCCTCCTGATTCGGTTTCTTTTATCGCGCTACTGCATGGAACTTGCCTGGAAGGAAAATCAGAGGATTGGAATAATGTCATATCCTGTAATTTGAATGAGCCAGAATTGGAAATCGCTGTCAAGTACTCTGATGAATTAGACCGGTTCCTATATGAAGGTAAAATTTCCGAGGCCTCTCGTATTTTGTATTCATTGGTTGAAAATTTGAAGCCCCTTGTCCAAGATCGGGATTACCTCAAAGTTTCATCAAAATAGGACTATGGAAATGGATATCAGTACCAGGCAAATGCAGTTGCAAATTCTGTACATTGGATGTATGTATTAGTGAACATTGTATAGGGGCATGTCTTTCTTTATGTAGGTATATTATGCGCCAGGATATCAGTGTTTTTGCATCTTTCAATTTGATGCTGAGGTTAGAGAAAGAAGAGGTCCCCTGCATCTGTTCTGTATAGAGACAGCATAATTTGGATTCGGTTTTGCTGACATGTAAGTTGATCGACAAATTTGATGTTTTGAACCAGTAGAATTGGATTAGACTGTAAATCTGATGAGCAATTACAGATTTTTGGCATTTTCAGGTATATACAAGATAGATTTCCTGGCTGAAGGATTTGAAATTGCAGCAAACACTTGAACTCGGATTAACTTGCATAGTGTTAAGAACAGAGTATCTTGAGCATTATTCTCCTAGCAAGAATTCTACTTGAAAGTGTAAAAGAAATAATGTTACACAATTTTGTTGTTCTCTATATTAAGAAAGTTGCAGCAATTCGATATTCTAGCAATTGTTCACCAAAATCTCCATAAGGGTTACAACTTGCTCTCGAATACATGAAAAACTAAAAAAAAAACACATTTCAGAAACCAGGTCAAAAGTTAGAAAACTGTTACAATTTGAGTTCACAAAAGCAATCAGGCAAAGCAGACCCTCTTCCCATAACAAAATCATCTTTGTGAGCTATCCACAAGGCTTTCATCAATTCTTTCCCTTTTAATCCCTGAAAACTCAACTCGGCAAAAGCTTTTCGGTTCAAGAAAAGGGTTTTATACAAACCCTTATAAGCTCGCATTGCAGAAACCATCTTATCCATGTTACCAAAATAAGTAGCCATATATGAATCACTGTTAATAGACACATAATAATCAAGGGCTGCTTTGGTGTTTCCATGCATGCTCGCAAAATCTTCACCGCTCAGAATATCAGACTTTTTAAACACATTGGTGTAGACCGATGTTAAGCCTTCGAGTTCCATCAGGCCGTCTCCAGCTGCGAGATAAATATTTGTGTTTTTGGGAATAGAAAGTGCCTGGAGAGTTAGGGCAGTCTCGTTAGGTATGAGTGGACACTTGCCCCGTTTTCTCCAAGTATTGGCCAATTCTCCAGTCCATGGTTTTCTATCTCCCCTTGCAGCTTCAATGGCTTCCATGGAGGTAGGGGAAAGTCCTGAGTATTGACATTGACTGTAGGCTACCATATCAGGTTCAAATCGAAGGTGGAGTGACAGGAATGGTTTTGGTATAGCTTCTAGAAGCTCCAAGGCTTTCTTTTCCAGAGATTTTGTAAGGCGTATTGCACTATAACAAGCTTGACAAAGTGAAGCTTTAGCATACTGAGGATACCTGCAAAATGAATCAAATATTGGCATTTCAGTAACAAGCACGATTTGAACATCACCTCTTGAGAGAATTCCCATCACAAAAAAATTGAAAAATACATAATACGATATCATATGGTTTGGATGTGATAATAAGCACAAAAATTAAAGCACAATTCCCTACCTATCCCTTCTTTGGCTTGCTGCTGGTGTGATTGAAATATAATGATGCTCCAATAGTGAAGGAAGAACACTTTCGATGTAATCGAATTGGCCTTTGCGTTTGCTACAGTCCACATGAAACGGTTCTTTTGATGCAATCTGTGGTGGCAATTCTTTGACAACTCTAACAAAGCCGTTTATTTGTTGAATGAAATAATCTACATCAAATACATCTGCAAAACCACTGAGGTAAATGTAATGTGTTATACATTGAAATCGATCATAAATAGGATTCAACAACTTAAACACATCATTATAACCCCAAAAAGAAGAAAGCAGAAACTTTAAAACGACCAGTCAATCAGTAAGCATTAACCTTTTAACTGTATGGTTTCATATAAGAGATTGAATTTGAAAATATTTCCTTTTAATAGAATACCATCTAAGTTCCAAACAAGCAGCATGCTTTAAACTACAATTTAGTCAACTTCTGAAATGCCAAATATTTAAATATGTAAGAATATGAAAAAAAAAGATATAGTTCATGTGTAAACCTCTGAAAGCAGGAACTAGACTTCATAGTGAATCATATAAAAGGAAATATTTGGTCGTGTAAAGAGAAGGCAATATAACACCACTACATGGTCATGGTCACTAATGGGTAAATACCGAGGAGAAACCTGAATTTTCATTATCTATTTGGAATCTATGTCTAATTTCTACAGACAAGACAAGCAAACTGCCCTGAGAAAAAGTGCAAAGTTTTGCAATATTCTAACACCATACGGTTATATTAAACTAAAATTGTGAAAAGGTACAAGTCTCAGAGGACAAATATAAGAATAGGTTACCTCGATTCATTCCAATATGAAGCTACTTCAAACTTTGGCAAAACAAGAGTCGCATTTAACAAGCGTGCAATGCCAACACCATCACAGAACTGCACACATCATATTAGAGCAATTTAGCACATCTGCATGCACAATCACATTTCAAAAGGATATAAACATCAACAAATACTGACATCTCTTCTCATCTGATTGAGGCCACCATAGCAATCCACACGGATAAATCCATTACTTTTTTCAGGCAAAACTGCAGGATTTCAACAAAAACCAAATGCAATGTCTGCAATAAGAACAAATTAAGATTGACTCAGAAATTTCAAAAAAAGGAACTTATATTAACCCAAATCCATTTCTATTCTATGACACAAATACAATCCAGATATCTTCTAAAATACTATAGTTGATCCTAGTCGCATAGCAGGGCAAATGATGGATAAGTTTGTGAAATATAATTGAGCTTTACAGTCCTTCGAGCCTAAAGTATTCCAACTACCTATTGAAAGGCTGAGTGAGTATGGAAAGATGAAAAGTCCTCATTTATCACATGCATCTCAAAGTGCAGTATGGAAAGATGAAGATCGTCAGAAACCCAGCTAAAATGAAGCTTTAGAGCAATGAGAAAAAACTCAAAAAGCCTCTCTATTCACACGAACAAAAAATCATTATCTGTAGCAACTTAGTTTAAGCTCTCATCAACTTCACCGGTTCTATTGATCACATATGAACAAAGCCACATATGAAAGATTAATAAAATAGAATCTGAAAAATGTGTACCAGTAAGATGCCCTTGAAGCCACCACTTGCAAGGCCTCCATTCTACAAGCCTCTTAACACTCCATATGTCCGATTTCTCTCTGCATTGCAAAAAAACAATTGAATTAGAGCAGGTGACTTCTCTAATCCCCCGACAATGCAAATAGGAACTGAAAAGTAATGAAAATTACAACACAGAAAGCTCAAAAACAGCAAATACTCATACTTACGATGGCGAATCTGAGGACGAGCCCCAGGTCGAAGAAAACGGAGATGAAATAGATAGCAGAATGACGGCGAGGAAGAGAGAGATGGAGAAGATGGCGATGAACAATGGCTTGACGGAGACAGCAATCATTTGAATAAAGAAATAGAATCCTTGTCCAAATTCAATTCTTGAGATGCAATCCAGATTTCTGATTGTGAAATTTGGGAACCTTTTTAGGGTTTCTGAAATAGAAGAGTGTTTAGATCGCGCGAAATTTTTCTTTTTCTGTAATCTTGATCTGTCGGTTTGGTCCGGTCCATCCAGACATTAAACTGTTAAAGCAAGCACGTGAACTCCTCAACTTTAATAGATTTCACTATTAGCCCTCCAAACAATCTTTGCAGTTTGGAATATATTGGCTACGAAGTCTTTTTCACACTGACAGTCCCAATTTTATATTTTTATTGCGTACTACATTTTCAACTAACTTTTTGCGAGAAGTAGAAAATTAGAGTTAGCTAACTCCGTCTCAATGATAAATTTTTTTTAGTTCGTGAAACTGTTTCGACATTTCGTATTTTCATATATGTTATAATTTGTTTATATTAGATGTAAGTTTTTAATGATTTGTTCTTGAGCTTTAACCTAAAAGACCTCATATTATTAAGGATCTTATCCACACTTATAAGCCATTCAATCTCCATCTTGTTAACCAATATGAGAATATTTGTTTGACCACGACAATCCTCCTCTTGAATAAAGTACTATCGAGTCTCCCTTCGACCGATCGTCCGTAAATTCTCTACAAAACGATATTTTTTCACTCTAATGCAATAGAGTACACGCCTTATATAGAGCACTAGGGTTTCACGAATTACTAGTGATCAATTGGGCGAACCACCTTTATTCGACATTATGAGAATTCATCCATATGGCTAACGTCGAAGCATGACTCTGATATTAATTTATTTGGAATAACGTGCAATTATTTACCACTCAACTATAATTACTCTCTCGGAATAATTTAACTGGTAAATAGAGAATAAAATTAAGCAAGAAAATAACAGTAATTGGACACATGAATTTAACGTGGTTTAGCCAGACTGCCTACCTCCACGACTGATGATCAAAAAAATTTTCATTAAAAATAAGACTGAAAATTTACAAAATCACTCGAGTATTCAGACTCTTCCAATAACTTCAATACAACCAAGAGAAAATTCAACAATTGCTTTTAAACTTTCACATGATCTGGAATTGAACAAATTCATGACTTATATATCCATACTTAATAGTGTGAATATATCACTACAATTGCAATTCATTAAAGACTTGTTATAATGGCTGAGCCTTAAAACTGTAATTTTAGAAATCACATATTTAAATCCACATTCAAATAGAGTATAATAAAAATTTTTTTTACTATCATTACAAGCTCGTATTGAAGGTAGACATAGCTATTAAATGATAGGACCATATGTTTTACCAACCTTGACTTGTGCATTCTCATTTGTCAACTTGCATTTCAAAGGAAAAAATTCTACTGCAGCATATTTATTGAGTTCTCGTTATCAGGTAATTTCAAATTACTTTTACGCTCTTTATTCAGGATAGCAAAGAATTTAAAATAGCATATAATGAATGTGTTAATAATTATATTTTTTGAAAACATGTGTTAATAATTATATATATCAGAGAACAGTTACGAAATTTTTTTTACTGAAAATTACATCGATAGCATAAATTAAAGCTAAATAATAGCTCTAATTAAGGTGGACTAATAGTTTTTTTATTTGTCGAAGAACCTGTTACTCTATTTAACAAATGTGTAGTTTGGTTCACAGACCTACTAGCAAACATTATTGTAATAAAATAACTGAGAAATAAGTGCTTTACAGTCTAAAAAATGTTCCCAATAGGAGATAGAAAACGTGATCATTATTAAGAGCGTTGACCACATTAAGAGCATCGAATTCAAGTATGACTTGATCATAGTGGTTCCTTTTTAGCCAACTAAGCACTTCCCTGTAACTGATGGCTTCACCTAGAAAAGGATCGTCCCCTCCAAGTAGCATAACTGATCTAGAGGCAATGACATCACTTCTACTATCCCCAAGAATACACCCATGGCCAATAGAATTGTGAAGGCGAAAGATACTTGCATCAACATTGCACTTGGGTCATCTCGACGGTGAAGCCCGCCACACCGTAGCTGCAGGGCTTATAGATCGCGTGTCTGGGCGAATATTTGATGAACACTATTCTAAAAGGAAGCCGAGTCCATGTCTAAGAACCTGAGATGTAATCCTAAATTTCTGGTTTCAAACAAAGTTATTTCTTCTAACCCAAATAGCTCATAAAACACATGTCACTTTATCGATAACATTATTATCTTTGGTACAAACCCAACTCCACCACCCTACCATAGTGCCGATAGAAAATGGCCACTCCTCCCAAAAAAATCTCATCCCAAACAAGGTAAGCAAATCTTGCAATGTGTTTTGCCTTTCCAAATATATTGTTTTGTTTGAGTATGCAAACTTTGTCTAGTATTCTTTAGGGTCTAGGAATGTATATGTTATAACGAATTGATTGTTGTTAGTGTCTCGAAAGTCTAAACTATTGACATTTCTCCGTAAATATCCTCTTTTAATGGATAAATGTCGTTGGACTGACTTTATATATGTAAAAATTATTGTTTCAGTTAGGAAAAATATATTTTTGGTCACCTCAACTTGCCATGTTTTGTTAATTGTCTCCTTAATTTTGATTTGTACATGTGAATCTTCTTAATTTGGTAAAAGTATATCAAATTGTCTCATAAATGTCATATGTTAGCTCCTAGTTGAGAGAAAAATTAAAAATTAAAAAAATTAAACCAATCAAAAACTCACACGTATTATTCATTCGACAATATAATTCCTTTTTACTAAATTTAACAGATTAATAAAAATAAATGAAAGTTAATGGATAGAAAGAAATGAAAGTTAATGGGCTATCAACCTCAAGTGGCCACTTTATCTCAACTAAAAATTCCACTAGTTAACAAATTTTATAAGATATAGGCAATGTAATCTAATATAATTTAATTTAATTTAATTCAATTTAATTATATATAACTATAAATTTATACTATAATAAATTTAATTTAATTTAATTTAATTTAACTTTTAAAAATTAAAAACAACATCTTAATTCTAAATAAATTTGATTATTATTGATATTTCTTTACTCGCATCACATAAATAAATATAGTGTGGTGTGTTAGTTGGTGAATATGACAGTGACTTCTGGTCATTTGTCTTGCAATATGATGCTTGCTGACTAGGATTAACGAGGAAATTATATCGATAATGAGTTGTTATTTTTAAAACATTGATGTGAATTATTAATTTTATTAAAAATTTAATATAATATATTTTTTATTTTTTTATTTATTATTATTATTTAATATAATATATTTCTTACTTATTTATCATTTTTACCGTTGAATTTTTCTATAAATAAAAATTCAATTTCTTCATTTCATATATCTCAGAAATAAAAAATAAAAGTTTCTCTCAAATTCTCTCTCGGCCTTTTCTTATTATTATAATATCCTTGCATATATAGTCAATTTTAAACACGTTATCAGCACGAGCTTGCTCTATCGATCAATGATATCAACAAATAAATCCAAAGTAAGGCATAATTATTTTATTTCCTTTATATATATTATACCTATAATTCTTAATATGTCTAATATCAAAAGTTTGGAATTTATTCCCCTTAATGTATCGGGAAAAAATAATCTTACTTGGGTGTTGGATGCAGAAATGTATCTAGAATCAATGAGTTTTAATAATACTATTATTAAAAATAATAATATTGGACCTCAGTATAAGGCAATGGCTTTAGTTTTTCTCCGCCGTCATCTTGATGAATCACTTCAATCAAAATATTTGACTGTCAAAGATCCTGCAGATCTTTGAAAATAATTAAAGGAGAGGTGTGAACACCTAAAGAAAATATATCTACCAAATGCCTAGTATGAATGGATAAACTTAAGGCTACAAGATTTTGAATCTATTAGTGCATACAATTCTAAACTTTTTCAAATTACATCCACATTAAGATTATATGGAAAGGAAATAACTGATGAGGATTTATTGGAAAAGACATATTCTACTTTTCATTTGAATAATATGGTATTACAGGAACAATACAGAGCAAAAGATTATAAGAAATATAGTGAACTAATTACTGCTCTTCTCCTAGCAGAACAGAGAAATCAACTCCTATTGAAAAACCATAAACTACGACCTACCGGAACAAATCCATTCCTGAAGCGAATGCGATAATTCATAATAATTTTAATGGACGCGGCCGCAGAAATGGTCGTGGTCGTGGTCGAGGTAGAGGATATAATAATAACAATTCCCACCAGAAGTGGAAACAAATTAATAATAATAATGACAATAATTTTCACTCGAAGTGAAAAACTATAAATAACAACCAGAAGTGGAATAATCAAATTGAAAGATTTGATAAAAGAAAAAATAGTCAAGATGATGAAAATAAATGCCATAGATGTGGTATGCCTGGTCATTAGTCAAGAACTTGTAGAACCGCTAAACATTTGATAAACTTATACCAAGCATCTCTCAAGAAATGTGCGGAACCAGAAACCAATTTTATATTGGATGACAATACCCCAACTAATGAGCCTATTGATATCCCTAATATGGAGATGAATGATTTTCTGTTACCCAGCACCAGTGGCAAGGAAAAATTTGAATAATTAGTCCATATATTTTGCTTAATTAATATATTGTAACTTTTATGTTATTATTGGTTTGCTTTTGTCATTGCTGTTTAATTTACTTTTTATGCAATGTTTATTTATGAATAAATAATAATGTATCTTTCATTTCTTCAATGAAGAAAATGAATTCTTTTCCCGTATTATATGACTTCAAGAAAAATGAAGGAAATTTATGTATTTTAGATAGTGCCACCACCCATACTATTCTCAAAGAGGCAAGATATTTTAATATTCTTAAAAAAGGTGAAACTGTTGTTACCATAATATCGGGACAAACAAAAATGGTTGAAGGCTCTGAAAGAGCTAGTATTATATTACAAAGGGGAATAAAAGTTATTATAAATAATGCATTATTTTTCCTAAATTCTCACAGAAATTTATTAAGTTTTAAAGATATTCGCAGAAATGGATATCATATTGAAACTGTGAGTGAAGACAATAAAGAATGTCTTTATGTTACAAAAATAATTTCAAGTAAGAAATGTATACTTGAAAAATTTTATACTCTTTCGTGTGGCTTATACTACACATATATTAATATGATTGAGGTCAATTTGACTATAAACCAGAAGTTTATAGATTCAGATACTTATAAGATTTGGCATGATCGACTGGGTCATCCTAGTTCGATAATGATGAGAAAAATTATTGAAAATTCACATGGGCATCCATTGAAGGACCAGAAGTTTCTTCAAAATAGTGAATTATTTTGTGCTGCTTGTTCGCAAAGAAAATTAATAATAAAGCCTTCCAGAAGTAAGGTTGGAATAGAATCGTCAGCATTTTTAGAGCGCATATAATGTGATATATGTGGACCAATTCATCCACCATGTGGACCATTTAGATATTTTATGGTTCTAATTGACGCCTCAACTAGGTGGTCACATGTATGCTTATTATCTTCGCGAAATATGACATTTGCAAGGTTACTTGCTCAAATTATAAGATTACGGGCACAGTTTTTCGATTATCCTATTAATTCAATTCGTCTTGATAATGCTGGGGAATTCATGTCCAAATCATTTAATGATTATTGTATGTCGATTGGAATAAAAGTTGAACATCCTGTAGCATATGTTCATACACAAAATGGTCTAGCGAAATCATTTATTAAACGTCTGTAATTGCACGACCGCTAATTTTGCGAACAAATCTCCCTACTACAGTTTGGGGTTATGCAATATTACATGCAACATCTCTTATACGTTTAAGACCAGTAAGTTATCATGATTATTCTCCATTACAATTAGCTTCTGGCCATGAGCCTAGTATTTCTCATCTTAGAGTTTTTGGTTGTGCGGTATATGTGCCTATTGCTCCACCACAAAGGACTAAAATGGGTCCTCAAAGGAGATTAGAAATTTATGTTGGCTATGAATCCCCTTCAATAATTAAATATCTTGAGCCATTAACTGGCGATATGTTTACTGCACGATTTACAGATTGTCATTTTGATGAAAGCATTTTCCCAAAATTAGGGGGAGAGAATAAGAGCCCAATTTTGGAAAAGAAAATAATATGGAATGCTTCATCACTTTCTCATATGGATCCTAAATCAAATGATTCTAAACTAGAAGTTCATAGAATAATCTATCTTCAACATTTAGCAAATCTATTCCCTGATGCACTCGCTAATCCTAAAAGGGTAACAAAATCGCATATACCAGCAGTAAATGCCCCAATTCGTATTGAGATTCCTGAAGAACCAACCTATGGATAATACTCTAACACGCCTAAAGCGTGGACGACCTATTGGTTCAAAGAATAAAAATTCTGAAAGGAGGAGAGTTATTGATAATGAAGATATTCCCATTGAGGATATAAATATAAATACACTTCCGGAAGAAGTGTAAGCACCTGAAGTACAAATACCTGAAGCTATTGAAAATTATGAAATTCAAATAAATTATATCAATACTGAAAGAAGATGGAATCGCAATAAAATAGTTATAGACCATATTTTTTCATATAATGTTGCGATCATTATTGAAAATGAAAATGTGGATCATGAGCCAACATCTATTGAAGAATGCCAAAGTAGAAATGATTGGCAATAATTGAAAGAAGCAATTCAAGCAGAGCTGAATTCTCTTGAAAAATGCAAAGTATTCGGACCAGTAGTTCGAACACCACAGGACGTAAAACCTGTCGGTAATAAATGGGTTTTTATTAGAAAGAGAAATGAGAAAAATGAAATAATAAGATATAAAGCTAGATTAGTTGCACAAGGTTTTTCCCAAAGACTTGGGATAGACTCTGAGGAGACATATTCTCCAATGGTGGATTCAATAACTTTTAGATATCTTATTAGTTTTGCAGTGCAAGAAAATTTATAGATGCACTTGATGGATGTTGTCACAGCTTACCTTTATGGTTCGCTTGATAATGATATTTATATGAAAATCCCTGAAGGATTAAAGCTGCCAGAAAAATATGGCAAACGAGAACTTTACTCGGTAAAGTTACAAAGATCCTTATATGGATTAAAACAATCTGGGCGCATGTGGTATTACCGTCTGAGTGAATATTTATTGAAAGAAGGATATAAAAATGATCCAATTTGTCCATATATTTTTATAAGAAAATCAGGATCTAACTTTATTATCATCTCAATTTTTGTTGATGATTTGAATATTATTAGAACTCCAGAAGAGATTCCAAAAGCAGTTGATTCTTTAAAGAAAGAATTTGAGATGAAAGATCTTGAAAAAATAAAATTGTGTCTTGGTTTGCAAATTGAGTACCTTAAAAAAGGAATTTTAGTGCATCAATTAAACTACACAGAAAAGATCCTGAAATGATTTAATATGGACAAAGCACATCCATTGAGTAACCTAATGGTTGTACAATCACTCGATGTAAAAAAGGATGTCTTTCGTCCTAGAGGAAATAATGAAAAAGTTCTCGGTCCTAAAGTACCGTATCTAAGCGCAATAGGTGCTTTGATGTATCTTGCTAATAACACAAGACCGGATATAGCATTCTCTGTTAATTTATTATCAAGATACAGTGCTGCACCTACAAGACGACATTGGAATGGAATTAAATATATAATGCGCTACCTTCGCGAAACTATTGATTTAGGCTTATTTTATTCACATGCATCTAAGCTTAAATTAGTTGGATATGCGGATGCGGGTTATTTATCCGACCCACACAAAGCTCGATCTCAGACGGGCTATTTATTCACATATGGAGGAACAGCTATATCTTGGCGATCGATAAAAGAAACAATTACAGCTACTTCCTCAAATCATGCGGAGTTAATAGCTATTCACGAGGCAAGTTGTGGATGTGTGTTGTTGAGATCATTAATCAAACATATCCAAGAAGCATGTGAAAAAGTTACGGTCAAGGAAGGTCCGACGACATATATGAAGATAATGCTGCTTTGCTCAATTGAAGGAAGGCTATATTAAAGGAGACAGAACAAAGCATATTTCACCAAAATTTGTCTTCACTCATGATCTGGAAAAGAATGGTGAAATCAGTATTCAACAAATCCGCTCTTGTAACAATTTAGCAAATTTGTTTACCAAGGCTTTACCTTCCTCAACTTTCAAGAAATTGATTTACAGCATTGGAATGCTTCGTCTTAAGGATCTCTAGTTAACTCGTGAACAGGGGGAGTAAACACTGTACTCTTTTTTCCTTAACTGAAGTTTTTATCCCACAGTTTTTTCCTTAATAAGGTTTTTAATGAGACAGTGTCCCATTCGCGGCAGATGATACATCAAAGGGGGATTGTTAAATTATTGATGTGAATTATTGATGTAGGGCTCACGCCATTAATAATTTGATGTAATATGTTTTCTACTTTTCTACCTGTCATTATTATTTAATGTAATATGTTTCTTACTTATTTACCATTTTTACCGTTGGATTTCTCTATAAATAGGAATTTAATTTCTTCATTTCATATATCTCAGAAATAAGAAATTAAAATTTCTCTCAAATTCTCTCTTTGCCTTCTCATCTTATTATTATAATATCCTTGCATATATAGTCAATTTTCAACGGTCATATCTCCCTCTTATCTTTTTTATTCACATATATCCCATTTTAGTATATTTTATGCATGCAAGCTTAACCCCCAACTTAATTTAATAAATTAATCCTTTTGGTAATTAATTAACTTACCTTAATCACTCTATTTGTCCCAGTGCCGGCCCTGAGGTCTGTCACACTGTGATTGCCCAGGCTCATAGTCAAATTTTTCACTTTTAATTTTAATATAGAAAAATAAGAATTATATAATTTTTTTTTTGTTAAAGACCCTAATTTCTATTAATGGAAGTTAATTTAAGTAATAAACGGTTTGGTTACACTTAGACAAGGTCTCAGGTTCGAATCTTATAAATGTAGATTATCCCCGTTGAGAGGTTCACCCTCTATAGTTAGGTTCGCGATCTGAGTTAAAACATGATGTAACCAGAATAAAGCTCCGATAAACTAGACGGAAAAATTTCACCTAATTTCTTTTATAAAAAAGTTAAAATATACTACTATGTATTGAGGTTGATTGTTAAATTATTGATGTAGGGCTCACGCCATTAATAATTTAATGTGATATGTTTTCTACTTTTCTACCTGTCGTTATTATTTGATGTAATATGTTTCTTACTTATTTACCATTTTTACCGTTGGATTTCTCTATAAATAGGAATTCAATTTCTTCATTTCATAAATCTCAGAAATAAGAAATAAAAATTTCTCTCAAATTCTCTCTCTGCTTTCTCTTATTATTGTTATAATATCCTTGCATATATAGTCAATTTCCAACACGTTATCAGCACGAGCTTGCTCTATCAATCAAGGATATCAACAAATAAATTCAAAGTAAGACATAATTATTTTATTTTCTATAAATATATATTATACCTATAATTTTTAATATGTCTAATATCAAAAGTTTGGAATTTATTCCTCTTGGTGTATCGGAAAAAATTTATCTTGGATGCTGGATGCAGAAATGTATCTAGAATCAATGACTCTTAATAATACTATTATTGAAAATAATAATATTGGACCTCAGTATAAGGCAATGACTCTACTTTTTCTCCGCCGTCGTCTTGATGAATCACTTCAATCAGAATATTTGACTGTTAAAGATCCTGCAGATCTTTGGAAACAATTAAAGGAGAGGTTTGAACACCTAAAGAAAATATCTGTACCAAATGCCCAGTATGAATGCATAAACTTAAGGCTACAAGATTTTGAATCTGTTAGTGCATACAATTCTAAAGTTTTTCAAATTACATCCACATTAAGATTATGTGGAAAGAAAATAACTGATGAGGATTTATTGGAAAAGACATATTCTAATTTTCATTTGAATAATATGGTGTTACAGGAACAATATAGAGCAAAAGACTATAAGAAATATAGTGAACTAATTACTGCTCTTCTCCTAGCAGAACAGAGAAATCAACTCCTGTTGAAAAACCATGAACTATGACCTACCGGAACAAATCCATTCCCTGAACCGAATGCGATAATTCATAATAATTTTAATGGACGCGGCCGCAGAAATGGTCGTGGTCGTGGTTGAGGTAGAGGTTGTGGTAATGGGCGTGGTAGAGGATATAATAATAACAATTTCCACCAGAAGTGGAAACATGTTAATAATAATAATAACAATAATTTCCACCCAAAGTGAAAAAATACAAATAACCACCAGAAGTGGAATAATCAAATTGAAAGATTTGATAAAAGAAATAATAGTCAAGATGATGAAAATAAATGCCATAGATGCGGTATGACTGGTCATTGGTCAAGAACTTGTAGAACCTCTAAACATTTGGTAAACTTATACCAAACATCCCTCAAAAAATGTGCGGAACCAGAAACCAATTTTATATTGGATGATAATACCCAAACTAATGACCCTACTGATATCTCCAATATGGAGATGGATGATTTTCTGTTACCCAGCACCAGTGGCAAGGAAAAATTTGAATAATTAGTTCATATATTTTGCTTAATTAATATATTGTAATGTTATTATTGGTTTACTTTTGTTATTGCTGTTTAATGTACTTTTTATGCAACGTTTATTTATGAATAAATAATAATGCATCTTTCGTTTCTTCAATAAAGAAAATGAATTCTTTTTCGGTATTATATGACTTTAGGGAAAATGAAGGAAATTTATGTATTGTAGATAGTGCCACCACCCATACTATTCTCAAAGAGGCAAGATATTTTAATACTCTTAAAAGGGGTGAAACTGTTGTTACCACAATATCGGCACAAACAAAAATGATTGAAGGCTCCGAAAGAGCTAGTATTATATTATAAAGGGGAACAAAACTTATTATAAATAATGCATTATTTTCCCCAAATTCTCATAGAAATTTATTAAGTTTTAAAGATATTCGCAGAAAAAGATATCATATTGAAACCGTGAGTGAAGACAATAAAGAATGTCTTTATGTTATAAAAATAATTTTAAGTAAGAAATGTATACTTGAAAAATTTTATACTCTTTCATGTGGCTTATACTAACATATATTAATATGATTGCAGAAGTTTATAGATTCAGATACTTATAAAATTTGGCATGATCAACTAGGCCATCTTAGTTCGATAATGATGAGAAAAATTATTGAAAATTCACATGGACATCCATTGAAGGACCAGAAGTTTCTTCAAAATAATGAATTATTTTGTGCTGCTTGTTCGCAAGGAAAATTAATAATAAAGCCTTCCAGAACTAAGGTTGGAATAGAATCGCCAGCATTTTTAGAGCGCATATAATGTGATATTTGTGGACCAATTCATCCACCGTGTGGACCATTTAGATATTTTATAGTTCTAATTGACGCCTCAACTAGGTGGTCACATGTATGCTTATTATCTTCACAAAATATGGCATTTGCAAGGTTACTTGCTTAAATTATAAGATTACGGGCACAGTTTCCCGATTATCCTATTAAATCAATTCGTCTTGATAATGATGGGGAATTCACATCCAAATCATTTAATGATTATTGTATGTCGATTGGAATAAAAGGTGAACATCCTGTAGCATATGTTCATACACAAAATGGTCTAGCAGAATCATTTATTAAACGTCTGCAATTAATTGCGAGACCGCTAATTTTGTGAACAAATCTCCCTACTACAGTTTGGGTTATGCAATATTACATGCATGATCTCTTATACGTTTAAGACCAGTAAGTTATCATGATTATTCTCCATTACTATTAGCTTCTGGTCATGAGCCTAGTATTTCTCATCTTAGAGTTTTTGGTTGTGCGGTATATGTGCCTATTGCTCCACCACAAAGGACTAAAATGGGTCCTCAAAGGAGATTAGGAATTTATATTGGCTATGAACCCCCTTCAATAATTAAATACCTTGAGCCATTAATTGGCGATATATTTAATGCATGATTTGCAGATTGTTATTTTGATGAAAGCACTTTCCCAAAATTAGGGGGAGAGAATAAGAGCCCAATTTTGGAAAAGAAAATAATATGGAATGCTTCATCACTTTCTCATATGGATCCTAAATCAAATGATTCTGAACTAGAAGTTCAGAGAACAATCCATCTTCAACATTTAGCAAATCGATTGCCTGATGCACTCGATAATCCTAAAAGAGTAACGAAATTGCATATACCAGCAGTAAATGTGCCAATTCGTATTGAGATTCCTAAAGAATAACCTACGGATAATACTCTAACACGCCTGAAGCGTGGACGACCTATTGGTTCAAAGAATAAAAATTCTCAAAGGAGGAGCGTTATTGAGAATGAAGATATTTTCATTGAGGATATAAATATAAATACACTTCTGGAAGAAGTGCAAGCACCTCCAGTGCAAATACCTGAAGTTGTTGAAAATGAAGAAATTCAAATAAATTATATCAATACTGAAAGAAGATGGAATCACAATAAAATATTTATAGATCATATTTTTTCATATAATGTTGCGATCAATATTGAAAATGAAAATGTGGATCATGAACCAACATCTATTAAAGAATGCCAAAGTAGAAATGATTGGCAACAATGGAAAGAAGCAATTCAAGCAGAGCTGAATTCTCTTGAAAAATGTAAGTATTCGGACTAGTAGTTCGAACACCACAGGATGTAAAACCTGTCGGTAATGAATAGGTTTTTATTAGAAAGAGAAATAAGAAAAATGAAATAACAAGATATAAAGCCAGATTAGTTGCACAAGGTTTTTCCCAAAGACCTGGGATAGACTATAAGGAGACATATTCTCTGGTGGTGGATGCAATAACTTTAGATATCTTATTAGTTTTACAGTGCAAGAAAATTTACAGATGCACTTGATGGATGTTGTCATTGCTTACCTTTATGGGTCGCTTGATAATGATATTTATATGAAAATCCCTGAAGGATTAAAGCTGCCAGAAAAATATGGCAAACGAGAACTTTACTCGGTAAAGTTACAAAGATCCTTATATGGATTAAAACAATCTGGACGCATTTGGTATAACCGTCTCAATGAATATTTATTAAAAGAAGGATATGAAAATGATCCAATTTGTCCATGTGTTTTCATAAGAAAATCAGGATCTAATTTTATTATCTTCTCAATTTATGTTGATGATTTGAATATTATTGGAGCTCCAGAAGAGATTCCAAAAGCAGTTGATTCTTTAAAGAAAGAATTTGAGATGAAAGATCTTAGAAAAACAAAATTGTGTCTTGTTTTGCAAATTGAGCACCTTGAAAAAGGAATTTTAGTGCATCAATCAAACTACATAGAAAAGATCCTGAAACAATTTAATATGGACAAAGCACATCCATTGAGTAACCCAATGGTTGTACGATCACTCGATGTGAAAAAGGAAGTTTTTCGTCCTAGAGAAAATAATGAAAAAGTTCTTGGTCTTGAAGTACCGTATCTAAGCGCAACAGGTGCTTTGATGTATCTTACTAATGTTGGAAAATTTGCTCTTTAAAACTTTGTTCCGGAGTTGATTCCGGACAGAGGCAACGCTTTTCTTCAATAACTGTTGCAAAAGCTCAAAACTGGATTAGAGGCAACACTTTTGGGGGCAAAATCTATTGTAATAGATTCGGAGGCAACTTCCAGATGAAAAGTTATTCGGATTGATCCGGATGGATCCGGAGACAAACTGATCCAGATTTTAACCCGGATGCAACCTAGCTAAAAGGCAATACTTTTTCTGAAAATGTTGCAGTAGGGATTCGGATGCACAGCTTAGGCGACGCTTTACTGTTCCAAATCCGTTGCAATTGATCTAGAGTCTTCTGATAAGTCCGGATGCTCAGCTTAGACAATGCTTTACTTACAAAAGGCAACACTTTTCTGCTGAAATTGATAATGACCTTCAAAAGCTGTAAATGATGATCTTAACCACTTGGAACATCCCTGAAACATCAAGAACAAACTTTTAAGCATTGGGATGAGTTGAGTCGAGTAGGAGACTCTGTCCTTAAAGGATACTTCGTAGTTCCTTCCAGGATTAAACAACTCCTTCAAACTCGATTTGAGTTTGCATGCAGGAATCAGAAATGCGTATATATATCCAGAAAAATAGAGGAAGGAGTGAGTATGGAAAAATTGGATTGTCTTCTCATCTTACAAATGAAAAACCCGCCAACCTATTTATAGGTAATAAAACAGTTGTTATAAAACAATAAATAAAAGCTATTAAAACCGTAATCGACGGCAGTTATAAAACATTAAATAAATGTAACCGTTGGAGAATTAAACACACTTAAACTAGCTTTTATGAAGGAAATAAAGATGGTAACTTCCACCATTAAAATTTTTACCACAAGATATTTTTCTCATTATAAAATATCATAAAACTTATTCTTTTGAAAGTAATAAATCACTTGTTTTTCCAACAATCCCCCACAACTTTCAAAAGAAGTTTAAATAAAAAGAATTTTCTGGATATCTCGAGTTTGACATATAATGCATGGAACTGGTGTCTTGTGGACTATAAACCAGAACTTGATAAATAAAATTTAACTTACGGAATATTTGGTGAAACATATAGTTTATATGAACCAAATAAGCGCTATTGTAATTTAGGGATTTTACCATATCGCATTATATTAAGTACATTTCTATTCATCGCGGTTTTGTGCGAATAGGCCGTGCGCGTGCCTGGCCTTTGATGAGTGCTCTAGAGATATTGCCAATATTATATCTCATAGAAGCGGCCCCACTTCACACTCATATAGGTGATATCATCAAGTGTATATTGCACTTTATACACCACTCATAAGAGCTATGAAATCTCATTAAGAGTCCTTTTGACTCAACCTCTCAAGATATGCAACATCGCACTTTACACACATCTATGATTGGAGACAATATTTATAGGGCTAGCAGAACTAACGGAAGGCTTGTTAGTACCCATATGAACCTATTCCGTGGGATCTCCACTCATATAGGTTGGGTTCCCATCCTTCATTAATTTCAAATTGGCTTAAGTCTCATCCTTTCTGATGTATCAAAAATAAATTTCTTTTTCAAAATTTATTTCTCAAATATTAGTCAGATGATTTGATCAAAATCACTCTAGACTCAAATGGATAAAATTCCATCTCAATAATATGTCTCAAACGTATACGTATACTTTTGCCATTATAGGTCTTGTTTCCCAAAATATATATTGCATCTTGGCATTTTCAATATATTTTACAATCTTAATACATTGCATGTGTTATAACACTTACTAATAAAGTTTTTCCAACCACTTAGTCTGATTTTATATTCCAACTCTCAAGCAACTAACTCGTAACATAGTTTGCTTATAATGGTTTTCATGTTATTGTTCAACCACCAAATGTGAACATAACCACTAATGAAATCATTCCCATATGAACTAAAATTCATTCGTCGTCATTGCTCCCCCTAAGAACAATGGGGAATTCATTATTGAATTTCTTCTCATATGAATCAAAGATTCACTCAATATCATTGTTCCTCTCAAGAACAAATGGGAAATTCATTATATAGAATACTATATTTAATGGTTTCTCTCAAATATTTCTCAAGCCTCAATATGGCTTCTCTATAATCAATGATTATATTATGTGTATACTTACTCACATAGCATATGCTGTATCTCAATGTGTGAAACTCATCAAGTACAAATGTATACTTGGATTTAGCCACGATTATCTTCCCTTGAGTATTGAAATCATAAGGGATACTCACATGATTTACATCATAAAATTCAAACTCCTTAAGAAGTTTCTCAACATAGTGTTCTTGTGTTAACAAGACACTCTCATTCATCCTTATGATTCACATACCCAATATCACATTGGCTTCTCTTATGTCTTTCTTGACAAATATTGATAATATGATTATCTTTATCTTATTGACAACATCAACACTTAGAATAAAGATAAACACACATACCATTAATCACTATAGTATATACACATATATCCACCTAAAGAGATCAAACTTCTCAACTCATTATTTAGGTGCTTGTCACTAAATCATATAAAGACTTTATTAACTTTTCCATCCATGTTCAGGCTCTACATACCCCTCAAGTTGCACCATATATAAAAACTTTATTTTGAAAGTGAATTTTAACACCCATGTGGTGAACTCAATTGTAAAAAGAAGTTTTATTCAAAACCTTTGATTCAAAAGATGAAATAGTTTGCCAACAATAAAAGATCATTTTTTCAAACTAAATTTGAAAAATAGGTACAATCGGGTTAATATCCGGAACAATACTTAAAAATGAAAACCTCTCTAGTCTTTATTGAAAACATTCACAAAGAATTTGTGTTCTTTGTCTTAAAGATATTATTTGCAAGCACATCACTATGTTCAACATAACTTATGAACATACAAATATAAAATTTTGTACCTATTTCTCTTTTTATAGGTTCAAGAATAATAACCTTAATAAGACACCCCACACTTTTGAATATTTCAAATTAGGATGATAATCCTCTCATTTTCTCATATGGTGTCTTATCGGTTTCTCATGTAAAATTTTATTTGTACAGAAAACTTAACAAATAGTTCCACCAATAAATATCTCAAGTATATATCTAACATATTAAACATGATACTCACATATATACTTAATAATAACTCATAACATGTTCTCATGTGCCTCAAGTTTACTAGAAATTATAAACCATCAAATTTTAAGGTAAACGCACCAAAATTATACTCATATAACCACACATGGTTACTAACAATTTTGCAAACTTGAAATCTGCTCAGTTCCAGATTTCGTAAGTCCACTTCAACTCAAATTTTGAACATGTAAATGAAGTTATTTAACAAAAATTTCTTCTACTCATAAGAACATATATGTCTTAAGTTTTTAACGCCACTAAAAACACATAAAACCAATTTGTATAACTAAAGTTATGCCACAAACAATCAGCTGCGCTCAAAGCTGAAATTCCAGAAAACCGAGATTCTTATCTCAACTTAAAAAAAATTTCAACCCACTAAACGAAAGAATTTGAAAAACATTCCTTATAAAAATATCTTCATATATGTCTTATGAAACCATAAAAACAGGAATCACTCAAAACGGAGCAGTAAATTTCAAGAAAACTCATAAACAACCAAGGGTGTTCAAAGATGAAACTACAAATTGGATATCAACAAACACCAATAAACATGGAATCAAGATATCTCAAAACAACTTAATTCAAAACATATTGATCCACATAAAACATATCAAAACCTATTTATTTCTCAACAAATAAATATTTTGATCTAACACAAATAGGCAAAGAAGAGCAAACATATAAATTGATAATCCCAAAAACATCAAAGAAAATTTTATGGTTCATATAGCTCATTCCGACAACACACTATCTTTGGTTATTAAAACCTTGTCGGGCTCAAAAGTTACCTTCACTCCATTTTTGCCTAAAAGGCTTGCTAAAACCGATTCGGTTTAATCATTGGGAAGAAGTAGCACCTCATTATGTGCTAATGTTGTGAGCTTGAGGAGAACCTTAATTCCCCACTTTCAACTTGGGTATATAAGACTATGGAGAATTTTTATTTACTCTCACAAACATGCCTCATTACTCTATAGTCAATAACCCACTCATTCACATCAATCACCATGTTTACTTGTAAAATGACTATAAAATAATATCATCTACTTAACTATAAGTTGAGTAGGATTCTCACATTTCGCAACTTTTTTCTCCATTTGGGAGCATGGTGGTCACATGTATAAAATTTCGCTTTTTTAAATTATTAAAGGTTTTATTACTTTTGAGCTTTATAAATTAACCATAGAGATATCCGTACCTTATTCCTTAGTAAGGATTGTACTCCACAATGTTTGCCGTTGAGATTATCTCCTTCCCTTTTGTTATTTTGATCTCCTTCCAATTGACTTTCTTTGGGCCAGTGCAACTTTTACTTACTAGCATCCTCAATTTGTATTTAGAAATCATGATTCCTAAATCTCGTCAATTTCACTTTGTGAAATTCCCACCATTGAATATCTCAATTTTTCCAAGAAAAGACTTAGCTTTAGTGGAGGAACAACTATTCTCATAGTCTCAAAAGAATTGGATCCCCATGGAGTAGCATAATTTTCCGTTATGGTAGTATCCTTTAAGATTGTTGGAAAATTTGCTCTTTAAAACTTTATTCCGGAGTTGCTTCCGGACAGAGGCAACGCTTTTCTTCAATAACTGTTGTAGAAGCTCAAAATTGGATCAGAGGCAACACCTCTGGGGGAAAAATCTATTGCAATAGATCCGGAGGCAACTTCCGGATGAAAAATGATTCGGACTGATCCGGATGGATCCGGAGGCAAACTAGCTAAAAGGCAACACTTTGCCTGAAAATGTTGCAGTAGGGATCCTGATGCACAGCTTAGGCGACGCTTTACTGTTCCAAATCCGTTGCAATAGATCTAGAGTCTTCTGATAGATCCGGATGCTCAGCTTAGGCAACGTTTTACTTACAAAAGGCAACACTTTTCTGCTGAAATTGATAATGACCTTCAAAAGCTGTAAATGATGATCTTAACCACTTGAAACATCACTGAAACATCAAGAACAAACTTTTAAGCGTTAGGACGAGTTGAGTCGAGTAGGAGACTCTGTCCTTAAATGATACTTTGTAGTTCCTTCCAGGATTAAACAACTCCTTCAAACTCGATTTGAGTTTGGATACAGGAATCAGAAATGCGTATATATATATCCAGAAAATTAGCGGAAGAAGTGAGTATGTAAAAATTGGATTGTCTTCTCATCTTACAAATGAAAAACCCGCCAACCTATTTATAGGTAATAAAGCAGTTGTTATAAAATAATAAATAAAAGCTATTAAAACCGTAACCGACGGCAATTACAAAACATTAAACAAATGTAACCGTTGGAGAATTAAACACACTTAAACTAGCTTTTATGAAGGAAATAAAGATGATAACTTCCACCATTAAAATTTTTACCACAAGATATTTTTCTCATTAAAAAATATCATAAAACTTGTTCTTTTGAAAGTAATAAATCACTTGTTTTTCCAACAACTAATAACACAAGACCAGACTTAGCATTCTCTGTTAATTTATTATCAAGATACAACACTACACCTACAAGACGACATTGGAATGGAATTAAACATATAATGTGCTACATTCGAGGAACTATTGATTTAGGCTTATTTTATTCACATGAATCTAAGCTTAAATTAGTTGGATATGCGGATGCGGGTTATTTATCCGGCCCACACAAAGCTCGATCTCAGACGGGCTATTTATTCACACATGGAGGAACAGCTATATCTTGGCGATCGACAAAACAAACAATTACAGCTACTTCCTCAAATCATGCGGAGTTAATAGCTATTCACGAGGCAAGTCGTGAATGTGTGTGGTTGAGATCATTAATCAAACATATCCAAGAAGCATGTGAAAAAGTTACGGTCAAGGAAGGTCCGACGACAATGTATGGAGATAATGCTGCTTGTATTGCTCAATTGATGGAAGACTATATTAAAGGAGACAGAACAAAATATATTTCATCAAAATTTTTCTTCACTCATGATTTGGAAAAGAATGGTGAAATCAGTATTTAACAAATCCGCTTTTGTAATAATTTAGCAGATTTATTTACCAAGGCTTTACCTTCCTCAACTTTTAAGAAATCGATTTACAGCATTAGAATACGTCGTCTTAAGGATCTCCAATTAACTCGCGAACATGGGGAGTAAACACTGTACTCTTTTTCCCTTAACTGAGGTTTTTATCCCACAGAGTTTTTCCTTAGTAAGGTTTTTAACGAGGCAGTGTCCCATTCGAGGCAGATGATACATCAAAGGGGAGTGTTAAATTATTGATGTAGGGCCCACGTCATTAATAATTTAATGTAATATATTTTCAACTTTTCTACCTGTCATTATTATTTGATGTAATATATTTCTTACTTATTTATCATTTTTACCATTGAATTTCTTCATTTCATATATCTCAGAAATAAGAAATAAAAATTTCTCTCAAATTTTCTCTCTACTTCCTCTTATTATTATTCTAATATCCTTACTTATATATTCAATTCACTTCTCTTTCTTATTTTGATTTTTAGTTACAATTTTCTGACATATATTTAATATGTTTAATCACAATCTTCATCATTACTCAATTATATATTTTTATATTGTTTTGTCCATATAGTAGTCACTATCCCGCCTGTCTTGAAGCTTAACTTACGTTAGTACATTTTTTTTGGCATTATGATTTGATTAGTAAGAACAACGACAAATTTAACGTAGTAAATGTAAATTTATGTTGACTTAAATATTTTTGATCTTATAATAAACTTTAAATACTCTATAGTATTTGATTTATTAAAATTATTTATTTAATATTAAATATATTTACTTTTTATATATTTATTATTTGACATATTTAACATTAGCCTATTTAATATCTGACCTATTTAATTTTATCACAACAAGCGTCCATATAACAACATAAAAACGTGTAAATACCAATAAGATCATCTGAAATTTAAATATTTTTGTTGATCATATAAATAATTATCGACCTTCAATAATTCGTTCAGTTGTCAAACTAAAATTGAATATGTAAGCACCAAATAGGCAAAAATTAAATACGCTAAATACTAAATATACGATTTCAATAAATCAAACACTAAAAAAGTATTTAAGTTATACAACAGAACCTAAAAAGATATTTAAGTCATTCATTGACCTGCCTTTATACGCATGGTAAATCTGCACAAAAATTAATTACTTATCTATCAACTTAAAAAGTAACTCTAAAAAAAGTATATCTTTTTCTGAAAAAATTAAACATGGCTAACTTAATGTATAACACTGAAGCTTTGCTCTGACTATATCTAAATCCGATGAGTTTTCTTTTCATTAACTACTTACTTCTTTTCACAGACTTTTTTTTATTATCAAATTTTAGTAATTTGTCAAAGAGACAATAAATAAACCTAAAATAGGATTGTAAACTAACTAAGCCGAATTTGAGCTTGTTGGTTATATTTTATTGAGGTCGGGCCGATCTTGGTGAGCTTAAGCCTAACCCGAGTTTGGTTTAAAGCAAGTTTAATCGAGCTTTAATCGTACAACGGTGTTATTATTAAAATTTAACGAGCTTAAGTCATTAAACATCCTGTTCATGCTTAAAATTATGGCTTGACCTAGTGAATTAAAGTGTCATGTATTTAAAATATGTTTAATCTTTTAAAAGTAATAAAATCTTATGACCCACATGACATATATATTTATTTTTCACCTTCAATATGTTAGGTTTATTATATCTATATTATGCGTATAATTAAAAATAAAACATTATTAACAGATATTATCCTTATATCTGTTAAATTATTGATATAAATTATTGATGTAGGGTTCACGTTATTAATAAATTAATGTAATATATTTTTTATTTTTCTATTTGTCATTATTATTTAATGTAATATATTTCTTACTTATTTACCATTTTTACCGTTGGATTTCTCTATAAATAGGAATTCAATTTCTTCATTTCATATATATCAGAAATAAGAAATAAAAGTTTTTCTCAAATTCTCTCTCTGCTTTCTCTTATTATTGTTATAATATCCTTGCATATATAGTCAATTTCCAACACGTTATCAGCACGAGCTTGCTCTATCAATCCAGGATATCACCAAATAAATTCAAAGTAAGGCATAATTATTTTATTTTCTATAAATATATATTATACCTATAATTCGTAATATGTCTAATATCGAAAGTTTGGAATTTATTCCTCTTGATGTATCGGGAAAAAATTATCTTACTTGGGTGCTGGATGCAGAAATGTATCTAGAATCAATGGGTCTTAATAATACTATTACTGAAAATAATAATATTGGGCCTCAGTATAAGGCAATGGCTCTAGTTTTTCTCCGCCGTCATCTTGATGAATCACTTCAATCAGAATATTTGACTGTCTAAAATCCTGCTGATCTTTGGAAACAATTAAAGGAGAGATTTGAACACCTAAAGAAAATATCTCTACCAAATGCCTAGTATGAATGGATAAACTTAAGGCTACAAGATTTTGAATCTGTTAGTGCATACGATTCTAAACTTTTTTAAATTACATCCACATTAAAATTATGTGGAAAGGAAATAACTGATGAGGATTTATTGGAAAAGACATTTTCTACTTTTCATTTGAATAATATGGTATTACAGGAACAATATAGAGTAAAAGATTATAAAAATATAGTGAATTAATTACTGCTCTTCTCCTAGCAGAACAGAGAAATCAACTCCTGTTGAAAAACCATGAACTACGACCTACCGGAACAAATCCATTCCAGGAAGCGAATACTATAATTCATAATAATTTTAATGGACGCGGCCGCAGAAATGGTCGTAGTCGTGGTCGAGGTAGAGGTCTTGGTAATAGGCGTGGTAGAGGATATAATAATAACAACAATTTCCACCAGAAGTGGAAATATGTTAATAATAATAATAGCAATAATTTCCACCCGAAGTTGAAAAATACAAATAACCACCAAAAGTGGAATAATCAAATTGAAAGATTTGATAAAAGAAATAATAGTCAAGATGATGAAAATAAATGCCATAGATGCGATATGGCTGGTCATTGGTCAAGAACTTGTAGAACCACTAAACATTTGGTAAACTTATACCAAGCTCTCTCAAGAAATGTGCGAAGCCAGAAACTAATTTTATATTGGATGATAATACCCCAGCTAATGACCCTATTGATATCTCCAATATGGAGATGAATGATTTTCTGTTACCCAGCACCAGTGGCAAGGAAAAATTTGAATAATTAGTTCATATATTTTGCTTAATTAATATATTTTAATTTTTATGTTATTATTGATTTGATTTTGTTATTACTACTTTATGCAATTTTTATTTACAAATAAAGAATAATGCATCTTTCGTTTCTTCAATGAAGAAAATGAATTCTTTTCCGGTATTATAAGACTTCAAGGAAAATAAAGGAAATTTATGTATTGTAGATAGTGCCACCACCCATACTATCCTCAAAGAGGCAAGATATTTTAATATTCTTAAAAAAGGTGAAACTGTTGTTACCACAATATCGGGACAAACAAAAATGGTTGAAGGCTTCGGAAGAGCTAGTATTATATTACAAAGGGGAACAAAACTTATTATAAATAATACATTATTTTCCCTGAATTTTTATAGAAATCTATTAAGTTTTAAAGATATTCGCAGAAATGGATATCATATTGAAACTGTGAGCGAAGACAACAAAGAATGTCTTTATGTTACAAAAATAATTTTAAGTAAGAAATGTATACTTGAAAAATTTTATATTCTTTCATGTGGCTTATACTACACATACATTAATATGATTGAGGCCAATTTGACTATAAACCAGAAGTTTATAGATTCAGATACTTATAAAATTTGGCATGATCGACTGGGTCATCCTAATTCGATAATGATGAGAAAAATAATTGAAAATTCATATGGGCATCCATTGAAGGACTAGAAGTTTCTTCAAAATAATGAATTATTTTGTGCTACTTGTTTGCAAGGAAAATTAATAATAAAGCCTTCCAGAAGTAAGGTTGGAATAGATATTGCCATCATTTTTAGAGCGCATATAATGTGATATTTGTGGACTAATTCATCCACCATGTGGACCATTTAGATATTTTATGGTTCTAATTGACGCCTCAACTAGGTGGTCACATGTATGCTTATTATCTTCACGAAATACGGCGTTTGCAAGGTTACTTGCTCAAATTATAAGATTACGGGCACAGTTTCCCGATTATCTTATTAAATTAATTCGTCTTGATAATGCTAGGGAATTCACATCCAAATCATTTAATGATTATTGTATATCGATTGGAATAAAAGTTGAACATCCTGTAGCATATGTTCATACACAAAATGGTTTAGCAGAATCATTCATTAAACGTCTGCAATTAATTCCGAGACCGCTAATTTTGCGAACAAATCTCCCTACTACAGTTTGGGTTTATGCAATATTACATGTAGCATCTCTTATACGTATAAGACCAGTAAGTTATCATGATTATTCTCCATTACAATTAGCTTCTGACCATGAGCCGAGTATTTCTCATCTTAGAGTTTTTGGTTGTGCGGTATATGTGCCTATTGCTCCACCACAAAGGACTAAAATGGGTCCTCAAAGGAGATTAGGAATTTATGTTGGCTATGAATCCCCTTCAATAATTAAATACCTTGAGCTATTAACTAGCGATATGTTTACTGCAAAATTTGTAGATTGTCATTTTGATGAAAGCACTTTCCCAAAATTAGGGGGAGAAAATAAGAGCCCAATTTTGGGAAATAAAATAATATGGAATGCTTCATCACTTTCTCATATGGATCCTAAATCAAATGATTTTGAACTAGAAGTTCAGAGAATAATCCATCTTCAACATATAGCAAATCGATTGCTTGATGCACTCGTTAATCCTAAAAGAGTAACAAAATCGCATATACCAGCAGTAAATGCGCCAATTCGTATTGAGATTCCTGAAGAACAACGTACGAATAATACTCTAACATGCCTGAAGCGTGGACGACCTATTGGTTCAAAGAATAAAAATTCTAAAAAGAGGAAAGTTATTGATAAGGAAGATATTTCCATTGAAGATATAAATATAAATACACTTCCGGAAGAAGTGCAAACACCAGAAGTGCAAATAGCTGAACCTATTGAAAATGAAGAAATTTCAAATAAATTATATCAATACTGAAAGAAGATGGAACCTATTAAAAATGAAGAAATTTCAAATAAATTATATCAATACTGAAAGAAGGTGGAATCGCAATAAAATAGTTATAGACCATATTTTTTCATATAATATTATTATCATTATTAAAAATGAAAATGTAGATCAGGAGCCAACATCTATTGAAGAATGCCAAAGTAGAAATGATTGGCAATAATGGAAAGAAGCAATTCAACCAGAGCTGAATTCTCTTGAAAAACGCAAAGTATTCGGACCAATAGTTCAAACACCATAGGACGTAAAATTTGTCGGTAATAAATGGGTTTTTATTCGAAAGAGAAATGAGAAAAATGAAATAATAAGATATAAAGCCAGATTAGTTGCGCAAGGTTTTTCGCAAAGACTTGGGATAGACTATAAGGAGACATATTCTCCGGTGGTGGATGCAATAACTTTTAGATATCTTATTAGTTCTGCAGTGCAAAAAAATTTACAGATGCACTTGATGGATGTTGTCACAGCTTACCTTTATGGTTCGCTTGAAAATGATATTTATATGAAAATCCCTAAAGGATTAAAGCTGCCAGAAAAATATGGCAAATGAGAACTTTACTCGGCAAAGTTACAAAGATCCTTATATGGATTAAAACAATCGGGGCACATGTGGTATAACCGTCTTAGTGAATATTTATTGAAAGTAGGATATAAAAATGATCCAATTTGTCCATGTGTTTTTATAAGAAAATCAGGATCTAATTTTATTATCATCTCAATTTATGTTGATGATTTGAATATTATTGGAACTCCAGAAGAGATTCTAAAAGCAGTTGATTCTTTATAAAAATAATTTGAGATGAAAGATCTTGGAAAAACAAAATTGTGTCTTGGTTTGCAAATTGAGTACCTTGAAAAAGGAATTTTAGTGCATTAATCAAATACATAGAAAAGATCCTGAAACGATTTAATATGGACAAAGCACATCCATTGAGTAACCCAATGGTTGTACGATCACTCGATGTGAAAAAGGATTTTTTTCATCCTAGAGAAAATAATGAAAAAGTTCTCGGTCCTGAAGTACCGTATCTAAGCGCAATAGGTGCTTTGATGTATCTTGCTAATAACACAAGACCGGACATAGCATTCTCTGTTAATTTATTATCAAGATACAGCGCTGCACCTACAAGACGACATTGGAATGGAATTAAACATATAATGCACTACCTTCGAGGAACTATTGATTTAGGCTTATTTTATTCACATGAATCTAAGCTTAAATTAGTTGGATATGCGGATGCGGGTTATTTATCCGACCCACACAAAGCTCTATCTCAGACGGGCTATTTATTCACATATGGAGGAACAGCTATATCTTGGCAATCGACAAAACAAACAATTGCAGCTACTTCCTCAAATCATGCGGAGTTAATAGCTATTCACGAGGTAAGTCGTGAATGTGTGTGGTTGAGATCATTAATCAAACATATCCAAGAAGCATATGAAAAAGATATGGTCAAGGAAGGTCCGACGACAGTATATGAAGATAATGCTACTTGTATTGCTCAATTAAAGGAAGAATATATTAAAGGAGACAGAACAAAGCATATTTTATCAAAATTTTTCTTCACTCATGATCTGGAAAAGAATGGTGAAATCAGTATTCAACAAATCCGCTCTTGTAATAATTTAGCATATTTGTTTACCAAGGCTTTACCTTCCTCAACTTTCAAGAAATTGATTTACAGCATTGGTATGCATCATCTTAAGGATCTCCAGTTAACTCGCGAACAGGGGGCGTAAACACTGTACTCTTTTTCCTTTAACTGAGGTTTTTATCCTATAGGATTTTTCCTTAGTAAGGTTTTTAACGAGGCAGTGTCCCATTCGCGGCAGATGATACATCAAAGGGGAGTGTTAAATTATTGATGTAAATTATTGATGTAGGGCCCATGCTATTAATAATTTGATGTGATATGTTTTCTATTTTTCTACCTGTCATTATTATTTGATATAATATATCTCTTACTTATTTACCATTTTTACCGTAGGATTTTTCTATAAATAGGAATTCAATTTCTTCATTTCATATATCTCAGAAATAAGAAATAAAAGTTTCTCTCAAATTCTCTCTCTGCTTTCTCTTATTATTGTTATAATATCCTTGTATATATAGTCAATTTTCAATAATATCTTTATATATAATATTCACATTTCTCATAACAGAATCATGAGCCTCTAAACGAGTCTATTTGTGAGTTTTTTTAAGAGTTATTTGGCCCAATTTTGGGTTGGAGGATTTAGTTTGTATGAATCGCAATTGGTTCCATACTAATATTGGTAGTCGGTTCAGTATGGTAAGGATGTATATATATATATATATATATATCCGTGGTTGAAATTTTAATATGGGCGAATTCCTCATATATTCGCGAGTATGTCCACAAGTCTTTTATTAAGCATGTTCATGAGCTTTTGAACCTAATATCCCCTTATTCAAGTTCAGCTGATTACAAAAATAAGCGTACAAATTTTGTTCACATACAAGCTCTTTTATCAATAAGTTAAACTCAAATGAACTTTATCGATTCGAGCCCCAAGCATCTCGTGAGTAAATTGGATCGTTTATGGCCCAAGTTTAAATATATAATTATTTGCCGAATTTATAAATGCACCGGCTAGATAGTTGTACCAGTGACTTAGTATGTCCCTTGACCTAATTAATGAGCTCATTACATCTACAAGACTACAACCCACGAACTTGTCATTATTAAATGCTTACTTGTATAATATAAGTATATCCTTGACTTGATAAAAGTACATCAATTTGTACATATTATAATTTGTCATGTGTGTTATGTATGACAAAAGTGATTATGTGGTTTAGTTCATCCAAAATGAAGAGGCTAAATAGACACTTTACACAAACTGAATGAACAAATTGGTCCTTTTTATCAACTTCATGTTGTAAATGTTGAAAAAATGAGAATAATATGTTACTTTCGAAAGAGCATTTTGTGATATTTTTTGTTGAAAAAAATATCTTGTGGTCAAAATAGTTTATGGTGGAAGTTACAAACTTTATTTCCTTTATAAAAGTGAGTTTTGAGTGAGTTTAATTCTCTAACGGCTATATTTGATTATATATTTGTAACTCTCGTCGGTTATGGTTTTTAAGATACCATACTTATTGTTTTATAACAACTATTTTATTACCTATAAGTATGGTTAGTGGGTTTTTCCATTTGAAGAGAGAACCGGATTTTATACTTTTCTTTCTCCCAAAATTTCTGGATATGATAAGCATTTCTGATTCATGTACCCAAACTCAAATCGAGTTTGAAGGAGTTGTTTAATCCTATAAGGAACTATGAAGTATCCTTTAAGGACAGAGTATCCTACTCGACTCAACTCATCCTAACACTTAAGAATTTATTCTTGTTGTTTCAGTGATGTTCCAAGTAATTAAGATCGTTATTTACAGCTTCTGAAGATTATTTTCAATTTCAGTAGAAAGTGTTGCCTTACCTGAGTAAACAGTTGCCTAAGTTGTGCATCTGGATCTAGTGCCACAGATTCTGAACAAAAAAGTGTTGCCTTTGGTCCAGTTTCAAAGTTACTGCAACAGTTTCTAAAAAGGGTTGACTCTCATCTAGTTTGCCTCCGGATTAGTCCGGATCAGTTTGCCTCCGAAAGTGTTACCTCTGAAAGAGTTGCATCTGATCCAGTTTCTGAGTTTCTGTAACAGTTTCTTATTAGAATAGCGTTGCCTATTAACCTGCGACTCTGGAAGCAACTCCGGATCTAAGTCTAAGGAGCAAAATTTCCAACAATCTTAAAGGATATTCCGTAATGGAAAATTATGCTTCTCTTACGAGACCCAATTCTTCGAGACTATGAGAGTAGTCGTTCCCCCACTAACTATTTCAATATGATATGTCGTTTCGTGATATTACAAAAGTTGAAATTGGTACTATTTTTTGAAACTTGAAGCTAATGAGATTTGGGAATCTTTGATTTTCAAATACAATTATGAGGGTGGTCGAAAGCAAAAGTTGTCATTGGGCTAAAGAAAATCAATTGGAAGGAGATCAAAATAACTAAAGGGAAGGAGATAGTCTCAAAGGCAAACATTATGGAGATCAATCCTCGCTAAGTAAAAAGGTACGAATTTCTCTATGGTTATATGCTCAAAAGTAATAAAACCTTCAATAATATAAAAGGGTAAATTTTATATATGTGACCACCATGCTCCTAAATGGAGGAAAAGAGTTGTGAAATGTGACAATCCTACTCAACGTATAGTTAAGTAGATGATATTATATTATGTAGGCATTTCACAAGTAAACATGGTGATTGATGTGAATGAGTGGGTTATTGACTATAGAGTAATGAGACACGTTTGTGAGAGTAAATAAAAATTCTC
Organism: Euphorbia pulcherrima; assembly: GCA_947683365.1. Classification (NCBI taxonomy): domain Eukaryota; kingdom Viridiplantae; phylum Streptophyta; class Magnoliopsida; order Malpighiales; family Euphorbiaceae; genus Euphorbia; species Euphorbia pulcherrima. The sequence continues at coordinate 14,820,057 of CANTUS010000016.1, forward strand.
CATAGTTATGTACACTCAAGTTGAAAGAGGAGAATAAAGGTTCTCCTCAAGCTCAAATCTTTAGCACATAATGAGGTGCTACTTGTTCCCACTATTTAAATCGAATTGGTTTTAGTGAGCCTTTTAGGCAAAAATGGAGTGAAGGTAATTTTTGAGTCCGATAAGGTTTTAATAACCAAAGATAGTGTGTTGTCGGAATGAGCTATATGAACCATAAAATATTTTTGAGATTATTAATTTATATGTTTTCTCTTCTTTGGCAATTTGGTTGAATCGTGAGACTTGCCATGTGATAGTTAAGTCTTATGAATTTGAGTAGTTTTATTACATAAGTTCATATTTCAAAGTATTTGTGTTGAATCAAAATATTTATTTGTTGAGAAATAAATGTGGTTTTGATATGTTTTATGTGAATCAATGTGTTTTGAATTAAGTTGTTTTGAGACATCTTGATTTCAAGTTCATTGGAGTTTGTTGATAGCTTATTTGTGATAAAACTTTTGTTTTATATTTGCTGAAAATTTTTCAATTTTGAACACTGTTGATTGTTTATGAGTTTTCTTGAGATTTACAACTCTGTTTTGAGTGATTCTTGTTTCTATGGTTTCATGAGACATAGATTAAGATATGTTTATAGGTGATTTTTTTTCAAATTCTTTCGTTTAGTAGTTTGAAAAATTTGGTGAAGTTGAGATAAGAATCTCATTTTTTGGAATTTCAGCTTTGAACACAGCTGATTCTTTGTGACATAACTTGAGATATATAAATCGATTTTATGTGTTTTTAGTGTCATTGGAAATGTAAGAAACATATGTACGTATTTTTAGAACAAAGTTTTATCAAATTATCGCATTTACATGTTCAAATTTTGAATCAAAGTGGGCTCATGAAATCTGATACTGTGCAGATTTTTTTAACTATAATGTGTTTAAGATATATTTTGGTGTGTTGAGCTTGGTTTTTTATGACTCTAAGTTCCTAGTGAATTTGAGACATGTGAGAACATGTTATGCGTTATTAAGTATGTATATGAGTTTCATATTCAATATGTTAGATATATACTTGAGATATTTGTTGGTTGAACTATTTGTTAAGATACTTATACAAATAGAATTTCACATGAGAAACGGATAAGACACCATATGAGAAATGATAGGATTATCATCCCAATTTGAAATATTCAAAAGTGTGGGGGTGTTTTATTAGGGTGGTACGTATCGAATTTATGGAAAGAGAAATATGTTCAAACTTTATGTTGGTGTGTTCATAAGTTATGTTGAACATAATGATGTGCTTGGAAATAACATATTTGAGACAAAGAACACAAATTATTTGTGAATGTTTTCAATAAAGAGTAAAGAGGTTTTCATTTTTAAGTATTGTTCCAGATGTTGACCTGGTTGCACCTGTTTTTCAAACTGAGTTTGAACATGATGATTTGAGGAAAGGCAAGAGAGCTTTGAAAAGAAAGTTTTGAATGAAGCTTCTTATTGTTTGAGTTTGTCTCTATTCTTTGGAATATAGAATTTGTGTTTTAGTTTATAATCCTCCAAAGCTAAACCCGTTAGTTGCAAGTGATGTTTATTTTCTACAAGAAAATCTTTGGTTTTGTACTCTAATAATTATGGTTCTTTTATATTTTTGCTATTGATTCTTTTACAATTGATTTCACCACATGGGTGTTCAAATTGCCTTTCATAATAAATTTTTTTATATATGGTGCAACTTGAGGGGTATGTAGAGCCTGGACATGGATGGAAATTAAGATGATTAAGTTCTTGTGTGTTTTATTGACAAGCACCTAAATAATGAGTTGATAAGTTTGATCTTTTGAGGTGGATATAAGTGTATATACTAAAGTGATTAATGATATATGTGTGATTATATGTGGATGATATGGCTATCTTTATTCCGAGTATTGATATTGTCAATAGAATAAAGATAATCTTATTCTCAATATTTGTCATGAAAGACATAAGAGAAACCAATGTGGTGTTGAGTATGAGAATCATAAGGATGAATGAGAGTGTCTTGTTAACACAAGAACACTGTGTTGAGAAACTTCTTGAGAAGTAGTTTTCTGATTTAAATCATGTGAGTATCCCTTATGATTCCATACTTAATAAGAGGAAGATAATGGTAAGCTAGTGGCTAAATCCAAGTATGCATTTGTATTTGATGGGTTTCACACATTGAGACATAGCATATGCTATGTGAGTAAATATACACATATTCCAAATGTTGATAATTGAGAAGCCATATTGGGGCTTATGAAATATTTGAGAGGAACCATGAAATATGGAATTCTATATAATGAATTTCTCATTGTTCTTTAGGGGAACAATGATGTTGAGTGAATCTTTGATTCATATGAGAAGAAATTCATTAGTGAATTTGGGGAACAATGACGTTGAGTGAATTTTTAATTCATATGGGAATAACTTCATTAGTAGTTATGTTCTCACATTTGGTGGTAGAACAATAACATGAAACCCAACTAAGCAAGTTATGATAAGAATTAGTTGCTTGAGAGTTGGAATAAAATGAGACTAAATGGTTGGAAAAACCTTCTTAGTAAGTGTTACTTTATGAGGTCAACACATTCAATGTATATACATTATTATTATTGCAAAGTGACAATATATACTGAGATATAAGACCTATAATGGCAAAAGAAAAACGTATACGTTTGAGACATATTATTGAGATGGAATTTTATCCATACAAATCTAGAGTGATTCTGATCAAATCATCTGACTAATTTTTGGGAAGTAATTTTTTGAAAAAGAAATTTATTTTGATACATCAGAGAGAATGAGACTTAAGCCAATTTGAAATTAATGAAGGGTGGGAACCCAACCTACATGAATGGAGATCCCACGGAATAGGTTCATATGGGTATTAACAAGACTTCTGTCAGTTCTGCTAGCACTATAAAAATATTGTCCCAATCCTAGATGTGTGAAAAGTGTTATGTTGCATATCTTGAGAGGTTGAGTCGAAAGGACTGTTAATGAGATTTCATAGCTCTTATGAGTGGTGTATAAAATGCAGTATATACTAGATGATATCACCCATGTGAGTGTGAAGTGGGGCCGCTTCTATGAGATATAATATTGGCAATATCTCTAGAGCACTCATCAAAGACCAGGCACGAGCACGGCCTATTCGTGCAAAACCGCGATGAACAGAAATGTATTTGGTATAATGCGATATGGTAAAATCTCTATCTTACAATAGCGCTTATTTGGTTCATAAAAATTATATGTTTTACCAAATATTCCGTAAGTTTAATTTTATCTATCAAGTTCTGGTTCATAGTCCACAAGACACCAGTTCCATGCATTATATGTCAAACCAGAGAAATCCAAAAAATTCTTTTTATTTAATCTTTTTTTTAAAAGTTATGGAGGATTGTTGAAAAAATGAGATATTATGTTACTTTCAAAAGAATGTTTTGTGATATTTTTTGTTGAGAAAAATATCTTGTGGTCAAAATAGTTTATGGTAGAAGTTACAAACTTTATTTCCTTCATAAAAGTGAGTTTTAAGTGAGTTTAATTCTCCAACGGCTATATTTGATTAAATATTTGTAACTCCTGTAGGTTATGATTTTTAAGACACTATACTTATTGTTTTATAACAACTATTTTATTACCTATAAGTATGATTGGTGGGTTTTTCCATTTGAAGGGAGATCCGAATTTTATACTTTTCTTTCTCCCAAAATTTCGGGATATGATAAGCATTTCTGATTCCTATACCCAAAATCAAATCGAGTTTGAAGGAGTTGTTTAATCCTGGAATGAACTACGAAGTATCCTTTAAGGACAGAGTATCCTACTCGACTCAACTCATCCTAACACATAAGAATTTGTTCTTGCTGTTTTAGTGATGTTCCATGTAATTAAGATCGTTATTTACAGCTTCTAAGGACCATTTTCAATTTCAGCAGAAAGTATTGACTCATCTGAGTAAACCGTTGCCTAACTTGTACATCCGGATCTAATGCAACAGATTCTGAACAATAAAGCGTTGACTTTGGTCCAGTTTCAAAGGTATTGCAACAGATTCTAAAAAGGGTTGCCTCTCATCCAGTTTACCTCTGGATCAGTCCGGATCAGCTTGCCTCTGGATCAGTCCGGATCAGTTTGCCTCCGAAAGTGTTGCCTCTGATCCAGTTTCTGAGTTTCTGCAATAGTTTCTTATCAGAAAAACGTTTTCTATTAACCTGCAACTCTGGAAGTAACTCCAAAACTTAAGTTGTGAACGTTTAAATTGACAATATTCATTAGTGCCACAGCCCAACTCATGTATTTGGACTAGACTTGTTCGTCAAGCGGGTCGAACAGGATTTTATCGAGCTTTTGACTAAAAATATTAATTTAAATTTAACTCGGCTCATACTTTAAAACTTTAGGCTTGAATTAGACTCAGACCAAATTTATCAGGTCATTCTCAAGTCTAACTTATGGCTCGTAAATAACCTTTTCATAATTTTTTTTGTGAATTCAACAAAATAAAATGAAAAAATTATGTCTAATTACAAATTTTTCATGAAAGATTAATATTTCCTAAAGCTCGAAAACTCAACCGTATGTCCAGAGGAGCCTCACAAGGACTCAAAAACTACTAAATTAAGGATTAGTTTGACTGTGAATTTAAAATAATTATTTAATATAATATATATTATATATAAAAATATGATTATTATTTATCAGATTAAACTTGAGTATTTATATAAAAGTTAAGTTCGATCTATAAAATTTTAAACTTTAACAGACTCAAATCAAACTTGATAAAAAAAAGTGTCCGGCCAATGAAAGCCGGCTCACCCGGCCAGCAAACATGTCTAATTTGGACTAATTAGTTCCCCATGTGCTTAACTTGGTTTTCTCCGATCATTTCCAAAAATAATCAAATGTAAAAATTAATATTACGCTAATTAAAATCATTTGGACTAACAACAGCTAACCACTTATTTTGGACTTTTGTACGAATTAATAGCTTGCTGGTATATTTTTATAGGATCAGTTAGTTCTGTATAATAAAGATTATAGAAATATCAATTTGACTTTTTATTTTCCACTTTTTTTTGTTGAGCTGCTATAATTATATTATATAACTATTACCAAAAAAAAATAAATTATATAACATTCAAAGTATATATTATAATTAAGTACACAAATTAATATAATCAGATATGCAATAATGCAAATGATTGATCTAAATTTGAATAAGCCATAACAATTAGGATGGTGCATGATGCGGTATCGTTTTGTTAAGAATGAAGAGACTCATCTTAGGTACGGGCGTGTATTCGGTCGAAACCGAACCGAACCGAATCGAATTAACCGAATACTAAATAAGGAAAATATTATTAACCGAATCAAACCAAATAAGAATCAAAACCGAATTAACCAAACCGAAATAAATTATTCGGTTCGGTTTAACCGAACCAAACCAAAATTTTAAATTAATTACATAAAATTCAAATTTTAATACTTAAATACAAAATGCACATTTAATATAAGTATTACAAAAGATTAAATGACTTATTATGTACACATAAAGGAATAAGAGTGCATTTTGGAGAAGAGGAATAAGGGCGTGGTATTAAAATAATTAATATATGAGCATATTTTAAATTTTTGTTATATGTAATATATATTTCGGTTTGGTTCGGTTTTTTCTACACAAAAACCAAACCGAACCGAATAACCAAAATATTCAACATTTTACAAACCGAACCGAACCAAATTTTTGAAATAACCGAACCAAATTAATATTTCGGTTCGGTTCGGTAATTTGGTTACCAAACCATTTGCACACCCCTAATCTTAGGGCATCGTTAGAGCATTTTCAGTAGATGGTCTATTCTATTATTCTTCTTGACACATAAGCATAAATAGACATTTTATTGAAAATATCTCTCTAATAGCTTGTCCATTCATTCTTTTTAATATGATGTGTCATCATTAATTATGAATATTGTCTATTTGATCTTCTATAAATAGATAATAAAATAGAAGGTTGGATCATTAATTAAATATTATTTTAATGATGAGAAATAATTATTTAATAATTAAAATAATATATTTATTATTACATTTTAAAAAAATACAATTCATATTCAAATAGACAGTCTATTGCGGCTCTTGTTTTAAATGTCTATTTTAATTTATCACCTCATCAATATAAATGTCTATTCCACATGCCACATCATTGTAGAATCCACTATCAATAAAATAGTATATAATTAATAATAAATATATCCAACATTCTCTCTCATCATTAAAATAGTATATAATTAATTACTCACAATAATAATAAATATATAATTAATTAAACCGAATTGTATTTTTTAAACACAATAATAATAATAAATATATTATTTTAATTACTAAATAATTCTCTCTCATTATTAAAATAGTATATAATTAATTATTCAACCTTCTTTTATTATTGCTCATCTGATTCACCAGAGATTTTCTCCAACTACATCCAAATCCGACCTGGGTCGCGCACCTGGCTGTGGTAGGTGAGTCTCTCAATAAGGATTTTTTGCATTCACTAGGACTCGAACTTGAAACCTTGCTTAAGTGATACTCAATCGCTTACCACTTGAACTCGTGACCTTCTGTTTGATTTTTGTAGAAGATCAAATAAACAATGTACATGGTTAATAATGACACATCATATTAGAAAGAATGAATGGACAAGCTATTGGAGGGCTATTTTTCAATAAAATGTCTATCTATGCTTATGTGTCAAAAAGAATAATAGAATAGACCATCAACTAAAGATGCTCTTGAGCAATTATCTTCCTAATTATGATGACTATTCTATAACTAAGGAGTTGATGTTTCAAATTATTTTCCCGAGAAGTTTTTTAAAGGATATTCTATGATTACTTGAAGTTACTCATACTTTGCCTCCATTACCATTAGATGAGTTTATGATATTTTAATCCAATGGTGATAAAAGGCGGAATAATGTTTACTTTGTAAAAATAAGGTAACCATAACCTACACCGTTTATTAATTGCTCGCGTAATTTATATACGGGTATATTGGTTCCTAGCTATTCATTACTACGAAAAATAGGACACCGGCTTGAGATGCAAAATGGGGAATTTAGATTTTGAACTGCATATTTTAGAAAATTCAAATATAAATAGTCAAAGAATTAATGCATAATTGAGGTGCAAAAAACGTGGTACATGTGTTTATAAAGGGAATAAAAGAGTGCTACATAAGGCCATATATACCTGCAGATTGTTTTTAGAAGAAAAAAAATTGTATATTAGTGACTATGGTTGAATGTGCACAAGTTTCCTTTTTGTTATGTAATATGTATAACGAAGATGGTTATGTAATTTGATTTATCCAAGTTGAGGGACTAGTAAAAAATTTGGATAAATTTAAAAATAAATTGATTGATTTTGCTGAATTCAAAAAAGTATTAGAAACTTTTAAAAGTTTAAGAGACTAAATTATTTTTATGTATGCCAAGTTTAAGGACAACAGTTAGAGATGGAGTACTTATTTATGAATTATATCTATGAAGTTTTATTCCTACAACTAAAATATATCAATTTATACCGCGACAGAATTCATTTCCTGAGTGAATCGGATAGCACCTTTCCATTGAATAAATGAATGGTGGGTTTGGTACGGCATAAAATATCTGTTTGGTTGGTTGGATTACTTATACTTTCAACACGTTATCCAATTTGAAAGAATATTAAATTATTCAGTATTCACAAAATGTAAAACAAAAAGAAGTCCTGATACATACTTTATCTCCATAGAAATTTTTAATTTATCCCCTCATCTTTTAAGTGTTTCTCTGAGCCTCCTTAACTTGGTTAAAGTACATCTACTTAGGATTTAAATCTGTTATTCCCAATTGTGTGTTCCCTTCCTTGTCCCTTATTTAAAATTTGTCATGTGTTAGATTTTCTTACTTAATTTTTTATTTTTAGATTTTCTTTCTTATTATTTTGTTTCTCTCTTCTATGTGTCTAATACATGACAAAGTCTAAATGAGGGCCATAAAAGGGTACATACAATTAGGAACAACAGATTTCAATCCACCCACTAAACCCTCCATGCTGACATGGCCATAGAGGTGGCATTTGTAGAAAAGTCCACCAGGTTTGGATTTTTTTAACAATAAAACATTAAATTTATTATAAACAGATTGAATGATACTGTTCGCTTTGGCGCCTTCAGGGCCAACCTCACGGCTTTAAAATGCGTCGTACAGGTTAAGGCCTTCAGGGCCCTGTTTATATACAAGCTTAGTGGATACACGAAAAGCGATGTGGGATTTCAATCCTAACAAAATTAATAGTAAATTAATTAAAAAAATCTTCTTTTTTTGTTTGAACTTCAAAGTTTTGTTTGGAATAAACAGAAAATTATTAATAACAAAATTGGAAAAATTCATGTCAATCAACAAAATCATTTCCTAATTTCTAATGGTACTATTGGTGAAGATTTTATTTTATTTACTGAAATTCTTATTCGTTGGAGAAATTGACGAACATAAACACGGTACACAAATTTTTACAGATTCAAACCGAAGCCTAAACAGGAGCTCGACAAAATCCGCTTTATTCCATGGCAATAACCGCAGTTCAACAACCATTAAATCTCCAAACCTCATCAAAGTAGAATCCCTAAACACCCATTAATCAAACTTATTGGTCTCGGTTGCATGGATTAATAACAATTACAATTTCACTTACCCATATGAAAATTAGAAAACCCAATTAGAAGATCCATACAAAAATAATCTATTTTCGGAATTGAGTTGATTTCATTTCCCCCAATTGATTTGAGCTGAAAGATCAAGAACTAAATAGAAGACCCAGACCTAATTACAATTTCGCTTATTGATTAATCAATTTAATTTCCCCCAAATTGATTTGAGTTGGATTTAAAAGTCAGAATTTGGAGTTTTTTCAATTGAAAGAGCAATTGATTGGAGGAAGAAGAAGGTAAAATATATGTATCGGCCCTCGTAATTTAGTGATTTTTTAAAAGAATTTCAAGTCATGCCATGTGTCAAATTTTGATTGGTTTGACTTTTCAAAATTTGACATGTGGCGAGAGTGGTATACACTCTCCGAAAGTGAGAGTGATTTTGTTGCGTTCAAGGGTAAATTGGTTCACTTTGGCCAAGTTGAGGGGGCTTAAAAAAATATTTGAAAGATAAGGGGGCAGTTGAAAATTTGTGTCAAGCTAGGGTATCCTATGTATTAGACCTAAAAAGAATGATGACAACAAAATTCACATGTTCCGGTTACTTTTGTTTACATAGTAAAATCACATAATTCATTATTCACCACTTTAGCATTACAAAATGATGTCAAAACGGATTATGGATCGGACTATATTTTTCGATATTGATGAAAATCGACCTCTGTTCTCTGTGCTAGTTTTAGTTTCCCTGCAAAGAAAGGCTCAACGCGATGGTTTGACGAAATCCTTTTGATGCCTAAGTCAACCAGGGCCGATCTTATATTATTTGGGCCCTAAGCGAAAAATAAACATTCTAAAATTGTGGCCCTACACTAAAAATGCATTTTAATATATACTAATTATATTATTATCACTTTTAAATCTTATTAATTAACTTCATTATATATGAAAAAAAGTATGACAATGTGATTGAAGTTAAAAAGTAAAATTGTGTATTGAGATGAAAAATATATGTATATAATATAAGAGACTAATAACTTTAGGGTCCTAAGTGACGATCTAACTGGCCTCTATTGTAAGGCCGACTCTGAAGTTAACTGAGAGGGTTGGTGGTTGAGAGTAACAAATGTGAGATTCAATGTGTTACCTTAGGTATGAGAGAATACGGCTTATCCAACGCTTAATAATGGTCTAGTGGGCCTTATCTATACTAGTCCACGCTTGATTTGACTACGTGCATCGCTTGGCTAAATCACCATTGATGCTTCTACTATAGCTAACATAATGAGTTAAAGACCGAAATCCATTTGAAGGGCTGAAGACGTGAAGCCCGATTTTCATAAGTGAACATCTCGTTATATAACTCCACACAAGGTAAATTTTATACATGAGCGGGTATTTAATACCTCGCATTGGATGCTTAACACGTGGGCAATTTACATGTTATAATAATAAAAAGGGTAAACTTAAAAAACATGCCTTATGATTTGAACGTTTTGCAAAAACATGCTTGTGAAATTTTTTTTTAAAAAACATGACTATGTTTATAAACATTAGCAAAAATATGCCTTTTCATTTGACACCATTAAACCGTTAAAATGATGACGTGGCAAGGGGCATTCTTGAAAACCTATAATTTGACCAAAAGTCAACACTCCTTTCTCTCCCATTTGATGAACACATGAAATTCAAACATTGTCTGGAAACAAAACTTTGGGTTGTGAGCTAAAGAAAAATCAAACTAGATCCACCAATTCATCAACGAAGAGAAGTAAATTCCAAGCAAAACGAAAAATTACAGAAAACCAAGATCCAATCTTTAACAAAATGAGAATAAGAACAAAACCAGATCTAGAAAAATCGCAGAGGTACATGCATTTTCAAAGGTTGGATTCATTCAATTTCGAAAATGATAAGCTCAAGATACAAACAAATAAAAGAGAAGAAGAGAAATTAATTTCAATAAAACTATCAATGTAAGAATTAAAAACTAAAGAAATCAAATTGTTCAATTCTTTCTCTCCCTTTTCCGTTTGTCAGTATCTCTTTTTCTTTTTTTTTTTCATTTAATCTTGTTCCTCATCTTCACATAGTGGAGATAGAGAGCAGCGAGTGAGGCGCTGATGAAAGATCCGACGCCCGGAAAGCTTACGAAGGCAGCACTTTCAGCAACACCGGCAGGAGCTGGAGCTGCTCTTTTAGCACCGACACTTTCAATACTTTCAATCCAGTTTTTTGAAATTGTTATGAACCTTGAAAGGAAAAAGTAGAAGGATTGATTTAGGGTTAAATGATTTGGAAAAGATGAATTGAAGAGATGAGACATGGAAGAGAAATTGAAATTAGGGTTAATTGACACATTACAATACCGAAATGTTATACAAAGAACCGGACATCATTCCCACTATTTAATTGACACATCAACCTTCACTATAATATTACTAAAAAAATATTGTTCAATTTCTAATACAAAAAGCCGTGATGTGTCACTGAATAATTAAAAAAAATACAAGATACCTCCTGTATTTAATATGCCGTATATACGGCCGCTTCATAATTGTGTATCCAAATCAGCAATGCAACAATCTACGTGTTGGACTCATCCACATTGACACGTAGCAAGAGCGCAACGTGGCCATATATGAATACGGGCCCCACTTGGTAATATCCCCTCTATAAATAAATTGCTATTTCCCTACCATTTCAATGCATTCCTCAGTTCCGTAATTACTCAATTTTTCATTACTTTGATTTGCTTCTTCACTTATTTTTCTTGATTTTTCATTCTCTCTTTATTTCTTGATTTTTCAATAAATCCATTCTTTAAGCTTAAGGGCAATTCAATTCATCACTTTCTTGTCGATTTTCTCGGGAAAGAAAATGAAGGAAAGCGTGGGAAACCCGCTCCATCTCAAGTCCTTGAATCACATATCGCTTGTGTGCAGATCGGTTGAAGAAGCCATTGATTTTTATCAGAATGTTCTTGGTTTTTTCCCCATTCGGAGGCCCGGATCTTTTGATTTCGATGGAGCCTGGTAATTCATCCTTAATTAACCGTTTTCTTTAATTAAATAACAGAATTAAATATAATGATCTTGATTGATTAGTGTTTTCTTGTTAGGTTGTTTGGGTTCGGGATCGGGATTCACTTGTTACAGTCGGAAGATCCTGAAAATTTACCCAAGAAAACTGAAATTAACCCAAAAGATAATCATATCTCTTTCCAGGTATCAATTTTCAATAATTCTGTTTAAATAAGTGTTGATTTTTTATGTATGTTGAAATGAACTTATTTTTATATAGTGTGAGAGCATGGGAGCAGTGGAGAAGAAGCTGAAAGAGATGGAGATAAAGTATGTAAGAGCAATGGTAGAAGAAGGGGGGATTCATGTGGAGCAGCTGTTCTTTCATGACCCAGATGGTTTTATGATAGAAATATGCAACTGCGATAATTTGCCGGTGGTGCCATTGGCCGGTGCCGGAGAAATGGCAAGGACTTGCTCTCGTGTCAATCTCCAAATATTGCAGCATAGTAGTCAGCAGATCCAGCAAGTGGTCCAGCAGTAGTGCTGCTAGTACTATTTCGGAGTTTAATGAGTTAAATTTAGGTACCAAAATAGGGTCGGTGTGTGTTGTCTTTGTGTTAATTTGTTTGCATTTGTGGTGTTTTTAATTGAGCAAAATAAAAAAAAGTACTTTTTCATTTCACTTATTTGTAAAATGGGTCTCAAGAATTTTTTTTATAAAATATGGTCTGTGGTTTAAAAAAATTTATAAGATGGGCCTTACGAATTCAAAATAGTGGTGTTACATTAAATATTTTTAATAATTCAATATTCTAATAATTTAACTTTATTATTTAAAAATTATAAAAATTATAGGTCGAAATTTTTTTTATTTTTTATAATTTTTTAAAGTTTATTATTATAATTTAATAAAAAAAATTATGCTATTAAAAAATTTTTTTAAAAAATAACCGATGTGTATTATATTTTTAATAATTAACCTATAAAAATTTAAGTAAAAAGAAAAAAATTATCTATTTTCATAATATAATTTAATATTAAAAATCTTTTATTTATAATTTTTTTAAACCACATACTCTATTTTTTAAAAAAATGTTAAATTTTATTTTATAAATAAATGAAATCACCGGCTATTATACTTTCTAATTTAGAGAAAATGCAAATATGATCTAATGATAGAGATGATCATTTGCTTTTTTTCATTTGCTTTCGTGAACCTTTTGTTTTTTTCTGTTTATTGTACGGCACCTTGATGATTATTTTTGCAAAATAGACTAAATAAATGGCGTATAATAATATGTAAAACTATGGAGATGGCGTACAAGAAAAGAAAATAAATTTATCGTGGATCTGTTTTAAAAATCTCAAAGGAACTCTTTTAGGGTTTTTTATTTGATTTTTTATTTTTATAATGCTATCAGGCACTCGATCGATTTATTACCGTCTAGTCCGATCTTTTTTGAGGCGGCGTCGAGTTTGAATTTTTTATGATACCATTATGTATAATATCATAATTTACATAAAATTAAAGTACATTAAAGTATTTTTATAATAAAATTATCGTTTTGAGTCTTAAAGAGAGAAATAATATGTTTTATGTCACTTAATAATTTTTAAAATATGGTCTAGATTGATATTTTATATAATTACAATTAACTTTTTTGTTAAATTTATATTATCATATATATAATAAATATTTAAAAATAAAAAATACAAATCTGTCTCACTTCCTCCTAGGTTTCGTTCAGGCTCTGTCTAGGCATTTTGAAGCTCATCCATAATCCTTATGTTAATAAATTACGTTGTATATCTTTGCAAAATTACACAATTGTTCGTTTCAACTTGTAGCAGTATTGAATTGAATTAATATGTACTTATTTTAGTGTAAATTTATATGAATATAATACTAATAAGTATAATAATAAATTAATTATAAATTAAAAAAAATATGACCTAAAATGATAAATAAATGAGTCCCGAGTCGAGTATTTTGTAACACTGTACAAATAAAAACTTAACAAGGTAAAGCCCTTAAAATTTATGAATCTTGGAAAAATAAGGTCAACAATAATAAAATTCACGTCTATTTAATTGATTAGTGTCAGGATCCGGGAGCTTTTGATCTCAGGGAAATAATGAGCAATTAAGTGAATGATATATTTCATGGGCTTGACATCATATCTAATCCAAAATCCTAAGGTGATGGGTTAATGGATCATTCCTAATTATATATTATTCACTTAGTTCATTAACTTTCCATGTGGTGATAAACTCACACTTGAGGAGGAGATTGTTAGGGCAAGTCTGGAGTTGAGTATCCCACATGAAAAGTTAATGAACTAAGTGAATAATATATAATTAGGAATGATCCATTAATCCATCACCTTAGGGTTTTGGGTTAGATATGGTGTCAAACCCATGAAGTATATCATTCACTTGGATGCTCATTATTCCCCCAGACCGAAGGCTCCCATATCCTGACAGTGGTATCAGAGCCGGTGTGGCTTGTTTGAGCGAGGTGTTGCCCTCAAGGGGGAGCCACGGTCTTTAGCCCGCATATGGTGATAGCTCACACTTGAGGGGGAGATTGTTGGGGTAAGTGTGAGTTGAGAATCCCACATAGAAAGTTAATGAGTTAAATGAATGATATATAATTGAAAAGAGCCCATTAACCCATCACCTTAGGATTTTGGGTTAAGATGTGGTGTCAAACCCATAAAATATATCATTTACTTGGATGTTCATTATTCCTCCGGATCGAAGACTTCCGGATCCTGAGAATTGGAAACTCAGGTGTCTGTCACTTGGTCAATACCACCTGTAAATCATCAACATTACCAATTTTATTTTACGTTGTTTATTTATGAGTGGGCAAATTGACACAAAGCAACTTAAGACAGATGTAAACTGTAATATACTTCCTTTCGTTTCAAATAAATGATCCTTTAGCCTTTTTATTTGATTCTAAATAAGTGACTATTTAAATTATCTATGCAATATTTATCATTCTTTTTTTCATTTACCCTTACATTAATTAGGAAAGAGATTAAATATTGTTGAAATTATAAGTTGGTTATTATGAAGAAAGAGAATTTTATGAAGGATAAATTAGTCTTTTTAGTTACTTAATTAATATTTTATTGATTTTAATGAAAAATATAAAAGGTCTTTTATTTGGACGCGAATGGAGTAATATTTAGGTTGCATATATAATTTTAACTGCTGGAGATAAGTGGAGCCGCATTTAACTTAATTATGACATACTGTCTTGTTTATCTCATTTTCGGGGGATTTTATTATATGCATATGACTTTTTACATCCTTTTTTAATTTAGGGGTTGAGAATTTATTAGGAAGTATTTAATTGGAGTGAGAAAATAATTAATTAATTGTTAATAAATTCTTAACCTTTAAATTAAAAAGGATGTAAAAAGCCAATTGCATAATATAAAATCCTCGTTTTCGGACAATGCCCACGTTTAGATTTGACATTCAACCTTAAACTAACAAACAAAAAAGATACTATAGGATTGTAGTTTGACCTTGATTTTACATGTTTTAAGTTTGATTTTGAAGCTTATATAAACATTGTAAACATGTGTGACACATCATATTACGGAAATTTCTTAGTTTTCTTGAGGTAACTTGTTTTGGACTATCAATCTATAAGGAGATTTGTTATTTCATTCCACATGTTTTCCGTTAAAAAAATTGCGCGTTAAATGGTGTCAGAGTATCAAATGAGGTGAGACACTCTTATGCCATTAGTAACTCTTTCCTTCTCATTTTTATCAATAAGTTGAAACATTTGATAAAAAAAATAGGTTTAACACATCAAAACCCTCCTAACTTGTCCCAAAACGCCCATTTGCCCCTTAAACTTTCAAATGTTTTAAGTAACCCCTTAAACTTGTATAAAATGAACCTCATAGTCCCCTCATCAACACAAAACAGACACTATGCAACAAGTGAATTACACTCGCTCATGTGAGTTATGTTCAAAAAGTCAAATGAATCCAAACTTGACACGTGGCTATAAACTAAAAAATTAAAAAACCCTTAATTGCCCAGCTCTTCCATCTCTCCCACATTCTGCACTTATCAGTTCTCAACTAACGACGAACATGAAAACCACCACTCATCCTCCACCAAAGACAAGAATAATAATCAAAATATGGCGAATGCTTACAAGAATCAAAATAAGAATAGAATTACAATTTGAATCAATATTGGAAGACATTTTCATGTCTTCGTTATTAGGAAATTGTTAGTAGCGATATTGAATAAAATAATCAATACTATATCTCATTAAGAATAAGTACAAATTACAAAGGAGATTTATTACAAACAAATATAAAAGAAATATTGAACCTTTTTACCGAAGTAGAAGTTTATTGCGAAGGCCTGAAACTCAGCTTCCTTAAGACAATTATTCATCCGCTACCAGTGAATTTGTCTCCCAGGATACAACCGCTATCATATGCGAACTCTAACCGTGTGAAGAGCAATTCACAAGAACCTAAATCTAAGTAGCCTTCTTGCAAAAGGAATGAAAACTTTGAGATATATTTTTAGTATGAAAACAGAAAATATATCACAAAGTAAACAATCACAAATACCAGTTGGATTTTTTTTCAAGAGTGAAAGAGTGAAGAAAAGTGTAAAAAGAAGGCATACAAGAGTAGGGTATTTATGGGGTATATGCAATTAGGTTGTCCCATTGAACTAAGATATTGGGATCTCTAGTCAAACATGGTTAGGTTTTCCTTTACATAGCGCCTTAAATATTCATAGGCTTTAGTCCCATTCCTTTATATGTCTTTTCAACTTGATCTCGATTTAACCCTTTGGTTAGCGGATCCGCAATGTTATCTTTTGATCCTACAAAATCAATAGAGATAACTACTGTTGAGATCAGTTGTCTAACGACATTATGTCGACGATGCATGTGTCTCAACTTACCATTATACATAAGGTTTTATGCTCTTTTAATCATTGCTTGATTATCGCATTGTACACAAATTGCGGGTACAAGCTTAGGCCATTCTGAAATATACTCTAAGAAGTTACGTAGCCATTCGGCTTCTTCTCCCATTTTATCCAAGGCTACAAACTTAGCTTCCATTGTGGAATGAGTTATAATCATTTGCCTTGAGGATTTCCAAGACACTGCTCCTCTTCCTAGAGTGAACACGTACCCACTTGTACCTTTAGAATTCTTGATGTCAACTATCCAACTAGCATCAAAATATGCTTCTAGTACAACATGTTCTCTTGTATAGTGCAGTCCATAATTACTAGTATATAAAAAATATCTTAGTATTCTCATGATCGCATCCCAATGGCTTTTACCCGGGTTACTCGTAAATCTACTTAAACTACTTACAGTATAAGCAATACCATGCCTTGTGTAACTTGTAAGGTACTTTAGATTGCCTATAACCTTTGTATATTCCACTTGGTCTATGCATTCACCTTTGTTCTTGGACAAATGTAGACTAACATCTAATGGTGTTTTGGCTATACCAATATCACCTTTGTTAAACTTGTCAAGTATCTTGTCTACATAGTGTGACTGCACACCGTTAGGTGAATATTGAACTTTGATGCCTAAAATTACATCAGTTATTCCCATATCTCTCATGTCAAATTTAGAATTTAACATATTCTTGGTACTCTTTACCATTCTCTCATTGATTCCAACAATGAGTATGTCATCAACATATAAACATAGAATAACATATCCTTCATTTATTGTTTTGACATATATACATTTGTCACACTCGTTTATACGATAGCCACTTACCATCATGGCATCATCAAATTTCTTATGCCGTTGTTTTGGTGCTTGCGTTAAACCATATAAAGACTTACCAACTTGCACACTTTTCTTTCTTAACCAGAAGCTACACAACCCTCGAGATGTTCCATATAGATTTCTTCTTTAAGATCTCCATTTAGAAAATCTATTTTCATATCCATTTGATGTACTTCAAGATTCTGCAAAGTGGTAATTGAATATCATTCTAATGAAAGTTATTCTCGACACTAGAGAATATGTATCAAAGTAATCAAGACCTTCTTTTTGTCTATAACCTTTTATGACTAAATGAGCCTTGTACTTATCAATTGTTCCATCAGCTTTTAGCTTGCATTTGAAAATCCATTTAGAACTTAGTGGCTTAGTTTCGGGAGGAAGGTCCACTAGTTCCCACGTATGATTTTGCAAAATGGAATCAATTTCACTCCTTATGGCCTCTTTCCATAAAGGACTTTCTATAGAGCTTATAGCTTCTTTATATGTTTGGGGTTCTTCTTCAACCATATACGTTAAAAAACCTGGACCTAATGATTTTTCAACCCTTATCCTTTTACTTCTTCTAGGTTCCACCTCGTGATCTAATTTATCCTCTTCTTGAGAATTGTGATCATCTTCTTCAATTATTGATTGAAGGTTGTCATTTTTATCAACAAATTATTGATCAACTTGACCGTCACTTACAATAAGTTCACGAGACCTTTTAGTTCCTGACCCTTCGCCTTTTCCCTTACATGGAAATACATCTTCAAAAAATGAAGCGTCCTTTGACTCTATCAAATTTTTCTTGTGTACATCCGTTTTTTAGATTCATAAACAAGAAACCGATATGCGTTACCATTACTAGCATAGCCAATAAAAATACAATCCACCGTTTTTGGACCTATTTTCATATGTTTAGGTAATGGTGCAATTACCTTTGCAAGACACCCCCACATTTTCAAGTAATTATAAGAAGGCTTTCTACCTTTCCATAATTCATAAGGGGTTTTGTCTTGTTTCTTACATGGTATCTTATTTAAAAGATAATAACATCAACCCATATGTTTTATCGTGAACCAAAATTGGTTAACATTGCATTCATCACCTCTTTTAGAGTACGATTTTTGCATTCAGCTACATCGTTTGATTATGGAGAGTAAGGTGGTATTAATTAATGAAAATTCTATTTTGAGAGCAAAACTCGCCAAATGGTGCAATGTATTCACCACCACGATCACTTCTAACCTTCTTAATTTTATTATTAAGTTGGTTTTCTACTTCTTACTTGTAGAGTATAAATTTCTCTAAAGCTTCATCTTTGCTTTAAAGCAAATACACATAACAATATTTTGTGCTATCATCTATGAAGGTAATAAAATATTTATTTCCTCCCCTTGATTGAACGTATTTCAAGTCACAAATATCGGTATGTATTAGATCGAGTAATTCTAAATTTCTTTCAGTGGATTGAAATAAAGATCTTGTTAATTTTGTATCAACGCACGTTTCACATTTATGTGATTTTATTGATATGAAATGTGGGTATATGATTCAAGTTAATTAAACGTCGTAACGTATCAAAATTAACGTGTCCAAGTCTACTATGCCATAAATTAGAAGACTCAATCATATAAGTAACAATGTTATTCTCATTAATAGAATTTTGCTTATAAGAGATACAAGGAAATTTGCACATTCCATTACATTCATATCCCTTTCCCACATACATGTCTCCCTTAGATAAAATAAATTTCTGAGATTCAAATACCATCTTGAGGCCGTGTGCACTCAATAGGCTTCCAGAAACCAGATTCTTCTTCATGTCAGGTACATACAAGACATTTTACAGTTTTACTTCTTTGCCAGAAGTCATTTTCAGAATCACAGTTCCATGTCCTTTAACTTTAGAAGTAGCAGAATTGCCCATGAAGAGCTTCTCCCCATTTTCAATAGAAGTCTGTTTAACAAAAGACTCTTTGTCACAACATATGTGATGAGCAGCACCACTGTCAAGCCACCACTCCATTGGGTTTGAGTCAATCATATTGACCTCAGAAATTACAACACAAACGTTGATGTCACATATATATTTTGTAATTTCTTTCATAACTTTTACCTCAATGTTATTGACCATTTTTTGTCAACTTACAAACAAATGATTTTGTCTCATCTTTTTGCAATTTAAGCATTTTTGATTTGACATTTATCTCTTAGATATGTTTCCATTTTGTCCAATTTTGAACTTACGTTAAACATATTGTTTGCCCTTTTTGGAGTCTCTAATGACCTCCACCACGTTAGCTTTCGCCAAAACTTGATTAGCATTAGAAATTTTTTTATTTAGGGAATCCCACAATTCTTCTGCAATACGTTTAATATTACACACCTTATATAGGTCAACAATGACTAAGTCATTTAAGATAAGATTTTTGCAAATAAAATCCATATGATTCCCAACATCCATAAATAATTGAAAAGAAGCGTTAACCACTCCAATATGAGGGTCATCTTTCAATATATTATGGTATCTCATGCTTGTCAAATAGAAAAATATTTTATATTACCAAACTTTAAAATTTGATCTACAAAATTTCTCTGATCTTTTAAGAGTTGAAATAAGATATAATCCTAAAGCAACCTCATGATCATTAGGCATAACAATCGTTAAACTCAAAAGTTCATTTCCATTAGGTCCACCACCAATAGGACTAATTTGTCCATTTTGACAGTTTAGGCCTGGAACCGTTTCAGAATCATTACCTCTAATCGGTAAAATAATATCCATAATATTCTCAATTCACAATCTGAAATACTATAGAGTAAGTCAAACTTGTAAATGAGAAAAACCAAGAAAAAGAAGAAAGAGATTTTTTTATGAAAAAACAAATTATTGTTTTTTTATATGAACAACGTTTTGTCCAAAAAAACAGTCTTAAAAAATCCAGAGTAACCTGCACATAACTTAAAAAAATATAGACATAATTGTTTGAAGATTGTTAGAAACTTGTTAGTAGCCGTATTGATTAAAATAAACAATACTATATTTCATTAAGAATAAGTACAAATTACAAAGGGGATTTATTACAAACAAATATAAAAGAAATATTGAACATTTTTACCGAAGTAGAAGTTTATTGCGGAGGCCTAAAACTCAGTTTCCTTAAGACAATTATTGGTCCGCTACCAATGAATTAGTCTCCCAGGATAAAATCGCTGTCATAGGCCAACTCTAACCGTGTGAAAAGCAATTCACAAGAACCTAAATCTAAGTAGCCTTCTTGTAAAAGGAATGAAAACTTTGAAAGATACTTTTAGTACGAAAACAGAAAATAAACTATAAAGTAAACAAGCAAAAATACTAGCTGGATTTTTTTAAGAGTGAAATAGTGAAAACAGTTTAAAAAGAAGGCAAACAAGAGTAGGGTATTTATAGGGTATATGGCATTAACATGGCTCAATAAGGTTTAAAAGACATTAACTTTTGTTACCACAAATTGATGATGAATGTTATGAAAAATATTGTTGATTAAGGGATTTATCACCCATTAATCCCTAATAAAAATTTGGTGAAAAAAATGATGGGAAGCAAGGTTTCGGAACACAAACAATTCGAATCAGGTTTGAAGTGAACAAAAAACCTATGACCTAAGTCACTTCTCCGGACTTACATCTAAAATGTCCAAAGTCCAAGACAAGTGAAGATAACTACCTAAGCATAAACGAAGCATCTGGATAAAGCTTGGAAAGGAAACAAACTTTAAACCATCCAAAACGGCATCCAAAAGAATTGATTGCAGAAGCATCCGAAAGAAGACTAATCCGGATATATTAAGTCTGAAGACATCCAGAAGACTTAATATCTTAGACAAAGGGAATGATTCAAAAATTCCATACCCTCCATTCTTTTGGTCTCCAAGTCAAAGATTCTTTTTCCCTAAAGTAAGATAAAAGTAACAGCTAGCACTTTTCAGAGAAAGGATAAAGGACTGACACCGGACAGATAAAAAGGTAACAAACTTTTTCACC
The DNA here is from genome assembly GCA_947683365.1 of Euphorbia pulcherrima. Taxonomy (NCBI): domain Eukaryota; kingdom Viridiplantae; phylum Streptophyta; class Magnoliopsida; order Malpighiales; family Euphorbiaceae; genus Euphorbia; species Euphorbia pulcherrima. The sequence goes on from CANTUS010000016.1 coordinate 14,841,620, forward strand.
TAGACCAATAAGAAGGCGCGTGGAGCTCACACAAAAAAGCTACCAGTGTAAAAGTTAGTGTATCACTAAAATACAAGGAAAACGATCACTAACAACTTTTTAGCCTCAATCCCAAGGATTCAAACGGGTCAAAATCCTGTCTAACGGATTGATCAATGACTCCGGAAGCTCCACATCTCACCTAATCAACGGTGAAGATTTAACTACAGCTCACTAACCCACAACGGCTACATTTATGATCAAAGCCTATAAAAGGGAAGCTTCACATATTGAGAAGGTGCTTGTGGATTTAAGAAAGTAATTAACAAAAGAACTCGCTAAAGCAATCAGAAAATGCATCCCTCCAAGAATCAAACATTTCCAAATTAGTTTGTAAGGATTCCCAAGTGAGTTATAAACTTAAGGATTTCCAAAAACCAAAATTGTTGAGAAAACAAAGTGTAATAATCTCATACTTGGGTGAGTATTGAGATTAGGATTTAGCTTAGAGTTGATGTTTTAAGTGGAACTCCCTGTAGGACTCAACTTAGGTTTGGGTAGGAATCTAAGTGGTATATCTTGCTAAAGACAAGAGGACTCGGCTAGGAGTAGGTGTTTCCAGTGGAATATCCTACATCTGGAAGGGGCACTATCAGGAGACAAACTGTAAGGCTTGATTTCTACCTGTTGGAAAGAAATCACACTGGTGGAAAAGATCAAAGGAAGGAACCTTTAAGGACTAGACATAGGCGGGGTCGAACCAATATAAATCTCTTGTGTTTGAATTTTTCTTACCTTGTCTTTAATTTACACAATTTACATTACTTGCATCTTCCGGATCCAAAATATCCAGAACATTCAAACACGCTACACAAGACTTTTTAAAAGTCTATTATTTCGGCAAAAAAGGTCATTTACCCCCCCCCCCCCCTCCCCCTCTAACCTTGTTAATATAAGCACAAGGACCAACAAGTGGTATTTGAGCTAGTGCTTAAACTAGAGATCTAAAAATCTTGAGGTAAAGGTCCATATATTTTGATTCAAGAATTAAATGAGTTTTCAAAACTCACAGCTCCTTCCGGAGGGTATGTCTATTACCCGACCTCCACTCTTCATAGGTGAACACTACACGTTCTAGAAAAATTGGAAGAAAAATTTCATTTAGGCTCAAAACATGATGGCATGGATGACCATTAAAGATGGTCCATATGAGCCTACTCATGAGGTAGATGGTTTAACCACCCGCAAGCCCTCGAGCTTATGGGATGAGAATGATTATAAAAGATTGCGTGAGAAATCAAATGCTATTAACATGCTTCATTATCCTGTTAGTGCAGCTAAATTTAACAGGATATCCAGATGTAAAACTGCACAAGAGATATGACAGAAGCTGGAAGTGACTTATGAAGGAACAAACAAGGTCAAAGAAGCCCAAATCGATCTACTATAAAAGCTTGAATCTTTCAAGATGGAGCCCAAAGAATCCATTAGCAGCATGAATACTAGATACACCAGTCTAGTAAATGAATTGAAGAGACTGGGGAAGGAAATCTCAGAAGTTGACATGGTCAAGAAAATTCTCCGAAGTCTTACTAAGGAATGGGACAACAAGAAGATTGCCATTGAGGAGGCTCATGACTTAAACTTCTATAGTTATGATGAGCTCATTGGTAATCTCTTGACATAAGAACTGTCCCTGGAGAGATATAGCCAATAAGAAAGAAGGCCGAAAGAAAAGAAGAAGGCTATTGCTCTTAAGGCAGGCTCTACCGGATCATCCAGATTAGAAAAGCAGCTAAAAGAATCAAAGTACATTGAAGAAGATATGGCTATGCTAGCCAAGTACTTTGATAAATTCCTAAAGAAAAAGATAAAATAAGATCCAGAAGATTCGAATCAAGAAGGCTTAAGGAAGTCACCTCAAGAAGGGATAAGCCAAGAAAGGCTCTAGAAGAAAAGAAAGATCCAGAGAGAGATGTTGCCTGCTTCAAATGCGGAGACAAAGGGCACTTCAGAACTAAATGCCCTAAGATAAGGAAGGAAAAGAAGTATAAGAAGAAAGCTATGGTGGCTACATGGAGCAATAGTGAAGAAAGTAGCAGTTCATCTTCAACAGAAGAAGAAGAGGCTGCTCACTATGCATTCATGGCACTGACTAGTCCGGAAGCAGAGCAATCTGGAAGAAAATCATACAAGAAAGATACGGAGCAAATTGAGAATTCAGAATTAGAATAAGCAGACACTAAGGTAACCTTTCATTCTAACTCTGTTTCTAACATTGATCTTGCTAGAGCTTTAAAGGTGGTAATCTATAATGTGAGAAAGAACACCAAAGCCATAAATTCCATACAAAGACAAATTCTGGAATTGGCTGAAGATGCTGAAGCTATGTTATAAGACTTCAACCTAATGAGAACCATAAAGCACATGTATGTGGTAGAGGAAAACTTCATTAAAAGTTAAGTTCAGATTCTGAGTGCTAACTTGACAGGGTTAGATAGGGAGCTAACTCTGATGAAGGAAGCATCTAGAAGGAGATCCGGTTCCTCTCAACCAAAGGAAATACAAAGCGGGCTACCAAGAAAACTCTAAAGCCTACCAACCAGAAAGAGAGGGAGGTTAGAAGATAACCTCAAGCTCAAATATACATTGTTGAACAAAAAGGAATGGCTAAGGAAGTATACACTCAGCAAACTGCCACACAAAGAAGGAATTATGCAGCAGAAGTTGTACCTCTAACCAGCTTTCGGATACATACCAGACCATCTATAAGTGTGCAAGAAGCTGGATATAGAGGGAACTATAGGAAGGAGGATCTTGAAAAGATCGAAAAGAAGCAAAATTAGAACAAACCCATCTCAGGGTGTAGGTTTTGTGAGAAAAAACAATCATATTACTAAATTATATAGATTAAAAAATGGTTATTATGATGTTAATCCTTAGCCTGAAATGGTTGTTAACCCGAGAGGACCCAAATCTGATTAGGTACCCAAACCCACTTGATCAGTTTTACAGGTATGCCTTAGATCCACAGTAGATCAACACACTTGGTATATTAATAGTGGATGCTCCAGGCATATGATAGGTGATGAGATGGCCTTCATCACATTAACCCGGAAGAAGGGAGGCAAAGTGAGCTTTAGAGATAATAAAAAGGACAGATCATTGGACATGGAACCATTGGATCTGAATTAAAAATAAAAGATGTCTCACTGGTTGATGGACTAAAGTTCAATCTTCTAAGTCACCTTTGACTCCGAAGGCTGCTCAATCTATGATAGTAAGTCTAATCAACTCATTCTTTATGCACCTAAAGTAAATCATGTCTATTATGTCAACATTAAAAATGAGAAAAAGAATATCTGTTTGGTGTCTAAAGAAGAAGAATCATGGCTATGGTACCGGAGGTTGGGACATGTTAGCATGAACCTCATGTCCAAACTAGCTAAAAAGGAATTAGTAGTGGGTTTGCCTAAGGTTGCTTTTGATAAAGATCATCTATGCACTACATGTCAACTAGGTAAACAGCATAAGATAGTTTCCCTTCCATCTCTTACATTCCTTCTAAAAGAGTACTTGAGCTCTTGCATATTGATCTCTTTGGTCCAATCAAACCATTGAGTTTAGGTAGAAGGGAATATACCATGGTGATTGTGTATGATTATTCTCATTGTACCTGGGTTCTCCTGGTAGCAATCAAGAATGAAGCCTTTGACCAATTCTCAAAAACATTCATCTGGATAGAAGTAGAACAGGGTATAAGCATTGCACGCATCCAGAGTGATAATGGTGGTGAGTTCAAAAATAAGCATTTTGCTGAATTTTATGACCCCAAAGGGATTGAACATAACTTCTCTTCCCCTCACACTTCTTAACAGAATGGGGTACTTGAGAGAAAAAATAGGACTACAGTTGAAATGGGTAGAACAATGCTAAATGAGAATCGTTTGCCAAAATATTTTTGGGGTGAGGCCGTAACTACAATATGTTATATTTTAAATAGAGCTCTTATTCGAAAGACCATAGAAAAGACCCCCTATGAAATCTAGAAGGGAAGAAAACCCAAAATTGGGTACTTTAAGGCATTTAGATGTAAATGCTACATTCTAAATGATAGAGAGCAACTAGAAAAATTTGATCCTAAGTCTGATGAAGCAATTTTCCTTGGCTACTCAACATATAGTAAGGCTTACAGAGTCTTCAACAAACGAACCTAAACTGTGGTAGAATCTATACATATAGATTTCGATGACTGACCATGCTGGCAAAAGAAGTTCCACTCCGAAAGATCCAATTCTGAGATCTGAAAACCTTGGATAAAAGAAGGAAGTCCAAATTCTTGATTCCTTCTAAATTAAGAAGTACAAAGAAGAAGATGAAGGAATATCCTTTGATCCAGAAGTATAACAAGTTGATCTCAATCCACATGAGATAAACTTCAATGAAGACCAAGAAGGAGAAGTCGAGGCAGAGGTAGAACAAGCCCCAATCCAGTATGAAGATCTACCAAGAGAAGTCCGGACTCACAGGGATCATCCGGTTGTAGCCATTTTGGATAATGTCCAAAATCTAGTCAGAACTAGAGGATAACTCAACAGTATGATGAGCCATGCCACCTTTGTCTAACTAATTAAGCCAAAGAAATTTCAAGATGTTGAAGGAGATGAAAGCTGGATGTTAGCTATACAAGAAGAGCTAGATCAATTCGCCCAGAATGATGTATGGGATCTAGTGGCACCTCCAAGAGGAAAGTCAATCATTGGCAGCAAATTGGTATACCAGAATAAGCTAAATGAATCTGGAGTAGTGGTTAGAAAAAAGTCAAGACTAGTTGCCCAAGGCCACAATCAATAGGAAGGGATTGACTTTAAGGAAATATTTGCCCATGTAGCAAGATTAGAGGCAATTCGGATTTTATGCACCTTTGAATATTTAATAGGATTCACACTGTTCCAAATGGATATCAAAAGTGCATTTCTCAATGGAGTTATCCAGGAAGAAGTCTATGTGAAGCAGCCACTTGGATTTGAAGATTCAAAGCATCATGATCATGTCTATAAACTAAGGAAAGCTCTCTATGGATTGAAGCAAGCACCAAGAGCCTGGTATGAGAGACTTACTACTTTTCTCATATCCAAGGGATACATCTGGGGCAAAGCTGATATTACCCTTTTCATCAAGAAAAAGGAGGACATCATCCTGGTCTAAATATATGTGGATGACATCATATTTTATGGCAATAGATGAAAAGATGTGTGAGGAATTCAGCTCTCAGATGCAAAAGGAATTTGAGATGTCCATGATGGGAGAACTAAACTTCTTCCTTGGTCTACAAATCAAGCAAAGTCTGGATGGGATATTCATTAATCAGTCCAAGTACACCAAGGAATCTTGAAGAAGTTTAAAATGGATAAAAGCAAGCCAATGTCCACTCCAATGGGTTCAGATACAGTTCTATCGAAGGACTATAAAGGAGAAGATGTTGACCAGAAGCTATATAGAGGAATGATTGAAGCACTTATATACTTGACTGCTAGCATGCTTGACATACACTATATAGTCTGCTACTGTGCAAGATATCAATCCAATCCTAAAAACCCTCATATCAAGGTAGTTAAGAGGATCCTTAGATACCTCCTAGGGACCACTAAAGTTAGATTGTGGTATCCTAGTAATGGTAGAGATACTCTTGAGAGAAAGAGTACATCTGGAGGTTGCCATTTCCTTGGAGATTGCTTGGTATCATGGTACAGCAAGAAGCAAACTTTAGTTGCTTTATTAACCATAGAAGCAGAATATATGGCAGCTGGAAGTTCTGTAGCTCAACTCCTTTAGATCAAGCAACAATTTGAAGATTATGGAGTTCAATCCGGATGTGTAGATGTAACATGTAACACTAAAAGTGCCATTGATGTGTCAAAGAATCTAGTACTCAACAGTAGAATGAAACATGTCAACATAAGGCATTATTTCATCCGGGATCATGTGATGAAGAAAGATGTTGCATTAGTGTTCATTCCAACCAATGAGCAAAGGGCAGACATCTTTACTAAGCCATTAAGTAAAGATCAATTTAGGAAGCTAAGAGAGTTGATTGGAATATCTAATCCAATTTGAAGGAAATCCAGAAGATAGTCCAAAGCTAATTTGGATTTTTAGCAAGATAAGGAATTCGGAGGAGTAGAAAAATTTAAAAACACTATACTCCGGATGGAATATTGCCATATCAGCAGACAAGAATGACATATGGTAGTAAAAGTGCATAAAGGTAACTGTTACTTCTTGAATTTCAAACGTCTATTAGGAGTTACACTCGTGGAAAATTCAACAAGATGAAACATAAAATAAACAGTTCCCATTCTCCAGTTTAATAGAAATTTACCTCTCTCCTAAAAACTCACCTGCCATGTCATCAATCCAGCCAAATTAACGACATATGGATTACCAAAATACCCTCACTTTTAAAATCATATAAAACCCCTCAAATTTCTCTTTCTTCCTCATGCGAACAAATTGCCTACTGTTACTCTGCAAAAATCAAAAATCCAAACCCTAAATTCCTTCAAACTCTCTTAAAAATGGTTGCCATCATGACAAGCCAAGAAACCAAAATGCTCCATACCCAAAACATCTTTACAAAATTCGATCTTAAAGATGCAGATTTCAAACCTCTCAAACGTAAAACAAATGATTCCGTTATCCCTATCGATTTCTTGGGAGATAGTTTCCTGTTTGAGACAGACCCCTACTCCAAATTAATTGAGGATCAACATTTGATTGATTTCCTCAAGATAAACCATCCAACCTACCCGGACTTGGTGAGAGAATATTATAACAATCTGAGAATCCACTCCTTCCATGATGCACTTAGAACTAAGGTCCACGGTATGATCATAACTGTTACTCCAGAATTCTTTAAGAAATATCTCAATATGAAAAACGATGGCGTTCAACTGAGAAGCAGTGGAGACGAACAAAAAGTGAAATACAAACCCAAAATGTGGTTGCATCTGAACTATTTTAGAGATAAATTATCCACCTACTTTCTAGAGGTACCATGATTCCTTCAACATACTCTCGCCAAGTTGATTCTCATCCGGAAGGGATCGCTCACTACAGTGTCATCCTTTCAACACTGTGTACTACAACACTGGGTGTAAAGCAGAGTTGTAAATATGCCAGTGTTGATCATCCTCTATCTCAAACAACACAGGAACTCTCATGGTGCTTTGATCATTAGAATTCTGCTTGCTAATAATGTGAAAATCTTTGGATTTAACTTAGTACAAGGGAAAGAAATTCTAGAGAAGAACTTCAGAAAGCTTGTTTTTAGAGAGGAATGGAATGAAGAGAAGGCCAAAAAGCTGAGGGATGAAAAGAAGGCAAGGGCTAGAAAGGCTGTGGATCCTATGGAAGGGGCTTTGGTTCCTAAAAAGGCTAGAACCACCAAGCCAAAGGAACAGAAACAACTTGCTCTGGTTCTGGTTGAGAAAGTTGATGAGGATACCCAAACCCTCACTTAGCTATTCAACAAATCCCCGGAGAAACCTAAGAAAAGAGGAAGATTAATTAAAGCTATTGATAAGCTGAAAAAGCTAGTATGTAAGCCAGAAGTAAGAGAAACTATCACAGTGGCTGCTACTGCAATCAGAGAAGGCTATAAGAAAGGGTAGAAGAGAAGCATAAAAGATATCCTAATAGAGGAGCATGAGTCTGATGGTGAAGAGATAAGAGATGGGGAACCTACCCTTAAAAGGCAACTCCAGAAGAGGGGATTAACATTCATAAAAGCATTGGAGGCAGAGAAAGTAAGAGCCAAACTCCCAATCAGGAAACCTGTTGCCAGTATAACCATTAGGGAACCTACTCCCAAAATCACTACTCTAGCTGAATCAGGGAAGGAAAGGAAATTATTCTATTCACCTAAAGGCCAACACCCCAAGATAATATATTTCCTGAAGGTACCCAATTTGCTGAAATGATGTCTACTGTGCGAGACAATCAAGAGATCAATCTTTTAACCAAAGAGGGACCAGGAGGCTTATCTGGTATAGCACAATCAAATAGCCCACCAATCCTTCTATCCTTAAAGGATCTGGGGCTTCTTAAAGAAGCCAAGCACCAGGATAAGGACCTACCAAACTTCCAAGTTAGGTTTGAACCTCTTTCCGATAACTTGCTAAATGTCAATTCGGAAGTGGTTGAGCTAAAAAGTCCTAAAACGGCATTGGTAGGGGTGACTGAGGACATTACCAATCATTCGGGGGTTGAGGTGGAAGTTAATAAAGAAAGAAAAGAGGATGCAACAAATGAGGTTCAAGCACAAATCCGTGAGGTAATCCCTGACTCTGTGTTATTTGATATTAACACTGACATCGCTGCTAGTGTTGAAACAATAGTTAAAAATAGAGATAACTTAGATGCACATTCTTCAAATGTATCTACAGAACAGGAGTCTAACCTAGAATATAAAGTTTTGGGGGAGGGACACAGTTTGAGATCCAATGAGAACGCTCCTAGAGTGGACTCAAAGAGCAAGGCTAGTTCGGAGGGACGGTTGGAAGAAGAGAAGGAAGAAGAATAAGAAAAATTAATTGAGGCAGAAACACCTAGATCTGATGAGATCGGAGGCAGCTCTGAATCTGAAACTCCACTTTCAATCCCAATAAGAATACCATCTTTGAGTGTCAACCCAACCAGAGCTAAAAAGATTTCCACAGCACTCAAGATTCTTCAAGAAGCTACTCATGAGGAAAATGAGGAGAGCTACATTAAACAAAGCCTCTGAAACATATGCAAACACTTTAAGCTGTGGAAAAGGTACTCCTTGAAGAATTCTCGCATCTAGATTTGAAGGGGGAAATTGGGATGATTAAGGGGAGTGTAAAGAAAATAGGAGAAAGAGTGGAGGACTTTCCCACTGCTGATCTTATAGCTAAAGTCTCACTAGCTAAAGTAACTCTCGTCCTAAATGAGCTAAAAGCAAATGTTGCAGCAGTAAGCAGATTCATAGACCAAGCCAACACAATGGCTACTAATAACTGCGTTATAGTTATGGACAAGATCACCTTCTCTTCCACAGATTTGACCAAGAGCTTAAGGAGTACATTGATAACAAGTTTGAAAGCTTAATAAAATTCATTTTGGAAGCTATTATAAAATGGGAAAAGGATATTGCTTCTGTACTTATAGTGTTAAATGAGGAGCATCAAGCTGCACAAGAAATGCTCTCAAACTTCCTTGATGAGACTTTTCTAAAGTTACTAAAGAAGCAGGTGGATGAAATAAGTGATGATAGTGGAAGCCATTCATTCGGCACAAATGACTTGATAAAAGCTCTTCAAGAGGCTTTCCATAAGGATCTCTCTACACTCAACACCAGTATCCACAATGTCTGGAGAGATATCTACCAAGATATTGAAGCCTTAAAGTCAAGCATGGCTAATCTGTCAATCTCATCATCCGGATATTCCTCCAACACTCGGGACAGTCTTATCATTTTAGTTGTCAATGATCTTGTTAAACACATAGGTGACACTGGATTCTTCAGGTATAAGTGCAGTTTAACTCTCCTTAAATGTATGTTTCCCTATTTTGATAAAGATGATCAAGCTCATGCCCTAAGGATGATTCCGGATATGACAAAATCCTATAAAGAACTCCGGGCATTTCTACAGCCCTATAAACTCCTTTTGGCCACCGTTGAAACAATATTGGAGAAATGCTCATAAGGAAATATAGACTATTCCATCTACTCAGAAGCATGGCAGAAGAGCTGGGACAAGCACTCATATATGGTAATTGACCCCCAGTCAGATGAAAATAATAAGGGATAAAAGAGCACAACCAGTAAAGAAGGCGAGGATATGGAAATAGATAGGTAAATGTGCAGTTAGCTATTGATACCATGTAAAAATCTTGTAATAGCTAGCTTTGAAAATTTTGACTTATATGTACTCTGTATATGTAATCCAGCACTTCATTGATGTTAATAATTGTTAACAGCAGAAGTATATATAGTGAAACACATTTACATAAAAATGCTTCTAAGTACAAGTCTGTAATTGTACTTAAAAAATATAGAAGCAAAAAATGCAAAAATATTGGGGGAGTAAGGATGCTTAGATTATGGGGGAGAAAAAAATTGTAAATAACTAAGTATCAAAAATCGTACTTAGATCATATTCCTTTTTTTTTTGCTTAATTGTGCTTTGGTTTTTGTTTCCATCAAATGGGGGAGATTGTTGGGAAAAAAAGATCCGAAACACAAACAATTCGAATCAGGTTTGAAGTGAACAAAAAACCTATGACCTAAGTCACTTATCCGGACTTACATCTAAAATGTCCAAAGTCCAAGACAAGTGAAGATAACTACCTAAGCATAAACGAAGCATCTGGATAAAGCTTGGAAAGGAAACAAACTTTGAACCGTCCAAAATAGCATCCGGAATAATTGATTGTAGAGTCATCCGGAAGAAGAATAATCTGAATATATTAAGTCTGAAGACATCCAGAAGACTTAAAATCTCAAACAAAGGGAATGATTCAAAGATCCTTTTCCCTAAAGCAAGACAAAAGTAACAGCTAGCACTTTTAAGAGAAAGGACAAAGGACTAACACCGGACAGGGAAAAAGCTAACAACCTTTTTCACCTAGACCAATAAGAAGGCTCGTGGAGCTCATACAAAAAAGCTACCAGTGTAAAAGTTGGTGTATCACTAAAATACAAGGAAAAAGATCACTAATAACTTTTCAGCCTCAATCCCAAGGATTCAAATGGGTTAAAATCTCTGTCTAATGGATTGATTAACAGCTCCGGAAGCTCCACATCTCACCTAATCAATGGTGAAGATTTAACTACTGCTCACCAACCAAAACGGCTACATTTATGATCAAAGCCTATAAAAGGGAAGCTTCACATATTGAGAAGGTGCTGGTTGATTTAAGAAAGTAATTAACAAGAGAACTCGCTAAAGTAATCAGAAACACATCCCTCCAAGAATCAAACATTTCCAAATCAGTTTGTAAGGATTCCCAAGTGAGTTATAAACTTGAGGATTTCCAAAAACCAAAATCGTTGAGAAAAACAAAGTGTAATAATTTCATACTTGGGTGAGTATTGAGATTGTGATCTAGCTCAGAGTTGGTGCTTTAAGTGGAACTCCCTGTAGGACTCAGCTTAGGTTTGGGTAGGAATCTAAGTGGAATATCTTGCTAAAGACAAGAGGACTCAGCTAGGAGCTGGTGCTTCTACTGATATATCCTACATCCGGAAGGGGGCACTATCCAGAAACAAACTGTAAGGCTTGATTTCTGCCCGTTGGAAAGAAATCACACTAGTGGAAAAGCTCAAAGGAAGGAATCTTTGAGGACTAGACGTAGGCGGGGCCGAACCAGTATAAATCTCTTATGTTTGAATTTTTCTTACTCTGTCTTTAATTTATCGCAATTTACATTACTTGCATCTTTCGGATCCAAAATATCTGGAACATTCAAACACGCTACACAAGACTTTTTAAAAGTTTATGATTTCTACATAAAAGGTCATTCACCCCCTCTGACCTTATTAATATAAGCACAGGGACCAAAAAAAATATGACGAGACAATATATTTTCAGTACCGAATCACCGATTTAGCGAGTCTAAGTTTGGTAGATGTTCAAACTTTAAACTACTATTTTTCATTCACCGTTAATCCGTTTTAGGCGTATAATATATCTTTGGAAAGCTCTCGAAGTATAGAATACAATGAAATATTTCATATTATTCAAATCATAGCTTTTCCATATTATAATTAAGCTTTAAGTTGATAATGCACATCATTATCACTTATGCCATGTTTCCAACATTCGTTACAGGAGGAACTCTTTCCTTCCTGGAATATTCAAGATTGGCCTCCGTCACCAACAATTTCACCCGTGTTTTGCCTTTACTAGCACCATGTTATTATGAGTGTTGTTCTTAATTACGTTGGCGGCTTTTTATTTGAGTCTTTGAGCTTTATTGATTCCGGTAGCAATTGTATTTGCCGACCTCTTGGATCAGTATTCAATGAGAGGAACAAGTTCAAAATTTTAGTCAAATTCACCTAAAGGGCTTGTTTCTGGAGTAGTTGGTTTTGTCTGTCACATTCTATCTTTGAAGAAAAATAGGAGACAGCATCGTCGGACTTGCCAATTTTAACAACCATTACGATTCGTCGCTAAGAAAGCTCGGGAGTCTCTTCTTTCCAATCATGGAGTGCTTATTGTTGAAGGAGATTTAAAGTGTGAAGAAAAGAAAGTGAGTTGATACTGAGAGGTATATGTGGAGAATCAAAATTTTTGCAGAGATATGTGAAAAAGAATTGAAGAAGATAAATGAGAGAGAAAAGTGAGATGGTGTGAGAGATAAAGATAAATGATCGGTGGTGAGGTGGATTAGTTTACTTTTCATTGTCTATCAAAAAAGTCAAATATGGGCCCCTTTGTTTAATTGGAGCCACTGCCATGTCATAGTGAAGGGGTAATGAGGTATATTTTATATAAGTCTAGGGGCTGGTTGAGACAGTTGAAAGTTTAGGGGGTAAATGGGCGTTTTGAAACAAGTTCAGAAGGTTTTAATATATCAAGCCTAAAAAATATATGCAACTTCTTAATTTTTAGTAGCTGAGGTGATGCCTGTATCCAACCCAGCCCCTTGACACAACCCCTAGCATTGACTATTTTAGAGAATCCAAACTGTTTACGTATATACAATTTCACATCAATATAAACATCTAAACATTACATATAATAAAAAAAATCATTCACAATTACAAGTTACCCCCGTAATGGAAACCGATTATAAACATTAAGAATTAACCTTACAACAATAATAAACATCTATTTTTATCTTCTGCCATGTCTAAGGTTATGTTACTTTGAAAAATATGTTTTGACATGTCGACATGGAAATTGTTATTTTATACATATTATAGTACACCATCACAATATTCATATATTGCTCGTCTACTGTTCTTTTAGCCTTTAGAAAGATTGAAGAGAGTTAGATATGACTTTTTGTTGAGAAAGAGGGAGGATTAGGGAGGATAGACTGGACCCAAACTCGAGCCATACGCTTCCCAAGAAAATGATTTCGAGCTTTCCCCATTGTATGTAACTAATCAAATAGCTTCTAAATATAAGTTTAGAATGTTTGGAAGATATCCGATTGCATGGAACAATCTCTTACTACTGATACATGAAAGAATTGAAATCTTATATCAAAACACTATGTATGGATGGGATGAATTGCCTAAGCAAAACTTCTCAAATAGCGATCAAGCAAAACTCTTGTGATGCTTAAAATATCAGATTTCCAGGTTCTAAACAAATAATAAAGCATTCAAGATTAGCGGAAACATAAACAACACACAGATTTTTTACGTGCTTCCACCACTCCTTATTTTAAAAGGAAAACACTGTGAAGGGCTGATGTCAATGCACGGGAGAAGGAGAGAAGCTTTATTGATGGCTCTTAAGGCACAAAAGGGAAATCGCTCTACAGATCACGAAAACTAAATAAACTTAAGAACCCTAAAACAGAAAACCCAGAAACCCAGAAACCCAGAAAGTAAACACACAAAAATTACAAATATACAGAAATCTATAAAGTAGGGTTCTATATATAGCATAAAAGGATCGAGAGATATCACCGCTTCATAACCGCTTCAAATCAGACGCATCAGAGTGAAGATCAAGGATGAATCACAACCGTGCAAAATCTCAGGCGAGAGAGAAAGCAAGAAGTTTAAGGCAGCTATCAAAGAGAGAAAAGCTAAAGAAAATAAAACCCCAAAGCAGATTACACAGCTTTATATACAAAAAAGGCTAAACCGGGCTTTAAAAGGCAAATGGGGCCTAAAATGGGCTAAAAGCATAGGGGACAATCCACAAACAATCTCCACCTTTAGCCACTGTGCCTCCAATAAAGCCTCTTCAACCCCTTTCCAAGGGTAATCACCAAATCAGAAATTATGGGCACGCTTTGCCATAAAGTCAAAGCACACAACTCCTAACTTGTTTAAGGAACCCTGAAATTTTTCAACAGGAATAACTTTAGTTAGTAAATCTGCAGGATTAACACTAGTATGAACTTTGTTAACAATAATAGTACCAGCAGCAACTATATCTCTTACAAAATGCAGTTCAATGTCAATATGTGTGAGCACGGGATTTTGCAGTCCCTCTCGCGAGACGATGATAACGTGTACCCGATTTTGATGCCTCAATATGAAAGTTCTCTTTAAAATTTTTATTACCAATATAATGTTCCTTATGAATTTTATACTTGGTAGAATCTAGTTCGGCGTGGCCAATAACGCGTTCGGTAGGAGCTTGAACCAATGATTTACACCCAAATTAAAAATACCCATTAAAATTCAAAAAGATGCCTTTTGACCCCACTTTTGACCACTTTTTACGACTTTTTAGGCTCCTAGGTCCGTTGGCTGTCGGCTTGCCGGAGGCTGATGCCACTAGCGGCATCAGCCATGCCGCCGCCGGCATGGCCCAAAACGAGCCCCTACACAGATAACTTTTTTACCACTTTCGGTGGAATTAGTCAAAAAGGTCTCGAAACCACCCTAATTTGCCTATAAAAACACACCTTAGGCTGAAATTAGGGAGGTGGAGGCGGATCCGAAATTAGAAGAGGCTGAAATTAGAGGGGATTTTGTTGGGGAAATTTAAGGTTAGAATGAGAAAATAGATTTTAGTGAGATAAGAATTAGAAAAGGTAGGAAAAAGGATTCTAATCCATTTTTCTTGGTTTTTCTTTGAACTCTCTGATTGTGAGTTTAAAATCAGTAGGTCTTTAAGTTAAAATCAACTTGATAGGATTTAGAGACCTAAAACTCTTAAATTGACTACTAAATCATCATTACAAGCTCCCCGGAGGTGTTTCTTTTTGGTTCACAAAGAGGTGGATTCACGACCCCGAGGTAAAAATTCTGAGTCTCATAGCTCTTTGGCATTAATATTACTAATTTGTGCTATTCTTGTTGATTTGTGTTCATTTTTAGGTTTTCGATCATATTTTACTGCTGCCGGCTGCTGCTGCAAGAAAATTGAGGTTGCCGGAGACATGTGATGTCACCAACGGTATCACCCATGTCGCCAGAGACATTATTAATACCGCCGGTGGCATCACATTCCCCAAAGACCTCACTTTCTTGTAGGACCCTTTCTTTATGGTACCCAGAAAGCCATGTAGCCTGCCTACATATTGATGTCGCCAGCGACATCAGTGATGTCGTCGGCGCCATCAGCCATGTCACCAGCGACATCAATCATGTCACCGGCGGTATTAGCCGTATCGTCGGCGGCATGACTTTCTGGATAGCTATTTTTATTTCATTCGTTTCTGACCTAGTTTATTTTCCAAAACTAGGATACACAGTGCAATGATGGAGGTCCAAAACCTTCTGAAAATAGACCCCACCCCATAACATGTGGCATTTTCACTAATAATTCGATTAAAATAAAGATCGAGTCTAAAATTTGGTTAAAAATGGAATTTCCCGCAAACGCCGTTCAAATCTTATTCTAGCC
Source organism: Euphorbia pulcherrima (assembly GCA_947683365.1). Lineage (NCBI taxonomy): Eukaryota > Viridiplantae > Streptophyta > Magnoliopsida > Malpighiales > Euphorbiaceae > Euphorbia > Euphorbia pulcherrima. The sequence continues at coordinate 14,857,171 of CANTUS010000016.1, forward strand.
ATCCAACCGGACTTTATAATATTGTAAATAAAGTATGCCACATCCACGCTAACCCAGGTCTTGTTCGGTTTGCTAACTATACATGATTCATAAGGAATCTCGAATGATGTGCCATATCTGGACTAACCATCTTCTGCAGGTAGACGTGCGTCAGGCCTTTGGGTATTTTATTTATCGTATAGAAAAATGTACAGGATTTGGAAGCCTTATAATAATTTTATTTTCCGCACTTATTTTTAGATGACTGTAATGATTTATTCATCACCTCAACCGCCAGATAAAGGCAAAAACAACATAATAACTGAAAACATAAATAAATAGGATGGATTAAACCGATTAAGAAAGAATGAAGTATCTTAACTTGGCCTAATGAAAAATAGATAACATCATCCAAACTCGGAATCTCTACTTAAGGTATGGTCCAACCACCCTGTGGGAAAATCATACCAAAAATTTCCCAGTTGAGCTGAACCGGGAGGCGACTCTATTTTAAGTACGGGATTTCGATCTCATATCTTTTGAGCATTAAAATATGCTAAACCATTTTCCAATCACATCACTTGCATCCCCTGTTATTTTTAAAGAGGCCGGCCCACCAGCCTGGCCTCGCAGCCATCATATAGAACATCGTCCGCTCACAGTGGCGACTCCACTGGAGAGTGATCTCTTTAATGTTTTATCCTCACACGTATCGATAGTTCGGTAATTTTTAGGTGCCCTATTTTACCCTAAAAGTTCACGAAAGTATCACTCATCCCTTATTGGAATTGAGGATGCCTAGTGGGTGGATCACTCGTTTTAACCAACACGTAAACTCCTACGATCGCACCTATTTGGATAGTGGTTGAGTAACGCGGAATCAAGGTAAACGAGAACCTTCTACATCAACAACCCTATACCAAAGCCGCACTAGAAAAAGCCTTAGCATACCATTCCTTTAGGATCACCAGAACAAATAAAACATTTGGGATGCGCTTCTTTTGCCATTACCGGTGAAGAAGCCAAACTCCATCCTTCCAAAGAGGCGTTACGCAAGAGTTATAAGGATAGAAGAGGGACGATTTGCTTACTATGTGCTCCTTAATCATGCACCCCCATGCACCGGCTTCAAGAGCCAAAAATGAATCAACTTACCCTTACTACTTTCGGCCATGGAAGAAGTTTAGCAACATACGTAGGACTTCTCCTGTGCCTCCATCGCGTCACCATATATCACTATATGTGGCGCGAGATACAAATGTCCCACATATGTTGGAGGGATAACCCATCGCATCATCTCTAACCATACCTACGTGCAGCCATACATATCTCACACCGCTTCTAAAAATAAAAAAAAATACATGCCATCCATACCATTTACAACCCATTCATGGTCTGACCCACGGTTTATGATCCTAAACAGTCTTCCTCCCAAATTCGAACCTTCACATGTCTCTTCATCATAATGATAACTCTGTCTTGCCCAGAAAATATACCGGTCCTCCCCCCGCCTCAGAAATAACAGTTCACCCTCCATCTCTTGGGTCAGAGATCACCACTGCTATCATCTGGTTTCTGAACTCAGATCAATTCTGAAACATCATTCAGGAACTAATACATGTATCCGTCAAGAAAGCCCTAGGAAGTCAGAACTTCAACCAGGTCATGCGATCTCCGGGCATGACACCTAATAGTAACACACTCTAGCAATCACCGCTCTGCTTACCCCGAACAAAGGGAAGCAGCCCAAAGTCCAATTCTTCCATCATTCTTTAACACCTTGCCGACAACGTTGGTCACTCCATCATAGTTTAAAGTCCCTGCTACCCCGATGCCTCCTCAGTATGACCAGGTTATACAACATAAAGTTGAAGCCTTCTCGCATTAATTAGTAATAGCAGGCTGCAATCAGAAAGAGGAAAGGGTCCAATCAGAGGGAAACCAGGTCTTTCAAAACACTGACTCACCCATACCCCCACCTTAAATCATGGTGGACTAAAAGACCTCTCAGAAACTGGCACCAGCTGCTACTATTCAGCCAAACAATGGTCTTAAGTGTAGCATAAATCTATGGAAACTGCCGCTTAATGTAATCTTCACTGAATTGAGGGAAGCTGGCCTTCTCAAACCCCTTCGTGAATACAATCCTCCCACGAGAGAAGAAGGAAAAGGCTTTTACGGATATCACATGCTATCAGGTCACCACACTAATAAATGTAAAACTTTGATTCACACTATCCAACGTCTGGTAAAGGATAAGAAGATTATTGACCCTGAAAGAGCATCCAGCCCCTTACCAGAGTTTGGCGACCAGATACGGACGATTAATCTTAACTTTCCTAAACAAGAGAATGCACCATGAGATCTCATCAAGCCCATCTACTACGATGGTAAGGGAAAGTCTCGCTCCAACAGCAAGGATGAAGAGTCAATCGATGAAGAAGCCAAGGAGGTTGCGACCACCATGATCAAAGCCATGATAGTCTTAGCAAAGAAGCATGGTAAAAGTGAAAAAAAGAACCCAGTAATCAAGGCCATGAGGCAGTTCACTGAGGTCCTCATCGGGAAGCTAAGTCAAGTGAGAGGCACCTCGTCCAAATACCAAGCACAATGAGACTCAGCTTGCCACCGACATTAACACCGAAGACCCTTCGCCTATGGAGGATGAAAAGCCTTGATTTGTAATCCTTAGAGTTTATACTTTTTAGGTGCCAAACCTTGAGCTCCACGAACAACTTCTATTTTCCTTATTTATGTCATGCCTCTACCATTCGATCCATGCATTCATATGAGCATGCGCATGATGCTTCAAGTATTCAGGATATTTTACTGAATGAAATTAATCTGAGTACAAATGAAGGCTCTTATGTGGTAATCAAATCCAATAATTTAATTCCTGTCAAACACATGTAAGATAATAAAGTGCTTAAAGACCGCGATAATGCTTTTGCTTGGTCCCTAGATCAATAGTTAGATTATTCAATGCCATGGGTCTCTTCTAGAATTAACTCAGCAACCCCATAATGGTACACCTTTAAGCTACCAAAGAAGTATCAACTGGTCCCCTGAAATGGGAAATTGTGGCATACACCCGCCAACGACTGATGAAACCCAACCTCCATCAAATAAACACCGTAATCGAATCTCAGACCAATGTCACTGCCAAAGAAATGACCAAATTCGTAGAGAAACACATCTTCACCCAATATAAATTAACCTGCATCAAACCTCTCGACCAACAAAGATTAGGGGGCAACCACCCCCTAGAGCATCAAGTCTGAGGGCAAGCACCTTCATCCCACAAGCCACAAAGATGAGCGTACAACCGATGTCGTGATCAACTTGCCAAATAAACCAACAAAATAAATTACCACTTCACCTTTCAAAGGCACCAAGTAAAAGGCCCTCGAACCAAATATCACTTGTTCAAAACCCTCCACCACCGGTACAAGGGGAAAATTCAGGCCTAAACGGGAAGGGTTGTATGAATCGTAGATTAAAGGAGCAATCAGAATAGCAATCAGAATGGCAATCGAACCAATCACGAACCAATCAAGAAGGCTCTGTGTAAGCGCCAAAACTCCTACAAACTAAACACCTTGCAATATGGTCAACCAAAATTAAAACAAGGTTACCCGATGTAACTTTGAATGTCAGAATGAATTGGGTAATCCAGGCGAAAACCAAACAGACACTAAGGATGTTAGAGAATCTGCAAAGCCACAACCAAGCACACAACAGCAAATTAGATACCCAATGCCCTCACTAAGAGTCATAGACCCAGCACTGAAGCGTCTGAGACCTTCTGATACTGATGTTAATAAAAAGTTCAAATCAAGTTGAGAAGGCTGCCATGTGACTGAAGATGGTACCAAATGAGCAGGGCTATTAAAGTCATGAGCACAGGCAAGAGCGAGTTCATCAATCTAGTCAATCAGGATAGGCTTAACCATTATCAGGTCTAAATAAAAGAAATAAATCAGAAAAGCGGCACACCAAAAAATATATATAATAATTGCCTTCCTTTCAATCTTCTACTGATCGGATAAATATTAGGGTGACACCCGACGGTCGGTATCCTGCAAACTGGCCTTATAAAATTTAAGGGATAAGTCAATATCACCTGCTAAACTGAAAACCCGAAAAGGGTGGTTCAAATAAAAATTAGGGCACGAGAGAAAAACAGTGAGATGTTAACTTAAAAACCTTTAAAAGCTGGTTAACACCAGGGGTTCCATTAATGGAAATGATTGCCAACATCTTGTACTCAAATTAGATTCACTCGATAAAAGTGTCTTTGGTACTGAAACCTCTATGTTTGTGATTGTATGAATGTTTGGCGATCGAGTGATGGAAACATCGCAAGTAAGCTTAATCAAAGACGCTTCGAGGTCATTAGTGTAAAAAAAATCCGGATAGACTAAAAACATCTAGGTCTATGCAAAAGTCGGAATAAGTCCACTAGGTTAAAAAACCGAAAGGGCAGTCTATACAAATGTTAGAGTCATGATAGAGCCCGAATTTCTCCAGTTCCCTCCAATCTACATTCCCCAGGCTCCGCAGGAAACCCCATAGCTGTTAAGTGTGGCTCACCATAGTAGAATTTGAAGAAATGGCCGAATCTGTATTTCTGGGAAGTTGATGTTGCTGGCGATATGGGTGATGCCGCCGGCGACATGGACTGTTTTAGGCGATATCAGTTGATGCCGCTAGCGACATGGGTATAGGCGATTTTGAGATGATGCACCTAGCGATAAGAATCATACCACCAGCGGCATGGAGTTAATTTTTTGGGCGGCATCAGAAGCAATCTCATCACTTCAGACCTGTACAAAACCTGTAAACAATCTTGTACTCCATTTCTAATACCTTTTCATACTGCAATCCATTTTTACTCAAAGTAAAAAGCCCGAAGGCACAAACCATTCAAATATCCCAAACATCTAGCCTACCAAACCAAAACCCAACAACAAATCCCAATTATTCAAACCCCAATGTATCGAGGGCACAAGCTAAAATCCGAAATTAAAAAGCAAAATGAAAGTATAAATCTAGGCATGCCCGCCACCGCCGGGCGAATGAGATAAAACATCCTCGGGGCTTACTAGCCAATCACCAATCTCATCCTCATCTTCCACCCTGCCTTCTATCATAGGCACGCTGCTTGACTCCCTGACATCTTTACTCCTCTACGACTAGTGCTATCGGGGTGCACATGATCCAAGTTTTACTTGCTCCTCTGCTCCTAAGCAGTAGCCTCCAGCTGACCCTTAAGGTCGCTCACACGATGTTAGAGTTCTACAATCTCCTCCTCGTATCTCCGCCGATCTGCATCGACGTCTGACAAGGAAAGGGCCAAGAAATCCTACAAACTAAGGAAAATGTCAATAATACACTTCATTCATAGCATCCATACATGCACCTTATTTTAACATGACAAAAACAAGGGATATACCTGAACAAGAAGAGATTGCCCGATAAGCATGTCCCAGAGAGCAAAATTATTCTCTATAAGTTCCTCTACATGACTCCGCACTACCTGAAAAATCCAAAAGATGAATCATTAACCACCCGCATCCAAGGGTAGACAAGAAAGCAACCATCAGGCCTTACATAAGTAGTGCTTTCTGGCATAAAGATCAGAGCATGCCGGCTCGGGCCTATGTTCCTGGGTTGGAACTTGCCTCGGGAATTCATCAGCTGGAATCGGATCTCCATCGAGTTGACCAAACCCCCTTCTACGAAATTTATCCCCTCAAGTACACCATAATACCGCGTCCCACTCTGGTTGTCCAGACCTCGCTTCCTGGTAGGTTCTTGAAAAGCACGAAAAACTCACATAAGCAACATTCCTAAACCCAAACAATTGTAAATCATGCACATAAACGCAATCATACCTTAAAAGAGTGCTGCCCCCCTTAGGACATTGGTGCACTCCCGCCAGCTACATCCGTGCCTACCTCGTCCTCCCCCTCAGGCTCGATCCCAACATTGCCTTCAATCTTCTCCTCTTCCTCTTCTTCCTCCTCCTCCTCAACATCAACTGTCCCTTTGAGCTTCCTCTTCTCCTCATGCATCCTCTTCTTGTTGTGAAACTCGATCGTATCATTATCCTAGATCCAAGGGCAAATGGGTAAAAGGCGCTGCTAGCGATGCTCGTAGAGGCTAGGGACACTAGGGATCACTCAGCCGTTCCCCTCGATATAGTCAGCTTTATCAACCTTAGATGTGATCACCAGATGGGGCCACTATAAACCCTTGGAAGGATCAGCGGGCATAGGCCTAGCAACAATGGGGAGCAGCCTCCAGCCCCGAACGCGCTCCCCTAAGTACTACTGCTGGGATAGAGGGCACTCAATCACAAACCGATGGTCATCCACCTCTCTCCTGACCCTCACAACTTCCAACAGGTTCTCTATCCCATCAAATGGGTCCAGAATAAGCTGTACCAACAATCAACCAAAACAACCAATATAAGTTCATAAACATTTTTTATTTTGTTCTAAGTGTAAAAATAAGGACTAAATAAAAAATTGCATACCGAGCTCAATCGCACACTCCTCAAGACCTCCATGTACTTCATGGGGTACTTGGCCTTTCCGCCAAGACCACCACACCAACGGGTAAGGAAATAGGAACCCAACTGCATGGTCTTCTTAAACTTGATCGGCAGGAGGATCTGATGCTCAAAAGCCCAAGCCTGCACAAGTAGCAATTGGTCAGCTTAAATAGTAAATGAGACGTGCACAATCAAGTAAAATACTTCTAAGAAGATATCCCTGGAGTAGCAGATGTTAGAGGCGAAGGGCCTTCCCCTTCTTTCGAGCACCCGCATCTAGCCCGTGGTACATCTATGCCAAGACGGCCCTCGGCCAATTCTTCTTCCTAATGCCTGCCACATCCTCCATGGTAGATGTTAACCTATAGTTGATCTTGCTCCCCGAGATCGAAAAAAATAGCACGGTGAGCAAGGAAATCACGAAGGAGCGGATGCAAGCGTCTCTCTCATCCTCAGGTACCACATCTGCCCTAGTCCAGTGTTGGTGCAACTCACCATAAGATAGCCGCCCTAAGACGGGCTTCAAACCAAACAGCTCCTTCACCCGCCTTACCACAGGCCTCTTGATGTGATATTTATCTATATAGGCATCGAAGTGAATGACCTCGTCCATCCAGGAAAGCCCGGTCATAGCTACAATGTTAGAGGGCATAATTGTCACTTCCCTAAATGAGAAGTGAAAGGTGTGGGTGGTTTCAGACCACCTCTTTGTAAGGGCTGTCATAGCCGTATGGGAGAGCTTGGGCATTAGCATTGGCATAATTCGGGCCAAGTCCCCAAAACCCATCTCGTTAATGGCTAGTGCAAGCTTAGGGTCCTTTTCCAAAATATGGTACCACCACTCACCGATGGTGTCCATACCTCCAGTATAAGTTAGTCCATGCGGCTGTAAAAATCAAAAACAAAATAGATAAGTCCCTATTTATTTTCTCATCATTGGAACTTGATGGAAGGCTGCTGATGTCACTTCTGTTAGAAGCGATGTCACCGGCAACATCACTCCATACCGCTGGCGGCATGGATGATGTTGCTGGCGACATCAATTTAATTAAAAGTGACATCACGCCTCCTTAGGCCTTTTGGCAAGGCCTGATGCCGCTGGCGATATCACTCATGTTACCGGTGACATTATAACCTGCGGGCAGAACCTGTTTTCCCTAAAAATTGCATTCATCGCTCCAAAACCACAACAATCACAATTAATCGAACCATAAGCCAGTGAAAATCGAACCTAAAACATGCAATATCAGTTTGTAATCAATCTATTTCATGCTTATGACTCCTATCATGGCACGATTTTGAGCCTAGGGCCAAATCAAAACTCAACCTAAAAAGAAAAAATTTAGGTTTTACAGGAATACCTGGACATAGCAGAGGTGCTTTTCCTTCTCTGGGGTTAGGCTAGTGATGGGGGAATTAATCCTGTATCCATACATCTTGGTCATCTCCTTCAAGCCGTAGGCAGCAGGAACCGAGAGAATTTTCAGCCCCTCGACGGAGGAATCAGGCAAATTCTCCCTAGCCTTAGCAGATTTTCCCTTGAAAGCCTTGGCAATTCTCTTCATGATTGGAATGATGGAGAAAATAAAAGATTTGGAGAAGAATGGAACAAAGGAGGTACGGTTTCTGTATGTGCAGAATGACGAAGAGAAAGGAGTTTTACTTCCTTTTAAACTGTCATGTTGAATTTAAGGAGTTTTAATTTATCTGAAACAGCCCATTCATGTCGCCGGCAGTATCACTCCATACCGCCAGCGACATCCATCATGCCATCGGTGACATCACCCGCTTTAATTTGAATTTTGAGTATGTTGACCAGTCAAAGCTGCCACGTGGCATTCATGTCGTCATCGGTATCACTCCATACCGCCACCGACATCAGTTATGCCACCGGCGATATCACCTCCTTCAATTTCAATTTTGAATTTATTTGACCAGTCAAAGCTACCACGTGACATTCATGCCACCGGCGGCATCATTCCTTACCGCCAGCGACATAACCTCCTTCAATTCAAAAATTGTTTGACTAGTCAAAACTGCCACGTGGCACCCATGCCGCCGGTGGCATCGCTCCATACCGCCAGTGGCATCATTCATGTCTCCGACGATATCAGACATCTCCATGCCTTTTTTTCAGCCATCCTCAGTAAAACCTCGACTCTAGCACTGACATCCAAGAACCTGTACAAAGCCACAATCGAAAACCCAATACACTCATCCTGTACGTTACCCAAAGATTACGGCATGACCCGCTACATGTCAATCATTGGGTTCATCCCCAGAACGCCAACTGGAGGTCCCTGATACAATCTTTGTATGTATCATCCTTCGGGTTCACCCCAGAACACCAACTGAAGGTCCCTGATACAGTCTCCGCATGTATCACCCTTCGGGTTCACCCCTAGAACGCCAACTGAAGGTCTCTGATACAGTCTCTATATGTATCACCCTTTAGTTTCATCTCCAGAACGCCAATTAAAGGCCCCTGATACAGTCTCTCTGGGTATAACCTTTAGGTCCAGAATGCCAACTGAAGGTCCCTGATACAGTCTCTGTACGTATCAACCTTCGGGTTCACCCCAGAATGCCAATTGAAGGTCCTTGATACAGTCTCTGCACGTATCACCCTTTGGGTTTACCCTAGAACGCCAACTAAAGGTCCCTGATATAGTCTTTGCACGTATCACCCTTCGGGTTTACCCTAGAATACCAACTGAAGGTCCCTAATACAGTCTCTATACTTATCACCCTTGTTGGTTCACCCTTCAAACCCCAACTGAAGGTCCCGGCATGACCCTGTACATGTCATCTTTGGGTTCACCCCTCTAAAATTGTAATATGACCCAGGACTACACTCCACAATCCATAAAATGCAAGTCCAACCAAGGGACAATCTCTCTATGAAACATAAGTCCGACCAAAGGACAATCTCTCCATAAAGCATAAGCCCGACCAAGGGGCAACCACTCCGTAAAGCACAAGTCAGACCAAAGGATAATCTCTATGCAAAGCGCAAGTCCGACCAAAGGACAATCTCTCCACGAAGCACAAGTCCGACTAAAGGACAATCTCTCCACAAAGCACAAGTCTGACCAAGGGATAATCTCTCCACAAAGCATAAGCCCGACCAAGGAGCAACCAATCCACAAAGCACAAGCCCGACCAAGGAGCAACCAATCCACAAAGCACAAGTCCGACCAAAGGACAATCACTCCGTAAAGCACAAGTCCGACCAAGGGACAATCACTCCGTAAAGCACTAGTCCGACCAAAGGACAATCTCTCCACAAAGCGTAAGTCCGACCAAAGGATAATCTCTCCACGAAGCATAAGTCCCACCAAAGGACAATCTCTCCACAAAGTATAAGTCCGACTAAGGGATAATCTCTCCATAAAGTATAAGCCTGACCAAGGGGCAGCCAATCTATAAAGCATAAGTCCGACCAAAGGATAATCACTCCGTGAAGCATAAGCCTAACTAAGGAGGAACCACTCCGCAAAGCACAAGCCCGGCCGAGGGACAATCTCTCCACAAAGCATAAGCCTGACCAAGGGGCAACCACTCTACAAAGCACAAGTCCGACCAAAGGACAATCTTTTCATAAAGCGCAAGTCCGACCAAAGGACAATCTCTCCACGAAGCATAAGTCCGACCAAAGGTCAATCTCTCCACAAAGCACAAGTCCGACCAAGGGACAATCTCTCCATAAAGTATAAGCCCAACCAAGGGGCAACCAATCCATAAAACACAAGTCCGACCAAAGGACAATCACTCCACAAAGCACAAATCCGACCAAGGGACAACCACTCTGGAAAGCACAAGTCCGACCAAAGGACAATCTCTCTGCAAAGCACAACTCTAACCAAAGGACAATCTCTCCATGAAGCATAAGTCCGACCAAAGGACAATCTCTCCATAAAGCATAAGTCCGACCAAGGGATAATCTCTCCATGAAGTATAAGTCCGACCAAAGGACAATCTCTCCATAAAGCACAAATCCGACCAAGGGACAATCTCTCTATAAAGAATAAGCCCAACCAAGGGGCAACCAATCCACAAAGCACAAGTCCGACCAAAGGACAATCACTCCATAAAGCATAAGTCCGACCAAGGGACAACCACTCCACAAAGCACAAGTCCGACCAAAGGACAATCTCTCCGCAAAGCATAAGTCTAACCAAAGGACAATCTCTCCATAAAGCATAAGTCCGACCAAAGGACAATCTCTCCATAAAGCATAAGTCCGACTAAGGGATAATCTCTCCATAAAGCATAAGCCCAACCAAGGGGCAACCAATCCACAAAGCACAAGTCCGACCAATGGACAGTCACTCTGCAAAGCATAAGTCCGACCAAAGGACAATCTCGCCGTAAATCGCAAGTCCGACCAAAGGACAATCTCTCCATAAAGCATAAGTTCGACCAAAGGACAATCTCTCCATAAAGCACAAGTCCGACCAAAGGACAATCTCTCCACAAAGCTCAAGTCCCACCAAGGGACAAACTCTCCATAAAGCATAAGTCCGACCAAAGGACAAACTCTCCATAAAGCTCAAGTCCGACCAAGGGACAATCTCTCCGCAAAGTATAAGTCTGACCAAGGGACAACCGCTCTGCAAAGTATAAAGTCCGACCAAGGGACACTCTCTTCGCGAAGCATAAATCCGACGAACAGGGCAATCACTCCACAAGGCACAAGTCCGACCAAGGGGCAAAAAAGTCATCCATCAAGTATCATTCCTATCCCTTGCTCTTTTGTATGATCATACTGACCTATGGCAGTGGTGATCCTCCGAGGGGCAGGTTGTAAGCACGGGATTTTACAGCCCCTCTGGCGAGATGATGATGACGTGTACCTGATTTTGATGCCTCAATATAAAAGTTCTCTTTAGAATTTTTATTACCAGTATAATGTTCCTTGCAAATTTTGGACTTGGTAGAATCTGGTTCAGTGTGGCCAATAACGCGTTCGGTAGGAGCTTGAATCAATGATTTACACCCAAATTAAAAATACCCATTAAAATATCATTAAAATTTAAAAAAATGCATTTTGACCCACTTTTTGCGACTTTTTAGGCTCCTGGGCTTGTTGGCTGTCGGCTTGCCGAAGCCTGATGCCACTAGCGGCATCACCATGCAGCCGGCGGCATCACCCAAAACGGGCCCCTGTATAGACAGCTTTTTTACCACTTTTGGTGGAATTAGTCAAAAAGGTCTCGAAAACCACCCCAATGTGCCTATAAAAACACACCTTAGGCTGAAATTAGGGAGGTAGAGGGGGATTCGAAATTAGAAGAGGCTGAAATTAGAGGGGATTTTTTTGGAAAAATTTAAGCTTAGAATGAGAAAGTAGATTTTATTGAGATAAGAATTAGAAAAGGTAGGAAAAAGGATTCTAATCCATTTTTCCTAGTTTTTCTCCTTTGAACTCTCTGATTGTAATCTTAAAATCAATAGGTCTTTAAGTTAAAATTAACTTGATAGGATTTAGAGACCTAAAACTCTTAAATTGACTACTAAATCATCGTTACAAGCTCCCTGGAGGTGTTTCTTTTTGGTTCACGAAGAGGTGGATTCACGACCCCTAGGTAAAAATTCTAAGTCTCATAGCTCTTTGGCATTAATATTACTAATTTATGCTGATTCTTGTTGATTTGTGTTCATTTTTTATGTTTTTGGTCATTTTTTACTGCTACCCACTGCTGCTGTAAGAAATTGAGGTTGCCGGAGACATGTGATGTCGCCGACGGTATCACCCATGTCGCCAGAGACATCACTGTTACCGCCGATGGCATCACATTCCCTAGAGACCTTACTTTCTTATGGGACCCTTTCTTTATAGTAACCAAAAAGCCATGTAGTCTGCCTACATATTGATGTCACCAGTGATATTAGTGATGTCACCGGCGGCATCAGCCATTTCACCAGCGACATCAACCATATCGCTGGCGGCATCAACTGTATCGTCGGTGATATGACTTTCTGGATAGCTATTTTTATTTCGTTCATTTCTGACCTAGTTTATTTTCTGAAACTAGGATACACAGTGTAACGATGGAGGTCCAAAACCTTCTGAAAATAGACCCCACCCTATAACATGTGGCATTTTCACTAAAAATCCGATTAAAATAAAGATCAAGTCTAAAATTTAGTTAAAAACAGAATTTCCCGCAAACGTCGTTCAAATCTCATTCTAGCCATCCAACCGGGCTTTATAATATTGTATATAAAGTATGCCACATCCATGCTAACCCAGGTCTTTTTGGGTTTGCTAACTATACATGATTTATGAGGAATCTTAAATAACGTGCCATATCTGTACTAACCATGTTCTGCAGGTAGATGTGCGTCAGGCCTTTGGGTATTTTATTTATCGCATAGAAAAATGTACAAGATTTGGAAGCCTTGTAATAATTTTATTTTTTGCACTTATTTTTAGATGACTGTAATGTTTTATTCATCGCCTCAACTACCTGATAAACGCGAAAACAACATAATGACTAAAAACACAAATAAATAGGATGGATTAAACCGATGAAGATAGAATGAAGTATCTTGACTTGGCCTACTGAAAAATAGATAACATCATCCGAACTCGGAATCTCTACTTAAGGTATGGTCTAACCACCCGATGGGAAAATCATACCAAAAATTTCCCGGTTGAGCTGAACTGGGTGGCATCTATGTTTTAAGTACGGGATTTTGATCTCATATCTTTTGAGCATTAAGATATGCTAAACCATTTTCCAATCACATCACTCGCATCCCCTGTTATTTTTGAAGAGGTCGACGCAACGGCCTGGCCTCACAGCCACCGTGTAGAACGTCGTCCGCTCACAATATGTTTTGTTCTCTTATAATAAACTGATTTTTTACAAAGATGAATACCAGACTGAGAATCACAGTTTATACTAACATTATCCTGTAAAATTCCAAGTTCAAAAATAATGTCTTTCAACCACAGTACCTCTTTAATTGCTTCTGTTAAAGGAATGTATTCAGCCTCTGCAGTGGATAAGGCAACCACATGTTGCAAGCAAGATTTCTAGCTAATTAAATTTCCACCAAAAGTAAAATAGTAACCTGATACAGATCTTCTTTTATCAAGATCTGTAGCATAATCAAAATCATAGTATTCCTCAATACTGATTCTGTTACTTTTGGCAGACTTATAAACTAGACACATAGATGAACTGCCTAAAAGATACCTAGCAAGCCATTTCACAGTAGACCAATGCATTTTTTAAGGGTTACTCATGAATCTCCTGACAAGACTTACATATAGGCAATATAAGATCTAGTGCACACCATAAAGTACATGAATGAGCTAACAACATTTTGATAGGGGGCATTGGACATAAATTCAGATTCACTCTTATCTAAAGGTTTTGGACTCATAGACAGTTTAAACTGGGCTCCGATAGGTGTACTAATAGGCTTATTAGTATTTAACTCAAAATTCTTTATCAATATAATCTTTTTGAGTTAAAGTTAATATGCCTTGACTTCTGTTTCTAAATATATCAATCCCTAAAATTCTTTTAGCTGTCCCTAGATCCTTCATTTCAAATTCAGATTTAAGTTTTGACTTTAAATTGTTAATTTTAGTCTTAGCTTCACATGCAATTAACATATCATCAACATACAAGAGCAAATATATGTAATGACCATTAATAAGTTTATTGAAATAGACACAAGGATCAAATTTGCTTCTATGAAACTTGAGTTTTAACATGTATTGGTCAAATCTTAAATACCATTGCCTGGGGGACTGCTTAAGACCATATAAGGATTTTTTAAGCAAACAGACTTGACTTTCACAACCTTTAACAACAAAGCCTTCAGGCTGACACATACATAATTTATCATCTAAATTGCCATGTAAAAAAGCAGTTTTCACATTAAGCTGTTCAAGTTCTAAGTCAAACAAAGCAGTCAAAGATAGTATTAGCCTAATGGAAACATGTTTAACAACAGGGGAAAATATTTTTTGATAGTCAATTCCCTCAATCTGAGAGAATCCTTTAGCAATAACTTTGGCCTTAAATCTCTCAGATTTAACACTAGGTATTGCAGGTTTCTTCCTAAATACCCATTTACAACCTATAACTCTTTTACCTTCAGGTTTAGGTACTAAGGTCCAAGTCTTATTCTTAGCTAGAGACTCCATTTCATCATTCATAGCACTCAACCATTTACTACTATCTTTACTGTTCATAGCTTCAGAATAAGACTTTGGTTCATTAGACTCTAGACTAACAGTAGCAAGCATAGTAAAATCAGCCAATTAGAGTAATTACAATCATAGATCACATAATCATTAAATTTAGAAGGAAATATAGATTCTTTCATAGGTCTAGATGTATTGTTATCATGATTGTGATTAACTTCATCATTGACAGTAGTGTAATCTTCATTCAAATTATCAGTTTGATTATCTAGATTATCATTAAAAATAGCTTGATTTTCTTCCTGAGGTGGTTCAATATTAACATTGGGCTCATTAACTCTTCTTTCAAAGTTAGTGAGCTCTACCTCAAAGGGAAAATTATCCTGCTGTAATATGTCAGAGTTTTCATTAGTATCCTTATAAAAAACATTTTCATTAAAGACTAAATTTCTGCTAATAACCATTTTATGTTCAGTGATAGACCAAAGTTTATAGCCTTTAATGCCATTAGGATAACCAATAAAGACACATTTCTTAGCTCTTGGGTCAAGTTTTGACTCAATAATGTGAACATAGGCTATACTACCAAATATTCTAAGGTTACTGTAATTCAGAGGTTTCTTATACCATATCTCATTAGGACATTTAAATTCATGGTCGAGCTAGGAGTCCTATTAATGAGATAACAAGCAGTAGCGGCAGCTTTTGCCCAAAATCTATGACTTAAGCCTGATTCAATAAATAGACATCTAACCTTATTAAGGATGGTTCTATTGTACCTCTCAACAACACCATTTTGCTAAGGGGTGTAGGCACATGTCCTATGTCTCAATATTCCATTTTTAGCACAATACTCATTAAATTCAGTATTTATAAATTCTAGACCATTATTAGTTCTAAGAGTTTTAATCCTAGACCCAATTTGATTCTCAACTAAAGCTTTCCATTATAGAAATTTATCAAATACTTCAGATTTATTTTTAAGAAAATATATCCAAATTTTCCTTGAGAAATCATCAATAAAAGTCATAAAATATTGACAATTAGAAAGAGACATAGGAATATATGGAGATCCCCACAGATCACTGTGGACATAATCAAGGCAAGCCTTAGACTTAATAAGAGAAGAGGTAAAATTCTGTTTATAAGTCTTGCCCAAAGTACAGATTTCACAAAAATCTAAATTGATAGAATTTGGCAAACTTAAAGAATCATTGTTCTTAAGGGATTCAAGCGCCTTAAGACCAACATGACCTAACCTTTTATGCCAAAGAACAGACTTATCAAAATTAGACACCACATCAGCAGAACCAACACAGACAGACCCATCAAAATAATACAGACCACCAAATAATTTGCCTCTTGCTAAGCATCTTGAATTTTTAATGACATTAAGAACTCCACCTTGAGCATTAAATTCAAATCCCTTTTTATCTAAGTGACTGAGAGAAATTAGGTTCCTTTTAATATTAGGTACATGTCTCACTTCAATTAGATATATAGGTTTTCCATTATGATCAATTAATTGGATTTTACCAATTACCATGACATTACAGGTTGAGTCATTGCCCATCAGTACCTTACCTTCATTAATATACTGATATTCAATGAACCATTCCTTTCTGGATGTCATGTGAAAGGTACATCCAGAATCTAAAATCCAAGACTCAAGGTCCCTAGACTGGCCAATAGTTAGAGCCTCTATGTCATTAACTTCAGCAACATTGTTATTAGATCTATTATTTTTATTGTCTGTAGGAGGAGGTAAACCACTTAACCTGATTCTACAAAACCTTTTAGTGTGACCTTTCTTATTACAGTAGAAATAGATGTACTCTTTCCTAGGTTTACTAGGTTCATTTTGAGTCCCATTGTTAGTGGAATTATTACCAGTTTCTTGCTGATTGGTCTTACCTTTTGATTTATTAGACTTAGAGTTACCAGACTTCTTACCCTTAACAAACAAACCTTCACCAACTTGACTTTTAGATTTATCATTTTTAAGTTCAAGTTCTTTCATTTTAAGGGCAGAAATGATATCATTAATAGTTAAATTCTCCCTACCATATTTTAGAGCTTCTTTTAAAGTCTTAAACTTATCAGGCAAAGAATTTATCAAAAGAATGGTCTGGTCTTTATCTTCAATTTTAACTCCAGCACTATCAAGTTCTATGATGATTTTCAGTTTTCATCAACACTCTTTTGAGAGTTCATTCTAAAAGTAAACAATTGTTCCTTCAAATAAGCTTCCTTAGCAGTATTTGAAGTCAGAAACAATTCATCAAGTTTAGCCATTAGAGATACAGCATCATTATAGCCTCTAACTCTCATAAGAATGTTGTCAGTTAGATTTAAAACAATTGTAGAGAAAGCCATATCCATGATTTCATCTTTCTCATAATCAGTTAAAAAATCAAGCAAAGAATTCTTACCTTGTAAAGCCTTGTGACACTTAGTTTGAGTTAAAACAGCTTTCAATTTTTGTTTTCAAATAAAATAGTCACCTTTTCCATCAAGTTTTTCTAAAGAAACTTTAGCAATAGACATTTTGAAAGACAAGAAAAAGACTAAACATAGAAACAAATAACTGAAAGGAAAATAGAGAACTAGAGAAAACCTAAAACAATCAGAGATAAGAGAGATCCTATAAGAAGCTCTACATAAGCTCACAAAGATACAGAGACAATCAAGAAGAGAGCAAACAGGCAATTTCTCAAGTAAACTATCAAGATTATCAAACACAATGTCAAGTTTATCAAACAAATAAAGAAAGATATCACGAACAATCAGCTTAAAATCATTAACAGGATTTATAATCATGCAAAGACTACAGAGTAGATGCATAAAGAATCCAAAAAAATTCTTACCGAGATGCAACTTCTTACTAAAGAAGCCCTTTCTTTAATAGTGATTAAGGAATATCAGGATTAAAGAAAAGAAGAGATTACAGTGATGAAGAAATTTCTTTCTTAGCTAAACCGAGTTTCAATCATTACCTTTGAGAAGCAATCATGAGAGAAGGCAAGAAGTTTCCTTCAATGTCTTCTTAAAAAAGAATTTTTTCTCGCAAAGAACAATCAAACAAAAAAAAATTAGCAAGACACAGAAATTTACAAGCTACTGTAAAAAAAATCTCAGAAGACACAGAACAATGATATACATAGCAGAAAAGAAACCCTTTTTCTTTAATATATTGCATGCGAAAAAAAGACAATTTCAGTAAATCGAACAGATAACAAAAAAATCAAAAGAAATTAAATCTTTTGAAAAACGTTATCAGAGATCTGAAATAACTGAAAGTTTTCAGAGATCTGAAATAACACAAGCAAGAACAAAAAAGAGTCTAAACCAGTATATCAAAGAAATGAAACATGCAGCCCTAGAAATCGAATCTAGAGGCTCTGATACCACATGTGATGCTTAGAATATCATATTTTCAGGTTCTAAACAAATAATACAGCATTCAAGATTAGTGGAAACATAAACAACACAGATTTTTTATGTGCTTCAACCACCCCTTATTTTAAAAGGAAAACCCTGTGAAGGGCTGATGTCAATGCACGGGAGAAGGAGAGAAGCTTTATTGATGGCTCTTAAGGCGCAAAAGGGAAATTGTTTTACAGATAATGAAAACTGAAAAAACTTAAGAACCCTAAAACAGAAAACCTAAAAACCTAGAAAGTAAACGCACAAAAATTACAAGCATACAGAAATCTGTAAAGTAGGGTTCTATATATAGCACAAAAGGATGGAGAGATATCACCGCTTCAAATCAGACGCATCAGAGTGAAGATCAGGGATAAATCACAGCCATGCAAAATCTCAGACGAGAAAGAAAGCAAGAAGTTTAAGGCGGCTACCAAAGAGAGAAAAGCTAAAGAAAATAAAACCCTAAAGAATTATACAGCTTTATATACGAAAAAGGTTAAACCGAACTTTAAAAGGCAAATAAGCCTAAAATAGACTAAGAGCATAGGGACAATCCAGAAATAACTCTTACCCACTACATAAAAAAATTTACATGCTCTTATCTTTTTGTTAATTTGTTTGTATTTGTAGTGTTCTTAATTACAGAAATTGCAAATATGATCTTATTATAGAGATGATCATTTACTTTTTTCATTTGCTTCTTGAACCTTCCTTTTGTCATGATCTGTTTATTGTACGACACCGTGATAAGTGTTAAATTATTTGATGTGACCCTTGTTATTAAATTATTGATATAGGGTCCACCTCCTTAATAATTTAATGTAATATGTTTTCTACTTTTTTACCTGTCATTATTATTTTCTGTAAAATATTTCTTACCTATTTACCATTCTTACCATTGGATTTCTCTATAAATAGGAATTCAATTTCTTCATTTTCATATATCTCAGAAATAAGAAATAAAAGTTTCTCTCAAATTCTCTCTCTGCTTTCTCTCTTTATTGTTTCAATATCCTTGCATATATAGTCGATTTCTAACACGTTATCAGCACGAGCTTGCTCTAATCAACTGAGGATATCACCAAATAAATCCTAAGTAAGGCATAATTATTTTATTTTCTATAAATATATATAATTCTTAATATGTCTAATATCAAAAGTTTAGAATTTACTCCTCTTGATGTATCGGGAAAAAATTATCTTACTTGGGTGCTGGATGCAGAAATACATCTAGAATCGATGGGTCTTAAGAATACTATTATTCAAAATAATAATCTTGGATCTCAGTATAAGGCAACAGCTCTAGTTTTTCTCCGCCGGCATCTTGATGAATCACTTCAATCAGAATATTTGACTGTCAAAGATCCTGCAGATCTTTGGAAACAATTAAAGGAGAGGTATGAACACCTAAAGAAAATATCTCTACCAAATGCCCAATATGAATGGATAAACTTAAGGCTACAAGATTTTGAATCTGTCAGTGCATATAATTCTAAACTTTTTCAAATTACATCCACATTAAGATTATGTGGAAAGGAAATAACTGATGAGGATTTACTGGAAAAGACATATTCTACTTTTCATTTGAATAATATGGTATTACAGGAACAATACAGAGCAAAAGACTATAAGAAATATAGTGAACTAATTACTGCTCTTCTCCTAGCAGAACAGAGAAATCAACTCCTGTTAAAAAACCATGAACTACGACCTACCGGAACAAATCCATTCCCTGAAGCGAATGCGATAATTCATAATAATTTTAATGGATGCGGCCGCAGAAATGGTCGTGGTCGTGGTCAAGGTAGAGGTCGTGGAAATGGGCGTGGTAGAGGATATAATAATAACAATTTCCACCAGAAGTGGAAATATATAAATAATAATAATAGCAATAATTTCCACTCGAAGTGGAAAAATACAAATAACCACCAGAAGTGGAATAATCAAATTGAAAGATTTGATAAAAGAAAAAAAAAGTCAAAATGATGAAAATAAATACCATAGATGCGGTATGACTGGTCATTGGTCAAGAACTTGTAGAACCGCTAAACATTTGGTAAACTTATACCAAGCCTCTCTCAAGAAATATGCGGAACCAGAAACCAATTTCATATTGGATGATAATACCCCAAATAATGAGCCTATTGATGTCCCCAATATGGAGATGGATGATTTTCTGTTACCCAGCACCAGTGGCAAAGAAAAATTTGAATAATTAGTCCATATATTTTGCTTAATTAATATATTGTAACTTTTATGTTATTATTAGTTTGCTTTTGTTATTGCTGCTTAATGTACTTTTTATACAATGTTTATTTATAAATAAATAATAATGCATCTTTCATTTGTTCAATGAAGAAAATGAATTCTTTCCCGGTATTATATGACTTGAAGGAAAATGAAGGAAATTTATGTATTGTAGATAGTGCCACCACCCATACTATTCTCAAAGAGGCAAGATATTTTAATATTCTTAAAAAGGGTGAAACTGTTGTTACCACAATATCGGGACAAACAAAAATGATTGAAGGCTCCGGAAGAGCTAGTATTATATTACAAAGGGGAACAAAACTTATTATAAATAATGCATTATTTTCCCCGAATTCTCACAGAAATTTATTAAGTTTTAAAGATATTCGCAGAAATGGATATCATATTGAAACTGTGAGCGAAGACAATAAAGAATGTCTTTATGTTACAAAAATAATTTCAAGTAAGAAATGTATACTTGAAAAATTTTATACTCTTTCATGTGGCTTATACTATACATATATTAATATGATTGAGGCCAATTTAACTATAAACCAGAAGTTTATAGATTCAAATACTTATAAAATTTGGCATGATCGACTGGGTCATCCTAGTTCGATAATGATGAGAAAAATTATTGAAAATTCATATGGGCATCCATTGAAGGACCAGAAGTTTCTTCAAAATAATGAATTATTTTGTGTTGCTTGTTTGTAAGGAAAATTAATAATAAAGCCTTCCAGAAGTAAGGTTGCAATCGAATCACCAGCATTTTTAGAGCGCATACAATGTGATATTTGTGGACCAATTCATCCACCATGTGGACCATTTAGATATTTTATGGTTCTAATTAACGCCTCAACTAGGTGGTCACATGTATGCTTATTATCTTCACGAAATATGGCATTTGCAAGGTTAATTGCTCAAATTATAAGGTTACGGGCACAGTTTCCCGATTATCCTATTAAATCAATCCGTCTTGATAATGCTGGGGAATTCACATCCAAATCATTTAATGATTATTGTATGTCGATTGGAATAAAAGTTGAACATCCTGTAGCATATGTTCATACACAAAATGGTCTAGCAGAATCATTTATTAAACGTCTACAATTAATTGCGAGACCGCTAATTTTGCGAACGAATCTCCCTATTACAGTTTGGGGTTATGCAATATTGCATGAAGCATCTCTTATACGTTTAAGGCCAGTAAGTTATCATGATTATTCTCCATTACAATTAACTTCTGGCCATGAGCCTAGTATTTCTCATCTTAGAGTTTTTGGTTGCGCAGTATATGTGCCTATTGCTCCACCATAAAGGACTAAAATGGGTCCTCAAAGGAGATTAGGAATTTATGTTGGCTATGAATCCCCTTCAATAATTAAATATCTTGAGCCATTAACTGGCGATATGTTTACTGCACGATTTGCAGATTGTCATTTTGATGAAAGCACTTTCTCAAAATTAGGGGGAGAGAATAAGAACCCAATTTTGGAAAAGAAAATAATATGGAATGCTTCATCACTTTCTCATATGGATCCTAAATCAAATGATTCTGAACTAGAAGTTCAGAGAATAATCCATCTTCAACATTTAGCAAATCGATTGCCTGATGCACTCGCTAATCCTAAAAGAGTAACAAAATCGCATATACCAGCAGTAAATGCGCCAATTCGTATTGAGATTCCTGAAGAACAACCTACGGATAATACTCTATCACGCCTGAAGCGTGGATGACCAATTGGTTCAAAGAATAAAAATTCTAAAAAGAGGAGAATTATTGATAGTGATGATATTCCCATTGAGGATATAAATATAAATACACTTCCGGAAGAAGTGCAAGCACCTGAAGTGCAAATACCTGAAGCTATTGAAAATGAAGAAATTCAAATAAATTATATCACTAACGAAAGAAGATGGAGTCGCAATAAAATAGTTATAGATCATATTTTTTCATATAATGTTGCGATCAATATTGAAAATGAAAACGTGGATTATGAGCCAATATCTATTGTAGAATGCCAAAGTAGAAATGATTGGCAACAATGGAAAGAAGCAATTCAAGCAGAGCTGAATTCTCTTGAAAAACGCAAAGTATTCGGACCGGTAGTTCGAACACCACAGGACGTAAAACCTGTTGGTAATAAATGGGTTTTTATTAGAAAGAGAAATGAGAAAAATGAAATAATAAGATATAAAGCCAGATTAGTTGCACAAGGTTTTTCTCAAAGACCCGGGATAGACTATGAGGAGACATATTCTCCGGTGGTGGATGCAATAACTTTTAGATATCTTATTAGTTTTGCAGTGCAAGAAAATTTACAGATGCACTTGATGGATGTTGTCACAGCTTACCTTTATGGTTCGCTTGATAATGATATTTATATGAAAATCCCTGAAGGATTAAAGCTGCCAGAAAAATATGGCAAACGAGAACTTTACTCGGTAAAGTTACAAAGATCCTTATATGGATTAAAACAATCTGGGCGCATGTGGTATAATCGTCTCAGTGAATATTTATTGAAAGAAGGATATAAAAATGATCCAATTTGTCCATGTGTTTTTATAAGAAAATCAGGATCTAATTTTATTATCATCTCAATTTATGTTGATGATTTAAATATTATTGGAACTCCAGAAGAGATTCCAAAAGCAGTTGACTCTTTAAAGAAAGAATTTGAGATGAAAGATCTTGGAAAAACAAAATTGTGTCTTGGTTTACAAATTGAGCACCTTGAAAAAGGAATTTTAGTGCATCAATCAAACTACATAGAAAAGATCCTGAAATGATTTAATATGGACAAAGCACATCCATTGAGTAACCCAATGGTTGTACGATCACTCGATGTGAAAAAGGATATTTTTCGTCCTAGAGAAAATAATGAAAAAGTTCTCGGTCCTGAAGTACCGTATCTAAGCGCAATAGGTGCTTTAATGTATCTTGCTAATAACACAAGACCGGATATAGCATTCTCTGTTAATTTATTATCAAGATACAGCGCTGCACCTACAAGACGACATTGGAATGGAATTAAACATATAATGCGCTATCTTCGAGGAACTATTGATTTAGGCTTATTTTATTCACATGAATCTAAACTTAAATTAGTTGGATATGCGGATGCGGGTTATTTATCCGACCCACACAAAGCTCGATCTCAGACGGGCTATTTATTCACATATGGAGGAACAGCTATATCTTGGCGATCGACAAAACAAACAATTACAGCTACTTCCTCAAATCATGCGGAGTTAATAGCTATTCACGAGGCAAGTCGTGAATGTGTGTGGTTGAGATCATTAATCAAACATATCCAAGAAGCATGTGAAAAAGTTACGGTCAAGGAAGGTCCGACGACAATATATGAAGATAATGCTGCTTGTATTGCTCAATTGAAGGAAGGTTATATTAAAGGAGACAGAACAAAGCATATTTCACCAAAATTTTTCTTCACTCATGATCTAGAAAAGAATGGTGAAATCAATATTCAACAAATCCGCTCTTATAATAATTTAGCAGATTTATTTACCAAGGCTTTACCTTCCTCAACTTTCAAGAAATTAACTTACAGCATTGGAATGCGTCGTCTTAAAGATCTCCAGTCAACTCGCGAACAGGGGAAGTAAACACTGTACTCTTTTTCCCTTAGCTAAGGTTTTTATCCCACAGGGTTTTTCCTTAGTAAGGTTTTTAACGAGGCAGTGTTCCATTCGCGGCAGATGACACATCAAAAGGGGGAGTGTTAAATTATTTGATGTGACCCTTGTCATTAAATTATTGATGTAGGGTCCACCTCCTTAATAATTTAATGTAATATATTTTCTACTTTTTTACCTGTCATTATTATTTTCTGTAAAATGTTTCTTACCTATTTACCATTCTTACCATTGGATTTCTCTATAAATAGGAATTCAATTTCTTCATTTTCATATATCTCAGAAATAAGAAATAAAAGTTTCTCTCAAATTCTCTCTCTACTTTCTCTCTTTATTGTTTCAATATCCTTGCATATATAGTCGATTTCTAATAATAAGCAATTATTGTTGCAAAAATAGACTAAATAAATGACGTATAATAATGATAATATGTAATTTGTAATACATAATACGGGAAGAGCAAAGAGCAAGTAGGTGATGGATTAGGATTAAGTATTAATTGATATATAGATGACGTACAAAGGAAAAATGGTTCCTTTTGGGTAATCCTTATGTTACTAAATTTCATATGTTGTCTTTTTAGTTTAAGTCCGAAATTATTAAATGTAGTCATACACAACTTAACGTGTTATACCTGTTTTGAACCGGTTTTAGATTTTTAATTGTCATACCTCCATGATTGTATTGCAGCGATGATTTATTATTGAAATTATAATCCATATTCCTAAAAAAATTAGGAGATATACTACAACATCAAATATTTGTGATGAGAAAATATTAACAACTAATCACATGATAAAATGATTCATAAAAAAAATTCAAATGATAAAATGAGTCTCG
Source organism: Euphorbia pulcherrima (assembly GCA_947683365.1). Classification (NCBI taxonomy): domain Eukaryota; kingdom Viridiplantae; phylum Streptophyta; class Magnoliopsida; order Malpighiales; family Euphorbiaceae; genus Euphorbia; species Euphorbia pulcherrima. Next base: position 14,882,058 of record CANTUS010000016.1, read on the forward strand.
AATAGAATAAAGATCATGTTCTTTTTAACTTATTTTTTATTCTATTCAGTTCAGTTTAATTCAGCATTATTTAGTTTAGTTCAATTTTAATATTCAGTATTCAGCCTTCAGCATTCAACAATCAACATTCAGCATTTAGTATTAAGTATCACTTTATCCGTTATATCAATATTACAAATTTATATTAATATTCATAAATAATAAAAAACAATGAAGATTAATAATAATATCATTTCAATTTCAATTCATATCTATTTATACATTATATCAATAAAGTTATATTAATAATCGCTAATAATAATAAAGAAAAAGTAATCAATAATAATTTTTTAAAATTATTAATTATTATTTTTACGATAAATAATTTTATAAAATAAATAAATAAAATTAATAATATTTTATAAATATTAAATATATAATAATAATTTATAATGATAATTTAATTATTATTATTATATGTAATAATTAATAAAATTTTATTAAAATATATAATATTTTTTAAAGTATTATTAATATTGTTAATAGTTATAATATTTTAAAATATTATTTATATTATTAATTATAATTTAATTTTAGTATCATTTAATTTAATTTTATTACTATTTAATTTAATTTAATACTATTCAGTTCAATTAAATTTAATATAAAAGAACATGATCTAAAATTGGCATATTTGATGACTTACATGTGGCAGACATCCCGAATTTCCAATCAATATAAATATACTCCAATTTTAATTCACTTTCCTTAAACTTATTTTTTTAAGGATAAATTGTAAAGGCTATATCCAATTTTACTTTTTTATGTTTAGCCAAATTGACACAAAGCAGTTTAGACAAATGGTATATAATTGGTTTAGGTTGCGTATATAATTTTAATTTTAATTGCTGGAGAGTATCTTTTAATTTAATTATGACAAATTGTCTTCTTCTATATCTCATTGTCGGGCAATGCCCAAGTTTATAAATTGACATTCAACCTTAAAATAACAGACAGAAAAGATATAGAGGGATTGTGGCTTGACCTTTTATTTCAAATGTCTAAGGCTGGTTTTGAACCTTATATACACATTTTAAAAATGTGTGAGGACTAAGAACAACATTACAGAAATTTTTTGGTTTTTTTTTGAGATAGCACGTTTCGACTATTCAATTTCACGTTGGAGTGTCATATGAGGTGAGACATGGGCGGTTCTATGTAGAAGGATGTGGAGTTTATGGACCTCACATTTTTTTAAAATATCTCTAAAATTATATTAGAAAAATTTTTTTACCCCATTAAAATATGATAATGGACCCCATATATATTAGGAGTTGGCTAATAAATAAACTTTTATATAAATATGATGGACGAAATATGGATTAGCTTTTTACTTCCATGTCCTAATTTCCTTATTTTTAAACTTAAACTATTCTATTTTTCATTTTTTTGTATATTAATATTTGGACCCCATAAAAAAATTAGTCATAAAATCGTGAGACACTCTTCCACTATTGCTCCCTCTTTCCTTCTCATTTTCTTTGACAAGGTGAAAACATTTGACAAAATATATAAGCAATTTTTCAATTTTCATATAGTAGAAAAAGTATTTTCTTAAAAGAATTTCACTTCATTTAGCTTATAATAATAACAAAGAAAAACCTTATCTCGAATTTAAACTCGAACATGCGACCTTTAAAATTACAGCTTCAAGGCTCAATTATGTTAATCGATTATAAACATTAAGAATTATCCTTACAACGAGAATAAGCATCAATTTTATCTTCTGCCATGTGTAAGGTCATGTGAGTGTGACTTGAAAAAATATATTTTGACGTGTCTACGTAAAAACTGTTATTTTATACATTATAGTACAACATCACAATCTTAAAATATTACTCTTCTACTGTTATTTTTAGCCTTTAGAAAGATTGAAGAGAGTTAGATATGACTTTCGGCTGAATATAACTTTGACTCCCTGAGAAACAGGGAGGGGGATAGACTGGAGCCAAACTCGAGCCATACGCCTCCCAACAAAAAGATTTCGAGCTTTCCCCATTGTATGCAACCAACCGAATATCTTCTAAATACAAGTTTTCACACGGTGAGTAATCGCTGCAATCGAATTTTATTGCAGCCTCTGTAGCTGAAGTTCCCTTAATGTGCATGAACGAAATATTCGCCACTTTAACAGCTGAAGTCTGCATCACAGAGAATTACAGATCATGCCAATCAGTGCGGATTTCGGCAAATGGACCTACTTGTGTATATAATGAAACAGGAATTGGCAAAAAAAACTTTTGTGGTCCCTGTGGTTTCATCAGTTAATCCGTTTGGTCCCTATGCTATACATGTAACATGTTACCTAGTTAGTCCCTGTGCTATTCAAAATGTTGCCTATTTTTGTCCCCTTAGTGCAGATTACTTTGAAGTATCATCAATAAAGCCTTCAAAAAGATAACAGATTGCATAGCACAAAGATCAAACGGGGTAACGATTACATAGCACAAGGAGTCAAGGACCAAATGTGTAATGATTGAATAGCACCTGGACCAAAAAGGTAATATATTGCATAGCATAGAGACCAAATAGGTCATGATGTTTATAACACGGTCCGTTTTGGCAATGGGAATTTCATACCTGGTTTGCACATGGGCGATCAGAATCGCAATAGTATTGATCTATGATTATTGGATTTGATACATTTTCCATTAACACATTCTGGAACTTAATATCACAGGCAAGGCCACTTCCTCCCTGTTCAAGTAGAAAAAGACAAGTCATATCAGCTACAATTTCATTTCTTCCAAACATAAAAACACCAATTTCACGCTGTTGTGAAAATTACCTGCCACGTTTTAATTCGTAGCCCATTATCAGTGTTCAACAGGAAAGCCCCATCTACCAATATATTGTGCACATTTGATGATGAGTTGTCTTTTCCCAAGCTTCCAATACTAATAATGGATATAAATTAAATTAGCTACCATATAAGTACATAGCAATGTAAATTAAAGTAATATAGAGATTTATATAACCTTATGCCATGGCCTGGTCCACAGACAACGTTCCTGATTCTGATCAGCGAAGAGCTGCTTACAATAGAGATGCAATCGTCTCCTGGATATAGAATTTAAGCATATAAAACACAAAGTTGATTGAAATGACGCAAACGTAAAGCCTATAGTATTCCATGTTGTTCAAAAAAAATGACACCTATAAGATCGCAAAAATTTATCTGAACCGCATTAAATTGAAACACAAGTGAACTAATTCTGTCTTCTCCATCCTTCTAGAAACTAAAATTTTCCAGCAGTTATGATGGCTGGCATGAAAATTTCAGATTATGACTCCAGAATATTTAACAATCCATGATTTGATAGCATACTATAGTAGCCTAAGTTTCATTCTTGAAATTTCAGAATATTTTAACTATCAGTAGCTTAATTTTCCAACTTAAGCAAATGTCAAATTTCATAGATCGATAAGATCTTACGGAGAATGAGATAAAATTTCTACGTCTATCCTTTGTGATGTGTTATTAAGAGATCCACAAAAAGAATGAAAAAACATTTTCAAGATAAAATATATGCTGGTTTCTAAAATAATAAACCTGTCTCGACTATAGTATCTCTGACCTCAACACCACGGGATCCACTGACATGAATCCCATCTGTATTAGGGCTATAAGCAGGCGATGCCACCACAAGATGGAAAGCCATAACCCTAATACAACTAGTAAAAGCAACATGCATCTGCTGAGCGTAGATTATCCTAAGATTCATCACTTTCAAATCCTTGCACCTATGGAAAGTCATCGCCTATTAAAACACAACAGCCATATCATATTAAGGCAATAAACCTCACAAATGGTAGAAAAAGTATAGTTAATAGAAACAAACATACCGTTGGAGCATGTCGACATGGCTGCCACAAACAAAATTGAATCCAAATTAAGAACAACGCATTGAAAAATTAAGAAAAAAAAAAACACGAGAATAGGAATGATTGGCAATACATTTTCCGGGTTGATTTTACAAGAATTAGCCCACCATATGCTTCCCATACCATTGACCGTTCCTCCCCCATCTAAAGTGAGGTGATTTATCCCATGGAAGTATAGCCATTTACGCCTATTCAAACCTTCCCAAGAAGCCGGATTTTTAGGGGCAACTATAGCACCCGAAATCTATTCAATATCAACACCAATGCAGGGATTTAAATGCCATAAGCAAACACTGATAAAGGGAACTAACAATGCTGCTTACATTAAGGGTGATTCTTGATTTACAAGGTCCAGCAAAATCCACAGGATGGACCAGGAAAGTATACCGAGCTGGAACTATAATTCTGGTTCTTGTTGGGAAAGAACAAGCCAAATTCCAAGCATCTATGAAAGCCTGTAAAAAAGCCCCCAAAATTAGTAATGTGAGATTTGTCTTTTTCAAAACCCATAGCTAAAAGACAATTCAATTGAATGCATCAGATTGAAAACAGATAACGGCTCAAAATTATCACCTGAGTATCGTTACTGACACCGTCTCCGGTAGCTCCGAACTGCTGAACAGAGAGGATCCGTTTTGAAACGGGTCGGGTACCCGCCGACAGAGGGAGATGAAGGAGAGAGTCGAATCCGTGTATACACATGAAATTTGTACACAAATGAACAGATATATAGATCAAAAGAATTAGGTCAGTCATGTTGAATTTTAAGCTCGGGGACATTACTGCATTGATTAGTGAGCTTGGAAGACTTTAAGCAATGCTGACCTCAAGCACTATCTTCTTCCTCTTCATCTATTTTAATAGCTAGTTTCAATTCTGTGATTTGACATAAAAGAAAGGAAAGGAAAAAGGTAGAGGTTGGGTTCCTTCGTATGTCGTTTTCGGGAAAGGAATGAAAATGATGCAGGAAAACTGGAAAATTCCATTAAATTAGGAGTTCAAATGGGCTTGAAGACTTTGAGAAGGTCTGCTTCATCAACAATTAGACAACGGCCAAAATACATTGTTCTTTTAAAACTAAAAGAGGGAAATGAAAGGGTTGACCGGGTTTTTTTAGGTCCTTTTATAATTAAGGATTGAGAATTAATAGAAAGATATTTAATTGAAAAGATAAAATGTTTATTTAAGTCTCCATTAAATATTAGTCTTTAGATTGTGTGGTCCTAAAATGATCCGGTCCACCATATAAAAGCCTTTTAAAAGAACGTGGATTCAAACCTTTGAACTTTAGGATCACAACATTAGCCTCATTCATTACATTAAGGCCTTGTTCTCTTGAACTATATCCAGTTCAGCTATGCATAGTTATAAATTTACACTGAAATAAGTTCAATTCAATTCAGCTTATTTCAATTCAGCCAACTTTAATTCAATTCAATTATTAAAAGTTAAAAAAACATAACCTACAACATTTGCCACAAATATATTATTATTTTATCGCTTATAAATAAAGTTTTTCAGCCCCTAAAAATTAATTCAATTAATAAAATTAATATCATCGTGTATAAATCTCAATTTGAATCTTAACGATTCATTGTAAGGAAAAAAAATAAGAAGTCTGAAATATTTTGAGTGAATATAAATGCCTACAAATAAATTTTATATTTTAATGAAATATTTTATTATTTAAAAATTAACTAATATCTAATGTTTTCAGTTTTTAATCTTAAATGTCTATTGTTATTTTTTCATACTGTAACTCATATTTTAATTGGGTTTACAATTTAATATATTGTTAAAATAAAAAAATACAAATTTAATTAGTTTCCGCCATTGCCCTAATTTATTTTCATCTAAGTTTCGATCAATTTTTAAAACATTATTCGATTTCGCCGTAAGTGCATTTTTTCCTTATGTGTATTGATGTGGGCCTAAAATGGTAGATCAGACAAAATGTATATTAAGAGTGTTTCTATCCATTGTATAAATCCTACAATTCAAAGAGGGCGCTTCTTACTTTTAAGTCCTTATGTTTTGTAATTTAACAATTTTACATCTTATAAATTTCTTATATGCCCGTATTAGTATTGTGTTGAAGAATTTAACTATACATAGACCAAAAATATCAATATTTATTTATTTTAATAATATAAGAGCGATTACATAAATTTTATAAAAATAATTTTATAATTATTTAAAAGTTTTAGATTATAAGTAATAATATATTAAAAAGTACCATCAATAGAAAAACACCTGTAACAAGTTCATTTTCAACATTTCAAAATTTCAAAAAATTAATTTAACTTCACATATATTTTATCCATTTGTAGCATCTTTACTTACCGTTACAGATAAGCAAAGTATATTAAAAAAAGAAAGTAAAATCAAAGTCTAATTTGGATTAAGCGGATTTTGGCTTTTTTTATTGCTGATGTCATATTTGGCTACTGAAGTAATATCTTTATAATAAAAGGTAATGTTTTAAAGATTTGGTCGTACCAAATAAATAGAATATATAACCAGTTGAAGTTTAAATTTTACGGCCGACTATTTCCAGTAGTCTCCCAAAAAAGCGTAATGATGTGGATAATGATTAGTCCACCGCGGTCATAAAATGAGGGCCATTATATACAAGAGTAGGTATTTAATTCTCTTTTATATTTTAATTGTGGGGTATTTATTAAATTATATTTATATATTATTTTATTTTAATTAAAAGATTTTTTATAAATATTTAATTATTGAATTAAAGAAGAATATTAAATATTTAGTAATATATAAGAGCATTTTTAATAGTTAGTTTATTTTAATGATAATTTTAACACATAAATAAAAAATAGATAATCAACTAGAAAATGACACTACACTAACTTGTCTATTTTCTCTTTCTCATATGATGTGACACAATAAATGTTAAACATTATTTATTTTATTTTCTACATATAGACAATTAAATAGAAAGTCAAGTTATTAATTTTATTAATATTTTAATATTTAATTTAAAATTCGTTAGTTGTGAAAGATATATTATTAATTATTTTTTAAATGAAATCTACTATGAAATAGACAATATAATATAACTAATATCTTAAAATATATTATCTATTTTTAAAATTATTAACATATCATTAATATAATTATCTATCCCACATACCACGTAATCTTAAAATCCACTGTCTACTAAAATTATCTACTAAAATGATATAACGTTGTGTTCCAATTTTGCAGTCCTCTACTTCTACGAAAACAACAAGAGGAAACATTATTATTTTCAATTTTAAAATTCAACCTTTACATATATAATAATTTTCTTAATAAACGTGACAAGTAAAGATAAATACGTTTTTGCTGAATCTGACCAAGGATAACGGGATAAACGTCGGGAATACTAGTTCGCATTATAAATGTCGCTTTCACGTATGTATTTACACTTTCATTGTTGTTTTCATTTCCTTTTTTTTATTACATAACATGTCTAATATCGAATATTCATTTTCATCTTTCATAACTTATAAAATTTAGTTCAAATGTCAAGACTCTTCTAAATTTAGTATAAAAAGTCAGTTATTATCCTAAAATTTTAAAAGTTCATATTAGCTACTTGAATTTAGTAAAAGTGTATTACTTTGTCTCGTCCCTTCCTTATTATCATGTGTCAGCTTTTGATTGGTTTGAATTTTTAAAGATGTTATTTTTCTGATTTCTCTTTCTTCAATCTGAAGCTGGAATATGGCGATGAGCAAACTTGTACACTTTTATTAAATTCAAAGGGCTAGTAGAACCTTTTAAAAATTTAAGATGATATTTAACTTTTTATACCAAATTTAGAAATAAACGATATATTTGACCTAAAATTTATCGCATCCTAATCGTCTATAATTAGTGAAGCTAAAGCTTTTCATCCAAAAAAAAATTCCATTCAAAATAATTCCACTAGTACAAGTATTGCTTTGTTAATCCCTTGAATTTCAAATACTAAGGTCAGGGTCAATCAGAATTCCTTTTACTCTGTCAGAGTAAAAAGGGCAAATTTGGGCATTCTATATGGTGCATCACCATTTGAATAAATATTAAGATATCAAATTTTTGAAATGCTGAAAATTTCCGTTTGATATCATCTTTAATTTTCATTTATTACCGTTAGCTTTTAAATCGGAAATAAAAAAATAAAAAATAATATTTTTAAAAGTTAAATAAATTAAAAATTAATAAATGATATTTAAAAAAATTGATATATTTTTGTAAATTGAATTGATTAATTAAAAAATTTTAAATTTAATATGATATCCAATAAAAATTATCAAATTGATATGGATGTATTTAACCAATTAAAAACTATTTGAATTAATTGACATGTGCAATTCCGACTTAACATGTTTAATTAATCATTTAAGAAGCGTTAAATTTGCCCTAGTAAAATAATTTAAATACCCTCTGCCATGAGTCATGACTAGTATATGATTTAATATTATTAATTATTTCCCATTTAATTACTTTAATTTGGTTAGATCAAACTTATGTCTTTTTTTTTAATTTGAGAATTGTTTATATTTATAATTTTTTAAATCAAGCTTCTCATTTATTAGTAAACATAGCCTATTCTTTCATAGGTGGGAGAACATAACTAGGTATTTGTCCGCCTTCTATTTCCATTCTATATGGCTAGTAATCTTCAGTATAAAAAAGTGATAATTTATATTTTAATGTGGAATAAAATGGCCAATGGGTTAATCATGTAAACAAGGACCTTAAATTGAAATGGGCAATGGTCAAATTAAGCAGTACTGTGCTTGTTTGATTTACTGACTTCTGGCCAATTAATGATTGCCTCACTTTAATGTTATGAATTGAAACAGTCAACATGCAAAGATGCCTACTTTCTAATATTATAAAAATTATACCGGCTGTGCTGTTAGTGAAATAAATGATACATGATATAATCGGTGTAATTGATATTATAAGTGATTTTATTAATTTTTTTATTTTTATAAGAATATTTATTATTTAGAGTTTTAAAATGTTTTGGGTGTTTTATAATAATTTTACATGTTGTTATGGATGTTTGAACTGGCTTCTCGTGACACTTCTGTATGTTGTTGGAAGAGTTTCAAAAAATCGTATTTAAACTAGTTTACTGGTTTACCAGTTTTTTTTGGTTCAACCTGATTTTTTTCATTTTATTTTCAAAAATTATTTTAAATCAAACCGTACCGTAGCCATGACCGGTTTGTAGTAAGACCGATCGAACCTGCCAGTTTTTTTCTATAGGATCTAACATGTTGCTCTATACATGACAAAAGTGTACAAATTAATTCCTTCTAACTCACATAGTAACTTTTTATTCACTATATATCAACGAAGACTTATAGACGAATGGAGTATTGTGATTTACTTTATACAAGTTGAATTAGTTATTAGCCTATTAGTACACTTAAGAAAGGCATTACAAATTCATGATAATAGTAAACGTGTAACACACTTGTGATATGATAGGAGCATGCGGATTTCCCCCCATACAGAGACCTAACATAGAGCATTAACTTAACTGACCTACCATGGTGGCCATGAATGGAGCTAGTGGGGTTAATGCGGGCTAAATTTAATAAAGCTAATAAATGGCCGTGGAAAATTATAAGCAAAAAAAAAGCAAATAGAGTAGAGTGAGGTGAGGTGAGGTGAGGTGGGTATGGTACAATCAAATTAGACAACTAATTTTGTCAAAAAGGGGATTTAGCATTAATCAACAAACCTCAACAACTTGATTGAAAATGGTCCACTCCCATCCCCATTCTTTCAAAATAGATGTGATCCCTAAAAGCCTATAATCTACTGCCACAACCAGAGGAATTAGGAAATATAAACTAGAGATATTCTTCCCTTTTCACAATTTCGGGTGTGATCCTATAATCTCTAAGAGCCAAATAGACTTTGTTCTTTAGCGGCATATATTTTTGAAAAATTGTTGCATGGTACAATAATAATAAAAATAAACTTCATCCTGTTCTGCTCATATGTCGACTCGAACTTGTAATTTTTAAAATCACAGTTTTAAGACTAAATCAATAGACCAAGTTTAAAAGCATATATTAAATCCTGCTTAAACTTTAAAACTTTTACTCAATCCAAGCATACATACGAGCTTATTTTTAAACTCCACTCCCTATTCATAAACTTTTTTTTAAGACTAAATAAAAACATAAAAACAAATTTTATATAAATATACCTGAATTGTAAACATTATTTAATTTATTTCTTTAATAAAAAAAGTCCAATAGAATAATATACAAAAATTTAAAATATTTATTATATATAATTAATAAAATTATTATCTATAGTGCTGAATTTAATATAAAAAATTGGGTTGAATTTAATATAAAAAATTGGGTTGAATTTAATATAAAAGTCAAGCGCATACCGAATTCTCAAAACATTAGCATCCAAACCACTCAAATCGAGTCACCGGACTAAATAATTAGTCCAAAAATAGTGCACAAGTTAACGGAAAAGATAAGTCATAATTAACAAGATTGGAGAAGAAAGTGGGAATATATTACTCAGCCACTAAACCATATTCACATAATTGGATTTGAATCCACCGAAAAGCACATAAGTGTGTTTAAAATCACCTTGCAGCTTGCTTAATTGATTAAGTAGGCTGAATAAATTAAAGAAAAATAAAATTTAAATCTCACTAAATACACTTATTAGAAGGGATGAAGAGCCTTAACCCTGAATAAAATTATTTCAACGAATATATTTATAACTAATAAAAAAAAGTGCGTTTAAAATCAATATAAATACACCTAAATTCTAAAATACGCCACAACTAAATTAACATAACAAGAGAGTTCAATTTCAAAACAAAAATAAATCCTATATCCCACTTTATTGAGATAATATCTTAAAAAAAGCTATAAATCTAATAAAACAAATACGTTTAATTACCAATAAATAACCAGAATATTCCATCTCCGATCAACAGAATTCAAAACTTATCTCGATCTAGTCTTACCGGCGGCAGCCTTTTTCCGATGATTCTTTGCCGGTTTTCCAAAAGCACCACAAAATCCACAAGCGGAGACTCTCGGAGAAGGCGGCTCCATCGCCTGAGGAACTCTTCCGGTCCGGTAGCCACCGTTGGATCGGCTTCTTTCAATAGTAGAAATCGGCCTAGGCAACGGCGGATTACCATCATTATCTTGATTAATATCTAACTTACCTTGATTTTCCGGCGTTCGTTGTTGATTGTGTTTTTGGCTGGCTAATTGAGTTAAGCACTTGTCATCCCAAACGAGTCCTGAAGATCCTTGGCGCCTAAAAGAAGTGGTAGATCTTTGCAGGCCAGCCATGACGATCGAATTAACACTGTAATTCTCTGTGGATCTTAATGTTGATTAAGTGATGAATAATAGAGAGAAGAGAGAATTAGGGTTTTGATTTTATAGAAACAGAAAGAGAAAAAGAAGACAAACAGAAGGAGAAAGAGGGGGAGAAGACGAAAGGAACGAAGGAGTTGGTTTTGGTTTTGAAAGAAAGAGTCGTACGAGGGCAGATCAGTCATTTTTATTTAGAAAAAAATTAAATATTCAACAATTTAACCATTAATTGTTGTCATTATCTTGAATTTTATTATCCTTGTAGTATTTATTAAAGTTACATTAGTTATATTAAATACAACATTCAATTACTTAATTAATTATTTGCTACGCTTATACCGTTATACAACCTCTAAGATTTTAATTGTTCCTTATAAAAATCTCTCTCTTAATATAAATAATACCAATTGATATATAAAAACAAATTTTTTTAATGTACTATTAAAAAAAGAAAAGATGGAATTTTTCATACAATCCAAGGCATGGCGGATGTGTTTAGAATATTTGTTTTTGAAATTCAGTTCAATTTATTTTACATATAAAGTTAGTAATATTTACTAATGAAATTTAAATGGTTTGAGCGACAAGTCTTATTCTGGTGGTTGAGAGCTTATAATTCTATATGTTATAAGTTTGAGTCTACATTTATATGAGGTGGGGTGAAGTTTTTCTTTTTTTATTATTATAAGTCCGATGATATAAATTTTCTTTAAAAAAACTTAAATGGTTTGAATTTGAGAGTTCGACACATAATATACATATATGATTTATTTTGAATGTGTATTAAAATTGTGTTTATATTTTTTGATATAATGTTAATTATTGAAATGATTAACACGATAAAATATATTAAATCCAAACAATGATGAATAGAGAAACGAGGAAAAATATTTTTTTTACCTTATGGTATAATTTTAATTAACGATATCATGTATATAATCTTATCTAAAAGGAAAAAAATGTAATAAATTAATTAATATAGAAATTAAACGAGTAACATGAATATCACATTCAATCAAATAGATAAATAAGTTATCACACATTGTCCGAAAAAGTGAAGTGGCAAATGAAAACAATTAAAAGTTGGACTTAGATACCTTTTGGTCATATTTTCATAATTCAAGATGGCATTTTGGTATACCTATTTGGTACCTCATTTATTCCGGTTTTTGTCCCCCGATCAATCCAAATTCTGTTTATTTGGTGTATAATTTATTCAATTTTAGTATATTAATTATTCATTTAATGATACAAGAAACTTTGAATATCAACACCGTCATTTGAATCATAAAACATGTTTTATTATCTATACATGTACTTATTAATCCTCAATGCTTTGTTAAGCCATCATACTATAAAATCAGATATCATACACCAAATATACAATATATTAGACATTAAGATGACATTGTAATCAAAGATAAGGGCCCAAAAAGGAGCTATTTGATTTACGTCCTAACAATAGTTTATAAAAAAATGCTCTATATTGGATTATTCTTCCTTTGTTTCCTGCATTATACACAACTACTCAAGGGCAAGTGTGTTATTTGAGTTGAATGCTAGTTTTTTCTCATAAAAATGCTTTATCTCAAAAGAAAATAACTCTAAATTGTATTTAAGGAGCTTCTTCCACCATTATCATCCTTCATATCTATACTATTGGTTTTTCATATTTTGGTCCTCTTTGGTAATATTAAAAAAAAGTCCTTTTAGAAGGAAATGAAGATTTAATCAGTATTTGGTAAGATTTGAAACACTTTTTTTTATTTGAGTAATAATAGATATTTTATCAATTTTATTAATTTTATTAATTATGGGAATTGAACCCATAACTTCACACTTATTAATTTTTTCTAATAAGGTGATCACCATCCCTTATGAAATAAGAGAGAAGTAAAATTATTGAGAGATTTATAATTTATTTTCTTTTAATTACTTTCTCATAATTTTTCTTTAGATATATAATAGTAAAGTTTATTTTAAATACAATTTTATTAGATAAATAAAATTAAATTGTCATATCTATTTTTTTTTATTTTTTTAATAATATTTATAAATATCTTGAGATATATATTTTTTATTTATTAATTTTAATTAAATAAAAAAAAAATAGTAAATTAGCCTTGACTTGTTCCTCTCTTATAGGCGACGCTATTTTTTTTATTCAACTTATAGGCGATGCTATTGCACCCTCAAATGATTATTTTATCATATTATTTTATTAATAAAATGTTTAATAATATTGATAAGAGATTCTCAGATTTCGTGATGCTACTGTTTTTTTACTTTTAACATATATTTTTGTCAATGTGATCAATGGGATGGCTTTTCCTTTTGTTTTGTAATTATTTTTACCTAGCTAGTCACATATTTCCTCCCTTTTTTTTAACCTATCACTTTAATAAGTTTGTACCTATTAAAAAAATATTAATTAAGAGATTAAAAATATTAAAATATTTTTATATAATAATTATTTAAAAAAATAATTATTTTTTTTATCTTTTATTATTGAAAATGTGTGTTAAATAAGGGTAAAATGAAAAGATGATAAAAAATTATATTAGAATTTGAAAATGATACTTATTAAAAAAAATTTTAGATCTAATGTGACTAATGAAAAAAATGGAGGGAGTGTGATAAGAAATTCATATGAAATTATATTGCATATATGTTATAAGATATATATGTATATATATATATATATATATATATATATATATATGTATAGATAAATAAAAGAGGATAAAATTGAAATTTTTTTAAAGGTTAAATGCATTTTTACCCACTCAAGTAAAAAAAAGTGTAATTTTATCCACCTAAATTTGGTACAAAAAGCCGTGAAATTTATAAAGTTTCTCCTAACTTCTTGAAATTGTCATAAGTGTGTCAGTTTACCCCACTCCCTGAAACACCCTTATCATATAATAACTATAGAAAAATACCATAATTTTTTTACATAAATATTCATATATTAACACAACCATTAATATTTTACATTAACTATAATATCATTCATTTATATTACAAACCATAATTATGTTTGATTAGCAAAATCAAAACCCGACCACCTCTATTCTATATGCCTGTCATATGAGGAGAGAGAGCGAGATGGACACAGCCGACAGACCTTTCTTCCATGACAGCTACGGATAAGGACCTTCTAGACCAAAAGTCTATCTACAACCTTGTCAAACTGGAAAACATAGAGATTTATATGAGTCGCCACTCAGTGAATATAAACAATGGATGAATTTAACAATCACATACATTCATTCATATATGCTATTGGATGATTCATTTATTTAATTGTTGTGACATTTCTGGCCAAACTATTGCCCCGGGAACATGTAACATTTGTAACAATTGTCAATTGATTTGTTGGCCAGCTATATAACAATTGGTCGACCTTTCGGTCCAAATAAATAATTGGTTGACCTTTCGGTCCATTTGTCAAATATTGCAATTGGTTGACAATATAGGTCCAGATAACAGAATATGTATTGCAATGTTTGATCGGCTAGGTCATAATGTCTCTCTTTATTTCATTTGTTCCTGTACAAATGCGTATATCATGTATAATTCAATTAACTCATGTTTCACCAAATAAACATATGTGCATATAATTCAAATTCATCAAATAACATATAATCATTCAATACACAACAATTCTGTGAGCGGACGACGTTTTGCCCGACGGCTGCGGAGCAGGGCCGATGTGGCGGCCTCTTCAAGTATCGGGGGATGCGAGTGATGTGATTGGAAAATGGTTTTGCATATTTTAATGCTCACAAGATACGAGATCGAAATCCCGTACTTAAAATAGAGTCGCCACCCGGTTCAGATCAACCGGGAAATTTTTGGTACGATTTTCCCAACGGGTGGTTGGACCATACCTTAAGTAGAGATTCCGAGTTCGGATGATGTTATCTATTTTTCATTAGGCCAAGTTAAGATACTTCATTCTTTCTTAATCGATTTAATCCATCTTATTTATTTGTATTTTCAGTTATTTTGTTGTTTTCGCGTTTATCAAGCAATTGAGGCAATAAGTAAAGTATGTACAGCCGTTCAAAAATAAGTGCGGAAAATAAAATTTTTGCAAGGCTTCCAAGTCCTCTACATTTTTTGTGTGCGATAAATAAGATACCTGAATGTCTGATATACATCTACCTGCAGAAGACGATTAGTACGGATATGGCATGTTTTATTTACAATGTTGTGAAGCCCGGTTGGATGGTTAAAATGAGATTTGAGTGGAGTTTGCGGGGAAATTCCGTTTTTAATGAAATTTTGGATTCAATCATTGCTTTAACCGGATTATAAATGAAAATGCCATATGTTATGGGGTGGGATCTATTTTTCAGGAGGCTTTAGACCTCTGTCGTTGTACTATATGTCCTAGCTTCGGAAAATAATCTAGTCCGAAAATAAACGAAAACAAAAACTGTTGTCCAGAAAATCATGCCGCCGATGATGCTACTTATGCCGCCGGCAGTATGGATGATGCAGTCGGCTGTATGGCTGATGTCGCTGGTGGCATCAGTATACAGGTAGGTTACATGGCTTTCGTAAAGAAAGGGTCCCATAAGAAAGTGAAGTCTCTGGGGAATGTCTTGCCACCGGCGGTATCGGTGATGTCTCTGGCGACATGGGTGATACCGCCGGCGATATCACATATCTCCGGCGACTTCAATTTCTTACAGCAGTAGTGGTGATAGTAAAAAATGACCGAAAATCCAAAAATAAACATAAATCAATAATAATTAACACAAATCAGTAATATTAATGCCAGAGAGCTATGAGACTCAGGATTCTTACCTCGAGGCCGTGAATCCACCTCTTCATGAACCAAAAAGAAATGCCTCCGGGGAGCTTGTGACGAAGTAGTAAATTTAAGTGTTTCAGGTTTCTAAATCCAATTAAGTTGATTTTAACTACAGGATTTACTGATTTTAAACTCATAATCAGAGAATTCTAAGAAGAAAAACCAAGAAAAATGGATTGGAATCCCTTTTTTCTGCCTTATCTAATTCTTAACTCACTAAAATCTATTTTCTCATTCTAACATGAAACTCCTAACCTTAGATAGTTCCCCCCCTCTTCATTGCAGCTCAAGGTGTGTTTTTATAGGTGAAATGGGGTGGTTTTCGAGACCTTTTTGACTAATTCCGTCGAAAGTGGCCGAAAGGCTGTCTGTGTAGGGACCCGCTTCGATTCATGTCGCCGGTGACATGGCTATGCCGCCGGCGATATGGTGATATTGCCGGCGGCATGGCTGATGCCGCTGGTGGCATCAGCCTCTAGCATACCGATAGACAACGGGCCTAGGAGCCTAAAAAGTCGCCAAAAGTGGTTTAATAGTGGGTGAAAAGGCATCTTATTTATTTTTAATGATATTTTAATGGGTATTTTTCAATTTGGGTGTAAATCATCGGTTCAAGCTCCTACCGGACGCGTTATCGGCCACGCCGAACTGGATTCTACCGAGTATAAAATCCGCGAGAAATATTATTTTGGTAATAAAAATTCTAAAGAGAACTTTTATTTTAAGGCATTAAAATTGGGTATACGTCATCATCATCTCGCGAGAGGGACTGCAAAATCCCATGCTCATAAGCTGCCCCTCGGGGGATCACTGCTGCCACAGGTCAGTATGATCGTATGAAAGAGTAAGGGATAGGATGTTGGATATGATGTATGCCCTTAAGGCAATTAGGGCGATATATCTTAATTATGTAATAGTACGAATAATTTGTTTAATCAATAAAGGCATTTGTTCTTTTGTTTATATCAATGTGTTTTTATACATATATATTATAGCTGGTTAAAATATATTCATTGATGTATGTATACAAAAGTCCTTGACATATCATAGCATGAAGTCAGAGGAATTATAGTTGGACTATATTTGGTGGAACCTACTTCAAGTGCAATTATGATTATGTCTAAACTATCCCTAGTCACAGTGTCATCAAGAAAGGATATTGATGAAACGGAAAGACTAGCATGTGGTCAACTTTCTTGGAAAGGGTCCAAGCAGTTAATCTCCTAAATACTGAAGGTGGTGCCTTAAGCTTGACACATGGATATATCTGGGAGATATATTGGAGACCGCAGCAAGATAAACACTTGGTATAAATATCAATGTGTTAGTGTTTATCTTCATGCAATAAGCTTTGCGAATGTCCTCATACTTAAGATGCTAGTTGCCTTGTATGGTACTATTGCTATACTTTGGGTCATTGCTATGCACTCATTAATTTAGGGTGCTACGGGTGATTACGGGTATAGTGATAACAACACGTTGGTAGACTGAGTAGTCGGAAAGAATCCATTGCTCCGGATATATTAAGGAGTTGTACCTGGCCACTTGTTGAAGTGATGATTGCCATAAACCTCTGATCAGAGTATGTGTTTGATAGAAATGGTTTCTAGTCAAACACATTATGGTAAAAGGCAATATACTTCGGTAACAAGTAAATAACTGGGATAGCTTGGAGCAACCTTGCTATTAGTTGGTTAACACTTTAACCGAACCCAATAAACCAGATGGTACTAATATTAAAGAATGGAAGGAATTTATCGCACTGGATAACTATTGCATTAACCGGGATTAAGTCATAAGCATAAATGACGTTCCAAGTAATGGGGGATGGTAGACCCTTGCTAGAGGCGTACTACAGTCGTTTAAGGTAATCGAGTTCTATTTACGGTCTAGAGCATCGAGCCAATGGTTCCATTAGAACAAGGGTTGGTTAAGCCTTAACAGCTCAATACTTCGGGATCCTATAAGGTCACACACATTGGACCTTCATCGGACTAAGTAAAGAACTAATAGATTTATTCTATTACAAGAATATAACATAAATAATAGTTGGATTATTATTTGATTGGTTAAAATTGATTAAATCAATTTTTGATAGACCACGGAATTTATTTTGACCGGTAACTAATTAATTAGAGTCATAAATAAATTATAATTGATTAGATCAATTTTGGTTGGACCAAGAAATTTATTTTGACTGATAACTAATTTATTAGAGTCAAAAATAAATATTTATTTGAAAGGATTTAAAGGGGATTTTGCATTGGCGAGTTAAAACCGAAAGGTATAAAATATTTTGTACAAATATTCGGTTGCGCGAAATACACCAAAAGGTGCGCGAACATTGCTGGGCGGTGTTCGCGGTGGCCCATATTCATGGGCCGCACAAAGGCAGCCCATGAATACCACATGCAGCACGTGCATGTGGTATGTGTGGGATGAGAGTTTTACTCCCATCCCACATCGTTAATTGGGGAGCAAATTTTTGCTCCCCAACCTATATATAGGCTGTCCCTTCTCCTTTCAAAATGTACCAAGCTCAAAGCATAAATCCTAAGCAAGATAATTAATCTCTCGGGTACTTGAGCAAGTTATTTTTGTGGAGCCTAAATTTATTCGGGCACCGCTAGTTTATATTTTTGGGTGAGGCTTCTAGAGTGGTCTAGCAACTACTCGAGGCTTCTTAGTTCTTCCTCCTGGGGAGGTTTTGGTTGGTGGGGTTCGTGTAGATACTGATAGAGGCTATCCTACGACTGGAGGCTTGTGCAAGAAGGTCCTGCAAAAGCACGCTTCAACTAGTAAGTTTTTTTTCTTTCTCTTTTAATTATTAAGTCTTTTTCTTTAAGTGTTTTTAGACTTAATAATTATGCTTAGGTTATTTTTGAATGCTTAGTTTATTTTATGCTTAGGTTATAACTTAGAGTTATAACATGCTTAGTATAAAATAAATATGCTAGGATATAATTTGGAATTATGGTATGCCTAGTCCTTTAGCATGCTAACCTAGGTAGAGATTTATTTAGTTAAGGCTTTATTTAATTTATATGCAACTAATAGGAGTTCCTGGGATAGAGACAAAATTTTGAATTTCCGTCATGCCTCTTATGCATGTTCAATTTGACTGTCAGTTCCCAACATAGGAATGATACCTGACTGGTGACTGGTTTGCCCCTTGGTTGGACTTGTGCTTTGTGGAAAGGATGCCCCTCGGTCGGACCTATGCTTTGTGGAGAAATTGTCCTTTGGTCGGACCTATACTTTATGGATTAGTTGTCCCTTGGTCGGGCCTACACTTTGTAGAGGGGTTTGTCCTTTGGTCGGACTTAAGCTTTTTTGAGAGTTTATCCTTTGGTCGGACTTGAGCTTTGTAGAGAGATTACCCCTAGATCGGGCTTCTGCTTTGAGGATTGATTGCCCCTTGGTCGGACTTATGCTTTGTGGAGAGATTGTCCTTTGGTTGGACTTGTGCTTTGTGGAGCCATTATCCTTTGGTCGGACTTATTCTTTGTGGAGAGATTGTCCTTTGGTCAGACTTGTGCTTCGAGGAGAGTTTATCCCTTGGTCAGACTTTTGTTTTGTGAGTGATTGCCCCTTGGTCGGGCTTACACTTCGTGGAGGGATTGCCCTTCGGTCGAGCTTATGTTTTATGGAGTGATTGCCCCTTGGTCGGGCTTGTGCTATGAGGAGAGTTTGTCCCTTGGTCAGACTTGTTGTTTTGTGGATTGGTTGCCCCTTGGTCATGGAGGTAGTTGATATCGCCGGCGACCTGGATGATATCGCTAGCGATATGGAATTATGCTGTCGGTGGCATGAGTACCACATGGCAGGCTTAACTGGTCAAACAAGTTTAATATTTGAATTGAAGGGGGCGATGTCACCGGCGACATGAGTGATGTCGCTGGCGGTATGGAGTGATGCCGTCGGCGGTATGAGGGCCATGTGGTAGCTTTGACAGGCCAAGCAATTTCAAAATTTAAATTGAAGGGGGTGATTTCACCGGCGGTATAAGTGATGTCGCTGGCGATATGGAGTGATGCCACCGGTGGCATGGATTGGCAGTTTCAGATAAATTAAAACTCATCGAATTCCGCGTGGCAGTTTAAAGGGAAGTAAAACTCCTTTCTTCCTCATTCTTTAGAAACCATACCCCCTTTCTCCTCTTCTCCTAACTTCCTAATTTTTTCGCCATTCTAATCATGAAGAGGATCGCTAAGCCTTTCAGGGGAAAATCTGCTAAGGCTAGGGAGAATCTGCCCGATTCCTCCGTCGAAGGGTTGAAAATTCTCTCAGTTCCTACTGCTTATGGCCTGAAGGAGACGGCCAAGATGTATGGCTACGGGATCAATTCCCCTATCACTAATCTGACCCCAGAGAAGGAAAAGCACCTCTGCTATGTCCAAGTAATCCCACAAAACCCGAATCTCTTCTTTTTGGATTGAGTTTCGATTCGGCCTTAGGCTTGAAATCATCCCATAATAGGAGTCGAAAGTGTGAAATAGACTGATTATAAACTGATATTGTATGCTTTAGGTCCAATTTTTACTATTTTTAGGCTTATTATTTGATTGATTGTGATTTTTGTGGTTTTGGCATGATGGGTGCAATTTTGGGGAAAACAGGTTCTGCCCGCAGGTAGTGATATCGCTAGTGACATGAGTGATATTGCTGGCAGCATCAGTCCTTGCAAAAAGGCCTAAGGAGGTCTGATGTCGCTTCTATTTAAAGCCATGTCGCCGGCGACATCATCCATGCCGCCAGCGGTATCGAGTGATGCCGCCGGCGACATTGCTTCCAGTAGAAGTGACATCAGTAGCTTTCTATCAGGTTCCAATGATGAGAAAATAAGCAGGACTTATTTATTTTGTTTCTAATTTTTACAGCTGCACGAACTGACTTTTACCGGAGGGATGGGCACCATCGGCGAGTGGTGGCACCATATTTCTCAGAAGGACGCTAAGCTTGCACTCTCCATTAATGAGACAGGATTCTAGGACTTGGCCCGAATTATGCCAATGTTAATGCCCAAGCTCTCTCATTCAGCCGTGACATCACTTACTGAGAGGTGGTCTGAAACCATCCACACTTTTCACTTCTGGTTCGGGGAAGCTACAATTACGCCCTTCGACATCGTAGCTATGATCGGGCTTCCCTGGATGGACGAGGTCATTCACTTTGATGCTTATATAGATAAATACCATATCGAGAGGCCCGTGGTGAGGTGGGTGAAGGAGCTGTTCGGTTTGAAGCCTATCTCAGGGCGGCTATCTTATGGTGAGTTGCACCAATATTAGACCCGGGTGGATGTAGTGCTTGAGGATGAGAGAGAGGCTTGTGTCCTCTCGTTTGTGATTCCTTGCTCACCATGCTATTTTTTTCAATCTCAGGGAGCAAGATCAATTACGGGTTGATATCTGCTATGGAGGACATGGCGGGAATTAGAAGGAAGAATTAGCCGAGGGCCATCTTGGCCCAGCTGTACCATGGGCTGGATGTGGGAGCCCGGAAGAAGGTGAAAGCCCTTCGCCTCTGCCATGTGTTACTCCAGGTATATCTTTTCGAAAGCATTTTTCTTGATTGTGGAAGTCTTATTCATTGTGGATGCTTTTTGAATTGGTTAATTGTTACTTGTGCAGGCTTAGGCTTTTGAGCATCAAATCCTTTCGCCGATCGAGTTCAAGAAGACCGTGCCGCCGGGCTCCTATTTTCTAGCCCGCTGGTGCGGGGGTATTGGCAGCAAGGTTAAATACCCTACCAAGTATAGGGAGGCCTTGAGGAATGTGCAGTTGAGCTTGGTATGCGATCTTTCATTTAGTCCTTTATCTTTACACTTAGATTTAAACAAAAAGTGTTTACGAACTTATATCGGTTATTTTGGTTGCTCGTTGGTGCGGCTTATCCTGGACCCATTTGATAGGGTGGAGAACCTAACAAAGGTTGAGAGGGTTAGGAGGGAGGTGGACAACCGTCGGTTCATCATGGAGTGTCCTTTATCCCAGTAGTGGTATTTGGGTGAGCGCATCCCGGGCTAGAGGTTAGTCCTGATCATAGATAGACCGGTGCCCGCCGATCCTTCTAAGGGGTTATGGTGGCCCCATCTGGTGATTACATCCGAGGCCGACCAAGCTGACTATATCGACGGGAACGATCGAGTGATCCCTAGTGTCCCTAGCCTCTACGAGCTGCACCAGCAATGCCTACTCCCCTTGTGTCCCCGCATCCATAGGAATGATACGATTGAGTATCATCATGAGCAAAAGTTGGAGGAGGAGAAAAGGTGCCTTAAAGGTATTGTAGATGTCGAGGAGGAAGAAGACGAGGAAGATGAGGAACTTGAAGGTGATGTTGGGATCGAGCCCGAGGGGGAGGATGAGGCAGGTGCGGATGTAGCCTGCGGGAGTGTGCCAATATCCCAAGGGGGGCAGTGTCCTTTTGAGGTATGATTGCATTTATGTGCCTGATTTACAATTATTTAGGAACGTTGCTAATGTGCGTCTTTCGTGTTTTTTAGGAACCCGCGAGGAAGAGAGGCCGGGATAACCAGAGTGGGACACGGTACTATGGTGTATCGGAGGGCATAAATTTCTTGAAGGGGCATTTGGTCAACCCGTTAGAGACTTAATTCCTACTGATGAATTCTCGGGGTGAGTTCCTCCCTAGGAACATAGGCTCGAGCCGGCATGCTCTGATCTTCATACTAGAAAACACCACTTACATAAGGCCTAATAATTTTTTTCTTATCTGCATTTTAATGTGGGCGATTAATGACTTGCCTTTCAGATTTTACAGGTGGCACGGAGCCATATGGAGCAGCTTATAGAGAATAACTTTGCTCTTCGGGACACGCTTATTGGGCAGTCGTTGCTCGTTCAGGTACGTTCCTTGTTATGACATAATAAGATAAGATGCATGTATGGATGCTATGAATGAAGTGCATTGTTGATGTTTTCCCTGGTTTGCAGGATTTCTTGGCCCTTTCCTTATCAGATGCCGATGTAGCCCGGCGAAGATATGAGGAGGAGACTGCAAGGCTCTTGCGTCATGTGAGTGACCTTGAGGGTCAGCTGGCGGCTACCGTTCAGGAATAGAGGAGCAAGCAAATGGATCATACGCACCCCGATAGCACCAGTCGCAGGGGAGTGAAGATGTTCGCCGGCCGATGCTAGTTTGTTGCGGTCAAGGAGTCCAGTAGTGTGCCAATGACTGAGGAAAGGGAGGAAGATGAGGATAAGGTTGGTGATTGGCTTGTAAGCCTCGAGGACATTTCATCCCACCCAACCGGCAGTGGCGGGCATGCCTAGCTTTTTTTTATTTTGCTTTTGGAATTTTGGTTTGTACCCTCGATACATTAGGGTTTGAACAGTTGGGATTTTTTGTTAAGTTTCGGTAGGCTAAATGTTTGGGATATTTAAGTGGTTCGCGCCTTCGGGCTCTTTTTTTTACTTTGAATAAATGGATTGCATTTGAGCAGGTATTGGAAATGGGTTATAGGATTGTTTACAGGTTTTGTACAGGTCTATAATAAGAAAAATGCTTCTGATGCCGTCAAAAAATTTAATCCATGCCGCTGGCGGCATGACCCATATCGCCCAAACTCAACCAACTAAAATAATTTATACAGGGCTATCTTAAAGCTCATATTGCTGGCAGCATCAGTTGATACCGCCCAATTTGATCCATATCACCGGCGGCATCATTTACACTGCCATCGGCATCACTCACATCGACGGCGGCATCACTTCTCCAGCAATCTGATTTTGGCTATTCTATCAATTCCTGTCATGGCAGCCCACAATCAACGGCTGCGGGGTTTTTTGCAAAGTCTGGAAAATGCGAACTAGAAGAAGCTTGAAAAATTCAAGCTTTGGGGGTTTCGATATATCGCGGCGTAGCCCGTAAGCCGTGAGTTTCTTTGAGCGGCACTGTCTTTTTAGGATCCAATAGACCACGTCTTCTAATTTTCATCTTTCAAGCTATGTCCCTTGCTTAAAGAGTTCCACGCCATTTTAGGGGTACCGTGTCCTAAATGCGTGACCCTAGCATTGCCGGAGTTTCATTTTAGTGTGGATGGAATTCCTCAAAGGTTATGGAAATTGGATCTTGTGGACCTATTTCTTTCTGGGTTATCTGATAAACTTGGGTTTTAGCTTAGAGTTGTTTTAGAGTGGTGCCGTGGGGCGCCCCGATCTCACCTTGCTTGGCCATCCATGGTGGCATTATTACTTATAGCAGAGTTTATGTGCGGAGTGAGCCCGATTGCTCCGCTTAGGCTGATTTCACTTATCAGCCCCATGTCGACAAGGGCTTCTCCCATGGGTATGGGGTTGGCTGATGTTTTGCTGAACGCGGATGCCGCTTCTACTGACCCGTCACTTATCGAAGACCAGCTCATATTACTACAGGTACGTTTTGTTCTTTCCGACTCTGCGCATTTCTTTCCCCAATACTTACCTGAATTCGAATTATAGGTATGGCTGATGGCGAAACTGAGGCTGAGGAAAGCACCATGAGGGATTCCGAAGAAGCACATTTCCAGTCATCTAAGGGAGAGAGGGCTTATGTGGGCTGATTTCTATGAGCTGACATATGATGATTGGGTGCCGATTTTGAGAGGGTATACTGACGCACAGGTTCAGTGGGTTAGTCCATGGTGGAGGATTCAGGATGTGGTTGTAGAATCCTGGGGAGCTTGTGTTCAGTTGATAGGTCTGGAGAAATCTTTATTTTACACCCCTTACCGGCTATGCCGTCAGTATAGCAAGAGGCAAAGAATCCCAATCAAGCTGCCCCATAACCAGATCAGAATTTATAAAGCCGGGTGGATCAACCATATTCGGGAGAAGTGGTCTAGGGAAGCTGTATTTGAGATTCTGGATTATGATCATGTGGAGACCATCGAGACCGACACACATTACAGAGGATGGCTTGCTGAGATAAAATGCTTGTCGACCCGTCAAAAGCGGTCATGGGCCTACTTTGAGGGGGAGCGTACGGAGCGGGGGGAGGAGCCCCTTTCTACTACCACATTGAGATAGATCTTTAAGTACTGTGATGATGATGCGAGAAGTTTGGTTTGAGATGCACTTTTGTCTGACCTATCGGACTTTGTCTTTTTTTGCGCATTTGATACAAAATAAAATTAACTCTATCCTAAGCTTGCTGGAGTTGTCTTAATCTTATGAATACCTGATTCACACATAAGCATAAGCATTTAGGTTTCAACAAAAGAGATACTTTCATTGATTGGGATAAAATAAAGTACACGATGTTTGGCTGACATTCCCATTAATTTAACTCCAGGTGCCAACTAGCCTATATCGATTTTCTAGAAGGCAATCACTCTTCACTCACATACCCTAACTTTTACCTAGATCGCCCTTTTTGGGTTTTCGATCTAGCAGGTTTGACTCATCCCCTAATTTTTGCATGGTTGGTTTGCAGGATACTAATCATCGGGTGTCACCCTAATTTTTGCCCGATCAGTAAAAGATCAAAAGGTGGGCGATCATCATATTTTTTTTGGTGTGCCGCTTTTCCGATTTGTTTCTTTTAAATCAGATATGATAACGCTTAAGCCTGTCTTGGTTCACGGGGTACACAAACTCGTTCCCATCCATGTCTATAAGCTTAATTGCCCCTTTGCTAAGCACTTTCTTTATTATATATGGTCCTTCCTAATTTGGCCTAAATTTGCCCCTCTCGTCAGTGGTAGAATGTTCAGGTTTTTGAGGACCAGATCACTAGCCTTAAGGGGGAACTTCTGGTGTCTTACCCGACTGTTATATGCTCAAGCCATATATTGCTGGTACATTTAGAGGTTGTCGAGGGCCTTTAACCTCTGCTAATCCATCATGTTCAACTGTTCAAATCTCGCCAGGGTCCATTCAGATTCTTTTAGTTTAGCCTCTAAAGCGACTCTTAAGAAGGTCACCTAAGTTTCAACTAGCAAGACCGCTTCCATCCCATAGGCCAGGGAGAATGGAGTTTGGCCTGTCGGGGTGCGAATACTGGTGCGATATCCCTAAATAGCAAAATGTAGCTGATCTGCCTAATCCTTGTAACCGGCTATTATCTTAGAAAGAATCGTTTTACCAATTTGTTGGCAGCCACAACAGCTCCATTGGCTTGTGATCTGTATGGAGAAGATCTATGGTGCTCGATCCCGTATTTCTTGATTTGAGAAGCAGTTGCTCCTTAAAGTTGTACCCCATTGTCCGAGACTATATGGTGTAGAAGTCCATACCGAGCGAAGATATGCTTCTCTATAAACTTAGCCATCTGCTTGGTGGTGACACTAGTGAAGGATTCGGCTTCTACCTATTTTGAGAAGTAATCTATTGCTACCACGATGAATCTGTGGCTGTTTATTGAAGAAGGACATATTTCTCCAATTATGTCTATCCCTCACGCCGAGAATGGCCAGGGAATGGATAAATGATGGAGTTCGATGGGTGGCAAATGCTGCATATTCCTGTAAACCTGGCATTGGTGGCATCGTTTGACTTGGGCGATGCAATCGGCTATGAGAGTGAGCCAAAAATACCCCATCCACTGGATTTTCTTTGCGAGAGTAAGACCGTTCATATGGGGGCCAGAGTCACCGGCATGGACTTGGGTCATTACGTTCTGAGCTTTGGAGTCAGTGAGGCAACAGAGAAGTAGGTCGTCGCTGGTATGCTTGAATAGATCATTATCCACGACACAAAATTAGACAGCGAGCTACCGTAGATTGGTACGGTCCGATTCGAAAGAATCCGTAGGATATTGGCCAGTCTGAAGGAACAAGATGATGTCAGAATACCAACAAGGTTCGGATGAAATGGCGAGGATAGAAGGAGCCGATTGAACATAGTATGGGATCTTGGTGGACAACAAAACCAAAGGGCGGATAGGCTGCTGCTAAGGTCCTTCCCATATAGATACGAGAGTGGCGAGAGCATCAGCCATTTTATTCTCGTCTCGAGGGATATGGTGGTACAAGCACGAAGTAAATTTCTCAGACAATTCGAGGATAGCCTCAACATAAGGATGGAGAGATTCTTATTTAATTTCCCAATCTTCGATAACCTGACGGACAACCAGAGCTGAATCTCTGATGACGGATACACGGCTGGCCCAAACCTGAAGAAGAGCCTCAAGGTCGAACAGACAAGCTTCATACTCAGTGCCGTTGTTGGTGATAGTGAATTCTAAGCGTTTGGACAATGGGATTATCTCATTATCTGACGTGATGATGATGACCCCGAGACCTGCTCCCTAGCAGTTCACATCGCCGTTAAAGTACATTGTCCAGACATCGTCAAGGATTGTAATAGAGGCGAGCTGTTCATCGGGAAACTCTAAATTTTCCTTATAGTCAGAGCTGAGGGGTTGATTGGCTAGGAATTTAGCTATAGCCCGCCCCTTAATGACCTTCCGGGTCACATACTCAATATCAAACTCAGACAAGAGAAGTAACCATCAGGACAATTTGCCGGCTAGAGCAGGGGATTGACAGAGATACTTTATTGGATCAATCTTGGCCATAGCTTAGACACGATAAAACTGGAAATAATGTCATAACTTCTTAGTGAGTCAAACCATGGTAACGCAGGTCTTTTCCACAATCGAATACCGGCTTTCATAATCTAATAACTTCTTGCTCAAGTAGTAGATGGCATATTCACGCTTATCAGCATGTTCTTGGACAAGCATGACCCTAATAGAAGTTTCCTCAATAGCCAGATAAAGGATGAGTGGTTTTCTTGGGATGGGGGGTGTCAAGACCGATGGATCAATAAGATACACCTTAATTCTGTCAAATGCTACCTGGCAGTGATCGTTTTATACCACGGGTTGCTATTTTCTTAACAGCTTAAAAATGGGTTCACAAACAGTAGTGAGGCAAGCAATGAACCGACTAACATACTGAAAGGACCCTAAAAATGATTAAAATTCCTTCTCTGTCTTAGGTGGAGATATGTCCTTGATGGCTTTAGCTTTATCTAGATCCGTTTCCATTCCTTTCTGGCTAACCATGTGCCCCAAAAGTTTGCCAGAGGTAACCCCAAACACGCACTTCTTTGGATTTAGGCGGAGGTTATAATTTTCAATACGAGTCATGAACTTGTCAAGCATAGCAGGGTGCTCCTCTTGAGTAGCGGACTTCATAATCATATCGTCCATATACACTTCCACTTCTTTATGGATCATATCGTGTAAGAGGATGGTTACGGCGTGCTGATAAGTGGCCCCGACATTACCTTGTAGCAATACACCCCCCATTCAGTGATGAACGCTATTTTAACTTTATCGACAATATTAACCAGAATATGATTATACCCCAAGAACCCATCCATGAATGAATACATAGCTACCTTGCGGCGCTATCAATCAGGACATCGATGTGCGGGGAGTGGGAAGTTGTCTTTCGGCGAGGCTTTATTGAGATCTCGGAAATCCACATAGACCCGGACCCTACATCCTTCTTCAGAATTGGGACGATGTTGGACAACTAAGTCGAGTATTCCACCACTTCAATGAATCGAGCTTGAATTAACCTTGAAATCTCTATGTTAACCTATTCTGCCTATTTTGGTCTCAACCGATGGAGTTTCTATTTGACAGGCTAAAATTTAGGATCAGTTGGGATTCTGTGTTCGGCGATTTGTCGACCAACCCCAGGCATGTCTTCGTATGATCAGGCAAAAGCATTAACATGATCTTTAGGCACTTTTATGATCTCACTTTTTTCCTCGGGAGTTAAATCTTTGGAAATGGTCACCATTTTAGGATTGTCATCTAGACTTAGGTTTATTTCACTTAATAATGTATCACTAATGCTAAAAACATTATGCGTATCATTATGTGAATGCAAGGATCCATCAGGAAAGACATCAAACAAGTAAGCAGAACGAGAGTTATTCATTGCATTAAAAGTCTCGTAAGCAGCATTGTTTGCATCAAACACATAAGAATTAAGAATTACATCTTCCATATCTTCCTCCACGGGCAGAGGGACTTCAGTATCAACATCAATAGAAGGAGCATCCTTTGTATTATCTGTCAGAATGGCACCTAGGTCATGCTCTAGAGTGATCTTTTGGGTAATGGTGAGTGATGGCCCCCCAGATAGGTTCGCTTTCTCGGCGAGAGCCCTAGTGAGTTTCCCTACTATCGCTGCCATAGCATCTTCTTCCCCGGTTCTCTCACTCTTCTAGCCTTTCTTCATCAGCAGTACCATAGCTTCAGTCACAGTTGCCACAGCATTTCTAATTTCTGGATCGGTAGACTCTTCATTACTTCCCTTAGGCTTATCTTTGGGATGCATCTTACCTTTTCCCTTAGCCTTATCAGAAACAACATTGACAGGCATATCAGGCTAATTAGGCTTAGGTTCAGCTAAAACTATCATGCGATCGGTCTCAAAGTCATAGACATCTTTAAAGATTTTAAAGCTGGGCCATATTTTTCCGCCATACTCGATTGGCTCAGGCTCTCCCTTATAAGGCCTCTCACCTTGGATCTCACAAACAGTGACCATATGGCAGTAGTAGGAGGGGACGCGGTGATAGGCATTTCTAGGCTTATAATCCAATCCAGCTCAATAGGTAAGGATTTTTTGCTCCAATGCCTCGATAATTACCTGTTCGTGTATTCCTCCACCTCTGTGAGACTTGTAACCAGATATCTTCATTAGTTTACCCATACCCACATGAAGGTAGCTGTGCCAAAGGGGAGGAGACTTCTGAACTTTGCTAATCATGGTAATCTGAAGGCCCTTTTCTAAACTAGCTTTGGCTTCCATAACAGCCATAACGGAAGCCGGATCGGCCTCTATAGTCACCATTCTATCTTCATAAATTAGCTTGATTTTCTAGTATAGTGTGGAGGGAACAGCGCCCAAAGCATGAAGCCATGGTCGGCCAAGCAACAAAGAATAAGTAACCGAAATGTCAAGTATAGCGAAGTGCACATTGCTTGCCACACCTTCGACAGTGACTTCTGCCTCAAAGGTCCTAATTACATTACGCTTTGAATCATCATAAGCTCTAATAACTGTGCTGGATTTTTCAAGCATGTCCTTCGACATTCCTAGATGAGGAAGGATTTTTAGAGGGCATAGATTTAGAGTGGAGCCATCATCCACCATGAAGCACGGGATAACCTTGTCGAGAATTTGGATTTGGATGAATAAGGCCCTATTGTGATCCCTACCCTCGAGTGTAAGATCAAAATGGTCGAACATAATTTGAGGCCCTTTTCTTGGGGATGCCTTCTCCCACCGTAGCACACATCTCAACAATCGAGGTGGCCGAATTAGCTTCTAAATTAAGGAGTCGTTTAATCAAGCCCTTGTGATGCCCTTCGAAGTCGATTACCAGCTGCCAAATACTGTATTGAGCTTGGATGTTTTTCAGTTGGATAATGAGGGGGTCCATCTCAAGACTGGTAGGGATAGGCAGAAGTGGAGAAGGGGGTCTCGCAGTAGTTCTAACCCTGCTAGGAACTAGGTCTTTGCTTAAGCTAAGATATCGGTCTTCAGGCTGATATACACGGCCACTCCGAGTAATGTTGAGAACATCGTCGAGCAATACACTCTTAGTGGCTCGTGTTACAAACAAATATTATTGCTCCTCAAAGTCCAAATCTGGGTTTTGTAGCTCATACTTATCTACACTAAAAAGGTCATTTTGATCAACCTTGAATAATTCAGTGCTTACGGCCTTAGTCTCTCGAGCCACTTCTTCATCACTATCAGAATAGTCCTCCTTTAAAATAAAGGAATCTACGCAGAATAGTATTTTCCTCTCAACTTTCATTCTTTTTGCCATAAATGGTTTGGGCCTGCGACTCTCTTGCTTCGGCCAGTTTGGATCAATTTCTGTCCCCTGGATAGAGTTGACCCCTAGGTTGGCTTGATTGATAAGATTAAAAACTGAGTAAGATGGGAGACCAGAACTGATGACCATGATAGAGTTACAACTGTCCAGCCTCTGAGTAATGAGATCAAAGATTGTGGCTTCAGATAAACCAGACTAGACTATGCCAACTTTATTCCTAAAATTCGGCAAAGGATTATTCATAGTGCTCGGAGCTCTGTCCGGTTCAGCAATCTTTGCTTCGCTAACCAAGCGTTGAATTGCTGAGAGCAGGGCTTTGCAATTGTTGGTTTGGTGTCCTACCTGAACATGATAGTTACAAAAGTTGTTTTTCTCCTCAGGACTAGGTGGCTTGTATTCCTGAAGGGACTGTATAAAACCTGCTTCCCACAAATGCTGGAAGATGACCTGTAGGGGCAACTTATAAGGGTTAGCTAAAATAAAAGGGGGCGAGGAGGCTGGACTATAGCAACCATTCATGGAGCTAGAGTGATTGCGAGGGGCGCAACGGGTGTATGAGAAATGGCTTGAACTGCAGCTGGTGCTTTAGGCTTAGCCGGTGCTAGGGCTGAGGGATGAGCTTCATTTTTTCTGAACCACAGTTTCCCTGCTCTTTCGGCCTTCTCACACTCTGCCTCACGCTCAATTTTCTCAGCTTTCTCGAACACAGCCTTGTAGGAAAGAAAAAAATCATTGGCCATTTCCTTGCAGAACAGGGGGAGAGACCCTTCGAGAAGTTTGACAATCATTTCCTCAAGGCTTAGCTTAGATTTCATTAAGACTTGAGTTGAGATCCACCGATCGAAGTATTCCTTAAAAGTTTCGTTGGGCATTTGATGGACCCTCTTAAGATGCTAGAAGGTTGTTTCCATCATAGTATTAAAACCATAATGCACTTTCAATGCCTCAGATAAGAGATTCCAGTCGGCGATGATATGTTACGGCAACGTGTGATACCATTCAAGGGTAAGACCCCGAAGGGAGCAAGGAAATAATTCAACAAGCACCTTATCACTTAACTTCTTCACGTGCATTATTCTTTTATACATTATAATGTGAGAGGCAGGCGCTCTAGAACCATCATAATGAGCCATATTTGGTATAGTAAAATTATCGGGGACCCAGTCTTTATCCCTTTTAGATTTCTTATCGGTGATGAGGCGGTTGATGTGAGCTTGGATCTCCGGTATCATGCCCAAAGGCTGCGTGACCAGGTCGATGACCGGTTTGTGAGAGATAGTCGGGGCTTCAGGTGTCGCGCCCGGAGAATGCGCGACCTGGCCGTTGACAGTTTGAGAAGCTATCATTTATCGAATGAAAGTGGCTACCTCGGGTGTCACGCTCGATAGTTGCATGACCTGGTCGTTGAGTGTCGGAGGTAGCGGAGGGCGAATGGTCAACTGGCTGCCAAAAGAATTTTGGTGGTAGGTGGTGCCTTTGGGAGTTACAATAAACTATGGAGGTGTGAAAGAGGGTAGTGGTTGAGTAAATATGGGGGAGTAGAGCTTCGAGCGAAGGGTCTTGGATTAAAAGGCACAACTGATGGAACAGTCGAAGTTGATAAGAAAGCTGAAGCTTGCCCAAACTGGAATGGGCTTGCCATAGGCTGGGTTGATTGAAAAATAGGTGCAATAGGTCTTGTCCCTACTAGACTGGTCAACATCTATGCCGTACCGTTCTAGGCCTGAATATCGGATGCCGATACTCGATCGAAATTTTCTATCTTCGAGAGCTTGCTTAACGGCAGCCTGAACAGTGGTTTGGATAGAAGCTTGAAAAGTGTCCAAGTTCAGGAATTATGCCATAGCACTGGCAAAGTCGAAACTAGGCGGTGGCTGGGATCCTGTTCCCGAGGTGGAAGTAGGGCCAAAGGGCTCTTCGGGAGTAGGGGTCCCTTCATTTCTTGGAAAAGATATGGATGGTTAGGAAGGACTCTGGCTTAACTGAACTTGTTTCGAATCTGACTCTCCGCTAGAATCAGTGTGTGGAATTTCTTTAACTTTCGTGGTGACAATCGGGGTGAGAGGATGACGTATCAAGCGGTGTTCTATCCTTTTTCAAACCGGGGTGCGACGATCAGTATGCCTCCTCCTAGCTGAAATGGTAGGCAGCGGATCAGATTATGAATAGGTTCGTGAATGGTATGGATGGTATGCATGCCTTTTGTTCCTTGGGAGCAATGTGTGATACGTATGGCTGCACGTAGATGTGGTTAGAGATGATGCAATGGCTTATCCCTCCAACATACGTGGGACGTTTGTATCTCTCGTCATACACAGTGATATGTGGCGACGCAACGGAGGTGCCAGAGAAGTCCTATATGTGTTGCTAAACTTCTTTCATGGGCAGAAGTAGTAAGGGTAAGTTGATTCATTTCTAGCTCTTGAAGCCAATGCATGGGGGTGCATGTTCACAGAGCATATAGCGCATAAGTCGTCCCTTTTCCAACCTTATGACTCCCGCATAATGCCTCTTTGGAAGGATGGAGTATTGGCTTCTTCACCGGTAATGGCGAAAGAAGCGTGTCCCAATCATTTTATTTGTTCTGGTTACCCTAAGGAATGATGTGCTAGCGCGGCTTTGGTTTAGGGTTGTTGATGTAGAAGGTTCTCGTTTACCTTGATTCCACGTTACTCAACCATTCCCAAATAGGTGTGATTGTAGGAGTTTACGTGTTGGTTGAAACGAGTGATCCAACAGGGCATGAGTGACACTTTGCGAGCTTCTCAGGTAAAATGGGGCACCTAAAAATTACTGAACTATCTTCACGCGTAAGGATAAAACAATACATCATCAAAATCCTTTGAACTTTATGAAAAGGAAGTTCAAGTTTAAAGAGATAAATCCCCAGCGGAGTCGCCACTGTGAGAGGACAACGTTTTACGGGGTGGCTGCGAGGCTGCGAGGCTGGGCCGGTGGGCCTGCCTCTTCAAGTATCGGGGGATGCGAGTGACGTGATTGGAAAATTGTTTTGCATATTTTAGTGCTCACAAGATACGAGATTGAAATCTCGTACTCAAAACAGAGTCGCCACCCGGTTCAGCTCAACCGAGAATTTTTTGTACGATTTTCCCACTGGGTGGTTGGACCATACCTTAAGTAGAGATTTTGAGTTCGGATGATGTTATCTATTTTTCATTAGGCCAAGTTAAGATACTTCATTCTTTCTTAATCGGTTTAATCCATCCTATTTATTTATATTTTCAGTTATTTTGATGTTTTCGCGTTTATCAAGCAATTGAGGCAATGAGTAAAGTTTGTGCAGCCGTTCAAAAATAAGTGCGGAAAATAAAATTTTTGCAAGGCTTCCAAGTCCTGTACATTTTTTTGTGAGATAAATACGATACCTGAATGTCTGATATACATCTACTTGCAGAAGACGGTTAGTACGGATATGGCATGTTTTATTTACAATGTTGTGAAGCCCGGTTGGATGACTAAAATGAGATTTGAACGGCATTTGCGGGGAATTTCTATTTTCAACCAAATTTTAGAATCAATCATTGCTTTAACCGGATTATAAATGGAAATGTCACACGTTATGGGGAGGGATCTGTTTTTCAGGAGGCTTTAGACCTCCGTCGTTGTACTATATGTCCTAGCTTTGGAAAATAATCTAGTCCGAAAAAAATGGAAACAAAAACTATTGTCCAAAAAATCATGCCGCCGATGATGCTACTTATGCCGCCGGCGGCATGGCTGATGTCGCTGGTGGCATCAGTATACAGGTAGGTTACATGGCTTTCGTAAAGATAGGGTCCCACAAGAAAGTGAAGTATTTGGGGAATGTGATGCCACCTGCGGTATCAGTGATGTCTCTGGCAACATGGGTGATACCGCCGGCGACATCACATGTCTTCGGAGACTTCAATTTCTTACAGCAGCAGTGGTGATAGTAAAAAATGACCGAAAACCTAAAAATGAATATAAATTAACAATAATTAACACAAATCAGTAATATTAATGCCAAAGAGCTATGAGACTCAGGATTCTTACCTCGAGGCCATGAATCCACCTCTTCGTGAACTAAAAAGAAACGCCTCCGGGGAGCGTGTTACGATGATTTAGTAGTAAATTTAAGTGTTTCGGATTTCTAAATCCAATTAAGTTGATTTTAACTACAGGATTTACTGATTTTAAACTCACAATCAAATAAATCAAAGAAGAAAAACCAGGAAAAATGGATTGGAATCTCTTTTTTCTGCCTTATCTAATTCTTATCACACTAAAATCTATTTTCTCATTCTAACATTAAACTCCTAACCTTAGATAGTCCCCCCCCCCCTCATTGCAGCTCAAGGTGTATTTTTATAGGTGAAATGGGGTGATTTTCGAGACCTTTTTGACTAATTCCGCCGAAAGTGGTTGAAAGGCCGTCTATGTAGGGACCTGCTTCGAGTCATGCCGTCGGTGGTATGGATGATGCCACCAGAAACATGGTGATATTGCCGGCGGCATGGCTCATGCCGTTGGTGGCATCAGCCTCTAGCATACTGACAGGCAGGGTGCCTAGGAGCCTAAAAAGTCACCAAAAGTAGTTTAATAGTGGGTGAAAAGGCATCTTTTTTATTTTTAATGATATTTTAATGGGTATTTTTTAGTTTGGGCGTAAATCATTGGTTCAAGCTCCTATCGGATGTGTTATCGGCCACGCCGAACTAGATTCTACCAAGTATAAAATTCGCGAGGAATATTATTTTGGTAATAAAATTCTAAAGAGAACTTTTATTTTGAGGCATTAAAATGGGGTACACATCATCATCGTCTCGCGAGAGGGACTGTAAAATCCCGTGCTCACAAATTCTCCAGACATTCAAATATCACATAACAAAACATTTCACCCATAAATTCATATTATGTTTATACTCATAAATGGAATGCTAATTTCCACAAAATCGACTTGTATCCTCCTCTTGAACACCTTCACGACTTCGTGTTCCTATAAACACATATTCACATCAATACATTTTACCTTGTTTCGTTTTCTATTCATAAAGTTTTCATGGCTTAGACTATTGTTACTTGTATACTTGTTCATATGACCTTACTGCACCTAAAAGTTCATATCTGCCTTTTCCTTTAACCAAATGACTTGATTGAAACTAACTGCTACTCTTGACAGATAGTTCCATAAGATATTAAAATTTCAGAACTTAGTAACATATGTACAATTTATAGTGAATTTTACATTCACAGACAACATCAGAACTATTGTTCTTATGACCTTACTCTACTTAAAAATTCATAACTTTCAATTTATTTCACCAAATGAACTGATTCTTCTTTTATTCTATCTCTAATACACAAAGCCGTAACATACTAAAACCTCAAAAATTTCAAAGTCTTATACGATTTATAGGGAATTTTCCTTCAAAACCTATTTCAATCCTTCTAAACCTGGACAGTAGCATAGTAAAACGACCATAACTTTCTATGCACAACATGAATAGAC
The DNA here is from genome assembly GCA_947683365.1 of Euphorbia pulcherrima. Lineage (NCBI taxonomy): Eukaryota > Viridiplantae > Streptophyta > Magnoliopsida > Malpighiales > Euphorbiaceae > Euphorbia > Euphorbia pulcherrima. The sequence goes on from CANTUS010000016.1 coordinate 14,918,493, forward strand.
CTGATTCTTTTTCCTAATTAAACTATACATATAAGGGAATAACTTATCAAAAATTCAGAATTTTCTAAGCAGTATAACAATCCAAGATTAATTTTAAACTCACCCCATTTCTTTGATCATCCAATTCTGAACACTTCATCTTATAAAAATCATAGCTATTGATTTACTCATCTAAAAATCCCCAAATTTGCAGGATGAAGCCTGACATAGAGAGCAACAATTCATCTTCTTACTAAAACTTCTAATTCTAACTTTAACCTAACAAAAATCACACTACAAAGTTACTAAAATACCTGATTCCTTCCTTCTAGCTCTCTTCTTCTCTTCTTCCTTATGCTTCGTTCTTTGCTTTGTTTTTGGGAGATGAAGACCTGATCTAAATCTATTATTATCAGGCCATCCAAAAATCTAAGGGGCAAAAGACCAATTTGCCCTCAAATTCTTTATTTAATATAAATACTAACTATACTAAATACACATATGTATATCTATACCATATTAATACTAATTCTAATACTAATGCTTATACTTAAATCCTTATGATATATCACAATTTTATTCAACTTCATATGTTCAAATAATTATTTTATATCTATAGCATAACTATACTTCACTTATTCCTTAAAATTCTATAGCTATATAATTCGGTACCTAGATATTAAATATAATATTTTGTACGGTTAACATAACTATTATTTTAACTAACCAATTTTAATAAATATAACATGTAAAATATTAAATATAATAATTTTATGACAGGTAACAGATGTGAACAAATGCAAATATAATGCGTGAAATGGGATGTTATAATTCTCCCCATCTTAAAGAATTTCGTCCTCGAAATTAAATACATGAATCAGAAAACAAATAAGGATAGTCCTTTCTCATTCGATCTTCTGTTTACCAAGTGGCTTCTTCTACTAAATGACTTTTCCAAAGTACTTTTACCAATGGTATTTCTTTGTTTCGCAATTGTTTGGTCTTATACTGGATAATTGCTACTGGTTCTTCTACATAACTTAAATTATCAGCAATCTCTATCTCTTGGTCCTTCAATACATGAGTAGGGTCTGATCGATACCTCCTTAGCATGCTCACATGAAAGACATTGTGAATTTGAGCTAACTCTGGTGGTAATGCCCATTTATAAGCAAGCGGACCAATTCTTTCAAGAATTTCATAAGGCCCTATGTAACGCGGACTAAACTTTCCTTTCTTCTTAAACCTTAACACGCCTTTCCAAGGTGATACGTGAAGAAAAACTTTGTCCCCTGCTTCATATTCCATTTCCCTTCTATGTTGATTAGCATAAATTTTCTGTCTTTCTTGTGCTGCCTTGATTCTTTCTCTTACTATCTTCACCTTTTCAACTGTGTTTTGCACTATTTTTCGACCCTCAAAACTCTTAACCCTTCTTCATCCCAACAAATAGGACTTCTACATTTTCTTCCATAAAGAGCCTTATATGGTGTCATTCCAATACTGCAATAATAATGATTATTATAAGCAAATTCCATTAGAGAAACATATTCATCCCACAACCTTTGAATTCCATAGCACAAGCTCAAAGCATTTCTTCCAAAGTCTGAATTATTCTTTCTGATTAACCATCTGTTTGAGGATGAAAAGCAATACTAAAGTTCAATTTTGTGTCCAATGCCTCCTGTAAACTTCTCCAAAATTGAGATGTAAATCGAGGATCTCTATCTGATACAATAGACACAGGTATTCCATGTAACCTGACAATTTCATTCATATACTTCTTCACCAAATTCTCTAATGAAAAACCCCAATGTATGGGCAAAAAATGGGCTAATTTCGTCAATCTATCAACAATAACCCAAATAGCATCATTCTTTCCTAGAGTTTTTTTAAACCTGTGCGCAACATCTATAGTAACTATCTCCCATTTCCAAACTAGTATAGGCAATGGTTCTAATTTCCCTGCTGGAGCTTGATGTTCAATCTTTACTTGTTGACATATCAAGCACTTTGATATGTATTCAGCAATATCCTTCTTCATTTCATACCACAAAAAATGAGAGCGCAAGGTATGATACATTTTTGTCATTCCCTGATGCATAGCATATGGAGCAGTATGAGATTGTTCTAAAATTTCCTTCTTTTAATTATTAACATCAGGCACACAAATTCTTCGTCCCAACCTCAAAGTATCATTTTCAACTGTAAAATCAGTGCTCTTTCCTTTGTTGACATTTTCCATAATCTCTTTTAATTGAGGATCTCAAACCTGAGCTTGCTTAATTCTGTCATGTAACACTGGTCTTACCTTGAAGTTAGCTAATAATGCTCCGTTTTTGTCCAATTTTAAGTCAACATTCATTACTCTCAATTAAACTAAGTATAGGAGTTTAGAAACTTGAACATTAGCCATTACACTACTGGATTTTCTACTTAAGGCATCAGCTATAACATTCGCATTTCCCGGAGGATATTCTATAGTAATCATAATCTTTTAACAATTCTAGCCATCTCCTCTGCCTCATATTCAATTCTTTCTGAATCAAAAAATATTTTGAACTCTTATGATCAGTGAAAATCTGAAAAGTTTCTCCATACAAATAATGCCTCTAAATTTTCAAAGCAAACACAATAGCAGCAAGTTCTAGATCATGCACTGGATAAGATAATTCATATGGTTTTAATTGTCTAGATGCATAAGCAATTACCTTCCCATGTTGCATTAGAACACAACCCAACCCTTGGTGAGAAGCATCACTATAAACAACAAATCCACCAGTGCCAGTTGGAATTGTCAAAATCGGAACTGTAGTCAATCATTTCTTTAATTCATCAAAACTTTTCTGGCAATCAATTGTCCACTGGAACTGTACATTCTTTCATAGTAATTTTTATCATTAGAGCAGTAATAAGAGAAAACCCATCAACAAATCATCGATAATATCCTGCTAATACCAGAAAACTTCTTACTTCTGCTACATTTTTTAGAGCTTCCCATTGAACCACTGCTTCGATCTTTTTAGGATCAACCTGAATGCCTTGACCAGAAACCACATGTCCCAAAAATAATACATGATCCAACTAGAATTCACATTTGCTAAACTTTGCATACAACTGTTTTTCTCACAAAATCTGAAGCACAATTCTCAAATGTTGCTCGTGTTCTTCATTGCTTTTCGAGTACGCAAGTATGTCATCAATGAAAACAATAACAAACTTGTCAAGATACTATTGAAATACCTTGTTCATCAAAGCCATGAAAGCTGTAGGTGCATTTGTCAAACCAAACGGCATCACCAGAAATTCATAATGTCCATATCGAGTTCTGGAAGCTGTTTTTGGAACATCTTATGCTGAAATTCCGAGTTGATAATGCCCTGACCTCAAATCAATTTTAGAAAATACACGTGCTCCTTGAAATTGATCGAATAAATCATTAATATAAGGTAAAGGATATTTATTCTTCATAGTTACCCTATTCAACTGTCTATAATCAATGCAAAGTCGTATAGTGCCATCCTTTTTCTTAACAAATAATACTGGAGCGCCCCAAGGAGACACACTAGGTCTAATAAATCCCTTATTAAGTAACTCTTACAATTGCTTTTTTAACTCTTTTAATTCCACTAGAACCATTCTATATGGAGAAATAGAAATTGGTGCAGTTCCTGGAATCAAATTAATAGTAAATTCTGCTTCTCTATCAGGTGGCAATCCCAACAAGTCAGTAGGAAATACATCTGGAAATTCTTTAAAAATAGGAATATCATCAAGTGATACATCCGATGCTTTAGTGTCAATAACATGTGCTAAATATGCCTCACATCCACCCTTGATTAACCAAAAAGTACTAATTGCAGAAATTAAACAAGTAGGCACTATCTGACGTTCACCTTGAAAAATAACTTTTGAATGATCCGATGATTCTAAAAAAACTTCTTTTGTATAATAATTAACGATTGCATGATGCTTTGTTAACCAATCCATACCCAAAATCACATCAATCTCTCTAATATTCAATCTAATCAAATTTGCACTGAAAACTGCTCTGTTAATTTGAATTGAACAATTCTAATACACATAATTTACAGCCACCAACTCACCTAAAGGAGTTCCCACGTTAAGATCAAATCTCAAAGGTTCGCAATTCAAATGCAAATGTGATGATAAGTTTGATGATATGAATGAATAAGTAAATCCAGGATCAATTAATGCACAAACATCCATGTTGTAAATAGAAATCTTACCGATAACAACTTCTGGTGTGTCAATAGCTTCTTGTTGAGTCATGGCAAAAATGCGAGCCTGTGTTGGAGGCCTAGAACTCTGAGCCTCAGATCTACCAATATTGCTTGTTATTGTTCCTCTACCCCTACCTCTACCTACTACTACACCAGCACCCTTACCTTTGGTATTCTGAGCTGTAGCCTCTGATTGAGCTCTTTTAGTTGCTTCTATTAGTTTTGGACAATCACGTATTAAATGTTCAAAAGAGCCACATAAGTAACAGGCTCCAGTCAGTTTCCTGCATTCGCCTTCATGCAATTTACCATATAGCATACACTGAGGTTTTCGTCCAGAGCTTTGTCCCTGACTTTGTCTCGAATGAGTTTGCGTAATCGTTCTTCCTCCTCTATTCCCAGAATATCCTTCTCTAGCTGTAAACTATGACGGAGAAGAATTTGTTTGATGTTTAGCAGACTTTTTACTTTGGTCACCACCAAAATCACTATAACCTCTTATAGCCTTATAATATAATTTCTCTTTTTCTAGCCTTTCAGCCCTAACTGTAGCATTTTTCAACTTTAGGTAACTTTCAAGTTCAAATGATCATATCTTGGTTCGAATTTCATATCTAAGCCCATCCTCAAATTTCCTGCATCTATCCTTTTCAGCCTCCACTAATGTTGGTACATAACTGGATAGCTGATTGTACTTAACTTCATATTGTCTCAAGTTCAAAAATTGTCTTCTTTTATCATCAATGTACATATATGGCACATAATTACTTTTGAATTCCCGCACAATCATCCCAAGTCAAGATAGGATGCTGAACAGTACTCCCTGAGATAGTCTCCCGTCATAAGCATCATCTTAAAGTACAAATACTGCATAATCAAACTTCTCATCAGGAGTACAATGGATCATATTGAAAACTCTTTCCAGCCTTTTTAACCATCTTTCCGCTATTGTAGGATCTGTAGTTCCCTTGAATTCTTCTACACCTTGTTTCTTCAATTTATTGAACCTTCTTTCTCTTTGGACAAATGTTGCAGGTGCTTGCACCACAGGTATTTCCTGATGATGCTGCAAATTTGATGCATGAGAATGCATAGGTGATGCAGATGTAATAGGTTGGGTTTCTACAGGTTGATTTACGGCTGGTCCCTCTCTCCTCGGGTTAACATTTTGGTTCTCATCAGCCCTATATGAATATGATAACATGTTATAAGATAACATATACTAATCTCATATTATGTATGCATTTGTATGTGTCCCTATGACCATATCCTCGCTTTGATACCAACTGAAACACCCTTATCATATAATAGCTATAGAAAAATACCATAAAAAAATTTTTTAACATAAATATTCATATATTAACACAACCATTAATATTTTACATTAACTATAATATCATTCCTTTCTATTACAAACCATAATCATGTTTGATTAGCAAAACCAAAACCCGACCACCTCTATTCTATATGCCTGTCATATGAGGAGAGAGAGCGAGATGGATACAACCGACCGACCTTTCTTCCATGACAGCTACAGATAAGAACCTTCTAGACCAAAAGTCTATCTACAACCTTGTCAAACTGGAAAAACATAGCGATTTATATGAGTCGCCACTCAGCGAGTATAAACAATCAATGAATTTAACAATCACATACAGTCATTCATATATGTTATTGGATGATTCATTTATTTAATTGTTGTGACATTTCCAGCCAAACTATTGCCCCGGGAACATGTAACATTTGTAACAATTGTCAATTGATTTACCTGCTAGCTATATAAAAATTGGTTGACCTTTCGGTCCAGATAAACAATTAGTTGACCTTTCGATCCATTTGTCAAATATTGCAATTGGCTGACCATATAGGTCCAGATAACATAACATGTATTGCAATGTTTGATCGGCTATGTCATAGCATCTCTCTTTATTTCATTTGTTCCTGTACAAATGCATATATCATGTATAATTCAATTAACTCATGTTTCACCAAATAAACATATGTGCATATAATTCAAATTCATCAAATAACATATAATCATTCAATTCACAACAATTCTCGAGATATTCAAATATCATATAACAAAATATTTCACCCATAAATTCATATTATGTTTATACTCACAAATGGAATGCTAATTTCCACGAAATCGGCTTGTATCCTCCTCTTGAACACCTTCACGACTTCGTGTTCCTATAAGCATAAATTCATATCAATACATTTTACCTTGTTTCGTTTTCTATTTATAAAGTTTTTATGGCTTAGACTATTGTTACTTGTATACTTGTTCATATGACCTTGATGCACCTAAAAGTTCATATCTCCCTTTTCCTTTAACCAAATGACTTGATTAAAACTAACTGCTAATCTTGACAGATAGTTCTATAAGATATTAAAATTTCAGAGCTTAGTAACATATGTACAATTCATAGTGAATTTTACATTCACAGACAACATCAGAACTATTGTTCTTATAACCTTATTCTACTTAAAAATTCATAACTTTCAATTCACTTCACCAAATGATCTGATTCTTCTTTTATTCTATCTCTAATACACAAAGTTGTAACATACTAAAACCTTAAAAATTTCAGAGTCTTATACGATTTATAGGAAATTTTCCTTCAAAACCTGTTTCAGTCCCTCTAAACCTGGACAGTAGCATAGTAAAACGATCATAACTTTCTATACACAACATGAATAGACCTGATTCTTTTTCCTACTTAAACTATACACATAAGGGAATAACTTATCAAAAACTCAGAATTTTCTAAGCCGTATAACAATCCCAGATTAATTTCGAAACTCACCCCATCTCTTTGATCATTTAATTCTGCACACTTCATCTCATAAAAATCATAGATATTGATCTGCTCATTTAAAAATCCCTAAATTTTGTAGGATGAACCCTGACATAAAGAGGAGTAATTCTTCTTCTTACTAAAACTTCTAATTCTAACTTTAACCTAATAAAAATCGCACTTCAAAGTTACTAAAATACCCGATTCTTTCCTTCTAGCTCACTTCTTCTCTTCTTCCTTATGCTTCGGTCTTTGCTTTATTTTTGGGAGATGAAGACCTGATCTAGATCTATTGTTATCAGGCCATACAAAAATCTAAGGGGCAAAAGACCAATTTGCCCTCAAATTCTTTATTTAATACAAATACTAACTATACTAAATACATATACGTATATCTATACCATATTAATACTAATTCTAATACTAATGCTTATACTTAAATCCTTATGATATATCACAACTTTATTCAACTTCATATGTTCAAATAATCATTTTATATCTATAACATAACTATACTCCACTCATTCCTTAAAATTCTATACTATATAATTCGGTACCTAAATATTAAATATCGTATTTTATATGGTTAAAATAATTATTATATTAACTAACCAATTTTAATAAATATAACATGTAAAATATTAAATATAATAATTTCATGACATGTAACAGATGTGGACAAATGCAAATATAATGCGTGAAATGGGATGTTATACTCCCCCACTTGGCAAAAGTGAGATCCAAATCTGATATCCTCAAATTGATGTCCCCTTCGATGTTCTCATTCAAATATTATACACGTGTTTATTTTTATTATTATTTTATTCTTTTTCAATTTATTTCTACTATAAATATGCTACATGTCAAATGATCAATTGAGGAACATGGAAGTGGATACCAATTTTGGGACAGCATATTTGAATCCGCAAAATTGTATCATTTTGTCCATTGAATGCCACTTATCAGCTTTTAGTTGGAAAGAGAAAATGATATATTTGAAAATTCAAATCAATCAAAACCTAACACGTGGCATTTAGAGAACAAACTAATATACTTTTGCCATGTTTATGGGGCAAACCGCACAAGTCTGCTTAGTATAGAGGTTCAGAGAAATTTTTAAAAGTTTAGAGTAGTAGTAAACTTTTTATGTCAAGTATAAGTAGTTAAAGATGTACTTGCGCTTTTCTAAAACAACGGAACTCCCATTGTTCTTCATTTACAAATTTGTAAGTTGATGAGATATGTAGAATATTAGTTAAAATTACATTTCAAATTTGTTGCTAAATGATGCATTGAAAGAAATTTTGTTCTTATGAATGATATATATTATTCGTTTTTGACCAAATTCTCAAATTTTAGGATGAAATTGCATTGGTAAATATATTTTTTGATAAATTCATCCCTTTTTATTCGGAGCCAATTGACTACATGTGACCCCTTTAGTTCGGCTCTACACCTAAGATAAATAATGAATAGACTTTTTTTAAAGTTTTAGAAGTTGTAAACTTGTGATTATGAATTTATTAATATTATAGCAACTTAATAATTTTAAAACTACTTTATAAAAAAATAACAATAATTTTAAAACTACCCGAAATATATTATCAATATTCCAAATAACAAACAGAAAATCCTAGAAGATACGTATATCAATATCGCTAACAAAATCTTGTATCAACATATTTCAAATCGACTAAAACAACAACAAAAAAAAATTGAACAATAATGGGAATAATATTAACAAACGAATAATCTGGAGTCTGGACATAAATGGAAGTCGCATCGGCAAATTGTCAATGCTATGACGTTGACAACTCCCTACCACATTAAACTGAAATTCCACAACAAGTGAAAGAAAAATTTATATATCATGAGCTAAAAAAATAAATTTTATACTTTATATATTTAAAAGTATTAATTAGAACTCTATCAAAAAAAATATTAATTAGAACGGTTCGTCGGACGGGTTGGGTTGGTCTAATCGAGCTTTTGATTAAAATTATCAATTCAAGTCTGCTTCAGCCCACACTTTAAAACTTCGGATTTAAATTAGGCTCGGGCCGGGCTTTAGAAGTCATTTTCAAAGGCGGCCTAAAACCCATAAATAGATTTCTTTTAATATTTTTGGTATACTAAAGAGTAAAAAAAGACAATTTTATACAAATATGTCCAAATCTTACATATAATTACTTTCTCTATTTGAATAATTTAATAAATAAATATCATTATTGTAAAAATTTAATAAGTTAAAATAAAAAAATATAAAATAATTATTAATTATATTATAGAAATATTTAATAAATATAATAATTATTTATTGAGTTGGGCTCTGGCCGAATTTAGGTATTTATATAAAATTTAAGACCGGTCCATAAAATATTACTAGCGGGTTTGAGCTAGACTTTAGAGAAAAATAATAACCCAAATCCGACCTATTTTATCGGGCTCGAGTCGGATCGGGTCGAATGAATATTCGGGCCGTGAATAAGTTTATTAACGGACACAATAATAATTAGAAAAACCCTGAGAGCTCCAAATTAATTGTAATTAAGTTGAGAATTGGTTTTGAAGAGTGAAAAAAGTAACTGAAATATATGATGGACAAACGAAAAATAATTTTTTTCGTGGTTCGATAAAAGTTTGATTAGATAAAAATTTTTCTTACAAATAATCAGATAAAAATTTAATCAGTCTTATCTATTCATTTGAAAATGAATCCCTAAAATTTCACAATAATATAGGCTTAAGCCAATCTTAGCCATTGGTTTTGAACAAAATGACTTATGTGAGCTTAACTTTTGTGAACAAGTGAAAATTATTACTACTAGTATTCATGCAGATAAATCCATAGTTAAATACTGTACTAAAATATTGCCTTGATCAGTGATCCAATAACAGTAATCAAAATTAACGTCGTTGGATTATATTGTTGACAAACCAGTCATGTTGTCTTTTATTCATTTATCATGGCTGACACGAACACATAATAATTTTTTTTTAGAATAAATAGATTGTATACTATGAAAGAGATGAGCTATACAAGTGGGAGGCATAGTCGTATGTCCTTGTTATTTCATCAATATGGGCACCTCCAGCAATAGAATGTGCTATTACATTGTTAATTCGAGGCACTAAATTAAAAACCACAAAGAATAAGTGAATACTACGTTTATTTGGTAAATTTATGCAAGTATCATTTTTTTTACTTAAAAATGTGGGTTGTTTCATGACGTGAGGGGCGGATGCAGAAATGATTATTAGGGGGGCTAAAAAAATTTTTTACCTCACTGATTTATCACACAAGATATATCTTAATTTAGTTTTTTAGTATTTTTTTTTGAATATGTGAAAAAATAAACCACCTGCTGAAGATAGGTGTTGGATCTGGGTTCTTTAACAAAAAAAACCCAACTGCTAACCAGCTGCTCTAGTATGTTCTATTGAAATATAATACATTATAATTTACTTATATAAAAATCTCACCGGAGCTGGGCCAGATCACTATTCCCTTCTATCTGGGTCCGCCTCTGTATGACGCCCCCATTTTATTTCTTACACTTGGGTCAGCCCTTGCATGACGCCCCCATTTTATTTCTTACTACCCCAGATATAACTTTCCTATTTCTTTTTTTTTTCCCTCTCATAATTCATTTCGCTCATAATTTTGTTATTTCCCCTTTCCAAATTCTGTCAAAACCTCTCGCCCCTCATCCTTCTGTTTCAAATTTCAATTTTCAACCGTCTTCCACATCTCATCTTACATCAATCTTTAAAAAAATTGACAACAAAATCATGTTAAATCAACATAACTAGAAGAAAAACTACAAATCGTTCTTAATTAAGGTTTTATTTTGCAGTATTCTATGAATAACGAACTAAAAACAACTTCTCTCTCTTAAATTCTCATTTTCAAACCTTTCAAACTTCTATCTTCAACAAAATTGACAACGAAATCTTGGTAAAGCAACTTAGCTATAAAGGAAAACTACCAATCGTTTTTAGTTAAGTTTTTATTTTTGAAATTCCATGAAAAACGAATCGAAATACCTTAACCATATAAATCTTGACATTTCAACTAAATCGACCTAAAAAATCATTAAAAATAAAGCAATGGACGAAGAACGTACAAATGAGACTTAATGAAACAACCCGATACCTTATACTAATCAACAAAATCGTAATCCCAACGTATAATTTTTTTTAAATACTTAAACTTCTTTATATATATATAATTACTTCTAACGTTATATTTTTTAACAAAACAATCTTATACAAAGCAAAACCAAAACCCAACCATCGATTTATACTATATGCTTGTCATGTAAGGAGAGCGAGCGAGATGGAACACAGCCATCCAGTCTTTCGTCCATGATATCTACAGGTAATGAGCTTCTACAAACTTTATCACCTCTGAAAAATTTAGTGTTTTATATGAGGCGCAACTCAGTGAATATAAACAATCTATAAATTTAGCAAATCACATATATACATTAACAAATTCAATATACAGTCACACTTATATGAGAATGAATGTACCGTTTATTTAATTGTTGTGACAACACCAGCCAAACTATTGCCCTGGGATACATGTAATATTTGTAATAATTGTCAATTGATTAGCTGGCCAGCTATGTAACAATTGGTTGACCTTTCGGTCTATTTGTCAGATATTGCAATTGGTTGACCATATAGGTCCAGATGAACAGAACATGTATTGCAATGTTTGATCAGTTATGTCACAACGTCTCTTATACTTTTCATATATTCAAGTGTAAATGTTTGTTATACGAACCATTAAACTTACAATTAGCATATACTAATGCAATTGAATTTTAGCGCGCGCGCAAACACACACACACACACACACATATATATATATATATATATATATATATATATATATTAATTTCGGCTTTATCAAATACAATTCTCATTATAAACTCATACGCACATGATTCAGTTAACATATCAAGTTCCACTCATATCTATAGTCACATATCAATACAAATCACAATCACAAGTTCATTTCATGTTTATACTCACTTATACTTATCCAATAATTTACATTAATCGTTCACAAATATTCACTTATCGCCACAATTCACATATCAATACCATCTCAACGCAACTTACATTTTATATCAAATATAACCACACAACACATGTAACACTATTCAAATACAATTTCAAATTAAAATAATCATATCACTCAATTCACATTTAGACAATTTACACAAATCATATTAAATTTAACCACACATCAATAGAATTCATATCAAATTCACATATTCATACAATTAACACATCAACATACATTTCACCCATAAATTCATATCTTATTTATACTCACAATATTATCCGAGCTAATTCTCTCGGAATGACTTGGACCTTTCTTCGGAATCTCTTCACTGTTTTGAGCTCCTTTAACATACATATTTATATATCAAACATACATATATACATCTTTTATCCTTTTGTAAATATAAAAAGACTAATATAAACTAGAATAGAATTACTATCTCTGTGACCTTACTGATTATAATCAATCATATCTCTCAAAGTACTCAACCAAATGACTTGATTCCAGTTTCATTTTACTCTTAACACATAGCTTTATAATATATCAAAATTTCATAATTTTTTTGTCACTTTTCCATTTATTACGAATTTTATATTCTACTCTAATTCTACCTTATTTTGTCTGCACTTAGAACTAGTGTTCTTATGACCTCACTTCATTTCGAATTCATAACTTTCAACTTACTTACTCAAATGCACTGATTCTTCTTTTGTTCAATTCCTAATACACAATTACATAACATACTAAAACTTCAAAATTTTCAAAGCCTTATACAATTTATAATGAATTTTTCTTCAATGCCCTGTTTCAACCCGTTCTACCTGGATAACATCTTAATAAAACGACCATAACTTTCTATAAACAACATGAATCGACATGATTCTTTTTCCTACTAAACTATACACATAAAGGAATAACATATCAAAAATTCAGAATTTTCTAAGCTGTATAACAATCCCAGATTAATTTTGAAACTTACCTCAACTCTTTGATCATCCAATTATGGACACTTCATCTTATAAAAATCATAGCTACAGATATGCTTATCTAAAAATCCCCAAATTTTGTAGGAGGATTCTTAAGAGATAGGTGAACAAATGTCTAGTTTACCACACCTAATTTTTTCTCTAAAACCACAAAAATTGTATTATAAAACCATAAACACACCTGATTTCCTCCTTTCTCCCTATCTATTTCTTTTCTTCCTTATGCTTCCTTGTCTTCTGTGGAACAATGTTGGTCTTTCTAGAGGTTGTAGAGATTAGATGTTTTTTATCCTCATCTTACCTACTTTCTTTTATATATATATATATATATATATATATATATATATATATATATATATATATATATATATATATATATATATCCTTAACATTATATAACAACTATACCCCTTATAATCTTCATTTATACAAAAATAATAATATTACTAATACTACTAATAAACTATATAATTATATTATATTATATTATCTAAATCACTTTATATCTATAATATAACTCTACTCATTTACTCCTTAAAATTCTATAGCTATATAATTCAGTAACTGGGCATTAAAATATCGTATTTTATATAATCAAATAACTATTATTTTAACTAATCAATTTCTGATAAATAGGAGATGTAAAATATTATATAGTCTAATTTTATAACATGTAACATATGTGGACAAATACAGATATAATGCATGAAATGGGATGTTACAATTCTCCCCCTCTTAAAGAATTTCATCCTCAAAATTAAATACCTCACTACAAGAAATTTAGCTTTTTATGACGCACTAAAATCGTCACGAAAACATACTTTTTTTGTCACTATAGATAGTTGGTGACGAAAATCATCGTCGGAGGCTTCGTCATAGAATGTGCATCGTATTTTATCTATGTGACGATTTCCTACTTTGTCATCAAAACTTTATTTTTATATTACGAAATATTACATGTGTCACCATAATTTTTGAGTTTTTGGGACGATTATTTTGTCATTTTATTAATATTTAATTGTCACTTTATATTATCTTTCGTCACTGAAGTTGAGTATTTAAATGACAAATTATATATTTCGTTGTCTAAAGTTTTAGATAAGGTGACGAATTCCATGTGAATACCAAACATTTATATTTATGTGACAATATAATTGTCACAAATAACACATATATTTGTCGCAAAAACATATACGTTGTCACAATAAATTAGCAATTTGTGACATCATAATATGGATATTTGTTGTGACGTTTGCGTACATCATTAAATGCACAACTTGTTGTAATAAGTATATAATTTGTTTCGCTTTTTATCGTCATGGGAGATATAACTTTGGTGACATAATATAAATTGTCATTAAATAATTAATGTGACAAAATGTTATGTCATATAAAAGATAATATAGTTACCGTCTTAATGATAATTTGTGACTAAATTGTAGTTGAAAAAAATAGTTATAAATTTTTTTACAATGAATTGGTCAATATTTTTTATAAACTCTAAAGCAATAATACACGTACACACAATTAATAACTAAAGAAAGAAGAATATATTTAACTATAAATAAATTCCTAAAATTTAATGGGGACAATCTTCATTTAGCTTCATCCAATGCCATCAACATGACTTATAAGTCAAATGTCATGCACAACAATCAACAATTGTTTAGTTTCTTAGTAAATCTAAAGTCAAAACAAGTTTATTTTTACAAAAAAAATAATCTTTGTTGGAATTTTATTTTATGGTTCATTAACCTCATAGTGCTCATAAAAAATCGTTTTTTGTTACTTAATTAGGAGAAATACAAAGTTTTAATATATTGTCATAAAATTAGTAACTAAAATTTTATAAATAAAAAATACATTAGATTTAAGTAAAACCCAAATGTATAAGATGAAAAGCGTCATGTCATTTTCAGCTTACATATTTAGCTTCTTATAAAAATTCAGAATATAATCTATTAATCCTTCTTTAATTATAAGTTCTACTAAAAACATACTTAATACGCTATTTCATAGACTAGTGCAAATTAGGCATCACAAACATGAAAAAGAAAATACGATAAGTCAACAAAGGAACACATTACAAAATAATAAATTAGTTCATTATTTAATCAATTTTGTTTGAAAAATCGTTATATAATCAATCAAGCACAACTTTGAACAAAGCAAAAATTAAACAATGTTTTAGATGTAAATAAAATAAAATAAAAACTCAATTTATAAAATTTCATTAAAATTATAGCTTTGAGATTTACAATGACATATTTGAATTTAGCTATAAGAACCTCACAGAATCTTAATACGAATAAGAATAAGCAAAATGAATAAACGTACCTGAGTAGCTTCCATTTGAATCAACTTTCAGATTGCTAAAACTGAAATTGTGTGGTAAGAGCAATGATATTTCTTGAGTTGACGTAATATGAAATTGTAAATGATACAAGGAATATCATTGCTCTCATCGTAATATGGTTGAATAAAGAATTGGATATGTAAAGGATAATTAAGAGTTTATGCAGATTAGGAGTTTGTATTTAATTAGTCTTCTTAATTAATTCATTCTATTCCTATACAGTTTAGCGTTCCCTTAATTGTCGTTCAATATGTTTTTAATTAATTCCACATTAATAACTAATTTTAATTACACGTTAACTAGAGGTGGAGAAAGTCTAGTTGTGTTTGTATTTCTTTATCCTTTATTTTATTATATATATATATATATATATATATATATATATATATATATATATATATATATATATATATATATATATATATATATATATATATATATATATATATATGTATATATTTAACTTCATCTATTTATAACAAAACAAAACATATTTACTTCAACCACTAATATTAGTGATGGTTTGTAATTCAATTTCTTAATTACTTATCTATCTATAACTTTTAAATCAGTTTCACTGCTATATAAATTTAAAAACAAAATTCACTCCTCATCATTTAACATTATACTTAACATATGTTATATATATATATATATATATATATATCATCACAATATGCCTAAATACATGACTATCTAAATATAAAATAAAGATATATGAAAAAATAAAAGTTGTCATGTTCTTTATTATTGAACATGACATAAATGTATCATAAAAAAGTTATTATAAATAATTACAGGATACATTCGTCATCTTTTAATATTCTAACGACATATGTTATATATAGTCACAATATCCACTAAAATAAATGACAATGCCTACATATCGTCACATTTAAATTAAAATATGTGACAAAATCAAAATCGTCACATTCTTTTTATTAAATTGTGACATACAAAATTCATCATATATGATAGTTTATATATCGACGAATAAAATCGTCACTGATTTACATAATCGTGACAACTACTATATATTGTCATAATAATATACTAAAATATATGACAAAAACTTAACAGTGTCACCATAAAGTAATTATACGACAAAATTTAATTCATCATACTCTTGTTTAGAATATTAATGACAATAATGAAATGTCATAAAATCTTATTTTTACCATGATCATGAAGTTGTCACTAATTAACTTTACTTTGTCATAATAAAATTTTCCCTCCAATTTTTTTTACAAATTTTTCCTCCAAATTAGTAAGTGACAATATTACATTTTATTGTCACAAAATCATATAGTTAGTGATGAAAATGTATATCATAAGAGACACACATTAAATTTGTCATAAGAAAACAAAAATTATGACAGATTGATAATTTTGTCATGATAAAGCTACTATCTATGACGAAATCATGTGTGTGGGGAGAAGAACCATCATAAAATGCAAAATTTCTTGTAGTGCTTGTATCAGGAAAAAAATAATTCCTCATTCATTCCTTTGTTTCTCAAGTAGTTTCTTCCATTAAATGGCTTCTCCAAAGTACTTTGACAAATGATATTTCTTTATTTTCTAGTTGTATGGTCTTATATCTTATAATCTCTACTAGCTCCTCTACATAACTTAAATTATGTGAAATTTCTAATTCTTGATCCTCGAGTACATGTGTGGGGTCTTATCGATACTTCCTTAGCATGCTAACATGAAAAATATTGTGCATTTGAGCTAATTCTTAAGGTAACGTCGATCTATAAACAAATAAACTAACTTTCTCAAGAATTTCATAAGGTCCTATATATTGTGTACTTAGCTTTCCTTTCTTTTTGAATCTCAATATGTCTATCCAAGGTGATAACTATACTTAATCCCATAGTGAATTTTTTTTTTAAATTTCTTTCAAAACTATACTTAATCCAGATTCATATTCTTCATTAAAATCATATCTCTTACAACACTAAACCAAATGATCTGGTTCTTATCTCGTTTTCTTTGTAACACACATGACTATAACATACTTAAATTTCGTAACCATCTGATTAGCATACAATTTATACTTAATTTTTCTTTCACTTCCTGAATCTGTCCCATTTCACATGTACAACGCCTAGTAAAACGACTACAACTTTTTCTATACAACGTCAAATTACCTGATTCTTTTTGCTATGTATAGTGGACATACTCCTGAACAATATATGAGAATTTTAGAGCATTCTAAATAGTAAAACATTCTCAGATCAATTTTAAACTTTACCCTAACTCGTTGATCATGTTATTTTGAACACTTTCACCACCAAAAGTCATACTCCCTATAAACTCATTTAAGAATTCCCCAATTTTGTAGATAAAATCATATCTTACAGAGAAACAATTCATCTTCATATGATAACTTCTAATTCTATTTCTAACATAACAAAAATCACATCACAAATTACTGAAATACCTTATTCTTATGCCTTTCCTTCTCTCTATCTATTTCTCTTGTTTTCTCTTTAATATTTTGAACCATAATTCCATCTCTAATATCAAGAAAATCGTATAACAAGTTGAGCTACTTACCTGATTCCTTTTACTTCCCTATTTCTTCTTTTGCTATTCTTGTTCCTCAAATACGTTTTCTGGAACTTTTAAAGGTTTTGTAGAGTTTAATATCAGGTTTTCCATCTATCTTGTCTGTCAAATTAATCTTGTAAAATACCTTCGCTCCTTGTAATTGATCAAATAAATCACCAATAAAGAATATTTTTTTTCACAGTGACTCAATTCAACACCCTATAATCAATGTGAATAGTACTATCCTTCTTATTGACAAATAATACTAAAGCACCCTAAGGAGACACATTGGTTCTTATAAAACCCTTATTGCAAGAATCAAACAAGTAGGCACTACCTTACGTTCACCTTGGGAAACAACTCGTAACTGACTTAACAACTCAAAATTAACTTCTTTGGTAAAACAATCGGTAATGACACATTGCTTCATCATTCAATTCAAACCCAATATCAGATAAAAAATCTCTAATATTTCATCTAATCAGATTGGCAACTAACATTGCTTTATCAATTAGAGTAAACAGTTTTGTACACTTGATTTATAACAATCAATTCACTTAAAAGAATTTCTTTGAATCCTATTGTACCATTCTTCTTCTATTTATCAAGTACCCTTTCCCTTTGAGCAAATGGTGGATGCTCTTGTATCACAAAGCCTCTTGACGTACATTTGATGCCCATGAGTGTACATATGATCCTATAAGTGGCATTTTGGCTTCCTCTCTCATCGGGTTAACATTTTCATAGGCCCTATATAAAGGTGATAAAATGTACAATCATAACATGTATTAACTTTTACATGTGTATGCATATGATCCCTATGATCATATCCCCGCTCTAATACCAAGTGAAACAACTCAATACCATATACTAATCAATAAAATCATAATCCCAACGTATAAATTTTTTCAAATACTTATACTTCTTTATATATATAATTACTTCTAAAGTTATATCTTTTTACAAAACAATCTTATACAAAGTAAAACCAAAACCCAACCACCGATCTATACTATATGCTTGTCATGTAAGGAGAGGGAGTAAGATGGAACACAACCAACCAGTCTTTCGTCCATGATATCTACAGGTAATGAGCTTTTACAAAATTTATCACCTCTGAAAATTTAGCGCTTTATATGAGGCGCAACTCAGTAAATATAAACAATCTATGAATTTAGCAAATTACATATATACACACATTACAAATTCAATTGCAAATCACATATATGCATTAACAAATTCAATATACAATCACACTTATATGAGAATGAATGAACCGGTTATTTAATTGTTGTGACAACACAAGCCAAACTATTGCCTTGGGATACATGTAACAATTGTAACAATTGTCAATTAATTTGTTAGCCAGCTATGTAACAATTGGTTGACCTTTTGGTCCAGATAAACAATTGGTTGACCTTTTGATCCATTTGTCAGATATTGCAATTGGTTGACCATATAGGTACAGATGAACAGAACATGTATTGCAATGTTTGATTGGCTATGTCATAACGTCTCTTATACTTATCATATATTCAAGTGCAAATGTCTGTTATACGAACCATTGAACTTACAATTAGCATATACTAATACAATTGAATTTTAGCATATATTCCACATACATATATCATATAATTTTGGCTTTATCAGATACAATTCTCATTATAAACTTATATGCACATGATTCACTTAACAATTCAAATCAAGTTTATATTCATATAACAATACATTTCCAATACAATTCATTTCACACTCAAATAATGTCAACACACTTCATATATATCAAGTTCCACTCACATATATAGTCACATATCAACACAAATCACAATTACAAATTCATTTCATGTTTATACTCACTTATACTTATCCAATAATTCACATTAACCGTTCATAAATATTCACTTATCGCCACAATTCACATATCAATACCATCTCAATGCAACTTACATTTCATATCGAATATGACTACACAACACATGTAACACTATTCAAATATAATTTTAAATCAAAATAATTATATCACTTAATTCACATTAAGACAATTTACACAAATCATATCAAATTTAACCACACATCAATACAATTCATATCAAATTCACATATTCATACAATTAACACATCAACATACATTTCACCCATAAATTCATATCATGTTTATACTCACAATATTATCCGAGCTAATTCTCTCGGAATGACTTGGACCTTTCTCCGGAATCTCTTCACTGTTTTGAGCTCCTATAACATACATATTTATTTATCAAACATACATATATACATCTTATATCCTTTTGTAAATACATAAAGACTAATATAAACTAGAATAGAATTACTATCTCTGTGACCTTACTGATTATAATCAATCATACCTCTCAAAGTACTCAAACAAATGACCTGATTCTAGTTTCATTTTACTCTTAACACATAGCTTTATAGCATATCAAAATTTCATAATTTTATGATCACTTTTCCATTTATTACGAATTTTATATTTTACTCTAATTCTACCATGTTTTGCCTGCACTTAGAACTAGTGTTCTTATGACCTTATTTCACTTCGTATTCATAACTTTCAACTTACTTACTCAAATGTGCTGATTCTTCTTTTATTCAATTCTTAATACACAATTACATAACATACTAAAACCTCAAAATTTTTAAACCCTTACACGATTTATAGTGAATTTTTTTTCAATGCCCTGTTTCAACCCGTTCTACCTGGACAGCTTCTTAGTAAAACGACCATAACTTTCTATAAACAACATGAATTGACCTGATTCTTTTTCCTACTTAAACTATACACATAAGGAAATAACATATCAAAAACTCAGAATTTTATAAGTAGTATAATAATTCCATATTAATTTTGAAACTCGCCTAATCTCTTTGATCATCCAATTTTAGACACTTCATCTTATAAAAATCATAGCTATAGATATACTCATCTAAAAATCCCCAAGTTTTGCAGGAGGATTCTTAAGAGATAGATGAACAAATATCTAGTTTACCATACCTCCTAATTTTGTCTCTAAAATCACAAAAATCGTATTATAAAACCATATACATACCTGATTTCCTCCTTCTCCCTATCTATTTCTTTTCTTCCTTAAGCTTCATTCTCTTCTATGGAACGATTCTGGTCCTTCTAGATGTTGTAGAGATCAGATTTTTTATATCCTCATCTTACCTACTTTCTTATATATATATATATATATATATATATATATATATATATATATATATATATCCTTAACATTATATACCAACTATACCCCTTATAATCTTCATTTATACCAAAACAATAATATTACTAATATTACTAATAAACTATACTATTATATTATATTATATTATCTAAATCACTTTATATCTATAATATAACTATACTCATTTACTCCTTAAAATTCTATAGTTATATAATTCAGTAACTGGTTATTAAAATATCGTATTTTATATAATCAAATAACTATTATTTTAACTAATCAATTTCTGATAAATAAGAGATGTAAAATATTATATAGTCTAATTTTATAACATGTAATGGAGAAATACAGATATAATGCATGAAATGGGATGTTACACTTAATTCATTTTATATTTCAAAAAATTACGAAAAAGAAACAATTTCATGGAACTTAAATTAAATGGAATCCGGTTGAATCCCCTTAAATCCCATTTTGGGTTTGAGATTGTAACTTTCAACTCGCTAAGGGGATTTCCATTGAATCCCCTTAGCGAGTTGAAAATTAATTCTCAAACCCTTATGGTTATATTGTTTTAACATAATTTTATGGTCAATTTTGTGGAATCCCCTTAAATCCCCCTTTGGGTTTGAGATCATAGTTTTCAACTCGTTGAGCGGATTTAAGGGGACTTAGCGAACTGAAAACTACCATTTGTTTTTAATTAAAGTTTTATTTCGCGGTATTCTATGAATAACGAACTGAAAACCACTTCTCTATCTAAAATTCTCACTTTCAAACCTCTATCTTTCATCAAAATCGACAACAAAATCATGATAGAGCAACGTAGCTAGAAGGGAAAACTACTAGTCGTTCTTAGTTAATGTTTTATTTTTGAAATTCCATGAAAAATGAATTGAAAAAAATAAATCTTTTAAATCTCGACATTTCAACCAAATCATCCTAAAAACCATTACAATATTACAAATAAAAATAATTTCATAAACTTAGATTAAATGGAATCCCTTCTGGGTTTGAGATAGTAATTTTCAACTCACTAAGGAGATTTAAGGGATTTCCATTAAATCCCTTAACGAGTTGAAAATTAATTCTCAAACCCTTATAATTATATTATTTTAACATGATTTTATGGTTGATTTTGTTGAATCCCCTTTTGGGTTTCAGATTGTAGTTTTTAACTCGCTAAGGGGATTTAAGAAGATTTCCATTGAATTTCCATAAATCTCCTGAGTGAGGTGAAAATTAATTCTCAAAGTCTTATGGTTATGTTGTTTTATTTAACATAATTTTGTGGTTGATTTTGTTGAAATATTAAGGTTTGAAAGGATTGAAAGTGAAAATTTTAGTTAGAAAATTTGAGAGCTTGAGAGAATGTGATAAGTTGAGAGAGAAAATCCAAAATTACAAGAGAGACAAAACTAGAAATTAAAGGTGTATATAGGAAGCGGTAGGAAGTATTTTTTTTCGTAAATGTAAACATATATTTTCAAAATTGCTGATAGTTGATCAAAAATTTAACATGCAATAAAGAGATAAAACATTCAAATATATCGATAAAAAGCCTAGAATTCCTTTTGTTTTCCTAGAATAAGGATATGTTCAAAACACTTAAATTTGAAAAATGATATTGATTTAGAAATTAATTTTTTCTTGGTGAATTCACTCCATTTATTGGTACTCCCTCCATCTAGAAATTATTGTCATTTTAACTAATTCATATTTTTTAAGATAACAATTAACTAAATGAGGTGATTTACTAATTTACACTTTTATCAATATTTTCCAATAGAGTCTCCTCATCTTCTTATTGGACATTGGAACATGACTATCTTGAAAGTTGTACAAATTAATAAGAGTATTATTAGAAGAATTAAAAAACACACACATTAAAAATAATAAATGACAATAAAAAAGAGACAAAAAAAATACCTAAAGCGATTATATTTAATATAAGGGGTATGAAATATTGAAAATCATAGAATTTAATAAGATTTTATTAATATGTTGTTTCACAATCTCAACTACTTTATTGGGGTTTTTTTTTCTATTCAACATGTTTTATAAATTAAATAAGTTTACATTTGAAGAAAATGAATAACAATTCATATTCATATATATATATATATATATATATATATATATATATATATATATATATATATATATATATATATATATATACATTAAAGAACTGACTACTCCATCAAAATTATTTACTAATTGACTCATAAACCGCATAACAAAATAAAACAAACACTAATAAAACTACTAGGAGATCAGCATTCCATTAAAACAAACCAATTGGGGAAAATATAGCACTCTCAATTCAAAATTTTAGAATTGTAAAAAAATTACATAAGTTTTTGTGATATTTGGGGCAAAGAAATCAAATAAATCCACAACATTCTTACATTTTTTATGCGGTTTCCAATATTTGCAAATCTTACTTTTCAAGAGGTGAATTTGAGAATCAATTAGTGTTCCCAAATAAAGTTGGATATTTTTGTCCATTTTCGTCGTGTTCTTATCGATTCCCGCCACTTCCACTTTCACTTAATCTCAAAAGGTATCTCCTTTGAGAATTTGATCGAAAATTTGGTTGCCGGATCGGCGGATCCCAGTATCAGATTGCCGGACCAACTATTCGCTCGGCTAACATTCGACTACTAGCTCTGCACTCCCTATTTCTTGCTATTTATTTTGGCAAAAGGTAATTGATGCTTCCCTCTTTCCCCTCTTTTTTTGCTCCTATCTGAAATTAGGTATATGTTTATTACTCAATGCGTTTTTTCTGGCCAATTACCAATTTAATTATGAATCTTCTGTGTTCCTGTTTCCAATTTCGATTCCCATTGAAGAATATTGGTGTCGGATCCCATCGTCGCTCAGCTTGTAATTTCTTGGCGGAGTTAGTTGAGAGATGTGGATGTCTCTTTTCTTTGATCTAACGGTTACAATTTGATTCTTCAAAAGAATTTCATATTTTTGAGCATTGTTGGGTGCTATAGGAAAAACTCCATGAATTTGAATTTGGGAACTTTATCTTTTAGTTCGCGTTTGGTTCACGGAAATCCTATTCCGTCAAATAGAAATTGAAATGAATGGAAAGATGTCAACGGAAAAGCTATTCTGTGTATATAAACTACGAAAACCGATGCTAGATGAATAATGTGTCATATTTGACATCTTTCCATACATTTCTATTTCTATTCCACGGAATAGGATTTCCGCGAACCAAACGAGCCCTTAGAGTTAACAACAACAACAACAACAACAACAACATTACCCCAACAACAACCCTTAGAGTTAACATTCAGGAAAATTCCTACTTAACAAAATAGATTAGAGGATTTTCAATTTTATTTGAAAAAGAAAAGAGGGATGATCAGTTCAGTGCTATCTTCATCTATGGTCAGATATGCTATTTTTTAATTTTTAGCAATTTTGTTTGGAGTTCTGTCATAAAGTAATCTTTGAGTATAATTTCTGCTCTTACTATGTGAATTGTCTTAACTAGTAAAATTCAACCCATTTGATGAACCTGTGAACCAACTGAGTACAAACTAGCCAGCCTACCTGTGAGGCTGTGAACCATCCTGTTCAGTCTTTTACTCTATACCTGGTGACCGGTTCTCTTAGCTTTATTGATAAAATTGTTATTTTGACTTAGATTAGAATACATATCCCACTCAATGATAAATTGGTTGGAATCTCATGATGCCTTTTCTGAGAGTATATAGCTGATATGTAGCTATTAGAATCACCATCTCTTATAAATGTTTAGGGATCATTAAATGAGTAGATGGATCACTAGACATTGAAAGCTTACCATGTAGAGAAGAGACGTAGATAGTGTTCACAACTGTTTTGCTTTATGCTTTAATTTTTCTAATTTCATGGTAAGTTAGTCCTTGTATCTTCATGGTGCTGGAAGCTGTATGTAAGTGAGCTGTTTTGTTGCCAGTTGCCACCAGCAAACCTGTAGCCAACAAGATTGATAACTTTGATTTGCAATAAAAATCCTCGAAAGAAGATTGGCGTAATGTTCTAGTTTAGTTCACTTGTTTGTGGTCAAGAAATAAGGATGCAGACAGAGAATTTAACTCATTAATTACATAACTAAGTTCTGCAGTCATTATCTTCTGCAAACCTGTACTACATGCCAGAATTACTTTACTTAGTGTTTCAGTTTAACTTGATCTAATAAAGCTGTCTGTTGCCATGTGAAGTTGTGCAGTGATGTTTTACCAAGTACCAACCAGGTCTAGTTGATGTAATATGGCTTGATTATTTGATGTGAGAAGTTTGACTTGTTTGTAATCCCGTTGAATTAAAGTAAGGATTAATCTGTTGAGAGAGGAAACAAAAGAACAAAGATGTATGCCAAAAAAGGATATGAGCTGGTGAAAGACCTCGCCAATGGTGAAAAAGGGCAGCTTCAACAATTTAACGTAAGAGTTATCCTTTTTCCTTGAGAAACCACAGTTTTTTTTACAGTTTGCTGTAATTACTGTTGCTTCTTGTATGAACAGTTAATCATATTTATCTTGCCTGGCATTTTAGGAGGACTTGTTTAATCAAGCGATTGGTCAATGTACTCAGCATTACCTTGAGCTTCAAGCTTTGATAAGGTAGTCTTTGTTTTAGCACATATCATTATCATAATAACTATTTATTTCTCGTTTCATTGCTTTCTCTTGGTGTTTCTAATGCCTGAAGGTGCCAATATTGCAAGTTGCTCCAAATTTTGTTAGTAATCTGTTTTAGGCTTTTAGCTGAATTAGGGAAGGTGGTCAACGATTTCATTTTCGATGTTGTTTTTGAAATCAATAATGATATCTACTATGTGCAACAGTAACTGATACATTGAGTCTGGTTATCTGTTGAATAATCTGATTGGTATCTACTTATTATGCTTTGTTCCTTGAAATCGGATCGATTCTGTAGCACCTGTAGATCCATGGGCTATTTATTATTCGGCTTTCTTATATGATTTATTGGTTGATGTGGCAAAAGAAAAATGCAGGAAGACAATGTGGATGTGAAAGAAACAAGAAACGAGGACCACTATGGGGCACTTGTGCACCACCTTGCTTTACTGCGCAACAAGAGATGCTTAATGGCTTATGTGTAAGTATTTCTCATATACATGGTTTCTAGAAGCTCCATTCGAAATTAATCACACCATCAACTCTTGTGCCTTGTGGTTTCAAATGTGCAGGTACAAGAGATCAGAAATTTTACGAAATTTGGCATGGAACGTTGGGCTTGAGCTCCTAGAGCTTCCGGAAGAAATTCAAGAGAAGCTTAGTCACTCCGAGAAAAAATATTTTGGAAAGCATTCCGCTGCTTTGCAATCATATATGGCTGATGTGGGCATTGAATTGAATGTGGTAACTTTTTTCATCCCTCACATACGTAACTTTTTGCGGTGCATGAACAATCTTTTAAATATATGCAATATTCGGAAGACACATATTTAATTGTAGGGAACATGTAAACTTGGTCACCTGGTGTTTGTGTTGGAAATATCAAGTCTTTTGAGCTGACTATATAGATGTTGATTGCTGAAGTAATTGTGTTGTAGGATATGGTACCGCCCAAAGATCCATACATCAAAGTGAGGGTACTCGATAATGACATGGGCGAAGGGATATTACTGAGCGATAAGAAAACAAATCTTGCTTGCCATTCAATTCATTTTCTAAAACGAACAGATGCTGAACAGTACATTGCACGGGTGAGTTTACTTGTGTTTGTGTTTAACTTGGAATTCTCTTACATAATGCTCTTTTACTTATAGTCTGTTTTGACCCATTCTGTCTGACAGGGCTTGATGGAAGAACTTACCGGCTGACCTTGTAAAACAGCAGAATCATTTAGAACCAAAGAGAGAAGATGTTTAAGTTCAGTAACTTGTTCACTGCACAAGAATTTAGGTTGAAGTTATGCAGCAGTGTTCGGTATGTTTTGTTATAATGATATGTAATATTTACATATCATAATGTAGTTGACTATTAATTTAATTCTCATTGTTTGTTCTGTTATAGAATTACTTTTATATCTAGTTTTAGAATTACTTGGTTTCGAAATGTGTAGAATAGAATCCATTGATGCGTACTACTTGCTTTTATTGTTAACCTCGTATCAGCTGGCTTAACAAATTTTGTTTCAAAAGAGTTAACAGGTTGAAGTTTGAGATCATAAATGGAGTTGGGGATGCTGGAAACTGGAATTTGAATCTATTGAGAAATTAGAACCGATTGCTGCACTCATAAAACCGCAAATATGAAGTACTTTAATATGGTTAAATTATGGATGAGAGATAAGTATATTTATATTTGTTCGCTCTTTACAAAATTACAGTGCTTTTTAAAACTCTACAAGTATAATTAGTGATAGTTGCTGTAAAACACACATGCAATCTATCATTTTTACTAGAGAACAAGAAACTTTTCGCTGCAACAAAGGGTGTAGTTCAATCACAACATGACTGTATCTCAACTCTGTGATCAAAGATAAAGGCTCTCGAATCGAGAAATACTGCTTTTAAATGGTAATTAAAGACAACAATAGACCATCATTAGTGTAAGAAAAGATCCACCCGAACTACGAACAACCAGACCAAAGGAGACATTTTCACCTTTATATAATGAAGATTAAAGGGTTATAAGATACATTTTGCTACATATGCATTCTCTTTACCTGAAAGGTGCATTGTGTCATTAAGATATATCTATGCAAATGATTATGTTATTTTTTTTATAAATACAGATGATTATGATATTTAACTTGAAAAATTATGTTATGTATACGATTTTAAACCTCGTTTGTACTCTATCGGCTCACGTGACGGTGTTTACATAAATTAACCCGTTTCGATAGATTGCACTTTAATTAAAACGAGAATGGTAAAAAAGAAATAAAAAGATGTGTTTGGCCTCATGTGTAGTAGTCTACCCTCAGACAGTTACTAGGTAGTTACGCTGTAAAAGATTTAAATACCTAATCCAATATTGCAATCGAGTAATTTAAGAAAATTAGTAATTACAATTAGTGAGGGGGGGATTAAGGATGGGTTCTTCGAGTCGATGCGCAGCCTTCATTTCACTGATTGCTTGTTGGATCTTTTTCTTTATCATTTTCTTCCAACTCCCTCTTTTCAGGTAACCTCTTTTAATTAATTTTTAATTTTCTTTTCGTTTCTGTCTTTATCAGTATTTTGACAAAAGTGTCCCATTATTACATTCTCTACAATTCCAAAGGTACTTGCTTGCTTGTTCTAATTGGCTTGTACTGCTGTCATCATCAAAATCATTTCAATTTCAATCAGCAATTAATTCTCCATTTGAATTTCTCGGCCCATTTTTATGAATCAGTAATAATGGTAAATTAAGTGATTGGATTAATGATTATATCCCATAAATGTTCTGGTAATCTGAATTCTAGGTTTTTATCAATTTAAGACATGCATTCTAATTACCGAGCACCATTTTTAAGGTTTTTATATTTGTAATGTTGTGAAAATGGTTTTTCTATTGAGGGGCACAGCCATTGGTTTTTTTAAAAAAAAACCTCCATTTTTAAATTTTTTCAAACTGTTGTCCCAAAAAAGTCTGATAATTAATTAATATTTATAGAATTTTTTGTGACAACGGCCCTGACAACAATACCAAACAAGCGCTAAGATTTGAAAAACTATGATACAAAGAAGTGAATTGGATTTATACCTCTCTATTTTACTTAATACCACCTTTGGAATTTCTTTTGTAACTAATCGTTCGCGACGACTGTCTTTGTTGGAATGCTACCAAGTTCAAGTTTGTTGTTAATGCGACAAATGCCAACCATGTTCGACGTTTTGTATCACCTAACCGATGAACTTTTTTTAGAATGCGCAACTTTAAAAGATGATATCTTTTTTATTTAAAGGTAGTTAGGTAATTTACATGGGCACTCTTAAGTAATTTGAGGTGGCATATAACAACTCCTCAGGAACTCCTAATACTAATGTTTCCATATTTCAGAAACTTAAACTCACGTGGTTTTTCTCAATTTCAGTTTCCGTAATACACAGTTAAAAAATGCTTATAAGTATTAGTACCTGTTTTGGTCTTTCATTACATTATGTCTGACTTGAATTTAATATTGAGTTACCTGTCGATATTTGTTTCACACCCTCTAAATAATTATGGTGTGAAGGCTATTTCATTTTTAGTGAGTTCAGCCTTTATTTACAGTCACACTAAAATGCGAATTTGCCTGATGAAGAGAAACAAAATTTTGATTTTTTGTTGAGAATTCTAATAATAATGTGTTGATAGGGTACCATGTAGAATAGGAATATGTACAACACCAATAGAGGTAACATCCTCACAGTTAATTGCAACAGAATTATGCCCTCCATTTTTTGTCAAGGCTCTTCTCTACCCTGGTGCCATTGCTAAAGCTTTCATCAACCATGAAAAATTTCCAAGGTTTGACAAAATGTTGAAGCTATATAACCTCAACCATCCGAGAAAAGGTCTCACTGGAATCGAACTCCATCGCCTCGAGGTATTTTCTCTATCAACATTAGTTTACAACTATCTTGTTCAGTATTTATGTTGGGAATTTGGTTTGTTTTAGATTCTTGCAGGGAGTTATTTGACAGTGGCAGGATCTTTGTTGGGTATAATAAGACCAGGGAGGATGAGCCTAATTGGGATACTTGTTACAATTTGGGGATTTATAAGAGAAATCTTGTTTAGAAAATATGCTAAAATGAATCCAAAAACATCTTTTTCTGTCTATCCAGCAATGTCTATTGCAGTTCTTTGTGCTTGTTTATCGATACGAAAGGATGTCAGGAAACTTCTCCGTTGTTTTAGTTCCCGATCGGTTTCGAAATCTCTGCAATCGAAGTCGAAAAATATTTGACTTTGAAGTGTAAATTTTGAAGTTTATTACTTGCTGATGTAGCTTTGATGCTGACTTCCACAAGAGTATCAATTCTTAGAATTTTTCATTTGTTTTTTTATTCTGTTGTATTTCCCGTATTAACTTGTTGGTACTTGCATATGCACTGAATAAATCTGTTTCCACTTCTGTTTTTGTGCAATTGATGTAATTTATTGAGTTTCATGAATGATAGATATATTAGAAGCAACATGTAAGTTTTGTATTATAGTTGATGTTTGATAATTCTGAAATGCTATTTACCGTCCCATTTTACTCAAAGGATTTTATATTGAGCTTCTGGCATTTTAGGGTGGATGTGAATTTATACCCAACTAAAGAAAATATGTCACATCTCTCAACTTATCCACTAAACCTGCTCTAAGGTCCCTTGATTCATTAATTCATTTATTTTTTAGCTGGGTACAAATCCACCCTAAAATGCTAGGAACTCAATATATAATCCTATGAACTGACCTAAATACCTTTAACATAGCTCAAACATTTGATGCATATGCTAAGAACGTGTTTAGGCATCAGAGCATTTGCGATAAATCTCCAACCCAATCATATGCTCAGCGATTGCTCCAAGCACACACATGTGTTAGCTTTTTTGACGAGTTCTCAACTATCAAAAGAATTTATTTGGATAAGAGGAAAATATTGTCTAAAGTTGGCTCTTAATTTTAGAGTAAACTTATTAGATAGATGGTTTTCAAAATCAATAAAACCATTAAATCTCATATCAAATCCAATAACACTCAAAATAGGGAATTTGGCAAAATGGAGGTACATGCAGTAAATTTGGCAAAATGTTTCATCAAAATTTTTTTTTGCCAAAATGGAAAATATACATAGGAACCCATTTTAGAAAAATGTAATCCAATATTGTTTCTTTTTCTTCTTCTTTATTTTTATTTGTTTTTTTATTATTATTATGATAATAATAATAATAATAATAAAATACGATTATTATAAGGAAATTTGATTTTAAAATAAAAAATGGGGTAAATTAATGGGGGAAAACATAGTAAATTTTGAAAAAAAAGAGTGGAATTTAAAGAATGAAAAATAAGAAAATAATTGAATTTTATATTAGATATTGATTTTATTTTTAATTTTCACCGTTGAGATGATTTTGGATTGGTCACAATTGTAGGAGCATTTATAAGCCATGTCTATATAGATTAATCCGCGATCGTTAATTTACAGGTACCTTGAAGGTAGACCTGGGCACCAACTCGTCGGCCCGTGAGGCCCTCCCATGTGCGCCTTTCATGGGTCGGGTTTGGATAAACTAATTTGAGAATAGGCCCGGCCCAAATATGAAGAGGCTCGAATAAAGAAGGAGATGGGCTTGATTTTAGTCCTAAAACCCAAACCCGGTCTGCTCGACCTGAACTAATAATAAATATATTAAATAATTATATATTTAAATTATAACACTAATAATTATTGAAAATTTAAAATTTTCTATAAAATTTAGCATATAAACTCAATGATTTATATTAAAAATTTAATTATAATAATTTAATTACAATATTTTTTTATTAAAAAATATTTTAATCTTTAATTATATATATTACTTGGTAGGTACGTAGGTCGGGTTTGGGTTTTAATTATTTTATAAAAGCCCGAGCCCGACTTTAGTTTTATATGAATTGAGCTGAGTTTAGGCTACTAATTTTTAATTAGGCTCGATTAAATTCGATTAGACCCAAATTCAATCTAATCAACTGCCAAATCTACGATAGGATGATTAACCTTAAAATTTAAGATTATTCCGGACAATTCTACAGCGGATGCATGATTTTGAAAACAGTAGTCTAAGCAAATTTATTCAAAATTTGGGAGGTAGAATCTTTTCTGGTATA
This sequence comes from Euphorbia pulcherrima, assembly GCA_947683365.1. Lineage (NCBI taxonomy): Eukaryota > Viridiplantae > Streptophyta > Magnoliopsida > Malpighiales > Euphorbiaceae > Euphorbia > Euphorbia pulcherrima. Next base: position 14,950,509 of record CANTUS010000016.1, read on the forward strand.
CAACAATACAGTTGTTGCTATCCTACAAGTCTACCTCTGAACTTTTCCGTGATTGAAAAGTTGTTGCTATCCTATCCTATACACAAAGATGAAACAGACATTCATTCTGGGGAAGATGAAAGAGCAAATTGCAGAGAAGGTAAGCGACCATGTGCTTTCATAATTTTCATCGTCTTTTAGGTTGTCTATTTTTGGTCTATTATGGCTTTACTGTTCTGAGTATAGAAGCTTAATTTCAAAGATTCCTTCCCACTTGCCCATACCTGTATCAGCGGGGCCATCCTTGAAGATCTTCTGTCTCTCCTCTGTCCCACTTGCTCTCTTTTATCTTCTTGTTTGCTGCTTCAATTTTAGATAGCTGGATTTTGGATTTTCCTAGAACCTTATGATCTGGAAACCTAGCTCAATTTTGGTGAAATTAGGTTATTGTAATTAGGGATTTTGATTTTTAATGGCTTTCAATGCATTGAATTATCCATCTCATTTGTTTAGCAATGTAAAATCTCATAAACCCCTTTTTAGGGCAAAGGGGAAACCGGTTTTCGCAGTTCCTCCATCTTCTATTGTGTTGCCTACTGATGAGAGTGGGAAATTTCAGGGTTCATCTGATTTGTTGATTAGTCAAGCGAATACAGTGGGTATTATAGGAGGGACATCAGCTACTTCTACTTTGAATTTCTTGAAAAAGTTAGTTCAATGGAGTTCAAAAGATGGGGGAAATTGTTGTCTTCCTTTTGTTCTTTGCTCTGATCCTGAGTTGAATAAAGAGCTTTTAACTCATGAGAGAGATTCTTTTCCTTTGCTCGGTAGGCAAAATTCGGTGTCGAAATTGGATAGTATGGGGATTTTTGAAAAGTTGAGGGGTAAACGGGTTTTTCTGGAGAAGTCTGGTGCTCGTTGCATAGTTATGCCTTGTCATGTTTCTCATTCATGGCATGATGAGGTTTTTAAGGGATGTTCTGTTGAATTCCTTCATATGGCTGATTGTGTTGCTAGGGAGCTTAAGGAGGCTAAGCTAAAGCCAATCGAGGCTGGTAGTCCTTTGAGGATTGGGGTACTTGCGACGACGGCTACTTTGACTGCTGGATTCTATCAAGAGAAGCTGCAGAATGAGGTGTGTTCATCATTTGCTCATTATAAGTTGCAAATTTTTTTGACAATAAATCATAGTATCATAGTTGTTAGAGGTGCAAGGCGCACTGAGGCGTGAAGGGGCGCCCGAAGGCGAGGCGCAAGGTTAAGTGTGCGCCCAAGGTCCGCTAGGGGCAAAAAAATTGCAAAATATTTGCTTGAAAAGTCAAGTTAAATGCAATAACAGTACCCGAAAAAGAGCTAAGAGAATTTTTTGATGCACTATGTATGTAAAATTTACTTATTGCATTAGGAATATCTAGCCTTAATAGGAATTGAATTAGGAATATCCAACCTTGAGTTATTATTAGAACTCTTAAAAATAGATGGAAAATGCATATTAAAGTAAGTTGAAACCCTGAAAAATAAAAGTGTGTGAGGCATGCCTGAGGTGCACCTAGGCGCATTGCAGCGTACTTCTCAGGAAAACCACCTTGCCTGTAGTATGACGAGGCGCTGAGGGTTGCTCCTTTGACAACTATGCAAAGTATATCACAGTTTTTGACTTTATGAATTTTGAATTACCAGGATGACTAAATTTGTGTAACCAACAGGATGTTCTGTTTATCTAAGTTTGCAATGAACTTTATACTATCAATTTCATTAGTAAAATTCAATGACACTTTTTTTTCTTACTTTGCCACTTGGATTGAATTTTTACACCACTTATCCAATGGTGATGAATGGAAAAGTAACCTTTACTTTTCAAAAACCAACGTCACCATTGCATTCACCAAAATTCAGTAGTTGAAGTGCAGGTTGATAATGGGGTTCACAATATCCCAATTTAAATCTCAATGACTGCAAACTGTGCTATTGATTTCCTTCATTTGACTGTGTTCTTTAGGGATTTGAAGTAGTGCTACCAGATAAAGCAACAATGGAGCACACTATCATTCCCTCCATCGAAGCATTAAACCAAAACGACATGGAAGGGGCAAGAAATCTGATGAGAATAGCCCTTCAAGTTCTTCTGGTAAGAGCAGTAAACACTGTAATTCTTGCCTCCGATGATTTGCACGATCTTTTGCCTTCAGACGATCCTCTTCTCAAGAAATGTATCAATCCAATCGATGCATTGGTTCGTTCCACTATCAAGTGGGCACAAGCCCCCGGAAAAGTCGCATAACTTTCACGAGTTACGGTTGTGTTCTAGCGCAAAAGATGATAGGGGATGAATATTTTAGAAAATTGTTCCCCTGTTTTCTCTATTGTTTGTAAAATGCTGCTTATGGCGCTATATAGAACTGTAGTGAAATTGTTTCAAACTAGTACCCGACTGGGTCGTGTATAAAATTAAGAAAGTGCATATATTCAATTCAATTGTTGTTGTAATCTTCATTCAATGTAAAAGGCGAATTTGTGAAAAAAACCGAAAAGTACAAAAGTAGAACGTGACGTGAGGCTCAGAAAACCTCTTGTTGTAACTTGAAACCAATGACAGTAATCTTTGCTGGAATTTTCCCATTGTCACTTCTTAATACCATGGTTTGATAGATAGGCCAGCTATTGGCAGCAAGCCTCCGTCTCCTCCGCCACTGGTATAGCCTCCGTCTCCGCCAATCGTCAGAGGGACAAATTAGTGCAGTTTTGCCAAGTTAAAGAGGATTAGTAGAAATAAATTAAGGTTCAGGGGCAGTAGAATGATCTGGCACTTAGTCCGAGCCAGTAATGTATGAGAAATTTGAAGATTGATCACTATGGAAATGATAAAAATTTTTCTAAAGTCGAGTACTTAACTTTTCAATTCTACTCTTAAAGTTTTTTCATCTCTATCTTATAATTATAGAAGAGAGTAATACAATCTCAACTATATATGTTTAATCAATGGTTGAAATTGTTCAAACTTTACAATTTTACCAACTTTGAAACTATACAGAATCCCAATCCCTATGGAAAATATCGGTAGACTTGCAAACTAAATTTGTAAACTAATGAAGTGTGTATAGATGTGCATATGACTTTATTAAGACATTAAACAAAATACATTAGATAGATGATAAGTATTAGTAATTGCAACAAGAACAAATACACAAGTCTCCTAAATCATGAGTTAGAATTGATGAGGTGAAATGTGATGGGAAGACCCATGGCTGGATAAGGCAGAGGCTGGTAAGTAATGGGTTCATTAGGCACCATTTCTTTCCACTCGAATTTGGTTATTACATGATGAATTACTAGCAATGTTTCAATTCTTGCGAATTCGGCTCCCGGACAGATTCTTGGACCGGCTCCAAATGCAACATAAGTGTATGGAGGATAACTTTTCACTGAATTCTCAAATCTTGAGGGATCAAACTTGCTTGGATTCTCAAATATGTTACTGTCCATATGTGTTCCATGGGGAGACAAGAATATCTGTTTTTACATTCCACATATATATACAAGAGTCATTAACAAAAACAAAATCAATGGATATAGGCAAAAAATCTTTTTGGCCCGTGTCTTGATTACTAAGGGGTTCAGCAATTTTTCTGAAATGTTCAAACTTTCACGCTTTTTCTAGAAGCAGTGGATTTTATTTAAAAAAAAATAAATAAGACAGTTCCTAATTAATCAGTATGAAGAATCAAAATGTGTTGTTCAAAACCAAAATATGTAGTTTTTATTAAAAGTTTGTGAGACTAACTTATTACCTTAAAAAGCAAAACCAAGCTGACCCTAAATGCCTATTTGGTCCTCATACTTTTCAAATTTGTTTTTTTTTTCACGTCTCAAACATTTAATGTTCATTACCAGCAAAGTGTAGCTCAGTTGGCTAAGCATGCTGAGTAAGTTGAAGGAGAACAATGTTAAAATCTCACTAAATCCACTTGTTGAGAGGGATGAGGAGTCTTAACTGTTACCAAGTCCCGAACAAGATTATCTCTATGAAGATACTCGTAATTATTAAAAAAATAGAGTTAATTTAGCATGTGTCCTATTTAATAAATCCTTATTTAGTCCATATTCTATATCATTCTATAGATGCACCTTAGTTAACTTGCCTCATATATGGAATCTTTTGGTTGAGATGAGTCTGAAATGATCAATATATGAAAGTGTATAGGAGCAAATTTGAAAGGTTCGAGAGCTATATAAGAGCAAAATTTAAACGGGGCATTTGGATATTGTTGTTGTAGCTGCTCTCATCATAAAATAATATATTTTAGCATTGCATAAAAGATTTTGACTATTGATAGTAATTAATTAGCATTTGTTTGCTATTGATTTCCTAATGCCAAATTCTACTGTCATAGAGAAGCTTGAAAATGAAGCAATCCAAAACTAACCCTTAAGAAATAGATAAGATAGAGGCAAAAAAAAAGTCTTTCGACATATGATATATATGATGAACCATACTTGCCATCCTTTCGGAATGTCAAACCCCTCGAAGTGAACATCCCGTGTTACTTGTCGAAAGTTTCCGAGAAGTGGAGGAGTGATTCTCATCAACTCTTGAGCTGATCTCCATGTATATTTCATCATTTGTATTTCTCTCCAACTCATCCTTCCATCTTCATTTTCTCCTTTTATCTTCTCTACTTCCTTTTGTTCTATATACATTGTCCAAACCAAAAAGTAAAAATTAAACACAAAAAATCAACTTGATAACATTAGACATATTAATGAATCTTTAAGGGAATGACTCCTGAGAATACCACAAAACATGTTAGAAATAGCTTCAAATCGAAAAAAATCGTTGTCGCAAAAAGATGATATAGCTACACTATCCGAAAAGCTGTTGCTATATGTATTATGCATGACACGTCATTTAGATCAAATTTGGTGCATATGCATATCGTTGAAAGCAACATAAAATTCTTTAATAAATTTTTCTTGTAGTCTAACCAAGTTTATAGACGAAATTAATGATTTATTCAACTTTAGTACTTGATTTTGAAATTTTTTTTAAAATGAAAATATTTTTTTAAAAAAACGTAACAAAATGAATAATCTCCGAAAATTACTCAAAAATTGATATATAATTCTTAAATAATAAGTTTAAATTATGAAAATGTCCAATCGATTGTTCTAAAGAAAAAAATTATTTTTAAATTATTTTTTTGTTAATTTTTTGAAACTACAGATCTTATTTTGGAAATACAAAATTATATAAACCTTTTTTGTAAAATGGTGAAACCATTTTTTAAATTTACCCAAAAATTAATATAGATTACCTTGAAGCACCTTGTTGTATACATCAGAATCTCTAGAAAGTAGCCTTACAAAAAGGGTCACAAGAATTGCAGTGCTATCATGGCTAGCAGTCATCATAGAGAATAAGATATCAAGAATGGCATCCTGTGCCAATGCTTCGCCATTTTCGTCTCTCAGATTAATAAGTCTTGAAAAGAAATTGTCTTGCATGTCTTTTACGCCTTTTTCCATTTCCCTTTTTCGGATTCCGACAAGTTCTAATAGCCTTTTATGGAGTCTTGATTTGGCTTTTAAAGCCTTATAAAATGCGGTTCCTGGTAAATTCACCGGCGCTGCCCATGCTCCTTTTACTGCTATCTTAAAATCTTCTAACACCGATTCCTTCTCATCGTTCTCTTCCCCTAACCCAAAAAATATACTCCAAGCTACATTGAATGCTATCTTCTTCATCAAATCAACAATCTTTATTGAATCTTTTCCTTCCATTTCCTGTCGAAATTCGTACAAATAATCAACACTACACGATTTCAAAATCTACAAGGCTTACAAGATTTGGGGTATAGGTGTGGTATATCTAGACCATGACTGTAAAAATAGGTTTATGATACGTACCTTTAGTAGTTGTTTTTGGACAAGAGAATCCATTTGACTCACAAGTTTCTGAATATTCTCAGGCTTGAAGCATTCAACAATCGCACCTCTTACAAGCTTATGTCGAGCTCCAGAAAGCTCAAACAAGCTGTTCTCACCTAGAATTTTAACAACCGTCTTAGGTTGTTGCAATGAAATTCCGTTGTTCCCTCCTTGGAACACAAATTTACTCCCAGCTTGACCCGTCAGCACTACCACCTTAGACCCCAATATGGATGTTTTAAATATTGGACCATACTTTTTGGTACGTTCTTGCATCCATTCATTCGCCTTGTCGTTTTTGTATGCTTTCACGATGCTGATAGATTCTCCGATAAGTGGGAATCCGAAAGAGCCTGGAGGAAGATTCTTACCATTTACAGATCTAAAGTTTAAGTAGAAGATTAATACTCCAACAATGGTAATTAATGATAAGATGAGTATTAGGAGATCCATTTGGTTGATATAGTCTATGGTTCAATAATTTGGGATGATTACTTGATATTTATAGGAGATTAGGACTAACTAATTAATTGCCTGAAGTCACATGGCATGATCCCTTTATGCTACTAGTTATTTAACTTACATGTGCATTATTTGACTTGAAATATTAAACGATCCAAGTTGGATTTTAATAATAACGTTTTATCAAAATTAAGCTCCGTCAACCAGTTGAATTTCTAATGGATGGAGTTGCATTTAAGCTTGCATAATATGTTCATTTTGTTTTCTAATGTTGATCCCTCTTTTGTTTTTGGTCAAATTTGTATGAAAATTTATTTAATTTGTTGAACCGTGTGATTACATAATAATAGACAAAAATAGTCCTGATAAAATTTGATATAAAATTAATGTGAATTATTGTTGAACTTTTACTTAGCCACCATTTGAATAGTTATTTAGCCACTATTTGAATAGTATTCTAACCTTATGTGATAATTTGTCCACCAATTTCTACTATAAATATGTAACCTTTTCTCTTCTTCCATACACCAATAAAATAATAAGAAAATTTCTCTTCTTCAATTCTCTCTATTCTTGTTACAATTCCTTTGTATTAATAGTTGATTTTTAACACGTTATCAGCACGAGCTTGCTCTATCAGTCAAAGAAAAAGGTATCAATTTTATTTATTATAAGTTTAGTTATATATTTATTTTAGGGGAGAGCAAGAAACCTAAAGAAAAGAACCGAACCTAAGAACCGAACTGAACCGAATCGAATCGACCCTAACCGGACCGGACCTAACTTACTAGGTTCGGTACTTGGTTCTAATATTTTTCTTATTGGGTATTCGGTTCGGTTCTCTGAGAACCGAACCTAATATATGAAAAAAATGTAGGGAATTTCATACTAAAAGCCTAACTAATAGTGAACATTATAATTTTTTATTTATATTTTTTCAAGTATTAATATTATAAGTATTATATGAAAAAGAATACAGGATTCCATATTAAAATTTAATAAATGGCAAACATTTGAATGTTATTATTAATTTTAATTGATTTTTATTATTTGTTATATTGTATAAGATATAAATAAACTCATTAATTGAATCTTGGTTGGATTAGTTTTTTTTACTATATTTTACTATCAATATTTTAATTTTGAATTTAGCAAGTTATCAAATTTCATAATAAATAATTCAAATAATAATTACATCTTTAACATGAAAAGAAAATTTTGGTTCTATACTAAACCGAACCGAACTGAACATAAATATTTAGGTTCGGTCCGGACCGAACCGAATTTAATTAGATTCGGTATTAGGTTCCTAATTTTCTTGTTATTCGGTTTTCGGTTTATTTAGTTTGGTTCGGTTCTTAGACCAAACCGACCAATGCTGTCCCCTAATTTGTTCTAATTAATCTTAATATTATAGATATGTCGAAACTTGCAAATATCGAGTTTGTAGCACTTGATGTCACTGGGAAAAATTACCTTTCCTGGGTGCTGGATGCCGAGATTCATTTAGCATCAATGGATCTTAGAAAAACGATAAATGAAAAGAGTGATACCACAGTGCAGGAAAAGGCTAAGGCCTTGATATTTCTTAGACGAGATCTTGATGAAGTTTTGAAATCTGAATATTTAACTGTCAAAGATCCTGCAGATCTTTGGAAGTAACTGAAAGACAGGTATGAACATTTAAAATTGATATCGCTACCAAAAGCTCGATCTGATTGGATTCAAATATGGCTACAAGATTTTAAATCTGTAACTGAATATAATTCTGTTGTGTTCAAAATTAAATCCACTTTAAAATTATGTGGAGTTGAAGTTACTGATGAGGATATTATGGAAAAAATATTATCAACTTTTCATCCATCTAACATGGTCCTGCTGACCCAATATAGAGAAAAAGGCTTTACGAAATACAATGAATTAATTTCTTGCCTTCTTTTAGCAGAGCAGAATAATGAGCTTTTATTGAAAAATCGTGAATCACGTCCCACTGGATCTGTGGCATTCCCTGAAGTGAATGCAACATTTTATGATAATAATAATTTTACTGGTCGTGGACGTGGTCGTGGCCGTGGACGTGGCTATGAAAATGGTCGTGGTCGTGGCCGTAAATATGAGCGCGGTAATAACTTCCACCCCAAGTGAAAAAATAACAAAAACCACCAGAAGTGGAAAAATCAAAATGATAATTTTGATAAAAATATTCAAAATGATGAGAACAAATGTCACCGTTGTGGCATGACTGGGCATTGATTACGTACCTGTCGAATCGTAAAACATTTAGTAACCCTTTATCAAGCATCATTAAAGAAACCCGCTGATGTGGAAACAAATTGCATTATTAATGATGTGCCCATTGATATTACCCATTTGGATATGGCGGATCTCTTTTTACCCAGCACAAGTGGAAATGACAAATATGAATAATGGTTGAATATTTATATATATATTTATATATTTACTACTTTTAATATGGCATTTGCGAGATTACTTGCTCAAATTATAAGATTACGAGCACAATTTCCCGATTACACAATCAAATCGATTCGTCTTGATAATGCTGGAGAATTTACTTCCCAAACTTTTAATAATTATTGTATGTCAATTGGGATAAAAGTGGAACATCCTGTAACACATGTTCACACTAAAAATAGTCTGGCAGTATCATTTATTAAAAGACTGTAATTAATTGCACGACCATTGATTATGCGAACAAACCTTCCTACATCAGTATGGGGATATGCAATATTACATGCAACAGCTCTTATATGTTTAAGACCTACAAGCTATCATGATTATTCCCCCTTGCAATTAGCTTTTGGGCATGAGCCCAATATTTCTCATCTAAGAGTTTTTGGTTGTGTGGTATATGTACCAATTGCTCCACCACAATGAACCAAAATGGGTCCTCAAAGAAGATTGGGAATTTATGTTGGCTATGAGTCTCCTTCAATTATAAAATACCTCGAACCATTAACTGGAGACATGTTTACTGCACGTTTTGCAGACTGTCACTTTGATGAAAACACTTTTCCAAAATTAGGGGGAGAAGGCAAAAAGGTAATTTTGGAAAAGTCAATCTTATGGAATGCTTCATTACTTTCTCATATGGATCCTAAAACAAAAGATTCTGAACTAGAAGTTCGGAAGATAATCCATCATCAAAATTTAGCAAATCAGTTGCCTAATGCACTTGCTGACCCAAAACGAGTAACCAAGTCGCATATACCAGCTGAAAATACACCTATATGTATTGATATTCCTAAAGAACAACCAAATAATAATACGATAACACGCCTGAAGCGTGGACGACCTATCGGTTCAAAGGATAAAAATCCTATAAAGAGGAGACTTAATGATAATAAGGAAACTCTCGTTGAAAATTCAAATACTAATATAAGTACACTTCTAGAAGAAGTAGAAACACCTGAAGTGCAATCACCTAAAGTCCAAACACCTGAAGTTATTGAAAATGAAGAAATTTAAATAAATTATATTAGTAATGAAAGAAGATGGAATCAGGATAAAATGGTTATGGATCCTATTTTCGCATATAATGTTGTAGTAAATATTGAAAATGATAATTTGGACTATGAACCAAAATCTCTTGAAGAATGCCAAAATAGAAATGATTGGCCTAAATGGAAAGATGCAATTCAAGTAGAGTTAAATTCTCTTAAAAAATGAAATTTTTTCGGACCTATAGTTCGAACGCCACAAGGTATAAAACCTGTGGGATACAAATGGGTTTTTGTAAGAAAGAGAAATGAGAAAAATGTAGTAAGATATAAAGCTAGACTTGTTGCACAAGGTTTTTCTCAAAGACATGGAATTGATTATCAGGAGACATATTCACCTGTACTGGATGCAATAACTTTTAGATATCTTATTAGTTTGGTAGCGCAAGAAAATTTGCAAATGCACTTAATGGATATTGTTACAGCTTATCTATATGGTTTGCTAGACAATGATATTTATATGAAAACCCCTGAAGGATTAAAACTGCCAGAAAAATATGGTCAACGAGAACTTTACTCGATAAAATTACAAAGGTCTCTATATGGATTAAAACAATCTGGACGCATATGGTATAACCGTCTTAGTGAATATTTATTAAAGCAAGGTTATAAAAATGATCAAATTTGTCCCTGCGTTTTCATAAGAAAATCGAGACCTAAATTTGTTATCATCTCTATTTATGTTGATGATTTGTATATCATTGGAACTCCAAAAGAGATTCCAAATGCGGTAGATTCTTTAAAGAAAGAGTTTGAGATGAAGGATCTTGGAAAGACAAAACTATGTATTGGTTTACAAATTGATCACCTGGAAAAGGAAATATTGGTGCATCAATTAAATTATACAGAAAAGATCCTGAAATGATTTATATGGATAAAGCACATCCATTGAGTAATCCAATGATTGTACGATCATTTGATGTGAAAAAGGATATATTTCATCCTAGAGAAAATAATGAGGAAGTTCTTGGTCCAGAAGTACCATATCTTAGCGCAATAGGTGCATTAATGTATCTTGCCAACAATACAAGGCCGGATATTGCCTTCTCTGTTAATTTATTATCAAGATACAGTTCAGCACCAACACGTAGACATTGGAGTGGAATTAAACACATAATGCGCTATCTTCGAGGAACTACTAATTTAGGCTTATTGTATCTATATGAATCGAAGTCTAAATTAGTTGGATATGCGGATGCGGGTTATTTATCTGACCCACATTAAGTTCGATCTCAAACAGGCCACTTATTCACATATGGGGGAACATCTATTTCTTGGCGATCCACAAAGCAGACTATCACAGCTACTTCCTCAAATCATGTTGAATTAATTGCGATTCATGAAGCCAGTCGCGAATGTGTATGGTTGAGATCATTAACTAAGCATATCCAAGAATCATGTGGCAAAGTAAAAACTAAAGAAGACCCCATGGTAATATATGAAGATAATGCTGCTTGCATTGCTCAATTAAAGGAAGGATACAAAAGCAAATTTCACCAAAATTCTTCTTCACTCATGATCTGGAAAAGAATGGTGAAATCAGTATTCAACAAATCCACTCTTGTAACAATTTTGCAAATTTGTTCACTAAGTCCTTACCTTCTTCAACTTTCAAGAAATTAGTCTGCGTCATTGGAATGCGTCGTCTTAAAGACATTCAGTCAACTTGCAAACAGGGGGATTAAAAATTGTACTCTTTTTCCCTTAACTATGGTTTTTGTCCCATAGGGTTTTTCCATAGTAAGGTTTTTAATGAGGCAGTGTCTCATTCGCAATAATCCACATCAAAGGGGGAGTGTTAAAATTTGATGTGAATTGTTGTTGAGCTTTGACTTAGCCACCATTTGAATAATTACTTAGCCACCATTTGAATAGTTACTTAGCTACCATTTGAATAGTATTCTAACCTTATGTGATAATTTGTCCACCAATTTCTACTATAAATATGTAACCCTTTCTCTTCTTCCATACACCAATAAAATAATAAGAAAATTTCTCTTCTTCAATTCTCTCTATTCTTGTTGCAATTCCTTTGTATGAATAGTTGATTTTCAACAAGTCCAAATTTATTCCACTCTAAACTTATCCTTAATAACCCTAAATTTTCATAATTTTCTAATATAATCCACTTGTTAAATATAACTGAATTGCTCATAAAATTTAAATAAAATGTCATATTAGCCGCTCAACTTGAATAAATCAAAGTACGTTCAATAAGGAAAATATTGATGTACATTGGCCAAATACAAAGTAGTAACTAAGGTGGCATTCAGCAATTATACTTTAAAGAGGTATTAATGCACTCTAAAAAAATTCATTGCAAGCTGAAGTCATGACTTCTCAAGTTAGTGGGAGAGTCTAACCCAAAACAACTTATTTGAATTACAAAGCAAGTTATAAAAACAGTCAAATATGGACACATAATTCAACATATAAAGAATTAAGAGTCAACTATTAGCACATGAAATATTTCCTAGTGATATTATTTAATATTCTAAATATTTATAAAAATAATTAAAATATTTGCTTGCAAGGACAGTTAATTAAAGGTAAAATTCTTACTCGGTCCAACTAGAACAAGACGATAATTGCATTTTTTAGATATGTAGGTAGTGAGAGTATTGAGTTTAATAGGTGAATTAGTATATAAGTGAGGTCTAGGATGTACGGACACGTTTTGAGTGTTTGATACGACACGGATATGAATATGAACACGCAGATAAAACAACTTGAAAAAAATATGTATTTGAACACGGATGAGACACGATAACTAAAATATGTTAAACATATATATATATATATATATATATATATATATCATCCATAGTCAAGTTGTTCAATTACAAAATAATAAAAAAAGATAAATCCAAAAGTAGTTGTTATCTCATGTCTTGTGACTTTATTACACATGTTAATACCTTTATCAACTATGTACTTTAACTCTAGTGTGTAGCCCTTACTTTTCTTGCCCACATTGTCACATTTAAATGTCATATTTCCCACCTCCACTACGTTTTTCTATTTTTGTCCCATATTTCCACAAAAGAGATTCATTAACTTCTACGTGGAGTGTCCGAGGTGTGCCCGCGTCCATCCTATGTGGAGTGTCCATTTGAAATTTGGAGTGTCGGACTTATGTCCGGAGAGTGTCGGTGTCCGATACGTGTCTGACACGGGGGCACTCCGAGTTTTGGAGTGTCCGTGTTACATAGAGTGGGGTTGAGCCCATCTAACATAAAATCAATTGCCTTGTGTTAAGGCTCAATCTATATCACTTATATTTAACTCATAATTCTTATTTATTTCCCATGTGGAATATCTCCAAAAGAAATTATCAAGATTGAGCATATTTTTCAAACTATTTACTGATATGTGGGATTTATTTACCATTTATATATTCTTTAAAGTTTAATTAACAAATTTATGGCCTATAAAAAGGAAATAACATGAGCTTTTATTTGTCTCTGCTAAGGAGAATGAGATGAAGGAGAGAGTGACCTCTGCTTTTTTCGAGGCCAAGCATGCAGAGCCTTTAACAAGCCAAGGTTTTGAGGTACCTGAATCTATTGCTTTTGTATTTTGAGTTTAGGATTCGAGGAGTTTTTTGATTAATGTATCAATATACATATCGATCCTGATATTGGATTTGAAGAATAAAATTTAAGTTTGTTATTGGAAGAAATTGAGAAAGAAGGAACAGAGAGCATACCTAATTTTATCCGGGTTAAAATTATCATTCGCAATGGTTGGTGTTATCTAATTACTAGTTCTAGATTTCTATTGTAAAATACCTTTTTTTTTTGTTGTTGGCATTCTTCAACTAATGATCAAGAGAAATACATTTGGACTTTGGTAGTTTTGAGATTGTTGATAAAAGTTTTTTTTGTGTGCAATTGAGGTGCACACTAACTGTTCGATAGAATGTTGAAGAAAGTTGTGGTGTGCTTACAAGATTTTGAGAGTTGTCGCTGTTGAACCAAGCATGAGTTTGACTAACTCAGTGGACTAACCCAATAGTGCTTAAGTTTTGATCATAACAATTAAGTTCAGTTTGAGTTAGTTAAATCAATAAAGATGTTAAAATAAATAATTTATGGTTATACAGAGTTAGTAAATTCAAGGGTAGAATTTTAAGTCTCCGCTGACCTAGTTATTTATTTTAACTCTGAATGATCTGGGCTGAGTATCTACAATAGTCGCTGACTAAGTAATATTCACTCAGCTCTTGATATTTCGATTTTATTTCAGCTGCGTGCTTTACATTGATATATTTTGCTGAGTTACTTTTAGTCTGTCAAAGCTGCTGACTTTACCATTTAAGGTAAAAAGGGATCTTTGCTTTTAGTGTTGCTTTTTGCAGGACATTAATGAGACAAAGACAAAAAGAATTAATGCCTTGACAAGACTCAAATTAATGAAGAAAATGACAAAGTCTTCCATTATAAAGCTGCAATAAGTCATTTGCCATTTTGGGCAGTTCTACAGTTCTACCAACCTAGTATCGCGTGCTCTGCAATATGTCAGAATACCAGAGGGAATGGAAAGAAGACATGTGGCAAGTCAGCGCGAGTTCTCTCTAACGAAAGACTGATATCAACTCAATCAAACGGATTGATTTTCTATCTCACAATGGTGCAATTCTATCTCTTAACGGATTGATTTGAAGAAGCAACAGGTGGATAGACGAGCTGTCAGTTTCAGAAGATGCCAAAGTAAGTTCAACGACTACTTTCTCAATCCATCTATAAAAGGAGCAAGAAGGCAAGCGTTAGAACTTGGTGATTAGACATGAATTTCTCAGAAGCTAAATCTCTGTTAAAATACAAGCTTTAAAGAAGTTCAAGCAAGAAAGCATAACTCAGCGAGAATCTGCTTTAGAATAAGAGAGAATGGAATAGATCATTCAATTGTAATATCTGATTATTGTAACTAGATCAACATTGTATAAGCTGAATCCAGCTCTTGTTTAAACTCTTAAAGAGTTGCTGATAGAAGAGGGTGTTCTACTCAGTGGGTGAGCGATTGCAGTTTGGAGGGTACGTAGTGTAATTGGGGAATTTGTGAAAGACTTCTCCGCCTAGGGCAAAGGAGTTGAGATTAGTAAATTAAAGCCAATACACTCTCTTAGGACTGGATGTAAGCACAGGTTACAGAACCAGTATAAAAATCTCTGTGTCCTTTACTTTATTGCATTTTTTAGAACTTCGCTCAGCCAGCTGACCTCACTCAGCAAAGCAATTAATTATCGTGATAAAGTTTCATAAGTTCTTGAGTGAGTCATTCACCCCCCTTTGAATCAGTGAGTGTATGCATAGGGACCAACAAGTGGTATCAGAGCAGTTCTCATTGAAAAGATTCAACAATCTTTGAGATAAAGACTATAGCGTACAAAGGAGAATCTAGTGGAAGAGCCTAAGCTTATATTCTGCCGGAAGGTATGTCAGTCACCAGGCCTTCAATGTTCAATAGAGAGCATTATACTTATTGAAAGAACCGGGTGAAGAATTTCATCCAGTCACAAAGCATGCATGCTTAGATGGCTATTATTGAAGGGCCTTATGTTCCTACCATCATGAAGAATGGAGTAGAGGTTGATAAGTACTCCGATGAGTGGGACAGTCAGGACTTGATCAGACTGAAATAAAATGCAGCTGCTATCAACTATCTTTATTATGCTCTTGATGCAACTGAGTTCAATCGCATTTTAGGATGCGAGACAACCAAAGAGATATAGAAGAAGTTAGAAGTTAATTACGAAGGTACTAATTAGGTGAAAGAGTCCAAAGAAGGTACTTGGGAAAAGATAAGAACTTCCAAAAGTTTAGAAAGACAGACAAGTATAAGAAGGGAGTAGATGATAGACCACAAAAGGAGTATAACAAAGAGCATAAAAAAGATATCAAATGCTTTAAATGTGGTGAAAAAGGGCATATTCAGTCTAGCTGTCCTAAAGCTAAGAAGGATAAGTTCAAGAAGAAGAAGAGTAAGAAAGCCCTTACTGCAACGTAGAGTGACTTTGAATAAGAGTCATCATCCTTAGATGAAGAGGCATAAGATTCTGCCAATGTGTGTCTCATGGCTAATGATGATCTGCCCAACTCAGAGTCAACTGACCAACCATCTAGTTTCGCTGCCAATCAATCAGATGACCAGAACAGAGACAAAGGAAATCACACTGAGGTAATTTTTGAACCCCCTTTGTCTTCAGATGAGCTTGCCATAGTACTTAATGATGTTATTAACATGACTAAGAAGTCAACCAAATACATGAAAGTACTTTAGAAGAGGTGTGATGATATAGAAGATGTCAATTCTTCTACCTCACCTGACATCCTATACCTGATGAAAAAGCTGAGTACCAAAATGGATATAACATCAAACTCACTAAGAAATTGGATAAGCTAGCTGCTAAATTAATAGCTTTAAAAAGGTGTAGGTCCCTCCTCAATCTAGCAGGAGTACTTAGAGCAACTGCATTCACCACTTTGAGAAGGTTTCTCAAAAGAGTAAAGTGAGCAAGCCTAATCCTAAGGCCACTTGTAATTTTTGTGGAAAGTCAGGATATCCTACAGTCATGTGTAGACACAAAAATAGTTATTATGATGAGTATGACTGGTCAAGGATGACCACTACTAATAAGGGAGGACCTAGCTAGAAAAAGGCATAGGTACCTAAGAAAACTTAACTATTTTATAGGTAAGCTTGAGATCCACTGATGACAGAAGAATATGGTCTTTGGATAGTAGATGCTCGAGGCATATGATAGGTGATGAAAAGTAATTCATCACATTGGAGCGAATAAGGATTGGAAGTGTCATTTTTGGAGACAACAAAAAGGGAAAGATTGTTGGCAATGGCACTGTAGGAGTGAAGCCTTTAATTGATAATGTGTATCTGGTGAAAGGCCTAAAGTTCAACTTGCTAAGCGTTGCTCAGCTGTGTGACAAAGGCAGGAAAGTGATATTTGACTTAGCGGGCTGCTCAGTCATTGATGGTAACTCTGACCAAACTATTCTTTATGCTTCTAGAATTAATAATGTTTATATGTTTGATTTATACCCCAAGTCTAATGATATAAGCATAGTTTCGAAGGAGGAAAACTCATGGCTATGGCATAGAAGGTTAGGACATATCAATATGACTAATCTATCCAAATTAGCTAGAAATGAACTTGTTGAGGGATTACCCAATCTGGCCTTTGAAAAAGATAGACTCTGTTCAGCATGCCAACGTGCAAAATAAATTAGGAAGACCTTTAAATCATTAGCTGATATATCTTCTTCTCGTCCCCTTGATCTTCTACACATGGATTTATTTGGGCTTGTTATGCCAATAAGTCTAGGTGGAATGAAATACACCCTTGTGGTTGTAGATGATCTGACCAGGTTCACTTGGATTATCTTGCTAGCAAGCAAAGATGAAACATTTGAATCGTTCTCTAGGTTGGCTACTCGGATTATGAATGAAAAAGACCTTAAAATTAATAGAATCCACAGTGACCATGGAAGGGAATTCAAAAATAAGTAGTTTGAGGAATTCTATTCTAAGCATGGTACAGACCACATTTTTTCTGCCCCTCATACACCTTAACAGAATGGGGTGTTGAGAGAAAGAATCGCACTATTACGGAGATGGGTCATTCTTTGCTGAGTGATAACAATCTACCAAAGTATTTCTGGGGAGAGGCTGTTAACACAGCTTGTTATATTCTAAACAGGGTTTTAATTCGCCCAATTTTGAACAAAACTCCTTATGAACTTTGGAAGGGGAAAAAACCCAAGGTTGGTCATCACAAGGCCTTTGGTTGTAGATGCTTCATATTAGACACTAAAGACCAATTGGCTAAATTTGACCCCAAGGCTGATGAAGGAATCTTTTTGGGTTACTCAATATACAGTAGAGTATATAGAGTGTATGTCAAGAGAACTGGTATCTTAGAGGAGTCCATGCATGTAGATTTTGATGAAACTAATAGTGCAGGTAAAGAAGCCAGTGATGAGTGAAAAAAAGGAACAAGTCAGCTAATCGGTCAATCAGCCCACTATTATTCCTAATCCAGTACCAGAAAAAGAAGAAGATGAAGTTGACTTAGACCAATCCATTAACTTTTGTGATGATATAGATGCTCAACCAATGACAGTAGCTTAGCGAGTTGATCCTAATATGCCAAAAGAAGTCAGAGCAAGGAGAGAACACCCAGTTGAGAAGATTCTTGACAATGTGCAAAATCTAGTGCTGACTAGAGGTCAGCTGAACAGAATGATGAGTCATTCAACATTTGTCTCTTTTATTGAACCAAAGAAGTTTAAAGATGCTGAGTTTGTTGACATCTAGATGATTGCAATGCAAGAGGAGCTAGACCAATTCAGAAGAAATGAAGTTTAGGATTTGGTGGAGAAACCCAAAGGCAAGTCAATAATTGGCACCAAATGGGTTTTCAAGAACAAGTTAGATAAAGCTGGAAATGTTGTCAGGAACAAGGCCAGATTAGTTGCTCAAGGCTACAACCAATAAGAATGCATTAACTATAGAGAAACATTTGCAATAGCAGCAAGACTTGAAGCCATAAGAATCCTCTGTGCTTTTGCATCCTATATAAACTTTAAATTGTTTCAGATGGATGTAAAAAGTGCATTTCTTAATGGTTATATTCAAGAGGAAGTCTATATCAGACAGCCCCCAGGCTTCGAAGATCCAAAGTTTCCAGATCATGTCTTTCAGTTGAAGAAACCTCTATATGGACTAAAACATGCTCCAAGAGCTTGGTATGAGAGACTCACTAACTTTTTACTCAATAAAGGTTATGTCAGAGGAAAATCAGATACAACTCTTTTTATCAAGAAGAAGCATCAAGATGTGTTGCTAGTCCAAATATATGTTGATGATATCATATTTAGATTAACTAATGAAAAGTTATGCAAAGAGTTTAGTCAGCATATGAAAAAAGAGTTTGAAATGTCAATGATGGGAGATCTTAATTTCTTTCTTGGTTTGTAAATCAAGCAAGGCCAGGATGGAATCTTCATCAGCCAAGCTAAGTATGCCAAGGAAGTACTCAAGAAGTTTGACATGGATAAAGCCAAGCCAATGTCAACACCCATGGCTACTGATACTAATCTAAGTAAAGATTAGGAATGTAAACCTGTAGAGAGCAAGCTCTATAGAGGTATTATTGGTTCTCTGCTTTAATTAACTGCTAGTAGGCCTGACATTCAGTATGCTGTATGTTATTGTGCAAGATATCAAGCTGACCCCATGGAATCTCACTTAGCTGTTCTTAAGAGAATTCTCAGGTATTTGCTAGGCTGTATTGATGCAGGATTATGGTATCCAAGCAATGAAGATTTCACTCTAGCAGGATACACAGATGTTGACTATAGAAGAGATAAATTTGAAAGGAAAAGCACCACAAGAGGTTGTCATTTCCTTGGTGATTTTCTAGTAACATGGTATAACAAGAAGCAGACTTCTATGGTTTTGAGTATAGCTGAGACTGAGTACATAGCTGGAGGAAGTTGTGTAGCACAACTGCTATAGATCAAGCAGCAATTGGAGGATTATGGTATAAAGTCTAAGTGCCTTGAAGTCATGTGTGACAACAAGAGTAAAATTGACCTATCCAAGAATCCAATTCAATATAGCAGGATGAAGCATATCAATATTAGACATCACTTCATAAGGGATCATGTGCTAAAAGGAGAATTCAAGCTCACATACATTCCTGCTGAAGAACATCGAGTTAACATATTCATAAGGCCCATTGGAAAGGATCAATTCAATACTCTGAGAGAGCTGATCGGAATGTCCAATCTAATTTGAAGAAATACTCTCCACTCTGACCTATTCTGAAGCTGACCAAATTAGGGCACACTCTGAGCTTTTGTGAATTAGGTTAAGTATTTCTTTTTGGCGCTTGAATTTTAGACATGTCATTAAATTGCCACCAATTTCTATTCAAATTTAAACTTGGTAAAAACGGTAGCAAGTTATGAAACGATCCAGATTCAGTAGCAGTTATCCCGTGTTTCTCGCTTTCATTAATCCTATGGTATACTTTGTGTACACGTAGCTTTACAGAGATTAACCAAGAGTTTTTGGCTATTTAAGGAGAATTTCAGAAGAAGAAAGGTTACTTTACTAAAATTCTCTTCTGCAAACTTCTCGCAAAAATTCCTAAAATTCTCTAAGTTTCTTCAAGCTAATTCTATGGCGAGTTCATCAGGAAGATCAGCAGAACCTAGTTTGGAAAGATCATTGTTTGTGAGAAATAAGAAAGATACATTCTGGGTTACAACTCAAGACCACATCGCGAAAGTGGCGATTAGAATCAATAAAAGGGAAAATTAATCAATCCCCGCTGGAATGAAGTATATTCCTACCCAATGGTGTTCTATGGAGGGAACTAAAATGGATGCTCCAACAACAGTTGACATGCTGAGTTTCTGCAGTAATGAAAGATTTGGGAAGTGGGCAAGCCAGCACCATTTAAGGGGTTTCTTTGAACTTTCCAGTGGCTGTTATGAAAAAATTATTCAGAGATTCTACCACGGAATCCATATGGTAGAAGGTCAGAAGGATCTATTTGTTATAACTATGATGGGAAAGAAAGTTTATATTACCCCTAAGCTCATCGTAGGTCTACTTGGGATGCGTGAGAGAGGACTCAGATTGCGGGTGATAAAGGATGAAGATCATATAGATATCCCCATAGATTATGAACTACCTGAAGATTACAAGGCTGGTGAACCCATCGCCTCAATGTTCACTAAGGAAGGGAAGCAAGCACATAAGCTTGTTACTAAAGTTCTTCTACCCAAGACTGGCTCTACAGGGAGCTATTCAAAGTTTGAAAGGATATTTGTATATGCTCTGACCCAAGGGATGAGCATTAAGTGGTCGCTGGCTATATTACATAGATTTTTGAAGGCACCAAGCATATGGTGTATGGTCAGCTAGTAATGGAGATTTACAGAGCTTATGAGCTTGATCTAGAAGGATGGGTGGCAAAGAATAATATTCAGCTGAAGATAATTGAGTCCTGAATTTTGAGCAATGCTCACTTTTATGGACTAAGAGCCAATGAGAGACCTGCCAACACTAAATATATAAAGCTAAAAAGAGGAGAAGTCCGAGTAAAAGATCCCAAGGCTATAATAGAGATGAAGACTATTCAGCCCAGTGAGGAGGGATTAACTCTAGATGCCTTTGTGGCGAGTGAGCTTGAGCGGATTACCAAGCTCAGAGCTGAGAAAGGAGGGGATAGGTCTGAGAAGAAGGCTGCAAAGAAGAAGGTCATGAGAGATTTTAAGAAGGAAGCCAAAATAGGGAGCTTAATGAGTTCTATTCCTATAGTTGCCCCTTCACCTAAAAAGACAAGATCATCAAAAGGAATTAAGGAAGAAAAGTCTCGTGAGCTAACTCCAAAGGAGATTGAGGAGGAGAAGCTGGCTGAAGAGGAGTTGAGAGAGGAAATGCCCCTGAAGAGAGAGAAGAAGAGGAAAGTTGTTGATGCTCAGTTAGATGAGGGGACTACTATAGGTAAGGAAGCTACATCTGTTCCTCTACCTCAAGTAGGTCAGCCCAAGAAGAAGCTTATAGTAAAGAAAGGGACCGATATAGTCTAAGATCTTGAGGAGGTTGAGAGAGTAAAAGCGGCTGAGGAAGAGAGAATCGGGAAAAAGCAAGAGGAGATTGAAGCTAAAATCAGGAGGAAAGTTGAGGAAGTAGCAGCTAGAGCTAAGGCTAATACTGAGATAATTCTACAATTTGTAGTAGCTAACTTATCTGAGAAGGAAGTTTCGGAAGTCGTAGAAGAGATGATTGGTGCCCTGGAAGATATTAAAAACTAGGAGTAGGAAGAAGATGAAGTTGTGGAAGTTGATGTTGTAGAATTTTATGTGCTAAACTCTGACCAGCATGTCACTCTGATTACTGAAGAAGCTAAGGAAGCTAGGAAGGAGAGGAAGAGAGGTTTTTTGAAGAGGATGATAATAGTGATCGATTAAGATAAACGTGATTTGGAGGACAAGGAGGAAGAAGCTGTAGTTGAGCACGCAGCTCAGCTGACTGAGGAATCTCAATCTCAGGTCAGCGAGTCCGCTATTGAAGGTGCTAATGGAGAGAAAGAGGAAGAGAACCGCGAACCATTCGTTTTCCCAAACCCATCTACCAAAACACCACTCTCATTAATACCTATTTCTGCCATACCTATACCAGAAAACCAAACACCATTCACATCCACCCCTGACCAAACACATAACCCAAACTCTTACCAAAAAACCATTATCCCATATTTGTCACTAATTGGATCTCTAGTGCATGAACCATTGCTATTGGAAGGACCAGTCATTAGAGGTCCTCTAATCATTGAAGAGATATCAGAATGACCACAATAATAAAACCACCTCAACAACCACAAACATAACCTCAATTCAACCCTCAAGCTGAACTTTTGGGAGACATAAGGAGGATGGGAAGATCAAGATTTCCAGGACTAGGGATAGATGTAAAATTGATGCTGAGATAGCGAAATCCTTACTGTCTGAGGATGTCCTGAGGAAAATCACAAAGGCTGTGGAGCCAGTGCAAAGTCTTCTTAAAGCTGTAGTGGAGATGAAAGCCCACTTCAAATCAGTCCCTACTCAGTTCTCATTAGTCAAAGCAATCGTATCCCATGTATTGCCTTTATTATCTATTGCAGGTAGGAGAGCTGACGATTTGAAGACGAAAGTTGCAGAACTTAAGACAAAAATGGAAAAGATCTATGAGAGTAACTGAAAGGTGCCAAATGATGAAAGGGATTTTATAAACTCAATGATTGACAAGTTTTATCCCTTACTAGAAGCCATGCAGGCAGTTTTGGATGGGTACAACATTTTAAGCAGAGAGAATAAGGCAAATACTTCCAAACTAGGTGCAGTTATTGATGGAATCAATGCACTAATTACAGTAGTCTCCAAGCAAGGTAACTCGACTATGCTGACCCAAATGAGATGAGATATATTGAAAGGAGTTAAGGACTTAGAGGGAGAAGTGCTTAATGCCTTAAAGAGGCTTAATATTTCTTATGCTCTGAGAAGTGATATCGTTGTGGCGGATGCTGAACTAGAGCCTACACTTCATCAGAAACTTGGTCACATCAGGGATCAAATCAAGCAAGTTTATGATAATGTCATTAATGATAGAGAAGCACTTGATAAGATTCATGATGAAGTCATTACTCATATCAGGAGCACTCCCACGCTAAAAAGGATACTCAGAGAAAACAATCAAGCAAAGGATCTGGCAAGTCTCACCCAGATTTCCAAAGAAGGACCCAACGCTTAATATCAGGTTAATCTATCTCAATCCCACTCCTTGGTAGGTTTGTTTGCGATTCTCAGAGAACAGGATGCAATATCACAAGAAATACATGAGCTGCTTGTACAACCTTTTTCAACCAATGTCTATGGTCAGCTAGAATCATTTGAGAAGTCTCTAAGCTCATTTGATCATCGTGCCCAAGCCATTTTAGATGCAATGGCAATGGGGGAGAAGGATCGCGAGAAGCATGAGTATGAGGAAAGGGGGAGAGATCAGAGAATAGCTAAATTTTTGTACAATCTGTCCAAGGATCTGGAGCACATTCAAAGAGAATATTATGAGACAAGGAAGAGGAAAGGCAAGGAGATTGTGCTGCCCAAAGAGAAGAAATCCAGATGGGATCAGTAAGTCTATGAGGAAAGAAGAGCAAATCTTGGAGGACCACCTTTGCCAAAATAGAATAGAATCTTGTAATCGTTATAGCTTACTGTAAAACTTAGTATAGATTAACTCATCGTTGTCTGTACTCAAGTTAATTTTTAATGAAAGATTACATTATCTGCTCTAAGTTAAGATCTTCTTAACTTCTTATATTTTCTACTGCATATATATATGTTGATCTTCTTACAGAAATATAAGAGAAGTGTTAAGGAATGTTGAACCCAGAGAAGTCAATGGTTATGGGGGAGTTAGCATTCACTCTGAGCAGATGAAGATGCTGAACAAAGACATATCAAGCATAAGTATAAGGTAACCCTGATCTAAATATCTTATTGATTTAATTCTCGCTCAAGTTAATTGCCACTAATCAAAATGGGGGAGATTGTTGAACCAAGCACGAGTTTGACTGACTCGGTAGTGCTTCAGTTTTGATCATAACACTTCAGTTCAGTTTGAGTTAATTAAATCAATAAAGATGTTAAAATAAATAATCTATGGTTATACGGGAGTTAGTAATTTCAAGGGTAGAATTTCAAGTCTCCGCTTATTTAGTTTAACTCTGAGTGATCTGGGTTGAGTATCTATGATAGTCGCTGACTAAGTAATATTCACTCAGCTCTTGATATTTAGATTGTATTTTAGCTGTGTGCTTTAAGTTGATATATTTTACTAGGTTACTTTTAGTCTGTCAAATCTGCTGACTTTACCATTTAAGGTAAAAAGGGATCTTTGCTTTTAGTGTTGCTTTTTGCAGGACATTAATGAGACAAAGATAAAAAGAATTAATGCCTTGGCAAGACTCAGATTAATGAAGAAAATGACAAAGTCTTCCAATGTAAAGTTGCAATAAGTCATTTTCCATTTTGGGCAATTCTGTAGATCTACCAACCTAGTATCGCGCACTCTGCAACATGTCAAAGTACCAGAGGGAATGGGAAGAAGACACGTGGCAAGTCAACGCGAGTTCTCTCTAATGGAAGACTGGCATCAAACGACAAAGGATTCAAATTGAAGTTCGAATCTCAATCTAATGGATTGATTTTCTATCTTACAACGGTGCAATTCTATCTCTTAACGGATTGATTTGAAAAAGCAAAGGGTGGATAGATGAGTTGTCAGTTTTAGAAGATGCCAAAGTAAGTTCAATGGCTACTTTCTCAATCCATCCATAAAAGGAGTAGGAAAGCAAGCATTAGAACTTGGTGATTACACCTGAATTTCTCAGAAGCTAAATCTCTATCAAAATACAAGCTTTAAAGAAGTTCAAGCAAGAAAGCACAACTCAGCGAGAATCTGCTTTAGAATAAGAGAGAATAGAATAGATTATTCAATTGTAATATCTGATTATTGTAACTAGATCAACATTGTATAAGTTAAATCTAGCTCTTGTTTAAACTTTTAGAGAGTTGCTGATAGAAGTGGGTATTCTACTCAGCGGGTGAGCAATTGTAGTTTGGAGGGTACTTACCATAATTGGGGAATTTATGAAAGGCTTCTCCGCCTAGGGTAAAGGAGTTGAGATTAGTGAATTAATGTCGAGACACTCTCTCGGGACTGGATGTAAGCACAGGTTGCGGAACCAGTATAAAAATCTGTATGTCCTTTACTACATTGCATTTTCTAGAACTTCACTCAGCCAGCTGACCTCACTCAGCAGAGCAATTAATTATCTTGAAAAAGTTTCAGAAGTTCTTGAGTGAGTCATTCACTCCCACTCTGATTCAGTGAGTGTACGCATAAGGACCAACAGTCGCATTATATTCTTTTGTCCAGGTGTGTTGAAGGTGGATTGGCACTTGGATTTTCATGATTTTAATCCCAAGATTTCTTTCTTCAAATTTAGATCCTACTATTTTCTTGTTAGATATGTAGTACATATGCAGGCTTGGTCAGATAATCATGGCTGAATAGTATCATATGAAGAATTCATTACATGATGCCATTTTCCTATTTGAGGTGATGGAAATTAGGCAACTAATTTGATGACGTGGACATTAGTTGGAAAACGATGATTGATTTTGGTTGAATGGAGAGAAGGGGATTAATCACACTGAGAAACTACTTCATAAATACTATTTTATTTATAGTAATGTTTGTGTCACTAGTAGCTGCATCGGTTGTTGGTGTTTTAAGATGGACTTTTCAGGCAGCGGTTAGCAACATCGGTTAGCTCAAAAGAAATTTTTGGAGTATCTACCAGACATCTATTAGACATCTATTGGACATCTACTAAAATTCTATTAGAAAATTTATTTTGAAATTGATATTAGGCATTTGTACAAGTATATTCTAAATTCAAGTGTCACTTGTTTTGAAGTTGATATTAGACATTTGTACAAGTATATGTAATTGACTTGTGTATTTTTAATTGGCATTTCAATAGATTCCTAATAGATTGTTATCTGATATTTTGTATATTGAATATTGATCCTTTTTAGTTACTGTTTCTTTTTTTTGGAATAAGTGATACACATTGGTTGTCTAATTGGATAACTATTGATTGTCTATAGTATTTTGTTAGATTATTCTGGATGTCTATTGAATTTTAATTGGATATCTATTGGATCTCAGTGGAAAACTAAATATTTTTGATATATTTGTTTACTTTTTGATTTATGTTTATATGCTTTTAAATTTTGTGATTTTCATATGTTTGTATGTCTTTTGTTATTTGTCAATTGAATTATTGATTTGTGACCTATGCTCTGTTTATTAACAAAAGTATGAATCGTATCGTTCAGGTTGTTGAAGATGGAATTGATTATGATCCTTGTACTTTTGATGTTCAAGAAAATTTCATTAAAGATCATGCTCTTTATGTAAGGAATATATCTGAGATAGCTATTTATGAGATGTTATATTCAACTAGTAGTTCTTTCTCCGGTTGCTAAGGTAAAAATAGGCAGATCGAGAAAAGAAAGATTTCGTTCGACATGGGAGAAAGCGAATAAGTCGCCTGTAAAATGTGGTCTTTGTGAAAGAATTGGGCATAATAGGAGATTTTGTTGGGGTAGGAAATGAAGTTTTTTTACTTGGTATGAGTTTGTATAATTAACATGATTTTTATTTGGGTATTACATGATTTTGAATAAGTAATTGAATATTGATGTATCTTTCTTCGATTTATTGCATTTAACAGAAGTTTATGTTGGATCCATTTTAGTTACTGTTTCTTTTTTTATTGTTGGAATAAGTGATATATATTGGTTGTCTATTGGAGAACTCTTGGTGTCTATGTAACACCCCGAGTTTGACCGACTGCCCCCACAAACCAACACGAGTCTTTCTAGTGAGCTTTGTCCTCACTCGCTCACTTCCTGGAAACTACTTCCCAGGAGGTCCCCCATCCCGATATTGCTCCAAGTCAAGCACGCTCAACTTTGAAGTTCTCCCGAGTAGGCTCTCGAAAAGAAGGTGCACCTTGTTAGTATAGGTAGTACCAATCAAATCTCTTACGTCTCTCTCTCAATTGTAATGTCCCATACCATTACAATCTCGAAATTCTTAACCATTCTCAATTATGTTGTCCCATACCAGCACAATCTCAAAACCCTCTCTTTCGGGTGTGGATTCGGTTCATTCCTGTCCGCATCGACATCCTTCATGGCCGCTCTTTGCTCAGGTCTTCTACCCCAGCGCCACCCCTCTTAGGATCGGGTCGCTACAGGCCCACCAGCTTCCTCCTGGTTCATCCCCGAACCACATCGTACTGGGAGAGAGCTAGCTCTGATACCATTCTATAACACCCCGAGTTTAACAGACTGCCCCCACAAATCAACACAAGTCTTTCTAGCGAGCTTTATCCTCACTCGCTCACTTCCTGAAAATTACTTCCCAGGAGGTCACCCATTCCGAGATTGCTCCAAGTCAAGCACGCTCAACTTTGAAGTTCTCCTAAGTAGGCTCCCGAAAAAAAGGTGCACGTTGTTGGTATAGGCAGTACCAATCAAATCTCTTACGTCTCTCTCTTAATTGTAATGTCCTATACTATTACAATCTCGAAATTCTTAACCGTTCTCAATTATGTTGTCCCATACCAGCACAATCTCAAAACCCTCTCTTTCGGGTGTGGATTCGGTTCATTTCTGTCCCCATCGACATCCTTCATGGCCGCTCTTTGCTCAGGTCTTCTACCCCGGCACCCCTCTTAGGACCGGGTCGCTACAGTCTACTACTATTTTATTAAAGACTATACGAGATATCTACTAAGAGTGTCATAGTTTTCCAATGAAATTATAGATAAAAGATTTTGATTGGAAAGACAATACTTGCCAAACACAATATCATAAGTAGTAAAATTCAAATATGTTCAAACAAACATCAATTTTAACTACTTATATCCCTAACTACACAAGTTTTGCAGGATTCAAACGTAATTGGCCATCAAAATTATCTATATAGGCCGTCTTTGACATTTTGAAGAAGTTTCCAAATATTGACTCCTTAAGCATGTTCAGTTAGTTCGTTGGCAGTTTGTCTTTGAGGAAAATTATTATATCGTAATCGGATATTGAACTCACATTAGAAACCCATTTTTTATTGTTTGGGTAGATCATGCGTATTGCAGAACTGGTATACTAGTGACAGCCTGTACAATTTTAATGTTGAGAAAATCCATAACTTATTCGAAATCAATGACAGTTTATTTAGTAAACATTTAAACAATTAAACTAGTCATGTAGGTGTCCACCAAAATTATTTCACGTTTGTACTTAAGTTCATTAGATGTATATTCATTAGGCATCCAATAGATACCTGGTAGACAAGTGATAAATGTTCAATAGACATCTGATATATATTAGGATTGTTTCATGTTCATACATCACAACCAACATGTTTAAGAGACATCTGATATGAATAGTTAAACTAGTCATGTAGGTGTCAAACAAATGTATCAGATTTGTTTCATATTTGTGCTTATATGCATTAAATTTATATTCATTAGACATCCAATATATAGTTGGTATACAACATATAAATGTCCATAAATCTGATATATATTAGGACTATTTTATGTTCATATATCACAACCAACATATTTAAGAGACATACGAATGAGCCGAGGTCAGGAGGAAAAGAAAGGGCAAAAAGGCTTCCTGTTAGAACTCCTTAGACCATGTTTAGGCTGCTTGAAAGGCTAAGATAGATGCCTAATAGATATTTAATACACATGTAATTGATATCATTTACAAGGTAATTAGTTCTTTTTATGAATTTTCATTTCTATTTCAGGCATTTCAACAAATACCTCATCTGCACACTTCACATGAGATTTTCCTCAAATCAAACCATTCATCATTTTAAATAGCTAACAAATATTGGTCAGCAATACATTTAACATAAAAAAACCACAAAATTTATCTAAACCCATCCAATATTATTATTAAAATTTAGGATCAAAGACACAAAACGAAAGCTCCTAGTCAGTATACCATAAAATAAGCTCTTAAAAGCAACCATTGAATCTGAAATTAAGAAAAACAACAAAGAAGAAAGGGAAATAGGAATTGAGTTTTTCAATTCATGATAGCAAAAATAAAACTATACCTGAATTTCGTGAATCCTCTCGTACTCCATTTGCCAGAGCTTTCCCGATCAAGACTTCCGTCGTTTTCTGATTTCGCAAATCGTCGTAATTTATAATTGGATATCGTTTTGAAGCACTGATTAGAATGATTTTCAGTTTTTAAAGTTGATGAAACTGTTTCTGTTGATGATCAAAGAGGTTTTGAAGATCATGGAGTGAAATCCTGTTAGAGAGGGAAGTAGAAGAGCTGATTCAGAATAAAATTTTAGTATAATGCATCGTTGTAAATATTTTCCCCTGTCTGTTGTATTTTTGTTATAACCTAATTTTTTGACCTATGTAAAAGCCCATATCTGTAGCAATCCCCCTCAAATGCAACTAGGCTTGGATCAGTTGCCACTTGTAAAATATTCCTTGATCTATTTTCTATAAGGCTCAAAGTCAACAACGGGTCTAGACTTCTCTACTAGCCCACCTCCACCAGGACTTTAAACATGAACCCAGAATTATTTCGGCTGTTAGGCCTTCTTCCGCTCTGATACCGTATAGAGGATCCGTGGGTCTCGAGAGTGTTGAGCTTGATAGGTGAGTGAGCATACAAGTAGGGTTGAGCCCATATAACAAAAAACCAATTGGCGTGTATTAACGCCCAATCTACACCACTTATATTTCACTCATAATTCTTATTTGTTTACTATATGGGATATCTCCAACAATTTTCACCAGTTTTCCAGATGTTAATGGAATTTATAGCATGAGCATGGTGTTTTGCACCATACTTCCATCCAATGATTGAGTATTTATGAAGAAGTATTTAATTAAGATGAGAAAATATTTAATTAAATGTTACTCCCTCCATTTTTTGTAATTGTCGCTTTGAGTAAGTTTGTTAATACTAAGAAAACATTAATTAAAAGAATAAAAGTACTAAAATACCCCTTAAGACTAAGAATTGTTTTAAAAGATGATTGATCTTTGTTATCTTTTATCATTTACAATGTTGCATTAAATAAGGGAAAAATGGGAAAGATGCTCAAACAATTACATTGAAATTTACAAGTGAAACTTATTAAAAAAATTATTTGGCTTCAAAGCGACAATTAAAAAAACGGAGGGAGTAATAAATACTTAACCTTTGGATTATTTATTAAGAAGTATTTAATTAAGATGAGAAAATATTTAATTAAATGTTAAAAAATACTCAACCATTTTAGATAAGAGTATAGTGTAAAACACTCGACTCATATTATAACTTTTCAGATAAATACTCAACTGTTACATTTTAACATTAACGTTGTATGAAAATTAAGTTCAGTCAACCAGTTGAATTTCTAATGGATGGAGTTGGATTTCAGTTTACATAATGTGTTCATTTTGTTTTCTAATGTTGATCTCTCTTTTGTTTTCGGTCAAATTTGCATGAGAATTTTTTTAATTTGCTGAACTGTGTGATTACATAATAATAGAAAAAAATTGACCAATTCTATTGCACTCTAGACCTATCCCTAATCACCCTAAATTCTCATAATTTTCAATATAATCCACTTGTTAAATATAATTGAATTACTCATAAAATTTATATAAAATGTCATATTAGCCACCCAACTTGAATAAATCATACTATATTCATGCTAGTTCACACATAAACAATAAGGAGAAAGGTGGCATTAGCCAAGTCCAAAGTCGTAGTTGAAATTTTATAAATTAAGGTGGCATTCAATAATTATCGCAAATTATAGAGGGAATTAATGCATTCTTAAATAAGGTTCATCGTAATTTGACTTCATGACTTCTCAAGTTATAGGGAGAGTCAAAACAACTTAATCGAACTATAGAACAAGTTATAGAAACAGTCAAATATGGGCACATCTTTCAGCATATAAAGAATTAGGAGTCAACTATTAGCACATGAAATATTTCCTAGTGAAATTATTTAATATTCCCTGATATTTATATAAGATAATTAAAATATTTGCTTGTAAGGACAGTTGATCAAACGTAAAGTTCTTACTCACTAAGAATTTGACATGTCATCAGAACTATAAATGGAATAAGTAAAAGTTTTTGCATTTTTTCTAGTTATTCAAATTTTACAGAAATTTATAATATGACTTATTTAATAATAAAATATTTATAAAAGGGTATTTAATCAAGATGAGAAAATATTTAATTAAATATTAATAAATATTTAATAATTGAATGGGAGCGTGGTGTAAAATATTCGGCTTATCATACTCTCATTCAATGATTTAGTATTTATAAAAAATTATTTAATTAAGATAAAAAAATATTTAATCAAGTGTTAATAAATATTCAACCCCATTAAATGAGAGCGTGGTGAAAAAAATATTCGACTTACATTTTAAATTTCCAAATTTTATTATTCCCAAGCTCAATTAATAAATAATTTCTTAATATGAATTGTTGAAAATTAATAATTATACATGATTTAAATATATAAGTCACATTGGACTTGTCTTTTTATATATATTCCAACTCAACACATTTTTAGACCTTGGCAGGTTTAGGTTAGATGAAGCTTCTATTATAATATATTTATCTAAATTTAACTGATAAAAATTTAGTTTGAAAAGGTTAGAGGAATGACAGGTCAAGTCTACCTCTAAATAGTATTTGATTCACGAAATATATTATATATTTTGAATGAGTCATCACATGAAATAGTTATTTTCTATTATTATATCTTATGAAATAGTTGTTAATAGGTTAAATGAAAAAATATTATGGAATTATTAGTCGTGTCATGACATTAATCTATATAAGATATAGTTATTGAAGACAAGTATTCTACCATGGTTAATATACGATTGTTAGGTATAGTAGCCGCCCATTTCATACGCTGTATGTATAATGTATGCAATTACAGTTGATTGAGTTACATATTTTAACATATCATAAGCTTAATAAATATAAATGGGTCGAATATATCTGGACCGCTTAAATTTATCTTTATTAATTTCTTGTCCATTAAATTTTCGAAAGTTTCTCTCCCTCGATGCTGACGTGGATAATCACTTTTCTGTGTTTGACTTTCTAAGCAAGTGAGTCAAATTTTTTTAATTAAAAAATGCCGGCTGTCCACTTTGTTTTGTAATAATAAGTAAAGTAAAATAATTAAAAAAAAGGCAAGCCATCCGCCTCAAATTCATGGAATGGGTTCATCACTGACCCAATTTACTCCTTTCCCTTCAACAAGATCGTCTCATATGTTCTTCATTTTGAGTCGTATCCCCGACAAATTCACACTTCATCTGCTTTGGTTTTTCGATTATTTCCTTCTTTTCTTCATCTCCATATCTTCGATTTTGGTCAATTCTTCATCTATGTATCTTCATGTTCTTCTTTCCCTTTTATCAAATTGGTTGTTTGATTCCTCAATTTAGTGTTTCATTGCATAATTTCATATGGGTTTCTGTTTAGATTGCTTGATTAAGATTGGTTGTGCAATTAATCAATGGATTTCCTTTATTGGTTTTGATATGATTTTTTCCCCTCAATAGGATTTTTCGGTGTTTCATTTCTGTTCTGTTAGTTTGGTGTTTTGAGGCTCGAAATCTAATCTTTGAAATGAGTTGTGATGTTTAGTCGCATTAAATTTTCCATGGCTTCAAAATAACCAAAAGAAACAAAATGCCAAAATAAGATTTAGGCAAAATTAGGAGTCTCAGTAATTCATTGCTTGTATTTGGGCATTAGTATTAGTTAATAATTTGCAGAGATTCATCTTTTCTAATTTCCAGTGGAGGGTTCAGTTTAGCTCTCATTCCCAATTCCATTATTCTTAAATAACACTACAATAGCTAGTGGAAGGTAATTAAAATGTAAATTCGCAAATTAAAATTGATGTTCCTATGTTAATATTGCAATTCGAAACCAGAGATTTAAGAAATCAGGTTCAAATATAATGTTGATTATGAGTTTGAAGAGAAATGGTTGAGGTCCTAGGTTGAAGAAGATGATGGTTAGAAGGGAGAGGGACGATAATTAAAAATAAAATGTGAATTAAGTGAGAGATAATTATAGTGATGAGTTGGAATTTTGTAAGTACAGGTGTCAATTATTACGTGGATTGACTTTTTAAATTTATACATGTAGAGAGAGTGTATTACACTCTCCATGTTGAGAGTGGTTGAGTGAGATTTAAGGGGTCTTCAAATGCGGTTTAGACAAGTTTAGAAGGGATGGATACTTTTAAAAAGTTCAGGGGGGCAAAGCGCTATTAAAGATAAGTTAGGGAGATTCGGATGAATAGGCCAAATAAATGGAATTGTCCTAAATTGGGAGAGGGGATGATGAAAAATGTTTATAATTTAAATATCCATTTCCAAGTTTAGGATAAGCGTGCAACATATTATGGTGGTTGTACAAAATTCGCTATCCATTGTATAAGTTTTTCTATTGATCATGTTACTACTTTGTCACTTGTATAAAATCAGCCAATGTATGAATGCATGAGCAGAAGAATTGAAAATGTTATGGAGGAAGGAAAAATCCGCGATGAATACCACGCTAATGACAGGAAGCGTCGAGTTTTCAGCAAATGGACTCATAACTTTACTCATGAAAGTCACCCTTCAATTATTCAGGTTTGCTTACTTCAGTTATAACTTTCATCTTGCTTACTTCAGTTATAACTTGTCTTTCGTCGACAACCAATAGCTTTCTTTCATTTATACTACGCGTGAAAGAAAACTAGATAAATAGTTAGATTTGCTACAAGAAATGTAAAATTGAAAGCAAAAAGCAGCAAATTTTGCTGCAAAAAAAGATAATATGGTAACAATACCTTAAAGTTTTTGTCCTATATATCTTAGCAATAAGTACAAATTGTTTAAGGCCATTTTTACTTAATATTTACAAGCATCTTTATTGAGATAATTTTAATTGGGACTTAGTATCAATTAGGGCTCATCACCCCTCCCAACAAGTGTATTTAGTTAGATTCGAACTTTATTCCCCTTCAACTTACTCAGTCTGCGTTGCCAACTAACTATACGTTGTTGTTTTTTTCCTTTAAAAATTTAACAGGTTTTACAAGACAACAATATTGATAAAGATGTTTTGGGCCATAATCTGCCAAACCTTGTCTATATCTCCAGAGAGAAAAGCAAGACTGCTCACCACCATTTTAAGGCCGGTTCTCAAAATACCCTTGTATAATTTTGTATATGCTTTTCTACACCGTCGTAGAGATTTGTATCTCTTTTTTTTAGTTCTTTACATAATAAATTACTTCTCTGATCATTTTGACTCGATTTATTATTAGATTCGAGTGCCAGGTGTAATGACAAATGCACCTATAATCTTATCTATAGACTGCGACAACTACTCAAACAATCCACAAACTTTAGAACACATATTGTGATATTTTTGGGATTCTAAAGTTCGCTCAGAAATTTCGTTCTTTCAGTTTCCCCAACTTTTTGTTGGTATAAACAAGAATGACATCTATGCTGGGGAATACAAAAGTATTTTACAAATATTCCCACATGGATATGACGGAATAAGGCGTTTCTTCTTTCATGGAAGTAACGGATTCTTTTCAAGGAGAGCCTTTTTCGGATCTCCTTCAGAGCTTCTTCCTAACCCCGGAATGCCTCAACTTAACCCATTCCGTGTAGTCGAGAAGTCTATCCAGTCCCAAGAGACTTTGGAATTGGCCACTCGAGCTTCTGCTTGCCATTTTGAGAAACATACTGACTGGGGAATCAAAGTAAGACATGTACATTATCTAAATTTTATTGTCAAAACAGAAATTTAATCCCATAATAAAATGACGAAGTATTTTTTATTAACAAAATGGTGTAATATTAAGGTCAAATACATTATTAGCAGCTCCTCCAAGTTGGTATATCCCACCTATTGCCCCGAACTTTGAAAAGATCTCGTAGCTTGCTCAATACTTTCAAAAAAGTTCATCAGTTGCCCTTAATGTCACGTGTCAGTTTTGGGTTGGTTTAACTTCAAATATGTCATTTTTCTTATTTCTCTCTCCAATCAGAGACTGACACGCGACATTCGAGGGCAAACCGATCACTTTTGCCAAGTTGGGGGAGCTACGATGACACATGTCAAGTTTTTAAGTTTAGAGAGGCAGTAGGTGAAACGTGCTGATTTGAAGGAGCTACTAATGTATTTGGCCTAATATCAATGATATTATGCTATGCAGAAAGGGTTTAGATATGGATCGGTAGTGGAAGACTATTTTACAGGGTATATGTTACATTGTGAAGGATGGTGGGCTATATTTTGCCAGCCTGAAAGACCTGCTTTTTTTAGCAGAAGCAACAACTTCATTACAGGAAGTGTTGGTTCAACAAAAGAGATGGGCTGTAGGTCTTCTTGAGGTTGTCTTCTCCAAATATTTGTTAAATTAATAAATTTAATTCAATTAATAAAAGAAATAATACATGTGTGGTTGGGTAAGAAAGTGATAGTAATTAGAATTATGTGGTTAGAATTTTGGCATTGTTGGCACAATATTGGCCAAATTAGAAATGAGCGTTGCTGGCACAATATTGGCCAAGTTTGTTTTGGCTCCTTACACTATAAATAGAGAGCAAATGATGTATTAATTTATAGCATAGAAAGTAAAGTGAAAAAGAAATAGAGAGTGTGAGAAAAATAGAGAGAATAGTAAGCATTGGCTTTGTAGTGCTTGTATAAATAGAAGTGTAATGTTTATTTGAGTTTTATAAAAATTATCTTTATATGATTAGAGTTGTTAATTACCATCTTTACTCCAATAAAGTGGTATCAGAGCCATTTTAGATCCCTGATAGACGTTGCAAAGTGCTTGAAAGCATGCGTGAAGGTTGTCTTGTTGGAAAACAATCCAGAACTAGTTTTCTAAAAGAGTCCATGTCAAGAGCTAAGGTGCCCCTTGAGCTCATTCATACCAATGTTTGCGGACCAATGACACCAACATCATTGGGAGGCAATAAATATTTCTTGCTTTTCATTGATGATTATAGCAGGAAGACATGGGTTTACTTTCTAAAGGAAAAGTCAGAAGTGTTCGAAGCTTTCAAGAAGTTCAAGGCATTGATGGAGAAAGAAAGCGGCTATTACATCAAAGCCGTAAGATCTGATAGAGGGGGAGAATTCACATCTAATGAATTCAAAAGTTTCTACGAGCATCATGGAATCCTTCATTTCCTGTCAGTCCCGAGATCGTCACAACAAAATGGCGTTGTTGAAAGAAAGAACAGAACGGTAATGGATATTGTGAGAAGCATGCTGAAGAGCAAAAATTTGCCAAAAGAATTATGGGTAGAAGCGGTTGGTTGTGCAATCTATATCTTGAATCGATCCCCAACGACAAGTGTTTCAGATATGACACCCTAGGAAGCATGGAGTGGGAGAAAGCCAACTATCTTTCATTTTTGTGTCTTTGAGAGTGTTGCGCATGTTCATGTTGCTGATGAAGAATGAAGAAAGCTAGATGACAAAAGCAGAAAATACTTGTTCATTGGTTATTCTGAATTTTCTAAAGGTTACAAGATGTTCGATCCCGATACGGGAAAGACAATTATAAGCAGAGATTCACCATTGACGAAGAAGCCACTTAGGAGTGGAATAATGACAAGAAAAATTATAGTTTTTATCCTTTCATCATGGATGAAAACAATGAGCATGATCCGGAGGAACCAACCACAACGTCAACGTCAAGCAGTCCTATTTCAGTTGCATGTCCTGAACAAGAAGATGAAAGTGAAAGTCCAAGACCACGACCGAGAAAGTTTCATCGTATTGAAGATCTTTATGATGTTACCAAAGATCTTAGTGAAGAATTAACTCTTTACTGTCATCTCATTGATAGTGAGCCTATTGATGCCGAAGAGGCCATGAAAGATGAAAACTGGAGAAAAGCCAGGGATGAGGAGATCCAAGCAATTGAGAAGAATGAGACATGGGAGTTGAATGGGTGTTCAAGGTGAAGAAGGATGCAAATGAAAAAATCGTTCGACACAAAGGAAGGCTCGTTGCAAAAGGATATAGTCAAGAACCCAGTACTAACTATGATGAAGTGTTTGCACCTGTTGCAAGAATGGAGGCCATCAGACTGGTGATCTCAGTTGCTGCTCAAAATGGATGGAAAATCCACCAAATGGATGTAAAGTCAGCATTTTTGAATGGCTACTTGGAAGAAGAGATCTATGTCCAACAACCGCCTGGGTACATTTTCAGAGGACATGAAGGAAAAGTGTTGAAGCTAAAGAAGGCGTTGTATGGACTCAAACAAGCACCAAGAGCTTGGGATAGTCATATTGACAAATACTTTCAAGATAATGGATTTGTCAAATGCCCATATGAGTATGCCTTATACTTGAAAGTAAAAGGTGGAGATATGCTGCTTGTTTGCTTGTACGTGGATGATCTTATTTTTACCGGGAATAATCCTCAGATGTTTGATGATTTCAAGAAGACGATGACTCGTGAATTTAAAATGACTGACATTGGCCTGATGTCTTATTATCTTGGCATTGAAGTGAAGCAGAATGATGATGGCGTTTTTATTTGTCAAAGTGGCTTTGCTAAGGAGATCTTGGAGAAATTCAAGATGGAGAATTGCAATCCCGTCAGCACTCCAATTGAATGCAATTTGAGATTGACCAAGGATGAAAATGGAGTAGGAGTCAATCCGACAAATTTTCAAAGTCTAATTGGGAGTCTCAAATACTTGGCGTGCACAAGGCCAGACATTTTGTATGCAGTTGGACTAGTGAGCAGATACATGGAAGCACCAAAGGAGTCTCACTGGAATGCAGCAAAAAGCATATTCCGCTATGTCAAAGGTACAACTAATTTTGGATTGCATCATTCAAAATCTGATGAACAAATTAGTTGGGTACAGTGATAGTGATTGGGCTGGAGATAAAAATGATCGGAAAAGCACTAGCAGATTTGTATTTTCTCTCAGCGAAACAGCTTTCACTTGGAGTTCAAAGAAGCAACCGATTGTGACATTGTCAACCTGTGAAGCTGAATATGTTGCTGCAACCTCATGTGTATGTCATGCGATATGGCTACGTCGATTGTTGAAGGAACTTCAAAAGGCACAACAAGATCCAACTGATATTTTTGTCGATAACAAGTCAGCCCTAGCATTAGCAAAAAATCCAGTGTTTCATGATCGACGCAAGCACATCGACACGAGATTTTATTTTATCAAAGAGTGCATTGAGCAAAAGGAAGTCGTGTTGAAATACTTGAAAACACAAGATCAAATTGCTAATATTTTTACGAAGCCACTGAAGTACGAAGTGTTCGGTCAGTTACAAGAATTATTGAGAATAATCGAGAATTAAGTTCAAGGGGAGTGTTAGATTAATAAACTTAATTCAATTAATAAAAGAAACAATACATGTGTGGTTGGATAAGAAAGTGGTAGTAATTAGAATTATCTGGTTAGAATTTTGGCATTGTTGGCACAATATTGGTCAAGTTTGTTTTGGCTCCTTATACTATAAATAGAGAGCAAAGGATGTATCAATTTATAGCATAGAAAGTAGAGTGAAAAAGAAATAGAGAGTGAGAAAAATAGAGAGAAGAGTGAGCATTGGCTTTGTAGTGCCTTGTATAAATAGAAGTGTAATGTTAGTTTGAGTTTTATAAAATTATCTTTGTATAATTAGAGTTATTAATTATCATCTTTACTCCAACAATATTATCCCTTAACGCTCGGCCAGTCCTTTAGCTTCAAGAACCATGTTTATTCACAACAAGGCTTCTGGGCATCTGGTCACTTCTCAACAAAATTTCCATCTTCCCCCATGTAACGCCCCCCCTCTATAGGGAGCGTCTCGGTAACTATAATCACCCAATAAACAACTCAACTCCACTATATAGAGTTCAATACTTATAGATTTCAATATGTACAAATACCAATATAATGTTTTAAACTCCAAATTATTCTCCAAATATTTCTCAATGCCACTTTACATTTCTCACTCTCTAGTACATGCCATTATTCTACAAACCATAATATTACATTAAAATATAAATCCACCTCGAATCTTTCCTTAATTGCTCATTAAGCTGATCCACCTGTACCACTTTGGTCCAAGCTATCTACAAGTTCTCCACCTACGCGTAGAAAATCAACTACACGCTAAGCAATTTGCTTAGTGGTGTCCATAAAAAAATAACAACTTTGAATATTTTTAAAATAGAAACAAAGTATATTTATAAGTCAAAAACAAATTAACCAACTTTATGGAACCAAATCACAAAACTTATATAGTCATCCTTTCAAAGTATAATCAAATTTATATCCAATTTTTCCAAACACTATAACCACATATTGCCCAAAGTAAACAAGTCCTGAATAACGGTAAAATGGATACGGGAGCGGACAAGCCCGAAGCCGAAGCTTCAAAAATCAATATATCGGTCAAGCCCGAAGCCGAAGCTTCAAAAATCAATATATCGGTCAAGCCCGAAGCCGAAGCTTCAAAAATCAATATATCGGTCAAGCCCGAAGCCGAAGCTTCAATATCAATATATATATATCATAATATCGGCCAAAGCCCGAAGCCAAAGCTTCAATTGTTTGTACAGTACTGTACCCCCCTTTATTGGCGCCAATCTACCCTGACCCGTATTCTACTCGTTTAATAAGGGCAATAAATCAAAGTAACATCTTAAAAATTCCAGTATAAACCATCAATCATAATTCAACATAACTTCAGTAATTAAAAAATCCAAATCCCAAATTTTTAAGCATCAAACTTCAATTAAAACACAATAAAATCAATATTCATACTTTCCAGAATTTTTCCAGGTTTCGTAACCTGACTTCCCCTGCATTTTTCACTATGAAAACATCACCATATCGAAGAACTTTCTTCTAAACACAATTAGCCACATGTCTCAGCTTTCCAAAACCACCAGAATCACAGAAATCTAAATTTTATAACCAAAGTTATGATCAAAATACTAAACAGTGTACCAAGCTGAGATTTTCCGAAAACAGATTTCATGACTCAACTTCAAACGAAAATTTCACATTGAAAACGAACGAAATTCAACAAGGTTTCTTCTAAACATATGTTCCTTACTTTCTGTAGATATCAATAGAATCAAGAATCGTTCAAATCGGATTTATATAACGAGAGAAAACATTAAAACAAAACAGGTATATAATCTGGAAAATTTCCCAAAAAAACCGAGAAATCGAAATTCGAAATTCGGGACACAAACCTTTTTCTATGCTCTTTCTAGCTCTCTTCTACCCCTTTTGCCTTTGATTTACTTGCAATAGCTTCCTCTACAACAGCCATATATAATTCTATCAAGATATTGCATAAATAAACTTCCTAATACCATAAATATGCTTAATCTACCATAAATTCTACTAATTAAGCTTTAATTTCACCAAAAATCACTCACCTCAAACTCGGGTTACTATTCATCCGAATCTTAATTTCTGAAATCCTCCTCTTCTAGTCTTGATTGACTGAAATTGATTATGATAGAGGGCTTAAGGATCGATTTCTAATAAGAATTCGAAGTTGAATCGAAGAAATCGGAAGTTTTTGGATTATAGAAAATTTGATAAAGAAGAGATGAAGGAGTAGGAGTAAATGATAATGGAGGAGAAGAATAGGTAACTGGATATATGATCTTCCTCTTCTTTTTTTTTTTTTCCAATATTGCCCTTAGACAAATAAATAAATATCCAATTCATCCTTCTTACTATAATTAGCTCTTATTTCCTCATGCCTTATATCCAATAACAACAATAACAATAAAAATAATTTCTATGATATTTTTAATACCATAGTAATTTATTATAAGCAAAATTTTGGAAATTTCGGTTCGTTACACCCCAAGTAAAATTACATACATTAATTTTAGGGTGTAAGATCTTACAATACAAACATTAAAATCATTATTAGTAAAAATCTCAAAAGAAAAATAATTCATATTTCTAATTTTACCCGATTTTTGGTAGAATTTCTATTATATCGATTTGTGTTTCTAGTATAATTTTATTATACTATTTTATCCAAAAATGTAGCTTTTTTTGGTATAAAATGCTTATACCAATTTCATATTTGTTGTAAATTTGTTATACTTGTGTTAATTTATATGAGTTTTATATATATTTTATACTATTACACCAAATATCGAAGGTACAAAATTATTACACCAAGTATAAAAATATGAAAATGGGATAAGATCAATTATATAGTGAACTTGGTATCATTTTCTTGGGGTGCATATGGAATTGCAAAGGGGGTTTTGAGTATTGAAGAGTTGGCAATTCAGATGTTTTTATCAGCATTTGCTGTTGTCAATAGTTGGCCTATTTGACAAGCCATGGTATTTAGAAGTGATAGTGGAAAAATACCGGTAAAGATTACCGATATCGGCCCGAGTCTTGCTTGGGCTATTTGTGTATGGGATCATTCCTTTTCAAGTAATGATAAGAGGTTTTTACACTTTTTTTTTTTTACAGTGTTATCAATGTCGGATCGAGCATTATGCCGGTGAGGTTAACGGGTATGCAATATTATTGGTATAATCTGTATAATTAGTGGTTTACTGATTTTTTATTTTTAAAAGAGTATATATTATTTAGAGTTTTCAGTGGCTATCGCAGTGCTTATTGATTTTTTCAACACTTTTTAAGTGTCACCATAACCTTTTTTTAAAAATTTATTTTTAAATTAAACTATATCGCAGCTATGATCGATTTGCAGTTAAACTAGTCAAATGTCCGGCAAGTAGTGATAACACTGCCTTTTTTATTAGGTGCACGAGCTAAATGTATGAGAAGAGTCAGATTGAATGAGAAGAGTCAACTAATTGAAATGAATACAATTAATTAAAAATTCAACTGAGCTTAATTTATAAAACTTCAACAGGTCTATTCAGATTTAACCCGTATAATCTAAGACCAATTTCCTCTATAACTTATTTTCAATTCATTTTTAATTAATCTAGCTTATTTATAAATTACACTAACTAAGCTCAGCTTGGCTTCAATTAATTTCAGTTGAAAATTTAGTATAGATGACTTGTAGAAACATAAGCTTTAGTTTGCTAAAGGAAATAATATATTATTGTTTAAAGAAGAAGAATTGATCAATAGAAAAAATGGAAGCAAAGAGGAAGCAACTTTAAATTGAAAATAAGGACAAACTAATAACGATAATACTAAAAAATTTCCCCAAGAAATTGCTTAGCTGTTTAATCATATGGAGAAAGAAGTCATATTCTTTTTCTCTCTGTTTCGTTGTGCTTTCTTCTTACAAATAATTGAACCCTTTTTTATTTGTCTTGTTCTTTATCTTGTTCTCTCGCTTTAATAAATCTCGAATAATACACTTTACTTCGAGAACTTCTTCAATAAAAACAAATACAGCACCCAAAAGGAAGAACGGAAAACTTGCATATGATAGACTTTTTTATATCAATATCATCTACCGGGTAGAGTCGAGTAAAAAATGAACCAAACTGAAAAATTCAACCTAATTAAATTAAATTAAATGTATTTAGTTTTATTTTTTATTTATGAAATTTGTAATTTTTTATTTTAATTTGATTCAATTTTAATATGATTCGGTTCAATTTTTAAAATTATATAATAAAAAAGAAAGAAAATTGAACCAAATTAAAAAATTAAATCAAACCAAATCAAATTATTTCAGTTTGATTTTCAATTTATACTTTCTCCTTTATTAGTTTACAATTTGGTTCAATTCGATTTTTAAATCAAACCGAATTTTGCTCCGCCTCTATCCTCTTTAACCCAAGTTTCATAAATCATTTGAAGGGTGGTATAATAATACATGGTGGTGAACTTATATAT
Organism: Euphorbia pulcherrima; assembly: GCA_947683365.1. NCBI lineage: Eukaryota > Viridiplantae > Streptophyta > Magnoliopsida > Malpighiales > Euphorbiaceae > Euphorbia > Euphorbia pulcherrima. Next base: position 14,993,506 of record CANTUS010000016.1, read on the forward strand.
AGAGAAATCGGTTTTTTAAGTGAAAAAAAAAAGACGCTTCCTACCAAATGCTATATACAACGAAATTATAGCGAAATTAAATCAGTTAATGTGTAAAAGATTCTTATATTTTATTTTGATATGTGTGCCGTGAATTTAAGTTTATACTATTATTTTGAACTCAGTAACTCACAGTAAAATATACAATATATTATTTTTTTTATAGAAAATTATACAATATTTTCGCGTCAATGTATCCTTGCGTCCCTGAGCACTACATTTTTTATATACTAAAATATATTTCCGATTTAAATTTATTAAATTTATAAAATTAAACCTTATATTTATGAATCTCACGGATTCAGGTTTAAAATGAGTCTATAAAAAATATAATTAAATAAATATAACATATGAAAATATCAACAATCAGCCGAAAATTTATTCTTAAAATCACCATCTTAGTTTATAATAAAAAAAGAAAGAATTTAACATATAATTTCAAGGTTCAAAACTTGAAATAAATATAATGCAAATTAATATTTGTCCAAGTTCAAATATAGAGCCGGTCATAATCGGAACAAAGTTGAGTGAGAGTGAATATATATATGAGTGGGTTAGACTTAGAATAATTATAGGTTAATATTATATATATAAATAAAAACAAAAATAAATAATTACACAGATCCGGATCTGGACCCATGTCTTTGAAAAAAGGGCTACCTATCTAAATACAAAATTTTGAGCTTTCAATTTTATAAATATCAACCCAACATTTTTTTAATTCCACTATAAAAACTTACTTCTCTTAATTACGTAAACTCTTTCTTAAATACAGTATTTTAACTTTTGAATTTTGCTTTTAGATGAATACAAAAACTCTTGTTGTAATAATCATCTCTCCTAATTAATTTGATTTTTTTGCAACTTAAAAACGGCTATATCTCACAAACCATTAATTTTTTCGATACGAGCCTTTAGAATATTTTGTTCGTCTTATTTTTATCTTTAAAACAAAATTCATATTGAATATTTTTTAGTAAAAAAATATTTTCACATCTTATACCAATTTTATCAATGTTTCGTAAATTCTTATACCAAGTATAAAAGTGATATAATGTCTTTATAGCACTAATTTTCTATTTATTTCTAGGTAGATAATATAAAAAATTAGCAACATTATTCCATTTAAAGCAAAAAAACTCTTATACCTAGTATAAAGGTAGTAAAAAACTGGTATAAGACTGCAAAATTTTTTTTCTCAAAAAATATTCAATATGGATTTCATTTTAAAGATAAAAATAAGACGAACAAAATATTTGAAATGCTCATGTTGAAAAATTAACGGTTTGTAAGATATAGTGATTTTATGTTGTGAAAATCAAATTAAATATAAGAGAGAAGGTTGTGGTAAAGAGAAAAATAATAACCTTAAAAGTAATAGACAATTAAAGAAAAAAAAAATTAGATATATAAAAAAAATATTTTATAAAAATGATATTTTCTTATTTTTTTTTAAAAAAATTAATATTAAATTAATATTTTTTAATTAGATATAAATTCAATCTATATTTAAGAAGTTTAAAATAATAGGATTGAACCCAAAGAAAATAAATATGAGTCCACGATACTGAATTGGATCCAAAATTCAATCCCACTCCTACTCTCGCCCTTTAAAAATCCAAACTTAAGAAGGTACAAATTTATATTTCCACCTAAGGGTATTATTGGTCTAATGTATGAAAGGCGTATATAAAGTATAAACCCAACTGACAATATGCCAACCTGGCACCAAGCCACTCGCCAGTTTGAATGTTCAAAGTCAATTTATATATGTTTCATACGTCAACAAAATGCGCTAAAGTAAAGTGTTGATGAAACATTTTTCTAACTGTGCCATATCACAAGTGGTTCACCTTGCATAAAATGATCACACATGCATGGTCACCAACCAAGCAACCACCGGTCGTGTTTTCCTGTCAACATCGATTGCCTTACTAGACTATGTTTCACAATCCAATACATTAACACGTTGTCTAAACTAGATAGTGTCATGTAATCATTTAAGTTTAAGATATTGTATATTTTGTGTTACACCTAAATAATATACAATATAACAGTTGAGAAATATTGTGTAAAGAATAATGTGAAAATCATTCTTACTTATTAGACATGTGTGTTCTACATCTTAAATAATGTGAATGTGCTTTTTATCGCCTATATACACTATCTTATGCCATATTAATTCAAACTGATTGCATAACATTAATCATGTATTAATGCTCGTGATTATAGTTTATAAACTTCAGTAGTTTATGTTTGTTGTGGCAAGATTTTTTTTTTATTTCCTAATATTATGAACTTTCCCCTCTTTCATTATTATAGCTGTGTATAAGCGGTTTCTTTGACTCATATATTAATATCAAAATATATTTCATAATTTCAACATTCATAAAATATTTAATTTACTAATAAAAAATCTATAAATTTCCTCCGTTTTCCAACTAAATACCAACTAATATTTCAAATATAAAACACTATTACATTTTTTTACTACTATCTCTAATAGTGTTTTGTCTATTCTATCAATTAAAATCTGCCCAATTTTTTTTAAAATATATAAAATAATTTTAAATTTTAAAATCAACTATCTTACCTTTCAAAACACCCATAATTTACGATTAAAAATTAAGTTGAATGTGAACTTACCTTGAAAATACCACCCATAACCAATTTGAGGTGAACCAAAAAATCTGCCCAATTTTCACACCTTAACTTAAAATAATAAAAAAAAGAATACCCCCAATCAATTAACACATCCTTTGCGAGTCACTGTTCTTCATTTCAAACTTTTTCTCTCACTTGTTTCATGTCTCCACCTTCCCATTTCAAGGTTTAAGCTACTTGCCGCAGCTTCTTCTCTTTTCCTTTCTTCTTGAGCTATGGGCGGCTGCTTCTCCATCGAATTAGGCCTCAATGACTTACTCATTTGCTGCGCCGATCGAGCTGCCACAGAGGTCATGTACATCTGGGATTTGAAGGAGAATCTCGACGCTCTCAAGTCTTCCAGAGATAAGTTAAAAGCATCCATGGAAGATCTGAACCAACGTCTCAAAAACGAGGAAGCTCCACAAAGGAAGCGCCGTAATACCGTTGACCTCTGGTTGACATCTGTGGAGAAAGAGCTGAATCAAGCTGACAACCTTGCCAGAGAAGGTGAAGCTGAGATTGCTGAGAAATTATGCTGTTGTTGCTACAAGAACAGCATAGCCACATACTCTCTCGGAAAAAGTATCGTTGATTCCAAGATTCGACTCGATGAGCTGCAATCTGAAACGTTTGACTCAGTGGTTGAAACCGTTTCGGATGAACCGCATTACATTCACGATCTGAAGAGAGATCTCAAAGAGCTGGAGACTGCCAGGAACGATTTAGGGGCTGCGATGAGGGATTTGATTGGTAGAGTGAAGAAAGAGGAAGGAGGAAAGATGAAGCAGCTGGAACAAGTTCGGGTTTGGATTTCAGAGGCGGAGAGATTGATTAGTCAATTAGATCAGCAACTTACGCAGGGTCCTCAAGAGATCGAGAAGTTGCAGGTCAGAGATTTCTCTAATGGCGGATTTGGGAAATCTGTTACTGAAAAATTAGAAGAAGTGAGAAAGCACAGAGAAAAAGGGAATTTTCCACAGGTAGTTGAATCTGTAGAATCGGAGTACACCAGCAAACTGGAAGATAACGTTAGTGAATTGAAAAGGTACAGACGAGAACTCTCTGGATTGTGCGGCGATGTGATGAGGAAAGTCAAATTCGAGGAAGAAAGGGAGGGGAAAATTCGGTTGAAGCAGGTCGAGGTGTGGCGAGAAAGTGTGGCTAACACAATAGCTGAAGCCGATCAGCTGCTGTCTCCACACGAAATCGAGAAGCTGAGCAAAGGCAGTTGTTTCAACAGTTTTGGGGAAAAGCTGGACAAAATGCTGAAAGATGTGGTTTATCAATTGAAGAAAGGAGAGTTCACCGAAGTAACTGCCGAAGCACTCCCCGAACAAGTGGTTGAAATCGACTGTGACCATATTGGGGAAACGGTCGGTTTGCAGTCCAAGTTAGATGAGGTGTGGAAAGTGCTGATGAGGCCAGAAGTTGGTGTTTTGGGGTTATATGGGCTAGGAGGAGTTGGTAAAACTACCCTCTTGACTCATATCAACAACAAGTTCCTTCATACGCCTAGCGATTTCGATTTTGTAATCTGGATTGTGGTTTCGAAGGATTTCACGCTTTCTAAGGTCCAGGAAGAGATCGGGGAGAGGATTGGTATTGCTGTCAATGATTGGAAGAAGAAGGAGATTGGTGAGAAATCGAAAGATATTCACAACTTGCTGCGGAAAAAGAAGTTTGTTCTGTTACTGGATGATTTGTGGGAGAAAGTTCATCTGGAGAAAGCCGGAGTTCCCATTCCGAGAAGGCAAAATGGTTCGAAGATTGTTCTGACCACTCGGTCTGAGCTAGTATGCAGCTTGATGGACGCAAAAAAGAGGATCAAGGTGGAGAAATTGCCACCCGAGCAAGCTTGGAAACTTTTTGAGGACAAGGTTGGAAAAGAAACCCTTTCTGCTGATCCTGATATTCGCCCCATTGCAGAAAAGGTCGCTAAAGAGTGTGATGGCCTTCCTCTGGCTCTTATTGTGGTAGCTCGTGCTATGGCTTGCAGCAAGACAGCTAAAGAATGGAGATATGCTCTCGATGACTTACAGAAATCAGCTTCTGACTTGCAAGGTATCAGGGATGAGGTATTTGCTCGATTGAAACTTAGCTACGATAAATTGCCTGATAATAAATATAGAGCTTGTTTCATTTACTGTGCCTTGTTCCCTGAAGATTACAAAATTAATAAGGATGATTTAGTAGATTACTGGATTTCTGAGAAATTTGAATTTGATAACGATGGAGGACATATTACTCGAGCTAAGGCACATCAAATCGTTCGTGATCTTGTCAATGTATGCTTGTTAGAAGAAGAAGGCAAATATGTGAAATTGCATGATATGATTCGTGATATGTCTTTGTGGATATCATGCGATATTGACAAGAAGACATATAACTTCTTGGTGCAAGCGGGTAAACAGATAAACAAAGCGCCAGATGCTGAGAAATGGATAGGGGTGAGAAGAACATCATTGATGGAAAATTCCATCCGAGATCTACCCGAGGTGTCTGTTTGTCCTGATCTTCGAACTTTGCTTCTGTGTCACAATCCTCGCTTATACGATATCAATGCTAGCATCTTCCAGTATTCTCGTGCTCTAACAGTTCTTGATTTGTCGAACACTAGAATACCAGTCCTGCCAATGGGAGTCACAGAACTCTACTCGTTGCAGTATCTCAATTTATCTCGGACATGGATACAACAATTGCCACTAGAATTGAGAAGACTGAGGAGGCTGATATATTTAAACCTGGAGCATAACGATTTACTCGGTATGATTCCAAAAGGAGTTATATCTAGTTTCGTAAATCTCGAAGTTCTAAGAATGTTTCGCACCGGTTTTTTCTACGGGGGAGAGGATGACAATATATTGTCTGACAGCAAAATGCATCTAGAAGAAATGCAGAATCTGAAATATTTGGATGTGGTGAGCATCACGATTAGATCAAGTGAGGCTTTGGGGCTCTATTTCAGCATTGAAAATGTGCAAAAGTGCACTCAAGCTCTGGCCCTCGAGTGTGTAAGTGGTCAAGAGTCGAAGGTCATTGAGTTTTCCCCCACGGAGGAAATGGACCAACTGGAGACACTGCAAATCAGTGCTAATGAGCACTTAGAACAAATTAATTTCAGTTCGAATTTCATCTTCATAAGCCTTCGAGAAGTAGTTGTGGAGTATTGTCCTCGTGTGAGCAACTTGAACTGGCTATCTCGGGTGCCTAATTTGGTAATGCTGAAGGTTGCAGTATGTGAGAAAATGGTGGAAGTAAGTGACAATCCAATGACATTTGCGAAACTCGAGGTCTTGGAATTGGAGGGTCTGCCACAGCTGAGGAGGATATGCTACAGAGCATCATCATTGCCATGTTTAAAGAGGATTAGGATACTTGATTGTCCATTGCTGAAGAAGATTCCATTGAACACTGAGATTCTCAAGGTGCGCAAAATTGTGATTGAAGGAGAGGAGCAATGGTGGAAGAATTTGGAATGGAATGATCAAGCTGTCAAAGATGCGTTTCAATCATCCTTCAGACCTTATCCGGCAAGAACAAGAATCTGTAGAGCTCCACATCATTATTATGATATATGGAGCTCATATTATTCTTGAATCATTTTCTGGTATTTTTTCCTTGCTCAAATTTTCTCAGTCTTTTTTTGTATTTTACCACTTGAGTGTCACAGATGTGCTCTTATTGGTGTTTACTTGATTGATACAAAGTAATTGCTGTGTACTGTATTACTTGTAAGTTATATTTCTCTTTTGAAAGCGGATTATTGTCCAAACACAAGAATCTGTCCATGTATTTTTATATTTCAATGATGAATGTTCTGCTTCTTCAATAATGTATCGTTATTCTTTGTGGCGTCTGATTGTTTTCCGAATTGAAATTTATTGCCATTGCATTGTTCCTATTTTGGGTAGAAGTAAAGGAAACTTTTTTTAATGACAGAATGAACTTTAAGTGATCTACTGTGCTCAACATTTGTTATGTTGAGCCAAATATCTGGTTTATACTGTTGCTATTTTATCATAAAATTGTCATCTTTATTCTTTACAGGATATTGTTTGAAACTTGAAACCAGTTCATTTCTGTTGAACTTCTCCGCTGGCTGGGTTTTTACAGGGAGGTCCCGATTTTTTAGTCTGGATTTTGGACCTCCCATACGATTTTGCGTTTTTTAATTGGGTTTACTGCTCAACATATTCTGCTGTTGAGCTAGGTTTGAAGTCTGTTTATTCCCACTTTCAATTTGAAAGTTCCATTGGATCCTCTGCAAGTTGCAGTTTATGAATGTTAAGATAAGTTGAGAAAATGATAATATTTCAATTAGTAATTAAAAATAACCAATAGCTAGTCTTGTTTTGTACCATAGTTGTCAAATCGGGATTCGAATCGAGAATCGAAATTCAAATTTTGTGAATCGAGAATCGTGAATCGAATCAAATGTAAGATTCGGGTTTGAGGTCATAAAATAATAAAATATAACATTTAAAATGTTTAACTTAAAAATACTATTAAATTTTAGTCTAAATATGCAAGTTTAGAATTCAAATGAGACTTACTTTCTACATTTCCTAAATTAAAGGCTAAATATAGACATGATATGCTTCATTGCACGACTGCTCCACCGCTTAGTCATCGCTAGAAGTCCTTTTGTTAGTAGCGTGACATTGGGTTCCTCCTCCATCCGACGACTAATTAGTGGAGCAATCGACTTTGGCTACCTTGAGTCCAATCTTTAATTTTATCATCTCCAAAATAATATGCTTCTATGCTTCAATTTATTATAGTTCATGAATCGACTGAATCGGTAGAATCGTAAGATTCGGCCGATTCGCCCCCGAATTGGTATTGAATCGTAAGATTCGGAGTGAATTTAGATTCACCCATAGATTCGAATCGATTTGGGGTTGAATCGAATCAAGTCGTAAGATTTGTATTCGAGAATAGTAAGATTCTGATAAATATGTTTTGGAACATTTGCCCATTGTTTTTGTAACAAAGATTATAAGACCAGATATTTTCATGATAAAAACAATAAGTAGCGTTTATCAGTATATTTACTTTCATATAGCAGGACGAAAAAGCACCAATTATTCAAGAAAAATGGAAAAAGGATTCAGCAAAACTCAAGCTAGTTAAATTTTTACTGATACGTTGATCTGGAGTATTTTAGGCCTTTTTTCGAGTCCAGACTAATCTGTTTAGCAGCTTTCAAGAGCTTTTCTCAGGTTTGAAACTGAGAATTAACCTGTTGATTTTCAGCAAACTTGATTGCCCACAAATGCATCAAAACCTTTCTTTCTATTTGTTCCACATGTCATCATTAATTACTATCCTGGCATCTGTATCCACATGCCTTCTATTTATGGGCAATAGGTCTACTTATTTCATGGACTTCACTAATAGAATGATACATTTACCAAAATAAAAGAAAAATGCTTCTGTAATAAATAACTAAATCAATTATTGAGAGATGCCATGTGACAGTCAATGGAGCCAATATATGTTGAGAATTAAAATGAACTGTGCATTGCCTGCCAATTGCAATAAACAATTCCCATGTGTAAAACTCAGCAGCACAACAGCAGAACTGCTGATTTTGTTGTTGAACACTAGTTCCTTCTTTACTTTGCAATTTTGTAGTATAACATTTCACTAAGCAGCAAGGTACAACCGATGGGAATTGCAAACAGATAAATATAGAAAAAAGTTCAAGTTCGCGGGAGTTGACATGGCTTATTTTAGTTCCGAATCTCAAAAATGTCTACTGTGAAATGTTGTGATGAAATCGAAGAAGTAATTAGCAATAGACGGATGGTTGAAATTTATCGAAATGGTGAAGACTTGGAACCTTTTGCAAAACTCTGGTTTTAGAGAGTTTGCCAGAACTAAAGAGCATACATATATTGAAAAGCTTTGGCATTTCAATGCCTTGGGAAAATGGAAGTGAGAGATTGTTATTCACTTAAAAAGCTTCCACCAAATCGTGATCGTGTAAAGAACAATGAAGTGATAACTGAGGAAGAAGAAGAGTGGTGGATCGATGTTGAATGGGAAGATTTGTTTTAGAGTGGTAGAAGGTTGATTGATTGTTTAGAAACCTATTGCTTGTAATTTAAGTTTTTAAAATGAATCTTCTTGTTCCACTTTTAAAATGAATCTTCTTGTTCCACTTTTATAATTTTTCACATTAGTTTGTATGATTAATAGAAATGTCTTTCTTTTGTAAATAATATTCTCTTGTGTCCGCCTGTTTCACTAAAAAAAATAAGAAATCATTATTTTATACTAGTAACTGAAGGCAATGTTATCAAAATTATACCGGTAACCGAATGTTATATCGGTGAAGTAAATGGTATGCAGTATAACCGGTATAATAAGTAGTTTTATCAGTTTTTTTACTTTTTTAAAAATTATTAATTATTTAGGATTTCTTGTGGCTATTGCAACGCTTTATGTATCTTTTGTAACGCGTTATGTGTTGAGGAGGGGGTTTGAAAAAGAAAATATATTATTTAAGATTTCCAAGCTATTGTAACTTTGGATCTTTAGCGACACTTGTTGTCCGAGGGGTTTTAGGAAAACAGAGTTTGAACCGGTTCACTGATTTACCAGTTTTTTCCAATTCAATCCAATTTTTTTTAGTTTTTTCATAATCCGATTTTAAACTAAGTCGTACCGTAGTCATGATCGATTCACAGTAAAATCGATCGGTATGGTACGGTTGATAGCACTTACTAAAAGCTAAAAATGTAACTAGGGACACGGATTCACCCAGATCGGGCCCCTGCCCACAAATGATGGTAAATCCAAAAAAAAAACTTGAGCAGAGGAGATGAATGAGATTCTCAGTCAATCTCCATTGACCATCACTCTCCGTTGTTCCCTTCTCATCAATTTTTTCTTGTTTTAGGGAAATTGTAAAAAATGTACTTTTAAGTTTAGTATATATACTTTTACCCCAATTAAATCTTTGTATTGTACAATCTTTTGTAAGCTTTTTTTCAATATGTTCTATATGAATTGTTTTGTTTCTCGCGCTTGTCTCTCATTTTTTTAAAAAATTACCTCGTATGGGCTTACAATAGTAATATATGAAAACCTTACTCCATCCTGTTCAAGGCTCAACCACTAGACCAATCCATGCTACAATTGTCTCTTCTTTGCATCGATTCTTTGTTCCCTCTCTATTCTGGTTTTGCTCTTCTGAAGTTTCTCTAGCTTCATATTCTCTGCATAATTCGTTTTTGCTCCTCTCTGCAACTATCATTTTCTCTGCATAATTTGAGTATTTAGATTAGGTTTCTTCGATTGTAATTTTGAAATTGCGATATGTTGGGAACTGATAGTCAGATTGAACATGTATAACAGACATGTCGGAAATTCAAAATTTTGTCCATGTCCCCAGGAACTCTTATTAGTTACATATAAATTAAATAAAGCCTCAACTAAATAATTCTCTACCTAGGTTAACATGCAAAGGGCTAGACATACCATAATTCTAAATTATATCATAGCACATATATTTTTATGCTAAGCATGTTATAACTCTAAGCTATAACCTAAGCATAAAATAAACTAAGCATGCAAAACAACCTAAGCATAATTATTAAGTCTAAAAACGTTTAAAGAAAAAGCCTAATAATTAAAAGAGAAAGAAAGAAAACTTACCAGTTGAAGCGTGCTTTAGCAGAACCTCCTTGCACAAACCTCCAAGCGTAAGATAGCCTCTATGAGGATCCACACGAACTCCACCAACCAAAACCTCCCCGAGAGGAAGAACTAAGAAGTCTCGAGTAATTGCTAGATCACTCCACAAGCCCCACCCGAAAATATAAACTAGAGGTGCCCAAATAAATTCAGGCTTCTCAAAATAACTTGCACAATTACCCGAGAGATTTTACTTTTGAATCTCATTGAGAATTTATACTATTGAGCTATGGTGCAATTGAAAAGAGTGGACAAGGGTGCCTATTTATAGGCTTGGGGAGCAAAATGTTGCTCCCTAAAAGCAATGTGGGATGGGAGAAAAACTCCCATCCTATGCGGGTCATACACGCGGCTTGTTGACCCGTCTGCACACAGCGTACACCGCACACTGTGTGCAGCAAGGCAAGCCGCAACGAGCTGGGCCTCACGGCTCACTCTTATGGGCTGCGCATGTGCAACCCATTTTCATGGGCTGCAGCGAGCAATGCCCAACATTGCTTGCGCACTCCCGCGCACCTGAGCCTGTACAAAATACTTTTATACTCTTGGTCCAATCTAACTCACCAAGGCAAAATTTCCCTTTTAATCCCTTTCAAATAAATATTTATTTTTTGACTCTAATAAATTAATTACCGGTCAATGATAAATTCCTTGACTTATAAAATTGATGTAATCAATTTAGCCAATTTATTTATGACACTAATTAATTAGTTACATGTCAAAATAAATCCTTGGTCCAACCAAATAATAATCTAAGTATTACCATGTTATATTTTTGTAATAGAATAAATCTATTAGTTCTTTACTCTGTCCGATGAATCTCCAATGTGTGTGACCTTATAAGATCCTGAAGTATTGAGCTGTTAAGGCTTAACCAACCCTTGTTCTAATGGAACCATTGGCTCGATGTTCTAGATCGTGAATAGAACTCGATTACCTTAAACGACAGTAGTATGCCTCTAGCAAGAGTCTACCATCCCCCATTACTCGGAACGTCATTTGTGCTTATGACTTAATCCCCGGTTAATGCAATAGTTATCCAGTGCGATGAACTCCTTCCATTCTTTAATATTAGTACCATCTGGTTTATAGGGTTCAGTTAAAGTGTTAACCCTCTAATAGCAAGGTTGCTCCAAGCTATCCCAGTTATTAACTTGTTACCGAAGTATATTGCCTTTTACCATAGTGTGTTTGACTAGAAACCATTTCTATCAAACACATACTCTGATCAGAGGTATATATCCGGAAAGATGGATTCTTTCCGAATACTCACCTTACCAATGTACTGTCATCACTATACCCGTAATCACCCCGTAACACCCTAAATTAATGAGTGTGTAGTAATGACCCAAAGTCTAGCAATAGTACCACACAAGGTAACCAGTATCTCAAGCATGAGGATATTCTCAAAGCTTATTGCATGAAGATAAACACTAACACATTGATATATATACCAAGTGTCTATCTTACTGCGGTCTCCAATATATCTCCCAGATATATCCATGTGTCAAACTTAAGGCACCACCTTCAGTCCTTAGGAGATTAGCTTCTTGGACCCTTTATAAGAAAGTTGATCACATGCTAGTCTTTCCGCTTCATTAATATCCTTTCTTGATGAAACTATGACTAGGGATAGTTTAGACATACTCATAATTACACATGAAGCAGGTATCACTAAATATAGTCCAACTATAATTTCTCTAACTTCATGCTATGATATGTCAAGGACTTTTGTATACATACATCAATGAATATATTTTAACCAACTATAATATATTTATAAACATATTGATAAAACAAAAGATTAAATGCCTTTATTAATTAAACAAAATATTCGTACTATTATATAATTAAGATATATCGCCCTAATTGCCTTAAGGGCATACATCATATCCAACAAACTCCCAATTGCACTAAGGCCAATTAGCCATATATCTTAATCCATATGCTTTAACATACTGGTCATGTTTGACTTGAGTTAATGGCTTCGTCAGACCATCCACGAGGTTCTGATCAGTGGGTACATATTCTAGTCTTATTATCTTAGCATCAACAATCTCCCTGATTATATGATACTTTCTGGATACATGTCTATTTTTCTGATGAGACCATGGTTCCTTTGCCTGAGCTATAGCACCATTGTTATCACAATATAAAGTAATTGGATCAACAGACTCAGGCACTACTCTGAGATGACCAATAAATCCCTTTAACCAAACAGCTTCTTTTGCTGCTTTGTATGCAGTAATGTATTCAGATTCTGTGGTTGAATCAGTAGTAGTTTCTTGCTTGGAACTCTTCCAGCATACCGCCCCTTCATTTAACACATACATAAAACCCGACTGAGACTTAAAGTCATCCTTGTTGGGTTGAAAACTCGCGTCAGTGTAACCTCTAATTGTGAGGTCACCTTCTCCATATATCAAGAACTCATCCTTAGTCCTTCTCAAGTACTTAAGAATTGCCTTGAATGCCATCTAGTGCTTTTCACCTGGATTTGACTAATATCAGCTCGTAAAGCTCAAAGCCTGAGCGACATCTAGCCTAGTACATATCATAGCATACATGATGGATCCTATAGCAGATGCATAAGGTATATCCTTCAAGCGCATTCTTTCCTGAGCTGTCTTCGGACACTTAGTCTTAGATAGGTTAATCCCCTTTGTCATTGGAAGATAACCTTTCTTTGAATGCTCAAGGTTGAACATATTCAATACCTTGTCTATATATGTACTTTGAGAAAGACCTAACAGCCTCTTAGATCTATCCCTATAGATCTTTATACCTAGTATAAATGCTGCTTCTTCAAGGTCTTTCATGGAGAATTTTCTTGACAACCATACTTTAATAATTTAAAGAAGAGAAATATCATTTCCTATTAGTAGAATGTCATCGACATACAATACTAAGAAAACTATAGCACTCCCACTAACCTTCTTGTAAACACAAGGCTCATTAATGTTTAGACAGAAATCCAGTTCTTGTATTGTCTGATCAAACCTTATATTCTAACTCCTGAATGCCTGCTAAAGTCCATAAATGGATCTTTGTAGCTTGCATACCTTCAAGCCATTCTAAGATGTAAAACTCTCAGGTTGTGTCATATACACATCCCGGTCTAAATCCCTATTCAGGAATGTTGTTTTAATATCCATTTGCCAGATCTCATAATCGTAATGAGCAGCAATGGCGAGGAGTATCCTAATGGATTTAAGCATAGCTACCGATGAGAAAGTTTTATCATAGTCAATACCTTCACGTTGACTATAACCTTTGGCGACCAACCTTGCTTTATAGGTAATTACATTACCGTCCATGTTAGTCTTCTTCTTGAAGACCCATTTGCACCCAATTGGTCTAACCTCTTGCGGTGCACAAACTTGGTTCTCATACATGGAATCCATTTCTGATTTCATGGCTTTTAGCCATTTATCAGAATATAAGCTTTTTATTGCCTCATCATATGTCCTTAGTTCATCATCCTCCATGAGATATAGTTACTTATCATTAGTGATGATAAAATCATTTCTATCGGGACCTTTATGAACACGACTTGATCTTCGCAATGCTTGTGTTTCAACAAGCTGTTCTTGGATCTCACTTTCTTGTGTATCTAGAATGGGGTCAATCATTTAATTGTCTATTTTTTCCTCTTGAAATTTCAGTTCAATATTGCTCCCACTGACTTTTACAAGTAAGTGTTCCTTTTCCAAAAAGTGGGCATTCCGAGATACAAATACCTTCTATGCTTTGGGTTGGTAAAATAGATATCCAATTATTTCCTTTGGATATCCAATGAACAGACATTTATCATATTTATCGTTTAGCTTATCTGACATTATCCTCTTTACCATAGCAGGACAGCCCCATACTCTTAAGTGACTTAGAGATGGCTTTTTATCACACCATCTTTCATAAGGTGTAAAATCAACTGATTTAGAGGATACACTGTTTAAAACAAAAACCACGCTCTTTAGTGCATATCCCTAAAAGGATTTACTGAGATTTGAATGGCTCATCATGGACCAAACCATATCCAATAAAGTCCAATTCCTCCTTTCTGACACTCCATTGTGTTGGGGCGTGTAATGAGGGGTCCACTGGGGAACTATCTTGTTTTCCTTTAGATAATCCTGAAACTCCCAACTTAAGTATTCTCCACCTCAATCCGATTGAAGTGTTTTAATACTTTTCTCAAGCTGTTTCTCTACTTCAACTTTAAATAGTTTAAACTTTTCAAAACTTTTAGACTTGTACTTCATTGAGTACAAATAACCGTATCGTGAATAATCATCAATAAAGGTTATAAAGTAGGAGTATCCTCCTAGTGACTGAACACTTATTAGACCACATACATCAGTATGTATAAGTTCTAATGTACTCGTGGCCCATTCACCCTTTCCTTAAAAGGGTAACTTTGTCATTTTTCCTCTTAAACAAGGTTCGCAATCACCATAAGACTCCAAGTCTATTGGGCCCAAGTCTCCACGATTATGCAACTTGGTTAAGTGATCTTTGTTTATATGGCCTAAATGACAATGCCATAAGTGGAAGGAATTCTCATTATCTAATTTAACTTCCTTCACATTGTTGATATTGAAAACTTCTGTTTTAGTATTAAGAACATAAATGCCACCAGTCAACATTCCATAACCATAAAGAACATTATTTAAATGAATCTAACAGTTATTATTCGAAAATAAAATCTCAAATCCTTCTGTTGCTAAACATGCAATAGATACAATATTCTTAGTAATACTCGAAATTTAGTAACAATTATTCAAAACTTAAACGAGTCCACTTGGCAAAATAAGATTAAAGCTTCCTACGGCTAATGCAGCAACTCTGGCTCTATTTCCCACACGCAGGTCCATCTCTCCTTTTGCAAGTTTTCTACTGTTCCTTAGTTCCTGCACAGAAGTACAGATATGAGAACCACAACTAATATCTAATACCCAAGTGGATTCACAAGGAAAAGTAGCAAAGTTTTCAATTACAAACATACCTGAAGTAGATGCCTCTGCAGGCTTCTTCTTCAAATGCTCAGAAGTAGGAGCTTTGCAATCCCTCTTCTTATGTCCCGGTTTCCCACATTAGAAGCAAACATACTTAGATGTCCTCTTTTCTTTCTTCTTTTTACTGATTCTTTTCTTGGCACCCAGTTCCTGCTTCTTCTTCTTAGAAGCCTTACCTTTCTCAACCAACAGTAGAGGTTTCTGATCTTTCTTGATCTGAGGTTCTACTGTTTTCAGCATATTGGTTAGTTTAGGGATAGTAGAATTAATCTTGTTCATATAATAGTTAGTCACGAAGCCTGAGTAACTATATGTCAAGGACATCAACACAAGGTCAATGCTCAAGTCATGATTCATCTTGAATCCCAATCAATTCAGCTTCTCAAGGTATCCCAAGAGTTTTAGTACATGTTGAGAGGCAGAGGTGCCAGCCTGCATCTTGGTTCCGAAAAGGAGCTTGGAGGTCTCATACCTCTCTGCCCTTTCCCGCTCCGATAAGAGCTCTTCAAGATGGAGAACCATATCCTCTAAGGGCATGTTCTCATGTTGTTTCTGAAGCTCAGGATTCATGGACCCCAACATGATATGCATGGCAGTCTCACAATCTTTCCTGTGCTTCAACCAGGCCTCATGTTCCACATGATCCTCAACATCAGGTTCAACAGAAAAAATTTCACTTAGAACATAGGCAATTCCCTCAAATCTGAGAATAATTCTCACAGCTCAGAACCAATCAGAAAAGTTCAAGCCATTCAGTTTTGTGTCAAGTAACATAAGGAGATTAACATTGGAAGTCATTTTCAACCTAAGATATAAGAAAAGAAAAAGAGTTTAGATATTAGTTTAAGTACATGTATTTAATATAAGGACTTTTAATTAAATATATCTGTCCTACTATTTTTCTTCGAAATTTACAATAGCACATTCTATTGAATTCGGGAATTTTAGCTCAGCTAAATTTCCTAATAGGTAGCATCTATAACTAATCTATTACGAACCCTAATTTTATTAGTCAAATCATAATAGTAAGTCATAATTGGAATCCCATTCCATTTGCATCGCATGCAATTACTAATTCATTCAAGTTCCCAAATCCCAAGGGACGTGTGCTCTTATATTAGCGTCTCCTTGAATATGTTTCAGATCTGGGCTTAGCCCCTAATTTTATGGTGGACTACCCCAGTTTCGTTAAGGTAGACCATATCTCAAACTTTACAACCAATCAATGTGGACTAGAAGGAATGCTTTGCGAAGCACTTGATAGTTCAAAGAGACCGTATTATAAATTTGAGTAAGGAAGACTATGACTTGCCTTAATATATTTACTTTGGGATTTGATTGGTGTTAAACATCTCACCCAATTTAATATTTTCTCAGATGGACATATTTATAATAACTTATATTAATTCATGGAATTTTAGAATTAATTTATAAGGTCAAACCTTAGGTGTGTTCAAGCTCTTTATTATAACTATTCCATCAACCTAGATTATATGCAAAATAATTAACACTTTTATTTGTTATATTTATATTGCATTTCCTTTAAGCTTTTATTCAATAAATTTAATTTTTACTTTGTTATAGAATCATATAAGCACTATCTTATATACTAGAAATAAATTAGTCCATATTTAATCCCCAGTTGGTCAATTCAAGCTGCACCGACATAGGTTCTCAGGTAGGAGAGGTGTCCTTGAAGTGAGTAGACACCAAGTCCAATCCTTAGCCAGAACAAATACATGCACAAACTCGAAGACCAATGGATTCTCTTGAACTAATAAATTTCGTTCTTTCAATTCATGTAAATTGAAAGCATCTATAACCCATGTAATATAAATAAATAATTGAAACTTGTATAATTTGAGTAAATTGAGCAGACTTATTCAAAATTATTCATAACCATTTTCTAACCTTGAAATGAAAGGCACAAGTTCATATATATTGTTCCAAACAATTAAATAAACAAAATCATTTCAAATAGAAAATAATATTTAGTTCGCTTCTAACTTAATTATGCACTAAATATGTAGACTCTAATACCACTGTTGGGAACTGACAGTCAAATTGAACATGCATAACAGGCATGGCGGAAATTCAAAATTTTGTCCCTGTCCCCAGGAACTCCTGTTAGTTGCATATAAATTAAATAAAGCCTTAACTAAATAATTCTGTACCGAGGTTAGTAAGCAAAAAAAACTAGGCATACCATAATTCTAAATTATATCCTAGCACACATATTTTATACTAAGCATGTTATAACTCTAAGCTATAACCTAAGCATGTTAGAACTCTAAGCTATAACCTAAGCATAAAATAAACTAAGCATGCAAAACAATCCAAGCATAATTATTAAGTCTAAAAAAGCTTAAGAGAAAAAGACCTAATAATTAAAAGAGAAAGAAAGAAAACTTATTAGTTAAAGCGTTCTTTAGCAGAACCTCCTTGCACAAGCCTCCAAGCGTAGGATAACCTCTATGAGTATCCACATGAACCCCACCAACCAAAACCTCCCTGAGAGGAAGAACTCCCTGAGAGGAAGAACTAAGGAGCCTTGAGTAGTTGCTAGACCACTCCAGTAGCCCCACCTGAAAATATAAACTAGAGGTGCCCAAATAAATTCAGGCTCCTCAAAATAACTTGCTCAATTACCCGAGAGATTTTACTTTTGAATCTCTCTAAGGATTTATGCTATTGAGCTATAGTGCAATTGAAAAGGGTGGACAAGGATGCCTATTTATAGGCTTGGGGAGCAAAATATTGCTCCCCAAAAGCAATATGGGATGGGAGAAAAACTCCCATCCCACGTGGGTCATACACGTGGATCCAAAGGATCCGCGTGATGACCCACCTGCACACAGCGTACAGCGCACACTGTGTGCAGCAAGGCAAGCCTTAACAGCTTGCCTTGCAACGAGCTGGGCCTCGCGGCCCATGCCGCAAGCCCAGCTCGCGGCGCACCCTTATGGGTTGCGCATGTGCAGTCCATTTTCATGAGCTGCCGCGAGCAATGGCCAGCATTGCTCGCGCACCTTTCGGTGCACTCCCACATACCCGAGCCTATACAAAATACTTTTGTACTCTCGGTCCAATTCAACTCACAAAGGCAAAATTTCCCTTTTAATCCCTTTCAAATAGATATTATTTTTCGACCGTAATAAATTTATTACCGGTCAACGATAAATTCCTTGGCTTATAAAATTGATATAATCAATTTAGCCAATTCATTTATGACCCTAATAAATTAGTTACATGTCAAAATATATCCTTGGTCCAACCAAATAATAATCTAATTATTATCATGTTATATTTTCGTAATAGAATAAATCTATTAGTTCTTTACTCAGTCCGATGAATGTCCAATGTGTGTGACCTTATAGGATCCCGAAGTATTGAGCTGTTAAGGCTTAACTAACCCTTGTTCTAATGGAACCATTGGCTCGATGTTCTAGATCGTGAATAGAACTCGATTACCTTAAACGACTGTAGTACACCTCTAGCAAGGGTCTACCATCCCCCATTACTCGGAACGTCATTTGTGCTTATGACTTAATCCCGGTTAATGCAATAGTTATCCAGTGCGATGAACTCCTTCCATTCTTTAATATTAGTACCTCTAGTTTATAGGGTTCGGTTAAAGTGTTAACCCTCTAACTAAAGGTTGCTCTAAGCTATCCCAGTTATTAACTTGTTACCGAAGTATATTGCCTTTTACCATAGTGTGTTTGACTAGAAACCATTTCTATCAAACACATACTTTGATCAGAGGTTTCTGGCAATCATCACTTCAACAACTGGCCAGGTACAACTCCTTAATATATCCGGAGCGATGGATTCTTTCCGACTACTTAGCTTACCAATGTGTTGTCATCACTATACCCTGTAATCACCTGTAACACCTTAAATTAATGAGTGTGTAGTAATGACCTAAAGTATAACAATAGTACCATAAAAGGTAACCAGTATCTCAAGTATGAGGATATTCGCAAATCTTATTGTATGCAGATAAACACTAACACATTGATATATACACTAAGTATAAACACTAACACATTGATATATACACTAAGTGTTTATCTTACTGCGGTCTCCAATATATCTCCCAGATATATCCATGTGTCAAACTTAAGGCACCACCTTCAGTCCTTAGGAGATTAACTGCTTGGACCCTTTCTAAGAAAGTTGACCACATGCTAGTCTTTCCGCTTCATTAATATCCTTTCTAGATGAAACTATGACTAGGGATAGTTTAGACATAATCATAATTACACATGAAGCAGGTCTCCCTAAATATAGTCCAACTATAATTTGTCTGACTTCATGCTATAATATGTCAAGGACTTTTATATACATACATCAATGAATATATTTTAACCAGCTATAATATATTTATAAACACATTGATATAAACAAAAGATTAAATGCCTTTATTAATTAAACGAAATATTCGTACTATTGTGTACAATTAAGACATATCGCCATAATTATCTTAAGGACATATATCATATCCAACACGATCAACTTCTATTCTGTTTTTTGCAATCGATTTAGACCAAATGGTTTGCTCGAGTGTGAATGAAAAGAAGGATTTCTTATTTTATCCTTTTGATATATTTTGTTTGGATTTGATTACGAATAGACCTGGGCACTGATTCGCCGATCCACGAGGCCCGCCTATGTCCATCTTTCATGGGTCGGATTTTGACAAACTAAGGCCCTATTCTCTTAGACTATAATTCAATTCAGTTCAAACCAGTTCAGTTCAATCCAGTCCACTTCAAGTTCAGCTATGCGTAGTTATGAATATACTGTAATAAGTTCAGTTTAGTTTAGTTCAGTTCAACTTTCAAAAGTTGAAAAGAACATGGCCTAATTGTAGAATAGGTCCGGCCCTAACCCGAAGAGATCCGAATAAAGTATGAAATGTGCTTGATTTTAGTTCTAAAATCCAAACCCGACCCGCTTGACCTAAACCAATAATAAAAATATTAAATAAATATATTTTTATTTTTTATAATACTAATAATTATTGAAAATTTCAAAATTTCTTATAAAGTTTAGCATCTAAATTCGATTTTGCTGACTTATATTTGAAATTTAGGCCATGTTATTTTCAACTTATAAAAGCTTAATTGAATTAAACTGAACTAAAGATGGCCGAACCGAAGTGAGCTGAAGTGATATGAAATGAATTTATTTTAGTGCAAATTTATAACTATGTATAGCTGAACTGAATTGAACTGCAGTCCAAGAGAATAAGACATTAGTTGAAATTATTTAATTATTATAATTATTTAATTATATATATTAATTGGTAAGCCCACAAGTCAGGACTTGAAATTTAACTATTTTATAAAAATTCGGCCGAATCCAACTTTTAAATTCTATCGATTGGGATGGACTTAGGTAGCTAATTTTTTAGTTATGCCCAATTCGACGCAGCCTGAACCCGGCCATGCTCGGGTTATGGTTTTATTAGGAATATGCAAGGAACATTAGATACGAAAAATTATCTGCTTTTAGAGTTTGCAAGTAAGTTAAACGCATCCATGGAAGATCTCAACCAACGTCTCGAAAATCAGGAAGGTCCATCTGTGAAGGCTGATGGTGCAGCTGAGATAGCTGAGAAATCCTGTTGCTGTTGTTACAAAAACAGCATATCCACTTACTCTCTCGGTAAATGTGTTGTTGATTCCAAGATTCGACTTGATGAGCTGCGATCTGACTCGTTTGACTCGGAGGTTGAAACAGTTTCGGATGAACCGCATCACATACGCGATCTAAAGAGAGATCTTAAAGAGCTGGAGACTGCCAGGAACGATTTAGAGGCTGCCATGAAGGATTTGATTGGTAGAGTGAAGAAAGAGGAACGAGGAAAAATGAAGCAGCTGGAACAAGTTCGAGTTTGGGTTTCAGAGGCGGGAACATTGATTAATCAGGTAGATCAGCAACTTACGCAGGCTCCTCAAGAAATCAAGAAGTTGCTGGTCAAAGATTTCTCCAATGGCGGATTTGGGAAAAATGTTGCTGAAAAATTAGAAGAATTGAAAAAGCATAGAGAAAAAGTAAATTTTCCACAGGTGGTTGAATCTGTAGAATCAGAGTATACCAGCAAATTGTAAGATAACGTTAGTGAATTGAAAAGGCACACACGAGAACTCTCTGGATTGTGCGGCGATGTGATGAGGAAAGTCAAATTCGAGGAAGAAAGAGAGGGGAAATTTCGGTTAAAACAGGTCGAGGTGTGGTGAGAAAGTGTGGCTGACACATTATCTGAAGCCGATCAGCTGCTGTCTCCACTCGGAATCGAGAAACTGAGCAAAGGCTGTTGTTCCAACAGTTTTCGGGAGAAGCTGGACAAAATGCTGAAAGATGTGGTTTATCAATTGAAGAAAGGAGAGTTCACTGAAGTAACTGCCGGAGTACTCCCCGAAACGGTCTGTTTGCAGTCAAAGCTAGATGAGGTGTGCAAGGTGCTGACGAGGCCGGAAGTTGGAGTTTTGGGGTTATATGGTCTTGGAGGAGTGGGCAAAACTATGCTCTTGACTCATATCTACAACAAGTTCCTTCATACGCCTAGTGATTTCGATTTTGTAATCTGGATTGTGGTTTCAAAGGATTTCACGCTTTTTAAGGTTCAGGTTGAGATCGGGGAGAGGATTGGCATTGCTGTTAATGATTGGGAGAAGAAGGGGATTGGTGAAAAGTCTAAAGATATTTACAGTTTGCTGCGGAAAAAAGAAGTTTGTTCTGTTGATTGATGATTTATGGGAGAAAGTTCATCTGGAGAAAGTCGGAGTTCCCATCCCGAGAAGGCAAAATGGTTCGAAGATTGTTCTCACTTCACGGTCTGTGCTAGTTTGCAGAGTGATGGGGGCAAAACAGTTGATCAAGGTGGAGAGATTGCCACTAGACCAAGCATGGCAACTGTTTGAGGACAATGTTGGAAAAGAAACCGTTTCTGCTGATCCAGATATCGGTCCCATTGCAGAAAAGGTTGCTAAAGAGTGTGATGGCCTTCCTCTGGCTCTTATTGTGGTTGCTCGTGCTATGGCTAGCAGGAGGACAGCTAAAGAATGGAGATATGCTCTCCAT
Organism: Euphorbia pulcherrima; assembly: GCA_947683365.1. Lineage (NCBI taxonomy): Eukaryota > Viridiplantae > Streptophyta > Magnoliopsida > Malpighiales > Euphorbiaceae > Euphorbia > Euphorbia pulcherrima. Next base: position 15,016,002 of record CANTUS010000016.1, read on the forward strand.
GACTTACAGAAATCAGCTTCAGACTTGCAAGGTATTAAAGATGAGTTATATGCTCGATTGAAGCTTAGCTACGATAAATTGCCTGATGATAAATATAGAGCTTGTTTCATTTACTGTGCCTTGTTCCCCGAAGATTACAAAATTAATAAGGATGATCTAGTAGCTTACTGGATTTCTGAGAAATTTGAATTTGATAACGACGGAGGACATATTACTCGAGCTAAGGGACATCAAATCGTTCGTGATCTTGTCAATGTTTGTTTGTTAGAAGAAGAAGGCAAATATGTGAAATTGCATGATATTATTCGTGACATGGCTTTGTGGATATCATGCGATATTGACAAGAAGACATATAACTTCTTGGTGCAAGCTGGTAAAAAGATAAACAAAGCGCCAGATGCCAAGGAATGGAAAGGGGTGAGAAGAACATTGATGGAAAATTACATCCGGGATCTTCCAGAAGTTTCTTTGTGTCCTGACCTTCGAACTTTGCTTCTATGTGACAATCCTCGCTTATACGAGATCAATGCTAGCATCTTCCAGTATTCTCGTGCTCTAACAGTTCTTGATCTGTCGAACACTAGAATACCAGTCTTGGCAATGGGAGTCACGAAACTCTACTCGTTGCAATATCTCAATCTATCTCGCACATGGATACAGCAATTGCCACTAGAACTGAGAAGACTGAGGAGGCTGATATATTTGAACTTGGAGCATAATGATTTACTCGGTATGATTCCAAAAGGAGTTTTATCTAGTTTCTTAAATCTGCAAGTTCTAAGAATGTTTCGCTCCGGTTTTTTCTACGGTGGAGAGGATGACAATATATTGTCCGACAGCAAAGTGCATCTTGAAGAAATGCAGAATCTGAAATATTTGGATGTGGTGAGCATCACAATTCGATCAAGTGAGGCTTTGGGGCTCTATTTCAGCACTGAAAATGTGCAAAGTTGCACTCAAGCTCTGTCCCTCGAGTGCGTAGGTGGTCCAGATTCGAAGGCCATCGAGTTTTCCCCGACGGAGGAAATGCACCAACTGGAGACACTGCAAATCAGTGCTAATGAGCACTTGGAAAAAATGAATTTCATTTCGAATTTCATCTTTAGAAGCCTTCGAGAAGTAGTTGTGGAGTATTGGCCCTGTGTGAGTAACTTGAACTGGCTATCACGGGTGCCTAATTTGGCAGTTCTGAAGGTTGCAGTTTGTGATAAAATGTTGGAAATAAGTGACTGAGGTTGCAGTTTGTGAAAAAATGTTGGAAATAAGTGACTATCCAATGACATTTGCGAAACTCGAGGTCTTGGAATTGGAGGGTCTGCCACAGCTGAGGAGGATATGCTACAAAGCATTATCATTGCCATGTATAAAGAGGATTAGGATACTTGATTGTCCATTGCTGAAGAAGATTCCATTAAACACTGACATACTGTAGGTGCGCAAAATTGTGATTGAAGGAGGGGAGCAATGGTGGAAGAACTTGGAATGGAATGATTAAGCTGTCAAAGATGCGTTTCAATCATCCTTCAGACCTTATCTGGCAAGAACAAGAATCTGTAGAGCTCCACATCATTATTATGATATATGGAGCTCATATTATTCTCGAATCCTTTTCTGGTATTCTTTCCTTGCTCAAATTTTCTGAGTCTTCTTTTGTATTTTACCACCTGAGTGCCACAGTTGTGCTCTTAGTTCTGTTTACTTGATTGATACAAAGTAAATGCTGTGTACTGTGTATTATTTGTAAGTTTTATTTCTCTTTTGAAAGCGGATTATTGTCCAAACACAAGAATCTGTCCATGTATTTTCATATATCAATGATGAATGTTCTGCTTCTTCAATAATCTATTGTTATTCTTTGTGGCGTCTGATTGTTTCCGAATTGAAATTTATTGCCATTGATTTGTTCCTATTTTGCGTAGAACTGAAGGAAAGTTTTTTTAATGACAGAATGAACTTTTCTTTTGGTTGCCCAACTGGTTCACCGGAGCTTTGCTCCGACTACATCCAGATCCGATCCGGGTCGCGCACCCAACAAGGATTTTCTGCCTTCACTAAGACTCGAACTCGAGATCTTGCTTAAGTGATATCAAGCTGCTTACCACCTGGACCAACCCTTACTAGTGACAGAATGAACTTTAAGTGAACTATTGTGTATGCATTTGTTATGCTGAGCACAGTTTTTGGTTAATACTGATGCTATTTTATCATGAAATTGTCATCTTTACAGGATTTTATTTGAAACCAATTCATGCAGAACTTCTCCGCTGGCTGGGTTTTACGGGGAGGTCCCGATTTTTTAATGTGGTTTTTGACCTCTCATAAATTTTTGTGCTTGTATTGTGTTTATGGGTCAACATATTCTGCTGTTCAGCTAGGTTTGAAGTCTGGTAGTTTATTCCCACTTGCAATTTGAAAATTCCATTGGATTCTCTGCAAGTTGCATTTTATGAATGTTAAGATAAGTTGAGAAAACGATTAGTTTGCAATTATGGTTTTGAAATCACTAATAGTTAGTCTTGTTTTGGACAATATGCCCATTGTTTTAAGACAAAGACTGTTTTAGTTTCACAAGATATTTTTTCATGATAAAAAGATAAACTTGTGTTTATAAATATATTTACTTAAATATAACAGGACAAAAAAAACACTAAATTCAAGAAAACTGGAAAATTATTCAGGATAACTCAAGCTACTTAAATTTTTACTGATATCAAACTTTTTTTTAGTACCGTACTCCCTCCATCTATAAGATATTATCCATTTAACCGAATTATTAAAATCAATGAAAAATTTATTACACAGCTAAAATGACTAATTTATCTTTTACTAAATTCTCTTTCTTCTTAATTACTATTTATAATTTTAACAATACATAATCTCTCTCATATTTAATACAAGGACAAATTAGAGAAAAAATTGTACAAAATGCATTGATAATCTAAATTGACAACAGAGAACTAATAAAATGATTAAAAAGACTAATTTCTAGATGGAGAGAGTAGTTTTCAAGAGCTTTTCCTAGATTTTGAGGTTTGAGATTGAGAATTGACCCATCAATTTTCACAAGCTTGATCGCCAATAGAAGACATTACCTCCATGCCTAACAACACTATACAGATCATCAAAATCTTTTTCTATTCCTGTTCCACATGTCATCGCGGATTACTATCCTCACACAGTCACATGTTAGTAGATATGCCTATTTTTATAGGCTGGTACTTATTTCATGGACTTCAACAATAGAATGTTACCCTAAAAATGATTTCGAAAAAATATTTAAATCAAATTTTTTTTTATATTTACAAGTATCTTTATTGAATAATCTTGTTTAGGGCTTAATAACAGTGAACGCACCTCACCCCTTCCAATAAATATATTTAATGAAATTTAAACATTATTCTTCTCCAACTTACTTAGCCCAAAATTATACCCAATGAAGCAAATATGTTGTTAGTTGGGAATTAAATGAACTGTGCATTGCTGCCAATTTCAACAAATTGTTTATTGCAATTGGCAGGCAATGCACAGTTCATTGCCTCCCTCCCTCTCTAGCTCTTTTTTATTTTTAGGTTTTACCCTTTGGATTTCAAACCAAAAAAATACATATTGTAAAAAAAATTATATTATAGGTGCATGGTTAAAGAATAAATATTTAAAAGGAGTAAATTTAATCAAAATATATTTTTTTTAGAGTGAAAACGGGCTGTGTCAGCCCGTTTTCAGACACATGGTGAGACCAAACCGGTCTCACCTATTTGAGTGGGTGAATTTATTTCACCCACTTCAATTTTTTCTCCACCTAAAAATTTTTACTTCATTTTATTTCCTACACTTTTCTCTCTTAATTTCAAATTTTACACTTTCATTTCTCTCAACTTTCATCATTTTCATCTCACAAAACTCTCTTCATTTTGATTTCTAATCAAATTACACTTAGTAAATTAGAAATCAAAATGAAGAGAGTTTTGTGAGATGAAAATGATGAAAGTTGAGAGAAATGAAAGTGTAAAATTTGAAATTAAGAGAGAAAAGTGTAGGAAATAAAATGAAGTAAAAATTTTTAGGTGGAGAAAAAATTGAAGTGGGTGAAATAAATTCACCCACTCAAATAGGTGAGACCGGTTTGGTCTCACCATGTATCTGAAAACGGGCTGACACAGCCCGTTTTCACTCTAAAAAAAAATATTTTTGTTAAATTTACTCCTTTCAAATATTTATTCTTTAACCATTGACCTATAATATAAATTTTTTTTTGCAATGCATTATTTTGGTACCAAATCCTTTACCTTTTCATTATTCTGATTTTTAATTTTTTATTTAAATTATAAAAAAATTTATCATTATTGCTGTGGCCTTCCACTTTACCCCATTCCATCTTTTCTCATTTTCACACTTTTTTCTCTGCTTCTCAATCTCAAATCTCAACTTCATTAATCCATTTCATTTCATATTTCCATCACTCAAGAGTCAACGCTGCCTCGCCCGATCCGGCATCTACACCGATACCGGCGCAAGTAGCAGTGCGGGGAACAAGGCTGAATCCTTCTCTTCCATGGCCAGAGGAAAACTCTGGGATGAGCTGTTCGCTGTTCTTGGTGAAGAACATGATGAGTAAAACTCAGCAGCACACTACCAGAACTGCTGATCTGTAGATTCCAGCACCAAAACCAATCTAACATTTCCGATATGTCTCGATCAAAGATGGAGGAGGTGTGGAGATGGGTGATGGATGAAGATGTGATGATGATCGGCATATACGGAGTTGGCGGAGTTGGTAAAACCACACTTCTCAAACAAATCTACAAGAAGCTAATGAATTCTCCCCATGGCAATTTTGATACTGTCATCTGGGTAACCGTATCGCAAGATTTGTCCAGAGAGAAGATCCAGGATGATATCTGGAAGAGAATAGCCGTTTTCGATATGGAATGGCTTGACATGACTCTTGAACAGAAAGCTGAAGCCATTCGTCACGTATTGTCGGAAAAGAAGTTTGTTCTGCTTTTGGACGATTTGGGACAATCTTTCGACCTTACAGAACTCGGGATTCCTTGTCCAGAACCACACCATAATGATCTTGATATGTTGTCCTTTAAAAAATTTGAAATGAGACTCAAACTTAACCAAATCGAGCTTGGCCCATCGAGAAAAAACAAGTGCAAGGTAATATTGACAACACGTTCTGAGGATGTGTGCAGAGAACTTGGCACTGAAGAAGCTACTATACATATGGAAACACTCGATTGGGAACACTCTTGGAAATTGTTCAAAGAAAAGGTTGGGGAAGATAAACTTGTCGATCCTAAAATTCACGAGCTGGCTCAAGTTATTGCGTCAAGGTGTCGAGGCCTACCTATGTTGCTTTGTACTGTTGGCCGTGCCATGGCAAGAAGGACGACATATGATGAATGGTTAGGCGCTGCTAATCGCATACGAGCAGTTGCTAAAGGCGACACAGAGCATGTATTTCAACTGTTGAAATTTTGTTATGATAGTTTCGATAGGGAGGGAAGGTGTTGTTTGTTGTTCTATAGTTTGTTTCCTGAGGATTTTACTCTCCCTAAGAATGAGTTGATTGATTTTTGGATTTGTCAACAACTTTTAGGCCATTTCGACATTGAGGCGAATGTTCTAGAGTTAGGATACAAGACTTTAGATGGACTAATTGGAGCCTCTTTGCTAGAAGAAGAAGACGTCAATAACATCAAATTGCTGGATTTGGTTCGGGATTTCGCTTTACAAGTGGAAACTCGACCTATAATGTTCAGAAGTCCGCCTTTTGTACCAGCACCTGAGAACATGAAAGTCGGATGGGCCATACCAATGAGAAAGTCCATTCAGGATATTGCTTCTCTTCCAAACAATTTCCTCACCTTCTTAATCAAACACAATCCTTTCATCATTATCGAAGATCCAATTGATATATTCCCAGAATGGGGTTCCACTGAATCCTCGTTCGTTTTCCAATTTTTAACGACTTTAGATTTATCAAATAGTTGGGTGGAAGAAATACCAGGAGAGATTGGGCTATTGGTTTTGTTGGAGTATCTTAATATGTCAAATACATGGATAGACCAACTACCAGTTGAGGTGCGAGCATTGGTTAAGTTAAAGTGCTTAAATTTGGAGCATTGTGAACAACTTCGGGTGATTCCTAAGAAAGTGATATCGAGCTTGTTTTCTTTACAAGTACTCAAAACGTTTCGGTGTGGATATTCTGTGGAGAAAATAGAAGATAATATTCTGTCTGCTACACATATGGATATAGATCCAATATTTGATCTGAAACATTTGAAAGTATTAAGTATCACTATAACTAGTGTCGATGCTCTTCGTAAATTTTTTAGCAGTCATAGATTGTTAAATTGTACTCAATCTCTATCACTCGAGATCTTTTGGGGCTCACAATCTCTTGACATTTCACCTATAGCTAATATGAAGAATCTTCTTACATTTGAGATTCATCAAGTTGAGGATTTGCAAGAGCTTAACGACTTCCCCTGCTCTTTCGAGTTTGTAAGGGAAAGAAGCTTTGAAAAGCTCCAAGAAATAACTATAGAGAAGTGTTCAAGTTTGAGGGAGTTGACATGGGTTATTTTAGTTCCGAATCTCAAAATATTTACGGTGAAATGTTGTGATGAAATCGAAGAGATAGTTAGCTATGGACGAATGGGTGAAATGTATCGAAATGGGAAAGACTTGGAGCCGTTTGGGAAACTCGAAACTCTTGTGTTAGAGAGTTTGCCAGAATTAAAGAGCATATTTTGGAAAGCTTTGGCATTTCGGCACCTCGAGAAAATGGAAGTAAAAGATTGCTATTCGCTTAAAAAGCTTCCATTAAATTGTGATAGTGCAGAAAACAATGAAGTGATAATTGAAGGAGAAGATGACTGGTGGATTGAAGTTGATTGGGAAGATGAAGCTACCAAAGATAATTTCTTACATTGTTTTAGGGCTGTGGAAGGATGATTGATTGTTTTGAAGCTTATTACTTGTAATTTAAGTTTTAAAAATTAAGTTTACTTAATTGTTCAACTTTTTTTTTACCTTTCTGCATCATTTTATTACATTATTAATAAAAATGTTTCTCTCTTGTAAATTAATATGATTTTTCTGTATCGGTTCGTAGACACTCTCCGTCTCTAGTTTCGTCAATTGTGTGTTTGCAAACATTCTCTTTTGAATGAATTCAATTCATTTTATGAATTCAATTTTAAAATTCTGCAGCTAAAATGATTTTAAATGAATTAAATTTATAAGAAAAGATTGTTTCCAATTGGATGACAGTGAATGTTAAGAACTTGGTGTTATTCTCTTATGAATTGAATTTTGTATGTTTTTTTTCTATGTAAAATGACTTTGTATATAACTGTAGAAAGAAAGGCTTAAAACGCCCAGCAAAAACGTCAACTACACAAGAATCAATCCAATGGCCCAGCAATAACCCCTATAATGTATTCTATCGAATAATCCCCTTTCATCAATTGTTTTAACTCTGTCGCTATACATGAAAACTCTACAATATTGAATTTAGTAAGATTGGTAATGCGTTTTGATATAGTAATTTAGAGTCCTACTTACTAAACTAATTCTTAATTACATTTCTACCTTCATTACAATTTCTAAATTTTCTTTTCTTATATTTTATTTTTCATACCGTTAATTTTTTCGACATACCGCTTTAGATCCTTTTGTTTGTCTTTTTTTTTCCTCTTTGAAACTAGAACCATGATGACATACTTTTTTTCAAACTTTTTTATGGTAACTATTTCGAATTAGTTGTCTTATAGTTATGTTATAGTTATACTACAGCGCACGTATAGTTATCCTATAGTTATCTTATAGTTGTCTTGTAGTTACCTTTATATCGCATTTTGTAATTGTCTGAAACATATTATAAGTAAAATTAACAAAAACAAAGTAAAAATATAACAAAATTACGTCAATTTGATAGAACTATAAGATAACTATAAGCTAACCATAACGTGCGATATTGGATAACTAGCACATAACTATAAGATAACTTATTTCAAATACAAACCTGGAAAAAGTTCGGAAAAAGTATATCATCATGGATCTAGTTTCGAAGAGAAAAAAAAGACGAACAAAAAACACTAGAACGATATGTCAAAAAAATTAACGGTTTGTGAAATAAATGCAAAATAAAAATAAAATAAAGTGAAAAAGGGTGGAATGTAAAATGGTTATTTAGAAAGCTTGTAAAGTTATTTTTAATAGAATATTATTTGAAATGTAATTTGATAATTAGTTTTGCAAAAATTTGATCTGATGATAATCAATTCGTAGCTGCAAAATCCCTCAACAGAACTCACAAAGCCAAAGAATTTTGGATGTTTGTTAGAAGAAGAGGGCAAATGTCTTAAATTGAAAAATATGATTCGTGATATGGCTCGTGGACATCATGTGATCTTGAGATGAAGAAATATAAATGATGGCAATGCATATAAAACCCTAATACTAATAAGGTCCATGAAGTCCACTCAAGGAACTTATCCATCAAGTTAAGAGGATAGGAACACATGTCAATCATCCAGACATTCCTTAACTCCTAAGGTCGGACACGTGGCAACCATCCAAGGGACATTATCCCCTATATAAGGAATAAGGGCACGTATCCCCAGGTAATTCAACACATGCAACTTACCTCTTTTAGTAACATCTACGTCATCCCCCCATGCCATACTAACTTAAATGCCGGAGAGGCCACGTCAGACACCCAATCTGGCTCTCTAATGAGCTATTGTCTGTGCAGGTATCTCGATCTAGGAAGCGTCAAGCCGATCATGTGCCCCGAGTCCCATGACATCAAATTGGTGCGGTGAGAGTGGATCGAACACAATGATCCGGTTTATTCAGTTTGAAGAACTTGCATCTTTCTCTTTTAAGTTCCCATAGTTGGTAGTAGCAATGGAAGATTCAACAAGGAAAAAGCCCGCCCTGAAGCCAACATTGACCAAGGTCGATACGAAAAGGGCCCCAAGGTCAACAACTGAGTTAATGACACCTCCAAAAATGGTTGATGCATCGGGTAAAGAAATCGAGAATATCGCATTAGGGCCGGAGTTTGATGCTCAGATAGAAGCAATGGTGGCAAAGCCCGACACCTCAGACGATCTTAAAATACTGGTGACAATGACAAAGCAAGTCATGTACAAGATGGGCCGCATGGAGCATTCGGTGAACACCCTAAATGCATAGCGCATTGCCACAGAGGGTAAGGTCATTAACCTAGAGCGGAGAGCTATGACATCGGCCCAATCTAGATCCGCCTCGAGAGGGTTTCAAAACCTCAAGAGGCGTGTGACGTATGAGCGAAGCCAGGAAGACAGTGCTCTTTCAACCCCTACAGCCTCGGATCTTTAACCTGAGCTGAGTCCGCAAGAGCCAGAGTCCTATCGGTCAGGTAGAGGACCAGTAAAATTGTGACTCTCAGACCATGACCTAGAGCAATTGCAGTAACGAAGGACTATACCAACTTCACTCGCCCGCATGAGCGCAAGTCAGGCCAGAAAAAATAAGAGACAAGGAAAAAGCCTTGGTGCGGCTCCCCAAATACATCTGTCAACTCATCAATGAAAGAACCCAGAAGGTTGACGACCAGATCTGACCAAACCATAGCCTCCAAATAGGAGATTGAAGAAATTGAGAAAAACTTAGCCCCAAAATGGGTAGGCGATGTGATGAAAAATGTGAAGGCGCTCCTCGCAGACATGGGAATGGAGCCGGCCATCTCTGAGATTAAGGACACAGAATCACTATTCTCCCCTAAGATTTTAAGGGTTGAATTCCCCAAAAGTTTCAAATGGTCGAAGTTACGGGGACTATAACGGCACTAGCGACCCGACCTTTCATGTCAAGAATTTCAGGCAAAAAATGGCAACCACCAAGGCGACTGATGCGATGCTATGTAAGATCTTTCCAACGACCCTCGAGGAACCGACCACTTTCTATTTTGAGAATAAAAAACCAGGATCGATCATAAACTTTAAGGCAATGATAATAGACTCCCTCTTGTACTTCGTAACATCGATCCCACCTTATAAGACTATTCAAGATTTACAATTGATGAAGCAAGGTCGAAATGAAACACTGGGAGATTTTGTGGAACGATTCCAAAGGGCGACCCTCGAGGTAAAGGGGTGCAGCGTCGACGTCACCACTGATATACTAGCAAGCAATTGTAGAAACGCTGACCTTAAAAAGGATTTGCTCACAAGAAGACTAAAGAGCTTGGCACTGATTGTGTAGAAGGCACGTGAGTGGGTAACTTACAAGGCCTATGAGAAAGGGACATCGATGCACGAGCATACAAGCCGACAGTCGAGTCCGCACCGGTCTAATAAGCTACCACCGAGGCCCCCCAAGTATGAATACAAACATTGTGATCTCCCTAAGGACATGATTCCATTGAGAGTAGATCGAAAGGAAGTGTTGTATTGGATAGAGAAGAATCAACAGTAGATCGAATACCCACCAAAGATAAAGCGACCGTTAAAGCCAGGCACCTATTGCGACTTCAAAAAATCAAAGGGCAACAACACCGAGGATTGTCGGCATTTAGCCATCGAACTCAACAAGAGGGCAGCCGAGGGGAAACTTGATCATTTTTTGGCAGGACCGCGACCGCATCGATAACAAGAGGAAACGACAGAAAGGCATCAAGCTGCTTCCACTGAGGGAGCAGCCAATCCCCCTAGCTCGGTGAGGAGTTATTAAATGATTTGCTGCGGACTAACATCGAAGAAATGTAAAGCATCACCGGTCAATAACACCGGTCTAGATAGAGGGATGTACTATTCCTTCACCCGTGTACCCAAACCTGCCCCACATCTGGATGCACTGGTAGTTAAAATGGAGATCGAGGGGTTCCTTATAAAAAGATTACTGATAGACACCAGCAGTTTGATCAATCTGATGACCCGCTCCACGTATGATGCCCTTGGATTGGACCCAAACAATCTCAAAGTCGGTCAGGACCCAATCTTAGGCCTAGGCGGCTGTGCAGTCAAGGTTATAGGGTTGGCCATACTATAAATCACTAGAGGACATGATTTGATCAAATGGAAATCGCAGGCCGAGTTTGTGATTTTGGATATGCCCTTGGCATACAACATTATTCTAGGAAGGCCGATCCTAGCTGAGTTCGAGGAAGTGGTCAACTTATGCTACCTTATGATGAAAATTCTAACCAGGAAAGGAATGGCAACCATTAGAGGCAGCCAGAAGATGGCACAAGAGACATACCTTGCTTTAATACAGGCCAAGCCGACCCATCAGGCTGAAGAAAATCTGCCAGATAAGATCGAGCCACAAGGTAAGTTAGAAACATTACTCCTAAGCTAAGATAGGAAAGTATTTATCTTGGATGACTTGAACCCCCAAGCAAAGTCCAGCCTGATCGAGGTTCTCAGGAGGAACGAAAACTCATTCGCCTGGTTAGAGGCCGATGTCACAGGGGTCGATCCTAGAGTCATGGAACACAAGCTAAATGTCAAATCAAAAGCCAACCCGGTCAAACAAAAGCACAGGAACCACGGTCCGGAAAAGTATCGTGCCATCAAGGAAGAGGTGAAAAAATAATTGAAGGCAGGTCATATTAGGGAGGTTGGGTACCTCGATTAGATAGCAAATGTAGTTTTGGTCAAAAAGCCTAGTGGGGCGTATCGAATTGCTATAGACTTCACTAATCTGAACAAAGCCTATCCAAAAGGCAGTTATCCGTTGTTGCCCAACATCGACTCCCTAGTAGATGCAACTGCGGGTTACGAGTCTTACTCCACCGTGGACATAAAAGTGGGGTACAATCAGATACCCATGGCCAAGGACGACATGGAAAAGACTTCATTCATAACCCATGAAGGAATGTATTATTATAAAGTCATGCCATTTAGATTTAAAAATAAGGGTGTGACCCACCAGCGCCTGGTCAATAAAATATTTGAAGGCAAGATCGAGGATACGGTGGAGTTATATATCGATGACATGATCATCAAAAGCAAGACAACCGATGCACACTCGGTCGACCTCGAAGAGGTGTTGCACATCTTGAACCAGTATAAGTTAAAGCTGAACCTGAAAAAGTGCACTTTCGGCAAGAGGTAGGGAAGTTTCTAGGATTTTTAATCTCCCACCGAGGGATAGAGGCAAACCCCGACAAGATCAGAGTAATAATGGAATTTGAGCCTCCCAAGACTGTGAATGATGTACATAGGTTGAACGGTAAGATCAATGCCTTGGGTCGATTCATATCATGCTCAGCCAGGAGATGTATGCCTTTTAACGTGGCAAAGAATTTCACATGGACCGATGAGTGTACCAAGGCGTCCGATAATTTAAAATAGTTCCTCTCCTCGCCACCACTACTAAGCCGACCCACCTACATCAGCACCTCTGAAGAGGCGCTGGGAATGGCCTTGGTTAGGGAGGAGAAGGTAGAGCAGTACCCCACATATTATTGCAGTAAAGTCCTCAGGGATGTTGAGCTAAGATACCTCCGTCTCAAAAAAGCTGCCTATGATGTCATCAATGAGTCTTAAAAGCTGAGGCACTACTTCTAATATCACACGATTGTGGTCTAAACTGACCTGGGTTTGAAAAAAGTTCTCCAAAGACCAGAGACGTCCGGCATATTAGCAGAATGGGTAGTGAAATTATTAGAGTTCGAAGTCAGGTTTGAGCCAAGGAAAGCGATGAAGGCTCAAGCATTAGCAGATTTTGTATAAGAGGCCCCATCGCCCGAGCCTGCCACATTGCTGGAGGAGACGTGGAAAGTTTTTATTGAAACAACCCAATACATATACTTCTCACAATGTATAAATAGTAATCACATATAAATTAAATTTTTTTCTTTCTTATAATCACTTATATTTATAGTATATATAAACATTTATGTTTAAACTAATACTTCATTTATATGTATAGATACATAACAAAAACCACACCTCGACCACCATCTATACTATATGCTTGTCATGTGAGGAGAGGAAACGAGATGGAACATAACCAGCCAATCTTTCTTCCATGATATCTATAAGTAGTGAGCTTCTAGTATAAACTTTATCACCTCTAAAAAATTTAGCGCTTTATATGAGGCGCAACTCAGTGAATATAAATAATCTATGAATTTTGCAAATCACATATACATACACATTTGAAAGGTCAACTTGTAGGCATTCAAATATGATTATGTATAATTCATTTATTTATTTATTGTGACATTACCAGCCAAGCCATTGCCCTGGGAACATGCAACATATAACATATGATTTCGCTGGCCAGCATGTAAACATGTGGGTGACCTTTTGGTCCATATAGGCAAGTGATCCATGTGGGTGACCATATAGGTCCAGATAATCCATGTGGTTGACCATATAGATCCATATAACAGAACATGTATCGCAATGTCTAGACAGGTATGTCATAACTTCTCTTTATATTCGATTTAATCATGTGCAATGCATATGTCACATAAATCACATTTAGTTCACAAGTGTCATATATCATATATCACATTAACAATTATAATATATAAATTTCACATAACTAACTTATCGAAGTGTAATTTATCACATACATATAATCAAATAATTCACTTGCACAATCTACACAATTCATATAACACAAATCACCCATCATCTACGTATAACCATATAATTTTCTTACATGTATCAACACAATTCCAATACAATTGCGTATCAATTTCAAATACACATATCAATTCAATCAATACATCAACACATTCCACACATAAATTCATATAATATTTACACTCACAGATTATCCAAGCTAATTCTCTCGGAACGATTTGGACTTTCTCCGGAATCTCTTCATTGTTTTTAGCTCCTATAATATACATATTTATATATCAAACATACATATATACATCTTATATCCTTTTGTAAATATATACAGACTAATATAAACTAGAATAGAATTACTATCTCTATGACCTTACTGACTATAATTAATCCTATCTCTCAAAGTGCTCAACCAAATGACCTGATTCTAGTTTCATTTTACTCTTAACTCATAGCTTTATAACATATCAAAATTTCATAATTTTTTTTATCACTTTTCCATTTATTATGAATTTTATATTTTGAAGTCTAATTCTGTATTGTTTTGCCTGCACTTAGAACTATTGTTCTTATGACCTCACTTTACTTCAAAATTTATAACTTTCAACTTACTTACTCAAATGTGCTGATTCTTCTTTTGTTCAATTCCTAATACACAATTACATAACATAATAAAACCTTAAAATTATCAAAGCCTTATACAATTTATAGTGAATTTTCCTTCAATGCCCTGTCAACCTTGCTTAACCTGGATAGCAGCATAGTAAAATGACCATAACTTTCTATAAACATTATGAATTAACCTGATGTTTTTTCCTGCTTAAACTATACAAATAAGGGAATAATATATAAAAAAATCAGAATTTTCTAAGTAGTATAATAATCTCAGATTAATTTCAAATCTCACCTCATATCTTTGATCATCCAATTCTGGACACTTCATCTTATAAAAATCATAGTTATTGATCCACTCATCTAAAAATCCCCAAATTTTACAGAAATGACCTAGAGATGTAGAGTATCAATTCATCTTTTTGCCATAACCTTAAATTCTATCTCTAACATCTCGAAAATCATATTACTAAACCATAGACATACCTGATTTCTTCCTTCTCTCTATTTCTCTTCTCTTCTCTTCTCTAACTCTCTCTCTCTCTCTCTCTCTCTCTCTCTCTCTCTCTCTTACGTGTGTGTGTGTGAGAATTTGTAAGGATGAGAGTTCTCATCCTAATCCTACCTCTTTTCTCATATATATCTACACTTACTATATATTCCAACTATACCCCTTTTAACATACCATTATTACATTAATAATAATAATAATAATAACTATTTATAAAAATATATCATGTGTAACTAATATATTTATAACTATATATATTTATATATTATAACTATACCTTTATACTTGTCCCCAATACCAGAACAATAATACTAATAAACAATACCGATATTTTATCTATTAAATCACTTTATATCTATAACATTACTATACTTATTTCTTAAAATTCTATAGTTCTATAATTTAGTATCTAAACATTAAAATATGGTATTTTCTATCACCAAGTAACTATTTTTTTAACTAATTAATTTCTTATAATTATAACATGTAAAATATTAAATAATCTAATTTCATGACATCTAATGGATGTTTACAAATGCAATTATAATGTATGTACTGGTATGTCACATTTATTGATGGAAGTTCGACCCAAGGACAGGGGGGCATTAAAGTGCATATGCGAGGCCCAAACGGAATAGTCATTAATCAGGCGGCTAGACTCTCCTTCGCTGCAACAAACAATGCAGTCGAGTAACTGGCATTCATCCTCGTCCTACAGTTGATCGAAGCAATATAGCCGGACTGAGCTTATGTCTTCAGCGACTTAAAGCTCATTGTCAATGAGTTGGGGGAGGATATGCAATGAAAGATGCGACAATACAGCAGTACCTTGTCCTGGTGTGAGCGCTTATCAGCAGGATAAAGCAGACAAGAACAAAGGAAGAAATTCAACACATATCGCGAGCTCAGAATGCTGAAGTTGATAAGTTAGCAAAGGCAACATCGGATCCTAGTAGGGATAACCTCATCCATTGCACCATTGGAAGCATTGACCGACCTAGCACTAGAGGGAGCGAGGTCCTGGTTATTCTGGGCGAAACCGAGCCGATGGAGGAATGGTACTCCTCGATATAGAGATACCTAAAAGATTCCATCCTTCCAGATGAATTTGAGGCATAGAAAATTGTTAGAAAATCATTCCGATATTTGATCCTGGGCAATCACTTATACCGGCGATCATTCAGCCACCCATGGAAGAAATGCCTCGGAAAGAGAGATGCTGACTATATCTTGCATAAAATCCGTGAAGGTATCTGTGCAGGCCATAAAAAAAGGACGCCGTAGTCAGAAAGGCTAAGCTACAGGGTTTCTACTGGCCGACGATGGAGCTAGATGCCAAAGAGTTTATAGAAAAATGTGAGCCGTGCCAAGCATATGCTAAGAACATCAGAGCACCACCCATAGAAATGATTGCTATCCGAGCAGCCTGGCCTTTTTCCACGTGGGGGATGGATATAGTCGGACCTCTACATGTGGCACAATACCAGAAAAAATGGATCATCATCGCGGTCAATCACTTCTCAAAATGGGTCGAGGCCGGAGCTATATACACAATCTCATCTAATCAAGTCATACAGTTCTCCAACAAGAGTATTATCACCAGGTTTGGTATACCACATACCCTGATAACGAACAACGACACGCAGTTCAACTGTGAAGCATTTAAAGCATACTACAGTAGACTTAGAATCAAGCTTCGATTCTCCTCTGTGTCGTACTGCCAATGTAACGGCATGACCGAGGTAATAAACAGAACGATCATGGAAGAAATCAAAATAAGGGTACTCAAGAGCGGATCAATCTAGGTTGATGAGCTGTAAAATCTCCTTTTACCCTATCGAACCACGCCAAGATCCACAATAGGATAAACACCCTTCTCCTTTTTGTACGAAACTAAGGGCATGGTGCCAGTTGATATAGGCACCCCCAGCGAAAGAGTGTCGCACTATATCAGCCCCACCAACAACAACAAAAAGCTAAGGTCAAATTTAGATGACCTAGAAGATGCAGAGATCGAGCATACGCTAAAATGGCTGCCTACAAGCAGAGGGTTGCATCTGCCTTTAACAAAAAGGTAAAACCCCGAAGCTTCCAACTAGGAGAGCTCGTGCTCTGTTCAACTAAAGCATCAAGATCAAGCACATGTCAAGGTAAGCTTGGTGTAAACTGGGAAGGCCCATTCGAGATCAGCTAAAAAATTAGGCTCAATACGTACAAACTTCAGGATATGGAAGGGAAGATTTTGCCCCGAACATGGAATGTTATGGCTTTAAGAAAGTTCTTCGTCAGGGAGTAGACCATCCAACGGTTATAGTAGTTTTATTTTCAATAAGTGTTAGCGTCAGTCCTATATGAGTCAGTCGTTCTTGTCTTTATGTTGTTTGGGTCAGTCCTATATGAATGTAAGTCTTAGAGTTGGTTGTTTATAGTTTCTAGCGTCGGTCTAAGTGTTAGCATGTTTTTATTTGGATGTACTCCTCGGTGTATTTTATTGAAAGATTCAGAGTTTAATCAGCTTATCTTCAAAAGTTGCATAAATCCGACATGTAATGAGCGAGGCAACCCCGAGCAGGGTTCCCCCTTACAGTAAGAGAATAAATGCACAAATTCAACATATAACGAGTGAGGCAACCCCAAGTAGGGTTCCCCCTTAAAGCCGAAGCTCAAGAGGATTGTTCATAGATCAACTTAATAAAATTTACACATCTTTAGGGGACTGAGACAAAACAACATCCAAAGATCCGAGGTAGCATACGAGTGATAAAAAATAACTTCATCTTCATCTTCTTCGTCCTTGCCTTGCTCGCCCTCATCTTCTTCATCGACTTCCTCTTTACCACCCCCGAGGCTGAACAAACGAACATCCTCAGACCAGGGTGTCAATTTAGCATCAGCCTTTGGCTCGAGAAGGAGAGCCAAGTCATCTAGCTCCGAAGCATGGCATCTAAATTTCTCTTTCAAATTATAAAGGAAATTGGAGCAGTAGTTGACCTTATAATGCCGCATCCGATCCTACGCTACCAAATCCTTCTTCTGAAAGTGGTGCTTCAGAGCCTTGTTACGCCTCTTGTAAAAATTACGGCTCTCTCTGATCTTTTCTAGATTATTTATGGTTATACCAGTCTCACCCTTCAGCTTCTGAACCTCGGCCCCACGGCACACTTATCTTTCTTTAAGGCATCCAGCTTCCCCGTATATTTTTGTTCGATCTCCTTAGCCGTAGCGACTGTAGACTCTTGAAGAGGCTTCAATTCCTGCTCTTTCTTCAGGACCCTTATCTTACAATCGTCCCTCTCCCTCGAGATTATAGTGAGCTTAGTATTGAGGTGCTTCCTCGAGCCTTGAAGAGCATCAATCTCCCTATCCTTTCCCACATAGACCTCGGTCAGATAGACCACGTCAGACAAAGCCTATGCCAAAGCAACTAAACTTCTGGCCAGGGAAAGCAAAATAAGAAACAATTGCCAACAAGAGAAAGACTTACAGAGATAATATTGGCCTGATGGTAAAAAGCATGTTGACCGACCTTCACCTTTCGCTGTCTCTCCACATCCGATGGGAGACACGTAAAGCTAGCAAAGTCCCGAATAACCAAGTCATTCTCTAGCTTCATGTCCGGACCGACAGTTAACTTCCACAGCTGAAAATAAAGAAGCACGGACATAAGTAAAAGAAAGGGGAACGTAAGAAATGATGATTATCTTACATCGGTTAGTGATATATATATATATGCCCTGGTTAGGTGCGAGAGTAGTCTCTCCGGCACCAGTCACCTCTTTTGCCTTCCCACTAGCACTTAGCCTCAGCTTCTTTGACCTTAGAGCTTTATCGGTCGCTTCCTGGTCTGAATCAAGACAGATAGCATTAGCCAGGCTCTTGTTAACAGCCTCGACCCGATTGGTCATATCAACGACCCCATTAAGGTCGGGAGATGGAATTAGTTCTACTCCCGTCGCCATAGCGACATCCCTTGAACCCTTTTTAGGAGCAGGTCGATGGGGAGTGGACTGAGCCGGCCCTATCAAGTTTCCCTCTTCGGCCACCACAGTCTCAGAAACCTTACCCTTCCTTGACTTCCTTTTCTTGGGCTTCGCTGCAACTTCGAGAACGTTAAAGTAATTGCTTGGTTAGACATACTTGCACATAAAAAAAAGAATAAATCAATTTTGAAAAATAAGGAAAGGCTACGATCATTACCTAGTGGAACGACAGGTTCGATGCCTCCACCTCCCTCGATCCCTGGGATAAGTTCGACTACCTCATCCTCCACCTCGATATATTTGCTATGATTGGTAGTCAATAAATGGGCAGCATTGGTCCACGTCAGCTTCAGGACCCTAATGTATGATAAATAACTCACAGTACCAGCCTGTTGTCGCTTTAGTCGACCATCGAGTCTCAATGTAGATGGATTCCCTTGCTGAGTATTCCATTTCATAAGAAAAGGCCAGTAACTGCGCCTATAAAAGGCACTTTTGGGATATATTATCTTAGTATCGGTATCCAAGTTAACCCAAAACCACTTCTTCTTGAAATCCTTCACTGAATCCTTCCGATGAACTAGCTTGTTCATCTTAAGCCGACCCCAGCACCAATACAATCAATTGCCCATCCCCTTCTGCTCTGAATGGTAAAATCGTCAGAAGATAGCACCATTGAGCCACAAATTCAGGTCCTGACATAACTTCGCAATTAGCAATAACTCCATGACAGCATTTGGAGGCACCTGCGAGGGACAAACCATAAACTCCCTTAGGATGGAGCAGATCGGCCTACTTAGAGGGAGTTAAATCCCTACTTAATGTGCTGCTCAAAGATAACAAATGCATCATGCGGTGGTACATCCATCCTATCTTCCGAGGTTGGGATGGTCCCGTATGCACCGGGATGACCAGCCAACATAACCTCTGTATAGTGGTTAACCAAGTCCTGACTGACCGATGCAAGAGTATACACCACAAATTTCGAAGACGTCACCATGGATTTGGGAACATTGTTATTCGGTTCAGGATTTATCATCTTCAAGCCAAGGTACGATGGAGAGAAAACAATTTCCTTCGTATACGCTTCCACAATCCGCTCTGCCAATTGAAAGCTGTACTACCTGTCAGAATTTTCGGATGTCCAGCCATCGACCGAGTGAGGATGATGTCGATTATAGATAACTTAAAGAGAAGGAACAAGAATAGGGATGGTTGTAGTAGGATGTGTCGACAGAGGAACCGATCCCGAAGCGAAGCCCGCGACGGAGGTCGAGGTAGTGGAGGACGAGGATGTCAAACCGGTCGAAGAGGCATCTGGCATATCCATTATAATGAAAAACAAACTTACCAATGTTGCGAAAAGCCGACGTAAGATGAGCAGAGTGAAAGAAAATGAGACGAGCGAGAAATAAGGGAGAAGGAGTTAGCTCCCTTATTTATAAAGAAAATGAGCGGCAAAATTTAAAATGTAGCCTTAAAAATTGAACTGTTAGGCAATTATAACCTAAAGAAGCCCAAGCGACTGCGTGCCCAGCACTCCGAAGTTGAAAAGACACGTGTGGAACCCACGCGTAAGTAAATGCACCAATCAAAACACAAGTAAAGAAGCTACAGATCGACCATCCATAACGGGAAAGAGCCGACCAACAAATCTAAAGAAAGCAATGGAAGCCAACCGATGCAACACATAAAGCACAACTTTATTCATATAACATAAAACCGAGCTCACAAGGCCCGATCTCGTAGCCTTGGTAAATCGATGACTACATTCACAGGATGTAAAACCGATCTCACAAAGGCCGAGCTCGTGGCCAATAAAAAAGAAAATAAAATACCACCGGAACCCCCAGAGGAAGATTCCGAGTGGTACAAAATGGAAAATTGGACGAGGACAACAGACTGAAGCGCCTTAGGTAGTGTAACCTCCGAAAGCACAAGAAAGCTGAGGCAGTACCTTTCGCCAAGGTGCGCACAAGGAAGGTTCCAATCACACCACCGACCGACGCTCAGATACTACTTCCTCCCTGGGCAAAGCCCACCACACTACGTCCGCCCTTGGACAAAGAAAAGTCTTCAAGCCGACCCGCTGTGCAAACCATCTGGAGGTCGATGCCCGATCACCCAAACATTGTGACCCATGATTGATCTACCAGATAGGGAGGAAAGGAAGGATTCCGGTAAAACCACCAGTGAGTGAATAATGAGAAATAACAGTTTACCCCACCCCTATTTATAGGGGTAGAGAGAGTAAATGCCTGCAATTAACAACAACAAATTTCAAGGCATTGGGAACACGTGAAAACAGTTGGCAGTCAAACGCCCATCTTGGAAAAATTCAAACATTTTTTTTCCTGCCCAAACTTCAGTTGACGAGGGCGATCCCCAACCAACGCATAAACTCAAAGATCGGTCATCATGCCTTCCGACGAGGCAGGGTTCACTTCAGAACCCCACCTCCATCCAAAACCTAAGTTGCTACTCGAACCCTAAAGAGTTCGAACCGACCTGAGGGGGGACATATCTGAAAACAGAGACAAAATGCGATGACACATTTTGTCCCGACCATCTTCGAAATCTCGAAATAGATCCACCATAAGCATATGACGCCGATGGTCGACCCTAAAGAGTTTACACTGACCAAGGGGGGGACATCTGATAGCAAGACATATAAAACCCTAACACTAACGAGGCCCATGAAGCCCACTCAAGGAACTTGCCCACCAAGCTAAGGGGATAGGAACACATGTCAATTATCCAGACATTCCTTAACCCCCAAGGCCGGACACGTGGCAACCATCTAAGGGACAATACCCCCTATATAAGGAATAAGGGCATGTATCCCCAGGTAATTCAACACACACAACTTACCTCTTTTAGTAACATCTACGTCATCCCCCCGCGCCACACTAACTTAAGCGTCGGAGAGGCCACGTCGGACATCCGACCTAATCCTCTAATGAGCTGTTGTATGTGGAGGTATCTCGATCTAGGAAGCATCGAACCGATCCTGTGACCCGAGTCCCATGGCATCAATAGCTTCTTGGTGCAAGCTAGTAAATAGCTCAACAAAGCACCGGATTAAATGGAAAGGGGTGAGAAGAACATATATTGATTGTCGTGTTATGTGAACAATATGTTTTCTTTTAAATTTGATAAAAAAAATAACTTGTTATAATTAAAAGAATGTTTTTAGCCGAAAAATAAAAATGAGCAGACATAAATCACGGAAGGATGATTTCGACGACAGAAATTATGGCCCCATTTACTGAAAACTTCTCGCTCTATATCATTAGTGATGTATTCATCTCCAACTCTTTTCTTTCTCCGTATCGTTTTCAATTCTTTTTCTCATAACTTGATACATTAGCCGATTGTGCACAAATTAAAATAGTATTACGTTATCTCAAAGTGTTAGTACAATATTTAGTCAATTTACATCACTCCTACAAAATTATATAGTACACTACTGATACCCTACGAGGGTGGTTAATTTTTACAAAGTTTCTCATGGTAAGATAGTATATATCAAAAACCGTGTACTAGTTACTTGAGCGTTGTTCAATTCGCCGACCAGAGAAATAAAAGAAGTTGCACCCAGACGACTGCATTTAATACTTATTCCGTGTAAGCTAATAACTTTGCAAAACACAGATATTTATATTGTTTTGTAATGCACCAATAGGGTTGTTATAAGTACTAAGCGACTTGGTATCGCTTAAGTAAGGTTTTGAGTTCGAGTCCTAGTGAATGTAAAAAATCCTTATTCAAAAATTCACTTACCATAGTCAGGTGCATGACCGAGGTCGAATCTAAATATAATCAGAGTAAAGTTTTAGTGAATCAGATAGACAACTAAAAAATATTGTTTTGTAATGTAGAAATAAATTTCATAACAGAAGTGACTAAACATGAGGACCACCTAAGCAATAATTTTGTTTTGTTATGTATTTTCAAGTGGAATAATGTGAATGAGTGGAAATAAAGACCAATCATGAATTAAGACAATTTGATTCATTTAAAAACATTTATTTATTAATGCATGCCAAAACCAACTTAGTATGGGATTTTATTTGATCGGTGCATTACTTTTTTTTTTTTTTACGGATGGATTATAAATGTCTTAAAAATGAATAAAATATAATAGTTTAAAATAATTTTTAGGACATTTATCATCCATCTAAAGAGTAGGGAGTAATGCACCAAAAATATGGTATAAAATCCACTTCTTATATTTCATTTTCTCTCAATTTTTTTCCTTTATCTTTTTTGCCTACCCCATTTTCCCAAAACCTTAATTTCCATAACTAAATTAGTTTGCATTATTGTCATCATTTAAGTCAGTACTGAATAAGCCATAATCTTCTTTTACATTTAAGGTTATCCATTCCACAAATATTTGAAATTGTTATGTTGGATCACTTTCAAAAAACTCTATAATTAGAAGAAACATTTTTCACAAAAAAAATCAACTCATTAAGCAGTAAAAATTAAAAGCTACTACAAAAGTATATTTAACAATAAAATTTATCCAAATTGACAGCTATATATCAGCACTAAATAACAACTATTTTTTCGTTGCCAAAAGAATTATTTAGAGCAATGGTAAAAAATTGTAATGAAAAAGTCATTTATTATCAATACCAAAAAATTACTTCCAAAACGCTCATTTAAGAATGTTCTGCTTGACGTTAATGTTCTCAATCTCAACAGAAGAAGTGTTATTTGACTGGAAAAACACTTAGGATTCCCGTCTTGATGTTAAACTTGTTACAAAACTTCTATATTAAGATATATAATTGATGGTACTATATACACGTGAACCTTTTCAATAGAATAATTATACAGAATACACGTACACAATCTTAACTCTAATTTATAAGAGTTTCAGTTGAAATTATTTTAAGAGAAAAAAAAAAGGACAATGGCACTGGAGGATAAAACAATAAATGAATTTATAGTCATTTGGCTTTGTTCAACCTGTGAAAATGTGTCTTAAACACCTACAAATGAAGGGAGGAGGCCGCTAGGGTTTTCTCCCGAACCCTATCCGCTCGGGTGCTTATTTTCATCGGCATTTTGGCCGGCCAATTCATTTCTCCTCATTCGGATCGTTAAGGAGAAGGCGGTTAGGGCTCTTTCTAATCCCTAACCGCTCAAGTTTTTTTCTTATCGGCGTTGTTCTGGCAGACAAATCTAATGCCTTTTTTCACCGGTGTTTTGGCCGACAGTTCGACATGGGGATAACACTCGCAACTCCTCCTTCAGAGCGTTAAGGAGCAGGCGGCTAGGAC
Organism: Euphorbia pulcherrima; assembly: GCA_947683365.1. Lineage (NCBI taxonomy): Eukaryota > Viridiplantae > Streptophyta > Magnoliopsida > Malpighiales > Euphorbiaceae > Euphorbia > Euphorbia pulcherrima. Next base: position 15,039,997 of record CANTUS010000016.1, read on the forward strand.
TCTCATCTAATCCCTAGCCGGTAAGGTCTTCTCTCTTCTAACCGGCAGTTCTTCAAGAAGAGTCCGGGCGCTCCTTCCTTTTTCTTTGCCAATGTTGGCCTTTAGCAGTTCCTCGTTGCATGCAGTGTGTTGTGCAGGTGGTGTCTTTTCTCGGGCAGTAGGTTATCGGCTTGGATCTTTGAACAAAAGAATGTGTCTCTTCCTTGGTCAGCTGCGGTTCTCCTCGGAATGTGAATGTTTATCGGCTTGGATCTCGGTTTTGATCTGAGTCGACGAGTTGATGTTTCGATGCAGTGCCTACTGGTCACAACCTCGAAGTTGCTTTGAATTTTACGATGATATTCGTTGCCGTTAGGCCTCATCATCTCAGCCTTCTTGTCGGGATTGGCTATGTTGCATCGCGGGGAATTTCTTCCCGACGTTCCTTATCATGCCGGCTACAATTTAGTTGTGCCGGAAAGACTGTTTGGATTGCGTAATTGTTGTGGATCTTTAAATCATTAGGGTCACACTCTATTGTGATTTTTTTGTCAACATCCTTGAGATTTTTTTTTATTTTTCTTTTTTCTTTCCTTTATTTTTTTTGTTTTTAATAAATGGAGCCGGTATTTGCCGAGTTCAGCTTTCATTTTAAAAAACATGTGAAAATGTATGGCAAAGGCTTGGTCTAGTGGTTGACCATGAAGCTGTGATCCTAGAGGTCACATGTCCGAGTCCACACTCGGACGGGGTGAGATAAGGTTTTCCTTTGTTATTATTGTAAGTTCATATGAGGCAATAAAAAAACCTGTGAAAATATAAGAGCAATTCCAACCATTCCTCATTTTGGAGAGTTCTTCAAAATAGGAAATAAATATGAGGAATGAGTCAATCCAACCATTCGCCATATATTATTATGGAGAATCTCCACTTTGGGGAATGATTATAATATTAATATTTTTTTTACTTTTATTTTTTAAATGTATTGTTAGTGTTTATTGGTAGTGATGGTTTAAAGAAATTAATATAAGAATAATAGGTTATTATTATTTTAAGGGAATCTAATATGGGGAATGGAAGATAGTTGGAGTAAAAAAACTATATATCCCGCAAAATTAGGTTTGAGGAATGAAAAATGGGAAATATGGTTGGACTTGCTCTCAGGTAGGGATGTAAACGAGTCGAACTACTCATGAACTACTCGACGCTCTGCTCGGTCAAAGCTGGTTCGAGCTCGATTCGTTAATAAATGAGTTTGTTTGTGAATAAAATTCCAGGCTCATTATCGTAAACGAACCAAGCTTGAACAAGGGGATACTCGGCTCGAAAGCTCGTGAACATGCTCGATAAGAGGCTCGCGAACTAGTTCACTAACAAGCTCGTTAACATATTTGAACACATTGCACATTATATTTATGAAATAGATAGATTATGAATAAATATAAAATAGTGTATGTGTAAAATGGATATAAAAATGTATAAAGAAAAATATAAAAATATAAGATAAAGAGTAAAGGAAAAATATGTATAAAGTGATATATAAAATATTGATAAAAAAGAGAAAAGATGGATATAAAGCCTGACAAAGACAATTCGGATCCAATCAAATCCCTACTATATATATTCATCAATCTCTATATGTTCAATAAAACTCTAATCTCATTTTTCTCTGAAAAAACGCAGCCGTCAATACAACACTCCTCCTCTTCCTCTTCTTAGCATAGTGAAAATCATTTGTGGTGTTTAGATCCTTCATCTCTGATTCTTCATCTTACAAATTCTATCTTTTTTATAAGTCGAGCTCTCGATTTAAACAAAGCTCAAGATAGGCTCGAAGCTCGGCTCGATCTCGGTTTGACCAAGCTCGAGCTCGGTTCGTGTTCATTAAAATTTAAATGAACAAAACTTGAACAGTCAATATTTGAGATGGGCTCGATTCGTTTACACCCCTACTCTAAAAAATGCTCTGATAGAGTTGGTTGAGTTTTGTTTTTATGTAGAGAAGAGGGTGTAGGGTCGAATCCTGCCACCAACATGGTGATGAAGTGTTATTTTTTTTCAATCCTGACTTTATTTTCATTTATTTATTGTTTAGTGCTTTGCATTAATATTTTTTATTATCTCTTAATTTTTTTTACAAAAAGCTATAAATTAAATTTAAAAACTACTATAAATTATATTGATATTGTGTTGTTCAATGCTTACAATACTCCATATACAAAAAAATATTAAATTAAAGAAACTGATTCGGACCTTAAAAGAGAACCCTTCTCGCTTTATATATATGTTAAAAGGTTATTATCATTTTTGGTACTTTTTTTAAAGTTAAGGTCAAGTAGTCCAAACTTATATATTTATTAAAAAAATGTAAATTATATAATAATTTTTTTTAGTACATGTAATATATATTTTATTTTCAATATTTCATATATATATATATATATATATATATATATATATATATATTTTGATACTTTATATCGATACACAATTTTGTCTTTACACAATAAATTTTCAGTACTTTTACATTTCTTAATTCAAGTTACTAGTTTCCTATTTATTTTATTTTGTTTCTTCATGAAATCACTTCAATATACATATAACTATATATACATTATTGCCGCTAAAATTATGATTTTTATACATATATTGTTCAGAATATTCTATATTGGTCATATTAGATTATTCTTAATAAGTTCAAATTATGAATAATATCAGTAATTATTAATAATGATAAATAAAAAGATTATTTATAATTAATTATATCTATGTACATTTATTTATTTCCTTTTCATATAGATATTATACTCTATAAATACCCTTTGATATAATTGATTATGCAATGAGACCATGATACCAAAGCATCTTTTCTAGTGACTCAAAATTTCAGTCTTTCACTCATATTTTTCATTTAGTCCTCATGGACAAAAATAAAGATAAAAACAAAGATTATCAATTATTTATATTAAAATCATGGCTTATTTGACTTAATCATATTCTTATTCTTGAAGATTATTGATTGTCTGCATCAACATTATGGTTTATTTGACTCAGCCATGTTGTTACTCTTGAAGATTATCAAGTATTTATATCAACATCATGACTTATTTGACTCAACCATGCTCTTACTTTTGAAGATCGTTGATGGTCTATATAAACATCAATATGGCTTATTTGAATTAGTCATGTTCTTACTTTTGAAGATCGTCGATTGTCCATATATCAACATCACGACGTATTTAACTCAGTCATGTCTCATTGATAACAACAATGTTTTTACAAATGCAACACGTTTGTTAACTCATGATGCCTTATTCAATTATGCTTTCAAATCTCGGTCTGATTCACAAACAATCTTACCAAATATGGCTATTGACATGTCAAATCATACTTCACTAATCACATATGCCACAACAGAAAATTCAGAAATTCAAAATTTTATTTCTTCACATGTACCAATGTGTCACCAACTTGAAGACATTTTTACGAAGCCATTATTGAAGGATAAATTCTTAATATTGCGATACAAGTTGAGAGTTCATGATATATACTCGGAGGGAGGGGGGGTTTGAGAATATTCTATATTGCTATTGGATTATTCACATATTAGATTATTCTTAATAAGTCTAAATTAAGAATAATATCAACAATTATCAATAATGATAAATAGAAAGATTATTTGCAATATATTTATGTACATTTATTTGTTTTCTTTTCACATAGATATTATACATTATAAATACCCTTTGATGTAATTGATTATGCAATGAGAATCATAGCATTCCATTCATATTTTTCTTTTCTCGTTCATTTTTCACATATATTAAGGGTAAACTTAAAAAATATGTCATGTGGTTTGACCGTTTTGCAAAAAGGTCCTTGTGAAGTTTTTTGTTTCAAAAGGGTGCATGTGGTTTCAAAAGTTAGCAAAAACATGCTTCTCAATATTTTAAAACCACATTTGAAAGGGTGATCTTGTCCATTTTGAAGTGAAATTTTGCAGCTTTGTTTTTAAAAAATCCAATACGTATTAGTGATAAGTTTTAAAATTTTTTGAGAAGTACAAATATTCATATTAATTAACCATTGACGATAACTTTGAAAAATTATAACAAAATAAAAAGTTTTCGAAATTTACTCAAATCTTAATAAATAATTCATATAAATAAATTTTGTGACAATAAATTTTTTATTGTAACAATTTCTAAATTATAGGTTACAGCCTAAGTTGTAACGGAAAATTATATGTTACAATTTGTTAAAATTGTCAGAAAAACTGCTATTATATGTGACAATTTTTTAACAAAATTTCACAAAACTAATTTTTGTGACAATAAAATATTTATTGTAACAGATAATAGTCTTTTTATGACAATAATTTTTGTGACGGATAAATTGTTGTCACTTATTAACTGATTTCTTGTAGCTTCAAGATCATGGCAACAGAACAAATGCATAAACCATTCACATAGAGTAAACATACATATTCAGTTCTGTACAAATAAGGAACAATTCAATGGAAATAGATCAATGAAGAAATCATCGATGTAAAAAAAGGATATTAGGATTCTCTAAAAGTTATAGATTTTAGTCAATTTCAACCTTTCAGTACAATTGTGACACTCAAGTGGTAAAATACAATAAAAGGCTAAGAAAATTTGAGCTAGAAAAAATTACCAGAAAAAGATTGAAGAATAAATTGAGCTCTATAAATCATAATAGTGATGTGGAGCTCTACAGATTCTAGTTCTGGCCGGATAAGGTCTGAAGGATGACTGAAATGTTAGATAATTTACAGGATTTGAGAAAATCCTAGAATCGATTTGTTCTAGAAATTGATTAACAACTCATAATATAAAACAGTAATTGGAAGCGTACCTTGATCCATTGAAAACCGAATATTATTTGTTCCCTCTTGTCCTTTGAATCGTTTAGGCCTTCTTTGATGATTAAGAAAGCATAAAGAATGAGAAGAGAGTAGCGTTCATACAGAGAAAAGCGTATCTTAAATTGCCTCTGTTCTTCTCTTTTTTTTATTGCGCATTTGGTTCACCAGAGCTTTGCTTCGACTACATCCAGATCCGACCCGGGTCGCGCACCTAGCTATGGTGGGTGAGTCTCTGAATAAGGATTTTTTGCATTCACTAGGACTCGAACTCAAGACCTTGCTTAAGTGATATGTCAGGTTCTTGACCCGACTGAACTGAAATTGAGAATTAGATTGAGAGAAATAGAGAGTAGAGAAGAGAGAGAGAGAAGTAAGAGAGAAATAAGAGAGGGAAATATTCTAATTGTATTTCATTCATTCAATGATTTGTTCCTTTACAATTACAGCTTATTTATACATTTGATTACAGTCCACGTGGCACTAGATTCAACAACATGTAACTAACTATGAACTAACTAGCTAATAGACTACAGACTACCCTTAGTACCTGATAATACCCTCCCCTTCAAGTCATTCTTGTCCCCAAGAATGAGAAACAGGAGCTGCTTTACTAGGAGAAGAGTCGTCGAGCTGGAGTTTTCCTTTCCTCTATCAAACGGGTACAAAATTTGATCACAATCAACCGAATGCCACAGACAAGCTTTGTTTTTTAGGACAGTGAATTCTTTATTTAAGCTATGAAGAGGTACTACCATTGACAACTGAAGCGCATACAAACTTTTAAAATTGACAAGAAGAAGATAGTCACCACCATTTGCTGCCTTATGCTCACTTCTGCAAGGAATTTCAATCCTGATATGTCCACTAGCAAACCCAACCAAGTTATCTTCTGTTTCACAACTGTAGTGGCCGTCAATCACTCCCCAACCTCAGAATTTATCTTTGTATATTGGCACTGCAAATTTCAGAGACTCGCCAAACTCATATGATTCCTTCTGTATAGCTTTGTGGACGCTCTTATCTATGTTTTGTCTGATCATGTTATCAAAACTTTCATTGAAAAGCTTTAAACGAGACCATGAACACCAAGTAACATGGTTACCATCCCAATTCTCAATTAACATGTAGTTCTTTCGATAGCTCCTAACTGTATATATTATTGCCTCCAGTGGAAAATAAATCCTTCCAACCTACCCCAATTATTATTTCTGCTAGTCCCAACTATATCACCAATGCAAAATTGGCCAATCAACTTTTCTATCTTTACATCACCTTGATAATACTCGAACATATTTCTCAAAGAGGATTTTTTGTTAAAACAATCCCTTTGACTACATAAGAGCTCGTTGAGCCTATATCCACCTTCCACAGTTGATATTTTTTGAGAGTAGCCCTTGTTAACACTAAGAATTCGATCAACTATAGCAATTGCACTTATTGGTACATTTTCAGTTTTACCTCTATCAAGAGCATAAGCCCTTGCCCCTGTTGGGTAACCCCATTCCAACACTCCATAAGCTTCTAAAGATAGCCCAAAATCTTGATCAAGTACTGCAGATTCCACTCCATGAAATTTTTTAACAATAAGAGTACTTCTCTTGCCCTTATTAGCACCATATCAATGATATTTGGCAACCAGGTCCATGGGTATTGAAACCCAGTCTACACCCTCTCTACATTCATGGATCACTTGAAAATTGTTGTCATCTTGAATCATCAAGATACCATTACTCTTAGACTTTGATGTGAAAAGATTTTGAGTCTCTTGTTTTGGATTCCTTGCTAATGAACTCATATAAGTTTCCTGAATAACGATGTTAGGCTTGGGTGGAATCGGAATCGAATTATGGCCAAGATTATATGAGGTGAGAATGGTGTTTTGTGGTGTATAGGAGGTCTTTCTGATGTTAATCTTTTCCGGAAAGATTGCTTCCATCCTAATAATTGCCAAGTCAGACTTTCTTGATGCCTACTCCAGTGCTTTTTCCTCCGAGTTCTCTTTTGCTATGCGCTCTTAGTTGATGGTTTGACCCGTGTCAATAGGAATGACGTTTGGCTTCTTATCAATAGGTCTATCACCTAGATCTGTGAGCTTTTGGTACACCAATTTCTTCTCAAACCTTTCATCAAACAGGTTGCGTGCAGTTGGAAGATGAATAGTCTGTTGTATTTTCTCAAACCTTTTATCAAAAAAGTTGTGTTCAACTGAGGAATGCACTAAATTCTCTTGAAATTCTTGCATCTGAGCAACTTCCACAACCTTGTTCTTCATCATTTGAGTTTTTGAATCCTTCTTGTCCTCTGTAATTTCTGTTTGCACTGTCGGCAGGTCATCGACAATACATTTGGATATCAACGTTAAAGATTGGGATCCAGATCTTAAAACTGAAGCAGAATTATCACCGAGAAAACTATTAGAGGAATGTTCTTCCTTTGATTTCTTCTCAGAACTTTCATCAAACAGTTGGACTGCATCTACTGGAGCTGCTATCTCTTGAACATTCAGATCCATATCTAAAGCCTTCATTTCAACAGCAAAAACATCCAGGGGCTTCTTTGGCTTTTTGTCGAACACCTTGTGTGCATCTGCTGTCTTCGATTGTAAAGCACAATTATTATCATTTTCTTTATCACATTTACCATTCTCTGCAATTAATGGCTGCTCAAAGGAAACTAATTCTTTGTACTCTACCGGCGCAAACTGGATTTACATCCTACAATAATAGTCATAGATGCAGTGATCTTGAAGAGCAAACATGGCAGGTATAGCGCTTGAACTGGAATAGAAGTGAATCTGTGCTTGAAAGACAGTGGAAGATTGAATGATCTCAATCTTCTTCAACAACCCGTATGTAGAAAAAATCTGATTTAGGACCTCTTCTGTGATTGGGTACACCATATGGGTAATCGTGACTTGCAAAACTCTGAACTCCATTAAAATTATGCCGAGAATCTAACTGCTTTGATACCAATTGTCAGGTTCTTGACATGACTGAACTGAAATTGAGAATTAGATTGAGAGAAATATAGAGTAGAGAAGAGAGAGAGAAGTGAGAGAGAAACAAGAGAGGGAAATATTCTAATTGTATTTCATTCATTCAATGATTTGTTCCTTTACAATTACAGCTTATTTATACATTTGATTACAGTCCACATGGCACTAGATTCAACCACATGTAACTAACTATGAACTAACTAGCTAATAGACTACAGACTACCCTTAGTACCTGACATGATACCAAGCCGCTTACCAGTTGGACCAACCCTTATTGGTTTCTTCTCTTTTATAATTAGTGAATAACGTTATGTGGAACGTCATACCTCTTAAGAATGGATAAGGACAAGGGAAGGGTTAAACCAATTGAATCGATTTTTTGTTCAACTGTTCACCCGGTCCCGTTTATACATTTAAATCCAACCATCATCACATTGGATTAACTTTAATTACAACGGACCACTTAATCTCATAACCGCATAGATTATTAAAATAATCTAACATGAAAGGCATCTTTAACTGTTTGATCATTCCATTCCAAAATTTTCCACCATTGCTCCTCTGCTTCAATCACAATTTTACGCACCATATCGGGGTTCGTAAGAATGGATAATTAGTGAATAACGTTATGTGGAACGTCATACCTCTTAAGAATGGATAAGGACAGGGGAAGGGTTAAACCAGTTGAATCGATTTTTTGTTCAACTGTTCACCCGGTCCGGTTTATATATTTAAATCTAACTATCATCACTTTGGGTTAGCTTTAATTACAACGGACCACTTAATCACATAACAACATAGATTATTAAAATAATCTAACATGAAACGCATCTTTAACTGCTTGATCATTCCATTCCAAATTCTTCCACCATTGCTCCTCCGCTTCAATCACAATTTTACGCACCATCTCGGGGTTTGTAAGAATGGATAATTAGTGAATAACGTTATGTGGAACGTCATACCTCTTAAGAATGGATAAGGACAAGGGAAGGGTTAAACCAGTTGAATCGATTTTTTGTTCAACTGTTCACCCGGTCCAGTTTATACATTTAAATCCAACCATCATCACATTGGGTTAACTTTAATTACAACGGACCACTTAATCACATAACAACATAGATTATTAAAATAATCTAACATGAAATGCATCTTTAAGTGCTTGATCTTTCAATTCCAAACTCTTCCACCATTGCTCCTCCGCTTCAATCACAATTTTACACACCTTAAGGTTTAATGGAATCTTCTCGAAGGCATCTGAAGATGAAATTGGAAAAAAAACTTACAATTTTTAGTTGATGAGCGGACAACCGACCGAAATTGGCATCTGAGTGTCTTGTAGCATAAGGTTTTGTAGCAGATTGAAATTTTAACAAAGAATCGTCTTTGAGTAATTACAGAAAGGATAAATAGAAAAAATGCAGCAATTTGAAAGAAAAAGGAGTTTTGCTAAGGGCATTGAAGATGAAAGGGCTTTGGCAGATTCCAGATAGGAAGGCATTCGGAAAAGTTGAAGGAATGAAGTTAACTCGCCTCATTTGAATCTTTGTATTTTTTAAGACATTGTCCATCAACAGCATCCTCAACTTGGCATCAATATCCCGTTGCCTCCTTGAACTTTGGAAGTGTCTCCGCAGCTACCACAACTTTGAAAAAGTGCACCATTTTGCTTCGTGAATGCCACATGTCAGCTTCTGGTTGGTTTGACTTTTCAAAGATATCATTTTTAAAGATTTTCTCTCTCCAATCAAAAGCTAACACGTGACATTTAGGGAGCAAAGTGGTGCACTTATTGAAAGTTGAGGTTGCTCCGGAGACACTTTCAAAGTTCAGAGAGGCAACAAGATTTTTAGACCAAGTTGAGAATGTTATTGATGCATTAGACTTTTTTTTTTCTGTATTTTCAATTGTTGTCTTTACTCGATTTTGAGGGCAATTGAACCCAAACATGGCAATTGTTTAGCCTATACTCTTTTGAAAATGTCCAATAATGTTAAATTACATTTATACTATAGGGTACAATTGGCTCATATTAAAATACATAATTAAACTCCAAACTTACCAATAACTTTGAAGACATCTTGATATTATATGATACCTTATTTTAATCGTTTCTAGTAGATTGTGTTATTCAATATTTTCTTTTAATCTGTTTAACTTTGTAAAATTCATGATAAAGATCTGTTTGAATTTCTTATTTTTGATAAGCCATAATTATTATTCTTTTGTTTTGTATCCATTAGAATAAGTTTAGTATCTAGTAAAATTTTAATGTTATTTGATCAACCATTTTTATTTTGCTTATAGAGACTTTCAATGCAATTATTTTCAACTATATACTATATTTATTAATCCTTCACAAAAGAAAATTTTAAGGTCTAATGCATATCTAGCTACTTAAACTCGTTCTAAAAAATCTACTGCCCCCCTGAACTTTCAAAGGGACCTCGTAGCTCTCTCAACTTTTAAAAAGTGCTCCACTTAGCTTCCTGAATGCCACGTGTTAGATTCTGATTGGAGAGAAAAAAAAGTAGAAAAATGACATCTTTGAAAAGTCAAACCTATCAGAAGCTGACATGTGGCAATTATGGAACAAAGTGGTGCATTTTTTGAAAGTTGAGGGAGCTACGGGGTCACTTTGAAAGTTCAGGGGGCAGTAGGTTTTTTGGGACAAGTTCGGGTACTTGGATTTAAAATTAGGGTCGTTTCAGAGATTTTTGGGGCTCTGAGCGAAAAAGAAAATATGGGCCTTCGATATTTTTGAGCTCGATATTATCATTTGAAAGTCCTTATTATCCGAACTTTTTCTGAAGTAAATTTCAATCATGTCATCACAATAAATTTTGTCTAAATTAATGATATTTTATGAAGATATAAGTATAACATAGTTAACTTACAAAGTTAATTGTATAGCTTCAATGGCTACTATTTGATGTTAAATTTTTAATTACATTACCAAAAAAAATCTCATAAAATTTTTACATAGATAAATATTAAATGTTAATCTCATTTTAAATGTAAATAAATATAAATTAATAGGTGCATTTCAAGGTTACTTTATATCCTACCTAATGGTATGACAATTACAATATAGTGAATCGAAATGACGCTTATAACTCATTAGGTCCTAAGCGATCGCTCCACTCACTTTTTCTAACGGTCAGCCTTGTATATAATGTAATATTTTTAATTGTTCAGTTAAAAAAGAAAATATAATTAGTTAAAAAATATTTTTGTACCATTCTTATTTGTAAGAATATAATGTAAGGATTTAAATCTGATGTCCCTAAATTGGTGTCCCCTTCCATATTCTTCATTCATAATTTGATATGCGTTATTTCCCTTACTTCTAGATTAATGGGAATGCAAAAAATAACAGCGGAAAAAAAAGTAACACAAATTTGATAACGGAGTTCGGCCAATTTCGCCTACCTCTCCGGAGCTGCTGTAGACTTTATTGAAAGAGAAAAGTTACACAGTGTTTACAAACACTCGCACCTTACAGCCAAATATCCCCGAAAATTTAGAGCACAAAAATACTCTCAAAGAGAACCCACAATAGAAGTAATCAAGAGCGCAAAAATTACTAAACTTAATTTTTGCTAAACCCGCTTTTCATCTTCCTCTCTATATATTTCTCTAACTCACTTTGCTCTCAAATTTTCTTATGATATGTCCTTCACAATTCAGCCCTTTTATAGTGAATTTGAAGAGAACAAAACAAAGATAAAGACCAACAATTACTAAATGTGCCGCAATCTATTTTCAATGAAAAATTGCCTTCCCAATGTCATATTTGGGAACAATTTCCTGCATTCTCAATGTCAATTCCAGCCCTTTTTTTTGTCTTTACTTTGCTGCCACTTTAATAATTTGGGTCCCCTCTTGTCCAAAAATTGGACTTTTTGGTATATGGGTCCTTCTTGTGTTTATTATTGACTTATCTTAACAATCTCCCACTTGAAGACTGATTTCAATCTGTCTTCACATCGTGAAATCTGCATTAGCTCTTCCATCGATCTACTTCTATTGCAAGCCAACTGAAGCTGAACACAGCTTCAGCTTATCGATCGTCACTGTCTTTGCCAGCATGTCTGCTGGATTTTGAGCTCCATTTATTTTCTCAAGTTTCAAAATTCTATCTTCAAGAAGTTTTCTGATAAAATGATATCGCAACTGTATATGCTTTGTTCTAGCATGAAAAGACGGATTCTTTGCTAGATGGATGGCACTTTGACTATCAGAATACAAAACATTGTTTTCTTATTTCTTGCCTAGTTCTTCCAAGAAACCTTGGAGCCAAACCATCTCCTTGCTAGCTTCCGTAACAGCGACGTATTCTGCTTCAGTTGCAGAGATAGCAACTATCTTCTGTAGTTGAGAAACCCAGCTTACTGCAGTACCTCCCAGAGTATAAATATACCCTGTAGTGCTCTTTCTGACATCAACATTTCCTGATAAGTCAGCATCCATATAGCCTGCTAATGTCATATCTCCACCTTGAAAACATAGTGCCTTATTTGTGCTACCACGTAGATATCTGATGATCCATTTGACTGCTTCCCAGTGTGTCTTGCCCGGATTATTCATGTATCGATTAACTGCTCCCACTGCTTGAGCAATATCCGGTCTGGTATAAACCATGGCATACATTAGACTCCCAATTGCTGAGGCATATGGCACCTTTGACATACGTGCTCGTTCCTCCTCTATCTTTAGTGACTGTTCTTTGGAAAGTCTGAAATGAACACCTAAAGGCGTGCTCACTGGTTTAGTATCTTGCATGTTAAATCTGGCAAGTACTTTATTAATGTACTTAGCCTGAGATAACATCAGAGTCCCTGACTTCATGTCCCTCTTGATCCTCATTCCAAGTATCTGCTTTGCAGCACCCATATCTTTCATTGCAAAATGTTTTGACAATTCCAGCTTCAAATTTTCAATCTCTTTCAGGTCTAACCCCACAACGAGCATATCATCAACATATAGCAACAAAATGATGAAGCTACGGTCAAACTTCTTATTGTAACAACAAGGATCTGCTTGGCATTTTGTGAAATCGTTGCTGTCCATAAAACTATCAAACTTGCAATACCACTGTCTGGGAGCTTGTTTCAAACCATACAAGCTCTTCTTTAACCTACACACTAGGTTTTTCTTGGCTACTGTAATGAATCCTTCTAGTTACTTCATGTAGATCTCCTCCTCCAAATCACCAAGAAGGAATGCTATCTTTACATCTAACTGTTCAAGATGTAAGTTTTTTGCAGCTACTATTTTCAACGCCAGTCTGATTGTTGTAAGCTTCACAACTAGAGAGAAAATCTCTGTACAATCAACTCCTTCTTTCTGCTGAAAGCCTTTCACCACCAACCTTGCTTTGTAGCATTTACTACCGTCATGATGTTCTTTGATCCTAAAAATCCACTTGTTGTGGAGTGCCTTCTTTCCTTGTGGTAGTTCAGATAATTCCCAAGTCTGATTTGACATGAGAGACCGCATCTCATCTTTCATGGCAGACTCCCACTTGACTGAATCCTCCACTTTCATTGCTTCTATGTAGCACTCTGGCTCTCCATTGTCGGTTAACAACAAGTAATACATAAAAGGTGAGTAGACTTATGGCGGCCTAGAAGTTCTAGAAGAGCGCCTTAGTTCCGGCGTTCTTGGCTCATCTTCAATTGCTAGGAGTATTCTGATCTTCATTTTCAGGTATCTCCTCAAGCTCAGCGAATTCCTTACTTTTAACTTCTAGTTTGGAGCTATTTGATTCCGCTATTAGCCAGTCCTTGTACATCACATTCTCATTGAATATGACATTTTTACTTCTGATGATCTTTCGATTCTCATAGTCCCAAAACCGTTAGTCGAATTCATCACCACCATATCCAACAAAGACACATTTGTTAGACTTGGCATCAAGCTTACTTCTTTGAGTAGAATCAATATGCACATAAGAAATACAACCAAACACTCACAAGTGTGAAAGGTTTATCTCTTTTTATCTCTAAACTTCCTCTGGTATTTCTCCATTTAAAGGTACTGAAGGTCCACGATTGATCAAGTAAGCTGTGGTGTTGATAGCTTCAGCCCATAACATCTTGGGCAAACCAGCGTGTATCCTCATGCTTCAATGACGTTCATTTAGAGTTCTATTCATGTGCTCAGCTACGCTATTTTATTGCAGTGTCATAGGAACTATTTTCTCCATCTTGATTTCATTGTCTGCACAGAAATCTCTGAACATTTTATCTCCCTTCTCTCCTCCATTGTCTGACCTCAATTGTTTGACTTTTAGGCCAGTTTCATTTTCCATCATGGCCTTCCATTTTCTGAACGTATCAAATTCTTTTGATTTCTTCTTCAGAAAATACACCCACACCTTCCTTGATGAATCATCAATGAAGGTGACATAATAATACGAGCCTGCTAGAGATTGAACTGGATATTGTCCCCACACATCAGTATGAACCAACTCTAACTTTTTCGCCTTTGGTGTGTTGCCAATCTTTGTGAAACTGACTTTCTTTTGTTTCCCAAAGATGCAATCTTCACATAGGCTTAAGTCAATACTTTTCAGTTTTGGCAACTTTCCTTTTGATAAAAGTGTTTTCATCCTCTTCTCACTCATATGGCCAAGCCTTTGGTGCCATAGGTCTGAATCAGCATTTGCTATTGCAATGATGTTCTCCATGTTTGAGGTGACATAGAGAGTACCAGTCTTCTTACCACGAGCAAGGATGAGTGCTCCTTTGGTAATCTTCCATTCACATCCTGTGAAGGTTATATTGTAACCTTCTTCATCAAGCTTCCCTACAGAGATCAAATTCCTTTTGAGGTCAGGAATATGTCTTACTTCATGCAGCTTCCAGGCAGTCCCATTTGGCAGCTTTAATCGAACATTGCCCTTTCCCACAATCTTTAAGGTTTCATCATCAGCGAGATGAATCTTTCCAAAATCACCACTGACATAGTTCTCCATGATTTCACGACGCCCCTGAATCCAATATCCAAGATTCAATTGGACTATTGATGCTTAGAATTATAGCATCACCTACTTCCTCAGCCACGTTTGCAGATTACTTTGCTTCACCATTTTTCTTCGGTGCTTTGCAATCCTTCTTAAAGTGACCTTTGTTGCCGCAGTTGTAACATTCCAAATCCTTTTTAGATTTAGATTTGCCTCTTTTGGATTTTGATTTGCTGGAATTTGAACTTCTGTTTAAAGTTCTCCCTCTAGACTCAGTGCTTAGAGCTAAAGGCGTTGATGCTTCCCCTAATTCTCTTCGCCGAATTTCTCCACTTAGCAATAAATCTCGAACATCGTCAAACTTTAGTTTTGTTTTGCTTGATGAACTACTGACTTCCATAATAGTAGTATTCCAGCTGTCTGGTAGAGATGACAAGAGAATTATAGCTCAAACTTCACCATCAAATTCAATTTCCACCGAACTCAGCATGGTTGTGACTGTGTTGAGTTCATTCAGATGTTGGGCTACCGATTGCCCTTCTGCCATCCATAAATTGAATAACTGCCTCATCAAGTGAACTTTATTTGCAGCAGATGGGTTTTCATAAATATTAGGCAAAGCAGCCATTACACCCACCGTGGTCTTTTCTTTGGCTATGTTGAAAGTAACATTTTGGGATAGTGTCAATAGACAACTCTGAGGGCTTGTCTGTCAAGAAGTTTCCATTCGTCATCCATCATGCCTTTTGATTTTGTTCTGGAAAGAGGCTGATGCAGCTTTTTCTAATACAGATAATCTTCAATCTGCATTTTCCAAAAGCCAAAGTTCGAACCATCGAACTTTTCAATTTTCACTTTTCCTTCGTCTGCGGCCATGCTCCCACTCAAATCTAGACTACTAAAATAATTCTATTCTGATATGGAAGTTCAGGCTACACTGCAACCATAGAGCATACTAAGAAATAACCTTGGCTCTGGTACCAGTTGTTGGGAAAAAAGAATGCGGTATTTCCCTTAGTTCCAGATTAATGGGAATGCGAAAAATAACAGCGGAAAAAAAAGTAACACAAATTTGATAATAGAGTTCGGCCAATTTGGCCTACCTCTCCGGAGCTGCTGCAGACTTTATTGAAAGAGAAAAGTTACACAGTGTTTACAAACACTCGCACCTTGTACCCAAATATCCCACAGAATTTAGAGCAAAAAAATACTCTCAAAAAGAACCCACAGTAGACGTAATCAAGAGCGCAAAAATTATTGATCTTAATTTTTGCTAAACTCGCTTTTGATCTTCCTCTCTATATATTTCTCTAACTCACTTTGCTCTCAAATTTCTTATGATATGTCCTTCACAATTCAGCCCTTTTATAGTGAATTTGAAGAGAACTAAACAAAGATAAAGACCAATAATTACTAAATGTGCCGCAATCTATTTTCAATGAAAAATTGCCTTTCCATTTGCCATTTCATTTCCTGCATTCTCAATGTCAATTCCAGCCCATTTTTGAGTCTTTACTTTGCTGCCATTTTAATAATTTGGGTCTCCTCTTGTCCAAAAATTGGACTTTTTGGTATATGGGTCCTCCTTGTGTTTATTATTGACTTATCTTAATATATAGGAGAGATAAACTGAGAAAGAATAAAATAATAATAAAAACAGACACGTGTTAATATTTGAATGAGAGACATAGAAGGTGATAGCAAAGTATATAAATGCCCAAGCATCAATGAGGCCCACAAAGGCCCATTCATATTACTTGCCCACCAAGTTCATGTAAAGGACACATGGCATCTCAGGAGAGGGCAAAACCATCTATATAAGGGACACTAACCCTCAATATGAGGTAATTCACTACTCCCTCCCATTCTGCTCTTTACCCCATGCCACGCACTAACTTAGACATCGGAGAGGGTAGCCAGGGACCCCCCCGGTGCGACCAGGGTATGCCACACACTAATTTAGTGACAGCAGATTTAAATCCCGTAAGATTTATTATTGGGTTGTGTTAATATCTACTACAATACTTGTGAAAAAAAGTGTAACCACGATTACGGTACCGAAACAAAATCAACTATTTATTTTGAAGAGTATTATAAACTGGAGAAGAAAAGAAGACCCTACGGTCCCGACCTACTCTGCAACTTCATGTCTTAATGGATGGAAATAATTATATACAATTATATACAATTATCTATTTCTATATTAGGCTCAGTTCCAACTCTCTCTCTTTCACACTTCTCTAAATGTGATTTTTCTTCTTTCCCCCACTCCTTTTCTTATGATTATATATTATGGGAAAGAGAGAGAAATCTGGAATGAAGAAATTGATCTTAATAAAGAAATTTTTTCAAATTGGGAAGAACGGTGGAGGACAATTGATTGGGAATCCCATTCCTCCCTTTTCATCCTTTCTTATTATATCGGAGAATTTTTTTATAAGTTTTTCTTTTGTTTTTATTTTTTTTAAGTAAAGATAATGAAATTGGGCAAATTTAATTAATAGAATTGACAAAATACGATGTACCAGTTTGGCTGAGTTTTTGTAACTTTTTTTAACAGCTTCTCTGAAAAGCTCCATTTTTAAGCTTTTTTTTTAAAGCTGCAGATTTAATTTTGGAAAAAATAAATTAGACAGTTCATAATTAATTAGTATGAAAGATCAAAATGTGTTGTTCAAAGCCAAAATATGTAGTTTTATTAAAAGTTTGTGGGAACAACTTATTTCGAAAGCAGCTCAAACAACAATACCAAACTGGCCTTATCAGAGATTGTAAAAAAGTGAGATTGATTTATATTTGCAATTTTGCAGTAATAGTTGGTATTTATAAGAAAACGGAGGATTTTTAGATTATAGCTACGTGCATTGTATGATAAATACCATGCCATCAGTTTGAATTGATATGGTATAAGATATCATATTTAAGCGGTAAAAGGTTCATTTACATTTTTTTAAAAAATATTTGCGGAATTGCATTTACATTAATACAAAGGAAAACGAAAACCATACTCCAAATATGGCTTGAATACGAGACATTCGCTAGGCTTAAACATCAGTCTTAACTGCGAGGGTTAAGCCATTCGACACCACTTTTTACATTATTTAAGGGGTAAAAAAGGAGACTGATTTTCATGTTGTTTATGTGGAAAACATTTCTCAACTGTCACATTGACTTTTTCTCGGGGGTAACAGAAAATACACAATCATTTAAACTTAGATTGATCATATGAACACGATCAAGTTTAGACATCATGAAATAGTCGAGTATGGCAATCGTTGTTGACTGCAAAACACGACCGATGGTTGCTTGGTTGGTGGTGATGCATGTGTGATCGTGATATGCAGGGTGAACCAGTCGTGGTATTGAGCATAACTCGGCCTTCAATTAGAAATAACTAACAAATTGTAAAATGTAAGATAAGATGATTAGATTAGAAGTGCAATTACATATTGTATCTATATTTTATATTTATAAAATTCCCCTTTACATTGAATTAGTTTCCGTGGATATCGGTTACATTGCAAAGATTAAAGTTTCTCACTCAATATAACATAAGATGGTTAGAATAAAAACAATTTTACTTTATTTATGTTGTCCCCCTATTCGCTCTATCTGATTAAGTGGATCTGCAATTGGTTCTACAACTAATTGGTTTGTTACGTGTAATTCATTGCATTACTGTCAAAACTCCCTCTAACCTAGCTTTCGTTAAAAAAAAGGCCGAATGCTCTTTACTACTCATAACTTGCGTAATTTTGCCTTAGACATAACCAAACTTTGAAGTGGACCTTCAAGGTATCTGAACTTGTTAAAAGTGAGCCTCCGTGCTACCTTAATCTCACTCGTTCAGCCGCAGCCTGCAGAGTGTATTACACTCGCTGACAATGTAGAAATTTGGAAAAGTCAAACCAATGAGTGAATGACACGTGGCATTGACTATCAAATTTCAAAAAAATCCTTGAGAAAACTTCTTTTAAGTGCCTGTAATTTTAATTCAACAAAAAAACACTAAAAATTTGCAGCATAAACTAACAAAATTTCAAAAAAACATGACAAAACTTCTTTTAAGTCATTGTAATTTTAATTCAACCAAAAACACCATCTTCTACAATTGATTTCGACAAAACCTTGATAAAATTCATGTAAGTCCCTGTAACTTTTATTATATAAAGAAAATAAATTTGGTGCAGAAAATTTTTAAAAATGTTAATGGAAGGGCCTGAAAATGTGAAAATACGTTTCGGGGCCAGGTTTTCGTAAATCATAAAAAATCCTAAGAAATTATGAAATGTCCGAAAAATAAAGAAAATAAATTTGGTGCAAGAATTTTTCAGAAAATGTTTCCGAAAGGGCCCGAAAATGTGAAAATACGTTTCGGGGCCCGGTTTCGTAAAAGATTGAAAAATTCCAAAAAATTATGAAATATCCGGAAAATAAAGAAAATAAATTTGGTGCAAGAATTTTTCAGAAAATGTTTCTGGAAGGGCCCCCGAAAATGTGAATACGTTTCGAGGCCCGGTTTCATAAAAAATCAAAAAATCCCAAAAACTTAAGAAATATCTAAAAAATAAAGAAAATAAATTCAGTGCAAGAGTTTTTCAGAAAATGTTTCCGGAAGGTTCCGAATATGTGAAAATACGTTCTGGGGCCCGGTTTCGTAAAAGATCGAAAAATCCCAAACATTATGAAATATCCTGAAAATAACGAAAATAAATTTGGTGCAAGAATTTTTCTAGAAAATGTTTCTGGAAGGGCCCCCGAAAATGTGAATACGTTTCGAGGCCCGGTTTCATAAAAAATCAAAAAATCCCAAAAACTTAAGAAATATCTAAAAAATAAAGAATAAATTCGGTGTAAGAGTTTTTCAGAAAATGTTTCCGAAAGGGGCCGAAATGTGAAAATATGTTTCGGGCCCGGTTTCGTAAGAAAATCGAAAAATCCCCAAAAATTATGAAATATTCGGAAAATAAAGAAAATAAATTTAGTGCAAGAGTTTTTCAGAAAATGTTTATGGAAGGCCCGAAAATGTGAAAATTCGTTTCGGGACCCGGTTTCGTAAAAAATCGAAAACTCCAAAAAAATTATAATATCCGGAAGAGAAAGAAAATAAATTTGATGCAAGAATTTTTCAGAACATGTGAGCTTTCCAAACACACCCTAAAGGAGGAAGCGAGTCAGTTTGCAATTAGAAAAGTATTTAGGGATTTTTAATGCTTTTTTAATTAATAATTGAATATATATAAATTTTTTACTCATTTTTTAGGTCAAACACGCACCCCATTGGTCAAAGGGTGATAACTCACTTGCCACGTCAGTAACAGGTAGCACGGAGGCCCACTTTCGACAAATTCAGGTACCTTGGAGGTCCACTTTAAAGTTTGGGTATGTCTAAGGCAAAAAAGCGCAAGTTAAGGGCTATTAGATAACATTCCACCAAAAAAAATTCATTGAACTAAAATTAATCACCAATCATTCCTTATAAATCATTAACCGTGCAATGAAATGCAACAAAAGCATAAAATACATGTTCAATAAACAAGTTTTAGGAGTTGGAAACAAGTAAATATCTAATCATATCAATAATATAGCAAGTATATATCTCCAAATGAGATATAATATGAGATGTGGTAAATTTAAGTAAGAAGCTAGAAAGCATGAAATAAAAGACCAATTTGCTTCAGGATCCGACACTATTCAACACATAAGCAAAAATATAAAATCCAAGTGAGTGGGCAACATAAAAATTTAGCAACCAAGAATCTGCGAGGTAAGATAGGCAAAAGCCCCAATTCCAGACAACTCAAGCCCTTGCCTTGGGTTAGAATACTCTGGATCCTGATGAATGACACATATATGATTAACTATAAAATCAGATATATGTCATTTATTGGGAGTAATGTATTCTGAATACCTAGTTCCCCATAAAAACTGCCGCCTTGCATGACTTTACATCCACTAAGTTGCAGATTAAGAGCATCCAACTCAAAAAGCCCCAAAAACGAAAGTTAATAACAAAATAAAGTAGATTTACAATAGACAATAAGGGAACCACCAAATCCGTGGTTTAAAAAATCAAGATTTTCATCTTATCTCAAAACCGTGAAAAAACGATTGAAAAATCATACTATGAAAAGAACCATGCAATCAAACAACTTTATTTAATTTAGAACCATGACATACCATAAAAGAACCACGAACCAAACAAGGGCTTAGAGCCACATAGAGGAAATGTCAATGCAATTGCGGTTATAATATGTGCCAATACGATCTCGCAATTCAAGATGTTACATATAACCTAATAGAACTACAACATCCTAATAACCATCAATATTTCACTCTTCTCCAATTAGAAAATTAAAAAAAATGAACATTGATTTTAATAGTAATAGCATACAATAAAAGTTACATGGATCCGATCGCTACAACCCTTAATAAGAGAATAGAGAAACTTAATAAGAGAACAGAGAAAGAATAAGATCTATAATGAGTTGTGCAAATGACTTTTTATACACATACTAAGGGCACTTCCAATGGCTCCTCATTTAGGGGAATTGTCTAAAATGGGAACATATATGAGAAATGGTTGAGTCCAATATTTTAATAATATATATTTTTATTTTTATTTTTTTAATAGTTTTGTTAGTTGAGTGGAATAGAAATGATGTAAAGAAATTGTTAGAATTTATTTGACAGAGAAGAACAAATGGAGTAAATAATATGGTTTGTGCATAATGAGAAAGCTATGAAAGAAACTTGCAGAGAAGTCTTAGTACTTTAATTAATAGATCAGTACATTATATAAATACTGAATGAAAACCAATCTCCTGTTTGATAGGAGAACACAATCAAAACAAATTAAAAAAGAATCATTGACTAAGTAAAACAGAATATCTAATCAGCAGACCTGAGCCATAATTCAACAGAAATTAATAAAATAATAATAAAGTATTATTATCTCTCTCTGCATAATAAAGTTGCCGTTGTGCAATAGTAGCCATAACAAAAGCATCTACCATCAAAAGAAAAGCAAAAAGACTTACAGAGCACCAACTGGCAATATGCGTTGCTTTGTACAGGTCCCGGCATTCTGACGTAGAAAAATGTCGCTCCATACATCAATTAACACATGTCCTATTATATTCACTTTTTCTTACATAATGGGACATGTGTCGATTGATATATGGAGCGACACTTTTCCACCCTAAAATGCCGGGACTCGTATAAAATTTCCCGGGCAATATTCCATCTTTGTAGTTGATATACATCCAGAATATTGTTCTGTTCATCTTTCCTATGCAATCGAGAGATGTCAACAGTTGTATTGGATTCCAAGGTAGAAGAGGTTTGGAGATGGCTGGTAGATGAACAAACTTGGATGATTGGAATTCAAGGGATCGGCGGAGTTGGTAAAACCACACTTCTCAAACAAATCTACAAAAGGCTAAAAATCTCTCCCCATAATTTTGATATTGTCGTCTGGGTAAATGTGTCTCAAAATTTGTCATCCGAGAAGGTTCAAGATGATATCTGGAAAAAAATTGGTGTATTCGACGTTGAATGGGTGCACAAGAGTTTTGAACAGAAAGCTGAAGCCATTCGACTCGTGTTATCAAAAAAGAAGTTTGTTCTTCTTTTAGATGATTTGGCAGAGCGACTCGACCTTCAAAATCTCGGAGTTGTTGATCCAGATGAACCAGAAAACAAGTGGACAGTGATATTTACTACGCGTTCCAACCAAGTCTGCAGTGACATGGATGCTCAAGTTGTAGTACCGATCAAGTCCTTGGAGTGGGAATATGCTTGGGAATTGTTCAAGACGATGGTTGGGGTCGATAAACTTTTCGATCCAAAAATTCTCGAGATGGCTCAAGTCATAGCAAGATCATGTAGAGGTCTGCCGATGCTGCTACGTACTGTTGTCCGAGCCATGGCTAAGAGGACAGCCTATGAACAGTGGAAAAAGGCTACTGAAATTATGAGATTCGTCTTGATTAGAGGCGAAAAAGAGTATGCACAAGGCGATGAAAACTACACGGATATCTTATTACAATTCTGTTTTGATAGTTTGGATAGCCAACTTAAGTTTTGTGTGATATACTTCAGCTTGTTTCCTGAGGACTTCGCAGTTCTTAAGACTGAGTTGATCGATTTTTGGATTTGTGAACGTTTGCTAAGTAATTTTGTGGAAGACGTTCTCTATTTAGGATACAAGACATTAGATGCCTTAATTTGGGCTTGTCTGTTAGAAGAAGAAGAAAATAACTGTGTCAAGATGTTGGATTTGATTCGTATGTGGCTTTAAAAAGTTCTAAAAGGCCTGAAGCTGCTACAGATATGGAAGTACGTTTTAAAAAGGAAGAAGCAGGCTGGGTTTTACCAATGAGAAATTCCATCAAGGGTATGCCATTTTCGAACAATTTTTCAGCCTTTTTACTCAAGCACCTTTCGTTATGGTAAAATTTTACACCTTCCTAAGTACAGAAAATTTAAGTGGAACGATGAAATCCAATTTTTTTCTAGATAGGTCTGATTTTATGGACAAATATTTAACTATTCTAGATTTGTCGAATTGTGGGGTGGAAAAGATACCGCGAGAGATTGCAGAATTGGTGTCGTTAGAGTATTTGAATCTGTCGCATACTTGGATCGAATACTTGCCTATCGAGATGAAAATGCTGGTTAAATTAAAGTGTTTGAATCTGGAGTATGATGAACAACTTCGAGTGATTCGAAAGGAATTGGTTTCTAGTTTGTCTTCTTTACAAGTTTTGAAGTTGTTTCGTTGTGGATTTTCTGGGGAGGAACTAGAAGGTAATATCATGTCAGTTACTCATATGGATATTGATCCTATATTTCATTTGGAACATTTGAAGGTACTAAGTATGAACATTACCTGTGAACATGCCCTTAGTAAATTTTTCGGCAATCTTAAATCATTAAATTGTACTCAATCTTTGTCGCTTGAGATCTTTTGGGGCACCGAATCACTTGACATTTCACAGGTAGCAAGTATGAAGAATCTTCTTACATTTGAAGTCCATCAGGTCGAAAAATTGAAAGAGCTCAATGGCTTCCCACCTTCTTTTAAGTTTGTAAAGGATAAAAGTTTCGAAAAGCTAAAAGAAATAACTTTCGATGAATGTTCGAGTTTGCTAGAATTGACATGGGTTACTCTAGTTCCAAATCTCAAAACACTTATTGTAAGAAACTGTGATGAAATTGAAGAGATAAGTAGCATTAGCCAGTTGGGTGAAATATTAGACGATGGAGAAAGGTTCAAGCCATTTGCGAATCTCGAACTTCTAGTGCTGGAGAGTTTGCCGGAAATGAAAAGCATATACTGGAAAGCCTTGCCTTTTGAAAGACTGGAGAGGATCAAAGTATTGGACTGTTGTTTACTTAAAAAGCTTCCGCTAAAATATGAAAGAGGAAAGGAAAATGAAGTCACAATTGAAGCAGAGGAAGGCTGGTGGAATGATCTTGAATGGGAAGACGATATTACCAGAAATAAGTTCTTACATTGCGTTAAACTAGTTGAAGTGGAATAACTTTTATGAGATAATTTTTGTTTGTATGTATCGTCATGTTTGAATACTAAAATTGTGAACTTTTTTAAAGCAAGTCATATATATATTATGTTGGAAATCGGGAATTACTTGGATATTTCTAAAGTTGTGAAAACGCTGTCAGATTGAAATTTATTTGGCCGGTTTACCAAATTTTCAATCGGATAAAATTAGAAAGAGAATCAAGAACAAGAATTCTGTATGCAGTGAAATTTCAACTGAATTTTTCTGTATATGGCCAATATCGTTTTGGTGAAATAAATAGCCAAAACGTCAACAGACATGCTGTTTGGGGTAGCAGCCATGTCCAAAAGATATGTTTTTCCGAGATTCAGTTGTGTCCAACAGACACACTGTTTTGGACAAAAATTCATTTTCTGATAAATTTTTCCAAAGGACCCTGCCAGGGGCTGCTGCCCCTTGGACCCCGCACTGGGGGCACTGCCCCCGGACCCCCAAAATCGTAAACAGAACCCGAACAAGTGTGCACTCCGCACTCTCCATACTTGTTCGGTGAAATGTCACGATCGCATTGGTCAAACTAGTTGATCCAATTACACTAAAATATTAACATATTATTGGTTGTACCTGAAGTAGGAATATGCTTGGGCATTAGGAGTGAGCGTAAATCAGTTCAGTTTATCAAGTAAATCAAACAGATTAAAACTGAAGTGAAGGTAAAAAAAACAACCCAATCAAACTACATTTGATTGAGTTTGATTTGAACGGTCGAGGTCGATTCAGTTCAGTTTGATTTTGTTATTTCAGTTATACTGATCAGGTTTTGATTCGGTTATTCTAAGATTAAAATGTTAGAAGTACGAAATAACACAAGAGAAATACAACTAGAAGTTGCAAATATCACATGGCAGTATGTTATACTAGAAGCAAGACAGATTATCAAATCGAGTCATCCAATACATTCAACAACCAAGTCCAGAAAGGGCATATCTTAAATCCAGTCAGCCAAGATTCCATCCAGTTTCTGAATGCTTTTGATTTACAAATACCACAAACTTTTAGTGCCGAAAATACTTCTTATAGTGGGAAACTGTCTTAAGAAATCAAATTTCTTTTGTGTTCATAATATTATTTGTTTTCAGGTAAATTTTTTTAATTCTGTGCCAAAAATACTTATAAAAAAAAAACTGCCAGCCACCATATGAGACGGAATGTAGTAATATTGTCAGATATGTGTGGACCGGTTGACTTGTTTCCAAATATAAAAGGATATTATAATGTCGTCAAGAAAAAAAAAGAATTCATATGTTATAATAATGATTTGGTTACATTAGCCACAAAAGTTAGGTGAATACTGATAATTTAGAAGAAAATGATACGCTAACTTGTCAATATATTAGTATATTAATGTGAAGTCCTTACACAAAAGAAGACTTGAACAGCACCAACTGGCAATTAATATTCTGTCTCTTTCCATTGCAATTCAGAAATGTCAACAGTGGCATTGAATTCGAAGGTAGAAGAGGTGTGGAGATGGCTAATAGATGAACAAACTTGGATGATTGGCGTCCAAGGGATCGGTGGAGTTGGTAAAACCACTCTTCTCAAACAAATCTACAAGAGGCTAACAATCTCTCCTCATGATTTTGATACCGTAATTTGGGTAACTGTATCTCAAAATTTGTCATTCGAGAAAGTTCAGGATGATATCTGGAAAAGAATCGGCGTATTTAATGTTGAATGGGTGGACAAGAGTTTTCAGCAGAAAGCTGAAGCCATTCGACTCGCGTTGTCCAAAAAGAAGTTTGTTCTTCTTTTAGATGACTTGGCAGAGAGACTGGACCTTAGGAAACTTGGGGTTCGGGACCCAGAAAACCAGTGCAAAGTGCTATTTACTACGCGTTCTAACCAAGTCTGTAATGACATGGATGCTCAAGCTGTAGTACCGATCGAGTCCTTGGAGTGGGAATATGCTTGGGAATTGTTCAAGACGATGGTTGGGGAAAATAAACTTCGAGACCCGAAAATTTTGGGGATGGCTCAAGTCATAGCAAGATCTTGTAGAGGTCTGCCAATGTTGCTTCGTACTGTTGGTCGAGCCATGGCTAAGAGGACAACATATGAAGAGTGGGAAGCAGCTATTAAAGCGATGGGATTCGTCATGATTAAAGGCGAAAAAGAGTATGAACAAGACGAGGAAGACGAGGAAGACTATGTGGATGTCTTATTACAATTCTGTTTTGATAGTTTGCATAGCCGACTTAAGTCTTGTTTGCTTTATTACAGCTTGTTTCCGGAGGATTGTGCAGTCCTCAAGACTGAGTTGATCGATTTCTGGATTTGCCAACAACTTTTGCCCAGTGATTTTGTGGAAGATGTTCTTAATTTTGGATACAAGAGATTAAATGCCTTAATTTGGAGTTGTTTGTTAGAAGAAGAAGAAAAGAACTATGTCAAGTTGTTAGATTTGATTCGTGATGCTGCTGTAAAAGTCGGGGAAAGTTCTAGAAGGCCGGAACCTGTTACAGACGTGGAAGTAGTTGTCAAAAAGGAAGAAGCAGGCTGGGTTTTACCGATGAAAAATTCCATCCAGGGTATGCCCTTTTCACACAATCTTCTAGCCTTTTTATTCAAGCACAATCCTTTCGTTACTGTTAAATGTTATAGCTTCCTAGATATAGAAAATTTAAGTGGAAGGCTGAAACCAGTTTATCTAGGTTGTATAAATAAATATTTAACTGTTCTAGATTTGTCACATAGTGGGGTAGAGAAGATACCGCGAGAGATTACAGAATTGGTTTTGTTAGAGTATTTGAATCTGTCACGTACTTGGATAGAATACTTGCCTATTGAGATGGAAGCTCTGGTTAAATTGAAGTGTTTGAATCTGGAGTATGATGAACAGCTTCGTGCAATTCCGAAGAAATTGGTATCTAGTTTGTCGTCTTTACGAGTTTTGAAAATGTTTCGTTGTGGATTTTCTGTGGAGGAAATAGAAGACAATATCGTGAATGTTACACATGGATATTGATCCAATATTTCATTTGGAACATTTGAAGGTACTAAGCATCACGATAACCTGTGAGCATGCTCTTCGTAAATTTTTCGGCAATCATAGATTGTTAAATTGTACTCAATCTCTGTCGCTTGAGATTTTTTGGGGCACCGAATCACTTGATATTTCACGGGTAGCAACTATGAAGAATCTACTTACATTTGAAGTCCATCAGGTTGAAAAGTTGAAAGAGCTTAATGGCTTCTCACCTTCTTTTGAGTTTGTAAAGGAGACAAGTTTCGAAAATCTACAAGAAATAACTTTCGATAAACAAATTTGCGGGAGTTAACATGGGTTACTCTAGTTCCAAATCTCAAAACACTCATTGTAAGAAACTGTGAAGAAATTGAAGAGATAAGCAGCATTAGACCAATAGGCGTGATATCAGACAACAGAGAAGGGTTTGAGCCCTTTACGAAACTTGAACTACTTGCATTGGAGAATTTGCCTGAATTGAAAAGCATATATTAGAAAGCTTTGCCATTTGAAAGCCTAGAGAGAATCAAAGTAATAGATTGTTGTTTACTTAAAAAGCTTCCACTAAATTCTAATAGTGGAAAGGAAAATGAAGTCATAATTGAAGAAGAGGAAGGCTGGTGGAGTGATATTGAATGGGAAGATGATACTACCAAAAATAAGTTTTTACCATGTGTTAAACTAGTGGAATTGGATTAACTTTTTTTGAAACATTATTGTTTGTATGCATTGTCATGAATTGAGATTCTCTTATTTTGCTTCTATTGTTTCTCAATGTAAGATTTTAGTAGCTTCTACTGTTTCGTGTAATTGTAGTTTAGTGGGTAGGGATGATAATGTCATGGCGCGTTTTTTTGTGCAAGTTGTACTTGTGAATGAAGTATAGAGGTTTGGTCATCTATACCGCCCTCTTGTGTAGCTCATTATCGACAATAGAGAAGGCTTTAAGCCATTTTTGGAACTCGAACTTCTTGTGTTGGAGTGTTTGCCGGAATTGAAAAGCATATATTGGAAAGCTTTACCTTTAAAAAGCCTGGAAAGAATCACAGTAGTAGATTGTTGTTTACTTAAAAAGCTTCCACTAAATTCTGAAAGTGGAAAGGAAAATGAAGTCACGTTGAAGCAGAGGGAGGCTGGTGGAATGATCTTGAATGGGAAGATGATATTACCAGAAATAAATTGTTACATTGTGTTAAACTAGTTGAAGTATATTAACTTTTTTTGAAATATCATTGTTTGTATGCATATTCACGAATTGGGATTCTCTTATTTGCTTCCATTGTTTCTGAATGTAATATTTTAATAGCTTCTTTTGTTTCGTGAATATAAGATGATAATGCCATAGCACATTTTTTAGTATGAGTCGTACATTTGAATGAGGTAATAGAGGTTTGGTCATCTATGCTACCCTCTTGTACGGCTCACCTTGTCTTATTTAATTCAAATCATTTCAGTTGAGTTTGAATCGATCGAATTAAATCGATTCGATTCGGTTCAGTTTTATTTTTTCAATTCAGTTCTTGTTTGGATATGCTCATGCCTAGATAATAAAAACGAGGTTCAACTTAGTTAAAGAAGTGAATTTAGGTTCCTCCCCTCCAAAAAAGAAACAAAGTGTCATATCATATTGTATTCCTAGATTAAAATGTTAGAAGTGTGAAAGAACTACAATTAGAAGTTGCAAATATCAGATGGCAGAAAGTTATACTAGAAGTAAGATTACTAAAAGTTGTATTCTACTTCAGTCATTCACTACATTCAGCAATCAAGTTGAGAAAGGGCTTATCTGGAATCCAGTCAGCATAGATGCCATCCAGTTTCTGAATTGCTTTTAATTTAGAAATCAACCTACTGCCTTGGACTGGCTGGGTACTACCCGTTGATAGATTCCATGTAGTGTTCGTATGTGTGGATCCAGGTGTCAATACAATGTGGCAATCTGGCCTCTCTACTTCTGTCAAAAAAAAAGTCCCAAAACCCTTTTGTTAAGAGTTAATCAGTAAATTAGCAGAAACCTGAAGATTAATCAGTAGCTTAGTTTTGAATAAAGAGCAAGTCATTAACACAAGCACAGCAAATTTTCACAAAAGTACTCAAGTGTGCATTGTTATGCCTTGTAATAAGCATTTATGATAGCAGCAAAACAAACAAAATTCATACAAGATTAGTAATTTCATCATAATTCCATCAAAAGTTTCAGCAACTAAACAAATTTAATCAATGTTAGTTTCTAATTAACAAGAAAAACATGTAGAGGGAATAGAAAGAAGCAGAATATGAGAAAAACATGTCGAGGGAATAGAAAGAAGCAGAATATGACCTAGTTCATGAGCAAACAGACATGTGCCACCAAATGGGCAGCTACCAGTCGATCCCCAGCAGTTACAGAGCCTTCTTTTAACCCCTGCCCCTGCCTTTGACCTTCTTTTATCCTCACTTTTACATTCTTTCCCAGATGAAAATATTCTGCAGACTTTTGACTGTTTCGACATTGGATATTCACCATGGGTTACATTTACAGACCCTGGAAAGCGCTTTCTAAGCTCTCCAATGCCATGGGCAGACAGACATTTGTTGCCATAGCTACAATAACCCATTTTGAACTTTGCGCATAGATTATTCTTGTATTTGTCAGCTGGCGTTTGACCCACATTTGCGTATTGTTTGTTGTCAATGGCGGATTGAGTACCTAATTGAAGCATTTCGGTACCTTTCAACAAGCAAAGCTAAGTAGCTAACCAGTGAACACCCAAATGATTTTTTTGGATCCTTAGGTAAGAATCATGAAGAAACCCATATGAAATTCAGCACAAAAAGCAATGTTGGAAACCCATCTCAAAACTGTCTTACATTTGTGCAAAAAGTAGAAATTCTACAAGATCAAACAATTCTTCAGCTCAATCAAATAGAGGAGAGAGTGAAAAAATGCTCACATAATAAAACTGACAAGACTTTATCACAAACAAACCCTCACAAAATTCCCAAACTATAGTCTTCTCCTCTGGCCTTACTCTAGTGTATATTCTCTAGTCTAAACTCTATCTTTATAATATTTACTTTATTTATATAGTTGGTACAGTAAATTTATTTCAATTCGTTACTCTGTTTCTCTATCTAAAAAAAAACTTTACATCCAACAATATTTTATTTATTATATCAATTTTTTAAACTTTTCATCAAATAAATAATTATAATTAAATAACAAAAAATAAAAAAATAATATTAAAATATTCAACATCAAATAGTAGGGTATAGATTACTCAAAATTTAGAGTAACTCATACCCTACCCGCATATTTATAATAAAGATTTGGAGTAGGGTTGGACCCATATGCTATCACGGTTTTTATTCAACTATTTTGCTGACATATGTCTGTCTTTATTAATATTCTAACCATTTTCTTAAAAAAATTTATTTTAAGGATTTACTAAAAAAATTATTTTTATCATAGATTATATTCCCTAGTAAAAAAGGATTTATACAAGTAAAAAAATTCTATATATGATACTTTAATATCGAATTCTCACAAGAAACTACAAAAATCCAAAATGTATACAATAAACTAACTATAATAATGATATTTTTTTAATTAAAAGTTGATAACCGGACCCGGAATCCATTTACGAAAAAGGAAAAATAAAAAAGGAAAAAAAGGAAAGGAAAAAGAAAAGAAAAAAAATAGAAGTAAGAAAACAAAAAGAAACTCCAAATGAATTGAAGGAGACTATCAGCCCGGTTTCCTGCGGTCACGTTGAGCTTGCTCCTTAGTAGCAACTAAGCCTTTCTTTTTCTAGACCGAAAATGGCTTCCATTTAAAGGCCTCGGTTTGCGAAACCGTATTCATGTTGCATGTAGACCCGCTTCTAGTAGAGCTAGATCTCGTGCTTTTGGAAGCACTAACAATAATAGAATCTCTAAGAGCCTTCAGTCTTGCGTTCAGCGATAAACTCCATCGTCTGGTTTTGTTTTTCCTCTTGACTGTTTCCCAATTGTTATGTTCTTCCGCAGCCTCATCCTGTTCGGCTAAATCAGCCCAAGACTCCCCCCTCTCAGTAATTGCAAGAGTTTGAGGCTCCTTATTGTGATGTAAAGACACTTCTAGTTCAATCCCTTCGATGTTGTCAATTCGTTCCCTCGCCAATGGTATCTGCTCTAGTTCCTGCACATTTAGCTCCCCATCAAATCTGTGAGCAGAATCTTCACTGATAACATCAGAATTATCCGAAATCTGTTGAACCAAGTTATCATCAACTTGTTTCGTAGGCTTAGGAGCCTTAGCAAGGCTGTCCTCTAAACTTCGAAAAATATGGCAAGATGAAACCACCCGTCTATTCCTCTCCTCAAGGGCAAGTTGTCGCGGTTTGCTTCTTTGGAAAAGATCCAGATTGGGCTGCCTCGATTCAGTCCTGATCTCTCGTTCAGGCTTATTAACTTTCTGCGTCGGCTTGTGAGCCACATTAGGGTGCGGCTTCTTGTACTATCTACAATCGTAGGCATTATGGCCATCCGAGCTGCATAGTTTACAGAAATTCGGTGGGTTCTCAAATAAAACATCAACCCAAAATTTTTGCCCTTCTCTAGCAATACCTATAGTGTTAGGTAAATTGGTAGACATATCCACATCCACCAGAACCATAGCAAAGTGCCCATAGGTTCCCTCAAGAGTGTTTTTATCGACTCTTAGTAGAACTCCAAAACTACTAAAGATTTCTGACAAAGTTCTTGGATCACAGTATTCCCACGATAAGGCCATTAACCTAACCTAGTCCTGTGCATTTATGGAATTCTGAGTGTACGGATCAAAATCAGGCACCCATGGTTGAAGCCGAAAAACCCCAGGTTTAAGGTTAATACTCCCTTTCCTCCAAACCATATTCTTATTATTTATTGATCCCAACATTATATAAAAAACCACGACCAATTGGAATAAGTCTCCATCCAGATTTAATACCCCAGATTAAGGATAATTGATTCTTTAATTCATCTCCGGTTTTTGGAGAATCACCCTTGTTAAGAATAATCCTTCCAATAAGAGAAAAAGTGCAGAGTTTTATCCGATTGTTGTAAATCTCCTTAGTTATTTTCACGGTTTTGAAACCCCCTTATCAATCACTTCTGCGGTAGGCGTAATCGGGACCGATCGTGTAAAACCGGCATTAGTAGCATCAGCGTAAGACAGCTTCTTGGACTGAGTTTTTCTGGCAGATGAGCCTATGGCAATATCAGCGCTACTGCCATCAATCGTAACTGGTTGCACAACCCGACAGGAGGAAGCCTATAATGATAAGATTTCTGGGAAAAGAATGAATCTTGGTGATCGTTAATCATGATGATTGGCGATCAGGCTAGCGGCGGCTAGGGTTTAGTCGCTCATCAAATTCCTCTCCTCAAAAGAGAGTCGTCTTTTTAACAATTCCAAATTGATCAGTGTATAGACAAAATTTTTAAAACAAATTGTAATTAATCAAACATAAAATCTTCATTTTATGGCTATTTTTTGAATGGACCTGATTTAGAGGAAAATTGAGGGAATGACCAGTTCACTGATTTACCTATTTTTTCATGATCTAACTATATTTTTCGGTTGACTAAAACCACTATTTTTATATAAATCATGACCAATTGACAGTAGAATTGTTCAAACCAGTCCATCCGGGCTTGCTTATAGCGGTGACTTTCAAATTTCATGACAAATCAAATTTGTATATAAGATTATTTGTTTAAATGTAATTTTTTTTAATTATGTGGTGACTTCAATGCCTACTGTTGGAAATTGGTGATTACTTGAATATTTTTGAAGTCACGAAAACGCTGTCAGATTGAAATTTATTTGGCCGGTTTACCAAATTTTCAATCGGATAAAATCAGAAAGAGAATCAAGAACAAGAATTTTGTTTGCACTGAAATTTTAACCGAATTTTTCTGTGTATTGTCAATATCATTTTGGTAAAATAAATAGCCAAAACGTAAACAGACATACTGTTTGGAGTAGCAGCCATGTTCAAAAGACATGTTTATTCCGAGATTCAGTGTGTCCAACAGACACGCTGTTTCGGACAAAAATTCATTTTCTGATGAATTTTTCCAAAGGACCCGCCGAGGGGCGCGGGCGCTGCCCCTAGACCCCGCCAGGGGCTGCCGCCCCTTGGTCTCCGCACCCGAGGGCGCTGCCCCTGGACCCCTAAAATCGTAAACAGAACACGAATAAGTGTGCACTCCGGACTCTCCATACTTATTCACTAAAATGTCACGATCGCATTGATCAAAACTGGTTGATACAATTATACTAAAATATTATAACTAAAAGCAATGTTTTAAAAAGCGCTAGGCGCTAGTCGGGCGGCCGAGGGTTTAAAATGCCTAGGCGGGATCTAGGCGGGAGCTATGCGGATTTGTATTTTTATTTTTTAAATATTTTTTAATATATAAAAATATAAATTCAGTTAAAAAATAAATTATAATAATATAAAATATAAAAAAAGATAATTTAAACTATGTTTTACAATTTGTGTTCTGAAAAATCCCGCCTAGGCGCCGCCTAAACAGCCGCCTAGACCGATTTTTAAAACAAAAGATCCGCCTAAGACCGCCTAGCCCCGCCTTGAACCGCCTAACCCCGCCTTAAACGATCAACTGCCTAAAACCACCTAATTACCTAAAATCACGATAATATTATAAAAAATCCTGCCTATACACCTCCTAAATGACCGCAACTACAAGAAAACTTTTGTTGACAAATTAATCAAGAAATGCCAAAAATACTTTAAAAAAAACTGCCGGCCACCATATGAGACGGAAATATATTAGGATTAAAGATTTTTTTATTATTT
Organism: Euphorbia pulcherrima; assembly: GCA_947683365.1. Taxonomy (NCBI): domain Eukaryota; kingdom Viridiplantae; phylum Streptophyta; class Magnoliopsida; order Malpighiales; family Euphorbiaceae; genus Euphorbia; species Euphorbia pulcherrima. The sequence continues at coordinate 15,074,214 of CANTUS010000016.1, forward strand.
TTTTTAAAATTATTTATAAATTTAAGGCGGTTTATAAATTATTCGTAAATTTAAGGTATTTTTTTCTGTTCGACTTTTAAAATATTGAAGAGGCCAATTTTTTAGTCTATCCGACTATTAAAAAATCGGATAAATTATTCTTAATCTGTCCGACTTTATAAAAGTCGAACAAAAGTAATCTGACTTTTACAAAGTCGAACAAAAGCTATCCGACATTGTAAAAGTCGGATAGAAGGTATCCGACTTTTACAAAGCCGGGTAGGTTATAAATTTGATTAAAAAAAGTCACAATCACAATCACAATTTTTTTTATTATTATAATATATTTAAAAAAAATGTAGTGGGATGTTTTGACTTTTTTTAATTAAGTTTGAGGTATTTTTTTTCTATCCGACTTTCAAAAGATCGGAGAAAATAATTTTTAAGTCTATCCGACTTTTAAAAAATCGTACAAGTGCAGTCAAACTATTCCTAACCTGTCCAAAAATGTAAAAGTCGGATAGAAGTTATCCAATCTGACTTTTACAAAGTCGGACAAAATATCTTTATATTTAATACAGTAGTTGAGCAATTTTTAAAAATGAAGTTAAGAGCTGGACATTTAATAGCAACTTGATAATATAATACTAATAAATTTATAAATTCAGTTTTTAATGCTGACAAGCTGTAAGACAAGTGAAAAATTAACTCAAGACATGTTCATATTCCCCTAATGACATACCTATCATTTATCAATAGTTGAGCATAATTTTGCAAAAAGTCAAAAGAGCCACCTACATATATTTTTTTGACTTCTAAAAGCCACCAATATAGGCCATTCAAATCACTCATATAACAATTCACCATCACAAATTTTTTTTTATTATTATAATATATTTTAAAAAATATGGTAGGGGATGTGGTGGGGGATGTTTTAACTTTTTTAATCAAATTTATAACTTATCCGACTTTTACAATGCCGGATAGCTTTTGTCCGACTTTATAAAAGTCGGATTGCTTTTGTTTGACTTTTATAAAGTCGGACAGATTAAGAATAGTTTGTCCGACTAAAAAAATTGGCCTCTCCAACATTTTGAAAGTCGGACAAAAAAAATATATCCTAAATTTATAAATAGTTTATAAACCACCCTAAATTTATAAATAATTTTTAAAAAATAATAAAAAAATCTTTAATCCAATATATTACCGTGAATATGTGGACCTGTTGACTTGTTTCTTAGTATAAAAAGGAATGACAAGAAAAGAAAGTTTGATATGTTATAATAATGAATTGGTTACATTAGGTAATGTTAGGTGACTAATGATTATTTAGAAGAAAATATATCCTACCTAATGGTATGACAATTACAATATAGTGAATCCAAATGTCGCTTATAATTCATTTGACATATATATATATATATATAATACTAAACAAGATAAAATACAGACTAGTCAACTAAATAATCTTATAGTACTTGGTTTCTAAGAATTCTATCCATCTAAATTCTAAAATTAGTATCAGCACTTTCTAAAAGAACTAAAGAAGTTAATTCTAAATTTAGTTCTTGTATTTCTTTTTCTAGTTTTGGTATTCTTTCATTATAAAGAGCTAATTCTCTTGTATATCGTTCTAGAGTAGTTCTCATCCAGCTTACTAGTATCTGACAGAATCTATAAAGTCTAGAGTTCTCAGTATTTAATTCTTCAGTATGTGTTCTTATTCTATCAGTATAAAATTGTTGTATTATTCTACTTCGTCTTAATTCTAATTCTTTTCTTTCTAGTCTATCTTTTAGTTCTAGAATTCTATTCATTTAGAATCTAAAATTAGTATCTGAACTTGCTGATAAAATCAGTGAAGTTATTTCTAAATTTAATTCTTTTATTTCTGCTTCCAGGTCTGCTAATTCTTTGGTATAACGCTTTAATTCTTCAGTATATCTATATATGAGTCTAACTTTCCAACCTATTAAAGTATGAATATGATTATGAAGTCCAGCTCTCCATAGCATGCCAGTTTCTAATCTTATTTGAGTTGTATATGAACTTATTTGTTCTGAATAAAAAAGTATTAATCGTTTTCTTCTAATTATTTCTATGTCTTTCCTTTCTAATCTTTCTTTACTTCTTAAAATTCTCAGCATTACAAACTTTTCTCGTCACTTTAACTGAATAGATCACACAAGGTGCAATTCAGAAAGGAGAGGATACTTATTTTGAATGTATAGAATTAAGTAAAAAACAAAATGAAGTATTTAAAATATACCTTTTAAGCTTATATTCTTCTATGATGATTTTCTGCAAACTTATGCTTATAGAGAGAATGAGAGAGAAAGCAAGAGAGAAGGAGAGAGAGAGAGTAAATGTTTTGGTGTGTGTATCTTGCAGCAAAACCTTCTAATTTATAGCCTTAAAAAGTAAAGTATACCGGCTACCTGTTGGGTTACCGAATCTTTTTGTGACGTCATTGCTTACGTATTTGGGCATTATTGCAGCTATGACTGTATGAGCTATTATGGATTATGATGTCATTGCTTTCGTATTAGTGCAAGTATGACTCAGCGTTTAATAATTATGTTAGCTGTCGTCATTGCTTACGTATTTTGAAATTATTGCAACTTTGTCTGTTTATATTATATTGCTTAAGTATTTGCAATTATTACTGATTATAACTTTTCTGCTTATTTATTAGTAGCTATTATTATCACAAAGTCTGATTATGTATAGCCGGTATACTTTACTTTTTAAGGCTATAAATTAGAAGGTTTTGCTGCAAGATAGACACACCAAAACATTTACTCTCTCTCTCTCCTTCTCTCTTGCTTTCTCTCTCATTCTCTCTATAAGCATAAGTTTGCAGAAAATCATCATAGAAGAATATAAGCTTAAAAGGTATATTTTAAATACTTCATTTTGTTTTTTACTTAATTCTATACATTCAAAATAAGTATCCTCTCCTTTCTGAATTGCACCTTGTATGATCTATTCAGTTAAAGTGACGAGAAAAGTTTGTAATGCTGAGAATTTTAAGAAGTAAAGAAAGATTAGAAACAGCAAGAATCAGACTTCCTATGCAGGAGTTATAAGCCAGCAGGGAAAAACTAAAGAAGATTTAATACTAGAGAAATTAGAAAAGTTATGTGAGACTTCAGAAGTAAATAAAGAAATATGTTTAGACATAAAAGAGACGGCTGAAAAAACAAATAAAGAACAGGAAAATATAAAAGAGGATTAGTAGAAGACAACATACCTAATACAAATATACAAACAGATAATTATGAAGGGCATTTAGAAAATCAGTTAAACTTCTATGAAATAGAATCAGATTATATATACTCAAATCAACTAAATAATATAACTTTAGACAATGAAATTCTACAATACCAATCCAGACTTGAGAAATTAGAAATAATAGGAGAAGATCCTCAAAAATACTGGAATAGAAATCCTACTGAATACAAATTAGAAATTATAAACCCTGATATAACTATACGAGCTAAAGCTATACCTGCTAATAATCAAGAATTAGAATGGTATAAAGAAGCTTTAAAAGAACTTATAAAAAATAAATTCATTAGAAGATCAGAATCTAGACATAGATCACCTAGTTTTTTCGTTAATAATAATGCAGAAAAGAAAAGAGGAAAACCTAGGATGGTTATAAATTATAAACAATTAAATGATAATACTGAAAATAATGGATATGATATACCTAATAAAGAAATGCTTATAAACAAAATACAAGGATCAAAATTCATGAGCAAATTTGATCTAAAATCAGGATACTATCAGATTAGAATGCACAAAGACTCTATAGAATGGACCGCATTTATTTGCCCAAACCCAATAGGACACTGGGAATGGACAGTAATGCCTTTAGGTCTAAAGAATGCACCTGCAGTCTTTCAGAAAAGAATGGATAAAATCTTTGAGAAACTTACAGACTTTACTGCAGTATACATAGACGATATACTAGTCTTTAGTAAAACCGCTAAAGATCATAATAGACATCTTAAAGAAGTTTTTAAGAAATTTGAAGAGAACGGGTTAATAATATCTAAGAAGAAAATAGAATTGGGAAAGACAAAAATAAACTTCTTAGGAGTTGTAATAGGAGAAGGACAAATAGAATTACAACCGCATATAACTACAAAAATACTAGAATTTCCAGAAAATATAAAAGAAGGAATAGAAGCTTTAGATACTCAGCCTTCAGAAGGATGGGCTGATTGGTTTAATAAAGTTTTTGATATGCCCAATCCGCTACCTACACACTTACAGAGACCCAACATAAATTTTAATGATAATAACATGGAGTTAGAATTCGGGCAGAAGAATGAAACTCTCGAGATATCCAATAAAGAAGCCCAACAAGAAGCCCATAAGGAAGACAGTTCTGCTTCCAGCACTAAGAGCCAGCACATCCCTCTTTAGAGAATTCTAGAATAATCAAGAAAGACAGCTGGAAGGCTTAGGATAGAAATTTAAAACAGATAATGGGTATATGTCCCCACCATTAGACAATATAAATAAGAAGAATGTTAGAAGAGAAGGCAGATTCAAATATCAGAGAGAAGAATTATTATTTCGATCTGGTTTTGAACCTCAACTTTTTCTATACTTTGGTTATACTTTTGTAATAATTTTAATATGTTTATATGTAATTTATTTTTGTTTTTATAATAATAATATTTTATAATGTTTCTTGTTGGCTCGGTTTTAATTCAATATTACAGAAAGTTTTTCTTCAAACTTAGAATTTTCAACTCAGAAAATAGCAACAGGCCTTGGGAAATTTTCTGGGCAAAAGATGTAAGTCCCGTCTTCAAAAAGTACCAGTTGGATGAGCTAAATGTATACAGAAAGTTTTTTAAGTTTAAAGAAATCTGGAAGTAATAAAAACAGTTAGAATTTAAATGTTAAAGATTCAGTTTTAAAGGAAGTTTTTGGTTGAAATTTAAATTTCCTTATTAAAAAATCTATTAATAGATTATCTGGATAAGAGAAATCCAGGTTAGGTGTTTTCAACAAGAACTCCCTTTTAAAATACCTTTTTTTTAGCATTTAATTTCAGCAAAAGGTTAAGCCATAAAGAAATTATAATACTTTATATAACTGAAAGAAATTATAATATCTTATGATAATTCAGATATACTTATAAATACATAATCAGACTTTGTGATAATAATAGCTACTAATAAATAAGCAGAAAAGTTATAATCAGTAATAATTGCAAATACTTAAGCAATATAATATAAACAGACAAAGTTGCAATAATTTCAAAATACGTAAGCAATGACGACAGCTAACATAATTATTAAACGCTGAGTCATACTTGCACTAATACGAAAGCAATGACATCATAATCCATAATAGCTCATACAGTCATAGCTGCAATAATGCCCAAATACGTAAGCAATGACGTCACAAAAAGATTCGGTAACCCAACAGGTAGCCGGTATACTTTACTTTTTAAGGCTATAAATTAGAAGGTTTTGCTGCAAGATAGACACACCAAAACATTTACTCTCTCTCTCTCCTTCTCTCTTGCTTTCTCTCTCATTCTCTCTATAAGCATAAGTTTGCAGAAAATCATCATAGAAGAATATAAGCTTAAAAGGTATATTTTAAATACTTCATTTTGTTTTTTACTTAATTCTATACATTCAAAATAAGTATTCTCTCCTTTCTGAATTGCACCTTGTGTGATCTATTCAGTTAAAGTGACGAGAAAAGTTTGTAATGCTGAGAATTTTAAGAAGTAAAGAAAGATTAGAAAGGAAAGACATAGAAATAATTAGAAGAAAACGATTAATACTTTTTTATTCAGAACAAATAAGTTCATATACAACTCAAATAAGATTAGAAACTGGCATGCTATGCAGAGCTGGACTTCATAATCATATTCATACTTTAATAGGTTGGAAAGTTAGACTCATATATAGATATACTGAAGAATTAAAGCGTTATACCAAAGAATTAGCAGACCTGGAAGCAGAAATAAAAGAATTAAATTTAGAAATAACTTCACTGATTTTATCAGCAAGTTCAGATACTAATTTTAGATTCTAAATGAATAGAATTCTAGAACTAAAAGATAGACTAGAAAGAAAAAAATTAGAATTAAGACGAAGTAGAATAATACAACAATTTTATATTGATAGAATAAGAACACATACTGAAGAACTAAATACTGAGAACTCTAGACTTTATAGATTCTGTCAGATACTAGTAAGCTGGATGAGAACTACTCTAGAACGATATACAAGAGAATTAGCTCTTTATAATGAAAGAATACCAAAACTAGAAAAAGAAATACAAGAACTAAATTTAGAATTAACTTCTTTAGTTCTTTTAGAAAGTGCTGATACTAATTTTAGAATTTAGATGGATAGAATTCTTAGAATTCAATCAATTTTAGAATATTTAGACGACAAATTAAGAAGAATAAATAATAAGTTAGAATTCTATCAGAACAGTTTAGAAATTTGTAATACTGATTTGATAAACTATACAGGATACTTTAATTTATATAACTGGCATAGAAAGCATAGAAAAGAATATATTAATCATATTTATTCTCTTAGAATTGCTAAAGAAAACTTAGAAGCTGAGATAAAGTTTTATAATCTTGAATTAACTTCTATTATCTTAGAAGAATCTTCTGATTTTAATATACGATTCTAATAGAAGCCGTAATTCAGGAACCTACCTCAAAATCTTTAGTTCTTTTAGAAAGTGCTGATACTAATTTTAGAATTTAGATGGATAGAATTCTTAGAATTCAATCAATTTTAGAATATTTAGACGACAAATTAAGAAGAATAAATAATAAGTTAGAATTCTATCAGAACAGTTTAGAAATTTGTAATACTGATTTGATAAACTATACAGGATACTTTGATTTATATAACTGGCATAGAAAGCATAGAAAAGAATATATTAATCATATTTATTCTCTTAGAATTGCTAAAGAAAACTTAGAAGCTGAGATAAAGTTTTATAATCTTGAATTAACTTCTATTATCTTAGAAGAATCTTCTGATTTTAATATACGATTCTAATAGAAGCCGTAATTCAGGAACCTACCTCAAAATCTGGTATCAGAGCGACGGTAGTAGATACACTGGAGAAATACAGAAAGTTAGAATACTTAAACTTAGAAATACCTAATAAGGCTAATACTTTAGATACTTGCAATTTTAATAATTCATATAGACATATCTATCACAATACTGAAGAAAATACTCTTGCATATCAATTAAATACTATAGTAGACATAATTATAAATTTATCAGAAAATCTAAATAGAACTGATAAAGTTATAATAACTTTATTAAATACTTTAATAAAGGATCATAAACTTGATAATCAAGAATACCTTAAGAATCAGATAGAAACTCTTAGAAATCGTGTTGAAAAGACATTAAATAAAGCCGATAAATTTCCTAATAAAAAGGAAATAAAAGAATTGCTTATACTGCCTGAACAGCTAGAAAGACAAACTCAAATAATTTTAGAAGAATTAAGAAAAGAAGTAAAAGAAAAGGTAGACCAAATTCAGAAACAAATCTTAGAATTCAAAAGAACTTATATTGGTGAATGAACAATAAGCAAGTGATACTATACAATAAGGCTAAGCAAGCTACTAGAGAACATAATCAAGATAATCCAGACGGACTAATAAACAGTAGTCAATTTAATACTAAACAAGATAAAATACAGACTAGTCAACTAAATAATCTTATAGCACTTGGTACTATAGGATTTTCAGAATTAGACGATCAAATACAGATACTAACTCATACTATTAAAGAACTGCATTTAGAAGCAGCAGCAGAAAAACAACTAATACAAAGAGCTTTAGAATCAATTAATACTAAGGTAGATAGAACTATTCATAACCAAGAAATACAACCTAATAATTCTCTACTATTAATAGAACTAAATAAGAAGATAGACGAGATACAAAAATTAATTTTAGATACTAATAATCTTTTTAGACAAAATCTGGTATAGCAGATTTTGAGGTAGGTTCCTGAATTACGGCTTCTATTAGAATCGTATATTAAAATCAGAAGATTCTTCTAAGATAATAGAAGTTAATTCAAGATTATAAAACTTTATCTCAGCTTCTAAGTTTTCTTTAGCAATTCTAAGAGAATAAATATGATTAATATATTCTTTTCTATGCTTTCTATGCCAGTTATATAAATCAAAGTATCCTGTATAGTTTATCAAATCAGTATTACAAATTTCTAAACTGTTCTGATAGAATTCTAACTTATTATTTATTCTTCTTAACTTGTCGTCTAAATATTCTAAAATTGATTGAATTCTAAGAATTCTATCCATCTAAATTCTAAAATTAGTATCAGCACTTTCTGAAAGAACTAAAGAAGTTAATTCTAAATTTAGTTCTTGTATTTCTTTTTCTAGTTTTGGTATTCTTTCATTATAAAGAGCTAATTCTCTTGTATATCGTTCTAGAGTAGTTCTCATCCAGCTTACTAGTATCTGACAGAATCTATAAAGTCTAGAGTTCTCAGTATTTAGTTCTTCAGTATGTGTTCTTATTCTATCAATATAAAATTGTTGTATTATTCTACTTCGTCTTAATTCTAATTCTTTTCTTTCTAGTCTATCTTTTAGTTCTAGAATTCTATTCATTTAGAATCTAAAATTAGTATTTGAACTTGCTGATAAAATCAGTGAAGTTATTTCTAAATTTAATTCTTTTATTTCTGCTTCCAGGTCTGCTAATTCTTTGGTATAACGCTTTAATTCTTCAGTATATCTATATATGAGTCTAACTTTCCAACCTATTAAAGTATGAATATGATTATGAAGTCCAGCTCTGCATAGCATGCCAGTTTCTAATCTTATTTGAGTTGTATATGAACTTATTTGTTCTGAATAAAAAAGTATTAATCGTTTTCTTCTAATTATTTCTATGTCTTTCCTTTCTAATCTTTCTTTACTTCTTAAAATTCTCAGCATTACAAACTTTTCTCGTCACTTTAACTGAATAGATCACACAAGGTGCAATTCAGAAAGGAGAGGATACTTATTTTGAATGTATAGAATTAAGTAAAAAACAAAATGAAGTATTTAAAATATACCTTTTAAGCTTATATTCTTCTATGATGATTTTCTGCAAACTTATGCTTATAGAGAGAATGAGAGAGAAAGCAAGAGAGAAGGAGAGAGAGAGAGTAAATGTTTTGGTGTGTCTATCTTGCAGCAAAACCTTCTAATTTATAGCCTTAAAAAGTAAAGTATACCGGCTACCTGTTGGGTTACCGAATCTTTTTGTGACGTCATTGCTTACGTATTTGGGCATTATTGCAGCTATGACTGTATGAGCTATTATGGATTATGATGTCATTGCTTTCGTATTAGTGCAAGTATGACTCAGCGTTTAATAATTATGTTAGCTGTCGTCATTGCTTACGTATTTTGAAATTATTGCAACTTTGTCTGTTTATATTATATTGCTTAAGTATTTGCAATTATTACTGATTATAACTTTTCTGCTTATTTATTAGTAGCTATTATTATCACAAAGTCTGATTATGTATTTATAAGTATATCTGAATTATCATAAGATATTATAATTTCTTTCAGTTATATAAAGTATTATAATTTCTTTATGGCTTAACCTTTTGCTGAAATTAAATGCTAAAAAAAAAGGTATTTTAAAAGGGAGTTCTTGTTGAAAACACCTAACCTGGATTTCTCTTATCCAGATAATCTATTAATAGATTTTTTAATAAGGAAATTTAAATTTCAACCAAAAACTTCCTTTAAAACTGAATCTTTAACATTTAAATTCTAACTGTTTTTATTACTTCCAGATTTCTTTAAACTTAAAAAACTTTCTGTATACATTTAGCTCATCCAACTGGTACTTTTTGAAGACGGGACTTACATCTTTTGCCCAGAAAATTTCCCAAGGCCTGTTGCTATTTTCTGAGTTGAAAATTCTAAGTTTGAAGAAAAACTTTCTGTAATATTGAATTAAAACCGAGCCAACAAGAAACATTATAAAATATTATTATTATAAAAACAAAAATAAATTACATATAAACATATTAAAATTATTACAAAAGTATAACCAAAGTATAGAAAAAGTTGAGGTTCAAAACCAGATCGAAATAATAATTCTTCTCTCTGATATTTGAATCTGCCTTCTCTTCTAACATTCTTCTTATTTATATTGTCTAATGGTGGGGACATATACCCATTATCTATTTTAAATTTCTATCCTAAGCCTTCCAGCTGTCTTTCTTGATTATTCTAGAATTCTCTAAAGAGGGATGTGCTGGCTCTTAGTGCTGGAAGCAGAACTGTCTTCCTTATGGGCTTCTTGTTGGGCTTCTTTATTGGATATCTCGAGAGTTTCATTCTTCTGCCCGAATTCTAACTCCATGTTATTATCATTAAAATTTATGTTGGGTCTCTGTAAGTGTGTAGGTAGCGAATTGGGCATATCAAAAACTTTATTAAACCAATCAGCCCATCCTTCTGAAGGCTGAGTATCTAAAGCTTCTATTCCTTCTTTTATATTTTCCTGTTCTTTATTTGTTTTTTCAGCCGTCTCTTTTATGTCTAAACATATTTCTTTATTTACTTCTGAAGTCTCACATAACTTTTCTAATTTCTCTAGTATTAAATCTTCTTTAGTTTTTCCCTGCTGGCTTATAACTCCTGCATAGGAAGTCTGATTCTTGCTGTGTTCTAATCTGGTCTCTAAGTCTTGTATCTTTTTCTTTAAGAGGTTTTCTTGTTCCTCTTTATTAAGTATTTGACCTTCTAATTCATGTATTTTCTTCTTCATAGTTATTATCTCCTGCGGTGTATCCTTAGATGTTCCTTCTTGCGGAGATTGTATGTCTGAAGTATTTAGAGTCTGTCCTGTTATTTCAGGGCTAGTATAAAAAGAAGTCAAGTATTTCTTTGCTTCTGTATAGGCTTCTTGTATAGATTGGTATTTCTTATATTTGGGATCTTTATGCTTGGTGTTCTGTATTACCTGTTCCCAAGTCTTATATATTCCTGGCTGAGGACCAGTATATATAACATAGGCAATGTTATTATTATTTCTTTGGGTAAAGTATAAACTGAACCCATTTATAGCTGCGATGGCGTGTTTATCATCCTTTCTCTTAACTGCCACCCATAGGTTGTCTAATAAAATTCTTTCTGTATCATTGAGTATTGTTCCTTTGGGGTAATTAAACGCCCAAGATGTCTCTCCGAAGTCTGCAAAGTTCAATTTCTCTGAAAAGACTAATGCCTTAGTCTTTGGTTGATTTCTATTAAGTATGGATAAGTCTTCCGGTAATAGTCTATTTTCAGGAGTATTTATTAATTCGTCTATTGATGGTCTTGATGAAGTATTTCCTTGATATCGCGGAAGTTTTCCTCTTCCTCTATCGGAAGCTCTCATCTTGTTAGTCTTTTCTTCCTGTATTGGGTATTTCCTGTAAGAATAAATTATCAAACTGTAAGAGTCTAGACAGTATATCAGCAATATTATTATGGTCACCTTGTATATGTTCTAATGTAGGTTTATATGCTTTCTGTAATAAAAGTGATGTCAACTTATGCCATCTTTTATAAGAAGATCTTTTCTTTTCTTTTTTCAAATTATTATAGTATTTAACTATAGCAATGCAGTCTGTTCTAATTGTGAATTCAGTCTTACCAATTATAAAGAATTCGAAGGATTCTAATGCATAGTATATTGCTAATAGTTCTGAGTCTATAGTACTAATTTCTCCCTTTTCCTTAAAGGATCCACTAGTGTATCTGCATATTCTTTCTTCGGTTTTATTAGAAGTCTTATGGGGTTTGCTTATTAAAACAGCTCCCCATCCAGATGCTGAACCATCTGTTTCTATTATTAAGTAATCCGTATCTAAAGGTATTTCTAATCTAGGTAATTTCTTTACTCTTTCTTTCAAGGTTCTAATTATCTCATGGTCTTTATAATTTAATTTCTCAAAAATTTCTTTACCTGTTTTTAAGTATAAGGGTTTATAATTTCTAATTTGTATTCAGTAGGATTTCTATTCCAGTATTTTTGAGGATCTTCTCCTATTATTTCTAATTTCTCAAGTCTGGATTGGTATTGTAGAATTTCATTGTCTAAAGTTATATTATTTAGTTGATTTGAGTATATATAATCTGATTCTATTTCATAGAAGTTTAACTGATTTTCTAAATGCCCTTCATAATTATCTGTTTGTATATTTGTATTAGGTATGTTGTCTTCTACTAATCCTCTACTCCCCTCGAAAAAAGTTTTAGGAGTAATAGGTATAGAGAAGTTATTAAAACTAAAACTTATATAGTCTTTGGTTATGACTGCCATTCTATTGTCATGTATAAGATAGTCTAATCCTAGAATAGCTAAATATCCCAATTGATATAAATTTCGTATAGGAATATTTGTTATAGTAGTTATTAGCTTATCTTTATTTATATCTATCATTTCTATTAGTATTTCTGGTATATATTGTGAACAAGTAGTTATACTACCGTCCATCTGTCTACCAATAGTAGGTTTATCTAAATTATGTTTGTATTTTGAAGGTATTAGTTTATCATCTATTTTAGATGTTGAACATCCAGAGTCTATTAGTGCTAATCCTTGTATTTTAAAGTCTTGTATAATACATGTTATTTTAATAGTATAGCTAGTATATGGTGCTTCGTAAGGCTGTCTATTAATTCTATGGTAGTGAAATCTTTTTTCGTATAAGTCTAATAAGATTTCATCAGTTATATCTAATTCTAATAGTTCTAAAACATTCTGTTGACTATTATTTTGTATATATATTGATTTATTTTTTCTTCTTCTAATTGACTAACTCTACTTTCTAAGTTAGCAATTCTATCTTCCATAAGTCTAAATCTTTCTCTCCAAGTTCTTTGTTCTATATTATCTGAAAAAGTATAAGAATTTCTAAATTCTGTTGTTAATGTTGGCCATTCTAAATCAGTATCTTCTTCCCAACAAAATCTACAGATTTCTGTATAACAATTATTACATTGAGCTCTTAATTCTATGATTGGGTATAAATGGCATTTATAACATTCTCTATCATCATTGCCTTTTCTAAAATTCCAGGTATGTTCTACACATTCTGTTCTATCCATAAATTCTATTTGTATATTTTTGTATCTTTCCATTACTTCTAGTAAGTCTGTTGGTTCATTATCATCTTCTTCGTCAGAGGTATATTCTTTTGTACTACTGACTATTGAGTATATTGTTTCGCTATCACTAACTTCTTCAGTTACTGCTAGCAAGTCTAAGTTGATATTGTCTACTAGTCTGGATTCTCTAGTATGTATGTTATGTTTATTAGGACATTTAGTAGATAAATGACCTATCTCTCCACATGCATAACATGTAATAGTATCCCTGTATTGTCTTTTTTCATTAAATCGTCTAACATGTCTTTTAGGATTTAAGAAAGGTTTCTTAGCATCAGTCTTAGATTTTCTAATATAGTATGCCTTTCTGGTTCTATTATAAGGTTTTCTTCTTTTATTAAACTGAGTATTCTTATTTCTAGGTTTTCTATTACAAGAGGTACATGCTTCTTGTCCGTATTGTTGAGGAGTATAAATATTATTACAGAATCCGTAATTGTCTTTCATTTGTCTTTGTATACTTATTTCTGTACATTTCTTTTCTAAGTGTTTCATTATCTGGTATACTAAAGTATTTATATTTAAAGTATAATTATTTTCTTTTTCTATAAATTTATTTCCTTCCTCCTGTATTTCTTGTCCTAGTGGTCCAGGTAATTTGAGGAGTAGTTTCTTCATAAATTCTTTATTATAAGTATTTTGGCTTTTGGCTGTAAAATGTATGTAGTCGTTTAGAAACGGTACAACATATTTCCAGTCATTAAGCTTTAATTGTTCTAAATTTCTTACTGCTTCTTTTTGTTGTATAATTGATCCTATATTAGGGTCTGTAGCAGTCAATAGATTGCTTATAGTATTACAAAAATTCCATGGGTTATTTCCTACATTTATTAGTCTAGTATATTCCTGAGGAAAGTTGATTTTGAAATCATCCCATGCCCTTTTTTGCAGTATTTCCTAATGTAGTTTCAAGGAAACTATACATTTGTTCTGGAGTATGATTAAAATTCTTTTCTAAATAGTTCTTAACAGTTAAGCTTTTCCATTGCTGTATAACTTCTGGCCATACTTGAGGCGAGTATTTTTCTAATTGCAATAGGCTTTCTTCTTTGTATATTCCTATTGGAAATCTATTTCCTCTAGATTTATAATTTCTATTATCAGATTGGTATTCAGTATATTGTCTAGGAGGTATATTTCCTCTATTATAATTTATAACACTAGGTCTATTTCTTGGAGGTTCTAAAGGAGTTTCTACCTTAGCTCCTGAAGCTCCTTCCATTAGTTCTTTTGGTAAATTATTAAAAAATTCTTCCATTTCTTCTACGTCTATCATATTTCTAGTATAATTACTTATAGTTTCTTCTTCTTCTAAGAGTTTTATAAGTTCTTCTAAGTAGATTCTCTTTTCAAAAATATCTATTATTTCTTGAGGTCTCTTATTCTCATAGGCTTGTTTAATCCATTCTATTCTTTCTTCTATTGTCTGATTTATAAATTGTATAACAATATTATTATAATTTTCTCTAGTCTTAAAATATTCTTTATTATATAAGTTTACAAATATATATTCTAAAGGGTCTAATTTTATGTCTACTAAGTCTATATTCTGATTATTAAGTATTTGATCATTAATAGCCCAAGAGCTATTAGATTGAGTATCAGTTTCTAAATTCTCAGTATAGTTTTTATAATTATCAAATCTTATACTAATTCTTCCTCTATTATCCTCAAAGATTTGACTTTGATCTGGTATTAATTTTGTCTTGTTTTCTTCAAACAGTCTAGTTATATTCCATTCTATTCCAGCGTGAGTCTCTGCTGAAAATTTTGGCGGTTTTATAAATCTAATACCCTTTGAAACTAGGGCTTGTATTATATCTTCCACTTTACATTTGTATTTTATATTAGTTGAATTGATGGATTTACCAATTAATCCAACTGTTATAACAAGATTATTTCTATTTATCAAACCATAACCTTTAGTCATGATTCCTATCTTTATCTGATGTAGGTCTTTTGATTCTAAGAAAAATTCTGGAATACAATAGATTAATCCTCTATTGTCATTCATGTCTATGTCCATTATACTTATAAGTTTCTTACTTTCTTCTTGTATAGAATCATCGTATATAGTTATTATAGTATGTGCTCCTAAGTCTTGTCTAGTCATGCCTTTTATTCCTATTATAATAAGGCCAAGATGAGTATATTTATATCCGTCTTTAGCTATTGTTTAGCTACGGATTTCTCAAGGAGAGGTATTCTAACTATGTCTTCGTCTCCACATTTTATGGATTTTTCTTCTGTTTTTCTAAGAAGTCTATATTTTTCTGTCCAGTTACCCTTTTGATAAAGTATTTTCGGGTTTAAAAGTTTCTTTTCATTCTGTTTATAGTTTTCTAAGTCTTTTTCAATGTCTATAACTTCTGTTAAATTTATCTCTTCATTATGTTCTTTAGGTTTTATCCCAAAAATTCTTTTTATTTTATTCTCACTTTGTATTTCTGTAGTAGTAGAATTACTACCACTACCTCTTAAGGTATAACTCCTTCCAAAAAATTTATTATTCATTGTTTGGAGGATTATATGTTATAAAAGTATCAGTTATAATTGGGTTTAGTCTAACTCCTTGTTCTCCTAAACCTTTTATTATATTGTTCTGATTACTTATTATTATATTTGAAAGATTATCTAATCCTTCGTTCTTATTCTTTGCGTCGTTATAAATATTTTCTAATAGACCTTCTAATGTCTTTAATTGTGGTTCTAAATTATCAGATATTTGCGAGTCTTTTGGTATTAATTCTAATTTAGTATTTATTTCTTCTAACTTTATCAGATTTTGTCTAAAAAGATTATTAGTATCTAAAATTAATTTTTGTATCTCGTCTATCTTCTTATTTAGTTCTATTAATAGTAGAGAATTATTAGGTTGTATTTCTTGGTTATGAATAGTTCTATCTACCTTAGTATTAATTGATTCTAAAGCTCTTTGTATTAGTTGTTTTTCTGCTGCTGCTTCTAAATGCAGTTCTTTAATAGTATGAGTTAGTATCTGTATTTGATCGTCTAATTCTGAAAATCCTATAGTACCAAGTGCTATAAGATTATTTAGTTGACTAGTCTGTATTTTATCTTGTTTAGTATTAAATTGACTACTGTTTATTAGTCCGTCTGGATTATCTTGATTATATTCTCTAGTAGCTTGCTTAGCCTTATTGTATAGTATCACTTGCTTATTGTTCATTCACCAATATAAGTTCTTTTGAATTCTAAGATTTGTTTCTGAATTTGGTCTACCTTTTCTTTTACTTCTTTTCTTAATTCTTCTAAAATTATTTGAGTTTGTCTTTCTAGCTGTTCAGGCAGTATAAGCAATTCTTTTATTTCCTTTTTATTAGGAAATTTATCGGCTTTATTTAATGTCTTTTCAACACAATTTCTAAGAGTTTCTATCTGATTCTTAAGGTATTCTTGATTATCAAGTTTATGATCCTTTATTAAAGTATTTAATAAAGTTATTATAACTTTATCAGTTCTATTTAGATTTTCTGATAAATTTATAATTATGTCTACTATAGTATTTAATTGATATGCAAGAGTATTTTCTTCAGTATTGTGATAGATATGTCTATATGAATTATTAAAATTGCAAGTATCTAAAGTATTAGCCTTATTAGGTATTTCTAAGTTTAAGTATTCTAACTTTCTGTATTTCTCCAGTGTATCTACTACCGTCGCTCTGATACCAGATTTTGAGGTAGGTTCCTGAATTACGGCTTCTATTAGAATCGTATATTAAAATCAGAAGATTCTTCTAAGATAATAGAAGTTAATTCAAGATTATAAAACTTTATCTCAGCTTCTAAGTTTTCTTTAGCAATTCTAAGAGAATAAATATGATTAATATATTCTTTTCTATGCTTTCTATGCCAGTTATATAAATCAAAGTATCCTGTATAGTTTATCAAATCAGTATTACAAATTTCTAAACTGTTCTGATAGAATTCTAACTTATTATTTATTCTTCTTAATTTGTCGTCTAAATATTCTAAAATTGATTGAATTCTAAGAATTCTATCCATCTAAATTCTAAAATTAGTATCAGCACTTTCTAAAAGAACTAAAGAAGTTAATTCTAAATTTAGTTCTTGTATTTCTTTTTCTAGTTTTGGTATTCTTTCATTATAAAGAGCTAATTCTCTTGTATATCGTTCTAGAGTAGTTCTCATCCAGCTTACTAGTATCTGACAGAATCTATAAAGTCTAGAGTTCTCAGTATTTAGTTCTTCAGTATGTGTTCTTATTCTATCAATATAAAATTGTTGTATTATTCTACTTCGTCTTAATTCTAATTCTTTTCTTTCTAGTCTATCTTTTAGTTCTAGAATTCTATTCATTTAGAATCTAAAATTAGTATCTGAACTTGCTGATAAAATCAGTGAAGTTATTTCTAAATTTAATTCTTTTATTTCTGCTTCCAGGTCTGCTAATTCTTTGGTATAACGCTTTAATTCTTCAGTATATCTATATATGAGTTTAACTTTCCAACCTATTAAAGTATGAATATGATTATGAAGTCCAGCTCTGCATAGCATGCCAGTTTCTAATCTTATTTGAGTTGTATATGAACTTATTTGTTCTGAATAAAAAAGTATTAATCGTTTTCTTCTAATTATTTCTATGTCTTTCCTTTCTAATCTTTCTTTACTTCTTAAAATTCTCAGCATTACAAACTTTTCTCGTCACTTTAACTGAATAGATCACACAAGGTGCAATTCAGAAAGGAGAGGATACTTATTTTGAATGTATAGAATTAAGTAAAAAACAAAATGAAGTATTTAAAATATACCTTTTAAGCTTATATTCTTCTATAATGATTTTCTGCAAACTTATGCTTATAGAGAGAATGAGAGAGAAAGCAAGAGAGAAGGAGAGAGAGAGTAAATGTTTTGGTGTGTCTATCTTGCAGCAAAACCTTCTAATTTATAGCCTTAAAAAGTAAAGTATACCGGCTACCTGTTGGGTTACCGAATCTTTTTGTGACGTCATTGCTTACGTATTTGGGCATTATTGCAGCTATGACTGTATGAGCTATTATGGATTATGATGTCATTGCTTTCGTATTAGTGCAAGTATATATATATATATATATATCCAATGCCTTAATTAAGTCTGGATTCTATTAAATCCTACCACCAAAACAGACAAGGAAGAAAAGCACCAACTGGCAATTAATATTCCCTCTTTGAGTTGATACACATCCAAATAATTTTCTTTGCGTCTCTTTCCTTCGCAAATAAAAAATGTCAACAGTGGTATTGAATTCGAAGATAGAAGAGGTATGGAGATGGCTGATAGACGAACAAATTTGGATGATCGGCATTCATGGGGTTGGCGGAGTTGGTAAAACCACACTTCTCATACAAATCTATAAGAGGCTAACCATCTCTCCCCATAATTTTGATATTGTCATTTGGATGACTGTATCTCAAAATTTGTCATCCGAGAAGGTTCAGGATGATATCTGGAAAAGAATCGGGGTATTTGATGTTGAATGGGCGGACAAGAGTTTTCAACAGAAAGCTGAAGCCATTCAACTCGTATTATCACAAAAGAAGTTCTTCTTTTAGATGACTTGGCAGAGGGACTCGACCTTGCAAAACTCGGGGTTCGAGATGCATGAAACAAGTGCAAAGTGATACTCAATACGCGTTCTCACCAAGTCCGTAAGGACATGGATGCTCAACCTGTAGTACTAATCGAGTCCTTGGAATGGGAATATGCTTGGGAATTGTTCAAAATGATGATCACGGAAGATAAAATTTGGGATCTGAAAATTCTGGAGATGGCTCAACTCATAGCAAGATCATGTAGAGGTCTTCCTATGTTGCTGCGTACTGTTGGTCGAGCCATGGCTAACAAGACAACATATGAACAGTGGGAAGCTGCTATTAAGGTGATGAGATCTGCACAAGACTACGAAAACTACGTGGAAGTCTTATTACAATTCAGTTTTGATAGTTTGCATAGCGAACTTAAGTTTTGTTTGATATACTACAGCGTGTTTCCTGAAGACTTCGCAGTCCTCAAGACCGAGTTGATCGATTATTGGATTTGCCAACAACTTTTGCCCAGTGATTTTGTGGAAGATGTTCTTAATTTTGGATACAAGAGATTAAATGCCTTAATTTGGAGTTGTTTGTTAGAAGAGGAAGAAAAGAAGTATGCCAAGTTGTTAGATTTGATTCGTGATGCTGCTTTAAGAAGTTATAAAAGACCTGTATCAACTAGAGACATATTACCACGTTTTAAAAAGGAAGAAGCATGCTGGGTTTTACCAATGAGCAATTTCATTTATGGTATGCCATTTTCACACAATCTTTTAACATTTTTATTCAAGCACAATCCTTTGGTTATGGTTAAAAGTTACTGTTAGGAAATTAGGACCCGTAGTGGAACGAAATATTTATTTTGGGTGAATATGACAACAATAAAATAGGAGAAAATAATTAGCGAAAGGAGAAAACAAATAATCCACTAATAATACGAAAAGTGGTACAAAAGAAATGAAAAAATAAAACACTCGAACACTAAACCCAAATACACCCAAACCTCACATACAAATATATATACAATAAGTATATATATTTCACTAAACTCCCAAATGATTTTTGTTGGAATGAATTTGCAAAATGAACTTGGAAGGGTATATATAGGCCTATAAAGTAATGAGAAATGAAAGACAAAAATAATGTGAACAAAGGAGGCCAAATACATGTTGTATTTTGCTAACCATACAAGTTTTTCAAAGTCCAAAATTGCATATGAAAAATGCAATTTGTAATTGACAACTTCAAATCGCATTCACAAATCTCCACCCTGATTTGAATGTTGACTGAATTCAATTGTCGCAAACACCAATCAAGTTTAAGCAATGCTTAAACTTACTGGTTGGAAGAGGCTTTGTCATCATGTCGGCTGGATTATCCGCTGTACCAATTTCAGTAATACCAATATTTCCTTCGGAAATAATGTCTCGAATAAAATGGTATTTCACATCAATGTGTTTCGTTCTTTCATGGAACATCTGATCTTTAGTTAGACAAATCGCACTTTGACTATCACAATGAACAATAATTTTCTGCAAATTTGAACTGAGTTCACCGACTAAACCTCTTAGCCAAATAGCTTCTTTTACAGCTTCGACTACCGCTATGTATTCTGCTTTGGTAGTGGATAATGCAACTGTGTGCTGTAAAGTAGCTTTCCAACTGATAGCGCTACTACCAAGAGTAAACACATAACCTGTGATCGATCTTCGCTTGTCAATATCACCTGCATAATCTAAATCGACATAGCCAACCAACATGTTCTTACTTTTTCCAAATTCCAAACAAGCATTAGTAGTACCCCTTAAGTATCTCAAAATCCATTTCACAGCATGCCAATGTTCTTTGCCTGGATTAGACATATATCTACTAACAACACTGACTGCATGAGAAATGTCAGGACGAGTGCAAACTATAGCATACATGATGCTACCAACAGCACTAGAGTAAGGAACATGTGACATATACTCAATATCCTTTTCAGATTGAGGACATAGAGCAGCAGAAAGTCAAAAATGAGCAGCGAGTGGAGTACTTACATGTTTGGCATTTTTCATGCCAAAAAGCTCCAACACTTTCTCAACAAAACTTCTCTGAGTCAAATAAAGCTTTCTTGCAGCTCTATCCCTTTGGATCTCCATGCCGAGAATCTTTTTAGCAGCTCCCAAATCTTTCATCTCAAATTCAGTGCTAAGCTCTGCTTTCAATCTGTTGATATCAGACATATCCTTGGCAGCAATAAGCATATCATCAACATAAAGCAACAAATATACAAATGAGCCATTTGCAAGTTTTCTAAAATACACACAGCTATCATATTGGCTCCTTGAATAGCCATGTCCAACCATAAAGGAATCAAACCGCTTATACCACTGTCGAGGTGACTGCTTTAATCCGTACAGTGATTTTTGCAACAAGCAAACATAGTCCTCTTTGCCTTCAACTTCAAAACCATCTGGTTGTTTCATAAAGATCTGCTCCTTTAATTCTCCATGCAAGAAAGTAGTCTTGACGTCAAGTTGCTCTAACTCCAAATCATGTATAGCAACCAAGGCAAGTAAAACATGAATAAAACTATGTTTAACAACAGGAGAAAACACATCGTTGAAATCAACTCCTTGTACCTGACTATAGCCCTTAGCGACCAATCGTGCTTTGTATCTGGCATCCTCTACGCCCGAAATGCCATCTTTTCTTTTAAAGACCCATTTGCAACCAATAATCTTCTTGTCCTTAGGCGGTTTCACCAACTCCCACGTGCGGTTCTTGTGTAGAGATTCAATCTCTTCTTGAATAGCGCTAAGCCATTTCGCTGAATCATTACGAGAAATGGCCTCTGAATATGTGGAAGGTTCCCCAACTCCTTCTGTTTCTTGTGCAGCTACAAAGGCATAAGTAACATAATCTGTAAACTTTATAGGCATTCTTCTTTCTCTATCTGGCCTACTTTCAACAACAGGCTGCTCCACCTATTCTACGGTAGTAGTTTCTTCAACTTCTATTGGCTCGGACAACTATTCTAAAATTTGCTCCTCTGTGGCTTCGGACGGAGCAAATGATTCCTCCACCTCGAATGGAACCTCCACCTGCTTATCAAAATTCTGTATTTTGGTGTCAACTACAACTGGGGACTCTTTTCTTGGATTAAGTATAGCAGACTCATCGAACATAACATTTCTGCTTATTATAGACTTCGGTGACTTGGGATCAAGAAGCCAAACTTTGTATCCCTTTACACCATCTGGATAGCCAAGAAAAATGCCCTTTTTAGCTCTAGGCTCCAATTTTTCATCGTTCACATGGACATAAACAGGACACCCAAAAATCCTTAGATTAGAATAATTAGCAAGTTTCCCAAACCACAACTCTTTAGGTGTCTTGCAGTTAATGGAAGCATAAGGGGAACGATTCACCAAATGAGCAGCAGTTACAGCTGCTTCTTCCCAAAATGCTTGAGATAAACCAGAATTTGACAACATGCATCGAACTTTCTCCAACAGAGTTCTGTTCATCCTCTCAGCTACATCATTCTGTTGTGGTGTACCCGGAACTGTGAGATGTCTCGAGATGCCCATATCTTTATAGAATGTGTCAAATTCTGCATTACAAAACTCCAAACCATTATCTATTCGGAGACATTTAATCTTCCTGCCAGTTTGATTTTCCACCAAGGCTTTCCACTGCTTAAAAGTGACAAAGACATCATTCTTGTGTTTTAAAAAATAAGTCCAGACCTTCCTTGAGTAGTCGTCAATAAAGGTGAGCATGTAACGAGGGCCACCTTTTGAAGGAACACGAGCAGGGCCCCAAAGGTTAGAATGGATATAATCCAAAGTACCTTTTGTTCTGTGAACACCACCACTGAAGCTGACCCTTTTGTGCTTACCGAAAAATGCAGTGCTCACAAAACTCTAACTTGGAAATACTCTGGCCACAGAGTAGACCCCTTTTACTAAGCATGGCCAAGCCTTTTTCACTCATGTGGCCAAGCCTCATTTGCCATAATTTTGTAACGTCGGATTCTGACATGGAAGACGAAACTGCAGCAACACCTGTTGCAGTTGATCCTTGCAACACGTATAATCTCCTAACTTTTATAGCTTTCATCACAACGAGGGCACCTTTCAAAACCTTCAAAACTCCACCTCCACCAGAAAATCTGCAATTGTTGTCGTCTAAAGCAGATGATGAGATCAGGTTCTTCTTCATGTCTGGAACATGCCGCACATTGGTCAGTGTTCTGACAATACCATCATGCATGTTGATTTTGACAGTACCGATTCCAACATCTTTACAAGGATGATCGTTGCCCATCAATACAACTCCTTTTTCTACTGGTTTATAAGAGAAGAACCAATCTTTGTGGAGATAAATATGGAATGAGCAAGCAGAGTCCAAGATCCACCCTTGTCCTGATCTTGCACCATCGTCGGACACGGCATAAACTTTACAGTCTTCCTCATCTTCCGCAACACTAGCTTCGACGGGACCATCATCTCTGTGACTCTTTTCTTTATTCTTTTGCTAAAGCTTATAACATTTAGCTTTAATATGCCCTTTCTTCTTACAGTAATTACACATTAAATTACTATAACGGGATCTTGATTTAGATCTGGATCGGTTGTTGCTACTGCTGCTACTGGGATCTCTTGTACTAGATCTCCCTCGAACAACCAGACCTTCTCCAGGACTATTTTTGTCACCAGAAAGCTCTTTAGCAATAAGATCTTTAGAGAACAATCATTCTTTAACCTCCTCCACGGTTAAAGTGGTTTTACTATAGATCAGGGTCTCGCGGAAATTTTTGAACGAAGGAGGAAGAGATCGTAACAACATAAGAGCTTTATCTTCTTCTTCGTATTTAATATCCAAATTTTCTAGATCTAAAAGAATGGAACTGAAATCATCAAGGTGAGCCTTAAGGGATGTGCCTTCTTCCATATGAAGCATATGGAGACGATGCTTCACCACAAGCTTGCTGGTGAGGTTTTTAGACATATAGAGAGACTCCAATTTCTGCCATAAGCCTTTGGCAGTCTTCTCGTGGATGACTTCTCGCAGGACCTCGTTTGACAAGCATAACTGAATGGCAGCTAGAGCTTTATCCTCTAAATCTTGTTTCTTCTCCTTTGTCACCGTTTCAGGTAACTCTTCCATCATCGCCTTGTACAATCCGTTTTGTGTCAAAATTGCTTTCATCTTAACTTGCCATAAGGCAAAGCTCATATTGCGATCAAATTTCTCAATATCAAATTTTATTGTCGCCATAGTAAATTTTAAAATTCCAAAATAAATATTAATTTGCTCTGATACCAACTTATTAGGGAATTAGGACCCACAGCGGAATGAAATATTTATTTTAGATGAATATGGCAATAACAAAATAGGAGAAAATAATTAGCGAAAGAAGAAAATAAATAATCCACTAATAATACGAAAAGTGGTACAAAAGAAATGGAAAAATAAAACACTCGAACCCTTAACCCAAATACACCCAAACCCGACATACAAATATATATACAATAAGTATATATATTACACCAAACTCCCAAATGATTTTTGTTGGAATGAATTTGCAAAATGAACTTGGAAGGGTATATATAGGCCTATAAAGTAATGGGAAATGAAAGACAAAAATAATGTGAACAAAGGAGGCCAAATACATGTTGTATTTTGCCAACCATGTTAAACAAAGGAGGCCAAATACATGTTGTATTTTGCCAACCATGTTGAACAAAGGAGGCCAAATACATGTTGTACAAGTTTTTCAAAGTCCAAAATTGCATATGAAAAATGCAATTTGTAATTGACAACTTCAAATCACATTCACAGTTAGAGCTTCCTAGATATAGAAAATATAAATGGAATGATGATATCCTATATTTCTCTCGATCCATATGATGTTATAGACACGTGTTTAACTGTTCTAGATTTATTGAATAGTGGAGTAGAGAAGATACCACGAGAGATTGCAGAATTGGTTTCTTTGAAGTATTTGAATCTATCGCATACATGGATAGAATACTTGCCTATTGAGATGAAAATGTTGGTTAAGTAAAAATGTTTGAATCTGGAGTATGATGAACAACTTCGTGTGATTCCAAAGGAATTAGTATATTGTTTGTCTTCTTTACGAGTTCTGAAGTTATTTCAATGTGGATTTTCTGTGGAGGAAATAGAAGATAATATCATGAATGTGACAAATATGGATATTGATCCAATTTTCATTTAGAACATTTGAAGGTACTAAGCATCACTATGACCTGTGACCGTGCTCTTGGTAAATTTTTCGGCAATCGTAGATTGTTAAATCGTACTCAATCTCTATCGCTTGAGATTTTTTGGGGCACCGAATCAATTGATAAATCACAGGTAGCAACAATTAAGAATCTTCTTACTTTTGAAGTCCATCAAGTTGAAAAATCAAAAGACCTCAATGGCTTCCCACCTTCTTTTGGGTTTGTAAAGGAGAAAAGTTTCAAAAATCTCCAAGAAATAACTTTCGATACTTGTTCACGTTTGCGAGAGTTGACGTAGGTTATTCTAGTTCCAAATCTCAAAACACTCATTGTAAGAAACTGTGAAGAATTTGAAGAGATAAGCAGCATTAGACCAATAGGTACGATATCAGACAACAGAGAAGGGTTTGAGCCATTTGCAAAACTTGAACTTCTTGAGTTGGAGAGTTTGCCAGAGTTGAGAAGCATATATTGGAAAGATTTGCCATTTGAAAGCCTAGAGAGAATCAAAGTAATGGATTGTTGTTTACTTAAAAAGCTTCCACTAAATTCTGAAAGTGGAAAGGAAAATGAAGTCATAATTGAAGCTGAGGAAGGTTGCTGGACTGATATTGAATGGGAAGATGATATTACAAAAAATAAGTTGTTACCATGTATTAAATTAGTGGAAGTGGATTAATTATTTTTTTTGAAATATTTATTGTTCGTATGCATTTTCATGGATTGGGATTCTCTTATTTTTCTATTGTTTCTCAATGTAAGATTTTAGTAGCTTCTGTTGTTTTGTGTAATTGTAGTTTGGTAGGTGTGAGCGGACGATGCTTTACGGGTCGCAAGGCCTGGCCGGAGAATCGGTCCCCCGAAAAATGATGATAGGCGTGATGGTGATTGTTAAAATGGTTTATCATGTTTTAATGTTCAAAAGATACAAGATCAAAATCTTGTACTTAAAATAGAGTCGTCATCCGGTTCATCTCAATCGGGAAATTTTGTTACGATTTTCCCACCGGGTGGTAGACCATACCTGAAGTAGAGATTCCGAGTTCGAATGATATTATCTATTTTACATGAGGCCAAGTCAAAAGATTTCGTTCTTTCTTAATTGGTTTTAATCCACCCTATTTATTGTGTTTTCGGTTTATATGTTGTTATCATATTTATCAAGCATCCAAAGAAGTAAATAAATAAATTATTACAGTCATCCCAAATAAAATGCGGAAAATAAAATAATAATTACATGGCTTTCCAAATCCTATACATTTTCTATACAATAAGTAAAATACCCATAGGCCTAGCATTCATCTAACCTAAATCTACCTGCACGAAACGGTTAGCACAAGTACAGCACGTTGTACAAGGTATATCATGTAACATGCATTGTTAGTAAACCAAACAAGATCCGAGTTAGCAAGAACATGGCATATTTTATTTACAATTTATGGAGCCCAATTGGATGGCTAAAAATGAGATTTAAACGGCGTTTGCGGGAAAATTCCGATATATCCATATTTTAGACTCGATTGTTATTTGAACCGGATTATTAGTGAAAATGTCACATCGTACGGGGTGAGGTATGTTTTCAGAAGGTTCTGGACCTTCATTGTTGCACTGTTCATCCTATCTTCGAAAATTTAAACTAGGTCAGAAAATAAACGAAAACGAAACTGCTATCCAGAAGGCCATGCCGCCGTCGGCATAACTGAGTTCGCCGGAGACATGGATGTTGCCGCTGGTGATCTCAGCTATAAAGGCAGGCTACATGACTTTCTGGATACCATAAAAAAAAGGGTGCTATAAGAAAATAGGGCCACTAGGAGCAAATTAAGCCACTGGCGATATCAACGATGCCGCTAGCGGCATGGTTGATACTGCCTGCGGCTTCAGTTTCTTGCAGCAGCTGTTTTTGGCCGGAAAGCGACCAAAAACCCAAAAATAAGGGCAAACAGTGACAAAAACACAACAAATAAGTGAAATCAAGGCCAAAGAGGTATGAGACTCAGAATTTTTACCTCGGGGCCGTGAATCCACCTTTTCGTGATCCGTATGACACCTGCGGGGAGCTCAAATGATGATTTTAGGAAGTGAGGGGTGATTTAGTCTCTAAATCCTAATTTTAGTGATTTCTACACTTAGAATACACCTAAATATCAGAGAGTTCCATAGAGAAAAACCAAGAAAAGATGAATTGAATCCTCTTTTCTTACCATTTCTAAACTTTATCCCACTAGAACTAGCTAAAATGCTCAAAATCTACTTGAAATTTTCAGCTGGGGAAGAGTGGAACCTTTGAAATGGCTGGAAAATGTTGTTTATATAGGCTGAAAATCCATTGAAAATTACCTTTCATTAATTATTTGTCGGATATCGAGCAAAAAAGGCAGACAGTTGTTCTAGAGTGGAAATAATGCCGCCGGCGGCATGGATGATACAGGCGGCCTCACCTTCCTGATAGGTCTTAAAAGCTAGCACGATTCGTGCTCGAAATCGGGGAAAAGGAATGGAAATCCAGCAAAAGGTGATTTTGACGGAAAAACTGAATTATTGGGATTTATTTTAGATTTTTAATGGGTATTTTAGACTAAATTATTTTTTGGGTGTAAATCATCGGTCTGATCTACCACCGGACGCGTTATCGGATACGCCGAACTGAATTTCTCTGAAAATAAAATTCGTAGAGAACTTTATATCGGTAATAAAAATTTCGAAAAAGAATTTTTATCATGAGGAATAAAATCGGGTATACGTCATCATCGTCTCGCTAGAGGGATTGTAAAATCCCATGCTCATAGGCTTCCCCTCGGGGGATCACTACTGCCACATATCAGTATGATTGTACGAAAGAGCAAGGATTAGAAATTATACCTAATGGGTGGATGGTTTGCCCCTTGGTCGGCCTTGAGCTTTGAAGATTTATTTGCCCCTTGGTCGGACTTGAGCTTTATAGATTTGGTTGCCCCTTGATTGGGCTTGAGCTTTGTGATTTGATTTGCCCCTTGGTCGGGCTTGAGCTTTAAGATTTGCCAAACGGACTTGGGCTTTGAGATTTGCAAAGAGGACTTGGGCTTTGAGGTTGATTTGCCCCTTGGTCAGGCTTGATCTTTGAGATTTGATTTGCCCCTTGGTCGGGCTTGAGCTTTGAGATTTGCCAAGCGGATTTGGGCTTTGACTTGCCCCTTAGTCGGGCTTGAACTTTGTGATTTGATTTGCCCCTTGGTCGGGCTCAAGCTTTGAGATTTGCCAAGCAGACTTGGGCTTTGGGATTTTGAGGTAGGGAGTGTTGTTCCTGCAATAAGTGACAAAAAAGCAAGATTAGACTAATTTTTAGATAACGTTTTTACTGCTTGATCAATTTTGTGAAACAAAAATATTTTTGCCCCTTTGATCAACAGTAAAAACGTAATAATTAAAAGCATAGGGGTTTCAGAAGTCCTGGGATGTTAGGGCTGGAGCTAAGATTCCATTGGATTTGTTGAAAAAAAGCAGGGAGAAGCTTTGATGCAGCCGGCGGCTTGGCTGATGCCACCGGCGGTTTGGAGCGATACCGCCGGGGGTTTGGAGTGATGCCGCTGATGATATGGGTGCCACGTGGCATCTTTGACTGGTCAAAGAAATTCAAAATTCAAAATGGTAAGGGTGAGGTCGCCAGCAGCATGGCTGATACCACTGGAGATTTGACTGATGTCGCTGATGGCATGGACTGATAGTTTCAGATTTATTTGAACTCCTCAAATTTCATGCGGGAGTTTAAAAAGAGTAAAAACTCCTCTCTTTTTCTTTCTTGCATTCATAGAAGCTGAAACTTCTCCTTTCTTCTCTTTCTCTCTACACACAAACCCGATTCAACTCTTTCCTTTCAATTTTCAACTATAAAGAAGATTTTCGGGCGCAAATCTAGCATTTCCAAGTCTGACGAACGACCCAATTCTTCCATTGAAGGGCTAAAACTCTACACGATTCATGTGGGATATGGTTTCAAGGAGTCCGATGTTGTTTTTAGGTACAGGATAGCAGCTCCAATTGACGATCTCATCCCGGTCAAGAAGAATCACATCTCTAACATCCAGTTAAACCTACAAAACTCAAATCTTCTTGTTTATGTTAAGTTTTGATTTTGGCCCGAGGTTCAAAACTTTGCCATGATAGGGGTGATCAATATGAAATTGATTGTGTAGAAACTGATATTGCATGCTATAGGTTTACTATTTTTATGCTTCGGGTTCGATTAATTATAATTTTTTATGATTTGGTGCGATTTTGGGCAAAATTGGGTCCTGCCTATAGAAACGATGCCGCTGGCGACATTACTGTTGTCGCAAGCGGCTTTAAGCCTTTAAAAGGGGTTGGAAACATGCTATGTCACTGCTAATTTCAGTGATGTCACCGGCGACATCGTCCATGCCTGATGTCATCGGCGGTATCACTACCCCCAGCGGCGGCATAAACAACTTTCCAAAAGTAAAATGACATAGAATCTGAATAACTTAACTGATCTGCTCTTTTTTGATTTTGCAGCCACATACCCACACCTGCACCGGAGGCATAGGAACCATCGGAGAATGGTGGAAACACATTAATGAGAAAGACCCAAAGCTTGTGGCTGCAATTGAAGATACAGGATTCAAGGATTTGACCCGAACCATGCCTTTACTGATGCCCAAGCTGCCTCACTTAGCCCTAACCGCCTTGGTTGAGAAGTGGTCCGAGACCACTCACACCTTCCATTTCCAGATTAGGGAGATTACTATTACCTCATCCAACATGGTAGCGATGACTAGGCTGCTATGGACGAAGAATGTGATCCACTTTGATGTGTACATGGAGAAGAACCACCTCAGGGGGTCGGTGGTGAAGAGAGTGACTAAAGCCCATGGTAGGGAAATTTTATTATGGGGAGCTGTATGAGTACTAGAAGGGGGTCGGAATGGTCCCCGAGATCGAGAAGGATGCTTGTATCTACTCCTTTGTGATTTCTTTGTTGACTGTGTTATTCTTCCCAATCTCAATTAGCAAGTTAAACTATGGGTTAATTTCAGCTGTTGAGGATGTTAAGACCATCAAAGAGAAGAATTAGCCTAGGGCCATTTTGGCATAGATGTACTACGGGCTAGATGTGAGGCCCGAAAGAAGGAGAAGGTCCCTCGATTGAGTCACTTTTTTACTTTAGGTAAGCCCTTTTTGAATATTACTTTATTATCATGGCTAGCTGTATTTTTGCCTATTCTTGGTGTGTTGATCTTTTGGACTGATTGGTTGTGAATTGTACAGGTGTGGGGTTTCGAACATCAAATTCTCCCCCCTATCTAATTCAGTAGTACAGCACCACTGGGTTCTTATTTCCTTGCCCGGTGGTGCGGGAGCATTAGTGGTCTTGGCAAGTACCCCATCGCATATAAGGAGGCATTACGGTGCCTACAGATCAGCTCGGTATGCTACTATGACTTTTTTCCCTATCTTACATTCAACAAACCATTAGTCAACATAAATATATTTATGAAGTTAAATTTCTTACACTGATTTCCTGCTTGATTGATTGGCCAGGTTATTCGGGACCCTTTTAAGGAGGTGTCCAATTGAGCTGACGTTCTCACTGTCCGGCGAGAGATGGATGGCCGCCAATTTATCATAGAGTGCCCCCTAGCCTTACCCTGGTACCTGGGGGAGAGAGTTAAAGGATAGAGAGAGCTTATGCCTACTACTAGGCCTGTACTTGTGGATTCTCCTATAGGCCTCTAGTGGCCTTATTTGACTATCACTGGGTGGCCGATAAGGCCGATTGCTTAGAGGGGAACGGCCGAGGGGTGTGGAGTGTCCCTGGCCCTTATAATGGCCATATGTCTCCCTTGCTTCCCATGTGCCACCGCATTCATGATAATGACACTATTTCCTACCATAGGAAGAAGAAGGAGGAGCTAAAAAAGCAGAGGAGTAGAATTGTTGCTGAGGATGATAATGAGGAAGGGAGTGCAAGCGGTGAGGGCCATCCCGACGGGCGAGGCGAGGCTGACCAGGATGTTCCGATGGCTCATGAGGGACACCATTCCTTTGATGTAAGATTGTATCCTTTCTTTTTATTATTATATTTATGCCATATGCTTGGTTCAAAATAGATGCTTATGCCTTGCTTTTTGTATTTTCAGGTACCATTCAAGAAGAGAGGTCGGGCTGAGGATAGTGGGGTACAATACCACGGCATGCTCGAGGGTGTTGACTTTGTTAAGGGGTGCCTTTCCAGTTCCTTGGAGACCTAATTCTTACTGATAAACTTGAGAGATGATTTTCGGACTCGGGAGATACCTTCCAGCAGCCACTCGCTGAACTTTATACCGGAGAACACCACCCATGTAAGTCTCGTGCAAACAAATCTATATTATTAGCCTCTTATGAATTCCTTTTGATTGCTTTTTGGATTTTTCAGGTTCCTCGTGCTGAGGCGGAGTGGTTGGCGGGAAATGCTTTTGCTTTTAGGGACATACTTGTCTCCCAGACTCTGCTTGCTCAGGTATATTCCCTGTTATGACATGGTATTAAAATAAAATGCATGTATGGATGATACGAATAATATGAACTATTATTATCAGGGTTTGTAGGACTTTATGGCTCTCAAGATATCGGATGCTAGTGAGGCACAACAGAGGTATGAGGAAGAGACGAGGGCACTCCGGCATCGAGTGAGCGAGCTAGAGAACCAGTTGGATGCCACCTTACATGAGAGGAGGAGTAAAGAAAACATGGATCGTGCTACCCCAGGTGAGGCGAGCCGAAGGGGAAAGAAGGTGGCAGCCTCTTGGAGCATCTCGGGGACCGAAGAAGATGTCATCGGCACTTATCTTCTTAGCGAGGAGGATGTTTCGTCTCACCCGCCCGATGGTGGCAACCAGTCCTAGATCCATCCACTGATCTGATTTTCTTTTTTATTTTTGCTCATTTTTATTAGTCTTGGTTTTGTATGCCTTTGATACATTGGGCTTGGATGATTGATTTTGGATTTCAGATGATTTTAGTTTTATTTAGGCTTAGTGTTTGGATATTTTCATGGTTTGCTCCTTCAGGCTTTGGATTTGAATAAGATTTGAACTTTATGCTTAGATGTGTTCTATAAACAGGTTGCAAATTTTTTACAAGTTATTTACAGGTTGCTTATAGGTCTAAACTAGTTAAAACAGGCCTGAAATTTGTAGAAAATATGGCCATGCCACCGGCGGCATCACCGATATCGCCCCCTACATGAAATTCTGAATTGCTAAATAATATAGACAAAATTGTCTGCGAAACCATAGCCCCGGCGACCTAGGCAATACCTCTTGCAAGCTGACTCATACCGCCGGCGGTTTCATTTTGCCAGAAATCCAAATTCGACCATTTTCTCCAATTCAACTATGGCAAACCACAACCAGCAGCTACGGGGCTTTCTGCAAAGCATGAGAAATGTAGACTAGAAGAAGCTAGAAAAATTTAGGCTATAGGCCTTTCGATATGTCGCAGCGTGGCCCGTTAGTCCCGAATTCCTTCGTGTGGCATCGACTTTATGAGATCAGATGGACCATGTACTCTAACTTTTTTCATTTGAGCTATGCCCCTTGCTTGAAGAATTTCATGCCATATTAGGGGTTCCATGCCCCAAGCGCGTGCCCCTGGCACTCCCGGAGTTTCATTTTAGCACAGACGGCGTGCCCCGAGGGTTGTGGAATTTGGATTCTATCGACCCGGTTTTGTCTCGATTGCCTAACAAACCTGGATTTCAGCTCGGTACAGTTTTAGAGTGGTGTCGTGGGGCGCCTAGATCTCTTCTTACTTGGCCGTCTATGGTGGCACTATTACTTATGGCAGAGTTCATGTATGGAGCTGGCCCAGCCACCCCATTTAGGCTGGTTTCACTTATTGGTCCTATGTCGATTGGGGCTTCTCCTATATCTATGGGACTAACCAAGATCTCACTCAATACAGATGCTGCTTCCACCGACTCGACTCTTATTGGTAACCATCTTATACTGCTACAGGTATTCATTTTTCCATATTACAAATTATTCGCCTCTTTCTGCCCTTCTCTGAAATTGGCTTATAGGTATGGCTGATGGAGAAACTGAAGCTGAAGGAGGCACCACGGGGGAACCCAAAGAAGTACCTACCTGTTCATCTGAGTGAGAGGGGGCTTATGCGATCTAAATTTGATCAGTTAACATTCGACAACTGGATGCCTATTCTGAGGGGGTACATAGATTCACAGATTCAATGGGTTAGCCCATGGTGGAGGATCCGAGATATGGTCGTGGAGTCATGGGGATCCTTTGTTCAGCTGAAAGGTCTGGAGAGGTCCTCATTCTATACCCCTTACTAGTTACACCGTCAGTACGGCAAGCAATAGATGGTCCCGATTAAGCTTCCTGAGAACCAGATTGGAGTCTACAAAGCTAGATAGGTGAACCATATCCAGGAGAAATGGGCCAGGGAGCCATATTCGAGACTCTGAACTATGATCATATGGAGACCATTGAGACTGACATACACTACAGAGGATGGCTCGCTGAGATTAGTCATCTGACGACTCGATCCGAGCAATCATAGGCCCGCTTTAAGGGAGAGCGAGTAGAGCAGGGACACGAGCCCTTTTCTACTACTACCTTGCAGAGGATTTCTTGATATTTTGACAAGGATGTGGGGAGTTTGGCTTGAGATGTACTTTCTTTTAGTTCTATCTCTTGGATAGGCTAGTCAGGGTGATAGACCTATCGAACTTTATTTTATTATATGTCTTTTATTTGGTTCTTACTTTTGCATAGACTGCCCCTTGGGGCTTTCAATCTATCGAACCTTGTCTTAATTTTTGCGTGGACCTCTCTTTTTAGGTTTTTAATCCAGCAAACTTATTCTGACTTTTACATAAACCTTGCTCTTTTTAGTCTATCAGAATTATTTTTATTTACTGTACATTTTATTTAGAATATGTGAACTCTGCATTAGGCTTACTTGAGTTGTGTTTGACTGTATGGATACAAAATTCACATAAACGTAAGCATTCAGAATTCGTAAAAAGAGATACTTTCATTAAGTGAAGTAAAATAAAGTACATGATGTTTGGTTAACATTCCCATTGATTTAACTCCAGGTGCTAACTAGCGTAGATCGGTTTTCTAGAAGGCACTCTCTCTTTGTTTACTTACCCTAATTTTTGCCTAGGTCGCCCTTTTTGGGTTTTCGACCTAGCGAGTTTGACTCATCCCCTAATTTTTGCACGGCCAGTTTGCAAAATATCGACCATTGGGTGCCACTCTAATTTTTGCCCAATCGGTAAAAGACCGAAATAAGGGTGATTTATTTCATCTATTTTTTTATGTGCTGCTTTTTCTAATTTATTTCTTTTGAATTAGATGTGATAATGCTTAAGCCGGTCCTAGTCTACGGGGTTTACAAGCTCATTCTCGTCCATATCTATAAGCTTAACCGCCCCTTTACTAAGCATCTTCTTTATCACATATGGTCCTTCCCAGTTTGGCCTAAATTTGCCTCGTGCATTGATAGTGGAAGGTTTCAGCTGCTTGAGGACTAGATCTCCAGCTTTCAAGGAAAACTTCTGGTGTCTCACCCGACTGTTATATGCTCGAGCCATGCACTGCTGGTACATCTGGAGATTATCTAAAGCCCTTAATATTTGTTCATCCATCATATTTAGCTGCTCAAACCTCACCTGAATCCATTTAGATTCTTTCAGCTTAGCCCCTAATGCTACTCTTTGTGAGGTAACCTGAGTTTCTACTGGCCAAACCGCTTCCATTCCGTAGACCAGGGAGAATGGAGTTTGGCTTATCGGGGTACGGATGCTTGTGCAATATCCCCAAATAGCAAAAGGTAGCTTATCTGCCCAATCCCTATAGTATGTTATCATCTTAGAAATGATCTTCTTTATCGATTTATTAGCTGCCTCAATAGCACCATTCGCTTACGGTCTGTATAGAGAAGATCTATGGTGCTCAATCCCATATTTCTCAATCAGATCTGCAGCCACCCCTTGAAACTATACCCCATTATCTGAGACTATGTGATGTGGAAGTCCATATAAAGCAAAGATATGCTTCTCTATGAACTTGGCCATCTTCTTGGCGGTGACATTGGTGTAGGATTCAGCCTCTACCCATTTCGATAAGTAATCCATTGCTACCATGATGAACCTGTGCCCGTTTATGGATGAAGGACGAATTTCACTGATTATGTCTATCTCCCACGCCGAGAATGGCCAAGGAGTAGATAAATGATGAAGCTCTATGGGTGGTAGATGTTGTATAGCCCCATAAATCTAGCATTGGTGGCTCCTTTTGACTTGGGCGATGCAATCGGCCATTGAGGTAAGCCAAAAATATCCCAACCACTGAATTTTCTTTGCGAGAGTGAGACCATTTATATGAGGGCCACAATCACCAGCATGGACCTAATCAATGCCTTTCTGATCCTCCAATTCAGTTAAGCAATGAAGCTGTAAGCCGTCACTATTGCATTTGAATAGATCATTATCAAAAATACAAAACTGAACAGCGAGCCGCCTTAGGGTGGTATGGTCTGAGTCTAAGGAATCTGGAGGGCATTGGCCAGTTTGAAGAAATAGGACGATGTTGGAGTACCAGTAGGGTTCGGTTGAGATGGCAAGGACCTACTGAACCAGCTGAGTGTGGTAAGGGATCTTAGTGGATAATAGGACCAAAGGGCGGATAGGCTGCTATTGGGGTCCTTCCCATAAGGAGGCCATAGTGCATATAGAGTCAGCCATTTGATTTTCATCCTAGGGGACGTGGCGACATAAGCACGAGGTGAACTTCTCTAATAAGTCGCGGACTGCCTCAGCATAAGGACGGAGAGATTCTTCTTTGATCTTCCAATCCCTGACAACCTGACAGATCACAAGAGTCGAATCACCAATTATAAATACCCTATGGGCCCCGACCTAGAGGAGGGCCTCAAGCTTGAATAGTCATGCTTCATACTCAACGCCATTGTTTATGACTGCAAATTCCAAGCGTTTGGACAACGGGATGATTTTGTTATCCTGTGTGACTTTAATAACTCCGAGGCCTGCTCCCCATCAATTCACAGCACCGTTGAAGTATATAGACCACATACGCTCGAGGATTTTGATGGAGGCAAGCTGCTTATTAGGAAACTCCAAGTTTTCAACATAATCGGAGTCAAGAGGTTGATTAGCTAGGAATTCTGCCACTGCCCAACCCTTAATAACTTTCTTTGTGACATACTCAATGTAGAACTCAGATAGAAGTAGCAACCATTGAGACAGTTTACCGGCTAGAGTGGAGGATCAACAAAGATACTTCATGGGGTCAATCTTAGCCACGACTTGGATGCGGTAGGATTGGAAATAATGGCACAACTTTATAGTGAGCAAAACTATGGTAGTGTAAGTCTTCTCCACAATCTAATACCAGATTTAGTAATCCAACAACTTCTTACTTAAGTAGTAGATTGTGTGCTCCCACTTATCATCATGTTCTTGGACAAGCATTGCACCTACAGAAGATTCTTTATTAGCCAGATAGAGAATCAAAGGTTTCCCGGGGATGCAGGGTTTCAGAACGGGGGGGTCAATGAGATAAACCTTGATTCTGTTAAATGCCACTTAGCACTGATTGTTCCATTCCACTAGTTATTGGTTTCTTAATAGTTTAAAGATGGGTTCACACAAGGTAGTGAGGTGGGCAATGAACCGACTGACATAATGTAAGGACCCTAGGAATGACCGGACTTCTTTATCTGTCTTAGGCGGAGGCATATCCCTGATGGCTTTGGCTTTATCGGGATCCATCTCAACTCATTTTTGACTAACCACATGTCCTAATAACTTGCCTGAAGTAACCCCAAACACATACTTCTTCGGATTTAGGTGGATATTATAATTTTCGATACGGGTCATGAATCTGTCAAGAATAGCAGGGTGCTCTTCTCGGGTAGCAGACTTCACAATCATATCATCCACATACACGTCTACTTATTTATGGATCATGTTATATAGGAGGGTAGCTACAGCTCTCTGATAGGTGGCCCCAGCATTCTTTAACCTAAATGACATTACTTGGTAGCAACAAACCCTCATTCGGTAATGAACGCCGTTTTAACCTTGTTGATGATATCCATTAGAATCTAATTATAACCCGAGAATCCGTCCATAAATGAGTACATAGCGGCCCTGGGGGCACTGTCAATTAGAACATTGATGTGAGGAAGCGGGAAGTCATCTTTAGGCGAAGCTTTATTGAGATCTTGGAAGTCAATACAGACTTAAACCCAACCATCTTTCTTTGAAACTGGAATAATGTTGGACACATGAGTCAGATATTCCACAACTTCGACGAATCAAGCCTTAATCAACCTTGAAACCTCTTTCTTAACCTGATCTGCCCATTTTGGTCTGAGCCGATGGAGCTTCTGCTAGATAGGTCTGAACTTAGGATCGATTGGAATTCTGTGCTCTATAATTTGATGATCAACCCCAGTCATATCTTCGTACAACTAGGCAAAAGTGTTAACACGATCTTTAAGCACTTTTATTATCTCTCTTTTTTCCTCGGGAGTTAAATCATTGGAAATGATTACCATTTTAGGATTATCATCAGTACCCAAGTTTATTTCCCTTAGAGATGTATCGCTAATGCTAAAAACGTTATGCGTATTATTATGTGAATGCATGGATCCATCAGGAAAAACATCAAACAAGTAAGCAAAACGAGAGTTATTCATTGCATTAAAAGCCTTGTAGGCAACATTGTTCGCATAAAAAACATCAGAAATATTGAAAATTACATCATCTATATCCTCCTCCACAGGCGGAGGGGCTTCAGAAGTGGTAGCAGCAAGAGGACGAGCATCCTCTGCAGTCTTCATCAGGATGGTGTCTAGGTCATGTCTGGTCGGCGGTGAGGGATGGTTCCCCGAATAGGTTGGCTTTCTCGGCTAAGGCCCTGGCGAGCTTCATTAAAATCTTTGTCATGCCATCCTCTTCCTCAGTTCTCTCAGCCCTATGACCTTTCTTCATTAGAAATTTTATAGCCCT
This sequence comes from Euphorbia pulcherrima, assembly GCA_947683365.1. Lineage (NCBI taxonomy): Eukaryota > Viridiplantae > Streptophyta > Magnoliopsida > Malpighiales > Euphorbiaceae > Euphorbia > Euphorbia pulcherrima. The sequence continues at coordinate 15,112,265 of CANTUS010000016.1, forward strand.
GGTCATGGTAGCCACAACATCTTCAATCTCTAGATCAACAAACTCTTTATTACTTCCCCCAGACTCATTCTTAGGATACATCTTAGCCTTCCCCTTAGCCTTATCAGAAACAACATTGACAGGTGCAATAGGCTCAGCGGATTCGAGTCCAAGGGAGACAACCATGCAGCCGACTTCAAAGTCATAGACATCTTTGAAGATCTTAAAACTGGGCCACATTTTACCATCATACTCAACAAGTTCAGGCTCTCCCTTATAAGGACTCTTGCCCTGATTCTCACAAACAGTCATCATGCTACAATAATAGGAAGGAATATGCTTTTCTAGGCTTATACCCTAACCCAGCCTTGTGGACTAGCACCTTCAGCTCTAAGGCCTCAAATAATTCCCTGCTCAAACATTCCACAACCCTTGCCGGGCTTATACCCAGATCTCTTCATCAACTTTCCCATACCGGAGTGGAGATAACTGTGCAAAATGGGAGGTGATTTCTCATTCTTACTAACCACAGCAATCTGAAAACCTTCCTCTAATTTAGCCTTGGCTTCTATAACAGCTACATTGGAAGCGGGATTGACCTTAATAGTTACCGATTTATCCTCATGAATGAGCTTGATTTTCTGATAGAGAGTGGAGGGAACTGCGCCTAAGGCATGAAGCCAAGGTCGGCGAGCAATAAAGAGTAAGTAACAAGAATGTCAAGCATAGTGAACCGTAAATTACTCATAACATATTCAACAGTGACTTCTGCCACAAAGGCTCCAATCACACTGTGTTTTGAATCATCATAAGCTCTAATAATAGTGTTGGATTTTTGAAGCATTTCTCCTGATAGTCCTAAGTGAGGAAGGACTTTCAGGGGGCACAAATTCATAGCAGAACCATCATCTGCAATGACACAAGGGATAACCTTATTGAGGATTTGAATATGAATGAACAAGGCCCTGCTATGGTCCCTACCCTCAAGCAAAAGATCAAAATGGTAAAAAACAATCTGAGGTCCCTTCCTTAGAGGAATTCCTTCTCCAACCCTGACACACATCTCAACAACCAAAGTGGTCAGAGTAGCTTCTAAATCGAGCAATCTCTTAATCAATCTCCTGCGATGCCTGTTAGAGTCAATTATTAACTGCCAGATGCTATAATAGGTTTGAGTGTTTTTTAGCTGAGTAGTGAAAGGATCAACCTCGAGACTGGTAGGAATAGGCGGAGGTGGAGAAGAAGGCCTCACAGTGGTGCCTATTCTCTTAGGAATTAGGTACTTATCTAGATGGAGATGATGATCCTCAGGTTGGTATACACGGCCGCTCCGAGTAATGTTGAGAACATTATCGGTCAAGACACTTTGAGTGGCTCATATTTCGAATAGATACGGTGGTTAGTTAGAGTTTGAATCAGGGTCTTGCAACTCGTACTCATCTATATTAAAAAGCTTATTCTGATCAACCCTGAACAATTTATTCGGCTTTTCATTGGCAGGTGAATCAACCCTAAATAGTTCGGTGCTTACAACCTTGCCTTCTTTGACTACCCCCTCATCTTCATCAAAATAGACGTCCTTCAAAACAAAGGAATCTATGCTAAATAGCAGCTTTTTCTCAACTTTCATCCTCTTAGCCATAAATCGTTGAGTCCTGCGGCTCTCTTTCTTAGGCGGATTCAAGTCAATGTCCATTCTCTAGACTGAATTAACTCCTAAATGGGCTTGATTGATCATATCGAAAAGTGAGTTAGATGGGAGGCCAAATCTGATAACCAGAATGGAGTTACTATTTCTTGGCTCTCGAGCAAGGATATCAAAGATTGTGGCTTCAGGCAAGCCAGACTAGATCATTCCTACCTTACTCCCAAAATTTGACAGAGGGTTGTTAATAGTGCTTGGGGTTTTATGAGGTTCAACAATCTTTCCTTCACTAACCAGACGCTAAATAGCCAAGAGTAGGGCCTTGCAATTGTTGGTTTAGTATCGCACGTAAATGTGGTAATTACAGGAATTGTTCTGATCCTCGGGTTTAGGCAATTTGTACTCTTAAAAGGATTGGATGAACTTTAAAACTTTCTTCCCTCAAATGTTTAAATATAACCCAAACAGGCAACTTGTACGGATTAGCTAAAATGAAAGGAGGATGAGAAGGCTAGGCTTTGGCGACTGCCGGTAGAGCTTGAGTGATTGCCAGGGGTGCAGCAGGGGTTTGAGAAACTACCTGAACTGCAGCCGAAGCTTTAGGCTTAGTATGTGCTGGAGCTGAGGGCTGAGCATCATTATTCTTTTTGAACCAAGGACTCTCTGCCTTTTCTGCCTTTTCGCGCTCTACCTCACACTCAATTTTCTCGGCTTTTTCGAATATAGCCTTATAAGAAAGGAATGAATCAATAGCCATTTCTTTACGGAACAGGGGAAGAGATCCGTTTAGGAGTTTCACAATCATCTCCTCGAGACTTAGCTTAGATTTCATCAGAACTAGGGTCCATATCCACTGGTTAAAATACTGCTCAAAGGTTTTGTTGGGCATTTGGTGAACTCCCTCGAGGTGTTGGAGGGTTGTTTCCATCATAGTATTGAAACCATAATGAACTTTTAGAGACTCAGAAAGAAGTTTCCAGTTAGTGACAATATACTGGGGCAAAGTATAATACCATTCAAGAGTAGGGCCCCGAAGGGAGCAAGGAAACATTTTAGCAAGCATCTTATCACTTAATTTCTTTACACGTATAACTCTTTCATACATAATAATATGGGAAGCAGTTGCACCAGAACCATCATAATGCTTTATCTTTAGCATAGTAAAATTATCGGGGACCCAATCTTCATTCCTCTCGGGTTCCTTGGCAGCTATAAGGCAGTTGATATGGGCTTGAATTTCTGGTGTCATGCCCGAAGGCCTCATGACCTAGTCGTTGATCGACAGAGAGAGAGCTACGGCTTGGGGTGTCGCACCCGGAGAATGAGTGACCTGGTCATTGATCTAAGAGGCCATCATTTGGCGAACAAAAGTAACTACTTCAGGTGTCAAGCCCGGAGGCTGCATGACCTGGTCGTTGACTGGTAGAGATGGAGGAGGATAAGGGACCACCTTGCTGTTGAAAGGATTCTGAGGGTAGGCAATACCCTTGGGAGTTACAATGAACCGAGGAGGAGTAAAAGATGGCAGAGGTTAGAATAGCCTACTAGAAGAAGCTGAAAACTGATGAGTGAATACTGGAGGAACTGAGCTTTGAGCAGAAGGTCTCGGGTTGAAAGGAACAATCGATGGAGTAGTTGAGGCCGGCTAAAAAGCAGAGGTTTGCTCCAACTGAAATGGGCTTGCCATGGGCTGAGTCAAGGGAGTTGAGTGAAAAAAAGGTGCAATGGGTCTTATCCCTACTGGATTGGCCAACATCTGTGTTGAACCTTTCTAGGCTTGCATATCGAACTCAGAGACCCGATCAAAATTCCTATCCTCTAGGGCATGCTTAACAGTTGCTTGGATAGTGGTTTGGATGGAGGCTTGGAATGCATCAGAATTTAGGAACTAAGCCATAGCATTGGCAAAATCAAAACTCGGAGGGGGCTGAGATGCCACTCCCAAGGTGGGAGTAGAGCCAACTTGCTCCTCGGATGGAGGAGGGTTTCCATCATTGCTCGGAAAAGACATGGCTAGTGAAGAGAAATACTGACCCAACTGAACCTGATTTTAATCTGACTCCCTACTGGAATCGGTATATGGAACCCCTTCGACTTTCGTTGTGACAACCAGGGTGAGAGGACGATGAATCAGATGGTGATTTGGCCTTTTCCAAATCGGGGTGCGACAATAGTTTTGCCTCCTTTTAGCTAAAACCATAGGTAGCGGATCAGATCATGCATGGATTGAGTGGTGTTTATGGATGGGGTGAATGACCTTTGTCTAATAACCGATGCATGGTATGTATGGCTGCATGTAGACATGGTTAGAGATGATGTGGTGGCTTATCCCTCCAACATTCGTGGGACGTTTGTACCCGTCATCATGCATAGTGATATGTCATGACTCAACGGGGTTACAAAAGAAGTCCTACGGATGTTGCTAAACCTCTTCCATAAATGGATATTGGTAAGGGTAAGTTGAGTTTTAGCTCTAGAAGCTGATGCATGAGCACGTAGCACATAACACACGAAATGTCCCTCTTCCAACCTTATGACTCCGGTGTAACGCCTCTTTAGAAAGGATGGAGTTTGGCTTCTTCACCGAAAATGGCAAAAGAAGTTCGTCCCAATTTATTTTCATTATTCTGGTAGTCCTAAAGGATTGAAGTGCTAAGGCTTTTCTAGTGCGGCTTTGGTATAGGGTTGTTGATGTAGAAGGTTCTCGTTTACCTTGATTCCACGTTGCTCAACCACTCCCCAAATAGGTGTGATCGCAGGAGTTTATGTGTTGGTTAAAATGAGTGATCCACCCACTAGGTAGCCTTAATTCCAAACATGGCATGAGTGATACTTTCGCGAGCTTCTCAGGTAAAAATGGGGCACCTAAAAATTAGCGAACTATCTACACGCATAAGGATAAAACGTCATGAAAAAAGGATGAAGTTTTAATTTACCCAATGATTTCAATATGTCATCAAAATCTTTTATACTCATTGAAAATTTTAGGTTCAAGTTTAAAGAGACAACTTCCCAGCAGAGCTGCACTGTGAACGGACGAGGCTTTATGGGTCGCGAGGCCGGGTCGGAGGATCAGTCCCCCGAAAAATGATGATAGGCATGATGGTGATTGTGAAAATGGTTTATCATATTTTAATGTTCAAAAGATACGAGATCAAAATCCCGTACTTAAAATAGAGTCGCCACCCGATTCAGCTCAACAGGGAAATTTTGGAACGATTTTCCCACCGGGTGGTAGACCATATCTTAAGTAGAGATTTCGAGTTCGGATGATGTTATCTATTTTACATTAGGCCAAGTTAAAAGATTCCATTCTATCTTAATTGATTTTAATCCACCCTATTTATTGTCTTTTCGGTTTATATATTGCTATCGTATTTATCAAGCATCCAAAGCGGTAAATAAATAAATTATTACAGTCATCCCAAATAAAATGCAAAAAATAAAATAATAATTACATGGCTTTCCTATACATTTTTCTATACAATAAGTAAAATACCCGAAGGCCTAGTATTCATCTAACCTAAATCTACCTGCACAAAATGGCTAGCACAAGTACGGCACGTTGTACAAGGTATATCACGTAACATGTATAGTTAGTAAACTAAATAAGACCCGAGTTAGCATGAACATGGCATTTTTTATTTACAATTTATAGAACCCGGTTGGATGGCTAAAAATGAGATTTAAACGGCGTTTGCTAGAAAATTCTGTTATATCCATATTTTAGACTCGATTGTTATTTTAACTAGATTATTAGTGAAAATGCCACATCATACGGGGTGAGGTCTGCTTTCAGAAGGTTCTGGACCTTCGTCGTTGCACTGTACATCCTAGCTTCAGAAATTTAAACTAGGTCGGAAAATAAACGAAAACAAAACTGTTGTCCAGAAGGCCATGTCGCCGGCGGTATGACTAAGGTCACCGGTGACATGGATGATGCCGCTAGCAATCTCAGCTATAGAGGCAGGCTACATGACTTTTTGGATACTATAAAGAAAGGGTCCTGTAAGAAAATGGGGCCATTAGGGGCAAATGAGGCCACCGGCGGTATCAATGACGCCGCTGGGGGCATGGTTGATACCGTCGGCTGCTTCAGTTTCTTGCAGCAGCTATTTTTGGCCAAAAAGCAACCAAAAACCCAAAACTAAGCACAAACAGCAATAAAAACATAACAAATAATTAAAATGAAGGCCAAATAGCTATGAAACTTAGAATTTTTACCTTGGGGCCGTGAATCCACCTCTTCGTGATCCGTATGACACCTCTGGGGAGCTCAAATGATGATTTTGGGAAGTGAGGGGTGATTTAGTCTCTAAATCCTAATTTTAGTGATTTCTAAACTTAGAACACACCTAAATATTTATTCCACTAGAACTAGCTAAAATGCTCAAAATCTACTTGAAATTTTGAGTTGGGGAAGAGTGGAACCCTTGAAATGGCTGGAAAATGTTGTTTATATAGGCTAAAATCCGTTGAAAATTGCCTTTGATCAATTGTCCGCCGGATATCGAGCAAAAAAGGCAGACAACTGTTCTGCAAAGGAAATGATGCCGCCGGCAACCTCACCTTCCTGACAAGTCTGAAAAGCTAGCACGATTCGTGCCCGAAATCGGGAAAAAGGAGAGGAAATCCGGCAAAAGGTGATTTTGAAGGAAAAACTAAAATATTGGGGTTTATTTATGATTTGTAATGGGTATTTCGGACTAAATTATTTTTTGGGTGTAAATGATCCGTCTGAGCTACCACCGGATGCGTTACCGGACACGCTGAACTGAATTTCTCTGATAATAAAATTCGTAGAGAACTTTATATCGGTAACAAAAAATTCCGAAAAAGAATTTTATCATGAGGAATAAAATCGGGTATACGTATCATCGTCTGGTGAGAGCGACTGTAAAACCTCGTGCTCACAGTAGGGATGGTAATGTCATAACACATTTTTTTTGTGCGAGTTGTTTCATCATCTATATCACCATGTTGTGTATCTCATCTTTTCTTATTAATGCAAATCCCCCCAATTGAGTTTGAACATATCGGTTTAGTTTGATTTTTTTAGATCAGTTCATGCCCGCCCCTAGATAAAGGAAAACAAAAAAGAGGTTCAACTTCAAAGATAGTGAAATTAGGTTCCTCTCCAAAAAGAAACTAAGTGTCATACCATATTCCTAGAATAAAATGTTAGAAGTCCGAAGGAACACAAGAGAAATGCAATATGAGGTTGCAAATAGCACATGGCAGAATGTTATACTAAAAGTAAGAAGACAAATTACTAAAAGTTATATACTATATAAGTAGAGAATTTGTTAAGATGGTTCAATATTTTGAAAATATTTATAGTTTTATCATGTCATCTAAATAATTCTCAATTAATATTTATTTATCTAATATCTACATCAATACGTTGTATATAAGCTTCCTTCTTTAGGCAGTAACTGGCATTATGTGATCTGTGTTTCTCTCTTTCGATCTAGTATTTCTTCTTCTCTGATCTTCGCCTTCTCTCTTTGTGTCATGAGTTTTACATTCTACTTTTGCTTCCATTTGATTTTTCTCACATTGATTAATTTGTATTCTCGGTAAGTTGTGCTTCTGTGTTTTGTTTTTGTTTGATTGATTCTGTTTCCTGATTTGTATTCTCTAGATTTTGTAGTTCTTTCTTTTGTAGTTCATTCATTTCGTTTTTGTTCTTCGAATCCTAAATTGAAGTTGTTTCATCATATTTTTGAATTCGTTTTGAGCTCATTCTCTTGATTTCGTGATTTAAACTGGTTTTTGTGACTTTAAATGTGTTGTAATTGAGAGTTTAATGTTATATGAGTAGATATTGAAGTGCACACCATGTGTTAGATAAAATGTCAAGATAGTTATTTTGTTATTAATGACCAATTTCATTAGCATGCTGGTGGAGCAAACAATTTTGGTATTCAAAAGTGTGCTTGTATTCCAAATTAAGGCTGAAATCATTGTTTGTTAGTGTTCTAAATTATAGTCACGTTGGTTTTGAATGTGTTAGACATCTTATAGATATCCAATGAACATCCGATAGATTTCCAATAGATATATGATGTATCTTAGTTTTGATAGTTTTTTTATGAAATCATTTTGCTAAAATTTAAGTGCACGCTATGTGTTAGAAAAAATGATAAGGTAGTTATTTTTTTTATTAATGGCTAATTTAATTAGGTTGATGGTGGAGCAAACATTTTTTGTGTTGAAAAGTTTGCTTGTATTCCAAATTAATGTTGAGATCGGTGTTGGTTAGCGATCTGAATTATAATCATATTGATTTGGAATCTGTTAGAAATCTGATAGATATCTAATAGACATCTTGTAAATATCCAATAGATTGGTGATATATCTTAGTGTTGGCAGTTTTTTTTATGGAATTGTTATATTAGTTTGTGTTGTTATTTCTTTTGACTTGATCTTGTTGCTTTGAGTTTCAGGTGTGGGATTTTGCTCTATATGTTGCTCGAAACATGCTCAAAACTGATTAATTTTTGTGTCTGACAAATTCAATCTCTACCCAACCGGCAATAGATGGTTGAATTGTACTCAATTTCTATTACTCGAGATCTTTTGGGGCTCACAATCGCTTGACATTTCACCTGTAGCTAATATGAAGAATCTTCTTACAAATTTGAGATTCATCAAGCTGAGGATTTGCGAGAGCTTAACGGCTTCCCCTGCTCTTTCGAGTTTGTAAGGGAAAGAAGCTTTGAAAAGCTCCAAGAAATAACTATAGAGAAGTGTTCAAGTTTGCGGGAGTTGACATTGGTCATTTTAGTTCCGAATCTCAAAATATTTACGGTAAAATATTGTGATGAAATTGAAGAGATTGTGAGCTATGGACAAATGGGTGAAATGCATCGAAATGGGAAAGACTTGGAGCCGTTTGGGAAACTTGAAACTCTTGTGTTAGAGAGTTTGCCAGAATTGAAGAGCATATATTGGAAAGTTTTGCCATTTCGGCGCCTCGAGAAAATGGAAGTAAAAGACTGCTATTCGCTTAAAAAGCTTCCATTAAATTGTGATAGTACAAAGAACAATGAAGTGACAATTGATGGAGAAGAAGACGGGTGGATTGAAGTTGACTGGGAAGATCATGAACCTACCAAAGATAATTTCTTATTTTGTTTTAGAGCTGTGGAGGGTCGATTGATTGTTTTGAAGTTTATTGCTTGTAATTTAAGTTTTAAAAATGAAGATTACTTAATTGTTCAACTTTTTTAATTTTCCGCATTAGTTTATATTAGTTTTTTTTATGAGTATTAGTTTATATTAGTTTATATTATTAATAGAAATGTTTTGGATTTCAAACCCAAAAAATGCATAATGCAAAAAAAATTATATTATAGGCGCATGGTTAAAGAATAAATACTTGAAAGGAGTGTATTTGTCTGAAAACGGGCTTTATCAGCCCGTTTTCAGACGGTAGCGTGGGAATCTCCCCGTTGGGGAGATTCCCATGCGAAATGGTGAGACCGGTTTAGTGGGTAAATTTATTTTCACTCACTTCATTTATTTTCCCACCTAAAAATTTTTACTCCATTTTATTTCCCACACTTTTCTCTCTTAATTTCAAATTTTACACTTTCATTTCTCTCAACTTTCATCATTTCCATCTCACAAAACTCTCTTCATTTTTATTTCTAATCTACTAAATTTTACTTCTACAAGTTAAATCCAAGGTAATAATGGTTGTTATTTTTTTAATTTTTTGTTTATTGAATTTATTATTGTAAATGATAATGTTAAACTTATTGTTAATTTTTTTACAGGATATTTACAAGTAAAAAAAATAGAGGTATGTAAGCCAAATCTTTAAATTTTAGTTTTGATGCAAAATTTATAGTTATTTGCATGTATGAACATATTTATGCTATAATTTTAGTTGGACTAAGCACTTGAAAAATGCAAACTAGCAAAATTTATATATCAAGAATGCACACTTAAACAATAAATCACAAATAGGTGCAACTTTAACCGGGACAAAAACTGATTGTCAGAACCAGTTTTCGCTTTGCACAAAACCAGTTTTCATGCTTTTTATTTTTTAAAAATTCAATACATGCTGCATTACGGGACTGCCGACTTACCATAAGCCGGAAATAGTTTGAAAATTGGTTTTTTCATGCTTCTTTTTGAAAAAAAAATATAAGTTTTCAGCTGTACCTTTACCAGAAATCGTAATACACTGAATAAATCAAAGGTTACAAGTTTCAAACAGGTGAACAAAATGTACTCTTTAAATATTAAAAAACAAAAAGCTCGGTTTCTGTTAGGCCACAAATTTTGATGGGTGCAAAAAAAATAAAAAAATAGAAACACATGTAAAAAAAGTATAGATGGATTTTTCAAAGTCAGGCCTTATTTTTTTAACTTATGAGTAACAGTATTGAACTGAATTAAACTGAATTTATTTCAGTATAAATTTATATATATGCAGTACTCAATAGTACTGAACTGAACTGAATTGAACTGAACTAAATATAAGTTGAAAATTACAGGTCATTAACATATGAGATCACGGGTCCAAAAGCTTTTGCAATAAGTCTTGAGTTTTCTGCAAATATGTGTTTTTTCAAAAAAAAAATGTGCGAAAACTGACTATTTCCGACATACTGTCAGTCGTCAGTCCCGTAGTGCAGAAAACTGGCTTTCAAAGCCTATTTTCTACATTTATCGAATTTATTAAAAATAAAAAGCATCAAAACTGATTGTTTGTCCCGGTTATGGTTGCACCTATTTGTGATTTATTGTTTGACTATACATTCATGATATATATATTTTACTAGTTTGCATTTTCAGGTCCTTAATCCAATTTTAGTTTTAGTATTATTATTTGTTTTCGGATTTGGCACCCAAAAAATGCATAATACAAAAAAAAATACATTATAGGCGCGTGGTTGAAGAATAAATACAAGAAAGGAGCAAATTTAACCCCTGAATTTTTTTTTAAATTTTCTGCTGAAAATGAGCATAAAAGAAATTAGCTTAGGTTTTAGTGAAATTTGAAAAATAATAAAATAAATTTAATATGGTTGTTAATTTTTTTAATGGTTGTTAATTGTTTAAAAATGTTGTGTTCATAGAATGTACTATTTTAAATGATAATTTTGAACTTATAATTAATTTTTTTGCATATATAAACTAGTTTTACATTTAGTTTTTGAAAAAAAAATTAACTCTAGTTTGGAAATTTGAAATATTCACATATTAATATTTTAGTTTTAGTGGTAGTATAAGTTAATTTTTTTGTTTCATATATCAATAGATTATAACTTTAGTTTTAGTTTTAGTTTTAGTATAATTTTGATATTGACTGATATTAGTATACTTTGGTTTGTTTGGTTATTTTAGTATGAAAATTCTGCACAAAATGTAAGTGTAATTTGACTAGAAAAAATTTTGTTGTTTTACAAGGAAAAATGGAACAAATTCGAAGAGCTGAACAGATTATAAATTCTGGACCAGTTCAGATGGATGTGTTAACTTTACAAATGAAGCATAGATCACAAAATATATGGCGTGGAGAGGTAAAATATTATGTATACCTAGACAATTTTTTTAATTTTAATGTAATTGAATCAAAAAAATTATTAATTAAAGATTTTATACTGACAGGAATGTTCAGAAGTATATTTGAATAAAGGCGAGGTTGGGTCATTGTTAGACAACATTAACCCAAAAATATATGAAAAAATAATTGAATGCGGCTTTGAAGGGGTTGTAAAAATTGGTACAATGATAGTAGACCACAAACTGATTAATGCAATGGTGGAGAGATGGCGACCCGAAACATTCACATTTCATCTAAGCGTTGGTGAAGCCACTATAACACTTCAGGATGTTGAGGTGTTAACGGGGTTACGTGTAGATGGAGATGCAGTGACAGGTGTAACGAAACATCCCCAGAATCTTTATGAAACATGTGAAAATTTGTTAGGAAAATCTCTGAGGACAACTGATGTATCAGGAAGTAATATAAGGCTGAAATGGTTTAAACAAGAGTTCTCTTGTTTACCTATTGATGCCGATCAATGTACAATTGACCAGTATACTCGAGCATTTCTAATGCAGTTATTTGGGGGTTTGCTCTTTGGCAATACTTGTGGAAATAGTGTACATGTAATGTGGCTGAGCTTATTGCGAAATTTGAATTCCAGAGGTGTTGGTAGATATGCCTGGGGCGCTGTTGTGCTGGCCTATTTGTACAGAGAGTTGTCAAAAGCAACACATCCAAGGAAACAAAATATGTGTGGATATTTCCAACTGGTGCAAGTATGGGCTTTTGAGCGGATAAAAAATATAGTCCCTAGATTGTCTGAACCACGTTACCAAGCTTGTGACAAAGAACCATATGCTATGAGGTAAAATTATATGGTTAACTTTTTATTAAGTTTCAATTAATAAGGGGATAAAATATTTTAGAAAAAGTAAACTATTTGAACAATGTAAGTGAATCACAGGTGGAAAGGTGTAGGTTCTGAAAGGTTCCATTTGGAAGAAATAAGAAGACGATTAGATTGTTTGCCAGCTGATCAGGTTTGTTTTATTTTATTGAAAAATAATTTGATTAATGGGTAGAGCTAACACGTTAATAGTATAAAACAGGACATATAATTTGACTATGCATTTGTTATGCAGTTTGTATGGACACCATATGATGAAATCTTAGAGTTGTTGCCTGAGTATTGTACCCGTGGAAATATAGTTTGGAGAGCAATTGTACCAATTATATCATGGCATATAGTTGAGTTTCACCATCCAGATCGATGCATGCGCCAATTTGGATTTGATCAACCTATACCGCAAGCCATTAATCCTGCAGTGTACGATCTCCAAACTATCAAAATGACCGGGTATACAAGTGCTGGCTGGGGCGACAAACATGCTCAGTACATAGCTGCGTGGAATTCATGTTTGCAACGGATTGCAGCCGTTAGAGATTGGTGTCCAGCATTCTCAAGTCCACAAGCTTTATATCAATCTCAATATATGCAGTGGTACCTTCAAATTACAAGACGTTGGATTAGCCCGACTGGTCCCGCAACTAATGCAGTGGTATGATATTTGTTTGAAAGTATAAATTTTTATTGCGAAATAATAATGTCACTATATTGATGATTTTTATTTGACATAATATTATTCGTGGTAGGGAGACGGACTCCAACAAGTGTACTATATGGAAGGAGGCGAAACCTACCGTCAAAACGTTAGAAACATGGTCGGAAGTATGCTTGGTGGATTAAACCAAGAATATCGTATGGAGAGGATAGCTCGACCACATATAGGTCCACCGTCAATTCTATATGAAAATGTGGTAAACCCCGCCTGGTTGGCAAGTCGTCTTAAACCAACCTTTGATATGCAACGAGATGCAGTTCCTTTTCCTCCATTTCCTGATGGAATTCAACAAATTCCAGGACCCTATTTTCTTCCTATGCATTATGGAAATGTTGGCCCATCAGTGGGCCGGAATGACGCAGGTCCATCAAACAACCAGAATGTTGCAGCTCCATCAAACAACCAGAATGTCGTAGGCCAATCAACAATCCAGAATGAACAAAGTTGGAGTTTCAGTACTATAATGGAAATGGTTAGAGAAAATGATAATGCAACAAATGATCCGAACGGTGGAAATAATTCTGATTTTGGCAGTCCTGACTCATTTGTCCAACAATATCACACCCCAGTACAACCTAATGCTCCTCCATTTGGACATGTTACACTTGATTCATATGGAAATACAATTATGCCAAATTTCCAGATGGGTCATGAATTTGGGATTGGTCCTTCAAGTGGTTTATACAATAATATGAACACAAATATCCCATATGAAGGAATGGGTCCAAGGAGATTAGATTATTCAGATGCATTGAACACAGAGGGTCAAGGATCAAAGAATGTCCGATATCGAAATACGTTCGATCTTAACGAACAAGACACCCAACATCACAACCCAGAATACCAATTATAGCATGTTTTGTACTGTAAAAAATGTTTTATTTATTTTGAACTCAAGTAAATTTTCTTTAATATGTTATGTTTTCATATTATTTTGAGTTACTTTGGTTTTTTTTTAGTAGCATTTTTTCCAAAGGTGTTGAAAAAATTTATGAAGTAATGAAAAAGAAAATAAATAAATGATTAAATATGAAAACAATATGGACATGATACTATTTAAAAATATTTACTCATTTAGTATAAAAATTCAGCATTGTGCTCAAAGTTGAAACCCATTTAAAAATATTTAAAAACTAAACTTTAAGTGCTTTGAGTTACCAAATGTGCATTAGTCAAAGTGTAGACATGTCAATGTGAAAGTAAACATACCATAAAACACACAATAATGCATTCACAGAGTTAAAAAATATTATAAAGAAGAGACAAACTTAATAGTAATAATAATTTCACAGTGATAGATCCCTTACTAATTTAGATATTGCCTACTACGACCGGGATTGGTACAAGTTGTTCGATTATGTCCACCTCGGCCACAGTTACTACATTTGTAAGAAGTGGTCCCCTTTTCTTTTTCATCCATTTCATTTCTTATTCTCGTTGACTTTGGCCTTCCCTTGCTCCGTTTGCAAGCCGGATTCGGAACCACTGTTGCCGAGTTCACTTCAGGCCAATAGTCCCTGTGGCCTAAAGGTTGGAATGGATGATTGTACACTTTTAAGTTCTCCTCCAAAGTGTGCACTTTATCAACGAATTCGAAAAAGTCACAACGCAAGCGCTTACATACCGCAATTGCATGCGAACATGGCATTTTGTATATTTGGAATTTCTTGCATGTACACTCTCGACGTTCTAAGTTCACAACGTGAATATTGCGTCCTTTTAATAGAATTGGGTTATATCCAGTTAAAACTTCGCACAGTCCACTTCTACTGTCGAAGTATGTCACAGTATGACAATCTGCCTTATGCGCATATTTTATCACTATTTTCTTACAAACAGGAGTAACATGTTCACCCTTTTGAAGCAAATTCATGTATTTATTTCGACGGGTATCAAAATAATGTACCATTTTTCCAAAGGTGTGTTCAACAATGCTCTGGATAGGCCTTTGTCGAATGCCCTTTAACACGCTGTTTACGGACTCAGCAACGTTTGTGCACATATGACCGAACCTTGAGCCATTATCATTTGACAAACTCCACTTCTGCACACGTTTCTCCATCGCCCACTGGTACGCTCGTGCATCTATTTTTCTGATTTCGTCCATCTGCTTTAAGAACTTTCGCTCTTGTTCTTGAGCTCCTACATGTAATAAAATTCATACAGTTATAGCTATATGTCGGCAGCATACCAAAAGCATTAGAAATACATAGAGTGCATAATCTGTATATTCATACCAGCTCTATATAATAGGTTTTTTATTGTAGTATTGTGGTACTTTTTGTTGTAGTTGCTTGTAAAGTGTCTGAGGCAAAACCTATGGTATGCTAAAGGTTCTGCCCACCCTGAAACTTCACTATTCATTGTCTGTAGTATTCCACCGTGGCGATCAGAAATGACACCTAGACCTTCACATTGTGTCACATACACCCTTATGCACTCCATGAACCACCCCCAACTAGATCCGTTCTCACTTTCAACAATAGCAAACCCAATAGGAAGAATATGATTATTACCATCTAGCGCAGTTGCTACCAACAATGTGTGATGATATTTCCCATACAAGAATGTCCCATCAATCTGGATTACAGGTCTACAGTGCTTGAACCCTTCGATGCATGGCTTGAAAGACCAAAATACTCGACTGAACATGCGATATCGACTGTCAGTTGTTGCATCCGTGATCAAAATGGTGGCAGAACTAGGTTGTAGTGGGTCAATGCATTCAGACAACATGGCAACATATTATACGAGCCTTCCCAGCTGCCAAAAAATTCTTGCATTGCTTTTTTTTTTGCACAAAAAGCCTTCTTCTTCGAAATGGTAAACCCCCATTTATCTTTAGCATGCTCAATTATTACATCAAGGCTTAGTGATGGATTTTTTGAAACCGTTCCAAATATAGAACCGGCAATTAAATTTCCATCGAGATTCCGATGGTCTTGAGATAGTTGAGAGTTCACGCATGTATGTGGACTAGGGAGTCTAGTGATTTGCCACATATTGATTGACTTCTTAAGGCTTGCACGGAGCCTCCATCCACATGTTTGTCCCAGTCCACCTTCTTTGTTGTTACATTGGAGAGCTAATTTATATGGATAAGATTCAACCACTCAATAGGACACATGGTTTTTCATCGACGTGATCTTAACCGCTGTATGTACAGACTTTTTATCTGGGAAAACTAATCCAACTCTCAACTCGGACACTCCATCCCATGTGCTTATGTCATCAATATCATTAGCATATTGTACATAATCATTCTCCTCTATCGCTGTATATGTAGGGCCTGGAAATTTAAAAGCTGTTAATGGAGCAACAGGTGGAACGTCGTGCCTTTCCTCAACATCCGAGGGAGTCATATTCAAATCGATCATATCAGATTCATTGGTAGTCTCATTATCAACATTCCCGTCATCATTATCACTGCCACTGTCAAACATATCCATATCGTAAATGAATTGCTCCTCCAATGTGTCGTCAATATCATTTGGTTCCACAGTGCCATTAACATAATCACAAATTGGGTCTTCTATTTCTTCTTCTTCGTTTTGGGAACTTCCCACAATATCAGTCATTGGATTCACCCCATTGCTTGTTGCAATGCCACCAGTAACTCCACATGTTGTTGTTATCATTGGAGTTGTCATTGTTGAAAAAAATTGGACAGGATTGGATTCTCCAGCATCACTGCATCCCACATTTCTTATTGATTGAACTCCAACAGAAGGATATCCTGTATTTGCTTCCATGGACCAAATGTACACAATGATTGATTTTGTTGAAATGAAAAAGGGGATGGTGCTTCTTGACCATCTACCTCATATTCAACAAATAACTCAGCCGTGTGATAATTTAAAATGTTATCCAAATTATAGTGAATAAATTCAATTCCTTCATCATTACAAATGTCCATGTAACAATAATAATTAGTTGGTGGAACCGGATACCTGTACACAATCTTTGTTATCTTTCCATTATTTTCAAATCCAATCTCTGTTGATATCTTTTGAACAAGACTACCAAACAACGGCTTCCTCTTCACCTTCACACATTTTTGCATTGCACCCCAATATATAATGTAATGGTTGTTGACTGACATTTTTTCCTGATTTAGAAACAAATTAATTTTCTTGTTTAATGATCATTTATAAACAAATATAAAGTAAACACACATAAATAAATATTAATTACACAAACATAACTTAAATATATAAAAAAACTAACAATATTTATTTCACAATAATAAAAATACTAGAAGCTACATAAATTTATACTACTCATAATTCTTCTAACAACAATAAAAGCTACATAAATATATAATAGTCATAATTTTTCTAATCATATAATTTTCTAGTTGGAATGGATGCGCTCATTGCATATTCCAAATGCCATAAAGTTGGTTGATCCTTGGCTAGCGATCTCCTGCGAATCACTTTCGGGCCACTCCTTAAATTTATAGTTCCTTCCTCCGTACGAACCATAACGTGAAGACCATTGCATAAGTACTCTATAAATAACTTCATCGCATCTCTGTAATTTTCATTTTTAAATTCAAATGCACGCTTCAACTTTTTTTTAAGAAACCTATTGTTCAAAGATTCAAACATACATGTGAAAAGGGACTTTTGATTCATTCCCATGTTAAATCCTCCTATCCATATATATTTTTGCATTTTATCATGCATTTTTATAATATGAGATGACAATGCATCTATATCATTATATCCATGTGGATATGAGATTTTTTTTATTTCTTTCATTTCATCTTCGAGCCTCTTGAACTGCCAAGCAAATTTTGGACAAATTGGTGTCCTCACCATCTATACAAATTGTACAAAATCAATGTTCATTATTGACTATAAAACTAAGTAACAATACACGAATATATAATATGAATAATTTAAATCTCATTATGTGGAGTTTTACTTATAACTGAGTGTACTTATATTTTCCCACTTTAATTAGTACATTATACACAACTTTAAAAATTAATGATATTTTGGACTTATAATTAGTAATGTATTAAATTAGAAAGCATGTAAATTAACACTTTATTAAACTAAAACTATAATCTTACTAGACCAAAAATATGATAAATGTTAATTTGGTATAACTATACTTAACTTATTTTCAAAAACTAAAACTTAAGCAATAATATATGAAATAAATAAATTTTTATAATACTAAAGGTATAACTAATTTTTTATTTTAAAAAACAATTAAAGCCAATTTCTTTAAATTTTTTTACAAAAAACTAAACTACAACTGACACTAAAATTAACACCAAGACTTAAACTAAAACAAGAGCAACAATATGTTCCTATATGCAAATTTCGTCTACTTTTTATTACAAAATTAAATTTTGTTAACATTGTATTTGGTAATTCTTTTTTAGCTTGTACTAAAGCTAAAGGTAAAACATTAATATGTGCATATTTTAAATTTCACTACAACTATATCTAACTTATTTTTTTTGTAAGACTAAAACTAAAACTAAAACCAAACCTAAACCTAAAATCATACTAAAACTAGAACTTAAATCAAAAATATGTTCCATTTTAATATCACTAAAACTATAGTTAATTTCTTTATTTTTTTTTAAACTAAAACTAAAGCAATAATATGTTAATTAATATACGAAAAAAAAATTTACCTTATAGTACATGTATAACTAAAACTAAAATAATAGTAAAAATATGTTCATATACGCAAATAACTATAAATTTTGTATCAAAACTAAAATTTAAAGATTTGGGTTACATACCTCTATTTTTTTGTGGTAAATATCCTGTAAAAAATTGACAATAAGTTCAACATTATCATTTACAATAATAAATTCAACAAACAAAAAATAACAACCATTATTACCTTGGATTTAGCTTATACAAGTAAAATTTAGTAGATTAAAAATACAAATTGAGGGAAATTTGTAAGATGAAAATGAAGAGAGTTGAGAGAAATGAAAGAGTGAAATTTGAAATTGAAGAGAGATGAAAGTGTGGGGAGTGAAATTGAGTAAAAAATTTTAGATGCCAAATCCGGAATAAATAGGAATGGGTTGAATACCCGGAACACGTCTGAAAACGGGCTGACAAAGCCCGTTTTTACTACAAATTTTTTTTAAAAAAATTTCTGGTTAAATTTGCTACTTTCAAGTATTTATTCTTTAACCATGCGCCTATAATGTAATTTTTTTTGCATTATGCATTTTTTGGGTTTGAAATCCGAAATGTTTTGCAAATTAATATGATTTTTTTATTGTCGGTTTGTAGGCACTCAGAGTTATTAGTTTCATCAATTGTGTGTTTGTAAACATTCTTTTTGAATGAATTTAATTTATTTTATGAATATAATTTTAAAATTTTGTGTGTAAAATAATTTTAAATGAATTGAATTTATTAGAAAAGATTATTTGTGATCAGAGGATAAAGAATATAAAAGAAAATGTGCTATTCTCTAATGAATTGAACAAATGATTCGAATACCGCCACTTCTATCGCCTGAGAAAACGATGAAGCTTTGCTCCTGGAGCCAGTTTAGCCGGTGACAATAATCAATTTGAAGCTGCAAAATCCCTAGCTAGCCTTCAACAGAACTCACAAAGCCAAAGAATTTTGTAGGTTTGTTAGAAGAAGAAGGCAAATATGTGAAATTGCAAAATATGATTCGTGATCTGGCTTCGTGGGTATCATGTGATCTTGAGATGAAGAAATATAACTTCTTGGTGTAAGCTGGTATAAACAGCTCAACAAATCACCGATTTGGAGAAATGGAATATTGGGGAATTTCGGTAGAATGAAGCCTGGATAAATTTGAAGTCATGACGAACACTTTTAAATTGAAACTTATTTGGCGGTTCTACGAAATAATTCAATCAGATAAAATCAAAAATCAACAAAAATTTAGAACGAATGTTGTTGTAATGTTATGAACCGATAAAATGTCTGTATATCATTATGTCTGCCAATGTCCCGTTCTATCTATATATAGAGAACCGAAATAAATGTCTGAAGTTAACTATTTTTGCAGTTATGCTCGTCCAAATGCAGCGCGTCGCGACCGCAACTCATTTGTCGCGATCGTTACTCGATATGCCAAAACCTTCTGTTTCTCAAATGAAAGCAATCATGAGCACGAGTTTTTGTCGCGAACGCGACATGTTCCAAATCCAAAATTCATGAATTTTCCATGAATTTTTTTATAAGGGAACTTTATTCGAAAATAAAAATTCTCGAGTTAACCTGGTAGCTTGGCCCCAACCTAGGGCGCTGCCCCTTGTACCCTGCGAGAGGCTGCTGCCCCTTAGACCCCGCTACCAAGGGTGCTGCCTGCGAAATCCAAACATCGTGATAGAATTCGAGCGAAGCGTGCACTCCGCATTCTCCCAACTTATTCGATGAAATATCACAATCACATTAGTCAACTAATTAATCCAATTATACTAAAATACTAACGTAGAAAGGAATAAAAAGAACATATATTAATTATGGTGTTATGTGAAAATTGTATCTTTCAATCTCAATATTTAGTCAATTTACATCACTCCTACAAAATTATATTAGTATACTACTTATACTCTACAAGGGTTGTTAGTTTTTACAAAGTTCTTCTCATGGTAAAATAGTATATATCAAAAACCGTGTACTTAGTCTCAAACAAAATTTAATACTTATCCCGCGTAAGCCAATAGCTTGGCAAAACAGAGTTATTTATATTGTTTTGTAATGTAGAAATAAAATTCAGAACAGAAGTGGCTAAACATGAGGACCACTTAAGCGATAAATTTTGTTTTGTTATGTATTTTGGAGTGAAATAATGTGATTGATTGGAAATAAAGACCAACCATGAATTAAGATTTACCTATTCGTCGGGAATGTTGGATCGGATTTTATCTGACTTTTAATTAAAAGCATTAATCTAAGTTCGATCAGATTCACACTTCAGAATTTTAGGCTTTGGCGCGTCTCAGATCGAGCTTGGGAGGTCATCCCCAAGACAGACCCAAGGCCCATATCCAATTTTTTTAATAATTCTTTTTTGTGAATTCTAAAAACTAAATTGACAAAATTATATATAACTACATTATTTCTTTAAAGTTCTTAATATATCATATTACATATATTTAAATTTCAAAATTCATTAATATAAAATATAAAAGTTGAAAATAATTATTTAATACAGTATATAATATATAAAAAAAATTAAATCATTATTCATCGGACGAATTTAAATATTTATATAAAAACTAACTCCAATATATAAAACTTCAGACTTTATAGCCAAACTAAATAGAAAAATAGATGCCAAGCCTGATCCTATGGGCCAACCCGCAAATAGGTTAAGACAATTTGATTCATTAAAAAAAATCTATTTTATAAACGCATGCCAAAACCACGTTATTATATTTCATTTTCTCTCATTGTTTTATCGTTATCCATTTTGGCTACCCCATTTTCCCAGAACCTTAATTTTTATAACTAAATTAGTTTGCATTATTATCGTCATTGAAGTCAGTACTGAATAAGCCATAATCTTCTTTTACATTTAAGGTTATCCATTCCACAAATATCTGAATTATTATTCTGGACCACTTTCAAAAAAAATTATAATTAGAAGAAACAATTTCCACAAAAAAAATCAACTCATTAAGCAGTAAAAATTAAAAGCTACCATAAAAGTATATTTAACAATAAAATTTATCCAAAATCACTTGCAAATACCTACAATGACAGCTTTATATCAGCACAAAAGAACAACTATTTTTTTAGTTGCCAAACGAATTATTTAGAGCAATAGTCATAATTTGTAACCAAAAAAAGTCATTTATTATCAATAGCAAAAAACTAATTCCAAAAAGCTCATTTTAGAACGTCCTGCTTGAGGGCTATAAAATCTAATATAGATTGTTACCTTAATGTTCTCAATCTCAACAGAGGAATTGTTATTTGACTGACAAAATACTTCTGGATTCCTGCCTTTGATGTTAAACTTGTTACAAAACTTCTATATTAAGATATATATAATTGGGATAATTCTACAGTTGGTGTGTACACGATGTACCAAAAAAATCTTATTTTGATTATATTTTTGAATTTAATTAATATTTTGATTTTATTTTCTTACCTAAAATCTTTCCTATTTAACTCTTCTTCAGTTTTTCCTATTTCACTCCTATTATAATTATAATGTCTGGCACTTTATTTATTATATGTAATTAATTTTTTAATGAAATAAACATGTGATTATTATGTACGGGGATTTTGCAAATGTTTTGCAAAAATTCTATTTTAATTAATTCATATGTTGTCTGACTTTTCTAGTTTAACAAATACATTCATATTTAGTCTAGCTTTTACAAATTAGGACTTATGTACGTTATATAAAGGCATCGATACAGTGGTTTTAAATTGTGAGATAATCTTTTAAGTTTTTATTTGAAATAATTAAATTTATGGATTTAAACTTGAGTCCAACTAAACAAGTTATCATGGATATGAATAATAAGGTAAGTTAGGCTTGTTTCAATATAAAACTTGTTCATATTTTTCAATGTAAAACTTAGTGGGTAACTTTGATTTGAAATTCATTGATATTAAGACTCAAATAAATTATATTTTAGACTCAGATGGAGAAATGAGCATCGTAAAAATATTGTTTCGCAACTGGTAAGTATTACAAGACTTGTTTATTCACTATAATGACATTTAGAGATATTACATGTGCATATGATTATTGACAGCTTGAAAAATCTCATATTTCTATGGGAATGATCCTTTTATGGGACAATTTTTACTAAACGCGTGTAAGTGTTATGTAGAATTTCTATCAACAATACTAGTACAACCAAATAGGTATGCTACTTTAATGATATTATGATATGCTCTTATGCAAAACTTTAACACGATAAATGTCAACTAATTTTTTTTTATTTAAGCTATAATTGTGGCATGTATTTGTTGAAGTATATAAAAGCCAAAAAGAGCACTGATTGGTCTCAAATTTATTTTTTGGTAAATTCATCTTTTCATAGTACATTACAACCGTTGACGTTCCTTCAGTGGATTTATTATAACGGAAATTAATTTATTTTCAGATAGAATTGATGGGAGTCGAATGAATGAAGTACTTAGCAAGACTTGTCAACAATGACTATAATCAATGTAGTCTTTTTAGAAGATTTGCTTGCGGAGATAAATCCATCCATGCCAAATTCTTTTAATTTTTTTTGTTTAAGACATATTTGAAATAGTTCAGAGTTTAAGATAATTTATTTTTTTTGTTTTTTATTCTTAATTAACTTCATTATTATTGTTAGTTATTTTGTTGAGTTATTTGATAAGTTCAATTTCGATTCTCTCTTGCCTTCTTCGACTTTCACTAACTATTGTTGTTTCGACGAAATGTCTTTATCACCAGCAATCCCTCAATCTTCTCTTCTTTCGAAATGTCTTTATAATCCTAACCCTAACCCTAACCCTAAATTACTTAAGCATTATTCCAAAAATTAATCTTGCATCAGAACCCAAATTTAGTAATTAGCTAATTTATTAGAATTTATTAACACAAAAAATAAAATTACGAAATAGATGTAATTATCTAATTTATTATTGTTCCACTTACTCGTGGACGAGTTCATTTATTAGTCAATTCTTAAAATATGAGATCCATTACTTAAATCGAATTTCTTTCTAAGTCTTTTAGAAAAAATGGTAGTCCATTGATCCCACTCGTGCTACTCTTAACGAGTTGGATACCGGTATTACATTATCATAAGAATATTTTTATCACACTTGTATTTAATTCAAAAATGAACGAAATGAAAACTGAGAGGTAAACAACATGAATAATACAATTCTTAGTTTATTATCTATATAACTGACAAAATGAAAATCGGATGATACATCTATTTTTTACAACTCTTATTTAGAGTATTGGACCAAACAATAGTCATCCCTACAACCAGAGTGTGATGACACGTGTAGGACACTTGTTCTAATTTCCAATCAAACCTTCCAACACATAAGCACTTGTCCATCTCCTTCAAATTGTCCTACACGTGTATCTGTGCATTTGCAATTCACTTCACCAATTTATGGTGCATTCTATGGTTACTTTATTTTTTTTAAGTACCCATTACTTTGTACTTTTCCACCATAGGATAAATGGTGATTATTTTAATTCAATGGTAAATAAGGCAAAGTAATGGTTAAACAAAGTAACCATAGAATATGTCTTAATTCATATATGTTAATTAAGTTTAATTCTTCTAACAATAACTGTAATTTCATGTAGGACGACAATTGTGGCCGTCGGATTTAAATTTTTAGCACTAAAATTATTTATCAATTGATGAACAAAGAGACGAGAGAACAAAGACGAAACATAGATGAAACAATTTGTAAGATTAACCTTCCATAGATTTAGATTTTATAATATTCTTATTTTTTATCTTCAATTAGTTTATTCCTCATAGGGAAGATTAACTTGCAGTGACACGCACTGTAGACTCAACGATATAATTGATGGTACTATACATACACGTGAGCCTTTTCAATAGAATAATTATACAGAATACACTTACACAATCTTAACTCTAATTTATAAGAGTTTCAGTTGTTGAAATTATTTTAAGAGAAAAAAAAATGGACAATGGCACTTGGAGGATAAAACAATAAATGAATTTATAGTCATTTGGCTTTGTTCAACGTGTGAAAATGTAATAGCAATTCCAACCATTCCTCGTTTTGGAGACTTCTCTAAAATGGGGAATGAATATGGGAAATGAGTCAATCCATCCATTTATTATATACTGTTATGGAGAATCTTCATTTGGGGGAATGATTATAATATTAATATTATTTTACTTTCTATTTTTTTAAATGTATTGTTAGTTTTTGTTGGTAGTCACTAAAGAAATCTGTTAATATGTGACAATAATTTTTCTGTCACAAAAATTAATGTCACAAAAAGGCTATTATTTATTACAATAAAAAATTTTATTGTCACAAAAAATAGTATTTTAAAATTTTGATGTAAAATTGTCACATATCATAGATTTTTCTGTGACAACTTTTTAAGATTGTAACGAATATTTTTTTGTTACAACTGTAGTTGTAACTTAAAATTTAGAAGTTTTTACGATGAATTTTTTACTGTCACAAAAAAATTTTTATGTGACAACATAAAAAACTTGTTACGAATAAATTATTAGTTTCGTGACAATAAATTTAACTTGAAACAAAAAAAACTTTAGTTACAATGGTCAATTGTAACAAAAAAAATTCAATATGTGACAATAACTATTTAGTGTTACAAAACACAATATAAGTGACAACATAAAATGTTTGTTACAAATAATTAATTAGTTTTGTGACAATGAGTTAAACTTGAAACAAAAAGTACTTATAAATTTATTTTATAAATATTTACTAAAAAAGTAAAATAAAACTAGCTCATCTCCCACCTTTTATTTTCTAGATTCTTTAAAATTTAAACTCAAAAATTATACATTTGAGTCAATCTTAACCATCCATTGAGTTTTAATGGTTCATATTTTATTGCACTGTGAACCCTACAAATCAGTAAATTTGAATCTGGACCATTAAAACTCAATAAATAATTAAAATTAATTAAAATATATAACTTTAAAGAGTTCGAACTTTAAAGAATCCAATATCTAAAATTAAACTTATTGAAAACAACATATTAAAATAAAAATACCTACCTAAAAAATACCTCTTCTCTCCCTCTTTCCTTTATCTTCACACGGTCACTTTCCCTTCTCCTCTCAATCCCTCATATCATGAACCTTATCCCAACATCTCTCTCCAGTTTCTAACCCTACCCATTACTCTCTTCCTTTCTCTCTGTCCACTGGTCCTCTCCGTCGTCGTTGATCCATCCTCAATGCTTAGCCGTCACTGATTAGGGCTATTATGGTTCAAGCGTCGACTGTATTCGTCGATTTGAGTATTCTGAGATCTGCTGATACAAGATGGTGAGTCTTCATCTTAGTTTTCTCTCTTGATCAGATGAGAAGTTGGCCTCGGGGTCACATTGGAGGCGGGAAATAGAGTAGCCGCTGTAATGCCGTCTTCGATTGTAAGTTCTGAGTATTCTGATTCATCACTCAAGCCCATATTTATAAGGTATGCTTCTCTGATTTTTATTTTCTCAAGCCATATTTGCTTTCGATTCTCCACAAATTGTGATAACTTGAAGACTTCCATTTATGAATATATCTATTTTGTGTTTTTGAAATTAGGGATTTGAGCTAATTGGGTATTTAGTTACTGTAATTAGGGATTTGAACATTAGAGATCCGATTTTTGCATAATTGTACTTAGAAGTTAAATGTTGGCTGTACCGTCAACATCCCATCCAACCCGCCCTGACAAATCTTGCCATTTAGGAAGAATGGTTATTCTTTCCTCCCAAGTCCTTTTCTATCTAGTCTAGTAATTTTTCCTCTTTTTTTGTTTATATGAACTGAATCATTTGTATTTTCTGCTAGAGTTAGGTGGATTTGAACTTCAATCTTCTACACTAGTAACAGTTTACTATATTATTATGATTTTTTTTGGATTTGAATTTCGTTCCGGTACTTCAATTTTATGCGGATCATATCGTTGTATAATTCTACCTTTTTAGTATTTTCTTGTACTATAATGATATTTTGGATTTCATGCCATATGTATTTACCGATTTTGCCTTTTTTACCTCACAATTAGCTTTGTACGGAATTTATTCATCCTCATGACAAAATATTTCTTGTATTTATAAGTGGATAGAGGTGGATTTGCTACGTGGAAGGTTTTTTTGGGTAACATATTGATGATTCATATGATATGTCCTCGTGCAGGCTGCTACTTGTTATGGAGAATGGTTAACAAATAATAAGGGGCCTTGCTTCATGGAGTTGGTTTAGATTTTTAAGGGAATTTGTTTATATTTTTTATTTGGTGTTTTTATGACAGTGTTTGTCTGCTCTACTTTAGAGGCACTAGTCATCATAGGCTTGGATTGTTGACATGCCTATCTTGCTCATACTTTTTGGGCATGAATGTAAGAAAATGTCTATCACAAATTGGCAAAATTGTTTGAAAATTAATAATTTCTTTGGAACTTTTCTTGAATATGACAATTTCATCCAGGATTCAAGCTGGAAAGTATTTCTCACTTTGTAAATATTTTTTGTGTGATGGTCTATTTTTTTATTTTATGACAAATGTATATTATGAGATTCTGTTTTGTCTGTTATGATAATTACTTCAATGCTATTATGCAACATTCATATTAAGGTAGAAACTAAAAGATGGAACTGTTGACAACGTGCTGCTTGTGTTCTTTCACTTTGGGGTTGCACTTTCGGATATAAGGGGTCTCCCTTCGTTATTTTTTTTCTGCAGTTAGCAAATATTGAATTTGAATCTTCGATTTGTGTTCTTTCATTTTTTCATTTGATATGCTTGTTCAGCAAATTTAATAATTCTACAACATTCTAGGTGCTTTCCTATTAAATCAAGGATGTTTTCTGGCTACTGATATCCGTGGAAAGGTGAAGCTTATTTCCTGCCATGCCTTCTCTTCAATTGTTGCAACTGACGCTTACTAGGAGAATCGGTAAAAAGCGGACACTCTTTCTTACAGAAGGAAGCTGCCCCTTTTGATTTTGCTTCCGTCTCTTTCCAGGTAAGCTCATTTTCTACCGAAGTTTAATTCTCCTGTTGAGTTTTTGCTAAACCTTAATTATTATTTTGAGCTTTCCAATCCACATCTATAATTGTGTCAATTTGCGTTTGATTTAGGTGATTAGGTCTTTGCGTAATTGCGTACCCAGAGATTGAGATTAAGATTGCGAGAGAGAGGGTAAATTTCTCTGGCAATGGGAGAGCTTAAACATGCGTAGATTGAAACCACTACTGGAGCTCTAGCTGGTGCTGTATTGCACACGGTTAAGTTACATCGACTCTCTATGTTATTAAGATTATATTCTAAGTATCTTCCTTCATAGCAGACATGAAAAATGTGATTTTTTTTTAGTAATATTGGCTTAGTTTCTCTGTCCTTTGATATATTCTGAATTAGATTAATTTTTATTTTTATCTTTCTAAGTTTTCGCATTGAGGGATATGCATGAACTTCCCCTTCTTTTATGTTTCTGCATGTGTCTATTCATAAAAAATCAAATGCTTGTGTCTGATCCTTTATTTCAAATGTCATATTGTGTTTTATTATACATAATTTTCATCCCTGAATAATTATATGCATGTGTTAGATCTTCTATTTCAAATGTGTTTCATTGTTAACCATAAGCTTTGGGCTTTCTCATGAAGATAACATTGCAGTTTAACTCTTTACTTTTTTCTACTTCTTTTCCAGTCCGGGAACAATATTCAAATGAATTCTCAATTTGATTGCTCTGTTTACATGTAGTAGTTACTTGTCAATTAATTGCCTATCGAGCTATTTTTCTTCATTGACGAGGCATCCTTATAATTAAGAGTTATTTATAGATATCTCATAATTTTTTATTTTATAGTTAAATATTTTA
Organism: Euphorbia pulcherrima; assembly: GCA_947683365.1. Taxonomy (NCBI): domain Eukaryota; kingdom Viridiplantae; phylum Streptophyta; class Magnoliopsida; order Malpighiales; family Euphorbiaceae; genus Euphorbia; species Euphorbia pulcherrima. Next base: position 15,140,578 of record CANTUS010000016.1, read on the forward strand.
GTTGAAATTTATACAATAAAAATCAAATCTATGTTTAATTTTTATCTATTTATTACGCTAAGTATTTGTAAGTACTGTTTATAATATTTATATTTACTTTGTTAATCTTATTAAATAGTTTTTACTTTTAAGTAGAGTTATGTTTTATGAATTTTCTATGCATATATTAAAATGAAATTTTCATGTTCGTGCACTTGATGACGTTCAGCTTGATGACGACTTTGATGATTGATGACTCGATTATCCGGGTTTTATGACAATTGTGTCCTCACTGTGTGCTTTGGTTGTCTCTTTTGCAATATGTAACCTTGAATTCTTTTTGGGGTTGGCCATTTTTCCTTCCATCTCCAGGTGATTTACTCTCTCATGAGTTTGTACTTTTTTTTGTATAACTTTTATTTATTTTTTGTTATATATAGGGCATGCCTTCTTTTCTATATTGAACATCTCATATTTTTGTGATTTTCTTGAAGCCCTTAGCATAGTTTGAATTAGGCTAAAGAAAAGGTTCTAATCTTTCAAGAGCTTTCTCTATTTCCAAATTTTGCTGAAGTTACATTGATAAATTCATAGGTTTAAGGTAAGTATTGTTCTATGTTGCTTTTGTTCATCCTAATGACAAGGATGAAAGAAAATGGCTCATACTGTATTTATTAAATTGAGACATGATAATATATATATATATATATATATATATATATATATATATATATATATATATATATATATATATATATATATATATATATATATATATATATATATATGATTGTGATTTGAATTAAAGGACTTGGATGACTTAGACTAGTACTATAAGAAAACAAAAGGTGACGGTTGTTTTGTTTTAATAATATATTTAGATCTATATTTGTATATACTTTTATGTGCCTATTAAGTTTGATAATCATATGGTGATGTTTGTTATTTTAAACTATTAAAATTAGGATGCTTATTAAGAGCATTTTCAGTATTATTGTTAGCTTTTCGGATGATGGATATTAAGTCTTTAAATTTTGTGTTGACCGTGAGTTTCATGAGCTTATCTCTTATGTTTACATTTTATGGTAATTATGTTTCATTATATTGGTCATTTCCAATTGTTTATATTACAGTTTAATATTTATTTGATGCTAATAATGTTGAGCATGCTTTTATACATTTGTTATCCTTTGTAATTAAACAGGTTATAAGAATCTTTTGTATCCTAGTAAATGAGTTTATTAAACCTGAATTTTTAATTTGATTTGATGTGGGTTATCTATCTTTTTCACTGGTGACTATATGCTAGACTTGAGTATACTTTGCATTAGTTCCCATTTCTGAACTAGTGAATACTACAAGGTTCTTCGTCATCTTCATTTTTTCTATATTATTACGCCTATGAAATTAAGTCCCATAGGAATACATGCTTATTTTCTTGTAGGAGCAGATATAGTGGCGCTAGAAGAATAGGAATCCTTTGTTCAATTTCTTCGCACATCACATCCCTCTGCTTTCAAAATCAACTCCAGGTTTATTTTTTGCATTTTCTGCCCCCTAGTGATAGAGGTTAATGAGAATGAAATTGGTATAATTGTGTTGAGAGTCATAATTGATCTACAATCTCTTCTTGGAATAAATCATCTTGCTATCTTTAAACTGTCTGAATTTGAAGCTGTCGTCAAGCTAATATTGAAGTTGTTCTACAGCTTTTACTCTAATTCATAAAAAAAATGTTGAATGAAGTCCAAAACCATTTCTTGTTTGTGCTTATTTTTCTCTAAGTAACTATTGCATGAAATCTTTTTTGTTTTGCATTAATGATAAGGTTGTTTGTGCTCCATGTTCAACTGTACAATAATTTGTGTTTTTTTATTAACTCATTATAGGAACTAGGAAGCATCACCTCCAGCAACAAGAAAGGGGGGAGTTTTCTACTTGTTCAAGCCCTTCTGGGCTTGATTCAAGGAAAGCCTTTTGACCTTCATTTTGGTAAGCGAAGTAGTAAACACTTTCATTTCTTTTTCCCTTTATGAATTCATGTAGTACTACTGTGTTATTCAATTAGTGGTTCTACTCTGGTTTAGCAGCTAGAATCCTTAATTAAAAGTCTTTAATTTAACCTATCCACGGTTTCTTTTGAGTTCCCTTCAATCCAAGGTTGTTACAAATATTTAATGTGACAAGCTAATGTCGTAACTATAGATAGGTGGTGACATAAAAAGTTGTAACTGATGTAAAATGTTGTCATCACATATTATGTGACAATAAAAAGTTGCCACGAGTAGATTTTGTGATGACTAATAAAAGTTGTCATGTAATTTGAGTAAAATTTGAAGTATTATACGTGACAAATCTCTCTATTAATGACGATCAATTTTATGTGACAAGAAAATTGTTGTCACAAAAATTGCAATTTTTATGACAATACATCTGGAAATATTATTTATTACGGAGTTATTAGCGACGAGATCCTTGTGACAACTATTCTTGTTACATATAGACTTATGTGACAACTTTGGAAATTTTTTGTGACATCAATTATTATCACAAATATTATTTTCCTAACGACTATTTGAAGTTGTCATGTAATTTCAGTTTGATTTATTGTATAATATGTGACAACAATATTATTTGTGACAAGTAATTTCTTTTCAGTTACAATAAAAGTTGTAACTAATAAAAATTATTATGACAAGAAACTTGTTAGTCACAAAAAAATTTAATATTTGTGACAACTCTATTGTCACAATAGTTTTTTGTGTGACGACTTTTTTATATTGTCATGTAATTTTAGATCATTTTAATGCATTATATGTGACAAGCAGCTTATTTGTGACGATAATATTTTTATTTCTGTTACAATTTAAGTTGTCATAATAAATTATTGTCACAAATATCTAAATATTTGTGACAACATTTTGATGCAAAAATGAACATATATTATCTGTTACAGAGTTATTAGTGACGACCCCATGACAACTAATTATTGTCACATAATGTTATATGTGACAACTTCTTGCTTTCTGTGACAATATATGTTGTCACAAAAAGCTTGATTTCTTGTAGTGAGTGATGATGCGAGGAAATTAATATAATAATAATACAAAAATTCTGCAGTACACTTGGGTGTACTCTAGTGTATTAGAAGTATATTCATTAAATATAAATTTTAATTCTACCACCTTATTGGCTCACATTTTCTTGTCTTTTTTTATTTCATCATCCTTAAATTTAGGCCACATTTTCTAGTGTTTAAAACTTTTTTTTATCAATTTTTATTCTTGTATTTTTTTTCTACTTTTTACTTCTATTATTTTGATCATAAGTTATAACTGTATAACTGTGAGAATTTGATAAATATATTAAGTACACAAATTGACTCGACATACAATATTTTCTATTGCCATTTACAAAAAGTTTAGGTTGAATTATAAAAAAATTTATGACAGAAGCAACTTTTTGATCATATTAAGTCATAAATTAGGTTGAATTATGAAATATCGTAAGCCCTAAATTTTTTTTATCATAAGTCATAACTTTAACTAAACACCAACTCGACATACAAAAATACTAGGGAAAAAACAACTAAATGCACTAGTATGGCAAAAATAACTTCATGTAAACTTTTATCAAATTACCAAAATATCTTAGAGCAAAATACCACAAACTTAATTACTTTTTATATCACCATTATACGTTGTTCATGACTTTCCATATACTCTTATACATGTTCATGCGTTTTGGGTGTTTATTTTTTTTTTGACTTATTTTACATTTATCTCTCAAATCGTTCATTTTTTTGACATGACGCTTTAGAGTTTTTTATTCATCACATTTTTATCTTCGAAACGCCATCCATTGTGATATATTTTTCCAAAAAAAATTTGACTTCTTAAAACCTAATATATTTCCGTTACAAAACTAATACAAATCTATTATGAGTCTAATATAAGTATCTTTGTATATGCAATGCTAATTGAACTGTTATATATCTACTTTTTTTTAAAAAAAAATTTTGCCTCATGTGGGCTTACAATAATAACAAAGGAAAACCTTATCCCACCCCACCCGAATGTGGACTCGAACCTGTGACCTCTAGGATCACAGCTATGTTGTAAGTCTAATATATGTTATAAGTCTAACATAAGTCTCATTGTATTTACAATGCTCATTGAACAGTTATATATCTACTATATATCTGATATATATCTATTACAAACTTAATACAAATCTGTTATAAGTCTAATATAAGTCTTTATATTTTTAATGCTCATTGAACTGTTATATATCTACTATATATCAGATATATATTTGTTACAAACTTAATGAAAATCTGTTATAATTCTAATATAAGCCTCATTGTATTTCCAATGCTCATTGAACTGTTATATATCTACTATATATCTGGTATATATCTGTTACAAACCTAATACAAATCTGTTATAAGTCTAAAATAATTATATGTGTGTGTGTGTGTGTGTGCGCGCGCGCCCTTAAGGCAATTAGGGCGATATATCTTAATTATGTAATAGTACGAATAATTTGTTTGATCAATAAAGACATTTTTTCTTTTGTTTATATCAATGTGTTTCTGTGTATGTATACAAAAGTCATTGACATATCATAGCATAAAGTCAGAGAAATTATAGTTGGACTATATCTGGTGGAACCTGCTTCATGTGCAATTATGATTATGTATAAACAATCCCTAGTCATAGTTTCATCAAGAAAGGATATCGATGAAGCGGAAAGACTAACATGTGGTCAACTTTCTTGGAAAGGGTCCAAGCAGTTAATCTCCTAAGGACTGAAAGTGGTGCCTTAAGTTTGACACAAGGATATATCTGGAAGATATATTGGAGACCGCAGTAAGATAAACACTTGGTGTATATATCAATGTGTTAATGTTTATCTTCATGCAATAAGCTTTGCGAATATCCTCATACTTGAGATACTAGTTACCTTGTGTGGTACTATTGCTATACTTTGGGTCATTTCTATACACTCATTAATTTAGGGTGCTACGGGTGATTACGGGTATAGTGATGACACCACGTTGGTAAGCTGAGCAGTCGGAAAGAATCCATTGCTCCGGATATATTAAGGAGTTGTACCTAACCACTTGTTGAAGTGATGATTGCCATAAACCTCTGATCAGAGTATGTGTTTGATAAAAATGGTTTCCAGTCAAACACACTATGGTAAAAGGCAATATACTTCGGTAACAAGTAAATAACTTAGATAGCTTGGAGCAACCTTGCTATTAGTGGGTTAACACTTTAACCGAACCCTATAAACCAGATGGTACTAATATTAAAGAATGGAAGGAGTTCATCGCTTTAGATAACTATTGCATTAACCGGGATTAAGTCATAAGCACAAATGACATTCCAAGTAATGGGGGATGGTAGACCCTTGCTAGAGGCGTACTACAGTCGTTTAAGGTAATCGAGTTCTATTCATGGTCTAGAACCTCGAGCCAATGGTTCTATTAGAATAAGGGTTGGTTAAGCCTTAACAGCTCAATACTTCGGGATCCTATAAGGTCACACACATTGGATCTTCAACGGACTAAGCAAGGAACTAATAGATTTATTCTATTACGAAAATAGGATATAAATAATAATTGGATTATTATTTAATTGGTTAAAATTGATTGGATCAATTTTGGATAGACCAAGCAATTTATTTTGACCGACGACTAATTTAAATAAATGTTTGATTGGAATAAAGAGTTTTTTATTTATTGATTGGTAACTAATTTTATTAGGGCTATTAAATAAAAGGGAGACAAAAAATTGGATTGCCAAGGCGAGGGTTGGAACCTGCACACGTAGGACCCATGGGCCCGAAAGGACTCGTGGGGACTATAAAGAAAAAAAGGCCACATGAGTGCATAGTACACTCATGGGCTGCGTGCCATGCAAGTCTCGATTGCGTGGGCACGCGGGTTGGGCTGAGCAGGCATTGCATGTGCAGTGCTTGCCCAGCCCAAGAAGGGCTTCTCGCGGGACAATATGAGCCTGCCTTGTACGGTAAGCCAACCCGGCCTTGGGCAACACGTGGATCCACTAGGATTCGCGTATTTCCAAGGGGCGGGATACCCATCCTGCATTAATTTGGTGGAGCCTTTGCTCCACCTATAAATAGGGGCTCCTTTCCCCATTCCAATTCGTACCAATTCAAGTGGAACTTGAATAATTTTGTTTATATTTTTGGGTGGGATTTTGGAGTGGCCTAGCAGCTACTCTGTTAGATATGATGTATGCCCTTATGGCAATTTGGGCAATATATCTTAATTATGTAATAGTATGAATAATTTATTTAATCAATAAAGGCATTTGTTCTTTTGTTTATATCAATGTGTTTTTATATATATATATTATAGCTGGTTAAAATATATTCATTAATATATGTATACAAAAGTCCTTGACATATCATAGCATGAAGTTAGAGAAATTATAGTTGGACTATATTTGGTGGAACCTGCTTCATGTGCAATTATGATTATGTCTAAACTATCCCTAGTCACAATTTCATCAAGAAAGGATATCGATGAAATGGAAAGACTAGCATGTGGTCAACTTTCTTGGAAAGGGTCCAAGCAGTTAATCTCCTAAAGACTGAAGGTGGTGCCTTAAGCTTGACACATGGATATATCTGGGAGATATATTGGAGACCGCAGCAAGATAAACACTTGGTATAAATATCAATGTGTTAGTGTTTATCTTCATGCAATAAGCTTTGCGAATGTCCTCATACTTGAGATGCTAGTTACCTTGTGTGGTACTATTGCTATACTTTGGGTCATTACTATGCACTCATTAATTTAGGGTGCTACGGGTGTTTACGGGTATAGTGATGACATCATGTTGGTAGGCTGAGTAGTCGAAAAAAATCCATCGCTCCGGATATATTAAGGAGTTGTACCTGGCCACTTATTGAAGTGATGATTGCCATAAACCTCTGATCAGAGTATGTGTTTGATAGAAATGGTTTCTAGTCAAACACACTAAGGTAAAAGGCAATATACTTCGGTAACAAGTAAATAACTGGGATACCTTGGAGCAACCTCGCTATTAGTGGGTTAACACTTTAACCGAACCCAATAAACTAGATGGTACTAATATTAAAGAATGGAAGGAATTTATTGCATTGGATAACTATTGCATTAACCGGGATTAAGTCATAAGCATAAATGACGTTCCGAGTAATGGGGGATGGAAGACCCTTACTAGAGGCGTACTACAGTCGTTTAAGGTAATCGAGTTCTATTCACCGTCTAGAGCATCGAGCCTATGGTTCCATTAGAACAAGGGTTGGTTAAGCCTTAACAACTCAATACTTCGGGATCCTATAAGGTCACACACATTGGACCTTCATCGGACTAAGTAAAGAACTAATAGATTTATTCTATTACAAACATATAACATGAATAATAATTGGATTATTATTTGATTGGTTAAAATTGATTATATCAATTTTGGATAGACCAAGGAATTTATTTTGACCGGTAACTAATTAATTAGAGTCATAAATAAATTATAATTGATTAGATCAATTTTGGTTGGACCAAGAAATTTATTTTGAATGATGACTAATTTATTAGGGTCAGAAAATAAATATTTGAAAAAGGATTAAAAAGGGGAATTTTGGCATTGGCGAGTTTAATTGGACCGAGAGTATAAAAGTATTTTGTATAGACTTGAGTGCGCGAGAGTACACTGAAAGGTGTGCAAGCAATGCTGGGCATTGCTCGCGGTAACCCATAAAAATGGGTTGCACATGTGCAGCCCACAAGCAAGGCAAAGCCCACAAGGGCTTTGCCTTGCCATGTGCATAGCGTGTGACACGCTGTGCACACATCATTTAAAAAGGGGAGCAAAATGCTCGCCCAAACCTATATATAGGCTATTCCCTTTCCTTTCAAATTGTACCAAGCTCAAAGCATAAATCCTAAGCTAGATAATTAATCTCTCAGGTACTTGAGCAAGTTATTTTTGTGGAGCCTGAATTTATTCGGGCACTGCTAGTTTATATTTTTGGGTGAGGCTTCTAGAGTGGTCTAGCAACTACTCGAGGCTTCTTAGTTCTTCCTCCTGGGGAGGTTTTGGTTGGTGGGGTTCATGTGGATACTGATAGAGGCTATCCTACGATTGGAGGCTTGTGCAAGAAGGTCCTGCAAAAGTACGCTTCAACTGGTAAGTTCTTTTTCTTTCTCTTTTAATTATTAAGTCTTTTTCTTTAAGTGTTTTTAGACTTAATAATTATGTTTAGGTTATTTTTGCATGCTTAGTTTATTTTATGCTTAGGTTATAACTTAGAGTTATAACATGCTTAGTATAAAATAAATATGCTAGGATATAATTTGGAATTATGGTATGCCTAGTCCTTTAGCATGCTAACCTAGGTAGAGAATTATTTAGTTAAGGGTTTATTTAATTTATATGCAACTAATAGGAGTTCCTGGGACAGGGAAAAAATTTTAAATTTCTGTCATGCCTCTTATGCATGTTCAATTTGACTGTCAGTTCCTAACTACTCAAGGTTCTTCAGTTCTTCCTCATTGGGAGGTATTGGTTGGTGGGGTTCGTGTGGATACTTATAGAGGCTATCCTACTTTGGAGGCTTATGTAATGGAGTTCTACTAAAACACGCTTCAACTGGTATGTGCTTATTTTCTCGTTTAATTTTTAAGTCATTTTCTTTAAGCGTTTTAGACTTAATAATTATGCTTAGGTTGTTTTGCATGCTTAGTATATTTTATGCTTCAGTTATAGCTTAGAGTTATAACATACTTAGTATAAAATATTTATGCTAGAATATAATTTAGAATTATTGTATGTTTGGCTCTTTTGCATGCTAACCTAAGTAGAGAATTATTTAGTTAAGGCTTTATTTAATTTATATGCAACTAATAGGAGTTCCTGGGGACAGGGACAAAATTTTGAATTTCTGTCATGCCTGTTATGCATGTTTAATCTGACTGTCAGTTCCCAACAGTGTGTGTGTGCGCGCACGCACCTGCATGCATGCGTGCGTGTGTGTGTGTGTGTCTGTGTTTGTGTGTATGCGCCCGTGTATGTGTGCGCGCTCGTGTATGCATGTGTGTGTGTGCATGTGCGTGCGCATGTGCGTGTGTGTACGTGTGTGTGCGTGCGTGCGTGTGTGTGTGCGTGTGTGCGCGTGCGTACGTTCGTGCGTGCGCATGCGCGTATGCGTGTGATCGTGTGCGTGCGCGGCACGTGAGAGTGAGCGTACTCGTGCGCGTGTGTGTGTGTGAACTGATATATATCTATTATATATCCGTGATATGCATGTTATAAGTCTTATATTAGAATTATAACAGATCTATATTAGTTTGTAACAGGTCAAAAAAAATTGGAAAAAAGTATATCACAATGAATGGCGTTTCAAAGATAAAAATGAGACGTACAAAAAACTCTACAGCGACATGTCGAAAAAATGAACGATTTGAGAGATAAATGCAAAATAAGCCAAAAAAAATTTTAAAATCTTTCCTGGTCATTCATGAGCGTATAAAGGTAAAATAGGAAAGTTAAAATAGTTAGAAAGATACGATTTCATGGTTGGGTTGTTTTGGTATTTAATTTACGCAAATGAGTCATAGTGGACAATTTCCCAAAATATTATAGCCCGACCATATTTCGACTAGCCGACCCGACGAACATGTCTATCTATAGTGCATGGAGTTTAGTGTATTCAAACAAATTAACCATTCTATACGAATACTCCATGGAACTAATCGACTTCAGGTAATGAAAAGATTGACGACATATGTTGGGTCGCTCTCCAACCAACCATGATCCCAACCATTTTTGTAATATTTTTAGTTAGTCCATTTCTGAATTAAATTATTTATTATTTAATTTAATTTATTAAATATTTATTATATAAGGAATTTGTAATGTAAAATCATTTCACTTATAGTATATTTGTCAAACTCCTGCCGTTATGACTTATGATCAAAATTATAGAAGTAAAAAATAGAAAAAATACAAGAATAAAAATTGATAAAAAAAGATTTAAAGAGTAGAAGACGTGGCCTAAATTTAAGGATGATGAAATTAAAAAAAAAATAAGAAAAAGGTGAGCCAACAAGGCGGTAGAACTATAATTTATATTTATTATTAAATAAGCTAATAGATATACTTCTAATACACCACAATACATCACGGTGTATTGTAGAATCATCCAATAATAATAATAATAATAATAATTTTAAGGAATTTTAATATGGAGAATGGAAGATGATTAGAGTAAAAACACTATATATCCTGCAAAATTGAATTTGGAGAAAGAAAAATGCGTGATCGTGGCCCCTGAAGTATAAAATGTATAGTTTATTACATATATACTAGGAAAGAAATGCTTTGGCAGAGCTGGTTGAGTGGTTTTTGGGTAGAGAAGGGGGTGTAGGATCGAATCTTGTTACCAACTGGTGATGAAGTGTTGTATTTTTTTCAATAGTCACTGTACTTTCACATTTTATTTTCATTTATTTATTGTTTAATGCTTTGCAATAATATTTTTTTATTATCTCTTAATTTTTTTACAAAAAAACTATAAATTAAATTCAAAAACTACTATAAATTAGATTGATATTGTATTATTCAATGCTTTGCATCAATATATGTATTGATATTATTCAACTGCATTTTTTTAAATTATTTTCATTAGGGTTGGCCCCCTCATATGCAATTCTGGGTTCGCCCATGCCTGGTCTAAGAACTGGCCACTCTTATCATGTTCCCCTCTCCTTGTTATTTAAGTGCATGATATCAGTTAAAAGAAAAAAAGAAGGATGCAAACTAAAGCTCCTCTTTTTCCATTTCTGTTCTATCTTCCTTTCCTTTTGATTTTAGTTTTTTTGGGTCAAATTTTGCTCCTGAGTTCTTAGTTTCCTGCCCTTCGATGATAATATTTACATTCGATTGAGTTTCGCTAACTTCTATTGTTATAACATAAGAGACAATACTCCATATACGGAGCAAATTATGTTAAGGAACGGATTCGGGGTCTCAATATATACATGTTAAAAGGTTATTATCATTTTTGGTACTTTTTTTTAAAGTTGATATCGGATAGTCCAAGCTCAAATATTATTAAAAAAATGTAAATTATATAATAATTTTATATTTTTGGTACTAATTAACTACGTGTAATAAATATATATATCTACTTACTTTATATCTATACACAATTTAATCTTTGTACATTAAATTTTCACCACTTTTACATTTCTTAATTCAAGTTACTGGTTTCTTATTTATTTTATTTTGTTTCTTAATGAAATCACTTCAATATACATATACTTATATATACAGTACTGCCTCTAATAATATAATATTTATACATATATTATTGAGAATATTCTATATTATTATTGAATTATTTGCATATTAGATTATTTTTAATAAGTCTAAATTAGCAATAAAATCAGGAATTATAATAATGATAAATAGAAAGATTATTTGTAATTAATTATATTTATGTACATTTATTTATTTCCTTTTCACATAGATATTATATACTATAAAGACCCTTTGATGTAATTGATTATGCAATGAGAATCATAGCATTCCATTCATATTTTTCTTTTCTCATTCATTTTTCACATGGTACCAGAGCATCGTTTCTGGTGACTCAAAATTTCAGTCATCCGCTCATGTTTTTCATTCAGTCCCCATGGACAAAAATGATAAAAATAAAGATTATCAATTGTCTATATCAAAATAATGGCTTATTTGACTTAGCTATATTCTTATTCTTGAAGATTATTGATTGTCTGCATCAACATTATGGTTTATTTGACTCAACCATGTTGTTACTCTTGAAGATTATCAATTGTCTATATCAACATCATGACTTATTTGACTCAACCATGTTCTAACTTCTGAAGATCGTTGATGGTCTATATCAACATCAATATGGCTTATGTTCTTACTTTTGAAGATCGTCGATTGTCCATATTAACATTATGACTTATTTAACTCAATCATGTCTCATTAGTAACAACAATGTTTTTACGAATGCAACATGTCTGTTAACTCATGATGCCTCATTCTATTATGCTTTCAAATCTCAGTCTAATTCACAAAAATCTTACTAAATATGGCTATTGACATGCCAAATCATACTTCACCAATCACATCTGTCACAACCGAAAATTGGGGAATTCAAAATTTTATTTCTTCACATGTACCAATGTGTCACCAATTGGGGAATAAATTGCGTTATTTTTTTGGAAATGTATTTTTCGATATTTAAGATAATCTAATATGAGAATAATCCAATACCAATATAGAATATTCTCAACACTCTCCTTCAAGTTGGTGAGTATATATCATGAACTCTCAACTTGTGTCACAATGTTAAATTGCGTTATTTTTTTGAAAATGTATTTTCCGATTTTTTTTTGAAAAAGTGTGGTGCAATCATTTTTTTAATTCGTGTTGCCATAAATCAGTTTTAATAATCAAAGTTTAAACACTTAGGAGCAACACTTTTATTTTGTGTTGCAATAGTACGTATATGTTAGGGCTCTTTTAGGCTTGCGAGCTGACGAACTCGAGCCGAGCTTTTCACGAGCTCGAGCCGAGCTTCATTTTTCTAAACTCGATGAGCTTCGAGCCGAGCCGAGTCCGAACAAATATGTTCACGAGCCGAGAAAAATATGAGTAGTTGGATGTTGGGTGCTTCAAAATTATGCAAATTTAGATTATTAAAGTTAAGTTGATACCAGTGTTTTAAAACTCCCGCCTAGCTCTACCTAGGCCCCGTTTAGGGGCTATTTTGAGGCTCGTCGTCCGACTTTTCATTCCTCAGGCGCTATCAGGCGCTGAACCGACATATTGCCGCCTAGGCACCGCCTAGTCCGATTTTTTCCGCCTGGGCACCGCCTAGTCCCATTTTTTCCCCAATTTATAAGATACTGATACCTATAATAATTATAGTTTAATTTTTTTCAATTCAAAAAAGGTAGCACAGTTGGTAAAACTAATGTACAATAAAATATTTCCATCATACAATTTTCCTTTTCAATCTCAAACCGAGAACCACCAGGCTGCGCTCTTCAAGATTCGACAAACGTCCTCAGTCATGATATACCAGTCGGAATTCGAGAAACTTTGCAATTGTGTGGTGGGACTGTCCAACGAAGCCTTACTCAACTGCTACATCTCGGGTCTAAAGGCTGACATACAAGCCGAACTCGCCATCATCAAACCCACTACACTTCACCAAGCCTACGGTTTATCCAAACGGATTGAGGACAAGCTCGCCCTTTCGAAACCCCGTTCATTTCAGCCCCGCACCTTTTCACAACCTAACCCGACTCCTCCAACAGCTGCCGCAACACTCACTCATCCCGCAAATTCCCCGAAACCACCGAACCCATCCCTAAACACCACGCCTAAACCACAACTACCATTCACCAAACTCACCCCGGAAGCCCTGCAAAAGCGACGTAGCGAAGGCCTATGTTTTCGCTGCCCGGAGCGTTACTATCCCGGGCATAAATGCAATCCACCCCAATTTCTATTGGTTGCCGACAATGACCCTAGCGACACAGATAACACCACAGAGAACTCCACCATGAGCCTTGAAACCGACATCATCGACCCAGACAACCCCAACCAATTTTTCTCCCTCTCATCAGCCGCCTTTTTTGGACTGACATCTCCACAAGCCCTTCGCATGACAGGGTATATCAACGGCAAACCGGTACAAGTGCTAATTGATTCAGGAAGCACTCACAATATCATCCAACCCCGTGTTGTGTCTTTTCTTAAGCTGCCTACACAGGACATTCCCGAGTTTTCTGTCATGGTGGGCAACGGTGACACTTTGAAATGCCAGGAAGTTTGTCCCGCCATCAACCTAACGATCCAGGATGCATCCTTCGCCCTTCCTGTTTTTGTTCTGCCGGTTGAAGGTGTTGATGTGATACTCGGATTAGCTTGGCTTCAAACCCTAGGGCCGATTTTGGCCGATTTCTCTGTACCACAGCTGACGTTCAATGTCGGGCCCGCCGCCATCACTATACGCGGTAATAGCCCATCACCCCACCTCTCCACATCATCTCTCCAAACCTTAATCTCAAAAAATGGCATCGCCTCCCTCCACGCCCTGTACTTCCAGCTAACCGAATCCACAACACCCCAGGCTCCACTTATTCCACACCACCATGATCCAATCATCCACAAATTACTCCACACTTATAGCCACCTGTTCTTACAACCCACCCAACTACCCCCCGGCCGCACCCACGATCACCACATCCCCACATTACCAACATCAGCCCCTGTCAACGTCCGTCCTTACCGCTATCCCCACTACCAAAAACAGATCATGACCAAGCTGATAGCCGATATGCTTCGGGATGGCATTATCAAGCCAAGTCAAAGCCCATTTTCATCTCCCGTCCTATTAGTTCAGAAGAAAGACGGCACTTGGCGTTTTTGTGTGGATTATCGGGCCCTTAATGCTATCACCATTAAAGACTGATTTCCCATACCCACGGTAGATGAGCTCCTGGACGAATTACAAGGAGCCGTGGTTTTTTCGAAAATTGATCTAACCGCCGGCTATCATCAAATTCGAGTCGCCCCAGAGGATACCCACAAAACCGCTTTTCGAACGATTGATGGCCATTACGAGTTCCTTGTCATGCCATTTAGCTTGACAAATGCGCCATCCACTTTTCAGGCCACAATGAATGATATTTTCAGAGACGGATTACGCCGGTTTATGCTCGTGTTCTTCGACGACATATTGGTCTACAGTCATTCTATCGAAGAGCACTATGTCCACTTGGAATGGGTCTTATCCACGTTATCAAAACATCAATTTTTTGTCAAAGCAGCAAAGTGCTCTTTTGCAGTACCCACCATCGACTACTTAGGCCACTTAATTTCAGCTAATGGCGTTCAAGCTGATCCGGACAAGCTGGCTGCCATCCAGTACTAGCCACAACCGACCAACCACACCAACTTACGAGGGTTTTTGGGCCTCACAGGCTACTACCGCCGGTTTGTCCCTCATTATGCTCAAATTGCAGGTCCATTGACCGATCTCCTCAAACAACCAGTGTTCCAATGGAATCCCAATAGCAATGCTGCCTTCGTCTCGCTCAAACAGGCAATGGTATCCCTCACTACCCTCACTCTTCCGGATTTTACAAAGCCCTTTGATGTCACTACAGATGCGTCCTCTATAGCAGTCGGGGCTGTTCTTTCTCAAGCAGACCGACCCATTGCATTCTTCAGCAAAAAGATGAGTTCCAGGATGCAAGTGGCTTCGACCTATGTTCGGGAACTTTTTACCGTGACTGAAGCAGTCAAGAAATGGCGACAGTACTTGTTGGGTCGCAAGTTTAACATTTTCACAGATCAAAGGAGCCTCAAGCACTTGTTATCTCAGGTCGTGCAGACGCCGGAGCAATATCGGTGGGCCACCAAATTAATCGAATTTGACTTTGAGATTCATTACAAACCCGGAAAGGAGAACAAAGTCGCCGATGCCCTCAGCCGAATCTCATTACCCGAACTATTGGCGGTTTCTTTTTCGGAACCTAAATGGATAGAGGAATTGCGAGGCTTCTATTCAACACCGGAAGGAAAAAACCTCGTTACCAATTGTCAGTCTAAATCAACAACATTCTCTTCCAAAGACGGTCTGCTATACCATGCCAATAGATTGTTCATTCCCAATCAGGCCAAAATTCGTTCCTTGTTGCTTCACGAGTTCCATACTTCTTTTGCGGGAGGGCATTCCGGTATTCGCGCCACTATTAAGCGCATAGCAGCAGCCTTTTCTTGGCCAAAGCTCAAATCCGACGTCATAGCTTTATCAACTAGTGCCAAACTTGCCAACAAGTCAAGTACCCGACACATAAACCTTATGGGTTGCTTCAGCCACTTCCCATTCCATCTCAGCCTTGGCAAGACGTCACAATGGATTTTATTACTCATCTGCCACTATCGAATGGAAAGACAGCCATCTGGGTAATTGTGGATAGATTTTCCAAATTTGCCCACTTCGTTTCTCTTCCACCAAAGTACGGGGCTGTATCACTGGCTACACTTTTTCTCAGAAACATATTTCGGTTACATGGTCTTCCTAAGACTATTGTTACTGATAGAGATCCAATTTTCATGAGCAAATTCTGGAAAGAACTTTTCTCTCAACTCGGAACAAAACTCCATTTCTCCACAGCCTATCATCCCCAATCCGACGGACAATCTGAAGTGGTAAATCGCTGTTTACAAAATTATCTTCGTTGTTTTGCAGGTACTGAACCAAAACGCTGGAGTGATTACTTGTACTTGGCAGAATATTGGTACAACACATCCTTTCACTCTTCCATCAACATGACGCCATTTCAGGCATTATATGGAAAACCGATTCTAGAGGCCATCCGTTATCATCATGGACCGTCCGACATTCCTTCCATTCATGACACTATCGAGGAATTTCAACGCCTGCGAACGGTTATCAAAGACAACTTGAGGCGCGCTCAGCATCGAATGACAAGTTTCGCAAATGAACACCGCCAGGATAAAGAATTTCAAGTGGGGGACATGGTCTTCCTTAAGTTGCGCGAGTACAGGCAACAATCCGTGGCGCATCGTTCAAGTACCAAGCTGGCAAAGCGATTTTTTGGTCCTTTCAAAGTCATCGAACGGATCGGTCCGGTGGCATACAAGCTACAACTACCACCACAGCCCAAAATCCACAATGTCTTCCATGTTTCCTTACTACGTGAGGCTAAAGGAAATCCGGTGTCAATACCCCTGCCAAAATTGGTGGAACGCGATGACCTTTCTTACCAGCCTGAATGTGTATTGGATCAACGTCTAAAGCAGGGAAAACTGGAAATCTTAGTTGCTTGGAAGGATAAGGACAGGGCTGAATCAACATGGGAATCTTATGACGAATTCATAAACCGTTATCCAGAGTTTCCTGTTGAGCTCGTGGACGACCTCAAACTCAAGGGGGGAGCAATTGATACGAACCAAACAACTCCAAGGTCGGACCAAGCTGCTGTTACCCGTCCCAAAAGGATAGGAAGGAAGCCTGCCAAATTGTTGGACTAAGTCCCAACCACTTAGCTAGTTTTTCTCTTGTTGTTGCTGCATTTTCGTTACATTTCCTATTTCAGTTATTAGCATATGGTGATAGTGGCAGTTCATGGCTACAAATTAGGATTATGATTAGTTAGTTGCTTGCATTGTTTCTATTTAAAAACATTGTATTTTCAATTCAAGGGAATATAGAAAATTTGCCCCAAAAGTTCTTTTCCTTAATTTTGCTTAAATTGGAGTGTAGCCTACTTACAGGCCTTAACATATACACATGACAAAAGATATATGAGGTTCAAAATTCACACTGAAGGATTGGTACTTCTATTAAAAGCATGCCAGGAGAGAAGTTCAAATTGGTTTTAAATAAAATCCTGTATTTATGTGATATATATGACTTAAATGTCTTTTTTGAACTTGTTAACTCAACTACCCTTTTGGTGTTTGGTCTATTGAAACTGCCTATTTGATATTTGACGCATTCAATTTTTGTCTACTTGATACCTGACATATTTAATTTTAGTATGCCAATTCTACATATGATCAATAAAATACATATTCCAAATGATGTATGTATTTCTCGCTGATTGTGTTGTTAGATGGACGTTTGATATACTAAAATTAAATAGGTCAGGCACCAAATAACTTAATGTTGAATACACCGCGTATCAAATAGGAGAAAAGTGAATACATCAGACACTAAATAGACAATTTTAATATATCAGATACCAAAAAAGTATTTGAGGTATATAACAGGACCCAAAAAAATATTTAAATCGATATTTGCACGGACTTTACCTTCTAATATGATAAAATAGCATTAGTACAACCCAAATATTGTACTCAACAAAACAAATGCATAACCATTCACATAGAGTAAACATACAGAGTGTTATAGGGGTGTGTAAATAGTTCGGTAACCGAATTATCAAATTGAATCATACCGAAATATTAATTTAGTTCGGTTATTTCAAAAATTCGGTTCGATTCGGTTTGTAAAATGTTGCTTATTTCAGTTATTTGGTTCGGTTTGGTTTTTGTGTAGAAAAAACAGTAATAACCGAACCGAAATATATATAACATATAATAAAAATTTAAAATATACTCATATTTTGACATCACACCCGTATTTCTCTTTTCCAAAATGCACTCTTATTCTTTTATGTGTCTCTACTAAGCCATTTAATCTATTGTAATACTTATATTGGATGTACATTTTGTATTTTAAGTGTTAGAATTTGAAATTTTAGTTAATTAACTTAAAATTTCGGTTTGGTTCGGTTTTTAACCGGACCGAATAATTTATTTCTGTTTGGGTAGTTCGATTTTGATTCTTATTTAGTTTGATTCAGTTAACAATATTTTCCTTATTTAGTGTTCGGTTGATTCAGTTCGGTTCGATTTCGACCGAATGCACACCCCTAGCAGTTCTGTACAAATTAGGAACAATTCAATCAATGAAGAAATCATTGATGTAAAAAACATACATGGAAAGGTTCAGGTGTTTGGACAATAGCTCATCCACAATTGTTTCCTATCAAATGATACAAGTTACAAATCATACATACACGACACTACATTTACTGTACATCACATTTCCATCTTGTATGTATCAAATAAACTCAAGAATACTTTTAGCTCCGCAGATCATAATAATGATGTGGAGCTTTACAGGTTCTTGTTCTTGCCGCATAAGGTCTGAAGGATGATTGAAACGCATCTTTAACAGTTCCATCATTCCATTCCAAATTCTTCCACCATTTCTCCTCCGTTACAATCGCAATTTTCCACCAAGAAGTTATATGTCTTCTTGTCAATATCGCTTGATATCAACAAAGCCATATCACGAATCATATCATGCATTTTCATACCTTCTTCCTCTAACAAGCATACATTGATTAGATCACGAACGATTTGATGCGCCTTAGCTCAAGTAATATGTCACCCATCAGTATCGAATTCAAATTTCTCAGAAATCCAATGTTCTACCAAATTATCCTTATTAATTTTGTAGTCTTCAGGGAACAAAGGCGCGGTAAATGACACAAGCTCTATATTTATCGTCAGGCAATCTGTCATGGCTAAGTTTCAATCGAGCAAATACCTCACCCTTGATACCTTGCAAGTCAGAAGCTGATTTCTGCAAGTCATCGAGGGCGTATCTCCATTCTTTAGCTGTCTTGCTGCAAGCCATAGCACTAGCAACCACAGTAAGAGCCAGAGGAAGGCCATCACACTCTTCAGCGACTGTTTCTGCAATGGGACGGATATCTGGATCAGCAGAAAGGGTTTCTTTTCCAACCTTGTCCTCAAACAACTTCCAAAATGATCTTCGATACCACAATCCATAATACAAAATCGAAATCGCTTGAAGTATGAAGGAACTTGTTGTTGACATGAGTCTAGAGCGTAGTTTTACCCACTCCTCTTAGACCAAACAACCCAAAACTCCAACTTCCAGCTTCATCAGCACCTCTTCTCACAAACTGCAACCTTCAGCACCGCCGGCACCCGAGATAGCCAGTTCAAGTTGTTGAAAAATATTAAAGTAAAAGAAAATAATAATAAATATAATATAATATAATATAAAACTTGATTTGAAGTGGGCGGCTCTTCAAACTTTTTCATTAAGTTTGAAATCTTAAACTACTAATTAAAAACTGCTTTTTAGGTTCTAGCAATTCATCTTTTGGTGATAGTATTTTATATTTAGTTGAGTTCGTTTAACGTCTGTTGTTATATTTTGGAAGACAGTTTACCATATACGAGATAAAATCTGTTTTAAGGAAACCGATTCGGACCTCAACAGAACCTTCTTTATAATTAAAATATTATTTCAGTATTTTATCATTTTATTAAATATTTTACTATCATATTTTCGTAATTACTTACGTCTTGTTGTATTTTATCTCTTATAAGGAATTACTGTATCTAATAATCTCTCACCTCTTACACAAGTTGCTCTCACG
Organism: Euphorbia pulcherrima; assembly: GCA_947683365.1. Classification (NCBI taxonomy): domain Eukaryota; kingdom Viridiplantae; phylum Streptophyta; class Magnoliopsida; order Malpighiales; family Euphorbiaceae; genus Euphorbia; species Euphorbia pulcherrima. The sequence goes on from CANTUS010000016.1 coordinate 15,160,634, forward strand.
AGGGCAATACCCAACAGCTAATGGAATTGGAAACTTAAAATTTTTAGTTAATGAGCAGACAAGCGACCGAAATTGGCCTCGGAGTAAGACAATTTGGCTAAGGATTGCATTTTCAGTTGACCCTCCGACGTCGGGAAATCCTCCCACCGCCGAGCAGCCCCTGTGTCTTTGTTGTTGAAGTGTTGATTCTGCCCCTCCAACATTTAAGGGTTTGTTGAAGTTTACAGGGTAATAATTGGAAACTGGAGTTTATTTTGTTTGAATCATATGAAAACTTAAAGCAATGAGCGTGAAAATGGAGATTGGAGTTCTTTCGTATGAGCTAGATGAAAGATTGGGATAATGGAGATGAGTGATTCTTGATATTATAATGGAGGAGAGAGGGGGTATATTCGTGGATTTGGAATGTTTTTTTATGGAAGTAAATTATTTTGGGATTTGGATTTTCTCTGGAATTGTAAAGTTAAATATTTGAGTGAATTTCAACCATTTATTATATTTTAATGGTTGAGATTTAGTAGTATTGTGGATCCTACAAAATACTAAAACTCAATCTATACTATTGAAACTAAATAAATGGTTGAAATTGAACGAAATATACAACTTTATCCATTTACAATAGTTTTAGAGAATCCCAATCCTTTTGATTCCGAGAAAGTAATTAAAGAATACCCAATTTTGGGTTCATTCCTCTTCTTCCAAATGAATTAAATTAACTAACACTTTAGCTACAAATAAACTTTTAATTTTATGTTTTTTTTTAGAAACTTTTGAGTGGCTGTTTAAGTGTATGAGAGACATTAGAGTTCTTCACCATGTTGTCTCATAAGTATTTTATACTATAGGAATTCTTTTAAATTTCAAAATCTCTTTTAAAGGCAAGAATAGGGATATTAACAAGCCGAACCGAGATCGGACATGTCTGGGCTCGGCTAGGCTCGAAAGGAAAAATAGTCGGGTTCAGCTCGGCTCAAAGCTCGTCGAGCTTAAAATATCTAAGCTCGGCTCGAGCTCACGCACTTCCTAGCTTAAACAAGCCGCCTATAATCGAGTTAAATTCTTCTTTATTATTTTCTAGATAAAACAATTTGACAAATTAAAATTTTAATAATCCAAAAACATGAAACTAATATGAAATTAAAAAAATATGACTTCCAACTTACATTAAATCCACATAAACTATATACTATATATCCAATTATCCATAAAAACTTTTATTTAGTAAATAAGCCTAAAACGACACTCCAAGCACATCACGTTAAAATAAAAATATACACTATAACATAGAAACATAAGAAATTAGTTACTATATATATTATATATAAAAATTATACGAATCTGTTCGCGAGCTTTCGAGTAGAACCTTAGGAGGCTTGCCTTGGTTGTGAATATTTCGAGCCGATCTCGAACTCGAGTCGAACTTTGACTGAATCGAACTTTAGTCGAGCTTTCACCGAGCTGATCTCGAACAATTTGCAAGCCTCAGGGCTTGTTAACATCTCTAGGAAAGATATTGTATTTTATATTTCAAATTAAGTTCAATATGTGTGTCTTTCATTTTCGGGATGCTTCTAACGTTTGGACATTTACTTTAAAAAATTGTCTAAAAACCATTTACACATATAAATAAATTGTTTTACCCTATAAGGTACGTAAACTTATTAGTTGCTTAGATGATTGATGCTCATGTTTATATCTTAAGTAAAGTTTGAGATCCGTCGCAAGGGAATAATATATGTTGTTATTGTTTCAGTGTGGCATTTCATATATTACGTTCAATTTTCACGTGTTAATTTTTCATTTTCTATTGAATTTTCAATTCTCTCCTATTTTTTCATCTTTTCTCTTTTGTATATTGTGATACGTCAAAAAATTAATGGAAAACATCAAAGGACACATTTAAGTTGAAGTCGTTTCAAAAAATTTTACGGATAATTTTAACCCCCTGAGTATAGAGTCCTGGCATCATCACTGTTTTTCAGATGATTTGGTAGAGTTTGTCTATAGACTTAAGTGAGCGAAAATGATGGTGGGTAGGGGTGATTTATGCAGAAGAAAAAATATGAGTAGATGGATGGTGGGCTCTACGGTAATAGATTATCTAAAGTTAAGTTGGTAAAATAATTATTGAAATTTAAATCTAATCGTATATAATTCACGATCCACTTAATTTCAACTATTTAAATTTAATTTATTATTAAAATTGGTTAAATTTATAATTAAAATCACTTTTTAATTCCACCAATATTATCCATCTCCTGTAATTATTGCATGTGCGTCACTAGTCTAGATATATTCGTGGACTTCATGACCTGCTCATGCCTATAACGTATTGATCGGGTTTGAGAAATAATTTTTTAAATTTTGTTCTATCTAGCTCGACTCCGCTAAAGATTACAAGGTATATGAATTTGATTTTTTAATATACTTAAATTTCAATAGGCGGTCCGATCCGAATTCTTTTTATATAAAAATAATATATATATAAATTAGGGCATTTTCAGAGATTTTTGAGGCATGGGCCTTCGATATTTTTAGGCTCAATATTATCATTTGCAAGTCCATCTTATCCGAACTTTTTTTGAAGCAAATTTCAATCATATCTTTACAATAAATTTTGTCTAAATTATTAATGTTTTATGAAGATATAAGTATAACATATCTTTTAAATTTGTTCGATGAAATAACTTTTTTAATATATGGTATCAAAATATCTAAAATATATGTTGAAATTATTGTACTATTTATTTCTTTTTCAAAATAAAAATATTTATCAAATTTTTATATTCATATTTAATATTGACTTTTTCAAAACTATTATACTATTTATTTCTTTTTTAAAATAAAAGTATTTATTAAATTTTTATATTCATATTTGATATTAACTCTTACCTCCGATATTATAAATAAAAAAATAAAAGGAAATTGAATATTAAAATTGCTTTATTATAAAAAAAAGATATCTTAATAAATTGAAATAAAGTTAAAAGGTAGATTGTTACATTAATACATATAAATAGTAGAATAATACATAAAACTCTTATTAATTCTATTTAGGCTTAATACATTAAGACTCTATAAAATTATCCTAAAATATCTATTTATCTCTTGAACTTTCAAGTATCTCAACTCACGCAAACAAAAATTTCCTATCTTCTTTATTTCATCCCCATTTCTCTGCAGCTCCCCATTTCTCATCTTTTTCACTAATGACACGACCACAAAAATTCAATTAGGTTCTTTGTAGAACAGCTTATTGCATCCTCTAAAACTACAAATTATCTCCAACCAAATGAAAATGCATAAAAATTAAGAAATGTACAAATCACCAAACTCCAAATCTGAAATCCCCTTCCCCTTTGTTTTCGTATAGAACCATCTCAACTCAGAAATCCACTCTCTCTTCAGTCATGGACCTCCTCAACACCGCTCTAAACTTGGTCGGAGATTAAATGCGTCGCCGACGCGGCTTCATTGCGAGCGACATTTTCGGGCGCATAGGAGCAAATTCGACACCATAGCAGCAAGTTGAGTTTCAACATTTGATTTGTGTTTAATCAATTTTTATTTAATTTGGGTCAATTCATTTCCCATTTTTCTTCTTTATCTTTCTCATGAGCTTGGTTGTGTTCAGGAGATTTAATTGTTTCTTTTGTCTTCAATACCCAAACATGGATTGCAATTAGTTAAATAAGCCACATTTTCTTCTTACATCACCAGATTAATTGGTTTTGATTTAAGTGTTTGTTGAATTTTTTTTTTATTATAAAAGGTAAAGAGAAGAGATGAAGAAATGTAAGAGATGGTATTTTTGAAACAAAAATATTAACACGGACTTGAATGAGAATTTTTAGGGACTTCTTCTTTAATAACGTGTCAGTTAATTATAGGTACGGCTTTTTCAACTTTGACATGAGTGGTTTAGTTTTATTTAGGGGGTTGAAAGGTACATTTTAAATAAGTTTAAGGAATTAGTTGAGATATTTAAAAGTTTATGGGTAAATAGGTGTCTCTAAATAAATTTAGAGGTTTATGATGTATTAAGCCTTCTATTTATTTTAAAAGACATGAGATGTAACAATTTTAAAAACATAATATTTCTACTAAAAATTAATATAATAACATTGATCATGATAATTAACTTAAAAAATTAATTATACAGCTTCAATGGCTACTATTTAATATTAACGTTTTAAATACATTACCAAAAGAATCTCTTTTTAAATGAAAATTTTACATAGATAAATATTAAATGTTAATCTCATTTTAAATGTAAATAAATATAATTTAATAGGTGTATTTTAAGAGTACTTAATTTTTTATAAAGTATTTATTATTTTACACTTCTTCATCATATGATTAATGGTGATTATTTTGATCCAATAATAAAAAAGATAAAATAATAATTAAATAAAAATATAATTAATTTAATATAATTTTATGTTATTGAAAATAAAAATAAAATTATCTATATATTTTAAAGAGAGAAAAAAAGTTGGGTTGGAAAAGGGAAAATAGAAGTAAAATATCTGGATATTTTAAAGAGAAAAGAGAAATGATTTGGAAAAAGGCACCAATGGGATTCGATACTACACTTTTAACATATTCACACACATCCTTACCACCATGATAGAACCTTATTCCGTTCGTCCTGTATACGCTAATATGTAAATAAATGTTCTCTTATACTCCTACCAAACCTAAAATTTGAGGCCCCCCTAAAAGATGAGATCCTGAGCCAATATTTTTAATTGTTGAGTTAAAAAAAATATAATTAGTTAAAAAAATATTTTTGTATTATTTTTATTTGTAAGAATATAATGTAAGGATTTAATTCGGATGTCCTTAAATTTGTGTTTCATTCCATATTCCTCCATTCATCATTTGACATGTGTTAGAGATAAACTGAAAAAGAATAAAATAATAATAAAAACAGACACGTGTCAATATTTAAATGAGAGACATAGAAGGTGATAGTAAAGTATATAAATGTCCAATCATCAATGAAGCCCACAAAGGCCCATTCATATTACTTGTCCACCAAGTTCATGTAAAGGACACATGACAACTCAGAAGAGGGCAAAATCATCTATATAAAGGGTACTAACCCATAATATGAGGTAGTTCACTACTCCCTACCATTCTACTCTTTACCCCCATGCCACTCACTAACTTAGGCATCGGAGAGGGTACGCCAGGGACCCCGACACGACCCCTCTAACGCCCTTTCTGTCTTGCAGGTAGACCCTAGCTACACCAGACCGACCCAACCTTATTAGACCCAAATCGAACCGACCCTATTTCTCAATATCACAATATTAAAAGGAGACACTAATTTAGTGACAGTAAATTTAAATCCATGAGAATTTATTATTGGGTTGTGTTAACATCTACTATAATACTTGTAAAAAAAAGTGTAACCACGATTACGGCACCAGAACAAAATCAATTATTTATTTCGAAGAGTATTATAAAGTGGAGAAGAAAAGAAGACCCTACGGTCCCACCTACTCTCCAACTTCATGGCTTAATGGATAGAAATAATTATATACAATTATCTTTTTCTCTATTAGGCTTAGTTCCAACTCTCTCTTTTTCACACTTCTGTAAATGTTATTTTTCTTCTTTCCCCTGCTCCTTTTCTTATGTTTATATATTATGGGAAAGAGAGAGAAATTTGGAATGAAGAAATTGACTCGAATAAATAATTTTTTTCAATTTGGGAAGAACAGTGGAGGAGTTTTGACTGGGAATTTCGTTCCTCCCTTGTCATCCTTTCTTATTATATCGGCGAATTTTTTATAATTTTTTTTTTATTTTTTTGTGCAAGTAAAAATAATGAAATTGGGCAAATTTAATTTATAAAATGGATAAAATACGGTGTGTCAGCTTGGCTGTGAGTTTTTGTAATTTTTTAACACCTTTTTTGAAAAGTTTCATTTTCAAGCTTCTTTTGAAAGCTGCAGATTCAATTTTGAAAAAAATAAATTAGACAGTTTATAATTAATTAGTATGAAAGATCAAAATGTGTTGTTTAAAGTCAAAATAGTAGTTTTATTAAAAGTTTGTGAGAACAAATTATTTCGAAAGTAGCTCAAACAGCAATGTCAAACTGGTCCTATAAGAGATTGTAAAAAAGTGAGATTTATTTATATTTGCAATTTTGCATAAATAGTTGGTACTTATAAGAAATCGGAGGATTTTTAGATTATAGATACGTGCATTGTATGATCATGCCATCAGTTTGAATTGATATGGTTAAAGATATCATATTTAAGCGCTAAAAGGTGCATTTACATTTTTTTTTAAAATATTTGCGTTAATTACATTAATGCAAAGGAAAACATATACCATACTTCGAATATGCTTGAATATGAGATATTTGTCAGGCTTAAAAATCAGTCTTAACTACTAGGGTTAAGACATTCGACACAACTTCTTACATTATTTAAGGGGTAAAAAAGGAGACTAATAAGTTAGACTGATTTCCATATTGTTTATCTCGAAAACATTTCTCAATTGTCACATTGACTTTTTCTCGGCGTAATAGAAAATACACAATCATTTAAACTTAGATTGATCATAGGAACACGGTCAAGTTTAGACATCATGGTAATGTATTGGATAATGAAATAGTCGAGTAAAGCAATCGTTGTTGACTGTAAAACACGACCGATGGTTGCCTGGTTGGTGGTGATGCATGTGTGATCGTGATATGCAAGGTGAACCAGTTGTGCATTGAGCAGAACTCGGCCTTCATTAGAAATAATTAACAAATTGTAAAATGTAAGATAACATGATTAGATTACAAGTGAAAATACATGTTGGATCTATATTTTATATTTATAAAATTCTCCTTTACATTGAATTAGTTTACGTAGAGGTCAGTTATATTGCAAAGATCAAAGTTTTTCACTCACTATAACATAAGATGGTTGGAATAAAAATAATTTTGCTTTATTTATGCTGTCCCCCTATTCGCTCTATGTGATCAAGTGGATCTGCAATTGGTTCTACAACTAATTGTTCTATTATGTGTAATTCATTGCATTACTGTCAAAACTCCCTCTGACCTAGCTTTCATTAAAAAAAAAAGGCCGAATGCTGGCCTCTAGTAACAAAAACGACAAGGGTTGCCTGAAAAACGTTCAAAAGTGAGGAAAAAATGGACTTCTTGTGACATTTTTGAAAAAGTTGATTATTAGTTGCAAATACATGAAAAAGTGTATTTTATGCAACTATTTAAGTAAGCGACGGTCCCTACCTACTCTGCAATTTCATGTCTGAATGGATGGAAATAATTATATATAATTATCTATTTCTATATTAGGCTCAGTTCCGACTCTCTCTCTCTTTCACACTTCTGTAAATGTGATTTCTTCTTTCTCCCACTCCTTTTCTTATGTTTGGAATGAAGAAATTGACCCGAATAAAGAAATTTTTTTCAATTTAGAAAGAACAGTGGAGGACTATCAACTAGGAACCTCATTCCTCCCTTTTCATCCTTTCTTATTATATCGGCCAATTTTTTATATTTTTATTTTTTATTTTTTTGTGCAAGTAATTGAAGAATACCCAATTTTGCTTTCATTCCTCTTCTTCCAAATGAATTAAATTAACTAACACTTGTTAGCTACAAATGAACTTTTAATTTTATGATTTTTCGTAGAAACTTTTTGAGCGGCTGTTTAAGTGTATGAGAGACAGTAGAGTTCTTCACCATGTTGTCTCATAAGTATTTTGTATAGGAATTCTTTTAAATTTCAAAATCTCTTTTAAAGGCAAGAAAAGGGATATTAACGAGCCGAACCGAGATCGAACATGTCTGGGCTCGATACGGCTCGAAAGGGAAAATAGTCGGGCCCGGCTCGGCTCGAAGCTCATCAAGCTTAAAATATTCAAACTCGGCTCGAGCTCGCACACTTGCTAACCTAAACAAGCCTCCTATAAATTCTTATTTATTATTTTCTAGATAAAATAATTTGACAAATTAAAATTTTAATAATCCAAAAACATGAAACTAATATGAAATTAAAAAAAAAATATGACTTTCAACTAACATTAAATCCACGGAACTACATACTACATACTACATATCCAATTATTCATAAAAAATTTATTTAATAAATAAGTCTCGTACCACAGCCCAACACATCACGTGAAAATAAAAATATACATTATAACATAGAGACATAAGAAATTAGATACTATATATATTATATACAAAAATTATACGAGTCTGTTCGCGAGCTTTCGAGTCAAACCTTAGAAGGCTTGCCTTGATTGTGAATATTTCGAGCCGATCTCAAACTCGAGTCGAGCTTTAATCGAGTCAAACTTTAACCGAATCGAGCTTTAATCGAGTCGATCTTAAATAATTTGTGAGCCTCTGAACTTGTTAACATCCCTAGGCAAGATATTGTATTTTATATTTCAAATTAAGTTCAATATGTGTGTCTTTCATTTTCGGGATGCTTCTAACGTTTGGACATTTACTTTAAAAAATTGTCTAAAAACCATTTACACATATAAATAAATTGTTTTACCCTATAAGGTACGTAAACTTATTAGTTGCTTAGATGATTGATGCTCATGTTTATATCTTAAGTAAAGTTTGAGATCCGTCGCAAGGGAATAATATATATTGTTTTTATTTCAGTGTGGCCTTTTGTATATTGCGTTCAATTTTCACGTGCTACTTTTTCATTTTTTATTGATTTCTCAGTTCTCTCCTATTTTTTCATCTTTTCTTTTTTGAATTGCTTCGTGTCGCCTTATTTTATTTTGCGTCGCTCCCAAATTTTACTCTTTTGCCATCCCTATTAAAAACTACGAAACAACCCCAACATCATTAATGCAAAATTAAACTTTTAAATTTCAAAATTCTCTAAATATCATCTTACAAATTTCACTTTCCGACTCAATCGAGCTCAATGAACGGACAACGTAACAAATCATCAATTCGGATAACTAATTTTCGAATTTTTAAGAAATTTTTTTCCTGAAAATATATATGGGCGTCCTAAAGGGACGCCGACATTTATGGTGGCCGTCCACGGTGGACGGCCACCGTGAAATGACAGGCTTCCACCGTGGACGCCCATCTCACATAATAGGCGCCCAAAGTGGACGCCCATAAAGATGGAAGGCGTCCCAAATGGACGCATGCATGCTATTCAATTGAATAGCACAGGCGTCCATTTGGGACGCCTTGCATTCTTTATGGGGGTCCACCTTGGAAGCTTATTATGTCAGATGGGCATCCATGGTGGCCGTGGATGGCCACCTTGAAATGCAGGTGTTTACAGTGGACACCCGTAATACATTGAGGTTGGTCGGTTCGAAAATTCAGCCAGCTGGTCTCGAAAATTTATAATTTGAAAAAGAAAACTAATTTTAAAATTTAAATTAGTTTAAGATTATGGTGAGAGAAAAAAATGAAATCTAAAATCAAATTGGAAATGTATTGAAGGGTAAATTTGTCTTTTCATGGGGCGACGCAAAGTAAAATTGGGCGATGCATAGTAATACTCTTTCTCTTTTGTATATTTTAACTTGTCAAAAATTTAATAAAAAACATTAAAGGGTACACTAATCATGGAATAAACAAATTTATTCCGTTCAAAGGACACCCTTAGTTTGAAGTCGTTTTAAAAAATATAACAGGTAATTTTAACCCCCCAAGTATAGAGTCCTGGCATCATCACTGTTTTCGGATGCTTTGGTAGAGTTTGACGATGGACTTAAGTGAGTGAAAATGCTGGAGGGTAGGGGTGATTTATACAGAAGAAAATATATGAGTAGATGGATGTTGGGCACTTCAGTAATACATTATCCAAAGTTAAGTTGGTAAAATAATGATTGAAATTGAAATTTAGTTGTATAGAGTACACAATTCACTTAATTTCAACTATTTAAATTTAATTTATAATTGAGATTGGTTAAATTTGTGATTAGAATCACTTTCTAATTCCACCAATTTTACCCATCTCCTGTAATTATTGCATGTGGGTTACTAGTGTAGTTGTGTTTGTGGACTTCGTGGCTTGCTCATGCTCATAATATATTGGTCGAATTTTAGAGATGATTTTTTGAATTTTGTTCGGTCTAGCTCGACCTCGCTAAAGATTGCAAGGCATATGAGTTTGATTTTTGAATATACTTAAATTCCAATGGACGGTCCAACCCGTGTGTGTATATATATATATATATATATGTGTGTGTGTGTGTGGCCATTTCATAGATTTTTGGGGCCTTGAGGGAAAAAAAATACGGACCTTTGATATTTTTAAGCACGATATTATCATTTGAAAGTCCTTATTATCCGAACTTTTTTTAAAGTAAATTTCAATTATGTCATTATAATAAATTTTATCTAAATTAATGATATTTTATGAAGATATAAGTATAACATATCTTTTAAATTTGTTCGATGAAATAACTTTTTTAATATATGATATCGGAATATCTAAAATATATGTTGAAACTATTATACTATTTATTTCTTTTTCGAAATAAAAGTATTTATCAAATTTTTATATTCATATTTGATATTAACTTTTACCTTCAATATTATAAATGAAAAAACAGAAGAAAATTGAATATCTAAATTGCTTGATTATGATAAAAAAAGTTATCTTAATAAATTGAAACAAAGTTAAAAGATAAATGTTACATTATTACGTACAAACACTAATACATAAAACTCTTGTTAGTTCTATTTAATTTGAAAGACATGCGTGTAACAACTTTAAAAACATAATGTTTCTACTAAAAAGTAATGTAATAACATTGATCATGATAATTAACTTATAAAGTTAATTGTATAGCTTCAATGACTACTAGATGTTAAATTTTTAATTACATTACCAAAAAAAATCTCTTTTTAAATAAAAATTTTACATAGATAAATATTAAATGTTAATCTCATTTTAAATGTAAATAAATATAATTTAATAGGTTCATTCTAAGGTTATTTTATTTTTTTACAAAGTACTCATTACTTTACACTTTTATACTATAGAATGAGTGGTAATTATTTTAATTCAATAATGAAAAAGGTAAAATAATAGTTAAATAAGGTAACCATAAAATATACCTAATTTAACATAATTTTATGTGATTAAAAATAAAAATAAAATAAATTACATATTTTAAAGAGAAAAAAAGAGTTGAGTTGAAAAAGGGAAAATAGAAGTAAAATATATGGATATTTTAAAGAGAAAAAAAGAGTTGGGTTGAAAAAGGGAAAATAAAAGTAAAATATTTGGATATTTTAAAGAGAAAAAGAGAGTTCATTTGGAAAATGGCACCAATGGGATTCAATCCTGCACTTTTAACAAATTCACTCACATTCTTACCACCATGATACAGCCTTATTCCGTTCATCTTGTATACGTCAATATATAAATAAATTTTCTCTTATACTCCCGCTAAACCTGATCTAAAATCGTCGTAAAGATGAGGTCTTAAGTAGTCATTTCACTCACTTTTTCTAACGGTCGGCCTTGTATATAATGTAATATTTTTAATTGCTCAGTTAAAAAGGAAAATATAATTAGTTAAAAAAATATTTTTGTATCATTCTTATTTGTAAGAATATAATGTAAGGATTTAAATTTGCTGTCCTCAAATTGGTGTCCCCTTCCATATTTTTTCATTTATAATTTGATATGCGTTATATTTATAGGAGAGATAAACTGAGAAAGAATAAAATAATAATAAAAACAGACACGTGTCAATATTTGAATAAGAGACATAGAAGGTGATAGCAAAGTATATAAATGCCCAAGCATCGATGAAGCCCACAAAGGCCCATTCAGATTGCTTGCCCGCCAAATTCATGTAAAGGACACATGGCAACTCGGAAGAGGGCAAAATTATAACCCACAATATGAGGTAATTCAGTACTCCTTCTCATTCTACTCTTTAACTTCATGCCACGCACTAACTTAGATATTAAAAAAGGTACGCTAAAAACCCTCCAATGCAACTAGAGTACGTCACACACTAATTTAATGACAGCAGATTTAAATCTCATGAAATTTATTATTGGGTTGTGTTAACATCTACTATAATACTTGTAAAAAAAGTGTAACAAGAACAAAATCAATTATTTATTTTGAAGAGTATTATAAAGTGGAGAAGAAAAGAAGACCCTATGGTCCCTACCTACTCTGTAACTTCATGTCTCAATGGATAGAAATAATTATATACAATTATCTATTTCTATATTATAGGCTCAGTTCCAAAACTCTCTCTCTTTCTGTAAATGTGATTTTTTCTTTCCCCCACTCCTTTCCTTATGTTTATATATTATGGGAAACAGAGGGAAATTGACTCGAATAAAGAAATTTTTTCAAATTGAGAAGAACAGTGCAGGACTATTGACTGGCAATCTCATTCCTCCCTTTTCATCTTTTCTTATTATATCGGCGAAGTTTTTTATAATTTTTTCTTTTGTTTTTATTTTTTTTAAGTAAAAATAATGAAATTGGGCAAATTTAATTGATAGAATAGATAAAATACGATGTGCCAGTTTGGCTATGAGTATTTATAGTTTTTTTCAACAATTTTTCTGAAAAGCTCAATTTTCAAATTTTTTTTAAAGCTGTAGATTTAATTTTGGAAAAAATAAATTAGACAGTTCATAATTAATTAGTATGAAAGATCAAAATGTGTTGTTCAAAGCCAAAATATGTAGTTTTATTAAAAGTTTTTTAAAACAACTTATTTCAAAAGCAGCTCAAACAGTAATGCTAAACTGGCATTACAAGAGATTGTAAAAAAGTGAGATTGATTTATATTTGCAATTTTGCACTAATGGTTGATATTTATAAGAAAACGAATGATTTTTAAATTATAGCTATGTGCATTGTATGATAAACATCATGCCATCAGTTTGAATTGATATGGTATAAGATATCAGATTTAAGCGGTAAAAGGTTCATTTTACATTTTTTAAAAAAAATATTTGTGGAATTGCATTTACATTAATACAAAGGAAAACGTAAACCATACTCCGAATATGGCTTGAATACGAGACATTCGCTAGGCTTAAACATCAGTCTTAACTGGGAGGGTTAAGCCATTCGACACCACGTTTTACATTATTTAAGGGGTAAAAAAGTGAGACTGATTTCCATGTCATTTATGTGGAAAATATTTCTCAACTGTCACATTGACTTTTTCTCGGAAGTAACAGAAAATGCACAATCATTTAAACTTAGATTGATCATAGGAACACGATCAAGTTTAGACATCATGAAATAATCGAGTACGGCAATCGTTGTTGACTGCAAAACACGACCGATGGTTGCTTGGTTGGTGGTGATGCATGTGTGATCGTAATATGCAGGGTGAACCAGTCGTGGTATTGAGCATAACTCGGCCTTCAATTAGAAATAACTAACAAATTGTAAAATGTAAGATAAGATGATTAGATTAGAAGTGCAATTACATATTGGATCTATATTTTATATTTATAGAATTAGTTTCCATGGAGGTCGGTTACATTGCAAAGATTAAAGTTTTTCACTCACTGTAATATAAGATGGTTGGAATAAAAATAATTTTACTTTATTTATGTTGTTCCCCTATTCGCTCTATCTGATCAAGTGGATCTGAAATTGGTTCTACAACTAATTGGTCTGTTATGTGTAATTCATTGCATTACTGTCAAAACTCCCTCTAACCTAGCTTTCGTTAAAAAAAAGGCCGAATGCTCTCTACTACCTCTAACTTGGGTAATTTTATCTTAGACAAATCCAAACTTTAAAGTGGACCTCCAAGGTATCTGAACTTGTCAAAAGTGACCCTCCGTGCTACCTCAATCTTAATCGCCCAGTCGCAGCCTGGAGAGTGTATTACACTCGCTGACAATGTGGAAATTTGGAAAAGTAAAACCAATGAGTGAATGACATATGGCATTGACTATCAAATTTAAAAAAATCCTTGACAAAACTTCTTTTAAGTCCCTGTAATTTTAATTCAACCCAAAAAAAATAAAATTTTGGGAAAGTCAAACCAATGACATAACGACGTGCGGCATAAACTAACAAAATTTCAAAAAAATATGACAAAATTTCTTTTAAGTCCTTGTAATTTTAATTCAACCAAAAACATCATCTTCTACAATTGATTTCAAAAAAACCTTGATAAAATTCATCTAAGTCCCTGTAACTTTTATTATATAAAGAAAATAAATTTGGTGCATAAAATTTTTAAAAATATTTATGGAAGGGCCTGAAAATGTGAAAATACGTTTCGGGGCCCGGTTTCGTAAATCATAAAAAATCCTAAGAAATTATGAAATGTTCGAAAAATAAAGAAAATAAATTTGGTGCAAGAATTTTTTAGAAAATGTTTCCGAAAGGGCCCGAAAATGTGAAAATAAGTTTCAGGGCCCGGTTTCGTAAAAGATTGAAAAATCTCAAAAAATTATGAAATATCCGAAAAATAAAGAAAATAAATTTGGTGCAAGAATTTTTCAGAAAATGTTTCCGGAAGGGCCCGAAAATGTGAATACGTTTCGGGGTCCGGTTTCATAAAAAATTTAAAAATCCCAAAAACTTAAGAAATATCCAAAAAATAAAGAAAGTAAATTCGGTGCAAGAGTTTTTCAGAAAATGTTTCCGGAAGGGCCCGAATATGTGAAAATACGTTCTGGGGCCCGTTCGTAAAAAATCGAAAAATCCCAAAAATTATGAAATATCCGGAAAATAAAGAAAATAAATTTGGTGCTAGAATTTTTCAGACAATGTTTCTGGAAGGGCCTGAAAATGTGAAAATACGTTTCAGGGCCCAGTTTCGTAAAAAATCGAAAAATCCCAAAAAATTATGAAATATCCGAAAAATAAAGAAAATAAATTTGGTGCAAGAATTTTTCAGAAAATGTTTTCAGGAGGGCCTGAAATGTGAAAATATGTTTCGGGCCTCGTTTCGTAAGAAAATCAAAAAATCCCCAAAAATTATGAAATATTCGAAAAATAAAGAAAATAAATTTAGTGCAAGAATTTTTCAGAAAATGTTTATGGAAGGCCCGAAAATGTGAAAATACATTTCGGGACCCGGTTTCGTAAAAAATCGAAAACTCCAAAAAAATTATAATATCCGGAAGAGAGAAAATAAATTTGGTTCAATAATTTTTCAAAACATGTGAGCTTTTCAAACACACCCTAAAGGGGAAGAGAATCATTTTGCAATTAGAAAAGTATTTAGGGATTTTTAATGATTTTTTAATTAATTATTGAATTTATATAAATTTTTTATTCATTTTTTAGGTCAATCACGCCCCCATTGGTCAAAGGATGACAACTCACTTGCCACGTCAGCAACAGGTAGCACGGAGGCTTACTTTTAACAAGTTCAGGTACCTCGGAGGTCCACTTCAAAGTTTGGGTATGTCTAAGATAAAAGTGCGTAAGTTAGGGGTATTAGAAAACATTCGACAAAAAAAAATCATTGAACTAAAATTAATCACCAATCATTCCTTATAAATCAATAACCATGCAATGAAATGCAACAAAAGCATAAAATACATGTTCAATAAACAAGTTATAGGAGTTGGAAACAAGTAAATATCTAACCATATCAACAATATAGCAAGTGTATATCTCCAAATGAGATATAATACGAGATGTGGTAAATTTAAGAAAGAAGCTAGAAGCATGAAATAAAAGACCAATTTGCTTCAGGATCCGACAATTATTCAACACATAAGCAAAAATATAAAATCCAAGTGAGTGGGCAACATAAAAATTTAGCAACCAAGAATCTGCGAGGTAAGATAGGCAAAAGCCCCAATTCCAGACAACTCAAGTCCTTGCCTTGGGTTTTTCTAAATGCAGCTGGGTATTTTAGAATACTCTGCTTACTTCCTGATGAATGACACATATATGATTAACTATAAAATGAGACATGTGTCATTCATTGGAAGCAATGTATTCTGAATATCTAGTTCCCCATAAAAACTGCCGCCTTGCATGACTTTACATCCACTAAGTTGCAGATTAAGAGCATCCAACTCAAAAAGCCCCAAAAATGAAAGTTAATAACAAAATAAAGTAGATTTACAATAGACCATAAGGGAACCACCAACTCCGTGGTTCAAAAAATCAAGATTTTCATCTATCTTAAAACCGTGAAAAAAGATTGAAAAATCATATTAAAAAAAGAACCATGCAATCAAACAACTTTATTTAATTTAGAACCATGACATACCATAAAAGAACAACGAACCAAACAAGTGCTTAGAGCCACATAGAGGAAATGTCAATGCAATTGCGGTTATAATATGTGCCAATACAATATGTTACATATAACCTAATAGAACTACAACATCCTAATAACCATCAATATTTCACTCTTCTCCAATTAGAAAATAAAAAAAATGAACATTGATTCTAATAGTAATAGGATACAATAAAAGTTACATGGATCCGATCGCTACAACCCTTGATAAGAGAACAGAGAAACTTAATAAGAGAACAGAGAAAGAACAAGATCTACAATGAGTTGTGCAAATGACTTTTTATACACATATTAAGGGCACTTTCAATGGCTCCTCATTTAGGGAAATTCCCTAAAATGGGGAACAAATATGGAGAATGGTTGAGTCCAATATTTTAATAATATATATTTTGATTTTGATTTTTTTAGTTGTTTTGTTAGTTGAATAGAATAGAAATGATGTAAAGAAATTGTTAGAATTTATTTGATAGAGAAGAACAAATGGAGTAAATAATTTGGTTTCTCCATAATGAGAAAGCTATGAAAGAAACTTGCAGAGAAGTCTTAGTACTTTAATTAATAGATCAGTACACTATATAAATACTGAATGAAAACCAATCTCCTATTTGATAGGAGAACACAATCAAGACGAATTAAAAAAATCATTGACTAAGACGAATTAAAAAAATCATTGACTAAGTAAAACACTAAGTAATATGACTTATTCAACATTAATTAAAACAGAATATCTAATCAGAGCCATAATTCAACAGAATTTAATAAAATAATAATAAAGTATTATTATTTTTAGTGAGGAATGAAAAAATAGAAAATGGTTGGCCTTGCTTTAACCCTTTCTCTCTATAAAGTTGCCATTGTGCAATATTAATAACAAAAGAAAAGCAAAAAGACTTATAGAGCACCAACTGGCAATATTCCATCTTTGTAGTTGATATACATCCAGAATATGGTTCTGTTCCTCTTTCCTATGCAATTGAGAGATGCCAACAGTTGTATTGGATTCCAAGGTAGAAGAGGTTTGGAGATGGCTGATAGATGAACAAACTTGGATGATTGGCATTCAAGGGATCGGCGGAGTTGGTAAAACCACTCTTCTCAAACAAATCTACAAAAGGCTAACAATCTCTCCCCATAATTTTGATACTGTCATTTGGGTAACTGTATCACAAAATTTGTCATCCGAGAAAGTTCAGGATGATATCTGGAAAAGAATTGGCCTATTCGATGTTGAATGGGTGGACAAGAATTTTGAACAGAAAGCTGGAGCCATTCGACTCGTGTTATCCAAAAAGAAGTTTGTTCTTCTTTTAGATGATTTGGCAGAGCGACTCGACCTTCAAAATCTTGGAGTTCTTGATCCAGATGAACCAGAAAACAAGTGGAAAGTAATATTTACTACGCGTTCTAACCAAGTGTGTACTGACATGGATGCTCAAGTTGTAGTACCGATCAAGTCCTTGGAGTGGGAATATGCTTGGGAATTGTTCAAGACGATGGTTGGGGTCGATAAACTTTTCGATCCAAAAATTCTCGAGATGGCTCAAGTCATAGCAAGATCATGTAGAGGTCTGCCGATGTTGCTTCGTACTGTTGGCCGAGCCATGGCCAAGAGGACAACATATGAACAGTGGAAAGAGGCTATTGAAATTATGAGATTCGTCTTGATTAGAGGCGAAAAAGAGTATGCACAAGATGATGAAAACTACGTGGATATCTTATTACAATTCTGTTTCGATAGTTTGGATAGCCAACTTAAGTTTTGTTTGATGTACTTCAGCTTGTTTCCTGAGGACTTCGCAGTTCTTAAGACCGAGTTGATCGATTTTTGGATTTGTGAACGTTTGCTAAGTAATTTTGTGGAAGATGTTCTCTATTTAGGATACAAGACATTAGATGCCTTAATTTGGACTTGTCTGTTAGAAGAAGAAGAAAATAACTGTGTCAAGATGTTAGATTTGGTTCGTGATGCAGCTTTAAAAAGTTCTAGAAGGCCTGAAGCTGCTAGAGACATCGAAGTACGTTTTAAAAAGGAAGAAGCAGGCTGGGTTTTACCAATGAGAAATTCCATCAAGGGTATGCCATTTTCAAACAATTTTTCAGCCTTTTTACTCAAGCACAATCCTTTCGTTATGGTAAAATTTTACACCTTCCTAAATATAGAAAATTTAAGTGGAACGATGAAATCCAATTTTTTTCTACATAGGTCTGATTTTATGGACAAATATTTAACTATTCTAGATTTGTCGAATTGTGGGGTAGAAAAGATACCGCGAGAGATTGCAGAATTGGTTTCGTTAGAGTATTTGAATCTGTCGCATACTTGGATCGAATACTTGCCTATCGAGATGAAAATGTTGGTTAAATTAAAGTGTTTGAATCTCGAGTATGATGAACAACTTCGAGTGATTCCAAAGGAATTGGTTTCTGGTTTGTCTTCTTTACAAGTTTTGAAGTTGTTTCGTTGTGGATTTTCTGTGGAGGAAATAGAAGACAATATCATGAATATTACACATATGGATATTGATCCTATATTTCGTTTGGAACATTTGAAGGTACTAAGTATGACAATAACCTGTGAGCATGCCCTTAGTAAATTTTTCGGCAATCATAAATTATTAAATTGTACTCAATCTTTGTCGCTTGAGATCTTTTGGGGCACCCAATCACTTGACATTGCACTGGTAGCAAGTATGAAGAATCTTCTTACATTTGAAGTCCATCAGGTTGAAAAATTGAAAGAGCTCAATGGCTTCCCACCTTCTTTTGAGTTTGTAAAGGATAAAAGTTTCGAAAAACTACAAGAAATAACTTTCGATAAATGTTCAAGTTTGCGAGAATTGACATGGGTTACTCTAGTTCCAAATCTCAAAACACTCATTGTAAGAAACTGTGATGAAATCGAAGAGATAAGCAGCATTAGCCAGATTGGTGAAATATCAGACGATGGAGAAAGGTTCGAGCCATTTGCGAATCTCGAACTTCTTGAGTTGGAGAGTTTGCCGGAATTGAAAAGCATTTACTGGAAAGCTTTGCCTTTTGAAAGACTGGAGAGGATCAAAGTAACAGATTGTTGTTTACTTAAAAAGCTTCCGCTAAAATATGAAAGTGGAAAGGAAAATGAAGTCTCAATTGAAGCAGAGGAAGGCTGGTGGAATGATCTTGAATGGGAAGATGATATTACGAGAAATAAGTTCTTACCATGTGTTAAACTAGTGGATGTGGATTAGCCTTTATGAGATATTTTTGTTTGTATGTATCATCATAATTTGAATACTAAAATTGTGAACTTTTTTAAAGCATGTCATATATAGATTATTGGTTGTACCTGAAGTAGGAATATGCTTGGGCATTAGGAGTGAGCGAAAATCAGTTCAGTTTATCAAGTAAATCAAACAGATTGAAAACTGAAGTGAAGGTAAAAAAAACAACCCAATCAAACTACATTTGATTGAGTTTGATTTGAACGGTCGAGGTCGATTCAGTTCAGTTTGATTTTGTTATTTCAGTTATACTGATCAGGTTTTGATTCGGTTATTCTAAGATTAAAATGTTAGAAGTACGAAATACACAAGAGAAATACAACTAGAAGTTGCAAATATCACATGGCAGTATGTTATACTAGAAGCAAGACAGATTATCAAATCGAGTCATCCAATACATTCAACAACCAAGTCCAGAAAGGGCATATCTTAAATCCAGTCAGCGAAGATTCCATCCAGTTTCTGAATGCTTTTGATTTACATATACCACAAACTTTTAGTGCCGAAAATACTTCTTAAATCAAATTTCTTGTGTGTTCATAATATTTTTTGTTTTAATGTAAATTTTTTTAATTCTGTGCCAAAAATACTTTTATAAATAACTGCCAGTCACCATATGAGACGGAAGTGTATTATACTGTCAAATATGTGTGGACCGGTTGACTTGTTTCCAAATATAAAAGGATATTTATAATGTTGTCAAGAAAAAAAAGAATCCATATGTTATAATAATCGTTTGGTTACATTAGCCAAAAAATGTTAGGTGGATACTGATAATTTAGAAGAAAATGATACGCTAACTTCTCAATATATTAGTATATTACTGTGAAGTCCTTACACAAAAAAAGACTTAAACAGCACCAACTGGCAATTAATATTCCATCTTCTGAGTATCAACTTAAATTTTCTGTCTCTTTCGTTTACAATTCAGAAATGTCAACAGTGGCATTGAATTCGAAGATAGAAGAGGTGTGGAGATGGCTGATAGATGAACAAACTTGGATGATTGGAATTCAGGGGGTTGGCGGGGTTGGTAAAACCACACTTCTCAAACAAATCTACAAAAGGCTAACCATCTTACCCCATAATTTTGATACTGTCATCTGGGTAACTGTATCTCAAAATTTGTCAACCGAGAAGGTTCAGGATGATATATGGAAAAGAATCGGCGTATTCGATGTTGAATGGGTGGACAAGGGTTTTCTACAGAAAGCTGAAGCCATTCGACTTGTGTTATCCAAAAAGAAGTTTGTTCTTCTTTTAGATGACTTGGCAGAGCGACTCGACCTTCAAATTCTCGGAGTTCTTGATCCAGATGAACCAGAAAACAAGTGGAAAGTGATATTTACTACGCGTTCTAACCAAGTCTGTAGTGACATGGATGCTCAAGCTGTAGTACCGATTAAGTCCTTGGAGTGGGAATATGCTTGGGATTTGTTCAAGACAATGGTTGGTGAAGATAAACTTCGAGACCTGAAAATTTTGGAGATGGCTCAAGTCATAGCAAGATCATGTAGAGGTCTGCCGATGTTACTTCGTACTGTTGGTCGAGCCATGGCTAAGAGGATAACATATGAAGAGTGGGAAGCTGCTATTAAAGTGATGGGATTCGTCGTGATTAGAGGAGAAAAAGAGTATGAACAAGTAACTTCAATAGTGTATTCAGAGGACGAGGAAGATGAGGATGACTATGTGGGTGTCTTATTACAATTCTGTTTCGATAGTTTGCATAGTCAACTTAAGTCTTGTTTGGTTTATTATAGCATGTTTCCGGAGGATTGCACAGTCCTCAAGACCGAGTTGATCGATTTTTGGATTTGCCAACAACTTTTGCCAAGTGATTTTGTGGAAGATGTTCTTAATTTTGGATACAAGGCATTAGATGCCTTAATTTGGAGTTGTTTGTTAGAAGAAGAAGAAAACAACTATGTCAAGTTGTTAGATTTGATTCGTGATGCTGCTTTAAAAGTAGGGAAAAGTTCTAAAATGCTTGAACCTGTTACAGACATGGAAATAGTTGTCAAAAAGGAAGAAGCAGGCTGGGTTTTACCAATGAAAAATTCCATCCAGGGTATGCCCCTTTCACACAGTATTCTAGCCTTTTTACTCAAGCATAATCCTTTCGTTATTGTTAAATGTTACAGCTTCCTAGACATAGAAAATTTAATTGGAAGGCTGAAACCAGTTTATCTAGGTTGTATAAATAAATATTTAACTGTTCTGGATTTGTCACATAGTGGGGTAGAGAAGATACCGCGAGAGATTACAGAACTGGTTTCGTTAGAGTATTTGAATCTATCAAATACTTGGATTGAATACTTACCTATTGAGATGAAAATGCTGGTTAAATTGAAGTGTTTGAATCTCGAGTATGATGAACAGCTTCGGGTGATTCCGAAGAAATTGGTATCTAGTTTGTCGTCTTTACGAGTTTTGAAAATGTTTCGTTGTGGATTTTCTGTGGAGGAAATAGAAGATAATATCATGAATGTTACACATATGGATATTGATCCAATATTTCATTTGGAACATTTGGAGGTACTAAGCATCACCATAACCTGTGAACATAGTTTTCGTAAATTTTTCGGCAATCGTAGATTACTAAATTGTACTCAATCTCTATCACTTGAGATTTTTTGGGGCACCAAATCACTTGATATTTCACGGGTAGCAACTATGAAGAATCTTCTTACATTTGAAGTCCATCAGGTTGAAAAGTTGAAACAGCTCAATGGCTTCTCACCTTCTTTTGAGTTTGTAAAGGAGACAAGTTTCGAAAATCTACAAGAAATAACTTTCGATAAATGTTCAAGTTTGCGGGAGTTGACATGGGTCACTCTAGTTCCAAATCTCAAAAAACTCGTTGTAAAAGATTGTGAAGAAATTGAAGAGATAAGCAGCATTCAACGAATAGGCGAAATATCAGACAATAGAGAAGGGTTTGAGCCATTTTCGAAACTCGAACTACTTGCATTGGAGAGTTTGCCGGAGTTGAAAAGCATATATTGGAAAGCTTTGCCATTTGAAAGCCTGGAGAGAATCAAAGTAATAGATTGTTGTTTACTTAAAAAGCTTCCAATAAATTCTAAAAGTGGAAAGGAAAATGAAGTCATAATTGAAGCAGAGGAAGGCTGGCGGAATGGTATTGAATGGGAAGATGATATTACCAAAAACAAATTCTTACATTGTGTTAAACTAGATGAAGTGGAACCGCCAAGCAATGGCTTGGAAGCCGCACCTTCCTCCCAAAGTGGAGCGAGAAGGTCGGGGTCCTGGGTTCGAATACCAGGTTTTTCAAAAATTAAAAAGTCCTATTTGCTAAAAAATTTTTTGTTGAAGTAGATTAACTTTTTTTCAAAATTTGATTGTTTTATCCATTCTAATGAACTGGGGGATTCTCTTATTTTGCTTCTATTGTTTCAAATGTAAGATTAGTAGCTTCTTTTGTTTCGTGTAATTGTTGTTTGGTAGGAATGATAATGTCATAGCACATTTTTAGTGCGAATTTATTGTATATATTTTAATGAGGTCACACAGGTTTGGTCATCCATACCGCCCTGTTGTGTATCTCATCTTTTCTTATTAATGCAAATGCTTTCAGTTGAGTTTGAACCTCAATCGAATTAAATCAATTTGATTCGGTTTTTAGTCCTGGAAGGGCTTATCATAAACCCAGTCAGCATAGATGCCATCAAGTTTCTGAATTGCTTTTGATTTAGAAATGAACACGAGCACATAAAATTTTCACATCATCAATCAAACGTGATAGAAATAGAACAAACAGAACTCCACGTACTCCATATAAAAGGCAAAGATTAGTAATTTCATCATAATTCCTTCAAAAAGTTTCAGCTACTGTAATGATTTTATCAATTTTAGTTTCTAATTTACAACAAAAACATATTAAGGAAACAGAAAGAGGCAGAATATAACCTGCTTGTCCCTGACCAAAAAGACATATGTCGCCCAATGGGCAGCTACCAGTAGATTCCCAGCAGTTACAGCGCCTTCTTTAAACCCATGACCATGGCCTTGACCGCCCATATACTGGTAAGGCATGCCTTTTGAAAGACTGGAGATAATCAAAGTAACCGGAAATCGCAGTGAACATAGAAGAATTGAGATGATCAGTCTTCACCCGGAACTTTCTGCAGCTAAAGTAATGATGCCACTTCTTAACAGCATAAGCAATAGCCAATAGCTCCGGCATTCCCAAATGCCTAGCAGTCAATGCTTTGCTAATGTAAGCCACATGATGTTTATCTTGCATCAAATCTGCCCCAATTCCAACATCGCACGCTTCAGTTTCCACAACAGATGGCAGAATTGGCTGAAGTTAGCTCTTGATGAAGGGAAATGGGTATGGAAATAGCAGAGAGGATAATGATGTGGCATAACCGCTACTGTCAGATGTCCCCTTGATATTGGGCCTCATTCGAGCTCGGCCGGTTAACTGCCACTAAGTGGGCTGAGGTATGATTTGGCTCGATGGGCATTTTAGGCCATTATACTTGTGTTATCAGAAATTTTTTTTTTGTATGCGTCATGAAGTTAGAAAAATAAAATTATGAACTCTTTAGGAGTATATATTATTGGTTGTGGATTTTCTGGAAGATAATATCATGTCTGTTACACTGTTACACATATGGATATTGATCCTATATTTCGTTTGGAACATTTGAAGGTACTAAGCATCACCATAACCTGTGAACATGCTCTTCCTAAATATTTCGGCAATTGTAGATTGTTAAATTGTACTCAATCTCTATCGCTTGAGATTTTTTGGGGCACCGAATCACTTAATATTTCACGGGTAGCAACTATGAAGAATCTTCTTACATTTGAAGTCCAACAGGTTGAAAAATTGAAAGAGCTCAATGGCTTCCCACCTTCTTTTGAGTTTGTAAAGGAGACAAGCTTCGAAAAACTCCAAGAAATAACTTTTGATAAATGTTCGAGTTTGCAAGCGTTGACATGGGTTATTCTAGTTCCAAATCTGAAAAAACTCGTTGTAAAAAACTGTGAAGAAATTGAAGAGATAGCAGCAAAAGCCAAATAGGTGAAATATTAGTCAATGAAGAAGGGTTTGAGCCTTTTACGAAACTTGAACTACTTGTATTGGAGAATTTGCCGGAGTTGAAAAGCATATATTGGAAAGCTTTGCCATATGAAAGCCTAGAGAGGATAAAAATAATTGATTGTTGTTTACTGTTAGAAAAAGGGTAGTAGAGTAATTTACATAATATATCTGTTTTGGAGTTTTAGGGTTTTGATTGCTCTTGGTTAATTTATCTTTCATTTTGAGTTCTTGTTCACAGTTGATTATCTGATTTCGTTAGCTTGTAATTCCTCTTTGGGATATATACAAGTTCTATTTCATTTTTTCCATTGTTCCTATTTCCATTTTCTATCATTTGGTCCGACCTGTCGGATGACTAAAAATAGTGGAGATATGGACCCAAGGGTCCAAAATCAGTTGGAGTCACAAGAAGAAAGGCTCAGCAAGATGGAACAAGAAATGACTAAGTTAGGTGGCTCGGTGACAGAGATAAAGGCTGATATTAAGGGGATTCAAGCCCAACTTTCCACTATGTTAAGGAGAGTGGAGAAGAGGCCATATGAAGAAGAGGATTTAACAGGGGATGCTCACATAGAGGGCAACACCGGTCCTTTTAATAGTGAGAGGCGAATCGTGGTAAACCCAGTCTCAAGACGCCATCTTGGGCTAGATAGTTCGAATCAAGGAGCAAATGGGGGCCAAAACCAATCTACAGGGGTTTAAAGGGACAACAATGGCACATCTTGGGCAGGACGAAAAGTCAAGTTACCTCTTTTTGAGGGGTCTGATCCCAGGGGGTGGATTTCAAGGGCTGCAACTTACTTTCAAATCAACCAAACACCACCACATTTATGGATTCCAAAAGCTGAAATCTGTATGGAGGGAGCTGCTATTCATTGGTTCACTGTGTTGATTGAGTCTACACCAAACTTAACTTGGGAGATATTTAAAGCTGAGTTCTTACAGCGGTTTGGCTACTTCGATTCAAACTCATATCAAGTTTTATCAAGCATTCAGCAGACAAGCACAGTGGCGGAGTATATAGAGGATTTTGAGATGGTGGCAGCGTTGGTACCATGATAATCGGAGCTGCAATATGTCGGGTATTTCATGTCGGGATTGAAGGAGGAAATTCGAAGCAAAGTAGTGATGCACAACCCGACCACTAGAATTAGTGCTAGGCGCTTGGCGAGAACGGCTGAAGCAACCTTGATGCTGGAAGAGGGCAGAGGCGGCAACTTTCAGAAGGTCATGGGGGTCATGAAAACAAAGAAGCAGTGGATGTGAGGTGGGCTCAAGGAATAGTCTAAGTAGTGTGGGCTCAAGTAATTAGGGAAGCTCTAACAAGGGAGGGGACATTAAAGTTTGAAATGGGCCCAATTCTTGTGCAGCCTCTAATGAGCACTATGAAAGCCCAAAGTCTTCTACAGGCTCGTCTGTAATTGATCAATAGTCAATGTTACGCAATCGAGGCACAAGGCATATTTCACAAAAGGATTGGGAGGAACAAAGAAGGAAAAGGCTTTGTTTTAGGTGCGCTCAACCATATTCGCCTCAACATCGTTGTCCCGAAGGAAAACTTAAAGTCCTCCTTTTAACTGATGATGAAGACGTAAATGGTGAAGGAGAAATTATTATGGCAGAAGTTAAAACTTGAGTTGAGCAGAACGGAGGTTAGATAATGAGAGGAAGCTACCAAGAAAGTAATTCAGCGGGAAAATGGCAAGATTCAGGGAGCTTTGTAGGAGGATGAAGTTTATCTCAGTTTTCAGAGTCCAGTCTTGAGGACAAGACTCTTAAAAGGGGTAGGCAATGTTAGAAAAAGGGCAGTTAGTAAAAGGTAGTAGAGTAATTTACATAATATATCTGTTTTAGGGTTTTAGGGGAGAAATAAATAGATGTAAGAGAGGGGAAGGGGAGCAGCCGTGGGTTTTCTGTTCTTTTGGGGATCTCAACTTTAGAGTGAGATTAGGCATAGCTTGTGGGGAGCTTTGATTGCTCTTGGTAGTTTATCTTTCGTTGAGTTCTTGTTCATAGTTGATTATCTGATTTCTTTAGCTTGTATTTCCTCTTTAGGATATATCTAAGTTCTATTTCATTTTTTCCATTGTTCCTATTTTATTTTCTATCATTTACTTAAAAAGCTTGTTGAAATTGTCTTCAAAGCTGTAGTTTTAGATTTTATATTTATTATGATTTGATTCATATCAAGTTTTTAGTTGATAATATTAGAGTTTAAAATTTGAATTATAGTTGTTATATAGGTTTTAAATTTGTCCTCTTTTATCATTGTAAACCTATAAATAGGCCTCCATATTCATAATAAAATTATGCTCATATGTGCCATATGCATATGTATTCCAGGGTACTGCATCTGTAGTATTGCATTGACCATAACCTATATTCATATTCTACAACAAAGCTTCCACTAAATTCTAGAAGTGGAAAGGAAAGTGAAGTCATAATTGAAGCAGATGAAGGCTGGCAGAATGGTATTGAATGGGAAGATGATATTACCAAAAACAAATTCTTACATTGCGTTAAACTAGTTGAAGTGGAACCACCAAGCAATGGCTTGGTGGCCACACCATCCTCCCAAAGTAGAGCAAGAAGGTGGAGGTCCTGGGTTCGAGTCCCAGGTTTTTCAAAAATTAGTGCGAATTGTATGTTTGAATGAGGTAACATAGGTTTGGTCATCTATACTGCCCTCTTGTATAGCTAATCTTTTCTTATTAATGCAAATCCTTTCGCTTGAGTTTGAATCGATTGAATTAAATCTATTTGATTCGGCTCTGTTTGATTTTTTTTATGTCAGTTCCTGTTCGATATGGTCACCCGGCCTAGATAAAGGAATACTAAAAAGAGGCTCAACTTAAAAGATGAAGAAGTGATATTAGGTTTCTCCCCTCCAAAAAGAAACAAAGTGTCATATCATATCATATTGTTATACTAGAAGAAGTAAGACAGATTACTAAAAGTTGTATTCTACTTAAGTCATTCACTACATTCAGCAATCAAGTTGAGAAAGGGCTTATCTTAAATCCAGTCAGCATAGACGCCATCAAGTTTCTGAATTGCTTTTGACCTAGAAATCAACTTACTGCATTGGACTTGCTGGGTTGACATATTTCGTGTAGTGTTAGTGTGTGTCAATGCAATGTGGTAATCAGGCCTCTCTAGATCTGTTAAAACAAGTCACAAAACCCAAATAAAATCAGTAAATTAGGAGAAACCTAAAGATTAATCAGTGGCTTAGCTATGAAAAAACTGCAAGTCATCAACACAAGCACAGCAAATATTCGCATAAGCAATCAAGTGTGTGTTGTAATGCCTTGTAATAAGCAATTATGATAGCAACAGAACAAACAAAACTCATACAAGATTAGTAATTCATCATAATTCCATTAAAAGTTTCATCTACTGTACAAATTTGATCAATGTTAGTTTCTAATCAACAAAGAAAAACATGTAGATGAGATAGAAAGAAGCAGAATATGACCTGATTGTCCATGAGCAAACAGACATGTGTCACCAAATGGGCAGCTACCAGTCGATTTCCAACAGTTACAGAGCCTTCTTTTAACCCCTGGCCATGGATTTGACCTTCCATTCCCACTTCTTTTATCCCCAATTTTACATTCTTTCCCAGATGAAAACATCCTGCACACCTTTGACTGTTTCGACATAGGACATACCCCATGGGTTACATTTACAGGCCCTGGCAAGCGTTTTCTAAGCTCTCCATTGCCATGGGCAAACAGGCATTTGTTTCCATAGCTGTAATAACCCATTTTAAACTTTGCGCATAGATTAGTCTTGTATTTATCAGCTGGGGTTTGACCCGCATTTGTGTACTGTTTAATGTCAATGGCAGATTGAGTACCTAACTGAATCATTTGGATACCTTTCAACAAGCAAAGCTAAGTAGCTAATTAGTGAACACCCAAATGATGTTTTTGGATCCTTAGGTAAAGATCATGAAGAATCCCATATGAAATTCAGCATAAAAAACAAAGTATAAGTTGTTGGAAACCCATCTCAAAACTGTCTTGCATTTGTGCAAAAGTAGAAGGAGATGAAACAATTCAAATAGAGAAAAGAGAGTGGAAAAATGCTCACAAAATGAAAATGACGAGACTTTATTTTAGAGAAACACTCAAATTGCAAGACTAAGGTCTTCTCCTGGCCTGGGTGATCACCAAAATGCATTGCTTTGCTTTTCATTTTACTGCATTTATTTCAAATGGGTTGTTCTTTCGTACATATGTCAGGGTTTTTAGTCAGCTTTTTGCTAATATTTGTTTTTTTTTAATATATTAGAACAATTTTATTTTAAGAATTTATTTAAGTAAAATTTTTCATATATGATACTCTAAATATCACAATAATTTTAGGGTAAATTAGGGAATGCCCTTATAGAACATAGGTATTTGTAGGATAGAAATATATATTTAACAAAAAACACCCTAAGAGATATTATTTATAAAATACCACGATATAATATATTAGGCATATATTTGAAATCCCTACAAATCAGGTAACCTTTTTCAAGCACAAACCAAACTCTGAAAGTGGAAATTGACGCACCACCTCCCCCACTATTCTGGCATTTTTCAATCCTAACCGACGAAACCAAAGACGCGTGCTCCGACCACCGTCATTGTACTCCTAAACCGTGGCCGTCTGCTCCGACGGTTTCAAAACTCTAAAAACCCCTCACGTCGTGTCCTCTAAAACTGCCTCCAATCTCACCCACTCAAACTGTCCGTACCGTCGCCGTTAAAAATGGCAACCATAGCGTCTACGAGTAAGGGAAAAGATGCTGGGAGGGACAAAGGAAAGAGGAAAGTAGGAGAGACGACGCCTAAACCCACAGATAAGGTAATTACTTAGTGTATTGTGAATTCGTATATTACAAGAAACCTATGTCGTATATTGGATATTGAAACTGATATCATATTCTGATATTGCAGAAAAAGGGAAAGGCGAGAGCAGCTGACATCGTAGAGGAAACCCCCCTTTGGGTAAGTCAATTTTTCTTTCAAATTGTATACTGATTGTCCTATTATTTTTGAATATGCATATACATATTAATTATTGAGAATTTGCTAATAATAGAGAGATCAGTAACTGTGTATAGTGGCCTATTTTCAAGAAAAACAAGTCGTTTATCTTGTATATACTGTTTTGCTGTATATTCAATGATGAACTCCATTTACTGTATATCCATATACACTTTACCCTTGATTTACCCTTGATTCTATAAGAATATACATATTTACGTTGTATTGATATCCGTTTAATGTTGTGATGTGATTGTTTGAAATACATGTAACTGTATTTGTTGGCCTATTTTGAAGAAAAACAAATTGTATATTGTGTGCATTATGTATGTCGTATAGTCAATCAATAAATGTGTTAGTTGTATATTGTGCACAATGAGTGGATATGGATATACTGGAAATTGGTATACATAATTGAATTTTTGATTGCTTTGGAAAAAAATTGTACATCCGTATGTGTATTTTAATGTAAAACAGGATTAACATATTACCAAATTGCAGATGAAATCACTGGTGTACAACAAACTGGTACTACATGACAGGAATCCACGGGTAATGGTGGAATCAAATATTGACATACGTAATGTCATTGACCAGCCACTTGAAAATATCCAAAAAGACTTCAGAAACACAATTTTTGGATACTTGGCGGACCTCCCCCAGGTTAGAATTCATAAGAAGCTACTGGTAGAACTCATACTTAGGGAAGTCTATCTTCCAAAACGGAAGTTTCGTACAGTCTCAATTGGAGGAGAACACAAGCATTTCAAACTGGATGATTCCTTTTAATTTTCGGTTTGAAAGGCAAGCTAAGGAATCAAGAAGTGCCTAAAACTAAAAATGAAGAGTCAAGTGAGTTTAGGAAAAAGTACTTCAAAAATCCAAATGTGATTAGGAGGGATGAGTTTCATGCGCTATTGGGCAGGTATAGTGTTACAGAGTGCGTAATAAAAAATGACGAGGACAAGTTGAAAGGTTTTTTAGTCTACTTTATTAGCTACTTTGTAATGGGAACAACCCATACGATCGACATTCCGATATAGATATTTGATTGTGTGGTGAATGGGACTTACAAGGACATTGCTTGGGGTGTTTTAGCGTACGATGCCACTATTACAAACCTGCAACATACCAGATAAGAAAAAAAGACACCGACATTAGTAAGGCTACACGGAATTCCATACGTGTTGTAAATGTGGTTCTACGAGGTGTGTGGGGTATGTGAGAACCTGGCTTGTACAAAGGTTGTAAGGAGAAGCAAAATATTCAGGCCACAGATCTTCAGCTGGAAATCTCTCGAGCAGGACTTTCCAAAAAAGTTATTTCAAGAAATTATATTCGATAAACCGATAGAGGAAATAAGTAATATACATTCTATTAATTACATATAGTGTCAATTTTTGAAATGTTTTTTATGACTTGGTTACTGTATAATGTAGCTGATATTGCGAGAAATGATTCCAACTGATAAGGAAAGAAAGGTACTCCACATTGTAACTGAACAACATCATGAGGTAAGATTTTCTCTATTCAAAATTGTTGACTGTTACTCCTTTCATATTGGATATGGGAATAATAGAAAAATATGTTTTAAGAGTTCATGAAAAATCAGATATACAGCTATATACCAGTATGCAAAACTATTTGTATATGGGTATACAGTATGTGATGTACATGAAAAATATGTTTTCATAGTTCATGAAAAATCAGACATACTAGTATATAAAACTGTTTGTATATGGGTATACAGTATGTGATATACATGAAAAATACGTTTAAAGAGTTTGTGATAAATCAGACATACAGCTATATACCAGTATACGGAACTCTTTGTATATAGGTATACAGTATGTGATATACATGAAAAATATGTTTTAATAGTTCATGAAAAATCAGGCATACAGTTGTATACTAGAATCTAAAACTATTTGTATATGGGTATATAGTAATTGATATACATGAAATTAAATTCAGTACATTATAAGTTGTGTAATGAGCTTCGATTTATGTTGTATTTGAAAATCAAAATTAGGAACACGATCGGATGGACACGGAACTTAACGAACACGAGCATATTTTTCAAGGATAGAAACAAGGGATGTAAATGACGGTGGGGATGAGTAAGGGAATGCTGAAAGAATTGATTCTGTAGAAGCTCTAGAGGTAAAGATTGCCATTTTTGAGTATAAAATTTAAAATATGGTGGGGAAGATGGAATTGATGAAATGCACCATTGATGAATGGAAAATGCAAGTGCAAAACCTAAAGAGGAAAGATACAATGGTATGTTATAAGCTAAATAAAATTTGATTTATCTATCTACAAACATAAGTCAACGGAATACGGCTAACAACGATAATAATTATTTATATAGGAAACCCCGGTGAATGATAGTGAAAAATCAAAGGATGAGATTGGAGACGCGGAGAGTGCGGAAGATGACGAAAGAGATGAAGAAGATGGGGGCCACGATGAAAGTGATAATAATAATAATGATGTCTAAGATGAGCATTCGGATGATGGTGAGGGAAATGTAGGGTATATGGTCGTTATTGTTAGTCCATGTGCTTATGTTAATAAGGTCAGAGGGGGGGGGGGGGGGTGAATGACCTTTTCGCTAAAACATTAGACTTTTAAAAAGTCTTGTATAACGTGTTTGAATGTTCCAGATGTTTTGGGTCCGAATGATGCAAATAATGCAAATTGCGAAAAATTAAAAGCAGAGTAAAGAAAATTCAAACACAAAAGAATTATACTGGATTAACCCCGCCTACATCCAGTCCCCAAAGGTTCCTTCCTTTGGGCTTTTCCACTTGTGTGATTTCTTTCCAACTGGCAGAAATTAAGCCTTACAGTTATCTCCGGATGGTGCCCCCTTCCGGATGTAGGATATACCACTAGAAGCACCAACTTCTAGCTGAGTCCTCTTGTCTTTTGCAGGATATACTACTAAGATTTCTACCCAAATCCTAAGCTGAATCATATAGGGAGTTCCACTTAAAGCACCAAATCTAAGCTAGATCCCAAACTCAATACTCACCCAAGTATGAGATATTATGCTTTGTTTTTATCAAAGATGTTTGGTTTTTGGACTTCCTCCAGTTTATAACTCACTTGCGAATCCTTACAACAGATTTAGAAATGTTTGATTCTAGGGGGGATGATCATTCTGATTGTTTTTTGTGAATTCTCTTGTTAATTGCTTTCTGAAGTCAACTTACACCTTCTCAACAAGTAAAGCTTCCCTTTTATAGACTTTAATCATAAATTTAGACGGTGAGAGTTTGTGACCTATCATTAAATCTTTGCCATTGATTAGGTAAGATATAGAGCTTCCGAAGCCTTTGATCAATCCATTAGATAGAGATTTTAACCCTTTTGAATCCTTGGGATTGAGGCTAAAAAGTTGTCAGCGATTGGTTTCCTTGTATTTTAGTGATACACCACCTTTATACCAATAGATTTTTGGTGCGAGCTCCATGCACCTTCTTATAGGTCTAGGTGAAAAAGGTTGTTACCTTTTTCTCTGTCCGGTGTCAATACTTTGTCCTTTTTCTGAAATGTGCAAGCTGCCAATTTTGTCTTGCTTTAGGGAAAAGGATCTTTGACTTGGAGACCAAAAGAATGGAGGGAATGGAATTTTTGAATCATTCCCTTTGTCTGAAATGTTAAGTCTTTTGGATGTCTTTAGACTTAATATACCCGGATTTATCTTCTTCCAGATGCTTCTGCAAATAGTTCTTTTGGATGCTGTTTTGGATGATTCAAAGTTCATTTCCTTTCCATACTTTAACCGGATGCTTCCATTTATGCTTAGGTAGTTATCTTCACTTATCTTGGACTTTGAATGTTTGGATGTGAGTCCGGATTAGTGACTTAGGTCTTTCCATACTTAGGTTTTCTATTTACTTCAAACCTGATCCAGATTGTTTGAGTTTCGGATCCTTGTTTCTCAACAATCTCCCCTATTTGATGAAAATAAAAACCTAAGCACAGTTAAGCAAAAAAAAAGGAATATCTAAGTATGATTTTTGATACTTAGTCATTTACAATATGTACTCCCCCACAATCTAAATGTCCTAACTCCCCCAATATTTTTGCATTCTTGGCTTCTATATTTTTTAAGTACAATTAGAGATTGTACTTAGAAGCATTTTTATGTAAATGTGATTCATTATATATATACTTCTGCTGTTAACAATGGTTAACATCAATGAAGTGCTAGATTACAGATACAGAGTACATATGAGTGAAAATTTTTAAAGCTAGCTATTACAAGATGTTACATGGTTTCAATAGCTAACTACTCATTTACCTATCCACTTCCATATCCTCTCCATCTTTGTTGGTTGTGCTCTTCTCCCTCTTATTGTTTTCATCTGATTGGGGGTCAGTCCCATGTATGATTGCTCATCCCAGCTTTTCTGCCATGCTTTTGAGTAGATTGAATAATCTATATTCCCTTGTATGAGCATTTCAAAAATTATTTCAACAGTGGCCGAAAGGAGTTGATATGGCTTTACAAATGCTCGGAGGTCTTTGTAAGATTTAGTCATATTCGGAATCATTATGAGTGCATAGGCTTGATCTTCTTTATCAATATAGGGAAACATACATTTGAGGAGTGTTAACATGCATTGTATCCAAAGAATCCAGTGTCACCTATGTGTTTGACGAGATCGATGTCAACTGGAAAGACAAGACTGTCCTGGGTTAAGGAGGAGGATCTGGATGAGGAGAGTGATAGATTAGCCATACCTGACTTTAAGGTTTCAATATCATTGCAGATATCTGTTCGGACATTGTGGATACTATTGTTAAGAGTAGAGAGATCCTTGTGGAAAGCCTCCTGAAGAGCTTTAATTAAGGCATTTATTCCGGAGGAATGGCTTCCACTGTCTTCATTTATTTCATCCACCTGCTTCTTTAATAGATCTGGAAGAGCCTCATCAAGGAAGTTTGAGAGCATTTCTTATACAGCTTGATGCTCCTTATTTTACACTTAAAGTGCAGAAGCAATATCCTTTTCTCCTTTTGTAGCAACATCGGGAATGAATTTTTCCAAGCTTTCAAACTTGTGATCATTATACTCCTTAAGCTCGGTGGTCAGATCTGTTAAAGAGGAAGTGATCTTGTCCATAATTGTAGCGCAATTATTTGTAGCCATTATGTTGGCTTGGTCTGTGGATCTGCTTGCTGCTGCAATATTTGCTTTTAGCT
Source organism: Euphorbia pulcherrima (assembly GCA_947683365.1). Taxonomy (NCBI): domain Eukaryota; kingdom Viridiplantae; phylum Streptophyta; class Magnoliopsida; order Malpighiales; family Euphorbiaceae; genus Euphorbia; species Euphorbia pulcherrima. Next base: position 15,195,487 of record CANTUS010000016.1, read on the forward strand.
CATTCAAGACAAGAGTTACCTTAGCTAAAGAGACTTTGGCTACAAGATCAGCAGTGTGAAAGTCCTCCACTTTTTCTTCAATTTTCTTTACACTCCCCTTAATCACCCCAAGCTCCCCGTTCAAATCCAGAGGAAAATTTTCTTCAAAGAGTACCTTTTCCACAGCCTTTAAGTGTTTGCATATGTTTCAGAGGCTTTGCTTAATGTAGCTCTCCTCATATTCCTCATGAGTGGCTTTTTAAAGAATCTTAAGTGCTGTGGAAATCTTTTTAGCCCTGGTTAGGTTTACATTTGAAGATGGTATATGGATTGGGCTTACAAGGGGGATTTCTGATCCAGAGCTGCTCTCAGACCCTGATGATTCTGAAACTGATTCCTCTACTTGATCTTCCTTTTCCTTTTCCTTGTCCATTCATTCCCCTGGACTAGCCTCACCCCTTGAGTCCACTCCAGGAGTGTGCTCTTGGGAACCCAGACTGAGTCCCTCATTCGGAACTTCATGTTTTAGGTTGGACTGGTTATCCTCTGATGCAGCTTGGGTGTATGCATCCAAGTGGTCCTATATTTTAACTACAGCACGAGCAGGTATATCAGCAGTAGAAGGGATAGGTGGAAGAATTGTTACATGACTATTGGTTTGAAGATTTGCTTCCTCATTAGACTCCAAAACTTCTCCATCTTGCAGACTGGTACTGTCCTCAGTCTCTGTTCCTAATGCCTGTAAAGGACTTGGCACTACTATCATTTCTTATCCCAGAATGGTGGAATTTTCCTCACCATTCCCTCTAATTTCCTTTTGAAGACTCTCCAGCTCTACCACTTCTAGATCAACACTTAGTAGATTATCAGGAAGAGGCCCTGATCTAGCTTGAAAATTGAATAGATCCTCATCCTAGTACTTGGATTCTTTAAGAAGCTCTACATCCTTTGATGCGATAAGGATTGGTGGGCTAGTTGATTCTGCTGCCCCGGATACGCTTCTGGGTCACTCTTTGGTCAATTGATTGATCTTTTGAGTGTCTCGTATAACAGACATCATTTCATCGAATTGAGGGTCTTTCAGGAATATATTTTATTTAGGTGTTGGCCTTTGGGTGAACAAGATAATTTCCTTTCCCTTCCCGGATTCTATTGGAGTGGGGATTTTGAGAGCAGGTTCCCGGATGGTTTCAGCTTATCAGCTGCTTTAATTAGCCTTCCTCTTGGCTTTTTGACCAGAGATTTGGCCATTAATTGGGTTAAGGACAGAGTGTCCTCATTTTGCTACTCAATTTCTGGCTGAACGTTCAGTTTCTTCTGGACTTTGGGCTTTGTCATTCTTGGCTTCTTAACTTCCAGTTCATTTTCAGCTTTCCCCTTTCTAGCCTTACTCTTCTACTTTTTCTCATCCCTTTGCCTAATTGCCTTCTGCTCATCCCACTTTTCTCTAAAGAATAGATTTTTGAAGTTTTTCTCAAAAATAGCCTTCCCATCTACGGACTCTTCCTTGGATACATCAATCCCATTTTTCACCAAAATTTTTGTAATGATCCCTCCATGGCTTTACTGGTGCTTCCTAATGATATGAATTAGGAGGACTGGCATGTTGACTATTGTGCTATCAGTCCAGTGCTGGAGAACACAGTGCTGAAACGAAGAGACTGTGGTAAGGGATCCCTTCCGGATGAGCACGAACTTTGCTAGCATAAATTGCAGATATCTTAGAACTTTTGGCCAATAAATGGAGCATTTGTCTCCAAAGTACCTTAGTGGCAGCCACTCTAGTGACTCATATTTAACTTTCTGCTCGTCTCCATTTGATCTTAATATTACCCCATCATTCTTCATTTAGAAATGAGTGACAAAGAATTCCGGGGTTAGAGTGATTATCTTTCCATCCATAGTGGTCAGGAGGGCGTCATAGTAGTTGTGAGCCTAGAGATTGTCATAGAACTACTTTATATACACGGGATAGGTAGGATTATGCATGGTGAGGAAGGTTTCCAGTCCCTGATCTCTAAGAAGCTGGTTGAATAGGTCAGTTGAGAATATGTAATTATCTCCCAAAAAGTATGAAGAGACAACTATATCTGATTCGATTTTCTGAAATCGGAGTCAATAAGGTCCTCCATTTTGAAGACATTCTTTAAGGGAAGGATGACTTTGGGTTGAGATTTGGGTACCATTTGAAGTTTTAGAAGAGGTTTTGAAATTTAGGGTTCTGAGTTTTAATTTTTGTAGAGTAACAGCAGATAATTACTTGCGTGAGGAAGAGAAGGATTTTTTAGGGGGATTTTATAGAATTCCTAGAGAGAGGGTAGTTTGGTAATCCGGATTCCACTAAGTTTAACTGGATTGATGATGTGGCAGTTAAGTATTTAAGAAAGAGATAAATGGCGTTTAACCCGAGAATTGGAATGGTTTATATTGGAAAAAGCCTTTTAATTTTTGCGCTCATATAGCATCCAATAAACGTTTGAATTTCAAAAAGCAACATTTGCTTTTCAGTACCTTTACTGCCATTTATCCTTTTTATCTGGTGATCTAGCAATATTCTCTCTAGAGTAGAGTTAGCCTCAATTTTCTTCTCTTCCAGATTCCTTGTCTTGTTAAGGATCCAAAGTAACTTTGGACTGTCTTCCGGATTTTTTTAAAATTGGATTAGATATCCCAATTGACTCCCTTAGCTTGCCAAAATTGATCTTTATTTAGAGGCTTAGTAAAGATGTCTACTCTTTATTCATTGGTTGGAATGTACACCAATGCATCATCCTTTTCATCACATGATCCTGGATGAAGTGATGCCTTATGTTAACATGTTTCGTCCAACTGTGGAGTATTGGATTTTTTTGGCACATCAATGGCACTTTTGCTGTCACACATAACATCCACACATCCGGATTGAACTCCATAATCTTCTAATTATTGATTGATCCAAAGGAGTTGAGCTACATAACTTTCAACAGCCATGTATTCTGCCTCTGTGATTAATAAGGCAACTGAAGTTTGCTTTTTGATGTACCATGATACTAAACAGTCTCCAAGAAAATGGGAACCTTCGGATGTACTCTTTCTTTCAAGAGTATCTCTGCCATAATCTGCATCAATATATCCTTGAAGGGTGAAATCTCCATTGCTAGGATACCATAACCCTACTTCAGTGGTTCCTAGAAGATATCTAAGAATCCTCTTAACTACCTTAAGATGAGAGTCCTTAGGATTGGATTGATATCTTGCACAGTAGCAGACTGCATAGTGTATGCCAGGCCTGCTAGCAGTCAAGTATAGGAGTGATCTAACCATTCCTCTGTATAACTTCTGATCAACATCTTCTCCTTCACAATCCTTGGATAGGACTGTATTTGATCCCATTGGAGTAGACATTGGCTTGCTCTTGTCCATCTCAAACTTCTTCAAGATCTCCTTGGCATACTTGGATTGATTAATGAAAATCCCATCCGGACTTTGCTTGATTTGTAACCCAAGGAAGAAATTTAGTTCTCCCATCATGGACATCTCAAATTCCTACTGCATTTGAGAGCTGAATTCTTCACACATCTTCTCATCTACTGCCCCAAATATGATATCATCCACATAGATTTGGACTAGGATGATATTATCCTTCTTTTTCTTGATTAAAAGAGTTGTATCTGCTTCACCCCAGAGATATCCCTTGGATATGAGAAAAGTAGTGAGTCTCTCATACCAAGCTCTTGGTGCTTGGGCCAATCCATAGAGGGCTTACTTTAGTTTATGGACATGACCCAAATATTTTGAGTCTTCAAATCTAGGTGACTACTTCACATAGACTTCTTCCTCGATAACTCCATTGAGAAATGCACTTTTGACATCCATTTGGAACAATGTGAATCCCATGAATGATGCAAAAGCACATAAAATCCGGATTGCCTCCAATCTTGCTACGGGGGAAAAAATTTCTTCAAAATAAATTCCTTCCTATTGATTGCAACCTTGGGCAACCAATCTTGCCTTGTTGCTCACCACTACTCTAGATTCATCTAGCTTGTTCCGAAATACCCATTTGGTGCTAATGATTGACTTTCCTTTAGGAGGTGCCACTAGATCCCATACATCATTACTTATGAATTGATCCAGCTCTTCTTGAATGGCCATTATCTAGCTTTCATCTCGTTCTGCATCTTAGAATTTCTTTTGCTCAATAAGAGAGACAAAGGTAGTGTGACTCATTATCCGATTGAGTTGACCTCTGGTTCTTACTAGATTTTGGACATTATCCAAAATAGCTTCAATTGGATGATCTTTGTGAGTCCGGACTTCCCTTGGTAGATCTTTATATTGGACAGGAGCTTGTTCCACTTCTGTTTTAGCTACTCCTTCTTGGCCTTCATTAAAGTTAATTTCTTGTGGGTTGAGACTAACTTGTCGTACTTCTGGATGAAAAGATATTCCTTTATCTTCTTCTTTATACTTCTTGATTTAGAATGAAACAGGAACTTTGGCTTCATTCATTTCTCTAGGATTTTTAGCTTTCGGAGTTGGATCTTCCGGAGTGGAACTTCTTTTCCCTGCATTATTAGTCTCATCGAAATCTACATGTATTGACTCTACCACAATTTGGGTTCGTTTGTTAAAGACTCTATAAGCCTTGCTATATGTTGAGTAGCCAAGGAAAATCGCTTCATCAGATTTAGGATCAAATTTTCCTAATTGCTCTCTATCATTCAGGATGTAGCACTTACATCCAAATGCCTTGAAGTACCCAATTTTGGGTTTTCCTGCCTTCCAAATTTTATAGGGTTCTTTTCTATAGTCTTTCTAATGAGAGCTCTATTTAAAATATAACATGCTGTATTTACAGCCTCACCCCAGAAATATTTTGGGAAACAATTTTCATTTAACATTGTTATAGCCATCTCAACTATGGTCCTATTTTTTCTTTCAACTACTCCATTCTGTTGAGGAGTATGACGGGCAGAGAAGTTATGCTCAATCCCCCTGGAGTCATAAAATTCAGCAAAATGCTTATTTTTGAACTCACCATCATTATCACTCCGGATGCGTGCAATGCTTATGCCTTGTTCTACTTCTATCCGGATGAATGTTTTTGAGAATTGGTCAAAGGCTTCATCTTTGGTTGCTAGCAAGAGAACCCAGGTATATCGAGAATAGTCACCCACAATTACCATGGTGTATTCTCTTCTACCTAAACTTAGTGTTTGATTGGACCAAAAAGATCAATATGCAAGAGCTCAAGTACTCTTTTGGAAGGAATGTAGGAAATGGAAGGAAAACTTTTCTTATGCTTTTTACCTAATTGACATGCATTACATAGATGATCCTTATCAAAAGCAACCTTAGGCAAACCCACAACCAATTCCTTTTTGGTTAATTTGGACAAGAGATTCATGCTAACATGTCACAACCTCCGGTGTTATAGCCATGATTCTACTTCTTTAGACACCAAGCATATATTCTTTTTCTCATTTTTAATGTTAATATAATAGACATTGTTTACTCTAGGTGCATAAAGGATGAGTTAATTGGACTTACTATCATAGATTGAGCAGCATCCGGAATCAAAGGTGACTTTTCTTCCTTTGTCACAGAGTTAGGCTACACTTAGCAAGTTGAACTTCAGTCCATCAACCAGTGAGACATCTTCTATATTTAATTCAAATCCAATGGTCCCATGTCCAATGATCTGCCCTTTTTTGTTGTCTCTAAACTCACTTTGCCTCCCTTTTTCGAGGTTAACGTGATGAAGGCTTTCTCATCACCTGTCATGTGCCTTGAGCATCCACTATTAATGTACCAAGTGTGTTGATCTACTGTGGATCTAAGGCATACCTGCAAAACAGATCAAGTGGGTTTGGGTACCCAATCAGATTTGGGTCCTCTCGGGTTATCAACCATTTCAGGCCAAGGATAAATATCATAATAGCCATTTTTTAGTCTACATAATTTAGTAATATGGTTGTTTTTCTCACAAAACCTGCACCCTGAGATGGGTTTATTTTGCTTCTGCTTCTTTTTCCATCTTTTCTAGATTCTCCTCCCCATAGTTCCCTCTATATCCAGCCTCTTGTACACTTGTGGATGGTCCGAAATGTGTCTGGAAGCTGGTTGGGGGTGCAACTTCTGCTGCATAATTTCTCTTCTATTTGGCAGGTTGTTGAGAGTACTCTACCTTAGCTTTTCCTTTTTGTACTGTAGTGTATCTTTGAGCTTGAGGTTGTTTGCTAACCTCCTTCTCCTTCTGGTTGGAAGACTTTGGAATTTTTGTGGCAGCTTGCCTTGTATTTCCTCTTGGTTGTGATGATCTGGACCCCCTTCTAGATGCTTCCTTAATCAGGGTTAGCTCCCTATATAACCCTGTCAAGTTAGCACTTAAGATCTGAACTTGACTTTTTGGGAAGTTTTCCTCCACCACATCCATGTGCTTGGTGGTTCTCATCAGATTGATTTCTTATGACATAGCTTCTGCATCTTCAGCCAATTCCAAAATTTGTCGTTGTATGGATTTTATGGCTTTGGTGTTCTTTCTCACATTATAGATCACCACCTTTAAGGCTTTAGCAAGATCAATGTTAGAAATAGAATTAGAATGAGAGTTTACCTTAGTATTTGCTGATTCTGATTCTGAATCCCCAATTGGCTCAGTATCTTGGTTGGATGACTTTCTTCCAGATTGCTCTGCCTCCGGATTTATCATTGCCATGAATGCACAATGAGTTGTTTCTTCTTCCTCTGTTGAAGATGAGCTATAACTTTCTTCACTATTGCTCCATGTGGCCACCATAGCTTTCTTCTTATACTTCTTTTCTTTTTCTCAACTTGGGGCATTTGGTTCTAATGTTCCCTTTTCCCCCGTATTCGAAGTAGGCGGCATCCTTTTTCGGGTCTTTCTTTTCTTTCGGAGCCCTTGTTGGCTTATCCCTTCTTGAGGTGCCTTCCTTAGGCCTTCTTGATTCGAATCTTTTGGATCTTCATTTATCTTTTTTTCTTTAGAAATTTATCAAAGTATTTTGCTAGTATAGTCATATCTTCTTCACTATACTTCGATTCTTTTGGTTGCTTTTCTAATCTTAAAGCGGCTAATCCGGCAGAGTCTGCCTTAAGTACAATGGCCTTCTTCTTTTCTTCTGGCTTCTTCTCTTGTTGGTCGTACCTCTCCAAGGATAATTCTTAAGTCAGCAGATTACTAATAAGCTTATCATAACTATAGATATTTAAGTCATGAGCTTCCTCAGTGGTAGTCTTCTTATTATCCCATTCCTTGGTGAGACTTTGGAGCACTTTCTTCTTCATCTCTACTTTAGAGACTTCCTTTCCGAGCCTCTTCATCCCATTCACTAGATTGGTATATCTAGTATTCATACTGCTGATAGATTCTTTTGGCTCCATCTTGAAGGATTCAAGTTTTTGTTGAAGTAGATCAATCTTGGCTTCTTTCACTTTATTTGTTCCTTCATAGGTTACCTCCAGCTTTTGTCAAATCTCATTGTGCAATCTCACATCTGGATATCCTATTAAATTCAATTGCACTAAGAGCACAGTGAAGCATGTTAATAGCATTTACGTTTTCACGTAACTTTTTAAAATCATTCTCATCCATAAATGCGAGGGCTTTCGTGTAATCATACCCCTTCCTTCATGAGTAGGCTCATACGTGCCATCTTTAATGACCAACCATGCTTGCATGCTTTGTGCTTAAATGAAGTTCTTCATCTTATTTTTCTAGAACGTATAGTATTCACCAGTGAAGAGTGGAGGACGGGTAAAGGACATACCCTCGAGAAGGAGTTGTGAGTTTTAGAAACTCATTTTGATATTTGAATCAAAATTTTGGACCTTTAGCTTGAGATTGTTAGATCTCTAGTTTTAGAACTTGCTCTGATACCACTTGTTGGTCCCTGTGCTTATGTTAATAAGGTCAGAGGGGGGGTGAATGACCTTTTTGTGAAAACATTAGACTTTTAAAAAGTCTTGTATAGCGTGTTTGAATGTTCTGGATGTTTTAGGTCCGGATGATGAAAATAATGTAAATTGTAAAAATTAAAAGCAGAGTAAAGAAAATTCAAACACAAGAGAATTATACTAGTACGATATCACCTACGTCCAATCCCCAAAGGTTCCTTCCTTTGAGCTTTCCCACTAGTGTGATTTCTTTCCAACTGGCAAAAATCAAGCGTTACAATTATCTTCGGATGGTGCCCCCTTCTGGATGTAGGATATACCACTAGAAGCACCAACTTCTAGTTGAGTCCTCTTATCTTTTACAGGATATACCACTTAGATTTCTACCCAAATCCTAAGCTGAATCCTATAGGGAGTTCCACTTAAAACACCAACTCTAAGCTAGATCCCAATCTCAATACTCACCCAAGTATGAGATATTACACTTTGACTTTATCAAAGATGTTTGGTTTTTGGACTTCCTCAAGTTTGTAACTCACTTTGGAATCCTTACAACAGATTTGGAAATATTTGATTCTTGGGGGGTTGATCTTTCTGATTACTTTTTGCGAATTCTCTTGTTAATTGCTTTTTTAAGTCAACCAGCACCTTCTCAACATGTAAACCTTCCCTTTTATAGACTTTTATCATAAATGTAGCCATTGAGGGTTGGTGAGCTGTCATTGAATCTTTATTTTTGATTAGGTAAGATATGGAGCTTTTAGAGCCATTGATCAATCAGTTAGATAGAGATTTTGACCCATTTGAATCCTTGGGATTGAGACAGAAAAGTTATCAGTGATCGTTTTCCTTGTATTTTAGTGATACATCAACTTTTATACTAGTAGATTTTTGGTATGAGCTCCAAGCGCCTTCTTATAGGTCTAGGTGAAAAAGGTTGTTACCTTTTTCTCTGTCTAGTGTCAGTACTTTGTCCTTTTTCTGAAACGTGCAAGCTGCCAATTTTGTCTTGCTTTAGGAAAAAGGATCTTTGACTTGGAGACCAAAAGAATGGAGGGAATGGAATTTTTGAATCATTCTCTTTGACTGAAATGTTAAGTCTTCCAGATGTCTTTAGACTTAATATACCTGGATTTATCTTCTTCCGGATGCTTCTGTAAATAGTTCTTTCGGATGCTGTTTTGGATGATTCAAAGTTCGTTTTCTTTCCAAACTTTAATCAGATGCTTCCATTTATGCTTAGGTAGTTATCTTCACTTGTCTTAGACTTTGAATGTTTGGATGTGAGTCTGGATTGGAGACTTAGGTCTTTCCATACTTAGGTTTTTTGTTTACTTCTAACCTGATCCGGATTGTTTGAGTTCCGAATCCTTGTTTCTCAACAGTTATAGAAGATGATGCGGAATCAGAAGATGATGGAGATGATAAGGAGGAATTTGATGATGACAGTACCGACAGTAATGGTGGTATGGCTCTTTCAGAAAATGATAAGGAATCAGAAGATGACGGAGATGATGAGGATGAATTTAAAGGTGACAGTACTGACAGTAAAGGTATTTCTAGGGATGTACAAGTAGATGGATTCAGATTTGACCGAAAAGAGGTATCCATGCTTGAACAAACAAACAAGCAGCTTAATTGTTAAATGCGAATTTGAAAGATGTATGCGTACATTGGTTTGTAATTTGTGTATATGTGTTAATATTAAGTTGTGAAAAATGTGGTTCGTTAGGATTTGGAAACAGAAAATGAAGGGGGAGCAGTTGACGTTGCGTACAATCATAAATTTGGAATGGGAAAAGATGCAGCAAGTGGAACTCAGCCCAAGGTATATAAAACGTAATACATACTTTATTAACTGTATATAGGCAATATACAGTTATATGATTTATTTACTAATCATTCCTCTAAATGCCAATTAAATGGCCAAACTATTTGGTCATAGGAATTAGTGACTAGGGAGGAGGAAAATGAATTCGAGTTCAAGCCGGCTCCTGAATGCAGGGCATTAGTGTTGTACAAACCGCCGACAAGACCCCTGGTAGAGTGATGGATAAACCCGTCCAACCTACATCTTTCCCAAGATGATCCCCCGATAATTTTGACACTTGCTGATGGGATAGAGGGAGAAAATTCTGATGCGTCTGATAGAGGAAAGTCTGTTGAGCATGATGAGGAGGCGACAAACACTTTGAAACTCAATAGGGACCTGGAAATCCAAACTAACTTCGACTTGTATATGTTGGAAATGTGAAATGAAATTGTACAAATAATGTTTTAAACCTACTACTTGATGAGATTTGCATGGAATAACAGGATCCTGCAGTGAATATTGTAGATGACGATGAAGATTATGGGGTTTCTAAAAGAAACAGATTTGATTCAAAATTTTATCTTCACCTTCACCGACGCTTTTGGATCTGCATCTAAGGGTAGGGCATCATCGAAAAAAATTGTCCCACGGAGGTATGCTTTGGATGATTCTACATTACTTGGTCAACCAATCCATGATGTTACGGCTTAGAAATCATTACAAAAACTCCTTGACAAGAACAAGCTTCCTGCAAAAAAGTCAGTGAAACTAATGCAATACAGCATGTGTTATAAATGTATCTTTATTCATTAATTTTGTTTTGGAATACTCGAATGCAACAAGAACAAAAAATGGTACGCACCGAAGAATGATGAATTGGATATGGTGGATTTAGGAGTGGAGATAGTGAAGAGCAAGCAATTCTTTACTGAATTTCTTCTAACAAATGAGTGGTTGCATGGGTATGTATGACCTATACCTTTATTAATATCTCTAATGTTGTGTGCGGGTAAAATAATATATGCATAAACTGTATATATATACATCTAGGCAATATACATATAAATTTAGCTTTATTTTGTGCTTCTTAATGTCCATATACTGTATATATGTAATATACATTTTTCAGTGACACTTGGAACATGTAACATCCAGTTTCTGTGAAACTATATTCAGCGAAAATACATTTAGGTAATATACATATAAATTTAGGTTCATTTCGTGCTTCTTAATGTCTAGATACTGTATATATATAATATACATTTTTCAATGAAACTGTGAAAATGTAATATACAGTTTCATTAAAATTGTATACGACAGAAATACATTGTTAACTAAACTATATTTTAATTTAAAACATTGCCATTGGTCTTAATTTTTTGTGTTTCAGCACATGAATATCATCATGTATTACTTGAGGAAGAAGGGCAGGTATTCTTTGTACACGAAGCTGAATTTTACCAAAATTAATCCTTATTTCAATTGATGGGTTAAGACGATAAGGCCAGTTGTGTCATTTATGGATCCTATGGATTCAGCAAAAAAATTGAAGAAAAGTGACCCGATTGCAACACATGTTATGGAGAGGAATGAAGTTCAAAAAATCGTGGGCTGAAGTTGATCATGTTCTATTCCCCATGAATGTTGACAATAATCACTGGATTCTTGGAAGGTTTGAGATCCCTTCGAGGAGACTTTTCATATACAACCCAAAGAGGAGACGGAGTGATTTCCATAGAACTCAAGCACTAGCAGATGCATACGCAATGGTGCTACCGTATTACTTGGATACTTTCTAGATTCTGAACAGTAATAAAAGTTTAATAGATTCACCTACTTACAAAGGGGTACCTCCAAAGAGGGACCTTACAGTCGAATATGTGAATGACATAGCGCAACAGTCAGAATGGTAAGATTTTTGTATATGCAAAATGTAAATGAGTTTTTTTTTACTAATAAAACTGTATATAAATAAAACAGAACTAAAAATTATAGCTTAAATATAGTGTTACTAAAACTATATACGACTAATATACAGTTTTACGGACTGTGTATATAGCTGATATACACTGTAATTTTAAATGAATTTGAAACATTCACGTTATCTGATGAATTACATTGACGTACTTTTGTTTTACAGCGATTGTGGAATCTTTGTACTGACATACGCTGAATACCTAATAGAACAGAGGCCAATACCGAGGTACATAGATGTCAAAACACAAAGGGCTCGAATAGCAATGAGTTTGTACTACTATGGGAAGAAAAAATTCGAAGAAGGAGTAGAGAGCGACGGAGAATTCATAAGGCCATATGAAGATGAACGATAGTCGATTGTTAGATTTGGAAACTATCATTCAGATAAAAAAGGATGTGTAGTTGACAGAGTATGAACCGTACATTAATCAAAATTTGCATAGTATAAGATACAACCTCGGTTTTTGTTTTTTGTGATGACTGATTTGTTATTGTTGTATGCATCCAAATCGCAGTCTCAAGCGCTTTTATTCAAGTAGCATTCTCAGGCGCTCTTAAAAAATACAAAAAAATTACTATTATGCTTACTTCATAACTGTATATCGTAAATATACGTGTTGCCTTATATGTTATTCAAAAAACAAAAAAAAATGAAATTGTATTTAAACGAGAAAAACAAACTTTATACAAGGGATTTTTGAAGGCGCAATGTAAGGCGCTGCCAAATCAGTCTCAGGCGCAGTAAAAAAATACATAAACATGCTATTATAGAGTTTCTAAACTGTATATTATCAATATACAGTGGTGCATTATGTTTATTCAAAAAACAAAATACATTTAAATTGTATTTGTCCAAGAAAAACATACCTTGAACGAGTGAAATGTTTACGTCGCAATGTGAGGTGCTATCAAATCAAGTGAATGTGCAGTGTGAGGCGCTTTAAAAAAATACAACAGTAAGATATACTGTATATTGTCAATATATGTGTTGCAGCATAAGTTCATCAATAAACTAAAGGACAATGAAACTTAATATCAGATGTAGCATCTAATGACATAACGAAAAGCACATCGTCATCTTAAACAAAATAGTCATCTTAAACTACGAATGTGGACAAGTTCTTTTATTATGACCATAAGTACGATACATACCGTAACATAACTTCACCTTGGCCATGCCTTCCATGGAGGAGCGAAGTCGCCAATTTTTGATCTTCCTGCCTTTCTCTTCACCACCGATGGAAGTAGTATCTGGTTAGCGACCTCCGCACGCACATCCCACACGTCCTTAGATGGCAAGGGAAAAATTGTTTGTTCATATGTGGACAACATATATTTCATTGTATAGCATTTTGAGCAATAAACATAGGCATTGCGATGAAACTTGTGGATATAAGCAATGGTATGGGAACAAGGAATACAATCAAACTAGAATCTATTACACGAGCAAGTCATCTTATCTATGTCAAGTATGTGATCAGTACCAAAGAAAGAAATTTTATGAAGATGTCCAGCTGCAGGGGTGACCTATATAATATAAAGGGATAACAAAAATTAACAATGTGTGAACCGTATACCAATATATGTAATAAAAAACAAACACAATGCAATTGTACCGTTATTCTTGCAGTAAACCCGACATTCGACCGTAAGTGTTCTTCGTGACGTTGTAGCAAAGGTGTGAGAGTCTGCATTGCCGTAATCCTATTATCATAAAACAAATCTTGCATCATATTGCGAATATAGAGAACTAGGGATGAAATGGAGAGCAATCTGGGGGCCTTAAAAATGGCATTGAGGGACTCGACAGCGTTGGATGTCATAGCATTATATCGGTTGTAGATCGAATGAACCCTACTCTATGTTTTATATCCGACTTTGTCTGAGTTGAGATATTCTGGAATTTGCCAGCTAATCTTTTTCAATTATAGCATATTCTCCTCGAATTCTTTGAGTGAGTATGCGTATGCAGCTACCATTGGACATATCCGGGATGTTGGTCCTAAAGTGAACCTTGAGGTTTTGAAGAAGATGCACGATGTAAAAACAATGAGGGACTTGAGGGTATACAGCCATACAGACATTCTAGATGCTCATGTGATGATCTGAAACAATAATCATGTCCTCCCTTGTATCAAATGTTTCTTTGAAATGAGCTAAGAACCATAACCAAGACTTATCCTTCTAAGCATCTACAATGGCAAATGCTAAAGGGAGTAGACTCTCTGCAAGTTACAAAACATAAACACTGTATATTAGTGTAAATGTGAAACATAATCGTATATTAGTATACCTATCTAGAAAAGGAATAGTTTCCTATGGTACTGTAAAAAAAATTACTCACGATCAGCAGCTTGAGCAACCGCAGTCAAAAGGGTGCCACCATAACAAGATCTCAAGTAAGTACCATCAACAACAACAACGAGGTCTGCAATATTTCCAACCTTGGATGGAAGCAGCGAATGCAATGAATAAGTACAAGAATATTTCTCCATTCTTCTGAAGTTTTATAGTCAAACCAGGATTTGCTTTTTCTATCATGTATTATAAAGCTCCACGAAAGATGCAGAAGTGGAACCCCTGACTAAGTTCAAAGCATGTTCCCTCATATTCCAAGCTTTTTGATAATTTAAGTCGACACCTAAATCATGCTTCAAGTCATCAGCTATATCCCCAGGAGTTAGGATCCTCTTTACTCTAAGGTACTTGTGTTTAATCTGGTTTGCTAGAAGCTTCTTGGTTCCTTGACTCGTCTCACTGCATCTGTTATTGAAGTTGCATGTATGGTCTAGTACATATTAATCCACCATAAAAGCATTCGCAGTTGCAGACCTGGAAGATCTAAAAATCCAACAACACTCATCAGGAACACAATGGACATAATACTTCTTTGAGTCGAACCTCAAAGTCTGAAATTGAAAATTATTTTCCAAAGCATGAAGATACAGAGCTTTCTTCAATAATTCTTTGTCTTTGAACCTCTGACGCATATGAAAAGATGATGAATATGATTGAGATAACTCATGGGTGCGACTGCCACCTTCCACATTCAGGTCTTCACTAGGATTATTCAACTCAATCCTAGTGGTGGAAGTTAGGAAGTCTACGAGTTGAGTCGCATCATCAACTATTTCTGAAGTACCATCACCAAGGGGTGAAGAATGATTATGGATATCCAGAGATGAACCTGGGCGGTGTTCAATAACTATCCAAAACATAGAAATAAATATCAATGAATTTCAATAACTGTATACACTATACATCCAACAGTATACGATGAGGAAATGAAAAGTGTACTCAATATTTTATGGCATTTATATTTGGAAGTGTGCATTAGGGAAATAAATATAACAATTAAGCAAATATGTCAACCAAAAGCACAGCCAAATATGTTCATAAACTCAAAATATATGCAACATCATACAAGCGTATGCAATATACGGCAGCACATCTATGGTACGGCATATGAGCAACATTCAAAATTCAAAAAATGAAACAGCTGACAATATAAGGTGAAAGCATAAAGAAAACAGAGATGAACATAACCTAAAGTTCAGTTTAACCAAATACACTATTGAACATGTCAGACCTTGTTAATTAATTTCTCTAATGATAGAAATAGATATATAAACATTATGTATCCGTGACGATACTAAAACACTAGGTTTAGCAAAATAGACCCTTATGATAATTGTGTACAGTATAGATGCATACCCCTAAAGATATTGTGCATAAATGAACAGTGTTGATGCATGACAATACTAAAACCATAGGATGGGCAACCTGAACCCTGTTGCTTATGGTGTACACTATAGATGCAAACCCCTAAAAGATATTATGCATACATGAACAGTATTGAAGCATGATAATGCTAAAACCCTAGGTTGGGCAACCTGAACCCATTTGATAACGGTGTACAGGATAGACGCCGTCCTCTAAAAGATA
This sequence comes from Euphorbia pulcherrima, assembly GCA_947683365.1. Taxonomy (NCBI): domain Eukaryota; kingdom Viridiplantae; phylum Streptophyta; class Magnoliopsida; order Malpighiales; family Euphorbiaceae; genus Euphorbia; species Euphorbia pulcherrima. Next base: position 15,211,100 of record CANTUS010000016.1, read on the forward strand.
TTGTGCACGCATGAATAGTATTGATGCATGACAATAATAAAGCTTTAAGTTCGAAAAAATGAATCGGTTTGGCAGCGGTGTTTAGTATATTTAGCACCGAATTAGGGTAATAGCTGCAATTCATAAATAAGTTATTATACTGTTATAATACAATGACAGTTATAAAGATCTAACATCATATACACTATAAGAACTGTATATTAATATACGATTGAAAGTATTCATTATCATTTTAATAAGTATTGTATATCAGTATACACAAATTATACATAACAATATACATTTTTTAAACATGTCGTAAATTCAAAACCAGAATACACAATACACGATTGAAAGTATATCAAGATACACTATAAGAACTTTATATTAATATACGATTGAAAGTGTACATTTTCATTTTAATAACTACTGTATATCAATATACACAAATTTTACATAACAATATACAATTTGATAGCTGTGGTAAATAATTCAAAACTAGCAGTAACAGAAGAACACCTGACAATTCATAATAGCATGAAGTAACATCGATTATAGATAAAATGTGCAACACAATCGGGATAAAATATCAACACATCACAACATGCCTTGTAAATTAAGGTCTCAGTATATAGATTGTGTACACAATGGGTACTTCATGATTTCATGACAATCCGACCTCAACTGTAAGTAGAAATCGAGGGATTCATCATCAACTACATCAATAGATTGAAAATTATGCATAAGTTGATACTGAAATTTCAATTCAAAATTTGATTCTTGTAACTTCAAGGTTTGATACAATTGACGGCTAAAATCCGTATATGATGAACCGATGGAACTTGAACACCATGAATACTATATCCAGAAAACTCATAATCAGAATTCCATGCACCATTGTAATGAATGAGAAGAGAAATTCGAGACATGACTCAATACAAAGAGAAGAACGACTTCTGATAAAGGAAATTGAATCTGAAATCGGAACAATTGAAGCCGGCAATCGAAAGGAGATCAGACGCAATAGTTGAATAAAAAAATGTAATTAATCAATGAATTCAATAAAGGAATTAATCAAAATCAACAGGGAAATTGAGATAGGAAATTAGAATTTGAAAATTCTTATTTGATAGGAAAGATATCTGCCAAGATCGTGGATAGCTACAATTTCGGGATTCACCTTTTTTAACCGGTAAATGGGAATATAGGGGTAGTGGTAGTTAATAAATATGTTTGATACTAAATGGGTATATAATAAATATGTTTGTAAAAGGTGCATTTTAAGTATAAGTATACCATTAGAGTACATTTCCAACAATTTCCCATAATTGGGAATCTTAGGTAATTACCCCTGTATGGAATAGTGATTTAGCAATTTGGATTTTCTAATTTATAAAATACCCCATTTGGGATTTATATTCACTAAATGCCCTTTTTCTTTAATTAGTACCCCAATTCAAAATATAACTCCTAAACAGTTATCATCTCATTTAACACTCACGGTTACAAAGAATTATTTTAGGAATTTCTTGCTAATATGATTTTGACACGAAAATAATCATTTCTGTTATTTATATACCTTATTAAAATATACATTAAAAATATCATTAGTGAATGTGAGCTTATTCCTTAGAAAATATACATCATATTAATAGAAAAACATATATTAGAAACATATTTCTAAGATATTCATATAACATATTACTAGTATATGTGCTTATGAGTATATTTGTGTATATTTAAATATACGTGGTTATAACTTATACCTAACTTATGAGTATATGCATGTAATGTTCTAGTATCGCCAGACATCACTTTTAGCAAAAAGGGTTCATGTTTGCTCAACCTAGGGTTTTAGTATTGCCAAACATCAATGTTGTTCATGCGTGCACAATATCTTTTAGGGGTATGCACCTACACTATACACCGTTACTAAAAGGGCTAATTTTGCCCACCCTAGGGTTTTAGTATTGTCATGCATTAATACTGTCCATGTGTGCACAATATTTTTTTAGGGGTAGGAGTCTAACTGTACATCGTTATCAAAAGGGTTCATGTTTATGCATGACTATACATAAACCCTAGGTTAGGCAAAATGAACCCTTTTGCTAACGATGTACAAAATAGATGTCTACCCCTAAAAGATATTGTGCACGCATGAATAGTCTTGATGCATGACGGTACTAAAACTCTAAGTGGAGAACAATGATGGTGTTATTATTGTAATTTTGAAAACAATGTTCAACCGTATTTATGAATTCTATTTCGAATAATGGATATACATTTATTTAAATTTTTTTATATGTTTTAAATGAGAAAGTACACATTTTCAGTATTTCACTAGGTATATGTATTGGAAAAAGTATCTTTTTTTTGGATAAAATATACTTTAGTTGAATATCATCATTATATGTAATTAAATATACATTATTTATGAAAAATATACATTAGTTGAATAAGATATACCTTATTTATGAAAAATATACATCGTTATCAAAAGGGTTCATGTTTATGTATGACGATACATAAATCCTAGGTTGGGCAAAATTAACCCTTTTGCTAATGGTGTACAGTATAGATGCCTACCCTTAAAAGATATTGTGAATGCATGAACAGTCTTGATGCATGACGATACTAAAACTCTTAGTGGAGAAAAATGCCGGTGTTATTATTGTAATTTTGAAAACAATGTTCAACCGTATTTATGAATTCTATTTTGAATAATAGATATACATTTATTCAAATTTTTTATATGTTTTATATGAGAAAATACACATTTTCAGTATTTCACTAGGTATATTTATTGGAAAAAAGTATATTTTTTCTGGATAAAATATACTTTAGTTGAATATCATCATTATATGTAATCAATGCGTGCATAGTATCTTTTAGGGGTACGCACCTATACTGTACACCGTTAGCAAAATGGTTTATTTTGCCCACCCTAGGGTTTTAGTATTGTCATGCATCAATATTGTTCATGCGTGCAATATTTTTTAAGGGTAGGCGTCTAACTATACATCGTTATCAAAAGGGTTCATGTTTATGTATGACGATACATAAACCCTAGGTTGGGCAAAATGAACCCTTTTGCTAACGGTGTACAGTATAGATGCCTACCCCTAAAAGATATTGTGGACGCATAAACAGTCTTGATGCATGATGATACTAAACTCTAAGTAGAGAAAAATGACGGTGTTATTATTGTAATTTTGAAAACAATGTTCAACCGTATTTATGAATTCTATTTTAAATAATGGATATACATTTATTTAAATTTTTTATATTTTTTATATGAGAAAATACACATTTTCAATATTTCACTAGGTATATGTATTGGAAAAAGTATATTTTTTTCGGATAAAATATACTTTAGTTGAATATCATCATTATATGTAATCAAATATACATTATTTATGAATAATATACATTAGTTGAATAAATATACCTTGTTTAAAAAAAATACATATACCTTAAGTTGTGTAAAAATATACTGAAACACATTTTAAATAATGAGATAGTTAATGAATTCAATTTGTAAAAAGGGGTATATAATAAACAATAATTAAAAAGAGGCCATGTACTAAATATGAAAGCTGAATGGAGGCATTTACCACAATTTCCGTATTTAAATATAAGATTTTGATATTTTAAATTTGTAAATACCAACCCAACATTTATTTAATCCCACCATAAAAACTTATTTCTCTTAATTACCTAAACTCTTTCTTAATTACAATATTTTAACTTTTGAATTTTGCTCTTACATGAATACAAAAACCCTCATTGTAAGAACTCTCTCTCCTAATTAATTTGATTTTTTGCAACTTAAAAACGATTATATCTTACAAATCGTTAATTTTTTCGATACGAGCCTTTAGAATATTTTGTTCGTCTTATTTTTATCTGTAAAACCAAATCCATATTGAATATTTTTTGAGCAAAAAATTTGTTTCGCATCTTATACCAATTTTATCAATGTTTCGTAAATTCTTATACCTGATATAAGAGTGGTATAATGTCTTTATAGCACCAGTTTTCCATTTATTTCCTGGTAAATAACATAAAATATTAGCAATATTGTTCTATTTAAAGAAAAAAAACTCTTATACCTAGTAGTATAAAGGTAGTAAAAAACTGGTATAAGACTGCGAAATTTTTTTTTACTAAAAACATATTCAATATGTATTTCGTTTTAAGGATAAAAATAGGACAAACAAAATAAAGGCTCATGTTGAAAAAATTAACGGTTTGTGAGATATAGTCGTTTTAAGTTGTGAAAATCAAATTAAATATGAGAGACAAGGTTGTGGTAAAGGGAAAAACAATAACCTTAAAAGTGGTAGACACCTAAAGAAAAAAAAGTTAGGTATATAAAAAAAATCCTATAAAGATAGTATTTCCTTGTATTTCCCCATAAAACAAGTATGAGAGGTTCAAATTCCACGTCAAAGAATCGGGACTTCCATGTAAACACCCAGTCAGAGAATAAGAAGAGAATAAGTGAGAAGAAGTACGTGGGGGTGTATTGATTATGTTCTTATCTTTATTTTCACTTTGTGATTAGTGAGATAAGAAGAGAATAAGTGGAGAAGAATATATATTTTTTTAAGTTTGAGAATCATAAGGATGAATGAGAGTGTCTTATTAACACAAAAACACTACATGGAGAAACTTCTTAGAAGTTTGAATATTATGATATTAGTATTGTGAGTATCCCTTATGATTCAAATATATATTTAGAGAAATAATGATCATCGAGTTTCTATTATCAAGCTTAGGAAATATTTGAGAGATACCATGGGTTACGGTATTCTATATTGTGGATATCTATTGTTCGATGAGGATACAATGATGCTAACCGGATCTTAGATTCAATGAGATAAATTTATTAAAGGTTATATGTTTCACTCTTAGTGGTGTAACAATAACATAGTAGTCAACTAAGCAAACTATAATTAAAGTAAGTTGCTTTAGAGCTGACACATTTTGAGACTAAATAGTTGATAAACTACATAGTAAGTGTTACTTTAGAAATAAAGTCAACACATTCAATATGCATTATGATTACATAGTGATAAAATCTATTTACGAGAAAGAAGACCTATAATGGCCAAAATATACGTATATGTTTGAGATATAATATTATGATGGATAGTATTCATTTACTATATGAGTCAATAGTGATTTTGGCCAAATTATTTGTTTTATAAAACTTCTTTTGAAATAAGTAGGAGATTGTCGGAAAATTATTGTTATTTCAAAAGAACTTTTTCTTACATTGTGTTTTAAATGTTTATAAACAAGTTTAATTTTATGAACTTATTTAATTGTAAAGTAAACTTATGTATACATGAGATAAAATGGTACAAAAATTCATTTATAGTGCAAATAAAAGATCCATATAACAACTCATTTTTATTGTGTTTACAAAATACGATTTATGTTTTACATATAATAAAACATACGCATTATTTTTGTTATAGGAGGGTTTAATCAATTATTTTAGTCAAACTTTTATTTGTAATCAACGGATGTATTTTATCAAATTTATTATTATTTGTCATCAACGGTTCTTGATCCATTCAAAGATCTTCATCTAATTACCGTTGATGTGTTGAAATATTTTTGCATGATTTTAGCAACAAAATCAGCCCTTTCAACGGCTATATTTTTCCCATATGAGAATTTCTTTTCATTTACCACAGATACAACAGATTGCGAATTACTTCTTTTCCATCAACTTATTCTATTATTTTTCCTACTTTGATTCCAAATTCTACTATTGGTTTCCATGTTCACTTCTAAATCTTCATCTAATGTTCTGTATGTATATATTCGAGTTTCTGTTCCTGATGCAATCAATTCGATTGAAGAGGCTGTTTAATCCTGAAAGAACTCCAAGTATCCTTTAAGGACTTTGTCGTTCGACATAACTCAGCTTATCGGTATTGTCACTTGTTTATGATTTCCATTATTTTTTTATATGATTATACTGATTATATATTTATTTTTAGTTGAAGGCGAGAACCCGAAAACTTGATGAGACAGACACTCCCGACGAGATTGGAATTCTTAAATTGGATAGAGAAAAATCAAGCTCTAATACTTATTTATTTATTTATTTATTGTAACTATTATATAACAAGAAGTTCAACAGAAATTATTGGTTTCAAACAGAACTCTGTGAAGATTAAATTTTATGGACTTAAGCTTCTAATATGATAAAATAGCATTAGTATAATCCAGAAATTGTACTGAGCAAGCGTAAACATACAGAGTCTGTTCTGCACAAATTAGGGAAAATTCGATAGCAATAGATCAATGAAGAAACAGAGCATTCATCATTAATGTAAAAAAAAATTACATGGTTTGGACAATAGAAGCAAAGTTCGAAGATGAGGACCAGCCGACACCTTACTGAATGGAATTTTCCATCAGTGATGTTCTTCTCACCACTTTCCCTTTCTACACATCAATGGGAAGATGATATTACCAGAAATAAATTCTTACCATGTGTTAAACTAGTGGAAGTGGGTTAGCTTTTTTGAGATATTGTTCCTTGTATGCATCATCATGTTTGAATAATAAAATTATGAACTCTTCTAAAGCATATATCAATGGTTGTATGGGAATATGCTTGGGGATTAGGAGTGAGCAAAAGTCATTTTGGTTTATCAAAACTAAATCAAATGGATGAAGTGGGAAAAAAACAAACCCCAATTTAAGTACATTCAGTTGAGTTTGAATATTGGGGGTTATTGCTAAATTAAAATGTTAAAGGTATGAAGGAACAAGAGAAATACAATTAGAAGTTGAAAATATCACATGAAATATACAGAACCAATATGTTAACATAAGATCTTAGTAAAACTACAACATTCTAATCACTAGCAATATTCGCTCTTCTCCAATAAGAAGATAAATATTGATTCTAAAAGCATACAATACTAGTTACATAGATTGCTACTTTTGGATATGATGTATGCCCTTAAGGCAATTAGGGCGATATATCTTAATTATGTAATAGTACGAATAATTTATTTAATCAATAAAGGCATTTGTTCTTTTGTTTATATCAATGTGTTTCTATACATATATATTATAGCTGGTTAAAATATATTCATTGATGTATGTATACAAAAGTCCTTGACATATCATAGCATGAAGTCAGAGAAATTATAGTTGGACTATATTTGGTGGAACCTGCTTCATGTGAAATTATGATTATGTCTAAACTATCCCTAGTCATAGTTTCATCAAGAAAGGATATTGATGAAACGGAAAGACTAGCATGTGGTCAACTTTCTTGGAAAGGGTCCAAGCAGTCAATCTCCTAAGGACTGAAGGTAGTGCCTTAAGTTTGACACATGGATATATCTAGGAGATATATTGGAGACCGCAGCAAGATAAACACTTGGTATATATATCAATGTGTTAGTGTTTATCTTCATGCAATAAGCTTTGCGAATGTCCTCATACTTGAGATGCTAGCTACCTTGTATGGTACTACTGCTATACTTTGGGTCATTACTATGCACTCATTAATTTATGGTGCTACGGGTGATTACGGGTATAGTGATGGCAGCACGTTGGTAGGCTGAGTAGTGGGAAAGAATCCATCGTTCCGGATATATTAAGGAATTGTACCTGGCCACTTGTTGAAGTGATGATTGCCATAAACCTCTGATCAGAGTATGTGTTTGATAGAAATGGTTTCTAGTCAAACACACTATGGTAAAAGGCAATATACTTCGGATAGCTTGGAGCAACCTCGCTATTAGTGGGTTAACACTTTAACCGAACCCAATAAACCAGATGGTACTAATATTAAAGAATGGAAGGAATTTATCGCACTGGATAACTATTGCATTAACCGGGATTAAGTCATAAGCACAAATGACGTTCCAAGTAATGGGGGATGGTAGATCTTTGCTAGAGGCGTACTACAATCGTTTAAGGTAATCGAGTTCTATTCACGGTATAGAGCATCGAGCCAATGGTTCCATTAGAACAAGGGTTGGTTAAGCCTTAACAGCTCAATACTTCGGGATCCTATAAGGTCACACACATTGGACCTTCATCGGACTAAGTAAAGAACTAATAGATTTATTCTATTACAAAAATATAATATGAATAATAATTGGATTATTGTTTAATTGGTTAAAATTGATTAGATCAATTTTGGATAGACAAAGGAATTTATTTTGACCGATAACTAATTAATTAGAGTCATAAATAAATTATAATTGATTAGATCAATTTTGGTTGGACCAAATTATTTATTTTGACTGCTAACTAATTTATTAGAGTCAAAAATAAAAATTTATTTGAAAGGATTTAAAATGAATTTTGCATTGGTAAGTTGGAACCGAAAAGTATAAAATATTTTGTACAAATTTCGGTTACCGAAAAATGTGCAGCCCATATTCATGGGCTGCACATAGGCAGCCCATATTCATGGGCTGCACATAGGCAGCCCATATTCATGGGCTGCACATAGACAGCCCATGAAAAGTGGCGGCTGTATATATATATATATATATATATATTAATGGGAAGGGAGTAATACTCCCATCCCACATCGATGAAAGGGGGAGCATTTTTGGTCCCCCAAGCCTATATATAGGCTATTTCATTTCCTTTCAAATTGTACCAAGCTCAAAGCATAAATCCTAAGCGAGATAATTAATCTCTCGGGTACTTGAGCAAGTTATTTTTGTGGAGCCTGAATTTATTCGGGCACCGCTAGTTTATATTTTTGGGTGAGGCTTCTAGAGTGGTCTAGCAATTACTCGAGGCTTCTTAGTTTTTCTTCCTGTGGAGGTTTTGGTTGGTGGGGTTCGTGTGGATACTGATAGAGGCTATCCTACGACTAGAGGCTTGTGCAAGAAGGTCCTGCAAAAGCACGCTTCAACTGGTAAGTTCTTTTTCTTTCTCTTTTAATTATTAAGTCTTTTTCTTTAAGTGTTTTTAGACTTAATAATTATGCTTAGGTTATTTTTGCATGCTTAGTTTATTTTATTCTTAGGTTATAACTCAGAGTTATAACATGCTTAGTATAAAATAAATATGCTAGGATATAATTTGGAATTATGGTATGCCTAGTCCTTTAGCATGCTAACCTACGTAGAGAATTATTTAGTTAAGGCTTTATTTAATTTATATGCAACTAATAGGAGTTCCTAGGACAGGGACAACATTTTGAATTTTCGTCATGCCTCTTATGCATGATCAATTTGACTGTCAGTTCCCAACAGCTACAACCTTAAAAAACAGAGTGTTGCGTTGAAAATATTGAGGGTTTATCCCACATCGGTTAAGAGATCAATTAGTTCGGAGCTTATAGGTTAATTGGATCCTCTAATTCAATGAATTGATCTTTTGGGCTAAGATCTTCCAATGAAGCAAACCGAATCTAAAGAGAATAGGGAGGTTGAGAAGAAAAACAACTTCTGGATATAACATTTAACACGGGAGTATAGGCGGCTGACTTTATGGGTATGCACAAGGTGTTTGATATCACAGGAATAACAAATTTAGCCAGAATTTCACAAATGAGAATTTCTGTAGGCCAAAGTATTCTTCCGAGAAAGGCGGGAACAATATGTTGTGCAAATGACTTTTCAAACACACACCAATGCCCCTTTCTCTCTCTACATAATAATAAAGTGATCGAAAGAAAAGCAAAAGACTTATAGAGCACCAACTGGCAATATTCCATCTTTGTAGTTGATATACATCCAGAATATGGTTCTGTTCCTCTTTCCTATGCAATTGAGAGATGCCAACAGTTGTATTGGATTCCAAGGTAGAAGAGGTTTGGAGATGGCTGATAGATGAACAAACTTGGATGATTGGCATTCAAGGGATGGGCGGAGTTGGTAAAACCACTCTTCTCAAACAAATCTACAAAAGGCTAACAATCTCTCCCCATAATTTTGATATTGTCATCTGGGTAACTGTATCTCAAAACTTGTCTTCTGAAAAGGTTCAAGATGATATCTGGAAAAGAATCGGCGTATTCGATGTTGAATGGGTGGACAAGAGTCTTCAGCAGAAATCTGAAGCCATTAGACTCGTGTTGTCGAAAAAGAAGTTTGTTCTTCTTTTAGATGATTTGGCACAGCGACTCAACCTTCAAAATCTCGGAGTTTTTGTTCCAGATGAACCAGAAAGCAAGTGCAAAGCAATATTTACTACACGTTCTCAGCAAGTCTGCAATGATGTGGATGCTCAAGCTGTAGTACCGATCAAGTCCTTAGAGTGGGAATGTTCTTGGGAATTATTCAAGGCGATGGTTGGGATCGATAAACTTCGGCATCCGAAAATTTTGGAGATGGCTCAACCCATTGCAAGATTATGTAGAGGTCTTCCTATGTTGCTTCGTACAGTTGGTCGAGCCATGGCTAAGAGGACAACATATGAAGAGTGGGAAGCTGCTATTAAGGTGATGAGATTCATCTTGATTAGAGGCGAAATGGAGTATGGACAAGACAACGAAAATTACATGGATATCTTATTACAATTCTGTTTTGATAGTTTGGATAGCCAACTGAAGTTTTGTTTGATATACTTCAGCTTGTTTCCTGAGGACTTCACAATTCGTAAGACCGAGTTGATCGATTTTTGGATTTGTGAACGTTTGCTAAGTAATTTTGTGGAAGATATTCTGAATTTAGGATACAAGACATTAGATGCCTTAATTTGGAGTTGTTTGTTAGAAGAAGAAGAAGAAGAAGAAAAGAAGTATGTCAAGTGGTTAGATTTGATTCGTGATGCTGCTTTAAAGAGTTCTAAAACGCCTGAAGCTGCTAGAGACATGGAAGTACGTTTTAAAAAGGAAGAAGCAGGCTGGGTTTTACCAATGAGAAATTCCATCAAGGGTATGCCATTTTCAAACAATTTTTCAGCCTTTTTACTCAAGCACAATCCTTTCATTATGGTTAAATGTTACACCTTCCTAAACATAGGAAATTTAAGTGGAACGACGAAATCCAATTTTTTTCTAGATCGTTCTGATTTTATAGACAAATATTTAACTATTCTAGATTTGTCGAATTGTGGGGTAGAGAAGATACAGCGAGAGATTACAGAATTGGTTTCGTTAGAGTATTTGAATTTGTCGCATACTTGGATAGAATACTTGCCTATTGAGATGAAAAAGTTGGTTAACTTAAATCTCGAGTATGTGATTCCAAAGGAATTGGTATCTGGTTTATCGTCATTACAAGTTCTGAAGTTGTTTCCTTGTGGATTTTCAGTGGAGGAAGTAGAAGATAATATCATGTCTGCGATACACATGGATATTGATCCAATATTTCATTTGGAACATTTGAAGGTACTAAGCATCACTATAACATGTGGCCATGCTCTCAGTAAATTTTTCGGAAATCGTAGATTGTTAAATTGTACTCAATCTCTATCGCTTCAGATTTTTTGGGGCACCCAATCACTTGATATTTCACAGGTAGCAACTATGAAGAATCTTCTTACATTTGAGGTTCATCAGGTTGAAAAATTGAAAGAGCTCAATGGCTTCTCACCTTCTTTTGAGTTTTTAAAGCAGACAAGCGTCGAAAATCTCCAAGAAATAGCTTTCAATAAATGTTCGAGTTTGCGGGAGCTGACATGGGTCACTCTAGTTCCAAATCTCAAAAAACTTGTTGTAAGAGATTGTGAAGAAATGGAAGAGATTAGTAGCATTCAACTAGTAGGCGAAATATTAGACAATAGAGAAGGGTTTGAGCCATTTTCGAAACTCGAACTTCTTGTGTTGGAGAGTTTGCCGGAATTGAAAAGCTTATATTGGAAAGCTTTGCCGTTTGGAAGCCTGGAGAGAATCAAAGCAATAGATTGCTGTTTACTTAAAAGGGTTCCAATAAATTGTGATAGTGGGAAGGAAAATGAAGTCACAATTGAAGCGGAGGAAGGATGGTGGAATGATCTTGAATGGGAAGATAATAATACCAGAAATAAGTTCTTACCATGTGTTAAACTAGTAAATGTGGATTGACTTTTTTGAAACATTTTTGTTTGTATGCAGAAAAATAAGATTATGAAATCTTTAATTTGAATTATATATTATTGGTTGCACCTGGTTTAATAAAACTGGGTTCCCAATCAAGTCCCTGGAGTGGGAAGATGATTGGGGATTGGGAGTGACCACAAGAGAAATACAGTTAGTGTTGAAAATAACACATGACAGTATGTTATACTAGAAGCAAGACAGATTAGTAAAAGTTATATTCTACAACCAGGTTCAGAGAGGGCTCATCTTTAATCCAGTCAGCATAGATTCCATCAAGTTTCTGAAATGCTTTTGATTTAAAAACTTACAGTGCCGAAAATGCATTGGGAAAACTTTCTTAAAAAATCAAAATTTCTTGTGGGTATATATGATTTTTTTTTTTTGTTCTATGCCAAAAGTACTTTCAAAACTGCCGGCCACCGTATGAGACGGAAGTATATTATTGTGAAATATGTGGATCTGCTGACTCGTTTCAATATAAAAAGGATATTATAATGTCGTGATGAAGAAAAAAAAAGTGACATGTTATAATAATGAATTGGTCACATACATTAAACAAAAGACAAAGTTAGGTGACCACTGATAACTTAGAAATAAATGATTGGTTAACCAGTAAATGTATTAGTAACACAAGACAGCACCAACTTGCAATTTGTAGTCCATGTTTGTAGTTCTCTTTCCTTTGAGATTAAGAAATGTCAACAGTGGAACTGAAATCGAAGATAGAAGAGGTGTGGAAATGGCTGACAGATGAACAAACTTGGATGATTGGTATTCACGGGGTTGGCGGAGTCGGAAAAACCACTCTTCTCAAACAAATCTACAAAAGGCTAACGACTTCAACCCATGATTTTGATACTGTCATTTGGGTGACTGTATCTCAAAATTTGTCATCCGAGAAAGTTCAAGATGATATCTGGAAAAGAATCGGCGTATTCGATGTTGAATGGGTGGACAAGAATTTTCAACAGAAAGCCGAAGCCATTCGACTCGTGTTATCCCAAAGGAAGTTTGCTCTTCTTTTAGATGATTTGGCAGAGCGACTCGACCTTCAAAATCTCGGAGTTCTTGATCCAGATGAACCAGAAAACAAGTGGACAGTAATATTTACTACGCGTTCTAATCAGGTCTGTAGTGACATGGATGCTCAAGTTGTAGTACCGATCAAGTCCTTGGCGTTGAAATATGCTTGGGAATTGTTCAAGACGATGGTTGGGGAAGATGATCTTTGGAATTCGAAATTTTTTGAGATGGCTCAAGTCATAGCAAGATCATGTAGAGGTCTGCCGATGTTGCTCCGAACTGTTGGCCGTGCCATGGCTAAGAGGACAACATATGAAGAGTGGGAAGCTGCTATTAAGGTGATGAGATCTGCACAAGACGAGAATGATTATGTGGATTTCCTATTACAATTCTGTTTTGATACTATGGATAGCCAACTCGAGTCTTGTTTGATGTACTACAGCGTGTTTCCGGAGGACTTCACAGTCCTTAAGACTGAGTTGATCGATTTTTGGATTTGCCAACAACTTCTGCAAAGTGATTTGGTGGAAGATGTTCTGTATTTAGGATATAAGGCAATAGATGCCTTAATTTGGAGTTGTTTGTTAGAAGAAGAAGAAAACAAGTATGTCAAGATGTTAGATTTGATTCGTGATATGCTGCTTAATTTGAAGGTCAGGAGCAGTTCTACAATGTCGAAACCTGCTACATCGATGGAAGTAGTTGTTAAAAAGGAAGAAGCAGGCTGGGTTTTACCAATGAAAAATTCCATCCAGGGTATGCAATTTTCACACAATCTCTTAGCCTTTTTACTCAAGCACAATCCTTTCATTATGATGAAATCCGCTTTTTTTGTAGATCAACCTGATTTAATAAAAAAGTATATAACTATTCTAGATTTATCGAATAGTGGGGTAGAGAAGATACCACGAGAGATTGCAGGATTGGTTTCGTTAGAGTATTTGAATCTGTCTCATACTTGGATAGATCACTTGCCTGTTGAGATGAAAATGTTGGTTAACTTAAAGTGTTTGAATCTCGAGTATGATGAACAACTTCGTGTGATTCCGAAGCAATTGGTATCTAGTTTGTTTTCATTACGTGTTCTGAAAATGTTTCGCTGTGGATTTTCTGTGGAGGAAATAGACGATAATATCATGTCTGCTACACATATGGATATTGATCCTATATTTCGTTTGAAACATTTGAAGGTACTAAGTATGACTATAACCTGTGACCATGCTCTCAGTAAATTTTTCGGCAATCGTGGACTGTTAAATCGTACTCAATCTCTATCGCTTGAGATTTTTTGGGGCACCGAATCACTTGATATTTCACAGGTAGCAACTATGAAGAATCTTCTTACTTTCGAAGTCCGTCAGGTTGAAAAATTGAAACAGCTCAATGGCTTCCCACCTTCTTTTGAGTTTGTTAAGGAGACAAGTTTCGAAAAGCTCCAAGAAATAACTTTCGATAAATGTTCGAGTTTGCGAGAGTTGACATGGGTTATTCTAGTTCCAAATCTCAAAATACTCATTGTAAAAAACTGTGAAGAAATTGAAGAGATAAGCAGCAAAAGCCGAATAGGAGAAATATTAGACAATGAAGAAGGGTTTGAGCCCTTTACAAAACTTGAACTACTTGCATTGGAGAATTTGCCGGAGTTGAAAAGCATATATTGGAGAGCTTTGCCATTTGAAAGCCTGGAGAGAATAAAAGTAATTGATTGCTGTTTACTTAAAAAGCTTCCACTAAATTCTAGAAGTGGAAAGGAAAGTGAAGTCATAATTGAAGCAGAGGAATGCTGGTGGAATGGTATTGAATGGGAAGATGATATTACCAAAAACAAATTATTACATTGCGTTAAGCTAGTTGAAGTGGAACCACCAAGCGATGGCTTGGTGGCCACACCTTCCTCCCAAAGTGGAGCCAGAAGGTGGAGGTCCTGGGTTCGAGTCCCAGATTTTTTAAAAATTAAAAAGTCCTATTTGCTAAAGAAAACTAGTTGAAGTGGATTAACTTTTTTTGAAATTTTATTGTTTTATACATCGTATGAATTGGGATTCTCTTATTTTGCTTCTATTGTTTCTGAATGTAAGATTATAGTAGCTTCTTTTGTTTCGTGTAATTGCAGTTTAGCAGGAATGATAATGTCATAGCACATTTTTTTGTGCGAATTCATTGTATATTTGAATGAGGTAACAGGGGTTTGGTCATCTATACCGCCCTGTTGTGTAGCTCATCTTTTCTTATTAATGCAAATCCTTTCGGTAGAGTTTGAACCGGTCAAATTAAATCCAGTTATGGTCATCCCTATATAAAGGAATACAAAAAAGAGGTTCTACTTCAAACTTCAAAGATAAAGGAGTGAAATTAGGTTCCTCTTTAAAAAGAAACAAAGTGTCATATCATATTGTATTCCTAGATTAAAATTTTAGAAGTGTGATGGAATACAACAGAAATGCAATTAGAAGTTGCAAATATCAGATGGCAGAATGTCATATTGTAGAAGAAGTAAGACGGATTACTAAAAGCTGTATTCTATTTCTACCTAAGTCATTCACTACATTCAGCAACCAAGTTGAGAAAGGGCTTATCTGAAATCCAGTCAGCATAGATGCCATCAAGTTTCTGAATTGCTTTTGATTTAGAAATCAACTTACTGGCTTGGACTGGCTGGGTACTACCCGTTGATAGATTCCATGTAGTGTTCGTATGTGTGGATCCAGGTGCCAATACAATGTGGAAATCTGGCCTCTCTACTTCTGTCAAAAAAAAAAGTCAAAAAACCATTTTGTTAAGGATTGGTCAGTAAGTTAGCAGAAACCTGAAGATTAATCAGTAGCTTAGCTATGAATAAAGTGCAAGTCAACAACATAAGCATTCAAGCGTATGTTGTAATGCCTTGTAATATGTATTTATGATAGCAACAGAACAAACGAAACTCATACAAGATTAGTAATTTCATCATAATTCCATTTCAAGTTTTAGCTACTGTAATAATTATCAATGTTAGTTTCTAATGAGCAACAAAAACATGTAAATGAAATACAAAGAAGCAGAATATCACCTTCTAGTTCATGAGCAAACAGACATGTGTCACTGAATGGGCAGCTACCAGTCGATTTCCAGCAGTTACAGAGCCTTCTTTTAACCCCTGGCCATGCCTTTGACCTTCCATACCCACTTCTTTTACGTTCTTTCCCAGATGAAAACATTCTGCAGACTTTTGAGTGTTTGGACATTGGAAAATCCCCATGGGTTACATTTACAGGCCCTGGAAAGCGCTTTCTAAGCTCTCCAATGCCATGGGCAAACAGGCATTAGTTTCCATAGCTACAATACCCCAATTTGAACTTCGCACATAGACTAGTCTTGCATTTGTCAGCTGGGGCTTGACCCACATTTGCGTATTGTTTATTACTGTCAATGGCGAGTTGAGTGCCTAATTGAAGCATTTTGCTACCTTTCAACAAGCACAGCTAAGTAGCTAACTAGTGCACACCCGGATGATTTTTTTGGATCCTTAGGTAAGAATCATGAAGAAACCCATGTGAAATTCAGCTCAAAAGAAAAAACAAAATTGTTGGAAACCCATCTCAAAGCTGCCTTAAATTTGTGCAAAAGAAGTAGAAATCCTAGAAGATCAAACAATTTTTCAGCTCAATCAAATAGAGAACAGAGAGTGAATAAATGACGAGAGTTTATCACAAAGAAACCCTCACAAAATTTCAAAACTATCGGCTTCTCCTGGCCTAAGATAATTTTATCTAGGGATTACTCACAGTTAAGGCTCTTCACCCCGCCCAACAAGTGTATTTAATGAGATTCGAACCTTGTTTTCCTCCAATCAAACATAAAAACATAAAAATGTAATTAATCAAACCTAAAATCTTCGTTTTATGGAAATTTTTTGCAGGGACATGACTCATTAGTGGTTTAGAGGAGAATTGAGGTATTGGCCAGTTCACTGGTTTACCTGTTCTAACCGTATCTTTCGGTTTACAATAAAACCATTATTTCTAAATAAACTGACAATATCCGTGGCCAATTTTCAGTAAAATTGTTCAAATCAGTCCATTTCACAACAGTGCTCATGACATATAAAACAAAACCAAATTAAATAAAAAGAGTTTAAATACTGATGGCTCCTATGTTGTAACAAACAGATATGAGCGTTTGTGTTTTCCTTTACTTACTAAAAGATGGGATTTTCGTTGCTCTTCGTTAATCGATTATCTAATCACAACTCGAAAAATTCAAACTGCATAGTAAACTTGACTCCTAGAAATTCTACTGCTCAAATGTAAGCACATGTAGCTATCCTTTTATAAGCACCCAAATGAAAAAGCTAAAAACAATGGCAGATAGAAACGACATAATCTACTGAAGCTTCTTAATCCCTGGAAATGAAGGCAGAATCGCAATGAGAGCATCGCCAAATCCAACTGGTTCTGCCAAATTGAACACTCATCGACATAAGTATATATACAACCACCGATTTTTAACTAGTATGATTTGAAAAAAAACTGAATCGACTTGTATGTCTTACCACCATCCTCCCGTAATATTTTGATCACTTCGCCAGACACATCAGACTGCAAAATTATGAACATGTAAATAAGGACGAATCCTGTAATTTTTTTTTAAAAAAATTTGCCTCATATGAGCTTACAATAATAACAAAGGAAAACCTTATCCCACCCCGCCCGAGTGTGGACTCGAACCTGCGACCTCTAGGATCACAGCTTCAAAGCTCAACCACTAGACCAAGCCTTTGCCACAGACGAATCCCGTAATTCAACCGCATTAAATATCTTAAATATTATATAATACCACATCCACATCCACATCCACATAATCATATTGATAAACTGTAGAAATTCTATTTTACTTTTAGCTCTTGCTAGCATTTCTAAGAATATTATGTTGTGTTTGTCTCAAACACAATCTTGACCAAAAAAACTATTTTCAACACGATAAATATATCATCGAAGGACCAAACCTCGATAGGGAGTTCACCGCCAAGCTGTTCAATGTAGCAAATCACTTGCCCCTCTTTCACTATTTGCTTCTGTTAACAGGAAAATTATTAGCCTTCATATATAAAATGGGCATAAAATTGACCCTGAATTCGTTAATCCAACTATACAATGTCCATATGCTATATTCGTGCTACTGTTGCATAAGCAATTCTTTTCGCAAGATAAATGAAAAACTGAAATGTGAGATAAAATTTATCTGCAGGGTAACTCAGACAAACCAACAAGAACAGCCAGTGTTTCTAAAACTACGACTGTATAAAGCTATTAATAGGCAAACAAATATATTAGGTGACACGGGAGAATCACATCCCCTTGTTTCCTACCTCTTTACACGATGGTGGAGCTCGCTTTCCCTTTATGGTTCGAGATCTACGGAAAAACCCCACCTGCAAAATTTTTTACATTTTTATGTGCATTTTAGCTTCTAGAAAGAAAAGAACTTGTATTTATGATCATCAGTTTCTCACCCTTGGAGACTGCAAGATCATTAAGCCTTCATCTGCAGCTCTATCAAGAAATGATTGAAGACGCACTGCTGTGGAGATAGCCAATGATGTCAAAGAAGCTGAGCCATTTAAACCAGGTGTCTTGGTAGATGTATCGATATTGACCGGTGCAGTGAGAGGAGCAGGGGCAGGAGCAGGCAGAGATGGAGGTTTAGTTTTCTCTGGCAATTCCCTTCTCACGTACAGCTCAAATCCAGCAAGCTAAAAACAGCGAAAACAAAGAGTATAAGAGATGGGGTAAAAAAGAAGGAAAAGGAAGAGTAATTAAGAACGAGCTCGAAAAGCAAAATTATATTCGAGTTATTAATTGAGAACAGTTTGTGTTGCTTACTCTCATTTCAAACTCTGCAATGTTAGTTGTATTGCATATTTCTGTAACAAGATATTCAATCTGCATATGAAAGAAACTCAAGTTACACTTGTATGTATTAAAACAAAGATGATCATTTAAAGATTTTATATTCTACATCACACAGATATATATGTGTGTGTGTGTGTGTGTGTGTGTGTGTGTGTGTGTGTGTGTGTGTGTGTGTGTGTGCAGAACTAATGAAGGAAAAGCTAGTTAGTAGGCTTTATGCAAATGACATGGTACAACAGACAATTGGCCAAAAAGTCTCAGGTATAATACTTTTTTACCTCAACATTCTCCTAAAATAATATAAACATTCAAGAATAATAATCCTATAATGTGGAACCTAAAGATGGGACAGCACATATGACAAGTCAAACTAAATACAGAGTCAGCAGTGTCAACAACGAGACTCTACTTCAGATAAACTTGCGAAGAATTTTGGCTCAAAGAGATCAACAAAATTCAATACTCAAAAGTGATGCAATAGAACGAATTAGCCAAATCAGAACGAATCTTTTCATTGTGCCTGATTCAATAATCAAAGCATTGTTGCCATGACAAGTATTTTGAGAACCACTGACATCCAAGCCGTAATTGGTTACTCTTATTAGTCTTGCAAAATCCAAGCTTCAGCTCAACAATATACAAGTTCAAACCACCTTAATCTAGATTCTTACTCGAATTAGCCAGATTCAAAGAACAAGTACCTTCCAATTGGCTTCTCTGATAATTTGCAAAACTGCCAAAAGACAGCATGCTAAATACTAAGAGTTCCTCAACAACAAGGTGGTTATTGACACAACCCCCACCTCCTGTCATTTCTCTAAAATCTAAAGAAACCCATAGAAGAGGAAAAAGAAAGAAAATTTATGGAAGAGCTATTTTGAGGTCAACTCCAATAGAACCAAACATAATAATTCTTGCATTTTATCAGTTCAAGTAAAAAAATATATTTTGAAGCTTCGAATACCACCATCTTTACAATCCCTGCAAGCACAAAGTTTCAGAAATTTGAATGTACCAGCAACTTGATTTTTCACGATAAGCAAAAAAAGTTTTGGCATTTCACAACTTGATTTTTCAGACACAAACTGAGGCACTAACCTCAGATGAATTTGGAGCAAGTTGGCTGGTCAAATCAGATGACTTAGAATCTTTGATACTCATCACTTTCGTTGTAGCATCTAGAACAAAAGCATTTAACATAAGATACAGAGCAACTGATCGCGTAATATTCTCTACAAATCATCAAACCATTTCGACAAACTGATTAAATATTTCAAATGTTGTATTCATATAATTATAAACTATTTTCAGCTACTGATAACATTACACTTTTCAACTAAAAGGATATGTATGATAATAGAAATTTCAGGGTCAAAAGATACGAGGCTAAATTATTCCTATATCAGTGATTAGCTTACTGCCTGCTTGGCGTCCACGACGTTTATGGTTTTTGGCTTTCTTGTCAAATAGCTACAAAACCTACTCCACTACTTACACTTGTTTACTAATTGTTTTGATGACCATAACAGATTGCCAAAACAAAAAAAATGTAAGAACTAAGGTGGCATTTGGTTCACGGAATTGCAATTCCGTGGAATAAGAGAAAAATGAATGAAAAAGGATTAAAATGGTAAGAGTTCTTTTGTCTAGAATCCGCCATCGGATGGAATAGCTATTCCTAGCTATTACACATCTCATGGAATAGCTATTAGGAATAGTTATTCCATTTGATGGAGGATTCTAGGCAAATACACTACCATTTTTAACCCCATTTCATTCATTTTTCTTCCATTCCACGGAATAGCCATTCCATGAACCAAACAAGCCCTAAGAGTAGTAACTTGGTCGTCTTATCATTTTGTAGTGATACAATTTTCTGGTTAGACAACCAAAAAAAAATGCTATCAAGGATATAGGTTCAATGAGGTGCACAAACTATGTTATGTATATAGATGTAGAACCTAATTTAAGTGGCATATTTTTCTTACGGCAGATTAGAAAGCCTCATGGGAAAGTAGGAACAATTTCTTAGTAAATGGTTTATTTCCCTTTTTTACTTTTGGGGAAGGCAAAAAGAACTGACAGGCAATTCAGTTATATTTCATCCAGGAAAATCGGAGAACATTATTTCCCAAGTGTAGAATTTACCTTCTGATTCCAAAGTTGGACCACAGCGTATCCTGAGCATGTTCTTTGGTTCATTATATGATGTAGTGAGACCAGCAAATTGTACGTCTTTTCTGCCAATCCACACTCTTATTCTATTCCATTGCCTCAGATCAACACTTCTTGCTCTACCATAATCAAACCTCGAAAATTTAACATTTGAAACTCCCAAGCTACCTGAAAGAACCAGATGTTAAAATAACTAGGGCAGGTAATAGGCCTTTTACAATATACAACGACATATCAAACATTATCTCAGAACAGCATTAAGTTAGAACCAAGGAATTGCAGATCAACTTTGGAATCTCTATTTTGAAGTTTGAACCATACTATTTCAAATTGAATAAGATATCCAGATTCCAGTACTTGTGTATTTCCTTGCTAAATTAACACACTCATTAGTTGTGATTGCATTACATTCAATGGCCACAGAAATCTATGGATCCATGACAAATCATGCACCTTCCTCTAAAAGCATGTAGGCTTCTTCCTAGTGTAATTTTCAAGTAACATCTGGGAAACGTAAATATAGGCAATGTATTACCACAAAGCTTAAGGCTGTGTCAAGCTAAACTCAATTATTGAACAACTATAACCAATGTTCTCAATTTCTCAAATGCTACAATTTCTACACAACACCAAAATTCATACAACAATATGCACAAAATATAGTAAATTCAAGTTTACCATTATAACAAGAAGTATGCAGACAGAATTGATCCATTTAGAACCCAAAATGATTTTTCTAATCATTGTATCAAAACGACAAAATTCCCATTCAAATTCTCGAAACAAAAAAAAACAACAACAAGCTTGCTTTCGTTACGAAGTATTGCAAATATCATCAAGAAGCGAATTAAAGCCCATTACAGCGAAATTCGATAAATGCCAAAGTGTACTATCATCTAATACAACGTAGAAATAGAACGAGAGACTTACAGGAAGCCATCGAATCGACGAACACGAAAAACAAACAAAACCCCCCAATTCAAAATCAATCCAGCGAGGCAAAAAGACTGTGGCTGAGTTTGCGTCCACAATTGTAATAGTGATAAGCATGTGGGTATCGTATCGTATGGGGTCTACTCAGAGCAATGGGAATTGTGTTTTAACAGATAAGAACGGAAATATAGGAGAGCAAGAAAAGAGGCGGAAAACGAGGGAGAGATAGAGGCCGTTACAGTAACAGAGACCGGACCAACCAGCAACGGTGGCACTGGCCGGGCACTACACCAATAACGCCAAAGCTTGGTTAATTTCTTTTTCTCTAACCTTATTTTCTATATTTACACGGCAAAATTACCCATTTGCCTAATGTCAACCTATTTCTTTATATCCTCTACCTTATATTCTATTTTTACAATATTCATTCTATTTATACATTTGCTACATTAAATTCACTCCATTCTATTATTCTATTTCTATACTCTAAAAAAATCTTTAAATACAACAATATTTATTATTATTATTATTATTATTATTTGTATTATTATATCAATTTTTAAACATTTCATCCAATATATTATTATAATTAAATAACAAAAAGTAAAAATTAATATTTAAATAATCACTCATTAACTCATATCATACTCCATATTTAGAGTAGGGTTGGATTTCAACCCTATTTTAAATATGGCATTCACTCTGTAATTAGAGTAAGGTTGGACTTGCCATTACTTCGCACAATTAAATAAAATACAACTATTTATGTATTGGTTTAAAATATCTTAAATATAGGCCTAAGACATCTGGTCACCTTCATACTTGTTCCTAAAAATCCCTTAACCCCCTCTAAACTTACAAAGGTTCCACATAATCCCCTGAACTTGTTAAAGTGGACTTTATAGCCCCTAAACTTGTTCAAGTGAACTTCATCTTGATGCTGGTATGCCAAGTATTATTTTGGCTTAACACATTCATTGCCCCCAAACTTGGCATGTTTTGTCACATGCCACCCTCAACTTTCAAGTGAATCACTTTCCCCTTAAAGTTAGCAGAACTGATACAGTTTGCCTCATCAATGCCACGTGTCAACTTCTGATTGGAGGAAGAAAAATCTAAAAAATGACATCTTTGAAAAGTCACACCAACCAGAAACTGACATGTGGCACCGAGGGGGCAAACTGTATCAATTTTGTCAACTTTAGGGGGTAAAGTGATTCACTTGAAAGTTGGGGGTGGCATGTGACAAAATATGCCAAGTTTGGGGGCAACAGATGCATTTGGCCTATTATTTTTCTAGAGATTGAATGTATGATTGTTTCGTCAAAGATTGAATTGAAGATTGATTTACCGAAATAAAACTAGACATGTTAGCATCAAGGAGCTAGGAAAAATTCACTTTTATTAAGTTTAATGAGCTATAAATGTCCACCTTAACAAGTTCAGGGGGTTATAAGGTCTACTTTAACAAGTACAGGG
The DNA here is from genome assembly GCA_947683365.1 of Euphorbia pulcherrima. Classification (NCBI taxonomy): domain Eukaryota; kingdom Viridiplantae; phylum Streptophyta; class Magnoliopsida; order Malpighiales; family Euphorbiaceae; genus Euphorbia; species Euphorbia pulcherrima. The sequence continues at coordinate 15,234,611 of CANTUS010000016.1, forward strand.
GGTTATATGAAATTTTTATAAGTTTAGGAGACTGAGGGATTTTTAGAGACAACTATAAAGGGTGGAGATGTATTAAGCTTTAATCTCATTTCAAGCTATCACATTTCATTCTACAAACTAACCAATGCTTCATTTCTAACCTAATTCAAATAGATATGTTCAAGTTCATGCAGACATCTAAACCGTCCAAGTCCGATCTTTATAAGTCGGACTTGGATATATAAATTTTAATATTGATTCAGTCCGACCTAGACTCATAGAAGCCTGAAAACATAATGGATTGGACTTAAATGCTATCTCAAAACTTAAGTCCAACCTAATCCATCCACTTATATGTAATTTATATATAGAATGATATTATAAAAGGTGACATGTTAAAGTCATTCTTTGTATATATTGATAATAATGTAAGAATATTACATTTTAATGAAAGTAAATTCTGTAGTTACTTTGTTGAAAAGTAACCATACTTTGTTCTATTTTTAATAGGGTTGCCACACGTGGAAACTTAAAAAATAAAGAAAACAAATTAGAAAAAAGTTACCTGTAATAACAAGTCATCGATAGGTTAAAGGGCATGCTAAAATAATATTAGGTAATATATACTTACATATACCCATTTATAATTACAAAAAATTGTTAAAATTTCTCGAAAACGACATCAAACTCTTACAAATTTTTGTAACTTCATTATTAATTTTCGTAAAGTAGTTTTTTTATCAAATTATTTAAAACAAATATTTTATAATTTTTTTTAAAATGAATATAATTATAAATTTAATGAAGTAGACAAATCTTTTAGTCATAAATTTGTACCAAATTATAAACAACTTTAGTAAAAAAACAAAGAATGGGCGTGAAAATTCATTTCTACTATTTTCATCACGTGAAGAAAAAATTGTACAAGTGTTAACATTAGAAAAATTATGTAGTCATTTCAAAAAGTAATTTTGCAATTGTTCATTTTTTTTTGCAGAATTGAAAATTTTTCATAAAATATCAAACTTTATTGAATTTAAGTTGTTTATTAAGTAAAATAAGTCTATGTTTTAAAAAAATTTGTAAATTTCAAAAATTTACTCAAAATTTAGTTTTACTATTAGAATGACATATTGTTGCAGTTAATGATAAATTTTTATAAAGGTGAAGATATTTTTTTGTAAATTGTCAACTTTACGAAAATTTATTAGTCTTTCACGTAAAATATATATGAATTTCATTCATTTCGTAAAATTCTAAAAAATTTATGTGAACCTTTTATTTATTATTTGAATTGCATTTTTCATTTATTTTTCTCATAAAGTCGACGATTTTTTTTCAAGCGTTAAATTGACGAAAAATAAGTAGTCTTTTATGCATGATTTGTATATGTTTCAATAACTTTGTAAAATTCAAAACTTTCTAATAAACTTTTTTATCATTTTAATAATATATTTTTGTATTTGTTATTCATTTGATTTTTGCAGAGTTGAAATTTTTTCATAAAGTCGTCTTTACTAGATATAAGTCGTCTTTCACGTAAAATATGTCCAGGTTTCAATAAATTTAAAAAATTTTACGTGAACTTTATTTTTTTACTATTTGATTGATATATTGTTGCAGTTCACGAACAAATTTCATAAAGGTGAAGATATTTTTGGTAAATTGTCAACTTTATAAAAATTTAGTAGTATTTCACGTAAAATATATCTGAATTTCAATTGATTTCGCAAAATTCTAAAAATTTACAGAAACCTTTTTATTTATTATTTGAATTGCATTTTTCATTCATTTTTCTCGTAAAGTTGACGATATATTTTCAAGCATTAACTTTACAAAAATTAAGTAGTCTTTTATGCACGATTTGTATATATTTCAATCACTTTGTAAAATTCAAAACTTTATAATAAACCTTTTTAACATTTCAACAATATATTTTTGCAGTTGTCATTCATTTTTTTGTAGAGTTAAAGATTTTTTCATAAAGTATTATTTACTAAATTTAAGTCGTCTTTCACGTAAAATATGTCTACGTTTCAATAAATTTTGTAAATTTCAAAATTTTACATGAACTTTATTTATTTACTATTTGAATGATATATTGCTGCAGTTAACGATCAACTTTCATAGAGGTGAAGATATTTTTTGTAAATTGTCAACTTTACAAAAAATTAGTAGCCTTTTCGTAAAATATATTTGAATTTCAATTAATTTCGCAAAATTCTAAAAATTTACGTGAACTTTTATTTATTATTTTAATTGCATATTGCATTCATTTTTCTCATAAAGTAGACGAGTTTATTTCAAGCATTAAGTTTACGAAAATTAAGCAGTCTTGTATGCAAGATTTGTATATGTTTCAATAACTTTGTAAAGTTCAAAACTTTTAAATAAACCTATTTATCATTTCAATAATATATTTTAGTAGTTGTTATTCATTTTTTATTGCAGAGTTGAAGATTTTTTCATAAAATATTAACTTTACTAAATTTAAGTCATATTTCACGTAAACTATGTCTAAGTTTCAATAAATTTCGTAAATTTTAAAACTTTTACGTGAACTTTAGTTTTTTACTATTTGAATGATATATTGCTCCAGTTAACAATCAATTTTCAAAAAGGTGATGACATTTTTTTTGTAAGTTTTCAACTTTACGAAAATGCAGCAGTCTTTAACGTAAAACATATCTGAATTTAATTTATTTCGTAAAATTTACACAATAATAATAATGACAAACCTTCTCTCACCCCGCTCGTATGTGGATTCAAACCTGTGACCGCTGGGATCTCAGCTTTAAGGCTCAACCACTAGACCAAGCATTTGAAACTAATTATAAAAGTTTACATTAACCTTTTAATCATATAAATAATATATTATAGTTGTCATTTCTTTTGTCACAAAGTATAGGTGAACCATTTTTTATTGTCACATAGGTGAAGTTTTTTTTTGTAAGTGTTAGCTGTATAAAAATTAAGTAGTGTCTCACGCAAGATTTTATATGTTTCAATAAATTTTGTAAAATTCAAAAAATTAAGTAAACGTTACTTTTTATCATTTAAAGAATATATTTTTGTAGTTGTTATTTATTTTTTCTGCAAAGTTGAAAATATTTTCATACAATGTTGACTTTACGAAACTTAATTAGCTTTTTTCGTAATACATGTCTAACTTCTTAATTATTTCGTAAAATCCTAAAACTTTTTGCAAACTTACTATTTTTATCATTTGAACAATGTATTTCACAATTTTCATTTTTTTTTTATCAAAGTTGAAGATATTGGTTGGAAAATATGACTAAGTTTCAATAAATTTCGTGAAATTCAAAAATTTTGTATATAACTTAATTTTTCTACTTTTTGAATACATGTAATTTTGCATTTCTCAATCATATTTTTTTTTCAAAATTGAAGATGTTTTTATAAAGTGTTAAGTTTGTATAATAAAGTAATATTTCAAGTAAAATATGCCTAAGTTACAATTACTTTCGTACAATAGATTTTATACGTAACTTAAGTGATTTTATACATAAAACATGTCTAGGTTCTAATAGATTTTATATAGTTTTTCTACTATTTGAATACACATTTTCTTATTTATGTATCCTTTTTTTCAAAGTTCAAGATCATAGTTTAAGTTATCGAAAATTAAGTGATGTTTCACATAAATTATGTCTTTGTTCTAGTTACAAAATCTTACATTAATCTTAGTTTTTAAGTATTCAAATAATATATTTCTGGAGTTGTCATTATTTTTTTGGCAAAGCTGAAGATTTTCTTTTACAATTGACCTAACATTTCACATAAAATGTGCCTATGTTCTAATTAATTTCATAAAATTCAAACAATTTAGCCTTGCATTTTTTATTCAATTAACTTTACAATTAACATTCTCTTTTTTTGTAAAGTTAATACTTTTTTAGTAAAGTATCACTTCACCAAAATTAAGTGGCCTTTCATGTAAAATATGCATATTGAACCAATAATTTGGAACATGTATCAGCTCCTAAAATATAGTTGAACTATACGTTATAGAAAATTACCAGATATATATTTAAACTTAGAACTACAAGATTAAAACCTAAAATCTCCGATACTCCGTAGTAATATCATAAAATGCAAATGAATACATTAACAGGAGAGAATCTAATATAAATGATTAAAATTTTTGCCCCTGGAGTCTAAATTTGGAATAAAAAGCGAAAAATAGCATGAGTTTGCATATGATATGTCTTTATATAACATACAATAGATAGAAACATCCGCAGTGCTTTCAGTTCTGTAGATTCAAACTAATACAGGAGTTGTAAAAAGTTATCTTTTCTATTCGTTAGTTCCAGAAAAGCATTGGAGGAACCATCCAACTCTTCTATTAGCTACCTGAAAGGACATTGAATGCATTGAACATATCATTTTGAATGAGTACAATTCAAGAGCGGAACTCCTGCAGCAACACAACCTATAAAATTAAACATAAGAGATAACCATTTTTATCAAAACCATATGCAAAATGAACATAAATTGGCAACATTGTTGCAGACATCTAGTTAGCAAACTATAATCTTTTGTTTGATCATGGCATGTTCTAGAGTACAAAGTCCATAACTTATTGCTTTAGTACACAATGTATAATGTATCACTAAACTGAAGTTTTGAACAGCCTACTTGTTATCATGCATGAAATCACCGAAAATCACAGTTAATAAAATTCAAGAACCTATCCACCAGTCTTGAAAGTCTAAAGAGAATATTTACCAATTACTTTGCAACAAAAAACAAATGAAAGCTAGTTGTTATGACTTTCAAGCATAGTTGTCAAGGCCTAGGTGCAGCCTAGGCGCTACGCACACCTCAAGGCGAGGCTCACGCCCAAGGTACTCTAGGCTCAAAAAATTGCAAAAGTTATTTGCTTGAAAAATGAAGTTAAATGCAATAACTATACTAAAAAAAGAACTGGGAGAATTGTTAGACGTACATATATATGTAAAATTTACACATTTCATTAGGAATTTCTAACCTTGAATTAATCTAGCCATAACAGGAATTGGATCAGAAATATGTTTTTTTAAGAAAGAATTAGGAATATGTAGCCTTGAATTATTAATAAAACTATTAAAAATAAATGAACAACACCTTTTAAATTAAGTTGAAACCCTGAAAAAAAAGTGTCCTCAAGGCGCGCTTGAGGTGCACCAAGCCGCCCGCTCGAGGTATGCTACCTCGCCTGAGGTATGGCAAGGCATGGGACCCTACGCCCTGTGTGAGGCACGCCTTTGACAACTATGCTTTCAAAGAAATAACAAGTTGACTACTTTAGGAATCAAAATTATATTCTAAGCAGAAAAACTCAACAATGTGTTTGAAGTGAGAAAATGCATACCCAGGCGTTTGTTGCTCACTTTTCGCACTGAAGCTCGATTGTTTGAAGCTTTACTGATCCAAGCAAGGCCCAAAACGACTACACGAGAATCAATATCATTCTGAGTTGTAATTCATATATATAAATGAATTCAGTTTCCTCCTCTTGCTAGTTCTCCTCACACCATCATGAAAGGCCTGCAATATATTAGACATATTCATCATGGTCTTGGATTCAACAACCACATCAAAATCAGTATTTTAGACCTTATGACTTCACAAAAGGCAATTAAGCTCCTAATGGAGACACAGCAATGAATTAAGACAAGGGCTTGACAATTGAAAAGATGTAATGAAGGAGAAGGTGATGAGCCAAAGAGGAAAAATCAATTATAAAATCCGAGGTAGACAAAACATAGGGCAACTGAAGTTTCAAATAGTCGTTTTTTTTCTTCTAACTGAACTTGGAAATAAAACAAAGAATAAAGTATTTCGATGTCTTTGTTCAGAATGCATTCGAGCTTACATATCTTCAAGATATGGGTAGTTTACAAAACAAAGCTACTCATCCTTTTTTTTACTCTCTTCCCTGTTTAAGAAAGCTAATTGGGTGCTTATTAGATGCGATTTATGTCTAGTTTGTCATTAACAATACTCTAATTCATCTCAATTCAAAATCTCGTTATGTTGTAAATGTGTTATTATCCTGTGTTCTTATCATAAATATGCACAAGCAAATTGATTAGAATCTGATGGTTATTTCTTTTTGGTCCACAGTATGAATTTGGATTGAATATACATGTTTTGATGAGGATGTAAAACTTATATACGTAAGAGATGCACTGGGGTTAGCCATACATATTCAACTAATTGAAACATATAAGGAAATCACATAATATAATCAAGATTATCAAGAGTTAAATGGCAATAATGACAGGATAGGAGCCCAATTTCTATGCAACTACAATACACTTCCACTCTACACCCTTGTCACTCAGGTATCTAATCTATCTGTCTATTATTTATGCAACTGAAAGTGCAAAAACAAACTAATAATGTAGTGGATGGATAAAATAGCTGGAATCAAACTAAAATACTCAAATTCTTAAAAAAAAAATAAGATGAGAATGTTCCAAACCGTATCGTCTATACAAAATCCAGCACCACGAGCAAATTCTTGCTCAACTCAGTGTCTTCGTCCAAGGATCGCCATCCAAAATTTCCAAGACCCACAGGGATTTCATCGTTGTAACGTTTGCAATTCGGAACAAGATAATTGTGGAGGCAAAGGAAGAAGGTCGAAAGTCAAAGAAGCAGAAGAAGAGCAGTTAGGTTAATAGTGTTATGTTCCAACTCAATATTTACCGGCACAAGGAGTATCAAGTCAGTAATGGATTCAGAAAACGATGGCTTGGATTAATCCTATTTTTCAATCAAGGGTCAAAATGACAAAGTTAAGTTACTTGGTTTTTAAACCAAGTTACCATAGCCGGCAACCCATTTTCAATATGTTGTCAAGATATGTTTAGTTTTTCATTTTAATAGAATGTTTCTTAAAAATATTTTAAAATAATATTTATACTGGTGAAATAAAGTTTGAAAGTCAAACCCAACCCAACCCACACTCGGATACTATTTTTATAGGCTGGTTGGGCTTAGGTAGGGAACTTTTTTACGTGGCCCAATCCAGTTCGGCCCGAAGCCAACCCAGCCCACTCATTAAACGAGTCTAATTTCAAATTACTTCATGTGGCTCAATATTTATTCTTTTCAAATATTTTATGCGGCTCAATTTAGTTATTTAACACAATTGAAGATCATGGGCATGGTGTCATTGAAATTACTAATTTTACATTTGCACCATTGTCAATGTAAATTACATATACATACATGTTGATTAAGTATGAATATTCAATTCAGATATATATTTTTTTTGTTGGTGCAGTCTCTAGTTACTTTGAGATAATCAGTACTTTGGCTATATCACAATTTGGTCGAATTAATGAAAGAAAGGCAAAATAGAGGTTATTTTATATAAAAAAAAACATTCTATCCACAATATTTTCATATGAAATGTGATAGACTGATAGTATGGAATTATGCATGTGACTATACTGGGACAGTTGGTATGATTTCATAAAAAAATAGGGTACTTTTCCTCTTAATGGGTCCATGTGTTTTGGTGCCTTTGGGCTACCCATTTAAGAGAAAGCCCACAATTTGAACTCATATCAAACACGCAGGTAATGAGAAAATTGTAGAGTCTATTTCTTTTCTAAATGAGAGTAAATTATTTTTAATCAAACATTAATTTATTCTCCTAATATTAAAATATTTTTACTTGGTTTGAGACTAATCAGACATTTTTAATGTGGTCTCTCTCCAATTGGATTGAACTATTGAAATGTTTCTACCACTCCTTATGTCTCCGAGCATGTTAGTTTCCAAGTGGTGGAGCCAGGATCCGACCTCTGGGGGGCACGATTTAAGACAAATGAAGATATGTGATGACAAAGACGACGATGATAGCTTTTGGTTTCGGACAAAAGCAAAAAGTGGTTTTGATCATTTTCGTGTAATTATTACTAGAGAATGTAAGTATTAAACATACTGATAACACTTGATACAACATTATTGATATAAATTCTAGCTAAAAAGTCGTTCATCATCGATTATAATAATTGTAAACATTTGCTATAGAGAAAAGAAGAAGGATAAAAAAGGAAAAGAGTTGCAATAAAAACACGGAAATTTTAAAAGATTTAAAATAAAGAAAGATGAAATAATAACTTTAACTAAAATTTATAAGAATTTTATTATTTTAGAAAAATATTATATACAAAATATCAAAAAAGGAAGGTAATTCGAGATAAAATAAAAATGCAAAAATAATAAAAAATTAATGATAAAAAAATAAATCATTAAAAAAGTAAAGTCAGCAAAGGGATCGATCTCTCTAGGTCCTTGCATGAAAGATTGCTTGCCCAACGCCATTTGCCATTAGGGCATATTCACACTAATGTAATATTGACTCACGTAAATGTACATATAATTATTATGAGCTATTATATATACATTTTTTTCCGGTGACTGATAGGACACGTGCCCCACCGTATCCCACTCTAAATCCGCCCATGTTCCCGCCCAACAAAATATCAATTTTCAATTACAGTTTACTCAAAGTCATGTACCTCATTTTCCAAAGGGAAAATAGCCTTTGCTCTTTCTTCCCTTTCCACTTCACTTCACAAATGAGCATATATAGTGTTTTTTGGAATGCTTTCTTTACCACTAAATCAAAATATTGACTTATATGCAGTGTTTTAAAAATCCAGGCTCAGCTTCGCCTAGGTCCCGTCTAAGCGCTATTTTGAGGCTTGTCGTCCGACTTTTCATTCCTATGGCGCTATCAGTGGCTCGGCTGACTTATTGCCGCCTAGGCACTGCCTAATCCAATTTCTTCCTCTTAGGCGATGCCTAAATTTGATTTTTTATGATACTGATATTTATAATAATCATAGTTTACCATCAAAAAGTAATTTAGTTGGTAAAACTAAAGTATGTTAAAGTGTTTTCGCAATAAAATTGTCATATTGAGTCTTAAACCGAGAAATAATATGCTCTATGTTACAAATATGGAGGTCTCTACCATTCAACTAGCACTTAGTAATTTTTAAAAGATTATCTAAATTATGTTTTTGATGATTTATATTATTATAATTTATTTTTTAGTTGAATTTATATTTTTATATATTAATGAATATTTTAAAAAATGAAAAATACTAATCCGCCTAGGCCTCGCCCAAGCCCCGCCTAGACGTTTTAAATCCCGGCCGCCTGACTAGCGCCTACCTAGGCGCTTTTTAAAACATTGCTTATATGTACTAGAGTGTCAATCTTTGGATAACTAACTCATATCTCATCTTTCATAATTTCAATCTTTCTACCTAATCGAGCTAGTAATTCTACTCGGCCTTGGTAGAATTTTACGAGGCAAACTAACTAAAACCTTACTTCGAAAATGGTAGAGAGAGAGAAAAAAAAATCTTCATTTTAAGACCTAAAATATTAAGAAAGCATAGAAATTTAAGTTTGACAAGCAAAAAATACCTAACTAAAGGTTAAAGGGTAATTTGAAATACCCTTTAAATGGAAAGATTTACCTTTAAAGTTCCTTTTCTTTATAAAACTCAACATAGACATGTCTTAAGCAGAACTAAAGTGGTTGATTCAATTGATAATGTTTTGCTTTTTTTTAAAAGGATAACATTGTTAAAGGAGCACTAAATGCTTAGCATGAACATAATGGGCAATAGAATGAGATAAATATCATGCAAAGAGATAAAGGGCTAAAATTATATAACATAAATATAATTTTGACCAACACCAAAAGATATCAAAGTATATGTATATAGTAAAGCTAACTCAAAAAGAAGACAAGAATCTATTGGTTAAAGCCTAATATATACCACCTTGCTAATTGTTGGAGGAGACATCCATGATTGTCTAATTGCTTTATCAACATACAATTTTATAGGTCAATGAAGAGAATCCAATGTTGTTACATTTCTAATTTCCCTTTTATATCCACCCTAACTAAGCCATTTGCTTCATCTTTGCATCTTAGCTACAACAATGTTTCATAAAAATATATGACTTAAAAATTTAAGATGATATGTAAAGTCTCATTATAATCGAAGATCTAGAGTATATTTAAAGTAAACGCGACCATAGAGATAGATAAATCTGACATGCAGGAAGAGCATGTAGAGGTAAATAGTGTCCTAAAGATAGCTTAAAAAGTGATGACTGACGTTTATACAATTCGGAGCTGCATTTATAGCCTTCTCATCATTAATTAAAAGAATGTAATATATTCAGCGCACCTCTCACGCTCAAAAGATCATCTCTACCGTGAAGTTAATATTCATGAGCTACATATATAAAATCGCATACAAGGCTTTTTTTTTATTAACAATCCAACTGAATTGTAGAAGCTAAGTATAGAGTAGAAAAAAAAATTTCATGTTGAAGATATATATTGTTAGAGGCTTTTGTCATTATATACAAACATTTGAATTAAAATTTTAAATTGATAGAAGAAGTTTAAGAACTTATATCAAGTTAAGGAACCAATAATCAATTCACTGAACATGTGAAATATGAACAAAAGACAAGTAAATTTTACTACCCACATACAATAATAAAAGTCATGATTAGGCTATACACCCCGGCACTAAACACTAGCCATTGGTAAATTCTTTGATAATTTCGAAAATTTCTCTCGACTGCCGAAAAATGTAGTAAAGAACATTTTAAACAAAATTTTTATTGCTGCAATAATTTTTCACCGCTACTATTCCCTAATACTGATTTGTGGAAGCATTAGATCAATATGTTTAAGTTGGCAGGTATGCATCAATTCTAACTATATATTTTTAAGTAAAAGATAGGGCGGTAATCCGGTCCCGGATATTATAAATTAAAAATGAAAAGCATACAAAGTAATAGAAAAGAAAAAGATAAAGCTTACAAGGAGCTCAATAGAAGAAGTATACTAATAAAACAAGCCACTAACATGGGGAATATTTATAACATTCCTTGTGCGAACGCTGTAAATGCCTGGTAGCCATGAAAATCTTTTTCCTTTTTCGAATATTAACATATCATGGAGTAATGGCATCCTTCATTGCTTCATGCCATGAGCTATCGTGCGATGAAAATGAAGATATCCTCTCGATTGGAGTGGGTTGTTTCCCTTTAGAAATAGTTTGGGTATCCTCTGCACGTTGTTGCAGCTCTTTAAACCGAACAACAACCGTGGAAATATCAGTTACTAATTGCAAGATATTATATTCTGGTGTTTCGATGTGTGGGGTTGCTTCCTTCTCACTGACAATGGCAGCATCGGTATCCTTAGTATCAATTGCTTCATCTTCAGTCGTATCAATCTAGCTATATATTATTACTGAATATGAAGTAATCATTCGTTTGCGAGTGAGAACCCCAAAGACATATACCTTATTGCAAGGTTGTCCATTGTTATGTGAAATGTTGTTGTTGATATGTGTTCTACTTTGGATTCCGTTTAATTTAGTTGTAACGGTTAGTTCTTTTCAGTTGATTATTGTCGATAGCTATTTATTATACTATTCATTACTTTTATCTTTCTAATAGTTAAAAATAAATGTAATCACAATTATATCCTTTGTTTGATGTGGTTGAAGAAGTTGCCAAATATCCCTTCATTTCTTTAGGGTTGTCAACGGGTCTTATTGGATCGGATAATGCATTCCCCATATCCATATCCAATAAGGTTTTGGGTACAAAAATATCCCCATATCCATATCTATTAAGGTTTCGGGTAAAAAAATTTCCCCATTTCCCATCGGGTATTCCCCATTACCCGATAAGAATAAATAATATAAAATATTTTACAGAGTTTCAAACAATAAAAATAGTTTTTTCAGTAGAGGACTAAACTAAATAATTGATAAACACAATTTATGAAGATAATAATTGTAAAACTTATTTACAACCAAGGTTTTTCACTACTAAATAAAAGAAGAAAGATAAATATGAAATGCATGTTCATAGAAAGAGAATAAAACTAATAAAATACTAATTTTCACATCATATAATTTACTAATGAATGCGAATTTGCTATTGGTAATGTTGTTTGCACTTCATATTTTATGCCTAGAGGGCCACCACCAATATCATATATTGAATATTGATATAAAATATTACAATTAATTTCTTATTTCGGGTATATTCGGAGATTATTCGGGGATATCCAATGGATAATTATCGGGGTCGGGTTCAGGATTTTCAGGTTTGAATACACATTCCCCATATCCATATCCATTAAGATTTCGGGGATGAAAAATTCCCCATATCCATACCCACAGGTATCTTATCGGGGATTCCCCATCCCCATCGGATTCGGGGAATCCCCGCCCCGTTGACAACCCTACATTTATTTTCTTGTATAAAATTTCCTTGCTAAATTTCTTTCTCTATTTCAATAAACAGGGTCGACCCTGAGCATAGGTTAGGAGTGCAACGGCCTAGGGCCCACGGTCGAAATGAGCCTAAAATTAAAAAATATGTATATGTGTATATAGAAGTTTTAAGAAATTTTATGAATTCATTCAATGTAAATGAGTTATTTAAATTATTAACATACAATAAAAAAAAAACTTTTAAATTTATACTTTTTATTTAAGTTATTTCAATTTTATATAAAATTTTTATAATCAAATGACTCTATTTTATTATTTTGCTTAGGGCCTAGAAATGTTAGTAACGACTCTCGTACAACTAAATTAATTTCTATGAGATAGCCTTGTAGTCAAACATACACAAAATGATGGAGAGAGAATGAGAATGAGAAATAATTGAAGTTGAGAGAACAATGATTTCAAATAATTAAAAGAAGAGGAGAATCATCCTCTTTTAAGAAAACCATGCATCGTACATTAATTAAATTAAAGGGAAAACCATGGGTGATCCTTTTTTAAAAATTCCCCCTTGTTGGCTTACACATAATTAACAAAATTAAGGATATTAATACCATAATTAAGAATCCACTAATCATGTATTACGATCCTAATCAATTGATCTCCATGGGCAACCCTTATAAAATGCCATAAGGGGGTTCGCTTCCTTAGCTTAATTAAGATACCCTAACACCCAAAACAAATAATAAACAAAAAAACACTTTAATATCAATTCTCTTAATTTCTCGGTTGCTGCAACACCTGCAATTCAAAACCAAAATAAAGCTATTAAAATTGATGTCATAGCTTTTAGCAATTGCAGAAAAAATTGATGGTGTTTCTACTTTGAAACTGTAATAGTGAATATTGGGAAACCAAATTGATATTCGTATGACGGCAACTTCTGAATATTATCGGCTTTGTTAGAAACTAGGGAGGACGGAAACTCTTAGACGCTAACGTTCCTCGTTTCCGTTTCCCTCCCGGAAACCTGAATCACATTATTTTTTACTTTTTCAGTGTGCGTTTTCGGAAATTGGAAATGTTTCCTTTCTCTTTTCGGTGCTACATAGGTTAGAAACACTTTTGATAATGAAAATCATACCCAAAAAGTGTCTAGTGTGAAGTTCTGTTACTAAGGTCTCTAGGGGCATTGCATTTGAAACACTCCATTCTGCTAGCAAAGTTATGCTCATTGCATCCCCACCTGTCCACACAAAAGAGATATATTAATGAATTTTATACAATCCTAACAAATATTTGATGAAAAAATAGATCAATTATAATTGGGGAACAGTTGGTTATCACTTATCAGTAAGAAAAAAAAAAGATTCTTAAAGTATCCCACATGCTAAATTAAAAGCAGTCAAAAAATAGTGTGGTAGTACTTTGCTATATAGCATTCATTTTATAAAGTAGTGTCTTATATAGTACCCAAAATTTTGTATCTTTCTCTAAAAGAAAGTGAAGTTTTAAACTTATTACTCAATAATAATAAATATTTTTATTATAATAATAGTAATAATAACCACAACAAAATTTAGTTTGTTATGGTTATGCTCTTTTTATCTCCAAAACACTTAAAAAGCAATTATTTAATGAGCAACGAATGCATAAAGTTGTTGTTTGATGTCCAGTTATGCACGAATTTTATATACCGATTTTGGACAGTGGCGAAGCCACACTAGTTAAAGTAAGGTCCTTGGACCACACATTTTTTTAAATACATTATAAATATGTACGTGTTTTGAATGTGAACTCATTAAAATTATTGATCAGACCCTGCAAAAACTTAAAAGTACTTATATTCTTTGAAAAATAAAAATTAGGAAGAAATTTCTAATACACATCATAATATGTTCATCTAAATGTATTTTGACTGAACAATTATTTAATCAAAATATAGAAATTATAGTAAATTGGATATTTTATTACATGCGTAATAATTTTTCATAACAAGCAAAATATCTTATGTTATTCAAAAATATGCCTTTTCTTTTAATACCATTATATTTTAAAAAATATTTTATTATATAAATGGATACCGAGGTAAAATTTTCTGGATTCGCCACTGATTTTGGATCTCCAATATAATTTGGCTTAGGTGTACGAGGGCTATATAATTGTTGCTTTTTGGCCTGATACATATACATGACAAAAGATGTATCGAGAGTTCTTTTATTTGGGACCGGGTATTTAATACCCCTCCCGTTGGATGTTTAACACATATGCAGTTTATATATTATAATAATAAAAACTGCACACATGTCAAATATTCAACGGGAGGGGTATTAAATACCCGATCCTGTATAGAATTTGCCGATGTATCGAATGTTCAATATACACGTCAACATTTGCATCATATCAAGGTCTGTTTAGTTCCACTGTTATTCTTTGGCGTCGGATTTTTTTTAACTCAACTTTTTTTGTCTCCGAAAAAACGGTTGTGTTAATATTTGATGCGAGATATGCATATTACAGTAGAAAGAAAGGCAAATACATACCTTGTGCAGATCCAATCACCGGATTTCCAGCCGGAGCGATTGCTGGCACTGCCAAAACCTCTAGAGCCCCGAATTTCGGAATCAAAGCCACAGCTAGCAGCAGTAGTATCATCCTTGTAAACTCCACATTTGAAGCAGCACGACCGGCTAGCAAAGTTGTGAGCCCCACAGTTCCCAGCGGTGCAGTACCAATCCCCCGGTCGGACATCTGAACCAGTGCTGAACCCAAATGAGGATCCCCCTCGAACCCCGAACCCTCCAAAATCAGCTCCTCCATTCTTGGAGTCCCCACAGCGCTGGCACGATTCGCGCCTCTGGAAGTTCAAGTGCTGGCATGACCTGCAGTTCCAGTCTCCTGGTCTACTCATCTTTTTTGTCTCTGCAAAATTAGCAACAAAATTCAAATTCAAAAACATTGAAAATGAGACAAATGTACAAATTCTGGACCTTAATATACTTAAAGTAGGCAAAAGAACAAGGAAAGATATGGTGTGGTGAGGTGGAGTTGGGAATTGAGAGGTGGTATATATACATGGTAAGATGAAGAGAAAAAGAGAGAAGGGAATCAATGGAGGCCCAAATTAAAGTATGTAACTTTTTCGTTTTCTTCACCTTGGTAAACACCTTGATACTTGGGAATCAATCAAACCAAATATCTAAAGAGATAAAAGGAAAACAATAATAGCTACCATTCTAAAGACTGCATTTTTTTTAACCATTTCTCTATTTTATTAGGGTTTCCTCTCATAGACGGAAACGAGAAATTATTTTGAGGACCGAATCACTCGACGTGGAAGATGGGTATTCCAAGAGTATTACTTTTTTTTTTGAAAAACCCTTGGAGAGACAGTGTATCTCTCCAACGGCTAAAAGATTGGAATGGGTGAAAATTTCGGGGCAGAGTACCCAACTAGGTTGGTTCCTCTGCTTACCTACAAAACACCCACCCCGCTTTTATTAATAATGGTTCTCAAAACAAGAACCAAAAGTACATAAAAGTTACATAATTAGAATCCTCGGGTTCGTAAACAAATCAGAAACCGAAAGGCTAACGTTGCGCTTATAGGAATGAAAAAGAAACCAACAAAAATTGATACTCGCAATTAAAATATCCCCATCGTCAGTTTCATCTCGAAAGATCTTCTTGTTGCGGCGCTTCCAGAGATTCCATGATATAATGAACCAGAGAGACCTACCAAATTCACGGGAGATTCCAGGTTTGAAGAATGTGCACCATAACAGAAGGAAGTTGTAACTATCATTCGGCATCACAACCTGAATATCCAGCCACCGGAATGCATCTCTCCAAATCTGATAATTCGCGTGGCATAAAAAGAGGCTATGTTCCAAAGATTCGGGTAGTGGACAGAACGGACAACCGGCGCTAGTTAACATACGATATCCCCTCTGGAAAAGGAACTCACGTGTCGGTAACCTATTGTGAAAAACCAACCAGCCAAAATTTTTTATCTTGGGGAGCATGTGGGAGGACCAAATGAGTGTAAAGTCTCTCAATGGATTCGGCCATAATCGTTGTTGATAATATCCATGATAAAAGGACGCTGCTGAATATTTTTTCTGAACTCCAATGTCCCATAGGAAGCAATCTCTTCTCAGGAAGAAGGTGGGGCTGTTAACGGTTTCCTGGTCTTGGAAGAGCATTGGGCATGAAATTGATATCCAGGTTTTCAGTTCATTGCATCGTTGTTGGTTCGTAATGCGGAGGCTTCTCTTCCAAAAGGGGCGGGTTTGGGAATGATTAGAAAAAATATGACTGCACCCTTCGAAAATGGTTGAGAATTTCCTGTTGCAAATCACAAATAAGTCGGGGAAGAGTGATTTGATTGGAGTGTTCGAGGTCCAATTATCGTGCCAGAACAACCCGTTTTGACCATCTCCCACTTGAACACGCACCTGTGATGAGAAGAAGGACCAAATTCTCTCCTTTTTAAGGCAACATTTTATAATTCCACGCCATAATGGAGAAACAAGCTTGGAGTCGAGAAGAGTCATTTCATGCCACGAACTAATCCCGTAACGCCGAACACAGTACATTGACCACAAGGAGTCATCATTGCGGTCTCCCATTTTCCAAATCCATTTAAAGAGTAGGCTGGAGTTAACAAGATTTAGATCCCGAATTGCCAATCCCCCAAGGTGATATGGTAAATTGATCGTAACCCAGCTTACTTTGCATATGCCCTTGATCGAAGAGTCGCCTCGCCACAAAAAATTGCGCATTAATTGATTTAGTGAAGAAGATACAGAGCAAGGCATGTAGAAGATTGACATTAAATAAATGGGAAGGGAAGAAAGTACCGTTTTGATAAGCATGGTGCGTCCAGCATATGATAGACAATTTCCTTTCCAATTTGCCAAACGAGACTTGAACTTGGCGATCAAAGGATCCCAATCGGAGATATGTGGCTGTTTAATACATAGTGGTGTACCTAAGTATTTTATCGGAAAGTTGTCCACTCGGCATCCCAATTGAGCTGCATAAGAGGCCAAGGAGGCTTCATTGACGTGGATTCCCATAATCGCACTCTTGTGGTAGTTGATACGCAATCCTGAGATTAGTTCGAAACACCTTAGGATCCGAATGAAACTGGGAATTATGGATTCTTCTGCTGGAAGGAAGCAAATCGTATCATCAGCGAACTGTAACAAAGAGATATCTGGAAGGGATTCCTCCAAACGAAATCCAGGTAGCACGCCTATTTGAATGCTACGATCTATAAGCTGTTTTAGGCCCTCCACTGCTAACACAAAAATAAATGGCGATAAAGGGTCTCCTTGTTTGACCCCCCTACGGATGTGAATAGGAGGGCTTGGTGAGCCATTGATTAGAATCGAAGTAGTGGATTTTTTCCTGCTATTTGACAACCATGAGATCCATTTCTGATCAAAACCCATCCTTTGGAGAACCGAGTCAATATAGGTCCAAGAAATGCTATCAAAAGCTTTGTGGAAGTCTAGTTTCAGCACCACACATGGTTTCCTTTTAATGTGGAGGTCATGAATTACCTCGGAAGCCACAAAGGAACACTCATGAATGCTTCTACCTTTGATGAAAGCAAACTGGTTGTTTGAGATAAGAGACGGTAGAACAGCCTGAAGACGAATCGATAGCAATTTCGCAACAATTTTATAGATACCATGGATGAGCGAGATAGGTCTAAAGTTGTTCAGAGAACAAGAACCTGGGATTTTAGGTAGTAGCACCGTGAAGGATGTCTTGACCGAATCAGATAGCTGAGATGTAGCATAAAAACGATCCAAAACTTGCAGTAATTCGGGTTTTAAGTCATCCCAGAACCTTTTGTAGAAGAAAAAATTGAAGCCATATGGTCCCGGTGCTTTATTCTCCCCACACGCACATATACTGTTCCAAATTTCCTCATCCCGAAAAGGGGCGATAAGAGTTGCGTTTTGTTGCAAAGTAACAGTGTTGAAACGTAACTTTCTAAGAGAGAATGGCGTTATAGGGGCAGCCTTGAATAATTGGGCGTAATGGCTGCAAATAGTATCTGAAATGACCTTCAAGTCCGTAACAATTACTCCCTCGATGTCCAGTTGCGATATACGGTTGTTGCGAGATCGAGCTGAAGCGGTACGGTGGAAAAACGATGTATTATTATCACCCAATAGCGTCCAATTCACCCTTGATTGTTGGTGCCGTAATTTTTCCAAAGAAGCCCTCTTTTCCTGAAGGAGGGAGCGATTACGATTTAGTACTGAATTTTGAGTTGAGGTGAGCGGTCGAGGAACACTACTCGATGTAAGGGCCAATATAGTTTCCTCTAAATCACCAATCTTTCTCTGTAGGTTTCCAAAATTTTCCGAGTGCCAAGGGCTGATTGCACGACCCAACTTTGTCAATTTATAAGATAGGTCTTTGTGAGCATAGGATTGACAAATGAGGTGCCATTTATTACGAATGAAAGGCAAAAAATCTGCCATATCCCACCACATGTTTAACGATCTAAAGGGTCTTGGGCCGGCTGAGTGAGCAACGAAGGAGCGTAATAAAATCGGTAAATGATCGGATAGGGTGGTGTCCACCGTTGATATAGATAAGTTAGGCCATAACTGCAGTATCCCATTTGAGGCTAGAACACGATCAATACGAGAGAATGAAACTCTATTAGACCAAGTATAATCACGGCCGTGAAGGGGTAGATCATGGAGTTCAGATTGCAATACAAAGTCTTGAAAAGCCGACATGGAAGGGTAGGAGCGATCGTTTGCCCTTTCCGACACATGTAATACCTCATTAAAATCACCACAAATCAAGATCATCTGAAGGTCTCGAATAATCGGGATAAGTTCCTGCCATAAATCATATCTATCCATATGATTTGTTGGGGCGTATAGACTAAGAACGTGCAAATCTTGCTGCTGAAGGGGAAATTTAACTAACACCCATCGGGAAGTAGACTGGAGAACCGAGACCGAAAGTAACGAGGAGTTCCAAGAAAATAGGATGCCACCCGACAGACCATTAGAGGGGATATGGTGATAAGCAAAGTCATTGTGTCCCCAAAACCGTTTTACCACTTGCTCAGAGATACTTTCTATCTTTGTTTCTAACATGACAAAAAATTGGAGATTGTGTTTACGAATGCAAGAGGAGACAAATTGCTGCTTTGCCCTGTTATTAACACCTCCTCTACAATTCCAACATAAAAAATCCATCGACATAATAGAAGAAAATAAATACCTTGATGAATGTGAACTAATCAGTTCACCAAATTATCCATAGCTGTCAGAACAGCTTGCTTATTTTTCTCCGAGAATATTCCTAGTTTTTTCCCCATTTCCATAGTCAGCTCTTTTTCGAGGGTCGGAGATGTCCTTGACTGAGATAAAATGATCACCCGATTCATGTTAGAAATGTCAGGTCCTGACGAAGCTGAAGTAACAGGCTGGTTGGCTTCCG
Source organism: Euphorbia pulcherrima (assembly GCA_947683365.1). Taxonomy (NCBI): domain Eukaryota; kingdom Viridiplantae; phylum Streptophyta; class Magnoliopsida; order Malpighiales; family Euphorbiaceae; genus Euphorbia; species Euphorbia pulcherrima. Next base: position 15,254,392 of record CANTUS010000016.1, read on the forward strand.
TCTGTGGGTTGACTAGCCTTACAGGTTGTTCGGCCTCCATTAAAGCTTCATGTATAGCTGGGTTTGATTCCGGGACAACACTCAAAATATCATTTGATTGATTTGGGAGGGGGATAATTCTGAGATCCGGGCTAATATAATCTGCAGTTTCCACTTCCTGGCAGCCGAAACTACGCGAGTCGTTGGAAGTGTCAAAAGAAGCATCGGATGGGGTATCCGACGGGGCATCGGAAATTTCGGAATCATCATCTTGGTAATGTTCACAGCCAACACCTTGTCTTAGATTAGTGTGAATGAGAACTTCTTTAGTATTCACCAACAGTTTGAAGGAGCGATTGGTTGTCCCAAAGGGGACCGAAACCAGACAGGAAACCACATCCAGACGATCCGGGAGATCAAAATTGAAGTCTACAGAAATAACACGGCCAAAGGAGCTCGCTAAGTGTCTGATCAGCTCCTCTCGAATCAGTGTGGGGGGAATTCCCATAAAGTCCAGGTACATGATGCATTCTGTCGGTATAAAATCAGCCGGCAACAACTGCACATCCTTAAAAATATGCAGCATGACCTTCCATTCACCACCTACAAAATTTTTCATAGCCAGTATTGAATTAAACGAGACAATAACATTATCCTTGCCTACAGGGGCAGCAAAAGAAACATCAAAATCCCGTTCATGCAATAAATCAAAGGTGATCCGAATATTTGAGATATTGATTAGAGTGACTAAGCATGACTTATCTTTCCAAGGGGCCACATTTGTAATAAAATCATGGCCCCTGGGTGAGTTCGCTGAGATTGAATTATGAGTGGCAAAAGAAGCCTCGTTTGGAACTTGTGATTCTGCCACAACTTTGGCATACGATCTGTCTCCACGTAGTGATTCCCGGAAATTAACCCGTCGTTTAGGTATATGGCCTGCTGATTTTTTGGGCTGATATTGTCGAGATGTTGGAGCTGCAGCCGAGTTCGTGAACTTGGCCTTGAAAGCGCGCACACGAATAATTCCAATGCTCACTGAGTTCAACCTGTGGAGCATTTCCTGAACAGACAGAGAGTCATCTACCGTAATGAAGCCGAAGTTAAGGTTCCTGACATTCTTTTTCCTAGCTACATAAACACGTCCCGAAATTCCATGCTTCTTGAAAACCCTGCTCATAGAATCTGCTCCATAGGAATTTGGGAAATTTTCAAAATAAAATCTGGTGAAGGCGGGTTCGGGGTTGGGGTTTGAGCGGTGGTTGAGAGCAGCCGCATTGGGGTTAGGATTAAGGTTATGGTTTCGGCGGTGAGTCGCGGCGGGCTGGCGACTATGACGATGGACAGCAGCCATGCGATGGTGGCGGTAGGGTATGGAGAGGTTGGCTTGGCGAGGTTCAGAAGTCCGATGGGTACGGTTGGCGGGGAAGGAACGAGGGTTGGATCGATTGTAGTGATGGCTGTCGGCGAAGGGGGGGTTGAAACGGTTGTAGTGATGGCGGTGGCTGTCGGCGAAGGGGGGGTTGGATCGGTTGTAGTGGCGGCTGAGGTGGTTTGCGGTGTAGGAGGGGGTGCGGCGGTGGAGGCTTGGGTTTTTATCCATAGGGTTGCGGCTGTAATCTGATGGCTTTGCTGTAACCTTTAGGAAGGCTTTGCGATCAAATAGATGGGCAATATTGAAGTCTGCAGTTATGTGTTCCGGTCACCGGAATCCACCACCTCATCGAGAAAGATCAATCAGATATGGCTCAAAGGATGGAGAAGGAAGAGACCGAGTTCAAAGTACCGGAAACTCTCACGTTATGTGTTCCGAATTGTGGCCTGACTGGAAATCCGGCCACCAATAATATGTGCCAGAAATGTTTTAAAACCAGCACCTCAGGCTCTTCCACACCTGCGACGCCTTCTACGGCACCGACTTCCTTAGCGGTCGCTGATGGAAGCGCGATCTTGACGAGCTCACCGAGATGCAGCGGGATCGTGACGATTTCGCCGAGATCTAGCGGTTCTCGATTGATTGTGAGAGATCCGTTGCCGGAAACGAGTGGAAAAGTGGAGACGTCGTCAGATCGGGAGAAATAGGAGGTTTCTGTGGCGAGGAGGGTGGTGAATCGGTGCTCCGGATGTAAGAGGAAGGTAGGGTTAACCGGATTCCGGTGTCGGTGCGGAGAGCTATTCTGTTGGGAGCACCGGTATTCCGATCGGCATGATTGCAGCTACGACTACTAGAGCGCCGGCCGGGACGCGATTGCTAGGGAAAATCCGGTAGTTAACAACCCATGCTGGATTTGCAAGTTTCTCTTTTCCGATCTCTTTTACAGCGAAGAAACCAAAGCTTACGGCACCGATTCCGATCTCTCTTACGGCGTACGTCAGGTGAGATAGGTTTCAAATGGGGAAATCGCAAATCGCTGTGTATTGTGAAGGTTATCTCAGATGGCGAGCTTAGCGGGTTTTAGAAAAAAATAAGTTGTTGGAGCAGTGATTGAAGGGAGAGGAGCAGCTTAAGACCAATACGAAGGAGAAAGAAGATTTTGTTAGAGACATCAACGGCGAAGAGCTTCGCCGGAGCAGCAGTGGGTAGCTCTCTCTCTCTCTCTCTCTCTCTCTCTCTCTCTCTCTCTCTCTCTCTCTCTCTCTCTCTCTCTCTCTCTCTCTCTCTCTCTCTCTTGATTTTTTTTCTTTTCCTACTCCAAGAGTATTACTTTGTAATCCGTTTAGACCACTTTATAATCATAAGTACACGATGTTGTTGGTCCTTAGCTCGGATTACCTTCAAGACAAAAAGGGGTCAGGAAGGCGGCTGCCGGCATAACCACTTCGATACCTAAGTTAGGAATGTTCCGGTAGAGAGGAAAAGGGTACTGAAAAGAACAGAATGATTAATTAGCTACCTCATATTAAATTCTTGTTTATTGCACTGTTGACTTTATAGGGAAAAAATAATGGTGTCCAGCGTGGCATTATGGAATCGGGCTTAAGTTATTCTTGACCCTTGTCCAATGATAGTTGTTTGGGACACACATTGGCAGGCCTATACATACTCCTATCAGTACACATGAAGAATTTGTATAAATTTCAAAGTTGAACCAATAGTTGGGAGAAAGAAATTAAAATATTTTCTTTTCCATAAATAATAATTAAATTTACACCCTCCATTTTCTTTGAATGGAGGGTATAGTTCTTGGTATAAATTCATTAATTTAGAGTCTTCACTCCTCTGTACAAATGTATGAAATTCACGATGATATTCCCCGGCATACTTTGCTGACATGCCAACTAAGCAGCTTCATTGGTTTTCTTTTGAACGGCTGGAACTATCACTAATACATATGTAAGGTAATTAAAAATGGAGCATACACAAAAAAAAATAAAAAGAAATCTATTTATGTGCTTTGGGCCGGACTTGGGAATGACATCTAAATTCCGATCCGAGCCCAGCCCGAACCCGAAGTTTTAAAGTGTGAGTCGAGTCGGGCTTGAGTTAGTGTTTTTAATCAAAAACCCGATTAGACCTGAACCAGCCCAGCCAACAGGTTTAGGACTAATTATCCCACATAATGTCATCCTATATATTAGGTGTTTCGAGCTCTAACTAAGAGATTTTGGTATTATGTTATAATATATACAAAACTTTTACTAGTAGGTCATACCAATAATTAAGGTTGTAAATATGGCACTCATCGATCCTGACATTGCTGAGAGCGTGCTTTGATGGAAATACTGTATCCTTTGAATCACAACTGAGATGAGGTGAGAATTTTTTTTTATATTTAATAATGTAACCGCAATTGAGCATTAAAAAAAAGTTGGCTTTTTTAGTTATGTATTTAATCAATTGATGTATTTTATAACGAAATGAAACTTCACTCGGTAAAAAGAAGGCTTAATATATACTTACCCTCTCAACTTGGCAATTTTTATCACTTGGCGCTCCAACTTACAGATATCTTTATCAACCCTTTGAACTTGACGAAAGTGTTCACTGCAGCCCCTCAGTGCCATGTGTCACCTTTTAATTGGAGAGAGGAAAATAAAAAAATTTGACATCTTTGAAAAGTCAAACCAATCACAAGGTGACACGTGGCACTGAGGGGCCTGCACTGAACACTTTTGTCAAGTTTAGGGGGCTGGTAGAGGCTTGTGAAAGTTAGAGATGCCAAGTGATAAAAGTTGTCAAGTTGAGGGGGTTAAGTATGTATTAAGTAGACCTGTTCGTCGGGGCGGGCTGGGTCGGGTTCAGGTTGGGCCTAATTGGGCTTTTGACTAAAAATATCAACCCAAGCCCGGCCCGGCCCATATGTTAAAACTTCGGGCTCGGGCCGGGCTTTAGAAGTCATTCCCAAGCCCGCCCTGAAGCCCATTAATAGATTTCTTTTTATTTTTTGGTATACTAAAAGAGTAAAAAAGACAAAATTTTATACAAGTATGTCCAAATCTTACATATAATCATTCTCTACTTGAATAATTTAATGAATAGATAGCATTATTGTAAAAATTCAATAGATTAAAAATATAAAAATTCAAAACAATTATTATATATACTATATAAATATTTAATAAATATAATAATTATTCATCGTGCCGGGCTGGGGATGAGCTTAGGCATTTACATAAAAATCAAGCCCGACCCATAAAACATCAGACTTTAGCGAGTTCAGGCTCGGGCCGAACTTTAGAGAAAAATGAGAGCTGGAGCCCGAGCCGGCCCATTTAAGCAAACTCGGACCGAGCCAGGTGGGTACCCGAGTCCGTGAACAGTTCTAGTATTAAGCCTAAAAACAATGAAGAAAAATGCAAAAATGCATGCATGCATGAATTGGGATAATGAAATGAAAAATAATAAATGGTCAAATCAAGAAATTCCCATGCACATGCAAATAGAATAGAAAGAATAGGCAGTCAAAGGGACGTGTTATAAGTTGAAATCAAAGTGAAGCTTTAGGTGGTCGCATTCAGTAGCCAACAAAAAACACAACTAAAGATCCCCCCACTTAAAAGCAAATAGTAGATTTTGTTAGCCTATAACCACAACACCATGTATACCCACTCAATCAATCAACCATTTCATTTTGTCATTTGACCATTTTCTCTTAGACCCTGGCTCAATTCTTGAATCTGTAAAATTAAGTTGGCGGTAAAGTTGAAATTAATATATATGGTTGAGATTTTAAATTTAATCGTTTGTAGAGTCCACAACGCACTAGAACTCCACCTTTTTTTTAAAAGAAGTACCCAAGAAAAGCCAAAGCGGCAAATCTCAGGCATATTTATTAAAAAAGAGTATTGTAATCACAAGGTGTGATCACACAACTCAATTACATGAGAGGAGTTGTTGTGGAAAAGTAAAAACATCCGAAATGACGAAGCCCATAAATCGCTTCTTACATACAAACATAAACCAACAAAAATAAATGCTCAAAACCAAGATATCTTTAGATCCTATGGCACCCTCAAAGATAAGCTTGTTTCTTCTTTTCCACAAAGTGCATGCAATCATAAACCACAGAGTGGTGGCAAAGTCACGGCTGGGACCCGAAGCGAAATAAGACCGCAACAGCTCAAGGAAATCTTCGCTCGATGAGGGTAATGTAACGAAAACCCTAAATAAATTGAAATTCTGAAGCTACTCGGGATTAAGAATAGGGCGTCCTCTAAAGATTCCCCGTCACCACAGAAAGGGGAATCTTTGTTGTCAATAGATCTACATCCCCGCCGAAAAAGAAAGGACTTTGTCGGTAGACTCCGATGAAGCATGAGGCAGCCGAAGAAACGAATTTTGGAAGTAGATTGGAGGACCACAATATCTTAAAATTGACACTAGGTGACGTCCACCTAGGCTGACAGTAGTATCATTGACAGAAGGAACCAACTGAATATAGATTATTCGTATCACCCAACCAAAGAAATCTATCCGCCACCCTTGGTAAAACACATACCATATGAATATCATCGTGCAAAATCCTTTCATCTCCTTCAAATTGGTTCGAATGAACCTTAATAATCCAATGTTTCAATTGAGAACAACGCTCTCTTACAGAAATGCGAAGGCTTCTTTTCCAAACTGGCCTTCTGAATGCATCATCCTCGAACAAGAATTCACACCCCTGCTGAACCATGCAATGTTTTCTATTACAAAGTGGAAACAAATCAGAAAATAGAACGCTAAGGGGCCGATCGGAGGTCCAATTATCATGCCAAAAGGAGGTAGAGCAACAGTTACCCAAAACCACACTGGTGTTTCTCATAAAAAACAACTAAAACTGCTCATTCGAGACACAAGTAGCCATCACTCCTTTTCACACGGGAGAAAGTATCATAATTTGCAAATTCCGTCCACAAAAAGAAACCATACCGGCAAACACAAATATCAAACCAAATCGATTGTTGGTTCATATTACGCAATCTCCACAGCCATTTCAACAGCAAACTACAATTGACTAGTCTAAAGTCCCTGATGTAAAGACCACTGAGATGTTTAGGCAAGGCAATTGTGCTCCATTCCACCTTGTAGAAACTTCTTTCATTAGAATCACCCTTCTATAGGAAATTTCGCATAAGTCGAGTTAGCCTATCATTAATCACAACAGGCAATTTACACAAGGATAATAAATATATTGGAATCGAAGCCAATACAGATTTGATCAAAATTATCCTCACTCCGTAAGACAGATAATTGCCCTTCTAACCCGCTAATCTATTCTGAAATTTCAACACCAATGGGGTCCAGGCGGAGATCGGGAGACGCTTACAGCTTAGGGGGGCACCCAGATAAGTAATTGGAAAATGTTCTATTTTACATCCAATAGAATCCTCACATGACAAAAGTAACTAATCAGGCACATTAACCCCCATCAATGAGCTCTTATTGTAGTTAATCTTTAGGCCCAAAATCAACTTAAAATAGCAAAGGACTCTAATGAACATATGCAGAACAGACTCATCTGCGGGTAAGAAATAGATGGTGTCATCGGCCAATTGTAGAGAAACCCCGGGAGCAGCCTATCCCTAATACCAGCATCTAACATTTGTTTCAGCCCTTCGACGGCCAATAAAAAAATAAAAGGAGATAACGGGTCGCCTTGTTTCATACCTCGTCAAAGCTGAATCTGGTCACTCGATTTCCCATTTATAAGGATGGATGTGGAGGAGTTCTTTCTACAGTTCCGCAACCAACGAATCCATTTATCATCAAAATGCATTCTGTTCATCACCTCATCAATATAGGTCCATGAGACACTATCATATGCCTTGTGGAAATCTAATTTCAAAATGAAACAGGATTGGTGTCGAGAGTGAATTGCGTGTAGCACATCAGAAGCAATGAAAGAACATTCGTGAATGTTTCTTCCTTTAACAAAGCCAAATTGCTATATTATTTCCGATAAACAAGGTTGCACACGAATAGCTAAAACCTTAGCTACTAATTTGTAGACCCCATGTATCAAAGCAATCGGCCTGAAATTTGTAAGAGCACAAGAACCCAGGTACTTTTGGAATTAAGACCGTGTGAGACGTCTTGATATCATCTGGCAGCCTATTCGTCTCTTAGAAGCTAGTAAATAGATTTTTCAAATCCTCTTTAATTTCTTCCCAAAATCTCTTGTAAAACAAAAAGTTGAAACCATCGGGTCCCAGAGCTTTGTTCTCCCCACACGAACATAAAGCCCCTCAAATCTCATCCTCCAAAAAATTTGCTGTTAGCCTAGAATTTGAGGATGTGTCCACACAATAAAATCCAGCCCCTTAAGTGAGAACGGTACTAAAGGTCTTTCTGAAAATAGATCTGAATAAAATTCTTGGATCTTAGTAGTAATGAGGTTCGCACCACTTATTATTGTCCCATTCACATCCAATTGACTAATGTGATTAATACGGGCACGTGCAGAAGCAGTTCTGTGGAAGAAACTTGTATTCTCATCACCCAATAGCATCCATGATACTCTTGATTGCTGGTGTCTAATGGTTTCAAGGTTCCTCCTACAAGTAGCTAATTTCAAACATACAGAGTGTAGATTCGATCCTTCCGAGCCATTTATACGCCGAACCATAGAACTCGACAAAAGGATGATCACACGTAGCTCTAACTCTTTTATCTTCTCATCTAACTTCCCGAAATTTTCCTTATGCCATGGCTGAATGGTTTCCTTTAGTCTACATAACTTAAAGTGAATGTATCGACCTGGAAACGATGAAGAAATCCTTCCCCATTCCTGTCTTATATAAGGCAGAAATAAATTATTATCCCACCACACATTCAACGATCTAAAAGGCTTCCTCCCCGAACTTGTAGGCCTATGAGACATAAAAACTATCAGAAAGTGATCAGAAATGGAGGAATCAATAGTCGAGATGCGCATAACTGGCCACAAATCGAGTACCTCAGAAGATACCAAAACCCGGTCAATTCTAGAGAAAGATTGAGAGTTCGCCCACGTGTAGTCTCGCCCATGAAGAGGAAAATCATAAAGAGCACACTCGTCTACAAAATCCTTAAAATCCAACATCGACCTCGAAGAGCTCTCCTCAAACCTTTCCGAAACATGTAGGACCTCATTAAAATCACCACATACAATCAACGATTCTAAATCAGCAATACTAGTACTCAATTCCTGCCACATTAATCTCCTGATTTCGGCGTTATTTGCTCTATATATACAAACTAAATGAACCACGGCCTGACTCAAACTCAAAAGAACAATAACCCATCTTTTTGACTCTTGAACAATAGATCCTTGAAATAATAGCGAATTCCATGACACCATAACACCCCTTGAAAGTCCCACAGCTGGGATATAATGAAACTGAAGGTCATTGTGTCCCCAAAATTTTTGCACTAACTGATACGAGATCCCACTAACTTTTGTTTCAAGTAAAGTAAATACATATAGGTTCCACTTACGAATGAGAGATTTGACTAGAGCTTGTTTACCCCCATTACTGAGCCCCCCTCGATAATTCCAACTTAAGAAATTTAAAGACATAATAAAAGCAAAGATACCTAGATAAAAAAACCGAGTGCCTTAATTCCCCCTCGAATTTAACGCATCTAGGATGACTTTCGCGTGCTTGTCTTGAAAAACACCCAGGCATTTACCCACTTCAAATGTAGCCTTGTTCTTAATAATACTAGTAGGTCTAGCTCTTGATCGAGTAATAACCCTGTTCATATTAGCAATATTCAAACCCCGATGATTCTATGGAAATAGTTCTTCTAGATGACGATATTTGTCTACTCGGCCCACCAATGGGAATGAAGATTTCTGTGATCGTTACCTTATCTGAGGCTGGTAACTGTTCGGACAAGGACCTAGAACTATCCGAAGTCACATTCTGCCGACCTAAAGAAGGAATGGTGGCCATTAGTAAATCTGATTTTCCTGCTTGAAGAGTAGGTTGGGAGGTAGAACTTTTATCGACAGAAATTTCAGCATTGTCTTCCCAAGAGGCCAAAACCCGAGATACCAAACCAGGTACTTTCGATGATCCCGAATCTGCTGCATGAAAAGTGGGAAGGCTGGGGACACTGTCAGTTAGCTCGAAATCTGTAACCTTGTTCTCTTACTGTAAGATAGAGATTTCATCTAAGTTTCCCATAATATAAGGAACTTTAATGGGGACACTGTCAGTAAACCCATTTCCACCTCCAAAAGCTTTACGTTGTTCAATAGAAATTTCAGCTATATTCCCCTTAGAGTGAGAAGGAGAGCTGGGGACATTGTTAGTTAACCCATTTGAAACCATATTAAGCCATTTGACACAAATTTCAGCACCTTCCTTAGCAAGATGAGAGGCACTAGGGACACTGTTAGTCAACCCATTTGAACCAGCGTTATGCCAAAAGACAGAAATTTCAGTACCATCCTTAGCACGACCGAGGGTACTAGGGACACTGTCAGTCAACCCATTACGTCCCGCAGACTGTTGGTTGATAGAAATTTTAGCTAGAGGCCTCCTCAATGATGGGGGTGGAAGAGAGCTGGGGACACTATCAGTAAACCCAAGAGCACCATTCGGAATAGATGCTAGGATAGGGTTCTAGGGGGTAGGAATAGGACCCTATAAGTATGAGTTGTCGTCATTGAAACTTACAGAGTGCCTAGAACACGCAATGGCTTGCCTAAAGTTAACCCTTATCACAAATTCCTTATCATCATAAACCAGCGTACATAAATGACTTGAGTATTCAAACGGTGCAGAAATCAAACATGAAATAATATCCAGTCGATCCGGACACACATAGTTGAAATCATAAGCCACAAAGGACCTAAAAATTGAAGCAAGCTATTGAACAAGATGTTGAGAAATTAGAGTATGAGGCAAACCCAAAAAGTCAACATACAGTGGGCATTCCAAAGGTGCAAAATGCGACAGTAGCTCCTTACAATCAGTGAAAATATCTTGCAAGTGTAGCCAATCACTCTCCAAGAAATCCTATTTTGCATCAATCGAGAGAAACGCCATGATCACTTGGCATCCTCCTATCGAAGCAATGAAGTCAAAAGTGAATTGCCATTTCGAAACTACCTCTTCAAGGTTTGGAATAAAGGATAATTCTCAAACTGAAAATAGGCACGCAAATTCAATCCAGCAAGCTTGAGGGAAACCCTATGCTAAGTTGACCCTGAGCGAATCCGAAGGTGCATCTAGAACCACTGAATACAACCTGTTATCTCTAGGTGATTCCCTGAACACTAGTTTCGGCCTAGCCTAAGGTTGAGGTTCTTTAGCGGAATTCCGATTCTGGTTAATTCGGTTGAATAGAGGGGGATACTTAGCTTTGAAGGCTTGCATCTTAATAGTAGCAATCCATTCTGCATTTAACCTATAAAGAGCATCGTGCATCGGGCGTGAACCACCAATGCTAATGATTCCAAAATTGAGTTTTTTCATGTTCCTCTTCCGTGCGACAAAAACTTCTCCCGCTATGCCATACTTTGTGAAACTTGTTTTAGGATAACAGCATCATTGTGTGAGTTCGGGAAGTTCTCAAAATAGATCCTAGAATGGTTGTTACGTCGAGGATCCGAATTATGCCCTAGTTCACGAGTTTTAGGGTTGCGATCAGGGAAAGCCATATGTGAAAATCTGTGGAATACGACGGCGATGAAGGAAAGAGGGGTCAAAGACGAAGTTGATCAGAGGGTTAGGAGTGGCCGGAGGTCCGATCAACGAGGATAAGCATGGGGCGGCTAAGGTTAGTATTATCTCGACCATTTAAATTTTATAGATGGGTGAAATTGATTAAACTTTGCCTAATTTAAAATTTTGAGAATCTTAATCCCCCTTCTAGTCACTACCTTATGTTAAAAAAACCTTACAATGTGTACGTGGCAATTCTCTCTCTTTGTGATATATTTTAAGGTGACGCACGTCTAGTTTTACATGGTATCAGAAAGTCTGATTATGATGTCTGGCTACCTGTTTATATTTAGTTCATGCTCCAAATGAATTTGAGTATGATGTGATGTTTTAAATCTACCACATCGCTTGAAGATTAAGTTTTGTGGCTCTCATGCGAGACAATCATATTCTCCTTTTGATGCACATTTTGGGGTGAGTTATGCATGTTTTAGAAGGTGCGAAAGTCATATTATGATGTTGAGTCACTTGTTGATATTTACTTCACACTCCGAATACATTTAAACGTGAAATTAAGAGTGAATTAGATGTCACATCGCTTGAGGTTTGAGCTTTATAGCTTATATGTTAGACTATCTTCTCCTTTTGAAATACTATACTACAAACAAAATTAATATAATCACAACAAACAAACAAATAAACAAAATATATCCAAGATTAGTATGGTTTTAGTTTTGAATCAAACATCTACATATATTCTTGGACAATCCTTAATTAAACATAGGCCCACTTCTTCTCAATTATTTTGATTATGGAGTTGGGAGTTATGTCTCTTTCATTAATGCTTTGAGAAAATCAGCAAAGTGAAAGCAATTACATATATGGGTAAAATAGTTTGTGCTTTACAAAATTTTGAATATTCCCTTTTTTCTCTTTCCTTTGAATATTTGATTCATATTGTATAGAATGTTTATTTCTTTTCTTTGCTCTTTCAATCTTCTAAAACAGCTTAGGGTATTTTCAAAATTGTGCATTATCTTATATGTTAAGTATATATGATTAGCAAGTTAGCAACGCAGGTTGAGCAAGTTGGAAGAGAACGCGGTTCAAATCCCATGAAATGCACTTGTTGGGAGGAGTGATAAGCCTTAACTATGATTAAGCCCCGAACAACAATATCTCAATGAAGATACTTGTAAATATTAAAAAAAAAATATATATGATTAGCGATCGGTGAGATGTGTCATTACTTTAAATAATTCACTATAGTTGATTTTAGAATTGCTTTCCGCCTAACTATAAACTATTTCTTGTATGCTTTATTAAAAAGCATGCTCTCGTATACTTATTACAACAACATTTCGAACTTGTCCTTCATGATCTATTTATTATTGATATAACACATACATTCTCATTAGATTTGGGCATTAACCCGCCAGCCCGCGAGGCCCGTCTTTCATGGGCCGAGTTTGGACAAATTAATTAAAGGTCCGGTCCGGCCCAAACCCGAAGAGGCCCGAAAAAAGTATGGGATGGACTAGGTTTTAGTCCTAAAACCCAAGCCCAGTCCGGATTACTAAATAAATATATTAAATAAATGTATATTTATTATTTATATTAATAATAATTATTAAAATTTTTAAAATTTTTTATAAAATTTAGCTTCAAAACTCAATTTTGTGACTTACATCAAAATTTTGGTTACAATCATTTAATTATAATAATTTTTTTACTAAAAAATATGTTAATTTTTTAATTATATATAATAATTGATAAGCCCACGGGATTTGATTATTTCATAAAGGCATGGCCAGCCCAAGCTCGACTTCTATTTTTTATGGGTTGGGTCGGGCTTGAGCTACTTATTTTTTAAATAGGCCATTGAGCCCGATCCAAATTCAGTCCATCCTAACCCATGCCCAGATCTAGTTCTCATCAAAATAATTATATTAGGACTTAATTACAATAAAATTTATTATCACTTTTTGTAAATAAATTTAATAAAATTCGAATCTGAATCTCTTCCTACAAACTCAATTAGCCCGGGATACTAGTCGAGCCCTATAACACAATGTAGATATGCATGCAAAGAACTATTTCCTAAAAAAGACGAAATCAGCCAGAAACGGCTGCAAGCTTTCACACACATGAATTTTATACATATTTTTTTTTTGTTGATAGAAGTTTGAGTAAACAATGGACATAGGAATCTATGCAGTATAAGTACAAATTATGGAATACGTGGATACTTTTAGGTCCCGACATTTCAGAATCTCAGACTGAATTAGAAATATGGGCTCTCGTTATTAAATTTTCTTTTGGGGTTATTACAAAAATTCTAAAAAAAATCAAAATAATTTAATAAGATCATAAATAATTTACAAATTTATAAAAACATGGATAAATAATTACAAAAATACAGTCTGATTTTTATCTTGTAATCGTCTGGTATTTATCTGATAAATATTTAGTAATCATTTGGTAGTTATCAGGTCAGACCGTCTTCATGTAATTATTTTCTTTTATTTTTGTTAATTTGTAAATTGTTTATGGTTGGACAATAGATATGTAAATAATTTAACTTAATAGTCAATTTTGTAAATATATTAGTGAGACATGTATATTTTTAACAATTTCCTTTTTTTTATAAAATTGAAATATATTTTAATAAATACTAAATAAAAACTATTTCAAAGTTTAATTTTAAGTTCCTTAAAATTTATATATACATATATATGCAAAATACAAAATTACGGGCCCCTTTATAGTCGTGCGCCCTAGGTCGTCGCACCTTTAGCCTATGCCCATGTGGTGGGGCAGAGCAAATTCGGTTTGGTTCAAAAACCAAACCAAACCGAACCGAATCAAAAATCATTAAGGGAGGAACCAAAAACCAAACCGAAATAGTTTGGTTTGGTTCGATTTGGTTCAATTTTTCGGTTTGGTTGGACTTTCTTCTTTTTTGTTCTGTAATTCCAAAAACCAAACCGAAACTGAACCGAAAATAGCAAATTTCATAAACCAAAACTGAACCAAATATATTTGGTTCGATTTGATTTAGTTTGGTTCAGTTCGATTTTTCGGTTTTCATTCGGTTTTTTGTTTTTTCTCTGCCAAGGGCCGGCCCTGAATTATAGTTTAAGTATAAGCAGAAGATAAAAGAGGAATAGGGGAAAACAAAGAAAAGAAAGAAAAAGGGAAATTGGTGAGTTTCAATAAAGAGAAATGAAGGAATAAAACAAGTCTTCGAGGTTTGATTTTGACCTACTTTTTTCCTTTATTAATTTTTTCCTTTTCTGCGGCTGGCTGCTATTTTAAATCAAAAACCTTTAATCTCTTTAATGTCTATCTCAAAAACAACACAAGTGTAGTGTTTATAAATAAGCATATATGTAAATGAATGCAATGTAATAATTAGAGTTAAACAAAAAACGAATCTGGAGTCCATTCTCTCGGAGAAGGGTAAAGAAATGAGAGGCAAACTGTAAAGAAGAACAAAGGCAAGTGGTGCTGATTCGATTCTCTCTTTGGGAATCACACCCATATTATACCATGCACCTACAAAACTCTTAGATACTAGTGTTTCCACTTTCTAGTTCGAAAACCTAAACTCGTGTCATATTTAGCGTTTCTCAGTCCACGGTTGCATTTCCGGCCCCTTCTTTTGTTTCCTTTTCTGTATATATAAGGTATAATTTAATTGGCAATGTAGTTTAAATATGTAGCAGAAAGCTATGTTTGAATATCAGCAGAAAGGTGTAAAGAGCTTTGACTATGACCACACTTGAACTTAGTAAAATTAATACATCCACGTAATGTGGTGGGAATGATCAAGGATCAATTTCTAACAAACTCCTTTCAAAAAAAGAAATTCAAACAAACAAAACACATTTCTAAAAATTGTCATGAACCGTTTTACCCAAAAGCTTAAGTTGTTAGGTAAAGCTCAATCGTTCTATTTATATTATTCTTGACACTGCCCCGCACGCGACTGCTCACTGGGCTTGAAGCAAGTATTACACAGACCCATTTCGCTCTGTGTTGCAATATAATTCAACAAATGAAGCTGCCAGGATTCGAACCTTCAACCTTAAACTGCTCTAATACCATGTCATGAAATCGTTCGACCCAAAAGTTTAAGCTGTTAAATAACGCCCGATCATAATATTTATATTATTCCCGACAAATTAAGGCTCATTTTATTGAAGGGGTCCATATTGGTATTGTTGTCCAAGGTCAAAAGTTATTACCCTCAGATAAGCTTTTCGAGACAACATACCCAAGACTTAAAAAAAATAATTGCTTGTACAGTCTAAAAGCATTACTACAAAAAAAAAAAGTAACCAAAATTCACCTGTAAGAATCCAAACTTTCTCAATAATTATGTAATTACTGCAAATTGATTAGCCAGACAAGATTTCATTCTTATAAATGATGCACAGTATTTCATTAAAATTACATTATAGACTACAAACAAAGGGAATCCTCCCCTACAGTCAAATAAACAGTCCAATGCTCCATTAGATGGGGGCACAACAGAAAAGAAACCAAAATTACATAGAAATATATACACATACTGCATAACTGAGTCCATCGCAGGCTCGCCCAAGATGCTCCATGAGACTCATTAGCTACTACCAGAATTTTGCTAACCCGGGATTATAAGAGCCCAACACATTGCAAAATTTTATCTGGGTTCAAGTCATTAGTATCAAATTATTCAACATAACTAGGCAAAAATAGGGAAATAATTCAAACATCAGAATATTCGACTTACCAAATGCTGACGAGCTAAATTTATAGTCCATCATGACCCGATTCTGCTTCGGCTGCCAGAAGAGCCGCTACTACCAACAGGCCTGGCACTACGTGATACATAGGATGGAGCATGGCGGGGAGATCTTGAAGCTGGCTCACTCACTCTCAAAGCTTCGGTCTCTAAACTCTTAGCTTCATCAGTGAGCATCGCTAACTGTTCAAAACAAAAAAGCCTCCATCAAGATATAAAATATAATAGGCCTAACACATAACCAGCCCCCTGAACTCTGCTTGGATAGCCGACTGCCCCTCTGACCTCTACAAACGCACATCGTTGCCCATTGAACTTGCAAAAGGTAAACCGGTCCACTACGCTCCATGAATGCCACATGTCGGCTTCTAGTTGGTTTGACTTTTCAAAAGATGTCATTCTTCCAATTTTTCTCTCTCCAACCAGAAGTTGATATGTTGCGTTAAGGGGGGCAAATTAATGCACTTTTTGCAAGTTTTAGGGGCTACAGGGTGTGTTTAAAAGGTCAGGGTCAAGGTCAAGGGGGCAGTCGGCTATTTGGTTCAAGTTCAGGGGAATAGCAATGGGTTTGGCCAATACAATATGTTTAGCATATGCGAATGACTAACAGCATAATCGATTATACTGCTCAAAACTTCAGGGAAAAGATGCAAAATGTATATTATGCTGTTTTTTTTTTTTTAAAAATTGCCTCATATGGGCTTACAATAATAACAAAGGAAAACCTTATCCCACCCCGCCCAAGTGTGGACTCGAACCTGCGACCTCTAGGATCACAGCTTCAAGGCTCAACCACTAGACCAAGCCTTTACCACAAAACAAAAGACAATTTGTGAGTTGCTAAGGATTAAAAAAATGGAAACTAGGGAAAGGTACACAAAGTTGGAAAAAAAAAAGAGGCGATCACAATGTAATAGTTGACAGGATGGTTTCAAAATCCCGTATAATTGAATTAAAATAGATTTCATAACATAACTAAAATAAACTATAGGGTGAAAAAAATTCAAAATATAACATATATCGAGTTCCATTCATACCCGTATTTCATTCTCTCTCAAGCAATCTTGGAGTGCACTTATGGCAGGACTTAAACTGGACATGTTGCAAAGGAAGCATGTAATTACTAACTGAAAGCAACAACACACTTTATAAGGACAAAATCCGAAAGAGAGATGGTTCTAACCAGTACTCAATCAATTTGCACATTGAAGCTTGGTATGTGGCTGTGTGATGTATGAAGGTGAGCGGATGCACTTTTCCATCCCTAAGAAAAGTTAGGGTATCTGTAAGACTACATATACAAAATGCTTAATACATCAGTAACTCCTCCAATTTGTCTCATTCCTCCCACTGCCGCCTGGACTTTAAAAGATCTTTATAGCTCACTCAACTTTCAAAAAGTGCAACAATTTGTCCCCTTTAACGCCACATGTCAGCTTCTGGTTGGTTTGACTTTTCATATGCCATTTTTCTAATAGTTCTTTCTCCAATCAAAAGCTGACACGTGGCATTAAGTGGGGACAAAATGGTGAACTTTTTTGCCTAGGTGAGGGAGTTACGGGGGCCTTTTCAAAGTTCAGGAGGGCAACTGGAATCGGACAAGTTGTAGGAGCCACTTAAGCATTAATACTATATTAAATTATATAAAAAGAAAAATGGATACAGTATATCACAAGGATCACCTCAAATTTTGTAAGATAGCTTGGTTATATGCCCCTCGCTCCTCTTCATACAACACTCGTTGCAAATCGGTAAACGATGTAAGAGGTGAATCCAGATTAAGCAGAGTCCAGGAAGGCAAAACACCTAGAGGGATTTCTTTTCTAATGTATTCCGCACCACTGTTGACCAAAACCAATTTGAAGAAAACAGTCGGAACGAAATGATGAAGAACATACTCGATCGAGCAATATTAGCATACCTCATGTCCAAATTAGAGCGATGCATAGCTTCTTGCATACTTTCTGTCATATCCATTGGATCTAAATCAACAAATGTGCTATCTGAATTGCCAGTGCGATAGCCTCCTCCCGTTCTCTCTCTTCCGACATAGTTGGCATCAGCATTTGCAAAGTAATCGCCCAATTCCAAGGATCTTTGTCCACCCTGTTAAGCATATACAGAACACTCAGGGCATACACAAACAAAGTAGAAACAGTATCATCCTAAAGATTTGATCCACAAAAATATAAAAAGCCAAACAATAAATATATTATCAGAACATCTAAAAGCATATCGTATGAACAGTTTGATGATATAATCTTCACAAAATCTATACCAATGTCTGAAATCACGTTCAATGCAATCAGAGAACCGAGTAGCTTTATATTGAGTTTAGGAATAAACCTTTTAAGTAGTTCCTAACTAGTAGCACAGCTCAACACAGCCGCATTCATGATATCTAACTTAAAAACTGTCAACTGTCAACAAGCTACCAAATTTCCCACACAGCAATTAAAAGTTCCTTTCAAGTTTTCACTACCCAAATACAGTATTTCACAACCCAAATACAGTATTTCACATTTCCACTTCTGAAAATGGGAAACTCTGTTAGATATCAGAGGCGCAAGTAGGATATAAGCATGTACATGTAAATAACAGCATTAGCGAGTTGTAAACAGTTAGTTACAAGTCATTGTACTTCAATGCCACGTTGGCAGCTAAATTCCATAAATAAGCTGTAACCGAGATACAATGGGATATGAAAAATACAACAGAATTCTCTTTCTCTTCATCTCTCTCTCTCTCTAATCCCTAATTCTTCTTCTTCTCCGATCAAATTCACCACCGAGCCTAACATTGGTATCAAAGCTCCGATCCTCTGACCGGAATTAATGGCAGCCACTAAGAAAATCGAAGTAATCGAGAGTCAGATCGAAGCCTTAACGGCGGCAATCAACGAAAGGAATGAGAAAATCCAGGAAAGATTCGAAGCCTGGGAATCAAGGATGAATGCTCAAGAGAAGGGCCAAAATGAGGCGATCCAAAGGATGAATGACACCTTGAGTACGGTGGTCCACGAACTCAAGCTGTTAAGCCAAAAAGGGCCGCGAGATTCCAGCTCCAACTCCGATTCCTCGAAATGACCCCAAAATCACCAGAAATCGTCGGAAAACACTTACAGCCAAGGTTATCGCGGAATTATGAGCGGCGGGCCAAGATTTCAGCACACAGTCGATTCACAATATCCCAAACAGAGTTACTTCGGTAAACTCTTACCAAGGTGTGAGTTACAGCGATTTGATGGCGAAAACGTCGAATCGTGGGTCGAGAAATGCCGGAAATACTTCCAGATCTTTGAAGTGCCGGAGGAAAGGCAAGTGGAGTTAGCCGGACTGTTTTTAGAAGGAAAGGCGGAGCGATGGTTCAAGAATTGGAACCCTAATCACCTTGGAGCGCCGTGGGAGATGTTCGAGGAAGAGGCGATTTTGCGATTCAGGGAGGCAACTATTGGAGAAACTGTTGAGCAGTTTAGCAAGTTGAGTCAAACTACAACTGTACTGCAATTCCAAGAACAATTCGAGGAATTGAAACTCAAGATGGAAAAAGAACATCCTGATCTTTCGGAATCTTTTTACGTTAAGAGCTTCGTTGCAGGCCTCAAACCTGAATGGCGATCCGCAGTGAGAGCACACGAGCTTGAGGATCTCTACACTGCAATTAAACAGGCGAAATTTCAGGAGCAGGTAGTTAAGGAGCTAATCGAAGTAGTTAAGCCAAGATCCAACCCTAAACCCTTCAACTCTTCAAAACCACCTTGGGTTGCTAGTAGTCCTGCTGCTAGGAGCTACAATCCAAATCCTCAAAAAACCCTTGAAAACACCCAACCTAACACCTCGACCCAGTTCAAAAAAACCCCCGGTCTCTGCTGGAAATGTGGGGACAGATATCAGCCTGGCCATCAGTGCAAGAGGCTGATGAAGATCAGTGGGCCGGAGGAGATGGAGGAAATTCTGTCCGGTATGGGGGAGTTGGAGGAGGAAACTGAAGAATCTGCAGAAGAGACAGAACCTATACAAGTCTCTATAAACGCACTTGAAGGGGGACTAACTGCTACAACTATGAAGTTGAAGGGAACTCTGAATAAGAAACCTGTGATGATATTGATTGACAGCGGGAGCACCCACAGTTTTCTTGATGTTAAATTGGCAAATTCATGTAAGTTGCCATTAACCCCCATAATTCCTGTGCCTGTAACCGTGGCTGATGGCAGGCAACTGTCTGTATCATTCAAGTGTAGTAATTGCAATTGGAGTATGCAGAGTTCCAAATTTACCTTCACCTTAAGGATCCTTGAATTAGGGGACTATGATATGATTCTGGGAGTTGATTGGATGCAGAGACATAGTCCTATTACCTTTGATTTCAAGGAAAACAGATTGTTGATTAATAAGGATGGAAAGCCAGTAGAGTTGCATGGAATGAAGGAAGAGATGGCATTGAAAATGGTCTCTATGAAATCCATGAACAAGTTAATAAGCAAGGGTTGGAAGGGAGTGACTTCCAAACTGTTTCTGATGATTTCTTCTGTTGAAAACCAATCCCCTAACCTAACCCAACACACAAATACACCTTCCTCAGAACCCATACAAACCTTACTCTCAAAATACAATCACCTATTCCAAAACCCCACTAAACTACCGCCCACCCGAACCCATGACCATTCCATCCCGCTTAAACCTGGCACTGAACCAATTAATGTCAGGCCCTATAAGTACTCTTTCCAACAGAAGAATGAGATTGAGAAATTAGTAGAGGAGATGTTGAAGGAAGGTGTAATCAGAACAAGTCATAGTCCCTATGCCAGTCCAGTTCTTTTAGTCAAGAAAAAGGATGGAACCTGGAGATTTTGTGTGGATTTCAGAGAGCTAAACAAGGCAACTGTAAAAGACAAATTTCCAATTCCAGTCATTCAGGAGTTGATTGACGAGTTTAACGGGGCTGTATGGTTTTCGAAAATCGATTTAAGGGCTGGTTACCATCAGATCCGAATGTCTGAATGGGATATACCGAAAACAGCATTTAGGACTCACACAGGGCATTTTGAGTTCACTGTGATGCCTTTTGGGTTGACAAATGCGCCTGCCACCTTTCAATCGTTAATGAATAGTGTATTTGGCCCACACTTAAGGAATTTTGTACTAGTCTTTTTTGATGACATACTGATATATAGTCAGTCAATGGAGCTACATTTGAGCCACCTAGAAACGGTTTTCAAATTGTTAGAGGAGAATAAGCTGTTAGCCAAACTTTCTAAATGTGAATTTGGGGTGAAGGAAGTAGTTTATTTGGGCCATGTGATATCCGGTAAAGGTGTGGCTACTGATCCAGAAAAGATAGCAGCTATGGTTCATTGGCCATTTCCAAAGACTATCAAAGGATTGAGGGGATTTCTTGGTTTAACTGGTTACTACAGGAGGTTCATTAAAGATTATGGGGTAATTTGTAGGCCACTCCATGATATGTTAAAGAAGGAGCAGTTTGTGTGGACAGAAGAGGCCAGAGAGGCTTTTGTTAGGCTAAAGAGGATCATGACTGAAGCACCTGTGTTAGCACTGCCGGATTTCAGCAAACCTTTTGTGGTGGAGTGCGATGCAAGTGGAGGTGGCGTGGGTGCTGTCCTCATGCAGGATCAAAGGCCACTTTGTTTCCTGTCTAAACCATTATGCCCAAGAAATCGGGGGTTATCAGCTTATGAGAGGGAGTTGATAGCCCTATTTCATGCAGTAACAGCTTGGAGACATTATTTGGAAGTGGCACCATTCTTAATCCGGACAGATCATCAGAGTCTTAAATTTCTGCTGGATCAGAAGCTACATACTGCGCTACAACAAAAAGGGATTGTTAAACTCTTGGGGTTACAATATACTATAGAGTACAAGAAAGGGATAGAAAACAGAGTAGCTGATGCTTTGTCAAGACAACCGGAAGACAAGATCCAAATTATGGCAATCTCTACTATTGTCCCAACTTGGATGACTGAGGTTCAGGATTCCTATGTGGGGGATCCAGTAGCGGAAGAGTGGCTACAAGCCTTATTAATTCACCAACCACCAACAGGGGACTACACGGTAAAAAATGGACTGCTCTATTACAAGGACAGACTTTACATTGGAGCTACTCTGAAATTGCAGGAGAAACTAATTGCAGCTTGTCATGATGCAGCTTGGGGGGGCCATTCTGGGGTTAAATGGACACTAATGAAGCTGCAAACCCACTTCTACTGGCCAAAGATGGCCCAGATGGTTAAATCATGGGTGGAAAACTGTGAAGTGTGCTTACGTTGTAAAGCTGAAAACTGTGCTTCCCCAGGTTTACTTCAACCCTTACCAATCCCACAAGGGGCATGGCAGGATGTTTCCATGGACTTTGTGGAAAAATTACCTAAATCTGGGGGACATGACGCTATTTTAGTGGTAATTGACCGATTCACGAAATATGGTCATTTCATACCTCTATCACACCCTTTCTCGGCAACTACGGTAGCTAAGGTCTTCTTAGATAACATCCTTAAGCTGCACGGCCTACCTAAAACAATAGTTTCAGACAGAGATAGAATTTTCACTGGGAATTTTTGGAAGGAGCTAATGGGCAAGCTGGGTTCGAAATTGCTATATAGCAGTGCTTATCACCCCCAAACGGATGGACAAACTGAGAGATTGAACCAGTGCCTTGAAGCCTATTTGCGAAGTATGTGCTTCTTGACTCCTAGGAAGTGGTCTAATTGGCTATGTTTGGCTGAGTTCTGGTACAATTGCACTTGGCAAGTCTCTATAGCCATGACTCCGTTTCAAGCGCTCTATGGGCAGAAACCGAATATGCCAGGCTTATTTGGAGGGGTGTCCACTGTAGGTGCAGTGGAAGACATTTTGCAGACACGCGAAGAGACGAATACTGCCCTTAAGGATGCCCTCGCTAAGGCACAAAACCGAATGCGCCAGTATGCAGACAAGCGCAGGACTGATAGGGAATTCGCAGTGGGTGACTGGGTTTTTGTCAAGCTCCAGCCTTATCGGCAGAAGTCAGTCGCATTTCGCTCTTGCCAGAAGTTGAGTGCTCGCTATTATGGGCCCTTTCAGGTACAACAGAGGATTGGCAAAGTGGCATATCAACTGATTTTACCACCATCTTCAAAAATTCATCCTGTTTTCCATGTTTCACTGCTCAAAAAGAACCCATCTGCTGGCGTTCCTATTATCTCCACAATGCCACCAATCGACGATGGTTTAATAGCATTGGAACCTCACAAGATAGTGAATGATAGACACGTAACGATCGATGGGAAGGAAGTTCATCAGCTACTGATACAATGGAAAGGGCTCCCTACCATAGATGCAACATGGGAAGATATTCTACTATTCAGCAAACAGTTCCCTGCGTTCTACAATTCTTGGGGTCAAGAATTCGCTAGAGGGGGAGGTATTGTTAGATATCAGAGGCGCAAGTAGGATATAAGCATGTACATGTAAATAACAGCATTAGCGAGTTGTAAACAGTTAGTTACAAGTCATTGTACTTCAATGCCACGTTGGCAGCTAAATTCCATAAATAAGCTGTAACCGAGATACAATGGGATATGAAAAATACAACAGAATTCTCTTTCTCTCTCTTCATCTCTCTCTCTCTCTAATCCCTAATTCTTCTTCTTCTCTGATCAAATTCACCACCGAGCCTAACAAACTCCACCCAAGAATTTCACATCATTCTGCCAATCCCAGCATATATGATGTGAAATCTAGTTACAAAGCTAGTTACATGCCAACTACCCAAGTAGGTACAAAGCAAGTTACATGCCAACTACAGCAGCAGAAGTGACAATATATTTTATGCCTTTGGCCCTATTGTTTACCAAGTATAAAGGAAAATAGACAGAAATATAAGGACTGACAGTGATTCCATAAAACAGCAAGGGTGCTCAAGATTAAAACCCCCTCGTCTTACACACTTATTGATATGCCAAGCATAAAGACCAATAAATCCAACCTTTTATTTCATCTCTTTGAATCGACTGTAGCATAAAAGTACTGTAGCAATCCAAAGTCATGGAAATCAAATTTTTTACCTTACTTGACCTTGGAGCTGTCCTTGAATCAGCAGTGTCAAGTTCAGGGCTATCCAACCTTGCAGAACCAGATTTCGCAGAAGCGGTTTCTGAAGTACTTAAAGATGATTCAACATCTATGTAACTTTTATTTACAGTTGACACATTGACGGGTCTGATTATGTTATTCTGCTTCCCATCAGAAGACTGAAAAGCGATGACCTGGATTCTTCCAACCTGAAATTCATCATATCCAGTTATGGCCATCATGAAAATAATTTGCAATAAAATAACTACGCAGAATACACCTAAATTGGACCTTATTTACGTCTTCACTGAAACAGGAAAATATTAGCCCAATAAACCCGGGATCTAGAAGTTGGTACATTGCTTGAGTCCTTACGTCTACAAAAGGTAGGAGAAATTCGTTACTTCAAATTCCTATTATCAAATTATGACAAGTATAGCATCAATAACTTCAAATGGAAAACAAACAAATGGTTCATTATTGCACACCAGTCTATCTTTATCACAAAATAATGAAACATAGTACAGGAAAAATGAGCCTTTCATGATCAGAAGACTACCAAAATGCAATAAAAAGTTTTTTGTCCAATCTGAGAAACTTAGGGGAAAATAAAAAACTTACCAACATGAGAAGGTAAAACAGTGATATGAGGATGCGAATGATACCACCCAATCACCCTTGTTGTCCGTCCTGTGGACACAGTCATTCTGTGTTTTACAGTTAAGAATACAACCATACCATCAATTCTCACCACAATATGCATTATACGACAGCCAAGTGATACTTGCCATTGTAAGTAACAATGTAGTTATACAACAAATGCTGTCAAAATCTAAACCTCGATATACATGATGACAGATCCTACAAACTAAAAGATGGAATCTTTACTTATAACCTCAATATAAAAGATGACAGATCCTAGATTTGTGAAGATAAGGTTTCATTTCTTGTCATTCTTAAAGGTAAAAAATTCAATTTTTCTTTCTTCATTCACTTTATAGAAAAAGGCTGAAGTTTAAGAGGGAAAAAAGAAAAACGGAAACAAAATTAAACAAATTGGAAAACAAAAGTAAACAAGGAAAGAAGTAAGGATATCTCAGCCTGAGCTGATGCAGCAGCTAACTGTTCCGGATTTGTCTCTACACGGTCTTTTCGCCTATCAGATCTTGATTGAGGCGATGCTCCCCAAATTATTGCAGTCACACTCCCATTTTTTGAGTACTGAAATTTTCAACATTAGGTCAAACCATTAAATATGAAAATCACATTTTCATCCAACACACTAGCATGCATTAAAGAACAAGCCCATTCAAATAATGCAATTATCCATAATTTAAGATCCTAAACAGACGAAAAGAAAGGACATTAACATAGGTGGAAATTGATAGAAGAAAATAGGTTTCATAAAAGACAGGAAACTACTTGATAAACTCGTATGCAATGATAATTTTTTTCGAAAAACCAAGAACAGCTGAATGATGAATGAATTAGGAAACAACAAAAGACTATAACTGACAGCCTATTTACGAACATGGAAGAGCCCACTATATAGAAAAAGGAACAGGCAGCATTTTTTCATTTACAAATTTGGTAGTTTGCATAATATGCTGGAGAAGCATAGAAGAAGAAAACAAAGAATTTTAGCACATCCAAAACAGATATGGAACGTAAAATTGATGCTCTCAAGGTTATTCCTGTGTCAATTCAATTAAAGATCCTAATTTGCAGAAAAAGAAGCACATGGAATGGGAACAAGTGTCAGAATTAAGTATGATTTGTAGAAGAGAGAGAACTACTTGAAAAGCTCACTCTAATAGTAAAACTTCTAAGTTGCATACCTCGAACTGCTGATTTAGGTCACAAAAAAGAAGACTCGTGTGACTAATATTAATAAGAATTTTCACATATTTTACCGTATACACTTTTCTTATAAACGTACGCATAATTCACAATGTGGTATATTTCATGGCTCATACAAATTCTAAACACCATTGCAAAAATTCAGAGGCAGCATACAGCATAACAAAATATATTTTGGAAAAGGAAAGATGAGCAATATATTCCCTCTGTCCCAAAAGTGGTGTCATTTTAGCCAATTCTACCATGTAGGACTCCGATATTAAGATAGAACAAATTTCAAAATGCAAGTTAATAAAGTTACTTTCGTAAAAGAACATTATTTTGTACACTTGCATATTATTTCCTTAAATTGTGCATAGAATTCTAAAACAACATCTATTTTGGGACGGAGGGAATAGTTGACTGAGAATTCACTTAGCATGATTGAGAATTCTATTCAATCCCCAACTTTTGTAAAATGTGAAACAGCTTCTGAGCGTAATTTAGCTAACTTCAGAATCTCGCAATCATGTTGGACACGTATTGGAATCACAAAATCCCACTCAAATTATGAATCAAAACAACAGATATTACCCTAGACTTTTGCAACTTCCACGAGATAACAATGTCCCATCAAAACAGAGAAATCGGGAACAGCATCGTAGAAAAACCATTAACCAGAAGTTATACTTTTGTTGCTACAATTACAGGAACTATCCAGAGATACCAAAAATAAGAAACAGAATTGGATACCCATAAATGCTTAACATTCAGAAAACCTTGACAACGCGGAATTTCAAAATAAGAAACAAAATCGCATTGCTGAGGCACCATTACCAACTGTCCAATACCGTAAAATCTATAAAAGGAGACAAAACCAGAATTAAGAGAAGTAAATTTTTTAAGAGCTCCAGAAAAGCAAAAAACCTTGGTACCACAAACCCCATTTAAAACAAATTGGCACTACTTTTCAACTTTACACTGCAAGAAATCAATCCTATAATGCTCGGTACATCACACCGAACGTCAAGAAAACAACAGTGATTTATGGCATGACAATTGCAATTAACAGAAGCAGCCAACGCTAACCTTCTTAGTTTTACAAATCAGGATTTTCCAACAAAACTAGAATTTGTAAAACCTATCTAGGTCAAACGAAATCCGAAAAAAGTAGTAGTCTGGAGAAGCAAATTTTATGCAAAAAAACAAACTAATAAAATGGAACAATATTCAAACCCAAAAAATCAATTAGTCACACAAAACTAGCATAACTATGAAAGCTTACACTGGGTACAAGTCCAAAAACCTCTACTAAAAGAATCCAAAGACTGCAACTTTCAATCAAATTCAATACACAAGATTTCAAATGTTATGCAACAAACCCAATCCCAAACAATTTTCGCCCAAAATTTAAAGAAACAAGAAGTACCCGATTTCAATTTAACAGAAGCAAGAAAAAGAAATTGAATTGAAATTGAAATAAGGGAATAAAAAAGAAACAATCGGACCTCGATATCACCAAGAAGGAGGCCCATGATCTCCTCAGTTTCAGTGGACAATGCATGGGTGAGACATGTTAACCAGACATCCTCGGACATTTTCACACTTGTTAAAGACATTATTCGACGGATAGATGAAAGATTTGGCGGGTTTAAGGGTTTGGCTAGTTAGGGATGATTGAGAGTTGCGTTGTGTGCTTCTGTCTGTGTGGGTTTCAGAGAGACGGATCCCAAGAATATAATAAGGTACGGTAGGTAGTAGTTTATCTTCGTGTTACTCTCACATCGCACTCTTTCCATTTTTCCGGGATGATTACGATATTTTCTATTTCTCAAACTCTATTTTAATGGTTATATAATAGTTTTCTCCGATCATCTAACTCGTCTTTCATTCTTTTAGATTTAATAAAAGGAACATGAAAAATAGAAAAAGTCATTCATATGTATGAAAAACTTTTTTATATAAGCATTTTATTAAAATTAACCATCATGAGGGGTCTAATTATGTATTTTCGTGGTATCTAAATATTTAACTCTACATAATATAAAACAGTTTATTTAAAAAAAGTGAAGTCAATGGACCCCACCCCTTATCATATTGAATCGCATTTGGAGGTGAGGATTTTGGGAACGATGGGGAGGCTCTGACCTCATAATTGTCCTCGGTATTAGGGTTGAGCTAGCATCATTTTGAGTAAACATGTGATGCTCTATTATTGGAGTAGTCGAGGTACTCACTAAAACATAATTTGGCATGGTGAATGAACGGGGATTTGGAACAAAGGACTGAGGACCCCTTATTGGAGAAGTCACATAAACATCATTTAGATGCTCCAATATCAGAGTATTTGAGGTATTTTTAAAAACAACATTATGAGGCTGAGGCTAAGGTTGAGGCTCCATTGCGGTAACAAATCGAATTGTTCTCACAATCTCTGTCACAATTACTCCATTGAAAAATGGAGTCGACAATGTTATGTTATTCATGGACATGTATTCAGTTGCCCTTCGAACATCCACATCATCCAACGTAATGCTAGGGTTTTTTGAAACCCTTCTTTGGCTGAAACTAAATTGGTTGGAGCCATCATTTGCTATATTTTGTTGTAAACCAAAGGAGTGTCTACCTTCATTCACATTGCTTTGAACCAGAAGCCTAAGAAAATCATTCTCATTCTCAAGATCTTGAACTTGACTTGTGAGTGGAGCATTTCCACTGATGGAGCTAAATGAATAAGAGTTGTTTTGTCTAGCCATTTCAAATTAAAGCTATTAAAATTGACAAAGAAAAATATAAGAGTACTAGTAAAATGCTTGATAATTGATTGATGAAACTTCATGATTTTAAGTCAATTTATAATAATGCGGTATGAGATTCGTTGACCCTAGACAATAAAATAATTTATAATTTTCAGATACGTTAGAACCTATACATATTCCAATAGAAGACAAATAGATTGCCACAAAAACGCATAATTAATTAATGCTTTTGACTTCATTTGATATTGTGAGATTATATAATATCTCAAATTGTCATTTTATGGTAAAAACTTTAGTACCGTTTATATGGAAATTTTTTATCATTTTTTATTTAGGTGATATGACATTATAATTTTTTAATATTTTAAAAATTTTCTTTCTCTTTGACACTACAAATGTAATTTCAATATTATTTATATTAATGATGTCGCTTCGTACTTTTTGATCGTATTTATGATGTCAATAGTTCAGAATTTATGATATACAGTGTATGTTCTTTTATGGTTAAAAATGTTATATTTATTAATCTATAGATAAGTGGAATGTCTAATTACACTTGAGAATTTTTAATTTTCAAAGTAATATAACAAATATTATATTCTTTAACTTCTGTTAATGTAAGAAAAACAAAAAGAATCACCATACATTCAATATTTAAATAAAATCATTATAACATCTTTACTTGTAGATATGTATTTTAGTTTACTATTGTTAATGAAATACACATTTTATTACTCCTAAAATTCGACATATTTAATTAATTTTTCAAACGATAAACAATCATTTGTTTGTTAAAAAGATAAAGTTAGTTCAATTAAGTAAAATAGCAGTAGGACATTTTAGTAAATTTACATTAGGACATACGTATCTTTATTTGGTGTTAGGTAGAAGAGCTAGGAGGAAGAAATATTCACACATTCAATTCAATTTTACATCTACAGTCTCTTCAATTTGTCTACCAACCACTATCACTTCATATTAAATAATAAATTAATTAACCATATGGAGAGTAATTTTCTTGATTTTATTTCCATATTTATTTTTTATTTGTTGAATTTATTTAGATACTTATATCTAAGGACAACTAAACATTTCTTTAGTCCCAAAAGAATACTCCATAATTTATTTGGTGCATACGAAGTTGTAAAATAAATTACTTTTTTTTATAAAAAGGATTGTATTGATTTCAAAAAAGATGAGTAATATAAAATGGTGGTACCGAATGCCAAGTTCCTATTACCTCGGCCAAGAAAGCAACTCTAGCCATAGTATGTGCGATCACATTAGCGTTTCTATCCACTAGGCTATACAAACAGCTAACAAGACTTTTAGAAAGGAGAATACAATCTGAGATAATCAAATATATATATAAGAGAATTTGTTATTGTCACTAACTAGGCTATCAAGTAAAAGTTTATTTTATATTATTTTAACTATGACATGCGTATATTGTGAGTTCTTCATCCATAAATCCTCCTTTACCCATGAAGCATCCACTTCAAGTATGAAAATGCTATCCGAAAAATGTCCCGACTTTGCTCCAATAAAACTATACAAGCATTAACCGGAAAAGATTAAAACATTTATTTTATAATTTACCAAAATAAAACATTTATTTTTATATCCATTTCATCAAAATGAATGGAGAAGATGCTTTCAACCTTTTTTTCCTTCAACTCTCACACATTGATTATCTTAATTACTGAAAAAATCATTTTACAAAAGACTACAATCTCATTGAAATAATAAAATCATATATGTGAATAAAAAAATATTTATTAGGGATAATATAAAATGGAAAGTATGGATAATAGGTAGATTTGTTTATAACTATATAGATCTTGGGTCGGACTTTATCGAATTTCATAATAAATACGATTATTTAAATTCAGTCTAACGTACACTAAAACATTTCATTCTCAGGCTCAATAGCAACTATGTGGAAGTTCATCTATTAAAAAGTATATATATTTTCTTAATATTTACAAGTATCTTCATTAACATAATTTTATTCGGGCTTAGTCACAATTAAGACTCCTCACCCCTCCCAACAAGTGTATTTAATAGGATTCAAACATTGTTCTCCTCTAACTTATTCAACCTGCGTTGCCAACTGAGCTACACCTTGTTGGTATATTTTATTTTCTTTTTAAAACAAAAACAGTAAGCATGATACATACAATCAAACATGTATTACTTAGATAAATTTTATAGAAATATTATTAGTAAATTTAGAAATAGTTTACAGCAAAGTGACCTATTTAGGTAATGTGAGTCCATTTGGTTAATCTAGTAAACAAATTTTCCATTTGGTCCTTATGCTGGTTCATTTTCACCATGCATACATGTTAGACATTTAGTTTATGTTCCGTACAATTTGTAATTTTTTAAGTCCTCAGTTTAAAAGATATGTATGTCGTAGGGATAAAAAAAGTATATTGTATATACACGTTCAAACAAAAATGTTACTTTCTATCATATATATATATATATATATATATATATATATATATATATATATATATATATATATATATATATATATATATATATATATATATATATATATATATTACTCATTTAGTCTATATGTCACGTGTCAATACTTTAGGTCACTATTTCAGTGGACATGTACACAATATTATAGAGATACACATGTAAGAAAGGCTTAATACATTTAAACATTTTTATACTTGTCGCTAAAATTTTTCAGCCCCTTTAACTTATAAAAATTTTACCTAACTCACTCAACTTATTTAAAGCGTACTCCATAATAAAATAGAATATAACTCATATCTACTAGTGAAATATTTGTGTGTCTAAAATGGATAGGGAAGGATGAAGAGAAACCCTGTGAGTCTCAAAAATGGGTAAAAATAAGAACGGTGCCAGGTGGCAATTCCTTATTGGATATAGCTACCAGCGGAATTCTTTAAACGAACAGCAAAGAAACAAGGCTCCCTGTGAAAGGCACGTGGCACACAAGTGTCAAAACAACTGAACACGTGTCCATCCAACCGAATCCCCCAAACTATTATAAGTACCCAAGCACCGAACCCCTTCAACTTCATCACCAGCTTTCATACAACAATTTTCAGTTCATTTCTTATTCCGAAAACATGGCATCTCGCGGAGACGAAATTGGCGACGAGTTCGGAGCTTCTCATGGCCAAGCTTTCCGAGCCGGTCAAACCACTGGTCAAGCCCAGGTACATATATAAAACTATAAATATACAGTCCTAAATTTTATAACTACATAAAGAAATTTTAATATTTTTCAGAAAATATTGCAAATTTTATATAATTTTTTTAAATCAAATTTCATTAGGGCCCTTAGGACCGGGCCCTGTTATAATTGTAATTTGTAAGTTACATACTAGTGTATGATGTGCAGGAGAAGGGGAATAGGGCAATGGATACAATGAAAGATAAGGCGAGAGGCGCGAAAGATGCGACTGCTGAGAAGGCACAGCAGGCGAGGGAGAAGGCCGGAGAGGCGGCTGATGTAACCAGGGACAAAGCCTATGAAGGGAACGAGAAGACCAAGGGAGTGCTTTCACAGACAGGGGAGAAAGTGAAGAGCATGGCTCAGTCAACTGCTGATACTGTCAAAAGTGCCTTTGGAATGGCTGGCCATGAGGATGATGAAGATCTGACTGGAACTGGGACTGGGACTGGAACTGCCGGTACTGGAACTGGAACTGGAACTGGGTATCAGCGTACTACTGTCCGAAAGGAAACTAACTACTAGAGTTGTGTTGTGTATGAGCCCATGTGTATCATCAAAGTTATTAGTTGTTGAGATATGCTGTGGGTTCTTTTAAGGTTTGTTTAGTTTGAGGGTTGTTGTTGTCTTTGTGTCTTTGAATTGGGTCGTTTTCACTGCAAAATGCTTTGTATGTTGTGGTGGAGTTTGTTTTAGGGTTTGGATTTGGATCTCAAAGATGATGTATGCTTTTACCATCTGAGTTTCAAGTCTGTCTATTAATAAAAATACAGCTTATAGTTTCTGCTTTTGATTAACTTGTGTTTGTGAGAAATCTATTTCATTTCCATATCCATATGGTGGTCTCTCAATGTAAACGAAGACCAAACCACGTTAAAATGGGCTAAGCTTCTGTATAAAATGGAGGGGAATCCAACAACTATTCGGACACTGATCCATCCACCCTTAATGCTTATCTCTCTAGAAAATAAAATCTTTCTTTTCGTTTTTTTTGGAACCCATCTGGTTCACTGGAAATACGTTCAGATCCGACTCGGATCCAAAGCTCCGAATACGTCCGGATCGCGTACCTAACTGTGGTGCCAATAAAGATTTTTTGCATTCACTAGGACTCGAACTCGAAACCTTACTTGGGCGATACAAAGTCGCTTATCATTTGGACAAATCCTTAATGGTAAAAATCTTTCTTTTCATAACTAATGCTTTTTAACTTATAGGTGGCGTTTGATTTGCGGAAATCCTATTCCGTAGAATAGAATTAGAAATGAATGGAAAGATTTTAAATTTAGTAGAATATGTCTGGAATCCGTTAATGCACGGAAATTTTTTTCCTAGTTTATATACATTTCACCAGGATCGTCTTGGAGATTTTTTAGGCCCTGAGCAAAAACGAAACATGGGCTCTATATAATGAAAGTATGTTAAAAAATACGAATTCAAAATTTCACTTATAAACAACAACAAAAATTGTTAAATTAACATTATCATAAAAATTTCAATCCAACATACACAACTTTTTTTTAATTTAAAATTACATTCTCGATTTAAATTTAATTACATTCTCGATTTAAAATTTGAGAGCAATAATGCACTTGCTTTAAAATTTGTTCAGTAGCCTTTGGTGGCTACCACTTTCTTTAAAAATCGAGAAATGTGGTTTGTGAGTTCAGTCACCACAATCTACAAGATCTATAAAAAAAAGGCTCGTTCTTTCTAAAAAAATTATTTGATAAAAAAACTACTATTAAGATACAACTATCATAATCTCTATAATATATATTAATACAATTTAACTAATATTTATTGCTTTTTTTGAAATATAAAAGTATCTATCAAAACTTTACTCTCAATATGTAACACCAACTTTTACATTTGTAGTTAAAATAGTAAACATAAATTGAATACAATAATTGTGGCAAAGACTTAGTCTAGTGGTTGGGCCTTGAAGTTCTGATCCTAGAGGTTGCAGTTTCAAGTCCACACTCGGATGGGGTGGGATAAGAGTTTTTCTTTTTTTATTATTGTAAGTCCATACGAGATAAAAAAGTTTTAGAAAAATTAGATACAAAAATCCTTTGCTTGTGAGAAAATTAAAATGATTAATAAATCAATCAAATCTTGAAAAAGGAATTTCTTTAAAAAAAATTTACCTCATAAGGTTAAACTAAAATAAAATTGAAAAAACAACTATCAAAAAAGTTAATGTTAACTCATTACTAACTAATAGTAAAAAATGAAATTTAAAAATTATTGTAATTATTTTTCACTTTGAAGAACTTAAAATACAACCTAATATAATACAACTAAACTTTATTTAAATTTTAATATAATCTTAATTTCCCTTAATATGTAAATAAAGATAATTAAATTATACTTTAAATTATTATATTAAAAACTTTAAATAATTAGAAAGAAAATAATATAGATTTTAAAAGAAGTATTGTTGAAATTTTGTAGAATAACTTTTCGAGATATAAAAAAAATAGAATTAGGGGCCTTGAGGTTCTAAAAAAGTATTGTTGAATTTTTTTAGAACAACTTTTTGAAGGACAAAATGAGAGATATAAACAAAATAGAAAAAAGGGCCCTTAAGAATCCAACCTGGCATTTGGAAGCCTAACAACGTGCTCAAGCCACCAGAAGATTATGTCAATTGTGCAATTCTTCCTAACTATATATATATAAATATTTTTTAATAATCGTACTATATCGAAACTAAAATTTGGGGTTTTCGGAAAATTGAGGGTCCTGAGCGGTCGCTCAGCCTGCTCTCCCTAATAGGAGGCCCTGCATTTTACGGAAAAGCTATTTCTTTGTTTCAAGAATGATTAGCTTTTCCGTGAGATGTATATAAATTAAAAAAAACTTTTCCGCTTTTCTGTGAGATGTATATAAACTAAAAAAACTTTTCCGTTGGTCTATGGATTCTAGATGAATGATGTGTCATATTTGACATCTTTCCATACATTTCTATTTCTATTCCACATAATAGAATTTCCGTAAACCAAATAAGCTCGTACAGTTTAAGAGTTCCTAGTGTTTCTTATAATTAACTTACTTAAAGCTCCTAGTGTTTTTTAAAATTAACTTATAATTTAGCTTATAAGTAGTTGGATTGCTTCTTAAAATTGGATTGTAAGTAGGCTTGTTTGTGGGCTGGAATCGGACGGGCTTGGATAGGGTCCCAAATTCACCTTAAATATTTCTTGGGCTGGGTTCGGATTGACTTAAAAAAATATGCATATGTATTTTATCACTAAATATATTAAATTATAAATACTTGAGGTAAATTTTTTTATCTCAATAATATTACATTAAAATTTTACAAATAGGAATCTAACAAATAATTTTTATATTTTTTTAACTCAACAATTAAAAATATTACATTATATTAAATACGGGCCGAGCCGCCCATTGGGATTTGATCTCATCCCAACCCATATACCTTGCGGGCTTTAACGGGTTCGGGTCGAGTCGAACAAAATACAAATAATCATCTTCCAAATCCGACAATTTCATTGTAGACTTGGGGTTGGGCGGGCTATGAAACCCACGAACAGGTCTACTTATAAGCACCTTTTAAGTTATAGAAAGTGTTAAATGACTAAAATGGGCATGTCCTAAATATAAAATGAAGTGGGTAGATAAACATGGGCTACTTTTGAGAATTTAGAAAAATAATAAGGGTAGTAATATACTTTATTTGGTCAAATGGTAAAGCTAAAAACTCAATTTTTTTTTGGTAAGTTAAAAACTCCTTATTAAGTTCAAAGAAATAATTTTTATTTGTTGATAGTTGGGCTTAAAAGTTGCTTCTAAGTCTTTTTAAGTCAAATATAAGTTTTAACAAACACTTATATTACAAACTTATAAGCCAAAACAACTTATATGGAATGAGAAACATCAATGTGTTCAATAATAATACATCGAACATTCTCAAGTCCTTGCACTGATTGCCAGGCCTTGAACCCTTTTCTTGGAATAGGTATTAGATCCTATTTTGAGTTGCTTCAATCTAGTTCTCAAAGAATAATGTTCAGTTGTTATATATTTATTGGGACAAGACAATCTTAGTGCCTAAGGATTTAGAGATTAAACTGAACTGATCTCCTAATGCAAGTGATTATTGTGCTATGTTTGGATTTGGCTAAATTCTAGAGAGTATATATGAAAGAGAAGGAAATTAAAGGAAAGCAGTAGATCATCTTACAAAGACGTTGTTGATATATAAATAAACAGATATAGTCCTGATATATTTACTGTGGCACAAGGTAAAACATGCTTTTCAATTGATTCGTATTTGGTACAATATCCAATGCCGCCTAGAAACAATGAAGCATAACATATGGGAATGTTTCCATTTAATCAAAATTGCTCAGACCAAACAACGTTGATCCACATTTCACTGACAATGCCATCTTCCATGACATCACCACTCTTTTAGCTCGCTCTCTCCGGTACAACAAACTGATAAAAAGAAACTCAGAATTTGACAACAATTAATCACTCATATCATCACCTCCCTCAAGATCGCTTAGTCCACCAAATGATCCGTTTTCTTCTTCGGTTTCCATGGCCTCAGATTCTTCCTCTTCCTCTTCATCGCTTTCATTGTCCTCGTAAATTACCGGAATCACCTTTTCATCTTCCGATATATCTTCAACAACCTGCTCATACAATGCCACAACCACCACACAACGAATAAATACGTCGACAAACTACAAAAATGAGCAACGGTCAACTGTAAGAGACAACATACCCCTGAATAAAGCGAGTCCAGGCAACTTGATAGTTGAAGTGCTGGTTGGAGAGTTGCATTTCTAGCCTCAATTAGCTGTAGCATAATCAAATACAAATCAAATTATGATACGATCGAACGCCTAGTACACTAAGCACTGATATGCAATAAGCTTTACGAGGATCAAATATTCCCCTTTCATGATAAATACATTTCACCCGGTTAGGCTGAATAGATTCTGGAAGTTCTCATTACCTGATATAAAGAGTTCAAAGCAGCCAAAGAAGATTCCTGGGACATAATTTTACTTGCATGTTGAAGGAGTAAACTTCGTAACCATGGAAGAGCACATGCCAATATTGCTCCCCTGCAATATGATATTCAGCATATAAGCAACGAATTCCACTTCAATGCCAAACTTGAATAGATTTCACTACTTCCTACCACAGCCCTTATTTCCAGAAAAAATATATTATACAGGCCTTTTTGGTCCCTGTGATATAACTCATTTGCCTATTTGGTCCCTCTACTATTCATGTTACGCATTTGGTCCATATGCTAAGCAATCCGTTACCTTTTTTAACTATGTGCTATGCAACCATTACCCATTAAGTCCCTATAATATGCAATTTGTTACTTTTTTGGCCTTGCATTGTAGAATCTCTATTGATGTAGCTACGCTAACATGCACTTAAGGGGCCAAATAGGTAATAAATTGCATAGCACATGGACCAAATAGGTGACCTATAAACCGGAAGGATCAAATGGGTAGATGGATTATACCAACTTTAGTTTACCTTGAATCCATTATAGTAAGAAGAGAATGCAGAAGCTTGACAACATGAGTTGGACTAAGTTGTGAAATTGAATTGGCAATAACCTGTGAAACCAGAAATTTTTATGTTGAGTAATCGAAACTATGGGTAGTTTCATAGAACGCTAAAAACCATTTTTAATGAGAAACGGGGAAAACCTTGTCATCTTGGGTATACAAGCAATCTAATAGAAGGGTGCGATCTTCAGCATGCAATGCCTGTTTAAGAAGAACATTAACCGAGTCTGCGCTTGGGGGCTTTGTTTGAGGAGGTGATTCTTGTTCCTTCTGGCTACTGCTCTTATCTTGTAAATCCAAACTGGCAAGTTTTTCACCCATGGTTGGCTCGTTTAAATCATCTTCAACTAGAACACCGTTCATTGCCTCACCGTTATCTGTGCCAAACACCAATAGAGCAAACAAACAATCATTTGACATTTTGCTACAAAATATAGATTGACCGGTTTAAGGGAATTGAAAGAATTGTATTATGGTGTCATCTACAATTGAACAGATAAGGATAATATATTTGGTTTTGAATGATTCAGAGTTAAAATACTGTTTTTTTTAACTCCAGACCCTTTACATTAGTTTATTCTAACATGCATTCAATTTATGACGAGATCAAAGCTTTGTATTCAGTTGGACAAAATAATAGTTGAAGCATCCAAAACATACTGTAAATAAGCAGAAGGCATCTTCATGCATAAGCCAATAAATAATTCATTAACTCATAACATAGAATATAATTAACAGTTAGGTACATAGTAAATTATGGTAACCTAACCTCAATATAAGGCTAAAAACATAAACAGATACATAGAACTGCACTAAATCCAAGAGTTAATTCAAAGTAATAGTTTTTCATACCAGCATCAACGTCGACTTCGCCTGAAGGATCCATATCAGATGCACTCCGTTTCTTCTTTGTCTCTCTACCTGGAGTTGAGGCAACTTTTTTTCTTTCCAAAGCCAAATCAAGTGCATCTGTACAAAAAAAGCATATTCTCACATTATAAAAAAAGATATGGATGATGAACATGTGATTTACTGTTCTGAAGCTTCCTAGGGTATGCACGATAGAACGAAAAAGAGAAGAGGAAGCTAAATGAAGACAAAGGTATTATGCTAAGAAATTAATCTACAGATAGAATCCTAGTATATTGTGTATTTATGTGAAATAGGTAAGCTGAAATAACAAAGGGATCTACCCCTTTTGTTATGCACTACCTGGAATAGCAGCCCAATCTTGTTACTTCAACAGTTGAACATTATAAAAGAAGGAAAAAACTATTCAACTCGAGATTAGAGGCTCTCTCGGTCTCTCAAGCTCCAGTTTTCTCTCCGTCGGTTCTAA
This sequence comes from Euphorbia pulcherrima, assembly GCA_947683365.1. Classification (NCBI taxonomy): domain Eukaryota; kingdom Viridiplantae; phylum Streptophyta; class Magnoliopsida; order Malpighiales; family Euphorbiaceae; genus Euphorbia; species Euphorbia pulcherrima. Next base: position 15,293,044 of record CANTUS010000016.1, read on the forward strand.
AAAGAACCAAACAGAATCGTCAAGTGACAAGATTGCAATCTAGGTTTTCCAACATTTACCCAAGACAATTTTGTGAAACATAAAGTTTGAACTGCTTTGGTTTTAATCATTAGAAGGGGAAGAAGGCACTAGTGTCTATGACATAGCCAAAACAAAAACAGCACAAACAATCATCAAAATTGTAACACTAACACTAGAATGATATAACTTTACTTTTCATCTATCAAGTATCAACAAGCAACTAGTAACTACAAGGAGAAATTTGTCCATCCATCGTTCAACTAGTAACTACAATTATTAACTAGCAATACAGAAAAATGTGAAGAAAGAGAAGTTGATAAAATGCAGCATACCTTCTTTATCTGAAGCATACACAACTATGTTCTCCCCAAAATGACTAACATTCACTTCACTAAACCGCGGAGAATAAATGGAACCAAAAGCTATAAGAACAGTCAACCGTTCTTCCTCCGAATAACAAAATCTAGCAGCGAAAATTGAGATGTCACTTCTCTTGGAATGTTCATCCATCTGCTGGTCTGACTTTTTGTGACGTTCGACTGTGATTTTTGCTGGACTAATATCATCTTCTGCAATGGTTTTCAAGTTCCAAACATACACCACTCCAGAATCTGAAACTGCTAGAGCAGCAAGATGTCCTTTTTCGGTATAGGTATTATTGCATTTAATTGCTAACGCGGGATGTTCCATTGAAAGAACTAGCCCACGACTCACACTTTCAGATTTCAAATCGCAATTCCAAACATTAAGATTTTGCTCTCCAACACCTGATGTAACCATGGTCTCGGCATTATTCGATATAGCAATGTGCTGCACATGACCCTATATGATAAAACATAATTGAAGCATATCAACTTTAAACCATATAAACAACATAAGCATCCAATAATCCAGAGGATTTTCATGTACCAGGTCATTGGGCAGCCTCAAAAGCTCTTGTCCATCATCCAAGCTCAAAATTTGTGACTTACTGCTGACTAGAGCAAGCTTTGTCTCATCTGGTACATCGAAAGAACGAAACAGAGAGAGATCATTTATCAAATAGGAGGAACTGACTGAATAACATAACAGTAATTTAACCGATTTCTTTACCATTTGAAACAGCAATAGCAGAAATGGGCTTTTTGGATGCTTTGAACTGCTGTATTTGTTCTCCAGATTCAGTTTTCATCTCGCATACCTTCCCGTTCAAACCGATAATACGCAGCCTGCGACCTTTATTTGCAAAAACAAGACCAATGACCCCACTGCATGAGAAACATAACTTTTTCCATTTAGTTTATATTTCACTTAATTCAGAGAGAAGCAATGCCCCTATCGAAGCTTCTTTTCTCTTCAAATTTAACTTTGCATTAACTAGTATATACATATCCTTCAGAGTAGTACCATGTATGGTTTCTACAAAATTCCCACTTCATTTTACCAAACACATCAACATCAAAGAGGTGGATGTCTCCATCACTTGTGCCAAGTGCTACCACAACAGAATCTCCTTTTTTCTGCTTCGATCCCAAAAGTAATTTGAAAAATGATAAACACGCACCAATATACGCGAAAAAGAAAACTAAGCAAAATTGGAGGCAACGACAACAAAAATGCTATTATTGGGATTTTATACCTTCTTACCCACATAAGTGCATGCCATACATGAGTATTTTACGGTACTACTATCTGACCGCTTCCACTCAGCCAGTAGAGATGCATTGCCAGTATTCCATATCTTCAGAAAAATTGAAAAAGAAAACACTCAGCAATAAACATGTATTTAAGATAGATATGAGATAAACAGTTGTCACAATAATGTGCAGCAGAATCAAATAAGAAGCAAACACCTACAAAAAAATAGACATTTCAAACTCAGATTGCTTCCTAAAATTACATAATAGAACATTGGTAATATCCGCAGTAGTGCAAATAGATATACAACAGTGTTCGGCAAAAAAAAAAAACAATTTTCTTCCTAGGCCAAGAAGTATTCAGTTTGTAACTATCAATCCAATCCAAAATCTCATACTTTTCAATTAAAGATTGGCCTGATAAGAACCAACAGAGGAAATAATATATCTACAAATCAAATATCCGAAGGCAATATTTTGATTATAAATGGAGCTCTGAAGAAGGTTAATTACATATAGATACAGAGAGCTCACCTTAACAATTCCATCCGGGGACAAAACAGCAAAGTATTCACCTTCGAGAGTGAAACACGTGATCAGAGACTTGAATTCGTCGTTTTCCATTGAAGAGAATTTTCAGCTCCAAAATGGTTTCAGAAGGAAAACCAGTATAGGGAAGAAATTCAATGTAATTGGGGTTTAGGGTTTAGTAATAATAGGTATGGAACAGACTATAGTAGCTGGGTTAACAGACTTTGAGCTTGGGCTGGGCTTAATTTTTTTGTCACAAATGCTAAACGACGTCATTTGGCCAAATTAATAATATCATACAGTTCGATTCCTCTTTCACCCTTCCATCTCCAACTTCTATCTTCGCTCTCTTTAACTTTCTCCACCGCCGACCACCACCTCCGGTCCACTTCTTGTCTCCGGATACAGGTAGTCTTCCTTCACTTTTTTCTTTATTCGTTTTTCATTTATCTGATCGATTTATACACTTTGCTTACTTATGTTTCTTCAATAGATGAAACTCAAATTTACAAATTAGGGAGTCATTTTTTTCTTTCTTCGAGTTAATTTTATTAATTAATTGTGTTAGTTTTGAAATTTGGAAAGTTTATTGCTTAGTTATTTGATTATTTCATTTGATTTAATGCTTATACAGATACTGATTAAACTGGGTTAGAGATATAGCGTGGATTTGTTTAAATTTTGTTTTAGGGTCGTGAATTAAATTTATTTGATTTTAATGATGTGTTAAGAAAATCAAATATTGATATATTTGTTGTCAAGACTAAAAGAAATCGAATTCATCTCATTAACTTGATTTTAGATCAAATCTTGAGTTTTTTTTTTAATTTGCCTCATATGGGCTTGCAATAATAAGAAAGGAAAACCTAATCCCACCCCACCCGAGTGTGGACTCGAACCTGCGACCTCTGGGATCACAGCTTCAAGGCTCAACCACTAAACCAAGCCTTTGCCACAAAATAATCTTTGTTGTGATCAAATCTTGAGTTTTATTTTTGTGCTTTTCAAGAATTTGATATCTCAAAAGTTATCCTTATCATCTATTGGTTGTTCCTAAATCTACTACAGCATCCTTTGTTTGTCATGGAAATGAAAATAGAGATGGAGTTTTCTTTTCTTCTTTTGCAATTATATCTATCTAAACTTCTTTTTTGTTGTTTACCAATCTTAGTTTTATGCTGTACCGCTGAATTTGTATTAATTTAATGTTACTCTATTGGTCTTATCAGATAGCAGCATGGCCAAGGCTTTCTCGAATATTATCATGAAGGGCATAGCAGGTCTACCTGCAAGACAGTCCAGTAGAATTGTAAGAGCTAGGATTTTTTCACTTTTGAATCCATATATCTCGGAGTTGATAAATTTTAGGTGTTTTTTTCCTCTGAAAAAGATCTTTGTATTTGTTTAAGACTTGAATCTATTTTAATTTGAATTCTTTAATTTCTAATGTCCTTTCGTATATGCTTTTTTCATTGGGTTGAGTAATTTCTTTGATGAGGTTCTAGAAGTTTAACCAGTATTCATGCATTCTGGGACTGACTAGTTCCCAAAAAATGAATGTAAAATGTTGAGCCTACCCTAGGTGTGGAGCAGCTTGACCTCAAAATACTACTACTTACTAGTTACAACTTAGGGTCATTTTGGGAAAGTTGATGTCCCAGAAAGCTCCTCTCACTAGCTTTTCTTAGGACAACTATTTTATATCTTGGGAAAGCAATCTCAAACTGACCCCTAACTGCATCTGAATGACCCCATCAATTTTGAAATCTTTGAATGATCAAATGTCCTTGGGTATGCTGAATTTAGCAATTATGTACTAATCCATATATTTACATGAGGATTATAATTAATAATGGTCATGTTACTCTTTTGATGTTTTTTAGGTCTCCGGATCTTTTTATCATCAAGTACTAAACTTCACAACTACTGTGCCTAAAGATCCTGACACACATGAAGATTTTCAACCTACTAATAAAGTTGAAAGTTCTGGATTTTCTTTAAAAGATATTGTTGAACAGGTTTTTCTTTTCTATTACTTTTGTGAAACATGTATTGACCTTGCTATCCTTTGTTGGCCATGCTAATGTGTACATTTTTCTTCTGCAAGCTCTTTATTTCATTCTATTATATTCGGTACAGGATGTCAAGGAAAATCCAGTTATGGTTTACATGAAAGGGGTGCCTGATTTTCCTCAATGTGGATTCAGTGCTGCTGCAGTGAGAGTTCTGAAACATTATAGTAAGTATCTATATTTGCGTATATTTCTTGATAGCTAATGAACTACGAAGTTTGCTGACTTATGAATTATGTAACAAATTTGAAAATGATCTAGAATTCTTGCTATTGATAATCCTCAGAGAATCTCTGGCTTAATAAATCAGGTGAAAAGTGAGATTATCAAAATAGGAGGAATTTTTTTATCAAATCAGATATGTTACGTTTGTACTAGTTCATCTTCGTCTGAGGTAGATTTTAGAGTGGTCATCTGCTACAGATTATTTCTGAAACCCTAATTAGAGCATTGATTATGTATGTTATGTTGCAAAACATGGCTGGTTGCCTTAGAGCTAATGAAATGATGTCACATGGATAGAAAAGGTCTGTGTGAAGAATTTCTATTTTTAATATTGCTGTTATGCAATAAATGTTTCTTGGACATGTTTTTGGGATTCTCGTTAGCATCCTTTGGCAACTCTATATTGCAGTTTGTGATAATTAATTTACTAGTTCGTAGTTGACAACACATTCAAATCTACCTCCTATGATGCTAGGTGTTACTCGGAACTTGAAAATCAAAATTGATTTTGGCAGAAAGATAATATAAGATGTCTTGATATTTGTATCCGAATGTCTACTATGTTCTCTTTTTTCTTCTACTTGTTACCCTTGTTTAACTTATTGAAATTGCATAGCAAATGTCATTTTATTTTATCATCTTCCTATGAATAAAATGTAGATGCTCCTTTGAGTGCAAGAAATATTTTGGAAGATCCGGAGTTGAAAATGGCTGTAAAATCTTTCAGGTAAGTTTGTTGTGATCTTTCTCTTTGCAGTTGTTTGTTACTAAAGCATGATCAGAACATCATTTTTCCTTTTGGCTTTTGGGCAAACTGTCATTTGGTAATTGCTTTGTGGAATTGATATATTGAAATGTGTGTTGAGTCAGAATTTTGTGGAGCCTGGTATTGTTGTGTAATCTAGAACTGTCCTCACTTTGTTGAATTCTGGAAGATATGTGCATGCGGAATTTTTATGGGTTAAAGTAAATAACTGTTTTTCTCGGGTGGTTTCGGCATCTAATAATTATGTGCAATTTTACATATGTAGGAGAATATGAATGCTTCAGAGCTAAGATTCATTAGAGATATATCTTTGTTAGTAAATCACGAATACTTGGTTAGAGATTGGAATGCTTCATTCCTAAGATTGAGAGACTTCTCAATTAGCCAATTCTATGTTATTGTCGTTAATTCGTTATTCTAACTAGTGATAATCATAAACTTCTCTTTTTACATATTAATTGCAGGATATGATGTTATATTGTTTGGCTACTACAATCCATTTCATACTAACGAGTCAAATACACTCTTAGAATTATGTTACTGCATGTCATATCAACTATCAATATTCTATCAAGAAGCCTAAAAATTTGCCTTACTGGGAAACAGCTCAAAAGCAATTATATTTGCCATCCTCCCTTTGATTTTAAACTTTGGTTACATACTTTCAGGGGCATAGTCTTCCGTGGAGTGAACAGACTATTTGCTGAACATTTTTTATGTGCATATAATATCAATTTCTCACATACACCCCTTAAATTTATGCATAAATAGATGCACTTATTTATTGTAGGTTTTTCTTAGCCTCATTTGTAGTTTTTTTGAATGGTCACATTTTTTTGTGCAGCCATTGGCCTACTTTCCCACAAATTTTCATAAAGGGGGAGTTCATTGGTGGTTCAGATATAATTATGGATATGCACCGGGTTAGTTTATTATGAACGTATCTCAGAACTCGAGTTTTGACCTATAGAATGCTTCTGATTTGATCATGGTGCCTTTGCAGAGCGGTGAACTAAAACAGAAGCTCGAAGGTATTGCAGCCAATCAGAAGTCTGAATAGTTAAATACAGTGTTTGAAGAGAAGATAAGCTGTTACAAGCTTATACTCGAGGCGTAGTTGGTCGAACACTTAGTTAGCCTTCGACAATAATGTGACTCGGTTGTTCCATTTCATTTGCTCGTATCAATAGGGATGCATTTACTATCCATCATCTTGCAAGCAAAGAATTGAATCCTTCCCTAATATTATTCTCATTTTTAAGAACATTTTTTCATATGAAATCTGTCTAATTGGTATTGTTTAGGCCCTGGTGCTAGGCCATAGCTGAGATTCTATTGTGCTTTTTTGAAGTGAAAGATCTAATTTCTTTTTTAATAAAACATAATAATAGCTGTGTTTTAATTGTGTTTACGCTTTATTTATTTTTAAGCTGCGTTTTCTTTGTCAATATTGTGAGTGTAGTTAATCATAATTTCAATTTCTCGCTCAATTTTATATTATATTTTTATTAGTTATACAATACTTTTAACTTTATATTAAAGAGACGTAACTAAGTTACAAAATTATCAAAAATATATGGTTTAAGTTTCATATTTATTAAATTAATCAATTTTAAGTTTTCATTCTTCTCTTATACGTTTCATTTATTGTTCACATTATTCACGTTATTGTGTATCTGTTGATTTTTTTTTTTTTCATCTTATTTTGACATTATCTTTCAAACCGTTTATTTTTTTAACATGTCGCTTTAGAGTTTTTTGTTCGCCTCATTTTTATCTTCGAAATGTCATCCATTGTGATATACTTTTTCTAAAAAAAATTTCGGTTGTTCGATATCTGGTAAATACCAATTTCTTATATGAAAATTGCGAATTTGAAAAACTACCAGTTTCTTATATGAAAATTGTGAATACCAATTTCTTATCAGGTAAATATCAGTTTCTTATATGAAAATTGCGAATACCAGTTTCTTACTAGGTAAATACCAGTTTCTCATATGAAAATTACGAATTTAGAAAACTACCAGTTTCTTACCAGGTAAATACCAGATAACTATCAGATACGCAAAAAAAACGAAAATGCAAAATCAAATACAAATCTAATAAAAACACATCAATATCTTTCATTTTTATCATTCAAAACAGAAATTTAAAAGCTCTAATCAAACAAATAAGTTGCGAATCAAATCAAAGCTTGATAAACTTTATATCTAACAATCTCATCACCACTCAGGCAATTCATTAAACACCTTATGTGCAAACTCTTTATATCCAACATAACTTCAAATCTGAAAACAAATCAGTGAAAACCGAATCAAATCAAAGATTCAACTTTTTATCTAACAAATCTGAAAACAAAATAACTTGATCCAGATAACCGAATCAAATCAGAGATTCAAAACGAAAATCAAATCAAATTCAAAAACTGAGAAAAACCTAATGAAATTCAGAAATCTTACTTGTTTTTATAAAAATCGATTATAGAATGAATGAAGTTATCGTTTTAAGATTCTTCAATAATGCGCCAATGAAAGATCGTGTAAAGCGAAATCGATGAAAATATGAAAAGCGATGGAATTAGGTAGGTAATTGAACGGTTTATTAAAGGGGAGAGTAAGGGAGATGAAAAGTTTACTTTGGAACGTATGTATGAATATTTTGAAACTTATTTGGTCAGAGAAAATTAAGAGCTAAATATTAGGGTGAAAAGAAACTTTAATTTTGGTACATTTATATAAAAATCCCAACTAAATTTCGGTATACAGAATTATATATTTGGCCTAGATTTTTAATCAATTATAGTTGGGAGCATTTTGGAAACTAGTAATTTTACGAGGCAGCGTTTAAGTTTATGAGAACCATTTATTAAGGGGCTCGTTCGATCTGCGGAAATTCTATTCCGTTGAATAAAAATAGTAATGCATAGAAAAATATTAAATATAACACATTATTTATCTAGAATCCGTCGATACATGAAAAACTTTTCAAAATTTATATACAAAAATTAAGAAAAAAAATTCGGTGCATTGACGTATTTTAAATATACTTTACTATATTTGATATCTTTCCATTCCTTTTTATTTCTATTCTACAGAATAAAATTTTTACAAACGTCACCTAGGTGTTAAAATCACGAGTTGGTGAAAAAGCTTCAGTTTAGAAAGCTAGTATATTGTTAAATTTTCTTTAAAATGTTGGTGATTGTTGAATCTTCTAGTAAATACATCAAGGCTATTTTAAAGTTTAACCTGGTTTTACTCCATTTTTCCATATGACTCTTGCTGCGAAAATTCACCAGCTTTGGATTTGCACACTGGTAAAAGGAAAAATACAAGATAATGATCCAATCAAGGTAGACCAAAATTGTTTTCCTTCAAACATTGAACCGTAATCTTACACCGACGAATCAACAACGTGTATGCAACATACCTATACCTACGCCGAATGACAAAATTGCTTCAACTGCATAACATGGTAGACCCATTAGCATTGCCACTAAAATATAACGAAGAAACTCTGATTGGAGCCATATTAGCCTCACAAAGAACAATGAACATCCGTCCTATATTTTTGAATAAACGGGGAAGAAAATCATTTCTCGACTATTTTGCTGGTGCTTGTTGAGCATAAATAGCGGAGCATATACTCATTAGAAGAACAAGTATCAGCCAAATCCTGATGTATTCTTGTCATAGCCTTCTGCAACGATTTTAAACAAGGAAGAAGATTCCTCGAGTTCTGTTGTATCGAATTACCATGAGCTTTGCACAATTCCTGAAAACAATTACAACTCATTACATGCCATCTATATTACAGGAGTTGAGAATAGAGTGAAGTACCTGACACCATCTAAGTATGAACTCAATGTGTGGACAGCTTTCCAAGAGATCAGCAAGTGCTTCTATCAACCTCTGCAGATATCTCTGTGGAATCGAGGAAGTAACAGCTGCTATATCTAATGGATTCACAGCAAAAATGCATTTTTTCACCAAGGAATCCTCGTTTAGTCGAAGACTCAGAATCAGAGCTCTGTTTGGTTGATCCTCGTTAAGCGCCTCATCGACAGCCTGTGTTTCGAGAAAACACAATCAGCCAATGCCTATGCTACATAATAAGCAAACTGCTGTAGTTCCTAGGGCAAAAAGATCTATTGGGCCTTATGGTATGATTAGTCGCCCATTTAGTCCCTGTGGTATACATGTTATCCATTTGGTACCTGTGCTGTATAATAAGTTAGCTTTTTGGTCCCTCTACAACATATTAAGAACAACTTTGCTAGAATAGTTTCTGCCATATAGGGCCCAAAAAGTTAACAATAAGAGATTACATAACACAAGGACCAATCGGATAACGTGTATACCACATCCACCAAATTGACAAACAGCCTTTATCACAGGGCCTAAAAAGTTTTATTTGCCTAATTCCTGGTCATTTTCATCATATTTTCATCGCTTACTAAGAATTTAGACAATGGAAAAATGAAATACCTCTGGTGTGACATCAATGTCAAGATCGGTAGGATCAAAGATAAAGGATTCATCCACTGAATAAACCAGAACTCCCTCTGTTGTTGCTGCAGCAAAATTCCTCCCAGTCGGCGCAATTCTCAAGCATTTTGTTCGAATAACAGGCCTGCCTCGATTGGGCATGGATCCTGGTAAATCATATCCCAACTTTCCTCTCACTTGTTTCTCGACACCTTCCTCCACATCAGAGTCATTATCATCAATTAGATCAAGTGGACCGGCATCCGTCATTTTCTTTGAGTTCAAGAAGTCCAGGACTCCATCTAATGACAGATTGTGAGTTATTTGAAACCGTCGCAAAAGAACCTGTGAAAATCGCACAAATATCTCAAAAAAACGCTATTTTTAAAACCAAAGATCACACACAGAACTTCAGGTCTCCTTATTACAGCAAAACTTATTATGTACGATTTTACAGCTATCAAACTATAGCCTGATCATGCATCACCAGCTCCCTCAACTTGTCTCACTTTGCCTGCTGACCCTTGAACTTTGAAAATTTAAATTTCTCTTTAGCTCCCTTAACTTTCAAAAAGTGCACCAGTTTACCCCTTGAATGAAACGTGTCAGTTTCTAGTTGGTTTGACTTTTCAATGATATCATTCTCCTTATTTTTCTCTCTCCAACTAGGAGCTAACATGAGGCGTTTTGGGGGCAAATTGGTGCACTTTTTGAAGTTAAGGGAGCTACAAGGACCTTTTCAGCGATCAGGGGGCAGTAGGCGGAATGAGGCAAGTTGAGGGAGCTGGTGATGCATTTGGCCAACAATAAAGTTAACTGAATACTGTGAACTCTAAAGCAATAATTAAAGAAGCAGATTTACAGACCTGGTCAGCAACATCATACATGCAAATAAATTTGCTGCTTCCACCAGCTAATATGTAACTTCCATCAGCAGAATAGCACAAGGTTGTAAAGCACTTTCCTGCAGTTGAGTTTGCTGCTGATCGACGATCGGTCATGAGGCGTCCACCAGCAATATCCCTACGTCCCTCAATGGTGTACATTAACAACCCATCAATAGGATCCCAGAAATGAATCTGCCCATCCAATGTACTGGAAGCCAATTGTTTTCCATCTGGCCGATAAACCACTGTAAGGACATCATGTGTGTGTATAAACGGTTCAACAGCACCTTTTCCTTGAAAGACGTCCCATAAACGAACAGTTTTGTCCCAAGATGATGAAGCCAACACAGCCTATTACGACATATAGCTGTTTGTTAGTGTTTCACAAATTGTTTCCCCCGGTGAAACATAGAGAGGCATATAAAAGCTTGAGACACGTACAATGCGAATCAACAACTACTTATATAATGAGAAAACAGCAAAAAGACCTTTATAGGCCCAGAGGTGTTATCAGCCTGTCCCTTTGGTCCTTGTGCTGTACATGTTATGTTATTAAATCTGTTACCCTTTTTGTCCATTTAGTACAAATCACAAGAAATATCACTAATAAAGTCTCTACCATACCGGGTACAAAAAGATAACAAATTGCATAACAAAAGGACCAAATGTGTAATGATTGAGTCTCACAGGGACCAAAAAGGAAATATATTGAATAGCATATGGACCCAATAGGTAACATGTACACCACAGGGACCAAATGGGCAAAATGTCTATAGCACATTGACCAAATAGTTCCTTTTGTCAATGAGAAAATATTAGAGGAAAATGATACTTACATTTGTAGGAGAAAACATCAACCCATGTACGGGACCCTCATGACCGCTGAGGACATCCAATAAACGGCCAGTCTTCATAGACCAAACAAATATCTACAAAATACGAAAAATTAATCAGCACTGTCAGGATAAGTGGTGATTGATAGCTTATTGGCATCTAATATATCAGGAGTGCCTGTAAGTACCTCAAAAGAATCTAGAGTTCCTGCACAAATTACTTCACCACTCTGGTCAGCCGCCAGAGAAACAAACTGTCGAGAAGATGGGGTAGTGAATGTCCTAAAATTTCGATAGCGAAACAAATCCCAGGCACGAACTGTCCCATCTAGGGATGCACTTAAGAGACAATGGTTATTAGCCATGAAATGGAGTGCAGTAACTGCATTGGTGTGCTCAGAGAAAGTCACAAAACAAAATCCCGATGAAACAGTCCAAACCTGTACCAAGAAATCACTAGTAATATAGATAATGACGAATTTATATACAACCATAAACAAAAAAAAGGCAGGTATCAGCAACAGTACCACACATTTTTAACGCTAATTAAGGATTAAAGCATAATTTAATGGCGATTTCAACGTTAATGATATATATAAAATTCAACCCAAGGCCATGATTCAAATCGCAGATATCAAACTACATAGTTATTAGTGCACTAAAAAAATCATGATGTAACCTCAGCAACTCCTCAAGCTTGGCAAAGCATGCCCCAAAGAAATAGACTATATGCTATTTTATCAATACAAAAGCAAACTTTTCAAAGTAAACTATGTCCTTTAAGCAGGCAAGCAATGTAAATGAAGTTCATGTAGTTTAAAAAAAAGGATGGCGATAAAATACAGACAAAAGAGTTTCAAAATGACACGAGAAAGGAACGAAAATTCTGAGCATAATCACCTGATAAATAAATTGATCACCAAAACAATGGTATACTACACTAATGAGCATATTTTCGCAAGATGAACTAAATCAGCCAACGAACACATTAAACATGTGCACAAGCACAGCTATTTTTTCACACAAGTATGTAACAGAAAAGGCTATACAACTATGTCTTAAGTATAAAACTAATTTTTGTTGAAGCAAGCAATAAACTAAGACACTTAAAAACAAAGGCTATAACCACATGGTTGTTTTACCTTCACTTTATTATCATCTGCCCCGGTAGCCAAGAGTTGCGAATCTGGTGAGTACGCCAAGCAATTCACATCAAAGTAATGCCCTTGTTGCTTCAATATATAACTCTCAGACCGCCACTCCCACACAAGCAATTGCCCTAACTTTGCACACCCGAAAGTCAACCAATTCCCAGTCTCATTAAAAACCGCAGTAGTAATCTTTTCCCTCGAAATAGACAACAAATGAATGCAAACGAAATCAGGCATTTGGTATAATCCAAATGCACCATTAGAAAATCCAACCACCGCCATATCAAGCGATCTATGGTAATCACAGGCAGTTAACTTCGCATGAGATTGCTGAAATCCATCTTTCCTCAACAATTTCCATTCCCCTTTATGCAAATAGCCCTCTTCTCCAATCAACTCGCAATTTTTCCCTTCAAATTCCTTCCTTTTCCTCGCATTCTCCTCACCTCCACCACTCAAATCCCCTTCCCTTTCCTGCTCCGGTGATTGTGGAGAGGACGGCTCGGACAATTGTTCATCATCATCAAAGCTACTACCTTTTGAAATATAACTCCAACTATAAATATACCCATCACGAGCAATTGTATAAGCCTTATCAACCTCGTTGGTTTTCTTATCATAACCAAAGAAACAACCTACAATTGTATCTCTATGCCCTAGAAACAAAAACGGCTTATTCGAAACCCCATTATGCAATTTCTCAATACAAAAGAGTCTAGCAGTTAGGTCTTTCGATCCCACAAGTAAATACTTACCATCCAAGCTCCATTCCAAAGCAGTAGCAGTATCTTCGCAATCCGCAAGAGTCCTAACTAACTCAAACGCAAAAAATTCTTTCCTAAATCCAGGAGACCGCCATATTTGGACCAATTTCCCCGTGGCAAAAGCAATAAACTTACCGTCAGGGCTGAACCTGATAACATTCACAGGCTTCTTGAAAGTCATGCGATGGAGAACCACGCGCCGGGGAATATTGATGAAGTGGCAGCGGTTGTTCTCATCGACGGTGAGGAGAAATGTGCCGTCGGGAGATGCAGCCAGGCGGCGAATGTTGGTCGACGATTGGACGGGGAGAGTTGTAGACTGGGATTTTATTAGGTCTGTAATGGAAACTCGGTTGCCGACCGGCGAGATTAGCTGAGTATTTTGGGTTATTACTGCGTTGCCTCCTCTGTACGGAGCTCCGAGCAAATTCTGGAACCTGTAATTCATTGCTTCAACTAAAATACACAAACTTCACTGAATTGAAATAGAACTGGTCGGAGCTTGACTGACTCAGTTTATCAGTTTTTTTTTTAGGTTTTGCATTTTGATAGAGGAGGGGAGGGAAGGCGGATAAGGGAAGTGTGATATTGGCCACCGGGGAGACTCAGGCGCCGCCGGAAGCGAAAGAGAGTTAAGGGGCAGAAAAAGAACTGCAGTCAGTTTATCAGGGCTTTGCTAGGGCTTATTTCCAACGACGACTTATGGGGCAAAATCTATGACCTAGCACATGTCATTTTCCAAATTTGTAAAATATGACCCGTGAATTTAGTTTTTTTTTTCATCCAATTCATTCATTTTGTAAGTACAAGAGCACTTCCCGACTTAATGGAAGTGTAACCATTTTTCATATGATATGTCATTAAGATATAGTTCTATATATGAGTAATTTCGTTTTAAAAATTTATTATTTTATTATTATTTTTGAATTTTTAATTATTTTATTAATTAAATAAAATATAATTAATGTAAATAAATTAATATAATAATAATAATAAAATATTATTATTTTTAAGAAATTTAGTACGTAAAATTAAAAATGAAAAAAATGTTTAAAGTAAAAGTACGGTAGATTTTTTAAAATGAAGTTTGAAGAATGAAAGAAAAAATTAGTTTACTTCCTCTCTATAAAACCCAGGGCTCCAATGATTCAAAATATGTCATAATGGTACATAATCTATTCATTGATTTGAGATTTGCCACACTTATCATCTTTTAAACTTTATTTCAATTCAATTTATTTTTGGTTCAACTCCGATTAGTAAAACGTAGTTATAAATTATACTGTTTAGTTTATGGAATGATTATTCTATGGAATAGAAGAAAATGAATGAAAAAAGATAAGTCTTGTATTTGATTAGAATCCGTCGTAGAATGAAATAAATATTTAGTAAGGTGTGTTTGGAAAGCTCAATTTTGAGGGAATTCAGTTCAATTGAATTCATTTTTTCTGGAATCAGAAAAATATTAATATAATTCAAATCATGTAAGACTTGAATTCTTGTGAATGTAGTGAATATAAGTCAAAAGTTGCATAATTTTGGTAAAATTCATTCGAGCTAAGTTTTTCATGTTATTTTTACCATAATATCCTTCATGTCCGACCCCACCTAGCGTGAGATTTAAGGCTTGATTGGTCGGTATCCTTCATGTACCTTTTTATTTTAAAGAGCGAAATTACTTTTATAAACAATTTTGAAAAAAGTTAGATAAATTTATTACTAGTCAACTGAATTTTCTAATATGAATAAATGTTCAAAATAAAAATTTTATTTTAAATGAAATTAATTTAATTGAATTCCATAAATAAATTTAATTCAATTTTTTATTATTTTATGTAATTATTTCCAAACACACCCTTAGATATTGAGATGATAATTATAATAATTTATTTCAATATTATACCTTTTGAGGTTAGAAAGCATTATAAAGCTCATTAATTCTCAACAACATTGGGATTAGAAATTAGAGCAAGTTAAATCATTTTCCCTATTTTTCATTCCTTAAACTCCATTTTGGAGAATTTACAGTATTTTTACTTTAATTATTTTTTTCATTTTTCATTCCTCATATTATATTCCCTAAAAATAATAATACTTTATTATTATTATATTAATTTTTTTACATCATTATTATCCTATTCAACTAATAAAATAATTAAAAAATCAAAATCAAAACTAAAAATAAAATAATATTATTCCTCAAAATGGAGTTCCCATTTTGGGGACATGCCATATGAAAATGGTTGAACTCAATCACTCCCCATATGTGTTCCCCATTTTAAGGAATTCTCTAAAATAGGAAACCATTGAAATTGCCCTTATAACCATAAAATAGGGGGCTCTTACATAATTGGCCGCAAATTTTAAAATAATTTGACTTTTACCAAAATAATTTATAAGGAGTACTAAGAAGTAGAAAATAATTTACAAGAATACCTTCCACACTAAAACAATAATTGCAAACACAAAAACATGTGTTTCACATTTTTTTTTTAATTTCTTTACCTTATTTTGCATTTATATTTCAAATCGTTCTTTTTTTATATATCATTTTAGAATTTTTTGTTCCTGTATTTTTCATCTTCGAAACAACATCCATTGTGATATTTTTTTTTTGCAAAATTTTTTTGAACTACCATATATTTGGTAGTTATCTAGTAGATATCCAATACATGTCTGTTAGATGTCTAGTATTTGTGAAACAACCTATACCTTATACTGAATTACCAAAACCGTAATCACAACATATAAATTTTTTTTTGTACTTATACTTCATTTATATATATAATCACCTGTAACATTATATCTTCTTACAAAACAATCTTATGCAAAGCAAAATCAAAACCCGACCAACTTCTATTCTATATGCTTGTTTTGTGAGGAGAGGGAGCGAGTTGGAACAGAGCCAACCAATCTTTCGTCCATGATATCTACAGGTAATGAGCTTCAAGTACAACCTTTATTATCTCTGAAAAATTTAGCGCTTTATATGAGACGCAACTCAGTGAATATAAACAATCTATGAATTTAGCAAATCACATATTTACAGACATTACAAATTCAATAGCAAATCACACATATATATATTAACAAATTCAATATACAGTCACACTTATAAGAGAATGAATGAACCGGTTATTTAATTGTTGTGACAACACCAGCCAAACTATTGCCCTGGGATACATGTAACATTTGTAACAATTGTCAATTGATTTTCTGGCCAGCTATGTAACAATTGGTTGACCTTTCGGTCCAGATAAATAATTAGTTGACCTTTCGGTCCATTTGTCAGATATTGCATTTGGTTGACCATATAGGTCCAGTTGAACATAACATATATTGCAATGTTTGGTCGGCTATGTCACAACGTCTCTTTTACTTTTCATATATTCAAGTGCAAATGTCTGTTATACGAATTATTGAACTTACAATTAGCATATACTAATACAAATGAACATATATTCCACATACATATATCATATAAATCCATCATATCAAATGCAATACTCAATTATACTCCACCAATAATTCACATTAAACCATTCACCAATATTCACTTATAGCCATAATTCACATATCAATATCATCTCAACAGAACTTACATTTCATATCAAATATGATCACACAACATATCATTACAATTCAAATACAATTATAAATCAAAACAATTCATGTCACTCAATTCATAAAAGGACGATATACACAAATTGTATCAAATTTAACCACACATCAATACAATTCATATCATGTTTATACTCACAGATTATCCGAGCTAATTCTCTCAAAAACGACTTGGACATTCCTCTGGAATCCCTTCACTGTTTTGAGCTCCTATAACATAAATTCATATAAAATATAAACATATACATCTTATTTCCTTTTGTATATATAAAAAGACTGACATAAACTAGAATAGAATTACTATCTCCGTGACCTTACTGAATATAACCAATCATATCTCTCAAAGTACTCAACCAAATGACCTGATACCAGTTTCATTTTTCTCTTAACACATAGCTTTATAACATATCAAAATTTCATAATTTTATGATTACTTTTCCATTTATTGTGAATTTGATATTTTGAACTCCAATTCTGTCATGTTTTTCCTGCACTTAGAACCAGTATCCTTGTGACCTCACTTCACTTCGAAATTCGTAACTTTCAACTCACTAACTCAATTGCTCTGATTCTTCTTTTGTTCAATTCCTGATACACAATTCCATGAGATACTAAAACCTCAAAATTTTCAAAGCCTTATACGATTTATAGTGAATTTTCCTTCAACGCCATGTTTCAACCCGTTCTACCTTGACAATATCTTAGTGAAACGACCATAACTTTCTATAAACAACATGAATCGACCTGATTCTTTTTCCTACTTAAACTATACACACAAGGGAATAATATATCAAAAAATTAAAATTTTCTAAGTAGTATAACAATCCCAGATTAATTTCGAAACTCACCCCATCTCTTTGATCATCCAATTCTGGACACTTCATCTTATAAAAATCATAGCTATTGATCTACTCATATAAAAATCCCCCAATTTTACAGAAGGCTTCCTTAGACATATATAAACAAATCTCTAGTTTACCATATCTCCTAATTCTATCTCTAACATCATAAAAATTGAATCACAAGTTCAGCTCGATACCTGATTCTTGTTCGACCCCTTCTTCTCTCTACTTCTCTTATCATCTCTTCTTCTCTAACTCTTTCTCTTCTGAGTGTTTAAGGGTTGGTAGGGATAAAATTTCTTATCCTTATCCTTTCATTTATCACCTCCTTTCTTATTAATATTTATCTTTAACATTATTTACCAACTATACCCCTTATAATCTTCATTTATACCAAAACAATAATATTACTAATACTACTAATAAACTATACAGTTATATTATATTATATTATATTATCTAAATCACTTTATATCTATAATATAACTATACTCATTTACTCAAAATTCTATAGCTATATAATTCAGTAACTGGTCATTAAAATATCGTATTTTTATATAATCAAATAACTATTATTTTAGCTAATCAATTTCTGATAAATATGACATGTAAAATATTATATAATGTAATTTTATAATATGTAACATATGTGGACAAATACAGATATAATGCATGAAACGTGATGTTACAATTGGTCTAGTAAATCATAACTTCAAACAGATTTTGAAACACATATCTATAACAGCTATCTAATAAAATTTTTAAAGGGATACAGATTTACTAAATGTTATATTTTATAAATTAATCATTGTAAAAAAGATACGGATCTATTTATAATTTATTAATCTTCATATACACGGGTATTATATATGTATCAAATATATGTTAGATGTCATTAGATTCAATAAAAAAACTGTTAAAATTAAGAGATATTGGATATCTACTAAATAGCTAACAGTGATATATTAGATGTTTATTAGATATCTACTAGATGTTATATTTTATAAAATAATCATCGTATAAAGACACAGATTTATTTATAATTTATGAAATCATCATATATATATATATGTTAGATGTTATTATATTTCATAAAATAAACAGTTAAAATTAAAATATATTAGAGTTCTACTAGATAAAATTTTTTGAAAATGCCACAATAGATATCATTTTAAAGATAAAAAAGGCGAATAAAAGACTCTAAAGCGACATGTCGAAATAATAATTGGTTTGAGAGATAATTGAAAAATGAAAAAAAAAATCAAAGGAAAACGAGAAAGGGGAGAAAGAGATGAAATGTATGATTTGTAAATATATTCAGAAGAAATATAAATATATGATTAGATTGATTTAATTATAAATTTATAAATATTTTAGTACGATGTTATCTTTTGTTATATATTCCTTCTTGTAGGGTATTTATTAATTTCTTTAAAAAGTAAAATACACAGAAGCAAAAAAGCACCAAAAGTGTTGATATTCCATCCACTCTTGTTATAGAATCCTAGGCAAACACAATTTTCGTGGCCGTTCAATTTCCATCCGCAATCAGCAGGCAATGCAAATACTGTCTCCATGTATAGTACCTACGACTACCAGCCCTAGTACGGATTCGGGCACTGTCCCATTTGACCCATAAATTAACACGTGGAAACATGAAAGGGAAAGATAGAGATAACATGCATAATTTTCGCGCTGAATTGGAAGTTATAAAACAATCCATTTCTCAACAAATAAAAGCCAAAGAGATTTTCTGATTCTCTCTACCAAGCAAGACAACCTTAACTCTACCTGTCTTGTTGATGTTGTCTTTGCTAGTGTTCTATCTGATTGTTTTGTCGAGCATGGGCTCTCCTTCTCAACCCAATCGCATTTCTACCAAACTTGAAGTACGTTCTCTGTTTTTTTCTTTCTCGATTTTGATCATCTCTTTCTGCAATTTTCATAGCCCTGTTCTGGTTCTTGTTCGATTGCGCTTCTCGTTTTATTTAGGTTTGTTTGGTTTCTGAGGGGTGATCCGACCATGGGAAAACACCATAGATATGGATGTTTCCTGCGTTTACAACCCCTGTGACTTAGGTTTTGTTTTCCCCCAAAAGACAATGGCAAAAATGGGCGTGAATCTTTTATTTTCTTAGGCCTATGACGTGTTCAAATGGCACACCATATGTGTTATGCTACCTTTTGGTCGCTCTTAAGCAACCTATTACCTTTTTAGTATGTTCAGTGCATATTATGCATAGTAAGCAGGAAACTCCTAGATATTGGCGTTTGTCGGAAACCGACACTAGACATGTTTATCCAAGTTTCCTAGCATAAATTAGCCTAAATTCTTATAGAAATGGCGGTTTCCGGTATCGGTCCATTTCCGTGTCGTGTTTGTTTCCGTGTCTATGCTACCTAGGTTACATCAATATAGATTCTACAATGCATGGCCCAAATAGGTAGCAAATTTGCGTAGTATAGGGACTTAATGGATAATGGTTGCATAGTCCCATGATTCAAAAGCTAAAAAAACTGCATAACACAAGGACCAAATGGATAACATGAATAGCCGAAGGACTAACCGGACAAATAGGTTATAACATATGTACCAAAAAGGCCTTGCGGCTGAGTTTTTGGGCCCAATAATGCTTGATGGACATTTCGCCTCTGGTTTTTAGACTCGTTAATATTTTTATTTTGTTTATTTCCATTGTACTTTTATTTTTACCTGATTCATATAATATTTTTATATTGTATATTTGTACATTTCGTTTATATTACTATCAAACTACAATCAAACTTAACTGATGTATTAAATTAATTCATAGGGTGTGACACATTTTAACTTGTCTTTTTCATTTCTAATAATTTATTTTATATATAATTAGTAAATTAAAAAGCTAACTGAAAAATATCATATTTAAATTATTATGATTTTGATCTAATTTGTAAAATGTAAATGAATTATTTGATCTTATGTACTTGTGAGCATAGTGGTCAAAGGCGTGCCTTGGCCTTCGGGCACACCAGCCTCAAACCTCCAGCCTCATTGCCTAGGCGCATACCATTCTCCTCACATTTAACAGGAGTGTGCGCCTGGATGCATCAGGCTCCAAGTGCCCTAGTACCATAATTAGTTTTTTTGTATAGGGAATGCAATAATTTAGGTATGTTTAGAGTTTAGGAAAGAAAAGAAATTAAGAAACAGAAATTATGGAATAAAAATTAGAGGGAAATATTGCTTATGAAAGTTTCTCTCGTAATTAATAATTTTGTTACTAATGATAAAACGATCACTCCACCTCAGAAAAAATTATCTTTTTAATTGAAACATTTGATAATATACAGTTGGCATAATTTATAAGTTTTTTAGTTGGCGTGCTTACTAAAGTGCGCCTTGTGCCTAGGCTCCAGGACCTCTTAGCGCCTGGGTTGCGCCTAGTGCCTTGACAAATATGCTTGCGAGAATCTAATTATAAATAATTGTATTTCTTAGTATGCTCCTGTGTTTTGTATCCGATCAAAAAATATTGTTGAGCTATTTATCCACTCGAAAAAACTTTTTCACAGCTTGCCACTGTTTCCGAGAAAATGTATAGCATTGTGAAACATTATACTAAAATTGTATTTAATGTCTTGATCATAGGAATCGCCTTCGCTAGCAAATCTTTTTAGTGATTTGTCGCCTCTGAAGTCAATTAAGTCACGGCATGCTCAGGATTTTCCTCTTAGTCCACAGCCTCTTCTCTGCTCTCTTGGAGAGCAGAATTTATCTAAAAGGTCAGATACTCCAAAATGTGTTTCTGATTCACAAAGTTGTATTCAAAATCATAGCAGTCAACAAACTGAGATTGTTCATTTTTTTCAAGATGAACAAATCCTCAGTCCTTCGGTGCCCAATCCTGTAAATACCGTTCAATCATGCCACTACATCAAATCCAAGGTATGCCTCTTTGGATCATACATTTTTGCTACTGTTTGTGAAACTTTTTCGTTTAAGCTTTCGTATTTCAATACACAGGAGGCTGATCAGCGTCACAGAAATGTCAGTAGGCATCTTCATTTTGGAGCCACAATGGACAATAATGCAATTGGAAATGAGACTCATAACTCATCCAATTCAAGTTTACCTGAACCCCTTACACACGAGCGGATTATGGCTTTATATCAAAATGAACCAAGTGCGATCAGCAGCAGTTTACATACAGGCAGCCCTTCCCAGTCTTCTGCCTTCAAGCCTACACGCATTCCATCTCGTTTCGGGTTACCCTTAAGCAACACCGATACATCTCTTTCCATGGACTCGAATTTCTCTCCATTTAAATTGATTTGTAATCAAAATGTACGAGAGCAGACACAGATGCCTAGCTTATCTGCTAGTGGAGATTTTTATAGAGTAGCTTCTTCAACATTAGGGTCTGCCAGTTACCCTATCATCGAAATGCCACCTCAGTCTGATTTGAAAAATTTGAAGTCATACGATGATCTCTGCAAAATGCAGATGCTTACCAGTGTTGAAGATTCAAATAAACCCAGCCCTAAAATTAGGCACGTGACGATTGGTTCTTCCATAGAAATGGTCTGTCTATTCATTTTGTGGACTTATAGTTTCTCATCGCTTATGGTTGTGTTGGTTTGTTTATATTCAGGAAAAGGGCAAAAGAACTCAGTGATGGCGAAGGCTGCAAACATTGCAATTGCAAAAGGTCTAAATGCTTGAAACTGTAAGTGTGCCTGACTCAGTTGTCGCATTTCTTTAATCATTTTCCTCTGCAGCATTTGATCTAACCATGCACATAGACGTGCCTCCAGCCTCTCCTCACATGCAAAAGGTGCGCGCCTAGGCGCACTAGGCTCCAGGCTCCAGGCACTATAGGCCACAGTTGTCAAAGGCGCACAAGGCTCCAATCTCATCGCCTTGACGCTTGCCAGACTCATCACATTCATGCCTAGACTCCTGGCGCAATAGGCATGCACCTAGGCGGGCTAGACATCATAATAAGTTTTTTTTGGAAATATAATGATTTAGGTAAGTTTAACGTTTAGGAAAGTAAAGAATTTAGGAAATAGAAATTAATTTCATATGATTGATAGTTCATAGTTAGCTACTTAACTATTAATAAGACTTTAAAATAACTATTTAGATCTATTTTATTTTTAACTACATCAACTATATATAACAAATTTATAGAAATTCTTGTTTATTATTTATTGAAATTCAATTTATTTATTTTTCTCGTTGTGCCTAGCACTTGACAACTATGACATATGTAAACAAAAAATGACAAAAAGGAAAAGCATCTCAATCTCGTATAAGATCAGTTATTTTCGCTAATGCTAGTAAATGAAGCTCAACAAGATGATATGGAGGAAGAGCTAATGGATTTTTAATTTATAGGATAACCTTTTCATTTTTGCTTTCATAGTTTTATGACTTGGCATAATATATAAAAATAATTTTTTGGTACGCCCAACACCTGCACCTTGTGCCTAGGCTTTAGGACCCCTGTGCCTAGCGCCTTGACACCTATGCCTAATACCAATATTAGGTTTTTAGGCACCTAATGATTTAGGTGAGTTAGATTTAGGAAAGAGAAGAAATTAGGAAAAATATATTAATTATACAGTACAGAAGTCAGGAAAGGAAACCGTAAAAATTAAGAAATGAGATAAATTAAAAAAAGAAATGAAATTAAAAGAAAGGAAAATTGAGGGATAGAGATAGCAGCAAAAGGAAAGGAAAGACATCACAGTATCAATTTCAAAATGATTCTTAGTTCATAATCAGCTACTCAACTACTAATAAGACTGTAAAATAACTATTTAGATCTATCTCTATATAATTTCTAACTACAACAAGTATATATATTATAATATTAGATAATTTATGGTACTCCTAGTTTATTGTTTCTATTTATTTAAATTTTATTTTGCTCTTTGCACCTAGGCTCCAGGACCCCCTAGCACCTAGCGCCCTAACAACTATGTGCATGCAGATTCCTAGAGATTATCCACTACTGAGAACAAAAATAGAAAATTTTTTCTGCTTTTTTATATATTATATACGATAGCGGATAGTTATGATTTGTAGTAAATCGTAATGCAGTTACTGTGAGTGCTTTGGAGCAGGAATTTACTGTCTGGATACCTGTGGTTGCAAAAACTGCTTTAACCGGCCAGATTATGAAGACACGGTTTCTGATACTCGTCAACAAATTGAAACCCGCAATCCACTGGCTTTTGCTCCAAAGGTCGTCAAGCCTAACATAAGCACTTCAGTCTATATCAAAGTAATTTATCTTTCTTAAGTTCTTTATATTGCTCTTAAAATGAAAAAGGAGTATGTATTCAATGAGACTATTTTCAGGAAAACGCAACACCCCCTTCATCGGCCAGACATAAACGAGGCTGCAATTGCAAAAAATCAAAGTGTCTTAAAAAATATTGCGAATGCTATCAGGTCCGTACCTTCACACACTGAATGGACGCCGTTGCGAAGATTGTAGATAGCATAAGTTCACTTTTCCATGTTCTGACATTCTGCTTTGCTTTAAGGCTGGAGTTGGATGCTACAATGGATGCCGATGCGAAGATTGTAACAATTGTTTCGGTAGAAAGTCAGGTTTGCATCCACATTTTTCGTCTGAAATGCTCGTTAAATTTTTTCAACTTTCTCCTGAAAAAATGGAATTCACTGGTCTATAATGATGGATTTGCAGACCAAAGAATTGAAAAATGGAACAGTGCATCCCGTCAAAAGATGAAGATATTTGAAGCTCGAACTGACTTCACAGAACCCGAACAAACTCATCAGTTTCCTTCAAATTGGGAAAATTTTCCTAATACAAGCTTGACTACTACTATATCACAGGACGAGTCGAAATTTTCACACAATGGAAGCAACCTCCAGTCATCAACTGCCTTTAATCATCAATATTCGTCAGATAGTAATACGCATATGTTACTCGGAAGAAAGGGTTTGTCCGAGATTAATTCGGACAGAATATTCCATGACATTTCGGAGGAATATCCAATACCTGGGATACTCCGAAAAACTTCTACCCCATTGAAGTCAAACAAGAAAGTTATGTCTCCTCCAAAGATTCAATCACAAGAACTGAGTTCAAGACCTTCGTTTGGGTCGAGAAGTGTCCGCAAATTAGATTTGCCACAATCTCCTCTAAAAGCTGGAAAGCCGATAATAGGTGATAATAAAGAAAACTAAAAGATGGACCAGCCTTCTCATACTCACCGAGAAATCGAGGAGACGGTGCTCAATTTTGACTTTCATTTCATATTGTTTTGTTATTTCGAGATTTAGATTAGTATAGGTTCCGTTTCACACGAAGGGGGTCATAAATAAACGATACTAGTAGTTTACAGTTACAGTAACTACTCAGTAATCAGGTGAAAATAACATTCTTGCACGCATGTTCATTCTTTGAACAAATGCATTAAATTTCTTTGAATAAATGATTATTGCCATGTACTTTTATGATGGCAGTGACAGTATATTCTAGAGGCTTACGGCTTATGGTTTCTGCTAAATCTGATGCAACTTGAATTTCGATGGAAGAACTTTTGGGTATTATTTGAAACATGTGATTATGTCACATACAAGAGGTTGAAGAAGACAGGATGAGAGCTATAGAGCTAATGAAGGTTCGGTAATTCAGTTAATTTTTTTGTGGTGGCTATTTGTTAGTACGGAGATTACTTTGTTTTGCAGTAGCTTTGTTTCTTATAGGTCGTTTTCCGCAGTTTTTGTTGGAATTTTTGAAATTTGCAACAATGAAGAAATAATGAGTCAATATGATTATATGACAGTCTTTTCTGTTTTTTTTTTATGCTTGATATTCGGAATAAGATTTTTACGAGATTTTCGCATCTTGGTTGTGTTTTTAGCTTTATTCATGTAATACGAATAAAGAACCAAAAAACACAGAATATGATATCATCTATTCTTAAGAAAAAAAAGATGATAATGAGGCAAACTGGTAGATTGATTGATATTAGTCTAACAAGTACAAAATGCTCAGTAAACAAGAGTTGATTAGACCCCTTTACTGCTAAATTCCTACAAGCCTAACCAAAAACGAAAAGAAAAACATCGAAAGCTTTTATTTTTTGGTACAGGATAGAAGACAAAAGGGAATTCGGAAAGTCAATAGAATCTATACCATATACCCGTTCTATTTACTATCTACTTGTACAAATATTTCGCTCCCTTCTCTTGTTATTGCGTTCCTCGGCTAAAGAAGTGAATTTACGCTCCAACCCTCAGCGTGATCCTTCGAGGACTAGTCTTGCTGCTAGCCAATTGCGAACCTCTTCCATTTCTTTGGGAACTGTGTAGTGTCCGAGCCTGAAAATTGAAAACAAAATTTAGTCTTTACGAGCTATTTTACAAGTCAATACTTGGATGCAGCATAAACCGAATTTTTTTACCCCTCGTAGGGCTTGAATGTGAGATGTCGAAAGCCTGCTAAATTTAGCAATTGGGCAGATTTCTCTCCGTAGTTATACGGCACAACATCATCATCTGAAAACGAGAAAATTGTATAAAAATCGAGTAAGAAATGAAAATCGCATATTTTACTGTCTAATTCCAACATAAGGAAGCATACTTGTTCCATGGCACATTAAAACGGGCAAGGAAGCAGCACGCCTCACAGCATCATGTGAAACTTCTATTTTGCTCCTTAAGCTCCTGCAAATACGGTTCGATACCTTCAAATAAGGCTCGAATAAGAGTGTTTTATAAAGAAAACGTAAAATTGACACATACCTTGCGCCTGGAAGCCAACCACTTAGTCCAACAACAGCTCTGAGGTTGATTGGGTACATATTACCATTTCCATATCGCCCTAAGGCAGCGCAACTCGCTGAATAAAGCGCAGTTGCACCTCCCATACTGAACCCCCCAATACCAACTTTAACTGTAAAAAATAGTGACTTGGCATAAAAAAAAATTGTGACTTGGCAAAGAAAATGAAACTATAAACCAATTTTTGGTATAATTAAAAATCAAAACGTACCATCAGCTGGTTCGGCTGACAGTAAATTTGCAATATGCGATGCCGATGCATCTAAACCCTCCCAGTCATCCGGGCTATCTTCGGAAATCTCGCCAACATCGAACCCTTTACGAATCACACAAGCATTTTCAGTACTCAATTTATCAGTATAAATGAAAAAAAATGAATATAATAATCACATTTTCGGAACAAATCTTACATGCAGTGCAAGGGAATCCCCCCAGAAGTGCCACAGGACGGGTAGGAGCAGTAGGACAAATCCATTTAATCTGAATCACAGATCATAAGAAAAAAAAATAAGATAACTTTAACGAACTTTTCTCTTTTAAAATAAACAAGTTGTAATAAATTAACAGCACATAGTCTGTTCTTACATTTGGAAGAGGAAGGTTTTCCAGGAGTTGGGACCAGCTGCAAAAAAACAGTAAATAAATGAGCCATGAGCATAAAATCAACTGCGATTTTTTTCGATACTCTATCTAGGGGCCACTGCTATCTCTATCGAACTTATTCGAATAAGAATCACAAAGCAAAAGAGCCCAACATCAAAAAAGAAAAAAAAAAACAGACATCATATGGACCCCTCACAAAAAAAGTTATAGTGATATGTGTTGACATTGTTATGTCCTTTTCCTATTTTCTCTCTTGTGCTTGGAGCCAAAAAGGAAGATTATCAAACTTGTAGCTTAGTTAATCAACATTATAAGCCGCCATTAATCATTTAGTTCCCACTACCTTTACACTGTATATCAAATTGCCTAAATCCTCGACTAACATAGACTTTAATATGAAAATAGATAATAAATGGCTTAATGCATATCTAGCTACACGAACTTGTCATAAAAAAATGTACTGTCTTCCTGAACTTTCAGAGTGACCTCCCTCAACTTTTAAAAAGTGCTCCACTTGGCTCCCTGAATGTTAGGTGTCAGATTCTGATTGCAGAGAGAAAACCAGAAAAACGACATCTTTGAAAAGTCAAACCTATCAGAAGTTGACACGTGGTGTTTAGGGAGCAAAGTGGTGCACTCTTTAAAAGTTGAGGGAATTACGAGGTCGCTTTGAAAGTTCGAAGGCAATTTTTCTAAAACAAGTGCATGTAGCTGGAGATGCATTAAGCCGATAATAAATCCAACAGAAAAGTGAAAAATAAAGGTCCAATACCTGGAGCCATTATCTCCTAGACCATGTAACCAAACAATCGTAGCTTGGTGTTTGCCTTTAGGCCTAACAACATAAGTCCTTCCAAATTCAAAAGTTCTCCTAGCAGTTCTACTACCTGAAACAATTAAATCAAATCAAATCAATCCACAAATTACCTTAACTTGAAACAATAAATAATAAAGGGCAAAAATTAACATACCAGAACCAAGAGAAGTATGCTGTTGATAGCTCATACTGGGATTAGAACAACAACAACACAAACCACCTATAGCAGTAAACTAAGGAAGAGGTGATAGAAAACCCAGAAAAAATAACCAATTTATAGAGGGGAAATGGAATAAAGAAAAAGAAAGAGGTGAATATGCATAATAATAATATAATACAATGTGTACACTAACAAGGGTTTGTTATTTATAAAGGAATTGGGGGCTAGAAGCTGAAAAGGGGGGAAAAGCAGACAATCTTTTCACAGCAGAAAGAATCTGAAAGAAATTTCCATCCATTCATATGGAAAAAAGGGGGAAAAAAGCCCTGTGATTTTAGCAACATAGAAGAGAGAATCTATGCCTGTGGGCAGTGGCTTAAACCAAAACCAATAATCAAAGACAGCTCTTGAGAATATTACTGAAAACTGTGAAAAATTCAAAAAAATATCTTTACTTCAATCATTTGTTTGTGAATTTCTCATCATTGACATTGATACCCATCAAAACCCAGTGCTCTATTGTGTTTAAAGACTCCATTTTTATCGTCTTTTTTGTGAGTTAATCATCCTGTTTTTGAAATTTTTCCACTGTTTTTGTTTGGTTGCAGAGCTTAAATCCCCCACCAATAAAGTTTTGTTTGTTTATACTCATGACGAGACCAAACAAGACCTTAAATTCTCCTTCGTAATGATTATTTTGAGACCATACATGACCTTAAATTCTTCCTTGTATCATTTTGCCAATTGAAGTTCTTACATCACCAAATATATCACTTTTTTCTTATTTTTAAGTATTTAATATTTGACTTGGAGTATTTTTGGTTCAAGCTAATCTCCTTTGGGTTTTACACTCGTTACCTAAAACTTTTGATACCAAAAATTTAGGGTAAATTTTAAAAAATATCATATGGTTTCATTCATTTGTAAAATGAGGTTTAAGAAAAAAAAAATTTTATAAAATGGGGTGTGTGGTTTCAAAAAATTAACAAAAACGATAAAATATTTTTTTTTAAAATAGTGATGTTACAGGAAATATTTTAATCAATTCAATATTCTCGTAATATAACCTTATCATTTGAAAATTATGTATCACGATTTGAGTGAGTTTCGAAATTTTTTCTATTTTTTACAATTTCTTAAAGTTTATCATAATATTTTAATTAGAAAAATATTTACACTTTTAAAAAATTTTAAAATTTATCACCGTTATGTATTGCATTTTTTAGCCAATCCACAAAATTTCAGATAAAAACGAACAAGATTATCCATTTTTATAACGTATTTTAATATTGAGAATAATCATTTTTGTCAATTTTTAAAAACTATCGTCCCCATTTTGCAAATAAACATTCTGCAAATGAGTGAAACCACGAGGTATTTTTTAGATTTTACGAAGAATCTAATACAATTTTAACAACTAACCTTAAAATTGGGATGATCACAAAATTTAAAAACAAATTCATATCAAAAGATTCATTTATGTATTATTCTCCCAATTGAATTTTTTATTGCTTTGCTGTCAAGTTATTATTTCTTGCATTTGAATTCATATATACTTTGTAGTTCCCTTCCAATTCAAGTTTCACAAATTAGTAAATTACAAATAATCAAATTTGTGGAAGTAACTGGGATTTTTTAATTTAATCTTACTAAAATTGTGAAAGGGAAGTGATGAGAACCTAATTTTCTCCATTTCATTGCAGTGTTTAACTAAATAATAATTGTTAATTAAAGAGAGAGAATCTGAATTAATTATGGATGTCATTTCAATCAAAATCTGTAATATATACAAAGATTTATAGGGGGTAGTTTGTTAGCGTACCTACCACAATTTGCCATCAAAATTCAGCATCAAACATCAAGAATGTTTATTTTTGGAATATGATTATGCAATTATGGCTATGTTGTTTTGGACTATAATTCAGTTCAGTTCAGTTACATGTAGTTATAAAATTATATTAAAATAAATTCAATTCATTTCAGTTCAGAAAATTACAATCCAAAAGAATTGAGCTTGAATCAATGGTTAATCAATTTGCATATATATTAAGGCCTACTTACAATATCCTATATATATAATTTTGGAATAGAATTTTAATACAAGCTTTAAATTGGAATTTTTTTCATATTCATGTCTTAAAAAATATTATCCTCCATTTTGTGTATAAAGGGAAATTTTTTTTCATTAATTAACGTTAAAATTTTTCTATTTTTGTATAAAGAATAAAATTGAGGGAAATCACCCGTACATGTTCTGCATATGCAAAGACTATTGATATGACATGCTAATTTATTTGTCACATTATGAAATTTAAACTATGTGCTTTTTATGTTTCTATTGTTATTTTTAAAAAAAATAGGTGTTTTTTTTAATTTTATAGATCGAGTGGATTGAATAAGCAACACACACTTCTTGATATTATCTAATGATGATGTATATAATAGGAAATAAGAACAGTGAATCTTTACAGTGAAATAATTCAGGAGAGGGTGAACTAAACTATCTAGAGATAAGTAGTACTCGTAGCCTTTTATAACAAAGATTTTCTATCTGTAAACGTATGATATCACATTGTTTTTTTCACTCTTCAAATAATTCTTTTGATGGTGTTTATGCTATAACTGGAAAAAATAAATTTAGTTCAGCGTTGCATAGTTATAAAAATATATTAAAATAAATACAGTTTATATTGCGGCTCGCGGAAGCTCTTAGACATCTCATATTCTCATACATGAGGTGATATTGTGCACTTTGAACCTAAATCGTCATGATTTTGTTCTTGAGGTTTAACTCCAAAAGGCCTCATACCAATGAAGATATTGTCTACATTATAAACCCATGAATCTCCTTCTTGTAAATCAATGTGGGACATTTGTCCGCACCCTAACAATCCTCCCCCTCGACCGATAAACCAACCGTCTACAACACTCATCTTCCACTTTAATGCCTTGGAGGACATGCTGTTGATAAAGTATGCTGAATTCCGGAGATAATGGATCCGGAGGCAAAATTAATCTTGGTTGATCCGGATGGAAGCAAGACAGATCAGGAAGTAAACTTGATCCGGAAGGAAACTGGGTCTAGAAGCAAACTGAGTCAGGAAGCAATAGGGTCCGGAAGCAAACTGGGTCTGGAAGCAAATTGAGTCCGGAAGCAAATTCGGATGAACTGATAAGGCAACACTTTTATGAAACTGTTGCAATAGCTCTGTAAACTGGACGAAAGGCAACATTTGTAGTTCCTTCCAGAATCAAACAACTCCTTCAAGCTCAATTTGAACTTGGGGACAAGAATCAGAAATGCATGTACATATCCAGAAAATAGAGAAGAGAACTCGGCATCTGATAAGAAAAACAAGCGACCTTTATATAAGCTAAGAAAAGAGATGTTTGAAAGCCAAAGATTAAAGCCATTTAACATCGTAACTGAAAGGAGTCACGGAATATTAATGAAAATATAGTTGTTAGCATTTAAGCAAAACAAAAGAGCTGTTACAATTTTAAATGCAAATAGCTATTAGCTATTTAACTCTCTTAAAACAACAGTTACGGGTAAGGAAATAAACTCTGAAAAATATTTTTGACTAATATTCTTTTATCAATAAAAATAATAAAATAGTTCCGAGCATAACCCCCATCGCCCGCACAGGGGGGGGGGAATCCACCGCTTTGGGCCATTTTTCTTATATGCGCGAGAGCCCACCTATTCCCTCTCACAACTTAGCAAGCCCGTACGGAACATCTCAATATAAAGTCAAAAATTCACTTGTCAAAAACCATGTTGGATATTGGTTCTTTTGAAAGTAACTTTAAACACTAATTTCCAACAATCCCCCACAACTTTCAAAAGAAGGTTTTAAAAACAAGAAGAATTTTCTGGATATCTCTAGTTTGACATATAATGCATGGAACTGATATCTTGTGGACTATGAACCAGAACTTGATAGATAAAATTTAACTCACGGAATATTCGGTGAAACATATAGTTTCTATGAACCAAATAAACGCTATTGTAAGATAGAGATTTTGCCATATAGCATTATACCAAGTACATTTCTGTTCATCGCGGTTTCGCGCAAATAAGCCGTGCGCGTGCTTGGCCTTTGATGAGTGCTCTACAGATAGCTCTAGAATTATATCTCATAGAAGCGGCCCCACTTCACACTCATATAGGTGATATCATCAAGTGTATATTGCACTTTATACACCACTCATAAGAGCTATGAAATCTCATTAAGAGTCCTTTTGACTTAACCTCTCAATATGCAACACAACACTTTTCTCACATCTAGGATTGAGACAATATTTTGTAGTGCTAGCATAACTAACGGAAGGCTTGTTATTACCCATATGAACCTATTCCGTGGGATCTCCACTCATTTAGGTTGTGTTCCCACCCTTCATTAATTTCAAATTGGCTTAAGTCCCATCCCCTCGGATGTTTTGAAGATTAATTTCTTCCCCACAGGCTTGGTAAGGGGATCGGCTAAATTCACTCTTACATAATTTATGGATATTAGTCCATCTTTTAGCAATTGTTTCACAACATTATGTCTCAAACGAATATGTTTATTCTTGCCATTGAAGGTCTTATTTTTTTATATCGATATTGCCGCTTGGCAATCACAATGTATATAAACTGAGGGTGTTGGCTTTATTCCCAAAGGCACACCAGCTAAGAAGTTTCTTAATACTCAACCTCAGTACAAGTCAACTCTAACGCCACAAACTCAGATTCCATTGTGGACTTCACAATAATGATTTATTTAGTTGACTTCCATGTTATTGCTCCACCACAAAGGGTGAAAACAGAACCATTAGTGGACTTAGTCTCATCTGAATCAGAGATCCAATTTGCATCACTGTACCTTTCTAGGACAGCGGGTTTTCCACTATACAGAATACCATAATTCATGGTACCTCTCAAATATTTTATAAGCCTCAAAATGGCTGCCCAATGATCATTATTTGGATTATGTGTATATCTACTCAATCTACACACATCATATGCTATGTCAGGACGTGTGAAATTCATCAAGTGCAATAACCTACCAATAATTTGTTCATACTTGGATTGAGCTATGAGATCACCTTTATTTATTCAAATGAATATTGGGATCATAAGGGTTACTCACATGATTTACATCATAATATTCAAACTTCTTGAGAAGTTTCTCAACATAATGCTCTTGAGTTAACAAGATGTCATTATCCTTCCTTATGATTCTCATTCCCAATATCACACTTGCCTCACCCATGTCTTTCATGTCAAACTTTGATGATAAGAATATCTTTATTCTATTGACAATATCAATACTCGGACTAAAGATAAGCATATCATCAACATAAAGACATATAATCACACACAAGCCATCAACAACTTTAGAATATACACATTTATCCACCTCAAGCGATGTTAAACCATCATCTAATAAAGCTTGATTAAATTTCTCATGCCATTGTTTAGGTGCTTGTTTTAAACCATATAAAGACTTTATCAATTTACAAACTTTCCCCTCTTGTCCAGGCTCAATACACCCCTCGGGTTGCACCATATAAATTTCTTCATCTAAATCTCCATTTAGAAAGGCAATTTTAACATCCATTTGGTGAATAACATGATTATGAACCGAAGCCAAAGCAATTAAAATACGAATAGAAGAAATTCTAGCCACTAGAGCATAGGTGTCAAAATAATCAATATTTTCTTTTTGAGTAAAACCTTTTGCAACAAGACGAGCTTTAAATTTATCAATAGAACCATAGGGATGGCCCTTGTTTTTGAAAATCCATTTGCAACCAATAGGTTTAGCTCCTGGAGGTAAATCAACCAAAATCCAAGTTCCATTTTTCAAAATAGATCAAGCTCAATTTTAATGGCTTCTCGCCAAAACTTTGACTCGAAAGATGAAATAGCTTCAGAAAAACTCACAGGTTCATCTTTAACTAAATAACTCTAAAAATCATCACCAAAAGTTTTTGCTTTTCGAATTCTCTTGCCTTCCCTCAAAATCTCATTTTCAAAATTATTTTGAGAAATAGGTGCATCCGGGTTAACATCTACATCAACTCTAGAATCGGGAAATTCACTAGTCTTTTATGGAAAAATATTCTCAAAAAATTCAGCATTCTTAGTCTCAATAATTGTGTCTTTTTCATACTCATCACTTTTAAGCACAAGAAACCTATAGGCAACACTATGTTCAACATAGCCTATGAAAGCACAATCTGAAGTTTTAGAACCTATTTTCCTCTTTTTAGGTTCGGGAAGAAGAACCTTAGCTAGACACCCCCACACTTTCAAATAATTCAAATTAGGAGGATAAACCTTCCATAATTCATAACGTGTCTTATTGGTCTTCTTATAAGGAATTCTATTTTGTACATGACAAGCAAATAAAATAGCCTCACCCCACAAATTATCAGGAGCACCAGAACTTAAAACCATACAATTCATTATCTCTTTTAAGGTTTGGTTTTTCCTCTCAGCTATACCGTTGGATTCAGGTGAATAAAGAGGTGTGGTCTCATGTATAATACCATGTTTCTCACAAAAAATCATTTAAGGCAATATACTCGCCACCTCTATCAGATCTAATCCTTTTAATCTTTTTATTCAATTGATTCTCAACCTCATTTTTGTATAGCACAAATTTATCAAAAGCCTTATCTTTACTATTAAGTGAATACACTTTTGTATACCTTGAAAAATCATCAATAAAAGTAATATAATACTTTTTCCCACCTCTAGTCATGGTAATTTTCAAGTCTCCCAAATTGTAATGTATCAAACTTAACAATTCAGATTCTCTATGTATTGAACTAAAAGATTTTCTAGTTTGTTTTGATTCAGCACATATTTCACATTTATCAAAATTAGAAAAGTTAACGTTTGAGATCAAGCCACTAGAGTTCAAAAGTTTCAAATAAGGCAAACTAACATGACCTAATCTAGCATGCCATATATCACAAGAAACAACAATATAAGCAGAAGTACTAGCATCATTATTATTAATAATTTGCGCAACATTGAGTACAAAAAGTTCATGGTTCAAATAATCCTTTCCGACAAACACATTATTTTTAGTCATACAACTTTGTCAGACTCAAAAGCTACCTTCACACCACTCTTGCCTAAAAGGCCTAATGAAACCAAATTGGCTCTAATATTAGGAATATGTAACACCTTAGAGAGTGCCAATATTTTGCCCAATGTGAGCTTGAGAAGAACTTTCCCGTTTCCAAGAACATGTGTAGTTCTAGAATCACCAAGGTAAACAGTTTCTTCTCCACTTTCAACTGGAGTATTTGTTTTAAAAGCATTTCTATTCGCACAAATGTGCCTCATAGCTCCAGAATCAAGAATCCACTCATTTTCATCGGCCACTAGATTTACTTGTGAAATGACAGCAACAATAATTTCATCATGCGCTTCAACCAGATTAGCTCTAGGTTTAATGGGATTGTCATTCACAACTCGTTTCCTATATTGAGGAGCATGGTGATCGGGTTTTCCACATTTGAAACAGTTCCCTTTCTTTTTGAAGGTTTTACCACTTTTGGGTTTGAAGCCATGATGAGGTCCGTACCTTTTCTTTTGACGAGGAGCAGTTTCCACAATATTTGCCTTAGAGACTATCTCTTTGCCTTTAGCAACACTGGCCTCTTTCTTATTAGCATCCTTAAGGATGATGTGCTTGATTAGTTCAGTGAGAGATAAGTTCTTTTATTTATATTAGAGCTACTGCTTATACACATTCCAGGAAGAAGGCAATTTCTCAATAAGAACTCCCGCTAAGAACTCATCAGGAAGCATAATCTCCTCAGCCTTCAAATCCTCAACAAGTTTTTGATACTCATTGATTTGAATCTTGATGTCCTTATCTTCAACCATCTCCCATTTGTAATATTTGCCAATTACAAGCTTTTGCTTCCCGGCATCCTCAGCAGTGTATTTAGAAATCAAGGATTCCCAAATCTCTTTAGCTTGCTTGTAGGGACAGTAGACATAAAAAAGGTCATTAGATAAAGTGTTGAGAATGCTATGTCTACTTACCTTGTTAGCATGAATCCAAGAATTCACTTCAGCAGCAGGCTCGGTAGGAGCAGATTCAGTGAGAGCAGTAGCGACTCCATGCATATCTAGCATAGAGAAAATTCTTTCTTGCCATCTCTTGAAATTCTCGCCATTAAATATCTCAATTTTAGAGATATCGGGAAAAGGCTTAGCGTAAATGGGAGAAGGCAGAGGAGGAACATTGGCATTGGCAATATTGGCGCCATTGTTAGTCTCGGAACCATCACAATAGAAGGAGTAACATCAGCCATTGCAAAATATCCTTTAAGATTGTTGATAAAGTTTGCTGAATTCCAGAGATAATGGATTCGGAGGCAAAATTAATCCTAGTTGATCCGGATGAAAGAACTGATCTGGATGGAAGCAAGACAGATCCCGAAGCAAACTTGATCCAGAAGGGAACTGGGTCCGGAAGCAAACTGAGTCAGGAAGCAAACAGGGTCCGGAAGCAAATTGAGTCCGGAAGCAAATCCAGATGAACTGATAAGGCAACACTTTTATGAAATTGTTGCAATAGCTCTGTAAACTGGACGAAAGGCAACATTCGTAGTTCCTTTCAGGATTAAAAAACTTTGTCAAGCTCGATTTGAACTTGGAGATAGGAATCAGAAATGCATGTACATATCCAGAAAATAGAGAAGAGAAGAGAACTCGTCATTCAATAAGAAACACAAGCAGCCTTTATGCCGCTAAGAAAAGAGATGTTTGAAAGCCATAGATTAAAGCCATTTAAAATCGTAACCGAAAGGAGTTACAGAATATTAATGAAAATATAGATGTTAGCATTTAAGCAAAACAAGAGAGTTGTTACAATTTTAAATGCAAATAGCTGCTAGCTATTTAACTCTCTTAAAACAACAGTTACTGGCAAGGAAATAAACTCTGAAAAATATTTTTGACTAATATTATTTTCTCAATAAAAAATAAAATAGTTCCGAGCATAGCCCCTACAGGGGGGGAATTCACCGATTTGCACTAGAAATGGCTTTGGGCCATTTCTCTCATGTGCGCGAGAGCCCACCTATTCCCTCTCACAACTTAGCCAGCCCATATGGAACATCTCAATATAAAGTCAAAAATTCACTTGTCAAAAACTCATGTGGGATATTGATTCTTTTGAAAATAACTTTAAACACTAGTATTCCAAAACATGCCTCTTAGTTTTCTAGGGTTTCATTAGTTAATATTTTTTTTGTATCTATTCCATTTGTGCTGCCTGATGTTCTTCTATCTTATGGAGTTGCTTCTTCGAAGATTCAATGCTTATGTGGGGTTTGTTATGAAGCAGTTACGAGAAGCGGTTTTGTTCAAGGTCTCATTTGAAGTTAAAAATATGGCTCTAGTTTCTGGGTTGAGTAGTTAGTTGTGTATTTTTTGGATTTAGTCCTATGTTTTCTTGAGTTTTAGGGATTAGGTGTTTTATAGAGTTTTCTCTAGTTTGTAATCTTCTCCTTTTGTGTCGATAGCAATCAATAAAGCTTTCTTTTCTACCCGTAGATGTACCCTAATGTATAGTTCTAAGTCTATATGGGAGGAACTACGTTAAAATCGATTGTGTTCTTTACTTTTCCGTGTTTTTCTTTGTTTAATGGATGTTTAAATCTGTTTTGTTAAAGAAAAAGTCCAACATTTGGTAAAAGTCATGCTCCGGGCGTTAGCCGTGGAGACGAGTCCTCGAAATGTCGAACAAAGGTGGTTCACCCAATTAATTATCGGATATCCGTGAAACCGCTAGCCCTTATAGTTTTGCTCTTGTACTATACCCCAAAAGGGCATCATACCAATGAGCCTATTATTCACATTATAAACCCATAAATCTCATTCTCGTTAACCTCCGCACCCTAAGAGTTTAGTTTGGTAATGCAATTTCAAAATAATTTATAATGAAAACATCAAATCACCATTTTTTGTTGCCTAATTAAATAATCATGAAATGAATCCCTACCATTTCCTTTCGTAACTTTGATCACAAAATAAAAAATATTTGCAGTTAATAAATAAGTAAAGTCTAAAGATACTGGGAACTTGAAAGAGCATGTTGATTCCTATCCTACCGCAATATGTTTTTAATTTTTAATTTTAAGTTTCTTTAAGAAATAAAAAAAATGATATAGACAACCAGAATCAGACATTTTCCCAACTGGGTTCATGGCCTTTGGCTTTGGCATTCGGATGAAATTTTAATTATTTAATTAATTACATCGGAAAGACTCCGCTTAGCTAGTTCAGCGCTTACTTATAGCTAAAAGAGGTCATGACTTCGGACTACGCTAGTGTAAAAATGACAATTTTCGATGTTTATTTGTACTTTTACCGCAGGTTTGCTAATATAATAAAATAAATTATTTTATTTTCCAACAACTTTATTGCTCAAGGGAGAGATGGCAAGAAAACACTGAATATTTAATTAGTTGACTAAACACTCGGAATAATAATGCTGATGTGGTTAATATCAGTTGGCATCAGATTTCCCTAATAAACCAATTTCAACTATTAGAATTAGTATTTGTGAACTTATTCTCACACACATATGTATCGTGAAAACCCTCTAAATTTGTCCACAGAACTTTTTTAAAGCTCCCGTCGCCTCTTAAATTTATTCAAAGTGTACCTCATGGGAATTTTATATTATGTACTTAGCTTTTTACACCCTTCTTTAATTCAAGGGTTGAGAATTTATTATGGAGTATTTAATTGGAGTGAGAAAATAATTAATTGATTGTTAATAAATTCTTAACCTTTAGATTGGAGAAGGGTGTAAAAAGCCAGGTGCATAATATAAAATTCCCGTACCTCATGACCCCTTTCGACTGACGTGGCAGGTCAGTTGGTAATGCTTGAAAAGTCAATGCCACGTCAGTCGAAGGGGTTATGGGATGCAATTTAAATAAATTCAAGGGGTGAGAGGAATTTTAAACAAATTTACAGAGCGAGAGGAACTTTTAAAAATTTAAGAGGGCGAAGAGCGATTAGGACAGAATCAGGGGACTGATGATGTATTGAACCTATATGTTTTTTCTTGTTGACATCAAACAAATATTTAAGTTTTTTTTCCTGATATTAAATAATTCATTTTAACTCTTCTGAAGATAAAAGCTAGTAGTTCCTTCGGTTTCGAAAATTAGTCGCTTTAGAGAAATTCATATATTTTAAGAAGTAATTAATGAAGGGTATAAAATTATTTATTTATCCTAAAATTAATATTAATTGAGTAATATATGTATTAGGATTGAGCTACAATTAATAGGGATATAATAAGAAGAAGGGAATAAAAGTTTATATTGAAAATGGAGAATGATAAGTAAAAGGAGCAAACAACAAATATATAAAATGATTAGTTTTTAGAATCGAAGGGAATAGTAAAAGTATGGATAGTGTAGAGTATCAAAAAAGAGTGGGATATATTTACACCGCTAGTGTCACTTTCCTTCTCTTCTTCGACAAATATAAGACACTGAACTAAAAATATTGAAATTTTTTCAAATTAGAGTGACTAGATTGCAGCAGTGCCACTGAGCCCTTGTGATTGAAAAATAAAATTTATTCCACCCACACTTAATTTTTTTTCTATATGAGAAAAAGTTATCAATTTTTTTAGGTGCAACTTTTAGGCAGGATTTGTCTACCCCTTCACTCATAATGCTGGAAGAATCTAACTCTATAATATTAATTACTAATTATACTTTATTCTAAAAGTTGTTTCTTAAAAATTGAGTTAAGTTTTTTGTTTAATTTTAAAAAAAAATTACACCTATTCAGTAAAATAGTATTTTTAAAACTTTAATAACTTTGTGTTTGGAAAATTCAATCGTTGGATTGGAGAAGGGTATTAATATCAGTATCATATATAAAACCCCTTTGTGTTGTTGTTTCTCAAAATTTTACAAATGAAGGATTTCATGTTTTTTTTTATTTTGTATTGTGTTATATCTACAAAATTATGGATTTGAAATTGTATGTAAAATACATTTTTTTATTTCGACATCATATGCTTTTTTTGTAGTTAGTTAAAAGTTACAACATTGTTATAAATAATATTTTAATATAAAATTCAACTAGGTTTTTCTCCATCCTCGTATCCTTTATTTTTTTATCTTTCCTTTTCTTGACTTTATTTTTAGCGGTGAAAATAATTTATATCAACTACTTTTTTATCATTCATTATATAATCGTCTTCTTTAACATAAATTTATTGCTACATATCTCAATCTTGATATATAGTTTCACAATTTAGTTGGACTCCATCCACTTTAGACAAGATACTTGTTGATCTTTCGCAGAAGACACCCAGATCTATCTTCGTATGACAAGATCGTTTCAGATTTGCACTACTAGTTGATGTTATGGAGTAAGCAAGTTATGGTTGTGGATATTCAAAATCGTTAGTTGGGGGTTAAGGAAATATAGGCTGCAACGTTTTATTTTTTGTTTTTAGTTTAAGTCTTGCATAAGGACATGTTTGTGTGTTTTGTCCGATTTTTTCGGTAAATTATTTTTAGTATTTTTAGGATTGTCTATGTTTATCGTTCTGCGAATCATTCTGCACAATCGTTAGATAGAGCAATTGATTCTTCGACATGTAGGGTGACTTGGCTTTATGTTTATCCACCTTTGATTAAAGCTGTAATTGATTCTGTATATATAGACAATATTCTTCAATAAAAAAATATTTTAATAAAAAATTTTAATACGTATTTTCTTTTTTTACTAAGAATATAGTCTATTAAATAAATCAAAGACAATAACAGCTCTAATCGAAGGTGGACATAATCCTCCTACATGTCGAAGAATCAGCTATTCTAGCTAAAAACTTTACAGCATGATTCGCAGACCAAAAAATATAGACAATCTAAAAATAGTAAAGCAAACCAGCGACTACCAAAGTTAAAACCCCGGACAAAATAAAATAAACACCAACATACTAAACTTGCTTATACAGCAAAACAACCATGCCCTTGGGCAAGACTTATTAAGAAAACAAAAGATAAACGTTCTATCCTATATTTTCTTAACCTCCAACTAACGATTTCGAAGATCCACAACCATAAGAATATTTACTTGCGCCATAACATCAACCAGGATTGCAGATCTGAAACGATCTTGCTGAGGGAGATAAATATGGGTGTCTATTGTGAAAGATCAACAAGTATCTTGTCTGAAGGCGGATGAAGTCCAATCCAGTTGTAAATCAAGATTGAGTTATGCAGCAACAGATCCGTGATTGAAGAAGACGATCGTGTGTAGAAGATAAAAAAGATTTAGATGCAGATTATTCCTACGCCTAAATAAGAAAAAGAAAATTAAAGACAGGAAAATAAAGGGTGAAAGGAAAAAAAAAATTTTATTAGACTTTTTCTCCCTCCCTAATAAATAAATTTATAAGCAAAGAAGATGAGAATTATTAAGCCGCTAGCAATACATATTTTCTTAATTAACATTTTTTTTTATTTTTTTCAATACCCTTTTGAGATTAATCAAATTACTATTTTGAATGCAATTAATAAATTAAACCACATGCCCACCGTCCTGCAATTTTTTTTTAAAGTTACCAATTATCTGAAGAATTTGAAATCCAATAAAGATGGAATATCTTTCAACAAGTATATCATTGAATTGGATTATTAATTAATGGTTGTATATAAGCTGGCTCCCAAATGTAATAAATTAATCAAATGAAATAAAATTAATATACTCGTTAAAGGTTGTAATTTCAAATCCAGAAATTTTTTTTATTGTAATGTCCATTTGTATATATATATATATATATATATTAAAAATGTTCAGATGATATTATTAAATAATGAATTCGGGATTAATAAATTGTAAATGAAACAATACTTTATAAATTTTTATTGATATATATATGCATTTATTAAAAAAATTTATTTTTTTAGATTAAATGAGTAATTTCAATACTAATATAGAGTCCAATTATAATTTTTAATAGAATCTAAATATAATATATCAATAATTTTATATCATTATTAAAAAATGTGGGATCCATTCATCTCACATTATTGTTGGTGGCTTTGCCACCAGTGAGGGATAAAGCTAATTAATAAAAATTAGAAGGTAAGATTGTAAAAAAAGTGGGTATCATTTGAGTAGACATTTGTGAACCGTATACCAAAATTAATATAAACTAGCTTAGGTTTTGCCTATATATGTTTTGTTCTGCATTTCAAAATATAAAATTTTATTTTATGTTCTAATAAATGGACAAATAAAGTAATTAGTGAATGTGGACTAAAGTAGTTAATATTTATCCTAAGACATAGGAAAGAATTAGAACATAATTAGCCTTTTTCACAATTGTAAAGGATTCTCTCCAGAACAATTTTATTTAGTTATTCGTTGTTGCGGTTATTGTTAATAATTGTGTAGTTTTAGTGATAGTTCAAAATAGTTAAAATTAATAGTCATAAATACATAATTAAAACTACAATTTAAAACCGAAAAGATAAAATGTAGCTATCGAACAAGTACTCAATAAAACATAATATATATGTAGGGTATTGAGACAAAAAAAAAAATGGGTACCTTGGTCAAATTGCTTAAAGTATAATTTCTAGACCGTATAGTAATTGAAGTGAGTGGAATTGGAGCAATGGGAACCAAGATAATTGGCCTGACAGGCATGAGAATATAGATAAATGATATGTTGTTCATGGGCTTAAAACTTTACAACAGTAAATTTACTAACAATCGTCTTCATCATCACATCCTATTCCTAGCCCTTGTTCCCCTTCACTACTTCATTGGGCTATACTATCCAACCCAAAAGGGTCAATTAATAGTAGTTTGGTCTGTAAGGAAAGCAAAATCACTAATTAAATTCTCTAAGGCTTTTTTTATCGTAAAATTATAGATATTTGTTGCAATGTAAATTGAAAATAATCTCTTTATAATTATAGAAGTAAAGGTTGCGTACACCTGAATCCCCTTATCTCGCTTGTGCAGGAGCCTTGTTAGATATTCAGGTAATGTTGAGTTCCAAAATGGGAATGAGTTGTCGATTCCCGTCATGCCCTTCCTATTAACACCATCTTAGCAAAACTCAAGAAATTTTATTTAAAAAAAAATAAAAAATATAGGCATCAAAACGTGTTGGATTGGATGTAGGTAGGATGTGAGGAAATATGATATTGTGGCTTTGTGGGAGAGAAATGGAATTTGAATTTTGGGAATGCTATGAAATTGATGGAATCGACTACTCATCAAATAATGAAAGCATACGTCTGATTCATCTATTAATAATAATAATTTATATATATATATATTTATAAAAGTAAATAAGTCCTAAGATATCTTTTTATCCCTATCGTAAGATATCTTTTTATCCCTATCCCTTATAAAAGAAATAGTAATATTTTATGTTAAATTTATTTTATTTTATTATCATATTATTCCAGTTTATATTAATCTTCTATATATATATAATACCATTATTACAGAAATTAGTTAATATTATTATAATAACGGTATTTAAAATTAGTTAATATTCATAATAATCATAACAATACTAAAATATAAAATTAAAATAAATTTAAACTAAAATTAAAATAATAGTAACAACAACAACAATATTAATAATAAAATATTTTATAAGTATCTAAAATTGGTTAATATTCATACTAATCATAACAATACTAAAAATATAATTATGTTGATTATAAAATTAAAATAATAACAACAACAACCATAATAATAATAAAAGATTTGATGAGTAAAAAGTAAAGATTGTTTATTTTACCCTCATTATTGATTGTGGAACAAATCACTCATATTGTAATAGGGAGATCGCATTCAAGCGACGGTAATAAAAACAACATTTTCAAGCTTGTTGATAATCTTCAAGAACTTAAGGTGTACCATATAAGGAACTCCATTATCAACCAGAATAATATCAAAACACCTAAGCCCACAAAAAATTGAATGGAGGTTAACATTTTCGTCGAGGACGAATGTTCGGGAGGTCAATGTTTAAAATAATATACAAATGGATTATTAATGAATTATTTTAAAGGTCAAATAATCATTACTTACTATAATAGTTTTGCAATATAATTCTTATCAGCAATTTTGAATTATTTTACTGTGTAATTATTGCTTTAATTGGTTGTACGTTTACTTTGATCTGTTTCTATAATAATGATATTTAAAATTGGTTAATATTCATAATAATCATAACAATAACGAAATATAATTATGTTGGTCATAATCTTATTTAACAAAAAAATCCATATTTTAAACTTTAGTTAGCAATTAATTAAATACACGGATTTTTGACAGATATAATTTATAACTTATTCTTAAACAGGTTTATAATTTAGAATTAATGTGACTTTATAAAAAATTAATGTGAATCATTTTTCCTCATCAAATATTTT
Source organism: Euphorbia pulcherrima (assembly GCA_947683365.1). Lineage (NCBI taxonomy): Eukaryota > Viridiplantae > Streptophyta > Magnoliopsida > Malpighiales > Euphorbiaceae > Euphorbia > Euphorbia pulcherrima. Next base: position 15,337,719 of record CANTUS010000016.1, read on the forward strand.
ATTATTACTATTGTTGTTGTTATTTTAATTTTATTTCAATTTCATATTTTGGTATTGTTATGATTAGCATGAATATTAACCAATTTTAAATACACATCCAATATTTTATTATTACTATTATTGTTGTTGTTATTATTATTATAATTTTATTTCAATTTTATATTTTTGTATTGTTATGATTAGTATGAATATTAACCAATTTTAAATATATTTATTATAATGATATAAATTTGAATAATATGGTAATAAAATAAAATAAATTTAATAATAAAATTGAAATATTTCTTTTGAAAGGCGTAGGGGTAAAAAAGTCTTTTAGGACTTCTTTACTTTTATATAGAATAGAGGTACTGATTTTTTATTTTATTGGGTTCTCATGAAATGGACTCCAATTATAATTTTTTAAATCATTTTTTACTAAAATTACAGTATTTCAATTGAATTAAACAAAATTCACAAATAAATTTCAATTTTAATATTGTTTGAACAATGTAGGTAAGTATGAGGTGGCTATTACTTGACATTTATCAAAATTATAGATAATCCGGACCTTCCCGAGTTATCGGAATTCAAATCAAGGTCAATGTTACAATTATTTTTATTATTAATTTAATATAAATATTTAAATAGCTACAGCATAAATATGTTGTACTTTATATTTTCCTTAATATCAGTTTCATACGGTTTGAGTGTAGATTGCTCTTTGTTTGTCAACCGGGCTCTGAAAGAATAACTCAAATATTATCTCAAAATACATACTCTGTGTCTAAAGAGATAGCAAGTGAATTAGTAGAAGTAAAGACTATCGCAGAATTGGTGGAATGTAAACAAGTAAGTACAATATTTTGGCAAGCAAATTTGTTGTAATCAATTAAATATTCTCAATTAAAACGTGAAAAACAGTTTCTCCTTTTTCCCCCCTCAAATCATGCATAAATAAATCTTGCTTCACAATTATTTTTATGATAATTTTAAAAATTATTAAGGAAGGAGATTTTTCGGATTGTGGTAAAAATTGTTGATTTAGAGTGTCAAAATAGTTAGTCGGGGTGTAAAAATAACAAATGTTTCAAAAAGGTAGAAGTAAATGGGAACATTTTTTTTGCCAAAAGTGTAATCGTTTTGATTATTCGGCTTTCCACAGGTAAACATTGTACATCTAAAATCTGGCTTTCAATTGTCCAATTAATATAGTTAAAGTATTTCGATATTAAAATTGTAATGAATTAAACATTCAAATTGGTTTCACAGATATAAGCTTCAAGTTCGTGTAATGGATGATAAAGGGTTTATTTCTCTATTAATTTGGGACCGTGAAGCGCAACAACTGATTGAAAAAACTGCAAATTAAGGTAAATATTACAGTTATTTTTTCGTTATTAATTTAATTTAAATATTTAAATAGCTTCAGCATAAATATGTTGTACTTTATATTTTTCCTAATATCAATTTCATATGGTTTGAGTGTAGATTGCTCTCTGTTATTCAACCGGGCTCTAAAAGAATAACTCAAATATCATCTCAAAATGCATACTACGTGTCTGAAGAGATAGCAAGTGAATCAGTAGAAGTAAACATTATCGCAGAATTGGTGGAATGTAAACAAGTTCAATATTTTGACAAACAAATTTGTTGTAATTAATCAAATATTCTCAATTAAAACGTGGTAAATAATTTTTCTTTTTTCTCCAAATCATGCATAAATAAATCATGCGTCATAATTATTTTTATGATGATTTATAAAATTATTCAGGAAGGAGTTTTTTGGATTATGGTAAAAATTGTTGATTTAGAGTGCTAAAATGGTTGGTCATATCCGGGGTGTAGAAATAACAAATGTTTCAAAAAGATAGAGGTAAATGGGAACAAGTTCTTTTGCCACAAGTGTAATCGTTTTTATTACTCGGCTTTCCACATGTAAACGTTATGCATCTAAAATTTGGCTTTCAATTGTTCAATTAACCTAGTTATAGTATTTCAATATTAAAACTGCAATAAATTAAACATTCAAATTGGTTTCACAGATATAAGCTTCAAGTTCGTATAATGGATGACACGAGATTTATTTCTTTATAAATGAAGTTGGAAATATTGTATATAAAGAGGTTTTTCATAATTTAATTAATACACAATATAACATATTTTTTAGCTTTAATATTTTCTATATATATATAATAAATTTATAATTGATATACTTATTACAAATGACCTATCCGTGCATCACACGGATACTACTCTAATAATAATAATATTTTATTTGTTTCCAAATTATGTAAAAAGAATTGTTATATTCTCCTGAACTTATAATCAAATAAGTTTAATTATATTTACTTTAATTTATATAGTTATAAATTTACATTAAATTAAATTAGTTCTACTTGCGTAAATTCAAAGAAACATACCTAAGCATAAATATGGTTGAATCATTCTCGGAATTGTAAAAGGCTAAAAGACCACAAAAGATCCTATAAAAAAAGCCTCAAAGTTCAAAAAAAATTAGTGGAGAGCTTACAAAAATCCTAACCATATTTAAATCTCATAAAATTTCAAGTTTCATAATACAAATGATAGCAAGTGGCTGGAGATTAGTTTAATTAATTATACACTCAATTATTTGTCTCACACATTGGAAAAAAAAAGTCTATTTGGTTGGACACCCTACAAGTTTTGTTAAATTATCTAGTAAGTGTGGTTTGAAAAACAGTTTTTTTAAGTGTTGGTTATGATTAAATAACTATTTTGAAGATAAAATATTTTTTTGTAGTAACAAAAGTTATTAACAATAGTAAATAACAAAAATTTAAACTAATCTAGAGTTTAGTTTCAAGTATTTGATTAAGTTAAATAAACAATTAACTTTAGCTGTTTCAGAGCTATACAGTGACAGTATAAACTAGAGCTGTTTGCGGGCCGTGCTATCCATCAGGCCCGGCCCAAGTTTATTTTAATGGGACGAATTTGAACACTTATTTTATTATAAAGTTCGGTTCAAGTCCTAGTTCGTAAAAGTCCGAAGTTTTATGGGTCGGGCTTGATTTTTATATAAATACTCAAGCCCGGCCCGAGTCTGGACCGATGAATAAAAAATATATTTATTTTATATTTTTATATTATATTTAATAGTTCATATAGGTTTTTATATTTTGACCTACTAAATTTTTAATTATATATAAAGTATTTTTACTTAAAAATGTAATTCTATGTAAAATTTAGACATTTTTATATAAAATTTATAATTTTTTTTAATTTAGTTTATAAAATATAAAAAAAAAATTATCGATGAGCCATGGATCGGACTTAAAATGAGTTAGTAAGTCCGATCCAAGCCCAGACCGAGCCCGAAATTCTAAATCATGGACTTAGGCCGGACTTGAGCTAGTATTTTTTTATAAAAAGTCCGATAAATTTAATCCAGCCCATTCGATGAACAAATCCAGAATAATTAAAATAGTATTTTGCCAGTTATTTTAAATGGAATATAGGAGCTAAAGACGTTGCATTTTGCTTTATATCATATATATAAAAAATGTCAGTATCGAATTAAGAATAAATGCCAATTTGGTTGGGGTCACATTTCCTCAACAAGTTGCTAATTTTGCACGGTGGCATTATTTCCAATTATTATTTCAGTCTTAGACATTTTCCTTTTTAGATAAAGTTTCTGGACCATTTTTTTTTTCTTTCAAGAATATGTCATTGTCCTTGGTTTATTTTGCATTTTTTAAGTCACTTTCCTTCTTTTGGGTTTTGTAGGCATACAACTTTCATACTCGTTAGGTTCTGTCATATTTTTTTTATTGATATATGTTTCACCGAAATTTTATTTTTGATTATATTTAGATTCGATTTGGGTTGTGCATCTGGCTATAGTAGGTGAGTTTTTCAATAAGGATTTTCTGCATTTATTAGGATTCGAACTCAAGACCTTACTTAAGCGATACCAAGCCGCTTACCACTTCAACCAGCCCTTATTGATAGGTTCTATCATTTAACCATATATTTATTTAAAGGATGGCCTTACACTAAAAGCCACTAAGATCACCGCCTAGGGCCTCAAAAAATAAGGACCCATTAACTATTACTCTATATAAATATATTATCGTATTTTCTTTTTATTTTCTAAAAACTATTATTTTACATTATAAATTAAACATAATTACTTTATCTTACTAAACTAAGTTAATTTATAGCATTAAACATGATAAATTTCATTAAATTAAATATAAAAGTAATTTTAAATTTAAATTTTTATTTTATGATAACTTATAAAATCATAAAAACATATACTTGTGCCTAGAGCCTCAAAATTTATTAGGGGTGGCTTGATTTATTTGCATATGTAATTGAAATTGAAGAATTTGGTATTTTGATGATTTGACATTAAATTCAATTCTATAGCATTGTGTACTTTGCACAATTGTACACATCTAAGAACAATATGATAATGACAATACACAAATTAAGCGACTCTGTTACTAATTCCCCTAGCTTCACTTTGTTACATTTGTCAATATTATGAAATGCATATACTTCAAGTTTCCTATATTGATTCATTACTTTTATAATTAAAATGTATTATGCTTAATTGCTTATCATATACTGCTCGCTCGTGTATGAATTGTGTTAGAACCATGGTTTTGAAAACCGGAGTGGACCGACCGGTCGGACCGGGTTCGGTCTGAATCGGTGTCTGATTCGATCAGGTTTAACTGTTAAGAATCGATCAATGGCCGGTTTGACTGGAAATCGATTGGTTCAACCGGTAACCGGTTGGTTCAATCGGTAATCGATTTTCGGTTTTTTAAATCATATTTTTTTAAAAAATGTTGGTAGTGAGAATTGAACACAAAACCTCTAACATATGTTTCAATACATGCTCTACCAACTAAGCTACCACACACAAGTGGTAACATTTTCTCCTTATATACTTTTGTATTATATATTGTTAATTTTTAAATTATTTTAATAATAATTTATTATAAAAAAACCATAATAAATATTTTTTTATTTCACATACTACACATTTTTATTAAATTTAAAATATTTCTTTCAATAACAGCTTTGAATGTTTTTCATAATGAAATAACATATAAATTTTTTAAATAACGTTACTCTAAGTTTTTTAATTAAATTCATATTAAATGAATATATAATTTTTTTATTTTACACATTGTGTATAAATTTTAATTCTTTTAATGCGTAATTTTTATATATCATGAATCAAATTTATTAACTTTTTTTATCCAATCTATACAATATAGAATTCAATTTGCATTCTTTCATTAAATTATGTTAGTTATTATCTTGTGTTTTATTTTTATTTGAAATATAACTATAAATTATAGAATATTTTATTTAATATTATTAATTTTTATATGAGTATAACTTATATTACATGTTTAATATCAAATTATATAAAATATTTAGTATTTTTACATGTTTTAAGAAAATTCGGTTCGACCACCAATTTAATCCGGTTGAACCTTAAATCCATGAACCACTGCCTTCACCAGTTCGGTGGCCGGTCCGGGTCTAAAAACCATGGTTAGAACAGAATTTATTAAAATTTAAATCAGAAATTAAAAAGTTTGACTTGGTTCGATTTGTAGATGCACTGTTCGTGAACATAATTTTTGGGCTTGACTTGTAAATAAACCGAACATGAATAAGCCTATGCTCAGCTCAAAAGCTCATGAACAAACTCGATTAGAAGTTCGTGATTAATCACGAACTGACTCGTTAAAAACTCATAAACTACGTTTATTATCAGATTTACACATTAAAAATAAGCTTTAATAGGTATATACACTTAAACTATTTATAATTTTAATTCTATCTATTTATCATTTTAATTTAAAGTTTGTTGATATAAGAATTTTTAACTATTCATTGTGTAATAATTCATTGATAGTACGAGTAAGAAATCTTAATATTATATAATGTAAAAATTTAGTATTATTATTTTTATTTGTAAACAAAATAAATGAGCTTGTTAATATTCGCGAACAGCTCGTGAACAAATGAATTGTTAAATGAACCGTTCGTGAACATAGATATCAAGCTCGACCCAAACTCGTTCGAGCTCGTTAAAAACTTAGGAAACGGGCAAAAACTCAGCCCATTTGCAGCCCTCTATAGATAACACATACTAGTATTATAAAAAAAAACACATACTAGTAAAACAGAAAAAGGAGTCCTTAGAACAGCAAAACTGAACAATAAATCCTTATTTGATACCAACAAATCAACTAGCTTCAAGAAAGAATACAAGAGTGTAGCCATTAGATTATTTTGGCAAAACCTAACAAAAATCCATGGTTGCATCAATTTTATAGGGCATGTATCTTTGCATAACCACAATAAAACGACACCATCTCAATCGTTGCAAAAAGCAACACCCACAAAATACAAGTAATCAATCAAAAACAAAACATCATAACAAGCTTTCCAACTTTGATGCTGCATTCTATGCTGGAATATTCTTCCCATATTTTATTCCATCAGGTAAAAATGAAAAGCTGCGATTAGTGATGATGATCTTCGTCTCCATGTCCGTCTGGCGGTCCACCCGGACCCACTACTTCCAGCTGTCAATTATCAACAGAATAGTTGAGTCCAAGTATACAATTCTGAAAGCTTGCTGATTTGCTTAAGTTAAAAAGAAAAGTTATTTTGATATTAGAGGTTGTGGGCAACAAAGTAAGTATTATGCATTTATGCTCACCAAGTTTTATTATTATGCATTTATGCTCACCAAGTTTTATTAAGTTAGATCATATATTCATAGTTGTCAAGGCGCTAGACGCAGCCTAGGCGCCAGGGGGCTAGGCGCGCCTCAAGGCGAGGCGAGCGCCTGAGGTACGCTAGGCGCAGAAAATTTGCAAAAGAATATTTTCTAGATAAGTGAAGTTAAAGGCAATTACAGTACTAGAAAAAGAACTAAGAGAATTGTTAGATGCATATATGCATGTAAAATTTACATATTGCATCAGGAATAACTAGCCTTGAGTTAATTTAGCCTTAATAGAAATTGAATTAGGAATATCTGGCCTTGAATTATTGTTGAAACTCTTTTAAATAGATGGACAACACATATTAAAGTAAGTTAAAACCTTAAAAAATATAAAACTGTCTCCGATGCGCGCCAAAGCGCACATGGTGCACGCCTGAGGTACGCTACCTCGCCTAAGGTATGGCAAGGCACAAGACCCTGAGCCTTTCATGAGTCGCACCTTTAACAGCTATGCATTTATTGGCGGAGTGAAGCAGCGGTGATAATCATAACTTTACCAAATTCAACAAAGAAAAAAATTGGCTAGCACCAGTAATAGTTAAACTGGAGGTCCTCTTTGATTTTGACTTCTGATAATTTAGACACGAATCTGCATGTCTATTATTGTATTCACTATCAATTGCCAATTTCAACCATTGTTTTCAAATCCTAACAGTATCAAAGCATTTAATCTGACTAGTTTCACCTGTTCATGGTTGAACCGGCTGGTTCAACTAGTTCTCTCTAGGTTTCGTTAAAGAAAAAAACATGTCCAGTCTGACTTCAACCCAGTTGTGTCCAGGATAGATAACTAAGCTTCTCAGAAAAAATATAATCCAACGAGTTATTTTTATTCGATCATTCAAGTCATGCTGTGTCTATAGGAGAAACTGCCTACTATAATCGCCCAATGCCAAACTACAACGCTAATACTTCTCAACCTCCTCCTCCCACATGTCCAAATACATAGCTTAATAAAATGGCCACCAAAGAACATAATACAGATCTAGACTAAGAGATATAGCATAGGTGAATGTTGAACCATTTACTCATATTAATTAGGGCCTCATATGAGCTCACACAACTAAATGCATGATAATACAAATCCAGGATATATACTATGAACCAAATAGGCAAATACAGAATAAGTTTACATGCATATGCACAGAAAACTTGTAGATAATTCATAATTTCAAATCTGGCTGACGTCCAACTTACCTCAAAGTACTGCGAACACACTGGACACTCATGTGGCTTGCCTTTCTCCAGCCAAAACCAGACAACATCATGCTCATCCTCTGAAATTAAAAAACAAGCAAACATTATCAAAGGTATGTCATACAAATGACGAAAATGGCGTAAAATAACAAACTAAAAACTCACCTCCTTCACCACCAGGGCAACCGACAATTCTCTTATCGTAGTAGGACTTAACAACAGCAGGTGCTTCCTGGAAGGAGTGAACATTGTTGTATTAAATTGCAAAAAAGTAGTGAAGACAATATTTACTTGAAAATTGAAATCAGCTAATATAAAGTTAAGATTTAAGAATTCAAAGTAGTCTTTCTAAAAGGAAACTTAATTTTCTTTTCAAGGTGTGAAGACAATTTTAGTAGAAATCCGTAATTACATAAAAGAGTAGATAAACATCCAGCTCAACCAAAAAAGTGAATTTCTTAATCACATAATAATGTAATCATAGAAATAGACACAATATCAATACTGAAAAAAAAAACTTTCTTAAAAAGTCATGAGCACATAAGATTCCACAAGTAAAATAAAACTACATAACATTAACCCACACATAGAACCTAAAAACAGAATCCACTCAATAGATCATAATTACATTAACTTTTTTTTTAAGAAAGTACAAAGGCAGATTAAAGGAAAAGGAAAAACATTTCAATTAAACAGGTGTTCTCATGAATGTGAAGGGTAACCAATAAACAAAAAATTGAGCAAAAACAAAAAAACATGAGTTTTGTAGATAGGTGCAAAAAGAAAATACTAATCAACTGATTAGGTCATAAACATTGCTAACTTATTAGCAATATCACTGCATTACTTGGAAGAATGTACGACCTCTGGTTTGTAGCTTCATTAGAGTTTATTTCGGTAACCATACAATACAATATATAAAATAATTCATAACTGATGTTATAATTTTATTTCTTTTTCTAGCGACTGTAGTGTAGTTCAGCTAACGGTTATGTACTTGCTGAAACAAGTCCTACATGATAACAACCACTATCTATATATTAACATGAAATTAAGTTATCGAGTATATTCCATGAGACAATAAAAGCAAAATCAAAATCAACACTCAAATTAAATCAACTGAAGCCCAAACTGTTCCTGAAACTAAAAATAGGTTTAAATAATGAGCAGAGAATTACTTAAAATGATTCAACAACAAATTCAAAAACTAAAATATATACTTCTTAAAGTCAAAATAAAAATAATCGACAACAAGGCCTAGAGAACAACTATTAAAAAGGTGTGGTGAAGTCTTAACCTAGTGGTTAAGATTGAACCTTTGGCATATAGAGGTCCTATGTCTGAACCACATCTGGAGTGGGTGGGGATTTTTCTTTCCATTTAATGTAAGCGTATTTGCGCAAAAAAAAAACTATTACAAAGGCATGATAAAAAACTTTCACCAATCTCAACCAAATTCCAACATAGTAGCTCTAGTGGGTCTCACTTTGTTGTGGATGCCTTTGTAGGAAGACAAGATCCTATTTGTGGACATATAACACACTTGAAACAAGCTTACGTAATCCTACCTATTGGCTATTGCTAACATAAACATACCCACTTTTAACTGCTTGCAATTACCGATAAAATTAAACACCAGGTATGTAGATTTCATTCCTTCCGCTGGTTGTTTGTTTGATTCCAAGACTATGATACAGAAAAAGGCAAAACAATGGATAAGAAAAACCAGCTCATGTTCACGCGAAACAACCAAATCTTTGCAGATAATTATGCTGCATTTCCAAACAGATACACCTAGATATGAATGATTATGAAGAGCATAGTCTAAGAGCTCCAGCCCTGAAAACCATTCAGGTAAAACAAAGGGTACGACTCAACCAGCAAGCCGAATAAGAAGCATGTCCAGCACCAATAAATAACAAGTCAGAAACCACAAATTCAACTGGAACCATATTTAATATTAGCACCTGATGGGGATCAGTCTCAGCTATTAAACTACAAAACAAACACACCACATGTGATATTAGAAGCTTACCTTCGTGCCAAAAGGACCAATAGGATGGTTAATTTCAAGAATATCCTTTCCCTGTTCAAAATAAACCAACTTAGGCAGGATAATACTTTGATTACAGTATAAACTGATTTCTGGAAAAATAAAAAATGCACAACAAAAAGAATAAGATAGTGATTTTGTTGATGGGAGAAACTGATAAAAAGTACCATCTATTATTGAAAAATTACACCCAAATAATGCATGTAAAAATTAAAAATTTATCAGTCTATCAAAGCAGCAGCAATAGCTGTCGGATTGCTGAACAAAACTAGATAAACACAGCAGTGATTGACAGTTTATTAGTTATAGTATCAACAAAAACAACTCATTCAATTTTACTCAATAGAAGAATACTAAGTACCTCAAGCTCTGCTTCAAGCTCCTCCCTTTCATGCCCAGTGGCAATAGGCATAACATCTTCGACTTTCTTCTTCAAAGCACCATCAGCTATCGGAAAAAAAAAAAGAATTCTACATTACTCACTCGCCAGATATATATATAGTACGCTAAACGCAATTTTTACCATCTCTGTCAGTCTTACAATTTCTAGGCATACAAACACAGAAAGAACCTCGTTTCGAATTGACAAAAAAAAATATATATATATATTTTCCGTGAATGTACCTCCCCTTTTAGAATAATCTATCGAGTTTCACGAGCACGAATGAACTTATGGGGAAATAAAAAATAAATTAGACATAGAACATAAGCTAATGAACACGGTGACATAATCATATATATAAAGATCTAAGAGGGGATGAAATGGTCGAAAAAGAACCTGATCCGCTGAAAAAACGATGGGGAATAGAAGCGGAAGGCGGAGGAGATAAGGCGGAGCGAGTGGGAGAGGCGAGTCGGGTGGCGGCAGAAGTGGATCGGCGGGAGGCTAGGGTTCTGAGCTGTGAAGAGACTGCTCTTCTCCACATCTTTGAGGGATTATGTGTTCTCTTTCAATCGGAGGTCACGCCCTGCTTCTATCTCTTTCTCGTTCTCGATTGTCTCAAGTCTTAATCCAGGGGGAAATTTTGGAAGAAATGTCAAAATGGAAGAGGTTCCAAATCCAGTCTAGTGGTTAGGCACGTGAGAGTTTTGCTTACACTTGCGGCATTCAGGGTTTTACTTGTCAAATTTTGACCGAGCTTTTTTACAAGTATTATGGAGGCATGTTTAAAAATCGAATGCATTCGGACTCCTTAAATTTATTTTTAATAATTTTTTATTTTTTGAACTTTTAAATTTTTTTTGGTTTTTTAAATTTGTTTAAAGTGCACCCTTAATCTCCTAATACTGATGTGGCATGACACGTAAAGTCAAGCAACTCTATAGACAGAGTATACTGTATCAACTGTATTAATATAGTATATATTAATCAAAGACATAATTGGTTAGACTGAATTTACTGTAACAATTGTATTATAAAAATAGAGTTTAGTGTAAAGAGCACAAAGTAATGGGTTGGACATAATCCTACCATTGATCTCTCTTAACTTTTCTCTTAGCCTAAGCAAACCTTTTTCCATGCACCACATAAATTGGTGCCCTCTCCATTTGGGGTGACACATTATAAAGTATAGGTCAATAAATTTGGGCTTTATGGCTAATATGTGACTTTGAATTCTCCGAGTGATCTAGGAATGTGGATCCTTTAGGGGATTCTTTGGCGGATAGAAAATAGAACTCATAATGTTATATGAAAGAGCATCATGTGACTTATGCGAAAGATATGATATTTATACAAGCGTCACAATGTCATAGTTAAAATATGAGTAATATTTACACTTGTTCACGGGCCGGGCTAATTATCGGGTCCGATCGAGCCCGTTTAAATGGATCGGGACACTTATTTTAATACAAAGTCTGGAGCTTTATGGGTCGGACTTGATTTTTATATAAATATCCAAGCTTGGCCCGAGCCCGCCCGAAAAATAAAAAATATATTTATTTTATATTTTTATATTATAATAATAGGATTTTATAGATTTTTATATTTTAACCTGCTAAATTTTTACTATATATAAAGGAATTGCATTAAAAAATATAATCGTGTGTAAAATTTAGACATTTTTATATAAAAATTATAATTTTTTCAATTTAGTTTACAAAATATTGAAGAAGAAAATTATTCAATTGACCATTGACAGGGCCTAAAAATGCGTAATAAGCTAGATTCAAACCCAAAATTTTAAATCATAAGCGAATTTAAATTATTTTTTTTATTTAAAGCCCGATGAGCCCCCACCACCTGCACAATGAATAGTTCTACGATATAACAAAATCTATTGGTTAGACAAGATGTTGCCTCTAGCTGCAACAAATATATCTTTTAATATATTCTATATGATGTCCGATGACTTGATCCATGTACGGTCAAGTACTCTTAATCTTGCTTAATTGAACCCGATATTTAGCGTGCAAGACCAATTTAATAATTCTTTTCAACTTTTAAAAATTAAATTAAATTAAATTAAAATTGATTGAATTGAAATGAACTGAGTTGAGTTGAACTGAAATAAATTTATCTTAGGATAAATTTATAATTATGCATAGTTGAATTGAACTAAACTATAATGGACTGAAGTAGTCTAAACTGAAATTGGTTTTTTTGGTAATACAAAATCAAAAGCCAAAAGAGGTACAAAATAGATTAAAGAAAAGCTGGGCCACCACTACATAATGGAAATGGTATCCCACATAAATCATTCCTCATCTCCATCACAGTATGAGGTTGAACACAAATTTCCAGCCCAGCAGAGTAGATAGAGCCATTTTAGCCAACAGATTTGCAACTCCATTAGCTTCCCTATATATATGCTTCACTTCCACTTGAGAGAGCTGACATATAGATTATCGAATGCAACACAACAGATTCCAGATGGGGTGAGCAGAATCAATAGGCTGAACTGTATTAAGAAAATTAACAATCTCAAGAGAATCAGATTCAATTATAACATGGCGAAAGTTCCTAGACAGAGCCACTTGCAATCCCGAGGGCATAGCTCACGCTTCAGCCATTAGGGGGTTGCCTTTACCAATGTTACGAACGAATCCAATTTGCCATGAGCCATTATGATCTCGAATGTCTCCTATGACACCAATAATACCAGAAATAAGTTCACAAGAGCCATCAATGTTAAGTGTAACCCATCCATTGGGAGGTTTACTCCATGTAACCGAAGTACGACTTGGGTGTTGTCCCCTGATCAAAACTTTTGGAGTCCAATTTTTAGTGCAGGCTTCTAAGAAATTCATGATGGCTGCACACTTATTCACAGGAACCTCTTTATCATTCTGGAAAATCCTCAGATTACGCCATTTCCAAATAAACCCGACTGTGCAACCGAAAATGAGATTCCATTTGAGATCTGCTTCCCCTTTCCTCGAACAGTTAAGATTAATCTGCAACCAATCCTTCCCCTGACATGAGAAAAAGCTTGGCACCATATTCTCAGCACCTAGTTCACGCCAAATTCCCAAGCTATGAACGCAGTCCCTCAAGGTGTGAACCGTAGATTCTGGCTCAGATGGGCAAAAGGCACATTACGTATAATCTATAAGGTGTCGCCGGCATATCTCCTCATTAGTCAAAAGCTTATTCTGAAGCGAAAACCAAATAAATGAAAGAATGCTATGAGGAAGTTGCATTTTCCATACTCGTTTCCATAAAGGTTCTGCTATGGTCACATCTGACGGGGAGAGCATATGGAATGCTGATTTAGTGGAACATTCCTCGGAGGAGGATTTGCTCCATATAATTTCATCTTTTTCATTGGGATAATTGTTGATTTGAAAGGCTGTCAAATGGAGTAAGATATCATTGGGAAGGACTTGCTCAAGGAAATTCCAATGCCAAGTTCTCGAGCAAGAGACATAATCAATCACTTTATTATTGAAATGCTCCATTGGAACTGAACTTGCGAATTCATGGAGTGGTTTCTTCATCAACCAAATGTCTCTCCAAAAAAGGACATCGTTTCCATTCCTAGGTGCCCAAACCACTCCCTTCTTGAACTCAGGTAGAATAGACAGTAGACTTCTCCATATATGAGATTTCCTAGTGTTGTTCCTTTCAAGGTTAAAGATGTTTTTACTTCCCATGTATTTACCACGCAAAAGCTTGACCCAAAGAGTATCTGGTTCCCTAAAAATACTCCATAAGAGCTTTAGGAGAAGAGCTTGATTGTGAGGTTTACACTTACGAATCCCAAGCCTTCCTTTATCCTAAGGTTTGCACACTGTATCCCAAGACACCAGATGGATTTTCTTCTTGTCCGCCTTATTCCCCCAAAGAAAGCTACGATTGTCTTTGTCTAGGATTTGTATAGTTGAAGCTGGGAGTAAATAAGTCTGCATCACATGATTAGGAATAGAGCTTGTGACCGATTTGATGAGGGTAATACGGCCAACCAGGGAAAGAGTGGAAGATTTCCAGCCCGAAAGTTTTGAATGGACCCTATCAACAACTTCTGAAAATGTAGCTTTAGACACCTGAGAGTCTAAAAGGGGAACTTCCAGATATTTCCCAAGGTAAGACGTGAGAGGGATGCCGGAATGATTGCTCATAGCGCGGACAACTGCTGACTTAACATTCCTAGATACACAGATTCTTGATTTAGATAAACTGACTCGCTGACCCGAAATGTCACAAAAGGAAGACAAACATGATTTCATGATATCAATCTGCTCCATTGACGCTTCTCCAAACAAGAAAAGATCATCTGTAAAAAAATAAATGGGAGATGGAAGGGCTATTTCTAGAAACTTTAATTCCCTTCTAAGAGCCATCATCCACTTTCCTTTGAATGATGTGTCCAAGCCGCTCCATACAAAGAACAAAAAGGTAAGGAGATAACAGATCTCCTTATCTAATACCACGGGTGGGGTAGAACTTATCAGTCATGTTACCATTAAATAGGATATTCATGGAGGATGTTGAAATGCATTTTGAGATAATGTCTACCCATGGAGAAGGCATCCCAGAGCTTCTTAGTGTATCAATGACAAACTCCCATTTGAGTCGATCATACGCCTTTTCTAGGTCTATCTTAATAGCAACAAAGCCCTTCTTCCCTTTTCGAATATGCATTGAGTGAATTATTTCTTGAGCAATGATAATATCATCATTTATATTTCTTCCCGAGATAAAGCTGCTTTGATTGGGGCCAATAAGACAAGGCAGGATAGCTTTTAGGCGACCCGAGATGATTTTGGTGATGGCTTTATATATCACATTGCATAAACAGATTGGCCTGAACTGGTTGATTTTTTCGGGTTGAGCTATTTTCAGAATGAGGACAAGCAGCGTTTCATTAACCAAAGATAAGTCCATTATGCCTGCAAAGTTAGCTAAAACAATTTGGTAACACCAGAATGGACCGTGTTCCAGTGTTTTTGGAAAAATCCTGCAGGTAGACCATCAATTCCAAGGGCTTTCATAGCACCCATGTCAAAAATAGCATTCTTCACATCAGTACTAGTGACAGGGTGGAATGAATCTTCAAGTAGATTTTAATCCAATCTAGGAAAATTAGCAGCTTCCTCAATGATGTTACCTTCTTGGGAATCAGCCATGAATAGCTTCTGGAAGAAATAAATAGTGTGCTTCTTTAGTTCTTCTTGATCCTCAAGCCAAAGTCCTTCATCATTCTTCAATTTGTCAATTCGATTACGCTTCCTTCTTGTAATTATCGTTATATGAAAATAGCGAGTGTTTCTATCTCCATCCATAAGCCACTTATGTCGAGATTTCTGAAGCCAGAGAAGTTCTTCTTGTTTTAGCACGTCAAACAATTCAGCTTGAATACTAGCTTCAAGTAGAGACATAGCGTGAGACCACCCTCTCTCAAGCTCTCTGTTAACTCCGGCTAATCGAGCTAGCAACTTCCTCTTTCTCTGCTTAATATGCCCAAAAACAAAATGGTTTTGATTCACCACATCCTTTTTAAAATTTGTTGCAGCAAGGAGATGGTTAGATTGGGGATTCCATGTCTGTGATACAAACTCGCGGAAGCCGGCATGAGTTTTCCAGGCAATTTTATAGCGAAAAGGCTTATTAGAACGATCATATTTAGGCCCTTCAGTCTCAAGGAGCACCGGGCAGTGGTTAGAGTGGCGGAAGGGGAGGTTCATAACAGTAGCCTGAGGTAACGTAGTTCTTCCTATCAAATTCATATAATACCTATCCAAGCGGACATGAAGTCGATTTCTGCGCTAAGTAAATTATTGTCGGAAGCTCCTAATTCTAAAAGATTGACAGAGTTAACTTGACTTTGATGATGCACACATCTATTCAAATACTGAGGAGAGCCACCTTTTTGATCAGATATACTTGTAATGTCATTAAAATCTCCAGCCACCAACCAAGCTACATTCGTATCCTTATGCAATCTAACAATATTCTCCCACATATTTTTCCTGATGGAAGCTACTGTACTTGCATAAATAAGAGTGAAAACGCAAGGTGCCATCCCCTTCTAGTCAATCGAGAATGCAAGAAGTATCCATCCTCTTGAATAATGTCAATCTGTATAAAATCCCTTCTCCAAAATAGCCAGATTCCCCCTGACATCCCAACAGGTTTGATTCAATGGAAATCCCAACCCCTAAGTTTGGACCTAAACTCTCTAGCTCTAGAGACACCAACCTTAGTTTCTAGAAGCCCAAAACAAACCAGATTGTGAACACGAATTAAGTCCTTAATATGGAGTAAACTTTTATGACTACCACAACCCCTAATATTCCAAATTAACAAATTCTTAAAAAAACAAATAGTTCAAGCATACACTGGTAAGAGAACGTGTAGAAACACACCAACTAGGTAAATTTACCCTCAGGCTTTCCCCTAGTAGCACTTGTTCTAGCTTTTTCTTTTAGCTTTGACTTCTTCAAGGATTTACCCATTACAGCATCTGGCGGAATTGGTGGCGAAATATTTTCAGGTCCAGAATTTCCCTGAGCAAGGGCTAAGGGTGCAAACTAGTCTTGAGGATCCCTCGACATCTTCTGTGATTCAAAGCTAGAGGAGAGGGCTCTAGGTTTCAAAATAGTAATTTTATTTGAAGAAGGTTGGGGCGTTAGAGTGGTTGAAGATGAGATTGGGATATGTGTTTTAAGTTGAGAAGCAGGTGGCAAAATTGGTTCATTGGGTTTAGATGACATTATTACAACACATGGCTCGCCTTTTGAAAAATGGGCTTCAATAGAGGCTGGCCCGTTTGAGTTAGACATGGGTCTAGTGGAATTTTTATTTGGTCTTTGGGGCCTCAATGAAATAGACCCTGATGTACTACTACCACCCACCTTACCCAAATTGGGATGTAACGTATTCAACAGATTTGGGGAAATATCCAACGATTTGACTGAAGTATTATTCAATTAAATCCCCTCTTTTCCTAACACTTCAAATCTGCTTCCCGAACCGAAATAGTAGCACCAGTCTTATCAACGATAGTTTAATAGCTTTTACACGGGGCTCGAAGGTCTGACCCTCCTTTGAATTGACTTTCCCTACATCTGTAGCCTGGTTTTCCGACGGGTTCAACACTGGTTTTGGATTTCGTCGGCGAACTGGTTTATTTGCCATCATCCACGGGCCATATTCTTTGAAGATTTTCAGCCTAGCATTCTGGTGAGTTACCGACCCATCCTGCTCTTCCCTTACATTGGAATTATCCATTGCACCATCTTCATCACTTGGGCATTTCTCTTTACTGTGCCCAAAGATTCTACAATTGAAGCATATATTATGCAAGCCTTTGTATTCAATTCGGTAAATACGGTTCTTTAGACGATATTTAGCCAACAGAGTTTTGCTTAGGTCGATCTCAACACAAACCCGAGCATATTTCCCTATGTTGGCATTTAGGGTAGTTTTATCAACATACAAAGCTTTCCCTGTCAAGGACCCTAGTTTCATGAGAGCTTGAAAATTATAGTACTTGATTGGTAACCTAGGAAATCGAATCCATGCTCTAATTTTTATTACTTTGACATCGTATGGGTCAAAGTGTGGATGCCACTTTGCCACTGAAACTAAATAATCTGCAACCATCCATGGTCCCACTTTCAGGGCTGCAACATAATCATCTTTGTTTGAAAATCTAGCAAGATACACGTCATTAGACAAGTCTATAAGCTCCATTGTCCCTGCTTTTTGCCAAAATTTGTATAACCTTGCTGATAGGAAGTTGAACCCTACTCTTCTTCCAAGCACTTTAACAATGATGGAGTTTTTCCATGGCTTCCACAGGGATATTTTTTCTGCTGCAGAAAAGCGAACTCTGGGACATCGTTCGTCATCCTCTCCTTCATCTTCACTGTCAGACAAAGCATTAAATTCTTCCTCCGAGCTACAATCATCATCCGAAATGTTAGTGCTATCAGCCATTGGTTCATCCTCTCCATTGGCAATTCTACTGAGCTTGTCTTTATAAAGAGGTTTCTTTCTAATCGGAGATAAGGTAGAAAGAGTGAGAGCATTGACGATAAGACTTAGTGATCCTGCATTACCATTCTGCCCTTTGATCTTTTTGTTGCTTCGTTCAAGTTGATCACACTCTTCCCCTGAAAGCTCCATTTTTTTAGGGTTTTGAGTGTATGATGGCTACACAATTAAGACCATTCTTCAATGGTTATATTGATTCTTGATGAAAGCAAGTAGTCTTAATTGAACTGAATTGTAATCCAAGAGAACAAGGCCTTAACCTAAGACTTTTTTTCTTCTTTTTTTTCTTTTTTTTTTGCTGAATGGAGATTTGAAAGAGCATGAATTGATTCCTTGTCATGACTCTCCTTGTAAATGTACCGATTGCACCAAGTCCAATTTGTTTTCTTTCTTTGGTGTTTTACACGAAGGGGCTAAAGGGGGTTTTGACCCCAAAAAATGCATTTGGGGAGAATATTTAACAATGAGGTGCATGGTTAACAAATAAATCAATGGGAGGTGCAAATTTAACCCAGGATGAAAAATGTATCACAGATCCCTTTTCATTTTTTACTAAGTTTTTATAAAATAAAAAAATCATAAAGTAAAAAAGAGATCCGAGATCCCTTTTTCATTTTGAACTGAATAAGGAATCTAGAAATCTATAATCCTTTTTTAATAATTACAAAATATAAAATATAAAAATAGCTGCACTGCAGCAATCGAGGCCAACTGTTGGCCTCGATTGCTGCAATTGGCGTGGGAATATGTCCCAACATGAAAGTTTCTCACACCAATTTTCCATGTAAATGCATTTTCACTTGACTGGGATACACTTAACTGGGATACTACATGTAACTTTGCAAAAAAAAGTAAAAATATTTAATATACTTACCACCCACCATTTCTACTTACCACCTTCTCATATTCACCGTCTCTTATTCTCTCTATATTCCTTACTCTTTCTTTACCCACTTTCCTTCAATCTACATATTCACTCTATTCCATCTTCATCCATCTCTTTATTTTTATAATTTAAGGTAACAATTTTATTAAATTATGTTGTTTGATCATTTTTTTTTTGTAAATATATATTGTTAAGCTCATAATTGTTGTTTTTATTTTTAATAGGTTTTTATAACATCCCTAATTAAGGTATGTCATTTACTAACTTAAATTTTGTTTTGTAATGTTTGTTTTCAATATATTAAATGATATTGCATGTGTAGTAGTTAGAATTAGAACAATGTGTTTGAAGGAATTTTACATGTGTTGATTAACAATTATTTAGTCTCATAATTTTTTTATGTTTATAGAGTTGATAATTATGAAATTAGTGCAAAACACCAAATTATTTAGTTACAAAAATGAACATTTAATGTAAGGTAAGGGTTCATATTATAACCTCATGGAAACATAAAATTAGATAAAAAAAATGAGGGATGTAATATTAATATATATGGACATACACGTTAATGTTATAAATATGGACCATGAAAATTGTTTCTTTTAGCAAATTCTAATTGTAAAGAATTTCAGTTCAAAAAATGATGATGCCAATATTTGTGGTAATAATATAGGTGTTAAGTTAGTTTAGTATAAAAATAATGATTATAGTAAAACCAATTTTAAAAAATACAATAGTTACCAAAAAAATGACCATGACGTTATTTGTGGTAATATACGAGGTGTTAGATTAGTTTGGTATAAAAATAATGATTTTAGCATATATTAATTGTAAAAACCAATAGTTATAAAAAATGAGAACATTATTTTTGATAATATGATAATGGGTGTTAGGTTAGGTTGGTTTAACAATAATGAATTTACTAAATACTAATTGTAAAAAATTTTAGTAACAAAAATGACCATATAATTATTTGTGTTCATATGTTCCAATGGATGAAATATATTTTATCTTTTGTAACAAATGGCTAACTTAAGAAGATCTCAAGAAATAACACCGTTGGAGCCTCATGTGTTAATTATGTAATGTGTTCACATATCAGAGAACATATGGTTAGGGGAGGTAATATATTACACAATTAATGTGATTTGAAATAAATATGAACAAATATAAGTACTAATGTTTAAAATGGCAGCCTATGGTTCAAATATCGATGGAGAAAGGCGGAGTTGGGGACATGTTAGACCACATTGACTAGAGAATACGTGATAAGCTGGTAGCCTGCGGATTTGAGGATGTGATAAGAGTCGGTACGATGATAGTAGATCATCGATTGATCACCGCGTTGGTAGAGAGATGGAGGCCGGAAACTTATACATTTCATTTGCCAATTGGTGAAGCGACAATAACGGTACAGGATGTACAGGTTTTGGCTGGGTTACGCGTAGATGGTAAAGCCATTACAGGAGAAACCTTACATCCATTTCAGCTTGCCCATACATGTCAGCATTATTTGGGAATGTCTCCGACGAATGCCAATGGAGCTGCGAAAGGAAATTCAATAACACTGTCGTGGTTGAGGATACATTTGCCGACCTACCACATGATGCGGATGAACTTACAATCCAATGGTATACCCGCGCCTTTATAATGAGACTTATTGGCGGGTTGCTTTTTAGCAGCACAATAGGCAATACTGTACATGCAATGTGGCTTCCTCTATTGGATAATTTAACCGAGGTTGGTGTTGGTAGTTATGCTTGGGGAGCTGTTGTACTAGCATATCTATATCGGGAGCTCCATAAAGTAACTGTAACGCCCCCCCTATAGGGAGCGCTACGGTAACAATAATTACCCAATGAATAACTCTACTCCACTATATAGAGTTCAATACTTATAGATTTCCATATGTACAAATACCAATATAATGTTTTAAACTCCAAATTATTCTCCAAATATTTCTCAATGCCACTTTACATTTCTCACACTATCTAGTACATGCCATTATTCTACAAACCATAATATTACATTAAAATATAAATCCACCTCGAATCTTTCCTTATTTACTCTTTAAGCTGATCCACCTGTACCACTTTGGTCCAAGCTATCTACAAGTTCTCCACCTACGCGTAGAAAATCAACTACACGCTAAGCAATTGCTTAGTGGTGTCTATAAAAGAAATATAACAACTTTGAACATTTTTTTTAATAGAAACCAAGTTTGTCCATAAGTCAAAAACAAACTTAAACAACTTTATAAAACCAAATGACAAAACTTATATAATAATCCTTTCAAGTACAATCAAATTTATATCCAATTTTTCCAAACACTTTAATCACATATTGCCCAAAGTAAACAAGTCCTGAATAACGGTAAAATGGATACGGGAGCGGACAAGCCGGAAGCTGAAGCTTCAAAATCAATATATCGGTCAAGCCCGAAGCCGAAGCTTCAATATCAATATATATATATCATAATATCGGCCAAAGCCCGAAGCCAAAGCTTCAATTGCTTGTACAGTACTGTACCCCCCTTTATTGGCGCCAATCTACCCTGACCCGTATTCTACTCGCTTAATAAGGGCAATAAATCAAAGTAACATCTTAAAAATTCCAGTATAAACCATCAATCATAATTCAACATAACTTCAGTAATTAAGAAATCCAAATCCCAAATTTTTAAGCATCAAACTTCAATTAAAACTCAATAAAATCAATATTCATACTTTCCAGAATTTTTCCAGGTTTCATAACCTGGCTTCTCCTGCATTTTTCACTATCAAAACATCATCAAATCGAAGAACTTTCTTCTAAACATAATTAGACACATGTCTCAGCTTTCCAAAGCCACCAGAATCACAGAAATACAATTTTTATAACCAAAGTTATGATCAAAATACTAAACAGTGTACCAAGCTGAGCTTAATCTACCATGAATTCTACTAATTAAGCTTTAATTTCACCAAAAATCACTCACCTCAAACTCGGGTTACTATTCATCCGAATCTTAATATCTGAATTCCTCCTCGTCTAGTCTTGATTGACTGAAATTGATGATGATAGAGGGCTTAAGGATCGATTTCTAACAAGAATTTGAAGTTGAATCGAAGAAATCAGAAGTTTTTGGATTATGAAAATTTTTTTGTAAGGGATAAAGGTAATGTGTAGAAGAAGAAGAGGAATGAAAGTGAAGAAGAGAAGATGCTGGATGGTGTATGTATTGATTTTTTTTTTCCAATAATGCCCCTGATCAAATAATTAAATGTCCATTTCATCCCTCTTACTTAATTAGCTCTTATTTCCTCATGCCTTATATCCAATAACAATAATAACAATAAAAATAATTTTCATGATATTTTAATACCATAGTAATTTATTATAAGCAAATTTTGGAAATTTCGGTTCGTTACAATTCTCCCCCTCTTATGAATTTTCGTCCCGAAAATTTCCCGAAAACAATTGCGGATATTGAGTTTTCATTGTATCCTCCGGTTCCCAAGTTGCTTCTTCAACCTTATGATTCCTCCAAAGTACTTTTACCAAATGTATAGACTTGTTTCTCAATTGTTTAACTTCTCTCGCCAAGATTTGTATTGGTTCCTCTTCATACGTCAGGTTGGGTTCGATTTCTACGACATCAGGAGATAAGATATGTGATGGATCTGATCTGTATCTCCTTAACATTGACACATGGAACACATTATGAATTTTGTCGAGTGTTGGGGTAGTGCCAACCGATAAGCTACCGGTCCAACCTTCTCTATAACCTCATATGGGCCAATGAATCTCGGACTGAGCTTGCCTTTCTTGCCAAATCGTAAGACTTTCCAAGGAGATACTTTGAGAAATACTTTATCTCCCACTTTATAAGTAATGTCTTTTCTTTTTAGATCAGCATAAGATTTTTGTCTATCTGATGCAGCCTTCAATCTCTCTTGAATAAGTTTTACCTTCTCCTTTGTCTCCTGAATCAAATCCACTCCCACAATCTTGTTTTCACTAAGTTCGATCCAATATAATGGAGTTCGACATTTCCTTCCATATAATGCTTCATATGGCGCCATTTGTATGCTTGACTGATAGCTGTTATTATAGGCAAACTCTATGAGGGACAAATACTTATCCCAACTTCCTTCAAATTCAATGATACAACTTCTCATCATGTCTTCCAACACCTGAATTACTCTTTCAGATTGACCATCTGTTTGAGGATGAAATGAAGTACTGAAATAAAGTTTGCTACCTAAGGCCTCTTGCAACTTCTTCCAAAATCTTGAAGTAAATCTTGGATCTCGGTCAGAAATGATTGAAATAGGCACTCCGTGTAGCCTTACTATCTCATCTATATATAACTGAGCCAACCTATCAAGTGAATAATCCATCCTAACTGGAAGAAAGTGGGTAGACTTTATCAATCTATCTACAACAACCCACACTGCATCATGTTTCTTCTGTGTAAGTGGTAAAGACGTCACGAAGTCCATTGTGATTCTTTCCTATTTCCATTCTGGAATTGTTATAGGTTGCAACAATCCAGAAGGAATTTGATGTTCTGCTTTCACCTGTTGACAAGTTAGACATTGAGCAACATAATTAGTAATGTCTTTCTTCATTCCATTCCACCAATAATGGCTCTTCAAATTTTGGTACATCTTGTTTGCTCCTAGATGCATCGCATAAGGACTACTATGCCCCTCTTGTAAGATATTCTTCTTTAATTCTTCATTGTTTGGCACACATAGTCTATCTTTAAAATATAGACACCCATCTTCTCGAACCATATAGTTGTCTACGATACCCACTTATGTCCTTGCTCGAATGATCTTTAAGTCATCATCTTCATTTTGTGCTTGCTTAACCTGTTGTAGTAGTACAGGTTGAATCTTCAATTCCGCAATTAAGGCTCCACTACTGGTAAGAGCTAACCCCGTATTCATAGCCCTTAGTGCCATCATTGTCTTTCTGCTGAGAGCATCTGCCACTACATTAGCCTTTCCTGGATGGTAATCAATAAGACAATCGTAATCTTTAATGAATTCCATCCACCTTCTCTGCCTTAAATTCAACTCCTTCTGTGTTGGTAAATATTTCAAGCTTTTGTGATCTGTGTAAATATAACATTTTTCTCTATAAAGATAGTGTCGCCAAATCTTCAAGGCAAAGACTATTGCAGCCATTTCCAAATCATGAGTAGGATAATTCCTTTCATGATTCTTCAATTGCCTGGAAGCATAGGTAATCACTTTTCCTTCTTGCATCAAAACACACCCAAGACCACTATGTGAAGCATCACTATAGATTATAAAATCTTTTCCAGGTTCTGGTTGGGTAAGGATGGGTGCTTTTGTTAACATCGCCTTCAATTTCTCAAAACTTTCTTGACACTTGTGATTCCACTCAAATTTTGCATTCTTTTGAAGTAGTTTTGTCAGTGGGGCAGCAATGACTGAAAATCCCTTCACAAATCTTCTATAATACCTCGCTAAACCAAGGAAACTTCTGACTTCCGTAGGGTTCTTTGGTGGTTTCCATTCGACAACTGCTTCTATCTTCTTAGGATCCACTTTAATTCCTTCTGCAGAAACAATATGGCCTAAGAAAGAAACTTCTTCAAGCTAAAACTCACATTTGCTAAGTTTGGCATACAATTTATTTTCCCTTAAAGTTTGGAAAACTATCCGCAAATGTTGATCATGCTCTTCCCGTGACTTAGAATACACCAAAATCTCATCAATGAAAACCACTACAAACCTGTCTAAATATAAGTAAAAGACACGGTTCATAAGGTCCATAAATGCTGCTGGTGCATTAGTTAGACCAAATGGCATCACCAAAAATTCATAGTGCCCATATCTGGTTCGGAAAGCTGTCTTTGCAATATCATCATCTTTCACTCTCATCTGATAGTAGCCCGATCTTAAATCAATAAATAAATCTTCAATCCTTGGCAATGGATACTTATTCTTGATTATCAATTTATTCAACTCCCGGTAATCAATACACAATCGGAGCGACCCATCTTTCTTCTTAACAAACAACACTGGTGCACCCCATGGGGATATACTCGGGCGTATGAATCCTTTCTCTAACAATTCTTGCAACTGAATCTTCAACTCTTTCAGTTCAGCAGGCGCCATTCTGTATGGTGCTTTGGATACTGGTGCGGTACCCGGCAATACATCAATTGCGAATTCTACCTTTCTTTTTGGTGGTAACCCCGGTAGTTCTTCTGGAAATACATCGGAAAAATCACATACTGTAGGAATATTCTGTAGTTCTAACTCACCTTCCTTCAATTCTAGAGTGAAGATTAGGTAGGCCTGACATCCCTTCCTAACTAATCTTTTAGTCTTCATAAAAGAAATTATGTTACAGAGGTAATCTGATCTTTCCCCCACGATAACTATTTCTTCTCCATCAGAAACTTGAAGTGACATTCTTTTATTTTTGTAATCCACCACAGCTCGATGTTCCGATAACCAATCCATTTCCAAGATAACATCATAATCTCGGAAAGGTAACTCAATTAAATTTGCAAGGAAAAGTTGATGTTGAATCATAATAGGGCAATTCATATACACTTTGTTTACTATCACACTGTGTCCTAAAGGATTAGTCACTTCAATATTTTCTCCTAATTCTTCTACATGCAACCCTTTCTCTTGTGCTAATGCAGTACATATATATGAATGAGATGAACCAGGATCTATCAAAGCATAAACATCATGATTAAAGAATGAAAATTTACCGACAATAACTTCGGTAGATTCTCTAGTCTCAGGCCCTCGGATTGCATAACTTCGCGCCATTCCTCCCGGTCTACCACTCTGCGGTGCTTGTTGAGCCACATCATGTCCACTTGAACCACTAGCATTTCCTCTTCCCCTTCCTCTTCCACCTTGCATTGTAGGAGTAGGAACTACTGCAGGTGCAGATGTACTTATCTGTTTTTTAGGACAATTTATAATCAAATGTTCCCTCGAGCCACATTTAAAGCAGGCTCTACCTTTTCCCCAACATTCCCCTGTATGCATCCTTCCATAATTAGAACATTGTGGAATATTTCCTCTGCCTCTACCTGAAGGTACACTAGCCGCTGACCCTGTACTTATGGTTTGTCTCGGTAAAAACCCTCTAAAATGAGATTATGTTTGTTCTGATGTTCCCTTCTGTCTCTTACTTGGAGATTCTGAACTAGCTGGACCCTGTGATCCCTTTTGAAATCCAGACCTTTTAGCCATTCTTTGTTGTCTATCTGAATTAATCTTCTCAATGCCCGTAGCAGCATCAACCAAGTCATTGAACACTCTAATCTTTTGTGCAAGTAGATGCACTCTAATTTCATCATTCTGCCCATCCTCGGATCTCTTACATTGCCTCACTTCACTGTCAACGATATCACGAGCATACCTCTCGAGTTTGAGGAATTGAACTTCATATTCTAATACAGTCATTCGTCCCTGTCTCAAAGACAAGAACAATTTCCTCTGCTCATCTTTGAATCTTTCACTAACGTACTTCTTGTCAAATTGTTCCAAGAAAAGGCCCCAAGTGATTTCTCCGGGTCGTCTTTCTCTCACAATATTATCCCACCACCTCCTAGCTTGTTCTTTGAGTAGACCTTGCACACAGTCTAATCTCTCTTCATCTGTAAAATGAAGCCTAGTCATACACCATTTAGTATGATCAAGCCAATCTTCTGCAATTGTAGGATTCACTGTATCCCCTTTGAAATCATCAGCTGGAAGCTTCTTGATTCTTTCAAGAGGAGTTCTCTCCTCTCTTCTTTCAATGTGAGGTACTACAGGAACTTAAGGGATTTGTATGTTTCGTAGTACTTGTGTGATTACTTCAGTAGTCATATGCTAAGTAAAGCAGCTTGTGCTAGAGTAGGTTGTTCAGGAAAGCCATGAACTGGTGGAGGTTCATGTCTCTATTCATCTCCTTGTCTAATACGGACCGTACTCTCAGCATCCTCTTCCTCACTCTGGTTGTGACTACTACTAGCTATAACTTATTCCTGAAAATTGAACCAAAGTGGATCAATCAACTAACATAACATATTTATATCTTAAATGGCATGTACATGCTAGTCCTAGAATCGCCTAAACCTCAACTCTGATACCAATAAATGTAACGCCCCCCCTATAGGGAGCGCTACGGTAACAATAATCACCCAATGAATAACTCTAATCCACTATATAGAGTTCAATACTTATATATTTCCATATGTACAAATACCAATATAATGTTTTAAACTCCAAATTATTCTCCAAATATTTCTCAATGCCACTTTACATTTCTCACACTATCTAGTACATGCCATTATTCTACAAACCATAATATTACATTAAAATATAAATCCACCTCGAATCTTTCCTTATTTACTCTTTAAGCTGATCCACCTGTACCACTTTGGTCCAAGCTATCTACAAGTTCTCCACCTACACGTAGAAAATCAACTACACGCTAAGCAATTGCTTAGTGGTGTCTATAAAAGAAATATAACAACTTTGAACATTTTTTTTAATAGAAACCAAGTTTGTCCATAAGTCAAAAACAAATTTAAACAACTTTATAAAACCAAATGACAAAACTTATATAATAATCCTTTCAAGTACAATCAAATTTATATCCAATTTTTCCAAACACTTTAACTACATATTGCCCAAAGTAAACAAGTCCTAAATAACGGTAAAATGGATACGGGAGCGGACAAGCCGGAAGCCGAAGCTTCAAAATCAATATATCGGTCAAGCCGGAAGCCGAAGCTTCAAAATCAATATATCGGTCAAGCCCGAAGCCGAAGCTTCAATATCAATATATATATATATATATATATCGGCCAAAGCCCGAAGCCAAAGCTTCAATTGTTTGTACAGTACTGTACCCCCCTTTATTGGCGCCAATCTACCCTGACCCGTATTCTACTCGTTTAATAAGGGCAATAAATCAAAGTAACATCTTAAAAATTCCACTATAAACCATCAATCATAATTCAACATAACTTCAGTAATTAAGAAATTCAAATCCCAAATTTTTAAGCATCAAACTTCAATTAAAACTCAATAAAATCAATATTCATACTTTCCAGAATTTTTCCAGGTTTCATAACCTGGCTTCTACTGCATTTTTCACTATCAGAACATCATCCAATCGAAGAACTTTCTTCTAAACATAATTAGACACATGTCTCAGCTTTCCAAAGCCACCAGAATCACAGAAATCCAATTTTTATAACCAAAGTTATGATCAAAATACTAAACAGTGTACCAAGCTGAGATTTTCCGAAAACAGATTTCGTGACTCAACTTCAAACAAAAATTTCACATTGAAAACGAACGAAATTCAACAAGGTTTCTTCTGAACATATATTCTTTACTTTCTGTAGATATTAATAAAATCAAGAATCATTCAAATCGGATTTATATAACAAGAGGAAACATTAAAACAAAACAGGGATACAAATCTGAAATTTTTTCGAAAAACCGATAAATCGAAATTCGGGACACAAACCTTTTTCTATGCTCTTTCTAGCTCTCTTCTACCCCTTTTGCCTTTGATTTACTTGCAATAGCTTCCTCTACAACAGCCATATATAATTCTATCAAGATATTGCATAAATAAACTTCCTAATACCATAAATATGCTTAATCTACCATGAATTCTACTAATTAAGCTTTAATTTCACCAAAAATCACTCACCTCAAACTCGGGTTACTATTCATCCGAATCTTAATATCTGAAATCCTCCTCTTCTAGTCTTGATTGACTGAAATTGATGGTGATAGAGGGCTTAAGGATCGATTTCTAACAAGAATTTGAAGTTGAATCGAAGAAATCGGAAGTTTTTGGATTATGGAAATTTTTTTGTAAGGGATAAAGGTAATGTGTAGAAGAAGAAGAGAAGATGCTGGATGGTGTATGTATTGATTTTTTTTTTCCAATAATGCCCCTGATCAAATAATTAAATATCCATTTCATCCCTCTTACTTAATTAGCTCTTATTTCCTCATGCCTTATATCCAATAACAATAATAACAATAAAAATAATTTTCATGATATTTTAATACCATAGTAATTTATTATAAGCAAATTTTGAAAATTTCGGTTCGTTACAGTAACATATCCAAAAAAGGGAAAAATGTGTGGATATCTACAGCTTTAACAAATATGGGCCTAAGAGGGAATGAATAATATATCCCCGTGACTCAAAGAGCCATACATCGCTTCGAGAAATGAGCCACATGCAATGAAGTAAAATATATAATTATTAGCTTTTCAATTTGAATAGTGTTGAGTTAAACTATTTCAGATATAGTGAAATGTCTTAACAATGAAATTGAATTGCAGGTGGCATTTATCAATTGCACCGAGAGCCAATTTGGAACAAATTAGATGGCAGTTAGATCATCTAAGATTTGACGAGGTAAGCTAATAATTATCAACACATATGTATATGTTATTATTATAGATATGGATATATAGTCGTATGATACGAACCTAATTTATGCAATGAATATTTTATGCAATTCATGTGGACACCCTATGAAGGTGTCGTGCGATATTTGCTAGAATATTGTAAAAACAGGGCAGGCGTATGGAGAGCAGTTGTACCTATTATATGCTTAAATATAATTGAGTTTCATCATCCTAACCGTGCATGCGTCAATATAGAATGCAACAACCAATACCACATGATATCGATTAAAGGTTGTACTCATTGCAAATAGTAAAAAAAAAGGATTTGGGGTCATTGATTGGGCTGACAAATATTCCGAATACATTAAGACGTGGATGTTGCATGAGCAAATGGTTGTGAGAAGGCCTCCGATGGATCCGTTAGGTCCACAACAGCTTAGTCAATCAAAATATATGCAGTGGTATAGGAAGATAACTAGACGTTGGATCAGCCCAAAGGGTGCTGATGATAATGCATTGGTACATCTATGTTAAATTAAGTACATTGATATCACATTATGTTAAGGATATTTGTGTCCTTAATAATTCAATTTTGCAGGGAGAAGGGCTTGAAATTATTTACCATATGTTAAGGATATTTGTGTGCTTAATAATTCAATTTTGCAGGGAGAAGGGCTTGAAAATATTTACCATATGGAAAAGGAAGAGTTCGAACGTGAGCACGTTGTTAATATGGTAGGGAGCATGCTTGGAGGTATCAACAAGGAATATCGCATGGAAGAGATCATTCGACCACAAAATGCTCCTCCAAAAATTGCATATGGAAATTTCCCACTCCCCCCAAGTTCACTAGTGGCTGTCGTAAACCAACTTTCTCGAAAAAACGACATCCCGTTCCTGACCCACCTTTTCCTGATGGAATTGATCGGATTTCGGAGCCTTATTTTTCCCCTGTTCTGCTTGAACCTATAGCTCCCATTCAAAATGAAGAAGTCGATCCAAACTCTAACTTGAACGACAAATTCCAAGTCCTTCGATTGCTCCCCGTAAAACATCAAGAAGTTCATCCAAACCCTTACATGCCCGATTTTTTTCAAGGTTATAACTTTTATCATGTTAATCTTGAATTCAATATATTAACCCATCAACTAACATGCATGCATGATCAATTTTTTCAGGTCCACAAGAATGGTCATTCACCTAACTTTTGGATGCAGCAGGTCCAAACCCTATCCCTGAACTGCTAGCAAACATTGATCTCGACGATTTTGGCCAACTACATACCCCGATTCAACAAACGTTTAATCCATTTGGGAACTTCAATTATGATGGACGTGGAGAGACAATAATGCCGAATGTAGGAATGAATAGTCACTATGGTGGGATGGCCTATTCGAGTCATATTAACAATCCTTATGAGGGGATGGCCTATTCGAGTCGTGCTAGCAACCCCTATGATGGTCAAGGTGCGATTCAATTAGATCTGTCTGATGCACTCAATATGGAACCCGAGCAAGAGATTCAACAACAATATCAACCACCAATGCAACAAGAATATCATATTCGCCCGGACCTAAATCGTGTACCTACAAGATCCACTTATTGTCTTAGGCATAGAGGTTCGCCAATGCCTTGTAGATTTTATTCATGACAATTGTAAACTCTATTAATTAGTATGATTTATTATCTTCATTATTGATCTTTAGAGTAGCCACAACAAATTTACCACTTTTAACTCTAGCTTAATTATTGATCATTATAACGCCTCAAGCCACATTCTGTTAGATTATTTAATAAATTTAATACATTATATAAATGAGTTGATTATTGTATTTTCTAGCACGTTTTAATCTATTGTAAATAATATTAGTTTCATTTCAAAAATAAATTAATAAAAGAAATAGTCCATCATGTATTACGCATGCTATATCATGTTATAAAAAATATTTTCTTATAGTTAGTTTGATTCAAACTATTATACTTTATTTTGGTATGATATTATATTATAGTTGATCCAAAGGTGTTGAAAAAAATTATTAAGGAAAAAGGAAACAAATAAATGATTAAATATGAAGAAAATATAATTGTGTTTTATTTTTGTTTTAATATAATTATTTTAATTTTTTGTTGTAATCTAATTTTGTTTTAGTTTTCTTTTTTATGTAGTAATTTAGTATGGTGAAGAAAATACTTCATTAATTTGTCTTTATGGTAATTTTTTTCATAGTGTTAGATATAAAAGAAAAATTATTACATCCAATTTAAAATAAAATACACAACAATGCATTCATAGATTTAAAAATATTACAAAGAAGAGACAAACATAACAGTAATAATAATTTCACTTTGATAGATCCCTTACTAATTTAGATATTACCTACTTCGACCGGGAATGGTTCAAGTTGTTTGATTATGTCCACCTCGACCACAGTTACTACATTTGTAAGAAGTTGTCCCCTTTTCTTTTTAATCCATTTCATTTCTGATTCTCGTTGACTTTGGCTTTCCCTTGCTCCGTTTGCATGCTGGATTTGGAATCACTGTTGCCGAGTTCACTTCAGGCCAATAGTCCCTGTGTCCTAAAGGTTGGAATGGATGATTGTACAGTTGCAAGTTCTCCTCCAAAGTGTGCACTTTATCAACGAATTCGAAAAAGTCATAACGCAGGCGCTTACATACCGCAATTGCAGGCAAACATGACATTTTGTAGATTTGGAATTTCTTGCATGTGCATTCTCGACGTTCTAAGTTCACTACGTGAATAATGCGTCCTTTTACTCAAATTGGGTCATATCCAGTTAAAACTTCGCACAATCCATTTCTACTATCAAAGTATGTGACAGTATGACAACCTACCTTACGCGCATATTTCTTCACTATTTTCTTAAAAACTGGAGTAACATGTTTACCATTTTGAAGTAAATTCATGTATTCATTTCGACGAGTATTAAAATAATGTACCATTTTTCCAAAGGTGTGTTCAACAATGCTCTGGATAGGCCTCTGTCGAGTGCCCTTTAACACGCTATTTACACACTCAACAACGTTTGTGCACATGTGACCGAACCTTGAGTCTTTATCATTTGACAAACTCCACTTCTGCACATGTTTCTCCATCGCCCACTAGTATGCTCGTGCATCTATTTTTTTTATTTCGTCCATCTGCTTTAAGAACTTCCGCTCTTGTGCTTCAGCTCCTACATGCAATAAAATTCATACAGTAATAGTTATATGTCGGAAGCATACCAGACGCATAAGAAATACATATAGTGCATAATTTGTACGTTCATACCGGCTCGATATAATAGGTTTTTTTTGTCGTAGTATTATGGTACTTTTTTTATTGTAGTTTCTCGTAAAGTGTCTGAGGCAAAATCGATGGTATGCTGAAGGTTCCGCCCACCCTGAACCTTCACTATTCATTATCTGTAGTATTCCATCATGTCGATCAGAAATGACACCTAGACCTTCACGTTGTATCACATGCACCCTTATGCACTCTATGAACCACCCCCAACTAGATCCGTTTTCACTTACAACAATAGCAAAACCAATGGGAAGAATATGATTATTACCATCTAGAGCAGTTGCTACCAACAATGTGTGATGATATTTCCCATACAAGAATGTCCCATCAATCTGGATGACAGGTCTACAGTGCTTGAACCCTTCAATGCATGGCTTGAAAGACCAAAATACTCGATTGAACATGCGATATCGACTGTTAGTTATCGCAACCGTGATCAAAATGGTGGCGGAACCAGGGTTGTAGTAGGTCAATGCATTTAGATAACGTGGCAACATATTGTATGAACCTTCCCAGCTGCCAAAAATATTTTGCATTGCTTTTCTTTTTTGCACAAAAAGCCTTCTTCTTTCAAAATGGTAAACCCCCTTTTATCTTTAGCATGCTCAATTATTACATCAAAGCTTGGTGATGGATTTTTGGAAACCATTCCAAATATAGAACTGGCAATTAAATTTCCATCAAGATTTCGATGGTCTTGAGATAGTTGAGAGTTCACGCATGTATGTGGACTAGGGATTCTAGTGATTTGCCACATATTGATTGACTTCTTAAGGCTTGCATGGAGCCTCCATTCACATGTTTGTCCCGGTCCACCTTCTTTGTTGTTACACTGGAGAGCTAATTTATATGGATAAGATTCAACCACTCAATAGGACACTTGATTTTTCATCGACGTGATCTTAACCGCTGTTTGCACATACTTTTTGTCTGGGAAAACTAACCCAACTCTCAACTCAGACACTCCATCCCATGTGCTTAAGTCTTCAGTATCATTGGCATATTGCACATAATCATTCTCCTCTACTGTTGTATATGTAGGGCCTGGGAATTCAAAAGCTATTAATGGAGCAATAGGTGGTACCTCGTGCCTTTCCTCAACATTCGAGGGAGTCATATTCAAATCGATCATATCGGATTGCTCGGTACCCTCATTCTCAACATTCTCGTCATCATTGTCATTGTCACTATCAAACATATCTATATCATAAATGAACTACTCCTCCAGTGTGTCGTTAATATCATTTGGCTCCACGGTGCCATTAACATAATCACAAATTGGGTCTTCTATTTCTTCGTCTTCATTTTGGGAACTTCCCACAATATCATTCGCTGGATTCACCTGATCACTTGGTGCAAAATGAGGGTTATTTGATTGAACGTTAGACAACCCAAATGTTTCCATCACAGGGTGATCCCCAATGCCACCAGTAACTCCACCTGCTGTTATTGTCAATTGAGTTGTCATTGTTGAAAAAAAATGGACAGGATTAGATTCTCCGGCATCACTACATCCCACATTTATTGTTGATTGAACTCCAACAGAAGGATATCCTGTATTAGCTTCCATGGAACCAAATGTAGATAATGATTGATTCTGATGAAATGAAAAAGGTGATGGTGCTTCTTGGCCATCTACTTCATATTCAACCAATAACTCAGCCGTGTGATAATTTAGAATGTTGTCCAAATTATAGTGAATAAATTCAATTCCTTCATTATTGCAAATGTCCATGTAACAATAATAATTAGTTGGTAGAACAAGATACTTGTACACAATCTTTGATATCCTCCCATTATTTTCAAACCCTATCTCTGTTGATATCTTTTGAACAAGCCTACCAAACAACGGCTTCCTTTTAACCTTCACGCGTTTTTGCATTGCTCCCCAATATATCATGTAATAGTTGTTCACTGACATTTTTTCCTGATTTAGAAACGAATAAATTTTCTTGTTTAATGAGCATTTATAAACAAATATAAAGTAAACACACAAATAAATATTAATTAAACAAACATAACTTAAATATATCAAAAACTAATATATGTCTTTCATAATTCAACAAAAAATAATACAAGCTGCCTAAATATATAGTAGTCATAATTATATGGAGTTTTACTTACAAATGACTATACTCATTTTTTTCCACTTTAAGCAATTTCATTCCATAAACATTATATACTACTTTGAAAAATAATGATATTTTGGACTTACAATTAGTAATGTATTAAACTAGAAAGCATGTAAATTAACACTTTATTAAACTAAAACTATAATCTTACTAGAGCAAAAATATGATAACATGTTAATTTGGTATAACTATAATTAACTTGTTTTCTAAAATTAAAACTTAAGCAATAATATATGTAAAAACTAAATTTTCATAATACTAAAGGTATAACTAATTTTTCATTTTTTCCAAAATTAAAAGCAATTTCTCTATTTTAAAAAAAAACTAAACTACAACTCACACTACAACTAACACCAAAATTAAAACTAAAACAAGAGCAAAAATATGTTTACAAATGCAAATTTCGTCAATTTTTTACAACAAAATTAAATTTTGTTAATATGTTATTTGGTATAATTATTTTAACTTATACTAAAACTACAACTAATTTAAAATTTCACCCAAACTTAAGCTAATTTATCTTTTTGTAAACCTAAGCTAGGTGCACTTAAATAATACTAGAGCATAAAAATGAGCTTGTATGAAAATTTTAACTAGTACAATAAAAGTATAAATAAAGGTAAAAAATTACATACCTTGATTTGAAATTATGTTAAATCCTACAAATTAAAAAAATGCATGAGTTGCATATTATATATTTACATAACAATTATTAAAATTTTTACTTAAAAAAAGTTACCTTTAGATGACTAAATAAAAGGGAAGAAAGAAACTTCATGAAAATGAAAGAAATATTGAGGGGGCTTCTCTGTATGTATGGATGGGGAGGTGGGGGTTTGATTTTAGAGTAAATCAAATCCCCACTATTGCATGCAGTCTCAGGTCAAAAAGAGACTGCATACACTGGCATGGAAATCTCCAAACAGTTGAGATTCCCACGCCAAATATGGCTAAAAACGGAATGTTACAGTCGTTTTTTGGTTAAAAAGGTCTATTTTTTCTGCCATGTGGTCGGGAATTCGGCCACTCTTTATATTTTATATTTTGTAATCATTGAAAAAGGGATCCTGGATCCCTTATTCAGTACAAAATGAAAAAGAGATATCGGATCCCTTTTTCACTTTATGATTTTTTTATTTTGTAAAAACTGAAAAAGGGATCGTGGATCCCTTATTCAATACAAAATGATCCCTTTTTCACCTTGGGTTAAATTTGCACCTCCCAGTGAATTAATTGTTAACCATGCACCCTATTGTTACATATGCTCCTAAATGCATTTTTTAGGGTCAAAATCGAGCTAAAAGGATAAAATAATTTGGACAAAAAAATTAGCCCATAACAAAAATACAAGTAACAGGAAAAAATAATTACAAGGACACGGTCCCTTCCAACAAAATTCCAAACTTCCCTTAGCATATGTATTATGCATACGGTTCATGATTATCTTATTTTTTTTTTTTATTTTATTTTGCATTTATCTCTTAAACCGTTCATTTTTTCGATATGTTATTTTAGAGTTTTTTATTCGTCTCTTTTTTATCTTCGAAATGACATTCACTTATTTTTTTTTTCAATTTTTTTAAAACCGTCACATATCCAACTGATATCTCAGTAGAAAATTGTAGAATAACTTTGATTCAAAACACTAGATGGATTTTTAATAGATCGTAACTTTAAAACATACTTGTACATATGTCTAACATCGACTTCAAAATAGACTTTTCTAAATAGAAGTCTGGTAGTTATCTGGTAGATGTCGAATTGCGTACGGCTTGAATTGCTAAATTTCCAAATAAATATACACCAATATTATATGATTTTCTGCAACTGATTTGCTTCAAATTATCAAGGATTAGTGTAGAATCTTCATCAGCAGAAGATTTAAAGCCAAACTTTGAATACGCAAATGAAGAACAACAATAAAAACTTCTCAATTTGAGTAATAAACAGAGCATAATCCTACACCTGAAATCCAAAGCAACACTAGATCTAATAAAAAAAACAACACAAACTAACATAACAATTTCATTAAAAAAACTGTCAAAACTAAGATATATCAATTATCTATTTGATATCTACCATATATCTATTTGATATCTATTAGATGTCTAACTGATTTCAAACCAGTATAATTAAAATTTAGATCACTAACTAACAACGATCTCAGCCTTATTTTGGAATACAAACACACTTTTTAACACAAAAATTGCTTGTTTTACCAGCAGCCTAATTAATTTGGCCATTAATAACAAAATAACTACCTTAGCATTTTTTCAAACTCACAGTGTGCACTTCAATTTCAACAAAATAATTCCATAAAAAACTGTCAAAACTAAGATATATAAGCTATTTATTGGAAATCTATCAGATGCCTATTGGATAGCTATTAGATGTCTAACAGATTCGAAACAAACATGATTATAACTAGGTCACTAACCAACAACTATCACATCCTTAATTTAGAATACAAACACACATTTCAACACCAAAATTGCTTGCTCCACCAACATCGAGCCATTAAAAAGATTCAACAAAATACATAAGCAAATCCACTATCTGTTTTATGTCAAACAATACGCGGAGGCCTTATTCACACAAGTAACAGAGAACACACAAAAGCTTTGGAATATTATTTTCGGGTGAAATTTGTTCAAAATGTCAATTCAAATTCAACCATAGATTGTAGTTCAAAACTTAAAATTGGATTTTCGTGTCGTGGTAAAAAACAAAATGACTTGGGAGAGAAGAAACTTTTTTTTATTAAATGTTTTGTTTAATTTGACTACTTTACTTGATTGACTATATTATCATCATATTTCATCGTACGAATTTCTATTCTACATTCTCGAAATTTATTTCCAAGAAATTCCGTGTAAACAATTCTATGGATTCCTTTCAATTTTCCTGGAAACTCAATTATATATTATTCTATTATAGAATAATGTTTCATATTAATAAAAATTTATTAATTATTAATTTAATAATTATTTATTAATTAAAATAATATTTTTTTATTAATAGAGATATTAGTATAAATAATAGAAAATCTGAAAAATAGAAACAATATAAAAACTAGAGTATTTCTATTAATATATAATATAGAATAGAATATTGTTTTGACCATTAATAACAAAACAACCACTTTAGCATTTTATCAAACATATAGTGTACATTTCAATTTCAACAAATATGTCAAAAAAAAAAAATAATGAACTACTAATCCTCCATTAAAGACAACATAATGAAAAAATTATGCGTTGGAGTCCAACTTCCATTATAATGAATGAAACAGTAATATCTTCAACTACAAATCTCGAAATCAAGAGAATGATGAAATAGCTTTAATTTAAGATTTTATCAAACAAAAATAAAGGCGAAAATAGCGAGAATACAAATCAATTAATGAAAAAATTCAGAAGAAGGAAGAAGAAGATAGTATAGAACTCAAATAGAGAATAATGAGGATGAAAGAAGAGATCAACCACAAAGAGAGAAAACACAGAAACAAGTGAAAAAATCGTTAAGGGCAAAATAAAGTCCTTATATATAATGTAAACCTGTAGAAAAAAAATATTTTGC
Source organism: Euphorbia pulcherrima (assembly GCA_947683365.1). Classification (NCBI taxonomy): domain Eukaryota; kingdom Viridiplantae; phylum Streptophyta; class Magnoliopsida; order Malpighiales; family Euphorbiaceae; genus Euphorbia; species Euphorbia pulcherrima. The sequence goes on from CANTUS010000016.1 coordinate 15,376,528, forward strand.
AGTCATGACAAATTCGTAATTAATTTAACAAATTCATCTTATTTCCTTTTACCTATTTTGTGGTATAGTTTATGGGCTGAGAATATACTGGGCCTTTAGATGGATCATTATTCATGAGCCACCGTAAACATACTAACGTGGACTTACCTGATTAGTTCCAAACATAAACCGCCTTCCTCTGTGACTAGCTTGCCCAACACAACACGATAACCGTCATATAAACCCTAACTATATCAACGCCATTATCAATTTGTTCATTCACCGAATTCTGGAGAAATATCTGAATCTCAATTACTTGTAAGAAAGAAAAGGTCTGACAATTGCTTAGGAATATATTCATGAGTATTATTTATTTCCTCAATTTCTGAAAATCTGATTCCAAAAATCTTCATTGAGCATAGAAGAGATTTGATTCAAAAGGTATGTTAACTCTCTCCTTGTGCTGTTTATTTATTTTCTCGCATTTAATTGCTACCTGTGTGTGCTAAATATTTTTGTTTGTAACAATTTCTTTTCCATTGGAGTAATCTTGATTTTTTTTTATTATTGAATTGATATGCGTTTTTAATCTGTTAGGGTTCCCGATGCTGTATATATAGACTCTGTTATATTGCGTTTAATGGATTAATATATGATGTATGAAATTTGTTCCCTTTTATGGTTTGTTTTGTATTGGATTTTTTTTCCTATTTTGGTCTGTATTTTTTCTATTGTGTTTTACTATTTCTTCTCCCCCTACTTGTGGTCTATGTACTTAATGATATGCTTTTTCCTGGTATTTTGTTTTGAATGTGGAGATACAGTTTCTCTGGATTCACCTGCTTTAATTATTTTTTAACGATGTATATGTTAAAAATTTTTTTCTGTGTTCCAATTTTTAATTTGTTTTTCTGATGATAGGTTGGTGAGTCCCAAATTTTCTCAAATCCTATTCATTATGAGATTCAAGAAAGGCAGCAGCGTGGAGGTATTTTGCAAAAAGGAGGTTCCAACTGGCGCATGGCTTTGTGCTGAAGTAATTTCTGGGAATGGCCACACATATAGCGTCAAGTACAAACACTTGTCAAATGGTGCAGAACCAGTGGTGGAGAGGGTCCCTAGAAAGGCAATTAGACCATGCCCATCTCCAGTGAAAGGAATAAATAATTGGGTTCCTGGTGATATGGTCGAGGCCTTTCACAATTTCTCTTGGAAAATGGCAAGCATAGTAAAGGTTGTTGACAGGGAGAGATTTTTGGTTAGGATACCTGGATTATACAGGGGCTGTTTTCAGAAGTCTTATTTAAGGGTTCGGCAGTGCTGGCAAGATGACAAATGGTCTGTCATTGGAAAGGTAATTGCGTCTCTCAAAGTGTAAATCTGTTTTTTTTTCCTTTCGAGCAAAAAGGATAGAATCTAGGAGTACTAGAATATCTGATAGTAAGTAATTGTTAACCATCACTTTCAAATTGCATTTTACTTATGTGTTTATTTTGAATTTTGAAACAGGGTTCAGAGTTTGCTAAAGCAAGAAATCGTGTTGGAGATGACAGCTTCTGTTTGGAAAAATATACAGAGCTTAAAATGCCTCGTGATATTTCAACAGTAACATTGAAGAGAAGATCCCCACTTGGGTCACGTGATCTGGAAATTCATCCAGCAGCTGCTCAAAAGAAGAGACTGCTTGAAAAAGGTAGACGTCATCAACAAATCTATTATCGGTTTCCAACTTCTGAAAAGGTAGATTATCCAGATGTAATATTGGGTGAAAATCATATGAATTCATCTTTTAATTTTGCAACAGCTGAGTTTTTTGTGTTAGATACAAGTAGCAGAAGTGATAGCTTTGTTATAGACTGCACATCTGTGGATTCTGATAGCCGTGCATCATCTTGTGGTAGTTGCAACTCCATGGGCAATGGTGCTCAAAACTTGCCATTTAGGTGGTCTTCCCAACATGGGGACAATATGGATGATTATTTTAGTGATGCTGAGTCATCTTGTGGTGTGCAATACAAGAAAGAAGAATGTTCACCATATTCTGGTAAGCAATTGGGTTTAGAATTCCGTAAGTCAAGATTAGATACTTACCGTCTGGCTATTGAGGATTTATATGCTTTAGGGCCATTAAGTTGGGAAGATGAAGCAAAATTGACAAATCTGCGTCATGCGCTTCATATCTCAGATGATGAGCATTTGGCGATTTTACGAAATCTGATATCTGCTAATAGGATGGTTTTTATCAGCTGACTAAGGTGATAAGTTATTTTTCCTCCTTACACTAACCAAATGTATATTGTACCCGATTGGCATCAAGTTGAATAGGATTAAAGTGCATTGGAAAAATTGTTATATTATAGTTATTATCGTTTCTTTTGTTTAGCTGTTATGGCTCTATATATTTTTTCACAAATATTTGATCTCTTTCTTTTATTATTTCAGTTTGTGGTTGATTTTTTCTTGTCTTTGCTTGTGATTTAATTGACCTCCACTTTGAGAATAAAATTTGATGTAGATCTGTGTGATAGATTTTCATTCAATGTTAGAAACCTCAAATTGTCAGCTACATAACATGAAATTTTAACTATTTTGTTTGAGTCCTGAAAAGAGAGAGAGAGAGAAGCAGAGATAAATTGCAATGGTATGCTGTTGATTATTTTTTGATATTTAGAAGTGACTTATGAGGTACAAGTATTTGTTAGTTACTGTGCCTGTACTGCTTTTGACATTCAGGAGTCGAATTATCCATACTGTCAAGTATTTCTTGATCTAGTGCATTTGATGTAGTGATTCTATGCATTTTGCAATCAGATCCGTCTGATATGGTGAGATGTATTGTGTAGCAGCCAGCATATGGAATTATGGTGGTATGCTGATGCTTCACTGATGTATACTGGGGCCATTATTGGTGCTTGCTTCCCTTGTGTTAGAGCCTCAGGCTGTCGAATATAGTCAGCCTCAAATGGGCACACTATTGGGCAATATTCACACTTGATTTCCTACAGAAACCCGTGTCTCGCTGCCCTGGCCTTTGGTATGTATTTTTTTAATTGTTATATTATATTTATATATAATACGACATATTGGCATGCTAATAGAAAACTCAAAATATATAACCGGGACATTATTGTTATCTGTTTATGAGGATTGAAAAGAAGATTGGAATCATTGTTTCTGAAGCTTATTGTGTCCAATATCCCAATGTTTAGTAGAAGCATAGCTGTTTTATACAACGCTCTGCCTGTCTGATTGATCATAAAAATGTGTCTTTAGGTGGTACTTTTTTTAATTCTTGTTTTTGTGATGAATGTTCATTAAAAACTTTTGCTTCTCATTCGATGGAGAACGATAAGGATGTGACTTGGTTTGAATTAGAATGATCCTTTAGAAGTGATCTTTCATATTACCGTCAGTTTTTCTTTAGAAGTTCGAACCATATCCGGGGTGGGTTGAAGATTTTCCTTTGTATTTAATAATATAAGTGCATTTGCGCAAATTTTTTTGTAAAATAAAATAAAAGATGTTCAGTTATTGGTTGGTATTGACTTTTTGTGTGCTCTAATTGCTTCATGGCTAATGATTTCAGTTTACAAATATGCTCTTGCTATTGTCGACGGTGTTTTCTTTCTGAAAATGAGTAGTTGAGTACTCTGGTCTAAGGGACAATCTGCTATTTAAATTTGAGCTAGTAAAGTTGAATAGTTTACAATGATCATAAGCATCAGGTATCTTACTAGTTCAATGATAAAGCCATTTTCTCGCTCTGAATTTATGACCAAATGCCTGAAGTTTGGCTTGTGCCCTAAAATTTCTGTTGCCAAGTGGTAGACATTAAGGCGCTGGCCTTAAAAAAAGAGTTAGATATAGAACACGAGTATTTCTGTTGTGGTTTTTTTAACTTTCTATATATATTCTTAACTCATAATCCAGTACATAAGCACTATTGATTATGTAATTATATGAGTGCTAACGAAAGTTATGCTGATGTTCGGAAATGTGATTACTCGCTGAATGAAGGTCTTGAGTGTTCTTGACTTGAATTCATTTTTATATTTTTACTGAAAGTTGTGAGTAATTGGTTTATGAATCTCCCGATCAATATATAGAGGAATAAATAACTGACAACTTCATAGTCTATGTGAAAAAAACTGTAGTTCCCATTTTGTATTTCCTTCGATGTCTCACAATTTTGGATTTAGCACCCAAATAATGATATGGACCAAAATAAGTAGGAAAATGATGTTGGGTTTGAGAATGAATACCAGAATGACTCAAATACAACCGAATTAAAATATATTGGTTGTGATTTATATGACTACCTAAATAAATTTTTGGTTGTGTTGGAAATTTTCTAAAATAAAAATTAAATTCAGAACAACTGAAAATGTTTCGGTAGTTTACTGAGGCGCCTCAATTGTAGAGATGTGTGAGGACCGAAATAATTTGCATACTCTGTTCATTCTATTTATGGTCTTGATCTGTATGGCTTATTGACATTGTGAGTAAAGAATTTATTGTATGTCTCTTGTATGCAAATTTTTCATTGATTCACTCATTACAACTTTAAAGCCAACAAAACGGAATATTATAAAAAATGTCATCCAGCAAATCGCAAGTCTTCTCGATCTCTCTAATGAATTGTACCACCTCCAATATGTCACATTCAATCTCGAGCAATTATAAAATGTGATTTTGTTGCGGCATTGGGAAGACTAAAATAAATGCCCATCCATTCAGAGAGTAATATCATTTGTGATATAGTTTCAGATAGTGCCTTTTTGACATTTGTAATTAGTCACTACAAGAATATAGTTGATCAGAAAGACTGTATAACAAGATAGAAACAAGAATATACTTAACTAGAATATGAGAGGAAGTACTACATTTGTTTTTCGAGTTCTTCCTCGATGAATTCTTTGGTATGTGTTGACTTTATATCCGCTTTGTTACAACAGATCAAAATTGAAATTTCTCTCTTAAAAACACTCGCATTGTTGGGGGATACAGAGTCCGCACGTACCAAAGAATTCATCGAGGAAGAACTTGAGAAATAAATGTAGTGCTTCCTTTCATATTTTAGTTAAGTATTTTTGTTTCTATTTTGTTATACAAATTTTCTGATCCACTATATTCTTGAAGTGGCAAATTACAAATCTTTAGAAGGCAAAATTCTGAAGTTGATATCACAAATGACGTTACTCTCGGAATGGATGACCATTCATTTCGATTTTCCCAGTGCTGCGACAAAATTACATTTTGTTATTGTTCAGGATTGAATGGATGTGCTGGAGGTGGTACTATTCATTAGAGAAATCGAGAAGGCTTACTGTTTGCTTGGTGGAATTTTTAAATAATCCCGTTTTATTGGCTTTATAGCTATAATGAGTGAAACAGTGAACAATTTGCATACACGGGGCATAACATAGATTCTTTTCTTACAACTTCAACAAGACCATACATAGAATGAATACAAGTACATGGCTTATCCAATTTGGTACTTTTTGCTTAATTTTAAATACCAAGTGTTTGAATGCTATGAATATTGATTGCTGGATTTTAATCAGTGTTTTAAAAATCGGGCTAGGCGGGATTTTTCATGACATCGCCGCGATTTTAGGTAGTCGGGTGGCCCTAGGCGGTTGACCGATTTAGGTGGGATTTTTTGTTTTAAAAATCGGCCTAGGCGGGAATTTTTAGAACACTATTTTTAAAACACGCTTTAAATTTTATTTTTTTATATTTTATATTATTATAATTTATTTTTTAGCTGAATTTATATTTTTATATATTAAAAAATACAAATCCGTCTAGGCCCCGTTCAGACCCCCAACTAGCGCCTACCGCTTTTTAAAACATTGATTTTAATGAAAACATACTTCCGAGTTTTGATTCATAGCATTAATTAGGTGCTAAATCCGACTGGTTTGGTTTTGCACTTCAGAATGAAGAAAAATCGTCCCATACACTTAAATGAGAGGGGATGTTGGCGTGGATTATAGATATTTCCTCGAGCAGAGTGGGGCGATGTTGGTGTGGACTCAATTAAATCATCTTACACATCGGCTCTCTTTAAAATCAATGCCAAAAGAATGATTATTGGTGTCTTTACAAAATTGGCACACCATAATGCATTGTGATTATTGTTTTCAGTGTTGGCGTCGCCTTATGTGCTTTCCCCCCTAGTGAATCTGTTTGGTGTAGTTGAAATTTATGCTCTTATTTTTTTTTTTTAATCGATCTCAGAGTATATAGAAATTACCTATGGTAGCTTAAACTTGGTAACGCTTAAACAAAAGTCTCGAGTTCGAGTCCTAGTGATGTAAAAATCCTTATTAGGAGACTCACCCACCACAGCCAGGTGCGCGACCCGGGTTAGATCTGGATGGATATAGTCGGAGCAAAGCTCCGGTGAATCAGATCGGAAACAAAAAAAAGAACAAAAGAAACGCAACAAACTCCATTGATTGATTGTGAAGCTGCCATAATATTGTGACCCTTTTTTTCATTTAATTCGTTTATTTCTGTTTTTTAAGTTTGGACGCATGGTTTTCTTTGTTATAATTAATTTAATCCACATTCGGGAAAGAATCAATTTTTTTTAAATTGTCTCATTGGGCTTACAATAATAATAAAGAAAAACTCTATTCCATCCCACTAGTATGTGGACTCGAACTTGTGATCTTTAGGATCACAGCTTCAAGGCTCAACCATTAGACATAATCCAATCAATGTATACAAGAAAATCACAGGAGAGAGAGAGAGAGATGTCACCAGATCAAGTGATTAAGCTCATAAAGGGGTATACGAATCTCATCAATCTCATATAAACCTATGAAAGAATTCGAGCGGTAAGTGACTCTTAGTTGTTTGTAAATTTGCCAACCCACACGAGGTGATGTGTCATTTGATGTTTGGACACCGAATTTGAACTTTCGATATCGACTTCGTTAGCGAGACAGAATTGATTATGATGTTACGGAGTACTGGATGTGAGCTCGTAGAACCTGCAGCAAGGATACAAACAAGACATTCAAGTCAATTTCTGAAAGTGCAGGGTGGGTTGCTGACCATGGAGCTCATTGTGTTTGTGAATTGGTTGTTGCCTTGGACAAGGTTATTGTATTTGACTATGAGCCTACTTTTATTTGTATGACTTCGGAGATCCGTTCCATATATGTAACAAACAGTGTTATTCATACCGTACGAACATAAGACTAATACTATGTAACTATATTGATTACTCTCTATGCTAGTGATTGAAAACTGTTCAGATACTGCTTATGTAAGTTCCTATGGTTTCCACATGATGGAAAATGAATCTGTACATTAGTTGTATAGAACAATTAGAGAGAACTGAAAGGAGTGAAAGAAAAAATGGAGGATATGTTTATCAAACCATAGTCCTCGTCTATTCGCCGATTACCCATGTTCCTTGTGAGCAAGGGTCGAATGGTCAAATAAAATCATTGGGGGGTAAAAGGGTAATTGTTCCTAGAGGGAATTTGACATAATCTAGAACTCTGTTATTGGTTACTTACTTTGAATACTGGAGTTGGTGGAATTATAAACACTTAATAATATAGAAGATGAAGTAAAGCATTTGAACAACCTTTATTTGTGTCCATTGTGTCGACATCTCCAAGAAACAAAGTCGATGGGTAACACGGTGAGTATTCAATGTGGGGATGCCTTGATGGGTTAGTATTGGGACTGTATAGCTCACAAATCGGTCTATATCAGTAAACTCGAAGAGAATCTTGATGCTTTGGAGGATGAAAGAGATAAATAACTCAGAGAGCTGTGAAATGACGTGATGCGTACTGTGATCAATCAACAAAGACCGGAAATGGAGCAACTTCATCAAGTTCAAAGATGGCTTTCAACAGTGGATGATACAGTTGCTTATCAGAGGTACACAAGAAAGGCAGAAACTGTGTGTGTATGGCAGGCTGTTTCTCTTTGTGCCCTAGTGAGTTTCTTGATGAACTGAGCGGTGAAATATCTATTTTTTCATGGTAAAAATATGGTTGAAAATTATGCTGCTTCGCCATCACATGAAGATTACTTCATTCATCAATATAAATGAGGAATAGCATCAATCTCAAGCTAAATAGAATACCCACATTTATGTGTGGCCAACCAACTATAAATCAACAAAGAGGTATAGCATGAAAAGAATCATGTAAACACGTAAATTCTCAATATGAACCCGCAAAAACATTATTTATAGAGGCATAAATCCAATCCATGTGAACAAGAAGCGAGACTCGGAGAAGAGAGATTTACAGAAGAAAATGGAGGAGGTAAAGGCTGTAGTGAAACATGTAGTGAAATGCAAAGAAGAAATTTCACTAGATCAAGTGAGTGAGCTCATAAAGGGATATGCAAATCTCATCAATCTCATTGAACCTATAAAAGATTTCAGTGGTAAATAACTCTATAACTAATCTAATGTTTGAAAATATAGTAGATGCAATGTCGCTAAAACTCTTTCAGATAATGACCTGGCCTCATCTTCTATATTTATTATAGCCATAACAGATATCAAAACAATACTGTATATTGATTACTCTCTATGCTCATGATTGAAAACCATTCAGATATAAGTCTTGCCTTTGTAATTCTGCACTTTGGCGAATGTAGACACCCAAAAAGCCAATTGCCCTTATTCCTCATAATCTTTTGCTTTTGGCTTTTCACTTAAATATATTCTAATTCAGGAATATTTCAATCAAAACACATTTGACTCCTCACATATTTTAGTACAGAAGTTGTCTCAATTTCTAATATAAAATACATGAGGGTAAAATGGCAAAATCAAATCGTTAGGGGATAAAAGGGTTATTGTCCTAGAGAGACTCTGATGTTGATAACCTGTAACTCTATTATTGATTAGTTGAATATAAAATCAACATGTTGAATTTGGTAGGCACTTTAAATATTGAAGTTGGTGGAATTATAAACATAAAATAATAGAGAAGATGAAGTAAAGCGTTTGAACAGCCTTCATTTGTGTCCAGTGTGTTGATATCTCCAAGAAACAAAGTCAACGGGGTAACATCATGAGTATTCAATACGGGGATGCTTTGATTGGTCGTTTTTGGGACTCTATTGCTCACAAATCGGTCTATATCAGTAAACTCGAAGAGAATTTTGATGCTTTGGAGGCTGCAAGAGATAAACTCAGAGAGCTGCGAAATGATGTGATGCGCACTGTGATCAATCAACAAAGACCAGAAATGGAGCAACTTCATCAAGTTCAAAGACGGCTTTCAAGAGTGGATGACACGGTTGCTCAAGCTACCGAGTTGCTTATCAGAGGTACACAAGAAAGGCAGAAACTGTGTATGGCAGGCTGTTGCTCTTACAATTGTATTTCAAGCTACAAGTTTGGGAAATCTGTTGCTCGAAGTCTTAATCTCGTGACTTCTCTGATGGACGAAGCTGATTTCAAACAAGTGGTGGTCAACGCTCCTGCAAAAATGCTTCAATCTAATCTCGAAGATTTGAGGAATGCAAAAGACGAATTAGGAGCTCTGAAGGAGGACTTGAAGCGGAGGATCACTTTAGAGGAAGGACCGGATTACAGGATGCTGCAACAAGTTCAACTGTGGCTTTCAATGGTGCAAACTACTTTGGCTGAAGCTGATGAGCTGGTAAGGGACGGTCCACCGGAGGTGAGCAAGTTGTGTAGTGGAGATATTTCCAACTATGTATTTGTAGGACGGGTCGCCAAAATGTTGGAAGATATTGTTTCTTTGAGTGCCAAAGGAGATTTCAACCAAGTGACTGGGAAAGTGTCAACAGAACCGGATTATATAGGCCAGCTTCGGGCGAATCTCGAAGATTTGAAAATGAAAAGACAAGAGCTATGGGCGTTAAAGGAAGACCTGGGAAATAAGGTTCAATTGGAGGAAGGACCAAAAAAGAAGCCGCTGCAACAAGTTCAACTATGGCTTTCAAATGCCGAACAACTGATCATGGAAGCAGACCAGCTTGCTCTATATGCTCCAGAAGAAATTCAGAAACTGCGACACGCAGACTTTTCCAACAGTTTGTTTGTAGGAAAAGTTGCGAGAATGTTAGAAGTGCAATTGCTTTTAAAGCAACTGGGGATTTCAAACAAGTGGTAGAGAGAGCACTGCCGGAACGAGTTGCTGTAAGAAATCATAAGCCAACTGTGGGAACCAAAGAAATGTTAGAAGAGGCGTGGACGTATCTTATGAAAGATGAAGTAGGTATCATTGGCATGTACGGCATGGGAGGAGTTGGCAAAACAACCCTTCTTACTGAAATCAACAATAAGTTTTCCAATACACCCAATGATTTTGACGTTGTGATATGGGTCGTGGTGTCGAAAGATTTGAAACTAGACAAGATCCAAGAATCTATTTGGAAGCAAATCGGTTCTTTGGATGAGAAAAATTTTCATGACAAAGCTGAAGATATATTCTATGTGCTGAAAAGAAAGAAGTTTGTGTTACTCTTAGACGATTTATGGCAGCAATTTGATTTTGAAGACGTAGGGGTTCCTCTACCTAACAAAGATAATGGTTCTAAAGTGGTAATTACAACCCGTTCTATTGCATTATGCAAGCAAATGGAAGCTGTAAAGATAATGAGTGAAGCCATTGAATTGGCAAGAAGCCTGGCAACTTTTTCAGGAAAAGGTTGGGACTATTGATGCAAATATCTTACCTATAGCTCAAAAGGTTGCTGAAGAATGCTGTGGCTTGCCGATTGCACTCATTACAATTGGTCGTGCCATGGCTTCAAGGAATACACTTGGAGAATGGGAGCATGCTCTTCAGGTCTTAAGAAGATCTGCCTCGAACTTGCAAGGTATGGAGGATGAGATATATCAAGGTATGGAAGTTCATGTATTCAAACGTTTGAAGTTCAGTTACGATTCTTTGCCCAATAATGCAATACGATCTTGTTTCCTATATTGTTTATTTCCGGAGGACTACAGGATCTACAAGGAAAATTTGATACATTACTGGATTTGTGAAAATTTTTGTAGTCGGAGTGAGGGATATAGTATTATCGGTACCCTTATTCGCCAATGTTTGCTGGAAGAGGAAAAAACACGTGAAGTTGCACGATGTGATTCGTGATATGGCTTTGTGGGTAGCATGTAAATTTGAAAAAGAAAAAGAGTGCAATTAGTTCAAGTACCCGAGAACGGTGAATGGGAAGGAGCCAAAAGAGTGTCTTTTATGGGAAACTCCTTCACAAATATTGAAGGAAGCCCAAGATGTTTTGATCTAGTAACTTTGATACTAAGATTTAATAAAAAATTGGAAAGTATGACAAAAGGTTTCTTCCAGTTTATGACTAGACTAACAGTTCTCGACTTATCTTGGCCCAATATAAAGGAGTTACCCTTAGAGATACAAAATATGCAGTTCCTGGAGTATTTGAATCTGTCTTCTACAAATCTAGAACAATTGCCAATTGAACTGAAGAGGTTGGAGAAGCTAAAATACTTTAACCTGGAACATACCGTTAACATGCATATGATTCCTGTTCAAGTTATATCTAACTTCTACATTTGAACATTTTCCAATGTGGTTCTAATTCTTTGTACGAGGTTGAAGATAACGTATTGAGTAAAGGCAATTTGCTAATAGAAGAACTACAATGTTTGCAAAATCTAAGTGAGCTCAGCATAACAATAAGAAGTGTCTCCACTCTACAGAGCTTTTGCTGCAACCAAAAGTTATTGAATTGTACTCGTGCTTTAATGGTGTTTAGGTGTGTAGATGCAAGCTTTCTCAACATTTCCGCATTGACAAAAGCAAAACAACTCGAAATCCTAGAACTTCATTCAAATGAAGATTTAGAAGAATTGGTTGTTGAAGAGAAAGAAACACAAACTCTTGGCAGTCTCAATTACAATTCGTTGATATATTGTGGCCTTAAGAGTAGTGACTGTAAGAAGAAACTCCCGCATTCGAGATTTGACATGGCTCATTTTTGTCCCAAATTTGACTAATCTGAGAGTCGTAGACAACAAGGGAGTGGAGGAAATAATTAGCACTGAAAAATTGGGCGGAAGGGATACTGAACACTTGAACGTATTTGCAAAACCCCAAGTGGTTGTCCTAAACTCACAATAAACCAAAAAGCCCTCCCATTTCCTTGTTTAACTCGAATCTATGTACAACAATGCCCTTGTCTTAACAAGCTTCCGTTAGGAGAGAAGTGCAGTGTTGTGATTAAAGGAGAGGCAAGTTGGTGGGAAAATCTGACATGGGAGGATGATGCAACTCAAGCTGCCTTGTCTTCTTGTTTCAAGCAGATTATTCTGCAAAAAGGTAGACATATATAAGTATTTTTTTTTATTTCTGTTATATATGTCCTTCGAGCACTAATCTCACCGACGTGTTCTACAGCTTTATTGACGTTTAATTTTCTGATATTATCATAAAATAAATTTTGTTCTATTTTGTGTTTCATATTGTTATTGAACATGATTCATTTGTTAAAACTGTTGGCTAACAAATAACAGTAGCTATTGTACTGTTAGCGTTTTTAGAGAACGAGAAATTGAGGGAAGTGTTACTGCGAAAAGCAATACCCTTGGAACCTCTTGGCACATATTATTAATGAGATATTATTAGGCTTACAAGACAAATAAAATCATAACTAATGGATAAGTATTCAAATTCAAATAAATTAGATCTATCCTAGCAAATTAAATAATAATCTAAAATATATTTTACTGATTTGGAAATCAGATTTTAACATGTACAGCTACTGCCATGAGATTTGCTTTTAATTACATAGGTGAGTATGGATTGAACATTTTGTTTAACTTTTGTCTAGAGTGAAAACTTCATATGGCGATGCTGAGGCAAGGCAGGGGGGAGACAGAGCAGGAGTTATCTTTAATGCAAGATTCTGGAGTTCAGAGTGCAGCAGCAGAGTCAATGAGCAGAGTTAGTTTGTTGTCTGTTTTATTTGAACACTTCTACTGAGCATAATTCTCTATTTTTGTATGCATATTCATGTATAAACATGGATCTGGACTAATTATTTTCTTACTGTTTGTGATGTAAGCATTAAATTCAGTTAATCTTCTGTCTAGTGATGCACAATTGCATTAGTAGTGATAGCTGTGATTGACCATTTAATGTGATCGTTACGTTTACATTTGTTGCCGACCCCACTTAGCCTGAGATTTAAGGCTTAGTTAGTTGATTTAGTTACGTTTATATTTTTTAAGTTTTTTTTTATATATATTGGCACACGTTTATATTCTTTTAAGTTTTTTGTTTAATATATAGGATAAACTTAAAAAACATACCATGTGGTTTGGTCGTTTTTCAAAAAGGTGCTTGTGGAATTTTTTTTTGGAAAGGGTGCCTGTGAATTTAAAAGTTTGCAAAATGAGGATTTCTAAAATTTTAAAATCACATTTTGAAGGTTAATCTTGTCCATTTTGAAGTGAAATTTTAAAGCTTAGTTGATGAAAATATAATGCACCTTTGTGATAAATTTTAGAATTTTTTTAGACGTATTAATATTTTTTTAATTAAAATTTGATTATAACTTTAAAAAATCAAAATAAAATGAAAATTTTTCAAATCTTACTCAAATCTTGATATATAATTCTTAAATAATATAGTTAAAGTATAGGAATATTGAATTAATTAAAATAACTGATGTCGCACATGCACCCTTTTGAAAACTTTAGAAACCACATGCACCCTTTTGAAAAAAAAATTCCACAAGCACCTTTTTGTAAAACGATCAAACCACAATACATGTTTTTTAAGTTTACCCTAATATATAATGGCAACCTTTGTTTCAATGTGATGTTTACAGTGCTCTCTCATACGAGGAATTAATCAAACAAAATGGAATACTATGTTTATTATACATAATAAACTGATATGATAACTGTATGACATTATAATTTAATAACAGCTTATTAAAACAATTAATATGTTAGGCAAATAAATACAAATAAACAAAACATAGGAATAGATTTTACAAGAATAATAAAGCTGTCAAGAAACATTATTTTCAGCATAATCAACATAAAAAGCCTAAACGCCTAATCCATGGCTAAACGGCTGGATGCGACAAGAGCTTAATTATAAAGTTCTGACTGCTTTAAGATTCTAACCTAATCTGTTATTATATTTAATGCTTAGCATAAAATTATTTCAGAAAGTTGTTGCTAAATTAAATTTTAAATAATTATCCTATCATTTTAGTATATTAAATAATCTAAGTATTCTATTATGTATATCAAGTCTACAAAACAGCATAAAACATATTATAATCCAGAGGCATTCATGGTATTATTTAACACAAGGAACTAGCCTTCCATATTGGAAGAACTGAATAAAATTATTATTAATAAAAATAAAATATATTACAAAGAGAGATATACCTATGGAGCACTCTGTGGAGTGATTCAGTGATCTCCTCCTTAATAATTACAAAACTGAAACAAATTTCTTATTACAAATTTTTATTGACTCTCTGCAACTCGTTCTGCCTATTACACAAACAAATGAATCCTATATATATAGAGGCGGATTCCAAAATTTATTATATTACAAAGAAATAAAAGAAAAGGACAAGTGGTGGCCGGCAAAAGAAGATGCCCTGTCAAGAAAAGAAGAAAAGAAAGTGACTGGTGGTGGTCGGTAGAGAAAGATGCCCTGTCACAAAAAGAAAAGAAGAAAAAGACAGAGCACTGAGCTCTGTCGGTAATAATTCATTATGAATGAATTATTTGCCGAAAAATCCAAAAAGGTACTATTTATCTTTATAAAAGGTAATAGTAATATAAAACTTCAGGCATTATTTTTCTTTGCTTTTTATTTTCTTGGTAACTTCTTGCTCAATATTATTAAGCAGTTGTTCAATGGGTAAATCAGCTTCCTCCTCTTCCTCATAAGGATCTTGGGAGTCCTGTAGCATATTAGCTTGTGAAGCTTCTGCTAATACTTCATTATTAGCCTTTTCCGCTTCAGTAATCATATCTTCTCCAACTGTGGAAGCGGTTAAAGAAAGATCTGATTGAATTTCAATTCCAAGATTTCATCATATCTTTCTTCATAGCTTCTATGTAAGCTGAAACAATTTGTTCCTTGGTTAAATGTCCTTTTTGCATTTTGAGTTTTCTAGAAATAAATTCAAAAGGACTTGACCCAATTTGGTGAAAAGCAGACTCAATACCAGATTTATATTGACTAATTCTTGACTTAATACTGTCAATAGTCTCTTGAGCTTCTAAAACTCCATGCTCATTATTACGCATCATTTTCTTCCAAAATTTTGAGAAGAATGTCCTGTATATGCAAGGAATATTTTATCCGGTATAACCAAACTCAGGTTCCTATTTGAAAATCCAAGGAATGCCAAATTCAATAAAGAAATTGGAAATAGGCATATCTTCAACCCATTTATTATTGTGTTGGGCCTCAATCAGTTTTGGTGATATTTCAACCCATTCTGAATAAAATCCTTTAAATAAGTCAGGTAATATATTTATTCCTGGGCCAAAAAATTGCCACCATTGGTATAACATGTTGGGAAAATCTTTTTTGTAGATATTTTGGCAAAATTTTAAAAACCAAGTATGAAAGGGTTTTGGTATAACAAAACTTTGTTGAAGGCATTAACATAATTCCAATAATTAAATTTAATTATTGCTTTGTTATCTGGGTGAAGATATTCCTTCTCCCTGAAGGTACTAAGACCCCATTCATCAGCAGTCATAATATTTTTTATAACTGCTTTACTAAAACTATAAGTTTTAGATGTTTTACTGCCTATAGAAAAAATGGGTTATTTCCCATGAATTTGTCACTTTTAAGATATTCTCAAAGTGGGATCTGGCTTTGTATGAACCAGCTGTGAACGAAGCTCCAGTATCCAGATATTTCTGCATAAGACTCCACATATCATCTTTTCTCCTGATATCATTGTCCTCTAAAAGAAGTATTACTTCCTTTTCATTATGCTGAAAGTAGGGGAAATCATCTGATTCATCATCCTCTACTATTTTAGCATAAGAGGGACTCGTTTTGTCAGTAGTCTTTTCTGATTGACCACTTGTTCCCGCTTGAGTATTACCCTGCCTTTGTTGAGAAGCTTTGAAAGCAAGGAATTCCTTATAAAGGGAATCTTGTTCTGTTCCGGCTATATTCTGGGCTATGAGCCTAGAATTTCCATGTTTAGCCAGAATCCTTTCATCATCATGAATGTGTTTTCCTCTATTAGAGGAATTCTGGTTACGACCTCTTGAGGATTGTCCTCTATAAGAGGAATTTCCTCTTCCGCGATTACCTTTCGTGCTCATCCTGCAAAATATCAAAATTAAAGCTATTAGCTTCTAAGAGATATTCTCTATTTAAAAAATCAGGCAAACTATTTCCTACTCCCTTTTTATATTCAATAATAAAGTCAAAAGGAGCTAATTGGGCTTGCCATCTAGCAAACATTTGTTTACTAACATCATGTTTAAAATCTTTGTCAAACATATATTTTGCTGCTTGACAATCAGTTTTTATTAAAAACTTTTGATTATATAAATCATCTTGAAATTTTAACACACATTTTAATATGGCTAAAATTTCTTTTGCTACAGTAGCATAATTTTTCTGGCTATCATTCCATTTACCAGAATAAAATCTAACAAGGTATTCTTGTTTATCAGTTGGTGAAATTTGTTTTAAAATACCACCATAGCCTATATCTGAAGCATCTGTTTCAATGATTTTTTCCCATTTGGGATTGGCTAACATAAGGCATGGTAGGTTATTAACCTTTTTCTTAATTAACCTAACAGCTTCTGTATGACTATTAGTCCAGGGTTTAGGTTCTTTTTTAAGTCTATCATATAAGATAGCAGTATCCTTGGACAAATCTTTTAGGTAAGGTGATATATAATTCAGACTACCTAAAAATCTTTGAAGTTGAGTTTTATCTTTAATTTCATCCGGAAATTTGGATGCAAACTCAATGCTTCTATCAATAGGAATTATTTTTCCTTTATCAATATTATGACCTAAAAACCTTATATTGGTTTTAAATAATTGCATTTTAGGTTTAGATATAACTAAACCATTCTGTATGACAATCTTTTTAAAGATTTTCAGATGTTTAAAATGCATTTCAATATTTTTTGAAAATACTAAAATGTCATCGATGTAGACTATTATAAAGTCTGAATAAGGATTAAAAATATCATTCATGATATTTTGGAATTCTGAAGGGGCATTTTTTAGCCCAAATGGCATAACCTTCCATTCATATTGACCGAAAGGTACATTGAAAGCAGTTTTATAAATATCACTTTCATTAATTTGTATTTGCCAATATCCTGATTTTAAATCAAATTTGGAAAATATTAAGGCATTATGAAGCCTATCAAGAAGATCTTTCTTATTAGGTATAGGATACCTAATCCATTTTAAAACCTTATTTAAAGGTTTATAATTAATCACAAGTCTTGGTATACCTCTTTCTTTTTCAGCATGTTTATTAACATAGAAAGCAGTACAAGACCAAGGAGATTTAGAAGGTCTTATTAAACCCTTATTTTGGAGATTATTAATTTCTTCTTTACATAAATTCAGATATTCTGAATTCATTTGACAAGGTCTTGCCTTAGTAGGAATTAATTTTTCATCAAATTCCTTTTCATATGGTAAAGAAACTATATGCTTTTTTCTATTCCAAAAAGCATTTGGATGGTCACTACAGATTTCTGAAGTGAACTGATTATTAATCAGTTTGAGTTTATCCTGTAATTTAGGATTTTCTAAAATATTATCAATGTTGATAAAATTAATTTCTTCTTTTAAAAAAGAGATTTGATTTTGTTTATTCTTTATTAAAGAATCTTTTATTTGATTTAAAAACCTTGTGACAGGTTTTGTTTCAAATTGGAAATAAATATTACTTCCTTGAAAGGTTCCAGTAAAACCTTTTGAATCAATATTTTTTAAAGGAAATAAACTCCTTATGAAGGGAGTCCCAAGTATAACCTGGTTAGCTATATCCTTTACTAAAATAAAATTAGTTGGTATGCAAATTTTATTTTTACATATATAAGCTCTGGGAATTTTAAAACTTATATTAAGTTTTTGCCCATTAGCTGACCTCAATGATTGTGAAGTTTTATGAAAATAATTTGTGGGATTATACCCTCTGAATACAATTTAAATCTGCACCACTATCAACAAATGCAATTAAATCTTTAAAGATTTTTTCTTCTATAAGAAGAGAAATCTTTATATACCATTTTTGTGAAGTCATTATTCAATGGTTGATAAAAAAATCATCCTGTTCATCATGATCTGAATTATTTTCAGAAGATGTGGATGAGGGATAATTAATAGGCATTTTTCTCTTTTGTTTCTCTAATCTAGAAACTCTTTCATTAAGACTTTGGTTATTTAATCTTAAGTCTTTAATTTCATTTTTAAGGTTATTAACCTCGATAAATAAATCACTAGTACTAGCAATCTCATTAGTTTGCTTTTGTTTTAACATCTTTTTTACTTCTGCCATCGAATATGGTTCAGAAGTTTTAAGAGAAATATACTCTTCTTTAGATGCTTGAGTTTGATTATTATTAATATCAAACTGTTCTAAGATTTTTAATTTTAGTTCTGGATCCTTAATCCATTGTAAAATATCTATAATGTTATCATTAGTTATAACATTAATTTTTAAATCGGATGAACATTATTTGATAAATATTATCATTGTCTTCATCACTAGAATTTCTAGTTATTTGTTTGCATTTGCAATCGGAATCGGATGAAAGGATCTTTTCATCTTTTAAATTACTCAGATTATTTTCTGAGTCACTTGAAGAGTTATAATCTATGTCAGAATTATTTTCTGATTCGGATGAATTAATCATGATCTTACCTAAAGCATTCTTTAAGTCATCACTGATATCTAAATTATTAATTTTCTTTTTTAATTTACATTTATTAGCAAAATGACCCTTTCTGCCACATTTGTAACAGGTTACAGTTGATTTATGTGGTGGTGGATTATTTTCCAACCTTTTCTTTTTGCAAAATTCTCGCTTTTCTTTTCTTTTACTAAATTTTTTACTAGCATAATACTTCTCTCTTTTAGAAGGTTTATGTGGTTTGCTAGTAGAAGGATTATCAATCCCAAATTGACCACAAAATTGGCCTAATTGCATCTTTTCATTTAGATGATGCTTTTTAATTTGTTGGTTTAGCTTTATTTCATTACATAAAGATAAACCTTCTTGGATGCATGTACCAATTAATTTTCCGTAAGTATAACTTGCGTAATTAATTTGTACATTTCCTTTTCTTAGGTTTTTTCTAACCCTTTCAGCAAATAACTGAGGTAATCCATTTATAAATTTGGATTTCCAGTGGTCACTATTTGACTCAGGTAATTCCATGACTCTACTTAAAAAGGTGTCTTTATACCACCTAAAAGAGGTCAAAGTAGGACATCTAAGATTTTGTAAAAGAGTCCTAATATTTTCACTATTATCAGACAATCTGCCTGTAAAGTGTTCAATAATATTTAAAATCAGTGTATATACTGCATTTTCACTTCAAATATTATTTTCAATTTTTACAGTTAACAAAATTTTTATCCTATCTTCTTGGGATAAATAATTATCCCACCAGCCTTTAAGTTGGCCAGTAAATCCTGCTACTATCATATTAGCAATAACTTTATCAGTATTACTGTTATTCTTACAAATTGTAGAATACATAAGCATTCTATGGACAACACTATAAATCTGTCTTTCAGTGAAACCATCTATGTTCCATTCATAGATTTGTTTTCCACTGTAAGAATTATTCATTATTAGGTCTTGTTCTTCAAAAAGAACATCCTGTGGAGTAGGCCTAGGATAATAAAACAAATTTTGTTTAGGCCTGTCAGCATACTTATGAAGTTTATTAATTTCATCAATTACAACATTTTTGTAATTTTTAGTGTTACTTATTGTATCACTGAACTCTTCTTCAAGAGTATTAATCCTCAAGTTTTCAAACTTTTCATTTAAAAGTTTTTCTAAATCAGATAAAGATTTTAATTTAAAATCTTTAACCTCTGGAGCAGGTTGAATACTAGGAGTAACACTACTACTTGCCTCCTCTCTAGTAATATTTATAACATTATTATTAATAATATTTTTTAATTCATGGATTTGGGAAATTATTTTTTCCACTCTGTTATGAACATCCACTAATTTCTCAGCTAATATTATTAGATAAATATTAGTGAAATTTTTCTGTTTAACCAAAGCATTAATATGTTGTGTGGTTGATTGAATAATTTCATTTTCAAAATTTTTTTGAAAAGCATTATAATGCCTTACTTCATTATCCTTTTCAATAGAGAAAGGATATACAGGGGGAAAAACTTGTTTAATAGTCTCTCCTGTTGGATTTTTAAAATCTCTTTCAATAACAGAAATAAATTTCTCTACATGATTGGCTATAAACCAATAAACAAAAGATATTTTAATATTTTTATGAGTTAATTCCTCATAAAATTCTTGTTGAAAGTTATTTCTTTCATCTTTAGTAAAATTACTAAAAAACCATGTCCGAAATGGTTTCCAATGATCTTTTTGGAAATCCATTTGGATTTCTTTTCTGGCTTGTGAACCAGGACTGAAATCAATTTTTGGTTTTACCATCATATAGTAAAATTCATTTCACTGGCAGTCATTTCTGCCGGAATTTCATAAACTCCTGAAGCTATGTTGTTATTATCAACATGGATTCTATTAACTCTATCAGTTATGAGGTCATATTCTCTATCTGACTCTTTGGATGAATTTTCAGAATTATTCATTCTGTTAATATCTGACATTAAATGTCTTAAATTATTATTTTCAGAATTATGAATTCTGTTAATATCTGACATTGAATGTCTTGAATTATTTGTATTATGAATACTTTCAATGTTTGAGTGCCACGAGTTATCAACTGGGGATATATGAAAATAACTTGAACTTGATCTTGAAGATCTAGATTTTGGAATATTATCCAAAAGTCTTTGTTTTTCAAAATTAATCAGGATATCACCTTCTGGGGTTTGAATAATCCTGGTTGGATTATTTTGAGTAATAGGTGCAGCTGGAACTGCTTTTTCTATAATCCAGTTATGAGGAAATATAATTTCCTCCCATTTAATGGGTCTGCGGGTAGTAATTTCTGATCGATGAAAGTTTGATTCTATTAGAATCGTTTCATTTAAAGGTTTGTCTATAATTTGACAATGTTGATTTAAAGTCATTAGTGGTTTGAAGTATATTCTATAACAGACACAAATGACTTCTGATCCAGGGGCATAATTATACCCGTTAGTTTTAACATTTAATGTTAAAGCATCTAATATATTAACATCTGACAATGATAATTGCAGGTATGATATCAGAGCCTGTTGTTTTCTACGTATTCTGGTATTATTTAAGAGACTTCTTTGTTTTTTGTTATTTTGCTTTTAAGTTGCATAAGTTTTGTTCTTTTAGATTTCTTTATTTATCTTGTTATTTTGATCCTAGAATATACTTTAATGAGCCGTAGAGTTAAACCATCTAACGTGAGTGCACATTCAGACACTCATAAAGCTTAGTAGTGCACCTCTGAAATACCACCGGCCGAGTGTTAGACTGTTAGGCTGACCATGTGTGCCTAAGGCACGCCTTTAACTACTACTTAATAAATAACACATCACTTTCTCAAAGTTAAATCAATAGTTCATACCAATAAGGGTTGGTCCAAGTGGTAAGCGACTTAGTATCGCTTAAGCAAGGTCTCGAGTTCGAGTCCTAGTGAATGCAAAAAATCCTTATTAGGAGACACCCACCACAGTCAGGTGCGCGTGCGCGACCCGGGTCGGGTCTGGACGTAGTCAGAGCAAAGCTCCGGTGATCCAGGTGGACAACCAAAAAAAATCAATAGTTCATAATGTCTACATTAAGCCATAAATTTTGAAGTCATTGATAAATTGTGCAAACCAACATCTTGAGTCTTTCAGATAACCTATTGCTAACCGAATAATATCATTGCAAAGCTAAGCGCTCTATGAAAGGACAATCAAAACTATAAAACAGATATGTATCGCCTCAAAAGATTTTGCTTATTGATATAAACACTAAACATACATCTATTTTAAAAATAAACATGATATAATGGCAAACCGATCAGCTCCCAATTCAAAATTAAAGCGGGAAACATAGTTCTTTCTGTGTTCAATTAAAAAGAGTATTACGAGATCCTACTTGTCAATCGTGGCAGCTGCATTGCACTTATTTGTCTCATGCTAGAGTAGCTCTCTTGCCTTTAGCATCCCTTGACTGCCAATATAAAACAACACACAAACAAACATGTCACCATCACCAACAACATTGTTACTAGTAACTTCTTGGGATACATGAATGTGCACAAAAATGCAAGTCAATGAAGGGAAACCTGAGCAGCGGCAGATTTCTTTGAATCCAAGAACTGGCTATAAATACTGTAGAGCCTTTGCTTTTCAGATTCAGAAATAGATGGTCTTGCTTTTGAACCAACAGATTTCAACAAAGAATCGGATATAACTGGCATTCTCCCAATTTCACGACTGTCTGAACTTAAATGTTCATGAACTGCTGCAAGTTGTGCATCAGACAGAAGTGCTTGTAGGTCAGCTCCACTAAAGCCTTCCGTCATATAAGCAATGGCATCTAAATCAACATCATCAGCCAGTGGCAGCTGCATTACATTGCAAAAAGAAATTAGATAGAGCTCCTTAAGAATAAGCCATGAATATATTATCAAATTCATGAACTCGCTTAACATCATATGTAGGACTATGATAAAGGTAACAGAAGAAAATCAGAAGGGAAGACATTATGTCTGGGAATATCACTGACCTTTCTAGAAAGAACAGAAAGAATGTCCAACCTCTCCTTTGGAGATGGGAAATCACAGAAAAGCAGTCGATCTAACCGACCAGGCCGCAGCAACGCAGCATCAAGTAAATCTGGTCTACTGCTTCACACAAGTTTGGGAAGGGGTGAGCTTGGAAATCACACAATACAAAGGGAAAAGACTGAAAAATTCAATGAAATATCCATTTCACAGCTGTAATGCAGAAAGAGAACAAAAAAATGCCTACTGATACCTCTTTCCCAAATCCATTATAGCAGTTTTACAGTTATATGTAATATCATTGATATTTTTCTTTATTCTTATTAACCTACTTATACAACAATTTATATATTCAAGAGATAGAAAATAAAATTTCATTTAGTTCTTTATTCCATTTCTATTTGATGAGATCTAAAAGTGGCAAGCACCTCTTGCTCATCAACAAAGAGAAAATAACATATTAGTCCCTGACTTAAAACGAATTACACAATTCAGTCTTTGTCGTAAAAGATATATTATGATATCCCTATGTTTTGTTCTGTCAACATTATAGTCCCTCCATTCCGTTCAGGTGCATTTCCACTGTTAAAAGCATAGTAACATACAACTTGCATAACTGTTAAGGCATAAACTTCTCTCTCTTGGATCTCCTCTCCACTTACTCGCTTTAATTCAATGAAATTGAAATTTTGTTGCAGAGAAAACCCTAGACCATTGGGTGTCTCCTTTTACAATGAAGATTCACTTGGCTAGGCCAAAATTCAAAATTCTCTTCATGCCCCATAGCTAGGGACCATTCTAGGGCCAAAACATGAAAAGAAAGAAATAAAGTGCTAGTAGGAAAACCAATAATTTACAAAAGTAACCCACAACAAAAACTATCTGCCACACCATAACAATATTAGATGATTAAAGTAATCCAAACTACATAAAAGCAACTCTAGAAAGAGCTAACCTTGTCGCAGCAAATACAAAAACACCAGTTAGCACTTCGACACCATCTAATTCGGTGAGAAACTGATAAAGAAAACACAATCAGAATGAGGGTTTCAAGAACTTAAAAAAAAGGAATAAAGAGAATATGTGACTGACTTGATTGACAACACGATCAGTTACTCCAGTATTGTCATGACCTCTTTTGGGAGCAATTGAATCAAATTCATCAAAGAAAAGCAAGCATGGAGCTGCCGCAGCTGCTTTTGAAAAAATATCACGGACCTAGAAAAAGAAGGGAATCACTGAGCATTAAAATTTTTTTTCCTACAAAAAAAACTTAATGCATTTTCAGGGCTGTAATAAAAACTACTTGCTATACTAGTAATTCTTTAGTTGAGTATCATTATAGAATTGTAAAATTATTGATGATTTAATAGGTACTAGAAAAACTGTTCAGATTCAGTTGCTCTATCTATATTTTATCACACTTGCAACCGTAGACTAAAATTCTTTATGTTTACAAGTACCTATAAACTAAACCTATCGGGTTCCATCATTCCAGAAATACTCCAACCAAGCTGAAATTGCTAATCTGAATGTTTCCTTGAATGATGTTCGGTTCAGTCAAATCTAATACAAAGAATATCACAAATCATAGCATATATTGGTTTAATATCCAGCCACATTTGGAAGCTTGGTGAAACACATATACATGTACATCAAACAGGAAAATGAATTTGAAAATAAAGCATGTAATTGGTCTCTTACAGCTTGCTCAGAAGCACCGATATATTTATTTAACAACTCAGGTCCTTTAACTGATATAAATCGCAGTGAACAAGCAGCAGCAGCAGCACCAACAATGTGAGTCTTGCCACAACCAGGGGGACCATATAGCAGAACATTAGAGCGTAACCTCAAAGGAGCTTTCGCAAAAATATGTGGGAATTTTGAAGGCAGTTCGATCATCTGCCATGGATTAAAAAGTGAAGAATAAATCAATAACAAAATTGCAAACAAAAGAGAGATGAAGTCAAAAAAACTTCTGCCATGAGAATTAGTAAAATTAAAGAAGTTACCAATTATTAAACAATTATAGTTATGTTTGATCTACACACTAGCTACATATTCAATTCGCACTTGAGATCGCAGTAACATTGCACTAAAAAGTTTAAAAATGCTAATACGATTTAAAAGTTCTTGTAAACTTTGATGTTTGAAAGATACTAAGTAGTGGAATCATATCTGTATGACAATTTACACCATGAATTTGATTTAATAACACTGCACCAGAACTTCTAAGTAGAAAAGAAAAACCTGAAAGTTCATAAAAACATGTTTGCAACTTGTATTTCAAATTGTCTATATACAGCAATGGCATGATATTCTGTGTCAAGTTGCACGACAAGTTTGAAAAAAGGATAGCAATGAAGTTTTTGTCGCACAACTCCAATCATGTACAAACTTTATTATGCAATTGCCAAAAATGTTAGAATTCCCACCACAAGTCTCTTGTTTGAACAAAATCGCTGATGCAAGCTTCGCTTAGCCATAGAGAATAAACCTGGGAGACATAAGTTTCATAGTGCCCATATGAAACGGCTTAAGATACCTCTCACATTACCTTAAGCACCGTTCTTCATCCAGTCATATTGCATGGCACATGTATATATCTTTTCTAAAAATGGTAGAAATTTCCCAATATTGATAAATGTTTCATAACTGTACATCTTTGCAAGGTTTATCTTGATATCCAAAGTACAATAACAAGGTTGTGTAGATGTGATGTGATTGATGAAACTACAGAAATTTTTAACTGATCAGTCAGTCTTTACCTCTTTAATTGCGTTTCTTATATCCTGAAGACCACCAACATCATCCCACCCAGAGCGACCACCTTCAGGGGCAGATTTAGTAATGTCACGCATGGCAACAGGTAGGAAGTCATGCATTGCCCGAGAAAAATCATCCCTAACCAGAGTGGGTGACACACGCTCTCCAGAACTATAATTAGAAGGCAAAAATCGGCCGATTGCAGCATGAACTGTTCTATCAACCAAAATTTCCTGATACAATGAAACAGATTCGTTTTGAAAACAAAAATTTGACATGTCCATATCATAAAAGCACAACTTCAGAATTCTACTTTTCACTCATTATATTCTATCTCAACTCAACTCAATAATTTCAAGAATACTCACAACAGGCTCAAGCAATTTACATCTACAAATTTGACCATGTTGATATAAACACTAAGGACTTCAAAATCTCACTTTAGATAACTGTCAAGTTCAGATGCACGGAATAGCTGCCTAGAAAGCTTTGAATGTTCAGTTATCATGTTAATTACTGAAGGAAGAAAAAGCACCTTAGAACATTCAACCTACTCTAAGGGCATCAATAAATGCATTGGTGACTCATCAACATACTTGTCCTTCAAAGTATCCTCTTTTGCAGAGAAAAAATTAGTCTTTCATCGTACAAATTGAGAGAAACAAATATATGAATACAACAAAATGCCACTTTTTATATCCTTATCCATTGTCCACTCAATTTCGATTAGAAATGCCGTGTAGACTAGATAAGCTACATCATTCATATTAAGATTGTCTTTTCCGCACATCTAGTGTGAAAATGAGCGAAGTCACTGAATATATTTGAATTTTACTCCAAAAACCATCCCTAGCTTCCTAGAAGACAAACAATCAAAGTACAAATTCATTTTCAATCCAATTGAAGGAATATACCAGATCATATGCATCATAACCATCACATTTGGAAGCAATATCTAGCAAGATATCATCAGAACACTGAAGGGACCGTCTTTTAATTTCATGTCTTAATATAGCCTGGCGTTCTGAGGCTGCTGGAGCAGGCAGTTGCACATGAAAGTCGAACCGCCCTGGAAACAATTACCACTATCAGCATAAATAATAGCTGCGTACCACAACCATAAGGATAAACTTGCTTTCATTGAGAAGACATACAAACCTGAAGAGCTCAATGACTTTGGAACATTTTCAAGCGTCTGAACACATGCTATAAAAGCAATTGGACCAATACCACATGATTTCTTCCTGCTTTCCTGTGTATTACAGTGTTAATCAGCCGGCTAACAGAAGCAATAAAGTATGATAAGAAAATCCATGTCATACTCCCAGAAAAACACAAAAACCAAACAAAGCATAATTTCTTCATTCGCCTTCATTCGAAAAGATTTCTTGCTTTTATCTTAATAAGGTTTAAGAATACAGATACATTAATACACCTACAATATATTACAGAAATTCTGACCATAACTTTATTCCAGTGTCGATCTTTACATTACAATCCCTACTCAATCTAGTCCTTTTGGACTAAATCTGTTAGCCTGGATTACGTGATGCAGTACAAGATATCACGTCAATCTAAAAAAGTAACATTAACTAAGATATGTAAGGTGAAGGATGATGACATTGAAAAAAAATTAAAATATCATAAAGCAAGGCTATTAGATTTCCCTAAAATGTTGAAGGTGATCATACCCTGGTACTCTCGAAAATGGTTTTAGCTTTCTCTGGTTTGACTTATCTCATCAGAACTAGATTATACATTAAAAAGGAAAAAAACGAGAAATGGCAGTATCACTGAAATTTCATCAAGAAGGCAAGAAATTGTTTCACTGCATACATTCAGTGAATCAGATATATTTTAATTTATCACAAACATGCATGATTGCATTCCCACGATGCCATCATCAACAGAAATAAAGAATGAAATCGGCAACACATTTCTTAGGAATCTTAAAGACAAGAACTGACATTATAACCATATCCACCATTCAGATAACCGAGGAACTAACAAACATAATAACTTTATTACCCCATATTCATCCATAATCTCGGTGAGAAATTTTGTAAGAGAAACAACAGAGGTTGAAGGTTGAGATCCTTCTGAATCAGAAGAGGTTGAGATGATACTGTCAAGATCATCAAAGATGATGAGAGAAGGCGCATGATCTAAAGCTTCAGAAATGCACGAAGAAATTTCTTGACGTATGGTTGAGGCTTTCTCAAGAGCAAGTCCAGAGCACCCCACAAAAATCCTACAAGCATGAAATTACACAAGGGAAAATGTGTTACAGCAAAGATTTTATTCCCACGCTCAATCCCATAATTCGAACAAATTTCCAAGGAGCAAAGGAATAACAATTTAGTACTTCCTTTACCAATTACATGTCAAAGGGAGAAATAAAAATAAGTGGAAAGAATTCCTTACACATGTGCTAAAAGGTGTTCAGATTCTTCAAGAGATTTTGCAACTGCTTTTGCTAAAATAGTCTTTCCAGAACCCTAGTACAGAAAATCAGTTTAATCATTGATTATTTTTTTAAAAAAAATTGCCTCATTGGGCTTACTATAATAACAAAGGAAAACCTCATCCCACCCCACCCGAATGTGGACTCTAACCTGTGACCTCTAGGATCACAACTTCTTCCGGCTCAACCACTAGACCAAGCCTTTGCCACAGTTTAATCATTGATTAACAAATTAACCATACAAATTAAAGAGATGACAGCATTGAAGAGCAAGATGGTTACTGGTATAAAACTTTTCTTGGTAGTTGGTGCCACAAGTTTAAGCTTTTACACTGAATGATTATTGATCATTTGGTTAAAGTAAGATCAGTTCTAACCCTAGCTGCTCCTCTGTTCGCATTACCATTTTTATTTATTACAATGGTAGATTGGTTCCCCTCCCAAGTGATCAATCAAGAATATCACTATGTTTGAGAACTAAAAGTAGTCCTAACAACAGATCTACAATGATAATATTAAGCAAGATGCTGTACCATATATCAGTAAAAGTTCTGTAGGTCTCATACAGTAAATAATTCATTGCTCACGCATTTTTAGTTAATGGATCTACTGCACTGTAAACTCATTTCTAGTTTACACACTAGAGCAAATTGACAATCCAACTTTTTCTTTCATTTGGCTTAAGAAGGGAGATCCACTAACTTCTAAGGTATTTCTGAAAAAAATTCTTATAATGCAGATTGGGGTCCATATAGCTACAAAAAGATCAACTCACATGAGGTCCACAAATCAGAACATGTCCAGGGACAGGAAAATTATATTTACTGAATAACATCCCACAAGTAGGAGATAACAATGCCATAAGTCCTGCAATGATAAAAGCCGGGTATAAGCACAATTGCCTTCACTAGGAAAAGAAGAAAATGTACATAAGTAGCGTATACAATAAATTGTGGCATTGTTTTAAGGAAGAAAAGTCATTATTGATCAATATGTATGGGATAAGCTATCCCCTTTCCATGCATAGCAAAACATTAGTATATCATCTACTGCCAATCAGCTTTTGCAAGAACTATTTTGGCTACAATGTAGACATCCAGCAAGAAGACAGCACAACATTTTTCTAAAACCCCAAAAATCAAGCTTCATGGGTGCCATATCGTCATGCATATGAGTGTGCAACAGTAACCAAACAATAAAGCAGACACACATCAATAGTGCATTCTATACTCATTACACAAATTATGTTCTTTTTTAGAGAAAGAAATTATAAGTATAGAAGGAACAATGTGGTTAAGATTCAACAACAGTTACAAGCAAAAGAGAATTGGAAATTTCAGAGAGAAATACCTACTGTCAATTATATCGGCAGCAGTATTCTCCATCCAGCTCAAAGTTGATAAACTTCCAGTGAAGTTTTTGCTAGAATTTTTCTCCTTGTAAGCAAGCAACGGTACAGGGTCATCAAACTTAAGTTTTCGAAACAACTCCAATTCATTTAAATTCTCCTTTCCCCTTTCATCAAAGGCAAGCTTGAAGCAGTTAACATGGTTGTCATTTAGAGATTCTTCATTTATCGTCATTAAAAAGAAGAACTCGAGTGACACACCAGCAGTGTTTTTTCTATTCCAGAGCAATTCATATGAGTCAGAACTTATTGGTACTTCGACATGATTATCACTCTCACTGTTCATTCCTTTCACCTCAAAGTGAAGAATAGTTTCTTTTCCTAAAATTAATGGATTAATTTCCAATCCAGAATTAAGTTGTGCAAGAAACCAAGCTTGAAGAAGTCCATTTAATCCTTTTTTGATGTCAGACTTAATAACGGTATCATCATCCTCTTCACTAGGAAAGTTGTTTGAAAGTCTTGCAGCAAATCTTTCAGGGATTGACCAATCTACAGTACCAATATAGGTGCTTGTGGATTCTGATCCTGGTTTTTGAATTCTATGCCTATCAAGCATTTCTAAGCCATTCTTCTCAAGAGCCTTATCCTGTCCAGGCATCTTAAAGTGGCAAGGAGAAAGCGATAGTGAGGTAATATCTTCCACTGAATCTGCACTGGATATCTTTAAATAAACCCCTGCAGACAAGAAAGTGGCAACCCAACAGAATTAAATTTGTTGGATCATTAATGTTGAAAATGATAACATGCAATTCCATTTTCAAGGATTAACATACATGAGTGTAGGCTAGCTCTCAGATACAGACGAAGAGATCGAGCTATCATCAGATGTCCTTTAGCCACCGACTCTGAGAGCAAAATACGAACTACAGCTTGGCAAGATCGTTTCTTGTCACTCAGAACATCTTTTTTAGGATCCTTAAGGCTAGAAGAGCTTCTAGATTTCAAGAAATCACTATCAGGTGTCCTTGAAATCTGTTTTGATGATAGTCGGGGCACAATCGTAACCAACTGATGAGAGTTTATGGAAAACTGTTTGGCAGTTCCAGGATGAATATGAGCCACAGAAGTGAGTGCAACACCCAACTCAAAACCTTTGACCTCACTTTTGTTGATAAATCTTCCATCTGAATCTTGAAGACGTAATAGTGCCTTCGCAATATTTGACTCTTTACTAGATGACTGTAACAAGGTATCTTGTTTTTTCAAATCTGTTTTGCGTCTCTTTGGTGCCACTGCAACTTCGGTTCCTGGCACTAGTTGAACTGATAACAATCTCATAGGTCAGTCATCATTCTAGTGAACTATAAATCGCAAAACTTTTTTAGATAAACCACATTTTTTCAGTATCATATAGGCACAAAACTTTTTAAAAAAAAACAGCAACTCCATTTGTAATAAAAGAATAAAATAAAAATTTATTGTCAACATTCACTCCCTTGCATGTACAGATATAATTTTCGCCATAACTTCGACAAACAGAAAATTAGCACAACCAAGGACAGTTCTTCTACACAAGACTACATGTGTGATACGATAACAAAAAAATTGTTACTGCAGTATCACATATACAAGTAAAATGAGAATAGGAAACAGACGCCATTATCTTACCCACCGCTTTCTTGGGCAATGTTGAAACCACATGGAATGTGACGATGGTGCGGCCATGCAGCCACAAAGGAAATCTCATTTTTTCATTGACAATTCTAACCTGCATCAGGGGAATCAAAATTCCAAAGTTAACACTTCTTTCAAAATATTTTAACAAAACTCAAATTCAATATTGTTTTTATGGCATTTCCATTAGAGCTATAAATTATACTTCTTACCCTCCCCCTAATAACGTGAGATGCTTCACATAAATAGCAGAAAATGAAACCAGTATGCTGGCAAGAACCCTGCCAGCTTTGTAAAAGCATCCACTTAAAGACAAATTTATATTCAGTTTATTCCCCACAACAATTAAGCTTGTTA
Organism: Euphorbia pulcherrima; assembly: GCA_947683365.1. Classification (NCBI taxonomy): domain Eukaryota; kingdom Viridiplantae; phylum Streptophyta; class Magnoliopsida; order Malpighiales; family Euphorbiaceae; genus Euphorbia; species Euphorbia pulcherrima. The sequence goes on from CANTUS010000016.1 coordinate 15,408,029, forward strand.
CTAGAGCGAGGATTAACTGACCATGTGTAACTGGAATACAAAATTTGACATTACAGTTGTCTTTGATTAAACCAAATAAAGCAATACCCAAGGCAATTCCAGATTCCACCATTGTCAATCCTTCTTTTTTAGACAACAGTAATCAAACTCATAGTCATAGGGTGGCCCAAGTGTTCCAGTTAAAAAAAATGCTTCAGTTAAAAAAATCAATTTTGTCAATCAAGTGTTCGACTAAAAAAAAAATTCAGTCCAAAAAAACATTAAGTGCACATATAGTCACATTCAAAATTGTCTTAAGCTTCACATCAATAGCTACAACACTCTTCTACAGAACAATTATGCAATTCCATAGCTCAATAAAACCACTTGAATAATTGGGAACAAAATCAGATCACATATCAGAACACAAGCTACCTGCTGCAACATGGCTGCTTCCGCTAGCTCAGCATTAAGTTCCATAACTTCCCAATCATCCTCACTACTGGGCTCTATAGTTACCAGCGTAGCAGTAGCCACATTAGGCACAGCTTTGACTTGAACACTGGTACGATCCGGCAAAGAAATACAATCCGCAAATTGTCCAGCAACCTTCATCAATCAATCAATTTCCCACCCACATAAGCATAAAACCACAAAAAGAGAAAGAAAGAGGGAAGAAAGACATAGAAGTAAGCACCTCAATAGCCGAAGAAGATGATGTATCGCCGGACCAAGCAACGACCCATTGTTGATTTGTGGCCGGAGAGCGCAGTTGGAGGGTGAGAACTTGTGAGATGAAACCACCGGGACGAGTAGATTCTAGGGTTTGGATTAGTTGCAGAGGGAGTGATACAAAGCAATTTTGGATTCCGCCCACATGCCTCACTTGAAACTCCATAAGAAGACTAGGATGGATGATAATTCGATAGAGATGGAGATAAAAGGGCGTAGAGCAGGTAAAAGAGCAAAGAGGAGATTATTGAGATGGGACTGGCCGACGTTGATGACGCCCTTTCCCCTATAGATCCCAAAGTTTCCCAACTGACTAAATTCCGTTTCCCGAGGCCTTAACGGGATAAAGCACCACTTGCGGTTCTTGGTCTTATAACAGGTTTTTTATATAATACTGTCTTTAATCGAATTATTAAAAATAATGAAGAATTTATTATATAATTAAAATAATTTATTTATTATTTATTAAATTTTTTTTAATTATTTATTTATAATTTTAATAGTATATAATCTCTTTTATAATTAATATAAGGGTAAATTAGAGAAAAAATTGTATATAATTTATTGATAATTTAACTTTAACAACTAAAAAGAGAACTAATAAAATGATTAAAAAGATAATAATTTTTAAATGGAGGGAGTAGTTCCGGTCTTTTAATCTCTTTCTCCTGAATGAATAATAAATATCTCAAAACTTACTTTATAATAATACTTTATTTTATTCATTTATACTATATTTGATATTCGGCAGGGAGGAGGGATCAAATGATCCGATTTATTATATAATTTTTCCTTAGAACATTCTTAGTACACGGTGGATTTAGTGGCACATGAAATAAGAAATTCACGTACACGTCAATAATTTTAAAAGTAGATAACATTTTTAAAAAGGATAAATTTTAAAAAAATACCTTATAATTTTATGCTTATTTTAAAAATTATTTTTTTTATAAAAGAGGATCTAGAGTTTTATTCCAACTCCATCAAATTAAATAATGTAACAAGGGATAAATTTAAAAATCCACTTGTTTTCAATTATAAATCATATTTCATTTTCATATACTAAACAAAATAAAAAAACTAAGAACTTAAATTACGCCTAATTAATTTGTTTTCAACCCATTACCTTATTCACTCATCCTCATTAACCGATAATCATCATCCTTATCTGCTACCTCCTGCACCATGTTCTCCCCAATTCCTTATCCCAATATCGACGCTCTGTTTCAATGAATTGACAAGCGTAACTAGTATTGCCGTTTACAATTTCTGATATAGACACCATTGATGTAACGAGGGATAGTTCAGTCGTTGGGAGTGACTTCTTGACAGGCAGTTCAGGCACCGGAGCGTAATTGCCGGAGATTTGAACATGTGGGACAATTGTTTTGGGGAGCTAATATTGGCGTCTTTTAGAAACCAAAGCACTCGTAGTCATGTCTAGAGCTAAAATATGCCGCCTTTTGAAAGAAATTCCAGTGACTGATCTATGGGTTTTCTATTTCCGATCGACGGAGAAAAGAATTAGGAATCGCCGCCAATTGATGGAAATGAAGAAAAAAAGTAGACCGTAAAGCACAATGAATTTGAAATGGGTTAATTTGTTTTTTCCTAAAATTGGGCAAATCAACAAGTGAATTTGAATTTTGGGTGGAAGCCCACTTAATGGTAGCCGGAGGTGCAGCCATGGTGGAGCTTTTTCAGACCACCGCGACGCTTCGTCTCGATCACTGTCAATATATCTCGATAACTCACACTGTTACTATTTAGCTTATTCAATTGAATATCCAAGCTTTATCCAAGCGTTAAGATGTTTATGGTGAGATTTATGAAGGTTTGAAGAGCAAAATCTGAAGGATTTGCCAAAACACTGTTCATAGATCAATTTGGGAGAGATGGAGCGAAGAAAATTGTAATTTTCCAAATTTACCCTTGCCCATGTGAACATTTTTAACGGAGTTAGAAAAAAATCTTTAGTTGCTAACGCCACATACCCCTTTTGCGAAAAATAATTTTTCAGATTTTATTTTATAAAATTGTAAAATTATAGGGTACTTCTTTAAAGTTTGCCCTTTAAAAAAAATTATACTAAATTATTTATTTCATTTAAAATTATGTGATTAAATAAAAAAAATATTTAATTACAGACTTATTTCAATATTCAATATTAGTAAAATATTACTCCCTTCAACTTTTTTTTACTTATGTTCTAACACATTTCACACTTTTTAAGGAATCAATTAATTAAGGCAGAAAAATACTATTATGCCCTCTAATTAATGTTTGGTTTTCCACTCCATTAGAATTAATGATAATAGGATAAATGAGGGTATAATTGGAAAACTAATTCAAAAAGTGCCTAGATATTTGAGAATGACAAGTAAAAAAATATTTGAAAAAGTGGCTAGAATGCCTATTTAAAAAAGATGGAGGGAGTAATTAATTTGATGGGTTGGCATTCCATTTGATTGCCTCAATGTAGAAGATCAAATAGACAATGTTCAACATTTATTATCACATCATATAAAAAAAGAAAATAAATAAGTTAGTGTAGAATAATTTTTTTATTAATTATCTATTTTTACCTCCTTAATAAAATTATTATTAAAATAAAGTATCTAGCACTTATGATTAAATTTGTGAATTGTTATTTTAACCTCTCTCCTAGATCACCGAAAAAAAAAATTAACTTATCTCCCAAAGTAAACATGACAATCATCAGTCTTCGGTCTAATAATCAAAACCTCTTAAAAATCCAACAAGTATACTGAATTTAAACCTCATAAATAATAAAATTAATAAAAATGCTTATAATATTTAAAAAAAAATAAGTAAACAAGACTACTATAGATGCCAATAGTTCTAGAAAACGAAATACCAAAAACATAATAATAAAATTTGAAAGATAAAATTTTAACTTAAGGCGGGAATAATTTATAGGTGAAATGAAAGAATTTATACGATTATTAACTTTCGCATTCATAAAAAAAAAAAAAAACTTCCGCAGTCAACTAATTGAAAAGTAAGTCTAACTATTTGAACAGTATTTCCAAAAATCAAACATGTCATCATTATATCCCATATTTGGAGTTTTTTTATACGAAATCGAGTATTTAATACTATTTTCGTTAAATGTTTGATACATGTACAATTTATATAATATATGATATATCAAATTGTAAATGTGTCAAATATCCAGCGAAAAATATATTACATAATATATAAATTATAGATATATCAAATATCTAATGAAATGAATATTAAATAACTCGATACCAAATAAAATTTCCCCTCGTACTTGTTAATTTTTTACTCTATAAGAGGTTTATACAAATTATGTTACCGATCTTACACGTTTAACGCAAATTATTTTACTGTGTTTATGTCATAAAAGACCACACACAATACATTTGACTTTTTTTTGTAAAACAAAAGAAAGATAAAAAAAGCATTACAAAGGGAAAACTAGGCTAGTGCCTCCTCCTGTAGGCCAGGCCACTCCACACAAGTCATTCCACAGTAGCGGTAAAACAGCAAAAGGAGGTTGGTCAAGAGTCTTTAGACCACCCGTTGAAGATAGAGCTTTTTTTGTTAACAGGTCTGCAATTCCATTGGCTTCCCTCAGAACATGCCTCACTTGCACTTGAAGTATCAGACTAAAGTATTGGCGAATTGAACATAGGATATTCCAAAGGGAATGAGATGAATCAACATGTTGGTTCGCATTGGGAATATTGACAAGCTTAAAAGAATCGAATTCGATTATATAACATAATGAAAGTTCGTAGCCCAAACAATTTGCAAGCCCGAAAGCATAGCCCACGCTTCAGCTAATAGTGGAATACCTTTACTAATGTTACGAAGGAATCCAACATGCCATGTGCCATTATGATCTCTGATAACTCCTCCCGCACTAATCACACCCGAACTCGGATCACACGAACCATCAACATTAAGAGTAACCCACCCTGACGGGGGTTTGATCAAAGAAACCCAAAAGCACGGTTGTTGTTGACTCCTACTCAAAATGCTAAGTGTCCAATTCTTCTTGCAAGCTTTTAAAAAGGTCAAGATGGATTCCCCTTTATTTATAGGAATATTCTTTCCATTTTGGAAAACTCTCAAATTTCGCCACTTCCATAAAAACCAGATAGTGCAACAAAAAATGAGGTTCCATTGCAAATTACTATCACCTCTCTTAATGCAATTAAGATTCATTTGCCACTAATCCCCCATCTGATTTGAGAAGAAATTCGAAAGCAACTTGATAGCACCAATTTCATGCCAAACTGTCGAGCTATATACACAATCCCTCCGAATGTGCGTTAATGATTCCGAAAATGACAAGCATGGAGCGCATTGAGTATAGTCAATGAGGTGTTTATGCCATCTTTCCTCATTGGTCAATAGTTTGTTTTGAAGAGCAAGCCACATAAAGGACTGAATACAGTGTGACAGTTGCATTTTCCAAATTCTTTTCATCACAGGGTCCGCACTAGAAGTATTAGATGGTGAGAGCATAAAGAATGTTGATTTGGTAGAAAAGTTTCCTGAAGGTGTTCTGCTCTAAACAATTCCATCTTTACCATTTGTGTCTTCATTAATTTTAAAGGTTGTTAGGTGAAGTAAAACCTCATGGTTCAATCCCATTCTCCAGATGGGGTAACATAATCAATCACTCTTTTATTTCATATGTCCCATAGGAATGGGGCGAGAGAGGTCTTGAAGAGGTTTCTCCATTATCCATACATCTTTCCAAAACAATACATTTATTCCGCTTCTATAAGCCCAACTCATCCCTCTCTTAAATTCTAGTAGCACTGATATTAGACTCCTCATAGATGGGATTTCCTAGTTCTGGCCCCTTCAAAGTTGAAGATGTCTCTATTTCCCATGTATCTTGCTCGTAGTATTTTAACCCAAAGAGAGTCCGGCTCTCTAAAGATCCGCCACAAGAGTTTTAGAAGGAGGGCTTGGTTATGAGGTTTGTACCTGCGAATTCATTGACTAACATAACATTAATATAACATTTGAATTGGGGACTTTATACAAAGAGTCAGGCTTTTTGTACCATTCTCTTATCAATGGTTGAAAATTAATAAGAGGGGATTTAATTAATATGAGAGAATATTTAATTAAGTGTTAATCATTATTCAACCATTAAATGAGGGGATGGTACAAAAGCCTGGCTTTTTGTATAAAACCTCCTTGAATTGCCTCTAAATTATGTATTCTAACATTATGTGGCATGTGGAATAGAAATTTAAATTGATGACTTGTCAATGATTTTAAAAATAACAATATTCTTTAGAAGATGATCAATCTAGATTTTCTATTTTACTTAGAATTGTATAATTAAATCATAAAAAAATACTTGATAACAAATTTGTTTTAATGTTCAACATTAAAATATTAATTAATTTGATGAGTTCGCATTCTATTTGATTGTCTACATGTAGAAGATCAAATAGACAATGTTTAACATTTATTGGGCCACACCATATAGGAAAGAGAAAATAGAAGAGCTAGTGTAGAGTCATTTTTAGTTAATTGTCTATTTTTACTAATGTGTCAAGACTATAATTGAAATGAATTATCTACTAAATATACTCTAATCCACCTAGACATATGAAATATTCAATTAGTCTCTCATATTGGCAAAAACAACTCGATTTAGCTCACTCAAAAGACTTAGGGGACGCTTGGTTCAGGGCCTTCAGAAAAGAGAATAAGAATGAAAAGCTCTCATCCCCTTTGTGAATGTTTGATTGAGCTTTTTTATAAAACTTATTACCCATTTTAAGCTTTTGCATTACCCTATATACCTCTATTCCATTCCCCTCAAGCTACCAGGTATTAGTAATCCTTTCTTTTTGCCTAATACCTAGTTTCAACAATCAATTGTGGTTGTGTCATCGTTGCCGCCACAACCAATCGTCTTTGTCGTGCGTCAAAACTGTTGTCAACTGGCGGCGGGAAAAATGCGTACACTGCTTAAATGTCGTCCTCCTCTTGCCTTTCACTTTAGTGCTCTCTCTCCACCGTCCACCAGATGGTCGCAAACTGCCCACCACAAATAGGTTTTCATCTTCTCCATTTTCGTATTGTGCTCTCTGTTCATCATTTTATGCCTTTTTCTTTATATATCTATTTTGCATATTTCAATTTGTTTTGGGAATCATGATAATTGGTTTTTCAAGTGTTGATTTCTACTCATCAAACACTAATGGTGATTCATACTTTTGTTTGAGTTTTAGTTGTGAGTATAAACGTGATGCTTCCGATTAATACCAAATTAAAATATATATTACTGAACCAAACACCAACAAACAGGAAATGAAATTGCATTCATTTACCTTTAATTTTCTTTTCTGATTCCCTTTTCGTTTACTTATGTGGATCAAAAGCCCCTTACAATCCTAACTAGAACAAACACATTTATAACGCCCTCAGCCCAATTTATGAGATTCTTCTAAAAAGTTATTAGAATTTTTAGTTTAAAATCTATTATTATTATTATTATTAGTCGTCAATACTTTCAACCTTAACCTACAAGCTTCAAAGAGCTAGTCGTCCACTATTCCAGCCATGTCAAATGAAAGAAATCTTGTGGATCGATTTTGTCAACTTGAAAGGACTAACTCAACATCTTCAAAGTTAAGAAAGTCACTATGCCCTTTTGAAATAAGGTAAAGGAGCTCCAAACATATTAGACCAATAATTAACTATTAAAACACTATCATTTGGACATAGCCACGTAGTCCAACTTATATATTCCATTTTTTGGTGAACATAAAGGCGATATTCTAAAGGTGAGTTTGAGATTGTTGGCCGCTTGATTTACAAAAATATGTGAAACATAGTAAATCAATTTTGAAACTACTGAAAACAACATCAAACCCCGCTCCAAAATCGTACAAAACACTTCTTGAAAAATAAAACAAAAGGAAAGAAAAATACTATTGAATCCGTTTACATTTAAGTATTTAAGGTACAAATACAAATTAATGGGATTGTTAATGATGGTTCATAATATAGCCATGGTCAAAGGTTAAATAAAGGTAATGAGGTTAAGGGTCTGCTTAATCTCGACGCGTCCTTAATTACCACCCAAGCAGACCCTAAATTTCAACCCATTCACGGACCGTAACTTTCAGACTCATTCAACATGTACCGAGCAATTTTAGGCAGCTCTCAAAGGATGTTCCGAGCAATCTCTACCCCCGAATCTCTACCCCCGAATCTCTACTCATTCACGGACCTGTAACTACCAACACTCCGGAAACCCAAAAATTAAAATTTTCCTACACTTACGATGATTATGAACCGGTAACCAATAAATTTTCCTGGAGCGAAGCTATAGATCCCTCTTTCCATCATTTTACCGTGAAAGATAATGACAAGCATTTAAGGTATAACAATGAAGAAGGATGGGAATTGATAGAAAATTAAAATGGTGTGGTTTATCGAGAGAATCCCCAAAGTTAGTTAAGTGTCGACGGTTCTCAGCGATAGGCATTCTCTTTGGTGATCAACCATGAATTAGAAAAATTTTCCTACACCACTCAAGCCAAATATTGGACTGAATTGATTATTATTTCCTTTAGGTTTCCATTTTGTCTTTAACTTGTAGACCTTAACAAGGTAGTCTGAATTCATTTCCTACACATCAGTAAATTATATAATCTTAATTGAACAATTGGAACACAAAATATCAAGCAAACCAAGTTACTTGTGGAATCTGAAATAAAATAGAGTATATAAAAGAAAGGTTCATAAATATACCACGTGAAGATTGAAAAGCCAATTTCAAAAGGTTGAAGAATGCAAAAATACAAGTCATACCAAGAATAGTGAACAATCCATCTTTAGGCTTTGCTTGGGAGCAAGTTTTTTATGGGAAATAAGAGGATGGCATTTAAATTCCTTTAAAATGCCAAATTGATGGAATTTGAAAGGATTATATTTTTCTTTCCTATTTTAACCTTTTTTTTAACTTATTTTACTAACTCAACCAATTATCCAACTTAAATATTTAAAGGCACATGTGTAATTACGCTACATTTTTCTTTAAAAACCCATTCCTTCCTTCTAAACATCATAATTTTAAAATTTTAAAATTCCACTCAAATGCTATCATTTCCTTTCTTTTATTTTCCATTCCATTCCTTTAAAAAAATTTCCTACTTTATTCCCAAATAAAGCCGAATATCAAAGACATAACATGAGGAAGAAGAGAGATAAGGCCGCATAAATAAAAATGAAGACCTAAATCTAAATACAAGAATTATATATTACTCCCAATTCCCAAATTATAAAACGCACAGCTCGAAACCTAGGGCAGAGATCAAACTAAAAGAATATGGGCTTCATTGCCTGGGCCTTAAATATTTCTGATAGGGGAAATATAAGAAACACAATTTTTTTAAGATACTTTTTTTATACTTAATTTTTATTTTAGTTGTCTATCATTTTTAAGGTTATTATTTTTCTCTTTATCATAATCTTCTCTCTTATATTTAATTTAATTTTCATAACTTAAAACGATTATATCTCACAAACCGTTAATTTTTTCAACACGAACCTTTTGAATATTTTATTCGTCTTATTTTTATCTTTAAAACGAAATCCATATTAAATATTTTTTAAGCAAAAAAAATTCACAGTCTTATACTAGCTTTTTACTACCTTTATACCAGGTATAAGAGTTTTGTTTGCTTTAAATAGAACAATGTTGCAAATGTTTTATGTTATCTATTTAGAAATAAATGGAAAACTGATGCTATAAAGACATTATATCACTCTTATACTAGGTATAAGAATTTACAAAACATTGGTATAAGATGCGAAAAAAAAATTTGCTCAAAAAATATTCAATACGTATTTTGTTTTAAAGATAAAAATAAGATGAACAAAATATTATAAAGGCTCGTGTCAAAAAAATTAACGGTTTGTGAGATATAGTCGTTTTTAAATTACAAAAATTAAATTAATTAGGACAAAAAGTTGCTATCATGAGGGTTAAAATATTATATTTAAGAAAGAGTTTAGATAACTAAGAGAAGTAAGTTATTACGGTAGAATTTAAAAATTATAATATTAGTATTTATAAAATTAAAAACTAAAGCGCAATCATAATGGGCCAAAGACCCTGATAACGCCATTTGTAGAGAGGCGTATTGTAATAAAAACTAATAAATCCATCCCCAAACAGAAGAAAGCGAGAGAGACGGATAGCCGGAAAAAATGGAGGAGGCGAAGGGAGCGGTGAAACACGTCTTGCTTGCAAAATTCAAAGAAGAACTTTCACCCGATCAAGTCACTGAGCTCATTAAGGGATACGCGAATCTCGTCAATCGCGTTGAACCTATGAAATCTTTCCACTGGTAACTCACTATCTATGCTCTCTACTCTACTACTGTTCTGGTTTTGATTGATCTAAGCTATGGATGTTGTTTCTCATCTGTTTTAGCTTCATATTCAGTTCAAAATTGATACCAGCTACTCCCGATTTGATTTTTAGTTAATGTTCGATCATTCTAGTCTTCGTTGTAGAAATTCTCGTCGGTTTTCATAACTCATAACGATACTGTTGCGGTGAAATTATCCAGGGAAATGTCCCCCGGCCAAATTGTTAGTAAATTTACCACTTGTTGCTCTCTTCGAATTAGCCATTCGAACGACCTGTCGTTTGGTGTTTCAACGCTCAACTTTCGATAATGACGTTGTTTGACTTTTCTTTTAATAATCTGTCATCCCTTCCATGTCTCGCATGGCGTTTTATACGGCGTGGAAAACGAACAGAATATTCTGTACCCTTCACTTGTTCTTACGTGTCCATTTGCTATGAAAAAGTAAAATGATCTCTTATCTGGGACTTTGATTATGATTAATTAATTATATTGTTTGCACTATTCAGTCTAGGTAGAAATATGTTCACAAAAAGGCTCAATGCAAACCAAAATCCCGCTCACTAGAAGTGTTCAAGCGACTACCTCAACTTTAAAAAAGTGCACCACTTTGTTCATTAAATGCCCCGTGTCAGCTTCTGGTTGGTCTGACTTTTCAAAGATATCATTTTTAAGATTTTCCCCTCCAATCAAAAGCTGACATTTGGCATTTAGGGAGCATAGTGGTGCACTTTTTAAAAGTTGAGGTTGTTGTGGGAACACTTTCAAAGTTCAGTGAGGTAGCGGGATTTTGGGGACATGTCGAGGATGTTGTTGATGCATTAAGCCTCACAATAGGTGATATGTTACTAGTTCTGTGACTTTGAGGCCATGGACAATAATGGTGAGATCTGTTTATTTTCAAACTGTTGATTGCAGTTCTGATAATGATATGAATTGAATTAGATGATCCTATGGTGTTTAGGGGAACAGATGTGAGCTCGGAGAACCTGCATCAGGGATTTACACACGTATTTGAGTCAACATTTGAAAGTACAGAAGGGGTTGCAGAGTATGTAGCTCATCCAGCTCATGTTGAATTCGCCAATTTGTTCCTACCTTCTTTGGACAAGGTTATTGTGATCGACTACAAGCCTACTTTTGTTCGTCTCTAAATTGGTTTGAGGTAATAGCATGTCCTCATCTTTGGCATTTGAATGGAGTTATTTATATCTGTAATAAATGCTTGGCGACCTTTTGTGTGAATGAACTCGTATTGTAATGGTTACTCTCTGTGTTAAAGATTGAATATTTTTCAGATATTGCGTGGTTTTGCTTGTGTTGTTCGAATTTTCAATGCCTATAAAGATTTTTCGTTATTGCAAGTTTTCGCCTTGAAAGTCATTGAAGGTTTTGTTGAGGTTATTGAGGTTAGAGTTTAAGGTTTGTAGTTGCTTAACAGGTAGAATTCGATGTATAGTAGATTTGATAAATTAGTTACAAGCTCCCCAAACACCCTGTATATTTTGTTGGCCGAACTAGCCTTGTTCTTTCCCTTGAAGATGAAAATTAGGAGACTAACTTGGCAACTTCCCGCAGTTTGCCATTGTTTTTCAAAGGCAATAAGCTTTCTGGGATAGTAACTGTCGTAAATTTGGAAAAGCTTCAAAAATAGTTGATTGAACAGTATTTCAGTTGATATTATTACTTTGATTGAACAGCTTCAAAAATTATACTGCTTTTTTTTTTCTAGTACTACTCAATATCATCTGGGCAAGATAGTAACCAAAAAGATCAAATTGTATGATTTTAAACTTGAATAGTTGTGTTTGTAAGTTATACTTTTACCTTATATTAGGACTAAAAATTTTACTCTACTTTGAATAATCAAATAGTTACTTCTTTTATTGTGAAGTTACTAAATAGTTCATTGAAAAGAACGTAGTAAATACACAACAGAGATCTGATGTTTTAATATCAAAGCAACAATGACTACTTCAAATCATTAAAGAATACAAAATGTAACCATCCTATATGTAGGATTTAGATTCTCTAAATTTCTGTAAAGTTAGATATATAGACACAAAGGGTGGAAAAATGTATCATTTGTTTTCTCCCATTTGTCTACTTTGAGACATTCAACTTTAGAAAATTTAAATCCGTCGCAAATTATTTCACATTTTCCACCCCTCATATTAGTAGGAGTCCTAAAAATGGCAATGAACTAAGTTGCTAATCATATGTACATAATTCAAGCTTGATATAGGAATCCGCATCATAGTTACTTCACCTTGCAACAAGAACACATCAAACTCCTTCATTAACCAACAAAAACTTGATTCGCCAGTGAATGCAGCAATCAACTAAGTCAGGCTTAATGACATCAAGAGGAAGCCGAAACCAGGTCAAGATTATTGTCAGAAGCCGAAACCTTTGGCATCTAGCCAAAATGTACTTGAGACCGCAGAGCATCTTATGCTCCAAAATGAGTCCATATGCCAAGAATCCAACTTTAAGCCTTCAAACATAAGTATCAATAATGTTCTACTCTGCAACCCATAAACGAGGATCTAAATTCTCCACTTTCTCTCCTGACATAAAAGCACAAACTTGGTTATCAACTATGACCCAACTACACCCAGGAACCTTCCTTGCATCCTTTGATTTCATCACTTCCCTTACCCTCTTTGCTTCATCCCATTTCCCGGCTTCAGCATACATGTTCGAAAGAATGGCATAATACCCGCAATGCCGCGGCTTTAACTTAAACAAATGTTTCGTCGCCCAACAAGCCAACTCTATATTCCCATGTATTCTGCTTGCTCCAAGCAAAGCACCCCACACATTGGTGTCCGGTTCAATATACATGCTTTTAATGAATTCTACTGATTCTTCCATTAGTCCAGCTCGGCCTAGCAGATCAACCATACAAGCATAGTGCATTTGCGTTGGTTTAATACCTCGACCCACCATTTCTTCAAAGTATTTCTTCCCCTTTTCAACTAGTCCACCGTGACTACAAGCCGATAGAACTGCAATATAAGATACCGAATCATATTCCACGCCCTCTTTTGCCATTACTTCAAATAAGTTGATGGCTATATCCCGCTCGCCTAGCATTCCATAACCCAAAATCATAGTGTTCCAAGAGGCGGAATCTTTGTTCGGGATTTGGTTAAAGATCTCATGAGCTAGATCAATTCTACCACATTTGGTATACATATCTAAAAGCGAGTTAGCAATGAAGAGATGCAAGTGTAGATGCTTTCTCACTACTAATCCATGGATTTCTTTCCCTTGGTTTACTGAGGCTAGGCTTGCACTAGCTGCTATAGCCCCCATATGGGAAACTAGGTCATGAGTCATGCCCATATGTGCCATCTCTATGTATAATTTAAGAGATTCTAAGCTATCAGCTGTCTGAGAATATCCCAAAATTAAAATATTATAGGATACTTCATCTTTAACCGAGATGTTAAAGACTTTCCGAGCAAGGTCTAGGCAGCCACATTTTGCGTACATATCTGTTAGAGCGTTGGAGACGAAAATATCGGAATGGAATCCCATACGAATCGCCTTCGCGTGGATTTCTTTTCCAGATTGAACGAGGCTCATTCGAGCACAAGCAGGAAGAACATTCACAAAGGTAACCATATTTGGAATCTCCCCTTCAGCTTGCATTTGTCTCACGAGCTCAATGGCTGCTAGTTCGTTCCTGTTTTGAGCAAAATTAGCAACCATGGCATTCCAAGAAACAACATTCTTTCGAGCCATTTGACGAAAAACATGAGAAGCTTTGATTAAACTGCTTGATTTTGCATACATATCAATCAATGAGTTGTGCACAAAAACATCATCTTCGATACCAAATCTTAAAATGAACTCATGAATTTCCTTACCCAAGTCGAAAAGTTCTAATTCGACTAGTACTGGTAATATACTAGATATGGTGATCGAATTCAGTTTTACCTTTTCATAAATCATCTGTCTAAACATGTCCAGTGCACCCTCATAACATCCGAGATAAGCAAGACTAGTAATAATAGCGTTCCATGATACTTCATTTCTATCAATAGTTTCATCGAAAACTTGCCTCGAAGACTCCACACTTCCACATTTCCCATAAGCATTAACCAAAGCGTTGCAAATCCTCACCTGCAAATCCAACCCGACCTTAACAGCATAACAATGAATTTCCCTAGTCATTACCCCATCTTCAAGCCCAGCACAAACAGGAAGCACACTAATAACACTAACCATATTCGGCTGAAATCCTGACCTCAAATTCATCTCAGAATACAAACCAATTGCCTCCTTATAAAACCCATTAACCGAAAACACTCCAATAACTGTATTCCAAGAAACAGCATCTCTTTCAGGCATTTCATCAAACACCTTCTTTGCATCCCCGGATCTCCCGCAATTCCCGTAGAACAGCAAAAGGGTATTATCCACAAATACATCCAAATCAAACCCTAGCTTAAAGACAACCCCATGAAGCTCCAAACCTTTGTGCAAATTCAAATAATCAGCACAAGCCTTAAGAACAAAAGGAAACGTGTAATCATCAGGAGTGATACCACCGCGAACCATTCGATTGTAAGTTCGAAAATTGTCATCAACACGAGCAATCGAGAAGGCGCGGATGAGAGTGTTCCAGAGGAACGGAGAGCGAATGAATGGGAGAGTCTGTTCAAAGAGAGGGGAACAGTGTGTAGGGGATTGAAAAGTGGCGTAGCGGAGAATGAGGGAGGCGCAGAGAGAGATGCTGTGGGGAAGGAAGCCATTGGCAAGAGCAAAGGCGTGGGATTGCTGGATTTGACGGAGAGATTTGAGAGAGGGTGTGAGTGTGAGGAGATTGGAGTGTGGGGTGGAAAAGGAGTGGCGTTGAATGCGAAATTGGGGATTGCAATTGCAAAGGTGAAGATGAAGAGGTTTGAATGGGTGATGGGAATATCTTAACATAGAAGAAGGATGGCATTTGTTGTTGTATGCAATGATGAAGGGCTTAGTGACGCTTTTCTTCGGCTACAACTTGGTTCTAATTTTGGAGCCAGGGGCTGATTATTAAGAAAGTAAAGATTAATTTAACTTACATTATTTATTAATGGAATACATTTATTAATTTATTGTTCATCAATATTTTTTTATTAATGTGACTTTTTTGTAGGACTCACATCTTGTGGATTTACTATTTTAGCTTAAATATTAAGTTTGTTCTGGATACTTGATAGAAAATAAAAAATAAAAAGTTTAGTCTGGATACAAATTTAGCTTAAATAAACCGATAACCGAAATCACTTAAAAATATAAATTGAATTGAACGGAAATAAAAGCCATAACCGAATATTGGTTCAGCTATTTCGGTTTATTATTTTATTATTTCTATAATATATTAGTGTCATTGAAATAGATATTAATAATCATTTTTTATTATTTACCAAAAAAATAATGTTTTTTATTATATACATAACAAATTAAAAATACAAAATTAACCTATACTTTAAAATTGATATAATAAATTAATGTCATAATAAGTAATAAAAAAACACGTTATCTCTAGAAATTATGTATAGTTCACAAATAAGAAGTTTTTAGTTTAAAAGTAACCAAGAGAAATAATAATCTTAAAAATCAATAGAGAAATTAGGTGCAATAGCCACAACAAAAATTCCAACCACTCTAAACTATTACATGGAGCAAGTATCATGGTAAACATTGTGGGTCACTTTGCACTTATATTTGCAGAATTCCAAGTGTTGGCAAATGACCGTGGGCAGCTAGGGTTTTTGGAGTTTCAATAAACTAATAGCAGTTGATAAATGGTTATTATTGGTAACATATATTCCCTCCGTTCTTATAAGAATTAAGAAGTAATTAATTAGAGGTATAAAAAGATTAAATTAGCCTTTTTAATGTTTATCCCAAATATTAATTTAACAATAAAAGTTTATCTTCTCTTAAACACTGCTCCATTTTCTAAGCTTTATACGCTATAGAAGTCTAAATAATCATAATTACATTTTCCTAAAATCTAAAAAAATTAACGTAAACCCCTTTGTAATCTATGCTAAATTAATTTGTAGCGACCCGAAATTTTTAAATTAAATTTTATTGAGGTATAAAAGTATAAAATAATATAGATATTATGAATTTTCATATTTTAACATTTTTATTTTATATCGTTAGATAAGAAATAAGAGTTAATTAAGTTAGAAGGACAATTTAGGTATTTAATTATTTGTTCATGGGCATTATTAGAAAAAATATATATATATCGTATAATCTTAATCCTAATCCTATACGTATAATCCTCTCCTTCTCTCCTTCATCTTCAAGTTCTTCGTTCTTTATTAAAAAAATTTCCTACCCTAAAAGCTTCCTATTTCTTCGATTCAACTTCAAATTTTTGTTAGAAATTGATCTTTAAACCCTCTATCATCATCAATTTCAGCGAATCAAGGTTAGAAGAAGATGATTTCAGATTCTAGGGTTCATGGTGATTGGGGTTTGAAGGGGAGAGGAAGCTAATACTAGTAAGGATAAGGAAAAGAGGTGGAAGAGAACTAGAAAGAGCTTAGAAAAAGGTTTGTGTCTCTAATTATGATTTCTCGATTTTTCTGAAAATTTCCAAATTTGTATCCCTGTTTTGTTTTGATGTTTTGTCTTAGTATATAAATCCAATTTAAATGATTCTTGATTCTATTGATATCCACATAAACTAAGGAATATATGTTCAGAAGAAACCTTATTGAATTTCATTCATTTTCAATGTGAAAGTTTCATTTGAAGTTGAGCCATGAAATCTGTTTTCGGAAAATCTTAGCTTTGTACACTGTTTAGTATTTTGATCATAACTTTGGTTATATAATTTGGATTTCTGTGATTCTTGTGGATTTGGAAAGCTGAGACATATATCTAATTATTTTTAGAAGAAATATTAATGAAATTCCTTTTTTTCTGGTTTGTTTATATCTGTCAAGTTGAGTGACGAAACAGATTTTTTTTGGAAAGTAATTTTGGATGAACTTAATGTGTTTATATGAGTTTGTTTTGGTATTTGATGTTTGGGTTGAGTTTATTAAAAATATGGGAAATATTTTCTGATGTTTTACTGATTTTGAAGAATATTTTATATGGTTTATTGCCCTTAGTAAGGGAGTAGAATACGGGTCAGGGTAGATTGGCGCCAATAAAGGGGGGTACATTACTGTACAAACAATTGAAGCTTTGGCTTCGGGCTTCAGCCGGTATTCTGATAAAAATATATTGATATTGAAGCTTTGACTTCGGACTTGTCTGCTCTCGTATCCAATTACCGTTATTCTTTTGCTAGCTTACTTTGGGCTAGAAGTTTCATTAAAAAAATTTACGTTTTAATTTTTTACGTTTCATTATATTTTGTGGTATTTTATTATATGAAATAAAATAAGAGTACACCATTAAGCGTATTGCTTAGTGTGTAGTTTGTTTGGGCTACTCATAGGTTCGAAAGCTCGTAGATAGTCTGGACTAAAGTGGAGGAGTCGGATCGGTACTAAAGGGCATACGAATAGTACTTTTTGAGGTTGTTTAAGTTTGCTATTATTTTGTGGTTTTGTGGTATAATGGCATATACAAAATAGTGTGAGAAACGTAAAGTAACACTGAGATATATTTGGAGAATAATTTGGAGTTGGAAACATTATATTTGTATTTGTATATATTAAGGATTAATTTAAGTTTATATCTTGATAATGAAATTAATCTTTAAGTATTGAACTTTATATAGTGGAGTAAAGGTGTTTATTGGGTGATTATAGTTATTGTGACATTCCCTATAAAGGGAGTGTTACACAATTACTCAAATTTTATTTTATCAATGAAAACATGATTATAGTGCCATAATATTTCTCAGAAAAATAATTTACCGACTTTTTGATTCAAAATTTTCTTAAATTCAAATTCTAATAATTTTGATTTTTTCAATTCAAATTTATGGAATATATAAAGATTAAAGTCACAAGTCATAAATCTATAGAATCCGAGAATTTGCAAGTACACAAACGCAAAATAATGCTCATAATAAATGTTGAAGGTGGTGCTCATAATACTAGGATGGTGGTTCTCTTTTTGTAGGAACTCTCCATCGTTTATGGGAATAAAACTTTGGTTCTGTGATTTTGTTGGAAATTGATATTTATTAATATGGATAAAAATGGAAGAAAGAGGAAAAAATTTTCTTGGAGGAAGAGAACGTTCATTAAAATTGGAAAAAAATAGCTCCTAGAATGTCTCTTAATTTGGAATGGAGGAAGTATATCATAAAAATTAATTTTAGACTAAATTTTATATATAATTAATAAATTCAAGAAATATATTAACTATCGGTCGGTTCGATTATACCAATTCTTTTTAATTAAAATCGAATCAACCAAACTAACTGAAAATATACAAAATTCATAACCAACACCAAAGAATTTCAAGCGAAATATGGAATTGCATGGATTTAATTGATTATTTCGAGTGGACAAAAGTGTGCAACTCATTTCACATACATTTGTTTGCTTATCTAGAGTTTTAATTTTATTGAAATTTATCTTTTAGTTAAATTTATTAGTTTAATTCATTAATAAACATTAAAAATACTAATCAGTCGTAGTTTTCGTCTAGGCCTCTAGAGGCTCCAGGCCTTAACGCCTTTTTAAACACTGTGATTTAGTAACGCCAATAGAGTGGAGAATACTCAAAAGCTGATCGGAACCGAATCCATGGGTGTAGGGAGGAAATTTTTCTCCAATAAAAAAAGTGAGAGATTTAGCAAAATTTCTGAATATTTATAGTTTTGTGAAGCCAATCAAGTAAGGCAACTCACATGATAACTAATAGAAAATAGCAACTCAAAATAACTCCATTCATCAAATTGAAAAATTAAAGTCACAGCAACACCAACGAGTATAATCAAAATTTAAACACAGGCAAACGGATTCAACGTTCAACTTCGAGGGTGCACCATAAAAACAGTGATACCAACCCCGCATCAACAACCCTCAAAACCATAAACAAAAGTCTGATAAATCTAACACCAACAGTCCAACACCGTTTCCGACTAGTCGACAAATTTCGCCCCAGATCAGGAGACTTACCGGAACCATCAGCTCCGATCTACTTTTCCGGTATGTCCGAAGCAAGCCGGGACGCGATCGCAGAGTGGTACATTATATCATGAAACGAGCTACTCTCCGCAGTCTTCTTCCGGAGCTGCTTCGCCTTCTCCTCCGTGAATCCGCCCAATGCGAACTTAGATCTAGGCCGATTCACCTCCGATCCGGCAGCCAGAATCTCAGATTCCCGATCTGAACTACTAAAAGAAGCGTCGGAGTTGACATAGTCGGGATCGGAAGACCAGCCAAAAAGCGGAGCCCACCAGGCGGAAGACGGCTGTTTCAACCGGTTCTGATCAGATTTCCGGGAGGATCCGGAAGATGCACGAATCGGGGAGACAACGGAGCAGTTGAATATCAATGGAGTAGAAGCCATTAAAAAGAAATCAAAGAGAGAATTCAGAAATTGCTAGATGAATAAGAAAGGGGAAGAAATTACATGTCAAGGAAGAAACCTTAGGTTTTATGGTTTTTATTAAGTACGGGTGGGTATACGTGTGCTTGTGGTGGGAGATATTTGTAGAGGACAGATTTGGTGTTGGGAAGGGTAGTTTAGGAATGAAATGAGGAAAAAGAGAAGCGTGATTGGATTATGGGAATGGGAAATGTAGGATGAGATGTAGAGGAGGAGGGAAGTGGATAAGGGAGAACACGTGGATGGTGTTGGAAAGAGGGAGGGGTAGGGTAGGGTCGGGGTCATCTTTAGAGCACTTTTTTCTTTTTGGGTTGTTGGACGAATGGACTTGATGATTTGGCGGCTTTGCCAATTTGTTATCTTGTTGTGAAATTCTTTTATACGTTAAAAAAAAATTTTCTTTTATATGGGATTTTGATATTTTGATATAGAAAAATATTATTTTATATATTAATTGATATATATATAAAGTGATATTTTTTTACTTTAAAATATTAATACTCATATAATCAAGATATATCTTTTTCATTTAAGGGTGAATAAATCACGAATAAAATTAGATCAAAATCATAGATAGAAAATTAAAACTCTTAAAGAATCAAATTAAGATGTAGGATATAATTATTTTATTTTTTTTATAAAAGTAAAAATTATTTTATTTTTTACTACTATTTAATTAAAATAGGATTCAATCATTTGATGATGAAGACAATCTAATGATTATTCCAAGTGTCTAATAGAATATCTTCAAATGGAAGGTGAATTTCGTTCAGATAGAAAGGCATAAAGTCAAGGGTCCTAATTTAAACTCTTCAAAACCTGCCATTGTAGAAGAGTTGATTTTAAGTAGAAGTCAACTATGATTCCAAATACAAATAGATGAACATTAATAATTTACTCATGAATAATATTATATCACATTTTTTTATTCGTTTACTAAATAAGTATTTTTTTTTTTGAAAAACACTAAATAAGTATTTATAAATCAAAAGCGTTATATTTTAGATTTAGAAAAATAATTTCATTCACCTTGATGTATTAAAAAATTAGTTGTTTTAATAAGAATGTGAGTCGGTTGATTTGTAGACCGTTTAATATAAACAAATCGAATACTACCAAAAGTCTTAGTTAACCTACGACAATCTTCTAACACCGTTCCAATCAACGAAACAAAGACAGAAAAATTGTTTAAGTAAGAAACTATATTACTAGCATCCAGTTGTACCACCACCTTCTCGATCCGTCAACGCTTTAGCCAACTAAGCGCTTCACGATAACTCATAGCTTCCGCCTATTCAAGACTCCCGCCTCCAACCATCATCATACACCGCGCTGCTACAATAACATTAGAATTGTTGCGAATGATACAACCATGACCTAATCTTTCACCTTGCCCGAAAACACTTGCATCGACACTACAAATCATCCAATCATCATCACCATCTCATAATGCCATCGGACAACCTGCTACTCTATGCACCTGACCCTGAAAATCACCGCAAGGCTTACGTTGGACAACTTGCTACTCACGGAGAAAACTAATACCTCGATTAAAGACATGTTGCACCGTCTGCAATTGACCATTCCAAACAAGGTGATTACGGCAAGCCCAAATCGCCCAAACAACAACACATATCCGATTTTTCTTATCATCATCCAGCAAGCACACCCAATCCCAGCACTGCACCTAATTAGAAATAGAAATAGGCCAGCCCTCTACTATGTATAACTCCAAAACATCGCGCGCGTTTGTACAACCAATAATAGCGTGAAAACTAGTCTCTCTAGCACCATTACACACTTCACACAAATCATTTTCAATAGGCACCTATCACCTTAGGAGTCGATCTTTAGTAGGTAGGATATCAACTGCACACTTCCACAAGAAATTCTTAATGCGACCAGGTAGCCATAGCTTCCGTAAGCAGCTCCAATTATCACCCCTAAAACAAGATTCCATACCATTAGAGACCTCAGCCGCAAGCTGATGATAAGCTGGCCACACCGAATATAAACTGGACATCTCAAAACTCCAATAGATTCTGTCCACCTGTGGTGCATAATCGAAATACTATAGATCAGAGAACGGTCATGATCATTGAATAATTGATCCACTAGTCCACGATTCCACTGCTTACCGTCATAAGCAATTAAAGAATGGACTCAGCCTTGGTCAGAAATTGACGGCGGGGTCGATGTAACTCTAGGATTATTATCATCCGGTAACCAAGGATCTTTCCAAATGTCAATACCTCTACCATTCCCCACACGCTAAATCAGCCCCTTCCTAATAACCTCCCTAGCCGCCAAAAAACCCTGCCAAACAACACTATCATTGCCCGAAGATTGAACCTTAAAGAATGATTTGTCATTAAAATATTTGGCTTTGAATACCCTTGACATAAGCCTTCCAGGTTCAGCCATTATATGCCAAACCTGTTTGCCAATCAGAGCTATATTAAACTCATGAAGATGTCGAAAGTTAAGATCACCTTTATCTCTGCTTAAACATAATTTTTTCCAGCTCATCCAATGGATTTTCTCCTTTCCTACCCACCAAAAATCAGCAAATAATTATTCTAAGGAGGTAACAAAATACTTAGGTAATAAGAATATATTCATAGAATATGTCGGTAAAGCTTGTACCATAGCTTTAACCATCACCTCCTTCCCACTTTGAGCCATTTTCTTACGACTCTAACCAGAAATCTTCTCCAATGTCCTTTCCCGAATAAAGTTAAACACACCTTGTTTTGAACTACGAATCAATGAGGGTAATCCAAGATACTTGCCATGATCCTCTGCCCCCTAACCCCAAGGACTTGCAAAACGGATTCCCTTATACGATCATCTACATTCGGGCTGCATAAAAGAGACGACTTCTCATAATTGATAATCTGACCAGAAGCAGCAACAAAGTTAAAATGGTAGAATGGTACAAGCATATTTTCATTTATCTTTCAAAAATAAAAAATACTGTTGAACCAAGCACGAGTTTGGACTGGCTCAGTGGATGACTCAGTAGTGCTTAAGTTTTGATCATAACAATTAAGTTCAATGTGAGATAATTAAATCAATAATGATGGTAAAATAAATAGTCTGTCGTTTAAGGGAGTTAGCAAATTCAAGGGTAGAATTTCGAGTATCCGCTGAACTAGCTCTTTAGTTTAACTCTGAGTAGTTTGTGGGCTGAGTACTTACTTAGTCGCTGACTTAGTATTATTCACTCAGCACTTGATATTTAGATTTTGTTTCAGCTTTGTGCATTTTGTCTTATCTTTCGACTGAGTTACTTTAAGTATGTCAACGCTGCTGACCTTACCTTTTAAGGTAAAAAGGAATCTTTGCTGTTAATGTTGCTTTTTACAGGAATATTAATGAGACAAAGGCAAAAATAATTAATATCTTGACAAGACATAGAATTATGAAGAAAATGACAACTTCTTCCAATGCAAAGCTGTAATAAGTCAATTGCCACTTTAGGTAATTTTGCAGATAGGATGAAGACACGTGGCAAGTCAGCGCGAGTTCTCTCTAACGAAAGACTGACATCAAATGACAAAGATTTCAAATTGGAGCTCAAATTTCAATCTAATGGATTGAAATGTATTTCACAACGGTGCAATTCTATCTCTTAACGGATCGATTTGAAGAAGCAACGGGTGAATTATTGAGCTGTCAATTTTAAAGATGCCAAGATAAGTTCAATGGTTACTTTCTCAATCCAACTATAAAAGGAGTAATAAGGCAAGCGTTAGAACTTGGTGATTATACCTGAATTTCCTAAAAGCAAAGAATCTGTCAATTTACAAGCTTTAAAGGAATTCTAGCAAGAAAGCACAGCTCAGCGAGAATCTGCTTAGAATAAGAGAGAATAAAATAGATCAATCAATTGTAATATTAGATCATTTGTAAATGGATCAACGTTTTTATAAGTTGAGTCCAACTCTTGTTTAAACTCTTATTGAGTTGCTGATAGAAAAGGGTATTCTAGTCAGCGGGTGAGCGATTGCAGTTTGGAGGGTACTTACTATAATTGGGGAATTTGTGAAAGGCTTCTCCGCCTAGGGTAAAGTAGTTGAGATTAGTGGATTAAAGCCGAGACACTCTATCAGGACTGGATGTAAGCACAGGTTACCGAACTAGTATAAAATCTCTGTGTTCTTTACTTAATCATATTTTCCAGATATTTCACTCAGCCAGCTGACCTCACTCAGCAGAGCCACAGTTATCGTGAAAAGTTCTATAATTGAGTAAGTCATTCATCTCCCCTCTGACCTATTGAGTGTACGCATAGGGACCAACAAGTAGTATCAGAGCAGTTCTCACTTCACAAGATTTCACAATCTTTGAGACAAAGACCATGGTGTACAAAGGAGAATCAGCGGAAGGGCTCAAGCTTATATTATGCCTGAAGGCATGTCATTTACCAGGCCTCTAATGTTCAATGGAGTACCTATTGGAAGAACAGAATGACTAATTTCATTTAGTCCTAAAGTATGCATGGATGACCATTGTAGAAGGGCCATATATTCCATCACATGTGAAGAATGGAGTTACTACTGATAAGTACCGTACTAAATGGGATAATAATGATTTGGCCAAACTTAAAGAGAATGCAGCTGCTATCAATTATCTTTACTGTGCTCTTGATGATACTGAGTTCAATCGCGTTTCTGGATGCGAGACATCAAAGAGATTTAGAAGAAGTTGGAAGTAACTTATGAAGGTACTAACAAAGTGACAGAGTCTAAAATTAATATCCTTATGAGGGATTATGATTGGTTTCACATGAAGCCCAAGGAGGATATTTCTAACATGAACACCAGGTTTATGAACATTGTAAATGAGCTGAAAAGACCTGACAAGACCTTCACAGAAGAAGAGACTGTTAAGAAGATCTTGAGGAGTTTGACTCAAGATTGGGAAGCCAAGAAGAGTGCTATTGAAGAGGCTTATGATCCAAAGACCTACAAGTTTGATGAGCTAATTAGAACTCCGTTGACTCATTAGATGTTCTTAAAGTAATATGAAGATGAGTCCAAGAAGCACAGGCCTAAAGAGAAAGAAAGCTCAAGTAGAGTTGTTGTTCTAAGAGCTGATGATAATGAAGAAGAAGAAAATTCCTCCGAGGAAGGATATCCAGAGGATAGAATAGAAGAGATAGCCTAACGTCCAAGAATTTCAGAATATATCTGGGTAAAGAGAAGAACTTTCAAAAGTTCAGAAAGACAGGCAAGTATAAGAAGGGAGCAGTTGAAAGACCACAAAAGGAATTCAATAAAGAGCATAATAAAGACATCAAATGCTTTGAATATGGTGAGAAAAGGCATATTCAATTGAGTTGTCCTAAAGCCAAGAAGGACAAGTTAAGGAAGAAGAAGAGTAAAAAGGCCCTTGCTGCTATCTAGAGTGACTCTGAATAAGAGTCATCATCCTCAGATGAAGAGCCACAAAAATCTGCTAATGTGTGTCTCATGGCTAAGGATGATCGAGTTCACTCAGAGTCAGCCGACCAACCAACCACTTCCGCTGCCAGAAAATCAACTGACCAAAGCAAAGACAAAGGAAATAACTCTGAGGTAAATTCTGAACCCCCTTTGTCTTCTGATGAGCTTACTGTAGTACTTAATGATGTTATTAATATGACTAAGAAGTCAACTAAATACATCATAGTACTTTAGAGGAGGTGTGATGATATAGAAGATGTCAACTCTTCTACAACACTTGACATCCTATACCTGATGGAAAAAGCTGAATACCAAAATGGATATAACAGCAAACTTACTAAGAGATTGGATGACCTTGCTATTGAATTAATAGCTTTAAAAAAGGTGCAGGTCCCTCCTCAACCTAGCAGGAATACTCAGAGTAACCGCACTCACCACTCTGAGAAGGTTTCTCAAAAGAGTAAAGTGAGTAGGCCTAATCCTAAGGCTGCGTGTAATTTTTGTGGTAAGTCAGGACATGCTACAGCCATGTGTAGGCATAAAAATGGTTACTATGATGAGTATGATTGGTCAAGGATGACCACCACTAACAAGGGAGGACCCAGCCAGAAAAAGGCATGGGTACCTAAGAAAACTTAACTGTTTTATAGGTGAGCCTGAGATTCACTGATGGCAGCAGAATGTGGTATTTGGATAGTGGATACGTGAGGCATATGATAGGTGATGAAAAATAATTCATCACATCATAGCAAAGAAAAAATGGAAGTGTCAGTTTTGAAGATAATAAGAAAGGAAAGATTGTTGGCAATGGCATAGTGGCAGTCAAGCCTTCAATTGATAATGTGTCTCTGGTGAAAAGCCTACAGTTCAACTTGCTAAGCATTTCTCAGCTGTATAACAAAGGTAGGAAAGTAAATTTTAACTCAGCGGGCTGCTTAGTCATTGATGGTAACTATGACCAAACTATTCTTTATGCTCCTAGAATTAATAATGTTTATATGATTGATTTGTAAGGAAGAAAACTCATGGCTATGGCACAGAAGGTTGGGACATATCAATATGACCATCTATCCAAATTAGCCAGAAATGAACTTGTTGAGGGTTTACCCAATCTAGCCTTTGATAAAGATAGACTCTACTCAGAATGCCAACTTGGGAAATAATTTAGGAAGACCTTTAAATCTATAGCTGATATATCTTCTTCTCGTCCCCTTAATCTTCTACACATGGATTTGTTTAGGCTGTTGTGCCAATAAGTCTAGGTGGAATGAAATACACCCTTATGGTTGTAGATGATCTGACCATGTTCACTTGAATTATTTTGCAAGCAGGTAAAGATGAAACATTTGAATCATTCTCTAGGTTGGCTACCCGGATTATGAATGAAAAAGACTTTAAAATTAATAGAATCTGCAGTGACCATGGAAGGGAATTCGAAAACATTTGAGAAATTCTATTCTAAGTATAGTGTTGACCACAATTTTTTTGCCCCTCATACACCTCAGCAGAATGGGGTTGTTGAGAGAAAGAATCACACTATTGCGGAGATTGGTCGTTCTATGCTGAGATAACAATCTACCAAAGTATTTCTAGGGAGAGGCTGTTAACACAGCCTGTTACATTTTAAACAAGGTTTTAATTTGCCCAGTTTTGAATAAAACTCCTTATAAACTTTGGAAGGGGTGTGAGCATAGAATTTTGCAGTCCCTCTCTCGAGACGATGATGATGTGTCCCCAATTTTAATGCCTTATAGTAAAAGTTCTCTTTAGAATTTTTATTACCAATATAATGTTCCTTGTGAACTTTATTCTTGGTAAAATCCAGTTTGACGTGGCTGATAACGCGTCCGGTAGGAGCTTGAACTGATGATTTACACCCAAATCAAATAAATCTCTAAATACCCATTAAAATGCCTTTTAAGATTCAAAAATCTCGATTTAGCCCCTTTGACCCGTGTTTGGCAGCTTTTCAGCCTTGTGGGTCCTACTGGCAGTCAGCTTTTTGAAAGCTGATACGGCCAGCGGTATCGCCCCATACCACTGGCGTTATCATCCATGTCACAGGCGGCATGGCTAAATCAGGCTCTGCAGACAACTTTCATCTTCTCCCTTGGGATAGTCTCTTTTTTACCATTTCGGTGAAAATGGCTGAAAGGTCTCGAAGACCACCCCAATTTGCCTATAAAAAGACACCTTAGGGTTTCAAAAAGGGGGGACCACAACAACAACCTGCAACTTAAATTTAGGAAATTTGAGAAAGAGAAAGTAGTTCTAGTGAGATAAGAATTAGAAAAGGTAGGAAAAAGGATCTCAATCCATTTTTCCTGGTTTTCTTCTTTGAACTCTCTGATTGTGAGCTTAAAATCAGTAGACATTAAGTTAAAATCGATATAAATAGGAACTTAGAGACTTAAGTACCCAATTTACTATCAAATCATCATTACAAGCTCCCCGGAGGTGTTCCTTGGTTCACAAAGAGGTGGGTTCTCGGCCCCGAGGTAAAAATCCTGAGTCTCAAAGCTCTTTGGCATTAATATTGCTGGTTTGTGCTGATTCTTGTTGATTTGCGTTTGTTTTCGGGTTTTCGATCATTTTTCGACCGTTACCTGCTGCTGCTATAAGAAATTAAAGTCGCCGGAGACATGTGATGTCGTCGGCGGTATCACTCATGTCGCTAGAGACATCGCTGATACCGCTAGCGACATCATATTCCCCAGAGGCCTCACTTACTTGTAGTACCCTTTCTTTATATTACTCAGAAAGCCATACAGCCTGCCTATAGACTGATGCCTCTAGCGACATCAATGACGTCTCCGGCAGCATCAGCCATATCGCCGGTGGCATGACCTTCTGGACAGCTTTTTTATTTCATTCATTTCCGACCTAGTTTATTTTTCAAAGCTAGGATACACAGTGCAAAGATGGAGATCCAAAACCTTCTGAAAATAGACCCCACCTCATACCATGTGGCATTTTCACTAATAATCCGGATAAAATAACAATCAAGTCTAAAATTTGGTTAAAAATGGAATTTTCCTCAAACTCCATTCAAATCTCATTTTAGCCATCCAACCGGGCTTCATAACGATATAAATATTTATGCCATGTTCACGCTAACCTGGGTCTTATTTGGTTTGCTAACTATACATGATTCGTGATATATCTCGTATAACGTGCCGTATCTGTGCTAACTATTTTGTAAAGGTAGATTTAGGTTAGATGGATGTTAGGCCTTCGGGTATTTTATTTATCGTATAGAGAATGTATAGGATTTGAAAGCCCTGTAATAATTTCAATTTTTGCATTTACTTTTGGATGACTGTAATAAATCATTTATCGCTTCGATGCTTGATAAACTCGAAAACAACATATAAACCGAAAATACAATAAATAGGGTGTATTAAAACCGATTAAGAAAGAATGAAATATTTTAACTTGGCCTAATGAAAAATAGATAACATCATCCGAACTCGGAATCTCTACTTAAGGTACGGTCTACCACCTGGTGGGAAAATCGTACCAAAAATTTCCTGGTTGAGCTAAACTAGGTGGCGACTCTATTTTAAGTATGGGATTTCGATCTCATATTCTTTAACACCTAAATTGGACCTAAATTCAACATCAACATCAGTGCTTTTATCACGCCTAAAATAAGGATCAATCCCTCGGCACGCTTCACAGCGCTAGTTATATTTTCCCCCGTGCGGCGCATCTTATGCGGCCCTCACGGGTGGAAAAAAGGTCATCCGCTCACAAGGGGTGCAAGCCCAAGGTTGGTCATCTCAAGGCCTTTAGTTGTAGATGCTTCATATTAAACACTAAAGACCAATTGGCTGAATTTGACCCCAAGGCTGATGAAGGAATCTATTTGGGTTACTCAACATACAGGAGGGCACATAGAGTGTATGTTAAAGGGACTGGCATCTTAGAGGAGACCATGCATATAGATTTTGATGAAACTAATAGTGCAGGTAGACAAGCCAGTGATGATGAAAGAGAAAAGGATTAAGTTAGCGGATCAGTCGGTCAGCCATTATTATTCCTGATCCTGTACAAGAGAAAGAAGAGAATGAAGAAGTTAACTTGGACTAGTCAATCAACTTTGGTGATGATGTGAATGATCAACCAATGATAGTAGCTCAGCGAGTTAATCCTGATCTACCTGAAGAAGTCAGAGCAAGGAGAGATCACCCAGTTGACAAGATTCTTGATAGTGTACAAAATCCAGTGCTGACTAGAGGTCAACTGAATAGAATGATGAGTCATTCAGCATTTGTATCATTGTTTGAACCAAAGAAGTTTGAAGATGTCGAATTTGATGACAACTGGATGATTGCAATGCAAGAAGAGCCAGACCAATTCAAAAGGAATGAAGTTTGGGATTTAGTGGAGAAACCCAAAGGGAAGTCAATTATAGGTACCAAATGGGTTTTCAAGAACAAGCTAGCTGAAGCTGGTAATGTTGTTAGAAATAAGGGCAGACTTATTGCTCAAGGCTACAATCAACAAGAAGGCATTGATTATGGAGAAACTTTTGCACCAGTATTAAGACTTGAGGCCTTAAGAATTCTTTGTGGTTTTGCATCCCATATGAACTTTAAGTTATTTCAAATTTACATGAAGAGTGTGTTTCTTAATGGTTATACTCAAGAAGAAGTCTACGTCAGACAGCCCCCAGACTTTGAAGACCCTAAATATCCAAATCATGTCTTTAAGCTGAAGAAAGCTCTATATGGACTAAAACAAGCTCTAAGATCTTGGTATGAGAGACTGAATAACTTCTTGATCAACAAAGGTTATGTCAGAGGGAAAGTAGATATAACTCTGTTTATCAAGAAGAGGCATCAAGATGTGTTGGTAGTCCAAATCTATGTGGATGATATCATTTTTGGAGCAACTAATGAAAAGTTATGCAAAGAATTCAGCCAGCAGATGAAGAAAGAATTTAAAATGTCAATGATGGAAGAGCTTAATTTCTTTCTTAGTTTGCAAATCAAGCAAGGTGATGATGGGATCTTCATTAGCCAAGCTAAGTATGCCAAGGAAGTTCTCAAAAAGTTTGACATGGATAAATTCAAGCCAATGTCAACACCCATGGCCACTGATACTATTCTGAGTAAAGATGAGGAAGGTAAACCTGTAGAGAGTAAGTTCTACTTAGCTATTATTGGTTTTCTACTTTACTTAACTACTAGTAGGCCTGACATTTAATATGTTATATGTTATATGTTATTGTGCAAGGTATCAAGCTTACCCCAGAGAATCTCACTTAGCTGTTGTTAAGAGAATTCTCAGGTATTTGCTAGGCTCTATTAATGCAGGTTTATAGTATTCAAGTAATGCAGATTTCACTCTGAAAGGATACACTGATGCTGGCTATGGAAGAGATAAACTCGAAAGGAAAAGCACCACAGGAGGATGTCATTTCCTTAATGATTGTCTAGCTACATGGTACAGCAAAAAGCATACTTCTGTGGCTTTAAGTACAGTTGAGGCTAAGTACATGGCTGCAGGTAGTTGTGTAGCACAACTGCTATGGATCAAGCAGCAACTGGAGGATTACGGTATAAAGTCAAATTATCTTAAAGTCATGTGTGACAATAAGAGTGCAATTAACCTATTCAAGAATATAGTTCAATATGACAGGATGAAGCATGTCAATATTAGACATCACTTCATAAGGGATCATGTGCTAAAAGGAGAAGTCAAGCTCACATACATTCCAACTAAAGAACATCGAGCTGACATATTCATAAAGCCTATTGGAAAGGATCAATTCAACATACTCAGACAGCTGATCAGAATGTCCAATCCAATTTGAAGAAATACATCTCACTCTGACTTATTCTAGAGCTGACCAAACTAGGGCACACTCTGAGCTTCTACGAATTAGGTTAAGTATTTATTTTGCCCTTGAATTTTGGACATGTCATTAATTATCACTGGCTATCTTTCAAATTTAAACATGATAGAAACGGTTGCAAGTTATGAAATGATCCATATTCAGAGAAGTTATTCCGTGTTTTTCTTCATTAATCCTATGGTATACGTTATGGAATCTAACCGTTGAATCTTAAGATCATGGATTATGAGTCGTACATGTCGCTTTGCAGGTTCATACAAAGAGATTTTGTCTATTTAAGGAGAAATTCAAAAAGAGGAATGGTTATTTTACCAAAATTTCTTCTCTGTAATTTCCTCTCTAAATCCTTAAATTCTCCATCTTTCTCAAAGTAAATCAACAATGGCAAGCACATCAGGGAGGAAAACTGATCTTTTTGTGAGAGATAAAAAGGATACTTACTGGGTTACTACCAGAGAGCACATGGCTCAGTTAGCAATCAGTATGGATAAAATCGAAGAAATCAGAATTCCAACAGGAACGAAGTATACTCTTACTCCTTGGTGTTTCATGGAGAAGACGAAGGTAGATAGACCCATTATTGTAAATATGCTGAGTTTCTGCAGTGATAAGAAATTTAGGAAGTGGGCACGTCAGCACCACTTGAGAGGATTTTTTGAACTCCCAAATGGATGCTATGAGGAGATTGTGGATAGATTTTACAATGGAATCCACCTAGTAGAAGGTCAGAAGGATCTATTTGTAACTACTATGATGGGGAGGAAAGTTTATGTCACTCCTAAGCTGATCGCTGGTCTACTGGGAATGAAGGAAAGAGGCTTAAAGCTGCGAGTCAACATCGATGAAGATCATGTCGATATTCCTATCGATTATGAAGTTCCCCATGACTACAAGGCAGGTGAACTAATTGGTTCCATGTTCACAAAAGAAGGAAAACAAGCACACGAGCTAGTGATAAATGTATTGCTGCCCAAGACAGGCTCTATAGGAAGTTGTTCTAAGTTTGAGCGAGTGTTTGTTTATGCGCTGACCCATGGCATGAGCATCAACTGGCCTATGGCCATTCTTCACAAGTTCTTGAAGGTCAGCAAGCATAAAGTGTATGGACAGCTGGTAATGGAGATATACAGGGCCTATGAGATTGATACGGAAGGATGGGCTATAAAAAGCAACATTCAGATGAAAGTGATCGAGTCTAGAATCTACTCATTTTCATGGACTCAAAGCTAATTAGAGGCATGTTGACACCAAGTATATAAAGCTGAGGAGAGGGGAATCAGACTAAAGGACCCCATGGCTATTATGGAAATCAGAGGCGAATCTATGTCATAAAAGGTAGGGTCCATGGACCTCACATTTTAAAAATATTAGTATTATATTATTTATAAGTTTGAAGGTGAATTCCATTTAAATGTATATGTGGACCTGTATACATAAATTAGTTGAAAATATTCATTGAACATATTTTTTCTTTTCTAATAGTGTGGTCCCACACACGTTTTTGTATATCAGTAATTGAAATACAAACGAAATTATACAATATAAACTCTGTGTGGACTTTTCTTTCACCAATTCAAAAGCCTTATTTCTTTAATTGATCAACTGTTACAATATTTATCAACTAAGTTGTATTAATTGAAAGACAATATTTCACTTTATCTAACTAGGTAACTAATTTTTATATTAACTTTTAATGTTTATTTTTTTTATTTATTGTTCTTTAGATCACATTTATCTAATTTATCTTTAACTACTCAAAAATAATGTTAAGAAACTGATTGGAGGAATAAATGTGTGATATAGTTGAAAAATGTTTGGTAACATATGTTGAAATGATAAATTAGATAGTATTATTAGCCTTGTTTAAATTATGTACGTTTTACAAAATATGAAAAATCCATCAAAAGAGCTTATGTAAAAAAATTTTGTATTGATACTAATAAATTGGATATTTTTTTAACATATATTTAAAATTAAAATTTATTTATATATTAGTATTTTTCAGACCCATGGCAAAGAGATTCTGGATTCGCCATTAATGGAAATGAATCCTATTCATCCCCAAGAGGAGGACCTGACCTTGGATGCCTTTGTGGCAAGTGAGCTGGAAAGAATTACCAAGCTCAGAGCTGAGAAAGGAGAAGACATGACTGAAAAGCAAGTAGTAAAGAAGTAGGTCAAGAAGGACTCCAAGAAGAAGAAGAAAGAAAGCTCAATGAGCTCAATTCCAGTTAGTGTCCTAAAGAAGACAATATCTTCCAAGGAAGTCATAGAAGACAAGAGGAGAGAGTTTACTCCTAATGAAATTGAAGAAGAGAAGAGGGCTGAGGAAGAGCTAAGGGAAGAAATGCCGCTGAAGAGAGAAAAGAAGAGAAAGGCAGATGCTTCTCAGCTAGATATGGTAACTACAAAGGGAAAGGAAGCTACATCAGTTCTTATTAACCAAGTAGGTCAGCCAAAGAAAAAGATGATAGTGAAGAAGGTAACAGGAGTTGCCTAAGATGTTGAAGAGGCTGAGAAAGTTAAAGCTGCTGAGAAGGAAAGAATCATAAAGAAGCAGGAGGAGATAGAAGCCACTATTAGGAGAAAGGCTGAGGAAGCAGCAACAACAACTAAGGCTAAGGAAAAAGCTAGCACAGAGCAAATCTTGCAAAAGGCTGTAGCTAGCTTGGCTGAGAAGGAAGTGCCAAAAGTTGTTGATGAAGCAATATGAGCTCTAGATGGAATTGATAATCATGTAAAGCAGGAGGAGAAAGATGAAATGATTGAAGTGAAAGAGATTGAATTCAATGTGTTAAACTCTGACTAGCAGATCACTTTGACTAATGAGGAAGTAAAGGAGGATAGGAAGAAGAAAAAGAGGGGTTTATTGAAGAGAATGAAGGTTATAATAGATAGGGATGAAGGATATTTAGAGGATAAGGAGGAAGAGGAAGTGATAGTTGAACATGAAGCTCAGCTGGCTGAGGCTGCTCTAACTCAGGTCAGCGAGTCCGTTGTTAAAGGTACTGTAAAGGAGAAGAAGAAGAAACCTGAAGATTTCTTTACTTTCCCAAACACAAATACCAAAACACCACTCTTACCTACACCAATCTATGCCTTACCCCTTCCAGATAACCAAACACCATCCACATCCAGTTCAAGCCAAATCAACCAACCCTCTGACCAAAATAACCTAGACTCTGACCAAACAGCCATTATCCCATATCTTTCCCCTACGGGATCTCCAGTGCGATAAGTATTATATTTGGAAGGACCTCAACCAGTCAGAGGACCTCCAATTATTGAGGAGATTCCACAACAATAACAATAACCACTTTAATAGCGAAGGCCTCAACCCCGTTTCAATCCAAATGCTGCATCATTAGGAGACGTAAGGAGGTTGGGAAGAGAAAGGTTTCCAAGACTGAGGACTGATACTGAGATAGTAAAATAATTGATGTCAGAGATTGCAAAGGCTGTGGAGCTAGTGCAAGGTTTTATGGAGGCTGTTGAGGATATGAAGGCCCATGTCAAATCAGTATCTACCTAGTTTTCTTTGGTCAAGGCAATAGTATCCCATACTTGGCCCTTGTTATCAACTGCAGGTAGGCAGGCAGCTGGTTTGAAGATAGAAGTTGCAAAGCTAAAGAAGCAAATAGCTAAGATATATGAAAGCAACTACAAAGTACTTAATGATGAAAGGGATTTTCGCAATTTAATGATAGATAAATTCAATCCCTTACTTGAGTCTATATTGAAGGTGCTAGATGGTTATAGCATTCTGAGTAAGAAAAATGATGAGAACACAACTCGCTTGAATGTAGTTGTAGATGGACTGGATGCTCTGATTACAATGGTAACCAAACATCATTGGTTACACACTGAGTTAAGGAAAGCAAAGGAAGAGATGCTACAAGGAGTCAAGAACTCAGAGGGAGCTGTGCTTAATGCCTTAAAGAGGCTTAACATTTCAAATGCTTTGAGTACTGACATTGTGATGACAGATGCTGAACTGAAGCCTAATCTTCATCAAAAACTTGGTCACATCAGAGACCAAATCAAGCAAGTTCAAGCCCATGTCCTCAATGATGGAGTAGCCTGGATAAGATTCACAATGAAGTTACTACCCATATCAGGAGCACTCCAATCCTAGAGTGCATTCTCAGAGAAAACAATCAAGCTAAAGCAATAGCATGCCAAATATTTAAAGAAGGTTTAAATGCTCAATATCAGGTCAATCTGTCTCAATCCCGCGCTTTGATAGGATTATTCACCTTCCTCAGAGAACAAGAAGCTATATCACAAGAATCCATGAGCTGCTCGGGCAGAATTTTTCATCAACTATCTATGATCAGCTAGACACATTTGAAGAGTCTCTGAGCTCATTTGATCATCAAACTCAAACCATTTTGGATACAATGGCAATGGGGGAGAAGGATCGTGAGAAGCATGAAAAGGAGGAAAAGGAGAGAGATCAGAGGATTAACAAATTTTCTTATAATCTATCTAAGGATCTGGAGCGCATTTAGAGAGAATATCTTGAGACAAGAAAAAGGAAAGGCAAGGAGATAGAGCTGCCCAAAGAAAAGAAATCCAAATAGGATCAGCAGGTTTATGAGGAGAGAAGAGCCAACTTGGGAGCCCCGCCAATGCCAAAGGATTAGAGTAGAAGTTTTGTAATCACTAGTGCTAAATTTTAAAACTTTGTATAGACTAACTCTTTGTTATCTGTACTCAAGTTATTAATTAATGAAAGATTACATTTTCTGTTCTAAGTTAAGATCTTCTTAACTTCATATATTATTTTGCTATATATATATATATATATATATATATATATATATATATATATGCTCTGGTCATTTGCAGAAATATATGGAAGTATTGAGGGATGCTGAACTCAGAATATTCTAGAATTACGGGGGAGTTAGCATTCACTCTGAGTAGATTGAAGATGCTGAACAAAAGTCATATCAAGCATGAATAAAAGGTAACTCTGATATAGATATCTTATTGATTTAATTCTCGCTCAAGTTAATTGCCATTGATCAAAATGGGGGAGATTGTTGAACCAAGCACGAGTTTGGACTGTCTCAGTGGATGACTCAGTAGTGCTTAAGTTTTGATCATAACAATTAAGTTCAGTGTAAGATAATTAAATCAATAATGATGTTAAAATAAATAGTCTGCGGTTTAAGGGAGTTAGCAAATTCAAGGGTAGGATTTCAAGTCTCCGCTGACCTAGCTATTTAGTTTAACTCTGACTGGTTTCTAGGCTGAGTACTTACTTAGTCGCTGACTTAGTATTATTCACTCAACACTTGATATTTAGATTTTGTTTCAGTTGTGTGCGTTTTGTTTTATCTTTCGGCTGAGTTATTTTAAGTCTGTCAACGCTGCTGACCTTACCTTTTAAGGTAAAAAGGTATCTTTGCTTTTAATGTTGCTTTTTGCAGGAACATTAAAGAGACAAAGACAATAAGAATTAATGCCTTGATAAGACGCAGAATTATGAAGAAAATGACAAAGTCTTCCAATGCAAGGCTGCAACAAGTCAATTGCCACTTTAGGTAATTCTGCAGATCTACCAACCTTATATCGCGCACTCTGCAACATGTCGGAAAACCAAAGGGAATGGGATGAAGACACGTGGCAAGTCAGCGCGAGTTCTCTCTAACTGAAGACTGGCATCAAACGACAAAGATTTTAAATTAGAGCTCGAATTTCAATCTAACGGATTGAAATGTATTTCACAATGGTGCAATTCTATCTCTTAACGGATCAATTTAAAGAAGCAATGGGTGAATTGCTGAGCTGTCAATTTCAGAAGATGTCAAGACAAGTTCAATGGCTACTTTCTCAATCCAACTATAAAAGGAGCAAGAAGGCAAGCTTTAGAACTTGGTGATTACACCTGAATTTCCTAGAAGCAAAGAATCTGTCAATTTACAAGCTTTAAAGGAATTCTAGCAAGAAAGCACAACTCACCGAGAATCTGCTTAGAACAAGAGAGAATAGAATAGATCAATCAATTGTAATATTAGATCATTTGTAACTGGATCAACGTTTTTATAAGTTGAGTCCAGTTCTTGTTTAAACTCTTATTGAGTTACCGATAGAAGAGGGCATTCTAGTCAGCGGGTGAGTGATTGCAGTTTGGAGGGTACTTACTGTAATTGGGGAATTTGTGAAAGGCTTCTCCTCCTAGGGTAAAGGAGTTGAGATTAGTGGATTAAAGCCGAGACACTCTCTCGGGACTGGATGTAAGCACAGGTTGCCGAACCAGTATAAAATCTCTATGTTCTTTACTTAATCGCATTTTTCAGATATTTCACTCAGTCAACTGACCTCACTCAGGGGAGCCATAACTATCGCGAAAAAGTTCTATAAATTATTGAGTGAATTATTAACTCATTCTAACTCATTGAATGTATACATAGGGACCAACAAATACCAAAACAAAAGATGGATAAGATATATTAATTTGAGGAAATAGTAACGGGGCAAATTAATAACTTCAGTGGAAAAGGTTAATGGAAATAAGAGGAGGACCAAGAAGGAGCTCAAATTCATTGAAACACGATACTATGAGATTAAGTAAGAAGAGAAAGAGGGGATTGAGTATGGGGAGTGGTGGTAATTAAGTGGGTAAAAATTAAATAGAAATTTTTTAAAATATGGAGTGAATGAAAAAAATACATTTAAATATGGATTTTAATGAAATTATTTAGTGGAATATTTTAAAATTTTTATATAAAATGTTGCATATCATGATTTTATTTGACTGATTTTTAAAAGTTTACATGTCACAGCAAGTATTTATTATGCTATAGCATGAGAACAAATTCTCTTCAAGTATATATATAATTTTACAGCTAAGAACATTTGAAAGTTCGAGTTAGGAGTGATAAATCTATAATATATCTGTTTAGGTCTTTTAGATTTTACGATAATAACAAATCTTCTCTCTCAAAAACCCAAGCTCTATTTGTGATCTCTTCTCCTCTTTTTTTTCTAAGTTATTTTGCTACGAGTAAAATCTTTTTTGAGAGTTATTTTTCCACTTCTTTTATCAATTTTTAGTATTTTTTAGTTCTCGTTTTTAATTTTTTAAAAATTTACACCTCGAATATTACTCAGCTCTCACTTATGAGATCGTCTTTTTCAATCGTAGATTCGCTGCTATACAACACACATTTGATAGATTTATCGTTGGGTTGAACTACATCAGTTTTTAATCAAAGATACATGTTGACACTCATATTAGGTACACAAATATATTTCCTATATCTGTAAATTCGGTTGGTGTTATGGAGTACGATGAAGTTCTTGTGGTTGTGGATTCTCGATAATTTAAGATGAAGGTTTAGAAAATATAGGTCGAAGAAGTGTTACGGTTTTTTCGATTTCTTTACGTTTTCTTATTGCTCTTTTGGCAAATTTGTTCTCATATTCCGTATGATGAGATTATATTTTTGCTGATTTTGGTAGGATATTTTATTTAATTTGTGTGTCAATCAAAATATACTTCAATTATCAATAATTAATGAAATTCTCCTATTTAAACC
The DNA here is from genome assembly GCA_947683365.1 of Euphorbia pulcherrima. NCBI lineage: Eukaryota > Viridiplantae > Streptophyta > Magnoliopsida > Malpighiales > Euphorbiaceae > Euphorbia > Euphorbia pulcherrima. Next base: position 15,446,550 of record CANTUS010000016.1, read on the forward strand.
AAAAAAAATTGTATATGTCTAATCCTAAGGCCATGTTTGGCTCATGGTTTCTTCATGGTTCATCATGGTACAATATAGTTATAATTTAAAATCTCTTGTTTTGTCATATGATTCTTTTTTTAAGTATGGTTTTCCATAGTTTTTTTATAGTTCAGAGAACCATGAAAATAGAACCACATATTTAGTGGTTCACCATGGTTCTCCTTCAAATTAAACTAAAAATTTTAGAAAATCATATCATCTATCCAAACAAGAACTCTTAGAAAATCATACTCCATCGGTTCCGAAAACTGGTCGCTTTAAGTTTTTTACCTTAGTTCCTTTACTTGTTAATTCATAATATAAATGCAACTTTCATAATTTTTTTCTCTATTTTACCCTTATATTTATTAGAGCATCTCCAACTCGGCCCTAAAATATGATTGGAGATACAGAATGGAGCTCCGTTATTTGCCTCAAAAATAAAGGGAGCAAGCTGCTCCCCCATTCATTTTTATATTTTTTTTTTACTTTTACTTTTTATTTTTCTTTTATATTTTATTTAGTTGAGTTAATGTTTATTTATTAGATACAGAGGAATAAAATAATAATATTTGTGTTTTGAAGTACGAATTTGAAGTGTAGGATTAGAGAATAAACACTGTAGGTACTTCAAATTATAGAGTTTTAGGAAAAAAATTGATGGGAATGATTGGAGATGCCCTTAGAAAAGAGAGTATGGATTTATGAATTTATAAATTAAAAGAGAATTTTAACAAGAATAAATTAGTTATTTCAATAGTGTATTAGTAAATTTTTATTGGTTTTGATGTAAAGTTTAAAAACGACTAGTTTTAGGAACATGAGGGAGTAGCATATAGTGTACTTCAATGAACCATGAGCCAAACAAAGCTTAGAGCATCTTTAGTAGATAGTCCATTCTAACAACAGTCTTGCCACGTAGGCAAAAATATATAATGGATTAAAAAAGTGTTATATACTAGCTTGTCTATTTTTTCTTTCTCATATGATGTGGTACAATAAATGTTAGATATTGTCTATTTGATCTTTTAAATGTAGACAATAAAATAAACTACCAACTCATTAAATTAATTAATATTTCAATATTTAACATTGGAATAAACTTGTAATTGAGTATTTTTATTATTCAATTATATAATTATAGATAAAATAAATAATCTAGTATAACTTTTTTATAGACATCATTTATTTTTAAAATTATTGACATATCATCGATACGAATTATTATTTCACACGTATTATACTAAGGATGCTCTTGCAACTCGTACTAAAGCACTAAATGGAGAAAAAGACATTTGAATACAGCTTGGAATATCATTTATGAAAAAAAAGCAAGGGCATTTCAGTCAACTGCCAGTATAAATCACTGCCTGGGCTTCGGATCGAGATTTCCTCCTCGGAGTTTTGGCTGCCCGTCCTCTCTCCCTGCGCCGGTTCATTTCCGCCATCCCTATCTATTTTGCTCATCTTCCCTTCAAAAACCCTCGAGCGGGTTACTGTAAATTGGATATTGTACAAGTATTTTGTTCTACCAGCCAAAAACTAGTGACGATTTATTACATTCGTTTCAGTTTTTGATTGATCTGTTAGGGTTTCTATTGTTTTTGGGCTTTGTTGAATTTGTTGTTGTTCACTGACCGACGGAGATGGATAAGAAGAAGGTGACAGTGCCTCTAGTTTGCCACGGGCACTCTCGTCCTGTCGTGGATTTGTTTTACAGTCCTGTTACCCCTGATGGATTTTTTCTCATCAGTGCCAGTAAAGGTAAATATTTTCTCTTCTTTTTAGTCTAAGACTTTTGTTGTTTATCCCTGTATTAGCAGTCGATTGTTGGATGAGAATGCTTATGTATAGTGAATCGGTACTAGTTTCGTAGTTTGATTCATATATTACTGTTTTTCACCTGCATATCCAATTGATTTTGATTTCGTTATAATTCTGGTGTTTTCTGCTGATACTTTCATAGTTAATCATATTACATATGATCTAATGTTTCACTACCTAATATACCATGGCTTTGGTTTTTTCCTGGAATAGGACTTTGGTTGCTGTTAAGGATCAGTTTATCATTCATACAATGCAAATTTAGGTTTGAATCATTTGGTTTATTTTGCATTATTAGCTTTGAATGTTGGTGCTAATTATTTAAGTTGAAATCGATTTGAGTGTTTTCTATTCAAGTTCTTTCTTGTCCATTGTCATGTTAGTACTTCTTTAAGTTTGTATGTGAAATATGACTTTTCAAGTAATTGTCGGCTTTTTTCCTGTTAAAGGGAACTTGAAAGCAAATTATTTGTTCCATTTAGGGAATCTAATCTGAATATTTGGATCTTGGTGCTTTACTGGGCAGTAGTCTTCCCGAATATCCATTTTCCTGAAGTTCTTTTACCCGCTTGCTAAATTATATTCCTACCTGTCCTTTTATTTTGAGTTGATGCTTAGTGGTCTAAGTTCTCTATTGTAAATATTTCTATAAAGTTTTCAAAGGTTTAATAGACATAATCAATTTTTTGTTTACAAAGGTAAAATTGAAAGCAAAATCCTATTCTAGGCCTATCAACTACGATTAGTCATTTTTTTTATGACTTGGTAAAATAAATGGGTAATGCTATATTTACACACATGAAGTTTACACATTTTTACACATATGCATGAAGTTGGGAAATTGAAATTGTGGAATGAATTGTTTTTATAGGTTTTGATTTCCTATTTATGTATTAATAGTACGATGATTTATTTGAACTTGAATAGCTATTGAGATCCTTATGCCAAAGTAGGAACTGGAAAAAATAGCAATTTCCAGTTTTTATTCAATGGAGCTTTAAAATGATGAGAGAGAAACATATTGAAGAAAAGGGGATAGGTAAGTGATTTTTTATGCTGATTAATTGATTTGTAATAGCCACCCTGGAATAAGAACAAATTAAATCAATGGTAAAGATGTGTATGTCTAAAAATGTGTAAACATTATGTGTGTAAATATAGCATTGCCCAAAATAAATAGGTGTTCAGATGTCACTTTGTATCTATTTTTGGCATATAATAGTGAATGTAGGTTCAACCTCTACGCTTGACGCATAGATTGTTTTCCTAGCTGTGTGTCATATCATGACTGCCCATTTGTTTTTGCTTTTTTATGAGAAATTTAGTCCTCAACTTTAATTTTTTTTTCGAAGTTCAGATTCTAGCCCAATGTTGAGAAATGGGGAGACTGGTGATTGGGTTGGAACCTTTGAAGGGCATAAAGGTGCAGTCTGGAGCTGCTGCCTGGATACTAATGCATTACGTGCAGCATCTGCCTCTGCAGATTTTACTGCGTATGAAATTACACTTTTTTCTTTTGGAGTATAAAACCTCTGCCCCTCTCTCGCATGCACACACTCAAATAAACTTATGTTACTCATAATTAGTAAGTGCACCAACAACAGGCCAACTTATAAGGTGTAGAATAAATTGTTCTATTTTTATGTTTCAGAAAATTGTGGGATGCATTGACGGGGGATGAATTACACTCTTTTGAACACAAGCACATTGTCCGAGCATGCGCATTTTCAGAGGTAATGTCATTTTCTGTTACAGAAGATCTTTATTTGACAAGATTGTATGAGTTCTTTTCCCTACTTAGAAAATAGGGAGCTTGTTATCATTTGAATCAGTAAATTCTCCCCAACGCCAAAGCTTACATGCACAATTGAAGCTCTAGATGGTCATTACTTGGTTATAATTCGAATAATACCGTTGAGTTTCAAACATCATTTGAAACAGCAGAAATCATCTGATGATGGTTTCGAAGTAGTAAAATAGAATTTGCTCCAAACTTGAAGATTGTTAGGATAGTGACTGTATTATTAGAAGTGTGGAGCCAGTCAGGTGTTGTGAGTCTAGGTGCAACATTACCGTTTCCAGTCACTCCGGGGTAGGTCCCTCCAATGTTGCGCCCCTAGGTGAGCACCTCATGCCTCAGTATATATTAGATTTTTTCAAGTTTTGATGCTATTTTAGGTTGCAAAAAGCCATGATTAAAGGCGCTGCCCATAGTTATCAAAATCATATGATTCGCGATACGAATCGTACGATTCGATTCGATTCACACAAAATAGATTCGAATCTATGGGGTGAATCGAAATCCACCATGAATCAGTGGTGAATTGGATGAATCGGCCGATTCTGATGATTCAGGAGCAAATCTGAAAAAATAAGAAGAAAATGATGAGATGGAAGATTAAAAGCATATTATTGAAGATGATGAGAACTTTAACCCATCCTTCTGTCAAAATTTTCCTATTGTAGGTCTTCTTTATGCTCTTTTGAAACCAAACCCTTGATACTGAGGTAGAAGAACACTGTCACCTTCCCCTTATTTCTTTTGGTTCTAATTAGAACAGTGGATATGTGCCGTTTTGAATTCTGAGTGAATTAATACTAGCAATTATGATAATAATTAATTTACTCACCTTACAAACACGTACTCCCACATGTGTCCCACTATCTTCTCAATTCTCATTTTAACTCAGTTAAACGGTTTTTTTATAAATTATATTGTTAACATTATTTTTTGATATAAATTTGTTATAACATGCTATATAATTTAGCATAAGATATTATATAGTTGATATTATATAATTTTAAAATTATTAAATGTAAGTTTGTGGATTTTACTTAACTAATTTAGTTTTATAACATATGTGAATCGGTTTTATTATGATTATATTTGTATTATATTAAAATTTCAAATACATGTTGATTTGATCTTTTATATTAAATTGCATTTTTAGACAAAAAATAATTAATTATATATCTAGTTCTACATATAAAATATTTTTTTTTTGTAATTTTATGAACTTCACGATTTACGATTCAGAAAATTTGGATTTCGATTCTCGATTCGAATCTCGATTTGACAACTATGGCGCTGCCAAAGGAAGACTTAAACAAGGTGAAAGTGATGGATATAAATTTTCGATATTTGTGGTATTGTTATATTTAAATAGAGTTCCTGGAAAGGAAATAATTCAGGGATTCATATTATCGACTTTTAATTCAAATTCACTTCTGAAAAATATGTATACTTTGGGGGAATACGTAATCATCAATATTTCTAAAGAGGATGGAAATAAAGAGAAATTTTCCCTTAACATCAAACAATTACGGAAAAAATGACTGATTAAACTGTCTAAGCTTCTTTTATTGTGAAGTCATAGGTAGCTGTTGCAACTCCACTTCAGGGTCAATTTGAAACAACCTCTCTGTAGTTACAGGGGTAAGGTTGCATGCACCCGACCCCCCTTACCCAGCTTATGCGGGAGCCTTGTTTGGCATGGGGGTAATGTTGTTGTTGTTGTTCAGTGCCGTTTCTAGATATGTTTTACCCTTGCTTTTCGGAACCTTTTTTGGCCTGGGCTAGCGCCCTACCAATTCTGAATTTCAGTGTCTTGAGAGAGCCGCCTAGCACTTCTAATTACACTAAATAGTGATAGTAACTTTCTAGCCAATAAAGATATTTACTTCAGAAATTAATTGAATTAATGTATTTCGTACTTCCCATCAACAAATTTTTTAAGTACTTCATTGGAGATTGTGATTATTTTCAAATAACTATGTGGGGCTTTCTTGGCTCAGTGGTAGCTTATTTATCGAGATTTTCCCTCCCTGTACTTGTACTTATAGCACTTGATTTTGGTTTAACACCAATATTTAGGTTCCAGTTTTACATTATCGACAACTTTTTCAGTTTTCTTTAGTTATACATGTAATTATTTGGATGGTTTATCCAATTCCAATCTGGTTGCTCATGCATGCATCTATTATGTCAATGAATTTATCCTTCTACATTTAATACGCATGACTTGTTGCCTTTTCTCCAGTCTTTGCTTGTGCAAGTAGTGTATAAAATTTTCCTTTTGCAGGATACACATCTTCTACTTACTGGTGGAATGGAAAAGATTCTTCGTGTATTTGACTTGAATCGTCCAGATGCTCCACCAAGAGAAGTCGACACTTCACCTGGTTCAATTCGAACTGTTGCGTGGCTTCATAGTGACCAGACCATACTAAGTTCTTGCACGGATATTGGTGGTGTGAGGTATGATTTACAGAAAAATGATTTAAAATGATTAATGGAGTCAGTCTTTCCATTATGCCTTGTAGGGTCTGTAGTTATGTATTTTGATAAAGGTTTTTAAGATCATGCACTAGTTATTTCTAGACAGATGCAGACTCTACATTTTTTGTAAGATTTGATTCTCTTCTCAGTTGGATTTTATTAAAAGCTTTCCTGAAATGATTTGTAAAATAAGTAGTTAAAGGCTGGATCTTTTTGTCGGAAAGAATAATGGAGATTCTAAATAATTGAGGCCTTATTGTGGACCAAGAAATAATTATATCTTGAAGTAGCTGAGTGAAAGACTATATAGCAGCTACCGGCCAGCCAAATTTTTTTGGTTAATCACCTAGGAGTCACACTCAGATATGTGTTTTTTTAATTTTTTGTCTACTAGATTGTATTACTTGTAAGCTTTTCTCCGTAGTCACCTATGATCAAATTCATTTTTCATGCTCATTAGGTCTCTAGTACCAAGCTTCACTTTGATTGTTGGCAGTGATCATTCATTCATGTAAAGTAGTATCACAGAAACAGGAACGGAAACGCAAACGGGATCGCAAAAAATAACGTAATTTCTGGTTTCCGAGAGGGAAACGGGAGATGTTAGTGTGTAGGAGTTTCCATGTTTATGATTTGCAAACTATTACTCATCGTCCAAAAAGTTTAAATAATTTAGCATCTGTTTGGGGTCAATATGAGGATGCTAATTTGTTTACTCCCTCCGGTTTTTTTAACTAGTCATTCTAGGATTTGGATCTTGGTTTTTTTTACTTGTCATTTTAGGTTATCAATGTAACTTTGACCATTTTTTTCCTAATATACCCTTGTATTAAGTAGGAAAGAGATTAAGTACCGATGATTATGAGTAATTATGAAGAAAGAGAAATTATTTATAAAGTATGAAGGATAAATTAGTCATTTGAATGCTATAATAAATGTTTTATTGGTTTTGATGAAAACTCTAGAATGACTAGTAAAAAAAACCAGAGGGAGTATTGTTTTAGTTGTCTAATATTGTTTTGACTGCCCTTGTTTTTACTAATTCAGTTATCATGCACGGAGGTTAGTAATATAATTTTCTTAACTTTTCCCTAATCAATTGTGGAAAATTTTTCAGTTTTAGGCTTAGGAATAAGATTTCAACTGCAGAAATAGTTCTCTTTTGGTTTAGAAACTTCTATTGCAACAATCTGTTTTTTTTATAAGAAATCGATTGTGACTGTGCAAGATTATGGGACATTAGAAGTGGAAAAATTGTTCAAACACTTGAAACCAAATCACCTGTTACAAGTGCTGAAGTGAGTCAGGATGGTCGCTACATAACTACAGCTGATGGTTCAACGGTTAAGTTTTGGGATGCAAATCAGTAAGTTGATTTTAAATTTAATTTATTTGTTTAACTGTGTAAATTTGTAGCCACCGACTAAGAAATGTCATATTTCTAGCTTTGGACTAGTAAAAAGCTACAATATGCCATGTAATGTGGAATCGGCTTCATTGGAACCGAAATATGGAAATAAATTTGTTGCTGGTGGAGAAGACATGTGGATCCATATACTCGATTTCCATTCAGGAGAAGAGATCGGTATGTTATGTTCAACTGTTTATCATCTTAGGTAACAGAAAAAAAATATTTGGGTAGAACTTGTTCTATAGCGTTTCTACCCTATGCTGAATAATTTTCTGAAACCAATATTTCAAAAATATTCTCCGTGAAAGATTGATGCTTTTTTGCCATCAAAATGACAGCTTTTCTCGAAACCATTTTTCGATCAAGTATCGGTCTTGCGCAGCTAGCTCCTCAAATTGGTTGTCTTTATGCACTTTGATGCATAGTTGCCAAAGGCGCGCCTTAGGCTCCAGGCTCATTAGGCTCCAGCCTCATCGCCTAGGCGCCTGCCTACCAGGCTCCTCACGTTCAATAGGCGTGCACCTGGATTCATCAGGCTCTAGGCGCGCCTAATACCAAAATTAGTTTTTTTTAGGTGAAATGTAATGATTTAGGTAAATTAGACTTTAGAATTAGAGTTTAGAAATTAAGAAACAAATTATGGAAGAAAAATTAGGGGGAAAATATTACTTATGAAAACTTCTCTCCTAAATGATAAGTAAATGACAATAAAATAGTAATAAAAATATTAATTATAATTAAATGATAAGTCCATCTTGGTTTTCAAAAAAAAATGATAAGTCCATCTTAGATGAAAAAATTATCATTTTAATTGATTTGAACACATAAGATAATAAATTGATGAACCTTATTTTTTTCTCATGATTTTAACACTTGGCATTATTTATAAGTTTTTTTAGTTGGTGCGCCTTGCACCTGCGCCTAAAGTGCGCCTGCACCTGCGCCTAAAGTGCGCCTGCACCTTGTGCCTGGGCTCCAGGACCCCTTGCCCCTTGACAACTATGCTTTGATGTATAATTTGGCTAAGTATGCTGATATTTTCATTTCTCATGTTCTTGGGTAGGATGCAACAAAGGGCACCATGGTCCGGTTCACTGTGTTCGGTTTTCACCAGGAGGAGAATCTTATGCTTCGGGATCGGAGGATGGAACGATCAGAATATGGCAGACAAGTAACGAGGAAAATGATGCAGTAGCGGAAAATGGACCAAGTGGAAAAGTGAAGGCATCAACTGATGATCTTGCCCATAAGGTGGAAGGTATCCATTTAAGTAAAGAAGGGAAGGCAATAGATGCCTAGGCGACAATGGCTTTTAATTTGGTCTATAGATTTTTTGAATTTCAGCTCTCTGTTAGTGTGAAGATATAGGCATGAACCTGCGTCTTTTTGATGATTCTGCTGAAATAAAAATGGACTCATGTTTTTTTTTTTTGACATTCTATGGCTTCAAATTGTTTCTCGAGTTTCATTCTACCGCGCTTATGTCAATTAATAGTTTAAACTTGATCTACAAGTAAATTCGACTTATCAAACAAATCAAATTTGCTCACGAGAACTTGTATCTGATTATAGTTTAGTCACTTCCTCTTAGAAATTTGTTGGTAGCTGTCACCAAATTATACAACAAAATTAGGCAAATAGATGACACGTATGCATCCATTATTTTTCGGGTACACTTGCTAATCATGGTATAAATAGAACATCCCTCCATTTTGTTTGTAGTGTCTAAGGTTGTTCATCAAAACCAATGCATAATCAAAAAGCAACGTCCGTAAAACAAAAACATAACGGAGAAACAAGAAACAAAAATGAATTGATAGCTTGATTCAAATCAGAAATTGGTCGAATCAAGAAAAGGAAGGAATAAACAAGAGAGAAATCAGAAGAAGCATGAACAAAAATTCCAGAATAACAATAGAAAGAATGTAAAGAAGTTACAGCAATTTCAAAAAAACAAATTGCAAAACGCTAATTAAGGACCAAAAGAGTAGATAATTTTTAAAACTTCACTCTTCAGCAACCAAAAATAGTAATTATCGTGAAGTATAGGGGCCAAAGTGAATAATTGTAACAAGTAATGGATCAAAGTAAGTCTTTTGCTTTCTATATTTGGCAGAGCGTAGGGCCGCCTCGTACAGACAGGACTTACATTATCCATTCGAAAGCCACGTGCAATTTGTAACAAAATATAAGGGTATTTCCGTCCAATCGTCATTATAAAGACAATTCCATTCTTGTGGTTTAGATCGACACTTTCTTGCTCTGCGTCCTTGGCTCGTTTTCTCTCATTCTCGATTTCGACTTGTCTTCCCTTTCGAAACCCTAAATTTTTGGGCGGGAAAATGTCGGGCAAAGGAGCCAAAGGTTTGATTACCGGAAAATCCACTGCTAACAACAAGGATAAAGACAAGAAAAAGCCCGTTTCGCGCTCTTCTCGAGCTGGTCTCCAGGTCCTCATCTCTCTCTTGCATTTCCGTTACTTGACTCATTGTTTTTTGAATTTTTTTGATGGAGTTTATATGCCTGATTGAATGTTTCGTATAGGAAATTTTGATTCGGAACCAATGTAATTTTTTGTTGAGATGCTTGAGGATGAACTTTTTGTTTGACTCTTCATCCTCAAATAGAGGCTTAATACATACTTAGCCCTCAACCTGGTAAGTTTTATCACTTGAGTCCTGTGTACACCGCAGCCCTTCAGCACCATGTGCACATGATTGGAGAGAAGAAAATAAAAAATTAAAAATCTTTAAAAAGTCAAATCAATCACAAGTGAGATGTAATACTGAGAGCTGCAGGGAACACTTTCAGGGGCTTGGTAAAGACATCTGTAAGTTGGCGGCGCAAGTGATAAAACTTGTCGAGCTTCAGGGGCTAAGTATGCATTAAGCCATAAATGAATGAATAATTTCCATAGAAGCATGATTTGTTGTTATAAGTTTTTTGCTTCTACTTTGATGTCGGCATAGTTGACTAATGTGAATTCAAATCGCTCAAGTAGTTAGATTATATGAGTGTTTTTCATAAGTGGGTCCTTGTTGAATTGGGGAATGCTGGTAAAATAAGTCTGAAAAAAGGGAGTTGGTGATTTTAGCTGCAAGGAATCCCTTGATATTAAATCCTAGTAATGCTAGAAACATTTAAAGGTTAAAGCGATATTTTTTTTGGTGTTTATTTATTACACAGAGTTGTTGTGTTATAAGTTGCTTTACACTTTAGTCGCGGATTGCATAGTTCTTCTTAACTAGTCGTGTAATTAATATGATTCATGAGTGTTGTAGTTAACCTCAAAAAGATTTATTGATAAACACCTTTCAATGGCGGGTCTTTGTCTGCAGTAGGCAGCATTGTCTGTATTTTGATATGCTTCAAGTAATTATTTGACATTAGCGACTCTTGACATTTTTGTAGTTGAAGAATTTGACATTACCTTGTGGGGTGGAAAATTGATGACACATAACTCCTATTTCATGGCCTCTGTTTGTTGATCTGCTTACATTACATGTCAAAGTAGTAGAGACTTGTACTTTGTCTATAGTGTAAGATGTCTTTAGTGAATAGGTGCTTTTGTAGTTTATGAGGAGTCCTCCTTAGTTGCTTAAGCTAGAGATGTGTGTTTCATTCTGGTTTCTTAATTATCTTATATGTTATTCTCCATCCTATTAAATAGAGTACTATTGATCCTTGATTTTCGATATGCCCACTGGGTTGCAATCTGTTGAACATGAACTCATGCTATCATAACTTGTACGAATGACTAGTTCTTCAGTTTAGTTTCTGAGAATAGCTTAAGAGTTGTCCATAGGAAAAGCTGGAGATAATTAAAGAAAAACATAAACCATATATACAAATCAAGGTGGTTATTAGTGTTATGGGATAATGTTAGCCTCTCTTCCTCTATGCATGAATATGAGCATGATGGACAACGTACAATAGGCTAGGTAGGTATTTTGCTTCAGGCGAATGATTACACAAGTATAGAAATGAATTATATGAGAATTTGATGCAGTTTAGATCAGAGAGATTTCGAGAATGGCATTGGTTTCCCTCTCAACCAAACCTCATTGTCGTGATACTTGGAATGATTAAAAGGGGCTTTTTGAAATTGCATTTTAATTGTTTAGGGAATGAAATTTGCTTCGCTAGAACTCTATGGCTGAGAGTATGAGCAGTTAACAGAGAGGGTTAAACTAGTGGGAGGAACTTTGGAACACTTTTTTTTATGCTGCTTAGGCTGTAGACAATGGATAAGATATGCATTTATCATCAAAAAACTGTAATACACATTAAGCTGATTCTGGTAACAGTCCTCGAGGGTTTCAAGTAAGATGAGTGAAAAAGATAAACTCCATACTCAAGATATAGGCAGATTATTTAATTGTGGTTTCTCACATAAGAGGTTGCCTCATGGAAAGCAACTGCACATCTTATTAAAAATCAATGCATATGGTATAATCTCCTGCTTTTATATCCACTTGGAGACTGGTTTATTCAATTCCTTTTGATTACATTATTAATTAGTTTTGTTGAATTATTTTAAACCTGTCGTGCAGTTTCCAGTTGGTCGGGTCCACCGTCTATTAAAGACGAGGGTATCTGCAAATGGTAGAGTTGGAGCAACAGCTGCTGTATACACAGCAGCAATACTGGAGTATTTGACTGCAGAAGTATTGGAGTTGGCAGGCAATGCCAGCAAAGATCTGAAGGTCAAACGTATTACACCGAGGCATTTGCAGCTTGCAATTAGAGGGGATGAAGAGCTCGATACCCTCATCAAAGGAACTATTGCTGGAGGCGGAGTTATCCCGCACATTCACAAATCGTTGATTAACAAATCATCCAAGGAGTAAAATCACAGTCTGTCTTTCCTTTCCTATGTGTTTGTACTTTAAGAGCTGTTAGAATGTATGAGATATTAGGAACCCAACCGATTTGACAATCCTTATCTGAGTAGTGAAGTTTGACTTGATTGCTGCTTTAATGTCCTTTTTAATGTTATCTTCATCTCTATATTATTCATCCAGGGAGTATCTGTTTTTCGATATGGTATGCATGGATGGTCCATTCTTCTAGAAAAAAACAGAAGCAATTTTCTCATCTTTGCGACTGTATATGGAATTAAAGAAAAAAATGTCGAAAATATTCGGTAGTATGTTAAATCATTACTAGCCGTTCTGTGTAATGATACAGAGTAATTGTTAATCTATATGTTTTGTTTGTTGTGTCATTTGATTTTTGGGTAATGGACTAAAGCCAAGAGAGCTCTTTTATTGTGAAGTCATAAATAGTTATTGCAACTTCACTTTAAAGTCAAGTCTCTCTGCAGTTATAGGGGTAAGGCTGCCTTGTTAGGCATTGGATCTTGTTTTGCACCGGGGTAGTGTTGTGGTTAAGTCATTTGCACCTCTTTAGACATCGGGGTAATATTGTTATGTCATTTGGTGGGATCTTACAAAACAAAACAATATAATCATAACAATAAACCCCAGACAAGGCTTGGTAATCGGAACAAGAACACCAATAATACCCTAAACAAGAGACCCCATTACCAGTCTCTCCTCTAGAGTACATTGCTTTTTCAAAAAGAATAAAACCTACAACAGATACATAAAACCTACAATAAGTTAACGAAAAAGAAAACGTATCATTCGTTCCTATTGATTCTCCAAATCGGGTCTCGACAACAATCTGCTTAAGAAGGGTATCATAGCTGCAAGTAATGCCTTGGGGCATTCCTCGTGTGGTAGATGCCCACATCCAGATATGGCAACCACTCTCTGCATCAATATTACGCACCCGATTATTATCTCATGCAAGAACTCTTCCCTTATGCAAGGATGATATTACTTGTACCGTTTAAGGTTTATGTCAAGCTAAACACAAATTTTCTATTTGGCTAAAAATATCTTTACCCTCTTCAACTTGGAACAAATGGCCTATGCCTCTATGAACTTTTCAAAGTTTCTAACCCCCTGAACTTAGTAAAAGTCCATCAGTTCCCCCTCTCACACCCGAACCCCACATGTCAGCTTCTGATTGGAGAGGGAAAAATCAGTAAAATGACATCTGTGGAAAGTCAAACCAACTAGAAATTGGCACATGATATTTAGGGGTTAAACTTGTGCACTTTTGCCAATTTCAAGGAGCTAAGATAAACTTTGAAAAGTTAAAGGGGAAGTAGGCCATTTCGAGAACCACCAATTCGGCAAAGATACATGCCCATAACAGTGATTTGATGTCAAGCATTTAACTAATATCAAAGTCAGTAAAAGGAACTGGTTTTCTTTCAAGTACAAATAAATCAAGTGAGGCTGTGGAATAGGAAGGAAAAAGAACTCACAGAATTTACAAGTTTACAAGCCATGGCTTGAGCTGACTTAAGAGGAACAAGGGCGTCTTCTGCACCTGCTACTACTAAAACAGGCATGTCTTCTACTGACTTCAACAAGGAAGCAGCAATTTGCTGCGGAATGATCGTTTCACATGAAAGTTTACCTATCTCATGTATTGCCTCGTCCCAACCCTCTGCATATAGTGGGGCCTGATTCCCAACAACAACAAATATCAAGATACTGGAATTTACTTGTCAAACAGTAAACTATTTGAAATCTTCATGCATTATTTTAACTGACATAAACGTACCTTATAGAGATTTAAAGTTTCGGCAGTTAGCTTGGTAGAATCATACCATGCACGTCTATTCACTACTTGAACAATTTCAGTTCGAAGTAGAGGGCGAACCAGATGCTTCTTCCCTAGTGAAGTGCGTAAGAGTATCCTAGCAAAGGCAGGAACAACCTCTCTTGACAAACTCACATTTAACAATACCAATGCTTTTACCTTCACCTGAGTGATGAAGAAAATATTCACACTATATTAGACACTTCACATAAAATGAGCCTTCTGTCATTAATTTGTACAGAAATTTTAACATAAATATATGAATATCCACTTGCTACTAAAACATAAAAACATGTCAATCATAAATACCAAAAGGACACAGAATCGATTCATATTTCTTAAAGTTCTCTATTTTACTACAACCTTTGAAAGGTTACGATGAATCAGATTGACAGCAAACACAGCAAGCAGGCATAAAATCAGCACATAAGAATGTGTGCCCCAAAATGTGCTGCCTGCCCAAGAAGCCATCATAACAATGATTATCTGATATAATCCACTGTATAACAGAGTGATAGGCATATTCTTTTTAGTTGTTCAACTTTCCCTTTCCAAGTCTTCTAATTATATTTTATATACATCTAAGCTACATAGCATAATTCCAGTGGTTGTGGTGACATGCTAAGAAAAAAAGCAATATACTAACATTAGAATTTACTGATGTTCGAAGTTTTTGTGAAGCCATAAGAGCAAGTAAGCCGCCATCATCATGTCCAACAAGCACCACTGAAGAGAACCCCATCTCAGAACAGAAGGCAAGAAGCAAGTCAACCTGTAAACAATAAATCATATAGATTTCAAAATAAACAATCACAAAGTCCTAGTATAAGGTGAAAAGAAGTACTAAAAACATTGTGGCAAAGAAGCCAGCATCACAGATGAAGAAATCAACATAAAACTGTTAATGAGATTAAACTTGTCATAATTCACTTCCTGGAATAAATTTAACACTTTTCAAAAGATTAAAAAACTACTTTCAGTCGTATGCCTGTGTCTTCCTTTTCTTTCATCTCTACATATCTGGTTTGTTTAACAATAAAGCATGATAACCAATTATTTAAATCCCATTCTCCAATTGTGATTTGTATAATGTAACATGTTACCTGAGTTTGAAGCTTATAAGGATTCGGCAATTCTTTATCTTCCCAGTCCTTCCGGCGAAGCCGAGAAGTTAATCCCCAACCAGGCCGGTCAAAAGCAGCAACTCTGCAACCAACCTGCCGTGCAAGAGGTCCCATTACTTGTCTCCATGAGAAGATTCCTCCTCCAAAACCATGAACAAGAACAATGCCAGATTGACCAATTTCTTCTGCTTCTATATCAAAATATAAGGAATTCACATTATTCATTTGCTTCTCTTCAGCAGCATCATCTAAACTTAAGACAGGAATTTCTTCAGAAAGAACAGGGGAAGCTGGAGAAGTATCCAATAAAGGAGCATATAAAGAAGAGCTGTGAAATTGATTGCTATAACTCCTATGCAAATTATTTTCAGCTTTCAATAACACACTGTATGGTTGCCTTTCAATTTTTGTTCTTCCTGCTGTCATCCTAGGTGAGCCACAGCTAGGAGAATCGAGAAAAGTAGTGGAAGATAAAGATCGACGTGGAGAACCAGGCAAGCAAAGCTTGTAGTGGAGTGTAAGCCCTTGGCATGTCATGAACAAGCTGTCTATGTCAGCAAGCAATCTGATTGGGAGTTCCCCTTCATCATCGGCTGATCCAAAGGGCTTTCGCCTCATTTCACCGTCACTTTTTGGGGTTCTTCCAGCAGTGGGAGTGGGGGATCGTGGCACCTTCTGGAAACCAGAGAAAACATTTTTGCAAGACAGGACCTGTAAATTTAGCAAAGTAGAATCAGTGGTGTTGTGCCCTAAAATTTCCAACAAACTATGGCCAGCAAAAAAAATTCTAACTTAACTGCAAAACCTAAACCAAAAGAAGCAGTTAAGAAGCAAGAACAGTTATTTTACTTTTCACCTCATAAAAGGTTGGTACAAAATTAGCTAAAACATCAAAGAAAAGGGGATAGGAGTATAAGACACCACATAGTGCAAATGCCAGCAAATTTGAAGCAAAAAAACAAATGAACCACGACATAACTTACAGCTTCAGGATCAACCCGGTGGAACAAAAGCTTTCTCCGAGCTCTGCAGCTTGTTCTGTAAGCAATGACTGTGTGACCAAGTGCAAATACTACTGATGATAGAAATAAGACAGGCATGCCCCAAGACTTCTTCAAATGGAGCTTTTGCCTTGAATGTGGAAATGAAGCTCCAGCCTCAATTTGAGAATTTACACTGAATACACAAGCCTTTACTGAGAGCAGAAGAACCGAAACAACTGAACAGAGTGTAACCGTTCCAAGGTAAGGACCGTGTGAGAGAGCAGGAGCATCACACATTAAATAAACACCTGCAATCAACACAAGCCATCCGCTAAACAATTAGCCCTTCCACCCCTAAACATGAAACTTAGGAGATTCGAAGGCATACAGGTTCAACTTTATAACTATGTCTTCATGTACTGAAAAACTCAATAAACTATAACATTACATCTTAATTTACTGAATATTAGGACGAATATATCACTTCAATATGGGAGTTCTAATGAATTTAAGGGACTGTTTCCTTAATTCTTGACGCCATAACGGCAATCTACAGTCAGAAATTCAGTGCCTCCGTACTCTTTGCAACCAAAAAAGCAAAAAAATCGTAACATTTATAAAAAACACAGAAACCAGAGAAACAAAAAGGACAGATATCTTCTTAGTTCGTTACTAAGTACAAAATGGTAAAATTAAGCCAAGCACGTTAAAAAACTTTACTCACTGCAAATGGAACTTTTTCCTGCCGCAAGAAATCAATAAATCGATAAAATCTCACCTCGATCAATTAAACCCCAAACAACAGCTTAAAGAAACTCTCTACAATCAAACCAAAAAATAAATGCAAAGAAATTGAATGCAATAGATTCGTCCGGATGAAATCAACAAATAAATAAATAAAAAATTTCAAGAAACCGAAATAAAATTTGCAAACAGGAACGTACAGATGATGATAACAGATCTGATAACCGAAACCAGAGGAATATCCGTCAACGAGCTCTTGAAGGCATATTTATGCAAATGCTCCTTAAATCCGTAGCACGTCAAACACGTAAAACTAGAAACCAACACGAACGGCAACAAAACATCTCCAATCGCCACCAGCACCGGCAAAGACGAAACCAGCAGCGACGCTACCATCGCCACCATAAAAATAACCGTCCTCACACACCTCCGCAACTTATCCAAAACCAACAAACATCCCCTAGCCGGCGCCATGGCGTCACTACGCAAGTACTACAGTCCGTACGATCCAAACAGCACTATATCTATATAAATGTATATAGAAACAGCAATGAATTAAGAATTTCCAACTGGAAAAGGAAACAAACACAGATTCTTTTCCGAACTAGTTAAATTTATGTAGGACTTGAAACCCTAGCGGATTGGAGAAACGGAAGATTCTGATCGGGAGACGATTTATCGGCCATGACAGACGGATCAATCTCTCCGGCGACGGGAGGACAGAAGAGTAATTTCAGAAAAAGGGTAACGGAAGAGGATGGAACGATCCGAGGCCTAGAGAAACGGCAGAATCGCTAGGGTTACAATGGCTGAAGAGAAAGATAGAAAGCCTTCAATCTTTCTTCTTTGAAAATCAGCCCTATATGTGCTGTGTTTTTTCTTGTGCGTATCTGTTGAGTTGTTTTTGAATGTTTGCTATTCTCTCTCTTCCCACTACTTTCTCTCTCTACAACGTCTTTTTCTTCACAACGTTATTAAAGTAACTATTATTTATAAGGTGATTTCCGCAGTTACTTTGGATAGTAACACTTGTTTTCCCCATATTCACTCTTTAATTATGTATGAAATAATGATTATTTTTTAGAAAATAAAGTAATTATAAATAATTACAGTTTAAACTTTTAAGGTTTGACCTTTTAAAAAATATTTTAATGAAATTTTTTAAAAATAATGTATGTGGTATAAAAAATTAATAAACAAAGGTTAACTATGATGTCTGTTTTTAAAAATTAATTTTTTTTAATGCTATATCCAATATTTTAAAAAAATTAAACATTCATATATTTTAATTATATTATTTAAGAATTATATATTAATATTTGAATAAATTTTTAAATTAATTTTATTAATTTTATAATTTTTTAAAATTATTATTAATTTTTAATTTAAAAAATAATTATATTTATCAAGAAAATTATCAAATTTAGTATTGTATTTTTATTAACTATATATGCAAAATTAATGTACGATTACCTTTCAAATGTGGTTTTAAAATTTTTAAAATCTTTTTGGCCTAATACATCTAGACCCCTATATAGTTGTTTCGAAAAGCCCTTCGGCCCCTTGAACTTACAAAAGACCTCCTTAACCCCCTCAACTTATTAAAGTGGACCTTATAAACCCTTGAATTTGTTAAAAGTTAACCCTGTAGCCCCTTGATGCTGATATGTCAAGTATTATTTTTCTAGAGATTGAATCTAAGATTGTTACATCAAAGATTGAATCAAAGATTGAATTACCATAACAAAACTGGGTATGTTACCATGAAGGGGCTTTGAGGTTCACTTTTACCAAGTTTAAGGGACTATAAGGTCCACCTTAATAAGTTCGGGGGCTATAAGGTCAACTTTAACAAGCTCAGGGGGTTAAGAGAACCTTTTGTAAGTTCATGGAGTTGAAGGATTTTTAAGGACAACTATAGGGATCTAAATATATTAAGCCAATCTTTTTCATCAAGATTTAAAACCATATACACTCATTTAAAAAAAATCATAATAACCTACTTTTTATAAAATTGTAAAACGACATTATATATTTTTGAACGATGAAGGGATAAATAAATTTTAGTGACCATATAAAACACCTTGTATTAAACAAGTAGTATTTATAACTATATTAGTAATAAGAAAATTATTTTTAAGTAATGATTAGGCCATTTTCTTTTTAACTTATATTTAATTTAGTTCAGTTCAGTGTAATTTAATACTGTATATATATAAATTATACTAAAATAAGTTTAGTTTAATTTAATTCAATTTAATTCAGTTTAATACTATTATTTATAAGTTAAAAATAACATGACCTTAATTAAAGAAATTAACGGTGAAAATTTTATCTCACAAGTAGGTGATTCCACAACCTTTTCTTTTCATTTTTATAATTATATAGGTTACAGTTTCTTTTATTTGTATAAGTTAATTTTTTTCAGTTAAAAAAAATTTTTAATTTTTTATTTAGACAGATTAAAATTAGTTTTAATGTAAATTTATAAGCTAATTTAAATTTGATATGAACTTAATTTATTTTCTAAGACGACAAGGTGTTAGTTTCAATTGTTTTTTTTTATTTCCATGTTAGTTTAACGTGAATTTTCAGTATAAAATATTACATGATCTGTAGAACATTGAAGTATAAAACATTAAATAATTCATAAAACTTGTAAAATAAAATCTAATCATCTGCAACTCTTATGGGCATGCTCGCACCGGCATCGACATTTAATTTTATCCGTCAATCAAATTTTTATAAATTTCGAGATAAGTTTCTCCATCCTCTGGTAAATATTGTGGGAAGAAACTTTTAGTCTCAACCATCTTGTTGTTTGAAATTGTGACATTAATGTAATAAATTTAATCTTAATCATTAAAATAAGGATTTATTTTATGATGACTTTATTTTTTTATTATATTATTATTATTATTAAATTAAAATTTATTTTATTAATTTAATAATAATAAAGAATAAAATAACTTTTACTTTATAAAAAATAAATTTATACTAGCCTTCACCTAAATTAAGACATCAACCATATAACAGAAATTCAATTTCGCAAAATAAAAAAAAGGAGAAAAAAAGACTCAAACTTCCTAGAACTGTAAGAACATTTATTGAATGTGATTTAATTTAGTCATGTAGTATGGGTTCATTTATTTCATAAAGTGTATATTTTCATTTTTTAATATTACCTTATTTTTCCAAAATTTTCTACAATTTTAATGTGAATAATATTTTTAAAATTATATTTTCATTTTTTTCTATCTGATTCACCGAAGCTTTACTCCAATTAAATTTAGATCCAATCCGGGTCACGCATTTGGCTGTGGTGGATGAGCCTCCCAATAAGAATTTTCTATATTCACTAAGACTCAAACTCAAAACCTTACTTAAATGATATAAAATCGCTTACCACTTCCAACCACCCTTATTTTTTTATTTCAAGACACCACAAAGTACAAACTACAAAGGGTCCAAAAAGACAAGAATGACCCGTGACCGTTAAGAGAGTGGGGGGAGAAATATATAGGAATTTAGGAGATCGTGGTCGGGACCAAGTAACTCAAACCAGGGTAACGTCACCATCCCACCAACCTGCCTCTCTGCCACGTCGCAACTACTCCCCAACTGGCCCCACTTTGTCTCTTTTTTTTTAATTTAATTCAACAACTTGGGTCACTCAAATTTTGTTATGTTCACTCACATTTTTTAGCCAGGTTAAACTGAATTTTGAGTTTAAAAATTATGGTTCGACACCTGATAATTTCATTAGCAAATGTGTATTTTAACAAGCTCATTTTATTTTATCCACAAATAGTAATATTCAATTCTATATATGTACATCAATGTTTTAAAAATCGTTTGACGGTGGTTGGGTGGTTAGATCCATCGAAAGTTCAGGTAGGAATTAATCGTGGCAAGTCGTATTTATATTTTTTTTAATTTATTAATATATATTAATACATTAATATAATTAATTGAACTAAAATTTTATAGTGTTTTGAAAAATCCTGCCTAAGACTACCTAGCCCTGCCTAGGACCACCTTGGATCGTATAAATCGATCAACTATCTACGACCGCCCGACTACCTAAAATCAAGACGGTATGAAAAATTCTGCCTAGGCGATCATCTAGCCACATTTTTGAAACATGAATTAATATTTATTTGTGATAAATAATATCAAATTTAGTATTCAATAATTTTAATGTTACATATTCATAACATTATTCATTTATTACATGAACGAGTTAAATAAAAAATATTATATATTTTACATATAAAAATATGTATTATTTTTATTAAAATCAATAAGTGAAGAGTTGTATATTTGACCTCCGCAATCTATAAAATTATTAAAAAATGTCAATTATTACTAAAAGTGTTATTAAGCCATTACTAAAATTTTATTTTTAATATTTGAAGTGGATTGATTTCCATGAATTTTAATTGATCTCGTTTATGAACTTATTTACAAATCGAATATTCTCATAAGCTTTTAGGTCGAGTACGGGTATATGTTCAAGCTTCACTCGTAAGAAAATATATATATTAATGAATAACTCATTTATAGTAAGCAACTAGGTTCATTACAAAACTATCTACAGCTGGACCTGGCCCTAATTCTTCCCCACTTCGGCTTTTGCTTGTCTTCCAAATTTATTCATCATACTCTTTGGTTATTTTCATATTTATATACAAATGTTGATTTTTAACATCACCTAACCATTAGAATAAAGAGCCGTCTTACACATTTTTAGTGTTGTCTAAATATATAATGTATGGATTTTTAACCGTAAGCTTAATTATTACTCCCTCTATTTTTAAAAGTTTATTAGGTCTTTTTGCTCTTTTTACTTTTTTAAAAGTTTGTCGCTTTAAAATATCAATTCACTTTATCATACTTTTTTTCTAATTTATCTTGTATTAATTGTGAGAGAGATAATTGATTATAAATAGTAGTTGAGAAGAAATGGAATTTTAATATTATAAAATATTAAAATATAAATGATAAATTAGTTATTTTGACAATGTAATAAATATTTAATTAGTTTCGATGATTCAATTAGAGTGATAAAATTTTAAAAATTAAGGAAGTATGAAAATATATGTTTCAAAGTCAGTTAGAGTTTTTTAAAGTTTATAACAGACCCCATTTAGCAAAACTGCTGCGGTTGTTGTTACTATTGCGGTTTGCTGTTGCTGTTTCTTATTGCGGTTTGTTGTTGTTGTTTCTAACTAATTTATATTTAGTGTTTGGTAAAAATATAAATCACGGTTGCGGTTATAAATATGAATTTCTAAAATGAACATATTTTAAATAAATTAGTAAATTAATAATAATGAATAAAATTTTAAAATAAAATAAATAACAAATGTAAATTAACCAATTTCAAATTGAATTCTTTTATTGAATTATAATAAAAAAACTAAAACAAAATAAATAAAACTACCCTTAATTAATCAAATTTCAAATTTTTATTAAACGTTGTTTAAAGAGTATTTAAATAATTATATATCAATTCATAAAAAGAGCACGCTAAAAGTAGTATTTTAATGTAGTTTGAAAAAATAAATAAATCTCTTATAAAAAGGAATTCAGTATGAATTTTAAATTTTATTAAAGATTAATTATTTTTTAAAAAAAAAAAGTTATCTACCAAATAGGGCAAAGTTAAAATTATATTGACTAATGCCTATAATGAAATAGCCACTCCTATAAAAAAAGAAAGAAAAAAAGAAATAGCCACTGAATTGATCGGTATATATAATATAAAAGGGGAAAATGGACAATAAAATAGGAAGTATTGGAAATGGTGAAGGTGTAGAAAATGTAGGGCATAGAGTAGCTGTTTAGTTGAAACAAGAAAGATAGAATTATCAAATATGGGATCCAAAGACCCGCTCCTATTTTTGTCTTGTTCATTTCTGCGATATTGCAATTCAAGGTATACTCGTATTGTCTGTGAACTTTCGTTTTCTTTGTTTGCAGGCTGTGGAATTTTGTTAAGATGCTCTTTGCCCACCGTTAATACATACGTATTATATGTGCTAATGCATCTAAAAGTTTTATGAATTTAAGGTTATGTTATTTTCAACTTTTAAGAAATTGTATTGAACTGACATGAAATATATTTATTTCAGTGTAAAGTTATATGCATGCAATACTTATAGTTATAAGTATTAAACTAAATTTAATAGATTATAAGTTGAAAAGAATAAAACCCTTTAATATATTCGATACGTGTATATCTTTTTTAAAGTTAAATGATCTGAATCTCTGCATAGAAATTTTGTCTACTGTTTCAAGTATACAAGTTTCTTATTGTAAATTTGACATCTTGTTTATTCTATTAATATTTTTTTATAATTGATAGGATATATTACGAATGCACTCGTATACTAGTTTTTTAATTTGTACAATTGTATTTATATTAAATATAAAATAATTTTATCATATATCGAATGTGGCTCGAATCTAAAATTTTTAAAAATCACAAATTTAATATTAATCATTAGGTTAAAATATTCATGACAATCTACTGATATTCTATTATTTTTTTGACTAAATTTAACTGAATTTGTATAAACTTATAGGAGTAATTGTTTGGACTTAAAAATAAAACAAAATGTAACTAAATTTCAAATTCAAAAGAATACCACCTAGGTCCGTTAAGATTCTGTTATTTTCAATTTTTAAAAGCTGAACTGAATTAAAATTAGTTAAATTAAATTAAACTGAACTGAAGTTAGCTGAATTAAATTGAACTGAACTGTACTGAACTTATTTCAGTATAAATTTATAACTACGCGTAGCTGAATTAAATTAAACTGAACTGAACTGTATTAAATTTATTAATATAAATTTATAACTATGCATAACTAAACTGAACTAAATTAAACTGAACTAAACTAAAATAATTTAAATTAAACTAAATTATATTAAATTATAGTCCAAATAGAAGCGATACTTTTATCAAACGAGGTTAATTTGGTTGCAAGTGGGAGGGGTAGAGTAGGGAAATCATGTGATATCTATGGTATTCTACGCTCTATGATACGGCACTGCTCTACTGTACTGTGGATGTGTTGTTGTTTTCAAAGTTTCAACATTGTGCTGTGCCTGCTTATTACTTTTGTTTGCTTATAACTTCGACTATAACTAGTAACCAATTTCAACCTTTCAGTTCCTATTCAAGTTTTTGTTTTACACCAATTTTTTATACACATGGTTTAATATATTTAGATCCTATAGTTATTTTTAAAAATACGTCAGCTTTAATAATTTATAAAAATTTCATATAACTCTCTCAATCAGTGGCGAAGCCACATACATTTATGTGTGATTCTTAAATCTCACTTTCTCTGATAATGGTATAAATTTATTAGTATATTGTATTTGAATTCCACTAAAAAATATAATTGGATTCCATATTAATATTAAAATTACTCATATATTTAAAAAAAAAAGTAAAATTTTCTGATAAATGTCTAAATGAATCTATAATTTTTTTCTACTGCTATTCATTTAAAATTTATTGTTCTTGCATTTATAATCTAATAGTATTTTCTGAAAATTTTATGATATATATACATATGGACACCATATTAAGAATTTCTTGGATCCGCCACTGCCCTCAGCTTGTTAAAGTGGACCTTATAGCCCCATGAATATATTAAAAGTGAACCTCATGGCTCATTGCTGCTGATATGTCTTGTATTATTTTTCAAGGTATTGAATCTAAGGGGGTGTTTCTCCAAACTTATAACTTTTACTTATAAGAAGATTTTAACTTATAAGTTCGAGTGTATCTCCTTTTTTTAACTTAAAAGCTTCATATAAGGAAAAAAGTAAAAAGTAGCCCACGTTTCTCTTATAAGGAGCTTTTGACTTAAAAGAAAGTTTAGAGAAACACCCCCTAAGATGGTTTCGTCAATGATTGAGTCGAAGATTGATTTACCGGAATAAAATTGGACATGTTAGCATCAAGGGACTATGAGGTTCATTTTTACCAAGTTCAAGGGGTTATAAGGTTCAACTTCACTCTAGTCACTAGCCCTGCCTTCGGCATCCCCCTCCTCGAGGTTAAGGTAACGACTTCGGGCATGACCAGCTCCCATAGTGTGTCGGGCGGTGTGTACAAGCCCCGGGAATGAATTCACCGCCGTATAGCTGACCGGCGATTACTAGCGATTCCACCTTAACAAGCTCAGAGACTATAAAGTTAACTTTATTAAGCTCGGGGAAGTTATATAAAACCTTTGTAAGTTAATGGGCTGATAAATTTTTAAAGACAACTATATGGGGTCCAAATGAATTAGACCATGCAGATAATGTAAATTTATACTAGTGTGGGAGATGATCCATGTTAACCTTTTACATATTTATTTTTGGTAAATTTACAATGTAACAAAGTTACAAATGCAAAATTACTACTGTTTTAACAATTAAATATTTTTTATCAAAAAAATATTAAATATTTTATAAATAAAAATTTATTAACAACAACCAATTGCAACAATAACAGTTAACCCTTAATTCAAATGAGTATTCTCTTAAAATTAAATAAATATTTTTTAATAACCATTAATTTTAAATTTTAATATAATTATTTAAAATTTTTTTATTTTACTCTTATTTAATATAATATTAAAAATAATAAAAAATAAAGAAGATTAATAATTTTTTTAAAAATAATTAATGTTAGAAATATTTAATCATTCTCTTAAATATTTTTTTAGTATTCACAAATTTATTAAAAGTGACGCTAAAAAGATTTGGTGGGAGTAATAATTTTTTTAAAAAAAGCGAGAGTTGCGGCTTTGTAGCAGATCTTGAAATTTTCTTAGAAAATAAAAGAGCCAATGGGAACAAAAAGCCAAATAACAGTAAAACGTCCTGTCGTTTAGTGAAAGGATAAATTTATTTAATATTTCATGTCTTATTTATTTTATTTTATTTTTTACTTTTTGCCTGCATGCGTAAATTTGCTCCGCCCCTTCCGGCGGCCTCAATCTTCATCCCATGCTTCTGCTTCTTTTTAGGAATATTCACTTTTCTTTTCTTCCTTTTTTTTTCCTTCTAAACGATAAAAGCCAGATTAAAGTATATCTAGACTCCCTTCTTTTGATCTATAATTTAATATAGTTCAGTTTACTACAGTTTAATATATTATATTATAATTTAATTCAGTACAGTTCAGTGCAGTCTAGTTTAATCTAGCTATGTTTAATTATAAATTTACACTGAAATAAGTTTATTTTAGGTCAGTTTAACTCATTTCAATTGAATTCAGTTCAACCAACTTCAGTTTCATTTTTAGAATTTGAAAATAACATAACCTTACGAAGTCACATGTAGTTATAATTTTGATCTCCGCGGAGTTAAGACATACTCCTTAGGAGTATTTTTTTAAGCCTTAAATAATTAACTTTTAGAGTTTAGCTAGCTATTTTAGACTTTGATTAAAAGTCTTTGAATCTAATTATAAAATAAAATATAATTTAACGATAAACTAAAATGAACATTAATTATATTCAATCGTTTTAAGAAAAATGAAACAAAAAAAATAAATGAGTAAAACAATTAAAAATTTTAATTTATACTATTATATTATGGTTTACTGAAAAGATAATTAGAGTTTTCTATAAAAAAATAACATTTATTTTTATTTCGTATACGTAATAATTTTGAAAAAAAACAAAAAAATTTGAGCTCATCCTGACTATGGCCCTAAGTGGTGGCACCCACTGCACCACCATCAAAGCCGGCCTTGACTTAAACTTGCTTTAGATATATGGCAGTTTGAGATTACTTTTTCATTCTGCTTTTTCGAAAAGCTCCATTTCAAGTTTTTATAAGTTGTCGTCCCAAGAGTTCTCGAAATCTATAGCAAATAATTCTAAATTAATTATGGCAAAGGCTTGGCCTAGTGGTTGAGCCTTGAAGCTGCGATCTCAGAGGTCACAAGTTCGAGTCTACAAATGGGTGAGGATATATGTTATTTTTCTTTGTTATTATTGTAAGCCCAATAAGACAAATTATCATTAACTCGACAACTTTTATCACTTGGCGCCACCAACTTTCACAAGTATGTACCCGCCCCCTCAAACTTTGGCAAAAGTTTTCACACCAGTGCCTCAGTGCCACATATCACCTTGTGATTGGTTTTATTTTTTAAAGATTTCAAATTTTTTATTTTCCTCTCTCCATGACCCAGGGCACTGAGGGAGCTGCAGTGAACACTTTTACGAAGTTTAAGGATGGTAAGGATATCTATAAATTGAAAGCGTCAAATAATAAAAATTATCAAATTGAGAGAGTTAAATATGTATTAAGCGAATATTCATAAGTAAAACTTTTCATAAAGACATCTATAACAATAATTCCAAACACCCCCGCAATATCCAAATTTTAAGGCAAATTGGAATATGATAACATGCGAGAAAATAAAGGTCAACGGACCGAGCAAACCTAGAACCAAATTGAGATGCACAATTTTGTGTATTACACTATGATTTATGAAGATCTTGTACTAGTTTGTGTGGGTGTCGTTCTTATTTATTATTTTTATTCACCAAATTTGTTTTTTAAGGACCAAATCTAATTAATATATAACACCTGTGTTATATAATTATGCAAACTTCATGACCATTTTGTTTTTTTTCTTACCATTTGATTAAATTTCCTCTCACTAGTAAAATATATAAATATTTTTATGATTATTATGTATGAATTAAGTTTTACTTAGGTCCTTCTCTTAGACTATATTTTAGTTCAGTTCAGTTTACTTTAATTTAGTTTAGCTATGCGTGGTTATAAATTTATACCAAAATAAGTTCAATTCAGTTCAGTTTAGTTTAACCAACTTTATATCAGTTCAGTTTAGTTCATAAAATTACAGTTCAAAAGAACATGACCTTAGTCTTATTTTGAATAACATAAAATTTAATCTAAATTCATAATAAATTTGCAAGATGCATTCAACATTATCTTCTACCCTTTTGAGTTTTATTTTGTTGCCCGTTTGGTTCGCCGGGAGCTTTGTTCCGACTACATCCAGATCCGACCCGGGTTTACCCTTTGAGTTAGCAAATGAAAAAGCGCATTTTTTGGTTGCCCATCAGATTTACCGAAGCTTTGCTCCGATTACATCTAAATCCGATCCGAATCGCGATTTTGCTTTAAAATGCATCCAGTATTCTCATGCTACCAATTTCTATTTTTTTGGTTAAATATCTTTTTTTATAAAGAAGAAACATTTTAATCTTTAAGGAACATACGGCTTGAATCCAAGACCCCCGGTTTATTTCTCTATTTTGAGAGGAAGCTGTGGCCACGTAATGGTTTTTGGTTAAATATCTTAACACATCAAGAATATGAAAGAGCAAAATAGTAAAGGAAAAAACTGAGGTATTAACTGTAACAGACAACAGGAAAAAGTGAAGAAGAAAAGAAAAAGGATAAACTGGTAATAAAAAAGTAGAAATAAATTATTAGGTCTGGTGTTTTTCTTCTCTCAATCAATCTGCAATAGTGTACACTTATGCAGATTCCTTTACTGGGAATATCACTCAAAGTAATCAACATAGATTCCATTTCTCCATGAAGTGCTATAATACTAATACAATTAATGACTTGTCTGGTTTATATGTAGTAGCTTGTAATTGGTAAAAAAAATATTCTTGAAAATTAAAATGAAAAAAGCCAGCTGTTTTGAAAAATTTTCAGTACACAGTAACAACTCACAAGTATTCTAATTATTATATTTCTGATTGCCTTTCCTTCAATCATTTCATATTTTCTGGACTTTCTTTTTTTCTGGTGTACAGGTGTATGGGTCTCAATTATTTTGTTTGATAATTACTTTAGTGTCAAAAACTAATAATTGTAATGCATGTATTTTTCTCATCTTTATAATGAATCCAACTGATTATATGTAGTATATCAGTCTAATGTTCAAGATTATGATGATTATTAATGGATATATTAATGCTTATGTTACTGTATAAATCTTTAACATTCCATCACTCTTATATTTCAAACACTGAAAAGAAATGTATATTTGTTTGCATTAATAATAATAACAATAACCATCATCATATTTTAAGTTGATAATGTTTTTAGTTAAGTTCACTTTAAGTTTGGTCATCTTTAAATATTACAATCGAGTTTAATATATAGTTATTTTTAAATTGTGAAATTGCGCTTATATTAAATAGAAAGAAAATCTCTACTCATTCCAGATGTAGTTTGAACTGAAATTTTTAAAAGCTATATGTTCAGTCTTACCACGAGGCTCAAACTTCACCATAATTTTAATCCATAGTTATTACAAACAAATAATTGTTTTATATATGTTGTTGATAGTTTCCCGATGTTATAAAGAATTAACTTTTTAGCTTTGAAACAACTAAAACTTTTGTTTGACATAGAAAAAAGAAACATATATTGCACACACTGTATCTAAGGCATAAAAATTGAAGTTAATAGGCAATATGGAAACATAGCTGAGGAATATGAAAACAAAATGAGTTGTAAACAATTAAAGTTAGTTAGCAATAAGCTTCTCTGTTTGGACAATGTTGTTTATAATTCAGTCCAAGAGACCCTACCAAATTGGACAGAGTTTCATTTGAACCTTTTTGGCTTGCCATGTGGAACATTATTGGATTACAATATTATATACCTCATTCCTCAAGTTTTTCAAATTTTAAACTCCATACCAACCCCAAGAATTCTTCCAATATTTACGTCTCCCTCCAAACAGGGTGGAAAAGGAAAATAATAATAATAAAAGAAAGATTATATGTACCCCCAGTTACATATCTTTTTATACTTATTTTATTGAATTTCCTATCACAAGGTTATAAATTGAGCTTGTTGAGGTGGAGAATGTTAATTTCGTGTTTTTCAAAAAAAAAAAAGAATGTGAACTTCATATTCCCCAATTATCCGTTTAAAATAACTAAAATTTATTTATTTTGTTAAATCAACTTAAAACTAAAACAATATCCCTATCCATACTTGAAAAAATAATAGTTTAACATATATATATATATATATATATATATATATATTGAAAAATAGTAACAACACTTTATGGTTAATACTAGTTCAATTTAAAACACTAATTATTAATTTATTAATGATGTGGAGCATCGAATTTAGGTCTGTTTTATTTATTTGGTAGTGATACGAGAAAATTTAAAAATGATATGTCTTATTATTGGATAAACAAATATCCTACATTGACTAGAAGGGATGAGATTTTATGACTTATAAGTGTGAACCAATATCCCCTACAACATGAGACCTTTTGGGAATAAAGCCCAATAGTAAAATCATAAGGGTTTAGGAACACAATGGATAATATCGTACCATGTGTAGGGATATGTGGTGTCCATGGTGCTTCCGCATGCCGCAACAATTGGTACCAGAGCCAGGGCCATGCCCCGAGGTTAGCCGCGAAGTGGATGGATCCCAGAAGAATCGAACAAAAAGTGGCAGTGCCAGTTTAATCACCGGATATCCGTGAAACCACTTGTGCTTTATGTAAGGCTCGTATCCTCCATCACATTAGAGTGGGAAAAAGATGCGTTGACGACAGATGGTTGATTGGTCGAGTTGGGGGCTCAACGGATCTTTGTTCGAGGGGAAAATGTTGGACAAACAAATATCTCACATTGGCTATAAGGGATGAGATTCTATGATATATAAGTGTGAACCAATATCCCCAATGGTATGAGGCCTTTTGGGAATAAAGCCCAATAGCAAAACCATGAAGGCTTAGGCCTAAAGTGAACAATATTATACCATGTGTGGGGATATGTGGCGTCCATAGTACTTCCACGTACCGCAACACTTATATTTTAATATTTTATTGCGATTGTTTTTTTTATTTAATGATCTTTAGAATTTAATGTTTGTATTTATTGTAAATTCAAAATATATTTTTATTGGCTTCAAAGATGTTTTGGGTTGAGAATGTTATTCCCTTCATGGTAAGGAACAGGGGTTAAACACTCCCCATATCCACTTTGCGAGGATTCTTATCGGGGATTTCACCGTCTTCATCGGATGCAAGAAATTTACACCCCACTTTCAACCCTGTTTTTCAATTTCTTTATCATACCATGTGTCATGAATAAAAAAAATGAATGAGAATCCTAAGTTATGATACTTAAGTGGAGACAACAAATATATATTATGTGAAGCTTTAATTTACAATTTTAAGGGATAAAAAGTAGAGCTGATTGAAACAAAAGATATGAGAATTTAGTGGTCCCTTTTCAGAGTTTGCATCCTCACAGCCTACCCCTCAGAGTGGAATTTATCCGCAACTCTTATTATATCTCAACCAAATTTATTTATCCTTAGAATAAACGAAACAGAAAA
The DNA here is from genome assembly GCA_947683365.1 of Euphorbia pulcherrima. NCBI lineage: Eukaryota > Viridiplantae > Streptophyta > Magnoliopsida > Malpighiales > Euphorbiaceae > Euphorbia > Euphorbia pulcherrima. Next base: position 15,478,008 of record CANTUS010000016.1, read on the forward strand.
CCTAGCTTCAAGCTTTAAACTTTATATAGGCCCAATGTTTCATTTTCTTATATATTTGTATATTATTATATTCAATCAAATAGAGAAAAACTGTGTAAATATATTGAAAAACAAAGGTCTATTTTTTGGAGCAAACACAATAACCAAATTTACTTACAACTTTAATAGAGCGGCAAAATTGAAAATTATCGAAGAATTGAGCTGTTGGAAAATATCATAATTTTGGAGTCTTGAAGGCAAAATTGAAAAGTCTCGAAGAATTGAGCATTTACTTACAACTTTAATAGGCTTGGTTTAGTGATTGAGTCTTAAAGCTATGATCTTAGAGGTCGCAGGTTCGAGTCCACACTCAAACAGATGGAATAATAATTTTTCTTTATTATTATTATAAGTGTATATGAGAAAAAAAAATTAAATAAAAAACACGGTGTAACGTCAATCAAACTTGTAGTCATAAAAGATGAAGAATCATCTTATCTTTATCCACTAGTGTCATGTTCAAAGATGATAACATTTTTTTTTTTTTGATCAATCAAAGATGATAACATTAGTGGAAGGTCTACAAAGCAAAGCTATATGAAATCAAATTCAAGTAACATAAACAAATATGGACAAGTGATTGCGTTGGATTTGATTTTGAAGTGATGTGAAAGATTTTTGTCCTCTTGCCTTCAAGTTTGTTCAAATGTTTGCATCACTTGTTTGGTCGGAAATGGGACATTTTATAAAGCTTCTTAATTTTTCATAATAAATTTTAGCTACTCTATTTTTTTTTGCTATATTTTTAAAATTATAAATAAATGAATGGAACTAAACTGATATCGTGAATACACTGGGATGATACTTTGTAAGATATAAAGGGTGTTAAATTGACCTGATCGGAAGTCCGGAAGCTAACTCCAATATCTAAGTTAAGATATTGATAAGGAACGCAATGTATGAGTAAAAAATAAAAGAAATATATAAAAATTGCAGAATTGTGTTGTGAAAAATGCTTTGGTATAACGGTATGGATGTGGGATCATGCTTTAACGGGAATTGGTTCAATTCTTGGTGATGTTTTTTTATTTGCTCTAACACATTTTATTTTATTTTCAATCTCTTAAAGTATTTAATAAAAAATTAAAAATAAATTTAATTATTTTACTTACATAAAAATATCTATATTAACATGAAAATATAATTTATTCTGTATTAAAATTAGATATAGTTTTTAATTATCTTTTATTAGTTTTATCTCACAAAACACTCAATGTAAATAAAGAATTAACAAGAGCTTTAAATATTTATTATTTTACAGTTGATTAGTAGTGATTTCATTTTAACTTTTATAGTAAGTTTTTTTCTCGATTTATTATTATTTTAAACCTATATTAGGTGTGACTGATTTGTTAAACATATTATTTTTATTTCATAAGCAATCAATATTGGTATTTAATTTTTGTGTCACTTCTTTAATTACAATTTATAATGTGAAAATTAATATAATATATTGAGTATAAGAATTTGTGATATAGTTTTGTATTTAAAAGCACAATAAATAATATTTTAATGGTTTCAATATATATCTTCGAGTATCTAGTACCGTGTTTTATTCAAAGTCATTGTATTCTTATATCTTTCTAAAATATCAATGTTCAATAAAATTGAGAATGTGATTTTAGATAAAAATTTTCATAAAAAATTGATTGAATTTTCTTTCAAAAAATACTAGGATAAACAGAATTTCAGATGATAATATCATATTCTAGAAAACATATGTATGCAAAATTTTACTATTTTTTATTACTTTTTACATTTTAGTGAAATATAAATTTTCTTGGTGAAATTTTTTTAACATACTTTTATTCAATAAGGGCCTTATTTCATTTTTTGCTCGTGGCCTCGAAATTTTACAAAATGACCCTGCCTTTAATGAGTGATTGAATGAGCTCAACTCAGATAGTGGACTTTAAAAACTCATCGTATTTAATGATACCAAAACTTAATTTATTTTAATTTAAATTATATTTTTTGAATTAAATGAATTTTAATTTATAAACAACAACTTTTAGAAAAAAAAATCTTGAAAAGAATGTAAGTAGTCATTTTTGGCTTCTATTAATTATATTATATAGGATCATCTTATCAACATAATTTATGTATGGATCCACTTATTTGGATTTTTAAGAATCGTAAAATAAAAATAAATAAAATAAGAGACTTTATTACACCTTGTAGTACCAGTAATTAGGTAGAACCTTAGAACCACACTCGATGTTTTTGTTTATTACTGCAGTTTTTTCAAAACAGTCATCTTTATTGCCATATAAGCTATGTTATGTTTCATAAGTTATATTTATTTCAGTTATGGTATTTTTGTAAATGCAAAAAAATGAAAGTTTTTTAGATTTTAAAATCAAACAATCTCCTCTGCTAGTTATTAATTATGAAAAAAAAAGGATGTTGTCGTTTGGTTGAGCGTTAATAATTTTTTAACTCGACCAGCTAATTATCTCATTTTATTTTTCGGTCAGCTCATATTTGACTATTCTCGATTATTTTCATTTTTTCAACAAATTAATTGAAAATTTATTTTTTTACTACTTTAGTAGTACTCATCATTTTTCAATAGAGAGAGCTTGAAAAATGAATTTCTCTACAACTTTGATTGTACATTTGTAAGGTATAAAAAAGATGGCAAATATGAATTAATAATTTGAAAATTGCAGTTTGTGTTGCAGGCAGGCCTTGTTTGGAAAGGCAAGTAGCAATTCCCATTTTTATGCACATTCTTTTCATCTTTTTACTTGTAGTAGGTGAATGAAAGATATTTTCCAAATCAAAAGAATGTTTTTTAGAAAATTAAATCTTTAATTAAAAATTATATAAGTATTTTCATGGAAGAATTATTATAGTGATTAGGTGTAGACATTTTCATGGGTTGAGTACGATGTTGTGCTCAAGGAAAACATTGCCTTACCGCGGATGTTGCGATATGATACAAGTGAATCCTATATAATAGCGAATGACTGTTAAACTTAATAATTTAAAATTTTGAATTGAATTTGATATCAAAGACAAAAGATGTGTTTGGAAATATTTTCTTTAAAGTGATTTAATTTATTTTAAATCATTTTTTATATATTTTAAATTTTATATATAAAATTATTTTAAATGAATTAAACTTCTTGAAAAAGAATGTTTTGGTGAGGAAAAATATATCATTCACTTAGTTTTTATTATCCTCGAGACCAGGTTCGAAATCTTAACAATTATAATTATTTGCACCGTATCCTTGTTTGATAAGTTTTTATATTAGGATAAAACACAATTTATTTTTCGCTATAAATTTTATGGAATGATATTAGCGTAAAGAATTAGTATCTATTAAACAAACGGTTTGAAATCAAAGAATATTGGGAAACATTCTATGTCTATTAAAACTTATAATAACAACGAAGATAAATAAGATTGGAATAACAAGTGCATACCAACAAACGCCCTGCTGTTTTTAACTTATATTCAGTTAAGTTCAATTTAATTCAATACTGTGTACATTTAAATTTATACTGAAATAAATTTAACTCAATTCAACACTGCTACTTATAAATTAAAAAAAAGAGAACCTAAATGTAAATAAAATTATTTCAAATGAAGTCATAAATATTATAAAAAAAATATCACCTATGGGCCTTCTTTTAGGCAAATATGTGAAAAAGGCCCTGAAATCTAGTTATTGAGTAATAGTAGATAGTAGTATAAAAAGAAAAACTCATACATTCTCTATGCAATAATTGAAAGGGGACTCGCATTCCACCAGCTACTATCCACCTATTAGTTGGACGGATTTGTTAAGCTTCATAATAAAAATGTTTGCACAAATTCGATCTAAACCACATCAAAAATTATTTAGACTTAGACTGAGCTGTACCGAATTTGGAACATTTATCTTAAACCTAACTCAAACCTATACATAAAATATAACTATTCCTTTTATTTTTCTCACTAGATTATAGTAAAAAAAAAAAGACTAGAACAACAATATATATACAAAAAGATGAACCACAGCATATAACTAAATCAAATGTACAATACACAAACACATTATTTTTAACATATCTATACAACAACAACAACGTTATCCCAATGGATCCCGCACAAATGGGGTAAGGGGAGATCGGGTGTACGCAACCTTACCCTTATAATTATAGAGAGGTTATTTCCAATTGATCCGAGATTTTTAAATATTATATAAATTATAAAAAAGCTTAAATATATATTCGTCTCATCATATTCAAGCCTATATTTTTACACTGCCAAATACATAAAAAGCCATCGTAAACTTAGTTTACATAGCTTATTGCCTCCCTAATTTTCAAAATGACCTATTACCTCCCCCATCTTAACAATTATTCTCCTGTTACCCGCCCCATCTTTCAGAAGATTCTATTACCTCTCTCATTTATGCCCCTTCAACTCACTGTCATGTTAGCTTTGAGCGAATAATAGGAGCATGATTGTCAAGTTAAAGAAAATAACAGATCCTTTTAAAAATTGGGGAGACATTTATAAAAAAGAAAGTTGAGGGAGACAATACGGCATTTGAACCAAGTTTACGATTTTCATTTTTTTATATATATATTTGACCTTTTAACGCAAACACCAAATTCAAATCCAATGCATAGGATCTACAATTCTACGTATTATCAGTGTGCTCCGGCCCAATTAAGTAACAATAGAAACCCAGAACTTCAGAATGGGCCTGGGCCGAGCCATCCTAAAACAAGACAACTTATCAAACGGTGGGGTCTGGAGGACCCCACCAGGAGTCAGTCCACCAACTCCACCAACCCACTTCCGGCCATATTCAGCCGCGGTTGGTGAAATTCTCTTTTCTCTTTTTTCATTTCCCCCTCTTTTAAACAACTCCCCTCCCTCACCTCTCCTCTTCCAATCCCTCCCATGGCTTCCGATCCGCCCCAGCAGCACCCCGAAACGCCTCCGAATTTCTGGGGCCACATGCCGGAGGAGGAGTATTACGCGTCGCAGGGCGTCACTAATTCCAAATCCTACTTCGAGACCCCCAACGGCAAGCTGTTTACGCAGGCTTTCTTGCCCCTGGATAAGACCGTCAAAGGCTCCGTTTACATGTCTCACGGGTACGGATCTGATACCGGCTGGCTGTTTCAGAAGATCTGTATTAATTATGCTACCTGGGGCTATGCTGTCTTCGCCGCGGATCTTCTCGGCCACGGCAGATCCGACGGTCTCCGTTGCTACTTGGGTAACACTTCTTTTCCTTTTCCTATGCCTGTTACGGTTACCGTTACAGTTTTTTGTTAAATTAAATTCTGGCAGATTACTTATAATTTTGTTAACGTATTAACCGGTTTGTCATGTTATTTCAATATATTTGATTTCTATATTTTACACAATTTTAGCAGTCAACTAGGAATTTTAGAATTTCAAGATCAATACTAGTTCATTTCAAAATGAAAAAGCATCTAAAATAGAAAAGGCTTAAGTTTAAGTAATTAACTTAACTACATCGTAGGTTATAATCTTAATATATTCGAATCAGATTAATCAAATGTTTGTAGCAGCGATATCGAAACTGGATTGGATATCGAACCAACTAAGGCAATGATCCATAGTTTTAATGGTTCAATGACATTTAACTGTGGTTTAATCTTGGTTTCATAGTAGTTTAACTGGGTTTTTTTTATTTAAGTGATCATTTCGATCCGATTTTAATAACATTGGTTTTCAGAATTGCCTATTTAGTTTATTCAATTATAGTACATTGTATTGTACGAAATATTTGATACTTGCAATCAATTCTAACATGGAACAACATAATAATAGAAATATAAAATTTTCTTAATTTTTTTTTGATGTTTTCTGGTTTGTCACTCAACTATATCCAAGTCTATCCTAATAAAGTTTGTACCCGAAAAAAATATCTATCCAAAAAAGTTTAGAAGACTTAGGCCAATTTGGCTAAGTTTCTGTAGCTTTTCTGAAAAGATTCATTTTTAAGCTTTTACTGAAAGCCGCAGAAAATCCCTAATTAATTAGTACAAAAGATCAAAATGTGTTGTTCAAAGTTAAAATACGTAGTTCTATTAAAAGTTTGTAAGACCAATTTATTTTAACCGGAACTTAAAAAGTTGGGTCTTACCAACATTATTTCCCTTTCTTTATCTGCAATTGTCCTTTGATCTTATTCTCGACAGGAATTCAATTCATCATATAATATAAAAAAAGACTTGGATTATCTAACTAAGATGGTAAGGTAAAGTTCAATGATTGAAATTTGATTTCAGTGCGGACTCTGTGAACCACTAAAACTCAATCTGAATTAATATAAATGGTTGGATTCATTGAAATGTACATTTTTTTTTTATTTACAATTCTTAATATGGGTCAATGGTAATAGGTGATATGGAGAAAGTAGCAGCCACATCACTATCGTTCTTCAAGCACACGCGATACAGCGAACCATACAAGAATCTACCTGCCTTCCTATTCGGCGAATCAATGGGCGGATTAGCCACAATGCTAATGTACTTCCAATCAGAGCCCGACATGTGGACGGGCCTAATATTCTCGGCCCCACTCTTCGTAATCCCCGAGCCAATGAAACCCAGCAAACTCCATCTCTTCATGTACGGCCTCCTCTTTGGGTACGCCGACACGTGGGCCGCCATGCCGGACAACAAAATGGTAGGCAAAGCAATCAAAGACCCAGAGAAGCTCAAAATCATAGCATCAAACCCTAGGAGGTACACGGGGAAGCCTAGGGTGGGGACCATGAGGGAAATCGCTAGGGTGTGCCAGTATGTACAGGATAATTTCTTGAAAGTAACAGCGCCGTTTTTGACTGTGCATGGGACGGCCGATGGGGTCACATGCCCTACATCGTCACAACTGTTGTACGAGAAGGCGTCGAGTGAGGACAAGAGCTTGAAGATTTACGAGGGGATGTATCATTCGTTGATACAGGGCGAGCCAGATGAGAATGCTAATATTGTTTTGAAAGATATGAGGGATTGGATTGATGAGAGAGTGGCTAGGTATGGTCCTAAAATTGGTTAATTGTTGGTTTGAGTTTAATTAATTGTGGAGAATTTGTGCATTGTACCACTTTAAACTATAATTATAATAATAAGTATTATTATAAGCTCTTTTTTTTTCGCTTTGTGTATTGTATTCAAGAAATGGTGGGTATTACGGGTGAATCGTGAGCAATGTTCTATAAAGCTGTAGGTGCTAGTTAAGCGTTTAGGCCTTCGGGGTCTAGGCAAGGATTAATTAGGGCATAGACGGATTTGTATTTTTTAATTTATTAATGTATATTAATACATTAATATAATTAATTCAATTAAAATTTTTTAGTGTTTTAAAAATTCTCACTTAGGCGGCTGTTTCGATTTATAAAATACAAAGCCCTGTTTAGCCCCGTCTGACTATTTAAAATCGTAGCAGTATTATAAAAATTTTTGCTTTAAAGACGCCTAGCTCGATTTTTAAAACATTGGCTGTGAGTTACATATATGACTCATGGAGGTGAACATATGAGAGATAGATAGTAATGACGTGATATAACTGTCAAATGCTCGGTAATTGCGTCTCTCTCATGCTAATTGGGCTAAAGGGCCTCTAGCCTATGCATATGTTAACCATAGAAATAAGGGTAAATTAGGGCAATACCCTATAGGAGATAGATATTTATAGAATAGAAATACATATTTAATAAAAAATACTTTAAGGAACACTTATTTATAAAATATCACAATATAATAGATTAGGAATATATTTGAAATCGCTAATTTGTAGCTAACATCTCCCATACACAAACCACCTTCTGAAATTGGAAAATGACGCAACCCACCACCCCCCACAAAATCCGGCGATCTTCAACCCTTCTCATTCATCTCCAAAGCCGGCATCCGACCATCAAAATCGTCACCGCTTGAGTTCCGACTATCGACTGTGATTCCGTCTGCCGTCGACACCGTCACCGCGAGTTCTATTGCTTAATCCGACAGTCCTCCGACCTAATATCCAATAAAGAAGGGTTGAGTCGATAAAACCCATAAAACCGAAATTGATTCGGTCCGCCGGTGTTTCAAATCTGTCAATTTCACCGCTCAAATCATGCCGGTTTTCTTAGCCCGTCAAGCTCACCGTTCAAAACCCGAAAATTGGCAAAACATGGGTTTTTAGAAGTTTGTTAATGAGAAATGGGGCTTCGGAAAGGAGGGAAAAAAGGCCGATAATGGACCAAGGGAAGAGGAACTTCGATGAACCCGTTTTCAAGGCCACTGCTAAGGTATGTTGTTGTATATTGATATACGTTTGTTTTGTATATTGGAAAACCTAGCCCATCAATTTCACTAATATTGTGCTGTATACTACTGATATACAGTTGTATTGCTGATATAAAGTCTGGATGAAACTGTCTATTAGCAATATACAACAGAAATTATATTTTGTTAATAACTCAATTTGTATGCTATCATTACTGTCTGCAATTTGTATGCTGGTTTTACTTATATTTTGTACATGGAAACCAACTAATATACAACCATTGTAGTGCTATGATTTGTGGTGTATACTGCTGATATACAGATTCATTGGTGATATACAGTCTGGCAAGATAATGCCTATTAGCAATATACAGCAGAATCTATATGTTGTAAATAACTCAATTTGTATGATATCATCATTGTCTGTAATTTGTATGATGTCATCATTGTATGGATATACAAACTGATATTGTATTCTATTTTTGCAAAGCAAGAGAAAGAGGAAAGCAGGTGATATCAAAGAGGAAACCCCACTTTGGATAAGTCAGCTTGTATCACAAATTATATGCCAATTTTTCTTGTTTTTGTTATATCCGTATACGGCCATATAAAAGCGTATATCCTATTATCATGATTATGCTTCTAAAGTAGAGATCAATAACTGTGTTTGTTGTCATAATTTCAAGAAAAAAAACAAATTGTATATTGTATAGCATGCGTCTGTTGTATATTCAATCAATAACTGTGATTAGTGTATATCCATAAACAATTTGTTCCAATACGTATATACTGATAAGTCATTGATTTGAAGGCATCATAAACCTGTGTATCCGTTTAGAGGTTCCTACTTATGTTTTCTTTAACGGTTTTAAAATAGATAAATCATTTATAGAACACAAATTGAGTGTATATGGATATACAGTATCAGATATACATATTTAAGGTTTTGAATGCTTTCAAATAAAATATGTATATCCGTACGTGTTTTATTGTTAAACATGACTAACATAAATGACAGTTTTTTTAGTGAAACTGTATATAGCGAATACATAACTAAAAGGCATAATTAAAGGACAGTAATACAGAAACTGTATATATCTATGGACAGTAATACAATGAAACTGTATATAGATGATATACAGTGTAAATGATCGTTTTATTTTAAATATACACGGTATCCGATGAAATATGTTGATGCAGTTTTTATTTTTGGCAGCGATTGTGGCATCTTCGTGGTGATTGTGAGCGGACGACATTTGTAAAAACAATTTTCTCGCGGTGAAGTGACGATGAATACGTTAGAGAGAGAAAGGTAGAGTGAAATAGTAGTAGTAGAGAGAGAAAGTGGTGACATGAAGAAAGGGGAAAGGGAAATGGGATTATATAAAGGGAGAAAAGGGGGGGATTATATCAATACTTGTATATTGATATACACTTTGATGCCTTGGTATGTGGACCATCAATTCAACTTCTAAATTATATCACCAATTACCATTTGTGCTACATACTGCTGATATATAGATGCATTTGTGATATACAATCTGGACAGAAAATGCCTATTAGCAATATACAACAGAATCTATATATTGTAAATAACTCAATCTATATATTGTCATCACTGTCTGCAATTTATATGTTAGTCTTATATTTTGTACTTGGATACCAACTAATGTACAACCGTTGTAGTGTTATGATATATGTTGTATAATGCTGATATACAGATGTATTATTGATATACAGTTTGAATAGGAAATGCTTTTTAGCAATATACAGCAGACTCTATATGATGTCAATAACTCAATTTGTATGTTGTCATTACTTTTTGCAATTTGATACTGGTTTTACTCATGTTTTGTACATGGAAACTAACTAATATACAACCATTGGTGTGTTATGATTTGTGATGTATTATGCTGATATACAGATGTATTGTTGTTGTATAGTCTGTATAAAAAATGCCTATTAGCAATATATAACAGAAACTATATCACTGAAAATAACTCATCTGTAAATTGCTTATATCCCTTTTATTTGAAATGCGGAAACCAACTAATGTACATGACTCAAAATTCAATATGTATACCGAAAGTTGTATATTGATATACAATATTTATAATATTCATCTATACTCTACACTTTTAGCAAAAAGGGATCATGTTTGCTCAACATAGGGTTCTAGTATCGCCAGACATCAATACTATTTATGTGTACATAATATCTTTTATGGGCATGCACCTTTACTATACACCACTATCAAAAGGGTTTATTTTACCCACCCTAGGGTTTTAGTATTGTCATGCATCAATATTGTACATGCGTGCACAGTATAGATGCATGTCCCTAAAATATATTGTGCACACTTGTACAGTATTGATGTATGACAATACTAAAACCCTGGGGTGGGAAAACTGAACCCTTTTGGTAACGGTGTACAATATAATTGCTACCCCTAAAAGATGCTATACACACATGTATAGTATTGATGCATGATAATACTAAAACCCTAGGGTGGGCAAAATGAACCCTTTTGGTAATGGTGTACAATATAGGTGCATGCCCCTAAAAGATACTATGCACGCATGTACAGTATTGATGCAGAACAATACTAAAACCCTAGGGCGGGCAAAATGAACCCTTTTGGTAACGGTGTATAGTATAGGGCATGCCCCTAAAAGATACTTGCATGCATGAACAGTATTGATGTAAACAGTCTGTATATTGATATACATTTTTTGCATACTAAATGAATAAACTGTATACTATCAGACTGATATACGAAATGGATAAATTGTATACTATCAAACTGTATATTGGCAATATACGCGTTGCAGTATTTGTTATTAAAAAAATGATAGTGAAACTTGAAATCTGATGTAGCATTTAGTTACATAACAAAAGCTGCCATAATGTACTTGGACATATCCAGAATGTTGGTCCTAAAGGTACTCTTGAGATTTTGAAGAAGATGCACGATGCAAAAATAATGAGGGACTTGAGGATATACGGCCATACAAGCATTCCAGATGCTCATGTGCCGATCTGAAATAATTATCATGTCCTCCCTAGTACCAAATGTTTCTTTAAAATGGGCTATGAACCACAACCAAGACTCATCCTTATCATCATCTATAATGGCAAATGCTAAAGGGAATAGACTCTCTGCAAGTCAAGAAACAAAACAACTGTATATCAGTATGCATGTCAAACATAGGGGGATATCAAGAAAAAGCAAAGCATAAATTGTTTATAAACTCAAAATATATGCAACAGTATAAAAGTGTATATAATATACGGTTGTACATATACATAAAAGTGTATACAATATACAGTTTGTTCATATACAGCAGAGGTGGGGGAATCAGGCGTTGAAGGTGGATTTCTTGAAGTGACAAAATCGAAATTAGACAATACCCTTGACTAAAACTGAAACATAATTCAATTATGAAAAAAATTAAAAGAATCCCAAATCAGTAGAATAAAAAATCAGAAAATGGTCGCATACCACCATCGATTTTAGGAATCTCTCTTCCTTGCTGCTATAGCTGATCTCGATTGTAACCACTAAAATTGGGATTTTGTCTTCGCCAGAAAAGCGACTGTTGCTTTCGTCCATCGTCTCCCAAAAACCGACTAAACTAGGTTTTAATCACTGTTGTTTTCAAATTCCAATTCTGATGAGATAGAAATCCCAAACATGGAAGCTGTCAATCGAAATTTGGATTCTAATGAGATAGAAATCAGAAAAATGGAAGCCGTCAATCAAATTACAGATGCAATCGTTCTTTTGCAAATCATAAACGGAAGTAATCAATGAATTCAATAAAGGAAATAATCAAACTCAATAGGGAAATTGAGATAGGAAATCATAATTTGAATTTCTTAACCGATATGGAAGAAATCTGCCAATATCATGGCTACCTACAAAATCGGGATTCATATATTTTAAACGGTTAATGGGTATATAGGGGTAGTGGTAGTTAATAAATATGTTTGACAATACATGGATGTATAATAAATATGTTTGTAAAATGTGCATTTTAAGAATAAGTATGCCATTGGGGTGCATTTCCAACTATTTCCCTAAAAATAACGAAAATTATGGTAAATGCCCCCATTCAACTTTCATATTTAGTACATGCCCTCTTTTTAATTGTTGTTTATCATATACCCTTTTCAGAAATTGAATTCATTAATTATCCCATTATTTAAAATATGTTTCAGTATATTTTTCACAACTTAAGGTATATATATATTTTTCTAAATAAGGTATATTTTATTCAACTAATGTATATTTTTCATAAATAATATATATTTGATTACATATAATGATGATATTTAACTAAAGTCTATTTTATTCAGAAAAATGTATTTTTTCCAATATATATACCTAGTGAAATACTAAAAATGTGTACTTTCTCATATAAAATATTTAAAAAATTTAAATAAATGTATATCTATTATTTAGAATATCATATAAAACATATAAAAAATTTAAATAAATGTATATCCATTATTCAAAATAGAATTCATAAATACGGTTGAACATTGTTTTCAAAATTACACTAATAACACCGTTATTTTTCTCCACTTAGAGTTTTAGTATCGCATGCATCAAGACTGTTCATGCGTGCACAATATTTTTTAGGGGTAGGCATCTATACTGTACATCGTTAGCAAAAGGGTTCATTTTGCCCAACCTAGGGTTTATGTATCGTCATGCATAAATATGAACCCTTTTAATAACGATGTATATTTTTCATAAATAAGGTATATTTTATTCAACTAATGTATATTTTTCATAAATAATGTATATTTGATTACATATAATGATGATATTCAACTAAAGTATATTTTATCCAAAAAACTTATACTTTTTCCAATATATATACCTAGTGAAATACTGAAAATGTGTACTTTCTCATATAAAACATATAAAAAATTTAAATAAATGTATATCCATTATTCAAAATAGAATTCATAAATACGGTTGCACATTGTTTTCAAAATTACAATAATAACACTGTCATTTTTCTCTACTTAGAGTTTTAGTATCGTCATGCATCAAGACTGTTCATGCGTGCACAGTATCTTTTAAGGGTAGGCATCTATACTGTACACCGTTAGCAAAATGGTTTATTTTGCCCAACATAGGGTTTATGTATCATCATACATAAATAACAACTCTTTTGATCATGATGTACAGTTAGACGCCTACCACTAAAAAGATACTGTGCACGCATGGACAGTATTGATGCATGACAAAACTAAAACCCTAAGATGGGCAAAATGAACTCTTTTGGTAACGCTGTACAGTATAGGTACATACCCCTAAAAGATATTGTGCACGTATGAACAATATTGATGTTTGGCAATACTAAAACCCTAGGTTGAGCAAACATGAACCCTTTTTGCTAAAAGTGATGTCTGGCAATACTAAAACATTGCACAATAATTTATTAAATTTTCACCAAATAGTCATCATTGCTCTGCCCCCCTACTTCGGTCTCCCTCTTACCATGGTAGCACAAACGCATGACAATTCTTGCTCTGTGTACTTCTACAAGAAAAGCAGCATACAACATAGATTCAAAACAAATAAATACATATACAAATCAACACATATAAATGTGATTTATATGTATATTTTTGCAATATTAGGAATATGTCTCATAAACAAAACAAAAATAGTTATTTAAATATTTCATAAAGCAAAAAATTGTTAAAGAAAGTTAGGTGTATTTATAACCAAGTATATCTAAATATACACAAATATACTCATAAGCACATATACTAGTAATAGGCTAATTGCATCCTTATCCCCCTAAACTTGGCACAAAAAGTCTATGTCTCCCTTGAACTTTCAAAAGTTTCTCTCAGCCCCCTAAACTTGGCAAAAGTGTATCATTTTGCCCCTCGAATGCCGCTTGTAAGCTTCTAATTGGAAAGATAAAATAACATCTTTGAAAAGTCAAACCAATCAGAACATGACACGTGGCATTCAAGGGGCAAAATGATACAATTTTACCGAGTTCGGGGGGGCAAACCAATACATTTCTGCCAAGTTTAGGGGGTTGAGAGAAACTTTTGAAAGTTTATGGGGCAGTAGACTTTTTGTGCCAAGTTTAGGGGGGTAAATATGCATTTGGCCCTAGCAATATGTTATATGAATATTTTAGAAATATGTTTCTAATGTATATTTTTCTATTAATATGATGTATATTTTCTAAGGAATAAGCTCACATTCACTAATGATATTTTTAATGTATAATTTAGGCCCTGTTCTTTTCAACTTATAAGTAGCGGTACTGAACTGAACTGAACTTATTTCAGTGTAAATTTATATGTATGCAGTACTGAACTGAACTAAGCTAAACTAAACTAGACTGAATATAAGTTGAAAAGAACAGGGCCTTAATAAGGTATATAAGTAATAGAAGTGACTCATTTTAGTGTCAAAATCATATTAGCAAGAAATTCATAAGATAAGATATACATTCTTTTGTGAAAAAACATTTGTAATCTAATAGAAATCACAAACCAATACAACAATCAATCAAGAAATACCACTTTTTATGGAAGAAATAACTAAAGCCAAGTTAGATTAGTCGTAAAAAGTATATTTTAAATGACTCTTTCAAATGTATATATTCATAAAATATACCTTATTTGTTTAAATTGAGATTTTTTCATACGATACATTTCAATGTGATTTACATGTTCATTTCCATGTTTAATTACCTAAAATATAACCGATTTGAATAACGAAACTCAGAACCCCCGATTGTAATCTCTGCTTCAAACGATGATTGAAGAATTTTTTCCGATTAGATTTTTTTGTAACCGTGAGTGTTAAATGAGATGGTAACTGTTTATGAGTTATATTTTGAATTGGGGTATTAATTAAAGAAAAAGGGCATTTAGTGAATATAAATCCCAAATGGGGTATTTTATAAATTAGTAAACCCCAATTGCTAAATCTCTATTCTATATAGAGGTAATTACCTAAGATTCCGTAGAAATAAATAGATCTAAGTTCCAAATAAAAATAATACTATTTAGAGCAAGTCCAACCACGTTCCCTATTTTCCATATCTTAAACTCTATTTTACAGAATTTATAGCTTTTTTGCTCTAACCATCTTCCCTATTTTTCATTTATTATATTACATTCTATAAAAATAATAATATTCTATCATTATTATATTAATATTTTTACACCAATTCTATTATAATCAATCAATAAAATAATTAAAAAAATAAAAAATAATTTAATATTCATCCCCTGAAATAAAATTCCTCCAAGATTTCATATATATTTATGGTTGTATTTGCTCTAAGTGAAAATGCCTAATACCTTTCATTTCAATTTAAGTCCTACTCATGGGCTTAAAATCAGCTCATAGTTTTTTGACCCATAGTCCATACAAGAGTTTCATGTTACAGGGGTCTGGCAAATTGGTTAACCGGTAGTAAAATGAAAATTCCAAATCACACAAGTAAGAGGTGGCGTGTTAAATAAATAAAGGTGGCTGTTATTTTCCCCAAATAGCGATTAGATATTGGAAATCGAGCAACTTTTCTTTTTTCTCACCATGATCCACGAGCGGAATTTATACTCTGAGTATTTATAAATTTTTTCATGAGAATAATATAAATTTTTTATTGATGAGCTATATTTAGGACATCTTTTAGTATTGTTGTTTTTGTCGGTGAAGGTCCATAATGTATGAAAGTTCATGACCAGTCTGAACTGAAGTTCTCAAGACGTAGAGTTATAGAGATTTAATTTAAGATTTATATAAATATCCAAGTTCGATCCAACTAATATATACCATTATGCATATTATTATAAAATTTATGAATATAGGGTCAGTTTTATATTACTTTTTAAATTGTTATCTCAATAAGTTGCTCTAAAAAACTTTTAATATAATTACATATTTTGGCTTTGAACAACACATTTTGGTCATTTATATAAATTAATTAGAAACTGACTGATTTATTTTTTTTAAAATTAAATCTGTTGCAGCTTGAAAATGAAGCTTTTAAAGTAAAGAGTTTGGAAAAACAATCGCAAACTGGCTCATAATATATTTTAAGATAAATGATATGGTGGCTTTATTTTTCGTAAAATAAAAGTTATTCTACCCTTCATCGCCATTAAATTAATGAGGTAAAGCTTAATTCAGTGTATTTAATAATAAAACAAACTATTATATATTTTATTTTGTTGTATTTATTTTAGTTTATTATGAGAAGGGAAAATAATTGATCAAAAAAAAAGAGAAGGGAAAATAGACATGATCTTTAACGGATGACTTGTTACGGGTTTGAGATGATGAGTCCGTCTTGAATCCACATACGACCCCATTAAACCACATGAACCCTGGCTAATTAGCCTAGGAATATTCCAAGCTTTTCTGTGAACGGCGTCATATTATATGGAAGGTTGTTGGCGACTTGTAGGCATGGGATGGAGGCAATATTCATGCACTTGCATACCTAATTATCCATATTGGCAATTATTAGAAAGCCCAACTTGTATATGTCCATTTTTGAAAAAAAAAATTATTTTTAAATAAGTGTTATATTACGGTTTATAATGTATTTAGAGTAAGTTCAATTATATTTCTTATTTTTTATTTTCTATACTCTATTTTAGAGGATTTATAGTGTTTTTGCTCCAACTATCTTTCATATTTTTCATTCTTTATATTACATTCCTCAAAAATAATAATATTCTATTATTATTATATTAATTCTTTTATATCAATTATATTCTAATCAACTAATAAAATAATTAAAAAAATAAGAAATAAGAAATAAATAATAATATAATATTTATTTCGTAAAATAGGGTTTCCTATAGGAAATCCCATTTTAGGGATATACTATATAGGGAATGGTCCATTCCCTATTTTATAGTAATCCCTAAAATAGGGAATGGTTGGATTTGCTCTTATGTCCATCTTTTTCCCCTTTTACCCTTATTTACGTATTTATTGTAAAAAACGTGGAAAAAAGATGAAGAGGTAGCTTTAAGGGTATAATAGTATTTTTTTTTTGCCTTGTTAATGAAATATTGGTATGTGAGAAGGTGTATTAAAAAAAGAAGGGAATAACTTTTTGAATAAATTTCAAAAATATTACATGTGGTTTATCCATTTTACAAAAATGGTTTTCGTGAAATTTTTTATTTAAAATGATGCATGTGGTTTCAAAAGCTAATAAAAATATGCTTCCCAAGGTTACCCTTTCAAATGTGATTTTAAAATTTTTAGAAATATATTTTTATTAACTTTTGAAACCACAAACACTTATTTTAAAAGAAAAAATTTTATAAAGACCTGTTTTTAAAATAATTAAATCACAAAGTATATTTTTAAAATTTATGGAGAATTTTTTTTGTGGCAACATAAATTCTTAACCAAACAAAATATGCAATTGAGTATCCTTAATTGTACACACCCTTCTATGTTAATTACCTTGCACGCTCTGAGGATTTAGGGACTAAAGGCATGTTTTTTTTTTAATTTTTAAATGTTAAAATTAACTGTAATAAAGTGAGTTGAATTGTAGTGAAGTGAATTGAATTGAGTTGAACTCATTTTATTATAAATTTATGACTACACATAGATAAATTGGACTGAAGTTATTTAAACTAAATTAAAATGAACTAAACTGAATTAAATTAAATTGAATCAAAGAAAATAGGGCCTAAGTTGCATATATGTATTTTAAACTAACAATTTGAACAAATGAATACTAGTAATTATAGAGAGGAATCAAAGAGACATCAATTAGATAAGAAGTGAAAAATTAGACAAATGAGAAATTAGAATTCGTTGTTTAAATGAAAAATAGTGGTCCTCCAATATGGTATTGGTATTTAAGCAAATGCTCTTATTATATTATCTCCTTATATATATTTAGCTATTTAAACTTATTTTATAAAATTTACTGACTTTTAAACTTTTAAAATGACTTTATAGTTCTCTCAACTTTAAAAAGTATTCCATTCAGTTCCCTGAATGTCACATGTCAGATTTTGATTGGAGAAAAGAAAAAAAGAAAAATGACATTTTTAGAAAGTCAAACCTATCAGAAACTGACACGGACCGTTCAAAAAGCTAAATGAAACACTTTTTAAAAGTTAAAAGAGCTATAAATTTACTTTAAAAATTTAAAAAATATTATAATTTTTTAAATAAATTTAGATAACTGAATATACATTACATTATTAGAGACAAGTTCACCGTAAGTGGTGAGAAACAAGGTTTGCTAATTAATACGGATTCTTAATTTAATACAATCTCACATTTCATAAACATGGGATTTATCAGCTCACTTAGTTTGACTCCACTTTTTCCTTTCTTTTTATTATACGCACTAATTGCCACACTTAATTTTTACTCTAACTAACTAATTGTGATTATGCAAGTATATATTGAGTAATTTCTTAATGTTCCATTTCAAATATTAAACTCTAATTTTAAATGTTTAATTACGATTGTTAAAAATTATTATTAACAACAATATGTTATTAAGCTATTAAGGGGACTCTACATTTTTACAGCTACCTTCATTTTCCCTTAATAGAATAATTGTTTACATGGAGTTATATTTTCATTCGTGTGAGAATTAAAGTAGTTCATTTCACAATTTTATGAGCCCATAAATTTGAACTCATTAGAAAAAGCTATATCACGCGCTAAAAGAAAGCTCTAACACGGTATTAGAGCATAAATAATATATTAGCTCAATAATAGATTACAAGAAAAATAATAGCAGCAGAATAAAAAGATACGCAGATTTTTACGTGGAAACTCTAAATGAATTAGGGAAAAACTACGGGATCAACTCCGAATAATTCTTCCACTATGAAAATAATAGTAGGTACATCAAGAGATTACAAAATAGTGACACTCAAGTATTTCCCAAAATCTCACTATTTTCTCTCTTACCCAGCTCTTAGGAACCCTTTTCCTAAAGCTCTCTACACAGATTACATTTTTATCTGTGTTTCTTCTCTCTTATTTTCTACTCCGGTCTGCTCTTAAAATGAGCAAAACCCTCCTCTATTTATAGGAAATTCAAAACGCGTATGGTCGAATTGTGCACAGTAATTTTACTGTACACTTTTTGAAAAAACGTTCTGCCGACCTGCCTCTTTTTTTTATTTTATAATTTAAAATTGTGGGTCCCACAATAATGGAGGGATACCACACAATAAATCTCCCCCTCCCGACTACATTGTGGTACTCTCCATCTCGGTTACTTTGATGCACTGATCGAACTTTTCTTTTGGAACGACTTTTGTCAGCATATCAGCAGTATTATTATTTGTATGAATCTTCTGCAACTTGAACTCTTTTTCTTCAATGGCAAGTCTGAGCCAATGATATCTTACATCAATATGTTTCGTCCGTGCATGATACATAATATTTTTGCTCAAGTCTAGTCCACTTTGATATCACAATAAACTATATAGTCTTCTTATTGCACACCCAATTCTTCAAAGAATCGCTTTAACCAAAGCGTTTCCTTTCCTGCTTCTGTTGCTGCAACGTACTCTGCTTCAGTTGTTGATAATGAAACACACTTTTGTAACCGTGACTACCATGAAATAGCTCCCCCTGAGAATGTAAATAAGTAACATGATGTAGATTTTCTTTCATCAAGGTCACCAGCCATATCTGCATCTGTGTAACCAACAAGTGCTGGCTTTCCACCTCCAAATGTTAAACATAACTTTGAAGTTCCTCTTAGGTATCTAAAGATCCATTTAACTACTTCCCAATGTGTCTTTTGGGGATTTGACAGGAATTTACTCACAACTCCAACTGCATGAGCGATGTCTGGTCTCGTACACACCATTACATACATCAAACTCCCGACCACTGAAAAATATGGAACATTTGACATATCTTCTCTTTTTTTCTCTGTTGAAGGGTAGGATTTCTTACTCAACTTGAAATGAGCGGCAAGTGGAGTGCTAACTGATTTAGCATTCTTCATATTGAACCTTTCTAGAACCCGTTCAATATATTTTTCTTGCGATAACCACAGCCTATAGGACCTCCGATCTCGGGTAATCTCCATTCCAAGAATTCGCCTTGCCGGTCCCAAATCCTTCATGTCAAACACCTTAGACAAATCACACTTCAACTTATTAATCATTTTGGCATCTGCCCCAACGATTAGCATATCATCAACATATAAGAGAAGAATGATAAATTTTCCATCAGGGAATTTCTGGACATATACACATGGATCAGCTTCTGTCCTCCTGTATCCTTGATTTACCATGAAGGAATCAAACTTTTTATACCATTGTCGCGGAGCTTGTTTCAACCCATACAAACTTTTCTTCAAGCGACAAACCATGTCCTCTTTTCCCTTGACCTTGAAACCTTCTGGTTGTTCCATATAAATTTCTTCTTCTAAATCCCCATGCAAGAACGCGGTCTTTACATCAAGCTATTCTAACTCAAGGTTCAAGCTGGCTACAAGACCTAGCATAACTCGAATAGAACTCATTTTCACAACTGGTGAAAAAATCTCGTCAAAGTCGATACCTTTCTTTTGAGTGAAGCCTTTGATAACCAATCGAGCTTTGTATCTCACTAGGTCTCCATCATCTTTCTTCAGCTTGTACAACCATTTGTTCTTGAGTGTTCTCTTGCCTTTAGGAAGTTTCACCAGCTCGCACGTGTCATTCTTCTTCAAAGAATTCATCTCCTCCTGCATGGCCTTCATCCAACAATCTTTATCTTTACAAGATTGCACATCTTGGAAGCTTTCAGGCTCCCCCTCATCAGTGATTAAAATATAATCAGAACTGGAGTATTTTGTAGATGGTTGGCGTTCTATGATTGACCTCCTTAATTGAGGTTCTTCTTCTGGTAGAATGGGGTTCTCTGGCTCCCCCTGCTCAATACCCTCTTTATTCGTATCTTCATCTACAATCGTATCTTGATCCCTCACAACTGGCTCTTCTTCTCCATCTTGTTCTGATTGATGCATTCTTCTTTTTGTGGCATCATCTGATAGAATGCTCTCTGGTGTAATATCAATAGCACCGTCATTTGTAGATCTTTCACTGATGATATCATTCTCATGAAATATAAGAAAGTATCTTCTTCCTCCAATGGATTCTGTATCCATGGGACCACAAACGTCAGAGTGTATCAACTCTAACTTATTATTTCTCCTTCTAGAGCTTTTCTGAAATGAAACTCGATGTTGCTTCCTAAATAAATAATGATCACACGGGTTAATTTTTCCTTTGGCTAATGGGATGAGGGACTTCTTAGCCAGTATATTCAACCCTTTATCACAAACATGCGCCAGTCGCCTATGCCACAAATTTGGTGAAGCATCATCTCCAATTGTATTCAATTGACCCGCACATATTGTTGCGTGCGTTTTGTATAGTGAGCAACACAATCTTCCTTTTGCCACCATGAATGATCCTTTGGTGAGTTTTCAATTTCCATCGCCTGTATGATTGTGATAACCTTCCTTGTCCAATACAGTAACAGATAACAAGTTCACCGAAGATCTGGAACTTGTCGCACATTTTTAAGTGTTAGTATGCATCTGACACTTGTCTTCACGCAGATATCGCCGATTCCCACCATTTGTGAGACACTATTATTTCCCATTTTAATAGTACCATAATTGCCTGCTTTATAGGTTGAGAAGTATTCCCTTTTTGGAACACAGTGGTATGAGGCACCATAATCTACAATCCACTCGGTATCTGCATGACAACAATCTGCATCATGAGATACTAAAGCCACCTCTCCATCTTCTATTGTGTTTTTGTCATTATCATGACTTCGGTTTGCATTCTCTTGTTTAAAGAAACGGCAGTTCCTTTTGAGATGACCCTGCTTTCCACAGTGGTAGCATGACCTCTTCTCCCGGGACTTAGATCTATCTTTCGATTTTCCATTCCCACGACCTCTACTCTTGCTTCGACCCTTATTCTCTGTGACAAGGGCTTGTGAATTGGTACTGGAAACGTCCCTTCTACTAAGCTCTTCATTAAGTAGACTATTTTTTACCATAGACATTGTTACCACACCATTTAGAGCTGAGTTACTCAATGATACGACAAGAGTATCCCGGCTATCTGGTAGAATTCCCATCAAAAGACATGCTTACATCTCATCATCCAAGGACATACCTATGACTGCTAACTCACTTACAAATCCTTCAAAGTCGTTCAGGTATTGTGTGATTGATCGTTCCTCTGTCAATTTCAAGTTCATAACTTTGCGAATCATGAACACTTTTCCTTGAGCAGTTTTAGCCTCGTACATATCCTCTAGCTTCTTCTAGAGAACTTTGGAATCTGTTTCGTTCCTCACGTGGTTGTACAGGCTAGCATCTATCCATTGGCGTATTGTACCCAATGTCTGCTTCTTCAACTTTATCCACTGCTGTTCTTTCATATCCTTCGGCTTTGCGTTATCACCCTTAATTGGATCATATAAATCTTTACAATTGAGGTAGTCCTCCATTCTGGATTTCCACATTGAATAATTTGTATCCGTTAATTTGATCATTACACCGTCATTCGCCATGTCGAAACTTTAAAAATAGCAAAAGTTTACTATTCATGAATATTACTATTCACATGAATAGTGACTGTACACATGAATATTACCGTATAGACAAATAATACTTGTATATTAGAATAGTAATAATATGCCTGTGTACTTAAATAATATTATTTATAAGATGGTCGAATAGTATTATATATATATTATTATTCAAGTTACTATTTTATTATTCACTTAAATTACGTATCTGCGACGGTTTTTCGAACGGATTGCGCCACCGGATTTATCGTAATTTTCTCGTCATCGTGGTATATTTATTTTTGAAAAATATATCCACGGATTTTACTGATAAAACAACATTCGGCTCTGATACCACTTGTTAGGCCCAATAATAGATTACAAGAAAAATAATAGCAGCAGAATAAAAAGACACGCATATTTTTACGTGGAAACCCCAAATGAATTAGGGAAAAACCATGGGAACAACTCCGAATAATTCTTCTACTATGAAAATAATAGTAGGTATACTAAAAGATTATAAAATAGTGGCACTCAAGTGTTTCCTAAAACCTCACTATTTTCTCTCTTACCCAGCTCTTAGGAATCCTTTTCCTAATGCTCTCTATACAGATTATATTTTTATCTGTGTTTCTTCTCTCTTGCTTTCTGCTTTGGCCTGCTCTTAAAATGAGCAAAACCCTCCTCTATTTATAGGAGATTCAAAACGCGTATGACCGAATTATGTACAGTAATTTTACTATAGACATTTTAAAAATACGTTCGCCGACGTGCTTTTTTTTAATTTTTTAATTTTATAATTTAAAATTATGGGTAAAAAAAACGATACCACACAATATGATATATTGGGCAACTCTAATAACGGTGTGCGGGCTATAAATTTTAAGTGTAAAATATGTTTTTGAATCCTACATCAGCTAAGTGTTAGAGTAAAATATATTTAAATTTAAAGATAGATGATAACACACATGTCTAGTTGTAAATTGATTGGTTCTCTTGGAAATGAATGAATTATTGGCTTCAATGATTTCATGTGAAGAACTCCTTTTAATAATTTGGAAGAATTAGCGGTGTACAAAGAGTATAAATTAAAATTATATAAATATAGTCAAACAGAGTATAAAATTTGGACGGCTGAGGCACCTGATTTGACTTTAAAAACTATATACTATAACTTTGGGCATTCCATTCAAGCTTTAAAAGAAACAATCACTCAAGCAATTACCAGCACCTTGGTTTTCTTTTGTTTCTTCCTCAAGCTTGATTGATTTTGACTTATTTTTGCAATTCCACTATATGTAGTTGGGTTTGTAAAATAAAATATAATAGAGCTAAATGAAATATCTATATTTTTTTTTAAAATTTTTTTTGTCTCGTATGGACTTATAACAGTAAGAAAGAAAAATCTTTTTCCGCCCCGTCCGAATATGGACTTAAACCTGCAACCTCTAGAATCATGGCTTAAAGCTCAACCACCAGACCAAGCCTTTGCGACAAATGAAATATCTATATTTATCTTAAGGATTTCTTAAGAAATATAAATAATATTTCGTCATATTCAGTTTTATTCTATAAACCTAACATCTCTGATTTAGCAGAGTTTAAAACCAATCTAATTTAGCTGTCTGAAAATGAAATCACACGAACATTAGTTTGGCCAGCAAATAAGAAAAATAAGCCTAATAGTTCGAGGTAAAGTGTGATTAAGGACGGAACCATAACCTCTTTAAATTTTCATCCATTAAAAAAACAGAAAGCCAATGTTTAGTGCATAAACGGCCCACCATTTGTAATTGTGGATCAAAAGTAGACATATCGGTCGATTGTATTGGATCGTACCTTATTAAATTTTTGACTAGAAATATCAATTTAAATTTAATTCTGAGCCTACACTTTAAAACTTCAGGTTCGAGTTACACTCGGTTGGATTTTAGAGGTCATCTTCAAATCCAATCCAAAGCTCATAAATAGATTTCTTTTAATTTTTTTTAGAAACTATAAGAATAATCATACTTTATAAATAATTTACAAATTCACCATTAAACCAAACTATTTACAAATACATATTCCCTTCAATTCTATTCATATACCATGTCATCCACTTGGTTCTCTCACTTTTCTTTTAATTTTTTTCTTATTTTTCATTTATATCTCAAACCGTTTATTTTTTCGACATGCCGCTTTAGAGTTTTTTGTTCATCTTATTTTTATTTTCGAAATGACATCCACTGTGATATTTTTAAATTTTTTTGAAACAGTAGACATCTGATAGATGTCCAATATACAAGTGATAGAAGTTTGATAGACATATGATAGATATTAGTTTTTGATAGTTTTTTTTGGAATCGTTATGTTAGTTTGTGGAGACTTTAAAATCAAACTACCAGCTAAATAATGATAAATTAGTGGCGAAAATTAAACAAATAACATGAAGAGAAGAGAATCGAGATACGATTTTCAGTTCAAGAAAAGAATGCAAGAGCATATCCGATAGCGAGAAAGTACAATATACAGGTTATAAGAGAAAAAATGACTAATGAAAAAAATAGATTCCATACATCTATCAGACTTCTATCACATGCCTAGCAGTTGAAAAAGTTTGAAAAAGTCATAGTGAATGTCATTTCAAAGATAAAAAAGAGAGGAACAAAAAACTCTAAAGCGACATGTCAAAAAAACAAACTGTTTGAAAGATAAATGTAAAAGAAAGTGGAGAAAAAAAGCTGTGACCAGTGTGGCATATGGAGGGGAACGTTTGGTTGTTGATTTTTTTTCCTTTGGTCCAACTTATTTTATGGAGAATGGTATTTTTTTTGTAAGACCTTCTAATTTTTTTATAATAAAAGAGTAAATAAAGATAAAATTTTATATAAATAAGTTCAAATCTTACATATAATTATATTTTTTATTTGAATAATTTAATAAAAAAATAAAATTATTATAAAAATTTAATATATTAAAATATAAAAATTTAAGACAATTATTACATATAATGTAGATATCTAATAAATATTATAATTATTTGTCGGGTCGGGTTCAAATATTTACATAAAAATCAAGCACAGTCCATAAAATATCGGATTTTAGCGGACTCAAATTCGTATCGAGAGAAAAATGAGATCCTAAATCCGACTTATTTGTATGAGCTCGGACCGAACGGATACCCGGACCCGTAAACAAGTCTAAATTCAAAAGTAAACATCAAAGGGGTTGAGTTTTCGTTTAGTTCATAAAGTGCTTCATTTTTGGTCTTCAACGGAATCACTGTTCTGATTGATTTTGGCACCTTAAAAACGCCAAAAGAAGACAGACAATATTTCTAAATAAACACATTGTAAACGCAACCAAGGGTAGCTTAGTACGTTTGTCTTGCCACGTTTTTGGTCAATCTATAACTAGGACATATTTCCTCCCAAAAATAAACTAAAATTTTAGGAAATAACAAATTACCATTATATTTCAATAAAATAAATTATAGGCTTTTACATTTATAAAATTATATTGAGAAAAAAGGGGAAATAATCTAGTTTATCCTTTAGCAAGAATCAGAGTAGGAAATTGTCGGAGGTACAAAATATAATAATATATTAATTAATCCTTACCTTACTAAGCATACCTTTTAACAAGAATTTTCTTTCATTCATTCATTGTATTTGTTCTTTCTCCATGGGATAATTTTATTTTATTTTTATTATAAAATTTGAGATTTGAAATCAATAGAATTTTAATAAAATATTTCCACAAAAATATTGTTATCTAAACCAGACATGTTCGATAAGTGAATTGGGTCGGATCTGGTCGGATCGATACTAATATTACTTGGCCCAAGTTCAGCCCAATTTACATAAATATTATATGCGGGCTGGGTTGGACCTTGATTAAGAATTTCATTTCCAACCCGCACATCAATAATTACATATGTAAATATTATTTAAAAATAATTTATTTATATATTTATATTAATTAATAATATATAAATATATATTTTTTATTAATATATTTAAGTCGGGCGGTGCTGAGCTTGAGATTCTTTTTATGAAAATCAAGTCCAACCCATTATATATTCACACATGAATTAGGTTAAACTTATATAAGTATATATTTATTTAAGCCTGATTCACAGATATCCGACCTGAACGAATCAATTGGTCCGCGGGTTACAGGAAATTACAGGAAGCCACAAAAGAGGTGTGGGCACGAAGGGCTCAACTATTCACACATGGCCACATTGCAAATCTCACATGTAATTCTCATATCTTCCGCATCAAAAAAGTGATTAAAAAGAGAAAAATATCTCAAGGGCATTTTTGGTCCAACCAAAACTATGAAAATGCACATGAGATCCCTTTGGGATTACTTTTCTTCCCATTTGACTGTATCCACCTTCTCCTCTTGTGGTTGAATGCCTTCAATTTAGGGGCACAATTTGTCACTTTCTTCAACAAATTTCCATTTTCCCATCTGCAAATTCGGCAACTCCCATCCAATTACCTCCCTCTGTCAAAATTTGAGAGGGATTTCAAAAGGGTAAACCAAAGTTCATTCCTTTATGTGAAAATATCCCTCTCTGATTTTCAAAGTTTTTGTTTTTATCTGGGTTAATGCTGAATTTTAAATTCGAGGGTTTTTGAGGGTTTGGTATACATTTTTATATTACTCTCAGAATCTTCTCTCCGAGAAAAGAAAACTATCTCCTTTTACCACAACCCTTATCTCTCTACAGAGATAAGCAAAAGAAGGAGAGAAAAATGGAAGCTGTGTTACAGACCAGAGGGCTTCTTTCTTTACCGCCTAATCCTAAAGCCAGAGCTTCGTTATATCCTTCACAGGGTTTAAAGCACAGGCTCTTTGCTGCAAAACCCAAAGACGTATCTGGGTTATCTTTATCCTCAAAGGGGTTTCCTAAATTCCCAAGTGTTGTTTCAAAACCTAATGGTTTTGCCCCAAAAGACAGGAACTTGCTTATTTGCAGGGCAGAGGCTGCAGCTGCTGCTCAAGGGTTTGGTGATAGTGAGCAGCCTAAATTATTGGGTATTGAGCTAACTACTCTTAAGAAAATTATCCCTCTTGGATTGATGTTCTTTTGTATTCTTTTTAACTACACAATTTTGAGGGATACAAAAGATGTTTTGGTTGTGACTGCTAGAGGGAGTAGTGCTGAGATTATACCATTTTTGAAGACTTGGGTGAATTTGCCTTTGGCTATTGGGTTTATGTTGTTGTACAACCAGTTGTCTAATGTCTTGTCTAAGCAAGCCCTGTTTTATACTGTGATTGTTCCTTTTATTGCTTTTTTTGGGGCTTTTGGGTTTCTTTTGTATCCTCTTAGCAGCCAAATTCACCCTCAAGCATTTGCTGATAAGCTGCTCAATGTTCTTGGCCCAAGGTTTCTTGGTCCTATTGCTATTATGAGGATTTGGACCTTCTGTTTGTTCTACGTTATGGCTGAATTGTGGGGAAGTGTGGTCATTTCAGTGCTCTTCTGGGGACTTGCCAATCAGGTATACCTTAATTTCATATGTATATTTTGAATTAGTTTGGTTATTTATCTTCATATTCTTAGATGATTTGACATATTGTATACAGTATATAACGCTTGTTGATAGTTGAAAATATCTTTTGTGGCTAAAACTAAGATTTTTTTTGTCCTGTTATCACATGATTCCTGTTATCCATACTGCTTTCAACCCAATTACTGGTTTTTATTTTGATTGGATTTGGAATCTTGTGTGAATGAATGTGAGATGTAGGATTCATACCATCATGAAGTACTATTGTTTTACTTCAATTTCTCAATTGGCTTAGGATGTGTTTGGAAACCCAAAATCTAAAGGAATTCAATTGATTTCAATTCATATTACATACAAAAATTTCAACTTTTCTATACAAAATGAAATGAATTCCTTCAAATTTGGGGTATCCAATCACACCCTTAATCTAGAAGTTCATTTCTTTAGACCTCTGTGGAACAGATAATGCGATTTTTCACTTGTGATTTGGTTGTGAAGGTCTAGTATGATAATATTTTGAATGAAATGAACTTAAATACTTTAGAAACATATGCCATTTGGATGAGATTATAGATTTGGTTGCTGTTTGTGATTTTTTTTTTATTAATTTTGTGTTTTTTTTTCTCAGATTACTACTGTTGACGAAGCAAAAAAGTTCTATCCTTTATTCGGGCTAGGTGCAAATGTAGCCCTAATATTCTCAGGTCGAACAGTGAAGTATTTCTCTAATATGAGAAAGAATTTAGGTCCTGGAGTTGATGGGTGGGCCATCTCACTCAAAGGAATGATGAGTATTGTCGTTTTGATGGGGCTCGCCATTTGTTTATGTTACTGGTGGGTCAATACTTATGTGCCTGCCCCAACTCGTAGCAGGAAGAAGAAGGTAATCTTCTTTTATGCCATTCTAAATTCACAATTAAATTGAATCAAATAAGGTTCGGCTATATGTTTCCCTGTTATACAATGTGTTTTTTTAACAAATGTGCAGGAAAAGCCGAAGATGGGTGCAATGGAGAGCTTGAAATTCCTGATTTCTTCAAGATACATTAGAGATCTCGCCACTTTGGTTGTCGCATATGGTATTAGCATCAACTTGGTTGAGGTTACCTGGAAATCCAAGCTCAAAGCACAGGTAAATTAAAACTGACATATGCTTTGTATCAATGTTTTGCGCTAGGAGCTAGTCGGGAGGCCGGGGTTTCCGGGGCTTAGACGGGCCCTGGATAGAATTGTATTTTTTTATTTTTTAATAATTACATAAAAATATAAATTCAACTAAAAAATAAATTGTAAAATAATAAAATATTAAAAAACATAATTTAGATTTTAGATTACTATGTTTTAAAAATCGCTAGGTGCTAATTGGACGTTAGGGACTCCTTATTTGTGGCATAGAGCACATTGTTTTTCGGGTTTCGACTCTAAACCACAATTCTATTGTGGAACACTTTAATGTACTTTTGTTTCACCAATTAAGCTACTTTTGTGGGTAAAAAATAAATTATAACTGTTATAAATATTTGTATCTTAAACAATTGAGTTTAGGCGCCGCCTAGGCGGAAAAAATTGGACTAGGCAGCGCCTAGGCGGCAATAAATTGGTTTATTGCCAAGCGCTTGATAGCATCCTAGGAAGAAAAGTCAGGCGGCAAGCCCCAAAATGGGGTATAGGCGCAGGGATTTTTAGAAAGTGCTTTGTATACTCTCTTCTTGAACCAAATTTCTAACTGTTATTTCTTATCCCTTTTCTTGCAGTTCCCGAGCCCAAATGAGTACTCTTCGTTTATGGGCGACTTTTCAACCGCAACAGGAATAGCCACATTCTTGATGATGCTTCTTAGCCAGTATATATTCGACAAATACGGCTGGGGAGTTGCAGCAAAAATCACGCCCACCGTT
Source organism: Euphorbia pulcherrima (assembly GCA_947683365.1). Lineage (NCBI taxonomy): Eukaryota > Viridiplantae > Streptophyta > Magnoliopsida > Malpighiales > Euphorbiaceae > Euphorbia > Euphorbia pulcherrima. Next base: position 15,508,300 of record CANTUS010000016.1, read on the forward strand.
CTACTCATAACAGGAGTTGGTTTCTTCTCTTTAATCTTGTTCGGGGCTCCTCTTACTCCCGCCCTTGCATCTATCGGTATGACTCCTCTTCTTGCTGCCGTATATGTGGGCGCCATGCAAAACATTTTCAGCAAGAGTGCGAAATACAGCTTGTTCGATCCTTGTAAAGAAATGGCTTATATTCCTTTGGACGAGGAGACCAAGGTTCGAACCCTTAACCCGGATATTTGTTATATTCATATTTCGTTTTGAGGCCAAAAACACCTTTTTGGGCCCTGTGGTATGATCGGTTTGCACATTCCTATATAAAAAAGTTATCTTCTTGGTCCCTTTAGAACATATTACATACAATTTTGCTAAATAGTTTAACACATAGGGTTCAAGAAGTTAAAATATTGTACACCATAGGGATCAAATGAGTAACAAATGCATATCCATCTGGTCCATTTGTTATACAGGTATCCATCTAGTCCCTATACTATATAATATGTTACCTTCCTGGTCCCTTTAGAACATATCACGAACAATTTTGCTAAAATAGTTTCTACCGTATAGGGTCCAAAAAGTTAAAAAATTGAATAACATAGGGACCAAATGGGTAACAAATGCACAACACGGGGTCTAAAAAGGTAACAAATTATCTAGCACCGACCAAATGGATAATGTGTATACCACATGGACAGAATGGTTGAATAGCCTATACCACATGGACCAAATGGACAAATAGCCTGTACCACAGGGCATAAAAAATTTTTTTGCCACATTTTTCAAGCCTTATGTGTACTTTTCCTGTATAATGCATAGCACGAGGACAAAAAAGGTAACAGATTGCATACCACAAGGACCAAATGGATAATGTGTATACTATGGGGATCAAATGGACAAATGGCCTATACTACATGGTATAAAAAGTTCATTTTGCTGCGTATTTTGAGCCTTGTGCGTACTTTTTGTGTGTAGGTTAAAGGGAAGGCGGCGATTGATGTTGTGTGCAATCCGTTGGGAAAATCGGGAGGAGCTCTGATTCAACAATTTATGATCTTGACATTCGGTTCACTTGCGAATTCAACTCCATACCTGGGGGGAACACTTTTGGTGATAGTGCTAGCATGGTTAGCTGCGGCTCGATCTCTCGATAAACAGTTCACCACTCTTCGCCAGGAAGAAGAGCTCGAGAAGGAGATGGAAAGAGCATCCGTTAAAATCCCGGTTGTGTCTGAAGTAAACGGTTCGCTTCCTAGCGGTTCTTCGCTCAATTCGGCGGCTGGAGATTCGAGTTCATCCGAAACATCTTCCCGAAAGCTTTAGGAATTTTGCGAAAAAGTGGAAGAAATGAGAAGCACACCATTAAAATGAAGGGATGGTTTTAGAATTTGATGCTATAGAAAGAAATAATAGAAAAAAATTGGAATGCATTTGAATTGTTTCTTGAGTCCAGTTTTTTCCATGATAATGGGCTTACTCTATTTAGGCCTGTTCTTTTTAATTTATATTCAGTTCAGTACTGTTCAGTACTTATCAGTTAATTCTTAAATTTTTTTGTTTGTTCGCCTGTAAAACTCAAATGGATAGGTTTTAATATAAATTTATTCTCTTTATAATAATTTCAGGTTAAGCTTCTCGGAGCAAATCCAACTATTTTCTATTTTAGGGATTACTCTGAAATAGGGAATGAATATAGGAAATGGTTGAATTTAACCATTCTTTATATATTATATACCTAAAATATTAGATATTATATTATTATTTGTTTTTATTTTTTATTTTTTAATTGATTTGTTGATTAATTAAAATAGAATTGATATAAAGAATTAATATAATAATATTAAAAAATTATTATTTTTAGGAATGTATATAGAGAATGAAATAGGGAAGATGATTGGAGTAAAAATATTGTAGATTATGTAAAATAGAGTTTAGGGAATGTAAAATAGGGAATATGGTTGGACTTGACATTATAACATCAGGCTTCTCAATTCATGACATCTTTTAAAGTAGTTTGAAATTGCTTTCCTATACTGTTTTTTCAAAAAGCTCCACAGAAGTAACAGATTTTGATTTTGAAAAAATAATTTAGACGGTTCTTAATTAATTGGTATAAAGGATTAAAATGTATTATTTAATATTAAAATCTATTGTTCTATAAATTTTTTTGTGAAATGAACTTATTAGGACACACAAGGGAAAGTAATACTAAACATGTGCTAAATCTCTTGCTGTATAGTTGACTTCTGTTGCTGTAAACATAAAGAGTTGCATGACAATTATAATGTTGTGTAGTTGGTTAAACCTTTAAGCGGTTGTGAAGTTAAGTTTTGATTTATTAAAAGGACATCATTCTGATAAGATTATTAATGAGGCTATGCTTGTATTATGGTAAAATGACAGATTAATTTTATTTATATTCGTAGGTCTGTGAATTAAATAGCTTATAATTTTATTAGAATATATAATTATTGGACATATATATAATTGTTGGACATATAAAGGAGAAAAAGATATCCTACTATAGGGTGTTTGGAATCTAAACTTGGAGGGAGGGATGAATTCATCATATGTAATATACAACAAGTTTTTCAAAATTTTTTAGTACCAGATAAGATTGTGCTACTAGGCTCATGATATTTTTTTAACATTTGAGAACGGCCGAATAAAATTTTTAATTGATTTAAAGCATAATGTAATACAATAAGGCTCAAACCCAAAGTGTTATACTAATAATTGAGGTATGGAGCTTTAGGTTCCTCAATGCTTAACAATTTGATAACATAAAATATTAGTGGTCCTACACTCGCCCTCAATATAATATAATCCAAACTTAATTTATATCTTATTTCCTATCAGTGTATCAGATTTTTTTTAATAATTTTTTTAAAAAGTACTATTTTTAATCTTTCTTTTTAAATTTACATATTTAATTATAAAAAAAATAAATTAGATAATTTTAAAATAATTAAATTAATATAAAAGATTAAAATCTGTTATTTAAAATTAAAATATGTGATTTTATTAAAAATTTGAAAAAATATAAAACCTTATTAATTATTAATTCCTAACTATTAGCCTATTATCATACTCGTCGAAGAATAATTTTCTTGTTCACTCAAGTGAATCTCAAAAAGTAGATATCAACTACATAAATTATTTTGATTATTTATAACTTTTAAATAAAATATAGGGAAAACTCATAGAATATTCATGTGGACCAAACAACTTACTCATATATAAGTTAGTTGTATTAATTTATGCAGCATAGGAAAAAAAATCCAAAGTTCACGTGGGAAGACTAGAGGTGTAAATGTTAGAATTTTTTGTAATCCCAATATCCCATCATCACTATTTCCATAACTTCATCTGTATTCTTGTTTTCTTACTAGAAGAGACTCTTTCTTGTTTATACTTCCAACTTCTATGTCTTCAACACCTCACTGAAATTTTAGCTCACACAACGTATGTGTTTGGTCCGTGTTGGTGTTGAAAATCCCACATTGAAAAAATGTGCAACATTGTGCCTTAATCAGTGTTATCAAAATCGTACCATATCTATCGGTTCGACTGATTTTACCGTAAACCGGCTATGACTTGGTATAGTTCAATTGAAACCAATATTTAAAAAAATTTGTTACTGTTGTAAGACCTAAAACGTGTTGCAAAAACCTATAAAGGGCAAAAAAATCAAAGCGTTGCAATAGCCACTGAAAACGCGTACAAACGTTTCAAAACTGAAAAACATTGCAAAAGACCCAAGTGTTGCAATAATCACTAGAAGTCTTAAATAATACCTATTCTTTTAAAAATAAAAAAAGGTAAACCACCAACTATACCGAGTATACCGGTAATACTGTGTACCATTAACTTCACCGGTATGATGCCGAGTCTGATATTGATAACACTAACCTTAATCCCTCACCAATTGGCAGACACCCTAGCAACTGACCCAAAAATTTAAGGCTGCTGCATTCTTAAAGCACGGGATGGATCACAAGGCCTTTTATTAAGGGTGAATGTGCTCCTTTCACTAAGCAACATCCCTTGTACATTTTGTATTTCATTTGATTCTATTCACATCTATACGATTTATCATTAAAAAAACTGATTTATAAGTGTGATATTACAACATATAAAAAAGACAGCTAAAATTTTTATGTTCAGTACAAAATCTGTAATTTTAGACCTAAAAATAAGACAATCGGGTGCACATATATATAGCCAAATTTGCAGGGACAGTGTTTAGCAACAACGACGAGCTTAAAGCCAAAAAAAGGATATGATATAGGTTTTGTACAGTATACAACTAAAGTAGGTGATACTAATAATTTAGAACAGAAATTAGCAATGACGGGTTTCTTTTTGTAATGAGTCCCGTGACTCCTAAAGTTTCAGTACTGGAACTGGAGTGGACCCTCCACATTAATTATTATTCTTCACTTGCTTTTCTCTGTATACATTGCATTGTTGGATTTAGACGCTTTCAAGTTAACATTGGTAAAGTTTAGTTTTAAGGATTGAAATTTAATTATATTATGGTTTTTATAAATTATTAAAATTTAATTTTAATTATTAAAATTTAATAAAGAGTTAAAATTGATTAAAATAAATAATTTTACTATTAGAGAATTTAAATTCTTTATTTTTTTCTCTTACATTATTTTCAATGACGGTGCTATTTAACTTGTTTCTTTTTAATTATTGATACTTCAACTCGACAGAAATTCACGAATTTTAAGAAATAATTAATGGAGGTATAAATTATTTATTTATCCTTAAATTAATATTAATTAAATAATATGTGTATTAGAATTGAGTATGGTTATCAAACTTAGCCCGACCCCTCAAACAGGTGAGATAGAGGATCAAGGGTTGATGGGTCGACCGAATTTGAATCAGAGTTGAACCGTTCATAATAAATATATATAAAATTTATACTTTTAATATTTTAAAGGTTAGTATATGATATATTAAACAATAAACTATTTCAATATAAAAAAATTAAGATAAAAAATAAATATAAAAATACTTAAATTATATTCTAATATTTACATAAATGAATTTTTATTATTCATTAAATTATAAACTAACCTTTTATATTGAAAACAAATTAAAGTTACAATAAAAAAAATATAAAAATTACAAATTATATATAAGTTAAACTATAATATTTTAAAAAAATAATACAAACTTTTAAAATTGAATTAAAAAATGAAATTAAAAAGCACGACACTCATTAGAATTAAATTTATTGAACCTTTAAATCGTATAGAGTTTAATAGTTATGATTTAATAGGTTTTTATCTAAACATTAAACTAAAAAAATTCAAATTGGTGACCCATTAACCCGGCCTGGGTCATCGGATCAATGGTTCGACCAATCGGGTCGCCGAGTTTTTAGAGGGTTATAGCAAAGTGGGTTTTTAGTGTCACCCGACCCGTTTTTATCATCGGGTTCGGGTTTTTCCAATTCTACTGGCCGGGTCGATCCAGGTCTTACAACACTGGGATTGAGCTACTATTAATAACGGTATAATAGGGAGAAAGGAGTAAAATGTTACATTAAAAACAGAGAGCGACAAGTAAAAGAAGTAAAAGAAAAATGTGTAGGATGACTAGTTTTCGGAACCGGAGGGAGTAGCTTTTAAAACTAACTCATCTTGTTTTCAGTTTTCGAAAGGTGAACTGAACTAAAATGAAGTGGACTGAACTGAACTTATTTTAATATAAATTTATAATTACATATAGCTGAATTAAACTACACTAAGATAGATTAAAGTGAACTGAAGTGATATGAGAAATGAATTATAGTACGATAAAACATGTCCTAAAATTGAAATGTTAACGAAATTTGATTTATAAACAGTTTCCAATCATTTGAACTATTCACTAAAACTGTTTATATACAGACGAAGTTATAGAAATTATTAAATGAATAGAAAAATATATAGAGAAGATATACTTTTAATATATAAACTCATAAGACACATGTACCTTTACTTGGTTAAATTTTACGTGCTTATAAACTGCCAAATTATAATTTTTATGTCATAAGTTGTATATAGGTTATAATATAACCCATAAACTCTACAGAAAAAAGCTTATATGAAATTGAAAATTGCTTATAAGCTAGTTTAATCTACTTATGAACGATATCTTGAGAAATAGCCCCTAATTTTCAAATGATTTCAAATCCATATACTATATGCTACACAAGTTGAAGAGACTGCAGCTGTTATTGCATCCTTTTCATTGCAGCTTGGAAAAATCTAAATGTAATTAATAATGTTGTCTTTATAATATATAACGTTCATTGGAATGGAATATTTTGCATTAATCACATTTGTCTTCTCTTTTCTCCTTTTCTTTAGTTCATTCTCATTAATCTTTCCTAGTTCTTGACATTTCTTTTTCAAATTTTGGTGCCCATCCTCAGTATTACTAAATATTCGACTGATACATTTTAGGTAAATCATATGTAAATTCACAGTTCATCCGTTTCAAATACTTTCACAAAATAACATCATTTTCATTACAAAACAGCCACTGAATCAATAAAAACAAGGGTTAAAAAGTTAGAGAACTAATTAAAATGAAACAAGACTCAATAAATAATATGTTAGAATGATTCCAATTAACTCAATAACATGTTACACTTCATCATTTTTATAAGGCCAAATGCATCGAAACCCCTTTAAACTTAGCATGAAAAGCTAGATGTTATCTTAAACTTTTAAAAGTTTCAACTAGCCCTTTGAACTTGACAAAAATGCATCAGTTTGCCCCCTCAATGTCATGTGTCACATTCTGATTGGTTTAACTTTTCAAAGATGTCATTTTTTTAATTTTCTTTATCTAATCAGAATCTGACACATGTCACCGGTGCACTTTATCAAATTTAAGGGGCTAGTTGAAACTTTTTCAAGTTCAGTATGGCATTTGACTTTTCGCGCCAAATTCGAGGGGCAAATTTAGCCATGTTTGTAATTTCTTATAAGTTAGTTTGAAAACTTTATAAACACTTTTAACTTGTAAGTTGTAAAGTTGGACAACAAAATGTTTTACAGTATTAAACCAACTTATAAGCACCTTCTAACATTTGTATCTTTTTTTTTTCATTTGATTCATCGAAACTTTACTCAGACTACATTTAGATCCCATCCGGATTGCGTACCTGACTGTGGTGGGTGAGTATCCCAATAAAAATTTTCTGCATTCACTAGGACTCAAACTCGAGACCATGCTTAAGCGATACCAAGCCGCTTACCACCTATACCCACCTTATTGGTTTTAACATTTTTATTTGATGGTGAAGTATGTGATCCAATTATACATGTAGTAACTTATAAGTTAAAATTTATTTGTTAATTTTATAAATAAAAAAATGCACTTTTACAAATTTAAGTACTGAATACTATATTTGTACAAATTTATATGTAACATAGAAATCACTAAAAAAAATCCCAACAACAATATATTACAATATAAATAAAGTAGTAAATGTCCACCTCCTTCCGTTTGTAATCCAAATGAAAAAACTCACATTACAAGACCCGGTCACTTTCCCCGGAAAAATATCACAGTTCGCCGCAGAATGCTGGTTCGACGACGCCTGCATTCTCAACATGGACTACTTCGTCAAAACCCTCGCCGGCGTTAAGGCAAAAGGCGTCCGGCCCGAACTAGTCGGCTCAATCATCTCTCACTACGCATCCAAATGGCTGCCGGAACTCTCCGCCGATTACTCCTATTCATCTGCCACCAACTCCGGCGAATCACCGGAGAGCGTCACAGCCTCCTGGATGAAAAAGAGATTCTTCGTGGAAACCCTGGTCGGAGTTCTCCCGCCGGAGAAAGATTCAATCTCGTGCAACTTCCTTCTCCGGCTACTCCGGACGGCGAACATGGTCGGAGTGGAGCCGGCGTATAGGGTGGAGTTGGAGAAGAGGATATCGTGGCAGTTAGACGGGGCGTCTTTGAAGGAGTTAATGATACCGTGTTTTAGCCATACAAGTGGAACAGTGTTGGATGTTGAGTTAGTTACGAGGTTAGTTACGAGGTTCGTGAATTCCGAGATTGAAGCTGCTAAAAGTGGAGTTGCGGCTTTGATTAAAGTGGGGAAGCTTGTCGATTCGTATTTAGCGGAAGCGGCTTTGGATTGTAATTTGAGTTTGGAGGAGTTTGATAATCTTGCTTCGGCTATTCCTAGTCATGCTCGTGCTACCGATGACGGTTTATACCGTGCCATTGATACCTATCTCAAGGTATAGTTTTAATTTGTTGGATGGACTAATGCATCGTTAGCTGAACTTGTCACTCAAAATCTGGTGTCTTGAACTTTTAAAGTGACCCCAAAGCTCCCTCAATTTTCAGAAGAGGCACCACTCTGTTCATTTGAATGTTGCTTGTCAGCTCTTGGTTGGTTTGGCTTTTCAAAGATGTCATTTTCAAGATTTTCTGTCCCCAATTAGAAGCTGACATGTGGCATTCAGGGACAAAGTGGTACAATTTTTTAAAGTTAATGAATCACTTTAAAAGTTTAGGAAGCCAATAAATTTTTAGATGCAAGTTCAGGTAACTAGGTACATTAAATCTTGTTGAATTATTACATCTTATGTAAATATCTATTTGGCCAGTTTGGAGTATTTCCACTTGCTATCCCAAAAAGTATATGATAACATACTTTTTGGCAAAGTGTAACCTGGGCGCCTTAACTAAATGCATGTTTTTTTAGGGTTAAAGGTGAAGCAATTTAGCTTCAGTTTTTGGGTTTTTATTTTTATTTTTTGTTTTAACTTGCATTACAGATTACTGTGTTATATAGATAATGAATTCTGAGAACTTTATTTGCACATGCTATGATTGAGTTGGTGTTTGTGGGGTGTGTTGACTGTTTGAAAGACATATGTGTCTAAAGCTATTTTGTGCCTCATTTGTTAGTTTGTTTTACTTTGACTCATTGATTCAGAGCTTTTAACTAGATTAAATAATTTGATAGTTCACCTATTGATATAGCTGCATTTATATATATATATATATATACTATGTAGCACGGACACGGATACGGATACGGAAACCGGAAAACGCCATTTTTAAAAAATATAGGCTTGGAAACTGTGGGGAAACGAATACAGAAACGGATAGGAAACGGAAACGGAAACGCCGAAACGACATGTAACCGGAGTTTCCGTGCTTCATAGTATATATATATATATGGTAGAGTCTCTATTGTAAAGTAAATTTCTAATCTACACAACATTTGCATGTGAGCGACATGTTATTTTTGGATTTTGACTGTATTGTCTGAACTCTTCTATGGAGAGTTCAATCTTTTTATTGAATGGTCATGGTGTGATTTCTTGAGAGTGAAAAGTAGTTTGAGTTTGAAGATTAATGATTGTTACCGACTAGTCATGTTCTTTTCAACTTCTGAAAATTGAATTGAACTAAATTAAATTAAACTAAACTTATTTCAGTGTAAATTTATAACTACGTATAACTGAACTGAACTGAAATGGTGTGAATTGAACTGCACTGAATTATAATTCAAGAAAACTAAGAGTAAAGTTGCCAGATAAGCAATAAAGTTGTAATATTAGATAAGCAAAAGAAAGAAATGGTCGCAGGCAAGTAGCAGGAAACGTCACCAACTCTAGATTCTCTCAGAAGAGACAGTTGGGGTTATGTGCAACGTGGGTCAAGGTAGATGCAGTACACTTGTTAATTTACATTCATGCCCTTTATCTCTTGTTTTCTGTGGTCATTATGACCTGTGATTGTGGGTCTAGTTTGCCGGATACTGTATTCTCAATTCCAGGTTTGTCTCAATATAACGCCAGGCCCTTAATCTTTTTAGATAACATATACATCTCTATGAATGCCACAGGCACAAATCCTATCTTCATGACAGATATATAGACTACGAGACGAGTTTAAAAAACATGCCTACTACATTGGGACCTGAAGTCGGTCCTAAACGTTCGTTTGCTGTATGAACTTTTTAACGTTCCAACTATTCATTTAGAACTTAACAAAAAGTCATTAGTTTGTCCCGTAAATGCCACGTGTCAGTTTTTGACTGGTTTGACTTTTTAAAGTTGGGCCAAATACAAACTTTGGTTCAAATAGCCTATTGTCTCCTCCAACTTTTAAAAGGACCTATTACCTTCTTCAACTTGGCAACTATGCTCCTATTATCCGCTCAAAGCTGACATGGCAGCGAGTTGAGGGAGCATAATTGAGGGAGGTAATAGGTTCTTTTGAAAGTTGGTGCGGGTAATAGGAGCATAATTGTCAAGTTGAGAAAGGTAATAGATTTTTAGAAGTTCGGGAGGTAATAGATTATTTGAGCCAAGTTTATGATAATTTTTATGCATTTAGCATTCAAAGTTTTCATTTTACTTAATTTTATTAATCAAACTAGAAGTTGGCATTCAGGGTTTAGGATATGTACATTAAACAAGTTAAGTGATTTTTTGAAAGAGTTGAAAGTTTAGGGGGCAAGTGAGCATTTAGAGTCAAGTTCAGGCAGTGTATTAGACCTAAAAAAATATAATGTCTTGTCTTTGTATGTATTTATGGTGTATTTTTATAATATAGTAACCAACACAATATTGTAATGTCTCAAATTATATCAGGCACATCCTGGAACATCAAAGCAAGAAAGGAAAATACTCTGCAGGCTAATAGACAGCCGAAAACTATCACCCGAGGCATCATTCCACGCAGCACAAAACGAAAGGCTACCCGTTCGCGCGGTGATCCAGGTCTTATTCTGCGAGCAAACCAAGCTCAATCGACATATCGAATGGAGCGGCTCGTTCAGTGCAGCTCGAAGCCCTAACCCAGGGTTCGATGGGAGATGCCAATCGAGACGAGTAATAGACCATAATATTCAAGACATAGAGGTGAAGAGGCTAAGAGAAGATGTAGTGAGGCTAGAAGCGCAATGCAAGGCAATGCAAATGCAAATGGAAAGAATGAGCGAGAAGAAGAAAGGCGGTTTCTTTAAATGGAGGAAATTCGGGTTTAGAAGTACGAGTGTTAGTGTTGTTGAAAGAGGTGAAGAAGGTGACAACAATGGAGGAGAGTTAGGGTATGGGAAGCAGACTCCAGTTGTTAATATGAAGACTAAGCTGGTCAAAGGTAGAACTCATCCTCCTAAATGGAGAAGATCTACTATGTCCTAAAACTAATCGACAAAGGCGCATATTGCAATTTGCAAGGGGATTTCCGTTGTGTAGTTTTCCTTGCATATCACTGATTTTCTTGTGTTGCTAGTAATTACATTATGTGTTAACTTTTGTTTATGATGTGTTTACATTTTATTTGTCATGTGGTAATTAGTTTATTGTAATATATTAAGGCTGACCATACTTTTCTTTTATGAATATATGATGATATATTTTGAATATGGTAATTCAACTAATTAAGTGCTCAAAATAAAAGGATTTTCAGTCATGTGTTGTTATTTTAGTGGATTAAGATAAAAGCTCTGCCACTCTTAATTAAGGATTTGGATTCTCTAAAGTTATAGGTTTGTAAAGTTGTCAGATAATCTCAATCATTCATTGAGATTTAATGGTCCGGACAATTTTAGTGATTTGTAGGGTCCATATTACAATAAAATCTGTACCATTAAAACTCAATAAAACGTACCACTTTAGAGAATCAAAACCTATTAATTCAAATTAAATGATGGTTCAATGCCGTAGACTGTACATATAACAAATTTAAAATTTCAGCTCTATCTTAATCACAACTTAACGTGTTTAAATTCAATTTGCTAAAATTTTAAATTAGCTCAAGTAGAGTTTCGAGCACAAAATTATATTCAAGCAAATTATCTCAGTTTTCTATTAATAGTCATATAAATTAGAGAGTTATTTACCGACCACAGTTTCTTGCAGTTTCGACATATTTGCCCTATAAAAAATCACTTACTCTTGTGTGTTCCGCGGAATTGCTTACACCACTAGCGAGGCATTTTGACCAAACACTGAGGGTAAGACTTGGTAGTAGGGCTGTAAATGAATCAAGCAGTTCGTGAATAGTTCAGTATTCGGCTCAATAAAAGTTTGACTCGGCTTGAATCGATTTTTAAATGAACAATTCCTGAACATGATTTTATGGCTCGGATTATAAATGAACTGAACATGAACAAGCCAAAGCTCGACTCATTAACTGTTGGTATTTTAGTGTAATTGGATCAACTATTTCACCAATACAGTCGTAATATTTCATCGAACAAGTTAGGAGAGTGCGGAGTGCACGCTTGTTCGAGTTCTATTACGATACTTAGCTTACGAGGGTCCGGGAGCTACCTTTCGCAACACTTCTGTTATGAACTGTTGCAGCTACTAGAATGGACATGTCTTTTCGCAACACTTATGTTCTGAAGAGTTGGAACTGTTTGTATCAGGTCTATAAATATATGGCATTGGCAACATTTTCAGGGATCTCTGGTTGCAATATGGTTCAATTTTCCTCACAACAAAAAATTCATTCTAAGTTCTTGATTTTAATTCTGATTTTATCCGATTGATCTATTTGGTAGAACCACCAAATAAGATTCAATCTGAAAGTATCCGTCACGACTTTAGAATTATCCAGGCTTCATTCTATCGAAATTCCCCAACAAAGATTGAATCTTATTTGATTTTGAAGCTTGCGTTTTTCATTTTTCATAAGTTTCAAAGATTGAAACTAATTTCTGAAAATGAAGAACGGAAAATGTGCAAAGGGAAATCTCATTTCCACATACAAACGATGTCATAGCAGCACCCTTTGATCTCGGGCACCGAAAAGGTACGCTTCCGTTTCATTTTTCCTTCGCAATGAATCTTCTCGAACGATCTTGGCTTGTTTCGGTTTCAAGAATTTCTTTGAATTTGGTATTAGAGTGGATTCATGCTTTATTCACTGAGATTTATAGTTTAATCAAATGTAATATATGGTTTGCGATAGTACAAAAGTTATTTTTTCGTATTTACGGAAAAGTTTGAATTTATGTTTAATTAACCAATGGTTGAAACTTCCGAATTGCGAAAATCTATTATCATCTTGATTTTTTTTTCACAATTCATTATTGAATTGATCAAGGAATCATAAAATCACAAATGATTACATTTGTTTGCAAGTCTCAAAGGAACAGAACGTGAATCATGGTATTTTTTCATATTATTTGAGTTGGATTGTCTCAGGTAATCAATCAAAATTGGAAAACACAATTATGTGTATTTTGTTTTTCTTTGTCCATCAATTCAATATTCTATTGTATTCCAGTTAATTCTATTGATTTTTGTATTGCCATTTTTTTTCCATCTCAAATTACCGGGGATTTTATATTGATTGATATTCAGTCAAATTTTCCATGCAGAACATGGTTTTGGGTAATATGGTTTCAAATGGAAAATATAATAATTATTGATTTCAAAACATATTTATTCACCATATTGAATAGATGGCAAGTTTCTGTTCGTTTTTTTTGGTAAAAATAATAAAATCATTGGACTCGGGACATTGAAAAACCTTACGAAAGGTCTGGTTGGAGGCCGGAATTGACTTTGAAATGATTTAAAATCTGAAGTCGTTTTTCTGCATTTTGCAAGGGATTCTGAATCCGTTGCAAAATTCGTTGCAGAATGAAAAGTTGGGTTCATTTGCGACAACTGTTTTTTGCAGCAGGTCTTGGTTTCTTATGACGGTTTGTGAGGGATTCTGATTCCGTCAGAAAGTCCGTCGCAAAATGAAAAGTCAGGATGGTTAGTCTTTGTGACAACCGTTCGTGACCGTTCATGATCTGTGGTGATGCTTCGTGTAGCAGTTTTAGCAACGCTTTTGTGATCTACTGCGACACTCTTATAAAAGTTACGATAAACAAGGCTTCTGGTTGATATGGTAACGATTTTTATAGCGTTGCCAGATTATTTTTTTTTTGTGTCGCCAGAAAGAATGTGAGTGAAGCAGTTTTGGCAACACTTTAGTGAAATTAAGCGTTGCCAAAAACTTGTCCTTAATTTAACTTTAACCATCATTTAATGTGGCATTGGTTTAAATTTTGGGGTTGACATGTCAATGGTTGACTAACACGTGTTAGGCAAAAGGTAAAGTTGACTAGTCAACATAATGCCACATGACGCGTTTCTAATGGCTTCCTTCGAATTTTGAAGGTTAGTCGGATACAAGTTATTTTTCTTATGAGGAGGATAGTTCTTTCACAAGTGGATGAGTGTTTCTTCTTGGGGGAGGTGCTACTTCTTGGGTGTCTAAGAAACAAACTTGTGTGAGTGATTCGACAATGGAATCTGAGTTTATAAAAACTGAGCATAATTTAGCCGATCATATAACCAAACGGTTAAGGAAAGATCTTGTGCAAAAGTCGGCTATGGGGATGAAATTAAAGTCCATTTGAAATCTCTCATGTTAAGATACCTAATTTCCACCTAATATGACGTTAGGTACTGAATTCAATGAGGAAAGCTTAACATCTAGAGATTGAAACACACTGATTAAAACATCCCAAGGTGTGTGTTCAGACCTGCAAGTAAAGGAGGTTGAAGTGTAACTTCTTAATAGCTTTTTTGAAAAATTGCATTCGTAAGTGCAGGAGTAAAAAGGCTACCTAGATAAGCATGAAGTTTAGCCGCTTCAAGAGGCTTGGACTTGGCTTTGATATGCTTATGAAGGATAAGGACACAAGGCTAGTAAAAGATAGTGTCAAGTAAGAACATGTTAGAATGTTAACTTATGTGTATATTATCTTCGAGTATTCAAGATGGATAGCCAAGGTTCAATCCATAGTGACACCTTTGGTATTTGAATATTTAGAATGTATAATATACTAAGATGAAATTCAATCGTCACGACATTTCATTTATGCATAAGTTTGTTTTTTCTTGTGATTTTATTTAGTTAATTATGGATTACACTAAAATAGGGGAGAATTGTTGGTATTTTAGTGTAATTGGATTAACTATTTGACCAATGCAGTCGTAATATTTCATCGAACAAGTTAGGAGAGTGCGGAGTGCACGCTTGTTCGAGTTCTATTACTATACTTAGCTTACGAGGGTCCGGGAGCTACATTTCGCAACACTTCTGTTATGAACTGTTACAGCTACTAGAATGGACATGTCTTTTTGCAACACTTCTGTTCTGAAGAGTTGCGACTGTTTGTATCAGGTCTATAAATATATGGCATTGGCAATATTTTCAGGGATCTCTAGTTGCAATATGGTTCAATTTTCCTCACAACAAAAAAATCATTCTAAGTTCTTGATTTTAATTCTGATTTTATCCGATTTATCTATTTGGTAGAACCGCCAAATAAGATTCAATCTGAAAGTGTCCGTCATGACTTTAGAATTATCCAGGCTACATTCTACCGGAATTCCCCAACATTAACTCATGAACAAACTCGACTAGAGGTTCGAGAACAAGTTAGTGAACTGAATCGATAAATGTTAGTGAACTAACTCGATTAATATAATTACTTATAAAAAATAAAATTTTATAGAATTAAAATAAAGTATGGCTATATAAAATTAGACTAATATATCGAGTATATGCATAATTACCCACCCCAATTTCATAGCCCACTTTAAATCATGCATTGAATTGGCAATGTTGTACACGAACAAAGTAGACAAGATCATTTACGAACAAATTAGCGAACTATTTACAAATAAAATAAACGCGTTGTTCGTGAACAGCTCATAAACGAACTAAACATTAATAAAATTTTAAGCTCAAATTCAAGCTCGGCTTAACTCGTGTTCAATTAAAAATTAAACGAATGAATATCAATAAATCAAAACTTGACTTGGCACAGCTAGTTCGATAGCACTTCGCGAATGACTTGTATGTTTCGGTGGAACACCAATGCCAATGCAAAGGTACGTGGAAATGCCATGATTCTCAACTGTTTGAAAAATTACCAAATTGATTCCAAATATACCCGTTGAATGGCTACCATTGCTGCCAATTCTCTTTTTGTGAAGTTAAATTCTTGAAAATAGAAAGAAAAAAAAAAGATCTGGACTCTCTAAAGTTAGTAAATGGTGAACTTATATATTTCAATCAATTTCAACCATTCATTGAATTTTAGTGGTCTAAATTAAGTTTTGACAGTTCGTGAAGTCCACAATGCAACTGAATCTGAGCGATTACAACTCAGTGGATGGTCGATATTAACTAAAATGTATAACTTTATCATTTTTCAACTTTAAAGAATAAAAAAAAAATTAAAATTTTATTGAAGTGTAAACTTGTATTGATTTCAAACGGATGAGATATCAAATTGTGGCCAATAATTAACAAACTATTAATTATTAATCGACGGAAACAATTTATTAATTTCAAAATTGATTAAATGACTTAATAGCATCCATGTACACTTGAATGATGCAAAAGAGAAAATGAAAATGAAAAAAAAGGATTGATGTAAGAATAGCAAGCAAGGAGTCGTTAGAACAAGTAACGGCCGTTTCCTCTTTGAGAGAATTACAGTTAACCCAATTACCTAAAACCCGATAAACCCCATCTCTCGGACAATGCTCTTCCCCTCCATTTTCGAATATGGCTTCCTCTGCTAAAACCCCGCGAATTCCTCTTTTACTAGATCCCCATAACCTCAATTCCCGCAAGTTCCAAAACCCCTTTACTCTCTCTTTCAAAAAACCCCAAAATTCCCATCTTTTCTCCCAACTACATCCTTCTCAGACCTCGATTTCCACCACCTCCTCACTCACCAAGCAAAACCCCTCAAATTCACTCTTGCTTCAGTTATGCCTGCGTGGAAACCTAGGCCGAGCTCTGGAAGCCCTCCAATCTATGCAAGAATTGGGAATTCCAGTTGAAGAGGAAAGTTTTATTTCTCTGACAAGATTGTGCGAGAACAAGAGGGCTTTCGATGAAGGTGAGTATGTCTGTAAGGCTGTTTTGAATTCATTAGTTATCCCTTTGAGTGTTCGTCTTGGGAATGCTTTGTTGAGTATGTTTGTGCGGTTTGGTGATGTTGGGAATGCCTGGAATGTGTTTGGTAGAATGGGGGAAAGAGATTTGTTTTCTTGGAATGTTTTGGTTGGTGGGTATGCTAAAGCTGGGTTTTTTGACGAGGCTTTGAATTTGTATCATAGAATGTTGTGGGGTGGAATTAGGCCTGATATTTATACTTTCCCCTGTATTTTGAGGAGCTGTGGCGGGGCACAGGATTTAGAAAGAGGAAAAGAGATTCATTGTCATGTAATTCGGTTCGGGTTTGATATGGATGTTAGCGTGATGAATGCTTTGATCACTATGTATGTAAAATGTGGCCATGTTTGGTTAGCACGCTTGGTGTTTGATAAAATGTCCAAGAGAGATAGGATTTCTTGGAATGCCATTATTTCTGGGTATTTTGAGAATAGAGAATGTATGGAAGGGTTTAAATTGTTTTTCCTAATGAGAGAGCTTTCGATTGACCCTGATTTGATGACCATGACAAGCGTAATTTCGGCATGTGAGCTTCTTGGTGATGATAGATTAGGTAGGGGAATTCATGGGTTTGTAATGAGGACAGAGTATGGAGATGATGCATCTGTATATGCTTCATTAATTCAAATGTACTCGAGTTTCGGATACTGGAAAGAAGCCGAAAGGGTATTTAAAGGGACCGAGTCTAAAAACGTTATGTCATGGACAGCAATGATTTCAGGCTATGAGGACAATTTGCTCCACGAAAAGGCGTTGGAAACTTACAGAAGTATGGAGTTAGAAGGAATCATGCCGGATGAAATAACGATAGCCTGCGTTTTATCTTCTTGTGCTTGTTTAGGCCAGTTGGATATGGGCATTAGGCTTCACGAGCTAGCTGAAAGAACTGGGCTAATATCCTACGTCATCGTTTCAAACTCACTCATTGACATGTATTCGAAGTGCAAATACATAGACAAGGCTTTGGAAGTTTTCCATAGCATTCCAGAGAAAAACGTGATTTCCTGGACTTCAATTATCTCAGGACTTCGAATAAACAACCGCATGATTGAATCTCTTACATTCTTTCGGCAAATGAAACACATTTTAAAGCCTAATTCAGTTACTTTAATTTCCATCCTATCTGCCTGTGCTAGAATCGGAGCTTTGACTTGTGGAAAAGAGATTCACGCATATGCTTTAAAGACTGGAGTGGCATTCGAAGGATTTCTACCCAATGCGATCCTTGACATGTACGTGAGGTGTGGAAGAATGGGGCTCGCTTTGAACCAATTTAACTCTCACCAAAAGGACGTTGCGGCTTGGAATATTTTGCTTAGAGGGTATGCACAGCGTAGGCAAGGGGCAGTTTTGGTAGAGTTATTCAACAAAATGAGAAATTCCGAAATTAACCCAGACGATGTGACGTATATCGCTTTATTATGCGGTTGTAGTAGATCAGGAATGGTTAAGGAAGGTTTGGAGTATTTCAACACTATGAAACTCGAAGGGGTCGAGCCGAATTTGAAACACTATGCCTGTGTGGTTGATTTACTCGGTCGAGCAGGAAAACTGAAAGAAGCATATGAATTTATTCAGAAAATGCCTATAAAACCCGATGCAGCCATATGGGGAGCCTTATTGAATGCCTGTAGGCTCCATCAGCAAGTTCAGCTCGGGGAAATCGCAGCCCAGCATATATTCAAGGAGGACACTGGAAGTATCGGGTACTATATTCTCCTGTGTAATCTATATGCCGATAGTTCTAAATGGGACGAGCTTTCAAAAGTAAGAAAGATAATGAAAGAGGAAGGGCTAAGTGTTGATCCGGGATGTAGTTGGGTGGAAGTAAAGGGAAAGGTTCATGCTTTTTTAAGTGGGGACACTTTTCATCCTCAAATAAAAGAAATAGAGGCAGTTTTGAGCGGGTTTTATGAGAAAATGAAGGCGGCGGGTTTTAGTAGTGAAGAATATAGCTGTGTTGATGAGGTTGAAACGTCGAAAGCCAACGTTCTATGTGGCCATAGCGAGAGACTTGCTATCGCCTTTGGATTGATTAATACTGCTCCTGGGACACCTATATTGGTTACAAAGAATCTGTATATGTGTCAAAGCTGTCATAAGTGTATAAAATTTATTTCCAAGATTGTTCGAAGAGAGATTTCGGTTAGGGATACCGAGCAGTTTCACCATTTTAGAGATGGCATGTGTTCTTGTGGCGATGAAGGTTTCTGGAACAAATAGGAACCTCAATGTAATTCGAACGACGGACTTCGACTGGGGATACAATACAATTACAAAGAAGTTACATCATTTCAATGGATAATCTGTAGTTGGTGGTCGAGGGCTATAGGAAACTATAGTAATATGGCCTCACTGCAGTAGAAGCGAGGCAACTTCAATTTTGTGGCGTAACAACTTCTGATTGGGAAATGTATCGATAAATGAGGTAAGCTCCCTTATTACCTAAGCTTATTGCTTAAATGTAAGATGAGCTTTGTTAGCATTTAGGAAATCCTTAGGCATCATACTAGAAAACAGATACATAATTATGTTGAACAATGTCATGCATATACTTGCCCTTATGTTGTTGTAATCCAGGGGTAACTTTAGTTGCGGATCCTGTTACTGAAAGTTCTTATTTGTATGTTTGATTTCAATTTCGATGGACATAACTGAAGTTGTAATCAAACTAGATGTTATGAAGTTCCATTGTTTACAACTACTACAGTAGTATGTATCTATTTTAAGCTTACATATATCCTTAGTATCTAAAAAGCCAAGCCCATCGCAAAAGTGCACCAATAGCCGATTGCGCCCCTGACCTTGGACTTGGCTCAAATAGCTGACTGCGTCCCTGGCCTTTGAAACGCACCCCTTGCCCCTTAAACTTGCAGAAAGTGCACCGGTTTGCTCCATGAACGTCATGGTTGGAGAGAGAAAAATTGGAAAAACGACAATTTTAAAAAGTCAACCAACCAGAATCTAACATGTGGCATTAGGGGGCAGACCGATGCACTTTTTGCAAGTTTATGGGACAATGTGGTGCGTTTCAAAGGTCATAGGGGTGGTTGGGAATTCGGCCGGTGATGTATTAGGCCTATTTAGAATTTGGTGCAAAGTTACGGGTTTCCTGTGGCCCATGATTCAATTGCTTGAAAATCTATATTCAGGGAAATAGAAAATTCTTACTTTCTTAGGAAGGGGGCAATATGTAAAAAAATTCAAAAGTGGCAATGAATTTGACTTGGTAAACAACAAGCTGTTATATTATACATAAATACATTTCAAAGAATCTCTCAAACAGAAATCAAATACAGAAACAAGTATAAATATCTCAATTCTCAACACAAATAAATTATTCAGCTCATATAGCCGCTGCACTCCTAAAAAAGACGAGTAAAAAACTTTGCAAACATGATACAAATAAATAGACGAGTTATATTTTCATTGCTTTCTTTCTTGATGGATGACTTGATCTGTTTCCTCCTAGCAGTAATCATCATCATCTGTTACCACTGCCTTCTTTCTTATGCAATCTACTCCCTTTCTCATTCCCAAAATCAAGGGAGAAGACGGGATTCGGCTCAATAACCTCGCACTTTCCGTCCTTGCCAGCCCTTTTTCTTTTTCTTTCCCATGTTCAATCTCTTCTACCTTCAAAGTCACCCTTTTGTCATCTTTTTGCGGGAATTTTTGATTCAGCTTTGCAATTATATCATCAGTCCTGTTACTTTTTTCAATGTCATTTGAAATTTCAGGCTCCTCATCATATTGAGAGTTATCTAGCAGCAGTTGCAGCCATCTCTCCACATTTCCTTTCCCGCGTTGTTTCCTGCTCTCTTCATCTTCTTCGTTTTCCTCTATTTCCGCCTCCCTGATAATCGGGAATTGTATTCTGTCCCCTTTCCCTATATTTAGCCCTCGAAGCTTATCCTCAATCAAGGATTCATTCTCCGAGGCAACAGCGATGAGTTCCTCTCTGTTATTATCATCTGCAGGATTTTTCGACTCTTCGATTTCTTCATGCTCCATTTCTTCAGATGCTTTTTGTTCCTCCTCTAGAAATACTCTCAGCTCTTTGTGTAGTGATGTTCTTGGCCTAGTTCCAGTCAAATACAGTTGATCGTTACGGTCTCCATCCTCTAACGAGAAATTATTATCAATTCTCGATCTTTTCCTCACATGCTCCCATTCAGGCCTTATCTGCTGCTCAATTTCATCTCCTTGTTTTAATTTCTTATGGAGTTCTTTTTCTGCATTATCACAAATTTCCTTCTGTGCTTCAAGCCTTGCCATTAGAGCTGTCGTTGCAGCTTGGCTGAGCCTCGCCTGTTCCTTATAAATCACACTCCTGCACAAAAAAACCCCGAAAAATTAGCCTTTTCAGTCAATAATTGACCGAATAATGAAATTTTTATAAATTTGATGAAAAACCGTACTGGTGCATAGCGTCTCGAATCATTTTCTCGAGCATTGTCCTGTATGATGATTGTGCCTCTGCTAGTCTCCTGCATTTCTCTACCCTTCTCCTACGCTTTATGAGTGTCATCTCCAAGTCCTGGATAGCGATTTTTTCCTCGTCGTTTTTTCTCCTCATTTCGTGAACTTCATCATCTAATTTCTGTATTTTGGCTTGCATCTTTTGAGACTCTTCTCTTTGCTTCAATGAATCCCTAGCTACTACAATGGCTTGATATGGATTTAAAGCAAAGTCTGGGTTCTCATTTTCTTTCATGTCAATAGGCTTTACTTTTCTCGCAGCTGAAATTGTAGAATTCACAAACCGAATAAGTATAAATGCTATGTACATGTACTGTAATAGAATGGTTTCATAGTCTTGTACTAACCAATTACTGGAGAATGTGGCCTTATCTGCCTATTGTAGTCGAGTGATCTCAAAGCCATTGAAGTGTCATACGATTCTCTTCGAGACACAACAAGAGCAGCTGCAGCAAGGCCGATTTGGTCTTTCGATTCGTAAAAATGTTGTGGAAAAGAATGGGATTCCACAGTCTGTGAAGCATTAATTTCTTCATTTTCACCTTCCGAGAATAAAAACAAAAACGCCCTGTGCCTGCCATTATTAAGAAACACAACACAACACCAAATTACTATACAGCTTCTATTATGTTACATTTCAGCTAGAATCGAGATTTATACGCACCTAAAATCCGAGTTGGAGGACGCAAAAATGGATAAAAACTGGTTAACCGAAACTCCCAACTGAAAATCCCACCATGGAACTACAAACTCTAGCTTGTTGTGCTTTCTCTTGCACACTTGCCATTGTAGTATCCGAAGATTACTCGGCACTGTAAATCCTCCCCCTAATTTTCCAACAAATAAAATCAGATAAATTGAAAAGAACTAAAAGGGAGAAAGAGAGTTCGATTTTGTACTTTGACAAGGAAACCAATGGTCAATGTCCCAAGCAAGAGGAGAGGCCTTATCAGCGTGGAAATATAAAACATTGCCATATGTATCGACTCGAATTACAGCAGGATCAAAACCAGAATTCCTGAAGATCAAACAAACGAAAAATCGATCAAGAAATCATACAAATTTTCCGTAAGAACTTGGAGACGAGATCTGAGTTGAATGATTACCCTAGGTGACTCAATTGCTTCCATAATAGACTGACGAAAATCTTGGGGTTCGCTGTTTGCTTTGCTTTAGGGTCAATTACTGGGAACAATTGTTCCAATTCTCTCGCCCTAGCATTCTGTAAACCAAAATCACGGCAATTAATGGACAAAATTCATTCCAAAGCCTACCTCGATTTGATTATGAGTTTCAGAATTAATTGTTCAGATTCTGCTTTACCTCGTTCTGCTGCAATGCATAGGGGGTGAAAGTGAAAGGAGGGCCATGGGCGTAAGGGCTAGCTCCTCGATCTCTGCAAAGCTTTGCGTATGCTTTTGGGTACCCAACGCCCTCGTCTACCAGAAATTCTTCTTCTCTGAAGGAGAATTCAGCGGCCATTGTTATTTGAGTTTTTGTTCTTTAGCTGAAAGGGTGAGAGGGGATGTGTTTGAAAATAAATTGAGCAGATATGTTTGTGTTTTGAATAACAAAGCAACGGTCGGATTCGTTTGTCTTTGTTTAGTTGAAAAGGGGGGTTTTTAAATTTGGGATTGCCACGTAAGCGGGCTAAATATAACGGATATATCAAGGATGGGCCCTATTCACTGTAAATGCTCATCATGGGTTACACGGCCTTGTTTTTATGGCTCACAGCTTGTATATTTATTGACTAAAATGCCCCTTGAAGGTTTGAATTACAACTAAGCAAAATAAAGAGATGATTTTGAGAATGAGTTTACAGTTTAAATAAAATGCTATTTTTTCATAAAAAAAAAAAATGCTATTTCTATTTGCAGGAAAGAGAAGAAAATGATTGTTTTCGGTCCATTTCATTTCGAAATGAATGTGTTAAATTAGAGTAACTTTTCTCTATATTTGTAAACCAAATAGAGAGAATCATTGTTCTTAGAGTTGTTAGGTTAACAGTCATTGTACATTAACAGACCACTAATTTCTTTGTTTGAATGATTTTATACTGATAGCAAAAGGCAAAACTGTTGCCTATGCTGCTCGTATGGGTTGAGTTTTAGTTCGAATATGTTAAAATTTAAAGTTTTATCGCTTAAACTTGATAATTATATATATATATATATATTTGAGGCTGGTCAAAGCCCCATCCGACTAATTAATACGCATATTTTATAATTTTTTTATTCATGTAAATTGCTTATGAATATTTTTACAATATTAATTTACATAATGTATTTTTGTAGTGTTATAACATACTATTACATTTTTTTTTACTTTATCTATTAAAATTTAAAATGAAAAATAAAGAAAACAATAATTTTAATAGATGAGTTTTATTATCTAAATCTGGGCATGGCCCAAGTCTGGGCATGCTCAAGCCGGGCTCAAACAAACCTAGCAAAAAAAACTAGTAATTCAAAAGCTCATCCAAATTTCTAAGAATAAAAGTTGGATTCGAGCTAGATAGAGATGTCAACGGTGGTACAGGTAGTTTAATTCCTATTTCGCACATATACTTTTTTGGTGTGATTTTGGAGATTCTCCAATTAATATTTTGAGTATTTTTTTTATTCATTATACACCCATACGGGTGCGGATCGTTTTTGAGAAATACCCGCCCATCAATAAATTTCACAAAAACTTTAGGTTTATTTTCATATTTAGTTATACATATTCTAAAATATGAATGAAATTATATAAAAAAATTATTATTCCAAACAATTCAAATTTTTCTATCTTTTTTTTAAATATTCGTATAATTTATTTTGATCAAACTTTGATAAACTTCATGTTTATCAAGGATACTAAATAATAAAATGAAATTTACAGAGTTCATTCATATCAACTAAATAATACAATGAGAACAACTTTTGTTATAGTTAGTGAACTAATATTAGAAAATATAGAAGAAGATACAACTTCAAACTTCCAAACTAATTTTCTAACTGTAACTACTGTTCTTTTTTTAAAAAAAATTGCATCATATGAGCTTACAATAATAATCAAGAAAACCTTATCCCACACCGCCCGAGTGTGGACTCGAACCTGCAACCTCTAGGATCACAGCTTCAAAGCTCAACCGCTAGATCAAACCTTTGCCACAACTAACTACTATTCTTTAATATCTATAGGATTTAACGTTTCAATTGATTGTGTTATTATTTTTATTGTTTTTTTGTCAATAAAACTTGAACATGGAATTATTTGAAAGATTATTGTTTTAATGAATTATATGTGTTATTCAATTAAATCTTGTCTATATTATGTGTGTCTTTGAGTTTTTGTTCGAGAATTTATTTAATTGCGGTGCGGATTATCCAACAGTGTAGAAATGGTTCCACTCACACCTACCCATGCAGGTAGAAATTTTCGATTATTCTCTACCCATATCGATTTAAATATAACGATTTTCGAGTATTTTCCGTCCTATTGACATCTGTAGACCCAATAATGAGATGATGAGATAAGTAATCTGACTTGGCCCTCGTCATATAATTTTCTAATACAAATGTTTTAGTAATTAAAAGTACTTAAATTAACGATTAAAAAATTGCAAAGTTGATTGTTATTATTAATAAACAAATTAAAAATGAACATCTAAAGTTTTAACAGAACATTAAAAATCTAATTAGTTTATTGGAATAATATATAATGAAAATATATATTGATGTATTATTAATTATATTATTATATTAAATCCGACAAAGCCAGTGTGTGATTAGATTTTCATAGGAGAATTTATCTTATACTTTATTCGAGTTACTATAAATTTATTTAACCGACTCTTTACTCTCATTTTTTTTGCTCACACTTATCTTATGAATGACGGGCTGAAAATATCATACATGAATACCGATATTTTAGAATTCATCAATTACCTATTATCTTGAATCTTATGAGCTAATTTTTGCAAAACAACACACGAACTTGGGTGCAATCGGTGGTTATCCCGTGGGGGACCCTCCGATGCTTAAGTCAGTAAAGGGTTTTGAGGAAATAGTTAAGTGAGTATGAGAATATGAATGTACTTGTTGAACTGGCCTAGAGGCCTATTTATAGGTGCAAGATCTGTCCTACTCCTGATGGAATAAGAAGTCCTAAATGAGATGAGCTTATAACTCTTTTACTTATTTGATCCTTGAATTCCAAGTAGAATAGGATAAGGCTGGTGGAGAGAATATAGGGACTAGAGTCAGACTTGGATTCTCCTTGCTTGTAGGGCACGGAGGTGCCTTCGAGCCGGTCACGAACCGTCTCGAGATTATAACTGCTTAAGGCAATAAATGCGCTATGCGCGGCTATCTGAATATTTTTCGGCTAGGCTGCGGACCCAGCCGGCGTCGTGAATCAAGTGCGCATGGTTATTCGGCACCAGGAACGAGCCAGATGACTCTTTGTTGACCTGGTCTCCTTAGCCCGAAACGGGTGTAATATATTTAATAAGTTATCAGAAGTCCCCTCCCCCTCCGCGCGCGCAAGTGTGAGAAGTTCTTTAGGGCTTCTGACGGTCCTGCACCGGCTCAAAGTGTGAACGGATAAGTATTAAGGCTACGTGGCAAGCTATCGTCCAAGCATTCTTGAAGCTTCTCAGAGAAGTTAGTCTCTTCATGTTCCATAGTGATAGTTGGCATTTTTGAAATTTGAAACTAGCCAAATTCTGCTTGACACATGGCACCGCATCTCTAACAGTAAATGGTTATGAACTTTCGCTTCTCATTCATTTCCTATTTAAATGCCATGGTCACCAACTTCACCATGTTTACTCTCTCCAAACCGTCTCTGTTATTCCGGTGATATTAACTTCCGCGAGGCCAATTCTTCAGCGATACCTGCATCCGCACTTCTCCCTTTCAACAAGTAAGTGATGCTCTTCCTTCTTACAGATTTCATGCTATAATTGCTTGCCATGTTGATTTTTTGCACTTTTCCTTTAGGCTAGGGATATCCGTGCTCTTGTTTGCCCAAATATGTTTTACTAAAATGCCCTGACTTAACCTTCTGAATGTGTTTTTTATTTTCTCCTTATTAGATGTTCTAGGTAATTTGTAGTGTCGCCAAAATTTGTAATTGTCTTGCCGACTTCTAGGTTTTTCATCGAATTCTAAGTTTAGTTTGAACATAGGCATTATTTTATATGAAAAATGATTAGTTTGATGAACACACTAATGCCTAGGATCCCTCCCGGCTGAATTTTGACCATAGATCCCATTAGGATGGCTTATTTTGATTTTGACTTGTTCTAGGGTTTTGAATCTCTTTTTAGGCGGTCATGTCTTCTTCATTGCTAAGTGGCAGTTCAAGTGACAGCCCATTCACTATTTTATGTAGAGAACTTCCTAATTTAGTTTCACGTACTTTTATTAACATAGACCGGTCTAATTTTCATCCTAACCCTAGGATTAAAAAGATAGTCGGGAGGATGGACCTCAAAGACATTAACTTAAGTGAGGAAAGGGCCGCGTCGGGCAAGACCATCTCGAGTTCCCAAATTCATTCCTCTAATCCCGCTTAGAGGGGTGAAGAAGTGCCTAGTGTGGAAGTCAACTAGCCGGCTATTGAAGCAACCACAATACAGACTCCCAGGAGATATCAAATAAAAAGGGTCGCCAAGAGATAGTTCAATGCCAAGAGCAAGGCAAAAATTAATAACTCGGAGCCGACTGAAAAGAAGAAGTGCAAGATAACGTATGGAATCGAGAATATGGTCTTTATTATCGATCGGTAGATTTGGCATTTGAGAGGGTAGTTTTCAAATGGATTCGAAGGTGTGATATTATGATGTCGTCCCAATCACATGTCTTTGCTCCGCTTGAAGGTTCGTTCAGTATTCACCTAGACCAAGTTTGGTATGGTTTCGTTTACCCCCTTCCAGTCGATATCTGTGATTTGCTGAAATTTTGGGACGTTTGCCCTGCACGGATCCATCCTTTATGTTGGGGTGAAATAGTGGGACATTACCGCTTATGCACCGATTTAGGTTTAGTATTTGACTCTGATTTTTTCAAGCAGATAGCACCTTGTAAGCTTAACAAAGGGGAGGATCATCTCCATTTTGCCTTTAGGAATGGGTTTTATCGATTTTCCGACTGCCCTGATTCCCTGAAGAATTTTAAGCAATTTTTTATCTATGTAAAATTAGAGGAGGGAGCACCCACATTTCCGACTCACTAGTCACTAAAGGTTCCACCCCCCTTTTCGGCCCCTAAAGATGATTAGAATTTTAGGGTTGAAGTTGTTAGTGGCTTGCCGGATAGAATTTGGACTCTAGTTAATGCGGCATAAGCCTTTACGAATAACATTAAAATTTTGAAAATTGACCCATCAATTGAGGGCAACTATGTTTTTTACCCCGGCTCGAAACTTCCTGGTAAGCCTCTATTTTCTTACTTTGTTTATCCTTGTCTTCAGCATGTTCAAAGTAGCTGATTTTCTATTCGGCCTATTAGAAAAAAGATCCAGGAACTTAATATAGGAAAACACTCGTGTTGAGCCTATAACGGTTCATGGAGGTGTTGACCCGTCTGTCGATGTAGTTTTTCTTGGTAAAGGGGATGAATCAAAGAAGAGGAAGAAGAAAAATAGCCCTAAGGGAGCAACAAATGACCCACCGGCTGAAGATGCCAAGGGGGGCAAGGTTAGATCTTTTTCTCCTTCCATACTTTATTTTTATGTCGGCCCCCTTTTGCTAATTGTTTACTTTTTCCTGTAGGTGGCTGTGGAAAAGGTGTTATCTCTTGTTCCGGACTCTTCTACCTTTGGCCAACCAGTAGAAATATCTTCTTCAAAGTTGAAAGATCAATTGGTTGACTTAGCCGGGAAGAACGGCTCAATTTTAGGAAGTGCCGTTCAGGAAGCCTTACGCCTGGAGCTTCCCCTCCCTCGTGAATCTGCCAAGTACAAGACCGAGAAATTTCACCAGACGGCCGCCCTACTTCTTGAGGCGTCCTCCCAGGCTGGTTATATTTGAATTTTAGTCATGGGTTCTTCTTTGGTCTAACAACGAGCCTATTTTTGTTAGTTAATGTCTTGTTTGACTGATATGAATGATCGAGCCAATGATATTGAGGAGGTGGATCAGAGGTATGAGGTGGTTCAGAATAGGATTAATCAGTTGCTGGATGAGAATAGGGTGCTTAAGGCGTGGGTGAAGAAGGTTGAGGCAGATCTAAAGGTGGCACATGATGAGACTCATTCCCTAAAGTTAGCTCGTAACGAGGCGATAAAGAGGAGTGGTCAAGCCGAGAAGGAGCTATTAAAGTCTAGGGAAGACTTGGTGGCTAGCTAAAATAGTGCCAAAAAATTTAAAGATGCTCTGGCCAGTATGCTGAACATGGGTCTCACCTATGGGCATCGTGTTTACAATGCTTGTTTAGCTGGTCATCCGAACTTACCGCCTGGGCTTCTTGCCACCATCCCTTACCCTAAATTGGGTGAGCCTTTACCTAAGTTACATCGAGAGAGGTCTCCTAAAAGCGGGGAGAGGGGGGGAGTGGGGAGCTGGTGAAACACCCCTATCATATAATAACTATAGAAAAATACTATAGAAATTTTTATTTTTTTTTCAAAAATATTCATGTATTAACACAACCATAATATTTCACATCAACTCTAATATCGTTCATTTATTACAAACCATAATTATGTTTGATTTGAAAAATCAAAACCCAACCACTTTCTATTCTATGTGCTTGTCATGTGAGGAGAGATAGCGAGATGGACACAGCCGACAGACCTTTCTTCCATGACAGCTACAGGTAAGAACCTTCTAGTACAATACTTTATCTGCAACTTCAACAACTGAAAAATATAGCGATTTATATGAGTCGCCACTCAGTGAATATAAACAATCAATGAATTTAACAATCACATACAGTTACACCTTCCAATTAAACATACAGTCATTCTTATATACTATTGGATGATTCATTTATTTAATTGTTGTGACATTTCCGGCCAAACTATTGCCCCGGGATACATGTAACATTTGTAACAGATAACAATTGATTTGCTGGCCAGCTATATAACAATTGGTTGACCTTTCGGTCCAGATAACAATTGGTTGACCTTTCGGTCCATTTATCAAATATTGCAATTGGTTGACCATATAGGTCCAGATAACAGAACATGTATTGCAATGTTTGATCGGCTATGTCACAACGTCTCTCTTTATTTCATTTGTTCCTGTATAATTGCGTATATAATGAATAATTCAATTATCTCAAGTTTCACCAAATAAACATATGTTCATATAATTCAAATTCTCCAAATAACATATAATCATTCAATTCACAACAATTCACCAAACATTCAAATATCACATATCAAAACATTTCACCCATTCATATCATGTTTATACTCACAGATGAAATGCTAATTTTCACGAAATCGACTTGTTTCCTCCTCTTGAACACTTTCACGACCTCGTGTTCCTATAAGCATAAATTCACATCAATACATTTCACCTTGTGTTGTTTTCTATTTATAAAGTTTTCATGACTTAAACCATTGTTACTTGTATACTTGTTCATATGACCTTGCTCAACTTAAAAATTCATAACTTTCAATTCACTTCTCCAAATGATCTGATTCTTTTTTTATTCTATCCCTAATACACAAGGCTATAACATACTAAAACCTCAAAAATTTTAGAGTCTTATACGATTTATAGGGAATTTCCCATCAAAACTTGTTTCAGTCCCGCTTTACCTGGACAGCAACGTAATAAAACGGGTATAACTCTCTCTACACAATATGAATCGACCTGATTCTTTTTCCTACTTAAACTATACACATAAGGGAATAACATATCAAAAAATCAGAATTTTCTAAGAGTATAACAATCCCAGATCAATTTTGAAACTCACCCTATCTCTTTGATCATCCAATTCTGCACACTTCATCTTATAAAAATCATAACTATTGATCTACTCGTCTAAAAATTCTCAAATTTTGCAGGATGAACCTTGACATAAAGAAGAACAATTCATCTTCTTACTAAAACTGCTAATTCTAAGTTTAACGTAACGAAAATCGTACTACAAAGTTACTAAAATACCTGATTCCTTCCTTCTAGATCTCTTCTTCTCTTCTTCCTTTTTCTTTGTTCTTTGCTTTGTGTTTTAGGAGATGAAGAACTGATCTAATTTTTATCAGTTCATAAAAAGATCTAAGGGGCAAAAGACCAATTTACCCTCAAATTCTTTATTTATTACAAATACTAACTATACTAAATACATATACATATATCTATACCATACTAATACTAATTCTAATACTAATTCTTATACTTAAATCCTTATGATATATCACAATTTTATTCAACTTTATATGTTCTAATAATCATTTTATATCTATAACATAACTATACTCCACTTATTCCTTAAAATTCTATAGCTATATAATTCGATACCTAGATATTAAATATCGTATTTTGTATGGTTAAAATAACTATTATTTTCACTAACCAATTTTAATAAATATAACATGTAAAATTTAAATATAATAACATATAACAGATGTGGACAAATGCAAATATAATGCACGAAATAGGATATTATAATTCTCCCCCCCTTAAAGAATTTCGTCCTCGAAATTAAATACCTGAATCAGAAAACAAATAAGGATAGTCCTTTCTCATTCGATCTTCTGTTTCCCAAGTGGCTTCTTCTACTGAATGACTTTTCCAAAGTACTTTTACCAATGGTATTTCTTTGTTTCGCAATTGTTTGGTCTTATACCCGATAATTGCTACTGGCTCTTCTACATAACTCAAATTATCAGCAATCTCTATCTCTTGGTCCTTCAATACATGAGTAGGGTCTGACCGATACTTCCTTAGCATGCTTACATGAAAGACATTGTGAATTTGAGCTAACTCTGGTGGTAATGCCAATTTATAAGCAAGCGGACCAATTCTTTCAAGAATGTCATAAGGCCCTATGTACCGCGGACTAAGCTTCCCTTTCTTCTTAAACCTTAGTACGCCTTTCCAAGGTGATACGCGAAGAAAAACTTTGTCCCCTACTTCATATTCCTTTTCCCTTCTATGTTGATCAACATAACTTTTCTGTCTATCTTGTGCTGCCTTGATTCTTTCTCTTACTATCTTCACCTTTTCAAATGTGTCTTGTACTATTTCTGGACCCTCCAAAACTCTCATCCCTTCTTCATCCCAACAAATAGGACTTCTGCATTTTCTTCCATAAAGAGCCTCATACGGTGCCATTCCAATACTACTATGATAGTGATTATTATAAGCGAATTCCATTAGAGTAACATATTCATCCCACGCACCTTTGAATTCCATAGCACAAGCTCGAAGCATTTCTTCCAAAGTCTGAATTGTTCTATCTGATTGACCATCTGTTTAAGGATGAAAAGCAGTGCTAAAGTTCAATTTTGTGCCCAATGCCTGCTGTAAACTTCTCCAAAATCGAGACGTAAATCGAGGATCTCTATTTGATACAATAGACACAGGTATTCCATGTAATCTAACAATTTCATTAACATACTTCTTCGCCAAATTCTCCAATGAACAACCCCATTGTATGGGTAAAAAGTGGGCTGATTTTGTCAATCTATCAACAATAACCCAAATAGCATCATTCTTTCTTGGAGTTTTCGGAAACCCGTACACAAAATCCATAGTAACCATCTCCCATTTCCAAACTGGTATAGGTAATGGTCATAATTTCCCTGCTGGAGCTTGATGTTCAATCTTTACTTGTTGACATATCAAACACTTTGAAATGTATTCAGCAATATCCTTCTTCATTCCAGACCACCAAAAATGAGAGCGTAAGGTATGATACATTTTTGTCATTCCCGGATGCATAGCATATGGAGCAGTATGACCTTCTTCTAAAATTTCCTTCTTCAAATTATCAACATCAGGCACACAAATTCTTTGTCCCAACATCAAAGTATCATTTTCTACTGTAAAATCAATGCTCTTTCCTTGCTTGACATTTTCCATAATCTCTTTTAATTGCCGATCTCGAACCTGAGCTTCCTTAATTCTGTCATGTAACACTGGTCTTACCTTGAAGTTAGCTAATAATGCACCATTTTCGCCTAATTTTAAGTCAACATCCGTTGCTCGCAATTGAACTAAGTATGGGAGTTTAGAAACTTGAACATTAGCCATTACACTACTGGATTTTCTACTTAAGGCATCAGCTACAACATTCGCTTTTCCCGGATGATATTCTATCGTGAAATCATAATCTTTTAACAATTCTAGCCATCTCCTCTACCTCATATTCAATTCTTTCTGACTCAGCAGATATTTCAAACTCTTATGATCAGTGAAAATCTGAAAAGTTTCTCCGTACAAATAATGCCTCCAAATTTTCAAAGCAAACACAATAGCAGCCAGTTCTAAATCATGCACTGGATAAGATAATTCATATGGTTTTAATTGTCTAGATGCATACGCAATTACCTTCCCATGTTGCATTAGAACACAACCCAAACCTTGGTGAGAAGCATCACTGTAAACAATAAATCCACCAGTGCCAGTCGGAATTGTCAAAATCGGAGTTGTAGTCAATCGTTTCTTTAATTCATCAAAACTTTTCTGGCAATCATCTATCCACTGGAACTGTACATTCTTTCATAGTAATTTTGTCATTGGAGCAGCAATAAGAGAAAACCCATCAACAAATCGTCGATAATACCCTGCTAATCCCAGAAAACTTCTTACTTCTGCTACATTTTTCGGAGCTTCCCATTGAACCACAACTTCGATCTTTTTAGGATCAACCTGAATGCCTTGACCAGAAACCACATGTCCCAAAAATAAAACATGATTCAACCAGAATTCACATTTTCTAAACTTTGCATATAGATGTTTTTCTCTTAAAATTTGAAGCACAATTCTCAAATGTTGCTCGTGTTCTTCATTACTTTTCGATTACACAAGTATGTCATCAATGAAAACAATGACAAACTTGTCAAGATACTGTTGAAATACCTTGTTCATCAAAGCCATGAAAGCTGCAGGTGCATTCGTCAAACCAAATGGCATCACCAGAAATTCATAATGTCCATATCGAGTTCTGAAAGCTGTTTTTGGAACATCTTGCGTTGAAATTCCGAGTTGATAATACCCTGTCCTCAAATCAATTTTAGAAAATACACATGCTCCTTGCAATTGATCGAATAAATCATCAATACGAGGTAAAGGATATTTATTCTTCATAGTTACTCGATTCAACTGTCTGTAATCAATG
This sequence comes from Euphorbia pulcherrima, assembly GCA_947683365.1. Lineage (NCBI taxonomy): Eukaryota > Viridiplantae > Streptophyta > Magnoliopsida > Malpighiales > Euphorbiaceae > Euphorbia > Euphorbia pulcherrima. Next base: position 15,542,031 of record CANTUS010000016.1, read on the forward strand.
CAAAGTCGCATAGTGCCATCCTTTTTCTTAACAAACAATACCGGAGCACCCCAAGGAGACACACTAGGTCTAATAAATCCCTTATCAAGTAACTCTTGTAATTGCTTTTTCAGCTCTTTTAATTCCACTGGAGCCATTCTATATGGAGAAATAGAAATCGGTGCAGTTACTGGAACTAAATCAATGGTAAATTCTGCTTCTCTATCAGGTGGCAATCCTGGTAGGTCCGCAGGAAATACATCGGGAAATTCTTTAACAATAGGAATATCATCAAGTGATACATCTGATACTTTGGTGTCAATAACATGTGCTAAATATGCCTCACATCCACCCTTGATTAACCGAAAAGTATTAATTGCAGAAATTAAACAAGTCGGTACTATCTGACGTTCACCCTGAAAAATGACTTTTAGCTTATCTGATGTCTCTAAAATAACTTCCTTGGTGAAACAATTTACTACTGCATGATGTTTTTCCAACCAATCCATACCCAAAATCACATCAAACTCTCTAATAGTCAATCTAATCAAGTCCGCACTTAATATAACCTTGTCAATTTGAATCAAACAATTTCTGTACACTTGATTTGCAATCACCAATTCACCTAAAGGAGTTCCCACATATAGATCAAATCTCAAAGGTTCATAAGCCATATGCAATTGTGATGCCAAGTTTGATGATATAAATGAATGAGTTGATCCAGGATCAATTAATGCACAAACATCCATGTTGCAAATAGAAATCTTACCGGTAACAACTTCTGGTGCGTCAATAGCTTCTTGTCGAGTCATGGCAAAAAAGCGAGCCTGTGTTGGAGGCCTAGAACTCTGAGCCTCAGATCTACCAATATTGCTTGTTGTTATTCCTCTGCCCCTACCTCTACCTGTTACTACACCAGCTCCCCTGCCTCTGGTATTCTGAACTGTAGCCTCTGATTGAGCTCTTTCAGTTGCTTCTATTCATTTTGGACAATCACGTATTAAATGTTCAAAAGAGCTACATAAGTAACATGCTCCAGTCAGTTTCCTGCATTCGCCTTCATGCAATTTACCACATAGCATACACTGAGGTTTTTGTCCCGAGCTTTGTCCCTGACTTTGTCTCGAATGAGTTTGCACATTTGTTCTTCCTCCTCTATTCCCAGAATATCCTCCTCTAGCTATAAACTGTGATGGAGAAGAATTTGTTTGATGCTTAGCAGACTTTTTACTTTGGTCACCACTAAAATCACCGTAACCTCTTCTAGCTTTATAATCCGCTTTCTCTTTTTCTAGTCTTTCAGCCCTAACTACAGCATTTTTCAACTTTAGGTAACTTTCAAGTTCAAATGATGATATCTTGGTTCGAATTTCATATCTAATCCCATCCTCAAATTTCCTGCATCTATCCTTTTCAGTCGCCACTAATGTTGGTACATAACTGGACAGCTGATTGAACTTAACTTCATACTCGGCCACTATCATCCTCCCTTGTCTTAAGTTCAAAAATTGTTTTCTTTTATCATCAATGTACACATCAGGCATATAATTACTTTTGAATTCCCGCACAAAATCATCCCAAGTCAAGATCGGAGGCTAAACAGTGCTCCCCGGGATAGTCTCCCACCAGTCATAAGCATCATCTTGAAGTAAAAATACCGCATAATCGAACTTCTCATCAGGAGTACAATGCATCATATTGAAAACTCTTTCCAACCTTTTTAACCATCTTTCCGCTATTGTAGGATCTGTAGTTCCCTTGAATTCTTCTGCACCTTGTTTCTTCAATTTATCGAACCTTCTTTCTCTTTAGACAAATGTTACAGGTGCTTGCACCACAGGTATTTCCTGATGATGCTGTAAATTTGATGCATGAGAATGCATAGGTGATGCAGATATAATAGGTTGGATTTCTACAGGTTGATTTACGGCTGGTCCCTCTCTCCTCGGGTTAACATTTTGGTTCTCATCAGCCCTATATGAATATGATAACATGTTATAAGATAACATATACTAATCTTATATTATGTATGCATTTGTATGTTCCTATGACCATATCCCCGCTCGGATACCAACTAAAACACCCCTATCATATAATAACTATAGAAAAATACTATAGAAATTTTTATTTTTTTTTAAAAAAATTTTCATATATTAACACAACCATAATATTTCACATCAACTCTAATATCGTTCATTTATTACAAACCATAATTATGTTTGATTTGAAAAATCAAAACCCAACCACTTTCTATTCTATATGCTTGTCATGTGAGGAGAGAGAGCGAGATGGACACAACCGACAGACCTCTCTTCCATGACAGCTACAGGTAAGAACCTTCTAGTACAATACTTTATCTACAACTTCAACAACTGAAAAATATAGCGATTTATATGAGTCGCCACTCAGTGAATATAAACAATCAATGAATTTAACAATCACATACAGTTACACCTTCCAATTAAACATACAGTCATTCTTATATACTATTGGATGATTCATTTATTTAATTGTTGTGACATTTCCGGCCAAACTATTGCCCCGGGATACATGTAACATTTGTAACAGATAACAATTGATTTGCTGGCCAGCTATATAACAATTGGTTGACCTTTCGGTCCAGATAACAATTGGTTGACCTTTCGGTCCATTTATCAAATATTGCAATTGGTTGACCATATAGGTCCAGATAACAGAACATGTATTGCAATGTTTGATCGGCTATGTCACAACGTCTCTCTTTATTTCATTTGTTCCTGTATAATTGCGTATATAATGAATAATTCAATTATCTCAAGTTTCACCAAATAAACATATGTTCATATAATTCAAATTCTCCAAATAACATATAATCATTCAATTCACAACAATTCACCAAACATTCAAATATCACATATCAAAACATTTCACCCATTTATATCATGTTTATACTCACAGATGGAATGCTAATTTTCACGAAATCGACTTGTTTCCTCCTCTTGAACACTTTCACGACCTCGTGTTCCTATAAGCATAAATTCACATCAATACATTTCACCTTGTGTTGTTTTCTATTTATAAAGTTTTCATGACTTAAACTATTGTTACTTGTATACTTGTTCATATGACCTTGCTCTACTTAAAAATTCATAACGTTCAATTCACTTCTCCAAATGATCTGATTCTTTTTTTATTCTATCCCTAATACACAAGGCTATAACATACTAAAACCTCAAAAATTTTAGAGTCTTATACGATTTATAGGGAATTTCCCATCAAAACTTGTTTCAGTCCCGCTTTACCTGGACAGCAACGTAATAAAACGGGTATAACTCTCTCTACACAACATGAATCGACCTGATTCTTTTTCCTACTTAAACTATACACATAAGGGAATAACATATCAAAAAATCAGAATTTTCTAAGCAGTATAACAATCCCAGATCAATTTTGAAACTCACCCTATCTCTTTGATCATCTAATTCTGCATACTTCATCTTATAAAAATCATAACTATTGATCTACTCGTCTAAAAATTCTCAAATTTTGCAGGATGAACCTTGACATAAAGAAGAACAATTCATCTTCTTATTAAAACTGCTAATTCTAAGTTTAACGTAACGAAAATCGTACTACAAAGTTACTAAAATACCTGATTCCTTCCTTCTAGATCTCTTCTTCTCTTCTTCCTTTTTCTTTGTTCTTTGCTTTGTGTTTTAGGAGATGAAGAACTGATCAAATTTTTATCAGTTCATAAAAAGATCTAAGGGCAAAAGACCAATTTACCCTCAAATTCTTTATTTATTACAAATACTAACTATACTAAATACATATACATATATCTATACCATACTAATACTAATTCTAATACTAATTCTTATACTTAAATCCTTATGATATATCACAATTTTATTCAACTTTATATGTTCTAATAATCATTTTATATCTATAACATAACTATACTCCACTTATTCCTTAAAATTCTATAGCTATATAATTCGATACCTAGATATTAAATATCGTATTTTATATGGTTAAAATAACTATTATTTTCACTAACCAATTTTAATAAATATAACATGTAAAATTTAAATATAATAACATATAACAGATGTGGACAAATGCAAATATAATGCATGAAATGGGATATTATAATTCTCCCCCCCTTAAAGAATTTCGTCCTCGAAATTAAATACCTGAATCAGAAAACAAATAAGGATAGTCCTTTCTCATTCGATCTTCTGTTTCCCAAGTGGCTTCTTCTACTGAATGACTTTTCCAAAGTACTTTTACCAATGGTATTTCTTTGTTTCGCAATTGTTTGGTCTTATACCCGATAATTGCTACTGGCTCTTCTACATAACTCAAATTATCAGCAATCTCTATCTCTTGGTCCTTCAATACATGAGTAGGGTCTGACCGATACTTCCTTAGCATGCTTATATGAAAGACATTGTGAATTTGAGCTAACTCTGGTGGTAATGCCAATTTATAAGCAAGCGGACCAATTCTTTCAAGAATGTCATAAGGCCCTATGTACCGCGGACTAAGCTTCCCTTTCTTCTTAAACCTTAGTACGCCTTTCCAAGGTGATACGCGAAGAAAAACTTTGTCCCCTACTTCATATTCCTTTTCCCTTCTATGTTGATCAACATAACTTTTCTGTCTATCTTGTGCTGCCTTGATTCTTTCTCTTACCATCTTCACCTTTTCAAATGTGTCTTGTACTATTTCTGGACCCTCCAAAACTCTCATCCCTTCTTCATCCCAACAAATAGGACTTCTGAATTTTCTTCCATAAAGAGCCTCATACGGTGCCATTCCAATACTACTATGATAGTGATTATTATAAGCGAATTCCATTAGAGTAACATATTCATCCCACGCACCTTTGAATTCCATAGCACAAGCTCGAAGCATTTCTTCCAAAGTCTGAATTGTTCTTTCCGATTGACCATCTGTTTAAGGATGAAAAGCAGTGCTAAAATTTAATTTTGTGCCCAATGCCTGCTGTAAACTTCTCCAAAATCGAGATGTAAATCGAGGATCTCTATCTGATTCAATAGACACAGGTATTCCATGTAATCTAACAATTTCATTAACATACTTCTTCGCCAAATTCTCCAATGAACAACCCCATTGTATGGGTAAAAAGTGGGCTGATTTTGTCAATCTATCAACAATAACCCAAATAGCATCATTCTTTCTTGGAGTTTTCGGAAACCCGTACACAAAATCCATAGTAACCATCTCCCATTTCCAAACTGGTATAGGTAATGGTCGTAATTTCCCTGCTGGAGCTTGATGTTCAATCTTTACTTGTTGACATATCAAACACTTTGAAATGTATTCAGCAATATCCTTCTTCATTCCAGACCACAAAAAATGAGAGCGTAAGGTATGATACATTTTTGTCATTCCCGGATGCATGGCATATGGAGCAGTATGAGCTTCTTCTAAAATTTCCTTCTTCAAATTATCAACATCAGGCACACAAATTCTTTGTCCCAACATCAAAGTATCATTTTCTACTGTAAAATCAATGCTCTTTCCTTGCTTGACATTTTCCATAATCTCTTTTAATTGCGGATCTCAAACCTGAGCTTCCTTAATTCTGTCATGTAACACTGGTCTTACCTTGAAGTCAGCTAATAATGCACCATTTTCGCCCAATTTTAAGTCAACATCCATTACTCGCAATTGAACTAAGTATGGGAGTTTAGAAACTTGAACATTAGCCATTACACTACTGGATTTTCTACTTAAGGCATCAGCTACAACATTCGCTTTTCCCGGATGATATTCTATCGTGAAATCATAATCTTTTAACAATTCTAGCCATCTCCTCTGCCTCATATTCAATTCTTTCTGACTCAACAAATATTTCAAACTCTTATGATCAGTGAAAATCTGAAAAGTTTCTCCGTACAAATAATGCCTCCAAATTTTCAAAGCAAACACAATAGCAGCCAGTTCTAAATCATGCACTGGATAAGATAATTCATATGGTTTTAATTGTCTAGATGCATACGCAATTACCTTCCCATGTTGCATTAGAACACAACCCAATCCTTGGTGAGAAGCATCACTGTAAACAACAAATCCACCAGTGCCAGTCGGAATTGTCAAAATCGGAGCTGTAGTCAATCGTTTCTTTAATTCATCAAAACTTTTCTGGCAATCATCTATCCACTGGAACTGTACATTCTTTTATAGTAATTTTGTCATTGGAGCAGCAATAAGAGAAAACCCATCAACAAATCGTCGATAATACCCTGCTAATCCCAGAAAACTTCTTACTTCTGCTACATTTTTCGGAGCTTCCCATTGAACCACAGCTTCGATCTTTTTAGGATCAACCTGAATGCCTTGACCAGAAACCACATGTCCCAAAAATAATACATGATTCAACCAGAATTCACATTTGCTAAACTTTGCATATAGCTGTTTTTCTCTCAAAATTTGAAGCACAATTCTCAAATGTTGCTCGTGTTCTTCATTACTTTTCAAGTACACAAGTATGTCATCAATGAAAACACTGACAAACTTGTCAAGATACTATTGAAATACCTTGTTCATCAAAGCCATGAAAGCTGCAGGTGCATTCGTCAAACCAAATGGCATCACCAGAAATTCATAATGTCCATATCGAGTTCTGAAAGCTGTTTTTGGAACATCTTGCGTTGAAATTCCGAGTTGATAATACCCTGACCTCAAATCAATTTTAGAAAATACATATGCTCCTTGCAATTGATCGAATAAATCATCAATACGAGGTAAAGGATATTTATTCTTCACAGTTACTCAATTCAACTGTCTGTAATCAATGCAAAGTCGCATAGTGCCATCCTTTTTCTTAACAAACAATACCGGAGCACCCCAAGGAGACACACTAGGTCTAATAAATCCCTTATCAAGTAACTCTTGTAATTGCTTTTTTAGCTCTTTTAATTCCACTGGAGCCATTCTATATGGAGAAATAGAAATCGGTGCAGTTCCTAGAACTAAATCAATGGTAAATTCTGCTTCTCTATCAGGTGGCAATCCTGGTAGGTCAGCAGGAAATACATCGGGAAATTCTTTAACAATAGGAATATCATCAAGTGATACATCTGATACTTTGGTGTCAATAACATGTGCTAAATATGCCTCACATCCACCCTTAATTAACCGAAAAGTATTAATTGCAGAAATTAAACAAGTCGGTACAATTTGACGTTCACCCTGAAAAATGACTTTTAGCTTATCTGATGTCTCTAAAATAACTTCCTTGGTGAAACAATTTACTACTGCATGATGTTTTTCCAACCAATCCATACCCAAAATCACATCAAACTCTCTAATAGTCAATCTAATCAAGTCCGCACTTAATATAACCTTGTCAATTTGAATCAAACAATTTCTGTACACTTGATTTGCAATCATCAATTCACCCAAAGGAGTTCCCACATATAGATCAAATCTCAAAGGTTCATAAGCCATATGCAATTGTGATGCCAAGTTTGATGATATAAATGAATGAGTTGATCCAGGATCAATTAATGCACAAACATCCATGTTGCAAATAGAAATCTTACCGGTAACAACTTCTGGTGCGTCAATAGCTTCTTGTCGAGTCATGGCAAAAATGCGAGCCTGTGTTGGAGGCCTAGAACTCTGAGCCTCAGATCTACCAATATTGCTTGTTGTTATTCCTCTACCCCTACCTCTACCTGCTACTACACCAGCTCCCCTGCCTCTGGTATTCTGAACTGTAGCCTCTGATTGAGCTCTTTCAGTTGCTTCTATTCGTTTTGGACAATCACGTATTAAATGTTCAGTTGCTTCCTTTTTCTTTGTTCTTTGCTTTGTGTTTTAGGAGATGAAGAACTGATCTAATTTTTATCAGTTCATAAAAAGATCTAAGGGGCAAAAGACCAATATGCCCTCAAATTCTTTATTTATTACAAATACTAACTATACTAAATACATATACATATATCTATACCATACTAATACTAATTCTAATACTAATTCTTATACTTAAATCCTTATGATATATCACAATTTTATTCAACTTTATATGTTCTAATAATCATTTTATATCTATAACATAACTATACTCCACTTATTCCTTAAAATTCTATAGCTATATAATTCGATACCTAGATATTAAATATCGTATTTTGTATGGTTAAAATAACTATTATTTTCACTAACCAATTTTAATAAATATAACATGTAAAATTTAAATATAATAACATATAACAGATGTGGACAAATGCAAATATAATGCATGAAATGGGATATTGTAGCTGGGCAAAGACGATCAAGCGGTAAAGGAGCTGGCTGCTAAAGATGATGATCCTTCTCAAGATAAAGGGGGGAATGAGCCGATTTTGCTTGAGGGCTCGATTCCTTCAACCACTTAGATTTTTTAATTTGCTTTTTTAGCCAATTCTTTGGCTGATTTGTAATTTTTGTTCGTACAATGGTTATATTTAGCCCCTTTTGAGGCTTTTCTTAAGGTCTTATTTCTCTGCCTTATTATTGTATGCATGCAAGTGAATCGATCTCTTATTTTATTGCTGCAGATGATTGTTTAGGTCTTACATTTAGCCTTTTTCATCAAGCATTTTATTGTGTTTTTCGCAGAGTTTCTGTCGATCTTATTTTTATGCTGGTTATTTATGTTTTAGGGGTGATTGCCGCCTGAAAACAATTTGTCTTAGTTTTAACTAAGACTTGCGCGCGCGAGATATTTTGAATTAAGTTGGTCATAAAGTGTGATTAGTACTTATTGAGGCGAATATGTGAATAAAAGAATGATTTTATTAATGGTAAATTGAGTACAAGTCTGAGAATGCTACGCATCCGAATATCTACTTGAGGGGAGCCACCTCATTATAAACTTCCTTAAAGGAAAAACCAGTGGGAAAAATCCTTAAAGAAGGGAAAAGAGTGCTGCTGCTAGAATCCCTAAATATCTACTGTATAGTAGGGCCTAAGATTAGCAATGTTCCAAGTGTGAGGAAGCTCTTTGTTTTTCATAGTCCCTAACTTTTTGGTGGTCGGCCCAATGACTTTGGTGATCTTGTATGGGCCTTCCCAATTAGCACCCATCTTCCCTTTGCCTTCTCAAGCTTGTAAAGTGGTTGAGTCCTTAAGAACTAAGTCTCCTTTGAGCCGGATTTCTTGCACTTGCGTATCTTGGTATCTTACAATTTTTGCTTTATAAGCCGCTATGAGGATCCAGGCTCGTTCTCTTCTTTCGTCCAAGTTATCCAAGTCATACTTCATGTTGATGTCATTATCTTTCTCTAAGTAATAAGCTACCCTATCTGACGGTGCTCTAATTTTAATCTGTATAACTACCTCAACTCTATGTACGAGAGAGTACGGGGTTTGTTCGGTAGTTCCCCAAAGAGTGGCTCTATAAGACCACAAGACTTTGATCAGTTCATCCAGCCATCTTCCCTTCTAATCTAGTACCCTTTTATTCAATCCTTCTTCTAAGGTACGATTGGTAACTTCCGTCTGGCCGTTCATTTGTGGATGTGCTACGGATGAGTAATGATTCTCAATATTTTAGTATTTGTAAAAATCTTTGAATTTTTCTAAGATGAACTGCAATCCATTATCCTCTATGATTCTCTTGGGTACTCCAAATTGAGTGATTATATGCCTCCATACGAAGTCAATGATTCTCTCAAATGTGATTGAGCTAAGTGCTTCCGCCTCAACCCACTTAGAAAAGTGGTCAATTGCCTCAAGTATCTATTTCTTCTGCCCGACTGCGTCTGGCATTAGGCCAGCAATATTGATTCCTAAGGATGAAAATGACCAACTGGTAATGATGGGTTTTTTATTTTCCTTGGGAATTTATGATTTTCTCGCATGGATTGGCATTGGTGGCAAGTTCTTACATATTCTTATATATCGGCTTTGACCGTTTCCTAGTAGTATCTAGCCAGTATGATTCTCCTAAGTAAAGTATCAGCCTCCTGGTGGGATCTACAATCTCCTTCAAGGATTTCTTCTATGATGAGCTTTCCTAGCTCCAGAGTGACATTTAAGCCACGCATTCGAGTATGATTTCCTGTACAATTCATCGCCCACCAGGGTGAACCGTATGGATTTCCTTATTATCTTTTCTGCCACAATCTTGCCCTCGGGTAGCTTATCGCAGGCCAGGTAGTCATACAAAGGTTGCATCCACCCGAGTGACTTTTTCTTAATCCAGAGCTTTTCACCTTGCTCTTCGCACGTTGGTCGGGTCAAGACTTCATAAAGGCAACTTAGCTATTTCGAAGAGTCTTTTCATGACGCCGCTTTGGCTAACTTATATGCTATATGGTTTTGTGTCCGGGAGATGTACTCGATTTTCTATTCGATCCCCTTGGCTTCTAGCCTTTCTAATAATGTTCCAACTTTGACCAAATATTTGACCATCTCTGCTCTCTTAGTCCCATATGTCGGATTGATCTGATTTGACACCAATTTTAAGTCACTTTTAAGGATGACAATGTCTGGTGCTATTTCGCTGGCTATCTCTAGCCCTTTGATCACCGCTTCATATTCAGTCGCATTGTTGGTGGAAGGAAATGCCAACTTTGCAGCATATGATAGCCTAATTCTTTCTGGCCCTTGAACATAAACTCTAATCCTGGCTTCCTCTGTGTAAGAGGAGCCATCCATATATATTGTTCAGATTTTAGACGGTATTACATTTTCTGGCTCGATGCCTGCAAATTCTACTATAAAGTCTGCCAATACTTGCGCCTTTAAGGATTTCTTGGCTTTGAACCTTATATCATACTCTCCAAGTCTGATAGCCCACTCGGTTAGGCGACCTGATGTATCTGGTCTTTGCAACACCTTCTTAAGAGGGACAATATTCCTTACTACGATCGTGTGCACCTGGAAGTATGGTCTCAGCCGGCTGGCTGAGTAGACTAGCACTAGGGCCAATTTTTCGATCTTGGGGTACCTCAACTCTGCATTTCTCAACAATTTACTAGTGTAATAGATGGGGTATTGCTGTTCCCACCGCCTCATATGTTGCTGATAAGTAAAGGTAAAGCATATCACCCATATTGGGGCAGCTAAAGAGTGGAGGCTTTTCCAAGAAGTGTTTCATTCATTCAAATGCTTCTTGGCAGTCCTTATCCCATTTAAACTCCTGATCCTGCTTAATTGCCTTATAGAACGGCATGCATCTTTTTGCTTAAAACGAGATAAACCATCCTAGGGCATTGATTCTCCCATTTAGGCGTTATACTTTGTTCAATGTTTGAGGTGGCTCCATTCGGATAATTGCTTCTATTTTCTCTAGATTGTCCTCGATTCCTCTTTTATAAATCATGAATCCCAAAAAATTTCCACTCTTAACCCAAAGACACATTTCTCCGGGTTGAGCTTTAGTCGATAGGCTTACAAGGTTTTAAATACCTTTTCTAAGTCATCCGCATGTGACTCTTCACTCTTGCTTTTTACAATCATATCGTCTATATATACTTTAATCATCTCTCCAATCATGTCTTTGAACATTCTATTGACCAATCGTTGCTAAGTTGCTCCCGCATTCTTCAGTCTAAACTGCATGATCGTATAATAATATGTTCCTTTATAAATAATAGATGATGTCTTTTCCTTATCTACCCGGTCCATAGGAATTTGATGGTATCCAACTTTTGCATCTAAGAAGGAGTAGACGGCAAACCCGGCTGTAGAATCTACTAGCTAATCAATGCTTGGCAATGGATAACTGTCTTTCGGGGTTGCCTTGTTTAGATCTGTGAAGTCAATGCACATGCGGTAATTTTGATTTGGTTTCTTAACCAACACGATGTTTGCTAGCCATCTAGGGTAGTGCACTTCCCTAATATACTTGGCTTTGAGCAATTTTTCTACCTCTTCTTCAATAGCCTTCTGTCTTTCTGAGGCATGTTTTCTCTTTTTCTCAACTACTGGGGTTGCTTTGGGGTCGAGGTTGAGGCTGTGCTGTATGATTTCTGGCCGGACTCCTAACAGGTCATCATGATTTCCAAGAAAATGAATGTTTTTATCCAACCAGGATTGAGTTGATGCTTGCTTTTGTATTAGCTTTTAAGTCTTTGGCTACTTTAAATGCTTTTCCGGGTCCCGCTATAAGTACTTCCTGCTCACCAACCGGCTCGGCAATTGAACTGCTTTCATCCGGGCTAAAGTCCTCCCAATTTGCACTATACTCCTCTGATTTTTCTTTTTGAGTCGATTTTTTTATCTTTTCTTAGCGCGGCTACGTATGTTTCATAAGTGACTGAGGGGTTCCCTATTGCTAATGTCATCCCCTTTCAGTTGGTATTTGTAATATCAAGTAAACATGCAAGATTGAAGCAAAAGATTTACATAAGAAGGGACGTCCTAAGATGATGTTGAATCCGACTAATATTTTGCAATGGTAAAGTCCACCAAGGCTCGATACACATGCTCTTTGTCACTAATTTCTACATTCAACTTGACTTCTCCTAGGGAGATGATGGAGTTCTCGCTTAGATCTAATAAAGTTGCGTACCCCAAGTGGACGCGGCGAGTGTTTGCTGAGCTTTCAGTGTCAACGAGCACGAGGTATACCATGTAGTTTTCTACCATCGCCTCAATAACGAGTGGGTTTGTGTGTGGCTTGACTACAATGGTTGCTTTTCTTTAATTCTTGTTAACTTCTGAGTTATCACTTAGCGTAAGTGACTAGCTGGAAGAATGCTTTGCCCTCTTAGGAGCCGATTCTTTATCTATTAGATATGATGTATGCCCTTAAGGCAATTAGGGCGATATATCTTAATTATATAATAGTACAAATAATTTGTTTAATTAATAAAGGCGTTTAATCTTTTGTTTATATCAATGTGTTTTTATAAATAGCTAGTTAAATATATATTCATTGATCCATGTATACAAAAGTCCTTGACGTATCATAGCATGAAGTCAGAGAAATTATAGTTGGACTATATTTAGTGGAACCTGCTTCATGTGCAATTATGATTATGTCTAAACTATCCCTAGTCATAGTTTCATTAAGAAAGGATATTGATGAAGCAGAAAGACTAGAATCTGGTCAACTTTCTTGGAAAGGGTCCAAGCAGTTAATCTCCTAAGGACTGAAGGTGGTGCCTTAAGTTTGACACATGACTATATCTGGGAGATATATTGGAGACCATAGTAAGATAAACACTTGGTGTAACACCCCGGGATTGACCGACTGCCCCCACAAACCAACACTAGTCTTTTCAGTGAGCTTTGTCCTCACTCGCTCACTTCCTGGAAATTACTTCCCAGGAGGTCACCCATCCCGAGATTGCTCCAAGTCAAGCACGTTCAACTTTGAATTTCTCCCGAGTAGGTTCCCGAAAAGAAGCTACACCTTATTGGTATAGGTAGTACCAATCAAATCTTTTAAGTCTCTCTTAATTGTAATGTCCCATACCATCACAATCTTGAAATCCTTAACCGTTCTCAATTGTACCATCCCATACCAGCACAATCTCGAAACTCTCTCTTTCGGGTGTGGATTCGGTTCATTCCTGTCCCCATCGACATCCTTCGTGGCCGCTCTTTGCTCAGGTCTTCTACCCCGGCGCCACCCCTCTTAGGACCGGGTTGTTATAGGCCCACCAACTTCCGTGTGGTTCATCCCCGAACCACACCGTACTGGGAGAGAGCTGGCTCTGATACTAAAATGTAATACCCCGGGATTGACCGACTGCCCCCACAAACCAACACTAGTCTTTCCAGTGAGCTTTGTCCTCACTCGCTCACTTCCTGGAAATTACTTCCCAGGAGGTCACCCATCCCGAGATTGCTCTAAGTCAATCACGTTCAACTTTGGAGTTCTCTCGAGTAGGTTCCCGAAAAGAAGGTGCACCTTGTTGGTATAGGTAGTACCAATCAAATCTTTTAAGTCTCTCTTAATTGTAATGTCCCATTCCATCACAATCTTGAAATCCTTAACCGTTCTCAATTGTACCATCCCATACCAGCACAATCTCGAAACCCTCTCTTTCAGGTATGGATTCGGTTCATTCCTGTCCCCATCGACATCCTTCATGGCCACTCTTTGCTCAGGTCTTCTACCCCGGTGCCACCCCTCTTAGGACCGGGTCGTTACACTTGGAATATATATCAATGTGTTAGTATTTATCTTCATGCAATAAGCTTTGTGAATGTCCTCATACTTGAGATACTAGTTACCTTGTATGGTACTATTACTATACTTTGGGTCATTGCTATGCACTCATTAAGTTAGGGTGTTACGGGTGATTACGGGGATAGTGATGACAACACGTTGGTAAGCTGAGTAGTCAGAAAGAATCCATCGCTCCGGATATATTAAGGAGTTGTACCTGGCCACTTGTTGAAGTGATGACTGCCATAGACCTCTGATTAGAGTATGTGTTTGATAGAAATGGTTTCTAGTCAAACACACTATGGTAAAAGGCAATATACTTCGGTAACAAGTAAACTACTAGGATAGATTGTAGCAACCTCGCTATTAGTGGGTTAACACTTTAACCGAACCCTACAAAACAGATGGTACTAATATTAAAGAATGGAAGGAATTTATCGCACTGGATAACTATTATATTAACCAGGATTAAGTCATAAGCGTAAATGACGTTCCGAGTGATGGGGGATTGTAGACCCTTACTAGAGGCGTACTACAGTCGTTTAAGGTAATCAGGTTCTATTCACGGTCTAGAGCCTCGAGCCAATGGTTCTATTAGAATAAGGGTTGGTTAAGCCTTAACAGCTCAATACTTCGAGATCCTGTAAGGTCATACATATTGGACCTTCATCGGACTAAGTAAAGAACTAGTAGAATTATTCTATTACGAAAATATAACATGATAATAATTAGATTATAGTTTGGTTGGACCAAGGATTTATTTTTGACATGCAACTACTTTAATTAGGGTCATAAATAAATTGGCTAGATTGATTATATCAATTTTATAAGCCAAGCAATTTATCTTTAACCGGTAACTAATTTATTAGGGTTAAAAAATAAATATTTAGTTGAAAAGAATTAAAAGGGGAATTTTGCCAGGGCGAGTTAAATTGGACTGAGAGTACAAAAGTATTTTTTTGTACAGGCTCGGGTGCGCGGGAATACACTGAAAGGTGTGCGAGCAATGCTAGGCATTGTTCGCTGCTGCCTATGAAAATGGGCTGCACATGCGCAGCCCATCAGGGTGCGCTGCGAGCTGGGCTCGCGGCATGGGCCGTGAGGCCCAGCTCGCTGCAAGGCAAAGCCCGTAAGGGGTCTGCGCATAGCGTGCGTTGCACGCTGTGTGCAAGCGGGCTGTGCCCTGGGGTCATTGTGACCCGCGGGCATAACCTGTGTGGGATGTGCTCGTCGGTTATAGGGGGAGCAAAAATGCTCCCCCAAGCCTATATATAGGCTCTCCCATGCTCTTTTTCAAATTGCACCTTCAGCTTAAAGTATAAATCCTAAGTGATATTCGCAAAGATAAATCTCTCGGGTAATAAGCATAGTTCTTTTTTAGGAGCCTAAATTTATTCTGGCACCTCTAGTTTATATTTTCAGGTGAGGCTTCTGGAGTGGTCTAGCAACTACTTGAGGCTTCTTAGTTCTTCCTCCCGGGGAGGTTTTGGTTGGTGGGGTTCGTGTGGAAACTCATAGAGGCTATCCTACGCTTGGAGGCTTGTGTTCTGCTAAAGCACGCTTCAACTGGTAAGTTTTCTTTCTTTCTCTTTTATTATTAGGTCTTTTTCTTTAAGCGTATTTAGACTTAATAATATGCTTAGGTTGTTTTGCATGCTTAGTTTATTTTATGCTTAGTAGAGTTATAACATGCTTAGGTTATAGCTTAGAGTTATAACATGCTTAGTATAAAATAAATGTACTACGATATAATTTAGAATTATGGATGCCTAGCCCTTTTGCATGCTAACCTAGGTAGAGAACTATTTAGTTAGGCTTTATTTAATTTTTATGCAACTTATAGGAGTTCTTGGGGACAGGGACAACATTTTGAATTTCCGCCATGCCTATTATGCATGTTCAATCTGACTATCAGTTCACAACATTATCCTCGCCACCATTTATAACCAAGACTTCCTTTCCTCTTCCTTCATCGGTTTTCTTTTGATCTTTTGGTTTTTCCTTCGAGTCGTCTGAGTCATCTTTCTGTTCTGATTTCCTTGTCACGCCTTTAATGAATTGCCCAAATTTTCCTGATTTAATGAGGGCGTGAACTTCTTCTGCTAGGACCCTATAATCATCTGTATGGTGTCCTCTGGTGTTGTGAAAGTCACAATACTTGTCATAATCTCTTCACAACGTTTTACCTTCTGAGACATTTGGAAACCTGATGTTCTTCCTTTCCGGTCCATTCTATATTGCAACCAAAATTTTGCTTAAAGTGGAATTCAATTTTGGTTTATCTTCTTTGTGATCGTACCGGCTATAGCCACAACTGCTGCTACCTCTACTCTTCTTTCCTCTCTTCTCATCTCATTGGAACGATCGTTGTCATCTGAGCTTCACTTATTGGGGTGGCTTACCTAATCAACTTCCACCAGATTTTGAGCCATCCCAATCATTTGGGGAAATTGAGTTGGTTTCTTGGTGATTATCTCCTGCTTGAGTCGATCGTTCCGAGTTCCTTTGATTAGGGCTTCTTTAGCAGTCCTAAAATCTAGGTTGGCAATGCTCATACAAGCTTCACTAAATCTTTTAAGAAAATCATGCAAAGACTCATCCGATTTCTGTATAATGCTGTGGAGGTCTAGGCTAACGTGTCTGGTTGGCTGATCCCAAGAAATGCTTTACAAATTTTCCCCTTAGCGTTTCAAAATCTTTTATTGAGTTAGGGGCTAGCCGGAGAAACCACTGCTTAGCAGCCCTAATTAGGGTAGTAGGGAAATATCTGCATCGATTTGCCTCGGGCACATTAATCAGGTCCTTTCGATCCACGTAGTTCGTCAAATGCATTCCTGGGTCGTCCTTACCTGTGTATTTATCCAGAACATGTGGGAAGACGTACTCCTGGAGCTTTTGGCTTAGAATATTTTTCTTGAAAGGAGATAGAGTTTTTCGCTGATTGGTTCATGGAATGAAATAGGGTATTTCTTCAAGCGTCTCTTAAACTTAGTGTCAAAATCTTCTGAGCTCTCTGAATCAAATTAGGAAGCGAATAAGGAGGACGCGGAATGAGAAGAAGTGAGAGACTTGTGTTTCTTGCCTTTATGCTTCTTTCCCTTTGACTTACGATGGGACCCAGAATCGTTCTTTCCAACCGCCTTGGTGGCAACAATTATTGAGTCGGTTGCCACTCCTTGTTTCTTTTTGAGCATTGATATTGTAGCCGAAAATTTTTTTCCTTCTTGAGCCATCATTAATAGTCCTCACAACATAACGAGGTCTGAATCCATGAATCCACTCGGATAAGTTAAAGCGATCATCTCTGTCACGGGGGTAACCGGCTGTACTGATACTGGTCAGGAGATCGTTAAATTTTAGAGTCCCTTTATCACTATGGAGACGGATGTTGATATCCTAATGACAGAATTGAATTGGAGGAGGAGGTTCCGATTCACGCCTATCTTAGGCGGAATGGCTATGTCCTCATGAATCTTTCCTCCAAGTTGGCATATAGCCATAAAGTGATTATAAGCGAACCTCATCATCTAGTTTTGCTGTTCAGGGGTGAGAGCCGCCTGGCGAGCGATTTCGATGAAGGGATCCAATTGACTAGGTGGACGGGAAGAACGTTCCTCCGTCTCTTTAGTTCCTAAACTGTCTGCAGTTATCGGCAACTTCTTCGTAGCATTCGAGCTACTTGCAGTGATCGGTGCTTTCCCAATTGCGATGGCATTTCCCGCACCACCTTTGGTGTTTTCCATGCCAAAATTGATGATTGAATCTGAATTTTTGTGGGACATGTTTGTACAGTAAAACTCAAAATTATCTAAACAGGAATGTGTTCTTTAGTGAACTACGATTCTAGCTTGAGCAAGTAAACAAAGTCCATGCTCACCGCACCACTGAAAATATCGTACCTGAATACTGATATTTCAGAATTGATCAACTA
Source organism: Euphorbia pulcherrima (assembly GCA_947683365.1). Lineage (NCBI taxonomy): Eukaryota > Viridiplantae > Streptophyta > Magnoliopsida > Malpighiales > Euphorbiaceae > Euphorbia > Euphorbia pulcherrima. The sequence continues at coordinate 15,560,063 of CANTUS010000016.1, forward strand.
CGAACTATCTTGAATCTTACGAGCTAATTCCTGTAAAATAACACACAAACTTGGGGGCGATCGGTGGTTACCCTGTGGGGCACCCTCTGATGCTTAAGTCAGTAAAGGGTTCTAAGAAAATAGTTAAGTGAGTATGAGAATGTGAATGTACCTGTTGAATTGACTTAGGGGCCTATTTATAGGCGTAGGATCTGTCCTACTCCTGATGGAATAAGAAATCCTAAATGAGACAAGCTTATAACTCTTTGTACTTATCTGATCCTTGAATCCCAAGTAGAATAGGATAAGGCTGGTGGAGAGAATATAGGGACTAGTATCAGACCTGGATTCTCCTTGCTTGTAAGGCATAGAGGTGCCTTCGAGCCGGTTATGAACCATCTCGAGATTATAACGGCCTAAGGCAACAAATGCGCTATCCGCGGCTATCTGAATAATTTTCGACTAGGCTACGGACCCAGCCAGCATTGTGAATCAGGTGCGCGTGGTTATCACGCACCATTTGAAGAACGAGCTAGAAGGCTCTTTGTTGACCCAGTCCCCTTAGCTTGAAACGGGTGAAATATATTTAATAAGTTATCACGGGCTAAGACGAACATTGTAGCCTTTCCTTGAACGAGTGTTCTAAGCCTGATACAAACTAAGACCATGTTCTTTTCTACTTATAATCCATTCAGTTCAATTCAATTCAGTAGTATTCAATACTTATCAGTACTGCATACATATAAATTTACATTAAAATAAGTATTTATCAATTCAATATAATTTAGCTCAGTTCAATACTAATACTTGTAAATTAAAATTTTTTTTATATAAACTAGTTGTATTTTCCTAATGTAAAAAAGAAAAAACACACAAATATATAGTTAAAGATTTTTACCTCTCTTTATACATATATTTAATGCGAGTCTACCCGAATCTCCTTCCAAACATTTAATCTGCGTTGTTAGTTGTGCTTTAATGGGTCTAGCAAATAAAATATTAAAGTGGCAGAACATCCAACGGAGAATCTAAATCTGAATTTATTTAGGGTTTTACTAAGCGTCGTCCATTTTTATTTCATGTCACGCCGCAAAAAGACAAAAATACCTTTAAAAAAATAACAGCCAATTTTTAAATGTCAGTCGACCTGATAAAAATGCCCTTAAAAATATAACAGCCAATTTTTAAATGTCAGTCGGCCAGCATTTGTTGATGGCCGTCCAAGATGGACGACCATGAACATTCATGGCTGTCTAGCTTGGATAGCCATGAACAATTTCATGGCCGTCCAACTTGGATGACCATCATTGTTTATAGCCTTTCAACTTGGACAGTCAAAATCTCCAACAGCTTTTTTGAGATAGAGTTGCCATCCCGGACGGCCCTATCTCTTAACAGCCATCCGGGATGGACGACTGTTAGAGATAGGAGCAGTCCGGGATGGACAGCTCCGACCACTAAATGTTCTTTTTTTTATAGAAATTTAAAAATTTGGTCGAAAAATACTTAACCGAATCGATGTTTGGCCACGCCGCCCGTTCATTACGTTTCAGTGAGTCAGAAATTTAAAATTGAATGTGATTATGGTGAGAATTTAAAAGTAAAAATTAAATTAAAATTTAAATTTTTGAGTTAAAATTAAAGAGAGAATAATTTTTAAAAAAAATGACATAAATATCTTTTCACAACCTAAAATTAAAACAGGAGACTCATAACAGCTCAGTTTATTTATATCCACTACATCAATCTAAGATTAAGAACAAAATATTCCCACAATGATATTATTTTGAAAGAAAGAAAAAAAATCCGTTATATTCTTAATGCAAGAAAGACTGATAGATCCCCCACTCACAAAATTAAAAAGATTCAACCAATTGGAACAGTACAAGTGTCAATTGGTGTGTGGGCTGACACACAGCTCCATTATTTGTTGGACTGTCATCTTAAATGGAATAATGGGTACCTAATCGATCTTTTCTGCAATATTCCCGTTCTTTATTGCATTATTTTTAACTGAAACTTTAAAAAAGTGCTGTCAGGGAGGGTGAGTTACGAAGATATATGGTTTCTTTTAATTTTTAATATATATTAATAAATAAAAATAAAAATTTAATTAAAAAATAAATTATTATATAATAATATATTATTAAAATATAATTTATATGATAACGTAAATTTTAATTGATTATATAAAATATATTAATATTAAAATTAATTTTTTGAAAATGTATATTTTTAATTTTTTTATAATTTATAGCGTATTGATTTGAGATTTAAAATGAAAATTATACGGTGAAAATATTTTAAAATATAATTATTACAAGTATTTGTATCTTAAAAGTTAATATATGGGTCCAGCGTTCTAGGAATGAAAAATTGGACAGTAAACCTCAAAATAAAGCCTAGATAGGGCCTAAACGGAACTAAGTCGTGACTTTTAAAACAGTGATAAATAGTTAAGTATTATACTATAATTTTATTTTTTATGCTTATTTTGTTATTATTATAATTAAATTAAATTTCACTATAAATTCTATGCCGAGGAATGATATAGAAACTTTTACTTTGCGATAAATAAAGTTATTATAAAATTCACCATTATATAAAGTTGAATTAAACTAAATAGAATTGTATATGTTTGTCTTATGATCATTCAAAATTTTTTAGCTAATTATATCTTATACAAAATAAGATACAATATTAAAATATATTTTTTTTTTACATAATTTCATTTCAATTCAGTTATAAATTTATAAGAAATTTAATTAAGTTTACCTACGTACAATTATAAATAATACTCTGTCTAACTTTTTAATTTTTTTTATCAATTTAAATTCATAGCGAACTTTTACTATTCTTTTTTTAATTTACCATTGTAGATAATTAAGCCGAACATTATTTACCTCAAATTTACTCCCCCTGACATTACTTGATGAACTACATATTATTGGTAAGACATATATTAACTCTGTAATTATATTAATAGACATTAAAAAAATTAGAAGACATATCAAATTCACCTTAAAAGGCCATAGACTTTTGATTGATTAAGCAAACTTTATTTTTTACATTCGGTATAAATAAAAAAATTTTATTTTCATTTAATAGAAGAAAACAATACACAAAACATTTTTCGAAAACTAAACCTTATTTTAACCATTACCTAAATTTTACCTTATCCACGCGACACGACAATAAATATTTAATCAAATATCCAGTTAAGTAGTTAACTGACCAAATCATCACAAATTCCCAATCCAATCATGGACCCTCCTTCTACTTCCACCCCTCTCCTCCGCCGAGACCGGTGGTGGCTTCACCAGCTCCGCCTCAGAACCACCATCTCCTCCGAACTCTCCGGCGCCGTCGGCGACCTAGGCACCTTCATTCCCATAGTCCTCACACTCACTCTCGTATCCCACTTAGACCTCTCCACCACTCTAATCTTCACCTCCCTCTACAACATCGCCACCGGCCTCCTCTTCGGCCTCCCCATGCCCGTCCAGCCCATGAAATCCATCGCCGCCGTCGCCGTCTCCGAGCTCCCTCATCTCACCGCCTCCCAGATCGCCACCGCCGGCGCCTCCACCGCCGCCACTCTCCTCGTCCTCGGCGCCACCGGGCTCATGTCATTCTTCTACCGCTTCATCCCTCTCCCCGTTGTGCGCGGCGTCCAGCTCTCTCAGGGCCTCTCCTTCGCCTTCTCCGCCGTTAAATACATCCGCTACAATCAGGATTTCGTCAATTCCAAGTCCACCACTCCTAGATCTTGGCTTGGCCTTGACGGCCTAATTCTCGCCATCTCCGCCCTAGGTTTTTTAATCCTCACCACCGGATCCGGATCTACCTCCGATCACCGTTCAATCGAAGATTCCGGGGATGAGAATTCCTTAACACGATCCTCCCGGCGACGAGTCGCCAATCGATTGCGGATTCTATCGGCGATTCCGGCTGCACTTATTGTATTCCTGTTAGGTTTGATTTTGTGTTTCATTCGGGATCCTTCTATTTTCAAAGATATTCAATTTGGTCCCTCGAGAATCAGAATTCTCAAAATTACGTGGGAGGATTGGAAAATTGGGTTTTTAAGAGGGGCAATTCCGCAAATTCCGTTGTCAATTTTGAATTCAGTGATTGCAGTGTGTAAACTGTCAACTGATTTGTTCCCTGAGAAAGAATTATCAGCCACTAGGGTTTCAATAAGTGTTGGGCTGATGAATTTGGTGGGTTGCTGGTTTGGGGCAATGCCGGTTTGCCATGGGGCCGGGGGGCTAGCCGGGCAATACAGATTTGGTGCGAGGAGTGGTGCGTCTGTGGTGTTTCTAGGGATTGGGAAATTGGTGGTTGGGTTGGTGTTTGGGAATTCGTTTGTGAGGATTTTAAATCAATTTCCAATTGGGATTTTGGGTGTGTTGTTGCTGTTTGCTGGGATTGAATTGGCTATGGCTTCTAGGGATATGAGTAGTAAGGAGGAATCGTTTGTGATGTTAGTATGCGCTGCTATTTCGTTGACCGGATCTAGTGCTGCTTTAGGTTTCGGATGTGGGATTTTGCTCTATTTATTACTTAAATTGAGAAGTTTTGATTATTGTTACTCATTTGAGTTTTTCAAGTTTAACCCTAAATCTTCTGCTAATGAAGATTCTCCACTAATTGCTTAAGCATTTGAAGCATACCAGAATAGTTTTTAGTTGCAGAGGATCAATGGCATATAGTATATATTTAGCATCTACTCTCAGGTGATTTGTCCAATTTCAGTGAAATTTACATGCAAGTATAAAATGGATTATGTCAATATCGTGGTAAATAAATCAACGGGGCAACTTCATCTTAATCCAATTTTTACAATTTTATTATGAATTCAACGTTTGATACTTCAATTTGATGCATCAATCAATTAAAATAATTTTACATATTTAATCACTAATTTAAACAGTTAATTATAATTATATAGTTTGGTTAAACTTTTTTTTTTACTATGTAGGCATTTGGAATGTATTCTAATAGATCGATGAACATGGTATTGAAGGCCTTAACTTAAACGTCATGTTTTAATGGTGTGAAGTTGGCTGTAAACGGTGCCAAAATGGATAATATCGTTCAAGTTGTTTATAATACGTTATCAGCATGATCGCGTTGAGTGATATGTTATGAATGAATCTCACATCGCTCTTAGATAATTTATTGAGCTTGTATATAAACAGCGTCTTGAAGGTCTTAACTTGAATGACGCGTTTTAAAGCCGTGAGGTTGACCGTAAATAACGCCAACGCGAACAACAACGTTAAAGCTGTTTATAACAATAATAACTTTTTGTTTTATTGTCGTATGTCTAAAGTAAATATACGGGTGGGGAGTTTGAGGTTTGAACCCCAACACCTACAAAAGCTCATGCTTAAAAAAACTCCACTACTTTAGTGTAGTTCAATTAGTAACTACTCAATTAAGTCTTAAGTTTAATAATTAGCCTTTAAAAAAACCCTTAATATAAATATGTAAAAAGTTGTTTTCAGAAAGTCAAGTGTAATAATGGCGGGCGGAAGCGAAAAATAGAATTAGAATAAAAAATAGGCTGATTTGAGATCGGTGAATATTTTTGGATCACATACAAAACCCTTGATTGTTTTTGAAAACAAACAAAACTGTTGCCCGCCCTATGTGAGTGCTCTATCAAGTGTACTAGGTCGTGGTAGTAGTACAGGGCAAGACCAAGTGTCATTTCCACAGGGAGCAAGGAAAGTGATTAAACCTTGAAGTAAATCAGTTGTTAGAAATCCAAATTTGTTTAAAATAAATGGTTAAAAGTAAATGATTGTTTAAAACAGATTATGATTGCTTTAAAATAAAATTGTTAACAAATTTACAAGGGGACAGGCAAGACTAGCAGGCAGACTGATATAGTTTTGACTTCTCCCTATTTATTCCAGCATTTTATAGCACATAGATCTAGGTTTCTTGCTCTAATGTACTAAACATAGCTCTCGCGTTGTGTTTAGCTTCTTTAAAGTTAAACTTATAGGTTTTCCTTTATAAGTTATCTCTTTAAGCATTAAGATCGAGCAAGCATTCTATTTATTAGAAATTCCTAGCACTTCCAGGTACCTCTCGGTTCGTTCGAGAAGTGTGTTTTATGTTTAGATCCATGCTAGCAATTTACCTCTTGGTTCGTTTTGTTAACACTATGTATAAGTTTTACCGAACTTATTATGATTTTAGGCTCAACAGAAAACAATCAACTTAATATAATGCCATAAATAAAAGGGAGGAGAGATCATACCGTAATCAACTTGTTTTACGTGCTAGCTTTGCCTGCTCCGGCTTAATTGGCACTAAAATAACGCATAAAACATAAATATTATATTAATTAAGCTAAAAATATAGAATATAAATGAAACAACCTATGTTTTATACTAAATCACAAAAATCGTAATCACAACATATAATTTTTTTTGTACTTATAATTCATTTATATATATAATATACTAACAAAACTTAACATTCGGTTTATAATACTTATAGCATCATATCCTATTACAACAAATGTGTACAAAATAAAAACTAAAACCCGATCATTTTCTATACTATATGCTTGTCATATGAGGAGAGGGAGCGAGATGGAACACAACCAACCAATCTTTCGTCCATGATATCTACATGTAATGAGCTTCTAGTACAAACTTTATCAGCTCTGAAAAATTTAGCGCTTTATATGAAACGCAACTCAGTGAATATAAACAATCTATGAATTTACCAAATCACATATATACACACATTACAAATTCAATGGCAAATCACATATATACATTAACAAATTCAATATACAGTCACACTTATATGAGAATGAATGAACCGGTAATTTAATTGTTGTGACATTTCCAGCCAAACTATTGCCCCAGGATACATGTAACATTTGTAACAATTGTCAATTGATTTGCTGGTCAGCTATGTAACAATTAGTTGACCTTTCAGTTCAGATAAACAATTGGTTGACCTTTCGGTCCATTTATCATATATTGCAATTGGTTGACTATATAGGTCCAGATGAACAGAACATGTATTGCAATCTTTGATCGGTTATGTCACAACGTCTCTTATACTTTTCATATATTCAAGTGCAAATGTTTGTTTTACGAACCATTGAACTTACAATTAGCATATATTAACACAAATGAACATATATTCCACGTACATATATCATATAACACTACAAGAAATTTGGCATTTTACGACGCACTGAAATCGTCATGAAAATATGTTATTTCGTCACCATAGATAAAAAGTGATGAAAAATTATCGTCGCAGACTTCGTCACAGTATGTCCGTCGTATTTTGTCAATGTGGCAACTTTCTAATTCGTCATCAAAATTTTATGTTTATATGACGAAAAATTACATATGTCACTACAATTTTTTTGTTTTTGTGACACTTATTTTGTCATTTTATTAAAATTTTGTTGTCACTTTATATTCCCTATCGTCACTAAAGTTGAGTATTTGAATGACAAATCATGCATTTCGTCATCTAAAATTTCAGTTATGGTAACGAATTACAAGTAAATAGTAAATGTATAAGATTATAGTGACGTTGCAATTGTCATAAATAATGCACATGTTTGTCGTAATAACAAGTAAGTTGTCAGTAAAATTTATTAATTGGTGACAAAATATTATAGTTATTTTATAAATATTTATTGTGACAGTTTTTTTACATCATGAAATGTGCAATTTCATCATCATAGTTATATAATAATTGACAATTTGTATAGTCATAATTTAACATTTGTGACAAATCATAAATTGTCATTAAATAAAAATATGACAAAGTTTTATGTCGTCTAAAAGATAAAACAATGACAATCTTAAACATTGTCTATCAATAAAATATAATTGTATTATAAAATTTTGTGAAATAGTATGAATCCATTGTTTTACAAATTGAGATAATATTAATGTCATAAAGCAATTTTTACATTAATTTGAAGCTTTCTCAATGGAGAATTATAATAAGAAAAATATGAATTCATTGTCTTACAAATTACACCACAATCACAAAACAATCTTTACACAAATTTGGAGCCCTCTTGTAAATGGAGAGGGACAAGTAAGCATAATCAGAGACTTCTTTTCTCATTTTCTTAAACCAAATGCATCCAAGAGTCCTTTGTTCCTACAATCCAAAATATATATTAGTATAACAATAAAGAAAGATTATCATTTTCAAAAGACTAAATTGCAAGTATTGTAAATAACCTAAAATTACAAACTATCATAAGAATGTATCAAGGATTGACAATAGTTTGTATAATAGTAAAGCAAATCATCATTTTGAATATTTGAAAGTCATATTCACCTCGAAAAGGATAAATAGTCCTTAAATATCCAGAAGGTGAAGCAAGATAGTTAGTTCTTGTCTATACATCTTTTGTTCAGATCTTCTCATGCTATTTCTCCTCTTAATCCTCTACACATGCTCTTTTCCGCTCAATATGCTATCAACTAAAAGAAAATTTTTTGTGTCATTGAAACACCCTTATCATATAATAACTATAGAAAAATATTCATTTTTTTCTTTGATTTTTTTTTTCAAAAATAATCATATATTAACACAACCATAATATTTCACATCAACTCTAATATCATTCGTTTATTACAAACCATAATGTTTGATTTGAAAAATCAAAACCCAACCACTTTCTATTCTATATGCTTGTCATGTGAGGAGAGAGAGAGAGAGATGGACACAGCCGACAGACCTTTCTTCCATGACAGCTACAGGTAAGGACCTTCTAGTACAATACTTTATCTACAACTTCAACAACTGAAAAATATAGCGATTTATATGAGTCGCCACTCAGTGAATATAAACAATCAATGAATTTAACAATCACATACAGTTACACCTTCAAAATAAACATACAGCCATTCTTATATACTATTGAATGATTCCTATTGAATGATTCATTTATTTATTTGTTGTGACATTTCCGGCCAAACTATTGCCCCGGGATACATGTAACATTTGTAACAGATAACAATTGATTTGCTGGCCAGCTATATAACAATTGGTTGACCTTTCGGTCCAGATAACAATTGGTTGACCTTTCGGTCCATTTGTCAAATATTGCAATTGGTTGACCATATAGGTCCAGATAACAGAACATGTATTGCAATGTTTGATCAGCTATGTCACAACGTCTCTCTTTATTTCATTTGTTCCTGTATAATTGCGTATATCATGAATAATTCAATTATCTCAAGTTTCACCAAATAAACATATGTTCATATAATTCAAATTCTCCAAATAACATATAATCATTCAATTCACAACAATTCACCAAACATTCAAATATCACATATCAAAATATTTCACCTATTCATATCATGTTTATACTCACAGATGGAATGCTAATTTCCATGAAATCGACTTGTTTCCTCCTCTTGAACACTGTCACGACCTCGTGTTCCTATAAGCATAAATTCACATCAATACATTTCACCTTGTGTTGTTTTCTATTTATAAAGTTTTCATGACTTAAACCATTGTTACTTGTATACTTGTTCATATGACCTTGCTCTACTTAAAAATTCATAACTTTCAATTCACTTCTCCAAATGATCTGATTCATTTTTTATTCTATCCCTAATACATAAGGATATAACATACTAAAACCTCAAAAATTTTAGAGTCTTATACGATTTATAGGGAATTTTCCATCAAAACTTGTTTCAGTCCCGCTTTACCTGGACAGCAACATAATAAAACGGGTATAACTCTCTCTACACAACATGAATCGACCTGATTCTTTTTCCTACTTAAACTATACACATAAGGGAATAACATATCAAAAAATCAGAATTTTCTAAGTAGTATAACAATCCCAGATTAATTTTGAAACTCACCCTATCTCTTTGATCATCCAATTCTGCACACTTCATCTTATAAAAACCATAACTATTGATCTACTCGTCTAAAAATTCTCAATTTTTGCAGGATGAACCGTGACATAAAGAGGAACAATTCAACTTCTTACTAAAACTGTTAATTCTAACTTTAACCTAACGAAAATCACACTACAAAGTTACTAAAATACCTGATTCCTTCCTTCTAGATCTCTTCTTCTCTTCTTCCTTTTTCTTTGTTCTTTGCTTTGTGTTTTAGGAGATGAAGAACTGATCTAATTCTTATCAGTTCATAAAAAGATCTAAGGGGTCAAAAGACCAATTTGCCCTCAAATTCTTTATTTATTACAAATACTAACTATACTAAATACATATACATATATCTATACCATACTAATACTAATTCTTATACTTAAATCCTTATGATATATCACAATTTTATTCAACTTTATATGTTCTAATAATCATTTTATATCTATAACATAACTATACTCCACTTATTCCTTAAAATTCTATAGCCATATAATTCGATACCTAGATATTAACTATCGTATTTTGTATGGTTAAAATAACTATTATTTTCACTAACCAATTTTAATAAATATAACATGTAAAATTTAAATATAATGACATATAACAGATGTGGACAATTGCAAATATAATGCATGAAATGGGATATTATAATTCTCCCCCCTTAAAGAATTTCGTCCTCGAAATTAAATACCTGAATCAGAAAACAAATAAGGATAGTCCTTTCTCATTCGATCTTCTGTTTCCCAAGTGGCTTCTTCTACTGAATGACTTTTCCAAAGTACTTTTACCAATGGTATTTCTTTGTTTCGCAATTATTTGGTCTTATACCCGATAATTGCTACTGGCTCTTCTACATAACTCAAATTATCAGCAATCTCTATCTCTTGGTCCTTCAATACATGAGTAGGGTCTGACCGATACTTCCTTAGCATGCTCACATGAAAGACATTGTGAATTTGAGCTAACTCTGGTGGTAATGCCAATTTATAAGCAAGCGGACCAATTCTTTCAAGAATGTCATAAGGCCCTATATACCGCGGACTAAGCTTCCCTTTCTTCTTAAACCTTAGCACGCCTTTCCAAGGTGATACGCGAAGAAAAACTTTGTCCCCTACTTCATATTCCTTTTCCCTTCTATGTTGATCAACATAACTTTTCTGTCTATCTTGTGCTGCCTTGATTCTTTCTCTTACTATCTTCACCTTTTCAACTGTGTCTTATACTATTTCTGGACCCTCCAAAACTCTCATCCCTTCTTCATCCCAACAAATAGGACTTCTGCATTTTCTTCCATAAAGAGCCTCATACGGTGCCATTCCAATACTACTATGATAGTGATTATTATAAGAGAATTCCATTAGAGCAATATATTCATCCCACGCACCTTTGAATTCCATAGCACAAGCTCGAAGCATTTCTTCCGAAGTCTGAATTGTTCTTTCTGATTGACCATCTGTTTGAGGATGAAAAGCAGTGCTAAAGTTCAATTTTGTGCCCAATGCCTGCTGTAAACTTCTCCAAAATCGAGATGTAAATCGAGGATCTCTATCTGATACAATAGACACAGGTATTCCATGTAATCTGACAATTTCATTAACATACTTCTTCGCCAAATTCTCCAATGAACAACCCCATTGTATGGGTAAAAAGTGGGCTGATTTTGTCAATCTATCAACAATAACCCAAACAGCATCATTCTTTCTTGAAGTTTTCGGAAACCCGTACACAAAATCCATAGTAACCATCTCCCATTTCCAAACTAGTATAGGTAATGGTCGTAATTTCCCTGCTGGAGCTTGATGTTCAATCTTTACTTGTGGACATATCAAACACTTTGAAATGTATTCAGCAATATCCTTCTTCATTCCAGACCACCAAAAATGAGAGCGTAAGGTATGATACATTTTTGTCATTCCCGGATGCATAGCATATGGAGCAGTATGAGCTTCTTCTAAAATTTCCTTCTTCAAATTATCAACATCAGGCACACAAATTCTTTGTCCCAACATCAAAGCATCATTTTCTACTGTAAAATCAGTGCTCTTTCCTTGCTTGACATTTTCAATAATCTCTTTTAATTGAGGATCTCGAACCTGAGCTTCCTTAATTTTGTCATGTAACACTGGTCTTACCTTGAAGTTAGCTAATAATGCACCATTTTGGCCCAATTTTAAGTCAACATCTATTGCTCGCAATTGAACTAAGTATAGGAGTTTAGAAACTTGAACATTAGCCATTACACTACTGGATTTTCTACTTAAGGCATCAGCTACAACATTTGCTTTTCCCGGATGATATTCTATCGTGAAATCATAATCTTTTAACAATTCAAGCCATCTCCTCTGCCTCATATTCAATTCTTTCTGACTCAACAAATATTTCAAACTCTTATGATCAGTGAAAATCTGAAAAGTTTCTCCGTACAAATAATGCCTCCAAATTTTCAAAGCAAACACAATAGCAGCCAGTTCTAAATCATGCACTGATAAGATAATTCATATGATTTTAATTATCTAGATGCATATGCAATTACCTTCCCATGTTGCATTAGAACACAACCCAAACCTTGGTGAGAAGCATCACTGTAAACAACAAATCCACCAGTGCTAGTCGGAATTGTCAAAATCGGAGCTGTAGTCAATCGTTTCTTTAATTCATCAAAACTTTTCTGGCAATCATCTGTCCACTGGAACTGTACATTCTTTCGTAGCAATTTTGTCATTAGAGCAGCAATAAGAGAAAACCCATCAACAAATCGTCGATAATACCCTGCTAATCCCAGAAAACTTCTTACTTCTGCTACATTTTTCGGAGCTTCCCGTTGAACCACAACTTCAATTTTTTTAGGATCAACCTAAATGCCTTGAACAGAAACCACATGTCCCAAAAATAAAGCATGATTCAACCAGAATTCACATTTGCTAAACTTTGCATATAGCTGTTTTTCTCTCAAAATTTGAAGCACAATTCTCAAATGTTGCTCGTGTTCTTCATTGCTTTTCGAGTACACAAGTATGTCATCAATGAAAACAATGACAAACTTGTCAAGATACTGCTGAAATACCTTGTTCATCAAAGCCATGAAAGCTGCAGGTGCATTCGTCAAACCAAATGGCATCACCAGAAATTCATAATGTCCATATCGAGTTCTGAATGCTGTTTTTGGAACATCTTGTGTTGAAATTCCGAGTTGATAATACCCTGACCTCAAATCAATTTTAGAAAATACACATGCTCCTTGCAATTGATCGAATAAATCATCAATACGAGGTAAAGGATATTTATTCTTCACAGTTACTCGATTCAACTGTCTATAATCAATGCAAAGTCGCATAGTGCCATCCTTTTTCTTAACAAACAATACCGGAGCACCCCAAGGAGACACACTAGGTCTAATAAATCCCTTATCAAGTAACTCTTGTAATTGCTTTTTCAACTCTTTTAATTCCACTGGAGCAATTCTATATGAAGAAATAGAAATCGGTGCAGTTCCTGGAACTAAATCAATGGTAAATTCTACTTCTCTATCAGGTGGCAATCCTGGTAGGTCCGCAGGAAATACATCGGGAAATTCTTTAGCAATAGGAATATCATCAAGTGATACATCTGATACTTTGGTGTCAATAACATGTGCTAAATATGCCTCACATCCACCCTTGATTAACCGAAAAGTATTAATTGCAGAAATTAAACAAGTCGGTACTATCTGACGTTCACCCTGAAAAATGACTTTTAGCTTATCTGATGTCTCTAAAATAACTTCCTTGGTGAAACAATTTACTACTGCATGATGTTTTTCCAACCAATCCATACCCAAAATCACATCAAACTCTCTAATAGTCAATCTAATCAAATCCGCACTTAATATAACCTTGTCAATTTGAATCAAACAATTTCTATACACTTGATTTGCAATCACCAATTCACCCAAAGGAGTTCCCACATATAGATCAAATCCCAAAGGTTCATAAGCCATATGCAATTGTGATGCCAAGTTTGATGATACAAATGAATGAGTTGATCCAGGATCAATTAATGCACAAACATCCATGTTGCAAATAGAAATCTTACCGGTAACAACTTCTGGTGCGTCAATAGCTTCTTGTCGAGTCATGGCAAAAACGCGAGCCTGTGTTGGAGGCCTAGAACTCTGAGCCTCAGATCTACCAATATTGCTTGTTGTTATTCCTCTACCCCTACCTCTACCTGCTACTACACCAGCTCCCCTGCTCTGGTATTCTGAACTGTAGCCTCTGATTGAGCTCTTTCAGTTGCTTCTATTCGTTTTGGACAATCACGTATTAAATGTTCAAAAGAGCCACATAAGTAACATGCTCCAGTCAGTTTCCTGCATTTGCCTTCATGCAATTTACCATATAGCATACACTGAGGTTTTTGTCCCGAGCTTTGTCCCTGACTTTGTCTCGAATGAGTTTGCACATTTATTCTTCCTCCTCTATTCCCAGAATATCCTCCTCTAGCTATAAACTGCGATGGAGAAGAATTTATTTGATGCTTAGCAGACTTTTTACTTTGGTCACCACTAAAATCACCGTAACCTCTTCTAGCTTTATAATCTGCTTTCTCTTTTTCTAGTCTTTCAGCCCTAACTGCAGCATTTTTCAACTTTAGGCAACTTTCAAGTTCAAATGATGATATCTTGGTTCGAATTTCATATCTAATCCCATCCTCAAATTTCCTGCATCTATCCTTTTCAGTCGCCACTAATGTTGGTACATAACTGGATAGCTGATTGAACTTAACTTCATACTCGGCCACTATCATCCTCCCTTGTCTTAAGTTCAAAAATTGTTTTCTTTTATCATCAATGTACACATCAGGCATATAATTACTTTTGAATTCCCGCACAAAATCATCCCAAGTCAAGATAGGAGGCTGAACAGTGCTCCCCGGGATAGTCTCCCACCAGTTATAAGCATCATGTTGAAGTAAAAATACCGCATAATCGAACTTCTCATCAGGAGTACAATGCATTATATTGAAAACTCTTTCCAACCTTTTTAACCATCTTTCCGCTATTGTAGGATCTGTAGTTCCCTTGAATTCTTCTGCACCTTGTTTCTTCAATTTATCGAACCTTCTTTCTCTTTGGACAAATGTTACAGGTGCTTACACCACAGGTATTTCCTGATGATGCTGTAAATTTGATGCATGAGAATGCATAGGTGATGCAGATGTAATAGGTTGGATTTTTACAGGTTGATTTACTGCTGGTCCCTCTCTCCTCGGGTTAACATTTTGGTTCTCATCAGCCCTATATGAATATGATAACATGTTATAAGATAACATATACTAATCTTATATTATATATGCATTTGTATGTCCCAATGACCATATCCCTGCTCTGATACCAACTGAAACACCCTTATCATATAATAACTATAGAAAAATACTATATTATTTTTTTTTTCAAAAATATTCATATATTAACACAACCATAATATTTCACATCAACTCTAATATCATTCGTTTATTACAAACCATAATTATGTTTGATTTGAAAAATCAAAACCCGATCACTTTCTATTCTATATGCTTGTCATGTGAGGAGAGAGAGAGAGATGGACACAGTCGACAGATCTTTCTTCCATGACAGCTACAGGTAAGGACCTTCTAGTACAATACTTTATCTACAACTTCAACAACTGAAAAATATAGCGATTTATATGAGTCGCCACTCAGTGAATATAAACAATCAATGAATTTAACAATCACATACAGTTACACCTTCAAAATAAACATACAGTCATTCTTATATACTATTGGATGATTCCTATTGAATGATTCATTTATTTAATTGTTGTGACATTTCCGGCCAAACTATTGCTCCGAGATACATGTAACATTTGTAACAGATAACAATTGATTTGCTGGCCAGCTATATAACAATTGGTTGACCTTTCGGTCCAGATAACAATTGGTTGACCTTTCGGTCCATTTATCAAATATTGCAATTGGTTGACCATATAGGTCCAGATAACAGAACATGTATTGCAATGTTTGATCGGCTATGTCACAACGTCTCTCTTTATTTCATTTGTTCCTGTATAATTGCGTATATCATGAATAATTCAATTATCTCAAGTTTCACCAAATAAACATATGTTCATATAATTCAAATTCTCCAAATAACATATAATCATTCAATTCACAACAATTCACCAAACATTCAAATATCACATATCAAAACATTTCACCTATTCATATCATGTTTATACTCACAGATGGAATGCTAATTTCCATGAAATCGACTTGTTTCCTCCTCTTGAACACTTTCACGACCTCGTGTTCTTACAAGCATAAATTCACATCAATACATTTCACCTTGTGTTGTTTTCTATTTATAAAGTTTTCATGACTTAAACCATTGTTACTTGTATACTTGTTCATATGACCTTGCTCTACTTAAAAATTCATAACTTTCAATTCACTTCTCCAAATGATCTGATTCTTTTTTTATTCTATACCTAATACACAAGGATATAACATACTAAAACCTCAAAAATTTTAGAGTCTTATACGATTTATAGGGAATTTCCCATCAAAACTTGTTTCAGTCCCGCTTTACCTGGACAGTAACGTAATAAAACGGGTATAAGTCTCTCTACACAACATGAATCGACCTGATTCTTTTTCCTACTTAAACTATACACAAAAGGGAATAACATGTCAAAAAATCAGAATTTTCTAAGTAGTATAACAATCCTAGATTAATTTTGAAACTCACCCTATCTCTTTGATCATCCAATTCTGCACACTTCATCTTATAAAAACCATAACTATTGATCTACTCGTCTAAAAATTCTCAAATTTTTCAGAATGAACCTTGACATAAAGAGGAACAATTCATCTTCTTACTAAAACTGCTAATTATAATTTTAACCTAACGAAAATCGCACTACAAAGTTACTAAAATACCTGATTCCTTCCTTCTAGATCTCTTCTTCTCTTCTTCCTTTTTCTTTGTTCTTTGCTTTGTGTTTTAGGAGATGAAGAACTGATCTAATTCTTATCAGTTCATAAAAAGATCTAAGGGGGCAAAAGACCAATTTGCCCTCAAATTCTTTATTTATTACAAATACTAACTATACTAAATACATATACATATATCTATACCATACTAATACTAATTCTTATACTTAAATCCTTATGATATATCACAATTTTATTCAACTTTATTTGTTCTAATAGTCATTTTATATCTATAACATAACTATACTCCACTTATTCGTTAAAATTCTATAGCCATATAATTCGATACCTAGATATTAACTATCGTATTTTGTATGGTTAAAATAACTATTATTTTCACTAACCAATTTTAATAAATATAACATGTAAAATTTAAATATAATGACATATAACAGATGTGGACAATTGCAAATATAATGCATGAAATGGGATATTATAGTCATTGTCTCCAAACTACTAGCGCCGAAGAGAAATCTTCACAAATCGATGTTTTTTTATAACTGAAATTGAAATTGGTTGATAGTGAGGAAAGGATAAACTCTACGTGATTCAAACACTATTTTGATATGTTTCACACCCACTAATCAGTAATCACGTTTCATCCCTTATGAGACTAAACATTTTAATTAATTAAAGATATTCCAAATATAATAATACTATACTACCATGATCTAACATATTTTATTTCCGTATCCATGAGCTTTTTACCTTAAACAAAATAAAATAATTATTTAAAATTCCTTAATTTAATTATTTCCATGTTATCTCTCTTCTAAACAGGTAATTTCCTTTTATTGTATCTTTTTATATTACTTATCTACACCAATTTAATTTGTAGAACTTGTGCAACAAGAAAATCTAAATAGTTTGAGAAAATACGAGTTATTTCTAACTATTTAGTTTAAAATATTCTCGAATAATACATCGATAGGAAATTTTTCATTATTTAGAGCTTTACATTAATAGAAGGAAAATATTCTTTCATTGCTTTCCAAATTGAAAACCGTCAACTCCCTTTTAGTTTTAAATAATTTAAAGGTGTAGGCTATGGTTACTTTAGTTTTTATAAAGTAAACATTAGTTTGCCACTTATCACCATTAAATCAAAAAATTGTCCACTCATCCAATGATGATGGACACAAAGTAAAGGTTAATTTAAGTAACCATAGAATATCCCTAATTTCAATGGCATAACACTATATGTTAGGCTCTCATACAAAAATTTGAAAAAAATAGAAAATATTTTTGAAATTAAATAATCAGTTGTATGTGTAATCACAAAAAAATTCATAAATAACAACATATATTGTATGTGCTAACATTTAAGGGACATATATGTGTTATAAATCATCACAAAATACACTAAAAATAACACAATATATGACGAAAAAAAAGAATAAAGATTCGACGAAATCAAGTTTTATGCTAAAATTAAAGTTGTCATGTTATTTTATTAAATTCGACAAAAAAAAGTCACTATAAGAAATACAATACACATAAAAGAATTAAATTATCTTTAGATAATATAATTGTGATGATTTTTGTATATCATCATAATAGCACGTTTAACTATATGACAAAAATTAATAGTGTCACTAAAATTTAAATACATGACAAATCTTAATTTGTCATTTTATTGTTTATAAGATAATGACGAATATCTAAAATATCATAACAATTTATTTTTACCACAATGATTAAGTTGTCACTTATAAACATTTTCTTGTCATAATAAATTTTTTCCTCTAAATTTTTTACCTCCAAATTAATAAATGATTATATTTGTTTTATCATCACAAACATTTTTTTATATCTTCATAATAATAATACATTAAAATATATGACAAAAACTTAATAGTATCACTAAAAGATAAAGTACATGACAATTTTAATTTGTCGTTTTATTTTTTATAAGTAATGACGAATCTTAGAAACTATGACAATTTGTTTTTCTAGCGACGATGAATTTGTCACAAATAAACTTTTTCTTGTCATTATAAATTTTTTCCTCCAAAATTTTTGCCTCCAAATTAATAAGTGACGGTATTTTCATTATCGTCACAATAATTATACATATTGTGATAAAAGTTTACATTCATAATGACACATATTAAATTTATCATGAAAAAATAAAAATAATGACAAAATATTAACTTTTTCATAATAAAGCTTCTAATTATGACGAAATCACATGCGTAGCGAAAAAACCGTCATAAAATGCTAAATTTCTTGTAGTGTAAATTCAGCTTATCAAATACAATTCTCATTATAAACGTATCCAATAATTCATATATGCACCAATTCACTTCACTTAAGAATTCAATCCATTATCATATTCAAATGACACATATCAACATATTTCTCATACAATTTCGTATCAAAACAATTCATATCACATTCACATATTCATACAATTAACACATCAACACATTTCACCCATTTATCCATATCATGTTTATACTCACAGATTATCCGAGCTAATTCTCTCGGAAACAACTTGGACATTCCTCTGGATTCCCTTCACGGTTTTGAGCTCCTATAACATAAATTCATGTCAAATATAAACATACATATACATCTTATTTCTTTTTTGTATATATATAAAGATTAACATAAACTAGAATTTCTATCTATATGACCTTACTGACTTTAACAATTGATATCTATCGATTCATTCAACCAAATAATCTGATTCCAGTTTCATTTCACTCTTAACACATAACTTCATAACATATCAAAATTTCATAATTTTCTGATTACTTTTCCATTTGTTACGAATTTTGAATTTTAAACTCTAAATCTGTCATGTTTTGCTTGCACTTAGAACTAGTATTCTTATGACCTCACTTCACTTCAAAATTCATAACTTTCAACTCACTTACTCAAATGCACTGATTCTTATTCGTTCAATTCCAAATACACAATTCCATGACATACTAAAACCTCAAAAATTTCAAAGTTTTATACGATTTATAGTGAATTTTCCTTCAACGCCCTATTCTAACTCGTTCTACCTGGACAACATCTTAGTAAAATGACCATAACTTTCTATAAACAACATGAATCGGCTTGATTCTTTTTCCTACTTAAACAATACAAATAAGGGAATAACATATCAAAAACTCAGAATTTTCTAAGTAGTATAACAATCCTAGATTAATTTTGAAACTCACCCATATCTTTGATCATCCAATTCTGCACACTTCATCTTATAAAAATCATAGCTATAGATATACTCATCTAAATATTCCCAAATTTTACAGAAGTAATCTAGAGATGTAGAGAATCAGTTTGTCTCTTATTCATAACCTCAAATTCTATCTCTAACATCTCGAAAATCATATTACAAAATCATATACATACCTGATTCTTCCTCTCTCTTTATTCTTCTTCTTCTTCTCTTCTACTCCTATCCTTTCATATTCTGAGTTTTTCTTCCTTTTATGATTGATATCAGATACTTATCACTTTCACAATCATCTATATGCTAAAATGACCATTTTGCCCTTCTTTTTTATTATATAATACTTACACTATACCATACTTATACCAATAATATACAACTCAAGTACTAATTTAATTACCAACTATAATTTCTACTTTTATCTACACAAAATTTCAAATCCCTTTTATATATTTAAGTGCATACATGTATATATCTAATATATTTTAAACCAAATATACCAAAATTAATATATGTATTATATATTGATACTTCATCTAATAATTTCTAATATATATGCATAAATGACTAAAATGATGTGTGAAATGGGATGTTACAATTCTCCATTCCTTAAAAAATTTCATCCTCGAAATTAAATACTTGTATCTGAAAAATATGAATAGTCCTTTCTTATCTGTTCTTCTGTTTCTCAAGTAGCTTCTTCAACTAAATGACTTCTCCAAAGTACTTTGACAAATAGTATTTCTTTGTTTTCTAATTGTATGGTCTTATATCCTATAATCTCTACTGGCTCCTCTACATAACTCAAATTATGTAAAATTTTTAATTCTTGATCCTCGAGTACATGTTTGGGGTCTTATCGATACTTCCTTAACATGCTAACATGAAAAATATTGTGCATTTCAGCTAATTCTTAAGGTAACGCCGATCTATAAACAAATAGACTTTCTCAAGAATTTAATAAAGTCCTATATACTGTGTACTTAGCTTTTCCTTCTTTATGAATCTCAATATGTCTTTCCAAGATGATAACTATACTTACTCCTATAGTGAATTTTTTTCATTTCTTTTACAACTATACTTAGATTCATATTCTTCATTACCTTACTGACTTTGAAAACTCATATCGCTTACAATACAAAACCAAATGACTTTGTTCTTATCTCGTTTTCTTTGTAACACACATGACTATAACATCCTTAAATTTCTTAACCATCTGATTAGCATACAATTTATATTGAATTTTTCTTTCACTTCCTGAATCTGTCCCATTTCACATGTACAGCGCCTAGTAAAATGACTACAACTTTTTCTATATAACCTCAAATGACCTAATTGCAATTCTCTTTCATATTTTGAACCATAATTCTAACTCTAATATCAAGAAAATTGTATAACAAGTTCAGCCACTCACTTGATTCCCTTTACTTCCCTATCTCTTCTTTTGCTATTCTTGTTCCTCCAATAGGTTTTCTGAATCTTCTAAAGGTTTTGTAGAGTTTAATATCAGGTTTTCCATATATCTTATCTCTCAAAATAATCTTATAAAATACCCTGGCTCCTTGGCATTGATCAAATAATTCACCAATGAGAGGTAAAGAATATTTGTTTTTTACAGTGCCTCAATTCAATTTCCTATAATTAATGTGTAGTACTATCCTTCTTGTTGATAAATAATACTGAAGCACCTCAAGGAGAAACACTTGTTCTTATAAACTTATTGCAAGAATCAGACAAGTAGGCACTACCTTATATTCACCTTGAAGAACAACTCGTGACTAACTTAACTACTCTAACTTAACTTCTTTGATAAAACAATCGGTAATGACAAGTTGCTTCATTAACCAATTCAAACCCAATATCACATAAAAGTCTTTAGTATTTCATCTAATCAGATTAGCAACTAACACTGCTTTATGAATTAGAGTGAATAGTTTCGTACCCTTGATTTATAACAATCAATTCACTTAAAAGAATTCCTTTGAATCATATTGTATCATTCTTCTTATATTCATCAAGTACCATTTCCCTTTGAGCAAATGGTGGAGGCCCTTGTATCACAAAGCCTCTTGATGTACATTTAATGCACGTGAATGTACATATGATCCTATAAGTGGCGTTTTGGCTGGTTCCTCTCTCCTCAGGTTAACATTTTCATCAGCCATATATAAAGGTGATATCTTGCACAATCCTAACATGTATTAACTTTTATGTGTGTATGCATATGATGCCCCTGCGATCATATCCCCGCTCTGATACCAACTGAAACAACATATGCCTTATACTAAATCACCAAAATCGTAATCACAATATATAATTTTTTTTGTACATATAATTCATTTATATATATAGTATACTAACAAAACTTAACATTCGGTTTATAATACTTATAGCATCATATCCTATTACAACAAATGTGTACAAAATAAAAACCAAAACCCGACCACTTTCTATACTATATGCTTGTCATATGAGGAGAGGGAGCGAGATGGAATACAACCAACCAATCTTTCGCCCATGATATCTACATGTAATGAGCTTCTAGTACAAACTTTATCAGCTCTGAAAAATTTAGGGCTTTATATGAGGCTCAACTCAGTGAATATAAGCAATCTATGAATTTAGCAAATCACATATATACACACATTACAAATTCAATAGCAAATCACATATATACATTAACAAATTAAATATACAGTCACACTTATATGAGAATGAATGAACCGGTTATTTAATTGTTGTGACATTTTCAGCCAAACTATTGCTCCGAGATACATGTAATATTTGTAACAATTGTCAATTAATTTGCTGGCCAGCTATGTAACAATTGGTTGACCTTCGCTTTAGATAAACAATGGGTTGACCTTTCGGTCCATTTGTCAGATATTGCAATTGGTTGACCATATAGGTCTAGATGAACAGAACATGTATTGCAATGTTTGATCGGCTATGTCACAACCTCTCTTATACTTTTCATATATTCAAGTGCAAATGTTTGTTTTACGAACTATTGAACTTACAATTAGCATATATTAACACAAATGAACATATATTCCACATATATATATCATATAAATTCAGCTTATTAAATACAATTCTCACTATAAATGTATCCAATAATTCATATATGCACCAATTCACTTCACTTAAGAATTCAATCCATTATCATATTCAAATGACACATATCAACATATTTCTCATACAATTTCATATCAAAATAATTCATATCACATTCACATATTCATACAATTAACACATCAACACATTTCACCCATGTATTCATATTATATTTATACTCACAGATTATCCGAGCTAATTCTCTCGGAAATAACTTGGACAATCCTCTGAATTCCCTTCACGGTTTTGAGCTCCTATAACATAAATTCATGTCAAATATAAACATACATATACATCTTATTTCTTTTTTTTTTGTATATATAAAGATTAACATAAACTAGAATTTCTATCTATATGACCTTGCTGACTTTAACAATTGATATCTATCGATTCATTCAACCAAATAACCTGATTCCAGTTTCATTTTAATCCTAACACATAACTTCATAACATATTTAAATTTCATAATTTTCTGATTACTTTTCCATTTGTTACGAATTTTGTATTTTAAACTCTAAATCTGTCCTATTTTGCCTGCACTTAGAACTAGTGCTCTTATGACCTCACTTCACTTCAAAATTCATAACTTTCAACTCACTTACTCAAATACACTGATTCTTCTTTCGTTTAATTCCTAATATACAATTCCATGACATACTAAAACCTCAAAATTTTAAAAGTCTTATACGATTTATAGTGAATTTTCCTTCAACGCCCTGTTTCAACCCGTTCTACCTGGGCAACATCTTAGTAAAACGACCATAACTTTCTATAAACAACATGAATTGACCTGATTCTTTTTCCTACTTAAACTCTACAAATAAGGGAATAACATATCAAAGACTCATAATTTTCTAAATAGTATAACAATCACAGATTAATTTTGAAACTCACCCCATCTCTTTGATCATACAATTCTGCACACTTTATCTTATAAAAATCATAGCTATAGATAATTTCATCCAAAAATCCCTAAATTTTATAGAAGCAATCTAGAGATGTATAGAATCAATTCGTCTTTTATTCATAACCTCAAATTCTATCTCTAACATCTCGGAAATCATATTACAAAATCATATACATACCTAATTCTTCCTCTCTCTTTGTTCTTCTTCTTCTCTTCTACTCCTACCCTTTCATATTCTGAGTTTTTCTTTCTTTTATGATTGATTTCAGATACTTATCAATTTCACAATTATCTATAGGCTAAAATGACCATTTTGCCCTTCTTTTTCATTATATAATACTTACACTTACACTATACTATACTTATACCAATAATAAACAACTCAAGTACTAATTTAATTACCAACTATAATTTCTACTTTTATCTTCACAAAATTTCAAATCCCTTTTATATATTTAAGTGCATATATGTATATAACTAATACATTTTAAACCAAATATATCAAAATTAATATATTTATTATATATTTATACTTCATCTAATAATTTCTAATATATATGCATAAATGACTAAAATGATGTGTGAAATGAGATGTTACAATAAAGTTCAACCAATGAAGGCTTTGAGCCAACAAAGGCGGATTACAAATGAAAAGCTCTTCCCTATTTATAGTGGTGGGTGGAAGGATCCAGAATCACCACTTGCCACAATAAAATATCTAAAAGTGTTAAGCTTATATTAGCTCACAAAAAAAATATTCTAGAAGATTAAGTTTGGTCCAATAAGCTTTCTCCAAGTGGCTATTAAAATATTGCAACGTGTCCACTATCTCCACTAACAAAAGCGTCTCCAATAAGTTTCCAAAAGCCTTCTAGAAGCAAAATAATGGGACTTTCTCTGGTATTTTATTCTGCCACATCATCATGGCCACTTTCTTTTTCTTCTGCACCTTCATTCTGCTTGCCTGACTGCTTTTCTGCTTGCTTCGCTCACCTTTCTGACTTCTCTGCTTATTTTCTTGACTGCTTGCTTTTATTTTTCCTTCGTTTTCTACATAGTCCACTGCTTTGAAGAGGATCCTGAAAAATTTACAAAAAACACTAATAAATCTTCATATTTAGCTCCAAATGGGATGATTCTGAAGCTAAATTACTAATATTTTCATGGTATAAATTGTACTTATCAAAAACCCTTTAGTTTTTAGAAACTAATAAAACCTAATTAGTTTTTAGAAACTAACAAAACCCCCAAAGAATTGTAAATGCAAATTCCTCTCAATTCTTTTCATATAATCTGATAATTTGTTCTTATTACATATTTTTCTTCCTTTATATAAGAAGAAAAGAAGAGTTAAAAAAAATGAAAAGATACTTAAGTAATAAAGGATATAAAAGACACTTACAACTAAAATAAAAGTTACAAATGAACACGCTAAAAGCTAAATAAAATTGTCTAATTAAAGCAATATTAAACATAATATAAAAACAACAAATTATAGGAATTAAAACACAAAATAACAACTAAATACTACGAAACGCCCTCCTCTTGTATCAATTGTAAAAGGAGCTCAAATCATGAATTAACGAAGTATTATTGGGCCTCAAACAGGTCTTAAATTATTATTGTTTGAAACAACTCAAAAAGCTTTTAAATGACTTTTAATTTACATCTAATCTTCCACAAATCTACATTTGAAATCATTTGAATATTTTATCCAATTATTAATTTTATTTTCCACCAACAAATAAAAATCAAAAATTCTCGCTCATCATCGTGTAATTTCATGAAAATTGAAATGAGTAACACTTTTCAAATGAATATATGTAACTGTGATTAATGGATGGTTAAATGCTTCAATAATAGATGGATGAAAAAAAGTGCTTCAACAATAGAGATCAGGAAATTAGTTTAATTGATATTTTTCTTTTCCATATTTACTTTTATAAAGACAATTTTATATAGTTATGTATTGACTTTTCTTATGACGAACCTAGAATAAATAATAATAGGTCCTTTTTAGGCTTTTGAGAGTTCATAAGTGAAATAAAATTTGAGGCTCTACTGATAAGAAAAAAATTTAAATATTATAATAAATAAAATTATATTTTTAAATTATTAATTAATATTTATTTTTTTTAAATTAAATAGCTAAAAAAAATTAAAATTTCTATTAAATTTGCTATTAAAGTTTTATATGTATTCTTAATTTAATAAATTAAAATTACCATACGAAATAATGATCCCTTAAATTTAGTTTTAATTTTTAGGTCCAAGGTAGTCATTCTTTTTATCCATGCCCAAGAACGGCTCCCTATAATAGATTGACTTTTGCACAAAATTTTCAAATTGTGATGCAATAAAATCTTGTATAAAATGCATGGTTTTGAAAATTGGATCGGATCGGACCGACTGATCGGATCGGGTTTGATTAAAACTGGTATTTAGTTCGGTTCGATTTGACTGAATTTTTGATTTAGTCAAGAATCGATCAACGATCGGTTGAACTGATCAGTTCGACTAAGAATCAGTCAGTTTAACCGATAACCGATTTTCGGTTCTCTTAAAACATGTTTTTTTAAAAATTATTGGTGGTGGAAATTGAACACAAAACCTCCAATATATCTTTTAATACATGCTCTACCATCTGAGCTACCACACACAAGTGGTAATATTTTCTCCTTATATACTTTTATATTATATATTGTTAATTTTTAAATTATTTTAATAATATTTTATTATAAAAAACCATAATAAATATTTTTTATTTCATATACTACACATTTTATTAAATTTAAAATATTTCTTTTAATAACAGCTTTGAATGTTTTTCATAACGAAATAATATATAAATTTTTTAAATAACGTTACCCTAAGTTTTTTGATTAAATTTATATTAAATGGATATATAATTTTTTTATTTTACATATTGTGTATAAATTTTAATTCTTTTAATACATATGTGTATAAATTTTAATTCTTTTAATACATAATTTTTATATATCATAAATCAAATTTATTAACTTTTTTTATCCAATCTATACAATATAAAATTCGATTTGAATTCTTTCGTTAGATTATATTAGTTATTATCTTGTTTTATTTTTATTTAAAATATAACTTTAAATTATAGAATATTTTATTTAATATTATTAATTTTTATATGAGTATAACTTATATTATATGTTTAATATCAAATTATATAAAATATTTAATATTTTTACATGTTTTCAGAAAATTCGGTTCGACCACCAATTTAATTCGGTTAAACCTTAAATCCATAAACCACTGCCTTCATTGGTTCGGTGGCCGGTCCGATTCTGAAAACCATGATAAAATGTTTAACATGTTATCGATATTAGAAATTGTTACTCCCTTTAGTTCTAAAAATTTGTCCCTTTTAAACTTTTCATCAAAACTATAAAAATTTAATACTTCATTAAAATGATTAATGTAATCTTGATAAAATTCTTTTTTTCTTAATTAATACTTTATAATTTCATTAATACATATGTTCTTTCCTAATTAATATAAAGGTAAATTAAAAAAAATTTATAAATGTCTTATTGATATTCTAAAATGTTAAATAAAAGGAACCAAAATAAAATTTCTAAAGCAACTAATTTTTAAAAATGGAGGAAGTGTCTTATCTACATCTTGCTAATATAAAAATAAATGCAAAATGCTGTTATAACTTATAAACCTAAATATGAAATAAATGCATATTAATAAAATACATCATCTTTCCCTTAAATTTGACATTAAGAGCATCTTTACTAAATAATTTATTCTAACAATAGTCTTGTTATATAGAAAAAATAGATAATTGATTAAAAAATTATTTTATATTAGCTTATTTATTTTCTCTTTCTTATATAATGTGGTACAATAAATATTAGATATTATCTATTTGATCTTTTACATGTAGAGAATCAAATGGAGTACCAATTCATCAAATAAATTAATATTTTAATATTTAACATTAAAATAAACGAGTATTTTTTTATTATTTAATTACATAATTTTAAATAAAATAAATAATTTAATGTGACTCTTTTTTATAAATATTATCTATTTTTAAAATTATTAACATATTATTAATATAAATTTATATCTCACATGCTACATAATTATGAAATTCATTGAAGATGCTTAACAAGTTGATATTGTCTACAATTTTTTTTGAAGTGTTAACTTTGTAAAAACGATTTATTTATTCTTTAAATTTTTCTAAAATATCTTATTAGGATATAATTGTAGATATAATTAGAAAAAAAGAAGGAATAATGAATAGCTAATAAAAAAGACATGGACCTGCGAACCGTTGACTGCTACACCTAAAAGCACTGCGAACTACTACTTACACTTCCTTTCTCTCTCTTGATCCAATCTCAAACACTTGGATTCTGCTTCTTACTTGATTATTCCGGCACAACCTTGTAAATTACGGTTCATAATCAGGTCAGTCTTTCCTCTATAAAATGAGATCCACTCACTCTTCAATTGCATCTTGCCCCTGAATTTATGACCTTGATCTGTTCCTACCTCTCTTGGGATGCCAAACATACATCAAAGTTTGCCAAACATACATCAAAGTTTTATTCTTTGCCTGCTGTTCTTGTAATAACCATCTAAAGCTTGAATCTTTGGGTCAAATTCAGTTACCAATTTCGATTTGGACAACTGGGTAGTTAAGTTTAGTGATTTTTAGCTAGTGGGTAATTGAAAGTAGGGCAAATTTGATTATGGGTAGTGTCGTTGCTGTTAGGTTTTGGTGTTTATGTGGATTTCTGCTATTTGGGTATGTTAATTCCTATATTCCAGATAAATTTGGCTTTGAGGTTGCAGTTGAATCTAGTGTGACCCATAATTATGACCGAATCGATGAAGTTAAAAAGCAATGTGCTTCTGTTCTGTCTTCTGCTACTGAACTGAAACCCGACAATAATCGAGTTTATGGTGTCAAAGAAGATCTCGATTTCATCAATGGAGATTGGAGCCAAGATCCCGGAAAATCCCCAATTATGCCCTACATTGACGGTGAATACCACCACAACTTATCTGATACCCAAACCCCATCAAACCTTGTATCTTTCTGGGTCACCGATGTAGATCTTTCGCATCGATCTAAGAGGTCAATTAGTGTCAATGGTTTCTTAGTCATGGGGGTAACACTTAGTTCATTCGGTGATAGACCGAACCAAAACAGTTTGCACTTTCAAATGTGGCCAGGTCACACCCAACTCTCAATTTCCTTTCAAGGGGTATACACCGAGTCTAAGAAGAATAGGGGCGAAAGAGTAATGTGTTTGTTAGGAACCACGGTGTTGCCTTCTCGTGAGGCTGATTCGAGTGATCCATGGCAATGGGCGAAAGGCCCTGGCGCTAATTACAACCAGCCGCCACTTCTACAAGACGATCAGATTCTTCTCGTTCTTCGATATCCAATGAGTTTCACGTTGACCGATAGGTTGGTCAAAGGAGAGATGAGAAGTTTAAACAAGAAGTCGAATCTCAAGTACTTCGACGATATCCAAGTCTTATCACAGTTATCAAAGACAACAAACTACGTATTTGGATCTGAAAAACTTGTCTCGAGAGCTTGCGATCCATATCCATACAACGACATTGTACTGAACGGTGGGATCGATATCTATCGAGGGACAGGGTTTTGCGAAGTATTGGGGAAAATTACCGGAGAAGGTGTTCAGTCTTTCGATGTTGTCCCGAATTGGAAATGCAATGGGACGATCAATTTTTGCTCTAAATTGGGGCCATTTGTTTCGGGTGAGGAAATTAAAGCCACGAACGGTAGCTTCAAAGGTGTTCAACTCTTTATGCAAAATGTCAAGTGTGAACAAAAACCGGCTCGAGGAAATTTAAGTTCTGCTCGGGTTGCTGCTGTTTTTCGAGCTTCACCTATAAAAGAGGATCAATATTTTACGGCAACAAGATCTGGCCTGAGCAATATGACAATTGCTGCTGAGGGCATTTGGGAATCTTCGAAAGGGCAGCTTTGTATGGTTGGATGCCTTGGATTAGTCAAT
This sequence comes from Euphorbia pulcherrima, assembly GCA_947683365.1. Lineage (NCBI taxonomy): Eukaryota > Viridiplantae > Streptophyta > Magnoliopsida > Malpighiales > Euphorbiaceae > Euphorbia > Euphorbia pulcherrima. The sequence goes on from CANTUS010000016.1 coordinate 15,590,219, forward strand.
TCAGAAGGAAAAAGCTGCGATTCTCGCATATGCCTTTACATTCCCGAATCATTTTCGATTCAGCAGAGAAGCATTATTTTCGGGAGTTTTACGAGCACTAGCAAAACGAATGAGTCATACTTCCCTTTATCGTTCCAAAAACTAGTTCGACCCACCGAGTTGTGGAACTATTTCACAACCTCGGTCCCACATTACCGTTACTCGAAAATAAAGGAAGCCGGGACTATCTTAGAGAAGAACGAACCCTTTAGCTTTCAAACCGTCATAAAGAAATCACTTTTGCAGTTTCCAAAACTCGAAGACAATGAGGCCTACATAACGAGCCTATCTCTTCTTGCCGAAGATTTAACGCTCCACACCTCGGTTTTTCCTGATCCAATGCGTAGTCCTCGTCAGTCTCGAACTGATTTCGAGATGGAGATTCTTTCTGTGGGTCCCTTGTTCGGGAGATACTGGTCTTCTAGAAACATTTCCGCCATAGACGAGGAGGATACACCTTATCACAGTAAAGATCAATTTACCAAAAAACAGCTACTCATCAATGTGTCGGCTCAAATTACGTTTTTCAGGGATTCTTATAGTGATTTTTCGGTGCTTTTTCTAGAAGGTCTTTATGATCCTCATGTGGGAAAGATGTATCTAGTTGGGTGTAGAGATGTAAGATTCTCGTCGAATATTTTGTTCGAAAGCATGGATCTTGAAGCCGGTTTGGATTGCTTGATTGAAGTGGTTGTTTCTTATCCGCCCACCACGTCGCGTTGGTTAGTCAACCCATCTGCGAGAATTTCTATATCGAGCCAACGACCTAGTGACGATCCACTCTATTTTAGTCCACTTAAGCTCCAAACGGTTCCTGTGATGTATAGAAAGCAAAGAGAAGACATTTTATCTCGACGAGGAGTTGAAGGGATCCTACGAATTGTAACGCTTTCTTTTGCAATCACGTGTATTTTGAATCAGCTATTCTACATTAAGAACGATTCGGAATCCGTTCCTTTCGTGTCTCTTGTTATGCTCGGTGTTCAAGCTCTCGGGTTTAGCCTTCCATTGATTACCGATGCTGAAGCCCTTTTCAAAAGGGTGGCGTCCGAATCATATGATCTAGAGAAGAGTCAATGGATGCATATCATTGACTATATAGTCAAGCTTCTTGTCTTGGTCTCGTTTTTACTAACACTAAGGCTCGGTCAAAAGGTATGGAAATCACGTGTTAGGTTACTCGCAAGAAACCCGAATGAAACATGTCGTGTTCCGAGTGATAAGAAGGTGTTCTTATCTACATTGGCGATACACGTGATTGGTTATGTCGTTGTTCTTGTAATTCACGGTCTGAAAACAAGCCAAAAGCCTTTTCAAGTGGAGAAATTTGTCGATTCGGCTGGAAATTCCCGGACATTTCGAGAATGGGAAACGGAATTAGAGGAGTACTTAGGTTTAATCCAAGACTTCTTCTTGTTGCCTCAAGTCATTGGTAACGTTCTATGGCAAGTCGACTGTAAGCCTTTGAAGGAGCTCTATTTTATAGGGATAACAGTGGTTAGACTTGTCCCTCATGTGTATGATTATATTCGAGCACCGATTCAAAACCCTTATTTTGCCGATGAGTATGAGTTTGTTAACCCGAAAATGAATTTCTTCTCGAAGTTTGGAGATGTTGCTATACCGACTACTTGTGTTGTTCTTGTTACTGTTGTGTATGTTCAGCAGAAATGGAGTTACGAGAAGCTTAGCCGATCCCTCACAATTGGACAATATAGGCTGCTGCCTTTCGGGTCTAGAGTGTATCAGAGGTTGGATTCGAAGGCAGTTGAATCGGAGCTTGTTTCAGGTATTAAAATGGATAATGACAATGAGGATTAGTCTAATACAAAGCCATTAGCGACGAATAACCGACACGAATAACATCTGATCTGATGATATATGTGATATTGAGATGCTGATCAGGTTATATTGGGCAAATGCAGGATAATTGTTTCTTATTTTTAACTTTTCATGTCAATTACTTTTTTTCTTAGAAAGTTATAACTTGAAAAACGAGGATTAAGATAAATGTTTTTTTGTACCTGAAAATCAACTGATGAATGTTACTATTTTAGTCTAATTGAATCGACTAGTTTGACCAATGTGAACGTGAAATTTCATCGAACAAGTCGGGAGAGTGCGGAGTGCACACTTGTTAAGGTTTCTGTTACGATTGGGGGGTCTGGGGGCAGCGCCCCTCGGCACAGTCTGAGGGGCGGCAGCCCTTGGCGGGGTCCCGGGGCAGCGCCGCGGGCTGGGTCAAGTTGTCAAGTTAGCTCGAAAATTTTTTATTCCTGAACCCACGCATCCTTTAAAAAATTTATTAGAAAAATGAATTTTTGGATCGAAACAGTGTCTGCTGGACACATCTGAAAGCCAAAAAAACATGTTTTTTAGATATGACTGCTACCCGAAACAATATGTCTATTGACATTTTGGTTATTTATTTTACCAAAACGAATCTGGCAAATATAAGAAAAACTCGATTGTTTTTCACAGCAAATAAAATTCCCGTTTTTAACAAAATTTCTGATTTTATCCGATTGAAAGTTTGATAAACCGACTAAATAAATTTCAATTTAAAAGCGTATTCGTGATTTTAAAAATATCTAAATAATCCCAATTTTTTAACAATTTAGACAATTAAATTTATGACTTCACAAAGAATTCAGTCAAACGAGGCTCTGTTTGATTTGAGTGTGTTCTGTTTGGTTTTCAAATATGTAAAATTCAAACTGAACAGTTTACTACTATTCTTCATCAAAATCAAGTTGATGGATCACAAATTCACACGGACGGTCAAACTATTTATAGTGACTTTATTTTTTCCTATTTTGTTATTATTATTATTATCATCGTTGAATTGTGTTTTATTTCACTGATTTAATGGTGATGAAGGGTAAAGTGATTTTTACTTTGTAAAAAATAAAGTCACGATAACCTTCACCTTACTTTTCACGGGTGTTATCAAAACCGTACCGTATCGGCCGGTTTGATTGGTTTTACTGTGAACCGGTCATGGCTACAATACAGTTTAACTTAAAAACAGTTTTTTATAAAATGGCTATGACGACAATTATGAATGTTGCAAAAGACCAAGATAGCGTTGCAATAGATCCAGAAAGCGTTGCAAATACCGATATAATATCCGATAAAAACACTGATTATACCGATAGTACGGCAATACATACCAAAATCTTCATTAATATGACAATCAATACGATTTTAATAACATTGATTTTCACCCTCTTCTACAGTTGTCATGGCTGGTGATGCTCTAATTCCATCACGAATTTCTAATCTAATTTGCTGCTACATATTAACTGTCCATTTTCTTCTTATCCCTATAATTGAATTTTTTATTTTATTGTTGTGGCTTATAAGATGATACCAATATTCAAATACATTGATTTCAGAAATGATGCCTTGTCATCATGTTTCCCAATCAAAACATCTTGATGTATCCAGGTCTTCTAAGTGAAGGAATAAGGTGGAATAAAATAGGAATTTATTAAAGATTTATTAAGAAATACCTATTCTCTTCCGCTCTATTTCATCCTATTTCGCGAACCAAACGAGCCCAAAATATAGTGAAAGGTACAATGGCGCCAATGTTGATGTTGAGGGCTTGGACTAGCAGCGTGGACATTTATCTAATGAGACTGCATTTTCAGTTGCTTGATAGCTTTGTGTTGGAAAAACTAGTTTTATTAAGCTACTTTCAAAAGAACTTTATTTTACATAGTTTTCAACACTTGAGTTTTTGGGTTTATAATAAAATATTTCATATGGGCTTGTTAAAATGTGAGAGGGATTAGATGAGCTCTTGCGCGAGAGAAATAGTCAAGAGCCCATTCTAATGGAAATTAGTGGATTCCCCCATGTGAGGGGTGATGGGGAACTATGCTAAGTGTTGATTCTGAAGCGTTGTTGAATCTAACGAAAGTGTTGCTTCTGAGTTCAACTTTTTCCAACACTTTGCTCTTTGGCTGTACCAGTAATTCCAACATGCCCATATGGCCATATCCACAAGAATCACGTTGAATTAAATAAAAGCAGTGGTCCTCAAAGCCCCAAGACAAATTATGGGGCACTAGTAATATTATAAGGAGTGACTGACATAAATGCTTAACTAATTAAGATACTAATCAAATGACGATTGATACTAAGCACTACAGTTGAGTTGATAGCTTTATAATAAAAAAAGAAATATGCCGGGAATAAATTACATATTTTATGCAGGAAACCTTGTACTATATTTGGCTCTTAACTTATTTATTATTGCCCGAAACAAATTGAACACATATTTCAAATGAGATTTTTTTTCCCTCATATTTAATGTTTTATTGAAAGTGAGGTATCTGTATTTGATCCCAAATAATGACTACAAATATCTCCATGGAGCAATTACGATCATGGAGCAACTACTATTAATACTTTAATAATCCAACATGTATCTGATATGTTTTGAATCTGACAGATTCAACCCTGACAATTTACGGTCATAAGCAAATTAATATTAAAAGTAGTAACATGAGACCCTCAATCAAAAAAATAATGAAATAAAACATACTTATTTTTTAAAAACAAGAACCTTGTCTTCCCACAACTTTATTAAGCATCTTACCAATTCTACTAACACCAATTTGTGTCTATTTTTATCTTTAAATAATAACAATTAAATTTTTAAGTGAAAAAATATTTTTGGACTCCTTCCAGATATGGACCCTAGGCGGTGGGCCCAAATCCATAGTGGCCCGAGTATATATGAAATGAGATGAAATTGATTTTAGCATTAAAATTCAAGTTCAGCTTAACCCGGTATAATTTAATAATGTATTAAATATATTATAAAATCCTAAAAAATATTTGTATTGTTAATTTGTTATTTTTTTGAAGAATTTAAATGTTAAAATTAACTTCATATCTTATATCACAAATTTATATGCTACAATTTTTTAATTATTTTTATGAAATATTTTTTAGCTATGCATTTAAGTAATATTAAATAAATGAAAATTTTGATTTCAAAAATAATGTTAAACAGACCGAACAGTGCCAAACACATATTTAATTAATTAATTTATAGAGATTCGACCAGTCTCGAGACGACTATTACTTTACAAGTTGGGAGGAGTCTGAGCTACTAATGTGTTAGATTGACCCGACTAAGCCTGACCTGAGCCATGTCATACCCATGTGTATATAAGTGAGAGTTCCGCTTACATCAAATAGAAAGAAAATTTCCACTCATCTTGGATATGGTTCGAGCCTGAGACTTCTAGAGACCACAAGTTCAGTCTTAACCACTGGACTAAAACATCACGATAGGAGTTCCTATTTAAGGAAAGATATAAGAAGAGAAACCAATTAAGACATTGAAAATCCCAAAATTAAAAAAATGGGTTGTACATTAGGAGAAAAGCTTCCAATCCTAGACTTCACAGAGGACAACCTGAAACCTGGTACAAGTGTTTGGAAAAAAACGTGCAGTGAAGTCAGGCAGGCACTCGAAGAGTATGGCTGTTTTGTAGTTGTCTTCGACAAATTATGTGCTGAATTTCGCGACGAAATGTTCGGTGTAATGAAGGAGTTGTTTGAGCTTCCCGCACACACCAAAATGCAAAACAAATACGAGAAACCCTTAAATGGGTATGTTGGACAAATCCCTAAACTCCCTCTCCATGAAAGCATGGGCATTGACAATGCTACTTCTTTACTAGCAACTCAGGATTTTACTACTCTCATGTGGCCCAATGGCAATCCTCATTTCTGGTACACTTTTGATCTTTTTTCTTTTATTTCACTGGGTTTTAGTGACTTTCTTGATTCGAAGTATGATACGTCTTATTTCTGGGCCTAGAGTACTTTCCATCGTGTAGTTCCCAAATGCTTTTTGCTTGGTTTGAGGTCAAAACTGGAATCTCTAGGTAGAAACACCTTGATGCACATTAGTTTTATCAACTGAGCTAGACTCAATAAGTTAATTTTTATAAGACACTAGCTATAAGATGAAATTTATAATTACATGTTTATATCATTGTTTTCTTTCTAGCTAATAGTTGAAAAATAACACAATAAGTAAAATAAAAAAGTGAGAAAAAATTAGTATTCAACTAAAAAAAATATAATTCAGAAGAGTGGTAGTCAAAATATAGAAGAACAATTTACCAAACCTTTTTCTAATAATAAAAAATGAATCAGAAGCCCATAAATGTATAGGAGTTTTCGTTCTTCCTAGTCAGAGATACGTAGAACCATTAAATGTTATTAGCAATTTTTATATTATTGGCATCAAAACGGCACGATACTAAATTTAGTAATTATTGTAGCGTTATTGTTACATGTTTGGGTGCAGTGAGTGTGTGAATGAGTATGCAAAGGTAGCGGCAGAGGTAGATGAAATAGTGACGAAAATGATATTCGAAAGCTATGGGGCAGAGAAGCATTTGAAGAGTTATATGGAGTCGACTACTTACCTTCTTCGACTCTTAAAAACCGGAGTGGCAAAGGAAGATGAGCCTAATTTAGGGTTAATTACTCATACGGATAAGAGCTTTACGACTATTCTTCATCAAAATCAAGTTGATGGCCTACAAGTTGATACGAAGGATGGTCAAACCATTGATGTCAAGTTTTCACCCTCTTCTTTCGTTGTCGTAGCCGGTGACGCTTTAATGGTATGTACTTCTCGCTCGATCTTTTTGCGTGTGCGAATCATTTAGTTAAATATGTATTCGAGCTGGAAAAAAGCCTTTAAAGACAGGGTGGAATCAATGGAGGTCATGTAGGGTCTATTGACCCCTAAAATGGGAAAACTTATAGAATCATGATGAAAAATTTGTCGCTAAATAATTTACTAATGATAAATTTTCTTAGTTACAAATATCTAAATTGGTCCAACTGTCTCATGATTTGTAATAAAGAAAAAATGGGACAAAATTTTGTCTCTAAATCATAGAGACGAAAAATTTTAATTTGCTAAGGACAATATTGTTAATTAAATATTTAGTGAATAATTTCTCGTCGGTAGCTTTAAATTTTCTACTTATTATTTCTAATGAATGGGAAAATTTATAAAAATTCATGTCAATGTCATATTAGAACAACCAGTGACGAGCAGCTTTATTATTAAATATTTAGCGACCAATATTTTGATTGGTAGTTTTAAATTTGTCTCATTATTTGTAAAGAAATAGGGGCCAGTAATACTAATAAGGGTTAGTCCAACTGATTCGCGTATTGGTATCATTTAAACAAGATCTCGAGTTCGAAAACTGGTGAATGCAGAAAATCCTCATTGGGAGACTCACCCACCACAGCCAGGTGTGCGACTGGAATCGAATCCAGATGTAGTCGGAGCAAAAGTCCGTGAACCAGATGGAAAAAAAAGGGACCAAAACTCTGTAGCCATGGTAGAAATCTTCAAAGGTGTTGGTTGATTCCAAACTGGAAAAACTTAAATTATATATATATTGATGACATATCGACCATACTTCGTTACAATTGTATATTTAGAGATTTTTTTTATCATTTACTTTCTTATTATAACATACATTCTCAATTTTTCATATGAGATTATTCTAAATCAATTCTTAGTACCTAGCCCGAGCAACAATAACTGGTTTCAGATGAAATTATTTTTTTTTATTGCTCATCTGATTCACCGGACTACATCTAGATCCGACTTGGGTCGCGCATCTGGCTGTGGTGGGTGAGTCTCCCAATAAAGAGTTTCTGCATTCACTAGGACTCAAACTCAAGACCTTGCTTAAGCGATACCAAGACGCTTATCACTTTGACCAACCCTTGTTGGTGGTTTTCGGATGAACTTAAATGTATATTGTTTGGTGTAAAAACTAGGCATGGAGCAATGACAGAATAGTATCACCAAGCCATAGAGTGATAATGAAAGGGAAAGAAGATAGATATTCAATGGGGCTGTTTGCTTTCAACAATGGAATAATTGAAACACCAGATCAACTTATTGATGACAGACATCCATTGAAGTACAAGCCTTTCAATCATATTGGACTCTTGCATTTCTACAGCACAGACGAGGGCTACAAATCTCCCTGTCCCATCAAGGCTTACTGTGGTGTTTGAATCTTTATTACAAGAATTAAATTCTCTCTATTCAAATATTTCTCTACATAAATATTATAAGAATAATCATGTTATTTTGTGATGCTTAACGAATATATATATTAACTTGAATCTTAATCTGTAACTCTAGAAGTTACAGATTCAAGTCATACTCATATATTGGGTGGGTTTTTCAGTTTATTTGATATAAGTGTGATTGGGTAACATTTTTATTAAAAAAAAGGTCTTTGTACACGTGTAAATTATAACAATTAAACAAAATGCAACAATAGCACTTAAAATTGCTTTCCGCCTATTTATTTTTTTTCATTCAGCATATTTTTAGTAACACTATAGAACAACAATCTTAAAACTCTCCACACTCTACTGCAAAAGCAATGGAACATCATTAACAAAACAAAAGGACATATATTTCTTAATCAATTGACTCAAGTAGAGTAAAATCTCAACTCGAAACCCAAAGCAAAGCAGCACTAAATATAGTTAAAGAAATAAAAACATAAACTAATATAACGATTCCATAAAAAAAGTCAAAATTTAGATGGATCAGATATCTACCAGAAATTAACAAGATGTCTACCATACATCTATCAGTTGAAAAAGTTCGAAAATGTTATAGTGGATATCATTTTAATGATGAAAACAAGACGAACAAAAAACTTTAAAGCAACATGTCGGAAAGATAAACGGTTTGAGAGATAAATAAAAAATAAAAAAGAAAATTAAAAGAAAAAGGAGAGAAATAAGTGGGTAGTATGATATATAAATAAAATTGAAAGAATCTATATTCTGAATTTATAAATATTTTATCAACTATGGCTATATTTTATCAACTATGATTAGTCTTGATAAATAGTCTTATCTGAATTTGTAAACATTTGAGGCGATTAATATTTACAATATTTAATATGAAGTAAAGCAACATGATAATAAAGAAATCCAATCTTAATAATATTTCTTATACATAAATCCATTTAGCTTCTTTGTTTAGTCTGAAAAATCATTTTCAGCTTAATCAATGACCAGTACTCAAAATTGACAGATAATCTTCTTTACTTTAGACTAACGAATTATTTATGATAAATATAAAAATTGGCTAGTTTATTGGATGATTATAATTATTCTTTATTTTTAATCAAGTCTAGATAAAAATAATGGAAGCTTAGTTGTTATAAAAATATGTTCAAAATTATTAGTGACATATATTATAAATGTGATTAAGCGTAAATCATGATATTATAGGAGATGTGTGGAGAATTTTATATTGAAATATAAAAATGATGAATAGTATGTAAGAGATATAGATTAGGTGTTAATACAAGCCAATTAGTTTTATGTTAGATGAGTTTAACCACAATTGTATGCTCATTCAAGCTATTCCAACACTCTCGAATTCCACGAATTCTCTACAGATATACCAATAAAAAAATACTTTTCATTTGTATATATAGCAAAAAACACATAAAGGCGAAATTTGATTTTTTTTAAAAAAAATCAACATTCTAATTTTAGTTTTCAATAATAAAAATTATTAACCATATATATAGGCAAAAGTTAATTAAAGAAAAATGCAAGATACTAATTCTAATTTTCAAGTTGTAAACTTAAACTTTTCAGCCTGCTTCGTATAGACGTGGATGTTATTGCGGTTAATGCTTATAATTATTGATAATTATTTGCTGTTGATAACTTTTTTTTTTGAAACAGTTAAAACAATAATTATAATCAAACGAAAATTATTAAAATGTCCAAAGACCTGCATCATAAAATAATGCTGATGAGATTCGTTTATAACAGAAGTGGTCTGTTTTTGACTTCTAAAATTTGAAATGAATCAAACTGAACTGAAATTGGTTGAACTAAACTGAACTGAACTAAAGTGAGCTGAACTAAACTAAACTTATTTCAGTGTACATTTATAATTACGCATAGCTGAACTGAACTGAACTGTACCGAACTAAGCTGAATTACATTAAATTATAGTCCAAAAGAATAGGGCATTAGTTGTGAAACATAATAATAATTATTACTAAAACTAAAATTACAAATTCTAACATTAACTTTGAAAACTAAGGGTTGTTCTCTTGGACTACAATTCAATGTAGTTTAGATCAGTTCAGACCACTTTAGTTCAGTCCACTTCAGTTTAGTTTAGTTCAGCTATGTGTAGTTATAAATTGACACTGAAATAAGTTTAATTCAGTTCAGTTCAGTTTTCAGAAGTTCAAAATAACAGAGCCTAAGAGGAATCCTTATATAAATTGTGACAACAACTGAAAAACTCAAAACAACTAATTAATGGGATCTGAAACAGTACCCGAAATTCCAGTAGTGGATATGTCAAGAGGGAACCTGAAGCCAGGTTCAGAATCCTGGAACTCAGTTTGCCACAATGTAAGAAAAGCACTTGAAGAACATGGATGTTTTGAGTTAATTTACAGTAAACCAAGTGTTGAGTTTCACAACACAGTCATTGAAGCAGTTGATCATCTATTCCAGCTTCCTGATGACATAAAAAAGAGAAATACAAGCCCTAAACCTGCCCATGGCTATATGGGCAAACTCTCAGCTTTGCCCATCCTTGAAAGCACTGGGATCGAGAATCCAGCCAACAAAAAACAATGTCAAAACTTCACTAATCTCATGTGGCCAAATGGAAATAACCATTTCTGGTACCTTCTTAATTTTCTAATATTTGTACTTGATTTCGCTACTTACACATCGCGCCTTAGTTTATTTGGAGAAAACGGGGCGGTCTCTAGGTGGTCGTAGAAAAATTTCAATTTTTTTGAAATGGTTGCGTTGATGTTTGTGAATTTTCAGTGAAAAAAGCATTGTTTAGGCCCTTAATTCTGCATTTTTTTGTTTTTCTGACTTCATTGCCATTTTTAAAAACTTTTCTAGCACTACAAAAAAATTCAGCTATCTGCAATAGACTTGCATGGAAAAAATTCTGTTGCAGGTTGCAAGGGAATTTACAAGCGTTTATTCCCTTGCAGGTTGCAAGGGAATTTACAAGAGTTTACTCCCTTGCAATTTGTCCGCGAAAATAATTTGAAGAAAGTTTACAAGTGAATCCGCAAGACATTTTTAATATTCCGTTTCAAAATTTTTACAAAGGAATGTCAAAAAAATTTGCAACTAATTTTCTATTGCAAGTACTACGATAATTTTGAAACCTGAAAATAAAAATCATTAAAAAATGCACCTTTAACCGCACAAAAACACAACGCATATTTCGTTCCTTCCAGACAATGTTTATAGGTGTGTACGATGCTTAATTTAAAGTTTTGACGACATTGAATTTTCGGCTAATTCTTAAATGCTTCAAAACTTGAAGATTGTAGAGTTCTAGGAAACTCTATTTCTTGCGGTCTAGATTCGCGGGATAGGGCACTTGCTTTGTATTTCAATTACTTTCGATGAGTTTGACTATTAAAAATGCCACTCTTCTTTTTGTAGTGAAACCGTTCACTCCTTTGCAATAGATGTAGTTGAAATTACTCAACTGCTAATGAAAATGGTGTGTGAAATCTACGGTATAGACAAAGAATTCACGGAATCACACATTGAATCGACAACTTATCTTCTTCGACTCATGAAATATAAACGAATAGCGGGAGAGACGAATCTCGGTTTCAAAGTACATACAGACAAGAGCTTCTTTTCCATACTCCATCAGAATCATGTTAAGGGTTTGGACATAACAAATAAAAATGGAGATTGGATGCCTTATCAACCGTCCTCTCATTCTTCCTATATAGTTATAGCTGGTGATGGATGCATGGTAAGGACTAATATATGCACATATTTCTAAAGTATGTTGTTCGCCTAATATAGCGAGACCCCCCTATAGTTTTCTCTAAACGAATATTTACCCCTTGAACTTCAAAAGCTTTAATTACCTATGTGGAACTTTTGAAAGTTCATGAGGAATACAGGCGTTTTGGGATAAAAATAAGGGTCCCAATGTATTAGGCCTATGTTGTTTTTCGAGTCAATTTATTTGAAATATGGGATTCGCAGGCTTGGAGCAATGATAGAATAAAATCGTGTTACCATCGAGTTAAGCTCGAAAGCGAAGAAGTTAGATACTCGGTTGGATTGTTTTCGTTCTTGACAGGATTAGTGAAGGCACCCAAAGAGCTAATTGATGAGGATCATCCCTTACAGTACAAGCCATTTGAACACCAACAACTTATTAATTTATTTTATTCGGACAGGGATCCAAATAAAGACATGAGGAACGCAGTTAAACAACACTATGGAATTGATTGATTAAAGCTTAAACATAATCTTAAAATTTTTATATTGTATTTCTGAGCAAGTTGTAAGATTATGATTGATCAATAAGCTAAGCTCATATATAATATATATTTCATTGTTGTAACATAATCATTGCGTGTATCCATATATTTTTTGAATATTTACAAGGACTTAGTTACAGTTAAAGCTTCTCACCCATTCTAATAAGTATATTTAGTAGGTTTTGAACCTTATTCTCTAAAAATTTACTTAATAGTATGTGTTATCAACTGAACTACCTTAATGGTTGTGTGTATCCATATTAAGAGAGTTTTTTTTATTATACTTTCAGGAGCCGCTACAACTTATCATTTTTTATTATACCTGGAACTTAGGCTTTTGGGGTAATTTTCCCCAAAATCCTAGGAAAGACGAACAATCCAACAAACTTTTGGGGTAATTTTCCCCAAAAAAATTCATTGTGGTTGTTTTTGTCTTCTTATGGATGTCTTTCACTTAATGTTTGATATATAGGTCATCTATAGATGAGAGAAAAAATAAAACAGAAAAAATAAATATATATGTAAGAAAAACATGCCAAGTATAAGACAATGAGTGGAGGGACCCCCAAAGAAAAAAAAAAAAAAGGACTTTTTTTTCCATTTTCCCCAAAAATCCTAAGAAAGACGGACAACCCAATAGGCTTTTGTCTTTTGAATTTGGATTTACTTAAAAAAAAATACTTCATAATTTCACTTATTTATAAAATGAGGTCTGAGAAATTTTTTTTTACAAAACGGGGTATGTAATTTCAAAAAATTTATAAATAAAGGATCCTCAATACTAAATTATATCACAAAAATGAGTAATCTTGTTCGTTTTTATCTGAATTTTTATGTGATAGTTATTAAAAATACAATACACATCAGTGAAAATTTTTGAATAGTGTAAATATTTTTTTTAATTAAATTATAATAACAAACTTTAAAAAATCGTAAAAACTAAAAAAAAATTTCGAAAATTACTCAACTATGACGACATAATTTTTAAATAATAAGGTTAAATTATTAGAATGTATAATATTTTAAAATATTTAATATAATACTACTATTTTAAAATCATAGACTCCTTTTTATAAATTTTTTAAAATCATAAATCTCAATTTTAAAAAAAAATTAAATCTCATTTTATAAATGACTCGTAAGATATTTTTTTAAGTTAACCATTCAAATTTGTAATTGGTAGATGAAATTAAATGGGCATAGTATTACTTATTGAAAATGGGACCCCTTATCTGATTTAAATTTTTCTTTTTGGTAATATGACTAATATCTGATATAAATCTTTAATCATGTTTAAAACTTAAAATGCTATCTTTAATCATGTTTAAAACTTAAAACGCTCATTTATGGCGATTCAATCAATCAACCTACGCCAGTCAAATCAAGCATATTTCCGTCGCTTGCCACAACCTAACCTAGGCCGCCTGTCACAGTTCATACTAATACAGATGGGGCCTACTAGGCCATCATTAGTCAGTTCCCTGTATAAGCCACAATTTTCACATATATAAGACACATTAATTCTCTTATTTATTATTCTCAATTACCAATTCTCATTGCTAACTTATAAACCCTCCGTCGAGCCTTATTTTATAAAAAAAAAAATCGAAATCAAAACAAACATCAAACCCAAGTCTAGTCCTTAGCTTATTTTAACATCATCTACTATTATTAAAATACATAAATTTGCCACGAAAAACTATGAATAAATTTTTTTTGTTGAATGTTATATAATTAAATATTCAATTACTATCGTCCTTTTCTTGGTTGGGTCACCTAGGAAAAGAATTCAGGAAAAAAAGACAAGACTCGGAGTGGTCATATTCTAAATATTCAATGGGAACACATAAGACAATTAAGTTTATTGAAATAATAAACTTGGTTATCATTTGATGATTATTGGATAATTTTGGACAATATTGTGGTCCTTCCAGTTAATTAGCATTATAAATAGTATTCTTGAAATTCATTTATCAAATGATAGTATTATTGATTCGTTCTTTCTAATGTTTGTTTACTAAATAAAATTTTGAATTAATAAGTTCATCGAAAACGTCATCCTTAATTATCACATTCAACCAAATGGTATGGTCATGATATCGCCCCTTTTAATAAAATAAGTTATCAACTTTATTATTACAATTACTAGCCAGCGAAAATATCAACGTATTCTGATTTTTTTTTGTATGTGAATATATATTTTTAATTAGTGATGTAACCATTTTGATCGAGAAATAATTAACATTATAGTGCAATAATCACACAGGAGCAAATCAAATAAAATCAAAGAGGGTTGTCCAGGCTCCAAAAGAAGATTAATAGTCTATTATTTACATTCTCTTTTTTTTTCACCTAGTTTGCTAAAGCTTTGCTCCGACTACATTCAAATTCGAACTGAATCCCACACCTGACCGTGGTAGGTGAGTCTCTCATTTTAATAAGGATTTTTAGCATTCACTAGGACTCGAATTCGAGACCTTACTTAAGCGATATCAAGCCGCTTACCAATTAGACCAATCCTTATTAATATTTACATTCTCATATATGATAAATGTGTGAACATTAACTTAAATGCAATTCCAATATTTTGCCGGTCATTTTGTTTTCAAATTAAAAGTCCTTATGGAAACCAATTAAAATTGTTTTAACTCGTAAATTCCTCATTTGCTAAAACTAAAAATCTCGATTTTGAATTCTAGTGTACCAAAACAACTTTAGTTAAAAGAAAGAGATTTTATATTATATACGTGGCTTTTTATATCCCTCTTCAATTCAAGGGTTGAGAATTTATTAAGAATTAATTAATTATTTCTCACTCAAATTAAGTACTCCTTAATAAATCCTCAACCCTTATATTAGAGAAGGGCGTAAAAAGCCAGATGTATAATATAAAATCCCTAAAAGAAAAGCCACCTTAAGAGTACTTGACAAATTCAACAGTTCAACTAAGTTATTTTTTTTAAATAAAACGTGGCATCGAAATATCATTATTATGCAATGAAAATTTGCAAATTTTGAGAGAGAAAACTTGGGACTCTTTTTACATTTTTAAATCATATATAATTCGATTGAACTGAGTTTAATCTTGTAGCATTTTATTAGCATTAGATCAAAATTTTCGACTATAGTGAATATAATTAATGTTAGCACTGGTACTAATTAGTGTGGTACGTCAATAACGGAGTATAATCGCAACCTTCAATCGAACAAAAAACAAAATAAGAAATGGAGAATGATCTCGAGCGCAAATAAAAACAAACAAATATTCATAGCGAAACAACAAGAACAAAAGATATTGTAGATGTTGTAAATTACACGCAAAAAATAAACAATATTAACAAGTAGTACATGAGTGATGTAAATTGAAACATTAACACAAACTCTAGACCTGTTTGTAGGCTTCGTGGCCGGCATAACCCGCTCAAGCCTGTGATGTATTGGTCTCGTTTGGAATATGATTTTCTTAATTTGTTCGGCTCGACCCGACTCCACTAAAGCCCATAAAGTATATGGGTCGGGTTTGAGAATAATCTCATATCCCATTGGGCGGCCAGCCCGAATTGTTTGTATATAAAATTAAATTTTGTATATGTATATTATATAATATTTATAATTGTTGAGTTAAAAATATAAATATTATTAGTTAAAAAAATATTTTGTACCATTCCTATTATAAGGCATATTCTATGGTTATTTTGTTTAACCACTACTTTATTTTTTTCACCATTAGATTAAGATTACCACCACTCATTATATGGTGAAAAAAAGCAAAGTAATGAACACTTTGTAAAAAATAAAGTAATCATAGAACACCCTATTATAAAAGTTTAATATAATATGATTGGGATTAAAAATATTTATAATTTAAGATATTTTGTAATAAAATATAAATGTATATCCAGCCCAACCCAACCTGAGCTCAGTCCGTCCAAAAAATATTTTAGGTGGGTTGGGATGGGTTTGGGATGGACATTACTCCCTCCATCTAGAAATTATTGCCTCTTTAGCTATATTATTAGTTCTCTTTTTAGTTGTCAATTTAGATTATCAATGCATTTTGTACAATTTTTTCTCTAATTTGCCCTTGTATTAACTATGAGAGAGATTATGTATTGTTAAAATTATAAGTGAGTAATTAAGAAGAAAGAGAATTTAGTAAAGGATAAATTAGTCATTTTGATTGTGTAATAAATTTTTCATTGGTTTTGATGATTCTGTTAAATGGGCAATATTTTATAGATGGAGGAAGTAATAGATAGAAGCCCGCTAGGCCCGACCCTAACCCATCCCAACACAGTTCACGAACAAGTTAACACAAACCAATTCGGTTTTGTATTAGTCATTCATGCCCAAAACTCTTAAAGTCCACAGAGCTTCGATTAAGGTTGAGCTTTGTAGTTATCGAAGTCCTGTTAGGACAAACAAGCGGTTCATAAACCAAGTATTAGATTCGCTTATGAATATTATTGTCACATGTAAGAGCAATAAATGCTATAAATAGCTGTCTTGGAAGAATTTCATTAAAGAGAAATGGGATCTGAAACTACACTTAAGCTTCCAGCCATAGAATTTTCAAAGGCAGAATTGAAACCAGGAAGTGAGGAATGGGAATCAGTGAAATCCCAGGTTTTTAAGGCACTCCAAGAGTACGGATGCTTTGAGGCCTTTTTCAACAAAGTTCCTTCTGATCTTAAAAAGGGATTTATTGGTTCCATTGAAGAACTATTTCAGTTGCCATTGCAAACAAAGCTAAAAAATGTTTCTAAGAAACCATTTCATGGGTATGTTGGACAGTACCCTCAGGCTCCATTATTTGAAAGTATGGGCATTGATGATGCTGATATACCTCATAATGTTGAGTCCCTCACATCTGCCTTGTGGCCTCAAGGAAACGCATCTTTCAGGTATTTAACTTACTACATTTTCTTCTTCTTTCTAACAATAGGTAACAGGTTTGAGCTTGAAATCAGCTACAACCATGTGTGTCAGGGTAGACACCCTATAATTCTACCTAGAAAGGCCATGCTCTGAGGGGGTGGCGGGGGAGTTCGACTGCCTAGAGCCCATAGCCGATAGCTGAAAGGGGCCCAAAAATATTTTTTTGTTTAAAGTTCTAGTTGTTATTTTTTAAAAAATAAATATAAATATTAAAAGATGATGGATAAATTGGTGGAGCGTTTGTTAACCTCTTGAGATGTCAAGAGTTCAATAATTTTTTTTATTGAGGGCTGTATTTTACTACTTTTAAAATTATTTTGCTTAGGGTCTCCAAATTTTCACCATGGTCTTGCCCCTAGAGGTAATGCCTTTCCCAGGATTAGTGTGTTTTGGGATGCTTCGTGAGCTAGGCTGCCTGCAATATTTTTTCTACTTCTTCTTTGATTTGTGCTCAGGACATGATTATGTGAAGGGTCAAGTTCGCTATCTCGATTTAGGTCACATTTTCTTGGACTATAATCAGATAAATAAGTTTGGTTCAATTTCAGTTATAAGTTCAGTTCAGGTTCAGCAAGCTCAATACAATTCAATCATGTCCAATAAGTTTATGTCTAATATGAGTTCAAGTTTCAATAAGTTCGGTTTACTGCAGGTCTAATAAGTCTACTTCATCAAATAAATTCAATTTACTGCAATTCAATGATTACAAATCTAAGAGACTATAGTCTTGTGCTTCTAAACTTCTAGTATTAGTGTATCTAATTTCGTATATTCGGTTGAAGTATACCAAATTGACACATTATAATATGTTGTACATGTGAGTGACTATGAAGTAAAATGATTGTTTTTTTTTGGGACAGTAAAACAGTACAATCATTCTCAGAGAAAGTATCAGAACTAGATCAAATAGTAAGGAGAATGGTGGTTGAAAGCCTAGGACTGGAAAAATACATGGAAGAACATATGGAGTCAACAAATTACTTGTTGAGGGTAATGAAATATGAAGGGCCTCAAACTCCAGAGTCAAAGCTTGGACTCCATCCGCACACTGATAAAAACATTGTCACCATTTTATATCAAAATCAGATTGATGGGTTAGAGGTTAAGACCAGAACTGGCGATTGGATTAATCTCAAACTCTCTCCTGATTCTTTTGTCGTTATGATTGGGGATTCCTTCTATGTGAGTAACTCACTTCTTTCTTGTTGGTAGCTGACCTGTTAAAATCATAGGAACCGTATTTTAGAAATATTCCATATAAAGAATTATTGGACTCAACCATTTTCTATATTCGTTCCCTACTCTAAAATAAGGAATTATTAAACTTGCTCTTAAGCTGACATGTTAAAATTACATATATAACATTGACATATCCAATTTTTTACCTACATTTTTAGTAATATAAGTATCTTTATTGATATAATGTTGTTCGGGGCTCAGTAAAAATTAAGGCTCCTCACTCCTCCCAACAAATATATTTAGTGAGATTTAAACCTTATTCTCTTCTAACTTGCTCAACTTACTTAACCAACTGAATTACACCTTATTGATGGCTCAAGTAAATTATCTACTAAAGATGCGATCTAGTGTTCGGTAACTTCCAATTTTTTACCTAGTTAGTTGGTCAATTTAGTAATTTATGAATTTAAAGTAATATAATAATTAAAAACTGACATAAAGTACTAAAAGTCTGTAGATTCTATTGTGAATTCTAATTTTTTTTAAATGAATTCTAGTTAATATAATCTCTTAGTGTACTAAAATTGGAGATATCATACACAAAATAAACAAAAGTTGGGGAGGTGATGACCCAAATAGCCAATTTTGATAGACCGGTCACTAGAAGGGAATTAGAGTTATAAGACGGTAGTGTTATCAAAATCATACCGGACGTTATATAGGTGAAGATTTTGGTAGGCTGTATTACCGGACATCACATCAATTTTTTGCAACGCTTTCTTTTTTTAGCAACGCTATTTGGGTCTTTTGCAATGCTTTGTAGGTCTTTTCCAACGCTTTCCGGGTCTTCTACAACTCTTCTACCTGTTGCCATAGCTTTTTCTAAAAAATAGTTTTTAAGTTAAACTGTACAGTAATCATGAACGGTTCATGGTAAAATCGGTCGAACCGACCGATATGGTACGGTTTTGATAACACTATAGGATAACCTAAAAAACATTGTCATGTAAAATCAAATTGATTTCATTTTTATACTAGGACGAATTTTTTTTATGTCTTCATGTTGAAAATGGTGTGGTGCAGGCATGGACAAATGGGAGATTGTATTCGCCATATCATAGAGTAATGATGAGAGGAAACGAAGCAAGGTACTCAGCTGGATTGTTCTCAATTCCTAAGCAAGGCTATTTGATTAAAGCACCCGAAGAGCTAATTGATGAACAACACCCTTTGCTTTTTAAGCCCTTTGATCACGTTGAATTCCTTGGCTTTTACTATACTGAAGCTGGACAGAGATGTCAATCTGCTTTGCATAGTTATTGCGGTCTCTAGGAATTCGTATTATCTGTTTCTTTGTTTATTGTGTTTCATTATGATTTTCTTTTCCTTTTTTTTATTTACATCCTAATATAAATATGAGCTTGTGGGCTTCTGCTACATAATTTCATTATATATTATCCATTGGTTTGATTTATATGATATACATATTATTTATTTGATTTTTGTGCCTCTAGATATAAATGTTTTTGGCCGAATGTCATCACCAATGCACATGCGTTTTGTGAAAAAGTTTGTGTATTAGTGCCAACATTTTCAGAGAACCAACGTATAAATTCATTTTTTTATAATTATGCATAATCATCTTTTCATTGTTTGGCGGAAAGAAATTATAGACGTCAATTAACAATTCAATATTTAAAATTTGAAAATTGAAAATTTTTTCACATATATAAGAATTTCAAAACTCAGTGTAAGATAATAGATCTAATGCATATTAGCTATTTAAATTTATCTCAAAAAATTTATTGCTTCTGAATTTTTAAAGTGATCACGTAATTTCTCAACTTTTAAAAAGTAATCCGCTTTACTCCATAAATGTTAAATGTTATATTCTGATGGAAAAGAAAAAATCAAAATAATATCTTTAAAAAGTCAAATCTATCAAAAACTGACATGTAATGTTTATAAAATAAAGTGATGTAATTTTAAAAATTAAAAAGATTACAGAGTCAGTTTAAAAACTAAAAATGTAATAGATTAGCCAAGATAAATATGTAACCGTTTTATTGGGCTTGCAGTCTTCTCTAGCTTTTCAAAACCCATATACGTAATTTCAGGCAATATAGCTGGCTAGCCTTTATAAATAATATTTTATTGACTATTTATGTATGCTTTCTAAATACATATTATTTTCATCTCATATTTGTAAGCGCATAATCATTGACATCTTTGATTGAACTATGAGCATTTCTTTTTTTACTTGAAATGATATTGTTGAAGATTGATTCTATTGAATACTTATATTTAATCATGTAGACGAATGTGATCCGCACCATTGATGATTAAGGTGTCATCGTAAAGTTCAACTAATAATTAAACATAGTGTAAAAGGTTAGATGGAGAAAAAGTTAAACTTAAATATACTTTACTACATTTGGTAGGTCGGTGACGCTGAACTTCATCAAGCTTTTAATTGAAAGCATTAATTCAAGTCCGACCCGACCTACAGCTAAAATTTTGAACTCAAATTGGATTTAGGAGGTCATTTTCAAACCCGATCTAAGATCTATTGATAGTTTTTCTTTTAAATTTTTATATAAACTTGAAAGATGAAAAAAAGATAAATCTTTATGTAAGTATGTATACTCTTACATATTATTATATTTTTTTACTTGAATTGATGAATAAATATTAAGAGATTGTTTTTTAAAAAAGTATTATGTCATTGGAGTTAAAACAATAATAAAGAAAAACATTAACTCAATCTATATATATATATAAACCAGAACCTATAACTTTTACAATCACAGCTAAGACATATCGTAAAAGTTGAATAAATTAAGATATAAAAATTCAATCAAAATGGTATAAATTGTGTTTGAACCATACAAAACACACATGTCAATTTATAAAAAAAACGCACATATTATAGCAATTATTGAAAATATACCTTCATGTGAGGGCAGACACGTCAAACTTGTTATCGAAAGTCCCGTACCACTGATTACAAAAAGAAAAGAAGTCCCATACCACTGTCAAGTTCTAAGGGCCATTTCATTGCATTGGAAAGATGCATTGTCTATCGGATTTGTACAATAGCTGGGCTGACTATGTTTGGACCGTGTCTGAAATATCGACAAAAATATTGTTTTCTTCAAATTTAACTCAGTCTGAGTTGATAATATATGAGTTCGAGTTGGGCTAAAGTTGGAGTTAGATATTCATTTTCAAGTTCAAATCACTCCATCCATAAAGTTATTATATATATATATATATATATATATATATATATATATATATATATATATATATATATATAATATTTTAATAGCAGTTTGTCTTAATTCTAAAAAAATATAACCCAAAGTAAATTCAAATATGTAAAATGATATTAAACGGCTAATTTATAAGACAAATAATAAAGCTTAATGCATTTTTAGTAGTTTAAATTTGGCATAAAAAGTCTATTGTCCTCTTAAATTTCTAAAAGTTTATCAGAGACCTTGAACTTGGCGTAAGTGTATCTGTTGGCCTCTTAAACTTGACAAAAGTGTATCATTTTGTCCTTTAAATGCCACTTGTCAGCTTTTGACAGGAAAGAGAAAAAACATCTTTAATAAGTCAAAACAATCATAACTTGACATGTGGTATTTAAGGTTAAATTGATACACTTTTGCCATTTTTATTAGGTGGACAACTACACTTTTACCAAATTTAGGAGATTGAGAGAAACATTTAAAAATTTAAGAGGCAGTAAATCTTGTGTCAAATATAGGCGGTTGAAGATGTATTAGCCGATAATAAACTTCTAATATACCCACAAATAATAAACGGTTCATTTACAAGACATAAAGCTTTTTGGTATTGCAACTTATGAAACATGGTGATGTTTATAAATATTCAAAGCATATTCTATTTGATTAAATAGAAAAAACAACTAGTAACAAAACTCATAAATGATGTATCTCGAATATTTTAAAACTCATAACCTTATTCTTTAAAACTCATACTCTAATCATATATGCACACACATATTCTAACTGAGTTGGATCGGGCTTGGGTTTTTATATAAAAACTAAGTTTAAGCCATTGTATATTCGGGTTTTGGCGGCCTTTATATTAAGGGCTTCTTACACAAATACTCATGAAAACTAAAATAATTTGGGCACGTCATAAACTATTTACAAAATAACAAAAACAATGGAAAATAATTACAAAAATATCATATAATAGTTATCTGGTAAATATCTAGTAATCATCTAGTAGTTATCTAATAAACATCTAGTAGATTGGTATTAGATATGTGGTAGATATCTGGTAAACATCTAGTAGATCGGTATTAGATATGTAGTAGATCGATTACTAGATATTTACCATATAACTATTATATGGTATTTATGTAATTATTTTCTCATGTTTTTGTTAATTTATAAATTATTCGTATTTTTTTGTATATATGTAATTAGTTTGACTTAATGGTGAATTTTATAAATATTTTAGTGAGATATATATATTTTTAATAATTTTCCTATTATTAAAATATATTTGTCCAAGTCTAATCCATAAAAATCGGATTTAAGTGGTCAGACAAGTCACATATCACTTGAACATGTCTAAATTGAGCAGTATATATATGACAGGGTGAAAGCATGACAACTGTATACTCTCGACACTTGACTTGGAAGATAGTGTTCAAGAAAGACTCCATACTCCTAAGACCTACATACTTTTATTCTCATTTTATCTTATTTTTTAATATAAAATAATTATTTACAAAAATAACAGCAAATAGAATGATAAAAATAAACTATTATTAGGATTCGAATATATTAAGTTAATTATTATAATTCTTTTGGAGCTAGGAAGAAAGAAAAAAAAAAGAAACAAAAAATACTTGTAACTAATTTTATGATCCCGTAATGATTTTGATAATGAAATATGTGCCCACCATAAGCCGTAAACTGTAATCGGGCAAAATCCTAAAACCGACTTGTCTAAAATTGATTGATAATACAGTAAATTAATGATTTAGCGAAAGCGTACCTTAATATGTATAATTCATAGCGAAGAGAACAAACATTTCTTTCTCTTCTACTTTTCACAATTGACCTCTTGATGATAAGAGTCTCAAAAATTAAAATCATACGAATTGAAATCAATAAATTAATAAAAGAAAGAATAAAGCAAATATAAGAAATAAATCAATTAATTAGATATAAAAAGTTTACTTGACTTTTATTCTCCATTTCATATTGCTTTGAGTTCTTACTATGGGATGGAAGGGCAGAGGCCTTTGGTGTCCCCTCCAGTCACGAATTGGGGCCTCACAATCACTAGCCAATATGCTTTTCTCTTACAAGCAATATTTTTTCGTCTTTTAAAAATTGACTTTTTTAATTGACATAGGCCCAAGTTTTTTACTAAAATTGAGTAGCCATAAATTGAATCCTATTTGTATTAATTGAGATCTGTTGACTTTGTATATCATTCCGTTGTAAATAAATGATCTTATCATAGATCCATTGTGGTCTTGACTTTCAAATTCAGAGAAACCCTGGAATTAAAAATGGGCAATCCTGAGCCAAATCCTGTTTTCCGAAAACAAAAAAAGTCTATTCTTTCTTTCTCTAATTTAATTTGTCTTCCTTTTGATCTTAATATCATTCTTTTATATTCAATAATTAATGTATTGAATTAATTGAAAACCATTAAATAAGGAAAAAGAAACATCCTTCTTTACAACTTCTATTTGTTCAATATCAGTTTTCATTTCATGATGTTTCTTTTCCTACTTTAATATCAGTTATGTAGTTAATTAATTACAAAACAATTATTCTCAATTAACATAACAACTTGGTATGTATACTATAATTCAATGCTTATCCATTAATGCATTATTCTTTTATTCCAATCTTTTACCTTTGTGTCAATTTATTCGTAGAGGGAAGAGAACTTAAAACTCATCCGATTTAATATCCGTAAGGCTTTGCGACCATTATACAAAGCTATATATAATCATTAAATCGCAAATCATGATACACATGGGCACACATATTTTATTAAAAATTTTACAATACTAACATTTTTCAGAAGCCAAGATTGTAAATGCAGTTGTATGCCAATTGTGAATATCTCACATTGTGGTCAGAGTATATATAGCTTTTGAATTCTACAACTGTTAACTGGATGAAAGAGAGATTGAATGACACTATATGTTGGAAAATTGGGGAGAATCCTGAAAGAATTTTGTTCTCGTCATGTATGATTTCATTAAAAAATGTTCAAAATAGCATATATTGTATAGAAATGGTGGTGTTTATACATAAGTTACTAAAAATTTTTCGGTAATTTTCACCCGTGAAAAATTTCATATTTAAGTTATTGGTGCCTACAATTAAATCCTACACATTTCCACTATAAGTCCAATTGATATATATATTTTTCAATTAAGTCTAGTTAAGCAACTAGATCGAATTATATGGCATGATTGATCCGGTTATGGGCATCGACTATCTCCAACAAGCCGCTTTAGTTAAAAGTTTTGAGTTGAAATTTTTGATGTTAAGAGAAAATAAATTTGAAATATTACTTCAATTCAACTAATTTATTTTCGAACCAGTTTGAGATTGCTTTTCCAAGCTGCTTATTTTGAAAGCTTCATTTTTAAGGTTTTTTTTAATAAGGAACAGATTTGATTTTGGAGAAAACAAGTCCGGCGGTTCCTAACTAATTAGTATGAACGCCCAAAATATATTGTTCAAAGCCATAATATATAGTTTTATTCAAAGTTTGTGAGATCAACTTATTTTAACAGCAACTTAATAAACAATACCAAACTAATCCTTCTCTATTATATATTCTTTGTAACCGATACCAATCCAAAGTTAAATTGAATTGTGCCAATTAAAATTTAACTTAGTTGAAAATAACATGTTCACGGTTGAAAAAGTTATCCTTCATTAACAAATGGTAGAGCTTGTGAATTTTGAGGCTAATGGGCTGAGCTATCATTCAAGTGAATATTACTCCCGCTAGGGGTGTGTAGAATCGAATCGGAACCGAAATTTAAATCAAAATCGAAGAAAAAAAATTGAATCGAACTGAACTGAATTTATTTCGGTTCGGTTTCGGTTCTTAAAATTCTTTAAAATTGGGTTTTGGTTCGGTTGCAGTTTTTGTATTAGAAATCGAAATAAAACCGAACCGAACCGAATACATTAATAAATATTACATTTAAATATATATTTATATTATATCTAAAATTTTATTTATATTTACGACATGTGACACTCTAATTAGTAGACAATAATAATAAATAGGCGATTTTAACTTAAAGTAATCCTAATTAAGAAAGAATTGATGTACTTTACAACTTGAAAATCCTAATCCTATTAGAAATACAATTCATTCACTAATTCATTATATATACATGTCATACCACTAATATTAGTATTTATATTTGTTGTTGAAAATATAAATTTAAATGTCTAATTGCCATTAAATTTAACACATATCGAAATAAAATTAGTTTAGATCCATAAAAAAAATAAACTACAAATTATTTGTAAATATAGAGTTTGAGAAATTCGGTTATAACCGAATCGAACTGAACCGAAATTCGGTTCGGTTACGGTTTTCATTTATTTACTAATTTGGGTTTTGGTTCGGGTCGGTTCGATTCGATTTTTGGATCGAACCAACATTTGCTCACCCCTAACTCCCGCCATATTTTTTTACTTGACTTCCTACAAGTTTCATACTTTTTAATAAAATTATTTATTAATGATATGAAAATACTAGTTTACACTTGCATCTTCAATTAATGCCTTAATTTTTCAACATAAATATAATTAATAATAAGGATATAATTAAAAGAATAATGAAAAAAATATTTAAGAAAATAAATGATAAATATTTTAATAATTTAATTTTAAATTAATACTATTTATATAAATTTAAAATAGGTAATAATCCGATTTATAGTAGCCCACGATACGACCAACAGAAACTGTAAAAACGGCAATCCGGTCCCCACCGTCAATATAGAAGCATCTCTCAGGCCGGCTGGCCAATGTGGAAGAGCACGTGGTTGGACGACCTTTATCATTTTGTCTTTTCTATTATTTTAAAAAAGGCCACTCACTTTTTGTCTTCAATTACATTTTTATTCCAATTGACAAATTACTGCCTAGGCTCAATAAAAATTATTTTCAGTTTTGAGCCCAATAATAATTTTCATTTAATGTAAATGATTGCCCCATTTTCGTATAGGAAACAATAATTGAACACTTAAGGCCAGTGTGATTGAGTCTTTTTAGTACTTTTTTTTTAAATTTTATTTTTAAGCTTTTTTTATGTAAGTATTAGATTTTATTTTGTAAAAAATAAATCAGAGAGTTTCTAATTAATCAGTATGAAGAATCAAAATGTGGTGTTTAAAGTTAAAATATGTAGTTTTATTTAAAGTTAGTAAAAATAACTTATTTTGACAGCAGTTTAAAAATTAATACCAAACTGGTTCTCAAGGAAAAAAATTAGCTCTCAATTATGTTGACACTCTTATCAAAACTCAACAACACGATAAACCCATTTTATTCGATTTTACTTCAACCTAAATAATTATTCATCCGTTAGTTCGATAAGGATGTGCCTTCGTATATCGGGCAAAGAAAGATGTCGGGTCTTGTCACTTGTGTCTTCTACTTGAAAATGCAAATATACACTCTCTCTTGCCATCAAGACAAAAGAAAAAAGGGCACAACAGTGATAAATTTGTCTGGTTCCCTTTGTATATAAGTTGTGATGTAATGGAAATTTAAAGAAATCGTATTGCTAATGGATGCGTTAGACTCGACCAATCAACCAATGATTACATAAAAGATAATTAGATTTTTAATAATAAAGGGGACCTATATAGTGGCAATAATAGCTAATATTCCGGTTGTTAGAAGTTGAATTAAATTAAACTTGATAAATTTGGATACATTATTCGACCCCGTTTAAATTTATTATGTGACAAGAGATTATCTATAAAATTTACTGTAAACCATCATCGAGATTCGTGATTTATGTGGATATTTTGATATACTTAAACTTAATACCAGAATAAAAAAAAATAATTTATTGAATATACAATTCGAAAGAGATTAGGATTCTTGAGAATAGAAATTTGATAAAGCTGTGAAATTTATGCATTTTGCATATGGAGAAATGGGACAAGTAGACCAGTGCCTACCGAATTATATATAACTGTATTATTAATATTATTATTCATTACCAATTAGTCCATTTTAAAAAAGCAGATTCAACTAAATCCTAATAGATGAAAGTGCTTCATCGAAGAGCTTATTTTTAGTCTGAAGATACTCAGTCCAAGTCACCGGCCGATAAAGAGGTGGTTGAGCTGGACCAACTAATTTGGACGCCGGCGATATCAACACATCAGACGGCGGTCCATATAGATAAGCCATAGACAGTCGAGTTTTGCTCCGGTTAACCAGCGCCCTGTGACGAACACTCGTATATAACCCGTTTGATAGCATGTGAAGCATATCTCCTACATTAATTATAAGTCCTCCCTGAATAGGAGGAACCGTGACCCAACCGTTTCCTTCCTTGTATATCTGCAACCCGGTTGTGTTGTTCTGTTGAAGGATAGTAAGTAGGGTAGAATCAGTATGGGCAGCAAGACCCATTGCCTTATCCGGGTTGGGGCAAGCCGGGTAGTAATTCAGTTGTAAAGCTGCCGAACAGTCAGGAAAATCCCCTTTCGGCCCAGCCCATTCCAGATTCTCCCTTTTTAGGCCCAATGGCCCCACCATTAGCCACATCAATCTGCCTGCTAAACTTTTCATCGCTGTCTTGTAATCTTCAATCATATTGCTGAAAATACACAACCAAATTCAGAAATTGAGAATGTATATTTAAAAAAGTTATAAATCCGTTGAATTATCATATTGACAAGAAAACAAAATTGGAATGTTGTATGTGGGGGCCTCAGCTTTCATTGTTATCCATAAAAGTTGGATCCAATATTTAGAAAAACAACAACAAAAAAATCAGTTTATTAAATATGAAAGTACCAGAATTTAGTATAATCTTGAGGCCAGAGTTGGCGAAAATGTTCCGAGGGAGATCCAACAATGGTGAATCCTTCAGACCACATAAGTTTAGAAAAATGGTGGGATATTTTTATCCTCCCATAGCCCGAAATTCCGTCAGGCAATCTCCCAGCCTTGAGTTTCTGATCAACAGGCAAACCGAAAAGACTATTACTAACGAACTCGATGTCATCGAGAAGAGTAAAAGGAACACCATGGTTAACGACTTGAAAAACACCCCAATTTTTACAAGCATTGGCTACTTTTTTTATGGCATCGGGGTCGGAAAGATCGATAACAGGGATGGATATTTCTTCCTCGCCGGAAAAGTCGGGTTTGGCCGGAGAGGAGTGGCGGGTGTCGTCGGATTGAGTCCAGTTGTAGGAGTCAGGGACTTCTTTGAGAGAGTTGAAGTCAAGGAGTTTTGTTTGGAGAGGGTCAGGCTGGGCCTTGAAAGTGTCTGCAAGCCTTGAAGGCATAGCGAAAAAGGAAATGGATAGTTGAAGTATAAAAGAGGAGACAAAGTATAGGCAGGCAGAAAGGAGTATATGGATAGTTGAAGTATAAAAGAGGAGACAAAGTATAGGCAGGCAGAAAGGAGTATAGGATAGGTATAGTTCAATAATGGAGTAAAGGAAACATAGGATAGGATAGATTGGTATAGAAAGGAAAGACTAGAGAATTTTGAGATGATAGTTTTTGTTGTGAGCTCGTCTATATATATACAAGACAGTGGGTCCACACAATCGAAATATTTAATTTCTTGGATTTAGTTTGGTATGTTTGGGTAAATTTTTACATGTTGAGAGGATTCACTTTCTTCTTTTTTTTTTTTTTTTTTATCTAACGGGGGTTGGTAACTTGGTATAATAGTTTGTTAGAATTATTGATTGTTTGGAGCGATTTAGTAGAATTTTTACTAAAAACATTAATTAAAGTACGTTCCGTCCTATATACGGGTTTGAATTAAGTTTTAAACGTCATTTCCAAGCCCTATCATAATCCATTGATAATTTTTTTTATCTTACTTAATTTTTCATTCACTAAATTTTTCTAGGCTAAAAGATAAGGGTAAATTTAAAAAATAAATCTTGTGGTTCCACTCATTCGTAAAATGGGGTCTGAGAAATATTTTTTTTGCAAAATGGGGTATGCCGTTTCAAAAAATTTGCAAAAAGATGTTTTTCAATATTAAATTATGTTACGATAATGGTTAATCTTGCTTGTTTTTATCCGAAAATTTGTGGATTGATTAATAAAAATGCAACACACATCAGTGATAATTTTAAAATTTTTTTGAATATTGCAAATATTTTTTTAATTAAAATATGATGATAAACTATAAAACATCATAAAAAATGGAAAAATCTCCGAAACTTACTCAAATCATGACGTATAATTTTTAAATAATAAGGTTAAATTATGAGAATGTTGAATTGATTAAAATATAATTGTAACATCACTATTCTGAACAAAAAATATTTTTATCATCTTTTTGCCAATTTTTCATAACCACAAACCCCAAATTGTAAAAAAAATTCACAGGCCCCATTTTACAAATGAGTAAAACCACAAGGTACTTTTTTAAAGTTTTTCCAAAATATAAATAATAAAAATTGAGTCACGAGCAAATTTGTCTGAATTAAAATTGAAATTACTCGACATCTAATAAGTTTGAGAAATATGATAATTTATTGTTTGATTTTTTTTAAATTTGTCTTGTATGGACTTATAATAATAATAAAGGAGAACCTTATCACACTCTATCCGAGTGTGTACTTGAACCTGCGACCACTAGAATCACAGCTTTAAGGCTCAATTACTAGACCAAGCCTTTGTCACATTATTTATTCTTTGATGGTAATAATTAATGAGTAATTAAGTTGGTTGGTAATTTTGAAATTAGCTTGTTGTTAATTAATTAACTAATTAAATTGTTAGATAAAAATAAAATATGCAGGTTAATATTTGTACAGAAATATACTACTAGTAAGTATTGACATATTATACGTAGAGAAAATTTAAGAAAAACATATTTAATGAATTAGTTTGCCTAATATTATCAAAGAATTATAATTTTCATTCTAAAATAACATTTTATATTTTAAATACATGTTTCTTTTTTTTTTTTGAAAAAACGTACTCTAAATCATATGGTGTGATCGCTATCTCAAGGGATGATTCCCACGAATTGATTGGTTTGAAAAGGACAATAATAATAGATTAAAATATAATCATAAAGAGATAGGCTGCTTGCGGCTTTCAGATGTGTTTGAATTGTTTTTAAAATAAATTATTTTTATAAATTTTTAAAAGTATTATATATTTTAACTTTAAATAATATATTTTAATTTTTTATAGTAATTAATTAAAAATTATTTAATTTATTTTTTTAAAATTAAATTTGTAGTTTTTAAAAAAAATTTAAAATAAAGCTTTTTAAAAAAATTACTGAAAAAAACTATAAAAACTCATAGCTAAACTCACTTTTAACAAGCATTATAAAATAAACTTAGATTTGGAGTATTTATGACAATTTTAAACATAAAATAAAAGTACATGAATCAGTTAAAGTTTTTTTATTTCTTTATTAAATCTTTTATTGAGGTAAAAGTTATTCGGTAATAGTATATTGATAATTTATTTATTAACAACTTTTAATACTTTTAATCTCTAACCTCTATTTTACTATCATCTAACGGCGGGTATCACTTTAATAAAAATAAAAAAATACTGTTTTCCCTTCCTCTTCCAACTCTGAAACTCGCAAGGCATTTTTATCTTCTTTCCTAATCAATTATCTTCTTCCTCTCTCCCTATTTTCTAACTACCCTTACCAATTTGAAATCCCTATTTTCTAGCTGCATGATAATACTAAAACCCTAGGATGGGCAAAATGAACCATTCTAGTAACGGTGTACAGTATAGGTGCATGCCCCTAAAAGATACTGTACACGCATGAACATAGGGGCATGCGTGCACAGTATTTTTTAGGGGTATGCACCTATACTGTACACCGTTACCAGAAAATGTTCATTTTGCCCACCCTAGAGTTTTAGTATTGTCATGCAGCTATAAAATAGGGATTTCAAATTGGTAAGGGTAGTTAGAAAATAAGGATTTTAAATTGGTATGGGTAGCTAGAAAATAGAGATTTTAAATTGGTAAGGGTAGCTAGAAAATAGGGAGAGAGGAGGAAGATAATTGATTAGAAAAGAAGATAAAAATGCCTTGCGAGTTTTAAAGTTGGAAAAGGAAGGGAAAATAATATTTTTTTTTATTTTTATTAAAGTGATACCCACCGTTACATGATAATAAAATGAAGGGTGAAGATTAAAGATGTCAAAAGTTATTAATATATAAATTATCAATATAGTATTACCGAAAGTCATTTAGCCGTATCGATTCAGCAGTTTAAAAATTTTTAAAAAATTTCCATGATTTTTAATCTAAGCCGTTTATTTTTTTTTATATCTAACCAGATTCGTATAATCTGATAAGATAGTAAAATATTAATGTTTAGGATTCATTTATTTCCTTTAAGCTATTTTTATGTTCTTTAAGATTTGTCTGGATTCATACATTATCAATGGAAGCCAAATGGTAACTATTAAAAGAAAGAAAAATTGGGAGTTATGAAGAAAACTTTTAAATGCTGGCGTTTTAATTTAAACTCATGTTATTTCAAACGTTTCTCGTATTAATTTCTGTTTAAGATTTCGTTTTCCTTTATATATGTTTTCGAGCCACCTTGTAATTGATAATTCTCTGGTGCATCATTGATAATAATGTTTCAAGTATTTTATAGTATTTGTACAAGAATTTACGTACACAAAATTAACAATTATTTTAAAATTACATATCTATGTTTGGTAGCTCAAATGGTGGACCTCGGTCTCAATAAACAATTGGGAGATTGTAGTATGTGCTGATTATATATGGAAATACCATATAAACTTAAGAAGGCATTCTATTAAAATTCATACTTACTTTTTAGTAATTAATGAGATAATCATGAAAATCTTCAATGAATTGCATGTTATATTGATCTTACTAATATATCGGCCTCACCCATCGAATTGGTGAAGATAAAAAATTAAGGTTTAACAAATCAATCATAGTTGAATTAGGGTTCAATCATTTAAAATAATTTTTTTAAAATTATTATTTCTTATATTTTAAAAAATTAATATATGATATTGTAAACAGCAAATTATTGCTTAGTAAAATAAGATCCAAATTAGCGTAGGAGTACTTACTCCACATTCTAGTATTTACGCATAATTTTTATTATTCATTTAATAAGCAAACAAAGTGTTTTACATTGGAAACTAAAATTAGTTTATCTATCATAAAATGTGGTGAATTTCTTATTTAGTGATTAAAATAAATTAGTGACTTTTAGAGATCTGAGGTTCAAATTATATTTAG
Source organism: Euphorbia pulcherrima (assembly GCA_947683365.1). NCBI lineage: Eukaryota > Viridiplantae > Streptophyta > Magnoliopsida > Malpighiales > Euphorbiaceae > Euphorbia > Euphorbia pulcherrima. Next base: position 15,623,301 of record CANTUS010000016.1, read on the forward strand.
ATTGAGTGAAAATTTTTTTTATTTAATGTAGACCTAGACATGGGTCGGGTTAGGCCGGGTTCGAGTTGGGCTCAATCAGGCCTAATAAAATAATAAGTAGCCCAAATCCGGCTCAACCCATAGAAAATAAAAGTCAGGCTCGAGTCGGGCCGGACCTTTATAAAATAATCAAATCCTAAGCCTAGCCCACCGGCTTACCAATTAATATATGTAATTAAAATATTAAAATATTTTTTATAAAAAAATTATTATAATTAAATAATTATAGCTACAGTTTTAATATAATTCACAAAATTGAATTTTATAGCTAAATTTTATAAGAAATTTTAATAATTATTACTAATATAAATAATAAATATATATTTATTTTCTATATTTATTTAGTAGTTCGGGACGAACGGACTAGACTTAAATTTTAGGACTAAAACCAAGCTCATCCCTAACCTTTTTTGGGCCTCTTCAGATTGGGGTCGGGCCGGACCAAACCTAACCTCTAATTAATTTGTCCAAATCTAACCCATAAAAGACCGATATAAATGATCTCGCGGGTCAATAGGTTAATACCCAGATCTAATTTAATGTAAGCTTATTTACGCTAATTTTCATTTTTAAAAAATCAAAATTGAAAAATGGACAAAATTCTCATTAAAATGGACTCAACCGAAGTTTTAAATTATGTTGCTTTAGACGTTACTCCCTTCATTTATTTTTTATTATTCATTTAACCGAATCATTAATATTAATAAAATATTTATTATATTGTTAAAATGATTAATTTATCCCTTTCACTTTATATAAATATTCTCTTTCTTCTTAATTATCAATTTATAATTTTCGTTCATATACAATCTCTCTCATCGTTAATACAAGGGCAAATTAGAGAAAAAATAGTAAAAAATGCATTGAAAATATAAGTTAATAACTAAAAAAAGAACTAAAAAAAGCTAAAAAGACAATAACAAATAAATAGAGGGAGTATGATGTAATTGATTTTAATTTATACAATAAACAGTAAATTTTTTCAAGTCAACGAATATTTAATGGTTCAACCGGCCAAGTCAATGAATAATTAACAGGTCAGTTTTATAGTAGGTTTTAGTATATAACTTGGCCCGTTCTTGTCAATGGTCCAAGTTATTCCGATCTAAACGGCCGAGCTGGATTTGACAACACCGATTACAACTAGAAACTAGAATTATCAATGTTGTTCTGGTTCGACGATAGGCAATAGTTTGGTCTTAATTTTAATATTAGGCAACAGTTTGTTGACTATCTCATATTTTAATTCTTTAAAATATTGAAAATAATTATTTGTAAAAGATATATTATAAATGATTACCCCTAACTCTTTACCTTCCGATTAGAGAGGACTGATTGAGTCTGACAACCACGGTTGCAACATGCTTGATAAATGCATTAGGTGTCTTTACTATAGAGGACACGCCTTCAAACTTCAAACACATCTTAAAGTGTTTGGAAATTGCTAATAAAAAATAAGATTTTTAAAATGTTCCCAATAAAACCAAATTACTTTTCAAAAATAATCCTCATCTTCCTTTTACATTAATTTGTTCCTAATTTCCATCATCTTAATCAAACATTGAGTAATGCTAAATGTATTTTATAGAATGAACATATTGTATCGTAATTAACTCGTTATAATTATTTCAATTAAAATTTGAGATTGGTGTGTAATAATGGTCTAATTTACCCTAAAAGGTACCTTAAAGGGTGGGGGTTGCCCTCACACATATAAGGTGTATCATTGCTCAAGCCTCTATTAATGTGAGATATCCAACACACCCCCTTCACGGGCAAACCTATTTGGAGCATAAAGCTATCAATGGGTCATCCAACATCATGATCAGGCTCTGATACCATGAGGAACAATGGCGTAACTCACCCCAAAAGGTACCTTAATGGGTGAGAGTTGCCCTCAAATATATAAGGGGCATCATTATTCAAGCCTCTACAAATTTGGAATATCCAACAGCTGGGGCTCAATATTATTTAAAGAAAAAAAAATAAATAAAGAAAAGAAACAAAGAAAAATTCAAAAAGGAAAAAAAAAAAGAAAACCAATATGAACAAACTTATGAAAGAAACACAATCATTAAAGAATGAGATAAGTATGACTCATCTCAAGAAGGAGAGTATATAGTTAAATTGATGGAGTCTTCACTATTGCAGTCGGTGATTCAGGCTTTACCTGTAGCTTCACACACAATTATGCCTCAACCTGAAACTCTTGAAGGAGTTGATTACGTGGACCCCAATACTAGGTCTTGAGACACACAGTTTGCTACCAGCGATGATGAAGAAAGGAACATCACATTCTTAGAACACTCTGTGATTTAGGTTATGCATTTAATGCTCGTAACTATGATGCGATTGAAGAGAGTACTTTTCCTTAACATTTAATAAAAATTTAAAAAAAAAAACTCTTACTATAACACGTAAAGAGTCACAACGCTCACACGATCCGCCAAATAAAATATACAGGTAAAAGAGAAATGGCGATTGTGAAAAATGTGGGGATAGGGATAATGTGTGTCAGAGATTTTTATAGTGAGCTCCGGATTATTTAACAAAGAAAAAAAAGCTATCTACACATTTTCTCGTACCATATATATGTATTGATGGAGGGAAAATATAATAGCAAGCCGAACATTTAAAGTAACTTGCTTTCAATAGATAATATATATTTTTAAAGCCGGATATTTGAAGTACCCTATTTTTAATAAATGCCTTTATTGAGAGCATGAAACTCCAAATGCACGGCTACCGTATAAAAAAGACTCAATAATAGAGGCATATATATATATATATATATATGGTCCTGAATTTTGGTTTTAATTAAAAACGTATATTGAAATTATCAGATTTTGATAAAATAATTGAAGTTAATTCAAGATTATAAACTTTTATTTCAGATTCTAACTTATTTTTAAGTTCTAAGATTCTATTCATTAAAAAATTCTAAAGGGTGTATTTTCACTCTCAGATAGAACTAAAGAAGTTAATTCTAGATTTAGTTCTTGTATTTCTCCTTCTAAAATTGGTATTTTTTCGTTATGAAGGGCTAATTCTCTTGTATATCGTTCTAAAGTTTTTCTAGTCCAGTCTACTAATATATAACAAAATCTATAAAGTCTAGAACTTTCTGTTCTTAGTTCTTCAGTAAGTATATCTATTCTATCAATATAAAATCGTATATAAATTCTACTTCGTCTTAGTTCAAATTCTTTTCTTTCTAGTCTATCCTTTATTTCTAAGATTCTGTTCATAATAAAACAATTTTTCTCGTCACTTATCTGGAAAGATCACACAAGGTGCAGTCCAGAAAGGAGAGGATACTTATATGGATATATGAACAAAGTATATTAAATTATACCTTTTTAGCTTGAGTTTATCAATATTGACCGATTGATTTCTGCAATTTTATAATATTTGTAAGCTTTGAGCTGGTGTGAGTATTAAGCAGAAACTGAGTCTTTATTTATAGCTAAAAAAGGAGAAGTATACCGGTAACTTGTTGATTACCGAATCTTTTTATGACGTCATTGCTTACGTCACAGATATTTTATTATTGCGAGTATGACTCATCTTTATCCCTGAATTATTATGTCGGTCTTGTATTTCTGTCAGAATTATTTTGAGAGTATAGATATTCTTATCCTTTCTAAGTTTTATTATTTTGTAAGTATAATTTTATAATATTATTTTCCTGGCTTTAAACCTTACTTGAAAACTAAATGTTTCATGGATTAAAAGAAATTCTTTATTGAAAACACCTAACCTGGATCTTCCAGATACTCTTCTAAGAGATTTTTTAGTAAGGAATTTATTTTTCAACCTTAAATTTCTTTTTAAATCCAATTTATCATTTATTTTCAATTGCTATTCTTACTTCTGGGTTTCTTTAAAACTTGAACAATTTTTTATGTTTAGCTCATCCAACTGGTACTCTTTGAAAAGGGGACTTACAACTTTTGCCCTAAAATTTTCCAAGGCCTATTGCTATTCTATGTTAAAATTTATCAAGTCTAAAGAAATCCTTTAGTAAATTAAAATGAAAACCGAGGCAACAGGAAATATAAAACTTTATTACAAAAATATAGTCAAAATTATAACCAAATTATAAAGTTATTACAAAATTATCCGATGGCTTATACTTGCCATGGTTATAAAACGAGAGTATATATGGTTAATCGTTCTAAGTTAGTATATTAACCTTTATGTATTGAGGCTGCTAATATATATATATATATATATATATATATATATATATATATATATATATATGAGTGTGGATTATTCTTTTTTACCACGTCAAAAAAAAAACCCCAATAATACGTGTGATGGTGAAATTTTGTTATTTTCAGAATTAATAGTGGTGAATGAATTTGATTGAGAGTCCGTTTGGAGAGGAGACATGAAATGAAAGGCATTTGGCCTTTCCAATTGAAAATAGTAAAGAACAAAAATGTAAAGGACCAACCTGTCCTATACAAACAAGATTAACCGAAACCATATTATCTACAAACTTTATGAAGGGCATATATCTCTATCATTTGTTTTTTTAGATAATAAAAATCCATCAAAGAACAAAAAGACTTCTATAGCTCTTTTTGCTTGTGGGCTTTTGTTGAAACAATTAATAATAAAAACTATGATGTGTCCTTATAAGTTTAGAGATCAAATATAATCGGTTACTCGATCCATAATATAGTATCATAGTCTTTTCAATCTACATGTTGAAGATTCGATATGTGTAACTCTAATTAATTAAGAATGCCTTCTTTAACGTATTTGAGATTTTTCAAGATCCTTTAAATGATTTGTTTTTCTAATTATATATATCTAATTAAGAATCTAGTTTGAACAACTAATAATCTTAATCATTCCAATCAACCACAGTTTGGCATTTTCTTTCATTAATAATAAAACAGTTTATGTCCTGTTCCTCCTTTATTTTCTCAGCATCACATTATAAGTAGATGGATTTTTTTTCCTTGGATCTCATTAATTGTTTCATAGTTGCTTACACATTTGTTGGAGGAATAAAGAGCCTTAACTGTTATTAAAGCCCTAAATAAGATTATTTTAATGAAGATACTTGTAAATATTAAAAAAAAGAATAGTTTATATTATTATTTCTAAAACTCACACAACCGATTGATTAACTGCTCAAATATATGATTATGTTATCAGTGGTTAACCGATTCATCAACAAATAAATTAGAATAAGGAGCTCAAAAAACCTAGCTATTCGTTTTTTTAATTCTAACCAATGTTACCGAAACTGGATCGAACATTAAACCGGTGAAGACAATGATTCGCGGTTTTTATAGTTCAACCGTGGTTCAATCTAGTTCAATCATGATTCAACCGCAGTTTAATTATGGTTCAACCACAGTTTTCTAGCTGAACCGACTGGTTCGTCGAGTTTTAATGAAATTGATTCTAACTTCTCCATAGTTAATAATGATATATTGTATGGCTAGTATGGATTTGGCTTGTATGACTGCATATATATGGTTATGTCCATGAAAAGTGGTAATGCCTATTTTGGAGTTAAGTGGTTAGATTTTTTTCAGTCCTATTTGCTCCGATTGGCCTACCATTTTGATTGCCTCTTTTAACACTAGATATGCAACTGGTGTCCTGAATTGAATTGCTATAGTTTCTTTTTGTTTTTTCTCAAACTTTATATTGAATTTTATCCCATTGTGGGTTGGAAAATTGTAATAGCTATTGACGGTCAATATACAAGTGGCGTAGTTGTCTACGAGACATCTCCTAGTCTAAAATTTTTGAAAATGTTATTAAATATTATTTCGAAGATAAAAATAAGACGAACGAAAAACTTCAAAGCGACGTGTCGAAAAAATAAATGGATTGAGAGATAAATGAAAAATAAGAAAAAAAAATCAAAAAAACAAGCATGTAACTTGATTTTTGTCAAAAAAAAAGAAAATTAATAAATGTTTAACAAGCATCACAACTGTATAAATATTTTGGTATAAGATATAACCAATCCTGATCATAAATAGCCTAAGTGGTGCAGTTGGACTTTAACACAAAATGATTGGCTTTATATTGTCAACATATCACTAAACTTGATCCAAAAACACTTAAATGTTTTTTTCTCGAGTACTCGCGATCCCAGAAAGAATACCATTATTTTTCTCCATCTCTCAATAAATATATAGTGTCTTCAGATGTCACATTTATGGAGCGTCTTCCTTTCTTCCCAATGTCTTCTGAAGTATCCAATTCAGAAATTGATGATATATTAATATATCAAGGATGAAGTCAACCCCAATTGTTTTCTCGCTCATTTATAGGTCCAATAGTACGAGGCACACCTAATATTTCTAGGTCCAAATATAAATGACATTAAACCTTAATCCATTCTCATGTACTCATGCATTGGGCTCAAGTCTTTAGAAACACAGTGAAATTTTACATGGTATTAGAGCTAACTATATAACTTTCTAAGTCTAAATATAAAAAAAGTACTTGAACATTAACGTATTCTCACATATGCATCAGGCTCAACACTCTAGAGGCACACCTAGTTTGTACAAATGAATGATATGGAATCTTCATCCATTCATTGTTATTTTATGTGGTTTCTAGGGTTAGAAACAAAACAGAAGAAAAAACAAAAAAGAATGATGTTATATTCATCATGTTTTGCCTTTTGCCCGATTGATTCTCTAATCAACATCATACCATGGGACATACATACATACCATTCTCAAATATGTACTTCTGCATGCATGTGCTCTTCACGTGGCACCAATATTATGGTCGGGTCGTTTCATTTGTAGCATTCTAGTATATGATAGAGAACTCTTGTGTTATCTTGTACAAATTTAAGTTATCTTGTTTCTTGTGCTACGTATATGTGTGTTAAATCATCAATACAATCTACAGTACACCTTGGATTTTGATTTTGTTAGACCAAAAATCCTACAAACCGGATATTGCGGCTCGCGAAAGTAATTGGACACCCCATCCCCATACATGGTATGATATTGTCCGCTTTGGGTTTAAGCCCTCATGGGTTTGCTATTGGGCTTTACCCCAAAAGGCCTTATACCAATGGAGATTTTGTTCACACTTATAAGCCATAGAATCTCATCCCTTCTAGTCAATGTGGGATATTTGTTTGACCCAACTTTCCTCCCCTCGAATAAATATCCATGGAGCCTCCACTCGACCAATCAACCATCTGTCTATAACACATCCTTTTCCTCTCTAATGCGATGGAGGATATGAGCCTTACATAGAGCACAATCGGTTTCACGGATATCCGGTGATTAAACTGGCGCTGCAACTTTTTGTTTGATTCTTCGAAGATCCATCCACATCACAGCTAACGTCGGGTCATGGCTCTGATACCAATTATCGCTGCTTGCGAAGGTATATCATTCACTTGGATACTCATTGTTCCCCCAGACCGAAAGCTTCCGGATCCTAACAAGTGGTATCAGAGCCGGTGTGGCTTGTTTGAGAGTTGTTGTGCTTAAGGGGGAGTACGGTCTTAGCCCGGATGTGGTGATAACTCACACTTGAGTATGATATTGTTTGGGTAAGTGTGGAGTTGGATATCCCACATGAAAAGTTAATGAGTTAAGTGAATAATATATAATTGGGAATGACCCATAAACCCACTATCTTAGGGTTTTGGGTTAGATATGTTGTCAAGCCCGCTTGGATGCTCATTATTCCCCAGACCGAAAGCTCCCGAATCTTACACCGGTCTTATCCAGCTATTAACTTAAGTTTTTGCATTAAACGATCCAAAGGGGAATAATGAAAAGTTCTCATTTGAATAATGAAAAATGTTATCCAATTTAATGTCAGACTATATGTTGATTAATTTGGAGTATGCGAATTATTTGTATTTTGTTTAGAAACATCACACCTTTTTAAAAGAGGCAATAATATTCACATAGAATGGAAGATAAAATCATATCAATAATAGATTTTATTGGTTTCACCTTATTCAATAATATCATTTTTATTTTGTTTTCTTAGGAGAGTATAACATCATTTTCAATCAGAAGCTGCCCATGTTATTTATGTATAAGGCTAAATTGATGCAGACGTGTTATTTTGTATTTTCTTCAAAATTTTCCTTTTTATTTGGAAATATTAATTTTTTAAAAATATTAATTATTAGAACGTAGGATTTGAATATCTGTTCGAAAAGGAATTATGCCTTTTGCAGCACAAGACATGAAGTAGTAAAATAAGCAATAAGACAATTATCAGGGTTGCTAAGTAGTGAGCTGAAGGGTTCGGGATCGGCTTGGTCAAAGTTTGCCCAAAGCTCGACTTGAGTTTGAGATCAGTTCGAAATAAAAAAGAATCAAGTTGAGCTTCTTAAGATTTGATTTAAAAGCTCGCGAGCTGGTTCGTATAATATTATTAATTATTATAGATTTTTATTAATTATTTTATATATGCATATTATAATACACTATAAATATTGTCCAATTTTAATATTTATAATATATATTATTAACTTAGTGATAACTTCATACGGTTAATTTTTAACTACAAAAAGCTGCAATTTTTTTTTTATAATTCCTTAATAATCACCGTTCTAAGTGGCTTTTCCTATTATTGTTTTATTACTTTAGATTGTCTCGTGTTAGCTTCGTCCATTAGCTCATGTGTTAATAGTTTCATTTCGAGAGATGTGCATGTGCTCGCATAATGTTTCGAGAAAGTGGTTAACATTCCCCTTATGCGAGTAGCTTATAATTTGGAATTGCTTCAATATAAGTTTAACCAATCAATAAAGCCTAAATCTTGATTCTTTTAAAAAAAATGTGACCATTCCAATATATGTTTGTTTCCACATCACGTTAGAGAGAATAAAATATTGTAGAACCTTATTGGTTATAATGTGACCACGTATATTAGCCTAATTGAGTAGTAAATAATGGAATTAAATATTAATATTGTATCCACCAAAGAAGGTAAGCTATGACTGAAGACACAAAAAGATGGGCAAATAATGCAATGATTTGGTCTATTTTGTTGGGAGTGGGATACCCTTTCTCTCTAGGCCAATCACACCCTTCTTTTTCTACGAATCAATGCCAAATTATATAATGGACCAAATTTTTTATTTTTTATTTATATATAAATATTAAATATTTTAAAAATAAATAAAATAATAAAAAATAATATTATAAAATAATTTCTAAAACACCTATTATAATAGAGAAAATAAAATAAAGCATCGAAATTATTATATAAAAACATGATCATCCGTACATTCTATTACTTATATTACGACAATTCTTGCTTAGTTGGAATAGTTGCCCACTTTCCATTCACAATATTATATTGTTTTCTACAAATTTGTGTCATTTTCCCAAAATTTTGGAGGTTTTACAAATTGAACCCTCAAGAAGATTGGTACACCAAGTTAGATCTAAGACATCTCTTGAGGGATAAGAAGGGTTTGCGATAATCATGTGCTATAGTAGGTCAGGGATCGAAATTAAATTTTTAACTTGTTAATGTTGTCATGTGTGAGCTAGATAAATAAGCGTTACTTCAGTTTAAATCAATTGTTTTTTTTGAAATATATTATAAAGATTGTGCATTATATTCCTATTATCTTCAAAGTTAAACTTTCATTGTAATGTTTAACAATGGATGCCCATTTCATTATTGGGTGATGTTAAAGACAGTTGGAAATTACTTATTATAGTCGGTATAAAAGACGGTTTTGCTCTCAATAAAAAAAGCCATTCAAAAGAATCCAGACTTTTCTGCAAAACGCCTAAACCACTAGGGAGGCGTTTTGCAGAAAAGCCTCTACACTGGTGGTGGCGCCACCACCAGTGGAGGGCCTTTATGCCCCTCCTATGGCAGGGGAATGCCCCTGCCTTTTTTTTTAATTTTTTTTAATTTTTTTAAATTTTATATCAGTTAAATTTTTACCGTTAACGATTAGGGATAAAATAAAATTGATAAAACATTATAATAAAATATAATAAAGGAACATACACAATATTAATCGATGGAATATTAATACAAAAAAATTACTGATTAAAACCAATTAAAGAATCCCATAAGTTTCGCCTATCTGTATACAAATTTTCCCAATTATGAACTGATGACCTGCGATATTCAAACCATTTATATGGTATGGGGGGATGGGACACGTATTGGACACATTCAGTCGAATATAGTGATCTAAAGGAGGAATATGAGCTATGCATATTTCTTTAGAGGGGAGCGACTCTCCTTGAGATGCATATAGAGGCAAAATTGTGTAACAACATCCGGTGCTTGTAGCATTAGTTCTGAATCTAATATATATGACGGTGACATTGAAGAATGTGGCAATCGGATATAAGTCCTCTAGCACCGCCATCCAATGACTCATGCCGCATCCCCCACTAGTCCAAGAAATACGATTTAAAGCTATATCAATAGGGGAAGTATAGAAATTTTGATACAATTCTCTGTCATTCTGTAACTCAAGAACTGTGGTTTGCCTAACGTATTACCAATTGTCTTCATTATCAAACATGAAAGACGAAACCACTCTAAAACCACAGTTTCCATCTGAAACAACATCGACGACACCTTCAATGAATGATCGAATAATATACGGAATGAAGTCTTTATGGTCATAGTGTTCGAGCGCGATTCCTATGGTTCATACAAAGAAAGATAGAGTATTTGTAAAATAATATGAATATTCTATTCAAAAATTAATTAAATACCAAATGAAAAAGGAATTACCGTTTATTGAAGCTTTATTAATAGATGTCATCGATTTACGACTTTGACTTTTTTTTGACGATGTTTTTGAGAGTTGTTGTAGTGCTTTGTTTACATATTCATATCCACTAGGATCTCGCTTTGTTGACTTGCTTTCTTTCGGCCTGCCTTTGGTATTATCTTTGACCTCAGGTTCAACATAGTTAGCATATTCAGGGTGAATTATTTCTTGAATGACTAACTGACCTTTTTAACTACTGCAGGGTTTTGCTCTTTGACCTCCTCTGTAATAGATTGAAAGAAGCGGTGATCCTCAGAAGGGTATTCAGGATCAACTGTTTATTGACCAGATTGTCCGTTCATCTTGAGTGTTTTCCAAAATGGATGAATACTTGTAATACTGATCGAACTGTTTAACCTAAAAGCCTTTCTCAAGTCACATGCACAAGGAATGCAGTGTGTTTTTGTAGTGAACATCCACATTTAACGTGTACATCATCACCCAGTTTAAAAATTCAATTCAGCTCAGAGTTCAACACATCCAAGCAGTGATGGGAACCACGACAAGCAAGATTCTGCAATGGAAATGTTGTGGTTAACATACGCTTCTTGTTTCTACAATGTTCTAAAGCGCACCTGAAATTATAATCATACGCATTGTATATTAAATTTCACAATCATAAATAAAACATTGTATAATATGAACAAATTGTATGAAGGATTTACCTTATTTCAATCTCCTGCGACTCCATTTCTTTGTGGACTTTGATCCACACTATGTCAAGAGCTCTAGTGGATGAGAACAACCATTTCTTCAACGAAGAATGTGCTCTTTCTACACGATTATTTATTACGTTTCCAAGATATAGATAATTATTGGTCCAGGCTGGAATGAATTTTTCCTTATGACCGAGCTAAGTGCCTTGGAGATAGTTAATCAGTTTAGTCTGATTACCAAAGCCGTGGTCAAATTTTGTAATAGCAAAAATGTACTTCTCTAATGTTTGTGCATGAAATATCTTGTTCCATGCAGTCGTAACATTTTTTTTCATAAGTAGACTTCTTGTAGAGTGTTAACATAGGCTTCAACATCCTTCTGTATGTGCCATCTATAAAATATATGGTCTGTGTTGGGAAAAACTTCTCTTACTATGTCGAGAAGGCCTCCTTCCTTGTCAGTAACTATGATAGTAGGCTGAGCATCTCATTCCATCATCATTTGTAACCTCGTTAAAGCCCATCTATAGCTTGACTTTTTCTCATCTTTCATAATTGCATATGCAATTAGAAAGTTTCTATTTATTGGAGTCATAACCATGAACTCAATAAATGAATACTTGTACATGTTGGTTTTGTGGGTGGAATCAATTCCAACATATTAATGAAATATGCTGAACAAGTTCATAGAAGACGGACTCGCCATGAATAAATGGGTAATCACATTTGTTTCGGGATCAGCTGTGAAATGAAAGTAGTTATTTGAGGTTGCAAGGTGATACAACTGACCGATTTTGTCTCTATCATCAAAAGACACGATTCACAGTTTGGTGCGTTGATTGTATATCTGTCGAACAACGGGATGAGTGTTTGGAAATTTCACCTTCAAAGAGGCCAGTATGGAATTTAGCTTTGCATGAGCTTCTGACATCTCTCGATTATGTTCCTTGGCCTCCTCCGTCAATTTGGAATGTTACAGATTGCCTTCGTGAGACCACATCAATGGATGGTTGTGGTAACCATACATTCCAGCACCAACTGTTGTAATTTCCCAATGGCCCATATTAATTTGTTTAGTTTTCAACTGAAATGGACAATTCCAGGATCTTGTTGCTGTGTTCTTCCTTTCCGCATCGGCTAAGTTTCTATTTTTTCCTTTGTGATATATACCTCTGCTACATTTCACATACTTTTAGGTTCCAAACTCTTTAGATGAAGCAATGATAACCTCAAACATCAGCTGGTTGGCAATGTCTTTAATAAATGAAACTACTTCCTTATATGTTTCAAAGTGTTGATCTGTCACAAAATACCCAGTGTAGTTGATGCCATCCCCACCAGATTCTTTGAATGTTTGTGATTCTTCAAAAGGTTGGTTCGAGTCAAAATAAGGATAATAGGATTGATCAGAGAAATAGGTATTATAAGATTGATTCGGGTCATTTGGATAGGAAGATTGATTCGGGTCATTTGGATAAGAAGATTGATCACCCTCATAAAAGGATTTATATCAAAGAAATCCATTTGACTCAAATAAAATTTTTAGAGAGTTGAAAGAGGAGTGTAGAAATGATGATACAAAGGTAAGTGTGAATTGAGGCTATTTAAGTTGTGTTTATATAATAGTTGAAGTCGTAAAAGGAATAGTTGGAAGTAAAAGAATTCAGTAAAATAATAGTTACAATAAATGGTTCGGATTGAGAAGACAACACACTGAATTGAATTTATTATCAGTCAAAAAATTAATAATTTAGCTTGTACAAATTCAGTATAGGACAAAGCAATTTGTATATGTGTAAAAGGAATATTCTGGAAGTAAAAGAGTTCAGTAAAATAATAGTTAAAGTATTATTAGTTTATACAAATTCAGTAAAATAAAAGAATTCAGTAAAATAATAGTTATAGTAAATGGTTTGGATTGAGAAGACAATACACTGAATTGAATTTATTATCAGTCAAAAAAATAATAATTTAGTTTATACAAATTCAGTAAAGGATAAAACAATTAGTATGTGTGTAAAAGGAATAGTCTGAAAGTAAAAGATTTCAGTAAAATAATAGTTAAAGTATTATTTAGTTTGTACAAATTCAGTAAAGTAAAAGATTTCAGTAAAATAATAGTTAAAGTAAATGTTTCGGATTGAAAAGACAACGCACTGAATTGAATTTATTATCAGTCAAAAAATTAATAATTTAGTTTGTACAAATTCAGTAAAGGACAAAGCAATTAATAGTTGTGTAAAAGGAATAGTCTGAAAGTAAAAGATTTCAGTAAAATAATAGTTAAAGTGTTATTTAGTTTGTACAAATTCAGTAAAGTAAAAGAATTCAGTAAAATAATAGATAAAGTAAATGTTTTGGATTGAGAAGGCAATACACTGAATTGAATTTATTTTCAGTCAAAAAATTAATAAAAGTTTCAGTTGATGTAAGTGAAAAGACAACACACTGAAATTACTTGAATAAGACAAAGGAATAGTTCATGTCGTCAATTACCATGCAAATGTGAAAAGATTAAACAAACTTAAGTTACTACATATTGTTCATGCATAAATCATAATAAAGTAAAATATAATCAGAGAGTTGAATTATATTCCCTCATCAGCTCTTTAAACTTAACTACTAACTGATCAGCTTTGTCTGAATTACACGCCCTCAACTCGCTCACTGATCCGCGCCCCCACTCTGCATATCTGTTCACCACTAAAATAATGAAGGTATAAATAATAATTACTCAAACTACTAAATTGTGTTATTACAAACTATTAAATTATGTATAAATAATAATTAGAGGTAGGGCCGGGCTTGGGTTACTTATTTTTTAGTGAGGCCCAACCCAGCACAACCCAGGTCTATTAAAAATCAACATAGAATAAAAATAATTACATAATTGACATTAGAGCAAGGTGGTGGTCCATGCTCCGGAATGTCTGATAATAGATGTGGATGAGAGTTTCGACAATACCATCACATGTACCCCTCAACACAAGCTCCATTGTCCATGAGTGCTCGCTGTAGATGATCTACAGCTAACATACCCATATGCGGAAAAGATTGCTATTTATTCTCCGAATCCAATGCCTTAAACGTGACCTTATATTGCAGCTTGGCCCATGGCCTATTAATTGTAATGGGCCTTCTGATCGGTGGCGAGATAATCTGTACACAACCTAACTATCGAACACACCGAATAGGCATGTACGGCTTGATGATATCTCGGTAGCGCATCAGCCCCGTGTACAGAGTCCTCAGCATACCAAATGCAGGATTAGGACCATAAGACAACCATGTAATCTGTAAAAAAAAATTAGTACTTTATGTGACAAATAATTAGACCTGGACAAATAATTGTGTGTGTTACTGTGATTTTAGTATTTTAATTAGCATACAATTTCAGCACTAATTTTTTTTAGTAATGTAAACAAATTTATAATACCTCTGCTGCTGTCAACTGATCAATACGTACTCGAAACTGTGACAATCGATTGATATCCTTATCCTCCTCGCGAGGTTTCCATGGTGCGACTTTGTGATCATTAGCGGCACTATCCAACCGCTCATGCGGACAAAAATAGGGAAAATACTCGTATATCTAACTCTAGAAAAGTGTAATACATCCACATATACCCTTGGCATCACCTCGAGAATCCTCGCTAAGCTGCCGATACAAGTTAGCCAATGTGGCTGAACCCCATGAATAAGCATGCACTGAATGCATGTAGTCCTTAACCTTTAACATACACATAGCGCGAATCATCATACCACTCGTATCCACAAACAACGTGGATCCGAACATCACCATTAACCATCGAACGGCCTGGATCTCTGCTGCAATATCGTTACTAAATAACTTAGTAGCAGCCTGACTAGCATGTACCCCTCATCCACTGTACCATGCTTCCGTCCACTCCTCTAGTGATAAACAAGGAACTCAACAGTAGAAGCCTTAAGGTACTCAGGATCGCCATGCCTAATAACCATCGCTCCATCTACGGGGATGCCTAGAATGCGGAACACATCATGCAACAATATGGTCATCTCCCCGAATGGCATGTGAAAGTCATTCGTATCCGGCTGCCATCTCTCAATAAATGCACTAATCAACTGGCATTCTACATACGTAAACATTGAATCAGGCAAGTGCGCTAGACCTAAACTATCAACTATCGCCTTAACATCGGGATCCATCTCTTTATACCACACACCCAATGACTTGCACATCTCAGGCCGGGAATAACACTTCAATATAGGACGTTTTTCCAGCGAATCCGTACGGGAAGCTATATGACCCAAAAAACTGGGTATGGTGTGGCAAATAATCAGTCCACCAGCTACCGGACCTGTAACAATCCATTTATCCTTATTGCTCTGACCCCTACTCCTATGAGATGAAGGATCTACAATAAATTTACTGCATCACCCCTTCCTCACCGGGACTTGCAACATCGTGTGATCCTCCCCCTCACTCTGCTCATCCTCATCTATATCCTCCAAATCGAAACCAGCCTCAAGAACATCATCATGAAAATCAGGAAAATCATCACTAACACGCTGTCTCTGTCTACTAGAAGAACTGGTGGGCTCAAATGCCTCCAATGGAGCTGTATCCATAACACGTTGCGCACCTCCAACAACTGCAGCGTGAGCATCAACTGTACATCGTCGGCGCCTAACATGTCTTTTACCAGAATCATCAACAACCAATTTGTTCTCCATAATTCGTCACTGCTCGTAGAAAAAATTCATATCTTTACCCGCTCCTCTACCCTATATCACATTATAACATCACAAACATTAACATTACCATTACATTAATCAACAGAAATTTAAAATTATGAAAATTAGACCTAAACCAAAAATTTTACTTAACAAAAATTAACATTAAATTGAAACTAACCCCGATAAATTAGACATTAAATTCAAACTAACCGTAACCCTAAACCCTAAATTTACTTAAAGAATTTAACATTAAATTCAAACTAATAAAATTACTTAAGCCCTAATAAAATAACATTACAAAACAATCAACTACCATTATATAGAAATTAATACTAAAATTTCCACAACCTATACACTAAGAAATTTAATATTACAATTAAATTAACAATATATAAATTTGTCATTGAAATTTTCTAATTCAACTACACTTAACCCTATTAATATATGAAAATTCAAAAAATTTAATAATAAAAAATAAAAAATTTATCTAAAAAAAATAAAATTGACGCTGGCGACATCATAATGCCGGCGTTTTGCGTTGCAGATAAAATTCAGATAAAATTAGTTAAAACACATACCCGATTATGATTTCTACCCTCCATTGAAGCCAACTTGTTGTTTGATTTGTGTTTTGAATGGTGAAAGTGGTTATGAATGATTTTTTAGGGTTTATGGATGTTTTAAAGGCTTTTTACTAATAAAGGCAAACTTGTCTTTTATTCCGACTATAACAAGTAATTTCCTGACTGTCTTTAGCACCCCAGTTTATTATTGGGTAAACTAAAAAAACTGACCTTGTGATTTTACTATTTTGTAAAAGAACTCTTGTGAAAATATTTTGAAAAAGGGTACATCTAGTTTTGAAAGTTAGCCAAAAACAGGAAAATAAATTTTTTTAATTAAAAATTGTGGACAATGGCTTAACTCACCCTAAAAGGTACTTGGCCATTATCCACATAGTATCAGAGCCCGGTTATGATGTTGGGTCACCCGTTGATAGCTCCAAGCTCCAAATAGATTTCGACGAGGGTGTGTGTTAGATATACCCCATTAGTTACGGCTTGAGCAATGTTGCTCCTTATATGTTTGAGGCAACCCTCACCCTCCGAGGTACCTTTTGAAATGAGTTAGGCCATTGTTCCACATGGTATTAGAGTCCGGTTATGATGTTTGGTCACTCGTTGATAGCTCCACATTCCAAATAGATTTGGGCGTGGAGGGGTACGTTGGATATCCCACATTGCTATAAGCTTGAGCATTATTGCTCTTTATATGTGTGGGGGTAACCCTCGCCCTTTAAAATACCTTTTGAGGTGAGTTAGTTTGTTGTTCCACATGGTATCATAGCCCAGTTATGATCTTAGGTCACCCGTTGATAGCTCCAAGCTCTAATTAGATTAGGGTGTGAGGGGGTGTGTTGGATATCCCTCTTTAGTAGAGGCTTGAGCATTGTTGCTTCTCATATGTATGAGTGCAACCCTCACCCTGTGAGTTACCTTTTAGGGTGGGTTAGTTGATGGGTGTCAAATCCACCAGAAATAAATATAAAAAACCCTTTTACTCTAGAACAAATATACTTTGTAGTAGCGGTAAGCAGGATCGTGTCCACAGGGACTAAGCAATTAATCTTATTCAAATCAACAACAAAAAATAAAGCAAGAAAATAAAACAGGGGGGTTTTGAGATTGTTTGTAGGTAAAAGAAAATAAATGCAAATTACAAAAATAAAAATATGAATGTAAAATTCTCTCGATTTAGGATTTTCACAGCATAGTTACAATTGATCATCGGCAAAAAGATAACTCTTGAAATATCAATTCATTGGCTTTAACTATAAAAGAACACAGTTAATTCTTTTTTTAAAATCGGGTTGATTATAGATAGCTAAATCAATTCTTTCGATCATCCGACGCACTTGTAGAAATAGCTGACAAGATTTAATCTTAAAAAAACATTAAGATCCGAAGAACCAAGTTTGACTCGATAAATCATGATAGCACAAATTACTAAATCAAACCGAATAAAATCACGATAACATAGGAAATCATTTGTTACTAACTTTTCATTACATTATGATAGCATGAACATAATGAAAATAGCCATATATTGAAATCTTAAAAACACAGATTGATCAGTTCGAAGTAAATAAAAAAAACAACAATTAGAAGGATAACCGATTATATTTGAAAATTGAATTCAAGATATAATTAAGAATAAATCTCACAAAATGCAACCAACCTTGAAAATTTCTCAACCGAAAGATAAAATAAATTAGCTAAACATTATGGAAAAGAAAACAAATTAAACTAAAGAAGAAGAAGATGCAGAATACGTTCAAGCTAGAAATAACCATCCAAAAGATATCTGTCTATTGCTGGAAATTCAGCTTTATTTAAGCTAAAAGGAATCCTAAAAAACTAGGAAAGAAATCCCCCAAATAAAACTTACGGTAATGCTATATTGACAACTTTTGACACCTTTAACCTCAACCCTCCATCTTATTATCATCTAGCAGTGGGTATCACTTTAATAAAAATAAAAAAAATATTATTTTCCCTTCCTTTTGCAACTATAAAACTCGCAAGACATTTTTATCTTCTTTCCTAATCAATTATCTTCTTCCTCTGTCCCTATTTTCTAGCTACCCTTACCAATTTAAAATCCTTACTTTCTAGCTACCCTTATCAATTTAAAATCCTATTTTCTAACTACCCTTACTAATTTAAAATCCTTATTTTATAGCTGCATGAAAATACTAAAACCCTAAGGTGGGCAAAATGAATCCGTTTGGTAATGGTGTACAGTATAGGTGCATGCCCTTAAAAGATACTGTGCACGCATGCCCCTATGTTCATGCGTGCACAGTATCTTTTAGAGGCATGCACTATACTATACACAGTTACCAAAAGGGTTCATTTTGCCCACCCTAGGGTTTTATTATTATCATGCAGCTAGAAAATAGGGATTTCAAATTGGTAAGGGTAGCTAGAAAATAGGGAGAGAGGAAGAAGTTAATTGATCAGGAAAAAAGATAAAAATGCCTTGCGAATTTTAGAGTTGAAAAAGGAAGGGAAAATATTATTTTTTGTTTTTATTAAGTGATACCCACCGTTAGATGATAATAAGATAGAGGTTGGAGATTAAAGGTGTCAAAAGTTGTCATTATGTAAGTTGTCAATATAACATTACCGTAAAACTTAATGAAAAATAGAATTCTAAACTTCCTAAACAACTAAAAGAGATAAAACTAACAATAAAATAAAAAGGTAATAAGTCTGAATATCTTCAGCTTGATCAGGAAACAAAGTCTTTTAATTCTCCAAAATAGCTGAAAAATACGTTTTTGTGCACCAAAACGTCTCAAACTTCTTCAATTATGCTCAAAACAGTCCTAACAGCTTCTTATCTCCTAAATAAGCACAAATTAATCAAAAATCAGTAGCATCCAATCTAAAAGACTCATTAGATAAGCACAAAAATGTGTATAATCCACACATTATCAAATTCCCCCACACTTGCCTTTTGCTTGTTCTCAATCAAACATTAAGAACAGAATGAGCATAATCACAGTTAATCAAGCAATCCGAATAGCCACTATATTGCATTTTCACCACACTTCAACACAAGACTTAAATTCAATAAGAAACTTGGAAAGAGTCAAGTAATAATTATACATTTTTTTTCGTAAGCTTTAGAAACGTTGAAAGAGAATCTTAATGAGGATCAAGTCGGTTAAAACGCTTTTAAAACAGAGACAACTAAACTTGGTGGATGGAACACATTGAAAACCCCGTTGCACCTTAGTTGTAGGAACTTTTAAGGGCTCTTTCAAGGGTGGTTCTCCCTATTATTCGAGCTCCATACGCAAACCGCTTAAGGTGAAATTGAGCCCATCCCTCAACTTCACTGGATCATAGGTATTACCAAGATCTAACGGGGTAGAACATAAAGGTCATAACAAGCACAACAAAGCACATACGATAGAACAATGATTCATTTTCTGTTCTTTTTAGACCTTTTTATTTCTTGCTCATTTTTATTTCTTTTTCTTTTTCAGTAACCCCTTTTCTACAATTCGCTTTCATAAATATAAAATAAACCATAATAAGGAAAAGATTCAAGTAAACATCAACGAGTTACGTGTCTCAACCCTAAAAGCAGCGGTAACAAACCCGACCATCATAAAAATCCTAGTTCAAGGCCCTCAAGCATAAGAAAAAAATGGTTAAAAATGACTTATCTACTTGCTAAGTGTACCCATTGAATTCAAGTGGTGTTTACCAATGTGATTAGTAACAAGGTAGAGGTTAAAAAGTGCAACTAACATATGTCATGCTCAAAAATTTGAAAAATTTACTTGAAATTTTTACTTTCACTTGAAGATAATAAAGGCAATAACATACACATCCTTCCCCCACACTTAAAATCATAAATGTCCTCAATTATAAACACAAGAAGCAAATAAAGATGGAGAACAAGAAAGATATAACCTGAAGTGAGTAGAAGTAATGTGAGGTGACTCGAGGTTGTTGCTACTAGGACTAGGTAAACAAGTATTAATCAATGAGCTACACAAGAAGAACCTGCAAAATAGAAAACAATATGCCCACTTGTCTCTCTACAAATTTAAATTACTCAGATTAGAGCCACGGTTGAAGACAACCACAGAAATTACACTCATACCCTTTTAACATAAAAAACACTACTAAACTGAACTAAGAAACTAAAAAGAGAAAGCAAAAAAAATTAAAAAAAATTTTTGGGTTGCCTCCCAAAAAGCGCTTTTGTTTAACGTTGTTTAGCCCGACGTACACTTCGTTCAACCGGTGTCCAATGGTATTGTCTCTGAGCCAAGTTCTTTAATGCCCAATCCTTTAATAGTTTCCTTCAGCTCAATATTCAATAAAAGATCAGAGAAATAAATGTCATCAAGCAAAATTATCCCCAAAAGCATAAGCAATGAATCATTTGCAATATGATCAATCATATCAAAGTAATCAAGGAATGAATCATTTATCTCAATAATGTTTAGTTCACCATCTTCCTTTTCTAACTTGGTTTTTGACAACCTTTTTGGAAAAGGGAGTTGATGGACTATTAACTTTGTAATTTTCGGATTTGATTCCTTTTTAACATTAGAACTTTTTCCCTTTTCTGAATTGGTCTTTAAATTCAAATCTAAATTTTCGAAACTGCTGACCCTGGACTCTAGGTTAACAGTGACGTTTTCAGATTTATCATCGATAAGTTCTTTTTCACTTTGAAGAGTTATTGCAAAAACATTTTCTTTTGGTTCAAATTCAGATTGAGATGGGATCTTACCTTGGCTCTCCAACTTACCTTGATTGAAAAATGCTTTCGGTTGATACTCCTCGCTAAAAAGTAGTGGACACGTATCGAGGATATTTCCACTAACACCACAAAATTGACAAGAAACAACAAGTGGCGCTCGTCCTAGTGCTGCTAATATATCTTCAAGTGTCATGGCAGCATTGCTCCCACAATTAAACATGGTCATCAAAACAAATGAAACTAATTAGTATTAGTCCCCAGCAACGGCGCCAAAATTTGATGGGTGTCGAATCCATCAAAAATAAATATAAAAACCCTTTTACTCTAGAACAAATATACTTTGTAGTAGCGGTAAGCGAGATCGTCTCCACAGGGACTAAGCAATTAATCTTATTCAAATCAACAACCAAAAATAAATCAAGAAAATAAAACAGGGGTGTTTTGAGATTGTTTGTGGCCAAAAGAAAATAAATGCAAAATATAAAATAAAAATATGAATGTAAAATTCTCTCGATTAAGGATTTTCGCAGCATAGTTACAATTGATCATCGGCAAAAAGATAACTCTTGAAATATCAATTCATTGACTTTAACTATGAAATAGCACAGTTAATTCTTTTTCTGAAACCGGATTGATTATAGATAGCTAAATCAATTCCCTCGATCATCCGACGCATTTGTAGAAATAGCTGACAAGATTTAATCTTAAAAAAGCATTAAGATCGGAAGAACCAATTTTGACTTGATAAATCATGATAGTACAAATTACTAAATCAAACCCAATAAAATCACGATAACATAGGAAATCCTTTGTTACTAACTTTTCACTACATTATGATAGCATGAACATAATGAAAATAACCATATGTTGAAATCTTAAAAACACCGATTGAGCAATTCGAAGTAAATAAAAAAAAAACAATTAGAAGCATAAATGATTATATTCGAAAATTGAATTCACGATATAATTAAGATCAAACTTCACAAGATGCAACTAACCTTGAAAATTCCTCAACCGAAAGATAAAATAAATTAGCTAAACATACTGGAAAAGAAAACAAATTAAACTAAAGAAGAAGAAGATGCAGAATACGTTCAAGCTGGAAATAGCCAACCAAAAGATATATGACTTTTACTGAAAATTCAGCCTTATTTAAGCTAAAAGAAATCCTAAAAAACTAGAAAAGAAATCTCCCAAATAAAACTTAATGAAAAATAGAATTATAAACTTTCTAAACAACTAAAAGAGATAAAACTAACAATAAAATAAAAAGGTAATAAGTCTGAATATCTTTAACTTGATCAGGAAACAAAGTCTTTTAATTCTCCAAAATAGCTGAAAAATACGTTTTTGCCAGCTCAGCCCGTCATTGTTAGCCTGGACTCCAGGGTAACTTCCAGAATAGCTCAATAATTCACCAAAACGTCTCAAACTTCTTCAATTCTGCTCTAAATAGTCCTAACAGCTTCTTATCTCCTAAATAAGCACAAATTAATCATAAATCAGCAATATCTAATTCAAAATACTAATTAGATAAGCACAAAAATGTGTATAATTCATACATTATCATTAGGTCATTGTTCCACATGGTTTTAGAGCCTAGTTATGATGTTAGGTCACCCGTTGATAGCTCTACGCTCCAAATAGATTTGGGCGTGATGGGGTATGTTAGATATCCCACATTGATTTATGCTTGAGGAATGTTGCTCCTTATATGTGTGAGACGCCCTTCGAGGTATCTGTTGGATCAGTTAGGTCATTGTTCCACAAAAACAACAATGTTACAGAAGGTATTTCAACCTATTTAACATTCCTATAAATTAACCATATTATTTAAGAATTATACATCAAAATCCAAGTAATTTTTTGAAATTTTCCATTTTATTATGATTTTTATAGGCATCATCATATTTTAATTAAAAAATATTTGTACTTCTAAAAAAATTCAAATATTTATCATTAAGGTGCATTGTATTTTTATTAACTAAGATGTAAAATTTTCGCGTCAAAATAGATAAGATTACCCTTTTTCAAAATGTTGTTTCAAAATTTTGGAAATACTTTTTTCTAACTTTGACACCATAGACACCGTTTTTTTTTAATTCTCAAGGATTTTTTTATAAAACAGTCAGACCACATGGCATTTTTTTTAAGTTTATCCATTATTATTTCATATATTACCTTTTGAGACTTCAAAATTGTTTGGAACCTCACTTATTTTTTTACTGAAGAATATAGTTTGTTATATAAATCAAAGACAATAACAGCTCTAATTAAAGGTGGACATAGGTCATGTTCTTTTCAACTTATTTTCTGTTCAGTTCAGTACCATTTAGTTTAGTTCAGTATAGTTCAGTTCAGTTCAGTTTCAGTATTCAGTATTCAGCATTCAGTATTCAGCGTTCAATATTCAGTATTCAGCATTCGATATTCAACATTCAGTATTAAATTTCAGTTTATACATTATATCAACGTTATTAATTTATATTATTATTCATAAATAATAAAAATCAATGAATATTAATTATAATATCATTAGAATTTCAATTTCACTTTATTTCTATTTATACATTATATAAATATTATTAATTAATATTAGTAATTACAAATCACAACAAAGAAAAAGCATCCAATAAAAATATTTTTAAAATTATTAATTATTATTTTTAAGATAAAAATTTTGTAGGATAAATAAATAAATAAAAATAATATTTTTTATAAATATTAATAACAATTAAAATAGTAAGATAATATTTATAACAATAATTACAATAAAATATAACATACATAATAATAATAGTATATTATAATGATATATTTAATTATTATTATACGTAGCAATTAATAAATTTTATTAGAATATATAATATTATTTAAAGTAATTAATTATAATGTTAGTAAATTTTATTATTTTAAAAATATTATTTATATTATTAATTATAATTCAGCTTCAGTTTCAGTATTGTTCAGTTTTAGTATTTTCAGTTTCAGTATCATTCAGTTCAGTTTCAGTATCATTCCATTCAGTTTTAATACAGTTCAGTTTAGTACCATTCAGTTCAGTTCAGTACATCTACTTATCAATTGAAAAGAACAGAGCCATAAATTCCCTACATGCCGAAGAATCAACTGCTCTAGTTAAGAATTTTACAGTATGATTCGCACATCAAAAAATATTGACAATCTAAAAATAGTAAAAGCAAACCAACGACTACCGAAGTTAAAACACCGGACAAAACAAAACAACCACCAACATATTAAACTTGCTTACACAGCAAGACAAACATGCCTTGGGGCAAGACTTATTAAGAAAACAAAAGTTAAACGTTGCATCCTATATTTTCTTAACCCCCAACTCTCGATTTCGAAGTTCCACAACCATAAAAATATTTTCTTGCGTCATAATATTAACTAGGATTGCAGATTTGAAATGATCATTTGAAGGGAGATAAATCTGGGTGTCTATTGTGAAAGATCAACAAGTATCTTGTCTGAAGGCGGATGAAGTCCAACCCAGTTGTAAATCAAGATTGAGCTATGCAGCAACATATCCGTGATTGAAGAAGACGATCTTGTGTGGAAGATAAAAAAGATTTGGATGCAGATTATTTTCACACCTAAATTAGAAAAAAAATTAAAAGACAAGAAAATAAATGGTGGGAGGGAGAAAAAAAATCTTATTAGACTTTTTCTCCCCCTAACAAACATTTTACAAGCGCACGAGATCTAGTTTTCAGTTATTCTTAACGATTCAATTTTTCATAGTTTTGGAACCTCACTAGTTTTTTTTAAAAAATTTTCTCATATGGGCTTACAATAATAATAAAGAAAAACCACCCCGCCTAAGTGTGGCCTCGATCCTGCGACCTCTAAGATCATAACTTTAAGTCTCAACCACTAGACCATGTCTTTGCCACAACCTCACTAGTTAACTCATGTTTTTTTCAACTTAAGTTTTGCTCACTTTAATATAAGTATAAATTTACACTTCATTAAATTCAATCAATTTTTTAAAAAGCGTTAGCCGCTAGTCGGACAGCCAGAGCTTTAAAATATTTAGGCTAGGCCTGAGTGGATTTGTATTTTTTATTTTAAAATATTTATTATATATATAAATATAAATTCAACTAAAAAATAAATTATAATAATATAAAATATCAAAAAAACATAATTTTAACCATGTTCTAAAAATCACTATGTGGCAAAGAGCATATTGTTTCTCGCTTTAAGACTCAAAATGACAATTTTATTGTGAGAACACTTTAATGTACTTTAGTTTTACTAACTAAACTACTTTTTGTTGGTAACCTATGATTGCTATAAATAATGGTATCATAAAAAATCTAAATTGGACGCCGCCTAGACGGAAAAAATAGGACTAGGCAATGCCTAAGCGGTAATAAATCGACCGAGCACCTGATAACGCCCTAAGGTTTTATTGTTAGATAACTCGGAACAATGTCATATATTATATTTCAAAGGTTAACTCTTTTTTTCTTTTAAGACCATATATTTTTTTAAAATTTGGAAACAGATGTACTAAAAAATTGACTGAATCTGAAACTAATAATATCAATGTTTTAAATCATAATATATCAATAACAGTAATAGTTTGAAATAATAACATATAATGTATAATAAAAATCAACAATAATTATTAGTTATAATGATATTTATAATTATTATTAAAAGTTGTAATAATTATATTTATTATTGTGACTATAAACTTTATTATTTTGCTTACTTATATTATTTTTCTTATTATATTTTAGATCGTTTGTATAAATACAAATTACTTAATAAAAAAATGTATAACACTAACAAATTTTAAGTAGCAATTGAAATTGAAGAATATAGCGATTTCATTTGTAATTAAAATTTACATATTTTATTATTATTATTATTATTATTATTTATTTATTCACTATTTCTATCTCGAAGAAAACAGTTATTATTTAATATAACATGAAGAAATTTAAAATATTTTACCTTTATTTTTAGTAACATGGAAACAATTTAATACTAATAATTACAAATTCGACCCCTTTCTTATTTTTCTTATATTATTTCAGACTATAGGAAATTATTTCACAAATTCTCATCTTTAGTATGGCACACTCTATCAGTTCATTTTGATAAGATAACATGGGTTTAGTCTTCTTCACAGTCTCCTTGTATTGCCCATCTACAGGGGCAGATTTGAGGGTGGACAGAGTTTTCTTGAGACTTTGCCCTACCAAGATAACCATTGCCGCCGCGAAACTAAAGGAGGATGCCTTTGCGAAATTAATAATAAGAAAGAAAAAGATAACCTTCAGCTCTAAATGATCTCTCTTTAGCTCTTTACGGCTCCTGCTCCCAGCTCCTAAGTGGCGGCATTTGTAGCTTAGCTTTAGGTTTTGTGGTTGAAGTTGAAAGCCACTTTTTCTTTATTATTATGAATTCAATTAATCAAAACGATATCATTTGGAGTACAATTAAAAATATACAAAGTTCGACGGTCTCTGCCTCACATCACATGACTTGTAGCTCCTTTCTTTCATTTTTTCATGTTTATTGTCTTTCGCTTTTTAGTTAAAAATGCAAGTAATTTTTTTCATACATATGTATTAACCACTCTCTAATAATTTCAATAATTAAAATTTCCATTATTTTGAAATGTCTAACTTGTTGGTTAGATTGAGTTTATAGATATATTTTTTATGTTTTATAGTGTCAATTACACCAACTTTAACTCTATTAACATAATTTATGTTTCAGTTTAGTTCATATGTTCGATCAACTATTTTTTTATTTTGTCATTGATATTAAAAAATGGTAATTTATTTCGTTGTTTGACTACTTATGTTTCTAATCAAGCATGCATTTATATGTGCAAAGTGAAGGTAATATTATGATTGGTAGCGGTATTGCCATAATGTATCTAGTTATATGTTTATTTTTTCAGATTTTTTTATTGATTAGATTTTTTCATTTAGTGTAAATTTTATTGTAAAAATTTGCCCCTGCAGTGGATTAATTCTGGCACCGCCACTATTAATTTATGTCAAGTTTAATACAATATATATAATCTTTATCAATGTTATTAATATCGTATCGACCAGTTTGACCGATTTTATCGCAAACTGGCATGACTATGGTATGGTATACGTAAAATCGATAATAGTAAAAAATTGGAGAAAACCAGGTTGAACTGGAAAAAACCAGCATATCGGTTTAAATCCGGTTTTCTCAAAATCCTTCTGATAATAAGTAAAAGTGTAGCTAAAGACTCAAAAAAGCATTGCTAAAGCCACAAAAGGTTGCTAAAGACACAAAATGTTGCTAAAGACACCAAAGAGTTGCTAAAGACTCATAAAAGAGTTACAATAGCCACTGAAAATCCTGAATAATATATATTTCTTTTTAAAATCCATAGCAAAAAGCAGAAGCGTTGCAAAAGATCTAAAAAGAGTTGCAATAACCACTATAAACCATAAATAATATATATTCGTTAAAAAAATAAAAAATCAATAAAACCACTAATAATACCGGTTATACTACGTACCATTGGCCTCGCTAGTATAAGGTCCGGTACGGGTATTAAAAACATTGATCTTTATCTATAGTAAAACATTATTTATTTAATCGTGCTTGAATAAAATGGTTTTATCCGGCTATATGCACAAACAAATGTGAATTTAGAAAATCAAAGACGCCTAAAAGTTAAACCCTTCGCAACACATTTTGATTGCCGTCAATAATGTAGACAAAGAAATTCAGTTTTAAATGAGTAAAAAAGAAAAAAAAAATCCAATGGCAAAAGTTATCTTTTTCTATATATTTTAGGAGACATATTGATCAAAATAATGACATCATTATCCCCTCACTTCAAGGCTATCCTCGGTTCCAAATAAATGACTTTTTAGCTTTTTTTTTATTTTGGTTTCAAATAAATGATCATTTAGATTATCAATGCAATATTTATCATTATTTCTCTACTTTACCCTTGCATTAATTAGGAAAGAGATTAAGTATTGTTGAACTTATAAGTTGGTAATTATGAAGAAAGAGAATTTTATGAAGGATAAATTAATCTTTTTAATTGCTTAATTAATGCCTTATAGGTTTTGATGAAAAGTCTAAAAGGTCTTTTATTTGAAACTGAAGGGAATACTATATATGCTGCAACTCTTTTTGTGATCGCCTAAAATAATAGTTCCAATATTTTTTTATTCTTAATATTAGAGAAAAGTTTCGCATCTAGTTAGTATTCATTGATATGCTAAATTATACTTTTTTTTGACTGAAGAGTACGCTGATATCATTAATCAGAAGCAATTACAGCTCTAATCAAAGGTAGACAAGATTGAAATCAAGTTCCCCTACCTGTCGAAGAACAAGCTGCTCTAGCTAACAAATGCGCAGCCTGGTTCTCAGACCTACCCACAAACACAATACGAATAAAAGAAAATTGTCTAATGAGATTCTTACAATTAGAGAAAATAAGACCTATAGGAGATGCAAAAGGCAAATCATTGTTCAAAGCATCAACAACATTAATCGCATCAAGCTCTAAGATGACATGATTAAATTGATTATCCTTGAGCCAGCTTAGAGCCTCTCTACAACTTAAGGCCTCGACTTGAAATAGGTCTCCTCATCCTACTAGCATAGTGGACCTCGCAGCAACGAACTTTCCTATTGTATCCCGAATAACACATCCATGTCCTATCTCGTTACCACCATTGAAGACACTAGCATCGATGTTGCACTTTAACCAACCTGATGGAGGCCGACGCCATCCCTGTGTCCTGGGAGCAGATGAAGCCGAGTTTACACTTCTATTGGCTGAACTCCATTCGGCTAGAAAACCAAGACCATGTCACAGCACATGTGAGGCAACTCTGAATTTCTCATTCCATACAAAGTGATTTCGACGTGCCTATATTGCCCAAAGCACACAAGATGCTTTTGCAATTGAATCGTTGTCTTTAATGTTTAGCCAAATCCACCAATCTCATAGAGCTAATGTTACTTGGCCAACCCTCCCTGAAAATAACATCCCAAATAGCATAATTAAACTCACAACTAATTAAAGCATGAAAATCATTCTCCAACGCATTGCCGCATATGGGGCAAAAATAATCCACATCAACATACCTCTGCCTAAGCCGATATAGAGTAGGAAGGGAATTTGTTGCAATTTTCCAGAGGAAAAATTACACTCGAGGGGGCACTTTAGTTTTCCAAATAGCATTCCAAGTGTGTGATGTATAATTAGAGGGCAAGTGGCTAACTTGGGATTGCTCAAGTAGAGTGTAATAGCATGATTTCACCGTAAAAGCGCCTAAATTCTCCAATCTCCAGTAAATACTATCGCGTTGAGTCTGCCATAGGAGCTGAATTTTTCGAACAAGCTGCTATTCAGCGACTGACAGCAGGAACTGAAGCAAATCGGTGTTCCATGTACGTGTATTCTGGTCGATCAGGCAACATACCGGTGACCCTTCAAACCCTGGTGTAACACCTGACTAAACTGACGGGAAATCCATAGAGGGAAGCCACTTTTCAATCCACATATCAATTTTCGATCCATCCCCCACTCTCCATGCCATACCATGCTTTACAATAGACATAGTTGATCGAATACTTCTCCATGTCAAGCTCATATTTCATTTGTGCGGGGCATCAAAGAAAGAACACTTGGGATAATATTTATGCTTGTAAATCCGACTAACTAGCAATTGAGGTTGTGAAATTAAGTGCCAAGCCTGTTTTGCTAGAAGAGCTATATTGAATTCCTTAATGTTTCAAAAATTCAGCCCCCCTTTCTCTTTAGCTTGACAAAGCCTCTCCCACCTCATCCAATGAATCGACGTGCCCCACCAAAATTTAGAGAAGAGTTTTTCCAATGTAGCAATCGTATGACACGGTAATAAGAACACTTGCATAGCATAATTTGGAAAGGTCCGTGCCACTGATTTCAACAAAATCTCCTTCCCTCCTTGAGATAGTTGCTTCCTCTTTCAGCCTTGGATTTTCTTGCTTGCCTTTTCGACAATGTAATCAAACGCCGCCTTCTTAGATTTACCAATGAAAGATGGTAAACCTAAATATAAACCGTGCCCATCCACCTCACTAACTCCCAGGAAATTTGTGATACTCAACCTATCATTGACATTCACATATGGACTGAACACCAAGGAGGATTTGTTGTAATTAATTTTTTAACCCAAAGCCATCTCGTAAAGATAAAAAATACCTTTTAGGTTTTGAGCTTCCTCCACGGTAGATCTGAAAAAGAATAAGCTATCATCTATAAAAAAAATAAGTGAGCAATACATGGAGCTCAAGGAATTACTTTACAGCCATGAAGAGATCCCTTAGCAATGCGATCCTAGATCAAAGCAGATAATCCCTCAGCACAAACAACGAATAAGTAAGGAGATATGGGCTCTCCCTGACGTAGGCCTCTCTAAGGGGAAAATTTCTAAAAATTCCTACTTCTATGTGTAATAGTATAGGCAACAGGCTTAATGATCAACATGATTAAATCAATTAAGTTCAATGGGAAACCCAACTTCAAAAGCATAGCCTGAATAAAATCCTATTCCACCCTGTCATAAGCTTTAGACATATCAATCTTCAAAGAACACATACCCTTGCGACCTAGCCTTTTTCTATTAATGTAATGTCCTATTTCAAAGCCAATCAGAATATTGTCTGATATCAGCTGCCCAGAAATAAAAGCACTCTGGGCCTCTGAAATAATAAAATTCATAGATGACTGAATTCTATTCTCTATCTTTTTTGCAAGAATTTTGAAAAGAACATTACATAAAGAAATTGGCCTAA
Source organism: Euphorbia pulcherrima (assembly GCA_947683365.1). Taxonomy (NCBI): domain Eukaryota; kingdom Viridiplantae; phylum Streptophyta; class Magnoliopsida; order Malpighiales; family Euphorbiaceae; genus Euphorbia; species Euphorbia pulcherrima. The sequence continues at coordinate 15,654,633 of CANTUS010000016.1, forward strand.
GATCAGAAATAAAACATGGAACTTTCTTCTTTGGAATTAAGACAATATTTGTATCATTCAAGCCATATAGAATAGACTTATTATTCAAGCAATTTAAACAGAAAGATGATACCTCACTCCCCACAATATCCCAGAAATTTTTGTAAAAGGCTGGGCTAAAACCATCCGGACCTGGTGCCTTGTTTGGTTGCATCTGAAATAATGCAGCTTTGACCTCATCTTTGGTAAATGGCTGTTGCAAGTCAGTAGCCACTTCATCTAATATCTTTGGTTGAATGAGGGGAATAATATGGTCACTATAGGAACCATGACTCTCAAACAGGCTCGTATAGAAATTCTGAATTAGCTGCTCAAGCCCCTTACCCCAATTCACCCACTCTCCAACGTCATTTTGCAGTTGATTGAATGAGTTTCTTTGCTGTCTCGATGAAGCTACCCGATGAAAATAATTTGAATTTTGATCGCCATCTTTCAGCCAAGCTACCTTCAATTGTTATCGGCAGTAATAGATTTGTTACTTTCTGAGATCCCCGAGCTCCTTTCCTAAAAAAGAAAAAAATTCTTATTTTCATTTCTTCATTCTTTTTTTCTTTGTTGGTTGTAACTGGTCGCTTGGGGGAAATTACTTGGTTCAGCGAAAAAAATCATTCTGATAAGCTTGCTCACAATAATCATTCAGGGCCGAGTATATGAATTCTCCTTTTAAAATCCCCATGCTGCTGCCTGCCCCATCTCTCTAATTCTGTGGCACATTTTTCTAATCTCTCTAATTCTGTGGCACATTTTTCTAACTTATCCATCACCGAAGCATCATTCTGTGCAAGCCAGCATCTGGAAATAAGTTCCCTACACCCTGCCAAACTAACCCAACTATTTTCAAATCTGAAAGGTGGCCTTCAGTGTAACTAAGCAGTATCACAATACAATAAAATAGCCGAGTGATTAGATTCAGATGTTGAAATATTTTGGACCCACGCGTCGCTAAAAGTTTCCATCCATTCCATGTTACTTACCACTCTATCAAGTCTCAATGTTATCCACGTTTCTTGGCCTCTACTCCTCTCCCATGTGTATTGATAGCCAGTCATTCCTAGGTCCTCCAACCTACAGCCCGACAACACCTTCTGAAAACCCATCAACTAGTTAATTGTTCTAGGTCTCCCTCCTACCTTCTCTGCTGTAGAAATCATATCATTAAAATCTCTTATGATACACTATGGTAAACTATTAAGTCCCGCCAATGTTCTCAAGCACTGCCATGATTCTTGCCTTCTTCGATTACTATTTTCAAGAAAACCGTAGAAGCTAGGTAATCTCCAAGGCTCCTTCTCATCAACTATCGTAAGATCAATAAAAATTCTACTAAATTTATTCAACTTTACAAGATCCTTATTCCTCCAAAGAAAAGCTATTCCACCTCCATTATTGACATGAGGTATATAGAAGATACCTTCAAAACTAATACGACACTTCACTCTATTAATGACCTCTCTACCTACTTTTATTTCCATTAAGAACACTATATCGGGCGTGTAAGAAGACACTAAGTCTTCTAACTCCTCAATTGAAGGGTCCATGCCTAAACCCCGATAATTCCAGCTCATAATCCTCAATGTACCAGGCGAGCTCTCTCAATGGAGCTCACTTTTCCATCAGGTAACTCACGGCCAGTCTTCTCGCTCAAACAACCATCAATCTCCATGCTACGTCTCCTCTTTAAATAAGTTATAGTGACTACATCATCCCCATCTTCTTCCATTCTAACCACAACCCGACTACTAGCCTCAATCAATTCCTTTCTTGGACATTCCACCCCTTTTTCTTTTAAAACTGAACCTGTGGGGACAAAACTACAACCATTTTCATCACGAAGCCACCGGTCCTCCTCTGTAATCATATCCTTATGTATACATGCACGTATTGACTCATCGTACATACTTTTTGGCGGGCTCTTCTCGACATAAACCAGTGGACACTATAATTTAGTATGCTAGAACATACCACATATGAGACACATGGACGGAAGCCGCTCGTATTGAAATTAAATGGTTACATAATTGCCCTCATTAATACATAGTCGTATGCTCCTCTTTATTGGTTTAGCCATATTCACCAAAACCCTAACCCTCAAATACTTCAGCCTTAAGATCTTAAAATTATTCTCATCTACTGCAATTAGATCGCCAGCGACCTTGCCAATCGCTTCACACACCTGCGTTAAGATATATCCAATAGGGACCCTAAACACTTGAGTCCACATCGGTACCTTATGCACTTCCACTAAAGCAGGGTCATCATGCAACTTCCTTGGAGCTGGGGCAAGCAATTTATTATTAAAATTCCATGGAGACCCTTCCCAAACTCTCTCGTAATCTTTCCGATGAAAAAAATAAAAAGGAATCTGTTAAAGGGACCGATGCACCTGATATTTACTCCAAGCATCGGATCCCACAGCTTTGAAATAGTTCTGCGGAATGCATTTTCATCAAATTCCTTTTTAGTGCAGAGAATCCCTGCGTAAAAGAATTCACTCTTTGGTGCAATCACTATCAGAACTTGTACTAGACTATCTAAGTTCTCTATATCTGTTTCTTATCTCCTCATCTATATCAGCGGGATCCATGGAGGAGCTACTTTCGATTACCGGAGACAATCAACGACGAACAATCAACAATCCTTGTCGGCGGTGCAAGACGACAAAACCCTAGGGTTTAGACGACAATTGTGCATTGGAGCACTATTTAAAGAAATTGTTAATTATACTTATAGTTAATAAAATTGAAGGAAATAAAATCTTTCTCCTTTGGGCAATTTCCAATACTTTTTATATTTTGTGCGGTACCAAATAGGTAAACTTCAAAAAAAGTACTGAATATGTGGTTTTACTCATTTGTAGAACGGAGTTTGAGAATTTTTTTATAAAATAGGGTATATAATTTCAAATGATTAGCAAAAAAAGAATTTCAATATTAAATTATGTCACGACAATGGGTAAACCTTATCTGTTTTAATCCGAAAATTTTTAAATTGATTAATAAAAATGCAACACACATAACTTTGGATATACATAAATAGCAAAATTATTATTTTAATTAAAATATAATGATAAACTATAAAAAATCATATAAAATGAAAAAAATGTCTGAAACTTACTCAAATCGTGATGTATAAGTTTTAACTAATAAGGTTAAATGACGGGTATGCTGAAATGATTAAAATATTTTTCGTAACATCACTATTCTAAACATCAAAATATTTTTAATCTTATTTTTGCAAATTTTTTGAAACCACAAACCCCATTTTGGAAAAAAAATTGTCAGATCTTGTTCTGCAAATGAGTGAAATCACAAGGTACTTTTTTAATGATTGCTCTTTTTTATCTGTCATTTTAGCTTTTTGATATTATTAATGCATTTTTCAACATGTTTTCATTAGATTAACCTCATATTAATTAGGAGAGAGATTATGAATTAATAAAATTATAAGTGGGTAATTAAGACGAAAGAAAATTTTGGTATAAAGAGTAAAAGATATATTAGTCATTTTAGTAATGCAATAAATGTTATTAGATTTGATGAAAATTCTAAAGTGACAAATAAAAAAAAGATGAATGAAGTATTATCCGGTTAGACTTTCCTATCAAAATCAATAAAAAAATTATTACATCATTTGAAATATCTATTTAGCCTTCATACCTCAAAAAATATTATTTTTCTTAATTAATAACTTATAATTTTATCAATATTTATTTTCTTTCTTAATTAATATAAAGGTAAATTAGATCGAAAATGGTAAAAAATATTGATAATCTAAACTAACAAATTAAAAAAAACTAATATAAAACCTAAATTAACACTTATTTTCTTAAAAAAATATTTGTGCAAATGCGCTTACATTAAATAAAAGGAAAATTTTTCACCCTCCCTAAATGTGGTGTGAACCTGAAATCTTTAGAGATTACAAATTCAGTGTTAATTAGAAAGTACCACCTTCACCATAGATGAATACCTATTTAAAACCAGCAAGAGTATATAATATATTAATCCCGCTTAAAATTATACATATAATATAGTTGAGCTAGTAAAGTAAAGGTTTGGCATGGATGGATGGATGGATGTGAGCCCCATATTTAGTTATTATATTTTAACATGTGATCCAGGGGTGAATATTTGTACGTATTATGTGATTACAGCTATTTCATTGCAAATTCAATCAACATCCGAGCATTTTTATATGCTGCAAATCAAACTAATCATTCTGTTTCGTATTCAGATGAGTGACAAGAACATGTTTTAAACTATAAATTTCTAATTATTCACTTTTTTTTTTATGGAGAATCTCTTTTATTGATCATTCGTCTGTCCATTTTTTAGTAACGAAATAAGTGATGAATAATGAGAAACAACAGTTTACCCCACCCCTATTTATAGGGGTAGAGAGAGTAAATGCCGGCAATTAATGGCAACAAATTCCAAAGCATTGGAAACACGCAAAAGCAGCTGGCTGTTGGCGGTCAAACTCCCATCTCAAAAAAATTCAAACATTTTTTCCCGCTCAAAACTTCAGTTGATAAGGGTGACCCTTACCAACGTAAACTCAAAGATCGATCATCATGCCTTCCGAAGAGACAGGCGCCACTTTAAGGCCCCTCCTCTATACAAAACTTAAGCCACTCGAACCCTAAAGAGTTCGAAACCTAAGAGGGGACATCTCTGGAAACAGAGACAAAATGCGATGACGCATTTTGTGTCCACAAGTCCGACGAACCTCCTAAGAAGCTTCTCGAATCCTAAAGAGTTCGAACGACCTGAGGGGGGGGCATATCTGGAAACAGAGACAAAATGCGACAATCATCTTAAATATCTCAAGATAGATCCGACCCGCCAAGAACATATAAGGTCGATGCTTGACCCAGAATAGTCTACCTTGACCAAGGGGGGGACATCTAATAGCAAGCACATAAAGCCCTAATACCAACAAGGCCCATGAAGCCTACTCAAGGAACTTGCCCACCAAGTCAAGAGAATTAGGGCACATGTCAATCATCTAGACATTCCTTAACCCCCAAGACCGGACACATGACAGTCATATATCGGAAACTACCCCCTATATAAGGAATAAGGGCACGCGTCCCCAGGTAATTGATACAAGTAACTTATCCCTTTTAGTAACATCTACGTCATCCCCCCAATCCACACTAACTTGAGCATCGGAGAGGCCACATCGGACACTCGAACTGGCCCTCTAACAAGCTATTGTCTGTGCAGGTTTCCCGATCTATGAGGCATTGAGCCGATCATGTGTCCCGAGTCCCACGACATCAGTAGGAAATTATCTCACCAATTCTCATCTTGGATATTCCAAACTCCTTTATATCATTTTGATGAAGTAACAAGGGGTTAGTCTTTTTCACTGTGTTCTTGTATTATCCATCTATATCAAATTTAATACGATATAATCTTTATCATGAAACATTATTTATTTAATCCTGCTCGAATAAAATGGTTTTATCCGGCTATATGCACACAAATATGAATTTAGAAAATCAAAGAGGCCTAAAAGTTAACCCCTTGGCAGCACATTTTCATTGTATCGTAAATAATGTTGACAAAGAAATTAAGTTTCAAATGAGTATAAATCCAATCAATTTTTATAAAGGCCAAAAGTTATCTTTATCCTTATATTTTTTAATACATAGACGGCTATCTGAATTTATACCTAAAAGTTTATTGTCTTTTTGAATTTTTAAAATAATCTCGTAGCTTCTTTAACTTTTAAAAAATGTACCATTTTACTCCCTAAACGTCACGTGTCAACTTTCGATTGGAGAGAGAAAGTTAAAAAAAATTACATCTTTAAAAAAGTCAAACCAACCAAAAACTAACACGTGATATTATAAAAGCAAAATAATTCATTTTTTAAAAATTGAAGGAGATACGTATCACTTTAAAAATTTTAAAAATAGTAAATATTTAAAGATAAATTCAGATAGCTGCTCAGACATTAGTCTAATTGAGGAGCCATGTTGATCAGAATAATGACATAATTATCCCCTGACTTCAAGGCTGCTATATACGATAGGAGTTCCAAATATTCTTATTAAGGAACAGTTTTGCATCTAATTTGATATTCCCCCATGTATATCTGTCCTTTTGAACCCAGGTATTAGTATTCATCGATATGCTAAACTGTACTTTAGGCAATTTCCAATACTTTTATTATTTCGCTAATTTATAAAATGAAGTTTAATTTTTTTTAAAGTATGTTACGTGATTTTAAATAATTAATAAAGAAAAGAATTTTAATATTAAATTAAGTCATAATAATAAATAATTTTATTTATTTTAATTCAAAAATTTTTAAATTGATTAATAAAAATGTAATATACGTGACTTTTGTTATACTTAAATAGTAAAATTATTTTTTTAATTAAAATATGATGATAAATTTTAAAAAATTATATAAAATAAAAAAAAATTTGAAACTTACTCAATTGTGATGTATAATTTTTTAACTAATAAGGTCAAATGATGTGAATATTTTTCGTAACATCACTATTCTGAAAAAATATATATATTTTTTATCCTATTTTTACAAATTTTTTGAAACCACAAACCTCATTTTGAAGAAAAAAAATCCGTTTTACAAATGAATGAAACCACAAGGTACTTTTTTAATGATTGCTCTTTTTTATCTGTCATTTTAGCTTTTTTATATTATTAATACATTTTTCATCATTTTTCATTAAATTACCTTCATATTAATTAGAGAGAAATTATGAATTAATAAAATTATAATGAGTAATTAAGACGAAAGAGAATTTTGGTATAAACAATAAAAGATAAATTAGCCGTTTTAATAATGCAATAAATATTTTATTAGTATTGATAAAAATTCTAAAGTAATAAATAAAAAAAGATAAATTAAGTATTATCCGGTTAGAGTTTTCTATCAAAATTGGTCCAAAAAAATTATTACATCATTGAATTATCTATTTTAGCCTTCATACCTCAAAAAATATTATTTTTTCTTAATTACCGACTTATAATTTTATTTTATTTTTAATTAATGTAAGAATAAATTAGAAAGAAAATAATAACAATTGTACTGATAATCAAAATAAAAAAAACCAATATAAATCCTAAATGAACAGTTTTTTTTCTTAAAAAAATTTGTGAAGATGCGCACCCCTACCCGAATGTGATTCAATCTTAGAATCTTTACAGGTCACAAGTTCAACTTTTTTTTGTAATATTTACAAGTATCCTCATTGAGATAATCTTATTTGAGGCTAAGTCATTGTTAAGGCTCATCACCCCTCCTAACAAGTGTATTTAATGGGATTCGAACCTTAAACACCTCCAACTTACACATCATATATTATCAACTGAGCTACACCTTCACTATAAATGCCTATTTGATATCATTAGAGGTAACACCTATTTAAAACCAGCAAGAGTATATAATATATTAATCCCGCTTAAAATTATACATATAATATAGTTGAGCTAGTAAAGTAAAGGTTTGGCATGGATGGATGGATGGATGGATGGATGTGAACCCCATATTTAGTTATTATATTTTAACATGTGATCCAGAGGTGAATATTTGTACGTATTATGTGATTACAGCTATTTCATTGCAAATCCAATCAACATCCGAGCATTTTTATATGCTGCAAATCAAACTAATCATTCTGTTTCGTAGTCAGATGAGTGAGGAGATTCTGTTTTAAACTATAAATTTCAGTATTTCACTAATTATTCACTTTTTTTAATGGAGAATCTCTTTTATTGATCATTCGTCTGTCCATTTTCTAGTAACGAAATGAGTGATGAATTTGCTCTTAAGCTTACCTTAAAAAGTCTGATATATGGAAATTTATATTTATACTTGTATCATTGTATTTTTACTCTATTTATAATCAACGGTAAGACGTTTGTTCGTCCAACAAATTTTAAATAGTTTAAATGTGCTCAATACAATATTATACATTAATTATATATATATTCTGATTCCTCTGTTTCGATCATGTGCTAGTTTAGGGCTTAAAGAGTCGGTATTTAAGTATTCAACTATTTTTTATATAATAACGGAAGAGTAGTTAATATTCATTGGTCCTTGTAAAGTCACAAAACTTGGCTATTTCAATAATAATAATAATAATAATAATTATTATTATTATTATTATTATTATTGTCGTTGTTTTTTCATAAGATATAGTTTTTTTATATACAAGTAAAATATTTAGATATCCCTGGTCCTAACTAGTTTTGCACAATAAGTGAAAACAATAATTATTTTAAATTAACCCAATATTACTGAAAGGTTTAAAATTCTAAAAGATTTCACATTCAATATAGGTTTTTAGTTGGCCTATATTAATGTGTATATAAACACAAATATATACATGAAGATGAATGTTGTTACACATCGGAATTGAAGAACATTGTAAAACTGCTTTTGGAAATATTTAATTCAGGTTCTATCTGCATTTACTTATATTGGAAATGTTTTATACTATAATTCCATGAGGATGAGTATTAAGTCGGTGTATTCTGCGGTGACTTTATTTTTTACTTTGCTCTTGTAAATTATTGGATTAAATTTCATACTACTTAAATGTTAAGAGTTGGATAACATTGCGAAAGTGCTTTTGCAAATATCAAAATATATTCTGCTTAAATGGACCACAAGTTTGTAGAATCAAGCTGCTGATTTTACTGAAATTCTTAGGTAATTATACTGACAAGAATCGTTACAAAATGTGCAAGTATGTTCTCTATTGTCTCAGGTCGTACTATAGTAATTAAGCTTTATAGGTACATAGGTATAGAAATTGAATATGTGTATAATAATAATAATAGAACAAAAATTAATGGAAATATATAAATGTGAGGGATATGGAGATTAGGACACCAACATTTATCCACGAATTTATCATCTTCAGTCCTGTCACGCACACAAAACAAATAGTATATTTTAGGACATTTAATGCAACATGTGCTTTCTATATATAATATTTTTGAAGTAGCCAAAACCTAATAACATGAAGGAAAAATTTAAATGAGTCTCGACATTTCACTATAGAAAAGTATCACTCCGTACAACCGCTGATTCATGTTCTATGTAGAAAATAAAGTGTGAAAATAATAGTAAAGTGAATATAGTGGAACATGTGTCAGTTGCTCTATAGAGTGACACTAAATATCGGGACCTGTATAAAACTCCTCATAACACAAGACATTTCATGCATGATCATAACTTCTAAAACTCAACATTACATTCACTTTCAATTTTCTAATATTAAGCATATATACAAGTTTTTTATTAACAAAAAAAACCAATTTTTCAATTTCATACTTGATTATGACTATTGGTGAAGCTAAAACAAAAAAAATAGACAATTTTACCTAGAAAAGAGAAATACTATCAAACGTTACATATATTTGTGTGTTCCATCTAAGGCCTATTCTCTTATACTATAATTTAATGTAGTTCAGTTTAATTCAGACTATTTCAGTTCAGTTCAGTTCAGTTCACTTTAATTTAGTTTAGTGCAGTCCATTTCAGCTATGCGAAGTTATACATTTATACAAGAATAAGTTTAGTTTAATTCAGTTTACTTTAATTCAATTCAATTCAATTTAACTTTTAAAAGTTGAAAAGAAATTTCCAAACACCGGACCAAGCTAACATTACAAAGTTACAAACATTTACTTTTTCAATAATTCAAAGTTAGTTTACCATCTTTTTGTAAAAAATATGGCATTAGTTAGATATTTCTTCAACTATTAAAATATTATATATGAGTTTCACCCTGAAAAAAAATATACCATTTCCACTCGAGTCTGGAGAACTTGGTGGTGGCGAGCCATTTGAACCCGAATTAGGAGGCGGAGGCAGTAGTGATGGAGGTGGAAGCAACCCCAAATCGGTGCAATCAGCTCCGAGAACGCCTGCCCAAAATTAAAATTGAAGGCTTGTCAAAGTATCATACTTGGCCTAATACATCGGGATTCGGGACCCATATAGTAGGCCTTAATTACTCATTTACCCTCTAAACTTTTCAGTCACCCTCTTGAATCTGTAAAAATGCACATGTTTGCCCATGAATGTTACATATCAACTTCTAGTTGCTTTGGCTTTTCAAAACCGTGAGTTTTTTATTTTTCCCTCTCAAACCAGAAGCTAACACGTGAGATTTAAAGACTATGATGTGCACTTCAAACAAGTTCAGAGAGTCATGTGAAACTTTGATCTGTAATTATGTTCATAAGGTAAATGAGCGTTTATAACCTAATATAGAAGGCCCCGCATGTATTAAACCACCTAGTTTAGGTAGAAACAGAGAACAAGTTATAACTATCTTACATGGTTGGAAACATGGTAATTGTGGATTACTTATCAAATTGGCAGCGCCTACATTGCACTCGCATATGTGTCTCGTTCCGTTTGGCTTGCAGCTCCCTTCTGCGCACCATACTAATCTACATGCTGTAATAACCTAATGTTACTCTACATTTTGTAATCAATACATTTTATACACCCTAAAAATATAATTTGAGTTCAAACGACCTTACAGTCAAAGTCACCTTAATTTGTTCTAAAACATATTGTCAAACTTGTGGTTATTTATAAGAAAAAAATCGTACTTACGGTCAGTGAAATTTAGTGGTGGCGCTGGTGGTGGGGGAGGGAGAGCGACCGGAGGAGGTGATGGTGGAGGAGACCCTTTTCCACATTGTAGATTTGTCGTGCCTACAAGTTTTACTGATCAATGACTTTGTTTAACACAACTATTTAATTTGTTGCAAAAAACAAAATTACTTGGTTGTTGATTCATGTCGTATCCAGATGAAATGTGTTATGTGCAAAGAGTAAATGAGAAAACGGAATGCCCACAAGATCAAAATTCAAAAATCAAACAAAAGACAATCCAACCAACAACAATGGAGAAAATAAAGATAAAGCCAATCAAACGACACAAACAATGAAAACCTCTTCGGTGTGAAGAATAAAACCTTTCAATGGAGTTTGTCCTTACTTTTTTATTGATATAGTTTAGGGAAAACAACTCAGAAGAGCCCTGTAAGAGTATATTATCCACCAACATCACCCACAATATATGAGAAGATTAATACAAGTGAGAAATCGCAACTGAACAACAAAGACCAACGAACTGCCACCTATAATCTACCTACTCCAAGTGACAGCAGCTATGAGCTATTTATAAAGCCTTAAACACAAGAAAAAAAAGTAGTTGTTTACACTTCGGTATCTCCAATAATGTCTTCTATTCAATTTCTGACACGTATTTTTTTTTCTTATTTTTTATTCTCTTTCACTCAAATGACCACATATCCAAAATTGAACGGAGAAATAAAAAATGGGGGCAGCTGATTTTTTTCCCTTGAACACCACTCTTTCAATAAGCAATCAACCATGCATTGTGAAAGAATGGTTTCCGATCTAAGTGTGATATATAATTCCATAGTGCATTACAAGAAAAAAGAGAAACAAACTTACAATTGGGTAACAGACAAGAAGGAAAGGTCAAAGGACCAACTTGAGACTTGGTCCAACCAGGAAAGCAATTACACTCAAAAAAGGGTATTGCCGAAGTCAAATTGCATGCTCCTTGCCCACAATACACTAAATCGCAGATCCCTCCATCTGTATAAATGCAAAGACACAAAAAAAATATCATCTCAAAATAGAATAAACCCAATAATCCAATGACTTAAAATACATATATACTGGATTGAAAGAATTCATGAACAGAATTGAGAATTTACCTTGTGAAGTGGGTGTAGGATAGCATGTGAGAAGGCAAAGCAGAAGAAATACTAAACTGTATCTTTCCATAGTTAGGGAAACTAAATAAAAGTTAGGTAATGACAGTTAAGTAAGCAATTACAAGGAAAAACTGTGTAAAATAAGAGATGAAAAGAAATTTGTTTGTTTTAGTTGAAATGGGGAGAGAGGTGCAACGGAGGAAAAGGGACAATTACATTGGAATTTAAGCCAAGAGACCAATATTTGATTTCGATATTGAGATTATCGTCAACGTCAGGAGGCTGCTTTTGAATCAGTTAACTCGAATATTATGGCTTTCTAGAAGGGAGGTCTTGATTTTCAAGTTCCAGTGAAATTACAAATTCATCGAGAAATGTCTCCTATAATTCATATCATGACAAGTTTGACGCTATTAATGTAATGTGGTCCATGCTTTAAGGGAACTCTTTTTCTTTTCTTGTTGGTTTAATCTTTAAAGACTGTTTAGACTTGTAAAAAAAATCTGCCTCATTTGAGCTAATGAAAAAGGAAAACATTATCTCATTGCGCCCGAATATTGATTCGAACCTGCGATCTCTAAAACTACGGTTTCAAGGCTCAACCACTAGACTAAGCCTTTAATTAAACACTTTAGGTCCTTTCATTTAGTTTACGTTGTCATACTGCAGCTGGTTTATCAATAGGTAGTAGGGGCACTTGAATTAACTCTTATCCACCTTTATTTAGTCCACCTTTATTTAGAGATGTAATCGTCTCTCTGATTGATTTGATGACATATATTCTTTGGTGTAAAAAAAGTAAACCATTAGCTTTTATTCATCAACATATCAATAATAATATTATTATGTTGAAAGAACATTATTAGACTATTGTGTGCAACATTTTATTTTAATGATATTTTTTAAAATGTGATTTACAAACCGGTTAGACTCCAATACAACTCCGGTTGACCCTTGAATCCTTGAAAAATATCAAATTGTTTGAAAATTTTGCATAAGCAGATTCCCTCCTACATGTAAACCCAAAATTTTTTGATCAATTCAAAATTATAATTTAGCCCCTCCTTTATCATTTTTTTAAATAATCCACCAATCAGATTCAACCGAGTTCCATTTATACTCAATTAGATTGCAAATATTGAATAGAATCAGAGAGAAACTTACAGATGCAAAGATTGCCCAGCTAAATAAGAGAACCTCGAAATAATCTGCTAATAACGATTAAAAACCCCGGGTTAATGAGACCAAATGAAGAAATTCAACTTCCAGGCATCCGAATTTAAACATTGTTTGATTTACTTAATTTTTTCTAAGCTGATCCAAATTCCGAAAACCACTTCTCATGCTTCTCGATATCGGCTTGAGAAACACTTCGCTGGACTTTCTGCAACGCTTCTTCGAAATCACACATAGCAACAGGATCCTTAGAAATTTCGTCTTTAGCCATGTTTTTTATCTCGTCTCGTGTCTTTCCAGCTATTTTACGCCTCATTCCATTTAGAGAAGCATCTCGACATACGTTTGTGAGATCATCTCCGCTGTAGCACTCTGTTCTCCGTGCCACTTCATCAATATCCACATCAGCAGCCACCTAAACATACAAGAACAATACAGTTTGATTATAAGCAGACACTACCTGAAGACTATGCAACAAAAAAAAACCATAGTTTACAGCATATAATTAGTCTGGTCAAATCATACCACAAACCAAGCATCTTTCTAGTTTGATCAATTGGCTCGTTTTCTTCATTATATAGATTGGATTTTAGAATACTGATTGAAACAAGCGCCACTTTGAAAACCAATGTCAAAATACAGACCAAGAATCTAAATGTTACCAAAAATAAATTACTGGGTGTGTAACACAAAAGAATACTCTTATCTTGATATTTGTTTAACCAAGAATCAAAATGAATATGATTATTCCAATTAATTATACACATAAATAGTCAACTTACCTCAACAGATTTCAAATTGATTCGAATAAGCTCCTTACGACTCTCAACATTCGGAAGTGGAATATAAATACGTTTTTCCAGCCTTCTCCTGCAGTACATTTACAATAAACATGATTAGCCTAAAGAGTAAAATTACAAACTGTAAATCATTTCCGGGCATAGACTATTACTAGGTCAGCAAGACTGAACTAGTAATATAAGCAAGACAAACCTTAATGCTTCATCAATGTCCCAAGGAAAATTAGTAGCTGCAAGGACCATCACAATTTTCCTACTCCCATCTTCATTTGTAGACGTATTGCTCACACCATCTACCTGAACAAGAAGTTCGGACTTGACCCTTCTAGAAGATTCATGCTCCCCTGAAGCCCTGATGAGGGAGAAACAGATAAATAAATGAGATAATAACTAAGTTTTAATTCTTACCCTCTAGCATTGCAAATAGATAACCTCTCCCTCTACACTCACTTTCTATTTGTTATAAGTCATACCTGCTACCGCTTATTCCCTTCACAAGTAGATATAAAAAAGAAGACTAAGTTCTAATTCTTACCCTCTCGCATTGCAAAGAGAATCAATCTCGTCAATGAAAATAGTGCTAGGTGCATAAGCTCGCGCAAGATCAAACAAACACCGCACCATGCGCTCACTCTCTCCACGCCACTTGGAAGCCAATGTAGCAGACGAGACATTGAAAAATGTGGTCCCACACTCAGTAGCAACAGCTTTAGCAAGCAGTGTCTTTCCAGTACCGGGAGGGCCAAACATTAGGACACCCTTCCATGGTCTCCTGATTCCCTGCTCACCTCAAAAGATATGAAATTCAAATTAAAGCACCAGTTAGAATGAGAAGTACAGATATAATACAGTTCCAACTGATTCAAAGTTTACCTGGAAGTATTCTGGCATCCACAATGGAAGTACGACAGCTTCTTCTAGAAGTCTTTTTGCTTCGCTAAGACCCGCAACATCTTCCCATCTAACTCCAGGAGTTGTTTCCAAAACATCTCTTTCAAGCATAGCTGCCAAGTCAGCATCAGGTCCTTCATATTGAGCCTTCTTGGACTTTCCATCTTCAGCATCACCATTCTACACTCCATTTGCACAATGACTCCAATTAGAAATAAAAGTCCATGAATGTAAATTAGATAGTAATATGACTCCAATTAGAAATAGAAGTCTATGGATGTAAATTAGATAGTAATAGTACAAATGGCATCAAATACATGTTTACCCGCCTCAACTTGGCAAGTTTTGACAAGTGCCGCCCTCAACTCATGCATGTCCCTACTAACCCCCTTAACTTGGCAAAAATGTCCGGATAGTCAAAGAAATAAAACACAAAAGTCCACAATGAGGCAAAAGATGGCTCTAAATTAGAAGGCCAACAAAAAGAAAAGCTGACAATTAAAAGGTTGGCTATGTATGCAGTTGCAACTACATTGATGGACGGTGGCATGCAACTTAATTAGTTGCAAGACTTTTTTCTTTTGTTCCTTTCCTCACCAATTTTACTATAAATAGAAGCAACTCCCAAGGCAAAATGCATCAGAAAATAAGGAGAGAAGTAAGTATAGAAAGTGCTTAACAAATTAATAGATAGGAAGTTCAAAAGAGGGTCTAGCAAAAATTAAGCTCAATATTTTTTGCGCTTTTGATTACGTCTATTACGGGGTTCTCTCTGGAATATTGGGTGTGAGGTGTGAGTGCTTGTAAATACTTTGTAACTTTCTCCATAAATAAAGTTCGCAACAGCTCCGGAGAGGTAGGCATCATTGGCCGAACTCCGTCAACAAATATTGTCTTATTTTTCCGCAAGTTATTTTTCGCATTTCCATTAATCTGGAAGGAAGGGAAATTCCGCAATTTTTTCCCAACAACTGGTACCAGAGCCAAGGCTATTTCTTAGTATGCTCTGTGGTTGCAGCTTAGCCTGAACTTCCACAACAGAACAGATTATTTTGGTAGTCCAGATTTGAGTGGAAGAGATGGTCGCAGACGAAGGAAAAGTGAAAATTCAGAAGTTCGACGGTTCGGACTTTGGCTTTTGGAAAATGCAGATTGAAGACTATCTGTATCAGAAAAAGCTGCATCAACCTCTCTCGAGGACAAAACCCGGGGGCATGAAGGATGATGAATGGAAACTTCTCGACAGACAAGCCCTTGGAGTTGTTCGGTTGACATTATCCCGAAATGTTGCTTTCAACATAGCCAAGGAAAAGACCACGGCGGGTCTAATGGAGGCTCTTGCTAATGTTTATGAAAAGCCTTTGGCCGCTAATAAAGTTCATTTAATGAGGCGACTATTCAATTTACGAATGGCAGAAGGGGCATCGGTGGCCCAACATCTGAATGAACTCAACACAGTCACAACCATGCTGAGTTCGGTGGAAATTGAATTTGATGCTGAAGTTCGAGCTTTAATTCTCTTGTCATCTCTACCAAACAACTGGAATACTACTGTTACGGTAGTCAGGAGTTCGTAAAGCAAAACAAAAATAAAGTTTGACGATGTTCGGGATTTGTTGCTGAGTGAAGAAATTCAGCAGAGAGAATTAGGGAAAGCATCAACACCTTCAGCTCTAAACACCGAGTCTAGAGGGAGAACTTTAGACAGAAGTTCAGATTCCAGCAGATCAAAATCCAGAAGGGGCAAATCTAAATCTAAGAAAGATTTGAAACGTTACAACTACGGCAACAAAGGTCACTTTAAGAAGGAATCTGCAAACGTGGCCGAGGAAGCAGGCGATGCTATGATTCTAAGCATCAATAGTCCAATTGAATCTTGGATATTGGATTCAGGGGCATCTTTTCACGCTACCCCATGTCGTGAAATCATGGAGAACTATGTCAGTGGTGATTTCGAAAAGGTTCATCTCGCTGATGATGAAACCTTAAAGATCGTGGGAAAGGGCGATATTCGAATGAAGCTGCCAAATGGGACTGCCTGGAAGCTACATGAAGTAAGACGTATTCCTGGTCTCAAAAGGAATTTGATCCCTGTAGGGAAGCTTGATGAAGAAGGTTACAGTACAACCTTCACAGGTTGTGAATGGAAGATTACAAAAGGAGCACTCATTCTTGCTCGTGGTAAGAAGACCGGCACTCTCTATGTCACCTCAAACAAGGAGAACATCATTGCAGTAGCAAATGCCGAATCAGACCTATGGCACCAAAGGCTTGGCCATATGAGCGAGACAGGGATCAAAACACTTCTATCAAAAGGAAAGTTGCCAAAACTGAAAAGTGTTGACTTAAGCCTATGTGAAGATTGCATCTTTGGGAAACAAAAGAAAGTCAGTTTCACAAAGACTGTCAAGATACCGAAGGCAGAAAAGTTAGAGTTGGTTCATACTGATGTGTGGGGACCATCTCCAGTTCAATCTCTGGCAGGCTCGTATTATTACGTCACCTTCATTGATGATTCAACAAGGTGTGGGTATATTTCTTGAAGAAGAAATCAGAAGTATTTGATATGTTCAGAAAATTGAAGGCCATGGTGGAAAATGAAACTGGCCTAAAAGTTAAACAATTGAGGTCAGACAATGGAGGAGAATACGGAGGTAAAAGGTTCAGAGATTTCTGCGCAGACAACGGAATTAAGATGGAGAAAACAGTTCCCATGACACCGCAACAAAATGGCGTAGCTGAGCGCATGAATAGAACTCTGAATGAACGTGCTAGAAGCATGAGGATACACGCTGGTTTGCCCAAGATGTTATGGGCTGAAGCTATCAACACCGCAGCTTGCTTGATCAATCGTGGACCTTCAGTACCTTTGGATGGAGAAACACCAGAGGAAGTTTGGAGTGGAAAAGAGATAAATCTTTCACACTTAAGAGTGTTTGGTTGTACTTCTTATGTGCATATTGATTCTACTCAAAGAAGCAAGCTTGATGCCAAGTCTAACAAATGTGTCTTTGTTGGATATGGTGGTGATGAATTCGGCTACCGGTTTTGGGACTATGAGAATCGGAAGATCATCAGAAGCAAGGATGTCATATTCAATGAGAATGTGATGTACAAGGACAGGCTAACAGCGGAATCAAACAGCTCCAAACTAGAAGCTGAAAGTAAGGAATTCGCTGAGTTCGAGGAGATACCTGAAAACGAAGATCAGAATACTCCTGAAGCAGTTGAAGATGAACCAAGAACGCCGGAACTAAGGCGCTCTTCTAGAACTTCTAGGCCACCACAGGTCTACTCACCTTCTATGTATTACTTGTTAACCGACAATGGAGAGCCAGAGAGCTACAAAGAAGCAATGCAAGTGGAGGATTCAGTCAAGTGCGAGTCTGCCATGAAAGATGAGATGGGGTCTCTCATGTCAAATCAGACTTGGGAATTAGCTGAACTAGCACAAGGAAAGAAGGCACTCCACAACAAGTGGATTTTCTGAATCAAAGAAGAACATGACGGTAGTAAACGCTACAAAGCAAGGTTGGTGGTGAAAGGCTTTCAGCAAAAGTAAGGTGTTGATTAAACAGAAATTTTCTCTCCAGTTGTGAAACTTACAACAATCAGACGGGTGTTGAAAATTGTAGCCGCGGAGAATTTACATCTTGAACAGTTAGATGTAAAAACAGCATTCCTTCATGGTGAAATGGAGGAGGAGATTTACATGAAGCAACCAGAAGGCTTCATTAAAGCAAGCAAGGAAAACTTGGTGTGCAAGTTAAAGAAGAGCTTGTATGGATTGAAACAAGCTCCTCGACAATGGTATCGCAAATTTGATAGCTTCATGGATAGCAGTGGATTCACAAGATGTCAAGCGGATCATTGTTGCTACATCAAGAAGTTTGACAAAAGCTTCATTATTTTGTTATTATATGTTGATGACATGCTCGTTGCGGGTACAGACATGCAAGAGATTCAAAATTTGAAGTTGACTTTATCGAAACATTTTGCAATGAAAGATCTGGGTGCTGCAAAACAGATTCTTGGGATAAGGATCAAGAGAGACTTGAATTCAGGAACTCTGATGTTATCACAGGCCGAGTACATTAAAAGGGTACTTGCCAGATTCAACATGCAAGATGCTAAAGCAGTGAGCACGCCCTTAGGTGCTCATTTCAGACTTTCAAAAGAACAGTCACCAAAGACGGAGGAGGAACGTGCACATATGGCAAAAGTGCCTTATGCCTCAGCAATTGGAAGTCTAATGTATGCCATGGTTTGTACCAGACCAGATATTGCTCAAGCAGTGGGAGCTGTTAGCCGGTACATGAATAACCCCGGCAAAGCACATTGGAAAGCAGTCAAATGGATCCTTAGATATCTACGATGCAGCACATACAAGGCATTATGTTTTCAAGGTGGAGATACGACACTAGCAGGCTATGTAGATGCTGACTTAGCTGGAAATGTTGATGTCAGAAAGAGCACTACAGGGTATGTTTGTACTCTAGGAGGTACTGCAGTTACCTAGGTTTCCCAATTACAGAAGATAATTGCTCTCTCTACAACTGAAGCAGAATGTCGCTGTTACGGAGGCTAGCAAGGACATGGTTTGGCTACAAAGTTTCTAGGAGAAACTGGGCAAGAAACAAGAAAACAATGTCTTGTATTGCGACAGTCAAAGTACCATCCACCTAGCAAAGAATCCATCGTTTCATGCTAGAACGAAGCACATACAGTTACGACATCATTTCATTAGGTCATTACTGGAAGATGGAGTTCTGAAACTTGAGAAGATCAGTGGAGCTCAAAATCCAGCAGACATGTTGACAAAGACGATGACGACTGACAAACTGAAGCTGTGTTTAGCTTCAGTGGGCCTGCAGTAAATGCGGATCGAAGGAAGAGCTGTTGCAAGATTTTATGGTGTGAAGACAGATTGGAATCAGTCTTCAAGTGGGAGATTGTCAGAATAGTCAAAGAAATAAAACACAAAAGTCCACAATGAGGCAAAGGATGGCTGTAAATTAAAAGGCCAACAAAAAGAAAAGCTGACAATTAAAAGGTTGGCTATGCAGTTGCAACAACATTGATGGACGGTGGCATGCAACTAAAGTGCTTAAGAAATTAATTGAGAGGAAGTTCAAAACAGGTCTAGCAAAAATTAAGCTCAATAATTTTTGTGCTTTTGATTACGTCTATTACGGGGTTCTCTTTGGGATATTGGGTGTGAGGTGTGAGTGCTTGTAAACACTTTGTAACTTTCACCACAAATAAAGTCCGCAACAGCTCCGGAGAGGTAGGCATCATTGGCCGAACTCCGTCAACAAATATTGTCTTATCTTTCTGCAAGTTATTTTTCGCATTCCCATTAATCTGGAAGGGAAATTCCGCAATTTTTTCCCAACAAAAAAGGCACTCACGAGCCCTTGGATGCCACATGTCAGCTTCTGGTTGGAGTGGGAAAAATCAGAAAAATGACATCTTTGAATCGTCAAACTAACAAGAACCTAAAACGTGGCATCCAAGGGGCTCACGAGCGATTTTTGCCAAGTTGAGGGACTACAGGGAACACGTGAAACACATGGAAAAAGTTGTCAAGTTCACGGAGCTAAACATGTATTATACCATCTACTTACTAACAAATATTTAGTCAAGCATCAGGTTTAGTAGAACATGGCACATCAACAAAATTCAGTCCACACGTCATAAAATTTTTGGGGAACCAAAACCGTGTTAGACATCCTAGACAGATTGGCAAACTTAGGCAGCAGTTCTGTGAAGTTTTCAGGCATCCTCCAAAAGATAACCAATCATAGGTTGCATCTGTGTTGGAGGAGGATAAGGCATAACCAGCTACAGGCTCCTAGGATATGAATATATAAAAAAAATAATAATAAAGCAAAATATACCAATATTATATTTACTCACACTTACAGCTGAATCTCCTTTGCAAGATTTTCCTGTACCAGTGCTTTTCTTTCCAGTAGTTGAGGCTCGAACCCCCGAGTTAACCTTGCTTGAAACGCCACCCCTTGCTGTTCGGCCAGTTCTTGTTGAACCACCCCGACCAACCCAACCTCCGTCCTGGGGAGATTTCCTCATGCCCACTTGACCAGCCCTACCAGGTCTCCTACTTGTAGTGTCTCGACTTAGAGGCCTCCAAACATCAGGATCATGATCATCAAAGGGAGACCCGGAAGAAGTAGGATATTCGTCTAAAGGTTGGAAAACAAAGGATGATTTTGCATTTATTGGCGGTGATGCAGCTCGCCGGCGGCCTGTGGGAGTTTCCTTAAATGCCCTTCTCTCAGCATCTAATGCCTTTACAATTTCTACCTCCTCTGAAATGGATTTTTTGGCATTCATCCATTTTGTACGGGTTAAAGGATCGTCGAGGGTGTTTAGGTGCCTAAAACAAGAGAGTAATTGCAAGCTCTGATATCATGGATTCAAGCAAGAAGCTATTACTCAAATACTATAATATTGCCTCATACAACACTCCGGATTAACACATAGTTGTCAAGGCGCAAGGCACAGCCTAGGCGCCAGTGGGCTAGGCGCGCCTGAGGTACGCTAGGCGCAGAAAATTTGCAAAAAATATTTTCTTGAAAAGTGAAGTTAAATGCAATAACAATACTAGAAAAAGAACCAAGAGAATTTTTAGATGTACATATGTATATAAAATTTACATATTGCATTAGGAATATTAACCTTTGAGTTAATCTAGCTTTAATAGAAATTGAATTAGGAATATCTAGCCTTGAATTATTGTTAAAACTCTTAAAAATATATGGACAACACATATTAAAGTAAGTTAAAACCTTGAAAAATAAAAGTGTCTTTGAGGCGTGCCTGAGGCGCGCGCCCGTGGTACGCTACCCAAAAGCGCGCTTTAAGTGCTAGGCATTTGAGGCGACTTACCTGGCTCCTCCAAGCTTCTTAGGCGGTGTATTGTGGCAAAGGTGTGCGCCTAGGTGTGTAAGGCGAAAGGCGCAAGGCGAACCGCAGAAGGCGGATATGGCGCAGATAACTGAATTTTTAGGGTTTTATTTTAAATTAGGTTAATAGTGATTGACATCTATTAAAACTCTAATGCCCGCCAACTACTTTTAGTTTTCCTGTTTGGCTATTTAGTAATTAAAACCTATTGAAATCTCATTTATTTATTCCTAATTACCTTCATGCACAAGCACAGATCTGAACTACTGCAAAAAATTCTACAATTCTTTATTTTCAACTTTCCTTGCTTTACCGATATTATTGTTGACTTAAGCAGTTTACTTATTGCTTACAATTTTCAACCTTTATTCCTGATTTGGGTCTAGTAAAAGTTTCAGCTCAACTAACTAGACAATGTTTTTAAGGATTTAACTAGCATAAAAAAAATAGGCATTTAGAGATCAGCTCAATTTTCACCATCCCTAATTCCACTGTGAAGGTCTAATTCAAACCTCAACTTGTGCCAACTTTCACCACAGTTTTGCATGTTTAACAAATAGAGAAGATGTAGGATCAAATTCGTTGATCTTGATGATTCTGATGATTGATAATTTATATTTTAGATTGATAGGAATAAGTTTTATGAGTAAAATTTGAATTCTTGAATTTCCTTTAATTATGTTTTGGATTGATAGGAATTAGTTTTATGGTTATAAACTTTGAATTATTGAATTTCCTTTAAGTGAAGTGAAAAACTTTTTATTTTATATTTTTTTAAGTTCATGCACCTAGCGTGCGCCTTTTTGTGCGCCTTCGCCTTTGCCTCGCGCCCACCCTGTCGCCTTGGGTGCGCCTAGCGCATTAACTACTATGACGCTTCCTCGCTTGAGGAATGGCGAGGTGCAGGACTGTGAGCCTTGCGTAAGGCGCGCCTTTAACAACTATGGATTAACATATGAAACGAATAGACCTACTGCAATTTTAGGCACTGATATGTCTTTACTTATGTGTAAAATAGCAACAACTGCTATGGCACTGTGTGTTTAAAAATCATTTATCTAGGGGTACAAATATAAACTGCATCATAGTTATCAAACAGCTCCGAGCAAAAGCTTGAACAAATATACCCACCTGGATCTGGATGGATGCCTAAATCTAGATGGGAAATGATAATATAACATAGAAAACCCTGGAGAGCATACATTCACTTGAATTCAAGGGGAAATTTTTGGGTTTCTATCAAATTCCTAATAAGGTCAGTGGATATTCTTCCATGAACAGCAAAGAACAGTTTTCCCAGAAAACTGGTTGCTAATTCATTTTGTGAAGGGAAATTTTTTTCAACTCAAAACAAACAAATCCAAGGAAAAGGAAAATTTCCGATTTCTCGAATCTCATCCAACCAAATTCAAAAGAAATCAAATGGAACAGAAAAGCAACCTATCCAGTTCAAAAGAAAAAAAGCTTTAAAGGAACAAATTTAGAAGGAAAAGATTGAGTTACTTGTTGATCTGAGCAATGGCGCCATCGAAGAAGATAACAGAAGAGTCATAGAGACCTTCAAGAGCATACTCACGAGCCAATTTCAAGTGATCTTGTAATCCAGAGAGAGAAGTTCCCACCATTTTCGCTCTTTCACTTCCCAATCTCAGAATCTAGGGTTCATAACCCCCTCACTGGAATTATTCTCTCCCTCAAAGAGATTGGCTTTTCACGGTAGATAGTTCCGGTTGGCCGGGCACTTAGACGGCGACGTTTAATCAATTTTTAGGAACCAGTGGAGTGGAAACAGTATATCTGACAGGATTGTGCTTTGTATGTAGCCTCTATTTGGACTCTCAGATGTCTAGCTGGTGAATCGGTACGACGGCGTTCAAGAGGTGCAGAAGTGCAGATTGCAATGGATTTTCCTTTCATCCAAACTACAAAATATCATGTTGTACTGCCTAAATTCTTTTATTTTTAAATTTATTAGATTTATATTAGATTTAAATACAATAAAAATATATTTAAATAGAATACTTACTTGAATTTAGATTTGACTTATTTATATAAAATTTAATTATTTTACATAATTTATTTTGATTTATTTATATTATATTTATTTTCTTTATTTTTTATAAATTTTTAAGACTTTTCAATTTTTTATGAAATCAATCTCTGAAGCGTATTTTTACATTTTTGAGTCATTTCAATAATATTTTCTGAAAATTTCTTTCACTACATTTATTTTCTTTACTTTTCAAATTTTTCATAATTTTTTTAGAGTTTTCAATTTTTAATGAAACCGGTCCCTGAAATATATTTTTACATTTTCGAGCCCTTCAAAAAATATTTTTTGAAAATTTCTTGCACCACAATTATTTTCTCTATTTTCCGGATTTTTCATAATTTTTTAGGATTTTTTCAATTTTTTATGAAATCGGTCCCGGAAACGCATTTTCACATTTTCGAGCCATTCCAAAAACATTTTTTAAAAATTTCTTACACCACATTTATTTTCTCTATTTTCTGGATATTTTATAATTTTTTCAATTTTTCACGAAATCGGTCCCTGAAACGTATTTTCACATTTTCGGGCTATTCCAAAAACATTTTCTGAAAATTTCTTGCACCATATTTATTTTCTATATTTTTCATAATTTTTTGAGATTTTTTAATTTTTTACGAAACCGGTCCCTAAAACGTATTTTCACATTTTCGGGCCACTCGAAAAACATTTTCTGAAAATTTCTTGCACCACATTTATTTTCTTTATTTTACGGATTTTCCATAATTTTTTGGATTTTTTTTATTTTTTACGAAACTAGTCCCTGAAAAGTATTTTCACATTTCCGAGCCATTCCAAAAATATTTTTTGAAAATTTGTTGCACCACATGTATTTTCTTTACTTTACGAATTTTGCATAATTGTTTGGGATTTTTTTATTTTTTACGAAAATGGTCCCTGAAACGTATTTTCACATTTCCGAGTCATTCCAAAAAATTGTTTTTGAAAATTGCTTGCAACACATTTATTTTCTTTATTTTATGGCTTTTCCATAATTTTGGGGGATTTTTTAATTTTTTACGAAACCGGTCCCTAAAACGTATTTTCACATTTTCGAGCCATTCTAAAAATATTTTTTGAAAATTTCTTGCACCACATTTATTTTCTTTATTTTTCGGATTTTCAATAATTTTTTGGGATTTTTTAATTTCTTACGAAATCGGTCTCTGAAACGTATTTCCACATTTCAGAGCCATTTCAGAAACATTTTCTGAAAATTTCTTGCACCACATTTATTTTCTTTATTTTTTGGGATTTTCATAATTTTTTACGTCATCGATCCATGAAACGTATTGTCACATTTCAGAGTCATTCCATAAACATTTTCTAAAAATTTCTTGCACCAGATTTATTTTCTTTATTTTTCGGATTTTCCAAAAATTTTAAGAGTTTTCCATTTTTTACGAAACCGGGCCCCGGAACGTATTTTCGCATTTCTGGTCTCTTCCAAAAATATTTTCTGAAAATTTCTTGTACCACATTTTTTTTTGGATTTTCCATAATTTTTTAGGATTTTTTAATTTTTTACGAAACCGAGCATCGGAACGTATTTTCACATTTGGGATAGAACTTGGGTATACCAACACTGATTTTGTTTAAATAGAGATATTTAAACGTGAGCTAAAATTTATTATTGAATACAATAGAAACATTTAAACATGGGCTAATCAGGAATCATTTGGTCAACACAGCTCATTTACATCATTTGGGCTAAAAATTTAAAATCCATTTGTAATCCATATCCAAATCCATATCCTAAGATATGGATAAGGATATAAAAATTTCAAATCCATTGGATATGGAGCGGATATGGATTTGTCCATTAAAAATGGATTTTGAATGGATTTGTCCATTAAAAATGGATTTTGAATGGATTTATTCATATCCGCTCGATATCCAATCCATTGCCATCGCTATTCAGAAGATTAGGATTTGGGTCGTTGATGGGTATCTTGAAATGAAATTGGAACTGCAATTGGTTAGATGGGAAATTATAGGTGCTTTAGGTGGAAAAAAGAAACTTGGCTACTTTTATCACTTGACGGCTTTAACTTAAAGATTTTTTACCAACTCCCTGGTAAGAGTGTTCATGGTAACTCCATCAATGTCACGTGTCACCTTCTGATTGGATGGAGGAAAATAAAAAATTTGACATCTTTGAAAAGTCAAACTAAACATAAGGTGACACGTGACACTGAGGGGGATGCAGTGAACATTTTTGCCAAATTCAAAGGTTGGTAAAGACATTTGTAAGTTGGAGTCGCCCAATAATAAAAGTTGTTAAATTAAGAAGGCCAAGTATGTGTTAAGGCTGTAAATTTTGATAAGCTCAAATTTTAAACACTTTTAGCCATGTCAAGTTATTGAAATGGGGAGGGTTTGTTAGCCGTTGGATGTCTAAGGTGAAAAGTAGCTAAGAAGCTTTGATTAATCTCTGAGTTTTCGATACAGAGAAAATTGATTCATACTAGAAAAAATATCTACATCAATAGTTTTTATACTAGGATTACAGTGATCTTGCTAACACAGGATTCATTCCAAGAGTTGGTTATGAATTCCGTTACAGATGCCAGCTAAGCAATGCGAGATCTTATCCCATGTGGCTTGTTGTATCCTATACTTGGTGTTGACTTTGGAAGACCAGTTTCAGATTAAAGCTGCATTTCAACATCTCCCCTTGATTTGCAATTGGGTTAAGTTGGAGTAGATTCATCTTGTGCATAATGGTACCATGTACTGATGACTTTTTGGCTTAGTAAGTAAGTCTGCCAACTGTAATGTAGTTGACACATATGTGACACCAATAAGCCTTCTGCAACATGTTCCCTAACAAAATGGATGTCCAGCCCCACATATTTCATTTGTTCATGCAAAAATGGATTTTTTGCTAAGGAAATGGTTGCTTGACTATCGCATTTTAGTGCAATAGGTAACTTTACTTCTACTGGCAGGTACTTCATCAAGTAAATGAGCCATTTCACCTCATAACAAGTATTAGTCAAACTTCTATACTCAGCCTCAGCTGAAGATTTGCTCACTACATATTGCTTCTTGGTTTTCCATGAAACTAGTAAGTTCCCTAGAAACAAGCAAAACCCTGTGAGTGATCCCCTTGTTATTTTACAACATCCCCAATCTGAATCACAGAACCCAGAGAGAACTAGCCCAGTGTCAGCTGGATAAAATAGTCTATAAAACCTTGTTCCTTACAAGTACCTAAGTGCCCTTTTAGCTTCCCTCATGTGATGCTCATAAGGTACCTGTTGAGTACAGTATGAGATGTTAAGCCTTCTGAAGTTTTAAGTAAAGTAATCTACCCACCAACCTTCTGTATGGTTCAGGGTTTGCCGTGGCTATCCCTAATATAGTTAACTTGTTATTCATGTCAAATGGGCTATTTACAAGTGAGCAATCTTGCATCCTTACATCTTCTATCAGATATGTGATATACTTAATTTGTGAGAGTACCTTCTGTGTTTTGACATACTTCTATGCCTAAGAAGTATTTGGCCAAGCCAAGATCTTTGACTGTGAACAAAGAGTATAGATAGTTATTTACTCCAACTGTTTCTTTGTCATATGAACTCATTATGAGGATATCATCCACATAAATCAAAATTGAAATGAAGTCCCCCCTTTCTGTTTTCTTTGTGAACAAGCAGTGGTCACTCTATGATCTGTCAAATCCATAAAGCAGCAGCTTGTCAGAAATCTCCTTGTGCCACTGTTTCCTTGCTTGCTTTAAACCATATAATGATTTAATGAGCTTGCAAACTTGCCCATTTTTTGCTTTAGTATATCCTTCTAGTGGCTGTAAGAATATATCTTCCTCTAGAAACCCATGGCAGTAAGCATTGTTCACATCTACTAGATGAACACGCCATCCCCTTGCTGCCCCAATAGCCAAGAATAACCTTATTATGGCTACTTTGGCAACTGAGCTAAAAGAATCTTTATAATCCACCCCTAAAGGTTTGGTTATATCCTTTGGCTACTAGCCTTACTTTATATCTGTGCACCTCCCCATTTGCCAAGAACTCGATCTTACAAACCCATTTGCTAGCTAAAGCCTTCTTCCCTGGTAGTAGTGAACACAATTCCGAGATCTTGTTCTCTTCCAAGGCTTCTAGCTCCTTGTTCATTGCTTGTATCCACTTTGGATCCAAAATAGCTTCCCTGTAATTTCTTATCTCTTTCACTTCTGATATTTTACTAAGGAATGTTGAATGCTCTGTTGATGTTATCTGTGTAACATAGTCATTTAGCCAAAATGGAGCATTCCTTGCTATTGTTGACTTTTTAGGTGGAATAGTCTCCTGCCTTGCTCTTCCTGTTTCTTGCGCATTTGCAGTTCTTGGCCCAGTGTCATCTATGGAATTCACATAGTCTGGTGAATAAGGAAATACCACATTCTCTAGGAATTTGACATCCCTGGAAACTACCACTCTTTTTTGCTTTTGATGAAACACTTTGTATACTTTTTGAGCATGTGAGAAACCCAAAAAGATGCTTTTGGTTGCCCTTGGAGCTAGTTTATCTCTTACTAGCAATATCTTGTAAAAACACAATGAGCCAACTACTTGAAATCTGTTTAATCAAGTCTCCTTCCATTGAATGTCTCATAAGGGGTTTGTCATTATAGGATTTTAGATGGCAAGGTGTTGATGATGTTGGTGGCATACATCACTACTTCTCCCCAAAAGTGTGTTGGTAGGTGAGCAGTGATTATGATGGCCCTTGTAATCTCAAGCAAGTGCTTGTGTTTCGTCTCTACTACCCCATTTTATTGTGGGGTGTAGCAGCAAGTCTTTTGGTGTACTATCCCTTTGTTGCATAGTAACCTTTGGCATTGTGAACTCACAAACTCACCACCATTGTCACTGCAAATTACCTTGACAGTTGCTCCATACTGCATAACTGCCAAGTTCAGGAAATTCTTTAGAGCAATCACTACATAACTATTTTTCTTCAACAAATACAGCCATGTAACTCTAGTAAAATCATCCACTATTGTAAGAAATGTTGGATATGATGTATGCCCTTAAGGCAATTAGGGCGATATATCTTGATTATGTAATAGTACGAATAATTTGTTTAATCAATAAAGGCATTTAATCTTTTGTTTATATCAATATATATATATATATTAAAGCTGGTTAAATATATATTCATTGATGTATGTAAAAGTCCTTGACATATCATAGCATAAAGTCAGAGAAATTATAGTTGGACTATATTTGGTGGAATCTGCTTCATGTGTAATTATGATTATGTCTAAACTATCCCTAGTCATAGTTTCATCAAGAAAGGATATTGATGAAACGGAAAGACTAGCATGGGGTCAACTTTCTTGGAAAGGTACCAAGAAGTTAATCTTCTAAAGACTGAAGGTGGTGCCTTAAGTTTGACACATGGATATATCTGGGAGATATATTAGAGACCGTAGCAAGATAAACACTTGGTGTATATATCAATGTGTTAGTGTTTATCTTCATGCAATAAGCTTTGCGAATGTCCTCATACTTGAGATGCTAGCTACCTTATATGGTACTATTGTTATACTTTGGGTCATTACTATGCACTCATTAATTTAGGGTGCTACGGGTGATTACGGGTATAGTGATGACATCACGTTGGTAGGCTGAGTAGTCGAAAAGAATCCATCGCTCCGGATATATTAAGGAGTTGTACCTGGCCACTTGTTGAAGTGATGATTGCCATAAACCTTTGATCAGAGTATGTGTTTGATAGAAATGGTTCCTATTCAAACACACTATGGTAAAAGGCAATATACTTCGATAACAAGTAAACTACTGGGATAGCTTGGAGCAATCTCGCTATTAGTGGGTTAACACTTTACCCAAACCCTATAAACCAGATGGTACTAATATTAAAGAATGGAAGGAATTTATCGCACTGGATGACTATTGCATTAACCGGGATTAAGTCATAAGCATAAATGACGTTCCGAGTAATGGGGGATAGTAGACCCTTTCTAGAGGCGTACTACAGTCGTTTAAGGTAATCGAGTTCTATTCATGGTCTAGAGCATCGAGCCAATGGTTCCATTACAACAAGGGTTGGTTAAGCCTTAACAGCTCAATACTACAGGATCCTATAAGGTCACACCCATTGGACCTTCATCGGACTAAGTAAAGAACTAATAGATTTATTCTATTCAAAATATATAACTTAAATAATAATTGGATTATTATTTGATAGGTTAAAATTGATTAGATCAATTTTGGATAAACTAAAGTATCTATTTTGACTGGTAACTAATTAATTAGAGTCATAAATAAATTATAATTGATTAGATCAATTTTGGTTGGACCAAGAAATTTATTTTGACTGGTGACTAATTTATTAGGATCAGAAATAAAAATTTAAAAAAAGATTAAAAGGGGAATTTTGCATTGGCCAATTTAATTGGACCGAGAGTACAAAAGTATTTTGTATAGGCTCGAGTGCGCGGGAGTACACCGAAAGGTGTGCCAGCAATGCTGGGAATTGCTCGCGGCAGCCCATAAAAATGGGCTGCATATCCACAGCCCATGTTGCCTTGTGGCACACACCGTGTGCACGCTGTGTGCACATAGAATGGGAGTAATTACTCCCATCCCATATCTCCCACAGGGGGAGCATTTTTGCTCCCCCAAGCCTATATATATGTTGTCCCCTTTTCTTTCAAATTATACCAAGCTCAAAGCATAAATCCTAAGCGAGATAATTAATCTCTCGAGTAATTGAGCAAGTTATTTTTTAGGAGCCTAAATTTATTTGGGTACCTCTAGTTTATATTTTTGGGTGAGGCTTCTAGAGTGGTCTAGCAACTACTCGAGGCTTCTTAGTTCTTCCTCCCGGGTAGGTTTTGGTTGTGGGGTTCGTGTGGATACTGATAGAGGCTATCCTACGATTGGAGGCTTGTGCAAGAAGGTTCTTCAAAAGCACGCTTCAACTGGTAAGTTCTTTTTTTTCTCTTTTAATTACTAAGTCTTTTTCTTTAAGTATTTTTAGACTTAATAATTATGCTTAGGTTATTTTGCATGCTTAGTTTATTTTATGCTTAGGTTATAACTTAGAGTTATAACATGCTTAGTATAAAATAAAAGTGCTAGGATATAATTTGGAATTATGGTATGCCTAGTCCTTTAGCATGCTAACCTAGGTAGAGAATTATTTAATTAAGGCTTTATTTAATTTATATGCAACTAATATGAGTTCCTGGGGACAGGGACAAAATTTTGAATTTTCGTCATGCCTCTTATGCATATTCAATCTGACTGTCTGTTCCTAACAGTAGTATCAAAGCCTGCCTATTTAGTGCATAATTAAGTTAGAAGCAAACTAAATATTATTTTCTAAATGAAATGATTTGTTTATTTAATTGTTTAGAACAATATATATAAAATTGTACCTTTCATTTCAAGGTTAGAAAATGGTTATGAATGATTTTGAATAAGCCTGCTCAACTTACTCAAATTATTCAAGTGTCAATAATTTTTTTAAATTACATGGGTTATAAATGCTCCCAATTTACATGAATTGGATGAACGAAATTTATTAGTTCAAGAGAATCCATTGGTCTTCAAGTTTGTGCCGTATTTGTTCTAGCTAAGGATTGGACTTGGTGTCTACTCCTCATAGGGCACCTCTCCAACCTGGGAACCTATATCGGTGCAATTTGAATTGACCAATCGGGGGATTAATATGAACTAATTTATTTCTAGTATATAAGATGGTGCTTATATATCAAAGTAAAAAAATTAAATTTATTGAATAAAAATTTAAAGGAAATGTAATATAAATATAACAAAAAAAAGTGTTAATTAATTGCATATAATCTAGGTTGATGGAATAATTATAATAAAGAGCTGAACCCACCTAAGGTTAGACCTTATAAATTAATTCTAAAATTCCCTAAATTAATACAAGTTATTATAATTTTGTCCATCTGATAAAATCCTAGATTGGGTGAGACGTTTAACACCAATAAAATCCCAAAGTAAATATATTAAGGCAAGTTGTAGTCTTCCTTACTCAAATTTATAATACGGTCTCTTTGGGCTATCGAAGTGCTATGCAAAACGTTCCTTCTAGTCCACATTAATTGGTTGTAAAGTTTAAGATAGGGTCTGCCTTAACAGAACTGAGGTAGTCCACCATAAAATTGGGGGCTAGGCCCAGATCTGAGACGTATTCAAGGAGATGCTAATATAAGAGCACACGTCCCTTGGGATTAGGGAACTTAAATGAATTAGCAATTGCATGCGATGCAAAAGGAATGGGATTTTGACTATGACTTACTATTATGACTTGACTTATAAAATTAGGGGTTGTAATAGACTAGTTATAGATGCTACATACTAGGAAATTTAGCTGGGCTAAAATTCACGAATTTAATAGAATAAGCTATTGTAAATTTTGAAGAAAATAGTAGGAAAATGTATTTAATTAAAAGTCCTCATAATAAATACATGTACTTAAACTAATATCTAAACACTTTTCTTTTCTTATATCTTAGGTTGAAATCTTTATTTAAATACAAACGTTCTTATTGATAACTAATTTTGATTGGCTCTAGCTTCAAAGGGTCTGTTTAGAAATGTGGGGATAGTCCTCAAAGCCTTGGGCTTGGCATGTACTTTGTATAAGCCCGAATCTAAACAACATGATGCAAGCAGTTCTGCTTGAAACAGATATGCATTAAATACATAAAGAAAACTAGGATACAACACCTTGGAGGTTGTTTACATCCATGTTACCTTATGTGAGTAGTTGGTAAGAGACAAGGATAAACATCAAGTCAGATGTTAGGATCCATGTTACCTTAGCTACAAGGGCATCATAAAATCATGGACTTAAAAGTCTGTGTCTTTACATCTTTGAGAAAGAATTTTCCCTGGTGGAAAATTTGAATCAAAATATTTGTGATGGAAAATTGGTTGACCAATTAGTCAGAAAATTAAATGGTTCATATCTCAAAGAAGTAAAGGGACACATGTTTTCTAGTTTTGAAGTAGGATGGAGCAAAGTAAAGATAAAAGTAAAAAGAATACTGAGAATTTTGTCTGGGAGACAAAATGATTGTTTTCAACATGAAATATTAGAAACAAGATTTTCATTTCAATATGGGATATTGGAAATAAGATTAAAATGGCTAAAGTCTCATAGCATGAGAAGAAGAAGCCTGAAGCTTCCACTTCAAGATGTTTGATATTGAGAAATTCTACATCTCAAGGGAATTCTAAATTGGTATGGAATACCTAATGAGAATCACATGTCCATACGAAGGTATAGATATTATTGAGAAGTAGAGGTTTGGTAAAAAGGAGAGTTGTACCTACAGAAAATCATTACAGCTTGATGGCTGCTATTGATGTATGAAATTGAAATTTCCATTTCGCTAACATTTGTAAAAGAACGATTTTCAATTGTCATTATAAAATATTGTTTCCTGCCTCACAGCAGATGGAATTTTTTCCAATTTGATAAAAGGTATTATCAAACTTATGAATGATATTTTATTGTAATATGATAAATGATATTTCGTAATTACAAAATCATATTCTCAAATATAAACATTGCTAAGAGAAAATTAGATAATGAGAATTCCTTCTACTTATGGCATTGTCATTTAGGCCACATAAACAAAGATCGTTTAACCAAGCTGCATAAGCGTGGAGACTTGGGCCCAATAGACTTAGAGTCTTAATGGTGATTGTGAACCTTGTTTAAAGGAAAAATGACAAAGTTACCCTTTCAAGGAAAGGGTGAGCAGGCCACAAGTACACTAGAACTTATACATACTGATATGTGTGGTCCAATGAGTGTTTAGGCACTAGGAGGATACTCCTACTTCATAACCTTTATTGATGATTATTCACGATACGGTTATTTGTACTTGATGAAGCACAAGTTTGAAAGTTTTGAAAAATTCAAACTATTCAGAGCTGAAGTAGAGAAACAGCTTGAGAAAAGTATTAAAACACTTCAATCATATTGGGGTGGAGAATACTTAAGTCAGGAGTTTCAGGATTATCTAAAGGAAAATAGGATAGTTCCCCAGTGGACCACTCCTTATACACTAACACAATAGAGTGTCAGAAAGGAGCAATCGGACTTTATTAGATATGGTCAGGTCCATGATGAGCCATGCAGTTCTTAGTAAATCCTTTTAGGGATATGCACTGGAGAGCGCGGTTTATGTCTTAAACAGAGTGGCCTCTAAATCAGTTGATTTTACACCTTATGAAAGATGGTGTAATAAAAATCCATCTCTAAGTCACTTAAGAGTGAGGGGCTATCCTGCTATGGTAAAGAGGATAGCGTCAGATAAGCTAAATGCCAAGGCTGATAAATGTCTGTTCATTGGATATCCAAAGGAAATAATTGGATATCTGTTTTACCAACCCGAAGCACAAAAGGTATTTGTGTCTCGAAATGCTCACTTTTTGGAAAAGGAACACTTACTTGCAAAAGTTAGTGGGAGCAATATTGAACTGGAAGTTCAAGAGGAAGAAACAAACAGTCAACTAATTGACCCTATTCTAGATACACAAGAGAGTGTGATCCAAGAACAACCTGTCGAAACATAATCATTGTGAAAGATCAGGTCGTGTTCATAAGGGTCCCGATAGATATGGGTTTATCATCACTAATGATAAGGAACTATATCTTATGAAGGATGATGAACCAAAGACATATGATGAGGCAATGAAAAGCTCAGATTCTGATAAATGGCAAAAGGCCATGAAATCAGAAATGGATTCCATGTACGAGAACCATGTTTGGAATTTGATTGATGCACCGCAAGAGGTTAGACCAATTGGGTGCAAATGGGTCTTCAAGAAGAAGACAGACATGGACGGTAATGTAATTACCTATAAAGTAAGGTTGGTTGTGAAAGGTTATAGTCAACGGGAAGGTATTGACTATGATGAAACCTTCTCACTAGTAGCCATGCTCAAATCTATAAGGATACTCCTCGCCATTGCTGCTCATTACGATTATGAGATCTAGCAGATGGATGTAAAAATAGCATTCCTGAATGGGGATTGGCTTGAAGGTATGCAAGCTACAAAGATCCATTTATGGACTTAAGCAGGCATCCAGGAGTTAGAATATAAGGTTTGATCAGATAATCCGGGAACTGGATTTCTGCCCAAATGCAGATGAGCCTTGTGTTTACAAGAAGATTAGTGGGAGTGCAATCATTTTTCTAGTATTGTATGTTGATGACATTCTGCTAATAGGAAACGACATTTCTCTTCTTTAAAACGTTAAAGTATGGTTGTCAAGAAAGTTCTCCATAAAAGACCTTGGTGAAGCAGCATTTATACTAGGTATAAAGATCTACAGGGATAGATCTAAGAGGCTATTAGGTCTTTCTCAAAGTATATATATAGACAAGGTGTTGAATAGGTTCAACCTTGAGCATTCTAAGAAAGGTTATCTCCCAATGACAAAGAGGATTAACCTATCTAAGGCTGAGTGTCTGAAGACAGCTCAGGAGAGAATACGCATAAAGGATATACCCTATGCATCTGCGATAGGATCCATCATGTATGCTATGATATGTACTAGGCTGAATGTCTCTCAGGCTTTGAGCTTTACGAGCAGATATCAGTCAGATCCAGGTGAAAAGCAATGGATAGCCGTCAAGGCAATCCTTAAGTACTTGAAAAGGACTAAGGATGAGTTCTTGATTTATGGAGAAGGTGACCTCGCAATCAAAGGTTACACTGACGCGAGTTTTTAATCTAACTAGGATGACTTTAAGTCTCAATCAGGTTTTGTGTATGTGTTAAATGGAGGGGCAGTATGCTGGAAGAGTTCCAAGCAAGAAACTACTGCTGATTCAACCCGGAATCTAAATACATTGCTGCATGCAAAGCAGCAAAAGAAGCTTTCTGGTTCAAGGGATTTATTGGTGATCTCGGTGTGGTGCCTGAGGCTGTTGATCCAATTACTTTATATTGTGATAACAATGGTGCCATAGCTCAGGCAAAGGAACCACGGTCTCATTAGAAAAACAAACATGTATCCAGAAAGTATCATATAATCAGGGAGATTGTTGATGCTAAGATAATAAGATTAGAATATGTACCCACTGATCAGAACCTCGCGGATGGTTTGACAAAGCCATTGACTCAAGTCAAACATGACCAGCATGTTGAAGCATATGGATTAAAAGATATGGCTAATTGGCCTTAGTGCAAGTGGGAGTTTGTTGGATATGATGTATGCCCTTAAGGCAATTAGGGCGATATATCTTGATTATGTAATAGTATGAATAATTTGTTTAATCAATAAAGGCATTTAATCTTTTGTTTATATCAATATGCTTGTGTATATATATATATATATATATATATATATATATATATATATATATATATATATGTTAAAGCTGGTTAAATATATATTCATTGATGTATGCAAAAGTCCTTGACATATCATAGCATGAAGTCAGAGAAATTATAGTTGGACTATATTTGGTAGAACCTGCTTCATGTGCAATTATGATTATGTCTAAACTATCCCTAGTCATAGTTTCATCAAGAAAGGATATTGATGAAACGGAAAGACTAGCATGTGGTCAACTTTCTTGGAAAGGGTCCAAGCAGTTAATCTCCTAAAGACTGAAGGTGGTGCCTTAAGTTTGACACATGGATATATCTGGGAGATATATTGGAGACCGCAACAAGATAAACACTTGGTATTTATATCAATGTGTTAGTGTTTATCTTCATGCAATAAGCTTTGCGAATGTCCTCATACTTGAGATGCTAGCTACCTTGTGTGGTACTATTGCTATACTTTGGGTCATTACTATGCACTCATTAATTTAGGGTGCTACAGGTGATTACGGGAATATTGATGACAGCGCTTTGGTAGGTTGAGTAGTCGAAAAGAATCCCTCGCTCCGGATATATTAAGGAGTTGTACCTGACCACTTGTTGAAGTGATGATTGCTATAAACCTCTGATCAGAGTATGTGTTTGATAGAAATGGTTTCTAGTCAAACACACTATGGTAAAAGGCAATATACTTCGGTAACAAGTAAACTACTGGGATAGCTTGGAGCAACCTCGCTATTAGTGGGTTAACACTTTACCCGAATCCTATAAACCAGATGGTACTAATATTAAAGAATGGAAGGAATTTATCGCACTGGATAACTATTGTATTAACCGGGATTAAGTCATAAGCATAAATGACGTTCCGAGTAATGGGGGATGGTAGACCCTTGCTAGAGGGGTACTACAGTCGTTTAAGGTAATCAAGTTCTATTTACGGTCCAGAGCATCGAGTCAATGGTTCCATTAGAACAAGGGTTGGTTAAGCCTTAACAGCTCAATACTTCGGGATCCTATAAGGTCACACACATTGGACCTTCATCGGACTAAGTAAATAACTAATAGATTTATCTATTACAAAATATATAACTTAAATAACAATTGGATTATTATTTGATTGGTTAAAATTGATTAGATCAATTTTGGATAAACCAAAGTATTTATTTTGATCAGTAACTAATTAATTAGAGTCATAAATAAATTATAATTGATTAGATCAATTTTGGTTGGACCAAGAAATTTACTTTGACTGGTGACTAATTTATTAGGGTCAGAAAATAAAAATTTGAAAAAGGATTAAAAGGGGAATTTTGTATTGGCGAGTTTAATTGGACCGAGAGTATAAAAGTATTTTGTACAGGCTTGAGTGCCCAGGAGTACACCCGAAAGGTGTGCGAGCAATGCTGGGCATTGCTCGCGGCAGCCCATGAAAATGAGCTGCACATGCGCAGCCCATGTTGCCTTGTGGCATACAGCATGTGCACGCTCTGTGCACATGGGATGGGAGTAATTACTCCCATCCTACATCGCCCACAGGGGGAGCATTTTTGCTCCCCCAAGGCTATATATAGGTTGTCCCCTTTCCTTTCAAATTGTACCAAGTTCAAAGCATAAATCCTAAGCGAGATAATTAATCTCTCGGGTAATTGAGTAAGTTATTTTTTAGGAGCCTGAATTTATTTAGGCACCTCTAATTTATGTTTTTGGGTGAGGCTTCTAGAGTGGTCTAGCAACTACTCGAGACTTCTTAGTTCTTCCTCCTTGGGAGGTTTTGGTTGGTGGGGTTCGTGTGGATACTGATAGAGGCTATCCTACGATTAGAGGCTTGTGCAAGAAGGTTCTGCAAAAGCAAGCTTCAACTGGTAAGTTCTTTTTTTTCTCTTTTAAATATTAAGTCTTTTTCTTTAAGTGTTTTTAGACTTAATAATTAGTTTATTTTATGCTTAGGTTATAACTTAGAGTTATAACATGCTTAGTACAAAATAAATATGCTAGGATATAATTTGGAATTATGGTATGCCTAGTCCTTTAGCATGATAACTTAGGTAGAGAATTATTTAATTAAGGCTTTATTTAATTTATATGCAACTAATAGGAGTTCCTGGGACAGGGACAAAATTTTGAATTTCCGCCATACCTTTTATGCACGTTCAATCTGATTGTCAGTTTCCAATAAGAAAGTAAGATGCACCGGTCAATGTTGGCTATCGATATGTTCCCCAAAGATCTACATGTAACGTCTGTAATCTGGAAATAGTAGTAATTTGACTTTTATTGAATGAAAACCTATGTTGCTTAGCGTGAGGACACACCTCACTGGTTGTGGAATTACATTCGACATTAATAATACTAATATGACTTAAAGCATCAAATGAGGCATGTGCAAGTTTCAAATGCCAAGGATCAATTATTCAGTCATTGTTTTGACTAATTTTATCTACAACATTACAAATGTAAAGTCTTCAAAATCTTCTGATCAAATGATGACTGATCCAGTAGGCATAGCCTATCTATCAGCCAAGCAACAACTTTCACCTTCTTAGAAGTCTGGTCATGCAGGTAATAATGTGTAGAAGAGAATATCACTTCTATGCCATTGTCTCTTGCTAGTTGGCTTACATACAACAAATTGTACTTAAAGTCTAGTACATTCAGAACATTAAGTAAAATGACATCATCAACAAGTTTGACTTCCCAAGAGTGTGTAATGATTTTGGTATATCCATCAGGTAAATGAACATCATGTCCTTTCTGATTTTTTATCAGTTTAGTGAAAAACTAGTTTTGATAGCTCATATGACAGCTAGCACCACTGTCTGCAATCCATGTATATGTAGTATGTGGATTTTTACCTAAGAATCCAGCAAAATGACCAAAATCAGTTGTATGTTGGTGAATTGGGGATTCTGCAATTTCCTTTCCCTTCATAACTTTCTGATACATCTCCTGGACCATCTTACTCATAGCAATTTGATCCATTTCTTCACAACTATTAACTTGGACCAATGCATTTTCCCGAAAAGAACTCTGATTAGCATGTGAACTTGTGTTTGGAGATTCACCTCTTGTTTTAGGGTTTGGCCACCACTCCAGATATCCAACTGTTGGAATTACAATGACAAAATATAAATAAATAGAGATATCTTCAAGCTCGAATTTTTTCTCTCAAATATGGAGGTGCCAACTCAATTGGATTATCTACCTTTTCAAGATTCTGGGTCCTCACCTTCAACAAAAACATAAATATAATTGGTAGAAATCATATAGAAATATTTCGACAATTATAAACAAAGTTTAATGTAACGAAAACACCGATAAGTTGAGTCATGTCGAACGACACTGTCCTCAAAGAATACTTATAGTTCCTTATAGGATTAAACCGCCTCTTCAACCAGTTAGTTGGATCAGGAACAGAAATGCAAAAACATATACAAATTATATACGATAATAATGAAAATGTTTGGTGGGGAAAAATCGTTTTTTCGCAATAAGAAAGCGAGGAAATAAAGAGAGTCTGTAAGCTCTAATTTCAAATGACTATGCAAGTGTTTTGTATAGGCAAATGAAAATAGTTGTTACTAAAATAACAGGTTAATTTCACTCATAGCACATAAACTATTCCTACAATCTCAATTTCATACATGAACTTTATTTTTGTTCATTATCATACATAAACTTGTATGTAACCTTTCAATATGGTAATTTAATCTACTAATTCAAATCATCTTATACATTTCACTACTTTAACTCGTTTGAAGACTAAAATGAACCCCACTCCTAATATGTTATCCATTTACTCATTATACCTTCATATTTCCCTCCATATCTGTTTCTCTCTCTACTAATATTTTAAAAGTTGCGGCGATTTACATGTCCCCGTGAATAATTTTTATACAAATTCATAAATATCGTAGTTTTTTAATTCTAGTAAGCTAAAGATAATACAATTGATAAAATGAATTGCCGTGTTAGTCTTATCATTTTAATTGGTGGTGGTATTGTATACAAACAAAGAGGTACTAGTGCCATTCAGCTCGAAAATTTACTGTAGATATATGACCAATAGGAGAGTATCAATAGAGTTGGGCAATGAAGTTGGGCTTTTCTTCTTATTCTGTGTATTAACTCTATTTATAATGATAGTAATTGAAGATATTTTGCTTGCAATATATTGCAAACCAAGTGAAATTCATAATCAGGTGAATTTTATATTTCACAGCAAATCAAGTAAAATTTGGTTAGTAGTGATGTTAGGAACCCATTAATTAAGGCCGTAGATCTATGAATCTTTTGTTATTTTTTTTGTTTAAAAAGAAATATAAAAAAATATTATATTTTAAAATATGTATATGTGGCATACTTCCGGGAAAAAAACTAAGATTGGAATTGTTTTGCAAGATTTTTATCGTAAATTTATATTATTATAATTAAGTAGGTTGCCCATAAAAAAAAAGCGGTAAAATTGACAGTAATAAAGAATGAAAATCTACAAATATAATGGGTAATATACTAGGAGTGGGGTATGTTTTAGTTTTCAAATGAGTAACTTGTGACATGTACAAGGTGACTTGAAGTAGTAGGTTAAATTAGGGGTGTGCAGAACCGAACCGAAATCGAAATTGAATAAAAATAACTGAACTGAACTGAACCAAATTTATTTCAGTTCGATTTCGATTTTTAAAATTCTTAAAATTCGGGTTTCAGCTCCAGTTCAGTTTTAGCCACAAAATCGAAATAAAATCGAACCGAACCGAATAAATTAATAAATATGATATTTAAATATATATTCATATTAAATCTAATATCATAATCATATTGAAGATATTCGGCACATTAATTAGTAAACAATAATAATAAATATGAGATTTTAACCTAAGTAACACTAATTTGGAAAGAATTATTTTACTTTACAACTTTAGGAATATGACTCATTCAATAATTCATTATATGCATGTCATACTACTTGAATTAATATTTTTTTTATGTATCAATAGTTATATTTATTATTGTGAATATAAATTTTAAAGTCTAAATACTATCAAATTTAACACATATCAAGATGAAATTACTTTAAGTCTCTCTCATATAACCCTAAAATGAAAAAATAAATTACAAATTATTTTATATAGAGTTTGAGAATTCGGTTATAACCGAACCGAACCGAATCGAATCCGAATCGAACTGAACTATATTCGGTTCGATTTCGGTTCTTATATTTTTACTAATTCTAGTTTCAGGTCAGGTCGGTTCGGTTTTTGGACCGAACCGACATTTGTTCACCCCTAGGTTAGATGGCTATATTGAAAGGTTTCATCCAAGTTCATGTGTGATAATGAACAAAAATAAAGTGCATATATGAAATTGAGATTATAGGTATAATTGATGTACTACGAATGAAATTAACCCCTAAAATAACAGAAATCCCAAATAATATCTTTGAACCAATCAAAGATTGACCAAATCAAATTCTAGTCGTTGATGCTAAGAATTAGTAAAAACACATAACAATAAATAATAAAAGTTAAAACTAATTAAAAGCATAATGGTTAATAATAGGGCTGTTTACAACAGATTTAAAACAAAAAATAATTTATTATGTAATTAAAAGATACGACCAACATATATAATTAATTAAAAACATATTCCTAATAAATACAATAACGTGGTGTTTTCTATAATTATTTTATTTTTTATAAATTATTTATTATTTTATATTTTTTTATCATAGGATAAGTAATGATTATTTTGATATAATAATAAAAAAGATAAAATAATAGTTAAATAAAGTAACTATATAACATACCCAATAACGTAAATCAGTAGCATATATAATTATTTTGTAAAATAATTCTCTTAATGAACTACTGAAAATGGGCTTTCTAGTACACTTTATTAATCCCATTAAATTAAACTAATTAAAAACACTTTAAACACTAAGAATGAATAGCCATAGTATAAAATTCTCTAGAAATA
Source organism: Euphorbia pulcherrima (assembly GCA_947683365.1). NCBI lineage: Eukaryota > Viridiplantae > Streptophyta > Magnoliopsida > Malpighiales > Euphorbiaceae > Euphorbia > Euphorbia pulcherrima. The sequence goes on from CANTUS010000016.1 coordinate 15,696,613, forward strand.
ACAAACAAATATCCAACACCAACCAACTTAAAGCATTCTCTAGTGTGTTTGGTGCCATTGCAGTTATTGCACTTAAGTTTGCTCCTGTCAATCCTACCAAACTTATCCTTTTGAATATCATTCATAGTGTATTTCTGCGATCCTGCATACTGTACTGCAGCAGCATTTGCCATTTCAATGGTTCTTGAGCTAGACACTTTACTCTTGCTTTTCTATCCAGCAGATCATGGAATAGATCTTGTCTAAGCTAGGTAATGGTTCCATCAACAACATTTGGTCCCTCACATGGTCAAAATTAGGGTGTGCAGCCCATTAGATATTGCATAAGTCTGTCTTCTTGCTCCGGATCTGCCAATCTTCCAAAAGCATTACAATCGCATGATCTAGCAGCACCACATTTACAGCTTGGAAATGACCTTAACAACTGCATTTCATCCCACATCCTTCTAAGCTTGTTGAAATATTGTAATACAGTTAAATCTCCCTGCTCAAACAAGTTAATGTCTCTCTTAACTGTTGTAAAATATGGAGCATAAAAGTATAAGAGAAAATGAAAGGAAAAACTGATATTTTGTTCTTATTGATAACCCAATATATATAGAGGAATACATGATAACATAACAAAATTTAAATTCAAAAACATCTAATCATATCATAGATGATATGAAATCATAACATAAAAATCCTAATTTATTTCCTACTATCTTTTATTAACAACTTTAAAGTCAAATATCTAACACTCCTCCTTGACTTTGAAGTTGTGAATTTTATTTTGAAATATAGATATGATTATAGTCATGATATGATCATGGTTATAGTCATAGGCATGGTCATGGAATTGGTCATGGCATTGGTTGTGAGCATTGTTCATTGGTCATTGGCTGTGGGCATTGAGTTGAGCCAAAACAACTCCTTCTCTTGTTGGATATTCACTGCAGCAATGAATTTCCGCAGCTTCATTTCTTTGTGGCTTTTTTATTTTGAAAACAATGGATTCATAGGCTAAAGGAGGAACTTCATAGTCTTCATCAACATATTCCATGGATTTGGCTTTGTGTTTATAAGGATTTGGTTATTGAAGGTTTTGGGTATGTAGGAAGATAATTTTGGTGGGTTTCTTAGATCATAAGTCCCTTAAGATGAATTACGCTCTTGATACCATGTTGTAAAATATAGAGCATAAAAGTATAAGAGAAAATGAAAAGAAAAACTGATATTTTGTTCTTATTGATAACCCAATATATATAGAGGATTACATGATAACATAACAAAATTTAAATTCTTATCATATATGATATCAAATCATAACATAAAAATCCTAATTTATTTCCTATTATCTTTTATTAACAACTTTAAAGTCAAACATTTAACATTAACCTTGTATAGCATCGGTCCATTACTTTCGCAGAACCTATGCTCTAATGCTTTCCACAGCTCTTGAGAAGAATTGACATAGGTGAAACCTTCTGCCAACTCTTTCGAAATTGAGTTTAGAATCCACGTAGTGACTAAACAATCATGCTTCTTCCATTTTCTGAATTCAATTGTGCCTTTTTCATAAGATTTCTCATCTTCTAAAACATATTGTTCTTTGTCTTTCGCAGTTAAAGATCTCACTATAGAATTCTTCCATAAAAAATAATTGTTGCTTTCAGTTAGAAGAAATGGATTGAGAGTTAAACCTGGATTATCTTGAAACGATCCTTTTTCCTTTTGTCTTTCATCTTCGTCTTCCTTATTGCTACCGTCGACTTCAACTTCATATGGATCTCCACTCTGTTTCGAGCTTTGAGTTGTTCCTCTCTTCTTCTTTGTCATGCTCTGATATCATGAAAAGTAGTTAAGAAGCTTTGATTAATCTTTGAGTTTTCGATGCAGAGAAAATTGATTCATATTGGAAAAAATATCTGCATCAATAGTTTTTATACTAGGATTGCAGTGCTCTTGCTAATATAGGATTCATTCTCAGAATTGGTTATGAATTCTGTTACAGATGCCAGCTAAGCAGTGCGAGATCTTATCCCCCGTGGCTTGTTGTATCTCGTACTTGGTGTTGACTGTGGAAGACCAGTTTCAGATTGGAGCTGCATTTCAACATAAGGCAGTGGTTGGATCAGGCACCACACCAAATAATTACACATTTTCTCTCTCTCTCTTTTTGTATTCAATAGTTAGCTTTTAAAGCAAATCATACCAACTTTCCCTCTTTGAATTTTAGTTAGGAGATTTGTTTTTTAACACTACTTTTTCTTGATCAGCATTCTTTTATGACATATATTAATTTATTTTTCTTTTGTATAGTTTGAGCTTTGAAATATAGAAGGGTTGTACTTCAAAACTTGTAGTAGTAGTAGTAGTAATTAGTAGTTATATTCCATAAAAAAAAGTAATTATTAGGAGTACTGCAGCTCGCCAATGTTGCTCTGGCTAGAGCATTGTGAATGCTATTGACGATTTATAAATTATAGCTCAAACTTTTTGTGGTCAAGACAGTCTGGTTAGATCATGTTAGTGTAGCAAGTGGGTTGAATTATATTTATTGTTTGAAGAGTGAATGGGAATCAAGACAAACAGTGTCATGTATTAAACTTAGGACATACTCAAAGACACTGTAATTTGTTGCTGTCCAAAGGGCATAATATTGTGTTTCATGGGACCTCCATACTAGACCAACCAGTGTTGTAAAAACCGTACCGGCTAATTCGACCTATTTTATCATAAACCGACTATGGCTACGATACAGTTCAACTTAAAAACAGTTTTCCAAGAAAAACTGAAAAAACCGGTAAACCGGTTTAAGTCCGGTTTTCCTAAAAACCACAAATAACCCACCAAAAGGCTCTGGCGACACATGCGGAAACGTTGCGAAAGACCCGAAAAAAGTGGCTATTTGCCAATGTAAGCCTCTATTATCTACCAAATCCAACACAACATGCATTACAAGTCTACAAAAATCAATAAATATCTATTTTCTAATTTAATTTAAGATTTGAACAAAAAATCTTATTTATTCTTTACGTAAATTAATATTTCTAAATAATATATTCTTTACAAAATTAAAAATCGATAAACCACTAATTATACTGGCAATACCGTGTCCCAATAACTTCACTAGTATGATGTCCGGTACGGCTTTGATAACATTGAGACCAACAGCCAAGATATTGTAAGGTGGTGGGGTGGTCATCTTATGCATATACCATACCGAACTTTGTATTCATAATTATCTTTAAAAAAACAGTAAGAACATTTCATTCTGAAATTTCTGTTCTATTTCAAATGCCACCAGTAAAATCCTTTTACATCCATCAAACCGTCTCTTTCCGGAGACAATACACTTCCAAATTTATTCTTTCAATGCCGAAAAAATGGCTGTTAAGTAAAACTCCTACTCCACCATCCCGTTACACACCAGCTCCTCGAGCCCTTTTCTGAGCCTATCAGAAGCAGCCTTACAAGCCGATTCAACCAACCCTCCAAACGATACACGAACATGCCCCGGACATCCACAAGCACCTCCAGGTATCAGCACCACCCCATGCTTAGTGGCTAGCCAACGAACAACTTTCTCGTCATCCTGATATTTTTCCGGAAGTTTCGCCCACAAATAGATAGCCCCTTCTCCGCCTTTCACCGCACCTTCTCCTAGTGGGGCCAATGCTTCCCGAATGATATCTCGGTTTTTCACGAGATCTTTTACTCGCTCAGTCACCCACTCAGGGCCCACTTCGAGCGAGTAGAGCGCCAGGTGCTGTGAAAGTATTGAAGCACAGATTGGGATGTTGTCCTGGATCTTGACGAGTTGAGTTGAAAGGCCCTCGACTTCTGATGGGTATGCTATCTGCGAAAATACCGAAAAGTATTAGATTCTCGAAATTTTTTGTGTTGTTGAAGGATAAGGAGAGTTAGTTGCTTAGTTACTTACGTATCCAACTCGCCATCCCATCATCCCATAGGCTTTCGAGAAAGAGAAAATGTTGACTATGTGATCGCCTTCTATACACGAATGTTTTAGATCATCATACATAAAATACCTAAACCAAAAGCTTTAATAAGTACACAATTTGAGCACAAGAAAGTAGGCAAAAGTGCCTTTTTGGAGGTCCATGTGGCATAACTCATTTGCCCATTTGGTCCCTCTGTTATTCATGTTATCCATTTGATCCTTGCGATTTGTTACCTTTTTTAACACTAGACTATGCAACCATTATCCATCAAGTCTCTATACTATGCAACTTGCTATCTTTTTTGGCCCCACACTTTAGAATCTTTATTGATGTAACTATGCATAACATGCACTAAAAAGACCAAAAAGGTAAGAGGTTGCGTAGCACAGGGACATAATAGGTTTCCTATATACCAGAGGGACCAAATGGATAAATGTATTATACCATAGGGTACAAACGGGTGGTCATGCCTTAAAAAGTAAGATTCGCCGCCGCTATGTGTATACGTGTAAGAGCCTTTCAACTACTACTCTCCCCTCGAAATTAGAATGTCTTAAAATGCAGAGAAAGGTAAGAAATTCAGACATAAAACTTACTCATATGTATTATCTACAACAAGCCAGGATCCCACTTTTCTGCATATATCGGAAATCCTCTGTTCAAAATATAGGATAATCCTTATTAGTTTAAGATTATATGAAGGAAACAAGCGACATAAATCATGAGTGGAAGAAATTACCAAAAGGAGGGGCTCGGGAATATATGTTCCGGAAGGATTACCGGGATTTACAACAGTAACTACCTTCGGGACAGGTTTTGTTTCTGATAGTGTCTTTTCCAACCAGTCTGAAATACAAAACCAAATGATTCAGCCAAAAACACAGACATGGACCCATTAAATTACAGTTAAGTTCCAATTAAATGTCATAAAACATCAAGAACAGAAGAACATTGGACCCAGTTTGGACTGCCAGTGAAAATATCCAGTTGGACCTTCAAAGGTGAAAGCTTTATATTGCCACAAGACAAGATGCAAATGTAAGAAGCAGGGCCAGGCCGTTCCTGAGAGGTGGCCAATAGGGGCGACCGCCCAGGACCTAGAGCAGAAAACAACAACAACATTACCCCAATTCCTAACAAGGTTCTCGCACAAGCAAGGTAAGGGGGGTCGGGTGTACGCAGCCTTACCCCTGTAATTACAGAGAGCTTGTTTCCAATTGACACCCATAGCAGAAAAATGCCCAAAATTAATTTTTTTAGCTTCTTAATTTGTAGTGCGTGAAATTTAAGCATTGATTGAGTTTAGATTAAATAGTACTTCTCTTTTAAAAAAATCCTTTGAATGTTGTAAATTCAATTCATAAGACGTTTTTACGACTTTCTACATTTTCACCTGCATCCGGATGAAGTGTATTTGGGTTTCCCGGACCGACTAATATATTAGTGATGCCTGTCATCTGGAAGGACATATAGGCATTGAAATAGTAGGGAGCAAACATAACTACAGAATCCCCTGGATCACACAATGCAAGTACAAGATTCACAAATGCCTGCCATCAATCATAATAAAAATAATCTTCAAATTTCTTTTCAGAAAATAAATTATTCGAACCTAAAATAGAAAAGTGACTAATACTTCTTAAGTCATTGTTACCTGGTTTGCACCAGCAGTAACCATAACCGAAGATTTCACCAATTTGTTTTCTTTCTTTAACTGCAAGAGAAAGCCGGATTACTAGAAAGAAAACAAAATCAGCTCGAGATAATTATAAAAAATTGAACTTTTTAATATATACCTTTAGTTTCAGTGCCTCTCGGAGCTCGGGGATACCTTCATCAGCTCCATAACAACTAATTGAGGGCTCCCATACAAGCTCTTTCACCTTTTCTAATGCTTGTTTCGGTGGTTGCCAGTAAACAACCCCCTGGAGTAGGCACATTTTAACAAATCAATGAGAGTCAATCAGCCCCAAAAAATAAAAAATTACCAACAATTTAAGTGCATCTTAAACACAAATAATGCAAATTGCTAAAAATAACACTGCCTCTCCCCAAACAATTTGGCTCTAATTATTCTATCAAGCCATTAGATATGTTTTCCCCAATCAAATAGATGGGAACGCCTGTTTCCAAAAAATTTTTTTTCCTAGACAATCATCATCAACCCAGTAAAATGTGTTTTCATCAATCAAATAAGGCTAGTTCTTTTCAACATTTTTTCCATTCAGCACTGCATAGTTATAAATTCACACTGAAATAAGTTCACTTCAGTAAATTTACTTATAAATTGAAAAGGAAAGGAGCCTAAATATAGAGATAGCACTAAAATGACCTTAAATTTGAGAACCAGACAATGAGCAAGAAATAATCGAAAACAAAAGCAAATTGAAGAAGTAGTCCATAGACTAGAGAAGCAAATTTCAAAATGTTTTCGAATGTAGTCCATAGACTAGAGAAGCAAATTCAAGAAGTAAAAATAAAATTATAAAGAAATTTTTATGCTTCTAAAGCAAATAGACTTTTGGGGATGCATTGGTAAGCAAAAACTATTGCACCATTCATCAAAAAAAAAACTATTGCACCAAGCTTTTAAGGTAGCAACTTTTTCCAAGAATCTGCAACAATTTCACCCCTTAGCTATTGTTCTGTTCTCAGTTTTCAATACTCAAATAGTTTCAAGTTGCAATAATCAAGACGTTAAAACAATATTAAAAGCTAAGCATTGGAAACTAAAGCAAAAATAAGCAAAAACACAAATACAACATGGGGAAAAGGGAAAAAACAAACCTGGGCTAATGACATGGCATTTTTAGCTCCTCGGATCAATTCCTGTATCTGCAAAAAAAATAACAATCCCCAATTTTCACCAGCAAATTCAAAGCCACTCACTTTCTTATACACACAAACCATCAAAACACTACATTCCATAATGTTCCACAATCCATAATCATATAAAACCATATCCATATGCAAAATCTCAATTTTTTTCCAGAAAATCAACAAATACCCACATAAAAAGATCCAAACTTTACATATAAAAAAGCATGTAAACATAAGCATTTGAATGAAAACAAGAAACCCAGAATGAATCATAGTTGACCTGAACCATAACCGGCATCTCAGTCTCCAAAGCCCTCTTTGCAAGTTTTCCATAGGAACCCATCTGAATTTCACAATTTCAGTTTTGACCCACCTAACAAAAATCCTGTATTAAAGCAAAAAAGAAACCAAAGTTGAGAACTTTATAGCGTAAAGTAAAATTTGGGTTGATTAAGGTCATAAATAGGACGAGTTAGGCATGTCTCAACTCAACAACCCCCAAAAAATTCAACTCGGACACAATCAATCCCACTTTCTCACGCCTTCTTTCTTCTTCTATACTACTCAAGCCAAAAGGGGGGGCTTAAATGCAATTGGCTTTCTATTGTTTATTATATTACTCCCATTTTGTCTCATTATAAAGCTTCGATTGTGAACCATGAAAGAGTTAAAAAGGCTAAAAATGTCAGCTTTAAAAAACAGTTAAACAACAAATTTCAACCACTAAAATGATTTCATTAACAAGAAAGCTTACCCTTTAGAACAAATAGAAATAAAAAAGACAATACCCTCCAATGGAAAGTTACCATCTTTATATCTAAATATGGCAATTACTAGCTTTAATTTATAAAATAAGCTCACAGGGGAATCAATCTCCTTGAATTGCGCTAGGCTTTGCAATTGTTTTTGAATTAAACATAGCAGTATAACAGATAAACTGATAGAGATAACAGAGAATCTATAACGTGCCTGGAGGGTAATTTCTGAGGGAGAAAATATCAAAGTTTCAGTCTTTAGAAAGGAAAATTAGAAGATAACAACGATTGTGTGTTCAAAGGGAGAGGCGAAAATGGAATTCTCAAGGATGAACAAATAATCAGACATAAAAAAGGGGAGTGATTGGATTTGGTGGGGAAGAGAAAAAAGAAGGAAACAAAAGGAAAGATGCGTTCTTTCCTCCTTTCACTCTGGATAAAAATGCCTTTCAGCCTTTGTATTTATATAAATTAATTGACAATATTAATATAATTATATAAATACAGGGTGAGGAATTGATTAAATTGAAATAAATTTATTTTAATATAAATTTATAATTATATAGAGTTAAAATGAATTGAGCTAAAATAATTTGAAATAAATTGAAGTGGTTTGAACTTAACTGAATTGAATTGAATTATAATTTAAGAAAATAGAGCCTAAATACTCGTAACATCTTTTTAAAATAGACATTTAAACCTAAAATTTGAATATTTGTTATTTACGATTTTCATTTTCCATGAATTTCTTTTATTATTCTTCCAACTCTAGTCTTCTACTATTAATTATATTTATTAAAAAATTAAAACATTAATTAAATTATAAAAGTCAATAAATATTTTCATATCCTTAATTAATAATTAATTTATTGAGAAGTGTAAAACATAAAAAAAAAATACAATTAAAAAAATATGATGGAGTATATTTTAACGTGTTCAAATTAAGTTTTTTAAGATTAATAATTCGGTAACTCCATCTATTTGATGTTGGTATAGTTATTGTGCCATTGTTTTTTTACACTTGTGGTAAGTGAAATTCTAACACGAATGTTCTTTTTGTTTATCAAGATTTAATTTTGGATGGATTTTAATTATAGATGGTATTTTTAAGTTATATTTACATCAAAATTAATTATCGATTATTAATTTACAGGTGCCTCAAAAGATAGAATGGCTAGCTCAAAAATTTAAAATTATTCCATGCACATTTTAAAATTTAATAATATTTAAAAATGTACTTATCCATATTCTGACACCAATGTTAAATTTTGATAGATGATTTATCCATTCTATTATATTTTGATTCAAATTTATATATCCGAAGAAAAAATTGATTTGGCTATTTCAATTCTTAAAATTGAATACTCAGTTTATATATCTCTTTCTTCTTTCCATGAAAAAGTATGAAAGTATAATGAACTGGAATAATGAATCCAGATAACTGCCAGCCCAGTTTTAATAATATTGACCAGGACCAGTTCTAATTATGAAATCTATAAGAAATGTTGAGTTTGATTTTAAGTGTAAATAGCAAAAATCAACCAGGAGAAGATTTTTTAAGGGTATTTAGCAATGTTATCAAAATCGATCGGACCGATTGGTTCAATCGAAAAAATCAGGACTAAACCTCGGTAGAACCACAATTGCTATATAAATTACGTTTCTTTGTATATATATGCTAGAAATATTCTTATAAATAAACGGGTTTTTTTACACTTACACAAGTATGTGTGTGCGCGCGCATGAGCGTGCGTTTGTGTGCGTGTTTGTGTGTACTCGAGTAACTGTTGTAAATATATAAGTTTTCTATATATGTTCCGTCAGCTTTCACGATATTCAATTGTACTCATACAAAAATTGGATACTTTAAAATCCACTTCTTACATTTTTTCAAGATAAGTAACTGCTATACAAATTACGTTTATTTCTATATATGCCTGAAAGATTCTTATAAAAAAGTAAATTTTTTAACGTTTATGCAACAAACTCACTTCTGTGTGTATAGAGAGAGAAAGGACTAACTCTTGTAAACATATGAGTTTCTATATATCTTGCATCAGCCCTCATGATATTCAACTATAATCATACAAAATTTCATACATCAAAAATCACTTCTTACGTTTTTCAAGATAAGTAACTGCTATACAAATTACATTTCTTTTTTATATATGCTAGAAAGATTCTTATAAATAGGCACTTTTTTTAAACGTTTATACAACAAACTTGTGTGTGTAGATAGAGAGGAGTAACTCTTGTAAACATATGAGTTTCTATATATCTTACGTCAGCTCTTACGATATTCAACTGCACTCATACAAAATTGCATACGTCAAAATCCACTTCTTACGTTTTTCAAGATAAGTAACTGCTATATAAATTACGTTTCTTTGTATATATATGCCAAAAAGTTTCTTATAAATAGGCGAGTTTTTTTTACATTTATACAACAAACTTGTGTGTATGTATAGAGAGATAGAGGAGTAACCCTTGTAAACATGTGAGTTTCTATATATCTTACGTCAGCTCTCACGATATTAAATTATACTCATACAAAATTGTATATGCCAAAATCCACTTCTTACGTTACGTTTTTCAAGATAAGTAACTGCTATACAAATTACGTTTCTTTCTATATATGCCAGAAAGATTCTTACAAGTAGGCGAGTTTTTTTTAACGTTTATACAACAAACTTGTGTGTGTGTAAAGCGAGAGAGGAGTAACTCTTGTAAATATATGAGTTTCTGTATATCTTGCGTCAGTTCTCACAATATTCAATTGTACTCATATAAAATTGCATACGTCAAAATTCACTTCTTACTTTTTTCAAGATAAGTAACTGCTATATAAATTACGTTTCTTTGTATATATATGCTAGAAAGATTCTTATAAATATGCGAGTTTTTTAACGTATATACAATGAAATTTTATATATATATATATATATATATATATATATATATATATATATATATATTAAATGACATAATTTTAATTTCATTATCAAATAAATTAATTCTCCTAATGGTTAGAATTGGAATAATGAATCCAGCTTAATTGATAAAACTGAGAACAATATCAGTCCAGTTTTAATAATACTGACCAGGAATAATAAAACAATTTAAGATGGCTAATTATGAAATCTAACAGAAATTTGGAGTTTGATTTCAAGTGTAAATAGCAAATTATCAACCAGGAGAAGATTTTTTAAGGGTATTTAGGCTAAGTGCTTTTTAACTTATAATTCATTCAGTTTAGTACTTGTCAGTACCAGTGGTAAAGCTACATACTAATATGTGGCACTTTTTTTCTAAATAATGGTGTAAATTTACTAATATATTACATTTGGACTCCAATAAAAATTATAATTAGACCCCATATTAATACTAAAATTGCTCATTTGTTTTAGAAAATATAGAATTTTTTTAATAAATGCATATATATATATATATATATATATATATATATATATATATATATATATATATATATATATATATATATATATATATATATATATATATATATGTATAGACATCACAGTAAAATATTTCTGGATTTGTCACTGATCAGTACTTAAGAGTACTTATCAGTACTGCATACATATAAAATTACACTGAAATAAATATTTATCAGTTCAGTTCAATATTATCTGAATAAATTGAAAAGATTACGGCGTTGTTAGTACAATCTGAGTAATCATATTATATTGATGGTAACTTCAAGTTTAGCAGCTGCTACAACAATGAATCAAAGTACATAAGACTCAACTATGTAGAAGAAATATACAATGTGTATGTATAGAAATAAAATTATCCTGGAAAAATTAATAAATAATCTATACGTTTTTTTTATAATAATAATAATAATTTCAACATGAATAACAATAAATAAATAAATAAATAGTCATCTTGTGATTAGTAACTACTATGAGCATATAAGTTTCTACATATCTTACGCAAGCTCTCACAGTATTTAATTGTACTTATATAAAATTGTATACGTCAAAATCCACTTTTTACGTTTTTCAAGATAAGTAACTGCTACACAAATTATATTTCTTTGTACATATGCCAGAAAGATTCTTATAAAGAGGCAAGTTTTTTCAACGTTTATATAACAAACTTTTGTGTTTGTGTCTGTGTGTTTATAGAGAGAGAGAGAGAGGGGGTAACTCTTGTAAACATGTGAGTTTCTATATATCTTGCGTCAGCTCTCACGATATTCAATTGTACTCATACAAAATTACATACGTCAAAATCCACTTCTTACGTTTTTCAAGATAAGTAACTGTTAATAAATTACGTTTCTTTCTATATATGCCAGAAAGATTCTTATAAATAGGCGAGTTTTTTTAACGTTTATACAACAAACTTGTGTGTGTGTGTGTGGAGAGAGGGGAGTAAGTCTTGTAAACATGTGAGTTTCTAAATATCTTGTGTCAGCTCTCACGATATTTAACTGTACTCATACAAAATTGCATACATCAAAATCCACTTTTTACGTTACGTTTTTCAAGATAAGTAATTTTTATACAAATTGCGTTTCTTTATATATATGTAAGAAAGATTTTTATAAATAGACGAGTTTTTTTAACGTTTATACAAGAAACTTTTGTGAGTTTCTATATACAGCTCTCACGATATTCAACTGTACTCATACAAAATTGCATACGTCAAATTCCACTTCTTATGTTACGTTTTCTAAGATAAGTAACTGTTATACAAATTATGTTTCTTTATATATATCTGAGAAACATTTTTATAAATAGACGAGTTTTTTTAACTTTTATACAACAAACTTGTGTGTGTGTGTGTGTGGAGAGAGAGAGGAGGGGGGGGGGGGGTCTTATATATATATATATGTCTCTCACAATATTCATCTATACTCATATAAAATTGCATACGTTAAAATCCACTTCTTACGTTTTTCAAGAAAAGTAACTGCTACATAAATTATGTTTCTTTCTCTATATGCCAGAAAAATTCTTATAAATAGGCGAGTTTTTTAAACGTTTATACAACAAACTTGTATACATATTAAATGACATAATTTTAATTTCATTATAAAATAAATTAATTATCCTACATTAGTTATTAGGTTCGTATGGTTAGAAATTGGAGTACTGAATCCAGTTTAATAGATAAAAATGCGAACAATATCACTCCAGTTTTAATAATATTGACCAGGACTAAAACTGCTAATTATGAAATCTATCAGAAATTTGTGGAGTTTGATTTTAACTGTAATTAGCAAAAATCAACCAAAAGAAGATTTTTCAAGGGTATCTAGTTAATTCACACCAAGTAATCATATTATGTTGATGGCAACTTCATGTCTAACAGCTGCTACGACAATGAATCAAAGTACATTAGACTCAACTATTTAGAAGAAATATACAATGTATGTTATCGAAATAAAATTACCTTGGAAAAATTAATAAATAATCTATACATTTTTGTAATAATAATAATAATAATAATAATAATAATAATATTTTCAATATGAATAGCAAGGATTTGGTACCCAAAAAATGCATGATGCAAAAAAAATTACATTATAGGCGCATGGTTGAAGAATAAATACTTAAAAGTAGCAAATTTAACCAGAAATTTTTTTTTAAATTTCTGGTAGAAACGGGCTTTGTCAGCCCGTTTTCAGACGATGGCGTGAGAATCTCTCCAAAGGGGAGATTCCCATGCCAAATGGTGAGACCAAACCGGTCTCACCTATTTTAGTGGGTGAATTTATTTTCACCCACTTCATTTATTTCCCCACCTAAAATTTTTTACTCCATTTTATTTTCCACACTTTTCTCTCTTAATTTCAAATTTTACACTTTCATTTCTCTCAACTTTCATCATTTCCATCTCACAAAACTCCCTTCATTTTGATTTCTAATCTACTAAATTTTACTTTTACAAGTTAAATCCAAGGTAATAATGGTTGTTATTTTTTTAATTTTTTATTTATTGAATTTATTATTGTAAATGATAATGTTAAACTTATTGTTAATTTTTTTTACAGGATATTTACAAGTAAAAAAAATAGAGGTATGTAAGCCAAATCTTTAAATTTTAGTTTTGATGCAAAATTTATAGTTATTTGCATGTGTGAACATATTTTTGCTATAATTTTAGTTGGACTAAGGACCTGAAAAATGCAAACTAGCAAAATTTATATATCAAGAATGCACACTTAAACAATAAATCACAAATAGGTGCAACTTTAACCGGGACAAAAACTGATTGTCAGAACCAGTTTTTGCTTTGCACAAAACCAGTTTTCATGCTTTTTATTTTTTAAAAATTCAATACATGCTGCATTACGGGACTGCCGACTTACCACAAGTCGGAAATAGTTTGAAAATTGGTTTTTTCATGCTTCTTTTTGAAAAAAATATATAAGTTTTCAGCTGCACCTTTACCAGAAATCGTAATACACTGAATAAATCAAAGGTTACGAGTTTCAAACAGGTGAACAAAATGTACTCTTTAAATATTAAAAAACAGAAAGCACGGTTTCTGTTAGGCCACCAATTTTGATGGGTGCAAAAAAAAATAAAAAAATAAAACATATGTAAAAAAAGTACAGATGGATTTTTCAAAGTCAGGCCTTATTTTTTTAACTTATGAGTAACAGTATTGAACTGAATTAAACTGAATTTATTTCAATATAAATTTATATATATGCAGTAGTCAATAGTACTGAACTGAACTGAATTGAACTGAACTAAATATAAGTTAAAAATTACAGGTCATTAACACATGAGATCACGGGTCCAAAAGCTTTTGCAATAAGTCTTGAGTTTTCTGCAAATATGTGTTTTTTTTAAAAAAATGTGTGAAAACTGACTATTTCCGACATACTGTCAGTCGTCAGTCCCGTAGTGCAGAAAACTGGCTTTCAAAGCCTATTTTCTGCATTTATCGAATTTATTAAAAATAAAAAGCATCAAAACTGATTGTTTGTCCCGGTTATGGTTGCACCTATTTGTGATTTATTGTTTGACTGTACATTCTTGATATATATATTTTACTAGTTTGCATTTTTCAGGTCCTTAATCCAATTTTAGTTTTAGTATTATTATTTGTTTTCGGATTTGGCACCCAAAAAATGCATAATACAAAAAAAATACATTATAGGCGCATGGTTGAAGAATAAATATAAGAAAGGAGCAAATTTAACCACTGAATTTTTTTTAAAATTTTCTACTGAAAATGAGCATAAAAGAAATTAGCTTAGGTTTTAGTGAAATTTGAAAAATAATAAAATAAATTTAATATGGTTGTTAATTTTTTTAATGGTTGTTAATTGTTTAAAAATGTTGTGTTCATAGACTGTACTATTTTAAATGATAATTTTGAACTTATAATTAATTTTTTTTTTGCATATATAAACTAGTTTTACATTTACTTTTTGAAAAAAAAAATTAACTCTAGTTTTAGTGAAATTTTAAAATTAGTTATACCTATAATATAAGTTGAGGTAAAATATTATGATTTAGGTTTAGTTTACATAAAAAAATAGATATAGTTTTAGTGAAATTTAAAATATGCATATATTAATGTTTTAGTTTTAGTGGTAGTATAAGTTAAAATAGAAATACCAAATAAAATGTTAACAAAATTTAAGGCTAAAATAACAATAATTTTGTAAAAATATGTAACCATAAAAAAATTAGTTATCAATAACATTATTAGTACTAATACATGGATAATACTGATTTAGTTAAACCTTTTTAATAGAAATTGATAAAAAAAATATTATGAGTAATTTAATTAATTTTTAATTAAGAAATTAGTTTCGGTTTCGGTGATTACAGTGAGAATGCTCTAATTATATGCAAGTAGAATTTAGAAATGATAATTAACTGAATTCCTTTCGAGTTTGGAAATTTGAAATATTCACATATTAATATTTTAGTTTTAGTGGTAGTATAAGTTAATTTTTTTGTTTCATATATCAAATGATTATAACTTTAGTTTTAGTTTTAGTTTTAGTTTTAGTATAATTTTGATATTGACTTATATTAGTATACTTTGGTTTGTTTTGTCATTTTATTATGAAAATTCTGTAGAAAATGTAAGTGTAATTTGATTAGAAAAAATTGTGTTGTTTTATAAGGAAAAATGGAACAAATTCGAAGAGCTGAACAGATTATAAATCCTGGACCAGTTCAGATGGATATGTTAACTTTACAAATGAAGCATAGATCACAAAATATATGGCGTGGAGAGGTAAAATATTATGTATACCTAGACAATTTTTTTAATTTTAACGTAATTGAATAAAAAAAATTATTAATTGAAGATTTTATACTGACAGGAATGTTCAGAAGTATATTTGAATAAAGGCGGGGTTGGGTCATTGTTAGACAATATTAACCCAAAAATATATGAAAAAATAATTGAATGCGGCTTTGAAGGGGTTGTAAAAATTGGTACAATGATAGTAGACCACAAACTGATTAATGCAATGGTGGAGAGATGGCGACCCGAAACATTCACATTTCATCTAAGCGTTGGTGAAGCCACTATAACACTTCAGGATGTTGAGGTGTTAACGGGGTTACGTGTAGATGGAGATGCAGTGACAGGTGTAACGAAACATCCCCAGAATCTTTATGAAACATGTGAAAATTTATTAGGAAAATCTCCGAGGACAACTGATGTATCAGGAAGTAATATAAGGCTGAAATGGTTTAGACAAGAGTTCTCTCGTTTACCTATTGATGCCGATCAATGTACAATTGACCAGTATACTCGAGCATTTCTAATGCAGTTATTTAGGGGTTTGCTCTTTAGCAATACTTATTGAAATAGTGTACATGTAATGTGGCTGAGCTTATTGCGAAATTTGAATTCCAGAGGTGTTGGTAGATATGCCTGGGGCGCTGCTGTCCTGCCCTATTTGTACAGAGGGTTGTCAAAAGCAACACGTCCAGGGAAACAAAATATGTGTGGATATTTCCAACTGGTGCAAGTATGGGCTTTTGAGCGGATAAAAAACATAGTCCCTAGATTCTCTGAACCACGTTACCAAGCTTGTGACAAAGAACCATATGCTATGAGATAAAATTATATGGTTAGCTTTTTATTAAGTTTCATTTAGTAAGGGGATAAAATATTTTAGAAAAAGTAAACTATTTGAACAATGTAAGTGAATCACAGGTGGAAAGGTGTAGGTTCTGAAAGGTTCCATTTGGAAGAAATAAGAAGACGATTAGATTGTTTGCCAGCTGATCAGGTTTGTTTTATTTTATTGAAAAATAATTTGATTAATGGGTAGAGCTAACACGTTAATAGTATAAAACAGGACATATAATTTGACTATTCATTTGTTATGCAGTTTGTATGGACACCATATGATGAAATCTTAGAGTTGTTGCCTGAGTATTGTACCCGTGGAAATATAGTTTGGAGAGCAATTGTACCAATTATATCATGGCATATAGTTGAGTTTCACCATCCAGATCGATGCATGCGCCAATTTGGATTTGATCAACCTATACTGCAAGCCATTAATCCTGCAGTGTACGATCTCCAAACTATCAAAATGACCGGGTATACAAGTGCTGACTGGGGCGACAAACATGCTCAATACATAGCTGCGTGGAATTCACGTTTGCAACGGATTGCAACCGTTAGAGATAGGTGTCCAGCATTCTCAAGTCCACAAGCTCTATATCAATCTCAATATATGCAGTGGTACCTTCAAATTACAAGATGTTGGATCAGCCCGACTGGTGCCGCAACTAATGTAGTGGTATGATATTTGTTTGAAAGTATAAATTTTTATTGCGAAATAATAATGTCACTATATTGATGATTTTTATTTGACATAATATTATTCGTGGTAGGGAGACGAACTTCAACAAGTGTACTATATGGAAGGAGGCGAAACCTACCGTCAAAACGTTAGAAACATGGTCGGAAGTATGCTTGGTGGATTAAACCAAGAATATCGTATGGAGAGGATAGCTTGACCACATGTAGGTCCACCGCCAATTCCATATGAAAATGTGGTAAACCCCGCCTGGTTGGCAAGTCGTCTTAAACGAACCTTTGATATGCAACGAGATGAAGTTCCTTTTCCTCCATTTCCTGAGGGAATTCAACAAACCTATTTTTTTCCTATGCATTATGGAAATGTTGGCCCATCAGTGGGCCGGAATGACGCAGGTCCATCAAAAAACCAGAATGTTGCAGGTCCATCAAACAACCAGAATGTCGTAGGCCAATCAACAATCCAGAATGAACAAAGTTGGAGTTTCAGTACTATAATGGAAATGGTTAGAGAAAATGATAAGGCAACAAATGATCCGAATGGTGGAAATAATTCTGATTTTGGCAGTCCTGGCTCATTTGTCCAATAATATCACACCCCAATACAACCTAATGCTCCTCCATTTGGACATGTTACACTTGATTCATATGGAAATACAATTATGCCAAATTTCCATATGGGTCATGAATTTAGGATTGGTCCTTCAAGTGGTTTATACAATAATATGAACACAAATATCCCATATGAAGGAATGGGTCCAAGGAGATTAGATTATTCAGATGCATTGAACACGGAGGGTCAAGGATCAATGAATGTCCGATATCGAAATACGTTCAATCTTAACGAACAAGACACCCAACATCACAACCCATAATACCAATTATAGCATGTTTTGTACTGTAAAAAAATGTTTTATTTATTTCGAACTCAAGTAAATTTTCTTTAATATGTTATGTTTTCATATTATTTTGAGTTACTTTGGTTTTGTTTTTAGTAGCATTTTTTCCAAAGGTGTTGAAAAAATTTATGAAGTAATGAAAAAGAAAATAAATAAATGATTAAATATGAAAACAATATGAACATGATATTATTTAAAAATATTTACTCATTTAGTATAAAAATTCAGCATTGTGCTCAAAGTTAAAACCCATTTAAAAATATTTAAAAACTAAACTTTAAGTGCTTTGAGTTACCAAATGTGCATTACTCAAAGTGTGGAAATGTCAATGTGAAAGTAAACATACCATAAAACACACAATAATGCATTCACAGAGTTAAAAAATATTATAAAGAAGAGACAAACTTAATAGTAATAATAATTTCACAGTGATAGATCCCTTACTAAGTTAGATATTGCCTACTACGACCGAGATTGGTACAAGTTGTTCGATTATGTCCACCTCGGCCACAGTTACTACATTTGTAAGAAGTGGTCCCCTTTTCTTTTTCATCCATTTCATTTCTTATTCTCGTTGACTTTGGCCTTCCCTTGCTCCGTTTGCAAGCCGAATTCGAAACCACTGTTGCCGAGTTCACTTCAGGCCAATAGTCCCTGTGGCCTAAAGGTTGGAATGGATGATTGTACACTTTTAAGTTCTCCTCCAAAGTGTGCACTTTATCAACGAATTCGAAAAAGTCACAATGCAAGCGCTTACATACTGCAATTGCATGCGAACATGGCATTTTGTATATTTGGAATTTCTTGCATGTGCACTCTCGACGTTCTAAGTTCACAACGTGAATATTGCGTCCTTTTAATAGAATTGGGTCATATCCAGTTAAAACTTCACACAGTCCACTTCTACTGTTGAAGTATGTCACAGTATGACAATCTGCCTTACGCGCATATTTTGTCACTATTTTCTTACAAACATGAGTAACATGTTCACCCTTTTGAAGCAAATTCATGTATTTATTTCGACGGGTATCAAAATAATGTACCATTTTTCCAAAGGTGTGTTCAACAATGCTCTGGATAGGCCTTTGTCGAATGCCCTTTAACACGCTGTTTATGCACTCAGCAACGTTTGTGCACATATGACCGAACCTTGAGCCATTATCATTTGACAAACTCCACTTCTGCACACGTTTCTCCATCGTCCACTGGTACGCTCGTGCATCTATTTTTCTGATTTCGTCCATCTGCTTTAAGAACTTCCGCTCTTGTGCTTGAGCTCCTACATGTAATAAAATTCATACAGTTATAGCTATATGTCGGCAGCATACCAAAAGCATTAGAAATAGATAGAGTGCATAATCTGTACATTCGTACTGGCTCTATGTAATAGGTTTTTTTATTGTAGTATTGTGGTACTTTTTGTTGTAGTTGCTTGTAAAGTGTCTGAGGCAAAACCTATGGTATGCTAAAGGTTCTGCCCACCCTGAAACTTCACTATTCATTGTCTGTAGTATTCCACCGTGGCGATCAGAAATGACACCTAGACCTTCACATTGTGTCACATACACCCTTATGCACTCCATGAACCACCCCCAACTAGATCCGTTCTCACTTTCAACAATAGCAAACCCAATGGGAAGAATATGATTATTACCATCTAGTGCAGTTGCTACCAATAATGTGTGATGATATTTCTCATACAAGAATGTCCCATCAATCTGGATTACAGGTCTACAGTGCTTGAACCCTTCGATGCATGGCTTGAAAGACCAAAATACTCGACTGAACATGCGATATCGACTATCAGTTGTTGCATCCGTGATCAAAATGGTGGAAGAACCAGGGTTGTAGTGGGTCAATGCATTCAGATAACGTGGCAACATATTATACGAGCCTTCCCAGCTGCCAAAAATTTCTTGCATTGCTTTTCTTTTTGCACAAAAAGCCTTCTTCTTCGAAATGGTAAACCCCCATTTATCTTTAGCATGCTCAATTATTACATCAAGGCTTAGTGATCAATTTTTTGAAACCATTCTAAATATAGAACCGGCAATTAAATTTCCATCGAGATCCGATGGTCTTGAGATAGTTGAGAGTTCACGCATGTATGTGGACTAGGGAGTCTAGTGATTTGCCACATATTGATTGACTTCTTAAGGCTTGCACGGAGCCTCCATCCACATGTTTATCCCGGTCCACCTTCTTTGTTGTTACATTGGAGAGCTAATTTATATGGATAAGATTCAACCACTCGATAAGACACATGGTTTTTCATCGACGTGATCTTAACCGTTGTTTGCACAGACTTTTTATCTGGGAAAACTAATCCAACTCTCAACTCGGACACTCTATCCCATGTGCTTATGTCATCAATATCATTAGCATATTGTACATAATCATTCTCCTCTATCGCTGTATATGTAGGGCCTGGAAATTCAAAAGCTGTTAATGGAGCAACAGGTGGAACGTCGTGCCTTTCCTCAACATCCGGGGGAGTCATATTCAAATCGATCATATCAGATTCATTGGTAGCCTCATTATTAACATTCCCGTCATCATTATCACCGTCACTGTCAAACATATCCATATCGTAAATGAATTGCTCCTCCAATGTGTCGTCAATATCATTTGGTTCCACAGTGCCATTAACATAATCACAAATTGGGTCTTCTATTTCTTCTTCTTCGTTTTAGGAACTTCCCACAATATCATTCATTGGATTCACCTCATTGCTTGTTGCAATGCCACCAGTAACTCCACCTGTTGTTGTTATCATTGGAGTTATCATTGTTGAAAAAAATTGGACAGGATTGGATTCTCCAGCATCACTGCGTCCCACATTTCTTGTTGATTGAACTCCAACAGAAGGATATCCTGTATTTGCTTCCATGGAACCAAATGTACACAATGATTGATTTTGTTGAAATGAAAAAGGGGATGGTGCTTCTTGACCATCTACCTCATATTCAACAAATAACTCAGCCGTGTGATAATTTGAAATGTTGTCCAAATTATAGTGAATAAATTCAATTCCTTCATCATTACAAATGTCCATGTAACAATAATAATTAGTTGGTGGAACCGGATACCTGTACACAATCTTTGTTATCTTTCCATTATTTTCAAATCCAATATCTATTGATATCTTTTGAACAAGACTACCAAACAACGGCTTCCTCTTCACCTTCATACATTTTTGCATTGCACCCCAATATATAATGTAATGGTTGTTCACTGACATTTTTTCCTGATTTAGAAACAAATTAATTTTCTTGTTTAATGATCATTTATAAACAAATATAAAGTAAACACACATAAATAAATATTAATTACACAAGCATAACATAAATATATAAAAAACTAACAATATTTATTTCACAATAATAAAAATACTAGAAGCTACATAAATTTATACTACTCATAATTCTTCTAACAACAATAAAAGCTACATAAATATATAATAGTCATAATTTTTCTAATCATATAATTTTCTAGTTGGAATGGATGCCCTCATTGCATATTCCAAATGCCATAAAGTTGGTTGATCCTTGGCTAGCGATCTCCTGCGAATCACTTTCGGGCCACTCCTTAAATTTATAGTTCCTTCCTCCGTACGAACCAAAACGTGAAGACCATTGCATAAGTACTCTATAAATAACTTCATCGCATCTCTGTAATTTTTATTTTTAAATTCAAATGCACGCTTCAACTTTTTTTTAAGAAACCTATTGTTCAAAGATTCAAACATACATGTGAAAAGGGACTTTTGATTCATTCCCATGTTAAATCCTCCTATCCATATATATTTTTGCATTTTATCATGCATTTTTATAATATGAGATGACAATGCATCTATATCATTATATCCATATGGATATGAGATTTTTTTATTTCTTTCATTTCAACTTCGAGCCTCTTGAACCGCCAAGCAAATTTTGGATAAATTGGTGTCCTCGCCATATATACAAATTGTACAAAATCAATGTTAATTATTGACTATAAAACTAAGTAACAATACACGAATATATAACATGAATAATTTAAATCTCATTATGTGGAGTTTTACTTACAACTGAGTGTACTTTATTTTCCCAATTTAATTAGTACATTATACACAACTTCAAAAATTAATGATATTTTGGACTTATAATTAGTAATGTATTAAATTAGAAAGCATGTAAATTAACACTTTATTAAACTAAAACTATAATCTTACTAGACCAAAAATATGATAAATGTTAATTTGGTATAACTATACTTAACTTATTTTCAAAAACTAAAACTTAAGCAATAATATATGAAATAAATAAATTTTTATAATACTAAAGGTATAACTAATTTTTTATTTTAAAAAACAATTAAAGCCAATTTCTTTAATTTTTTTTAAAAAACTAAACTACGTCTGACACTAAAATTAACACCAAGACTTAAACTAAAACAAGAGCAACAATATGTTCCTATATGCAAATTTCGTCTACTTTTTATTACAAAATTAAATTTTGTTAACATTGTATTTGGTAATTCTTTTTTAGCTTGTACTAAAGCTAAAGGTAAAACATTAATATGTGCATATTTTAAATTTCACTAAAACTATAACTAACTTATTTTTTTTCTAAGAGTAAAACTAAAACTAAAACCAAACCTAAACCTAAAATCATACTAAAACTAGAACTTAAATAAAAAATATGTTCTATTTTAATATCACTAAAACTATAGTTAATTTCTTTATTTTTTTTGTAAACTAAAACTAAAGCAATAATATGTTAATTAATATACGAAAATTTTTTTTTACCTTATAGTACATGTATAACTAAAACTAAAATAATAGCAAAAATATGTTCATACACGCAAATAACTATAAATTTTGTATCAAAACTAAAATTTAAAGATTTGGGTTACATACCTCTATTTTTTTGTGGTAAATATTCTGTAAAAAATTGACAATAAGTTCAATATTATCATTTACAATAATAAATTCAATAAACAAAAAATAACAACCATTATTACCTTGGATTTAGCTTATAGAAGTAAAATTTAGTAGATTCAAACCACAAATTGAGGGAAATTTGTGAGATGGAAATGAAGAGAGTTGAGAGAAATGAAAGAGTGAAATTTGAAATTGAAGAGAGATGAAAGTGTGGGGAGTGAAATTGAGTAAAAAATTTTAGATGCCAAATTCGGAATAAATAGGAGTGGGTTGAATACCCGGATCATGTCTGAAAACGGGCTGATAAAGCCCGTTTTCAGACAAAAACGGGCTTTGTCAGCCCGTTTTGACTAGAAATTTTAAAAAAAAATTCTGGTTAAATTTGCTCCTTTCAAGTATTTATTCTTCAACCATGCGCCTATAATGTAATTTTTTTTGCATTATGCATTTTTTTTGTACCAAATCCTGAATAGCAATAAACAAATAAAAACTCATCATGTGACTAGTAACTATTGTGAACGAATTTGGATTCTCTAAAGTTAGGGATCGGTAAAGTTATACATTTCAGTCAATCTTAACCATCCATTGAGTTTTAATGGTTCATATTGAGTTCTAGTGGTTTGTGGGGTTCGCAGTGAAATTAAATATGAACCATTAAAATTCAATAAATGGTTGAGATTAATTGAAATATACAACTTTACCAATTTCAAACTTTAGACAATCTTAATCCGTTGTGAACATATAAGTTTCCACATATTTTGTGTCAGGTGTCACAATATTCAACTGTACTCATATAAAATTGCATATGTCGAAATTCACTTCTTACATTTTTCAAGATAAGTAACTACCATACAAATTACGTTTCTTTGTATATATGTGCCATAAAGAACCAATTGGGTGTAGTCCAATTGGTACACCACTTAATGTAATGGTGGGAGGTTTTAGGTTTAATACCATGCCTCTACATAATTCTTCAAAAAAAATGTGCCATAAAGATTCTTATAAACAAGCGAGTTTTTTTCGGTGCATACATATATATATAGATACTCATACACGAGTAACTGTTGTAATTATATAAGTTTCTTTATATCTTGTGTCAACTCTCACGATATTCAATTGTACTCATAAAAAATTGCACACATCAAAATCCACTTCTTACGTTTTTCAAGATAAGTAATTGATATACAAATTACATTTCTTTGTATATATATGCCATAAAGATTCTTATAAATAAGCGGGTTTTTTTTATGCTTATACAAATATGTGTGTGTACGCGCGTATGCGTGGGTGAGTGAGTAATTGTTGTAAACATATACGTTTTCTATATATGTTGCGTGAGCTCTCACAATATTCAATTGTACCCATGTTGGGAACTGACAGTCAATTTGAACATGCATAACAGGCACGGCGGAAATTCAAAATTTTGTCCCTATCCCTAGGAACTCATGTTAGTTGCATATTAAATAAAGCATTAACTAAATAATTCTCTACCTAGGTTAGCATGCATAGGCTAGGCATACCATAATTCTAAATTATATCCTAGCATGAATATTTTATACTAAGCATGTTATAACTCTAAGCTTTAACCTAAGCATAAAATAAACTAAGCATGCAAAACAACCTAAGCATGATTATTAAGTCCAAAAACGCTTAAAGAAAAAGACCTAATAATCAAAAGAGAAAGAAAGAGAACTTACCAGTTGAAGCGTGCTTTAGCAGAACCTCCTTGCACAAGCCTCCAAGCGTAGGATAGCCTCTATGAGTATCAACACGAACCCCATCAATTAAAACCTCCCTGAGAGGAAGAACTAAGGAGCTTTGAGTAGTTGCTAAACCACTCCAAAAGCCCCACCCGAAAATATGAACTAGAGGTGCTCGAATAAATTCAAGCTCCTAAAAAAATATACTCTAAAGTCAACTTGAGAGATATCACGTTGGAATCTCAAGTCAAAACTAGAAGAGAGCGAATGGTGCAAATTGAAATGAAGAAAGGGAGTGCCTATTTATAGGCTTCGGGAAGCAAAAAGGCTTCCCCATTTTCCAATGTGGGATGTGCAATCCCACAAAATGGGTTTGACCCGCAGAGCATGAAGCCCCCGGGTCTGACCCGCATGCATCGTGCAAAGCCGCGTACTCACTGCACATGGCCAGCGCAAGGCAGGCCATTGCACCTACAAGCCGAGATTGTAGGCTTTTCCCACAAGCCCAGCTTATGGGTTGGGCTATGCTGGGCACACCCAACGCTGCCCAGCAGCGCTAGTGTGACCCAGCGTATGGGCTAGTGCAGTGCTGAGCCCATAACCCTTTAGCCTCTATATTGGGTCCCAAAATGTAGACCCCATCTCCATAGAGTCCGACCCCTTTACTCCGATTGGAAAATTCCCTTTCAATCCTTCTTTCAAAATTAATTTATTTCACGACCCTAATAAATTAGTTACCGGTCAAAAAATAAATTCCTTGGCTCATCCAAAATGATCTAATCATTTTTAACCAATTAAATAACAATCCAATTATTATTATGTTATATTTTTATAATAGAATAAATCTATTAATTCTTTACTCAGTCCGATGAAGGTCTAATGTGTATGACCTTATAGGATCCCGAAGTATTGAGCTGTTAAGGCTTAACCAACCCTTGTTCTAATGGAACCATTGGCTCAAGGTTCTAGACTGTGAATAGAACTTGATTACCTTAAATGACTGTAGTACACCTCTAGCAAGGGTCTATCATCCCCCATTACTCGGAATGTCATTTGTGCTTATGACTTAATCCTGGTTAATGCAATAGTTATCCAATGTGATGAAATCCTTCCATTCTTTAATATTAGTACCATCTGGTTTATAGGGTTTGATTATAGTGTTTACTCACTAATAGCAAGTGTGAGTAGACACGGGCCGGTGGGCTGGCCTCTTGAAGTGACAGGGAGATGTGTAATTGATGTGATTGGAAAATGGTTTTGCACATTGTAATGCTCAAAAGATATGAGATCGAAATCCCATACTTAAAATAGAGTCACCACTCAGTTCAACTCAACCGGGAAATTTTTGGTACGATTTTCCCACCGGGTGGTTGGACCATACCTTAAGTAGAGATTCTGAGTTCGAATGATGTTATCTATTTTTCATCAGGCCAAGTTAAGATACTTCATTCTTTCTTAATCGGTTTAATCCATCCTATTTATTTGTGTTTTCAATTTTTTTTTATTTTCGCGTTTATCAAGCAACTGAAGCGACGAATAAAATATTTACAGTCATTTAAAAATAAGTGCGAAAAATAAAACTATTACAAGGCTTCCACGTCCTATATATTTTTCTATGCGATAAATAAAATACTCGAATGTCTGATATACATCTACCTGCAGAAGATGTTTAGCACGGATATGGCATGTTTTATTTACAGTATTATAAAGTCTGGTTGGATGGCTAAAATGAGATTTGAACGGCGTTTGCGGGGAAATTCCGTTTCTAACCAAATTTTAGATTCGATCGTTGTTTTAACCGGATTATTAGTGAAAATACCACGTGTTATGGGCGGGGTCTGTTTTCGAGAGGTTTTAGACCTCCGTCATTGCACTGTATACTCTAGTCTCTGAAAATAAACTAGGTCAGGAATAAATAAAAATAAAACTATTGTCCAGAAAGTCATGCCACCAACGATGCAAGTGATGTCGCTGAAGACATGGTTGATGTCGCTGGTGACATCAGTATGCAGGCAGGTTGCATGGCTTTCTGAGTATCATAAAAAAAAGTCTTACAAGAAAGTGAGGTCCTTGGGGAACGTGATGCCACCGGCGGTATCAACGATGTCTCTGGCGACATGGGTGATACCGCCGGCGACATCACATACCTCCGGCGACTTTAATTTCTTGTAGCAGTAGTGGGTAGCAGTAAAAAATGACCAAAAATCCAAAAATGAATACAAATCAACATGAATTAGCATAAATCAGTAGTATTAATGCCAAAGAGCTATGAGACTCAAGATTTTCACCTCGGGGTCGTGAATCTAACTCTTCGTGAACTGAAAAGAAACACCTCTGGGGAGTTTGTAACGATGATTTAGATGTCAATTTAAGAGTTTTAGGTCTCTAAATCCTATCAAGTTAATTTTAACTTAAAGACCCACTGATTTTAAGCTTACAATCAGAGAGTTCAAAGAAGAAAAGCCAGGAAAAATGGATTGGAATCCTTTTTTTCTGCCTTTTCTAATTCTTATCTCACTACAATCTATTCTCTCTCAATTTCCTAATTTTAGCTCCTCAATTTCGCAAATTTAGCTCCTAATTTCCACCCCCCAACTCTCTCCTTTCCACCTCCCTTCAATTCAACCTAAGGTGTGTTTTTATAAGCAAATTGGGGTGTTTTTCGAGACCTTTTTGACTAATTCCACCGAAAGTGGCCAAAAGGCTGTCTGTGTAGGGACCCATTTTAGGCCATGCCACCGGCGACATGGTGATGCTGCCGGCGATATGATGATGTCGCCGACGGTATGGCTGATGCCACCGATGGTATCAGCCTCCAGCATACCGACAGCCAATGGGCCTAAAAGCCTAAAAAGTCGTGAAAAGTGGTCAAAAGTAGTTAAAAGTGGCTCAAAAGGCATCTTTTTGAATTTTGATTATATTTTAATGGGTATATTTTAATTTGGGTGTAAATCATCTACCAAGTATAAAATTCGCGAGGAATATTATTTTGGTTATAAAAATTTTAAAGAGAACTTTTATTTTGAGACATTAAAATTGGGTACACGTCATCATCATCTCGTGAGAGGGACTATAAAATCCGGTGCTTACAGGTTGCCCCTCGAGGGATCACTACTGCCACATGTCAGTATGATCACACGAAAAGAGCAAGGGATAGGAATGATACCTGATGGATGATTGGTTTTCCCCTTGGTCGGACTTACGCTTTGTAGATTGGTTGCCCCTTGGTCGGACTTACGCTTTGTAGATTGGTTGCCCCTTCATCGGGCTTATGCTTCGTGAAAAAATTGTCCCTTCATCAGGCTTTGTGCTCTATAGAGAGGTTTGTCCCTTGGCCGGGCTTATGCTTTACGAAGAAATTGCCCCTTGGTCGAGCTTATGCTTCGCGGAGAAATTGCCCCTTGGTCAGGCTTGAGCTTTGTTGAGAGGTTTGCCCCTTAGTCGGGCTTATGCTTTATAGAAAAATTACCTCTTCGTCGGGCTTAAGCTTTGTAGAGAGGTTTGCCCCTTAGTCGGGCTTATGCTTCACGGAGAAATTACCCCTTAGTCGGGCTTATGGTATGTGGAAAAATTACCCCTTGGTCGGGCTTAAGCTTTATAGAGATGTTTGCCCCTTGGTCGGGCTTATGCTTCGCGGAGAAATTGCCCCTTGGTCGGGCTTATGCTTTATGAAAAAATTGCCCCTTGGTCGGGCTTGAGCTTTGTGAGAAAATTGCCCTTCGGTCGAGCTTATGCTTTATAGAGAAATTGCCCCTTGGTCAGGCTTATACTTTACGGAGAAATTGTCCCTTGGTTGGGCTTGAGCTTTGTGAGGAGATTGCCCTTCAGTCGGGCTTATACATTGTGGAGAAATTGCCTCTTGGTCGGGCTTATGCTTCGTGGAGAAATTGCCCCTTGGTCGGGCTTGAGCTTTGTAGAGAGGTTTGCCCCTTGGTCGGACTTGCACTTTATGGAGAGATTATCCTTTGGTCGGACTTATGCTTTATGGAGTGCTTGTCCCTTGGTCGAACTTGCACTTTATAGAGAGATTGCCCTTCGGTCGGGCTTATGCTTTGTGGAATGATTGCCCCTTAGTCGGGCTTATGCTTTATGGAGTGATTGCCTCTTGGTTGGGCTTTCACTTTGTGAGGAGATAGCCCTTCGGTCGGGCTTTCACTTTATGGAGCGCTTATCCCTTGGTCAGACTTATGCTTTGTGGAGTGCTTGTCCCTTAGTCGGACTTGCACTTTATGGAGAGATTGCCCTTCGGTCGGGCTTATGCTTTGTGGAGTGATTGCCCCATGGTCGGGCTTATGCTTTATGAAGTGATTGCCCCTTGGTCGAGCTTTAACTTTATGGAGCGCTTATCCCTTAGTCAGACTTGCACTTTATGGAGAGATTATCCTTTAGTCAGACTTATGCTTTGTAGAGTGCTTGTCCCTTGGTCGGACTCATGCTTTACGGAGAGGTTGTCCCTTGGTC
This sequence comes from Euphorbia pulcherrima, assembly GCA_947683365.1. Lineage (NCBI taxonomy): Eukaryota > Viridiplantae > Streptophyta > Magnoliopsida > Malpighiales > Euphorbiaceae > Euphorbia > Euphorbia pulcherrima. The sequence continues at coordinate 15,725,908 of CANTUS010000016.1, forward strand.
GGACTCATGCTTTATGGAGTGGTTGCCCCTTGGTCGGACTCATGCTTTATGGAAAGGTTGTCCCTTGGTCGGACTCATGCTTTAAGGAGTGGTTGTCCCTTGGTCAGACTCATGCTTTATGAAGTGGTTGTCCCTTGGTCGGACTTGAGCTTTGTGGAGTGGTTGTCCCTTGGTCGGGCTTGAGCTTGGCGGAGAATTTGTCCTTTGGTCTGACTTGAGTTTTGTGGGGATTTTATCCTTTGGTCAGACTTATATTTTGAGGAGGGATTGCCCCTTGGTCGGGCTTATGCTTTGTGGAGAGTTTGTCCCTTGGTCAGACTTATGCTTCGAGGAGTGATTACCCCTTGGTCGGGCTTATATTTTATGGAGAGTTTATCCTTTGGTCAGACTTATGCTTCGAGGAGGGATTGCCCCTTGGTCGGGCTTACACTTTGTGGAGTGATTGCCCTTCGGTCGGGTTTACACTTTGTGGAGAAATTGCCCCTTTGTCAGGCTTACACTTTATGGAGTGGTTGCCCCTTGGTCGGGCTTACATTTTGTGGAGAGATTGCCCTTCGGTCGAGCTTATGCTTTGTGAGGTGATTGACCTTTGGTCGAGCTTACACATTGTGGGGAGGTTGCCTTTGATCGGGCTTATGTTTTATGATTTTGGAGGGGTGAACCTAAAGGGTGATACATACAGGGTCTGTGTCAGGGACCTTCAATTGGCATTCTAGGATGAACCTAAAGGGTGATACATACAGGGTTTATATCAGAGACCTTCGGTTGGCGTTCGAGAGGTGAAATCGAAGATTGACATATAGCGGGTCATGCCGTAATCTCTGGGTAATTTATAGGATGAGCATATTGGGTTTGCGATTGTAGCTTTGTGTAAGTTTCGGAATGTCAGGACTAGAGCTGGGATTTCGCCGAGGATAGCTGAAAAAAGCATGGAGAGATCTGATGTCACTAGTGGCATGACTCATATCGCTGGCGATATGAGTGTCACATGGCAGCTTTGACTGGTCAGAAAAATCCAATTTGAAGGAGGCGATGTCGCCGGCGGCATGAATGATGTCGCTAGCGGTATGGAGTGATGCCGCCAGTGGCATGAGTGCCACGTGGCAGATTTGACTGGTCAAGCAACTTCAAAATTTGAATTGAAGAGGATGATGCTGCCTGCGGCATGAGTGATGTTGCTGGCGGTATGAACCGATCTCGCCGGCGGCATGAATAGGCAGTTTCAGATAAATTAAAACTCCTTAAATTTCGCGCGACAGTTTAAAAGGAAGTAAAACTCCTTTCTCTTCCTTATTCAGCATGTACAGAAACCGTACCTCCCTTCTGTTCCCTTCTCTAAATCTTTCATTTTCTTCGTCCTTCCAATCATGAAGAGAATTGCAAAGGCTTTCAAGGGAAAATCCGCTAGGGCTAGGGAGAGCCTGCCTGATTCTTCCGTCGAAGGGCTGAAAATCCTTTCAGTTCCTACTGCTTATGGCCTGAAGGAGACGGCCAAGATGTATGGCTACGGGATCAATTCCCTCATCACTAATCTAACCCCAGCGAAGGAAAAGCACCTCTACTGTGTCCAGGTAATCTCGTAAAACCATAATCTCTTCTTTTCGGGTTGAGTTTTAATTTGGCCTTAGGCTTGAAATCGTGCCATGATAGGAGTTATAAGTGTGAAATAGACTGATTATAGACTGATGTTGCATGCTTTAGGTTCGATTTTCATTATTTTTAGGCTTATTGTTTGATTGATTATGATTTTTTTGTGATTTTGGCACGATGGGTGTGATTTTGGGGAAAACAGGTTCTGCCCATAGGTAGTGATGTCGCCGGCGACATGAGTGATGTTACTGGCGGCATCAGTCCTTGTAAAAAGGCCTAAGGAAGTCTGATGTCACTTTTGTTTGAAGCTAAAACAACCTATATCTTATACTAAGTCACCAAAATCGTAATCACAACATATAAATTTTTTTTGTACTTATACTTCATTTATATATATAATCACTTGTCACATTGTATCTTTTTACAAAACAATCTTTTACAAAGCAAAATCAAAACCCCGACCATCTTCTATTCTATATGTATGTTTTGTGAGGAGAGGGAGTGAGATGGAACACAGCCAACCAATCTTTTGTCAATGATATCTACAGGTAATGAGCTTCTAGTACATATTTTATCAGCTCTGAAAAATTTAGCGCTTTATATGAGGCCGCAACTCAGTGAATATAAATAATCTATGAATTTAGCAAATCACATATATACACACATTACAAATTCAATATAGCAAATCACATATATACATTAACAAATTCAATATACAGTCACACTTATATGATAATGAATGAACCGGTTATTTAATTATTGCGACATTTTTAGCCAAACTATTGACCCGGGATACATGTAACATTTGTAACAATTGTCAATTGATACGCTGGCCAGCTATGTAACAATTGGTTGACCTTTCAGTCCAAATAAACAATTGGTTGACCTTTCGATCCATTTGTCAGATATCGCAATTATTGACCATATAGGTTCAGTTGAACAGAACATGTATTGCAATGTTTGATCAGCTATGTCACAACGTCTCTTTTACTTTTCATATATTCAAGTGTAAATGTCTGTTATACGAATTATTGAGCTTACAATTAGCATATACTAATACAAATGAACATATATTCTACACACATATATCATATAAATCCAGCATATCAAATGTAATACTCAATTATACTCCACCAACAATTCACATTAAACCATTCACCAATATTCACTTATAGCCATAATTCACATATCAATATCATCTTAACGCAACTTACGTTTCATATCAAATATAACCACACAACACATGTAACATTATTCAAATATAATTTCAAATCAAAATAATCATATCACTCAATTCACATTAAGACAATTTACACAGATCATATCAAATTTAACCACACATCAATACAATTCATATCACATTCACATATTCATACAACTAACACATCTACACATTTCACCCATATATTCATATCATGTTTATACTCACAGATTATCCGAGCTAATTCTCTCGAAAATAACTTGGACATTCCTCTGGAATCCCTTCACGGTTTTGAGCTCCTATAACATAAATTCATGTCAAATATAAACATACATAGACATCTTATTTCTTTTTTGTATATATGTGAAGATTAACATAAACTAGAATTTCTATCTATATGACCTTACTCACTTTAATCAATCATATCTCTCAAAGTACTATACCAAATGACCTGATTCTAGTTTCATTTTACTCTTAACTCATAGCTTTATAACATACCAAAATTTCATAATTTTCTGATCTCTTTTCCATTTGTTATGAATTTTGTATTTGAAACTCTAAATCTGTCCTGTTTTCTACACTTAGAACTAATGTTCTTATGACCTCACTTCACTTCAAAATTCATAACTTTCAACTCACTTACTCAAATGTGATGATTATTCTTTTGTTCAATTTCTATTACACAATTCCCTAACATACTAAATCCTCAAAATTTTCAAATCCTTATACGATTTATAGGTAATTTCCCATCAAAACCTATTTCAGTCCCGCTTTACCTGGACAACATCGTAATAAAATGAGTATAACTCTCTCTACACAATTTGAATCAACCTAATTCGTTTTCCTACTTAAAATATACACATAACGGAATAACATATCAAAAATTTAGAATTTTCTAAGTAGTATAACAATCCCAGATTAATTTCAAAACTCACCTTATCTCTTTGATCATCCAATTCTGGACACTTCATCTTATAAAAATCATAGATATTGATCTACTCATCTAAAAATCCCCAAATTTTATAGAAACAATCTAGAGATGTACAGAATCAATTTATATTTTTGTCATAACCTCAAATTCTATCTCTAACATCTCGAAAATCATATTACAAAATCATATACATACCTGATTCTTCCTCTCTCTTTGTTCTTCTTCTTCTCTTCTACTCCTATCTTTTCATATTCTGAGTTTTTCTTTCTTTTCTGGCTGATTTTAGATTATTTATAGGCAAAAATGACCATTTTGCCTTTCTTTTTCATTATATAATACTTACACTTATACTATACTATACTTATACCAATAATAAATAACTCAAGTACTAATACCAACTATGATTTCTACTTTTATCTTTACAAAATTTCAAATCCCCTTTTATATATTTAAGTGTATATATGTATATATCTAATATATTTTAAAACAAATATACCAAAATTAATATATTTATTTTATATTTATACTTCATCTAATAATTTCTAATATATATGCATAAATGACTAAAATGATGTGTGAAATGGGATGTTAGTATATTTGTTTTATATTTATACTTCATCTAATAATTTCTAATATATATGCATAAATGACTAAAATGATGTGTGAAATGGGATGTTACAGAAGCGATGTCGCCGGCAATATCATCCATGCCGCCGGCGAAATCGCTTCTAGCAGAAGTGACATCAGCAGCTTTCTATCAGGTTCCAGTGATGAGAAAATAAGCAGGACTTATATGTTTTGTTTTTGATTTTTGCAGCCGCATGAACTGACTTATACCGGAGGGATGGGCACCATCGGTGAGTGGTGGCACCATATCTCTGAGAAGGATCCAGAGCTTGCACTCGCCATTAATGAGATGGTATACAGGGACTTGGCCTGAATTATGCCAATGCTAATACCCAAGCTCTCTCATTCAGCCGTGACAGCCCTTACTGAGACGTGGTTTGAAACCACCCATACTCTTCACTTCTCGTTCGAGGAAGCAATAATTACGCCCTCCGATGTCATAGCTATGACCGTGCTTCCCTGGACGGAGGAGGTCATTCACTTTGACGCTTACATGGATAAATACCATATCGAGAGGCCCGTGGTGAGGCGGGTGAAGGAGCTATTCGGTTTGAAGCTCGTCTCAGGGCGGTTGTCTTATAGTGAGTTGCACCAACACTGGACCCGGATAGATGTGGTGCCCGAGGATGAGAGAGAGGCTTGCATCCATTCCTTTGTGATTTCCTTACTCACGGTGCTATTTTTTCTGATCTCAGGGAGCAAGATTAATTATGGGCTGATATTCGCCGTGGAGGATGTGGCGGGCATCAGGAAGAAGAATTGGCCAAGGGCCATCTTGGCACAAATATACCACGGGCTGGATGTGGACGCGCGTAAGAAGGTGAAAGCCCTTCACCTCTGTCATCTGTTATTCCAAGTATATCCTCTCAGAAGCATTTTCTTGATTATGCATGTCTCATTTATTGCTGATGTTTTTAAACTGATTGGTTATTATTTATTCAGGCTTGGGCCTTTGTGCACCATATTCTCCCGCCGATCGAGTTTAAGAAGACCTTGCCATCGGGCTCCCACTTTCTCACCCGCTGGTATGGGGGCATTAGCGGGAAGGCCAAGTATCCCACCAAGTATAGGGAGGTCCTGAGGAGCGCGCGATTGAGCTTGATACGCAATCTTTGATTTAGTCCTTTGTCTTTACACTTAGAATAAAACAAAAAGCATTTATGAAATTATATCAGTTTTTTTGTTTGATTGTTGGTGCAGCTTATCCTGGACCCATTTGATGGGGTGGAGAACTTGCCAGAGGTTGTAAGGGTTAGGAGGGAGGTGGACGACCGTCAGTTCATCATAGAGTGCCCCTTGTCTCAACAGTGGTGTTTGGGGGAGCGCGTCCGGGGCTGGAGGTTTATCCCGGTCGCAGATCGATCGATGCCTGCTGATCCTCTCAGGGGCTTATGATAGCCCCATCTGGTGATTACATCTGAGGCTGACCAAGCTGACTATATTGACGGGAATGGTCGCATGATCCCTAGCATCCTTGGCCTCTATAAGTAGCACCAACAACGCCTACTCCCCTTGTGTCCCTGCATCCACAGGAATGATACGATTGAGTATCATAATGAGCAAAGGCTGGAGGAGGAGAAAAGGCGCCTTAAAGGTATTGTGGATGTTGAGGAGGAAGAAGACGAGGAAGATGAGGAGCTTGAAGGTGATGTTGGGATTGAGCCCGAGGGGGAGGATGAGGCAGGTGCGGACGTAGCCGGTGGGAGTATGCCAATGTCCCAAGGGGGCATCGCTCTTTTGAGGTATGATTGTGTTTATGTGTATGATTTGCAAGTGTTTAGGAATGTTGTTGACGTGTATTTTTCATGTTTTTCAGGAACCCCGCGAGGAAGAGAGGTCGGGATAACCAGAGTGGGATGCAGTACTATAGTGTATCGGAGGGCATAACTTCATGGAAGGGCATCTGGTCATCCCGATGGAAACTACATTCCTACTGATGAATTCTCGGGGTGAGTTCCTCCCTAGGAACATTGGCTCAAGCCGGCATGCTCCAATCTTTATGCCAAAAGACACCACTTACGTAAGGCTAGATAATTGCTTTCTTGTTCATCCTTGGATGCGGGTGTCTAATGATTTGCCTTTTGGATTTTTCAAGTGGCGCGAAGCCATGTGCAGCAGCTTGTAGAGAATAACTTCGCTCTCCGAGACACACTTATCGGGCAATCGCTCCTTGTTCAGGTACATTCCCTATTTATGCCTATGTTAAAACAAGATAAGATGCATGTATGGATGCTACGAATGATGTGCATTGTTGATATTTTCCCTAGTTTGTAGGATTTCTTAGCCCTTTCTTTATCTAATACCGATGCAGCCCGGTGGAGATATGAGGAGGAGACTGCAGACCTCCAGCGTCGTGTGAGTGACCTTGAGGATCAGCTGGAGGCTACTACTCATAAACGGAGGAGCAAGCAAAATTTAGATCGCGCGCACCCCGATAGCACCAGTCGCTGGGGAGTGAAGATATCCGCTGGTCGTCGTGCGTTTGCTGCGGTTGAGAAGTCCAGCAGTGTTCCGATGACAGAAGGTAGGGAGGAGGATGAGGATGAGGTTGGTGACTGGCTAGTGAGTCCCAAAGATATTTCATCTCACCCGGCTGGCAGTGGAAGGCATGCCTAGCTTTATATTTTCATTTTGCTTTTTTATTTTTGTTTGTACCCTCAATACATTAGGGTTTGGATAATTTGGCTTTATTGTAGGCTATATGTTTGGGATATTTGAGTGGTTTGCGCCTTTGGGCTTTTTACTTTGAATAAAAATGGATTGATGTTTGAAAAGGCATTGGAAATGGAGTACAGGATTGTTTACAAGTTCTGTACAGGTTTGAAACGATAATATTACTTCTGATGCCGCCCAGAAAATTAACTTTATGCCATCGGTGGTATCATTTATATTGCCAGGTGCATCACCTTAAAATCGCCTATACCCATATCGCCAGCGGCATCAAGAGATATCGCCAATAATAATCCATGTCGTCGGCGGCATTGCTCATATCGCCGGTGGTATCAACTTTCCAGAAACTCAGATTTAGCCATTTCTTCAAATTCTGCTTCGGTGAAGCACACTTAACAGCTATGGGGCTTCCTAGGGAGCCTAGGGAATGCAGATTTGGAGGGAACTGGAGAAATTTGGGCTCCATCTTTGACTATAATGTTTGCAAAGACTGCCCTTTTGAGTTTTTGACCTAACAGACTTATTCTGACTTTTGCATAGACCTAGATGTTTTTTAGTCTATCCAGATTTTTTTTCTTTTTTTTTGACTGATAAGCTCGGAGCATCTTCAATTAAGTTTACTTATGATGTTTCCATCACTTGGTTGCCAGACATTCATACAATCACAAACATAGAGGTTTTAGCACGAAAGACATTTTTATCGAGTGAATCTAATTTGAGCACAAGATGTTGGCAATCATTTCCATTAATGGAACCCCTTATGTTAACCAGCCTTTATAGGTTTTCAAGTTAACATCTCACTACTTTTCTCTCATGCCTTAATTTTTATCTGAACTGGCCTTTCGGGTTTTCAGTTCAGCAAGCGTTATTGACTTATCCCCTAATTTTTGCATGGCTGGTTTGCGAGATGCCGACCGTCGGGTGTCACCCTAATTTTTATTTGATCAGTAAAAGACCGAAAGATGGGTGATTATCATATATTATTTTTTGATGTGCCGCTTTTCTAATGTATTTCTTTTGTTTAGACCCGATAATGCTTAAGCATGTCCTGATTGACTAAACCGATGAGCTCACTCTTGTCTGCGCTCATGACTTTTAATAGCCTGCTTATTTTAGTACCATCTTTAGTCACATGATAACCTTCTCAATCTGATCTGAGCTTAACATCGGTATCGGAAGTTCTCAGACACTGCAGTGCCCGGTCCATGACTCTTGGCAAGGGCTTTAGGTATCTAATTTGCTATTGTGTGCTTGGTTGTGCTTTTACAGATTCTCTAAGTTCCTTAGTGTTCGTTCAGTTTTTGCCTGGATCACCCGATTCATTCTGACCTTTAAAGTTACGTCGGGTAACCTTGTGTTGATTCTGGTGGTCCATGTTGCAAGGAGTTTAGTTTGTGGGGGTTTTGGCGCTTACACAGAGCCTTTTTGATTGGTTCGATCACCGTTTTGATTACTGTTCTTGAGTGCTCCTTTAGTCTATAGTTTGTAGAGCCCCTTCCTATTTAGGCCTGAATTTGCCACTTGTACCAGTGGTGGAGGGTTTTTGACCAAGTGATATTTGGTTTGGGGGCCTTTTGCTTGGTGCCTTTGAAAGATGAAGTGGTAGCTTGCTTTATTAGTTTATTCAGTGAGCTAATCGCGACATCGGTTGTGCGCTCATCTTTGCAGCTCGTTGGATGAAGGTGCTTGCTTTTAGACTTAATGCTTTAGGAGGCGGTTGCCCCCTGACCTTTATTGGTCGAAGGGTTTGATGCAGGTTAATTTGTGCTGGGTGAAGACATGTTTTTCTGTAAATTTGGTCATCTTCTTGGTAGTGACATTGGTCTGAGGTTCGGCTATGATGTTTATTTGATAGAGGTTAGGCTCCATCAGTCGTCATTGGGTGTAAGCCTCGATTTTCTATTTCAGGGGACCAGTTGATACTTCTTTAGTAGCTCGAAGATGTACCGTTGCATGGTTGCCTGGTTAATTTTGGAAGAGACCCGTGGTGTTCAACAATCTAACTATTGGTCTGGGGACCAAGCAAAAGAATTATCATGGTCTTTAAGCACTTTATTATCTCACATGTGTTTGACAGGAGTTAAATTATTGGATTTGACTACCGTATAAGAGCCTACATCTGTACTCAACTTGATTTTATTCAATAAAATATCTTGAATACTGGAAGCATTGTGTGTATACTCATATGAATGAGTGGATTAAATGATAGAGACATGACATAAGTAAGAAAAATGGAAGTTGCTTATGGAGTTAAAAAGTCTAAACTCTAAGGATTGCAAATCAAGATTCTTCGTCCTTGCTGTTGGAGTTAGACTTTCCTCTACCATTGGAGTAGATGGCCTTGATGAGATCTTGTGGTGCATTCCCTTGTTTAGGAAAGCTGGGATTAATCATCTTTGTCTGGTCACCAAACTCTAGTAAGGGAGTGGATGCTCTTTCAGGGTCGATAATCTTGGTATCCTTCACCAAACATTGGATGGTGTGAACCAAAGCTTTATATTGATTAGTGTGGTGACTTGACAGCATGTGATATCTGTAAAAACCTTTTCGTTCTTCCCTCATGGGAGGATTGGATTCGCGAAGAGGTTTAAGAATGCCAGCTTCCCTTAATCTGGTGAAGATTACATTAAGCGGTAGTTTCCATGGATTTATGTTACACTTAAGGCCATCGTTTGGCTGAATGGTGGCAGCTGGTGCCAGTTTCTGGGAGGTCTCTTAGTCCACCAGAATTTGAGGTGGGAGTACGGGTGAGTCAGTGTTTTGAATGACCTAGTTCCCCTCTGGTTGGACCCTTCCCTCTTTCTGATTACAGCCTACCGTCACTAATTGAAGTGAGAGGGCTTCAACTTTATGTTGTATAACCTGGTCATACTGAGGAGGCCTCGGGGTAGTGGGGATCTTAAACTATGATGGAGTGACCAACATTGGAGTCGGGATGTTAAAGAATGATGGAAGAATTAGACTCTGGGCTCCTTCCCTTTGTCTGGAGTAAGCGGTTAGCGGTGGTTGCTGGAGTGCATGATTATCGGGTGTCATGCTCGGAGATCGCATGACCTGGTCGAAGTTCTGACTTCCTAGGGCTTTCTTGATGGATACCCATACTAGTTCCTGAATGATGTTTTAGAACTGATCCGAGTTCAGAAACTGGATGATAGAGATGGTGTTCTCTGACCCAAGAGACGAAGGGTGAACCATTGCTCCTGAGGTAGGGGGAAGACTAGCCTGTTCTCTGGGTGAGGCAGAGTTGTTATTGCAAGGAAGAGACATGGTGAAGGTTTGAATTTGGGAGGAAGACTATTTAGGATCACGAACCATGGGTCAGGCCATGAATGAGTTGTAAATGGCATGGATGGTATGTATGATTTTTGTTTTTGGAAGCGGTGCGTGATATGTATGGCTGTACGTAGATATGGTTAGAGATGATGTGATGGCTTATCCCTCCACCATACGTGGGACGTTTGTATCTAACGTCATACATAGCGATATGTGGTGATGCAATGGAGGCACAAGAGAAGTCCTACATGTTTTGCTAAAGCTCTTCCACGGGTGGAAGTGGTAAGGGTAAGTTGATTCATTTTCGACTCTTAAAGCCGATGCATGGGGGTGCATGATCACGGAGCACATAGCACGTGAATCGTTCCTCTTCCAACCTTATGACTCTCGCGTAACGCCTCTTTGGAAGGATGGAGTTTGGCTTCTTCACCGGTAATGGCGAAAGAAGCGCGTCCCAATTATTTTATTTTTTTTGTTGTTTTGGATAATCCTAAAGGAATGATGTGCTAAGGCTTTTTTTAACGCAGCTTTGGTATAGGGTTATTGATGTAGAAGGTTCACATTTACCTTGATTCCATGTTACCTAACCACCCCCAAATAGGTGTGATCGTAAGAGTTTACGTATTGGTTAAAATGAGTAATCCACCCACTAGGCATCCTCAATTCCAACAGGGTATGAGTGATACTTTGCGAGCTTCTCGGGTGAAATGGGGCACCTAAAATTACTGAACTATCTACACGCGTAAGGATAAAACGTTATAAAAAAAGAATGAAGTCTTAATCTGGCCAATGATTTCAATACATCATCAAAATCTTTTAAACTTTATGACAAGATAAGTTCAAGAGATTGCCCAGCAGAGTCGCCACTATGGGCGAACGATGTTTTACGTGGTGGCAGCGGGGCCAGGCCGGTGGGCTGGCCTCTTGAAGTGACGGGGAGATGTGTAATTGATATGATTGGAAAATGGTTCTGCACATTTTAATGCTCAAAAGATACGAGATTAAAATCCCGTACATAAAATAGAGTTGCCACCCAGTTCAGCTCAACCGGGGAATTTTTGGTATAATTTTCCCACCGGGTGGTTGGACCATACCTTAAGTAGAGATTCCTAGTTCGAATGATGTTATCTATTTTTCATTAAGCCAAGTTAAGATACTTCATTCTTTCTTAATCAGTTTAATCCATCCTATTTATTTGTGTTTTCAGTTTTTTTGTTGTTTTTGCGTTTATCAAGCAATTGAAGCGACGAATAAAATATTTACAGTCATTCAAGAATAAGTGCGAAAAATAAAACTATTATAAGGCTTCCACGTCCTATACATTTTTCTATGCAATAAATAAAATACCTGAATGACTGATATACATCTACCTGCAAAAGATGGTTAGCACGGGTATGGCATGTTTTATTTACAGTATTATAAAGTCCGGTTGGATGGTTAAAATGAGATTTGAATGACATTTGCGGGGAAATTCCGTTTTTAACCAAATTTTAGATTTGATCATTGTTTTAACCGGATTATTAGTGAAAATACCACATGTTATGGGGTGGGGTCTATTTTTTAGTGGTTTTGGACCTCCGTCGTTGCATTTTATACTCTAGTCTCTGAAAATAAACTAGGTCGGGAATAAACAAAAATAAAACTGTTGTCCAAAAAGTCATGCCGCCGATGATACAAGTGCTGTCGCCGGCGACATGGTTGACGTCGATGGTGACATCAGTATGCAGGCAGGTTGCATGGCTTTCTAAGTATCATAAAAAAAGTCTTACAAGAAAGTGAGGTCCCTGGGGAACGTGATGCCACCGGAGGTATCAACGATGTCTCTGGCGATATGGGTGATACCGCTGGTGATATCACATGCCTCCGGCGAGTTCAATTTCTTGTAGCAGTAGTGGGTAGCAGTAAAAAATGACTGAAAATCCAAAAATGAATACAAATCAACAAGAATCAGCACAAATCAGTAGAACTAATGCCAAAGAGCTATGAGAGTCAGGATTTTCACCTCGGGGTTGTGAATTCAACTCTTTGTGAACTAAAAAGAAACACCTTCGGGGAGTTTGTAATGATGATTTAGATGTCAATTTAAGAGTTTTAGGTCTCTAAATCCTATCAAGTTGATTTTAACTTAAAGACCCACTGATTTTGAGCTTACAATCAGAGAGTTCAAAGAAGAAAAGCCAGGAAAAATGGATTGGAATCCTTTTTTTCTGCCTTTTCTAATTCTTATCTCACTACAATCTATTCTCTCTCAATTTCCTAATTTCAGCTCCTCAATTTCCCGAATTCAGCTCATAATTTCCACCCCCCAGCTCTCTCCTTTCCACCTCCCTTCAATTCAGCCTAAGGTGTGTTTTTATAGGCAAATTGGGGTGTTTTTCGAGACCTTTTTAACTAATTCCGTCGAAAGTGGCTGAAAGGCTGTCTGTGTAGGGACCTATTTTAGGCCATGCGGCCGGCGACATGGTGATGCTACCGCCGGTATGGCTGATGCCGCCGGCGATATAATGATGTCGCCGGCGGTATGGCTGATGCCGCCTGTGATATCAGCCTCCAGCATACCGATAGCCAATGGGCCCAAGAGCCTAAAAAGTCGTGAAAAGCAGTCAAAAGTAATTAAAAGTGGGTCAAAAGGCATCTTTTTAAATTTTAATTATATTTTAATGGGTATATTTTAATTTGGGTGTAAATCATCGGTTCAAGCTCCTCTAGACGCGTTATCAGCCTCGCCGAACTAGATTCTACCAAGTATAAAATTTGTAAGGAATATTATTTTGCTAATGAAAATTTTAAAGAGAACTTTTATTTTGAGGCATTAAAATCGGGTACACGTCATCATCATCTCGCGAGAGGGACTACAAAATCCCGTGCTCACAGCAAGGTTGCTCCAAGCTATCCTAGTTATTAACTTGTTACCGAAGTATATTGCCTTTTACCATGGTTTGTTTAACTAGAAACTCTTTCTATCAAACACATACTCTGATCAGAGGTTTATAGCAATCATCACTTCAACAAGCAGCCAGGTACAACTCTTTAATATATCTGGAGCGATGGATTATTTCCGACTACATAGCTCACCAACATGTTGTCATCAATATACCCGTAACCACCTGTGACACCCTAAATTAATGAGTGTATAGGAATGACCCAAAGTATAGTGATGGTACCATACAAGATAACTAGCATCTCAAGTATGAGGATATTCGCAAAGCTTATTGCATAAAGATAAACACTAACACATTGATATATACACCAAGTATTTATCTTACGATGGTCTCCAATATATCTCTCAGATATATCCATGTGTCAAACTTAAGGCACCACCTTCAGTCCTTAGGAGATTGACTGCTTGGACCCTTTCCAAGAAAGTTGACCACATGCTAGCCTATCCGCTTCATCAATATCCTTTCTTGATGAAATTATGACTAGGGATAATTTAGACATAATCATAATTGCACATGTAGCAGGTCTCACTTAATATAGTCCAACTATAATTTCTCTGACTTCATATTATGATACGTCAAGGACTTTTGTATACATATTTCAATGAATATATTTTAACCAACTATAATATATTTACAAGCACATCAATATAAACAAAAGATTAAATGTCTTTATTAATTTAAACAAATTATTCATACTATTACATAATTAAGATATATCGCCCTAATTGTCTTAAGGGCGTACATCATATCTAACAAACTCCCACTTGCACTAAGGCCAATTAGCCATATGTCTTAATCCGTATGCTTTAACATGCTGGTCATGTTTGACTTGAGTCAATGGCTTCATCAGACCATCTGCGAGGTTCTGATTAGTGGGTACATATTCTAGTCTTATTATCTTAGCATCAATAATCTCCTTGATTATATGAAACTTTCTGGATGCATTTCTGTTTTTTTGGTGAGACCGTGGTTCTTTTGCCTGAGCTATAGCACCATTTTTATCACAATACAAAGTGATTGGATCAATAGTCTCAGGCACCACACCGAGATCACCAATAAATCCCTTTAACCAAACTGCTTCTTTTCCTGCTTTGCATATAACAATGTATTCAGATTTTATGGTTAAATCAGCAGTAGTTTCTTGCTTAGAACTCTTCTAGCATATCGCCCCTCCATTTAAAACATACAAAAAACATGACTGAGACTTAAAGTCATCCTTGGCAGATTGAAAACTCGTATCAGTGTAACCTCTAATTGTGAGGTCACCATCTCTATATATCAAGAACTCATCTTTAGTCCTTCTCAAGTACTTAAGAAAATCTTTGACGGCTATCCAGTGCTTTTCACCTAGATCTGACTGATATCTGCTCATAAAGTTCAAAGCCTGAGAGACATCCGGCCTAGTATATATTATAGCATACATTATGGATCCTATTACAGATGCATAGGGAATATCCTTCATGCGCATTCTTTCTTGAGCTACTTTCGGACACTCAGCTTTAGATAGGTTAATCCCCTTTGTCATCGGGAGATAACCTTTCTTCGAATGCTCAAGGTTGAACCTATTCAGTACCTTGTCTATATATGTACTTTGAGAAAGACCTAACAGCCTCTTGGATCTATCCCTATACCTAGTATAAATGCTGCTTCACCAAGGTCTTTCATGGCGAACTTTCTTGACAACCATACTTTAATATTTTAAAGAAGAGAAATGTCGTTTCCTATTAGTAGAATGTCATTGACATACATTTCTAAGAAAACAACTGCACTCCCACTAACCTTCTTGTAAACACAAGGCTCATTAATGTTTGGACAAAAATCTAGTTCACGGATTGTCTGATCAAACCTTAAATTCTAACTCTTGGATTCTTGCTTAAGTCCATAAATGGATCCTTACAGTTTGCATACCTTCGAGCCATTCTAAGATGAAAAACCCTCAAGCTATGTCATATACACATCCCGGTCTAGATCCCTATTCAGGAATGCTATTTTAACATCCATCTGCCAGATCTCATAATCGTAATAAGCAGCAATGGCGAGGAATATCCTTACAGATTTAAGCATAGCCACCGATGAGAAAGTTTCATCGTAGTCAATACCTTCACGTTGACTATAACCTTTTATAACTAACCTTGCCTTATAGGTAATCACATTACCACCCATGTCAGTCTTTTTCTTGAAGACCCATTTGCACCCGATCGGTCTAACCTCTTATGGTGCATCAACCAAATTCCAAACTTGGTTCTCATACATGATATCCATTTCTGATTTCAGGGCTTTAAGCCATTTATCAGAATTTAAGCTTTTTATTACTTCATTATAGGTCCTTGGTTTATCATCCTCCTTGAGATATAGTTCCTTATCATCAGTGATGATAAAACCATATCTATTAGGACTTTTATTAATACGACCTAATCTTTGCAATGCTTGTGATTCCTGGATCATACCTTCTTGTGTATCTAGAACGGGGTTAATCAATCGATTATCTGTTTCTTCCTCTTGAACCTCCAGTTTAATATTTCTCCCACTGACTTTTGTAAGTAAGTGTTTCTTTTCCAGAAAGTGAGCACTCCGAGACACAAATACCTTCTGTGCTTCGGGTTGGTAAAACAAATATTCAATAGTTTCCTTTGGATATCCAATGAACAGACACTTGTCAGATTTATCACTTAACTTATCTGATGTTATCCTCTTTACTATAGTGGGATAGCCCCATACTCTATGGTGACTTAGAGATGGCTTTTTGTTACACCATCTTTTGTTAGGTGTAAAATCAACTGATTTAGAGGGCACTCTGTTTAATACATAAACTGCGCTCTCTAGTGCATATCCCTAAAAGAATTTACTGAGATCTTCTTGGCTCATCTTAGACCAAACCATATCTAATAAAGTTTGATTCCTCCTTTCAGACATTCTAATGTATTGGGGCATATAAGAAGGGGTCCACCAGGGAACTATCCCTTTTTCTTTTAGATAATCCTGAAACTCCTGACTTAAGTATTCTCCACCCCGATTTGATCAAAGTGCTTTAATACTTTTCTCAAGTTGTTTCTCTACTTCATTTCTGAATAGTTTGAACTTTTCAAAACTTTCAAACTTGTGCTTTATTAAGTACAAATAACCGTATCATGAATAATCATCAATAAAGGTCATGAAGTAGGAGTATCCTCCTAGTGCCTGAACACTCATTATCTAAATCTCTCTCTTAGTATTGTTTATATTTGAGAATATGTTTTGTAATTACAAAACATATTCTCAAATATAAATATCATTTGTCATATTACAATAAAACATTATTCATAACTTTGATAATACCTTTTATCAAATTGGAATAAAATTTCATCTGCTGTGAAGTAGGAAACAATATTTCATAATGACAATTGAATTTTGTCCTTTTATAAATTTTAGCAAAATGGAAATTTCAAGTTCCCACGTCAATAGCAGCCATCAAGGTCTAATGATTTTCCGTAGGTATAACTCTTCTTTTTCCCAAAACTCTACTTCTCAACAATATCTATCCTATCATATGTATGTATGATTCTAACCAGGTATTCTATACCAATTTAGAATTCTAATTAGGTATTCTATACCAATTTAGAATTTCCTTGAGATGTAGAAATTCTCAATATTAAACATCTTGAAGTGGAAGCTTTAAGCCTCATCTTCTAATGCTATAAGACTTTAGCCATTTTGATCTTATTTCCAATATCCCATATTAAAATGAAGATCTTGTTTCCAGTATTTCATATTGAAAACAATCATTTTTTCTCCTAGACAAAATTCTCATTATACCTTTTACTTTTTCTCCACTCTGCTCTATCCTGCTTCAAAACTGGACACCATGTGTGTCCCTTTACTTATTTGAGATATGAACCATTTAAATTTCCTACTAATTGGTCCTACCAATTTCTATCAAAATATTTTGGTTCAAATTTTCCACCATGGAAAATCCTTTCTCTAAGATGGAAAGACATAGACTTTCAAGTCCATTATTTTATGATGCACTTGTAGCTAAGGTAACATGGATCCTAACATCTATCTTGATGTTTAACCTTGTCTCCTGCCAGTTACTTACATAAGGTAACAGGGATTTTAACAACCTCCAAGGTGTTGTATCCTAGTTTCCTTCATGTATTTCATGCATATCTGTTTTAAGCAGAATTGCTTGCATCATGTTGCTTAGATTTGGGCTTATACAACGTACACGCCAAGCCCAAGGCTTTGAGGACTATCCTCACATTTCTAAACAAACCCTTTCAAGCTAGAGCTAATCAAAATTAGTTATCAATGCGAACGGTTGTATTTAAATAAAGATTTCTACCGAGACATAAGAAAAGAATTATTGTTCAGATATTAGTTTTAGTACATGTATTTAATATAAGGTCTTTTAATTAAATACATTTATCCTACTATTTTCTTCAAAATTTACAATAGCTCATTCTATTGAATTCCGAAATTTTAGCCCAGCTAAATTTCCTAGTAGGTATCATCTATAACTACTCTATTATGACCCCCATTTTATGATTCAAGTCATACTAGTAAGTTATAGTTGGAATCCTATTCTATATGCATCTTATGCAATTTCTAATTCATTCAAGTTCCCTAATCCCAAGGGACTTGTGCTCTTATTTTAGCATCTCCTTGAATATGTCTCAGTCCTGCGGCTAGCCCCCAATTTTATGGTGGACTACCCAATCCTGTTAAGGCATACCTTATCTCAGTTTTTATAGCCAATCAATGTGGACTAAAAGGAACGCTTTTCGCAGCACCTTGATAGCCCAAAGAGACCTATTATAAATTTGAGTAAGGAAGACTATAACTTGTCTTAATATATTTACTTTAGGATTTTATTGGTGTTAAACGTCTTACCCACTCTAGGATTTTATCAGATGGACATATTTATAATAATTTATATTAATTCAGGGAATTTTAGATTTAATTTTAAGGTCCAACCTTAGGTGGGTTCAAGCTATTTATTATAATTATTCCATCAACCTGGTTATGCAAAATAATTAACATTTTTATTTGTTATATTTATATTGCATTTTCTTTAAGCTTTTATTCAATAAATTTAATTTTTACTTTGTTATAGAAATATATATAAGCACCATCTTATATACTAGAAATAAATTAGTCCATTTTAATCTCCCAAGTCAATTCGAGTTGCACCGATATAGGTTCCCAAGTAAGAGAGTTGTCCTTGAAGTGAGTAGACACCAAGTCCAATCCTTAGCCAGAATAAATATTGGCACAAACTCGAAGACCAATGGATCCTTTTGAACTAATAAATTTCGTTCTTTCAATTCATGTAAATTGGAAGCATCTATAACTCATGTAATTTATATAATTTATTGAGTCTTATATAATTTAAGTAAGTGGAGCAAGCTTATTCAAAATTATTCATAACTATTTTCTAACCTTGAAATGAAAAACTAAGTTTATATATATTGTTCCAAACAATTAAATAAACAACAAATCATTTCATATAGAAGATAAAATTTAATTCGCTTTTAACTTAATTATGCACTAAATAGGCAGTCTCTGATACCATGTTGGGAGCTGACAGTCAATTTGAACATACATAACAGGTACGGTGGAAATTCAAAATTTTGTTCATGTCCCTAAGAACTTTTATTAGTTGCATATTAAATAAAGCCTTAACTAAATTAGGTTAGCATGCATAGGCTAGGCATACCATAATTCTAAATTATATCATAGCATAAATATTTTATACTAAGCATGTTATAACTCTAAGCTATAACCTAAACATGTTATAACTCTAAGCTATAACCTAAGCATAAAATAAACTAAGCATGCAAAACAACCTAAGCATGATTATTAAGTCTAAAAATGCTTAAGGAAAAAGACCTAATAATTAAAAGAGAAAGAAAGAGAACTTACCAGTTGAAGTGTGCTTTAGCAGAACCTCGTTGCACAAGCCTCCAAGCGTAGGATAGCCTCTATGAGTATCCACACGAACCCTACTAACCAAAACCTCCCTGAGAGGAAGAACTAAGGAGCTTTGAGTAGTTGCTAGACCACTCCAAAAGCCCCACTCGAAAATATAAACTAGAGGTGCTCGAATAAATTCGAGCTCCTCAAAAAGAACTATGCTCTAAAGTCAACTTGGGAGATATCACGTTGGAATCTCAAGTCAAGACTAGTAGAGAGCGAATGGTGCAAATTGAAATAAAAAAAGGGAGTGCCTATTTATATGCTTGGGAAAGCAAAAAGGCTTCCCCATTTTCCAATGTAGGATGTAAAAATGCACATCCCACAAAATGGGTTTGACCCTCGGAGCATGAAGCCCACGGGTCTAACCCGCATGCACGCTGTACATGGCCAGTGCAAGGCAGGCCATAACGGCCTGCCTTACACCCACAAGTCGGGCTTGTGGGCTTTTCCCATAAGCCTAGCTTATGGGTTGGGCTATGCTGGGCCCACCCAGCGCTGCCCAGCAGCGCTGATGTGACCCAGCTTGTGGGTTCGCGCAATGCCGTGCCCATAACCCTTTAGCCTCTATATGGGGTCCCAAAATGTGGGCTCCATCTTCGTTGGGTCTGACCCCTTTACTCTGAATGGAAAATTCCCTTTTAATCCTTCTTTCAAAATTAATTCATTTCACGACCCTAATAAATTAGTTACCGGTTAAAAAATAAATTCTTTGGCTTATCCAAAATGATCTAATCATTTTTAACTAATTAAATAATAATCGAATTATTATTATATTATATTTTTGTAATAGAATAAATCTATTAATTCTTTACTCGGTCCGATGAAGGTCCAATGTGTGTGAGCTTATAGGATCCTGAAGTATTGAGATGTTATGGCTTAACCAACCCTTGTTCTAATAGAACCATTAGCTCGAGGTTCTAGACCGTGAATAGAACTCGATTACCTTAAACGACTATAGTAAGCCTCTAGTAAGGGTCTACATCCCCCATTACTCGGAACGTCATTTATGCTTATGAATTAATCCCGGTTAATGCAATAGTTATCCAATGCAATGAACTCCTTCCATTCTTTAATATTAGTACCATCTAGTTTATAGGGTTCGGTTAAAGTGTTAACTTACTAATAGCAAGATTGCTCTAAGCTATCCCAGTTATTAACTTATTACCAAAGTATGTTGCCTTTTACCATGGTGTGTTTGACTAGAAACTATTTCTATCAAATACATACTCTAATCAAAGGTTTATAGCAATCATCACTTCAACAAGCAGCCAGGTACAACTCCTTAATATATCCAGAGAGATGGATTCTTTCCGAATATATAGCTTATCAACGTGATGTCATCAATATACCCGTGACACCCTAAATTAATAAGTGTATAGGAATGACCTAAAGTATAGTTGTGAGCCAACGACCCCCGATCCCCCCGCCCGTACGGTAAGCTTTAATGCTCTTCAACGTGGGGCGGAGAAACGACGATCATTGTGAAGCATGCTAAGGGATGATTCTTATTTCAATGTGATGAAAATAGATAATGAAAACGATGTTGAAGTTGAAATTTAGTCCGATTAATGGGTTAAAGGATACGAGGCTTAGAATCCCATATTTTAAGATAGAGTCGCCACCCGGTTAAGCTCCACCGAGAATTTGGGTACGATATTCCCACTAGGTGGTTGGACCGTACCTTAAAACAGAGATTCTAGGTTTAGATGATGTTGCTTACTTTTCAATTTTTAAATCAAGCCGATTACGTTTTAATAAATGTGACCTTAGTTCTTATGCGATTTAATCCAATTATTGTTTAGTGTTTTCAGTTTATATGCCATACATCACACAAAAAGCGATAAATAAAGCAAAGCCGGAAAATAAAATTATTACTAGGCTTTACAAATACCTATGCATTGTTCTAATGCAAGAAAATAAATAAAGCAATAAATAAATAAACGGGTGAAATCGGGTTTTAAGCGAGCTTACCGACTCGGACTCGGCTCCAAACGAGGCAATAGAAATACGGGAATAATCATAAATAAAGGATGAATAAGTAAATATACAAAATAAACACATAACATGAAGAAAACATATTTTTGAATTTTTTGGGATAAAAACATGATTTTTGGGCGTTAATTAATTATCTAACAACCTAAGAAGGTAAAATAGATTAACTAAACATCCTAAAATCAGATTTAGCATATTCAGAATATTTTTGGAATTTTTAGTTAGTAGAAAACAATTTATTTAGATTTATTTAGTTAAAAACGCCATTTTTAAGCCATTAAAATGCATATTAAATCAAATAAAAATAAATAAAATCTAAAAACAGAATAAAACTAAGAAAAATAATTTCAGATTATTCATAAACTTTTTGAAATTTTTGGGGTTGAAATCGGGGTCAAAAACGCAAGAAAACGACGAAAAATGGCTAAAATAGCTTTTGGTGGCAAAGGGCTTTAGTGACAACCCTGACCGCCACTGCTATAGCTTTGGCCGCTATAGTGGTAGTGGTGAAGGCTATAGAGACGGCGGTCAAGGCTGTCGCTATAGCCTTTGCCACACCAAACCATTTTTTAGAGGGGATACCGGTGTTTGAGCATCCATAAACTCGAAATTACTGAAGTTTTAAGTCGTAATCAACTATATTTCAATAGATCTAGACTTAAAACACTCAAATAATGTTTATTTTATAGATTTGGGTAAGAAAATACCTAAAAATTATAAGAAATAACGGGACCTCTATAGGGGTAGAGTTCACCTCCATAGCTATAGCCTTCACTGCTAAAACAATAGCGGCCAAGGCTATAGGGGTAGAGGTGAAGGCTATCCCTATGGAGGTCGAATTATTTTTCGACGGTTTTCTAAGAACACCATGGAATAAACCAAGAAACAACACTAAAGGCAGCAAAAACAGCAACAATAGACAATAAATAAAATAAAAGATCAAGGGAACTCAGTTTTGTTACCTATAGGCCGTGAATCTAACTCGGGAGACTCGAATCAGACGTTTGGCAAGCTTTTGATGATTTTTCGACGGAAACAGCGATAAAAATAGCAATAGAAATAGTGATAGATTGTTTGGGTGGTATTTGGGGAAAAGTCTTTAAAACCCTATTTAATCCGTTTTAACCTATGATTTCTAACTGATTTTAGTGTTTAAGCTATGAGATCAAGCCTAAGAATAACTAAGAACCAAGATTAGAGAGGATTAAACCCAGATTCTAGCTTTTCTTAAGCTTTCTCTCTCTAGTTACTGTAAGCCGACGACCCCCGATCCCCCTGCCCGCACGGTAAGCTTTAATGCTCTTCGATGTAGGGCGGAGAAATGACGAGCGTTGTGAAGCATGCTAAGGGATGATCTTTATTTCAGTGTGATGAAAATGGATAATGAAAGCAATGTTGAAGTTGAAATTTAGTCCGATTAATGGGTTTAGGGATACGAGACTTAGAATCCCGTATTTTAAGATAGAGTCGCCACCCAGTTAAGCTCCATCGAGAATTTGGGTACGATATTCCCGCCGAGTGGTTGGACCGTACATTAAAACAGAGATTCTAGGTTCGGATGATGTTGCTTACTTTTCAATTTTTAAATCAAGCCGATTGCGTTTTAATAAATGTGACATTAGTTCTTATGCGATTTAATCTGATTATTGTTAGGTATTTTCAGTTTATATGACATACATCACACGAAAAGCGTTAAACAAAGCCAAGCGAGAATATAAAATTATTACAAGGTTTTACAAATACCTATACATTATTCTAATGCAAGAAAATAAATAAACCGATAAATAAATAGACGGGCAAAATTGGGTTTTAACCGAGCTTACGTACTCGGACTCGGCTCCAAACGAGGCAATAGAAATACGGGAATAATCACAAATAAAGCATGAAAAAGTAAAGGCAGAAAATAAACACATAGCATGAAGAAAACATATTTTTTTTATTTTTTAGGACAAAAACACGATTTTTGGGCGTTAATTAATTATCTAACAACCTAAGAAGGAGAAATAGATTAACCAAACATCCTAAAATCAGATTTAGCATATTCAGAATATTTTTGGAAATTTTAGTTAGTGGGAAACAATTTATTTAGATTTATTTAGTTAAAAATGCCATTTTTAAGCCATTAAAATGTATATTAAATCAAATAAAATAAATAAAATCTAAAAACAGAATAAAATTAAGAAAAATAATTTCAGATTATTCATAAACTTTTAAAAAAATTTTGGGTTGAAATCAGGGTCAAAAACTCAAGAAAACGACAAAAAGGGCTAAAAACAGCTTTTGGCGGCAAAGGGCTTTGGTGACAACCTTGACCGCCACTCCTATAGCTTTGGCCACTATAGTGGCAGCGATGAAGGCTATAGCGGTGCCGGTCAAGGCATTCACTATAGCCTTTGCAGCGCCAAACCATTTTTCAGGGGGGATACCGGTGTTTTTGCATTCATAAACTCGAAATCATTGAAGTTTTAAGTCGTAATCAACTATATTTCAATAGATCTAGACTTAAAACACTCAAATAATGTTGATTTTATGGATTTAGGTAAGAAACTACCCAAAAATTGTAAGAAATAATGGGACCTCTATAGGGGTAGAGTTCAGCTCCATAGCTATAGCCTTCACTGCTATAATAGTAGCGGCCAAGGCTATAAGGGTAGAGGTGAAGGCTATCCCTATAGAGGTCAGATTATTTTCCGACGGTTTTCCAAGAACACCAAGAAAAAAAACCAAGAAACAACACCAAAGGCAGCAAGAATAGCAACAATAGATAATAAATGAAATAAAAGATCAAGGGAACTCAGTTTTATTACCTTTAGGCCGTGAATCTAACTCGGGAGACTCGAATCGGACATTTGGCAAGCTTTTGATGATTTTCCTACGGAAACAGTGACGAAAATAACAACAGAAATAGTGACATATTGTTTAGGTGGTATTTGGGGAAAAGTCTCTAAAACCCTATTTAATCCATTTTAACCTATGATTCCTAACTGATTTTAGTGTTTAAGCTACGAGTTCAAGCCTAAAAATAACTAAGAATCAAGATTAGAGAGGATTAAACCCGGATTCTAGCTTTTCTTAAGCTTTCTCTCTCTAGTTCTTCCTTTTCACTCTCTTGTTCTTGATTTTTCTCTCTAAAATGATTTCTAAATCCTAAAATTATGAAAAAAGTCCTCCTATCTCTCTCTTGGATTGGTTTAAATACTCTCACACACAAAAATCCACCGACTTAGGCAAATTTTTGGGAAAAATACGTGGCTAAATCGCGAGAGGAGAGAGAAATAAAGTGGCACCGCCTGAAACAGGCCGTGCCAAGCCCACCGCTACCGTCACGGCGGTGACTGCCTAGGGGCTGCGGTCACCGCCATGATAGCAGCCTCCACCGCCATAACAGTGGCGGGTGGTTGCCATAGTGGCGGGGGTGGCCACCCCGGTGGCGTTCACCGCCATAAAGGGTGGTGGTGAACGCCAATCTAGGGTTTAGGGTTTTGTTGGGTTTTAGGTAATTAGGGTTAGGTTTTAGGTAGGGTTTTTGGGTAATTAGGGTTAGGATTAGGGCAGATTTTAGGATAGATTTAGGGTTTTAGCTTCCAATGCCTATATCTTCCACTACGGTTATCTGATTAAGACAATTCTTGACATTCTGGAAAGCTCAAAGAGTCAGGAATCCAATGATATAAACAATACTTGCTGAATATGTTCAGATATTATAGAAAATTGCAAAACAAATTACTACGCGTGAGCGACAGGAAACGACTAATTCTAAATGCATGCGAATGATATTTAAGCGCCGCCAAAGGTCCAAAATCATAAAAAAAATGTACTTGCCAGACGCGATTTTACCTTCAAAGAATAGAACAACTAGACTATATGAGGTCAGAGCAATAAGTCCAAGGGTCATCGAAAAGCCCGTGCTCACAGGCTGCCCCTCGAGAGATTACCACTTGGCGAGCCAAGTGTGATCTTATGAAAGAGTAAGGGATAGAGGGTTATACTTGAGGCACAAATTCTTGAACTAGTTATCTACTGGGGTTGCCATCAAGAGACTTATCAAAAACAAGATTCTGACTCGGATGTCTTGGTTCGGTATACCTGTTAAAAGAGACTTGAGGTTCGCCAAGTGCGGGCTTGGGCTTTTGATGGATTGCCAAGCACGGCCTTGGGCTTTTGAGGCTTTACCAAGCATGGGCTTGGGCTTTTAATGGATTGCCAAGCACGGGCTTGGGATTTTGACGGATTGCCCAGCACGGCCTTGGGCTTCTGAGGCTTTGCTAACCATGGGCTTGGGCCTTTGAAGTTTGTCAAGCACAGGCTTGGGCTTTTGAGGTTTGCCAAGTTTGGGCTTGGGCTTATGAGGTTTGCCAAGGATGGGCTTGGGCTTTTAAGGGTTTTACCAAGCACGAGCTTGGGCTTTTAAGGGCTTTGCCAAGCACGGGCTTGGGCTTTTAAGGGCCAAGCATGAGCCTGGGCTTTTGAGGTTTTGCCAAGCATGGGCTTGGGCTTTTGAGGGTTTTACCAAGCATAGGCTTGGTCTTTTGAGGGTTTTTCAAAGAACGGGCTTGGGCTTTTTAAGGATTGCCAAGCACGGGCTTGGGCTTTTAAGGCCTTGCCAAGCATGGGCTTAGGCTTTTGAGGTTTTGCCAAGCATGGGCTTGGGCTTTTGAAGGATTGGATTCTCATATCATTAAGCTGCATCGAGGTGCCCCTAGAGATTCGAGAGGTTACGGTGAGATGCCCCGAAAGGATCACCGTACAGCATACCTGTCAAGATTGAATTAAAGCATTAGTAAGCCATATAAATTGCATTTTTATTGCTTAATTGATTTTGCGGAACAAAAATATTTGCCCCTTCAATTAAGCAATAAAAAATGGAATATGAAATATAAATTGAGTTTAGGGATATCCGGGGTTCGAAAAGAAATAACCGATCGGAGAGCTTTGCCCCTTGTGAAAAGAAATATTCTAGAGAATATTCTATGTGATAAAAGACAAAAAGGAATATATTCCTTTTCTTTTCTTTCTTTTACTTCTTTCTTTTCTTTCCTTTTTCTTTTCATTCCATATCCAAATCCTGCACTTCTTTCATTTTCATTATTTTCCTTTGCATTCTTTTCTTTCCCTTTCTATACAACCCGAATGGTCTTGGTTTCTTTGAGTTGTCGAGCCAAAATGATTAAGAAGGGATCCGGTGGGATTGACCGTAGCTCCTTGCGCGTGACTAGCCACGATTAATGCGCTCTTTCAGTTGCCCAAGCTTATGGACTTTGCCGATAAGACAAGTATTTGGGGTATACTCCTTACTCACAACCCCGGATGTACACGGATTTAAGTGGGCAGCCTCGACTCTTTAGGTAATACCCCAAAACCCGATCAAAATTTTAGATTTTGCACTTTACATTCATGGCCTAACTTTGAATTCTTAGGCATTTAGGCTTGGATTTTTGCTGAAATTGTTGATAAATAGGATTTGGAATTGCTTTAGGATTGTTTAAGGGCTGATTTGGCTTGGTTTGGACTGAGATTTGGGTTAAATTTTGGCTTTTAGGGAGAAAGGGACACCGGGGGCTGCTTAAGGCCGACGCTACTCTGCCACCGCTATAGGGGCAGCAGTCACCGCTGCCGCTATAGCGGTGAACGCCATCATGGCATCGGTGAACGCTGCTGTGATGGCGGCGGCGGTGAAGCCATCGTCGGTAAGCCTAAAAAAATTCTCGGGGAGTGCTACCCAGGCTGATTTTTCATCCTGAATCCCATTTTGATATCAAAATTCAGTTCTGAGGTGATTTAAGTACTGAAAATTGGCTTTCTTTTGTTTAATTTGCATAATTAACTTCTGTTTTATCTTTTTTTGTGCTAATTCTTGACATTTAAAATTTTACAGACCCATCACTACAAGACGATAGGGTTTATGATTTGGTGTGCCAAGTGGTGGGTTAAGATAAAATCTAAGGCGCGAGCAACCTAAGACTTTTCATTGGTCGAGGCTATTACGGATAAGGGCTTGGTGCCATTACTTGAGGCTTTGCCAATGGGGCATAAGCCTATGAGCTAGACCATCATGGCATGCTTAGTTGAGAGGTGGATCTAGACCACCTATACATTTTATTTATCGGTCGGGGAGCTGACCATCACCCCTTCCAATGTAGCAGCGATGACATGGTTCTGATGGGGAGGGCAAGCTATTCATTTTGACTTATATCTCGACCATTTCTACAATTGGCCGGCTTCTCAGGCTTGAGTAGAGGCGCTCCTTGGGGTCTCTCCCCTAAGGAAAGAGAGGCTCAAGTATGCCACACTTGAGGCGTATTATACCCAGGAGAACGATATTAGTGGCGATCGGTTGATTCAGTATTTACGGTCCTTCATCATCACCTTGCTTACCACCTTATTCTTCCCCACTTCCTTGAACGTGGTTACCATGGGCTTACTTAACGCTCTTAAGGACATGACCACTTTTTGGGAGTGGAATTGGCCTCAAGCTATACTTGGGTAGATGTATTTTGCCCTTGATTGCTCGGCTTATGGGGACATTGGCTAGTTCAAGGCCGGGGCCTTTTAGATTCAGGTTAGAAATTCCATCCACCAAAAAATCTAAAATAATTATACTGGTTGTGCACTGACTTTATCATTCTTTTTGCAGGTACGGGCATATGCCTATAGAGTTATCCCGCCGCCTGGATTAGACGGTCAGCCCCCGGACGGTTCCCACTATATAGCCCGATGGATGGTAGGGTGAAAGGAGGACACCCACGGGCATGCCGGGTACAGGGATTATCTAAGGCAGCTTCGCTAACACTGGGTAATAAGATTTATTCCTGCACATCTAATTTAAGCATTTAGGCCAAAACTGTATGGATAAAAGGAGAGATACTTACAGTGATTTATTGTTATTTTTTAGCTCATCAAGGAGTCATGGAGAAGCCTGCCATGCTATGACCACATTAGAGAGATCTAAGGAGGAGCTAGTGGCTAACGCGGGGTTGATGGCTGCCGCTTCGTGCTAGAGTGCCCCCGGAGCCTGGAGTGGTACTTCGGGGAGCGCATCTGGAGGTGCAGAAATGCGTTACTCTATAGGGGAGAGTCCTGCCCGATGTGCCAGTGGGTATATTTTAGGCCCACCTTATGCCCGCGAGAGATCAGGCGAGATACATAGATAGCGACCAGGAGAGAGTGTCCTCACTTAGACGAGACTACTGCTCACCTCGATTGGCTTATTCCTGCCTGTCGGAGATTGACCCCAGCTGACAAGCATGAGGATTTTGGAGACAATGGCATGGCGATCGAGGGTAGTGACAGGTATGGCGGGGATGATGATGATGATTACGAGCCCCCCTCGGATGGCGAGGGTGGTGGTATAGCCATGGATCAGGATGGTGTGCCTTTCGATGCTGAGGATCTCGCCGATCCCGGAGTTTTCTTACCCTGACAGAAGAAGGTACAACTTAACTACCGAGGATGCACTTCAACTTTCTATTATCTCACGGCTTGATTGACATTTTACTTGCTCTTTTTCAGGCTTCCCGTAAGAAGAGGAGAGGCACCAGCGACACCGGCTGTAGTGGCTTAGGAGACACTTCACAGGGGCCACAACTTTGGCCTGAGACGGCTTCCATGGAGATACCTCACGCTATAGGGATTCCACCCCACGAATTTGTCTAGGGGGTCCTGGGGAATGCCATGGAGCGAGAGCTATAGGTTTTAAGCCAGCCAGAGGTGTGCGAGGTCAACCGCATCGAGGAGACTACCATACCCATTTTCTTCACGCCTCCCAATACCACACATGTAAGCACTTTTCTGATTATGATATGCTGTTGTTTGGCCATGGTGATCGGTCTGATTTTATCTCTGACTTGCAGGTGCTTGCCTCTGAGGCCGAGTGCATAGCCCGAGGATATTTTTCAGTGAGGGATATGGTCTTAGCCTAGGATTCGATTTCCAGGGTAATTGATTCCTTTCATCATATCCTGCAAGAAACAAATACGATAACATATATAAATATTATGAATGTATGCATGATGCATGATTTATCGGAGCTGATCATTTTCGCGGTTGCTGATGCACAGGTTTTTATCGCTATAGAGCAAGACCAGGTTTGAGCTAGTAAGGAGGGTCGAGTGCGTGCTAAGTGGGAGCTGGCAGAGTATTAGGGCCAGATGGCTGAATATTATGGCCAGATGGTGTTCGAGAGAGCTTAGTATGTAGAGGAGAGGGCATCGCATATTTAGGATATAGCGTGGATCAACGACCAGGTTCGAAGGCTACGGATTCAGAGGGACGATCTCGAGGCCCAGCTCAGGGGGCAAGGCTGAAGTGTAGGTATGGATATGGGAGAAGATGGCTAGGGTTTTATGGCTGATGTGAGGTAATTCGGATCCTCAGGACATACTTATGGTGCTATAGGGATGAGGAGGATATCTTTCACGCGGTCCGCAGCTCACCCTGAGTTTTCATCTGAGCCTGTGTCATCTCACACTCTTGTAGGGGACACTATAGAGGGTGAGCGAAGCAAGGATGATGACAGGATAGGATACATCTGATCCGATTATAATGGGGAGGATTGACAGATGCTAGACTGATACACTTTTGCACTCTCTCTCTCTCTACCCTTCAGATACCTTATATTTTCTTTTCTAGTTTTATTTTGGCATTCACCTAAGACATTAGGGATTTGATACTTTGGTTGCTTTATTTAGTTTTACCGATGTGATTTCTTGCTTGCGTCGATTACTTTGGTTATTTTTATTTATTTGCTAGATGGATGCTAGGCGATAGGTATTTGACCAGGGAAAAGAATGCATGGAAGTGCCTTGCGGTATGGGCGGAACAAGAATGCCCCTAGAAGAGGGTTATCATTTTTCTATACACCCTTTTGCTTGCATAAACAATTATCAACTTGAGTGAATCAGAGACAGGTGGGAGCACGAAATGAATTTCAAGGTTCCAGATGACAAACGGCTGGACACTATCACTACCAATGAATTCTACCAAGGGTGGTTTCAGAAGATTAGGATACTATAGAATCAAGATGCTCAGTTACGGTCAAGACTTGAGCGGACAAGGGCGGAGGATGAATTTGAGTCCTTCAAATCTAGTAGATCTGTGAACAAATCCATGCATTCTGATGCTGATGGCGATGATGCAGATATCTCGATATGATCCATGGTAGTCAGTAATCTTTATTCTAACTGTCTTAATTTTTGCATAGACCCAGACATTGTGTCGGGCCTATCACACTTGTTCATTTTGCTTTTATGTCCTAACTTTTGCCTGGACCACCCTTTTCGGGTTTTCAATCCAGCGGACTTTCCTGGCTCTTGCATTGACCTTGATTCTTTTCAGTCTAATAGGATTTTTGCCTTTTATCTTTGTTTTTCTTTTCTTTTGAGGTATTGGGTTGATTGCAC
Source organism: Euphorbia pulcherrima (assembly GCA_947683365.1). Classification (NCBI taxonomy): domain Eukaryota; kingdom Viridiplantae; phylum Streptophyta; class Magnoliopsida; order Malpighiales; family Euphorbiaceae; genus Euphorbia; species Euphorbia pulcherrima. The sequence goes on from CANTUS010000016.1 coordinate 15,756,487, forward strand.
AGAACCCTACGTTTGACTTACTTGCAACATTTTGCCCTTAGGGCCCAATATATATTCATTCAAGCAAAAATATAAAGAATTCATTAAGATGACATTTTCATTAAATGAAGTAAGTTTGAGTATATGATGATGATAACCATTTCTATTGACCCAAACTCTGGTGTTAACTAGCCTATGAAGGTTTTCTAGCCAACATACTCTCTTAGCCCACTTTACCCTAACTTTTGCCTAGACCGCCCTTTTTGAGTTTTCAATCTAGTAGCTTATTCTTAACTCTTGCCTGACCGATTTTTAGAATACCGATTAGTGGGATACACCTTAATTTTTGCCTAAGTAGTAGAGGACCACTCGTCGGGTGATTGATTTATATATGCTTTTTATGTGCCGCTTTTCTGGATTTGATTCTTTTGGTTAGACATGATAACGCTTCAACCTAATTTTGATTGATAGGGTGTACGAACTCATTATCATCGTTAGTCATGCCCTTTGGATTGAGTGCTTTTATGGATTTGGATTGAGTGCTTTTATGGATATGTGAAGCCTTACCCAATCTGGATAGGATTTCCCCCTTTAGGTCGGTGTAGGCAGGCTTTGCTAGCTTTGGAATCAAATCATTGGCCTTTGATAGATACTCGATGCTTGAAGTGGTTATTGTTCAGCCTCACTATACGCTCTTGATATATCTGAAGACCACTTAAGCTGCTCAGGCTGCGTCTTAGTCTATGGGGGTCTCTTTGACGATGGGTTCAATATGACTCTCAGTTTCAATTGTCCCACTAGCTCTTGGGCAATGGAATAAAGATCTGCGGGGCTCGGACCCAAATTTCTCAATCGATCAAGGAGTGCCCCTCAGGATTGAAACCCCAATAATTAGGATGATGCGATAGGGTATGCTACGCCGAGCAAGTACTCGTTTCTCAAAGAACTTGGCCATCTTCTCGACTGTAATGTCGGTGAAAAGGGTTGGCGTCCCCCTATACTAATGAGGGTCGAATCTTGCCAATCATATGTGTCCCCCTCACCCAGAATGGCCAAGGAGGAGAGAAACAGGGAAGTTTAGAGAGGTGGAAGAGATAGTGTATTAGGAATAGGTAACATAACATGGGGGTTGGAAATTTGAGAATGGGTGGGCGAAGAAAAGATAAGCCACAACTCTGTCAAAGATGATTCAGTGATGTTCTTTCTCTATCATAGGCTGACATTTCTTTGGTAGCTTAAAAATCGGTTTGCATATAGTCGCGAGGCCGACGATGGACCGATTGATATATTGGATCAATCCATGGAGGGACTGAGCTTCTTTTGCTTTTTTAGGCATGGAGATGAGATGCTCGAGAATTAGATGATGAACCCTGGGTGTCTAGGCATGACTAGGCACAAGCGTTATTGTGATCTTTAAGCACTTGTTATCTCTCATTTTCTTTCAAAGGTTAGGTCATTAGAAAGTGGTTACCATTTTAGATTATCATCTGTACTCAAATTTATTTTAGTTAAAGAAACAGCACAAATACTGAAACACATTATGCTTATGACAAAAATGAATGCATGGACCCATTGGGCGAAACATCAAACTGATAAGCAAAAAGAGAGAGTCTTTCATTAAATTAAAGTGCCTTAAAGGCAGAATGTTCACATCTAGATACTAGAAAAAAAGAATATTGCATAACAGATAGATAGGCATCCTCCACAGGCGGAGGGTCTTGAGTTGCGGTGCTGGTAGATTAAGCACCCTCGGTAGGTTTCATTAGTATGTCGCCCAAGTTAAAATTTAAAACTTTCATGCACTCGGCTGATGACTTATCTCCTTCATCCACTGGAGACCTTGTGGGGTTCTTACCTTTGGTAAAGATGGCTCTAATGATATCTTGTGGACCTCTAACTCCCTTTGATGAGCCCAAAAATGGAGGTGAATCTTGACGGTTAAATGCTTTTTCGGGCTCAACTATCTTTCCTTCCCTCACTAAATGGTAGATGTCTTGAATCAATCTCTAACATTCATCAGTGCGGTGGCCTCTTTTGACATGATACACATAAAAGTTATGCTTCTCCTCCTCCTGAAGAGGCCTATACTCGTGAAGGGTTTTGAGGAGGTCGCGCTCCTTTAAGGTGGCTAAGATTACACAAAGAGGTTATTTCCATAGATTTGCAACATTCTCTGGGTTATCTTTGGGAGCTACTACACCTGGTGCCTGAGCAATCGCCCGATCCTAAGGGGAAGGCCACGAGATTCAACTTGCTGGCTTACAAAAGCTTTTCCTTCACCTCGACCCATGATGGGATAACACGGGGTCCTTCACACTCTTCGAGCTTTGCTTTTTGACTCTCTTTAGAACTAAAGATTAGGAATTTATATAGCAGAGCCTCCATTTTGGGCATTATGCCTCGGGATTGCATGACTTGGTTGCTGGATAAATGGAGGGATCCAAACTGGAATGGTGAAGTAAGCGATGAGGGCTCGACTTTAGGGTTAACTTGCAGATTGGTATTGAAGCGATTTTGTAGGTAAGTGGCCCCTCTCGGAGCAATAATAAACTAAGGAGGAGTAGGAAGGGAGGACTTTAGAGGCATTTGAGGTTGAGACTGATTCTGATCCAGTTGGAATAGACCGGATCGGGGTTGGACAGGAGAAATTGACTGAGCAGGCTAGAATTGATTCAGGGTTATTGGGGTTAACGGAAGCTAGCTCATACTGGCGTAAAAACCGGGCCTGAAGGTATGGTCTGAAGCTTAGGTGGGATAAGCAAATGTAGGCGATTGAGATTGCATGATATCCTGACCGAACTAAAATGGGATAGGCGGAGGCTGAATAGGCTACTGCATACACTGAATCGGTTGAATTGGTTGAACAGAAGACTAAACTGACCTATTTTAAGCAATCTCTGGTTGTCCCCGAGCTTGAATACCAATCATTGGAATCCTTTGGACACTTCTTTTCTCTTCCAAAACTGCGTGGATTGAATCTTGGATCTGCCCCTGAATTACATCTCGAAATTGATCGGATCGGAGAAATGCTGACAAAGCATTTGCAATCTCGGAACTCAAAGGAGACTGACCCTAATCAGGCAGGAAGAAAGGAGGAGAAGAAGAACCCTCGAATGGAACCCTATCCACTAGCGATAAATCAGACATAGCGAAAAGAAACAGATTCTGAAATTGAGCTTAAAATTTAACTTGGGCCCACAGAACAGTGAACTAGATGGTGATCGAATCTGACGGGAGCGGTGCCTTGGTCTAACTGAAAAACCGGAAGATGATCAGCCCGAATCGAACCATGAATGAGACGGATGATAACATAAATATTCGAGTGATGAATGCCATATATACGGGTGGTTTAGAGAGGTAGAGAGCAGAAGAGCCTATGATGCAAAGCTTAACCCTAAAATATACGGGTGTTTTCGGTTTATATGCCATACATCACATGAAAAGCGGTAAATAAAGCAAAGCGAGAAAATAAAATTATTACAAGGCTTTAAAAATACCTATACATTATTCTAATGCAAGAAAATAAATAAAGTGATAAATAAATAAACGGGCATAATTATGTTTTAACCGAGCTTATCAACTCGGACTCGGCTCCAAATAAGGCAATAGAATTATGAGAATAATCATAAATAAAGCATGAATAAGTAAATGCGGAAAATAAACACATAGCATGAAGAAAACATATTTTTGGATTTTTCGGGGACAAAAACACGATTTTTGGGCGTTAATTAATTATCTAACAACCTAAGAAGGTAAAATAGATTAACTAAACATCCTAAAATCAGATTTAGCATATTCAGAATATTTTTAAAATTTTTAGTTGGTGGAAAACAATTTATTTAGATATATTTAGTTAAAAACGCTATTTTTAAGCCATTAAAATGCATATTAAATCAAATAAAAATAAATAAAATCTAAAAACAGAATAAAATTAAGAAAAACAATTTCAGATTATTCATAAACTTTTCAAAAAATTTTGGGTTGAAATCGGGGTCAAAAACATAAGAAAACGACGAAAAAGGTCTAAAAACAGCTTTTGGCGGCAAAGGGCTTTGGTGACAACCCTGACCGCCACTGCTATAGCTTTGGCCGCTATAGTGGCAGTGGTGAAGGCTATAGCGGCGGCGGTCAAGGCTTTCACTATCGCCTTTACCGCACCAAACCATTTGTAGGGGGGATGCCGGTGTTTTTGCATCGATAAACTCGAAATCACAGAAGTTGTAAGTCGTAATCAACTATATTTCAATAGATCTAGACTTAAAACACTCAAATAATGTTTATTTTATGGATTTGGGTAAGAAAATACCCAAAAATCGTAAGGAATAATGGGACCTCTATAGGGGTAGAGTTCACCTCCATAGCTATGGCCTTCAATGCTATAACAGTAGTGGCCAAGGCTATAGGGGTAGAGGTCAAGGCTATCCCTATAGAGGTTGGATTATTTTCCTACGGTTTTCCAAGAACACCAAGGAAAAAACCAAGAAACAACACCAAAGGCAGTAAGAATAGCAACAATAGATAATAAATGAAATAAAAGATCAAGGGAACTCAGTTTTGTTACCTATAGGCCGTGAATCTAACTCAGGAGACTCGAATCGGACGTTTGGCAAGCTTTTGATAATTTTCCGACGGAAACAGTGACGAAAATAGCAATAGAAATAGTGATAGACTGTTTGGGTGATATTTGGGGAAAAGTCTCTAAAACCCTATTTAATCCATTTTAACCTATGATTTCTAACTGATTTTAGTGTTTAAGCTACGAGATCAAGCCTAAGAACAACTAAGAATCAAGATTAGAAGGATTAAACCCAGATTCTAGCTTTTCTTAAGCTCTCTCTCTAGTTACTGTAAGCCAATGACCCCCGATCCCCCCCCCCCCGCACGGTAAGCTTTAATGCTCTTCGGCATAGGGAGGAGAAATGATGAACACTGTGAAGCGTGCTAAGGGATGATCCTTATTTCAGCATTATGAAAATGGATAATAAAAGCGATGTTGAAGTTGAAATTTAGTCCGATTAATGGGTTAAGGGATATGAGACTTAGAATCCCATATTTTAAGATAGTGTCGCCACCCGGTTAAGCTCCACCGGGAATTTGGGTACGATATTCCCGCCGGGTGGTTGGATCGTACCTTAAAACAGAGATTCTAGGTTCAGATGATGTTGCTTACTTTTCAATTTTTAAATCAAGCCGATTACGTTTTAATAAATGTGACCTTAGTTCTTATGCGATTTAATCCGATTATTGTTTGGTGTTTTCGGTATATATGTCATACATTACACGAAAAGCGATAAACAAAGCAAAGCGAGAAAATAAAATTATTACAAGGCTTTACAAATACCTATACATTGTTCTAATGCAAGAAAATAAATAAAGCGATAAATAAATAAACAGGCAAAACCGGGTTTTAATCGAGCTTACCGACTCGGACTCGGCTCCAAACGAGGTAATAGAAATACGGGAATAATCATAAATAAAGCATGAATAAGTAAATGCGGAAAATAAATACATAGCATGAAGAAAACATATTTTTGGATTTTTTGGGACAAAAACACGATTTTTGGGCATTAATTAATTATCTAACAATCTAAGAAGGCGAAATAGGTTAACTAAATATCCTTAAATCAGATTTAGCATATTCAGAATATTTTTGAAATTTTTAGTTGGTGAAAAACGATTTATTTAGTTAAAAACGTCATTTTTAAGCCATTAAAATGCATATTAAATCAAATAAAAATAAATAAAATCTAAAAATAGAATAAAATTAAGAAAAACAATTTCAAATTATTCCTAAACTTTTGGAAATTTTTCAGGTTGAAATCGGGGTAAAAAACGTAAGAAAACGACGAAAAAGGGTTAAAAACAGCTTTTGGCGGCAAAGGACTTTGGTGACAACCCTGACCGCCACTGCTATAGCTTTGGTCGCTATAGTGGCAGCGGTGAAGGCTATAGCGGCTGCGGTCAAGGCTGTCACTATAGCCTTTGCCGCGCTAAACCACTTTTTAGGGTGGATGCTAGTGTTTTTGCATCCTTAAACTCAAAATCATTGAAGTTTTAAGTCGCAATCAACTATATTTCAATAGATCTAGACTTAAAACACTCAAATAATGTTTATTTATGGATTTGGGTAAGAAAATACCCAAAAATCGTAAGAAATAACGGGACCTCTATAGGGGTAGAGTTCACCTCCATAGCTATAGCCTTCACCGCTATAACAGTAGCGGCCAAGGCAATAGGGGTAGAGGTGAGGGCTATCCCTATAGAGGTCGGATTATTTTCCGACGGTTTTCCAAGAACACTAAGGAAAAAACCAAGAAACAACACCAAAGGAAGCAAGAACAGCAACAATAGACAATAAATGAAATAAAAGATCAAGGGAACTCAGTTTTGTTACCTATAGGCCGTGAATCTAACTCGGGAGACTTGAATCGGACGTTTGGCAAGCTTTTGATGATTTTCCGACGGAAACAGCGACGAAAATAGCAACAGAAATAGTGACAGATTGTTTGGGTGGTAGTTGGGGAAAAGTCTCTAAAAACCCTATTTAATCCGTTTTAACCTATGATTTCTAACTAATTTTAGTGTTTAAGCTACGAGATCAAGCTTTCTCTCTCTAGTTCTTCCTTTTCTCTCTTTTATTCTTGATTTTTCTCTCTAAAATGATTTCGAAATCCTAAAATATGGAGTAAAGTCCTCCTCTCTCTCTCTTGGATTGGTTTAAATACTCTCACGCACAAAAATTCACCGACTTAGGCAAATTTTAGGGAAAAATACGTGGCCAAATTGCGAGAGGAGAGAGAAATAAAGTGGCACAGCCTGAAACAGGCCGTGCCAAGCCCACTACACCATCACGGCGGTCACCGCTATAGGGGCTACAGTCACCGCCCTGACAGCAGCCTCCACCACCATAACAGTGGCGGGTGGCTGCTATAATGGCGGTCACCGCCACAAAGGGTGGTAGTGAACGCCACCACGGCGGCGGTGGCTGCCACAAGAGTGGTGGCCACCGTCTCTGGAGGGCAGGCTGCCACCGCCACCGCCGCCACCGGCGGTGGTGGCAGCAAAAGGGGGCTAGGGTTAAGATAATCTAGGGTTTAGGGTTTTGTTGGGTTTTAGATAACTAGGGTTAGGTTTTAGGTAGGGTTTTTGGGTAATTAGGGTTAGGTTTAGGGCAAATTTAGGGTTTTGGCTTCCAACGCCTATATCTTCCACTATGGTTATCCAATTAAGGCAATACTTAACATTCTAGAAAGCTCGGAGAGTCAGGAATCCAACGGTATAAACAATACTTGCTAAAAATGTTTGAATGTTATAGAAAATTGCAAAACAAATTACTGCGCTTGAGCGACAGGAAACGACTAATTCTAAATGCATGCGAATGATATTTAAGGGCCGCCAAAGGTCCAAAATCATCAAAAATGTACTTTCTAGACGCGATTCGACCTTCAAAGAATAGAACAACTAGACTGTATGAGGTCAGAGCAACAAGTCATCATCGTTCCAAGGGCCACCGAAAGGCCCGTGCGCACAATAGTGATTATACCACACAAGATAACTAGCATCTCAAGTATAAGGATATTCGCAAAGCTTATTGCAAAAAGATAAACACTAACACATTGATATATACACCAAGTGTTTATCTTACGGCGGTCTCCAATATATCTCTCAGATATATCCATGTGTCAAACTTAAGGCACCACCTTCAGTCCTTAGGAGATTGACTGATTGGACCCTTTCCAAGAAAGTTGACCACTCCGCTTCATCAATATCCTTTCTTGATGAAACTATGACTAGGGATAGTTTAGACATAATCATAATTGCACATGAAGCAAGTCTCACTTAATATAGTCCAACTATAATTTCTCTCACTTCATGCTATGATACGTCAAGGACTTTTGTATACGTATATCAATGAATATATTTTAACTAGCCATAATATATTTACAAGCACATCGATATAAACAATAGATTAAATGCCTTTATTAATTTAAATAAATTATTCATACTATTACATAATATATTGCCTAGTTACCTTAAGGACATACATTATATCTAATAACCCATACAAAATTGCATACGTCAAAATACACTACTTACGTTTTTCAAGATAAGTAATTGCTATACAAATTACGTTTCTTTCTACATATGCCAGAAAGATTCTCATAAATAGGCGAGTTTTTTTTAACATTTATACAACAAACTTGTGTGTATGACAATAGAGTGAGAGAGAGAGGAGTAACTCTTGTAAACATATGAGTTTCTATATATCTTGCGTCAGCTCTTATGATGTTCAGTTGTACTCATACAAAATTGCATACATCAAAATCCACTTCTTACGTTTTTCAAGATAAGTAACTATTATACAGATTACATTTCTTTCTATATATGCCAGAAAGATTCTTATAAATAGGAGAGATTTTTTAACGTTTATACAACAAACTTGTGTGTGTGTAGAGAAAGAAAGGAGTAACTCTTGTAAACATATGAGTTTCTATATATCTTGCGTCAGCTCTTACGATATTCAACTGTACTCATACAAAATTACATACGTCAAAATCCACTTCTTACATTTTTTAAGATAAGAACTGCTATACAAATTAAGTTTCTTTATATGCCAGAAAGATTCTTATAAATGAGCGAGGTTTTTAACATTTATACAACAAACATATGTGTGTGCGTGTGTATGTAGAAGAGTAACTCTTGTAAACATAGAAGTTATATGTCTTACATGGCTTGCAATATTTATTATACTCGTACAAAATTATATACTCAAAATCCACTTTTACTATACAATATGTTTCTTTGTATATATATGCTGAAAGATTTTTGGGTTTTTCTTGTGTGTACACTTACACAAGTAAATTGTGCTCACACAAATTTGCTTATAGCACACTCCACTGATGTGATTTAATAACTACCTATAGATACATAGAACCAACCAACAAGAAATACATTAAACAAAGTGGTTAAATGATAGATGATAGTAACTAAAATTAAAATAATTAGTTAAAAGTCTAATGCATTAACGGGCGTCTGATTGGGAGTTTTAGGAAAGGAAAAGGGAATCAGAATTATTGTTTGTTTGGACAAGAGAATCAAATTCATTACCCAAAAACAAAGTGGTTAAATGATAGATTATAGTAACTAAAATTAACATAATTAGTTAAAAGTCTAATTCATTAACGGGGCGTTTGGTTGGGAGTTTCAGGAAATGGAAAGGGAATCAGAATATCTAATTCCCTTATTGTTATTTATTTGGACAAGAGAATCAAATTCATTACCCAATTTGGGTAATGGGATTACCCCTTTCAAGGTCTTTCCATTCCTCTCACTCCACTAGATATTAGCATTCTCTTTTCTTGTCTTTCTCCAATACTATTATCTTATAATTACATTATTATTATTATTATTATTATATAAAACAATAATAAATATTATTATAATATTGTTATATATCAATTAAAAATAGTAATAACAATAATAATAATAAATGGTATTATTATTCTATATAACCAATAATAATATATAAAAATAATTATTAATTATTTTTTATGTTTTGTTAATATTGTTATATATAGTATTATTATTATTAATAATAATATTCATTTAATAATAATGATAATAACATATAATTATTATTATTATTATTATTATTTATTCAATAATTTTATTATTTATTTAAGTAATATAATTAATAATATTATTATTATTATTAAATAAGATAGTTAATAATAAATAATATTGTTAAATAATATTCATTTAATAATAAATAATATTATTAAGTAATATTTATTTAATAATGAATAATATTATTATATGATATTAAAATAATAATAATAATATTATTATTATTGTTTATTATTGTTTATTTAATAATAAATGATATTATTAAATATTATTAATATTGATAATATTATTATTTATTTAATAATAAATAATATTATTACTAAAAAAATTTCTAGATAATATTTATTTAATAATATTTTAAATAATAATAAATATTATTATTTTAATAATATATATTATTAATATTAATATTATTTTTATAATTAATATAAATATAATATAAATATTAATTAATAATAATAATTAATTATATTTTTTATTATTTTAATTAATTAATTAAAATTATATATAATTATTGTTATTATACTATAATTAAATAATTGATTTTCTTTAATTTAAAAAATAATAAATGAAATTAGGAGCAATTTCATTCCGTTTCTTGACCATACCAAACACATAGGTCAATCAAAGTGAATTGTATTTCTTTCCTTACCTTTCCCTTTCATAATGTGAACCAAACGCCCCGTAAATGTGTTCAATCTTAAGGAAAGAATGAACAATATCCCCTATGCTTAAGAAAGAAACTACAAATAGATACAATAAAAATGATAAATAAATTAATTAAAAAAATAATTAAATTATAGATGATAAAGAAAATTAAAATACTAGAGTGAAAAAATTTAGTACAAAACATTTTAACTTGATATTGCAATTATTAAACAAATATTGTAAACAATAGTGGATAAGATGTTAGTTTTTTTCAAAGCCCATCTTTGATAGGCCCATTAAGCTAATTACGGCCTGCTTGATCGCGGTTAGAATTTAGAACAATATCCCGTAATTAATGTCAAGTATAAGAAGGTAAATTCATAGTAGATCGAAGATGATCCAGATCTCCCTCTTCAATTGAATTCAGAAACCAAATTATCTAACAAAATTCTGTTGAACTGTCACACAGGCCATAAAGCACTATATATATACCAGAAAGATTCTTATAAATAAGTGGGTTTTTTACACTTACACAACTATATGTGTGCGCGTGCGTATTCATGTGTGTGGGTGCGTGTAAATAACTATTATAAACATATAAGTTTCTATTTATCTTGCGTCAGCTTTCATGATAGTCAATTGTACTCATACGAAATTACATACATCAAAATCCATATATATATATAGATGAGTAACTGTTGTAAACATATAAGTTTTCTATATATGTTGCGTCAACTCTCACGATATTCAACTGTACTCATAAAAAATTGCATACGTCAAAATCCACTTCTTACGTTTTCAAGATAAATAACTGCTAAACAAATTACGTTTCTTCTATATATATGCCAGAAAGATTCTTATAGACAGTATATATGCCAGAAAGATTCTTATAGATAGGCGAGTTTTTTTAATGTTCATACAACAAACTTGTGTGTGTCTGGAGAGAGATGAGTAACTCTTGTAAACATTTAAGTTTTTTATATCTTGCGTCAGCTCTCACGATATTCATATGTACTTATACAAAATTGCATATGTTAAAATCTACTTCTTACATTTTTGAAGATAAGTAACCGCTATACAAATTACGTTTCTTTGCATATATATACCAGAAAGATTCTTATAAATAGGCGAGTTTTTTTAATGTTTATACAACAAACTTGCATGAACTTGTGTGTGTGGAGAGAGAGAGAGAGAGAAAGAGATGAGTATCTCTTGTAAACATATAAGTTTCTATATATCTTGAGTCGGTTCTCAAGATATTCATCTATACTCATACAAAATTGCATATGCCAAAATCCACTTATTACATTTTCCAAGATAAGTATCAGCTATACAAATTATGTTTCTTTGTATATATATGCCAGAAAGATCCTTATAAATAGACGAGTTTTTTTTACATTTATACAACAAACTTTTGTGTGTGTGTCTATATATAGAGGTGTAACTCTTGTAAACATATAAGTGATATGTCTTGCATGGACCCTTGCAATATTTATTATATTCATACAAAATTATATACGTCAAAATCCACTTCTTACATTTTTCAAAATAAATAACTGCTATACAATATGTTTATTTGTGTTTATAAGCTTAAACAGGTAAATTGTTCTCACACAAATTTGCTTATATGTTATATCACACTCCACTGATGTTATTTAATAAATATCTATAGATATATAGAACCAACCAAGGAGAAATAAATTAAACAAAGTGGTTAATGATAGATTATAATTGAAATTAAAATAATTACTTAAAAGTCTAATGCATTAAATGTGTTCAATCTTAAGAAAAAAATGAACAATCCCCCATGCTTAACAAAGACAACCTAATAGTCTCCTGCATATAGACCCGCCCAACAACATGTGCAGTTAAAATAGAGAGAATTGGGTTGTTTCCGTTAAGCATTAGAGTAAGGGCTAGTTTGGGATTGCTTTCTCAGGTTGCTTTTTTTAAAAGCTCTATTTTCATGCTTTTCTAAACTGCTGTCCTGGAAAGTTCTGAAAATCAATTGTAAATAGTTCATAATTAATTAATGTTAAGAGTCAAAATATTTTATTCAATGTCAAAATATATTATTCTGTTAGAAGTTTTTAAGTGAAGCTTTTCGTGACAGCAATCTCAAACAGTCCCTGAATAGATACTACTTGGAAGTGTATTAAGCGAAACAAACTTTGTTACGAAATAAATTTTCTTCATATAGCAATGATAAATCATTCAAACAAGCTCGTAATGGACATATGATATGACCAAGGGCCACTTTGGCACTACTTTTTAAGCTGCTTTCAAAATAAGTTATTTTCACAAATTTTTAATATAACTATATATTTTGGGTTTGAATAATACATTTTGATCTTTCATACTAATTAATTAGAAACTGTCTGATTTATTTTTTCCAAAATCAAATCTGTAACTTTCAATAAAAGCTTGAAAATAGAGCTTTTTAGAAAAGCTACTGAAAAAAGCTGGAAAAAAACCACGGCCAAATTGGCTCTAAGTTGATTTAAAATGATTGGATATAACTTTTCTTTCATTCTAAAATAAAGACTTCAAAATTTAGTTGGGCTCTTGTGAAAAACTGATTGGAGAAAAATAGAAATTGCAATTTGTTTAAAATCCAACACAACAAAAACTATTTGTTCACTTGTTTTTTTACTTATCTCTGTCCATGGTTTTAAAATAAAAAGTTGCTAAACAAATAAGTAACTGGAAAATAAGCTGCCTTGCTCTGGCATATATAGGAGAAATTCTTATAAACATGTGCGTTATCTATGCACTTACACAATTTGATTGTACTCTTACATATTTGCTTAGACACACTCTACTGTTGAAGACACTACAAGTAGATACAATAAAAAAGGAGAAAATAAATTAATTAACCAAACTAATTAATTTGTAGATGATAAAGAAAATTAAAATACTTGAGTGAAAAAATTTGGTGCAAAATTGAAAACAACCCATCAAGCTAATAACGGCCTATTTATCGGGGTTAGAAGTAGACCTTGCATTGATCCGCGGCCCCGCGAGGATCGTTCATGTCCGCCTCTTATGTATTGATTTTGAATAAATTAATTGAAGATTATGATCGATTCGACCCGAATCTAAAGAGACCTGAATAAAGTATGAGATATGTTTGGTTTTAGCCCTAACACCTAAACCCGGCCCGATTAATAAATATATATTTATTATTTATAATATTAATTTTTATTAAAAATATTAAAATTTTTTATAAAGTTTAACATCAAAACTCAATTATGTGACTTATATCATAATTTTAGTTACAAGTATTTAATTATAATAAATTTCTATTAAAAAACATTTTAATTTTCTAGTTATATATATTAATTAGTAGATCTGTGGGCATGACTTGTGATTTAATTATTTTATAAAGCCCGATCCAACACATCTCGAACCCAATATTTTTCTATGAGTTGGGCCGAATTTAGGCTAATTATTTTTAAGTTAAGTCCGATTAAATTCGGCCCAAACTTGACCCATACTCACGTCTTAGAAGGTAGAACAATTTCTCGTAATGAATGTTAGGGATAAGACGGTAAATTCACAGAAGATCGAAAATGATCCGGATCTCGCTCTTCAATTAAATTCAAAAAACCAAATTAACTAACAAAATTCTGATGACCTGTCACCCACACTTTGCCCTTTTCCAAGCCAAGTCAAACGGTCAATTTCTTTTTTTATTTTTCACTATTATATTAATTCATTTTTCATTTATTTATTTTCCTCTGTATTTTTTTTAAATCACTACTCTAGCCCGCTCTCCCTTGTCAGTAGTTCAAAGAGGCGAGTGACTCTCTCCGTCGCTCTCTTCAAAAAGAGCCTTCACCTTTTCCCCTTTTTTTGCTCTTTTCTATCTTATATCTCCAATTCATTGCTTTCCGCTTTGTTTAGCATAGAATACATCAGGTCTTTTTGAATCATTGAACCCGGGTTTTGCCGAATTCACGCCCATGAATGTATGTGTTTTTGTGGGGTTTTATTTTTTTTTTGTTTAATTGTGTGTCTGGGTTGCTTTTAGGTGGATCGATTTGTTGGTTTTTGGTTTAATTTGATTGTTTCTTTGTTGGGATGTATCGTATTTGATAGCGAGAATGTGAAGGAAATTTGCGTTCTGCTTTTTTTGAATTTCAAATTTGAATGTTCAAAACGGAAATGCGGATCCAAGAAAGTGATTCTCGAGTTCATTGTGAACCGGCGGCGACAATGCCTAAAAGTAAACCTAAATCAGAAATAATTTGAATCAGTGAAAGATTGATTTCGAAAACGGAAATTTGTTCATTGTCTTGAACTAGCGTGGGTTTTGATGATAATGCCGTTTGTTATTGTTTGAGGATTTGAATTTTGAACTGAAATTTGTGTTTTCCGAAGTGATTGGGGGTTTTTTGCTTCGTTTTCCCATTACCGAGTTGAGATTTGTTTCCTTTTATTTTGATTTTGCTGCTACTTACTCGAACTTCTGAATGGGTTTATGCTTATTTCAAAATTTCAGTTGGAATTACAGGCATAATTTGAATTTCAAAAGACGGATGATATATCATAGCATTTAAGTGAATTACCATTTTCTGCTTCCAGTGCTTCTTTATGACAATGTGAATACTATTTTGAATATGTGGTGATTATGATGATAATACTTTGTTATAATTTGACATAAGGAGTCATTCCATTTACTGAATAATGTTTATATTCTCATTAAGCTCTCAGATTTTAATTTCTTTACTAATTTGATTTGCAGAATTGTTCCCTAATTTGAGTGAGATGCTTTATCCTGTTCTTGTCTAAGGCTTAAAGCATGAAGAAAGAAAATATGCCGGCTAATGTTGGAGACCTTAGTGGTCGAGTGACACGAGCACGAGCGGCCATTTTGAATGCTTCTAAGAAGTCACAACAAGGCCCAAAACCTGTTTTGCGAGCAAATTCGAAAAGAGCAGCCCCGGATGGGAACAACACTAGTACATCTGATGTTACAGGTATTCAACCTAAGAGAAGGGCGGTTCTTCGAGATGTCACAAATGTTTGCTGTGAGAACTCGTATCGGAGTTGCTTCAATGCTTCTGGGATTCAGGTTGACTTGATTTACCTTTTTGAATTGATAGTATTTGACTTAAATCTCACTATATATTTGAAGTAGTAAAACATATTGTTACTTTCATATACTCTTTACTTGAAGTACTCAGCTGTTTTTGTAGTAGAATGTAGTTCATGATTGTCAATTCTATAGAAAGGTTCCTTTTTATGTTGAATTTTATGGATAAATGCTTTTCTATTTCTGCTTTGAAGAATCTGAATTTCTTACCATGTAATTTTGTTGATTGCCAGGCCAAAAATGGAAAACAGGTGAAAAAAGGCCGTCTGAATGTCTCTAAAGTGGCTCCTGAACATACCGTAGAACTCCCAAATGTTCATGCCAAGTCAAAGGCAAAAGTTGTATTAACAACCATAAAAGCAAAACCGATTTCAGAATTTAAGAGTTTAACAACTTTGGACAAAGCTGTGCCTTCTCGTTTCCGTGAGACTGGTGTAAGTGACAAGGCTGTGAAACCATGTCCAATAGTGCCATCAAAACCGTTGAGTCCTCCAAAGAAAGGTACCATCCTGTTGACACATATATGTTTCACAAAAGATGATAATAGTTAATGGGTTCCCTTGTTTTCTAATGAAATTTTATTTAAGTGATATTCATAATTGTACTGCACAGTCGTAGAAGAAGGTGTTGAAGACTGTATGATGCTATTTTTGCCACAAAACTTTTCGTTTTTTTCTTGCTTTATGCAATATCAGTTAGTGAATACCTTTTCCAGGTTTTTACAATAATTACAATTGCAGGATTCTGCCATTCTGGTCTAAATAATCTTGAGGTCATAGAATGAGACCATTTTAGGCATCTAGAAAAATGCAAGAACATAACAAGGATGAAATCCAGAATTTTATGGTGTGATTAACCTCATGCTTAGGCGAGTTTTGGATCTTTAATACAAGCTTTAATATATATTGTCTACTATCTTGTTGACCTCATTATCTTACTGAATGTTGTACTAAGTAGCTGGGTGTGTTGGGCAGAAAATTATTGACTATTGAGAAGTTGCACTTTTTCTTGTCACCATGTAACGATGTAATTCGCAACCCATATCATTGACTATGGCATATGCTTGTGAATTGATGGGCCAATCCAAATTTATTGTTTATTTAGATTACTTGGAACCTGTCAATTTTTCATGAATCCAATATAATATATTCATGTTATGTGTGTTTTTGTGTCCAAGATTGCTATAAGAACAGGCGGCTTGTTCTTGATGACATTTTTATACAATAATCACTTTTCTAAAATGTTTACAGTGGAAAAACCAAGCATCAATGTCAATGAGGTGAAATCAAGTGATCCAGACTTCATTGATATTGATAGTGAAGACAAAGATCCTCAACTTTGCAGCCTTTATGCTGAAGACATTTACCGCATTTTACGTACTGCTGAGGTCTACGTGCAATTTATGAGGCAGATAAAAATTTGTATTGTTTTCAATTTTTTGAAGAGAGATACTGATATTTGTGTTGGTTTACACTTAACTGTATTTATAGCTTGACCGGAGACCACATGCTTCTTACATGGAGAAAAAGCAGCAAGACATCACTCAAGGCATGCGTGGGATTTTGGTCGACTGGCTTGTGGAGGTCAACATAGTTTCATTACTGTACTTTATTTTTATTTAACCATGCTTTCACACTACCATGGTTGAATAACTGGATTGAATTTGGCTCTAAGCTTGTGCTTTATTTAACCATGCTCTTACATTGAGCTATTGCCTATTTTAGTTTTATTCTTTCTGGCTGTTCTACTTCTGTTCTTTGAACTATAATCATTGCTTGGAGCATAATTGTCAAAGGCATGCCTCGGGCGCACCTGAGGCATGCCTCGGGCGCACCTGGGGCGTGCCTCCTCGGTGCCTCTTACAGGTGAGGTGGTGTCCCTAAGGTGTGCGCCTTAGTCAGCCTCAGTGTGCCTTAGTCTGTCTTGAGACGTGCCTCAGGGACACTTTCATTTTCCGGGTTTTAATTCACTTTAATATGCCTTGTCCATCTATTTTTAAGAGTTTTGTTAATAATTCAGGGCTAGATATTCCTAATTCATTTCCTATTAAGGCTAGATATTCCTAATGCAGTATGTAAATTTTGCATACATATACACATCTAACAATTCTCTTACTTCTCTTTCTAGTACTGTTATTGCATTTAACTTCACCTTTGCAATTCTCATGCGCCTAGTGTACCTCACGTGCACGCCTGGCCCCTTTACGCCTCAGTGCGCCTTGCGCCTCTAACAACCATGCTTGGAGTGGATTATTGGGTTAGACATTGAAATCAAATTGTGGTTATTCTTGATCAGTTTCAATGAATAATAGATTTATATACTGAAACAATTATAGCTGATTTTATATTGTTTTAGAATCATTCATAGTGCACCAGCAAATCCCTTCGAAAACATGTTTTTATGTTCCAAATTTGCTATAAAATTATCAATTGCTGTAACAATGACAGATCAAATTTTTCTTGAATGGCAGGTATCCGAGGAATATAAATTGGTGGCAGATACACTTTACCTCACAGTGTATCTGATAGATTGCTATCTCTCCCAAAATTACATCGAGAGGCACAGACTTCAGCTCCTCGGTATAACTTGCATGCTCATCGCCTCGTAAGTTCTCAGATCAATAGTAGCACTTGCTGCCAGAACACGTTTTAATTTTTTTTTCTTCGTATTCAATGTAATAAAATTTTGTTTCTTTCCTGTTTTGAAGCAAATATGAAGAAATTATTGCGCCGCGTATTGAAGAATTTTGCTTCATTACAGACAACACATATTCCAAAGGGGAGGTATGTCATTAATTCATTTCTAACTTTGTAGCATTCTTACATTAAGTTCTCTGTTATTCAGTTTTATGCCATTTTTTTTCTTTAAACTGTCGAAAATATTATTAGGAGATAGTATAGCTACGGTTTTGATATATCAATACTCTTAAGATTGATTAGGAAAAAAAAAGTTAAGAATTTGGAGTATAAAATTGGTTTCTTGCTATGATATACAACATGTGAACTTCTTCATATGTTCTGTAATTTCTATTTTCAAGCTCTCTCTGTTGGGATATTTGTGATTGTACTTCTGATCACAACAACTTTTATCAGGTATTAAAGATGGAAAGCATAGTATTGAAGCATTTTGGCTTTCAAATTTTTACTCCAACTGCAAAATCTTTTCTCAGGTATTGGATTGTCAGATGTTCTGCAGCTCTTTAACCGAAACCCACTAGTCCAAATATCCATAATAGTTTACTTCTGTCATTAATGTTTTTTCCAAATTTTTGGTATTCAGGAGATTTCTACGCGCCGCGCAGGCTTCTTACGAGGTAATGACAGGCAATATAGCTGTTTCAACTTTCAAGTAACATCCTTAAGCTCAGGTTCTGATGTTATTTTAATACATATCGCAGAGCCCAAGTTATGAGGTGGAATACTTGGCTGATTATTTAGCCGAACTGCCATTGACCGACTATAGTTTCTTGAATATTCTTCCTTCGGTCATTGCTGCATCGGCTGTATTTCTTGCTCGATGGACACTCGACCAGACAACCCATCCTTGGGTAAGCATCCTATTACCAAATACATCAGTTACCCCTTGAACTTGGTCCAAATGGTCTACCGTTAGCTTGAACTTCCACTTGTTTCCATAAACTCCTTTGGACTTGACAAAAGTGCACTAGATTGCCCCCTCTGAATGACACGTGTCAGAATCTTGTTGGTTTGACTTTTCAAAGACATCATTTTTTTCTGAATTTTCTTTTCTTTAACTAGAAGCTGACACATGACATTGGCTAAGAGAAACTTCAGACAGTTCAAGGGGGTAGCTGACCATTTGACCAAGTTTAGGGGGTAATTTATGTATTTGGCCTATGTATATAGCTTAGATTCTACATTTGAAGCCTGATTCTAATAATGAATAACATTTGGCAGAATAAAACTCTAGAACACTACACTTCATACAAGGCATCAGATCTTGAAAAGACAGTCATAGCACTACAAGACCTGCAATTGAACAAAAATGGATGCACTCTCAATGCTGTTCGCACCAAGTATAGGCAAGAAAAGGTACAAACAACCTTAAAACACCGCTGAACAAGTATAATACTTTAGTTGATTTTGCTTTCGGTATCGGTAATGAAAAATGCTAATCTAAATGCAGTTCAAGTGTGTGGCCTCTTTATCTTCTCCAAAACTGCTAGAGACGTTATTCTAATGACTAGTCCGGCTTGCTGCTATCATTAACACACTTCCCTGACGAAGTTTTCTCGGGACTTCGCTGTAACAATGCTATCTTTTATGCAAAATTTGCATCTTTATTTGGTCCAAAATCTTTGTTTATAGGTTTTTGTGACTAGTATTGTTTGACCTGCCACTGAATTAGAAAGTTCACTTAAGTGACTGTTGTTGACTTCTTGTTAGTGTTCTTGGCACGTTGACCGCTGGGATTTTTCGTTTTTTTTTTGGGGGGGTTAGACTGTAAATTTGAGAAGACAAAGTTTGTATTCAGTTGAGGCTAACTTTGGATAAACTTTGTCCTGTTGGTTGGTTCTAATTCTTGTCCAGTTCAAAGCCCTTTTCAATCAAAAGTTAATGCATTTTTTACATGGTATAATATTTGGAGTTAGTTTGTGTGGTCTAGTGGTTAAACCTTGAAGCTGTGAATTTAGAGGTCGTAGATTCAAATCCACACTTGGGTGGGGTGGGATAAGGTTTTCTTTGTTATTATTGTAAGTCCATATGACGCAAATTTTAAAAAAAAATATTTGGAGTTAGTTTGGTGTCTTTTATAGTTTTATGGCTGCTTTGAAGCAATAATTAAAATATTTTTCATTAATCCTCTGTGAAAAAAAAATTTACATGTTAATGACAAGATTATGAAAAACTTTAGAGACATTGTAAATTACTAGAATGTAGTAAAACTGAGGTATTATTATGCGTCACCCAATTTTACTTTGTGTCGCTCCCATAAAAAGGCAACACCCTTCAATACATTTTCAATTTGATTTTAACCCTAATCTTAAATTAATTTAAATTTTAAAATTATTTTTTTAAAAATTTTAATTTTTCGGGATCAGCCGGTTGAATTTTCTGACCGACCAACCTTAATATATTCCGGGCGTCCAATGAGAACGCCTGCATTTCAACGTGGCCGTCCATGGTGGACGGCCACCATGAAATAATGGGCCCCCACCGTGGATGCCCACTATATGCCTTAGGACGCCCAACGTAAATAGTAGGCGTCCAAAATGTACGCCATTGAATAGCTTGCAAGCGTCCATTTTGGACGCCTTCTATCCTTAATGGGCGTCTAGGTGGACGTCCACGGTGGACGCCCGCTATTTCATATTGGCCGTCCACTGTTAGAATGCAGGCATCCCAATAGGATATCCACATGTATTTTTAGGAAAAAAATTTCTTAAAAAATCGAAAATTAGTTATCCGAATTAATGATTTGTTACGTTATCTGTCCATTGAGCTCGATTGAGTGAGAAAGTGAAATTTATAAGATGTTATTTAGAGAATTTTGAAATTTAAAAGTTAAATTTTGCATTAATAATATTGGGGTTGTTTGGTGATTTTTAATAAAAAGAGTAAAAGGGTAAAATTTAGGGACAACGCAAAGTAAAATAGGGCGACGCGTACCAATTCAGAAAACTTAATATGATTTTTTCACCGTAAATTATTGTTGGTCTCAAATGACTAGGTACAGGAGGTGAATAGTATTTTTAAAAATATTTTAACCTAAAAATAGTTTGTTTGCCTTTAAAAATATATAGTCAATCTCAAAATATATTTGCAATAAATATAAAAGTTTAAATAATAAATTACAAGAAAAAAGGAGTAGAGTTAGAGACAATGCAATTTTATACTGATTCGGCTCCAATATGACTTACATCCAGTTTCCAAATCAACCGACTTGAAGTCCCTCTATTAGGGGTATTCATCGATCGGTTCAATTGAATAATCGAACCGAATAAATCAAGAACCAAAAAAGCTATAAAATAATAACCGAAACCGAAACTGAAATACAAAAATAACTGAATTGAACCGAATTAATTCTGTTCGGTTGATTCGGTCGGTTATTTTAGTTTTTATTTGAATATTTTTCTCCAATATATTACTTCATTTATTCACTTCAATACAACGTAATAGCCATTGAATTTAATGAAAAATGAATAGAGAAAATGAAAAACAGATTGCAATCAATAAATCATGTTTTATCCATTATCGAACAAAGTATCAACAAACGAATAATTCAGTCTTTGCACTGACAAAAGACGAGACATACATGTAAAAAAAATTACCAAAAAAAATTGACATATAATATATATTTCAACTTACTTTATTTGTAAAAATTAGGTTAGACTTAGGCTTTGTTATTTTGGACTATAATTTAATGTAGTTCAGTGCAGTACAGTTCAATGTAATACAGTTTAGTGCAGTTCAGTTTAGTTCAGCTATACGTAATTATAAATTTACACTAAAATAAGTTCAGTTCAATTCAACTCAACTCAACTCAATTCAACTTTTAAAAATTGAAAATAACACCGCTTAACACCAATTTATTTGTTGAATTCATCAGAGAAAGTAATATGGTATTTAATGAATATCACAACTCACATGGCAGAAATGTATTTAAATTGAAAATTATAGAAAGAAAACAATCGTGAAAGTTAATAAAAAAAATTGTGACATTTTCCTATTTATAAATCGATTATTAACTTTTGGAAGATGTATATAGTAAGTTTCTACTCGTGATAAGTTACCTATTTAGAAAGTAAACTAGGAAACTTGATATGTAAATTAATTTCAGGTTAAAATTAATATATAATCAACTTTTAATATATATAAATTAATCGGTCGTTGCGATTACTTGTTGTTAATGTACTTTGAAAAGTTTCATGTAGCTTTATGTAACTTTAAGAAATTTTATCATTTTGCTCATTGAATGAACTGGTAGCTTCTTGTTAATTTAACATAGTATTTTGAACATGCATCTTTAATTAGATCTGGAGTTGACTTTGATTAATTAAATTGACCCTTTTCAGTAAAAAAATGTTCACCTTTTTATTATTTTATTCATTTCTAAAACACATGTCATTCATGCCGAAAGAAGGGACTAAAAAATCCGGTCCATTATAAAATTTCGGCTTTTGTTGGCTTAGACTAACATAACAAAACAAAGGGAGGGAAAGAGAGAAGCTTCGATAATGGTGGCTATCGTGTCAACTTTTTTTTTTAATATTTACAAGTACCTCCATTGAGATGACATTATTGGGGGTTTCGTCACAGTTAATGTTCCTCACCCCTCCCAATAAGTATATTTGGTAGGATTTGAACCTTATTCTCCTCCAACTTGCTCAACCAACGAATATCGTATCAACTTCTGAATTCATCATAATCATGCTTTTAATTTCTAGTATTATCAATCTTAAATTTCAGTCTTCCTCTTGTTCTTATTGTTCTTCTCTTCTTTCTTCATTGCTCCAAATCAGGTAATTGCCTAACATTTGATTTTTGAATCAGTTTCTGTGCACAATAATTTGTTATTCAGGTTTAAGTGAGTTCGCTAGAGTTATCAGTTTCAACCGCTTTGGATTTCACAAACAGATCCTTTGTGTTTGAAATTCTGTGGAATCATTTCATTGATTTTCAAGTAGCGTCTATTCTTTGTTGGCTTACCTGAAAATTTGCCTGTTTAGATGGTAGCTGGAATGTTGTGCACTTCGTAAGATCACACATATTTTCTTAAATTTCATCATTATTCTGATATAACAGAATAACAGTGTATGACAAGTTAATTTGGAGATTGGAAATTCAATTGGGTTTTACATTGAAATGTTCTTGAAATATTATACATTGTGCAGGCAGTGAATTTTCATGATCCAAGACTATTCCAGTCATCAAAACCTAACTTCCACTAACAAAGAGGTATACCCATCTAGTGAAATTGCTTATATGTTGTTACGGATTGAAATCTGTCTTCAAATTAGTGTCTCTTTTCATATCTCCCGTTCAAATATTAATATATAAATATTTTTATTATTTTATTATTTTTTAATTTATGTTAAATAATAAATAACGGGACGTTTGGGATAGTGGATTTGAATCTTGTTGTTCGATAAATTGTTAAATATGTTCTGTTACCATTGGCGAATGCACAAGCAACTTAGTGGCCCCGTTATTTTAAAAAAAAATTAGAATAAGTGATAGATAAATTAGGTATAGATACCATGAAAATATTAATTAGACCTTATATAAATATGAAAACTACTCATTCATCTTATTAAATAGGAATTATGAAGGAAATCCTTACAATTTTATCTAACTAAAATGTTAAATACTTTATAAATGAGCTAATGCGTTAATAATATCCTTAATTTGTTTCTAAAATTTCGTTGCCTTCCTGAACTCTGAAAGTGTCCCGACAGTTACTCAACTTTTAAAAGTGCATCATTTTACTTTCTAAATGTCACGTGTCAGCTTTTGATTGGAGAAGAAAAATTTAAAAAAATGATATCTTTAAAAAGTCAAACCAACTAGAAATTGATACGTGGCATTCAGAGAATAAAGTGATGTACTTTTTAAAAGTTAAAAGCAACTACAGGGACACTTCTTAAACTCAGAGAAGCAGCAAGATTTTTAAGACAATTTAAGAATGTTAATGATGCATTAAGAATTAATATAATGTTATAATTATTATTTACGAGCCAACCAAAATATTTATTATTAAGTTATTATTAATCCTAACTTATTATTTCAGAGTTTACACTTATATTAAGCCAAACACATATGAAACCTTTCGGTAGCCTACTGTTATCACCTTTAATTTACAAATTTGATACTTTATCCTTTAAAATGATCTTTCCCTATGACATAACCCACTGAAACAATTTTTTCAATCTCATATGGGAGACTGTAATAGACTCTCGCTCCAATATAAACCTTTGAAAAGTCGGTCAAATAAAAGTGTGACAAGTGGCATATAACTTAAAAAAAATTCAATTTCTTCCTTTTCTCATCTAACACGTGTCAATCTTTGTATAAACACATAATATCCTTTCATTTTGAGGGCCTAAACTCAAATTTCTTCTTGTTTTCACCTCCAGGCCACCTTCTCCATTCATTTTGATTCAATTGATACTTTTTCGTAAAATTGCAGTGATGATGGTAGGATTCTTGTCTCCATTAATGCTCTGTTTTCTTCTAATCCAATTGCTTCTCTTCTGCATCCTGAAATCACCCCAATTACCTGTTTCAATTTCAGCGATTCGACTTTATTTCAAAATTGGGGGAAATTTGAAGAACCGAAGAATCAATCAATTTACCTGGCGAGAGAGCTGAGAACTAGGCGGCGATGATTATCGAGGGAAGAAGTGATGTTAAAATCGGCGGAGTAGTGGTTCTCGATTCCGGCGATTCTAAATTTAAGAACGAGACAAGCAGTTTAACAGATTTAGAAAACCCCAAATTTGTTCCCCTACTCTTAACCTAATAAAGAAATTGTGGTTGTAAATCGTGGGTTGAATTTGATAAAGGAAAGCGATTACAAATTGTTGTTGGATAATAGATTAGGGATGCAGAAGTTTGATGGGGTTATGTTCATCATGGTTGTTTAAATCTGCTCTTCAAAGAGAGAGAGAGGGGAGGAGAGAGAAGGGTAAAAATTTAGAGAGAGAGAAATACTTTTTAATTTTATTTTTATCAAATGAATTTATCAATTTTAAATAATATAGTGTTATAATTGAAAAATGAGGGTAGCTTAACATGATTAAAGCTAATTTTAAGGAGTCTACATGCGGTTGACCCGTATATTATTATAATATCTTTTATTTTTGAATATACAAACATATTGGACACTATAATGGTAAGAAGATTTTGTATGGAGATACTTGCCAGCATACAAAGCATACCTTCAGACACTATTGAAGGACCAAGAAGATCGAATCCTGAGGATGTTATAGCAATAGAAATCTACGAAAACTCTTTTAGTTAGCACAATTTCTATTCGGTGTAATTGAATAAAAATGAATGGTAAAATATCGAAAATGGTAGGGTACTTATCTAGAATCATTATCAGATAAAATAGTTATTCCTAGTTAATATAAATCTCAAGGAATAGCTATTCTCTTTTTACAAATAAAGGAATAGCTATTCTAAAAAATAATACTAATTAAGAATAGTTATTTCATTCGACAACAGATTTTAAATAAAAAATTATAGTATATTTAACATATTTCCATTCAAATCTATTATAATCTTAGGCACTCCACAAACAAAACACGGTAATTTTGCTGATTGATTTAATATCACCCTAATTGCACTCGCCAGTCGCTAATTGTGCAATAACTACTCAGCCATGTACATGAAACTTTGTTATACACTTAAGTAAATAAATTCGCTTTTTTTCACCGGTATCCGGCCCACTTAAGTGTATAAAAAAATTAATGAATGTAGATTGAACAACAATTTGTTTTGGATCATAAATTCCATCAAGAAGTTGGAAGATACTTCCGATAATTTATTGGATTATAATTAGTAAGAAAATAATAGTAACACATGAATTTCTCTGTAAAGCTTTTCAATCTATTATAAGTAATAAATTTGTGACCTATAGCCCCCTCGTGAAGGATCTCAAACACAATTCCTGAATTTGAGTTTCAATTTATTGATAACACAGAAATAAAGCCATAGCTCTAATTGTATTATTATGCAAACATTAATAGAGATATTACATTACAAACATAGAAAAAATTCAACAAATCACACGGAAAAATCTCATAGGTGAATAGGAATTAAGAAAGAATTGTAACATATATAACTCAGGAAGAAACAATCAAAATTCACACAAAAAACACACAATTAATGGAACTTAATTTGTAAATCAATATTAGCCGACACAACACAGCATCTCCAAACAGCACTCGCATGTCTCATAGCAGCAAAAACAGCAGCACAGCGCAAACAGACTGCATCCATCAAAATATTATTTCATAACTAAATCTCCGAATTTAAAAAAAAAAATAAACAGTCGGAAAACAATTAGGTGGCGTTTGGTTCGCTGAATTCCTATTCCATAGAATATAATTAATAATGAATGGAAAGATGTCAAATTTAATAGAGTATATGCCTGGAATCCGTCAATGCACGGAATAGCTTTTCTTAGATTCTATATATTGCATGGAATAGCTATTCCTTTTTTTCAATAAGGAATAGCTATTCCATGAGATATATACAAACTCGGAATAGCTATTTCGTACGTCGATGGATTACAAATTCTATGACATCTTTCCATTCATTTTTAATTCTATTCCACGGAATAAAAAATTCCGTGAACCAAACGAGCCCTATGATCGGTGAAAGAAATAAAAGAGAAAAGACACAGACCAAGTATAGAGACAGCCTTTCTCTTCATGGCGTTTCTTGATATGATCAGTGTAAGTCATCTCTTGTTGCGAAGGTGCATCCATTTTTATCAATTTTGAACTCACCAAATGCCCCAATTAATTTAATTACCTTGTGTTCTTGATCATATATGCCTATACCTTGTAACTGCTTTTTAAACTACGGGGGAGCTGCAATTATTGGATTGCATTATCAATTTAATAATGATAATTATAATAATAATTATGGGGAAAGAGATATATAAATGGTATCTTTTTTTCTGTACAAGTCACTCTCTTTACTCATTAACAGTTCACCTATTTCCAGTTGTTAACTGGCACATTGCTTTTATGCCCAATCATGGTTCTTACCTGTTCTTTTCACTCTAATTATTTGTTTTCTTATTTCTACATGATTTTTTTTAAGTTGAATTAAACTTCCATATATAATATATCACAATTTTTGTTACAAAAATAAAGTGATGTCCTAGAGGTCATCGGAGAGGGATTTCTAAGACAGAAAGGACGTTAGACTAAGGTAAGGCCACTCCGATACCTAAGTAAGATATCGGTTAGAAGGGGAATGAGTATTGAAATGAGAGGGTGGGCGTCTATCACCTTATAGTGAGTGTGTGTTGTTCCTTTTTAAGGGACGCAATGATGAGCGTGATATAAAGTGAGTGGAGATTGGCGTGTGCCTTCCAAGTGATTGGGCTGAATGGGCTATCTCAGGTAGCGGACTTTACGAGGCTTATTGTCTCTAATGATATCATAAAGTAAAGGGAATTTGCACTTTTTTTTCAAATTAATTACAGATTTGTTATACTATTTACAAAATTATCATGCTTGTTAAATATTTCCTCCTCTTTTTTCAATTTTGTTAACACAATTGTCACGTTAGTTGTTCTTTTGATTTTTTTTTTTTCTTATTTTTCATTTATCTCTCAAACCGTTTATTTTTTCGACATGTCGCTTTATAGTTTTTTGTTCATCTTATTTTTATATTTCAAATGATATCCTCTGTGACTTTTTTTAAAAAAAAATTATTCAATAGATGTCCAATAGATCACTAGTAGATATCCAATTAATCACTGGAAATTTCGTTGTATCCATCGCTATGACCATTGCTAATTTTTTACAGGTATAATTTAGGAGTCCCCTACCTTTTATCATTGGACATTCATGTGTTATTTAACTAATTTCGATTCAATTGCGGAATTTGGGCAATTGACTGTATAGATTTGAGTTATGGGTGGACTTTCAGGAGTTGAAGGGATTATTTTGTTGAGGGTTTTTTTTTTAAATTGATCTCTTACTTCATCTCTTTTTCTTTGTTTGTTGTGTTTATGAGATCAAGTAGTTGTTTAACTTGTGTTTTCTCATCTACAAGATATAATTTGGACATCTATCGTAAATCTATTGGACACCTACTAGATTTCAATTAAAAAAATCTATTTTGAAGTTGATATTTAGACATCTGCAAAATCTGTTTTAAAGTTATGATCTATTAAAATCTATCTAGTGTTTTGAATTTAAGGTCTTCTAGTTTTATTGATTTGTATCGGACTTCTATTAAATATCTATTTGAAATCTGATAGTTAAAAAAAACTCAATAAAAGTATATCATGGTTCTACTTTTGAAAATGAAGAGATAAGAACAAAAAACTTTAAAGCGGAATATCGAAAAATTGAATGGTTTGAAAATACAAGTAAAATAAATAAACAAAATTAAAAAAAAAATATGAAACGGGCGTGAGGTAGGGGTGGGGGAGGAGGTATTTGTAATTATTTTAAAAGAATGGCATATTTAAAATCATTTTACTGACATTTAACCCTATTTTTATCGGTAAATAGGAAGGAAAATTCTTAATGAAGTCTCTATAGCCCATTGGAACAGGCCCCTTTTTTGGATCCAACCAAAACTCATTAACATGGCCCAAACCCAAATTTGTTTTTCCTTTTTCTTTCATCATCTTTTCTTACTCGATCCGTATGTCAATTGGCAGCAGCCAAGAACCAATTTATAGAGTTGATAAGACATAGAACCAGATGCTTGAGCTTAATTGTGAGTAGCTCGATTACAACTAAACTTGCAATATTAAAAATAGCGATAATTAATGAATATTTAGCAGGGTTGGTCATAGCTTAGCAAACTATTTACATAATTACTATGATAGTTAACAATTTCTTAAATTCGTTTTTTAGTAAAATTTTATCTACAAAATTTTATGGCTTTTTTGCATCAACAATTTTCTCTCATTTTTGGTTGCTGCGATTTTCTCTCTACTGATCTTTTCTCGTTTCCTTCTCTCGATCTGTTTTTGCATCTCAATTCTTATCTTCTTCTCATTTTTTTTATTTCCGCCAACATTTGACCGTTAATCGGCATTGTTTTCATTTTTCATTTGTTGAATCCCGAATTGAAGCTGTTTGGTTTTGGATTCTTTTTTTTTATTTCAAGATCGTAGTTCGTATCGTTGTCTCTAATGGAAGAGATTGTTGTTTTGCTTAATCATAATGGAATCTGGACTTCTGAACATAATTTTGTCTCTTTTAGTGTAGCTGGTGGGTTCATTCCTATATTAGCTAAATGTCTATTAGATATCTATCATACACCTAACGGTTCTCTACTAAGAATCTAATAGATGTCTCAGTGTTTTAAAATAATTGTTTATTTGTTTGTTTTCTGTTTACATGCTTTTTACTTTTGTGATTTCATGTTTTGTGAGTCTTACATTAGTTGATACCTGAATTCTATACATTTCCCATGAGTAGAAATTTGATCTTAAGAATGAATATCAAGTTGCAGATGAATATCTTACCATGGAGATTAAGAATGATTTTCTGTCCGTTTTTATATCTATTTGAAAGCTCGAAGTATGCTTATAATTGAGTATCCTTTATGTGTGACAACATTCTCTGTTGTTTCTGGTGATGCTCAAGGTAATTCATGCTTCATATTTTGCTTTATATCAGTGTTTTACAGTTCATGGATTAATATGTGAGATATCTATCAGATGTCTATCAGACATATCTAATAGTTTTCTACTAGGTATCTACTAGATGTCTGGTAGTTTTCTTACACTAAAGAGGAGGAATTCTTGAGTACTATTGAAGATGATGAAAACGATTCTTTAAATGTTTTTTAATTCAATTTTGTTGAAATCGAGAGAGTGGTCTGGAAGGGATGCGCGAGATTAAGATAAAAAAAATTGTTGGTATGGGACATATCTCTTAATTTGGACCAAATTATTTTCATGCCTATTTTGCAAGATCCTCATAATTAATCAACAATAAGAAAACCTATAGATGTATCCTCAGTTGTTTTTAAATTTTTTTTACCTCATTTGACTTACAATGATAGCAAAGAAAAATCACATCTCACCTCACCCGTATGTGGGCTCGAACCTGTGACTTATAGGGTTACGACTTTATGACTCAACCACTAGACTAAGCCTTTGCCACATATTATGAGTTGTTGAACTAGTGAGATCACATTAAAAAAGTTAGTTTCTGAACTGACCTCAACCACAATCCAAAGTATGAAAAGCCTTCGAGGCTTGAGCCATGTAAAGGCTTCTTTGAGAGAGAGATTTTCGAATTTCTAACAAAAAGAGAGTCGGAGTGAAAAGCAATATGGCAGATCTTTGCAACAAAAGTTCCCAAAGGGCACGGGCGGTATTAGCAAGAGCATGAGCAACTCTATTTACTTTCGTTTTAACTAAAGAAAGTTGAATAAAAGTAACGAATGTACAAAATGAGGGGTGAGATTCACCTAAAAATTACCATGTTTGACATCCTTAGTTAAATCTCAGATTGAGAGAAAAGATTTACTCAATATTCTCTGAAATCGATTCTCAACTTTAAAAATGTCAATTCATTTCTTTAAAGAAAATTCTCTTCAAAATAAGATAAAAGAGATAGCTGAATTTTACACATAAATGATATAAATCTGAAAAGTGAATGATATATCGAGTATTATATATATATCCTAGCGAGCATTAAAACCCCATGTCAGTGGAGAATTCACATATGTGTATATCTATAACAGAAGTGAAAACTTTAAATGATCCGACTAGCACAAAGAAAATGAAAAGTGTCTATAAAACCCGATTTTCCCGTATAATTTCGCTCATGAAAAGTGTAGAATGTTCGGTTCAGATCAGCTTCATTCGGTATAAAATCACGAGCCCTTTATTCTTGTAATGTGTTTCTACAATTCTAATAGCTAACTGTCAGTAGAGACAAACTCAAGGAAAACAAAGAAGCCTCTGTACATCAGTTCCTTCTACATTGCTTCACTCGAGCTCGAGCATTTCGAAGATGTTTTCGGGCCTAATCCAACGGCTTCAGAGCTCTTCATCAACCGTAATCGCTTGCACGATTCAACGAACATACTGTCAAAAAAAATTGCAATCAACATATGATAATTATACATAAGTATCCAATTATTAACAGTGATGATCCAATTAACAGGAACTAAGAACTCACTTCCAGGGCACATCGCCGACCATCATCCAGTCGCGGTCTTTATCTTCAAAAGTAGGGACGAATTCTACTCCTAACCGGAATAATTTCATCAACGCATCCAATAGTTGTTCATAACCGCTATACATCTCTAGATCCACTTTCCTCAAATACGGAGCTCCGTCCACCGCCACTTTTACATACTTGCACCTTTCTGTCTCTTTCTTTACTCCTCCTCCTCTCACCGGCGGCCACCCTACTACCTGTGCCCTATTTTTCATCGATTCAATTCAATTAATTAGTTGTTTGCATAGTTCCGTACGAATCTTACGATTCGATTCAACCCCAAATCTATTTGAATCTATAGGGTGAATTTAAATTTATCTTGAATCTATGATTCAATACCGATTCAGTGGTGAATCTGCCAAATCTTACGATTTTACCGATTTAATTGATATGAATCATAATAAATTAAAACGTAGTAGATGCATATTAACTAAAAATGATAAAATTAAAAATTTGATTCCAGATAGTTAAATTTAATTGTTTTACCAATTAGTCGTCGAATGTCACGCTGCCAACAATGGACTTAGGCAACGACTAAGCGATGGAGTAACAAATCGTATCTATACTTTTCTTTAAAATTAGTCATTAAATTAAAAAATTAAAAAATAAATCTCTTTAAATTCTAAACTTGCATATTTAAACTAAAATTTAATTGTATTTTAAGTTAAACATCTTATATGTCATATTTTTTTATTTTATGAATTCGAAACCCAATCTTACGATTCTATTTGACTCACGATTCACAGAATTTGGATTTCAATTCTCGATTCGAATTCCGACTTCTCAAAAGCTAATTCGCAGGGAATTTTTTTTATCAACTTACTTTCTCGCCTGTGGCACCGTGGAGTCATCACTGGCCGGAAAATCAATTGATTTAAATTCGCCTCCGGTACTTCTAAGGCTTAGGTTGGCGGTCTCTGAGAAGTTGCGTTTGGTCCTTGCTTTTGCTCTGTTAACTCGGGAGTCGCCAGGCAAAGCTAAGGTCAGCTCTGTGAAATTCATGGCGGCAGTTTTGTCAGATTCCGGCGTCGGTGACATTTTTTTCCGGTGAAGAGAATTGTAGTTTGATTTCGCTTTTTTGAGTTGGATTGATTGAAAAGTTGAACGCCTCAAATTAGGCGCAGAGAGAGTATGAGAAAGTGATTGGAGTTGTATATATATAGGGAAATTAATGGAGAATTTGAGTGCAAATGAATCGACCATTGTAGAGAAGACACGTGTCCATAAAAAGAGCGGTTGTGATTTGTCCATACAGCAATCGAGTTTGAAAGCGTGTGAAATTGAGTGCTTGTTAATGTTTGGGGCCGTTTGTCGGTCCACCATGTTTTTTTATGTAATACTGTATTATTTATCTGTACATATTATTTTTACTAATTAGGTTATTCTACGCTTACATTATTTTTAATACTTAATTATTTCTTTGTCTAGAAGTATTATTTAATTAAATTTCTCTCATGTTAGAAATAATTTAAATCAAATATAAAAATTGAATATTTTTAAGATTAAATAATTTATGAAATATGAAAGACATACTAAAAATATACAATATCAAATGTTTTTACACATGAAAAAGCGGGAAAGGAAAGTGAAACCAAAAGTTAAAAGAAATCGATTGAATTTAAGATTATGTCCTTCATTTTTTGTCCGATTTATCTAAAGAGTATGAAAAGTGAATCTTTAGAAAAATCAAGTACAAAATTTTTAGGGTTAATATACTTTTACAGAAAATATGTGAAAATTAATTTCGAAATAGTCAAAAATAACAAAACACTTAAAAAATACTATAAACATTTAAAAATTAATATTTTAAAAAGCGCTAGCGCTAGTCAAGAGGCCGGAACTTTAAATGCCTAAGCGGATTTATAAATTTTTTATTTTTTAAAATTATTAATATATAAAAGTATAAATTTAACTAAAATATAAATTATAATACAATATTATTTTACAAAAAGAAATATAGTTTAGCATATGAAAATATAAGTCTTAGTTAATTTTTATATAAAAACACATCAACATTAAAATCAATTCCTTAAAAATAAATATCCGAATTAATATTTTTTTTTAGTTTATAGCGTACTATTTCTCGGTTTGAGATTCAAAATGAAAATTGTATGGTGAGAATATTTTATTGTACATTAGTTTTACCAACTATGCTATATTTTTTAAATTAAAAAAATTAAACTATAATTATTAGAGATACCGATATATTAAAAATTAAAAAAAAATCAAATTAGACAGTACCTAAATAAAAAAATCAACTTAAACAATATCTAAACGATAATATATCAATTTAACATCTAATAATACCTAAAAAAATAAAATATCAGACAATAAATTTTAAAATAACTCCTGAACATAACCTAAATAAAGTTAGGCAGCGTTAAAAAATCAATTAAAGGAAGCATAAAACCAGCAATAAAAACCTCAAGAAAAAAAACAGTGGGGCCAAGATGTTGCCCAGCTTAAATCACAAGTCAAATTACAAGTCAAATACATTTAAATGATACTAGTACACTTTTAATTTATATATTATTTAACATTATTTTTTCAGACTTTTTATTGAAAATTTTTAAGATTTTTTAAGTTGGTGTTATAAAAAATTTTAAAAATTAATAATAAATAGTTATTAATTAATTAATTAATATTAAAAGTTAAAAATTTTTATTTAATATTAAAATATATTATTTTATTAAATATTTATAAGTAGAGCTTTTTATGATAACAATTCTGACAGCAATGATAAATAGGTCTAAATACATTTAAATGCTTATCGATGGTATTTTTTCACCGAATATAAATTATGTCAGCCTAATTTATTATTTCATTCAATTTTTGACGAAAAAAACTATAAAATAAGATAAATAAATTGAAAGAATACCAAGTATGGGAAATTGAATGATATACATATAAACAAATATTGAGCTAGATACTCCATATCTATATTTCAATATCTTCTTTCATTCATGTTATTCATTCAAAATTTGACATGGATCTGATTTTTTAGTTTTTAAATATTTTTCATTTTCTCTTTCTTAAATTTGTTTCCAATTTTAAAAATAGGCATATGTCAGCTTTTTAATAGAAAATAAAAAAGATCAACTTATTATTCTCGTAAACTTTTAATAAAATTAAATATTTTAATTTTAAATAATATATTTTAATTATTTATACTAATTAATTAAAACTGTATAATTTATTTTTTTAAACTCAAATACATTACTTATAAAAAAAGTATGAAAATAAATCTTTTTAAAAAAATGGCTATTAAATTCGAGAACGGGATAACAAATTTTATTCCACGTATTATAACCCTAATTTTCCCTTAACGAGCGGGAGTATCATCTCATGTGCCAATAGGAAGCCTCTCATCTTTTAGATGTAGGTCCTACGTTAACGTAACAAAATCCATGTGATAATGTTTTCTTGTCCCCGTAATCTCCACGCCGTTTTGATATCTACTTACACGTGTCCTATTCTCCTGCTTCCTCTATCCTCTCTTTGCAAGCAAAACCGTTGATCATAAGTTATACCTACCCCTTTGACCGGGATTTGCGGGTCACTCTGACTAATTTGTTCTTATAGTGTCCTTCTGTTATGAGCTTTGCATTATTTTTTAAATTGACTAATTAGCTTTGTCAATTTTTAAACTCCGTTTAGCTTTTAATTTTTAATAGTTTTGATTTTTTAAAAATATTATTTTTTTAATTTTTTTTAATTAAAATTTAATACGTGATATTTAGGGAGTTAAGTGGAACACTTTTTAAAAATTGAGGAAGCTACGAGGTCATTTTAAAAGTTCAGGAAGATAATAAATTTTTTAAGACAAATTCAGATAACTAAATATACATTAATTCTTATTTTTACGAAAATAACAGTTATTTTATGACTTTGTACGTAGTAGTTTCACATCACTTATTTAATACAGAAAGCGGCAAAATAAAACTTACTCTATAAAAAATAAAATAATTACAAATTTTTTTCTTAATTATATTTCCTAAATATATATACCATTTTATCACATAATATTGTGTTAATATTATTGATCAATAGAGTTAATATAATTTTCTTATGTATATTATTTAGATTTAATAATTTTGTATAACTTTTAGTTGAATCCAATTTAACTGATTGTACCACACACGAGTTGCTTCACCATTCCATATTCATCGTTAAAATTGAACTTGCCTTTTTAATATATTGAAGATTAAAAATTATTTTCGAATATATTTATAATCCGACTATTTGCTCTACTTTCATAAATCAAATTTTCTTTTTTGGTTGTTCATCTGATTTTATTGGAGCTTTTGCTCTGACTACATCTAAATCCGACCTGAATTACACACCTAGCTGTAATGGATGAGTCTTTTAATAAATTTTTTTTCATCCACTAGGATCGATTAATAAATCAATTTGTCATAAAATAATGTACAAGGTTGGGGAAATGATTATTTCTTTATCCTTTGTTGTTAACGAAATCTCACACCACAATCATAAAAACTGTTTATAAAAAGAAATTGAAAAGCTTATCAAAACATGGAATTGGGTTCCCTCCATAAAAACTGTTTATAAAAAGAAATTGAAAAGCTTATCAAAACATGGAATTGGGTTCCCTCCATCTATACTTAACTTAAATTGGCTCTAATTGCCTACAACATGATCCCCAGCCAGTCAACTAGTTTAACACAATGCTATATATATGTATCTCACCTTCCAAACACAATAAGCCATTTTTTAAAGCAGAAAAAGGTTGACATGATCATATAAACTATTACAATGAATTTGTCATTTTTAATTTGGAATGAGTTTAATTATTACATAAATAAAAATAACACTACAAAATAATTGAGTTTTGAAGACAAAACGTGGAAGATAATTCATGTAGTTCGTCCTCAATTCTACTAGTGAAATTAAAATTACGGACAATTTTATATATAGTGCCCGGTTCATCTTTAATTTAGAATAGGGGACAGGTGGTTTCATAGTTAAAAAAATTATAATTCATTTTTCTCGATGTAAAAAAGGAGAGGATGAACTAGTTGTCTCTAATTCAAGGAAGGTTTAACTCTTATATCTCCATTCTCTTCTCTTTTTCATCATGTCCTTAAGGAAATTAAAAAAAAACCCACCTTCTCCAATTCGATCAGACATCATTCTTCATTGCTAAAGGAGATGCAGAGGCCACCACAAACCCACTAGCCCGAAAAACTCATGAATATGAGGTTTTCCAGCAAGCTTTTGCCTCCTCATCAGACCGCCTCTTTCACAAGCGATGAACTGGGTGATGCCTTCAAACTGTTTTATTTTTTCCAATTTAGGGCATTAAAATGTGTTTTTTTATCCTTTTAACTTAAAAACGACATCGTTTGCTATTCTTGAAAAATAATAAATAATAATACTAATAATATAAGAATTAGGAATCAAATGTTCATTAAAAAAAGGAATCAAACGAGAAGGCAGTAGAGTAGAGTATCTCTAAAATACAAACCAGTTACCAATGTTTTCTCGAAGCCGTTTCAACCGACGCCGTCTGAGTTTCGACGGCGACACCATTCTTGGCCTCTTCGGTTCGACTGGTTCTTTAATTCCTACTCGCCGTCGTTTGGACTCCGTTCCTCACTTTCTCCTCGTTTTCGCAGCCTAAATCAGGTTAGGCTTTTTCAATTTAAAAATTCAAACCCCTAATTTGATTTCATTCCAAATAGCCTGAGTTATGCTTTATGATTTGTATTGTTGGGTTTTCTATGGAATTTGCCATTCTTATTTAAGTGTATGTTGTATGGTTACATTGGATTGGAATTGGAATTGGGTTGATGATTTGCAATCTAGAATTCAACTGAAGGGAATTAAAGATACAATTATTAAAATATTAAAGATTCAATTGTTGAATTTCAAGGGATTGAAAACTTGGTTGCTTTAGGCAAGGGGCTTCAATATGTTACCACTCTTCAATGTCTGTACATACATGAATGTTCTAGTTTGTCGTGTATGCTAGAGTGGATACCCAAACTCTCTGCATTACAAGATTCGAGTATCTGTTCTAGTCCAAAACTAGAAGAAATATGCAAGAACATCTTGGCTGAGGATTGGCCTTATATATCTCATATTCCAAATATAGAAATTGACTGGAAACTAGTTCAGAGAAATATGGCGGCTACCTGCCCTGACTTCTATACTACCTCACATTGTGACAGAGTATGTCCCTTACATATTCATCACCCATTCTTTTTTTTAATCAAATATATCATTTTCAATCTCCTTGTTATCTAAACTACATTTATTTTATAGTTTCTAGTTTCTACATATGTGTTGTATACGATTTTCAGTTTATTTCAACTAGGATTTCTAATACCATACCTGTTAGCTAATAGTTTTCACTGCTTATGTGAGAATAACTTCATCTGGTTCTATATGAGATTATGGATTTTTCAAACAAATGCACAAAATAATGCACACGTGCTTATTGACCATTCATTTCAGCACTCATAATGCTCATATCTTCTTGTTATTTTTCCTTTTGTCATTCAAATGATCAACCTATTAAAATGAGAAATTGTCATGTTGTCATTGTGGTATTGTGTAACATATTAGTTTGCAATTAATATGAACTATGAAATCTGAAGCTGGTATCGGTTAGCGATCATTTAAGGGTAATGCTTCGGATGGTCTAGCTTCTACAGTGTTGCAGTGCCCACAGTGTTTCATGTTGGTTATATTTGAAGATCAATGCCAATGTAAAACAAAGCATAAGTTTCTCATAGCAGTTCGGAGTTGGTATAGTTTCTCATAGGAGAATAGTATATTTCTATATAATCATGTTAAACAATATAATAGTGCAGAAGATAATGAATTGATGTGGGTTCTAGCGAGCAACATTGGAGTTCTAAGTGGCTTTTGACCGTTCTTGTATTGAGGCAATACATTACCATTTATGAACATCACCTTTTGTAAGACAGAGTATCAAATTTGAAGCTGACATGATAATTCATCGCCTTTGAGAATCGCCATCTTGTCTTTTAAGTACCAAACTCAGTAAGTTCATCTGTTTGTATCTTTTTAGTGACATGACCACTCATTCATCTATTTATAGAATGAAGCCATTCACTTATTCATCCGATTTCTTTCCATTGTTGGTTTGAGAGAAGGGGAAAAGAAAGTAATGGTGACCATGAAGTTTGCATTGGGAAGTCAGAAAAATAGGAAAAACTTGAAAGGGTAAATTATCCCAAACTTTTTTACCACTTTCTGCAATTATTGAATAAAAATTTATTATAGTAGTGTAAGTCCAAAGCTACTTTATTTTGTTGGCGATGCTTCTGTAAATGTTTTAGTTGTCTATGATAGGTATAAATTCCTGGCATGTAACAAATTAAGTATTAAGTGTTTCGGAAATTTACTATGTCTATGCACCATCTGAATTTTGTTTTTATCTTAATTTGGGGGTGAATTCTCTGTTTTTATCTTAATTTGGGGGTGAATTCTCTTCGATATTACATGCAATTTTTGTGTTATTAAAACAAGTTGTGTTATTATAATCTGAAGTAAAATCAGCTTGTTTAGGTTGGAGGAGAACCATGTGTTTCTAAAATAGGCCGTATTGACAGAGTATCATTATGGTTATCACCACACAGTCTCTGATATGGGTAATTCTTGAATTCAACATTTATTTATATGGATTATCTTACGATGTCGTATATATCGTCATATTATTTGATATGCTGACTAAATTATTTTTGTTCTCTTTATCTATTAGCACCATTGAAATAGAGGTCTTGAAACTTGGGAGTAGTTGATGTAGCTTTGTGGAGAAATATATAGTTTGATGAAACTTGGAAAGATCTTAAGTTTCAATGTCAATAGATGCATTGCTCTGTAATTATATTTTTTGTAAGTCACATATCTCTACTTGGATATTGAGTGTGCTTTCTTTATTTTGTTTGGGTGAAAACTTCAACTCAAAATTTGCTAACTGTGTTTGATTTGTAAGTACTAATTTTTTGGTTTCTTTGTAATAATTGTTTGTGGTTCACAGATTGGGAGTAGTAGAGGTGTATATGGAGCTTATGGAAGTTATTCTTCAGGTCGAACTACTGCTTCTGGGTGAGAATCTTTTTTCCAAGATTTATTTACAGAGAACTATTCTGAAACATATAGATATTCTTTTGCCTCTATGTGCTGATTAATGCTTGATAATGAAGCTCATTTATTAAAGCTTGGTTCCTTTTGAAGATGAAAAACTTAATTTGAAAGTGGCCTAATTAGCTTAAACAAACGATAACTATTAGCTTATTGTCCATCTGTGAACATTTCTTTTAAGTATTTTTGTACATCCTTTATATGTTGTATCTTTATTAAATTTTGGGTTTTAAAATTTTGGTTTTCATTATATAGAAATGTGACTTAAATTATGCTAGGTTCCCAAAACTTATGTATGAAGTTGTATGAGATTTAGAAGTTTGAATGTGGTGCTTTTTTTTATTGATTTATACTTATAGTTTCTATTTGTGTCGTACATGAATCCTTTTTTGAGAACTCTATTGATGCTATAGATGAATCAAATAGAATTCTCAAAAAAATGCATAATACTATGTCTAATTGATAATTTATAGCTCCATTCAATCCAAAAAATGCATAAAACTATGTCAACTTTTTTGAAGGACGATAGTTGTCATTTTCTTTAAAGACAAATAACCGTCTTCAAATGTAGAGACACAAGTCGTCTTCTTTATATAAAGACAACATTTGTCTCAATTTTTAAGGACAAAATATTGTCTTTAAATGTGGGAACGAAAGCCGTCTTCTTATAGTAGGGAAATCGTCTCTCGTATTCGAGACGAAATTCGTCCTTCTTCTTAGAGACGAATATCGTTCTTAAAAATAGGGACGACTTCCTAATTTCGTCCCCTATATTTTTGGAGGTATGACGAAAAAGTCGTCCCCGAAAGTTTATGAGACGGTTTTTCATACTTTTGGAGACAATTTTGGTTGTCTCCGAAAGTCCCTTTTTTTTGTAGTGTAATATAGAAGGTATTAAATTCTTCTAAATCAAGAAAAATATTGAATATATATCAATAATATAGAACAAACACATCAAAATGACATAGTCTCATCATATAAGCAAGTAGGAAATAGCGAGAAAAAAATCATACCGAACAATAGAAGAGAATGAGAAACATGTAACGTGTATTTTGTTAAATTTCAACTTATGTTATCCGAAATCCACAATTATAAGAATTTCAGAGTACAACAAAATACCAACGAATTTCGCAGATCAGGAACGATCTTATTTAAAAGAGATAAATTTAGGAAAATGAAAGATCGACATATATCTTTGACTGAAAACAAATGATATATAACCCACCGGTAAAGCTTTTAATTTTTCTCCCTATATAATTCAGTTGAGCGATAAATATCACCTTAGAGGAGTTTGAAACGGAGAGTGAAGGAAACCCTAGCGACCATGCAACCCCTCTGCCTACGCCCCCGCCGCTCTCCTACTGCCTGAATCGTTGCCTCCGACTGATCTAGCAATGGCCAGTCCACCTGATCTTTCCGCCAGAGTATGTATTTCTCATCCTTGAGATAAGAATGTTTTCAATCAGGATTCCGATCCCACCAAGAAACCAACCTATGCTGAAACTGTTCGTGGGATTATCTCTAAGACAGCGCCTGCGATCTCCTGTGCCAAAGTGTTGGAGAAGGGGGGTTTTAAAAGTGTTCGTATTACACAAGAGTTTTACGATTCCAGAGTCAAGCTTTGTGCCTTCTCCCTTATAGGCCGCTTGATTTTGAACAAGGGGGATTCCCGCCGCAAGATTGACGATTTGAAATCGCAGCTTACTAAGATATGGGGTATTAACTCAAAGTGGAGGCTAATATCTATTGGTCGAGGTTTTTTTTCATGTTATGCTTAGTTCTTTGGAATTGAAGAATATAATTTGGAGTAGGGGCAGCCTTAATATCAATCCAAGAGTATTTCGATTGCAACCTTGGGTGCCGAATTTCAACCCCTATGATAAAAAAGCCACGATCGCTCAAGTTTTGGTTAAACTGCAGGCCCTTCCATGAGAGTATTGGGATCCACAAACCTTGCTGAGATTGTTAGCTGCTATGGTGTCCTTCTACTGGTCAATAAAGCAATAATTGATGGAACCTTCGGGCATTACGCCAGGGTTTTAGTCGATGTGGATTTATCCACATCCTTGCCGCAGATAGTGGGTGTGGAGAGGGTAGGAGGTGGTTTATGGATCGAATTAATGTATGAGAATATTCCTGCTTTTTGTAAGCTTTGTAGTTCCATTGGGCATCAAGCTTATGACTGCCGAAGGAACAGGAAACCTGAGGAAGCTCAACGTCAGCTTACCAAAGAAAGGAAAACCGAAAAATCAACCCAGTCAGAAGCAAATAAAGTTGCTCCTGAGACACATTGTCAGCACAATCTTGATCTATTCACTAGAAGCAAGGCGAGACAGAGGGACTTGGAAAAGAGGATTAACTCTGCTTCTGTTGTTCCGAGCCTGCAGAATGTAATGGACAAGCTGCCTCTCAATACTGATGAGCAAATCAACACAGAACCGATTTCTTGAAATTCTTTGACCGATAGTTCAGAGAATGAACCGGGAACTCCCATCGATGAGAACAATTCGATCAATGCTGATAAGGTGAACAAGTCGCTTACGGTTGTTCAGAAGTCTCCAACCGTACCTGAACGAGTTGAGAATTACGAAGGAATCAACCTCGGGGTAAAACTATTTAATGATAGGGTTGTCACTCCGTCTGGCTCAAGCATAAATGTTGGTGTCCACCCGATCATCATTGCTTCGGCAAACAGAAGCTCAGATTTTGGTTGCGGTCGTTTAGGACTGAAACCAACTATTACTTGGAAGACAGTCATCGTTATGAGGACGGCGAGGATGTTTTTATCCAACAGTCGAGTCGCAAGCGGAATGACCACAGCGTTTCTTTGCATGCTAAACGTGATGCGCAACGGGCTGCTCGCCAAGCTCGCAAGAACAATTCCTATTCTATATAGGGCCTGTTTTGTTTTTCCTTTATTTTTTTCTGTTTTTTATTTTCTTTTTCGTTGTTGCTTTTCTTTTCTGTTGAATAAATAGGGCCGGAGATTTCCGAGCTCATCTTTAGTAAAAAAAGAAAATTCAGTTGAGCAGAGTAAAATTGTGATTAAGGATTGAAATTTAAAGTTGCGGTTTGTGGGATCTACAAGAGACTAAATTTTAAGTATATAAATTTAATTAAGAATTAAAATAAGTTTAATTAACTATGTAATCAATCCAACTAGGTAATTTCAATATTTTTTCTGCCGTAAAATGAGTATATTAGCTCAATCAACGGGGCAGCAGGCTACTTAATTCAATGATAAGTACCTACGTATATATTATGTAAACCACAAAAGTATTTTTTTTCCAAAATAGATCAATTTGGGTTAGTGACAATTGTGAATTGATTTCCTTCATACGGCTATCTTTAATTACGAAAGTTGATACATATTCAACACGTGTGCTGTAAGATGAGTCATAATTGAGTAATGGTTTTCAATAAAATGTAGACAGGAATAAATGATAGAATGGGATAGACTATGCTTAAATTGTCTAAAATCAATTCACAAGCCAAACTTTTGTATACTGTTTTCTTCATTTGATTAGACATAGTTATTGTCACAACACTTTTGAAATTTTGGATTCTTTCTTTGTTTCAAACAATATTACATTTTGGATGTCATACTTGACAACGTGGCCATCTTTTGG
The DNA here is from genome assembly GCA_947683365.1 of Euphorbia pulcherrima. Classification (NCBI taxonomy): domain Eukaryota; kingdom Viridiplantae; phylum Streptophyta; class Magnoliopsida; order Malpighiales; family Euphorbiaceae; genus Euphorbia; species Euphorbia pulcherrima. Next base: position 15,799,505 of record CANTUS010000016.1, read on the forward strand.
GACTTAATTTTTTTTTCAATTTTGGTTCCAATATTCAACAATTTCAAAGGTTTCGTTTTCAATTGAATGCATTGCGGTGGATCATTATAACTTCTTAATCAATGATTCTAGGTGATAAGGTTAAAATTCCAATTTGTACTTCCCCTTTGTGAGAATAAAAAACAGTGTTTTAAAACTCCCCGCTTAGCTCCGCCTAGGCCCCGCTTAGGCGCTATTTTAAGGCTCACCGTCCGACTTTTCATTCCTCGGGCGCTATCAGGCGCTGGACCGACATATTATCGTCTAGGCACCGCCTAGTCCGATTTTTTGCCCAATTTTTAAGATACTGATTCCAATAATAATTATAGTTCAATTTTTTCAATTAGAAAAAGGTAGCACAATTGGTAAAACTAATATACAACAAAATATTTTCACCATATAATTTTCATTTTGAATCTCAAATCGAGAAATAGTACGCTGTAAACCGAAAAAAAATTAGTGAGGATATTTATTTTTAAGGAATTGATTTTAATATTGATGTGTTTTTATGTAAAAATTAACTAAGACTTATGTTTTCATATGCTAAACTATGTTTTTTTGTAAAATATTATTGTATTATAATTAATTTTTTAGTTGAATTTATAATTTTATCTCTTAATAATTATAAAAAATATAAAATTTACAAATCCACCTAGGCGCCGCCTAGGCCCTGCCCAGGCCCCGCTTAGGCGTTCGAAGCATCGACCGTCCGACTAGCGCCTAACGCTTTTTAAAACCTTGATAAAAAACAGTAGTCCCCCATCTATAAATTATTGTCCATTTAATCGAATAATCAAAACCAATGAAAAATTTATTACACAGCTAAAATGACTAATTTATCCTTCGTATTTATGCCAAATTCTTTTTCTTCTTAATTATTCACTTATAATTTTAACAATACATAATCTCTCTCCTAATTTATACAAGGGCAAATTAGAGAAAAAATTATACAAAATGCATTGATAATATAAATTGACAACTAAAAAAATAACTAATAAAATGGCTAAATAGACATTAATTTCTAGATGGAGGGAGTATAATACTAGGATTGAGCGAGGGGGTAGACTAGATTAAGTCGAATCAACTAGAAGTTGACACGTGTCATTGAGGGAGGAGGTAAACCAGTATACTTTTGTCAATTTTAAAGGGCCAGTTGGAACTTTTAAAATTTCAGGATGCCATCTGGGTACAGGCTTGTTCCTACCTTCTTTGGAGCCTATGGGCGAGATAAAAATCGAGACCATGTTAATGAGTAAAAGTTTTAAAATGAAAATATAATATTGTACTTCTATTACAATATTTAATAAGAGATCAAACAAAAAATCAAATTCCACATTATAAGATAGAAAATAACATTATAATTAAAAAAAATCATAGATGTCTATGAGCGTTTCTAGCTGTAATAACCAATTCAGATATTTAACCGAAATATTGAAATAAACCACAAACAAAGACAATTTATGATGTGAATGAAAGAAGAAACGAAGAATTATTTGTAGGTATTAAAGGTATTAAATGATTATGAAATTTAAAGAATAATATCAACGGTAAGGAAGATTAATGCCCTTGATTCAGAAGTTGAACATATTATAGAAAATTTAAAGAGAAAAAAACGTTAATGATGGCAATAATAGAAATAAAAGAAGCTAATAAGACATGAGTTTAATTTAATAATTAATACTTATATTTTTAACAAGATGAATTTAATTAACATATACTCTAACTACGTAAAAATAGTTTAATAATCACTAAAATTGAAACCCTTCTTTTATTAGGTCCCCCAACCATGGCCGCTATTGTTCTGATCCAAGGACGGCCATATCAGGTATTCATGTCAAGTTTAGGATGCATTTAGCTTTATAAAAACCTAAATTAATTGAAACTGGACACTCATACACTTAAACAGCTGCATGTTTTTGGTATATTAAATTAACTTCCCTAATTACTAATTACAATAACTACCCAACAATATATAAATTTAATTAAATATATATAGATAGTACATCACTAATCACCATAAAGTCATAAACACACTTTATATTTAATTAACACTGCCTTAATCCATACTGTTTGACTGCATTATGTCGGGTAATCAAACTAATAGTCCCTTATTTTTTTTATTTATCTTCTAACATATTTCACATATTTTAAGGAATCGATTAATTAAGATAGAAAAATACTATTTTATCCTTTAATTAATGTTTAATTTTTCACTCCATTGCAATTAATGATAATGAAACAAATAAGGATATAATTAGAAAAATAATCCAAAAAATACCTAAATATTTAAAAATGATAAATAAAAAAATATTTAAAAAAATAGTTAAAATACCTATTTTAAAAAAATGAAGGAAGTATTATGTTAAAAATATGGTTAATTAGTTAATTAGTTTAGTTTAAGAATATCTAGTTATTTGAGAATGCAGATTAGATTCTGTACCAAGAATTAACTAAATTTAATGCATTATTAGTTCAATGTCAATGCAGTAATCATGTGCATTGAGTTCAGTAATCAAATTTATATTAATATAAAATTGATGTTTGAGTATATGAGAACATGGGTGTTTGTTCCACAAATTAATTAAATAAAATTTCAATAAATTAATGTCCTGACTCTTTCAATTTTTCTTATTATTCATCTTAATTCACCAGAATTTTACTTTCATTATATTTAGATTTGACTCGGATCGCACACTTAATTGTGATGGATAAATCTCTAATAAAATTTTTTTGCATTCACTAGATCTCAAACTCAAGACCTTACTTAAGCGATACCAAATCACTTACCACTTGAAACTAATCTTATCGACTTAATTATATATATGTTGTAGAATAAGTTCACAATTTCTTTGATTGAAACAGTGGATAAAATTCCTTGTATCGTTATTTTTATTTGTATTTTATAATTCTAATTATGTATTATATATAGTTTATTATTTATTATATACTATTAAATATTGTGTGTTAGACAAAACATGATGCTAATGAATTAGATAGAGTGACTAACATGCTTGAAGATTAAAATGGATACCCATGTCTTATATACACATGATATCCAATATTCAATATAATTATCTTGTTAACTTGTCAAATTCATTATTCAAAATTTGTTAATATTGAAATCGGATTGAAATCTATTGTCCCCAAATTAGTACCATCTTCCATATTTCCCATTTAAACATTGACATGTGTTTGATTTTATTATTATTTTATTATTTTTTAATTTATCTCTCCTACAAATATACTACATGTCAAATGATGAATGGAGGAATATGAAAAAAGATATTAATTTGGAGATAACAGATTTGAATCCTTTGAAATTCAGGAAGATATGAGAAATAATTAAAGGGAGAATTATGGTTATAAATGTATGTAATATATATTGATTTTTTTTCTGAAATATACTAACAATGGAAGAAGTAAATCTAACATCTTAACCAAAAAATGGCAAAAAAGTTTAACTTGTTAGTTGGGCTGGTAGGACGTTTATCTAAAAATATTAATTTAAGTTCAATTTAAGTTCATAATTTAAAACTTTAGGTTCAAGTCAGACTTACTAAGTATTTTAAGTCCGATTCATGGCTCATACATTATTTTTTTTCTTTTAATATTTTATAAATAAAATTAAAAAAAAAATAATTTTTATATAAAAATATCTAAAGTTTGCATACAATTATATTTTTTAGTAAAAATCTTTTATATAGTTAAAAACTTAGTAGGTTGTAATATGAAAATCTATAAAAATCTATTAAATATAATATAAAAATATAAAATAATTATATTTTTTTTCGTCGAACCGAGCTTGAATATTATATAAATATCGAGCCCGTCTCATAAAACTTCGGACTTTTAAGAGTTCAAACTTTATAATAAAATGAATTTCTAAATTTGGTTCATTTAAATGGGTTCGAACCGCATCTGATGGGTAGGCCTGCGCTCGAAATAGGACAGTAAAACTAGTTGATAGCCACTTTCTCCATTAGCTACTCAATTCTTCTTAAGCCCATCTCATCTGGTCCACTATTGGGCTTTTTTCTTCAAAAAGACGCAGTCCACTCGTAAGTCTTAACAATTATTATGGAAAATTTAGCATTTTAGTCCTTTTTGAGACCGAACTTAATTAAATAACCCAAAACAAAGAGGAATAAATTAGACTAATCATTCAATGTTAATTTTACATTTCATTTAAAATATAAACGGATGCAACAACTTTGTAATTTTGTATTAAGAGACTACCATGGATAAAATCTCATCTTTCTGTTTCAAATTCTCTCAAATTACGTGTCAAATCCAACCATATCATCTCGAAGAGACTCCTACTACTCTATGTTGAATGTGTGTTCATAATTTTCCATTTATAAAGGAATAACCTTTACGTAATAATAAACTGAAGTAAAATAACTCATTAAACTGTCTGAACTTCTTTAATTTTGAAGTCACGGATAGCTGTTGCATCTCCACTTCAAGGTCAATGGAAACGTCTCTGTAATTATTACACAAGTAAAGTTGCGTACACCCAACCCTCATATTCCACTTGTACGGGAGCCTTATTAGACATTGGGGTAATGTTCTTGTTGTAACGTCTTTATATAATAAAGTAAAAAAGAGCACAAACTAATTAACATTAAACAAGCAAATATTAGATGCTTTGATGTTGAGGTTGAGTGTACATCCCAATAATGCATGAAATTAAAATTCTTTAAGTCATATTTAATTTAAGTGGTTGATGAAGAATCATCAGCTTAATTAAATACAAAACAAACACTATTAATATTAAACACAAAATTTCTACAAATAAATAATGGAAAATCACGAGTCAAATTTTCCAATTGAAATTAATCAAGTACAGTCTTCCCTTAGAATTCCTTTCTGATGCAGTCCAAATCCTTTTGCCTCTGATGTCTTCATAATCCTTAGTCTTTTGCATGACTCAGTAAACATCCTGTCAACCAAAATAAATATAGCTTTATTATTTTATGATCATAATGGGTTTGTTTGGAATGTTCATTTATGAGATATTTTAATTCAATTGAATTCGTGAGAATCCCACATCAGTCTGAAAATGGCCAGATTTCAAATGATTTCATTTGAATGTTGTCTTTAACCTATGAATTTTACACTAATACCCCTCTAACCCAACTATACTTTCCCGATTTCATGACACACCAATCAATTATAGTATTCTTTTTTTTTAAGTTTCTTTATTTTTTTTTCCAGATCTTCACTATCATTTCATGTAATATATATATATAACCTTATTATGTATATTAATTATTCGTCAAGAATCATATGAATTTTCTTCCTAGTCGAATAACATCAAATTCAGAAAGTAAATTCAGTCTTTGTTATAAAATGGATTGGAAAATGCAATTTTAATTCACGAGCTAACTTTTTTATAATATAATCAAGTTTATGACAATTAAAAAATTAAGATATTTTAAATTACATTTTAATGAATTTAAAATTTTTGTAAACTTTGTTAAAAATTTGTTGTGGTCTTTGCACTTCATATTCTTCAAAATGCAAGTGAAAATCATTGTATAATTGCGTAAAAGGGCAATTATGGAACTTGTTTTTATTAACTTTACTAATTAGTAATTGAATTCATTTGGATGAATGTTTTCCAAACATGAGAATTGAAACCAGAAAAGGGATTGAATTGAACTCCATCAATTAAATTCTTTTCTTTTCCTCTAAAGATTTGGTCCCAAACAGGGCCAATAAGTTTAATTTATCAGAACATTTACGGGGCAATTCATAAAATTAATGAACATCAAAGTATTTTTATTAGAGAGGTCTTGATTTTGAATATCAAATCTCCCATATAGCGCTTAAAAATTGTAAATCCAACCATTCCCTATTTTAGGTGAAATAGGAAATGATTGAATCCAACCATTCTCTATATGTTATATCCCTAAAATAAGGTTCCCTTTGTATAGGAAATCTATTTTAGAGCATGACTATTAAATTATTATTTTGTTTACTTTTTATTTTTTTAATTATTTTGCTAGTTGATTAGAATAGAAATGATGTAAAAAATTAATATAATAATAATAGAATATTATTATTTTTAAAGAATGTAATATAGAGAATGAAAATAGGAAAGATGGTTGAAATAAAAATATTATAAATCTCTTAAAATAGAATTTATGAAATAAAAAATAGAAAATATGATTAGATTTATTTCGGCAATCTATTTTTGAAAAAATAAATCTAAACCTCACACAATTCATTAAAGTTTTTTTATGCTATAACATCATATGTACTTGACTGTGTGCTATAATTGCTATCCCATCCAAACATTATGATAGCCATTTAATTGTACAATGTCGGCAATATACATGCCCCATCATCAGAAAGGTCCAAATTTTTCAAAATAATTTCACACAAAATCTTTTAGTTTCATCGATAAATTTAATAACGAAAACAATTTTACATCATCATACTCTTTTATCTTCATTTATAATGAATTAAGTTAATCAATGCAAAATTTTAACAAAAAAAGTAGTTTAATGAATGCAAAAGGCAATGTATATTCACAATAAGGATTCTTCTTAAGTAAAATCAATTAAAGTTCTAAGGTCTATTCTTTATAAAAAAAGTTCTAAGGTCTGTCAAGTATTTATTCATTACCACTCACTTATTATGCAGAATCACTTTAAATTATTTTAATATAAAATAAAGTAATGTGTTAATTAGTGAGTAGCGATGGTTTAAAATACTCGATACTGTGTATAAAATCTCTAAACATGATTCAAAATGGTCAAATTGATGTGGCTTTTGATTTGATTTATTGGCATCATTTTGATTGTTCTTGTAATTGAAGAAACTATCATATGTGAGAAAAAGCATAACAAAACCACAGATCAAGTATAAAACTAAAAGTTTAGTCATGCCTCAAGTTTAGCGGACATGATAAACCTTTTTGTTACTTTAGTTCATAATTAAGTATAAATAGCAATATTTGTTTTTCAATAAGAGAAACAATATCGTTACTAAAAGTAAAAAGTTAATAATTTAAATAAATTAAAGCCAACTAAGTGAGTTTGAAGTTGGTGTTCCCATATACTTCCCTAAAAAGTTCTTGTGGCCATATAAAAAATCAAAGAGTTGAACAAATTAAGTATAAATAAAAATGAAATGTTTAAAATTGATAAAATTATTATGCATTGAAGTATTAATATTAAATAAAATTCTAATTTCAAACCACAGATTTCTCGGAAAGTAAGTATCATAAACTACGAGACAAAAATTAATTTGGGCAAATAAAATAAAGAGTTTGAAATATTTGAGAATAAAAAATGAAGACTTACTGCCAAGGAACATCGCCGAGAAGCATCCAGTCTCCATCTTTGTCCTCATATATAGGAACGTACTCACTGCTGTCTGTTTCCTTCAATGCCTTACCTGTTCCCACCCCATCATATCATCCGTTTATTTTGTCTTAATTACCTTGATTTTAAATAAAATATAAAAATATATTTAGCTTTAGGCGGCGCGTTTAACTTTCAAAAGTCTTCATCAGTCCCTTAAACTTGATAAAAGTGTTCAACCTTCGGTGCTACGTGTCACCCTGTAATTGGCCTGACTTTTTAAAGATGTCAAATTTTTTATTAATCAAAAGGTGACACATGGCACTAAGGGAGTTACCGGAACACTTTCGCCAAATTTGAGAGGCTGGTAAAGACTTCTAAAAGTCGGAGGCGCCACTTTATATAAAGTGTCAAATTTGAGGGACTAAAGTGGTTTATAACAAAACAAAACCTAAGAAGATAAGAAAGTAAGAAATTACCAATGCCATAGCAACCAAAAAGCTTCTCCAAAGCAACAACAAGTTGAGAGTAATCCATATGAACACCCAAATCCAACTTCCTTAAAAATGGAGCTCCATCCATACTTACTTTCACATAAGCTTTCAAACTTTCATTCTCACTACAACTATTCTTTCTCCGGTACGAACAAACCGGGGGCCACCCCACCACTTGACTCTTGGTCGATATTTTCCTGTCAGAATTCGCGCTATTAGCTTCCCCTGACACCTCCGAGAAAACCCTTTTCTTCTCATTGTTACCGCCGCCCGGCAAACCCAACCTCAGCTCAGTGATTTCCAGTCCAAGTCCTTCTTTTGCTGCCATTTTTTTTGTTATTGTTGAAATTTAGTTACTTGTAGAATATGAAATACTGTAATATATGTATATATATACAGAAGAGGAAGAAGACATAGTGGGAACAATGACAGGCAAAATAAGGTTACGTGGTCGGTCACACGAGAGGCAAAATATATAAGGGGACTTTATGTTTTCTATTATAATACTACATTTAATTTTAAAGCCTAGCTACTACATTTTATAAATGGGACATATCCTACGGCTGTTGTTTCTATGCTTTTTTGGTGGGATTCTATCTTTGCCGTTTGATTTTCCTCTTTTGGAAACAAAGCCATGTGTTCTATCTTATTGCAAGGGTCTCTACCTAATTCATCATCGTTGTGTTTAAGACTAATATTAGTATTAGTATCACCATATGATCACGGGGTTGGAGTACTTATTTGCTTAATGCATTATTAGCTATCTAAACTTGTCCCGAAAAATTACCGTCTTCTTGAATAAAGTGACCCCGTATCTCCTTTATTTTTCAAAAAGTGCATTACTTTGCCCCTTGAACGCACATACCAACTTCTGATTGGAGAGAGAAAATCTTAAAAGTGACATCTTTGAAAAGTCAAACCAACTAAAAGCTGACACATGGCGTTTTGGAAGCAAAGTTGTGCATTTTTTGATATTTGAGGGAGCTACAGGTCACTTTAAAAGTTCAGGAAGGCAATAAATTTTTAAGGACAAGTTCAGATAGCTAATGATGCATTAACCTTCTTATTTTGTAACAATATTTTTTCATGAAGATATGCATTTTAGACTTGTAGTATTTCGAAGAAATAAAAGCTCTTTTATCCCGTTTTGGTGTAGCTATTAACAGTTGTTATTAATAGTTGTTTGTTATTATTAATAACTTTTTATTTTTTAAATAACTAAAAGTAGTTGCAACCAAACACTGACAGAATAATTTTTAGAGTGGCGAGTGATTAAGCTTTTGACATTTAAGCCGTTACATTAATAACAAGGGCATGTTTGTAACATTACCATTAGCTTTTGAGGCGATTAATAGGTCTCATTTACACAAATAATGTAAGAAACTATAGCAAGACTAACCTCCAACAATTATGGACCCATTCCCTCTGCAACCGCGTAAATTAAAATGCTGCCTTCCAAAATTAACTCCATGTAATAGCTAGTTGTACCCGAGGCCGGACCCAGACTTGGAATTCAAGGGGGTCGATTTTAATGGGCAAAATTTTTTTCAAGTATTCTAAGATAAAGGAATAATTATATGTTATAATTAATAAAATAAACACTAAAAGAAAATGATAAGTTTAAAAATATAAAGAGAATAATTAAAAAGTGAAAAAAAAATTATGAAAAAAAGGAAAATAAGATGGTGCAGATTGTTCCTTACACCATTAACACTAAAGAAGGTCTGCTTTACCAACTCATCCAAGCCACTAACATTTTAACATAACTAATATTTTTAATTATATTCAAAGTTCAAAGGGCCTGGGCCACCTTCCCTCTGCCAGTAGGTCTGCCCCTGGTTGTACCCTTAGCTAGCTGGAATTTGAATTCTTCTTGACCTTCAGTACAATCTTAACACTTTCAAATGAGGTGTACTCATAATTTTACAGATTTCAATATATTTAAGGCTATGTTATTTTCATCTTATAATTCATTCAGTTCAATTTAATTTTTATAAGTACTGTATATATATAAATTTACATTGAAATAAGTACCTTTCAATCCAATTCAATACAATTATTTATAAGTTAAAAAGAACAGAGCCTAAATCTTTCAGTGTTTGATGTATGACTTTTTTTGTTTGCAAATATTAGTCACAAACTTGACAAATTTTTCTCGTACTTATTAGTATTCTATTAACTGTCATGTGATACAATTTTTTTAAGGCCACAGCAACTTAAATTGAAGGCATGGTTCATATCTGTAGCTATCCAGCAATTGCATAGGTTTGAGTGATTTGGAGTCCTATAGTGAATCCCAAATTGCATAAGTTTTTTGAGTTGTTGAAATTATTCCATGGACTTTTTTAAACTTTTGTGCGAGTGTAGTACATTCTCTGAAGTAAAAGTGTTTTATTGTAGTCGAGAGGAAAATGAATGCACTTTTACCAAGTTGAGGGGTTGGAAGAGACGAGTTAAAAAGTTTGCATCGATAATTGTAAAAAATGGACAAGTTTGGGGATAGAAGGTACACTATGCCTATAGTTTATGAAAATTAAGGAAGCTCATGATTAAAAATGAATTACAAAAACATAACATAATATATGTTGAAAGTTGCAAAAAAATTGAATTACTAGTTATGATATGAATTCGTAACTAAATCAATTATGATATTAATCAAATATTCAATAAATATAAATGATTAGACTGATTTATAAAATTGAAGAAGAATTTCATATATGTTTCTAACATTGTCTATAGTATTAAAAGATTTTGAATAAAGATTTAGTAACATGGACTAGAAATCCTAACGAAATGTTCCGAAGTCTGCAAATTAATTTGTTCCCCATTTTGAAACTCATTTTTCTAATTTCTAATTAATCAACCCCATTATTAACTTAATTATCTCAGAATATCCATTTAATCATTACGAATTCTAGTGTATATTACAAACATGTTAATTATATGTTAGAACACATATGATCAACAATATTGCATGTGCACCTAATTCATATCAAATAATTGAATTGTTGAATCTTATGTAGCTATAACTGATTAAGTCCTGATTAATTAAAAACATACATTATATTTTATATAATTAATTACCAACAAACTAATAAAAAAACATGCACAAACAGTGCCGGATGATGTTTTATTATAAATTAATAATAGGATTACAAAATAAGTTTGCCAGTAATTATGCACAAATATTGCTAAGCACATTCTTGATGTTAGTATTAATTACGTATTATCTGCAAGTGATTAAGCTAAACATACATCCCAACTTGCATTTTTAAAACATGCTCCTGTCATCATAATTGGTTTAAGGCCAAAACCATTGCTTTTTAGGACGTCCATCCTTCACGGAAAATAAAACCAAGCAGCTTTTTCTTATTTGTATTAAGGCCGAGTACAATTTAGTTTAGTTTAGTTCAATTCACTTCAGTTATGCGTAGTTATAAATTTACACTGAAATAAATTTAATTCAACTCACTTCAATTAAGTTTAATTCAATTCAGTAAATTACAGTCTAAAAGAACGGCCTAAGTTGAATAATTAGGAGAATGATATTTTAGCTTTACAATTGATGAATCAATTGAAATCAGTTAATATAAAAAGAAAAAAAAGAACTGAAAATATTTGGTCAACTACTACTTATATAAGTTTTTTTTTTCCATTTGATTCACCGGAGCTTACTTCGATTAAATTCAAATCTTACCCAAATTACGCACCTGGCTATGGTAGATGAGTCTCCTAAATAAAAATTTTATGCGTTCACTAGAATACCACTTATATAAGTTAACTAAAATCAAAAGTGAATAAATGAATGAGTTCAGAAATTAAGATCAACATATGAAATAATTTTGATTAAGAATAAGTGAATGAGTTCAGAAAGTGATCACATGCAATATCATATGATATATCCAATCAAATCAGGAATACAAGTTAGCATCAATAAGGATTTTAATTGTCTAGCAAATAGCAATATTTGATTCCGTTTGATATACAACACCTACCAAGTATTCAAATTCATGGGCCATCATTTTTCTCTTATTTTCATGACATATCTTGTACATGAACAGTTCCCACTTCTCATCTCTATCTCTACACATAACAAATACATATTTCAAAATCAAAATTTTAATTTATTTCACAAAAGTACTTCAAATATATTGTTGTTGGAAGTATCTTACACTTATTTTTCCCAATCATACTTTTTCCCTCGCAGCTTTTTGAGTGCTTTGCGCATTATTTGAGGTTTGAAACCAAAATATCAAGACATTTTCATTTATTAATAATTTTATCGTGCTTACTCTTATTTATATTAAGGCCTAATGTGAGCGGACGGCTGTTAATGCGCGGCTGCGGCGCGGGGCCGGGCCCTGTCGGGCGGGCCGGCTTTTCGTGCGTCGGGGAGACGAGTGTGATGTGGTTGAAAAGAAAATGATTTTGCATATTGTAATGCTTAAAAGATACGAGATCGAAACCCCGTACTTAGAATAGAGTCGCCATCCGGTTCAGCTCAACCGGGAAATTTTCGGTACGATTTTCCCACCGGGTGGTTGGACCATACCTTAAGTAGAGATTCCGAGTTCGGATGATGTTATGTACTTTTCATTAGGCCAAGTTAGGATACTTCATTCTTTCTTAATCGGTTTAATCCACCCTATTTATTTGTATTTTCAGTTATTTTGTGGTTTTCGCGTTTATCAAGCAATTGAAGCGATAAATAAAACATTTACAAATGTAAGGAAAAATAAGTGCGGAAAATAAAATTATTACAAGATTTTCCAGTCCTGTACATTTTCTACATAACAAATGTAATACCCGAATGTCCGATATACATCTACCTGCAGAGGATAGTCGACACAGATATGGCATATTTTATTTATAACATCATAAAGCCCGATTGGATGGCTAAAACGAGATTTGAATGGCGTTTGCGGGGAAATTCCATTTTTATCCAAATTTTAGATTCGGTCGTTGCTTTAATCAGATTACAAGTGAATATACCACTCATCGAGGGGCGGGTCTGTTTTCAGGAGGTTTTGAACCTCCATCGTTGTACTATAAGTCCTAGCTTCAGAAAATAAATTAATTGGGAAACAAACGAAGGCAATACTGCTTGTCCAGAAGGCCATGCCGCCGTCGGGCATCTGATGCCGCCGGTGACATAGGTGATGTCGCCGGCGGCATGGATGATGCCGCCGGCGATATCAGTTGTGTCACGGGCGACAACAGCATGCTGATAGGCACAGGGCTTTCTGAGTACCATAAAAAAAATGGGTTTCCGTGAGAAAACGAGATCTCCGGGGAATGTGACGCTGACGGCCGTATCCACCATGTCTCTCGCGACATGGGTGATACAGTCGTCAACATCACATGTCTCCGGTGACTTCAATTTCTCGCAGCAGCAGCGGTTTGCAGCTAAAATAACCGAAAACTTAAAGCAAATACAAATCAACAAAAAATAGTGCAAAACAATAATAATAAAGCCGAAGAGCTATGAGACTCAGGATTTTCACCTCGGGGTAGTGAATTCAACTCTTCGTGAACTGAACAATAACGCCTCCGGGGAGCTTGGAACGATAATTTGATAGTTAATTTAAAGGTTTTAGGTCTCTAAATTCTATCCGGTTGAATTAATCCAAAGACCCACTGATTTAAGCTCACAATCAGAGATATCGAAGAAGAAAAACCGGGAAAAGTGGATTAGAATCCTTTTTCCTGCCTTTTCTAGTTCTTATCTCACTAAAATCTACTCTCGATTTCAGCTCTTAATTGCCCAATTTAGCTCCTCTCCTCTATAATTTCAGTCCCCCCCCTCTAAATGCAGTTTTAGGTGCCTTTTATAGGCAAATTGGGGTATTTTTCGAGACCTTTTTGACTTATTCCGCCGAAAGTGGCCGACATGCTGTCTGTGGAGGAATCATTTTTGTGTCATGTCGCCGGCGACATGATTATGTCGCCGGCGATATGAGCCATGCCGCCGGCGGTATGATGATGCCGCCGGCGGTATGAATGATGTCGGTGGTGACATCATTCTCCACCATACCGACAACCAACGGGTCAAAAAGTCGGGAAAAGTGGTTTATTAGTGGAAAAAGGCATCTTTATGACTTTTAACAATATTTTAATGGACATTATTTAATTTGGGTGCAAATTATCGGTTCAAGCTCCTACCGAACGCGTTATCGGCCACGCCGAACTGGATTCTACCTATTATAAAATTCACAAGGAATATTATTTTGGTAATAAAAATTCTGAAGAAAACTTTTATTTTGAGGTATTGAAATCGGGTACACGTCATCATCGTCTCGCGAGAGGGACTGCAAAATCCCGTGCTCACACCTAATGCATCAGGAACTCTCTGAACTTGTCCTAATCGCCCCTCGTCTTTCTGAACTTTTCTGAAGTTTTCCTCGCCCCCCTGAACTTGTCCAAAGTGTACCTTATGACATCTTTAGGCTGACGTGAATGTTTGAAAAGTCAATGTCACGTTAGTCGAAGGGAGTCATTGGGTGCACTTTAGACAAGTTCAGAGGGGCGAGAGGAACTTTATACAAACTCAAGGGATGAGAGGAACTTTTAAAAATTTGGAAAGAAATAAGGTAATTAGAGACGTATTCAGAGGGCTGGTGATATATTCAGCTTTATATTAAAGTTATTTATATGTACAAAAAAGCACATGTGTATGAATGTGGAAATGAAGTGTGATTAATTTAATTGGAAGGAGGAATAGTTAAGTGAAGAAGATGTTCCTTCGCAACCGAACATATGTTTCCCAACTCAAAGACAAACCAATTTATAATTTATAATATAAAGTTAGTGTATATGCACACGATAAGAGTTACCATTCTTCTCATTTTACAGATTCATCCAATTCATATTTTTTTTATTGTATGATTAATGTTAGTAAATAATTGGACCTACAGACATTTTACTTCCACCAACTTACAGAAACTAGACTGAGGTGTACATACTGTTAAATTAAATAGGAAATTAAATATAAATGGAAAACATGGTAACGCAATTCCAAAAATAATTAACAGAGTAAAGGAAAAAAAAAAGAATCGAAATTAACTAGAAGTAATTGATTTTTAGCAATTTATTTTTCTGTTTGTTTGTTAATGATGTGATGTAATCATTCTTTTCCATAGCTGGCAATAGGAGTTTGTACGAAACAAACCAATATGGCATGAAAATGAAATCTCAAATGCATCTCTTTAAACTTTAAAGAAATTGCATATTCCTTAAAGGTGAGCCGTGAGCTTTTAAGTGTAAAAAATAAAAGGCATAATGTATTAATAATTTTTTAAATTTAGCTTTAATAATCAGATATCACTCTAAACTTATAAAAGGTGTAGTTAGCCTCTTTAACTTAGTAAAAGTAAATCAGTTTACCTCCTGAACATAATTAAACCAGTCACACTTCGAAGAGTGTAATACACTCTCCGTCACGTGTCAAAATTTAAAAGTCAAACCTATAATAATGTGCCATGTGTCATAAATAAGAAAATTTTTAAAAATAATCCTAAACTTATTCATTAAAACACGTAAACTTGTAATTCTTTCGTTAAAACCTTCTTCTTCCTCTGTACATGTTTCTCAAACAAATAGAAATTCAACCTAATTTCTATTAGTTGCTCACAACATAATTAAAGATATGAACTTCAACAAATAAATAAGATAAATAAGTCAGGAAACAAAGTATAAGATAAAGGTTGATTCTTTTTTTAAAAATTAATATCTAAGAACTCTAAAATCTCTTGTAAGTAGTCCCTACTCAAGCTACATACATTCCCATCAATGGCGGCTCCTTCTGCAACTCTGCAATTGCCTATTTACGGAACTTTCTTAGCAACCAATTAACTCATATTATCTTACTTGAATTCATTTCCCCTTTTTCTATGTCCTTCGTCTCCAATTGCAGCCGGATTTAGGTTCTCTTCCAGGCCACATACGAAAACGGTTGCAAGTCAAACCTCCAACTTTGAAATCTAACCAAGTCGAAAATCAGAGGTTAACGAATGTACCCTCTTCTTCTTCTAGCTTATTCTTCTCCTACTAGCTCCATTTGTTGAGGAAGCGACTAGCAAATTTAAAACTACTGCTAAAACTAAAATAAAATAGAGAGAGCACCAACAATTTAACGAGGTTCGGCCAATTTTGCCTACGTATCCGGACACTACCAAATTAATATTTCATTCAAAGAAATATTACAAAGTGAGAAGAGAAAGAATTAGACAAATGCCTTAAGAAGTGGAAGGCAAATATTGGGATGAAACTAATGGATGCACAAATGAGGTATTTATACAAAAAGTTTCCATCTTTCAACCATATTTAGCCATCCTTTAATTAAGCAACCACCCTTTAATTAGCCTCTAATTTAGTAAGCCATTTTTTGACTTGTTCCAATTGACTTTGTCACAAATTCTATAAATTTTCACCTTGACAAAGTCCACATCTTCAATCTCTTATCTTGTGTAGTGTCTTCCAAATGCAGTCTTCAATCTTCAATAGCATTGATCAAGTCCAAATAATAATGGAACTTGACCAAGCTTACAACATTTACCAAAATATCAGCTAAATTCTCTGTGGTTCGAATTGCAACTCCACCTTCTTCGAGAACCTCTCGTATAAAGTGGTAATGAACATCAATATGCTTCATCCTTGAATGATAATCTAGATTCTTAGCCAACATAATAGCTCTCTGACTATCACAATGCACCTTCACGTGCTTATGCCGAATCCCCAACTCATCAAGCAACCCTTGAAGCCAAATTGCTTCTTTTATAGCCTCTGTGCATGCCATATACTCTGCTTCTATCGTAAATAAAGTGTTTGGTAACTGTAAAGTAGACTTGCAACACAGTGGTCCTTTTGCCAAAGTGAACACATAACCAGTATTTGATCGATGTTTATCCATATCACCATCTTTATCTTGCTGATACACCAACCCAACTTGTCCCAAGTGCATTTGCCACAATCCGACTACTTCTAACACCTCGTCATTATAAGCCAATTTAGTAGTTCCAATAACAGTAGTACCCTGATAATGATACAACCTGTTACTCTTTCAAACTCCCTCCAACACCACTAGTTCACTAGAAATTATCCTCATAACTCCACCTTCTGCTTGTACGATGAAACCTTCTTCTTCTAAGGCTCCCACAGAAATGAGATTCTTTGATAAATCTGGTACGTAGCGAACTTTCTTCAAAGTTCTGATTGATCCATCTTGATTTTTCAATCTTATGGAACCAATCCCATATGTGGTAATAGGGATATCATTTGCTGCATATACTACTCCATCTTCTAGTTCTTTGAAATCATAAAACCATTAGGACACATATGATAATTGCATCCGGAATCAAGAAGCCAAACACTAGAAGAGCTGGTAGAACTTGATACAACAAGTGAACAATCTGAGTCCATATCATACTCAACCACCGCAACAGTCTTTCCTTTGTCAGATTGGCCTCTCTCTTTCAACTTAGGACACTCATTTTTCCAATGCCCTATTTCTCTACAAAAGGCGGATTCATCTATGCTCAAATTCAACATTTCATTTGATCATCCCTTCTTTACTTTTGCCTGGTTCCCCGAGCATCCTCTGACAATCAAGGTTTCAGTCCCTCCGCTTGAGCTATCCAATTTATCCTTCCTTCTCAATTCATAGCTATACAAAGCTCCACAGACTTCACTGAGAGTTACAACATCCTTCCCATGAAGTAGAGTCGTTTCACGAAACTCAAACTCCTCCGGAAGGGATCCCAACAACATCAAGGCGAGATCTTCATCTCTAAGTGTCACATCCAGGTTCAACAAATTAGCAACCAGCTGATTAAAACTAGTGATGTGATCGTTCATTATGGTACCAGGAGTGAATGTAAATCAGAACAGTCTTTTCTTCATGTAAAGCTTATTCTGACTGCTCTTCTTTAGGAACTTCTCCTTCAATGCCGTCATTAATCTATCAGCCGAAGTCTCTTTGTAAATTGCATACTTCTACTCTCTAGATAAGCACGACCGAATTATACCACAAGCCAGCCGATTGAGGGTACTCCAATCTCCTTCTCCCAGTTCATCTGGTTTCTCTCTTTCAAGTGCAATGTCAAGACCCTGTTGAAATAAGGTGTCCTAAACATCACTTTGCCATATGCCGAAATGCCCGCTATCATTAAAGATTTCCACCATGACTCTAGAATTTACTCTAGTAACTCTTTGAAAAATACTTGAAGTATTTGATGTGGATGCCTTTGTTGCAAATGGATTCTCCATTTCAGCTAAACTGTAAAATCATAAATAATAATATTACTCAAGTGTGCTAGAAAAAATTCTCTGGTAATTGGTTGAGTCACAAACGGTCTCAGTTACACACCAATTTCCTTAGGCTCTTATCGCCCGATGATAGAATTTTTTTCCGTTTACTCGAGATAATATACTATTATTATTCTAGATTTTACCAAAAGAGTGTTTTAACAATAATTTTAAATTTGCTAAATGCCAATTAGACAGCAGGATCGGAAGTAGAAAAAAACTTTCTGATGTGCCGACCGTAGTACACCTACGACGCATAGAGCATACTAATTTCTCCTAAAACCAACGCTCTGATACCAATTATGGCAGAAGTGACTAGTAAATTCAAAACTACTGCTAAACCAAAACAAAATAGAGAGAACACTAACAATTTAACGAAGTTCGGCCAATTTTGCCTATTTCCCCGAACACTACCAAATTAATATTTCACTTAAAGAAATATTGCAAAGTGAGAAGAGAAAGAATTAGACAAATGCCTTAAGAAGTGGAAGGCAAATGTTGGGATGAAACTAATGGATGCACAAATGGGATATTTATACAAAAAATTTTCATCTTCCAACCATATTTACCCACCTTTAATTAAGCAATCACCCTTTAATTAGCCTCCAATTTAGTTAAGCCACTTTATGACTTGTTCCAATTGACTTTGTCATAAATTCTATACCATTTAGCCCCAATTGCTCCTTTTTCTCCTAAAAACCCCATATTCTTAAACTTGTTCGAGCTATTGGTGAGGTTAGTGATGAGGTTTTAGTTTTAATTTCCTCAAAGAAATTGTTGATTTATTTGAAATATTTGACATTTGATATAAAAGAAATCAGGGAGGTTAAAACAAACAGAGAAAGATATGAAGTTCGAGAAATAAATAAGTTCTCTTAACAGTGATTCCAACTCAAGCTGCATTGAATGGCAGCTCCTTATTTACTCAGCAACCAATAATTCACTTATTTTCTGAATTGAATTTATTCAATTTTTTACTTTGTTCTTATCTCCAATTGCATCTGAATATGAGTTCTCTTCCATAGTTTAAATTCATAGTAAAAGAAGGGTTATTCAGCAGTGTTTAATAGACCTGTTCAACAAACATGCGGCCCACCTAACCCGCCCAGGCCCGCGCTTTATGGGTCGAGCTTGGGCAAATATATTATGTAAAAAGCCCAGCCCAACCCAGGTCCACCATAGCCCGCATATATAATGGATTGGGCTTGGGTTCAATATGAAAACCCAAGGCCAGCCCGACCCGACTTATATTAACAAAAAATATATATTTAATTATTTATGAATTGTAAAAAATATATATAATTTTTAATTTTTAAATAAAATATGTATATATTTAAAAAATATTTATTAATTTATGGGCGGGATGGGCTGGGCTTAGAAATGAAGTTCAAAACTTAGGCCCGGCCCGGTCCAGCCCGCATATAGAATTCATGTGGGCTGGGTTGGGCTTGGGCCGAGCAATTTTACCATCGGCCCGAGCCCGAGCCAGCCCACCTATTGAACAGGTCTATTGTTTAAGAGAGGGAGAGAGGAGAGAGAAAATTCAGTGCTAGAGAAAGGAACAGAGGAGAGAGGAAATGCACTGTTACAAATGAGAGAGAGGAGAGAGAAAATTCTACTTGCTTGAACAGTCAAACTATGCCATGTCATATGCCAACTCAGCGACACAGGGTTAAGTGGTGCACTTTTGCCAAGTTAAGGGGGGTAACTGGACCTTTTATAAGTTCAGAATGATATCTGGTTATTAAAGTCAAGTTGAGAGGGTTATTAATGCATTAAGCCAAAATAAAATCAGCTGAATGACATATTTAAAAAGTCAAACTGACACATGGTATTCAATGGATAAAGCGGTGCGCTTTTGATATTTAAAAGTGTGAAGAAATGAGCATTAGTTGGCTTAGGCCCATTTAAAGTAAAGCCCACTAGTCAAGAGCCGGATTTCCTTTTGGTTTGAAGTATAAAAGACTATTTCTTAGGCAAAGTAAGGGTTAATCCCTTTTCATAACTCACAAACAGCCGCCTAAAGCTCTCTCCCCTTTTCATTTCTTTTTCCAGCGATTTTGCAAGAAGCTGTTGAAGATTCCGTTAGGTAACCGCCTTGCTTACCAACGGGAAGAAAGTATGTAATACCCCCTTTATTGAGAGTGCCACAGTAACTATAATCAACCAATAAACAACTCTACTCCCCTATATAAAGTTCAATACTTATAGATTTAATATGTACAAATACAAATATAATGTTTCAAACTCCAAATTATTCTCCAAATATTTCTCAATGCCACTTTACATTTTTCACACTATCTAGTACATGCCATTATTCTACAAACCATAATATTACATTAAAATATAAATCCACCTCGAGTCTTTCCTTATTTACTCTTCAAACTGATCAACTTATACCACTTTGGTCCAGCTGTATACAAATCTTCAGTATCTGCATGTAGAAAATAAACTACACGTTAAGCAACTTGCTTAGTGGTGTATATAAAAGAAATACAACAACTTTAAACATTTTTAACACTTTAAAAATAGAAATAAAGTATGTTCATAAGTTAAAAACAAATTAAACAATTTTATACAACCAAAACACAAAACTTTTATTATAAACCTTTCAAAGTACAATCAAATTTATATCTAATTTTTCCAAACACATTAACCATATATTGCCCAAATTAAACAAGTCATGAATAACAGTAAAATGGATACGGAGCAGACAAGCTTGAAGCCGAAGCTTCAATATCAATGTATCGGTCAAGCCCGAAGCCGAAGCTTCAAAATTAATATATCGGTCAAGCCCAAAGCCGAAGCTTCAAAATCAATATATTGGTCAAGCTCGAAGCCGAACCTTCAATATCAATATATATTTATCAGAATACCGGCTGAAGCCCGAAGCCAAAGCTTCAATTGTTTGTAGAGTACTATACCCCCTTTATTGGCGCCAATCTACCCTGACCCCGTATTCTACTCGTTTAATAAGGGTAATAAATCAAAGTAACATCTTAAAAATTTCTATATAAAACATCAATCATAATTCAACATAACTTCAGTAATTAAGAAATTCAAATCCTAAATTTTAAAGCATCAAACTTCAATTAAAACACAATAAAATCAACTTTTATATTTTCCAGAAATTTCCAGATTTCGTGACCTGACTTCCCCTGCATTTTTCACTATTAAAACATCATCCAATTGAAGACATTTCTTCTAAACATAATTAGCCACATGTCTCAGCTTTCCAAATCCATCATAATCATAGAAATCCAAATTGTATAACCACAGTTATGATCAAAATACTAAACCGTGTACAAAGCTGAGATTTTCCGAAAACTGATTTCATGACTCAACTTCAAATGAAAATTTCACATTGAAAATGAACGAAATTCGACAAGGTTTCTTCTGAATATATATTCCTTACTTTCTGTAAATATCAATAGAATCAAGAATCATTCAAATTGGATTTATATAACAATAGAAAACATTAAAACAAAACACGGATACAAATCTAGAAATTTTTCCGAAAAACCGAGAAATCGAAATTAGAGGCACAAACCTTTTTCTAAGCTCTTTCTAGCTCTCTTCCACCTCTTTCCCTTGTCCTTTACTAGTACTATCTTTCTCTATAATAGCATATATAATTCTATCAAGATATTGTATAGATAAACTTTCCAATACCATAAATATGCTTAATCTACCATGAATTCTACTAATTATGCTTTAATTTCATCAAAAATCACTCACCTCAAATTCGGGTTACTATTTACCCGAACCTTAAAATATAAAATCCTCTTCTTCTAACCTTGATTCACTGAAAATGATGATGATAAAGGGCTTAAGGATCGATTTCTAACAAGAATTTAAAGTTAAATCGAAGAAATCGGAAACTTTTAGGTTAGTGAGAATTTTGATAAGGAAGAGATAAATGGAGAAGATGAAAGTGAAGGGGATGAAGGGAAGGATACATATAGGATTACGATTATATGAAATTTAATTTTTTTTTTCAATTTCTAATAATGCCCTTGAACAAATAATTAAATGCCTAATTCATCCCTCTAACTTAATTAACTCTTATTTCTTATCTAATGACATAAAAGAAAAATGTTAAAATATGGAAATTCATAATATCTATATTATTTTATACTTTTATACCTCAATAAAATTTAGTATAAAAATTTCGGGTCGTTACAATTGTCCCCCTCTTATGAATTTTCGTCCCAAAAATTACCTGAAAACAGTTGCGGATATTGAGTCTTTCCTTATTTACTCTTCAAACTGATCCACTTATACCACTTTGGTCCAGCTGTCTAAAAATCTTCAGTATCTGCATGTAGAAAATAAACTACACGCTAAGCAATTTGCTTAGTGGTGTACATGAAAGAAATACAACAATTTTGAATATTTTTAACACTTTAAAAATAGAAACAAAGTATGTTCATAAGTCAAAAATAAATTAAATAACTTTATAAAACCAAAACAGAAAACTTTTATTATAAACCTTTCGGAGTACAATTAAATTTATATCCAATTTTTCCAAACACATTAACCATATATTGCCTAAAGTAAACAAGTCATGAATAATGGTAAAATGGATACGGGAGTGGACAAGCCCGAAGCCGAAGCTTCAATATCAATGTATCGGTCAAGCCCGAAGCCAAAGCTTCAAAATCAATATATCGGTCAAGCCCGAAGCCGAAGCTTCAAAATCAATATATCGATCAAGCCCGAAGCCGAAGCTTCAATATCAATATATATATTTATCAGAATACCGGCCGAAGCCCGAACCCAAAGCTTCAATTATTTGTATAGTATGGTACCCCCTTTATTGGCGCCAATCTACCCTGACCCATATTCTACTCGTTTAAGAAGGCAATAAATCAAAGTAACATCTTAAAAATTCCTATATAAAACATCAATCATAATTCAACATAACTTCAGTAATTAAGAAATTCAAATCCTAAATTTTAAAGCATCAAACTTCAATTAAAATACAATAAACTCAACATTTATATTTTCCAGAAATTTCCAGATTTTGTGACCTGAATTCCCCTGCATTTTTCACTATTAAAAAATCATCCAATTGAAGAAGTTTCTTCTAAAAATAATTAGCCACATGTTTCAGCTTTCCAAATCCATCAGAATCACAGAAATCTAAATTGTATAACTAAAGTTATGATCAAAATACTAAACAGTGTACAAAGCTGAGATTTTCCGAAAACAGATTTCATGACTCAATTTCAAACGAAAATTTCACATTGAAAACGAACGAAATTCAACAAGGTTTCTTCTGAACATATATTCCTTACTTTCTGTAGATATCAATAGAATCAAGAATCATTCAAATCAAATTTATATAACAATAGAAAACATTAAAACAAAACATGGATACAAATCTGGAAATTTTTTCGAAAAACCAAGAAATCGAAATTAGAGATACAAACCTTTTTCTAAGCTCTTTAGCTTCCTCTACAATAGCCATATATAATTCTATCAAGATATTGTATAAACAAACTTCCCAATACCATAAATATGCTTAATCTACCATGAATTCTATTAATTAAGCTTTAATTTCATCAAAAATTACTCACATCAAATTCAGGTTACTATTTATCCGAACCTTAAAATCTGAAATCCTCTTCTTCTAACCTTGATTCCCTGAAATTGATAATTATAGAGGGCTTAAGGATCGATTTCTAACAAAAATTTAAAATTAAATCAAAGAAATCGAAAACTTTTAGTTTAAGGAGAATTTTGATAAGAAAGAAAGAAATGGAGAAGATGAAGATGAAGGTGGAGGGGATGAAGGTGAAGGGGATACGTATAAGATTAAGATTATATGAAATTTAATTTTTTTTTATTTCTAGTAATGTCCTTGAATAAATAATTAAATATCTAATTCATCCCTTTAACTTAATTAACTCTTATTTCTTATCTAATGACATAAAAGAACAATGTTAAAATATAAAAATTCATAACATCTATATTATTTTATACTTTTATATATCAATAAAATTTAGTTTAAAAATTTTAAATCGTTATAAAGTAACCGTTATAACCGCCTCTAATTTTATTTATGTAACCCGAATTAATTAGAGAGAGTCATTTTTTGCGTTAGTGTAGTATGTATTATTTCAAAAGAAATTATATGTTATTACAAATTTGTGTTTTAAGTAATTTAGTGACAATTGATATTTTGTTTATAAATTATTAATAGTTATTATTATTTTTTAAAGTTTTACTGCTCACAAACTATTTAAACTTGTGTAGAGCAGAACCACTATTTTGTCTTTATTTTTATGAGTTAATAATCGTATTATTAGGTTTATTAATACTTGTTTGTGGTTTTAATTTAGCAAACGGTTTTTGGTGCTTGTGGACTATAATAGCTATTTAATTTTGTTTTAATTATTTAACAGTTTTTTTATATTATGAGGTACCGGTTTTATGTATAAAAAGGGTTATACATTTTATATTTGGGACTATCATATGTTTCTTGTTACAATAGTTTTGTTCTATATAAAGGGATTGCTTTGCAATTGTTTGGGACACAATGTTTTTGTCTCCACTTATTTTCTCTGTTTTATAATTCTGGATATAATATCGTATTTCTGTTTTTAGTCCAATCAATCGGTTGAAGTAGCTATTTAATCCTAAGAGGAACTACAAGTGTCCTTTAAGGACAGTGTTTCGCAAGACTCAGCTTATCGGTGTTTACTTTCTTTTAACTTATTTATAATTTCAATTATATTTCTATATTTTTATATTAATTACGTGTATCTTTTGATGTAAGGTGGAGACAGGAAAGTACTTTATGAGAGGGACATCGTGACGAATTTGGCATCTCCAAATCCAATAGAGAAAACTGAGATTGAAGATTTATTTGTATTATTTATTTTGTAATTGTTTTACAACATAGGTGTGAGCACGAGATTTTGCAGTCTCTCTCGCGAGACGATGATGACGTGTACCCGATTTTAATAGGTC
The DNA here is from genome assembly GCA_947683365.1 of Euphorbia pulcherrima. Taxonomy (NCBI): domain Eukaryota; kingdom Viridiplantae; phylum Streptophyta; class Magnoliopsida; order Malpighiales; family Euphorbiaceae; genus Euphorbia; species Euphorbia pulcherrima. Next base: position 15,824,610 of record CANTUS010000016.1, read on the forward strand.
AAGATAAAAGTTCTCTTTAGAATTTTTATTACCAATATAATATTCCTTGCGAATTTTATACTTGATAGAATCCAGTTCGGCGTGGCCAAATATCGCGTTCGATAGGAGCTTGAACCGATGATTTACACCCAAATAATAAATATTTATTAAAATATCATTAAAATTCAAAAAGATGCATTTGAACCCACTTTTAACCACTTTTGACCACCTTTTGGGACTTTTTGGGCTCCTAGGCCCGCTGGCTTTCGGCATGTCAGAGGCTGATGCCACTAGCGGCATCAGTCATGCCGCTGGCGGCATCAGCCATACCGCTGGCGATATCGCCATGTCACCGGCGGCATTGACCAAAACGGGCCCCTACACAGACAGCTTTTTTGCCACTTTCGGTGGAATTAGTCAAAAAGGTCTCGAAAATATCCCCAATTTGCCTATATAAACACACCTTAGGCTTTGGAGAAGAGGAGAGAAAACCATCTAAGGTTAGAAGTTCAATGTTAGAATGAGAAAATAGATTTTAGTGAGATAAGAATTAGATAAGGCAGGAAAAAGGATTCTAATCCATTTTTCCTGGTTTTTCTTGTTTGAACTCTCTGATTGTGAGCTTAAAACAAGTACATCTTGTAGTTAAAATCAACTTAATTAGATTTAGAGACCCGAAACTCTTAGATTTACTACTAAATCATCGTAACAAGCTCCCCGGAGGCGTTTCTTTTCGGTTCATGAAGAGGTGGATTCAGGACCCCGTGGTGAAAATTCTGAGTCTCATAACTGTTTGGCATTAATATTACTGATTTGTGCTGATTCTTGTTGATTTGTACTCATTTTTGGGTTCTCGGTCATTTCTTACTGCTCCCTGCTACTGCTGCAAGAAATTGAGGTCGCCGGAGACATGTGATGTCGCCGGCAGCATCACCCATGTCGCCAGAGACATCACTGATACCGTCGATGGCATCCCATTCCCCAGAGACTTCACTTTCTTATGGGACCCTTTCTTTATGGTACCCAAAAATCCATGTAGCCTACCTGCTTACTGATGCCACCAGCGACATCAACCATGTTGCCTACGGCATCAACTGCATTGTCGGCGGCATGACTTTCTGGACAGCTATTTCTATTTCGTTCGTTTTTGGCCTAGTTTATTTTCCAAAACTAGGATATATAGTGCAATGATGGAGGTCCAAAACCTTTCGAAAATAGACCCCACCCCATAACATGTGGCATTTTCACTAATAATCTGGTTAAAACAACGATCGAACCTAAAATTTGATTATAAATGGAATTTCTCGCAAACGCCGTTCAAATCTCATTTTAGCCATCCAACCGGGCTTTATAATATTGTAAATAAAACATGTCATATCCGTGCTAACCATCTTCTGCAGGTGAATGTATATTAGATATTCGGGCACTTTATTTATCGCATAGAAAAATGTATAGGACTTGGAAGCCGTGTAATAATTTTATTTTTTGCATTTGTTTTTGGATGACTGTAATGATTTATTCATCGCTTCAATTGCTTGATAAATGCGAAAACAACACAATAACCGAAAACACAAATAAATAGGATGGATTAAACCGATTAAGAAAGAATGAAGTATCTTAACCTGGCCTAATGAAAAATAGATAACATCATCCGAACTCGGAATCTCTACTTAAGGTATGGTCCAACCACCCAATGGTACCAAAATTTCTCGGTTGAGTTGAACCGGGTGTCGACTCTGTTTTAAGTACGGGATTTTGATCTCGTATCTTTTGAGCATTGAAATATGTAAAACCATTTTCTAATCACATCACTCGCATCCCCTGTCATTTTATTGAGGCTAGCCCAACCGGCCCGGCCTCGCAGCCGCCACGCAAAACGTCTGCTCACAGTGATGACTCTGCTGGGGAATGATCTCTTAAACTTATCTTTTCATAAAGTTTAAAAGATTTTGATGATGTATTGAAATCATTGGCCAGATTAAAACTTTATTCTTTTTTATAACGTTTTATCCTTACGCGTGTAGATAGTTCAGTAATTTTTAGGTGCCCCATTTTACCCGAGAGAGTCATAATGTTGGAAGAGGGACGATTTGCATGCTATGTGCTCCGTGATCATGCACCCCTATGCATCAGCTTTAAGAGCCAGAAATGAATCAACTTACCCTTACTACTTCGGCTTGTGGAAAAAGTTTAGCAATACATTTAGGACTTCTCTTGTACCTCCGTTGCATCACCATATATCACTATGTATGACGTGAGATACAAACGTCCCACATATGTTGAAGGGATAAACTGTCGTATCATCTCTAACCACATCTACGTGCAGCCATATGTATCATGCACTACTTCTAAAAACAAAAGGCATGCATACCATCCATTCCACTTACCGATCCATTCATGATCTGATCCACTGCCACCATTTCAGCTAGGAGGAGGTGGACTGATCGTTGCACCCCGGGTTGGAAAAGGATAGAACACCACTTGATTCGTCGTCCTCTCACCCCGATTGTCACCACGGAAGTCAAAGGGATTCCGCACACCGATTCCAATGGGTAGTTAGATTCAGAACAAGTTCAGTTAAGCTGGACCCCTTCTTAACCAGCCATGTCTTTTCCAAGAAATGAAGGGACCCCTCCTACCGAAGAACCCTTCGGCCCTACTTCCAGCTCGGGAACGAGATCTCAGCCACCACCTGGCTTTGACTTTGCCAGTGCTATGGCACAATTCCTAAATTCGGAGGCTTTTCAGGCTTCTATCCAAACCACTATTTAGGCTATCGTTAAGCAGGCTCTCAAAGATAGAAATTCTGATCAAGTATCAGTATTCGATATTCAGGCCCAGAACGGTTTAGCACAGATGTTGATCGGTCCGATAGGGACAAGACCTGTTATACCTATTTTTCAGTCAGCTTAGCCTATGGCAAGCCCATTCCAGCTTGGACAAGCTTCGGCCTTTCTATCAACTTTGACCATCAATTGTGCCTTTTAATCCAAGGCCTTTCGCTCAAAACTCTGCTCCTCCGGTATTTACTCACTAGTGCCTAACTTCTCAGCCACTGCCCTCTTTCACTCCTCCGCAGTTCATTATAACTCCCAAAGGTACCACCTACCCCTAAAATCCTTTTACCAGCTAGCTGACCATTCATCCTTTGCTACCTCTGACACTCAACGACCATGTCACGCAACCGCCGGATGTGACATCCGAGATAGCCGCTTTTGTTTGATAAGTGATAGCTACTTAAACTATCAACGACCAGGTCGCGTGTTCTCCGAGTGCGACACCCGAAACCCTAGCTATCCCTTATAAACCGATCAATGACCAGGTCACGCAGCCTCCGTGCGTGACACCTGAGATCCAAGGTTACATCAATCACTTCATCACCACTAAGAAATCTAAAAGAGACGAAGATTGGGTCCCCGATAATTTTACTATATCAAATATGGCTCATTATGATGGTTCTAGAGCACCTGCCTCTCACATTATAATGTATGAAAGAATAATGCGTGTGAAGAAGTTAAGTGATAAGGTGCTTGCTGAAATGTTTCCTTGCTCCCTTCGGGGCCCTACCCTTGAATGGTACCATACCTTGCCGCAGCATATTGTCGCCAACTGGAATCTTTTATCTGAGGCTTTGAAAGTGCATTATGGTTTTAATACTATAATGGAAACAACCCTCCAACATCTTGAGAGGGTCCGTCAAATGCCTAATAAAACCTTTAAGCAATACTTTAATCGGTGGATGTCAACCCAGGTCTTAATGAAATCTAAGCTAAGCCTTGAGGAAATGATCATCAAACTCCTCAAAGGGTCTCTCCCCCTGTTCAACAAAGAAATGGCTACTGATTCTTTTCTATCCTATAAGGCTGTGTTTGAGAAAGCTAAGAAAATCGAGCATGAGGCAGAGCGTGAAAAGGCTGAAAGAGCAGGGAAACCGTGGTTCAGAAAAAATGAAGCTCAACCTCAGCCCTGGCACCAGCTAAGCCTAAAGCACCGGCTGTAGTTCAAGCCATTTCTCAAACCACCCTTCTATGTCCCTCACAATCAATCCGGCTCTATCGACAGTTGCCATAATACAGCCTCCTCACCCCCCCTTTATTTTGGCTAGCCCTTATAAGCTCCCCCTATGGGTTATCTTCTAACATTTGAGGGAAGCGAGTTTCGTATAGTCCCTTCAATAATACAAGCCACCTAGACCTAAGGATAAGAATAACTTCTGTAACTATCATGTTTAGGTAGGACACCAAACCAACAATTACAAAGCCCTGCTGTCGATAATTCAACGCTTGGTTAGCGAAGCAAAGATCGCTGAACCTGACAGAATACCAAGCACTATAAATAACCCTTTATCAAATTTTAGGGAAAAGTTTGGCATGGTCCAGTCTGGTTTATCTGAAACCACAATCTTTGATCTCCTTGCTCGAAGGTCGGACAATAATAACTCTATCCTGGTCATTGGTTTGGGTCTCCCGTATTACTCGATTTTTGACCTAATCAATCAAGCCAACCCAGGGGTCAACTCTATCCAGGGGATGGAAGTTAAATCAAACTAGCCAAAGCAAGAGAGCCGTAGGTCTCGGTCATTCGTGGCAAAAAGAATGAAAGTTGAGAAAAAAACACTATTCAGCGTAGATTCCTTTGTTTTGAAGGAGGACTACTCCGATGGTGATGATAAAGTAGCTCAAGGGACCAAGGCCGTAAGCACTAAATTATTCAAGGTTGATCAAAATAACCTTTTTAACATGGATAAGTATGAGCTATAAAACCCAGATTCGGACTCTGAGGAACAACAGTATCTGTTTAAAACACGAGCCACTAAGAGTGTCTTACTCGATGAAGTTCTTAACATTACTCGAAGTGGCCGTGTATCAGCCTAAAGACCGATATCTTCGTTTAAGCAAAGACCATGTTCCTAGTAGGGTCGAAACTACCGTAAGACCCCATTCTCGACCTCCGCCTGTCCCGAACAGTCTTAAGATTACCCTCTCATTACCTAGCTGAAAAACACCTAAGCCTGATACAGTATCTAGCAGCTGGTAATCGACTCTAAAGGGTATCGCAAGGGCTTGATTAAAAGGCTCCTCGATTTAGAAGCTAATTTGGCCACCTCGATCGTTGAGATGTACGCCATGGTTAGAGAAGGTATTCCCTCGAGAAAAGGGCCTCAGATTGTATTCAACCATTTTGATCGTACACTCAAGGGTAGGGATCACAATAGGGCCTTATTCATCCGAATCCAGGTCCTCGATAAGGTTATCCCGTGTATTATGGGGGATGATGGCTCCGCTCTAAATCTATGCCCTCTAAAAATCCTTCCTCATCTAGGACTGTCGGAGGAGATGCTTGAAAAATCTAGCACTGTTATTAGAGATTATGATGATTCAAAGTGCAATGTAATTCCTTTGAGGCATAAGTCACTGTAGAAGATGTGGCAAGTAATGTACACTTCACTGTACTTGACATTCCTGTTACCTATTCTCTGTTGCTTGGCCAACCATGGCTTCACGCTTTGGGCGCTGTTCCCTCCACACTACACTAGAAAATCAAGCTTACTCATGAAGACAGAATGGTGACTATAGAGGCTGATCCAGCTTCTGTTATAGCTGTTATGGAAGCTGAAGCTAGTTTAGAAAAAGGCCTTCAGATTACCATGATTAGCAAAGCTCAAAAGTCTCCTCCCCTTTAGCACAGCTACCTTTATGTGGGTATGGGTAAACTAATGAAGAAATCTGGTTACAGGCCCAGCAAAGGTGGAGGAATACACAAGCAGGGAATTGTTGAAGCATTGGAGCCAAAAATCCTTGCCCATCGAGCTGGATTAGGATATAAGCCTAGAAAAGCCTATCACCGCGTCCCCTCCTGCTACTGCTGCATGGTCATTATTTATGAAATCTAAGACAAGACGCCTTATAAAGGAGAGCCTGAGCCGATCAAGTATGACCGAAAAATATAGCCCGACTTTAAGATCTTTAAAGATGTCTGCGACTTCAACACCGATCGCATGATAGTTTCGGCTGAACTCAGGCCCACTGAGCCTGATACACCTATCAATGTTGTTTCCAATAAGGCTAAAGGAAAAGGTAAGATCCCGAAGATGAGCCTGAGGGGAGCAGTGAAGAGTCTATCGATCCAAAAATTGAAAATGTTGTGGCAACCGTGACTGAAGCTATGGCGCTGCTAATGAAGAAAGGCTGGAAGAGTGGGAGAACTGGAGAAGAAGATGCTATGACAGCAATAGTAGGGAAGCTCGCCAAGGCTCTCGCCGAGAAAGCCAAGCTGTCCGGGGGGCCATCGCTCACCAATGCCCAAAAGACCACTCTAGAGCACGACCTGGGTGCCATTCTGACAGATAATACAGAGGATGCTCCTTCTATTGATATTGCTACTTAAGCCCCTCCGCCTATAGAGGAGGATATGGATGATGTAATTCTTAACATTTCTGATGTGTTTGATGCGAACAATGCTGCTTACGAGGCTTTTAATACAGTGAATAGCTCTCGTTCTGCTTACTTGTTTGATGTCTTTCCTGATGGATCCATGCATTTACATAACAATACGCATAATATTTTTAGCATTAGTGATACATTATTAAGTGAAATAAACCTAAGTACAGATGACAATCCTAAAATGGTGACCATTTCTAAAGATTTGACTCCCGAGGAAAAAGTGAGATTATAAAAGTGCTTAAAGATCATGTTAACACTTTTACCTAGCCATACAAAGACATGACTAGGGTTGATCGATAAATTGCTAAAAACAGAATCCTAACTGATCTAAAATTTTGGCCTGTCAAGCAGATACTCCACCGATTGAGTCCAGAATGGGCAGATCGGGTTAAGACAGAGGTTTCAAGGTTGATCAAAGCTCGATTCATCAAAGTTATGGAATATCCGACTTAGTTGTCCAACATTGTCCTAGTTCCGAAGAAAGATGGTAGGGTCCGGGTCTGTGTGGATTTTTGAGATCTCATTAAAGCCTCGCCGAAGGATGACTTTCCACCCCCGCATATTGATGTCCTGATTGATAACGCTGCCAGGGCAGCTATGTATTCGTTCATAGATGGATTCTCGAGGTATAATCAGATTCTGGTTAATATTATCGATAAAGTCAAAATAGCGTTCATCACTGAATGGGGGGTGTATTGCTACAAGGTAATGCCGGGGCCACTTATCAGCGCACCATAATCGCCCTCTTATAGGACATGATCCATAAAGAAGTGGAAGCGTATGTGGGTGATATGATTGTAAAGTCCGCCGCTCGAGAAGAGCACCCTGCTATTCTTGACAGATTCATGACTCGTATTGAAAAGTATAACCTCTGCCTAAATCCAAAGAAGTGCGTGTTTGAGGTTACCTCTGCTAAACTATTGGGGTACGTGGTTAGCTAAAAAGGAATTGAAATGGATTCTAACAAAGCCAAAGCCATCAGGGACATGCCTCCACCTAAGACAGAGAAAGAAGTCCGATCATTTTTAGGGTCCTTGCAGTATGTTAGTCGGTTCATTGCCTGCCCCATTACTGTTTGCGAACCCATCTTTAAGCTGTTAAGAAAATAGCAACCCATAGTATGGAATGATCACTGCCAAATAGCATTTGACAGAATCAAGGCGTATCTTGTTGATCCACCGGTTTTAACACCCCCCATCTCAGGGAAACCACTCATCCTTTATCTGGCTATCGAGGAAACTTCTATCGGGGCCATGCTTGTCCAGTAACATACTGATAAGCGTAATCATGCCATCTACTACTTGAGCAAGAAGTTATTAGATTATAAAACTCGATATTCGATTGTGGAAAAGACCTGCACTACCATGGTTTGGCTCATTAAGAAGTTGTGACACTATTTCCAATCTCATAATGTCCAAACCATGGCCAAGATTGATCTAATGAAGTTTCTTTATCAATCCCCCACTCTAGCTTACAAATTGTCCTGATGGCTACTTCTCTGTCTGAGTTCGACATTAAGTATGTGACCCAAAAGGTCATTAAGGGGTGGGCTATAGCTGAATTCCTAGCTAATCAACCCCTTAGCTCTGACTACAAGGAAAATTTAGAGTTTCCTGATGAGCAGCTCGCCTCTATTACAATCCTTGACAACGTCTGGATAATGTACTTCGATGACTCTATGAACCGCTGGGGAGCAGGTCTCGGGGTCATCATCGTCATACCAGATAATGAGATAATCCCATTGTCCAAATGCTTAGAATTCACTATCACCAATAACGGCGCTGAGTATGAAGCTTGTCTGTTCGGCCTTAAGGCTCTCCTTCAGGTTTAGGCCCGCTGCATCTCTATTATTGGGGATTCGGCTCTGGTTGTCCATCAGGTTATCGAAGATTGGGAAATTAAAGAGGAATTTCTCCATCCTTACGTCAAGGCTATCTGCGAATTGTCTGAGAAATTTACCTCATACTTGTACCACCATGTCCCTCGAGACGAGAATCAAATAGCTGATGCTCTCGCCACTCTTGCGTCCATATGGGAAGCACCTCAGCAGCAGCCTATCCGCCCTTTGGTTATATTGTCTACTAAGATCCCATACCATGTTCAATCAGCTCCTCCAATCCTTGCCATTTCATTCGAACCTTGTTGGTATTTTGACATCATCCTGTTCCTTCAGATCGGCCAATATCCCACTGGTTCTTCTAACTCGAACCATACCATCCTACGACGGCTCGTTGTCCAGTTTTGTATTGTGGATAATGATCTATTCAAGCGCACCAGCGACGGACTGCTTCTCCGTTGCCTCATTGACTCTGAGGCCCAGAACGTGATGACCCAAGTCCATGCCGGTGACTATGGTCCTCATATGAATGGTCTTGCTCTCACAAAGAAAATCCAACGGTTGGGGTATTTTTTGCTCACTCTCACAGCCGATTGCATCGCCTAAGTCAAATGATGCCACCAATGCCAGGTTTATGGGGATATACAACATCTGCCGCCCACAGAACTCCATCATTTATCCACCCTTGGCCATTCTCGGCATGGGGGATAGATATAATTGGTGAAATCCGTCCTTCTTCAATAAACGACCACAGATTCATTGTGGTAGCAGTAGATTACTTCTCAAAATGGGTAAAAGCTGAATCCTTCACAAATGTCACCGCCAAGCAGATGGCCAAATTTATAGAGACACATATCTTCGCTCGGTATGGACTCCCACACCATATAGTCTCGGACAATAGGATACAATTTCAAGGGGCAACTGCATCTCTAATTGAGAAATACGGGATCGAATACCATAGATCTTCCCCATACAGACTACAAGCTAATAGAGCTGTTGAGGCAGCCAATAAATTGGTAAAGATGATTCTTTCTAAGATGATAGCCGGTTACAGGGATTGGGCAGACAAGCTACATTTTGCTATTTAGGGATATTGCACTAGCATTCGCACCCCGATAGGCCAAACTCCGTTCTCCCTGGTCTACGGGATGGAAGCAGTTTTATCAGTTGAAACTCAGGTGACCTCCTTAGGAGTTGATCTGGAGGCTAAATTAAAGTAATTTGAATGGTCCTAGGCGAGATTTGAACAGTTGAACATGATGGATGAGCAGAGATTAAAGGCCCTCGACAACCTCTAGATGTACCAGCAACGTATGGCTCGAGCATATAATAGTCAGGTAAGACACCAGAAGTTCCCTCTAAAGGCTGGTGATCCGATCCTTAAATAGCTGAAACATTCTACCACTGATGCAAGGGGCAAATTCAGGCCGAATTGGGAAAGACCATATATGATAAAGAAAGTGCTTAGCAAAGGGGTAGTTAAGCTTATGGACCTGGATGGGAACGAGTTTGTGAATCCCGTGAACCAAGACAGGCTTAAGCGTTATTATATCTAATTCAAAAGAAACAAATCAGAAAAGTGGCACACTAAAAAAATATATACATGATAATCACCCACCTTTTGGTCTTTTACTGATTGGGTAAAAATTAGGGTGACACCCGACGATTGATATCCTGCAAATCGGCCGTGCAAAAATTAGGGGGTGAGTCAAACCCGCTAGATCGAAAACCCAAAAAGGGTGATCTGGGCAAAAGTTAGGGTGTGTGAGCAAAGAGTGAGTGCCTTCTAGAAAAACAATCTAGGCTAGTTAGCACCGAGAGTTAAATCAATGGGAATGTCAACCAGACATCGTGTACTTTATTTCATCTCAATTAACGAAAGTATCCCTTTTGTTGAAATCTAAATGCTTATGCTTATTTGAATCCTGTATTCATAGGATTAGGACAACTCCAGCAAGCTTTGGACAGAGTTCATTTTATTCCATATCAAATGAAAAAAAGTTTAATAGGTCAGACAAAAGGGTGTCTCAAACCGAGCTTCCCGCATCATCATCATCATAGTAGCTAGAGATCCGCCTCAATGTGGTAGCAAAGAGGGGCTCCTCCCCCTGCTTGGTATGCTTCTCCTCGAGGTGGGCTCGTGACCGCTTTTGATGGGTCGTCAAGCATCTTATCTCAGTAAGCCATCCTCTGTAATGTGTGTCGGTCTCTAATGGTCTCCATATGATCGTAATCCAGAATCTCAAATACAGTTTCCCTGGACCACTTTTCTCGAATATGGTTGACCCATCTAGCCTTGTAGATTTCGATCTAATTATGGGGTAGTTTGATTGGAATCCCTTGCCTCTTGCCGTACTGACGGCACAACCCATAAGGGGTGTAGAACGAAGATCTCTCTAGACCTATCAGCTGAACACAAGCCCCTTAGGATTCTACAAATACATCTCGGATCCTCCACCATGGACTAACCTACTGAACTTATGCGTCAGTATACCACCTCAAAATAGGCACCCAATCATCATATGTAAGCTGATCGAAATTGGCCCTTATAAGCCCCCTCTTTCTCAGATGAACGGGTAGGTACCTCTTCAGATTCCCTCATGGTGCTTCTCACAACCTCAGTTTCTCCATCAACCATACCTGTAATTCGAATCCGGGTAAGGATCGACAAATGAAATGTGCAAAATTGAGAAGAACAAAAGGTATTTGTAGCAATATGAGCTGATCTTCAATAAGTGCTAGATCAGCGAAAGCAGCATCCACGTTCAGTAGAACCTCAACCAACCCCACAGCTATGGGAGAATCCCCTATCAATATAGGACCGATAAGTGAAATTAGCTTGAGCGGAGCAATTGGTCTCACTCCGCACATAAACTCTACCATGAGTAGTAATGCCACCATAGATGGCCAAGCAAGGTGAGAATGGGGCGCCCCATGACACCACTCTAAAACTGCTCTGAGCTAAAACCCAAGTTTATCAGACAATCGGGACAAAAATGGATCCGCAGAGTCCAAATTCAATAACCCTCGGGGAATTTCGCTCGAGCCAAAATGAAATTCCGGCAGCACTAGGGTCACGTGTTTAGGACACGGTACCCCTAAAATAGCGTGGAACTCTTCAAGCAAGGGGCATAGCTTGAACGATGAAAATCGAAAGACGTGGTCTATTAGATCCCAAAAAGATAGCACCGCTTGAAGGAACTTGCGGCTTATGGGCCACACCGCGACATATCGAAACCCCAAAAGCCTGAATTTTTTAAGCTTCTTCCAATCCAAATTTCCCAGACTTTGTAGAAAACCTCGTAGCTATTAATTGTGGGTTGTCATGACAGGAATTGGCAGAATGGCTGAAATCAAAGTTTTGGAGAGGTGATGCCGATGGCGATGTGAGTGACGTTGCCGATGATATGAACCAATTTAGGCAGTATCAACTGATGCCGCCGATGATATGAATCAATTTGGGCGGTATCAACTGATTCCGCTGGTGATATGAGCTTTAAGACAGCACTGTCTATATTATTTTAGTTGATTAAGTGTGGATGATATAGGTCATGCTGCCGGCTGCATTGAATTAATTTTCTGGCGACATCAGAAGCATGTTTTTCATTATAAACCTGTACAAAACCTTTAAACAATCCTGTAATCCATTTTTAATACCTGTTCAACTGCAATTCATTTTATTCGAAGCAAAAAAAACCCGAGGGCACAAACTATTCAAAAATCCCGAATATCTAGCCTACCAAAGCAAAACTAAACAACAAATCCGAATTATTCCAACCTCAATGTATCAAGGGTAAAAACCGAAATCTAAAAAATAAAATGAAAATGTAAAGCTAGGCATACCCGCCGCTGCCCACCAGGCAGGATGAACATCCTCGGGGCTCACTAAATAATCACCAACCTCATCCTCATCTTCCTCCCTGCCTTTTGTCATAGGTACACTATTGGACTCCTCAACCGCAATAAACAGGCATCGGTCAGTGGATATCTTCACTCCCCTATGACTGGTGCTATCGGGGTGCGCGTGATACAGATTTTGCTTGCTCCTCCATTCCTGAACGGTAGCCTTCAGCTGACCCTCAAGGTCTATCACACGACACCGGAGTTCTGCAATCTATTCCTCGTATCTCCGCCAGGCCGCGTCAGCGTCTGATAAGGAAAGGGCCAAGAAATCCTGTAAACCAAAAAAGACATCAATAATGCACTCCATTCATAGCATCCATACATGCATCTTATCTTATTTTGGCATGATATAAATAGGGAATGTACCTGAACAAGCAGCTATTGCCCGATAAGCGTGTCCCAGAGAGTAAAATTGTTCTCTACCAGTTGCTCCATATGACTCCGTATCACCTAAAAAATCTAAAAGGCAAATCATTAACCGCATGCCTCTAAGGGTTAACAAGAAAGTAATTATTAGGCTTTACATAAGTGGTGCCTTCTGGCATAAAGATCGGAGCATGCCGGCTCGAGCCTATGTCCCTAGGTTGGAACTCGCCTCGCGTGTTCATCAGTAAGAACCGGGTCTCCATCGGGTTGACCAGCCGCCCTTCTATGAAATTTATCCCCTCGGTTACACCCTAATACCACGTCCCACTCTGGTTATCCTAGACTCTTTTCCTTGCGGGTTCCTAAAAAACACGAAAGATACATATGAGCGACAGTCCAAAACCCAAACGATTGCAAATCATGCACACAAACGCAATCATACCTCAAAAGAGCGCTGCTCCCCTTGGGATATTGGCACACTTCCGCCAGCTACATCCGCGCCTATCTCATCCTCCTCTTCTTCCTGCTCCTCGACATCCACAATACCTTTGAGGCGCCATTTCTCCTCCTCGAGTCTTTGCTCATTATGATACTCAATCGTATAATTCCTATGGATGCGGGGATACAAGGGGAGTAGGCACTGTTGGTGCTACTCATAGAGGCCATGGACGCTAGGGATCAGTCGGCCGTCCCCCTCGATATAGTTAGCTTTGTCGGCCTCGGATGTGATCACTAAATGGGTCCACCATATATAACATCTCATTTCATGCATTATATTTGCATTTATCCACATCTGTTACATGTCATTATATTTAATATTTTACATGTTATATTTATTAAAATTGGTTAGTGAAAATAATAGTTATTTTAACCATACAAAATACGATATTTAATATCTAGGTACAGAATTATATGGCTATAGAATTTTAAGAAATAAGTGGAGTATAGTTATGTTATAGATATAAAATGATTATTTGAACATATAAAGTTGAATAAAATTGTGATATATCATAAGGATTTAAGTATAAGAATTAGTATTAGAACTAGTATTAGTATAGTATAGATATACATATATGTATCTAGTATAGTTAGTATTTGTATTAAATAAAGAATTTGAGGGCAAATTGGTCTTTTGCCCCTTAGATTTTTGTATGGCCTGAAAAGAATTACATCAGTTCTTCATCTCCTAAAACACAAAGCAAAGAACAAAGCATAAGGAAGAAGAGAAGAAGAGAAGAAGAGAGCTAGAAGGAAGGAATCAGGTATTTTAGTAACATTGTAATGCGATTTTTGATAGGTTAAAGTTAGAATTACAGTTTTAGTAAGAAGATGAATTGTTCCTCTTTATGTCAAGGTTCATCCTGAAAAATTTGAGAATTTTTAGACGAGTACATCAATAGTTATGATTTTTATAAGATGAAGTGTGCATAATTGGATAATCAAAGAGATAGGGTGAGTTTCAAAATTAATCTAGGATTGTTATACTGCTTAGAAAATTCTGATTTTTTATATATTATTCCCTTATGTGTATAGTTTAAGTAGGAAAAAGAATCAGGTCAATTCATGTTGTGTAGAGAGAGTTATACCCATTTTATTATGTTGTTGTCCAGGTAAAGCGGGACTGAAATAGGTTTCGATGGGAAATTTCCTATAAATCATATAAGGCTCTAAAATTTTTGAAGTTTTAGTATGGTATAGCTTTGTGTATTAGGGATAGAATAAAAAAAAAGAATCAGATCATTTGGTGAAGTGAATTGAAAGTTATGAATTTTTAAGTAGAGCAAGGTCATATGAACAAGTATACAAGTAACAATGGTTTAAGTCATGAAAACTTTATAAATAGAAAACAACACAAGGTGAAATGTATTGATGTGAATTTATGCTTATAGGAACACGAGGTCGTGAAAGTGTTCAAGAGGAGGAAACAAGTCAATTTCGTGGAAATTAGCATTCCATTTGTGAGTATAAACATGAAATGAATTTATGGGTGAAATGTTTTGATATATGATATTTGAATGCTTGGTGAATTGTTGTGAATTGAATGATTATATGTTATTTGGGGAATTTGAATTATATACACCCATGTTTATTTGGTGAAACATAAGTTAATTGAATTATACATGATATACGCAATTGTACACGAACAAATGAAATAAAGAGAGACGTTGTGACATAGCCAATCAAACATTGCAATACATGTTCTGTAATCTAGACCTATATGGTCAACCAATTGTAATATTTGACAAATGGACCGAAGGGTCAACCAATTTTTTATCTGGACCGAAAGGCCAACCAATTGTTATATAGCTGGCCAGTAAATCAATTGTTATTTGTTACAAATGTTACATGTATCTCGGGGCAATAGTTTGGCCGGAAGTGTCACAACAATTAAATAAATGAATCATCTAACAGTATATAAGAATGACTGTATGTTTATTTTGAAGTTGTGACTGTATGTCATTATTAAATTCATTGATTGTTTATATTCACTGAATGGCGACTTATATAAATCGCTATATTTTTCAGTTGTTGAAGTTGTAGATAAAGTATTATACTAGAAGGTCCTTACCTATAGCTGTCATGGAAGAAAGGTCTGTAGGTTGTATCCATCTCGTTCTCTCTCCTCACATGACAAGCATATAGAATAGAAAGTGGTTGAGTTTTGGTTTTGCTAATCAAACATAATTATGGTTTGTAATATAAACGAATGATATTAGAGTTGATGTGAAATATTATGGTTGTGTTAATATATGAATATATTTGTACAAAAAAATTTATGGTATTTTTCTATAGTTATTATATGATAAGGGTATTTTAGTTGGTATCAGAGCGAAGAGATGGTCGTAGGGACATACAAATGCGTACATAATATGGGATTAGTATATGTTATCTTATAACATGTTATCATATTCATATAGGGCTGATGAGAACCAAAATGTTAACCCGAGGAGAGAGGGATCAGCCGTAAATCAACCTGTAGAAATCCAACCCATTACATCTGCATCACCTATGCATTCTCATGCATCAAATTTGCAGCATCATCATGAATACCTATGGTGCAAGCACCTACAACATTTGTGCAAAAAGAAAGAAGGTTCGATAAATTGAAGAAACAAGGTGCAGAAGAGTTCAAGGGAACTACAGATCCTACAATAGCGGAAAGATGGTTGAAAAGGTTGGAAAGAGTTTTCAATATGATGCATTGTACTCCTGATGAGAAGTTCAATTATACGGTATTTTTACTTCAAGATGATGCTTATGACTGGGGGGAGACTATCCCAGGGAGCACGATTCAGCCTCCTATCTTGACTTGGGATGATTTTGTGCAGGAATTCAAAAGTAATTATATGCCTGAGGTGTACATTGATGATAAAAGAAGACAATTTTTGAACTTGAGAGAAGGGAGGATGACAGTGGCCGAGTATGAAGTTAAGTTCAATCAGCTATCCAGTTATGTACTAATATTAGTGGCGACTGAAAAGGATAGTTGCAGGAAATTTGAGGATGGGCTTAGATATGAAATTCAAACCAAGATATCATCATTTAAACTTGAAAATTACCTAAAGTTGAAAAATGTTGCAGTTAGGGCTGAAAGACTAGAAAAAGAGAAAGCAGATTATAAAGCTAGAAGAGGTTACAATGATTTTGGTGGTGACCAAAGTAAAAAGTATGCTAAACATCAAACAAATTCTTCTCCATCACAATTTATAGCTAGAGGAGGATATTCTGGGAATAGAGGAGGAAGAACGAATGTGCAAACTCATTCGAGATAAAGTCAGGGACAAAGCTCGGGACAAAAACCTCAGGCTATGCTATGTGGTAAATTGCATGAAGGCGAATGCAGGAAAATGACTAGAGCCTGTTACTTATGTGGCTCTTTTGAACATTTAATACGTGATTGTCCAAAACAAATAGAAGCAACTGAAAGAGCTCAATCAAAGGCTACAGTTCAGAATACCAGAGGTAGGGGAACTGGTGTAGTAGCAGGTATAGGTAGGGGTAGAGGAACAACAACAAGCAATATTGGTAGATCTGAGGCTCAGAGTTCTAGGCCTCCAATACAGGCTCACAATTTTGCTATGACTCGACAAGAAGCTATTGACGCACTAAAAGTTGTTACCGGTAAGATTTCTATATGCAATATAGATGTTTGTGCATTAATTGATCCTGGATCAACTCATTCATTTATATCATCAAACTTGGCATCACAATTACATATGGCTTGTGAACCTTTGGGATTTGATCTATATGTGGGAACTCCTTTAGATGAATTGGTGATTGCAAATCAGGTGTATAGAAATTGTTTGATTCAAATTGACAAGGTTATATTAAGTGCGGATTTGATTAGATTGACTATTAAAGAGTTTGATGTGATTTTGGGTATGGATTGGTTGGAAAAACAACATGCAGTAGTAAATTGTCTCACCAAGAAAGTTATTTTAGAGACATCAGATAAGCTAAATGTCATTTTTCAGGGTGAAAGTCAGATAGTGCCGACTTGTTTAATTTCTGCAATTAATACTTTTCAGTTAATCAAGGGTGGATGTGAGGCATATTTAGCACATGTTATTGACACCAAAGTATCTGAAGTATTACTTGATGATATTTCTATTGTTAAAGAATTTCCCGATGTATTTCCTGCGGACTTACCAGGATTTCCACCTGATAGAGAAGTAGAATTTACCATTGATTTAGTTCTAGGAACTGCACCGATTTCTATTTCTCCATATAGAATGGCTCCAATGGAATTAAAAGAGTTGAAAAAGAAGTTACAAGAGTTACTTGATAAAGGATTTATTAGACCTAGTATGTCTCCTTGGGGCGCTCCGGTGTTGTTTGTTAAGAAAAAGGATAGCACTATGTGACTTTGCATTGATTAAAGATAGTTGAATCGAGTAACTGTGAAGAATCCTTTACCGCGTATTGATGATTTATTCGATCAATTGCAAGGAGCACGTGTATTTTCTAAAATTGATTTGGGGTCAGGGTATTATCAACTCGGAATTTCAACGCAAGATGTTCCAAAAACCGCTTTCAGAACTCGATATGGACATTATGAATTTCTGGTGATGCCGTTTGGTTCATGAATGCACCTGTAACTTTCATGGCTTTGATGAACAAGGTATTTCAATAGTATCTTGACAAGTTTGTCATTGTTTTCATTGATGACATACTTGTGTACTCAAAAAGTAATGAAGAACACGAGCAACATTTGAGAATTGCGCTTCAAATTTTGAGAGAAAAATAGCTATATGCAAAGTTTAGCAAATGTGAATTCTGGTTGGATCATGTTTTATTTTTAGGACATGCGGTTTCTGGTCAAGGCATTCAGGTTGATCCTAAAAAGATCAAAGTTGTGGTTCAATGGGAAGCTCTGAAAAATGTAGCAGAAGTAAGAAGTATTCTGGGATTAGAAGGGTATTATCGATGATTTGTTGATGGGTTTTCTCTTATTGCTGCTCCAATGACAAAAAATTACTATGAAAGAATGTACAGTTCCAGTGGACAGATGATTGCCAGAAAAGTTTTGATGAATTAAAGAAATGATTGACTACAGCTCCGATTTTGACAATTCCAACTGGCACTGATGGATTGGTTGTTTACAGTGATGCTTCTCACCAAGGTTTGGGTTGTGTTCTAAAGCAACATGGGAAGGTAATTGTGTATGTATCTAGACAATTAAAACCATATGAATTATCTTATCCAATGCATGATTTAGAACTGGCTGCTATTGTGTTTGCTTTGAAAATTTGGAGGCATTATTTGTACGGAGAAACTTTTCAGATTTTCACTGATCATAAGAGTTTGAAATATTTGTTGAGTCAATATGAGGCAGAGGAGATGGCTAGAATTGTTAAAAGATTATGATTTTACAATAGAATATCATCCGGGAAAAGCGAATGTTGTAGCTGATACCTTAAGTAGAAAATCCAGTAGTGTAATGGCTAATGTTTAAGTTTCTAAACTCCTATACTTAGTTCAATTTTGAGCAATGGATGCTGACTTAAATTGGGCAAAAATGGTGCATTATTAGCTAACTTTAAGGTAAGACCAATGTTACATGACAGAATTAAGGAAGCTCAGGTTCGAGATCCACAATTAAAAGAGATTATGGAAAATGTCAAGCAAGGAAAGAGCACTGATTTTACAGTAGAAAATGATACTTTGATGTTGGGACAAAGAATTTGTGTGCCCGATGTTGATAATTTGAAGAAGGAAATTTTAGAAGAAGCTCATACTGCTCCATATGCTATGCATCCGGGAATGACAAAAAAATGTATCATACCTTGCGCTCTCATTTTTGGTGGTCTGGAATGAACAAGGATATTGCTGAATACATTTTATGTCAACAAGTAAAGATTGAACATCAAGCTCCAGCAGGGAAATTACGACCATTACCTATTCTAGTTTGGAAATGGGAGATGGTTACTATAGATTTTGTATACGGGTTTTCGAAAACTCTAAGAAAGAATGATGCTATTTGGGTTATTGTTGATAGATTGACGAAATCAGCCCACTTTTTGCCCATACAATGGGGTTGTTCATTGGAGAATTTGGTGAAGAAGTATGTGAATGAAATCGTCAGATTACATGGAATACCTGTGTCTATTGTATCAGATAGATATCCTTGATTTACATCTCCATTTTGGAGAAGTTTACAGCAGGCATTGGGCACAAAATTGAACTTTAGTACTGCTTTTCATCCTCAAACAGATGGTCAATTAGAAAGAACAATTCAGACTTTGGAAGAAATGCTTCGAGCTTGTGCTATAGAATTCAAAGGTGCGTGGGATGAATATGTTGCTCTAATGGAATTCGCTTATAATAATCACTATCATAGTAGTATTAGAATGGCACCGTATGAGGCTCTTTAAGGATGAAAATGCAGAAGTCCTATTTGTTGGGATGAAGAAGGGATGAGAGTTTTGGAGGGTCCAGAAATAGTACAAGACACAGTTGAAAAGGTGAAGATAGTAAGAGAAAGAATCAAGGCAGCACAAGATAGACAGAAAAGTTATGTTAATCAACATAGAAGGGAAAAGGAATATGAAATAGGGGACAAAGTTTTTCTTCGCGTATCACCTTGGAAAGGCGTGCTAAGGTTTAAGAAGAAAGGGAAGCTTAGTCCGCGGTACATAGGACCTTATGAAATTCTTGCAAGAATTAGTCCGCTTGCTTATAAACTGGCATTACCACTAGAGTTAGCTCAAATTCACAATGCCTTTCATGTGAGCATGCTAAGGAAGTATCGGTCAGACCCTACTCATGTATTGAAGGACCAAGAGATAGAGATTGCTGATACTTTGAGTTATGTAGAAGAACCAGTAGCAATTATCGGGTATAAGACCAAACAATTGCGAAACAAAGAAATACCGTTGGTAAAAGTACTTTGGAAAAGTCATTCAGTAGAAGAAGCCACTTGAGAAACAAAAGATCGAATGAGAAAGGACTATCCTTATTTGTTTTCTGATTCAGGTATTTAATTTTGAAGACGAAATTCTTTAAGAGGGGGAGAATTATAACATTCCATTTCATACATTATATTTGCATTTGTCCACATCTGTTGCATGTCATTATATTTAATATTTTACATGTTATTTTTATTAAAATTGGTTAGTGAAAATAATAGTTATTTTAACCATACAAAATACGATATTTAATATCTAGGTACTGAATTATATGGCTATATAATTTTAAGGAATAAGCGGAGTATAGTTATGTTATAGATATAAAATAATTATTTGAATGTATAAAGTTGAATAAAATTGTGATATATCATAAGGATTTAAGTATAAGAATTAGTATTAGAATTAGTATTAGTATGGTATAGATATACATATATGTATCTAGTATAGTTAATATTTGTATTAAATAAAGAATCTGAGGGCAAATTGGTCTTTTGCCCCTTAGAATTTTGTATGGGCTGATAAGAATTAGATCAGTTCTTCATCTTCTAAAACACAAAGCAAAGAACAAAGTATAAGGAAGAAGAGAAGAAGAGAGCTAGAAGGAAGGTATCAGGTATTTTAGTAACTTTGTAGTGCGATTTTTGTTAGGTTAAGTTAGAATTAGCAGTTTTAGTAAGAAGATGAATTGTTCCTCTTTATGTCAAGGTTCATCCTGCAAAATTTGGGAATTTTTAGAGGAGTAGATCAATAGTTATGGTTTTTATAAGATGAAGTGTGTATAATTGGATGATCAAAGAGATAAGGTGAGTTTCAAAATTAATCTGGGATTGTTATACTACTTAGAAAATTCTGATTTTTTTATATGTTATTCCCTTATGTGTATAGTTTAAGTAGGAAAAAGAATCAGGTCAATTCATGTTGTGTAGAGAGAGTTGTACCCGTTTTATTACGTTGTTGTCCAGGTAAAGCGGGACTGAAATAGGTTTTGATGGGAAATTCCCTATAAATCGTATAAGACTCTAAAATTTTTGAGGTTTTAGTATGTTATAGCTTTGTGTATTAGGGATAGAATAAAAAAAAGAATCAGATCATTTGGTGAAGTGAATTGAAAGTTATGAATTTTTAAGTAGAGCAAGGTCATATGAACAAGTATACAAGTAACAATGGTTTAAGCCATGAAAACTTTATAAATAGAAAACAACACAAGGTGAAATGTATTGATGCGAATTTATGCTTATAGGAACACGAGGTCGTGAAAGTGTTCAAGAGGAGGAAACAAGTCGATTTCGTGGAAATTAGCATTCCATCTGTGAGTATAAACATGAAATGAATTTATGGGTGAAATGTTTTGATATGTGATATTTGAATGCTTGGTGAATTGTTGTGAATTGAATGATTATATGTTATTTGGGGAATTTGAATTATATACACCTATGTTTATTTGGGGAAACATGAGTTAATTGAATTATACACGATATACGTAATTGTACAGGAACAAATGAAATAAAGAGAGACGTTGTGACATAGCCGATCAAACATTGCAATACATGTTCTGTTATTTGGACCTATATGGTCAACCAATTGCAATATTTGATAAATGGACCGAAAGGTCAACCAATTGCTTATATGGACCAAAAGGTCAACCAATTGTTATATAGCTGGCCGGCAAATCAATTGTTATCTGTTACAAATGTTACATGTATCCCGGGCCAATAATTTGGCCGGAAGTGTACAACAATTAAATAAATGAATCATCCAATAGTATATAAGAATGACTGTATGTTTATTTTGAAGGTATGACTGTATATGATTGTTAACTTCATTGATTGTTTATATTCACTGAGTGGCGACCTATATAAATTGCTATATTTTTCAGTTGTTGAAGTTATAGATAAAGTATTGTACTAGAAGGTCCTTACCTGTAGCTGTCATGGAAGAAAGGTTTGTCGGCTGTGTCCATCTCGCTCTCTCTCCTCACATGACAAGCATATAGAATAGAAAGTGGTCGGATTTTGGTTCTGCTAATCAAACATAATTATGGTTTGTAATATAAACGAATGATATTAGAGTTAATGTGAAATATTATGGTTGTGTTAATATATGAATATTTTTGTACAAAAAAAAAATTTATGGTATTTTTCTATAGTTATTATATGATAAGGGTGTTTCACCATAACCTCCTAGGAGGATCGACGGGCACCGGTCTATCGGAGACCGGGACAAACCTCCAGTCCCGGACGCGCTCACCCAAGTACCACTGTTGAGAAAAGGGGCACTCCACGACAAACCGACGGTCGTCCACCTCCCTCCTGACCCTTGTGACTTTCGGCAGGTTCTCCACCCCATCATTTGGGTCCAAGATAAGCTGCACTAATAATAAACCAAAACAAACGATATAAGTAAGGACTAAATCAAAGATCGCATACCGAGCTTAATCGCACACTCCTCATGACCTCCCTATACTTGGTAGGATACTTGGCCTTCCCGCCAATACCCCCACACCAGTGGGCAAGAAAATGGGAGCCCGACGGCACGGTCTTCTTGAACTCGACCGGCAGGAGGATCCGATGCTCAAAAGCCCAGGCCTGCACAAGTAGCAATTGGTCAACTTAAACAGTAAATGTGACATGCACAATCAAGTAAAATGCTTCTAAGAAGATATGCCTGGAGTAGCAAATGGTAGAGGCGAAGGGCCTTCACCTTCTTCCGGGCTCCCACATCTAGCCCATGGTACATCTATGCCAGGATGGCATGCTGCCAATTCTTATTCCTAATGCCCACCACATTCTCCATGGCGGCTATCAACCCATAGTTAATCTTGGTTCCTAAGATCGGAAAAAATAACACGGTGAGCAAAGAAATCATGAAAGAAAGTACGCAAGCGTCTCTCTTATCCTCAGGCACCACATCTACCCTAGTCTAGTGCTGGTGTAGCTCACCATAAGATAGCCGCCCTGAAGCAGGCTTCAAACCAAACAACTCCTTCACCCGCCTCACCACGGGCCTCTTAATGTGATATTTATCCATATAGGCATCAAAGTGAATTACCTCATCCGTCTAGGGAAGCCCGATCATAGCTACAACATCGGAGGGTGTAATTTTCACTTCCCCAAACGAGAAGTGAAAGGTGTGGGTGGTTTCAGACCACCTCTCTGTAAGGGCTGTTACTGCCGGATGGGACAGATTGGGCATCAACATTGGCATGATTCAGGCCAGGTCCTTGAATCCCTTCTCATTGATGGCGGGCACGAGCTCAGGGTCCTTTTCTGAAATATGGTGCCACCACTCGCCAATGGTGGCCATACCTCCGGTATAAGTTAGTCCGTGCGGCTGTAAAAATCAGAAATAAAATAGATAAGTCCCTATTTATTTTTTCATCACTGGAACCTAATAAAGGCTGCTAATGTCGCTTCTACTAGAAGCGATGTCACCGACGACACCACTCCATACCGCTGGCGGCATGGATGATATCGCTGGTGACATCACGTTAAACAGAAGTGACATCACACCTCCTTAGGCCTTTTGGCAAGGCCTGATGCCACTGGCGACATCACTCATGTCGCCGTCGACATCACTACCTGCGGGTAGAACCTGTTTTCCCCAAAAAAATCGCACCCATTGTGCCAAAACCCCAAAAATCACAATCAATCAAACCAAAAGCCTAAAAACAGTAAAAATCGAACCTAAAGCATGCAACATTAGTTTGTAATCAATCTATTTCACGCTTATAAACTACTATCATGGCACGATTTCGAGCCTAAGGTCGAATCAAAACTCAACCCAAAAAGAAGAAATTCGGGTTTTGCAGGATTACCTGGACGTAGCAGAGGAGCTTTTCCTTCTTCGGGGTCAGTTTGGTGATGGGTGAATTAATCCCGTACCCATACATCTTAGCCGTCTCCTTCAAGCCATAGCCAGCAGGAACTGAGAGAATTTTCAGCCCCTCGATGAAGGAATCAGGCAGATTCTCCCTAGCCTTAGCAGATTTTCCCCTAAAAGCCTTGGCAATTCTCTTAATGATTGGAATGACGGAGAAAATCGAAAGATTTGGAGAAGGGAGTAAAGAGGGAACGAATTTGCTGAAGAGAGAAGAGTTTTGATTCCTTTTAAACTACTGTACGGAATTCGAGGAGTTTTAATTTATCTGAAACTGCCAATTCATGCCGCCGGCGGCATCACTCCATCAGCAACATCACACATACCGCCGGCGACATCACCTCCCTCAATTTGAATTTTGAATTTATTTGACCAGTCAAAGCTGCCACATGGCACTCATACCGCTGGTGGCATAATTCCATATCGCCAGCGATATCACCCATGTCGCCGGTGATATCAACTACCTCCATGCCTTTTTTTAGGATTCCTCGGCGAAATCCAGGCTCTAGCCCTGACATCCCAGGACTACACTCCACTATCCACAAAACTCAAGTCCGACCAAAGGACAATCTCTCTACAAAGCATAAGTCCGACCAAGGGACAACCACCCTACAAAGAACAAGTCCAACAAAGGGACAACCACCCTACAAAGCACAAGTCCGACCAAGGGACAACCACTTCGTAAAGCTTAAGTCCGACCAAAGGATAGCCACTCCATAAAGCATAAGTCTGACCAATGGATAACTACTCAATTACAATCTCTCCGCGAAACACGAGTCCGACCAAAGGACAATCTCTCTATAAAGCACAAGTCCGACCAAGGGACAATCTCTCTACAAAGCACAAGTCCGACCAAAGGACAAACTCTCCATAAAGCTTAAATCCGACCAAAGGACCATCTCTCTACAAAGCATAAGTTCAACCAAAGGACAACCTCACCACAAAACTCAAGTCCGACTGAAGGACAATCTCTCTATAAAGCATGAGTCCGACCAAGGGGCAACTAATCCACAAAGCATAAGTCCGACCAAAGGACAAACTCTCCATAAAGCACAAGTCCGACTAAAGGAAAAACTCCCCACAAAGCTCAAGTCCAACCAAGGGATAACCAATCTACAAAGCATAAGTCCAACCAAAGGACAATCTCTCTACAAAGCATAAGTCCGACCAAAGGACAACCACTCCACAAAGCACAAGTCCGACCAAAGGACAATCTCTCTACAAAGCATAAGTCCGACCAAGGGACAACCAACCCTGCAAAACATAAGTTCGACCAAAGGATAACCTTTCCTCAAAGCATAAGTCCGACCAAAGGACAAACTCTCCACAAAGCATAAGTCCGGCCAAAGGACAAACTCTCCATAAAGCTCAAGTCCTACCAAGGGACAACCAATCTACAAAGCGTAACACAAATCATAAGTCCGACCAAGGGGCAAACCAGTCATCCATCAGGTATCATTCCTATCCCTTGCTCTTTTCGTGCAATCATACTAACATGTGGCAGCAGTGATCCCCCGAGGGGCAGCCTGTGAGCATGAGATTTTATAGTCCATCTCGCTAGACAATGATGATATATACCCGATTTTAATACCTCAAGATAAAAGTTCTCTTTAGAATTTTTATTAACAATATAATATTCCTTACGAATTTTATACTTGGTAGAATCCAGTTCGGCGTGGCCAAATAATGCATTCGGTACGAGCTTGAAACGATGATTTACACCCAAATAATAAATATCTAGTAAAATATCATTAAAATTTAAAAAGATGCCTTTGGACCCGCTTTTGACCACCTTTTGTGACTTTTTAGGCTCTAGGGCCCACTGACTATCGGCATGCTAGAGGCTGATGCCACTAGCAGCATCAGCCATGCCGCCGGTGGTATCACCATATTGCCAGCGGCATCAGCCATACCACCGGCAATATCACCATGTCGCCGTCGGTATGGCCCAAAATGGGCCCCTAGACAGATAGTTTTTTTGCCACTTTCGGTGGAATTAGTCAAAAAGGTCTCAAAAATCACCCCAATTTGCCTATATAAACACACCTTAGGCTTTGGAGAAGAGGAGAGAAAACCATCTAAGGTTAGAAGTTTAATGTTAGAATGAGAAAATAGATTTTAGTGAGATAAGAATTAGATAAGGCAGGAAAAAGGATTCTAATCCATTTTTTCTGGTTTTTCTTCTTTGAACTCTCTGATTATGAGCTTAAAACCAGTACATCTTGTAGTTAAAATCAACTTAATTGGATTTAGAGACCTGAAACTCTTAGATTTACTACTAAATCATCGTAACAAGCTCCCCAGAGGTGTTTCTTTTTGGTTCATGAAGAGGTGGATTCAGGACCCCGAGGTGAAAATTCTAAGTCTCATAACTCTTTGGCATTAATATTACTAAATTGTGTTGATTCTTGTTGATTTGTGCTCATTTTTGGGTTCTCGGTCATTTTTTAATGCTCCCTGCTGCTGCTGTAAGAAATTGAGGTCGTCGGAGACATGTGATATCGCCGGCGGTATCACCCATATCGCTAGAGACATCACTAATACCACCAGTGGCATCACATTCCCCAGAGACTTCACTTTCTTGTAGGACCCTTTGTTTATGATACCCAGAAAGCCATGTAGCCTGCCTGCATACTGATGCCACTAGCGACATCATTAATGTCGCCAGCGGCATCATCCATGTCTCCAGTAACATCAACCATGTCGCCGGCGGCATCAGCTGCATTGTCGGCAGCATGACTTTCTGGATAGCTATTTCTATTTCGTTCGTTTTCGGCCTAGTTTATTTTCCAAAACTAGGATATACAGTGCAACGATGGAGAACCTTCCAAAAACAGACCCCACTCCATAACATATGACATTTTCACTAATAATCTGGTTAAAACAACGATCAAACCTAAAATTTGGTTTAAAACGGAATTTCTCGCA
Source organism: Euphorbia pulcherrima (assembly GCA_947683365.1). Taxonomy (NCBI): domain Eukaryota; kingdom Viridiplantae; phylum Streptophyta; class Magnoliopsida; order Malpighiales; family Euphorbiaceae; genus Euphorbia; species Euphorbia pulcherrima. The sequence goes on from CANTUS010000016.1 coordinate 15,851,351, forward strand.
AATGCCGTTCAAATCTTATTTTAGCCATCCAACCGGGCATTATAATCTTGTAAATAAAACATGTCATATCCGTGCTAACCATCTTCTGCAGGTGAATGTATATTAGACATTCAGGCACTTTATTTATCGCATAGAAAAATGTATAGGACTTAGAAGCCGTGTAATAATTTTATTTTCCACATTTGTTTTTGGATGACTGTAATGATTTATTCATCGCTTCAATTGCTTGATAAATGTGAAAATAACACAATAACCGAAAACACAAATAAATAGGATGGATTAAACCGATTAAGAAAGAATGAAGTATCTTAACCTGGCCTAATGAAAAATAGATAACATCATTCGAACTCGGAATCTCTACTTAAGGTATGGTCCAACCACCCGGTGGGAAAATCATACCAAAATTTCCCGGTTGAGCTGAACCGGGTCGCGACTCTATTTTAAGTACGGGATTTCGATCTCATATCTTTTGAGCATTAAAATATACAAAACCATTTTCCAATCACATCACTCGTATCCCCCATCATTTTATTGAGGCCGGCCCGGCCTCGCAGCCGCTGCGCGAAACGTCGTCCGCTCATTATAGGGTTCTTGTTGTTAAAGCTTTGCTTTAAGATCTTTATTGCTAGTTTGTATTCAGAATGTGTATAGGGTTTATACATGTTGTTTAGTGCTGGGATTTGGTGTTCTAAAGGGCCTGTAATCTTCACCTTGTTCTGTTTCTTCGATTAATAAAACTTCCTCAAGTTCTTATTGCAGAATCGGTGTTCTTATTTCTTTCTTTTACTTTCTATTCATGCATTTTTTATTTAGTCTTTGAGTATATGTTGGTTTAAAACCTAAAAAATTGGTATCAGAGCCTGGTTATGATGTTGGGTCACCCGTTGATCGCTCCACGCTCTAAATAGATTGGGCGTGAGGGGGATGCGTTGCATATCCCACATTGGTTGTGGCTTGAGCAATGTTGCTCTTTGTATGTGTGAGGCAATCCTCACCCATTGAGTTAGGCCATTGTTTCATATGGTATCAGAGCCCGGTTATGATGTTGGGTCACCCGTTGATAGCTCCACGCTCCAAACAGGCCTGGCCCTGATAATTTGGGGGCCTTAGGCAAATTAATATTAAAAATAATAACATGAGCCCCTCAACAAAAAAAAATAATGAAATAAATCACACTTTTTTGTAAAAGCAATGAATTGAACTCTTGCCCTCTCATAACTTTAATAAGCATCTTACCAACTCTACTAATATTATTTTGTATCTATTTTTATCTTTTAAATAATAATAATAACTAAATCTTTAAACAAAAAAATTTTTTGGGCCCCTTCCGGCTATGGGCCCTAGGCGGTGGCACCCGTTGCCCACCCCCCTAGGGTTGGGCCATGCTTCAAATGGATTTGGGCGTGAGGGGGTGTGTTAGATATCCCGCATTGGTTATCACTTGAACAATGTTACTCCTTATATGTGTTAGGCAATCATCACCCATTGAGGTACTTTTTGAAAAGAGTTAGGTCATTGTTCCACATGGTATTAGAGCCCAATTATGGTGTTGGGTCACTCGTTGATAGCTCCACGCTCCAAATAGATTGGGCGTGAGGGGGGTGTATTGAATATGCCACATTGGTTGTAACTTGAGCAACATTACTCTTTATATGTGTGAGGCAATCCTCACCCTATGAGGTACCTTTTAGGATGAGTTAGGCCATTGTTCTACATCAAGACATCCTATCTTTATTTTCCCAACAAAAAGGGCTAAGATAATATTTTTAAAATTCAGAAGACAGTAAGTGAAATAAAATAAGTTGATGAACCTGATGATGCATTAGAGAACGGCCTTTCAAATCTCTAATGCATGCATACAAGTTGCATACTGCTGATGAATACATAAATCACAAAAAGTGGTGTAGTTCTTCTATAAAATTATTATAGATGATATTTAAATAACTTTATTAATTTCTCTTATCATACATTAATTATTATTATTTTCTTAATTTCATACATAAACTTTATTTTATTTTAATATCATAAATTAATTTATAGATAACCTATCATTATGACACATATAACTCAATAAAACAGATTCGCTTGCCATATATGCATTTTTATAATCAATATAAGCTATATTTATGGGGTTCCTTAATTATTAATCATTAGACCCAAAACTCTAAATTTCTTTCCTCCAATATAATTCTTTCCGATAATTAAATTACAGTCCACTAATTTAAGGGTTTGTCTTTTAACTCTCATTGTCTTTGTTAATAATAAAATTTTTCTCATGTAATAAATGAAACGCAACTACAATCGTATACAAATTAACTAAAATTGAATTCTGAAATGTGATATTTGAATTTTAAATTCTTCCAAATTAATAATTGTATATATCAAATTTACACTACTAATAGTCCATTAATTATTTGGCTTTTGAATCTTAATACTTGCAACAATGATAAATACCCAAACTTTTTTCTCCCTGTCTTCTCCTAATTCGATACTAAAAAATACCAAAATTATTTCTGTGGGTTTTTTTGAAAATGGAGGTTGGGAAGTTCTTTTGGTGAGAATAATAGAAAACCGAGAGAGAGCTAATTACTGAGAAAAATTTTAATCTAAATTCAACATAGTCATGGAAGAGAAGAGAGATAGTAAAACTTGATTTTATTATTAAGAGAAAATGTGAGAAAATGAAAATCTTGCAATACTTATTGTAATAAATGGAAAGAAAAATTCTCAAACCCACTCCGAACGTGACTTAAACCTGTGACCTTTAGAGGCCACAACTTCAGTATTAACCACTAGGCCAACACCTCAATCACAATAATCTTCTCTACATTTATTTTTAGTCATTTAATAATCTTCTCTACATTAATTTTTAGTCATTTAATAGTTTATACAATTTATAAGCTCTTTATAAAGTATTTTATTGAATCTTCAATTATTAGTACAAGGGTAAACTTCAATAAATACTTGATTTTCTTTGTTTCCTTCTCGTAAGTTAAACATAGCATATGCGCAATAATTTTTAGGGTTAACTTTAAAAATCCCTCTTGTGATTTCATTCATTTTAAAAAACTCTTGTGAAATTTTTTTTCCAAAACACCCCTGTGATATAAAACGTTAGCAGAATGAGGATTTTTTTATAACTCCGTTAAAAAGTATTGATGTGGCTAGGCAAATTTTCGGGTTTAATATTTGACCAAAAAAAAAACCTTCATCTTTATCTTTTTGCCCCAAATTGATGAATCCTAACTTCAACTTCTCAAAATTCAACAATTAATGAAAACAAATTAATAATACATCTCAACCCAATTTAATCGTATTAATTCTGAAAACAACAAATGAATGTGCAAACAAAGTAAGATCTAACCTTGGTTGTATCTACGACAATTTTTTTAAGATCTTAATTTTTTTTAATTCAGAGGCAGTTTTCTGATGACATCTGCGGCAATTTTTTCGTCTCTATGGCGGAGGAGATCACTGTCTTTGGAGGTGTTCTTAGCTCCGGTTGATTTGACCGATGTCGCCCTTGTACATACTTTGGCATCGGTTTCATCGGTGCTCGTTTCGCGTTTCTGCGGAAAAACGCCTTTCTTTTAGAGGAGAAATTCGCCTGATTAGGAAAATTGAGGTTTTTGTTGTTCTATTGGATTATTTAACCGATTGTGGTTCATCGGCGGTGGCGCCGGAGAATTTGTCTTCAACGACGGCTGTTTGTTTCAAGGAGCTTTATTTGCTTCTGTATCGGTCAAAAACTTTTCTTGATTACTGCTATCAATCCGGCAAATTATGGCTTTTGCTTCAAAATCACTCAATTTCGGGGCATTTCCATGATCTGAACTAGAGTTGAATTTGGAGAATTAGAGTTGAATTTTGAGAATTTGGAGTTAGTGTTCATCAATTTGGAGAAAAAGATGAAGATGAATACCTTTTTTTTATCAAATATTAGATTACCGAAAATATCCCTAGCCACATCAGTATTTTTAACAAAGTCATGAAAAAATCCTCATTTTGCTAACGTTTCATACCACAAGGGTGTTTTTAAAAAAAATTTCACAAAAATGTTTTCGAAATTGAATGAAACCACATGAGTATTTTTTAAGTTCACCCTAATTTTAAAACATCACCATTGAGAAACTGTATGTAGGTTTCAAAATTACCTCAAGAATCCAATTAATGTATTTGCTATTATTTACATGTTGATTCACATCAAGATAATTCCATCAGGTTCGCAATTCACTAGAAAAAAAATAAAGGTCAGTCGATCCACATGGCACAAAGTTCAGAAATTTATAAAAGTTGAGTCAAATTAACAAAACAGCAATGTTATCAATACCGGATCAAGCCTCATACCGGTGAAACTAATGGTACGCTGATATTATTGATATGGTTGGTGGTTTTACCGATTTTTTTATTTTTTAAAGAATATATATTATTTATGATTTTCAGTGGCTACTGCAATGCTTTTTAGACCTTTTGCAGTGCTTTTGCGTGTTGTAGAGGGGCTGCGTGTTGTGGAGGGATTTTGGAAAAGAATATACATTATTTAGGTTTCTAGTGACTATTGCAACACTCTTCTGGGTTTTAGCAACTCTTTTGTAGGTCTTTAGCAACACTTTCTGAGTTTTTAACAACGCTTTTATTGATTACCAGAAGGATTTTGGGAAAACCGGGTTTGAAGGTATGTCGGTACGCCAGTTTACCGATTTTTTCAGTTCAGCCCTGTTTTTTTCCAGTTTTTTTACTAAAATCGGCTTTTAAGTATACCGTACTGTAGTCATGACTGGTTTACGGTAGAACCAGTCAAACCAGCCGGTACAGAATTGCAAAACTGGTTATGGACTAATTTACTTAACCAAACACTATATGCTAAACCTAATGGCCTCCCAATGTACTTGTCTCCTATAGCAAGGTCGGATTAACGAAGACTTGTGTTGGGACTAATTTGTTTAACCAAACACTGTAATTCGGGGTGTTTAAAAATCGAACCGAAATAACCTAACGAATCGATGAAAATTGGTTTGTTCGGTCTTTGGTTCTAACAGTTCGGTGTCGGTTATAAATTTTGTAGATTTTTTATTAAACCAACTGGTTTGGTTTTAGTTGGGAAAAACTGATATAACCGAACCAACCGATTAATACAAATATCTCTTAAAAATATTATATTTGAACTTTAGAGTATTTTTAGTAGATAGTGGATTCTAGGATTATGTGGCATGTGGAATAGACACCCACATTGATAACATGTCGATGATTTTGAAAATAGATAATATATTTCAAGAAACTAGTTACAATAGATTGTCCATTTCATAGTGGATTGCATTTGGAAAAAAATTAATTATTTACTAAATTATCTCTTTCACAACTAACCAATATTTAAATTTTAAATTAAGCATTAAAATATTAATAAAGTTGACGACTTGACAACTAACCAATATTTAAATTTTAAATTAAGCATTAAAACATTAATAAAATTGATGACTTGACTTTCTATTTGATTTTCTACATGTAGAAGATTAAATAGACAATGTTCAACATTTATGGTGCCACATTATATAGGATAGAGAAAATAAAAGAGTGTAGAACTATTTTTTACTTAATTATCTATTTTTTCCTATGTATCAAAACTATTATTAGAATAGACAAACTACTAAAAATGCTCGTAGAATATCTCATCTACAAAATTATTATCACTATTTATCATTCTGTGAAAGCTATTATTTTTTTTATTGCTTTTTTAGCTTGATTTTTTTTTATAAACCATATACGAATTCTTAGAAGCAGTAATTTTACATCATTATATCATTAATTTAATTATTTCAACTTTAAATTATAGCCATTCTATTATAATTTATTAAAAATATTTAAAACAAGAAAATAAAAGGCAAACAAAACAAATAATTCGGTTAAATGAATCGGATTCAAATCTAATATCTTTAAATTGGTGTCCCCTTTTATGCCCTCCATTTAAATATTGACACGTGTCTGTCTTTATTATTATTTTATTATTTTTTAATTTATCTCTCCTATAAATATAACACATGTCAAATGATGAATGGAGGGACATGGAAGGGGACACCAATTTGAGGACAGCAAATTTGAATCCAAATGAATCGAATCAACTGAATCAAATATTTCGATTCGGTTATTAATTTACTTCGATTCCATTTCGATTTCTATTTTTTAATCTATTTGATTTTCGGTGTATTCAATTCAATTCGATTATTCAACCGAACCAATCGATGAACACTCCTAAGTAATTATAATTTTTTTTACTATAAACCTTAAATCCTTGTTTTTACTTAGTAGATGACATCAACCCTAAAACTTGTGGAGAAATCCTTGCCGCACATCCCACGTTCTCCCTTTATTTATTTATTTTTTTTGTCTCTCAGCCTCCAAACATCGCCGCTTCCACTATAGTAATTAGGTGATTTCCATAAATTAATACTTTTTCTTTCCAAATTTTAGTCTTTTATTAGGCGATCTCCATAGTTCTATCTCGTTTCTTATTTCCTTCTGCAGCAATTTAGTGATTTTTTGGGTTTTTTCCTTTGTGCTTACTTCTCCGTTTGTTTGTATTGTCAACCAAATTCCATATCTTACTCTTGAAGCTACATATACGGATCTGATGTATATGTAGCAGTGAATCAAAATTTATTGTGAGAAGCTCATGCATATGTCTCAAATCTCATCGATACATATATGAATTTGAGTCATGTTCTACGTGGCTTTTGAAAATTATGTTGTGATGAGGAACCCATTATGGCCAGGATGGGGCTTGGTTAGAGGGAGATATGATAGAGTGCTATTAACATTATTTGGGAAACAATTTGATGTATTTGGATGTCTAAACTACGAGGATAAAGCAGTTACCATGAAATTTGGCGTGAGTGGTGTAGGAATAAAATGTAGAACGGCGATGGGCCTCAAGTGTTCGTTTCAAATTTTAGATTGCAGTGTCATTGATGGTATCAAATTTGTTTTAGTTGTTATATCTCGATCTTCTATTTTATAGCATATTCTTAAATAATAGTAGGGTTTTATTTACAATTTTTTTGTCTTTTGTAAAGTTACTCATCTTCTTCAACATTTTTATTTTTTTTTTGCAGATAAACCTTTTGTATCTTCTTACCTTTATATTTTTCATTCTAGTTTGTCTTTCTTCTTCTTCAAGAATCACCGTATAAACCGAAACAGAAGGCAAGACAAAAATGATGATTTTTAAAGTTGATCAAATTCCATGACTACTTTTAGAATCAAAAAAAAAATTCAGATATCAAACTATTCCAAAGCAAAAGGTAGGGAAAAAATCCCATAACTGTTATGTATGCAATTTTGAAGATCACATCCACAGATTACAAAGACTTCTCAACAGTCAACAATCCCAAAGTGTTCTTCTCTTTCAGATATTAATCGCAAGCCCAAAAGCAACTCCTCACAATCTGACAAATCAAGCGTCATTATGTTAATGTATGCACCAAAATCACAACCAATTAACAGAAAAATGAAACAGGAATTAGCATTTATCGGATTGAAATCGGGAAACTAGTATGGGCTCTCACCTTCGATTGATTGTGGAAGAGAGAGATATTACCAGTTATGGAGAGAAGGTTGCATGTGCTTTCTTGAGGTTAGGGGAAAGATAATATGGACATGAAAAAGAATCAACCAGTGCACAACAATTGATTTTTTATAAATTGTGGTAAAGGTTTGATCTAGTGGTTGAACCTTGATCCTAGAGGTCACAGGTCCAAGTCCACATACAGACAAGGTGGGATGAAGTTTTTCTTTGTTATTATTGTAAGCCCAATAAGGCAATTTTTTTTAGAGAATTGATTCTTTATAAATTGAGAAGTTGATATTTTAGTTTGGGGCGTCTCCATCTAGTGGCGGTGCCAGGACGTGAGTTGGGGTGGGGCTACCAGGTCGTGAGCGGCGACCGTAAATTTTAGAAAAAAATTCTATTCGACAATAATTAAATAAAAATGCAAAGAAAATATCAATAACATGGATTAACGCCCTAAATAATGCTTGTGGCATAAATAAGAACACATGTAATGTCTATTTAGGGAAAAAAATACATATAAGGCATGATTAACCGGACACAAAAACACTGCTACAGTAGAACGTTTCTAGTTTGCACTAAAAACGCTGCTAGCGGATACCACATTTTGGGTGGTAAAAAATGCTATACTGTAGCAGCGTTTTTGACCACCCAAAAGATGATCCACACGCATGGTGAGGGAACCAAAATATTCCCTCACCATGCCATATATAAAAAAAATTAATTTTTTTTAAAAAATAAAGCTGCATGGCAATTACAATCGGCTAAAATTAATTCTAACACCATCTCATATTATAAATCTTACTAATCCCCCACTTACAGGTAAAATATACAATCACAAAATTATATTCTTCAAGCACTTCATTGCCATATTTTCATAATCAAATATACATTAAATATATTCTACTTTACTAGACATAAGTAAACTTTTAAGATTATTCACTTTTTGTTGTTAATTTAATCTACAAATGTTTTAGACCAAATAATAAAATAAGCTACTTATTTTAACAAAAAAAATGAAGTATTATTGTCTTGAAAATAATAGTTAAATAGTACTCTACAAGTTATTTATGGCATAAACCATTGTCATTACCAAAAAAAATGTCATAAAACATTGTAGTGAAAAATTTATAAAATACAAAAATAAGGTGATGCTATGTGTTGTGTAAAAAAATTAGGTCACATAACAAATCATGAAAAAATGTCATATTTATTATAGAGATTGTAGTAGTACATAAGGCAAATCAAAAGAGATTTTGAAATTATAACTTAATTAAGATGGTAACCACGTACATTTGCCTTAATTTTGAGCGATTTCCTCAACAATACAACAAATAGAAAAAAAAAAGCACTGATTAGTGTTGTAATGTTAACATTATTAGGAAAATTAAAAAAAAACACAAATAAACACAAAAACTTACCTTTAAAAGGAGTAGAAAAAAGAACACATTTGAATGAGAGGAGAGCAGAAGAACTGAAAAATAGAGATGTGAAGGGGGTGAAAATGCATGTATATATTGGGAGAAGTGGTAGATGAGTTGCAATAACTCAGCAATTTTTTTGAATGTTGAGTTATTGCAACTCTGTGTCTCGTCTTACAAGACGAGACAACATAGGCTGCATGGCTTGTTAGAGCGCGCCATGCAGTTTTATTTTTTTTTAAAAAATTTAATTTTTTTTATATACGGCATGGTGGGGGAATATTTTGGTTCCCTCAACAAGCGTGTGGACCGCCTTTTGGGTGGTAAAAAATGCTGCTACAGTACAGCATTTTTTACCACCCAAAATGTGGTCCCGGCCACTCTTCTAGCAGCAATTTTAGTCATTAAAAACGCTGTATTGTAGTAGCATTTTTGCGTCCGGTTAAACAGACCTAATACGTGTCTTTTTCCCTAACTAGACATTACATGTGTTCTTATTTATGCGACAAGCATTATTTATTTAGGACGTTAATCCTCAATAACATCAATTTAATTTAATTCATTAAAATACAAAAAGTTATTAATAACTTAATTCTTAAAAATAATAAACACGATATAGTTCGTAAATTGAAACAAAACTCTAAATTCATAATTTAATTTCCTTTAATAAAACTAATTCCAATTCAATTTAATTTTATAAACCTATTAAAAATTTCCAAAAAAATTAATTTAATTTAACCAAAGAAAAAATTGAATTTGAAATTGCTAAGAAAAATACATAAAAAAACTAAAAGAGAAAATAATGCAAATGACCATTTTAAGAAATCTAGCCCCACATAAAAGACCAAGTCATTTGAAGGTGGGTCTAACAACTACAAGCCCTAGCCCATTACACTTATCTTCTTCATTCTATTACGGCAAGTCTGCAACAAAGCTTTGAAGTTCAGGGTGGGGCTAATAGCAGCAGGAAGGGACGATTCCGGCGACTAGGGTGGGGCTTCAGCCCCACTCCACCTCTCCCTGCCACTGCCCCTGTCTTCAACCCCACGTTATAAGTAGCGTTGGAGTTAGAATTTGGCTCCAACTGAGCACCAGTTGGCGTATTTACAGTGTCACGCCAACAATTGGTTTTTTAGTTTGATCTTGTTTTTATATTTTTTTCTTTTATAAGATAAATAAAATTATGTGACTTTATTTTTTATCGATATTTATTTTAAATAATTATAAAAATAATACTAGTATATATTTTGTATAATTGTGATTTTATAGTTGTGGGTTTATAATTTTGTGTTTGCAATTGTAGTATATGTTAAAAGGAATATAATAATAACAGTTAGGTAGAAAGTAATAAGATAATACTGTATTGTAGTTTGGTGTAAAAATTTGGAGTGAATGGTTAGAGATAACGACACCAAATTATAGAGAAAAGTAGAACTTAGTGAAAAATCAAAGGTGAAAAATTGCAGAATATGGCCTCCAGAGGGAAAAGAAAGTTGAAGAAGATAAGGAAAGTAGAGGAACACAAAATGGTTACAGGTGAGATTTTACCTATTTCATATAAGTCAAATGGTTAAACATCAATTTTTACTATCACGTTATTAAAATTCTAAATTCATCAATGGCCATCCCCACTAATATTCATGGAGAACTAATGCTCCGTTTTTATCTTCTAAAAGTTGAATTGAATTGAACTGAGTTAAATTTATTTTAATGTAAATATATAACTACACATAGCTAAATTAAATTAAACTGTACTAAACTGAACTGAACTACACTAAATTATACTGAACTGAATTGAACTACATTAAATTAAAATCCAAAAGAAAAGGGCCTTAACCTATTCAACTATTTGGCATGATAATAATTAATAAATATTGATGAAAAAAGAGGCCGAGAGTGTAACGCCCCCTATAGGTAGCGCCACGGTAACTATACTCACTCAATAAATAACTCTACTCCATTATATAGAGTTCAATACTTATAGATTTAATATGCACAAATACAAATATAGCGTTCCAAACTCCAAATTATTTCCCAATGCTAATTATTCTCCAAATATTTCTCAATACTATCTAGTACATGTCATTATTCTACAAACCATAATATTATATTAAATTACAAATCCACCTCGAGTCTTTCCTTATTTGCTCTTTAAGCTGATCCACCTGTACCACTTTGGTCCAAGCTATCTACAAGTTCTCCACCTACGTGTAGAAAAAAAACTACACGCTAAGCAATTTGCTTAGTGGTGTCCATTAAAAAAATACAATAACTTTGAATATTTTTAAAATAGAAACAAAGCATATTTATAAGTCAAAAACAAATTAACCAACTTTATGGAACCAAGTCACAAAACTTCTATAGTAATCCTTTCAAAGTACAATCAAATTTGTATCCAATTTTTCCAAACACTTTAACCATATATTGCCCAAAGTAAACAAGTCCTGAATAACGGTAAAATGGATACGGGAGCGGACAAGCCCGAAGCCAAAGCTTCAAAATCAATATATCGGTCAAGCCCGAAGCCGAAGCTTCAAAAATCAATATATCGGTCAAGCCCGAAGCCGAAGCTTCAAAAATCAATATATCGGTCAAGCCCGAAGCCGAAGCTTCAAAAATCAATATATCGGTCAAGCCTGAAGCCGAAGCTTCAATATCAATATATATATATCATAATATCGGCCAAAGCCCGAAGCCAAAGCTTCAATCGTTTGTACAGTACTGTACCCCCCTTTATTGGCGCCAATCTACCCTGACCCGTATTCTACTCGTTTAATAAGGGCAATAAATCAAAGTAACATCTTAAAAATTCCAGTATAAACCATCAATCATAATTCAACATAACTTCAGTAATTAAGAAATCCAAATCCCAAATTTGTAAGCATCAAACTTCAATTAAAACTCAATAAAATCAATATTATACTTTCCAGAATTTTTCCAGGTTTCGTAACCTGACTTCCCCTGCATGTTTCACTATCAAAACATCATCCAATCAAAGAACTTTCTTCTAAACATAATTAGACACATGTCTTAGCTTTCCAAATCCACCAGAATCACAGAAATCCAAATTTTATAACCAAAGTTATGATCAAAATACTAAACAGTGTACAAAGCTGAGATTTTCCGAAAACAGATTTCGTGACTCAACTTCAAACGAAAATTTCACATTGAAAACGGATGAAATTCAACAAGGTTCCTTCTGAACATATATTCCTTACTTTCTGTAGATATCAATAGAATCAAGAATCGTTCAAATCGGATTTATACAACGAGAGAAAACATTAAAACAAAACAGGTATACAATCTAGAAAATTTTCCCGAAAAACCGAGAAATCGAAATTCGGGACACAAACCTTTTTCTATGCTCTTTCTAGCTCTCTTCTACCCCTTTTGCCTTTGATTTACTTGCAATAGCTTCCTCTACAACAGCCATATATAATTCTATCAAGATATTGCATAAATAAACTTCCTAATACCATAAATATGCTTAATCTACCATGAATTCTACTAATTAAGCTTTAATTTCACCAAAAATCACTCACCTCAAATTCGGGTTACTATTCATCCGAACCTTAATTTCTGAAATCCTCCTCTTCTACTCTTGATTGACTGAAATTGATGATGATAGAGGGCTTAAGGATCGATTTCTAACAAGAATTCGAAGTTGAATCGAAGAAATCGAAAGTTTTTGGATTAGGGAGAATTTTGTTAAGGGAGAGATGTAAAGTGTAGAAGAAGAAGAGAAGATGTTGTATGTATTGATTTTTTTTTTCAATTTCCAATAATGCCCCTGATCAAATAATTAAATGTCCATTTCATCCCTCTTACTTAATTAGCTCTTATTTCCTCATGCCTTATATCCAATAACAATAATAACAATAAAAATAATTTTTATGATATTTTAATACCATAGTAATTTATTATAAGTAAATTTTGAAAATTTCGATTCGTTACAGAGAGAATTTGGGAAGCTTTTAACATGAAAAGTAACAAATATATTGTTTCGAAAGCTGAAACTACTTACGAAAAAACAATGTCATCCACTCTCTTAAAATAATTAGGAGAAAACTAAGTTTTTTTGTTTGTTAATGATGTGATGTAATAATGCTATTTGATAGCTGGCAAAGAAGGCATGAAAATGAAATGCCAAATACATCTCCCTAAAGTTTGGAAAGCTTTATGAAGTCCTTCAAACTTTCAATACAATATGCATGAAAATGAAACGCCAATATGCATAAGCAGCTTATGAATCAACGTCAAGATATACTTCATTTCCTTGATTTTGAGCTTTTCGTAAGTTAAAAATATCTCTTTTAAAAAAATAAAACTGAATATATGCGCTTATATTACATACAAAGAAAAACCTCACCTCTAGTGTGACTCGAACTTAAGACCTTTAAAAGTCACAGCTTTAGTCTTAACTACAAAGCTAAACCATCCACCACAAAAAATGACTTATAAGCAGTAATTTTGAAAACATCACCATTGCAAAACACACTGTAGCATGAATGTAGGATGCAAAATTACCTCAAAAACCCAATTAATGTATTTGATATTATTCGCATGGAGACAATTCCATCATGGTTGCAATTCACTTAGAAAAATAATTATAAGGTCACTAAAACTCGTACATGGCACAAAGTACATTAATTTATAAAAGTTGAGTTACTTAACCAAACACTAAAATGCCAACACTGTCTAATGGCCTCCTAAACCAAACATATAACTACAACTTTGTAAACTTGAATGGTCAAATGCATCAAGAACTTGGTGTTGGGGTTCTAGCCCAAATTCATGCATTTAATGGTTCATGCGTTTGTCATAATTAAAGATGCATGCACTTGTGGAAGACTAAGAGTCTTGTGTAGAAGACGAAGAGTCTTGGCATGGAATTCGAGGAGTCTTGGCTTATTCACCAAGATTTGAAGGTCTATTTAAAGCCCTTTTGTGGCTGATGTTGAAGCATTCGTAAATAACCAATTCATGAGAAAAGAAGTAAGAGAGTGAAAAGTGAGATTAAAGGAGTGTTGCGCACAGCTTACTTATCGGATGATCGCCGGAGTTCTAGCCGTTGGATTACAGTGAAATTTGGTCAAAGTGTTCTTGACATCCTTGTCTAAAGACTGACCGTTGGGTTTGTTTACAGGTGTTTCCGAGATTATTCTGTTCGTGGGCAGATGGTCTGTTTTGCTCATTTCGGTGTTTTCTGACTTGTTCTCTTCTTGTTCTCATTTAATGATAGACGTTGGGGAAGTAAACTCTTGTAAGACTTTGTTGAGTTCTTTTTCCTCAACTTATCAATAAAATCAGTAGGGATAGACTCCATTATTGGTCCCGTGGTTTTACTCTTCACATCGGAGAGGTTTCTACGTAAAAACTTTGGTGTTGTGTGGTTTGTTTATTTTCTTTGCATATTTGGTTGATTCTAGTCGACTCTTGTTGACTCTAGTCGACTTTAGTTGATTCTTGTCGTTGTTGCTATTCCGCACTCTTACAACTGCGACTTAAGGGGCCATGTGCTCAACACTTGGCACGAAAAGTCGGATGTCATCTTGAACTTTCAAAAGTTCCCACCAACCCCTTGACTTTGGCAAAAGTGCACCAGTTTGCCCCCCCTCAATGCCACATATGTCAGATTCTGGCTGGCTTGATTTTTCAAAAATGTCATTTTTCTGATTTCTCTTTTTCCAATCAGAAGCTAACACGTGGCAATGGGAGGACAAACTAATACTTTAACCAAGTTCAATGGACTAGTTAAAATTTTTAAAAGTTTAAAATGACATCTAAATTTTTTTGCCAAGTTCAAAGCCCAAATGATGCATATGACCATCCTAATTCCTTAATTTTACTTAGTGGATGACATCAGCCCTACAAATTAATATGTGTTTTTTTAGCTCTCAGCCGCCAACATGGCCGCTTCCACTATCTAATTTTCAATTACTTATTAATCCTTTTCTTTCCATACTTTAGTCTTTTACATTAGTCCTCCATCTGTATCAGGCGATCTCCATATTTATATTTCTTTTCTTATTATCTTTTGCAGCAATTTAATTATTTTTAGGATATTTTTAGTGAGTCAAAATTTATTGTGAGAACCTCATGCATATGTCCCAAGTCTCAGTGACACAAATATAAAAAAAAAATCAGGTTCGGCCTGGCTTTTGAAAATCATGCTATGAGGAACAAAATATGGCCGTAATGGCGCTTGAAGCTAGTGGTTAGAGGGAGATCTAGCAGAGGGCTATCAATATTATTCGGGAAACAATTTGATGTATTTGGATGTCTAATCTATGAGGCTAGAACAGTTACAATGAAATTTGGCATGAATTGCGTGGTGAAGCCGCCTCCCAAATCCTATTAGACCCTGAATTGAGCTGCAAGTTCCTGCTAGACCCTATCTCATGCAGCTCTATATATTATTGCCAAACAGCTAAGCTAAGGGGCGGTCCCATTAAGTGGAACTAGGGTTTATGGATCCTATAGATTTCTAATAAATAGTACTATATCATGCCTAATTAAATATATGAATACCATGAAAATATTTAAACGGATCCCCTATAATAATTAACTTTTATTAAAAGATCATAAAATTTTTTGTTGAAGAATACAATGAATTCTAACAACGAGATTCAATAAATTCTAATATTTCTTTTGCTAATTTCTAACTTTTTACATTTATCATCTTTTATTTACTAACTAGTATTAACCAAAGTTGTCAAATCCAGATTCGAATCGGGATTCGAAATCCAAATTTTTAGAATCGTGAATCGAATCATAAGATTCGGTTCAAGTTTGTGAAATTACAAAATTAAATATTTTACATGTAAACCTTTACGTATTAATAATTATTTTTTGTCGGAAAATGCAATCTAGTATAGAAGATCTAATCAAGTGACAGGTATTTGAAATTTAAATATACATATAATCATAATAAAACCCATTCACATATCTTATAAAGCTAAATTAATTAAATAAAATTTACAAACTTAGGTTTAATAATTAAAAAATTAAGTAATAATTATATTATATCAATTTTATAGTATATTACACTTTTCATTTACTAGTAGATAGCATATTTAAAAACTGTAGTAATAAATTTACATAGAAAATTGATGTTAACAATATAATTTATTAAAAAAAACTCATTAAAATAAAGAGATAGTGGGAGACGTGTGTGGATGGATGAGTTTGTTAGGCACAGTTAATTAATTTTTGTTGTAAATGGTAGTATCGAGCCACTCAAAATTAAAAAGGGCACAACATCCAATTTTCTAATTGAAAACAAATAGGAATAAGGTTGTCTTCTTCAACCTCATTATTCTGGCAAGTTTGGTTTCAAAATAGGAGGAAAGGTCTATAATGGAAGATTGCAGCAGGTAGATGGGGCTTGAGTTCTAATCATCTTCAAGAATATGCTCTTAATCTTACACCTCATCATTTACTTCTTTTGTTTTTCAGTTTTGTCATGAATCGGCAAAATCGGTGGAAACGGCCGATTCATGTGAGTCATCACTGATTCGTACGATTCACAACCGATTCAGGATGCATTTCGATTCACCCCATAGATACGAATCTATTTTGGGGTGAATCAAATCGAATCATACGATTCATATCGCAAATCGTACAATTTTGATAGCTATGGTAATAACTTTTACTCAATGAGCAAAACTACAAAATAGTTTTATTGTCTTAATATTACTGATATGAATGTTTATTTACATATGTTTATATTTGTATATTAATGTCTAACTTAAATACTTATTGAGTTTTCGCATATTTGGTACCTAACACTATCCAATAATCGCTTATTTAGTCCATGAGCTATTAGATTTTATTACATTAGGTGTCCATCTATCGAATTCGCTAAACATTCACTTGTCTATTATCAATTGTCCGCTAAGTTGACATACTAAAACTGGACAAGTCAGACAACAAAGCAATTTTAATAGGAGAGACACTAAAAATATTTGGTTCTTAAAAATAACTAAAAAAAATTTAAGTTATTAATATTTGGACCCCATAAGAAAAAATTTCTAGATTTGCCACTGTCTTTAAATGGTCTGATCATCTATATGCTACCACGGTATCATGGTTGGAGAGCTCCTCTTACCCATATAAAGATTGCTCTGCATTGGTTTTGAACAAGTGCAAGGAGAAGCTGAAGAAAATTCATTGTTCTGACTGCAAGAGATATTTCGGCTTTCAATGCAAAGGATATGACCGCGATGAAAGTGGACAGATGAAAACGACGATCACACTACTGCAATGAAAGCCGACAGTTTATGAATTCATTTCATTTCTAAAACATATACGCCATCTCCAAGTGCAATTTCTTTAGCCTCTTGCAATTATTGATCCTATACCATCACACTACTTTTTACCCTCAGATGCAAAACAAAAATTCAGTCAAAGAAATTGTACAGAAAATTACTAATTAATATTATTTGGGAAAAAATTTGATGTATTTGGATGTCTAATTTTGAGGATAAAACAGTTACAATGAAATTTGGCATGAATTGCAAGGTGAAACCACCGGAATTCTTTTATACGGGACCGTATATTTAATACCCCTCTCATTGAATATTTGATACATATGCAGTTTATATATTATAATAATAAAAACTGCATACATATCAAGCATACATATCCGGTCCTGTATAAATCTTACCGAAACCATCGTCCCAAATCCCTCTCGAGTCAATTTTTTTCATCCCGATACCCAATATCATTTGAATGCCAATATACCCCTTCATCTACACTTTTCATACATTAACCCCCACCAATTTGAAGCTCCACCCTTTAAACAATAACAATTTCACCTATGGTATGTAAACATATTTCAACTTCAAACTGTTGGGAACTGACAGTCAGATTGAACATGCATAAGAGGTATGACGGAAATTTAAAATTTTTTCCTTGCCCCCAAGAACTCCTATTAGTTGCATATAAATTAAATAAAGTCTTAACTAAATAATTCTCTACCTAGGTTAGCATGCTAAAGGACTAGGCATACCATAATTTCAAATTATATCCTATCACATTTATTTTATACTAAGCATGTTATAACTCTAAGCTATAACCTAAGCAGCAAAATAACCTAAGCATGTAAAATAACCTAAGCATAATTATTAAGTCTAAAAATACTTAAAGAAAAAGACTTAATAATTAAAAGAGAAAGAAAAGGAACTTAACAGTTGAAGCGTGATTTTGCAAAACCTTCTTGCACAAGCCTCCAATCATAGGATAGCCTCTATCAATATACACACGAACCCCACCAACCAAAACCTCCCCGGGAGGAAGAACTAAGAAGCCTCGAATAGTTGCTAGACCACTCTAGAAGCCTCACCCAAAAATATAAACTAGAGGTGCCCGAATAAATTCAGGCTCCTAAAAAATAACTTGCTCAATTATCCGAGAGATTAATTATCTCTCTTAGGATTTATGCTTTGAGCTTGATACATTTTGAAAAAAAAGGGGACAGCCTATATATATAGGCTTGGGAGAGCAAAAATGCTCCCCCTTCAGGCGATGTGGGATGGAAGTAATTACTCCTATCCCATACGGGTCATACACGCGGATCCAAAGGATCCGCGTGATGACCCGTAGCAAGGGAGGCTTTGCCTTGCTTACGGGCTGGGCCTTACGGCCCATGCCGTGAGCCTAGTCCGCAGCGCATCCAATATGGGCTGCGCATGTGCAGCCCATTTTCATGGGCTACCGCGAGCAATGCCTTGCTCGCATACCTTTCGGTATACTTCCTCGCACTCGAGCCTGTATAAAATACTTTTGTACTCTCGGTCCAATTAAACTCGTCAATACAAAATTCCCCTTTTAATCCCTTTTCAAATATTTATTTTCTGACCCTAATAAATTAGTCACCAGTCAAAAATAAATTTCTTGGTCCAACCAAAATTGAACAAATCAATTATAATTTATTTCTGACTCTAATTAATTAGTTATCGGTCAAAATAAATACCTTGGTCTATCCAAAATTGATCTAATCAATTTTAACCAATCAAATAATAATCCAATTATTATTTATGTTATATTTTCATAATAGAATAAATCTATTAGTTCTTTACTTAGTCCGATGAAGGTCCAATGTGTGTGCCCTTATAGGATCCCGAAGTATTGAGCTGTTAAGGCTTAACCAACCCTCGTTCTAATGGAACCATTGGCTCGATGCTCTAGACCGTGAATAGAACGCGATTACCTTAAACGACTGTAGTACGCCTCTAGTAAGGGTCTACCATCCCCCATTACTCGGAACGTCATTTATGCTTATGACTTAATCCCGGTTAATGCAATAGTTATCCAGTGCGATAAATTCCTTCCATTCTTTAATATTAGTACCATCTGGTTTATAGGGTTCGGTTAAAGTGTTAACCCACTAATAGCGAAGTTGCTCCAAGCTATCCCGGTTATTGACTTGTTACTGAAGTATATTGCTTTTTACCATAGTGTGTTTGACTAGAAACCATTTCTATCAAACATATACTCTGATCAGAGGTTTATGGCAATCATCACTCCAACAAGTGGCCAGGTACAACTCCTTAATATATCCAGAGCGATGGATTCTTTTCGACTACTCAGCTTACCAACATGATGTCATCATATATCCGTAATCACCCGTAGCATCTTAAATAAATTAGTGTATAGTAATAACCCAAAGTATAGCAATAGTACCTCACAAGGCAACTAGCATCTCAAGTATGAGGATATTCGCAAAGCTTATTGCATGAAGATAAACACTAACACATTGATATTTATACAAGTGTTTATCTTGCTGCGGTCTCCAATATATCTGCCAGATATATCCATGTGTTAAGCTTAAGGCACCACCTTCAGTTTTTAGGAGATTAACTGCTTGGACCCTTTCCAAGAAAGTTGACCACATGCTAGTCTTTCCGTTTCATCAATATCCTTTCTTGATGAAATTATGACTAGGGGTAGTTTAGACATAGTCATAATTGCACATGAAGCAGGTTCCACCAAATATAGTCCAACTATAATTTCTTTGACTTCATGCTATGATATACATCAATGAATATATTTTAACCAACTATAATATATATATATATAGAAACACATTGATATAAACAAAAGAACAAATGCCTTTATTGATTAAATAAATTATTCGTACTATTACATAATTAAGATATATCGCCCTAATTATACATCATATCCAACACAAACAACCAATTCTCAATAAAATTTTCAAACTTCTACGGCAAGGTCCAATTTAATGAAACAACATCAAAATTTCAAGTCAAATTTGGAAGGAGAAGAAATGTTTGGACAAGAGGTTGCTTTTGTAAAAGTAGTGAAATCAAATGTCTTTGTTCGACATAAGGTTTTTTCTACTTGTGAATTTATTTTTTCCTTACTATTGAATGAAATTTCATGGCACTAATCAAATAGTAACGAAGGGTGAAAAAATTTTAACTTTAAAAAAGCAAGGTAACCATTATAACATTCACCACATTTCAAACGATAAATACTCGTTTACAAATTATAGAAAACATAGTATTTATTTTTTTGTAGAATTTTATCACTATAAAAAGGCCCATGATTAAGGTGAAATTTTTTACATGCGTACAATACATTAACAAATTTCCATTTACATCTTATTTTAGTTTGTTATTACATAGTAATAAATAAATAATTCCTTTTGAGTTATTAAGGAATGGTCAACTGTCGTTGACCATTGACCTTTGATGCAACAATACTTTCTGTAATGCCTCATCAATCTCTCATTGCGAACAGGGGCTTCTTATGGTGCAAGGTGTCAAAATTATTGCCATATCTCGGTTTCCATATGGTGCGTCCTCCGACGATTTCCGGTCCGTTTTCAAGACGCAACAAGTGCTCCATTTCTACTAGCTGGTTCATGTCGTTAGCAAACTCCGGATTCGTAACAACTTTTGATAGAGATTGCAATTCGTCATCAACGTTACACTCCCTTCGGAACTTTAAACTTACAGCTGAGAGCTGGTGATTCTTCATCAATGATCGAGGAATGCTCTGAAAAATCAATCATCCATTCTAATTTAGATATCTTGATAATATTTGGTTTCTTTGCAAGTGAAGGAAAAATGACTAGAAAATATTTAATGTGTTTTTCTCCCTTCTAATAAGCTAGTTAAAACAATTTATAAGCAGTTTTATGAAATATTCATGATAACTGGGTTTTTTACTCAAAAGTTGTAGATTGATTTTTGTAGCTTATTTTCAATAAATACGTAAGGTATGACCAAGTAAACGGTAAATACATTTTCATTTCATTTTATACACTAAACAATCACTCGTATCTCCATATCAATATATATTCATTAGCTTCTACAACGTGTAAACTCCTTATTTGTCATTTTACTAAACATTTTAACTATATTGGTAGCTTATAAGTTAAATATAGTGTATAAACAAGTTAAAAAGCACCCCCATAGTATGTAGGGTGTAAAATATACCTCAAGTATCCAGTTAATGTATTTGGTATTATTCACATGTTGATTCACATCAAGGTCATTCCATCCTGGCTGCAATTCAATTAGAAAAAAAAAATTAAGACCAATCAAAATTGACGGATGGCAAAAAAATTCTAGTAATTGATAAACTTAATTAAAACTGAATTTAACTTTAATTAAGTTTAAAAGTACGAGTCCTTACTTTGAGTCCAGTACGAACAAAATCTGCCGTATGAATATCAAGTTTGGGAAATTTATAAGTATCTTTATCGAGAATAGGTGAACAATGGATTACATGAGGAGCCACCTCTTCTCTAATTTCCCTTGTCATTTTCGATAGCTTTCTTGTCTTTTTATTCATCAATACCGATACACTGCTCGTACATATATAATAAAAGATGTATAAGTTAATTGAATAGTCCAGATATAAAAAATTGTTATAAAATGAAATGAAATAAACCTGGTTGCTCGAGCTATAATGTGGCCGGTGCTAGTATCACGAATAATCCAGTCGTGACCTAAACCGTTTTGGCCAGCGTGGTACATCCATGTCTCTACTTCAACAACATCAAGCCTATAATAATAATTATATTATTAATTGCAAATTAGCTAATATTTATTTTCTCATCATTTCTTACAAAAAAAAATATTTTTTTAAAGATGCATACCAAGAAGGATATTGGCTTATTTCCACTTGCAAAGAAGAGATGACCCAAATCAAGTCATTTCTACACATTTCTTTAGTTATACCCAAATCTTCTCCATCAGCCAACACTCCCATCATTGTTCCATGGTTAAGTGCAGTGTCCTTCAAATCATAATGTTAAAAAATCATTTAAGTAATTTACAAAGGCGACTGTATTAAATAAAACTGAGCGACATTTAACAAACCTGTAAATAACTCATCAAGGCTGTTAAGGAAATATTGCCATCAAAACCAATGTCAAATGATCTAATCACTAGGTTTTGCCTATAAACAAGACCGCCTTTTACCATCTTCCCAACATTAACCATATCTACTTGATTGTGTTTCACAAAAGTGTTATGTCCTATCGATTTCTTCTCCTCTATTGCAACACCCATGCATGTAAAGTTACCCTTCTTTTTACACAACATTGCCGAATTCTTCCACTTCGATGCCATTACGCTCTTCATTTCGTCTTTCCTTTCAAAGGCACCGACATTTTTGCTCATCATTGTCACTAACCCGCAAGCGCTAGCCATCTTTCTACTAAAAATAATTCTGCAAGAAAAAAAAGAGCGAACCATCGAAAATAGTTTAGTACCGATAATATTGTCGCGTTAAAGTTTTTATTATATGAAAGATTAACTAAATGTGTGATATGATTGATTGAGATATCTTACAATTAATTGGGAGATTAGTGGAGATGATTAAATATTTGGGTGGCTAGTATGAGTTCAATTGCAAACTAGGAGGTGAATTTATAGTATGGTGGAAGTCTTGACTATTCGTTTTATTCCAAACTCACAACTACTTGGAAATTAGGAAACCTTTTATTTTTAAAACCAAAGTACTATTTTCAACTGATAAATTATTAAATTGACCAGTCGTAGATTCTTTATTAGACTGCTTCATTAGATTCAAACAAATATCTTAATTATTTATGGTCTCTCATTCTTGAAAATTGAGAGCATTGGTTTCTAATTCTACGTATGATTTAGTTTGGCGTCTATTGTTTAATTAGACTGCAGATAAATTTACAATTGCACCGGGTGTGAAATTGCACAAGAGCCTTTTCATAGATTACTCAAATCACATGGCATGTTTTAAAGTTTATCCAAAAAAATATTTTTGCTAAATAATTTCACAATTTATCTCTAGACCGTCCTATACTTTTAATGACCAATCTGAAAATTTTTAATTCAAAAGGATAAAATTATATTTGTTGTGACATAATAAAATATTGGGAACACTCTATTTGATAACTTTTTGAAATCACATTTGAAAAGAATTTTTACAGGCATTATTTTACAAAACAATCAAATCACATATCATTTTTTTAAGCTTATCCTTCTAATAACAATGATCAAGTCTTTTTATGTAGAATTTGAATCATCTTTATAAATTCCGTCATTTATATTGAATATGTCGGGGATTGTCAAAAATAAATCGGACCAAAAAATGGCATATAATTCAATTGATTTGGTGTTTAATATGTTCAACTCTACTAATATGTTTGGTCAGTTATCAAACCCGCACTCTTAGTTCCATGGATGAAAAATCAACGTAAAAGAAAATAGGGTTCAATATGAATTGAATTCATGAGTAAAAAGAGAAGAGTCCACTTTTTAGGCGTATGAAATTTCCTTAAATCTCTCTTGGATCAGTTAGATGTACACCTTTGACTCTATTACTTGCCGTTTCAGTTTACCATGTTTTCTTAATGGTTTGTTTCTCTTTTGGTTGGCTGCATTATAAATAATTAAATACGTTCTTTACCTGTTCAAATCTGATCAGTTGAGATTACAAATTTTACGAAATTAACTGAAGTTGGCCGAACTGAACTTATTTCACTATAAATCTATAACTACGTACAGCTGAACTGAACTGAACTTAAATTGAAATGATCTAAACTAAATTAAATTGAATTATAGTCTAAGAGAAGAGGGCCTTCTGAATGAATATTATTAAAAATGGTGATGCTCATAGTCAACAACTAGAATGGACTTTTGATTGTGATGGTACAAAATTGAATGGGTAACATCTATATATCTTTCTCATTGTTTTCCTAAACTAATTTGTAATTCCTCTTAGTTTTGAATATTATTTCTCTTGACTCAAATTTGCGCGGACTTTGATTACAAATTAATTAGTTTTATATAATTCTTGTACATAAGTTAAAAAATGTATAAATGGTAGCTTAGAGGTTTAATCTTTGTAAGTGAATTAAAAAAATAATGTTAAAAAAAGACCCTAAGTTATTACTTTTTCAACTAATAATCACTGTTGTTTCCACCACTTGGAGTTCAAAAACATCTATGTGAACTTAAGTAGGGTTTTTATATGGTTAGTTTTTTTTTATAAAAGTAATAATTATTTTATTATTTTTACTGTTAGATCAAATAATCCATCACTCATCCAACCCGGGAGAAGGGTAAAGTAGTGGTTATATAATCTACAAAATCTGCAATCAACCTACCACATTAAATTGGATAGAAATAAGTAAAATTAATTATGCAACTGATTGTGAGTTTACAATGTCTAGACCAATGTAATGTAAATCACCCCTGAACTTAGCTCAAATGCTCTACTACCCCTTTTACTTTCCAAACTTTTTATTTGCCCTGAACTTGGCAAAATTACATCAATTGGCTCCATGAACACCATGTGTCAACTTCTAATTAGGAGAAAAATCAGGAAAATCACATCCTTGAAAAGTCGAACCAACAAGAATTGACATTTAAGGGGGAATCTTGTACACTTTTACTAAGTTCGTGGAGTTAACATAAACAAGTATAAGTTCATGAGACTCATATGCGACAAATTCAAAGGATAATTGATGAATTTCGCAGATTTAATTTGATAATCGAGGCCACCATGTCTCAAAAACATTGCAAAACGAAGATAAAATCCAAAACTTGCAAACACTTGCTTTAGAAAATCCCTTTTGATTATTTCATGCTGATGTAGAATAATTATATACAAATGTTGAAATATTAGAAGCTTGGGCTTTTCCACAAGTTTTTCCAGCTTTTTTTCAAACAGCTTTTCTAAAAAGCTTCATTTCAAGCTTTTTTCAAAAGCTACTAATTTAATTTTAAAAAAAATAAATCAGACGGTTTTTAAATAATTAGTATGAAAGATCAAATTGTATTGTTCAAAGTCAAAATATGTAATTCTATTAAAAGTTTATAAGAATAACTTATTTTAAAAGCAACTCAGACACCAATGTCAAACTAGCCTTAATAAAGACTTGAAAATCTTATTAACTCATGTTCTATAACTAAAATGTTACTTGTTACCTTACCCTATAAAATTAGGCACTTAATGCATAACATATCCAATCATAGTAAATTAAGGCATTACTTTGGCCTAAAGACCTTTTTGGGCCCTCTGCTATACCTAATTTATCTTTTTGGTCCCTCTGCTATACACGTTACCCATTTGGTCCCTGTGGTATCAATTCCGTTACCTAATTAGTCTTTTGTTTAACGGAACTTTAACTCATATGCCACGTAAGATACACGTGGCAAAAACTTAATTACGTGGCACCTAGTCAATTTGTAATGAAAAAAAATTAAGGGACTAAATTATAAAATATGAAAAGTTAATTTATCATAGTAAAAATCGTCCATCAGCTTTCTAGCAAACTCAAAATATTTTCCAAATCAAACTCTTTTTCAAATTAAACTCTAACAATCCCTAATCTGCATAAATTTTTAAAATCGTTAAGCAAGAGAGAAGAGGAAGTTTGATCGCCACTAAATTGAAAGTTACTTCTCATTATCGTTCTTTCTCAAAGATTTCCGCTTGTATTGTAAGTTTCTGACATTCTCTCAGTTTGTAGTTTTATATTCGTGCTTATTGCATTTGATAAAATTTGAATTTTTATAGTTTATTTCTTCATATAATCATAAATATTTCTTATATGATAATATAAATAATAAAAACCATGGATTCAGTCGTAAATGGTGGTTGTCTAATTTATTTGTATTAGCAAGGAGGAAAAACTTCATTTTATTTTTTTTTGTTTGAAATGGCAAATACAATACAACCAAGGAGGAAACCATCCCCAGCTTTTCAAGACTTGGGTTCGTCCTCTCAAGTGTGGGAAATGAAGAAGACATATACATACTACCTCTTTCTCTTTTATCTTGGTCAAGGAATTTGAAAAATTTTTACATGTTAGGGATTTTCAGAAAGAGATTGAATGAGGGAGGTTAGGGAGTTTTAAATTTGGCTTAAAAAGAGATTGAACGAGAGAGAAGCTGAGTTTTTGTTATTTTATAATTTAGTCCCTTAACTTTTTTTTTCATTACAAATTGACTAGGTGTCCATAATCAAATTTTTGCCACATGTATCTTACATGGCATAGGAGTTAAAGTTCCGTTAACAAAAGAACTAATTAGGTAACAGAATTGATACTACAAGGACCAAATGGGTAACGTGTATAGCAGAGGGACCAAAAGGATAAACTAGGTGTAGCACAGGCCCCAAAAGGCCTTTAGGCCGATTACTTTAATAGGCAATAATTAAAACAACAAAAGCATTACCCCAATACCTAACACAAGTGCAGTGAGCAGGGATCGGGTCTACACAACCTTACCCCTGTAATTACAGGGAGGTTTCCAATAGACCCTAAAGAATTGGCAGTAAATTGGATAACGTGATGCACCAAATAAGAACAATCCAAAATGTATATACTTCCAATAATAAATGTGAAAGACCATTCTTTCCAAATAAAGTCCTAATGCCTCTAGTTTAAAAAAATAAATAAAGGGAATGAATAACTAGAAAATAGACCTCGTAATTTCGTATATTAATACAGATTTTCTCGTATCAAATGAATAAGGTGCTACAGAAATGTAAGGCATTTGGAGTTGGGAATCAAAATACAAAGGCAAAAAGTTCCACCAACCAAAGGATCATAATCCAAAACAAGCAGCAAAATTTGACAAGAGTGATATTGTATGAATCATGTAGCAAAATTTTTCACAATATTATTAGTGTTTATACAAGAAAAAAGAGTTAAATAAAATGGGCAAAAAAGTACAACAAGCTCTGGAGATCAGGTGCTCCACTAGGAGAAATTGTTCTATGCTGACTGGATGCAGGATATCCCCTAACTCCAACAAAAAAGGGCAAGAACCTCAAAAGTATTGGTGAAACACTGTGCCTAGTAGGAACTAACTTAAGGGAAAATCGGATGCCTACAAACTCGAACAAAGTATGTTATACACATTTGCTAATGAATGCATTCAACAAATGGCCTAATTCAGTGTGCAGCATATGAAAATATCATCAGTGTGTACCTCACTGCCACCGTTCGGTTATATGAATAAATAAAGTATAGAGCAGCTTCAGACAATGAGATCCTTGAAAGCCTCCAGCTTTCCATTTGATGCTATGGAATCTGAAATATTACTACCTCCAGGATGGCTTGCACTGCCGTTTTCATGGTTCTTAATCATTTGATTGTACACTGAATTAGGTGTCGCAGAGCTGTACTTCCCCTCGAAGTATGTAGAATAGGGGAAGTTTTGGGCACACTTCAACTTCCACCCTGCATTAAAAAAAATTATGAGCGAAAAATCTCTTTAAAAAAATGCTATTACCTTCGTTTTTTAGTAAGTGTCACTTTCGGATATGAGAAATTTTTTTAAAGAAGTCACTTTTCGGATTACAATGCAATTTTACCAATCTCTTTCCCCTTTTGCCCTCCTTTACTCCTTTATTGTAAAAAGTGAAAAAATTTGAAGAGTTCGCTTTAAGGGTATAATAGTATTTTTATTGCCCTATTTAATGTAGCATTGGTATGTGAGAAAGTGCCAAAAGTGACACTTATTTAGAAACGGAGTTTTTTTTATTTTTCTCTCTAACAAGAAGCTGATACGTGGTATAGAGGGGCCAAACCGGTGCGCTTTTTGCATGTTCAGGGGGTTGTTTTGGTAAGAGTATGCACACATATTCGTACGAAAACCTTGTAATGTTTACTTACAGCTAACTAAAACAATACTACAGATTTTGGCACTTTGACCGGCAATCCCACAAAATAAACATCCATGGATACCTGGGCATGGGCCGGGCTGGGTTCGGGCCGGGCTCAATCGGGCCTAGCTACAAAATAAGTAGCCCAAGCCCGGCCCAACCCATGAAAAACAAAAGTCGGGCTCGGGCCAGGCCTTTATGAAATAATTGAATCCCAAGCCCAGCCCGCGGGTTTACCAATTAATATATATAATTAAAAAATTAAAATATTTTTTAATAAAAAAATTATTATAATTAAATAATTGTAACCAAAATTCTAATATAAGTCACAAAATTGAGTTTTGAAGCTAAATTTTAAAATTTTCAATAATTATTACTAATATAACTAATAAATATATATTTATTTAGTAGTTCGGGCCGGGCGGGCCGGGCTTGGGTTTTAGGACTAAAACCAAGCCCATCCCATACTTTCGTCGGGCCTCTTCGGGTTCGGGCCGTGCCGGGTGTAACCTCCAATTAGTTTGTCCAAACCCGGCCCGTTAGAGACGGGCAGGGCGGGTCTCGCAGGCCGGCGGGTTAATGCCCAGGTCTACATGGATATAAGGTTCTTACTTGATGCAGCATCATTGTCAATGAGAGACGTTTGTAGTATTTTATGGATTGAAATGCAATCTTTAAGTCTCCATTCCTTGAGGGGTCCAAGTGCTCCATTTCTGAGAAATGAATGGTCAAAACGAATTAATAAAGATCCATGTTTGGCAAAAAAAAAGGATAGTAACACAAATCGCAGATAAACATTACAAAGGCGCAATGTTGTTGGGTGAATCTTCAATTAATTTCACGGCCTCAGATTTCTTGTCCGGTTCTAAAAGACATTGCATTTCTGCAGCTGCAGCTCTATGCATCAAGGAATCTGAAGAAAAAAGGCAGTATGACAAACCACAGAAGAACGTAGAAAGCGAAATTGTGAATATATTCTATTTCATTAAAATACCATATAAATATATAACAGAACTTTAGAGGTTACCTTTATATTTTTCAAGGAAAAGCCTGTTCGCTTCAATAAGAGATAACCCATGCAATTGTCTACAAAATGAATAAACAAGTCAACATAATTCAAAAGAGCCACGAAATTATCAAATATTCAGCAGTATAACAGTAAAAGTACACATGCAAGTGCAAGCACTGGTACATGCATATAAGAAAAATAAAAGAAACTTTCAGAGAAAACCTAAATGATGGGCGCTCTGCTTCAAGGACACTCCAAATAAGTTTCTCTGTATCTGTTACTGGAGCAGCCATGGAGTCCACTTTATGGAAAAATCTAATCTGCAACACATGAACTTGCTATTATCAACAGTTAAAAGACCCTGTCATTAGGTACCACACCAATTTTTAAATAATAAATACATAACCTATTCGCGAATGACATTTCAAATTCATTGCAGTAATCGACATATCAGCATATGACTTTAATAACACAGCAATACTTATTTATAAAAAAAGTTGCATACCAAACAACGATGTGAATCTGGGTTTTCGGCATCCAATCTCAGTAACTGCTTCATAGCCTATAAAATAGGTAATAAAATAGAACTCAATATCAAACCTTCTGGTGCAAATTCAATTTCATGAAAGCTAGAAGAACCCAAAATATTATCACAAATTTGCAAATCCTTACATAATATAAGTGTTATTATACACTTAATTATTTGTCACAGTGTAGAAAGTGTACTTTTTAATTTTTTATGACAAAGAGATGCTAGTTCCACAGCTCCAACAGATAACTTATTAATTTAAGAAAGATGAAGTGACACAAATTAAAACATACCTGCAAGGCAAGCAAAATTTTCTGCTTTCTCATATTGACTTCAAATGAAAGCAAGTGAGTCTCCAAGGAATCAGATGAGTTCTTCTGAAGCAGTTTCAAATACTTTGTGGCTTCCAACATTGGATCTTCTACCTGCATAAATTAAGTGCATACTATAATCTATATCACTAAAAATCGAAGAAAATATTTTTTGAACAGCTGTAAGAGCATGAGCAACAACTGAAGTAGGGACTCTAAAGCTCAAGGGGAAACAGAATTAATGAGGCCTTGAACAACCTGCAACAACTTTTCCCCATTTGGATCTGGATCCACAGGTTTGACATGCCGTTTTCCTGATTTTGAGGCTGTACCAGCATTTGATTCTTCATTCTTTTCTTCTGCCTCCTGGAAAAATAAGGTGAAATAAATAAAAGAAAAATTATTCAAGCAGAATAATATTCGAGAAGCCTAACACAGACAAACATACTCTCTTAGCTCGAGCTTCTGCCTTCTTTTGTTTTTGTCGCATCTTCTTTTTCTGTGAAGGAAGCAACTTTGACATTTCATCATCCTCTTCAGTCGCTGACTTTGAGGGAGAATCATACAATCTTATGTAACATCTGTGTACAAAAGTTTTACCCATAAATAAGATAAAACCTCATCAAGTTCAGTGTGGGCAAAGGTGAAGCACAAAACACATCAAATTCCACATAAAACAGCAAAATAAAGCAGCAATAACAATGAAGACATGCAGTGCAAGTAAATTACACGTCTAAGCTTGCCATGACAAAAACGAAGCTGTTGAAACTTGAGAATACCCTCTCATCAAAAGGCACTGTGACTGTACTAGTCATCAATCCACAGCTATTTGCAAAATGAAAAGTTAAAGGTAATAAATGCAAAGGAACTTCCTGCACCTAGCATAATAAAGAAGAGGCATTCTCGATCCAAATTCAGTAGCCAACAAATCCTCTGCCCCTCCTTTCAAATTTAAACTTTAGCCTTTCTTTAAAGAGATAATTTCCAACCCCCCGACTTGTATGTTATTTGGTATATGACCTCTGACACGTATCTTTTACATAGACATTGAGAAGCTTCCAGCACAACCAGCTTCTAGCAGACATTAAGTTCACTTCAATGACAATTGAATTTCTACCACTAAATGACTAAACGTGAAGAACTCGTTTATGGAGACTGACAACAATAACATTTTCTAAAATCCCCAAGTGAATCGAGAGCGATGACCGGCAGTGACCCAATTCACATTTGTCATACAACTATATAATAGGAGCTTTCGAAACGGTGAAACAGAACTTGCAACATGAGATCTGCAATAACTAGGGATCCAAATTAATCACTTAACATCCTCTGAAAGCCAATTGTAATTGAGAGGCACAAATAACTGAAGTAAGAAACACGCAACTGAAAAGAACAGCAAGACAAGCTTTCACAATGAAACTCTCCCACTTGACCATCCCATAACCAAAAGCAAGCAAATGTCCCAGACAAAAACTGCTCAAAGAATTTTTTTTAAATAAGGAAACCATCCAAACAGCATCAGATTGCAAAAGTAGTCTTATCGAAGTGG
Organism: Euphorbia pulcherrima; assembly: GCA_947683365.1. Classification (NCBI taxonomy): domain Eukaryota; kingdom Viridiplantae; phylum Streptophyta; class Magnoliopsida; order Malpighiales; family Euphorbiaceae; genus Euphorbia; species Euphorbia pulcherrima. The sequence continues at coordinate 15,882,865 of CANTUS010000016.1, forward strand.
AACTTTCCCACTCCATGACGAACAAATGACCACTAAAAAGCAAATGCCAAAAAAATCGACTAAATAAACAAGTAAAGATCAGAGGATCAATAAGGCACCAACATATTTACATACTGACAGTATATATATTAATCTACTATTTTCATATAAGTGTTTAAGTTCAACCTGATAGCTCCAGCTGCTGCTTTGTGAAAATACACATGTGAATGCAACCTATCTTGAAATTTAAGCATTGCAACATAAGCACGTAACGTCATTTTCCTTAGGCAATAGGAATGGAAATCAAATTGGTCTTCAGTAATATCAGCATAGTGCTTTTCCACAGCTAAAAATTTCTTTAGAGCACGTCCTAGATCACCTTGGCGGAAGTAACTCTCACCAGAAGCTAGTTCATACCTTTTACAATAGAATATCATTTAAAACTTTGTAGGATGAAAACAAATTGTAAACTAAACTCTAATATGGATGAAGAGAGTGTCTGAAGAAGAGGCAGACCACATGCACTGCATATCATGGAGGTTGTTATGCTGATCACCATCCTTAGTGAACAATACCGCAGTCTTTTCTGCTGCAGCAACCTTCAAAACAAAAGTTTCACACAAATCACAATTGCAGAGAGCGAGAGAAACAAGCTACAAAAACTAGCAATGACAGGGGGCTTGTATTTGGAAAAAAATATTATCGCTTCAAGACCTGGTCAGCCTGCAGCATTCTTTTAACACATTCACTGTTGATATATCGATCTGCAAGATCCATGCATCTTGCTTCATCAGCCAAAGCTGCAGCCGCTGCCAAATCACCAGCATGCTTCAGAATCCGGCTCTGTGATCAGACAAACAGAAATTTATGTAGAACAGGAAGAACATATATAAAAATTTATCCTCTTTGCGTTGCAGTGAAGTGAAACAATATTTTCTAAATTCAAAGAAAATCTGATTCATGAAAAGGAAGTTATGATACATAATATAATATTATATATTCTGATCTCTCATTAATTTGAGGCGAAAAACATAGGATGACAACAACATCAACCAGCAGAAGGGAACAAAAGAAGATAAGATGCACATAGACCAGACATTGAAGCTCTAAAAATTTCTAAAAATCACATTGCAACATTAAAAATCAAAATGGATAGAACTAACAGGCAGAAATAACTGCACAAAGCTTGTGCACAAAATATGCACACGGATCGATAATGCAACTAACCTTCACAGAGTACAAGTCAATAACAGTTGGAGTGTGTTCGATAGCCTCATCAATTCTTTTGAGAGCAATTTCATACTGTCCACGCCTATCATAATGCTGGATTGTAACAAAATTTGACAGAATTGTTAGAAAGTAATGAATAAGATAAGAAACAATAACTGATGACTTCATTTGATAAGAAGTCAACCTGAGCCAAGAAAAACAAGGTCCACATGAGGGTAGAAGGGGGCTCTTTTTCTTCCCTGCACTCAACATTAAAAAGCAGGGCACAATGATTCCAATGAAACAACAGTGAGAAATTTAGACAATGAAAATTAAATCTATTTGATTTTCACAGTTTTGACCCGTGAAATTTTCCATCACATTTTATATCAATTTCAGCTCATATAATTTGGATTTTAAAAAAAAGCAGAAATTTTTCAGAAAATCACTTGAAATGATGAACAAGCATAAATATGTCTCTCTGGAAGTCAGGAAAAGGAGGCAAAGCCAACACAGGTTCCATACTTTCCTAGTCTCCTCAAGTCCTTGAAACTTTTGAGTTTAAGACAGATTAGTTGCCATTTATGGAATCATACAATGGTTCAAGGCACAAATTACCTCCCAGGATATTTTCCAGTTGTTCTAATAGACTTCTCCAACTCAAGAACTAGATTTTCGAGTATGTCTGCCTGTATACCAATCATGATGGCAAACTGTAACTCACCAAAGGAAAAAGAAGTAGATTTATAGCCCCAAAAATAACAAATGGCTAGAAACTCACCTTGCTAGGATGGTCATATAATGGAGAAAGATCAGAAAATAATGAAGGAACACCCTACGGAAAGCAAAAGGAAAATATATTATTCTACACAAGAATTACAAAAACAAGTGAAATATTTTTAAAACTATAGCTATAAGTACCTTGGTAAGCAATGGCCTAACATAACTATCTGCAGCTTCACGAAATTTGTCTCCTTGTAGAAAATCAAGTGGTATTCTCTGCAAATGTGCGAGACAAAGAGCAAGGTGAGAGTAAACTAGGAAAAACACCAACTACAAGCTAAAAACTTTGTTTCTACTTTTAATGGAAAACACCAAGATAGATCCATAAATGAACATAACTTATAAACACCATAACATCAACGGTAAGATGATGATCTTAGATTCAAAGCATAACTACAAACAAAAGGAAGAACCTTCTTTTATTTCCAATTAACCCACATAAGTTCCTCAACATGGTTTCTACGCATGGAACTTCTACATATTTTTATTGAGCATACTCCCGCTATAAAGGAGAAAGTGAACGATAACAGACACAGAGACCAAAAGGAGCTGACAAGATTCTTAAACCTTGATTGTCTGGTAATTAAACTTTACATTCTTGATTGAAAACATGTGTCACCTTAACAGCAGATGACCAAGTATACTTCTGCCTGAGTGATTTGTACAACTCATCCAATTTATCAATTTCATCGACTGAGTAGTGACCATTTTCTGATTTCAGCCCAACACATTTTTGCAAGCCTTCATAATACCTGTACAAGGGAAGGAAATAACAATAAATTCCTTCTTAAAAGTGGCATAAATCATATTCACACCCTTAAGATAAAATAATAAAATGTCAGAGGAGCACCTGTAATTGTCCGGATTAATGCCAAGCAATGCTCTATACAACCCAGCACCCTCTTCAAGGTTGCCAAGCTTCACCAATAAAGATACCTCTTGTTCTTTGTACGATAATTTATCAACCTAATTAAGATATTAAACATAAATATCAGTGTCTGGTGAAAGTTCATTCAGTACTAATAGCAGCCACCAAACAGGAAACGCAATAAACTTACAATTTTTGACTCTTTTTTGGACAACTCCTGAAGAGCTCTATCAGAAGAGCCTGATTCCTCCAATAAAGAGATCTGGTGATAAAAGAAAATACTAGGAAGATTAGATTCGATTTTTTAAAAAGAATAAGTCGATAAATTATCTAACAATTCTAACACTTAAATCAGCAATCACAAAACAATTTGAGAAAAGGCCAGTCTTCACATGCACCAGCTGCTTACATGATCAGTCAAAACTCAACAACTATACAGAAAATGAACACGCTGCATTGTGTATATTATGTCTAGCAGACAACAAGATGTTCACCATAGCATTATCAAAAATGGATAAAAGGAAGGAGCCATAGAGATAGGTGCAAACTATAGATATTGATAGCTCATAAGTTTTTAAGCAAAAAATGCAGGTTTTCATTATCTTTTGCATTCTACAGGATAATAAGAAAAGCATCAACAAACAGAGTATTAATTAAGACGCCACAATAAGCTGCAAACTCTAGATAACATTTGTTTTTAAGAAACATGAACAGAAAAAAATAAATGTCATGTATGTCTATATGATTTTTAACTTCAAGCTCTCATTTTTACCAATGTAGTTATGCACTGCAGAATATTAGAAAGGAGAGGAAGTATGGAGGACATGCAGAACCAAATCATCAAGCAAAACATACAATAGTTATGCCCCCACTTAGAATCTGTGAGTAGCAGCTCAAGAAAATAAGCAAAAAGTCATCAAACTCTCATTTATTCACAAGTAGTAATAAGAAGTAACTTTAACTAGTTTTCACCAAAATAATTAAGCCACTTCATTGCTTGTAATAAATATCTTGAGTCTATTACAGCAATATCTTCAACATTGCAAACAACTAAAACTGAATGAAAAGTCCTGAAAAGGAAAACTCCATCAATGAGCAAATAGTGACCTTCCAGAACCAAGATACATGTACAACATTGCTAGTGAAAGAGAAAACCCAATAGATAGAATATCCTCAGACAGGAAATTTGAACAGCACATTTAGCCAAATATATTAAGATTCAGTTTGAATTCAAAGCTCCCAGCTTACACTCGTGCAAATGGTGCTAATGCATCAGGACTCAAATATATCAGAATCTAAATGCTATAAAACAATGCTGCAGTTACAGCCAAAAAATTCACAAGTTTTATATTTGACGAATTGTGACAAAGGAAATGAAGAAAATAATTCTAACGTGAAACACCATATACATAAAGATCTGTCAGAATATATAAGCTTTTGATAGGGGCTAACTGAGGAAAAAAACAATAGAAGTGTAAGAATGTAAACTATCCGACAACTAATAGAATGTATAAGAGAAATTGAGCAACATCTTTTATTTAAAAATAAGACCTTGTATAGAAGCATCTCTCCATGCTCACATCGTTCATTTTCTGGAGGATAGTCATCTTCTAATGTCCCTTCATATGCTTCCAGAATGTCAACTGCTTTAGAAGCACTAGCAAAAAATATGATAGTTTCAGCATAAATATTAAAGAATAAAGAGCATTTAGTGCCAGATGTCAAATTAGTCAGCGGAAGAAAAAAAGCATCCATGGAACAAACGATTAACACTATTGAACTCCGTATTTTTCAAATTATACTTTTACCAATCCATGAGCTTCATATCAAACTCTTGAAAAGAATGATACAAATGGTATTGCATCAGGGAAAATATATGTATATAAAGAAAGTTCAAAAGAAAATGCAGAACCCTATGAAAAGGTGCATTTTTCAAAATTGAATTTCAGTAATCCATGAGCTCTCAATCAATTTATTGACAGACTTGATAGAAATGTATTGCAATACATGAACCTCTGTCAAGAAATTAAAGAACTAACTGTCAAGATCTGTAACTCCGGCCCAAGGAGAAGAGAATCCAAGTGAACGATATACTCATGAACTCAGCACCACATCCAACCCAAAACCTTAAGGTAGTAGGTTTATGGGCCCCTTTCCAAATATATATCATTCACTTATCTCCTTGATTTCCCATGTGGGACTCCAACTCACAATTGCTCCAACACTAACATCCTAGGGCAAAAAGATAGAAAATTACTTTGAGTTTAAATGATGAGCAACAGCAAAGCCAATCCAATTCATGCGATGATTTGGCTTCAAAGTTAGAAGCTGCTGTCTAGTCTCAACAAAACCTGTCAAATCCCGCATTTGCGCCTGCGAAATACAAGAGAAATGTAAACAAAAATCATGGATGAGTTTCAAGAAGGCAATGATTTGTACGCATAATCAACAAAAGAACAACCAAAATGATATATATTTCAATGCGGAAACAACAAAATGTACCAAATTTTACAATATTGTTCTTTTAATCAATGTGATGTCTAAAATTTATCACCTACATGAGAATTCATTTTTTTAAAAGAAGGATGTGCATTTGACGAGAAAATACAGCACTGAGCAACTTCCAATAAGTAGAAAAGACGCAGAAAAATGTGACTCAGACATGGTAGCCGCATTCTATGATAATTAAACTCCTCAAATCACTAGTTGTACCAGTTTCAACATGACATGTCACAGACACTGACATGGAACTCGGATCGGACTTGGCAAGTAACTCTCAGACACGGCAGAAACCTTGATATGTTGTTAATATTCACTTTTATTACAAAAAAAAACAGCATAAATTCTTCAATAAACAGTTAGTCTTCCTACTTATTAAATTAAAATGACCAACAATCTTCATAAGAAATAGACTTCTTAAACAATATGGTTCTGAACCACTACATAAAACTTTTGAATGTGTTGGAGGCTACTTTAGATTGTTTCTGCAACAACATATCCAAGATCAGTTTATCTTTAAAATATATTATGTATATATATGTATTTTAATTTTCATATCCCCGTACCCAAATCCAGATTTAGGACAGAGTACACTATCCAGATTCCACAATTTTCACAATTGTTGTACTAATTATTCGAAACCGAAACCATATCGGATACTCATATCCTGAAAATCACAAAGTTTTGCGGAAACAAGCTGAAGCCTAGTATTGGGTGAAGAGAAGGGGTGGCATGCTTATCCAGCTTGGATAAAAACTATCTTTGTGAGTATTTAATCTCTTTACTAACATCAAAAGAAACACTACATAAAGATCAAAAGTATTTTATGGGTAAATTTTTCAGGTAGAAGTAATACATGTCTGTATGTAACTATGTATGTCAGGCCCATGGGAAGCACAGCATAAGAGAATGTAGACTGAAGAGATGAGATAAAAATTAGCAAGGAACATTCAAAGAGTCGAACTTCTTGTATTGGTTAAGCAGAGATTGCAAGTAAGCTTTCCAACAAAGAAATTACATAATAAATGAAGTGGCTGAAGAATGAAAGCTTCTCAAAGCAACTCTTATAATTTAAACTTAGACTACATGTTGCTCCTTTACCAAATTAAGATTAAAACTACCCATTAGTTCAGGAAGTTTCAGTGAGATCAGTAACAAGCAAAAAATCTAGGAACATTCAGCAGTATCACTAAACACAACTTGAGCAGCTCTATAATTTGTCAATTCATATTCTGGTTTATCAGGCTTTTCAGTTTGAATGGTCAAAAGTTCAAACCAGCTTTTGTACATCCATGAAGGTTATTGGATACGTACCTGCAACAGTGACAAGTCCCGCAATATTTCAATATTGTCTGGGTCTATTTTCAACGCATTTCGATAACATTTGATAGCCTCTCTGTATTCTCTGTCAGAACGATAAAGAAGACCATAAACGTGCCAGCAAACATGACTTTTAAGGTCATTCTGCATCAGAGAAAAGAAAAATAAGCCAAATACCATATCAAGCGAAAAGCATTCAAGCAAACAAAGTTACGTGATACAGTAATAAGTTAGAATAGTTCAACCTTTAAACCAAGCCGGACAAGTTCATATGCTTCAGATTTACGATCCATGCAATTTAATGTTAAGCCCTTCATAGATAGAGTTTCTAGCAGAAAAAAAAAATGAAAGGGATATTAAAAGATACGTAAGAATATATATAAAAGCTCAGTAGCTCACAAAGCAACATAAGATCACAAGGGCTTTTTTATCAGTAGAAAATGTCGAAAATTATAATCCAGAAACAGAAACAAGGAACTGTGCAGATAAATTAACTAAAATAAGATACAGGATCCGGAGATTTTCACAGCAACCAATATGTCAGAGGGATACACATGTGCCACGCCACTGACACCAGTAATTTATACATACAAACAAGGAAAGCTTTGCTTGAAAAGAGGGCCACAAATTCATGCACAAGAACATTCAAAGTGCCAGGTTAATAACATCAAATCCCATATTCTCCAAAAGAAAATGCAAAAGATTTACCTCCATGATCTGGAAACTTTTTCAATATGGCGTCTGCTGCTTTCAACCCTTTCTTATACTGTTTCGTCTCATATGATTTCTGCAATGATTATGAGAGACGCAAAAATCAATGATTATTAGAATAAAGACAATTCACTTAACACTTCATGTTAAATGTAGCAGACTTAAGTACCCAAAATTAAACAAGACGTATAAGACTAGAGATAACCATATAATACAGCTTGATTCCATGAATGCAATAGCACAACTCAAAATCAAATACAAAATTCTTGGCCAAAAACGGAGACAAAAACTCTTTAGAATTGTCAACGAGAACTGATAAAAAAAGCTTCCAATATCTGATACATTAGATACCACACATATGGAAGGTAACACCGCATAGCCCGGCAACATTCAAAAGGATTCTGCTAAAGAAGAAATGTATGGAACCAATTTGCACTGCCTAGTGCACAACCATGATTCCGGTAACAATCAGAAAATTACTCCCTATCTAGGCATACACATACAGGAAACGTAAATTCCAATTTACTTGGATAAGGCTAATTTCCTGTAGTCTTGCCCCGAAAAACAAAGTTGCCAAATATAAATGCAGATACAAACTCAGAAAAATCAAACTTATCAATAAATGTATCCAATTTAAGCACTTTAACACCCGTCAAAACATCAAGTTTGTGAATCCAAAAACACAATAAACCTCCAAATTGCCAATAAACGAAACCCTAACTTCCAGCTCGGAAATTCACAAACGACTGGAAGTGCACTACTCCACAACGAAAAAACGAAAAAACGATAAAACGATAAAAAAAAAAAAAAAGTTAAACATCCAGCCATATCCATAGAATTTTCCAATTTAAGAGAAAGCACAAAGGCAGCAATAAGACTAAACTAAACAGAAACAACAAAACAAAGCGAGTGCGATGGAGAATTGCAGTTGAAAACGAAAACCTAATAAAAAAAGTGAAATAGAGACACGGAATCGGGACTTACGACGATGAGCTTGAAGAGGTTGGCCTCTTTGGGAGGCAAAGAAGCCCCCATTGTAAACGAAGGGTAACGAGTGAGAGATACGGAGAAAATAGAGGACTAATAAGAGAAAGAGAGTGGAAACGGCAGAGAGTACAAGAGTAAAGCGTATTCGGCGAGATAGGGACCGGAGATAAAAGAGGAGAACAGAATGGTGGCGTTTGCGTGCTGCAACCCTACTTCCCTGCGACTAACTGCTCAAAAACTCATCTTACTCGATCATCTTTCCTTTTCTCTTTTTCACTCGCCACATGCGCGCGTGTCGCTACTCCCGCCCAATGAAGTAAAATTTGTCAAATTAAATTCCATATTTACATTAATCTAGACTCCGACCTTGTTTAGCTTAGTTTAGTTATTAATGCTGGGCAAACTAATATTTAAATTTTATTAAATACATTTATTAAAAGAGGTGAGAAATTTTAAATGTGAATAAGCCTTAATATTTATACATATTACAAAAAAAATACAGGTCATGTTTTTTAGACCATAATGCGATGAAATAAATTGAATTGGACTGAACTGAACCGAACTTAATAGAAGTGAATTGTATTGAAATTATTAATAAATATATATACTTATAAATATTATTAAAACTAGTGTAGTACCCGTACGATGATAGGTTATTCATAATAAGTATATCAATGATAAGTAAGTCCAAACTTCAAAAAATCTGTTTCACAATGCATATTTTATTTCATTAAAGTAGGCAGTGACTGTATTATTCAACATGTCAAGTAGCGATATTATACATCTATTCCTACAAAACCAAAATAACGCACAAAAGTTCAAAATCAACGTATATTTAAATTAAAAATACAATTATATTTTATAATTTTTGTGTTGATTCATTTCAACTTCTAAGTATGTAAAATAGATATTTTGTATTCAGTTGAAAAAAGACTAACTTGTATGAATCCATGACGTCAAATATTAAAGTATAAAACTTTTATCTCGATAGCTTCCATTCTTATCAAACTCGTGTAGTCTTTCATTTTTATTATATGTGCTTTAATATAAATGTTTATATTGATTACGAAAATTGGCCACAATTTATAAGTGTATAACAAATACTATAATTCACCCTAATTAATTATTTCCTTATAAAAAGTAGTTATTGCTATTAATCATTATCATTTTTCTAATTTAAAATTTAAAAAATTAGACAATATGAACACAAATTAAAATTTAAAAAATATGACTCTATTGATTATAATCCCTGTAATTGGAAAAGAATTAGGAAAAGTAATTGGGAATGAATTAGCTATGGTTATTTGATTTATTTGGATTAGAAAAAATTTACATTGAGTTCGTCTCTTTTATACAGGTGAAAGAAAAGAGAAGAAAAAAAGGCACCAACTCTATAACTGAATGTCAACTAACAGAGTTAATGTAGGCGATCTGTGGCACAGGTGACATGGCAGCGTGTAATTGGTTGGGAGGCATCAGCTGGATTGCTGATGAGTGAAGCGGCCTTGAGTTAAATAGGCTTGAGTTTATTACTTTCTTCAGCCCCTCCTCACAACTAAGCGTAGCTTGGCTGTGGATAATGTCTACGAAGCCCATTTCCTGGAGCGCGGGAATTATGGCATTTGAAGCAATTAGTTTGGTGAAGAGATCTGCAAATTGCTCACTTTATCTGATATAGGTTAAATTGAGAAACCCCTCTTCCACAAGATTGCAAATGACATGGCAATCGATTTCCAGGTGTTTGGTACGCTTATGGAAGACTGGGTTTTTGGCTATCGCAATAGCAGCATGATTATCACTGTTAAGCTGGATTGGAAGGGGAATTTGAAGTTGGAAGTCCTTCGCGAGGTAGCTTATCCATTTTAATTTGCTACTTGTATGGCTTAAGCTTCGATATTCTACTCTTGCAGTTGATTTGCTCATTGTGGTCTGCTTTTTTGTTTTCTACGATATAAGAGATTTCCCAAAGAAGATGCAATACCCAGTTATGGACTTACGAATGGGCTTGCACCGACCCCAGTCTATATCACATTATCCCCTAATGATAGAGGTGTAATTTGATGGGTAAAAGAGTCTAAATTGCAGTGTCCCCTTGATATATTTAAGTAAGTGAACAACAGCCTTATAATGACTTTCGCATGGTGTTTGCATAAACTGACTCAATTGTTGAGTTATATAAGCTGTCAGGTCTAGTGAAACCTAGATATAGAAGCCTCCCAATCACCTTTCTGTATTTTTCTGGTTCTTTCATCTTTGGACTTTCTGTTGAGGGATCAAAACCATGTATTGGGGGGCTTGATCTTGTTATTGCTTCCAGTAAGCCCATGTCTAACAATATGTCCCTGGCATATTTTGTTTGAGATATGGTTATCCCCTCAGGGGTCCTAGTTAGCTTAAATCCTAGAAAGTACTTTGCCTCCCCCATGTCCTTTATAGTGAACAAGGAATGGAGATAGTTTTTCACATCCTTTATATCTCCCAAGCTTGATCCACTGATCAATATATCATCAACATAAATGACTAGGGCAAGATAGGATGTCTTTATGGATCTTGTGAATAGACAATAGTCATTATTTGACCTTTTGAATCCATATGAGATCAGCCTTGTTGATAGCTCTTTATATCATTGCCTCCTATCTTGCTTTAAGCCATAGAGGGACTTTATTAGCTTGCATACTTGCCCCTCCTTAGCTTTTGTGTATCCTAAAGAAGGCTCTAGGTAGATGTCCTCCTCTAAATGTCCATATAAGTATGCATTGTTGATGTTAATTTGGTGAAGCTGCCAATTTTTCATTGCTGCAATAGCAATTAGCATTCTGATTGTGATAGTTCTTACTACAGGGCTAAAGCTTTCAAAGAAATCCACTCCATATTGTTGGCCATATCCCTTTGCCACAAGCCTTACCTTGTACCTGTCTACATCTCTACTTGGTGTGTATTTAACCCTGTAGACCCACTTTGAGGCAATTGCCTTCTTGTCAGGAGGTAAGGTTGCTAACATCCAAGTTTTATTTCTTTCAAGAGCATTCAGTTCCTCACTCATAGTTTTTACCCAATTTGAATCTTATGATGCTTCCTAGAAATTTTTGGGTTCTTTATGTAGATGCACTTTACTTAGGAAAGCAAAATGACTGCTCTCTTTATATACTAAGCATTGTGCATAATTTATTAGCCATGTAGGTTGTTTAACAGTTTTGCCTGTTTTTATATGTATAGATTCACTAGCCTCCATTGTGCTTTAGCTAGTTGGTATGTCAGGGGTCTTATTAGTAACCCTATTATTAGTGAGTAGACTTGGGAAGATGTTCTCTTAGAATTGAACATCCCTAGAAACAATCATTTGCCCTGTCTCACTATCCATAAGCTTCCAACCCTTTTGCCCAGTTGAAAAGCCTAGAAAAATAGCTTTGTTTGCTCTGCTACTGAATTTATCCTTGTGGGGTAATGTGTTTGTGTAGAAACATTGACACCCAAAGGTCTTGATTTGTGCATAGTTAGGTAGAACACCTCCATTTCGTATTTCATATGGTGTTTTCCAACCTAGGACTCTACTAGTCAGTATGTTTATTATGCTAGTTGCCATGAGAATGGCCTCCCCTCAAAAAAATTTTTGTAGTTGAGCCTAAAAAAGTAAGGCTCTTGCAAGTTGCAGTAGGTGTCTATGCTTCCTCTCTGCTACCCGTTTTGTTGGGGGGACTTGGGACAACTCTTTTGATGTAAGATTCCCTTTGTTTGGAAAAGTTTTGTGCATTCATTGTTGATAAACTCCTTGCTATTGTCACTCCTTATAATCTGTATTTTTGCCTGAAACTGTCTTTCAACATTTGAGATGAAAACAGATAATGCATATTGGATTTGTGCCTTGTTCTGAAGCATTATAACCCATGTAGCTCGTGAAAAATCATCCACTAATGTTAGAAATTACTTTGCCCCAGTTAGGCTAGTTAAATGGTATGGTCCCCATAAATCTGCATGATTTATTTGTAGAATTCTAGTAGTTTTAATAGTACTTTGTATAAAAGGTAATCTTATTTGCTTTGCAGCATTATAGATTGAACAATTTCCCTTGGTACAAGTTACTTCAGCACTAGGAATATGTGATAAAGTCTCACTAGATGGGTGACCCAACCTCCTATGCTAGTCACTGACCTTATTCTCATCATTACTATTTAAGCAATAGCTAAACTTGTCTATGTATAACTTGTCATATGATGCATCATTCAACCTATAGAGCCCATTACTCTTCCATGCTATAGCCATAATTTTCCAGGTGCCTTGGTCCTATAAAGTGCAATAATCAGGTCAAAACTATACTGATATCTTTAATTCTTCTAATAGTTTACCTATAGACAGTAGGTTGAACTGAAAGTTCTTAATGTACAGCATATTTTTCAGGGTTAATTAGTTAGACCAATTTGATCGACCTTTTATTTTGTGCCATCTGGTAACACTACAATGTGATGAATGCTACGATTTCTTAAGTTGCTAAATAGTTCCTTTTGGAAACTTATATGAGATGTGGCGCCACTATCAATGATCCATTCTTTGATTTCATTAACAGTTTTGAATCTGTTACCTGAAAATCCAGCGAAAGCTGTGAAATCTTCATTTTGCATTCCATTGCTGTTAAGATAGGATATAGGGCTTTTTGCTATACTTTTGCCTTACATCATCTTGCACATCTCTTGAGCTATAAAACTGAGTTATTGAGTAGTTAGATTCCCATTGTAGCTCTCTTCTAACTTGTTCTCACTCTTGTCAATCTCATTTTCTGTCTCTAGCATGTGTGCTTGTGAGATAAGGGGCTTTCTTCTTTCTACAGGGCACCAATCTGGATATCCAATCAGTTGGAAGCACCTCTCTCTACTGTGACTTGTGCCATTACAGATTGTGCATTTCTTATTGTCTTTCCTTTGAAATTTATTTCCAAACTTGTTTGTACTGTAGTTTGTATTTCTTTGCTGAAATCTTGAGGCATAGTTGGCGATCTTAACTGGTTGCTCAATAATGACTTTTTTTTGCTTTTCAATCCTTAAAATCATAGCATAAGCCTTATTCAGGTTAGGAAACGAGTCTAGAAGTAGTATTTGACCTCTAACAGCATCATAGGCCTCCTTTAGCCCCATTAAGAATTGCATTAATTTGTCTTCCTCATTCAGATCTGCAGTTTTCTTGCTGGTATTACACACATAATTTGCTATAGCACCACATTTATATAAAGGATACTTTCTTAATAGCTCAAGTTCGTCTCATATCTTCTTTAACTGAGTGTAGTACACCATAACTGAGGAATTTCCTTACATCAAAAGACTTATTTCTCTCTTGGTTTGATATAGCCTTGGTCCATTACTGCCTTCGAACCTTTCTTCAAGTTCTTTCCACAGATCCCTCGCACTTTCAGCATATAGAAAAGCTTTTGAAAATTCTTTCGTCATTGAGTTTAGGATCCAAGAAGTTACCATACAATCATTGCGTTGCCATAGGTCAAAAGTAGGCATTCTAACTTCTAGAATTTCTGTGTCATCTTCTATGTAGGATAATTTTTCTTTCGCAATTAATGCTCGCCTTATGGATTTGCTCCATGGCAGATAGTTTTTGCCATTGAAGAGAACCGGAACGATCACTGTCCCTGGATTTTCAGATTATGGATGGAAATGGTTGATTGTAGGATCTCTATTTTCTTCATTATGATTTTGTAGCAGAACAAATCGATTCGTCTTTCTTGCCATTACAGGCTCTGATACCATACAATCGAAAAATAATTGGGAATGAATTGAGAGAAAAACAGGGCAAGATTAGCTCTGGTTATTTGATTTATTTTGATTAGAAAAAATTTACATTGAGTTCATCTCTTTTGTACAAGTGAAAGAAAAGAGAAGAAGAAAAAAAGCTCTGAATTTCAACTAACAGAGTTGATGTTGGCGATCTATGGCACAGGTGACGTGGTAGCGTGCAATTGGTTGAGAGGCATCGGCTGGATAGCTGATGAGTGAACCGGGCCTTGAGTTAGATATGCTTGAGTTTATTACTTTCTTCAATCCCATTTAAGAATTAATGTGATTTTTTTTCCTCATCAAATATTATTATTATTATTATTATTTTATTTTAATTTTATATTTTAGTATTGTTATGATTATTATGAATATAACTGAAATATAATTTTTATTATTTTAATATATAGATTTGTTATTTTGATTTTATTCATTAAAAAATAATGGGTAAACTTTAAAAACATGCCATGTGGTTTGATCGTTTTTCAAAAAGGTACTTGTGGAATATTTTTTTTCAAAGGGGTGCCTATGATTTCAAAAGTTTTTAAAATGGTGCATGTGATTTGAAAATTAGCTGCTACACCAGTTATTTCAATAAATTTAAAATTTCTATATTTTAATTATAGTATTTAAGAAATATATATGAAGATTAGAGTGATATTTAAAAAAATTTCATTCTGTTATGATTTTTTAAAGTTATAATTAATTTTTAATTTTTAAAAATATTAATACTTCTTAAAAAATTCTAAAATTTATCACTTAAATATATTATATTTTTCTTGACTAAGCTGTAAAATTTAACATTAAAATAGATAAGATTACTCTTCAAAATGTGGTTTTAAAATTTTGGAAATCCTCTTTCTGCAAACTTTTAAAACCACAAGCACCCTTTTGAAAAAAATTATTCCACAAGCACCTTTTTTAAAAACGACCAAACCACATAACATGTTTTTTAAGTTTACCCAAAAATAATTAATAATTTATTCATTATTAATACTGTTTGTAGTTAGTTTTATCATTTATTATTCATGATACGTAATATTAATTAGTACTCTATATATGTAAAAAGTATAAGGATAAATTTTTTTAAAATGTATAAGGATAAAAGAGACTTTTAGGACTTCATTGCTTATATATATAGATAATAGTTAATAAAATAAATATTAAAAATAATAAATTATTAATACTTAAGGGGTGGTAAATATAAAAAGGGGTGACAAATATCAACACCCTAAATATAATTATCACTCATAGCATATTTAGTAGATAGTCCATTCTAAATAATAATCTTTATAGATAAGCAAAAATAGACAAATAACTAAAAAATGGCTTTACACTAGCTCTTCTATTTTCTCTTTCTTATATAATATGTCACAATAGATGTTGAACATTTTATATTTGATCTTCAATATGTAAATCAAATGGAATGGCAACTCATCAAATCGATTAATATTTTAATGTTTTAACATTGAAACATGTTATTTAGTTTGTAATTATGTTTTTTTATTATTTAATTATTGTCAATTCCAAATGAAATAGATAATTTAGTGTAGTTATTTTTTAAAAGATATTGTCTATTTTTAAAATCATTTGCATGTCATCAATGTGAGTTTTTATTTCATATGCCACATAATCCTATAATTTGGTATCTCCTAAAGACGCTCTCATATATTTTCTTATTTTATATTGTAAACAATTTAGGACTATTTTGTGAGATTTACATCTAATTGCCAAATATATGGTGTAGTGAAAAAATTGGTTCTACTTCAATTAGCAGTTTACATGTGTTTACTTCAATAATCTAAATCTTGAATAGTTAAAGTATAAAAGGAGGTTAAGAAGATGTTCTGATAAGAAAATCGACATATTAAAAAGTTCACTATTTTCAGCTGAGAATAGAGATTAAGCATTAATATATTCAGTTGAGAAGTCTGACCATTACCCATTTGTTTTTCGTTGATGACCTTTTCTTATTTGGTAAAGCTTCTTTGGAACAGATTGAAGTAATAAAAGCTTGTCTGGTAGAATTTTGTAATATGTCAGGAGAAAGAGTTAGCCTGGAGAAATCTTGCCTATGTGTATCCAAAAATATCAGCCCAGCGGTTGTCCGTGCTCTTAGCCATCGCAGTAGGATTCCCCTAACCTCATGCTTTGGGAAATATTCGGGCGTGCCTCTTCTAGATAAGCGAGTTACAAAGAACACTTTCGCATAAATGGTTGGAAATGTTCAGTCCAGGCTTGCGGGATGGAAAGCTTCAAGTCTATCCTTAGCCGGCTAAGCAACTCTCATCAAGTTTGTTTTAAATAGCATCCCTAACCACGTCATACAGAGGAATTTGCTCCCAGCCTATACACTTGAAAGTTTGGATAAGGAAAATAGGCAGTTTCTATGGGGAGAAGAGAATGGACAACATAAAACACACCTTGCATCTTGGGACTGGATTTGCAATTCACGGGATAACGGGGGGATCGGATTCCGTAAAGCTATAATGCATAATCAGGCTCTCCTAATGAAATTGCTATGGCATATGTACAAAGAACCTAATGCTCTATGGGTCCAGTTGTTAAGGCGTATATACCTTAGCGGAGGTGATCTCTTCAACATTGGGGAAACTAGAACACGTAAATCTCACCTATGGAGAAGTCTTGTCAGTATAATGTTAGAGTTCAAGAAAGGACTAGCTTGGGTCCGAAAGAAGGGAAAAAGAGTGAAATTCTAGATGTATAAGTGGTTGTTAGATCACCCACTTGTTGACTGCCTAGAATTAATTCCAAATAAGCTCAACAACCAGATGGTTAGTGACTACATTACTCAGATGGGTGAATGGGACTGAAACTCTTTGGAACATTTGTTACCTACAAATATCCTCTTATGACTGGCGGCTTACAAAATTGATTTGGAAAGTGATGCATCTGATGCAGTCACATGGAAAGAATCAAACCCAGGGATCTTCTCAACTAAATCTGCTGCCCTTATATTAGCACCAACAAGGCATGATGCAATTAATGTTAGGCCCAATAATAGTTTACGAGAAAAAATAATATCAGCAGAATAAGAGACACGCAGATTTTTACGTGGAAACCCCAAATGAATTAGGGAAAAACCACGGGACCAACTCCGAATAATTCTTCCACTATAAAATAATAGTAGGTACACCAAGAGATTACAAAATAGTGGCACTCAAGGGTTTCCCAAAACCTCACTATTTTCTCTCTTACCCAGCTCTTAGGAACCCTTTTCCTAAGGCTCTCTACACAGATTACATTTTTTATCTGTGTTTCTTCTCTCTTGCTCTCTGCTTTGGTCTGCTCTTCAAATGAGCAAAACCCTCCTCTATTTATAGGAGATTCAAAACGCGTATGGCCGAATTGTGCACAGTAATTTTACTGTGCCCTTTTTGAAAAAAAATTCTGCCGACCTGCCTCATCTCCTTTTTTTTAATTTTTTAATTAATCAGTGGGTCCCACAATAACAGGGACACTACTCAACAAATCTCCCCCTCCCGACTACATTGTGGGACTCTCCATCCCGGTTGCTTCAATGCACTAGTCGAGCTTTTCTTTTGGTACAACCTTTGTCAACATATCAGCAACATTATTGTTTGTATGAATCTTCTGCAACTTGAACTCTTTTTCATCAATGGCAAATCTGAGCCAATGATATCTTACACCAATATGTTTCGTCCGTACATGATACATAGTATTCTTGCTCAAGTCTAATGCACTTTGACTCTCACAATAAACTATGTATTCTTCTTGTTGCACACCCAATTTGGTAAAGAATCGCTTTAACCAAAGTATTTCCTGTCCTGCTTCCGCTATTGCAACGTACTCTACTTCGGTTGTTGATAATGAAACATATTTTTGTAACCGTGACTGCTATGAAATAGCTCCCCCTGAGAATGTAAATAAGTAACCCGATGTACATTTTCTTTCATCAAGGTCTCCAGCCATATCTACATCTGTGTAACCAACAAGTGCAGATTTTTCAATTCCAAAAGTTAAACATAACTTTGAAGTTCCTCTCAGGTATCTGAAGATCCATTTTACTGCTTCCCAATGTGTCTTATGGGGATTTGACAGGAATCTACTCACAACTCCAACTGCATGAGCGATGTCTGGTCTCGTACACACCATTGCATACATCAACTGCGGACCGCTGAAGAATATGAAACTTTTGACATATCTTCTCTATTTTTCTTTGTTGAAGGGTAGGATTTCTTACTCAACTTGTAATGAGCAGCAAATGGAGTGCTAACTAGTTTAGCATTCTTCATATTGAACCTTTCTAGTACTCGTTCAATATATTTTTCTTGCGATAACCATAGCCTGCAGGACCTTCGATCTCGGGTAATCTCCAATCCAAGAATTTGCCTTGCCCATCCCAAATCCTTCATGTCAAATGCCTTAGACAAATCACACTTCAACTTACTAATCATTTTGGCATCTGGTCCAACGATTAGCATATCATCAACAAATAAGAGAAGAATCATAAATTTTCCATCAGGGAATTTCTGGACGTATACACATGGATGAGCTTCTGTCCTCTTGTATTCTTGATTCACCATGAAGGAATCAAACCTTTTATACCATTGTCGTGAAGCTTGTTTTAACCCATACAAACTTTTCTTCAAGCGACAAACCATGTCCTCATTTCCCTTAACCTTGAAACCTTCTGGTTGTTACATATAAATTTCTTCTTCTAAATCCCCATGCAAGAACGCGGTCTTTACATCAAGCTATTCTAACACAAGGTTCAAGCTGGCTACAAGACCTAGCACAACTCGAATGGAACTCATTTTCACAACTAGTGAAAAAATTTCATCAAAGTCGATACCTTTCTTTTGATTAAATCCTTTGACGACCAATCGAGCTTTGTATCTCACCAGGTCTCCATCATCTTTCTTCAGCTTGTACACCCATTTGTTCTTGAGTGTTCTTTTCCCTTTAGGAAGTTTCACCAGCTCGTATGTGTCATTCTTCTTCAAAGAATTCATCTCCTCTTGCATGGCCTTCATCCAACAATCTTTATCTTTACAAGATTGCACATCTTGGAAGCTTTCAGGCTCCCCCTCATCAGTGATTAAAATATAATCAGAATTGGAGTATTTTCTAGATGGTTGGCGTTCTTTGATTGACCTCCTTAATTAAGGTTCTTCTTCTGGTAGAATAGGGTTCTCTGGCTCCCCCTGCTCAATACCCTCTTTATTCGTATCTTCATCTACAATCGTATCTTGATCCCTCACAACTGGCTCTTCTTCTCCATCTTGTTCTGATTGATGCATTCTTCTTTTTGCAACATCTGATAGAATGCTCTCTGGTGTAATATCGATAACACCATCACTTGTAGATCTGTCACTGATGATATCATTCTCATGAAATACAAGAAAGTATCTTCTTCTTCTAATGGATTCTGTATCCATAGGACCACAAATGTCAGAGTGTACCAACTCTAACTTATTATTTCTCCTTCTAGAGCTTTTTTAAAATGAAACTCGATGTTGCTTCCCAGATAAACAGTGATCACATGGGTTAATTTTTCCTTTGGCTAATGAGATGAGGGACTTCTTAGCCAGTATATTCAACCCTTTCTCACTAACATGCGCCAGTCGCCTATGCTACAAATTTGGTGAAGCATCATCTCCAACTATATTCAGTTGACCCGCACATACTATTGCCTGCGTTTTGTATAGCGAGCAACACAATCTTCCTTTCGCCACCACCAACGATCCTTTGGTGAGTTTCCAATTTCCATCGCCTATATGATTGTGATAACCTTCCTTGTCCAATATACTAACAGACAACAAGTTCAACTGAAGATCTGGAATGTGTCGCACATTTTTGAGTGTTAATGTGCATCCGACACTTGTCTTCATGCAGATATCGCTGATTTCCACCATTTGCGAGACACTATTATTTCCTATTTTAATAGTACCATAATCGCCCACTTTATAGGTTGAGAAGTATTCCCTTTTTAGAACACAGTGGTATGAGGCACCATAATCTACAATCCACTCGGTATCTGTATCTCCAACATGACAACAATCTGCATCAATAGATACCAAAGCCACCTCTCCATCTTCTATTGTGACTGCAGCAGATGTGTTTTTGTCATCATCATGACTTCAGTTTGCATTCTCTTGTTTAAGGAAACGGCAGTTCCCTATGAGATGACCCTGCTTTCCACAGTGGTAGCATGACCTCTTCTCTTGGGACTTAGATCTATCTTTCGATTTTCCATTCCCACGACCTCTACTCTTGCCTCGGCCCCTATTCTCTGTGGCAAGGGCTTGTGAACTGGTACTAGCAACGTCCCTTCTACGAAGCTCTACATTAAGTAGACTATTCTTTACCATAGACATTGTTACCACACCATTTGGAGCTGAGTTACTCAATGATACGACAAGAGTATCCCAGCTATCTGGTAGAGTTCCCATCAAAAGACATGCTTGCATCTCATCATCCAAGGACATACCGGTGACTGCTAACTCACTTATGAATCCTTCAAAGTCGTTCAGGTGTTGTGTGATTGATCATCCCTCTGTCAGTTTCAAGTTCATGACTTTGCGAATCATGAACACTTTTCCTTGAGCATTTTTTGCCTCGTACATATCCTCTAGCTTCTTTCAGAGAACTTTGGGATCTGTTTTGTTCCTCACGTGGTTGTACAGGCTAGCATCTATCCACTGGCGTACTGTACCCAATGTCTGCTTCTTCAACTTTATCCACTGCTGATCTTTCATATCCTTCGGCTTTGCGTCATCACCCTCAATTAGATTGTACAAATCTTTGCAATTGAGGTAGTCCTCCATTCTGGATTTCCACATTGAATAATTTGTATCCGTCAATTTGATCATTACACCGTCATTCGCCATATCGAAAATTTAAAAATGGCAAAATTTTACTATTCACAAATTTCACTATTCACATAAATAGTGACTGTATATGTGAATAGTACCGTATACCCAAATAATACTTGTATATTGAATAATATTATTGATAAAAATGGCCGAATATGAATAGTATTATATATGAATACTATTCCTCAAGTTACTATTTTACTCTTCTCTCAAATTGCGTATCTACGACGGTTTTTCGAGCGGATTGCGCCACCTGATTTATCGTAATTTTCTCGTCGTCGTGGTATATTTATTTTTGAAAAATATATCCACAGATTTTACTGATAAAACAATATTCGGCTCTGATACCACTTGTTAGGCCCAATAATAGATTACGAGAAAAAATAATATCAGTAGAATAAGAGACACGCAGATTTTTACGTGGAAACCCCAAATGAATTAGGGAAAAACCACAGGACCAACTCCGAATAATTCTTCTACTATAAAATAATAGTAGGTACACCAAGAGATTACAAAATAGTGGCACTCAAGTATTTTCCAAAACCTCACTATTTTCTCTCTTACCCAGCTCTTAGGAACCCTTTTCCTAAGACTCTCTACACATATTACATTTTTTATCTGTGTTTCTTCTCTCTTGCTCTCTGCTTTGGTCTGCTCTTCAAATGAGCGAAACCCTCCTCTATTTATAAGAGATTCAAAACGCGGCCGAATTGTGCATAGTAATTCTACTGTGCACTTTTTTAAATAAAATTCTGCCGACCTGTCTCCTTTTTTTTTAATTTTTTAATTAATCAATGGGTTCCACAATAAGAGGGACACCACTAACAATTAATCCACTTCTGAACAAGATCTGGAAATTAAAATTGCCACATCGTATTCAATTTTTTGTTTGGCTTATTGTACAGGAGAAGATTCTTACTAATTTTAAGAGACATTGCAGACATATGATAGACTACTCTGAATGTAGTCAATGTTTATCTAGCTTGGAACCAGCTATTCATTTATGTCGTGATTCTAATCTGAGTCGTGAATTCTGGAGGGGCATCGGTGTTACCAGCATTTGGCCAAACTTCTTCAACTCAAATGGATCCGAATGGTGGGAGCGAAACATCGAGTCCACTTGTGAGGACATTTGGGGGAACCCCTAGAATATGATATTTAGCATTGCTTGTTGGTTCTTTTGGAAATGGTGGAATCTTTGGATTTTTCAGAATGGAGACCAAATACCTACTGATACTATTGCAGTTGTTCGTATGCTCGTTGAGGAATACAAAATTTGCTTGTCACCAAACTATCTTTTGCAAACTCATGAAATCAGAGAAATACATATCTGTTGGCAAAAACCCCCATCTGGTTGGGTCAAATTAAATGTAGATGTGTCATGCTATTGCGTTTCAGATTCCATTGGCGCGGGTGGTTTGATTCGGGATCATAATGGCTATTGGCAAGTTAGATTTACACATAATATAGGCATGGGTCACTCAGCTGAAGCTTGGTCAGCTCTTTTCGGACTACAAATTCTAGAGACAAGGGGCATTTCCAATGTTATTCTTGAACTGGATTGTGCTGAATTAGTGAATATCCTAAATAGGGCGCAACGACCTGACCCGAGTCATCATCTAAGCAACATCATCAACTGCATATACCATATTCTTAATTCCAGGGAGTGTCTCCAAGCAGATGAGGACTTGAGTACTATTTTATTTTATCTTTTGTTATGTCATTTTCTTTCTTTTGGTACCAAAAAAATCAGGTGTATGACTATATATTAAGCTTGCAATCTCAATGTCGCTCGCTACGAATAAACAAAACTTTATCGTAATAAGAATTTGAACAACACGAAGAAAAGAAACTTAAACCATTCGGATATTTGGTGTCAATGGTTTCCTTAGAAGAGTTTATTCAATTAAGTTGTAGGAAAATTCTACAATACATTTGGGTGTATTGTAATGTAGGCTAACTTTATCCTTGAAATAAAACTAAAATAATAAATATAAATTATCTTTATGTGATCTTAACCATTAAAGTATAATGTACGACAGAGATAAAGTTCCTATTAAAAATAATTTTTAATAATTTTACATTTGTTTTTAAATTATCAAAATCATCCCTAAAATTT
The DNA here is from genome assembly GCA_947683365.1 of Euphorbia pulcherrima. Classification (NCBI taxonomy): domain Eukaryota; kingdom Viridiplantae; phylum Streptophyta; class Magnoliopsida; order Malpighiales; family Euphorbiaceae; genus Euphorbia; species Euphorbia pulcherrima. The sequence continues at coordinate 15,905,971 of CANTUS010000016.1, forward strand.
CTCTTCATGTGTATACATTTATTTTCTCTTTCAATAAATTACCATTCTATTTTTCAAATAAATCCATTCTTGTTTCATCTTTGTTGTCCTCCAATTAGACATTTTCATGGTTTAGGCCTTGTTAATGTTAATTTAGTGAATTTTACGTAAATGTTAATATAAAATTTGTTTCAACACATCTAAAATTTTTTGGGCTCTGATTGAAGTGGACTTGGCTTGGATTTAGAAAATAAATATACAAAAACACCAAAAGAATTTATATTAAGATTTAAATACAAAATTAACTAATATATATATATATATAAGCGAATTCATGGGATTTGAGACTAGTCCAAACCCGTAAAGTATCTTTTGCAGGCTTTAGTGGATTGAAACTGGCCGGAAATATTCATAAATTATTTCACAAACTCAACCTATACATTACAGGCTTGGGCGGCAGTTGAGGTCAATAAAAATTTGAATTTTTCTAAATTCAAACTTATTCCAAACTAGGTTTAAGGGTTTCTAAAATTAGCAATAAAAGAAAATAAAGAATTTTCAATTCTCATTTATAATTTTATCTATTTTAAATTGAAAGTAGGTTGGTTAAAAAAACAATGCACATAAAACTTTCTAGAAGTGCAAATATTTTTAATTAATAAATGATGTTAAATTTAAAAAATCATAATAAAAAGAAAAATATCTAAAACTTATCCAAATCATGATTTGTAATTTCTAGATAATATATATAACTTATAGAAATGTTGTATTGATATAAAAAAAATACTCTATATATTTTATTATTTTTAACGAAATTTTATCTTTTGAACCCACAAATTCCGTTATCGAAAAATTTCTACATATACCATTTTTCAAATCATGTAAATCCAAACAACTTTTGGTGCAATTTGGCACCATCAACAACTAAAATTTTGATTCAATTGTTTACCATTAACTTTTAAGGAAGACAATGTCATCGATTTATAAATTCATCTAATCCCAACTAATAATATAGGTTTGATTTACAAACTAACATCTAAAAATAATGACAAAATACTTATGTACTTTTAAAATTCATTTATTTATATAGATTAGAACAAATTAGTTCGTTTGCCTATAGATAAATTATTTGTAAAATTATTTATCAAAATATTATTAAAGTCAAAAGTAATTTAATACATTTAGTCTAAAAAAGGCTTACTTTTTAATTTTATAACGAGATTTATAAAAATGGTGTATCATGGAAACATATGTCAAGATGTAAATGAACTTTTTTTCTCTTTACTTATAATTCATCTACTAATACAGTTATCTTTTTTTATTATTTTTTTATCAGAGTAAATATAATTTCATGAAGAACCGTGCAAATTCATTGAAGATAAAAAGAAGTTAACTTTTCCTACCTTTTATTTGTTTGAATAAAAAAAATGAAAGAAGAATGGTAAAGCAGTAATTATAGAAGAATAATAGGGTTAAGATATTAAAAAGAGAAGCCACTACGTGAATTGAAAAGTTAATCTCCAAAATTAAAGAATGAATGGATAAACTTAATACACAATACAATACATCCAAGTGTCTTGTAGATGCTTCCTAATTTATATTATTTAATTTAATTTTGAAATTTTAACATATTCTATGAATTTTTTAGTTTTTCTTTCGACTGATGAATAGGTCAATAGCATATAATTAGAGGTAAATGATAGTTCTAATCTAAAGTGGACAAGACTAAGTCCCCTACTCGTCAAAGCATCTACAGCTCTAGCAAGTAAATGAGCATGATTCACAGACATGTTAACATAAACTAAACGCAAATCCCAAAAGCATTATCCACATTTAAAGCATTGCACTCCAGAATAACGTGATCAAAACTATTGCTCTTCAGCCAGTTGAGAGCCTCTCTATAAGTCATAACTTCTGCAAGGAAAGGATCTCCACCTCCTTGAAGTAGCGTTGATCTTGTGACTACTCTTCCTTGAGAATCCCTTAGAATGCATCCATGTCCAATGCGGTTACCTGAGTCAAAAACACTCACATATATATTGCATTTTAACCACCCATCAGGTGGACACTGCCAATCTGAATTTTTGTTCGCTACCCTAGTAATTGTAGCCTTCCTATTTGCCGCGACCCACTCAGTCAAGAAACCTAGACCGTGCTTGATGACGTGAGAAGTTACCCTGAATTTATCATTCCAAACAAAATGATTCCTCCTCCCCCAAATTGCCCATAAAAGACATGCCACTTTACCTAGCACCTCATTGCCCTTGGAACTTATCCACCTTCACCAATCCGTCATCGTAGTAATAATAAAAGGCCAACACTCCCTAAATAATTCATTCCAAATGGGGAAGTTATAACTATAACTAACCAAGGCATGGAAATCATTTTCAATCGCATCTCCACATATAGTACAAATAATATCAACATCAACGTACCTTTGCCGAAGCCTATGTAACGTAGGGAGAGAGACAGTGGCAACTTTCCATATGAAATTTTGAACTCTATGTGGGACTTGAATTTCTCAAATATTATTCCATGCTTGCGAAGAGTAATTAAAGGGAAGCTTACTACTGCCTGATTGATTCAACAACTCGAAATAGCAAGATTTCACAAAAAAAATGCCATTATTTTTGAATCTCCAGTATAGGGAATCGGCCTGATGTAACCAGAGCAGTTGAATTTGTAAAATGAGTTGCTTTTCAGCTTCTTGAAAGAGATTTTACAGTAAATTTCGATTCCAAAAGCTGCTACTCAGGTGAATCAGGTCTCTAAACAAGGCATTTTTTAAGCCCGATTTAACAGGTGAATATATACATGGATGAGAGGTGAATGTAACCAGTTTTTCGACCAAATATTGATGCTCCGACCATTACCAACTCGCCAAGCTACGCCATGTTTCTGAATCTATTTTATGGAATAAATACCTCGCCAAACAAAACTTGCATTCGATTTTACCTGTGCCTCAAAAAAAGAAGAATTTGGAAAGTATTTATGCTTAAACAATCTGCTCACCAACATATCAGGCTGTGTAACAATACGCCAAGTTTGCTTCGTTAACATAGCATTATTAAATTCTTGCAGACTACGAAAGTTTAAACCACCCTTCTCTTTGGCTTGACAAAACCTTTCCCATCTCATCCAATAAATAGAAGAGTCCCACCAAAATTTTCCAAAATTTTCCAAATTGGCAACAGTGTGAGAGGGAAGCAAGAAAACTTGTATAGCATAAGTTGGGAGCGCTTGAACCACTGATTTTAGTAACTGTGAGCACGGGATTTTGCAGTCCCTCTCGCAAGACGATGATGACGTGTACCCAATTTTAATGCCTCAAAATAAAAGTTCTCTAGAATTTTTATTACCAAAATAATATTCTTCATGAATTTTATACTTGGTAGAATCCAGTTCGGCGTGGCCGATAATGCGTCCCCGTAGGAGCTTGAACCGATGATTTGCACCCAAATGAAAACATACCCATTAAAATATCATAAAAAAATAAAAAAGATACCTTTTCATCCACAATTAAACAACTTTTAGCGACTTTTTAGGCCCCTAGGCCCGCTGCCTGTCGGTATGCAGGAGGCTGATGCCACGAACGACATCAGTCATGCCACCGGTGACATCATTCATATTGTCGGCAACATCGCCATGCCGCCGGCGGTATGACCCGAGACGGGTCCCTGCACAGATAGCCTTTCGGCCACTTTCGGCGGAATTGGTCAAAAAGGCCTCGAAAAATACCCCATTTCACCTATAAAAGCACACCTTGAGCTGCAATTTAAGAAGGGGAAACCATCTAATGTTAGAATTTTAATGTTAGAAGGAGAAAATATATTTTAGTGAGATAAGAATAAGATAAGGCAGAAAATAAAGGATCTTGATCCATTTTTCTTGGTTTTTCTTCTTTGAATTCTCTGATTGTGAGCTTAAAATCAGTAAATCCTGTAATTAAAAATCAACTTAATTGGATTTAGAAACCTAAAACACTCGAATTTACTACTAAATCGTCGTAACAAGCTCCCTGTAGGTGTTTCTTTTTGGTTAACGAAGAGGTGGATTCACGGCCTTGAGGTAAAAAATCCTGAGTCTCATAGCTCTTTGGCATTAATATTACGGATTTGTGTTAATTTTTGTTAATTTATATTAATTTTCGGGTTTTTGGTCATTTTTTTATTATTATCCCTGCTGCTGCGAGAAATTAAAGTCGCCGGAGATATGTGATGTCGCCGGTGGTATCAGCCATGTTGCTAGAGACATCACTGATACCACCGATGGTATCATATTCCCTAGAGACCTCATTTTCTTGTGGGACCCTTTCTTTATGGTACTCAAAAAGCCTTGTAGCCTGCCTGCATTCTGATGTGGCCAGCAACACAATTGATGCCGCTGGCGGCATCAACCATGTCACCAGCGGCATCAGTTTCCTCGTCGGCTGCATGGCTTTTTGGACAGCAGTTTTATTTTTCGTTTATTCCCAGATTAGTTACTGTCCAAAATTAGGATGTATAGTGTAACAAGGGAGGTCTAAAACCTTCCGAAAACAGACCCTATCCCCTGGCGTGTGGCATTTTTTTTATTTATAATTCGATTAAAGCAAGGATCAAATCTAAAATTCAGTTAAAAATGGAATTCCCACAAACACCGTTCGAATCTCGTTTTAGCCATCCAATAGAGCTTTATAACATAATAAATAAAATATATCATATCCGTGCTAACCATTCTCTGCAGGTAGATGTAAATCGGACATTCAGGTATTTCATTTATCGCATATAAAAATGTATAGGATTTGGAAGCCTTGTAATAATTTTATTTTCCGCACTTATTTCTGGATGACTGTAATAATTTATTTATCACTTCAATTGCTTGGTAAACCCAAAAACAACACAATAACCGAAAACAAAAATAAATAGGATGGATTAAACCGATTAAGAAAGAATGAAATATTTTAACTTGGCCCAATGAAAAATAGATAACATCATCCGAACTCGGAATCTCTACTTAAGGTATGGTCCAACCACTCGATGGGAAAATCGTATCAAAAATTTCCTGGTTGAGCTGAACCGGGTGGCGACTCTGTTTTAAGTACGGGATTTCGATCTCGTATCTTTTGAGCATTAAAATATGCAAAACCATTCATCAAATATATATCCCCCCGTAATCTTTTAGAGGCCGGCCCTTCGGCCCGGCGCCTCTGCCGCCGCACGAAACGTCGTCTGCTCACAGTGGGGACTCTGTTGGGGAGTGTGATCTCTTTAAACTTGAACTTTCTTTTCATAAAGTTTAAAGGGTTTTGATGATGTATTGAAATCATTGGCCAAATTAAAATTTCATTCCTTTTCTTAAGACGTTTTATCCTTACGCGTGTAGATAGTTCAGTAATTTTTAGGTGCCCCATTTTGCCCGAGAAGCTCGCGAAGTGTCACTCATGCCCTGTTGGAATTGAGGATGCCTAGTGGGTAGATCACTCATTTTAACCAACACGTAAACTCCTACAATCACACCTATTTGGGAATTGTTGAGTAACGTGGAATCAAGGTAAACGAGAACCTTCTACATCAATAACCCTATACCAAAGCCACGTTAGAAAAAGCCCTAGCACTTCATTCCCTTAGGACTAACTAGAACAAATAAAATAATTAGGATGCGCTTCTTTTGCCATTACCGGTGAAGAGGCCAAAACTCTATCCTTCCAAAGAGGCGTTACGCGTGAGTCATAAGGTTGGAAGAGGGACGATTTGTGTGCTATGTGCTCTATGATCATGCACCCCCATGCATTGACTTCAAGAGCCAGAATTGAATTAACTTACCCTTACTACTCCTGCCCGTAGAAGAAGTTTAGCAACACACGTAGGACTTCTCTTGTGGCTCTGTTGCGTCAACACATATCACTATAGTAGTGTGAGATACAAACATCCTACGTATGTCTGAGGGATAAGCCATCGCATCATCTCTAACCACATCTACGTATAGCCATACGTATCACACATCGCTCACAAGGAACAAAAGGCATGCATACCATCCATACCATTCATAAACCCATTCACGGTCTGATCTGCTGCCTACCATTTCAGCTAGGAGGAGGCATACTAATCGTCGTACCCTAGCTTGTAAAAGGATAGAACACCACTTGATACGTCATCCTCTCACCCTGATTGTCGCTACGAAAGTCAAAAGAATTCTACAAACAGATTCCAATAGGGAGTCAGATTCAGAATAAGTTCAGTTAAGCCAGAATCCTTCTCAACCAGCCATGTCTTTTCAAAGAAATAAGGGGACCTGTCCTCCAGAAGAGCCCTTTGGCCCTACTTCCAGCTTGGGAACAGGATCCCAACCACCACCTGGTTTTGACTTTGCCAGTGCTACGGCATATTTAGGCCCAGAATGGTTTGGTACAGATGTTGACCAATCTAGTAGGGACGAGACCCATTGCACCTATATTTTAATCAACGCAGCCTATGGCGAGCCCATTCCATTTTGGGCAGGCTTCAGCTTTCTTATCAACTTCGACCGTTCCATCAATTGTGCCTTTTAATCCAAGACCCTTCGCTCAAAGCTCTACCCCTCTGGTATTTACTCACCAGAGCCCAGTTTCTCAGCCAATACCCTCTTTCACACCTCCGTAGTTCATTGTAACTCCAAAAGGCACCACTTACACCTAAAATCCTTTTATCAGCCAGCTGACCATTCGCCTTCCGCTACCTCCGACACTCAACGACCAGGTCATGCAACTGCCGGGTGTGACACCTGAGGTAGTTGCTTTTGTTCGATAAATGATAGCTTCTCAAACTGTCAACGACTAGGTCGCACATTCTTCGGGTGCGACACCTGGAGCCCCAGCTATCTCTCACAAACTGGTCAGTGACCAGGTCACACAGCCTCCGGGCGTGACACTTGAGATCCAAGCCTACATCAACCGCCTTATCATCGAAAAGAAATCTGAAAGGGACAAAGACTGGGTCCCTGTTAATTTCACTATGCCAAATATGGCTCATTATGATGGTTTTGGAGCACCTGCCTCTCATATTATAATGTATGAAAGAGTAATGCGCGTGAAGAAGTTAAGTGATAAGGTGCTTGCTGAAATGTTTCCCTACTCCCTTCGGGGTCCTGCCCTCGAATGGTATCACACCTTGCCGCAACATATTGTCGCCGATTGGAATCTCTTATCCGAGGCATTGAAAGTGCATTATGGTTTTAATACTATGATGGAAACAACCCTCCAGCATCTTGAGAGGGCCCACCAAATGCCCAACGAAACTTTTAAGCAATACTTCAATTGTTGGATGTCAACTCAGGTCTTAATGAAACCAAACTAAGCCTTGAGGAAATGGTTGTCAAACTCCTCGAAAGGTCTCTCCCCCTATTTCGCAAGGAAATGGCTACTGATTCCTTTCTTTCTTACAAGGTTATATTCGAGAAAGCTAAGAAAATTAAGCATGAGGCAGGGTGTGAGAAGGCCGAAAGAGCAGGGAAACCATGGTTCAGAAAGAATGAAGCTCAACCCTCAGCCCTTGCACCGGCTAAGCCTAAAACACCGGCTGTAATTCAAACCATTTCTCATACCTTCACTGCGCCCCTCACAATCACTCCGGCTCCATCAATGGTTGCCACAATCCAGCCTCCTCACCCCCCCTTTATTTTGACTAACCCTTATAAGATGCCCCTGCGGGTCATCTTCCAGTGTTTGAGGGAAGCAGGTTTCATATAGTCCCTTTAGAAATATAAGCCACCTAGATCGAAAGATAAAAATAACTTCTGTAACTATCACATTCAGGTGGGACACCAAACTAACAATTGTAAGGCCCTACTCTCAGCAATTCAACAGTTGGTTAGCGAAGCAAAGATCGCTGAACCGGACAAAGCTCCGAGCACTATGAATAATCCTTTACTGAATTTCGGGAGTAAGGTTGGCATGGTTCAGTCTGGTTTATCTGAAGCCGTAATCCTCGATCTCCTTACTCAGAGATCAGACAGTAGTAACGCTATCCTGGTCATCAGTTTGGGTCTCCCATCTTACTCAGTTTTTTTATCTTATTAATCAAGCCAACCCAGGAGTCAACTCTATCCAGGGGATGGAAATTGATCCAAACCAGCCAAAGCAAGAGAGCCACAGGTCCAAACCATTCGTGGTAAAAAGAATGAAAGTTGAAAAGAAAATACAGTTCAGCATAGATTCCTTTGTTTTGAAGGAGAACTATTCCGATAAAGATGGGGAAATGGCTCGAGAGACCAAGTCCGTAAGCATCGACTTATTCAAGGTTGATCAAAATGACCTCTTTAGCGTAGATAAGTATGAGCTGCAAAATCTAAATTCAGACTCCGAGGAGCAACAGTATCTATTTGAAACATGAGCCACTAAGAGTGTCTTGATCGACGATGTCCTTAATATTACTCGGAGTCATCGTGTATATCAGCCTGAAGACCGATATCTCCGCTTAAACAAAGACCTAGTTCCTGGCAGAGTTGGAACTACTGCAAGACCCCATTCTCCACCTCAGCCTGTCCCTAATAGTCTTAAGGTTGACCCCCTCATTACCTAGTTGAAAAACACCTAAGCCCGATACAGCATCTGGGAACTGGTAATCGACTCCGAATGGCATCACAAGGGCTTGATCGGCTCCTTAATTTGGAAGCTAATCCGACCACCTCGGTCATTGAGATGTGTGCCACAATAGGAGAAGGTATCCCCCTGAGAAAAGGGCCTCAGATTGTGTTTGACCATTTTGATCTTACGCTGGAGGGTAGGGATCACAATAGGGCCTTATTCATCCGAATCCAAATTCTCGTTAAGGTTATCCCGTGCGTTATGGTGGATGATGGCTCTGCTCTAAATCTGTGCCCCCTAAAAATCCTTCCATATCTAGGACTGTCAGAGGACATGCTTGAAAAATCCAATACGGTTATTAGAGCTTATAATGATTTAAAGCACAATGTAATTGGGACCTTTGAGGCAGAAGTCACTGTCGAAGGTGTGTCGAGCAATGTATGCTTCACTGTACTTGACATTCCTGTTACCTATTCCCTGTTGCTTGGTAGACCATGGCTTTATGCTTTAGGCATTATTACCTCCACACTACCCCAAAAAATCAAGCTAATCCATAAAGATAGAATGGTGACTATAGAGGCCAATCCCACTTTTGTTATGGTTGTTATGGAAGCCGAAGCTAGTTTAGAAAAGGGCCTTCAGATTGCTATGATTAGCAAAGATCCGAAGTCTTCTCCCCTTTGGCACAGCTACCTTCATGCGAGTATAGGTAAATTAATAAAGAAATCTGGTTATAAGCCTGACAAAGGTGGAGGGATACATGAACAAGGAATTATTGAGGCATTGGAGCCGAAAATCCTCACCCATCGCGCTGGATTGAGATATAAGCCTAGAAAAGCCTATTACCGCGTCCCCTCCTGGTACTGCTGCATGGTCACTATTTGTGAGATCTAAGGCAAGAGGCCTTATAAGGGAGAGCCTGAGCCAATTGAGTATAGCGGGAAAATGTGGCCTGGCTTTGAGATCTTTAAAGATGTCTATGACTTCGAGACTGGTCATATGATAGTTTCAGCTAAACCTAAGCCTACTGAGCCTGATACACTTGTCAATATTGTTTCTGATAAGGCTAAGGGGAAAGGTAAGATGCATCCCGAGGATGAGCCTGAGGGAAGTAATACCGATCCCTAAGTTGAAAATGTTATGGCAACCGTGACTGAAGCTAAGGCACTACTGATGAAGAAAGGTTGGAAGGGAGAAAGAATTGGGGAAGAAGATGTTATGACAGCGATAGTAGGGAAACTTGCCAGGGCTCTCGTTGAGAAAGCCGACCTATCTGGAGGGCCATCATTCACCATCGCCCAAAAGGCCACCCTGGAGCATGACCTGAGTGCCATTCTAGCAAACAATACAGAGGATGCTCCTCCTGTTGATGAAGCCCCTCCGCCTGTGGAGGAGGATATGGACGACATAATTTTTAATATTTCTGATGTTTTTTATGCAAACAATGCTGCTTACGAGGCTTTTAACGCAATGAATAACTCCCGTTCTGCTTACTTATTTGATGTCTTTCCTGATGGATCCATGCATTCACATAACAATATGCATAATGTTTTTGGCATTAGTGATACATTATTAAGTGAAATAAACCTAAGTACAGATGACAATCCCAAAATGGTGACCATTTCCAAAGATTTAACTCCCGAGGAAAGAAGTGAGATTATAAAAGTGCTTAAAAATCATGTTAACGCTTTTGCCTGGTCATACAAAGACATGCCTAGGGTTGACCGATAAATCGCCAAACACAGAATCCCAACTGATCCTAAATTTTAGCCTGTCGAGCAAAAACTCTGTCGGTTGAGACCAGAATGGGCAGAACAGGTTAAGACAGAGGTTTCAAGGTTGGTTGAAGCTCGATTCATTGAAGTGGTAGAATACCCGACTTGGTTGTCCAACATCGTCCCAGTTTTGAAGAAGGATGGTGGGGTACGGGTCTGTGTGGATTTCTGACATCTCAATAAAGGCTCGCCAAAAGACGACTTCCCTCTCCCGCACATCGATGTCTTGATTGATAGTACCGCCAGGACGGCTATGTATTCATTCATGGATGGGTTCTCGGGGTATAATTAGATTCTGGTTAATATTGTCGACAAAATCAAAATAGCGTTCATCACTGAATGTGGGGTGTATTGCTACAAGGTAATGCCGTTCGGATTGAAAAATGCCGGGGCCACTTATCAGTGCACTGTAACCACCCTCTTATATGACATGATCCATAAAGAAGTGGAAGTGTATATGGATGATATGATTGTAAAGTCTGCTACTCGAGAGGAGCACCTTGCTGTTCTCGACAAGTTCATGACTCGCATTGAAAAGTATAACCTCCGCCTAAATCCAAAGAAGTGTGTGTTTGGGGTTACCTCCGGTAAGCTGTTAGGACACGTGGTTAGCTAGAAAGGGATTGAAATGGATCCAGACAAAGCTAAAGCCATTAGGGACATGCCTCCATATAGGACGGAGAAGGAAGTTCGATCGTTTTTAGGGTCCTTGCAGTATGTTAGTCGGTTCATTGCTCGCCTCACTACTGTTTACGAACCCATCTTTAAATTGTTGAAGAAACAGCAACCCGTGGTATGGAACGATCACTACCAAGTAACGTTTGATAGAATTAAGGCATATCTTGTTGATCCACCTATCTCAACACCCCCTATCCCAGGGAAACCACTCATCCTTTATCTGGCCATCGAGGAAACTTCTGTCGGGGCCATGCTTGTCTAGGAACATGATGATAAGCGTGAACATGCCATCCACTACTTGAGCAAGAAGTTGTTAGATTATAAAACCTGGTATTCGATTGTAGAAAAGACCTGCACTACCATGGTCTGGCTCACTAAGAAGTTGCGACATTATTTCTAATCTTATCGCGTCCAAGCCGTGGCCAAGATTGATCCAATGAAGTTTCTTTGTCAATCCCTTACTCTAGCAGGCAAATTATCTCGATGGCTACTTCTCTTGTCTGAGTTTAACATTGAATATGTAACCCGAAAGGTTATTAAGGGGTGAGCTATAGCCGAATTCCTGGCTAATTAACCCTTCAGCTCTAACTATAAGGAAAATTTGGAGTTTCCTGATGAACAGTTCGCCTCTGTTACAACCCTTGACGACGTATGGATAATGTACTTTAGCGGCGCTCTAAACTGCCGGGGAGCAGGTCTCGGGGTCATCATCGTCACGCCAGACAATGAGATAATCCCATTGTCCAAAAGCTTAAAATTTGCTATCACCAATAACAGCACTGAATAAGAAGCTTGTCTGTTCAGCCTTGAGGCTCCGGGCCCGCCGTGTATCCGTCATCAAAGATTTGGCTCTGGTTGTCTGTCATGTTATTGGAGATTGGGAAATTAAAGAAGAATCTCTTTGTCCTTATATTGAGGCTATCCGCAAATTGTCTGAGAAATTTACCTCTTGCTTGTACCACAATGTCCCTCGGGACGAGAATCAAATGGCTAATGCTCTCGCCACTCTCGCGTCCATATGGGAAGGACCCCAGCAACAGCCTATCCGCCCTTTGATTTTGCTATCCACCAAGACCCCATATCATGTTCAATCGGCTCCTCTAATCCTCGCCATTTCATCTGAACCTTGTCGGTATTCTGACATCATCCTATTCCTTCAGACCGGCTAATACCCTACGAATTCTTCTGACTCAGACCGTACCACCCTACGGCGGCTCACCATCCAATTTTGTATTATGGATAATGATCTGTGCAAGCACACCAGTGATGACCTACTTCTCCGTTGCCTCACCGACTCCGAGGCTCGGAACTTAATGATCCAGGTCCATGCCGGTGACTGTTGCCCTCATATGAAAGGTCTTGCTCTAGCAAAGAAAATCCAGGTGCTGGGGTATTTTTGGCTCACTCTCATAGCCAATTGCATCACCCAGGTTAAACGATGCCACCTATGCCAAGTTTACGGGGATATGCAGCATCTACCACCCACCGAACTCTACCACTTATCAACCCCTTGGCTTTTCTCGGCATGGGGGATAGACATAATTGGAGAAATCAGTCCCTCTTCGATAAACAGCCATAGATTTATTGTAGTAGCAACAGATTACTTCTCAAAATGGGTAGAAGCAGAATCTTTCACCAATGTCACCGCCAAGCAGATAGCCAAGTCTATAGAGAAGCACATCTTCGCTCGGTATGGACTCCCACACCATATAGTCTCAGACAATGGAGTACAATTTTAAGGATTAATTGCTTCTCTAATCGAGAAACGTGGGATCGAGCACCATAGATCTTCTTCATACAGACCACTAGCCAATGGAGCTGTTGAGGCAGCTAATAAATCGGTAAAGACAATTCTTTCTAAGATGGTAGTCTATTACAGGGATTGGACCGATAAGCTACATTTCACTATATGGGGATATCGCACCAGCATACGCACCCTGATGGGCCAAACTCTGTCCTCTCTAGTCAACGGGATGGAAGCAGTCTTGCTAGTTAAAACTCAGGTGACCTCCTTAAGAGTCGCTCTAGAGGCTAATTTAGAAGAATCTAAATGGACCCGAGCCAGATTTGAATAGTTAAACATGATGGATGAGCAGGGTTAAAGGCCCTCGACAATCTCCAGATGTACCAACAACGTATGGCTCGGGCATATAACAGTCGGGTAAGACATCAGAAGTTCCCCCTAAACGCTGGTTTTCTAGTTCTTAAACAACTGAAACATTCTACCACTGAGGCGAGGGGTAAATTCAGGCCAAACTGGGAAGGATCATATGTAATAAAGAAGCTGCTTAACAAAGGGGCAGCTAAGCTTATGGACATGGATGGGAATAAGTTTATGAATCCCGTAAACCAAGACAGGCTTAAGCGTTATCATGTCTAATTCAAAAGAAACAAATCAGAAAAGTAGCACACCAAAAAAATATATACGTGATAATTACCCACCTTTCAGTCTTTTACTGATCGGCCAAAAATTAGGGTGACGCCCGATGATTGGTATCCTGCAAACCAGCCGTGCAAAAATTAGGGGATGAGACAAACCCGCTAGATTGAAAACCCAAAAAGGGCGATCTAGGCAAAAGTTAGGGTATGTGAGCAAAGAGCGAGTGCCTTCTAGAAAACCGATCTTGGCTAGTTGGCACCGGGAGTTAAATCAATGGGAATGTCAACCAAACATCATGTACTTTATTTTATCTCAATTAATGAAAGTTTCTCTTTTGTTGAAATCTAAATGCTTAGGCTTATGTGGATCCTGTATTCATAGGATTAAGACAACATCAGCAAGCCTTGGACAGAGTTCATTTTATTCCATATTAGATGCAAAAAAAAATAAAAAAATAATAAAAGAGGTCTGATAGTTTTGACAAAAGCAAGGCTCAAATCAAGCTTCCCGCATCATCATCACAATACTTAGAGATCCGTCTCGATATGGTAGTAGAAAATGGCTCCTCCCCCTACTCCACGCGTTCCCCCTCGAAGCAGGCCCATGACCTCTTCCAATGGGTAGGTAAGCCTCTCATCTCAGCAAGCCATCCCCTATAATGTGTGTCGGTCTCGATGGTTTCCACGTGATCATAATCTAGAATCTCAAATACAGCCTCCCTGGACCACTTCTCCCGAATATGGTTGACCCACCTAGCTTTGTAAAATCCAATCTAGTTATGGGGCAGTTTGATTGGGACTCTTTATCTCTTGCCATACTAACGACACAATCGATAAGGGGTATAAAACGAAGATTTCTCCAGACCTATCAATTGAACACAGGCTTCCTAGGATTCTACAACCACATCCTGAATTCTACACTATGGACTAACCCACTGAACCTGCGCGTCAGTATACCCCCTCAAAATAGGCACCCAATCATCATATATCAGCTCGTCAAAATCAGCCCGCATAAGCCCTCTCTCCCTTAGATGGACGGGAAGATACTTTTTCAGGTACCCTCATGGCGCCTCCCTTAGCCTCAATTTCTCCATCAGCCATACCTATAATTCAAAACTCAGGTAAGGATCAGGGAAAGAAATATGCGGAATCAAAAAGAACAAAATGTACCTGTAATAATATGAGCTGATCTCCAATAAGTGACGGGTCAACAGAAGCAGCATCCACGTTTAGCAAAACATCGACAAATCCCATAGCCACGAGAGAAGCCCATGTCGACATAGGCTGATGAGTGAAATTAGCCTGAGCGGAGCAATCGGGTTCACTCCGCACATAAACTCCTTCGTGAGTAGCAATGCCACCATGAATGGCTAAGCAAGGTGGGATCAGGTCGCTCCACGGCACCACTCTAGAACTGCTTTGAGCTGAAACCCAGGTTTGTCAGGCAACTGAGATAGAAATGGGTCCACAAAATCCAAATTCCATAACCCTCAAGGAATTCCATCTGTGCCAAAATGAAAGTCTAGCAGCGCCAGCATAACGCGTTTAGGTCACGGTGTCCCCATAATAGCGTGGAATTCTTTGAGTAAGGGGCAAAGCTCGAACGATGAAAATCGGAAAATGTGGTCCATTGGATCCTACAAAGATAGTGTCGCTTGAAGGAACTCACGGCTTACGGGCCATGCCGCGATATATCGAAACCCCCGAAGCCTGAATTTTTCAAGCTTTTTCCAGTCCACATTTCCCAGACTTTGCAGAAGACCCTGTAGCTTTTGATTGTGGGTTATGATGACAGGAATTGACAGAATGGTTAAAATCAGATTACTGGAAAAATGATACCACCGATGATGTAAATGATGCCGCCGGTGATATGGATTAAATTGGGCGATATCAGGTGATGCCGCCGGCGATATGGACTTTCAGATAGTATATATTATTTTAGCTGGTTGAGTTTAGGCTATATGGGTCATGCCGCTGGCGGTATGAAATTAATTTTTCGGTGACATCAGAAGCATTTTTCCCATTATAGACCTGTACAAAACCTGTAAACAACCCTATAACCCATTTCCAACACCTGTCTGAATGCAATCCATTTTATTTAAAGTAAAAAGCCCGAAGGCACAAACCATCCAAAAATTCTGAATGTCTAGACCACAGAAACAAAATCCAAATTATTCTAACCCCAATGTATCAAGGGTACAAACAAAGAACTGAAAAGCAAAACAAAAATATAAAGCTAAGCATGCCCGCCACTATCTGGCGGGCGGGATGAAATGTCATCAGGGATTACAAGCCAATCTCCAACATCATCCTCATCTTCCTCCCTTTCCTCTGTCATGGGACACTGCTAGACTCCTCGGCCGCGGCAAACGGGCGTCGGCCGCCAGACATCTTCACCCCCTATGACTGGTGCTACCGGGGTGCACACGATCTAGATTTTGCTTGCTCCTCCATTCCTGAACGGTAGCCGCCAGCTGACCCTCAAGGTCACCCACATGACGTCGAAGTCCTGCATTCTCCTCCTCATATCTTCATCTGGCTGCATCGGCATCTGATAAGGAAAGGGCCAAGAAATCCTGCAAACCAAAGAAAATATCAACAATGCATATCATTCATAGCATCCATACAAGCATCTTATCTTATTTTAACATAGACATAAATAGGGAATGCACCTGAACAAGGAGCGATTTCTCTATAAGTGTGTCCCAGATAGCAAAGTTATTCTCTACGAGCTGCTCTACATGGCTTCGCACCACCTGAAAAATCTAAAAGGTAAATCATTAGACACCAACATCCAAGGGTAAATAAGAAAACAATTATCAGGCCTTACGTAAGTAGTGTTTTCTAGCATAAAGATGGGAGCATGCCGGCTCGAGCCTATATTCTTAGGGAAGAGCTCACCCCGAGAATTCATCAGCAGGAATGTGGTTTCTATCGGGTTGACCAGATGCCCCTCCACGAAATCTATACCCTCTGGTACACCGTAGTACCGGGTCCCACTCTAGTTATCCCAGCCTCTTTTCCTCGCAGGTTCCTGAAAAACACGAAAGACACACATCAACAACGTTTCTAAACAATTTCAAAATCAGGCACACAAACACAATCATACCTCAAAAGAACGCTGTCCCCCTTAGGACATTAGCACACTCCCATCGGCTATATCCGCACTTGCCTCATCCTCCCCCTGGGGCTTGATCCCAATATCGCCTTTAAGCTCCTCATCGTCCTCGTCTTCTTCCTCATAAACATCCATGATACCCTTGAGGCACCTTTTCTCCTCCTCCAGCCTTTACTCATTATGATACTCAACCGTATCATTCCTGTGGATGTGGGGACATAAGGGGAGTAGATGCTGCTGGTGCTGCTCATAGAGGCCAGGGGCGCTAGGGATCACTTGGTCGTTCCCCTCGATATAATTGACCTTGTCGGCCTCGGAGGAGATCACTAAATGGGGCCACTATAAGCCCCTAGGAGGATCAGCAGACACCGATCTATCGACAACCGGGATGGACCTCCAGCCCCAAACACGCTCACTCAGATACCACTACTGGGATAAAGGACACTCCATAACAAACCGATGGTCATCCACCTCCCTCCTAACCCTCGCAACCTCGGTCAGGTTCTCCACCCCGTCGAAAAGATCTAGGATAAGCTACACCAACAATCAACCAAAAACAACCAATATAAGTTCATAAACACTTTTGTTTTATTCTAAAGTGTAAAAACAAGGACTAAGTTAAAAAATCGCATACCAAGGTCAACCGCACACTCTTCAGGACCTCCCTATATTTAGTAGGGTACTTTGCCTTCCCGCCAACACCCTTGCACCAGCGGGCAAGAAAGTGAGAGCCTGATGGCATGGTCTTCTTAAACTCGACCGGTGGGAGAATCTGATGCCTAAAGGCCCAAGCCTGCATAAATAGCAACCAATCAGTTAAAAAAGCATCAACAATGAATAAGACGTGCACAATCAAGTAAAATACTTCTAAAGAGATATACATGGGGTAGCAGATGGCAGAGTTGGAGAGCTTTCACCTTCTTTCGGGCTCCCACATCTAGCCCATGGTATATTTGTGCCAAGATGGCCCTCGACCAATTCTTCCTCCTAATGCCTGCCACGTGCTCCACAGCAGTTATCAGTGTGTAATTGATCTTACTCCCCGAGATTGGGAAGAACAGCACGGTGAGCAAAGAAATCACGAAAGACCGGACACAAGCCTCTCTCTCATCCTCAGGCACCAATCTACCCGGGTCTAGTGTGGAGCAACTCACCATAAGACAGCCGTCCTGAAATGGGCTTCAGACCGAATAGCTCCTTCACCGCCTCACCACGGGCCTCTCGACATGGTATTTATCTATGTAAGCATTGAAGTGGATGACCTCATCCATCCAAGAAAGCCCGGTCATAGTAAACACATCGAAAGGCGTAATCGTCGCTTCCCCAAAAGAGAAGTGAAAAGTGTGGGTGGTCTCAGACCACCTCTCTGTTAGGGCTATCGCGGTTGAATGAGAGAGCTTGGGCATTAACATTGGCATAATCCAGGCCAGTCCCCGAATCCCATCTCATTAATGGCAAGCGCAAGCTCGGGGTCCTTCTCTGAAATATGGCGCCACCACTTGCCGATGGTGCCCATCCCCCTAGTATAAGTCAGTTCATATGGCTGCAAAATTAGAAATAAAATAGATAAGTCCTGCGTATTTTCTCATCACTAGAATCTGATAGAAAGCTACTAATATCGCTTCTGCTAAAAGTGATATCGCTGGCGGTATCATCCCATACTGCTGGCGGCATGAATGATATCGCCGACGATATCGCTTTAAATAGAAGCGGCATCAGACTTCCTTAGGCCCTTTTGCAAGGACTCATGCCGCTAGCGACATCACTCATACCGCCGGCGACATTGCTACCTGCGGGCAGAACCTGTTTTTTCCCAAAATCGCACCCATCGTGCTAAAACTATAAAAATCGCAATTAAGCAAACAATAAGCTTGAAAATGGTAAAAATCAAACCTAAAGCATACAATATCAGTGTATAATCAGTCTATTTCACACTTATAACTCCTATCATGACACAATTTCAAGCTTAAGGCCAAATCGAAACTCAACCCAAAAAGAGGAGATTCGGGTTTTGTGGGATTACCTGGACATAGCAGAGGTGCTTTTCCTTCACTGGGGTCAGATTAGTGATAGGAGAATTGATCCCGTAGCCATACATCTTGGCCGACTCCTTTAAGCTATAAGCAGCAAGAACGGAGAGAATTTTCAACCCTTCGATAGAGGAATCAGGCATATCCTTCCTAGCCTTAGCAGATTTACCCCTGAAAGCCTTAGCGATTCTCTTCATGATTAGAATGACAGAAAGAAAAAATCAAAAATTTGGAGAAGAGGAGAAGGAGGGGTACGGTTTCTGCATGTGAGAAAGTGGAGTTTACTTCCTTTTTAAACTACCGCGCGAAATTTGAGGAGTTTTAATTTATCTGAAACTGTCCACTTATACTACGGGCGGCATTACACCATACCGCCAGTGACATAACCCATGCCACAGTTGACATCGCCCCTTTTGGTTCAAATTTTGAAATTACTTGACCAGTCAAAGCTGCCATGTGGCCCTTATGCCGCAGGCGGCATAGCTCCATACCGCCAGCGACATCATTCATGTCGCCGGTGACATCGCCCTCTCCAATTTAAATTTTGAGCAAGTCCGACCAAAGGACCACCTATCCACAAAACACAAGTCTGACCAAAGGACGGCCTATCCACGAAGCTCAAGTCTGACCAAGGGGCAACCAATCTACAAAACAAAAGTCCGATCAAAGGACAAACTCTCCACAGAGCACAAGCCTGATCAAGGGGCAATCTCTCTACAAAGCATAAGTCTGACCAAGGGACAATCTCTCTACAAAGCATAAGTCCGACCAAAGGGCAACAAATCTACAAAACCAAAGTCCGACCAAGGGACAATCAATCTACAAAGGATCAAGTTCGAAGAAGGGGCATCCTTTCCGTAAAGCATAAATCTAACCAAAGGACAAACTCTCCACAAAGCTCAAGTCTGACCAAGGGATAACCAAACTACAAAGGATCAAGTCCGACTAAGGGGCATCCTTTCCGTAAAGCATAAGTCCGACCAAAGGACAAACTCTTCATAAAGCTCAAGTCCGACCAAGGGATAACCAACCTACAAAGGATCAAGTCCGACTAAGGGGCATTCTTCCCGTAAAGCATAGGTTCGACCAAGGGGCAATCTCTCCATGAAACATAAGTCTGACCAAAGGGCAACCAATCTATAAAGCATAATTTCAACTAAGGGATAACCATGCCGTAAAGCACAAGTTCGACCAAGGGACAACCACTCCGCAAAGCACAAGTCCGATCAAGGGGCAAACCAATCACCCATCAGGTATCATTCTTATCCCTTGCCCTTTCATGCGATTATACTAACCTGTGGTAGTAATGATCCTCCGAGGGGCAGCCTGAGAGCACGGAATTTCGTAGTCCCTCTCCCGAGACGATGATGACATTTACCCGATTTTAATGCCTCAAAATAAAAGTTCTCTTTAGAATTTTTATTACTAAAATAATATTCCTCACGAATTTTATACTTGGTAGAATCCAGTTCGGCGTGGCCGATAATGCGTCCGGTAGGAGATTGAACCGATGATTTGCACCCAAATTAAAAAATATCCATTAAAATATCATAAAAAATCAAAAAGATACCTTTTCACCGACTATTAAACCATTTTTAGCAACTTTTTAGGCCCTTAGGCCCGCTGCCTGTGGTTAACCAGAGGCTGATGCCACCAACGGCATCAGTCATGCCGCCAGCGACATCACCATATCACCGACGGCATCATTCATACCGCCGACGACATCGCCATCCCGCCGGCGGCATAACCCGAGATGAGTCCCTGCATAGACAGCCTTTCGGCCACTTTCGGCGGAATTGGTCAAAAAGGCCTAAAAAATCACCCCATTTCACCTATAAAATCACACCTTGAGGTGCAATTTAAGAAGGGGAAACCATGTAATGTTAGAATTTTAATGTTAGAAGGAGAAAATAGATTTTAGTGAGATAAGAATTAGATAAGGAAGAAAAAAAAGGATCCCGATCCATTTTTTCTAGTTTTTCTTCTTTGAATTCTCTGATTGTGAGCTTAAAATCAGTAAATCCTATAATTAAAAATCAACTTAATTGGATTTAGAAACCTGAAACACTTTAATTTACTACTAAATCGTCATAATAAGCTCCTCAGAGGCGTTTCTTTTCGATTCACGAAGAGGTGGATTCACGGCCTCGAGGTAAAAAATCCTAAGTCTCATAGCTCTTTAGCATTAATATTACTGATTTGTGTTAATTTTTGTTAATTTATATTCATTTTTGGGTTTTCGATCATTTTTTACTGTTATCCCTGCTGCTACGAGAAATTGAAGTCAACGGAGACATGTGATGTCGCGGTGGTATCAGCCATGTCGCTAGAGACATCGCTGATACCGCCGGTGGTATCATATTCCCCAGAGACCTTATTTTCTTGTGGGACCCTTTTTTTATGGTATTCAGAAAGCCTTGTAGCCTGCCCCATTCTGATGTCACTAGCAATACAATTGATGTTGCCGGCGGCATCAGCCATATCGCCAGCGACATCAATCATGTCGCCGGCGGCATCAGTTTCCTCATCAGTGGCATGGCTTTTTGAACAGCAGTTTTATTTTTTGTTTGTTCCCGGATTAGTTACTATCCAAAATTAGGATGTACAGTGTAACAAGGGAGGTCCAAAACCTTCCGAAAACAGACCCCATCCCGTGACGTGTGGCATTTTTTTTATTTATAATTCGGTTAAAGCAAGGATCAAATCTAAAATTTGGTTAAAAATGGAATTCCCACAAACACCGTTCGAATCTCGTTTTAGCCATCCAATCGAGCTTTATAATATAGTAAATAAAATATGTCATATCCGTGCTAACCATCCTCTGCAGGTAGATGTAAATCGGACATTCAGGTATTTCATTTATCGCATATAAAAATGTATAGGATTTGAAAGCCTTGTAATAATTTTATTTTCCGCACTTATTTCTGGATGACTGTAATAATTTATTTATCGCTTCAATTGCTTGATAAACACAAAAACAACACAATAACCGAAAACACAAATAAATAGGATGGATTAAAACGATTAAGAAAGAATGAAATATTTTAACTTGGCCTAATGAAAAATAGATAACATCATCCGAACTCGAATCTTTACTTAAGGTATAGTCCAACCACCCGATGGGAAAATCGTACCAAAATTTTTTCGGTTGAGCTGAACCGGGTGGCGACTATATTTTAAGTACGGAATTTCGATCTCGTATCTTTTGAGCATTAAAATATGCAAAATCATTCATCAATCACATATCCCCCCGTCATCTTTTAGAGGCCAGCCCTCCGGCCCGGAGCCGCTGCCGCGGCTGCCGCACGAAACGTCGTCCGCTCACAGTAACACTTCCTTCCCACTTTGAGACAATTTCTTCCTTCTCCACCCTTGTACCTTCTTGTTTGCTTTTTCTATAATGTAATCATAATCACACTTCTTGCCTCTACCTATAAAAGATGGAAGCCCCAAGTACAAACCATGTCCGTCTACTATGGCAACACCCAGACAATTTGTAATTACTTGTCTCAAGGAAACTTCAACATTTGGGATAAAAATAACAGAGGACTTGCTAAAATTAATTTTCTGACATGAAGCCATCTCATACAGGCAGAAGAGTGTGAGCCTCCTTTAAATCCGATCTGAAGAAAGATAGGCTATCGTCTGTGAAAAAGAGATGTGACACAACTGGAACCGACGGTGTGACTTTATAACCATGAAGGAGACCTGAGGCTATACGGTCCTGAGTCAATATAGAAAGGCCTTCAACATAAATTAAAAATATGCACGAAGAGATAGGATCTCCTTGTCTGAGACCGCGTTGAGGGTAAATCTTTTGGAAATCACCATTTTTGTGAGTAATGGTATATGTAACAGTAGTCACAGATAGCATAATAATCTCGGATAGAAAGGTCAGAAAACCCAGTTTAACAAGCACGACATGGATAAACTCCTATTCTACCCTGTCATAGGCTTTAGACATGTCAATCTTTAAATAGCTCATACCCATTTTACCTAACCTTTTCCTATTAATATAGTGTCCTACTTCAAAACCTATCAGAGTATTGTCTAAAATAAGCCTCCTAGGAATAAAAGCATTCCAGGACTCTGAGATAATAGAATTCATAATCGGTTGGATTCTATTAGCAAGCATTTTTGACAGAATCTTGAAAAGGACATTATATAGTGAAATAGGACGAAGATCAGTAACAGTAGTAGGCACTCTTTTCTTAGGAATCAAGTTAGTATCATTAAGGCCACATGAAAAAGATTTATTGTGTAAAGAATTCAGACAAAAAGTTGTTACCTCTGGGCCAACAATATCCCAAAATTTCTGAAAGAATCCCGGGTTGAAACCACTAGGGCCAAGCGTTGGCTGCATTTGGAACAAAGCATCGTTGACATCATCTGCAAGAAATGGCCTTGCAAATCTAATTTCACGTTATTTGGAATCTTATCAGCCACCAGAGAAAGGATATGCTCGAAATGAGTGCCATTTGACGTATACAAATCATAATAAAAAGACTGAATTAAGTCTTCCAAACCTTAGCCCCATTTCAGCCAAGTGCCATCCCTAGCCTGAAGTTGCTGGAAGTTGTTCTTTCTATGTTGGGAAGAAGCTACTTTGTGAAAGAAATTTGAATTAGAGTCCCCGTCTTTCAGCCAAGTGATTTTGGATCGTTTACGCCAATATTGAGTTTGTTCGTTACAAATAGCCCCTAACTCTCTTTTCTTCTTTACGGCCTCAAATGCATCAGACCAACCCGGCTTATTTTTCAATATCTCCAGTTCACTCCTGCAATTCCGAACACTCCTTTTAAATTTACCATTCTGACTAGTACCCCATCTATCAAGTTCCACGACACATTGTTGTAATTTTTCAATCACCGAGCCTGCTATTTGTGACCAGCACTTAGTCACTAACTATTTGCAACCAGGAACATCAGCCCAAAAATTTTCAAATCGCAATGAATTTTTTAGTTAATTCTATAGTCGAATAATATTTTTCAATATTATAACGGAACATTATAAATAAATTTTTAACTGTAGTCATATAGAAAAAATTATAAATATTTTATAAAATAATATTTTTCTAGCAAGCATTTTTCAGCTAACAGAAAGACCTAGAAAACGGGAAAGGCTATTATCTTCTCACTGGGCCAAACTCCAAAGCCTTTATTTCTTAATTCCGATTGAAAAAAGCAGGGGAACGATGAAAATCCTCCCGCTCTGGGTTGGTTGCAGATTTTTGAATTTGGGGGAACACAATGGCCAATCTGCAGGATCCTCTCGAACCATACGCTGGCTTGTCTCTCTTCCCTCGAACATTCTCCTCTCTCGCGATTCCGGTTTTCTTAGTTCCGTCCACAATCTCCAATTGTCTCTGGCACGTTTTTCTCTCCCTCTCAAGCTCCGTTACTATGCTCTATTCTTCCTTAGTTCGGGGCAAGATATGCAGCGATTTTGCTTCTTCTCGGTTCTTAGTTGATTTTCTTAAGCTATGCTGAATTTAGGTCAGTTTCGTTGCTGTTTGCCGCTAAAATTTTGGAGTTAGATCTTTATTGCTTAGTCAAACTCTACTTCTTAGCTTCTTTGCTGGATTAGGTTTTTGTTTTCTTCTCATTTCTTTTTATGCCACATTAATGGAGTTTCATCTGATTTGAGCTAAAAATGATATGATAGCAGTGCTAATTTTGTATTAGTTCGTCATATAGTGAATTCGTTTTGATTCTCATGGATTTGCGAGTAACATTATCTGCTTCTTGCTGTTTCTCGATTATCAGTTAGGAATTGACAATGTATGTCTAAACTTACGTGCTTTTGGTTTGGTGATTGGCGTAATTTCTGAGAAGTGCTAAATTGAGACTCTGAGACTTTATTTTTGTTTAACATTATGCAATGAGCCAGTTCTGAATATAACATTGTTTTAGATTGTTCCTCTCTATAGTCTATAATCACTTTTGCGATTTTCCTCACAACTTTTGATGTTATTAGCTTCCTACTTCTTTATTTCCAGCCAGTACAAAATCCTGAGAAGCTTATAGACGAGGCAAAAAACATTTTAGATAAATCTTCAGAGGTTCCAAATATTAGAATGACCAGTGATGATGAATTCAAAGAAAAGGATGAAGTTGTTGGTGACATGGCTGTGCAATATCCTCGGGGACAAAGGCCTGGGTTACAGCGTAAGCGTGCTCGATTTTCTTTACTCCCCATTACAAGGTAAAAGCTTATTTGCTTGTTAAATATGAAAGTCAAATTGATGGTTTTACTGTTAATTAGCTAAATATGTTTTGTTTCCACTTGACAGCCAACCAACCGTTAACTTTGAATCCTCTTTGGATTTTGATAAAGACCCAGAGGAGTATTTCTTGGCCTTTGAAAGGCGTCAGAGTAAGATACATGTTTGTTATGTTTGCGTATCTTGACCAGTTTTCTGTCTCTTAAGCCTGGCAATCTGTTTTGATTTTGATTAGATGCTCAGAAAGAAATAGCCAGACAGACAGGCAGGAGTTTTACAAGTTCTGACCAATATAATGTATTCAAGGTTCCTCGGTCTGAACGGCCAGGAATCCCAGGGTATGATAATTGTTTGCTATGTTTTATTTCTTGGTCTGGTATGATACTGAAGTATCGATACTTCTTTCGAGTTTAATGCATTTTTACCTTTTGTTTTCCTAATAGCATACTTTTCACTTGTCAGGAGATCTAAGAAAGCAAAATATAAACATTTCTATTCAGCTCTTCCGTCCCAAAATACATGTCAAGGGGACGTTCTGTCTAATGGTGGCTTACAAAAAGAAGCATCACAGCCAGATCTTGCGTCGCAGGAAACAGAACCAGATAATGTGGAATCACCACAATTGGAATCAACAAATGTTGCATCAGGACAAACCGGACCAGAAACTGTTGCAACAGAGGAACCAGAAATGACTGGTAGGTGGATGCTAATTCAGGAAGATCGATAAGTAACTGTTCCTCCCTATATTTTGCATCTTTCTTACTTGGACACGTGATTATTTCCTTATAGGTTCGATTGCCAAGGCTGAGAAGACGGTTGATCAACTTATTGATGAATTACTAGCCGATGGTTATGGAGATCTAGAAGGGCATAGAGCTATTAATCTTTTGGAGGAGCATTTGCAGATCAAGCCTCTCCACTTGAAGAAGTTAAATCTTCCTGAAATGGAGGATGTTCCAAAGCTTGATTTTAAGCCTTCTGAAGTAAACCTGCCAAAGTCTAGCAATATATTATCCGACATAAGTAATTTGTTGGTAGGAACAAAGAGTGGAAACCCCATGAAGTTGAAGAACATGAAGATTTTGGTTCCTAGTTTTGGCTCACCAACTCCACCTAGAAGTCCTCTGGCTTCATTATCTTTATTGAATAAGCTTATGTTTCAGTCAAATCCTATAAGAGATCCGTTTTCTTCTATATGTACTGACCAATCACCAAGAATTGATGACTCTCCTGTTGAAAACATTAACAAATGTTCCAACCCAGTGGATTCGGAAAAGGCCTGTTGCAATTCTGACAAGTTAAAGTCTCTGACAACCAAAGAAGATGATGTTCAGGTTGATGGTAGGAGTTCAACTGAGGTGGCAACTGAAGATTATACCAGTTCTTTTGAGAAACTTGTGAATGGAATTTCGACAAGTCTTGATTCTGGAAGTGGGATTGATAATAAGGAATCTGGTTCTGAGTTGGAGGGTAATGGTGTCGGTATAAGTGATGAGTTCATGAATGAGAAAGATGCTCATGTAGATCATCACAAAAATGGACATGATGATTTGGGTGACATAGTGAGTCTCCGGTGTTATTTTAAGTTTTGCATTATTTGAAATCTTTCCTATTGAATGTAACATTGTGAGGTTGTGTGACAATATAGGTAGAAGATGTGATGCCGGATGCTGAAGCTTCTGCAGAGCCCAATGAAAATATAGATCACTTTCCTGTGGATACATCAAAGAGCACCCAAATTGAACTTGGTAATTCTTTGTTTTACTTGTTAAGAAATATAGATATCATTTTTATAAAATGAAATGATGGACTTGTGATATTTTTTCTCCTAATAGCATGGAGTACTTGATTAAGTGATTTTACCTAAAGGTTTCATTATCCTTTATCTTTCTTTTCGTCTTCTTCAATTGTTATTTGATGTTGACCTTGTATCGTGTTTTTTTTCATATCATTGTTTTAAACAGACCCTTCAGTGGTTGAGAACCAATCATTGGATGTTGGATCTGCTGAATATGTGGACAAGGCATCAGTTCAAACTCAAGACATGGCTCCATCTCAAGCTACCTCTTTAGAGCTGCAAACTGAGGTCTAAACTTTTTTTCATGCTGTTATGCACTTAATACTATGGACATTTTCATTTAATAATTATGGTTACATATTAATTTATTGGCATCTGCCCAATATAGGATTCATGGTTAGTATATTCCTTTTGCTGTCAGTCAACAGTATCCCTCACATTTAAATGGTATTGCAAATCTGCATTTGCACATTTTGATGAAAGAATTCACCATCTTTCAGTTTCGAATGTCCTTATGAAATGGAATAACTATACACTATTTTTTAGGCCAAATACTTTATAGTGCGACTTGTGGAACAAATTCTCCTAGATGATTGTATTGCATGGTTTATAATATCTTCATAAAGGGGTTGTAACTACACATCTGATGATGCTCCTTTCTGGGTTGTGCTACAGTCCAAATGGAAGCAGTTGGTCATCTTGAATTCATATTAATGTAATGCATAAATAATAGGCAGTTCAAATTTTCACCATCTGAATTTCAATTAAGATGCACTGAACCTGAGTGGCTGAGTGCAATTTTAATGACTAATGACATCAGCTTCTGCTAATTTCAAATTTAGCATTTCTGGCTTTCCTGCTAATGAAATGAAAAGATAGTAATATGTTGTTTTTCACGACTTGTACGACCATGCATATCAGTAATTCAGTATGTTGTTATAACTTGGTTGAAAGATTATGCCTACTTAAACTGAAGAGTTATCTTTTGATGGTGTTTTATATACTATGTTGCATTGTCTATGCAAACAGAGAATGTCAGAATCTTCTATGCGATCAACGAATGAGATAACAAAAGGAAAATCACGCTCTCGTAGAGAACGTAAGAACAAAAATCTCTCAAGCAGGCAAAGCCTTGAGAAACATGTAATAAATGGAACTTTGACAAGTCTTGGTTATGGAAGTGGGATTGATACTAGGGAATCTGGTTCTGAGTTAGAAGGTAATGGTGTTAGTATAGGTGATGAATTCATGAATGAGAACCTAAATAGGGAAGATGCTTATGTAGATCGTCACAAAGATGGACTCAATGATTTGGGGGACACAGTGAGTTTACAATGTTATTTTAGATTTTGCATATTATGATACCTTTCCTATTGAATGTTACATTGTGAGTGTGTGACAATGTAGGTAGAAGATGTGATGCCGGATGCTGAAGCTTCTGCAGAGCCCAATGAAAATACAGATTACTTTCCAGTGGATACATCAAAGAGCAACCAAAATGAACTTGGTAATTCTTTGTGTTACTTGTTTAGAAATATATATATATATATATATATATATATATATATGATTTTTAGGAAATGAAATGATGAAGCTGTGATATTTTGTCTGCTTATTGCATGTAGTACTTGAGTGAGTGATTTTACATAAAGGGTTCATTATCCTTAATCTTTCCTTCCGTTTTCGTCAATTATTATTTGACCTTATATTGTGTTGCTTTAGCATCTTTGTTTTATGCAGACCCATCAGTGGTCGAGAACCAGTCAATGGATGATAGATCTGATGAATATGTGGGCATGGCTTCAGTTCAAACTCAAGACATGGTTCCAGAACAAACTCAAGCTACCTCTTTAGAGCTGCAAACTGAGGTCTAATTTTTTTTTGCTGTTATGTACTTAATACCATGGATCTTTTAATTTGATAATTATGGTTACATATTAATTTGTTGGCATCTGCTTAATATAGGATTCATGGCTTATATCTTTTGCTATGCCAGTCGACGGTATTCTTCACAGTTAAATATTTATTGCAAATCTTCATTTACACATTTTTATGGAAGAATTCCCCATCTTTCAGTCTGGAATGTCCTTATGAAAGGGAATAACTACACACTATTTTTTAGGCCAAACACTTTATAGTGCGGCTTGTGGAACAAATTTTCCTAGATGATTGCATTGCAAGGTTTAATATCTTCATAAAGGGCTTGTAATTACACATGTGATGATGCTCCCTTCTGGGTTGTGCTACAGTCTAAATTGAAGCAGTTGGTCATCTTTAATTCATATTGACGTAAAAGCATAAATTATAGGCAGATCAAATTTTCACCATCTGAATTGTTCAATTAAGACGTAGTGAACCTGAGTGCAATTTCATTGACTAATGACATCAACTTCTGTTAATTTCAATCTTAGCATTTCTGGCTTTCCTGTTGAATGAAATGAAAGGATATTATTTTGTTGTTTTTCACGACTTGAACGACCATGCATATTGGTTGAAAGATTATGCCTACTCAAACTGAAGAATTATCTTTTGATGGTGTTATATAAACTTTGTTGCATTGTCTTTATGCGAACAGAGAATGACAGAATCTTCTGTACGATCAAAGAACGAGATAACAAAAGGAAAATCATGCCCTCGTAGTGAACGTAGGAACAAAAATCTCTTAAGCAGGCAAAGCCTTGCAGGTTAGCTGTCCTTGTAGTCTATTTTAAGTTTTCTATCACTGTTTCTGCAGCATGTGTATTTCTGTATTTCTGAGCTATTTTTCTCAAAACTCTCCTGTTTGAATAGGCTGTGGTCTTTCATGGGAGACAGGTGTAAGACGAAGCACCAGGATCATATCTAGACCCTTGGAGTACTGGAGAGGAGAAAGATTTTTATATGGACGAATTCATAAGAGTATGTGATATCTTTTACTTAGTTTTTAATGAAAACAACGTGAATTTTTATAACAATATAGCGTATTTATTTGGACTGTTCTAAAGTTTTCTGGTTTAGATATTCATAAAACTGATTATCTACTATTGTATACTGTTCCCTTCTTTTTTTTCAAAAATATTATATATTGTTTATGTAACTACCTCATTTAAATGAAACATAAGAATACATTAACTCTAATATGATAAATTAGAATGTTTATTTTTGAACTTCCAGTCATGACTCAGTTTTCAAGATGCAAAAGCTTGAAAAATCCACAGGATAATCATATTAATTTTGTGTTTGACTCTGAACTCGTTTAAATATCTCACTAAATATTAAAATTGTATTTTATGTGGATTGGAGTTTATATTTGTCTGTAGAAAATTTCGGTTATTTTTTCCCAATCAGATGAAGCCTGTACTTGTTGCAGGTTTGCCCACTGTTATTGGTGTAAAGTACGAGTCCCCCGGTAAAGGAGTGCCAGCAATGAAGGTGAAATCCTTTGTTTCTGAGGAACACAAGCATCTGGTTGATCAAGCTGCTCTTTAATGAGGTAGTTATAACGGGGTTTGTTTACACTGACTAATATCTGTATACACTGTTTGTATTACTCAGATTCCTAAATTTGCGTTAATCAGATGTTAGCGATGTGGCGTGTTAGAATATCGAACAATGTCTTATATACTCGCCTTGGTTATTTGCCTATTTGATTCACTGACAAGAAGTTTTGTTTCGTTGTTCCAGTATGAAGCAACAAGGCTGAACAATAAACCTAATTTGATCAAATATGGACTCGGTACGCTATTAATTCATGTAATTACTCCCTCCGTTTTTTAATAACTGTCGCTTTTGACACTTTTTCACATTCCAATGTTTCATTAATTAGGGTAATAAAAACACTGTTATACCCTTAAAGCTAATTCTTCATTTTTTTTTCCAATTTTTACAATAAACGAGTAAATAAGGGTAAAAAAGGAAAAAGATGGACATAAATGCATTGTAATTTGTAAAGTGATACTTATTTAAAAACAAAATTATCTTTCAAAAGTGACAATTATTAAAAAATGGATGCGTTTAGGCACGTTTGCCATTGCTTTCTCGACCTTAATCTCACAGTTCTCCCATTCTATTTTTCCAACACAAGTAGAAAAAGGAGTGCAAAACTAGTAAATATAAATGGCATTGGAAGCTTCCATCATATATTTACGGATAAATGCTCGAATATCTCTCTAAATTTGGTATGAAAAGTTATATTAATTCTTAACTTTTAAAATTTTCAGCTAGCTCAAAGTGCACCAGCTTGTCCTTTAATGCATGTGTTAGCATTTAGTTAGTTTGACTTTTCAAAGAAATTTTTTTATTTTTCTTAAATTAGAAGTTGACATGTGGTAATGAAGGGGCAAACTGGTGCACTTTTATTAAGTTCAAAGTGCTTGTTAGAACTTTTGAAAGTTTAGGATATCATGTGACTTTTCTTGCCAAGTTTGAGAGAAGAATAATGTAGCTTTAAAAAAAATCGGACACTCTATGCATACGTGTATAATTGAAATGGCCACCTTCTGTTTCAAAATTAGCCTACAAAAAGCATTAATTGAGTTGCTATGAATTATAGTGCTTTTAAATGGAAATTAGAAGAGTTCGCATTTCTCTCTCTGACTTTCTATTTTCTAATCTGAAAATTTGCATTTCAAGTTGTAACACTCTGGCACAAGTCCTTATATATCAACTTGTGGAACAATTTGCTGCTTTTATGGGATGATATTTGGGTACCCTTTTCCATATATTAAACTTAGAACAATTAATACTTGAAACTAAAAATAATAGAATAAAAGAAATTCTCATAATAGGGTGTGAAATCAATTACTTCGGGTTTTCATGTGCTACAGTATTTTGACTTTTAAATGAAATGAAATGAAATGTCTAATATATGGACAATGTTTCAATTTAAAATTGCTATACAATGTACTTTTCTTTGTATGAGGTGATAATTGATAGATAGCCAATCTGAGAGCATAAACAATTTCAAATAATTCCACTATAGGCTGCTGGCTGTTTCTTCTTTCTTCTGGGATTAAATTAATGCCATTTAACATGGAATTCTTTAGAGCACTTAAATTTTAAAATCACATCACAGCTATGATGAAAGCATACAGACTATATGGGTTTTGTGCTTTTCTATATAGAAGTTTATTTTGTTTATTCTAGTATTACATTTAGAATATATATATATATATATATATATATATATGATAAGTTATTTGTGCATGTCAGATTGTAGAAATATATGCTCAGTTTTTCCGGGTGCGGCACAATTTCCATGTCCCCGCTTGATTGCTCCTTTTCAACCCAATCAATTTTTTCATAATTTTCCCCCCTTGAAATTCTATTTCTCCTATCCTTAATATTACTTCGTCCTAATAATTCAGGTCTTAGTCTAGTAGTTTAGATCGAACTTGTTACTTTTAAAGATTTTAAGTTCGAACCACATTTTAAGGTAAGAGAAAAAATTTTCTTTTTATTTAACATAAGCGTAGTTGAGCAAATTTTTTTTAAAATAATGATCTAGTTGAAAGATTGATATTGTGACCTTATGTGAAAGCCACATATTGTACATTCACATGATATTGTCTACTTTTTTTTATAATAGGTATTGAATTTTAGAACTCTTATTTCACTATTATATTGAGTTGTGTATCAATTGAATTACCCATAGTTTGAGACTAAGACTAATTTTAAAATTATTAAATATGGCAAATAACGGAAAAAGTTACAAATGTCACGAATATAACTTTTGCAAACTACTAAACGATTTAAGGGGATTCTGATTTTTTTTCCTACTTCAAAATTTTTTTATGTAAGTTTAATTAGCTTGACACTAATCACTTTACAACCGATAATTAATTTTCTAATTTTGCCTGCACGCTTCATGCCTTGTACCATGATACTTGATTTCTTTTTATTAGTCTAACATTTATATATAGCCTACGAATTCACTTATTAACCACACATATTTTATTTTAATAATATTTCACTGGTACTCAAAATTTACAACTTACATAGGTTGTAGTTAAAATAAACAGTGTGATAAGGATTTTAGAAGGCTAGGTGAAGGTTTTAACCTTAAACCAATGAAGAAGATGAGTTTGAAAGCTGAAATTGTCGGAAACTGGGTTTCCTAAGGGGTTTACAAGCTCAAACTTGAAGGTATTGAATCCAAATAGAGGGAAACAGATAAATGTTTGATAGATTGAATAATAATCAGCTCTTACAAAAGGGTGGCTTTTATAGCCAATTACAAAGAGGGTGAAAACCTATTTAAAATAATAAAATAATACAAGTGGACTAATTAAATATTATAAGATAAAAGTGAGTGGACTTATGATAAAAGATAACTGATAGAAGCTTCTCCACTTGGATTAGCCAATCACGTCATTCACTTGTTATCTTATCTCCGCTATGATCAGAGATTTCAAAATGATAAGTCTGATACTAATCTACCGTCCTTGTTGCTCGAGGCGGCCTTGCTTAGCGTGTCATCATTCTCAGTGCTTGAAGCTCCCTTATGCTCTACAAGGTTTGCTGGTCCAAGCGGAGAAAGGATTCTCTAAAGTAACTTTAGAGTAAAGTTAGAAAGAGATAGAGATAAAAGAAGTGAGAGAAGAATTTTTTTTGGAGTTGTGTAATCAATCTTAACCATTCAAAAAGTGATGAATGGTTAGATATTGCTCAACTTTACTCTAAAGTTGTTTTTCAACTTTAGAGAATCCTAATCCGTCCAGGTGGCCTCTCTTCCGGCCGATCTTTGGATGCCTCAAATGCTGAGATGGATGCTTTAGCTGGGACCCAGCCGTCTTCAGTACTCATGCCGGATTGGTGTTTTCAGCCGTACTTAGTGTTTCAGGCGGCTTGGACTCAAGGTGTCTGTATAAGCAATTTTTCAGGAAAGTAAAAGACTTCAAAATCTCGCCAACAGGCGAATTTATAATGCATGTTTTTTTGACTTGGACCGACTTTTGATCAATTTATAATTGCTTAGGGACTCTTCAACATCTTTATATGAACATGATGTTTTCCAATATTTCGTGCCAAGACATGGATTGTATCAACAAATCAACATACTTGTGCTTATATTTTTCTTGAATAACATTCAGAGTATAAATAAATCTATTCAATGAACTTAAGAGAGAATTTTGTTTATAGAAAAAAACAGCACAAGAAAGTCATGTGTATGTAAAAGTAAAATATCATAGTAAAATAAGAAGTATCAACCGAACATTAATCAACTAATGTCAACCCAAAAAATTAACATTTTGTGACAAGGTCTCGACATTAATTTGTTATTTGAGGAACTTGTTGTTCTGGAACCAAGCTACGCTTGCAAGACACGAACTGTTAGAGGGGTTAGCCGGGCTAGTGTAGACACTCTAATGCTTAAGTTAGGGAATTTTGAATTTTGGTGAGAGAAATGACAATAAAATAGAATAGAGAGAACTAATTACTTTGTTGGGTTGAACTCTTTTTATGATGGAGATGAAAATGATATACAGACCTGTTCACAGGCTAGGGATCCGCCCGATCCGGTCCGTTCCGAGCTCGCTTAAATTGGTCAGGGTACTCATTTTTTTTTGCAAAGTCTGCCCCGAGCCCGAGCCCGAGCCCGCTGAAAATCAAAGTTTTGTGGGTCAGACTTGGTTTTCATATAAATACTCGAGCTCGGCCTGATGAATAATAGAAATTAAATTTATCAAATATTTACATATTATATAAAAATAATTGTTTTATATTTTTATACTTCAATCTATTGAACTTTTACTATATATGTCTTATTATTTATTAGATTATTCAAGTTAAAAAATGTTATGTATATAGGATTTAGACGGTGTTTTACAAGAAATTATATTTTACACTTTTTAATTTACCCAAAAAAAGCTGTATGTACGCCTTGGGTCGAGTTTGAGAATGACCTCTTAAGCCTGGCTTAAACTCAAAGTTTTATAGTGTGGGTCAGACTGAATTTGAATTGGTATTTTCAGTATAAAGTCCGATGAAATCCCACCTAGCCCGCTCCACGAACATATGATATGTCATAACTGCTTCTATAATGTATCCCTCTCAATTTACAGAATCGGAGATCTGAAACGTGATCGGAAAAACGAGCACGGTGAACGAAAAATTGATCGGGAATCAAAGGAAAGGAGAGAGAGAGAGAAACATTGTTTTATTAAAACTGAATTGTAAAAGTACAAGTTTTCCCCCTTTTATTTAACTTAATTCCAATAAAGCACAATTATAATATTGCCCTTCATACTCAACGACTAATAACTAACAAATAACTAACTTATTACTAACAATGTTACATATAAGATATATAACTCTAATATCCCCCCGCAATCTGAACGTAGCTTCAGATTGAAGTTAAATCCAGTCTTTCAATTTGAACAGCGAATTCTGGAATGTGCAATGCTTTGGTTAGAACATCTGCTACCTGATTCTTGGATGATACAAACATTAGATGAACCATTCCCTTTTGAATCTTTTCTCTGATAAAATGACAATTAATATCGATGTGTTTTGTACGCTCATAGAAAGCAGAGTTTTTAGCTAAGTGTATAGCTGAGGTATTGTCAGAGAATAAAAGAGCAGACTCTTTATGATCTATTTTAAAATCTTTGAGAAGATGCAAAAGCAATTGTATTTCAGCTGTTGTGGAAGCCATAACCCTATATTCAGCTTCAGATGAGCTTCTTGAAATTGTGTTCTACTTCTTTGATTTCCAGGAAATCAGTGAGTCACTAATGAAGACACAATATCCAGTGATGGATTTTCTTGTTTATGGACAATTAGCCCAGTTAGAATAACTAAAAGCCTTTAGTTTGTAGTCTGGTGTTGTAGAATATAGAATTCCTTATGCTGGTCTTCCTTTCAAGTACCTTAAAATCCTATGAGTAGTAGTTAGGTGAGCCTCATGAGGTCTATCCGAGTACTGTGAAAGCCATTATACTGTATAACTGATATCTGGCCTGGTATTAGCAAGATACAATAATTTTCCTGTACCTTGTGTTTTCTTTCAACCTTTCAGATTTGGTGTAGTCTATCTTTTCTGCTGTCAGAGGTGTTAGAGCAGGTTTACAATCCAGGAATCCATACTCTGCTAGCATATCAATAGTGTACTTTCTTTGATTAACAAATATGCCTTTGCTGCTCCTGGAAATTTCCAAGCCTAGGATGAATTTTAGTTTTCCCAAGTCCTTAATGCTCAAACATTGATTCAGATAACTTTTTACTTCTTGAATGGCCTTTTCATTGTTGCTAGCTACGATAATGTCATCCATATATACAATTATTGCCATGAACACATCTTGTGTGATCTTTGTGAATAGGGATGGATCTGCAATTGATTGTTGAAACCCTTTTTTGATTAAGGATGCAGTCAATGTAGAATTCCACTATCTACTGGCCTGTTTCAGGCCATATAAGGACTTATTTAACCTGTAAATAGGGTTAGGAACAACAGAATAAATGCCTTGAGGCAATTGCATATAAATTTCTTCTTCCAAACTTCCATGTAAAAAGGCATTGTTAATATCAAGTTGCTCAAGAAACCAATTTTTCTTGGCTGCTAGAGCTAATAAGAGTCTAATGGTGTTAATCTTAGCTACAAGAGAAAAAGTTTCTAAGTAATCAATCCCATTTTGTTGAGTGTAGCCCTTGGCCACCAATCTAGCGTTGTACCTTTCCACAGATCCATCAGCTTTCCTTTTGACCTTATAAACCCACTTACATCCTATTGGTGTCTTGTCCTTTGGTAAGGTAACTAGGGTCCATGTTTTATTTCTCTTTAATGCTTCTATTTCCCCACTCATATCTCACTCTTAACTGCTATACTATAATTCCTAGGTTCAGTTTCAGCATTTAAGGATAGTGAATAGGCTCTATGATTCTCATTCATGTTACTGTAACTTAAGTACCTGGATAAAGGGTAAAGCTTATCTTTTTCTAATTCTTCAGCATTACCTTTCTCAACAAGGGAACAATGATACTCTCTTAAATATTCAGGCTATTTATGTTTCCTTATTGGTCTAGTAAACTGATCCATCTTGTCACTAGATTCATTTGGCTGTGGATCTATTTCTTTATCAAGCTCACCTATAATAGTACTCAAGTCATCATCAATAGATTCATTACAGCTATTACAAGGAAAGATATCTTCATGAAACTTGACATTCCTAGAAACAATCACTTTGTTGCTCTTAAGACTGTATACTCTATAGCCTTTCATCCCTGGCTCAAAGCCTATAAAAATTCCTTTTTCATACCTATCTCCAAACTTAGTTCTATTCCTCTCTAGGGTACTCACATAAGCTAAGGGGCCAAAAGTTCTTAAAGAACTGTAATCAACTGGTTTGTTGTATAATTTTTCAAAAGGACATGAATCATTAAGTAAGGGAGTTGGGGTTCTGTTTATCAAATGAGCGGCATGCCCAATGAAATAATTTTAAAAATTAGTTGACAAACCACTTTGCATTTTTAAAGATCTAGCTACATTGAGAATGTGCTGGTGTTTTCTTTCCACTAATCCATTTTGTTGAGGGGTTTCAACACAGGATTTTTGGTGAAGAATTCCAGTCTTAGCATAGAAAGAGTAAAGATTGAAGTCAGGACCATTGTCAGATCTAATTACTTTTATAGACTTGCCAAACTGATTGTTTACCATAGCACAAAAACTTAGGATTAAATCCAGTACTTCAGCTTTTGATTTCATAGTAATAGCCCATGTAAATCTACTAAAATCATCAACAATAGTTAGAAAATATTTAGCTCCATTTATTGCAGTTACAGTAGGTCCCCATATGTCAACATGTATTAAATAAAAAATAGCATCAGAAGTAGAAATGAAGTTGTGAGAAGGTAATCTCTTTTGTTTTGATTGATAGCAAATGTCACATACAAGATTAGTAGATACATTTATATCAGGGTATGTCTTTTGTAAAGTAGCTAAAGCTTTATTGGATAAATGTCCTAATCTAAAATGCCACAAGTCATATTTATTACACTTAACAAAAAAATGTCAAACTATCAAAATTTAAATCAGCAACATTTAGAAAGTACAGGTCATTGCACACTTTAGCTGAACCAATCCTCTTCTAGCTCATAGTATCCTGAATTATGCACTGTGATGAATCAAAGACCAACTCACATCTTAATGTTTTGGTTAGTTTAGTAGCAGAAATTAGATTATACTGAAATGAGGGCATAAATAAAGCATCATATAAAAGTAGACAATTACTAAGATGCACATCCCCAATATGTGAAACAATTAACTTTACTTCGTTAGGTAATATGACACTCCAGTTATTTGCTCTCCTAATATTAAGCATTTTATCCCTA
Source organism: Euphorbia pulcherrima (assembly GCA_947683365.1). Classification (NCBI taxonomy): domain Eukaryota; kingdom Viridiplantae; phylum Streptophyta; class Magnoliopsida; order Malpighiales; family Euphorbiaceae; genus Euphorbia; species Euphorbia pulcherrima. The sequence goes on from CANTUS010000016.1 coordinate 15,943,800, forward strand.
GAATTTACTATATGGCAGCTAGCCATTGTATCAACAATCCAGGTATTTCTAGATAAAGTTTCAGATTTACCTAAGTTGGTGTCTTTGACATAGTCTGTTTGATTGATTATTTCCATCCTAGCAGAGGCATCATGTAAGTTGATGCTAGGAGTGCTGTTTTGTGAAGTAGTGTTCTAAATGAGTTATGCAATTTGTGCTAGTTGCTTTTGTGAGAAGATATGTGGCCCTTGTCCCATGGTTTGTGCAGCTACAATATGACTTGTACCAGGTCCCATTTCTTCAACATAGCTTTAATTCTGGTCATTTACAAAATGTTGCTCTATCACATCTTGTTCCTCCATTTCCTCCAAACCAGTACTGCATTGAGCCTGCTAAACCTGGACTTAAAGTTAGGAGGATACCCATTCTTCTTTCAACAGTTTACTACCAAATGACTGCCATTACAGAAGGAGCACTGAATTTTCTTATTGTTCTGATTAACATAGTCCTGTGAGTAGCTTTGTGCTTTCTTGAAAGATTGACTGCCAAAATTGCCATTGTCTATAGTCTTTCCTGAGAAACTGTTCTGAAAGCTACCATTGCTGCTATTACCAGTATACTGTACATTATTGCCACCAGGCTGAAAATTACCCCTTTTTACAAAATATGCCACTTCTTGTAACCCCTAATTGACTTCCTTATCACTAGCTATGAATTCCCTCTCAAATTGCAGAACTAATGAAAACATTTTGTTCATGTTTGGCAAAGGATCCATGGACATAATATGTGACTTAATGCTAGCAAAAGAAAGATTCAAGCCTTTCAAGAAACAAATTACCAGATTTATCTCTTGCTTCTTGCGCATGGTTGAAGTAATGTTACAAAAGCAGCCATTACAAACACAAACAAGAATAGGATTTAAGCTAGTGAATTCATCCCACAAAAGCTACAAAGAGGCAAAGAACTTAGTTACCGATCTGTTGCCTTGAGGGAGTGTGAACAAACCGTTTGTAAGTCAGCAAGCCTATATACTTTGAATTGTGTGAAGCGCTCTCTCAAATTTTCCCAAAGATCGCGAGCGATTTCAAAGGTAACAGCAGTCTGCGCTATCAAAGTAGAGAGAGACCTAAGAATCCAAGAAAGAATCATGTTGTTACACCTTCTCCATAAAGAATACAATGGATCTGTGACGGCGGGTTTCACTATCGTGCCATCTATGAACTCCAATTTGTTCTTAGACATCAAAGCCATCCTCATACCTCGAGCCCAAGAATGATAATTTACGCGATCAAGAGGCGGCGATACAACAATCAGAGAAGGATTCTCACTGGGGTGCAAATAGTAAGGACTATTTTCATCTATCCTAACTTGATTTCGAGCCATTTGAAGGATTGAATAACAAAAAAAAAGGTTGAAATAGAGATTTCAATAATAGGGGAAATCGAAAAAGAAAACTGTAGAGAAACGATGTAAGACTCAAGCGGAAGAATAATGCTTTGATACCATCTCAATTTACAGAATCAGAGATCTGTAAAGTGATCGAAAAAATGAGCACGGTGAACGGAAAAAATGATCGCGAATCAAAGGAAAGGGGGGGGGAGAGAGAGAGAGAGAGAAACACTGTTTTATTAAAATTGAATTTTAAAAGTACAAGTTTTTCCCCTTTTATTTAACCTAATTCCAATAAAACACAATTACAATATTGCCCTTCATACTCAACGGCTAAGTAACTAACAAATAACTAACTTATTACTAATAATGTTACATATAAGATATATAACTCTAATAATCCCTGAAATACTGGGTCTCAGATTGGTTTGGCATATACTTGTTTTATCAAATAATTAAACAAAATGAATAATCATGATGATGAAAGAGGATGAACACTTAAGTACTTCTACGTAAATTTGTTTATTCGACGAACTGGGTTGGGTTTGATAGATATTATGATATAACATTATGTATATATCTTTATATTAAAGTTGTATAGCCTAATTAGGTTAAGGTTAACAATGTAATTATGCACTTACCCTATTGTATTAAATATACGCTGCTCTCTCAATTACAGTAGAGAGAATTCCAAAATACCTAATTATCTTGGCATCATACGCCGCCTAGGCTAACTGCCGCCACCCCTGTATCAATTTACCACCTTGATTATGGCCACCACTGGAACTCAGTCTTCCACTCTATCAATCGAGGTTGCTACCACTCAATCTAAATCAATCATCAATCCCTCTTATTCTCACCAACTCCCAATAAAGCTTGATTCCACAAATTTCATCCTTTGGCGCACTCTCCTTAAAATAATGATCGACGGCTGCATTTTATTTGGCCATATTGACGGCAAGACACCATCTCCAGCAGAGACACAGGCTGACGGCCAGCCCAATCTAGCTTTTCTGGCATGGTTTTAGTAAGACAAATAGGTTTTATCTTGGATGTTTAACTCGATTTCCCCTTCACTTTTGCCCCAAATCATTGGCGTTAAGATAACTCGTGAAGTTTGGTTGAAACTCGAGAAGGCTTACGCCTCTGGCTTGAAAGCTCAAGTTAGAAAATTGAAGAACCAGCTTTGTTCATTAGTTATGTCGCACACAGAATCAGTACCCGAGTACATGCATAGAGCTAAGTCGCTTTTTGATCGATTGGCTTCACTACAAAAACCTATTTTAGAAGATGACTTAGTTGACAGTATTCTTGATGGGTTACATGGCCCACTTCATGATGTCTGTAAAATGTTTGCTTCTCGTGATTTTAGATTTGATGACCTATTGGGTACCCTCTTGACTGAAGAACGACATATTCATATAAATAATCACACTACCCATCTCACCATGAAATCATCCTCGGGGGGCAGTAGGGGTCAAGGCCGTGGTAGCGGTCAATCCCGCCAGTCCTATGATGCTCAATCAACCCGCCGGCAGCATACATTTAATTCGAGTTCACCCCAATCAACCGACTATAGATCCAGTCGCCAATCCACTCCCGCACCGCTTAATATTTTAACTTTTTACTGCCACAATTGTCAAGGTTATGGACACATGGCTCGACAATACCTGACACCGAAATCCTCCCCATACCGTACATCGACACCAGCCTCTCATCATACCTCTCTTACTAATCAAATCGAACCTCATTGGCTCATAGATAGCGGGGTAACCTACCACTTGGCTACGAACTTGGGTCACCTCAATCTTCACTCCGAATACTCCGATCCAGAAGAAGTTGTCTTAGGTAATGGTTCCTCTCTCCCTATCAAACACGTCGGTTCTTACATTATTCCTACGAAATCTAAATCATTGCAATTATCTAATGTTTTACATGTGCCTAATTCTAATTCTAATTTGATATCTATTAGTGCACTAAACAATTCTAATGATGTTTCTGTGGAATTTTTTGATAAATTTTTTGTTGTGAAGGACCTCAATTCCAAACAGGTGATACGTCAAGGCCCGAATAACAATGGTCTCTACACTTTGCCATCCAATGTTCGTGTTCCGGTTTGATGTCATGTCACTTCTCTATCCACTTGGCACGAGCGGCTTGGTCATCCATCTGCTCGAGTTGTTAGTCACCTTTTACGTAGTCATAATATTCAGTTTGTGTCAAATAAAGGGGTTTTACCCTCTGTCTGTTCTAGTTGTGCTGTTAGCAAGAGTCACAAATTACCTTTTTCTTTATCTGATACGGTTGTGTCTGGCCCTCTTGATTTGATATGTTCTGACTTATGGGGACCTGCTTCGGTTGAATCTTATGATGGTTATTCTTATTATCTCTTATTTTATGATGCATTTAGTAAATAAAGTTGGGTTTATTTTTTACATTATAAATCCGAAGCTTTGAGTACTTTCATTAAGTTCCGTTCGGTTGTTGAAAAATTCTATGGCCGTCATATAAAGATGCTGCAAATAGACGGCGGTGGTGAGTACGTTACCATGTTCAAATATTTATCTGACAATGGTATTCACGATCACATGTCCTGCCCACACACTCGTGAATAAAACGGTAATGCCGAACGAAAACATAGACACATAGTCGAAACAGGTTTGGCATTACTACATCGTGCTAGTTTCCCAATGAAATTTTGGACTTATGCTTTTGATACAGCTACATACTTTATTAATCGAATGCCAGTCTCCTCTCTTGAACACTCTTCTCCTTTTTCGGAATCGTTTCATTCCGAACCTGATTATTTGTCTTTGCGTGTCTTTGGTTGTTTGTGCTATCCTTGGTTACGGTCGTACAATTCTCATAAGTTGAGTTATCGCTCTCGTAAATGTGTCTTTTTGGGATGTAGCAAGAATCACAAAGGATATCGGTGCCATGATCCCATTTCCATGAAACTCTTTATCCCACGTCACGTTGTCTTTGATGAATAGGTGTTCCCATTTTCTAAACTTTGTGGTACGGTTGCTTCGTCCTCTTTGTCTCCTCCCGATAACCTACCCTTGATTACCATTCAGCCCTCCAACTTGCCTATTAACAACCCGATCCTACCAACTGTCAACCCTTCATAAAATAAACCATTCCCTACCCTAACCCAAATCTTATCACCACCTGCTTTCATAATTAAATCACCACCACCTGCTCTAAATAAACAATTACCGCCACTTACTCCCACCTCATCACCAGCCCCTAAATCAAATAATAACACACCAACCATCAGCCGGCCTTCCAAATCCAAAAAACCTCAAGTCTTAGACCCCAAAATTTCCTTGGTTGTCGATTTACAAAAATACAACCGACCCACTAAGACTAGACTACCGAAACCACCACCACCTCCCAAAACCATGCGAACCCGTCAATCCTCAGGCTCTCTACCTAAACCCAAATCCTATAATGTTGTCCTAGCTCCGTCGACTCTGTCATGTTATAATGAGGCTGCAAAATATAGTTGTTGGTGTCAAGCAATGGTTGATAAATACAATGCTCTTATTACTAATGACACTTGGGAGTCAGTGCCACCTTCTCAAGCAATGAATGTCATGGGATGTAAATGGGTCTACAAAACTAAATTGAATCTAGATGGGAGTATTGAGAGATACAAGGCTCGCTTAGTGGCAAAGGATTTTCACCAACGACTAGGTCTTGACTATCACGACACATTTAGCCCTGTGGTTAAGCCTGCTATAATTCGTCTTCTCATGTCATTGGTCGTCTCATATCCTTAGTCCTTAACACATCTGGATGTGTCTAATGCTTTTCTCCATGGTGATCTTGACGAACCTGTTTTTATGTCTCAACCAATTGGCTTTGTTGACAAGGACAAACCTTCCTTTGTTTGTCGCCTTCGAATCTATTTATGGCCTTAAACAATCCCCGAGAATGTGGCACCGCAGTCTCACGAATGTCCTTCTTGACTTTGGGTTTGTTGTATCCAAGGCAGATGTTTCCTTGTATTATTAGAAAAGGGGAGTAACAAATTTATTTTATCTCATTTATGTCGATGACATCCTTGCCTTAGGGAACGACTCACAAGCTGAGGATGATTTGATTCATTTTCTCCAAACTCGGTTTGCCATTAAGAATTTGGGTCCGGCAAAATTCCTTCTTGGCATTGAAATAGCTCGTTGCCATGGTTCATTAACCCTTAATCAACATAAATATGAACGAGAGATACGTAAGAAAGCTTCAACGCTTGATTCAAAGGGTATTTCCACGCCGGCGAGCCCTGCCATTCATTTACATGCCAATGGCAGCCCCACATTTCAGGATGCTACTTTATATCGTAGCTTGGTTGGGGGTATCCAATACCTCACTATCACTCGACCTGATATTGCCTTTTCAGTCCATAAGGTAGCATAATTCATGCAGTCTCCCTTAGAATCTCATTGGAAAGCCTTGAAGCGTATTCTTAGATACATACAATCTACTCCCTCTCATGGCCTTCGTTATATAATTCAATCGGCCATCACTCTTCATGCGTTCTCGGACTTCAATTGGGCGGGAGATCCGGACGATCGTCGATTAGTAACTGGTTTTGCTATCTATCACGGAGCCAATCTCATCTCTTGGGCTGCTCAGAAATAAAAGAGTATGTCTCGGTCATCAACGGAAGCCGAGTGTCGAACCTTGGCAGCGGCCACCTCGGAGTTATCCTGGCTCGGCATGTTACTACAGGATATTCACTTGTCACTAATGACCACTCCAACCCTTTGGTGTGACAATTTAAGTGCCACGTATCTCACGACAAATCCAGTTTTTCACAATCGGACGAAACATCTCGAGTTAGATTTCCACTTTGTTCGTGAACGTGTGGCTAACAAACAACTCGTGGTTCGTTACATTTCCACTGAAGACCAAGTCGCCGATATCTTCACCTAGCCATTGTCACCTTCTCGGTTTGGTGTTCTACGTGACAAGCTAGTCGTGGTTGCCAACTCGGCTAGACTTGGGGGGATGATGGATATTATGATATAATATTACGTACATATCTTTATATTAAAGTTGTATAGCCTAATTAGGTTAAGGTTAATGATGTAATTATGTACTTACCCTACTGTATTAAATATACTTTGCTCTCTCAAGTACAGTAGATATAATTCCAAAATACCTTATTATCTATCAGGGTTCACGTTGGATTCATCAGGTTTTTTTATAAATAACATTAACTCAAGCTCAGTTCGATCCATACTTTAAAACTTCGAGCTTAGATTTGGTTTAAGATATAATTCTCAAGCCCAATTTAAAAATCATAAATAGTTTTTTATTTAAATATTTGGGTAAACTAAAATAAGTGAAAAAGATAAATTTTATTCGATTATGTCTAAATCCTACCTATAATTATATTTTTTACTTAAATAATTTATAAATATTAAGAGATATTGTAAAAGCTCAATATATTAGAATATAAAAGTCTAAAACAATAATTATATAATATATAAATATCAAATAACTATAATTATTATTTATCAGATCGGGCTCGAGTATTTATATAAAAGCCAAACCATACCACAAAACTTCAGATTTTAGCATGCTCGACAGGGTCGGTCGGCCGTCAACACATCTATTCCACGTATGGGAGACAGCTAAGAAATTATAAAAATAAAATAAAAAATGTAAACAAATAAAAGTAGTAAACTAATGGAGCTTGAGGTATTTAAGGGTCATATAAAATAAAATATGCTGAAAATTAACTTTTCCCTGTTATTTTTAAAGAAAATAAAAGAAAATAAAAATCCAACAGTAGATAGATTGAGATGAGACTTACATTTTTTTTTTCTAAAACTTCTCGTTTCCTTCTAAAATTAAGTCAATTATAAAAATGAAACATCTTGATTTGAAAATGGATAATTATATATATTGACCAAATTAAAATTTACATTCATTCACACTTTTTAGAGCACTGACATTAATTAAACAGCTTTGCAACTAATTTGATGCCATTAATAAGTGCTTTTACATCCAAAAATTGCTGGCTTAATTAATCATTTTCTGAGGTATCTACTTCATACTACATATGAATCATTCTCTTAGTTGGATATCATTTATTATTATTATTATTATTATTATTATTATTATTATTATTATTATTATTATTGTTATTATTATTATATGCTTGTCACATTAAACTACATCAAGCACATGGATGATTGCTTATCTTTGCATTTTATAGAATAAAAATGAGAAAGTTTGGTACAATATAATCATTTTTTAAAAATACAAGCAACATAAATATTTTTTATGCAATAACAATTACATTTATGCATTTAATATAATTATTTTTAGAGTGCAAACTTACCTTTTCCATCCTATGGCCAATAACCCCTTTCCTTCATTTTGGGTTCATGAATAAGAAAATAAGTTATAGTATAATTTTTGTAATAGAAAAAAACTTACATGCATAAAAGTAAGATAATCAAATTGATGTTAATTAGCAAACAATTGATTAATTTGTTGCAAAGTCAACATTAATTTTTTATTGTCCATCTGGTTCATCAGAATGTTACTCTGACTATATCCATATCCGATTCAGATCGCATACCGGAACAAGGCTATGGTGAGTGAGTCTTCTAATAAGGATTTTTTACATCCATTAGGACTCGAACTCGAGACCTTACTTAAGTGATATCAAGCCGCTTACCACTTGAATCAATCCTTATTGGTAAAGTCAACATTAATCGATAGACTTGTGTAGAGAATCTATGGGTCTCGAGAGTGTTGGGCTCGATAGATGAGTGATCATATAAGTGGAGTTGAGCCCATCTAACACAAAACCAATTTGCTTATGTTAAGGTCCAATCTTCTCCACTTATATACTACTCTTCATTTATATTTATTATCAATGTGGGATAACCCAACATCTCCAACACTCTCCCTCAAGTGCAACTGGTCTTGGACCGGTTATCACTTGTCAACATTCCTTGGCCTATCATCTATCCGAGGCTCAAGATCAACTCCGGGTTCTAGCCTTTCTCTGCTAGCCCAAACTCCACCATGACTTTAAACACGAACCCAGGATCGGGGGAGTGTGAGGAATAAAATAAATACTACGATTGAGCCTCTCATGTCAGCTTAAGCTTTTGGGTAAGATGATTTCATGACATGGTATTAAAGCATCTTAGATCTAAAGGTCGAGGGTTCAAATCCTGACAGCTCTATTTGTTGAATTATATTGCAACACATAGCGAAATGAGTCTGTGTTATACCCGCTTTAAATTCAATAAACATTTATATGTGAGAAAGTGTTAAAAATAATATAAATACTATAATTAAGTCTTTACTATCATCTTTAAACTTTTGAGAGTGACGATTCTATAATAACATATAGCATTGACATTGACGAATGGAAAGAATGAATAATTAGAGCGTACATACATGTTTCTTCGATGGGTTATTTATTTATATATTATAGTATAATATGGCCTAGCTAAGACAAACATTCAGTTACATCAATTATTTTTTTCATAATTTTATATTTTAATTTTTTAATCTTTAAATATTATATATTTTATTCTTACGTACGACAGCCCAAAATCAGGTTCTGTTATTGGACTTTACTTTTTATTTTTCCAATTAACTTATTTTTTAAATAAAAAAATATTATGAAAATAACCGACTTTTATCCTTCTGAAGTGATGGAACAAAATTTGATATATCTTTTAAGGAGATTCATTAATTCAATAATATTTGACTTTAAAGTAAAAAAGTTGTGATTAGTTATTTGGCCGCATAATCTTATCCTTTTAATTAGCCAATCTTACCTTTACAACTATGAAGAATTGCTTTCTCCAAAATTTGGTTTTAATGTTATGTTCAACTTAAATTTATTGTGTTGGATTATAATTTCATTCGTTTTAATTTAATTTATTATAATTTTATTCATCTCACTACAATAGTTATAAATTTATAATAAAATAAATTTAATTTAATTTAAATTAATTTAATTTAACCTTTAAAAATAAAAAAGAGACCCGAGTTAGTTTGAAATTACGTAAAGAGAAAATGTAGATAATAAGATTGTGATGGAAACAAAATGCGTGTGAAACACATAATCCCAACTTGGTAGGCCAAGATTAGGTATATTTTTCCATATGTCAATGGAAAAGTAGAAAACCAATCAAATCATGCAACTATTACAAAAAAAAATAGTAAAGTATAAATCAATCACACTATCACTGTGTAATTTAGGTTTATAATCAAACTTTATATATTTGTGGAATGAGGTTTCATGTGTTTTAAAGTTAAATTTTACTCAAAACTAGACATTTCGTGTAGGGCACGTCGGACCCGATTTAAGCTGGATTTAATTAGATATTTTTATTAAAAATATTAACTTAAATTTAATCTAAGCTTATGATTAAGAACTCTGAATTTGGACCAGATTATTAAGTTATTTTTAAACTCAACTGTTGATCAATAGATAATTTTTTTAATATAAATTAAAAAAATTATAATTTCTATAAAAAATATCTTTTTTCCATATAATTACATTTTATAGTGAATATCTTTTATATGTAGTTAAAAATTTAGTACATTAAAATATGAAATTATATAAAAAAACTATTAAATATAATATAAAAATATAAAATAAATATATTTTTTATTCGTCAGGTCGAGCATCAGACCTGTCTTATATAAAAATCAAGCCCGATTTATAGTATTTCGGGCTTTTGCGAGCTCGGGCTCGGGCAGGACTTTATAATGAAATGAATGTCTAAATTCGACCTATTTGAACAGACTCAGGTCGAGTCCAATGAATAGTCCGACCTGCAAACATGTCTACTCAAAACCATGTATGAATTATAGGTTCAAAAATGACTAAAAACTACAATGTTCACTCACGGTTGGATATTTTCTAAAAATTGGATGGTTGTAAGTGATATAAAGTTTGAATAATTTTAAATTTTAATGTTTAGCTTTAGTGTATTGTTGAAACTTAATAAAGACAAATTTATTATAGGATAAACCTTAAAAATATGCCTTATGATTTGACCGTTTTATAAAAAGGTTTTTGTAAAATTTTTGTTTTAAAATGGTGGATGTGGTTTAAAAAATGAGAAAAAACATGCTTCTCAAAATTTTGAAACCACATTTGGAAGGGTAATCTTATCCATTTTAAAGTGAAATTTTGAAGCTTTATTTATAAAAATACAATACACATTATTGATAAATTTTAGAATTTTTTGAGAAGTATAAATATTTATATTAATTAAAAATTAACGATAACTTTAAAAAATCATAACAAAATGAAAGTTTTCAAAATTTACTCAAATCTTGATAAATAATTCACAAATAATATAGTTGAAATATAAGAATGTTGAATTTATAGAAATAACTGAGATTGCCCTTCCAAATGTGGTTTCAAAATTTTGAGAAGCATATTATTGTTAACTTTTAAAATCACAAGAACCCTTTTAAAACAAAAAATTTCATAAAAACCCTTTTATAAAATGACCAAATCACATAGCATATTTTTTAAGTTTGCCCTATAAAATAGTGCTTAACTAAGAGTTTGACAATCTTTTTCTAGTACCCAAAAGATCCAAAACTGACTTTCATTTATATTCCAAATAAACATATTCATACACTTTTTAAAAAGCAAGTAGAAAGCTGAGGACAATAACCAAAATCTCGCTCTAACTTCAGTAACAACCCAACTTTAAAATATGTCAATCATTAATTAACTAAGAGTTGATATGTACAATTTTGAAACTACAATTACAACTATTTTTAAAATTCAATCTTTCTAACTTGTTACAACATGTTTATGCAAGTTTAAATACAAATGAGTTAATTATAGGCCAATACTAATACATGGGATCAAAGTATTTAGTTAATTATTTGAGGTTGTTAAACTTCATTCATATGTATTTAGGCCATGAACATTACTCACGTCTGTTAGCTAATTTTTATGCAAGGAAACACCAAGTTGACGTCACTAAATTACCCAGCGGTGTTAACAAGGTTGTCTAGGGTGGCAATTGCTATATTCCAACTAGGAAAGCTCATCAAATTTTGTCATATCTACCTAGTCTTTCACTGAAATTTTGCTCTCATAATTGTGTCATCACACAACAACTGCTTAAATATAAATAATTCCAATTATAGTATAATATTAAAATAGACGATATTGCGCCATAATTAAATAAAATAGTTATCATCGTCAACTTTATCAATTTTATCAATTACCAATTAAAAACCGCTAATAGATGATCGATCGGCTTATATTGCAATAGATGTAGAATGATCAAAGAATGGTTTTACTTTTAAATATCGTTGTTGATTGCCAAAATATACTGCTTTCAAAGACTTTGATGAACCAACTATATTATATTAAAATTTAGTTAATTGAATTAAACTGAGCTGAATTTATTGTAGTATAAATTAAATCATGTATAATTAAATTGAACTTAATTCATTTAAAATTCAAGAGATCAAGCCGTATTTCCATTTAATTTAAGAAAGGAAAATAATAAAATTTGTCACTTTTCATATTTTGAACCGAGATCATATAAAAACACTAAAACGGGAAAATGCAGATTCTAATCCCAATTGGACCACATCCCCATCACCCCCTAACTATATCATCTTAATTATTATTGTCGGACCATTATTATTATTTTTATCATAAATCTTTATTATTGTTTCTGATATAACAAAAAGTCGTGGATATTTATCTTAAATTTGAAGTTTATTTTATTCAATTCTTATCCATATAACTGTACAGTGTAGTTTCAGTAAACTAATAAAAGGATATTAATTGAAATTGTAATAATTTATTTATTATTTAACGTATAAAATTGATATGATAAAAGTGTTGATAAGAAACTCAAATCCTATATTCTTTTTGTGTTTAAGATCGAATAATTTATTAAATATGTCAAGATCGGAATTAAATAATGATTTATTAGATATCAATCAATTTCCACAACTTCTATAACGTCAAAGTTCGATAGTTGAAGATTTGCATATGTCTCTCCCATATGAAACCCATGAGAGAAAAAATGATTCTCCATCAATCTTGGCATATTTATGAAGTGAAAAAAAAAGGAAAAGAATGATTATTAGATACTTATGATCACTTAGACATGTATAAGAAACTACGGTCCATTTCTTTTCTTTTTTTTTAAGAAAATGATTGTAGGATTAATAACATACAAATATTATCTCATTTCTTTTTTTAAAGTATTAGAAACATATATACATCTAAGTCCTAATTAATATTTATAATTAGACTCTTAAATTTAGTTATTCTCTAATTAATTAAATTAGATCGATTTTTCGACCCAATTAATCGTGGTGACGGACTAATTACTTCCAACAGAGTCTAGTGTTAAATCTTAATAAAAAGAGTGTTTAATTTTAGATCTAATTTTTTGTTGAATAAGAAAATTTCATACATACATACATACACATATATATAAATTGGAGAAGAGAATGTGCATAAATTTTTGAAATTTTCACCATTTGTTTTACTTATAAATAAGTCAAAAAAAATTATTGCAAGTCAATCGAAAAATATAGGTTTAAATAAGGCTATGAAAAATAGAAAACATTTTCCGTTCTCTATCACATTAGTTTTCATCATTTTCACTCTATTTTAATCATTACTACCATAATTTTCTCCGTTCCATCACTACAACTACCACACATTACCAGTACATTTACCTCCGCCGCCACCATTACCACCCCATTTTGCACCAATTCATCGACATTGTCTCCTATTCAATCTCTACCTTCGCTACTACCTTTTCCCCTCCTCCACCACATTAGCTATATGTCATCACCATCACTTCTACTCCACCTTTATTACCACTGATTTCGCCAATATCTCCTCCACCTAGGGGTGTTAAAAAACCGAACTAAATCGTAATTACCGATCGAACCGATGAAATTTAGTTTATTTGGTTTGTTTTTCAATCTATACGATTTGGTTTCTTGTATATTTTAGAAAATTTTGGTTAATTTGATCGGTTAGGTTTTAATTGTGAAACAATCGATAAACCGAACCGACCAATTAATTCAAAAACAACCGATATAATCGAACCGATCATTTTGTATTTTTAATCTTGATTTTTTTATATACGGGCCATATATGAATTCTTAGTAACATTATGAGTGTTTTATTTGTTGTTTTATCATTTATTTAATCATTTTGTTTTTATATTATAGTAATTTCATAAAAAATCTATTGAAATTATAAGATAAATATGTTTATTTATGTATGTAGTGAAAGATATGAGTGATAATTATTCAATAAAATAAAAATATTAAAAAAATAAAAACAAATAAATAAAATAATTCGGTTAAATAAACCGAACCAACCGAACCAAATAATTTTTTTCAATTCGGTTACTTATTTACTTCAATTCAGTTTCGATTTATTTATTTTATATATATTCAGTTTTCGTTGTATTCGATTCCATTCAATTATTCAACCGAACTAACCGATGAACACCCCTACCTCCACCCACTTCTAATGCCACCGCTCTCACCATATCTACTTCTATCTCCTCTTTTACCACCATCGCCACCACCATCACAACCTCATCTACTTATGCAATCACCATCACCTCCACCAGCGTCCCAACATCACAACCTCCTGCACCTCCTCCAATGCCTTGTTGCCATCACCACCTCCTCATCCACCTAATCCTCCACCACCGCATCACCTTTGCCACTAACGTCACCATCATCAAATCTTCTCATCTTATTTTTTTTGAAAAATTTATCTCATTTGACTTACAGTAATAACAAAGAAAAACCTCATCACACCTCATTCAAATATGGACTCAAATCGATGACCTCTACGATCACCGCTTCATATCCAGCCACTAGACTAAGACCTTTGCCACTCTACCTCATCTTACACCTACTTTTGTACATAAAAATACTGATTGATATACATGATATATTGTTTATGAGTTCTACTTTTTTACATAAAAATACTGATTGATATACATGATATATTGTTTATGAGTTATAATACTCCATATTACTATTTTTATTTAGTTTTGATGAAGAATGTTAAATTTTAAAATTTTATGATATTATGTCCTTAAATTTATAGTTTTTGCAAAAAAATTTCTGTATTTTAACCAAACATAAAAAAATATTTTTCAATTTTTTATACAATATTTTTTTTACATAATATTTTATATTACACATTATTTTCTTGTAAACAAACGGCGGCTATAAAAAAAATATCGATTTTTTTCTACTTCTATTATGAAATTATAACATCCTGCATTGATTGATACTTGATAGTAATAAAAAAATGAATTGTTATAAATTGTCACGCGTCTAATGTGGCATCAGTAAATGAAAGTATTCTATGGGAGAATAATTGAGTTATAATTGTTGAATTATTGCCGTCTCTTGTAATATAGGCGGTTGATATATAATTGATGTGGAATTTATGTATTAATATTTAATGTAATATGTTTCTTACTTATTTATCATTTTTACTGTTGGATTTCTCTATAAAGAGGAATTCAATTTCTTCATTTATTATATACCTCATATATAAGAAATAAAAGTTTCTCTCAAACTCTCTATCTGCCTTCTTTATTATTGTTATAATTTCCTTACATCTATAGTCAATTTCCAACACGTTATCAGCACGGGTTTGCTCTATCGATCAAGGTTATCACCAAATAAATCCAAAGTAAGGCATAATTATTTTATTTTCTATAAATATATATTATATCTATAATTCTTAACATGTCTGATATTAAAAGTTTGGACTTTACTCCTCTTGATGTATCGGGAAAAAATTATCTCACTTGGGTGTTGGATGCAGAAATGCATCTAGAATCAATGGATCTTAATATTAATATTATTGAAAATAATAATATTACACCTCAGTATATGACAATATCTTTAGTTTTTCTCCGTTGTCATTTTGATGAAGCACTTCAATCAGAATATTTGACTGTCAAAGATCCTGCAGATCTTTGAAGACAATTAAAGGAGAGGTTTGAACACCTTAAGAAAACACCTCTACCAAATGCCTAGTATGAATGGATAAACTTAAGGTTTCAAGATTTTGAACCTGTTAGTGCATACAATTCTAAACTTTTTCAAATTACATCCACATTAAGATTATGTGGAAAGGAAATAACTGATGATGATTTACTGGAAAAGATATATTCTACTTTTCATTTGAATAATATGGTATTACAGGAACAATATAGACCAAAAGATTATAAAAAATATAGTGAACGAATTACTGCTCTTTTTCAAGCAGAACAGAGAAATCAACTCCTATTGAAAAACCATGAATTACGACCTATCGGAACAAATCCATTCCTGAAGCGAACGCGATAATTCATAATAATTTTAATGGATGCGGCCGCAGAAATGGTCGTGGTCGAGGTAGAGGTCGTGGTAATGGGCGTGGTAGAGGATATAATAATAACAATTTTCACCAGAAGTGAAAACATGTTAATAATAATAATAACAATAATTTCCACCCGAAGTGGAAAAATACACATAACCACCAGAAGTGGAATAATCAAATTAAAAGATTTGATAAAAGAAATAATAGTCAAGATGATGAAAATAAATGTCATTGATGCGGTATGACTGGTCATTGGTCAAGAATTTGTAGAACCGCTAAACATTTGGTAAACTTATACCAAGCATCCCTCAAGAAATGTGCGGAACCATAAACCAATTTTATATTGGATGATAATACCCCAACTAATGACCCTATTGATATCCCCAATATGGAGATGAATGATATTCTATTACCCAGCACCAGTGGCAAGGAAAAATTTGAATAATTAGTTCATATATTTTGCTTAATTAATATATTATAATTTTTATGTTATTATTGGTTTGCTTTTATTATTGTTGTTTAATGTATTTTTTATGCAATGTTTATTTATGAATAAATGATAATGCATCTTTCGTTTCTTCAATGAAGAAAATAAATTCTTTTATGGTATTATATCACTTCAACGAAAATGAAGCAAATCTATGTATTGTAGATAGTGCTACCACCCATACTATTCTCAAAGAGGCAAAATATTTTAATACTCTTAAAAGGGGTGAAACTATTCTTGCCACAATATCAGGACAAAAAAATGGTTGAAGGCTCCGAAAGAGCTAGTATTATATTACAAATGGGAACAAAACTTATTATAAATAATGCATTATTTTTCCCAAATTCTCACATAAATTTATTAGATTTTAAAGATATTCGCAGAAATGGATATCATATTGAACGGTGAGCGAAAACAATAAAGAATGTCTTTATTTAACAAAAATAATTTCAAGTAAGAAATATGTACTTAAAAAATTTTATACTCTTTCATGTGGCTTATACTACACATATATTAATATGATTAAAGCCAATTTAACTATAAACCAGAAGTTTATAGATTCAGATACTTATAAAATTTGGCATGATCGACTATGTCATCCTGGTTCAATAATGATGAGAAAAATTATTGAAAATTCACATGGGCATCCATTGAAGAACCAAAAGTTTCTTCAAAATAATGAATTATTTTGTGCTGCTTGTTCGCAAGGAAAATTAATAATAAAGCCTTCCAGAAGTAAGGTTGGAATAGAATCGTCAGCATTTTTAGAGCGCATACAATGTGATATATGTGGACCAATTCATCCACCATGTGGACCATTTAGATATTTTATGATTCTAATTGACACTCTAACTAGGTGGTCACATGTATGCTTATTATCTTCACGAAATATGGCATTTGCAAGGTTACTTGCTTAAATTATAAGATTACGGACACAGTTTTTCGAAATCCTATTAAATCAATTCGTCTTGATAATGCTGGAGAATTCACATCCAAAATATTTAATGATTATTGTATGTCGATTGGAATAAAATTTGAACATCCTGTAGCATATGTTCATACACAAAATGGTCTAGCAGAATCATTTATAAAACGTCTGCAATTAATTGCATGACCGCTAATTTTGTGAACAAATCTCCCTACTACAGTTTGGGGCTATGCAATATTACATGCAACATCTCTTATACATTTAAGACCAGTAAGTTATCATGATTATTCTCCATTACAATTAGCTTCTGGCCATGAGCCTAGTATTTCTCATCTTGGAATTTTTAGTTGCGCGGTATATATGCCTATTGCTCCACCAAAAGGGACTAAAATAGATCCTCAAAGGAGATTAGGAATTTATGTTGGCTATGAATCCCCTTCAATAATTAAATATCTTGAGCCATTAACCGGCGATATTTTTACTGCACGATTTGCAGATTGTCATTTTGATGAAAGTACTTTCCCAAAATTAGGGGGAGAGAATGAGAGCCCAATTTTAGAAAAGAAAATAATATGAAATGCTTCATCATTTTCTCATATGAATCCTAAATCAAATGATTCTGAACTAGAAGTTCAGAGAATAATCCATCTTCAACATTTAACAAATCGATTGCTTGATGCACTCGCTAATCCTAAAAGAGTAACAAAATCGCATATATCAGCAGTAAATGCGCCAATTCGTATTGAGATTCCTGAAGAACAACCTACGGATAATACTCTAACATGCCTGAAGCGTGGACGACCTATTGGTTCAAAGAATAAAAATTTTAAAAGGAGGAGAGTTATTGATAGTGAAGATATTCCCATTGAGGATATAAATATACTTCCGGAAGAAGTGTAAGCACCTGAAGTGCAAATACCTGAATCTATTGAAAATGAAGAAACTCAAATAAATTATATCAATATTAAAAGAAGATGGAATCGCAATAAAATAGTTATAGACCATATTTTTTCATATAATGTTGCGATCAATATTGAAAATGAAAATGCGGATCATGAGCCAACATCTATTGAAGAATGCCAAAGTAGAAATGATTGGCAACAATGGAAAGAAGCAATTCAACCAGAGCTGAATTCTCTTAAAAAATGCAAAGTATTCGGACCAGTAGTTCAAACACCACAAGATGTAAAACCTGTCGGTAATAAATGGGTTTTTATTAGAAAGAGAAATGAGAAAAATGAAATAATAAGATATAAAGCCAGATTAGTTGCACAACGTTTTTCCCAAAGACCTGGAATAGACTATGAGGAGACATGTTCTCCGGTGGTGGATGCAATAACTTTTAGATATCTTATTAGTTTTGCGGTGCAAGAAAATTTACAAATACATTTGATGGATGTTGTCACAGCTTACCTTTATAGTTCGTTTGATAATGATATTTATATAAAAATCCCTAAAGGATTAAAGCTGCCAGAAAAATATGACAAACGAGAACTTTACTCGATAAAGTTACAAGGATCCTTATATTAATTAAAATAATCTGGTTGCATGTGGTATAACCGTCTCAGTGAATATTTATTGAAAGAAGGATATAAAAATGATCCAATTTGTCCATGTGTTTTTATAAAAAAATTAGGATCTAATTTTATTATCATCTCAATTTATGTTGATAATTTGAATATTATTGGAACTCCTGAAGAGATTTCAAAAGTAGTTGATTCCTTAAAGAAAGAATTTGAGATGAAAGATCTTGGAAAGACAAAATTGTGTCTTGATTTGCAAATTGAGCACCTTGAAAAAGGAATTTTAGTGCATCAATCAAACTACACAGAAAAGATCCTGAAACGATTTAATATGGACAAAGCACATCCATTGAGGAACCCAATGGTTGTACGATCACTCGATGTAAAAAATGATATTTTTCGTCCTAGAGAAAATAATAAAAAAAGTTCTCGATCCTGAAGTACCATATCTAAGCGCAATAAGTGCTTTGATGTATCTTGCTAATAACACAAGATCGGACATTACATTCTCTGTTAATTTATTATCAAGATACAGCGCTGCACCTACAAGATGACATTGGAATGGAATTAAACATATATTGCGCTACCTTTGAGAAACTACTGATTTAGGCTTATTTTATTCATATGAGTCTAAGTTTAAATGAGTTGGATATCCGGATGCGAGTTATTTATCCGACCCACACAAAGCTTGATCTCAGACGGGCTATTTATTCGCATATGAAGGAACAGCTATATCTTAGCGATCGACAAAACAAATAATTACAGCTACTTCCTCAAACCATGCGGAGTTAATAGCAATTCACCAGGCAAGTCGTGAATGTGTGTGGTTGAGATCATTAATCAAACATATCCAAGAAGCATGAGGAAAAGTTACGGTCAAGGAAGATCCGGAGATAATATATGAAGATAATGCTGCTTGTATTACTCAATTGAAGGAGGGTTATATTAAAGGAGACAGAATAAAGCTTATTTCACCAAAAAAAAATTTCACTCACGATCTAGAAAAGAATGGTGAAATCAGTATTCAACAAATCCGCTCTTGTAACAATTTAGCAGATTTGTTTACCAAGACTTTACCTTCCTCAACTTTCAAGAAATTGTTTTAAAGCATTGGAATGCGTTGTCTTAACGATCTCCAACTAATTCGCGAAAATGGGGAGTAAACACTGTATCTTTTTCCCTTAACTGAAGTTTTTATCCCACATGGATTTTCCTTAATAAGGTTTTTAACGAGGCAATGTCCTATTCGAGGCAGATGATACATCAAAGGGAGAGTGTTGAATTATTGATGTATCAGCCGTCTGTTACTATGCAGGTGGCTGATAAATAATTGATGTGAGATCCACGTAATTAATATTTGATGTAATATGTTTCCTAAAGCAAGTACAACTATTTTCTCCATTTTTCATTCACCAAACCTCATTTGGGGAAATCTACAGTGTTTTTACTCCAACCATTTTCCCTATTTTCATTCCCCATATTACATTCTAAAAAAATAATAATATTCTATCATTGTTATATTAATTCTTTTACATAATTTCAATTATAATCGACTAATAAAATAATAAAATAAATAAAAATTAAAAAGAAAAAATAATAAAATAATAATTTCTCAAAATGGGGTTTCCAACAGGGACATACGTATTCCCCATTTTAGGGATTTCCCTAAATAGAAAACCATTGAAAATACGATTACTTATTTACTGTTTTTATCATTGAATTTCTTTATAAAGAAGAATTCAATTTCTCCATTTATTATATACTTTAAATATAAAAAATAAAAATTTCTCTTAAAATCTCTTATATTCTTTATTATTATTATAATATATATATATATATATAATTAATTTTCAACGTGATGGGACGGTAAACTAAATTAAAAAAGGAATATATTTCTCGTATATAATAAAACAATTACGATATCAATATAAAAAGAAAATAATCCAGTCAGACACAATTGGATTGATATGAATTTAATAACAACTGGCTTTTGTTTTTATGTTCTTTCTCTTTTTCCCTATGTCCCATCTTTCTCTATGTGTTTTTCCCTTACTACCCCTGGGTTTTCTAGAAACTTTCGAATCCAATGTCCTCATCTTTACTCTCTCTATTTAAACACACCGCAAATTCCCCTTCTTTTCATCATTTCTTCTTCTTCCAATTTCAAAAACCCCCTTTTTACTTTGGAAATTTCAAATTCAGTACTCAAAATCTACTTCAATTTTCAATTTTATATCTTAATGGAGTTGATTCCTGGCCTTCCCGGTGATCTTGCTCGCGATTGCCTTGTTCGTGTTACTTACAAGAAGTTCTCCATCGCGATTTCAGTTTGTAAAGACTGGAGGACCGAAATTGAATCGCCGGAATTTCGCCGGTACAGGAAAGATACTTCCAGTACTCAAAAGCTTGTCGTTTTAGCTCAAGCCCTTGTTGACCGGACGGAGACTTCTAATCTTGGGAAGTATCGGCCCGGTTTGATTTATCGTCTCACGGTTCTCGAGCCGGAAACCGGCGATTGGTCCGATTTGCCGCCGATTCCTGGGTTTCCCGACGGTTTGCCGATGTTTTCTCGGGTTGTGAGTGTTGGCTCTGAGATTGTCGTTTTGGGTGGGTTAGATCCGGCCACTTGGGAAGTTTCGGTTTCGGTTTATGTTTTCAATTTCGTTTCGGCGGCTTGGCGCCAAGGTGCCGATATGCCAGGTGTACGGCGCTCGTTCTTCGGGTGTGCTTCTGATTCTGATCGGACGGTGTTTGTGGTTGGAGGACACGATGGCGAGAAGAACGCGTTGAAAACCAGTTTAGCGTATGACGTGGCAAGTGATGAGTGGACCCCACTGCCTGACATGGCACAGGAGCGCGACGAGTGCAAGGCGGTTTTCCACCGTGGCAGGCTCCACGTCATCGGAGGCTATTGCACGCAAATGCAAGGCAGGTTCCAAAAGAGCGCCGAGGCGTTCGATGTTGCCACGTGGCAGTGGAATGAGGTGCAGGAGGACTTCTTGTTGGATGCCACTTGTCCTATGACTTGCACTGGTGGCGGTGGCGGTGAGGGTGTTTATATTTGTCATAGAGGGGATGTGGTGGCACTACGAGGTGCCACGTGGCAAAATGTTGCGAAGCTTCCTGCTGAGGTGGCAAATGTTGCTTATGTGGCAGGGTGGCAGGGGAAACTGTTGGTGATTGGGTCGAATGGATTCGGTGAGCCCCATTGTGCTTACGTGTTGGATTTGAAAAGCCGTAAATGGGCAAAAGTGGAGACACCTAAGCAGTACACGGGGCATGTTCAATCAGGTTGTTACTTGGAGATTTGAGGGTTTTTTTTTTTGGTTATATGGAGATTTGAGGGGTAATCATATAAAGAATCGGTTTATTTGAAGTAACGTTCATAGCAGAAAGTGTGCGACGTGTCAAATGACAATGACTTGGCACTGCATTAAAAGCCAGATTTCAGAGTAAAGTAACTTGTAGAAAGGATTTTAAGTATGTAAATAGAAAATGAGAACTTTGAGTGTGTAATTTTGGACATGTTCTGTAAAAATATGAGTGTAGTGTAAGTGTTTCAATGATGCCCATTGTATTACTAGAATCTAGTACAAATTTTGGTTGTTTCAATCCTTCTTCCTTTGCAAATTCTAATTTGCTGCTTTTTTTTTAAGACTTTAAGACTACAATTTATATTTTCTCTTACTTTGACACAAACAATTAAGGCTTTTACTTATCACAATAAGAATCTTATCTAAAGATCATTTGATGAATAAAAAAAGTGTTGACAAGGGCAGCTTTAGGGACTTAGAGGCCATGTGGGCATGGCCCTTTCCGGCGATCGAAAATTCCTCTATTCGATCTGGCTTCTACATTAGAGTTTTGACATATACCGGCGAACTAAAGACAAAGTTCTTGACGAAAGCGAAATGATTAGTAATATGGCCTCATTTTTTTAGAAAAAAAGGAGTTATAAATTTTACTATATTAAAAGATGTGTAACACCGTTCAAACAATTAAACACCTGTTATCCCATAAAAAATAACGTTTTAGCTAAATTATATTCAGTGACATTAAAATCACGCAGAACTTAATTGAAAATGCAAGACGCCAACAATATCATTACAACCTGTCACAATCAAGAAAAAATATGATTTATAAGTAAAAATTTTGTAATCTATCAAAAACACTTCATATGGTGTGTTTTGGGAACATTTGGGCCTATCCATCAAGTGCTCTCTAATTAAAACAAATTGGTACCCTTCTTTGAAGTGAGACACGCGCCAAAAAAATTATGATAATTGAGGCATATTCTTTTTAATTTATAAGTAGCGGTATTGGACTGAATTGAACTGAATTTATTTCAGTATAAATTTATATATATACAGTATCAAACTGAACTGAACTAAACTGAATATAAGTTAATAAGAACAAGCCTTAGTCTATCAAAAAGGCCAGACTTCACTATCGACTTAGTCATTAATATTTGTACTATAGTATATGAGTCTACGGCTAAATTAATGCAAGACTTGTTGCATTTGTATGTACTAAGTAAGATGTGTCAATAACTAAATGATTCCATGTCATTGTCAAAATTAGAATTTTAAAAGTGCTAAGTAGACAACACTTTACACGTTCTAAATTGCAACACTTAAAATTTTAAGCTTTAAAAGTTGAAGTGAAATTTCAATATACATTAATTAGTGTTTTAAAAATTGGGCTAGGAGTCTCCTATACGGGATTTTTTATAACACCGTCACGATTTTAGGTAGTGGAGCAATTTTAGGCGGCTGACCGATTTAGGCGGGGCTAGGCGGTCTTAGGCGGGTCTAGACATGATTTTTTGTTTTAAAAAGCGACCTATGCGGCTGTCTAGGCGGCGCCTAGACGGGGTTTTTTAGAGCACTATTTTTAAAATATAGTTTAAATTATGTTTTTTTATATTTTATATTATTATAATTTATTTTTTAACTGAATTTATATTTTTATATATTAAAAGTATTTAAAAAATAAAAAATACAAATCTGTCTAGATCCCGCCTAGGCCCTGTCTAGGCGTTTTGAGGCCTCGACTGCCCTACTAGCGCCTAGCGCTTTTTAAAACATTGACATTAATACACTTCTACTCGGTTTACCTAAGAGTCTTTAGTAAATAGTGGATTATAGGATTATGTGGCATATGGGATAGACATCTACATTGATAACATGTCAATGATTTTGAAAATAGACAATATAATTTAAGAAACTAGCTACAACATGGAAAAAGTATATAACTAGGCTAAAGCCCATAAAAATTTTCAACAAAAACTTTTGCCCACAACTTTTTTTTTTACCCAAAATAGGAGCAAAACACAACATTTGTACGTTCCCTTCACATTTAACAACTTTTTTACGTTCTGATATTTTGTTGGTGTAATGCTGGTATAAATATGTTTTTTGTTTAATTGAGATTTTTTTAGTCGCCCCTAGTATAATGCTGGTATAAATATATTTTTTTTGTTCTACTAGTATAAACCTGGTATAATGCTTGTATAAATGTATTATTTGTTTGATTACTATTTTGTTTAATCACTAATGGTATAAACATGGTTAAATGATGATATAAATGTGGTTTTTATTTGATTTCTTTCATAAAATGTAAGTTTATGGGTTATTTTCATCACACCTAGTATTTTGCTGGTATAAACTGGTTTTTGTATGATTTCTTTCATAAAAATATGCTTATGTTTGGTTTCAATTTTCCAGAACTAGTATTTTGCTGGTATAAATCTGGTATGAAGTGGTTTTTGTTTGATTTCTTCATAAAATACAAGTTTATGAGTTATTTTCATCGCACCTAGTATTTTGCTGGTATTTTGTATGATTTCTTTCATAAAAACATGCTTATGTTTGGTTTCAATTTTCCAGAACTGGTATTTTGCTGGTATAAGGTGGTTTTTGTTTTATTTCCTTCATAGAATGCATGTTTATTAGTTTATTTCTTCACACCTAGTATTTTGCTGATATAAACTGGTTTTTGTATGATTTCTTTCATAAAAACATGCTTATGTTTGATTTCAATTTTTCAGAACTGATATTTTGTAGGTATAGGCTGGTTTTTATTTAATTTCTTTCGTAAAATACATGGTTATTTGTTTGTTTCTTCACACCTAGTATTTTTGCTGTTATGAGGTGATTTTTATTTGATTTCTTTCATAAAATGCATGTTTATTAGTTTATTTCTTCACACCTAGTATTTTGCTGGTATAAACTGGTTTTTGTATGATTTCTTACATAAAAACATGCTTATATTTCGTTTCAATTTTCCAGAACTTGTATTTTGCTAGTATAAGGTGGTATTTTTGGGGTATAATGCTTGTATTATCTGTTACATATATGCAAAATAAAAATTCAAAAAAAGTATATAATCATGGAATTAGTTTCGAAGATAAAAATAAGACGAAAAACAAATTCTAATGCGGCATATAAATAAAACTTACGGTTTATGAGATAAATGTAAAATAAAGTAAGAAAAATATATAAAAAAGGCAATGGCATAACAAAGGAGGAACGTATTAAGTGAAATATAGAAGTTTAAAAAATGACCAAACAGTTAATTATATTAGTAGGAGATAGAGTGGTAAATATTTTTCCTAAACTCTCCATTCCTTACAATTTCCCTTATTTATTTTATAGTGGATTGCATTAGAAAAATAATTAATTATTTACTAAATTATCTATTTCACACCTAACCAACATTTGAATTTTAATCTAAGCATTAAAATATCAATAAAGTTGATGACTTGGCTTTCTATTTGATTTTTGTCTACATGTAGAAGATTAAATAGACAATGAGTGCTTATAATTGTACTTTCCTTCCTTTTTTACCAAAAAAATAGACAATATTTCATATTTATTGTGACACATCATATAAAAAGAGAAAATAAAAGAACTAATATCAAACCATTTTTTAATTAATAATCTATTTTCATCTATATATCAATACTATTGTTGGAATAAATAAATTACTAAAGATACTCTAAATGCACATCCACCACATATGTTACACAAGTTATTAACCACAGTATAACTATTATAAATTTCTGGTATCGGCAATACATATAATTAGGCCAAATGAAATTTTATCCCCCTTAACTTGACACTAAAAGTCTACTGTCCCTTAAATTTTTAAAAGCTTCTCTCAACTCCATAAATTTAGTAGAAGTGTATCTGTTTGCCCCCTAAATTTGATAAAAGTGTATCATTTTGCTCCTTAAATGCCACATATCTTATTCTGATTGATTTGATTTTGTAAAAATGTTTTTTCTTTTTTCAATTAAAAGTTTACAAGTAATATTTAAGGGGCAAAATGATATATTTATACTAAATTTAGGGGCTAAGAAAAACTTTTAAAAATTTAAAGGACAATAAATTTTTTCTATCAAATTTAAAAAGATAAAAATGAATTTGGCTTTTTAACTATTTTCTCAACTCTACATATGAACTAATTTTTCTCCATTATTATAAATGAATTTTCAGTTCACCTATTATAATTTATACAAACTATTGTTATACTTATTTTTTGATACTCAACTATTATTATAATTAGCCATTTCATATAGACATTTGACAGAGCCATCGTATAATATTGTGTCCCCACAATATTGAACATATAACTTTAGCCTTATGGAAAAGTTGCCACTAAACAAATGTATTTTATTTTTCTTTTCAATATTTATCTCCTTAAAATTGTTACTATAATTGACATCATCATTCATTTCGAGCACGTCTTATTCTATGTTGATTTTGGTGAAAACGCTGATAAGTATAATTTTTATTTTAAATTTTATTTTTACAGTATTTATTATATTTATATAATTACTATAATAAATTTATTTTAATTTATTATTTCATTTCTCTAATTAAAAAAATAATTTTCGTCCAATAATATCTTATTATTATTATTATCAACTTTTTAAATTTTTAATTAAATAAATTATTATTTTTTTAAATAATAAAGGAAAATCTTATCCCACCTTGTTCGAACGTAGACTCAAATCTGCGATCTCTAGAATTACAGCTTCAAGGCTTAACTACTAGACTAAGTCATTGCCACCAAATAAATCATTATACTTAAACAACAAAAAGTGAAAAGTAATATTAAAATAATCATCTCTAAATATAGAGTAGGGTATAAAGTGCTCTAAATTTAAAGTAATCCAACCTTATTCTATATTTAAAGTAAGAATTTAGAGTAGAGTTAAACTTCAACCTTATTTCAAATATAGCATTTACTCCAAATATAAAGTATCATTACACTTTTCATAAATAACATACAATGATATATTATATATTTATTAAATGTCATGTAAAAGTTCTATTGGTGAAACTAAGCATCATTGACTTGTATGCTTATGAATTATCTAGTCTACTACCCATATATAAAAAGTTTCCAAATTAACTAACCCACTTGCTAAGTTACTTAGGTGTCAATGGAATAATTATGAATAATTGACTTGCATAATTGGATGAATAAAGATAAAGCATTTTTATTAATATGGTTGATCCAAATGAGAAAAGAAAAGATAAGTATTTTGAAAAGATCAACTTGCAAAAGAGAAAGCTACTAATGGACATGATTATGTCCCAATTTTCCACAAATGTGTTTTCCATGTCTGTCTTATAGCTATTGGCTTTTGCAACACTTTACAATCCCATTTGCACTGCGAAAGGTCGTTTGTTTTTTTTTTCTTTTGTTCTGTCCTTTTATTTATAATTTTTATTTTTCAGTTCAGCATTATGGACTTTATTTTATTCTTTTCTTTAATCTTATTAATTGGTTGCCTTTTTACAACTATAATCATACTTGTCTGGACCATTGCAGTTGTGGAAGATTTCAAATAGATTTTATAAGTAATTTGTTTAATCCAAAATATCATGTGCTTTTTCTAGCTTAAACTAATATCGGGTGTGTACCTTCTAAATGCTCTCGGCTAGGAAACATTCTAAATATTAATTTGGTGATGGTACATATAAACAGATTTAAATCTGCTGTCTTTAAATTGGTATTCTCTTTCATGTCCTCAATTCATCATTTGACATGTATCTGTTTTTATTAGTATTTTTCAGTTTATCTCTCCTACAAATATAACACATGTCAAATGATGGATGGAGGGACATAAAAATGAAAATATTTATAGGAGAGATAAACTGAAAAATAATAAAATAATAATAAAAATAGACACATGTCAAATGATAAATAAGGGACATGAAAGGAGACACCAACTTAAAAATAACAGATTTAAATTCCATATAAACTATACCTGATTATCAATAAAAAAAAACAACGCAATTGGAAACTTTTGGTTCTCAAATGACTAACACTAAAGTCATTAGTTAAAGGGTAAAATTCACACAAAAAAGTGACCTATTTTTTAAGTAAAATTTAGTTTGATTGTTAATATTTTCTGTTGTTATTTCAATAACAAAATTTTCATTAGATTCCTCTATATATTTTTTTATTGTTGATATACTTAAAAGTGAATAGAACAGGTACATAAAATATAGAACATGAGGTTGATAGTATTTTAATAATTTCAAGCAGATGAACTGAAATTCACAGAAAATCATACCAAATTCAGTTTGATTCGATAGTTTCATACTCAAAATTATGTCCTAAATAGGATTAAGTTGTGCCCAAATATTAAATTTGATAAAAATAAATCATTTTTTTTTTAGTATTCTCATGGTTCAAACCTCACATGGGAGAGAAATGTCATCATCAATATATTTTATCTTTTAACTTGTCTAATGTTAGTACAGTATTACTGAAGATTGACAAGTCTATTATGGTTAGTAAAACATGTTCATGCTTTAATAATGAAATTGTTATTTTATATTCTTTGAGTAAGGTTTTAAAAAGTGATAGGCGTTAGTCGGGCGGCTGGGGCTTCGAACACCTAGGAGGGCCTGGGCGAGACCTAGGTGGATTTATAAATTTTTTATTTTTTATAATTATTAATAGATAAAAGTATAAATTTAACTAAAAAATTAATTATAATACATAATATTTTAAAAAAAACATAGTTTAGCATATGAAAACATAAGTCTTAGTTAATTTTTACATAAAAACACATCAACATTAAAATCAATTCCTTAAAAATAAATATCCTCACTAATTTTTGTGGTTCATAGCGTACTAATTCTCGGTTTGAGATTCAAAATGAAAATTATATGGTGAGAATATTTTATTGTACATTAGTTTTACCAACTGTGCTACCTTTTTTGAATTAAAAAAATTGAACTATAATTATTATAGGTATCAATATCTTAAAAATTGGGAGAAAAATCGGACTAGGCGGTGCCTAGGCGGCAATATGTCGGTCCAGCGCCTGATAGAGCCCGAAGAATTGAAAGTCGGACGGCGAGCCTCAAAATAGCGCCTAGGCGGAGCCTAGGCGGGGAGTTTTAAAACACTGTCTTTGAGTGGTTAGACAAACACATAATATACTATATTGAGTATAGCTCAATTGATACACATTCCAAACTGAAGGTGATAGGCCCAAAGTTTAATACCAAATCTCTTCAAGATCTATATTAATATAAAATAATTAAATAAATCATGCACCAAATAAGGACAAATCAAATAAAACATACTTTAAATAGAAAAATATGGAATATATTATATAATTTCAATTGGTCACACGTTAAAAGAGTATTTGAGTATTCGAGTTATGGATATATGCATGATTATTTGGATAGGGTTTGAAAAAGGGTACAACATACAACTATACAAGATTTACAAACTAATTATCTCATTACCTTAAAAATTAGAGTGTAACTAATCTAATTTTTTTAAGTTTGCTGCTAACCTTTTTACGCTCTAGATCAAACTTAGTAGAATCACAAACAGATTCTGTTCTGCAGACTAGTCATTCCCTTTTCAATTCTCTTATGTAATTATCCCGTGCAGGATTCTGTGGGCTTGTTCAGTACTATCCTCATCAGTGGGCTTGTTCAGTGCTATCCTCATCAGTGGGCTTTGTAGCCATTTTCCAGATCCTCATCAAATTCATTGGTAATTGAAAGGCTATATTTGGGTAAAATACATCTTTCTTTATTTTTTATGTCACTTTTTTTCCATTTGTTTTGGTGAACCTTTTCTGGTACTTTTGCATTTGTTGGAATTGCCCGGTCCATCCGTGAGCGGGTCAATCGGATTAAAGGATCCGATTCTATTTAGGTAATTAGATTTAATTGGAGAATTAAATAAGTCTAGAGACTTAATTGAAAAGTTATTGAAATTTAAAGATTTAATTGCAAATAATCAAGAGTTTGAGGGCTTGATTGCAATTAAATAAAATTTCAGTTTTCTATATAAATGCAAGACGTGCATTGCATGAAAAACATATGTATGGTCCCTATGAGTACACTCAATAAGTCAGGGGGGCTGAATGACTCACTCAAAAACTTGTAGAACTTTTTCTCGATACTTAAGGCTCCGCTGAGTGAGGTTGGCTTCTGAGTGAAATAACTGAAAAATGCAATTAAGTAAAGGACACAGATATTTTTATACTGGTTCGGCAACCTGTGCTTATATCTAGTCCCGAGAGAGTGTCTCGGCTTTAATCCACTAATCTCAACTCCTTTATCCTAGGAGGAGAAGCCTTTCACAAATTCCCCAGGTACAGTAAGTACTCCTTTATCGCTCACCTGCTGACTAGAATACCCTTTTCTATCAGCAACTCACAAAGAGTTTAAACAAGAGCTGGATTCAACTTATAGAAACGTTGATCCAGTTACAAATGATCTAGTA
This sequence comes from Euphorbia pulcherrima, assembly GCA_947683365.1. Lineage (NCBI taxonomy): Eukaryota > Viridiplantae > Streptophyta > Magnoliopsida > Malpighiales > Euphorbiaceae > Euphorbia > Euphorbia pulcherrima. The sequence goes on from CANTUS010000016.1 coordinate 15,974,279, forward strand.
TTACAATTGTTTGATCTAATCTATTCTCTCTTGTTCTAAGCAGATTCTCGTTGAGTTGTGCTTTCTTACTAGAATTACTTTAAAACTTGTGAATTGACAGAGTTTTTGCTTCTAGGAAATTCAGGCGTAATCACCAAGTTCTAATGCTTGCCTTCTTGCTCCTATTATAGTTGGATTGAGAAAGTAGCTGTTGAACTTGTCTTGGCATCTTCTGAAATTGACAGCTCAACAATTCACCCATTGCTTCTTCAAATCGATCCGTTAAAAGATAGACTTGCACCGTTGTGAAATACATTTCAATCCGTCAGATTGAAATTCGAGCTTCAATTTGAAATCTTTGTCGTTTGATGCCAGTCTTCTGTTAAAGAGAACTCGCGCTGACTTGCCACGTGTCTTCATCCCATTCCCTCTGATTTTCTGATATGTTACAGAGTGCGCGATACAAGATTGGTAGATCTGCAGAATTACCTAAAGTGGCAACTGACTTGTTGCAGCTTTGCATTGGAAGACTTTGTCATTTTCTTCATAATTCTGTGTCTTGTCAAGGCATTAATTCTTTTTGTCTTTGTCTCATTATTGTTCCTGCAAAAAGCAACACTACAAGTAAAGATACCTTTTTACCTTAAAAGGTAAGGTCAGTAGCGTTGATAGATTTAAGGTAACTCAGCCGAAAGATAAAACAAAACGCACATAGCTGAACCAAAATCTAAATATCAAGTGCTGAGTGAATATTACTAAGTCAGAGACTAAGTAAGTACCCAGCCCAGAAATTACTCAGAGTTAAACTAAATAGCTAGGTCAACGGAGACTCAAAATTCTACCATTGAATTTACTAACTCCCTTAAACCATAGACTATTTATTTTAACATCATTATTGATTTAATTATCTCAAACCGAACTTAATTATTATGATCAAAACTTAAGTACTACTGAGTCATCCACTGAGTCAGTCCAAACTCGTGCTTGGTTCAACAATATGAAAAATTCATTCTCTATTTACATTTTATATGCACACCAACACATTCTCTCTCCCGAATTAACTTCCGAGACTTAGTTTATCGATCGTTCTTCGCTAAATTCCTGTAGAAGTTGTGAACAACGACTTAATCTCGACATACTGTGGGTTAGTCAACGACTTTGCATACGAACGGTGTTATTGCGGCGTTCTTCGATCTCGGGCACGAAAAAAGGTAAGTATTCGAATTTGTTTCTTTACGATTTCCGTCATTGGTATCAGAGTGATGATTTTTACGATGATTTTGTGTGTTTTGTATGTCAATTCTTGTTCTGTATTTTTGGAAGTTTTTGTCCCGAAACTAGTTTCAGTAGATTTTTCTGTGAATTTACGGTTTAAGTATGAAAATGGTTGAAAAGTCTCATTTTTGGAGTGTTTTGATCAGAATTTTGTATTTTGGTTGGTAGAGTGATGAATTTATGTAATTCTAGTGTTCAAATCACATAAAATTTCGAGTGTGTTCGAAATTCTGCGATGTTGCATTGTTTTTCATCGAAAAAAGTCTCGATTTTTGTGTCATTTTTTTTATGTAAGCGACACATTTCTGTTTACATTTTCATAAAACAGGCATCACCATTAGACTCGGGATGTCGAAAAACTATAGGAAGGGTCTGGTCAGAGGCCGGAAACGTGTTCGGAAACGATTTAGAATCGAATTTCGGAAACTGCAGTTTGTCGGATTCTGCGTCCGTTGCAGAATCTGTCACAAATGAAAAGTTGCGACGGTTTATGGATCATGGTGATAACAGCGTTTGTTGCAACACTTTGGAGAACTTTCGCCAGAAGCAATCTCTTGCAATGCCTTCGGGAAATTGTCACCAAAAAGGATTTTTTTTCTTGGTCAAATGTTCACCATTAATGTTCACATGGCCAATTTTTTTATCCACGTGTGGCGTACGACTTGACACTTGGTCAACTCGTGGGCTAATGGTTGACTGATACGTGGCAGTCAAAGTCAACTATTGACTAGTCAAAGCATGCCACATGGCATCCTTCCAGTGGTGCATTTGATATTTTTCGAGGCCTTATACATTATCAATTTGCTCCAAAAATTTTCCTATCCCCCATTTTCCTATTTTTTTTGATTTAATAGTGAGTTTTCCAGAGGTTCAGAAAATATTATTTTTTTATTATTTTATGTTAATAAATGCTTAAAAATTATGAAAAATTAGTGCCTGTTTTTTAAAATAATTTATATTGGTTAGAAAATAATTTGGAACCTACTCGAAAATAATTGAAATTTTCATTTATTGATTAATTTTGATAATTATTTTCTTTATATATTTGTATTAGTTACATGAACATATTGATTGAAAATATACCATTAATATCCAAATTTATTATTATATAATGGTTGAATTTAATTATACATGTGAGGTATAATGTGATTGAATATATTTTAGTAATATATTTATGTCTTTTAATTATTTGTGTTATAATTATTTTAATTATATATGTGTTATATAATTTTAATTAAGTATTGTAGTAATATGCTTAAATAATCAACCATTTATATAATGATTAAATTATTTTATATTTGTGAAGATATAAAATATATAAAAAATATGTTTTTTATTAATTATTTATGTGATAATTAAATTTTAATTTATATGTGATATAAATTATATAAATATACTTTTTATAATATATTTAAGTTAATTATTTATGTAATAGTTAACATTGACTTTTATCATGTGTTGTAGATGTTCAAAATGGTACAAACCCCATGTTATCATGAACACCTTTTCAACGGACATGGGTCACGAATATGACGAAATTTTTTGAGAAAAATCGGTTTTCAATAATGTACTTTTATATTAAATGTTGATACTTTATAGATCATGTAATTATATTGCATATAGAAATGCAATTCTAAGTGTGTATTAATGGCTTCAACACTAGCTGTTATTAGCAAAGGATATTATGTATTTATGATTAGGTCTTTGAAATACTTGATTTTTGAATCATGTTATTCAATTTGTTTGAATGGTCAAATGCCTTAAAAGAACATCAAGATTTTTTTTATATCATTTAATATTCTATCATTGATTAGAGGAAAGAACATTAAGACCTAAAGGGTGGGTCAATGATGGTTTATAGAAACAACATCATAATAGATGATGTATCGACTTTTGAATTTGTAGTACTTAGTGTGCAAATAAATTCAAATGAGACGTATAATTATTACATACGTTATGTACATCAAGGTGACGGTTAACAGTATAAGGCTATTATTTGTTTAGCACCATTTCAATGTGTTTATTTGTTTGTATTTATTTGGATAAAAAGTTGATTGCATTTTTTTATTGAATAATTTTGGGATTATGTTTTATTTTAAAAGCTATAGATTCGTGATTTACTTATTTATTTATTTATTTGATATATTCTTTATATTTGTTTAAAAAATTTTAATTAACATAAATTAAATAAACCATAATAAAATTTTTAGGACTATAGTGCCTTATTAGAATCTCAAATAGTTTCAATATAATACATAATAAACTTGTCCAATACATACTTTAGTTAAGTGAACTAATTTAAGACAATAGGTCTAAAGTGCATTTAAAGATATACCTTATAGTTAAAGAAAACTATATTATAAACAATCAAACACATATAATTACTATTACATGGCGGAATGAACTGAGTAAATATGAGTGTTATCACCTCGTTGATGATTGGGTATACGTACTTCTTTCGAAACTAAGGTTAATGCTTATATTTCTCGGATAGTTTATTCTTAAGTGAATAGTAATTAACACACAATTGCTCATAATAATTGACCTAAATCCTTAAATTTGTGTTTAGTCTTACCATTACTAATAAAGAAGGTCAGTAATGGTTATTGCTTCAAAAGTATTTGTAGCAGACTTAAAAACTTAACGGTAATTATTAGCAAATCTGGAATTTATAAATTGGGTTTGTGCAGATGAACAATGAGTCCTTTTATGCTTTGGTAACTATTGTGTATGAGTTCAAAGAAAGCAGCACAAACAAACTCCTGAATGTCAAGAATATGTTTCTTGCATAGGGGTGGAAGAATTCACTGACCCGAATCATTTTGCTAAATGCTATTAATGATTGCATTGCTAAGGGATTACATGTCTGTGAGACATGTCTATTTGATCACTAAATTGAAAATAGTTTTAACTAGTGATAAGTTCTTTGCTTTGAGTGGGAGCATATGTGATGCATCTAACTTATTTTTTATAGATTAGCTTCTTTTGACGATGTCACCAACTCTTTAGATCTGGAAGAATATTGTCCTCTACCAACCAAATTTTGTCTTAAATGCATTTGGCATGGAGAAAACTGAGGATTTTTGGTTGATGCAAAGCATCTATGTAAAGCTAAAACAATAAGAAGAATGAGTCTTAACCATACTAACATAAATTAAGAGGTCCAAAGGCAATAGACAGTCAACATCACAGAGGTGATTTACTAAAATTGCCAATATAAATGTATCTATGTTATAGAGCATTAAGTACAGACATGTATAAGTATTAAATTCTAATGTGAATTATACTTTCGTTTCAAGCTCTATGTTGATGATGGGATCTATTCCTTGGGAATTGATTCAAGTGCAACATGTAATATGAGTAAGGACCGAACTATCTTTGTGAGCTTCCGACAATTATCACGAGAGACATAAGTATCTATATATAAAACAACCATCGGGTTGGAGTTCTATAGATTGACACATGTAGATTAGATTTGCAACAAGGGTAAATCAAATATCTACATGTTGTGTTGTACTCTCCTATTATTTTTCAAAATTTAATTTATGATATGGTTTTATGATTAATTAGTTTATTAGTGAATTTTTCTAATTTTTAGTTTCTTCATTCCTAAAAGTAGAATCTATGTATCTAGTTCTTATAAGATTGATGTTATTGTAATGAGTGTATATTACTAATTATCAAATGGATAATATTTATTTTTCCATTGACTAACTCATCTTTAAAAGGATAATGTTAGTATATCGCATTGGCGATAATGTCACAAAAGCTAAGAAGAATGAGTTCTCTAGGCATATCGTGATGGATAATTTAAAAATGTTAAATTAACACCGTGTGATGGGTTCCACAAAAGGAAAACAAATAACGAATCAATTCTTAGAGATGAACTAGAACATGATATATCTTTTGCAACTTATTCACCATGACATATGTGGTTCAATAGTTATGAGGGTAAGGCATAAGCCTAATATTTTATCACATTGATCGATGACCATACTCGTTATGACATCAACTACTTGATTTTTCATAAATCTAAAGCTTTTAGTTGTTAAAAGATTTATGAATCTTGTAGCAAATCAATTAGATTTTGTTGTAGAGCATTGCAAATGAAGTGGTAAAGAGTTATTTTTAGCTATGCTTACAACTTTATGTGATGAATAAAGGACTAAACATTAGTTGTTTATTCCTTATACTTCATAGTAATATGGGGTTTATGAAAGAAGAATAAGCTTCTTCTTGAAATGGTTAGGTATATGTATCAACCAAGTACCCTCAAAAGTCTGTTTCTTCCATCCCATATGAGATGTGAATTGGAAGAATTTTAAGTTTATCCTATTTATAACTTTGTAGTTGTACCGCTTATACCCACATACCTTTGATAAATTAGGCTCTCAAGGTAGAAAGAGCGTCCTTACAAGATACTCTGACATATCAAAAGGATATGTTTTTGTGGGGGAGAATGTGGAAGGATATATGACATAATTTGAATCACAAGATGTCAATTTCTAAGAAAATGAGTTTCAAAGACTATGCGTATTGGGCAAAAACATTTCCTTTTAATAAGACTCTTGAACCTTGTTGGGCCTGCCGTGCTGCACCCGAACTCCACATTAGTATGATATTGTCTGCTTTGGGCCAAGCCCTAACAGTTTTGTTTTTGGGCTCCTTCCCAAAAGGCCTCATACTAATGGAGTTTGATGGACACACTTATAAATTGCTTATGTTTCTCTAAATCTTTTCATTTGGGATATTGTTTTGCCCCCAACAATCTCCCCCCAAACCAAATATCACACAACTTATGACCTCCCCTCCATCGACACTCACTTATCTGCCAACCATCTTGTATCGCCGCAACCACTTTGCGGGATACGCCGCCTGAACAACCATGCCAGGAAGAATTTCGACACAAGGCATCAACTGCAGATCTCTAATTTATAAAGGTCACATTGGTCTTGGTCATAGTTTGGAGAACTACTCACCGAGCAGTCCACCATTCCGCTTGCCAGCCTCGAACCTTAGGCTCTGATACTAGTTGTTGGGCCCGCCGTGCTGCACCCGAACTCCACATTAGTATGATATTATCCGCTTTGGCCCAAGCCCTCACGATTTTATTTTTGGGCTCCTTCCCAAAAGGCCTCATATTAATGGAGTTTGATGGACACACTTATAAATTGCTTATGTTTCTCTAAATCATTCCATGTGGGATATTGTTTTGCCCCCAACAAACCTGATATTTTGGATGTATCTACAAGTCGAAGTAATTCAAACAAAGTGGTTCATAATGATCATTTTAATCAAAGTGATCTTGTTCTATGGGGGAGCCGAGAACCCAACAATGTTATTGATTCTAGAGAAGTCAATGTTATTATTCCAAGTGGGAGTCAATCTTTTTAGCTCAAGTGGGAGATTAGATCATTATAGTATTTCTGATACAAGTGGGAGTAAAGAAATGATCTTAAAGGAAAGAATTTTGAGTTACGATAAATATATGAGATATATTTATAAAGACTCGGAGCCTAAGTGATCAGAATGAAAAATGTTCCACCTTGAAAATTAAGTATTTAAAGGGAGATGAATAGTTACATATGATGGAAGAAGAAATAAGTTGACATACATGGAGGACATAAAGTTATCGAGAATAAGAGAATTCTCAATATAAAGTAAAAGCACTCGGCTTATAATTAAGGAATACGTATACTTAAACCGATAAGAATATATTATGAGAATATTTTATTTTCAGTTTCAACATTTACATATATAAGAATTGTATAGATTTGGTAGTTATACTTACCCTAAGACTCACATCAAATGGATGTGTTATTTTCTCAATGGAGAATTATCATGAGATATCTATATGGTACTACTAAGAGGGTTTGTCCAAATTGTTTGCAAACACGAGGTTTGCATAATTGAATAAGTCAATTTATGATCTCATGTGGTCTTAAGGTTATGGTATTCAATGATAAATGAGGACCACTGTATATATATCATTGAGTGAAAGATTGGTTATCGAGTAACTTCGATATGTAAGACATGGGGGAGTTTGCATATATCCTAGGGATTAAGATCTTAATGGATAAAAAGATAAATGAGTATCTTTGCATTAAAAAAAATCTTGCACAAAAAGAGTTTGACAAAGATTTTTATACTTAGCTATAAACCCATAAGTATTCGTGTGACTAAGACTATGATTTCTTAGTTTAACCATTTGTCCTAAAACTCCTAAAAAGTGTGAGAATATGGAAATAGTTCCATATGATGGAAACATCATATATGTTATGTCGCACTCCAGACCTTAATATTTGTTATGTTGTGGGTATTGCAAGTAAATATTGATCAAAGCTAGTAATAGAGAATTGAAACACCGTTAAGAAATTGTAAGATACTTGTAAAGGAATGTTGATTTTGCTATATGTATCAGGCTAAGGGAGTAGACCTTATAGGATACCCATATGCATATTGGCTAAGGCCAAAGCTGAATTTTATTTTTTTCAGCTATGGTCCAACAAATTATTTGGCTAGAGTGATTAATGAGTCATTTTATGCTAGGTGCTCCAAACAACAATCAACTCTTTGCAAGTAATAGTCAAGTATTGATAGCTTATATGATAGACCTGAAATATCATTTAAGGTATAAGCATATCAAAAATTAAGTATCAGTTAGTTATACTCTCAAGTACACGAGAAGAGGTCAACACGAGGTATTTATCTACATATTATATGCTTGCAGATTTGTTTACGAAGCATGTCCCTAAAGATGTATATGTGAAATATATTAAAAGGTTAAATATGTGTATGTTGTATTTATTTAATTACCTCATTTAACATACCCTTCAAATTGTGAACGATTACGTGATGATATAAATTGGTTTTATACTATAAGCAATGTATGTATGTGTATATATGTTATGTATATATATTTTTATCGTTCATAGCATGTCAGACAGAGAAGTAGCCTACTCACATGGGTGTTTACCCTAGTGTTACCACAAGGGTACAGACTAGGATGAGATTGATTTTGAGCATACTGTATGTAATTTGGGAACCTGTTCAAAATCATGAATCGACTTGTTTAAGTAACAAGGAAAGTTGCATTATATGGAATAATGTGTACCGAATACCGAATTCAAGAAGGAATCAGGTAAGAACAGTGTAGTTCACATGACGATAGGTCATGTTCTGTCTGAATAATTAAAGGTAGTTCTTGAAGTAGAACAAGGTTAAATGCTAAGGTGCATTGTAACTGAAACCTTTACAGGGTGTTAATTCATATTGATGAGAATAGACATGCGCTCCTTTATAAGGGTAAAAGGAAAGAACACCATGGCACATTATTAAAGTGGGAGAGGAGTGATTTCTTGAGATAATGTGTGCTTAGTGACCATGAGATTAGAAGTTTGTACGCTGTACAAGGATCTCAACTTCTCTAATGTGAGACTCAGTCCATTAACAACAGGGTTATTGGACCTTACCCTCATTACTATTGTTATCTTGAGAAGTAAGGACTAGCAAGGACAATTTGATCAATCACCGAGAGATTATGATTTGATACGATCTGGGAGAGATTGGTTGGTGGTCCGAACTAGTTCTGTTTGGAATGGATAATTCAAAAGGAAGATATGGCCAATGAACATTCACCAAAGTTCTGTTAGTTCACCGGCTAGCCTATAATTATATTTGATGTAAGATAGTGAACAACAGATTAAGGCTTTCGAGATCCCTAATAATGTGGAAGTGGGTAATTGTCGACCAATCTAGGGTAAAGCATACGCGCAGTATATCAATATGATATTATTTTAAATATAAGATGTTAACTAACTGGTTAAGTACCAATTGTAGTATAGTCTTGGCAGACTCTAACGGGTGCATGATGTACTGAATACGAGATGTTAATCTATTTGGTTAAATACCACTCAGGATAGTCTTGGCATTCCTGATAGTATGCAGGTTGTACGACTTCGCAGGATAAAGAAGATATGATGGCCTTGTATGGAATGTGACCTATCAAGTGTGAGTGGGAGATGTTGGAATTACCCGGTCCGCCCGTGAGCGGGTCAATTGGGTCAAAGGATCCGATCCTATTTAGGTAATTGAATTTAATTGGAGAATTAAATAAGTCTAGGGACTCAATTAAAAAGTTATTGAAATTTAAAGATTTAATTGCAAATAATCAAGAGTTTAAGGGCTTGATTGCAAATAAACAAAATTTCAATTTCTATATAAATGAAAGACCTGCATTGCATGAAAAACATATGAAAATTCATTTCTCTATTTACATTTTGTATGCACACGAACAGATTCTCTCTCCCGGATTAACTTTCGAGATTCGGTTTATCGATCGTTCTTCGCAAAATTTCTGTAGAAGTTGTAAACAACGACTTAATTCCGACATACCGTGGGTTCGTCAACGACTTCGCATACGAACGGTATTATTGTGGCGTTCTTCGATCTCGGGCACGAAAAAAGGTAAGTATTCGAATTTGTTTCTTTACGACTTCCATCAACATTTATCTTCAAATCGTTTATTTTTTAATATGCCAATTTTAATATTTTATTTGTTAATTCTGTTGCAGACTATATTTATACTGATATATTCCTTCGGATATTTTTTTCACTAAAATTTTAGAAAGGTACGAGTGGATTACAACTTACATATAAATGAGATATAAGTTCCAAATACAATTAAAAATTATAAAAAATATGGGAGAGAATGGTTGCCAACAAGGGACAGAGAATCACGTAAAAATAATTGAAAGATGTATGAAATTTATAAAATTGGTATGTTTTTTCTAATAATTACAAGTATGTTCGTTGAGATAATTTTATTCAAATTTAGTAACAGTTAAGACTTCTCACCCCTCCCACAAATATATTAAATGAAATTCAAATTTTATCGTACTCTAATTTACTCAATCTATTTAGTCAACTAAATTACACTTATTAGTTAAAATTAGTATATAATTCATGAAATTTACACAATATTTAAAAGTGATGTGACAAAGAGATATTTTTCACTACTTTTAGTCGCAAAGAGAATCAAGACAAAGCTGTTTTGTTAATAAAATAACAGCATTGAATAATATTCTGATTTGATTGACTAAAACTATTGGTGTCCAGTTATTATTGAATAGAATATGCTTTCTTAAACCTGTATATCTATTACCACGAGCCGGGTATAGCGACATTTCTATTGATGTATATTTGGCTATTCATTTTGGATTTAAATTTTTTGTAGTTTAAATTTTTTAAAATTATATATTTTAATTAATTTTAATTATTTATTAAATTTTAGTGATTTAAATTTTATTATATTATAAATTTTATAAATTATTAAAATTAAATTTAGACCATTAAAATTTAATAAATAATTAAAATTAATTAAAATATATAACTTTAGAGAATTTAAACTTTAAAAAATTCAAATCACATCATTTTCATCAATCTCAAATGGAATAAGTTGACTTGTCTTCTGTAATGCTCTAATACATGTTTATAGATCCTCGGCTATTGGTTTTCATCAAATCTAAAATCAATTGAAGAAACGATATCAATTAATCAATTAATCAATTAAGCCTTAAATTTTATGTTTGGTGGAGTCAGTTATATAGATCTTTTAACGTCATGAAATTTTATCAAAAGTCAGACTTTCATTCATACCTAACAAACACATATAATTTGAAATAGTTTCTCTCCAAGTAATCTTAGATCTACCTCTCCCGCTACCCTTACTCTTGGTCCTTAAGTTCTCATATTTTCTAACCGGAGCATCACTACGAGTCCTCCGTCCCAGATTCCATCGCCGCGTCCATCTGGTTCACCGGTACTACCAAAAAGTCTCATGCTTACGTTACTGTTACTGATGGTTTTCTTATCTTGGACCACGAAGACCCCGGTCGTGCTTCTGGTTTCCACACGTAACACATGTTCATACCATCTAGTCGTCATTCTCTCAATTTATCCTTAATATATGCCACACCGGTCTTTTGACGAATGCACTCATTTCTAATTCGGTCCATCCTTGTATGCCCACTTATCCACCTAAATATCCCCATTTCCGCCGCATTCATCCTTTGAATATGTCGCGTCTTAATAGCCCAACATGCCTCCCATATGTCATGGCTGACCTAACCACTGTTCTGTAGAATTAACGTATGACTTTCAAAGGTATCTTTTTATCAAATAATTAGAATCCGGTAGCACTTCTCCATTTCATTCATCCTACATTGATTTTATGGATTACATCACCATCAATCATCCCCTCCTTATTAAAGATAGGGCCTAACAAAGGAAGAGACACTAAACGAAGAAATTAAAAATTAAATTCATTCAATAGGTTGATATTGGGAAAAAAAAATTAAGAGTTAATATATGCATAGCATACCAAAAATGACAACTTACACTATATTTTAAAAAGTAACACACATAGTTCTTTTCTACTTGCTAGTTTTATACTTTTAGCGACAGTCTTGATCATAAAGTTGAGAATCAAGGCGCGGTGTAAGAATAACTTCAAGAGGATGCACCTTAGCCATTAACATGTTTTCGCCTTCGGTCATATCCACTGGCTCATTGTTTGGAGTTGAAAAATTGAATCCTTGAAGTAACCTTGATAGGCTTAAAATTTGATTTTGTATTGCAAAATTAGCTCCAGGACAATATCGTCTCCCCGCACCAAATGGCAAGTACTCAAAGTTCTGGCATAAGACTTCCAAATGCGATTTTTCATTGTGGAATCTTTCCGGTATGAATTCAATAGGACTTGACCAAACATTTGGGTCTCTATGTAATTTCCATAGATTGTAAAACAAATATGTGCCTTTTGGAATAAAATATCCCGAAATGTAACAATCTACTGATACTTCTCTTGGTAGTCCTAATGGTCCTACAAGATATATAATTGCATCGTTTCTTTAATGACTGCATAAAGATAATCTAGTTTCTCTATATCCTCGAATTGTACGAATCGGTTCCTTCTAACTTTAAGATCTATTTCTTCTTGGCAATGCTCTAACACATTTTTGTGGTTCAGTATGTTGGGAAAAACCCATATCATAGTTGATGCCATTGTATCTAAACCAACACTACAAAAAATTTGACAGTTGTCCCCAAAAACATGAAAAATCGTCCCCTAAACCTTTGGGGACGGCTTTGATGTCACCTATAGTCGTTACCAATTCCTCCGTCCCCGAATCTATATGGGATGGAAAATAGGATCTCGTCCCTATTTTAAGGATGATTTTTGTCTCTAAGAATGCGAACGAATTTCGTCTTTAATATGAGAGGCGATTATTGTCTCAATCTAAGAAGACGACTTTTGTCCCTATTTTTAAAGACGACTATTCGTTCTTAAAAATTGGGACAATTTTCGTCTTTATATCAAAACGACGACTTGCGTCCCATCATTCAAAGGCGGTTTCGTCCCTATGAGAAGGGACGACTTTTTGTCCCGACAAGGACAATTATTTTTATGACAATTTCATTGATAAACTAAAATGAAAAATATTTAGATTGAAGGGAGCTACGGAATTATTGAGCTATGTATAAAAGCAATAATACAATGCAAGAATTTAATGCATATTGCCTAAACAACACAACTTAATATATATTATAGAAAGAGAATTGGAGAGAAGAACTGTATGTACTACAATAGAATATACATGTTTATATACTAGTTACATAGCTGTAGAAAAGGAAACCAAATAAACCTGATTCCTAAAATCTCTCCTTAATATTAGCTATACAGTCTGTAACACTCCCCCTCAAGTTGGAGCATAGATATTGATCATACCCAACTTGTTACAAATGGCATTGACACGATTACCCGGTAAAGCTTTAGTGAATACATTTGCTAGTTGACTTCCAGTTCTGACATGTTGGGTGGAGATTGTACCATCTATCTTTTCTCTGGTGAAGTGACAATCAACCTCAATATGCTTGGTTCGTTCGTGATATACTGGATTGCTGGTAATATAAATGGCTGCTTCATTGTCGCACCACAACTCTATTGGTTTGGTTTGGGCAAAATCAATTTCTTCAAGTAAATTTCGGATCCACACAAGCTCACAAGTTGTTTGTGCCATAGCCCTGTATTCTGACTTTGCACTTGATCGTGATACCACTGTGTTTGCTTCTTACTTTTCCAAGACACGAGATTACCTCTAACAAATACGCAATAACCCGTCGTTGATCGTCTATCTGTAATATCACCTGCATAATCCGCATCTGTAAATCCTTCTACCATATGATGACCGTGATTTTTGTACAAGATTCCACCTCCAGGTGCTTCCTTCAGATACCTCAAAATGTGTGTTAATGCATTCCAATGTGAAGTTCTAGGAGATGATACAAACTGACTAACCACACTTACTAGAAATGCGATGTCAGGACGAGTAATTGTACGATAATTCAACTTCCCAACAATTCTTCTATATTTTTCAGGGTTGTCAAGCAAGTCTCCTTCCTCAGATTTCAACTTTACATTCGGTATCATTGGCGCATCACAAGTCTTAGCTTCAATCATTCCGACATTATTTAATAGATCGAGATAATATTTTCTCTGAGTCAAAAAGATTCCTTTCCGGCTACGATGGACCTCAATCCCTAAGAAATACTTTAATGGTCCTAGATCCTTTGTTTGAAAGCAAGTGTCGAGAAACACTTTTAGCTTTGAAATTCTTGTCTTATCACTCCCAGTGATCATAATATCATCTACATACACAACTAGCAGAATGCACCCTGACCCAGATGATGCAAAGAACACAGAATGGTCATAAGCACTTCTTTGTAAGCCGAACTCAGTCACAACTGAACTAAATCTTCCAAACCATGCATGCGGAGATTGTTTCAGACCATACAAGGATTTTCGCAGTTTACACACCCTGTTTGTCTCCCCCTGAGCAACAAACCCTGGAGGTTGCTCCATGTATACTTCTTCACGCAAATCTCCGTGTAAAAATGCATTTTTCACATCTAGTTGATGGGGATCCCAATCATAAGTCGCAGCAAGTGAGATAAATAGTCGAACCGAAGAGAGTTTAGCAACCGGAGAGAATGTCTCAGAGTAGTCAACTCCATAAGAATGAGCATACCCTTTTGCTACCAAACGGGCTTTTAACTATGCCACTGTACCATCTGGATTCATTTTTACTGTATAGACCCATTTACATCCAATAGCTTTCTTCCCTGAAGGTAGTTTCACCAGATCCCATGTGTGATTATGTTCAAGAGCATTCATTTCTTCTTTCATTGCCTCTTGCCAACCAGGATGAGCTAATGCCTCAGATATAGATTTAGGAACAACCACAGAGTCTAGAGAGGCTACAAAGGACTCAGAAGAGGGTGATAGGTTTTCATAAGAAACATAAGCAGAAATGGGGTAAGTGCATATGCGTTTACCTTTGCGGATAGCAATTGGCTGGGCAAGGCTTGGGTCAACAGTACGAACAGGGTCTTGGGATGAAGCAGCGGGTGTAACATTGGTGTTTGGCTTGTGAGTTGATGCTCAATTACCTGCAATTTACGATGTGAATATACATTACAAACAACTGGTCGAGGATGTGGCACAACTGGAGTAATAGAAGATGAATCCTGTTTACTAACAGCATAAACCAAAAACTCATCATCTGATTTATCTGGTAGTGTTACAGGAATAGACGCAGCGGAACTAAAAAATGGTTTGTTTTCAAAGAATGTAACATCTGCAGATATCAAGTAACGACCTAAAGAGGGAGAATAACATCGATACCCTTTTTAATGTCGAGAATACCCTAAAAAGACACATTTAAGGGATTTTGGATCAAGTTTTGATACATGAGGTCGCATGTCTTGAACAAAACAAGTGCAACCAAATACACGGGGGGAAGGGGAAATGAGACTCTTGATGGAAAAAGAAGGGAATAAGGAATTTGACCATGGAGAACAGAGGAAGGCATGCGGTTTATGAGAAAACATGCAGCGGAAACCGCATCATCCCAAAAGGATTTTGGAACATTCATGTGAAACATTAAAGCACGAGCAACTTCTAGAAGATAGCAATTCTTTCGTCGAGCCATACCATTTTGTTGAGGTGTAATAATGCAAGAAGTCTGATGAATAATGCCATGTTGTGAGAGGTAAGATGAAAATGTACTGGAAAGATATTCTTTTGCATTGTCACTTCTCAAAACACAAATAGGTTTATTGAATTGTCTTAATTTCAGCATGAAAAGCACAAAATATTGGAAATAATTCTAAACAATATTTCATAGGATAAAGCCAAGTTACTCGAGAATAATCATCGACAAATATAACAAAGTAACGAAAACCTGATTTAGATAAAACTAGACAAGGACCCTATATATCAGAGTGTACTAAAGAAAAAGAGGACTCAACACGTTTATTTATTCTAAGAGAGTAGGACACCCTATGATGTTTAGCAAACTGACAGGCTTCACATTCTAAGGCAAACTCTCGTTTAAGGCTAGGACATAACTGTTGGAGTATACGGAGAGGTGGATGACCAAGTTGACAATGGAGATGTAGAGAAGTAGAGCTTGCAAATGCAATTGATCGAGGCATTGATTCAGAGGCTGATTTAAGAGTGTATAATCCATCCACCAAACACCCTTTACCAATTATCTGCTGCATCCGAAGATCCTGAAAAAGACAATGAGTAGGGTAGAAAATAACACAACAGTTAAGACATTTTGTGATTTGGCTAACAGATAATAAATTAAAAGGAAATTTGGATAAACATATAACAGATGAGAGGGGAAGAGTTTTAGATGGGTATGCTGTCCCATTTCCAATAACTGAAGCTTTAGACCCATTCGCTAAAGTGACATGAGGTAAATTGAGAGAAGATTTGAAAGAAGTAAGGATACCTGTGTCTCTGGTCATATGATCAGTGGCACCTGAGTCAATAATCCATTTAGGAGACGAGGTGGATAAGCAAGCAGCATGGTTACCTGTATTGGCCAATGCAGATACTGATGGGTCATAAAAAATAACAGGACTTTGTTGTTGAAGATTAGTTAATGGGGTATATCCATCCATTGAAATGGTGATAGTTGATGATGAGGATTGAGGAACTGTTAAGATGCCTTCTTGAGTAGCTATGTTTGCAAATTTGTTTTGATTCGAGGTCTTGGATGATTTCCGTTTTAATTTCCGACATTCCTCAATTACGTGCCCGTCTTTCTTACAGTAACGACAAACGCGAGCAAAGTGTCACTGCTGTTTCCACTTTCGATACGGCCACCCTGTTTAGCATTGCTTACTAATGCTATTGTATTATTTGATATACCACCGGTACCCATTTCATCATCCTTAGAAACTCGCAGTAATCTGGCATATACGTCTGAGAGTGAAGGAAGTGTTCCTCCACTAGTTAGTAACTGACTGCGAGCCATATCATACTCTGGGCCCAAACCTGCTAGGAAACACTAGACTTGCACAAGTTCTTTCTGTTCTTGCTTTTTCTTCACATTAGCTCCAATCGGGAAAATGGATCGCTCTTCTTCAACAACATTTTTGAAATCAGTGTAATACTGTTTAAGAGGGCGTCCTTTTTGATCTTGTCGATAAAGTTTAAAGAGTAGATTGTGAATAGAGGACATATCTTCTTTAGAAGCATAAATGAATTCTAAATATTCCCATAACTCTTTAACAGATTCGCGATGGGTCACAACGTCATCAACGGAAGGCTCTAGAGTGTTTTGAATCAAGTTAAACAATTTATCATCATCCTTTTGCCATTTCCTCTTAGCTACAGGGTCTGAAGGGGGGTCACAAGTTATATGGTTCTCCAAATCAGCAACATTAACAAATCTACGAATAATATTTTCCATTGAACATAATTCTGACTTCCAATTAATTTCCTATCAGTAATTTTAAATGCCCCAATACTGACTTCAGTAACTTCTTTTCACTAGTCTCCTATTAAAGTGAATTTCACAGCACCAATATAGTTATACAGCAATCGACAAAAGGCAAACAACCAACAACCACAAACAAATACCCAAAATTAATTAACGTGAAAACCAATCAGCCTGTTCTTAACCCAAACAGAATTGACGGAATCACAAAACTAACTGGATGGGAGCGCCGGAAATTGAAAAACGAGACGATCGGTGAAATCTGGCAGGAGAACGAGTTGGCACGCGCCGGCGCGTGGGATAAGACGGTGGAAGACGGCGGCACGTATGACGTACGCGCGGTGGCAATCGACACCGAAATTGAGTAGAAACGCCGATCAGAATCTGGGAAGCTATTTTGCGGTGGAGGTGAGATAAGAAACAAGAGTTTTCTTGATGAGTGAGAAAGTCAGGAGCCTTGTCCTGATGTTTGAGGGGAAAAAAATGAAGGGACGCAGGAACACTGCGTATGAGGGAAAAGAAGAAACGCAGAAATTTTTTTTTAGATTTTTTTTAAAGAATCCCAAGATTGGGCTCTGATACCATATTATAGAAAGAGAATTGGAGAGAAGAACTGTATGTATTACAATAGAATATACAGGTTTATATACTAGTTACATAGTTGTAGAAAAGGAAACCAAATAAATACTAATTAAACCTGATTCCTAAAATCTCTCCTTAATATTAGCTATACAGTCTGTAACAATATATATGGTCTTAAGATATTTCAACTATCATCTTCCACGGAAACATACAAATAGCCACAGAGCATCTCTTAAACACTAATGAGTGTTTCGTTTAAGCACAATAAAACCATCTAAAGATACAAGGGTCAACAAAATGACAAATATTAAATATTGAATGCAAAAGAGAGGCTGCAAGAATAAACGCATACACTCTCATAAGAAAAGTTACCCCCTCCCCCTGAAATATCTTAACTAAATATAATATAATTAATTCTATAGCAAAATAGGAAAGGATTCAAGAAATGACATATTTCACAACTACTTAAAAGCATAAAGTGAACGTACATGTAATAGTAGCCTCATGATTATGAATCACTCTATCAATTTCATCCTTTTTTACCCCCAGAAGCTACATCCAAAACTTTCCTTGCTATCTAACAACAATAACTGAACAGGGAAGGGGTTATTGATAAGAGAAGCTTAACTGCATAACCCTGAATGATAGCCTAAAATCTACTAAGGTGGGTAAAAAGAGTAGTGCGTGATGTAAGTACAATGTTTAGCACCCAATCATATGATCCTTTCTTAATCGTGCCTTCAGTAAACGGGGATACAAGCAATTTTGTCATACTACCTAGTTCAAAGACTCTAGCTTTCAAATAATTTCATCAACACGCGACTTGAGAGATTAAAAAAAGTTAAATTTATTCCATGGGAAGTTCATTTCACTTCAGGTATAGCCTTTAAGCAAATGAAGCTGCAGAGAAGAGATACCATCCGTACAGAAACAATATTCTAATAAGTTGCAATGAGCCAAACAAATGTTTACTCTCATGAAAAGTTCTTTTTTTTTTGATAAATAGAACTATGTTCACTTCCTATGAATTTTTATGCATGCACGACTAGTTAAGCGTGTTCTCAGCTACTTGGGAATACTATCAAGATAAGGATAGGAAATAGGTCCTTTCCTTTTGCAAGTTACAAGAAAAAACGAGACAGAGCAGACACATTTAAAGTATAACAAATTTCTAGACATGTTTCTCGCAATCTTTGAATTTGATTTGGTGTTTTGATCTACAACAGAAGCAAGGTAACCAGAGGACTCAACAAGGAAATTATAATTGTATGAAATTATCAAAGAAAAAGATAGAGTAAGGCTTACTGAAATAGTAGTGCATCCTCACATATAAAACAAAAAACTAAAAAACTAAAATAAATAAATTTACCTCCAATACACGTTGCAAATCACTGTTGGATTCAATCTTTGGGATTCCCTGAATACATAAGGTAAAAAGTATGTATCACTACATTAGGCACAACAAAAGCTGGTGTAAAGGAATGGAAAATAAGAAAGACAGGGCTTGAACTGAAGCAAGATAATAAATTATGAAATGGACACTAGGAAATTCTGGAGACCAAGTATGAGGTGCAGATAACAAACATATCAATGCCATCTAAGTATTTATGTTCACATCTCTAAATGCACTAAAAATTATGGGTGAGTGGACGCTCACATCAACTCCCCAATCTGGTTTATCAATGTGATCAAAGAACTACAGAAAAAGGGGTATAGGATTCAACCTTACTGTTCTGTACAGCGAAAAGGTGCTCATTTTTAGTTCAACTCTAGGAAAAATAGCACCAATGGAAAATGGTGAAACTTAAGCATATTTAATCAAGGAATAGTAGACACAAGTCTGCTTGAATTGCTGTAATGACCCAAGTAGGCTGATCATCAGAATGAAGAAAACCTGATACCCAAATTGAGACATAAAAGTTGGAATTTCGTGTTCTAAGGGACGTGTACAAATGAAACCTACAAGTAATGCAAATCCCTCATTCAATCAAAAATAAAGATAAGAAGATCAAATAGAGCAAAGCACAAACTAATAAGTGAGAATTCATAATTTATTTGTAGGATTAAGAGACCCACTTGACTAAACACATTAAATATTATCAAAGATGACATCATATACACAAATTTGATAAAAGAAACCAGTTACTATAATATTAGAAGCCATCTGAATGATTCAATTACTAAGTTCAGAAATAATGACAATGGTGGGTGACAGAACCGCTTATTTCCTGGAAATTTTGGTAATATCATCAGCACAAAGGCCTAAATAGAAAATATAATTTGTATAAGAGTGACAATATGTACCATGAATAGCTACCCAATATTCAAATCAACGTAAGTGCTCAACTCACTACGTTTACTAGGCTATTAACAGATACGATATACATACTATCTAATAAACAAAATCACAAAAATCAATCAAAATTGTCTCAAAATCGACCACACACCCATCAACCCACCCCCAAGACAAAAATACAGAAGCAGATAAATTCTCATAATGTTTTATTGTAAACTTGGCTATTTATACTATCTAATTTATAGAATCACGAATATTAATCAAAATGTAACACCTCTAAATTTACCAGTTACATGAAGAAAGGATAATTGCACATGCATCCAAATATCAGTATAATAATTGAATCACGTTTTCCCTATTAAAAAACGAACACCGGTCAATTGAAATGGACAAGTTTCAAATAACAAAACCACCAAATTAGTTACACAGAGCATAAGAAATAAATGAGAGAAAGAATCAATTACCTCTAATATGTTGTTTAATTCATTATTAAAGATGAATGAAGAGTGAAAATAACAAGGAAAGACAATCGACATATGAATCTGGAAAGGCCTGATGAACTTTTTTGGCGGAATAATTTTAGCTTTCAAGCGACTCTGATATTATCATTCAAATTTTCCTATTAAGAACAAAATAAGAAAGAAAATTAGAAGAATAAAATCATCCATTTGAGAAGTACAAAACAGAGAAAGGGTTTTCCAATCAGAAACGTATTATTCCTCTTTATCCATTGACCCTTGCAGAGAAAACAAAAAATTAGGGTTTTTCGATAGTTCAATCGTTTCAAATGAGAGTGAAAGCAAAACCCTACCTGAGAAAGGATGAAAACCGAGGGAGTGAGTAGTGAACAAAAGAGCGTATCCAGCAATAGGTCTAAGAAATTGACGAGAATGGGAAAAGACTGAGAGAAACCGATGAGAACAGGGAGAGGGGTTAAGAGATTGTCAATTTTGAAAGTATTAAGAGAATCTATAATGGTTTTGTAATTTTAATTTTTACAATTTAACATATTTTTTGATATTATCTATATGATAAAATCGTCCCCTTTTTGAGAATGGAAATAAATGGAGGACCATTACAACTCTCGTCTCCGATATTGCCTTAAAAATTTGTATTGGGGACAGAATTCTAATATTGTCACTTTGTATTTGTCTTCTGAACTCTGATTTGTTGTAGTGCAACAAGAATAATAGCCTACGAGAAAAAAAAAAAAACTATACTAACATTAAAAGCATTCAAAGTTATTAAAAACCAAAATCTTGTGATGAAAAAGATTACCATTGTTTTCCCGTTAATAATAGTTGCTTGGTCAAGTTATCATCTTTAACTTGAGATAGCATGACATCAATGAAATCCTTTCTATCTTCACTTTTGCTCTTATCTAACTTATGTTCTTCAATCCATTCATCAACAATCAAACCGACTTCTTCACTTGTATTCTTCAAAGTTTTTACTATTCCTTTAATATCCATCCATCCTACGAACGAAATGACATCACCTGAAATCATCTGCCCCGTGACATCCATAAGTTCCCTAATGACTTGACTCAGTGGTCGACCTGTTACATCTTCCCCATCATTATATTCTTCAAAAACCCTTTTGCTTGCCACGATTCGAGTTATAATGTTTAATATCATACGTTAAATACACTCACTCAAATCGATCTTTTCTTTTCTACGTTGATATAGATCTTTGATTAAGTAACTTAACTCAGATATGGTCACATAATTCAACATCTTAGTTCTGCTCTTGGATAGGAGCTCAGTTGTGGCCAATTTTCGCATATTACGCCAATAAGGACCATAAGGAGCCAAAACAAAAGACGAATTTTTGTAGCCAACATACTTAGCTTGAGTGGAATCGGGCCGATTCGACACAACTATGCCATTGGTGGTGAAACAATCTTCCATTGCATGTTGATCGCTTATAATAACGGCATTGTGCATACCAAGCCTTATAGAAAAGATTGGGCCATATTTGTCTGCAAATTTTACAAATCTTTCTCCAATGTTTTTATTTTCTATAAGAAGATGCAAGTGACCTATAATTGGTAACCCACCTGCTACTTTTGGAACTGGCTTCCCTTTACTTCTGTTGTAACTTGTCCTCTTATTCCATAGCTTAAAGACTACCATTAAAGCTACAACTCCCAAAATTGCAATACCATTAGATAAGAAGTTCATGATTTGTTTAGAGGTTAGAAATTCTGACTCTGGCCTAAGAATTATAAAAAAAAAACAAGCTGGATTAGTTTTCTACAGACATGTTCAAGGAAAAGGCTACCCATCGGGACTAGCCAAACTTAATAAGTAATAAAAACCGTGGTTTAGAACTTCATTAAAAAATAAAATTTCGCTCTCATCGGCTAGGCTAAGAAACTCATTTTTTTACTAAGTCCAGCTCAAACTCGCTAAAGCCGGAATTTTATGGGCTTTTTGTAAAAAATCCTAGCACAAGCTGTTGAACAATAGTTATATTTATATTATATTTAATAACTATTGTTTATCTATTGTATTTTGAACTTGAGTACAACTAGTCTTAATATATAATTCATGAAAAATTTTATTTTTTCTATTTAGTCAATTAAAAAATTTAAAAGTAATATTATTCATGGGTTGTGGGCCAGACTTGCAAATGACCTCAAAAGTCTGGCTCAAACCTGAAGTTCTAAAATGTGGACTGATCCAGGCTTAGATTGATATTTTCATTAAAAACGTGAAGTTATGATGCTAATTTCGTTCTTAATGGAAATTATAATAAAAGAGGGGAATTACATTTTTACTTTTCTATCCCATTTGAAAAAAAAATTCACCTACAAACCGTTTTTACGTAGTCCTTGTTCTTTTGGACTAAAATTTAATGTAGTTCAGTTTAGACTACTACAGTTCAGTTCAGTTCAGTTATGCGTAGTTATAAATTTACATTGAAATAAGTTCAGTTCAACTCACTTCAATTCAATTCACTTCAACCAACTTCAGTTCAGTTCAGTTCAACTTTTAAAAGTGAAAAATAACATAGTACACCAAAGGAATAATTATTTATGAATTATAGGCGAAATTTGGGAATAACTCAGACACTCTCTCTCTCCCTCACTCTCTCTCTCCCTCTCTCCCTCTCTCCCTCTCGTGCATCTTTTCGTCACAACCAATCAACCACTATTTATTTATTAGAGCAAGTTCAATTATTTTCCCTATTTTTTATCCCCAAATCCTATTTTGGGGAATTTATAGTATTTTTGCTCCAACCATCTTCCCCATATTACATTCCCTATATTAGATTTCCTAGAAATAATAATATTTTATCATTATTATATTATTCTTTTCTATTTAGTCAATTAAAAAAATTAAAAGTAATATTATTCATGGGTTGTGGATCGGGCTTAAAAATGACCTCATAAGTTTGGCTCAAGCCCAAAGTTTTAAAACGTGGACTGATCCAGGCTTAGATTGATGTTTTCATTAAAAACGTGAAGTTATGATGCTAATTTCGTTCTTAATGGAAATTATAATAAAAGAGGGGAATTACATTATTTACTTTTCTATCCCATTTGAAAAAAAAATTCACCTTCAAACCGTTTTTACTTAGATCATGTTCTCTTGGATTACAATTTAATGTAGTTTAGTTCAGACTACTACAGTTCATTTCAGTTCAGTCCAGTTTAGTTCAACTATGCGTAGTTATAAATTTATACTGAAATAAGTTCAGTTCAGTTCACTTCAATTCAGTTCACTTCAATCAACTTCAGTTCAGTTTTTCAAAAGTTGAAAAAAACAGAGCCTTAGTCCACCAAAGCAATAATTATTTATGAATTATGGGCCAAATTTAGGAATATCTCTCTCTCATCTCTTCGTCACAAGTCTAATCATTTTTTCTCATTTTTCATCCCCAAACCTCATTTTGAGGAATTTAGAGTATTTTTGCTCCAACCATCTTCCTCATATTACATTCCCCATATTAGATTTCCTAAAAATAATAATATTTTATCATTATTATATTAATTTCTTTCCCCATTTTTCATCCCTAAACCCCATTTTGGGGAATCTACAGTATTTTTGCTCTAACCATCTTCCCCATATTATATTTCCCATATTAGATTCTCTAAAAATAATAATATTTTATCATTATTATATTAATTTCTTTACATCATTTCTATTATAGTCAACAAATAAAACAATTAAAAAAATCAAAATTACAAAAAGTATCAATATTCTAATGGATTCCTCAAAATGGGGTTCCCCAAATATGAATTCCTCAAAATGGGGAACCATTGAAAGTGTCCTTAGTGTGATACTTTTTAGATTCAGATTTTTGTTTTGTATATTCTACCAATTTTTTTCCTGCTGATTTCTTGTGGTTTCTCTCTGTGTGTTTGGATTTTGGGAGTACAATTTACAAATCTTCTAATAAAATGAATTTAAAAAAAAAAGAGTTAGGATTCAAACTAGTTGATGGAGATCTAGCAGATGACATATAATTAGGTGGGAGGTCCTGGTTGGATCCCCAACCTCTGGAAAAATCCTAATTTATAAAAAAAAATTATGGTTTCACTCATCTGCTAAAAAGGGTTCGTGAAATTTTTTTAATTGAAAATGGAGCATGATGTTTCACAAAGCTAGAAAAAAAGGATTTTCAACTGACACAAACAATTTTGTAGTCCGACGGATCACGGATCCAAGTTCAATATGTAAAATGGATCTAGATCCGGGCCTATAAAGACCCAGTCCAGATTCAATCCTTAAACAAAGAACTAACAAAAGCTACTATTATTATTATTACTTGAAATTAACAAATTATAGTTTCTGAAATAAAAAAAAAAACGAATAAATGATTGAAGCAAAGCTGAGATGAACTTAAAAATAAAGATAATAGACATAGAAGACTAACCTTTATAGAGAGATATTGACAATACAAATTAAACAGACAACCTAGCTTTGTTTCTCTTAAACTCTTATCCATTGATGCGATTACATTATATAGCCGGTGATTATTGGTTAAATTACCTAATTATCCAACAATTTCTTTTGACTTTCACTATTCAACTTCCACAAATAAAGCCATCGTTATTATTACAGATCGTATGATGTGTTAAGGTATACTATAAGATTTCGGCCAAATACATCACTCAGATGCCACCCTTTTGCCCTCCGAACATATCAAAAGTGCATCAGTTTGCCCCATCAACGCCACGTGTTAGCTTCCGACTGGAGAAATTTTTTAGAAAAATGACATATTTGAAAAATCAAACCAATCAGAAGCTGACACATGACATTGAGAGGGGTAAGCTGGTACACTTTTATCAAATTTAGAGAGTAAACTGGCTCACTTTGACTAAATTCACAGGGCAATTTACTCATTCTATGTCCAGTTCTCTTCTCTGGTTATTGTTATTAATGAATTATCTGTATGTCACGAGAGTTTGTAGTAGTATACACACCAATAAAGTTTTTCTGTTAATTTCTAGCTCTATCTATCCATGTCTATTGATGAAACTTTTGTAAATTAATGGTGACATCTAATTTTTCATGCTAAGTTCAGGACATTTAGCCTAAAATTTCTAACGCATGTGACTTTGTAGCTGTTGGATTTATGGAGGAGAAGTGATAGAACTTGAACACACAATAGATATTAATTACTATTAACTATAAAAATACGATAAGAGAAAAAACTAAGAATAAAAATTAAACTCTCTTTTTATTATTCGTTCTACAAATTCTGATTTTACTCTCATTCACTCTACAAAATTCTATATTAATGCCTTATATATATAGGCATTTTAGACTTCAATAATTGCAAGTAGAGTGGTCCACGTTTCACATTTTGGACTAAGTTGGTGTCCATATTTTTTGTCCACTTATTCTAACTAATGACGCGTTCAACTTCCCTCCTTTCTAATATATATTATTTTAATAACATTATAAATTAAGTTTATTTTTTAATTTAACACTCTCCCGTAAACTTAATTTTCTGTTATTCCTAACGATGCTCGTAATTGGTTAAACACTTCGTACTTCAGTGGCTTCGTAAAAATATCGGCAATTCAATCTTGTGTTTTCACGTACTTTACCGTGACTTCCTTTTGCTCAATACACTCTCTGATAAAAGGAAATCTCGTGTCGATGTGGATTTTTCGCTAATGAAACACTGGATTTTTCGCTAATGCCAAGGCTGACTTGTTATCGACAAAAATATTAGTTGGATCACGTTGTTTCATTTGAAGTTCCCTTCAATAATCGACGTAGCCATATCGCATGACACACACATGAAGTTGCAGCTACATATTCAGCTTTACATGTTGATAATTTAGCTAAATACAAGATTTTTAGCATCTGTTTAGGACGAGCTTTGGGTCACTCAATTACATCAGAGCACAAAGGTATTTCACCTCGATGGTGAAGATGAGACAAACAATATACAAGCCTAAATATGATTGAAAATGTGGCTTATTGAGGTTGATAATGCATTCCCCATCCCATCCCTATTAATATGTTAAATAAAATATAGAATCAAGGTCGTGATGTTTTGTTAATAAAATAACAACATTGAGTCGTATTCTAATTGGATTGACTGAAGCTATTGCTATCCAGTTCTCATAGAATAGGATGCACTTATATCCATTACCTCAAAGTTTTAGGTTGGTTATAGGGTCAAGTCTTATAGATGTATTCCTTGGCTATTGGTTTTCATCAAATCTCAAATGAAATAAGTTGACTTGTCTTCATTGATGATGTAGTATATGTTTATAGATGTATTCCTTAGCTACTGTTTTTATAATATTTGAAATAAATTAAAGAAACACTAAATGAAAAAATTAACAATTAAATTCACCCAACAGGCCGATATTGAAAAAAAATTAAGAGTTGGTAATATTTTTCAACGCACCCTATTGTGCATGGCATGCCAAAAATGGCAACTTACACGATATTTTAAAAAGCAACCGACATAGTATTTTTTTTCACAAGCTAGTTTTAAATTTCTAGTTGCAGTCTTGATCATAAAGTTGAGAGTCAAGGCGCGGTGTAAGAATAACTTCAAGAGGATGCACCTTAGCCATTATCATGTTGTCGCCTTCAGTCATATCCACTGGCTCATTGTTTGGAGTTGTAAAGTTGAATCCTTGAAGTAACCTCGCTACGCTTAGAATTAGATTATGCATTGCAAAATAAGTTCCTGCACAATATCGTCTCCTTGCACCAAATGGCGAGTACTCGAAATTCTTTCCCGTAACATCCAGATGAGCTTTTTCCTGGAGGAACCTTTCCGGTATAAATTTATTAGGATCAGACCAAACATTTGGGTCTCTATGCAGTTTCCATATATTGAAAAACAAACGTGTGCCTTTGGGAACAAAGTATCCTGAAATGTAACAATCTTCATATAATTCTCTTGGTACTCCTAGAGGATATAATCGCATTGTTTCTTTAATGACTGCACATAGATACTCCAATTTATCTATATCCTCGAATTGTATGCATCGGTTCCTTCCAACTTTGAGATCTATATTTTCCTGGCAACGCTGTAACACATTTTTGTGGTTCAGTATGTTGGAGAAAACTCATGTCATAGTTGTTGGCGTTGTATCTGAACCTACAAGAATAATAGTCTACGAGAAAAAAAAAAGTACTAACTTTAAAAACACTCAAATTACTAAAAAACAAAAATCTTGTGATGAAAAGATTATTACAATTGTTGTCCCCTTGATAATGGTTGCTTGGTCAAGTCCCATAGAGTCATCATCTTCTACTTGAGATAGCATGACGTCAATGAAATCCTTTCTATCTTCACTTTTGCTCTTATTTAACTTATGTTCTTCAATCCATTCATCGACAATCGAACCTACTTCTTCACTTGTATTCTTCAAAGTTTTGACTATTCCTTTAATATCCATCCACCCCATGAATGGAATGAGATCACCTGAAATCATCTTCCCTGAGGCATCCATAAGTTCTCTAATGACATGACTCAATGGTCAACCCTTTACATCTTCCCCATCATTATATTGGTCAAAAACCCTTTTGCTTGCAACGCTTCGAGTTATAATGTTTAATATCATACGATGAATACATACAATCAAATTAATCTTTTCTTTTCTACGCCTATATAAATCTTTGGTTAAGTAATTTAACTCAGACATGGTCACATAATTCAACATCTTAGTTCTGCTCTTGGATAGGAGCTCAGCGGTGGCCAATTTTCGCATATTACGCCAATAAGGACCGTAAGGGGCCAAAAAAATGATGAGTTTTTGTAGCCAACATACTTAGCTTGAGTCGAATTAGGCCGATTCGACACAACTATGTCATTGGTGGTGAGGCAATCTTTCATTACATGTTGATCGCTTATAATAAGTGCATTGTGCATACCAAGCCTTATGGAAAAGATAGGGCCATATTTATCAGCAAATTTTGCAAATCTTTCTCCAATGTTTTTCTTTCCTATAAGAAGATGCAAGTGACCTATAATTGGTAACCCACCTGCAACTTTTGGTACTGGCTTCCCTTTACTTTTGTTGTAACCTGTCCTCTTATTCCATAGCTTAAAGACTACCATTATAGCTACAACTCCCAAAATTGCAATCCCATTTGATAAGAAGTCCATGATTTGTTTAGAGGTTAGAAATTCCAACTGGGGCCTAAGAATTAGAAGAAAAGAACAAGTTGGATAGTTTTCTATAGAAATGTTCAAGGGCAGAAACTTAATAAGTAATAAAAGCTGCGGTGTAGAACTTCATTAAGAAAAAGCTCACTCTCATGGATCAGCTTGCACTCTCATTTTTTAACTAAGCCCGAAATTTTATAGGCCGGACTTGATTTTTTGAGGAAATACCCAAGTCCAGGGTTGACCAACAAATTATGTATATCTAGTCTACATAACAATAATATAAAAACATACTATTTTTCAGAGGTATACATGGTATTATTTAACACAAGGTAATTAGCCTACCATATTAGGAGGCAAAAACACAAAATATTATTAATAAAAATTTACAATATGAAGGAATTATACCTTCTGAGCACACGGTGGATGGAGTCTATAACCTCCTCCTTAATTATTACAAGCAAACTGCACACCTATCATTTCTAATATTTCTCGCTATCTAATTCGCGTTCTGATTTTTACAGAGAAAGGAATTCCTTAAATAACAAACGGAATTCAAAAATTATACAAACTAACATAATAACAGATAAAAAGAAGAGCGGCAGCTGGCAGAAGAAGACAAACGGCAGCTGGCGGATGGGAAAGGTGGCCGACAAAGGACGCCTGATGCGACTGGTGGCCGACAGGACTGGCGGACAAGGAGATAAGGCCGACCAAAAGAAGATTCCCTATCAGAGGCGACTGATGGCTTGTCAGTCAAAAAGACGGAGATATTTCTCTGTTAAAATAACACTATGAGTGAAATAATTTACCTTTATTAAAGGTAAATATAACTTAAAATATTTTGGGCATTATTTTTCTTTGCCCTTTGATTTTTTGCTAGAATCTTGCTTGGTATTACCAAGCAGCTGCTCCAGAGGTAATTCGTCCTCGTAAGGGTCCTGGGAGTCTTGAAGCATAGCTTCATTGGTAGCATTAGTTGCTTCCATAACAATGTCTTCTCCTATTGAGGAGGCTGTTAAAGAGAAATCAGGTTGAATGTCAATCCCGAAATTTTTCTTCATGTCTGATTTCATGGCTTCTATATAAGCCGAGACCATTTTTTCCTTGGTCAACTGTCCCTTTTGCATTTTGAGCTTTCTTGAAAGAATTTCAAAAGGGCTTGGTGACTCCATTTGAAGAGCAGATTCAATACCGGATTTGTATTGAATAATTCTTAGCTTGATATTATCAATAGTCTCTTGAGCCTCTAGAATACCATGCTCATTATTCCGCATCATCTTCTTCCAAAATTTTGAGAAGAATCTTCTGTATATGCACGGAATAGTCTGTTTGGTATAACCAAACTCAATGTCCCATTTGAAGATGTATGGGATGCCAAATTCAATAAAGAAGTTTGAAATAGGCATGCCTTCAATCCATTTATTAGCATGAAGGGCTTCTATTAATTTGGGAGATATTTCAACCCATTCGGTATAAAAATCTTTAAATATTCCTGGCAGTATATCTATGCCAGGACCAAAAGATTGCCACCATTAGTATAACCAATTTGGGAAATCTTTTTTATATATACCTTGGCAAAATTTTAGAAACCAGGTATGTTTTTTGGAAGGATTTTGATATAACAAAACCTTATTAAAAGCTTCCACATAATCCCAGTAATTAAATTTTATTACTGCTTTATTTTTGGGATGGAGATATTCTCTTTCCCTGAAGGTACTTAACCCCCATTCTTCGGCAGTTATAACATTTTTTATAATTGCCTTGCTAAAACTATAAATTTTAGCAGTTTTACTTCCTACTGAAAAATGGGTTATTTCCCATGATTCAGTTGCCTTCAGAATATTTTCAAAATGGATTCTGGTCTTATAAGAACCAGCAGTGAATGAGGCTCCTATATCCAAATATTTTTGCATCAGGCCCCAGACATCATCTTTTCTTCTGATGTCATTTTCTAATAAAAGAAGTATTACTTCTTTTTCATGATGCTTAGTATAGGGGAAGTCATCAGATTCTTCGTCTTCCACTATTTTAGCATAGGAAGGGTTTGTAGTATTTTCTGCTTGACTACTTGATCCAGCCTGAGTATTACTCTGGCTTTGTTGGGATGCCTTAAAGGCCAGAAATTCCTTATAAAGGGTTTCCTGTTCAGATCCAGTGTCTGCAATATTCTGGGCTATGAGCCTAGAATTTCCATGCTGTGCTAAAACATTTCTTCCTCTATTAGAGGAATATTGACCTCGGCCTTGAGAGGATTGTCCTCTATGAGAGGAATTCCCCCTTCCTTTGTTGCTTTTAGTGCTCATCCTGCAACATTTAAATTGAAACTATAAGTTCCTGATAAATATTCCCGTGTTAAAAAATCAGGCAGGCTATTATCTGTCCTTTTTTTATACTCAATGATAAAATCAAAAGGGGCTAATTGAGCTTGCCATCTAGCAAACATTTGTTTGCTGACGTCATGTTTAAAGTCTTTGTCAAACATGTATTTAGCTGCTTGACAGTGAGTTTTTATTAAAAACTTTTGATTATATAAATCATCTTGAAATTTTAGTTCACATTTTAATATAGCTAAAATTTCTTTTGCTATAGTAGCATAGTTTTTCTGGCTATCATTCCATTTACCAGAATAAAATCCAACAAGATATTCTTGTTTGTCAATAGGTGATATTTGTTTTAAAATACCACCATAGCCTATATCTGTGGCATCTGTCTCAATGATTTTTTCCCATTTGGGATTAGCTAGCATAAGACAGGGTAAGTTATTAACTTTCTGTTTAATTAACCTAACTGCCTCTGTGTGACTATTAGTCCAGGGTTTAGGTTCTTTCTTGAGTCTATCATATAAGATAGCAGTATGTTTGGATAAATCTTTTAGGTAGGGTGAAATATAATTTAGACTACCTAAAAATCTTTGGAGTTGAGTTTTGTCTTTAATTTCATCTGGAAATTTAGACGCAAACTCAATACTTCTATTTATAGGAATTATTTTTCCTTTGTCAATATTATGACCTAAAAATCTAATATTAGATTTGAATAATTGCATTTTAGGTTTAGATATTACTAAACCATTTTGTATGACAACCCTTTTAAATATTTCTAGGTGTCTAAAATGTATCTCAATATTTTTTGAAAATACTAAGATATCATCAATATAGACTATTATAAAGTCTGAATAAGGATTAAAAATATCATTCATGATATTTTGAAATTCCGAAGGGGCATTTTTTAGCCCAAAAGGCATCACCTTCCACTCATATTGACCGAAAGGTACATTGAAAGCTGTTTTATAAATATCACTTTCATTTATCTGTATTTGCCAATATCCTGATTTTAAATCAAATTTGGAAAATACTAGGGCACTATGAAGCCTATCAAGAAGATCCTTCTTATTAGGAATAGGGTACCTAATCCATTTTAACACTATATTTAGTGGTTTATAGTTTATAAATAGTCTTGGTATTCCTCTTTCTTTTTCAGCATGTTTATTAACATAGAAAGCGGTACATGACCAAGGAGATTTAGAAGGTCTTATTAAGCCCTTACTTTGGAGATTATTAATCTCTTCCTTGCATAAATTCAGATATTCTGAATTCATTTGACAAGGTCTTGCCTTAGTGGGAATTAATTTTTCATTAAATTCCTCTTTGTATGGCAAAGACACAATATGCTTTTTTCTGTTCCAAAAAACATTTGGGTGGTCACTACAGATTTCTGAAGTGAATTGATTATTAATCAATTTGATCTTATCCTGTAATTTAGGATTATCTAACATATTATCAATGTAAATAAAATTAATTTCTTCCTTTAAAAAATTAATTTGATTTTGTTTACTCTTTATTAAAGATAAAGAGTCTTTGATTTGATTTAAAAACCTTGTTACCGGTTTTGTCTCAAATTGAAAGTAGATATTACTACCCTGAAAGGTTCCTATAAAACCATTTGAATCAATATTTGTTAAAGGAAATAAACTTCTTATAAATGGAGTACCAAGTATAACCTGGTTAGTTATGTCTTTTACCAAAATAAAATTGGTAGGTATGCAAATTTTATTTTTGCATATATAAGCAGTTGAAATCTTAAAACTTATATTAAGTTTTTGTCCATTAGCAGACCTTAGTGATTGTGAGGTCTTATGAAAATAATTGGTGGGTATTATTCCCTCCTGTATACAATTTAAGTCCGCACCACTATCAACAAGTGCGATTAAATCTTTAAATATTTTGCCTTCTATAATAAGGGAAATCTTTATGTACCATTTTTGTGAAGTCATTACTTCTATGGTTGATAGGAAATCATCCTGTTCATGATCTGAATTATTTTCAGATGATGTTGATGAAGGATAAACAACAGGAATTTTTTCCTTTAATTTCTCTAATTTAGAGACCCTATCATTAAGACTTTTATTATTTAATTTCAAGTCTTTAATTTCATTTTTAAGGTTATTAACCTCAACAGACAAATCGCTAGTGCTAGCAATTTCACTAGTTTGTTTTTGTTTAAGCATCTTTTTGACTTCAGCCATAGAATATGGTTCAGAAGTCTTAAGAGTAAATTGCTCTTCTTTAGATGCTTGAGTTTGTTTATTATTACTTGCAAACTCTTCTAAGATTTTTAATCTTAGTTCTGGATCTTTAATCCATTGTAATATATCTAGGATATTATCACTAGTTATTACATTAATTTTTAAGTCCTGAAATTGGGAAATTATCTGATAAATATTATCATTATCACCGTCATTAGAATTTCTAGCTACTTGTTTGCATTTGCAATCTGTTTCAGATGAAATTATTTTTTCATCTTTTAATTTAGTCAGATTATTTTCTGAATTAATTGAAGAAGAGCTATAATCTGTGTCAGAATTATTTTCTGACTCAGAGGAGTTAATCATGATTTTACTTAAAGCATTTTTTAAGTCTTCACTGATATTAAGATTATTAATCTTCTTTTTTAATTTGCATTTATTTGCAAAATGACATTTTCTACCACATTTATAACAAGTTATGGTAGATTTATCTGGAGGTGGATTATTTTCCAATCTCCTTTTCTTTCTAAATTCCCTTTTAGCTTTTCGCTTGGTGAACCTAGTACTAGCATAATATTTCTCCCGTTTTGAAGGCTTACGAGGTTTGTGGCGTTTGCTAGTAGAGGGATTATCAATCCCAAATTGACCGCAAAATTGACCAAGTTGCATCTTTTCATTTAAATGATGCTTTTTAATTTGTTGGTTTAGCTTTATTTCATTGCATAAAGATAAACCTTCTTGGATGCATGTACCAATTAATTTTCCATAAGTATAACTTGCATAATTAATTTGTACATTTCCTTTTCGTAGGTTTTTTCTAACCCTTTCAGCAAATAACTGAGGTAATCCATCTATAAATTTGGATTTCCAATGGTCACTATTTGATTCAGGTAATTCCATGACCCTACTTAAAAAGGTGTCTTTGTACCACCTAAAAGATGTCAGGGTAGGACATCTAAGATTTTGCAATAGTGTCATAATATTTTCACTATTATCAGACCATCTGCCTGTAAAGTGTTCAATTATATTAAGAATGAGTGTATATACTGCATTTTCAGTTGATATATTATTTTTAACTTTTACTGTTGACAAAATTTTTGTCCTATCTTCTTGGGATAAATAATTGTCCCACCAGCCTTTAAGTTGGCCAGTAAATCCTGCTACTATCATATTAGTAATGACTTTGTCAGTATTACTGTTGTTTTTACAAATTGTAGAATACATGAGCATTCTATGGACAACACTATAAATCTGTCTTTCAGTGAAACCATCTATGTTCCATTCATAGATTTGTTTTCCACTGTAGGAATTATTCATAATTAAATCTTGTTCTTCTAAAAGAACATCCTGTGGTGTAGGCCTAGGATAATAAAACAAATTTGTTTTGGCCTATCAGCATACTTATGAAGTTTGTTAATTTCGTCTATAAGAACGTTTTTGTAATTTTTAGTGTTACTTATTGTATCACTAAATTCTTCCTCAAGAGTGTTGATTCGAAGACTTTCAAATTTTTCAGTTAAAAGTTTTTCTAAATCAACTAAAGATTTTAATTTAAAATCTTTTATTTCTGGAGGGGGTTGTATACTAGGGGCAGCACTACTGCTTGCTTCTGACCTAGTAATATTTATAGTATTGTTATGAACAATATTTTTTAATTCATAGATTTGGAAAATTATTTTTTCCACTCTATTATGAATATCCATAAGTTTTTCTCCTAATATTATTAGGTAAATATTTGTGAAATTTTTCTGTTTAACCAATGCATTTATATGTTGCGTGGTTGACTGAATAATTTCATTTTCAAATATTTTTTGGAAAGCATTATAATGCCTTATTTCATTATCTCTTTCTATTGAGAAAGGATAAACTGGGGGAAAAACTTGTTTAATAGTCTCCCCTGTTGGATTTTTGAAATCCCTTTCAATTACAGAAATAAATTTTTCTACATGATTGGCTAAAAACCAATAAACAAAAGATACTTTGATGTTTTTATGTGATAATTCATCATAAAATTCTTGTTGAAAGTTATTTCTTTCATCTTTAGTGAAATTATTGAAAAACCATGTTCTAAATGGTTTCCAATGATCTTTCTGAAAATCCATTTGGATTTCTTTTCTGGCCTGTGAGCCAGGACTGAAGTCAATTTTATTTTTACCTATCATATGGTAAAATTCATTTCACTGGCAGTCATTTCTGCCGGAATTTCATAAACTCCTGAAGCTATATTGTTATTGTCAACATGGATTCTATTAACCCTATCTGTAATGAGTTCAGATTCTCTATCCGACTCTTTAGATGAATTGTCAAAATTATTAATTCTGTTTATTTCTTCAAAATTATTAATTTTGTTGATATCTGACATTGAGTGCCTCAGATTTTTATTTTCAGTATTATAATTACTGTTATAATAGGAATTATAAATTCCCTCAATATTTGATATTGAATTTCTTGCATTATCAATATTATTAATATTGTTTGAATGCCTTGAGCTATTAATTGGAGATATATGAAAATGGCTCAAATTAGATCTTGAAGATCTTGATCTTGGAATATTATCCAGAAGTTTTTGTTTCTCAAAATTTATAAGGATATTTCCTTCTTGAGTTTGGATAATCCTAGTGGGATTATTTTGAGTGATTGGTGCAGCTGGAACTGCTCTTTCTATTATCCAGTTGTTAGGAAATATTATTTCCTCCCATTTGATGGGTCTACGTGTAGTAATTTCAGATTTATGAAAATTTGATTCTATGATAATCGTTTCATTTAAAGGTTTGTCAATTATTTGACAGTGTGGATTTAAAGTTATTAAAGGCTTAAAATATATCCTGTAACAAACACAAATGACTTCTGATCCAGGGGCATAATTATACCCATTAGTTTTAACATTTAATGTTAAAGCATCTAAAATATTAATATCTGACAATGATAGTTGCAGATTTGGGTATACATTAAAGTATACTGGGCCTTGGGCCAGATTGGACTGTATTAAGCCCATTAGCGACTGTATCCAGTCTAAGTTTCTAGCATCTCTTAAAGCAGCTATGAAACTTTCAGGTAAGCCTTCTAAGGTCAAAGGCTTAAACGCAACCTGTACTAATCCTATATGTAGGAATTTATAAATTCTACGATATTTATTAATATCTGAATTATTTAATAATTTAATTGTCATTTCGTCCTTATTAAGGGAAATGGTTTCTTCAGTAGTTTTAACTATTTATTTTAATCCTATCTTTTCAAAAGTACCATATTTATAAATGGTTTTAGGATTAATTCTAGGTATGGTCCACTTATTAAGTAGATCAAGGTTCTGAGGAATGTCAAATTCCTCCTCCATGCTGTTTTTAACAGCATCCCGATTATTTTAGATTTTTATATTTTATCTATTGTAATTTCGATGTTGACTAAAGAATTTATGTCTTACTTTATACTAAAGAATTTATGTAAAAAATTATCTTTTAAAATTTAGTCAATCAAAGATTATAAAAATAATATTATTCATGGGTCGTAGACCGGACTTGAGAATGACCTCATAAGCCTGGCCCGAGCCCGAAAATCTAAAGTGCGTGCGGACCCGAGCTTAGGTAGACATATTCATTAAGAGTCCGACCCGACCCGTCCGTTGAACATATATATATAGGTAAACTTAAAAAACATGCCATGTGATTTAACTATTTTGCAAAAAAGGTTCTTATGGAATTTTTTTTTAAAAGAGTGCATGTGTTTTAAAAGTTAGCGAAAAAAATATTCTCAAAATTTTGAAATCATATTTTTAAGTGTAATCTTATCCATTTTGAAGTGAAAATTTATAGCTTAGTTAGTAAAAATATAATATACCTTACTTAAATATTCATATATAATTCTTAAGTAGTATAGTTAAAATACAGGAATGTTGAATTTATTAAAATAACTGGTGTAACATTAACAAAAATGCTAATTTTCAAAAACATACCATGTGTTTTTCCCTTTTTTTTATTAACTTTTAAAATCACAAGCACTATTTTGAAAAAAAACCTGCATGAACCTTTTTTGAAAAATAGTCAAACCACAAGACATATTTTTAAAATTTATTATATATATAATTATCTATCAAATTTTTATATTCAAGTTAGAGATACTAATTTCATTTTTAATGGAAACTATAATAAAAAAGGGGAACATGAATTGAATTCTGAAACTGTTTTTTCTTTTTCAATTGGAAAAGTAATAGTAAATAATATATATATTCCACCCAAAACTTTAAAAGAAAAAATTATTTACGATTCCGAGTGAACTTGGAATAACCTCTTAAGGTTAGTGCGAGCTAGGTTAGACTTTGGGCTTCTTGTATAAATGCCTGTAAAAACTAAAGTAATTTGGCCAATGTCAAAATAATCTATAAAAATGTCAAAATGTGGGAAAATAATTACAAGGATACGGTCCAATTTAAAAATATTTACAAAGATATCATATTACTAGATGTCTGCTAAATGTTATTTTTCATAAAATAGTCATCGTAAAAAACGGATCTATTATATATCTACTTAATAATGCTAGATGTCATTAAATTTCATAAAAAAAACTATCAAAATTAAGATATATTAGATATTTACTAGACATTTAACAGTGATCTACTAGATATTTACTAGATATAGACTAGATGTTATATTTTATAAAATAATAATCATAAAAAAGATACGGATCTATTTATAATTTATGAAATAATCATATACATATCCATTATATATCTATTAAATATATGTTAGATGTAATTAGATTGCATAAAAAACTTAAAATTAAGAAATTTAACACTGATATATTAGATACCTACTAGATAAACACTAGATATAAAATTTCAAAAATGTCAAAGTGGATATCGTTTCGAAGAAAAAAATAAGACGAATAAAAAATTCTAAAGCGGTATGTTTAGAGTGAGAAGCTCTGCCTTCGCATTAGAAACTAGGTTCCTTTTCCTTCCTTCTCTTCTAAAACTTCCTTTCTTTGGCTTGTTTGAGGCTTGCTTCCTTCTTCTTCCTCCCCTGAAACTTTTTCCTCCATATCTATGATGTGTGGGAAAGATGGAAGTATTAGATAAAGGAGGAAGGGAAAAGCGCTTCTTTCTTTGTTCAGGATAAAAAAGAGAGAAGTTTTTAATTTCTTATCTTGATATAAAAGCTTGGTATGACTTTCACAGTTAAAAGGGTTCGCCGGTCCAGGTCCCCCAGGTCAAACTTCTGCTGGTGAGTTTAGATCTGCGGCAGCAGACACTTCATCGGAAATGGTCCCTTTAGTTAGTAGTCTCTTTTGCCATATGTGTGGCTTGCTTTATGTTTTGCTTCTTGTAAGTAATTTCTTGTATTAAGCTTCTTGTAAGCTTCCTTTTCCCTTTCTATCTTAATATATCTGGGCCCGGATTACCGGCCCCAGCTTTTACTAAAAAAAAAATTAGGGTGATATTGAAAAAAAATTAACAGTTGGTACAACGCACCCTATAATGGATGGCATGCCAAAATGGTGAGTACTCGAAATTCTTTCCCGTATATCCAAATGAGTTTTTCCTCGAGGAATCTTTCCAGTATAAATTCATTAGGATCAGACCAAACATTTGGGTCTCTATGCGGTTTCCTTATATTGAAAAACAATTGTGTGCCTTTAGGAACAAAGTATCCTGAAATGTAACAATCTTTAGATACTTCTCTTGGTACTCCTAAAGGACCTAAAGGATATAATCGCAATGTTTCTTTAATAACTGTACATAGATACTCCAATTTATCTATATCCTCGAATTGTACGCATTGTTTCCTTCCAACTTTGAGATCTATTTCTTCTTGGCAACGCTTTAACACATTTTTGTGGTTCAATATGTTGGAGAAAACCCATATCATAGTTGTTGCCGTTGTATCTAAACCTACAAGAATAATAGTCTACAAAAAGATAAAACAATAGTACCTATAAGAACACTCAAGTTACTAATTAAAAAAACAAAAATCTTGTGATGAAAAGATTATTACAATTGTTGTCCCCTTGATAATGGTAGCTTGGTCAAGTCCCATAGAGTCATCATCTTCTACTTGAGATAACATAATATCAATGAAATCCTTTCCATCTTCACTTTAGCTCTTATTTAACTTATGTTCTTCAATCCATTCATCGACACTCGAACTGACTTCTTCACCTGTATTCTTCCAAGTTTTGACTATTCCTTTAATATCCATCCATCCTATAAATGGAATAAGATCACCTGGAATCATCTTCCCTGAGGCATCCATAAGTTCCCTAATGACCTGACTCAATGGTCGATCCTTGACATCTTCCGCATCATTATATTGGTCAAAAACCCTTTTGCTTGCAACGCTTCGAGTTATAATGTTTAATATCATACGATGAATACATTCAGTCAAATTGATCTTTTCTTTTCTACGCCTATATAAATCGTTGATTAAGTAATTTAACTCACACATGATCACATAATTCAACATCTTAATTCTGCTCTTGGATAGGAGCTCAGTGATGGTCAATTTTCGCATATTACGCCAGTAAGGACCGTAAGGGGCCAAAAAAGATGATGCGTTTTTGTAGCTAACATACTTAGCTTGAGTCTAATTAGGCCGATTCGACACAGCTATGTCATTGGTGGTGAAGCAATCTTTCATTACATGTTGATCGCTTATAATAACTGCATTGTGCACACCAAGCCTTTTGGAAAAGATAGGGCCATATTTATCAGCAAATTTTGCAAATCTTTCTCAAGTGTTTTTCTTTCCTATAAGAAGCTGCAAGTGACCTATAATTGGTAACCCACCTGCTACTTTTGGAACTGGCTTCCCTTTACTTCTGTTTTAACTTGTCCTCTTATTCCATAGCTTAAAGACTACCATTATAGCTACTACTCCCAAAATTGCAATCCCATTTGATAAGAAGTCCATGATTTGTGTAGAGGTTAGAAATTCGAACTCGGGCCTAAGAATTAGAAGAAAAGAGCCAGTTGGATAGTTTTCTATAGACATGTTCAAGGGCAGAAACTTAACAAGTAAGAAAAGCTGTGGTGTAGAACTTCATTAAGAAAAAGTCCATTCTCATTGACCGGGCTTGAACTCTCATTTTCGGGGCTCTTACACAATTGCTACAAAAATTAAAAATAATTTGAGCCTACCATAAATAGTATACAAAAAAGCAAAAACAGGGAAGATTAATTACATGAATAGGGTGTACATGTAAAATCTCAACACTTCCCTCCCTTCACACGTATACATGTGTCCAACATGTTTAATTATAATTTCTGTTGCCTTATTTTGCATTTATCTCTCAAACGGTTGATTTTTTTTGACATGCTGCTCTAGAATTTTTTATTCGTCTCTTTTTTATCCTCGAAACAACATCCACTGTGATTTTTTTTTTCCAATTTTTTTTCGAACTGTCAGATATCTAGTAGTTATCCAGTAGTTACTTGGTAAATATTTAGTAATAGTCTAGTACTTATCCATTAAATCATAACTCCAAATAGAATTCTAACATAATTTATAACAGATTCAAATATATTTTTTAAGGCGATATGTACCTACTAGGTGTCTACTATATATCTATTAGATGTTATATTTTATAAAATATTCCATAAGAACTATCAAATCAAGATCTACTAGATATCTAATACATATGTACTAGATGTCTGCTAGATGTTATATTATATAAAATAATCATTGTAAAAAAGATACAGATCTATTTATAATTTATGAAATCATCGTATACACATCTATTATATATGTATGAAATACATGTTAGATGTCGTCAAATTCCAAAAAAAAATGTTAGTATTAAGATATACTAGATATCTACTAGAATCTAACAGTGTTCTACTAGATTTTTACTAGATATCTACTAGATGTTATATTATGTAAAATAGTCATTGTAAAAAAATATAGATCTATTTATAATTTATGAAATCGTTGTATACACATCTGTTATATATCTATTAAATATAGGTTTAATGTCATTAGATACCATAAAAATTATTAAAATTAAGATATACTAGATATCTAACAGTGAACTACTTGATACCTACTAGATAAAAAA
This sequence comes from Euphorbia pulcherrima, assembly GCA_947683365.1. Lineage (NCBI taxonomy): Eukaryota > Viridiplantae > Streptophyta > Magnoliopsida > Malpighiales > Euphorbiaceae > Euphorbia > Euphorbia pulcherrima. The sequence continues at coordinate 16,015,431 of CANTUS010000016.1, forward strand.
TTTTGAAAATATCACAGTGGATATCATTTCAAAGATAAAAATAAGACGAACAAAAAACTCTAAAGTGGCATGTCGAAAAAATAAACGGTTTGAGGGATAAATGAAAAATAAGAAAGAAAATAAAAAGAAAAAGGGGGGAAAGAGAAACATGTAGGGGGACTTATACGAATGGCATTTCTGTGAATAGATTAAGAGAGAATGTAGATTTGTAATTAATTTTGGAGATATATAATTAGTTTGACTTTGATTATGAGTTTGTAAATATTTTAGTATGACATGTGTGTTTTTGATAATTTCCCTTTGTTTTTATTTGTTTACTAAGCCTGAAATTTTATGGGTCGGCTTTAATTTTTGAGGAAATACCCAAGTCCAGGGTCGACGAAGAATAATTTTATTTATTATATAATATATTATATTTAATTACAATTTAAGATTTTTATATTTTATCTATTGTAATTTTGAAGTTGACTGTGCTACTATAAATTACAGAATTTATGTAAGCAATTTTTTTTAAAAAATTTAGTCAATCAAAGAATATAAAAATAATATTATTCATGGGTCGTGGACTGGGCTTGGGAATGCCCTTATAAGCCTGGCCTGAGTTCGAAAATCTAAAGTGTGCTCGGACCTGGGCTTAGGTAGATATATTTATTAAAAGTTCGGCCCGACCCGCCTGATGAACATGTCTAGTTTACAAGGGTAAACTTAAAAAACATATCATGTGATTTGACTATTTTATTAAAAGGTCATTATTGATTTTTTTAAAGGGTGCATGTGTTTCAAAAAGTAAAAAAAAATTCTCAAAATTTTGAAATCACATTTTAAGGGTAATCTTGTCCATTTTGAAGGGAAATCTTGCAGCTTAATTAGTAAAAATAGAATACATCTTAGTATTAAAGTTTAGAACTTTTTTGAGAAGTTCAATTATTTTTTTAATTGAAAATTGATCAGAACTTTAAAAACAATCATAACAAATAAAAAATTTTTGAAACTTACTTAGATATTCATATATAATTCTTAAATAATATAGTTAAAATACATGGATGTTGAATTTTTTAAAATAACAAGTGTAATATTAACAAAAATGCTGATTTTCAAAAATATACCATGTGTTTTTTCTTTGGACTTCTTACACAAATGCCCACAAAAACCAAACTAATTTGGCCAATGTAAAAAAATCTACAAAAATGTCAAAATAGGGGAAAATAATTACAAGGATACGGTCCAATTTAAAAATATTTACAAAGATACAATACTACTAGGTGTCTACTAAATGTTATTTTGTTAATAAAATAATCGTCATAAAAAAGATACAGATCTATTATATATCTACTACATATATGCTAGATTTCATTAAATTCCATAAAAACTGTTAAAGTTAAGATATACTAGATATTTATTCGACATCTAACAGCGATATACCAGATATTTACTATATATATATATACTAGATGTTGTATTTTATAAAATAATAATTGTGAGATACGGGTCTATTTATAATTTATGAAATCATCATATTCATATCTATTTATATATTTATTAAATATATGTTAGATCTCATTGGATTCCATAAATAACTGTTAGAATTAAGATATACTGGATATCTAACCCTGATCTACTAGATATCCACTAGATAAATACTAGATATATATTTTGAAAATGTCACAGTAGATATCATTTCGAACATAAAAATAAGACGAACAAAAAATTCTAAGGCGGTATGTCGAAAAAATAAACAGTTTGAGAGATAAATGAAAAATAAGAAAGAAAATTAAAAGAAAATGGGAGAAAGAGGTGGAAGGTGTGGTTTTGTAAATAGATTGGAAAGATAATATAGATATGTAATTAATTTTGACTTGGTGGTGAATTTGTAAATATTTTAGTAAGACATGTTGTTTCTTGACAATTTACAAATTCTTGTAATTGTCTGTAAATATAGACTTATTTTATAGGTAAAATAGAATTTAGTCAATCAAAGAATATAAAAATAATATTATTCATGAGTCGGGGACTGGACTTGGGAATGACCTCATAAGCCCGGCCTGAGCCCAAAAATTTTAAGTGCCGGCGGACCTGGGCTTAGGTAAATATATTCATAAAAGTCCGGCCCGCCCAATGTCTAGTTTATATATATATATATATATATATATATATATATATATATAAACATTATTGGAAACAATGATCCGTAACAGCAAATAATCCGCATCAGGTTTGAAGTAGACAAAATACCTAAGTACAAAAAGACCTAAGTTACTTTATCCGGACATATAACTAAGACATTCAAAGTCTAAGGTAATCATTAAAGTGAAGACAATTACCTAAGTATGAAAGGAATGAATCCGATTAAAGTTTGGAAAGGAAACAAACTTTGAATTGCTCAAAACAGCATCCGGAAAAACTAATTGAATAACATTCGAATATCAAGAGAAAGTCATCCGGAAGACACAGTTATAAAGACAAAGGGAAAAGTTTCAAAAATAACTTTCCCCTCTACCCTTTTGGTCTACAAGTCAAAGATCCTTTCCTCATATATAAGACAAAAGACAACATACTTTTTAGAAAATGACAGAAGGACTGAAACATGAAAGAGAAAAAGGGAACAACCTTTTTCACATAGACTAATAGAAAGGCGTGTGACACACACATTCTGAACTACTGGAGTAAATGTTGGTGGATCACTAAAATACAAGGAAAACGATCATTGACAACTTTTCAGCCTCAATCCCAAGGATTCAAAGGGGTCAAAATCTCTGTCTAACGGATTGATCAATGGTTCCGAAAGTGCCACATATTACCTTATCAACGGTGAAGATTTAATTTAAGTTCAAACAACCCTCAACGATTACATTTATGATGGAAGCCTATAAAAGGGAAGCTGCACAAGTTGAGAAGGTGCCGGTTGATTTCAAGAGAACATTAACAAGAGAATTCACTAATTCAATCAGACTACACATCCCTCCAAGAATCAAATAATTCCATACCTGTTTGTAAGGATTCCTAAGTGAATTATAAAGTTTAGGAAGTCCAAAACCAAAACCTTTGAGAAAACCAAAGTGTAAAAAATCTCCTACTTGGGTGAGTAGTGAGATTGGGATATAGCTTGAAGTTGGTGCTTTGAGTGGGATCTCCCTGTAGGACTCAGCTTAGGTTTGGGTAGAAATCTAAGTGGTATATCCTACTAAAGACAAAGGGACTCAGCTAGGAGTTGGTGCTTCTAGTGGTATATCCTACATTCGGAAAGGGGTACCATCCGAAGATAAATTGTAAGGCTTAATTCCTGCCAGTTGGAAAGGAATCCACTAGTGGAAAAGCTCGGAGGAAGGAAACACCGGGGACTGGAGTAGGCGGGGCTGAACCAGGATAAAATCCTTATGTTTGATGTTCTAACTCTTTACTTTCTTGCATCATATTTAATATCTACTTTAATGGGATCCATTAGATCCGGACAATAATTAAACACGCTACATAAAGAATTTTTAAAGTCTATTAATTCCATAAAAAAGGTCATTCACTCCCTCTGACCTTATCTAGACCCTCATAGGGACCATCAAGTGGTATCAGAGGTAGTGCTCAAAACTAGAGATCTAACAATCACGAGATAAAGGTCCATATTTATATTCAAGAATCAAAATGAGTTTCTAAAACTCACAATTCCTTCGAAAGGGTATGTCTATTATCCGTCCTCCACTCTTCACTAGTGAACACTACACGTTCTAGAAGAACTAGAGGAAGAACTTCATTCAAGCACATAACATGCAAGCATGGATGGCCATCAAAGATGGCCTATATGAGCTTACTCATGAAGTAGAGGGTATACCTACCCGAAAGCCCTCAAGTTTATGGGATGAGAATGATTATAAAAAATTACATGAAAATGTAAATGCTATTAACATGCTTCATTGTGCTTTTAGTGCAGCAGAATTTAACAGGATATCTGGATGCAAAACTGCATAAGAAATATGGCAAAAACTGGAAGTGACCTATGAAGGAACAAACAAGGTCAAAGAAGCCAAGATCGATCTACTACAATATGAGCTAGAATCCTTCAAGATGGAACCCAAAGAATCCATCAGCAACATGAATACTAGATACACCAATCTGGTAAATGAATTGAAGAGGCTGGGGAAGGAGATCTCATAAGTAGATGTGGTCAAGAAAATACTCCGAAGTCTGACCAAGGAACGGGACAACAAGAAGACTGCCATTGAGGAAGCTCATGACTTAAACTTCTATATCTATGATGAACTCATTGGTAAACTCTTAAATCAAGAGTTATCCTTGGAAAGATACATTCAATAGGAGAAAAAGTCTGAGGTAAGAAAGAAGGCTATTGCACTCAAGGCAGATTCAGCTAGATTAGCCTCCTCCGGATCAGACAAGCTACCAAAAGAGTTGAGCTATAGCAAAGAAGATTTGGCTATGCTAGCCAAACATTTTGATAGATTTCTAAAGAAGAAAGATAGGAGGAGATCCAGAAGATATGACTCTAAGAATTCAAAGGAAGGCACCTCTAGAAGAGATATGCTAAGAAAAGATCAGGAGGAAAAGATGGATCCGAAAAAAGAAGCTACCTGTTTTAAGTGTGGAGAGAAAGGCCACTTTAGAATCAAATTCCCCAAGCTTAAAAAGGATAGAAAACACAAGAAGAAGGTAATTGTGGCCACTTGGAGCAACAATGGGGAAAGCAGTAGTTCATCTTCAACAGAAGAAGAAGAAGAAGAAACTGTCAACTATACATTCATGGCTTTAACTGATCCAGAAGCAGAACAATCCGAAAGAAATCCATTCAAGCAAGATACTGTACAAATTGAAGAATCAGAATCAGAAACATCCAGTACTGAGGTATGCCTGATAGTGGATGCTCAAGGTACATAACTGGTGATGAGAAAGCCTTCATCACTTTAATCCGGAAGAAAGGTGGAAAGGTAAGCTTTGGAGATAATAAAAAAGAGCAAATCATTGGACATGTAACCATTGGATCTTAAATAAAGATAGAAGATGTCTCTCTAGTTGATGGACCGAATTTCAACTTGCTTAGTGTAGCACAACTCCGTGATAAAGGAAGGAAAGTCACCTTTGTTGGGAACTGACAGTCAGATTGAACATGCATAAGAGGCAAGGCAGAAATTCAAAATTTTGTCCCTGTCTCCAGAAACTCCTATTAGTTGCATATAAATTAAATAAAGCCTTAACTAAATAATTCTCTACCTAGGTTAGCATGCTAAAGAACTAGGCATACCATAATTCTAAATTATATCCTAATATATTTATTTTATACTAAGCATGTTATAACTCTAAGTTATAACCTAAGCATAAAATAAACTAAGAATGCAAAATAACTAAGCATAATTATTAAGTCTAAAAACACTTAAAAAGGACTTAATAATTAAAAGAGAAAGAAAAAGAACTTACCAATTGAAGCATGCTTTTGCAGAACCTTCTTGCACAAGCCTCCAATTGTAGGATAGCCTCTATCAGTATCCACACGAATCCCACCAACCAAAACCTCCCCGGGAGGAATAACTAAGAAGCCTCGAGTAGTTGCTAGACCACTCTAGAAGCCTCACCCAAAAATAAATTCAGGCTCCTAAAAAATAACTTGCTCAATTACCCGAGAGATTACTTATCTTGCTTAGGATTTATACTTTGAGCTTGGTACAATTTGAAAGGAAAGGGGATAGTCTATATATAGGCTTGGGGGAGCAAAAATGCTCCCCCTGTGAGCGATGTGGGATGGGAGTAATTACTCCCATCCCATGTGCACACAGCGTGTACACGCTGTGTGCACAAGTCAACATGGGCTGCGCATGTGCAACCTATTTTTATGGGCTGCCGCGAGCAATGCCCAGCATTGCTCGCACACCTTTTGGTGTACTCCCTCGCACTCGAGTCTATATAAAATACTTTTATACTCTCGGTCCAATTAAACTCGCCAATGCAAAATTCCCCTTTTAATCATCTTTTAAATATTTTTTTTTCTGACCCTAATAAATTAGTCACCAGTCAAAATAAATTTCTTGGTCCAACCAAAATTGATCTAATCAATTATAATTTATTTATGACTATAATTAATTAGTTACCGGTCAAAATAAATACTTTGATTTATCCAAAATTGATCTAATCAAGTTTAACCAAACAAATAACAATCCAATTATTATTTAAGTTATATTTTTGTAATAGAATAAATCTATTAGTTCTTTACTTAGTCCGATGAAGGTCCAATGTGTGTGACCTTATAAGATCCCGAAGTATAGAGCTGTTAAGGCTTAACCAACCCTTGTTCTAATGGAACCATTAGCTCGATGCTCTAGACCGTGAATAGAACTCGATTACCTTAAACGACTATAGTACGCCTCTAGCAAGGGTCTACCTCCCCCATTACTCGGAACGTCATTTATGCTTATGACTTAATCACGGTTAATGCAATAGTTATCCAGTGCGATAAATTCCTTCCATTCTTTAATATTAGTACCATCTGGTTTATAGGTGTAACACCCCCTTTATAGGGAGTGCCATAGTAATAATAATCACCCAATAAACAACTCTACTCCACTATATAAAGTTCAATACTTATAGATTTAATATGTACAAATACAAATATAATGTTTTCAACTCCAAATTATTCTCCAAATATTTCTCAATGCCACTATACATTTCTCACACTATCTAGTACATGATATTATTCTACAAACCATAATATTACATTAAATTACAAATCGACCTCGAGTCTTTCCTTATTTGCTCTTCAAGCTGATCCACTTATACCACTTTGGTCCAAGCTATCTACAAGTTCTCCACCTACGTGTAGAAAAACAACTACACGCTAAGTAATTTGCTTAGTGGTGTCTATAAAAGAAATACAATAACTTTGAACCTTTTTTAACACTTTAAAAATAGAAACAAAGTATGTTCATAAGTCAAAAACAAATTAAATAATTTTATAAAACCAAACACAAAACTTATATTATAAACCTTTCAAAGTATAATCAAATTTATTCCCCATTTTTCCAAACACTTTAACCATATATTGCCAAAGTAAACAAGTCCTGAATAACGGTAAAATGGATACGGGAGCGGACAAGCCCGAAGCCGAAGCTTCAATATCAATGTATCGGTCAAGCCCGAAGCCGAAGCTTCAAAATCAATATATCGGTCAAGCCCGAAGCCAAAGCTTCAATATGAATATATATATATATATATATATATATATATATATATATATATATATATATCGGCCAAAGCCCGAAGCCAAAGCTTCAATTGTTTGTACAGTACTGTACCCCCATTTATTGGCGCCAATCTACCCTGACCCGTATTCTACTCGTTTAATAAGGGCAATAAATCAAAGTAACATCTTAAAAATTCCAGTATAAACTATCAATCATAATTCAACATAACTTCAGCAATCAAGAAATTCAAATACTAAATTTTAAAGCATCAAACTTCAATTAAAACACAATAAAATCAACATTCATATTTTTCAGAAATTTCCAGATTTCGTGACCTGACTTCCCTTGCATTTTTCACTATCAAAACATCATCCAATCGAAGAACTTTCTTCTAAACATAATTAGCCACATGTCTCAGCTTTCTAAAACCACCAGAATCACAGAAATACAAATTGTATAACCAATGTTATGATCAAAATACTAAACAGTATACAAAGCTGAGATTTTCCGAAAACAGATTTCATGACTCAACTTCAAACGAAAATTTCACATTGAAAACGAACGAAATTCAACAAGGCTTCTTCTGAACATATATTCCTTAGTTTCTGTAGATATCAATAGAATCAGAAATCATTCAAATTGGATTTATATAACAAGAGAAAACATTAAAACAAAACAGGGATACAATCTGGAAAATTTTTCAAAAAACCGATAAATCGAAATTGAGACACAAACCTTTTTCTAAGCTCTTTCTAGCTCTTTTCTACCTCTTTTGCTTTTGATTTGCTAGCACTAGCTTCCTCTACAATAGCCATATATAATTCTATCAAGATATTGTATAAATAAACTTCCTAATACCATAAATATGCTTAATCTACCATGAATTCTACTAATTAAGCTTTAATTTCATAAAAAATACTCACCTCAAATTTTGATTACTATTCATCCGAACCTTAAAATCTGAAATCCTCTTCTTCTAACCTTAATTTACTGCAATTGATGATAATAGAGGGCTTAAGGATCAATTTCTAACAAGAATTTGTAGTTGAATTGAAGAAATTGAAAGTTTTTAGGTTACGGAAAAAATTTGATAAAGGAAAGGAAATGTGTAGGAGAAGGAGAAGGATGAAGAATATGGAAGGGAGAAAGAAGAGATGTTACGTATAGATTTTGGATTTTTTTTTTTCAATTTTCAATAATGTCCTTTAACAATTAATTAAATACCCAATTCATCCCTCTTACTTAATTAACTCACTTCCTAATGTCTTATATCCAATAACAATAATAATAACTACAAAAATAATTTTCATGATATTTTAATATTATAGTAATTTATTATAAGTAAATTTTAAAATTTTGGTTCGTTACAATAGGGTTCGGTTAAAGTGTTAACCCACCAATAGCGATGTTGCTCCAAGCTATCCTAGTAGTTTACTTTTTACCGAAGTATATTGTCTTTTACCATAGTGTGTTTGACCAGAAACCATTTCTATCAAACACATACTCTGATCAGAGGTTTATGGCAATTATCACTTCAATAAGTGGCCAGGCATAACTCCTTAATATATCCGGATCGATGGATTCTTTCTGACTACTCAGCTTACCAACGTGCTATCATTACCATACCCGTAATCACCCGTAATACCCTAAATTAATGAGTGTATAGTAATGACCCAAAGTATAGCAATAGTACCACACAAGGTAACTAGCATCTCAAGTATGAGGACATTTGCAAAGCTTATTGCACAAAGATAAACACTAACACATTGATATATATACCAAGTGTCTATCTTACTGCAGTCTCTAATATATCTCCAAGATATATCCATGTGTCAAACTTAAGGCACCATCTTCAGTCCTTAGGAGATTGACTGCTTGGACCCTTTCCAAGAAAGTTGACCACATGCTAGTCTTTCCGTTTCATCAATATCTTTTCTTGATGAAACCATGATTAGGGATAGTTTAGACATAATCATAATTGCACATGAAGTAGGTTCCACCAAATATAGTCCATCTATAATTTCTCTGACTTCATGCTATGATATGTCAAGGACTTTTTGCATACATACATCAATGAATATATATATTTAACCATATATATATACAAGCACATTGATATAAGCAAAAGATTAAATGCCTTTATTGATTAAACAAATTATTCATACTTATTACATAATTAAGATATATCGCCCTAATTGCCTTAAGGGCATACATCATATCCAACAAACTCCCACTTGCACTAAGGCCAATTAGCCATATGTCTTAATCCATATGCTTTAACATGTTAGTCATGTTTGACTTGAGTCAATGGCTTTATCAGACCATCCGCGAGGTTCTGATCAGTGAGTACATACTCTTATCTTATTATCTTAGCATCAACAATCTCCCTGATTATATGATACTTTCTGGATACATGTCTGTTTTTCTGATGAGACCGTGGTTCCTTTGCTTGAGCTATGGCACCATTGTTATCACAATATAAAGTAATTGGATCAACAGCCTCAAGCACCACATCGAGATCACCAATAAATCCCTTTAACCATACAGCTTCTTTTGCTGCTTCGCATGCAGCAATGTATTTAGATTTCGTGGTTAAATCAACAGTTGTTTCTTGCTTGGAACTCTTCCAGCATACGGCCCTTCCATCTAACACATATACAAAACCTGACTGAGACTTAAAGTCATCCTTGTCAGATTGAAAGCTCGCGTTAGTGTAACCTTTGATAGTGAGTTCACCTTCTACATAAATCAAGAACACATCCTTAGTCCTTCTCAAGTACTTAAGGATTGCCTTGACGGCCATCCAGTGCTTTTCACCTGGAGCTGACTGATATCTACTCGTAAAGCTTAAAGCCTGAGAGACATCCATCCTAGTACATATCATAGCATACATGATGGATCCTATCGCGGATGCATAGGGTATATCCTTCATACGCATTCTCTCTTGAGCTGTCTTCGGACACTCAGCCTTAGATAGGTTAATCCCCTTACCTTTCTTAGAATGCTTAAGGTTGAACCTATTCAACACCTTGTCTATATATGTACTTTGAGAAAGACCTAACAGCCTCTTGGATCTATCCCTATAGATCTTTATACCTAGCGTAAATGCTGGTTCACCAAGGTCTTTCATGGAGAACTTTCTTGAAAACCATACTTTAACATTTTGAAGAAGAGAAATGTCATTTCCTATTAGCAGAATGTCATTAAGATATAATACTAGAAAAACGACTGCACTCCTACTAACCTTCTTGTAAACACAAGGCTTATTTGTATTAGGGTAGAAATCTAGTTCCCGGATTGTCTGATCAGACCTTATATTCCAACTCCTGGATGCCTGCTTAAGTCCATAAATGGATCTTTATAGCTTGCATACCTTCGAGCCATTCTGAGATGTAAAACCCTTAGGTTGTGTCATATACACATCCACGTCTAAATCCCCATTCAGGAATGCTGTTTTTACATCTATATGCCAAATCTCATAATCGTAATGAGGAGCAATGGTGAGGAGTATTCTTATGGATTTAAGCATGGCTACCAGTGAGAAGGTTTCATCATAGTCAATACCTTCCTAATTGGTCTAACCTCTTGCGGTGCATTAACTAAATTCCAAACTTGGTTCTCGTACATGGAATCCATTTATGATTTCATGGCCTTTTGCCATTTATCAGAATCTGAGCTTTTCATTACCTCATCATATGTCCTTGGTTCATCATCCTCCATAAGATGTAGTTCCTTATCATTAGTGATGATAAACCCATATCTATTAGGACCCTTATGTACACGACCTGATCTTTGCAATGATTATGTTTTAACAAGTTATTCTTGGATCACACTCTCTTGTGTATCTAGAATGGGGTCAATCAGTTGATTATCTATCTCTTTCTCTTGAACTTCCAGTTCAATATTTCTCCCACTGACTTTTGCAAGAAGTGTTCCTTTTCCAAAAAGTGAGCATTCCGAGACATAAATATCTTTTGTGCTTTGGGTTGGTAAAATAGATATCCAATTTTTTCCTTTGGATATCCAATGAACAGACATTTATCAGCCTTGGCATTTAGCTTATCTGACGCTATCCTCTTTACCATAGCAGGACAGCCCCATACTTTTAAGTGACTTAGAGATGGCTTTTTGTTACACCATCTTTCATAAGGTGTAAAATCAATTGATTTAGAGGGCACTTTGTTTAAGAGATAAACTGCGCTCTCCAGTGCATATCCCCAAAAGGATTTACTAAGAACAGCATGGCTCATCATGGACCTGACCATATCTAATATAGTCCAATTCCTACTTTCTGACACTCTATTGTGTTGGGGTGTATAAGGAGGGGTCCACTGGGGAACTATCCTATTTTCCTTTAGATAATCCTGAAACTCCTGACTTAAGTATTCTTCACCTCGATTCGATTGAAGTGTTTTAATACTTTTCTCAAGTTGTTTCTCTACTTCAGCTTTGAATAGTTTGAATTTTTCAAAACTTTTAGACTTGTGCTTCATCAAGTGCAGATAACCGTATCGTGAGTAATCATCAATAAAGGTTATGAAGTAGGAGTATCCTCTTAGTGCCTGAACACTCATTGGACCACATACATCAGTATGTATAAGTTCCAATGTACTTGTGGCCCGTTCACCCTTTCCTTGAAAGGGTAACTTTGTAATTTTTCCTTTTAAACAAGGCTCGCAATCACCATAAAACTCTAAGTCTATTAGGCCTAAGTCTCCACGCTTATGCAACTTGGTTAAGCGATCTTTGTTTATGTGGCCTAAACAGCAATGCCATAAGTTAAAGGAATTCTCATTATCTAATTTAACTTTCTTCACATTGTTTGTATTGAAAACTTCTATTTTAGTATCAAGCATATAAATGCCACTTTTCAACATTCCATAACTATAAAGAATATTATTCAAACGAATTTGATAATTATTATTCAAAAATAAAATTTCAAATCCCTTTGCTGCTAAACACCCAACAGATACAATATTCTTAGTAACACTTAGAATGTAGTAACAATTATTCAAAACTAAAACAAGTCCACTTAGCAAAACAAGACTAAAGCTCCCTATGGCTAACGCAGCAACTCTGGCACCATTTCCCACGCATAGGTCCACGTCCCCTTTTGCAAGTTTTCTATAGTTCCTTAATCCATGCACAGAAGTACAAATATGAGAACCACAACCAGTATCCAATACCCAAGTGGATTCTCACGGAAAAGTAGCAAAATTTTCAATTACAAACATACCTGAAGTAGATGCCTCTATAGGCTTCTTCTTCAAATGCTCAAAAGTAGGAGCTTTGCAATCCCTCTTCCAATATCCTGATTTCCCACATTGGAAGCAGATATACTTAGATGCCTTCTTTTCATCCTTCTTCTTACTGATTCTTTTCTTAGCACCCAGTGCCTGCTTTTTTTTCTTAGAAGCCTTGCCTTTTTCAACTAATAGTAGAGGTTTCTGATCCTTCTTGATCTGAGGTTCTACTATTTTCAGTATGTTAATTAATTCTGGGATAGTAAAATTAATCCTGTTCATGTAATAGTTAGTCACGAAGCCTGAGTAACTATCTGTCAAGGACATCAACACAAGGTCAATGCTCAAGTCATGATTCAGCTCGAATCCCAATCGATTCAGCTTCTTAAGGTATCCCAAGAGTTTCAGTATATGCTGAGAGGCAAAGGTGCCAGCCTGCATCTTGGTTCCAAAAGGAGTTTGGAGGTCTTATACCTCTCTGTCCTCTCCCTCTCTGAAAAGAGTTCTTCAAGATGGAGAATCATCTCCTCCAAGGGCATGTTCTCATGTTGTTTTTTAAGCTCATAATTTATGGACCCCAACATAATACACATTACAGTCTCACGATCTTTCTTGTGCTTTAACCAGGCATCATATTCCACATGAAGGAAAATTTCAGTTAGCACATAGGCAATTCCCTTGGATCTCAGAATAATTCTCATTGCTCAGAACTAATCAGAAAATTTCGAGCCATTCAATTTGGTGTCAAAATTGGAAGCCATTTTCAACCTAAGATATAAGAAAATAAAAATATTTAGATATTAGTTTAAGTACATGTATTTAATATGAGGACTTTTAATTAAATACATTTTTCTACTATTTTCTTTGAAATTTACAATAGCTCATTCTATTGAATTTGTGAATTTTAGCCCAGCTAAATTTTCTAGTAGGTAGCATCTATAACAAGTCTATTACAACCCCCAATTTTATGAGTCAGGTCATAATAGTAAGTCATAGTTGGAATCCCATTCCATTTGCATCGCAAGCAATTGCTAATTCATTCTAAATCCCTAATCCCAAGGGACTTGTGCTCTTATATTAGCATCTCCTTGAATATGTCTCAGATCTAGGCTTATCCCCCAATTTTATGGTGGACTACCCCAGCTCTGTTAAGGCAGACCCTATCCCAAACTTTACAACCAATCAATGTGGACTAGAAGGAACGCTTTGCGTAGCACTTTGATAGCCCAAAGAGACCGTATTATAAATTTGAGTAAGGAAGACTACAACTTACCTTAATATATTTACTTTAGGATTTTATTGGTGTTAAACGTCTCACCCAATCTAGGATTTTACCAGATGGACAAAATTATAATAACTTGAATTAATTCAAGGAATTTTAGAATTAATTTATAAGGTCTAACCTTAGGTGGGTTCGGCTCTTTATTATGATTATTCCATCAACCTAGATTATATGCAAAATAATTAACACTTTTATTTGTTATATTTATATTGAATTTCCTTTAAGTTTTTATTCAATAAATTTAATTTTTTACTTTATTATAGAAACATCTTATATACTAGAAATAAATAAGTTCATATTAATCCCCCAGTTGGTCAATTTAAATTACACCGATATAGGTTCCCAGGTAGGAGAGGTGCTCTATGAGGAGTAGACACCAAGTCCAATCCTTAGCCAGAACAAATACGGGCACAAACTTGAAGACTAATGGATTCTCTTGAACTAATAAATTTCGTTCTTCTAATTCGTGTAAATTGGGATCAACTATAACCCATGTAATTTAAATAAATTATTGACACTTGTATAATTTGAGTAAGTTGAGCAGACTTATTCAAAATTATTCACAACCATTTTATAACCTTGAATGAAAGGCATAAATTTATATATATTATTTCAAATAATTAAATAAATAAATCATTTCAATTAAAAAATATTATTTAGGTTGATTCTAACTTAATTATGCACTAAATAGGCAGCCTCTGATACCACTGTTGGGAATTGACAGTTAGATTGAACATGCATAAGAGGCATGGCGGGAATTCAAAATTTTGTCACTATCCTCAGGAACTCCTATTAGTTGCATATAAATTAAATAAAACCTTGGTGGATATGATGTATGCCCTTAAGGCAATTAAGGCGATATATCTTAATTATGTAATAGTACGAATAATTTGTTTAATCAATAAAGGCATTTAATCTTTTATTTATATCAATATGCTTGTATATATATATATATATATTAAAGCTGGTTAAATATATATTCATTAATGTATGCAAAAGTCCTTGACATATCATAGCATGAAGTCAGAAAAATTATAGTTGGACTATATTTGGTGGAACCTGCTTCATGTGCAATTATGATTATGTCTAAACTATCCCTAGTCATAGTTTCATCAAGAAAGGATATTGATGAAACAGAAAGACTAGCATGTTATAATATCCCATTTCATGCATTATATTTGCATTTGTCCACATCTGTTATATGTCATTATATTTAAATTTTACATGATATATTTATTAAAATTGGTTAGTGAAAATAATAGTTATTTTAACCATACAAAATACGATAGTTAATATCTAGGTATCGAATTATATGGCTATAGAATTTTAAGGAATAAGTGGAGTATAGTTATGTTATAGATATAAAATGATTATTAGAACATATAAAGTTGAATAAAATTGTGATATATCATAAGGATTTAAGTATAAGAATTAGTATTAGTATGGTATAGATATATGTATATGTATTTAGTATAGTTAGTATTTGTAATAAATAAAGAATTTGAGGGCAAATTGGTCTTTTGCCCCTTAGATCTTTTTATGAACTGATAAGAATTAGATCAGTTCTTCATCTCCTAAAACACAAAGCAAAGAACAAAGAAAAAGGAAGAAGAGAAGAAGAGATCTAGAAGGAAGGAATCAGGTATTTTAGTAACTTTGTAGTACGATTTTCGTTAAGTTAAACTTAGAATTAGCAGTTTTAGTAAGAAGATGAATTGTTCTTCTTTATGTCAAGGTTCATCCTGCAAAATTTGAGAATTTTTAGACAAGTAGATCAATAGTTATGATTTTTATAAGATGAAGTGTGCAGAATTGGATGATCAAAGAGATAGGGTGAGTTTCAAAATTGATCTGGGATTGTTATACTGCTTAGAAAATTCTGATTTTTTGATATGTTATTCCCTTATGTGTATAGTTTAAGTAGAAAAAAGAATCAGGTCGATTCATGTTGTGTAGAGAGAGTTATACCCGTTTTATTACGTTGCTGTCCAGGTAAAGCGGGACTGAAACAAGTTTTGATGGGAAATTCCCTATAAATCGTATAAGACTCTAAAATTTTTGAGGTTTTAGTATGTTATAGCCTTGTGTATTAGGGATAGAATGAAAAAAGAATCAGATCATTTGGAGAAGTGAATTGAAAGTTATGAATTTTTAAGTAGAGCAAGGTCATATGAACAAGTATACAAGTAACAATGGTTTAAGTCATGAAAACTTTATAAATAGAAAACAACACAAGGTGAAATGTATTGATGTGAATTTATGCTTATAGGAACACGAGGTCGTGAAAGTGTTCAAGAGGAGGAAACAAGTCGATTTCGTGGAAATTAGCATTCCATCTGTGAGTATAAACATGATATGAATGGGTGAAATGTTTTGATATGTGATATTTGAATGTTTGGTGAATTGTTGTGAATTGAATGATTATATGTTATTTGGAGAATTTGAATTATATGAACATATGTTTATTTGGTGAAACTTGAGATAATTGAATTATTCATTATATACGCAATTATACAGGAACAAATGAAATAAAGAGAGACGTTGTGACATAGCCGATCAAACATTGCAATACATGTTCTGTTATCTGGACCTATATGGTCAACCAATTGCAATATTTGATAAATGGATCGAAAGGTCAGCCAATTGTTATCTGGACCGAAAGGTCAACCAATTTTTATATAGCTGGCCAGCAAATCAATTGTTATCTGTTACAAATGTTACATGTATCCCGGGGCAATAGTTTGGCCGGAAATGTCACAACAATTAAATAAATGAATCATCCAATAGTATATAAGAACGACTGTATGTTTAATTGGAAGGTGTAACTGTATGTGATTGTTAAATTCATTGATTGTTTATATTCACTGAGTGGCGACTCATATAAATCGCTATATTTTTCAGTTGTTGAAGTTGTAGATAAAGTATTGTACTAGAAGGTTCTTACCTGTAGCTGTCATGGAAGAAAGGTCTGTCGGCTGTGTCCATCTCGCTCTCTCTCCTCACATGACAAGCATATAGAATAGAAAGTGGTTGGGTTTTGATTTTTCAAATCAAACATAATTATGGTTTGTAATAAATGAACGATATTAGAGTTGATGTGAAATATTATGGTTGTGTTAATATATGAATATTTTTGAAAAAAAAATAAAAATAAAAATTTCTATAGTATTTTTCTATAGTTATTATATGATAGGGGTGTTTCACATGTGGTCAACTTTCTTGTAAAGGGTCCAAGCAGTTAATCTCCTCAAGACTGAAGGTGGTGCCTTAAGTTTGACACATGGCTTTATCTTGGAGACCGCAACAAGATAAACACTTGGTATATTAATATGTTAGTGTTTATCTTCATGCAATAAGCTTTGCGAATGTCCTCATACTTGAGATGCTAGCTACCTTGTGTGATACTATTGCTATACTTTGGGTCATTACTATGCACTCATTAATTTAGGGTGCTACGGGTGATTACGGGTATGGTGATGACAGCACGTTGGTAGGCTAAGTAGTCGGAAAGAATCCATCGCTCCGGATATATTAAGGAGTTGTACCTGGCCACTTGTTGAAGTGATGATTGCCATAAACCTCTGATCAGAGTATGTGTTTGATAGAAATGGTTTCTAGTCAAACACACTATGGTAAAAGGCAATATACTTTGGTAACAAGTAAATAACTGGGATAGCTTGGAGCAACCTCGCTATTAGTGGGTTAACACTTTAACTGAACCCAATAAACCAGATGGTACTAATATTAAATAATGGAAGGAATTTATCGCACTGGATAACTATTGCATTAATTGGGATTAAGTCATAAGCATAAATGATGTTCCGAGTAATGGGGGATGGTAGACCCTTGCTAGAGGCGTACTACAGTCGTTTAAGGTAATCGAGTTCTATTCACGGTCTAGAGCATCGAACCAATGGTTCCATTAGAACAAGGGTTGGTTAAGCCTTAACAGCTCAAACTTCGGGATCCTATAAGGTCACACATATTGGACCTTCATCGGACTAAGTAAAGAACTAATAGATTTATTCTATTACGAAAATATAACATAAATAATAATTGGATTATTATTTGATTGGTTAAAATTGATTAAATCAATTTTCGATAGACCAATGAATTTATTTTAACCGGTAACTAATTAATTAGAGTCATAAATAAATTATAATTTATTAGATCAATTTTGGTTGGACCAAGAAATTTATTTTGACTGATAACTAATTTATTAGAGTCAAAAATAAATATTTATTAGAAAGGATTAAAAGGAGATTTTGCATTGGCGAGTTAAAACTGAAAAGTATGAAATATTTTGTACAAAGTTCGGTTGCACGGAATACACCGAAAGATGCGCGAACACTGCTGGGCAGTGTTCGCGGCGACCCATATTCATGGGCTGCACAAAGGCAGCCCATGAATGCAAGGCAAGCCCACATGGGCTTGCCTTACCACATGCAGCACGCTGCATGTGGTAGGTGTGTGCGATGGGAGTCCCCCATCGCTAATAGGGAGCAAATTTTTACTCCCAGATATATCCATGTGTCAAACTTAAGGCACCACCTTCAATCATTAGGAGATTGACTGCTTGAACCCTTTCCAAGAAAGTTGACCACATGCTAGTCTTTCCGTTTCATCAATATCCTTTCTTGATGAAACTATGACTAGGGATAGTTTAGACATAATCATAATTGCACATGAAGCAGGTTCCACCAAATATAGTCCAACTATAATTTCTCTGACATCATGCTATGATATGTCAAGGACTTTTTGCATATATACATCAATGAATATATATTTAACCAACTTTAATATATATATATATATATATATATATATATATATATATATATATATATATATATAAGCACATTGACATAAGCAAAAGATTAAATGCCTTTATTGATTAAACAAATTATTCATACTTATTAAATAATTAAGATATATCGCCCTAATTGCCTTAAGGGCATACATCAAATCCAACAACCTTGACTCCGAAGGATGCTCAATCTATGAAAGTAAGTCTAATAAACTTATTCTTTATGCACCTAGAGTAAATAATGTTTATTGCGTTAACATTAAAAATGATAAAAAGAATATATGTTTTGTTTCTATAGAAGAAGAATCATGGCTATGGCACCGAGGTTAGGACATGTCAGCATGAACCTCCTGTCCAAATTAGCCAAAAAGGAATTGGTTGTGGGTTTGCCTAAGGTGGCTTTTGATAAGGATCACATATGCACCGCATGTCAATTAGGTCAACAACATAGTAAAAGCTTCCCCTCTATCTCATACATACCTTCCAAGAGAGTTCTTGAACTCTTGCATATTGATCTCTTTGGTCCAATCAAACCATTGAGTCATTGTGGATGATTATTCTCGCTATACCTGGGTGGCTTTTCTAACAAGCAAAGATGAAGCCTTTGACAAATTCTCAAAAATATTCATCTGGATAGAAGTAGAATAGGGCATAAGCATTGCACGCATCTGGAGTGATAATGGAGAAGAATTCAAAAATAAGAACTTTGTTGAATTTTGTGACTCCAAGGGCATTGAGCATAACTTCTCTGCCCCTCATACTCCTCAATAAAATGGGGTTGTTGAGAGAAAAAATAGAACCTTAGTTGAGATGGCTAGAACAATGCTAAGTGAGAATTGTTTGCCAAAATGCTTCTGGGGTGAGGCCGTAAACACAACATGCTACATTTTAAATAGAGCTCTCATCAGAAAGACCTTAGAAAAGACCCCTTATGAAATCTGGAAGGGAAGGAAACCCAAAATTAGGTATTTCAAAGCCTTTGGATGTAAATGCTACGTCTTGAACGATAGAGAGCAATTAGGAAAATTTGATCCTAAGTCTGATGAAGCAATTTTCTTGGCTACTCAACACATAGCAAAGCTTACAGAGTCTATAACAAATGAACCCAAACTGTGGTAGAGTCAATACATGTAGATCTCAATGAGACTAACCATGCAGGAAGAAGAAATTCAAATCCAGAAGATCTAACTCCGGAAGTTGAAAACACTGGAGAAAAAGAAGAAGTGCAGATTCAAGATTCCTTCCAGATCAAGAAGTAAAGGAAGAAGATGAAGACATTAATCTCAACTCAGAAACTCCATAAGGTTATCTTAATCACCATGAGATAAACTTTACGAATAACCAAGAAGAAGTTGAAGCAATTGAGGAGCAAACTCCAATATAGCATGTAAATCTTCAAAGAGAAATTCGGACTAACAGAAATCATTCCAGTAGAAGCCATTTTGGATGATGTCCAAAATCCAGTGAGAACCAGAGGACAACTCAACCGGATGATGAGCCATGTTGCTTTTGTCTCTCTCATTGAGCCAAAGAAATTTCAAGATGTTGAAGGAGATGAAAGCTGGATGATGGCAATGCAAGAAAAACTAGATCAATTCACCAGAAATGATGTTTGGGATCTAGTGTCACCACCAAAAGGAAGGTCAATCATTTACACCAAATGGGTATTTCAGAACAATTTAGATGAATCCGGAGTAGTGGTGAGAAATAAAGCAAGATCGGTTGCCTAAGGCTATAATCAGCGGGAAGAGATTGACTTTAAAGAAACATTTACCCCTGTAGCAAGATTGGAGGTGATCTGGATTCTATGTGCTTTTGCATCAGTCATGGGATTCACACTATTCCAAATGAATGTCAAAAGTGCATTCTTAAATAGAGTTATCCAGGAAGAAGTCTATGTGAAACAGCCACCTGGATTTGAAGACTTAAAGCATCCGGATCATGTATACAAGATAAAGAAAGCCCTCTATGGATTGAAGCAAGCACTAAAAGCTTGGTATGGGAGTCTCACTACATTTCTCATATCCAAGGGATGTATCTAGGGCAAGGCAGAAACAACTCTTTTCATTAAGAAGAAGAAGAATGATATCATTCTAGTTCAAATTTATATTGATGATATCATCTTTGGAGCAACAGATGAAAAGATGTGTGAAGAATTTAGCATTCAAATGCAGAAAGAGTTTGAGATGTCTATGATGGGAGAACTCAATTTCTTCCTTGGTTTGCAAATTAAGCAGAGTCCAGATGGAATCTTTATCAACCAGTCCAAGTACACCAAGGAGATTCTAAAGAAGTTTGAAATGGATAAGAGCAAGCCGACGTCCACTCCCATGGGATCAGATACAGTCCTATCAAAGGATTGTGAAGGAGAAAAAGTAGATTAGAAGCTCTACAGAGGAATGATTGGATCATTGCTGTACTTGATAGCTAGTAGACCTGACATACATTATGCAGTTTACTACTGTGCAAGATATCAATCCAATCCTAAGGATTCATGTCTCAAAGCAGTAAAAAGAATCCATAGATATCTACTAGGAACCACTTGAGTTGGGTTATTGTATCCTAGTAATGAAATTTCACAGTCCAATCACTGATGTAGATTATGGCAAAGATACTCTTGAGACAAAGAGTACATCCGAAGGCTATCACTTTCTTGGAGATATCTTGGTATCATGGTATAGTAAAAATCAAACCTCAGTTGCCTTATCAACCATAGAAGCTGAATATATGGCAGCAAGAAGTTATATGGATCAACTTCTATAGATCAAGCAACAGTTAGAAGATTATGGAGTTCAATCCGGATGTGTTAAAGTGATGTGTGACAACAAGTGTGCCATTGATGTGTCAAAGAATCCAGTACTTTATAGCAGGATGAAGAATGTAAACATCAGACATCATTTTATCTGGGATCATGTGATGAAGAAGGATGTTGCATTGGTGTACATTCCAACCAATAAGCAAAGAGCAGATATCTTTACCAAGTCATTAAGTAAAGATCAATTCAACAAGCTAAGGGAGTCAATTGGAATGTCCAATCCAATTTAAAGGCAAATCCTTGGAATGTCCAATCCAATTTAAAGGCAAATCCAAAAGACAATTTGAGAATAGTTTGAAGCTCTACGAGTCAAGGAATCAGGAAAAGAAGAGGAAATTATATTAACTCTGGATCTGGAACAAAGACTGTCAGCTCAGTAAAAAGAAAAGGACAAATGGCAGTAAAAGAGCTAAAAAGTAACTGTACACATTTTGAATTTCAAACATCCATTGGGTGTTAAACATGGGGTAAAATTAAATGGCTATTCTAAAAATAAACCTTTCCCATTCTCCGGTTTTAACACCATTTACCTCTCTCATAAATTCCGTCCGCCATGTCATCAATCCAGTTAACTTTAACAGCTTCCAAATTACCATCATACTCTTACTTTGGAAATCCTATATAAACCCCCCAAATTTCCTCTTCTTCTTCACTCGAGCAACTCACCACTGTTACTCTGCAAATTTCTATTTCCAAACCCTAATTCTTTAAATACTCTCAAATGGCAGCCATAATGAAAGATAATCAAATCCAAACCCTTCCTCCGTAAAACATCTTTGTAGAGTTTGATCTCAAAGATAAATATTTCATACCCATAAACCTAAAAGCCACTGACTCAGTTGTTCTCACTGACTACTTGGGAGATTTCCTGAAGATTAACTGTCCAACTTATCTAGAATTAGTGCCCGAGTTTTACACCAATCTGAGAGCTCACTCCTACTATGATGCTCTCATAACCAAAGTTCAAGGGAAGGAGATAACTATTACACCGAAGTTCTTTGAGAAGCATCTAAATATGAAGAACGATGGAGTTTAGATGAGAACTGATGGAGATAAGCTGAAGGTGAAATATCATCCTCTTATGTGGCTTCATGCCAGGTACTTTGGAGATAAGTTCTCCACCTATTGGCCACAAGCTCCAAGGATTGTGCAATATGTTCTTGCCAAATTAGTCCTCATCCAGAAGGGATCCTTAACCACAGTGTCTTCCTTCTAACACTGTGTGTTACAGCACTGGGCAGGGTGTAGAGAGGTAGACATGCTAGTGTTGATTATCCATTTCCTCAAATAGCATAGAAACTCACACGTTACCCTGATCACCAGAATCTTATTGGCGAATGAGCTAAATTTCTCTAGATTTAAGTCAGTATAGGAGAAGGAGATTCTAGAGAAAAATTTTAAGAAGTTGACCTATGAAGAAAAATAGGATGAGGCTAAGGCCATTAAACTGAGGGATGAGAAGAAGAATAAGGCTAGGAAAGTAGTAAATCCAACTGAAGATGCTCATGTTCCTAAAAAGGCTAGAACCACCAAACCCAAAGCACAACAGGATCATGCTTTGGTTCCTATGGATGAGGTTGATGAGGATACTAAACCCTCAACCAACAGTTGAATAAAAGCCCTGAGAAGCCTAAGCCAAGGGGGAGGCTGATAAAGGCAACAACTAATGTTGGGAAACAACGATCCGGATAATAAAATCCAAAAACAATCCGAATCAAGTTTGAAAGAAATAGAAACAATATAAGTAGTTCTCCTAAATCCAAATGGAAATATCCGAATAAAGCTCAGAACACAAATCATTCATTAGACAAATCTAAAACCTAAGCACTGGAGGAAATCATCCGGATAAAGTTTAGAAAGGAAACAAACTTCTGTCCTCCAACACTAGCATCCGAAAGAACTAATTAAAGCTATCTCTGGAAGAAATATCCGGAGGATATAGGTCCAAAGGACAACCAGAAGACCTATATTTGTAATCTAAGGAAAGTCTGAAACATACCTTTCCTTTTGCCTCTTTTGTCTACTAAAGTCAAAGATCCCTTTCCCAAGACAAAGATAAAAAGACAGCTTGCACGGTTTAGAGGAAAGTCAAAAGGGTCTGACACCGGATAAAGAAAAGCTACCTACTTTTTCTCCTAGACCAATAAAGGCATGCGTGGAGCTCACATCATATGGCAATTGGTATGAAAGTTGGTGCATCACAAAATGACAAGCAAAACGATCACTGATAACTTTCTAGCATCAATCTTAAGAATTCAAACGGATCAAAATTTAGTCTAACGGACTGATCAATGAATCCAGAAGCTCCACATCATAACCTGATCAAGGGTGAAGATTGAATGAAAGCTTACCAACCACAAACGACTACATTTATGATCAAAGCCTATAAAAAGGGCTCTTCACCAAATGAGAAGGTTAAGTGATTAATTTACAAAAGCAATTAATAAAGCAATACTCATTCAATCAGTTAAGATAATCCCTCCAAGAACCCTTGATTCAGAATCTATTTGTAAGGATTCCTAAGTGAAACTATAAACTTGAGGAACTCTGAAAACCAACCCTTTATTATAAACCAAAGAGCAAGAATCTCCAACTTGGGTGAGCTGGAAGATTAGGATATAGCTTAAAGTAGGAGCTTTAAGTGAGATCTCCCTGTAGGACTCAACTTGGATTCAAGGTAGAAAGCTAAGTGGTATATCCTATTAAAGATAAGAGGACTCAGCTAGGAGTTGGTGCTTCTAGTGGTATATCCTACTTCCAGAAGGGGTCACCATCCGGAGACAAATCTATAAGGCTTGATTCCTGCCAGTTGAAAAGGAATCCATTAGTGGATAAGCTCGAAAGAAGGAAACTCTGGGGACTGGATGTAGGCGGGCTGAACTAGTATAAAATACTTGTGTTTGATTTTCTTTTGTCTTTACTTTGCTGCACTTATTTGCATCATCTGGAACCATCCTCTAGATCATAATAATCATCTGGATCCATCTTCCGGATCATAATCAAATAAGCTACACCGAGACTTTTTCTAAGTCTATAAATTCTACGAAAAAGGGCCATTCACCCCCCTCTGCCCTTATAAATACTCTCACTAGGACCAACAAGTGGTATCAGAGCAAGTGCTCAAATTAGAGATCTAATAATCTTGAGCTAAAGGTCTATGCTCACATATCAAAATGAGTTTTCAAAACTCACAACTTCTTCTTGAGGGTATGTCTGTTACCCGTCCTCCACTCTTCACCGATGAACATTACACATTCTGGAAAAACCAGATAAAGAACTTCATCCAGTCACAAAGTATGCTAGCATGGTTAGTTATTAAAGATGGCCCGTATGAACTTACTTATGAAGTAGAGGGTATGACTACTCGAAAGCCATCAAGCATGTGGGATGATAATGACTTTAAAAAATTGCGTGAAAACGCAAATGCTATTAATATGCTTTATTGTGGTCTTAGTGCAGCTGAATTCAATAGGATATCAGGATGTGAGACTGTAAAAGAGATATAAGAGAAGCTGGAAGTTACCTATAAAGGAACATCCAAAGTAAGAGAGGCCAAGCTTGATCTACTTCAACAGAAGCTTGAATCCTTTAAGATGGAGCCTAAGGAATTAATCAGTAGCATGAACACTAGATACACAAATCTAGTAAATAAAATGAAGAGGCTGGGGAAGGAGATTCTAGAAGTAGAAATGGTCAAGAAAGTGCTCCGGAGTCTCACCAAGGAATAGGATAATAAAAAGACTGCCATTGAGGAAGCTCATGACTTAAATTTTTACAGTTATGATGAACTCATTGGCAATCTTCTAACCCAAGAATTGTCCTTCAAGAGATACAGCTAACAAGAAAAGAAACCTGAGGAGAAAAAGAAGGCTATTGCTCTTAAGGCAGAATCCACTGGATCAGCTTCATCTGGAGAAGAAGAGCAAATCGATGAGTCACTGAGCACCAAAGATTAACTAGCTTTATTGAACAGAAGGCTGAATCGATTCATATAAAATAAAGATAGAAAGAAATAAAAAAGGTATAAATCTCGGAAAACAAGAGAAGGCACCTTTAGAAGAAGTAAGCCCAGAAGGAATCCTAAAGAAAAGAAGGATCCAGAGAAAGACGCTACTTATTTTGAATGTGGTGAAAAAGGCCACTTCGGAATAAAGTGCCCCAAACTTAAAAGAACCAAGAAGTTTAAAAAGAAGGCAATGGTCGCTACCTGGAGAATAGTGAAGAAAGCAGTAGCTCATCTTCAACAGAAGTAGAGGAGACTGCTAACTGTGCGTTCATGGCTTTGATTGAACCAGAAACAAACCAATCCAGAAGGGATGCCTCCAAGTAAGAAATAGTGCAAATCGAAGAATCAGAATCAAATACTGCAAACACTGAGGTAAATTCTGGTTGTAATTCTACCTCTAACTTTGATCTTACAAAAGCTCTTTCTATTGTTATCAAGGAGCGAAAGCCATCAAGTCTCTGAAAAGAGCGATACTAAAATTGGCTGAAGATGCTGAGGTGATGGCACAAGACATCAATTTAGTTAGAGAAACTAAGCATATTAATGTAGTAGAAGAAAACTTTCTGAGAAATTAAGTTCAGATTCTGAATTCAAATGTAACTGGACTGGATAGAGAAGTCAATCTATTAAAGGAAGCATCCAGAAAGAAACCTGAAACAAAGAATCTAAGAAGAGATAATCCCTCTCCTCCTCAGAATAGGGTTCAAAGGAACTCAAATCAAAGGACAAATAAAGTAAGAAGACAGCCACAAGCTCAAAGATTTATTGCTGCTCAAAAGGGAAAGGCTAAGGTAGCTTATAACTAATAATCTATCAAGCAAAAAAGAAATTACAAAGCTAAAATTGCACCTCCAACCAACTTCTAGAATTATGCTGGACCATCCACTAGTGTGCACGAAGCTAGGTATAAAGGCAACTATGAAAGGGAGGATCTGGAGAAGATCAACAAGAAGTAAAAGCAAAACATACCTATTTTAGGGTGCAGGTTTTGTGGGAAAATTAATCATATGACTAAATCATGCAGATTAAAAAATGGTTATTATGATGATTATCCTTAGCCTGAAATGGTTATTAACCCGAGAGGACCCAAATCTGATTGGGTACCCAAACCTATTTAATCCATTTTGCAGGTATGCCTTAGATCTACAGTAGATCAACACACCTGGTACATTGATAGTGGATGCTCAAGGCACATGATAGGTGATGAGAAGGCCTTCATCATACTAACCCGGAAGAAGGGAGGCAAAGTGAGCTTTGGAGACAATTAAAAGGGTCAGATCATTGGTCATGGAACCATTGGATCTGGATTAAAGATTGAAGATGTATCACTAGTTGATGGACTGCAATTCAACCTACTAAGTGTGGCTCAATTATGTGATAAAGGAAGAAAAGTCACATTTGACTCCGGAGGCTGCTTAATTTATGACAATAAGTCCAATCAACTTATTCTTTATGCACCTAGAGTAAATAATGTTTATTCTATAAACATTAAAAATGATAAGAAAAATATATGCCTGGTGTCCAAAGAAGAAGAATCATGGCTTTAGCACTGAAGGTTGGGACATGTAAGTATGAACCTCCTGTCCAAATTAGCCAAAAAGGAATTAGTTGTAGGTTTGCCTAAGATTGCTTTTGATAAGGATCATCTATGCACTGCATGTCAACTAGGAAAACAATATAAGAAAAGTTTCCCTTCCATTTCATACATCCCTTCCAAGAGAGTACTTAAGCTCTTACATATTGATCTTTTTAGTCCAATTAAGCCACTGAGTTTAGGTAGAAGAGAATATACAATGGTCATCGTAGATGACTATTCTCGATAAACCTAGGTTCTCCTGCTAACAAGAAAGGATGAAGCTTTTGACCAATTCTCCAAAATATTCATCCGGATAGAAGTAGAACATGGCATATACATTGCACGCATCTGGAGCGATAATGGTGGAGAATTCAAAAATAAACATTTTGCTAAATTTTGCGACTCCAAGGGCATTAAACACAACTTCTCTGCCCCTTACACTCCTCAACAGAATACAGTAGTTGAGAGAAAGAATAGGACTATAGTAGAAATGGCTAGAACAATGTTAAGTGAAAACTATTTGCCAAAATATTTCTGGGGTGAGGCCGTAAATATAGCATGCTACATTTTACATAAAGCTCTCATTAGAAAAACTATAGAAAAGATCCCATATGAAATCTGAAAGGGAAGAAAACCTAAAATTGGATACTTAAAAGCATTTAGATGTAAATGTTACATCCTTAATGATAGAGAACAATTAGGAAAATTTGATCGTAAGTCTGATGAAGCAGTTTTCCTCGGCTACTCAACACATAGTAAGGCTTACAGAGTCTTCAATAAACGAACCCACACTATAGTAGAGTCTATACATATAGATTTTGATGAGACTAACACTACAAGAAAGAAAAGCTACACTCCAGAAGATCAAGTTCCGGAAGCTGAAAAATCTGAAGAAAAGAGGAATTCCTGACTCATTTCAAATCAAGAGGTACAAATAAGAAGATGAATGAATGTCTTTTGATCCAGAAATACAACAACTCAATATTAATCAACAAGGATTTGACTTTAATGAAGGAGTAGATGAAACTGAAGTGGAGCAAGTTCAAATTCAACATGAAGGCCTAGAAAGAGAGATCTGGACCCACAGAGATCACCTTATAGAGAATATTCTGGATGATGTTTACAATCCAGTTAGAACCAGAGGTCAGCTCAACCGGATGATGAGCCATACTACTTTTTTCTCTCTCATAGAGCTAAAGAAATTTCAAGAAGCTAAAGGGGATGAAAGCTGGATGATGGCGATGCAGGAAGAGCTAGATTAATTCACCAGAAATGATGTATGGGATATTGTGCCCTCTTCAAAAGGAAAATTAATTATAGGCACTAAATGGGTGTTCCGAAATAAACTTGATGAATCCAGAGTAGTAGTAAGAAATAAGGCAAGACTAGTCACTCAAGGTTACAATCAACAAGAAGGAATTGATTTCGAAGAAACTTTCACCCCTGTAGCAAGACTGGAAGCAATCTGAATCCTATGTGCTTTTACATCATTCATGGAATTCACATTATACCAAATGGATGTCAAAAGTGCATTTTTAAATGGTGTCATTCAAGAAGAAGTATATGTCAAGCAACCACCAGGATTTAAAGATCCAAAGCATCTGAACCATGTCTACAGGCTGAAGAAAGCTCTCTATGTATTAAAGCAAGCACCAAGAGCCTAGTATGAAAGATTAACCTCATTCCTTATATCCAAGGAATATGCCAGAGGTAGGCCAGATACCACACTCTTCATTAAAAAGAAGAAAAATGATATTATTCTAGTCCAGATCTATGTGGATGATATCATTTTTGGTGCCACTAATGAGAAGATGTGCAAAGAATTCAGCTCTCAGATGCAGAAGGAATTTGAGATGTCCATAATGGGAGAGCTCAACTTTTTCCTTGGTCTATAAATTAAGCAAAGTCCAGATGGAATCTTCATCAATCAATCAAAATACACTAAGGAAATCCTGAAGAAGTTTAAAATGGACAACAACAAACCAATGTCTACTCTAATGGGTTCAGACACAATTTTATCCAGGGACTGTGCAGGAGAAGATGTTGATCAGAAGCTATATAGAGGGATAATTAGCTCACTCCTATACTTAATAGTTAGTAGACTTGACATACACTAAGCAGTATGCTACTGTACAATGTATCAAGTCAATCCCAAGAATTCTCATCTCAAGGCTATTAAAAGGATACTTAAATATCTCCTAGGAACCATTGAAGTTGGGTTATGGTATCTTAGTAATAGAGACTTCACACTTTAGGGGTTCACAGATGCAGACTATGGTAGAGATACTCTTGAGAGAAAAAGTACATCTGGAGGATGTCATTTCCTTGGGGATTGCTTAGTCGCATGGTATAGCAAGAAATAAACTTCAGTTGCCTTATCCGCCACAGAAGCAGAATATATGGTAGCTGGAAGTTGTGTTGCTCAACTCCTATGGATCAAACAATAACTTGAAGATTATGGAGTGCAATTCGGATGTGTTGATGTATAGTGTGACAACAAAAGTGTTATTGATGTGTCAAAGAATTCAGTGCTTCATAGCAGGATGAAGCATGTCAACATAAGGCATAACTTCATCCAGGATCATGTAATGAAAAAGGATGTTGCATTGGTATATATTCCAACTAATGAACAGAGAGCTGATATCTTTACTAAATCACTAAGTAAAGATCAATTTAGGAATCAATTGGGATGTTAAATCCAATTTTAAAATTTTTTTCCGGAAGTTAGTTTTGAATCAAGCCGGACCCCTGAGATAGAAACTCACTCTGGAATACAAGAAGAGTTGGGAAGATCAATTCCGGAAGACTGCCACATCAGCCGACAATAATGACGTATGGCGGTAAAAGCTCATAAAGGTAACTGTTACATTTTAAATTTTAAAAGTCCATTGGCTATTACACGCGCGGTGAATACAGCAGTTAATTCAAAAATAAACGGTTCCCCTTCTCTAGTTAAACTGAATTTCCCTCTCTCCTAAAAATCTGCCTGGCATGTCATCAATCCAGTTAAAATAGCCAGAGTCCAAATTACCAATATACCCTTACCTAAAAAATTTTATATAAACTCCTCAAAATCCCTTATCTTCTTCACGCGAGCAACTACTCTACTGTTACTCTACAAAAATTCAAACCTAAAACTCAATCTCCCCAAAACTTTTCCCATAATGGCAGCCAAAAACACCTCCAACACCCTCGAAATCCTACCAAGCAAAAATTTGTTTTAAGTATCTGACTTGAAGGATACAGATTTTAAGCCCTTAAATCTGAAAACTTCCTACTTTGGCGTCCCTACTGATCAACTAGGAGATGATTACCTATTTAGAACTCCACCTTTCCTCACCCTAATTGAAGATCAATGTCTGAGTGATCTTCTAAAAATAAACTGCCCTACCTACCTGAAGCTGGTGAAAGACTTCTTCTAAAATCTCAGTGCTCATAACTATTTTGATGCCCTTTGCACTGAGGTCTAGGGAAAGGTGATAATTCTCACTCCAAAATTCTTTGAGAAGACTCTACACATGAAAAAGTCTGGAAGAATGTTGCGAAAGGATGGAGTGAAGCTGGAGTTGTGTATGATTCCAAGCTATGGCTACACAAGAACTACTTTGGCGACAAGTTCTCAACATACTTCCCCAGAACACCGAGATTCTTGTAGCATGCTCTGGCCAAGCTCATCCTGATAAGGAAGGGGTCATTGACTATAGTTTCTTCCCTCCAACACTGTATCCTACAGCACTTGGTTGGTAGTGTGGAAGTAAATTGGCCAGTCTTGATCATTCATTATCTCAAGACCCATGTAAACTCATATGGCGCCTTGATCATAAGAATTCTCCAACCAGCAGAAGTGGATCTAACCGGGTTTGAAGGGATTTATTGAAAGCCCATCTTAGGGAAAAATTTCCTTAATCTCTGCTTTGATGAAGAATGGGATGAAGAAAAGGCAAAACTCAAAAGGGATGAGCGTAAAATTGAATCCTGGAAGATAGTTGATCCGGAAGAAAAGGCTCATGTTCCCAAAAGGCCCAGAACCACCAAAGCCAAGGCCAAAAGGTAAGTGGAAATGGTGTCGAAAGAGATTGATGAAGACACTCTGCCCCTCACTCAAATCCTAGGCTCCGAACAGCCAAGACCCAGGGGTAAACTGATTAAAGCTGCAGCTAAGAAGGGACAGCTTGAGCTTGCTGCGGGTCTACCTCAAACTGCTATAAAAGCAACTAAGGCCAGAAGAAGGAAAGCTAAAAGAACTTTGGCTGAAATGGAAGAAGAGGCAGATGATAAGAAGACAGAGGATGAGGTTCCTCCTCAAAAATAGCTCCGAAGATAAGGGCTAACCTTTGATGAAGCCCTTGCTGCTCAAGAAAAGAAAGCTAGTGAAGTCAGGAGGCTAGCTAGAATAATCCTGAATGAGGAAGCAAGGCAGTATAAGGAGAGAGTTGCTTCAGAGAAAGTACAGTCCAGTAAAGGGAAAAATGTTCCCGGTGCAACAAAATTTGTAGGACAAGATGATGAGCAATACGACAAAATTCAGGCTGCAATCAATGAAAATAATGAAATAAATCAAGGGAAAATAGCCGAAGGACCTGGCGAATCCTCTCAAGTTCCCCTAATTCTTATACATCCAAAGGACATAGACACTCTATCAAAGATTTTAGAAGCAGATGAATTCATTTTTGTTGATAGAAAAGGACCACTTCCGAAGAATTTGCTTAGATCCAGTAATGCAGTCATTAATCTTAAAAGTCCTGAAAAGGCATTAGAGAAGGCTGTTGAGGAAAATACCAACATGCCTGAAGGAGAAAAAGAAAGTCCTGAAAAGGCAACTATATGGGTGGTTGAGGATAGTTCCAACCATCCGGAGGCAAGGCTGGAAGAGGAAAAGAAGGATGAAGATCAGACACTACAAACCATAAAGGTAACCCCCAATCTTCTTCATCTCTATTCTAATCGTGCAGAGCATAACTTAGCTACATTCTCTCCAAATGTAGCTAAGTATATGGTCCTAAACCTGGATGCAACAGCTCAGGAGGAGGGAGAAAATCTGAGCTCTAAAGGGCACACTTCTAAAGTAGATCCTGCGGGTGAGGCTACTCTGGAGGAAAGGGAAATGAGCAAGGGTGGAGAAGAGAAAGGAGCAATTGGAGGCTCCCGTTCGGAAGATGGTAGCCCCTCCGGAAGCATTCGAAGATGAATCCAGCTCATCCAATGGTGACTCATCCGGACCCTCCAATAAACACTTCCCTTCTCGCACAAAATCAGTGACTCTTCCTGATGAAAACTCTAAAGAATCCAAAGTTAGTGCCACTCATAAACTCCTTCAGGAGGAAACTCTTGAGCATCATAAAGAAGGATTTATCAAGAAGAGTCTCCTGACAATATGCACCCATCTAAAAGCTGTGGAGAAGGAGTTGCTCAGGTAAAATTCTAATAAAGGAGTCCAAAAGGATTTGGGTGAGATCAAAGAAAGGTTGAAGTGCCTCCCCAAAATTAAGCAACAAGTCATGAACTTCCCAACACCCAGAGCTCTGGTGGTAGCTTCCCTTTCTAAGATCTAGCCTTTTTTAAATGAGCTAAAGGAAAGCACTTCTCACTCAAATTGCAATGCCAGTCAAGCCAATACCTTGGCCTCTGATAATAGTGCAATAGTGCTCAAAAGAGTGTCCTCCTCTGCCACTGTCCTATCAATAGAACTCAAGGATTATATTGATACCAAGTTTGAAAACTTTTCAAAATTTATGGAGGATAGAGATCTAAAACCAACTCTACTGAATCTAGAAATTGATCAGCAAGTAACTCAGGAAATGCTTGCCAACTTCATAGACAAAACCATCCCCGAGCTCAAAGAGAAAATCTTGGATGATATGGGTGATGAGATGCAAGCAAGGAATTTCAGTATAGAGCAAGTAATAACTGAATGGAAGAAAATTGTCTTTAAAGAAATTAAAGATCAGACGGAGTCTATCCACAACATCCGGAAGGGCCTTAGTGATGAAATCACCCTTCTTCAAACCGGAATAAATAAGTTGTCTATCTCTGAATCCTCCTCTTCTTCAGCTACTCCAGAATGCCAACTCATCCCTGTCCTGCACAATCTTGTTCAAGCTATAGGCGACTCAGGATTCATGAGCGAAAAAGGTTTGACTACTCTTACCAAGGCTATGTTTCCTTACTTTGATCCCAAGGACCAAGAGCACATTCTGCACATCCTTCCTCAAGTCTCACAATCCTATGATCAACTTTGGAGGTCCCTTCGTCCTTATTATTTGACTCTGCCTATAGTGAATTATATTATTAATGAGCAGCCCAAAGGCAATAAAGACTACTCTATCTACTCCTCTTCCTGACAGCAATCTTGGGATAAATGTACCTATATGGTTATTGATCCCCTTGATGTAAGCAAAAAGGGGGAGAAAGAAGATCAGAGTCATCAAGGAGAAGGAAGGGGGAAAGGAAAAATGCTGCAAGTCTTGAAGAGTGGTCCATTCAGAGAGGTAGTTAAGCTAGCTAGATAAACTTGTAATAACTAGATTCACTTTATATGTATTTCTGTAGCTTGCAATACTGAACTTCATGATGTTAACCATTGTTAACAGCATAAGTATATATAAAGTGAAAAATTCTTAACTATCAAAACAAACACTTCTAAAGTACAATCTTTAATTGTACTAAAACAAACTTAGAAGCAGGAGTCATAAAATTATGGGGGAGTTTGGATGCTAAAACTGTGGGGGAGCATTATAAAAGTCTAAGTAACGAAAAATTACACTCAGTACTTACCCCTTGCTTAGATGACTTAAGTTTTTATTTCCATCAAATGGGGGAGATTGTTGGGAAACAATAATCCGAATAATAAAATCCAAAAATAATTCGAATCAAGTTTGAAAGAAAGAAAAACAATGTAAGTAGTTCTCCTAAATCCAAATGGAAATATCCAGACAAAGCTCAGAACACAAATCATTCATTGGACAAATCTAAAACCTAAGCACTGGAGGAAATCATCCGGATAAAGTTTGGAAAGGAAACAAACTTCTGTCCTCCAACACTAGCATTCGGAAGAACTGATTGAAGCTATCTCCGGAAGAAATATCCCGAGGATATAGGTCCAAAGGACAACCGAAAGACCTATGTCTAAAATCTAAGGAAAGTCTAAAATATACCTTTCCTTTTACCTCTTTGGTCTACAAAAGTCAAAGATCCCTTTCCCAAGACAAAGACAAAAAGATAGCTTGCACGGTTCAGAGAAAAGTTAAAAGGGTCTAACATCGAATAGAGAAAAGCTACCTACTTTTTCTCCTAGACCAATAAAGACGTGCGTGGAGCTCACATCATATGGCAATTGGTATGAAAGTTGGTGCATCACAAAAATGACAAGCAAAACGATCACTGATAACTTTCTAGCATCAATCTTAAGAATTCAAACGGATCAAAATTCAGTCTAACGAACTTATCAATAGATCTGAAAGCTCCACATCACAACCTGATCAAGGGTGAAGATTGAATGAAAGCTTACAAACCACAAACGACTACATTTATGATCAAAGCCTATAAAAAGAGCTCTTCACCAAATGAGAAGTTTAACTGATTGATTTATAAAAGCAAGTAACAAAGCAATACTCATTCAATCAATTGAGATAATCCTTCCAAGAACCCTTGATTTAAAATCTGTTTGTAAGGATTCCCAAGTGAAACTATAAACTTAAGGAACTCCAAAAACCAATCCTTTGCTATAAACTAAAGAGCAAGAATATCCAACTTGGGTGAGTTGGAAGATTAGGATATACCTTGAAGTATGTGCTTTGAGTGAGATCTCCCTATAGGACTCAGCTTAGAGTCAAGGTAGAAGGCTAAGTGGTATATCCAATTAAAGATAAGAGGACTCAGCTAGGATTTGGTGATTCTAGTGGTATATCCTTCTTCCGAAAGGGGTCACCATCCGGAGACAAATCTATAAGGCTTGATTCCTGCCAGTTGAAAAGGAATTCATTAGTGGATAAGCTTAGAAGAAGGAAACTTTGGGCACTGGACGTAGGCGGAGCCGAACCAGTATAAAATACTTGTGTTTGATTTTCTTTTGCATTTACTTTGTTACACTTATTTGCATCATCCAGAACCATCCTCTGGATCATATTCATCATCTAGATTCATCTTCTGGATCATAATCAAACACGCTACACCTAGACTTTTTCTAAGTCTATAAATTTCGCGAAAAAGGGCCATTCACCCCCCTCTACCGTTATAAATACTCTCACAGGGACCAACAGCTAAGAAAGGGAGGACTGTGGAAACTCTAGAAGAGAATGAGGAGACTGAAGATGAAGCTCCGAAACTAAAGAAGAGGCAGTTCACCAGAAAGGGTTGTACTTTTAATAAGGCTGTGGCAACTAAGAAAAGCAAAGCAAAGAATCCAACCCGAATCATTATAGATAAGGGAGCTCTGAAGAGGGTTGAAGAAGCTGAATCGGCTAAGGCCAAAAAACCAAGGGCAGAAATGTACACGGATCTATTGAGGAAGTCACTCATGATGATCCACAGTATGAAGTAATAAAAGAGGCCATCAAAGACAATAATCAGATAAATAAGCTCATAACGGAGGGACCCGAAGGCTCTTCTAGTGTCTAGGCTATTCTAATTGCTCCAACAGACATGCAAACTATTGCCCAGGATCCGAAAGCAGACCTATTTATCTTCAAGCCTAAAATTGGACCACTTTCAAAAAATTTGCTCAATCCAGAAGTTGAGATCATCAATAAAGAAAGACCTGAAAAGGCATATGAAGAGGGTGTTGAGGATACTACCAACACTCCTGGGGAAATGGTTAAAAGTCCTGAAAAGGCATTTGAAGGGAAGACTGAGGACATTTCCAGTCGTCTGGGAGTTATAGAGGTAGATGAATGAAGAGAAGAAGCAGACATTCCGGATCAAACCCGTGAGGTAATCCCTGACTCAACATTTTCTACTATTAATACTGACTCTGCTGTCAATGTCAATGATAGAGAATTTGAACATCAAGGCAACTTACACACTAAAATTCTAAGTGCATCTAAGAACAACCAGCCTATCCTAGAATAAATCATTCCAGAGGAGGGACTAGGTCTGAGATCCACTGAAAATGCTTCTAAAGCGGATTCAAAGGGCGAGGCCAATCTGGGAGAAATGTCGGATGAAGTAGAAGAAGAAGAAGAAGATAAAGAATCTTAGGATAAGGAGGAATCCTATAGCCCTAAGTAATCCAGGAGCAGTACAAGTACCGGAGAAACCTCCACCTCCTCTTTCGGTGATCTGCAAAAGCCCAGAACTGTCAATCCTTAGCCAACTAGGCATGAAAAACTGAGAGTGGCTCTCAGACTTATAGAAGAAGCCCTAATTAAAGGGCATAGGGAAGATAAAATCTCCAAGGCACTCCAGAAAGTGACTATAATGCTAAAATCCGTGGAGAAACTTCTACAAGAAAAACCTCATTCTCGGGGTTTGCAGTCTGACATTAGGGAAATTAAGGGAAGTATCCAAAAGATTGAAAAGAAGGTGGACGACATCCCCACTGCTAAATTAGTGGCAGAAGTTTCCCTTTCCAAGGTCACTCCAGTACTTAATGAGCTACAAACAAGTCATGCAGCAGCAAACTATTCTGCCGATCAAGCCAACAATACCAATCATTGTGCAACCATAATTGATAAAATTACCTCCTCCTCCTCTGACTTGACAACAGAAATAAAGGAGTATCTGGATTCCAAGTTTAAAACCTTCTCAAAATTCATAGCTGAGAAGGATGCCAATTCCAACATCACATGCCTAAATGAAAAGCAACAAGCTACATTAGACAAGCTAACGCAATTCATTGATGAAGGAATGCCCAAACTCCTTGCCAAATAGATGCAAGACATTGGAATGGAGTTTACTGGCCAACTAAATAGACAGGATACAGTCATTAATAATCCAAAGGATGCATTTCATGAAGATCTCACAACCGTCAACACAAGCATTCATAATTGCCACAGAGATATGGGCAAAGAATTTGAAAAAGTGCTATCCAGCTTGTCCAACCTGTCCATCTCCGGATCTTCTTCCTCATCTTCAATTTTGGAAAGCCAATTTCTCCCAGTATTTCAGGATCTTGTCCAACATATTGGGGATGCAAGCTTCTTTGGATATAAAGGGATAATTACACTCCTAAAAGCATTTTTTTCCCCTACTTTGATGAGAAGGATCGCGAACACGTTCTTACTATACATCCATACATCACAAAGTCATATTCCTAACTCCAGAAAGTCTTCCGACCCCTGTATCTAACTCCAGCCACCATTGATACTATCATCGAGCATAGAAGATATAGAAATCTAGATTATTCCCTCTATTCAAAGGCATAGTAGGAGAGCTCGAATGGCAAGACCTATATGGCTATAGAACCCTAAGATGATGCAAACAAAAAGGGGGAGAATAAAAAGGAGGATAAAGCTAAAGCTAAAAAGGGAGAGAGGAGCAAAGGTAAGGAGAAGAAAGGAGAACCATCCGGAAAATAAATTGTAATAGAAATAGCTATGTAATAATTGTAATATCTAGATTTATTTTTCACTTATGTATTTCTGTATCATGTAATCCAAAACTTCATTGATGTTAACTATTATTAGCAGCAAAAGTATATATAGTGAAAAATTACTACAAAAATCACTTCTAAAGTACAATCTGCAATTGTACTACAAAAATCTTAGAAGCTATAATTAAAGGGAGTTAGGGATGCTAAAAATATGGGGGAGTAAAAATTGTAAATGACTAAGTATTAAGAATCATACTTAGATCATAAAATCTCTTTCCCTATGCTTAAATAACTTAGGTTTTTGTTCCCATCAAATGGGGAAGATTGTTAGAAATAATGATCCGGAACAATAAATAATCCGGATCAGGTTTGGAGTAAACAAAACACCTAAGTACAAAAAGACCTAAGTCACTTTATCCGGACATATAACCAAGACATCCAAAGTCCAAGGCAATCATTAAAGTGAAGACAATTACCTAAGCATGAAAGTAATGAATCCGATTAAAGTTTGGAAAGGAAACAAACTTTGAGCCGCTCAAAACAGCATAAAAAATTGATTGAATAGCATCCGGATATCAAGAGAAAAAGTCATCCGGTATAAAGATAAAGGGAAAAGTTTTGAAAATAACTTTTCCCTCCATCCTTTTGATCTACAAGTCAAAGATCCTTTCCCCATATACAAGACAAAAGACAGCTAGGATACTTTTCAGTAAAGGACAGAAGGACTGACACAGGAAAGAGAAAAAGGGAATAACCTTTTTCACATAGACCAATAAGAAAGGCGTGTGACACACATTCCGAACTACTGGCGCAAAAGTTGGTGAATAAAATACAAAGAAAATGATCACTAACAACTTTTCAGCCTCAATCCCAAGGATTCAAACGGGTCAAAATCTCTGTCTAACGGATTGACCAACGGTTTCGGAAGTACCACATATTACCTTATCAATGGTGAAGATTTAATTCAAATTCAAACAACCCTCAATGACTACATTTATGATGGAAGACTATAAAAGGGAAGCTTCATAAGTTGAGAATGTGCTGGTTGATTTCAAGAAAGCATTAAAAAGAGAATTCGCTAATTCAATCAAACTACACATCCCTCCAAGAATCAAACAATTCCAAACCTGTTTGTAAGGATTCCTAAGTGAATTATAAACTTAAGGAAGTCCAAAACCAAGACCTTTGAGAAAACCAAAGTGTAAAAGATCTCATACTTGGGTGAGTAGTGAGATTGGGATATAGCTTGAAGTTGGTGCTTTGAGTGGGATGTCCCTGTAGAACTCAGCTTAGGTTTGGGTAGAAATCTAAATGGTATATCATGCTAAATACAAAAGGACTCAGCTAGGAGTTGGTGCTTCTAGTGGTACATCCTACATTCAGAAGCGGGTACGATCAGGAGACAAATTGTAAGGCTTTATTCCTGCTAGTTGGAAAGGAACCCACTAGTTGAAAAGATCGTAGGAAGGAAACTCTGAGGACAGGACTAGGTGGGGTCGAACCAAGATAAAATCCTTGTGTTTGATTTTCTAACTTTTTACTTTTTGGCATCATATTTTATATCTGCATCATTCGGATCCATTACATTCGAAACACAATCAAACACGCTACGCAAAGACTTTTTAAAGTCTGTTAATTCCGTGAAAAAGGGTCATTCACCCCCCCCCTCTGACCTTATCTAGACCCTCACAGGGACCATCAAACATGTCATGTGATTTGACTGTTTTGCAAAAAGGTCATTGTGGATTTTTTTTCAAAACGACGCATGTGTTTCAAAAAGTAAAAAAAATTCTCAAAATTTTGAAATCACATTTTTA
The DNA here is from genome assembly GCA_947683365.1 of Euphorbia pulcherrima. NCBI lineage: Eukaryota > Viridiplantae > Streptophyta > Magnoliopsida > Malpighiales > Euphorbiaceae > Euphorbia > Euphorbia pulcherrima. Next base: position 16,054,677 of record CANTUS010000016.1, read on the forward strand.
AGGATAATCTTATCCATTTTGAAGTGAAATTTTGTAGCCTAATTAGTAAAAATAGAATACACCCTAGTGATTAATTTTAGAAATTTTTGAGAAGTACAATTAGTTTTTTCAATTAAAAATTGATGACAACTTTAAAAACAATCATAATAAATGAAAAATTTTTGAAACTTACTTAAATATTCATAAATAATTCTTAAATAATATAGTTAAAATACATGGATATTGAATTTATTAAAACAACTGGTGTGACATTAATAAAAATGCTAATTTTCAAAAACATACCATGTATTTTTTCTTTAGGCTTCTTACACAAATGCCCATAAAAACTAAAGTAATTTGGCCAATGTCAAAAAAATCTACTAAAGTGTCAAAATAGGGGAAAATAATTACAAGGATACGGTATAATTTAAAAATATTTACAAAGATACCATATGCTAGGTGTCTACTAAATGTTATTTTTTTATAAAATAATCATCGTAAAAAAGATACAGATCTATTATATATCTACTATATATATGTTAGATGTCATTAAATTCTATAAAAACTATTAAAATTAAGATATACAAGATATTTATTAGACATCTAACAGTGATCTACCAGATATTTATTAGATATATACTAGATGTTATATTTTATAAAATAATCGTCGTAAAAAGATACAGATCTATTTATAATTTATGAAATTATCATATTAATATCTATTTATATATCTATTGAATATAAACTAGATGTCATTAGATTCCATAAATAACTGTTAAAATTAAGATATACTAGAGAACTAATATTGATCTACTAGATATCCACTAGATATATACTAGATATATATTTTGAAAATGTCACAGTAGATATCATTTCGAAGATAAAAATAAGACGAACAAAAAATTTTAAAGCGGTATGTTAGAAAAATAAACAGTTTGAGAAATAAATAAAAATAAAAAAGAAAATCAAAAGAAAAGGGGAGAAAGAGGTGGAAGGTGTGGTTTTATAAATATATTAGAAACAGAATATAAATATGTAATTAATTTTAACTTGACAGTGAATATAGAATTATTTTAAGAATTTGGAATTATTTTAGTGAAAAATGTTGGTTCTTGACAATTTACCTATTCTTAGTAAAAGTCTAATGAAATCTAACCCAGCTAGTACCAATTTTTGGCCTCATTTTGATCTCCATTAAAATTCTTTCCCAGATTCCCTTGTACTAGAACTAGTTCTGTAGACCGACCAATCACGGATCCAAGTTTAATATGTAAAACGGATCTAGATCTGGGCCTATAAAGACCCAGTCCATTATTAACATTTTCATCCTTAAACAAAGAAGGATAAACTTCAAAAACATGACAGGTGGTTTGGTCGTTTTGTAAAAAGATCTTTGTGAAATTTTTTGTTTCAAATGGGTGCCTATGGTTTTAAAAGTTAGCAAAAACATGTTAACCACAAGGTATGTTTCTGAAAATTAGTTTTTTCGTTAATGCTACACCAGTTATTTCAATAAATTCAACAATCTTATATTTCAACTATATTATTTATGAATTATTTATCAAGATTTGAGTAAGTTTAAGAAATTTTTTATTTTGTTATATTTTTTAAAGTTATCGTCAATTTTTAATTAATATAAGTATTTGTACTTATCAAAAGAATTTTAAAATTTATCACTAATGTGTATTGTATTTTTATAAACAAAGTTGCAAATTTCACTTCAAAATGGAGAAGATTATCATTCTAAATGTGATTTCAAAATTTTGATAAGCATATTTTTGCTAACTTTTGAAATCACAAACACCTATTTAAAAGAAAAAATTCTTCAAAAACCTTTTTACAAAACAGTCGTCACATGTTTTTTTAGAGTTTATCCAACAAAGAACTAACACTAAATGCAGCAGCTATTATTATTATTATTATTATTATTATTATTATTATTACTACTTGAAATAAGCAAATTATAATTTCTGAAATAAAAAACAAAAATGAATAAATGGTTGAAGCAAAACTGAGATGTGATAGAGATTATAGTGATTTTCGTATATATGGCAGAAATATTATTATAATTTATTAATTAATATTGTAACCATACTTAAGAATATTTCCTGTATTGTAAAGCTACTATATAATAATATACACTCAACACATATTGTGTGTGAGTTTTCACCCAAACTTAATTTAGTCTATCATGGTACCAGAGCCCTAATTAGGCAAAACTGTCGTCTTCTTCAGTCTGTCGTCGTTCGGTTCTCTCACCGGCAAGTTCTTTTTTTTTCAGACGACAGCCTCTCTCTTTCTTTTCAAATATGGCTTCCTCTTGTCCTCTCCCTAAATCGTCATCCACAGTAGCTCTCTCATCCACCAATTCTGAAATAATTGCTTCAATCTCCCCTTCAATCTCACATCAGTTACCTTTGAAATTAGATTCCACTAACTATGTATTGTGGAAAACGTTGATTGTTCCTATGCTTGCGAGTTGCGACCTCCTAAAATTTATTGATGGTACAGCCCTCATACCTGCCGAGGTCACAACAACCAAAGCTCCAAATCCGACCTTTTTATTATGGAAGCGTCAAGACCAACAAGTCCTTAATTGGGTGTTGAATTCGATTTCTCCCTCCACTTTGCCTCAATTTGTTGGAGTGAAAACGGCCCGTGAAGCATGGGTCAAACTTGAATCTGCATATGCATCTAGTTCTTGGGCTCAGGTTTGGGATCTTAAACAACAATTTCACTCTCTTCGGAAAAAGGTAACGAATCAATCTCTGAATATATGCAACGTGCAATGTTGATTTCCGATAGACTTATCTCGCTTCAATATCCTGTCTCAAATGATGATTTGTGTGATGCCATATTGGATGGTTTAAGTTTTACAAATAGTCCTTATAGATATTTTTATAGATCGTTAGAGGCACGAATGACCACTATTTCATATGACGACTTATTCGGGCTTTTGTTAACTGAGGAAAGACAGTTAGGGAAAGATAAAAGTCCTATTGTTGATTTAAATCATATCTCGGCACATTTGGCTCGTTCTCAGAATTTTCAAGGTCGGGGTCGGGGTCGCGGCAGGTAGCAAAACCAAGGTTACAGTCGCCCATCATACCCAAACCCGAATCTCGGACAGCAGGCCTAAGGACAGCAGGTTTTTGGTCCATTTATTTTTAGCCAGCAGGGCCATTTTTCACAACGAAGCGGCTTCGGTTTGTTACCCACACCGCCTACTTATGCTCCGATTACTCAACAAGCCCCAATGGATGTCTCTACTCTAGTTTGTCATAACTGCCAGGGAATTGGCCACTATTCCAGACAATGCCCCTCACCTAAACTAAATAGCCTTCATTCCTCTCCTCAATCCAACTACACAGCCGTTAACCCAACTGACCAATCTTGGATCATGGATAGCGGAGTTATGCATCATCTCACCTCCAATTTGGGAAACCTGAATCTTCACTCCGAGTATTCTGGTCCTGAGGAAGTTCTCTAGGTAATGGGTCGAAACTCTCTATTTTTCATGTTGGTTCTTCGGTTATTCCTCATACATCACTTAAATTAGATAAGTTGTTACATGTTCCTAATTCTAATTCTAATTTAATTTTTGTTGGTGCTCTTACAAAATCGAATGATGTTTCTATTGAGTTTTTTGACAAGTTTTTTATTGGGAAGGACCTTCTTTCCAAACAGGTGATTCTTCAAAGTCAGAATAAAGATGGGTTGTACACTTTGGAGTCGCTGTCTCATGCTCCAGTTCGTTCGCATGCTACCTCCTTGACCACGTGCCACGAGCGACTTGGGCATCCTTCCTTTCCAGTTGTTAGCCGAATTCTCCGTCAGAATAATATTAGTTTTTAAGAAAAATCATCTAAGTGTCATTTGTGTCCAGATTGCTCAGTTAGTAAGAGTCATCGTTTACCTTTTAATATTTCAGAGTCTGTAGTTTCAGAACCTCTTGATTTGATTTGTTCTGATGTATGGGGTCCAGCTCCAGTTCAGTCACATGTCGGTTTTTCATATTACATTTTATTTTATAATCACTTCAGCAAATATAGTTGGATTTACATTATGGCATATAAGTCTGATGCTCTTTCAATTTTTATTAAATTTTGACAAACTGTAGAGAAATTCTTTAATCATCCTATCAAATGCTTTCAATCAGATGGGGTGGGGAATTTAAACCTATTTAAAGATACCTTCAAGAACATGGCATTCAGTCTAGGATGTCGTGTCCATACACCCCCGAGCAAAATGGGAATGCTGAACGAAAACATCGTCATGTGGTTGAGACTGGCCTAGCTCTTCTTCACCGTGCCAAATTACCAATGCAATTTTGGTCCTTTGCTTTTGATACATCTGTTTTTCTTATTAATCGCATGCCCTCTAGTGTCCTTAAGTTTGCCTGTCCATTTTAAATTTTGTTTAATGAGTCACCTCATTATTCTAATTTAAGAGTTTTTGGTTGCTTGTGTTACCCGTGGTTGCATCCTTATGCCACAAATAAGCCTGATTATCGTTCACGTCGTTGCATTTTTGTTGGTTATAGTCGTGTTCAAAAGGGTTATCGTTGTTTAGATCCTTTCTCGAACAAATTCTTTGTCTCACGTCATGTCATTTTTTATGAACAGGTTTTCCCTTATTCGGACCTTGTGAAGCCTGCTACTCATGATCCGCTGCATTTCCCATCTTCCCCAACTGTAACCATACAGCCAGCCCACTCACCTTTACCACCGGTTAACCTGCCACCACCAACTGCTGCCCAACAACCACAACTTTGTCTACAAAACCCAGATTTATCACCACCATCACCGTCACCTACCTCAACACCACCTCGTAAAACAAAACACTAGCCCAACTCTATGCTCAAATCGCAAATTCTTCCCAGGGCCTTTCTCTTGTGGTTGACAACTCGGAGGGCAGAACGCCCCTACCGTGGCGAGTTAGCAAGCACTTAAACGAATATTGCGTTACTTACAAGGTGCAATTGATTTTGGACTTCGATATTATCGCCAATCTTTTGTCTCATTACAAGCCTTTTCGGACTCATTGGGGCGGGGACTCTTCAGATCGCCGTTCCACCACAGGATATGGTATTTATCACGATACGAACATAATTTCATAGACTTCGAAAAAATAACGTACCATGTCTCGATCTTCAATGGAGGCCGAGTACCGAGCTGTTGCCAACACAACCTCTGAGTTGGCATGGATAGAACTTCTCCTACGAGAAATCGGCTTCCCTACCATTCAGGCTCCTACGTTATGGTGCGATAACCTGAGCACAACATACCTCACGGCTAATCCTATTTTTCACTCTCGAACTAAGCACTTGGAGTTAGATTTTCATTTTATTCGAGAAAGAGTAGCGTCCAAAGCACTTATTGTTCGACATATTTCCACGGAGGACCAAGCCGCAGACATCTTCACGAAGCCTTTGAGCAGTCATCGTTTCATGCTTCTGCATGACAAGTTGATCGTGGTTCAAAACCCCACCCAACTTGTGGGGGTGATAGAGATTATAGTGATTTCTGTATATATGGTAGAAATATTATTGTAATTTACTAATTAGTATTGTAACCATACTTAAGAATATTTTCTATATTGTAAAGCTACTATATAATAATATACACTCAATATATATTGTGTGTAAGTTTTCACCCAAATTTAATTTAGTCTATCAAGATAAACTTAAAAATAAAGATAATTGATATAGAAGACTAACCTTCGTAGAGAGAGATATTGACAATACAAATTAAACAGACAACATGACGATGAGTCATAAATGAGAATCAATTTGGATTTTTTCATATTGAAAAATCCTCGTATCATTTACATTATAAGTCATAGATGAGAATCAATTTTCTAAAACAAAGAAAAGATATTCATTCAGATTGAACTTATAACATTACTTCTGTACAATAATAATATTACCCTAATATTTAATAAACCTCCCATACAAATAAAATAATTAAATTAGATATATATAATTTTATTTCTGTAATTATTAAAATACTATTTTTAATTGACCTAATTACAACAACACTTTACTTTATATTTGTAAACATATATTTAAAAAAACAGATTTTGACCTCGTATACTACTTTAACCAGTTGACAAATATTTGCTGACTTTAATTTTGGAATATACAAAGATATACCAGCTTTCCATTTATTAATATAATAATATATAAATTTTAAATCTTAATATATTAGTATACGAATTTTATATTTTATTAATATAATAATTATTTTTATCTGTAATTCCTAAACTTACCTTTAACTTCTTCCGACCATAAATAATCTCATCATCTCACTCATCATTATTTATATTTTGCCCACTTATCATTTTTTTTATTTTCTTCATTTTTTTTATTTTCCTATCTTTCTTGGATAAGTTTTATTTTTATATTAATTTTTTCTTTTTGTGAATTAATTTTTTATTTTTGTAATTTAATTTATTTTCTTTAATTTTTCATCTTTCTCTTTTCTAAAAAAACCTTTATTTTTCAATTGTATATTTTCATTATCTTGTTATTTTAAAATATTTTACCTATTAACCAAGTTTTACCAATCTTTAACAAATACCAACACATCAATATTAATTAAAATTCTAATCAATATATATACCTATCAATATGGTTGTCCACAATTTGCAAAAGAACAACTCTGAATAGATTATGGTTTTCTCCTGCATAATTGATTCTATATCAATATAAAATATAACAAGTGCTATAAAAATCAGACCTCAAAATCAGAACCCAAGCCACAAAAATAACCCTTCTACTTTCATTATTCAAAATCTTTACTAATTCAAAACTTGTATTTCGAAAAAATATATATATAACAAAAGAGATATATATATATATATATATATATATATATATATATATACTGATTTGAATTTTAATTAACATTGATGTATTTGTATTTATAAAAGATTGGCACAACTTGGTTAATAGGTAAAATATTTTAAAATAACAAGATAGTGAAATTATACAATTGAAAAATAAAAGTTTTTCTTAGAAAAGAGAGAGACGAGAAATTTAAAGAAAATAAATAAAATTAAATCACAAAAAGAAAAAATTAATATAAAAATAAAACGTTACCAAGAAAGATAGGAAAATAAAAAAAATATGAAGGAAATAAAAAAAACAAAAATTGGAAGAAATATAATTAATGATGAGTGAGAAGGTGAGATTACCTCATGTTGGAGGAAGTCAAAGGTAAGTTTGGTGGTTATAGGTAAAAATGACCACTATGTTAATAAAGTATAAAGTCCGTATATCATCATGTTAAGTTTTAAAGTTCATATATCATTATGTTAGTAAATAAAAAGTTATGTATACTTTTGATGATTTTTAGCCCCTAAAACTTGTTATCAATATCATGCCAAATAACAACACATTACAAAACTTGCACAACATCTTAAAAAGTTAACGACAAGGATATATATTTCTCACTATTTTCAGTAGCAATCTTGATCATATTGTTGAGTATCAAGGCGCGGAGTAAGAATAACTGCAAGAGGATGTAATTTAACCATTGGCATTTTTTCGCCTTCAGTCATATCTACTGGCTCATTGTTTGGAGTTGTAAAGTTGAATCCTTGAAGTAACCTCGGTAGGCTTAGAATCAGATTCTGTGTTGCAAAATTAGTTCCTGGACAATATCGTCTCCCCGCACCAATTGGCGAGTACTCGAAATTCTTTCCCGTAAAATCCAAATGAGCTTTTTCCTCAAGGAACCTTTCCGGCATGAATTCATTAGGATCGGACCAAACATTTGGGTCTCTATGTAACTTTCACATATTGTAAAACAAATGTGTGCCTTTCGGAACAAAATATCCTGAAATGCAACAATCTTCTCATACTTCTCTCGGTACTCCTAATGGAAATACCGGATATATCCTCATCGACTCTTTAATGACTGCGTATAGATACTCTAGTTTCTCCGTATCCTCGAGTTCTACGCATCGGTGTCTTCCAACTTTGAGATCTAATTCTTTTTGGCAACGCTCTAACACTTTTGTGTGTTTCAATATGTTGGAAAAAGTCCATGTCATGGTTATTGCTGTTGCATCTGAACCAGCAACAATAATACCCTACGAGGAAAAAAAAACAAAACTAACGTTAGAAGCACTCAAAGTAACTAAAAAACCCAAATCTTGTAATGAAAAAGATTACTAGTTTGGGTCAAATGCATCACCAGCTCCCTTAACATGTCCTACATACTGCCCCCTAACTTTTGAAAAACTCTCCATAGCCCCCTAAACTTCAAAAAGTTCACCAATTTATCTCTTGGAAGCCATATGCCAACTTCTGGTTGGAGAGAGAGGAATCAGAAGAATGACATCTTTAAAAGGTCATACTAACTAGAAGTTGACACATGTTATTCAATGGGCTACACTGGTAAATTATTTAAAAGTTAAAGAGGCTATGAAGACCGTTTCAAACAGTAGGCGAGATGTAACAGGTTGAAGGAGCTGGTAATGCAATAGGGCTTTAGTTTATTACCATTGTAGTTCCTTTGATAATGGTTGCTTGGTCAAGTCCAATAGAGGCATCATCTTTAACTTGAGATAACATAACATCAATGAAGTCTTGTCTGTCTTCATTTTTGTTCTTATTCAACTTATGTTCTTCAATCCATTCATCGACAATCGAACCAACTTCTTCACTTACACTCTTCATTCTTTTGACTAATCCCTTGATAGCCATCCATCCTATGAATGGAATCGCATCACCAGGGATTAACTGCCCTGTAACATCCATAAGTTCCCTAATAATCCGACTTAACGGTCGACCGTTCAAATCTTCCACATCATTATATTCGCCGAAAACCCTTTTGCTTGCCACGCTTCGAGTTATAATGTTTATTATCATACGATGAAAACATTCACCCAAATCGATCTTTTCATTTCTACGCTTATATAGATCTTTGATCAAGTAATTTAACTCGGACATCGTGACGTAATTCAACATCTTAGTCCTACTCTTGGATAGGAGCTCGGTGGCAGCCAATTTTCGCATGTTACGCCAGTAAGGACCGTAAGGGGCAACCCCAAATGATGATTTGTTGTAGCCAACATACTTGGCTTGAGTCGAATCGGGCGGATTTGATAAGGCTATGTCATTAGTGGTGAAGCAATCTTTCATTGCCTGTTGATCACTAATAATAATAGTGTTGTGGATACCAAACCTTAGAGAAAAGATGGGGCCGTACTTATCAGCAAATTTTGCAAATTTTTGTCTGAGGTTTTTCTTTTCTGTAATAAGGTGCATGTGACCTATAATTGGTAACCCTCCTGCTACTTCTGGAACTGGCTTTCCTTTACTTTTGTTGTAATTTGTCTTCTTCCATAGCTTATGGACTACTATTAAAGCTACAAGGGCTAAAATTGCAATCCCATTTGAAAAGAAATCCATAATTTGTCTAGAGAGGTGGAGCTGAGAGTGATTAGTATCAACCCGGTTCAGAAGTTCAGATTTGCCCCCTAAGATTTATATAAAAGAAGAGGATAAATTTGAAATGTTTCTGATTATGTAAGTTATGTTATAAATACCTTATAAGTTAAAACTTGTAAATTAGTTTTTATATCTTATTTTTAAACAATAATTGACTAAAAATATATAAAAAAGACTTCAGCCCTCTGCAAATAAGGTTCTTGATAGTTTTTTTTTATCCATCTGGTTCACCGGAGCTTTGCTCCGACTACATCCAAATCCGACCCGGATCGCACACCTGGCTGTGGTGGGTAAATCTCCCAATAAAGATTTTTTGCATTCACGAGGACTCAAACTCGAGACATTGCTTAAGCGATACCAAGCCACTTACCACTCGAGCTTAGTTTATTAGAAGTAAGTTAAAAGCACTAACAATCAGAAAAATTCTCTAACTATCAAAATGTTTTATTTATTTTGGTCTATCAAAATTATACGAAAATTAGATTCTGAATTAAAAACAAGACAAATAAATATTTGAAGCAAATCTGAGATAAACATAAAATAAAGATTAAATGTAGAAGACTAACCATTATATAGAGAGATTGAAAGAAGGGGATAGACGCTGAAATCCTATCGTTTGACAAAACGAATCAAACAAACTATGTTTATGTGTTTCTCTCTGTAAGTCAAACTCTTAAACACTTAGCTCTTATATAGTGATGTGATTTTAATATAGGCAGCCATTATAAATTTAATGATAAAATTTTCCAACCAATTCTTTTGACTTTGACAAGTCACGGTTCACAAATCGCTGCCGTCATAAATAGCATGATTTAATTGGTTATTCATTATTTAATCTTATATAATATGACTACATTTAACCATTTTCATATTAACTTATAATTCATTAAGTATTTCAAATATTTTATGATTATATATTGACATTGAAATAAGTGATCTTATGTTCAGTATTTATATTTATAAGTTAAAAATAATAGATTTTTACATGTAATGTGACCTGTTAAATTATTGTAAAATTTTTAAATAAAATGCCATTTCTCTCTGTACTAAATTTTTCTTTCGTTCAGTGTTTTGCCCATGCTCTGACTCTAAGAGTCAGTTTGGCTTTAAGCTTTTGCAGCTTTTTTCATCAGCTTTTCTGAAAAGCTCAATTTTTAAGTATTTTTTTGAAAACTGCATATTTGATTTTAGAAAATAGAAATCAGACAGTTCTTAATTAATTAGTACGAAAGATCAAAATGTGTTGTTCAAAGCCAAAATATGTAATACTATTAAAACTTTGCGAGACCAATTTATTTTAAAAATAGCTCAAACAATAATGCTAAACTTGCCAGCGTTGAAGACTTGAAGCTTTACTTTCCCGAGAAGGGAATAAAGGAGAAAAATGAATTTGTTTGTGGCTTTTTTTTAAATTGCCTAACTATAAAAACGTCGTCGTTTTGTTGTTAGAAGCCACATTAAAGAATGGCCATAATACACGATCAGCCAGTTTAATTGTTTTTCTGATTTCTATAAACCGTGACGGGCCCTTAGCCCAATTAAAAAGAGATTGTAAGCCCATTATTACTCAAAGAGCAGACTAATGACTTACAAGCCTATACAACTAGCCTTTTTAAACCACTTAGCCCAATATAACCTGTAGTATATAAGAGTGGAACAAATAAAAAAACAGTTTGTTTCAAAGTTTCATATATTTTACATTTTATTCTAAGTGCTTGATTGAAATAAATGGACTCAAAAAAACAGAATTCATTTGAAAATAGATTTCATATTGAATTCATTTTCAAATAAATTCTTACGTTTGACATAACATATAATTTTATGTAGAATTAAATTTAATTTTATAAATTTTATTTTAATAAAATGAGAATTTATAAATTTAATCTAATCTAGTGGGATATAACATGATAAATTCCATAGAATTTCAATTCCTAGATTCACAAATTAAATTTTTGTCCATTTCAAGTACAATATAATTGAAATTTGAAATGAATTTCATTTCAAGCAATGCCTAAAAGAATTCATTTTTTGATAATTTCAAGTTAAACTAATTTTGTTTATTGCCTCATCAAGTTGAAGCAATATTTTAAAAAGCGCTAGGTGCTAGTTAGGTGGTTGGAGTCAGACAGTCGGAGCTTAAAAATATTTAAGCGGGGCCTAAATTTGGCTTAGGTAAAATTTAGGCAGAGCCAGGCGGATTTATATTTTTATTTTTAAATATTTATTATATATATAGCAATATAAATTTAACTAAAGATTAAATTATAATAATATAAAGTATCAAAAAATATAATTTGAACCATATTTTAGAAATCACTAAGTGGTATAGAGCATATTGTTTCTCACTTTGAGACTCAAAATGACAATTTTACTGTGAGAACACTTTAATGTACTTTAATTTTACCAACTAAACTACTTTTTATTGATAAACTATGATTATTATAAATAATTATACCATAAAAAATTAAAATTAGGTACCACATAAATAAAAAAAAATTAAATTAATTATTACCTAAATAATAATAAATTAATTCAACACCTAATTATATTTTAAAAATAAAAAATCGGATAGCAAATTTTAAAATAACACCTTCAAGAATTGAGCGGATATTTTTAAAATAATGTGTCCAACACTTCTATAGTTTGTCCAATCCTAAGAGCTGCTGTATTCAATGTATTTATGATTCCAAGGACAATAATGTTAGTCAACTCAAATGTGTATATTTTAAAACTTGGATTGGATCATGGTTTACCTGTGAATTCAAAACAGGTTGCGCACGTAGGTTTAATTACAACAATCATGAATTTGATTTTTTTTTGTTGATATACTAGTATTACGTAGTTTATATTGAAAATTTTATTGAGTGTTTAATCAATAAATTATTTGTTCAAAATAATCTTTAAATTAATCATTTTTTCATGAACAGGATATGCTGGATTTGAAAGAATTGCGAAATGACGCTATAATGCAACATTTGAATTACAAATACAAACACTTATCTCTTTGACTTTTGTAGCATCATTAATGTGACTTTCATGTTTTCTCTCCTAAAAACAGACTTGTAAATCAGATTTACTCGGACCGAATTAATGTTATTTTTATTTGTTGTTAGGGATGTCAATGGATTGGATATGAATATCATTAAACATATACTTGTATGTAATATATTGTAGAATATATTATAGGATATCCATATTCAATCAATTAAAGAAAGAAGAATTAACAAAAAAAATTATTTTAAGCCCCTTCCAACTATAAGTTATAGGTGGTCGTACTCATGACCTACCTTTTCAGTAAAATCTTTGAGTCACTCAGTATAAAAGCAGTTAAAGCAGAGCACCAATTGTTTTCAACCTAGACACTGAAGCATACATGACTAAGTATGGTTGAAAATGTGGTTTATTTACATTGAATTTTTAAGGATTCATGGCAGAAAAATACGAGAAGATAGATAGTGGACTATGTATTAGAGCCCATAAATATTGATATTTATTGATGTAGTTATAGAATGAAAATATAGACTTCTAATCCTAAACTACTACGATAAAACTTATAAATATTATTTAAAACAATAAATCCTAATTTATCTCTACTTCAAATAATAATTATCTTTCCTAATTATAATCTACTTCTAATTTAGTTAGAGACATATTCAATAAATTATAAATAGATTTTAGTTAGGAAAGATAATTGTTATTTTAAGTCACTACAAGATCAAGCTTTTTGTGACAACATTTATTGTCACAGATAAGCAAAAGTTGTCACGTATAATATTTTGTGACAATAATTAGTTGTCACGGGATCGTCGTTAATAACTCCGTTTACATAATATTTTCATTTTTTTATCAAAATGTTGTCACTAATTTTTAAATATTTTGTGACAACATTTTCTTGTGACAACTTTAGTTGTAACTAAAAAGAAAATATTATCGTCACAAATAATCTTCTTGTCACATATAATACATCAAAATGAACTAAAACTACATGACAACATAAAAAAGTCGTCACAGAAAAATTTATTTGTGATAATAATTGATGTGACAAAAAACTTCGAAGTTGTCACACAAGTCCAAATGTGACAAGAATAGTTGTCACAAAGGAATCGTCGCTGATAACTCTGTGACAAATAATATTTACAAATGTGTCGTCACAAAAAGTTGCAATTTTGTGACAATAATTTTCAATGTCACATAAACTTAGTTGTCACGAATAGAGCGAGTTGCCACATATTATATGGCAATTTTTACTTAAATAGCATGGCAACTTTATTAGTCGTCACAAAAAAGCTATGAGTGACAACTTTTTACTGTCACATAATATGTGATGACCATCGGTTACAACTTTTTCTGTCACTAGCCATTTTTAGTTACAATATTAACTTCTTACATTTAATATTTGTAACAACTTTGGATTGAAGGGAACTCAAATTTATATTATTAGCTTTAGAAAATTAACAATGAATAAAATAAACATAAATACTAAGATAAACAATAAGGAGAAAAAAAAACACTAAGGCCTCTATAAAGTTCACAATCACATAATGGGAAGAAAAAACACTAAATAACATTAATTATATAAGTGTTCAAATACATGTTTAAAAGAACATATCAAGATATAGCATAAAAATAACAAGAGGCATAACACTGGAGACTAACATGGTAGAGTGTTAGAAGACTGAAGAAGACAAAGTGCATAAAACAAAAGCCAAAGATGAAATTTCCATTATCAAATGCAATTACTTAGCTTTTTTTTTCTTAATTATTCATCAATTTCCTCTATTTATAATCTATATCATCTGCCAAAAAATCACCCAAAATTATCTCATTTCACTATGCACAGATAGAAATGCAAATCTGGAAATGTTGCCTAAATTGGAGCTACTTTAAATGACCATTGGCTAAATATGATTGCTAAATAACAGGTGCTGAAATTACCAATGGCGAAGAGTACAACATCTATTGAGAGCTCTACTCCGTGATCTGTAGGTACTTTTATCTCATCCTCTGTTTTAACTAACTGTGTTTAAAGGCACATAATCAGCAAAAGGTCAATCTTGAATCAATTTCATGACCTAATACAATGTAAATTGAAATACAACCATAGTTGTTAAGGTGCTAGGCGCACCTCAGGGCAAGGTGCAAATAAAGCGCTCGCCTGAGGTACGCTAGGCGCACAAACAACAATAACAACATCATTACCCCAATGCCTAACAAGGCTCCCGCACAAGCAGGATAAGGGGGGTCGGATGTACGCAACCTTACCTCTGTAACTACAAAGAGGTTGTTTCCAATTGACCCTGAAGTGAGTTGCAACATCTATCCATGACTTCACAATAAAAGAACCTTAGACAGTTTAATGAATCATTTTGCTTTAGTCCATTATATTCTAAAGCCAAAGAATGGTGAATCTTTGGCCACATTGAAATAATGGATTTTGCTAGACGCACAAAATTTGCAAAAAAAATTCTTGAAAAGTGAATTTAAATGCAATAACAATACCAGAAAAAGAACAGTTGATAGATGTACATATGTATGTAAAATTTACATATTGCATTAAGAATATCTAGCCTGAATAGAAATTGAATTAAGAATATCTAGCCGTAAATTATTGTTAAAACTCTTTAAAATAAATAGAAATTACATATTAAAGTAAGCTAAAACCTTAAAAAATAAAAGTGCACCTGAGGCGCACCGGGTCGCACACCAAAAGGCGAGTCTATGGGCACAAGGCGCGCGCCTGAGGAACGCCAGGCAAGGCGCAGGACCCTGAGCCTTACATGAGGCGTGCCTTTAACAACTATGAATACAACGTTGACCAAAGAGGGGTTTTAAGAGGGAAAAAAGCAGAACACAATGTTGCTTAATTATTGACGAATTCTATAACATAATAAAATGAATTGATAATCAATTAATGGATGTTATACTATGGTTGAAACAGGTTCAAAGTGTGCACTACAAAAACCATATTCCTTTGAATACATACTTAAGCTCATGATAATAAACAAATTAATAGGGGCGCTTAGCAATTTTTTATATCCATAATCACCTGAAGACTCCAAGAATGGGTAGCCCTTTGTGCATTGTCACACTTCTTCTCATGAGCAACACAACTCTAACACCATCACTTGGCTGGGATTCCCTGAAGAACAAAAATCACAACATAAAATAGCTTGAATCATTTCAACATAACACAAGGGAAGCATATATGCAACTACCACTCACCAAGAGTTATAGTCCCACCTTTACAGGCTGCAGTTTTCCTAGATCTGACACTCAGGTTCCAGGAGAATTCCGTCATCAATAGAGACTGTAATAGGTTTCTCATGGCTGACAGAATTGTGTGAAAATTGAACTTCATAGAAAGTTTTTTAAATTTTTCAACAAGGAGGTCACAAGTAAATGATTTGGAATCTACTCACATACATAATAATTACACATTACAATAGTAAATTAAGGTTCCAAAAATCATTTTTGTTGTTATTTATGAAAGAGACAGAAGTTACAAGAGGAGAATCTACTAGTATAATTCAGCCAAATACTTCCGAAAAAAATATCCCAATATCATTAATAAGAAAATGTAAAGGTTCAGGCCCACTGCCCATGCTCTAGCGAACCTTTACAACATAATCCAAAGAGAGAAGATCAAGTTACATCACCTTAACGGGAAAAATAACACATATCAAGAATCCAAATTACAAGCAAATTCCAAGCATATAGGCAGAATCAGATTGCTTATTGTACCAAAACACCTCAACATTTACAGGAAGGCCTAAACCAGCCCATTCATTCTGCCACTTTTAGATCAATTCATTAACACTCTTTGTATTCCTAACTTCCATAACAACATGAGCTCCTCCCTCTTCTACTTTCCTATTAAATTGATCACTAATCCACACAAGTAAAGAAAAGGAAAAATGTAGAGATTGTTCTGCAATGTGAAAATATTCAAAGTAATGAGCTCAATCCAATTGAGAAAAATTGTAAATAATTTAAGAGTATTTAGCATATAGACTTGCACACTTTAAATCAATGTGATATTCCAAAGAAGTTGAATTATGAATACTAAGTTAGTAACCAATTGGTGATCTCTCATTTTACACATCTATTTAGGATCCTGAGCAGCATACTCTGGCATAAAGTCCAACGAGTTCTTTGCAATTATAAATCTATTTTCTATCGTTAGTTTTTTTTTGAGAAATAGGAACATTTGACTTTTGAGGAACCTGGAAGACCCAGGACCCCCAACTTTTTTCTCCACTTTGGGAGGAAGTTGTGCCACTTTGGATTCACTTTGATTTTTTTCTGGTTTTATGCACATCCTTTCTTGATCTGTTTCTTTTCTTTGTTTTGCCTACTCAAATTCCTTCTCTAACTGAGGCAAGTGTTGTTTCTTATTCAAAGCACTAGGCGCCCTTGAGGCGCTACAGCCCCAAATTTCCTGAGGTGTGAGGCCCCACCATAGGGGCTCGCCTGAGCCAAGTGAAGTGCTACTTTGTGAAAATACTAATAAATATACATAATAGCATAAAAATACACTTTGAAAATTAAATAACTCATTTTTTTGATAAAAAAAGGACAAAATTAATGTAAGAACCCTTTTTTAAGTTTACTGTGTTTAATGCTTGTTCTTATTTAGGATTCTAATTTGTAGAAAATTTATAAAAATTGGATATTTCCTATTAAAGTGAGACTTCATTTTTTCATGTTTAATTATTCTTTCATTTTCTACAAAGAACGCTTTTTCCAAATCAGTGAAAAACCCTTATGCACAAGATTTTATTTATTGAGGCGCTCGCCTATGTGGCGCCTCTTTGAAGGGGTGGTGCCTTAACTCTAGTGAGGCGCTCTGGTAGCTCCTCGCCTCGCCTTTGTGCCTAGGCGAGCGCCTCATCGCCTTCTGATAAAACTGATTATTACCAATTACACTAGTAAAAATCTATCTCAGTCAAGTGTTGGTTCAAGTTCCATGGTTATAGTTGATCGGAAACCTATTCGAAAACTGAAATTCACAAACAACAGATAACATCAACCTAAGAATCCAATACATGCAAACATATACACATCTACTTAAAACTCATAAAATTTATCATCTTATAATGATTAAATTCTGGTTTTACGAAGAAATTCAATTTTTCAGCATATTGTTTCAGTTCTAGGGTTTGATTTTATTTTAATGTACGATTTTGAAATCATCAATCCAATAAACCAAGAGCACTAATAAAATTTAACACAAAAGAAACTGAAGATCTTTAACAAAACCCAATTCGAAAAAAGAAAACAAGATATTGTACCTTAGTAGATGACTTTACTATTTCAGAAGCTTAAATAATGGTGTCAATGAAACTTGTGGTGGCAAAGGAATGGGCGATAGGCATCGAGAGGAGGTTGTATGCTGTATAGATTGGCTAAAATTGAAAGAAATTAAAATTTGCTCTCCCTGATTCAGAAGAAAAATTGGAGAATTCGAATTCAATGTAAAACGGGAGGAATAGGAGACAGTGTAAAACGGGAGGATCAATTAAAGTAATACACAGTTAAGGAATAAAAGAGTTACATGTCTATTGTATAGGAACCTATATCTCAGAAAATTCCAATTTCTGATGTATACACAAAAGCTCAAAACTCTCCAATAATTAATTGGAAAATTTGTAGAAATCTATACCTTAAACCGAATTGTTATAGGAACCTCTTGCAATTATATATTTCATAAAAGTACCAAAAAAGTAATGAAAGTAGCTAGCAGAGGTTTAGAACAGAATGTGCAATTTTATAATTAATGCTGAAATTACTACAATGAATGATTTGAAGATACACTCCATCCGCAATATCACATGCTATTTGACTTCTAAAAATCAGTCGCCCATTTCACTGAATTGCAAGTTTAAGTTAGTAGTTCAATTGTCCAAAGCATTTACAAGGGAGTGTTCAAACCAAAAAACTAAAAGTTATAATATGTGAATATTAACTAGTCAAAGCCTTACCATTACTCATTCTCAAGTCATCCTAAGCATATAAAACAACTCAAAAGTTAGAAAATAAAATTTTAGTACTTCAGAAACAAAAGGATCTTGTGATATACATATAAGAGGAATAGTTTCAAGGGATATCCCAAAAACTCTACAAGAACGAGACAAATCAGGTACACTTATAGAATCAATGAATTGCTTTAAATTCATTATATCATCACATGATGCTGGATTCAAGAGCTCAATAAAGTTATTAGCTGACTCTGTAAAACCATATCCACACATTTCATTGCACATATCTGCAGCCTTGTGTGCGGTCTATTGCAGATATCTGATCCTCACAATGATCCATTTGTTTATCAGAATCATCATTTGTTATGGGTATAGAATCCACGAGTTTCCTCCTTTCATTTTCCACACCCAATGAATCTCTACACTGAATCGAACATCATGCTGAAGGCATTTGAATTTTGAAATGAAAGAATATGAACAATAAGAACAGCAAAACCAACAACAAATTAAAAGAACATGTAAGACTTTTATGCTTACCCTCTAGCCCGTACATGGTTTCACGAGTTGGAATCTATTTTAGGTCTCTTGATCGATCTCTAGCAAGGTATTTAAAACAATTTTCAGAAAACCTCGCATATGAATAGAACTCTAACTCAAAAATCCCCAATTTTAAAAAAACCCTAAATCAAAACTAATGTTAATAAGAAAGTGAGCTAACCTAATCTGAGACGAGAAAATGATGAGTCAAAACAAGAACACACCTTGATTATTATGTATTGTTGGTTAAGTCGCCACAGCGGACCCTAGAAGGAATCAGGTCGGTGGTGGTTTGAGAGATTGGATGAGTAAGCCGCCCGTGGCCGCCTAGTGGGATAGAGATAAGTGAACAATTCATGATCAAACCTCGATGGTGGCGGCGCTTGTAGAAATCCGGTGAGAAGTGGGAGTAGAAGGAATCCAACGATTGTAGGTAAGGTTTTGAAAAGTATATCTCGTTTAGATGGATTTCTCTCTCTGTATATATTTATTCAAAGCACGTAAAATTAGATATGCAAATTAATTTCAAAAAACTCAACAGAACTAGACGAGACGGATATAAACTAAAAACTATAATTATTTAAATAATATATTAATAATTATTTAAACAAATAAACTTAATACATATTAAAATATAAAAAGCTAATATAAAAAATAATGAAATATTTATAAATAGTATTAATTAATATCAAATAATAATTATAATGCACATTAATATATAGTTTATATTTCATTCAACTAATTTATTTTAATTCATTTCAGTTTAATTATTTGGAATTCATATTATTTATAATAATAAATAATTATAAATTTAGATGTTTTTGTATAGTTTATTATTATTATTTAAATTATTTTTAAAAAATAAATATTTATTATCAAATGTTTAGGTTTAGAGTTTGAGAAGCAGAAGATAAAGGAAAAAGCTAGATTCAATCGTGATATTGAAAGAACGAAGAAAGAGAGAAAAAGTGAGGGAAATGAGCTTTTTACCCGTAAATAAAGTTAGGTTATTTTCTATTTTTTTTTATTTTTACTTAATAAGTAAATAAATTGCAAGGGAGGTAGTCTAGAAAAAAATCTGCTGAAATAAAATGAATTGAAATGATTAATAATACATTTATACTTATAGGGTTAAGGGTTTAGGGTTAAGAGTTAAGGGTTTAGGGTAAAAGGTTAAGGATTAAGGGTTTAGAATAAAGAAATTTGGGTAAAATGTTAAGGTTTAGTGTTTAGGGTATTATTATTATTATTATTATTATTATTATTATTTAAGTATAAATTTTTTTGCAACTATGGTTAGTTAGGTGTTTTACCCTCTAAAGTTTAAGGTGCACCAGTATAGGTGGAGGCGGATCAGTACAAGAGGTGTCAAAAATGTGTGTAAGTAGGCGGACAAGTATAGGACTATTAAGAACCTAGATGTTGTTTTTTGACTAGTTTTCTAAGGCTTTATATTTAACAAAGTTTGACAAAACAATATTGGAACCACTTCCTGTAGATAATACTTGTAGATAACGGAGTTTATAACTCTCATCCTCGTTTCGTGAAAGGGATCACTGAAAAGCCCGTGCTCACATGTTTAGCCCCTTCAACTTGATAACTTTTGCCAAGTGGCACCCTATACTTTCACTTGTTCCTCATAGCCCCTCAACTTGGCATAAGTGCAATCTCGAGCCCCCTCAATGCCATGTGTCAACTTTCTATGTAGTCACGCTTATAGATTTTGTGACAATAAAAAATTATTGTCACATTTGAATAGTTTTAGTTATGACTTTTACTCGTAACTAAATTATTTTTTATTTCAAGTTAAAATTATTGACATAAAAATAATATATTTTTCGTAACAAGCTTTTTATGTTGTCACGCATATAGATTTTGTGACGATAAAAATTATTGTCACAGCTGAGCAGTTTTAGTTACGACTTTTACTTGTAACTGGAGTATTTTTTACATCAAGTTAAAATTATTGTCACAAAATAAATGAATTAATTGCTACAAACTTTTTATGTTGTCACATATAATTTTTTTGTGATGATAAAAAGTTACCGTCACATAATAAATATTTTTAGTTACGACTATTACTTGTAACTGAAGTATTTTTTATTTCAAGTAAATTTTTTTATCACGAAATCGCTGAATTTTTTGTAACAAATTATATATGTTGTCACATAAATAGTTTTGTGACAATGAATTTTTTATTGTAACAATTTCTAAGTCATAGTTTACAACTTAAGTTGTAACATAAAAATATTTGTTACGATCTCAAAAAATTGTCATAAAAAATCTGTTACATGTGACAATTTTCAAACAAAAATTCAAAAAACTAATTTTTGTGACGAAATTTTTTTATTGTAACAGATAATAGCCTTTTGTGACAACAATTTTAGTGACATGAATTATTGTCACATATTAACTAATTTGGTGTAGTGAATAGAGGTAAGTTATGATTTATTGTTTTAGATCATATTTATGAGTTTTATCGTATTAGTGTAGGATTAGAAGTCTTTTTATATTTAGATTCTCTCTATAAATATATGAATAAAAATCAATGTTAGTGTGCTTCAGGATCCAATACATGCCCAAAATATAATACATGCTCCAATATCTTTTTTTTCATATTTTTTTACTAAGGCCCTGTTCTTTTCAACTTATAAGTAGTAGTACTGAACTGAACTGAACTTATCATTACTTATTTTAATGTAAATTTATATGTATGCAGTACTGATAAGTGCTGAACAGTACTGAACTAAATATAAAAAAACAGAGCCTAAATCTTTAAAAAACCCAACAAACATAACTAGTTAAATTAGACGTGACACTTTATAATTAGTATTATTAATTGAAATAAAAAAAACAACATAATCTTTTTTTTTTTTTAATTTCTTGTGTTTGTTTGATAGTAATATAAAAAAAGTATGAATTATTTATACATATTTAATGAGTTTTGTACAGCTGAATATTTGTTACAAGAGTAATAAGTGGACAAGAAGAAGTAAGTACCCTTGCAATTGGCGTTGATTTCTACGGCCTTGAAACTATTTTGGCATGCTTTTCCAAAAAAACTTATATTTCTCATATAGTTTTTGAAAAGCAAGAGGCACACTCTGAGTCGATAAAAAAAATTGATCAAGGAGTTGAAAGGATAGGTTGATTGACAATAGCATTAGTAGCATCAACCATCTTGTATGGACAAGTAAAGCCATCTTCATCCATATACAAAAGGTGCAACACCTTGTTAACCCTCCAAGCAAAGTCTTTGCAGCTTTGTGGCACAATACTATTTTCTTTATTCACAATTACCCTTAACAATTCTCTTTTATGGCTCTCAACTATTCTTTCTACTTCCCTCATACTTTGTTCCTCGTCGACTGCACCCCTACCGTGTTCTACTAGTAACGACACTCCATTCAGTTTTCCTTCCGCGCTTTCTCTCTGCATTAAATTAATTTCAATTTTAAACATTTTTAATTTCTAATATATATGTTTAAATGGTTAGAGAAGGATTGTAAGTACCTTAACGGTGACCCGATCGTTTAAAAGTCGAGCAATAACGCTGACATTCATGTAGAGTCTTTCGTATTCTACACTTGCCACAACTTTCTCAGAAATTGGACACCCCATAAAATAAAGTGCTATTTGAAGCACGGGTCCTAACCCAATTGATACATGTCCAGCTCCTAAGTACTCGAACATTGTTGGTACCATGTTATATCTCGCCCATTCTGCCTCCTTTAACATACAATTCATTACTCGAATCCACTGCATATGTTGTATATCGATTGAGTCACACGCTAAAATTTGAGTTTTATGACAAATGTTTATTTGAATAACTTACGATGTTAACTAAGTGACTTCGAACACATCGACCTTGTTGTTTTTCGGCTTTGGCGGCAAGGTCATTGAGTGTGCCATACATTGCATAGAAGATTATCTCGACTTTTTCGGACTTGAATCCAACCTCTAAGTGATCATCCCACCTGTATTTGTTCTCTTACAATGAGTTTCTTTTCAATTTTTATATGACGTATACGAATTTACGTGAGGCCTTACATACATTAGTCCAATGTGTTGTTCTGATGAAAATTCCGTTATAAAATGCATTGAACATAAAATTTGCAGCGGAATAAAAATTTCTTTGGGGGAAGAAAATAACAATATTCCGTTGCAAAGACAATTTTCTTAAGAAAATAAGTATAAACGTACTTATGAAGCAAATCAATGAGGTTATGTAGTTCCTCAATAGAGCCACCATAGTCAAAGAAATCATCAACAATTGTGACAAAAACCGTGTTTTGCGCCCACGAGATGCGAGCATCTGAGTACTGAGGCTCCGAAAGGATCGCAGCAACGCAAAAAAATCCATAAGCAGTCTTCTGTCTTGCCCACTTCAGTGTGTCCAATTTGTAATGTTTTACCCAGCTGCTCATTTCATAATAATATATGCAAATTACAATATGTTAACTAATGAAATTCTTTCTTTTTTTTCGTTCAAAATTATAAGAAATAATACGACAGAAGTGAACCTGTCAAGATAATCAAGTTCCTGGCGGTGCTTGGCCTGGCACACGTTGAAATCTTGTCTTGCAATTGCCAAGAGATCTCTCTCATCAATATTGAAAGGCCTTTAATGACATTGCAATTTTATTGTTAGTAATTTAAAGCCAATATCATATAATTCAAGGACTTAATTAGCGATGACATATCAATTGATCCTCAAAAATTCAACCAACCCTATGAAACTGAATTACTTAAAATCGAATACGCCCTTCAAAGTCTCTATATGTGGCTCAAACAATGACCAAATTGTTTTTTAAGTATAATTATAAACAAATGGTTAAGTACGTATTTACGCCGCTGAACTTTGTCCAAGTAGTCTAGTACCCCTACAACTTTCAAGTTTCTGTTGACCAATGAACTTATAAAAATAATCAGTTTTTTCTAAACGTCACATGTCGGCTTCTGATTGGAGAGAGAAATTATAAAAACATCTTTAGAAAGTCAAATCAATAAGAAATTGACACGTGACATTCAGGGGCAAATAAGTGCAATTTTACCAAGTTAAGGGCTAAAAGAAAATTTGAAAAGTTTGGAGAGATCGGAGACCATTTGTAAAAGGTTTAGGCGGGTAAATATGCATTCGACCTAATCTGATAGTATATGTAAGAGCAAGTCCAGCCATACTCCTATTTTCTATTCCTCAAACCCCATTTTAGGGATATACAGTATTTTTGCTCCAACCATCTTCCCTATTCTACATTTCCCAATTCAAATTTCCTTTAAAATAATACTAATAATTTATTATTAAACTTAAAAAAAATAACAAAACAAAAACTAAAAATAATAAAAAAAAATATAAAAAATAATATTATTTTAATCTATTCTTCAAAATAGAAAATACATGAATTTCTCATATATAAAAACCCCATTTTAAAAAATACTATACGGGGAACTTTCCCGTTTCGGGGAATTTCCCGAGAATAGTTGGACTTGCTCCATGAATGCTTATGGCAATTAAGACCATGAAATTACCTGTAAGAAGTCTTGAGAAGTGGGATGTGACATGGGGTATAATTAGCAATATAAGATCGGGTTTCAAGTCGATCCAAATTGGCATATGGATAACCCACTGCAAATTTAACCTCTTCACATAAACTCTGGTCCTCAATTAGTCCTTTCACTAATTTCTCTCTCAGAAATTTAGTGGTCCAATCATAAACTCTATCAAGTACTGGCTCATTTTGCAATTTTCTCATTTGTGATGCTTTGTATAATTCAAGGGCTGATTTTGTGTCACTTTCATGATGACCTGGAATTGCTAATGGATGGTCAATGTTTTCTTCCTTGTCAAACTGTACCAAAGACTCTGTACATCCAAATTTTATCCAAATAGTATTAATATATTTGTATAAATTAAAAAATATTTTAGTCAAAATTGGTACTTGATTGACGATCCAATTTATTATATTTAATTTTAATACCTGAAGGAATATCATAGCCGTATTTTCGTAGTAGCCGAAATCCCGTTGCACAAGTTGCAGCATTTAAAAATATTTCTTGGTTGCTTTGTTTCCAGGATCTGCAACAAGCACCCATTAATTAATAATTACAAACAAGATTACATGAAATTATTTGTAAGGGAAATTGATTGTCCTACATCTTAAATTAACTGCTTATTTGTCAAAATTATTAATATAACATGTATTGGTTGACATTTGCTGGCTATATTTAGTTTTATTTTGTTAATTTTACTGTATCTGCTTCGTAAAAGTACATTTTGATCAGTTTAGAAGATATTTTTATAGCTTTCAATGAATAACTGCACTAGCTAAAATAACAATAAAAAACTTTTTTTAGAGCCTTTTGAATTTGTGAAGTTTTAAATTATCTTATATAAAATTAATTTTTATCCGTAAATATATATTATGTTAAAAAAATTAATACAAATAGAGATAATAAAAATACAGGGAGCTACTACCGTATTTCATCACATGTTATAATTATTTACCCGGATCAAACTAAAAACATTTGAAGTTGATAACCCCGATGATAACTAGTTCTCTTAGTTGGCAAGCTAGAGCCGAGTACCATCCAACTTCTTCTTAAAATATCAAGCAAGTTTGTCTCTATTCATACTTTAGAACTTAGAACTTTGAGCTTAGATTGAGTTTATGAAGTCATTTTTAAACTTGGTCACCCACAAATAATCTTTTCTTTTAAATTTTTGTGTACATTAAATAGAAACAAAAATGAAAATTTTTTTTTACATGTGAAATTATAGAAGTCCAATAAGCTATAATATAAGAAATTTAAAAACTTATTATCATATAATGAAACTATATTATTTGCCAGGGTGGGTTAAGGTATTTTGTATGAAAATTAAGCTCAACTCATAAAACTTAAACTTTATCATGCTTGAATTGGGCCAGACTTTATAAAGAATAAGTGTCCAACCCTAATCATGAGTGAAAGGTCAAAAGTCAATTAAAATCTAATGAACAAAAAAATTTTAACATTAGTTGCAATAATGGACTAACAAGTCAATGGATTGTGATAAGTGATTTACTTGAACTGAAAAAAATTTGGGAAAGAAATGAGCCACCTGTATATGTGATCTAGGAGATTTCTTATTTCTTGGTTGCAATGTCTTGCTAATCCAAGCTTTTCCAAACTATCAATTATGGAGATTTTTGTAGTGACATCGAGTGGATAAACGGTAGGAACTGAGACACGAAAAAAGATAAATAATACATCGGATCAAGATAAAACACTTATAAAATAACATAAAACTAACGAATTACGTACCTCCACCATTAGGGAATTGTTTGACTAGAGAATTCAAGTAATTGAGGCAATTATGGTCATGAAGATGAATAGCAGCAGCAGCAGTAGTAGAGGGTGAATTGAATAGTGAACCGTTGCTTCTTTGATATTTAAGTAATTGTTGCCAATCCTCTAATTTGGTCAATCCCTCAGCAAAATAGGCTAAATGGCTTGTATTGTTGCCCCCTTGGAGACTGCACTACTTTAAACTATGTATATTATTATTTAATGAGGTAAAAATTATATTAGGACGGTAAAATACATATGTTGTCCTCTGAATTTGGCTCTAACCTCTCTTGATCACCCTGAACTTTTAAGTGCAACACTTTATCCCCTAAAGCTGGTGAAATTGATACAGTTTGTCCCCCTTAATGTCACGTGTCAACTTCTGATTGGAGGAGAAAAATCAGAAAAATGGGATGTTTGATGAATCAAATCAACCGAAAGCTAACACGTGACATTGGGGGTAAACTGTATAAATTTTACCAACTTCAAGGAGCAAAGTGTTGCAATTGAAAGTTGAAGATGGCCAAGGGCGATTAGAGCCAACTTTAGAGGGCTCCGTATGTATTAGGCTTATTATCAACAATTGAATTAATTAGGTATGCCTTGTAATATTGAGAAGTGGGTTGTGAATAGAAGAAATGTTGAAATCAAGATTGATGCCTAAGGCGGTGGCTTCGTTGATCAAGGCTGGAAAAATGAGATCAAATCCAAGTGGAGATAGTTGACCAGAGTCTGTGGCTGCCCATATGTTTGAGGCTATGTAGTCCAATCCTGTATGCCATGCACATGGATACATTAAATATATTTTTCAAATAAAAGGCAATTTATTGAAATTAGATTGAACTGATCAGTATGATTGAAAAAGTTGGGATATTAAACCGACAAACTTCAGAAATATAAGTTCAGTCTTATCATGACTTCATTATAAAGTAGTGCCGGCCCTAGGGATAAGCATTCGGTGCAATCGTCCAGGACCCATATTTATAAGGGCTCAAAATTTCTTATATATTTTTTTATTTTTAAAGTAAAAATAAAGTTTAGTATAGTATTTTTGTTGAATGCATTTTAATTTCTTTTGTAGTGGACCATAACAAATATAGTAGCATATATTGAAATTTTAATTATTTTTTATAATCATTTGAATTTTTAGTTGTTTTTCATAAATAACTGAGTATAATTAATTATTATTTTAATTTAATACTCAATTATTTATTATATTTTTTTATGTTACACATATTTTTTTATTTGTAGGTCCTAATATATTAGCTCATATACTTTTTTTTTTTTTTCTAAAGGCTCGAACTTGTCAGGCCGACCCTGCCACAAAGTCTTTAAGGTTTGGCTTACAACTGTAAAATAATATAAAATATAATAAGGTTAAAAAATCATTCCTTTGATTTACAAAAGTTTTTTCCTGTGAACGTTCTCTAGGCTTGAAGCCTATAAATAATGTAATTTTTAAATTATTTTTTGGATTGTTCTTTTAACCAGGAGCTTTTTGGAAGGACTGAGGTTCGAAACCCCAAACCTCTATTTACTGTATGGATGTACCATTTGGACTATGTCTAATTGGTTAGTTTTTGGATCATGATGCAATGATACCGAACTAAGGCTCTGTCCACCCATTATTCTATATTCTCTATTCTAAATTCTATTTTTATAGTATTTACTCTATTTATATAATTGCTACAGTAAAATTAACTCCAACCCATTACTCCATTTTTCTACTGCAAAAAAAGATTACTTTCATAAAACCATATTGTATTGTTATTATTTTTTTTGAAAAATACTATATTCGTATTATCATTAAACAAAAATATTCATACTTAAATATTTTTCTTGTTAAATTATATATATGAATTTAAAATAATATAAATAAATATATTAAATGGAATTAATAATTATAAAAAATATATAAAAATTATAAATTATTAAAGAATTTATAAGTAATAAAATTATATAATAATTAATTAGTTAACAAAATTAAAATAATATTAGAATATTTATCTCCAAATATAGATCAATACCGTATGGGTTACTTTGAATTTGGAGTAACCCGTATCCTACTCTATATTTAGAGTAAGGATTTAGAGTAGATTTGGACATCAACCTCACTTCAAATTTGATATTTACTTCAAATATAGAATACCAAAAGACTTGCCCTTATTAACCAAAAAGTTTATAGTTATTACCATTGTGAACAAGCTGAGGGGCCAAATTCCATTTGTGTAGGGCAAGAACAGAGGCAAGAGTAGAAGAGAGAGAATCTTTGATTAGCAAGGGATTATCAGGAAAAACAGACCAAGATCCATCTGGTAGTTGATGTTCCATTGTCCACTTCAGACATTCTGGGAACAAAGGCTCTTCTTGTTTTGCACTAAGGGAAGGTACCATTCCAACCCATGCTGTATCATAACTTGAAATTGTCCCAACTCCAACTACTCCTTTTTCTATTTTCTTTAACATTTCTCCCATTGTCTTTAACACTGTTTTCCCTTTTGTTTCCTGTCACATTTACAACAATTAATGATTTTTTTTCCAATTTTTAGTTCTTGCAAAAATGAAAAGAAAAATGCCTGTAGTTGGCTCTAACCGTCCTTCGCCACCCCAAACTTTCAAATATGACACTTACCCCCCTAAAGTTGGTAAAGTTGGTACAGTTTGTCCCCTCAATGCCACGTGTCAGCTTCTGATTGGAGAGAAAAAAATCTGAAAATTTTCTTCTTTGAAAAGTCAAACCAACCAAAAACTGACATGTGACATTGAGGGGGTATCAGTTTTATCAATTTTAGGAGATAAAGTGTCACAGTTGAAAGTTTGAGGTGGCCAAAGACAGTTAGAGCCAACTTCAAGGGGTCCGTATTAATGGATTGTTTTTCTTACTACTAATGCCTGGGGAAACTTGTCTTTGTCGCTTCTCTGGTGGTTCAAAGTTTGGTCTGCACATATTAACAATTTTATTATCTTCCAAATAGGTATTGTTATTTTAACAATATAGAGAATTCTATTGAGTGGTTAGGGAAACAAAAGAATATATTAGTAGGCAAACACAATAAAAAAAATATACTATCATTCATTAGATGAATTTGGAGTGAGCTGTCAGACTTAGTTTAGATCTTGCTAGAAAATTAAATTAATTATATAAAAAACTATTATTCCATATTGGAGGAACTTAACACATTTTACCGACCGTTTCTCTAAATTTTCAAGGGTTTCCGTTAGCTCCTTTGGTAAAAGTGTACCAATTTCTATCTAAATGCCATGAGTGTTAAGTCCAAATCAAATTTGGAGGCTAATTAACTCAACCAATTTGGAGGCTAATTAATTGCCAATAAATAAGGTGAGAAGATAGTAATTAGTAATTGGCACATTAATTGTCAATTGAAAAGTTAGATGCAACTTTTTATCCCTATAAATAGGCATTCTCATAATCCAAATTCATCCAAGAAAAAACTTGAGTTTTCTTTTGTAGAGCAATTCCTACAAAAAGAGTTTGAGAGAAATTAGGGGAGTGAGTTGAGTAGTTTGGGAAATATTACACTATTTGCGTGTAAGGGTTAATTTTTTTTGGACATTCCAACTTTCTCCTAAAATTATTTTATACCTCAAGTTTGGGTATACTTGAGAGAGGCTTTATTGTTGTATTTCCATTATTTATTAGTGGAGTTATTTTTGCCGCCCCGTGGTTTTTCCCTTTTAAAGGATTTCCACGTAAATCTTTGTGTTTCTTTATTGCTCTATTTATTTTTATACTCGTTGTTGCAACATCTACTTTAGTTAATACATATCACCTTGCTACCGAATTGATATACGGGACCCAACAACGAGTTTGTTTGATTTTTTGAAAAATCTAACCAACTGAAAGCTAACAAGTGACATTTAGACGGCAATTTAGTGCACTTTTACGAAGTTCAAAGGCAATGAGGAACAATTAAGATTAGAGTGGCAATAACATGAAGTCTCAAATACAATTGGCAACGCAGGCTGAGCAAGTTAGAGGAGAACAATGTTTGAATCTCACTAAATACACTTGTTGGGAGGGTGAGGAGCTTTAACTGTAACTAAGCCCCAAATAAAATTATCTCAATAAAGATACTTATAAATAACAAAAAAAAAATTCGGGGCATTCGGCATTTTATCTTTTGAGAAAGAGCACTAGTGCACGAGAATAAAAACAAATTACAAAACTACAAAACAACTGTTCCTGAAACAAAGGTGATACCAAGGAAGATTGTACATTTAGACCTTTCTGTAATCAAAATATTTTTGGAAAAAAAAAAAGAAAAAAATTAATGATAAAGTGATCAAACTCATCTTTTTGATAGCTTATATAATCTAAAATTAAAGGAAAGTAAATTATAGTTGTTTGAAAGAAAAACTGTATAACATAGATTTATTTTTAGACAGAAGATTGCAATTGGTATGTGTTAATTATGGGATTGCTCAAAGTTTCTTACTGAAACAGAAGAAATTAAAACACCACAACTAAGATTTAGACTCTGAATTAAGTTAATAATTAGCTTAAGTAAATAAAAAAGTAATTTAAAAAAAACATAAAAGATTACCGGTTATGGCGAGAGAAGAAGCGGAGAGCATCATTTTATTTTTGATAGAATAAAAACAAGAAACAGAATTCTATTTCATGCTTGGTTTCCAATACATATATTTATATATACATGCAAATTCAGATATTAATTTATTATATTTGCCGCCATGTATTTTATTTTATTACTTTCTCCGGCCGCCAACTTTGTTTAATTAAGTTTCTTAGGATCTATCTACGACTACTTGATTTATTCCATGCAATTTTATAATCAAACACAAATCCAAATCCAACGCCTTCGCTATTTACGTGTAGTTATAAATTTAAATTAAAAGAAATTCAATTTAAAAAATTATAGTCTAAAAAAATAGATTCCGAGTCCAACACATTTAAGCTTTGTATTGTATCTCAATGAGGTAATCTTTTCCTCTTTAAATACATTAAAAATGAGTTAGGTCTGTTTATATGGTATCCGAAAAGAAAAAAAACTTGAAAATTTAGTAACTTAAGACCTCAAATGAGACAAGTCAAGAAATATATAGTAAGTTAAATGAACGAAGCTCAATTGAACCCAATAGAGGGTTTGGTGGTATTAAATCAAATAAACAAGATTAAAGAGTAACATATAATTTGTATAGATTGAGTTTAAACATAAGTAAATTGTTTTTTTTTGGTTCAACCTCCATATATGCTCCATTTTTTATTCGGTCCAATACTGTTGAGGTTCATTGGTTGTCTATATAGTATCAGATCGAGTCTGGTTATAATTGTGTCACACGTTCATATTTACTATAAGCTCCATATATATTTGGGCATAATAGGGTGTATTAGATGTCCCACATCGGTTGACACCTGAGTTCTGTAGCTCCTTTTACATGCGAGATCAATCTATCTTTTGAGTTATTTTTTTAAAGAGAGCTAGAATTTAATTTACATTTATAATCCAACTAGTTAACATAGAAGATAAAAAAAATCATGGATCAAGGTTTTCCCTTTAAAGATGTCCTGGTCTTAAGCCTTTTATAATTTTTTTTGTTGCTGCTGATGATAATTTTACCGAAATAACTAATTAGGAGCTCAATTGGTACACCACTCAATGTTAGTGGTGGGAGGTCCTAAGTTCAATACAGCTTTTCAAAAATAATTCTTCAAAAATATTTTCACCGAAACAACTAAGCTCAATTGTTTGATAACCGTAACCAAACATTCATAAATATCATTTGAATAAAATAGATAAATGTTGAAAAAGTTACTAAAAACCAAATTTTGTAGCCATCTGCCTAAACAATTCCAACTTGTACTATTATATTGTGAGTTGCCACATATGGTCAAAGTTGGCATGAAACCCATAGAGGTATATAATTCAAACTACTAGCAATTTTTCAAATTAAAATTTCCACATAGAGATCTGCATTACAACTCTGTCTCCAGTCAACTATTCATTTTTTCCAAATTGGAATATTTTTATTTAGCTTCCTTGGTCGGGGATTTTATACTATACTTCCGGCGCATTACTTTCTACTTCCTGAATGGATGACAAGTGTCTTAAAAATAAATAAAATAATAAAATATAAGAGTATAAAGTAATTTTGGACACTTGTCATCCATCCAAAACGTATGGAGTAATAATCCGGAAGCATGGTATAAAATCTCCTTATTAACTTAAATCAATTTTTTTCCTCCTTTGCTACCTGCTTAAAAAATTAGTTTAAAGGGTTATTAAAAAAATCTGAATAATCAGATAGTCACTATTAATAAAAGGAATATATTTTGACTTGATATGTTAATTTTGTTGGCAATGAACAAGGGCTAGTTTGATATTGTTTATTAAGTTGCTGTTAAAATAAATTATTTTTATAAATTTTAAATAGAATTATATATTTTAACTTTAAACAACACATTTTAGTCATTCATACTAATTAATTAGAAACTGTCTGATTTTTTTTTTCAAAATCAAATTTATTGCTTATAGAAAGAACTTTAAAATAAAACTTTCAATATAATCAATTTGAAAAAGTAACCCCAAACTGTCCTCACTTTGTCCAAAATTTTAATAATTAATTTTTCCATGTTATTAGCAGATATATTGTGTAAATACAAATAAACAAAAAACTATTTCATTCATAATCCAGTACGTTTCGAATCCATTAGAAATATGCACTCAACCGCCTGAGTAAAATTTCACACAAAACTACTTTCTTCCATAATAGTATAATTTTTTTTTCACTTACTACAATTTTATATCCTCTCCTTTCATCTCTTTTTCTTTTATATGGAAGAAAATAATTAGTAGCTAATCTCTACAGAAATAATCAGCCGAACTATATATTTATCTATCACAGTTTCATACTTTTTTTGTAACTACAAATATGAAACTAAAATAGAGAACATAAATGAGCACACTTTTGAATCTTTGGACATAAATAAATTAACAAACAAAACATTTATAGAGGATTTTTCAGACAGATTTTGAACAACATATTCAACTGTTCAAACTAGGAAGAAACAGATTATAGACAGTGAAAAGGAAAAATAAACATTGAAATTGTAAAATAGGGAGAATTATTTGAATTCTCAATGACTGCATATGCACATTGTGCTTTTGTCAATTGGATTTCACCTAACATAATTATATAACTTGGAACCTACCAGGCTCAATCTTGAATGTAAAGAAGATAAAATACAGATTCACGTAATAAACTCAGTTCCAATAAAGCAAACTACTAAAGCGATTCACATTTGATAGCTTCAAAAAGCATCTGCCAACACGATACATAGCGCCATTGAACGAACAAATAATCTACTCGCCTAAATAAAGAAAGAAAGGTAGTCTCACAACCAGACTCAATCACAGGGGTGAAGGCCATCGATCGTCTACTTATATAAATAGGAAAACTCAACATTAGCAAGCAAAGAGCTTCTGCACAAAATGGAGAAGCCTGCATATACATTTCTCTCAAGCTTCACTAAAAAACCAAGCCACAAGAATACCTGACAACAACCAAACATCAAGATTCAAGACCACCATGAAAGAAAGGTCCGATGCATCATTAGCTACCTAAACTTGTCCACAAAAACCCGTTGCCTCCCTCAACTTTCAAAGTGAGGCCGTAGCTCCCTCAACTATCAAAAGTGCACCACTTTGCTCCCTGAATGCCACGTGTCAGCTTCCGGTTGGTTTGACTTTTCAATCAAAAGCTGACACGTAAGCGGTGCACTTTTTGAAAGTTGAGAGAGCTACGGGGTCACTTCGAAAGTTCAGGGAGGCAGCGGGTTTTAGGGACAAGTTCAGGTAGCTAATGATGCATTAAGCCTAAACGAAATGTGCAACTATATATTAAAGAGATTATAATTCTCTAAAGTTCATACCGCACGTTTAAACGAGAAACCATCACCCGTCAAGCCACAATTATATTCCCACATTGACTGCAGCATGAGCAGGTGTTTTCTTCAGTATAACTGCAACAAGAGATACAGAGAAATGGCCTGAAAACCCGGCAAATAGATAGAAAGCGATTTCAAGTAATCATGAACTTAATGTTTAATGGGAAAAAAATATATTTTATAAGTAATTACCTAAAATATTTTGGCGCATAATGCAGCCCAAAGAACTCCAGAAAATGAGCTGGAGAACATCAGAGGGCCTTCAGCATAAATCATCGCTAAGATTTTTGCAGCAGTCAAATGAGACAAAGAACTTGACTGAGCAGATTTTTAACCTTTATCTGCTTATTCCAACATGATCCGATTTTATTTAAGCGCTTGTACTTGGCTGCTTAAAATCCATCTCTGAGTATCTGCATGATGGGATAAGGAAGCTATTTAAAAACCGAATATAACTTGTAAATATAGAGAAAAGGAAAGGAAGCACAATAAATTTACACTTGCCTACGAGGCTTTTGTCGTTGCCCAAACTCATCATTCACAAGCTCTGCAGAGATAACAAGGTAGCTCTCTTATAAGAGCAGAATAAGAAAGAGATAGACAGTTTGAAAAACGAGATTCAAGTACAATGAAGTAAATGATAAAGCTGTGAATACCAGGTCTTTGGGAAGGTTTCCACTCGTCACTGGACTTGTTAGTAATGTTCTCCTTGCTGCAAAATGTACAAGTTGGTAAAAATAGAAACAATGATATGCCAATACAAGTTAGCGATGCTGCGATAGAAAATAGGCTTTCCATACATCAGTTAGAAGCAATTGGGAGATATTGAAATTCCCCAATATCAAATCAGCGGCCAGTTAGTACACCTAGAAAACGATCTTATTATAGCTAAAAGAAAGTTTAAAAAAAAAGCACAGCTGGAAGATCGAAGGCTATCATCTGGATTGAGAGTGTAAACGCTAGCCTACTAATAATCCATAAGCGAAACACAACACAAAATAACAAATTTACTGAACCCACAAACCACAAATGGAAACATAAGCATTACGCGCCTAAAAAAATGGATTCACACACATCTGACATATCTCGAATCAGGACCATGATCAGGGAGAGTGTAAGAATATTAATAACCAAGAAAGGAAAATGATAGGTAAACAACCTTGAAGAACCCACAGAAGATGTTTGTCCAGATGGACGAGGCTGATATGAACCATCCATAGCAATATAAGGAGGACAATAAGAAGCCCCTAAAGCGCCTGCAGCACCAGCTAAAACTGGCAGCCTAAACATCACAATCATAAACATCAACATTAGCGATCAGATTAAAAATTCAAAATCACCATAAGATAAGAAAAAAATGTAGTTAAAGAACAACTTCATCAGCCATCCACTTTTAGATGCTAGCCACATACAAAAAGTGGAGAGATGGATAAGCAATTAGCTCGATACTAGTTCAAAGGAATGACATCTACAAAGATATGAGGCTGAATCAAAGCATGATCACACAGGTAGCATCAACTGATTACTTAATTGAATAAATCAAAACTATAATCTTCATAAATGAAAGGACAATTAAGCATACCATGTCATTTCAGAATTTCCTAAACCAAGCTGAGGCTGAGCTACATATCCAGGAAATGCCATGCCAACAGTAGGAACTCCAAGACCACCTGGATGCTGGCCCCCAAATTGCATAACTGATATCCAAGAACCATGATAAGAAACGACCCAAAGGACAAATGTACATGTAATGTTAAATCTTTTCTAGGAAATATATGGGAAATCTATTTCCATCTACAGTAGTAGCGAAAATATTTGTTACTCCAAAGTGGTATTAATTTGATTAGAAAACCCCTACCTGGCAAGAAAGCTGGAGCTCTGGGGAAATTTTGATCACCATGACTGACAGCTATGTTCCCTGTAGCTCCCATAACCTGAGCACCACCATACACAAAAGAACCCCTCCCACTTCCTTTTCCCTTTGCAGCCAATGCACCTCTAGATTTACCAGATTCTGAACTAGTCTCTACATCTGTAGCTTCATAAGAATTTACAGACACAGAAGTTTTTGGCGGCGAAGAAGCTAGAGATCCACTCCCAGAGCGCTGGCCCAATTGCTGGGCAGATGGTTGAACAGAAGACTGGACACGATGATGAGGAAGATTACGCTGACCAGGATGGGGCTGAGATGCAGATGAGACTCTGTTGGATTGATTTTGCATAGCAGTTGACTGATAAGACATATGTGCTGCAACAGAAGGACCCCTTCCTTGAGTCCTAGACTGAGAGCTTTGCATTGTATTGACCAATGAAGGTCCAGATGATGGCATATGCATATTGTTCAACTTCCCAGCATTTGAACTAACAGAATCATCAATGTAAAGCTTGTCAATGCCAACGGAATCAGCAATAGCCTTCCCCCGCATCGTTCCACCTGTTCGCTGCATAGAGAAACTTTCGTCCACAGCAGCAGCACGAAGGTTCCTACTTGTACTTCCAGTTTGTGCTTCCCTCTTCTGAGACAAAGTGACGTCTTTATTAGAAGCCCCAGAAGGATAAAAAGGAGGAGAAGCAGAACTCAGGCTGGAATTCTTTCTAGCAGGAGGCACTTGATCAGCTTCTGTATTTGACGCAGGTGCATATACTCTACCTGAACTACCATGTGAAGTTCTATCAAATGACTTCTCAGGCTGTTTGTGTTGTGTTGGAGGTGCCTGGTCACTTCTCTTCCATCGGTTTTCATACTTTCTAGGCCCCCTGCCTCTCACGCTTTTTGGTGCTGGTGCCTGGTTTGCATTATCATTGATAAATGATTTACCCTTGGTCCTAGCATATCCACGTTCCGGACCTTGATTTTTCCCACCACGGCCTTGATATTGTCCTTTAGGACCCCGCCTTCCCTGAAATTAATTTTTGAGCATTAATTAAGGAAACATTGAACAGAGGAACAGGAAAAGAAGTGAACATTGTAATGAAGTAAGCTGTGGGTAGCAATGAAGCATGGACACTCCAAAACATGGAGTGTCCCCGTGTCGGACACGTATCGGACACCGACACTCGTCGGACACTCCAAATTTCAAACGGACACTCCACGTAAGATGGACACTTCCCAGACACTATGGGGACACACCTCAGACACACCGCGGAGTGATTCTCCTTTGTGGAAATATGTGACAAAAATTAAAAAAAAACGTAGTAGGGGTGGGACAACATGGAATTTAAATGCAACAATGTGGGCAAGAGGAGTAAGGGTCATGCACTAGAGTTAAAGCACTTTTGTTGCACATAGTTGGTAAAGGTATTGACATGTGCACATGACATGACATAGCAACTATTTTTTATTTGCTTTTTTGTTGTTTTGTAATTTATCAAATGACTATGGATGATATGGATTTTATTATATATGAATATTTATGTTTGACATTATTTTAGTTGCCGTGTCCAAATGCATATTTTTTCCAAATTGCCATGTCCACGTGTCCATGTCGGACACTCGGGGCGTGTCTGTGCAACCTAGGTGGGTAGAGAATTTCACACCTGTTCATAAGGCCTGTCGTGCAAATTCATCTCCTCAAACTTGTCATGTCCCCATTTCTTCTCATCTTTGGACTCCCACAGCTTTCTCCCTCCGTAAGTTTTCCTAAGCCATTGGTGGTTTTTAAATAAATCTGATAAGAAATAACTAAATACAAGAAAACCACAGCAGCTGGTTACTTTTAAAAAGCAATTTTACCAAAAAAAACAAAAAGGAGCACAGCACAAGAACACAGCATGAACAAACTTCCTGATCAGATAATGACATATAAACATGTAGAAGAAAACAACAAATTCATCTACTGATTGTTTCCAGTTTTCCAGCCCATTAACAAGTTTTAAGATATAGCTATGTATCAAAATATGGTCATTCTTGACCATAAGGAACGCCAAAATTTGATTCAAGAGAAGTCATGACAACCGCAGAGGTCGAAACGATATGGCTCTGCATATAAGCATGTCAGTATCAGTACCCAGTCTAATGTAAATAAGAGCACTGTATCAGAAATAACCAGGAATTCAGGGTGAAAAACAACTTAATGTCATAACGTCACCTTGCAAATAAAAAAGAAAAATCTAAGACCATATTTATAGGTCCT
The DNA here is from genome assembly GCA_947683365.1 of Euphorbia pulcherrima. NCBI lineage: Eukaryota > Viridiplantae > Streptophyta > Magnoliopsida > Malpighiales > Euphorbiaceae > Euphorbia > Euphorbia pulcherrima. The sequence continues at coordinate 16,093,017 of CANTUS010000016.1, forward strand.
CAATTCAGCTATTAAACTGAAGTTTAGACATGGTGCTTAATACAGATATAGAAGTGAAAGCCCAACTGGAATAATAACAATAAGTAATGAGGCACTAAAAATTCTCTCTTTACATCTTAATAAGACTTAATTAAAAAGCCATACGCCACAAAAAAAAATATAGAACGCGTATGCATTCCTTTTCCACACTCTAGAAAGAAAATTTGGTCAAAATACACAACATAGAATATGAGATTATACAAAGATAGAATATGAGATTATACAAAGAGAACAACCCAATTTATTCCAAGTTAATCCTACCAGCAATAACTTTTCCATGGGATTAAAACTTACGCCTACAATGTAAATAAATATTTATAAAAATTACAACCACCATATTTATACAATGTAAGAAACCTCAAGACTGTAAACAAGTTCACTAAACTACCACAAACCAATTGAAGTTTGATAAGAAAAAAATCCCAAATAACAGCACAACAAACTTCTACTAACATAAAAATGTATAAGTTAAGGCAGTAATACCTGTTTCGACCACCAGCATTGTCTCTAAAACGATCATCATGCATATAGAACGCCCCAGCAGTGGGAACTGCAAACGGTTCAATCTCCTTTTTCCCTTCTTCATCCTCCTCTTCCCCATCCCCCAAATTATCATCCACATCTTTCCCATCTACTCCGTCCTCCGCTTTTACTTCCTCCTCCTTCAGATCCACCCCACCACCAATTCCTCTCTCCTTATTCCTTTCTATCTCTCCCACAAACCCATGACTACCATTCTCTACCTCCTCATAATCTTCATAAACTCCATCCTCTTCTTCATCTTCATAAACCTCGTCTAATTCTTCATCTTCATCACCATAATCTGCAACCCCACCCTGTCCATCAGACTCGTCTGAGTGAACAGACGCCCTGTGATCCGTTCTAGGTTTCTCCTCCGCCTCACTTTCCTCATCGTCACTTGCCGCTTCGCGCCTCCTCATTCCTAAAAGGCGATTTTCCTCTTCTGGATCACTCTCATATTCGACATCTTCCTGCCCCGCCTTAGCCATTGAAACAAAACCCAAACGGCTTTTTGGATAAGAAAAAAGGAAAATTCACCCTAAAACCTCAACGAATTTCACTTTCGTGCAAATTGTATCAATCACTAGTCGCTATAAACGAGCAAAAACCTTAACAAATAACAAAAGCCCCAAAACCCTAACTTTCTGAAAAACCTAAGTAAGAAAATAAGGTCAACCAAAACAAACAAAACCCTAAAATTCCAAATTCCCGGATCGACAAAACGCCAATTCGAGATAATGAGATGAAACCGAAACCCAAAAATCCAAAAATGGGGATCCAATTAAACCGATTTCTGGAAACCCTAGATTTTCATAGGCGGATAGAGAGAGAAATAAAGAACAGATTTAGGCAGAAGACGTTTTCAAAGAAGAGGCAAAAGTGACGCCTATTCCAGTTAAGATTGGGGGTAATAGAGGAATTTACTAGTTATATTGAGGGTATTTTAGGATATTAATTAAATGGTGTCAGATTTTGATTGGTGAAGTAGGATACTTGAATGTGAATAAGGAAAGTTGATTTGAACACGTAAGACTTGTAGAGTCACATATAGACTCTGTAAGGTTATGTTGCTAAAGTGACTCACTGGAATCTTACTGTATCACAACCACCACTAGGGTACGCCACGTTGCCGTTGCAAAAATATTAGGTCCATCCCTGTCACTGCTGCACTCCAGTGTGCAACAAGCCAACATCCACCTCTACAAGCTTTATTTGCTTCAGTTTTCATTACGTTTCTTTTTTACAGTGATGAAGAAACGAGACCGGAACAGTTTACAGTTTTGATAGTTTAGTTGTAATTTAATTAGATTTAACCAATGTTCAATTATGATTCAACTGTTGTGTTATCGGTTGAATCGGTCGGTTTAATTTGATTGTAATAACATTAGTTTTTTAAATGAGAATTTATTTTTTTTTACTTATCTGAGTTATCGGAGCTTTACTCCGACTACATCCAAATTTGACCCGGGTCGCGTACCTGGCTATGATGGGTGAGTTTTCCAATAAGAATTTTTTGCTTTCACTAGGACTCTAACTCAAAAACTTGCTTAAGTGATATCAAGCCGCTTACCACCTGGACTTGTCCCTTATTAGTTTTTTAATGAGAATTTGTGATTGATGTTGAGATGTTTTCTATGTAAGTTCTTTATTTGAAAACATAAAAAAAATTATTTATTAGACTTATAATAATAATAAATAATTAAAAAAATCGCATTTCTCTTCATCCGTGTGTGGACTCAAACATATGATCCCTGGAATCACAGTTTTAAAGTTCAACCAATAGAATAAGCTTTTGCCACTATCGAAGTTCCTTTTATAATATATGAGTTTATCATTTTAGAAAATATAAAAAAAACAATTAATATTATGTGCTTTAACAGTGGCGGATCCAGAAATTCTTTACGATGATGTCCATATATATATATATATATATATATCATAAAATGATGAAAATTTACTATTAAATTATAAATTCAGAAAATTGTAAACGAAAAAACACAGTTGTAAGTGAATTTTTATAGATATATATAAGTATTTATTAAATAAATATTTTTTTTAAAATAAACGAGTAATTTTAGTACAATTATGGGGTCCAAATGTATTTTTTAATTGAATTCAAATGCACTATATACATAAATTAATACCACTATTTAAAAATGTGGGATCCAAAGACCCCACACCTCAACATGTGGCTTTGCCACTATGCATTAAGAATACATCCTAATCGTATAAATTAAAATATTTATGTGGCAAAGGTCTTAGTCTAGTGGTTGAACCTAAAGTTGTGATCTTAACAGACACAGGTTTGAGTTCATATTCAGATGGAATGGATGAGGTTTTTCTTTATTATAGTGTAAGTCCAATGAGTCAATTTTTTTAAAAAAGAATTAAAATATTTACCAATTATATCTATATTTTATTCTATTTTTTATAAGATACAATATAGCATTTTTAATTGTTTTAAGGGATTAAAATTTAATTTAAAAAAATGTATTTAGTTATTTAATGTATTGTATAAATTTATTTGACTATATTACATATATAAAAAAATATTAATTAATTAAAATTTATATATAAAGAAATGATATTTAAAGTTTTTTAAAATATAACATTTAAAAATTATCATAAAAAATTATATTGAATGTATATTAGTGTTTCATATATTATATGCGTTGAAAATTCATAACTTTACAAATTAATTCAATAAATGTGTAATTTCAATTTTTTAAAATATTTGGGTAATTGTGTTTATATTAAATAGAAATAAAAATCTCCACTCACCTCGAACGTAGTTTGAACTAGTGACCTATAAAAGCTACATATTCAGTTTTAACCATTAGACTAAGACTTCGCCACAAATGTGTAATTTTCATACAATGTGTAAATTTCATATAATTCATAAAATATGGTTTGATCCAAACTAATTAATTCGGTTTAATAAAAATTAATGACCCCTCCCTTCACCTTGTATTTTATTTTTGTTTGAAGTATAAACATAAAATATTTTTAATTATTGGTGTAGTATAACTTATATTGTATATTTGATACCAGCATATTAATTTCTTTTAATATATTTTAAGAAATTATTGGTGGCCACCACCTTATTAGAAAATAATTAACAAGTACGAAGTTCTAGGTTCAAGCCCCACAATTAATAAGTTTGGCAAAAAATGCCACCTTATTACTAAAAGAAAAAGAAAATTAAGCTCCACCACTAATTTAATCATGTTAAACCTTAATTAGATCTCCCTCACTCTTCACTAGTTATCTGTCCGGTTTGTAAACCATGATATTTTCTACAAAAGTTATTTTTTTACTGAAGAATATAGTCTATCAAATCAAATCAGAACTAATAACAACTCTAATCAAGGGTGTACAAATCCCCCTACATGTCGAAGAATCAGCTACTCTAACTAACAATTGTGCAGCATGATCCGCAGACCGATTAACATAGACATTCAAAAACTACTTTAAACATATTACCGAAGTTAAAACACCGGACGGAAACAACCAGCACAAACAAACGGAACTTGCTTTTACACAAGACAAACAAGTCATATGGCAAGACAAACTTTAAAAAAAACGTTGCAATCTATATTTTCATAATCTCAACTAACGTTTTTTATCCACAACCATAAGATTTTCTGCGTACGTCACGACATCAACCATTGCTGCAGAAAGATCATGCAAATATCTTGTCTAACTTTATAACCACCCTCAACATTAGAAAATACACGGTGTTTGTTGAAAACAAGGGGCAGGAAAAAAAGAATAGGAGAGGGATAGAAAATCCTCTGATTTAACACTGAAAGGTTATAGAGTCTTATAAATGGATCTGAAAAGAACTAATTTGGATTTGAAAATCATGAAAAAGAAAAGTAGAAGTGTGAGCAAGTGTTGTATTTTAGCATATAATTAAAATCAACAGATTTTCCTTACCAAAAGAAATTGTAAAAACCAGTAAATTAACAATAAAGAACAATTAAAACTTTAGCTTATATTTCAAGTGGAGTTAGGAAGAATTGCCATAAACAAACCTTGGAGCTTGAAAACCAAAAGAGGTATAGAATAGGTATGAAGAAAGGTATAGAAGTAATGTTGATACTAATGATGGTATTATTTTCAAGAACCAAAAAGGCACAGGCAGGTTTCGCTACATGTTTCGCTTCATGTTTTCTACCGTGTATCATCGACATGGATAAAGATTATCTTATTGATCGCAAGAAAATAATTCCATGTCTCGCCAAATGCACCAAAAAATGTATTTTTGTGCCTGAACCTCATACTTCTCTTACTCCTCAACAATACTATAGTAACTATGGTTGCACATTAGCTAATTGCACCAATGATCAAACCGGACAAGGTATAATATTTCAATTCTAATATACATGATCGATTTGTTTGAAGCACATGTACTTACGAATCGGTTTTTTGATATTGTGGCAGATGCGTAAAAAATGGATCTGTGTGTGGAAAACTGTTCGAAAAACATTTGCAAAGATGGTTGATGATAGCTTGGTAGCTGTAAACATAGTTTCTGGAAGTAGTTTTTCGATTGAGAGAATGAAGCATGAAATGAAAGTTATTTAAATGCTCTTATATGAAAAAGTTAAAAGTTTGATTGCTAAGTATTAATAGACATACCTATATTTTCATAAGTTCATTTAGTCACATAACTCGTAGATTGTTGGTTTGAACAATATATACAAAATGATTTCATGTAGTTTGTGTTAATTATACCTATATTATCATAAAGAATGCTATTTATACAAAAATAATAATATATGTTTGTATAAGCCTCATTTCATTTTATTGGAAGAGCCATGAATAAGGCGCCCTATCTATCCTAATTTTAGTTCAATGTACAACTTTATCCATCTCTAACTTTAGAGAATCCTAATCCGTTCAACATGTTATGAATCTTGAGCTTAACTAATCTGCAAGATGAACACGAGTTTGAGGAGCTAGTGTTAGAAAAGGAAAGGAAAGGAAAGAAGAAAAGAATTTGAAATCAAATATTTAAATCATCATTTCTCATTCACCACCTTGATTATAGGAAACTGCTATGAAAATAAAAATACGTCTATTTATTCTATTTCCTTTTGTAAAGATTTATTTCCTTATACATGTTCATTTTATCTCCTATATAAGGAGGCATAAACACAATACAATTAATCAAATACAAAATAACTCCATCCCTTTGTCTTTCTTCTCAAATGTGATTTCTAAAGTTAATCAGAGTTGCCTTCTTTGAGGAGCTCTAAGTGTATGTTCGTAGGTTAATTTTCCTTCTTTATTCAAATTTCAACATGGTATCAGAGTAGAAGAAGGTCTGATAGCCAATGATCCTAGGTTCATGATTAAAGTCCTAGTGGAGTTTGGGCTAGCGGAGAAGACTAGACCCCGTTTATGACCTTGAGCCTCAGAGGAGATAGGCCAAGGAGTGTTTGGCAAGTGGCAGCTGGTCTAGGCCTAATTGCACTTGAGGGGGAGTGTTGGAGATGTGAGGTTGTTATCCCACATTGAAAATATAAAGGAATTGTGAGTGGTATATAAGTGGAGTAGATTGGACTTTAACATAAGCCAATTGGTTTTGTGTTAGATGGGCTCAACCTTACTTATATGCTCACTCATCCTATCGAGCCCAACACTCTCGAGGCTCATGGATTATTCTACATGGTATCAGAGCAGGTTCTCAATTCCTAAAAAAAACAAAAGATAAAATAGATAGAGAAAAACAAAAATAAAGAAAAAGAAAAAAAAAGCAGCTGAATGTTGTGAGTTTTGGTTTGAGGGAGGAATCTTGGTTAAGCAAATCAAATACCACAATGGAAGTTTAAGGTGACAATACCTTGAATAGACAAGCTTAAATCAGGTTTGAGAAACCTGTTAAAACACAAAAAAGAAGATAAAGAGTATAAGCAAGTCGGTTCTGAGCCGAAAAGAAGGGCGGTGAGGAAGCAAAAAAATTAACAAATAATTCGAGCCGAAAAGGAGGACGATGCGGAAGTTTGCAAATGAATGATTTTCCCATAAAACTATTGGAGCCGAAATGCTCCAAAACTACAAAAGGAGCCGAAATACTCTAAAACTACAAATGGAGCCGCAATGCTCTAAAACTATGATTAGAGCCGAAACGCTTAAACTATCAGAGCTGAAGCGCTTTGGAGTCGAAGTGCTCTAAAAATACAAATGGAGCTAAGACGCTCTAAAACTATCAGAAGCGCAATCTTCTAAAACTATGATGATGGGAGACGAAATCCTCTAAAACTATGACAATCAAATCCACAGTTTCCTCTTCAAGCAACGGAACGTGGCTATTAGAAACCATCAGTGAAAATGTAGATCTTCAATTATGTTCTTTTAAGCAAGCTGAGCATTGAAAATCCAAGCATTCAACTTGAGGGGGAGTGTTAGAAAAGGAAATGAAAATGAAGGAAAGAAGAAAAGAAGAAAAGAATTTGAAATCAAATCTTCAAATCATTATTTCCCATTCACCACCTTGATTCTAGAAAACTGCTATGGAAACAAATATACGTCTATTTATACTATTTCCTTTTGTAAAGATTTATTTCCTTATACCATATTCATTTTATCTCCTATATAAGGAGGCCTTATAAATACAATAAAATCAATCAAATACAAAATCAACTCCCTCCCTTTGTCTTTCTTCTCCAATGTGATTTCTAAAGTTAATCAGAGTTGCCTTCTTTGAGGAGCTCTGAGTTTATGTTAGTAGGTTTATTTTCCTTCTCTATTCAAATTTCAACAGATAGGCCTAAGTTAGAGCGTTTCATGAAGAAAATAAGTACGAAAAACAGAGAGAAATTTGTCACCTCTCATTGTTTGGTTGTGTTCTTTATATGTTATAGAGATGATGATGATGTGGCATAACGGTCTATACAAATGCCCTTTACTTATTGGGCTTAGTTTGGCTAAATTTGGCAACTGCCCTTTACTTGTGGTTGATATAAGGTTACAAGCTTTAAAGGCCTCTATGCATTTATTATCGATAGTTATGAATTACAATGAATTGAATGTTTAACTAGTTTTTTGTTAGAGAATGTTAAACTAGTTAACAAATATAAACCAATTGGGTGTAGCTCAATTGGTACACCTCTCAAAAAAGTTAAAGTAGAGGTAAGAGGTTCGAGGTTCAATATCCAACCTCTTCAAAATTCATATATTTCAAAAAAAAAGTTAACAAACATAAAAAAAAGAAGAGCTCACTCTCATCTTAATTCATTCTATGTTGGCTGGGGCCGTCGCATCTTTTTCTTAACCTTAAGTAAAATATATATTAAGTGTGGCAAAGGCTTGTTCTAGTGGTTGAGCTATGAAGCTATGATTCTAGAGGTCGCAGGTTCGAATCCACACTAGAGCGGGGTGGGATAAGGTTTTCCTTTGTTATTATTGTAAGCTCATATGAGGCAATTTTTTTTAAAAAAAATAAATTTTATATTAAATTTTATTTTTTTAAAAAAAATTAAAATTTTTATTAAGAGAATGTGGTGAATGTATTAGTCTAATAGTTAAAACAGAACTTATAACATTTAGAGCTTTTAGGTTTGAACTACATATGAAATTACTGGAGGTGTGTGGGTTAATTAACTTTTGTTTAGGTTCAATTTACACCATTTGTATATCACTCATAAGCCTTATTTATTTCCCATGTGAGATAACTCACACATCTCTAGCAGGAATGAGCAAGCATTTTTCATTATATATTTGCAATGCACAAACTTTTAAAAAATATATATTAAGAAAATGAAAAGTGTTAATATATACATGAGCGGAGGGGGACTGGCCAATTCGCCACTAATTGTTTGAAAAAAAACTCCAATAAATAGGATTTTATGGGGTCCTCAACCCTTGATTTCAGTACATTCGGTGCATTGCTCCTTCTTCCCTTATCATTTATATAGGGAGGAGGGAGTAATGCATCGGCATGATTTAATTTCTCGTGTTTGTGACCCTTATATTGAAGTTGTATTAATTCAGAACACTAAATTAGGAGGAAATCTTTGAACAAAAATGTGGATTTTCGACAAGATGGCATAGAAATAACAAAGACAAAAAATATGAAAAGCGTATGAACAAAATTACTACCGAACAAATAAGAGGATTTATGTTTGATTATAATGTCCAAAAAATTAGCTTTATATTACAAGGATAAAGGGAAATTTTCCTACACGCACGTAACTTTGTTTTTTTTTAATAAAGAATATTTCCTACTTGTGCTTATATTATTGAAACATCAAATGTTATCGAAATCGGATTAGACATTAAGCCGGTGAAATTAATGATACATAGTTATATTGAATTAGCTGGATTCGGTTGTGGTTCAACGGATTATTTATTTTAATATAAATACTTAAAAAATATTTTTTTTATCAGATACACCATGCAAAGAAAATATACAACATGTCAACATGTTAGTTTATGAAGTTACAAACTTAACATTCATATACTATCCTTATTACTTTATTAGAAAGAAACTGTATGAAAATAAGTTAAGAAAAAACAAAAAAAAACATACATAATTAATTCGTAAAACCAAGTTATAAATGATTGTTTTGTTAAAACCGGCCAAAACGCTTGTTTTTATCTATCAGACCAAACTTATATATAGTTCTTAATTTTCTACTCAAATTAATTGATCCGATATGATTTTAATAACATTGTTATGAACTTATATTTTAATGCTTTTCCCTAAAAAAATCTCCCCCCTTATTTATTTTCCCTTCTTTTCTTCAATGAGTCTTCCCTTTGTTGAGTTTTTTTAATCATAAATCGAATTTAGCTCACAAAATCGTCAATTTTTTTTATTTGTGATTTTTCTTTTTTCATTTTTTTATATATTCAAAGCTATATTCATATTGGTATAGTTTTTTTAACAAATATTTATTTTCTCACGCTTATACCATAAGTGGGATATAAAATATGTAATGTGCGTTATATACCGCTCTTATACAAGGTGTAGAGCGCACATTGCACACTTTATATGTAGGTGAAAGTGTGAGCACGGGATTTTGCAGTCCTTCTCGCAGGACGATGATGACGTATATTTGAATTTTAATCCTCATTTAAAAATTAATTTCAAATTTTATTAACGTTTGAATTCAGTTCAGCGTGTCCAACTACGCGTCCGGTGGAAGCTCGAACCGATGACTTACCCAAAATACCTTAAAATATCTCATAAAGTACCCTTAAAAATTCAAAAACCTGCTTTTGACCCGCTTTTGGCCCTTTTTGCACCTTTTCAGGTTGTGGGCCCCAGTTGGCAGACTGCCAGGAGGGGTCTGAAGCCGCCAATGGCATTACCCATGCCGCCGGCTGTATGACCCCTGCAGTAGTCTACCGGCTTTTGCTTTTTGTCTTAAAACCCGCCGGATAATCGCAAAAATCAATTTTTAGCTTATTTTTCAGCCTTAAAAACACCAGAAGAAGGGGTTTGAATAGGGAGGGTATCAGTAGAACATTGAGAGAGATTCAAGAGTGAGAGAGAGTAATTTTAGAGAGAGAAAGGGAAGAAAATGTAAGAAAATAGTTTTGATTCATGTTTTCTTAGTTTTTCTTAATCTAAATCTCTTAGGATAAACGTAAAATCAGTAGAAAACCTAGGTTAAAATCAATCTAATAGGATTTTATGAGACAAACATTGTTCAATCTTTAAATCACTACCCAAATAATCATTTTGAGCTTCCCGGAGGCGTCTTTGGAACACGAAGAGGTGGATTCACGACCCAGAGGTAAACTCCTGAGTCTCTTGAGCTTTTTGGCATTATTTCTTGCTGTTTGTTGTGCTATTTGGTGTTTCGGGTTTGTTTTTGGAGTTTTCGGTCGTTTTCGACCTTCTGATATGTTTCTGTAGATTTCAAAACCGCTGGAGATATCACCCATGCCGCCGACAGCTCCACTATAATCGCCGGCATGTGAAGCTACCGGCGGCCTCACTCAGGCCAGCGGCGGCATGGGCTTCTGGGCAGCAGCCTTGCATACTGCCCTTTGACCTAAATTTCTCGTTTTTCGTATTTTGCATGTACAGTATCACGACGGGAATCCAAAATTCCCCAAAAATGGTCCAAACCCCATAACATGTGGCATTTTCACTAATAATTTGGTTAAAATAATAATCGTGTCCAAAATGGACTTTTCCTTAAAATTCATTCAGAAAATGAATTTTTCAAATGGAACCTTTATTCCAAACCCCAACCAGGGGCTCTGCCCCTGGACCCCGTCTCTGGCGCTGCCCCAAAACCCCGTGTGGGGTCGCCGCTCCTCAACCCTATTGGGGGCACTGCCCCTTTGACCCCATGAGGGGCTGCCATCCCTCGGACCCCACTGTCGGGGGCGCCGCTATGTGTGATATATCTCGTACAATGTGTCATATCTGTGCTTGTGCAGGTAAATTTAGGTTAGATGTATGTCTAGGCCTTCAGGTATTTTATTTATTGTATAGACAAATGTATAGGATTTGAAAGCCTTGTAATAATTTTAATTTTCGCATTTATTTTGGGATGACTGTAATAATTTATTTATCGCTTTGAATGCTTGCCAAACGTCGCGCTAACACAACATATAAATCGAAAACACAATAAATAGGGTGGATAAAATCGATTAAGAAAGAATGAAACTTTTTAACTTGGTCAATGTAAAATAGATAACATCATCCGAACTCGGAATCTCTACTTGAGGTATGGTCTTCCATCCAGGGGGAAAATCGTACCTAAATTTTCCAGTTCAGCTGAACTGGGTGGCGACTCTATATTAAGTACGAGATTTCGATCTCGTATCTTTTGAGCACTAAAATATGCAAAACCATTTTCTACCATCACGATCACACCATATATTCGAGGGATCGGTCCTCCGGCCCGGCTTCGTAGCCCGTCCAAAATGTCGTCTGCTCACAGAAAGCGCGACATAAACCTCGCGATGTGCGCTTTATAACGCTATTATACAAGGTATAAAGCACGTGTGATGTGCTATTTATACCACGTTTATACCGCGCGTTGATGGGATCCTCACAAGCGCCTACGTTCGCCACGCGCAGGTATTAACGCGGTATAAGAAGTATAAAGCACACGTCTCACAATGTCTTGTGTTCTTTATACCGCACTTATACCTGGGGTATAGGGCGATATAAGTGTGCGAGAAAAACATACTTTTAAAAATATATAACATAGATATAGTTTTGAAGATAAAATAAAATGGACAAAATATTCTAAGGGATCGCGTAAAAATTTAAATGACTTGAGTGAGAGATAGAATCGATTTAAGATGACAAATCATGAAGAAAGCATTTTGATATTTTGAAACTTAAGAAATGGGGCTGTGTTAAGTTTTTCTTTGCAAGAAATTAGAATGCAATAATCCCATCAAAATGCTAGTACTTTCGTAAAATCCCCCAAGATAAATGAGCTTTACTTATTAAGTTTTAGGCTTGATCTCTGTAGCGAAGGAATGAAACTGAATTGAAATTTAATTTAATCTAATCATAAAAAATAATAATTAAAGATAACTATTATAAATAATAAATTAATAATAATACATTCATAATATAAAATATATAAAATGTTTGTTTCATTTTATGGTGACTTTGTTCTTGTTACTTATACTTTGCTCATATTACATTTGATTAAATTTCCACACTAATCCATTGATTATGTAGAGCAAATTAACTTTTACTTTGCAAAAAACAAAGTAATCATAGCATTCACCTAAATACATTCATTCCATACAAATGTATTTTTAGATTGTCAGTTTGCCGGTTTTTTAAGTTTGAACCAGACACACCTGACATTTATTCATTGCTATTTCTAATCCACCAGATCGGAGTTAATGACAGTTCACAGGTTTACCGGTTGAACTAGCAGTTTTGGTTCGATTTCAATAACATAGAAAAGGATAAAATCCTCATAATTTAATGCTGAAGGGTAACAAAATCTTAGAAATAGATCTGAAAAGAACTGATTTGGATTGCAAAGCATGAAAAGAAAAGTGAAGGGTGATACTGCTGAGTTTCAAGTTTTGGATTATAATTAACATTCTAGATTTTCTTCACTGCTTAAAACAAGTAAATGTACAGTAAAGGTGACTAAAGTGAATATATTATATATTAGATGTACTTACCATAAACAAATTTTGAAGCTAGAAAAAAAAGGAATAGAATAGGCATGAAGAAAGGAATAGAGGTATTGTTGATACTAATGGTGCTTTTACTATCAAGAAGAACAGCGAAGGCACAGGCAGAAATTGCAATGTGTTTTGCAGAATGTTTTCTACCATGTATTGTCGATACAGATAAAGATATTCTTGTTGATCGCAAGAAAATAATTCCATGCCTAGGCACATGCGTTAAACAATGTATTGTCGTGCCCAAACCGGACCCACAAACTTCTCTTACTCCACAACATTACTATTGTAACTATGGTTGCATAATGGCTAATTGCACCAATGATCAAAGTAGTCGAGGTATAATTTTTCAATCCTTTCATATTCAAATATATGATTTATTCAAAGCATATGTGTTAATGAATCGGTGTTTCGCTTTCTGTAGCAGATGCGCGGAAAATGGATCTGTGTGTGGAAAATTGCTCGAAAAATATATGCAAAGTTGAGTGACGATAGCTTGGATTAATGTAAACAAAGTTTGTGGGAGTAGTTTTTCAGAAGAGAAAATGAGAATGAATATGAATATGAAAGTTATTTAAATGTTTTTTTAATGAAAATATGAGTTATATATTAATAAGCAGATCTAAATTTATAATTGATTTTCTTCACATAATTAACTATATGGGTTCGTCGTTCAAATCTTTTGTTTGAGCAATATATACAAATATGGTTCCTTGTTAATTTGTGTCAATATTTATAAGTAATGCAATTCACACATACAAAAGATTAATCTATGTTATCAATAAGGGTTGGTTCAAGTGGTAAGCGATTTGGTATCGCTTAAGCAAGGTTTCGAGTTCGAGTCCTAGTGAATGCAAAAAATCTTTATTGAGAAACTCACCCACCACAGTTAGGCTGGATGTAGTCGGAGGAAAGCTCCGGTGAACCAGATGGGAAAAAAAAGATTAATCTATTTTGATATGATTTTATGAATAATTTCAAGCCTATTTTAATTTTTTTTAAATAGAGTCATGGCTGTTCTCGATCTACATTAAAAATAACTCAATCTTATAGGTTGTGCGAGGACTTGTTTAGTAGGAGGTGAAATATTAATTAAAAGGTAATAAAAGACACGGTAGAAGTAAGTGTGATATTAGGAATGATAATCATAAGGAAGGATAATGATATCTTGTTAACTCAATTTATGTTGAGAAACTTTTTAAGAAGTTTGCATACTATGATTTAAATAATGTGAGTACCCTTTATGTCCAATAGCATATGTCGTGTATAGATTGAGTAGATTGGGCAGCCATATTGAGAGAGATACTATGAATTACAATAATTTGTATAGTGGAAAACTCGATGTACTAGAGGGGTACAATGATGCTAGCTGGATCTCTGATTCAGATGAGACTAAGTCCATTAGTGGTTATGTTTTCAATGTAGGTGGTGGAGTAATAACATGGAAGTCAACTAATCAAACTATTATTGCGAAACCCACAATGGAGTCTGAATTTGTAGCGTTGGAGTTGACTTGTAATAAGGTTGAGTGCCTTTAGGAATAAAGTCAACACCCTCTGACTATAACTCTATATACATTGTGATTGTCAAGCAGTAATATCCATATCGAAAAATAAGACATTCAATGGCAAGAATAGACATATTCATAATGTTTGCGAAGCAATTGCTAAGGAATGGAGTAATATCCATAAATTATGTAAGCTCAGAAGTGAATTTGGGCCAATCCTCTGAGTCTCTGACCAAACAAATGAGGAAGAGAATAATCTTCGAAACATTTGAGAGATGAGACTTAAGCCAATTTGAAATTAATGAAGGTAAGAATCCAACTTAGATGAGTGGAGATCTCACAGAATATGTTCATATGAGTAATTAATAACAATCTTTTCGTTAGTTCTGTTGGCACAATAAATAAATTGTACCAATCTGAGATGTGAGTATGTTGCATATCATGACCAAACTCTGCCCATGAAACTTTATATTACCATATTATTATAGAATACGATTATAATTTGATTATAATCATTATGAATTTGGTTATAATCATTATAATTTGGTTGTAATCATTCTAAAATAGGATTATAATTCTTAAATAGAAATTGGTTAATATTAATTAAAATAGGATTCATATCACAAATTTATATATATATATGTATAATAAGAATAATAATAATAATATAAAAGCAAAGAAGTCTTAAATAACTTCTTTATCCCTATACATTTTAAAAGATATATCTATCTATTTTATTATTAAATTCATTTTTATTTTATTGCCATATTATTATAGAATAGGATTATAATCTATATATAATACATAAAAGCAAAAAATTTCTAAATGACTTCTTTACCCCTATACCTTTCAAACGATATGTCTTTCTATTTTATTATTAAATTTATTTTATTTTATTACCATATTATTATAAATAGGATTAGATAAATCTATCAATTTTATTGTTGAATTCATTTTATTTTATTACCATATTATTATAGAATAGAATTATAATTTGATTGGTTACAATCATTCTAAAATAGGATTATAATTCTAAAATATTATAAAATATAATTATAATTCTAAAATAGAAAATGGTTAATATTAACTAAAATATAATTAACTTAAATTGGTTAATATCAATGTGAGCCGACGACCCCTGATCCCCCGCCCGCTCGGTAAGCTTTAATGCACTTTGGCTTGGGGCGGAGAAACAACGAGCGTTGTGAGGCGTGCTAAAGGATGATCCTTATTTTAGTGTGATGAAAATGGATAATGGAAGCGATATCGAAGTTGAAATTTAGTCTGATTAATGGGTTAAGGGATACGAGACTTAGAATCCCGTATTTTAAGATAGAGTCGCCACCCGGTTAAGCTCCACCAGGAATTTAGGTACAATATTCCCACCGGGTGGTAGGACCGTACCTTAAATCAGAGATTCTAGGTTTGGATGATGTTGCTTATTTTTTAATTTTTAAATCAAGCCGATTATATTTTAATAAACGTGACCTTAGTTCTTATGCGATTTAATCCAATTATTGTTTGGTATTTTTGGTTTATATGCCATACATCACACGGAAAGCGATAAATAAACAAAGCAAGAAAATAAAATTATTACAAGGCTTTACAAATACCAATACATTTTTCTAATGCGAGAAAATAAATAAAGATATAAATAAATAAACGGGGCGAAACCTGGTTTTAACCTAGCTTACCGACTCAAACCCGGCTCCAAACGAGGCAATAGAAATACGGGAATAATCACAAATAAAGCCTGAATAAGTAAATGCAGAAAATAAACACATAGCATGAAGAAAACATATTTTTTGATTTTTCGGGACAAAAACACGATTTTTGGGCGTTAATTAATTATCTAACAACCTAAAAAAGGTTAAATAAATTAACTAAACATCCTAAAATCAGATTTAATATATTTAGAATATTTTTTAGATTTTTAGTTCGTAGAAAATGATTTATTTAGATTTATTTGGTAAAAATACTATTTTTAAGCCATTAAAATGCATATTAAATTAAATAAAAATAAAAATAAAATCTAAAAATAGAATAAAATTAAATAAAAATAGTTTTAGATTATTCATAAACTTTTGGAAATTTTTTGGGTTGAAATCGGGGTAAAAAACGCAAGAAAACGGTAAAAGGGGGCTAAAAATAGCTTTTAGCGGCAAAGGGCTTTGGTGACAACCCTGACCGCCACTGTCATAGCCTTGGCCGCTATAGTGGCAGCGGTGAAGGCTATAGCGGTGGCGGTCAAGGTTGTCACTATAACCTTGGCCGCGCGAAACCATTTTTAGGGGGGATACCGGTGTTTTTGCATCCATAAACTCAAAATCATTGAAGTTTTAAGTCGTAATCAACTATATTTCAGCATATCTAGACTTAAAACACTCAAATAATGTTGATTTTATGGATATGGGTAAGAAAATACCCAAAATTGTAAGAAATAATGGGACCTCCATAGGGGTGGAGTTCACCTCCATAGGGGTGGAGTTCACCTCCATAGCTATAGCCTTCACCGTTATAACAGTAGCGGCTAAGGCTATAGGGGTAGAGGTAAAGGCTATCCCTATAGAGGTCGAATTATTTTCCGACGGTTTTCCAAGAATACCAAGGAAAAAACCAAGAAACAACACCAAAAGTAGCAAGAACAGCAACAATAGACAATAAATGAAGTAAAAGATCAAGGGAACTCAGTTTTGTTACCTCTAGCCCGTGAATCTAACTCGGGAGACTCGAATCGGACTTTTGGCAAGCTTTTGATGATTTTTTGACGGAATGGTGATGAAAACAGGGACGAAAATAGTGACAGATTATTTGGGTGGTATTTGAGGAAAAGTCTATAAAACCCTATTTAATCCGTTTTAACCTATGATTTCTATCTGATTTTAGTGTTTAAGCTACGAGATCAAACCTAAAAACAACTAAGAATTGAGATTAGAGAGAATTAAACCCAGATGCTATGCTTTTCTTAGGCTTTCTCTCTCTAGTTCTTCCTTTTCTCTCTCTTATTCTTGATTTTTCTCTCTAAAATGATTCCAAAATTCTAAATCTGGAGAAAAGTCCTCTAACCTCTCTCTTGGATTGGTTTAAATACTCTCACACACAAAAATCCATCGACTTAGGTAAATTTTTAGGAAAAATACGTGGCCAAATGCAAGCGGAGAGAGAAACAAAGTGGCACAGCCTGGCCGTGCCACGCCCACTGCCACCATCACGACGGTGACCGCCATAGGGGCGGCGGTCACTGCCTTGACAATAATATCCACCACCACTATGGTGGTGGTGGCTGCTACCACAAGAGGCGGGGGTGGCCACAAAGGGGGTGGCAGCAAGAGGGCAGGCTACCACCGCCGCCACCACAAGAGGCGGGGGTGGCAGCAAAAGGGGGGCTAAAGGGTGGCTGCTAGGGTTTAGACAATCTAGGGTTACGGTTTTATTGATTAGGCTTTAGGTAGGGCAATTTTAGGGCAGATTTAGGGTTTTGGCTTCCAACGCCTATATCTTTCACTACGGTTATTCGATTAAGGTGATTCTTAATATTTTGGAAAGCTCGGAGAGTCAAGAATCTAAAAGTTTAAACGAGACTCGCTGAAAATATTCAGATCTCATAGAAAATTGTGAAACAAATTACTACATACGAGCAAAAGGAAACAGCTAATCCTAAATGCATGCGAATGATATTTAAGCGCCGCCAAAGGTCCGAAATCATAAAAAAATGTACTTACCAAATGCAATTCAACCTTCCAAGAATAGAATAACTAGACTGTATGAGGTCAGAGCAATAAGTCATCATCGTTCCAAGGGTCACCGAAAAGCCCGTGCTCATAGGTTGCCACTCGAGAGATTACCACTTGGCGAGACAAGTGTGATCTCAAGAAAGAGTGAGGGGTAGAGGGTTATACTTGACATGCGGATTCTTGAACCAGTTGTCTTCTGGGATTGCCATAAACAGACCTATCAAGAACAAAATTGACTTAGAGATTGATTCGGTATTGCCTTCGTTGCCCAAATAATTTTGGGATAGATTGGTTGGTTGCTTTGGGAAAAAGAGGAGTAGGGATTTCTTAAGGCGATAGTCTACGAATGGTCATAGGATGCATCATCAACGGACCTATCGGAGGGTATAGGTTGAATTAGGCATGTCGGAGATAAGGGAAATGCCGAGAACGCCTAGGGCTTTACTAAGAATGCCGAGAACTTCTAACGAGATCGGACTGGGATTTGCTTGGCTTGAAACGCATGCCGAGAATATCAAACGAGATCCTTGGACTGGAATGCACACTAAGAACTTAACTGGAAGGTGCTAAGAACTTCTAACGAGGTCGGACTGGGATATGCTTGGCTTGAATCGCATGCCGGGAATATCAAATGAGATTCCTAGACTGGAACGCATACTAAGAACTTAGTTGGAAGGTGCCAAGGACTTCTAACGGGGTTGAACTGGGATATGCTTGGCTTTAATCGCATGTTGGGAATATCAAATGAGATCCCTCGACTAGAATGCATACCAAGAACTTAACTGGAAGGTGTCGAGAACTTCTAACGAGGTCAAACTGGGATTTGCTTGGCTTGAATTGCATGTTGAGAATATCAAACGAGATCCCTGGACTGGAACACACACCAAGAACTTAACTAGAAGGTGTCGAGAACTTCTAACGAGGTCAAACTAGGATATGCTTAGCTTTAATCGCATGCCAAGAATATCAAACGAGATCCTGGATACCAAGAACTTAACTGGAAGGTGCCGAGGACTTCTAATGAGGTTGGACTGGGATATGCTTGGCTTGAATCGTATGCCAGGAATATCAAATGAGATCTCTAGACTGGAACGTACACCAAGAACTTAACTGGAAGGTGCCGAGGACTTTTAACGAGGTCAGACTGGGATTTGCTGAAAAACGCCTGAGGAGACCTTTGGACTAAACGCATTGCCTGCCATAGAATTTTGAGATATTAGAGAGAGACATGGGCTGCGCTTTTATTGCTTAATTAATTTTGCCGAGATAAAAATTTTTGCCCTTTTAATTAAGCAATGGAAGAATGAAACTGAAATAAAGTTGAGATTTCCGGGAGTTCGGAGAAATTATCGAGGTCGAGCACCGAGTCTGGCTAATATGCCTCTGGGTATTTGCATTAAGGTGCCCCTAGGTATTTGCATTGAGGTGCCCCTGGGGGAAACTTTTGAGTTCTGATTTTAGGATCCATCGGGTTGGTCGTCCTTCTGAATTGCCCCATGGTGTACATGTCAAGAAGGCTTTAAAGCATTAGTAAGCCATATAAATCGCATTTTTATTGTTTAATTATAGCGACCAGATCCTAAGAGGGGTGGCACCGAGGTAGAAGACCTGAGCAAAGAGCAGCCATAAAGGATGTCGATAGGGACAAGAATGAACCGAGTCTACACCGAAAGAGAGGGTTTTGAGATTGTGCTGGTATGGGTCGGTACAATTGAGAACAGTTAAGGATTTCGAGATTATGATGGTATGGGACATTACAATTGAGAGAGACTTAAGAGATTTGATTGGTACTACCTATACCAACACGGTGCACCTTCTTTTCGGGAGCCTACTCAGGAGAACTCCAAAGTTGAGCATGCTTGACTTGGAGCAATCTCGGGATGGGTGACCTCCTGGGAAGTAATTTCCAGGAAGTGAGCGAGTGAGGATAAAGCTTACTGGAAAGACTTGTGTTAGTTTGTGGAGGCAGTCGGTCAAACCCAGGGTGTTACATAATGGTATCAGAGCCAGCTCTCTCCTAGTACGGTATGGTTCGAGGACAAACCAGGCGAAAGCTGGTGGGCCTATAGCGACCCGGTCCTAAGAGGGGTGGTGCCGGGGTAGAAGACCTGAGCAAAGAGTGACCATGAAGGATGTCGATGGGGATAAGAATGAATCAAGTCTACACTCGAAAGAGAGCGTTTTGAGATTGTGCTGGTATGGGAGGGTACAATTGAGAACGGTTAAGGATTTTGAGATTGTGATGGTATGGGACATTACAATTGAGAGAGACTTAAGAGATTTGATTGGTACTACCTATACCAACAAGGTGCACCTTCTTTTCGGGAGCCTACTCGAGAGAACTTCAAAGTTGAGTGTGCTTGACTTGGAGTAATCTCGGGATGGGTGACCTCCTAGGAAGCAATTTTCAGGAAGTGAGCGAGCGAGGAAAAAGCTTACTGAAAAGACTTGTGTTGGTTTGTGGGGGCAGTCGGTCAAACCCGAGGTGTTACATTATTTGATTTTATGGAATAAAAATATTTTTGCCCCTTCAATTAAGCAATAAAAACGGAAGAAAAATAAATAAGAGTTGAGATTTCTAGGAGGCCGGAGAAAAGGCCAATGCTGAGCATTGAGACTAGCTGATGTGCCCCTGGGAGAAATTCTATCTTCGAATGTAGGACAGAAGATAATTCTTTCCTTATTTTGTTTCCTTTGGAATTCAGCATAGAATAGTAGACATGAACATTATGCATGAATGTATGAATGCATGAGATACTCGGACTGGTCATCTTTAAGCTGACTGATTAACTTGCTTGATCGACTTTACTCAATTCAGGGAAAGATCGACTTGCTTGAAAAGGGAGGATACATGGAATTGCCTTACGATACAGACAAGCTAAGAATGCCCCTGAAGGAGGATTAGGGATGTTGACAGATTAGGTGAGAATTCCCCTAGTGAAGAACTAGGGAAGCTGCGGCAATTTGACTGTGAATTGATTGCTGAATCAGGCATGATAGAGATAAGAGGGTGTACGAAGAAGAGCTCAAGATTCTAGATAACGAACGACCGGGTGCTATCACTACCAATGAATTCTACCAAGGATGGCTTTGGAAGATTAGGATGCTACAGACTCGAGATACTCAGTCACAATCGAGATTGGAGCGGACACCGGCAGAGGACAAATTTGAGTCCTTCGAATCTATTAGACCGGCAAACATATCCATGCATTCTAATACTGATAGCAATGATGTAGATATCTCAATGTGATCGATGGCATTTGGTAATCTTTGTTCTAATTATCTTAATTTTTGCATAGACCCAGAAGTTGTGTTGGGCCCATCAGACTTGCTGATTTTTGCTCTTATGTCCTAATTTTTGCCTGGACCGCCCTTTTTGGGTTTTCAATCCAGCGAACTATCCCGGCTTTTACATAGACCTCGATTCTTTTCAGTCTATCGGGATTTTTGCCTTTTATCTTTATTTTTCTTTTATTTTGAGGTATTCAGTTGATTGCATACTTGCAACATTTTGCCTTTAGGGCCTAATATATTCATTCAAGCATAAATATAAAGAATTCAGTAACAGTGACATTTCCATTAGTTGAATTAAGTTTGAGTACATGATGATGATAATCATTTCTATTGAGCCAAACTCTTGAGCTGACTAGCTTATGAAGGTTTTCTAGCTAACAGCCTCTTAGCTCACTTTACCCTGACTTTTGCCTAGACCACCCTTTTCAGGTTTTCAGTCTAGTGGGTTATTCTTGCACCCTAACTTTTGCCTGACCGATTTATAGAATACCGATCAGCGGGATACACCATAATTTTTGCCCAAGCAGTAGTGTAACGAACCGAAATTTCCAAAATTTGCTTATAATAAATTACTATGGTATTAAAAATATCATAGAAATTATTTTTTATTGTTATTGTTGTTATTGGATATAAGGCATGAGGAAATAAGAGCTAATTATAGTAAGAAGGATGAATTGGACATTTATTTATTTGATCAGGGGCATTATTGGAAATTGAAAAAAAAAAATAAATAAATAAAATAAAATAAAATCAAAATATACACCAGCCTTCCTCTTCTCACCTTCATCATTTTCCCCTTCTCCATTTCTCTCTTATCAAATTTATTCAGAAATCTAAAAACTTCCGATTTCTTCGATTCAACTTCGAATTCTTGTTAGAAATCGATCCTTAAGCCCTCTATCATCATCAATTTCAGTCAATCAAGACTAGAAGAGGAGGATTTCAGAAATTAAGATTCGGATGAATAGTAACCCGAGTTTGAGGTGAGTGATTTTTTGTAAAATTAAAGCTTAATTAGTAGAATTCGTGATAGATTAAGCATATTTATGGTATTAGGAAGTTTATTTATGCAATATCTTCATAGAATTATATATGGCTATTGTAGAGGAAGCTATTGCAAGTAAATCAAAGGCAAAAGGGGTAGAAGAGAGCTAGAAAGAGCATAGAAAAAGGTTTGTGTCCCGAATTTCGATTTCTCGATTTTTTGGGAAATTTTCCAAATTATATACCTGTTTTGTTTTAATGTTTTCTCTCGTTATATAAATCCGATTTGAACGATTCTTGATTCTATTGATATCTACAGAAAGTAAGGATCATATGTTCAGAAGAAACCTTGTTGAATTTATTCTTTTTCAATGTGAAATTTTCGTTTGAAGTTGAGTCATGAAATCTGTTTTCGGAAAATCTCAGCTTGGTACACTGTTTAGTATTTTGATCATAACTTTGGTTACAAAATTTGGATTTCTGTGATTCTGGTGGATTTGGAAAGCTGAGACATGTGTCTAATTATATTTAGAAGAAAATTCTTCGATTGGATGATGTTTTGATAGTGAAAAATGCAGGGGAAGTCAGGTTATGAAACCTGGAAAAATTCTGGAAAGCATGATATTGATTTTATTGAGTTTTAATTGAAGTTTGATGCTTAAAAATTTGGGATTTGGATTTCTTAATTACTAAAGTTATGTTGAATTATAATTGATGGTTTATACTGGAATTTTTAAGATGTTACTTTGATTTATTGCCCTTATTAAACGAGTAGAATACGGGTCAGGGTAGATTGGCGCCAATAAAGGGGGGTACAGTACTGTACAAACAATTGAAGCTTTGGCTTCGGGCTTTGGCCGATATTATGATATATATATATATTGCTATTGAAGCTTCGGCTTCGGGCTTGACCGATATATTGATTTTTGAAGCTTCGGCTTCGGGCTTGACCGATATATTGATTTTGAAGCTTTGGCTTCGGGCTTGTCCGCTCCCGTATCCATTTTACCGTTATTCAGGACTTGTTTACTTTGGGCAATATGTGGTTAAAGTGTTTGGAAAAATTGAGTACAAATTTGATTGTACTTTGAAAGGATGACTATATAAGTTTTGTGATTTGGTTCCATAAAGTTGGTTAATTTGTTTTTGACTTATAAATATACTTTGTTTCTATTTTAAAAATATTCAAAGTTATTGTTATTTTTTATGGACACCACTAAGCAAATTGCTTAGCGTGTAGTTGATTTTCTACGCGTAGGTAGAGAACTTGTAGATAGCTTGGACCAAAGTGGTACAGGTGGATCAGCTTAAAGAGCAATTAAGGAAAGATTCGAGGTGGATTTATATTTTAATGTAAAATTATAGTTTGTAGAATAATGGCATGTACTAGAGAGTGAGAAATGTAAAGTGACATTGAGAAATATTTGGAGAATAATTAGCAATTGGAGAATAATTTGGAGTTCAAAACTTTATATTGGTATTTGTACATATTAAATCTACAAGTATTGAACTCTATATAGTGGAGTAGAGTTGTTTATTGGGTGTTTATAGTTACCGTGACGCTCCCTATAGGGGGGGCGTTACATTTGTTGGTATTAGAGCTGAGGTTTAGGCGATTCTAGGACTGGTATGTACATGCCATTTAGGATATAAATATGTTATGTTAGTTGTTTGATCCACTTTGGTCCAATTTTCAGGAATAAATTATGGCTAGTAGTAGTCACAACCAGATTGAGGAAGAGGATGCTAAGAGTAAGGTCTGCATTAGACAAGGTGATGAACAAAGACATGAACCTCCACCAGTTCGTGGGTTTCCTGAACAACCTACTCCAGCACAAGCTGCTTTACTTCAGCATATGACTACTGAAGTAATCACACAAGTACTATGAAATATACAAATCCCTCAAGTTCCTGTAGTACCTCATGTTGAAAGAAGAGAGGAGAGAACTCCTCTTGAAAGAATCAAGAAGCTTCCGGCTGATGACTTTAAAGGGGATACAGTGAATCCTATAATTACAGAAGATTGGTTCGATCATACTAAATGGTGTATGACTAGGATTCATTTTACAGATGAAGAGAGATTAGACTGTGTGCAAGGTCTACTCAAAGAACAAGCTAGGAGGTGGTGGGATAATATTGTGAGAGAAAGACGACCCGGAGAAATCACTTGGGGCCTTTTCTTGGAATAATTTGACAAGAAATACGTTAGCGAAAGATTAAAAGATGAGCAGAGGAAATTGTTTTTGTCTTTGAGACAGGGACGAATGACTGTATCAGAATATGAAGTTCAATTCCTCAAACTCGAGAGGTATGCTCGTGATATCGTTGACAGTGTAGTAAGGCGATGTAAGAGATTCGAGGATGGGCTGAATGATGAAATTAGAGTGCATTTACTTGCACAAAAGATCAGAGTGTTCAATGACTTGGTTGATGCTGCTACGGGCATCGAGAAGATTAATTTAGATAGACAACAAAGAATGGCTAAAAGGTCAGGATTTCAAAAGGGATCACATGGTCCAGCTAGTTCAGAATCTCCAAGTAAGAGACAGAAGGGAACATCAGAACAAACACAATCTCATTTCAGAGGGTTTTCACCGAGACAAACCATAAGTACGGGGTCAGCGGCTAGTGTACCTTCAGGTCGAGGCAGAGGAAATATTCCACAATGTTTTAATTATGGAAGGATGCATACAGGGGAATGTTGGGGAAAAGGTAGAGTCTGCTTTAAATGTGGCTCGAGGGAACATTTGATTGCAAATTGTCCTCAAAGACAGATAAGTACATCTGCACCTATAGTAGTTCCTACTCCTACAATGCATGGTGGAAGAGGAAGGGGAAGAGGAAATGCTAGTGGTTCAAGTGGACATGATGTGGCTCAACAAGCACCGCAGAGTGGTAGACCGGGAGGAATGGCGCGAAGTTATGCAATCCGAGGGCCTGAGACTAGAGAATCTACCGAAGTTATTGTCGGTAAATTTTCATTCTTTAATCATGATGTTTATGCTTTGATAGATCCTGGTTCATCTCATTCATATATATGTACTGCATTAGCACAAGAGAAAGGATTGCGTGTAGAAGAATTAGGAGAAAATATTGAAGTGACTAATCCTTTAGGACACAGTGTGATAGTAAATAAAGTGTACATGAATTGCCCTATTATGATTCAACATCAACTTTTCAATGTAAATTTAATTGAGTTACCTTTCTGAGATTACGATGTTATCTTGGGAATGGATTGGTTATCGGAACATCGAGCTATGGTGGATTGTAAAAACAAAAGAATGTCACTTCAAGTTTCTGATGGAGAAGAAATAGTTATCGTGGGGGAAAGATCAGATTATCTCTATAACATAATTTCTTTTATGAAGACTAAAAGGCTGGTTAGGAAGGGATGTCAGGCCTACCTAATGTTCACTCTAGAATTGAAGGAGGGTGAGTTAGAATTACAGAATATTCCTACGGTATGTGATTTTCTTGATGTATTTCCAGAAGAACTACCGGGGATGCCACCAAAAAGAGAGGTAGAATTCGCAATTGATGTATTGCCGGGTACCGCACCAGTATCCAAAGCACCATACAGAATGGCACCTGCTGAACTGAAAGAGTTGAAGATTCAGTTGCAAGAATTGTTAGACAAAGGATTCATACGCCCGAGTATATCCCCATGGGGTGCACCAGTGTTGTTTGTTAAGAAGAAAGATGGGTCGCTCCGATTGTGTATTGATTATCGAGAGTTGAATAAATTGATAGTGAAAAACAAGTATCCATTACCGAGGATTGAAGACTTATTTGATCAACTCAAAGGTGCCAAATACTTCTCCAAGATTGATTTGAGATCGGGCTACTATCAGATGAGGGTGAAAGATGATGATATTGTAAAGACGGCTTTCCGAACCAGATATGGGCACTATGAATTTTTGGTGATGCCATTTGGTCTAACTAATGCACCAGCAGCATTTATGGACCTTATGAACCGTGTCTTTTACTTATATTTAGACAGGTTTGTAGTGGTTTTCATTGATGATATTTTGGTGTATTCTAAGTCACGGGAAGAGCATGATCAACATTTGCGGATAGTCTTCCAAACTTTGAGGGAAAATAAATTGTATGCCAAACTTAGCAAATGTGAGTTTTGGCTTGAAGAAGTTTCTTTCTTAGGCCATGTTGTTTCTGCAGAAGGAATTAAAGTGGATCCTAAGAAGATAGAAGCAGTTGTTGAATGGAAACTACCAAAGAACCCTACGGAAGTCAGAAGTTTCCTTAGCTTAGCAGGATATTATAGAAGATTTGTGAAAGGATTTTCAGTCATTGCTGCCCCACTGACGAAACTACTTCAAAAGAATGCAAAATTTGAGTGGAGTCACAAGTGTCAAGAAAGTTTTGAGAAATTAAAGGCGATGTTAACAAAAGCACCCATCCTTACCCAACCAGAACCTGGAAAAGAATTTGTAATCTATAGTGATGCTTCACATAGTGGTCTTGGGTGTGTTTTGATGCAAGAAGGAAAAGTGATTGCCTATGCTTCCAGGCAATTGAAGAATCATGAAAGGAATTATCCTACTCATGATTTGGAATTGGCTGCAATAGTCTTTGCCTTGAAAATTTGGCGACATTATCTTTATGGAGAAAAATGTTATATTTATACAGATCACAAAAGTTTGAAATATTTGCCAACACAGAAAGAGTTGAATTTAAGGCAAAAAAGGTGGATGGAATTCATTAAAGATTACGATTGTCTTATTGATTACCATCCAGGAAAGGCTAATATAGTGGCAGATGCTCTCAGTAGAAAGACAATGATGGCACTAAGGGCTATGAATACGGGGTTAGCTCTTACCAGTAGTGGAGCCTTAATTGTAGAATTGAAGATTCAACCTGTACTACTACAACAGGTTAAGCAAGTACAAAATGAAGATAATGACTTAAAGATTATTCGAGCACGGACACAAGTGGGTATTGTAGATGACTATATGGTTCGAGAAGATGGGTGTCTATATTTTAAAGATAGACTATGTATGCCAAACAATGAAGAATTAAAGAAGAATATCTTACAAGAGGGGCATAGTAGTCCTTATGCGATGCATCCTGGAGCAAACAAGATGTACCAAAATTTGAAGAGCCATTATTGGTGGAATGGGATGAAGAAAGACATTACTAACTATGTTGCTCAATGTCTAACTTGTCAACAGGTGAAAGCAGAACATCAAGTTCCTTCTGGATTGTTGCAACCTATAACAATTCCAGAATGGAAATGGGAAAGAATCACAATGGACTTCGTGACGTCTTTACCACGTACACAGAAGAAACATGATGCAGTGTGGGTTGTTGTAGATAGATTGACAAAGTCTGCCCACTTTCTTCCAGTTAGGATGGATTATTCACTTGATAGGTTGGCTCAGTTATATATAGATGAGATAGTAAGGCTACACGGAGTGCCTATTTCAATCATTTCTGACCGAGATCCAAGATTTACTTCGAGATTTTGGAAGAAGTTGCAAGAGGCCTTAGGTAGCAAACTTCATTTCAGTACTTCATTTCATCCTCAAACAGATGGTCAATCTGAAAGAGTAATTCAGGTGTTGGAAGACATGATGAGAAGTTGTATCATTGAATTTGAAGGAAGTTGGGATAAGTATTTGTCCCTCATGGAGTTTGCCTATAATAACAGATATCAGTCAAGCATACAAATGGCGCCATATGAAGCATTATATGTAAGAAAATGTCGAACTCCATTATATTGGACCGAACTTAGTGAAAACAAGATTGTGGGAGTGGATTTAATTCAGGAGACAAAGGAGAAGGTAAAACTTATTCAAGAGAGATTGAAGGCTGCATTGGATAGACAAAAATCTTATGCTGATCTAAAAAGAAAAGACATTACTTATGAAGTGGGAGATAAAGTATTTCTCAAAGTATCTCCTTGGAAGAAAGTCCTACGATTTGGCAAGAAAGGCAAGCTCAGTCCAAGATTCATTAGCCCATATGAGGTTA
Organism: Euphorbia pulcherrima; assembly: GCA_947683365.1. Taxonomy (NCBI): domain Eukaryota; kingdom Viridiplantae; phylum Streptophyta; class Magnoliopsida; order Malpighiales; family Euphorbiaceae; genus Euphorbia; species Euphorbia pulcherrima. Next base: position 16,121,223 of record CANTUS010000016.1, read on the forward strand.
TAGAGAAGGTTGGACCGGTAGCTTATCGGTTGGCACTGCCCCCAACACTCGACAAAATTCATAATGTGTTCCATGTATCAATGTTAAGGAGATACAGATCAGATCCATCATATATCTTATCTCCTAATGTCGTAGAAATCAAACCCGACCTGACGTATGAAGAGGAACCGGTACAAATCTTGGCGAGAGAAGTTAAACAATTGAGAAACAAGTCTATACCTTTGGTAAAAGTACTTTGGAGGAATCATAAGGTTGAAGAAGCAACTTGGGAACCGGAGGATACAATGAAAACTCAATATCCACAATTGTTTTCAGGAAATTTTCGGGACGAAAATTCATAAGAGGGGGAGAATTGTAACGAACCAAAATTTCTAAAATTTGCTTATAATAAATTACTATGGTATTAAAAATATCATAGAAATTATTTTTTATTGTTATTGTTGTTATTGGATATAAGGCACGAGGAAATAAGAGCTAATTATAGTAAGAAGGATGAATTGGACATTTATTTATTTGATCAGGGGCATTATTGGAAATTGAAAAAAAAAATAAATAAAAAAAAATAAAATCAAAATATACACCAGCCTTCCTCTTCTCACCTTCATCATTTTCCCCTTCTCCATTTCTCTCTTATCAAATTTATTCAGAAATCTAAAACTTCCGATTTCTTCGATTCAACTTCGAATTCTTGTTAGAAATCGATCCTTAAGCCCTCTATCATCATCAATTTCAGTCAATCAAGACTAGAAGAGGAGGATTTCAGAAATTAAGATTTGGATGAATAGTAACCCGAGTTTGAGGCGAGTGATTTTTTGTAAAATTAAAGCTTAATTAGTAGAATTCGTGATAGATTAAGCATATTTATGGTATTAGGAAGTTTATTTATGCAATATCTTCATAGAATTATATATGGCTGTTGTAGAGGAAGCTATTGCAAGTAAATCAAAGGCAAAAGGGGTAGAAGAGAGCTAGAAAGAGCATAGAAAAAGGTTTGTGTCCCGAATTTCGATTTCTCGGTTTTTTTGGGAAATTTTCCAGATTATATACCTGTTTTGTTTTAATGTTTTCTCTCGTTATATAAATCCGATTTGAACGATTCTTGATTCTATTGATATCTACAGAAAGTAAGGATCATATGTTCAGAAGAAACCTTGTTGAATTTGTTCGTTTTCAATGTGAAATTTTCGTTTGAAGTTGAGTCATGAAATCTGTTTTCGGAAAATCTCAGCTTGGTACACTGTTTAGTATTTTGATCATAACTTTGGTTACAAAATTTGGATTTCTGTGATTCTGGTGGATTTGGAAAGATGATACATGTGTCTAATTATGTTTAGAAGAAAGTTCTTTGATTGGATGATGTTTTGATAGTGAAAAATGCAGGGGAAGTCAGGTTACGAAACCTGGAAAAATTCTGGAAAGCATGATATTGATTTTATTGAGTTTTAATTGAAGTTTGATGCTTAAAAATTTGGGATTTGGATTTCTTAATTACTGAAGTTATGTTGAATTATAATTGATGGTTTATACTGGAATTTTTAAGATGTTACTTTGATTTATTGCCCTTAATAAACGAGTAGAATACGGGTCAGGGTAGATTGGCGCCAATAAAGGGGGGTACAGTACTGTACAAACAATTGAAGCTTTGGCTTCAAGCTTTGGCCGATATTATGATATATATATATTGATATTGAAGTTTCGGCTTCGGGCTTGACCGATATATTGATTTTGAAGCTTTGGCTTCGGGCTTGTCCGCTCCCGTATCCATTTTACCGTTATTCAGGACTTGTTTACTTTGGGCAATATGTGGTTAAAGTGTTTGGAAAAATTGAGTACAAATTTGATTGTACTTTGAAAGGATGACTATATAAGTTTTGTGATTTGGTTCCATAAAGTTGGTTAATTTATTTTTGACTTATAAATATACTTTGTTTCTATTTTAAAAATATTCAAAGTTATTGTTATTTTTTATGGACACCACTAAGCAAATTGCTTAGCGTGTAGTTGATTTTCTACGTGTAGGTGGAGAACTTGTAGATAGCTTGGACCAAAGTGGTACAGGTGGATCAGCTTAAAGAGCAATTAAGGAAAGATTCGAGGTGGATTTATATTTTAATGTAAAATTATGGTTTGTAGAATAATGGCATGTACTAGAGAGTGAGAAATGTAAAGTGACATTGAGAAATATTTGGAGAATAATTAGCAATTGGAGAATAATTTGGAGTTCAAAACTTTATATTGGTATTTGTACGTATTAAATCTACAAGTATTGAACTCTATATAGTGGAGTAGAGTTGTTTATTGGGTGTTTATAGTTACTGTGACGCTCCCTATAGGGGGGCGTTACAAGTAGAGGACCACTCGACGGGTGATTGATTTATATATGATTTTTATATACCGCTTTTCTAGATTTGGTTCTTTTGATTAGATATGATAATGCTTCGACCTGATTTGATTAATAGGGGCCATAAATTTGTCACCATCTAGGATCTTCATACCCCTTGAACCGAGTATATTTCTGATTACATAAGGTCTTTCCCAATTCAGTCGAAACTTTCCCCTTGGGTCAGTGTTGGCAGGCTTTGCTTGCTTTGGGATCGAATTGTTAGCCTTTGACGGATACTCGATGCTTGATGCGGTTGTTGTTCAGCCTCACTATGCACTTTTGATATATCTGAAGACCGTTTAAGCTACTTAGGTTGCGCCTTAGTCCATGGGGGTCTCTTTGACATTGGGTTCAATACGACTCAAGATTTCGGTTGTCCACTCTCTTATGGGCAATGCGGTGAAGATCTGTGGGGCTCAGACCCAAATTTTTGATCGATCAGGGGGTGCCTCTCGGGATTAAAACCCCAATTACTGGGATGATAAGATGGGGTAGGCTATGCAGAGCAAGGATGCGTTTCTCGAGGAAGTTGGCCATCTTCTCGATGGTAATGTTAGTGAAAAGGGTCGGCTTCCCCCTTGGCTGATGATGATCGAATCTTGCCAATCATATGCGTCCCCCTCACCGAGAATGGCCAAGGAGGAGAGAAACAGGGAAGGTTTGAAGAGGTGGAAGAGATGGGGTATTAGGAAAAGGCAATGTTGCATAAGGGTGGGAAATTTGAGAATGGGTGGGCGAAGAAAAGATAAGCCACAACTCTGTCAAAGATGATCCAGTGATGCTCTTCCTCCATAATCGGCTGACACTTCTTCGATAGTTTGCATATAGCTGTGAGGCCAGTGATGGACCAATTGATATATCGGATCTATCCAAGGAAGGGATGAACTTCTTTTGCTATTTCAGGCATGGAGATGAGATGCTCGGGTGCCTAGGATGACTAGGTGAAAGCATCATCATGATCTTTAAGCACTTATTATCTCTCATTTTCTTTCAAAGGTTAGGTCATTAGAAAGTGGTTACCATTTTAGATTATCATTCGTACTCAAACTTATTTCAATTAAAGAAACGTCATGAATACTGAACATATTATGCTTGTGACAAAAATGAATGCATGGACCCATTGGGCGAAACATCAAATAGATAAGCAAAAAGAGAGAGTCTTTCATTAAATTAAAGTGCTTAAAGGCATAATTGTTCACATCTAGATACTAGAAAAAATAAAATTATATAACAGATAGATAGGCATCCTCCCAAAGGCGGAGGGTCTTGAGTTACGGTGCTGGTAGATTAATCATCCTCGGTAGCTTTCATTAGTGCGTCATCCAGTAATGAGTCCAAAACCTTTACTTGCTCGGCTGATAACTTGTCTCCTTCATCCGCTAGAGACCTCGCTGGATTCTCACCTTTGGAAAAGATGGCTCTAATGATATCTTGTGGACCCCTAACTTCCTTTGATGAGCCAAAAAGTGAGGGTGAACCCTGACGGTTAGGTGCTTTTTTGGGCTCAACTATCTTTCCTACCTCCACCAAACGGCGGATGTCCCGGATTAACTTCTGACGCTCGTCAATACGGTGGCCTTGCTGAACATGATACACATAAAAGTTATGCTTCTCCTCCTCCTTAGGGGGCCTATGCTTGCGAAGGGCTTTGAAGAGGCGGCGCTCCCTTAAGGTGGCTAAGATTACACTGAGGGGTAATTTCCATAGACTTGTAACATTCTCTGTGTTATCTTTGGGAGCTACTACAACTGGTGCCTGAGCAATCATCCAATCCTGAGGCGATGATCCGAGATTCAACTTGTTGGCTCGCGAAAGCTTCTCCTTCACCTCGACCCGCGATAGGATAACATGAGGTCCTTCACACTCTTCGAGCTTTGCTTTTCGACTCTCTTTAGAACTAAAGAGTAAGAACTTATGCAGTAGAGCCTCCATTTTAGGTGTCATGCCCGAGGTTTGCATGACTTGGTCGCTGGATGAATGGAGCGCTAATCGATGCCTAAGAGCTTCAATTTTAGGTGTCATGCCTAGAGGTTGCATGACTTGGTCACTAGAGGGATGGGGTGCGCCAAACTGGAATGGTGAAGTAAATAATGAGGGCTTGACTGGAGAGCTAACTTGTAGATTGGTATTGAAGAGGTTTTGCGGGTAAGCAGCCCCTCTCGGAGCAACAATAAACTGAGGAGGAGTAGGAAGAGAGGACTTTGGAGGCATTTGAGGTTGAGATAGCTTCTGATCCAGTTGGAATAGACTAGATTGGGACTAGATAGGAGAAATTGATCGAGTAGGCTGAAACTGATCTGGGGTTATTGGGGTTAGCAGAAGCTGGCTCATACTGGTGCGAAAACCAGTGTTAAAAGTATGGTCTGGAGCTTGGGTTGGATAAGTAATTACGGGCGATTGAGATTGAGCGATATCCTGACTGAACTAAAATGGGATAGGTAGAGGCTGAGTGGGCTGCTGTACTTACTGAATCGGTTGAGCAAAAGACTGAGCCTAAAATGATAAAACCTGAACTGACCCACTTTGAGCGATCTCTGGTTGTCTCCGAGCTTGAATACCAATCATCAAAATCCTTTAGACACTTCTTTTCTCTTCCAAAACTGCGTAGACCAAATCTTGGATCTGCCCCTGAATTGCATCTTGGAATTAATCGAATCGGAGAAATGCTGACAAAGCATTGGCAATCTCGGAACTCAAAGAAGATTGACCCTGATCAAGCAGGAGGAAAGGAGGAGAAGAAGAACCCTCGGATTCTAAAACTGAGCTTGAAAATGAATTTAGGCCCACAGAACAACAAACTAGATGATGATCGAATCTGACGGCAGTGGTGCCTTGGACTAACTGAGAAGCCAGAAAATGATCAGCCTAAATCGAACCATGAATGAAATGGATGATAAATATTAGAGTGATGAATGGCACATATACAGGTGGTTTAGAGAGGTAGAGAGTAGAAGAGCTTATGATGCGAAGCTTAACCCCAAAATACATGAGACATATGAATTCCTCGCTATGCCCAGCGAACTAGGTACGGTTCATCGGGATTCAAACAATCTCAGGCATTTTGTTAAATTCCCCCTTTTCAAGCGAGGGGAGAATAAGGGTAAGCAAAAATTGAAAATAAAGGTCAGCCACAGGCGGCCTATGTATGAAGTGCGTATGCATAAGCACCACACAAGTAGCACACGAAAGCAAATAAACCTCTTCCAACCTTATGACTCCTGTATAATGCCAATTTGTTGTCTAGGGTTAACTCTAGTGCCAGGAAACGGCAAGAGAGTATGCGACCCAAATCTAGATTGTTTTGGTGAACCTACGGGGAAGTTGCTATGGCTAGTTTTATCGTGGTTTATAGTCTCAAACTGCTGGTGTCGTGGAACGACACTGTAGAAGGGTCTCGTTTACCTTGATTCTGTGTAACTTAACCACTCCTCAAATCAGTGCGACCGCGGGAATTACATGTTGGCTGAAATGAGTGTTCCACCCACAAATATCCCTAATTCCTAGTGGGCATGAGGTATAGAAGTGAGATTCACGGGGGTGATAAAATGGCACCTTAAGACTTAGAATCTAACTAAAGCAGTGGATCAAAAAGGCATAAGAAATAAAGCGTTGATTTAAAAACGATTTAGGCACATCATCAAAATCTGTTAACCAAAGGTGAAAACGAGAGCTATTTTCAAGTTTTAAGTTAAAGGAAGATCCCCAGCAGAGTCGCCACTGTGAGCCAACAACCCCCGATCCCTCCGCCCTCACGGTAAGCTTTAATGCTCTTCGGCGTGGGGTGGAGAAACAATGAGTGCTGTGAGGCGTGCTAAGGGATGATCCTTATTTTAGCGTAATGAAAATGGATAATGAAAGCGATGTTGAAGTTAAAATTTAGTCCGATTAATGGGTTAAGGGATACGAGACTTAGAATCCCGTATTTTAAGATAGAGTCGCCACCCAATTAAGCTCCACCGAAAATTTGGGTACGATATTCCCACGGGGTGGTTGGACCGTACCTTAAATTAGAGATTCTAGGTCTGGATGATGTTGCTTACTTTTCAATTTTTAAATCAAGCCGATTATATTTTAATAAACGTGACCTTAGTTCTTATGCGATTTAATCCGATTATTGTTTGGTGTTTTTGGTTTATATGCCATACATCACACGAAAAGCGATAAATAAACAAAGCAAGAAAATAAAATTATTACAAGGCTTTACAAATACCTATACAATTTTCTAATGCGAGAAAATAAATATAGCGATAAATAAATAAACGGGCGAAACCAGATTTTAACCTAGCTTACCGATCAGACTTAGCTCCAAACGAGGCAATAGAAATACGGGAGTAATCATAAATAAAGCAAGAATAAATAAATGCAAAAAATAAACACAAAGCATGAAGAAAATATATTTTTGGATTTTTTGGGACAAAAACATAATTTTTGGGTGTTAATTAATTATTTAACATCCTAAAAAAGGTGAAATAAATTAACTAAACATCTTAAAATCAGATAATATATTCATAATATTTTTAGGATTTTTAGTTGGTAGAAAACGATTTATTTAGATTTATTTAGTAAAAACACTATTTTAAGCCATTAAAATGCATATTAAATCAAATAAAAATAAAAATAAAATCTAAAAATAGAATAAAATTAAATAAAAACAGTTTTAGATTATTCATAAACTTTTGAAATTTTTTTTGGTTGAAATCAGGGTAAAAAAGGCAAGAAAACGGTGAAAAAGGGCTAAAAATAGCTTTTAGCGGCAAAGGGCTTTGGTGACAACCCTGACCGCAACTGCCATAGCCTTGGCCGCGGTGAAGCCTATAGCGGCGGCGGTCAAGGCTATCACTATAGCATTGGCCGCGCCAAACCATTTTTAGGGGGGATACAGGTGTTTTTGCATCCATAGACTCGAAATCATTGAAGTTTTAAGTCGTAATCAACTATATTTCAATAGATCTAGACTTAAAACACTCAAATAAAGTTGATTTTATGGATTTGGGTAAAAAAAATACCTAAAAATCGTAAGAAATAATGGGACCTCTGTAGGGGTGGAGTTCACCTCCATAGCTATAGCCTTCACCGCTATAACAGTAGCGGCCAAGGCTATAGGGGTAGAGGTGAAGGTTATCCCTATAGAGGTCAGATTATTTTCTGACGGTTTTCCAAGAACACTAAGGAAAAAACCAAGAAACAACACCAAAAGCAGCAAGAACAGCAACAATAGATAATAAATGAAGTAAAAGACCAAGGGAACTCAGTTTTGTTACCTCTAGGCCGTGAATCTAACTCGGGAGACTCGAATCGGACTTTTGGCAAGCTTTTGATGATTTTTCGATGGAATGGCGACGAAAATAGTGACAGATTATTTGGGTGGTATTTGAGGAAAAGTCCCTAAAACCCTATTTAATCCATTTTAACTTATGATTTCTAACTGACTTTAGTGTTTAAGCTATGAGATCAAGCCTAAGAACAACTAAGAATCGAGATTAGAGAGGATTAAACCCGGATTCTATGCTTTTCTTTCTTCCTTTTCTCTCTTTTGTTCTTGATTTTTCTCTCTATAATGATTTCTAAATTCTAAATCTAGAGAAAAGTCCTCTAACCTCTCTGTTGGATTGGTTTAAATACTCTCACACACAAAAATCCATCAATTTAGGTGAATTTTCGGGAAAAATACGTGGCCAAATTACAAGCGGAGAGAGAAACGAAGTGGCACGACCTGAAATAGGCCGTGCCACGGTCACCGCTACCGTTACGGGGGTGACCGCCATAGGGGCGGCGGTCACCGCCGTGATAGCAACATCCACTGCCACTATGGTGGCAGTGGCTGCTGCCACAAGAGGCGGGGGTGGCCACCCCGGTCCCGTTCATCTCCACAAAGGGTGGCGGTAACCGCCACAAGAGTGGTAGCCACCATCGCCGGAGGGCAGGCTACCACCGCCGCCGCCGGCGGCAGTGGTGAGCAAAATGGGGGCTAAAGGGTGGCTGCTAGGGTTAGGGTTTTGTTGATTAGGGTTTAGGTTGATTAGGGTTTAGGTAGGCCAATTTTAGGGTAGATTTAAGGTTTTAGCTTCCAATGCCTATATCTTTTACTACGGTTATCCGATTAAGGCGATTCTTAACATTCTGAAAAGCTCAGAGAGTTAAGAATCCAACGATATAAACGAGACTTGATGAAAAAGTTCGAATCTTATAGAAAATAGTGAAACAAATTACTACGCGCAAGCGAAAAGAAACGGCTAATCCTAAATACATGCGAATGATATTTAAGCGCTGCCAAAGGTCCGAAATCATAAAAAATGTACTTACCAAATACAATTCGACCTTCCAAGAATAGAACAACTAGGCCGTACGAGGTCAGAGCAACAAGTCATCATCGTTTCAAGGGTCACCGAAAAGCCCATGCTCACAATCAAGTAAAAGAAATAAGAAATAGGATTATAATTCTAAAGTAGGAAATAATTCTATCAAATAATAGATTATAAATTATATCTATCAAAAAAATTATAAACCTGTTAAAGAATAGATTATTGTTGATTTAGTCAACTAATATATCTCTTAAATCTATTTATAACCAAATTCTTAATGATTATAACCAAATTATAATCTTATTCTATAATAACCAATTTCTTATTTCTGTTGATTATAATCCTATTTTAGAAAAAATTCTAATAGATTATAAATTATATATATCAAAAAAATTATAAACCTATTTAAGCATAGATTATTATTAATTTGGTTAACTAATATATCTATTAAATCTATTTATTTAATATTTAATTTTTTATTCTTGATTTTATTTAATTCTGTTTGTTATAATCCTATTTAAGCAAAAAATGGAATTTCGTAGCATTAATTACTCTTTTTATTTAAGAATTAGTGTAACTCATTTTTCTTCATCAAATTTGACAAGAAATCACAAGATAATTGTAGAAAAGTATGTTGTTCATTATGTTGAAGCGAAATATAATTTAGTGGATTATATCAACCCAATTATGATGCAACTAAAGATTAATTTTATATGTGATATAAATTTAACTAAGATATAATTGACCCTCAAAGTACATGTTACTCCTTATTTATGGATAATAATGAAATATTTTAAATTATTTGATCAATTAATATATATCCTAAATCTATGTTTTAAAAATTTAATTTGTTCTTCTTGATTTTATTTAATTTTATTCTATTTATTATAGTCCTATTTAAGAATTAATGTGACTAATTTTTCCTCATCAAATATTTGACAAGGAATCACAAGATAATTGCATAAAAGTATAAATTTTAATCCTATTTAAGAAAAAAATTTTAAATTTTATTATAGTTAATTACCCCCTATGAATAATAATGAAATATTTTTTTGGCAATGAAATCTTAAAAGACTTTTTTTTATTCTTATACATTGCAGAGCCTAATTGATGACATGCTTAATTATCAACTAATATATCTCCTAAATCTATTTTTTTAAAATTTAATTTATTTTTCTGAATTTTATTTACTTCTGTTGATTATGATTCTATTTAAGAAAATATTTGAATGTTGATTACAATCAAATACTGATTATAGTCCTATTAGTCAATAACACTTTCTCTATTAATTCTATTGATTTTTTTAATTGTATTTCATTGATTATAATCGTATTTAAGAATTAATGTGACTCTTTTTTCCTCATCAAATATTTAACAAAGAATCACAAGATTATTGGAGAAAAGTATAAATTTTAATCCTATTTAAAAAAATTAAATTTTATTATAGTTAATTACCCCCTATGAATAATAATGAAATATTTTTTTAACAATGAAATCTTAAAAGACTTTTTTTATTCTTATACATTGGAGAGCCTAATTGATGACATGCTTAATTATCAACTAATATATCTTCTAAATCTATTTTTTAAAATTTAATTTGTTTTTCTGAATTTTATTTACTTCTGTTAATTATAATTCTATTTAAGAAAAAATTTGAATGATGATTACAATCAAATACTGATTATAATCCTATTAGTCAATAACACTTTCTCCTTTGATTCTATTGATTTTTTTTAATTGTATTTCATTGATTATAATCCTATTTAAGAATTAATGTGACTCTTTTTTCCTCATCAAATATTTAACAAAGAATCACAAGATTATTGCAGAAAAGTATAAATTATAATCCTATTTAAGAAAAAATTTGAATTTTATAATAGTTTTTACTCTTTCTTATGAATAATAATGGGATATTTTTTAATTATTTGATCAAGTGAATTCGAATTTTAAAACTATCCATTAAGTATATCTATCAACTAAGATATATCCTAAATCTATTTTTTTAAAATTTAATTTATTGTTCTTAATTTTATTTAATTTTAAACTATTGACAATTCTATTTAAGAAGTAATGTGATTTTTTTTCCGCAATTTAATTTGATACAAAATAAATTTATCACTGATATTTACAAGAAAACAGTAATTTCCTGACGGAATTCAGTGACAGAGGGCCTGGCGTCAGAAACTACGGACGGATGACTGTCAGTTCATTTACCATCAGAAAAAACTGACAGGTTTCCTGACACTGAAAATTTATATGTCGAAAAACCAAGGCGGGAATCAACAATTATTTCATTATGACGGATCTTCTGATGTTGTGGCCATCAGAAATTTTAATAATAAAAAAAATTAAATTTATTCCTGTAATTTAATACTCAAAACCAAAAATCAAACCATTCAGCCCGATATTTTCACTCTCTCACATACCCTCTCTCAAAACCCTAGAATCGACGATCTCAATCTAATGGCTTCAAACCCTCTACTCTCTTGGTTAATATTCTTGCAATGGAAGGGTGAGACGACTGTGATTAAGGTTGTTTGAAGGATTGGGTGGCTATTTGTGTTTCATGTTTTGCTAACAAGGTTATTCTTCTCCAAACTTATAATCGAAATCCAAATTTAGCTTTTAATCTCGTGGCTCTGGGTTCCTACATATCTGGTATGCTCTTCTTTTTCCTTCTCATCTCTGATTTTTTAAAATGAAATTTTAGGGTTTTGGGCAGTCAAATTTCCATGGATTTGTACGTGTTATGCTCATGTTATTGTGTTGATTTAGTTGATAATCGTCGATGTTGGGTTGGGATGGATGAGCTGCTACTTTTATTTTGTTTTTTCTGAGAATGAAATTTTTGTTCCGTTCTCTTTAGCCTTGTTAGGCTTTGTTAGTGTTTAATTTGTTGTTTCATAGAGTTTTGGTGCCACATATGTCATTTCCAACACGAATCAAATCATAGTCAAGAGATATGAAAACTCATAGTGACATACATGTCTTTAAATAATATGTACTGGATTCATGAGAAATTTCTCTACGAATAAGTTCATGTCAGCAAAAACTAAAGAAATGCTCTAAGTAAGAGATAGAAGTAACAGAGACTAGATAGAAAGTGAAATTAAGATTAATTAATTGTTTGATTTTATTTTCCCCTAAATTACTGTTTCTGAGACTTTTTATTCTGCCTTATCTAAGTTTGTAAGGCTTTCAGGAGAAGCAGAAATTCATAAGGCATTCTGTAACTAACCGTAGAAGCCAACCACATATGATGGTATGTTTATCTTTTGTTCTAAGTTTGGAATTTAATATCATGGCCCCTAAATTGAATTATTTAAATGTTGTCCTGTTGTTGCAGCCAATTTCACAGAACAAAAGGTATGTTGTAAAAAATTGGAAGCCAATTCTAGTACCTATGTTTCTGTATAATTGTTTACAACCTAGTCATTGTTTTTCGTTGAGCTTTTGATATCCGCTAGAGTAGCCAACTGTTGATAGCATTAACTTTGCTTAAAATTTCATGTCAGATACCTACATATCTCGTTGCACTTTTCACAATTAACATTATTTCTGCAATGCAAAAGGTTTGATTTAGGCATTTTCTTAAGAAATTTCCTTTTTATAGATGGTCTGTTAGGTTCCATAATAGTTATATTTACAATATACTTTTGACTTTTTACTTATTATTGAATGACAACTGCATACTAACCTCAAAATTCATGTGGATTATGGAAAGCTCAATTCTTTTACCCCATTGTTTTATGTCCAATTGACTGTTTATTTGATTTTGTTACCACATAAGTTAAATGCAATGTTTTTCTAAGCTTCTAATGTCCATGATTTGGTGAACTTAAAAAACTTAGCTATTTATTATGATAAAGAATGAGATAGATGAATTGTATGATAATCAAGAGTAATAGGAGATCATATGGAGCACATGACTATCTTAGCCGTAATCAGTTATGTCATGAGTTTGTCTGAGTGGCTCAGTATATGTACATGCTTTTAAAAAGAAAAAGGTACCTTTGTGTTTTGCATTTGGGTGTTGGGTGTCTTAGCTCGTTTTTGGGAGGATGGAGTAATATTTTGGTTGTGATTTGGTATACTCATATATTTAGCATTGTTTTGTGGCAAATGCTTGGTTTAGTGGTTGAGCCTTAAAGCTGTGATCCTAGAGGTTGCAGGTTCGAGTCCACACTCGGGCGGGGTGGGATAAAATTTTCCTTTGTTATTATTGTAAGCCCAAATGAGGCAAAAAAAGATTTAAAAAAAAATATATTTAGCATTGTTTTCGTTTTCTAGTCACCTGTTTTCAAATCACTTTTTGATATGGATTTAGTTATATCATTACTGGTCTAGACTTATGCTTGTTCAGTGTTTGTGTTATATAATCTCTTTGGTTTGTTTTTGTTGTGATTCTCATCATATTAGTAATGACTCGATGATCTTTCATAAAGCAAAACAATAACCATCATAAGCATGAAAGTTGAGTTGACCGATGTTTGATGAGGTGCTATATATGATGATCCATTATACTTTTATGTACAAGTCATCTAATTTTTCAGAGGCCCATGTCACAAATGTTCACAGCAAGTGTTATGGAAGAGATGTGAGCCTTCAAAAGTATGCAATATTGATACCGAGAAGAGGTAACTTACCGAATATCTTTTCATTCTTTTTTGAATATTATGTCTTTTCATTCTTATCAATTGATGTTTATATATTTTTTATTGATTGCTAGATGTTCATCAATCAAAACGTGGCAAATCAATGTTTAAAGGTCAGGATTGAAATGGTACAAGTGCATAACATTTCATATGTTCAGACATGAAATTGCAAATGATTTTCTGAATTATTGTTGTTAGTTATAAATATTAATAATAATATTATTTGTTTAACTTTCAATCAATCTATATATATTTTTCTTTTCATTTTTCTCCATCCCATTAAAACCCATTCTTCGTGAACTGCAATTTTTTTTATCAAGCAAACTAGTGTTCCATATTGTTGTTGTCTAATATCTTTTTTAGTGTTATGAAATTATCAAGTTTCTGTTTGTCGTTTCAGAATATAGTAGCAAGCATGAAAGATACCAACATTGCTACATTTTGGTTTGTTTTTCATTTACCCAAATTATTGGTGGGTTCCATTACGATGATGCTGTCAAGCAAAAAGATTTGTTGCCAGTACAAGGTTAGTGCTCATCCCTGCTTCCTCTTTGTGCTCGTGTTCAGTGCTTATGTGAATACTTGCATTTGTAATTTTTTAGACTCTGACTTATTACCATCCTTTGATCTATCTCTTTCATTAATTCTCAGTATGCATGCAATACTTTCTTAATTGAATTATTTTTTTATAATTGAGCAAATATTGCATAGTCATGTGTGCTATTAATGTCTCTATATTACTCCTTCCGTTTCTTTATGTAAGTCGTTTTAGGATTTTCACCAATACCAATAAAAAATTAATTACACTACTAAAATGACTAATTTATCCTTTACTAAATTTCTCTTTCTACTTAATTACCAACACATAATTCCATTAATACATAATCTCTCTCGTAATAAATGAAAGGGTAAATTAGAGAAAAAATGGTGAAAAATACATTGATATTCTAAAGTGACAAACAAAAAGGAATAAAATAAAAGAGCTAAAAAGACTTACAAAAAGGAATGAGGGAGTATCATTTTAAGTGTGCTTTTTGTTTCACTGCATTTCAGTGTCTGCAATTTCTTATTACCCTCAATGAAAATTTTATGGTTGATATTATGTGTTTTTTTATAAATGAGAAATTAGCTTTATAAATAGTATTTATAGCTCCCTTCAATTCAAATATTATTTATTTTTTTAAACAAAATTTCGTATTTATGATGGAAATCCATCAGAATAACTGTCAGACATTCCTGATGGATGAGCCATCAGAATAACCGTCAGAATACTCTGATGGATGTTCTGATGGTAAACAGTCAGCGTATCCGTCAGAAAAACCATCAGCATTTTACTTACACCTGTTTTCCTGACGGTTGCAAGTCCGTCATAAAGTCCGTCAGCATATGAACTCCTGACGGATTATCGCGTTTAACTGACGGATTTTTCCGTCAGTAAACGCATTTTTCTTGTATTTACAATTGACGGTTACAAATCTGTTGTCCCCAATTATGTCTTCCCTTCCATGTCCCCCATTTAGATGTCGCCATGTGCTAGACATGTAGGAGCAAAAAAAAAATAGGAAAGAAAAATTAAAAATAAAAAATTAAGTAAAAAAATCTAACACATGGCAGAATCTGAATGGGGGACATGGAAAGGGACACACGATTGGGGACATCAGATTTAAATCCACAATGGACCTATCCGTGCATCGCACGACTATTACATTAGTGTTATATAAATGCTTACTCTTTTACCTTCTATTTGAAAATATTATTTTACAGAAAATTCAATTTTTTTACAATCATTTTAATTTATACATACAATAAAATAAATCGCGCGAATTAAATTTATTAAAAAAAAATTTCCAAATAAATCCTTAAATGAACTTGTTTAAAAATATAGTATTAAAGTTTTTAGTACAAATTATAAAAGGTTCAATTTTAGAAAAAGTTTTCAAACGAAGATGTTAGGGAAGTTTAGGTAAATGCACATATAGAAAATAGATATTTAAACATTAGAGTTACATAATTAGTAAAATGCCAGAGGTTAGTATTCATAGAATACCCATTTAGATAATATAGTACCATATTTCAAATCATTGATTAATCGTTTCCCATAATTCAAATCTCATAACCGGCGTATGTAACCAATAAAATTGGGATTCTATCATCTTCTCCGCCATCCCTAAAAATGACTGAAACCACAAAAATTGAATTCCGTCGCCGCGTCTACTCCCATCAATTTCGCCGGAACTCTAAAAAAATAGATTAATCAGGGTATTAATGAAAACGAGGGCGTCAGAGAAATTGGAATCCCCTGTTTTGTATTTTGTGTGTGCAACCTAATTTCGTATATAGATTTTGCCAGGGGAAAAGGAAAATAACTGCTTCCAAAGAAGAAACATCAAATGAGGTAAGTCTTTGTATATTGGAACTTGCATAGTGATATTCATTTTATTTTGTATATGGGTATACAACCATATGAAATCATTTACTGACCTGTGTATATTGACATACATTGCAGTTGAAATGGTAATTAAAGCATTGGAACAACAAATGATTATTCATGTTGCATTATGTGTATTAGAAATTGTATATTGATATTCGTTCTATATTGTATATGGAAACCAAATTATATACATGTAAAAACGTGCGAAAAAATGAAATTGTATAGTGACATCGGTATATTGATATACTTTGTTGATAAAAAAAAGGTCTTCATAATAATGGTACACAACTGCATATGTATGTTGCATCCTGTATAGTAATATACAAACTGTGTGTATAAACGAATATCAATCTACTGACATGGGTATATTGATATACATTGTTGAGAATAAAGGTCTTCATAACATTGGTAAACAACTGCATATGCATGTTGCATTCTGTATATTAGTATACAAACTCTGTGTATATTGATATATGAGATTTTTTTAAAACATATACGGTAAATGATAAAATCTGGTGCTATACCTTTTTTTGCAGAGATTGTGGCATATTCACAGTGACATATGTAGAATACATGATAGAACAGAGGCTGATACCGAGCAAGATAGATATCAAATCACAAAGAGCAAGAATTGCAATGAGTTTGTACTACCATGGAAAGAGGAAAGTCAATGAAGGGGAAGAAAGCGACAACGACTTCATTAGGCCACATAAAGAGGATTAATACTTTCCGTAGATAGGATTGGAGTAATTTATTTTTCTTTGAAATGGAATTGTTTAATTTATCTAGTTTGAAACGTAAAACAGTGTTACAATCATTTTATGATGAATGAAACATTGCAATTGTTACTAAATTGATGCTTCATTACATTCATGAATTTACGTAATCACGTAAAGGCAGTGTCTATATTAAAGACATACGCGGTGAAGAAACTGTATTCCATTATTGTATGAAAATAGTTAGTAAGGCACGAAACCAATGTGGAAATATATGCATAAATTAGTATTAGCACACTTCAAACAAAAGTATTCGAATTTTTAGCTACAAATGCAATGACAATGGGTGCAGCCCTAGTCACAAATTTAGGTGTTGGTCTCAAGTAGGGCGGAGCAAAATTCGATTTTGTTCAAAAATTGAACCGAATCGAACCAAAAACCAATAAGGGAGAAAATAGAAACAGAAAACCAAACCAAAATAATCCGGTTAGGTTCAGTTTGGTTTGGTTTGGTTAGGTTTTTGGTTTTCTTTCTTTTTTTGTTCTATAATTCCAAAAACCAAACAAAACCAAACCAAAATCGAACCAAACCAAAACCAAAACCAAAAATCACAAATTTCATAAACCAAAACCGAACCAAATATTGGTTCAATTTGGTTCGATTCGATTCAGTTCGATTTTTGGTTTTTTTGCTCTGCCCTAGTCTCAGGCACATGTCCAAGAGCAGACTAAGGGGTAATCTCAAGCGCGTATTCAACTTAGAATGATGCATAGGAACTGCCGCATATTCCCTATATCAAACACGCACGACAATTTTTCACGACATAAGTTTGGTGCTTTATGGCCCTGTGGTCCAAAATCCAAGTGATAAGGTAGTTTGCGCAAAAGCCAATAAACTACCGCCTTTATATATCGATTTTATAATGTAACATGTATAATATGATTAATGAAATATTGCATTTGTTTATAAGTTGATGTTTTATTACGTTTGTGTCTGTACGAACTCTAGGAAGCGCAATGTGTATATCACAGATATACATAATGCAGAAATTATATAATATAATTACATGAAAATAGATCATAAATGTAGCTGCTAATCAGAATTAGTACACTTCAAGTAGTAGTGTTTGAAATACGAAAAGTACATAAATCATAGATTGCTAATATACGAGTTAAAAGTAATGTATATTAGAATAAAGTCAAATCATAATATTTAAAAATCGAAGTTGCAGCTAATGGATAATAAAGACATAACCAAAAACAATCTTAACCAAATAAGTATGTTTGAACTAGGCACATGGACATGTTCTCTTATTGTGTTACAACACACGCCACACCTCACTTTGACTTTGCACATGCTTTCCTCACCACAATGAGTTAAGTCTTTGTATATTGGAACTTGTATATTGATATTCATTTTATTTTATATATGGGTATACAACCATATAAAAGTAATCAATATAAGAACAATTGCACTATTTCTTTCATCATTAAATGCCGGTTACATTGTTACATGGTTCAAACTAAAGAAAATAAACAATTACATTCCAAACTAAAGAAATTCTTTAAACTCTGTTACATAAAGGATTAATCCTCAGTATGTGGCCTGACATAGTCGTTATCGCTCACTTCCCATTCATTGACTTTCCTATTTCCATGGTAATACAAACTCAATGCAATTCTGGCTCTTTGTAATTTGATGTCTATCTTACTTGGTATCGAACTCTTTTTTATCATGTACTGCATATGTTGTTGCGAATATGCCACAATCACAACAAAAGAAAGTACATGATCATACTTCAGCCCATGATCTTGCGAACTTCATACCTCTTCCATACATTCGAGTTGTACTTGTTCACATTTTACTTTGTCAGATATACAAATTGTTATTATATGTAATTTGCATCATAATAGATATATCAGTACTATCACTTTATTTTACATTAAACCATACATGCATATATAGAATGTATATCAATTTACATTTTGCAATATACAAAAAGTATGAATACTAATTTACATGCTGCAACATACATAGAAAAATATTGTACCAATAGTTTACTGAATTTTACATAAGAATGTATATCAATATACTTAAGAAAATAAACGCAAACATATTTTTTCCTTCTTACATAGATATATATTTTGGTGATAATATACAAAAAAAATAAATATCAATATACATTTGCTAATGTACAAAGAAAGACTTGCCTCATTTGTTGCTATTGCTTCAGATTCAACTATTCTCTTCTTCCCTTTGTCATGTTCATTCTGAAAAAATCACATTACGTATTACACATCATATAAGGTGGTAGAAATATACACAAACAATGTATATCAATATACATAAGCAAATATACACAGTCATACCTTATCTGTTGATTTTTCATTTGATTCACCTATTCTCTTCTTTCCTTTGTCTAGTTTTTTTCTGACAAAATCTCATTATGTATATTTGTGAAATCGTAAATTCATATTGCGAGACTTCAAAAATGTACTAATAATGTTTGAATCGACTATGCATACCTTTTTTTTCCTCGTTTTGCCGCCATTGCTGCGGTGACCACCATTTTTGCAATTTTGACCCGAATATAACATGTTAACTACTCCAATCATCTCTATCAAGCCCAAATCTAATATAATTGAGTAGTAAATTAAGAGCGGGAATCGAAGGACAAGTTTGAAGGCCGCAATTTGGACGAGAAATGAACTGGCCAGAAAACTTAAAATCACAACTCCAAGAACCATTAAATTCGCGACATGATTAATTACAAAAACAATGACAAAAACCGAAATAAGGAAAAGCGAGACCGATAGAATGAAGAGAATCAATAGAGAAGACAGAAATTAAAAAGAAAAGAAAGCACTCAAAAAGGAATTAATCAAAATCAGAATTGAGATTGGAAAGAAATTAAAATTTGAATGTTGAAGATAATCATATCGTGAACTCCTACTAAAGCGGGATCTCCAAAATAACCGAAAATTAAAGTGTGGGAATTAATGTATTAGTTTATTAAAAAAATGGTATATAATAAATAGGTTTAGATTGGAGTATTTTAAGAATATAAATACTATATAGGTGTATTTCATACAATTTATGTACTTACAAGCACAACTAATATTTTATAAAAAAAAAAGGAAAAATGGATAAACTGATACACATAAGAAAACTCAATAAAACTTTTCAAACAAAAAGAGAAAATAAAAAATGAAGATAATTGATTAGGAGTTTGTTTGAATTGGGCGTCACTTACACAAAAGGGATATTGTTTACTTAGATAATGTAAATTGAGAATTGTATATCATAAAAAGTGTACTTTCTAAATTGACATTTTCTATTTCTTAAAAGTGTATTCTCTATATATAAATTTTACAACTTAAACAAGGTCTCGAGTTCGAGTCTTAGTGAATGTAAAAAAATTTTATTAGGAGATTCACCCACCATAGTCAGGTGGGCGACTCGAATCGGATCTAAACATAATCAAAGTAAAGCTCCGATAAACCAGATGGGCAAAAAAAAAAATATATGAATTTTACCGTGCTTTTGGCCCCAAAACAGAATTCAAATTCATTAGATACCCTCGTTGATACCTCTTCACCCCTTTTTTAGTTATGATATTCATTAAATACTCCATATTTTATCATTAGTTTATTTTTAAAAAAAACTGCCCCTCAATCACATTTGCAGTCATTGAAATGATCTCAACTTCTTATTTGAACTTCATCTTTACACCATATTTCATGTTATTCCATATTCAATTATTTCCTTTCATTTTTTCCGTTAATCTTATCTTGGTTCGTTTTATTTCAAAATTTTTATTGATGATTTCATTCTATGTTTTGTCAAAGACATAACCGTGACAACGCAAATTACTTCTAGGTTTGGTAATCGCAACCTCATTCATAAATTAAGGTCTGTCTTAATTGGTGTTGGTAATCTAGAGTTCAATTTTGTTGGTAATATCGACTTCGGCTTAAACTGGTTTTCTGTTATTCAAAGCAGTTTCTTATGAATTTAACTGTTCTTATTCATCACAATGGGTTGTGGAGTTTAGACCACGAATTCACCGATTATAGTGTCTATGGTGTTCTTATTTCTAGACAATCAAGTTTCTCGGATTTCTGATCTATTTTATTTGATTATTTGAAATTGGATAAACTGAGCCATGATTTACAAGTTAATTTTCAACTTATGGCTAAATATACTCCAATGGCAATTTCTAATGACATTTCTCTTGGTTTCTATCTGCAGCTAAGATCACAAACAGACAATGTAATGCAATATCCTGTATATACTAATTCTGCTACCATAGAAGAAGTTCTTATGGGAGGTAATCATTAATTGGTTATGTTATTTCCTTATTCAATATACCCTTACTTTTCAATTCAGAATGTTTTCAATATGTATATAAATCAATAGCATTTATAATGTTAGATGAAAATGTATAGTTTTGGTTTTATGTGACACTAATCTTTTAAGTTTTGATCGCTTAAGCTTTTTTTTAATGCTAAATATGTCTCCGTATTGGTTTGGGTATACTGTTATTCTTTTTATGAACAATTTCACTTTTTATAGCCTAGAAATCTCCATTGTACATTGGCTTGGCAGAACACGCCAACTGCCAAAAAAAAAAAACTATTTTATTAACATGTCTCTGTACTCTATATCATCAGTTATACTAGCTTTTTTGGTGTGTAGTGTCAACCTACATCTAACTTCCATCTGAATTTGCTTAAACAAAGAATCAGATGTACTACATACTCTATCAAACACACATGTATTTCTATTAATACAAACTCTATATAAAAAAGCTTGGAAAATTGTAATAACCATCCAATTCACTAAAAGGGGAGCTTCCTTGTAATTAAGTCATGCTAACCATGAAATGAAATCATATTGAATCCATACCCGCCCTATCTAACTATTGACTTTGAATAAAAGTGCTCTTAAAAGGGCTATGCTATTATTTAATTGTTTTTCTTTCATATATATGCTATATTTTTTTATATTGCAGCAATGTAATAAGTTGTAAATTTTTTCCTTTGGATTTTGCATATCATGACAACTTCATACATGTTTCTCATTATAGCAATTTTGATTTGGTTGAAAATACATTGTGTATTGAAGGTGATACTATGCAAGATGATCATGAGCAATACATAAGATTTCTAACAAATCAAACAATGAATGACATGAATACAACTAGTGTGGACCTCTTTGAAGAGGGTGGAACTAGTGCCGACGCAGAGGTTTGTGAATAAAAAAATCAAAGTTTTTCTATTGGTTAGTTGTTCAAAGATAAAAGTACTTTAATCCAAGCGCTGAGTTTTCATGCTATTAAGAAGCAATTCCAATTTAAGACTACAAGGTCTTGTACAAAAAAGTATTTTTGTGTTGTGTTGACTAGTCTTGTTTGTGGACATTCAAAGCTTCTAAGACTGCATATGGTAAATTTTTTAAGGTCAGGAATTATATTGCAAAGCATACTTGCAATATCAATACAAGGTGCGGTGAGAAGAGGCACGCATCTAAGAGACTGAAAGCTAATTGGGTTAAAAACTCTTGCTTAAGGTTGAAGAGAATTATTACACCCGGTGATATAGTGGATGATATTAAGAAGATTTTGGGTGCTGACATAAGCTATCAAAAGGCCTAGCATGCGAAAGAAGAGGCCTTGAAGTTGATTAGAGGTACGCCATCTAAATCATATGGTAATCTTTCGAACATTTTGTATATGATAGAAAAAACAAATCCGGGGACAAAGATTAAACTAAAAACAAATGGAGGAAAATTTTTGTATCCTTTTTTTTTTATGGAAATGGCTGCTTCTATTTAAGGTTGGGTGCATTGCAAACCAGTTGTTATTATTGATGCTACCTATTTGCGATCATGTTATGGAGGAAGTCTCATATTTGCTATTGCGCAAGATGCTGCAGGTTAGTTAATATTCTTTTATTTAATTAGTATAGTTCAAAATACCTTAACATATGCCTTTTATGTACTATTTTCTATTTTTTTATAGTATTATTTTATTGAATTTTGGCGTATCGTATTTGTATTAAAATTTGCAGAGAATATATTTCCACTAGCATATGCAATTATGGATGGTGAAAATGATACATCAGGGAGCCAATTTTTGACACAAGTTAAAGATACATTCGAGGTTAGAGAAGACATGGTTATTGTATCAGATCGTCGTAAGAGCATTCAAAATGCTTGTGTAAGTGTATTTCCAGAGGTTCCTCATTGTTTTTGCATGTATCATCTTCAAAATCTGAAACATCAATACAAGATCAATATTCCTGACATGTCCAAGTATTTTATGAAAACATATTCATATGCCGTGAAAGAATTTGAGGAGAACAGGTTACAATTGAAGAACATAAGTAAAAACATTCTGAATTATCTTAAGGAAGTTGGGTATTCGATATGGAGTAGGGTTCACTCTTTTCATAATAGGTTCAATACAATGACCTCGAATGTTGTGGAATTGCTTAATTCAATGATTAAGCATGCAAATGACTTGCCCATATCATCTTTGGTACTTTTCCTTCTGAATGAGCATAGGAATATTGGTATTCAAACTTTCACACCTGCAATGGAAAGACATGAAAAGGAGTTGAGAGTTTCTTTCAATAGTGCATCAACAATTATGGTTACATTTTCCAAATTTTATGTGTTATTCAATTCATATATCTTTGCATGTTTTTGTTTAATCAATTAATTCATATATGTGTTATCTAGTTATTTTATATTGTGATATAGTTTAATTAGGTTTACATTTTTCTGAATTTATGGAATAAGCTCAAACGTATAGTTTTCAAATTATTGTTTCAATCATAAATTGTTCTTTGTAGTTTAGATTATTTATTTGTTTTCACCTCTTTATTTCTCTGCCATTTTTCTGTTTTTTATATCTTATATGCCAATTGTCTATTTCTGTATAACGCGAATTGTTTATTTTGAGGAAGATATATTTTGTTGCCTTATTGTATATTATATATACATTTCCGATCGACTGATTCTTTTGTTTACGTTTACTAGGTTCAACCAACTATTGGCCATTTGGTTACAGTATCTCTGCAAGGTTTTTATTTCATCATTGATATGGAAAATAGGACATGTACATGTAACCAATTGTAGCTTGGCAGCCGCCCTTATGGGCATGCTATTGCATACATAGCCAAGTTTCATCTTGATGTGCATGATTATTGTTGCATCTACTATACCAAAGAATGTTAGCTGCTTATGACGGAATCATATATTTGTTGCCTTCAAGAGATAATTGGGATGTATCGTTATCCATTTATGATCAAATACTTCTTCCTCCAGATGTAAAGAATATAGTTGGGAGGCCTAGAAAACAAAGGATCCGTTCTTATTTGGAGAGGATAAGAAGAAAGAAGCTACATTGTAGTGTTTGCAAGATTCTTAGGCATAACAAGAGATCATGTAGACGATACTCATAGCATGTTCACAACAAAAGATCAATTTGGACGACGTTCTTATTTATAAATTTTTCATTTATGTCTAACCGTAATTTATATTTGTTTTTTGTATATACAGTGGTAATACTTTTTCGCAATTGATTGTCAAGTTTTATGTTTTGGAGTTCCATCGATCCTTATTTAAATGAATTTTTTAGAATTTCAAATATACATTTTATTATAGAAGGTATATTTTAGAAGTTGTCCATTTAGTCCTAATATTTGAATTGATATTGTTGATAGATAGTCTTCTAATCATGCGTATTAAATTTATAGTCAAATAGAATTTCATTGTAATACTATTTATTTATTTATTTAGGTGTTCAACTAATTCTTATGTCGTATACCATTCGATTCAAATATTAGGATTAAATATACAACTAATCATGCATACCATTCACGATACGAACAGTATGATTTGAGTCGATTCACCCCCGTGTAGATTTGAGTCTATGGGATGATACATTTTTAGAGTTGATTCGGCAGTGAATCAATGGAATCGAAAGTGAATTGGGAGAATCAGACGATTCCACTGATTAGGTCGATTCACTGACCCAATTGAAAAAGAAGGTATAATTCTGACAGAAATGGATATAGAAGTTGATGTTGGGTCTAGGAATCGTACGATTTGATTCACCCTGGTGTAGATTCGAATCTATGGGGTGAATCAATATTGGAGGTGAATTGGTAGTGAATCGATGGTGAGTTGGGAGAATCAGCTGATTCCACCGATTCGATCAATTCACCAACTCAATTGAAACAAAAAAAGTAGATATCTGACAGAAATTGATATAGAAGTTAATGTTGAGCCTGAGAAGGGCTCGAAAAGGGAATTTAGTAAACTTAAGAAAACTGCTAAAACATGCATATGATATTTTGATTCAAACCTATTTCATAAGAACCAAAATGATTTAGTGAGATTACATTGAATTGGTGGTCGTTGATCTTGAACTCAAAAAATTAGGAAGTAAAATATGGGTAATCAAATCTATTTTTAATGCAGTTCTTTGCATCTTGAATGAAGAGGTAAAGTTGAAAATAACCCACCGTGCTTCTTTCACGATTTGATTCAACTCACGATTCCCGATTCACAAAATTGGATTTCGATTCTCGATTTGACAACATTGTCAAATCCACATTTCAACTGCTCAACTATACATTTATATATATATATATATATATATATTTATATCACCTGTACAATTTTGCATTATAATATAACTATTAATGTGCTCTTGATCATTAAGAGAAAAAAGTTCTACTAACATAACAATTATCCATAGCAATATAACATATTCAAACTGTCATCAATTCATAAAATTTGTTCCTAAAATATCAGTAAAATGTTGCTACATGAAGTTAGAAACTACAGAAACTATCAATTTTTCCCATTTATCGGATGTAATCTGTATCACTCAGCTCATCATTATCGAGCTTTTACTTCCCGTGATGGTATAAGTTCATTGCAAGTCATTCTCGTAGTGCTTTCACATCTAGTGTAGTTGGAATTTTCCTGTCCTCTATCAAGTATTAAGCCAAACTCAGATCAAATATTCCACAGTCACTATAAACAACATGTTCTAGTCAGATCGGATTACTATTATTATTTACTACGGCATGCTAAGCTTATATATAATTTTAAATTGTTGTGCAATTGTGAAAACCATACCTTTCATTTTATTGCACTATGCCTTTGATGTGAATTGTTTGAAGAGGGTTGTATGGTCTTTTGCTCTTGTACTTAGGTGATTCCATTATATGTGCATTCCTATTGAAGATGTTGAATGTATGCAAGTAGTAAGGTATCACAGTGACATAATCATCAACTGCAATTTCCGTCTCCTTTGAACGTGTTCTGCATTGCAATGCATCAATTTCTGTCTCCTTTGAACGTGTTCTGTGTTGCAATGAATCATAGATAAACAATTTCCTAGACATTATTTCAAATCTACCTAACACCCAATGGTTGCCTCCAACGTGGATTGGGAATAATATGTGCTCCACTTCCATCCATGGCTTTGCACACTTTATGCCACGTCAAAGCATTCTATTGTGGATTGTGTCATTTAATTCCAGTTTGCTAGCTACCCCTCCTTCACCTAGCATGTTGCTCACATTCTTGACTATGTCATCAAACACACCATTTGTTGTTGTGAAGTCCAATTTTGCTCTTTCTGAATGTTTTCCTTTCTTCCTTAAGTAGTACAAAATGAGATCAATGTGCCGAAATACAAAACAATTGTTAGTAATTCACAAAATATACAATTTTGTAAAAGTGTATAGTTTACAATAAAGTATAGTTATATATGTATACGTTTCTAATGCCACTAGAATTCATATAATATTATTTTACCTCTTTTGACAACATTTCTCCTGGCCTGTATACTTCATAAAAGAATGTCTTTTCTGCAATTTTCATGACGTTGAAGTCCATTATAGGGATGTTATCAAACCTTGGTGCGTACCATTGCTCCAAGTTTACATGATCAGAATATTAGCACAATTTTGATAAATGCTAAATGACTTTAAAATAGTATTCTTATTTTGTATTTACTTACTTCCTATATGGATGCCTATTCTTTTCCATAAACTTCTTGAATTCCACCCTTTTTACCAAATTTGTTATTTCTAGCCCGATATAAGTGAAATCATCCAATGCATACTTACCTTTTACCTTCCGTTAAGGTCTATCACTTTCTGCTGATCCAAAGTGTAAGGTGTTGTACTCGCCTTTGAAGCAATAATTTTCCTCTTTTTTCTCGAAGAATCGTCA
This sequence comes from Euphorbia pulcherrima, assembly GCA_947683365.1. Classification (NCBI taxonomy): domain Eukaryota; kingdom Viridiplantae; phylum Streptophyta; class Magnoliopsida; order Malpighiales; family Euphorbiaceae; genus Euphorbia; species Euphorbia pulcherrima. Next base: position 16,147,970 of record CANTUS010000016.1, read on the forward strand.
ATAATAATCATTTGCTAATCATCTTGCAATTTCAACTTGAGCTAGGATCAAATACATGTATATGTTTGAAATGTTTATTTGAAATTTTGGTTTACAGTATCACTGTACACACATCTTTGACAACATCTATACGCTTCAACTTTTCATAACACGCAACTTCAAGTTCATCAAATTTTGTTGGGTCTATAGTGTCCAAAAAATTATCATCCTCTCAAGATAATTATTTTTCCAATATCAATATGCATATATCATTTTTTAATAATCAGGTAATGCTTACTGATAGAGTGAGTTTTAAAATAATATTAGGACTTTCAGGTTACTCATGATAATATTAACTTATCTGTCATTTGGTTGAAACAATTCTTTATTGATAACATGCTAATCATTTTCTATCGGTGATTCGGCCGAAAGATGAAGGTCAAATCTAGGTAGTTGATAACAAACCATCTGCGTGTTTGGGTTCTCATTATCCAATTTTTCTTTGGATGTGTTTTCTACATTTTTCTCAACAACATTTGAGTCATCTGTATTGGTCCCTGTGAGGGTCTTTATAAGGTCAGACGGGGGTGAATGACCCTTTTTCGGGGAATAAATAGACTTTAAAAAGTCTTAGTGTAGCGTGTTTGATTATGATCCAGATGATGCAATTATGACAATATAATGCAGCAAATAAAGAGTTAAGGAAATCAAACACAAGGGATTTTATCCTGGTTTGGCCCCGCCTACTCCTGTCCCTAGAGTTTCCTTCCTCTGAGCTTTTCCACTAGTGGATTCCTTTCCAACTGGCAGGAATCAAGCCTTACAACTTGTCTCCAGATGGTTACCCCTTTCGGATGTAGGATATACCACTAGAAGCACCAACTTCTAGCTGAGTCCTTTAGTCTTTAGTAGGACATACCACTTAGACTTCTACCCCAAATCTAAGCTGATTCCTACAGGGAGATCCCACTCAAAGCACCAACTTTAAGTTATATCCCAATCTCATAACTCACCCAAGTTAGAGATCCTTACACTCTTGTTTTCACAAAGTTTTTGGTTTAGGACTTCCTTAAGTTTATAACTCACTTCGGAATCCTTACAACAGATTTGGAATTGTTTAATTCTTGGAGGGATGTGATTGCTGATTGCTTTAAGCTAATGTTCTTATTAATAGCTTTTTCAAATCAACCAGCCAACCTTCTTAATGTGTGAAGCTTCCCTTTTATAGGCTTCTGTCATAAATGTAGCCGCTGAGGGTAGTTGAATCTTGAATTTAATCTTCACCCTTGATTAGTTTGAATTTGGCGCATTTAGAGCTGTTGATCAATCCGTTAGACAATAATTTGACCCATTTGAATTCTTGGAATTGAGGCTGAAAAGATGTCAGTGATCATTTTCCTTATATTTTAGTGTCACACCAACTTTTTGTTGGATATGATGTATGCCCTTAAGGCAATTAGGGCGATATATCTTAATTATGTAATAGTACGAATAATTTGTTTAATCAATAAAGGCATTTGTTCTTTTGTTTATATCAATGTGTTTTTATACATATATATTATAGCTGGTTAAAATATATTCATTGATGTATGTATACAAAAGTCCTTGACATATCATAGCATGAAGTCAGAGGAATTATAGTTGGACTATATTTGGTGGAACCTACTTCATGTGCAATTATGATTATGTCTAAACTATCCCTAGTCACAGTGTCATCAAGAAAGGATATTGATGAAACGGAAAGACTAGCATGTGGTCAACTTTCTTGGAAAGGGTCCAAGCAGTTAATCTCCTAAATACTGAAGGTGGTGCCTTAAGCTTGACACATGGATATATCTGGGAGATATATTGGAGACCGCAGCAAGATAAACACTTGGTATAAATATCAATGTGTTAGTGTTTATCTTCATGCAATAAGCTTTGCGAATGTCCTCATACTTAAGATGCTAGTTGCCTTGTGTGGTACTATTGCTATACTTTGGGTCATTGCTATTCACTCATTAATTTAGGGTGCTACGGGTGATTACGGGTATAGTGATAACAACACGTTGGTAGACTGAGTAGTCGGAAAGAATCCATCGCTCCGGATATATTAAGGAGTTGTACCTGGCCACTTGTTGAAGTGATGATTGCTATAAACCTCTGATCAGAGTATGTGTTTGATAGAAATGGTTTCTAGTCAAACACACTATGGTAAAAGGCAATATACTTCGGTAACAAGTAAATAACTGGGATAGCTTGGAGCAACCTTGCTATTAGTGGGTTAACACTTTAACCGAACCCAATAAACCAGATGGTAGTAATATTAAAGAATGGAAGGAATTTATCGCACTGGATAACTATTGCATTAACCAGGATTAAGTCATAAGCATAAATGACGTTCCAAGTAATGGGGGATGGTAGACCCTTGCTAGAGGCGTACTACAGTCGTTTAAGGTAATCGAGTTCTATTTACGGTCTAGAGCATCGAGCTAATGGTTCCATTAGAACAAGGGTTGGTTAAGCCTTAACAGCTCAATACTTCGGGATCCTATAAGGTCACACACATTGGACCTTCATCGGACTAAGTAAAGAACTAATAGATTTATTCTATTAAAAGAATATAACATAAATAATAGTTGGATTATTATTTGATTGGTTAAAATTGATTAAATCAATTTTTGATAGACCAAGGAATTTATTTTGACTGGTAACTAATTAATTAGAGTCATAAATAAATTATAATTGATTAGATCAATTTTGGTTGGACCAAGAAATTTATTTTGACTGATAACTAATTTATTAGAGTCAAAAATAAATATTTATTTGAAAGGATTAAAAGGGGATTTTGCATTGGCGAGTTAAAACCGAAAAGTATAAAATATTTTGTACAAATATTCGGTTGCGTGAAATACACCAAAAGGTGCGCGAACATTGCTAGGCGGTGTTCGCGGTGGCCCATATTCATGGGCTGCACAAAGGCAGCCCATGAATACCACATGCAGCACGTGCATGTGGTATGTGTGGGATGGGAGTTTTACTCCCATCCCACATCGTTAATTGGGGAGCAAATTTTTGCTCCCCAAGCCTATATATAGGCTGTCCCTTCTCCTTTCAAAATGTACCAAGCTCAAAGCATAAATCCTAAGCGAGATAATTAATCTCTCAGGTACTTGAGCAAGTTATTTTTGTGGAGCCTGAATTTATTCGGGCACCGCTAGTTTATATTTTTGGGTGAGGCTTCCAGAGTGGTCTAGCAACTACTCGAGGCTTCTTAGTTCTTCCTCCTGGGGAGGTTTTGGTTGGTGAGGTTCGTGTGGATACTGATAGAGGCTATCCTACGACTGGAGGCTTGTGCAAGAAGGTCCTGCAAAATCACGCTTCAACTGGTAAGTTCTTTTTCTTTCTCTTTTAATTATTAAGTCTTTTTCTTTAAGTGTTTTTAGACTTAATAATTATGCTTAGGTTATTTTTGCATGCTTAGTTTATTTTATGCTTAGGTTATAACTTAGAGTTATAACATGCTTAGTATAAAATAAATATGCTAGGATATAATTTGGAATTATGGTATGCCTAGTCCTTTAGCATGCTAACCTAGGTAGAGAATTATTTAGTTAAGGCTTTATTTAATTTATATGCAACTAATAGGAGTTCCTGGGACATGGACAAAATTTTGATTTTCCGTCATGCCTCTTATGTATGTTCAATTTGACTGTCAGTTCCCAACAGTGGTATCAGAGCCTGCCTATTTAGTGCATAATTAAGTTAGAAGCAAACTAAATATTATTTTTTAAATGAAATGATTTGTTTATTTAATTGTTTGGAACAATATATATAAACTTCTGTCTTTCATTTCAAGGTTAGAAATTAGTTATGAATAATTTTGAATAAGCTTGCTCAACTTACTCAAATTATACAAGTGTCAATAATTTATTTAAATTACATGGGTTATAGATGCTCCCAATTTACATGAATTGGAAGAACGAAATTTATTAGTTCAAGAGAATCCATTGGTCTTCAAGTTTGTACCCGTATTTGTTCTGGCTAAGGATTGGACTTGGTGTCTACTCCTCATAGGGCACCTCTCTTACCTGGGAACCTATATCGGTGCAATTTGAATTGACCAATCGGGGGATTAATATGAAATAATTTATTTCTAGTATATAAGATGGTGCTTATATGTGTTTCTATAACAAAGTAAAAAATTAAAATTATTGAATAAAAGCTTAAAGGAAATGCAATATAAATATAACAAATTAAAGCGTTAATTATTTTGCATATAATCTAGGTTGATGGAATAATTATAATAAAGAGCTGAACCCACCTAAGGTTAGACCTTATAAATTAATTCTAAAATTCCCTAAATTAATACAAGTAATTATAATTTTGTCCATCTGATAAAATCCTAGATTGGGTGAGACGTTTAACACCAATAAAATCTCAAAGTAAATATATTAAGGCAAGTTATAGTCTTCCTTACTCAAATTTATAATACGGTCTTTTTGGGCTATTAAAGTGCTACGCAAAGCGTTCCTTCTAGTCCACATTGATTGGTTGTAAAGTTTGAGATAGGGTCTGCCTTAACAGAGCTGGGGTAGTCCACCATAAAATTGGGGGCTAGGCCCAGATCTGAGATATATTCAAGGAGATGCTAATATAAGAGCACACGTCCCTTGGGATTAGGGAACTTGAATGAATTAGCAATTGCATGCGATGCAAATGGAATTGAATTCCAACTATGACTGACTATTATGACTTGACTCATAAAATTGGGGGTTGTAATAGACTAGTTATAGATGCTACCTACTAGGAAATTTAGCTGGGCTAAAATTCACGAATTCAATAGAATGGGCTATTGTAAATTTTGAAGAAAATAGTAGGAAAATGTATTTAATTAAAAGTCCTCATATTAAATACATGTACTTAAACTAATATCTAAACACTTTTCTTTTCTTATGTCTTAGGTTGAAAATGGCTTCCAATTTTAATCTCCGTATATTACTTGACACCAAATTGAATGGCTCGAACTTTTCTGATTGGTTCCGAGCAGTGAGAATAGTTCTCAGATCTGAGGGAATTGCCTATGTCCTAAGTGAAATTTTCCCTATAGAACCTGATGTTGAGGATCATGTGGAACATGATGCCTGGTTGAAGCACAGGAAAGATCGTGAGACTGCCATGTGTATTATGTTGGGGTCCATGAATTCTGAGCTTCAGAAACAACATGAGAACATGCCCTTGGAGGATATGGTTCTCCATCTTGAAGAACTCTTTTTGGAGAGGGAGAGGACAGAGAGGTATGAGACCTCTAAGCTCCTTTTCGGGACCAAGATGCAAGCTGGCACCTCTGCCTCTCAACATGTTCTAAAACTCTTGGGATACCTTGAGAAGCTGAATCGATTGGGATTCGAGATGAATCATGACTTGAGCATTGACCTTGTGTTGATGTCCTTGACAGATAGTTACTCAGGCTTCATAACTAACTATTACATGAACAGGATTAATTCAACTATCCCTGAATTAATTAACATGCTGAAAACAGTAGAACCTCAGATCAAGAAAGATCAGAAACCTCTACTGTTGGTTGAAAAAGGCAAGGCTTCTAAGAAGAAGAAGCAGGCACTGGGTGCCAAGAAAAGAATCAGTAAGAAGAAGAATGAAAAGAAGGCATCTAAGTATGTCTGCTTCTAATGTGGGAAACCGGGACATTGAAAGAGGGATTGCAAAGCTCCTGCTTCTGAGCATTTGAAGAAGAAGCCTACAGAGGCATCTACTTCAGGTATATTTGTAATTGAAAACTTTGCTACTTTTCCGCAAGAATCCACTTGGGTATTAGATACTGGTTGTGGTTCTCATATCTGTACTTCTGTGCAGGGACTAAGGAACTGTAGAAAACTTGCAAAAGGGGAGATGGACCTACGCGTGGGAAATGGAGCCAGAGTTGCTGCATTAGCCGTAGGGAGCTTTAGTCTTGTTTTGCCAAGTGGACTTGTTTTAGTTTTGAATAATTGTTATTACATTCCAAGTGTTACTAAGAATATTGTATCTGTTGCGTGTTTAGCAACAGAGGGATTTGAAATTTTATTTTCGAATAATAATTGTCAGATTCGTTTGAATAATATTCTTTATGGTTATGGAATGTTGAAAGGTGGCATTTATATTCTTGATACTAAAACAGAAGTTTTCAATATAAATAATGTGAAGAAAGTTAAATTAGGTAATGAGAATTCCTTCTACTTATGGCATTGCCGTTTAGGCCACATAAATAAATATCGCTTAACCAAGTTGCATAAGCGTGGAGACTTGGGCCCAATAGACTTGGAGTCTTATGGTGATTGCGAACCTTGTTTAAAAGGAAAAATGACAAAGTTACCCTTTAAAGGAAAGGGTGAACGAGCCACGAGTACATTGGAACTTATACACACTGATGTGTGTGGTCCAATGAGTGTTCAGGCACTAGGAGGATACTCCTACTTCATAACCTTTATTGATGATTACTCACGATACGGTTATTTGTACTTGATGAAGCACAAGTCTGAAAGTTTTGAAAAATTCAAACTATTTAGAGCTGAAGTAGAGAAACAGCTTGAGAAAAGTATTAAAACACTTCGATCGGATCGAGGTGGAGAATACTTAAGTCAGGAGTTTCAGGATTATCTAAAGGAAAATGGGATAGTTCCCCAGTGGACCCCTCCTTATACACCCCAACACAATGGAGTGTCAGAAAGGAGGAATCGGACTTTATTAGATATGGTCAGGTCCATGATGAGCCATGCAGTTCTTAGTAAATCCTTTTGGGGATATGCACTTGAGAGCGCGGTTTATATCTTAAACAGAGTGCCCTCTAAATCATTTGATTTTACACCTTATGAAAGATGGTGTAATAAAAAGCCATCTCTAAATCACTTAAGAGTATGGGGTTGTCCTGCTATGGTGAGGAGGATAGCGTCAGATAAGCTAAATGCCAAGGCTGACAAATGTTTGTTCATTGGATATCCAAAGGAAACAATTGGATATCTGTTTTACCAACCCGAAGCACAAAAGGTATTTGTGTCTCGGAATGCTCACTTTTTGGAAAAGGAACACTTACTTGAAAAGGTCAGTGGGAGCAATATTGAACTGGAAGTTCAAGAGGAAGAAACAGACGATCAACTGATTGACCCCGTTCTAGATACACAAGAGAGTGTGATCCAAGAAAAAACTGTCAAAACACAATCATTGCGAAGATCAAGTCGTGTTCATAAGGGTCCCGATAGATATGGGTTTATTATCACTAATGATAAGGAACTATATCTTGTGGAGGATGATGAACTAAGAACATATGATGAGGCAATAAAAGGCTCAGATTCTGATAAATGGCAAAAGGCCATGAAATCAGAAATGGATTCCATGTACGAGAACCAAGTTTGGAATTTGGTTGATGCACCGCAAGAGGTTAGACCAATTGGGTGCAAATGGGTCTTCAAGAAGAAGACAGACATGGATGGTAATGTAATTACCTATAAAGCAAGGTTGGCTGCGAAAGGTTATAGTCAACGGGAAGGTATTGATTATGATGAAACCTTCTCACCGGTAGCCATGCTCAAATCTGTAAGGATACTCCTCGCCATTGCTGCTCATTACGATTATGAGATCTGGCAGATGGATGTTAAAACAGCATTCCTCAATGGGGATTTAGACCGGGATGTGTATATGACACAACCTGAGGGTTTTACATCTCAAAATGGCTCGAAGGTATGCAAGCTACAAAGATCCATTTATGGACTTAAGCAGGCATCAAGGAGTTGGAATATAAGGTTTGATCAGACAATCCGGGAACTGGATTTCTGCCCAAATGCAAATGAGCCTTGTGTTTACAAGAAGGTTAGTGGGAGTGCAGTCGTTTTTCTAGTATTGTATGTTGATGACATTCTGCTAATAGGAAATGACATTTCTCTTCTTCAAAACGTTAAAGTATGGTTGTCAAGAAAGTTCTCCATGAAAGACCTTGGTGAAGCAGCATTTATACTAGGTATAAAGAACTACAGGGATAGATCCAAGAGGCTGTTAGGTCTTTCTCAAAGTACATATATAGACAAGGTGTTGAATAGGTTCAACCTTGAGCATTATAAGAAAGGTTATCTCCCAATGACAAAGGGGATTAACCTATCTAAAGCTGAGTGTCCGAAGACAGCTCAAGAGAGAATGCGCATGAAGGATATACCCTATGCATCCGCGATAGGATCCATCATGTATGCTATGGTATGTACTAGGCCGGATGTCTCTCAAGCTTTGAGCTTTACGAGCAGATATCAGCCAGATCCAGGTGAAAAGCACTGGATGGCCGTCAAGGCAATCCTTAAGTACTTGAGAAGGACTAAGGATGAGTTTTTGATTTATGGAGAAGGTGATCTCACTATCAAAGGTTACACTGACGCAAGCTTTCAATCTGACAAGGATGACTTTAAGTCTCAGTCAGGTTTTGTGTATGTGTTAAATGGAGGGGCAGTATGCTGGAAGAGTTCTAAGCAAGAAACTACTGCTGATTCAACCACGGAATCTGAATACATTGCTGCATGTGAAGCAGCAAAAGAAGCTGTCTGGTTAAAGGGATTTATTGGTGATCTCAGTATGGTGCCTGAGGCTATTGATCCAATTACTTTATATTGTGATAACAATGGTGCCACAGCTCAGGCAAAGGAACCACGGTCTCATCAAAAAAACAGACATGTATCCAGAAAGTATCATATAATCAGGGAGATTGTTGATGCTAAGATAATAAGATTAGAATATATACCCACTGATCAGAACCTCGCGGATGGTCTGACAAAACCATTGACTCAAGTCAAACATGACCAGCATGTTAAAGCATATGGATTAAAACATATGGCTAATTGGCCTTAGTGCAAGTGGGAGTTTGTTGGATATGATGTATGCCCTTAAAGCAATTAGGGCGATATATCTTAATTATATAATAGTATGAATAATTTGTTTAATCAATAAAGGCATTTGTTCTTTTGTTTATATCAATATGTTTTTATACATATATATTATAGCTGGTTAAAATATATTCATTGATGTATGTATACAAAAGTCCTTGACATATCATAGCATGAAGTCAGAGGAATTATAGTTGGACTATATTTGGTGGAACCTACTTCATGTGCAATTATGATTATGTCTAAACTATCCCTAGTCACAGTGTCATCAAGAAAGGATATTGATGAAACGGAAAGACTAGCATGTGGTCAACTTTCTTGGAAAGGGTCCAAGCAGTTAATCTCCTAAATAGTGAAGGTGGTGCCTTAAGCTTGACACATGGATATATCTGGGAGATATATTGGAGACCGCAGCAAGATAAACACTTGGTATAAATATTAATGTGTTAGTGTTTATCTTCATGCAATAAGCTTTGCGAATGTCCTCATACTTAAGATGCTAGTTGCCTTGTGTGGTACTATTGCTATACTTTGGGTCATTGCTATTCACTCATTAATTTAGGGTGCTACGGGTGATTACGGGTATAGTGATAACAACACGTTGGTAGACTGAGTAGTCGGAAAGAATCCATCGCTCCGGATATATTAAGGAGTTGTACCTGGCCACTTGTTGAAGTGATGATTGCCGTAAACCTCTGATCAGAGTATGTGTTTGATAGAAATGGTTTCTAGTCAAACACACTATGGTAAAAGGCAATATACTTCGGTAACAAGTAAATAACTGGGATAGCTTGGAGCAACCTTACTATTAGTGGGTTAACACTTTAACCGAACCCAATAAACCAGATGGTAGTAATATTAAAGAATGGAAGGAATTTATCGCACTGGATAACTATTGCATTAACCGGGATTAAGTCATAAGCATAAATGACGTTCCAAGTAATGGGGGATGGTAGACCCTTGCTAGAGGCGTACTACAGTCGTTTAAGGTAATCGAGTTCTATTTACGGTCTAGAGCATCGAGCCAATGGTTCCATTAGAACAAGGGTTGGTTAAGCCTTAACAGCTCAATACTTCGGGAGCCTATAAGGTCACACACATTGGACCTTCATCGGACTAAGTAAAGAACTAATAGATTTATTCTATTATAAGAATATAACATAAATAATAGTTGGATTATTATTTGATTGGTTAAAATTGATTAAATCAATTTTTGATAGACCAAGGAATTTATTTTGACCGGTAACTAATTAATTAGAGTCATAAATAAATTATAATTGATTAGATCAATTTTGGTTGGACCAAGAAATTTATTTTGACTGATAACTAATTTATTAGAGTCAAAAATAAATATTTATTTGAAAGGATTAAAAGGGGATTTTGCATTGGCGAGTTAAAACCGAAAAGTATAAAATATTTTGTACAAATGTTCGATTGCGCGAAATACACCAAAAGGTGCGCGAACATTGCTGGGCGGTGTTCGCGGTGGCCCATATTCATGGGCTGCACAAAGGCAGCCCATGAATACCACATGCAGCACGTGCATGTGGTATGTGTGGGATGGGAGTTTTACTCCCATCCCACATCGTTAATTGGGGACCAAATTTTTGCTCCCCAAGCCTATATATAGGCTGTCCCTTCTCCTTTCAAAATGTACCAAGCTCAAAGCATAAATCCTAAGCGAGATAATTAATCTCTCGGGTACTTGAGCAAGTTATTTTTGTGGAGCCTGAATTTATTCGGGCACCGCTAGTTTATAATTTTTGGTGAGGCTTCTAGAGTGGTCTAGCAACTACTCGAGGCTTCTTAGTTCTTCCTCCTGGGGAGGTTTTGGTTGGTGGGGTTCGTGTGGATACTGATAGAGGCTATCCTACGACTGGAGGCTTGTGCAATAAGGTCCTGCAAAAGCACGCTTCAACTAGTAAGTTCTTTTTCTTTCTCTTTTAATTATTAAGTCTTTTTCTTTAAGTGTTTTTAGACTTAATAATTATGCTTAGGTTATTTTTGCATGCTTAGTTTATTTTATGCTTAGGTCATAACTTAGAGTTATAACATGCTTAGTATAAAATAAATATGCTAGGATATAATTTGGAATTATGGTATGCCTAGTCCTTTAGCATGCTAACCTAGGTAGAGAATTATTTAGTTAAGGCTTTATTTAATTTATATGCAACTAATAGGAGTTCCTGGGACATGGACAAAATTTTGAATTTCCGTCATGCCTCTTATGCATGTTCAATTTGACTGTCAGTTCCCAACACTTTTACGCCATTAGCTTTTTGATGTGAGCTCCACGCACCTCCTTATTGGTCTAGGACAAAAAACGTTGTTAGCTTTTTCTATCTGGTGTCAGTCTTTTTATCCTTTTTCTGAAAAGTCCAAGCTGTCAGTTTTGTCTTATTTATGGGAAAAGGATCTTTGACTTTGTAGACCAAAAGGTAGGGGATAAAGTTATCTTTGAAACTTTTCCCATTGTCTTCAAGTATGAGTCTTCCGTATGACTTCAAACTCATTATCTCCAAATCTGTTTTCTTCCGAAGCTTGGTGCAATCAGTTCTTCCGCATGCTGACCTTGAAGGATTAAAGTTTGTTTCCTTTCCAAACTTTATCCTGATAGTTCCAGTATATGCTTAGGTACTTAATGTCTTCAATGGATGACCTTGTGGTTGAATCTTGTCCGGATGTTTCCATTTAGATTTGGGAGTTTAAGTTTTTGTTTCTTTCAAACTTGATCCGGATAATTTAGTTCAACTTTCGATCCGGATCATTGTTTCTGAACAATCTGATACATCTTTTGTCATAAAAATCTGTTAAGGATAAAAATTGTGTATATAATAATATTGTGTATACCAATTCCATAATAATATTGTTTTTTTATAGAAGCAAAGTTAATGAAATATACATTATGAAAAAAATGTGTGCACTATTAAGTTTTTCTTACCTCATTGGCTGTCGGGATGACAAATGTTTCTTCTTAATGACTTCTTCTAATGGCAATGTCATCCAAGTTACGGGATCCTTCTATTCCAACAAAATTTGAATCATCTTGTACATAATTTATCATGTACATCTGTAGAAGATAATTTATAACATTTAGAATTGAATATTTACATATAAAAAAAAACTTAAACATAGTACATTTACTTAACTATACTTTTACCCACAATGTATAGTTATGTAATATTAGAATTTTCCATGTTGGAAATCAATCATCCAGAAGACTTTGCAAAAACTCAAAACAAGCATTTGGATCTAAGTTTTGAAGAAAACAAAATCCCAAGTCCAAGAAGAGGATCCGGATTAAGTTTCAGAAGAAAACAAACTCCTAAATCCAAAGAAGACTGCATCCAATTCAAGACAGAAGTGAAGCATCTTGTAAGTTCAAGATTACAGCAACCAAGGAAAAGATCACTGAAAGAGCTTTTGGCAAAGCTAAAGTTTGAAGACATCCAGAAGCGCAAATTTTTAAGATAGAGGGAAAATATTTATTTGGTCACAGTCAAAATCACCTTTTTGCCTTGGAGAATGAAAAAGTGATAACTTGCACGGTTTCAGAGAAAGGATAAAAAGAGCTGACATAGAGAGAGAAAAAGGTAACAAACTTTTTTCACCTAGACTAATAGCAAGGCGTGTGGAGTTCACAAGGAGACAAACTTTGAACCGAAGTTTGGAGCGCATAAAAAGCCAAATATACGACTTCTGACATCTTTCCACACTAATCCCAACAAATTCAAATGGGACATTTATTGGGTCTAACGGAAAGATCAATGGCTCCAAAAGTGCCATATCATATCTGATCAACGGTGGAGATTCAAGATCAGCCAACGGCTATATTTATGATCCAAGCCTATAAAAGGGAAGCTTCACAAGTTGAGAAGATGCTAGTTGATTTCACAAAGCTATTATCTTGAGAAACTTATTATTCAATCAGTAATTTATCATCCCTCCAAGAACCATACAACTCAAATCTGTTTGTAAGAATTCTCAAGTGAAATTATAAACTTGAAGAATTCAAAACCCTTCTTTTTAAAGAAAAGCATTGTAAGATCTCATACTTGGGTGAGTATTGAGATTGAGACTTAGCTTGAACTAGGAAAGTTCAAGTGGTATATCTTTGTGGGACTTAGCTTGAACTTGGGTAGAGTTTGAGTGGTATATCCCCTAAAGAAGAGGACTCAGCCAAGCCAAGAGTGAGTTTGGTGGTACATCCTACATCCGGAAAAGGAGATCTTCGGAGACAACGTGCAAAAGGGCTTAGCCAAGCTTGGAGTAGCTGTGGTGGTATATCCTACTTCCTAAGGAGAATAAATCTCCGGAGACAACTGTAAAGGCTTGATTTCTGCTAGTGAAAGAAATCTCACTATCGGATTAAAGCTCGGAGGAGGAAACTTTGGGGACTAGACATAGGTAGGGCCGAACCAGTATAAATTATCTTGTTTGATTTACTTTACTTAAAGATTTTACTTTAATTGCATTTTATTTTACATCTGCATCATCTAGATTCACTAACTCTGAATTAAATCAAACATGCTACACAAAGACTTTTTTAAAAGTCTAAATATTTTGTAAAAAGGATCATTCACCCCCTCTGACCCTAATATTACTCGCATAGGGACCAACAAGTGGTATTAGAGCAAGTGCTCAAAACTAGAGACTTTACAATCTCGAGCTAAAGGTCTAATTTGGATCTAAAGAATCAAAATGAGTTACAATAACTCACAACTTCTCCCGGAGGGTATGTCTATTTCCCATCCTCTGCTCTTCACCAGTGAACACTATGCATTCTAAAAAAATCGAACTAAGAATTTGATTCAAGCCAAAAGCATGCGAGCATTGATGGCCATTAAAGATGGCCAATATATCCCTACCTATGAAGTTGAGGGTATTACCACCAGGAAACTCTCTAATCAATGGGATGAAAATGATTATAAGAAATTGCGTGAAAACGCAAATGCTATTAATATGCTATATTGTGCTTTGAATGCAGTTGAATTTAACAGGATCTCAGGCTACAAAACTGCTCAAGAAATCCGGTAAAAACTTAAAGTGGCCTATGAAAGAACCAACAAGGTCAAGGAAGCCAAGATTGATCTCATCTAGCAAAAATTGGAAAACTTCAAGATGGAACCAAAGGAATCCATCAGCAGCATAAACATCAGATATACTAATCTGGTAAATTAAATGAAAAGTCAGGGAAAGGAGATGACTAAGGAGGAGATGGTAAAGAAGATCCTCTGGAGTCTCACCAAAGAGTGGGATAACAAGAAGACTACTATCGAGGAAGCTCATGACTTGACATTCTATAGTTATGATGAGCTCATTGGTAATATGCTAACTCAAGAGTTGCCCCTAGAAAGATACAGTCAGCAATAAGAGAAGCCTGAAGAGAAAAAGAAAGGAATTATTCTCAAGGTAGACTCCTCCAAAAAAGACTCCTCTAGAACATAAAAACAGTCTAGAAGATCTTTCTTAAAGATGAAGAAATGGCTATGCTAGCCAAACAGTTCAATAGATTCCTGGGGAAGGAAGAAAAAGGGAGGAGAAGCTCTAGAAGATTTGACTCCAAAAGAAGGAAGGGAAGCTCCTCTAGGAAGGACAAGTACAGAAAAGGTCCAGAGGAAAGGAAGGGTACAAAAAAGGAAATGGCCTTCTTTAAATGTGGAAAAAATGGGCATCTTAAAGCAAAATGCCCTAAGCTCAAAAAGGATAAGAAATACAAGAAGAAGGCCATGGTAGCCACCTGAAGCAACAGTGAGGAAAGTAGTAGCTCATCATCCTCAGAGGAAGAAGATATTGCTAACTATGCATTTACTGCACTGACTGAGCCAGAAGCAGAACACTTCGTAAGAGGAATAACTAAGCAAATCACTAAGCAAACTGGAGAATCAGAGTCTGAGTCAGCCAGTACAGAGGCAAACTCTCACTCTATTTCTATTTCTAACCGTGATCTTGGTAGAGCTCTAGAAATTTTGATCAAGAATGTGAAGAGGAACACAAAAGACATCAACCTCCTTTGAACGCAAGTAATAGAGCTAGCAGAAGATGCTGAAGTTATGGCACAAGATATCACCTCATAATAACCTCAAAGCATCACGAAGTAGTTGAGGAAAATACTATGAATAATCAAATTCAGATTCTCAGTGCCAATCTGTTTGGGCTATATAGAGAACTAACCTTGATGAAAGAAGCTACCAGAAGGAAACCAGATCATCTAGCTTAAAGAAGGAATCCAAAGCCTTCCAACCCAAGAAGAAAGACCATTAGTAAATAACCTCAAGAACAAAGACACACAGCTGCTAAAAAAGTAAAAGCTGTAATAATCTATAATGATCAATAAATCAAGTAGGGAAAGAATCATAGAGTGGAGATTGCTCCTACAGTCAGCTACCTGATCTAAATAGGAAAAACAGACCAATAAATATCCAAAGGTAGATATTCCGGAGACTATAGAAAAGAAGATCTTAAGAAGATTGAGAAGAAGCTTGAGCAGAATAAACCCATCTCAAGGCCTAGGTTTTATGGCAAAAATAACCATATAACTAAAATGTGTGGACTTAAAAATGGTTATTATGATTATAATCCATGTCTAGAGATGGTTATTAACTAGAGAGGACCCAAATCTGATTGGGTACCTAAACCCACTAGATCTGTTTTGCAGGTATGCCTGAAGTCACTAATGATCATCAAACTTTACATTGCTAGTGGATGTTCAAGGCACATGACTGGTGATGAAAGAGCCTTCATCACATTGACCCGGAAGAAGGGAGGAAAAGTGAGTTTTAGAGATAATAAAAAAGGACAGATCATTGGGCATGGAACCATTGGATCTGAATTAAAGATAGAAGATGTCTCACTAGTTGATGGACTGAAATTCAACCTACTCATTGTTGCACAACTTTGTGACAAAGGGAGAAAGGTGATGTTTGACTCTGGTGGTTGCTCAATCATCGATAGTAAGTCCAATCAACTCATTCTTTATGCACCTAGAGTAAATAATGTTTAACTTGTTAAAATTAAAAAAAAAAAAAGAAAAGATAATATCTGCTTGGTGTCTAAAGAAGAAGAATCGTGGCTATGGCACCAGAGGTTAGGACATGTTAGCATGAACCTCCTGTCCAAAGTAGCCAAAAAGGAATTGGTTATGGGTTTGCTTAAGGTTGCTTTTGATAAGGATCACATATGCACTGCATGTTGATTAGGCAAACAAACTAGGAAAAGTTTCCCTTCCATCCCTTATATACCTACCAGAAGAGTTCTTGAACTCTTACAAATTAGCCTCTTTGGTCTGGTTAAACCAATGAGCTTAGGTAAAAGAGAGTACACCATGGTTATTGTGGATGATTACTCTCACTATACCTGGGTAGCTCTGCTTGCAAGTAAGTATGTTGCCTTTGAAAATTTCTCCAAAATATTCATTAGAATAGAGGTAGAACAGGGCATAAGCATTGCAAGATCCGGAGCGTTAATGGAGGAGAATTAAAAAATAAGCAATTTGCTAAATTCTGTGAATCCAAGGTCAATGAGCACAACTTTTTTGCTCCTCATGCACCTCAACAAAATGGGGTTGTAGAAAGGAAGAACAGAACCATAGTTGAAATGGCTCGAACAATGCTAAGTGAGAATAGCCTGCCTAAATATTTTTGGAGAGAAGCTGTTAATACTACATGCTACATTCTTAATAGAGCTCTCATTAGAAAGAATATGGAATAGACCTCATATGAAATATGGAAGGGGAAGAAACCCAAAATTGGGTACTTTAAAGCATTTGAATGTAAATGTTTCATCCTAAAAGATAGATAACAACTAGGGAAATTTGATCCAAAAGCTGATGAAGCAATATTCCTTGGGTACTCAACACATAGTAAGGCTTATAGAGTCTTCAACAAAAGAACTAAATATGTGGTAGAGTCAATACATGTAGAATTGGATGAGACTAACCATGCAGGAAAGAAAAGTTAAGATTCGGATGACATAATACCAGAAGAAAAAAATGTCATAGAAGAATCAGTGTAGATTCTAAAACCCTTTCAAATCAAGAAATACAAGGATGAAGATGAAGAAATCAATTTCAACTCAGATTGCCACTAGAAAATCTCAACAATCATGAGATAAATTTTAATGATGATCAAGAAGCAAATGAAAGAGTTGGTGTTGATGAAGATTAGGTTCTAGTACAACATGGAGATCTTCAAAGGGAGATTTGGACTCATAGGAATCATCCAATAGAAGCCATTTTGAACAATGTCCAAAATCCAGTCAAGACCAGAGGATAACTCAACAGGATGATGAGCCATGTTGCATTTTTCTCACTTATTGACCTAAAGAAATTTTAAGATGCTGAAGGAGATGAAAGTTGGAGGATAGCTATGCAAGAGGAGCTAGATTAATTCACCAGGAATGATGTTTGGGATCTAGTTCCACTTCCAGAAGGAAAGTCAATCACGGGGTATAAAATGGGTGTTTTGGAATAAGCTAGATGAATCCGGAGTTATGGTAAGAAACAAAGCAAGATTGGTTACTCAAGGGTACAATCAGCAAGAAGGCATAGACTTTGAAGAAACCTTTGCTCCAATAACAAGACTGGAAGCTATCAGGATCTTATGTGCTTTTACATCCTTTATAGGATTCACCTTGTTCCAAATGGATGTCAAGAGTGCTATCCTAAATGGAGTTATTCAGGAAGAAGTCCATGTTAAGCAACCACTAGGATTTGAAGATTCAAAGCATTCAGAGCATGTCTACAAGCTGAAGAAAGCTCTCGATGGGTTAAAGCAAGCTCCAAGAGCTTGGTATGGGAGGCCCACCTTATTTCTCATATCCAAGGGATATATCAGAGGGAAGGCAAACACAACACTCTTCATCAAAAACAAAAAAGGTGATGTCATTCTTGTTAAAATCTATGTAGATGACATTATCTTTAGAGCAACTGATGAGAAGATGTGTGAAGATTTCAGCAATCAAATGAAAAATGAATTTGAGATGTCAATGATGTGAGAATAAAACTTCTTCCTTAGTCTTCAAATCAAGCAGAGTCTGGATGGGATCTTCATAAATCAATACAAGTACACCTAGGAGATTTTAAAGAAGTTTGAAATGGATAAGAGCAAGCCTATGTGCACTCCCATGGGATCAGATACAGTCCTTTCAAAGGATTATAATGGAGAAAAGGCAGATAATAAGTTATATAGAGGGATGATTGGATCACTTCTATAACTCACTGATAGCAGACCATACATACACTATGTTGTATGCTATTGTGCAAGGTATCAAGCCAATCCAAAGGAGTCACATCTAAAAGCTATTAAGAGGGTGCTCAGATATCTTCTAGGGACAACTGAAGTTGGTCTATGGTATACTAGTAATGGCAATTTTACATTGCAAGGGTGCACTGATGCATACTATGGCAGGGATATGCTTGAGAGAAAAAGCACATCCGGAGGCTGTCATTTTCTTAGAAATTGCCTAGTATCATGGTATAGCAAGAAGCAAACTTCAGTGGCATTATTAACTTCAGAAACTAAATACATGGCTGTTGGAAGCTGTGTTGCTCAACTCCTATGGATCAAACATCAGTTAGAAGACTATAGAGTATAAGCATGATGTATAGATGTAATGTGTGATAATAATAGTGCAATTGATGTGTTAAAGAATGCAGTTCTACACAGCAGAATGAAGCATGTCAACATAAGGCATTATTTCACTAGGGATCATGTCATGAAGAAGGATGTAATTCTGGTCTACATTCCAACAAATGAGCAAAGAGCAGATATCTTTACTAAACCCCTAAGTAAAGATCAATTCAACAAGCTCAAGGAGTCAATTGGAATGTCAAATCCAATTTGAAGAAGGTTCCAGAAGACAAAGATGTCGTTATTCAAGTCCCCAACAGCTAATGAAATAAGAAAAAGAAGAAAAGTGAATTTATTTTGGATCCAGAAGGAAATATTGCTAGCTTAGTAGACAAGAGTGACAAATGGCAGTAAAATGAGAAAAGTGATTGTACACATTTTGAATTTCAAACGTTTATTAGACAACCCACGCGCGGTAAATCGTAATAGTTATAAAGAGAATAAATTGTTCCCATTCTTTGGTTATCACGCCATTAATTCCTCTCTCCTATTTTAATAGACACCTCATCGATCTAGTTGAAGATAATCGCTTCCCGATTACCAAACTACCCCACACTCTAAAACTCTAAAAAAAACCCCAAAATTCCCTTGTCTTCTTCATACGAGCAACTACTTACTATTACTCTACAAAAATCTTTCTAGAACCCTAAAATCATTCAAACTCTTTTCTTCAAAAGCCCAGAAATGGATAGAACTAAAAATCCAGTAGCACATTCCTCAAGGAACTTAGTACCAGAAGAAAATCTCTTAAATGAAGACTTCATCCTCATAAAATTTAAGAATTCAGACACAATCGTCCTTTTAGATTTTCTGGGTGATGATTACCTATTCAAAATAAAGCCCTACTCCCAACTCCTCTTAAAAGACCAACATCTAAAGGTATTCCTCCAGATGAAAAACCTAACCTACCCACTATTAATGAAGGAATTCTATGATAATCTGGGAGTCGCCAAGTATGTTGATGCCCTCCGAACCAAAGTACAGGGGAAAGTGATCACGGTTACTCCTGAGTTCTTTGTCACCCACTTCAATATCAAGAACAATGGGGTAATCCTGCAAAGCAATAAAGATGAACAAACTGTTAAGTATGATCCAAAGTTACGGCTGCCTGCGAGATATTTTGGCGCAAAAGTTCTCCACCTACTGGCTATAGACACCCAAGGTACTTCAGTTTATCTTGGCCAAGCCTATTCTTATCTCGAAGGGATCTCTTAATACAACCTCTGCTTTTTCAACACTGAGTGCTCCAACATTGGTTTAAGAGTAGAGAGCTCAATACCATAGTCTTGCTCATCCACTACATCAAGTAACACAAATACTCCCACGGAGCCCTGATCACCAAAATCCTCACTATAAATGAAATTGACTTGACCGGAGTAGAGCAAGTTAAGGGGAAGGCCATTCTTAAAAATAATTTTCTCAAACTCACTTTTGATGAGAAGTGGGATGAAGCCAAGGCACTGGAGCAAAAGAAAGAGAAGTAGGAGAAGAGCAAGGCTAGAAAAGCTAGACGAACAATAGAGAAGGCTCCAGTAGTGAAAAAAGCCAGAACCATAAGGTCCAAGGCTCAAAAGAAAATTGATTTGGAGTCTGTGGTAGAAAACACATGTTAAGCCAAGGAGAAGTCTCATTAAGGCTGCTGCTAAGAAGGGAAAGAAAGCAGATGATCTGGAAGAGACTAAAAAAATTACAGTTGATGCTGCTACAATCAGGGCTGGAAGAAAGAGGGGAGCTGCTCAAACCCTTGAGGAGATTATAGAAGGAGAAGCTGCTACTGAAAGCAGTTGTAGTGAAGAAGAGGAGCATGTTCTAAAGAAAAGGCTTATCAAGAAATGGACTAGTTTCACAGAAGCCTTGAAGGCTAAGAAAGCAAAGTTTAAGCAAGATGCAGAGGTGGAAAATCCTGCTAAAAAGCCAAAGGCTAGGATCACCATTTAAGATCCAGCTCCTGAACCCATAAGAGCAGAGATAATGGCTGAGGCTAGGAGAAATAAGGGGAAGAATGTTAAAATAATGGTTGCTACTCTACCTTCGAAGGATTCGGAATACAATGATATGATGGGTGCTATAGATGAAAACAAAAGAATGAATAAGCCAACTCCAACAATTGAGGGACTTAGAGGCTCATCCGGAGCAAAGGCATCTACTAATTCTCTATCAGCCACTCCTCCCCCCATCTTTATGCCCATTGAAGAGATTGACCTTGTAAGAGAAGGATATAGAGAAGAAGAAGTGAGAAGACTGAATCTTCAGCCACGCACTAGCCCTATTCTAGAGTCACTATTAATTTTAGAAAATGTTGGTGAAGATAATGAAGACGTAGAGGTTAATGATGACATTATGAGGGGGAGGAAGTTAATAGTCCTACAAAGACACAAGTAAAGGAAGTTGAGGAAAATGCCAACATTCATAAGGGTCAAGCAATAAAGGCAACCAACATAGAGGGACAAATTGACATCAATATACCGTTAAAAATTGATACTGAAAATGCTGAAGTGTGAGAAAAAAAAGGTAACTTGGATGCTAATGAACCTCAAACATCTAAGGAAGACGAGCCTAACCTAATGCTAGAAGCACTAGAGGATGGAGTTGATCAGGGTTCCAATGAGCATGCTCCTCTAGCAAACTCAAAGGGCGAGGTCATTTTAGAGGAAAGGGAGAATGATCAAAAGGAAGTAGAGGAGGTAAAGGAGGATGTCAATGAGAAGGATCAGAATCCGAAAATTTAGGAAGTGGAAAAGGAAGAAGAGGAAAGGGATGATGTTGATTTCAATAAAGATGAGGAAGATGATGATGAGGAAGAGGTTGATGAGAGCACATCTATTCCTAACTTTGAACTGAAACCCAGAGCCAGTTCTCAAACCATTCCCTCCACTAAGGAGGAGAAAGTCATACTAGCTTGGAAGCTATTAGATAAAGCTATAGCAGAGGATAGACAAAGGTAGGATTCTGAACTTAAGCCTATTCTTCAAGAAATCAGTGATAGAATCAAGGTTGTGAAGAGCTCAACTCAGCACTTGTCCATTCCTCAGGATATTAAATAGGAACTGGATGAGATGAAGGCAAGGTTGACTACTATTAAGGGGAAAGTCAACACATTCCCCAGTGTAGAACAAGTTGTTGAAACCATCATATTAAAGATCACTCTAGTTTTAGAAAAACTTACTTCATAATCACAGAGATAAAACGCTCTGCAATTCAAGCTGCCATTGGAGTTGATAATAACAGTGCAACTGTTCTTGAGCATGTTACCTCCACCTCCACTGATTTTAAAACTGAGCTTAAAGACTACATGGATCAGAAGTTTGAAGACTTATTAAAATCCATTCCTACTGATATCAACCAAATCACAAGTGACATCTCCTCCGGAATCACTATTCTTACCATTGAGCAAACAACTATGAAGTAGATACTCACAAAATTTCTCAAGGATGATTTGCCAACTCTCCTTGCTAAAATAGTTGAGGACATTAGAAGTGATTGCTAAAATGGTCTCTTTTATGCAGATAAAACAGTAGAAAATTGGAGAGATGCATTCAGCATAGAGCTCTAGCACCAGAATGAGAGTATCCATAATGGCACTAAGACCATCTCAAAGGCAATAAATGTGGTAAATCTTGGAATGGAGAACATGAACCTAAATGGTCCTTCTTCATCAGCTCCTTCCAGATACACTTCTGACAACCCGATCCCTCCCTACTTCCAACAGCTTGTTCAATATATAGGAGACACTAGTTATGGAGGCTACAATTGCATGCTAACTCTGATCAGGGGCATGTTTCCATATTTTAAAGAGGAAGACAGAGTCTATGCCCTAAAGATGCACCCGGATCTGACAAAGTCCTATGCTCAACTCCGGAAACTCATAAAGCCTTTGTACCTACTACTATAGATAGAATTATCGAGCAAAGGCTAGCAGGCAATGAAGATTATATAATTCCCTCTGAAGCCTGGAAGAAGAAATGGGATAAACGTTTATACATTGAAATCGACCCCCCAGCTGATGAAAACAATAAGGGGGAGAAAGAGAAGAAGGATAAGTAGGAGGAAGCTGGTAAAGGGAAAAAGCCAAAGGTCTATAGCTAGAAATTTTTTTGCAATATATAATTGCTAGCTATGTAATAACTTTCACTTATAATCTTCTGTACTTGTAATCATCTGCTTCATTAATGCTAACTATTGTTAACAACAGAATTTATATAGTGAAATCATTATTCAAAATTTTGCTTCTAAGTACAACTATCAATTGTACTTCAAACACTTAAAAGCTAACATGCAAAAATCTTGGGGGAGTTAGGATGCTAGATTATGGGGGAGAAATCAATGTAAATGACTAAGTATCAAGAACCATACTTAGGTCATCTTTCTATAGAAATGCTTCTATCCTTGGGTTTTGTTTCTATCAAAATGGGGGAGATTGACGGAAGACTTTGCAAAAACTCAAAACAAGCATCCGGATCCAAGTTTGGAAGAAATAAAATCCCAAGTCCAAGAAGAGCATCCAGATTAAGTTTCAGAAGAAAACAAACTTCTAAGTCCAAAGAAGACTACATTCAGTTCAAGACAGAAGTGAAGCATCTCCTAAGTTTAAGATTACAGCATCCAGGGAAAAGATCACTGAAAGAGCTTCCGGCAAAGCTAAAGTCTAAAGACATCCGGAAGCGCAGATTTTCAAGATAAAGGGAAAATATTTGAAATAAATTGTCCCTCCTATTTGGTCTCAGTCAAAATCACCTTTTTGCATTGGGGAATGAAAAAGTGACAGCTTGCATGGGTTTAGAGAAAGGACAAAAATCGCTAACACAAAGAGAGAAAAAGGTAACAACCTTTTTTCACCTAGACCAATAGCAAGGCGTATGGAGCTCACAAGTAGACAAACTTTGCACCGAAGTTTGGAGTGCACAAAAAGCCAAATAAATGACATCTGACATCTTTCCACAAAAATCCCAACAAATTCAAATGGGATATTTATTGGGTCTAATGGAAAGATCAACGGCTCCGAAAGCACCATCTCATATATGATCAATGGTGGAGATTCAAGATCAGCCAATAGCTACATTTATGATCCAAGCCTATAAAAGGGAAGCTTCCCAAGTTGAGAAGATGTTGGTTGATTTCACAAAGCTATTATCTTGAGAAACTTGCTATTCAATTAATGATTCATAATTCCTTCAAGAACCAAATAACTTAAATCTGTTTGTAAGAATTCTCAAGTGAAATTATAAACATGAAGAATTCAAAACCCTTCTTTTTAAAGAAAAGCACTGTAAGATCTCATATTTGGGTGAGTATTGAGATTGGGACTTAGCTTGAACTAGGAAAGTTTAAGTGGTATATCCCTGTGGGACTTAACTTGAACTTGGGTAGAGTTTGAGTGGTATATCCCCTAAAGAAGAGGACTCAGTCAAGCCAGGAGTTAGTTTGGTGGTATATCCTACATCCGGAGAAGGAGATCTTCAGAGACAACGCGCAAAAGGACTTAGAGAAGCTTGGAGTAGCTGTGGTGGTATATCCTACTTTCGGAGGAGAATAAATCTCAGGAGATAACTGTAAAGGCATGATTTCTGCCCGTGAAAGAAATCTCACTAATAGATTAAGCTCGGAGGAGGAAACTCTGGGGATTAGACGTAGGTAGAGCCGAATTAGTATAAATTGTCGTGTTTGATTTACTTTACTTAAAGCTTTTACTTTAATTGCATTTTGTTTTACATCTGCATCATTCGGATTCACTAACTTTGGATCAAATCAAACACGCTAGACAAAGACTTTTTCAAAAGTTTAAATATTCCGCAAAAAGGGTCATTTACCCCCCTCTGACCCTAATTATACTCGCACATGGACCAACATTCCAGAATCAACAATCCAAGTTTTCCTCACCTCTCTATCTTTGTGAAGGGCTGATGTTTTATGTTTTATATTATTTTCATTGTCAGTGTCATCCATGTCCGTAAGAAGTTCAAAGAGACTGTTTTTGAGTATTTCCTTGAACTCCCGCTGTTTAGAACCCATAAATTGGTTTTACATGAGTTGATGTTGTATGAGGTAAACTAGGAAGATGAAAACTGCCTTGTTGTCTCAATTGGAGGAGAGGAAATTGAATTTGGAATTGAACATTTCCTTCTGATATACGGGTTAAGAGGAACTCCAACAAACCAAGAAGACCCAAAGGAAATGAGAGCATATGTTCAGCTTAGAGCCAAGTATTTCGAAACTCCTAAGTCGATAAAAAGGTTGGACATTTAAAATTTGATTATAAAGGATAGTCAGAAAAAGTACAAAGTCCAAAATGAGACAAAATTCCTCCAACTGTCTCTTGTATACTTCATTGGTTACTTCATTATCGGTTCAAACCCGTCTTGCAACTTACCATTTTGGATATTTGATTGTGTGGTAAGTGGCTCATATACAGATGTGGCATGAGGGGTTCTAGCATACAAAGAGACAATCAATGGTCTCAAGAAACCTATCTCTGTTAGACTGGAAGGTATGCCATACATATATCAAGTATGGTTATACGAGGTTTGTGGAGCAACTAAGGATAGCATATGTGAAAAGGTTTTGAGGTAGATACCACCTTCAAGCCAAGACTATTCAACTGGAGGCCGCATAATAAAGACTTTCGAAAAAATTATTTAAAGGGGAACATATTCTGCAAAAATAAGAAAAAAATAAGTTAGGCCTATTGTATATTGTAGTAGATATTCTTTTTTGGTAAAAAGTATAGTTATTATACACGTTTATATACTTATTGTATATTAGTATTTAAAAATTCATTTGAAATATACAATTACATGAAAAATGGAATATAAGGCTGAAGGAATATTTTGTGTAGCTGAAGTTGAGAGAAATCAAAGCATCAACAGTGGAGATAGAAGAACTTTCTCTACAAAGTTATTATAATAAAAGCTTGGAAGAAAATGAAGGAGAGCGCATGAAATTTGATTCTAAAATACAGATTGATGATATGAAAGGTACGAAATAAATCAGGAGAAAGACAGAACCGAGGAGGACATTTTTGAATCAAAGTCTAAGGAAAAAACATATGGATATGGTATTAATGAGATGGTTTCATAGAGGGAGGAATTGATTCAAGGCAATATGGAGGGCCTGAAACGATATTTGGATGGGCAATTTGATAAAATGCAAAAACAAATAAGAAAGATGAATGTTTCACTGACAAGAAAGATGGGCTTGCTTCATGAAAAATCAGTGAACTTAAAAAAAAGTAAGAACAAGCAAAAAAAGGTATGAATTATTACTTGATGTTGTTCTGGAAAAGGCTTAGCCTAGTGGTTGAGCCTTCAAACTGTGATCCTAGAGTTCACAAGTTCGAGTCCACATACGGATGGGGCGGGATGAAGTTTTTCTTTGTTATTTTTTTGTAAGCCCAATGAGGCAAATTTTTAAAATAATTTACTAGATGTAGTTATATAATTTAACAGTGTATGTTTGACATATTTTTGAAATATCTCAGTCTGTTTCCCAGATAAGTAGCTCCGAAGATGAAGAAAAAATTGAATCGATAGACGAAGTTGAGGAAGGTGAAGAAGAAAAAGATGAAGATGAAGACGTAGAAATGAAAAATAAAGATGCAGATGAAGAAGAGGAAGCTGAAGAGGAAGAGGACTACATAATGATGTTCTTGGTGGGGATTTAAGCACCGAGGATGATGAAGCATTTGGGAGGAAAGACAGATATGAAACATCTGACAAAGTGGTACGAAAAAATATAATATTCGTTAATACTGAATAATGCTAATTGAAAAAAAATTATACAATTGTATATAAAATGTATAGTTAAGTGGTTAAACATATATTTAAGTGACTAAACATATGTATAAAAGATATATATCCATTTTAAAACATATAAATACTTAGGGTTGTAAACGAGTCGAGCCGAGCCGAGCCGAGTTTTGGCATGTTCATGTTCGTTCATTTAATTTTTAATCGAACACGAGTTGAGCCGAGCTTGAGTTTGAGCTCAAAATTCTGTTCATGTTCGTTCATTTAAGTGTTCATTTATTCGCGAGCTGTTCATGGACAACTCATTTATTTTATTCGGGAATAGTTTGCTAATTTGTTTGCGAACGAGCTTGCGTACTTTGTTTGTGAACAACATTGTCAATTCAATACATAATTTAAAGTGAGTTATAAAATTAGGTTGAGTAATGCTACTCACATACTTGTTGTATTAGTATAATTTTATATAGCTATACTTCATTTAAATTCTATAAAACTTTATTTTTGATATGTAATTACAATAATTGAGCTAGTTCACGAACATTTATCGAGTCACTTCACGAACTTGTTTGCGAACCTCTAATCGAGTTTGTTCACGAGTTAACGAGTCAAGCTTTGGCTTGTTCATGTTCAGTTCATTTACAATTCAAGTCATAAAATCATGTTCACAAACTGTTCATTTATAAATCGAGTCGAGCCGAGTTGAGCTTTTATCGAGCCGAACACCGAGTTGTTCATGAACGGCTTGGTTCATTTACAGCCCTATAAATACTTAATTCTAAAAGATATATTATGTGTTACATAGGAGGTCATGACGAAGAATATATTAGTTGATTCCTGTAATGATCAAAACCTATACAATCAATGATGTTAATGATATTATACTCTGATGTTGTTAAAAATTTGGGTGACATTATTGTGATGATCTGGTATTATAGATCAGTGATGGATTCTGAAAACAAAATTATGACTTCACTCATCAGAAATAGCTTTTAGAAACAATTAAACCACAATTCACAGCACATATGTGAGGCAACCATACTAGTATATGATCATTGTACATAAAGCATTTGAAACTTCCAACAAAGCGGAAAGCTTTTAGTTCAAGCATCAAAGACCTCATCCCCACTAAGCATACCATGAGCTATACCACCGAACCCTCGGTAGAGCGACCTGACCCATAATAAACTAAATCAGGCGAATGCTCATACTCTTAATAGTATAGGTTTTTTTTTAAATAAGGATAAGGCAAAGATCACAGGATTTGTGCTAAGAGAAAAAAATAGACTAGCTGTGCTTATGCCAATTTCAATTCAAGCCTTACCTATATCTTTGTCTTAATTATTTTGAATATGTATATTTGTATGAGAATATACATATAATCTTACTATCTAAATACTCATTCATTACATATAGCAATTTAAAACAAATAAATTGAAAAACATAAATAAACCATAACTCTAACAAATTATCGAATTCATATGTGTTCCCAAAAAATACTAAAAGCAATTTAAGCAGCATAAATTGGACATGACGTACTTTAAGTACTCTTGTGTGGTTGAAAAACATTAAGAGAGGTATCTAACCTTGTTTCAAAACTATACAAAAAAAATAGAAGTGTTTTAGTGGAATGTAAGAATTGTGAGATATAAGAGATAAATGAAAATAACTCCGTTTTGAGTTTAAATAATAAAAGAGAATACATGTATGTTAGTAAGAGAAATAAGATGTAATTGAATAAAAAGTTCACAATGTACTTTTTATGGATCAAGTAAATCTTTCTATATGTGAGAATTAGTGAAATATAGAATTAAAATTATTCATTTTAAAATGGATAGTTTAAAATAATTAATTGTTCGTTAATTTTAGTGTGATTAATTTATATTTTGTGTTAGGACTTTTTTTTTACTTTTAAAAATTAAATTAAAGTTAATTAAAATTAATTGTATTGAATTAAATTGAAATAATTTAAATTAAATTAAATTAAATTAAATTAAATTAAAGTTAATTAAATTAAATTTATTTTAATATAATTAAAGTGTAGATTGAACGTGGCTCAATTGCTTGAGCGGTTCAAGATTAAATCCATTTAAAAAGGGCCCGGGCCTCAATGAAAAATCCAACACCAGGCAAATAGATGTTTCTGGAAGAAGCGAAGGATTCCTAGGCTGCGCCTCTCTTCTCCTCTGTAATACAGAAGAAGGGATTTCTAGAATTGGCTAACTACACTTTCCTCTATTTTCAGGTAGCTCATAGCTTATTACCTCTGGTTGATTTGCCTCAATCTGAATCTAGGTTCCCATTACATTTTTTCCATCTTAATATGGGGGGATTTGTAGATGTGTGACTTCTCTTTTTAGATTTAGCTTTGTTGTTGTCCTTTTGGTCGCTGATCGTCGTATTTTTCTTCTACAGTGGCTCAGCTTTATGTTAATTTTATCTGATGCTTTTTGTTTGGTTACTTGTTTGTTGAGATTTGATGATTGTCGTTAGATTGTTCTTAGTTTTGGTTGATGTGTTTTGATATGAGTTCTTAGTTTTGGTTGATGTGTTTCGATATGAGTTCTATGTTTAGGAGTAGAGCAAAGAAAAGCTTTTTTTTAATCTCGATAGGCTTGACATTGCCCAGCCCGCCAAGGTTTACTGGAATACAACTTAAACGACGCCGGATCAGTTGCTGAAGTTGCTGTTATTGTGGAATATCTATTTGACCATATATAACCTAAGGAATATAATAAGCATATTTAGTAAATAACAACAAACCATAAGAATATACCAATAAAACATGTAACATATAAAATACATACATTCTACCTGATTAGAGTATATAGAATTAAAGAAATTCATCAACTGCTATATTTAAATTCTAAAAATAGAAGCACATAAATAAAATTGGGTTCTTTCAATTCAATGTAATATAGCTCAATTTACTATAATATGGTTCAGTTCGAATCATATTCTTTGAAAATACCATCACACAGTCCTATCCTAGCTAACTCTTGATTTTTATCATATGTGCCCTTCATTTTTTTTCCTCTCTTGAGTTTCTTCTTTCCTATCATATTTTTTACGGGTGCAAGGCGCGGTCAGGCGCACCGAGGCGCAAGGAGAGGCGCGTGCCCAAGGGACTTTAGGCGCATATAGAAAAAAGTGCAATAATATTAGTTGCTACCACAAGCAAACCTTCATTTTTGCATTGAGGCACGCTAAGGCGCAAAATGCGCATCCGAGGCGTGCGCCTGATGAACCTCGCCTTGCCTGACCCGGCCCTTGAGCCTCGAGCGCCTTGCGCCGGAGGCGCGCCCGTAACAACTATGTTTCCGATATAGATGCCCCAACGAGAATAAGAAATACTTGATCTACTACGTTCATACAATACTTTAAAGGATCAGAAACAAAAACAAGAGATATTAATGTAGAAAACCAAACAAATGATATCTTAGTAATGAATTCACAGTTTGGAGTGACTGGATCACTTTTTCCATGTAAAGGAGCTGGCAATCATAGGCTTCGAACGGGAAATCCACCTCGATTCCCCTTATCTTGTCATAGTAGTTAATGCGCTAGGCGCACCCAAGGCGATAGGGGTCCTGTCAACTAGGCGCGAGGCGAAGGCGAAGGCGCACAAAAAGGCGTACGCTAGGCGCATGATCTCAAAGAAATATAAAATAAAAAGTTTTTCACTTCACTTAAAGGAAATTCAAGAATTCAAAGTTTATAACCATAAAAATAATAAAGAATACATAGATTGTTCAAACTTCAAAGGCCCGAAACAGGACTGCCAACAAAACAAAAAAATAAGACACCAAATGCAAATGTAAAGATTTAGACAATAGCTAAAAAACTTAATAAAGAGTAAATAGTAAACTGATAGTAAAATCAGTTTTGAAATTGATAGAAGTAAACTTAGAAATAGTCAAATAAAGAAGTATTCTTAAAAAGTAAGGGATCCTAAGCCCTTGTAAACGAAGGTGATTATCGCGGAACACTTTCTATATATCTCTTTCTATCTCTACTGTGTAAAGATAGCATGATAAAATAGATTCATAGAAGAAGTATACTGATAGTCAAATCAATTTTGAAATTGATAGAAGGAAAAAGAAGTTATCTGTTAGAAGTAAACATAGCATGATAAAATTAAACTAATAGAAGTAAAATATATGAAAGCAGAGCATAACTTATTAAAAACTGAATGATCTGTAGAAGAGAGAAAGCGGAGGCAGCTTCGAACTAGAAGGATTGTGTTACGGTCCCGGGATTGGGATTGAGTTATGGACTTTTTCTTAGTAGAGGTGGAGGGTGTTTGTGTCGGTGAAGAAGTGGATTTCTTCTTACCACCTATTTTGAAAGAACGTAAGGCTCGATTAGAGGGAACCTTAATACCTCTGAGTTAAAGTACTCAAAACTATATTTGATTTTCAAGCTTAGTTTTTCATTGATGTTAAGAATATTTATAGAGGTTACATACACTAATGAAATCATGGAGCACAATCACCTAAAATAAAGGAACTAATAAAAATGGAAATGTAAGTGGAGGACTCCACTTACTGTATGTGAAAAGCGAAATGTATAAAGGAAAAATTGAACTAACAAATAAAAGCAACTAAATAAGGCCAGACTCTATCCACAATTAGATCAGCTTAGACGTGGACTTGTAACAATACTCCCTTGCCTCAAAGAAAGCTTGTCCTCAAGCTTAAATTCCAGGTAAGGTTCGGTCTATTTCCTTGTCAAATTCATCATTTTCTTCCAAGTCAATCCAAAATAGCTTCTTACATTGATGTCCTCGCACAAATGGTTCATCACAATTGAAGCACAACCCCTGCTTCCTTCTTTCTTCCATTTCTTCTCGTGTGAGCCTTTTCACCGAACGATTGGTTTGTGAATCTATAATATTTAAGCTGCATTTGGCATCTTGATTGGTAATTGTCTTGGGAAATAATTTCCTTTCGTACAAGCGAGGCATGCTCATTGCGGTTACAAAGTCATGTGGTTGATGGAGTTCCACTTCAATTGAAATGTATTCTTGCAATCCACTGAGATACAACTGAATTTTCTGATTCTGTGTTAGGACTCCAGCCCGTGAAATCAAGACTTCGAATCTGTTATGATATTCTTCTACTGAACCCGACTGTTTTAGCTTTGCGAGTTCGCCCAATTTATTGCTTCGAATAGGAGGTCCAAAGTGCAAGTTGCATTGATGGACAAACTCTTCCCATGTAGGATCTGGAATATCTTGAATCATTTGCAAATACCATAGTTGAGCAATTCCCTCCAAATGATAAGAGGCTAAGCTCACCTTTTCTTCTTCAAGAGTCGCTTGGTGGCAGAAAAAATGCTGAGAGCGGCTGATCCAACCCAAGGGGTCTTCCGATCCATTGAAGCGATGGAAGTCGAGTTTTGTAAACTTCGGTACAATTGCGCGTCCGCTGGAATTTTTAGAAGCCATTTCCCCATAAATTCCCTTATCTTTTCTTGTTTTTGTCTGACTTTCAGCACTTGAAGAAGCAATTTCCTTCTTGGTGGATTCCAAGTCAAGAGACATGCCATCCAATTTGGCATGAAGTTGCTCCACTTTCTCATTACGAATTTGGTTGGCCTGTTGTTTGGATTTGAGCAAGTTGAAGAGTTTGTTAAGCTGGTCTTGAATAGATTTACCCATAACTACTGGCTCTGGTACCAAATTGTTACAGTCCCGGAGTTGGGATCGAGTTATGGGCTTTTTGTTAGTAGAGGTGGAGGGTGTTTGTGTCGGTGAAGAAGTTTGGATTTCTTCTTACGACTTATTTTGAAAGAACGTAAGGCTCGATTAGAGGGGACCTTAATACCTCTGAGTTAAAGTACTCAAAACTATATTTGATTTTCAAGCTTAGGTTTTCATTGATGTTAAAAATAATTATAGAGGCTACATACACTAATGAAATCATGGAGCACAATCACCTAAAATAAAGGAACTAATAAAAATGGAAATGTAAGTGGAGAACTCCACTTACTGTACGTGAAAAGCAAAATGCATAATGGAAAAATTCTACTAACAAATAAAAACAAATAAAAGCAACTAAATAGGGCCAGACTTTATCCACAATTAGATCAGCTTAGACGTGGACTTGTAACAGATTGGTGATTTATCGGTCAGATTTTCAAACGCAAATAAAATAGAGAAGAGAGACAAAGCACCATTAGTATTCTATGTTAATTAGGAATAAGTTAATTAGAAATAACTAAATGAGAGTTTAATAGATTTTAATTACTAAATAGCCAAATAGGAAAACTAAAAGTAGTTGGCACTTGGCGGGCTCTAGAGTTTTAATAGGTGTCAATCACTATTAACCTGATTTAAAAAAAACCCTAAGAATTCTGTTATTTGCGCTTTTTGCGCCTTGCACACCTAGGCGCACGCCTTTGCCACATACACCGCCTAAGAAGCTTTGAGGTGCTTGGTTAATCGCCTGGAGCGCCTAGCTCTTTAAGCTCGCTTTAGGCGTGCTTTTGACTACAATGTATCTTGTACGTCGGCATATTCCTCTCCTTCCCCGTAAAATAGAACCCTAGATAGAAGTTTTCCCGCAAATTTATTAGAGTACTGATCCGGTGTCGTTTTAGTTGTATTCAAGTAAACCTTGGTGGGTTGGGCAATGTCAAGCCTATCGAGCTTAAAAAAAAAGCTTTCCTTTGCTCTACTCCTAAACTACGTAGTTTTGACTGGAATTAAAACGTCTTCTGCTATTTAAAACCCCTCTTTTCTATGTTAAACCCTAAGCAGCCACAGACCGACGGTCACTACTCCCACTTCTCCGGCGGACCGAACCTTTCCCGGCCACCAAATTGGCGGTGTTCATTCCTTGCCTCCGGTCTCGCGCGATGATTCTTCCTGGTCTTTCTGTATCAATTTATCGCTGGTCATCTTTCCTTTTCGACTTATATTTGATTGAATTTCCAATATATGACCTAACTATGAAAGTATTTGTTTCTTATTAATAGAGTAGCTAATTGATATATTATGGTGTGGCATTTATTTGCTCTCTTAGCCTATGTTTGGTTCATTGAAGTACTCGTACAACATAGTGTGGTTTATTAAAGAAATCTTGTTTGGATAGTTTGTATGGTTCAGTATTTTTTGTTTTAAATAAATTAGTTTAATTTGAAGGATAACCACATTTCAGAAAAACTAGACTAGCATGGTTCTGAGAACCATGAAAAAATTATGGAAAAACCATACCATGGAAAGAACCATTCAACCAAACAACTAATTATACTTTAGAACCATACCGTACCGTGAAAGAACCATGAGCCAAACAAGGGCTTATTTTCATTTTGGCTCATGGTTTTTTCATGGTTCATTATGGTATAGTACGGTTCTAATAAAAAATCTCTTGTTTGGTTGCATGGTTCATTTTTTAAGTATGGTTATTTCATGGTTCAAATAACCATGGAAATAGAACCACCAATTTGGTGGTTCACTGGTTTTCCTTCTAATTAAACTAAAAGACTTTAGAATACCATACCATCTATCCAATCAAAAACTTTTAAGAAACTATACCATACCATACTGTACCATACCATACTTTAATTAACCATGAGCCAGACAAGGCCTTAGATAGCTGTTTTGCTTATTTGGGTTGTAACAGTTGCATTAGAGCATAGCTGATTTTTCATTCTCCATCCTCTTGAACCAAACTAGGGCTAAACAGTTGCATTGGAGCATAGCTGATTTATTCCATTGAATAGTATTAATGCTGATTACTATACGATTGCTATTGATACAAATTAGATTTTAGCGGTCATAGACACATAAACCCAAAACCTCAGCTATCAGTAGTTCAGTTCATGAAGAAGTGTATATTCAGCCCCAAAAGTTATACTAAGTAGTTATCTGTTTAACAAGCAAAGAGTGGTAAAAAGGTGATTGTACATAGCCTATTGATATCAAGTCTGCTGTTAATTTATCCTTCCATTGGCGGCTTGCTTGTTTTAATCCATGTAAGGATTTGATGAGCCTACAATTGTATTCTGTTGTGAAATAAGGGAATAAAACATTTCGGATTAACGATAATTATCACGTTATCTGTTAAATTTTTGTTTGTTAGTTTTTTTAATTCTCTTTTCTCTTCTCCAATCTGATCAGCATCATTTTTTAATCCTAGATTTTTAGGACTCTTTTAAGTCTTTGGTGAGTTTTCTGGAAGCAGCTGGACACTCCTGTCATCTTAAATTTCAGGACATTTAGGATCATACCTGGATAAAATAGATGCAAAGAAGCGAACATGTGTTGAAAAATTTGATGCTTTACATTTTTTTGTGAAAATTAGAAATTAAACTATGTTCCCGTTTTTCGTCCATTTGATTATTCCTCACTTTCTCTCTATAGTTATTTTTCAATGGACGCTAAAGAGGAGGGGTACAAGCCTGAAGCAGGATTTCAAGAGGATTCAAGAGAACCACTTGTTGATCTTACTTTGACAGACTCTACAGAACTCTGGCTCATCCAGTGGCCTCAAAATGAGGTGAACTTGCAAATTTATGCATTTCATTGGTTTTACATTTTGCATTTTACACTATTTTAGATACTTGGGGTCAGTTTGGCTAAGCTTTTTTCAGCAGCTTTTCCGAAAAGCTCATCTTCAAGCTTGTCCTAGAAGTAGCAGATTTCCTTTTTGAAAAAACAAATCCGACAGTTCCTAATTAATTAGTATGAAGGACCAAAATGTGTTGTTCAAAGTCAAAGCCAAAATATGTAGTTCTATTAAAAGTTTGTAATAGCAACTTATTTTGACAGTAGCTTAAAAAACAATACCTGTTAGCAACCAAAGAGAATGAAAAACACTTAAAAGACAAAGGAAAATAGAAACAGAAGCTTTAATAGAAAATAGGAATCTGTTGGAGCTTTATTTGATTGAAAAACAAAGGTAACAATACAATAAAGAAGAACAGAATTGATAATAGAAACTGAATTGAAAAGCACACTCTTCAATCCCCCTCTCTTCCAAAAGGAAAGAGCCAAAATAACTATCTCAAAGTCTGCCTAAAACAATACAAACTCACAACTTAAATAATGCTAATACACAATAATACTGACAAATATTAGATCCCATATAGCTGCAACACCCATACAGCCAACTTAATTATATCTAGACCCCATACTTACTCCTATACAGCCAGCTTAATAATTTCTAGAGCCCGTACTTAATGATTCTTAATAATTCATGGATCCCATGCCCCCTGATTTGCTGCCCATAGCATCAGCATTTTCTTTGTCTCTTCTAGAATAGACTTGCCAAATTCGTTGGCCTTTGCTGGTTTGGTCTAAAATCTGACCATGTTCTCTATCATTGCCACCCTCTTGAACAACAATCTTGTCCTCAAGATGCAGGTGAGGGAATTCGCTGCTGATGGTAAAAGAATCTTCCCAAGTTGCTTCTTCTGGACCGCGAGAAGCCCACTGAACTAGCCACTGCGTAACTGTATCACTGTGTTTTTTAATTTGTCGAGTAGATAAAATTTTTTCAGGAATGAG
The DNA here is from genome assembly GCA_947683365.1 of Euphorbia pulcherrima. NCBI lineage: Eukaryota > Viridiplantae > Streptophyta > Magnoliopsida > Malpighiales > Euphorbiaceae > Euphorbia > Euphorbia pulcherrima. The sequence goes on from CANTUS010000016.1 coordinate 16,183,728, forward strand.
AACATCACTTGAGTCTAGTTCTAAATCAGTAGGTAAAAGGGGGTCTACTTGCTGTTGGCCAATAGCCCTCTTAAGAAGAGAAACATGGAATACAGGATGAATTTTAGAAGAATTAGGGAGATGTAATCGATATGCTACATCTTGGGATGGATGCGCCTAGCAACAGATTGCTGCCTATGGGGTTTAAGTTTAAGGTAAACGTATTCACCAACTTCAAAGTGGATATCACGACGATGTTTGTTGGCTTGGGCTTTCATTTGTTGTTGAGCCCGGTACAAATGAGTTTTGAGTTGCCGTAAAGCCTCATCTCTATCAATTAACTCACGGGCTACAGCTTCTACTTGAACTTCCCCTGGGATAAAGCGAAGAACTGAAGGAGCTTTTCGTCCATATACTGCCTCAAAAGGTGTACAACCAATAGAGATGTCGTAGGTAGTGCTATACCAAAATTCGGCCCAAGCCAACCAAGAAGCCCAATTACGAGGCTGATCAATCGCAAAGCATCTTAGATAACACTCGAGGCACCTGTTTATTACTTTGGTCTGGCCATCGGTTTCAGGATGATAGGCTGAACTCGAACACAGTTGAGACCCTTGGAATAGAAACAATTCCTGCCAGAATTTCCCCACAAAAATAGGGTCGCGATCACTAACAATGGACCTTGGTATACCATGGAGTCGAACAATTTCTTTGACAAAAATTTCGGCAATCACCTTAGCTGTGTAAGGATGTTTTAATGCAACAAAATGGGCGTATTTAGACAGCCTGTCCACCACTACTAAAATTGCTTCAAAACCCTTCGATTTAGGAAGTCCGGTAATGAAATCCATTGAGATTTCTTCCCAAACAACGTCTGGAATGTTGAGAGGTTGAAGCAGGCCTCCCGGTGCCAATGTAGACGCTTTAAATTGTTGACAAATGGAGCAGGCTTGCACAAATTTTTGAACATCGCAAACCATACACGTCCAATATAAATTTGCTGCTACTCGCCGATAAGTGCGATAGTAGCCAGAGTGACCGCCGGTTGGTGAGTTGTGGAATTCATCAAGTAAGGAAGGGATCAAGGAAGATTGAGCAGAGATAACCAAACGACCCTTATAATAAAGAACATCTCCTTTGAGTTGATAGCCTGGTTTCGACAAGGGATCACGCTTAAGAGCCTTGCGAATGGAGACTAATTGAGGGTCAGATGCTGCTGCTTCTAATAATGTATGACCCTCTTGCCAACACGGGACTGATTTGAGGGTAAAGAGATCACCAATTTCGTGTTGACCAGACAGGGCATCGACTGCCTTATTGGTGCAACCAGCCTTGTAACGAATAGAAAACCGATAGCCCATTAATTTCACGACCCAATTCTGCTGGTCTACAGTGGAAATTTTCTGTTCTAACAAGTGCTTTAAGCTCTTTTGATCAGTAAAGACTGTGAACTCCCTTCCCAATAAGTATAGACGCCAATATTGAATGGAAAGAGCTAAGGCCATAAGCTCCTTCTCATAGGCTGATTTAGTTAGATTGCGGTCAGATAGCGCTTTACTAAAGTATGCCACTGGTCTGCGATTTTGAGTTAGAACAGCTCCTAACCCACGGCCTGAAGCATCACATTCGATGGCGAAAGGTTGAGAGAAGTCCGGTAGTGCGAGAACAGGAGCAGAAAACATTCGTTGCTTTAAGGTGTCAAAGGCATGTTAGGCAGTCGTGTTCCAAACAAAACCATTTTTTTTGGTTAGGTCCGTCAACGGTTTTGCTATCTTGCCTTTAGCCCCAAAAAACCACAAACACTTTTGACATTTTGAGGGGTTGGCCAATCTTGAACTGCTGAAATTTTTGTAGGATCCATAGAAACACCTTCAACCGAAAGTGAATGCCCCAAGTATTCAATTTGAGTCTGGCCGAACTGACATTTCTTGCGGTTCAGCTTGTATTGATGCTTGGAAAGAAGCATTAATACCTCACAGAGATGCAGAATATGAGTATCCCAATTTGGGCTGTAGATTAGAATGTCGTCGAAGAAAACTAGTACAAATCGACAAAGGAAAGGTCGGAAGAGGTCATTCATGGCAGCTTGAAAAGTGGCGGGGGCGTTCGTAAGTCCAAATGGCATTACTAAGAATTCATTATGCCCGTCGTGTGTACAAAAAGCAGTCTTCTCTTCATCCCCTTCTCTCATGTGAATTTGATAGAAACCGGATTTGAGGTCCAGTTTAGAATAAACTCAAGACCCACACAATTCATCAAGCAATTCATCAACCACCGGGATAGGATATTTGTCGGGAATAGTAGCCTTATTTAGTGCTCGATGATCAATACATAAACGCCAAGAGTTATCCTTCTTTTTTACCAATAACAGGGGGCTAGAAAAAGCACTGTTGCTAGGTCGAATCACCCCAATGGATAACAATTCATCAATTTGCTTCTCAATTTCAGCCTTGTGAGCGTGGGGATAACGGTATGGGCGAACATTGACTGCTCCTTGGCCTGGATAGAGATTAATAGCATGCTCAACATGTCGTTTCGAAGGTAGGCCTGTAAGAGAATCAAAAACAGCTTTATAATCTTCTAAAATGGCAGATAAATCAGCTGGACATTCTGTAGGAACATTGGTGTTCGGCAGAACACTGTTTTGCGAACTCCCCGCCATCTTCATCAATTGAAAATCCCCACCCAACCACTGCTGCAATGACCCATTAGCCTGCTTATCTTGTGTTACGCCTTGAAGCTCATAAAGAACCCCATTATACCAAAACCTCATCCGTTTGGCTGCCCAATTATTAACAACTTCGCCCAAGGATTGAAGCCAAGCCATTCCCAAGATCAAATCTACACTCCCAACGTCAAAAATTAAAGCATCGAGAGAACAAGAGTATTGGCCTATGCGAAGTTCAGCAACTGCACATTTCTTTGTCACCCACACCTTGTATCCATCTCCTAGGCGAATACTGAGATGAGGAATTGGAATTACCTCAAATCCCATGGCTGCAACCAACTTGCTGGATATGAAGTTATGGGTAGCACCACAATTCAATAAAATCAGAATTGGAATGCTCTTAACTGTACCATTGAGACGCATAGTTTCGAATTCAGAATTGGGAGCAGTAGTGGAGAAAAATTCCAACAGCTTACATTGGCCCTCGTCATGTGCTTGATCCTCAACTTCGTCGGTGTAAGCATCGACTTCCGCTTCGGCTGCAACATCACTTTCAGTTTCCCCCAAAATAATCAATTTCAAGCTTCCCTCCGGGCACTTGTGTTGGGGATTGTATTTCTGCCCACAACGAAAACAAAGACCTTTCCGGCGACGGTCATCCAGTTCAGCGGAAGAGAGTTGTTTGAAAGCTGATCGATGATTAAAGGAGGAAGAAGAACCACATGGTTTGTCCATTAAGGCAAAATTCGATCTGTTTGGTGCTCCTAAGGTGGGATAAGAACGTTGAAATTGAGTTGGGCCTTCAATTCTCTCAATTTGGCCTGTTTGGGCCAGGCTTAATTGAGTAGATTTTCAAGTATTATTTGCAATGTGACTCCCATGGTAGTTTCCAACCATTTTGTTTGCCGCTATCCTCCCTCTAAACATTGAGTTTCTATTATGCAGTGCGATCTCAATTGTTCGAGCGAGGCGGAGAGCATGGATGCTATTAGTCGGATTCATTACTCGAACCCAATCCTTAATATCTTCCTTCAGTCCGTTGATGAAAAGACCAACATATTGTTCTTCGGGTTGTTTAGGAACCTGTGCAGCGATTAACTCAAATTCTTCAATGTAGGAAGGGACGGAACTGTGTTGTCGCAAGGCAGCTAACTCTTCATAGGCATTCTGCAACCTGACACCACCAAAACGGGCTGATAATTCTTCTTTGAACTGTGCCCAAGTGATTTCAGGGAACAAATCTGTCAGAATTGTGAACCAATTGATGGCAACCCCTTCCATACACATTTGTGCCATTGACAATTGCATATGTGCAGGGGTTTGATTAGCCCTGAAAAATAGCTCAGCCTCAGTAAGCCAACCACGAGGATTTTGACCGGAGAAACCTGGAAGTTTAATCTTTTGAACTGAGAAAAGTGCATCAGAATGATCAGTTGGGGCACAATGACCCGATGAAGGATGAATAGGACGACTCGGTGGAACCCGTGAATGAGTAGCAGATGTATCTCCATTCAAATCTCTTTCACAAACTGGGCGTTTCCCCTGCTGCTTGCTCCAGTCAGTGACTGTCCTTTGAAACTCGTTGTTTGCTTGCTTTTGTGAATTTAATCCCGCCTTAATTTCTGCGACAGAAAGAATGAGGTCTTGGACTTGTTGAGTTACTTCTTCAAGCTTGGCATCAATGGCTTCTTGCTGAGTATGAAAGGATTGGAATCTAGTTTCGGTTGCCATCTATGGGGGGAATCTGATCCGGCAGGTTGGACCAAATGTTAGCAACCGAAGAGAATGAAAAACACTTAAAAGACAAAGGAAAATAGAAACAGAAGCTTTAATAGAAAATAGGAATCTGCTGGAGAGCTTTATTTGATTGGAAAAACAAAGGTAACAATACAATAAAGAAGAACAGAATTGATAATAGAAACTGAATTGAAAAGCACACTCTTCAATCCCCCTCTCTTCCAAAAGGAAAGAGCCAAAATAACTATCTCAAAGTCTGCCTAAAACAATACAAACTCACAACTTAAATAATGCTAATACACAATAATACTGACAAATATTAGATCCCATACAGCTGCAACACCCATACAGCCAACTTAATTATATCTAGACCCCATACTTACTCCCATACAGCCAGCTTAATAATTTCTAGAGCCCAGACTTAATGATTCTTAATAATTCATGGATCCCATGCCCCCTGATTTGCTGCCCATAGCAGCAGCATTTTCTTTGTCTCTTCTAGAATAGACTTGCCAAATTCGTTGGCCTTTGCTGGTTTGGTCCAAAATCTGACCATGTTCTCTATCAATACCAAACTGGGCCTTACCTGTCTCTTGCTTCAAACTTGAAATTTACTTTGTACACCTTTCAAATAGGTTGATTATTTAAAGCTCATTATCCTATTATGTCGTTTTTAAAAATCTGGATGCCCAAAAATTAGATATGAGTTTGACTTGGACTTGAATTGCTCATTCTTATTTTGGATTTACTGCAGCTTCCTGATTTTCAAGGGATAGAGTTACCACTAAGCCTTCATGGTGATGGACGCTTGGGAAGTTTCAAGGGTCTGTCAGGTACCCATAGAAATCTGCTCCAATCGTCCTGAAATGGATATCATACTACCGTTGCCTTGTTATATCATTTCAATTTAGTAGCAATTAATGTAAGTGGGAAAATCTTGCTCCGTTTTTTTGCATTGATTTCCTTTTTCTACATGTCAGGAAAAGAATATGATGTGGTCAGCTGTGCTACTCAAGAGCCCAATGCTATAGTTTTTCTATCCACCCCATCAGAGAAAAAATTTGGTGATTGCACTCATCTTATTTATTTTCTTTGCTCAGTGCTTCAGGTGTTTATTGCTTGTAATCATAGGGTTTTCAATTACTTCACACACACACACACATATATATATATATATATTTTATTTTTTTTTTGAGAAGTAGGAACATTTTAATTTTTGAGGAACCTGGGGCTCGAACCCAGGTCCCCAGCTCCTTTCTCCACTTTGGGAGGAAGCTGTATCCACTAGACCAAGTCTAGTGGTTACTTCACATATATTAGTTGTTATAAACTTATAATCACCTCTCTTCATAGAACTAATCACTGGTATATCTTTGTGACATCTACAAATATCTGTAACTGCAAACATTGTTTAAGGTGCCTGCTTCAAAAAATCTTACAGCAGCTATAACTTGTAAATTGGTGATATAGATTCAATTAAATTTTTTGTTTCATGTCTATCGAAAATTAAAGGTGACAATTATAGGTTATCATATTGGGGAATGAAGGTCATTTCTACTCAGTATTTTTGGTCTTTCTCATTTGACATGCTCTCAAAATACTATCCGAAGTTCATCTTTCTATATATGTATTGATCTTAGGCCAAAATACATCATTTGCCCCCCCGAACTTGGCGCAAAAAAACCAGATGCCACCCTGAACTTTAAAAAATTCCAACTTGCCCATGAACTTGGCAAAAGCGTACCAGTTTGCTCCATCATTGCCATGTGTCAGCTTCGATTGGAGAAAAAAAAGTCATAAAAATGACATATTTGGAAAATCAAACTAATCAGAAACTGACACATGGCATTGAGGGAGCAAACTGGTTCACTTTTTCCAAGTTCAGGGGGCAAGTTGAAGCTTTTGAAAGTTCAGGGTGGCATCTGACGTTTTGTGCCAAGTTAAGGGGAAATTGATGTATTAAGCCTCAATCTTATTGTTGGATTATCAATTGGTAATTTAGTATTGGCATGAACGTATTGCTGCATCTCATGAACTGTTGATTTGACGTGTTTGCCCTCATTTGCAGTTGGAAATGTATGGAGACGCGTCTCTCTTGTCCACTACCCTGATCCAAAAGAACTCGAGAGACAAGAAGCTGAGAAGAAATCGAAAAGGCTACATCAAATGTCTGCTGGGTCTTCAATGACTCCATCTAAGAGTAGTATGCTTAGAAACAAATCATCATCAAGGCTAACACACAGTAGCCGACACAAGTCTGCTTTGTCTGAAATTGGCAAAAAATCCACCGAGGAAAGAAGAAATAAACATAAACGGACCGCATCAACCGACAGGTCTACTCTAGATTCGGGAAGAGGTCACAGTGGAATGACTCTTTCAGGTACCTCGAATCAGTTCCACAAAAAGAGAATTAAGGTTGAAATGAAATATGAGGACTAAGAAATATTGTTTCTATCTAGTTTATTTCCTTAATTTTGGTCAAATTTGTTGGAGCTGAAAATGATGTTCTTTTTGCAATTTTGTTTTTATAGCTATCTAACTGTGAATCTTCACTTGAGCAATTTTAAAATCAACATGATCTCTTAATTTTCAAAGTTGTATGTTAATGTTTTGTTCATGTGCTGTGAAAATGTAGTATTTGAAGCTCTAGTATGGCATGGCATGGCATGGCATGTGACTATATATAGTCAGGGCCATTTTGGGTTGTTTTCCACTTATTTTCTGTATGCTTTCCTAAAAAGTGTATTAGAGCAAGTTATTTTATGAAAGTAGACAGAAATCAGTGTTGGAGTCGTGGAACATGGCTATCGAAGCTCTATTGTCTACTTCAAGGTTGGAAAAAAAGTCTTGTTCCTATGCCTTGTGATGATTTTTACATATTTGAGTTATATTTAGTTAACTGTATCTAACTATATGCGGATGGATTGTATGTGAAATTACTGAATTTTGTGTTTGGAATGAAAGATTTACGAGTCATGATTATCGGGGATTTGTATAGGCTCAAAGTTTAGTGTCAATGAAGGTGTGGGGAATCCTGAGTTTGGGGAAGCCATTAGTTGTTGGAAAGCACTTTCTTGTAATAAGAGATGAGGTTGGGATTTAGGTCTCATTAAAATGGATGTTCAAGATTTTATTTCTTACGCCTCCGATTGAATTATGGTTTACCGTGTACGATATAGTATGATTTTTTAAAAAATTTTATTTGGATAAATTATATGGTTAAGTATGGTTTTTTTCTAAAAAAAATAGTTTAATTTGGAGAACCATTGAGAACCATTAAATTGGTGGTTAAAAAAAATTAGAGTTTTATGGTTCTCACAACCATGAAAAACCCATGGAATATCATGAAATGAATCATGCTATCAAATTATAATTTAGAACTATACCATGTCATGAGAAAATTCAACTAGTGTAAATGTAAGTTTTCTTAGTATACTTGGGTGAGTCTCAGCCATTCAGTTAGTCACAAAGCTTCATGAAATCACAATAAGCTTACATTCCCGAAAATACAATTATACAAGTGGTACCATGTAATTAGTATTTTGAATTTTCAAATTAAGGTTTAGTTTGGCAAAGTAACTCATATCCAAGGGCAAATTCATTTATTTGTAAAATAAGGTCTTTAAATTTATTTTTTTTGAAATGGGGTCTATGATTTCAGAAAATTTATAAAATGAGGCATATGGTTTCAGAATAATGGTGTTATATTGGATATTTTAAACAATTCAACGTTCTAATAATTTAACCTTATTATTTAAAAATTATCCGTCAGGATTTAAGTAATTTTCGGAGATCTGTTTTTATTTTTTTATGATTTTTTAAAATTTATTATCATAATTTAATTAAAGAAAATATTTGCACCATTTAAAAAATTTCAAATTTTTCACTGATACATATCGTATTTTTAATAACCATCCCGCAAAAATTCAGATAAAAATAAATAAGATTACTCATTTTCATGACATAATTTAATATTGAAGATCCTTTATTTATAAATTTTTTAAAAATACAGACCCCATTTTACAAAAAAAATTCCTCAAATCTCATTTTACAAATAAGTAAAACGACATGATACTTTTTTTAAGTTTGCCTTCCTATTATCAAATTACTAAGGTAAATATTTTGAAGAAAAGGTTGTGTCCACAGACTATTAACGTACTCACGGTTCCCTCTTGAAAAATTTTACAATATAGCTGAAATTTATATTTTTTTATTGTGCTCTAAAACCTCAATTAAGTAGCAACCCGTTACAAAAATGACATAAATTGAATTGTGAGCAATAGCTGTATCAAACGTTCATTCTCATGGAATGATGGAAAAATTAAAGGGGTTTTTATAAAAATATATAAATCACCCCAATATTTGGCTAGTAATTTTCTCATATAAAATAAGTTTTAAAATATTCAGAAATACATTTCAAAGCAAACTTTTCATCTCCATTACTTTTCATCTTCTTAAACGGTTCAAATTAACGTTTCAAGTTCAAGCGATTTTAGCTATTCAAAGTTCCATCGATTTAGCTTTTCAGATTTCGCTCTTCATTCATTCCGTAACCGATTTCTACAAAAACAAGTAAGATTTCTGAAAATAAAAAAAATTGGTGTTTCATTAGGTTTTCTTCTGTTTTTGAATTTGATTTGATTTTCGTTTTGAATCTCTGATTTGATTCGGTTATCTGGATCAAATTATTTTGTTTTCATATTTGTTAGATAAAAAATTGAATCTGTGATTTGATTCGATTATCTGATTTTATTCCAGATTTGAATCTCTGTTGGATGTAAAGAGTTTGCACATAAGGTGTTTGATGAATTGCTTGAGGGGTGGTGAGATTGTTGGATATGAGTTTTGCTTAGAAGTTCATCAAGCTTTGATTTGATTCACAACTTATTTGTTTGATTTGAGTTTTTGAATTTCTGTTTTAAATGATAAAAATTAAAGATATTGATGTGTTTTTATCATGTATTTGATTTTGTATTTTCATTTTTTTTTGCGAATCTAGTTATTATTTGGTATTTACCTAATAAGAAATTGGTAGTTATCTAGTATTTACTAGGTAAGGAACTGGTAGTTATCCGGTATGAAACTGGTAGCTATCTAATATTTATCTGGTAAGAAACTGGTAATTATCTGGTACTGGTAAGAAACTGGTAGTTATCTGGTATTTACCAGATACCTACCAGATACATTCAAAAACTTTTTCAACTGTTGAATTAAAAACATATGCTTACCAGATGCCTACCAGATTTTGTTAAATTAAAAACACAAATTAAAAATATATGAAAATACGATTCTTACTAGTTACCTACTAGTTACTTACTAGATACCTACTAGGTTCTATTGAATTAAAAACAGAAATTAAAAACATATGAAAATACGATTCTTACCAGTTACCTACCAGTTACTTGTCAAATACCTACCATATTCTGTTGAATTAAAAACAGAAATTAAAAACATATGAAACTACGATTCTTATCAGTTACCTACCAGTTACTTACCAGATACTTACCAGATTCTATTGAATTAAAAACAGAAATTCAAACATACGAAAATACGATTCTTACCAGATATCTACCAGTTAGTTACCAAATATCGAACAACCGAAAAAAAATTCAAAAAAGTATATCACAATGAATGACGTTTCGAAGATAAAAATGAGACGAACAAAAACTCTAAAGCGACATGTCAAGAAAATGAACGAGTTGAAAGATAATGTCAAAATAAGATGAAAAAAATGAACAGTAGCGTGAAAAATAGTGGAACGTATTTGGAAAGAATGAAAACTTAAAATTGATCATGGAGTGAAAAAAACATAAAAAATTAGTTTAATAAATATGAAACTTAAATCATATATTTTTAATAATTTCCCAAAATTAAATATACACAAGTCACAAATGGAAGTGAAATATTTCTAAAAAATATTAAATTTCTAAAATTACCTCAATATTTTTGGACTTTTCTGTATAAGATTCGAAGGTTCAATAGAATGACCTAAAAAAGTAGAAAAAAAAATTCAGAAATTAATCCATGGTAATGGAAAATATGAATTAAATGGACCATGAATCATTTCAAGAATATTCAAATTAATAAATGGAAATAACATAAATACATGTTGAAAAAATAATAAAAACAAAAAACTTCAGTCAGTAATTATCAACGATACATGAACTTTACTGTTAGTAATATTATGATACACGAGCAACTTCAAGAGCCTTCACACCAGCTTCACCAGCAGATACAGAATAATCAACAAGGCCTGAAGCAAACAATTGAATTGAAGAGAAAGGGAAAAAAAATAAAAGCAAACAATTATGACAAACTATTAAGAATATTCATATTTGGTAAATTATTTAAAAATTCACTATCAAGTAGACCTGGGTATAGGTTAGGCTGGACCGGATTTAGGCCGGGCTCAATCGGGCTTGATTAAAAAATTAGTAGCTCAAGCACAAACCAACTACTAATATAAAATTGTCGGGTTCGGGCCGGGCCGGGTTATTATAAAACCATTAAAACCTAAGCCCGGCCCACGGACCTGCCAAATAAATATTATTTTTATAAAATTTAAATTTTTTTATTTATGTAAAGAATGGTTTCATTGGGAATAGTAGAGACTTCCACACATGTAAATTAAGTTTCTAATATTAATCCCTAAAAGTCCATTAATTTACCGATACTACTTGTTAGTAATGGAAGGGAAAATCAAGGTTTTGAAAACCAGACCGGACCGGCCGGTTCGACCAGGTTCAACTGGAACTGGTGCCTAGTCCGGTCGGTTTTCAATGGATTCTGTTGAAATATAAGAATCCAAGCTGAACCGGCAAACCGTCCAGTGAACCGAAAAACCGGTGCCGATTGCCGGTTCTGCCGGGTCTAATAAAGCAGTAATTAAAACCCTAAACTCCGTCCATTGCTCATTCCAAAGCACCAAACTCTTTCGATTACTCATTCCAAAGCACCAACGCTTGCTATTCCTTTCCTTTTTCTTCCGATTTTCTTATGAATTAAACCACAAAATTCATCTCTTTGATTTCATATCTACTGCAAATACTTAGTCTCTTATCTCTTCGATTGATTTTGCAATATTAGTAAGGGTATTTCATCTATATGCTCTATCTATCGTTTTGGTTGTAGGGTCGTTCGTTTACCATAAAACTGAAATAGTTAACTAATCAAAACAAGCTTCCATCAATTTGCTAGTCAAAACAAAAGCTTAACGTATTCAACATGGTCTAAGGTGCTATAATTTGTTTTCCAAATATGTTGTTGTATCTTTTGGTGTAACACTGTCCTTGAGATATTGTGATATATTATAAATATCTTGTAGTTTTTCATATAATTAGAATTATTTCTTGTTTTACGTTGATGCTTGTGTAATAGGATGACAAGTGAGGTAGTTAGTTCTCGTGGGTGAACTGATCTAGCATGGAAACATTGAGAGGAAATAATGGAAAAAGGAAAACCGACGTACAAATGTTGCTATTGTTCAAAGATATACAAAGGAGGCGGAATACATAGAATAAAGCAACATCTTGCCGGTAAAAAAGGTAAAGTAGCAGCATGCTCGTCGGTTCCTCCTGATGTTCATACACAAATGCTTGCACAACTTAAAGATGACAAGAAAACTGCAGTTAAAAGAACATTGAAGGATTATAATGAGGAACCATTTGAATTAGAAATTGAAGAAGTAGATGAAGATGTGGTGAGTCAACCAAAGGCAAAAAGGCAGCCTCACTGGCAATGGGAAATAAGAAAGAAGCATCCTTACCTATTTCAAAGAAAGTAAAGTCTCAACCAAGTATTAGAAGTGTTATGGCTGGAAAAGAAGCAAAACATAAAGCTTGCTTAGCTTTATGCAAATGGTTCTATGATGCATGCATTCCTTTTAATGCAATTAATTCACCTTATTTTAAACCTGCATTGGATGCTATACTTGCTATTGGTCCTGGATTTCAACCTCCTTCCTATCATGATTTAAGGGTAAATTATTTGTGTGATTGGAAAAAGGAATGTGCTCTTCTTATTGATACCTATAGACTTGATTGGGGAAAATTTGGATGTGCCGTAATGGCCGATGGTTGGACTGATAGGAGACAGCGAACTTTGATTAACTTTTTAGTGTATTCTTCACGTGGCACATGTTTCTTAAAATCTATTGATGCATCTGATGTTGTAAAAGATGCCCAAACATTGTCACAGATGTTTCTTGAAGTGATCGATTAGGTTGGACCAACTAATGTGGTCTATGTTGTAACTGATAATGCCGCTAATTATAAAGCTACTGGGAAATTGATTCAGAAAAAATATGAGAATATATATTGGACACCTTGTGCAGCTCATTGCATGAATCTCATATTGAAGGACATTGCTAATATGCCTCATGTGTCTGAGTTAGCAGTGCGTGCTTCTAAGATAACAGTTTTTGTTTATAATCATAATATTTTCTTGTCTTGGCTAAGAAAGAAAGAGGGTTGGAAGGAAATTGTTCGCCCAGCCGTGACTCGTTTTGCTACAACTTTTATCACTATGAGTAGTATTTTGGAGCACAAGAGTGACTTACAAGCACTAGTGGTTAGTCCTTTTTTCACTACCCATAACCTAAGCAAAAGTGCAAAAGGAAAAGTTGTTAGCTCAACTGTGCTAGATAAATCTTTTTGGGATGAGATTGAAATTGTGTTTCATATTGTCGGTCCTCTCATTAGATTATTAAGGATAGTAGATTCTGATGAACGACCTTCACTTCCATATGTTTATGATGGAATTCGTCGGGCTAGAAAGACTATCAAAAACATGTTAAAAAAATAAAGTTCTTTATGGTCCTTATATCAATATCATTGATGCAAGATGGGACAAACACTTTAAGAGGGGTCTACCTGTGTCTTCATACTTTTTGAATCCATCTTTTCAATAAAGAGAGAAATTTTGTAAGAAATCACATGTTAAGCTTGGTTTACTTGAAATGCTTGAGAAGAAATCCATATGCGTACATGGACAACAAGCAATCGAAGAAATAACTATCTTTGAAGAACAAGTGGGAGCCTTTGGTTTTAAATTTGCAATTACTAGAACCAGTTCAATGAAACTGGGTAAAAAACTAATCTTCTCTTTGTAAATTATTTTGTTGCTTGTTGTAATTTATTTATTATATTAGTTTCATGAATTTGAATTTTTAATAATTGACTTTGAAGCCAATGTCAAGTAATTTTATATGGGTTTATATATCTTCATATATGGATAATTTGTTTGAGTTAAATAACTTAAACCAAAACAGTATTCATTTGGGTGTTGTTTGTTTTTTTTTGTTTTTTATTTTGTTTGGTTTCTATATTCTTTTTCTTTAATTTCTTTTATGTATTTATAACATTATTATTTTGTTTTAATTTGCTTCTAGATGCTTGGTGGAAAACTTTTGGTATTAGTGCTCCAACATTGCAAAAGTTTGCACTTCGTATTTTGAGTCAAACGGCTTCCTCTTTCGGATGTGAGAGAAATTGGAGTCTTTTTGAGCGAATTCATACCAAAAAGAGGAATCGATTAGAGCATGATAGGCTTAATGGTCTTGTGTATGTGAATTCTAATTTACGTTTGAGCAAGAGGTAATCCTATATCTTTAGTGTTCTTTGTGAAGTATATAGTGCAAACTTATATATTTTGACTTTAATCCTATTATGTTTTTAGATGCAAATATTATAATGTGGATCCCATTGATTATGAGTGTATTGAGAAGATAGAGTTTTGGATTGAAGACAACACTGAAGATGTAGATGGTCAAGACAAGAATGAAGCTAACTTTGAAGAAAATAATACTCCACCAATTTTTTAAAATGACACAATTGAATATGGTTTGTTTTGTTAAAATTTGATGTAAAATTGATGTGAATTATTTTTGAACTTTTACTTGACCACCATTTGAATAGTTACTTAGCCACCATTTGAATAGTATTCTAACCTTATGTGATAATTTGTCCCCCAATTTTTACTATAAATATGTAACTCTTTCTCTTCTTCCTTACACCAACAAAATAATAAGAAAATTTCTCTTCTTCAATTCTCTCTATTCTTGTTACAATTCCTTTGTATTAATAGTTGATTTTCAACACGTTATCGGCACGAGCTTGCTCTATCAATCAAAGAAAAAGGTATCAATTTTATTTATTGTAAGTTTAGTTATATATTTGTTCTAATTAATCTTAATATTATCGATATGTCGAAACTTGCAAATATCGAGTTTGTAGCACTTGATGTCACTGGGAAAAATTACCTTTCCTGGGTGCTGGATGCCGAGATTCATTTAGCATCAATAGGTCTTAGAAAAACGATAAATGAAAGAAGTGATGCCACAGTGCAGGAAAAGGCTAAGGCCTTGATATTTCTTAGACGACATCTTGATGAAGGTTTGAAATCTGAATATTTAACTGTCAAAGATCCTGCAGATCTTTGGAAGCAACTGAAAGACAGGTATGAACATTTAAAATTGATATCGTTACCAAAACCTCGATCTGTTTGGATTCAAATATGGCTACAAGATTTTAAATCTGTAACTGAATATAATTCTGTTGTGTTCAAAATTACATCCACTTTTAAATTATGTGGAGTTGAAGTTACTGATGAGGATATTATGGAAAAAATATTATCAACTTTTCATCCATCTAACATGGTCCTACAGACCCAATATAGAGAAAAAGGCTTTAAGAAATACAGTGAATTAATTTCTTGCCTTCTTTTAGCAGAGCAGAATAATGAGCTTTTATTGAAAAATCATGAATCACGTCCCACTAGATCTGTGGCATTCCCTGAAGTGAATGCAACATCTTATGATAATAATAATTTTACCGGTGGTGGACGTGGTCGTGGACGTGGCTATGAAAATGGTCGTGTTCGTGGCCGTAAATATGAGCGCGGTAACAACTTCCACCCGAAGTGGAAAAATAATAAAAACCACCAGAAGTGAAAAAATCAAAATGATAATTTTGATAAAAAAATATTCAAAATGATGAGAACAAATGTCACCGTTGTGGCATGACTGGGCATTGGTCACGTACCTATCGAACCGCAAAACATTTAGTGACCCTTTATCAAGCATCATTAAAGAAACCTGCTGATGTGGAAACAAATTGCATTATTAATGATGTGCCCATTGATATTACCCATTTGGATATGGCGGATCTCTTTTTACCCAGCACCAGTGGAAAGGACAAATATGAATAATGGTCGAATATTTATATATTTACTACTTTTAATATGTGTGTTTATTTTCTTTTATGTTTTATGTAATTTGTATTTTCTTATCAATGTCTTATGTATTTTCTTTTCAATGTTTTATGCAATGTTTAATCATGAATAAATAATATTTTAGTTTATTTTCTTTAAATGAAGAGAATGAATTCTTTCCCGGTATTAATTGACATCAAGGCTAATGAAGAAAATATATGCATTATGGATAGTGCTACCACCCATACTATTTTTAAAGATTCAAAATATTTTTCCACATTGAAAAAGGGTGAGACAAATGTTACCACAATAACGGGTAATTCGAAAATTGTTAAAGGCTCCGGAAGAGCTCATATTACTTTACCAAGAGGAACGATAGTTACAATAAACAATGCATTACTTTTCCCAAATTCTCATAGAAATTTATTAAGTTTTAAGGATATTCGCAGAAATGGATATCATATTGAAGCTGTAAATGAAGACGGTAAAGAATGTCTTTATGTTACAAGCATAACTTTTGGGAAGAAGTGTTTACTTGAAAAATTTTATATTCTTCCATCTGGCTTGTACTACACATTTATAAATGAAATTGAAGCCAATTTAACTATAAACCAGAAGTTTATAGATTCATATACATATAAAATTTGGCACGATAGACTGGGTCATCCTGGTTCAATAATGATGAGAAAAATTATAGACAATGCACATGGGCATCTGTTGAAAAATCAGAAGCTTCTTCAACATAATGACTTTTTCTGTGCTGCTTGTTCGCAAGGAAAATTAATCATAAAACCTTCAAAACTTAAGGTTGGAATTGAATCACCAGCATTTTTAGAACGCATACAATGTGATATATGTGGACCGATTCATACACCATGTGGACCATTTAGATATTTTATGGTTCTAATTGATGCTTTAACTAGATGGTCACATGTATGCTTATTGTCATCACGCAATATGGCATTTGCGAGATTACTTACTCAAATTATAAGATTACGAGCACAATTTCCCGATTACACAATCAAATCGATTCGTCTTGATAATGCTGGAGAATTTACTTCCCAAACTTTTAATAATTATTATATGTCAATTAGGATAAAAGTGGAACATTCGATAGCACATGTTCACACTCAAAATGGTCTGGCAGAATCATTTATTAAAAGACTACAATTAATTGCACGATCATTAATTATGCGAACAAACCTTCCTACATCAGTATGGGGATATGCAATATTACATGCAACAACTCTTATATGTTTAAGACCTACAAGCTATTATGATTATTCCCCCTTGCAATTAGCTTTTGGTCATGAGCCTAATATTTCTCATCTAAGAGTTTTTGGTCGTGCAGTATATGTACCAATTGCTCCACCACAACGAACCAAAATGGGTCCTCAAAGAAGATTGGGAATTTATGTTGGCTATGAGTCCCCTTTAATTATAAAATACAACGAACCATTAACTGGAGACATGTTTACTGCACGTTTTACAGACTGTCACTTTGATGAAAACACTTTTCCAAAATTAGAGGGAGAAGGCAAAAAGACAATTTTGGAAAAGTCAATCTTATGGAATGCTTCATTACTTTCTCATATGGATCCTAAAATAAAAGATTCTGAACTAGAAGTTCAGAAGATAATTCATCTTTAAAATTTAGCAAATCAGTTGCCTAATGCACTTGCTGACCCAAAACGAGTGACCAAGTCGCATATACCAACAAAAAATGCACCTATACGTATTGATATTCCTGAAGAACAACCAAATAATAATACGATAACACGCCTGAAGCGTGGACGACCTATCGATTTAAAGGATAAAAATCCTAGAAAGAGGAGAGTTAATGATAATAAGGACACTCTCGGTGAAAATTCAAATACTAATATAAATACACTTCTAGAAGAAGTAGAATCACCTGAAGTGCAATCACCTGAAGTGCAATCACCTGAAGTTATTGAAAATGAAGAAATTCAAATAAATTATACTAGTAATGAAAGAAGATGGAATCGGGATAAAATGGTTATAGATCCTATTTTCGCATATAATGTTGCAGCAAATATTGAAAATGATAATTTGGACTATGAACCAAAATCTCTTGAAGAATGCCAAAATAGAAATGATTGGCCTAAATGGAAAGATGCAATTCAAGTAGAGTTAAATTCTCTTGAAAAATGAAATGTTTTCGGACCTGTAGTTCGAACGCCATAAGGTATAAAACCTGTGGGATACAAATGGGTTTTTGTGAGAAAGAGAAATGAGAAAAATGAAGTAGTAAGATATAAAGCTAGACTTGTTGCACAAGGTTTTTCTCAAAGACCTGGAATTCATTATCAGGAGACATATTCACTGTAGTGGATGCAATAACTTTTAGATATCTTATTAGTTTGGTAGCGCAAGAAAATTTGCAAATGCACTTAATGAATGTTGTTACAGCTTATCTATATGGTTCACTAGACAATGATATTTATATGAAAATTCCTGAAGGATTAAAACTGCCAGAAAAATATGGTCAACGAGAACTTTACTCGATAAAATTATAAAGGTCTCTATACGGATTAAAACAATCTGGATGCATGTGATATAACTGTCTTGGTGAATATTTATTAAAGCAAGGTTATAAAAATGATCAAATTTGTCCCCGCGTTTTCATAAGAAAATCGGGACCTAAAATTGTTATCATCTCTATTTATGTTGATGATTTGAATATCATCGAAACTCCAGAAGAGATTCCAAATGTGGTAGATTCTTTAAAGAAAGAATTTGAGATGAAGGATCTTGGAAAGACAAAATTATGTATTGGTTTACAAATTGATCACCTAGAAAAGGGAATATTGGTGCATCAATCAAATTATACAGAAAAGATCCTGAAACGATTTAATATGGATAAAGCACATCCATTGAGTAATCCAATGGTTGTACGATCACTTGATGTGAAAAAGGATATATTTCATCCTAGAGAAAATAATGAGGAAGTTCTTGGTCCAAAAGTACCATATCTTAGCGCAATATGTGCATTAATGTATCTTGCCAACAATACAAGGCCGGATATTGCCTTCTCTGTTAATTTATTATCAAGATACAATTCAGCACCAACACGTAGACATTGGAGTGGAATTAAACACATAATGCGCTATCTTCGAGGAACTACTGATTTAGGCTTATTTTATCCATATGAATCTAAGTCTAAATTAGTTGGATATGCGGATGTGGGTTATTTATCCAACCCACACAAAGCTCGATCTCAAATGGGCTACTTATTCACATATGGGGGAACAGTTATTTCTTGGTGATCCACAAAGCAGACTATCACAGCTACTTCCTCAAATCATGCTGAATTAATTGCGATTCATGAAGCCAGTCGCGAATGTGTATGATTGAGATCATTAACTAAGCATATCCAAGAATCATGTGGCAAAGTAAAGACTAAAGAAGACCCGACGGTAATATATGAAGATAATGCTGCTTGCATTGCTCAATTAAAGGAAGGATATATTAAAGGAAATAGAATAAAGCATATTTCACCAAAATTCTTCTTCACTCATGATCTGGAAAAGAATGGTGAAATCAGTATTCAACAAATCCGCTCTTGTAATAATTTAGCAGATTTGTTCACCAAGTCCTTACCTTCCTCAACTTTCAAGAAATTGGTCTACGACATTGGAATGCGTCGTCTTAAAGGCATTCAGCCAACTTGCGAACAGGGGGAGTAAACATTGTACTCTTTTTCCCTTAACTATCGTTTTTGTCCCACAGGGTTTTTCCATAGTAAGGGTTTTAATGAGGCAGTGCCCCATTCAATAATCCACATCAAAAGGAGAGTGTTAAAATTTGATGTAAAATTGATGTGAATTATTGTTGAACTTTTACTTAGCCACCATTTAGCCACCATTTGAATAGTTACTTAGCCACTATTTGAATAGTATTCTAACCTTATGTGATAATTTGTCCCCCAATTTTTACTATAAATATATAACTCTTTCTCTTCTTCCTTACACCAACAAAATAATAAGAAAATTTCTCTTCTTTAATTCTCTCTATTCTTGTTACAATTCCTTTGTATTAATAATTAATTTTCAACATGTTTAATTATTTACAATGATTGAAGTTGTTTTTTTTTCTACTTGCTATTAATATCATTTTGTAAGTGTCAATAACAACTTTGAAGTTGATTTGGGAGATGTGAATTTGGATTTGTTTAACCCTTCCGGTCATCATGTTTTTGATTCTGTTTAAAGGAGATATAAATGAGAACTAAGAATTTATTTATAAAGTTTGAACTGTTAAATATGAACTAAAATGTTATTTATTTTTATTTTATATGCACTTTGAATGATGTGATATCAAGCATTTACTTATATTAAGACTTTAATTTTTATTAGCTATTGGTTATATTATATATTTGATATCAAATATATTAGTATTTAACAGGTTTTGAGAGAATTCGATTCGACCACTGATTTAATTTGGTTAAATCCTAAATTTATGAACCAGTCCCATTACCGGTTTGATCGTTAGTCCAGATCTAAAAACCATGGGGAAAACACAAAATTGCAACTCCCAACAACACCTTATTAATAGTTTTTTCATTTTCAATGGAAAAAGAATTAATTAGTTAGGCCTTTAAAAATTAGCAATATTTAATCAACATTTCTCCCCGTGACTAACATCTGTATATTAGTATTGATATATGCACGTATATTTATTACAATCATAATGCACGGGCCGAGCTTGGGTTTTTATGGTAAAACCAAACTCATCCCTTTCATTAATGGGGCTATTTCGGGCTCGGGCCGGGCCGGGCCGGACTTGTACGCTAATTTATCTGCCCAAACCCAGCTCATAAAGGGCAGGCCGGCAGGCTTGTGCCCAGGTCTACTATCAAGTCAAACTATTTATAATTACACATTCTTTTTAATCTTATTTACATATCATATCATCTACTTGATTCTCCACTGTTTCTTTTTATTTTTTTTTTATTTTTCATTTATCTCTCAAACCGTTGATTTTTTTCGACATGCTGCTTTAGAGTTTTGTTCGTCTTATTTTTATCTTTAAAATGACATTCATTGTGACATTTTCGAATTTTTTGAACCAATAGACATGGGACAATGATAAATTAGTGGTAAAAATCAAACAAATAACAAGAAGATAAGAGAATCGAGATACGTTGACATGCTTCGCTTCTACCCTCTCTTGTTCTTTCCTCGACAGGAATCACTAAAATATCATAGCGCGCTTTTAAAACCAGCGCCAGATCAAGAAAAGAATGCAAGAACAGAACCAATAGAGAGAATGTACAATATACAGATCATAAGAGAACAAAGGCCAATGAAAAAAATAGATTCCACACATTTACCAGACTTCTACCACATGTCTATCAAACTTCTATAACATGTCTAGCATATATTAGTTGAAAAAGTTCGAAAAAGTCACAGTGGATGTTATTTCGAAGATAAAAAAGAGACGAACAAAAAACTCAAAAATGGCATGTCGAAAAAATAAACGGTTTGAAAGATAAATACAAAAGAAAGCTAAGAAAATAAGGGGGCAACGTATTTTTTTTAAGGGCCCCAACAATTAACCAACACACTGAAAGCGTTAAGCGGCTCCCAGTAAACATACCCATTGACATGGCCTCTCTACCACCAATCCTGCGACCAGTAAATATAAGTTCTTTAGCCATAGATTTTCCGACCAATCTAGGAAGTCTTCGAGTCCCACCTGCCCTGTTTAAACCAAATTCAAAAGTGGCTCAATGATTTTGGGCTAAATAAGTTATAGCGGGATAAAAACCATAAGACAAAACAAAGAACAGACGATTTAAGCAACAAGCAGATACTTGAAAGGCTAAGAACATACAAGTGATATGATGGATAATCAAACGCTTAATGCATCTCCATGTACCTGAACTTGTCCTAGAAAATCTAATGCCCCCTAAACTTTCAAAGTGACCCCGTAGCTCCCTCATCTTTTAAAAAGTGCACCACTTTCCCCTTGAACACCGCATGTCAGCTTGTGGTTGGTTTGACTTTCAAAGACGTCATTTTTCTGATTTTCTCTCTCCAATCAAAAGCTGTCACGTGGCATTCAAAGAGCAAAGTGATGCACTTTTTAAAAGTTGAGGGAGTTTCGGGGTCACTTTAAAAATTTAGGGGGCAGTAGGTTTTTTAGGACAAGTTTAGGTACCCCGAGATGCATTAAGCCTTAATCAAAGAAAAGTTAAATCTCCGTTAGCAAATAAGAGTTTTTTTCCTAACATAGTCAAGAATGATGACGTGGCAAGGGGTAATTTTGTAAAATCTCTTTTTTTCCTCTCCTTCCCTAATTTCAAATCCATCAATTAATTTATTTGCTAATGTTAATTTATATTCTCAGAATCTTTTATCTGGGATTATTGAATCAAATTTCCCAATCAATTAATTCAAGTTTAGTTTAACTTAGGGTATTGAAATGATACAGAATAATCAACAAGAAAGAGGAGAAGAAGAAAATTTAATGAATATAGATTACCAGAGTCCCAATGAAGTGAGTTAACTTACTTTAGAAAAGTTGGGATCAGAATGGAAAAAAATTGACAGCAAAATTCGGGACTTTGTTTTCTTCCAGGACTCAAATTCAGAAATGACTCAATATTTCAAAAAAAATTAATTTTTTCATATAATCTATTATCATTTGAATAAATCCGTATTAGATACAATCTCAGGTTAGCAAATGGAAGTTTACACTGCTAGAAGAACAACAAAGACCGACATTCTCTAATTCCAGAGATCGACAGTCAAAGACTGCTAGCCTCTCTTTGTAATCGTTAACCTTCCAGAAATGCTTCAGAACCAAAGGCGTTCGCAGTCCGCGGTGGTTAAGGAACATCTCCCTTAAACTCGAATTGTTTTGATCCCACTCGTTTTCAGCCATTCTCGTTGTTGTGATTTATTGTAGCCGGTAAACAGGGGAAAGCATTTTCAAAGCCTCAATGAATTCAGGGGATTAGAAAGGAACATCTTCGCCATCAGCGAGTGACTATGGAGGCGATATCTCATTCAGGAGCGAGAGTTTCTACCATGGGACCTAACCCGGTGTTGGCGACGGTGGCAGGGTAGAGGGAAGAGAGGATGTTGTTGAGATTTGATCTGTAGAGCAAGAACCTGTTCTCGAAATTGATTTTAGGGTTACGATTTTTTTCTGCTCTAAATCCAGAGTCGACGAAGAAGAGAAGTGAAAAGGTGATTTTCCAAAAGTGCCCTTAACGCGTCACCAAAAGTAATGGCGTCAACAAAAAAAACCTATATTTGCTAACGGTTTAAAACCCTAAATTTTTTTTAAAAAAAAAATTCCACGATCCCTCTTTTGAAAATGAGTGAAAATATAAAGTACTTTTTTTTAAATTTACCCCGTCAAATAATTAACTACATTTACATACCCAGGAATAATAGCTAGCCCTGTTTCTGGCAAGCTCAAAACCCAGGAATAATAGCTAGCCCTGTTTCTGGCAAGCCCAAAACTGCACCTTCTCCTGAGTTATTAGTTGCAAGACAAAGTTACTAACCAACAAACTAAAAAAAAAAGCTATGTAATCTATTATTAGTAGAATATGGAAGTACCACATATCCGAAGATCGCATGATAAGGCCATTTCTAGTCCACCACCCAATGCTGCTCCTTCAATAACAGCAATTGTAGGAATACGAAGTTCCTCAGAAAAATAAAACGTATCGATATATGAGTCAGCATAGACTAAAAAGAACCTGGATGAAAACAAAATACAGAAATCACTAAAAAGAGAACCCTGAACCATCTTTCAGTTGTTTGGTATCAGTTGAGCTACATACATATACATCAAGTTCAATATGAAACCTAAAATATTACTGATTACCAAACATGTGCAAGTGTAACCCATTACTATTCAACTGATACCTATGCAACCACAGCCATTACAACTTAAATGGGTTTGAAAAGACACCTCTATATACGAGAATGTGGATCTCAATGAGTTGACAAAATCAACTTACGCTCCTGCAATGCAGTAGAAAGTCTAATTAGCCACCGTTTGTAAACAGAAGAGTGAATTGAATAATTGATGCTGTATGGATTTATAAACACGATAAGAATGCTTAACGGAAAATAAATACGCCCAAAGAGCATAATTGGTTAAGTTTCTCAAATTCTGTGAAGCCTTAAAAAAGGGAAAAATATATTTACCACGACTACAGTGTGAACAACCACAATGCTGAAGCTAGCAATGCAATCAGGATTTTGAGTTTCCTAAGCCCCATCAGAGAAGTTGCATTACGATAGGGTATGTACAAATCTAAGAAGCACAGAAACTCCTAGATACTAACATTTCCCGTTTCCGTTTCCCTCTCGGAAACCTGAAATCACGATATTTTTTGCGTTTCGAGCGTGCGTTTCCGGAAATCGGACACGTTTCCTTTCCCTTTTCCGGGCTACATAGGTAAAAATGTATCAAGCTCTACTAGAAGTGAATTTCTAGCTCTAAGTATAAAAAACATCCAACTGGTTAAAAAAAGTTGTTGAAGCAAATATAAAGAGTACTGAAAGAATGGTATAATAGATAAATGGTATAATAGATAAAGGAAGGCCAATCCGCCCTGGAACTTGTAAGAAAAGTACAGTTCATGTCAAAATAGCCTATACTTAATTCTGGGACAAACTGAAATTTAATGACAAATTCAGAAGGCAATTTGACCACTAATCCTACAATGCAGGGAGCTGAGCTTCACACAATCAAATAACGGTGAAGTATCATCCTTGTAAACATGCCCATTAAACTATCCCAAATACAATGAAACGATTGAAACAAATCAAGCTATTAAGAGTATATAACACCTTCAAATCAGCTCCTGCACAGAAGACTTTAGGAAGTGAGCTGCAAATAAGCGGAGTCATCAAAACTAATCAATTCAAACCCTCTCAGCATTTCCTTCCCAATTGAATTTTTAGCAGCTTCACCTCCACAATTCCTGTTCATCAAATTCCCGATTAGAGTTTTCAGTTTTCGCATCTATCAAAAGCTAGCAGTCGCAGCATCAGTAATACACGAGCAAAGCTTTAAGAGGACTCACCGGAATCAGAATTCACCGACTCAGAGGAGACGGACTGTAATATGAGGGTCCTGCGAGTCTGGAATTGGTGAGAATTGGCATCCAGATTGGGATTGGGAGTGTTGGAAGAAAGCATCAATTTACCCAAATCAAATAAGTGGACATTTGATTTTTGACACGCTGGTGAGCCAGAGATAATGTTAGCGCTGCAAAAATGGCCATTTCCGTGCATCCAAGCTACAGAGCTCCCGGGAAGGGGGCGCCGGAGAAAATTGAAAAATTCCCGGTAGTTTTCTACCACCATTGATGTGTGTCTGGTTTTAGGGTTTTGGTTTTTCCCTAACCAACGAAGAAGACGATAGCCACTGAATAGGTTTTTAATAAGAGTAGAGCAAACCGACATCATTTTTTGTTGATGACTAATCCATACAAACGACGTCGTTTTGTGTAGAAATTTAGAATTAAATAAAAAAGAGATCTGTCAGTTTCAATTAAGGGGAATTTTACGATTAGAGAAATCACAATCGATTCCTCTAGTTCTTGCCGCTACTTCACCTTTTCAACTAACTTGCCGCCGATCAGCCGCCTGCCCGCTTCCGCCTTCACCTCCGGGCTCCGATCAATTTGATGTGTTCTTTGTTCAGTCAGGTTAGTTTTCTAAATCCAAATCATAAGTTTTATTTTGGCTAAATTATTAGTTAGCATCATAATTCTACTTTCTACTCTCTGATTGTTTATTTTTTTAGTTAGCAGCTGATGGTTTATTTAGGTTTATATTATTATATCTTATGTTTATATTAGCAACTGATTGTTTATGTCTTTGTTTGAATCTGAATTCCTAGATTTATGTGAGTTCGAATTCAATTCATCTTATTTATTCAAAAGCAAGATTGGATAAAATAATATGGATAGAGATATCATCTAAAATTTAGTATGAAACGAAGCTTGAGTTAGCACATACATTTGAGTTATGGAGGCCCTTATATAGATTTCAAATAGTTCTAAATTGAACTTGCTATCTTAGAATATATGCAATATTTTTGTAGTTTACCTTTTATTTTATTTACACGACCCTCTGAAGACCTTTAGGATCCGCAAATTAAAAATAACATATTAATTTAAAATGTGCCATTTCATGTAGAATGTTTGTTATTTACTAACTTTTGGAAAAGGAGAGACGGTTCATTTGGAGGGTTTCAAATAAGAGTACAAGTGTACATTATGGCTGAAATATAATTTTAAATGATATAGCTTTTTACGTTTGTTCTTCTATAGTTAGTCCATATTCTGTGAATCTTCAGTTCTGTCCATTAACCATAAACCTTTGAACCAAACATACAACTGATACAGAAATACATGGTCATCAACATTATTCAACCTGAACTTCTCAAAAATCTTGAATGCTCATAATAAAAAAAGATATCCACAAAGGAAAATACAAACAATTTTCTAATAAACATAAAACCATAAACCAAAATGAACCACAAAATAAACTGATCAGCAAGTATTTATCTTGAAGATTTTATAGTTTATTAATCCATCTTTCGAGGCAAAGCTACTTAAGAGGAGGTCCAAGTTTTGGTTTCTTGTTCTAAGAGCATTGCCATTTTCCTGTTTGGACAAAACTCTCCTTTCCATTGCCTTGTTTGCACTTGTTCCTTCTTTTTCTGAACATTTTCGTAAACCAGATTTTGGCTTAGGCAAAGAATTCTCGTTATTGAGTCTTGGTCAGTTCTTCGATGTAACAAAACCATTTCGTGGAACTTCGTTCTCTTTGCCAATGACCCCACAAGATTTTGATTTCATCTCAAAATCTTGAGAACCTGCAGAATGTACATCAGCTTCGCTTTGAGCCTTAGTTCCTGAGTTCTCCAAAAGATCTTTGTAAAGGATCGACTTTCTTTTAGATACTCTTTGTTCTGGCTTGATATAGCATTGTCTTCAAAGAGGAAATTCTGCTTTTGTTGCTGTTACATGAAAGAAATGAGACATTTTCTATTGGAAAATATAAGAATTAAAGATAAAAGAACATATAACAAGATTATCTATCAAGATCACCATTCAGATTTTGACAGCAGGAAATTCCGGCTATTGGAATCATAACGGAAAAATAAGAAAACTGAAGATGAGGAAAAGAGAAAACTAGAATTAGAGGGAGAAAAAAGAATCAAAAAATTAGAGAGGAAGAGAATTACTTTTCATTCATCATCAAATCTGTGGAATACAGTCAATTATCTTGGGCTTGTATAGCCTACCAACCAACCAACTAAGCCTTAAATCCTACGCTAGGTGGGGTCAGCTATATGGATCTTCCGACACCATGAAGCTCTATAAAAAGCCAGACTTTCATCCATACCTAACAAACGCATATCCTTCGAAATAGTTTCGCTCCAAGTAATCTTAGGTCTACCTCTCCCTCTACCCTTACTCGCAGTCCTTAAGTTCTCACATTTTCTAGCCGGAACATCTATTGGTCTACATAACACATGTCCATACCACCTTAGTCGTCCTTCTCTCAATTTATCCTCAATATGTGCCACACCGGTCTTTTGACGGATGCACTCATTTCTAATTCGGTCCATCCTTGTATGCCCACTCATCCACCTAAGCATCCTCATTTCCGCCACATTCATCTTTTAAATATATTGCGTCTTAATAGCCCAACATTCACTCCCATATATCATGGCCGACCCCACCTAGCGTGGGATTTAAGGCTTGGTTGGTTGGTTTCAAAGGTATCTTCATGTCACATAAGACTCCGGTAGCACTTCTCCATTTCATCCATCCTACATTGATTCTATGAGTTACATCATCATCAATCATCCCCTCCTCGTGAAAGATAGATCCCGAACACCTAAATCGTTTGTATTTTGACACAATTGTATCTCCTAGTTTTACTTCTCCTTCGTCTCCCTTCCGTAGTACATGACCATGAGTACATGGGTTACAAAAGACTAAAGTACTCTTGTGAATAATGAAATTTGTAAGGTTAAAAACAAGAAAAAGAAAATCACGGTACAAAAAGTAGTGAAAATAACAAGGTGCGGTTTAGTTTGTGGAACAGAATTATGTATTTTTTAAAGAACCCTTAAGGATTACCTCTTCTATTCTGCCTATTTTGTTTTTTTCCAATTCTATGAACCAACACATAAAGGTTTATGAGTAAATAAATAGTTATACCAGTCTCTTTAACCATAAAATTTATGTGACCATATTACATTTTAAAAATATTTATTTTAATTTAATAATAAGTTTTGATTTTGATTTTTAAAAATAAAATTTAAATTATTTTTAAAACCAATTAACATTTTGTTGTTTTCATAAAAATTATATTAAATTTACTTCACCTTTCTCTTTAGTATATTCTGCTTAAAATTTTTATTAGTCTTACAAATATTTCAATAAATGTATAATTTTCATATACTATATAAAAGACTTATTATCTTTTTTATTTAATGTATAAAATACAATTTAATATAATATATTTCGATTAATCTAAATTATATTTTCACTGGTTGGATGATTGGTTCAGCCTGAAAAAAACCGTTTATTAATATCTTCAAGCGCTTAAATATAAAAAGATATTATTAACATCTTCCCTAAATGACTGGCTGATCAGCAGGTCCGGCGACTGAGTGATCGGTGGATTAGCTTCCATTCGGTTAGTTATTGCTCATTGTCTCCATGTTTAGTCTTTGTCTCTGTTTCGGTGAAAGATCACAGAGATTTGTGCTGCCAGATGATTGATTAATTATGTTCTTTAATAGCTGAAACTCGTAGCATTTTGGTTGAGAAAGGATGAGTTTGCTTATGGATCTGAGTAGCCGTTAAATATTTAGGTATTTTCACTGTAATTTTAGATGGTTCGATGATTAGAAAGAGTAAGAGGCAGACATGTTTTTGTTTATTTCTGCAGATTTAATTGCATAATTTCAATTTAATTACGGTTGGTTCGCTATTATTATATCTGCTAAAGAGGCAAATGGACTAAATTGCGTTACTGTGATCGATTAGGTTTAAGAAGCTAAAGCTTGGAAATCTGTTGGGTCAACATGCTTTCTCATTGCTTATCTTTGCTCTGCTTTCTCAGCTTCACTTCAAACTTGTTGAGTTCTGTTTACGGAGACATGTCAGTATACTTAATATTCGAAACAATTTAGCCTTTGTGGATTCTGTTTAATTTCAATTTCGTGACTAATGATGACACAGGGGTGACACAAAAATATTGACCTTAGGTAAGGAATTGTGGAAAGAGACTCTTATGTTTCAAAGGGGTTCTCGTTTGTACGAATTGCAAGGGCTCAAACCAAATACTTGGTATGAAGTGAAGATATCATATCCAGCTTCTGTATGTAATTCTGTCATTAGGGTGTTAATTTTTTGGTTTGTTTTGATTGTCAAGTGTTGATATACATTGCTTATTAACAGATACCCGCTAGCTTCTCCATCCAACTAAAGAAAGAGGGTTCATTGAATCAGAATAGAAGATTACTTAATACCGAGAAACTGATTTTCAAGACTGATGGCGAACAGGTTTTGACTTGGTACTATTTGGTTGGATTTAATTATGTATATAGCGAGTTTTCTTATTTGTTTTTCTTCTCCTTCTTAGAGGAAGAATCCCTGCATTTTGGTAACTGTGGAGCCCGAGGGGATTGTTGCTATACCAAATGTGTCTGAGAGGCCGTTCATCATATTCAATATAGGTAACGAAATTTTCAATTATATTGTCTATTTGTCTACTGTCATCTGTCAATTAGCATTTTCATTGTCATTTAAACTTCAAATGCAATCTCTGCTATTTTTCTACGTCTTATAAGCTATGAAGCACGGAAATCCGGTGACATGACGTTTTCTCGGAAACGGAAACGGAAACTCTCGGAAACCCCTACGAAACGTTTCCGGGGTAGTTTCCGCAATTAAAGAAAGTTGGAAACTCGTTTCTTCGAATTCCGGAAACCGTTTCCTAGAAATTCTTTCAACCTTGTGAGTCAATTTTGGTTCATTCCAAAACTAAACTTCCTATGCAACTATTGTGCAAGTCCCTAAACATATATATTATGTTTGAATTAGAATTTTTAAATACCAAGTGACCTTATTTAGATGAATATGATTCTATAGGTGTCAAATTATAAATATTTACAGTAGAATTATTTTATAATTAATAAATATATATATATATATATATATATATATATATATATATTAAATGTAACTTATTTTAATATTCCATTATTTTATAAAAGAATGAAATTATGTGAATTGAAATTTTATATTTTTTATATTTATAAATGTACCCCTAAATTTTTATTATTTACACGTTTCCCCACAGTTTTCGAACATATATTTTTTTGAAATGACGTTTCTTGTTTTCCGTTTCCATTTCTTTGTCCGTTTCAATTTCCGTTTCCGTGCCACCTAGCTTATAAGATTTGTGTCGAACAAGAAGTTCTGTGTGATCTCAAGAGAATCCAACGAAAATTTTAGGACATGTTTCCTTATTTGTTTTATTATAGTCTAAAATAGTTACTTGTGTGACAGTTTGTGATGAGTTGTTGATGGGCATCCCGCACAAGGCTTGGTTGGTTGTATTCTTGGTGTTGGTCTGTTTGGGAGTGGCATTCATCATTCCTCACTATCTTTTGCCATATACGATGTCAATTAGTCAAATATCAAATCCGAATATTTCGAAACATTCCTGAAAAGATCGCATAGCTATACGGTGCATTTTGCTGGCAGCACTGAGCTTCAAGATTATTCTTTGTGAACAAATAGCAGTCCCTAGTTCGATCATAGCAGTACGTCCCTAGGCGGAGCTAGGCGGGGAGTTTTAAAACACTGAATCTTTTTCATTTCCTCTCTCTTTTGTTAGATTGGTTGTTATTGAGTTACATTAATTAGTTGACTTTTTTCAGATTTGGATGAAGTGGAAAGTTGTGTGAAGCAATGTTGAGGATCTTGCAACAAGAATAATGTGTCATCACTACATTGGTCGTATTGTGTTGGTTACTTCATTCAACATGATTTTCTTTCAGACTACAAATTATATATTTTTGTCATTAGAACACAAATAAATTATCTTCTTTTTTGCTCTTGATTTGGAATTATTATTATGTGCACAATTCAATGATGAAATCATGATATAACAATTGTAATATGGTCCATGATAAATAAAATATTAGTATTTGTTTATCTCCAATGTTCTTTAAGATGATTGGCTTTTAAATACAAGTATTTAGCACTGTGAATTGTGTAGGGTTGAAAGTGGGGTTTATCGGGGCGGGGAATGCATTCCCATCCCTATTAAGGATTCGGGGAAAATTTTTTCCCGTTTTCAATTGGGGATTCCCCATTCTCCGTCATGGAATCTCCAATTTTTTTTGTCAAAGTAACATAAATTTAAATTACTTTATATTGATACGTGGAAAAAATTAATACAAGTTATATAATTATTAGTGAAAATAATTAAATAAGACTAAAATCAATTAATGAAATAGTCCTTTGAATTGTCTCCGCGCTTTTCTCTCCGATTTTATTTCAATTGTAAAATTAATTAGATGATTAATGAAATTGTGTTGAACATTAATTTTTAAGTATATTATCACTTTTAATATTAATATATAGAAATTAAATTCAATCTACTTTTAAACTTAATCAAGAACTTTTGTAAGATTATTGATAGTAAATATAAAAACTAAAAAATTAATTTTTCTCATCGGGTTTGAAAATTTATTAGGTTTGGTGTCCCATCCCCATTAAGGACTCGGGGATTAAAAAATCCCCACCCCAACCCCTTGGAGATTCTTATTGGGGATTCCCCGTAACCATCGGAGCAGATCCCCATCGGGAAATCCCTACCCCACTTTCAACCCTAAAATTGTGAACCCCATAAACAATTTAAATTAAATCTCAATCATTGAAACTCGATGAGAAATTAACATTAATTAAAATTTACAACTTTATTTATCTTAAATTCAGAAAATCCAATATTTTAAAATAGATAGTGTCTTTTGCATACGTTTTAAAAGGAAACTTCTAATAGATAGAACATTATTAATACATATTCCTCAAAAGAAATAAATATTATATCCTTTATTATTTGCCCATATATATGAAACAAAAAAAGTGCATTCAAAATGGGCTATTTATGAAGACAAATTCATCCCTCCATACTAGTTCAAATCAACAACAATCACAAAATAGTACATCTTTTCAACCCGATAGCTGAAAAAACTCTTCTGCCACTAGGCCAAAAACGCGAAAACCAGCCTCCTCTCGGTTCATTCGCTGCATCATCAAGCAGCGCCTCTTTCTCAATCCCATCATTCTCATCATCCTTACTCAAATTCTCACACATGTCATCACCTTTACTCCTTTCTTCGGTATCTGAACTTCCAACTTCCGAGATTTCCCCTGGACTCTTATCAAATAGTCCTTTGAATTGTCTACGTGCTTTTCTCTCCGATTCCTACTCATAAAATCACAGCAAGAGTTGAAGATATAAAGTAACTGAATATACTGTTTTTTAATCCATTAAACCGACCTGTATCTTTTGCTTTAGTTTTTGAAGAGCTGCCATTGCATCGGGTTCGGTGGACTTGTCGGCTTTCATCATCTGGGAAGATTGATAGACTACATGGGTATCTTCTAGGAGTTTCCATTCTATAACTGATTTACAACTACTAGTTTTACCTTTTTGAAATCACTTCCTGCTTCTTCAAAATCGCCATTCGTCATGTAGGCCATTCCACGGCGGTACAAAGCCTTCAAATGCACAGGATTTGCATCCAATACCTGCACAATTTTGCAGGACAAATTTAACTTCAATAACTTAAAAGTGATGGAAATCTATATGATCGATTTTGCCTAGCCCCATCTAATGAAGCAGTAAAAAAATATCGTCGGGGCATTGTGACTCCAGTTGTCAAGTGTTTTCAGGTGGATGCATTTTAGGCATTA
This sequence comes from Euphorbia pulcherrima, assembly GCA_947683365.1. Classification (NCBI taxonomy): domain Eukaryota; kingdom Viridiplantae; phylum Streptophyta; class Magnoliopsida; order Malpighiales; family Euphorbiaceae; genus Euphorbia; species Euphorbia pulcherrima. Next base: position 16,216,334 of record CANTUS010000016.1, read on the forward strand.
TTTAGGTTTCCTTTTATGAGATTCAAATAACAATTGCACGTACTAAAGGCCAAGAACCTAAGCACGGAGCTTGTGTAGATTTACGAACTTACGGGATGTAAATTGACATAATATAAAAGCTTCTCTCGAGCACAGACTATTGTACGATCAACAACTTCTGATCTTGTGGTTTTCTGGAACTTCTTAATTGGTAACTAAATAATTCATTTCACATATTTCCATTATGTCACTTGTTAAATAGAAGCTCTGATCAATTTAAATGAACGATCTTTTCACATATAACTCAGCTGAATATTTTTGTAATCATGGATTATCTCAATTGAATTCCCGCACTACTACACTATCTTTGGCTTAATTTCTAAATCTCAGACTGCACTTTGATTTCTAAGTTACAAGGACTGAATTCTTTAAGCTTTTTTTTTGTCTTTCCTAACATTAAAATAAGAAATGAAATTGAATTGAAATGAATTCCTTCGAAATGAAGGTTTCCATGCACTCTTTCAGTATTGATTGTTTTAGGAAAGATCAACATCTCACAGAGTTGACTAATTGATTACATGAAGCAGAAAATGGCATTGTTTTTTTTTTTGGTAATATTTACAAGTATCTTCATTGAGATAATCTTGTTCGGGGCTTAGTAACAGTTAAGGCTCCTCACCCCTCCCAACAAGTGTATTTAGTGGGATTTGAACCTTGTTCTCCTCCAACTTGCTCAGCCTGCTTAGCCAACTGAGCTACATCTTGTTGGTAGAAAATGGCATTGTTAAAGTCACCAAACGAAGTCTAAAGTCCGAGCTTTCCTTATAATTACTTCTGATTTAATTAATTTTTTGGCTTTTGTATTATTTTTGTTAAATAGTATTAACATAGGCATAGTGTTTAATGAATTGTCTATCATATTTCCTACATTTACTTTGCCCAGTATTACTGGGCGAATCCATTGCACCCACCTAGTAATAGTCCTATCACTATATAGGATTTCTTCCATACAACAATCAACTTTAAAAAGCATCAATTTATAAAGCAAACGAGCGAAACAAAGGGAACCAAAGTAGAAAACATTTAAACAACGAGATGTTACCTTGTTGCAATACTCAATGGACTTTTTGCACTCTCCCAGCTTGAGGTAACATGCAGCCACGTTCAGATTTAACAGATTCTTCAAACATCATCGAAAAAAAACATATATCAAAATATTATCTCAACAAAAATGTTTGAGATCTTTTGATCAAGGAGTTGAAAAACTTACTCTTGTATCTGCAAAAACCTTGCCTTCCTCGTCATCTTGTGGATTGACATGATTGAATTCCCTAAGCACCTGATAAGCAGTAGCCGTGAATGCAATTAAGAAGTGAGGAGCCCAAAATCAAAAAAATAAACAACAACAACTAAGCTTTGATCCCACACAAAAAAATGAAATTCAGTGAAATTTTGACTCTAATGTAGCTAAGGGAAGTGTGAATGAGTAAACTGAATTAACATATCACCTTCTCATACTTTGCCTTGGCAAGTTCAAACTTACCCTCTTTGAAGAGCCTGTTTCCCTAGGAAAACATAAGTGCATAACAGCCAAGGTTTCATGTTTGTAAGAACAATAAAAGAAAGCAAAAATAGAGCACGTGAATATGAAGATAGAGCAATATTAGATGAGCTCAATGATGGCACTGGGCGAAAAAGAAAAACATATACATACTGTGTTTCTAATGTTCTCTGCATCAGCCATTATAGTAGGGAAATCCATACCAGTCCAATCCTGCAATAAGGATTCAATTGAACCTTTGTGTACATCACGACGACTCCTTAAATTTAGACTATGAAGCATTTACAACTACTATATGCTGAACCAAGTTATATACCCCTAACTCATGTCTAGCAATTTAAATACTGATTCCTGCAAGCTGCTAAGAAAAATATAGACCACGATAAAGGGACAGAAAAACAAATGTTCCAAGAAAATAATCAATTACCGCAGTATATAAAGTTCTATGAAACATATCATGGTTACCTTTGGCATCTCGAAACCAAGTAGCTCTATTTCCCACTGAATATGAGCACCCTCAGGAACATTAGCTGGCCTACAAGAAAAAGAGTGTACGAAATTTGGATAAATTAATTTATGGACAAAATGAAGTAAACATGATGACAGAGACAATCATTAAATAAATGTGACAGTTCAACGGAATATGTTAACCTCGGGAACTTGTCATATGCATAATCAGGGGGGCATGTGACAAGGGCTATCTCTCCAGGAAGCATAAGACGAACAGACATTTCAAATCCCTCAGGGACCTGCAATACCACAAAATTGGATATACAAATTATGCCTCAAACTACTAATTAAGTACCAACTGAGATACACAACTTAAAGTGTATATGAATTTCGGGAAATAAGAATATCAGTTATTAAACATTTATTTTTGTATCTTTTTGTGGAAGAATAACTTACAAGGCCTTCCCCAGAACTGAACTCCAAGGGCTGGCCATCATTGTCAACTCTTGTATCATAGAAAACCTTCTTTTCCTCATTAAGAAGCATACCCTTGTAATGGACCCGTAGAAGACTGTCATGAAGGGGGCAATCCATAGGAAATTCACCTGATTCACCAGAAAATTTTAGATGCATGATGTAGCGTATGAAATATCACAATCGTAAAGCCAAATACTTATGCATATAATTCGGCTTGCAAGAAATAAACACTAGAAAAAAATCTCAAATTAAATGATTGACAAACTTAAATCAACTTAGACACATGTCAAGGTCCATATAGAACCTCAGGTCTATGAAAAAAAAAAGAATAAGCTCTCTTTTAATTCTGAGAGTGAAACAGACTACCAAATTACTGATATTAAATCATTTAGCGAAGCAACCAGATCTCATACTTCAACTCTGTAACTTCAAATTTTCTAAAGGAAAGCAATAGATGTAACAACTCCATTCGTCTACGTAACATTCATTCATCCAGACCATGCCTGATCAAAGACGCAGAAAAGAAATTTAATTGAGATGCATGAACAGACAAAGATAATTTTATTTTTGCTGACCTAAATAGTCAATGATAAAAAAAATGTTTTAGAACTGTAGTAAACTAACCCCACGTTCAGAAGGGAGTCATGCAGCAGGAGTTACCATAGCAAGACATAACATAAAGAAAATGGGGGTTGACACAGAAACAGACATGGAAGTATTCTCCAGTAATAATTCGTGAGAACCATAGGAATATACAAAAGCCTTCACAAAATGCTCCATGTTGCTGCTAGATGCTGATGAATACTAGATGATGATAAACAAAGTATCCAGAGGGTAAAGAAGATTTAAATGCACACCTTTTCCATCTCGAATCCGACGCTTTATTAAACGTCCATCTCCAAGCATGTCCCGCACCTGTCAATACTAAGCTAGAGAGTTGAATCACATCATTACCAATGCAACCATTAACCAAGGAAGTGAATTCAATTGTCAAAAATAGATGAATAAAACATCTGCACTCACACACAGAAAAACAACTAAGTGGCACATTCCAAAGACACCATTATCAATACCACCATCAACCATTGAAGTAAATTTATCTGTATAGAATATTAAATAAGGATATCCATACACTATATAGAGGGATAGACAATACCAAGTCAGTCTTGTCCATAAATCAGGCACAAGAAGATTGCTTCCACAAGAAGGAAAATATCAAATGTTATGCATTCAGTTCTTGCACTGCACAAATATCATTATATATTCCAGGAAAACCTATCCATTATCCTTTTCTAACATATTCATTGTAGAGAATAGATCTGATAATTGTGTCTGGTTCAATCCCAAGTTTTTGGGCTTATTATGCGGACCAAGCCTCCCCTAAATCAGAACAGTACATTACCTCTTCATGCAGTCTGTAAGGTATCCACTTGCAAGATAGGGACTTTGTCAGGTTTAGGAAAATAAACTATTCCCAAGTTTGGTATTTCATTACTCAGGATTCTGACCCATGGACATGTATAATTATCATTTACATCTTTTGAACTTTGGATGCTTCTAATAAACATGAAAGTTTGGCATCCATGACATGATTTATTTGCTCATACAATCACAGCAAAGGTTCCAATTAACATTTTGGAAGAAATAAAATAATCGTGATATGATACTCTTCTAGACTTCTAGTAACAAACTTTCAACTTCCAAGCATTATTCAAATTTGATCATTGAGGACAATCTTCAAAAGCACGACTTGCAACACAGTGAATAAAGATAGTTAAACCCTTGTTCTATGCAGAGAAAAAATGACAACACGACGCCATTCACATAAATTAGAATATTAAAAGGATTACCCATCTATCCCGCGACCAACAGATCTGACTTTTGATGGCTCTGATACGACAACAACAACAACATTACCCCAATGCCTTCAAGGCTCCCGCACAAGTGGGGTAAGGGGGGGTCGGGTGTACGCAACCTTACCTCTGTAATTACAAAGAGGTTGTTTCCAATTGACCCTAAAGTGGAGTTGCAACAACCATCCGCGACTTCACAATAAAAGAAGCTCAGATAGTTTAATGAGTCATTTTGCTTTAGTCCATTATAATCTAAAGCCAAAGAATGGTGAATCTTTGGCCCCATCAAAATAAAGGACAACTTTTGATGGCTCTGATCAGTAAGCAAAATGCAAATAAGATTTGCAATTAAGGAGAACTTACACACCTGAGTGAAATGAAGAAGCTCAACTTCAAAATGGACTTCATCAAATCCTTCAACCACAGGCATCAGCGGGGACTCACTTAAGTACTGATTAGTAACATAAATTACTGCCTTTTCTTGACGTGTCATTGTCCCTATGCCCATCTCAAGACCTTTTGGCACCTGATTAGTTAGGAAATATGTTATAAAATCAAAACCAACATACACAAGTACAAAACCTCCATATTAAGAGAATCATGAAGCAAATGGAGGTCATTAGATGAGGTGACTATGGATACGAAAGATGAATAAGTACATTGAAATAGTTGAAAAGAAAGGAGTGAATATGAAAGAAAAGAATGTATATGAAGCCAACCTCAGATTTCCCAAAAGTAAAGAAATAGGGTTCTCCTTGTTTTTGCAGCTCAATCACTTTTCCATCTCCCGTCTTTGCAGAAATCCTAACGCATTGAAAAAGAGCAATTTTAGATACTTTAGCCTTATGGTTTATCATAAAGACAAAGCAAATGCATATAAATAAACAAGAGATTTTACCTAGCATTTACTTCATATGGTTCCCTTGGTGACTCCCAACCCTGTCCTTCATTTATTACCTATCCACAAGTAAAATATATTATCCAACTTCTTCAAACGTGACTTCAAAAAGCAGCACATGCTGATTGCATGTGGAACATCTTAATAAGAATTTTCCTTCGTTCCGGTACAATTAGGGACCACGACACAAACAAAGAGAACTACCCTAATCTCCACTCCAAGAAGTTTTTATTACAGACAGAGACCACTATTTGATGCTGCCCAGACCAAGATTTCTGTTATCTATAAGTTTCAATCACAATTACAAGATTTTTCCCACTCGCTCCTTTCCCTTGACACTTGGAGAATTTAAGACATAAGGAGGTTGTTAATTACACAATGAAAAAGAAACATACTGAACCAGAGTGAAAAACTGAAAAATGAATATCTGATATTGACTTGGCTCTCATGTCAAACAGAAAGAAATGAAAATCTTGGATTATAACTTCACTCCTGACGTATGGATAATGCCATTGTAAGAAGCCATATGACCTTGGTCCTATGACAATGCTTTTTTGCGATATAAGGTGCAACAGGATCAAAAGAAAAGAAAATAAAATAAACACCAACTGGTGCTACGAGTAGCAGTCTAGCAGATAGAAAGGTGCATAAATGGACTCAAATACTGTCAAAAAAATCAACTCAACAAAGTCTTTCCTCATACCTGTTTGACGACCCCTAAATCATCATTTACAACCTGAAAAAGCCGGCGCAAACTGTCACATTATGTGGCAACTTGAAAAAAGTATATAAGATTAGAGTTTCAAAACCTTGCCTTGACTTTAGAAAAGTTTATCATCTCAATCTCAAAATGGAGTTCATCTTCCTTTGGGAAATTACTTGGAGGTGAGAGTGGACAATCGTCCTCACCATAATGCATTTCAGGTTTCATCTTGAACTGAAACAGGAGAATTTACCAGATTTCAAATAATAAAACAAAACAGATATTCAACATAACCACACTTTTGTTCATTATTTTCTCAGAGTTTCTACTTTCCAGTTCTCCCCTTAGCTCTTATAAGAAACCAAGTATTTTGGTCTTGTTCCTCTCTATAGCATGTATTTTGGTCTTGTTCCTCTCTATAGCATATATTTTTCTTATTTCCCCCATTTTACAGTGGCAGACATAAAATTAACAGAGCACAAGAACACGTCAAAATGTGAGCTGGAGAAGCCAATACCATTGCCACTTCACCCTTCAGCATAGTGGAAAGGCCTTCCAACAAACCTAATAGCATCTTACTTTTTCCTATAACTTGTCTTATTGGAGTGCCCTTACCTGTAATGAATTCAAAACATAAAGCAACCACGAGAACATAAAAACTATGGAAACTGTTCACAGATAAAAATGTCAAAAGCAAGTAATTCTGAAACAACATAGGATTCTAAGAGCACTACAACTTTTTGTTCATTGAAGCATACTAATTACAATCATGTATCAACCCACCTCCATATTCCAGTCTAGTAGACTCCACAACAACTCCTTCTAATGTCCTAACAGTGCAGTGATAAATCACCTGCAAAAAGTTAACAATTACAAATTTAGAATAGCTCCAAAACTCCATAAGGAAAAATTCTTGGAACAAATTATTTACTAATCTTGAATGTTAGATAAACCAAAGCATATTAAACCTGGTCGCCGTCTGATGGCTTAGCATCACCACCTCCTGGTCTCATCTCAGCTTTCATCAAACTCCCAGGCACAATTTTCATTTTCCTGATCATAAGAATACCTCGTTTGCTTAAAATTTGCAATGAAATCTAATTCTCAAAATGCTTCAGCTCTAATTCACTAAATAGAAGAAATTACTATCAAATGGAAAACACAAGAACCTCTTCTCATTTTCAGTGGGCTCCTTCTTCTTTTTAGGCAAGAATTCTTCCTCTGCAGCCATTGCTGTTAACAGTGTTCAGGGAACCAATCAGAAAACTAGACTTCAATTTCTATGATCATCACAAGCAACAAAATGTACCGCGAACAAACTAAGAGTTAACATTACATTACAGAAAACATTAAAAACCAAGACAATTATGTTACAGCAAAGCAGAAGCACTCATTCTCTGTAACAAGTTGGCCAGTTGTTGGAAGCAGAGGCAAGGACAAATTGTAGCAAAGATCATCAGCAAGCAGAAAACTCATTCAAACAAATATGAACAGCTTCCAATTCAACATGAAAAAGTTGTCAATTCAGCCAGCATTTTTTAGGCATTATGTGACTAACATTTTCTAGAGACAAAAAAAGTCGAAATAGTATAACAGAACCACAAATTTCAGGAAATTGATCTGAACGGAAAATAAACAGCCATTAGAGTGCAAACTTCAGGAACCCAGAGCCAGAAGAACAAAATAAATAATCATGTTCTAGTGATTTACACAAATACAACTATGTTGAGTTAATCGTACTGTACTCAGAAGAAATTTGAAGCAAAAATTAGCAGAAATTGAATTTGCTTAGCTACTACTAGATCACGATCAAAATCAGCGAATAATAGAATAGGTAAAGGGAAATCTGAATAACCTGAAGTGGAGAAGGATTGAGCAGAGGAAATCGATTAAACAATAATTCTGGTAAGTTCAGCGAAGCTCAAAATTTCAGCAAGAATTTGAAAAATGGAAGTCAAATAAGGACAACTGAGTTTCTACTATCTGAGGCTCAGACACAGGAAATCACCTCCGCTCTTTTTCTCCGTAATTGGATTGAAAATCGACAGGGCAGAGGAAGATCAGATCATTCGTTGCAAAATCAAAGCCAAAACGGCAATTTTTCATTCATTTCTCAACTAGTCGGGACAGCCTCATGAGCTGGGCTAAATCCGGTACAAGTTGTTGAGCTAACACCAATAATTACCTTGAGCTAACACCAATAATTACCTTACTCGGTTTTAGGCCCAATTTCAATTTATTTTCTGTTCATTTCAGTTTAACATCAATCAATTTAATTCAGTATAATTTAATTTAATTCAGTTTAATTTCAGTATTCAGTATTCAGAATTCAATATTAAATTTCAATTTATGCATTATATCAATATTATTAATGTATATTATTATTCATAAATATTAAAAGCAATGACTACTAATAATAATATTATTTTAATTTTAAATTTTTTTTATTTATATATTATATAAATATTATTAATTAATACTAATAATCACACATAATAATGAAAGAAGAAACTAATAATAATATTTTTAATATTATCAATTATTATTTCTACGATAAATAATTTTATAGGAAAAATAAATAAATAAAAGTAATAATATTTTATAAATATTAATAATAATTAAAATAATAAAGTAATATTTATAATAATAATTATAATAAAATATAATAATAATAATAATAATTTATAATGGTATATTTAATTATTATTATATGTAACAATTAAGAAATTTTATTAGAATGTATAGTATTATTTAAAGTGTTATTAATTATTATATATTTTAATATTTTTAAAATATTATTTATATTATTAATTATAATTCAGTTTTAGTATTATTCAGTTTCAGTATTTTTAGTTTCAGTATTTTCAGTTTCAGTATCATTCAGTTCAGTTTCAGTATAGTTCAGTTCAGTACCATTTAGTCAGTACCATTCAGTCAGTACCAATCAGTTCAGTTTAGTTCAGTACACCTACTTATCAGTTGAAAAGAACATAGCCTTATTTATACCAGTGTAGTACCCGTGCGATGCACGGATAAGTTATTTGTAATAAGTATATCAATGATTAGTTTGTTTTGTAATATATATATAATATTAAAGATAAAAAATATGTTATATCGTATATCAAATTAAATTACGAAATTGCGAAATACCTCTTTATGTACGACATTTGCAGCTTCATTTGTTATCTGTCCATCATCATCATAGACCGAAATTTGAAATTTGAATTCACTTGATCAAATAAATGAGAATCCATTATTTTCCATAAGAAGGAGTTACTATCATAAGATTATCTATAAGAAGGAGTAAGTGCTATTATAAAATTCAAATCTTTTTTAAAAATTCAAATCTATAATTTATACTTTTTTTGCCAGTATTTGATGATGAAAAAACAATCACACTGATTCTTAAATAAGGAGAAGTAAGTATTATTACGAAATTCAAATTTTTTCTTAAATAAGATTATAACCAACAGAACTAAATAAAATCAAGAATAATAAATTAAATTTTAAATGAATATATTTTGGAGATATATTAGCTGACCTAATAATTTAAAATATTACAACATAGGAGTAAGTATAATTATAAAATTCAATTTTTTTTCTTAAATAGGATTATAATTTAAATTTTATGCAGTTATCTTGTAATTCTATGTCAAATATTTGATGAAAAAAAAAGAGTCACATTAATTTCTAAATCTATTTTTTAAAATTTAATTTATTGTGATTTTATTAAATATTTATTGTGATAATAATAAAATATTTTTAATTATTTCACTTGATCAAATAATTAAAAATATTTCATTATTATCCATAAGAAGGAGTGAGTACTTTTATAAAATTCAATTTTTTTCTTAAATAGGATTATAATTTATACTTCTATGTAGTCATCTTGTGATTTTCTGTTAAATATTTGATGTGGAAAAAATAGTCACATTAATTTTTAAATAGAATTATAATCAATAGAATAAAATAAAATAAAATCAACAACAACAAATTTAATTTTTAAAACATATGTTTGAGATATATTAATTGATCAAATAATTAAAAATATTTCATTATTATCCAAAATTTATTTAAAAATTTATTTCTTAAATCTATTTTTCAAAATTTTAAATGTTACGATTTATTAAATATTTATTATGATAATAATAAAATATTTTTAAATATTTCGCTTAATCAAACAATTATACATATTCTATTATTATCCATAATGAATAAATACTGTTGAACCAAGCACGAGTTTAGACTGACTCAGTGGATGACTCAGTCGTGCTTAAGTTTTGATCATAACAATTAAGTTAAGAATGAGATAATTAAATCAATAATGATGTTAAAATGAATAGTCTATGGATATAGGGGAGTTAGTAAATTCAAGGATAGAATTTCTAGTCTCCGCTGACCTAGCTATTTAGTTTAACTCTGAGTAGTAGTTCTGGGCTAAATATCTACTTAGTCGCTGACTTAGTAATATTCACTCAGCGCTTGATATTTAGATTTTGTTTCAGTTGTGTGCTTTATGCTTTATTATTTCAGCTGAGTTACTTTATGTCTGTCAACGCTGTTGACCTTACCTTTTAAGGTAAAAAGGTATCTTTGCTTGAAGTGTTGCTTTTTGCAGAAACATTAATGAGATAAAGAGAAAAAGAATTAATGCCTTGACAAGACACAGAATTATGGAGAAAATGACAAAGCCTTCCAATGCAAAGCTGTAACAAGTCAATTGCCACTTCGGGTAATTCTGCAGATCTACCAACCTTGTATCGCGCACTCTGCAACATGTCAGAATACTAGAGGGAATGGGATGAAGACACATGGCAAGTCAGCGCGAGTTCTCTCTAACAGAAGATTGGCACCAAATGACAAAGAATTCAAATTGGAGCTCGAATTTCAATCTAACATATTGAAATATATTTCACAACGGTGCAATTCTATCTATTAACGGATCGATTTGAAGAAGCAACGGGCGAATTACTAGATAAGTTCAATGGCTACTTTCTCAATCCAACTATAAAAGGAGCAAGAAGGCAAGCGTTAGAACTTGGTGATTACACCTGAATTTCCTAGAAGCAAAAACTCTGTCAATTTACAAGCTTTAAAGGAGTTCAAGCAAGAAAGCACAACTCAGCGAGAATCTACTTAAAACAAGAGAGAATAGATTAGATCAATCAATTGTAATATTAGATCATTTGTAACTAGATCGATGTTTCTATAAGTTGAATCCAGCTCTTGTTTAGACTCATTGTGAGTTGCTGATAGAAGAGGGTATTCTAATCAACGGGTGAGGGATTGCAGTTTGGAGGGTACTTACTGTAGTTAGGGAATTTGTGAAAAGCTTCTCCGCCTAGGGTAAAGGAGTTGAGATTAGTGAATTAAAGCCGAGACACTCTCGGGACTGGATGTAAGCACAGGTTGCCGAACTAGTATAAAGTCTTTGTGTTCTTTACTTAATCGCATTTTCTAGTTATTTCACTCAGCCAGCTGACCTCACTCAGCTTAGTCACTATTATTGCAAAAAAAGTAATATAAGTTCTTGAGTGAGTCATTCATCCTCCCTCTGACTCAGTGAGTGTACGCATAGGGACCAACAAGTGGTATCAGAGCAGTTCTCATTTCACAGATTTCACAATCTTTGAGATAAAGACCATGGCATACAGAGGAGAATCCAGTGGAAGGGCTCAAGCTTATATTCTGCCTGAAGGCATGTCAGTTACCAGGCCTCCTATATTCAATGGAGAGCATTATAACTACTGGAAGAACAGAATGACTAATTTCATTCTATCCCAAAAGCATGCACGCTTAGATGGCTATTGTAGAAGGGCCATATGTTCCATCATATGAACAATGGAGTATGTATTGACAAGTACTCTATTGAATGGGATAATCAGAACTTAGCCATACTAAAAGAAAATGCAGCTGCTATTAACTATCTTTACTGTGCTCTTGATGCTACTGAGTTCAATCGCTTTTCTGGATGCGTGATAGCCAAAGAGATTTGGAAGAAGTTGTAAGTAACTTATGAAGGTACTGACGAGGTAAAAGAGTCCAAAATCAATATCCTTATGAGGGATTATTAATGGTTTCACATGAAGCCCAAGGAGGATATTTCCAACATGAACACCAAGTTCATGAATATAGTCAATGAGCTAAAAAGACTTGGCAAAACCTTCACAGAAGAAGTGATTGTCAAGAAAATTTTGAGAAGTTTGACTCAAGATTGGGAAGCCAAAAAGAGTGCTATTGAAGAGGCTCATGATTTGAAGACCTATAAGTTTGATGAGCTGATTAGAACTCTGTTGACTCATGAGATGTCCTTAAAGAAATATGAAGATGAGTGCAAGAAGCACATGTCTAAAGAAAAAGAGAGCTCAAGTAGAGTTGTTGTTCTGAAAGCTAATGATGATGAAGAAGAAGATTCCTCTGAAGAAGGATATACAGAGGACAGAAAAGAGGAGATAGCTCTAATGACCAAGAACTTCAGGAGATATTTGGGAAAAGATAAGAACTTTTAAAAGTTTAGAAAGACAAGCAAGTATAAGAAGGGAATAGTTGATAGACCATGAAAGTAATTCAATAAAGAGCATAACAAAGATATAAAGTGCTTTGAATGTGGTAAAAAGGGGCATATTCAGTTGAGCTATCCCAAGGCGAAGAAGGTTCAAGAAGAAGAAGAGTAAGAAAGCCCTTGCTGCTACCTAGAGCTACTCTGAGCAAGAGTCATCATCCTCAGATGAGGAGGCACTAGATTCCGCTAATATGTGTCTCATGGCTAAGGATGATCTGCCCAACTCAGTGTCAGCTGACCAACCAACTACTTTCGCTGCCAATCAACCAGCTGACCAGAGCAGAGATAAAGGAAATAACTCTGAGGTAAATTCTGAACCCCCTTTATCTTCAGATGAGCTTGCCGCAGTACTTAATGATGTTATTAATATGACTAAAAAGTCAACCAAATACATCAAAGTACTTCAGAGGAGGTGTGATGATCTAGAAGATGTTATTTCTTCTACCTCACTTAATATCCTATACCTAATGGAAAAAGCTGAGTACCAAGATGGATATAATAATAAACTCACTAAGAGATTGGATAAGCTAGCTACAGAATTAATAGCTTTAAAAAAGGTGTGGGTCCCTCCTTAATCTAGCAGGAATACTCAGAGTAACTGCACTCACCACTCTGAGAAGGTTTCTCAAAAGAGTAAAGTGAGCAGGCCTAATCCTAAGGCTCTTGTAGTTTTTGTGGAAAGCCGGGACATGTTACAGTCATGTGTAGGCACAAAAAGGGTTACTATGATGAGTATGACTGGTCAAGAATGACCACCACTAATGAGGGAGGACCCAGCCAGAAAAAGGCATGGATACCTAAGAAAACTTAACTGTTTTTTAGGTGAGCCTGAGATACACTAATGACAGAAGAATATGGTTTTTTTATAGTGGATGCTTGAGGCATATGACAAGTGATGAAAAGCAATTCATCACATTAGAACGAAGAAGAAATGGAAGTGTCAGTTTTGGAGACAACAAGAAAGGAAAGATTGTTGGCAATGGCACAGTAAGAGTCAAGCCTTCAATTAATAATGTGTCTCTAGTGAAAGGCCTAAAGTTTAACTTGCTAAGCGTTGCTCAACTGTGTGACAAAGGCAGGAAAGTTATATTTGACTCAGCAGGCTGCTCAGTCATTGATGGTAATTCTGACCAAACTATTCTTTATGCTCCTAGAATTAATAATGTTTATATGTTTGATTTATCCCCCAGCTCCAATGATATATCCTAGAAGGTTAGGACATATCAATATGACCAATCTGTCTAAATTATCCAGAAATGAACTTGTTGAGGGATTACCCAATCTAGCCTTTAAAAAAGATAGACTCTGCTCGGCATGCCAACTTGGGAAATAATTTAGGAAGACCTTTAAATCATTAGCTGATATATCTTCTTCTCGTCCCCTTGATCTTCTACACATGGATTTTTTTGGGCCTATTGTACCAATAAGTCTAGGTGGAATGAAATACACCCTTGTGGTTGTAGATGATTTGACCAGGTTCACTTAGATTGTCTTGCTTGCTAGTAAAGATAAAACATTTGAATCATTCTCTAGGTTGGCTACCCGAATCATGAATGAAAAAGACCTTAAAATTAATAGAATCCGTAGCGACCATGGAAGGGAATTCGAAAACAGGTAGTTTGAGGAATTCTCTTCCAAGCATGGTATTGACCACAATTTTTTTGCTCCTCATACATCTCAGCAGAATGGGGTTGTTGAGAGAAAGAATCGCACTATTGCGGAGATGGATCGTTCTATGCTAAGTGATAATAATCTACCAAAGTATTTCTAGGGAGAGGCTATTAACACAGCTTGTTACATTCTAAACAGGGTTTGAATTCGCCTAGTTTTGAATAAAACTCCTTATAAACATTGGAAGGGGCGCAAGCCCAAGGTTGGTCATCTCAAGGCCTTTGGTTGTAAGTGCTTTATGTTAAACACAAAAGACCAATTGGCTAAATTTGACCCTAAGGCTGATGAAGGAATCTTTCTAGGTTACTCAACACACAATAGGGCATACAGAGTGTATGTCAAGAGGACTGGCATTTTGGAGGAGTCCATACATGTAGATTTCGATGAAACTAATAGTACAGGTAGAGAAGCCAGTAATGATGAAAGAGAAAAGGATCAAGTCAGCGGATCAGTCAGTCAACCCATTATTATCCCTGATCCAGTATTAGAAAAGGAAGATGGAGAAGTTAACTTGGACTAATCAATCAACTTTGGTGATGATGTGGATGCTCAACCAATGACAGTAGCTCAACGAGCTGATCCTAATCTACCAAAAGAAGTCAGAGCAAGGAGAGATCACCCAGTTGATAAGATTCTTGATAGTGTGCAAAATCCAGTACTGAATAGGGGTCAGCTGAACAGAATGATAAGCCATTCAGCACTTGTATCATTAATTAAACCAAAGAAGTTTGAAGATGCTGAGTTTGATGACAATTGGATGATTGCAATGCAAGAAGAACTAGACCAATTCAGAAGAAATGAAGTTTGGGATTTAGTGGGGAAACCCAAAGGGAAGTCAATAATTGGCACCAAATGGGTTTTTAAGAACAAGCTAGATGAAGCTGGTAATGTGGTCAGAAATAAAGCCAGATTAGTTGCTCAAGGCTATAATCAACAAGAAGGCATTGATTATGGAGAAACATTTGCACCAGTAGCAAGACTTGAAGCCATAAGAATTCTTTACATTTTTGCATCCCATATGAACTTTAAATTGCTTCAAATGGATGTTAAGAGTGCATTTCTTAATGATTATATTCAAGAAGAAGTCTATGTCAGACAGCCCCCAGGCTTTGAAGACCCAAAGTTTCCAAATCATGTCTTCAAGCTGAAGAAAGCTCTATATAGACTGAAACAGGCTCTAAGAGCTTAGTATGAGAGACTGACTAACTTTCTGATCAGCAAAGGTTATGTCAGAGGAAAAGCAGGTACGACTCTATTTATCAAGAAGACTTATCAAAATGTGTTGCTAGTCCAAATCTATTTGGATAACATCATTTTTGGAGCAACTGATGAAAATCTATACAAAGAATTCAATCAGTAGATGAAGAAAGAATTTGAAATGTCAATGATGGGAGAGTTTAATTTCTTTCTTGGTTTGCAAATCAAGCAAGGTGATGATGGGATTTTCATCAGCCAAGCTAAGTATGCTAAAGAAGTTCTCAAGAAGTTTGACAAGGATAAAGCCAAGCCAATGTCAACACCCACGGCCACTGATACAATTCTGAGTAAAGATAAGGAAGGTAAACCTATAGAGAGTAAGCTCTACAGAGGTATTATTGGCTCTCTCCTTTACTTAACTACTAGTAGGCCTGACATTTAATATGTTGTATATTATTGTGAAAGATATCAAGCTAACCCCAGAGAATCTCACTTAGTTATTGTTAAGAGGATTCTCAGGTATTTACTAGGCTCTATTGATGCAGGTTTATGGTATCCAAGTAATGCAGACTTTACTTTGATAGGATACACTAATGCTGAGTATTGAAGAGACAAACTTTAAAGGAAAAGCACCATAGGAGGTTATCATTTTCTTGGTGATTATCTAGTACTATGGTATAGTAAGAAGCAGACTTCTGTGGTTCTGAGTACAACTGAGGCTGAGTACATGGCTGTAGGAAGTTGTGTAGCACAGCTGCTATGGATCAAGCAGCAACTAGAGGATTAGGGTATAAAGTCAAATTTTCTTAAAGTCATGTGTGACAACAAGAGTGCAATTAACCTATCCAATAATCTAGTTCAACATGGCAAGATGAAGCATGTCAATATTAGACATTACTTCATAAGGGATCATGTGCTAAAAGGAGAAGTCAAGCTCACATACATTCCTACTGAAGAACAGTGAGTTGACATATTCACAAAGCCTATTGGAAAGGATCAATTCAACACACTCAGACATTTGATTGGAATGCCCAGTCCAATTTGAAGAAATATATCTTACTCTGACCTATTTCGGAGCTGACCAAACTAGGGCATACTTTGACCTTCTATGAATTAGGTTAAGTATTTCTTTTGTCACTTGAATTCTGGACACGTCATTAATTTTCACCGGTTATCTTTCAAATTCAAACTTGATAGAAACGGTTGTAAGTTATAAAATAATCCATATTCAGAGTAGTTATCTCGTGTTTCTTGCATTCATTAATTGTACGGTATATGTTATGCAATCTAATTGTTGAATCTTAAGACCATGGATTATGAGTTGTACACGTAGCTTTGCTAGTTTATGCGAAGAGTTTTTAGCTGTTTAAGGAAGAATTCAGAAAGAGGAAAGGTTACTTTACCAAAATTCCTTTCTCTGTAATTTCTTTCTTAAAATTCTAAAATCCCTATTCTTCTCAAAGCAATCTTTAATGGCAAATTCATCAGGAAGAGCTTTAGAACCTAGTTCTGATAATCCACTTTTTGTTTGGGAAAAGGATGAAGCCTTTTGGATTACCACTGTAGATCATTGGGCTCAAGCAGCCATAAACATCAAAGATATAGAAGACTTATATATTCTAGTATGAACTCGATACACTCTAACTAGGTAGGAATCTATGGAAGGAACGGTAGTGGATGAGGCAACAGCTGTTGATATGCTCAATTTCTCGAGTGATGATCAGTTTAGGAAGTGGACACGCTAACACCATCTTCGAGGATTCTTTAAGATTCCAAGTGGTTGCTATGAACAGATTGTCAAGAGCTTCTACAAAGAAATTCACATGGTGAAAGGTTTTCAAGATATGTTTGTAACCACTATGATGGGAAGAAAAGTGTATGTAACCCCAAAGCTTTTGGCTGGGTTACTAGGTATACGAAAAAGATGACTCAGAATGCGAGCTGTAAAGGATAAGGATGAAGATAATGTAGACTTCCCTATTGATTATGAAGTTCCTCATGACTACAAAGCAGGAGAACTAATTGTATCTATGTTCTCAATGGAAGGAAAGCAAGCTCATGAGCTTGTAACTAAAATACTGCTGCCCAAAACTGGTTCCACAGGGAGTTATTCCAAATTTAAAAGAGTGTTCGTTTATGCTCTAACTCATGGAATGTGCATCAACTAGCCTTTGGCTATTCTACACAGGTTTTTAAAAGTGTCTAAGCATATAGTCTATGGACATCTAGCTATGGAGATATGCAGGGCATATAAGCTGGATATGGAGGGATGGGCACAGAAGAGCAAAATCACCCTAAAAGTGATCGAATCTAGAATTCTAAGTAACGCTCAGTTTCATGGGTTGAAGTGTGAAGAAAAGCCCAAAAATACGAATTATATTAAGCTAAAAAGAGGAGAGGTTAGAATGAAGGATCCTAAGGCTATTGTACCTATGAGGAAAATCAAACTTGATAAGGAAGATCAAACTCTAGATGCCTTCGTGGCAAGTGGGCTAGAAAGAATAACCAAGCTCAGAGCTGAAAAGGAGAAGGAGAAAAGAAAGGTAATAAGAAGGAGGCCAGGAAGGACTCCAAGAAGGAGAAAAAAGGGAGCTCAGCGAGCTAAGTTCAAGCTGTTGTTCCAAGGAAAACAAGATCTTCTAAGGAAGCTAAAGAAGGGCTGAGGAAGAGTTGACAGAGGAAATTCCTAAGGAGATAGAGGAAGAAAAGAGGGCTGAGGAAGAGTTGACAGAGGAAATTCCTTTAAAGAGGCAGAAGAAAAGGGAAGTAGATGTTGCTCATCTAGATCAGGTGACTACCAAGGGAAAGGAAGCTACATTAGTTCCTATTCCCCAAGTAGGTCAGCCCAAGAAAAAGCTGATGGTAAAGAGAGGGACGGGAGTTATCCAAGATGTTGAAGAAGCTGAAAAAGTAAGAGCTGCTAAAGAAGAAAGAATTAAAAAGAAGTAGGAGGAAATCAAAGTCACTATCAGGAGAAAGGTTGAGGAAGCAGCAATAGCAGCTGTGAGCCTAGGATTTTGCAGTCCCTCTCACGAGACGATGATGACTTGTACCCGATTTTAATGCCTCAAATTAAAATTTCTCTTCAGAATTTTTAGTACCAAAATAATATTCCTCGCGAATTTTTATTTGGTAGAATACAGTTTGGCTTGGCCGATAACGCGTCCGGTAGGAGCTTGAACCAATGATTGGCACCTAAATGATAAATACCCTTTAAAATATTATTAAAAGTCAAAAAGATACCTTTTCACCCACTATTAAATCACTTTTCCCAACTTTTTTGGCTTTTGGCCCGTTAGCTGTCGGTATGCTTGAGGCTGATGCCGCCAGAGGCATCATCTATGCCGCCGGCGGCATCACCATACCTTCGACGACATCAGCCATATCGCCGGTGGCATCACCATGTCGCCGGCGGCATGGCCCGAAATGGGCCCCTTCATAGACAGCCTTTCGGCCACTTTCGACAGAATTATTCAAGAAGGCCTCAAAAAGCACCCCATTTCACCTATAAAAGGACACCTTGAGCTGCATTTTAGAGGGGGGAATTGAATGTTAAGATTTTAATGTGGGAATAGATTCTAGTGAGATAAGAATTAGATAAAACAGAAAAAAAGGATTCCGATCCATTTTTCCTGGTTTTTCTTCTTTGAATTCTCTGATTGTGAGTTGAAATCAGTAAGTCTTTAAGTTAAAATCAACTAAATTGGATTTAGAAACCAAAAAGCACTTAAATTTATTGTTAAATCGTCGTAACAAGCTCTCCAGAGGTGTTTCTTTCATTTAACGAAGAAGTGGATCCACGACCTCGAGGTAAAAATCCTGAGTCTCATAGCTCTTTGGCATTAATACTACTGATTTGTGTTAATTTTTGTTAATTTATATTCATTTTTGGGTTTTCGGTCATTTTTACTGCCACCACTGCTGCCTACAAGCTGATACCGCCGGTGACATAATTGATGTCGCCGGCGGCATCAGCCATGTCACCGGCGGCATCAGTTATATCGTCGGTGATATGTCTTTCTGGACAGCAGTTTTATTTTCATTTATAATCCGGTTAAAATAATGATTGAGCCTAAAAATTGGTTAAAAATGGAATTTCCTCGAAAACACCGTTCAAATCCCATTTTAGCCATCCGACCGGGTTTTATAATACTCTAAATAAAATATGCTATACCCGTGCTAACAATCTTCTGCAGGCGGACGTATATCGGATATTCAGATATTTTATTTATTCAATAGAAAAATGTATAGGACTTGAAAACCTTGTAATAATTTTACTTTCCGCATTTATTTTTTTATGGCTGTAAATATTTTATTCATTACTTCAATTGCTTGATAAATGCGAAAATAACAAAATAACTGAAAATACAAATAAATAGGGTGGATTAAACCGATTAAGAAAGAATGAAATATCTTAACTTGGCCTAATGAAAAATAGATAACATCATCCGAACTCGGAATCTCTACTTAAGGTATGGTCTAACCACCCGGTGGGAAAATCGTATCAAAAATTTCCCGGTTGAGCTGAACCGGGTGGCGACTCTATTTTAAGTACGGGATTTCAATCTCGTATCTTTTGAGCATTAACATATGCAAAATCATTTTTCAAACACATCACACTCATCTCCCCGACACTCCAACGGGCCGGTCCGACTGGGCCCGGCCCCGCCGTCGCTGCGCGAAACGCCATCCGCTCACAGTGGCGACTCTGCTGGACACACTTTAAACTTGAACTTTCTTTCATAAAATTTAAAAGATTTTGATGATGTATTGAAATCATTGGCCAAATTAAAACTTTATTCTTTTTTATAACATTTTATCTTCACGCGTGTAGATAGTTCGGTAATTTTAGGTGCCCTATTTTCGCCCGAGAAGCTCATAAAGTATCACTCATGCCCTGTTAGAATTGAGGATGCCTAGTGGGTGGATCACTCGTTTTAACCAATACGTAAACTCCTATGATCACACCTATCGGGTAGTGGTTGAGTAACGTGGAATCAAGGTAAACGAGAACCTTCTACATCAACAACCCTATACCAAAGCCGCGCTAGAAAAAGCCTTAGCACATCATTCCCCTTAGGATTACCCAAAACAAACAAAATAATTGGGACGCACTTCTTTCGCCATTACCGGTGAAGAGGCCAAACTCCATCATTCCAAAGAGGCGTTATGCGGGAGTCATAAGGTTGGAAGAGGGACGATTTGCGTGCTACGTGCTCTGTGATCATGCACCCCCATGCATTGGCTTTAAGAGCCGAAAATGAATCAACTTACCCTTACCACTTCCACCCATGGAAGAGGTTTAGCAACACACGTAGGACTTCTCTTGTACCTCCGTTGCATCACCACATATCGCTATGTATGATGTGAGGTACAAACGTCCCACGTATGTTAGAGGGATAAGCCATCATGTCATCTCTAACCACATCTACGTGCAGCCATGCACATCACACATCATTCCCAAGGAACAAAAGGCATGCATACCATGCATACCATTCACCAACCCATTCATGGTCTGATCTACTGCCTACCATTTCGGCTAGGAGGAGGCGCACTGATCGTCGTACCCCGACTTAGAAAAGGATAGAGCATCGCCTGATACGTCATGCTCTGACCCCGATTGTCACCACTGAAGTTGAATGAATTCCCCACACCGATTCCAGCGGGGAGTCAGATTCAGAACAAGTTCAGTTAAGCCAAAATCCCTCTCGACCAGCCATGTCTTTCCTAAAAAATGAAGGGACCCCTCCTCCAGCTCGGGAATAGGATCCCAACTACCACTTGGTTTCAACTTTACTAGTGCTATAATGTAATTCCTTAACTCGGACGCTTTGCAAGCTTTTATCCAAACTATGGTTTAGGCAGTCGTTAAGCGAGCTCTCGAAGACAGGAATTCTGATCGAGTATCGGCATCTGACATTCAGGCCCCGAACAGTTCGGTACAGATATTGACTAGTCTGGTAGAGGTGAGACTCGTCGCACCTCTGTTTTAATCAACCCAACCCATGGCGAGTCCATTCTAGTTTGGGCAGGCTTCAGCTTTCGTATCAACTTCAACCATCCCATCAGTTGTGCCCTTCAATCCAAGACCTTTCGCCCAAAGCTCCACTCCTCCAGTATTCACTCACCAAAGCCCAATTTCTCGGCCACTACCCTCCTTCACACCTCCGCAGTTTATTGTGACTTCTAAAGGCACCACCTACCCCTAAAATCCATTTACCAGCTAGCTGACCATTCACCCTCCGCTACCTCCGACACTCAACGACCAGGTCACGCAAGCTCCGAGCGTGACACCTGAGGTAGCTACCTTTGTTCGGTAAATGATAGCTTCTCAAACCATCAATGACCAGGTCGCGCATTCTCTGGGCGCGACACCTGAAGCCCAACTATCTCTCACAAATTGGTTAGCGACTAGGTCACGCAGCCTCCGGGTGTGATACCCGAGATCCAAGCTTACATCAACCACCTCATCACTGATAAGAAACCTGAGAAGGATGAGGATTGGGTCCTCGATAATTTTACTATGCCAAGCATAACTCATTATGATGGCTCAGGAGCACCTGCCTCTCACATCATAATGTACGAAAGAGTGATGCGCGTAAAGAAGCTGAGTGATAAGGTGCTGGCTGAAATGTTTCCCTATTCCCTTCGGGGTCCTGCACTCGAATGGTATCATACTTTACTGCAACATATTGTCGCTGACTGGACTCTCTTATCTGAGGTATTAAAAGTGCATTATGGTTTCAATACTATGATGGAGACGACCCTCTAATATCTTGAGAGGGTCCATCAAATGCCCAACGAAACCTTTAAGTAGTATTTTAATAGGTGGATGTCGACTCAGGTCTTGATAAAGTCCAAGCTTAGCCTTGAGGAATGATTGTCAAACTCCTTGAAGGGTCTCTCCCCCTGTTCTGCAAGGAAATGGCTACAGATTCCTTTCTTTCTTACAAGGCTGTGTTTGAGAAAGCTGAGAAAATTGAGCGTGAGGCAGAGTATGAGAAGGCCGAGAGAACAGGGAAACCATGGTCCAGGAAGAATGAAGCTCAACCCTCAGCCCTGGCACCAGCTAAGCCAAAAACACCGACTGTAATTCAAGCCATTTCTCACACCCCCACTACACCACTTATAGCCAATCCGGATCCATCAATGATTGCCACAATCCAACCTCCTTGTCCCCCTTTTATTTTGACCAACCCCTATAAATTGCCCCTGCGGGTCATCTTCCAGCGCTTGAGGGAAGCAGGTTTCATACAGTCCCTTCAGGAATACAAGCCACTTAGTGGGACACCAAACCAACAATTGCAAGGCCCTGCTCTCAGCTATTCAGCGGTTGGTTAGCGAAGCAAAGATTACTGAACCGGATAAGGCCCCAAGCACTATGAATAATCCTTTACCGAACTTCGGAAGTAAGGTCGGCATGGTT
The DNA here is from genome assembly GCA_947683365.1 of Euphorbia pulcherrima. Lineage (NCBI taxonomy): Eukaryota > Viridiplantae > Streptophyta > Magnoliopsida > Malpighiales > Euphorbiaceae > Euphorbia > Euphorbia pulcherrima. The sequence goes on from CANTUS010000016.1 coordinate 16,239,111, forward strand.
CAATCTGGTTTATCCAAAGCCACAGTCTTTGATCTCCTTGCTCGGGGGCCAGACAGTAGTAACTCTATCCTGGTCATCAGTTCAGGTCTACCATCTTGCTCAATTTTTGACCTTATCAATCAAGCCAACCCGGAAGTCAACTCCATTCAGGGAATGGAAATTGATCCAAACCAATCAAAGTAAGAGAGCCGCAGGTCTAAACCATTTGTGGCAAAAAGAAAGAAAGATGATGGGAAAGCACTATTCAACGTGGATTCCTTTATTTCGAAGGAGAACTATTCTGATGAGGATGGGGAAATGGCTCTAGAGACCAAGGTCATGAGCACTAACTTGTTCAAGGTTGATCACCATGACCTTTTTAGTGTGGATAAATATGAACTACAAGACTCGGGTTCGGACTTTGAAGAGCAACAGTACCTATTTAAAATACGAGCCACTAAGAGCATCTTGCTCGATAATGTCCTCAATATTACCCAGAGTGGTCGTGTATATCAGCCAAAAAACTAATATCTTCACCTAAACAAAGACCCGATTCCTGGCAGAGTTGAAACTATCGCAAGACCCCCTTCTCCACCTCCGCCTATCCCTACTAGTCTTGAGGTTGACCCCCTTATTACCCAGCTGAAAAATACCCAAGCCCGATATAGCATCTGGCAACTGGTAATTGACCCTGAAAGACATCTCAAGGGTTTAATCAAGCGGCTCCTAGATCTGGAAGCTAATCCAACCACCTCGGTCATTGAGATGTGCGCCACGATAGGAGAAGGCATTCCCCCGAGAAAAGGGCCTCAGATTATGTTTGACTATTTTGATCTTACGCTTGAGGGAAGGGATCACAATAGAGCCTTATTCATCCGGATCTAAATTCTCGATAAGGTCATCCCGTGCGTCATGGTGGATGATGGCTCCGCTCTAAACCTATGCCCTCTAAAAATCCTTCCTCATCTCGGGCTGTCAGAGGACATTCTTGAAAGGTCCAGCACGGTTATTAGAGCGTACGACGATTCAAAGCGCAATGTAATTGGGACTTTTGAGGTGGAAGTCACTATCGAAGGTGTAGTAAGTAATGTGCATTTCACCATACTTGATATTCCTGTTACCTATTCTCTGTTGCTCGGTCGACCATGGCTCCATGCTTTGGGCTCAGTTCTCTCTACACTACACCAAAAAATCAAGCTAATTCATGATGACAGAATGGTGATTATAGAGGCCAATCCTGCCTCCGTTATGGCCGTTATGGAAGCCGAAGCTAATCTAGAAAAGGGCCTTCAGATTGCCATGGTTAGTAAAGCTCAAAAACCTCCTCCCCTTTGGCACAGCTACCTTCACACTGGTATGGGAAAACTAATGAAGAAGTCTGGTTATAGGCTTGGCAGAGGTGGAGGAATACACGAATAGGGAATTATTGAGACATTGGAGCTGAAAATCCTTGTTCACGGAGCTGGACTGGGATATAAGCCTAGAAAAGCCTATCACCGCGTCCCTTCTTGCTACTGCTACATGGTCACTATTTGTGAGATCCAAGGCAAGAGGCCTTATAAGGGGGAGCCTAAGCCGATCGAGTATGGCGGGAAAATGTGGCCCGGCTTTGAGATCTTTAAAGATGTCTATGACTTTGAGACTGGTCACATGATAGTTTCAGCTGAACCTAAGCCTACTGAGCCTGATGCGCCTATCAATGTGATTTCTGATAAGGCTAAGGGGAAAGGTAAGATGTATCCTGAGGATGAGCCTATCGATCTGAAAATTGAGAATGCTATGGCAACCGTGACAAAAGCTATGGCACTACTGGTAAGGAAAGGCTGGAAGGGTACCCGGGAAGAAGACGCTATGATAGCCATAGTAGAAAAGCTCGCCAGGGCTCTTACCAAAAAGGCCGACTTGTCCGAAGAGCCATCGCTCACCATTACCCAAAAGACCACTCTAGAGCACGACCTAAGCACCATCCTGACAGACGATACAAAGGACACTTCTCCCATCGACGCTGCCACTGAAGCCCCTCCGCCTATGGAGGAGGATACGGATGATGTAATTTTTAATATTTCTGATATTTTTTATGCAAACAATGCCACTTATAAGGCTTTTAATGCAATGAATAACTCCCATTCCGCTTACTTGTTTGATGTCTTTCCTGATGGGTCCATGCATTCATATAACAATACGCATAATGTTTTTGGCATTAGTGATACATTATTAAGTGAAATAAACCTAAGTACAGATGATAATCCCAAAATGGTAACCATTTCCAAAGATTTAACTCCCGAGGAAAGAAGTGAGATCATAAAAGTGCTTAAAAATCATGCTAACGATTTTGCCTGGTCGTACGAAGACATGCCTGGGGTTAACCGATAAATTGCCAAACACAGAATCCCAACTGATCCTAAATTTTGACCTATCAAGCAGAAGCTCTGCCGGTTGAGACCTGAATGGGCAGAATAGGTTAAGATAGAGGTTTCAAGGTTGATCGAAGCTCAATTCATAGAAGTGGTAGAATACCCGACTTAGTTGTCCAACATCATCCCAATACCGAAGAAGGATGGTAGGGTCCGAGTCTGTGTGGATTTTTGAGACCTCAATAAAGCCTCGTCGAAGGATGACTTCCCTCTCCCACACATCGATGTCCTAACTGATAGCGCCGCCAGGGCGGCTATGTATTCATTCATGGATGGGTTCTCAGGGTACAATCAGATTCTGGTTAATATTGTCGACAAAGTTAAAACAGCGTTCATCACTGAATGGGGGGTGTATTGCTTTAAGGTAATGTCGTTCGGGTTGAAAAATGTCGGGGCTACTTATCAATGAGCTGTAACCGCCCTCCTACACAATATGATCCATAAAGAAGTTAAAGTGTATGTGGACGGCATGATTGTGAAGTCCGCCACTCGAGAGGAGCACCCTGTTGTACTCGACAAGTTCATGACTCACATTGAAAAGTATAATCTTCGCCTAAATCCAAAGAAATGCGTATTTGGAGTTACCTTCGGTAAGCTGTTTGGACACGTGGTTAGCCAGAAGGGGATTGAAATGGATCCCGATAAAGCTAAAGCCATCAGGGACATGCCTCCCTCTAAGACAGAGAAGGAGGTTCGATCGTTTTTAGGGTCCTTGTAGTATGTTAGTCGGTTCATTGCTCGCCTCACTATTGTTTGCGAACCTATCTTTAAACTGTTAAAGAAATAATAACCTGTGGTATGGAATAATCATTGCCAAGTAGCGTTTGACAAAATCAAGGCATATCTTGTCGATCCACCCGTCTTGACACCCCCCATCCTAGGAAAACCACTCATCCTTTATCTGGCCATTGAGGAAACTTCCGTCGGGGCCATACTTATCCAGGAACATGATGATAAGCGTGAACATGCCATCTACTACCTGAGCAAGAAGCTATTAGATTATGAAACCCGGTATTCGATTGTAGAAAAGACCTGCACTACCATGGTTTGGCTTATATAGAAGTTGTGACATTATTTCCAATCTTATTGCGTCCAAGCCGTAGCCAAGATTGATCCAATGAAGTTTCTTTGTCAATCCCCTACTCTGGCCGGCAAATTATCCCAATGGCTGCTTCTCCTGTCTGAGTTTGACACTGAATATGTAACCCGAAAGGTCATTAAGGGGCAGGCCGTAGCTAAATTCCTGGCTAATCAACCCCTCAGGTTCGATTATAAGGAAAATTTGGAGTTCCCTGATGAACAGCCCACCTCTGTTATAACCCTTGACGATAATTGGACAATGTACTTTGACGGTGCTGTGAACCGCAGGGGAGCAGGTCTTGGGGTCATTATCGTCACACCAGATAATGAGACAATCTCATTGTCCAAACGTTTAGAATTCGCCATCACCAACAACAGCGCTGAATAAGAAGCTTGCCTGTTCGGCCTCGAGGCTCTTCTTCAGGTTCAGGCACGCCATGTATCCGTCATTGGAGATTCGACTCTGGTTATTCGTCAGGTCATTAGAGATTGGGAAGTTAAAGAAGAATCTCTCCGTCCTTATGTTGAGGCTATCCGTAAATTATCTGAGAAATTTACCTCGTGCTTGTACCGCTATGTCCCTCGAGATGAGAATTAAATGGCAGATGCTCTCGCCACTCTCGCATCCATGTGGGAAGGACCCCAACAGTAACCTATCAGCCCTTTGGTTTTGCTGTCCACCAAGATCCCATATCATGTTTAATCGACTCCTTCGATTCTTGCCATTTCATTCGAACCTTGTTAGTATTCTAACATCATCCTATTTCTTCAGACCGGCCAATACCCTATAGATTCCTCTGACTCAGACCGTACCACCTTACGGCGGCTCGCTATCTAGTTTCATATTGTGGATAATGATATATTCAAGTGCACCAGCGATGGCCTACTTCTCCATTGCCTCACTGATTCCGAGGCTCAGAACGTAATGACCCAGGTCCACGCCGGTGACTGTGGCCCTCATATAAACGGTCTTGCTCTCGCAAAGAAAATCCAGTGACTAGGGTATTTTTGTCTCACTCTCACAGCCGATTGTATTGCCCAGGTAAAACGATGCCACCAATGCCAGGTTTACGGAGATATGCAGCATCTGCCACCAACTGAGCTCCATCACTTATCCACCCCTTGGCCATTCTCGGAATGGGGTATAGATATACTTGGTGAAATTCGTCCTTCCTTAACAAATTCATTGTGGTAGTAGTAGATTACTTTTCGAAATGGGTAGAAGCCGAATCCTTTACCAATGTCACCGCCAGGCAGATGGCCAAGTTCATGGAAAAGCATATCTTTGCTCGGTATAGGCTCCCATACCATATAGTCTCGAACAATAGAGTACAGTTTCAAGGAGCAATTGCTTCACTGATTGAGAAGTATGGGATCGAGCACCATAGGTCTTCTCTATAGAGACCACAAGCCAATGGAGCTGTTGAGGCAGCCAATAAATCGGTAAAGAAGATTCTTTCTAAGATGATAGTCGGTTACAGAGATTGGGCGGATAAGCTACATTTCGCTATCTGGGGATATCCCACCAGCATAAGCACCCTGACGGGCCAAACTCCATTTTCCTTGGTCTACGGGATGAAAGCAGTCTTGCCATTTGAAACTTAGGTGACCTCGTTAAGAGTTGCTCTAGAGGCTATCGTTAAGAGTTGCTCTAGAGGCTAAGTTAGAAGAATCCGAATGGACTCGGGCGAGATTTGAACAGTTGAACATGATGGATGAGCAGAGGCTGAAGGCCCTCGACAGCCTCCAAATGTACCAACAACGTATGGCTCGGGCATATAACAATCGGGTAAGACTTCAAAAGTTCCCCCTGAAGGCCAGGGATCTGGTCCTCAAACAGTTGAAACACTCTACCATTGATGCAAGGGGTAAATTTAGGCCAAATTGGGAAGGACCATATGTAATAAAGAAGCTGCTTAGCAAAGGGGTAGCTAAACTTATGGATATGGATGGGAACGAGTTCGTAAATCCCGTAAACCAAGACAGGCTTAAGCGTTATCATATTTAATTCAAAAGAAACAAATCAGAAAAGCAGCACAACAAAATATATATATATATATATATATACATGATAATTACCTGCCTTTCAGTCTTTTACTGATCAAGCAAAAATTAGGGTGACGCCCGACGATTGGTATCCTGCGAACCAACCGTGCAAAAATTAGGGGATGAGATAAACCTGCTAGATCGAAAACCTGAAAAGGGCAATCTAGGCAAAAGTTAGGGTATGTGACCAAAGAGCGAGTGCCTTCTAGAAAACCAATCTCGGCTAGTTGGCACCGGGAGTTAAATCAATGGGAATGTCAACCAAACATCATGTACTTTATTTTATCTCAATTAATAAAAGTTTCTCTTTTGTTAAAATCTAAATGCTTATACTTATGTGGATCCTGCGTTCATAAGATTAAGATAACTTCAGCAAGCCTCGGACAGAGTTCATCTTATTTTATTTTAGATTATTTAAAAAGAAGACCTGATGATTCTGATAAAAGCAAGACTCAAAATGAACTTCCCGCATCATCGTCACAGTACCTAAAGATCCGCCTCGGCTTGCTAGTAAAAGAGGAGTCTTCTCCTCGCTCCGCACATTCCCCCTCAAAACGGGCCCATGACCGCTTCCGACAGGTTGGCAAGTCTCTTGTCTCAGCAAGCCATCCCATGTGTGTCAGTTTTAATGGTTTCCATGTGATCGTAATCCAGAATCTCAAATACAACCTCCCTGGACCACTTCTCCCGAATATGGTTGACCCACCTAGCTTTGTAAACTCCGATCTGATTGTGGGGTAGTTTGATTGGGACTCTTTGCCTCTTGCCATACTGACGACACAGCCGGTAAGGGGTATAAAATGAAGATTTCTCCAGACCTATTAGTTGAACACATGCTCCCCAAGATTCTACAACCACATCCTAAATTCTCCACCATGGACTAACCCACTGAACCTACGCATCAGTATAACCCCCTCAAAATAGGCACCCAATCATCATATGTCAACTCATCAAAATCAGCTCGTATAAGCCCTTTCTCCCTTAAATGGACGGGAAGATGCTTTTTCGGATTCCATCACGGCGCCTCCCACAACTTCAGCTTCTCCATCAGCCATACCTATAATTCAAAACTCAGGTAAGGATGGGGGAAGGGAATGTGCGGGATCAGAAAGAATAAAAGATACCTGTAATAATATGAGTTGATATCTGATGAGTGACGAGTCAACATAAGTAGCATCCACGTTCAACAAAACATCGGCCAACCCTACAGCCACGGGGGAAGCCCCTGTCGACATAGGGCTGATGAGCGAAATTAGCCTAAGCGGAGCAATCGGGCTCACTCCACACATAAACTCCGCTATGAGTAGTAATGCCACCATGGATGGCCAAGCAGGATGGGATCGGAGCACTCCACGGTACCACTCTAGAACTGCTCTGAGCTGAAACCCAGGTTTATCGGGCAACTAAGACAGAAATGGGTTCACAGATTCCAAATTCCATAGCCCTCATGGAATTCTATCTATGCTAAAATGAAAATCCGGCAATGCCAATAAGATGCGTTTAGGACATGGTGTCCCTAAAATAGTGTGGAGTCTTCGAGCAAGGGGCAAAGCTCGAACGATGAAAATTGGAAAACATGGTCCATTGGATCCCAAAAAGATAGTGCTGCTCGAAGGAATTCGCGGCTTACGGGCCACACCGCGATATATCAAAACCCCCAAAGCCTGAAATTTTCAAGCCTCTTCCAGTCTGCGTTCCCCAGAGTCTGCAGAAAACCCCGTAGCTTTTGATTATGGGTTGCCATGACAGGAATGGATAGAATAGTCGAAATCAGGTTGCTGGAAAATTAATGCCGCCGGCAATGTAATTGATGCCGCCAGTAATGTAATTGATGCCACCGGCGATATGGACCAATTTGGGCGATATCAGATGATGCCGCCGGCGATATGGACTTTCAGACAGCTCTATATATATGATTTAGGCTGGATGAGTTTGCACGATATAGGTCATGCTGCCGGCGATGTAGAGTGAATTTTCTGGCAGCATCAGAAGTATTTCTTCCATTTCAGACCTGTACAAAACCTGTAAACAGTCCTATACTACGTTTCCAATGCCTTATCAAACAGCAATTCATTTTTATTCAAAATAAAAAGCTCGGAGGTGCAAATCACTTAAAATATCCCAAAACATCTAGCCTACGACAAACCAAATTATCCAAACCCCAATGTATTGAGGGTACAAACAAAGAACTAAAAAGCAAAATGAAAATGAAAAAAAAACTAGGCATGTCCGCCACTACCGGCCGGGCGAGGTGACATGTCATCAGGGCTTACAAGCCAATCTCCAACATCATCCTCATCTTCCTCCCTTCCCTCTATCATGGGCACACTACTAGACTCCTCGGCCACGGCAGGCGGGCGTCGGCCGACAAACATCTTGATCCCCCTACAACTGGTGCTGCTAGGGTGCGCAAGGTCCAGGTTTTGCTTACTTCTCCGTTCCTGAATAGTGGCTGCGAGTTGACCCTCAAAATCACTCACGCAACGCCGTAGGTCTGCAGTCTCCTCCTCGTACTGCCACCGGGCTGCATTAGCATTTGACAAGGAAAGGGCCAAGAAATCTTGCAAACTGGAGAAAATATCAGCAGTGCATATCATTCATAACATCCATACATGCATCCCATCTTAATATGTGCATAAATTACCTGAGCAAGGAGCGACTGTCCAATGAGTGTATCCCGGAGAACAAAATTATTCTCTATGAGCTGCTCCACATGGGTCCGCACCACCTGGAAAATCCAAAAGGCAAATCCTTAGACACCCGCATCCAAGGCTAAATAAGAAAATAATTATTAGGCCTTACGTAAGTAGTATTTTCAAGCATGAAATAGGAGCTTGCCGACTTGAGCCAATATTCCTAGAGAGGAATTCGCCTCGAGAGTTCATCAACAGGAATGTGGTTTCCGACGGATTGACCAGAAGCCCCTCCATGAAGTTTATGCCCTCCGGCACACTATAGTGCCGAGTCCTACTTTGGTTATCCCGACCTCTCTTCCTCGTGGGTTCTTGAAAAACATGAAAGCCACACATCAACAACGTTCCTAAATGATTTTAAAATCATACACATAAGCATAATCATACCTCAAAAGAACGTTGCTCCCCTTGGGACATTAGCGCGCTCCCACCGGCTACGTCCACGCCCACCTCATTCTCTCCCTTGGGGTCGATCACAACATCCCCTTCAAGCGCCTCATCCTCATCATCATCTTCCTCCTCGATGTCCACAATGCTTTTAAGGCGCCTTTTCTCATCCTCCAACCGTTGTTCATTATGGTACTCAATCGTATCATTTCCGTGGATGCGAGGACACACAGGGAGTAGACGCTGTAGAAGCTGCTCGTAGAGGCCAGGGATGCTAGGGATCACTCGGTCGTTCCCCTCGATGTAATCAGCCTTATCAGCCTTAGAGGTGATCACCAAATGGGGCCACTATAAGCCCCTAGGAGGATCAGTAGGCACTAGTCTAGCAGCCACCGGGATGGAACTCCAGCCCCGGACATGCTCGGCCAGGTACCACTGCTGGGACAGAGGGCACTCAATCACGAACCGACGATCATCTACCTCCCTCCTGACTCTTGCGACCTCTACTACATTATCCACCCCATCGAATGGATCCAGGACAAGCTACACCAAAACAACCAATACAAGTCCATAAGCGATTTTTGTTTTTCTAAATGCAAAAATAAAGACTAAATTAAAAATTACATACCGAGCTCAACCGCATGCTCCTTAGGACCTCCCTATATTTCGTGGGGTACTTGGCCTTCCCACCAATGCCCCCACACCAGTGAGCAAGGAAGTGAGAGCCCGGTGGCACAATCTTCTTTAACTCCACCGGCGGGAGAATCTGATGCTCGAAGGCCCAGGCCTGCACAATTAACGACCAATCAATTTAAAAACATCATACAATAAATGAGAACGTGTATTATCGAGTAAAATACTTCCAAAAAGATGTACCTGAAGTAATAGGTGGCAAAGATGAAGGGCTTTCTCCTTCTTCCGGGCTCCCACGTCCAGCCCATAGTACAGCTGAGCCAAGATGGCCCTCGGCCAATTCTTCCTCCTAATACCCGCAACGTCCTCCATAGCAGTTATAAGCACATAATTGATCTTGCTCTCCGAGATTAGGAAGAACAGCACAGTAAGCAGAGAAATCACGAAGGACCGGACACAAGCCTCCCTCTCATCCTCGGGTACTACATCCACCCGGGTCCAGTGATGGTATAACTCTCCATAAGACAGCCGCCTAGAAATGGGCTTCAGACCAAAAAAATCCTTCACCTGCCTCACCACGAGCCTTTTAACATGGTACTTGTCCATGTAAGCATCAAAATGTATGACCTCGTCCGTCCAAGGGATGCCGGTAATGGCTATGACGTCAGAGGGGGTAATCGTAGCTTCCCCAAAAGAGAAGTGGAAAGTATGGGTGGTCTTAGACCACCTCAATTAGGGTCATTACTGCAGAATGAGAAAGTTTAGGCATCAGTATTGGCATTATCCGGGCCAAGTCCTCGAATCCTGTCTCATTGATGGCAAGCGCGAGCTCGGGGTCATTCTCCGAAATATGGTGCCACCATTCACCGATGGTGCCCATTCCCCCTGTATAGGTCAGTTCATATGGCTACAAAATTAAAAACAAAACGGATCAATCCTGCTTATTTTTCATCAGAGAAGAAAAGGGGGGTGCGGTTTCTGAATAATGAGGAAGAAGGGAGTTTCAATTCCTTTTAAACTGCCGTGCGGAATTTAAGGAGTTTTAATTTATCTGAAACTCTCCGTTCATGCCTCCAACAACATCAGTTGATACCGCCAGCGACATCACTCATGTCGCCGGCGATATTACCTCTTTCAGTTCAAATTTTGAAATTATCTGACCAATCAAAGCTGCCACATGGTACTCGTGCTGCCGGCGACATCAATTCATACCGCCGGTGATATCATCCATGCCGTCGGCGACATCACTCCTCCAATTTAAATTTTTACGTAAGTCTGATCAAAGGGCAACCAATCTATAGAACACAAAACCCAACCAAAGGACAATTTCTCCTCAAAGCATAAGTCCGACCAAAGGGCAACCAATCTACAAAACACAAAACCCAACCAAGGGATAATTTCTCCGTGAAGCATAAGTCCGACCAAAGGGCAACCAATCTACAAGCAAAACCCGACCAAGGGACAATTTCTCCGTGAAGCATAAGTCCGACCAAAGGGCAACCAATCTACAAAACACAAAACCCGACCAAGGGATAATTTCTCCGCGAAGCATAAGTCCTACCAAAGGGCAACCAATCTACAAAACACAAAACCCGACCAAGGGATAATTTCTTCATGAAGCATAAGTCCGACCAAAGGGCAACCAATCTATAAAACACAAAACCCGACTAAAGGACAATTTCTCCGGGAAGCATAAGTCCGACCAAAGGGCAACCAATCTACAAAACTCAAAACCTAACTAAGGGATAATTTCTCCGCGAAGCATAAGTCCGACCAAAGGGCAACCAATCTACAAAACACAAAACCTGACCAAGGGACAATTTCTCCGTGAAGCATAAGTCTGACCAAAGGGCAACCAATCTATAAAACGCAAAACCTGACCAAGGGACTATTTCTCCGCGAAGCATAAGTCCGACTAAAGGGCAACTAATCTACAAAACACAAAACCCGACCAAGGTACAATTCCTCCCCAAAGCATAAGTCTGGCCAAAGGGCGTTCTTTACACAAAGCTCAAGCCCGACTAAGGGGCAATTCCTTCATAAAGCTCAAGCCCGACCAAGGGGCAACCGCTCTATAAAGCACAAGGTCCGACCAAGGGTTAAACCGATCACCCATCAGGTATCATTCTTACCCCTTACTCTTTCGTGTGATCATACTAACCTGTGGCAGCAGTGATCCCCTAAGGGCCAGCCTGTGAGCACGGGATTTTGTAGTCCTTCTCGCGAGACGATGATGACATGTACCCGATTTTAATGCCTCAAATTAAAAGTTCTCTTTGGAATTTTTATTACTAAAATAATATTCCTCGCGAATTTTTATTTGGTAGAATACAGTTCAGCATGGCCGATAACACGTCCGGTGGGAGCTTGAACTGATGATTGGCACCCAAATAATAAATACCCTTTAAAATATTATTAAAAGTAAAAAAGATGCCTTTTCACCCACTATTAAACCACTTTTCCTGACTTTTTTGGCTTTTTGGCCCGTTAACTGTCGGTATGCTGGAGGCTGATGCCGCCAGAGGCATCACCCATGCCGCAGAAGGCATGGCCCGAAACGGGCCCCTTCATAGACAGCCTTTCGGCCACTTTCGGCCGAATTATTCAAAAAGGCCTCAAAAAGCACCCCATTTCACCTATAAAAGGACACCTTAAGCTGCATTTTAGAGGGGGGAATTGAATGTTAAGATTTTAATGTGGGAATAGATTCTAGTGATCCATTTTTTCTGGTTTTTCTTCTTTGAATTCTCTGATTGTGAGTTGAAATCAGTAAGTCTTTAAGTTAAAATCAACTTAATTGGATTTAGAAACCAAAAAGCACTTAAATTTATTGTTAAATCGTTGTAACAAGCTCCCCGGAGGTGTTTCTTTCGATTCACGAAGAAGTGGATCTGCGAGCTCAAGGTATAAAATCCTGAGTCTCATAGCTCTTTGGCATTAATACTACTGATTTGTGTTAATTTTTTTCAATTTATATTCATTTTTGGGTTTTCGGTCATTTTTACTGCCACCACTGCTGCCTACAAGCTGATACCACCGTTGATATAATTGATGTCGCTGGCGGCATCAGCCATGTCGCCGACGGCATCAGTTATATCTTCGGCGATATGACTTTCTGGAAAGCAGTTTTATTTTCATTTATAATCCGGTTAAAATAATGATTGAGCCTAAAAATTGCTTAAAAATGGAATTTCCTCAAAAACGCCATTCAAATCTCATTTTAGCCATCCGACCGGGTTTTATAATACTCTAAATAAAATATGCTATACCCGTGCTAACAATCTTCTGCAGGCGGACGTATATCGGATATTCAGGTATTTTATTTATTGCATAGAAAAATGTGTAGGACTTGAAAACCTTGTAATAATTTTACTTTCCGCACTTATTTTTTTATGGCTGTAAATATTTTATTCATTGCTTTAATTGCTTAATAAACGCAAAAATAACAAAATAACTGAAAATACAAATAAATAGGGTGGATTAAACCGATTAAGAAAGAATGAAGTATCTTAACTTGGCCTAATGAAAAATAGATAACATCATCCGAACTCGGAATCTCTACTTAAGGTATGGTCCAACCACCCGGTGGGAAAATCGTATCAAAAATTTCCCGGTTGAGCTGAACCGGGTGGCGACTCTATTTTAAGTACGGGATTTTGATCTCGTATCTTTTGAGCATTAAAATATGCAAAATCATTTTTCAAATACATCACACTAATCTACCCGACACTCCAACGGGCCGATCCGACCGGGCCCGACCCCGCTGCCACCGCGTGAAATGTCATCCGCTCACAGCAGCTAAAGCTAAGGCTAGCACTGAATAAATTTTGCAAAAGATAATAGGTGGCTTGGCTGAAAATAAAGTGCCAAAAGTTGTAGAAGAGATGATAGGAGCTCTAAAAGGAATTCATAATCAAGAAGAGCAAGAAGGAGAGGAAGATGATATGGTAGAAGTTGAAGCTGTAGAATTTGATGTGCTAAACTCTGACCAACATGTCACTTTGACTGCTGAGGAAGTCAAGGAGGCTAAGAAGGAGAGGAAGAGGGAAAAGAATGAAAATTGTAATTGATAAGGATTAACGAGATCTAGAAGATAAGGAGGAGGAAGCTAATATAGTTGAGCACGGAGCTCAGTTGACTAAGGATTCTTTAACTTAGGTTAGCGAGTCTATTGTTGAAGGCACTACGGAAGAGAAGGAGAAAGAAGCTGAAGAACCTTTTAATTTCCCAAACATATCCACTGAAACACCACTCTCACCTACACCAATCTCTGCCTTACCCTTACCAGAAAGCCAAACAACATCCACATCCAACTCAAACCAAGCCTCTGACCAAAATAACCAAAACTTTGACTAAACAGCCATCATCCCATACCTTTCCCCCCATAGGATCTCCTGTGCGTAAAACTCTATATTTAGAAGGACCTCTACCAGTCAGAGGACCTTCACTTATTGAGGAGATTCCTGAACAATAATAACAACAACAACAACAATAACAACCTCAACAACCACAACCCAACCCTAATTCAACCCAAATGCTGAACTACTAGGAGTCATAAGGAGAATGGGGAGAGTAAGGTTTCCAAGACTGAGGACTGATGCTGAGATTGATGCTGAAATAACAAAATCATTATTATCTAAGGAAGTCTTGAGGAAGATTGAAAAGGCTGTGGAGTCAGTGCAAGGTTTCATTAATGGTGTTGAGGAGATGAAAGAGCACGTCAAGTCTGTTCCTATATAGTTTTCTTTGGTAAAGGTAATAGTTTTCCATGTGTTGCCTTTATTATCTATTGCAGGTAGGCAGATAGGCAGGATGATTGAAGTTAAAAGTTATAGAGCTCAAGAAGCAATGGTAAAGATCTATTAGAGCAACTGCAAAGTGCTAAATGATGAAAGGGATTTCAGAAACTCCATGATTGATAAGTTTAATCCCTTACTTGAGGCTATGCTAGAGGTACTAGATGGGTATAGCATTCCGAGCAAGGAAAATGAAGACAATACAGCTATTCTGAATACTGTTGTTGATGGTTTAAATGCTCTGATCACAGTGGTAACCAAGCATCATAGATTACATACTAAGTTAAGAATGGTGAAGGAGGAGATATGAAAGGAGTTAAGGACTCAGAGGGAGCTATGCTAAATGCCTTAAAGAGGCTTAATATTTCAGATGCTTTGAGTAGTGATATTGTTATGGCAGATCTTGAATTGAAGCCTACTCTTCATCAGAAACTTGGTCATATCAGAGACCAAATCAAGTAAGTTCAAGCTTATATCATCAATGATGGAGAAGCCATTGATAAAATTTATGATGAAGTCACTACTCACATTAGGAGCACTCCCATGCTGGAAAGGATTTTGAGGGAAAATAATCAGGTCAAGGCTTTGGCCAATCTCACCTAGATTTCCAAAGAAGGTTTAAGAGCCCAATACCAAGTCAATCTCTCTCAATCTCGTGCATTAGTTGGTCTATTTTCTTTTCTTAGAGGATAAGATGCGCTATCACAAGAAATATATGAGTTGCCTGTGCAAAGTTTCTCATCAAATCTATTTGGTCAGCTAGAAACTTTTGAGGAGTCTCTGAGCTCATTTGATCATCGAGCCCAAGCCATTTTGGATGCAATGGCAATGGGGGAGAAGGACCGCGAGAAGCATGAGAAGGAAGAGAAAGAAAGAGAACGAGGATTGCTGAATTTTCACACAACCTATCTGAGGATCTGGAGCGCATTCAAAGAGAATATCATGAGACTAGAAACAGGAAAGGCAAGGAGATTGCTCTGCCTAAGGAAAAGAAGACCAGATGGGATCAACAAGCTTTTGAAGAAAGGAGAGCAAATTTGGGAGCCCTGCCTATGCCAAAGGATTAGAATAGAATTCGTGTAATCGTTAGAGCTGAATGTAAAACTTAGTATAGATTAACTCCTTGTTATCTATACTCAAGTTATTAATTAATGAAAGATTACAATTTCTGTTCTAAGTTAAGATCTTCTTAACTTTATATATTTTCTGCTATATATATATGCTCTGATCTTTTGCAGAAACATATGAGAATTATTGAGGGATGCAGAACTCAGAAGATTCAAGAATTATGGGGGAGTTAGCATTCACTCTGAACAAAGACATATCAAGCATAAGTATAAGGTAACTCTGATCTAAATATCTTGTTGATTTAATTCTCGCTTAGTTAATTACCATTGATCAAAATAGGGGAGATTGTTGAACCAAGCACGAGTTTGGACTGACTCAGTGGATGACTCAGTAGTGCTTAAGTTTTGATCATAAAAATTAAGTTAAGAATGAGATAATTAAATCAATAATGATGATAAAATGAATAGTCTATGGTTGTAGGGGAGTTAGTAAATTCAAGGGTAGAATTTCGAGTCTCCGTTGACCGAGCTATTTAGTTTAACTCTGAGTGGTTTTTGGGCTGAGTATCTACTTAGTCGCTGACTTAGTAATATTCACTCATCGCTTGATATTTAGATTTTATTTCAGTTGTGTGCTTTACGCATTATTATTTCAGCTGAGTTACTTTATGTCTGTCAACACTGGTGACCTTACCTTTTAAGGTGAAAAGGTATCTTTGATTTAAGTGTTGCTTTTTGCAGAAACATTAATGAGACAAAGACAAAAAGAATTAATGCCTTGACAAGATACAGAATTATGGAGAAAATGACAAAGTCTTCTAATGCAAAGCTACAACAAGTCAATTGCCACTTCGGGTAATTCTACAGATCTACCAAACTTATCTCGCGCACTCCATAACATGTTAGAATACTAGAGGGAATGGGATGAAGACACGTGGCAAGTCAGCGCGAGTTCTCTCTAACGAAAGATTAGCATCAAACGATAAAGAATTCAAATTGAAGCTCGAATTTCAATTAAACAGATTGAAATGTATTCACAACGGTGCAATTCTATCTCTTAACGGATCGATTTAAAGAAGCAACGGGTGAATTACTGAGCTGTCAATTTCAGAAGATGCCAAGACAAGTTCAACGGCTACTCTCTCAATCTAACTATAAAAGGAGCAAGAAGGCAAGCGTTAGAACTTGGTGATTACACCTGAATTTCCTAGAAGCAAAAACTCTGTCAATTTATAAGCTTTAAAGGAGTTCAAGCAAGAAAGCATAACTCAGCGAGAATCTACTTAGAACATGAGATAATAGATTAGATCAATCAATTGTAATATTAGATCATTTGTAACTGGATCAACGTTTCTATAAGTTGAATCCAGCTCTTGTTTAGACTCATGAGTTGCTGACAGAAGAGGGTATTCTAGTCAGCGAGTGAGCGATTGCAGTTTGGAGGGTACTTACTGTAATTGGCAAATTTGTGAAAGGCTTCTTCGCCTAGGGTAAAGGAGTTGAGATTAGTGAATTAAAGTCGAGACACTCTCTCGGGACTAGATGTAAGCACAGGTTGTCGAACCAGTATAAAATCTCTGTATTCTTTACTTAATCGCATTTTCCAGTTATTTCACTCAGCCAGCTGACCTCATTCAGCCGAGTCACTATTATCGCGAAAAAGTTTTATAGGTTCTTGAGTGAGTCATTCACCCCCCATCTGACTCAGTGAGTATACGCATAGGGACCAACAAATACTATTATAAAATTTAAATTTTTTCTTCAATAGGCTTATAATCAATCAATCAGCAATATTTTTTTTCCATTTTGGAGCTTATATAGGAATTTCAAAATTTAACCAAAAATTGGAAATGTAGAAATTGAAAGAAATAACACATGTTTAAAATAAAACAATACAACAATACAAAATAAATAATACATAACATCAAATAACAGTTTTGCCAAATTTGACAATGATATATCTAAAATTTGGCTTTCAATTATATTAGATGTCGTTTGAAATTATATTAGATGTTTGTTGCATTATGGTGAAACACCTATACCAATGAAATTGGAGAACAAATATTAATCTTTCTTTGAAAAGAGATGCATATCAATTATTCTTCTCCCTCTTAATTCTCATCCATTTTGCTCGATCTCTCGAAAATTGTGCATTATCTTCATCTATCAATATCGACGGTGTTAGAGTTTCATTTCTTATCTCTACAGGTGTGATAAGAGAATTGACCTCATTTTCTGATATCGAATCCTTCCAAACAAAAATATATAAATAAATAAATAAATAAAAGACCTAATTCAAATAATAGTAGATAGTGAATCATTTGCACTTTTAATATAAATGTTAAAATTACCTTGAAATTTTCATTTGCATCTGGAAATTGGTCAACATCAAAATCTGAATCCTATTGTAAAAAAATTTTAAAGTTAAAATATATATGAACTAAAATGCAACAACGTACTAATTTGAAGTTACAAATGAAATAAAATTAAATTACAGTCAATGAATTTTGAGGGAGAGAAAGATTATATTGTTTCAGAAGTTGTTCATCCTCCGTAAGTTTAACCACATAATACACTTCATCATGTGCAATAATATTGTTGCTCTTAACTGAAAGTTTGAACATACTTTCTCTTCCTATAATGTTCTCTAATTCCATTGGTATAGGTGTTTCACCAAGTGCAACAAACATCTAATATAATTTTAAAAGACAAAAACCAATAAAAGCTATTTAAAATATTATTAATGGAAAAAAAACTAAAATTAATTGGAATTCAAAGAAGATATATTATTGATATGAGAAGACTATGTACCTCTACTGTATCTCTCAATTCATTTGCAGTTTTTCCAATCAGTTGTTGCGCTTCACGGTCCCAAATTAGTAAAGAAATAAACCCTGTGTCATTCATTACATGAACTTGAAGCTTATATCTGTGCAATCAATTTGGAAATGTTATCAACAAACTTAGAAATGTTATTTTTTTGTTACCGTCGCTTAAATACGATCTCGCTATTGCAGTATTACAAAACATAAAAAAGAGTAGAATATTTTTTATTAGTTATGCGATTTTGTTAAACATTTATTGTGATGATTTTTTTAATACTCAATGACAAATAATTTATTAACATACTTTTTCGTCTTACAAAATCATTTTAATAGTAAATAATGAATTTAGTTTATTGCTTTTCTGGAATGGTCCAAATGCGAAGAACACGTACTTTAAGGGTTTATTGCATATTAGTTGGATATATATCACATATTAAATCCGTCTTTAGTTGCACTCTTATTGAGTTGATATCATCCACCGAATTATATTTTTGCTTCAACATAACGATCGCTATACTTTTCTACTATTATCTTGTGATTTTCTGTCAAAATTTGATTAGGAAAAAGGAGTCATACTGATTCTTAAATAAGGAGGAGTAAGTACTGTTACAAAATTCAAATTTTTCTTAAATAAGATTATAACCAACAAAATTAAATAAAATCAAGAACAACAAATTAAATTTTAAATAAATAGATTTAAAAGATATATAAGTTGACCAAATAATTTAAAATATTCCATTATAGGAGTAAGTACCATCATAATATTCAAATTTTTTCTTAAACAGGTTTATAATTTATACTTTTTTGTAGTTATATTGTGATTCTCTATCAAATATTTGATGAATAAAAAACAGTCACGGCAATTCTTAAATATGATTATAATCAACAAATTTAATTAGTTAGTATTTATAGTAAAAGTGAAATGTTAACTATTTTGATAAGTTTTCCTTATATATGTATGTTTGTATATTATTTTAAATGTTAAATAAACATTAAATACTATAACAGTTTTGCAATATAATTTTTATTAGCAATTATGAATTATTTTACGATTTAATTATTGCTTTAAGTAGTTGTACGTTTACTTTTATTTATTTCTATAATAATGCTATTTAAAATTGGCTAATATTCATAATCATCATAATAATACCAAAATATAATTCTGTCGATTATAATCCTATTTAAGAAAAAATTCCATATTTTTAAGCTTTAATATGCAATTAATTAAATACACAGTTTTTTTACAGATATGATATATAATTTATTCTTAAATAGGTTTATAATTTAGAAATAATATGACTCTATAAGAATTAATGTGACTCATTTTTCATTATCAAATATTTTATTATTATTATTATTATTATTATTATTATTGTTGTTGTTGTTGTTGTTATTTTAATTTTATAATCAACATAATTATATTTTGGTATTGTTATGATTAGTATAAATATTAACCAATTTTAAATACCTGTCAAATATTTTATTATTACAATTGTTGTTGTTATTATTATTTTAATTTTATTTCAATTTTATATTTTGGTATTGTTATGATTAATATGAATATTAACCAATTTTAAATACTCATCAAATATTTTATTATTACTATTGTTGTTGTTGTTATTTGAATTTTATACTTTGATTTTGTTATGATTAGTATGAATATTAATAAATTTTAAATACTCATCAAATATTTTATTATTACTATTGTTATTGTTGTTGTTGTTATTATTATTATTATTATTATTTTAATTTTATTTCAATTTTATATTTTGGTATTATTATGATTAGTATGAATATTAACCAATTTTAAATACCATTATTATAGTAATATAAATTAGAAGGTAATAAAATAAAATAAATTGAATAATAAAATTGAAATATTTTTTTTGAAAGGAATAGGGGTAAAGAAGTCATTTAGGACTTCTTTACTTTTATATATTATATATTATAGAGATTAGTATGAATATTAACCAATTTTAAATACCATTATTATAGTAATATAAATTAAAATAATATGGTAATAAAATAAAATAAATTTAATAATAAAAGTGAAATATTTCTTTTGAAATGTATAGGGGTAAAGAAGTCATTTAGGACTTCCTTTCTTTTATATATTATATAGGTTTGTAATTTTACACGATGCATTGTTAGTTACCTGAATTTGTCCTTAAAAATTCATTATCTCCCTGAACTTTCAAAAAATGTATCACTTTTCTCTCTGAACGTCATACGTCAGTATCTAACTGGAGAGAGAAAATCTAAAATATGAGATCTTTGAAATATCAAACTAACCAAAAGCTGACATGTGATATTTAAGGAGTAAAGTGGTGCATTTTTTAAAAGTTGATGGAGCTGCAATATCACTTTAAAAGTTTAGGAAGACAAAAAATTTTTGAGATAAATTCATGTATCTAATGATGTATTAGGACTTGAAATTTTAATTAGAAGGCTTTTTTTTAGCACATTATATTTGGCATTTGTGTAAATATTTAAACTCACCAGACTAATATGCGAACGTAGGCAGGAAAGGTTTAGTGGTTGAGCGTTAAATATATGATCCTATAGGTTACAGATTTGAGTCCACATACGGGTGGGATGAGACGTAGTTTTTCTTTGTTATTTTATAAGACCAATGAGACAAAAAAAAATTGAAAAAAAACTCACCCGACTAATATATATTCTGTGACTGGGAGCCGATGAATTCTATGATAAAACAACTCCGTCATATGGGTAAGAAAGGATAGAAGAAAATCACTAAATAAAAATTAGTACTCAAATTTGAATCAAACGAGATGTCACACTTAAAATACATATGACTAATTTGGAACTAATTTATTGAATAACAACATCAACGATGCACTACCACGAATCGAGCAAGTTCAAGTTGTTGTAACATAAGGTATATAAATATACATAGAGGGTGTTTTTTAAAGTTTATAGTCAGATTATAAGTTAGTTTTAATTTTTAAGCTTTTAAATTAAATACTTCTGAAAGCATATTTTTTTAACTTATAAGAGACTTTTAAACTAAAAAAAAAATCTTCAAATTATAACTTTTTAAAAATCAGCTTATAATCTAGCTTTAATTTTAAAATTAAAGCTACGAGAAACACCCCTAATGAGATGAAGTTTGATTTTGTTGAAAGACGTAATGGATTTAATCCCATTAATCATATTTCTAATTATCACAAGCTCCACTTTCAACGTTATTTTCCAATAAAATACAAGTTTTATGCACAAAACAAAAAAATCAATTGCAATGCCTAGTCATTATATGCACATATATATCACTAACATTTAACAATAACCAAAAACCCACCAACTTGTAATATTTTATTTACAGAGATTCCAACTTTACTATATATACAGCTCGCCCTTACCTTATGCTATATACAAAGGAGCCTAGCTACAAAGCTGAATTATAGGCAGTTTACTCTGACGCACATATTCAGGCTCCTTTAAATATCCACCTCTACAATACCCAAATTCCAAAAACAAGAAATGGAGAAAAGAAGAGGGAGAAACACAATGATAATAGTTATAATGGTGTTGAGTATGGTAATAGGGCAGTGCTATTGTTCAACATTCAGTGATTGTTACAAAGGTTGTTTTCTTATATGTGTAATAACACCTGGTAGCTCTATCTTTGGTTGTGGGGGTAAATGCCTGAAAGACTGCTTTTTGCCTGATTATCCTGCTAATTCTTTACATGATGATCATAATAATGAGCATCTTTATCATTTTTTCTGCAACTATGGCTGTGCTTCCTCTTTGTGTACTCGTTTCAGCTCCAAAACTGATCCCGGTACGTTGAAATATTCTATTAATAAATAATGTCAGATCATTTAAATTTTGTATATACAAAAATCTTTACTGTGTTAATAATTCTAAATTCTGTCAAATAGAATTTTGATGAAATTGCAGTTTGAAATGGGTATTTTGCGGATTTGGTGTTTAGGAGAAGAGAAAGTGGAAAAATGTGTGGATTCTTGCTCAGTCAGATGCACCAAGAATTACAGGACATAGAGGCTACAACTGAATGAACTCACGTTATATTTAGCATTTCTGGTGTCCATTTTTCGTTTTGATTTTGGGTTTTTTCTCCTTTTTTGTTACATAGCTACAAATTGGTGTGTTTAATTGTGTGTGGTTTGTTATTTGTTACAATTGAATGGAGAAAGCTTGTAGAATCTGGAGCTGTACTTGAAATTTGGGTTATATTACTCGTTTGTTTAGCGAAATTGTTATTTCATAGAATAGAAAAAAATGAACGAAAAAGATAACAAATATAGTAAAGTCTTCATCAGAGAAGGAAATAAATTTTTTTTGTTATTATAGGAATCATGAAATAGCAGTTACTTTTTAAAATTAAGTAATAACTATTCCATCAATCCAATAATAATTAGAAAAATTATTCTCTCGAGAGTCATGTATTTAATATTTTTCATTAATTTTTCTTATATTCTATAAAATAAAAATTTCGATAAACATACAGTATCAAAGCATGACATAATTTTGAAAAATAGAAGATTATTACTGAGTAGTGGCAATTTTACACGTAATTTAGTTTAATTGGAAGTATTTTTCAGTTTCAAGTGCGCTGGATTTTTAATGTTTGACTATGAATATGATTAAAATAAAGAGTCACGGGTTGGGATAAAATGGTAAAGTTGTCTTGTAGTTTGTTTGGCGTCACTGGCATTTAGCACTTATGGGTTAAAGGGGACCACAACCCACCAACTAGCATTTAGATTTCTTCAAATCCAGTGGCTCAGATTTATATTTTCAAACTGGAAATAGTTTTATTTCAGTGGAAACAGTGTTTTAAAAAGCGGTGGTAGTCGGCCGGCTGAGTGTTTTCGACGTCTGAGTTGGGTCTAAATGGATTTAGACGAATTTATATTTTTTATTTTAAATATTTATTATTATATAAAAAATTATAATATAATAAAATATTAAATAATATAATTAAATTAATTTTGACATAACAAAAGTTTGATGTTTTAAAATTTTTCGTTTAGACCGGTTTTTAAAACATTAGCCCATCTAAAACCGTCTAAATATAAAAATTGCCTAAAATCGCCCGATTATAAAAAATTACGACAGTATTTTAAAAAATCTCACCTAAACCGTCGCTTAATCCAATTTTTAAAACCAATCATATCACTGTTAAATATAATTAATTGTTAATTGTGAGTTGTAAACTGAAATACGAACAAGAAAAATGTATATATATATATATATATATATATATATATATATATATATGCTAGTGCCACAGTGGATAGTGGATATTGATAGATAATCTGTAGCTAGAAAGTTGGCACTCACAATGAAGCAGCAGAGACAAAATGATAACACACATGAACAGAGTGGGCTCCTCAATCCACAATACCACCAAAATGACCAATTGCTCTACTTTTATTTCTCCTATTACAAAACTGCTTTTGAAAACTGTTTTTCATTTGTGCCGGAGATTCTGATTCTGTCCTATGAAGCACCAGAACGCTTCAACCACCCCATTTCTCAGTTTTGGAAACGTTTCGAAAACCAAAACGGCCGGAAACTGCTCCGAGACGTTTTTCGGGCCGTTTCTATAAATACTGAAAATTAGAAACGCGTTTTCCCTGTTTCAGGAAACCGTAACCATCAACCAAACCTGTTTTTTTTCAGATTTCGACGCCTTCTAATCTGATATTTTTCGTTTCAATTTCTTTCCTATTCCATCTCTTCTTCCATCTCTCCCTATTCTGGTCAATTTCTTCTTCCATATTTCCATTATATATAGAAAGCAAAATCAGAGATTTTGAGAGA
This sequence comes from Euphorbia pulcherrima, assembly GCA_947683365.1. NCBI lineage: Eukaryota > Viridiplantae > Streptophyta > Magnoliopsida > Malpighiales > Euphorbiaceae > Euphorbia > Euphorbia pulcherrima. Next base: position 16,262,845 of record CANTUS010000016.1, read on the forward strand.
GTAGAGATTAGAAGAAAAATTGCAGCAGAGTACATACCGCAGTGTCTTTGTTTGATTTTGAACAGGCAGGTATTATTTGATTAATTGGTTCTGATTTCTTCTAACTTCTTGATTTAGTTTGAGCTTTCGATTGATTCTCAAGATGCGGTTTCTGTGCTCTGTTCTTGACATCCATCTGCTTTTTGTATTTATTAATTTCGAACTCTCTCTTCAATTAAAAGAAGGGAAATAAGAAGTTAATTAATAAAACTTTTATTCTTTTCAAAAAGTAATTCTGTAATTGAAGTGTCTTTATAGTTGTAGTCCACCTGTACAATATGTTCACTTGCTAATTGAATTGATATAAACTAATATAATCCGCACAAGCCTACTCTTCAATGCAGTTCCATAAACTTAAATTAAATTTTTGTCCTTATATGTTATGTTTTTAATGTTTACTTGTTCTGAATTGGTTATTACTTATTATTTATAGTATATTTGTTTTATATTAATAAATTTATTTTAGGTGTATGAAAATTTTTTAATTTTTTATATTTATAAATATACCCCTATATTTTTATTATTTATGCGTTTCCCATGATTTCTGAAACTCTATTTTTCATAAATGTCATTTTCGCGTTTCCGTTTCCGTGCTACATAAATTATGTCACATCAGAAATAAAATGCATATTTTATAAGTTTAAGTGGTATAAATTGAAGATTAAGTCAATTTGATTTGTATGAACCATTCACACATTTTCTACAATCTACTTATTTTCGGGGAGTATATATGAGAATCTACTTTTTTCCAAGAATATATATGGGAGAGTGGTGCTCGAACCTCACTTCAGCTGACGGAAAAATGAAAACTCTTCATAGATTTAAGGTATAGATTCACCATCTATTTTAACCGAAAAAGAATGAGAATAGAAGAGAACTGAAACTAGTACCATACATGGAATTATAGCTCCACCACTGCTCTAAACACTGTTTTCAAAAATTGAAGATATAAATCAAGAAATTGAATTTCAATTATTCGTGAAAACATATCAATTAGTCCTCGTAAGTGTAGTGTTGTTTTCATCGAGTGCCCATTTGACAATAATCTAATACCTTGTTACATCTTTTACATCAAGAGGGATTAACAAAATAATAGCATTTACTTTACTATATAATTCAGCGGTGGTGGTATAACTCATTGTCTATTTGGTCCCTCTATTATTTATGTTATTCATTTGATCCATGTAATATGTAATTTGTTACTTTTTGAACCATTTGCGATGCAACCATTACTCATTAAGTCCCTATAATAAGATTGTACATCACAGTGACAAAATAGGTAACATGTATATCAGAGAGACCAAGCTGATAAATGGATTTATAATGAGTTATGCTATATGCCGCCTAAGAATTACTTCATACCGCCTGCATATACACACCCTATAGACAATTTTGCCCTTCTCATAATTTCCAATACTTTCTCTCTCTACTTCTCAACTTCTCTCAGTTCTTTTCCTCTCTTCCTAGTTCTTTCTTTATTCAATTTCTAGGGTTAAATCCAAATTGCCATCTACATTCTAAGATTTGCCGATGCACGATTGTGAGTCTATGTCTTAGTTTTATCTCACTCGGATCTACTGGAATTATTGTATTTACTTATGCTTTCGTTTCTTTTTGTCCCTCTCAGCTGATTCCATCTTTGCTTTCAAAACACAGTCAAATCCCTCTCAAAGCTCCATTCTTAAATCTGCTTAGATTAATGGGTTTATTCAAGTTAGTATGTTTTCTTCTTGCTATCAATTTATTTGCCCCAAAATCATTTTCTTCCCTCACCACAAAAGAACTAGCTCAAATCCCAATCGATTTCCCTGAGTTTGCAAAGAAACCAGAGATTACAGATTACATGGTTAAAATCAGAAGAAAAATCCACGAAAACCCTGAACTTGGGTTTGCGGAATTTGAAACTAGTAAGCTTATTAGAGTTGAGCTTGACCATTTAGGTATCCCTTATAAGCACCCTGTTGCAGTACCTAGCGTTGTTGGCTATATTGGGACTAGGTCAGCCCCCTTTTGTTGCAATTAGAGCTGATATGGATGCCCTAGCAATGGAGGTATGCTTGAATTTTCCAAATTTTTTTCTAATTGATTAAGTAAACGTCGGAACCTTGATTAATCCGGTGGGTTGAAGTTTCATTTACATCATGTCTTATATAAAATGTTTCCATATATGATTTTGATGTATTTGGCCTTGTTTTGTACAAAATGTTTGTTTTCATCATCGTAAGACTTTCTTGTCACATTATTTATTACAACTTGTGCCTGTGGTTGCGCTCAGGAATCTCTCTTGTTGTTTTGAAATTTCTTTGCAAATTTTCCTATTGTCATGGAATCATATCATATCATGTATGTTGTTTCTATTCCATTGATAATTTTTTTCATTGATGTCTAATTAAGGGTGTGTTTGGAAATATCAATTTTGAGAGAATTCAATACAATTGAATTCATTTTGTCAAATTCCCTTATTTGGAACAAAAAAAATATCAATAGAATACAAATCATGAAACATTTGAATTCTTGTGTATGTATGGAATAGAAATCTTGCCAAAAGTTGCATGATTTCGATAGAATTCATTTGAGCTAAGCTTTTGGATATTATTTTTACCATATTATCCTTCACATGAGTGAACGACATGTGGCATAAACTATCAAAATTTCAAAAAAAATCATGACAACTTTTTTTAAGTACCTATAGTTTTAGTTCAACCAAAATGACCATCTTCTACAATGGATTTCAAAAAAACCTTGACAAAATTCATTAAAGTCCCTATAACTTTTATTATATAAAGAAAATAAATTTGGTGCAGGAAATTTTTAGAAAATGTTTATGTATGGGAGCAAAAATTTGAAAATACGTTTCGGGGTCCGCTTTCGTAAAAAATCAAAAAATTCCAAAAAATTATGAAATATTCGAAAAATAAATTTGGTGTAAGAATTTTTTAAAAAATGTTTATGGAAGGGGCCGAAAATGTTAAAATACATTCCGAGGCCCAGTTTCATAAAAATTGAAAAATCCCAAAAAATTATGATTAATCTGAAAAATAAAGAAAATAAATTTGGTGCGAGAATTTTTCAGAAAATGTTTTTGGAATGGCTCGAAAATGTGAAAATACGTTTCGGGGTCCAGTTTCGTAAAAAACTGAAAATCCCAAAAAATTATGAAATGTCTGAAAAATTTAAAAAAAATAAATTTGGTGCAAGAATCTTTCGGAAAATGTTTCTGAAAGGGCCAAAAAATGTGAAAATAGGTTTTGGGGCCCGTTTTCGTAAAAAATCGAAAAATCACAAAAAATTATGTATTGTCCGAAAATAAATAAAATAAATTTTGTGCAAGAATTTTTCAGAAAATATTTCTGGAAGGACCCGAAAATGTGAAAATATATTTTGGGGTCCGATTTCATAAAAAATTGAAAAATCCCAAAAAATTATGAAATATCCGGAAAATAAATAAAATAAATTTGGTGCAAGAATTTCTCAGAAAATGTTTCTAGAATGGCCCAAAAATGTGAAAATACGTTTCGAGGCTCGGTTTCATAAAAAATCGAAAAATCCAAAAAAATTGTGAAATATCCAAAAAATAAAGAAATAATTTTGGTTCAAATAATTTTTCAGAAAATGTTTCTAGAAGGGCCTGAAAATGTGAAAATACGTTTCGAGGCCCGGTTTGTATAAAATTGAAAAATTCCAAAAAATTATGTAATATCCAGAAAATAAAGAAAATAAATTCGGTGCAATAATTTTTCAGAAAATGTTTATGGAAGGGCCAAAAAATGTGAAAATACGTTTTGGGGCTCGAATTTGTACAAAATAAAAAAACTCCCAAAAAATTATGAAATATCCGGAAAATAAAGAAAATAAATTTGGTGTAAGAATTTTTTAGAAAATGTGAACTTTCCAAACACATCCTAAAGGAGGACGAGGGTCATTTTGTAATTAAAAAAGTATTTAGGGCTTTTTTTATGACTTTTTTTATAAATTATTGAATTTATTTAAGTTTTTACTCAATTAGAGGTCAACTACGCGCCCCCTTGATCAAAGTATGATACCTCAGTTGCCACGTAGGACTAAGATAGCACGGAGGTTCGCTTTTTGCAAGTTTAGGTACTTCGGAGGTCCACTTGAAAGTTGAGGGCATCGAAAGTAAAAATGCTCAACTTGGAGGTATTAAAGAGCATTTAGGCTTTAATTAAACATTTAAGAACACTTGTTGTAGACCAACAAGGTGTAGCTCAGTTAGCTAAGCAGACTGATTAAGTTGGAGGAGAACAAGGTTCAAATACCACTAAATACACTTGTTGGTAGGGGTGATGAGCCTTAACTGTTACGAAGCCACGAACAAGATTATCTCAATGAAGATACTTGTATATATTACCCAAAAAAAGAACACTGGTTGTAGAAGAAGGACAATTTTGCAAACAAGTTAGAAAAAGTTCTTTGAAAATCAATTGAATTCCTTTATGTACAAGAAGTTTCCAAATAAAGAATTTAAAGTGAAAAAATGAATTCAATTAAATTCTATCAAAGAATTCAATTCAATTTTTTTCATTCCCTCAAAGAATTGATTCCAAACACACTCTAATTCTAGTAGGTGTCAGGTATATATACTAAAATAGAAATTAGTCAAATTCCATAATTTGGAAGGTTTTAATGAAACAATTTAAGTAGGAAGATTATGCTCTATTATTTGTTTAAATATTGTAGAAATTTAGTAATGATGTGATGAAAATATAATTTAGAGCAGGCTATTTGAATTGCTCTGTCATAAACCCGGGTTGCTGGTATTTGAATTCTAAATGACTTGAGCATATGCGAAAGTTGAGTATCTTTATGCCTCGCCATACTATAGGCAAGGTTGTGTCCTTGAGGCATGTGCCTAGGGTGCGAGCTTCGTGTGCCTTAGGCACGCCTCAGGAGCACTTTTATTTTTTAATGTATTAACTTATTTTAAAATGTGTTTTCCATCTATTTTTAAGAGTTATAATGATAATTAAAGGCTAGATTTTTTTAATTCAATTTCTATTGAGGCTTGATGAATTCAAGGCTAATATGTAAATTGTATATACATATGTACATCTAACAAATTTCGTAGTTCTTGTCCTTTGATTTTCATGATGATAGAGACATAATTAGGAGATATGGTATTTGTTTGTCTATGTCTTAGGAATCCTTTTGCAAATTTTAGGGATTTTAGAATAGGTAGGTTTTGCTTTGTGAATTTCAGAATCCAAACTACTCAGAGCTGTAAAGTCACTGCAACACAGTGAGATTCAAATTGATGTTGTGATTGTTATACTGAATGAAAAATTCTAATTTTTGGATATGATATTCTCTTGTATGTCTAGTTTAAGTAGGAAAAAGAATCAGGTCGATTCATGTTTTGTAAAGAGAGTTATGGTCGTTTTACTAAGATGTTGTTGAGCCAATTTCTTGAATCAATACTTATTTCTTAACCATCGATATCAATGTTTTGTTATTTGTCTTTCAAGTAAGTTTGTACTAATATGCCATAATTGTTAGATCTTAACCCAATGTTCTTAGTTATATTTAATTATTTATATATTTTTGGCTAATGTAATCATAGTAGCGTCCTTCAATCCAAATATTATATCTGTTCATCTAATATATATTTTTTATTAAACATTTTGACAGAATCCTGCAAGAGATTTTGCACTTGCAAATCTGCAAGAAGCGATTTTGCAAGAGATAAAGTGACATTAAGTATGTCGACATTCAAATTGGTATTAAGTCCATTCCGATTCTAGCTAATGGACCCTAATTCATTATATTTTCACAACAATGAGTGAAAAATAGTTAATTAAGTATGCTACATTGCAATTTTGGGTTTTAGGATCAAATCTGAATGAGTTTAATGCATGTTCGAATGTAGGTGTTGTACTTAATGCTACTTAATTTGACTTATGGTTTTTTTAAAAATTCTTCCCAAATGGACCCTAATTTGTTATATTTTCACATTAGTGAAAATTAGTTAATAAAACATGCTACATTGTAATTTCGTGTTTGTAGGCTCGAATCCAAATGAATTTAAGACCTATTTGAATGTAGCCATACTTAATGACACTTAATCCGACGTATGGGTTTTTTTTAATTCTTTGCAAATGAACCCTAATTTATTTTATTCTTACATCAATGAGTGAAAAATAGTTGATAAAGTATGCTACATTGTAATTTTGGGTTTGTAGCCTCAAATTCGAATGAATTTAAGGTCTATTTGAATGTAGGCGTACTTAATATCACTTAATCTCACTTATGACTTTTTTAAAATCTTTGCAAATGGACTCTAATTTGTTTTATTTTTACATCAATGAGTGAAAAATAGTTAATAAAGTATGCTAAATTGCAATTTTGGGTTTGTAGGCTCGAATCCGAATGAATTTAAGACCTATTTGAATGTACGTGTACTTAATGTCACTTAATCCGACTTTTTGGTTTTTTAAATTCTATCCAAATGAACACTAATTCGTTTTATTTTCACACAGTGAGTGAAAAATATAAATTAAGTAAGCTACATTGCAATTTAGGGCTTGTGGGATCGAATATGAATGAATTTAATACTAATTTGAATGTAGGCGTAGTTAAGGTCACTTAATCCGACTTATAGGAATTTTTTAAAATATCTGCAAATTGACCATAATTTGCATTATTTTTACATAAATGAGTGAAATATAGTTAATTAAACTAGCTACTTTGTAATTTCAGGTTTTAGGCTCGAATCCGAATGAATTTAATGGTCATTAGAATGTGGGCGTACTTAATCACTAAATTCCACTTATGGTTTTTTTAAAATTCTTTGCAAATGGACCCTGATTATTTTCACATCAATGAGTAAAAAATAGTTAATTAAGTAGGATAAATTGCAATTTAGGGTTTGTGCGATGGAATACGAATGAATTTAATACCAATTTGAATGTAGACGTACTTAAGGTCACTTAATCCGACTTATTGGGTTTTTTTGTAAATTCTTTGCAAATGGACCCTAATTTATTTTATTTTCATATCAATGAGTGAAAATTTATTAATTAAGTTTGCTACATTGTTAATTCGTACTTAATGTCACTTAATCTCACTTGTGATTTTTTTAAATTTTTTTGCAAATAGACTCTAATTCATTTTATTTTAACATTAATGTGAGCACAGGATTTTGCAGTCCCTCTTGCGACACGATGATGACGTGTATCCGATTTTAATGCCTTAAAATAAAAGTTCTCTTTAGAATTTTTATTACCAAAATAATATTCCTCGCGAATTTTATACTAGGTAGAATCCAGTTCGGCGTGGCCGATATGGCGACCGGTAGGAGCTTGAACCGATGATTTGCACCCAAATAATAAATACCCATTAAAATATTATTAAAAATAAAAAAGATGCCTTTCCACCCATTATTAAACCATTTTGACGACTTTTTAGGCTCCTAGGCCCGCTGCCTGTCGGTATGCTGGAGGCTGATGTCACCAACGGCATCAGCCATGCCGCCGGCGATATCACCATGTCGCCGGCGGCATCAGCAGCATGGCCCGAAATGGGTCCCTACACAGACAGCCTTTCGGTCACTTTCGACGGAATTGGTCAAAAAGGCCTCGAAAAACACCCCATTTCACCTATAAAAGCACACCTTGAGCTGCAATTTAAGGAGGAGGAACCATCTAATGTTAGAATTTTAAGGTTAGAAGGAGAAAATAGATTTTAGTAAAATAAGAATTAGAGAAGGCAGAAAAAAAGGAGTCCGATCCATTTTTCCTGGTTTTTCTTCTTTAAATTCTCTGATTATGAGCTTAAAATCAGTAAATCCTATAGTTAAAAATCAACTTAATTGGATTTAGAAATCCGAAACAATCGAATTCACTACTAAATCATCGTAACAAGCTCTCCGGAGGCATTTCTTTTCCGTTCACGAAGAGGTGGATTCACGGCCTTGAGGTAAAAATCCTGAGTCTCATAGCTCTTTGGCATTAATATTACTGATTTGTGTTAATTTTTGTTAATTTATATTCATTTTCAGGTTTTCGGTCATTTTTTTTACTATTATCCCTGCTGCTGCGAGGAATTAAAGTCGCCGGAGACATGTGATGGCACCGGTGGTATCAGTCATGACGCCAGAGACATCACTGATACCGTCGGTGGCATCATATTCCCCAGAGACCTCATTTTCTTATGGGACCCTTTCTTTATGGTACCCAGAAAGCCTTGTAGTCTGTCTGCATGCTGATGTCGCCAATAACATAATTGATGTTGCTGGCGGCATCAGCCATGTCGCCAGTGACAACAACCATGTCGCCGCGGTATCAGTTTTCTCGTCGACGACATGACTTTCTGGACAGCAGTTTTATGTTTCGTTTGTTCGCAGATTAGTTACTGTCCAAAATTAGGATGTACAGTGTTACAAGGGAGGTCTAAAACCTTTCGAAAATAGACCCCACCACGTGACGTGTGGCATTTTTTATTTATAACCCGGTTAAAGAAAAGATCAAATCTAAAATTTAGTTAAAAACGGAATTCCCACAAACACCGTTTGAATCTCATTTTAGCCATCCAATCAAGCTTTATAATATAGTAAATAAAATATGTCATATCTATGCTAACCATCTCTGCAGGTAGATGTAAATCAGACATTCAGGTATTTTATTTATCGTATAGAAAAATATACAGGATTTGAAAGCTTTGTAATAACTTTATTTTCCGTACTTATTTTTGAATGGCTGTAAATATTTTATTCATCGCTTCAATTGCTTGATAAACGCGAAAACAAAAAAAACTGAAAATATAAATAAATAGGATGGATTAAACCGATTAAGAAAGAATGATGTATCTTAATTTGGCCTAATAAAAAATAGATAACATCATTCTTACTCAGAATCTCTACTTAAGGTATGGTCCAACCACCCGGTGGTAAAATCGTACTAAAAATCTCTCGATTGAGTTGAACCGGGTGGCGACTATTTTAAGTACGAAATTTTGATCTCATATCTTTTGAGCATTAAAATGTGGGAAAACAGTTTCTAATCACATCACACGCATCCCCCGTCACTCCAAAGAGGCCGGCCCACCGGTCTGGCCCCGCTGCCGTCGTCCGCTCACAATCAATGAGTGAAAAATAGTTAATAAAGTTTGCTACATTGTAATTTCGGGTTTGTAGGCTCTCGAATCCGAATGAATTTAAGACCTATTTGAATATAGGCGTACTTAATGTCACTTAATCCGACTTATGAGTTTTTTTAAATTCTTTTCAAATAGACCCTAATTTATTTTATTTTCACATCAGTAAGTGAAAATAGTTAATTAAGTGAGCTACATTGTAATTTCGTGTTTGTGGGATTGAATCTGAATGAATTTAATACTAATTTGAATGCTGTACTTAATTTCACTTAATCCTACTTACGGTTTTTTTTTAATTCTTTGTAAATAGACCATAATTTATTTTATTTTTACATCAATGATTGAAAATTAGTTAATAAAGTATGATACATTGTAATTTCGGGTTTGTAGGCTCGAATCTGAATGAATTTAAGATCTATTTGAATGCAGGCGTACTTACTGTCACTTAATCCGACTTATGAGTTTTTTTTAAATTCTTTGCAAAAAAGACTCTAATTCGTTTTATTTTAACATCAATGAGTGAAAAATGATTAATAAAATATTCTACATTGTAATTTGGGTTTGTATGCTCAAATCCGCATGAATTCAATACCTATTCGGATGTAGGCTTACTCATTGTCACTTAATCTAACTTATAGTTTTTTTAAAATTCTTTGCAAATGGACCCTAATTTGTTTTATTTCCACATTAGTTAGTGAAAAATAATTAATTAAGTAAGCTACATTGCAATTTCGGGTTTGTGGGATCGAATTCGAATGAATTTAATACCAATTTGAATGTTGGGGTACCTAATGTCACTTAATCCGATTGACGGGTTTTTTTAAATTATTTGCAAATGGACCCTAATTTATTTTATTTTTACATCAAGGAGTGAAAATTAGTTAACAAAGTATGTTACATTGTAATTTTGGGTTCGTGGGCTCGAATTTGAATGAATTTAAGACATATTTAAATGTAGGCGTACTTAATGTAATTTAATTCCACTTATGATTTTTTTAAAATTCTTTGCAAATAGACTCTAATTCATTTTATTTTAACATCAATGAGTGAAAAATAGTTAATAAAGTATGGTACATTATAATTTCGGGTTTGTAGGCTCGAATCCGAATGAATTTAAGACCTATTTGAATGTAGGCGTACTTAATGTCACTTAAATTTCACTTATAATTTTTTTAAAATTCTTTGCAAATAGACTCCAATTCATTTTATTTTAACATCACTGAGTTAAAAAAAGTTAATAAAGTATGCTACATCGTAATTTCGGGTTTGTAGGCTCGAATCCGAATGAATTTAAGATATTTGAATATAGGCGAACTTAATGTCACTTAATCCGACTTATAGGTTTTTTTAATTCTTTGCAAATGGACTTTAATTCACTGTATTTGCACATCAATGCTTGAAAAATAGTTAATTAAGTATGCTAAATTGTACTTTCGGGTTTGCCCGATCGAATCCGTATGAATTTAATACCAATTTGAATGGATGCGTACTTAATGTTACTTAATCTGACTTGTGGGTTTTTTTAAAATTCTTTGCAAATGCAACTAATTCTTTTTATGTTCACATCAATGAGTGAAAAATAGTTAAACAAGTAAGCTACATTGCAATTTTGGGTTTGTGGGATCGAATACGAATGAATTTGGTGCAAATTGCGTACTTAATGTCACTTAATCTGACTTGTGGATTTTTTTGAAATTCTTTGCAATGGACTCAAATTCGCTTTATTTTCACATCAATGAGTGAAAAATAGTTAATTAAGTATACTAAAATTCAATTTCGGGTTTGCATAATCGAATCTGAATGATTTTAATGCAAATTTGAATGTAGGTGTACTTAATGTTACTTAATCCAAATTTGAAATTTTTAAAAATTCTTTGCAAATGGACTCTAATTCACTTTACTTTCACATCAATGTGTGAAAAATATTTAATTAAATATGTTAAATTACAATTTTGGATTTATACGATCGAATCCGAATGAATTTAATGCAAATTTGAATGTAGGCGTGCTTAATGTCAGTTAATCCAACTTGTAGATTTTATTAATATTCTTTGCAAATGGACTCTAATTCGTTTTATTTTCACATCAATGAGTGAAAAATAGTTAATTAAGTAAGCTAAATTGCAATTTCAGATTTGTGGATCGAATACGAATGAATTTAGTGCAAATTTGAATATAGGCGTACTTAATGTCACTTAATCCGACTTATTTATTTTTTAAAATTCTTTGCAAATGGACTCTAATTCGCTTTAATTTCACATAAATGAGTGAAAAATATTTACTTAAGTATGCTACATTGCAATTTCAGGTTTATACGATTGAATCCGAATGAATTTAATGTAAATTTAAATGTAGGCGTACTTAGTGTCACGTAATTCGACTTATGAATTTTTTTTTAGAATTCTTTGCAAATGGACCCTAATCCATTTTATTTTCACTTCCTTGAGTAAAAAATAGTTAATTAAGTAAGATAATTGCAATTCCAAATTTGTGGGATCAAATACGAATGAATTTAATACTAATTTCAATGTAGGCGTGCTTAAGGTCACTTAATCCAGCTTGTGTGTTTTCTAAACTCTTTGCAAATAGACCATAATTCATTTTATTTTTACGTAAATGAGTGAAATATAGTTAATTAAGCTAGATACTTTGCAATTTTGGATTTGTCGGCTCGAATCTGAATGAATTTAATGTTCATTCGAATCTATGCATACTTAATGTCACTTAATTCCATTTATGGTTTTTTAAAATTCTTTACAAATGGATCTAATTCGTTTTATTGTCACATAAATGAGTGAAAAATAGTTAATTAAGTAGGATACATTATAATTTCGGGCTTGTGAGATCGAATAAGAATGAATTTAATACCAATTTTAATATAGGCGTACTTAAGGTCACTTTATTCGACTTATGGTTTTTTTTTAAATTCTTGCAAATGGACCCTAATTCATTTTATTTTGACATCAATGAATGAATAATAGTTATTAATACCGCTAATTTCTCTCTTATACATATCTATTTTTTTTATTATTGAATATATCATACCCATTTAATTATTTTCAATAAAATTTTATTATATTATGCAAATTTCTTTTTTTCCGGATATGTTTTATACACGGATTTGGATTCTTTAAAGTTTAAACTCTCTAAAGTTGTACATTTCAGTCAATCTCAACCATCCATTGAGTTTAAATGGTCCAGATTCAGTTTTAGTGATTTATGGGGTCCACAGTGCAATAAAATCTGGACCATTAAAACTCAATGGATGGTTGAGATTGACTGAAATGTACAACTTTAGAGAGTCTGAGCTTTAGAGAATCCAAATCCTTTATACACATTTCACATATATTTTTTTGAGTAATACGAGGCATTTTTGTTATTCCATATATATTTAATTCTTCCTAACATAAAAAAAACCTCTATTTATTTCTTTTATCAATATTTTACTAATTTTTCTCCTTTCCGTATCAATTTTTTAAGTAAAATTTTCATATTAATTTTATTCTTCCTAATCTACATCTACTAAATTCTTCCTAATCTAAAAAATCTCTGCTTATATATGGTTATTAATACCGCTAATTTCTCTCTTGTACATATTTATTTTTTATTAATGAATATAAAATACCTATTTAATTATTTTCAATAGAATTTTATTATATTATATAATTTTTTTTTATTTTTTATGTCTTATACATATTACATATATATTTAATTGTTCCTAATATAAAAATCTCTATTTATCTCCTTTATAAATATTTTGCTATCATATCGAATTTTTTAAATGAAATTTTCATATTAATTTTATTCTTCTTAATCTAAATTTAATAAATTCTTCCTAATCTAAAATATCTCTAGTTATTTATAATTATTAGTACCACTAAATTCTCTTTTGTGCGTATCTATTTTTTATTAATTAATGAATATATCATACCCATCTAATTATTTCAAATAGAATTTTATTATATTATTCAAATTTCTTTCTTTTTCCTCGTATGTCTTATACATATTCCACATATATTTTATTCTTACTAATATATAAAATCTTTATTTATTTCTTTTATTAATATTTTACTAATTTATCTCCTTTGCATATCAAATTTTTTAAATGAAAATTTTCATATTAATTTTATTCTTCCTAATCCTAATCTACTAAAATCTTCCTAATCTAAAAAATCTCTATTTATTTATGGCTATTAATACCGCTAATCTCTCTCTTATACATATTTATTTTTTATTAATGAACATAAGATACCTATTTAATTATTTTCACTAGAAGTTTATTATATTATACAAGTTTCTTTTTTTTTTGGATGTCTTATACATATTATATATATATATATATTTAATTCTTCCTAATATAAAAATCTCTATTTATCTCTTTTATCAATATTTTACTATCATATCGAATTTTTTAAATGAAATTTTCATATTAATTTTATTCTTCCTAATCTAAATTTAATAAATTCTTCCTAATCTAAAATATCTCTATTTATTTATAGTTATTAATACCACTAAATTCCCTCTTGTACGTATCTATTTTTTATTAATTAATGAATATATCATACCCATCTAATTATTTCAAATAGAATTTTATTATATTATTCAAATTTCTTTCTTTTTCTTCATATATCTTATACATATTCCATATATATTTAATTCTTCCTAACATATATAATCTTTATTTATTTCTTTTTTAATATTTTACTAATTTATCTCCTTTGCATATCGAATTTTTTACATGAAATTTTCATATTAATTTTATTCTTCCTAATCCTAATCTACTAAATTCTTCCTAATCTAAAAAATCTCTATTTATTTGTGGTTATTAATACCGCTAATTTCTCTCTTGTACGTATCTATTTTTTATTAATTAATGAATATAACATCCCCATCTAATTATTTCCAATAGAATTTTATTATCTTATTCAAATTTCTTTCTTTTTTCCTAATATGTCTTATATATATTCCATATTGTTGGAAATTGACTATAAATGCAAAGAAATTATAACAACAATAAAGAAGGCAGAGAGAAATTGAGAGAAACTTCTATTTCTTATTTCTGAGGTATATAACAAATGAAGAAATTGAATTCCTATTTATAGAGAAATCCAACTGTAAAAACTGTAAATAAGTAAGAAACATATTACATCAAATATTAATGACAAGTAGAAAAGTGAAAAACATATTATATCAAATATTAATGACGTGGATTCCACATCAATTATATAACAGTTGCCTGTATAGTAACAGGCGGCTGATACATCAATTATTCAACACTCCCCTTTTGATGTATCATCTGTCGCGAATGAGACACTGCCTCGTTAAAAACCTTACTAAGGAAAAATCCTATGGGATAAAAACCTCAGTTAAAGGAAAAAAGAGTACAGTGTTTACTCCCCCTGTTCGCAAGTTAACTGGAGATCCTTAAGCCGATGCATTCTAATGCTATAAATCAATTTCTTGAAAGTTGAGGAAGGTAAAGCATTGGTAAACAAATCTGCTAAATTGTTACAAAAGTGGATTTACTGATTTCACCATTCTTTTCTAGATCATGAGTGAAGAAAAATTTTGGTGAAATATTCTTTGTTCTGTCTCCTTTAATATAGCCTTCCTTCAATTAAGCAATACAAGCAGCATTATCTTTATATATTATCTTCGGATCTTCCTTGACCTTAACTTTTCCACATGCTTCTTGGATATGTTTGATTAATTATCTCAACCATACACATTCACGACTTGCTTCGTGAATCACTATTAACTCCGCATGATTTAAGGAAGTAGTTGTTATTGTTTGTTTTATCGATCACCAAGATATAGTTGTTCCTCCATATGTGAATAAATAGCCCGTCTGAGATTGACTTTTGTGTGGGTCGGATAAATAACCCGCATCCGCATATCCAACTAATTTAAGTTTAGACTGATATGAATAAAATAAGCCTAAATTAGTAGCTCCTCGAAGGTAGCGCATTATATGTTTAATTCCAATCCAACGTCATCTTATAGGTGCAGCGCTGTATCTCGATAATAAATTAACAGAGAATGCAATGTCCGATCTTGTGTTATGAGCAAGATACATCAAAGCACCTATTGCGCTTAGATATGGTACTTCAGGACTGAGAACTTTTTCATTATTTTATTTAGGACGAAAAACATCATTTTTCACATCGAGTGATCGTACAACCATTGGGTTACTCAATGGATGTGCTTTGTCCATATTAAATCGTTTCAGGATCTTTTCTGTGTAGTTTGATTGATGCACTAAAATTACTTTTTCAAAGTGCTCAATTTGCAAACCAAGACACAATTTTGTCTTTCCAAGATCTTTCATCTCAAATTCTTTCTTTAAAGAATCAACTGCTTTTAGAATCTCTTCTGGAGTTTCAATAATATTCAAATCATCAACATAAATTAAGATGACAATAAAATTAGATCCTAATTTTCTTATAAAAATACATGGACAAATTGGATCATTTTTATATCCTTCTTTCAATAAATATTCACTAGGACGGTTATACCACATGCGCCCATATGGTTTTAATCCATATAAGGATCTTTATAACGTTATCGAGTACAGTTCTTATTTGCCATATTTTTCTGGCAGCTTTAATCCTTCAGGGATTTTCATATAAATATCATTATCAATCGAACCATAAAGGTAAGCTGTGACAACATCCATCAAGTGCATTTGTAAATTTTCTTGCACTGCAAAACTAATAAGATATCTAAAAGTTATTGCATCCACCTCCGGAGAATATGTCTCCTCATAGTCTATCCCAGGTCTTTGGGAAAAACCTTGTGCAACTAATCTAGCTTTATATCTTATTATTTCATTTTTCTCATTTCCCTTTCTAATAAAAACCCATTTATTACCGACAGGTTTTACGTCCTGTGGTTTTCGAACTACTGGTCCGAATACTTTGCGTTTTTCAAGAGAATTCAGCTCTGCTTGAGTTGCTTCTTTCCATTGTTACCAATCATTTCTACTTTGGCATTCTTCAATAGATGTTGGCTCATGATCCACATTTTCATTTTCAATATTGATCGCAACATTATATCAAAAAATATGGTCTATAACTATTTTATTGCGATTCCATCTTCTTTCAGTATTGATATAATTTATTTGAATTTCTTCATTTTCAATAGCTTCAGGTATTTGCACTTCAGGTGCTTGCACTTCTTCCAGAAGTGTATTTATATTTATATCCTCAATGGGAATATCTTCATTATCAATAACTCTGTTCCTTTTAGAATTTTTATTCTTTGAACCAATAGGTCGTCCATGCTTCAGGCGTGTTAGAGTGTTATCCGTAGGTTGTTCTTCAGGAATCTCAATACGAATTGGCTCATTTACTGCTGGTATATGCAATTTTGTTACTCTTTTAGGATTAGCGAGTGCATCAGGTAATCGATTTGCTAAACGTTGAAGATGGATTATTCTCTGAATTTGAAGTTCAGAATCATTTGATTTAGGATCCATATGAGAAAGTGATGAAGTATTCCATATTATTTTCTTTTCCAAAATTGGGCTCTTGTTCCCTCCCCCTAATTTTGGAAAAGTGCTTTCATCAAAATGACAATCTGCAAATCACAGAGTAAACATATCCCTAGTTAATGGCTCAAGATATTTAATTATTGAAGGGGATTCATAGCCAACATAAATTCCTAATCTCCTTTAAGGACCCATTTTAGTCCTTTGTGGTGGAGCAATAGGCACATATACCGCACAACTAAAAACTCTAAGATGAGAAATACTAGGCTCATGGCCAGAAGCTAATTGTAATGGAGAATCATCATGATAACTTACTGGTCTTAAACGTATAAGAGATGATGCATGTAATATTGCATAACCCCAAACTGTAGTAGGGAGATTTGTTTGCAAAATTAGCGGTCTTGCAATTAATTGCAGACGTTTAATAAATGATTCTACTAGGCCATTTTATGTATGAACATATGCTACAGAATGTTCAGCTTTTATTCCAATCGACATACAATAATCATTAAATGTTTTGGATGTGAATTCCCCAGCATTATCAAGACGAATTGATTTAATAGGATAATCGGGAAACTGTGCCCGTAATCTTATAATTTGAGCAAGTAACCTTGCAAATGCCATATTTTCGTGAAGATAATAAGCATACATGTGACCACCTAGTTGAAGCATCAATTAGAACCATAAAATATCTAAATGGTCCACATGGTGGATGAATTGGTCCATATATATCACATTGTATGCGCTCTAAAAATGCTGGCGATTCTATTCCAACCTTACTTCTGGAAGGTTTTATTATTAATTTTCCTTGCGAACAAGCAATACAAAATAATTCATTATTTTGAAGAAACTTCTAGTTCTTCAATGGATGCCCATGTGAATTTACAATAATTTTTCTTATCATTATAGAACCAGGATGACCAAGTCGATCATGCCAAATTTTATAAGTATCTGAATCTATAAACTTCTGGTTTATAGTTAAATTGGCCTCAATCATATTAATATATGTGTGTAGTATAAGCCACGTGAATGAGTATAAAATTTTTCAAGTATACATTTCTTACTTTAAATTATTTTTGCAATATAAAGACATTCTTTATTATCTTCGCTTACAGTTTCAATATGATATCCATTTCTGCGAATATCTTTAAAACTTAATAAATTTCTATGAGAATTCAGGAAAAATAATGCATTATTTATAATAAGTTTTGTTCCCCTTTGTAATATAATACTAGCTCTTTCGGAGCCTTCAACCATTTTTATTTGTCCCGATATTGTGGTAACAACAGTTTCACCCCTTTTAAGAGTA
Organism: Euphorbia pulcherrima; assembly: GCA_947683365.1. Lineage (NCBI taxonomy): Eukaryota > Viridiplantae > Streptophyta > Magnoliopsida > Malpighiales > Euphorbiaceae > Euphorbia > Euphorbia pulcherrima. The sequence continues at coordinate 16,280,790 of CANTUS010000016.1, forward strand.
TTAAAATATCTTGCCTCTTTGAGAATAGTATGGGTGGTGGCACTATCTACAATACATAAATTTACTTCATTTTCCTTGAAGTCATATAATACCGGAAAAGAATGCATTATTATTTATAAATAAGCATTATAAAAAGCACATTAATCAACAATAACAAAAGCAAACCAATAATAACATAAAAATTATAATATATTAATTAAGCAAAATATATGAAGTAGTTATTCAAATTTTTCCTTTCCATTGGTGCTGGGTGACAGAAAATCATCCAACTTCATATTGGGAATATTAATAGGGTCATTAGTATGGTTATTATCATCCAATATAAAATTGGTTTCTGGTTCCGCACGTTTCTTGAGGGATGCTTGGTATAAGTTTACCAAATGTTTAGCGGTTCGACAAGTTCTTGGCCAATGACCAGTCATACCGCATCTATGGCATTTATTTTCATCATCTTGACTATTATTTCTTTTATCAAATTTTTCAATTTGATTATTCCACTTCTGGTAGTTATTTGTATTTTTCCACTTCGAGTGGAAATTATTATTATTATTATTATTATTATTATTACCATATTTTCACTTTTGGTGGAAATTGTTATTATTATATCCTCTGCCACACCCATTACTACGACCTCTACCTCGACCACGACCATTTCTGCGGCCGCGTCCATTAAAATTATTATGAATTATCGCATTCGCTTCAGGGAATGGATTTGCTCCGGTATGTCGTAATTCATGGTTTTTCAATAGGAGTTGATTTCTCTGTTCTGCTAGGAGAAGAGCAGTAATTAGTTCACTATATTTCTTATAATCTTTTGCTCTATATTGTTCTTGTAATACCATATTATTCAAATGAAAAGTAGAATATGTCTTTTCTAGTGAATCCTCATCAGTTATTTCTTTTCCACATAATCTTAATGTGGATGTAATTTGAAAAAGTTTAGAATTGTATGCACTAACAGATTCAAAATCTTGAAGCCTTAAGTTTATCCATTCATACTGGGCATTTGGTAGAGATATTTTCTTAAGGTATTCAAACCTCTCATTTAATTGTCTCCAAAGATCTGCAGGATTTTTGACAGTCAAATATTCTGATTGAAGTGCTTCATCAAGATGACGGCGGAGAAAAACTAGAGCTATTGCCTTATACTGAGGTGTAATATTATTATTTTCAATAATAGTATTATTAAGACTCATTGATTCTAGATGCAATTCTGCATCCAGCACCCAAGTAGATAAATTTTTTCCTATACATCAGGAGGAGTAAAGTCCAAACTTTTGATATTAGACATATTAAGAATTATAGGTATAATATATATTTATAGAAAATAATATAATTATGCCTTACTTTGGATTTATTTGATAATATCATTGATTGATAGAGCAAGCTCGTGCTAATAACTTGTTGGAAATTGACTATAAATGCACGGAAATTATAACAACAATAAAGACGGCAGAGAGAAATTGAGAGAAACTTTTATTTCTTATTTCTGAGGTATATAACAAATGAATAAATTGAATTCCTATTTATAGAGAAATCCAACAGTAAAAACGGTAAATAAGTAAGAAACATATTACATCAAACATTAATGATAAGTAAAAAAAGTAGAAAACATATTATATCAAATATTAATGACGTTGATCCCACATCAATTATATAAGCCTGTATAGTAGCAGACGGATGATACATCAATTATTCAATACATATTATTTAATTCTTCCTGATATAAAAAATCTCTATTTATTTCTTTTATTAATATTTTATAAATTTATCTCTTTTTCATATCAATTTTTTTAAATAAAATTTCCATATTAATTTCATTCTTCCTAATCTAAATCTACTAAATTCTTCCTAATCTAAAAATCACTAGTTATTTATGGTTATTAATACCGTTAATTGCTCTTCTATACATATCTATTTTTTTGGTAAACGAATATAACATACTCATCTAATTATTTCCAATAGAATTTTATTATATTATTCAAATTTCTTTCTTTTTCGTGATATTTCTTACACATATTCTATATATATTTGATTCTTTTCAATATAAAAATCTCTATTTATTAATATTTTACTAATTTATCTCCTTTCCATATCAATTTTTTAAATGAAATTCCATATTATTTTTATTCTTCCTAATTTGATAATCTTATATTTAATTGCTAGAAACTAAAATGGCTACGATTTCAAAAAAAATTTAAATTTCCCTATCTTTAAGTTATTTATTTATGAAAAAAATTAAAAAATATTTCCCATATAGCTGCCGGATGGAAAAAGGGCTAGCCAATGGCATGAACATATTTTCCAAACGGGCCAAGCCACTGGCCGGCCGTTTTCAAAGCTGCCTACACGCCATTTGACGACCGTTTTCCAGGCCGGCGAAGCGCCATTTCTGGGTCGGCATCGCGCCATAGGACGGTAGTTTTTCAGACCGGCATCACGCCATTGGACAGCTGTTTTCATGGCCGGTTTTTTTGACCGCTAAAGAAATCATCGTCGAAAGATTCAGCGACCACATCATGCATATCAAAGTCATCATCGGAATCCACATTTAGAGAATCAAAATCAAACACAAACAAGACCTTAAATAGAACGAATCGCAGGATTAGATAGAGGAGGAGGAATTAGATAAAATTATGAAAATTTTGAAATGAAAAATCATTTGGGCTTCTGACTGAGCAAGAGACCAACAAACGAGGAGATTTCGTTGACCGGTAAATGAGGAGATTCTGATGAGCGAGGAGATTTGAACTCGGAAATAAGCTAGGTTGAAGGCTTGAAGATGAGATTTTAGAGAGAAGTTAGAGAAGCTTGGGAGAAGGAGAAAGTCAGAGAGAGAAATTAAAATTATAAGAGGAGCAAAATTATTAACAAGGGTATATGCAGGCGGCCTGAGGCGGTATAAAGCACGTGACTTTATAATTCAGCATAGTAAAGAAAATGCTATTATATATTACACTAAATAATTCAGCATACCAGATATAATCATCAACAATAATAATAAGACCAAGCAACATATGCACTTTGAGTTAATTTATATCTCAAGTTTCAGAGGGAAGTACTATAAATTTGTCTCAACATTCCCGGTCTCTCTAAGCTGCACATTCTGCAGTTCAAACTCAACTTAAAACTGACAACATTTCCCTCGTTCATTTAAACAACGAAAAATAAATTCCGACTTCATTAAGACAACTCAGTTACAATAGGGTCAACAATTACCTCGATTTTTCACTCTTCAGAAGCCTTCGGCAAATTCTCCGGGGTCTTCAAAGCTGTAACTGTACTTGATTTATCTTTATGAGCAATTACAGCAGCTCGAAACTCTTCAACAATAGCACCATCCTTGAATTTTAGGGCAAACGTCGATAAACCGTCTCTACTTTCACTAACACTATTGATACACGCAAAAGTGATGCCTCTCTTATCCATATTTGTAAGCTTCATATCAGGATAAAGCCTTGCATTCAAAATCAACCTGTAATTACCCCTAGATCTCATTAAAAGCCTCGCTTTTTCCGCCCCATCAGTAGATACATTCACTTTGAGCTCCCCTTTTCCCCGCTCCTTCCAAGCGCCGTTATTATACTCGAAAAGCACAGAATCAGCTGCGAAAACCGCTTCCTCGTTTTCCTCGCCAGTCTCGATTGGAACCTCTTGCATAGATGGAAAAACGGGTCCCTCGTTCTTCGAGACTATAGATGGACCGGTTGTGTTGAAAATCGCTGCGCTACTACTACCATTAGTGGAAAGACCAAAACCAAACGATGGCTGCTCGTTTTTTGTTGAACCCAAGCCGAAAGAGAAGGTAGCAGTGGAAAATCCAGTCCCAGCAAGTCCAGTGAAAGCATTTCGGGTACTCGAAAGCTGTTGGAATGAACTCAAACGATTTGTTTCGCCACTAGGATCTACTTCTTCTGCTTTTTTAATCTCGGCCACCTCACTATCCACACTTTTTTCATTCTCGGTTTTTTTATCGCCTAAAGGTTTTTCATTAACAGTCTTTGATTCAGCTGCCTCAGCACCTGAATTATCATTCTGGTTATCCTCGTTAACCTCCTTCTCGACAGTAGTTTCAGCTACTAGTTTTTCAACAATCTCATCTTTACCATTTTCAGCTTTTTCACAACAATCGGTTTTTTTGTCTTCTAGTGGTTTCTCGGTAGGAGTGACTACTTCAGTTGGTTCGGCTGGAGTGACTAAGCGAATTCCGGCAAATGGGTTAGATGAAGGGGCTGTTGTTGAGGATTGGTTGCGGCGAACTTTAACGATTCGCCTACTTGCTAGGACCTCATCACTGGCCTTCTTGAAAGTTCCTGTCTCTTCTAGAGAATCTCCTTCATCATCGAGGCCAGGATTGTCTTTCGTGATTTCTCGTCCTGCAGCTCTCTTCTTTGAGGGTGGGAGTATATTCTCTGCATCCCCCATTACTCGACTAAGCCAAAAACAAAAAGAATTTACTATAAAACTTGTCCGGGAGAATATGTTATCTGCATATCCAAATAAATGAAATGTAAAATTATTTTCATCATACTGATGCAGAATTCAACCGTACCATCTCACTAAAAAGACATACTACAAGAAAAATTACAAGACAATGATCCTTCATAAATAGATTCAACATGGTCTCTAGAATTAATTTCTACAATATATAGTATTCTCCTACAAAATATTTCCATTACCGTGTCGTGTAAATTATTTTATAAGCAGCAAATTATTCCAAGTAAAATCAAAATCAAAAGCATAAACACTTCAAAACCAAAACTTGACTTGGTACTCGCACAAACCAACAAAACAAAATGCAGTAGAGTACATTCTAGAAAATAGTAGAAATAAAAGCACAAAATCTCGTCAAAGCATGGGTCGACCAAAATCTTCAAACTAGTACCAACAGCTGTTGAAATTGTCTCCAGAAGCTAATATTTGAAAGTGTCAAAGATTAGATATATTTGAAAATAATGTGTTAGGATTGGATTTGATTTTAAGTTGATATGATTAGATTTAATATTTGAATTTATATATTATTCATTATATCATGTAAGCCTATAAATAGGCAATCATATTTCATTATAAAAATGTGCTCAAAAGTGTCATATGCTTCTGTGTGCCAGGATACTGCATTTGCACTACTGCTTTAACCATAACCTATATTCATATTCTACAACAATAGCTCTCATAGACTCACTCATACACATAATAACTTCTAAAAAATTTATGGGTTGTGGGTACTAAATTTATCTGCAATAGGAAACCCATAAATGAGTAAAACATGGGCCAACTTGAAGAACAATGGGAGTTCTTGAAACGGCTAACCATCACTTTCAAAAACAGATGGAAGAAAAGAGAAAGATTAGGGGCAAACACCATATGTAACTCTAAGAAGGCAGAGAGAACCAGCCGGTACTACAAGGAACAGCAATGGAATAAGTAAAGCAATCCCACAACAACTAATAAAAGGAAGTGGGATAAGCAGGAAATCATCTGAAAAGAACAAAAAGGAAAATACTAACAACAGCAGATTTCAAATAAAACCTAAAACGAATCACTATTCCATAGATGAACTTTTCCCAGTCAATATAATATAGTTTCGCAGCAGCCAAACAGGGGGCTATAGCAAATAAACCCTAATTACCTATGTTCCATAGACTAAAACAAATGAAAAAAAATTATCTGAGCACAATCAATCTAGGCAAAGCAACAAGTCATAACCCGCATACACAAACCCCATTAAAACACAAAATAAATTATAAAAGAAAATTAAACAAAGGAAAAGAAAACCTGTATGCGGAACAAGATGTAAGAGTTAAAGAAGAATTATTGATTTGGGACTTACAGTGAAATTAAAGGCAGATTAAGGAAAAACCCTAGAGAGGAGAGAATGAAGGAACTGGAGAGAGGGAGGGAGTGAAGGTTCCAAAAAGACTGGGGCTTTATTGAAATAATTTATGATTGATTAGTAAATACAACAAAGAATGGGGGCATGGTAGAAATGGGTAAAATTGCAGGGTTTAGCTTTCGCTTTTTGTTTTATTCAGCTCAACCGTGGATTCGGTTTGCTCTTAGTGACGGGGAACCTCTACCTCTAGTTTTATGGAAGCTGTGTGCTACCTTCTTATCAAGGTGACACGTGTTTGTAGTAGGCCAAATGATTGCGGTCAGTTTAATTTAGTTCAAATCAATATCATTCAGTTTTATTATTCAGCATTCAGCAATTAGTATTCAATATTCAGCATTCAGTAATAAATTTTCATTTATACATTATATCAATACTATTAATTAATATTAATATTCATGAATAATAAATAATAAAGGGTAATGAATATTAATAATAATATCAATTTAATTTCAGTGAATTTTATTTATACACTATATAAATATTACTAATTAATATTAATAATCATAAATAACAGCAAAGAAAAGGTATCTAATAATAATATTTTTAAAATTATTAATTTTTATTTTTAAGATAATTTTGTGAGACAAATAAATAAATAAAAGTTATAATATTTTATAAATATCGATAACAATTAAAATAATAAAAAATAATACTAATAACAATAATTACAATAAAATAAAATAATAATAATTTATTATTATTATTATTATTATTATTATTATAATACGTAACTATTAATAAATTTTACTATAATGATTGACACCTATTAATAACAAAATTTGGGTAGGTGTAGAGAAAAATGTACTAAATATCCGATACCCTGTACATAATGACTGGGTTTATATCCCTGGCATTCCAGTTTGGGAAGATGTGAACTATTAGCTGCGAATTGTGTATTTCAATCTGAAAGCTCAACTGTTATGTAGTTGAAATTAAATTTAAAACAACAGCTCTATGAAAGTTCATAGTTTGATTTTAATGGCGTGGAAAACTCCTCTGTTCTAGTAACTGGAATTAGGAAACATTAATTAGAAACCATCAACATTAAAACTTAATATGAAATTTATTCCAACAGCTGGTTTTTCTTTTACACAGACCGCACGTTTCAGTTGTAATTATGTTTTGTAGCGGACAATAAAGCCAGAAAGTTTCCAATAATCTAGGATTGAAGTCAAGTCAAACGAATCAAATTATAAGATTTTAAAGTTTAAAGAAAAAAAATACTGAGGTGCCATCACTTTTTTTTTTTGGTAAGACACTAAGGTACCATCACTAATTCAAATTTCTACACTCAAAATGGCACATTCTGTCACTATAAAGGCTTGAAAGAATATGCTAAGACAACAATATAGTGTAAGTGAAACTAGAATCCCTTTTCTACTATAATATGATCCCATGGCAAAACTCAAGCACTACATAGCCACACCATCCAGGAAAAAACAGACAATTGACCCCCCCGAATAACCCCTTCCAATCCTCCTCCTGCAGGGAACCCGACAGTAGCTGAAGAAAATAATAAAAACGAACAAAAAATACTTAAAAACCCTTGTTCAGCAAGCACTTTCTACGTTTCATTCTAAAACGAATATTAACCAAAATAAGCAACTCAATGTGTTCTACAAAAAATGATTGTCAGCCCTACTTATGTGAGTCGTTGAAAGTCATATCTAATGTATACAAAATTTGAACAATATTATGGTCGAGTCCAAATCCTTTTTAATATCTCACTTCCTGTTGCATTCTCCATTACAGAATTGAATGATGCGATACTCAATACAGCCATCATATGGGAAGCTTTTTCTCACCTTAAGTATAGGAATTATACAGCTGGAACCAATTGTCTTGAAGAGGACCTAGTGATGTGGTGTAAGCACTGTCAAAAATAAGCTGAAATTAGATACAATGAACCAATTGGGACTATATACCAATATCAAAGCAAGTATTTCCACTGATTTTCAATGTTAACGTAATTCAACCAAGGGAAGTAGGAACGATGAAGACATTAAAACAACTATAGAATGAAAACTTCCATCATATTTACTTAGGACAAGTAAAAGAAATCACCTTTTAAAGAATAGAAAAATTATAAGGAAAAAAAACAGAACAAAATACACTAAATAAACCTTGTGAATTCAGTGCTGAAAGTTTTAACATGAATGGTCAAAGTGGTATGCACCTCCTAAAAGAATATTGTACTTGTACAGATATATCCTGAGAATACAAGGTTTTATGCAATGAATGGAATCACAATGATTGACCTTCCAGGACAATTCGGTATCAAAATTTGAAAACCGTGTGAGAATATATATACACACACTCAAACCACTGATAGTATCAACGATAACAAGGAACCTCAGAATTTGGTTGGTTAGTTAAAAGGCTTAATGCATTATTAGCTACCTGAACTTGTCCCCAAAAACCCGTTGCCTCCCTGAACTTTTCAAAGGGACCCTGTAGCTCCCTCAACTTTAAAAATAAACCACCACTTTGCTCCGGAACGCCACGTGTCAGCTTCTGATTGGAGAGAGAAAAAACTTAAAAATGACATCCTTGAAAAGTCAAACCAACCAAAAGCTGACACATGGCATTCATGGAGCAAAGTGGTGCAGTTTTTAACAGTTGAGGCTCAATGCTATGGGGTCAGGAAGGCAGCAGCTTTTTGGGGACAAGTTCAAGTAGCTAATGGTGCATTAGGCCTAGTTAAAATAATACTGCAAGTTGGGTTCATAACATATGGAGAGGAATTTATGTTAGCAGCAGGAGGCAGTACATGTGGGAGTAAAAATAACTAGAGTTAGATATGACACGTTAGAATCAACTAATCACCAGAGACAAAATTTGGAATTTCACAGTGCCCCAACCAAATGCTTTTAGGCTGACGGGGTTCCTTCATTATTCGTACCCCACTCTTCCTCTGCCTCATTTCCATTGACCAGTACTGCACCATCTGTTGAGTCTGCATCCACTACTACTCCCTCCTCCTGGCTCCCTTCTTCTCCATTCTGCTCTTCTGTTACTTCTTCTCCATTTTGTTCTTCACCCTGTGGGAAAGAAGACAGTAAACAATGAAGAACGTCATGTCAGTAGTTAATGAAAATACACTACTCAACCCAATTGCTCTGTAAATAGTCATGAGCTCATATCACATAATCAAAAGCTTTTCAACCAGAGTATCTATTACAGGAAGACACAGGCCCGGCCCTGAGGGGTGGGCAATGGGTGCGACCACCTAGGGCCCATAGTTGGGAGAGGCCCAAAAATATTTTTTCGTTTAAAGATTTAGTTATTAATTAAAAGATAAAAGTAGACAATAACTAATGTTAGAACAATTGGTAAAGCATTTATTAAAGTGATGAGAGGGCAATGGTTGAATTCCTGTATATTACAAAAAGTAAGTTTTTTTACATTATTTTTTTGTTGAGGGCCCCACATTACTACTACTAATATTAGTTTGCGTTGGGCCCCTAAATTGTCAGGACCGGGCCTGGTATAACACACAAGCTCACTCAGCATTTGTAGCACACAAGAAATGAAAAATTCTATAGCCACATACCTCATGACCATACTCTCCATTCTCAAGAGGTGCTTCTATTTGCATGTTACTGAAAGCCTCCACAAGGGTCATACGTGGTTTACCAACATGGTTTATGTATTCCTCTGCAGGCGCAAGTACAGCCCTAAAGAACAATTATGAGGGAGAAATCAGAAAGGCAATATATTAATAATGGCATGGGTAAAAAGTATCTCTATCCATTGAGCAACAATGACGATCTACTGCCATTCTTAAGTAGGAACGCAGAGAATGAAACACTGTGAGCATAGATCTAAAGTTATTTGCTCATTTCTCTAATCCACCAAAATCAATGTCATTGACTATATAAATGAAAATGAAGGTAGTAAAGTCCCCAGTTACCTTGACTCTGCTTCTTTAGATTCAACGGACAGAGCAAGTTGCCAGTCATCAAACATATTTGGATACTCATCAGGATCGGCCAAAGAATCTGCAGCCTTAGGGTTAACCTGTAAAATAACATCAATTTAAGTGAAAAAGGTTAAAAGAAACGCACCTTTGACAACATAGTAAACTGTATGGTTAACACAAAAAAGTATTCTAATAAATAAATTACAAACAGTCATTTCAATTCATTTCCACATCCAGAAGAATTCTTTCTTTTACAATGCGTGAGTGATTATGACAAGCAACAGAGAGTTGCTAAAATGAACTATGATAGCCTCATAGATGAAAAACTCAGGAGCTGAAGTTGTAGAATATTTTTCCGTATTTTTTTCCTGGCTAAAAAAGGTTAACAATATAGTTAGCCAATCAAAAATACTGCACACTTAAGGCAGAAGGGCCAATCAAACAGCAATTAATATTAAAGTTTCTATTTTTGATACAAGTACACAACAACAAAAATTATCACATCAAAATTTACAATAACCTGACAAACAGTAACAGTACTATCGGATGAGAAGATACCTTGCTCAGGTCTTTTTTCCAAATTGCTACAATCTCTGATACTTTGTTAGGAAGATAAGATCGTGCCATCAATGCAGCCTCAGGTATCCGATTGCTGCAAGAAAAATGGTTTAGTATCTATTATTAGATTAACAAGTGTTTCATATTAAAGTCAAAGAGGCACGATTACCTTTCCACCAAAAGCTGGAGGCAATCTTCCAATTTTCCCAACATAAACAAACAAAGGAATGCAACATTGTTCTTCCCCTGCTCTTTAGCTAAAGCTGCTAGATTTGAAATCCCTTCAGCATCTCCCAGAGAAGAATATAGAAGCAAAAGACCACTCAAGTCTGTAGCACGCTTCATACATTCCTCAGCCATGTCCAACTGAGATGGCAGAAATGAGAACATGAGAACAAGAATGCTCCTTGATTGTGGATATGAGGATGGCACGTAAGTCACGAGATTGAGCGAACTATCCACTCCAAATATGACCAAAATTGTAATTCCTTACAAGTTACAAGCATATTACACGAACTCATACTCCCAATATGTTCATGAAAGAAACAAAGACCAGCCATTTTCTAGTTTGTTATTGTTCACAGAAATTAATATTCAACAGTATGATACCAATTGGACTTGGTACAATTGGTAAATCCACAATGAATGGATGGGGATGACCAAGGATCAATCCTTGGCTCCTCCATAAATGTTCTTTCTATCAAAAAAATTCAACAGGATGATAGACTACCTTTCCATTTGACATAGCTAATTCTCCTAACTGCTTCCACTTTGACTCGCTTTCCACTTCTGAGGCAATTTCCTACAGCCAAAATAGTGATAAAAAAGAGCATAAACAAAGGTTCATCAAGAGACTGAGAGAGGCTAGACTGAAGAAAAGCTCCAACTGATCACAGCTGGATTTCCAACATGCAACCTAGGGTTGAACATACCTGAGCAATCTCCAATCTGCCAAGCTGTATAGCCAGCTCGAATTTGTAATCAGGATCTGTTGCAACCTCCAATGCATTCTCTACCATACCACGGGATTCCAAGAAACGAGCCACACTAGCAAAAAAAATAATAATGTGTAAAATATGTCCAATCTCCAAAATTCACTACTTTGATGATAAAAAAAACATATGAAAGAAAATAATTCATTATAAATTCCAGTACAACAATAAAAGAGACAATTGACATATTTAAGCAAGTACTATTACAAATCTATGGTACATATTGCATGGACAGTTACTTCAGAAAGTAAAAACAAAATGCAGGCATCCCTCTATAACTAATTTGATTACAGTAACAAACCAAAATTTTAAAGCGAATATAACCTTGACTCATTAAAGTCATGACACCTCTTAAAGTAACGATCGTAGGAAAACCGTGTAAAAAACATGAAGCTAAAAATCACAAGGAACCCTGACAATTAGATAGATATTCCATAAGAACAATTACATCCAACATTTAGAAAACTAATGCAGAGTGATTTCAGAAGCCACTCGTTGAAATACACTTATTTTTTAGAAGCCCGCTATGAAGCACTGAAACCCCGATGACATGCCGTTTCAGCGTTTCCGAAATGTTTCGGAAACGGAAACTCTCGGAAACCCCTACGAAACGTTTCCGGGCAGTTTCCGCAATTAAAAAAAGTTGGAAACTCGTTTCTTCATATTCTGGAAACCGTTTCTAGAAATTTCTTCAACTTTATGACTCAGTTTTGGTTCATTCTAAAAACTAAACTTCCTATGCATTTATTGTGCAAGTCTCTAAATATATATATTATTTCCAAATTAGAATTTTTCAAATGTTAGGTGACCTTAATGAGACGAATATGATATGATAGGTGTCTATTTATAAATATTTACGATAAAATTGTTTTATAACTAATAAATATATTTTAAGTGTGGAGAATTTTAGTATTTCATTATTTTATTAAAGCATTAAATTATATTCTTGGAAATTTATAATTTTATATACTTATACATATATCCCTATATTTTCATTATTTACACGTTTCCCCACTGTTTCCGAACCTAAATATTTTAGAAATGGCTTTTCCCAATTTCCGTTTCCGTGCTACATAGGAAGCCCGGAATAAACATCCATAATCACATAATTTGACAGCAAAAGAGGGTGAACCCACCTATTGTGATGCTCTTTAGGAATGGAAGGTAAAAGTTCATTAGCTCTTTCCAAGTCTCCGCGCATAACAAGAGTTTTATACTCAATTAAGCTTAGAAGTAAAGTGTATCCCATCACACTGCATTACAATAAATAATATGTTAAGTAAATGTAAATGATGAAAAAAAATTTTAAAAAAAGTTTTAAGTTACTAAAGAAGCCTACTTGAATTCTTTGTCTATCAGATAAACCCGACTTTGACTAGCAAGATAGCCCAACAAGTACATTGGGCGGTCCAAATGATACATTGTGGTAACCTAAATGAGTAGAACTTATTAAAATAAATACAAATCCAAATGAGCTTATTTAGTTATAAACAAAATCTGAACCAAAAAAGGAACATGAAAGATACCTCTCCACCGACACAATAGTTAAGCCTCCAGGAGGAATTGTTATAGATAAAGCAATCTCCAACCCACAAGCCAGTCCTAACACGCTCATTTGTTTCATGGAGAAGCTCAAAGGCATCCTCAACACCTTGTTCATCCACAGGCCTTCCACTATCAAAGTAAGATGAAACTACATCCCGCTGTAACGTTAAATATCAACTTCAGTTCTATGGAGCATAAATGATGTTTAAACTACAAGAACATTAACAAATCCAAAACATGTGATTAAGATGGAAACTCACGTTGTACTTGAGGATGTAGAATGATGTGTCGCTAGCAATTGCCACCAAATCACCACTATCAGCCCAATAAAGGTTCTGACATATATGAACATATGTAAGCATGTAATAGAGGACATCTTAGGGAGACCAATCAATTCAAAGTATAAAACTATGCTTACTTTTACTGCAACATCAATCCTCCTAATCAATCTGCACTCGGCCCAATCATAGAAGCAAATGAAGTCATTAGCACACATTGCCAACAAAGTTCCTCCATATATATGCTCAGCAGAAAATGTTGGTCGAACACTCTTCTTTTCCTGAAAAACAAAATATTTCATAACTTTTTAAAAACATAATTTGATGACTTAAACCATGAATTTAAAGGATTAAGGATGTGCCACTAGACTACTGATAACGTCATTTCATTCAAGAACTACCCTAAAGAGGCTTAAATTTTTCAGATTACAAGGTTTCCAAACTAGCAACCACCCAAGACGAACCAAAAAAATTTAAACATACACCTTTATACATCACATAAATGAAAATAAGGAGAAGCATCAATAGAATCTTCCAAACTAATAAAACTAAAAGAAAAAATATGCCAAGAAAAGAGTGAGCACCTGGAAATTTTTGCTGAAAATTTTAATCTTTGATGTACTCTCTCTAACAGCATATTCTCCATCAGAAGACCAAACAAATTCCAAAGCAGAGCCAAAAGACCTGTTTCTCCAAGCCAAAGCTGTATATATGATGTACTCCCCATCTCCACAGACAACAACAAATCTCCCATTTGGATTGTGCTTTAAACTCTAGAAAAATGCAACAAAACATGTTACACATACATTACACATGCACAACCTAAATGGGACCATAAAAAGTTATTAGACCATAAATTTTTCTCCATCACTTTGCAAATAACCGCATTAGTTTCAAATCATTACATAACTGCATATAATTTTCTTTACAAATCATATTACTGTTTCATCTAAACTTCTTATAACCACTCTCCCTTGCAATAAAAAAGTAAGTTTAACTCTATATCAACTCAGCTTGAATCCAATATAAGCATTTATAGAGTGTCAAATCAATTGACAATTTGACATTGATATGGGTTCATATTCATGTCTTCTTTCGGAAGTCTCATCAATGAACAATACTGAACATGGAAGAAGCACTGCAGGAACAGGACTCATGCAAGCAGATCTGTAATCCATCTATCACTCACTTCAAAAGAGTTACATTATGTTGCATTTCCCTCACTGAGAAAGGAAACAAGCATATCTTACCCAAACCTCTATAAGTGTAGCCTAGCACAAATTAGAGTCTCCTAAGGATGTCGAGACTTGAGAGGTATATGTCCCCTCAAATCTTATGAGATGAACAAAAGAGAAAAAAAAATTCAGGAAGATGAAAACACAGACAATGAATGACCAAAAGTGAAGATGCTACATGTTGAAATCAAAATTCAGGAGTATTAACCAGAAAATAATTCACTAACTTGTGGATAAAGATCACATGTTCCCAATTCCTTCACAGCCAAAGGCAATCTCTCACCATCAGTAACCTGAAGCAAAGAAACAGGTAGTTAACAACTATGCTCAAATTCAGTTCAGTGATTAAGACCGAATAGTCTGATATTATACCTCAAAATCTGCCCCCACACTCTTAATGTTCACAGTTTGAATTTCATTGTGCTTAGCCCATATAACCTTTCCACTGTTATCCATGCTAGCCACAGGTACTTCCTTACCAATTTTGACCATGATCGTTCCTTCGTCATAACCTATCACAATGCTGCAGAAAAAGATTTGCAAGCGCCAATTTTTTTGCCACAGTAAACAATATGGAAACGCTTCAAAAATATTATCTTCCCCCATAATAAAACGTATCTCAGGGATCAGGAAAGACACAGAACGAGTGATAATTTACAATATACTAGCTTTCAACCTTTCTACAGGAGAGTTCTATGTTTACATAGATAATAACAACAACAACAATAGTAATAATGATGATGAGTTCTACCTAAAGACATCCTATAGATAAGAACAAATCCATCCAACAAGGAATAAATGAGAAATTAGGAAACCATCAGGATCAATCAATTTATGAAGTCTGTGCCAAGTAGTAGACTGGAACCTTAGGGGCATCCAGGAAAGGCATGACATGCGTGATAAATAACAAAAAAATTTAAAGAAATGATATAAGTGCAGCAACAATAAAAGATTACTGTTGCAGTAATTTTAATAGCAATGATCCACAAGAAACTCACCGTCGAGAGCTTTTCATGTACCCGATAGCCCATACTCTTTCAAGCCCATAATTTAAAGTGTTCTCAAGCCTGAAAAAGCGGAAGACATTTCAAAATTTTAAAAGGCTACATATCCAACTAATTCTAATGAATGTAAGTTTAAACAGCACAAGGGAGAAGAGAGAGACTGAACAGAACAAAATAATTTGGCATCCTTTCATATATGTTCCAAATCCAACACTTATAATAAGTACTTCTCACTGGACTGAGCAAAAATAGTAACATTCTTTCACAGTTTTCACAGCTGGATCAAACACCAGGTTGTTAATCAGTCATCATCCACTCATATAATATTCTAATGAACTTTTGCAGAGATGAATGAGAAATTCAATCATACTGAAAGGTCTAGATATGCCATTAATTTGCAATTAAAATTCATATCCGAAACATGTAAAGTTACACAGACATATATAATCCACGAAAGTCAAAACTTTGCACAAGATTACCTATAAGTTGTTGAATGCCATATACGTACTGTTCCATCCTCAGACCCAGTAATGATTATAGGAAGTTCAGGATGAAAGCATACAGCAGATACATTATGAGTGTGGCCTTCCAAAGTCTGGACACAACTTTTAGTTTGATAGTCCCACACCTGTTCATTAAGGAATTATTATTAAATATTTCAAAGTACATGTAAGCATTACAATAAATCACCATCTATCAACACATGAAAAGAAATGAAGGCAGACCTTGGCAGTGTGATCATCAGAACCTGTGATGAGGTATGGCTTATCACCACCAGTAAAGTAATCAACACAGTTTACCCCTTTCTGATGAGCATCCAGTGCAAAATTTGGGTCGGGAGAGCCAAGATTCCAAATCTAATAGGGATTTTGAGACCAAACAGCATTAAATATACATAACTATGGGAAAAGTAGTCCCAAATTTTCCAGCAAAAGAGACCAATTATACCTTTATTGAACGATCAAGGGATGCACTTGCAAATGTGTTTGTGTCTTTTGGGTTAAAAGTCACTTGCATTACATAATGTGAATGCCCCTCAAATATCTGACTACAGACCCAACCCTTCTCCCAATCCCAAAGCTTTATGAGCATATCATCAGAAGATGACAGAACATATGGAAGGGTGGGGTGAACAGCTACACATCTAATATAATCTGTATGTGCCTCAAACACTTTAACTTTATCCATTGTATTGTAATTGTAGACACGAATAAACATGTCATCAGCTCCAGCAACAACCCATTGCTTACGGGAAATAAATTTTGCTGACCTCACTGTTTAACATATGAAGATAGGTTTAAATTGAAGAAACATTGTTTACCATGAAGTTCTACAAGAAAAGTTTTTGAAGAACCCTCAATCTCAGAAATCTAACCTGGTAACTCAGTGACTTCAAAGGATTTAGCCATTGTCTGTAAGAAATCAAAAAAGATTCGTGTTAGAAGCAGAAATAAAATCTGGACACCTTTTACTTATGGATGTGAACAGACAACACATCAAGAGATAAAAAGAGATGCATAACTCCATAAAAGATTTTAACAAATGGAACTCATAAAATAACCAAAAAGAGCCGTTCGCAATTGTCCATATATGACGAGAGAAGACTGAAAATCTGGTGGATAATCTTCTTTTAATCATCCAAATCAATGGCTTCTTGCAGTTTCACAATTTCCAACACAAGTGCAAATAAAGATTCCCAGTGGCCATTGCCCTCTCACCCACTTATCTCAGTTGTTTTCGTGACACTCCAAACCCAAAATAAATACAGACATTTTAACAGCGCAATTGGAAGCTCTTAAGTTTTGCAAGATCACCTAACTTCTCATGATCATCATAACATCAAACTGTCTGCATGATCAAATAATAACAATAGCACATGCTACTATATCCAAAGACCAATTAACAAACAGTAACTTGTCTGCAAAACAATACAAACTTCCATTCTTGCCACGTGCAGTTTTCCAACAGCTGATTCATAAGAACTGTTCCAAAGTTCCAAACTAGAAGGAGACTCTAATCCCATAACGAATAGCTTCGCAGATAACCACAGAAATGGATCTCATTACACTAGCTGTCTCTCTCATTGTGATTCATTATTCTTACCAAACCCAAATTGAAAGCAAGATGCATTAGTTCTTGAATTGGACCATTATATTCTTCTCATCGTAGTTGTTAGAGGTGCAAGGGGACCAGGCGCACCCAAAGGCGAGGTGCGCACCTGAAGTACACTATTTGCAAAAATTATTTGCTTGAAAAGTGAAGTTAAATGCAATAACACTACCAGAAAAAGAACTACGAGAATTGTCAAATGTACATATATATGTAAAATTTTAAGAATTTACATATTGCATCAGATATATCTAGCTTTGGATTAATCTAGCCTTAATATTAATTGAATTACGAATATTTAGCCTTTAATTATTATTACAACTCTTACAAAATAGATGGAAAAACATATTAAAGTTGAAACCCTGAAAAAAGAAGTGTTCCAAAGCCGTGCCTAAGATGCACCGAGGCGCTCGCCTCAGGGATTCGCCTGTTATATGGCGAGACGCCAAGGGTCATGCCCTTCGTGTTTGACAATTATGCTTCTTATTACCTTCATTTTAATTCTAACAATCACAGAGTTGAGAAATTTTGCTCAGAAAAACTGTTCTTCAAATGACATATAAGCACAATGTGAACTAAAGTCAGTAAGCAGGACATACAGAGGTAACCTATGATCATAAAAATGGATTTCAAGAATTACGTAATTTCTTTCGTCACAGAAATCGTACATACACAAAAGATCATGGGAAGTAGAGAATGATAACACACTAAATCAAATTCCATTTATGTCATTGCATTTACTAGGAAGATCCTATTCATATACCTGAGATTGGTAGTTCCAGATGCAGACAGTCCCTGAATACAAACTCACTAGAATCCTGCAGCCATTACAAGTAGCATGTTACTATGAATCACCATCATCTTCCTCTTTAATTGCTTTGCAACAAGTAAATTGATTTGATGATCATGTGAGCAAAATCTATAAATGAAGAGTACCATGGTTCAGTTGGATGTAGATCCACAGATTTTACTCTCTCGGATCTTTGAGCAAGTTTCCTCTAATTATATAACAAAAGAAACCAGAAATGAGAGCAACAAATATATTTAAGTGACAATATCTAGTCAGCCAAATAAAACCAATATGAAAGGAGTACATAGCAATACCTTTATTTCCAGTCGAAGAGGCTGTTAAAAGAAAACAAACCAAAAGAATATTTATCAGTTCCAAGTCTAACACTAGATCTCAACTCAAATGAAGAACAAAACTAACCATTTGATCCTAAGAAAACTAATTGAGTAAGTAGGAACAAATTTTGAAATCTCAAGAGAAAAAATCACAACCAAAGCAGTAGCCGTATTCCAAACGTTGTTTATTCTCAGTAACAAAATGTACATTCAAAATTCACTCAAACTATCCAGATAAATCACTTAGCACATAGCTAAATTCAAATTCGCACGCACACACAAATCAGATCTCAGGTGTACGCAAATCCTGTTAGCAGGAAGAGACATAACTTCAACGGACCCTAATTCGCCACAACCAAACAGAATGAAACCGATGCCAACATCACGCATTGAAATCAATAAACCAAACGAAGTGTCCAATTACGAGATTAGAGTGAAAAAAATCCAAGAATTAGATGCATTATTGCGCAACATCATCAAATCAATGCAGATTCAAACCAGATCTAACGAACTCGAGAGTGAACGAGCCTCGAGACGATAATACAATTAGGAAGTAGATAAAGAAGAGGCAATAGACCGTGAACTCACCATTTTTGCAGATCGCGAAAGATCTAGATCAGGCGATCGAGTATTGAGAAGGAGATGCAGGGAAGAAAAGAAAGAGGGTCTCTGGTTTTTTTTGTATTAGCAGGACCTCTCTGTTAATATGCGAGGAAAGGGGAGAGAGAAATGCTTTGTAATTAAGGGATTATAATTACGGGAGTAACACTGCTTGAGTATGGATCGAGTGGATCCTGTCATTTGCTGATATCGTTTCTGATTGGGTGTATGACATGGCTGTTCAGATAGTGCTGATTAATTATAAATTTACACTATAATTTTCTAGAATAGAGTACCTGATTTTTATACTAGACTCTTAATACATAATACAATATATACAGAAATGGATCACACCAACACATGCAACGGGTTAAGTATGAGTGAAACTAAAATTGAAAAAAGAAAATTCGCAACAATGTCATGCATCAAAAATTAAATAAAAGGTGTTAAAGAAGACACATAAATGTGTACAATCAATTTTTCCTACACTTTGGAAACATAAGCAGATACTTTTAGTACATATATTCTAGTATTGATACTAGAATTAAGAGAAATCTTAATATCATAATTCACCAAATTGTTATCACATAACCAATTTAATCATCATCACATTTACCAAAATAGTTCTAAAGGACTAGAAAAATTTAGGTGTGCGTGTATGTAAATTTGAGACAACATTTTATTAGTCCTCTTTTTGTAAATGCAGTTTTTCAAACATGCTAAATTGGTTTTTTAATAAAACTGTGATGAACTTTTTCTATACGGCAGAATCAGTACTAGAATACCAGTTTTAAAACTATTTGCGTATGTTTTCAAGATACGGGAAAAATCAATTGTTCGTATTTATGTGTCTCGTTTAGTGTATTTTATTTAAAATTTTTGACATGTGACATTTTGTTTCAAGCTTTTTTTTGTCTCAATTTCAGTTTCTACCATATTTATATGTCATGTGTGTTGATGAAGTCCATCTAAATATATATCAAAATATGTATTAAGGGTCTAAACTTAAAAATGGTACTACGCATAAAAAAATTACAATATAAAATTATAATTATTTCTTTAAAATAATAAAAGTTTTTGTAGCACTCAAGAATTAATTCTCAATCTTCCTAACCCACACTTTTCATCTACCAATTATCAAGTGCTGTATATATGTATATAGTCCCATTTGAGTGTATATTAATGTATTCAAGTAATAAAAGTATGGGCTTTTAAGTGTGATGGCAATTGATGGTACTTGAACTTAAATAGGCAGCCTTGACTTGTGACCCATGACATATGGGCTTATACAAAAGTTAGAGAATGTTACTAAAAAAATATAAACATTACACAGTTTCTCTCTATGGCCTTATTCTTTTCAACTTATAAGTAGCAGTATTAAACTAAATTGAATTAAATTAAAATTTATTCAGCATAAATTTATATATATACTATACTAATAAATACTGAACTGGACTGAACTGAATATAAATTGAAAAGAATAGGACCTATATATATATATATAAAAGTAAAAAAATCTTAAAAAACTTTTTTTTGTTCTTATACATTTTATTAAAATTCTAAAATTCTAAAAGTCAAAAAAAAAATTTACTTGAGCCTAATTCATAATCCAACTAATATATCTTCTAATTTGAATTTAAAGGAAGCAAAGTCTTAGAAAACCCCTTTAACACCAAGATATCCATATTTTCATCAAATCATTGTTGAACAAAACTCATTCCTCCAATGCAGAAGTTCTATAAAAAATATTTTATAGGATGAGTAAAATAATATCTAATTAGGTCAAAAGTACAACAACAAAGAAAGAAAAGGAACACTTCCCCACCTCACATATCTTCTAATTACTTACAAAAAAAATCTTCTAATTACATTAAATGCCAAAAAAATAAGAGATAACAGATAAATAGATTTTTTATAGATAATTAGTCATATGAAATAGATGAATAAATAATATATAACAAACAAATATGAATAGTTCACATATAATGTATAACAAACAGATAAATATATAGTTTAACAAGTAGATAAAATTATATGCACTTTGAAAAGAGTTTGTTTTCATCACACGCAATCACTTAATATTCCCTCGTATAGATTTGTATCCGGAAAATCTGAAGTGAATGCAAAAACATTACAATTCTTTAACACCTAAATTTTCTTTATGCTGCAATCAAGGACGGATTAAGCTGCCTGAACCAAAGGAGCCTCCTCAAATTTTGCAACAATTATTAATTGGATCAGGTAAAATAAGTAATACATAATATACTATCACTATTTTTATTAGTTATTTTCAATCTAAAAATAAAACATAAATTTATCTCCAATAACATTTTATAAATAGTTTTGAAGTATTAATTATTACCTAACAAACCAAATAAAGAAAATGTTAATTTTATATTAAAACAAAAACAAAACATTTATGCCATAATTGCATTTTTCTTCACGAGTTCTTTTTATTGACATACTATTCATTAAAACTTGAGAGCTAACTATTTTATAATTTAAACTTAGAAAAAAAAATTTAAAAAACAATTTTTTAGTTATTCTTATTACTTAAAATTTATCAAATATATATATTTTAATCCGATTCTATTAAAATTTTTTAGTTCGTAATATTTAAAAAATTAAAAAAATTATTTTAAAACAAAAGCAAATATTGAATTGTGTTGAGTATGGTAGAGTATGCTAACATAATAGTACATGTATTACAATAGTAAGTTATATACAAATCTATGTATAGTTTAATGGAGAAAAGCAAAGTTTATATATGGAATTGAGAAAAGAGTGATACTTTATATATTATGTATAAAATTAACCATAATATATCTTATACTTAAAAACTTCGCATAATGAAATAATAATGTTATAAAAGAACTTTTTATATAAATGGCTAATTTAATAGTAATTAATTTTTGACTTCTCCCCCAAGTGGATGTTAAAGAAAACTATATATCTATCAACCTACAACATGGTCTAAAAATATTTATATTACATGGATAAAATTATCATCAGATTGGGAGTTTGATACCACTTGAAGGATCTTCGCCAAAGTTTGCTCAATTATACATTTTTGATACAGAAAACAAAGTTGAAAATAGAATACGGGCTATAAGGTTAGATTTCTTACATTTCTAAATGATAATATATATGTGTATATATAATACATATTAATCAACGTTTATGATTTCAAATTGTAATATATTAATTAGTATTAAATGCTAAACATTTTAATATAATCTGTTATGAATTTGTAGAGCGGTGGTCAAGATATAATAGAATTTCATCGGAATATAGTTGTTGATCTAAAACAAATGCTTGACCAAAACAATGCTTGGAGAAAAAGTGTTCATCCCCAGAATGACGTCACCGTCTAATGTACGATTGCCATTCAAATTTCATAGAAAGCAATTTTCACTTGCACTGTCATTTGCATTGACTATCAACAAAAGTCAAGGACAATCGTTTTCTCATATAGGATTATTTCTTAGAAGACCCGTGTTCACGCATGGACAGCTTTATGTAGCTCTATCGCGAGTGATAAAAAGACATGGTTTGAAAATTCTGGTCTGTGATTATAATGGACAAGTCACAAATGAAGCTGCAAATGTTATATATAAAGAGGTTTTCCGCAATTTAATTTGATACACAATCTAATATATATTTTTAACTTTAATATTTTATATTTTTACTTTTATTATATAGAGAGTATTAAATGTGTCTTTTTGGACCTATCTGTGCATCGCACGGATACTATACTAGTATATATATAAAAGAAGATAAGTCTTAAATTACCTTTTTACCCTTACACCTTTTAAAAAAATAGTAACATTTTATTATTAAATTTATTTTATTTTATTACCATATTATTCCAATTTATATTACTCTTATATATATTTATATATATACATATATATATATATATATATATATATATATATATACATATAATACTATTATTATTGGTTAATATCTCTATAATAATAATAATTAAAATTGGTTAATATTCATACTAGTCATAGCAATACCAAAATATAAAATTGAAATAAAATTAAATTAATAATAATAATAACAACAACAATAGTAATAATGAAATATTTGATGAGTATTTAAAATTGGTTAATATTCATACTAATCATAACAATACTAAAAATATAACACATGTTGATTATAAAATTAAAATAATAATAATAATAATGGTAATTAAAATTGGTTAATATTCATACTAATCATAATAATACCAAAATATAGAATTGAAATAAAATTAAAATAATAATAACAACAACAACAATAGTAATAATAAAATATTTTATGAGTATTTAAAATTGGTTAATATTCATACTAATCATAACAATACTAAAAATATAACACATGTTGATTATAAAATTAAAATAATAATAAAAATAAAATAATTAATAAGTAAAAAGTAGTCAATTAATTTTTATAGAGTCACATTAAGGAGTCACATTAATATTATTATAATAATGGTCTCATAATAATGGTTAATATTATTTGATAACATTACTATAATAATGGTATTTTGAACGCATTTGACTTAGATTACCTTTCAGTTGTGCAATTAGTGTAGACACATCTTATAGAGTCACATTAATATTACTATATTAATGGTATTTTTTAATGAATAAAATCAAAATAACAAATCTATATATCAAAACAATAAAATTATATTTCAGTTCTATTCATTATAATAATCACAACAATACTAAAATATAAAATTAAAATAAAATTAAAACAATAATAATAACAACAACAATATCAGTAATAATAGTAATAATAGTAATAATAATAATAATAATAAATATTTGATGAGAAAAAAAGAGTTACATTAATTCTTAAATATGATTATAATCAATAGAGTCATATTTTTAAAATTTTAATTTGTTGTTCATATTGTTCAATTGTTATGAAATTTTTTTTACAAGTTGATTCTTTTTTTTACCAATGTGAATATTTTATATGTTATTGCTAGCTTTTTTAATTATTTGTTGATATATAAGAGCTTTCTTTACTCTAATTGATTTTACACTATATATGAGCAGATTTTATTACCGTCTACAATAATTATTAAATTAGATATTTTTTCATGAATTTAAATCAGAATTTTATGAATCTGATTTTAATATATTTCTCGAATAGGTTTAATTTAGAGAAATGATAATGATTAATAGCAATAACTACTTTTTATAAGGAAATAATTAATCTGGGTGAATTATAGATACAAATCAAAATAATATATATAGAAATAAATGAATGGAGGTTAACATTTTTGTTAAGGACGATGGTTCAGGAGGTCAATGACCAAAATTTTGTCTGAATTTATTCAAATTAGTCCCTTATACAGTATTGCTTGATCCAAACAAAGTCAATGAAGATGTTATATTCGGTATGTATACATTTATTACTGTTATTTTAATTTTAATTTCAATTCTATATTTTAAACTATAATTAGCAATTAATTAAATACACGTATTTTTTAACAGATGTAACTGGTGAAATTATCAGCCGTGGTGATGTGCAAAGCCGTTTCATAAACGGAACTAACAGTGCTTTCTTGAATTTGAAACTTCAAGACCATGAGTATTTGTCTAAAATTTTTCATGTTATTTTTGTATATTGTTCCTTATTAATTAAAACTTTATTATGAAATCAAAATGCAGACAGAATAGAATATCAGCAACGTTCTGGGGTGAATTTGTAAAATAAATATTATCTCATTTCAATTCATCTAATGATGAACGAATTATATTTGTTATGTAGTTGATACGTGCTTGAGAATACATAAGTACTGATTTTTTTTGATTCTCATGTAATGGCGTTCAACTATCTATATATATAAAAGCAAAGAAATCCTAAAAGACTTCTTTGCCGCTATAGATTCAAAAGTAATATTTAGATTTCATTATTAAATTTGTTTTATTTTATTACCACATTAATAATTAGTACGCATCTATATTATAATTTATTATATTTATGAGTTTTTCTCATAAGAATTTATTATATTAAAAGTGAAATGTTTACTATTTTGATGAGTTTTTCTTATATAAGTCCGTTTGAAAATTATTTATTAATTACTATAACAGTGTTGCAATATAATTTCCGTTTACTTTGATTTGTTTCTATAATAATGATGTTTAAAATTAGTTATTATTAAAACCTTTCAAACTTAATTTTCATAATTTATTTCATAATTAATAGCAGCCTTAATTTATCCTCAGATAGCTATTTCATTTCATTATAAAAAGGGCTTTCCTATTTGTGTTTCGTATGTACCATTTCTTTCACTTTATTTTTACTTATGTAATTTGATTACAAAATTCTTTTTCTCCCCTTTTGCTATAGGTTGAAGAAGTTGTTTAATCCTGAAAGCAACTACATGTATCCTTTAAGGACAGTGCTTCGCACGATTCAACTTAATGGTTTTTAAGTTCTTTTAACTTATTTATAATTTCCATTATGTTTCTATATGATATATTTATTTATTTGATGCAAGGTGGAGATCGGAAAGCACTTTAAGATGGGCGTCCTAACATAATGGGAAGCACTTTAGCACTTTAAGATTTAAGAAGTACTTTCAAGGTACTTCTAATAGTTATATTATAAGTACAAATGATTCATTATGTACTATGATTTGAATTAGGTCTTTTATTTATTTATATATTTTTGTTTGGAATGATTCAATATTAGAAAATGAGGTCAATTCTTCTGTCACACCTGTAGAGATAAGAAATGAAACTCTGACACCGTCAATATTGATAGATAAAGATAATGCACAGCTTTCAAGTAATCGAGCAAAACATATGAGGATTAAGAAGGAGAAGAATAATTGATATGTATCTCTTTTTAAAGAAAGATTAGTATTTGTTGAAATATTGTCACGGTTGACAGAACTGTTATTTGGTGTTAAGTATTATTTATTTTGTATTGTTGGATTATTTTATTTTAAACAGGTTTTATTTTTTCCTATTTCTACCTTCTCAAATTTTTGAGCAAATTTTTAATTCTTATTATTTTCTCCAAAGTGAAAAAATTACTACTGATTGATTGATTGATTATAAGCTTATTTAAAAAAAAAATTTAAATTTTATAATATTTTTTACTCATTATAGATAATAATAGAATATTTTTAATTATTTGATCATGTGAAATAATTAAAAAATCTCATTATTATCATAATAAATATTTAATGAAATCACAACAAATTCAATTTTAAAAATAGATTTAGGAATCAATTTGACAATTTTTTTCTCCTCAAATATTTGATAGGGAATCACAAGATAACTGCATAAAATTTTAAATTATAATCTTATTTAAGAATAAATTTAAATTTTATAATAGTACTTACTCCTTCTTATGTATAATAATGGAATATTTTTAATTATTCGATCAAATGAATTCAAATTTCATAATTATTCATTAAGTATTATCTATCAACTAATATATCTCCTAAATATATATATATATATATATATATTTTAAATTTAATTTATTCTTTTTCATTTTATTTAATTCTATATCAGTTAATTATAATCTTATTTAATAATTAATGTGACTATTTTTTCCGCAATTTAATTTGATACACAATATAATATATTGATATACTGATTATAAATGATCTATCCGTGCATCGCACGGGTACTATACTAATTTAATTACAAAGATAGAAATATATCTCATTTGAGATATATAGCAAAATTTTATCACAGGGATATATGTACAAAGTTATTATTAAGCTAATGATTATAAAATATAAAACTAATATTATCAACAAAGAACTTATTAGAGTAATGGATTGTTATGTGTCAGTGTAAAAGACAGTTGAAATTTAGTTTATGTGTGATTATCAGTCAGCGAATCAAGTATCTAATATATAGTCAGAAACAATTGATTCTTCGTTATATAAAGGAATTTGGGTCAAGGTCCGCTTTTTTCAACATTTCCATATATAAGTTATGACAACTTTAAAAAAAGATTTTACTAACATTTCTAATAGATATGCCATTTTATGGAATAACTTGTTAAATGAATCATTTTGTCATTTTCATCCCATACATTATTTTGAGGAAAATGTAATTTAAAGAATATTCTTATTTGTATGTTAATTAAAATGGAAGACAAATATAGGAAAATGTAATTTAAAGAATATTCCTAATTTTATGTTAATTAAAATGGAAGAAAAATAACTAACTCAACTCCTCAAGTAAAAACCATTTTGAGAAAATGAATGTTGATGCTAACTCAACCTCAAAACAACGAATTACTCTTAACCATTTTATTTTGGATTGCAATTCAGTTTCATTAAATTCATGTTGGAATTCAAAAATTTTTAACCTCCTTTAATAAAAAAATATTTAAGAAGTGATAAAACTAACAATAGAGCCAATTGCAATGATAATGTGGTGACTTACATCGAGGCCCCAATGTACACGCAATTAAAATCTACAATATATAACATAATTGGCAAGTATATAAGAGAATACTAGAATTCGAATGTTGTTAGATACGTTTATAAGAACAAGTGAAAAATTTAACTTCTTAAATAAAATTATCTCAATAAAAATAGTTTATATATAAAAATATATATAAAATTAAGATGTGATAATTATGACGATAAAGCTTATGTTTATCTCCTCAATGTATGGAGCCTAATTAACCAAGATTTTAAGCTTCAAGTGCTTTTGTCACTATCAAGTTATTGAACTTAAAATTTATAAATTCTCACAAGTTGACTTCAGTGGTGCAAAGTGCCTATATAATCTTGGAATGAAAAAAGCAGGTCAATTTAAAAACGATCACAGCCATGAACTTAAATAGAATGCAATAAAAAGTGCAAGGAATTATTGGAATATCCCGAGTATAAACTCGTCAACTCTCAGTAAAGCTTGAAGTATTGAAGGGAATAATTGGCTACCTAGGAACACAAATAAGGGATATGATTCACAAACATATCAATTTGCTCAATCCGTATTATATTATTTTTGTCGGAAATAAATAAATAAATAAATATATATATATATATATATATATATATATATTTTAAAGAAGTAGGATTTTTGCAGGAGCCAGGATTTAATTCCTGATCATTTCCAATAAAACTAGTGAATGTACCACTTGACCAAATGTCAATTGATATAGGTTTGATGCATCGGTTTCAATGATTTTGAAAGCATCAGGGTGTGATATAGCTAAACAAGGAAGATTTAACTCTTAAATTAATTCTTTGAACTGCTTTGTTAAACAAAACAATTTTACTAATTTAACTTTGCACATTATGAGTGAGCGATTAATGGTATTGAAAATACTATGCTTAAAGCATCTGCACCTACTTTAAAAGTGGGGGAGAAGGTAGTTATCAAACCAACTTCTAACGAAAAATTAGACTTTAAATTTAAAAAGTCTCAAAACGAATTAGTTGATGAAATCACTAAACGTCTTGCTTTAATTCCTGTCGATAAAAAACAGAAAGGAACTCAAAGTGAACCTAATCAAATTGCCCCCTTGACAAAAGAGGTAGATAAATCTGAAAATTCTACTTTTTCTGACAGTTCTTCTAAAATTGAGAGTTTTAAAGATTCTGAAGTTGACAAGCTTCAAGCTTTATTTCAGAATTTAAAAATTGACAATAATCAGGTAAATAAAATTTACCACTCTAAGGGTTCTTCAGACAAACCCTACTATCCTAGACCTTCACCTGTTAATTTACAGTATGAAGAATTCAGGCCATCTATGGTATCCTTCGATGGAAGAGCCATAGAAGAATGGAATATAGATGGATTGTCTGAATATCAGATAAAAAATATTATTCAGTACATCCTGATGTACGCCTCAGCCTCTAGGATACACAATAATAATGACAAAAGTATTGCTGAAGCAATTATTGCCGGCTTTACTAGCCAACTTAAAGGTTGGTGGGATTTTTATGTGTCAAATGAATCTAAGAATAATATTCTTAATGCTGTAAAAACAGAGGGAAACAGACAAGCCCCTGATGCTGTCAATGTTTTAATCTATACTCTGATCCTACACTTTTTAGGATCAACGTCTTCGTTTTTTGAACAAACTACAGAACAACTTATGAACTTGCGCTGTAGAGATTTATCTGAATTTAAATGGTACAAGGATGTCTTCTTGAGTGCTGTTTATACTCGAGACGATTGTACTCAGGATTTCTGGAAAGAGAAATTTATTTCCGGACTTCCCAGGTTATTTGCAGATAGAGTTAGAGACAGGATAAAGAATAAGTACAATGATACTATTCCTTATGCTTCTCTCACCTATGGTAAAATCTCAGCTGAAATAATAGCTGAAGGATTACTCCTCTGTAATGAATTAAAAATTCATAGACAAGCTCAAAGCGAAAGATTCTCTGGAAAAAGGATTTTAGGATCTTTTTGCGAACAATTAGGATTCAATCCTATTAAGAAAAGATCTAAAAAACCTATCCACAAAGGAAAAAGATTTTTTAGCAATGAGCAGAAGGATCAAAGGTCTTCTAAATTGTTAAAACCAAAATTTCGTAGAAAAGGACATTTTAAAAATGCTTCATCCTCTAAAAAACCCCAAAAGAATGAAATTCTTCCAAAAATAATTTGTTATAAATGTGGAAAAGTAGGCCATTACTCAAATAAATGTAGAGTTAAACAGCAGATTAAATCTATATCTTTAGATAACAATCTTTAAGATTCATTATTAAAGGTTTTACTTGTTGAGACAGATTCAGAAAAAGAAGATTATATCTTCGACAATGAGAATGATTATACATCTGAGTCAAACTCATAAGAAGACAGTTCCAGTAAAGGTTGTGATGGTCACTGTGACTATTATAAATCACTTTGTTCATTAAATGGACTTATGGTCTTAACTAAAAGTGAAGACGTGATTCTAACTCTAATAGAGCAAATCCAAGATCCGTCTGAAAGAAGAAAACATTTAGAACAATACCTTGAAATAATCAGGAACAATTCTGAAGCTAGTACTTCAAGTACTAAGCCAACTATTTTAGAAAAGAAATTAGATGAGAAAAATATCACTTATAATCTTAAAGATATAATTGATAGATTTAAGGACTCTAAAAGAGAACCTACAGTTAATGACTTAAAGTCAGAAATCAATGATATGAAAAAAGAGATTAAAAATCTTCAAGAAAGGGTGACCTTTTTAGAAATAAATAATTCTAATTCTGATAATGAATTAGAAGATATCTTAGAACCAGAACTTAAAGTTTCTGATAAAGATACTAAAAGTATCAAAGAAATAAGTAAGATTGAAAATCTTAATTTCGTTGATTTGATCAACAGAGTCACAACTTATAAATGGCATACAAAAATTACTTTGATAGTAAACAAAGAGTTTTTCGTAACTACTCTTGCTTTAATTGACTCTAGTGCAGATCTAAACTACATAAACGAGGGTTTAATTCCTTCAAGATATTTTACTAAGACCCTTGAACAATTACATACTGC
Source organism: Euphorbia pulcherrima (assembly GCA_947683365.1). NCBI lineage: Eukaryota > Viridiplantae > Streptophyta > Magnoliopsida > Malpighiales > Euphorbiaceae > Euphorbia > Euphorbia pulcherrima. The sequence goes on from CANTUS010000016.1 coordinate 16,311,528, forward strand.
TAATGGCGAGAAACTTTCTGTTAATTTCAAATTAAACAATGCTGCCATTTGTAATAAAGGTCTTTGTTTGGAAATGCCATTTATAATGGTAAAAAATTTAAATCAAACTATCATTTTAGGAAACCCATTTTTGCATAGTTTATTTCCTTTAAAAATTTCTAAAAAAGGAATTTCAACTGAAATCGTTGGTGAAGAAATTATGTTTGAATTTATCTCACAACCAAAGAGTAAAACTCTAAACGTTTTGAAACAAAATATTTTGTACAAAGAAAAATTTGTTGCTTCTCTTAAGAATGAAGTAAGTCTTAAGGTTTTAAAAACTAAGCTTGAAAATCCCATCTTAAAAAATAGGATTGATGATTTGTAGCAATTAATTATTTCTGAAATCTGCTCGGATCTTCCCTCTGCTTTTTGGGAAAGAAAGAATCATATTATTACGCTTCCTTATGAGCTAGATTTTAATGAAAGATTTATTCCTACAAAAGCTAGACCTATTGCTATGTCCCCAAGGCATTTAGAAATCTGTAAAACAGAAATTAATGATCTTTTACAAAAGGGCCTTATTAGAAATAGTCACAGCCCCTGGAGCTGTCATGCTTTCTACGTTGAAAACGCAGCTGAACTTGAACGTGGTGTTCCTAGACTTGCCATTAACTATAAACCTTTAAACAAGGTTTCAAGATGGATTAGGTACCCACTTCCAAATAAAAAGGATCTGTTAAACAAACTCTACGAAGCTAAAATCTTCTTAAAATTTGATATGAAATCTGGTTTCTGGCAAATTCAAATTGATGAAAAAGATAGGTATAAAACTGCTTTTACAGTCCCTTTTGGTCACTTTGAATGGAATGTCATGCCTTTTGGGCTTAAAAATGCCTCATCTGAATATCAGAAAATTATGAATGACATTTTTAACTGTTATTCATCTTTTTCCATCGTTTACATTGATGATGTTCTTATATTCTCAAAGGATATTGAACAACACTTCAAACACTTAAAGTTGTTTGTTGATCTAGTTAAAAGAAATGGTTAAGTCATTTCTGCGAGAAAAGTTAAACTTTTCCAAACTAATATCAGGTTTTTAGGTCATACCATTGAAAATGGTACCTGTATTCCTATAGATAGAGCTATCGAATTTAGTAGCAAATTCCCTGATGAAATCAGAGATAAAAATCAGCTTCAACGCTTTCTTGGTAGTCTAAACTATGTAGCTGACTTTTATAAAGATCATGCTTTAGATGCAAAACCATTATTTGAACGGTTAAGAAAAAATCCTCCGGAGTGGACTAAAAGTCACACTTTGGCAGTTCAAAGAATTAAGTTAAGAGTTAAATCTCTTCCTTGTTTAGCTATATCACACCCTGATGCTTTCAAAATCGTTGAAACCGATGCATCAAACCTTGGTTACGGGGGAATTCTTAAGCAAAAGATCAATGAAATTGAATCTTTAGTTAGATTTACTAGTAGAATTTGGGTAGGAGCCAGAGCTTACTATTCCACTATTAAGAAAGAAATTCTTTCTATTGTTCTGTGCATTCAGAAGTTCGAATCTGATTTAATAAATTAGAAGTTCCTATTAAGGATTGACTGTAAAAGTGCAAAAGATGTGCTAACTAAAGATGTTAAAAACATAACCTCTAAAACAGATTTTTGCTAGATGGCAGGCTATCCTGTCTGTATTTGATCTTGATATTGAATTTATTAATGGAGTTGAAAACTCCTTGCCAGATTTTTTGACTAGAGAATTTCTTGCAGGAAATAAATTCAATGAAAAATAACTTCAACCTAAAAAGGTTTGAGGGGCAGTCCTCGCAAGGCTCTCAAAGAGCTCCTCAAAGGAGCATATCTCAACATAGACCTCAACGTAGAACTCCTCAAAGGACACAACAAATAGAAAACCTTTCTGCTGAAAGTAGAGATGATTTGTACGATGATGATGCATATCAAATATCATTGGAACCAGAGTCCTTAAAGGAAGAAAAGTGGTCGTTCATACCCACAAACTTTATTTACATTTGTCCTGTGGAAAACAGGTACAATCGGCTTGAACCTTACGAAATAGCCACCTTCTATACTAGAAACCACTCAACTATTCCTTTCCTTCCCAAAGATTAAGGTTTCTATTTAACAGTTTTAGAGGACATAGGTTCAATTAAATTCGAACCAATGAAAAGAAATAGAAATGAATGGGCTTTTGCCAAATTCATGATCTTAAAGATCATAACTCCCGAAGAATGGGAAAACGATTTGTTCTTCATGCATAGGAGCAGTCAAATAACTTAAAGTTATTTTGATTATATTCAAGCCTGGTCCCAAGCTTTGTTGTACAACAACAGCTTTAGGAAATTTAGCTGGTTCATACAGTTTCAGTTGGTTAAACCAACTAAAACTTTTTCAAATTGGTTCCATCATTGGTTCCAGCAGTGGGGATTATTTCCTATCTGCCGCCCTAAAAGGGTAAGGGAAATTTTTAACCAGTTTTATGTTCAAAACGGATCTTGTGACTTCACTAGGTTGCTCTTTATTGTATTTTATAAACTCCCCTGGATTCTCAAATGGGACTATGATGTCATTCATAAACAACGAGAGCAACTATCTCAAATTCCGCCCAATGAAATTGGGCTACCCTGGTTAGTGAGAAAAATCGCCATTAAATGGTGGGATAAGTTTGAATTCTTCGAAAAACCCTTAGTATATTCTTCTGAGAAATTAATAATCTTTAGAAAACCCTCAGATCTTGACAAAGAAGATCCCTCTGTCCCTTTGCCAAATCTTTTTGAAAGCCTTCTAGAGAAAATGACTGAAGAAGAGCTTAAAGCTCAAAAGACAAATTTTTTAAATTCAAAAATTAAAACACCTCTTTCCGCTCCCCAATCTAAAGGAATTATTATACACGATTCTCCTAAAAGGAAAAACAATGAATCCTCTCCAATGGACACATCTCCAGGCAAAAAGGAGAAAATTGAAGCCTCCTCCAGCAAAGGAAAAGAAAAGATAAACATATCTACCAATCCCTTTGACTGGCTATATGAAGATGCCTAAAGTCCAGACAATACAATGAGCATAGACGAAAACTCCCGTGGAGATTTTCTAGAATCACTAAAGCCAAAATAAAAGCTTTAGCTACCGGGCACTGCTTCATCAGGTCTTCAAAAGACAGGCTACCAAATGACCGCTTCAACCGATCACTTTTACCGGTTAAACCGGCTCGAAGCCTTTATAAGGCGTGTTGCTGCTTGAAGAAAAGCAGAAGCAAAAAATAAGCAAAGTCTAGAGAGAGAAAGAAGAGAGAGATGCTTTGCCTCCGGCCACCAGTCCTGCCTCCGACCACCAGTCTCCGACCACTCTCCGACGGCCACCACTCTCCGGTGGTTGTTTTTCGATCATCGTTCTATTTCCGGTGACTTTTTCAGGCCACTTTTCCGGCTTATTGTATACGTCTAAAAGACGTAAGTTTTTCTATACTTTTGTAATTATCTTTTACTATTTCTGTATATAAACTGCATGTATATGTGTTCTGTATATAAACTGTATATAAGTTATTAATTTTGTGTACTCGAAAGCGTTGACTTTTGGTATCAAAGCCTTATTTCTGTATTTTTTGTTGCTACGTTTATTGTATTTTTTATTGCTTTTAGAATACTATTTAGAAAATATTCTAAGTAAATCTTGCATAGATTCTGTGAAACCCAAGTTGCGTCGTCGTAGCCATTTGACCCGTGTGTTAGGCGTTGTTGGCAGAATACTGACGTAAATTGTTGACATTGATCAGACCTATGGAAGCTATATTTGAAAAATTTTCTGGTAGTTCCTCTAATAGTAATAAAAGAAATAATAAATGTAAAAATAAAGAAATATTATTAGAAAGTAATATAGAAAATGATTTAAATAATTGGAATTTACCGCCTACAAGTGCTAAAAGCATTTATAAGTCAAATAGTAATTTTTTGATTAAATCAGATTATATTGTAAAGACTGTAGAACAGTCTGTTTCTATTGATGATAACATTAACTCGTTTAATCTATTGACTAAAAGTTTAATAAATAAACATAAGGAATTATATTCTTTTATCCATATTGGAATGATTCAAGTAGCGGTTAAACCAGCTACTAGACTAGGCCTATCAATCACTGCGTTAGTTTGTCTTAGAGACAAAAAGAATTTAAAGTTCACTGACTCTTTACTAGGAGCTATTGAGTCCTCTTTAACAGATGGACCTATTTATTTCACTTGTTATCCAAACCTTACGGTACCTTTAGATTGTCCTCACATAATGGGCATAGCTTCTTTAGATATCAAGACTGAAGGCTTTGAGATGAAGCCTGGATCAAAGAACCTGATCCTAATCTATAGAATACATTATAAAGTCATGAATTCAACTGTACCCAATCTTAAAGATGGTGCAAGCAAGTTATTAAATACACCTAAAGGCGTCACAACTTTATTTTTGGCTGATCTGTCAAAAGGGAATCTAGTTGTTCCCAGGCCTATTCCTTGGGATCAATTAAATTTCCCAGAATCATGAATAATTGATGACGCTATTCCTTTAAAAAAGGAAGAAAATTCGCAAATTGATTATGTCTTAGAAGAATCTGATGGTAGTGTCATTTTAAAGTTTGACAAATAAAGATCTTTATCTTCTAGAAGATCCTTTAGTAGAAGTATTAAAACTCCTACTTATTTACCGTCACGATCTTCGACTTCCTCTATTCCAATTAAATTGGGAGAAGAAGTAAAGGTAACTGAAAGATTGTCTGATAATGTGGTTAAACCACTTTACGAACGTCCAAATAGTCCTTCCGTGTCAGACATGGGATATTATTCAGTAAGTGTTTTAACTAAGGACTTAACTCCATTTGAAAAATGGTATGCGGTTACTTTCTCTGAAAGAGAAAAAAAAATGGAATAATAAATATGATTTATATATTGCAAAAATGAATAATAAAGGTTATCGATCTTTCCCTGAATTTGTTAAATAAATGCTTTACCTTAAAGGTAGAAAATCTGATATTAAATATCCAGATTTTGAGAATTCAAAATTCTTAGAAACTTTAAAAATGTCTTATAAGACCTTTCTTACATCACAAGGTGAAACCTTGACAAGCCTACATCCTCCTCTTGTCTCAGTAAGTTACCAAGTAACTCCTGAAGCAAAAAATACGCAAAGTCTAGAGAGAGACGCTCTGCCTCTGGCCACCAGTCCTGCCTCCGACCACAGTCTCTGGCCACTCTTCTACGACCACCACTCTCCGGCGGTTATTTTCCGATCGCCGTTCTATTTCCAGTGACTTTTTCAGGCCAATTTTTCGATTTATTGTATACATCTAAAAGACGTAAATTTTTCTATACTTTTATAATTATCTTTTACTATTTCTATATATAACTCCAAGTCGCGTTGTCGTAGCCTTAGCCGTGTGTCAGGCATTTTTGGCAGTACTGACGTAAATCGTTGACAGTGATCTGCATCCTCCTTTAGTCTCAGTTAGTTATCAAGTAACTCCTGAAGCTAAAATAGAATGTAGTCCTTTCGTCAACGGTTCAGATACTTTTGTTAAGCAGCATAATTTCACTAATTTAAGTCTACATACCATGAGTGAACAATTATGCCGAATTGAAAATTCAATGCTTAAAGCATCTGTACCTCCTTTAAAAGCGGGGGAAAAGGTCGTTATTAAACGTACCTCTAGTGAGAAAATGGATTTTAAATTTGATAAAGTCCAAAATGAATTAGTTGATGAAATCACTAGACGTTTAGCTTTAATCCCTGTTGACAAAAAGCAAAAGGGAAGTCAGAGTGAGTCTAAAGAAATTGCTCCTCTCACTAAAAGGATAGTAGAAGCTGAAAGCTCTAATTCTGATAGTCCTTCTGAAACTGAAAGTTTCAGAGATTCTGAAATTGATAATCTCCAAACCTTTTTCAAAAATCTAAAACTTGATAATAATAACCAGGTAAATAAAATTTACCATTCTAAAGGTTCTTCCGATAAACCCTATTATCCTAGGCCTTCACCTGTTAACCTACAGTATGAAGAATTTAGGCCATCTATGGTTTCTTTTGATGGTAGAGCCATAGAAGAATGGAATATAGATGGGTTATCTGAATATCAAATTAAAAATGTTATCCAGTACATTTTAATGTACGCCTCGGCCTCTAGAATACACAATAATAACGATAGAAGTATTGCCGAAGCTATTATTGCTGGATTCACTGGCCAACTCAAAGGTTGGTGGGACTTTTACGTGTCTACTGAGTCTAAGAATAATATTCTTAATGCTGTTAAAACAGAAGGAAATAGGCAAGCCCCTGATGCTGTCAACGTTTTGATCTATACTCTCATCTTACACTTTTTAGGATCAACGAGTTCGTTCTTTGAGCAGACTACAGAGCAGTTAATGAACTTGCGCTGTAGAGATTTATCTGAGTTTAAATGGTATAAAGATGTTTTCTTAAGTGTCGTTTACACTCGTGATGATTGTACTCAAGACTTCTGGAAAGAGAAATTCATTTCCGGTCTTCCTAGGTTATTCGCTGATAGAGTAAGAGATAAGATAAAGAAAAAGTACAGTGGTACTATTCCTTATGCCTCTCTTACTTATGGAGAAATCTCAGCTGAGATAGTTGCTGAAGGTCTTCTTCTCTGTAATGAATTAAAAATTCACAAACAAGCTCAAAGCGAAAGGTTTTCAGGAAAAAGAATTTTAGGCTCCTTCTATGAGCAATTAGGATTCAATCCCATTAGGAAAAGATCTAAACCTTCTAAGAGTAAAAGACCCTTTGGCGAACAAAAGAGTCAAAAACCTTTTAGATCCTTAAAACCAAAATTTAATAAGAAAAGGCATTTTAAAAATGCTTCTTCCTCTAAGAAACCCCGAAAGAATGAAATTCTTCCAAGTGTCATTTGTTAAAAATGTGGAAAGGTAGGATATTATTCTAACAAATGTAGGGTTAAACAACAGATTAAATCTCTATCCCTAGATAGCAATCTTAAAGATTGTCCATTATATGTGGACAGTCCAGAGGAACCGTAAGGTTAGGATAGCAAGTAAAATAAATTGGTCCGTCTGTAAGGGATGACTCAATAGCTCCAAGCAAAGAGTCAGTAAACTTTAAGTTTCTTTTGTCTCTTAGACAAACAAGTGCTGTAATAGGCAAACCTAATCTAGTAGCTGGTTTAACCGCTACTTGAATCATACCTATGTGTATAAAGGAATATAATTCCTTATGTTTATCTATTAAACTTTTAGTTAATAGATTAAACGAGTTAATATTATTATCTATGGAAACAGACTGTTCGACAGTCTTAATAATATAGTCTGATTTAATCAGAAAATTACTATTTAATTTATAAATGCTTTTAGCACTAGATGGGGGCAAGTTCTAGTTATGCAAATCATTTTCAATGTTATTTTCAAGGATTATTTCCTTATTTTTACATTTATTATTCTTCTTATTATTATTAGAAAAACTTCCCCTCTGCCTTTTGGGAAAGAAATAAGCACATTATTTCGCTTCCTTACGAGCCAGGCATGGGGACTACTAAATTTCCCTTAGATAAATCAGTTAAGAACAGAGTAGTAACTCGTTCTTAACTGATTTATCTAAGGAAAATTTAGTAGTCCCCAGGCCTATCCCTTGGGATCAATTAAACTTTCCCGATTCATAAAAAATAGATGATGCCATTCGAATTAAATACCCTCTTTCTAACAAGAGAGATATATTAAACAGACTATATATATAACACCAACTTCAATATAAATCAATTAATTTTGTTAATGTTTCAAAGAGGCACGAAAATAAAGAAAAATATTCAACGTTGTAATATTATATTAGTAGTTTTTTTAGTAGTACTTGTATTTGATGTGCCTTTTTTATTCATATTAATATTTGTCAAGCAATTTTCAAATACTCTTTATGGGTTTAAGTTTGGAAACTAATATCTCCTTGGCATAAACAATTGTCAATGTCTAAGAAAATTCTCTCCAAATTTGAGTACTTCAGCTTCACTTTAATTCTTTTAAAGATTGAATCTTTTCTGACAGTAAGTATCCTAAAACTTTTATGAGGTTTCTCAATTTAAAGTAAAAAAACAATGACATTAGTTCTCATTATTATCAAATCAAGAAAACATCAATGGCACAAGTTCTTACCAGCTTGCCTTTTCATTAGGATTTACTATGTTGTATTATGGGGAATTTCTTCCTGCCGTTTCTTATCATGTCGGCTACAATTCAGCTGTTGTTATGAATTTTTAGATCATTATAATTATACTCTGTTGCGATTGGATTCTTTAGTTCATTATTACTACACTAGATTGTAAATGACATTATTAACATTCTAAAAATATTTTTATTTTTTATTTTTTTTAACTTTTTTCTTTTCATTTCACTAAATTGAGCTGTATACACCCAGCACAGCCTTTAATTAGAAAAAGTTCTTACCAGCTTTAACTGGAAATTGGAAATTCACTTGACCATGTATAAACGTAACTGACGAGGTGTCAAGATCAGAACCGTAGAAACTCCAATTGCTGTATTGCAGTAATCAAAACCGTCCACTAATTAAGATTCCAATAAATGATACAGCAAATCTTGCCGACTCCCCCCCAACAAGAATATTCTTTTCAATCTAAATTCAAACATAATTGATTCTAACTAAAGATACCCAATTTCTTTATTTTAAATATGGTTCATCAATAGTGCGTACCCAATTCTAAAAATTTTGAACATTTTGATAGTGTCTTTTCACCATCCATTTTATGAGTAAAGGCAAAAGCTACTACTCTTCGCCGCATGTAGGGATAATCAATATTCAATAATGTCTTTGTTGTTGTCCTGTCCAATTCTGACCATTTGAATGGGAGATTTGACTACCAACAAGGTGTAGCTTAGTTAACAACGTAAGTTGGAGGAGAACAATGTTTAAATCCTACTAAATATACTTGTTGGGAGGGATGAAGAGCTTTAACTTTAACTAAACTCCGAACAAAATTATTTCAATAAAGATACTTATAAAAACTACCAAAAAAAAGATTTATAGATTTGGCTAAACTTTTGTATGTTCTCGGCATATGTTCATTTTGGCGAAATGCCGTATGAGGTCGGCTTGATATAAAAAAATATTATATAATAAGTTGTTTCTAGAGTGAAGGTCTCCATATTAAAATTCAAATTTTATGAAGAGGGCTTGAGAAATAGACAATAAAAATTAGAGTAATTCAGCGAAATGTCTTTTCCATTTATTTCAAAACAATGTTATGCAAAGTACTACTGGCCTATAGAGAAAATAATTCAGTGGTTGGTTTGGTATAATGTTGTAAGTAGGCAAATCATTTGTACATATTTTGATTTTGTCTCTCAGCTGGAACTTTTGGCTCTTTGTGGTCAGATTTTGATTTATTTATAGTTTAATTATTTATCTATAATTTGGATTATGATATTATGAATTATGTAAATGTGATACCACATTTATGTTTGAGAATTCAAAGAATTTATAGATCTTGAAACTATTGAATCTGATTATAGCAATAAGTCCATAAGTCGGCTTAAGCATGTGCAGTACAAGCTAATTGGTCAATGTTGTAGTCCAATATACAACACTAATATAATAGTCTTTATAGATTCATTTATTCTCTACGTGGAGTGTAACATTCTCTATCCTCATGTGCTATTAGACTTTCATTGACATATATATACTTTCAGACTTAAAAGACGATTCTTAGTAACTCAAGACTCCATCATACATGCTCACGATCTTTTGGTTGTTAAGCTTTTTTTATGTTTTGCTTCGTACATGAAGAGACTTTGTAGACATTCAAAGTGATGGACATTATGACACAAATATGTATCGGAGTTGAACTTATTCATTTAAGGCCTGATATATTGGGGCCTCCTAAATTTGACCATAAACGTTAATTTATCGCCCTAAATTTTTAAAAGTTCTAATTACCTCCTTGAATTTGGGAAAAAATGCACAAATTTGCCCTCCGAACATCACGTGTCAGCTTCTGATTAGTTTAACTTTTCAAATATGTCACTTTTTATTCTTTTTTGTTCCAATCAAATTCTAACACATGGCCTTCAGAGTTAAAAGGTGTATTTTAAACAAGTTCAAGAAGTGATTTGAAATAATTAAAAATTTAAAGAACAAATAGGCGTTTATGTTTAAGTTTATGGGCCTTGATTTATTAAGGCTTATTTTAATTTTACGAGGAATATGTGGTAGAAAACTTCTTTTATAAATAACTACTATAAATTCAATTAAACAAATTAGACGCAGCTCAATTAGTACACATGTCAATGTAAAAGTTTTGAATTTAATATACCTCCTTTTCATATATATCTATAAAAGAAACTATAAGTTCAGTTATACGTTAAAGATATTTTATAAATTTATACATATAACGCTGATACCGTGTAACACAAACTCAATTGTTTGTAATTCATTAAATTCATGAGTTGTATTTTCGATTTGTGATCTCCAACTTGTGTGTTCCCTAATCTCATAGATTAGGTATATAGGTGGATAGATGAAGAAACTATGTGAGGATCGATAGTCTTATGTCTCATTATATATAAGTGAATGTAAATGATATCCATGTCTTTTGACCTTAATCTCCTCCTCTCTTCCTATTCCTCTATTAAATCTCTCTGAGAAATTTATAATTACGCTTCCACGTAATAGAAAGAAAAATCTTCGCTCATCTTAAATATGATTTTAACTTAAAATCTGTATGCCATAAGTTTAATTTTATCATTAGGCTTACCTCTATAAAATCTCTCTCATCAAACATAGCTCAAATACATTTAAGACCAATCCTCAAGGAGGCATATTATTCTATATTTTTAACATTAAATATTAATTTTAAGCTGTCCTCAGCCTGAATAAACTAATTATATTATCTAAGATGTTTGGTAGTATTTTTTTTTTTTGAAAAAGGAATTAAGATAACTGATAATAATTTTAAAATAAATATAAAATTATAATTGCTCAATTAATGAGGATTAGAATTTTTCAGTTGTCAATTTTGTTATTGTGTGGCCAGTGAGAACGTTAAATCTTACAATTAGGGTGTAGAATTGAACCTAATCAAAATTTAAATTAAAATTAAATAAAAATAATTGAATTAAATTAAACTAAATTTATTTCGGTTCACTTTTAATTTTTAAAATTCTTAAAATTTGAGTTTTGATTCGATTTTGATTTTCGCCACAAAAATTAAAATAAAATCGAATCGAACCAAATAAATTAATAAATATTATACTTTAATATATATTCATATTATATCTAATATCGTAATTAATATTAACGATATACAACACACTAATTAGTAAATAATAATAATAAATATGAGATTTTAACTTAAGTAATCCTAATTTGGAAAGAATTGTTTTACTTTATAACTTTAAGAATATGACTTATTCAATAATTCATTAGATGCATGTCATACTACTTAAATTAATACTTTTTATGTATCAATATTTATAGTTATTATTGTAAATATAGATTTTAAAGTCTAAATACTATCAAATTTAACAGATATCAAGATGAAATTACTTTAAGTCTATCTCATATAATCCTAAAATGAAAAAATAAAGTACAAATTATTTTATAAATTATAGAGTTTGAGAAATTCGATTATAACCGACCGAATCGAATACGAACCGAATTATATTCGGTTCGTTTTACGCCGAACCGAACTATATTCGGTTCAATTTCAATTCTTATATTTTTACTAATTCAGGTTTTTGGTTCGATTCGATTTTTGGACCGAACCGACATCTGCGCACCCCTACTTACAAGAAAAATGAAGTGAAAAACTGAAGAAAAAAATTATAGCCGTTACTTTTATGATGGAATCAATTGGACGGTCATGATTCAATTGCTCATTTTATTCAAAACCAAAATAAAATGGAATATCATTTCTTTTACTCAAAGGCCAATATTACCCTCTTCTTATCATAATATTATGTATATACAATATTAATAACTATATATACCTTCTAATTAAATCTTAAAAATAATTAAATTATATAAGCTTTTTGATAAATTATTTGTATAAGCTTATGGTTGAATATGATGCAATTTCTTCTGTTTATCATTTGAACCATTTCGTTAATTCCTCATCACATACAAGCTTAGTTCTTGAGAATTATCGTAATATTGCTAATAGTAGGACCGAAATTAGTTTTTTTACTTGAAAGTTTGTCAATAAGTTAGCTTATAATCTCACTCAAACGACTATTTTTTCAAAATAAAGGAGAGATTGAAATTATTAGACTTGTGTTCGGGTGGGGCTATTTATAAGGCCTGATTCGAGCCGCTTTCATAAACTGGACTTGAACACCTATTTATTTATTAAGTTTGGTCTAAGCTCAAGCCTACTAAAGCTTAAAATTTTATGTGTCGAACTTAATTTTTATATAAATATTCAAATCCGGATCAGCGAATTATAATTATAATTATTCTATATATTATATATTGTATTAAATAATTATTTTCTAATTTTATATTTTATACTAATGAATTTTAAATGAAGTTACAAAAAATTCTATAATATATTGAGTACTTCAAGTAAATAATAGAAAATTTTATAATTTTATTTTTTTAAATCATAAAAAATTATGAAAAAGTTATTAAGGTCAAATTTGAAAATGGTCTTATAAGCCAATCCAAACATGTCTCCCCCCCTTCTAGAAGTTATTATAATTCTTTCTCATGATATAACGTTTATTTGATTTATGAGATATTCTACTACAATTAAAAAAAATATTTTAATGGCCGTGGTCTTGCTAGTACATGAGAAATTTTTTTATATGTTTATAGTATTTTGACCAAATCATTTTTTAATATTACAGCCATTTATACTGATGCCTAGTTGTCCATATTTTTTTATCATACAAAGTTCAGTTTTGAGATTTTTTTTAGGAAATAAATATCAATAAGCATTTCACATTTGGAGAAAAAAATATCTCAACCAATATTGTTGACTATAATCAAATGACACTACATGAATTTAAGAGTTTGACATCTTTGAATTATTTAAAAAAACCTATTACATTTTTTTTAATATTTTCAAATTTTTTTATTGATATAATTTTATTCGGGGATTAGTTACGGTTAGGAATCTTCATTCTTTTAATAAATATATTTAGTAGGATTCAAACTGTATTCTCATTCAACTAACTCAACACACATGATCAACTAAGTTACACTTTTATATACACCTCTTGACATTTCACCGCCTCCATATTGATTTCTTTTATTAAACAACTAGTGTAGTATCCGTACGATACACGGATAGGTCATTTGTAATTAGTATATCGATAATAAATTTATTTTGTATTATATATATATATATATATAATAAAAATAAAAAAAGAAATTAGAAAACATTAAAACTAAAAAATTATATTATATTGTATATCAAATTCACTTGATTAAATAATTAAAAATATTACATGACTATTATAAATTACATTTTTTTAAGTAGGATTATACTCAACAGAATTAAAAAAACTAAAGAACAACAAATTAAATTTTTTAAAATAGATTTAGAAGATATAATAGTTGATAATTAGCCATAATTAGACTCAAGTGTCTTTTACGGGTAAAACGGTCTTATAAAAGGTACAAAGATAAAAAAGGCTTTTAGAACTTAAAAGATACATATCAATTATTCTTATCCTTCTTAATCCTCATCTGTTTTGCTTGATTGCTCGAAAGCTGTGCATTATCTTTATATATCAATATCAACGGCGTCGGTGTTTCATTTCTTATCTCTACATGTGTGACAGGAGAATTGACTCCATTCTCTGATATTGAATCATGCCAAACATAATCCAAATAATATTAGATAATAAATCATTTGTACTTATAATATAACTGTTAGAATTACCTTGAAATCATATATATATATATATATATATAAACTCAAGAACAACAAATTAAATTTTTTAAAATAGATTTAGAAGATATAATAGTTGATAATTAGTCATAATTAGGCTCAAGTGTTTTTTACGGGTAAAAATGTCTTTTAAAAGGTACAAAGATAAAAAAGACTTTTAGGACTTAAAAGATACATATCAATTATTCTTCTCCTTCTTAATCCTCATCTGTTTTGCTTGATTGCTCGAAAGTTGTGCGTTATCTTTATATATCAATATCGACGGCATCGGAGTTTTATTTCTTATTTCTACATGTGTGACAGGAGAATTGACTTCATTCTCTGATATTGAATCATGCCAAATATAATTCAAATCATATTTGATAATAAATCATTTGTACTTATAATATAAATGTTAGAAGTATCTTGAAATTTTTATTTGCATTTGGAAATTGATCAACATTAAAATATGGATCCTACTGTAAAAAAATTTTGAAGTTAAAATATATATGAATTAAAATACAAATAATACAACGTACTAATTTAAAGTTACATATAAAAAAATAAACTTACGGTCAATGAATTATGAGAGAGCAAATTATATTTATTCAGAAGTTGTTCGTCCTATGTAAGTGTAACCACATAATACACTTTATTATGTGCAATAATATTGTTGCTCTTAACTGAAAGTTTAAACATAATTTTTCTTCCTATAATGTTCTTCTATTCCATTGATAGAGGTATTTCACCAAGTGTAACAGATATCTAAAATAATTTTAAAAGACAAAAAATAATAACAGATGTTTAAAATATTATTAATGGGGAAAAAACTAAAATAAAGTGAAGGAAATGGTACATACGAAGCATGAATAAGAAGACCATTTTTATAATGGAATGAAAAGTTGTTTGTGGATAAATTAAGATGCTATTAATCATGAAATAAATTAGGAAAATTAAGTTTAAAAAGTTTTAATAATAACCACTTTTAAATACCATTATTATAGAAACAAATTAAAGTAAACGTATAACCAATTAAAACAACATTTACACGTTAAAATAATTTATAATTGCTGATAAGAATTATATTGGAAAGCTGTTATAGTAATTAATAATTATTTGACATTTGAATTACTATTCAAACATACATATATTTTTAGAAAAACTTATCAAAATATCTAACATTTCACTTTTGATATAAATACTAACTAATTAAAATATTAATATAAATTAGAATAATATGATAATATAAAATAAAATAAAGTTAATTGCTAATTTGTTATTTTTTTATTTTATTTAATTTTATTGATTATAATTCTATTTAAAAAAATTCTATTTTAAACTTTAATTAGCATTTAATTAAACACACAGATTTTTTTTAAGGATATAATTGGTGAATTCGCCGGCCATTGATTTTTTAACAGATTATAATCCTATTTAAGATTTAATTTGGCTTTTCACTTTTCATCATCAAATATTTTATTGTTGTTATTATTATTATTGTTTTTGCTGTTGTTGTTATTTTTATTTCTATTTTATGATTATAATCCTATTTAAGAATTAATGCTACTCTTTTATCTTCATCAAATATATATTTATTATTATTATTATTATTATTATTATTATCGTCGTTGTTGTTATTATTATTATTATTTTATTTTTATCTTTTTATGATTATAATCATATTTAAGAATTAATGTGACTTTTTTTCCTCATCAAATATAATTCAATTTTGTATTTTGATATTGTTATGATTATTATGAATATAAATGAAATACTTTTTTTATTATTTTTATATATTTATTTATTATTAAAATTTATTCATTAAAAAATAATTAATAAATTTATTTGTTATTAATGTTGTTTATAATTTTTATCATTTATTATTCTTTAATTAGTAATATATATATATATATATATATATATATATATATATATATATATATTCAAGTCTTTTTTTTTGATAAACAATATTCGAGTCTTTACTAAGAAAAAGTACAAAATTGAGTGGTTTTAGACTGAGGGCAATTTCAATATTTTTTCCATTTTTCATTGTCCAAATCTTATTTTAGAGAATTTCCACTGTTTTTATTTCAATTATTTTTCTCATTTTTAATTTTTTATATTAAATTCTCAAAAAATAATAATACTTTACTATTATTAAATTAATTTATTTACGTCAATTCTATTCTACTCAACTAATAAAATAATTAAAAAAATTAAAACTAAAAATTATACTTATTTAAAAATTACATTCCGCATATACGGGGAAACCATATTTTAGAGATATACCATATAGAGAATAGTTGAACTCAACCGTTCCCCATATATGTTCTCCATTTTAGAAAATTAAAAAAAAATGTGAGTTAGCCTAAAGCTTGATATGAATAGAACTTTTTGCTATTTTACGTATATATCCATCCAATTCACTATACGTTTAAATAGTTTTAGTACTAGAAATGGACAGTCACTTTTGCTTTTTTTGGCGCTGTGTTGATTTATTTGGATCACGCAATCTCATTCACAAATATACTATATATCTTTACGAGTATACACTAATATTAAAAAAATGCTAACATATAAGATTAGTAAATAATTAAGTATTGGTTTCGAGTCTCAAACACATAGGAACAACGGAAATATTCGCAGACAATTTTTGAGCAAAAATTGTAGATAATTTCAAAGCAATTTTTAGGGGTTGTAGCAGCACAGTTATTTCAAATATGTCTTTTCATTTAAAAATGCAACTCGAGATCTAGCTATATTAAATAACCAAAACCTCCTACAACTCAATTCCATCTTGATAGTTATTTGTAAACCAATTTGTCGATGCCAGTTTAGGTCATTCTCTTCGACTACAATTCAGTTTAGTTCAGTTCAATCAACTTTAATTCAATTTAATTTTTAAAAATTAAAAATAATAAGGTCTTAAATTACATAATTACAAACTGATGTTTAAAAGGGTGCATCAAAATCTGATGAAATCTTCACAATAAAAATGATAGATTTCAATGGTCAATTTTATGATACCAAATATCACTTGGTACGTAGTCCACCAATTACCTAGGATGGCTTCAAAAATTTCTCACTTTCTGTTACTTAAAACAAAAAAAAAATCAACTTTATTCCTTACTTATAATTGCAAACATAATGTTCAAAGGTATTGTGTACCTTTTGTAATTTCATTAAAAACCTAATTTTTTACTATCTCGATAATCCTCCAAAAAAATATCTTTTACTTATCTTTACCAAGTTCTTTTATACATCAATTTTATTTTTTATATTATAAACATGATTTTTGAAAAATGAATAAGAATATAGAATATGAATGAAATATTAAATTTCTCATTGTTTATAATCATTTATATTAAAGAGTAATTATAGTTTACAATACCTACGAGAAAAGGAAATAAATATATTATATTATAATTAATTGTAAATAATTGATTTAATCAACATTAATCATAATTATTGATATTATTTTTAATCTAGACTAATTAGGAAAATATCAAGAAGGTTGAATGTTCTTTAATACCCCTCAAGTTGCGCACTTTTATCCTAACCCCGACTTTCAAGTGGACCTACCCAAACTTGTAAAAAGTGGACCTCCGTGCTACCTGTGTCCGACGTGGCACGTGAGGTGCCCCTTTGATCGGGGGGCGTGGTTGACTTAAAAATTGAGCAAAAAATTCAATAATTTATAAAAATAATAATTAAAAAATCCCTAAATATTTTTTTAATTATAAAATGACCCCCTTTCCTCCTTTGTGGTGTGTTTGAAAAGCTCACATTTTTTAAAAAATTGTTGCACCAACTTTATTTTCTTCTTTTCTGGATATTTCATTATTTTTTGGGAGTTTTTGACTTTTTACAAAATCAGGCCCTGAAACGTATTTTCACATTTTCGGGCACTTCCACAAACATTTTTCTGAACAATTCTTGCACTAAATTTATTTTTTTATTTTTTCAGACATTTCATAATTTTTTAGGAATTTTCGATTTTTTACGAAACCGGGTCTTGAAATATATTTTCACATTTTTGAACTCTTCCATAAACATTTTCTGATTTTTTTTGCACCAAATTTATTTTCTTTATTTTCCTGATATTTCGTAATTTTTGGGGATTTTTCAATTTTTTTATGAAACCGGACCCCAAAACGTATTTTCACATTTTCGGGCACTTCCATAAACATTTTTTGAAAAATTCTTGCACCAAATTTATTTTCTTTATTTTTCGGATATTTTAATAATTTTTCAATTATTTACGAATCCGGGCCCTGAAAAGTATTTTCACATTTTCGGGCACTTCCATAAACATTTTTTGAAAAATTCTTGCACCAAATTTATTTTCTTTATTTTTCGGATATTTTAATATTCTTTTATTTTTACGAAACTGGGCCCCGAACGCATTTTCAAATTTTCGGACCCTTCCATAAACATTTTCTGAAAAAATCTAGCACCAAATTTATTTTCTTTATTTTCTTGATATTTCATAATTTTTTGAGATTTTTTATTTTTTTACGAAATCGGGCCCTAAAACGTATTTTCACATTTTCAGGCCCTTCCATAAATATTTTCTGAAAAATTCTTGCACCAAATTTATTTTATTTATTTTCTGGATATTTCATAATTTTTTGAGATTTTTAATTTTTTATGAAATCGAGCCTCGAAACGTATGCCCTTCCATAAATATTTTTTAAAAATTTCTTGCACCAAATTTATTTTCTTTATAGTAAAAGTTATAGGGACTTAAATAAATTTTGTCAAGGCTCTTTTTGAAATCTATTGTAGAAGATGGTATTTTTGTTTGAATTACAAATATAGAGACTTAAAAGAAGTTTTGTCAATATTTTTTTAAAATTTTGTTAGTTTATGCCACGTGTCATTATGTCATTGGTTTGACTTTTCCAAATGTATGGTGTTTTTTAGTTGAATTAAAATTACAGGGACTTAAAAGAAGTTTTGTCAAGATTTTTTTAAAAATTTTAATTAAGCCATATGTCATTCACTATTGGTTTGACCTTTTCAAATTTTCCACCGCGAGTGTAATACACTCTTCTGGTTACTAATGGGCAAGTGGGACTGAGATAGCACGGAAAGTTCACTTTTTACAAGTTTGGGTATTCGGATGTCCACTTGAAAGTTGGGGGTATCTAATGTAAAAGTGCGCACTTGGGGGTATTAGATAGCATTCGACCATATAAGAATATCTCAACACTCTCACTCAAGTTGTTGAGTGAATATTTTGAACTGTCAACTTTGTGTTGCAATGTTAAGAATTGATCATTCTCTTATAGCTTCATAAAAATGTCTGCAAGTTGGTGATGCGTTGGTAAATATGAAGGAATACGATTTTGAATTACTAAATTTTCTGATATGAAAGGTGTGATTTGTGAAGTAAGATTTGACATGTTAATAGTCATATTTGGTAAAACTATTTGTGAATCAAAGTGAGATGTGAAAGTAAAATTGATTAAGATACCAGGAGTTAACATACCTGATGCGTTTGTAAAAACATTATTGTTACTAGTGTAACTTGATCGAGTCAAATAAGTCATGGTTTGATATAGACAATTGATGATCTTCAAAAGTAAGAACATGGATGAGTCGAATGAGCAATGATGTTGATATAGCAATCGATGATATTCAAGAGTTAAAACATGACTGAGTCAAATAAGCCATGTTGTTGATATAGACGATCGACGATTTTCAAGAGTAAGAATATAACTGCGTCAAATAAAACATAATGTTGATATAAAGTCTTTGTTTTCACTTTTTTTTTTTCTGTCCATGAGATTAGATAAAAAATTTGAGCAAAATACTAAAACTTTGAGCTATCGAAAACGGTGTTTGATATCATATGAAAAATGAATAAAAACATAAAATATGGATGAAATATTATAATTGTCATTGTTTATTATCAGTTACATTAAATAGTATTTATAGTGCATAATATCTAAAATAAATAAATAAATAAATTATATAAATATAATTAATTGTAGATAATTATCCCAATAATTATATAATTATTGATATTATTTCTAATTTATACTAATTAGAAATAATCTAATAAAAAAATATCAATATACAGTAATATCACAACATGATTTCAAAATAATATTGGAAACACATTTTCCTTATAAAAAATGTTACTACTAGATTAATCATTTCCTTTTTTTTCTAACAGCATCTTTAGTAAACGATGGATTCTAAGATTATGTGTCATATGGAATAGAAATTCATATTGATGACATGCCAAATATTTTAAGAATAGACTATATCTTTTAAAAGATAGTCACACTAGATTATCTATTTGATGTAGAATTGTATAATTAAATAATAAAAAAAATACTTAATTACAAAGTATTTCAATGTTCAACAATAAAATATTAACTTGATGAGTTGACACTTCGTTTGATTGTATACGTATAGAAGATCAAATAGATAACATTCAATAATTATTGTGCCACATTATATAGAAAAGAGAAAAGAGAAGAGCTAATGTAGAGTCATTTTTTAATAAATAGTCTATTCTTACTTATATGCTAAGACGAATATTGAAATAAACAATCTACTAAAGATACTCTAATCTTCATATATGGGTAGTCATACAATAAAAAAAGCATGCATGTTAGGTAGCTCAAAAATAATGGATAAAGTTAAAATTGTATTTCAATATAAAGATCTAATATTTTATGTTAACAAATGATAATGTTCAAAACGATGACATATACATGAGTAATTTGATAAAAATTTTCAGATGTATTGCAATAGTAAATCAATTATCCTTATGTGATAATGGAAAAAATTGATATTCATGCATGAAATTGAAGATAATGGATATTCAATGTGTCACAAGTGAAATAAGTACGACTTCTTTAATAATTATTAGTAAAATTTAAATTAAACAAACATTATACTTTTAGATGTGAAAAGTATGGAATAAACTGAAAAAAACATCCAATATAATATTTTGATTTGTAATATTTCTTAATTGATGCTGATGTGGCAAAGGGTAAACATGTAAAACCGTACTTCTCAACTTTCCCAAATTTTTAAAACTTCACCTTCCCTTTCTTTGCATCCCTCTTATCAAACTCAAACACCAAATCATCAATGAAAAACTTCAGAAATCACCATGCATCCACGCCGAAAGAGAGTAATAAACTATTAGAATCAGCTTCTTTTGAACCGTCGAATCTGCTAGGCAAGAAAACTACGTTGTCGGCACAACCTCTTCTAGCACCAGATCCGTCCACATATGACATATGCAGATCAGATGTTGGATGCAGATCGATTTTAGGGTCTCATGTTCTTCCGATGATTGTTTTTCTTGTAATTGCCTTGAACCTTGATTTTTTTTTGCTAATATTGAAGAGAAAGCTAAGCTAAGATGTTTCTTTCAATCGCTATTTTGATTTTCCCAGATTCATTGAATGTTGAAGACCGAGAGAAAGTAAATAAGTTTCTTTCAATTTTGTGATAAAAAAACTTAAATTTAACATAATTATTGAACCTGGTTTCCCATCTTTCTTTTCCACCTGTTGGAGGTGTCCATCATTGCCCAGATTTGAGCTACTCCTAGATTTCACATTTGTTTAAAAAGCATTATTATTGAACTTCCAAGGAAACTTGCTATTGGATCCATTGAAGAGTGATGATATGGCGGCCATGACTTAATTACTGCTCAACAATTTCAAAACCTGTGGCAGAGAAGCTTCAGATCAAACAAAAACCGCTAGAGTTTGGCTGAACCGGATTCACTACCTGAGATTGACTCGTCAATCGGTGAAACCCTTGAATACTAAATTCTTCTATTTAAAAATTAAAATAAAATAACGATTAAAACTTTTGAATCTAGCTACATTCTAGAGATTTCAATCTTGAAACAGATATTTGATTTTGCATTCCGTTTTATAAATCTCGAAAATTGGATTTGAATTTTCGGACTCAATCCAGGGAGGAAGAAGAGGAAAAATGATTAAAAGAAGAAGGTGAACAGTAAATTTCCCCAATTACCCTTAGCTAATCAACAGTTCTAACGGTGTGAGAAAAAAAAATCCCTGATTTACTAACCGTTATAAATCCATACTACATTCTATAGAAAAAAATTTTAAATTTTATTTTATAAATGAGTGAAACTAATGGTATTTTTTTAATTTTACCAAAAGTATATTTCAAGTATGTAATGAAATCAACAAAGCACCTTTAGAATAAACTAAAAATTAGTATACAAAAATAATCTCACGGAGTTATGGTAACTTTGACTACCAAATAATTTAGTCCAAATCCTTTTAATTGTGGTAAATTTGTTCTATTATTACCTTATCTAAAAACCAAGAAATTAACGAGATTGATTAAAGTGGTAAGCGATTTAATATTATTTAAGTAAAATTTTGAGTTTGGGACTTTAATAAATATAAAAAAATTTTATTACGAGACTCATTCATTACAATCAGGTGTGTAATTTATGTTAAATTTAAATATATTGGGATCAAAGCTTCAGTAAATCGAATAAAAAAAAAAACTTTAACATGTCAGGATCATGACGAAACTACCCCTACAATACTAAAAAGCATGTACGCAAAAAGACATAAAAGCCCCCCACCCAACAAATGCAGACAACTGCCCATTAACTGCCATACTGACACTAACCCATTCATTTCCTCTATAAATTCCAACTCAATTCAGCAAATTGGTTTCTCAATTTGTCTTTATTTTTAAACTAAAAAATGGGTTTGAATTCTAATAGAATTGAAGATTTTAGCAGTATAAGAATTACAAATGAAGTAGTAGTAATGCCATCAATGGAGATACACAGTGTTTGTTTGCCACCAAAAAGAAGCACCTTTGAGAAGCTGAAGCAGAGGCTTGGTGAGGTATTTTTCCCTGATGATCCACTCTACAGATTCAAGAACCAAACATGGCCTAATAAAATTGTTTTGGGGCTTCAATATGTGTTTCCTATATTCCAATGGGGTCCTCACTATGGTTTGAAGCTCTTCAGGTCTGATATCATCTCTGGTCTCACCATTGCTAGCCTTGCCATCCCTCAGGTATGTTTTAACCAGTCTTATCAAAACCATACCATACGGTTCGACCGATTTAATGTGAACCGGTCATGGCTACGGTATGATTTAATTGAAAACGGTTTTTAAAAAAAATTCTATGGCAACACTCAAAAACCTTGCAATAGACCTAGAGTACATTGTAAAAGACCAAAAAAGCGTTGCAAAAGACCAGCATAATGTCCGAAAAAACCACTAATTATATCGGTTGTACCGGAATACCGCGTATTAAAATTTTCACTGATATGACGTTCGAT
The DNA here is from genome assembly GCA_947683365.1 of Euphorbia pulcherrima. Taxonomy (NCBI): domain Eukaryota; kingdom Viridiplantae; phylum Streptophyta; class Magnoliopsida; order Malpighiales; family Euphorbiaceae; genus Euphorbia; species Euphorbia pulcherrima. The sequence continues at coordinate 16,334,734 of CANTUS010000016.1, forward strand.
ATAGCTTTGATAACATTGGTTTTGACACACACCGAGTTTGTGGAAAGACTGCTCGGGTTTGATCTAGGCTCAATCCTAACAATTTAGGAATTTTGGGCAAATTAATATTAAAAGTAGTAAAAGGAATTCCACAAACGATAGTTAATAAAAACTTACTTTTTTTTTTTAAATTTAGGAATCAAACTCTTACCATCCCACAACTTTAACAATTTTCTTATCAACTATTCTAGCATTGATTAGTGTTTATTTTTGTCTTTTAAATAACAATAACAATATCTTTAAAGGAAAAAATATATTTTGACCCCTTCTAACTATGGACCCTAAACGATCGCACCCGTTGCCCTCCCCTTATAGTCGGCCTGATTTGATCCCAATGGAATTAGCCATTTGGTTTCATTCTATTAAATTTTTGGTCTTTATTATGGATTATGAACCAAATGAATAATGATGGTATATCACACTTTAGAAAAAAGAAAGTAACAAATCAATATGTACTTGATAACCGGATGGCCAAACCGGTTATACCAAATGCACAAACCGGTTTTACAAAAAAAAAATCATTTTTTCCTTTTGTTTCATGTTTGATCCCAATGAATTTTATGGCTAATTTCAAGTAAGATGGCAGTTGGAGGCATGCATATGTTTCAAAACTTACAATTTTTATAGGTGACGACATTTTACATGTTCTTGTATTGCAGGGAATCAGTTATGCAAAACTTGCAAATCTGCCACCAATAATTGGACTGTGTAAGAACAAAATTAATGTCAAATTTGAAGTTTAAAATAATGAAATTAAAATGAAAATAATGGTTTTAAAGTACTTTTATATTGTTCTAGATTCAAGCTTTGTGCCTCCATTGATATACTCAATCCTAGGAAGCTCAAGACACCTAGCAGTTGGTCCAGTTTCAATAGCATCATTAGTAATGGGTTCAATGCTAAGTGAAGTTGTTTCCCCTACACAAGATCCAATTTTGTACCTCAAATTAGCCTTCACTTCCACCTTCTTTGCTGGTGTTTTTCATGCTTCCCTCGGTCTGCTCAGGTACAGATGCTTCGTGCACCGGGCTGCCCATACTGTATTTTTTAGTTGTTGATAATGGGTTTTGTGTGATTTTTTTTTCAGGTTGGGATTTATTATTGATTTTCTTTCAAGGGCTACACTTGTGGGATTTATGGCTGGTGCAGCCATTATTGTATCACTTCAACAGCTCAAAGGTTTGCTTGGAATTGTTCATTTCACTACAAAGATGCAATTCATCCCTGTCATGTCATCTGTTTTCTCCCATAGAAATGAGGTGCTAATTGCTAAAAAGATTTTAAATTCTTGTTAAATTCTTGGATTTGAAATTAAATTGGACTAATTTTGATCTGCAGTGGTCTCGGGAAACAATTGTTATGGGAATTTGTTTCCTGTTATTTTTGCTGACAACAAGACATATTGTAAGGATCTCTTGCATACTTTCTTGGTATAATCTATCGTTTACCTCCTAAACTTGACACTTTTTACTGAGTGCTCCTTTTAACTTCCGCTTGTTCTTATTAGTCCCTAACTTGCAAAAGTGTACTAGATTGTCCATGAACGCCGCGTGTAATGATATATTTGAGAATGACAAGTGGCGTTTAGGGGGCATGCTGGTGCATTTTTGTCAAGTGGCTTAGTAGCAACAAGTTCAAGTTGAAGGCGGCACTTGACAAAAAAGTTATCAAGTTCAGGGGCAAAACATGCATTATGCGTAGTTTCTTTTACCAAGTTGTCTCCCTACGACCAATAAGTCATGGGTTCGAGCCGCGGAATCAATTACTGATTTTTTTGAAACAGAGCATGAAGAAACCAAAGCTTTTCTGGGTATCAGCAGCAGCGCCTTTAACATCAGTCATAATTGCAACTCTGGTTGTTTTCTGCCTCAAATCAAAGATTCATGGAATCTCATTTGTAAGAATCTAACAGTTTTCATGACCTTGCTTACTGTAAACACAGAATCATTCTATGAATTTGATTCTGTTTTTGTTCTTGGAAAAACAGATTGGTCATTTACCAAAGGGCCTAAATCCACCTTCTGCTAATATGCTATATTTTAGTAGCTCTTATTTGCCACTTGCAATCAAAACTGGCATTGTCACTGGAATCTTATCCCTCACTGTAAGTTTCTCAGTATTTCCATCTCGCCAAATTCATCGGCAACCCCCTAAACTTGACTCAAATAGTTTACTGCTCCCTGGACTTTCCGAAGTTTCTCTCAGATCCCTGAACTGGGCAAATGTTCATCATTTTGCTCCTGAATGCCACGTGTCAAAAATCAGAAAAATTACATAATTAAAAAGTCAAACCAACTAGAAGTCGACACGTGGCGCTCTGACAAACTGACACGTGGCATTCAGGCAAGCTGGTGCACTTTTGCCAAGTACAGGAAAATAATAGAAACAAGTGAAATTTATGGGCAGGCAGTAGACTATTTGGGCCAAGTTCAAGGGTAACTGATGTGTTTGGCCTTTCCATATCGTTTGTAATTTTTCGATTCGTTTTTTTAACTGTAATATTTTAGGAAGGAATTGCTGTGGGAAGAACATTTGCTTCAATGAACAACTACCAAGTTGATGGTAACAAAGAAATGATAGCCATTGGTCTAATGAACATGGCCGGCTCTTTTACTTCATGCTTTGTAACAGCAGGTTTGGATTCTTTTTTTTGCCTCAAAAAAATCCAATCTTTACAACTTGCATACTGAACTTCTCGATTTTTTTAGGGTCGTTTTCTCGGTCAGCAGTCAACTACAACGCCGGAGCTAAAACAGCAGTTTCAAACATAGTAATGGCTTCAGCTGTGCTTATAACTCTGCTGTTTTTAATGCCGCTCTTTTACTACACTCCAAATGTAATCCTTGCTGCCATTATAATAACCGCTGTGGTTGGCCTAATCGATTATCGAGCTGCTTACCAATTGTGGAAAGTCGACAAGCTCGATTTCTTGGCCTGCATTTGCTCCTTTTTTGGTGTTCTTTTCATTTCGGTGCCCTTAGGGCTCGCTATAGCGGTGAGTCGATTGCAACTCTTTCGAATGGTTTTGATTGTTCGGTTTTTTATGTCATTTTTCGTGGCAGGTTGGAATTTCGATGTTCAAAATTCTGTTACATGTCACTAGACCAAATACAGTTGTAATGGGAAATATACCCGGGACTTGTATATACCAAAGTCTTAATCGATATCGAGAAGCTTTAAGAGTTCCTTCGTTTCTTGTAATAGCGATTGAGTCCCCTATTTACTTTGCTAACTCCACTTATCTTCAAGAAAGGTCAGTTTTTTATACATTTCATTTTCAAAAACTCGGGTTTAACAGTGTTAGGTTTCGGTTGTGCTGAATTTCGACCTCTATTTATCAAAGGATTTCACGGTGGGTTCGAGAGGAAGAAGAGAGGATTAAATCGAACAGCGAAAGTACACTAAAATGTGTAATCCTAGACATGACAGGTCAGAAATTACATGACGTGCGTTTTCCTGACGGATTTCCCAGTAAGGCCAACAGAATATAAATTTCTGACGGATCTTCGAGTCTTACAGACAGATATTTCCGACAGAAAAGTGCATTTTTCGTGTAGTGATTCTTGCTCTAGCTCACTATGCAATTGAACTTAACAAGCTTTATTTCTATGTCTGGATTTTAGCCGTGACAGCCATAGACACGAGCGGTATTGATTTAGTATGTGAACTAAAAAAAGCAATGGAGAAATGGTCGCTTCAGGTAAGACTAAACCGAGTTTAGTGTAAATTTCGGTTAGGGGATTTTTTGTTATTGATAAGTTGATTGGTGTATTACTTGTGTTGTGCAGCTTGTATTGGCAAATCCTGCAGCAAGTGTTATTGAGAAACTAGAACAATCTAATGTATTGGATTCATTTGGATTGAATGGATTGTATCTAACTGTTGGAGAAGCCATTGCCGATATTTCAGCAGTTTGGAAATCTCAACCTTGATTGACCTTTTGGCAGAATTACATTAGGAAGAGCTCTTGTAAGAACATAGGATTTTGTCTTTTTTTTAGTCAAAGCCAACAAAAAGTAATGTTGTTTTAAGGATTTTTTTGTCTTAAGTAACTCTATCAAGAAGAGATTTCGAAGTTCTTCATTTTCACATTGCTTTTTTTTTTTTTGCTGAGTTTCATTTAGTCAATAATCTAGCTGTCTTTGTCCGAGTTTGTGGTTGTTGTCTTATGTTTTTCTGTATGCTTCCCCAAAAAGTATGTAAGAACATGTTTTTTTTTAAAAGTAGGTATGAAACAGTTTTAAAGCTGCGGAAAACAATAACAAAAGACATAAACCGAATTACACACTAGATAGGGAGGGAATGGGCCACTGTTTAATAAAAATGCGTTTTCAATACATGTAGACATGTTTTAAAGAAAGCCATAAGATTAGATAAATATAATTTGGGCAAAGCAAACAAAATCTACATTTCTTATAATCATAACTTAAGTTTAACAATTCCAACTGCAAGTGCTTTGACAATAGTAATACAGCCATGATTAAATGAACACAACACTCCAATAATGTGAACCAAAACGCAATTAACATTGCATTTATAGTGGAACAAAATATTTCATTGATTGAAACTTACTCTTATTGTGATGATTATTATTGAATTTTGATTCAATTGAATTTTTATGTGAAACTCTAGATCCTTTCATGAAAATAAATTATACATTTTATAAATATTATTTTTTCAATTAAGTTTCATAACTAAATCTAAATATTACAAGTAAATTGAAGATAATAACCTAATTTTGGAAAAAAAATTATTCATAATTTGTTAAGAAACATCTAAGATACAATATAATAACAATTTACTTGCAATTATTTTTTTGTAAGTGTGGATTTAAAATCATCATATCGCCGGTATTATTATAATAAACGTTAATTCAATTATTATTTGATGATATATTAGAAAAGAAAATAATTTTATATACAATAATTGTGTGAGTGTGTTATTGGGGTTGGTTATGTAGAATTCATCAGATTTTAAGCTTAATCTTGCAGGTCCAATGGATCCATAGCAACACTAGATCTACAGGTGAAAATGGATATTTCCGGCCTAAATTTGATGATCTTTATTAGTTGGAGGACAACGATGTTTGAATCTCACGGGAGAAATAAAAGCCTTAACTGTAACTAAGTTCCGAAAAGATTATCTCAATAAAAATATCTGTAAAAGGTACCGAAAAATTTTTTAAAATGGCTTTTATTTTCTTAAGAAAACCTCAACAGGTTGTCGTGTTTGAAATTCTGAGTTTAGAAGGAATTTAATTGATTTAAGTAGAATATATAAACAAAATGAATTGAATTCATTTCAAACATAACTAACTCCAAGCACAACCTAAACTCAAAATAGCCCACTCAACTAAAAGTGTCTAAAACACAACTGTGTATCCATCAAGTTTCCTCGGTCCACTCGGAAATTCAGTTAAGCTAAGAAAAGTGTCACTGATAATATTTTCAGAAACAGATGCGAAAACGCTTCATTTACTTAAATTTCTACATCTTCCCATTCTGATATAATGAAAAATTTGCATCACCCGTTTCATAAAATCATCATCGACACTGTTCTAAAGTAATGCAGATAAACTGCTGTGGGTAACGGATATTTCTACAACAATGATCACGGGAATTTCAACCAACTAATGCAACAACAGCTTCGCAAAATAACAAACCACCAATCCGCTCTCCTAAAATAAGAGCGAAATCATCAAACATTTAAAGTCAAAACAATTAGAAATTCTAGCCTTACATGTACCAAGTTCAATAAGTGAAAGAAAATGAATCTATAATAACAATTGAACAAATTGGTGTTAAACTTACCAGCCCTAGAAGGAATCTAAAGACAATAAGAACAAGCGCTCTTCAATATTACATGGAAACTCATTAAATGCCATATTCAAATTTAAGCACTCAGCCGGGAGGCAATATAAAAGAATAGCAAGCTTTAACTTTCCGAAAAACCATCTGTAATTGTACATTAAGAGTTTCCTTTTACAATGCGTCTATTTAATGGAGCCACTCTATACCATTACCGCCAGCTATGCGACCAATTACATACACTCAACTTATTCTTTGTATCATGTTTTCGATTTGATATTTCAAAGCCCCAGAAAAATATTTCTCTTGCCTATAAGTCCATTAAACATCTGCATGGGAAATGATCAGAGATCAATATTCACGATAAAATACAAATCCGAAATCAGATGCTTAAAACCGAATAGACTAGAGTACAAGATCATTTCCTCAGTCTTTTAGCCTGATTGTTTGGAAGCATTGACATTATAATAAAATAACAAGACATCATTCTGATTGATTTTTTATGAGACAAGGTTCATCAACTAAGAATTACCACCTTGATGTGTGTCATATATGCATGTGTCAGGTATGCAACATGGAAGCAACATGAAATCCAAGTGGCAACAACTATTCTATTATCAGTAGGTATTTTACAGATTTATTAGGTTTTAGAAGATGAGCTAATTAAGGGTACGTTAGTCTTTTAGAGCAATTGGCTGAGTAAGCCATTCTTATCTTAGAATCTAAACGGTTAGGCTAATTTGTCAGCTTGCATTGTTAGATTACTATATATTCTGCAGATTGTAAACAAATTGGATTATCAAATGAAATATTATCAGCAATATTGCTATTTTCTCCCTATTTTCTATCTTCCCCCATTCTCTCTTATTTCTCAACCCTAATCTTCACCTTTAAACCCCTTATTTCCTCTAATTCTGTTACTAATCTACTGATATTTCGAGCTAGTCACAATCTGATCGAGACAGCATGATAGTGACAACCCACTCAACACTGAACCTCCATCAATAAATCTAAGAGAGGGGCAGAAAAACAAGATACCAACACCAATATTGAAAACTTACAAAGCAAAATACATGTCAGAATACTATAACATCATCTTGCGAGGCATTATAATTCAGGTTATCTATTTTTAATAATAGCTATTGTAAAGAGATGGAGACAATTAAAACCAAAAATCAGAGAAGAGGATATAAGAACAAAATTTGTTGCATTTATGCATATTTTAGCCAAAATAATTCTCTATTTACCCATATTTTAGAAAATTCCTTCATAACAACAATATAAAAATAATATACTTTGGAAAAGAATGTAACATGTGGAATGATCCTTGAGAAGTACCCATACCAATTGGTTGAAGTATTTAATACAATGCATATGTTCATGAGTCCAGAATTTGTTGATATAGACAGCTGAAATTTGAGGGTTAGGGCCTTTCACCAAACGATAGTACATGAATATAATCCCAACTGACTAGTGAACAACTGGGTATACTCACAGCCCTGACACTAGACCCAATATTTACAAGCAGTGCAACACTTGACATCTGATTGTTAGGGCAACAGAATATCACAGTGAACTTTAGATAGAAGTATATCCCCAAAAAATGACAAAGGAAAATTTTGGGAAAAAGAACTCTGATCCCTTGTGCATTTTATGATGCAAGGAAAAAAAAGCCTTACTTGCACGGTGGTAACGTGTGATTGGAATCTCTCGAAGTTCACGTCTAATGCACAAATATTCTCCAAGCAAAGCCATCACTGCAAGGCCAGTGCCATTCACAACCCACCAAGTTATTGACAAAGGCCAACCTCCATATATAATGCATATAAAGAGATGCAGAATGTAAACAGTTGCAGAAAAATCTAAACACTTTTTCGCCCTCTCAATCAAGTACAGCATACATCCAGCTCTGCACAAACCAAATGAACAAAGCACAACAAAGTTAAACATATAGAAAATCTCAAAGAACCTGTAAGTACACAGTAAACAAGAATAAATAAAGACAAGAAAACAAAAATCAGCACAAAAGAAATGAAATTGATCTTCAATATTCAATTATGCATCAAGCCAAGGCAAGGCAATATACAGCTCCCAACTAATGCATCAAAATCATCAACAAATTCAACTGAAACAGGCCCTATGACTCCTATCTCCTCTGAGAAGGATGGAAGAGAAAATGGCTACTTATCTCAGTTGAATTGAGCATAAACACAAAAACACGATCATCCTACTCCCACTACCCAGTTCAATTCGGAAATACTCATGTATTGCCCAAATAAAACAAAGCCAACCAAGTTCTGCTTCAGGTAAGCGCAACTTGAAATTTAGATCTGAAAACCTTACTAAATTTTTCAATGCATTCATTCAGAGTACAAAATACCTAAAGTCCTTCCTAATATCAATTAATGTATTGAAAACCTAGTCAATTAACATATTGCCAATGAAAAGACATAAATCTACATACAACCAAATCTAACTAAATATGAAGTTTATGAGGCCAACAAAACTATGGAGCATAATAAATGAACAACAAGCTTCTAGCTGAGAGGAAAACTGATCAAATACATACCCAGCTATGGAGCTGAAAATGAAGGAGGCAATGACGCACCAGCCAGTAATGGAAGAGGTAGTGATGGCAGCGAAATCAAAGAAATAAAAGAGACTCATGCGAGAGACGCGCGTCCCAACAAGAATCGATAAGAAAGAACCAAGCGCAAGATAATACAGACACTGAAGGCACACAATTTGGGCAACAATCAGCCATGGATCCCATACCACTGCACCATAGAACATGACTAACCCTAAAAACAAAACTCACCTAAACTCTACAGATCAGCCCCTAAGAATTATTTATCAAAACGGAGTCCCCAAACTCCAATAAAATGGAACTTTTCGCCCCATTTTCATTTTCTGCTTACTAAAAGAATTGGAGCAAATGAAAGGTAGAGATTCTTTAATCAATTGAAAGTACGAAGATGAATGGTTTACGGATCCGATCCAATTGAATATCAATTGATGAAACTGAAATTGCGAAAACAAAAATGAAGAAATATGTGAGAAACAAAATGAAAAGACAAACCTAGAATTGAAACGAAAGAGACAGAAACTGAAAGTTGAAGAAGAAAGAGTAATCAAACAACAAAGCTGAATCGAATAAAGAAATGCGTCAAAAATGGTTATAACTTTATTATTCAGAAGGATTTATTCATGGCCAACGTTTTGAAACGGGGGCGGTCGATGCTTTAAAATATCTTGAGATTTGGATCAACTTTAAGCAGATTTACACGAATTTATATATTTTATATTTTAAATATTTTTTAATACATAAAAATATAAATTATAATAATATAAAATATAAAAATATAACTTAAATCATCTTTTAAAAATAGTATTTAAAAAATTTCGTTTACACACCTTTTTAAATAGTCATTTAATTCGATTTTTAAAATAAAAATTTCGCCTAAATTCATCTAGAACTGTTTAAGTCGGTCAATCATTTAAGACCGTCCGATTATCTAAAATTACGACGGTATTATAAAAAGTCTTATACAAACGCCGCCTAGTCTAATTTTTAATACACAATTGATGGCACTAGTGGACCAGACTATTGGTGGCGCAATACACAAGTAAACCGACCCGCCCAGGTAGCCATCTACAAACGGTCCGGGGTAATCCACGGAATTTTTCTTTTCATTTTTATAGTAGCTAACTTGCCACCTACACATTTGGGTGTCATACAATTTGTAATGCAGTATTTTTGTTAAAAAAGACTATAAAAATGCTCAACACAATGAATAAATTGGTAATGTGTGTATTTTGAACTAAACAGGCAAACTAACTATAACACAAAACCTTAAAAATAAAATTTGAATTGCTGGAAGTTACAATTATTTTTAGTTATTTTAAATATAAAAAATTATTAACAACAACTAAGACTAACCGAACCCTAAATTAGTAACTTATGTAATGTAATGCACCAATCACCAAGGGACGATAATTCTTTACAAGGGAAGATAATTCTTCAAACTAGCACAATAAATTTCTGAACTTGATCCAACAAACAGCAAGGACGAATTTTATGAACATATAATTTCCTCAATTATTAAGCCTCAGGATCCAATCTATACAATACATCATATGCAGAAAAATCTTTCAAAAACAGAATAAGCTAGCTCAAACAATGACACAAACAAATTACCATTAGGAAGCTAACAAATCAGACAACAAAAATGGCGAATTCCAACTACACATCAGATGATTGCGATCCATTTTTTCTCCTTCTCGTTTTTTTTGCCGCAACAGTGACAGTTTCTTTCGCTTTACTTTTCCGAATTTCCTTCTCACCAGCAACACTTTTCGAAGTATTATTAGCAACACTTTTCGAAGAATTCATCTGACTCCTTAACCGCAATATTTCGCCCTTAGCCGACGCCAATTCCTCTTCGAATCTCTTCAACTTTTTCTCCAAATTCTCCCTTTCCTGTCCAAGCCTCAACACCATGTTATGCGCATCTTCCATATTCTCCTGAGCCTCTTTAGACGCACTCTTCTGCTCTGTAAGTGACTTGTACAGCACCTGTTTATCGTCTTCGAGGCTCGAAATCCTCGAATTAGCTATCTCTAGCTCCCCAGATAGAATCAAGGCGTTTCGGTTCATCTCATCCAGTGATTTAGTAGCCTCTTCTAAATCTATTTCCATGGATTTCCTTGCCTCCTTGTCTTTTATCATCTGCTTTTCGAGGTTTTCTATCTCTTTGTTTAATGAAGAAACTAATTTCTTCTCTTCTCTTAGTTCACTCGCCGTGGTTTCGACTTTATTATAGGAATCTCTCAATTCCTTCTGTACATTAGCGTGATTTTCGGTCACTGTTGCCAGTTCACGAGACATTATTTCCACATCCTCCTTAGATTTCATTAGCTGTTCTTTGACAGCCATAAGCTCACTGGTTAACACTTCGCCGCTCCGTTTTGCCTCCTCGACGCTTTTTTTTGTAGTTGAAGTAAGTTCAGTAAACTCTGCCTGGATTCTAGAAACTTCATCTTCAAGCTCGGAGCACCTGTTCTTCGAGTGTTCTAGTTCTTTTGTAAGATCAGATGCCTCGTTTCTGAACTTCTCGAGAGCCTCCTGAGTGGTTTGAAGTTCGTTTTTCAAATTCGTTACGCGGGTAAATTCTGTGTCGAGCAGATTCTTCAAATCTTCTCTTTCTTGGGTTAAATTTGTGATGATTGTTTGATTTCCTTTCACTTCGTTCAGAGCAAACTCGATTTTTTCCTTCAGTTGATCGATTTCGGTTTCTCTTTCGCTCAACAGTACAGCATTCGCAGAAGCTGCCTGTTCTGAGGATGACTTTAAAGCATTGTATTCTGCCTGAACAGTAACAAGCTTCCTGTTAAAGTCATCTCTCTCTAATGTTAAAGAACTCACTGATGAATTTAATTCATCAACCACCGAATTCTTCAGCTCGAGTTCCTTTTTAGTTTCTAGAAGATCGTTTTTCAGCAATTTGATTTCCTTATGAGCCTTATCCAGTTTGTCTTTTGTTTGGTTGTAGGTAGAATTCAAGTTTTGCAACTCCAATTCCTTTTCAGTAAGTGAAGATCTGAGCTTTCTTACATCATTTTCCTTCTCTTTGAGCTCCGATCCGAGTCCATTAATCCTATCTTGTAAGACTTCAATGGAATTCAGTTTTTCCTTCAGTTCTTGCTCGAGGTTTTTCTTCTCTTCAATAGCCTTCGAGAGGTTGATTTCCAAACCGTCTTTTTGAGCATTGAGTTCCTGGATTGTTCTTTTCTCGTTTTTCAGCTCTTGTCCCAGGCCGGAAATTGTACTGTTAGCCGAATTAAGTTGATTCAATAGGGCCTGCTGCTCCTCTTTTGCCTTGCCTAGTTGCTTTCGTCGTTCTTCCATTTCGTTCGATAGCTTTGCCTGAAAGTTCTTCTCTAAAGACACAATAGCAGCTTCCTTCTCTTTCATTTGGGCAGTTATCTGTGCATTTCATGAACATCAAAAGATTTATTAACAGGTGTGAATTTGAATTATATAAAAGAAATGTTCTAAAAAGCGCTAGGATAGCCGGGCAGTCGGGGATCCAAAGGCCTAGGCGGGACCTGGCCGGACTTGTATTTTTATATTTATTAATACATAAAAATATAAATTAAACTAAAAAATAAATTATAATATAATATAAAAAAACATAATTTAGACTATATTTAAAAATCTCTAGGTACTAATCAAACGTTAGATGCCTCCTTATTGTGGCATGGAGCACATTATTTCTCGGTTTGAAAATCAAAACGACAATTATATTGTGAGAACACTTTAATGTACTCTAATTTTATCAACCAAGATTCTTTTTGTAGGTAAAAAACTATAATTACTATAAATATCGATATCTTGAAAAATTGAGTTTAGGCGCCGCTTACGCGGAAAAAATCGAACTAGGCGGTGCCTACTGCCTAGGCCACAACAAATTGGTCAAGCCCCGGATAGCGGCGCCCTAGGAACCAATAGTCAGACGGCAAGCCCCAAAATAGCGCCTAGCAATATTTAAAACAGTGTATAGAAGGCACAGCTGTCCATTATTTCGATGGGGCCAAAGATTCACCATTCTTTGGCTTTAGATTATAATGGACTAAAGCAAAATGATTCATTAAACTGTCTGGGCTTCCTTTTATTGTGATGTCACGGATAGCTGTTTGCAACTCCACTTCAGGGTCAATTGGAAACAACCTCTCTGTAATTACAGGGGTAAGGTTGCGTACACCCGACCCCCCCTTACCTCGTTTGTGCGGGAGCCATTGGGGTAATGTTGTTGTTGTTGTTGTATAGAAGGCACATTTGCCAAATGGGTTGCTCCTTTAATTTCGAAAAGTATCATAAATACTCCATTTGTACAAAAAGGAAACAGATAAAGTCAGCATTGGCTTACAAATTCTAGAGTCTCTTCTGTAGCTTTCTTCTCTTTTCTAGTCAATGCATAGAATGCAGCAAGAACACCAGTACTAAATATGCCAAGTCCATTCAAGAGTGACAGAAAGGGATTTGGCGGTGTATATTTTTGAATTGCTAGCTGTCCAAAAACACAGCTCATTTCATATTAGTTCAAATTTTAAATTCCAAGAATTATAAGCATGAATAATTTGCAAATGAAGCAGGGAAAGAAACCTCCGGTTTCTGGTTCTCCTCAGGTGTCTTGAGCTCAGTTTCACCTGATAAATGAGCAGTTAGAGAATGAAATAATGTACATGTGATATGAAAAGCAATAATAGTAAAGAGTAATTCAATGATTCTGGACATACATTATTATGCATAGATGTAATATATCATAGGCCATTTGAAAAAAAAGCCTAACTCTCAAGCAGCTTACTAGTTCCTGCAAGAATTCCTAGATTGACAGAATTTTAGTCTTAGAGAACAAACTACAAAGATATCCTAATGCTATTCATTTATTAATTTCCTTTCATTTTTTCAAACCAATAATATTGAAATGGGGAGTAAAAAAAAAGAAAAGGGAAGGCATGGTTTGAGGACATAATATTATTCCTGTGAATAACATAATTAGCATAATTTTCCTCAACTTGTGCTGGCATATATACGTCCAGAGGCTCATTCTGCATCAAGTAAGTCTCTTGTTTTGCTAGAAGGGTTTACAAGCCATACACTTCAACAAGTTTCCAATCAATTTTTCTGAAACTGAAGGCAAACCCTTATATGGTGACATGTTTATTTAAAAAGTGAAAAATATATCATCATACAAATAATTGAAATGTGATTTCACTTCAACAGCTACAAAAGGAAAAAAAAGTCGAAACGGCAAAATCAGTTCGTTGTCACTTAATTTAAGAACTCCCAGGAAAACATATCAAATAATGTTTACAGATTGGTAATAATATGAGTTATTAGCTTCCCAATCCTTGAAATTCTCTTTTAGACTGCAATAATACCCTGCAATTATGAACTTTTCACTACTTTTTAGTTGACTAAGTACTTTGACAGAGCCTTGAGGTCTAACAGCTTGCCTTTATGCATTATTGACTACTTTGTCAACGAAAAAGCCCGAGAGTGCAGCATTTCACATTTTCTCCAACTCTATAAATACTTCCCTTGTAATTATAAACTCAAATTGTAGCTAGTTGTCTGGTGATTTTTCTCCTACAACTAAAATTTGCATTCCCCTATTTCATGCTCAACCCAGACTTGAATAATTTTGATGTAATCCACTCACTAAAAAGCTCCATGGTTGAAAAAATTAAGACTAGCTCTCAGTCCATTAAATTTTGTTTTTGACTTTTCCCCCCTTCTTTTAAGTTGTACAGAAAATAACACATGGCATTCATTAACTACCTTATCCATTTATCCTAAAATTAAAAACCTAGCAGCAATAAACAATCAAAATTTCCGATTGAAGGTTTCATTATCCATTAAATACAGTAAATAAACCTTGAAATGGCAACGGCAGAATCATAAGAGTGGTTATGTATCGACTACTTCAAGTAAAATGTGGAAACTCCAGAAAATCGAGTGCGGATAATAGAAGAAAAAAGGAACTCACTAGGAATCAGATTTTCAAGAGCTCTAGCTCGGAGTTGCAGGAAAGGAAGAACAGAGATGCCGACGAGGAGAACCGCTCTCTTCTTGCTGAAAACGATGTCTTGTCGCGAACAAGAAACGACGGGCGCCGTTTTCTTTCTCTTGGTCTCCGCATTGGATTTATTTCCATAGAAGAGAAAAGAAGGAGAATTAGAAGCAAAAGAAGAAGAAGAAGAAGAAGAAGAAGAGTGAAGAAAGTGATGCAGAGAAAGATGATGAGAGGTTCCAAAGGCGAAGCCCATGCCTGGCTTCAGATGGAGATTGAATTAAAGATGGAATTGGTAGCGCTAATGAGCCGTCATTCTATTGGTATTTCTCTTTTTCTTTCGTCTCTACAGTAACGCTGTCTTATTTTCAACTCATCAAACTTTAAGTTACCCCAATAAAATTTATTTTCATATATATATATATATATATATACCAGGATTGGGGTTGGGGTCCGAATTATTGCTTCAATTAAAAACGTATTTTGAAATCGTCAGATTCAGATAAAATAATTGAAGTTAATTCGAGATTATGACAACGAATTTCTGATTCTAAAATTTCTTTTCTTCTTTTAAGATAAATTATTTGAGTAATATATTCTTTTATATTTTTCTTATGCCAGTTATATAGATCAAAATATCCTATATAATTTATCAAGTCATTATTACAAAATTCTAAACTATTCTGATAAAATTCTAAGTTATAATTTATTCTTCTTAGTCTATTGGTTAAGTATTCTAAGTCTTGTTGTATTCTAAGAATTTTATTCATCTATATTCTAAAAGAAGTATCTGAACTTTCTAAAAGAACTAAAGAAGTTAATTCTAAATTTAGTTCTCGTATTTCTCTTTCTAAAACTGATAATTCTCTAGTATAACGGTCTAATTCTTCAGTATATCTAGTTACTAATCGAGCTTTCCATCCTATTAAAGTATAAATGTGTCTATGAAGTCCAGCTCTTCGTAAAATAGTAGTTTCTGTTCTTATTTCTTCAGTATATGAGTTTATTCCATTAGTATAAAAGCGTATTAAAATCCTGTTTCTATTTAATTCTTCTTCTTTTCTTTCTAACTTATTTTTAATTTCTAAAATTCTATTCATAATAAAACAGATTTCTCGTCACTTATCTGGAAAGATCACACAAGGTGCAGTCCAGGAAGGAGAGGATACTTATATGATTATATGCACAGATTGTTATAATATATAAACAAAGTATGAACAAAGTATATAAATTATACCTCTTCAGCTTATATTTCTCTATGATGAATTGCTTCTGCTTATAGAAAATCTTGTGAATTCGAAAATGTTTGTGAGTATAATGCAGAGAAGCTATCCTTATTTATAGCTGAGAAAAGGTGTTGTATACCGGCTACTTGCTAGTGATCGGATCTTTCTATGACGTCACTGCTTACGTCTTAGGTAGGTATTAGTGCAGGTATGACTCAGCGTTAATAATTATGTCGGTTAGGACGTCATTGCTTACGTATTTGGTGTATTATTATCTTTTGTCTTCTTATGATTATATTTCGTAAGTATTACCTTTTATATTTTATATTATTAATATGAATTCGACTTAATTATTATCTTTCTGCAGACTTAAAAACCTTTCCTTTGAAATTTAAATGCTTTATGGATTGATAAAAGAAGATTTTTCATTGAAAACACCTAACCTGGTTCTACCAGATAATCTATAAACAGATTTTTTAACAAGGAAATTTACTTTTCAATCTCAAAACTTTCTTTTGCTTAATCCACAAAATATTTAAAAACAAATGTTATTCTTACTTCCAAATTCCTTTTAAAACTTAAAAAAAATCTTTATAATTAGCTCATCCAACTGGTACTCTTTGAAAGAAGGGACTTACATCTTTTGCCCAGAAAATTTCCCAAGGCCTATTGCTATTCTGTATTTAAATTCTTTCAAGTTTTAAAGCAATTTATCAAGTAATTAGAATTGAAGAACAGAACCCACAGAAAATATAAAGCTTTATTACAAAAGTATGGTCGAATTATAAAAACTTAAATAAAATTTACAAAACTATGGTCAAAATATAAGACCAAACAAAATTTACAATAATTAAGGAGTATATCTAATTTCTAGTCTGACTGAATTATAGTATATCTTGAGTATTGAGATTTGTCCTCAGATTAAGGTTATGCCTTTCTCTGGAGAAAAAATCTACTTCTTTCTTCTCAAAATTCAAATTTATATTATCTAATGGTGGGGACATTTTCCCACTGCATTATTATTATTTCTATTCTTAGTTCTTACAGCTGTCCATGGCCTTTACAGCTGTCTCTCTTCTTGTCTACTCCGGAATCCTCTAGAGAGGAATATTCCCTTTCTTGGTAGTAGAGGCTGAGCTTTCTTCCTTTTGGGCCGCCTTTTGGGCTTCCCTTTCTGTTGAAGTTTCTATTGTTTCGTTCCTCTGCCCAAAGTCTAAGTCCATATTCTGATTGTTATGAAAATTTATAATGGGCCTTTGGAGCTTTAGCTGACTAGGCAAATTGAATGTCTTACAGAACCAGTCAGCCCATCCTTCTGATGGTTGAGTATCTATGTCTTCTAAGCTCTTTATTATATCAGTCTGCATTTTCTGCACCTCTTCATTGGTTTCTTTTATTTCTAGAGATATTTCTTTGTTAATCTCTGAATTTTCGTATATCATGTCTAATTTTTCTAGTATTATGTCTTCTTTAGTCCTTCCCTGACTACTTATAACCCCTGCATATGAGGTTTGATTCTTACTGTGTTCTAGTCTTGTTTCTAAATCTAGTATTTTC
Organism: Euphorbia pulcherrima; assembly: GCA_947683365.1. Classification (NCBI taxonomy): domain Eukaryota; kingdom Viridiplantae; phylum Streptophyta; class Magnoliopsida; order Malpighiales; family Euphorbiaceae; genus Euphorbia; species Euphorbia pulcherrima. The sequence continues at coordinate 16,351,939 of CANTUS010000016.1, forward strand.
TTATTCAAGAGGTTTTCCTGTTCCTCTTTATTAATTATCTGTCCTTCTAATTCATGTATCCTTTTCTTCATATTTATCATTTCTTTAGATATGTCTTTGGGTACTTCTTCTTGCATAGGCAGTATGTCTGAAGTATCCATAGTTTGTCCCATTATCTCAGGACTAGTATAGAAGGAGGTCAAATATTTCTTTGCTTCCGTATAAGCTTCTTGTATAGATGAGTATTTCTTGTATTTAGGGTCTTTATGCTTGGTATTTTGTATCACCTGTTCCCATGTCTTGTAAATCCCTGGTTGAGGACCTGTATATATAACATAGGCAATGTTATTGTTATTTCTTTGGGTAAAGTATAAGCTGAACCCATTTATGGCTGCGATAGCATGCTTATCATCTTTTCTTTTTACAGCTACCCATATATTGTCTAACAAAATTCTTTCGGTATCATTAAGTATGGTTCCTCTGGGGTAATTAAACGCCCATGAAGTCTCTCCGAAGTCTGAAAAATTTAGCTTTTCTGAAAAAACCAGCGCCTTTGGCTTTGGTTGATTTCTGTTTATCATATTTATGTCTTCTGGCAGTATTCTATTTTCTGAAGTATTTGGAGTATTTATTAGGTCGTCTATCGTTGGTCTAGAAGAGGTATTTCCTTGGTATCTTATTAATTTTCCTCTTCCTCGGTCTGATGCCCTCATGGTTCTTGGCTCTTCTTTTTCAATTATGTATTTCCTGCAAATTATTAAACTGTAAGAGTCTGGATAGTATATCAGCAATTTTATTTTGATCACCTTGTATATGTTCTAACAATGGTTTATATCCCTTCTGTAATAAGAGTGATGTAAGTTTATGCCATCTTTTATAAGAAGATCTTTTCTTTTCTTTCTTTAAATTATTATAGTATTTAACGATAGCAATACAGTCTGTTCTAATTGTAAATTCTGTCTTACCAATTATAAAGAATTCAAAAGATTCTAAGGCGTAGTATATTGCTAACAATTCTGAGTCTATAGTACTAATTTCTCCCTTTTCTTTAAAGGATCCACTAGTGTATCTGCATATTCTCTCTTCAGTTTTATTAGAAGTTTTATGGGGTTTGCTTATTAAAACAGCTCCCCATCCAGATGCTGAACCATCTGTTTCTATTATAAGATAATCTGTATCTAAAGGTATTTCTAGTTTTGGTAATTTCTTTACCCTTTCTTTTAGATTTCTAATTATCTCATGGTCTTTATAATTCAATTTCTCAAAGACTTCTTTGCCAGTTTTTAAGTATAATGGCTTTAGGTATTTAGATAAATCTTTTATAAAAGGTCTAGCATAATTCAACAATCCTAAGAATTGCTGAAGTTGTTTCTTTTCCTTTATGTTCTCTGGAAAGTCTATTATCTTAGTAGTTATATGAGATTGTAATTCTATTTGCCCTTCTCCAATTACAACTCCCAAAAAATTTATTTTTGTTCTTCCTAATTCTATCTTTTTCTTAGATATTATTAATCCATTCTCTTCGAATTTCTTAAAAACTTCTTTAAGATGTCTATTATGATCTTTAGCTGTTTTACTAAACACTAGTATATCATCTATGTATACTGCAGTAAAGTCTGTAAATTTCTCAAAAATTTTATCCATTCTTTTTTGAAAAACTGCAGGTGCGTTCTTAAGTCCTAACGGCATTACTGTCCATTCCCAGTGTCCTATAGGGTTTGGGCAAATAAATGCAGTCCATTCTATTGAGTCTTTGTGCATTCTTATTTGATAGTATCCTGACTTTAGATCAAATTTACTCATGAATTTTGATCCTTGTATTTTATTTATAAGCATTTCTTTGTTAGGTATATCGTATCCATTATTTTCAGTATTATCATTAAGTTGTTTATAGTTTATAACCATTCTAGGTTTTCCTCGTTTTTTCTCAGCATTATTATTAACAAAGAAACTGGGGGATCTATGTCTAGATTCTGATCTTCTAATAAACTTATTTTTTATAAGTTCTTCTAAAGCTTCTTTATACCATTCTAATTCTTGATTATTAGCGGGTATTGCTTTCGCTCGTATAGTGATATCAGGGTTTATAATTTCTAATTTGTATTCCGTAGGGTTTCTATTCCAGTATTTTTGAGGATCTTCTCCTATTATCTCCAATTTCTCAAGTCTAGACTGGTATTGTAGAATCTCGTTGTCTAAAATTATATTGTTCAGCTGGTTTGAGTATATATAGTCTGATTCTATTTCATAAAAGTCTAGTTGTTTCTCTTGATATTCTTCATTAGTATATGTTTGTGTATTTATATTAGGTATTTTATCTTCTACTAATCCTCTACTCCCTTTGAAAAAAGTTTTAGGAGTAATGGGTATAGAAAAGTTATTAAAACTAAAACTTATATAGTCTTTTGTTATTACTGCCATTCTATTGTCATGTATAAGATAGTCTAGTCCTAAAATGGCTAAATATCCCAGTTGGTATAAATTTCGTATTGGAATATTTGTTATAGTAGTTATTAATTTATCCTGGTTTATGTCTATCATTTCTACTAGGATTTCTGGTATATATTGTGAACACGTAGTTATACTACCATCCATCTGTCTACCAATAGTAGGTTTATCTAAATTATGTTTGTATTTTGAAGGTATTAGTTTGTCATCTATCTTAGATGTTGAACATCCAGAGTCTATTAATGTTAATCCTTGTATTTTAAAATCTTGTATAATGCATGTTATTTTAATAGTATAACTTGTATATGGTGCTTCGTAAGGCTGTCTATTAATCCTGTGGTAATGAAATCTTTTTTCGTATAAGTCTAATAAGATTTCATCAGTTATATCTAATTCTAATAATTCTAAAATATTCTGTTGATTATTATTTTGTATATATTGGTCTAATCCTTCTTCTTCTAATTGACTAACTCTATTTTCTAAGCTAGCAATTCTATCTTCCATTAGTCTAAATCTTTCTCTCCAAGTTCTTTGTTCTAAATTATCTGCAAAAGTATAAGAGTTTCTAATTTCTGTTGTTATTGTTGGCCATTCTGAATTATTATATTCTTCCCAACAAAATCTACAAATTTCAGTATAACAATTATTACATTGAGCCCTTAGTTCTATAATTGGGTATAAATGACATTTATAGCATTCTCTATCATCATTGCCTTTTCTAAAATTCCAAGTATGTTCTACACATTCTGTTCTATCCATAAATTCTATTTTTATATTTTTGTATCTTTCCATTACTTCTAATAAGTCTGTTGGTTCATTATCATCTTCTTCTTCAGAAGTATATTCTTTCGTACTACTTACTATTGAGTATATTGTCTCAGTATCACTAACTTCTTCAGTTACTGCTAATAGGTCTAAATTAATATTTTCTACTAGTCTTGATTCTCTAGTATGTATGTTATGTTTATTAGGACATTTAGTAGATAAATGACCTATTTCTCCACATGCATAACATGTAATTGTATCTCTGTATTGTCTCTTATCATTAAACCTTCTAACATGTCTTTTAGGATTTAAAAATGGTTTCTTAGCATTAGTCTTAGATTTTCTAATATAGTATGCTTTCCTTGTTCTATTATAAGGTTTTCTCCTTTTATCATACTGAGTAATTTTATTTCTAGGTTTTCTATTACAAGAAGTACAAGCTTCTTGTCCATATTGTTGCGGTGTATAGATATTATTACAGAATCCGTAATTGTCTTTCATTTGTCTTTGTATACTTATTTCTGTACATTTCTTTTCTAAGTGTTTCATTATTTGGTATACTAGGGTATTTATGTTTAAAGTATAATTATTTTCTTTTTCTAAGAACTTATTTCCTTCCTCCTGTATTTCTTGTCCTAAAGGTCCAGGTAGTTTAAGGAGTAATTTCTTCATAAATTCTTTATTATAAGTATTTTGGCTTTTGGCTGTAAAATGTATGTAATCGTTTAAAAACGGTACAACATATTTCCAGTCATTAAGCTTTAACTGTTCTAAATTTCTTACTGCTTCTTTCTGTTGTATAATTGATCCTATATTAGGGTCTGTAGCAGTCAATAGATTGCTTATAGTATTACAAAAGTTCCATGGATTATTTCCCACATTTATTAATTTAGTATATTCTTGAGGAAAATTGATTTTAAAATCATCCCATGCCCTTTTTGCAGTATTTCCTAATGTAGTTTCAAGGAAACTATACATTTGTTCTGGAGTATGATTGAAATTCTTTTCTAAGTAATTCTTAACAGTTAAACTTTTCCATTGCTGTATAACTTCAGGCCATACTTGAGGCGAGTATTTTTCTAATTGCAATAGACTTTCTTCTTTGTATATTCCTATTGGAAATCTATTTCCTCTAGATTTATATTTTCCATTATCTGTTTGGTATTCAGAGTATTGTCTTGGGGGTATATTTCCTCTATTATAGTTTATAAAAGTAGGTCTATTTCTTGGAGGTTCTAAAGGAGTCTCTGTCTTAGTTCCTGAAATTCCTTCCATTAGTTCTTTAGGTAAATTATTAAGGAATTCTTCCATTTCTTCTACATCCATTAAATTTCTAGTATAATTACTCCAAGTCTCTTCATCTTCTAATACTTTTATAGTTTCTTCTAAGTATATCCTTTTCTCAAAAATATCTATTATTTCTTGAGGTCTTTTATTTTTATATGCTTGTTCAATCCATTCTATTCTTTCTTCTAATGTCTGATTTATAAATTGTATAACAATATTATTATAATTTTCTCTAGTCTTAAAATATTCTTCATTATATAAATCAAAGAATATTGTTTCTAAAGGGTCTAATTTTATATCTACTAAGTCTATATTTTGGTTATTAAGAATTTGGTCATTAATAGCCCAAGAGCTATTAGACTGAGTATCAGTTTCTAAATTTTCAGTATAGTTTTTATAATTATCAAATCTTATACTAATTCTTCCTTTATTATCTTCGAAGATCTGACTTTGGTCTGGTATTAATTTTGTCTTACTTTCTTCGAAAAGTCTGGTTATATTCCATTCTATTCCAGCATGAGTCTCTGCTGAAAATTTTGGTGGTTTTATAAATCTAACACCCTTTGATACTAGGGCTTGTATTATATCTTCTACTTTGCATTTATATTTTATATTAGTTGAGTTAATCGATTTACCAATTAATCCAACCGTTATAACAAGATTATTTCTATTTATTAAACCATAACCTTTAGTCATGATTCCTATTTTTATTTGATGTAAGTCTTTCGATTCTAAGAAAAATTCTGGAACACAATAGAATAATCCTCTATTGTCATTCATGTCTATATCCATTATACTTATAAGTTTCTTACTTTCTTCTTGTATAGAGTCATCGTATATAGTTATTATAGTATGAGCTCCTAAGTCTTGTCTAGTCATGCCTTTTATTCCTATTATAATAAGGCCTAAGTGAGTATATTTATATCCATCCTTAGCTATTTGTTTAGCTACTGATTTCTCAAGAAGGGGTATTCTAACTATGTCCTCATCCCCACATTTTATGGATTTTTCTTCTGTTTTTCTAAGAAGTCTATATTTTTCTGTCCAATTTCCCTTCTGATAAAGTATTTTTGGGTTTAATAATTTCTTTTCATTTTGCTTATAATTCTCTAAGTCTTTCTCAATGTCTATTACTTCTATTAAATTTATTTCTTCGTTATGTTCTTTGGGTTTTATTCCAAAAATTCTCTTTATTTTATTCTCACTTTGTATTTCTGTAGTAGTAGAACTACTACCACTACCTCTTAGAGTATAACTTCTTCCGAAAAATTTATTACTTATTATTTGGAGGATTGTATGTTATAAAAGTATCAGTTATGATTGGGTTTAGTTTAAGTCCTTGATCTCCTAAACCTTTTATTATATTATTCTGATTACTTATTATTATATTTGACAGGTTATCTAACCCTTCGTTCTTATTCTTTGCGTCGTTATATATATTTTCTAATAAACTTTCTAATGTCTTTAACTGAGGTTCTAAGTTATCAGATATCTGTGAGTCTTTAGGTATCAATTCTAGTTTAGTATTTATTTCTTCTAGTTTTACTAGATTTTCTCTAAAAAAGTTATTAGTATCTAAAATTAATTTTTGTATCTCGTCTATCTTTTTATTTAATTCTAATAATAGTATAGAATTATTAGGTTGTATCTCTTGGTTATGAATTGTTCTATCTACTTTAGTATTAATTGATTCTAATGCTCTTTGTATTATTTGTTTTTCTGCTTTAGCTTCTAAGTGTAGTTCTTTAATAGTATGAGTCAGTATCTGTATTTGATCGTCTAGTTCTGAAAATCCTATAGTACCAAGTGCTATAAGATTATTTAGTTGACTAGTCTGTATTTTATCTTGTTTAGTAGCAAATTGACTACTATTTATTAATCCGTCTGGGTTATCTTGAATATATTCTCTGGTAGCTTGTTTAGCCTTGTTGTATAGTATTACCTGTTTATTGTTCATTCACCAATATAGGTTCTCTTAAATTCTAAGATTTGTTTCTGAATTTGGTTTATCTTCTCTTTGATTTCTTTTCTTAATTCTTCTAAAATTATTTGAGTCTGTCTTTCTAACTGTTCAGGCAGTATAAGCAATTCTTTTATCTCTTTCTTATTAGGAAATTTATCAGCTTTATTTAAAGTCTTTTCAACACGATTTCTAAGAGTTTCTATCTGATTCTTAAGATATTCTTGATTATCAAGTTTCTGATCCTTTATAAGAGTATTTAATAAAGTTATTATAACTTTATCAGTTCTATTTAAATTCTCTGATAAATTTATAATTATATCTACAACAGTATTTAATTGGTATGCGAGAGTATTTTCTTCTGTATTGTGATAAATATGTCTATATGAATTATTAAAGTTACAAGTATCTGAAGTATTAGCTTTATATGGTATTTCTAAATTTAGGTATTCTAACTTTCTGTATTTTTCCAGCGTATCTACTTCCGTCGCTCTGATACCAGGATTGGGGTTGGGGTCCGAATTATTGCTTCAATTAAAAACGTATTTTGAAATCGTCAGATTCAGATAAAATAATTGAAGTTAATTCGAGATTATGACAACGAATTTCTGATTCTAAAATTTCTTTTCTTCTTTTAAGATAAATTATTTGAGTAGTATATTCTTTTATATTTTTCTTATGCCAGTTATATAGATCAAAATATCCTATATAATTTATCAAGTCATTATTACAAAATTCTAAACTATTCTGATAAAATTCTAAGTTATAATTTATTCTTCTTAGTCTATTGGTTAAGTATTCTAAGTCTTGTTGTATTCTAAGAATTCTATTCATCTATATTCTAAAAGAAGTATCTGAACTTTCTAAAAGAACTAAAGAAGTTAATTCTAAATTTAGTTCTCGTATTTCTCTTTCTAAAACTGATAATTCTCTAGTATAACGGTCTAATTCTTCAGTATATCTAGTTACTAATCGAGCTTTCCATCCTATTAAAGTATAAATGTGTCTATGAAGTCCAGCTCTTCGTAAAATAGTAGTTTCTGTTCTTATTTCTTCAGTATATGAGTTTATTCCATTAGTATAAAAGCGTATTAAAATCCTGTTTCTATTTAATTCTTCTTCTTTTCTTTCTAACTTATTTTTAATTTCTAAAATTCTATTCATAATAAAACAGATTTCTCGTCACTTATCTGGAAAGATCACACAAGGTGCAGTCCAGGAAGGAGAGGATACTTATATGATTATATGAACAGATTGTTATAATATATAAACAAAGTATGAACAAAGTATATAAATTATACCTCTTCAGCTTATATTTCTCTATGATGAATTGCTTCTGCTTATAGAAAATCTTGTGAATTCGAAAATGTTTGTGAGTATAATGCAGAGAAGCTATCCTTATTTATAGCTGAGAAAAGGTGTTGTATACCGGCTACTTGCTAGTGACCGGATCTTTCTATGACGTCACTGCTTACGTCTTAGGTAGGTATTAGTGCAGGTATGACTCAGCGTTAATAATTATGTCGGTTAGGACGTCATTGCTTACGTATTTGGTGTATTATTATCTTTTGTCTTCTTATGATTATATTTCGTAAGTATTACCTTTTATATTTTATATTATTAATATGAATTCGACTTAATTATTATCTTTCTGCAGACTTAAAAACCTTTCCTTTGAAATTTAAATGCTTTATGGATTGATAAAAGAAGATTTTTCATTGAAAACACCTAACCTGGTTCTACCAGATAATCTATAAACAGATTTTTTAACAAGGAAATTTACTTTTCAATCTCAAAACTTTCTTTTGCTTAATCCACAAAATATTTAAAAACAAATGTTATTCTTACTTCCAAATTCCTTTTAAAACTTAAAAAAAATTCTTTATAATTAGCTCATCCAACTGGTACTCTTTGAAAGAAGGGACTTACATCTTTTGCCCAGAAAATTTCCCAAGGCCTATTGCTATTCTGTTCTTCAATTCTAATTACTTGATAAATTGCTTTAAAAATAAGTTAGAAAGAAAAGAAGAAGAATTAAATAGAAACAGGATTTTAATACGCTTTTATACTAATGGAATAAACTCATATACTGAAGAAATAAGAACAGAAACTACTATTTTACGAAGAGCTGGACTTCATAGACACATTTATACTTTAATAGGATGGAAAGCTCGATTAGTAACTAGATATACTGAAGAATTAGACCGTTATACTAGAGAATTATCAGTTTTAGAAAGAGAAATACGAGAACTAAATTTAGAATTAACTTCTTTAGTTCTTTTAGAAAGTTCAGATACTTCTTTTAGAATATAGATGAATAGAATTCTTAGAATACAACAAGACTTAGAATACTTAACCAATAGACTAAGAAGAATAAATTATAACTTAGAATTTTATCAGAATAGTTTAGAATTTTGTAATAATGACTTGATAAATTATATAGGATATTTTGATCTATATAACTGGCATAAGAAAAATATAAAAGAATATATTTATATTTTTCTTATGCCAGTTATATAGATCAAAATATCCTATATAATTTATCAAGTCATTATTACAAAATTCTAAACTATTCTGCCAGTTATATAGATCAAAATATCCTATATAATTTATCAAGTCATTATTACAAAATTCTAAACTATTCTGATAAAATTCTAAGTTATAATTTATTCTTCTTAGTCTATTGGTTAAGTATTCTAAGTCTTGTTGTATTCTAAGAATTCTATTCATCTATATTCTAAAAGAAGTATCTGAACTTTCTAAAAGAACTAAAGAAGTTAATTCTAAATTTAGTTCTCGTATTTCTCTTTCTAAAACTGATAATTCTCTAGTATAACGGTCTAATTCTTCAGTATATCTAGTTACTAATCGAGCTTTCCATCCTATTAAAGTATAAATGTGTCTATGAAGTCCAGCTCTTCGTAAAATAGTAGTTTCTGTTCTTATTTCTTCAGTATATGAGTTTATTCCATTAGTATAAAAGCGTATTAAAATCCTGTTTCTATTTAATTCTTCTTCTTTTCTTTCTAACTTATTTTTAATTTCTAAAATTCTATTCATAATAAAACAGATTTCTCGTCACTTATCTGGAAAGATCACACAAGGTGCAGTCCAGGAAGGAGAGGATACTTATATGATTATATGAACAGATTGTTATAATATATAAACAAAGTATGAACAAAGTATATAAATTATACCTCTTCAGCTTATATTTCTCTATGATGAATTGCTTCTGCTTATAGAAAATCTTGTGAATTCGAAAATGTTTGTGAGTATAATGCAGAGAAGCTATCCTTATTTATAGCTGAGAAAAGGTGTTGTATACCGGCTACTTGCTAGTGACCGGATCTTTCTATGACGTCACTGCTTACGTCTTAGGTAGGTATTAGTGCAGGTATGACTCAGCGTTAATAATTATGTCGGTTAGGACGTCATTGCTTACGTATTTGGTGTATTATTATCTTTTGTCTTCTTATGATTATATTTCGTAAGTATTACCTTTTATATTTTATATTATTAATATGAATTCGACTTAATTATTATCTTTCTGCAGACTTAAAAACCTTTCCTTTGAAATTTAAATGCTTTATGGATTGATAAAAGAAGATTTTTCATTGAAAACACCTAACCTGGTTCTACCAGATAATCTATAAACAGATTTTTTAACAAGGAAATTTACTTTTCAATCTCAAAACTTTCTTTTGCTTAATCCACAAAATATTTAAAAACAAATGTTATTCTTACTTCCAAATTCCTTTTAAAACTTAAAAAAAATCTTTATAATTAGCTCATCCAACTGGTACTCTTTGAAAGAAGGGACTTACATCTTTTGCCCAGAAAATTTCCCAAGGCCTATTGCTATTCTGTATTTAAATTCTTTCAAGTTTTAAAGCAATTTATCAAGTAATTAGAATTGAAGAACAGAACCCACAGAAAATATAAAGCTTTATTACAAAAGTATGGTCGAATTATAAAAACTTAAATAAAATTTACAAAACTATGGTCAAAATATAAGACCAAACAAAATTTACAATAATTAAGGAGTATATCTAATTTCTAGTCTGACTGAATTATAGTATATCTTGAGTATTGAGATTTGTCCTCAGATTAAGGTTATGCCTTTCTCTGGAGAAAAAATCTACTTCTTTCTTCTCAAAATTCAAATTTATATTATCTAATGGTGGGGACATTTTCCCACTGCATTATTATTATTTCTATTCTTAGTTCTTACAGCTGTCCATGGCCTTTACAGCTGTCTCTCTTCTTGTCTACTCCGGAATCCTCTAGAGAGGAATATTCCCTTTCTTGGTAGTAGAGGCTGAGCTTTCTTCCTTTTGGGCCGCCTTTTGGGCTTCCCTTTCTGTTGAAGTTTCTATTGTTTCGTTCCTCTGCCCAAAGTCTAAGTCCATATTCTGATTGTTATGAAAATTTATAATGGGCCTTTGGAGCTTTAGCTGACTAGGCAAATTGAATGTCTTACAGAACCAGTCAGCCCATCCTTCTGATGGTTGAGTATCTATGTCTTCTAAGCTCTTTATTATATCAGTCTGCATTTTCTGCACCTCTTCATTGGTTTCTTTTATTTCTAGAGATATTTCTTTGTTAATCTCTGAATTTTCGTATATCATGTCTAATTTTTCTAGTATTATGTCTTCTTTAGTCCTTCCCTGACTACTTATAACCCCTGCATATGAGGTTTGATTCTTACTGTGTTCTAGTCTTGTTTCTAAATCTAGTATTTTCTTATTCAAGAGGTTTTCCTGTTCCTCTTTATTAATTATCTGTCCTTCTAATTCATGTATCCTTTTCTTCATATTTATCATTTCTTTAGATATGTCTTTGGGTACTTCTTCTTGCATAGGCAGTATGTCTGAAGTATCCATAGTTTGTCCCATTATCTCAGGACTAGTATAGAAGGAGGTCAAATATTTCTTTGCTTCCGTATAAGCTTCTTGTATAGATGAGTATTTCTTGTATTTAGGGTCTTTATGCTTGGTATTTTGTATCACCTGTTCCCATGTCTTGTAAATCCCTGGTTGAGGACCTGTATATATAACATAGGCAATGTTATTGTTATTTCTTTGGGTAAAGTATAAGCTGAACCCATTTATGGCTGCGATAGCATGCTTATCATCTTTTCTTTTTACAGCTACCCATATATTGTCTAACAAAATTCTTTCGGTATCATTAAGTATGGTTCCTCTGGGGTAATTAAACGCCCATGAAGTCTCTCCGAAGTCTGAAAAATTTAGCTTTTCTGAAAAAACCAGCGCCTTTGGCTTTGGTTGATTTCTGTTTATCATATTTATGTCTTCTGGCAGTATTCTATTTTCTGAAGTATTTGGAGTATTTATTAGGTCGTCTATCGTTGGTCTAGAAGAGGTATTTCCTTGGTATCTTATTAATTTTCCTCTTCCTCGGTCTGATGCCCTCATGGTTCTTGGCTCTTCTTTTTCAATTATGTATTTCCTGCAAATTATTAAACTGTAAGAGTCTGGATAGTATATCAGCAATTTTATTTTGATCACCTTGTATATGTTCTAACAATGGTTTATATCCCTTCTGTAATAAGAGTGATGTAAGTTTATGCCATCTTTTATAAGAAGATCTTTTCTTTTCTTTCTTTAAATTATTATAGTATTTAACGATAGCAATACAGTCTGTTCTAATTGTAAATTCTGTCTTACCAATTATAAAGAATTCAAAAGATTCTAAGGCGTAGTATATTGCTAACAATTCTGAGTCTATAGTACTAATTTCTCCCTTTTCTTTAAAGGATCCACTAGTGTATCTGCATATTCTCTCTTCAGTTTTATTAGAAGTTTTATGGGGTTTGCTTATTAAAACAGCTCCCCATCCAGATGCTGAACCATCTGTTTCTATTATAAGATAATCTGTATCTAAAGGTATTTCTAGTTTTGGTAATTTCTTTACCCTTTCTTTTAGATTTCTAATTATCTCATGGTCTTTATAATTCAATTTCTCAAAGACTTCTTTGCCAGTTTTTAAGTATAATGGCTTTAGGTATTTAGATAAATCTTTTATAAAAGGTCTAGCATAATTCAACAATCCTAAGAATTGCTGAAGTTGTTTCTTTTCCTTTATGTTCTCTGGAAAGTCTATTATCTTAGTAGTTATATGAGATTGTAATTCTATTTGCCCTTCTCCAATTACAACTCCCAAAAAATTTATTTTTGTTCTTCCTAATTCTATCTTTTTCTTAGATATTATTAATCCATTCTCTTCGAATTTCTTAAAAACTTCTTTAAGATGTCTATTATGATCTTTAGCTGTTTTACTAAAGACTAGTATATCATCTATGTATACTGCAGTAAAGTCTGTAAATTTCTCAAAAATTTTATCCATTCTTTTTTGAAAAACTGCAGGTGCGTTCTTAAGTCCTAACGGCATTACTGTCCATTCCCAGTGTCCTATAGGGTTTGGGCAAATAAATGCAGTCCATTCTATTGAGTCTTTGTGCATTCTTATTTGATAGTATCCTGACTTTAGATCAAATTTACTCATGAATTTTGATCCTTGTATTTTATTTATAAGCATTTCTTTGTTAGGTATATCGTATCCATTATTTTCAGTATTATCATTAAGTTGTTTATAGTTTATAACCATTCTAGGTTTTCCTCGTTTTTTCTCAGCATTATTATTAACAAAGAAACTGGGGGATCTATGTCTAGATTCTGATCTTCTAATAAACTTATTTTTTATAAGTTCTTCTAAAGCTTCTTTATACCATTCTAATTCTTGATTATTAGCGGGTATTGCTTTCGCTCGTATAGTGATATCAGGGTTTATAATTTCTAATTTGTATTCCGTAGGATTTCTATTCCAGTATTTTTGAGGATCTTCTCCTATTATCTCCAATTTCTCAAGTCTAGACTGGTATTGTAGAATCTCGTTGTCTAAAATTATATTGTTCAGCTGGTTTGAGTATATATAGTCTGATTCTATTTCATAAAAGTCTAGTTGTTTCTCTTGATATTCTTCATTAGTATATGTTTGTGTATTTATATTAGGTATTTTATCTTCTACTAATCCTCTACTCCCTTCGAAAAAAGTTTTAGGAGTAATGGGTATAGAAAAGTTATTAAAACTAAAACTTATATAGTCTTTTGTTATTACTGCCATTCTATTGTCATGTATAAGATAGTCTAGTCCTAAAATGGCTAAATATCCCAGTTGGTATAAATTTCGTATTGGAATATTTGTTATAGTAGTTATTAATTTATCCTGGTTTATGTCTATCATTTCTACTAGGATTTCTGGTATATATTGTGAACACGTAGTTATACTACCATCCATCTGTCTACCAATAGTAGGTTTATCTAAATTATGTTTGTATTTTGAAGGTATTAGTTTGTCATCTATCTTAGATGTTGAACATCCAGAGTCTATTAATGCTAATCCTTGTATTTTAAAATCTTGTATAATGCATGTTATTTTAATAGTATAACTTGTATATGGTGCTTCGTAAGGCTGTCTATTAATCCTGTGGTAATGAAATCTTTTTTCGTATAAGTCTAATAAGATTTCATCAGTTATATCTAATTCTAATAATTCTAAAATATTCTGTTGATTATTATTTTGTATATATTGGTCTAATCCTTCTTCTTCTAATTGACTAACTCTATTTTCTAAGCTAGCAATTCTATCTTCCATTAGTCTAAATCTTTCTCTCCAAGTTCTTTGTTCTAAATTATCTGCAAAAGTATAAGAGTTTCTAATTTCTGTTGTTATTGTTGGCCATTCTGAATTATTATATTCTTCCCAACAAAATCTACAAATTTCAGTATAACAATTATTACATTGAGCCCTTAGTTCTATAATTGGGTATAAATGACATTTATAGCATTCTCTATCATCATTGCCTTTTCTAAAATTCCAAGTATGTTCTACACATTCTGTTCTATCCATAAATTCTATTTTTATATTTTTGTATCTTTCCATTACTTCTAATAAGTCTGTTGGTTCATTATCATCTTCTTCTTCAGAAGTATATTCTTTCGTACTACTTACTATTGAGTATATTGTCTCAGTATCACTAACTTCTTCAGTTACTGCTAATAGGTCTAAATTAATATTTTCTACTAGTCTTGATTCTCTAGTATGTATGTTATGTTTATTAGGACATTTAGTAGATAAATGACCTATTTCTCCACATGCATAACATGTAATTGTATCTCTGTATTGTCTCTTATCATTAAACCTTCTAACATGTCTTTTAGGATTTAAAAATGGTTTCTTAGCATTAGTCTTAGATTTTCTAATATAGTATGCTTTCCTTGTTCTATTATAAGGTTTTCTCCTTTTATCATACTGAGTAATTTTATTTCTAGGTTTTCTATTACAAGAAGTACAAGCTTCTTGTCCATATTGTTGCGGTGTATAGATATTATTACAGAATCCGTAATTGTCTTTCATTTGTCTTTGTATACTTATTTCTGTACATTTCTTTTCTAAGTGTTTCATTATTTGGTATACTAGGGTATTTATGTTTAAAGTATAATTATTTTCTTTTTCTAAGAACTTATTTCCTTCCTCCTGTATTTCTTGTCCTAAAGGTCCAGGTAGTTTAAGGAGTAATTTCTTCATAAATTCTTTATTATAAGTATTTTGGCTTTTGGCTGTAAAATGTATGTAATCGTTTAAAAACGGTACAACATATTTCCAGTCATTAAGCTTTAACTGTTCTAAATTTCTTACTGCTTCTTTCTGTTGTATAATTGATCCTATATTAGGGTCTGTAGCAGTCAATAGATTGCTTATAGTATTACAAAAGTTCCATGGATTATTTCCCACATTTATTAATTTAGTATATTCTTGAGGAAAATTGATTTTAAAATCATCCCATGCCCTTTTTGCAGTATTTCCTAATGTAGTTTCAAGGAAACTATACATTTGTTCTGGAGTATGATTGAAATTCTTTTCTAAGTAATTCTTAACAGTTAAACTTTTCCATTGCTGTATAACTTCAGGCCATACTTGAGGCGAGTATTTTTCTAATTGCAATAGACTTTCTTCTTTGTATATTCCTATTGGAAATCTATTTCCTCTAGATTTATATTTTCCATTATCTGTTTGGTATTCAGAGTATTGTCTTGGGGGTATATTTCCTCTATTATAGTTTATAAAAGTAGGTCTATTTCTTGGAGGTTCTAAAGGAGTCTCTGTCTTAGTTCCTGAAATTCCTTCCATTAGTTCTTTAGGTAAATTATTAAGGAATTCTTCCATTTCTTCTACATCCATTAAATTTCTAGTATAATTACTCCAAGTCTCTTCATCTTCTAATACTTTTATAGTTTCTTCTAAGTATATCCTTTTCTCAAAAATATCTATTATTTCTTGAGGTCTTTTATTTTTATATGCTTGTTCAATCCATTCTATTCTTTCTTCTAATGTCTGATTTATAAATTGTATAACAATATTATTATAATTTTCTCTAGTCTTAAAATATTCTTCATTATATAAATCAAAGAATATTGTTTCTAAAGGGTCTAATTTTATATCTACTAAGTCTATATTTTGGTTATTAAGAATTTGGTCATTAATAGCCCAAGAGCTATTAGACTGAGTATCAGTTTCTAAATTTTCAGTATAGTTTTTATAATTATCAAATCTTATACTAATTCTTCCTTTATTATCTTCGAAGATCTGACTTTGGTCTGGTATTAATTTTGTCTTACTTTCTTCGAAAAGTCTGGTTATATTCCATTCTATTCCAGCATGAGTCTCTGCTGAAAATTTTGGTGGTTTTATAAATCTAACACCCTTTGATACTAGGGCTTGTATTATATCTTCTACTTTGCATTTATATTTTATATTAGTTGAGTTAATCGATTTACCAATTAATCCAACCGTTATAACAAGATTATTTCTATTTATTAAACCATAACCTTTAGTCATGATTCCTATTTTTATTTGATGTAAGTCTTTCGATTCTAAGAAAAATTCTGGAACACAATAGAATAATCCTCTATTGTCATTCATGTCTATATCCATTATACTTATAAGTTTCTTACTTTCTTCTTGTATAGAGTCATCGTATATAGTTATTATAGTATGAGCTCCTAAGTCTTGTCTAGTCATGCCTTTTATTCCTATTATAATAAGGCCTAAGTGAGTATATTTATATCCATCCTTAGCTATTTGTTTAGCTACTGATTTCTCAAGAAGGGGTATTCTAACTATGTCTTCATCCCCACATTTTATGGATTTTTCTTCTGTTTTTCTAAGAAGTCTATATTTTTCTGTCCAATTTCCCTTCTGATAAAGTATTTTTGGGTTTAATAATTTCTTTTCATTTTGCTTATAATTCTCTAAGTCTTTCTCAATGTCTATTACTTCTGTTAAATTTATTTCTTCGTTATGTTCTTTGGGTTTTATTCCAAAAATTCTCTTTATTTTATTCTCACTTTGTATTTCTGTAGTAGTAGAACTACTACCACTAACTCTTAGAGTATAACTTCTTCCGAAAAATTTATTACTCATTATTTGGAGGATTGTATGTTATAAAAGTATCAGTTATGATTGGGTTTAGTTTAAGTCCTTGATCTCCTAAACCTTTTATTATATTATTCTGATTACTTATTATTATATTTGACAGGTTATCTAACCCTTCGTTCTTATTCTTTGCGTCGTTATATATATTTTCGAATAAACTTTCTAATGTCTTTAACTGAGGTTCTAAGTTATCAGATATCTGTGAGTCTTTAGGTATCAATTCTAGTTTAGTATTTATTTCTTCTAGTTTTACTAGATTTTCTCTAAAAAAGTTATTAGTATCTAAAATTAATTTTTGTATCTCGTCTATCTTTTTATTTAATTCTAATAATAGTATAGAATTATTAGGTTGTATCTCTTGGTTATGAATTGTTCTATCTACTTTAGTATTAATTGATTCTAATGCTCTTTGTATTATTTGTTTTTCTGCTTTAGCTTCTAAGTGTAGTTCTTTAATAGTATGAGTCAGTATCTGTATTTGATCGTCTAGTTCTGAAAATCCTATAGTACCAAGTGCTATAAGATTATTTAGTTGACTAGTCTGTATTTTATCTTGTTTAGTAGCAAATTGACTACTATTTATTAATCCGTCCGGGTTATCTTGATTATATTCTCTGGTAGCTTGTTTAGCCTTGTTGTATAGTATTACCTGCTTATTGTTCATTCACCAATATAGGTTCTCTTAAATTCTAAGATTTGTTTCTGAATTTGGTTTATCTTCTCTTTGATTTCTTTTCTTAATTCTTCTAAAATTATTTGAGTCTGTCTTTCTAACTGTTCAGGCAGTATAAGCAATTCTTTTATCTCTTTCTTATTAGAAAATTTATCAGCTTTATTTAAAGTCTTTTCAACACGATTTCTAAGAGTTTCTATCTGATTCTTAAGATATTCTTGATTATCAAGTTTCTGATCCTTTATAAGAGTATTTAATAAAGTTATTATAACTTTATCAGTTCTATTTAAATTCTCTGATAAATTTATAATTATATCTACAACAGTATTTAATTGGTATGCGAGAGTATTTTCTTCTGTATTGTGATAAATATGTCTATATGAATTATTAAAGTTACAAGTATCTGAAGTATTAGCTTTATATGGTATTTCTAAATTTAGGTATTCTAACTTTCTGTATTTTTCCAGCGTATCTACTTCCGTCGCTCTGATACCAGGATTGGGGTTGGGGTCCGAATTATTGCTTCAATTAAAAACGTATTTTGAAATCGTCAGATTCAGATAAAATAATTGAAGTTAATTCGAGATTATGACAACGAATTTCTGATTCTAAAATTTCTTTTCTTCTTTTAAGATAAATTATTTGAGTAGTATATTCTTTTATATTTTTCTTATGCCAGTTATATAGATCAAAATATCCTATATAATTTATCAAGTCATTATTACAAAATTCTAAACTATTCTGATAAAATTCTAAGTTATAATTTATTCTTCTTAGTCTATTGGTTAAGTATTCTAAGTCTTGTTGTATTCTAAGAATTCTATTCATCTATATTCTAAAAGAAGTATCTGAACTTTCTAAAAGAACTAAAGAAGTTAATTCTAAATTTAGTTCTCGTATTTCTCTTTCTAAAACTGATAACAGAAAATTTTATAGTAATCCTTTCACGCTACATCATCCTCGAGACCTCACACGGAGACTAGTACAAAAATGACAATGTGTTATTAATCAATTAATTTAATGCATTACTAAGATCATGCTCTTATGCAGATTTTCAGAAAAAAAGAGAGAGAAAATAGGAACTAATTACTTGATTACTGTAGTATCTTGTTGATTAGATGTCATGGTGGGTTCGTTTTTCACACTATATACTTGAGTTCCTTTTTTTTCTTCTTTCATTGTATTAATGAGGATAATATTGGGCAGAATATGGATTATTTTTAATAAATTCTTATTCAAGTTAGCTTAAGTCCAATTATTCTCTATTTGGGGAATTTATAGAAAGCTCATGCCTTTTTATACCCTTCTCTCATCTAATGGTTGAGAATTGACGAAAGAGAATTTAATTAATATGAGAGAATATTTAATTAAGCTCTCACCAATTCTTAACCATTGGATGAGAGAATGATAAAAAATATCACGAGCTTTTTATAAAATCCACTATTTTGGAGAATTCTCCACAAGGTGTTAGGATATGGGAGTGGGTCCATTAAACCATTCTCTCTACAGTACTCACAATTTTGGAAAATGCTTATAAGATTACTCACTTAATTTTTAAAAGTTTGCCGTTTTAGCTCTTTTTAATTTTTCTAAAAGTTCGACTTTTGGTATTTCAATCCATTTTTTTCATATTTTTTATAATTTATCCTTGTATTAATTATGAATAAGATAATTGAATATGAGTAGTAATTAAGAAGAAAGAGAATTTTTATATAAAATATAGATGATAAATTAGATATTTTAACATTGTAATAAATATTTCATTGATTTTGATGATTTGATTAGAGTGTGAATCTTTTAGAAATGAAGGGAGTAATATTTTTTATTTTGTGTTTTTCTAAATGTGTTAGTTTTTATTAGTAGAAATGATGTCAGGAAATTAATATAATAATAATAATAAAATATTATTATTATAAGGAAATCTAATATGAGAAATGAATAATGGAAAAGAATATTTGAGGAAAAACATCATAAATACTATAAAATAAAGTATAGGGAATAAAAAGTGAGAAATATAATTGAAGTTGCTCTCAACAACCCACTGAATATGGATTCGATCATACTCGTAAAAGGACCAAGCTTTTCAATCAATTATCTTACATTCATCGGCTTAAAAATTTGGAACTCATTTAAATTATGCTCTTTGATACTCTAATGAATAATTATTGGTTAATCTATCTTCACTAAATTCATCATCACATTGTTCTCTACAAGTTGATTTGTTTTGCGGATAGGAGTTCATGGCTTCAAATTAGAAAGAACTAAAGATTTTTTCTTGGTAATAGAAAAAAACTAAAGTTTTGACTACGGTGATAAATGGACTACTAAAGACTTTTATGGTCGTATACAAAAAAAAATGTTTTTAAGCTCGTTATTCAAGTTTGGGTCAT
This sequence comes from Euphorbia pulcherrima, assembly GCA_947683365.1. Taxonomy (NCBI): domain Eukaryota; kingdom Viridiplantae; phylum Streptophyta; class Magnoliopsida; order Malpighiales; family Euphorbiaceae; genus Euphorbia; species Euphorbia pulcherrima. The sequence goes on from CANTUS010000016.1 coordinate 16,371,956, forward strand.
ATATTAGAACCGAATGTATTTATGGTATTTGACATATTGAAATTATATATTTTATGTATGATATATCTAACCTTAGTATGATAAGTGATTCTATAAACTGAGATTTAACAACAATTTAATATATTTGTATCGCACATGCTCTCTATTTAGTACCGATTTTGGACAAAGTCGATACCTATAATACAAACATGTTAAAATGTTACATACTCAGTTTATAAGATCCTTAATGTAGTAAAATTGAATAAAGTGGGTGACTAATAGGCAATTTATACATAAATTGGCTCATAAATCTCTTATTACTTTTTCTATTCTACGTATAAATAAGCCCTTATTATTTTTAACTTTTAAAAATTAAATTAAATTAAAATTAATTAAATTAAACTAAATTAAAGTAAGCTAAATTAAAATAAATTTATATCAGTATAAATTTATAACTAAATAAATCTGAATTGCATGCTTTTCGTGAAAAAATACCAATTGAAGTGGAGGGTTTCTTCAAGTAATTCTGATTATCTAAAGTAATAAATAGAAAGGTCCTTCCCTTTTTGACCGGTTGTGGGCGAGGAGGGATTCGATTCAAATTTGAAATTGCGCACTAAAGTTTTAATATATTCTAAGATTTCTCTATGAAAAATACGAATCGGGGTGCACAGCTTTTTCTTGAATCAATAAAAAAGATTATTACGACGATGAAGCTTATCCCCCATCGTCTCACTGGCCGACCTTTAAACCGAATTAGATAATAATCAAAGACAACAGAGCTCAAGTCAAACAAAACTCTAAAACGGGGCTCAAAGGCCTAGGTAGCCTCTTGGGCCTTTTCTAGTTTATACAAGCATCATTGGGGATTAAGGTGCATAGCCGTACGTTAGCTCTAACCCAAAGGCTCTTTCCAATTTCACCTTCCTTGTGCTTTAGCCATTATTGATTTCCTTCTGTACTTGATTCCTCTTCCAGTGTTGCTTTCTCTCTACACCTCGCATCTGCTTTTTAAATTGGACAAAACCCTGCAATTTCGACTTCTTTGGAGTGTTCGAACTCCGATGTGATATTTATTTGTAAGGTAAGAACCATTGTGGCCTTGTATCTTAATTTAGCCTCCGATAGGGTTTCCCTTGTCATCGTAGACGAAGGTTTAATTCTGAAAATTCTGGGTCTTTTGGGGGTTTGAGCTCTTGAAAATCAGGAAATGATCAGTTTAAGCGCAAAATTTTGCATTTCTTAGGGTTAATTTTGAGGTCCTTGATTCTGTTAGATTTGGATTTGAAGGAATTTTTAGAGAAAAAAGCTTAGATCTTTGGCAAATCATGAGTCATATGGTTTAATTTGCTTATATGGAGTTGTTTCTTGTTGATTATGTCATGTAATTAGGGTTTTTTTTCTTCATTTGAAAGTGAAAAGTAAGATTAATTCATCTTTAGCCAGAGTTTGAGATTGGAACTTAGAATTAAAACCAGGGCATACTTCGGAGTGAGAAAAATTAGAGTTTCTGTGTAGGGAACAGGATTTTTCGCTTAGTGAGTTGAATTTAGAGATAAGTTAGGGCATTTTGTGTGAAATTTGCATTAAACATGGATGATACTGAGGATGATGCTCGGTATCCACAAAATCACGAGCAGGATTTCGGTTCTTCGAATAGACAGAAACTTCCTGTGAGAAACGCTCCATATTCTAGAGAAGAAGCTAGTCGGTATGTTGATGATGATGACGACGACGATGACGACGAGGATGAAAATGAAGAAGAAGAAGAAGAAGAAGAAGAAGATGAAGATGACATGGCAGAGGAAGACGGAGATAACATTAACCGAAATAACGGTGATGATGACGTTGATGATGACAATGATAACAATGAGGATGTAGATAATGAAGACGATGACGAGGACGATAGCCAAAAGAATCTTCGAATAATCGATGATGAAGATTCAGTTAGGCACCCGAAAAAACGAAAAATGAAGAGCTTAGTTTCGGGCTATGAATTCGTTCCTCGTGTCCCTATTACCCCATCTGCTACAAAGCCCTCATTTGTTGGGCGAAATCCACTTACTGACTGGACCGAACATGAAACATTCGTCTTATTAGATGCTTGGGGCGAAAAGTATTTACAACGAGGGAGGAAAAGTCTTCGTTCTGAGGAGTGGCATGAAGTGGCAGAGAAAGTATCGGAAGTGTCAAAAAACGAGAGGACCGACACTCAGTGTAGAAACCGTTTGGACACACTAAAAAAGAAGTACAAGAAGGAAAAGGGTAGTTTAAGTGCTAGTAAATGGGTTTATTTCCGGAAAATGGATATTTTGCTGTCGCCATCTGGACAGCAAGGCGGAGGGCTCTCGTGTGGGGTAGACTCCGGGGAGTACGTGATTATGAACCCTAGAGTGTGTTTAAACCGAGCTAATGGATTGGATAATAAGGTGAAGGATAGTCCGGAAAACTCGGGATCCGACGATTCAGATGGATTGCCCCCGAAAAAGAGAAGGTCTGGGAGAGATCGAAGTGACGGGTGTTCGATTAGAGTGCTTGCTGAGTCGATTTATAAGTTCAGTGAGATTTATGAGAAGATTGAGAGTAGTAAAAGGCAGCAGATGTTGGAATTAGAGAAGATGAGGATGGATTTCGAGACGGAATTGGAAATGCAGAAAAGGGCGATTATGGAAAGGGCGAGGGAGGAAATGGCAAAAGTTTGTCGGGGGGATGATGAAGAGAATGAAAATGGGAGGGGATGATGAAGAGGATTGAACTAATTGGGGTATGTAATGGTATTTATATGTTGTTGTGTAATGCTGCAGCCTTGTGTTACAGTTGGTAGACTATTGAGTTGCTGGTAGTATAATATTTAGGTATGCTAGAAGAAATAAAAGATTGCTTTTGGATTTTTTTTTTAACTTTTGTTTCTGGATAGATATTATATTATGATGATGTATGTAGGAAATTTCCAGCAACTGAGATGACTAGGAACTTGTGATGTAACAGAGTAACTTATGTTACCATGATTGTATGTGAAACATTATGCTATTATGTCAAACATTATGCCATTATGCTATTAATTTACATTTGCTGATTCATAGGGTAGTTTTTAAAATTGCTGGTTTGAGGGGGTGTTTCTCCAAAGTAGCTCTTTTACAAATCTCCTTATAAGGAGCTTACAAGAATAAAAAAAGAAATAAGAAGCGCTTCATTGACTTTTCAATTAAAATTTTCTTATAAGTATCTTTTAAGTCCTAATTTATAAGTTACAACGAATGGAAAAGGAAACATGGTGTGTGGTATCTTATTTGTTTAACTTATAACTTATGTCATACCTATTTCCTTGTATAAGCAACGTATTATACTTGTCGGACTTCTTCAATAACTACATTTTACCCTTTCGACATCAAATACGATTACTAAACTGATGCTTTGGAGAAAGACTCGGCACAAATATGTCAAACAAATTGGATTTTGGTTTCTGTTTCAGAAAGCAAAAGCTACCACTGAAGTTACCATATGAGCTGCAAATTTGATTTCATTTCACAAAAACGCAGTGCAGATGTTCAGATTCTAAAATGGTACATTCGCCTAATTTAGATACATTGTAAAATTCTGCTTTCAGGTGCAAAAGGGAACTTGTTACTGTCATTAGTTCATTAAGGGTATGATTCCTGTCTCATAGTTGCAATGCTTAAATTTTGAAACCAACGAGCAGCAGTGAATTACGAAAAACGATTGGCTGCTGAAAGAAGACGAATCGAAAGACATGCTGCTGATGTTGATGCTGTATTCTTTTCTGCAGAAGGCTATTGATTTTCATCGTCAATAATGAGAGCCAAGTCTTGCAGTTAACCTTGTAGCCAAGAAGTACTTCACTTACTATATTATAGCTGAAGAAATATAGAAGTCTTGATGCAATGCAACACCAATCATGCAAACCTCACAGAGAGCATAAAGATTAGATACTGCTCTGAAACTAACTCACCAATACATCTTTCCAGGGGAATATGAAAGATCAGATTCTTTCATGGTTCTAGTGCAAATACACATGACCAATGAGAAGTAGCCAACCATGCAATTTTCAACCGATTGTGCCTTGTATTGTCTATGTAGCTATTTTCACTGGAAAGGTTCATTAGCACCGATTTCTAGACAAATGACTCAGCAAGATAGCAACTTATAATCCTTATTATCACTGGATTTCTTATTTCAAACTATAATCAAATATTGGTCCACCTCATAGTTGTTAGAGGCACAAGGGGGCGAGGCATGCCTGAGTTAAGCTAGTCGCATATAATTTGCAAAAAATATTTCCTTGGAAAGTGAAGTTAGATGCAGTAACAATATAACCGTACTAGAAAAAGAAGTACGAGGAGATTTGTTAGATGTACATATATGTGTATAATTTACATATTGTATTAGAAATATATTATATCTAGCCTTAATAGGAATTGAATTAGGAATATCTAGCCTTGAAATATTATTAAAAAATCTTAAGAAATATATGGCCAACACATTAAAGTTAAACCCAGAAAAAAAAGTCTCTAAGGCGCACGCCTCAGGGTGGCCTGTTATATGGCTGCCCTTGACAACTATGGTCCACCTTCAGAATACGGACAAGCAACATACAGAAGCAAACTGAGATCATAAACTATAATGCACATTGATTGTTAATAAGAGCATGATAAATTAACAACAATAGAAGCATACCATGACAATACCAGTTCCCTTTCACATCGACATACTCTCCTCATCGACCTTCCCAACTGCCTCCAAAATCGACGAGTAAGTGATATGATCATACTCAAATCCTCGAGAGCTCATCTCTCTCATCAGCTTCGCAGCTTCTTCAAACATACCAGCATGACTCATACAACTCAAAACCGTGTTATAAGAAACCGCATCAGGCTTCATGGACGAATTCTTCATCTTGTTAAACATCTCAATTGCTCGGTGAGCGACACCTGTTCTAGCCAAGCCATTCAAGATAATATTACGCGAGTTAATGTCAGGATACACACCGGTTTCTTCCATAGTTCTAAGTAAAGAATACGCCTCGTTTATCATTCCACCTCTTACCATCCCTGACATTAGCGCATTGTAAGCATAAACATTAGGAGCACAACCGAGCTTCTTCATCTCGTTAAAAAGATCGACAGCCTCGTTAAAACGACCACATTTTCCGAAATGTTTAATCATCACAGCATAAATTCGAGCACTTGTTTGCCCACAATTCTCTTTCAGCTCTAGAAATAACTCGTTTGCAGCTTCATATCGTTTCGCCTTTCCTAGACTATTAATTAAACTGCAATAGGCAGCAGGACAAGGGGGAAGACCTTTTTCGTCCATTTCTTCCAAAAGCAACAAGGCTTTTTCAACTCGGTTTGTTTTGCAATAGCCATCGATAAGAATCGAGTAAGTAAACGAGCTCGGGGCAATACCTTTTGCTTTCATTTTCTCGAACCACATAGTAGCCTCGGAAGCTGGAGCTTTGCAATCAAATATGGATTTAATTACAGTATTATATGTTACCACATTTGGTTTACACTGCCACATCTCCATTTTCTCGAAAAGCTTAAGACCGTCTTCTAATAGATGAGCTTTGCCGAAAATGTTGATCAAATTGTTTATTAGAACAACATCAGGCTTACCGCCATTTCTAATCATATCCAAGAACACATTGTAAGCATCATTAACCCTGCCAGCTTTTCCAAGCCCCTTAATCCACTCTGTGTAGGTAAAGACGGTTAAATTACAACCCCTAACTTTCATCTCATTGATTAAATCCAAAGCTTTATCAACCTTATCCAACTTAAAATAAATCCCTAACAAGGTAGTATAAATCTTCGCAGTGGGATACAGGCCGTTTTCTTTCATTTCATTGAACAACCTTATTGCAAAATCGCCACGGCCTAGTTTCCGAAAGGCCGAAATTAGAGCACTGTAAGTTACTGTACCTGGAAAACAGTTCCCCTCATTACACATCTCGTTGTAAATCTCGTGGATCTTGTCGTGATGCCCTTCTTGCACCAGCATCAAGATCATAGCATTGTATGTGCTTGCTGTTGGTTGGCATTTTCGACCTTTTATTTGATAAAATGCCGATAGGGCTTTGTTCACCATCTTAGCCTTGCCTAAAATTCTGATAATTTCGGTTAAATCAGATGAAGTTATGACGGTTGTAGTCCTCACCATGTCTTGGATCGTCTTCCACGTTTCGCCATACAGTCCAGCTTCGTCCAAACAATGGATCAAAGCTATGTAAGTAGATGAATCATGCTCGAAATTCCTTCTTTTTCCAGCCCATTTAAAGAACTGGATTTTCACATTAATCTCAACATCTATATTCAAAACCTCGAGAACTAATCGATGATCTACTCTCAATTTTAGCACTTCTAGGGCCTTCTCGGCATCAGGTCCCCATTTGAATATCTTTAGAATTCTGATGAATCTCTCATCTAAAACCCTAGCTGAAGCATAATTTTTCCTTGATGTCTTTCTACTCCTTGGCAAGTTTTGTAACTCGTCCTTTGGACTAGATACTCGAAACATTTGAGCTATTTCCTTTTCTGCTAAGATTCATAAGAGAATCATAACAAAACAGACGAAATAGAACCGAATATATGAAATAATTAAAAACGTTAATCGAGAATTGAACATGAACGCTACCTGTTTGTTTAATTCTCTCACAGAGAAAAGGCAAAGTTGATATAGACCGCCTTAGAGCAATGAATCTCAGAGTCATCCTCGCCATTTGCCAACTCTTTTACCGATTTATCAACAGGCAGAGAAGATGTCAGTAATCCAATCGACAGTCATCGCAAAATTCATAATCCATTCCATGAGCATCGTACAGAGAAGTTAGAAGCAACTCCATAGATCAAAGAAAAATTGCATCACACAACACAGAATTACGACTTCTGAAAAGAATGCAGTACACTGCCTACCTTAGGATTAATCTGCTAACTGATTCATTTTAGAAGAAATTACGGAGAGCAGGAATGATTCGAATTGAAATCGATTTGGAAACTGCACAGAAATCAAAGGATTGAGATTTGGGAGTAGGGATGTTTGAGCCGCAAAATATGCATAAAGCTATATAATAGGCTGAAACTTGTTTGAAAGACGGTGGCATTTTACAATTTGACGGAGGAAGAATGATAAGCAAGGGTTTAAAAACCGATGTCCGGCGGTCGGGGCTTTAAATGTTTAGACGGTGTTTGAGCGGTGTCTAGACGGTCTTTAGATGGATTTATAAATTTTTTATTTTTTATAATTATTAATAAATAAAAGTATAAATGTAATTAAAAAATAAATTATAATATAATTCTTAGTTTATTTTTATATAAAACACATCAACATTAAAATCAATTTTTTAAAAACAAATATTCTCACCAATTTTTTTTGTGGTTTATAGCGTATTATTTCTCGGTTTGATATTCAAAATGAAAATTGTATGTTGAGAATATTTTATTGTACATTAGTTTTACCAACCGTGTTACCTTTTTTAAATTGAAAAAATTGAACTATAATTATCATAGGTATCAATATCTTAAAAATTGGGGAAAATATCAGACTAGGCGGTGCCCAGCAGGAAAAAATTGGATTAGGCGGTGCCCAGACAGTAATATATCGATTTAACGCCTGATAGCGCCCGAAGAATGAAAAGTCGGACGACGAGCCCTAAAATAACTAGGCAAGGATAAGTGATAAATAAAAGACAAATTTTGAATTTCATTAGTTAATTAGTGACAACTGCATTTTATGATTTTTATTATCGCTTAATTAAAAAATCAGTTAGAAGTAAAAAATTATTTATACTTTATAGGTCATTTTTTTCTGTAATCGTTTCTTATATTGAATGGTAATCAGTTTTCTCTCCTTTGTCTTGAGAATTTCTTTCTCTAGATTTAAGAGTGCTTCATCTGGTATCAAAGCGGTGGTCCTTCTCGGATTGCTTCCTAAAATCTGCCGATGGCGTTCTTTGAAGACGAAGCGTGGCAGCGGTTTGAAGTTCTTTTTCATGAACAGTTTCTCAAACTTGAAGCCATTTTTGCAGATGATGATCCGGTAGCTGCCACTGTCGATCCGCCAGAATTCGAAAACAATCTAAAAGGCTCCGGTGAAGGCTGTGAATCGTCATTCAATTTGGCGACATTGTTTGGCCAAATGGAGGATAATGGCGAGCTGTTGGATGAGGATGAAGTGTGTGCTGAGGACGAGATAAAGAGCGAAGGTGACATGCCGGAATTAGATCCCGATCCAGGTGAAGGTGATGATGTTATCGCTGAAATAGATCTCGATCCCGATCCTGAAATTATCCCTAAATTTGAAGATATTATGTCTGAAATGGAACCTGATCCAGGAGAAAAACAGAGGCAAAATCCCAAACTAGGTTTTGAACTCTCTAACCGTCACCATAGCCATCTTAAGCACTACTCTAATTTCAATTTTTGCGACTACAAGGTTCGCCGACAACAATCCGTTCAGTGGCAACAACTACACCAATCGCAAATAAAAAGCCTATTACCACCAACTCTTGAGCAATACAGTATGCATTCATCGTCTGTTATGCAAGCAAGTAATCTCTCTAGCCTTCAACAGAATCAGCCATTTTCTGCTCAATATTCAGTGCAACCTAAGCATGAAGATAATGGTTCACTGTTTGACACTAGTTCTGATGACGAGAATAAATTGATTTTTGAGGGAGATCCTTTTAATTTTAGGCCTCTGGTCATGGGTAGGAGTGATGGAGTTGTTGATTTTATGCCTATTGTTTGTGATCTTGAATTGATTAAGGGCGATGATTGTCTTGGTGAGGTTTTAGTTGTTGCTAATTCTGGTGCGATTCCACATGTAAAGTTAGAGGGAAATTTAAAGGATGAGGGTGTTACTACAGTTAAAGTGACATTGATGAAGTTACATGATGGTAAACTATTTCTGTGCGAGGGCTATGATGGGAAGAATGAACAGTTTGAGTCTAAAACAGATGGAGAATTGCTGCATTTTATTGTTTATGTTTTTGCCTTTTGTAACTTCATTTTGGTGTTTGTTTTTCCTGGTGAAGTCAAAAAATGTGTTCTCATTAATATGAGTTATGAAGGACCTTATTTACTTCCAGATTTATGGCAACTTTGTTAACTTTGCTAAGGAGGTAGTGAATAAGCACAAGTTTCTATTTGTAGGTAGTGGTGGATATAGAGGGACATCATTAAGCATTGTCGGTGCTTCTAGTGGCACAAGTTCATGTATTATAGTTGTGGCTATGTATGTTTCTCCTTTAATGGTTGTTGGTTCTCTTTGTGTAGTTGATTCTCTAGTTGAAGGACTTGAAAATACTTGGCCCTAACAAGATGCAAGAGCTAAAGAGGAACTTGGAGTCTGTGATAGTGCACCTAGTGGAGTTGTTGCTCCAGTTTTGCCATGGTTTCCCCAAAGGCAAATTTTCATGAATGGAACTTCAATGGAATCTCCATCTACTTGTGGTGTAATTGCATTATTTGTGTGTGCAATAAAGGCGAAGGGAAGTCTTGCAAATCTATACAGAGTAAGGAACGCTCTTAGGGATACATGTGTTCCTATAGGTATATCATCGGAAGCCAAGCTATCAATTGGGTATGGACTTCAGCAAATTGACCAAGCACATGAATGTATGCAAAAGTCCAAGAAAATTCCAATTGCTTGGCATGAGGTAAAGGTTAACTGTTACGGGAAACCAACTACCACTTCACAAATGATCAACTTGAAGAAGTCTAGTGCTGGCCAACAACCAACAAAGTGGACAAGGCAAGTTGAGCCTAAGTTTCATGAAGGTGTAAGTCAATTGGAAGAATTAGTTCTCCTTGAGAAGTGCATTAGGTTACACTACTGACAATTTCATTGTAATGGCACCATATTATCTCCTCCTTGATCATAATCGGCTAAGTTTCGGCATTGTGATTGATCCTTCCAAGCTAAGTGGTGGTTCACATTGTTATGGAGCTTGTGGGGTTGATGGCAAAGCACCTTGGCGTGGTCCCGTTTTCATGATTCTAGTTGCTATAACAAAATCTATGGCTATAAAGAGCTGGCCTCCCCTCATTTTGCTTCCTAGGATGTCATTACAGCCCGGTCAAATTGAAAGAAGACATTTACAGCTTCAACATAGTGCTGATCGGGTTGAGGCTGCTACGCAAATATTAGGGTTTAATATCACTCGACGGTGTTTGCTTGACATAGTTCAGATACGCCATTTTCAAATACCTCTGAAGTGGGAGAGTGTTGTATCGTTTCCTTCTTCCTCTGCCAAAAGCTTTGTATTTCATATGGTAGGTGGTCAGATAATAGAACTAATTGTTGCTCAGTTTGGTTCAAGTGGCATAGGGAATCATGAAAGCACCTTTGAGATTGCAATGAATGAGATTAAAGCCGAAATAGAGGATGTCAATTTTGATGGAAGTGAAGCACCTATCAGAATTAATGTTAAAACAAAACTTACAACTCAATCAACTTACTTGAATCTGTTTTTCTGTGAAGGCCAAGCGGGAATTTACAAATGAAGTTAGAGCTGATTCTTGAGAAAGACCTTGAGGCAAGGTCTTTTTAGGGGTTGGATTGATACGTGATAAATAAAAGAGAAGTTTTGCGTTTGATTAGTTAATTAGTGACAACTGCGTTTTATGGTTTTTGTTGTCGTTTAATTAGGAAATCAGTTTGAAGTGAGAAATCGTTTAGGCTTTATAAGCCATTTTCTTCTGTAATCGTTTTTTATGTTGAATGATAATCAGTTTTCTCTCCTTTCTCTAGATTTAAGAGTGCATCAAAGAAATCCTGGTGATGTTCCTCATGCTATAAACTCCTTCCTGGCGTTACGGTGGAATTCGCCGCCCTGCTATAGTTACTAGTTAACACTTGTAAACAGTCAAAATGGTCCCTCGCATTGGCAAAGAGGATCAATTTAGCCCAAATTAACTTTCACTTACAACCTCAGCTTTAAAATCGGTCCGTTCATTTAATACGTGTAAATTAGTACTAGGGGGCTGTTTGGTGCTTTTAATTACTCCCTCCATCTAAAAATAATGATTTTTTTAACTAATTCACATTTTTTAAGATAACAACTAATTGAGTTATTCACCCTTGCATCACCATTCTCAAAGCTTTTATTAATGGTTTGAACAAAAAAGCATAATCCCAACTGCTGCAATTAGTAAGGGTAGAAAATACCTAGAAAATAGGAAATGACAACTAAAAAAACTGTGAAAAAAGAGCGTAAAACCCCCATTGGATTTATACTTCCAAGCAACTGTATTTAGAAAAAATGAGTTGCGAAGTATTAGATAGAGTTGGATTATAAATCAAAACTCTTAAATGATGAAAAAAATGATAGATCGAAAAAGACTTTCATTCAAAACCAAATAAAGATATTATTGTGATTTACTTAAAAATAAGCTATAGAGGGTGGTGGGAAGTAATTCCCTTTGTTAATTTTATGAGGTCATTTTCACCCTAGAGGTTATACATCTAGCAATAGCGAGTTCACAAACTAGTTCACCTTAGGAGTTAAAGGTCTCTAATACCAATCTCAAAAGGCCCTTAATTAGGTTCAGTTTAGGTAGCAAAACAAACACCTTAACATATCAAGTGAAATACAAGGCACATGTGCCCCAAAACTTCTTCCGCTTGTAAGCGATTAAAATTAAAAACAAAGAGAGACCAGAGAAGTTCAATGTATACATTCTTTCTTCAAAAATAAAGAAATCAGGACCAAAAAAAAAACATTGAAAGACGATGCATATCCCACAGTTCAAAAAATAATAAACACGAGTAACTGACCTACCCAACCAAATTCGGGTAGGACAGTAAGTTCCACCATATTTCTCTCGCCTGATAAATATAAAAAGTTTGGAGGATCACCAACATCCGATATGGCTTTACAGATCCACGACACCAACCAAAGTTTCATCTCAGGCCCAACTAGTTATACATTTTAAAGCTGGAAAACAGGGGTCCTGGTGGACTATGCAGTGCTTGCGGTATCTGACTTGTCGGTCTCCATCGGTTCTGCAGCTGCACCCTCACCGTCTCCACCTCCTGCTTTCTCATTAGCATCTTCTGCCTGTGGTTGGTCTTCACTTCCCTGCGGGGGAGGTGTTGCTGGCGTTTCTGGGGTAGTTGGCTTTGCTGGTTTTGGCTTTGGTTTCATCATTATCGGTCTGCACACCCTGTCGTAGACAAGAAACACCATATAATTCAACAATGTGTCCACACGAAACACATCTCTTCATAACTTTATGCAAGTGCTTCTCATGTGGACAATGGCCTAACTCACCCCCCCAAAAGGTACCTCAAAGATTGAGGGTTGCCTCACTCATACAAATAAGGAGTAACATTACTCAAGCCTCCACCACCAATGTAGGATATCCAACATCATAGATTTAGCTATCATCGGTTACTAGTAAAAATATACTCTCCTGTCGCTTTAGCAAGTTTGTCAATTAATTAAGGCAATAAAAGTGCTAATGTACTTATTTTATTCCAAAGATGATTGGTCTTTATTTGCTTCCGTAATTTACAAAGAATATTGAAGGGAAAAAGAAGAAAGAGGTTCAAATAATTGCATTGAAATATGAAAATGACAAAACATTTTGAAAAAATTTAAAGCTAAGAAACGTCACTTAATCTCGTGATATAATATTTAGAGGGTTCTCATACTTTCAACTAATCCTAATCTAACATGTTTCTACACACACATGTATAAGGTATTGATATTAAAGGTAAAAATACCTGTCAACTGCTTCTGCCTTCTTTCTCACATCAACTGACAAGAGAACTGGACTGGCATATTTAGGAAGAGAATCCTGGTGTTGCTGCTTCTCTCTTAACCATGCTTCCGCTTCAACACACTCATTCAAAACCTAAAATACATCAAATAACAAAATATAAAAAAAACTGAGCAGCAAAACGAGGATTTTTGGGAGGAAATATGATCGTAAGGAACCTTTACCTTCTGCTTCTCAGTCAGGTCAATGTGTTCAAATTTAGGATCAGCCGACATTGCGGCCTCTCTGTAACTGTTAATGCAATAAACAAGTTGATTAACAACAGTTCCTCTTTCTGTGTGCTCCTTGTAGCGTTCTTCAATGGGATCACCTTGCTGCAATATAGCATTAATCATGTAAGTGAAAAGAAATTAATAGATAGAAGAAAATAATAGAATCAGAGCGATTTTCATGAGAAAGAATACCGACCTTCTTAAGCTCTTCAAGCTTGGCAATGTAAACACCTTTTGTTTCATCTTCACCATCTTCATATAACCAATCCTCAACCTGCTGCAGTTTGGTTGTCAACTCTTCCCTCTCTGAATCAGTGACAAACTCGTGGTATTTGTCGCTAAGCTGGAAAAAAAACAAAAATATACTTATTTAACTAAGTGTCATTAATTAGAACTCCAACTTAGAGGTAAGGCAGCAAGAAATATACCTTATTCCTCACATCATAGACATAGGCTTCAACAGCATTTTTCCTGTCCTTTGTTTCTTCCATGACTCTATCCTGCAATGCCATTTCAAACTCCTTTTCTATTGCTTTCTGCACATCATCTGGCTGCATTCCACCATAAACTATCTCTGCCACAGGTATATTTATTTTCTTCACTTTTTTCTTAGGAGCCTCAACCTAACCAGCAAGAATAAGCATATCCACGAAGTGATTACAGCATTTCTTTCGGGGACAAGAGCACTACCATGAAAAATGAAATTAATTTACCTTGGTGTCTGTTTCCATCTGTGAAGGCCTGTCTCCAGACTCAGGATTGCCATTTTCAGTTCCTTTAGCATCTTGCATATTGACATCATTTGGCTCATTAGAACTGGGAGCCGTAGCAGCCGCGGCAGCTTCATCAGTGTCCATCTTGGAAGCTTCCTTGGATGGTTCTTTTGTGACAGGAACATCAACCTCTTCTTCCTCGAGAAGCTGCAACAATAATTAAAGAAATTGTTGAGTAAAGATCAAAAGAACCCAAGCAACATACACAAAATCTACACCAGACTTACTACTGCTGAGTCCACTGACACGATTCCGTGCAGATTTAGTCGAGCCTTCACCTTCACTTTTGCCCGCTCACTTGTTGAAGACTGGAAAGGACCAATCTGCAATAGTTCATATAATAAAATGCTTAGTAGCTTTGTATTTAGCATTTAACCATGACCATAAAATATAGTGTATATGCTAACAACTGGTGCAAAGCTCATTTCCTACCGTGTAAGTACTGATCTTGGCTGGCGCCTGCAGCTCACTTACATCAGCGTATTGAACATCAACTGTTAATGTCCCTGACCTATAAAATGCCAAAGCCTTAACACTAGGTATGGGATTTCCTTTGGGGAAGACAACAGTGCTTTGCTGATTATCAGATGCTCCATTCTGAGTATCTGGGGCAGCACCTTTCCATGATAGAGCAATAGGAAATGGAAAGCTCTCATTAACCTGAAAATAAACATAGAAATCTAATCAGCCCATTTCACAAACAAAACGCACGAGATAGAGTACAGTGGCTTGTGTAAAGTATATTAAAATCTAGCAAACTACAGCTAAGTCAAAAACTCTTGTATTTTACTCATTAAGAACATAAGAGGTAGTAAGGCAAATGTAATTTTTTGCCTGGTGCAAGATATGTTTAATTAACCAACACCATAATATATAACTATACCCGCTTCCTAAAGCATAAATGATATAGAATGTGAAACTGATTTTACCTGGAATTCCCTCACTTTGAACGTGGGACTGAGAATAGCACACTGCAAAGCAGCTCCTCTAGCAACACACTCACTGGCATTCATTGTTCTCCTAGGCTCCTTTCCAAAGAACTCAGTCAGGATCTTGATTATAGCAGGGACACGAGAGCCAGAACCAACAACCTCAACCATATGAACATTATCAACAGACAGCTTAGCATCTTGAAGTGCCTTCTCCAAAGGCCTCTTGACCCGTTCCAAAATTGGAACACTTATCTGCTCAAATTCATCCCTCTTGATGAAACCTCTGACATCTTTCTCGTCCATCAAGCACTCAATATTCAAAGGAGCCTCAGGATTGGCACTAAGGACCTTCTTCAGCTTCTCACAAGCAGCCCTCAGCCTAAGACAAGCCCTAGCATTCTGGTAAACATCAATCTTATATTCTTCCTTGAACTTTGCAGCAAAATGTTGAAATAGAGCCTCATCAAAATCTCTACCACCCAACGACCGATCAAAAGAATGAGCTAATATCTTAAGTTCGCCCTTTTTAAATCCAGCAATGCACACTTGCATGCTTGCATGTCCAACATCAACAAATGCAACATTCAATGGGTCATTCTCAGGCAAATCTGTCTTATAAATACCATATGCCAGTGCGGTTGCTGTAGTTTCGTGAATCAAATGGAGAGGATGCAATCCTGCAATTGTTGCTGCATCTAAAACAGCCCTCCTCTGCAGATCAGTGAAATAAACTGGAATTCCAATGCAGCAATCCACCACAGCTGCATTTAGGTTCGTCTCAGCTATGCTTTTCAAATTTGATAACACCATTCCCAAGATTTGGGTTGGGGTAAATGCCCTCATTTCCCCCAAATACCTGGCATGAATCAGTGGGTACCCATCAGGACCTTCAGTTACAGCAAAGGGCAATGTCTTGATATCCTTTTGCAACTCAGGATCTGAGAATTGGCGCCCAATCAAGCGCTTAATCTGAGAGATGGAGTTTTTAGGGTTCATCATAGTTGACGCAGCCCCTGCAGTCCCAATGAACCGTTGCTTATCACCAAAGCATACAATAGCAGGAGTTTCCCGCTTAGATTCATCATTGAGTACAACATCAATTCCTCTTTGTCTTGCAACAGCAACAATGCAACTCTCATTGCCAAAATCAAATCCTACCACGCTCATTTTCGCTAAACTTTAACAATGAAATGGATTAGCCAACACTTAATCGCCTGCATGAAACAATTTAAACTAAAAAGCTTAGACAGATAGCAAGTCCTACCATGTTGTCACAGATCATCTTAAATTAGGAGCGGCATCCTACCATGTTCAATCAAACTGACTCACAAAACACTCTACCAATGTGAAATCTATAAAAATCGAAATTGACAGCAGTGCCATCTAAACATATTCTAAGCCAGGCCAACAGTAAGCCTAAAAAAAAGATAACCCGTGCATCTGATCAGAAGTTCAGAACATATATCACTTCAATTTGAAATTACTAGCACAACTAAACCCCTACAAATATTTCCAAACCACATCCCTTTATGCGGTTGAAAATTCAAATAATAAAACACAATGTCAGGGAAACTCGCCATATGAAACAAACCAAAATTTTCCGACAATCTTACTCTTAAACTGCAAAAATCAAATCACATAAAGAAACAATGCTTTCATCATGTGTGCATAATGTAGAAGCAAAAACCTAAAATTATAGGAGAAGCAAAACCCTAAAATCATTCAAGTACATGCAAATAAAAATATAAAACTCCAAATCATTAACGCAGATATACTTCACTAGTTTCTAAATCTTCATAACCTAAAACACACAACGAATATATGCAGCATAATAAGAACTCAGAAAAATATAGAACTCATACCCAAACATATCAACCAAAACTAAGAACAATCGAACGACGATCATCAAATCTCAACAAACAATTAACCAAACAAAAAGCGTCAGATAAAATAAACATAAGCTGAGCCACTGTAGACGAAAAACACAACGATCAGCGACCAAAAGGACAACATCAAAGCTAAATCTAAAAAGAGAACTCACAGATCTACAAATCCCCCCAGATTAAAATGAAAAACATGTAATGAAAACCTAGATTCGGATTGCGGCTAATTAATAAGCTATGAGATACCTGAAAATAGAGGAAAGTGTAGTTAGGCAATTCTAGAAATCTCTTTCTTCTTCTGTATTACAGAGGAGAAGAGAGGCGCAGCCAAGGAAAATATAAGAGGTGAAGTAGAAGAGTCCGTTCAAAGGTGTTTTGGGTATTTATTTAATTAATTGATTTTAGAGAATATAAAAGGAATTAATTAAATTGAAAAATAAAGGGAAAAAGGAAGACAAGAGAAGCGGAGGTCATTGGGGATTCGAGGTGGTCCTAGAGGCGTCTAGACTCGGTGCTTCTTTCGCTTCTTCTAGAAACATCTATTTGCCTGCTGTTGGATTTTTCGTTGTGGGCCGGGCCCTTTTTAATTGGGCTTCAGATTCAACGACTTTACTAATACACAAAAAGTTCTGTGCCGTACAATTTTGACATTCCAATAAAATTTTATTTAAAAAAAAAGGGAAATTTTTTTTTATAAAATAGTGTATGTAATTTTAAAAAATTTATGAAATATGTTATATGATTTTAGAATATTGGTGTTACATTAATTATTTAAAAATTATACGTCAGGATTTGAGTAATTTTTGTAGTTTTATTTTTTATAATTTTTCAATGTTTGTTATCATAATTTAATTACAAAAAATAGTTGCACTATTAAAAAATTTTAATTTTTTTTATTGATGTGTATTGTGCTTTTAATAATCATACCGTAAAAATTCAGATAAAAATGAATAAGATTACCCATTTTCGTGACATAATTTAATATTGACGATCATTTATTTGTAAATTTTTTGAAACCTTATACCCCATTTTACAAAATAAAATTCTTCAGATCCAATTTTTATAAATGAATGAAACCATAAGATACTTTTTTAAAATATACCTTTTTTTCTTTATAATTATGAAACAAAGATTAAATACCTTTCTGAATTTTTTTTCAACCACGTAATACACTATTATAATTGTATTTAAATTGTATCGGAATTTTATTTTCAAGTTAAGTTTGGTCCATCATATAATACAAGTTATAAGTAACAATAATATTTTGTATATATAAGGAGATAGCACCAATACACAAACTTCCAAAATTGATGTAATTTTACTTTGTTTGGTTTGATTTTTAAGTAAAAATTTTATTTTAAAATAGAAATCAACAATTTTTAATGACATCAATTGGGCGGAGGCATTTGTATGTTATAAGCGAATCTGGGCGTGGACATAGCCCAGCCCACCAAGGTTTACTTGAAACCGACTAAAACGACTCTGGATCAGCACTCTAGTAAGTGGCGGGAAAATTTGCGGGAATTTTCTATCTAGGGTTCTATATAACATATTTGTATTCATTGAAAAGGACCCAAATTCTTCAGAATTTTCTCTGAATCCATACGGGGAAAGGAGAGGAATATGCCAACGTACAAGATTAGGGGAATCGAGGTCGATTTCCCGTTCGAAGCCTATGATTGCCAGCTCGTTTACATGGAAAAAGTGATCCAGTCTCTCCAAAGTGTGAGTTCACTACTAAGATGTCATTTCTGTTATCCCTAGAGATATTATTTCAACTTGTGATACATTTTTTAATTGATTAGTGAAGTCTCTCAGTACACTCATTGTCACCAGCATCATTTGTTTGGTTTTTCTATATTAATTTCTCCTGTTCTTGTTTCTGATTCTATAAATTATTTTGCTTGGTTTTTTTAATGCCTTTTAGCCACACAGTGCATGCATCTTACACAAAGTAAATAATTCCGGTTTGGAAAACTTTTTAAGGATTCAGATTGCTTAATTGCTCAATGAATTTGATATTGAGTCTATGGCTGTATGTTGTTCAGTGATGGTTTACGTTAGCTTTCATTAGGCTGTTTACCTATTTATGATTGTGTGAAGCTGTTGTTGTTATGAGTCTCAGTAAAAATCGGGCTAGGTGGGATTTTTCATAACACCGCCACAATTTTAGGTAGTCGGTGGTCCTAGGCGGTTGACTGATTTATGCGGTCGAAGGCGGTCCTAGGCGGGGCTTTGTGTTTTAAAAATTGGCCTCGGCAGCCGTCTACGCGGCGCCTAGGAGGGATTTTTCACAACACTACAAAATTTTAGTTGAATTAATTATATTAATGTATTAATATATATTAATAAATTGAAAAATACAAATCCGCCTAGGCCCCAATGAGCCTAACCGCCCGCCTAGCGCCTACCGCTTTTTAAAACATTGGTTATGATATATGAAACACTTGGTAATCCTGCAAACTTCTGCACTTGTGATTTGACAGAAATGCAATGCACTCTTGGAGAGTCCTACTGGAACTGGCAAAACTTTGTGCCTTCTCTGTGCTACATTGGGATGGAGAAAGAGTTTGGCTCCATTTTCAACTGGTAAGATTGAAAGGAATGGCCGTACCGCCGGTAGCAAGTCTGATGATTTGCCATCTGAATCTGGGGGTTCTGGCCTTCCTACCATAATATACACTTCTCGCACTCATAGCCAGCTTCGGCAAGTCGTTCAAGAGTTGAAGAGGTCCACTTACAGGTTAGAGTTATCTCCTGGCTCATTTGTTTTGCCATACATGTTTTCAGCGTTGGATGGGAAATTTACACATTACTTCCATTGTGGTTGTGTTAGCAGCTTAATTTAGTGTTTGACACCTTGTCTATTGTATACTTTTTATAAGCCATTTTCTTCCTATCCGGTGGTTAGAGCACTTGTGCCCATTGATAAGATAGTAATGGTAAAATGAGGTTTGAAAGAGTTTCCCTAGAAATCGTATTTTGCTGAAATGTTCTTGAAACATTGATAGACAACTGAATGGTCTGAAGTTCGAAGTTCTAAAGTATCGTCAATGTACAGGCCGAAAATGGTAGTACTAGGATCTCGGGAGCAATTATGCATTCATGATGAAGTCAGTTTACTACGCGGAAAAGCACAGACAAATGCCTGCCATTTTGTTTGCAGAAAGCGTGGAAAACGACAATGCACTCATCATACTCGTGTCTCAGGTAATATACTTGGTTTATTTTTTATGAGTTTGTTAAGAACTGAGGGCATCTCTACGGGCAGTGCTATGGTAACGTAAGAACATAATTGATTTCTCTGAAATATACAGTTTCTCTCGGTAACGTTGCTATAATTCTACTAGTAGATAGAGATTTTTTATGGATGGGCAGTTTTGAGGGTAATAACATATGTTAGTTTGCTGATAAGGTTTAACTTGGCTATTGTTGTATTTCTCAAGCGTATGGCACTGCTTACACTGTCTCTCTATTACTATTTACTATTTAGTGTGCATACACACTTATCTGCCCGTTCTCAATACTTAAAAAATACGTTGGAGTTAGAAATATAGATGGCAAGAAATTGTGATATTTCTTTACTCAAACAAAAAATTTCAGGCAAACTTTTTGACAAGTGAATCCAGCATAACGACTCATTCAAATTTCAGGTTGATAAGGATATTTCTGATTTATTATATGCCTTTAAGATTTCTAGAAATTGACATTTTTTTTATTATCTTTAATGAACAAACCAAGAAAGTTTTCCTTGTTTTTTTGTTTTTCATTGGTTATAAATTATAATTGCTAATGGAACTCTTACTTTTGTAATTGCAGATCACTTGCGACACAATCCCCATCTCGGGGATGAACCAATTGACATAGAGGATTTGGTTAATATTGGAAGAAAGTTTGGGCCGTAGGTCCTACTTTAACTACCCTATAATTTTCTGTTTTTTAGTTTATAAGCAGTGGCTGTTGTTGGTTTCTTAGTTATATTGGTGTGCTATAACTTGTAGGTGTCCTTATTATTTGTCAAGGGAACTCCATAAGGTGGTTGATATTTTATTTGCACCTTACAATTATCTCATTGATCGCGGCAATAGAAAGTCTCTTAATATTGATTGGGACAACAGTATACTGATATTTGATGAAGCTCACAACCTGGTTAGTAGAAATGATTGACAATTATTGTCAAGAAAACTATATTTACTCTGAAGCCTTTCAGAAAAAGATACTATTTTAGAACAGCATCTCGTATTTCATAAACTAGATATTGTTCTTGTGTAAACCTGCCTCCTAAATTATACTTGTTTAGATGCTTATAAAAAGTATACAACGCAGGAAAGCTTATGTGCAGATGCAGCCTCTTTTGATCTATCTTCTGGGCTTTTGACAGCTTGCATTGCTGAAGCACAATCTTGTATTGACCTTTCTGTTGTGAGGAGGGAAAAATCAAATGAAAAATCACAAAATCCAGATAACTATGCTATTCTCAAAGGTATTTATTTGATTGCTTTACTGAGAATAAAGGAAGTTTTTGTATCATCTTGTTCTCATTGTTTAGGTGATAATTGTTTCCCTTGTTTTTCATCAATTTTGCTGGAAACTTCAAATTTCTTGCTTTTCCTGCTTCTCATGTTCATACTTATGAGTGATTATAATTCATCTGTTGCAGCGATACTTTTGAAACTTGAAAAGCGAATAGCTGAAGTGCCTATAGAATCAAAGGATTTAGGATTCACAAAGTCTGGGCCTTACATCTATGAGTTACTTGCTGATCTTAACATCACACATGATACTGCTTCTAAGCTCACTGATATAATTGAGCAAGCTGCTCTGCTTCTTGAGGAGGATAAACAGCTTAGGGAAAAGGGGACAGTCTCTAGGCTAGAAAGCATCGGTGATATTCTCAAAATTATTTTTAGAGACAAGCTCAATGCTCATGCAAACTCTTATCGTGTAAGCTTGCTATTCTGTAAGATGGTCAAAGAATTTTATGACCTGTGTTTAATTGTGGAAGTTATTGTAGTGTTCCTTTCAACAGTCACATTTGAAATTTATTTCATGAAAAACTTTCCATATGGCTGTTCCTAAATCTTAAGCAGTCCATATATTGGTTATGCCTCTTTTCATGCTGTTTTTCTTAAAAGTATCTACAATCACTTGAATTATGACATTTAGTCCTAGCTGGAGAGATTTATTCTCATGCCGGTGAAGATGTCAAAACTTTGATTTATTTTTTCATTAAGAATTTGACACATGCCTTCATTCCTTCTAGGTTCATGTTCAGGAGGTTGCGGCTGGTGGTTCAGATATGGTGCAAGGTGATTCACTAATGAAATAATAATGGCGTTTGAACTAATTTTGTTCTCTATGTCCTTGTTTTCTAAATACTATTTATGCCGCTTCTTTTATTGTTAGAATTTCTCAAGTTAAAGCAAATATTTAACCCATGAAATCATGAATAATACATCAAATAAGTTATAATTTCCTTCAGAATTTTGTACAAGAAATCCTTTTGAAGCTGTAGTACTAGTGATATTCCTTTTATAATAAGGAGCTTAACTTGGTTTACCAAGCTGACAATGATTCACAGTAATTTAATGGTGCTAGTGGCAGCGTAGTGGAAGGGCTGGCAGTTTGGCTAGCTTATTACATCCATAAGGTCGAAAACTGTCAAATTTTTTTTATCAAATTTCTTGAAAATCTGTAGTTACCATTTGACCCAAAAACTTAAGTTGATAGATAAGGCTTCAAGTAACACACCCCTCATATAAATGACCTCTTAGCTCAGATTCGAAGTCTAAACCTCTTTTTATAGGAAATTCTGATACCATGTTAAAGAACCCTTTATTCGCAAAGCTTAAGATGATAGATAAGACTTAGGCTCTATTCTTTTCTACATAATCCATTCAGTCCAGCCATCATATGGTGCCTGATGGTCAAATCTAACCATTATCTATTTTTATGCTAATTTAAAATTTGGCCCAAAAACCGTCACTTAAACACTCACTTGCATTAAGAAATAGAGCACATTGTAGATTGAATTTGTTCTAATTGTTTACACACACACACACACATTCTTTCAAAGAATGAGAATTAGCATCCATTATTTGATGTGCAGGTAAGGCATCTAGAACACTCAGCTGGTGGTGTTTTAATCCAGGTGTTGCAATGGAAGAGTTCTCCAAAATGGGTGTTGGCTCTATTATATTAACATCTGGAACATTATCTCCCATGGACTCGTTTGCACATGAGCTGAAATTGTAAGTCCCATTTTACAGATTATATATTTATGGTAATGCCCTTCACTTTAAAAATTGATTAATTGAACTTTTTTCTGGGTGCCTCAGAAATTTTCCTATTCGATTGGAGAATCCTCATGTCATATCGTCAAATCAGATCTGGGCCGGTGTAGTACCAGTTGGTCCATCTGGGCGTTCATTTAACTCATCTTACCGAAATCGTGATTCATTAGAATACAAACAAGAGCTCGGCAATGCTGTAGGTATGTAGAAAAAATTTGAATCAGGAAGTCAGTAAGTATAAAAGTATAAAAATCATTAGTATATGCTTATTGAAATAATTATCCAATTTTTACTCCAGTCAATTTTTCACGTCTTGTACCTGATGGGCTGCTTGTGTTCTTTCCATCATACTACCTACTGGACCAATGCATTGAGTGCTGGAAGAATGTGGTAAGACTTAAATATTCAGTCAGTTGTATGGCAAATTTTTTTACTTCTATTCTGAACACTGCATATTTTATCCATGTGCTTTGCTACAGAGTCATGCAAATTCAACAACAATTTGGGAAAGAATATGCAAACTTAAAAAGCCTGTTGTAGAACCTAGACAGTCTTCACTGTTTTCTGTGGCAATTGAGGTAAACTAACACTATGTACTAGTTCCACCTATTTACCATCTCTGTCACTGCTCAGCAAGTTTATTAAAGATGTGAATTTGTATTTGGCCAGGACTACATGCGTAAGCTGAATGATAGCTCAACTTCTGGGTCTGTATTTTTTGCTGTTTGCCGTGGCAAGGTATGTGTTGGTTAGAAGTTCTTACCTGCTTGGAATTAGCTTGAAAAAATGGGTTATCTGCCAGTTTTGGAGGCCGTTTAGGTTCTGATGTGAGATATTTTGAGATGCATATTATTAATATTATTGATGGTTAACAATCATATGTTTATGTTTTGTAGCATGTGAATTTCTGAAATATGATCCTTGGTTTACATGCATCACTTGTCTTACAGTTGGAGTTTTGGCTCCTAGTAGACTTCTGTTTGCATGAACTTTTAACTTCTTGTACAGTTATATGTAGTGTCGTTCAGGGTTCTCTGTTCACTTATATTTACTAATTCATTAGGTGAGTGAAGGACTAGATTTTGCTGATCATGCTGGTAGAGCTGTAATGGTTATCGGTATGCCCTTTGCCTCCAGGAACGATCCTAAGGTTTGATCACCTGTTAGCTCTGTTCTTTCTGTCTGTCTTATGTCTTAACTCTTTATTACTGACTTCCATTGCGTCAAGGATTCTCAGTAAATTGTTATATAATGTTCCCGTTTTGTTGTTAAGTTAGTTAGCTACAAGCCTACAACATAATATGCAGCTTCTTCCCTTTTTTTGATTATTTCACAAAAATGCCATTGGTCAAAAAAATTTCCAGTGATATATGTAATTGTTATGTTGTCCAGTTGTGGTTTTTTTGGATATTTTATATTCTCGTATGTAGTCAAAGTCATTTCAAATTGGTGGATTCTGTAGTTCTTATGATTGGGAATATTCAGATGATAAGCACAATTTTACGTTCTAGGATTTTCTTCAGGTTTTTTATTTGCAATGTTGGCAATATTAATTGGTTTTCTTATTCTTTATTGAATCAGAGTCAGACCATTCACTTTTTTTAGCTGGATTATTGAATGTGTCCTTTGTACAAAGACAAGATTAAATTTTTGTTATGCTGGATTTATGATGTTGGAGTATTTTCATGGATATCATTTTTTTAATATCATGGAAATAACTTGGAATTCAAGTTAATGTCTCATACTTTGTGCATATAATTGACAGGTTAGACTGAAACGTGAATTTTTGGATGAACAGTCATGTTTACAAAGGGGTGCATGCAAGGTATAGTCATTGCAACGGTTTATAACATTCCTAAACCATGTAGAATGTTTTTTTTTGTAGTCTTTTCTTAAAAGGAAATGTTGATAGCAGTCTCTTGTGGAATAGACCTGCCAAATTCATTGGCCTTAGCTGGTTTGGTCCAAAACTGACATTGTTCCATATCACATTATTTCTGATTCAGTTTCATGTTGAAATTACAGACTCTAACAGGAGAAGAATGGTACACACAACAAGCATCAAGAGCCGTGAATCAGGCTGTAGGACGTGTAATCCGTCATCGCCATGATTACGGAGCAATTATTTTCTGCGATGAAAGGTTATATCCTTTTCTTCTTGTTAGAACTCGAAGAAATTGAAGAATGTTTTGTTGTATTGCATTAAGAATTACATGTATTTATACTGTAGACTAAGTCTAGATTAGGTAAAATCAAACACTAATTCCTATGATCGCTCCTACTCCTATGTTCTACTACAATGTACAATCTACCATCTTACGTCTATATACAGACTGTAACACTTTCGATATTGGTGTTGCCGTATTTTATTAAATTTATAAGCACATGTGAACCTTATAATTGGTTATGGTTAATATAGTTTTTAATAGCAATTCAAATCACGGTCATTCATGTGGCTTGCCTTGGACTATAGATTTGAGTTGGTCAAAAGTTCAATTGCTGTAGATGTACTAATCAATAATTAGTAGTTTATGACTCTGACTTCAGTTCGTTTTCAAACTTCTGAACTTTCACAGGTTTGCAAATTTGAATTCTCAATCCCAAATATCACTATGGATAAAGCCTCATCTCAAGGTGCAACACTAGCTTTTCATTGCTGATTTGGTATTTGAAGCTTGTTGTATGTACTTAATTCTGCTTTTTCAGTGTCATGCCAAATTTGGTGATGTGGTTTTCACTTTGAGCCGCTTTTTCCGAGATGGGAGAGAGTGTTATCCAACTAAGCTTAAGTCATCAGAGAGTAAAGACAATGGTAAAACTTTTCCTTTTTTCGGCTAAGCAATAGTATATGTTCCTTATTGTTTCCTTAAATACCAATCTCCATAAAATATATATTCCAATTTCATGGATATATTTTTATTGTATTACGGGTTAGTTGAGTTAATCTTTTCTTTCAAGTACAATCAATGCTTTAACATATGATGATGCCCTTTTGCAGACAATGTCAGAGAGGCAACAATTTCTCAGCTTATGGACAAATTTTCCCTGGAAAAGTTTCAATCTTTGGTAAAGCTTTAAAATTTCAAGACAGCTTATACTTGTTTTTATGATTGATGCTCTCTTGCACATATACACACAATGACACATTTAAAAGTAACGTGTTTCTGAATGGTTACATGTGCCAGGGGACTGCATCTACAGATCAGAGCTACTCTGCGAAATCCTTTTCTTCTTTACTGGAAGATAGAAGGGGCAAGGCTATAAGAAATCTAGAGGAAGTTCTTCCTGCAAATCGCTTCTCTCTCAATGATTTCAAGAATGATAAGGATTTCAAATTGAAATCCTTTGGTCGTCTTATCAGTAATGAGAAAGCATCACTAATTCATGGGAGGAAGATTTTGCAGCACCAAACTCGCGAAATAGTTGATTTGACTGATGATATTCCAAGTGCTGAGGCATTGTTGGTTTCGTATCCTGGAAAGAAGCGCAAGGGGCTTAACACACAGAATAATTTGATGAAGCAAGGGCATTCATCTAACACCAAACGATTGCTTTTAAATAGCCCTTCAACTTTTAGTTCGGCGATGGAATCAGCGGATTCATTGACTTCTGATAATGAAACGAGAACAAATGTTCGAAATGGTCCAGCGTTTCCCCATAAAGATCGGGTTGTTACATCGCAGGGGTGTGTGGAGTTGCTTACCGAGAAAAACAAAGGTGTTCAGACCACTCTGGCACCTTGTAAAAATGATGGAGAAAAAGGATCAGCATTTCTTTTTCAGGTGAAATATATTATTATGCTACTATCATTATTTTTTTGACTTTAGAGTTTGAAATTTTGTTTATTTGTTATTTGCAATCAAGTGTCTGAACAAAATCTTTAACGAAGTTGATATGATCAGTTTTCCTTGCAAGAGTTCCGGCATAGATGAAATGGTCCCACTGTTAAGTCCTTCACCTCTTATCCCTTTCTATCCATATATATCTCTCTTGTGACCCAACTTTTTCCTCTCTCTCTCTCTCTGTTATCTCAGACAGACTCCTATTTACTGTACTTTTCAAGTCTTTGCTAAAAAGATATTATCAGTTTTGAAGTACAATCATCAGTTTCAACCTTAAATCAAATTATTCAAACTGTAACTCTCTCAATTTGCAATAACTAAGAAGGTTATTACTTAATACCTCAATTGTGGTTATTAAAGCCATGGTAGTTGGATTGCCAACTTATCTCAAGCTAAGCTCTTAATCGTGTATATTTTTTTACTTGAAGACAGACATATTAATTTGGTAAAATGGGAGTAGAAAAGCATTATGTCTGACTCCTTAATATCATAGGCTTTTAGTTTGAAAATGAGCCATGAGGCTTTGCTTGATAGTAAGGTTGCTTCTTTATGGCTGGAAAATTGTGACTTCGTTGACCTAAAGTTGCAGATTCTTATGCAATAGATGTCCTTTTATTGTTAAAGTTTGTAAAACAATTACTCAAGGCTTTTGATTCCACTGTCTCTACAGTTTTCCTAGAATCACATGTTTTGGATTGTACTTTCTGTACGAAAGCATTGTGGTAACAACCATTTGTAATGAATGATCTGTCTTGGAGAAATAAATATAGAGTTTTGGGAAAAAAAACTTTTCACTGATTATATATAATTTCTCAACTTTATCTGTCAAAGGTGAAGGAGAAACTTACAGCATCAGAATACAAAGAATTTGTGGGTTTTATGAAGGCAATGAAGTCCAAAGCTATGAAGATGGGCAGCATCCTAGAATCTATTGTGAGATTGTTTTCTGGACCTGATAGGTTTCCTCTTCTTAGAAGGTATTAAGTTGTTCCTTAAACATGCACATATGTGAAATTTACTATGGGAAATAAAATTGCAATCCCCTGTGATGTTATTTGATTATCATAATTTTTTTCTTAATCTCCATAGTGACTGCTTGCTTGGTGGACCATATATTCCTTAGATATTGGCCTAAGCCAGATGCATGTATAGGGTGTGTTTGGAACCTTCTTTTTAAATGGATTTTCAATTCATTTCAAATAAAATTTTCGAATCTTTTATGTAAAATGATTTCAAACGAATTGAATTCCTTGCAAAAGAATGTATCCAAATGGAGGGGATAAACAGAGAGGTTGTGGTTTACTGTGGGATGCCTATTTTACATACATGAAATCTGCTCATAACAGAACTACTGTTGTAAAGTAGTCAAGTTTACTTTGTTTTCAATGTTTTATACTTTAAGATGAAAAACATGCTCTTTGGGTCTTTTGGAATGAGTCGAATGACAATGTATGACCATTTATATGTCCCTTTATCTTGAAACGAGTTAATTTCTAAAAAAAATTAAGACATGTAGGATTATTTTGTTTTAGTATATTACAGGCTTTTTATAATTGTAAACTTCTAACTTTTTGTTTTGTGCCTTGGTTTTATCTGTTGGATGATCAATCAGTTTTTGTTTATCATCTAACAGTTCCTTTTTCCGATTTCTTTATATGCATTTATAACAACAGGAGAACTTTTTGGGTCCTGTTCTATACACCAAATACCCTTTTGGTGTCTGACCTATTGAAATCGCCTTTTTGGTGCCTGACGTATTCAATATTTGCCTATTTGGTACTTGACATATTCAATTTCAGTACGATAACTTAATGGATTAATAAGGGTCAACAATTCATGCATGATCCACAAAATATATTCATGTTTCAAACGATGTTATAGGTATTTCACGTTCTTTGTGTTGTTAGATGGATGCTTGATGTAATAAAATCAAATAGATCAGACACCAAATAGGCGAAAATTGAATACATCAGGCACCAAATAGGCAATTTCAATAGGTCAGACACTAAAAGGGCAGTATAGAACATGATCCAAAAAGGTATATAAGTCCTTTTTTTTTGGATCTTTTTATCTCTCTATTACTTTGTCTTTCCCTTGGCAGCACGAATTTGTAGACTGGCAGTGGCAGCTGCGGGTTTATGTTAGGATCTCACTTTGTTCTTTTCATTGTTAACAGATTCAAGGATTATATTCCAGGGAAGTATCATACCATGTATGACCATTACCTTGAAGCAAATGACGAAGAAAGTAATAGCCAAAGTAAAATTCTATACTACGCTTAATATTTACTCAGTACCATATCTGCATTAGTTTTCAGTTGTTGAAAATTCTTTTCTATTTTTATGAATCAGCAAAAGTGAATGGAGGGGCTGTATAACATCAACGGACAAGACTGCACTTACTTAGTAAGCAATTTTGATATTGGTAGCTATTTTGTATCATTTAGTTAGTGTGGGGATTTTTGATGCTTGTATAGTTTTTGCTTTAGAGAAGCAAGAGATCCCTTTTCCTGCATTTTGGCTGAGCAGTATAATATTCTTTTTTTTTTTTTTGCTAAGTGGAAAAAGTTATTATCTGCAGTTGCTGCTGTATTTTGTGGGATTATATTAATTTTTTTTTTATATATTCGTCCCAAATTGATAGTGATACAATTCAATTACAAGCCTTGTTTGAGTTTGAGATGGCCGTCCCTTTTCAGTCAAATTTCATTTTAAATTGCGTTTGTTTTCTGATTTCCGGAACCTTTCAGAAACTTTTTTGATAGTTTTCCTTTACCGTTAACAGAATTGGCAGAATAAATTAATGTTTCCATTGGTTAGTGTATTGAAAATCGAATTGTCCTTTCTCTTTAATCTTATTAGGACATTTTTTAACCTAATCCCAAGTTTATATATGTCTCCACGCACTAATAAAACTGATAGAAAACTAACAACAGCCATATAACATTTTTTTTGTTCATTTGGTTTTGTGGTATATTATTTATTTGGTTCTTTTGTTATTCAATCTTCTATATTTTTGTCCTTGTTTGAATGGAAATGTATGTGCTTCATGCTATTGTGTGTGATCCTTACATATGGATAAAAGGTGAGGACTTCATAGCACAAGTAACGTATACTTCAGAGCAACCAAATAAACAGGAACCTATATTTTGGGTTTGTCAACTAAAAACTGAATATTCTGAATAGCTGCGGATTTAATTCTATTGTCCCAATTGTGTGTTCTTTTCTATGTTCTCCATTCAGATTTTTGTCATGGGTTATTATTTCTTATTTAATTTTTATTTTAAATTATTCTTAATGTTTTTTGTTTCTCTTTCCTACGTGTTTAATACATGGCAAAATCTGAGTGGGGAACATAAAAGGAGACACACAATTGAGAAATTATACAATGAACCGGGTCCTTTGATCCCTTCTCCCTCCATGGGAGAGGGACCAATGGACCCGATCCATTGTATAATTTGTCAGGGCACCAGCTGATTTTTATCCCCAATCATACATCAAGCAAACTGAAACCCATTGGTGGAGAAACGTAATTGAACCATCGGTTGGAAAAATAAATACAAATTACACCATTGGTTGAGAAACATAATAGGATTTTAATAAGGGATGCCATTTCCGCAAGCAAATAATCACCGGGGAACAGACAACCGACATGACTAATCTCAACACCATCAATTTCTCACCAATATCCACAAATCTCATTTCATTAACTAAAACAATTACATATTCCATGTGACCCAGTTACTCCATTAACAGTTTATCAACTAACAATACATAATTCCCCACCAAATTCATCCTCAAATTACAAGTTTCTTCCCCGCCGGATTCCTCCCTCTCTCGCCGGGAATTAGCTCCCCATGATCGCGACGCAAGCTCACGACGAGATCAACAAATGCATTCACGATGAACTTGAGCGACCTCTTCTTGTTTAAATTCAAGTAACAAACTAATAATTCTTCCATGAAACCCCAATCGATTTTTCCGTCTTCTTCCAATTTCGCCTCTATCATTTCCTCCATTGATCGCCGGAAATCGCTGTATGGGTTCCATGAGTATGTCCTCACGGTGGTGTAGTCATCAATGACATACTCAATTTCGTCGCTAATAATATCTTCCTCATCTTTGTCGCCATATTCGTTGTCCTCGTCACCAGAAGTGCTATGATAATCGTCGCCAGAAGTTCTATCGTCCTCGTCGCCATCACTGTCGCCGTCACATATAGCGATGATTTTGCCTCCGTGAGAGCATTTAGTCAAGCTCAGCCGAGCTTCCTCGATGAGCGAGCTTGAAGGCGCGATGGCTACGAAGAATCTGCGGGACGCATGAATTCGCGACGGCAAATCAAGTTTATTTTCGTCACTATTTCCAAAAATATTTTCTTGCTGCTCTTGTTGCCGCTGAAGGGGGAGGTTTTCGTCGCCATTTTCGAGATAGAGAGACCTGAAATTCTCTAATAGAAACTGATCAATGTCGTAGAGCGTGGCGGCCTCATCTTTTTTCGGCTTATCACCACCATGATTAGACCGATCAACGACAAAGGAGGCGGTTCTAGGATGCTTGCAGGCTTTTAAAAGAGAAGAAAATGAACGAGAAGTAGGAGTTTTAATCTTACGAATGTAATTTTGAAAGGACTTGAGTTTGTTTGGCATTTTTGTTTTACTCATGTTTTCAAAGACAAAGCAATAGATAGCTTAGATACTTCTATATATATATATATATGTGTTTATGTAAGAAAAAGTGAGATAGTTTGGTGGGTACTAGGCAGTGAATTACTGAAAATAATCTGACATATTTATTACAAGGATTTTTTTTAAATTTTTGTTGTGAGAAATATATGTTATGTACGTGGTATTGCAATGTATACCGCGGTGATAAGAGATAAAGTAACTAAAAAACAGTAATTATATTTTTTAAAATTGAAAATAAAGTAACATAAATTGGGCATAAAGAAAAAACAGAAGAGGGCTGACTTTTAACTTAAAAGACAATAAATGTTGTGTTTCAAATTTTACCCTTTTATAGGATAGTTTGTTTGTGATTTGTTTAAGTAACGATTGACTATAGATTGCATTTAGAGATTTTAACTGAAAAATGACACTATATTAATATGCTCTTTGATATTTATGGGTTTAATTTAATGAATTTGGGATTCTACATACTTAAGGTAAATAAATCTACCTAGATTTGTTTATATTTGGTTGGATTATACCTACTGACTCTATCATAGGTTTTGAAAAAGAAAAGAATAAATCGATCGTACTTATGCACACGACAAAAATTATTCACGACATTCTCGTTAAATCCGATCATTTCGGATAACTTGTTAACTGATGTTTGGTATATGAGCACTAGAAAAGGCTCTTCATGTGTTTTTTTTTAACAATTTCGCATTTTATTCATGATCATACAGTGTGAATATCATGCACGTGTACGAGAAAAGCTATTTACGTATCTTTTTACACTTGATCGCTTTAACAATAAAAAATTATAGCATTAACTTGCTAGAATTGTTGGTGTGCCTAATTCATAGACATTGATTCTTAATAATATATGATAACTTATATTACAATAAATGTGTTATATTAATAAAAGCAATGAACCTACTGCATTTATATATCACATGCTATAATATAAATAGGGTATCCGTAATCTTTTGATTATACTATGTTGATATGCTCGTATGGGTTTAATTTAATATTTTTGAGATTCTACATATTTGAGATAAATAAATCTACCTAGATTTGTTTATATTTGGTTGGATTGCACCTACTAACTGTATCATAGATTTTGCAAAAGAAAAGCATTAAATGGACCTTATTTATCGTGCGTGTGACAAAAATTATTTACAGCATGCTCGTTAATTTTGATCATTCCGGTAATTTTGGATAGAATCTAACATATCAACGATTGATTATACACATTTTCTTTGACGCTTAATCATTTTGGATAGATTCTTAAGAATTATCGTTTTCACATTTTATTCATGAACATGCAGTGTACCGAGAAAAGCTATTTTAATCGCCTCAACAGTAAAAGTTATTTAAATACCCAATGTGAGTTTTTTATATTGTTCAAATATTTTTCAGTTGCTTAACTAACCTGCTTGAGGTTATTGCTTATTAAAAACTAAAAAGTAATACTTTTTTTTACCTCCTGATCTTGAATTTTCTTAACTATTACTGTTTATTTTAAACATTATATAAATATTGTATAATATAATCGTATCAATGTAAATATAAAAATGTCAGTTAACTAATTCTTTGAATTGAATAAAAATATAATTGGAAATTTTGTTATATATCTCATAGTGTTTTTCCAAATATCAAATTTACAAATAAAATTCGAAGATAAAAATATGTTTATCCATTTTTTCATGTCTTAATTTTATTTTTATCTATAAATATATTTGAATTTTAATAGTCTATATAATCAAAATAGGTATAAAATAATAGAACTATCATTATTACTATTATTATTATAAGAGGAGGACTTAAATTCAATTGTAATATTTTAAAAAATTTATATATTAATTAATTAGAATTAAACTCTACATTATATCAAAATTCATTTTTGAATAATCTGTTGCCATTATCGAATGTAATTGATTCCATATTATTATAAAAGAATAATTTTGAAACTATAATGTTTTGTAGATTAAAATAATGAAATTTTCTAAATAATTTATATAGATGAGGTAATACTATGACACTAAACGTTTTAGTTGGT
Source organism: Euphorbia pulcherrima (assembly GCA_947683365.1). Lineage (NCBI taxonomy): Eukaryota > Viridiplantae > Streptophyta > Magnoliopsida > Malpighiales > Euphorbiaceae > Euphorbia > Euphorbia pulcherrima. Next base: position 16,405,398 of record CANTUS010000016.1, read on the forward strand.
GGCTTGAAAGGCCAAAAAGGAACAAAAAGAAAAGAAATATAACTTGATTCCAGTATCCCTATATAAATAATACTACTATTTACCAAAAAAAAATATAAATAATACTATAAAAATAGGTATTTTAGTTGGTGCTTTGAAAGGCCAAATCCGATGGTACCCCAATGTACCATAAACAAAAGCCACCACGTTGACCTTAATTAGAAAAGTTAAAAACAATTCCATGCTTTTCTTTTTATATATATAATGATAAATTCTAATTGTAGCAAATAAAATTTCAATTTTCCAATAACATATTGTGGCAAAAATACCTTTGTTCTCCTCAAATGATCAACCTTTTCATATCTTTAACAATAATAAACAATTTATCTTCATAAAACACTTTTTCTTTTCATTAAATTATAGTTTTAAGTGTTTGGTTAGAACCACTTTTAACTATTTTAAAGAAAAAAAAGTTATCAACAATAACAAAGAACTATCACATGCGGCTAACATCAACTGCAACAACAGCCACGATCGGCCTTGAGTATGGGCTAAAGGAGCAACGGCCTAGGATCCACGATTAAAAGGGGCCTTTAATTTTTTATTCAACATATTGTATACACGTGAACTTTATTGAACTTTCTAAATTTTCAATGTATTTATAAGTTAAACCGTGAAATAGCTATTCTTTAGTATTTATCATAATATATTTTCATTTCATAAAAAAATGGCCCATTTTTCTAATTTCGTCCATGGTCCTAGGAATGTTAGGGCCAACCCCACAAACAGCTAAACCAAACATTGAAGAAATTTCCAAATACCCTCTCTATTTGGCTTCAATTATTAATAAAATAATTAATTTGGTGTTTTTGATAAATTACTTTTTCCAAAAGAACAATCAACATGTGATATCCAATGTTAATCAGGTAATGGAAGTTGTAAAAATGTGAATATATGTATTATATATAGTTGATAATTTAAATTTCCATATCATTAACGTTTAAAAAAGTAAATTATGATGTATCTTGCCCCTAGTTGAAATGGCACTAAAAATATATATTCAATATTGTAAGAAATATATATAACTAACATTTGTTTGTGCCTTTTCTCAATTTTCAAACATTAAAAGGAAATAAATTATAAATTTAGGAGCAACAAAGAATCATAAATCCAGCATCAAGTTTTTGAATTTGACAAGTTAGTCCATATAACTAAGCAAAAACAAACAAATTAATCAACATACAGAGGATGCCATCCATCTATAGAAAGTATCAAGCCGTGATTAATCCCCTTCACTCTTAAAATTTGAGTAAAGCAAGAAACTACGAGCAATAGAACTTTTTTCATTTCCATCAACATATGACGTCGGGCACAGGGCCGGCCCTTAGGGGTGGCGGACAGGTGCCATTACTTAGGGCCCATAATTAAAAGATGTCTAAAAATATATTTTCGTTCGTAGTTTTAATAGTTATTATTAAAAAGATAAAAGTAAGCATTAATAGATGTTAGTTCAATTAATAGAGTATTAGTTAAATTTATAATAAGTCAAATGTTTAAATTCCATTTTATGAAAAAAATAAGTATTTATTATAATATTTTTTTTAACTAAGGACTCATTATAATACTTTTAATATTGTTTGGCGTAGGACTTTTAAATTTTCAGGACACAACCCAATCTGACATGGTTTGCTTTAGACAAAATGATATATATTAAAATCATTCTATATTTTCTCATTCGGTGTTAACTTTTTCATCTTGTTTTGTATTAATTTCTATTTAAATGAAAGATAAAAAGAGAAGAAACTTTGCTAATTAGTTTAATCTTCTCGTTCTTTTTATTGAAGTTGTAATATTTAGTTTTAGTGGAACTAAAAATTTTGGTTAAGTGATTTTTGGAATGATCAATTTAAACATCACTAAATAAGTATTCTTTTTGTTGATCGAGAGACAAAACTTTCTTGTTGTTTGATAACGCAAATGGCTCTTTTTTGCTATTTGAGCACTTAAAATTAATATATATATAGCTTTTACAAGTTTTGGCTTTCTTCTTCCTCCTCCTCTCCTCTTTAAGAATTTTAATGTTTTTCTTTTATGTTGAATAATTCATTGCTATTTTGTTAGTTTTCATGACGAGATCGGCTTCTTCAATCATGGATCTGATGCTACACATCTCAATCTTGATAACTGGATTAGACTTCATCCGTCTTTAGACAAGATATTTGCATAATCTTTTACAACGGGTATCTAGATTTATCTCCTTTAAGTAAGATAGTTCTAGATCTGCAGCAACGGTTGATGCTATGACGTACGCAGAAGTTCTTATGGTTGTGGATCGAAAACGTTAGTTGAGATTAAGAAAATATAGATTGCAACATTTATTTTATTTTATTATTGGTTTGTCTTGTGTAAAAGCAAGTTTTGTTTCTTTGTGCTGGTTGTTTCTGTCCGGTGTTTTAACTCCGTAATATGTTTAGAGTAGTTTTTGTATGTCTATGTTGATCGGTATGCGAATCATGCTGCAAATTGTTATTTAGAGCAGCTAATTCTTTGACATGTAGGGGATTTGTCCACCTTTAATTAGAGCTGTTACTGGTTCTAATTTGATTTAATAGACTATTTTCTTCAGTAAAAAAATAATAAACAAGTAAAATTTAAAGTTGAATATCGTTAATTGCATTTTAATTTCAATATTAATTTTTCATTTTAATCAAATGACTGGGTCATCTAATAATTTTGATTAATACTTAAAAATTAATTTCCTGTTTCACCAAATAGAAAATTCATTATGTAGTTATATGAGGATGATATTTTATAAGTTATCTTCAAAAGCGAGATGGGGCTATTATTATCTACTAATAACAAAAATGATGCAATAATATTAGAATATGACCATGTTTTCTGGAACTTTCGTTTAAATTATTTGATTTATAGTCTAAGACAACTTAACCTATATATGCAAATTTATTTGTTGTGTTAGTTTAGTTTTAGGTTAGAAATAAGCATAACCATCATAATTCAATCCATCCAAGGCATAAGAAATGTGGGTATAATAGCATTTAGCATGCCTTAAAGTATGCATAAACAAATTCCCTTTGTTCATTCAAAGGCATGATCAATGTGACATATTGTAATTGTCATAATGCACATTTTTATAATTAAGCATGCAATATTTTTGAAGAATTGTGAGCCTAATTCTACAAAAAAAATAGTTAGCAACCATTGGCAAGAGTCAGGGGCGGCCTCCTCAACACTCTCGCACCGGAAATTTGTATTTCCCCTTTCATATATATATTGTTGATGATAAAAATTTAGCAGATATTTTAATTAATTTTAATTTGGTCAGTACTTTTAAGTTTTAATTATTTGTTTATTACTCCATTTATTTTTTTAATTTATCCTTTTAGAATTTTTATTAATATCAATACAAAAGTTATAACACTATTAAAATAATTAATAAAAAGAAAATCAAAATGAATAGATAGAAAGAAAAATTTTCAATAATAAATTATTTATTTTTAATTACTAATATATAATTTAATTAATATATAATATTTCTTCTAATTAATACACAGAAAAAATTAAAAAAAATTAAAATAAAAGGTTAAAAAGATAATTAAAAAATAAAACGAATATAAAATACTTAATTTATAATTTCATGTTATCAGTTTCACTACAAAGAGGTTAACGACTGGCATATGGCTTATGATAATTTTGTTTTGATTATAAGATTCAAACAAGACCCAAAAGAAATATCTCCTCTGTATAGATGGTAGATATGTTTGGAGTAAATTTGTTTGCGGGTCGGGCTACTCATCGGATCCAGCTAGAATCCGCTTTTATGAAACGGGCCTGGACATTGATTTTTCTATTAAGTCAGGATCGAGCCTGAGCCAGAGCCCGCGATAAGCTCGAAGTTTTATGAGTCGGGTTTGATATTAGTGTGAATACCAGAGCCTGGCACGAGCAATGAAATTATTTTATTAATCATTAAACTTGTTCACAGGCCCGCTCAAATGGGCCGGACTTTACAAAGTCCGGCTCTAGCCTGATCCCGTAAAAGTCCGAAGTTCTATGGTCCATACTTGGTTTTTATATGAATACCGGAGCTTGGCCCAGCGAACAAAAATATACTACACGAATCCGGGTCTAGGCACGGATATTAAATCGAGATCCAGTCCCGTATCCGGACCCTTTTTTCTAGACCCGAATCTGACGGATATAAAAGTTTAGGATCCAGATCCTAAAAAACGGATCTGAATCTACAGATCCGGCAAGATCAATTGCCATCCCTACCTAAACATTAATCTTAGTCATTATTTTTAATTCATTACAATAACGAATTGCTAGACATTTTGTCATTTGGATACTAGTGTAGCATTTACGAATCTGAAATTATGCGCCTAATACCGAGTAATTATTATTGTCGTGGGCTTGAACTAAAATCAACCGATATACTATTTTAACCACTAGCTACAAATTTCACCAACAATAGTCCAATGTTATTTACCAATATTTAAACTTTATTTGGTGTGAATACAAAATCTTTATCTCAAATATAGTACGTGATACGCACTTTTATAGTCATTAACATTTGAACTTTCTTAATTATTGCTTAATTGATTCATAAAGCACTGGAAGTTGGAAATATCTAGCTTATAAAATGGACTTCTGCAGAAATTTAACAAAACATTTGTCATCGTTTTTCGTGATTTGTTTTTCATATGTGGTATATGTTTAGTGAAATGAATGAATTTTTAAATTATTTGATCTTATAGCTATAATTTAACAAGTACAAAGGAGAGCATGATGTGGGAGCAAACGAAGAGTTTCCTCCAATGCTCAAATTTTGAAATAGTAACTACCCCACATTGCCGGATTGTGAAAAGGGCATTGTATGCACATGTATAAATTATGAGCGAATAAACCTTGTGAAAATACTTACCTGGACGGGGTCAATGGGTGAACAAGTAGACCCATGGCCTAGAGTTGTGGCTTCCATTGCACTTAGGAGGGGTGCTTCCCTAAGGTCTCCCCAAGTGGGAGAGCCTACGTCATAATTTGTTGCTATAGGGGCCTGCGTTTGCGCTGCCCTGCCCTAGACTAGTTTATTAACTTCAAATATTATTTATGTTGGAATTTCTTCTAATAGTTGCCTATGGTGCCATTTTATAACAGGTATCAATCTGCTAGTTTAATCACGAGTTCACCAGGTATTCACCCTACTGCTTCAGATGTTAGGTCAATTTGTATTGTTTTTGTTGCTCTGTTATCGTCTTTGTTTATTGATTTATTATCAATATTTTAAGCGAATTTCTGTAATTTGTTTGTTTACGGGTAGTGCTAACCCGATTATTTACAGATTTAATGTTGTTTACATCAAATTTCAAGTAGTTTGAACAATGTTTGCCGATTGATAAACTGATAAAAAAAGAAGTTTTTGTTAAGTACATGAATAATTGAAAGAAGGTATTATTTACTTCTGGAACCAATTAATATCATGTACATTTGATGCTTGTCAAGTGTTAACTGTTCTAACAGAATCATAATATCAAATTTGAAACCTGAAAGTCTCCTTATACACTTATAATTTGCTATCTGTATTGTATTTTTCGTTGGATTAGTTCAATGATAATGGCTTGTTGTATTGGTAATTGTACACTTTCAATATCTGTGGGTCTATGTTGGCTGAAATTGAAGAATGAACTTGTCACAATTGGGTGTTATTTCTGTCTTGTGAAGTGATTTCCTCCATTTAACGTGTCACACTCGAATGATACACACGTTCAAAGAAGGTTTATTGTTCTCTTCTCAATCAAGAAGTGTTCTCCTCAATTGAAGTTGGTTTCTATTGTGATCCTCCTAAGTATATATTGTAGTGCTAGAATCTTGCATCAATGGAGTACTAGTTATCTTGGAGTATCTGATGAGGTAATTTTGGGTTTTAAACCAATCAATCTTGTCATGTCTTCTGTTGCAATCAGACAAAGTTACTGTGTTTGTGTTGCAACCTTCCTACTTTGGAATGATGTCATTTAGCCAAATCAGAATAGCTCTCTTTTAGGTAGATTTCCAACAAACTTGGAGTTGTTGAATTTTAGGCATTATAAAGGAGATTTGGTTTTGGCTATGAAGCACAGAAACTCCTAGACACTAACGTTTCCCGTTTCCTTTTCTATCTCGGAAACCTAAATCATGTTATCTTTTGCGTTTCCAGTGTTCATTTCCGATTTCCGGAAACGTTTCCTTTCCCGTTTCCATGCTACCTAGGGTTTTGGTGTATGGATAGTTAACTACACGTTGGTGCTTGTCAAACTGAGACACTTCAAATCATGGTTACATGATCTTGCTCATTTGCCAATTGTTTTAACAGAATTTAATTATCAAAATAATGTTGCCTTAGCATTACATTTTTCTGAAGAACAGTTGCGTATTTTTTTAAAAAAATGCAGCTGGTAGAGCTTAAGAGTGATAATTATCTTGACTTATGCTGAAAATTGATGCTTGGTTGAATTACATTTTCATGACATGACACAACAATTTACGAAGTATTTTTTTCTTCAATGAAGAGTGTCCTTCGTTTAGTTAGATTTTATCGGATTTAGGGTCTATATTTTTCTGTTCTTACTTCATTCAGTTAGGTTCGGACGATGACTGCATTTCGAAATTTTCACTTCGTTGATAAGAGTTGTTTCAGTTATTCATAAAATTTCAAATTGTTTACCAATTGTTTTATACGTAGATTGTCATATGAAAGGAGCTGAGGAATTAGTTTCTGGCTTTTACTTATAAACTATCAACTGTTTTTGTCTTCGGCACATGTCCTTCTCAGGATTCTGCTTGAGCCAGTCTTGTCTGTTTCCTCCCTGCTTGTCAATATTCTATACTTGTATTTCTATTGTTACTATTTCAATGGATTGACTATAGTATAGGGACTAGAGTAAATGCTAAAATTTGCTTGTTTGTCTGGCTGTTACCTGCAATTCACATGGCTCTGCAGCTTAATATTCACAGGGAGCCACAGGCTAATAGAGTAGAAAGTATGTACCTAGAGTACCACATAGCTACTTACTAGTTTGAAGTTGTATATTACCATATTATTGGGCTTTATTTGATACAGATCATAGGCTATTGAACTCAAAACTTCTGCATAACCGAAAAGCTATATATAAAATTTATATTGACTAACCAGAAATCCAAAATTCCGATGTTATCTCAATTGATCGAGTGGGTCACAAATCAGCCAGGCACGCACCAAAGGGCGAGTAAACCCGAGTTTTCCACGCCTCTATCCTTCATTAGTAATTTCTGTTTTGCTTACCTCTCAACTGAGTTAACTACTGGGCACTTCTATCATCTGCATCTTGACAATTGGTTAGCCTGTCCTCTTATATTCCTAAACTTAAGTTCATATTTTTCTAGTTTCTTTCCGCTCTCGTTTATATTTGGCTTTGATAAAGAGTTCTGACTATTTAGTCTTCATAGTCCATACTTTTGTTGTAGGAATTGGTAGAGCTCAGGAGGAGACATACTGACCAAGGGCGAGGGCTACTCAAATAAGGATTTAAGGATTTTGTTAATTATATATTACAGCTAAATGGGCCCTTTTTAATGAAATCGAACAGCCAATCCCGAACCCACTGGCAAGTGAAGTAAAATGGTACTAGAGATTCTGTATATGTGAAGCAAAGAAAAAGAACATATGAAGTAGTAATTTTGAGACAAAGTGAAAGTCCAGTAAATGATAGTTGTAACAGAATTGTAGTACTCAAAGGAAACCACATGTATGTGTACTTTAAACTAAACAATAATAGGCCTTTGTTTATGTTGTTTTTGAATCTAGTTCTTTTTTCAATCTTTCCCTCTGAAGAGGAAATGTGAAAATTGTCAGTGTTAAATATGTAGAAATGTAAAAAGAACAATGTTCTTGACACTTAAATTGTCTTGGAAAGGTTTATTTTGAAGCATGAAAACAAGTTTACTATAGCCAACCGTTAGCTTGTAAATCAGTTCCCTTGGCGGAATAATAATCTCATTGAGTTGCAACAACTCGAAACTGGGTTTATTCTGCATTGAGCATCAAGCATAATAAACAGAAGCTTTATTGCTAAAATCAGTATGAAACATCAACGTTTTTGTGATTCATTTCAGAATTCATTAATAAATTAGAATATATATTATATTGGAGATCATTTAATTGAATAAAGAAAACAAAAAAGGAGAAGAATGAAGCTTTGGTCAATAAAAGACTGCACATGCTATATTCTACTTTCAGCCAAATGAATTGTACAATATCCCACACCGCTGAGACTAAGAGCCTTATACATCAACTTGTGTATAAAAGCGGAAGCCAATAGCACAAAAACCCACGCAGCCATGAGGTGAGCACAAAGCGGACTATTCTTTTGCCTTTTACTAAAGAACACTGTGTGCTCGCCTCTTTTAAATGGCATACGCTTATTTTTGGAAGCTCCCCTCCTTAGAGTGGAACTCTACCTATTTAAGTTGAATGTTTATGCTTTTTCTGAAAGTGTAGCAAATGACCTGAACGTGGAGTGCAAGTAGTTTGATGGTTTGGTATTATGTATTCACTCGTATCTAAATACAGCGACGTTTTGGTTGTTTGTGATGAGTAGTAATGAGATGTTCATTAAATTTCATCAAAATTCCAATTCAAATTCAAATTAAGGGCTTATAAAAGCTAAGTCCTTTGAATCTTGTGGGTGTTATGAAAACAGAATGAACTCATACATTTCTGATCATACTGTAAAAGAAGAAATTTAGAAGTATAATAACCATTATAGATAAGTATTATGATGTTTGTAAGATGTAAAATTTTCATTTCAATTTTGAAAAATATTATGGATTCTATGATTTCCTAATTGAAATAAGCATGTTTGTTCTAAATGGAATATATTATAGATAAAGAAACATGTATGTGGTCACATCAACCAGTAAATAATCCTTTCTCAACATTCAGCAGCACTGTACTCAGTACACATGTAGGTACTAAATGGCAAAAGGATATGTTAGTAACTATATTCTGGCTACATAACGCAGTATACAACTCGGTACTATGTAGTTATGTAGGTACTAACATAAATGCTTAGTTGCCAAAAGACATAAAACAACTCAAAGCTCACTTTGTTATGTTAGTAGTTATGTAGGTACTAACTCAACTTCCAAAGGCAGTAACCCATAACAATGTTAGTACCTACACAAAGACAGAAAACAACTAAAAGCACATTTTGTAGCCAAAAAGCTTGGAAGTTCAATGCAAGATATCTAACATAAAGGTTTGAAATCATCATTTCTGACATGTCAAAACCAAATGAAATAATTAAGAGCAGAAACTGATGGACACAAAACAGCAAATTTGAGATGCTTTACTGTATATGAAACTGGTTCAGTGTGCATCCCAATTATGTATGAAACTGAAAGTCTTAAAGGTCGTAGTTGAAGTAGTTGATGAAGACTTATCAGCTTAAATTAAATAAGAAACAAACACTATAAATTATTAAACACAGAATTTCTACAAAAAAAATAATTGAAAATCATCATGAGTCAAATTTCCCAATTAAATTTGCGATCTTACCTTGGGATTTTTTTCTGATGCTGTCCAAATCCTTTTGCCTCTGATCTCTTCATAATCCTTAGTCTTTTGCATGATCCATTAAATCCAGTCAACCAAATTGATTTAGTTTTATCATTTTAATTAAATTTTATATTTATCTAACAAAGTTCGTAAAAGTACTGTATTGCTATATGAGTGGTAGCTATTGTGAATTTGTAACAGTTTAAGTCTTACAGGTCTGTGTGTTATTTATGAATGATATCATGAGAAGTTAATAAACCAGTAATATCCTCTTGCTGGGAAACCACAAAAAAATTAAAAATACTCAAAGGAAAACCAAAATTTCTACAATGTTTATCTACCCGACTCATTTCAAACTAGCTAACTAATTATTGCAGATTTCAGTTTACATCCTCTGTGTTGATAGCTCTCCATTTTAAAATTTGTTTTAATGGACTTTGCTCTGCCTATGTGATAAGTGAAAATATGTAGTGAGATACATGTTAATTATGTGCATATAAACAAGTTTCCTAGAGCCAAGAGTTAGCTTGTAAATCAGTTCCCTTACTGAATAATAATCTCATTGAGTAAAAACAACTCAAAAACGGGTCATTACTGCATTGAGCATGAAGAATGACAAACAGATGCTTGATTGCTAAAATCAGTATGAAACATCAACGTTTTTGTAATTCGTTTCAGAATTCGTAAATTAAATAATATATATTAGATTGTAGATCATTTTATTGAATAAAGAAAAGTAAAAGGAGAAGAATACAGCTTTAGTCAATAAAAGACTGCACTGCTCTATTTTACTCTTAGCCAAATGAAATGTACAACATCCCACACCGCTTAGAGAAGGAACCTTAGAAATCAACTTGAATATAAATAAGCAAGCCCAACATTAACTAAACTACGCAGCCATGAGGTAAGCACATAGCGAACTATTCTTTCGCCTTTTACTAAAGAATACCGTGTGCTTGCCTACTCTAATTGGCATACGCCAATTTTTGGAAGTTTCTCTCTTTAGAGTGGAACTCTACAAATGTTAGTACTAATTTTATATATTCTGCTGGCATTCAAGTTTCTAATGCGGATTTTTAATGCTGTAGTCATTTCTTTGTGTCATATGTAACAGTTAGATTACAATGTTGTCGTTTACTATATGTAAGCCTTTTAACCTCTTACGTTTTGATCCGTATCATATGTCCCATTAACTGGTTGTCATGTTGATTTGATACTCTAAAATCTTAGTTTTCTCTTTCCAATCCCTCTCAAACGCTGCTAGCTGTCTTTTCACTCTCAAACTTCTTTGATTGTGTTTGTGATTCGTAATAGTTCTTGATTATCCGGTGGTGCATATTGAGGAGATGAAGTGTGTTGTAGTTGCTCGGTTTTACGTAGCTTATATAAGCTTAGTCCTTTGAATCTCTTGGGTATTATGAAAACAGAATGAACTCGTACATTTCTGATCATCCAGTAAAAGAAGAAATTAAGAAGTATAATAACCACTATAAATAAGTATTATGATGTCTGTAAGATGTAAAATTTTCACTTTGTAGCCAAAAAGCTTTGGAGTTCAATGGAAGATATTTAACATAAAGGTTTAAAATCTTCATTTCTGACATGTCAAAACCAAATGAAATAATTAAGAGCAGAAACTGATGGACACTAAACAGCAAATTTGAGATGCTTTACTGTATATGAAACTGGTTCAGTGTGCATCCCAATTATGTATGAAACTGAAAGTCTTAAAAGTCATAGTTGAAGTAGTTGATGAAGACTTGTCAGCTTAAATTAAATAAGAAACAAACACTACACATTAATAAACACGGAATTTCTACAAATAAATAATTGAAAATCATCACGAGTCAAATTTCCCAATTGAAATTAATCCCGTACGATCTTCACTAAGGATTCATTTCTGAGCAGTCCAAATCCTTTTGCCTATGATCTCTTCATAATCCTCAGTCTTTTGCATGAGTTATCATTTTATAATCAGAATAAGTTTAATTAACTTTTATATCTAAATAACAAAATATTTGAGTGGTAGCTGCTGTGAATTTGTTAGTCTTACAAGTCTCTGTATTATGAAATGATGTTACAAGAAGACAAGAAGTTAATAAACCAGTAATATCCTCTTGCTGGGAAACTATAAAAAGAAACAAAGAAAACTAAGGAAAACCAACTCATACAAATAAATGACATCTCATATCCCAGTCTCAACTAGCTATACCTTATATTAAATCGCCAAAATCGTAATCACCTGTAACATTATATCTTTTTACAAAACAATCTTATACAAAGCAATCACCTGTAACATTATATCTTTTTACAAAACAATCTTATACAAAGCAAAATCAAAACCCGACCACCTTCTATTCTATATGCTTGTTTTGTGAGTAGAGGGAGTGAGATGGAACACAGCCAACCAATCTTTCGTCCATGATATCTACAGGTAATGAGCTTCTAATACAAACTTTATTAGCTTTGAAAAATTTAACGCTTTATACGAGGTGCAACTCAGTGAATATAAACAATTTATGAATTTAGCAAAATCACATATTTACACACATTACAAATTCAATAGCAAATCACATATATACATTAACAAATTCAATATACAGTCACACTTATGTGACAATGAATGAACCGATTGTTTAATTGTTGTGACAACACCAGCCAAACTATTGTCCCGGGATATATGTAACATTTGTAACAATTGTCAATTGATTTGTTGGCCAGCAATGTAACAATTGGTTGACCTTTCGGTCCATTTGTCAGATATTGCAATTGGTTGACCATATAGGTCCAGATGAACAGAACATGTATTACAATGTTTGATCGACTATGTCACAACGTCTCTTATACTTTTCATATATTCAAGTGCAAATGTTTGTTATAAGAACCATTGAACTTACAATTAATATATACTAATGCATTTGAATTTTAGCATATATTCCACATACATATATTATATAATTTTGGCTTTATCAAATACAATTCTCATTATAAACTTATATACACATGATTCACTTAACGATTCAAATCAAGTTTATATTCATAAAACAATACATTTCCGATACAATCCATTTCACACTCAAATAATGTCAACACACTTCATATATATCAAGTTTCACTCACATATATAGTCACATATCAACACAAATCACAATCACAATTACAAATTCATTTCATGTTTATACCCACTTATACTTATCCAATAATTCACATTAACCGTTCACAAATATTCACTTGTCGCCACAATTCATATATCAATACCATCTCAACGCAACTTACATTTCATATCAAATATAACCATACATTTCATATCAAATATAACCATACAACACATGTAACACTATTCAAATACAATTTCAAATTAAAATATTCATATCACTCAATTCACATTAAGACAATTTACACAGATCATATCAAATTTAACCACACATCAATAAAATTCATATCAAATTCACATATTCATACAATTAACACATCAACACATTTCACCCATAAGTTCATATCATGTTTATACTCACAGATTATTCAAGCTAACCCTCTCGGAAACGACTAGGACCTTCCTCTTGAATCCCTTCACACTCTTGGGCTCATGATTCCTTCCTTCTAGCTCTCTCTTCTTCTCTTCTTCCCTATGCTTTGTTCTTTGCTTTGTTTTTGGGAGATGAAGACCTGATCTAATTCTTATCAGGCCATACAAAAATCTAAGGGGCAAAAGACTAATTTGCCCTCAAATTCTTTATTTAATACAAATACTAACTATACTAAATACATATATGTATATCTATACCATATTAATACTAATTCTAATATTAATGCTTATACTTAAATCCTTATGATATATCACAATTTTATTCAACTTCATATGTTCAAATAATCATTTTATATCTATGACATAACTATACTCCACTTATTCCTTAAAATTCTATAGCTATATAATTCAGTACCTAGATATTAAATATCGTATCTTGTATGGTTAAAATAACTATTATTTTAACTAACCAATTTTTTTAATAAATATAACATGTAAAATATTAAATATAATAATTTAATGACATGTAATAGATGTGGATAAATGCAATCATGATAAGGATAAACCAAAATTGAATGCTTCTCTAAGCAAAATTTTGGTTGCAATTAAAAATGGGCCAGAACGGAAGAGTGTCAGGTGTCCAAATGTTCTAGAAGGAAAAGCTTTGGGAAGAGATTACGACAAATATTGTGATTTTCACAAAACTAGAGGCCACCATACAGACGAACTGTAGGGTTCTAGCAGAAGAAGTTCACGCCCTAATCAAGGCAGAAAATTTGGCCAGTTCGTTAAAGGCGTGACAAGACAATCAGATCAAAGAGAAGACTCAGGCGATTCAAAGGAAAAGCCAAAAGATCAAAAGAAGAATGATGACGGCAGAGGAAAGAAAGTCTTAGTTATTAATGGCGTCGAGGACAAAGAGCCGGCTCCAAAGGGAGCAAGGCATTCTTCTTGCCAGACACTCACGTTGAGTAATGACTCAGAAGGTAACAAATGTTATAGAAAAGTGAGCATGGTGACCAAGCCGCATATGGATCCGCCAGTCATAGAAGCAGTAGTTGAAAATTGTACGGTATACCGAGTGCTCGTCGACACGGGAAGCTCAGTAAATTTAATCACAAGATCAGCGTTTGAACAACTTGAAGTAAGTAACCGCCGCGTTAATCTGGGATATGCAACCTTATCAGATCTAAGTGGACACTCCTGTTGGATATGATGTATGCCCTTAAGGCAATTAGAGCAATATATCTTAATTATGTAATAGTATGAATAATTTATTTAATCAATAAAGGCATTTGTTCTTTTATTTATATCAATGTGTTTTTATACATATATATTATAGCTGGTTAAAATATATTCATTGATGTATGTATACAAAAGTCCTTGACATATCATAGCATGAAGTCAGAGAAATTATAGTTGGACTATATTTGGTAGAACCTGCTTCATGTGCAATTATGATTATGTCTAAACTATCCCTAGTCACAGTTTCATCAAGAAAGGATATTGATGAAACGGAAAGACTAGCATGTGGTCAACTTTCTTGAAAAGGGTCCAAGCAGTTAATCTCCTAAAGACTGAAGGTGGTGCCTTAAGCTTGACATATGGATATATCTGGGAGATATTTTGGAGACCGCAGCAAGATAAACACTTGGTATAAATATCAATGTGTTAGTGTTTATCTTCATGCAATAAGCTTTGCGAATGTCCTCATACTTGAGATGCTAGTTGCCTTGTGTGGTACTATTGCTATACTTTGGGTCATTACTATACACTCATTAATTTAGGGTGATGCGGGTGATTTCGGGTATAGTGATGACAGCACGTTGGTAGGCTGAGTAGTCGGAAAGAATCCATCACTCCGGATATATTAAGGAGTTGTACCTGGCCACTTGTTGAAGTGATGATTGCCATAAACCTCTGATCAGAGTATATGTTTGATAGAAATAGTTTCTAGTCAAACACAATAAGGTAAAAGGTAATATACTTCGGTAACAAGTAAATAACTGGGATAGCTTGGAGCAACCTCGCTATTAGTGGGTTAACACTTTAACCGAACCCAATAAACCAGATGGTACTAATATTAAAGAATGGAAGGAATTTATCGCATTGGATAACTATTGCATTAACCGGGATTAAGTCATAAGCATAAATGACGTTCCGAGTAATGGGGGATGGTAGACCCTTGCTAGAGGCGTACTACAGTCGTTTAAGGTAATCGAGTTCTATTCACGGTCTAGAGCATCGAGCCAATGGTTCCATTAGAACAAGGGTTGGTTAAGCCTTAACAACTCAATACTTTAGGATCCTATAAGGTCACACACATTGGACCTTCATCGGACTAAGTAAAGAACTAATAGATTTATTCTATTACAAAAATATGACATGAATAATAATTGGATTATTATTTGATTGGTTAAAATTGTTTAGATCAATTTTGGATAGACCAAGGAATTTATTTTGACCGGTAACTAATTAATTAGAGTCATAAATAAATTATAATTGATTAGATCAATTTTGGTTGGACCAAGAAATTTATTTTGAATGATGACTAATTTATTAGGGTCAGAAAATAAATATTTGAAAAAGGATTAAAAAGGGGAATTTTACATTGGCGAGTTTAATTGGACCAAGAGTATAAAAGTATTTTGTACAGACTCGAGTGCGCGGGAGTACACCGAAAGGTGTGCAAGTAATGCTGGGCATTGCTCGCGACAGCCCATAAAAGTGGGCTGCACATGCACAGTCCACAAGCAAGGCAAAGCCCACAAGGGCTTTGCCTTGCATGTGCACAGTTGTGGGCTTTGCCTTGCATGTGCACAGCGTGTGACACGCTGTGCACATGGGATGGGAGTAATTACTCCCATCCCATATCGTTTAAAAGGGGGAGCAAAATGCTCCCCCATGCCTATATATAGGCTATTCCCTTTCCTTTCAAATTGTACCAAGCTCAAAGCATAAATCCTAAGCGAGATAATTAATCTCTCGGGTACTTGAGCAAGTTATTTTTTTGGAGCCTGAATTTATTCGGGCACCGCTAGTTTATATTTTTGGGTGAGGCTTCTAGAGTGGTCTAGCAACTACTCGAGGCTTCTTAGTTCTTCCTCCTGGGGAGGTTTTGGTTGGTGGGGTTCATGTGGATACTGATAGAGGCTATCCTACGATTGGAGGCTTGTGCAAGAAGGTCCTGCAAAAGCACGCTTCAACTGGTAAGTTCTTTTTCTTTCTCTTTTAATTATTAAGTCTTTTTCTTTAAGTGTTTTTAGACTTAATAATTATGCTTAGGTTATTTTTGCATGCTTAGTTTATTTTATGCTTAGGTTATAACTTAGAGTTATAACATGCTTAGTATAAAATAAATATGCTAGGATATAATTTGGAATTATGGTATGCCTAGTCATTTAGCATGCTAACCTAGGTAGAGAATTATTTAGTTAAGGCTTTATTTAATTTATATGCAACTAATAGGAGTTCCTGGGACAGAGACAAAATTTTGAATTTGAATTTCCGTCATGCCTCTTATCCATGTTCAATTTGACTGTCAGTTCCCAACAACTCCACCATATCCCTAGGAGAGGTGAAGCTAAATGTAGAGATAGGTGACAAGGAACACATATACCGAGTCGAGGTGGATTTCGCCATTGCTGAAATATCAGTTGGGTTCAGCATCATTTTGGGACGTCCTTTTCTGTGTGAATCCTTCGCTTCAATCTCTCCTGCTTACTTGGTATTATAAATACCAAATAAGAAGGGGAAGGCAAGTAGCAGTAGGGAACCCCTCGGTGGCTCATAAAACCTATTTAGCCGTGTTGAGAAGAGATAAAAGACTGGCTAAAAAAGACAAGTCTGAGGAGGATAGCACAAGTCAGGAAGATCTCAGCTAGAATGAAAGTAGTTTGATCGCCGAGCCGATTAGAGACCGGGAAATACTCATGGTGGGACCGGGAAGAGCGTTGAAGGTAGCCAAGGATTTGAAAATTAATACCAAGGCAAGCATCAATTCTATCCTAGTTGGCCAACAACATTCATTCCCTTGGAGTCACGACGATCCGTTGGGATTCTGACCAGAAATCATACAATATAGCCTCAACCTCGACCCGAAAGCAGCCCCATTCATACAGAAAAAGGAAAGCACGCAGCAGAAAGACAAAAGGCAACTGAAGAAGAGATAGACAAATTGCTTAAATCCAAGCATATCAGGGAAGTACACTATCCTAGATGGCTAGCAAATGTCGTGTTGGTTAAGAAACCAAATGGGAACTATCGCGTGTGCGTAGACTTCATAGACTTAGACAGAGCAACCCCAAAAGATAGTTACCCATTACTAATCATAGACCAATTAGTAGATTCCACTACCGGAGACGCCATCTACTTCTTCCTAAACGCGAAAGCTGGATACCATTAAATTCCCATGGACCCGACGAATGAAGAAAAGACTTCCTTTATCACTCATAAGGGAACATACACGGTTATGCCATTTGGACTAAAAAATTTAGGAGCCACTTACCAGCGATTGGTAAACAGAATGTTAAAGGATATGATCGGAGAGACGATCGAGGTATATGTAGATGATATGATCGTTAAAAGCAAGAGTGAGGAAGAGCATGCAGCCAACTTAGAGAAAGTGTTTAAAACTTTGCAAGCCTACAGACTGAAACTGAACCTGGAGAAATGTGTCTTTGGGGTCGAGTGGGAAGTTTCTCGGAGAAAATAGAAGCAATCATCCGAATGGAGCTGCCTTAGACATTGAACGAAGTACAACGCCTTTACAGAAGAATCAATGCACTAGAGCGGTTTATCTCATTTTTAGCTAAAAGATGTATGCCTTTTTATAAGGTAATCAAGAAGGATGAAGACTTCAAATGGGACAAGGATTGCCAAGAAGGTTTTGACAAAATAAAGGACTTTCTGGCCAAACCTCCCCTTGGGAGCCGCCCAAATCTAGGGACACACTCTACCTTTACTTAGCAGCGACAGAAGAGGCGGTAGGAATTATGCTGATCTGAGATGACGGGCAAGAACAATATCCAGTGTACTCTACCAGCAAGGTGTTAAGAAATGCCGAATTAAGATACCCCAAGATTGAAAAGCTAGCCTTAGTACTAATCCACTCGGCTGACCGTTTGAGACCGTACTTTTAAGCACACATAATTGTGGTTACTACAAGTGTTCCTCTCAAGAAATTGTTGCACATACCAGATACGTCAGGCTGCCTAACTGAGTGGGCCATAAGACTTGGGAGTATGATATAAGGTTTGAATCAAGGAAGGCCCTAAAGGCTCAAATATTGGCAGATTTTGTGGTGGAATTCACAGGCATCGAATCAGAAGTGGTTCTACCATCTGAAACTTGGACAATCTTCATAGACGGTTCCTTTTATACGGAGGAAGCCGGCATCAGAGTATACATTCGAGGACTCAAAAGAATCAGGTTGTCATACGTCGCCAAGTTAGACTTTCCCTCCACCAACAGCGCTGCTGAATATGAAGCGGTGATTAAAGGGCTAGAGTTGGCTAACAAGATAGCACCAGATATCTTCGTCCTTAAAAGTGACTTAAAACTGGTGGCAAATCAGATCAATCAAATATACGGAACTAAACGAGCCCAAATGGTGAAGTATTTGGCCAAAGTTGGCACGTTGTTAGAGAAATTAGAGGCCAAGGGAGCCGAGTGGAAGATTGAATAATCTTGCGAGTGCAAAATCAAATGGCCAATGACCTAGCTAAGGAAGCCGAGGGAAAGGACTCATGGAAAGAGCTAAGTTTCCCTTATGAGGTCTTAACCCGACCAAGTTGCGAAGAACAAGGTGAAAACCTTTGGATACAGAAAAAATCACTTGGGTGGATGCAACCTCTATATGATTACCTGGCATGGGACAAACTTCTCGAAGACAAGATTGAGGCGAAAAAGATCACAAGGAAATCAATGCGTTTCTCCTTAGTAGGCGATGAATTATACCAAAAATCCTACTCGAATGTGTGGCTCAAATGCGTCACGCCCAAGGTAGGAAAAATTATTATTGAGGAAATCCATGGAGGAAGCTATGGATCTCATCAGGCGGTAGAAACGCTACTCAGAAGAATCACTTTGGCCGGATACTATTAGGAGACCATCAAAGCCGACTCAGAAGAAAACGTGAAAACTTGCCACAAATGCCAAATACATGCCAGAAAATCGCACATTCCTAAGGCCAGCCAAAAGACCATAATGACCGGCTGGCCATTTACATCTTGGGGAATCGATATCGCTAGACCAATGCCGGAAGCATCCGGATAAAGGAAGTTGATCTTGGTGGCTATTGATCACTTTTCTAAATAGGTCGAGGCAGAAGCACTCAGCTCAGTCACAACCAAGAGAATAATTGACTTCATATGGAAACACATAATCACTCGATTCAGAATACCAAAAAGAATTATAACAGACAATGGATCGCAGTTTATCTAAAAAAATTCAAAGACTTTTGCAAGCAATAGAAGATTGAGAATAACTATTCATCCGTGGCACACCCCCAAACGAATGTGACCAATCGAACCCTAGGAGAAGGGTTGAAGAAAAGGGTGTTGGATCGCAAGGGAAGATGGCCGGATAAGCTAATCAAAGTCTTGTGGTCCTACAGAATAAATCCTTGCAGAATAACTGGAAAAACCCCTTACTCCCTAGTTCATGGAGTTGAGGCGGTCATTCCAGTCAAAATAGAGGCACCCTCAGACTAGGTGGCATACTACACAGAAATGGAGAACGACATCAACATGAAGTGCCACCTAGACAACATGGATGAAAGGAGAGAACAAGCTTGGATCCTCATGGCGGCCGGGAAAGTTAAAATTGCGAGATACCATGATAGGAGAGTACGGGAAGTCAGGCTCAAATAAGGAGACCTAGCTCTCAAAGACTTGGATGCCTCGCAGGCTTGAGAAGGCAAAGGGAAGATGAACTCCAATTGGGAAGGCCCCTACAGAATCACCAAAGTCATTAGGCCGACAACCAACAAGTTAGGGACTATGAGAGGCAAAGAACTTCCTCGTACATGGAACAGTGCTAATCTGAGGCCCTACTACACAGTAGATACTTATGGACTCTAGCAACATCACTCTTTTTTCCTTCCTTGAGGATTTTTTCCCAGTGAATTTTCCCTTAAGGAAGTTTTTAACGAGGCGACTCCCCTCAAGTAGATATCAGGATGTGTAGAATTCCCGGACTTGTACTTTATTTCAAAAAATAAATGTGTTAGTTATTATTCGTTTAAAAAAAGCGAGATAAGTACGCCATAAATTTCATACAAACTTGCGGTTTATGTATGACTAACCCTATTGCTTTTTAATTTTACATGGCTGGCAATTAGCTTTCTTTGAAATTAATTTCATGAATTAAATTATATAATTAAAAGGTAGCCCCTTCTTCGTGTATATTTGTGGAGGTTTAATCAATTACTTATATGCAAATCCACTGACCTTTGGGAATTGTATATTCCTATTTGTTTGAGACTATTTCGGCAAAATTCATTTTATAGGTTGTAAAATTCCAGGTACATCGGGAATATCACACTGCTATTTGATCGAAGAACATATCCCAATGTAACTAAGAATTCGATTTGGCAAGGTCCCACAATAAATATATCAACATTACATATGTTCAAAATGCAAGATTCGAGAGCAACAGATAACTTGCAAATATGAACAAAGCAACAGGACAATGTGCGGAGGGGGGGGGGGGGGGGGGTTTGATGGCTAAAACTTACATCTGAGGCAATGAAAGTTATTGAGATAAGTGAAATTTCTTGGTGAACGCATATAATTTCACAGACTCTTTACATTTGTGAAATCCAATCATCTCAATTTTATTTACAAGTATAGAACACATGTATATCTCGTATGCCATTGTTAATATATTTTGATTAATCAACCTATTGTCAAATAATTTTTGGTTAATTACATCATTTCTGAGACTGATGAAATATCTCAAAAGTCAGAAGAGGAGAGGTCAGATGACCCCAAAATACAGGCCCGCAACCTCTTAATCATCCGTACTTTCAAATCAGCAGAAGTACCAAGGAAATGAATTTGTTGGTTGCCATATAATAAGTACCATTCATCCGAAAAATAATAAATGATCCAATGAATCATGTCGTTCATCTGGACAAGCCAACTAGAGTCAAACAATGAAGCTGTGGAGCAACAAGACCTGCTTTGACCGGATAAGTTTTTCTTCTCATTAATTAATAAAGTGGATTGTGGTATTCAACTTTCAATTATTCAATAACAGCAAATATGCATATGCCATTAATATATTTATTGAACTTGTTAGCTATGAAATTGATTGTTTTATCAAAATTTTTTAAATAGCAGTACTAGAGAGTCTCTTTTATATAGCAGCATCATAATATATGAGTAACTAAAATTTTCAGGAATTATTTAATCCCTTAGAGCCAAAGATTGTCGAAATATACTCCACTTGTCTGTGCGTGCCATGATCAAGTAAAGTCTCCGATAAGAAAAAGATAAGTTTTTAATTACACACATATGTTAATTGAGTTAAGCTACGCTTGTGATGTGTAGTTGACATGAATAAAGTTTAATAGCCTTTTCATTGGGACGAATATCTATCATCTAATTATTTTATCATGGCGGCATTTGCCATTCATTCGGCTCCTCAGATAAATTTTTAATCAGGCATCTCTAAAATATTCGGGCTTCCCATAAATGAAATTCTCAAAATTCCAAATTTGGGCCGGTTTTACCTCACCCGGAAAAAATTACATAATCCTCTATCAATTAAATTGTATCAGTTTTGTCTACAAAGAGACACTGATACTATCAAGGCGGAGCTTTGTCAAAGCAAGCTCTAAGTGAATTCATTTTTAATGCCAAGTTCAACAAGTAGAAAGCAATTAAAAGTATGAACTCAACTACTTGAAAAAAGGAAAACCAAGCTCTTATTCAGCTAAAAATATTATCTCATCAAAGACTGGCGATCAGTCCGCATGGCGACGAGTCCTAGGCTACGCAAAAATCAGTTAAACCCAAGTGGAATGCTCGATAAGACCTTACCAAGCTAAGGCGCGATATAAGACCTCCGGCATATTTAAAGACCTTAGCTACTAAGGCTCATATAAGACCGAGGCACGATATAAGGCCTCTGGCATATATAAAGGCCTTAGCTACTAAGGCGCATATAAGACCGAGGGGTCTATATAAGACCTCAATTATTACTCACAGTAACGAGACATCTACATAAGACCTCAATTGTTGAAAGTATGTATAAGACCAAGGCATGAAGTAAGACCTTGGCAAAATTCTAAGACCGCCTTCGAGATTGGCACATTATATAAGCCCAAGGCATGGAGTAAGACCTTGGCAAAATCCTAAGACCGCCTTCTAGACCGGCACATCACATTTTCCCAAGGCATGTGGTAAGACCTTGGAGATAACAAAAGCAAGATCGAGGCAGTATAAGACCTCCGACGCATCCAAAGTCCTTAGTTAATACTAGGGTAC
The DNA here is from genome assembly GCA_947683365.1 of Euphorbia pulcherrima. Lineage (NCBI taxonomy): Eukaryota > Viridiplantae > Streptophyta > Magnoliopsida > Malpighiales > Euphorbiaceae > Euphorbia > Euphorbia pulcherrima. The sequence continues at coordinate 16,427,989 of CANTUS010000016.1, forward strand.
ATTTAAAACCTTAGCTAAAACTAAGAAATAAATATTTCAGGCAGAGGTAAGTCCTGAATTAAAATAAAGCCAAAAAGGCTACTGGTTAAAAGTAAGACAGGTAGAAAGGCTAAGTTTGACAAAATACTTAACCAATTTATCTTAGGCAATATATAAGGCCTAAAATACAAACAAAACATCCAGGCGGCAAAAAGTGAGACCGTTTGAAGCAACATCGACTTAAAGCTTTATGGCACAATTTGACGGCAAAAAACATTAGACCGTCTCAAATTCTACTTGGTGTGCAATCCTAAGTATAAAATAAAATTTTTAGTTAAAAATAAGAAACAATAAATACAGGCGGCAATAAGACCTGAATAACAACTTCAAAAGGTAACCGGTCAAAAACACAAGACCGGTAACAAAACCTAAGTTAATTACTTAATCAAAATTCTTAATAGACCTATACAGTCATCTAGACGGCAGCCAGTTACAAGCAAAATGTAAGACCCTCACCAGAAATCGCCTCAATGAGCTTTAGAAGAAATAAAGGAGCAAAAAATTTAAAGGCCGACTCGAAATTTAGAAATTTCAACTGCCACCAAACCATATGAAGAAACATGAACTTCTCTAGAAAGTTCCAACAAACGAAAGACACAGGCTTCTCCAAGAAGTTTTGAGTAACGGAATAATAAGGATGAGCCACGTAGCACGCTACTTCAGCCAAATCTGCGTAAAAATCGAGCCGGATTCTACGCCAGAAGTTCTAAAGAACTTCTCACACTTGTGGGGGGTTTCTAATAACTTTGTAAAATATAGGTACCCGTCTCGGATAAGGAGACCGGGTCGATACGAGCTGCCTAGCTCATGCCCTTGAGAAAGGACAACTATCGTTTAGTCCGAGGGACCCAGCTCAGATAATATTCCAACTGGTCTCGTTAGGACAAGCTAAGAGCACGTAGCATATCCATGTCTAAGGTGGACGTGATCTCGAGCCGGCCATGACCATCTGAATAGAGATTCCGCCCCACAAGAATCTGACTAGGATTCTTACTCCTATATTCTCTCCTACAAGGAAGATAAATACTAATATATCCGATATACTTGGAATTGAAGCATTAGATAACTATGGAGGAGTTATAATCTTATCATAACCGAGACTCCCTCTCCCAATCTTATTGGGATACCTCAAACGCTTATATAAAGGCCTTCTTGATCAGGTTAAAGGTAGACTATTCTATACACTCATAACTGCTATTATTCTCAAAATCCTTACTGATTTAGGCATCGGAGGGTCCCCCACGGGGCAACCACCAATCACTTTCAAGTTCGTGTCTGTTTTGCAGGTTCATCGTTCGAGGGTTAAGCTGTGAGACAAGAAGATCTATTCTGAAATATCGGCGGTAAAATTCACGATATTTTCACTTCTTGCTGATCTTGTAGAGAAACTCTTCACATTAATCGCAGGTTGTAATATTATCATTTTATTGTAGGAATGGGTAGAGTTCACGAGGAAACCTAGTCACCAAGGGTTACTCAAATAAGGATTTCAGTATTTGGTTAATTATATATTACAGCTAAGGCAGATGGGTCTTCCTTTAATGCATTCGAACAGCCATTCCCGAACCTCCAGGCAAGTGTCTGGACACTTAAATTTGTCTTGGAAAGGTTCATTTTGAACTACAGCCAAGGGTTAGCTTGTAAATAATCTCATTGAGTTGCAACAACTAAAAATTGGGTTTATTACTCCAATGAGCATCAAGCATGATAAATAGAAGCTTTATTGCTAAAATCAGTATGAAACACCAATGTTTTTGTAATTCATTCCAGAATTCATGAATAAATTAAAATATGTATTATATTGTTGATCATTTTAGGATTTAAGGCAAAAAAAAATGCAAAGTACAAAGAAAAGTATATATAAGGCACATGGTTTAACAATATATACAAATTAGGCACAACTTTAACCGGAATAACTTTATTCGTATCAGAAAACTGGCTTAGTAAGCCCATGTTTACTAAGCCAGTTTTTAGACAAGCCTGTAGCTCGTCAGCTACAATGACCGTCTGAAAACGGGCGCGGCAGTCGACTCGACTACCGTGCATGGCCAGCCAAACTGAAAACCGACCGGTTCAATGTTAAACCGGTTTGAGAAAAAAAATTAAATTGGTTTTAAGACTTTTGATATTCTCATTTAATACCAAGCACCTCTAAATATTCACCAATTACTGTTATTTTTGAATTGGTAAGAAAATATTTAGGGCTTGTTTAGTTGCAGAAATTTTTTTCATATTTCATGTTCAGTTTTCTTTTCATTTTCTAAATTTTTCAGTTTTTAGTTTTCTAAATAGTCAGTTTCTGTTTTTTATTTTTAAAAAATAATCAGTATTATAGTTTAAATTTTACTTATTAAAAATATTATAAGTATAATAAAAATATTATAAATTAAACCAAAGCATCCATTTTATATAAGATTTTAACTTTTTTAAATAAAATTTGCCTTATATGCTTGCAATATTTACAAAGAAAAACCATGCCTCACTCGAATGTGTACTTGAACCTGTGACCTCTATGATCACAACTTCACACTCAACCAGTAGGCCTTAACCTTTGCCACTTTAAACTAACCAATCACAAAATGATAAAAGAAAAAAATTGATTCGTCTATGTAGTGTTTATACTATAAAAAATATTTTTTTGTCTATGTTATACTTCATCTCTTTTTACTTATCTTCTAACACATTTCATACTTTTTAAAGAATCAATTAATTAAGGCAGAAAAATAATATTTTACCCCTAATCAATGTTTAGTTTCCAATTCATTGCAATTTATGATAATGAGACAAATAAGGGTATAATTGGAAAAATAATCTAAAAAGTGTCTAGATATTTAACAATGACAAGTAAAAAAATATTTAAAAAAGTGGCTAGAATGCCTATTTTAAAAAGATGGAGGGAGTAATAACTTTTGCCTTTAGCACTCTAAAAGCTTGTTCTATCACATTATGCAATTAAAGATGAATGCTTTAAGTTTGCCAATGTGTAATTTCTTATAATTCGTATGCTTACACGAGAATCCTACAATTGATATTTCTTACTAAAATAAGGAACTAAGAATTCAAGAATTTTAAAGTATGTTTAAGTTTTATTGGTTAAAAAATAATATCGATTAATTTAAAACAAATTTATATAAATTAGTACATATTAAGTAGAAAAAATATGCAATAAAAAGTTACCAAGTAAATAAAAAAAATAACTTAATAAATAACCTAAAAGTATATTAATAAAAAAATAATTTTTTATTATTAGCAAGTAATTATACAAGTGTATATATATATTAGACAAAAATAAATTAAATCAATATTGTATTGGATACACAAGTCGTGTGAACTAACTTTGGAAAATTTCAGAAAACATAAAAAATATGTTTTCTGCTGCAAGACATAATTTAGAAAATTCTAAAAAGTCTTTTCCAGTTTTTTAATTTGAAAAATTCTGCAACTAAATAGCAGTTTCCATTTTCAAATTTTATTAGAAAAATTTTCTAAAAAATAGGTTCAGTTTTCTTCAATCAAACAGACCCTTAGTATTTCTCTTTGGAAATAGAAAAGTAACAGCTGATTTTGACTTTTATGTTTGGTTTGCAATACTCCCTCCATTTTCAAGAATTTGACACTCTAACTGAATCATCAAAATCAATAAAATATTTATTACACTATTAAAATAACTAATTTATCCTCTATGTATAAAAATTCTTTTTCTTCTTAATTACTACTCATAATCAGTCATCTCTTCTTAATTAATATAAGGGTAAATTAAAAAAAATATGATAAACAATACATTAAAATTTCGAAACGTCAAACTTTTAGAATTGGAGGAAGTAATTAATACCATTCAAAATAAAGTTTAAATATTGGAAGTATTTCTATTTTCAATTACTTATTGATAGTATCAGTTTAGTTCTTTATAAATTAAGTTTAAATGCTTTAAATTAATTTAAAGCCAAACATTTAATTCCGCCATTGGTTTAGTTCTCTTGAAACCAATTTTATTTTTTTTCAAACCGGATTAACATTGAACCGGTCGGTTTTTAGTTTGGCTGGCCATACGCGACAGTCAAGGCTGTCTTAACTGCTGCGCCGTCTGAAAACGGGCTTAGTAAGCCAATTTTTAAACTGTCACTGTAGCTGACATCTCGTCAGCTACACGCTTGTTAGAAAACTGGCTTTTTAAACCCGTTTTGGTTCAAAAACGGACTTACTAGGCCAATTTTCTGACACGAATAAAACTATTCTAGTTAAAGTTATATCTAATTTATATATATTATTAAATAATATGCCTTACATATACTTTTCTTTGTATTTGCATTTTTTTCTTCTTAAATCCGATCATTTTATTGAATAAAGGGACAGGAGTGGCTTTAGTCAATAAAAGACTGCCCGTGCTGTATTCTACTTTTAACCAAAAGAATGGTGCAATATCCCACATTGCTTTAGAGAAAGTCCTTCGAAATCAACTTGAATATAAATAAGGAATCCAGACATCATCATTACTTATGCAGCCATGAGGTAAGCGCAATGCAAACTATCCTTTCGCATTTTACTAAAGAATATTGTGTGCTTGCCTCTCTCGAATGGCATGCGCCCTTTTTGTGGTGTTAAAATATGTTTACCAGTTGAAGTAATAATATTGAGAACTAGAAACTAGTTGACTTTTTTTATTAAAATTAGTGGCACTTATGTTTGGAGAAACATCTATTCCACTATGTCTTCTTTCAGAGATAATATTAGGTGGTGCATTGATAAGATGTCTTCTTTCAGAGATAATATTAGGTGGCGCATTGATAATGGGCAGTCGTAAGTAAAACGAATGATGGTGTCGATTTGAGGGGTTTAAGAGTGTATTGGCTTATAGATGGGAATGATTGGAATCAGCCGTTAATTTTGGAGCTCTCTGAGCATGGTGAAGCTCTTGCTATCCTACATACCCCTTTATGTGTTATGCAATGATAATCCTTTTTGGCCTCTTGAGTCTATCTTGCGCGCTTATAGTTGTTTTGCCTGTTATACAGCTACTGTGGAATAAGTTATGACAGTTGAGGCTTCCGTTGAATATTCGTAGCTTTGTCTGGAGGGTTGTGAGTAACGTCCTCCCTGTTCTTACGAACTTACGGCAGCGGCATGGTGTTGAAAACGATCGTTGTCCTAACTGTAAATTAGCGACTGAAACTGTTACTCATGTGCTTTTTGAATGTTCCTTTGCGCGTGTTGTCTGGGATTTGTTTGATTCTTCTATAGCTGGTTCTATATGTTCGTCTGCTGACATTATTCTCAATGATTGGCTTCGTGATAAATCTCCGATGTTTCTGCAGCAGGCGGCATTCCTTCTATGGGGTATTTGGCTTGCCCGAAACAAAATTGTATGGCAATTTATACCTAGCCGACATCTGTCTTCAGGCTAGCTTGGGCAAATTAGAACCAGTGGCGTGTGGTGACAGCAGGTTCAGCTCAGCGGTTACAAGTGTGTGGTGCCACGGACCAGCAACAACAGTCTCGAATGGTGCATTCCTCGAGTCAGTAGCAGGATTTAACTTCCTAGACTTGGGTCCCCCTCATGTCCTGTGAGTTTCAATGCAATTCGGATGCAGCTTTATTTCAGAATGGTGATTCTGTTTGCTTTGGTCTTGTGGTAAAGAATGCGAGTGGAAATTTTTTTTTGCGCAAAGGTGGGTGTGCTGACACCGAATATATCTATTTACTGAAGCCGGAGTCCTTTCCATACGTGAAGCTTTGTCATGGCTTAAAGCGTTGGATACTTACAGGTGATTATTGAGTTTGATAATTTGATTCTCTTTGAAGCTTTGACTGATGATGAACCCGGTCTTTCATACCTTCACTCTATAACTGAGGAGTCTAAGTCTTTTGGCTAGATCTTTTTAATAGATGAATGGAAATTAAGTTATTGGAGATAAATTTAAGCTTTCTTATTTGGAGAATTATTTCATATGCAATTTCATTTTTCTTTCACTTTTCTATAACATTATGTAATTTCATAATTTGGTTCTTCTTCCTCATTTCACATATCTATGATTACCTTTTTTCTTAATTTAATTTCATTCAAATGCATTTTTGAAATAAAAAAAATCTCCAAAAATTCAAAGAAATTTGAAATCTGAACATTTAAGTATGGAATGTGATGGAGCTCAATACAAAAACAATAAGAAAAGGGCAGAGAAATAGAAGAAGAGTTGAGAGAAGAAAGAGAAGGAAAACTAGGGTAAATTCTCGCTGCCTCATATCAGAGGTTTCATTCATATTTATACTAGCATATTGTAACATAAATTAGTTATAATAGAAATGCAGTTCATCAAGTAATGATTGCATCTAAATGGAATTAATCCATCCCTATATGTAGTGATAGTATTTGGCTGGTGGGTTAATTGTTCTTCCACTTCTAATGATAGCCTGAGGAGCAGAGGTGGCATTAGTCCCATTTTCATTGTTGATGGTTGGGCCATTTGTCCTGTTGGTGGAATGATCTACAACAATACCTCCCCATGAACAGAATCCTTGGCCTCAAGGATGAAAGTAGGATAGTTGTGCCTTAATTCATCAAGGTCTTCCCAAGTAACTTCTGCTGCTGATTGTCCAGTCCATTGAACCAACACTTGAGGAATGTGAGTACCTCGTCGGACTATAGTGCGGTCTTTCAGTATTTTCTCAGGCTGATGAATACGGTGTGAACCAAATGCCTCAGGTGGAAGAAGCCGGTGGTGAGCTAAAGGATCACCGTGACACAATTTTAACAGTGAAATATGTAAGACATTATGTATGCGAGAATCAAATGGAAGTTCAATGCGATATGCCACAGAACCAATAGGCTCTAAGATGCAAAAGGGGCCGTAGTATCGTCGGGATAATTTGTTTGTGCGATGACCTGCCACTGTAAGCTGGCGGTAAGGCTGTAATTTGACATATACCCAATCATCCACCATAAATTGTTTGTCAATGCATTGAGAATCACCCTGGTTCTTCATACGAGCTGGTGCCTGAGCTAATTGTTGCTTCAGTGTTGCCAAAAGTTCATTACGACTAGTTAGAGTGTCATTCAAATACACCAATTTGGTGGAACCACTAATATAATCAGTAATGGCAGGAGGAGGGCGACCATAAACAGCTTGAAATGGGGTCATTTGGATGCTAGAGTGCCATGTGGTATTATAATGCCATTCAGCCCATGGAAGATACTTAACCCACTGACTTGGTTGGTCTGCCACAAAACACCGTAGGCACTGTTATAAACAGTGATTGACGACTTCGGTTTGTCCATTCGTTTGAGGATGGTAGGCACTGCTAGTTGAGAGCGTGGTGCCTTAAAGTTTAAATAGTTCTCGCCAAAATTGGCTCATGAAAAGAGGATCTCGATCGGAGATAATATCTTTTAGAAAACCATGAAGTCGACAAATCTCCTTAACAAAAACATCTGCTAATTGAACAGCTATGAAAGAAGTGGGCAGCAGAGAAAAATGGGCATATTTAGATAGACGATCCACAACCACATATATCACTGTTTTACCATGTGGAATTGGTAAATGAGTTATGAAATCCATTGAGATGGACTCCCAAATCTGATATGGAATGGGCAAAGGTTGTAATAGCCCTTGTGAAGCATTATCCAAAGGCTTGCTTTGTTGAAGAACCCACACTTGCCAACGAAGGTGTGAACGTCCTTCCGGAGACTAGGCCAATAGAAACTTGTAGTTAGTATATGTACGATAGGAACCAGCATGCCCGTCAATTGGGGTATTATGAAATTCTTGGAGAATGATTGGTGGAAGAGCGGTTTGAGAAGGTATCAAAATGCGATTTCTATAGAGGATGAGACCAACCTGAATAGTGTAATTGGGGTAGCTTGTAGGAGAAGTGGTGATATCAGTGTATAGTTTGAAGGCAGTAGGATTGCGGGAATAGAACTCTTGCAAGGCATGTAAAATGGCAAAAATAGGTTGAGAAACTACCTTTAAGGCATGGCATGTTCCCTCTTGTTGTCGAGATAAAGCATCTGCTGGTGTGTTCTCCTTCCCAGGACAATATTGGATATCAAAATCAAATCCCAAGAGCTTAGTGACCAAACGTTGTTGATCTGGTGTAAGAATGGACTGTGTCAATAAGTTACAAATGGGTTGATGATCCATTTGGATTATGAATTTAGACCCCAGTAAATAAGGACGCCACTTCCGAACAGCTTCCTTGATGGCATAAAGCTCACGAATGTAAGTAGAGGCTGCCTGCATCCTCGGATTGAGTTGTTTGCTGAAGTAGGCAATTGGATGACCTGTTTGTGTAAGAACCGCTCCAATACCCACACTAGAGGCATCCGTCTAAATCACAAAAGGTTTTATAAATTCGATAAACCAAGAATGGGAGTTGTGGTAAGAGCGTGTTTCAAAGACTCAAAAGCATCAGTTGCTCTAGAATCCCATCTTTGCAAAGTAATTGAGTGAGAGGGGCTGTGATTTGTGCAAATTGAGACACAAATTTCCAATAATAACTAGCTAGGCCCAAAAATCCGCGCAATTGCTTCACATTAGTCGGGATAGGCCATGATCGGATTAACTCAATTTTAGTAGGATCCACAGCCACACCTTTAGCAGAAATAAGGTGCCCAAGATAGGCCAATGTGGTGTAACCAAACTCACATTTAGAAGGCTTAGCATAAAAGCAATTGTCCAGGAATTCATAATGGCCTTCATGAGTACGAAATCCAGTTTTGTAAATATCATCAGAGAAAACCCGCAATTGGTGGTACCCAGCTCGAAGGTCAAGCTTTGAGAAATAGACCGCTCCATGTAATTCATCTCACAACTCATCCACAGTGGGAATGGGAAAGCGATCTTTTATAGTTACTGCATTTAGAGCTCGATAGTCCATACAAAATTGCCATGAGCTGTCTTTCTTTTTAACTAGTAAAACCGGGGAAGAGAATGGACTTGTGCTAGGCTGAATAATGCCTTCAGCTAGCATTTTTAAAATTAACCCCGCAATTTCAGTTTTCTGGGAATGGGAGTACCGGTATGGGCAAACATTAACCGGAGGAGCAGCAGGTTTTAAAGGTATCCGGTGGTCTGAAGGCCGTATTGGAGGTAAACCATGAGGAAGGGAAAATTTTTTGTGGTATTTTTGTAGTAAGCTTTGAATCTCTTCTTTAAAATTAGAAATAAGGGATTTGGAAATTGGGAAATCAACTGAGGTATTAGTATGTGTGGGTTGAGAAGAAGGTGGATCAGGTTGTTGGGTTATATGGAGAAGGTAATAGGCTGTATTAGCTTGGGTATGGTTTGTTCGGGCTAGTTGGCCCATTGTAATAGGGTAAAAAGAGGCCCGCTGAAGCCCATGAAGTGTAAGAAGGCTCCCATTATAGTTAAAGCTCATCCACAAAGCTTTATAATCAAATAAGACTGGGCCAATATAAGCTAACCACTGGACCCCCAAAACCATGTCTGCTCCATATATGGGTAAAATATGAAGATCAATATGAAATTTAGTAGAACCCAATTGGACAGGTGTATTTGTGCATAATCCCTCACAGTGAAGAGAATCACCATTACCAACCGTCACATTCAGGTGAGGAGATGGTTGAAGTGTTAATCCTAGAAATTTGGCCATTCTGCTCTGAATAAAATTGTGGGTAGACCCACTATCAACAAGGACCACAATCAATTTACCAGCAATTTTGCCTTCTAGTCGTAGAGTAGAAGGAACAAAATGCCCTTCTAAAGCATGAAGTGAAATGGTAGGGGGAAGCTCTTGAACTACTGTGGGCGTAGAACACCCATTGTTGTGTTTGGGTTATCATCAATAGAATCATTGCTAAGCTCATAAGATAACTCACTTGATTCCATGAATTCATCCTCCTCAGCTAACATACATTGAAACTGGGGTGGTTTACAATGATGTCCAGGTGAAAACCGCTCGTCGCAGTTGAAACACAATCCCCGTTCTCGTCTGGAAGCCATTTCTGTCGGAGTAAATTTGCGGATGGGTAATTTTTGCAGAGTAGGTGTCGTTGAAGGTTTGAGTGGAGGGTTATTTGGTGGGGGAATTTTGGGTGAGAATAATTAGGAATGAGGGGTGTATCTAGTAGGGTTAAGAAGTAAATATGGGTTTCGGTTGGTATCATTTTTTTCATCTAGCAGTTTGGCCATTCCAATAGCTTCAGGAAGGGATTGAGGTTTACGAATGAGCAACTCTTTCTGAATTTCATCTTTCAATCCAGAGATAAAACAATTAAGCGAATTCTGAGAAGTTAATCTAGGTGTATGAGTGGATATAGTTTCAAATTCCATGATATATGCAGCCAATGCCCCTGTTTGGCGCAATTTGTATAGAGAAGCTTCATAGTTTTTATAAGATGAAGGGCCAAACCAGATTTCCAAATCCCTAGAAAAACGCTCCCAAGTGCTGAGTTGATGTGTTGAGTGCATCCATTGGTACCATTGCAACACGAGACCAGCCATGTAAAATGCAGCAATTGTGAGTTTCTTGTCCGCTGAAATGTTATGATAGGTAAAGAATCTATTAATTTGGAATAGCCACCCAGTAACATTTTCACCGGAGAAGAATGGGAGTTCCAATTTCGGTAAGCGAGGCTGATCGAAGGTGGGTTACAGGAGATGCAGGGTAGGTGTTTGGCTAGAAGATGGGTTTGGTAAAAAAGGGTTTACAAAGGTGAAAGGAGGGGGAAGTCAGGATGGATGGTTGGATGGTTTTTGGTGGGGATTGATTCTCAATACGAGATAAAGAGGAGAGGATATCAACTAAAGATTTCTCGATGGATTCATTGGCAGTGGTGTTTTGGGTGCTTCTTGTTAGAATTAAAACACTCAAATGAACAACTTTTATTAAACTCAAAAATATTACAAGAACACTCTCACTCAAAATTCAAAACTACAACTCACTCTTTTACTTCTTTTTTCTCTAAAGAAGTTCTTATTTTTGTTGATGAAAAACAACTAAACAACTCACCTATTTATAGGTGAATTCTACAACTCCCAACTCCCACAATTAGTAACCACAACTCTTAACTAACACAATTACTCACCACCACCTCCAACTAATATAATTAATAGCCAACTTATTTAGTTAATTTAATGGCCTCCAAATTGGTTGTAGTTAATAGCCTCCAATTTGATTATCACACACAAAAATCTACATACTTAAAATACCTAAATAAATTTACTACATTTTAGATTTATGGGCTTGGACTCTAATTAATTGGATTTGAATTTTGGGTTTCCATTGATATGGATCAAGTTTATAATCCAACACCCCCCCTTAAACTTGATCTTGTCATTCCGAGTGAGCTTCTCAATCTGATGTAGTTTTTGCTTGTGAGCGGCTTAGTGAAGACATCCACAATTTGGTCCTGTGTCTTCACATATTCAACTTGTACTTCCTTTCTTGCAACACACTCTCTTATGTAATGGTAGCGGATGTCGATGTATTTGCTCCGATTATGGAATACGAGATTCTTTGCTAAGGCAATGGCTGACTTGTTGTCAACATGGATCTCAGTCGGCTCTTCTTGCATTAACCTAATCTCCTATAATAAATTTCTAAGCCAAATTGCATGACATACGCATGAGGTTGCTGCAACATATTCTGCTTCACATGTAGACAAAGTTACAATCGGTTGTTTCTTTGACATCCATGTAAAAGCAGTGTCTCCCATGAAAAAAAACGAATCCAGTAGTGCTTATTCGGTTGTCTATGTCTCCACCCTAATCGCTATGGCTATATCCAACAAGCTTGTAATCATTAGATACCGAATAAAATAAGCCAAAGTTTGTTGTACCTTTTAAATAGCAAAGAATTCTCTTAGCGGCTTTGAAATGGGTGGTTGTTGGTGACTCCATATAGCGGCTTACTAATCCGACTGCATGAAGGATATCTGGCCTCGTGCATGTAAGATAGCGTAGACTTCCAACCAAACTTTTGAAAAATGTTGGATCTACACTTTCCCCTTCTTCATGTTTAGGCATCTTGATCCCGTACTCCACCGGTGTGCTTATTGGCTTGCAGTTATCCATCTTAAACTTTTTCAAGATCTCCTTCGCAAAGCTTTCTTGTGAAATTAAAATTCCATCTGTTTGTTGCTTTACTTCTATACCGAGGTAATACACCATGAGCCCCATGTCTGTCATCTCGAACTCCTTCGTCATCACTTTTTTGAATTCATCGAACATTCTTTGATTGCTTCTAGTGAAGATCAAATCATCCACGTAGAGGCACACAATCAAAATATCTCCATCTTTGATCTTGATGTACAAAGCGTGCTCATAGGGACATTTGTTGAAGCCATTTTCTTGAAAGTACTTGTCAATTCTACTATTCTATGCCCTTGGTGCTTGTTGTAGCCCATAAAGAGCCTTCTTCAACTTCAACATCTTGCCTTCATGGCCTTTTGCTTCGTAGCCTGGTGGTTGTTGAATGTAGACTTCCTCTTCAAGGACTCCATTTAGGAAGGCCGATTTTACATCCATTTGATGAATCCTCCATTTGTTTTGAGCCGCCAAAGATATGATTAGTCTAACATTTTCCAATCGAGCAACTGGAGCGAACACCTCATCGTAGTCGATTCCAGCCTTTTGATAGTAGCCTTTTGCAACAAGCCTTGCCTTATGTCTTTCGATCTCTCTCTTGGCATTTTGCTTTGTTTTGTACACCCATTTGAAACCTATTGCCTTGTGTCCTTTGGGAAGTGAAGTGAGTTCCCACGTGTCGTTCTTCTCAATGGCCTTGATTTCTTCGTCCATTGTATCTTTCCATTGTTTCTCTTGTGCAGCTTCTTGAAATGTCACCGGCTTACAATCAACAAATAGACAGAATAATGTAAGATTGTCTAATTGTTCAGTGACCTCATAGAGTTCTCGAAGACTTCTCGTACGATGCACTTCTCTTTCATCTTCAGTCTCACTTGAGGATGGAGAATGCGATGATGATGACCCATCTCCATGAGTAGGAGAATTTGGCGGAGTTGTGAGGCCTTGTTAAAGTTGTCTTGGTTGCTCAAGCGTTGTCTGCTCATCTTCCTCAAATGGGAAAAAATTAAAGTCCTCCGTTTGAGAATCAAAGTTCCATTCGCCTTCTTCATCAAATATCACATCTCGACTGATCAAAAACTTCTTGTCATTCAGATTGTATAGCCTGTAGCCTTTTGAGCTTGAGTCATAACCAATGAAAATAAAACTTTTGCTTTTATCATCAAACTTGGTTCGATTCTCATCTGGTACATGAACATGAGCTACACTTCCAAAGACTCGAAGGTGGGAAATTTCGGGCTTTCTTTTGCTCTATGCTTCTTGTGGTGTCTTTCCCCATACACTTCTTGTAGGAGAATGATTTGACAGGTAGACTGCACATGCCACTGCTTCTGCCTAAAACTCCTTAGGTAGTTTCTTGCTTTTAATCATACTTCGTGCCATGTCGAGGATTGTTCTGTTCTTCCTTTCTGCCACACCATTTTGTTGGGGGGATCTAGGGACTGTTAGGGGGCGATGGATTCCATGTGCTTCACAGAACTCGTTGAATGCCTTGGATGTGAATTCTCCTCCTCGATCTGATCTTATGGCTTTGATTTTATGACCACTCTCCTTTTCGACCGCTACTTTGAACTTCTTGAATACTTCGAAGACTTCTGATTTTTGTTGTAAGAAGTACACCCATGTTTTTCTTGAAAAATCATCAATGAAGAGGAGGAAGTAATTTTTATTGCCAAAAGAACTTGGCTTAAAAGGACCGCACACGTCTGTGTGGATGAGCTCGAGCGGCTTCTTAGCTCTAGAAACTGACTCCTTTAGAAAGCTTCTCCTGAATTGCTTCCCTTGTAAACATCCTTCACACAATTGATCAGGATTATTGATACATGGTAAACCTCTAACCATTCCCTTCTTGGATAACAACTCCAATCCTCCAAAGTTGAGATGACCAAATCGAAGATGCCATAGCCATGATGCGTCTTTGTAACACGCCTTTAAACACTTCACAACATCATATTGAATGTTCAAAGGAAACATTCTATTCTTTGACATTTGTACTTTAGCAATCAGGTCTTCTTTGCCATCTCTTATTAAAAGACTACAATCTTTCATGTGAATATCATAACCTTTTTCTAAGAGTTGGCCCAAACTTAGAATGTTGCACTTTATATTAGGCACATAGTAGACATTTAAAATTAATTGGTGGCTACCATCTTTAGCACGAAAGAGGATGTTACCTTTCCCTCCAAATGAGACATCGCCACTTACTTTTTCAGTCAGCTCCACGAATAAGCTTCTTTTTCCACACATGTGGTTGCTTGCACCGGTGTCGAGATACCATGTATTGTCTTGATGATCACTGTTATTGTTGTATGCTAATAATAACATTTCTTTCTCCTCGATCTTCTCCTCCACGAAATTTGCCTTCTCTACAACTTGATCATTACGAGCTCTACATTCTGAAGCGTAATGCCTAAACTTTTGACAATTATAGCATCGGACTTGAGATTTATCATACCTAGCATTCGAGTTTCCTTTTCCATGACCTTGCGTAGAGCTTTCTCCTTTCTCATAGTTATTGTTGGAATTGTTGTTGTAATTCCAACTCCGTCCACGACCACGGCTTCCTCCTCGTCCGTGGCCTCGTCCTCTACCTCTGCCTCTACCATGGTTGTGTCTACCATTGCCTTGGCCTTCACTCGTATCCTTAAGTTGTAACTTGAGGAGTTGCTCAGATATACCTTGCTTCTTCTTATGCTTTTATTCATAGGCTTGTAGTGATCCTTGGAGTTCTTCAATCGTCATCTCCTCCAAGTCTTTGGTTTCTTCAATCGTTACCATGATGTGCTCAAATTTGGGATCCAACGAGCGGAGTATCTTCTCTATTATTCTTACAACTTCTAACTTCTCACCGTTTCTTTTTAATTGATTAGAAATGACTGCTACTCTTGAAAAATAATCGGAGATAGACTCGGATGGTTTCATGTGCAAGGATTCAAACTCACCTCTTAGTGTTTAGAGATGGACCTTCTTCACCTTTTTGACTCCTTTGTAAGAGGTTTGTAGCTTCTCCCATGCTTTCTTGGCGGAAGTTGCACTTGAAATCTTTTCAAAACTGTCATCATCTAATGCTTGATAGATGAGAAAGAGAGCTTTCTTGTCTCTCTTTCGGGAATCCTTCAAAGTTATAGCTTGATCTGGCGTGAGAGAGGCTTCATTTTCGGGCTCCTTGAATCCTTTCTCTACGATATCCCAAACATCATGAGTACCGAGAAGAGCCTTCATCTTGATACTCCAATTGTCATAATTGTTGTTGTTGAGTGTTGGAACTTGAAAGGATGCCACGTTATTCGCCATCTTACTCAAATAGCTTTTCTAGACTACAGGAGCTATTGCGACACTTTCTGAAGTCTGCTGCGACACTTATGGAGTCTGCTGTGACACTTCTGGAGTCTACTGCGACACTTCTGGAGTCTTTTGCAACACACTGGACGTATTGCAACGCTTTTGGCAGTCTACTGCAACACTTTCTGGGCTTTTTAGCTACTGCAACGCCTGGGCAATTTCAACTCGATTTTTCCGCACACGGGAAAAAAAATTCTTTTCGGGAGGAGGACTCGAGCTTTCAACCTAGCTCTGATACCACTTTGTTGAAATTAAAACTCTCAAATGAACAACTTTTATTAAACTCAAAAATATTACAAGAACACTCTCACTCAAAATACAAAACTACAACTCACTCTTTTACTTCTTTTTTCTCTAAAGAAGTTCTTATTTTTGTTGATGAAATACAACTAAAGAACTCACCTATTTATAGGTGAATTCTACAACTCCCAACTCCCACAATTAGTAACCACAACTCTTAACTAACACAATTACTCACCACCACCTCCAACTAATACAATTATTAGCCAACTTATTTAGTTAATTTAATGGCCTCTAAATTGGTTGTAGTTAATAGCCTCCAATTTGGTTATCACACACAAAAATCTACATACTTAAAATACCTAAATAAATTTACTACATTTTGGATTTGTGGGCTTGGACTCCAATTAATTGGATTTGGATTTTGGGTTTTCATTAATATGGATCAAGTTTATAATCCAACAATTCTCTCATCTTGTGTTTTTAGTGTTTGGGCGAGCTCCTTCAGTTCCTTAGAAAGTCCATTGATGGATTCTTCTAAAGCCTTGGATCGAGTTGCATCTCCCTAGCCATGATTTACTCTCACCTCATATCAGAGGTTTCATTCATATTTATACTAGCATATTGTAACAGAATTTAGTTATAATAGAAATACAGCTCATCAAGTAATGATTGCATCTAAATGGAAATAATCCATCCCTATACGTAGTCATGGTATTTGGCTGGTGGGTTAATTGTTCTTCCACTTCTTCTAATGATAGCTTGAGGAGCTGAGGTGGCATTAGTCCCATTTTCACTGTTGATGGCTGGGCCATTTGTCTTGTTCGTGGAATGATCTGCAACAAAATGTGATTACACAAAAAAGTGTTTATAGAGAGCCGTCATCAAAAATAATTTTTTTCTTATTGAATTTATAATAATACATATTGAATAATGATTAAGGGCTATAAAAGATTTATTTCATGTAAAATAAAATAAATTCTGTACAATGGGATTATCTCCATAGTTCGTTTTTAATCTCTAGAGTCTCATGTGTATGATTGTTTAACTCTCAACGGAGTGCTATATCTGTTCAATTGAATTTTAGGTAGGATCTAATTCTTCTTTTAACTATTTTCTAGTTATATCCTTCAATATTTGCACTACCTGTTTGTATATTAGTTGGCTATATATTTAGTTATTTACATAATTTCATATAAATTTTAACTCCCACATCGAGATAGAGCAATAAATAGTATTAAATACACACACTATAAAATGAGAGTGCAAGAACCTTGAAAGTTTTTCCTGCACTTGGGGCAATGACACAGCGAGTGAGGTAATAACCGAGGCGTGTCAATTGCTGGTTGATAACTATTTCCAAACCCCCTACCTGTCCTAGGCTTGCCCTAGGACTCGGAGAATTTCTGGAAGGGCTCCCTTTGGGGTAAAGCCCTGCAATTCTCAGTTAATCATTTATGTGATAATTTGGCCAATATTGGCAGTAAGAGTTTTAATTCAAAATCCAATTGTAGAGATAAACAGTCTATTAATAGCGATTTGCTGCTGTAATTCCTCATTAGTGATCAAGAAAATTGTAGTTACAAACATTAAAGCTTAATTAAAGGATGGGATCTGGAATTCCAAAACCAATGCTCTCATGTTGTAAAATATGGTTAATGATATAAAAAGATGAATGGAAATCGATCAACATAATTTTATTGAAAATCATAACGAACTATATATACATGAAAATGCAATTTCAAAACAAATTAATCTTCTCATATTTGATGTCAAATAATATTGTAAAAATTCTAACTTATCTAGCTATTATTTGAATGCGTTGATTAATCTCAAACCGGATAAACACATCAAGACATCAATCGAGCAGTGTTATACGTAAAAATTTGTACTGATTTATTACATTGTTATTGTGAGCCGACCCCCGATCCCCCCGGCCGCACGGTAAGCTTTAATGCTCTTCGGCGTGGGGCGGAGAAATAACGAGTGCTGTGAAGCGTGCTAAGGGATATTCCTTATTTTAGCGTAATGAAAACGATAATGGAAAATGATGTTAATGTTGAAATTTAGTCAGATTTATGTGTTAAGGGATACGAGACTTAGAATCCCGTATTTTAAGATAGAGTCGCCACCCGGTTAAACTCCAACAGGAATTTGGGTACAATATTCCCAACAGGTGGTTGGACCGTACCTTAAAACAGAGATTCTAGGTACGGATGATGTTGCTTACTTTTCAATTTTTAAATCAAGCCGATTATGTTTTAATAAACGTGACCTTATTTTTATGCGATTTGATCCGATTATTATTTAGTGTTTTCGGTTTATATGTCATACATCACACGGAAAGCGATAAATAAACAAAGCAAGAAAATAAAATTATTACAAGGCTTTGCAAATACCTATACATTTTTCTAATGCAAGAAAATAAATAAAGCGATAAATAAATAAACGGGCGAAACTGGGTTTTAATCGAGCTTACCGACTCGGACCTGGCTCCAAACGAGGCAAAAGGTATACGGGAATAATCATAAATAAGGCATAAATAAATAAATACAGTAAATAAACACATAGCATGAAGAAAACGTATTTTTTGGATTTTTCGGGACAAAAACACAATTTTTGGGCATTAATTAATTATCTAAGCAACCTAAAAAGGTGAAATAAATTAACTAAATATCCTAAAATAAGATTTAATATGTTCAGAATATTTTTAGTTGGTGGAAAATAATTTATTTAGATTTATTTAGCAAAAACACTATTTTTAAGCTATTAAAATGCATATTAAAACAAATAAAAAAAATCTAAAAACAGAATAAAATAAATAAAAATAATTTTCAGATCAGTTATAATTTTTAGGAAATTTTTCGGGTTGAAATCGGGTAAAAAATGCAAGAACAAGGCGAAAAAGGGCTAAAAATAGCTTTTGGCGACAAAGAGCTTTGGTGACAACCTTAACCGCCACTGCTATAGCCTTGGCCGCTATAGTGGCAGCGGTGAAGGCTATAGTGGCGGCGGTCAAGGCTGTCACTATAGCCTTTCCCGCGCCAAACCATTTTTAGGGGGGAAACCAGTGTTTTTGCATCCAGAAACTCGAAATCATTAAAGTTTTAAGTCGTAATCAACTATATTTCAATAGATCTAGACTTAAAACACTCAAGTAATGTTGATTTTATGGATTTGGTTAGAAAATACCCAAAAATTGTAACAAATAATGGGACATTTATAGGGGTGGAGTTCACCTCCATAGCTATAGCCTTCACCGCTACAACAGTAGCGGCCAAGGCTATAGGGGTAGAGGTGAAGGCTATTCCTATAGAGGTCGGGTTATTTTCCGACGGTTTTTCAAGAACACCAAGAAAAAAACCAATAAACAACACCAAAGGCAGCAAGAACAGCAATAAAAGACAATGAATGAAATAAAAGATCAAGGGAACTCAGTTTTGTTACCTCTAGGTCGTGAATCTAACTCGGGAGACTCGAATCGGACGTTTGGCAAGCTTTTAATGATTTTCTGACTGAATGGCGACGAAAATAGTGACAGATTGTTTGGGTGGTATTTGGGGAAAAGTCTCTAAAACCCTATTTAATCCGTTTTAACCTATGATTTCTAACTGATTTTAGTGTTTAAGCTACGAGATCAAGCCTAAGAACAACTAAGAATCAAGATTAGATAGGATTAAATCCGGATTCTAGCTTTTCTTAAGCTTTCTCTCTCTAGTTCTTCCTTTTCTCTCTCTTATTCTTCCTTTTGTCTCTCTCTCTTGTTCTTCCTTTTGTTTCTCTAAAATGATTTCTAAATCCTAAGATCTAGAGAAAATTCCCCCCTCTCTCTCTTGAATTGGTTTGAATACCCTCACATATAAAAATCCACCAACTTAGATAAATTTTTGGGAAAAATACGTGGCCAAATAGCGAGAGGAGAGAGAAACGAAGTGGCACGGCCTGAAACATGCCGTACCAAGCCCAACGCCGCCATCATAGCGGTGACCGCCATAAGGGCAGCGGTCACCGCCGTGACAGCAGCCTCCACCGCCACAACACTGGTGGTGGCCATAACGGGGGCGTTCTCCTCCACAAAGGGTGGCCATAACCGCCACCAAGGTGGCGGCCACCGTTGCAGGAGGGTAGGCTGCCATCGCCGCTGCCGGCGGTGGTGGCAGCCAAAAGGGGCTAGAGGGCTAGGGTTTAGGTAAACTAGGTTTAGGGTTAGTTAATTAGGGTTTAGGTTGATTAATTAGGGTTTTAGGTAATTAATTAGGGTTTTATAGGGTTTTGACTTCCAACGCCTATATCTTTCACTGAAAGAGTTCGGATCTGATAGAAAATCGTGAAACAAATTACTGCGCTCCAGCAAAAGGAAACGGCTAATTCTAAATGCTTGCGAATGATATTTAAGTGCCGCCGAAGGTTTGAAATCATAAAAAAAAGTACTTGCCAAATGTGATTCAGCCTTCCAAGAATAGAACAACTAGACCGTACGAGGTCAGAGCAATAAGTCATCATCGTTCTAAGGGTCACCGAAAAGCCCGTGCTTACAGGCTGCCCCTCGGGAGATAACGACTTGGCGGGCCAAATGTGATCTCGTGAAAGAGCAAGGGATAGAGGGTTATACCTGAGGCGTGGATTCTTGAACTACTTGTCTACTGGGGTTGCCATCAATAGACTTATCAAGAACGAGATTCTGACTTAGACGTTTTGATTCAGTATACCTGCTAAGAGAGACTTGAGGCTTGCCAAGCGCGAGCTTGGGCTTTTGATGGATTGCCAAGCACGGGCTTGGGCTTTTGACGGATTGCCAAGCACGAGCTTGGGCTTTTAAGGGATTGCCAAGCGTGAGCTTGGGCTTTTGAGGTTTTGCCAAGCATGGGCTTATGCCTTTTAGGGTTTGCCAAGCATGGCCTTGGCCTTTTGAGCCTTTGCCAAGCATGGGCTTGGGCTTTTGGATCGCCAAGCATGAGCTTGGGCTTTTAAGGCTTTACCAAGCATGGGCTTGGGCTTTTTAGGGTTTGCCAAGCATGAGCTTGGGATTTTTAGGGTTTTACCAAGCATAGGCTTGAGCTTTTGTGGTTTGTCAAGCATGAGCTTGGGCTTTTTAGGGTTTTCCCAACCATAGGCTTAGGCTTTTTAGGGTTTTGCCAAGCCTGGGCTTGGGCTTTTGAGGTTTTGGATTCTCAGATTAGTAGTTTGCATTAAGGTGCCCCTGGAGATTCGGGAGGTTACGGTGAGATGCCCCGAAAGGATCGCCACACAGCTTACCTGTCAAGGTAGTGTTGAAGCATTAGTAAGCCATATAATTGCATTTTTATTGTTTAATTGATTTTGTGTAATAAAATTTTTTGCCTATTCAATTAAGCAATAAAAATGGAAGATGAAATATATAAATTGAGTTTAGGGATATCCGGGGTTCGGAAAGAAATAACCGATCGGAGAACTTTGCCCCTTACAAAAAGGAATATTCCAGAGAATATTCCAGAGAATATTCCATGCAATAAAAGACAAAAAGGAATATATTCCTTTTCCTTTCTATCTTTTACTTCCTTCTTTTCTTTCCTTTTTCTTTTCATTCTTGCACTTCTCCATTTCCATTCCCTTCCTTTTGCATTCTTTTCTTTCCCTTTCTATACAACCCGAACGGGCTCAGTTTCTTTGAGTTATCGAGCCAAAATGATCAAGAAGGGATCCGGTGGGATTGACCATAGCTCCTTGCGCGTGACTAGCCACAATTTACAAGCTCTTTCGGTTGCCCAAGCGTATGGACTTTACCGAGAAGACAAGTATTTAGGGTATACTCCTCACTCACAACCCTGGACGTACACTGATTTGAGTGGGCACGCCTCGACTCTTCAGGTAATGCCCCAAAACTCGATCAAAATTTCAAATTTAGCACTTTATGCCTATGGCCTAACTTTGAAATCTTTGGCTTTTAGGCTTGGATTTTCGATGAAATTATTGATAAAAAAGGTTTAGAACTATTTTAGGATTGTTTAGGGATTGATTTGGACCGAGATTCAGGTGAAATTTTGGATTTTAGGGAGAAGGGACGCTGGGGGACGGCTTGAGGCCGCCGCTGCCGCCACCGCTATAGAGGCAGCGGTCATTGCTGCCGCTATAGCGGTGGACGCTATTATGGCAACGGTGAAAGCTGCCGTGATAGCGACGGAGGCGGCGGTGGTGAAGCCGTCGCCGGCGAGCCCAAAAGAAGGTAGGCGGAGCCTAAGCCGCCCCTATAGCGGTGAAGGCCGCTGGTACAATAGCGGAGGCAGCGGCAGCTGCTGCAGTGGAGCAGTCGCCGGCAAGCCCGGAAGAAAAAAGGGAGGGGGGGGGGCTATCGAAGCTGATTTTTGCCCTGAATATGATTTTGATGTCAAAAATTTAGTTCCGAGGTGGTCTAGAGGCTGAAAATTGGCTTTCTTTGCTTAATTTGCATAATTAACTTCCATTTTGCCCCTTTTTTTGGTGCTAATTCTTGACATTTAAAATTTTACAGACTCATCACTACAAGATGATGGGGTCTATAAGCCGGTGTGCCAAGTGGTGGGTTAAGATAAAGCTAAGGTGCGAGCAACCCAAGACTTTTGTTTGATCGAGGCTATTACGGATACGGGCTTGGTGCCATTACTTGAGGCTTTGCCAACGGGGCATAAGTCGATGAGCCAGACCGTCATGGCATGCTTGGTTGAGAGGTAGAGTGAGACCACCCATACATTTCATTTATCGACCGAGGAGCTAACCATCACCCTTCTGATGTAGCAGCGATGACATGGTTTCGATGGAGAGGTCGAGTTATTCATTTTGACTTATATCTTGATCGCTTCTATAACCGGTCGGCTTCTCGAGCTCAAGTAGAGGCGCTTCTCGGGGTCTCTCCTCTAAGGAAAGAGAGGCTCAAGTATGTCACACTTGAGGCATATTAGACCTAGGAGACTGATATTAGTGGCGATCGGCTGATTCAGTATTTGCGGTCCTTTGTCATTACGTTGCTCACTACCCTATTCTTTCCCACTTCTTCGAGCATGGTTACCATGGGCTTACTTAGCACTCTTGAGGATATGACCACTTTTTGGGAGTGGAATTGGCCTCGGGCTATACTTGGGCAGATGTATTTTTCCCTTGACTGCTCGGCTCGCGGAGACAATGGCGAGTTTAAGGCCGGGGCCTTTTAGATTCAGGTTAGGAATTCCACCCACTGGAAAATCTGAAATAATTACGCTGGCTGTGAACTGACTTTATCATTCTTTTTTACAGGGATGGGCGTACGCCTATAGAGTTTTCTCGCCGCCTGGGTTGGACGGTCAGCCCCCGGATGGTTCCCACTATATAGCCAGATGGATGGTAGGGTGGAAGGATAAGGACACCTATAGGCATGCCTGGTACAGGGATTATCTGAGGCAGCTTCGCTGACACTGGGTAATAAGATCTATTCTTGCACATTTAATTTAAGCATTTAGTCCGAAACTGTATGGACAAAAGGAGAGATACTTACAATGATTTGTTGTTATTTTTCAGCTCATCGCGGAGCCATGGAGGAGCCTGCCATACTATGAACACATTAGAGCGATCCGGGGAGGAGCTGGTGTCCAACGCCGTGTAAATGGCTGCCGCTTCATGCTAGAGTGCCCCCAGAGCCTGGAGTGGTACTTTGGGGAGCGCATCTGGAGGTGGAGGACCAGCGCTACCCTACGAAGGAGAGTCCTGCCCCTTATGCCAGCGGGTATATTCTGGCCCCACCTTATGCCCGCAAGAGATCAGGCGAGATATATGGACGGTGACCAGGAGAGAGTGTCCTCACTTGGACTAGACTATGATGCTCACCTTGATCAGCTTATTCCTGCCTGTCGGAGAATGACCCTAGCCGACAAGCATGAGGATTTTGGAGACGATGACATGGTGATCGAGGGTAGCGATGGGTATGGCGGGGATGATGATGATGATGACGAGCCCCCCTTGGATGACGAGGGTGGTGGCATAGCCATGGATTAGGATGGTGTGCCTTTCGATGCTGAGGATCTCACCAGTCTCGGAGTTTTCTTGCCCCGACAGAAGAAGGTATAACTTAACTACCGAGGATGCATTTTGACTTTTTATTGTCTCTCTGCTTGACTGATATTTGACTTACTCTTTTTTAGGTTTCCAGTAAGAAGAGGAAAGGGACCAGCGGCGCCAGCTGTAGTGGCCAGGGGGACACTTCACAGGGGCCACAGCTCCAGCTCGAGATGGCTTCCATGGAAATACCTCACGCTAGAGGGATTCCAGCCTACGAATTTGTCCAGAGGGTCCTGGGGTTTGCCATGGAGCAAGAGCTATGGGTTTTGAGCTGGCCAGGGGTGTGCGAGGTCAAGCGCATCAAGGAGACTACCGTACCTATTCTCTTCACTCCTCCCCGATACCACATATGTAAGCACTTTTTTGATTATGATATACTGCTGTTTGGCCATGGTGATCGGTCTGATTTTATCTTTGACTTACAGGTGCTTGCCTTTGAGGCCGAACGCATAGCCTAAGGATATTTTTCAAATAGGGATATAGTCTAGCCCAAGATTCCATTTCCGGGGTAATTGATTTCTTTTATCATTTTCTGTAAGAAATAAATACGATAACATATATAAATATTATGAATGTATGAATGATGCATGATTTATCAGAGCTGATCATTTTTACAGTTGCTGATGCGCAGGCTTTTATCGCTATAGAGCAAGACAGGGTTTAGGCTAGCGAAGAGGGATGCGTGCTCACTGAGCGGCAGCTGGCGGAGTATCAGGGCCAGATGGTAGAATATCAGGGCCAGATGGCATATGAGAGACCTCAATATATGGAGGAGAGGGCATCGCATGCTCGGGATATGGCGAGGATCAATGACCAAGTTCATAGGCTATGGATTCAGAGGGACAATCTCGAGGCCCAGCTCAGGGGGCAAGGTCGAGGTGCAGTTGCAGATATGGGAGGAGATGGCCGGGGTTTCATGGCTGATGCGAGGCAATCCCGATCCTTGGGACATACTCACGGTGCTACAAGGACGAGGAAGATATCTTTCACGTGGTCTGTAGCTCCTCCTGAGTTTCCATCTAAGCCTTCATCATCTCGTACTCTTGCGGGGGACATTACAAAGGCTGAGTAGAGCGAGGATGACGACGGGACAGGATACATCTAATTGGATTATGACGGGGAGGATTGACGGATGCTAGACTGATACACTTGTGCACTCTCTCGCTACCCATCAGATACCTTATCTTTTCTTTTCTTGTTATATTTTAGCGTTCACCTGAGACATTAGGGATTTGATACTTTGGTTGATTTATTTGGTTTGGCTGGTGAGATTGCTTTCTTGCATTGATTACTTTGGCTGCTTTATTTACTCGCTAGATGGATGCTAGGCGCGATAGATATTTGACCAGGGAAAAGAATGCACGAAAGTGCCTCACGGTATAGGCGAAACGAGAATGCCCCTAGCAGAAGATTATCATTTTCCTACACACCCTCTTGCTTGCATAAATGATTATCGACTTGAGAGAATTAGAGACATGTGGGAGCAGGAAGCAAATTTTAAGGTTCAGGATGACAAATGGCTGAATGCTATCACTACCAATGAATTCTACCAAGGATGGTTTCGGAAGATTCGGATACTGTGGAATCAAGATGCTCGATTGCGGTCAAGAATTGGGCGGACATGGTCAGAGGATAAATCTGAGTCCTTCAAATCTATTAGACTGGCGAACATATTCATGCTTTCTGATGTTGATGATAATGATGCAGATATCTTGATGTGATCAATGGCAGTCGGCAATCTTTGATCTAATTGTCTTAATTTTTGCATAAACCCAGTCATTGTGTTGGGCCTATCAGACTTGTTCATTTTGCTTTTATGTCCTAACTTTTGCCTGGACCGCCCTTTTCGGGTTTTCAATCCAGCGAACTTTCCCGGCTTTTGCATAGACCTCGATTCTTTTTAGTCTATCAGGATTTTTCCCTTTTATCTTTGCTTTTGCTTCTTTTGAGGAATTGTGTTGACTTTATAGAACCCTACATTCGACTTTCTTGCAACCTTTTGCCTTTAGGGCCCAATAAATTCATTCAAGCTCAAACATAAAGAATTCAGTAAAAGTGACATTTCCGTTAAATGAAGTAAGTTTGAGTATATGATGTTGATAACCATTTCTATTGACCCAAACTCTGGTGTTAACTAGCCTATGAAGGTTTTCTAGCCAACATACACTCGTGGCTCACTTTACCCTAATTTTTGCCTAGGCCGCCCTTCTTGGGTTTTTAGCCTAGCGGGTCATTTTGCACCCTAACTTTTTCCTGACCGGTTTACGGAATACCAATCAGCGGGATACACCCTAATTTTTGCCCGAGCAGTAGGGGACCACTCATCGGGTGATTGATATATGCTTTTTATATGCCGCTTTTCTAGATTTGATTCTTTTGGTTAGCTACGATAATGCTTCAACCTGATTTGATTGATAGGGTTTACGAACTCATTACCATTGATAATCATGCCCCTTGGATCGAGCATATTCCTGAACACACGAAGTCCTGCCTAATCTGGTTGGAACTTCCCCCTTGCTATGTTCTTTTGATATATCTAAAAACTATTTAAGCTACTTAGGCTGTGCCTTAGTCCATAGGGGTCTCTTTGACGTTGGGTTCAATACGACTCTCGATTTCAGTTATCCCACTAGCTCGTGGGCAGTGCGGTGAAGATCAGCGGGGCTCAGACCTAAATTTTCGATCGATCAGGGGGTGCCCCTTGGGATTGGAACCCCAATAATTGGGATGATGGAATGGGGTAGGCTACACTGAGCAAGAAAGCGTTTCTCAAGGAACTTGGCCATCTTCTCGATGATGATGTCGGTGAAAAAGGTCGACTTCCCCCTTGGCTGATGAGGGTTGAATCTTACCGATCATGTGCATCCCCCTTGTCGAGAATGGCCAAGGAGGAGAGAAATAGGGAAGGTGTAGAGAGGTGGAAGAGATAGGGTATTAGGAAAAGGCAATATTGCATGGGGGTGGGAAATATGAGAATGGGTGGGCGAAGAAAAGATAAGCCACAGTTCTGCCAAAGATGATCCAAATCGGCTGACACTTCTTCAATAGCTTGAAAATTGGTTTGCATATAGTCACGAGGATGGCAATGGACCGATTGACATATTGGATCTATCCTAGGAAGGACTAAGCTTCTTTTGCTATTTCAAGCATAGAGATGAGATGCTCGGGAATCCGATGACAAACCCTAGGTGCCTAGGAGGACTAGGTGAAAGCATTATCATGATCTTTAAGCACTCATTATCTCTTATTTTCTTTCAAAGGTTAGGTCATTAGAAAATGGTTACCATTTTAGATTATCATCTGTACTCAAACTCATTTCAGTTAAAGAAACATCATGAATATGAAACCATTATGCTTGTAAAGAAATGAATGCGTGGACCCATCGGGGGAAACATCAAACAGATAAGCAAAAATATAGAGTCTTTCATTAAATTAAAGTGCCTCAAAGGTAAAATTGTTCACATCTAGATGCTATAAAAAAAGAGAATTACATAATAGATAGATAGGCAGCCTCCACAGGTGGAGGGTCTTGAGTTGCGGTGCTGGTAGATTAAGCACCCTCGGTGGTTTCATTGGCATGTCGCCCAGGTTGAAATTCGATACTTCCATGCGCTCGGCTGATGACTTGTCTCCTTCATTCACTGGAGACCTTGCGGGATTCTTGCCTTTGAAAAGATAGCTCTAATGATATCTTATGGACCCCTAACTCCCTTTGGTGAGCTAAAAAGTGGAGGTGAATCCTAACGATTAAATGCTTTTTTGGGCTCAACTATCTTTCCTTCCCTCACTAAATAGTAGATATCTTGAATCAACCTCTGACATTCATCAGTGCAATGGCCTCTTTTAACATGATATGCACAAAAGTTATGCTTCTCCTCCTCCTGAGGGGGCCTATGCTCGCGAAGGGTTCTGAGGAGGCCGCGCTTCCTTAAGGTGGCTAAGATTACACAGAGGGGTAATTTCTATGGATTTGTAACATTCTCTGGGTTATCCTTGAGAGCTACTACATCTGGTGCCTGAGCAATCATCCAATCCTGAGGGGACGATCTGAGATTCAACTTACTGGCTCGCGAAAGCTTCTTCTTTACTTCGACCCACGATGGGACAACACGAGGTCCTTCACACTTTTTGAGCTTTTCTTTTTGACTCTCTTCGGAATTAAAGAGTAGGAACTTATGCAGTAGAGCCTCCATTTCGGGCATCATGCCGGGGATTGAACTACCTGGACGCTGGATGAGTAGGGGGATCCAAATTGGAATGGAGAAGCAATAGATGAGGGCTCGACTAGAGATTTAACTTGCAGATTGGTTGTGAGCGGACGACAGTTCGAGCGGCTGCGGCGCGGGGCCGGGCCCTGTCGGGCGAGCCCGCTTTTCGTGCGTCGGGGAGATGAGTGTGATGTGGTTGAAAAGAAAATGATTTTGTGTATTGTAATGCTTAAAAGATACGAGATCGAAACCCCGTACTTAGAATAGAGTCGCCACCCGGTTCAGCTCAACTGGGAAATTTTCGGTACGATTTTCCCACCGGGTGGTTGGACCATACCTTAAGTAGAGATTCCGAGTTCGGATGATGTTATGTACTTTTCATTAGGCCAAGTTAGGATACTTCATTCTTTCTTAATCGGTTTAATCCACCCTATTTATTCGTATCTTCAGTTATTTTGTGGTTTTCACGTTTATCAAGCAATTGAAGCGATAAATAAAACATTTACAAATGTAAGGAAAAATAAGTGCGGAAAATAGAATTATTACAAGATTTTCCAGTCCTGTACATTTTCTACGTAACAAATGTAATACCCGGATGTCCGATATACATCTACCTGCAGAGGATAGTTGACACAGATATGGCATATTTTATTTATAACATCATAAAGCCCGATTGGATGGCTAAAACGAGATTTGAATGGCGTTTGCGGGGAAATTCCATTTTTATCCAAATTTTAGATTCGGTCGTTGCTTTAATCAGATTACAAGCGAATATACCGCTCATCGAGGGGCGGGTCTGTTTTCAGGAGGTTTTGAACCTCCATCGTTGCACTATAGGTCCTACCTTCAGAAAATAAATTAATTGGGAAACAAACGAAGGCAATACTGCTGTTTAGAAAGCCATGCCGCCGTCGGGCATCTGATGCCGCCGATGACATAGGTGATGTCGCTGGCGGCATGAATGATGCCGCCGGCGACATCGATTATGTCATGGGCGACATCAGCACGCAGACAGGCACAGGGCTTTCTAAGTACCGTAAAAAAAAGGTTTCCGTGAGAAAACGAGATCTCCGGGGAATGCGACGCTAACGGCCGTATCCACGATGTCTCTCGCGACATGGGTGATACAGTCGGCAACATCACCTGTCTCCGGCGACTTCAATTTCTCGCAGCAGCAGCGGTTTGCAGTTAAAATAACCGAAAACTTAAAGCAAATACAAATCAACAAAAAAAATAGTGCAAAACAATAATAATAAAGCCGAAGAGCTATGAGACTCAGGATTTTCACCTCGGGGTAGTGAATCCAACTCTTCGTGAACTGAACAATAACGCCTCCGGGGAGCTTGGAACGATAATTTGATTGTTAATTTAAAGGTTTTAGGTCTCTAAATTCTATTCAATTGATTTAACCCAAAGACCCACCGATTTAAGCTCACAATCAGAGAGTTCGAAGAAGAAAAAACCGGAAAAAGTGGATTAGAATCCTTTTTCCTGCCTTTTCTAGTTCTTATCTCACTAAAATCTACTCTCGATTTCAGCTCTTAATTGCCCAATTTAGCTCCTTCTTATAATTTCAGTCCCCCCCCTTTAAATGCAGTTTTTGGGTGCCTTTTATAGGCAAATTGGGGTATTTTTCGAGACCTTTTTAACTTATTCCGCCGAAAGTGGCCGACATGCTGTCTGTGGAGAACCCATTTTCATGCCATATCGCCGGCGACATGATGATGTCGCCGGCGGTATGGTTCATGCCGCCGGCGGTATAATGATGCCGCCGGCGGCATGAATGATGCCGGTGGCGACATCATTCTCCAGCATACCGACAAACAACGGGTTAAAAAGCCTAAAAAGTCGGGAAAAGTGGTTTATTAGTGGAAAAAGGCATCTTTATGGCTCTTAACAATATTTTAATGGACATTATTTAATTTAGGTGTAAGTCATCGGTTCAAGCTCCTACCGAACGCGTTATCGGCCACGCCGAACTGGATTCTACCAATTATAAAATTCACAAGGAATATTATTTTGGTAATAAAAATTCTGAAGAGAACTTTTATTTTGAGGTATTGAAATCGGGTACACGTCATCATCGTCTCGCGAGAGGGACTGCAAAATCCTGTGCTCAACTATCTTTCCTTCCCTCACTAAATAGTAGATATCTTGAATCAACCTCTGACATTCATCAGTGCAGTGGCCTCTTTTAACATGATATGCACAAAAGTTATGCTTCTCCTCCTCCTGAGGGGGCCTATGCTCGCGAAGGGTTCTGAGGAGGCCGTGCTTCCTTAAGGTGGCTAAGATTACACAGAGGGGTAATTTCTATGGATTTGTAACATTCTCTGGGTTATCCTTGAGAGCTACTACAACTGGTGCCTGAGCAATCATCCAATCCTGAGGGGACGATCTGAGATTCAACTTACTGGCTCGCGAAAGCTTCTTCTTTACTTCGACCCACGATGGGACAACACGAGGTCCTTCACACTTTTTGAGCTTTTCTTTTTAACTCTCTTCGAAATTAAAGAGTAGGAACTTATGCAGCAGAGCCTCCATTTCGGGCATCATGTCGGGGATTGAACTACCTGGACGCTGGATGAGTAGGGGGATCCAAATTGGAATGGAGAAGCAATAGATGAGGGCTCGACTAGAGATTTAACTTGCAGATTGGTATTGAAAGGGTTCTGCGGGTTAGCAGTCCCCCTCGAAGCAATAATAAATTAAGGAGGAGCAGGAAGAGAGGACTTTAGCGGCATTTGAGGTTGGGCTAAATTCTGATCCAGTTGGAACAAATTGGATCAGGGCTGGACAGGAGAAATTGACCGAGCGGGATGGAACTAATCTGAGGTTATTGGGGTTAGCGGAAGCTGGCTTATACTGGTGCAAAAACTTGGCTTAGAGGTATGGTCTGGAACTTGGGTTTGATAAGTAAGTACGAGCGATTGAGATTGTATGATATCCCGACCAAACTGAAATGGGATCGACAGAGGTTAAGTAGGCTGCTGCACATACTAAATCGGTTGAATTGGTTGAACAAAAGACTGAGCCCAGAATGGCAGAACCTGAACTGACCCACTTTAAGCGGTCTCTGGTAGTCCCCGAGCTTGAATACCAATCATTGGAATCCTTTGGACACTTCTTTTCTCTTCCAAAACTGCGCGGACCAAATCTTGGATCTGCCCCTGAATTGCATCTCGGAATTGATTGATTAGAGAAATGCGGACAAAGTATTGCCAATCTTGGAACTCAAAGGAGACTGACCCTGATCAGGCGAGAGGAAAGGAGGAGAAGAAGAACCCTAGGATGGAACCCTATCCACCGGCGATAGATTAGACATAGCAGAAATAAATAGATTTCAGAATTGAGCTTGATACTGATTTCAGGCCTATAAAATAGTGAACTAGATAGTGATCGAATCTGACTGGAGCGATGCCTTAGTCTAACTGAGAAATCGAAAGATGATCAGCCAGAATTGAACCATGAATGAGATGGATGATAACACAAATATTTGAGTGATGAATGCAATATACACAGGTGGTTTAGAGAGGTAGGGAGCGAAGAGCTTATGATGCGAAGCTTAACCCCAAAATACGTGAGATGTCAAATTCCTCACTCTGCCTAGCGAACTAGGTATGGATGTCGGGATTCAAATGATCTCATGCATTTTATTAAATTCCCCCTTCAAGCGAGGGGAGAGTAGGGGTAAGCGAAAACCAAAAATAAAGATCGGCCACCGGCGGCCTATACATGAGGTGCGTATGCATTAGCACAACACAAGTAGCACACGAAAGCAAATAAACCTCTTCCAACCTTATCACTCCCGCATAACGCTAATTTGTAGTCTGGGGGTAACTCTAGCGCCAGGAAACGGTAAGAGAGCATGCGACCTAAATCTAGATTATTTTGGTGAGCCTAAAGGGAATTTGCTATTGCTAGTTTTATCGTGGTTAATAGTCTCAAACTACTGGTGTTGTGAACGACACTGTAGAAGGGTCTCGTTTATCATGATTTCGTGTAACTCAACTACTCTTCAAATGAGTGCGACCGCGGGAATTACATGTTGGTTGAAATGAGAGTTCCACCCAGAAATATCCCCAATTCTTAGCGGGCATGAGGTATACAAGTGAGCTTCACGGGGGGGATAAAATGGCACCTTATAACTTAGAATCTAACTAAAGCTGTTGATCAAAAGGCATAAGAAATAAAGCGTTGATTTAAAAATGATTTAGGCATATCATCAAAATCCTTTAACCAAAGTTTGAAAATGGAAGCAATTTTCAAGTTTTAAGTTAAAGGAAAATTCCCAGCAGAGTCGCCACTGTGAGCTGACGACCCCCGATCCCCCCGCCCGCAGGGTAAGCTTTAATGCTCTTCGGCGTGGGGCGGAGAAACAACGAGTGTTGTGAAGCGTGCTAAGGGATATTCCTTATTTTAGCGTGATGAAAAAGATAATGGAAAATGATGTTATTGTTGAAATTTAGTCCGATTTATGTGTTAAGGGATACGAGATTTAGAATCCCGTATTTTAAGATAGAGTCGCCACCCGATTAAGCTCCACCGAGAATTTGGGTACGATATCCCTACTAGGTGGTTGGACCATACCTTAAAACAGAGATTCTAGGTTCGGATGATGTTGCTTACTTTTTAATTTTTAAATCAAGCTGATTATGTTTTAATGAACGTGACCTTATTTCTTATGCGATTTGATCCGATTATTGTTTGGTGTTTTCGGTTTATATGCCATACATCACACGGAAAGCGATAAATAAATAAAGCAAGAAAACAAAATTATTGTAAGGCTTTACAAATACATATACATTTTTCTAATGCAAGAAAATAAATAAAGCGATAAATAAATAAATGGTCGAAACTGGGTTTTAATCGAGCTTACCGACTCGGACCCTGCTCCAAACGAGGCAAAAGGAATACGGGAATAATCATAAATAAGGCATAAATAAATAAATACGGAAAATAAACATATAGCACGAAGAAAACATATTTTTTGGATTTTTGGGGATAAAAACACAATTTTCGGGCATTAATTAATTATTTAAGCAACCTAAAAAGGTGAAATAAAATAACTAAATATCCTAAAATAAGATTTAATATGTTCAGAATATTTTTGGTATTTTTAGTTGGTGGAAAACAATTTATTTAGATTTATTTAGCAAAAATACTATTTTTAAGCCATTAAAATGCATATTAAATCAAATAAAAAAAATCTAAAAACAGAATAAAATAAATAAAAACAATTTTTAGATCAGTTATAATTTTTAGGAAATTTTTTGGATTGAAATCAGGGTCAAAAACGCAAGAACAAGGCGAAAAAGGGCTAAAAACAGCTTTTGGCGACAAAGAGCTTTGGTAACAACCTTAACCGCCACTGCTATAGCCTTGGCCGCTATAGTGGCAGCGGTGAAGGCTATAGCGGCGGCCGCCAAGGCTGTCACTATAGCCTTTGCCGCGCCAAACCATTTTTAGGGGAGAAACCGGTGTTTTTGCATCCATAAACTCGAAATCATTGAAGTTTTAAGTCGTAATCAACTATATTTCAATAGACCTCGACTTAAAACACTCAAGTAATATTGATTTTATGGATTTGAGTAAGAAAACACCCAAAAATTGTAAGAAGTAACGGGACCTCTATAGGGGTGGAGTTCACCTCCATAGCTATAGCCTTCACCGCTACAACAGTAGCGGCCAAGGATATAGGGGTAGAGGTGAAGGCTTTTCCTATAGAGGTCGGGTTATTTTCTGACGGTTTTCCAAGAACACCAAGAAAAAACTAATAAACAACACCAAAGGCAGCAAGAACAGCAACAAAAGACAATGAATGAAATAAAAGATCAAGGGAACTCAATTTTGTTACCTCTAGGCCGTGAATCTAACTTAGGAGACTCGAATCGGACGTTTGGCAAGCTTTTGATGATTTTCCGACTGAATGGCGATGAAAATAGCGACGAAAATAGCGACAGATTGTTTGGGTGGTATTTGGGGAAAAGTCTCTAAAACCCTATTTAATCCATTTTAACCTATGATTTCTAACTGATTTTAGTGTTTAAGCTACGAGATCAAGCCTAAGAACAACTAAGAATCAAGATTAGAGAGGATTAAACCCGGATTCTAGCTTTTCTTAAGCTTTCTCTCTCTAGTTCTTCCTTTTCTCTCTCTTGTTCTTCCTTTTTTTTCTCTAAAATGATTTCTAAATCCTAAAATTTGGAGAAAAGTCCCCTCTCTCTCTCTCTTGAATTGGTTTAAATACCCTCACACACAAAAATCCACCGACTTAGGTAAATTTTCGGAAAAAATACGTGGACAAATCGCGAGAGGAGAGAGAAATGAAGTGGCACGACTGAAACAGGCCGTGCCAATCCCAACGCCGTCATCACAGCGGTGACCGCCATAAGGGCAGCGGTCACCGCCGTGACAGCAGCTTCCACCGCCACAACAGTGGTGGTGGCTGCTGCCACAAACGGCGGGGGTGGTCACAATGGGGGTGGCCACCCCGGTGGCGTTCACTGCCACAAAGGGTGGCCGCGAAAGCCACGCGGCGGTGACTGCCACCAAGGTGGCGGCCACTGTTGCCGGAGGGCAGGCTGCCGCCGCCGACCTAGGGGGCTAGGGTTTAGGCAAACTAGGTTTGGGTTTAATTAATTAGGGTTTAGGTTGATTAATTAGGGTTTTTGCTAATTAATTAGGGTTTTTGCAGGGTTTTGGCTTCCAACGCCTATATCTTTCACAACGGTAATCCGATTACGGTGATTCTTGACATTCCGGAAAGCTCGGAGAGTCAAGAATCCAACGGTTTAAACAAGATTTGCTGAAAGTATTCAGATCTTATAGAAAAACGCGAAACAAATTACTGCGCGAGAGCGAAAGGAAATGGCTAATCCTAAATGCATCCGAATGATATTTAAGTGCCGCCGAAGGTTTGAAATCATTAAAAAAGTACTTGCCAAACGTGATTCAACCTTCCAGGAATAGAACAAATAGACCGTACGAGGTCAGAGCAAAAAGTCATCATCGTTCCAAGGATCACCGAAAAGCCCGTGCTCACAGTTATCTCAAATTTGAATGAATTTATGCAACAATGACTCCATTGTCACTAAAATAAAATCTAAGTAATTTTTTCACACAGTTTAAGTCTAGTGGTTCTTAGCAAACAAATTTTAAATTTCATTGACTTTTCATACAATTTACCCAGTCAAACCAGTAGAACATATTCTTAATATTTGGGAAATTATATATCGTGCCGTGTATTTAATACCCTTTTTCAATCCAACGGTTGAACATTTATGAGAATATATTTATATATTTTTTCATCTTAATTAAATGATCTTTCGTGAATGCTCAACCGTTGGATTGGAGAAAAGTATTAAATACCTGGTACCATATATAACAACCCGTAATATTCAGCAATTCTAAAAGTGACTATATATGATCTACTAATAACAAAAGTTTCAAAAATTATGGCCATGTGTTAAGGGCGTCAACATTCAATGTATATTCAGTGTTTATGATGCCAGCAATGATGAAATTGGATAAGCTCCTTTGATTCATTCATCTTGACAATGGAAAATAACAACTTAACAACAATTTCCTATATGTTTGTTTAATTTTTTCAAAAAGAGAAAAACTATTAATAATATAAGAGTCCAGATCCCTCTATTGATCAGAAATGGCAGATGAGTTAGTTCTGTTGGCTGCTGAGTTCACTCGGTTTGGAGAAAGAGTGAAGGTAGCCCTAGCAGAAAAGGGAATCAACTATGAATTAAAACAAGAGGATTTATATAACAAGAGCCCTCTTCTTCTTCAGTTTAACCCAGTTCATCAGCAAGTTCCTGTTTTTATCCATAATGGAAACCCAATTTGTGAATCAATGGTTATTATTCAGTATATTGATGAGGTTTGGAATAATAAAGCTCCACTCTTGCCTTCTGATCCTTACCAAAGAGCTCAAGCCAAGTTCTGGGTTGACTACATTGACAAAACGGTCCGTTCAATTCAGTTCAATTTTAATTTCTCAATTTTTTTGTGAATGTTGTTTAATTATGATGTTGTGAATTGCGGATATGATTTTTCAGATTTACCCGAATTGGAAAATGTTTTGGGCAAGTGAAGGAGATGTGAAAGAAACATATAAAAAGGACTTGATTGAGAGCTTTCAGACACTGGAAAAAGAGCTAGGAGACGGGCCTTATTTTGGAGGGGAAATTTTTGGATATGTTGATGTTGCATTAATCCCATATTATAGCATGTTTTACTCATTTGAAAAACTGGGTAACTTTAGCATGAGGGTTGAGTGTCCTAAGATAATGGAGTGGGCTGCCAGATGTTTGGAAAAGGAGTCTGTGGCTAAGTCTATTGCTGATCCTTACAAGTATTATGAAACCCTTTTGGTGATGATTAAGAATTAAGATGTAAAAAAGCAAACAAAAAAAAAAGAATGTTTTCTGTTTTTTTTTCAGATTGTTTGAGTTAAGTTCGTAAGTAGTCTCTAGCTGGAAGAGAAGTAAGAAGTTAAGGTTAGAGTTGGTGTAATGTTTGTTGGTTACCTCTGCGTCTCTCTTGTGTAAAAATATGGGGAAGTATGGCAATAGTTCTAAAATATCAATACATATACAGCAGTGGCTTTGCAAATTAGTATTGGCTTAATATTTGATAAATAGAGAGCTATCTTTTTTAACTCGAAAATGACATGATAATTTTTTTAATTGTAGCTGTCGTCATTAACAAATATTATGAAATGACACCAGCAATAAGATATAAATCCAAGACTAGAAAACAAAAGAAAGAAATTATTGGGCCAGAATTCACTTAGGCCCAGGGAGAATTAGATTTTATTTCCGAAAATTATAAAAATTATAGGGATTAATAAAATATTTACATAATTATTCTTTATTTTTATAATTAATCGAATGTTCTTTAATACCCTTAATTTATATACTTTTACCTTATATATACCTAAACTATAAAATAAACCTAAATTTATCAAAAGTGAGCTTCCCGAGGCTAATCCAATCTCAATGCAATGAGTGAAAAACAGGCGCCATCACATGTGCAATTTTCTTGTCGACATCACTTTCCATGTAATTATATGAAGTTTAAAATTAAAAAAATTAAAAACTATTTATAAAAAATATATTTAATTTTCTCTCTCCATTCTCTCTCTTCCTTCTTCATACATTCATCTTCCCCAATAATTCTTCATGATTATTATTGCTGGGGGCTTTAGCTAGAGCTTCATCAATTTCTTCCTCAGTCTCAGCAAAATTCCAATTGCAGCTTCGACGAGAGCAATTTCATCCTCGGAAACAAATTAAGAGTAAGAATTACAGAGCCCAACCTTCCATGAGCAGAAAACTCCTTCATAGTGGGAAACTGACCGGAAGTCCAACAACGAACGTGAATTCTCGAATTTCATTACAAAGCTCTTCATTTCCCTTAACATAGCTCATACGCCTAATAAATAAAACACCGAAACCCCAGTTACCAAGAAAAAATCCAGAAAAAAAATAGAAAAACAAACAAACCCAGAAGTCATACAGCTGTAAGGAACAAAAAAACCTGGACATTTTGGTAGAACAGGCACAAATTCGGAAGCTTTTTCGACGAGTATGGGTATGGGTATTGAAATTAGACCTGAAATCTAGTTGCTTTAGCAAAAGGGAACACGAAGGAGATTGATAAAGATTTGTCGCCATAAGAGATTTGTGTTTTTGGTATGAATTTAAGGTTGGAATTTGATAGGTTAAAGAGATGGGATGGTAGAAAGATGAAGAACATGAGTTTAGGGTAGAAGATGAACTTTTAATCATTAAAAAGTGAACATCACGTTATTTTAATATATATTTTTTAATTTTTGAAATTTTTTTATTCAAATTACGATCAGCAACGCGCATGCGAGTCAAACCGTGACACATCATATACCACGTAGGACACATGTAGTATGGAGGCTCACTTTTAATAAGTTTAAGTATATTAGAGGTCCACTTTAAAGTTTGAGTATGCTTAAGGTAGAAGTGCGTAAGTTGATGGGTATTAAAGAGCATTCGGCCTTTATAATTAACCATTTGGTGAGTTTTTAAATTTGTATTTCTTATATTGTAAGCTCCTCTTCATGCCAACCCACAAAACAACAATTCCTTCCTTTTTCTTAATTTTATTACTTTATTTTTTATTTATCTCGCAAACCGTCGATTTTTTCGATATGTCGCTTTAGATTTTTTTTCCGTCTCGTTTTTATCTTCGAAAGTAGATACATGATGATAAATTTTTTTTGAGTTTTTATTTTTGAAGATATGTAAGAGATGATACAAGCATTATACTGACATTATACCAGCATTTTACCAAGCGTGAAAAATCAGCATTATACCAGGTGTGAAAAACTAACATTATATCAGCATTATACTAGTATTTTACCAAGTGTAAAAAAATCAACATTATTTCTGGTGTGAAAAATTAAATTAAACATAAGCATTTATTATATAAAAGAAACCAAACAAAAACCACTTTATACAAGCATTATATAAGGTGTGAAGAACCCAAACATAAACATCTATCTTATGAAAGAAATCAAACAGAAACCACTTTATACCAGCATTTTATAAGGTGTGAAAAATTAAACTAAACATAAGCATCTATTTTATGAAAGAAGACAAACAAAAATCACTTCATACCAGCATTTTATAAGGTATGAAGAACCCAAACATAATTAAGCATCTATTTTATGAAGCTATAAAAAAACCACTTTATACCAACATTTTACAAGGTGTGAAGAACCCAAACATACTTTGATGATATACTTTTTTCAAATTTTTATTTTTGCATATATGTAACAGATGATACAAATATTATACCAGTAAAATACCAGTTTTGGAAAATTGAAACCAAACATAAGCATGTTTTTATGAAAGAAATCATACAAAAACCGGTTTATATTAGCAAAATACCAGCAAAATACTTGGTGTGAATAAATAAACTAATAAACATGCATTTTATGAAAGAAATCAAACAAAAACCACCTCATACCAGTAAAATACCAGTTCCAGAAAATTAAAACCAAATATAAGCATGTTTTTATGAAAGAAATCATATAAAAATCAGTTTTGTAGCGATCCGAAATTTTCAAACTAAATTTTAATTGAGGTATAAAAGTATAAAATAATATGAATATTATGAATTTTTATATTTTAACATTTTTCTTTTATGTCATTGGATAAGAAATAAGAGTTAATTAAGTTAGAGGGATGATTTAAGCATTTAATTATTTGTTCAAGGGCATTATTGGAAATAGGGAATTAAAAAAAATCTATACCTTATAATCCTAATCCTAATCCTAATCCTAATCCTAATCCTAATCCTAATCCTATACGTATCATCCTCTCCTTCTCTCATTCATCTTCAAGTTCTTCATCTCTACCATATTCAAAAATTTCTATAACCTAAAAGCTTCTTATTTCTTCAATTCAACTTCAAATTCTTGTTAGAAATCGATCCTTAAGTCCTCTATCATCATCAATTTCAGTGAATCAAGACTAGAAGAAGAAGATTTCAGTTTTTAGGTTTAGATGAATAGTAACCTGAATTTGAGGTGAGTGATTTTTGATGAAATTAAAGCTTAGTTAGTAGAATTCTTGGTAGATTAAGCATATTTATGGTATTAGAAAGTTTATTTATAAAATATCTTGATAGAATTATTATATGGATATTGTAGAGGAAGCTAATACTAGTAAATGACAAGGGAAAGAGGTGGAAGAGAACTAGAATGAGTTTAGAAAAAAGGTTTGTGTCTTTAATTTCGATTTCTCGGTTTTTCGAAAAATTTCTAGATTTATATCCCTGTTTTGTTTTAATGTTTTCTCTTGTTATATAAATCTGATTTGAATGATTTTTTATTCTATTGATATCTACAGAAACTAAGGAATATATGTTCAGAAGAAACCTTGTTGAATTTCGTTCGTTTTCAATGTGAAATTTTTGTTTAAAATTGAGTCATGAAATCTGTTTTTGAAAAATCTCAGCTTTGTACACTGTTTAGTATTTTGATCATAACTTTGGTTATACAATTTGGATTTCTGTGATTCTGGTGGATTGGAAAAGCTGAGACATGTGGCTAATTATGTTTAGAAGAAATATTTTCAATTTGATAATGTTTAAATTGATAAAAATGCAGGGGAAGTTAGGTCATGAAATCTAGAAATTTATGAGAAATATGAATGTTGATTTTTATTGTGTTTCAATTGAAGTTTGATGTTTTTTTTTCAATAAGGGTTTGAGTCCCTTGATTATGAAGATATGTTGTATTATGTTTCATAGTTTATACTAGAATTTTTAAGATATTAATTTGATTCATTGCCCTTAGTAAACGAGTAGGAAATGAATCCGGGTAGATTGGCGCCTATAAAAGGGGGGTACAGTACTATACAAAAAATTGAAGCTTTGGTTTCGGGCTTCAGCCGATATTCTGATAAAAATATATTGATTTTGAACCTTCGGCTTTGGGCTTGACCTAGATATTAATATTGAAGCTTCGGCTTCGGGCTTTGTGCCGATATTTGGAGCTTCGACTTAGGGCTTAGTGCCGCCCCCGTATCCAATATTGTTATCACTGCTTAGTTTACTTTGGGCAAATGAAGAATAATGTGATATTGTTTAAGTAAATTGAATGACGGATTTATTTATTAAAATGTGTATATTTGAATTTCATATATTTGGTTTTAAAATATGATTTTTTAGCACAAGTAAATGCATTTTGTGTTATAAATCTTTATGAAATCAAAATTACTGTACACCACTAAGCAAATTGCTTAGCGTGTAGTTGTTTTCTACACGTAGGTGGAGATTTGTAGATAGTTTGGATCAAAGTGGTATAGGTGGATCAGCTTGAAGAGCATATAAGGAAAGACTCGAGGCGGATTTGTATTTTAATGTAATATTATAATTTGTAGAATAATGGCATGTACTAGATAGTGTAAGAAGTGTGAATTTTATATTGTTGATATTTCAAGTTATAACTTTTGGTGTGTATTTATGAATGTTAAAGTTTTTGAATTAACATATATAAGTATTGAGAGTGAATTTGTTTAAGTATTAATGTGAAACTTACTGAATTAGTACATAAGATATCGGAGGTTATCGTTACTGTGACACTTCGAATAATGGGGGTGTTACACTTATTGGTATCAGAGAGAGGTTTAGGCGATTCTAGGACTAGTACATATATGCCATTTAGGATATAAATATGTTATATTAGTTGTTTGATCCACTTTGGTCCAATTTTCAGGAATAAGTAATGGCTAGTAGTAGTCACAACCAGAATGAGGAAGAGGATACTGAGAGTACAATCCGTATTAGATAAGGGGATGAACAAAGACATGCACCTCCTTCAGTTCATGGCTTTCCCGAACAACCTACTCCAGTACATGCTGTTTTACTTTAGCATATGGCCACTGAAGTAATTACTCAAGTGTTACAAAACATACCAAGCCCTCAAGTTCATGTAGTACCTCACATTGAAAAAAGAGAGGAGAGAACTCCTTTTGAAAGAATCAAGAAGCTTCCGGCTGATGACTTTAAAGGGGACACAGTGAATCCTGCATTTATAGAAGATTGGCTTGATCATACTAAATGGTGTATGACTAGGCTTCGTTTTTCAAATGAAGAGAGATTAGACTATATGCAAGGTTTACTCAAAGAACAAGCAAAGAGGTGGTGGGATAACATTGTGAGAGAAAGGCGCCCCGAAGAAATCACTTGGGGTATTTTCTTGGAACAATTTGATAAGAAGTATGTTAGCAAATGATTCAAAGATGAGTAGAGGAAATTGTTTTTATCCTTAAGATAGGGGCGAATGACTGTATCAGAATATGAAATTCAATTCCTCAAACTCGAGAGGTATGCTTGTGATATCATTGACAGTGAAGTAATGCGATGTAAGAGATTTGAGGATGGGTTGAATGATGAAATAAGAGTGCATTTACTTTCACAAAAGATTAGGGTGTTCAATGACTTGGTTGATGCTACTGTGGGCATTGAGAAGATCAATTCAGATAGGCAACAAAGAATGGCTAAAAGATCTGGATTTCAAAAGGGGTCGCAGGGTCCAACTAGTTTAGAATCTCTAAATAAGAAACAGAAGGGAACATCAGAACAAACACAATCTCATTTTAGAGGGTTTTTACCGAGACAAACCACTAGCACGGGGTCAGCGGCTAGTGTACCTTCAGGTCAAGGCAGAGGAAATATTCCACAATGTTCTAATTATGGAAGGATACATACAGGGGAATGTTAGGGAAAAGGTAGAGTCTGCTTTAAATGTGGCTCGAGGGAACATTTGATTGTAAATTGTCCTCAAAGAAAGATAAGTACGTCTGCACCTGCCGTAGTTCCTACTCCTACAATGCAAGGTGGAGGAAGAAGGGGAAGAGGAAATGCTAGTGGGGCAAGTGGACATGATGTGGCTCAACAAGCATCGCAGAGTGGTAGACCGGGAGGAATTGCGTGAAGTTATACAATCCGAGGGCCTGAGTCTCGGGAATCTACTGAAGTTATTATCGATAAATTTTTATTCTTTAATCACGATGTTTATACTTTGATAGATCTCGGTTCATCTAGTTCATATATATGTACTGCATTTGCACAAGAGAATGGGTTATATGTAGAAGAATTAGGAGAAAATATTGAAGTGACTAATCCTTTAGGACACAGTGTGATAGTAAACAAAGTGTATATGAATTGCCCTATTATGATTCAACATCAACTTTTCCATGTAAATTTAATTGGGTTACCTTTCCGAGATTACGATATTATCTTGGGAATGGATTGGTTATCGGAACATCGAGCTATGGTAGATTGCAAAAACAAAAGAATGTCACTTTAAGTTTCTGATGGAGAATAAATAGTTATCAAGGGGGAAAGGACAGATTATCTCTGTAACATAATTTCTTTTATGAAGATTAAAAGCCTGGTTAGGAAGGGATGTCAGGCCTACCTAATCTTTGCTCTAGAATCGAAGGAAGTTGAGATAGAATGGCAGAATATTCCCACGGTATGTGATTTTCTCGATGTATTTCCAGAAGAACAACCGGGTTTACCACCAAAAAGAGAGGTAGAATTCGCAATTGATGTATTGTCGGGTACCGCACCAGTATCCAAAGCACCATACAGAATGGCTCCTGCTAAACTGAAAGAGTTAAAGATCCAGTTGCAAGAATTGTTAGACAAAGGATTCATACGTCCTGAGTATATCCCTATGGGGTGCACCAGTGTTGTTTGTTAAGAAGAAAGATGGGTCGCTCCGATTATGTATTGATTACCGGGAGTTGAATAAATTGACAGTGAAGAACAAGTATCCATTGCCAAGGATTGAAGACTTATTTGATCAACTCAAAGGTGTCTAATACTTCTCCAAGATTGATTTGAGATCGGGCTATTATCAAATGAGAGTGAAAGATGATGATATTGCAAAGACGGCTTTCCGAACCAGATATGGGCACTATGAATTTTTAGTGATTCCATTTGGTCTTACTAATGCACCAGCAGCATTTATGGACCTTATGAACCGTGTCTTTTACTTATATTTAGACAGATTTGTAGTGGTTTTCATTGATGACATTTTGGTGTATTCTAAATCATGGAAAGAGCATGATCAACATTTGCGGATAGTCTTCCAAACTTTGAGGAAAAATAAATTATATGCTAAACTTAGCAAATGTGAGTTTTGGCTTGAAAAAGTTTCTTTCTTAGGCTATGTTATTTTTGTAGAAGGTATTAAAGTGGATCATAAAAAGATAAAAGCAGTTGTAGAATGGAAACCACCAAAGAACCCTACGGAAGTCAAAAGTTTCCTTGGCTTAGCAGGGTATTACAGAAGATTTGTAAAGGGATTTTCAATCATTGCTGCCCCGTTGATGAAACTACTTCAAAAGAATGCAAAATTTGAGTGGAATGACAAGTGCCAAGAAAGTTTTAAGAAGTTAAAGGCGATGTTAACAGAAGCACCAATCCTTACCCAACCAGAGCCTGGAAAAGACTTTATAATCTATAGTGATACTTCACATAGTGGTCATGGGTGTGTTTTGATGCAAGAAGGGAAAGTGAGTGCCTATGCTTCCAGGCAATTAAGAATCATGAAAGGAATTATCCTACTCATGATTTGAAAATAGCTGCAATAGTCTTTGCCTTAAAAATTTGACGACACTATCTTTATGGAGAAAAATGTTATATTTATACAGATCACAAAAGCTTGAAATATTTGCCAACACAGAAGGAGTTGAATTTAAGGCAGAGAAGGTGGATGGAATTCATTAAAGATTATGATTGTCTTATTGATTACCATCCAGGAAAGGCTAATATAGTGGCAGATGCTCTCAGTAGAAAGATAATGATGGCACTAAGGGCTATGAATACGGGGTTAGCTCTTACCAGTGATGGAGCCTTAATTGCAGAATTGAAGAT
Organism: Euphorbia pulcherrima; assembly: GCA_947683365.1. NCBI lineage: Eukaryota > Viridiplantae > Streptophyta > Magnoliopsida > Malpighiales > Euphorbiaceae > Euphorbia > Euphorbia pulcherrima. The sequence goes on from CANTUS010000016.1 coordinate 16,472,348, forward strand.
TCAACCTATAGTATTACAATAGGTTAAGCAAGCACAAAATGAAGATGATGATTTAAAGGTCATTCGAGCAAGGACACAAGTGGGTATCGTAGACAACTATATGGTTTGAGAAGATGGGTGTCTATATTTTAAAGATAGACTATGTGTGCCAAACAATGAAGAATTAAAGAAGAATATCTTACATGAGGTGCATAGTAGTCCTCATGCGATGCATCCAGGAGCAAACAAGATGTACCAAAATTTGAAGAGCCATTATCGGTGGAATGGGATGAAGAAAGACATTACTAACTATATTGCTCAATGTCTAACTTATCAACAGGTGAAAGCCGAACAATAAGTTCCCTCTGGATTGTTGTAACCAATAACAATTCCCGAATGGAAATGGGAAAGAATCACAATGGACTTCGTGACTTCTTTACCACTTATACAGAAGAAACTTGATGCAGTGTGGGTTATTGTAGATAGATTGACAAAGTCTGCCCATTTTCTTCCAGTTAGGATGGATTATTCACTTGATAGGTTAGCTCAGTTATATGTAGATGAGATAGTGCGGCTATACGGAGTGCCTGTTTCAATCATTTCTGACCGAGATCCAAGATTTACTTCGAGATTTTGGAAGAAGTTGCAAGAAGCCTTAGGTAGTAAACTTCATTTCAGTACTTCATTTCATCCTCCAACAGATGGTCAATCTGAAAGAGTAATTCAGGTTTTGGAAGACATTTTAAGAAGTTGTATCATTGAATTTGAGGGAAGTTGGGATAAATATTTGTCCCTCATGGAGTTTATCTATAATAAAAGCTATCAGTCAAGCATACAAATGGCGCCATATGAAGCATTGCATGGAAGAAAATGTTGAACTCCATTGTATTGGACCGAGCTTAGTGAAAACAAGATTGTGGGAGTGAATTTGATTCAGGAGACAAAGAAGAAGGTAAAACTTATTCAAGAAAGATTAAAGGCTACATCGGCTAGACAAAAATCTTATGGTGATATAAAAAGAAAAGACATTACTTATAATGTGGGGGATAAAGTTTTCTCAAAGTATCTCCTTGGAAGAAAGTCCTGTGATTTGGCAAGAAAGGCAAGCTCAGTCCAAAATTTATTGGCCCATATAAGGTTATAGAGAAGGTTGGACCGGTAGCTTATTGGTTGGCACTACCCCCGAAACTCGATAAAATCCATAATGTGTCCCATGTGTCGATGTTAAGGAGATACATATCAGATCCATCACATATCTTATCTCCTGATGTAGTAGAAATCGAACCCGGCCTGACGTATGAAGAGGAACCAATACAAATCTTGGCGAGATAAGTTACACAATTGAGAAACAAGTCTATTCCTTTGGTAAAAGTACTTTGGAGGAATCGTAAGGTTGAAGAAGCAACTAGCGAACCGGAGGATATAATGAAAACTCAATATCTGCAACTATTTTCAAGTAATTTTCGGGACGAAAATTCATAAGAGGGGGAGAATTGTAGCGACCCGAAATTTTTAAACTAAATTTTAATTGAGGTATAAAAGTATAAAATAATATGGATATTATGAATTTCCATATTTTAACATTTTTCTTTTATGTCATTAGATAAGAAATAAGAGTTAATTAAGTTAGAGGGATGATTTAGGCATTTAATTATTTGTTCAAGGGCATTATTGGAAATGGGGAATTAAAAAAAATCTATACCTTATAATTCTAATCCTAATCCTATACATATCATCTTCTCCTTCTCTCCTTCATCTTCAAGTTCTTCATCTCTACCATATTCAAAAATTTTCCTAACCTAAAAGCTTCCGATTTCTTCGATTCAACTTCAAATTCTTGTTAGAAATCGATCCTTAAGCCCACTATCATCATTAATTTTAGTGAATCAAGACTAGAAAAAGAGGATTTCAGTTTTTGAGGTTCTGATGAATAGAAACCCGACTTTGAGGTGAGTATTTTTGATAAAATTAAAGCTTAATTAGTAGAATTCATGGTAGATTAAGCATATTTATGGTATTAGGAAGTTTATTTATATAATATCTTGACAGAATTATTACATGGGTATTATAGAGGAAGCTAATACTAGTAAAGGACAAGGGAAAGAGGTGGAAGAGATCTAGAAAGAGCTTAGAAAATGATATGTGTCTCTAATTTAGATTTCTCGATTTTTCTGAAAATTTCCAGATTTGTATCCCTGTGTTGTTTTGATATTTTCTCTTGTTATATAAATTTTATTTGAATGATTCTTAATTATTTTGATATGTACAGAAACTAAGAAATATATGTTCAGAAAAAACCTTATTGAGTTTCATTCGTTTTCAATGAAAAATGTTCGTTTGAAGTTAAGTCATGAAATCTATTTTTGAAAAATCTCAGCTTTGTATACTGTTTATTGTTTTCATCATAACTTAGGTTATACAATTTGGATTTCTGTTATTCTAGTGGATTTGGAAAGCTGAGACATGTGGCTAATTATGTTTAGAAGTAACTTTTTCGTTTTGATAATGTTTTAAATGAGAAAAATGCAGAGGAAGTCAGGTCACAAAATCTGAAAATTTATGAGAAATATGAATGTTGATTTTTATTGTGTTTCAATTGAAGTTTGATGTTTTTTTTAAATAAGGGTTCGAGTCCCTTGATTATAAAGATATGTTGTATTATGTTTGATGGTTTATATTGAAATTTTTAAGATGTTAATTTGATTTATTGCCGTTAGTAAATTAGTAGGAAATGAATCCGGTTAGATTGGCGCCAATAAAAGGGGGGTATAGTACTGTACAAACAATTGAAGCTTTGGCTTCGGGCTTTGGTAGATATTCTGATAAAAAATATATTGATATTGAAGCTTCAGCTTCGGGCTTTGTGCCGATATTTGGAGCTTCAGCTTCGGGCTTAGCGCCGCCCCCGTATCCAATAGTGTTATCCCTGGTTAGTTTACTTTGGGAAAATGAAGAATAATGTGATATTCTTTAAGTAAATTGCTTAGCAAATTACTTAGTGGTGTACATAAAATAAATACAATAATTTTGAACATTTTTAACACTTTAAAAAAGAAACAAAGTATGTTCATGAGCCAAAAACAAATCAAACAACTTTATAAAATCAAAACACAAAACTTATATAATAAACCTTTCAAAGTACAATCAAATTTATATCCAATTGTCCAAACACATTAACCATATGTTGCCCAAAGTAAACAAGTCCTGAATAACGGTAACGGATAGGGAGCGGACAAGCCCGAAGCTGAAGCTTCAATATCAATATATTTTTATCAGAATATTGGCCAAAGCCCGAAGCTGAAGCTCATATATCATATCACATAATACCGGCCGAAGCCCGAAGCCAAAGCTCTAATTAATTATACAGTACTGTACCCCCCTTTACTGGCGCCAATCTACCAGACCCGTATTCTACTCGTTTAATAAGGGCAATAAATCAAAGTAACATCTTAAAAATTCCAGTATAAACTATCAAACATAATTCAACATAATTTCAATAATTAAGAAATTCAAATCCTAAATTTTAAAGCATCAAACTTCAATTAAAATACAATAAAATCAACATTCATATTTTTCAGAAATTTCCAGATTTTGGGACCCAACTTCCCTGCATTTTTCACTATTAAAACATCATCCAATCGAAGAAGTTTCTTCTAAACATAATTACCCACATGTCTCAGCTTTCGAAATCCACCAGAATCACAGAAATCCAAATTGTATAACCAAAGTTATGATCAAAATACTAAACAGTATACAAAGCTGAGATTTTCCAAAAACAGATTTCATGACTCAACTTCAAACGAAAATTTTACATTGAAAACGAATAAAACTCAATAAGGTTTCTTCTAAACATATATTCCTTAGTTTCTATAGATATCAAAAGAATCAAGAATCATTCAAATTGGATTTATATAACAAGAGAAACATCAAAATAAAACAGGGATACAAATCTTGAAATTTTCAGAAAAATCGAGAAATCTAAATTAGAGACACAGACCTTTTTCTAAGTTCTTTCTAGATCTCTTCCACCTCTTTTCCTTGTCCTTTACTAGTATTAGCTTCCTCTACAATAGTCATGTAGTAATTCTATCAAGATATTGTATAAATAAATTTCCTAATACCATAAATGTGTTTAATCTACCATAAATTCTACTAATTAAGCTTTAATTTCATCAAAAATCCCTCACCTCAAATTCGGGTTACTATTCATCCAAAACTTAGAAACTGAAATCCTCTTCTTCTAACCTTGATTCACTAAAATTGATAATGATAGAAGGTTTAAAGATCGATTTCTATCAAGAATTTGAAGATAAATCGAAAGCTTTTAGTTTTGGGAGATTTTGATAAGGGATGAGATGAATGAGCAGGAGAAGAAAATGATGAAGAAGGAGAAGCTGGATATATGATATATTTTTTTTATTTTCTAATAATGCCCTTGAACAAATAATTAAATGCCTAAATCATCCCTCTAACTTAATTAACTCTAATTTCTTATCTAACGACATAAAAGAAAAATGTTAAAATATGAAAATTCATAATATCCATATTATTTTATACTTTTATACCTCAATAAAATTAGGTTAAAAATTTCGGGTCGTTACAATTCTCCCCCTCTTACGAATTTTTGTCCCAAAAATTACCTAAAAATAGTTACAGATATTGAGTTTTCACTGTATCCTCCGGTTCCCAAGTTGCTTCTTCAACCTTATGATTCCTCCAAAGTACTCTTACCAAAGGAATAGATTTGTTTCTCAATTATTTAACTTCTCTCTCCAAGATTTGTACCGGTTCCTCTTCATACGTTAGGTTAGGTTTGATCTCTACGACATCAAGAGATAAGATATATGACGGATCTAATCTGTATCTCCTTAACATCGACACATGAAACACATTATGAATTTTGACGAGTATCCGGGGTAGTGCCAACTGATAAGCTACCGGTCCAACCTTCTCTAAAACCTCATATGAGCCAATGAATCTCAGACTGAGCTTACCTCTCTTGCGAAATTGCAGGACTTTCTTCCAAGGAGATACTTTGAGAAATACTCTATCCCCCACTTCATAAGTAATGTTTTTTTTAGATCAACATAAGACTTTTGTCTATCCGATGCAGCCTTCAATCTCTCTTGAATAAGTTTTACCTTCTCCTTTGTCTCCTGAATCAAATCCACTCCCACAATCTTGTTTTCACTAAGCTCAATCCAATATAATGGAGTTCGACATTTTCTTCCATACAATGCTTCATATGGCGCCATTTGTATGCTTGACTGATAGCTATTATTGTAGGAAAACTCCATAAGGGACAAATACTTATCCCAACTTCCCTCAAATTCAATGATACAACTTCTCATCATGTCTTCCAATACCTAAATTACTATTTCAGATTGACTATCTATTTGACGATGAAATGAAGTACTGAAATGAAGTTTACTACCTAAGGCTTCTTGCAATTTCTTTTAAAATATCAAAGTAAATCTTGGATCTCGATCAGAAATGAATGAAACAGGCACTCCGTGTAGCCGCACTATCTCATCTACATATAACTGAGCCAACCTACTAAGTGAATAATCCATCCTAACTAGAAGAAAGTGGCAGACTTTGTCAATCTATCTACAATAACCCACACTACATCATGTTTCTTCTGTGTAAGTGGTAAAGATGTCACGAAGTCCATTGTGATTCTTTCTCATTTCCATTCTAGAATTGTTATTGGTTGCAACAATCCAGAAGGAACTTGATGTTCGGCTTTCACCTATTGTTAAGTTAGACATTGAACAACATAGTTAGTAATGTCTTTCTTCATCCCATTCCACCAATAATGGCTCTTCAAATTTTGGTACATCTTGTTTGCTCCTGGATGTATCGCATAAGGACTACTATACATCTCATGTAAGATATTCTTCTTTAATTCTTTATTGTTTGGCACATATAGTCTATCTTTAAAATATAGACACCCATCTTCTCGAACCATATAGTTGTCTACGATACCCACTTGTGTCCTTATTCGAATGACCTTTAAGTCATCATCTTCATTTTATGCTTGCTTAACCTGTTGTAGTAGTACAGGTTAAATCTTCAATTCTACAATTAAGGCTCCATCACTAGTAAGAGCTAACCCCGTATTTATAGCCCTTAGTGCCATCATTGTGTTTCTACTAAGAGCATCTGCCACTACATTAGCCTTTCCTAGATGGTAATTAATAAGACAATCATAATCTTTAATGAATTCCATCCACCTTCTCTGCCTTAAATTCAACTCCTTCAATGTTGGCCATTATTTCAAGCATTTATGATCTGTATAAATATAACATTTTTCTCTATAAAGATAGTGTCGTCAAATTTTCAAGGCAAAGACTATTGCAGCCATTTCCAAATCATGAGTAGGATAATTCCTTTCATGAATCTTCAATTGCCTAGAAGCATAGGCAATCACTTTCCCTTCTTGCATCAAAACACACCCAAGATCACTATGCAAAGCATCACTATAGATTATAAAATCTTCTCTAGGCTCTGGTTGGGTAAGGATGGGTGCTTTTGTCAACATCGCCTTTAACTTCTCAAAACTTTCTTGGCACTTGTCATTCCACTCAAATTTTGCATTCTTTTGAAGTAGTTTCATCAGCGGGGCAACAATGACTGAAAATCCCTTCACAAATCTTCTATAATATCCTGCTAAGCCAAGGAAACTTCTAACTAGGGTTCTTTGGTGGTTTCCATTCGAAAACTACTTCTATCTTTTTAAGATCCACTTTAATTCCTTCTGCAGAAACAACATGGCCTGAGAAAGAAACTTCTTTAAGCCAAAACTCACATTTTCTAAGTTTGGCATATAATTTATTTTCCCTCAAAGTTTGGAAGACTATCCGCAAATGTTGATCATGCTCTTCCCGAGACTTAGAATACACTAAAATGTCATCAATGAAAACCACTACAAACCTGTCTAAATATAAGTAAAAGACACGGTTCATAAGGTCCATAAATGCTGCTGGTGCATTAGTAAGGCCAAATGGCATCACTAAAAATTTATAGTGTCCATATCTGGTTCGAAAAGCCGTCTTTGCAATATCATCATCTTTCACTCTCATCTGATACTAACCTGATCTCAAATCAATCTTGGAGAAGTATTTGGCACCCTTGAGTTGATCAAATAAGTCTTTAATCCTTGGTAATGGATATTTATTCTTCACTGTTAATTTATTCAACTCCCGGTAATCAATACATAATCAGAGCAACCTATCTTTCTTCTTAACAAACAACACTAGTGCACCCCACGGGGATATACTCAGGTATATGAATCCTTTGTCTAATAATTCTTGCAACTAGATCTTTAACTCTTTCAGTTCAACAGGCGCAATTCTGTATGGTGTTTTGGATACTGGTGTGGAACCCGGCAACATATAAATTATGAATTCTGCCTCTCTTTTTGGTGGCAACCTCGGTAGTTCTTCTAGAAATACATCAAAAAAATCACATAACATAGGAATATTTTGCAATTCTAACTCACCTTTCTTCGATTCTAGAGCGAAGATTAGGTAGGCCTGATGTCTTCCTAACCAGTCTTTTAGTCTTCATAAAAGAAATTATGTTATAGAGATAATATAATCTTTCCCCCACGATAACTATTTCTTCTCCATCAAAAACTTGAAGTGACATTCTTTTATTTTTGCAATCCACCACAGTTCGATGTTCCGATAAACAATCCATTCCCAAGATAACATCATAATCTCGGAAAGGTAACTCAATTAAATTTGCAAGGAAAAGTTGATGTTGAATCATAATAGGGTAATTCATATACACGTTGTTTACTATCACACTCTGTCCTAAAGGATTAGTCACTTCAATATTTTCTCCTAATTCTTCTACATGTAACCCTTTCTCTTGTGCTAATGCAGTACATATATATGAATGAGATGAACTGGGATCTATCAAAGTATAAATATTATGATTAAAGAATGAAAATTTACCGATAATAACTTCAGTAGATTCCCTAGTCTTAGGCCCTCGGATTGTATAACTTTGCCCAATTCCTCCTAGTCTACCACTCTACGGTGCTTGTTGAGCCACATCATGTCCACTTGAACCACTAGCATTTCCTCTTCCACCTCGCATTGTAGGAGTAGGAACTATGGCAGGTGCAGATGTACTTATCTTTCTTTGAGAAGAATTTACAATCAAATGTTCCTTTGAGCCACATTTAAAGCAGACTCTACCTTTTCCCAAATATTCCCCTGTATGTATCCTTCCACAATTAGAATATTATGGAATATTTCCTCTACCTCAACTTGAAGGTACACTAGCCGTTGACCCCGTACTTATGGTTTATCTCGGTGAAAACCCTCTAAAATGAGATTGTGTTTGTTCTGATGTTCCCTTCTATTTCTTACTTGGAGATTCTGAATTAGGTGGACCATGCGACCCCTTTTAAAATCCAGATCTTTTAACCATTCTTTGTTGCCTATCTGAATTGATCTTCTCAATGCCTGTAGCAGCATCAACCAAGTCATTGAACACCGTAATCTTTTGTGCAAGTAAATGCACTCTAATTTCATCATTCAGCCCATCCTTAAATCTCTTACATTGCATTACTTCATGGTCAACGATATCACGAGCATACCTCTCGAGTTTGAGGAATTAAATTTCATATTCTGATACAATCATTCATCCCTCTCAAAGACATCCTCTTCTCATCTTTGAATCGTTCGCTAACATCATTCTTATCAAATTATTCTAATAAAAGTGTCCAAAGTGATTTCTTCAGGGAGCCTCTCTCTCGCAATGTTATCCCACCACCTCCTAGCTTGTTCTTTGAGTAGACCTTGCACACAATCTAGTCTCTCTTCATCTATAAAATGAAGCTTAGTCATACACCATTTTGTATGATCAAGCCAATCTTCTGAAAATACAGGATTCATTGTATCCCTTTGAAGTCATCAGCCGGAAGCTTCTTGATTCTTTCAAGAGGAAGACTCTCCTCTCTTCTTTCAACGTGAGGTACTATAGGAACTTGAGGGATTGGTATGTTTCGAAGTACTTGTGTGATTAGTTCAGTAGTCATATGCTGAAGTAAAGCAGCTTGTGCTGGAGTAGGTTATTCGGGAAAGCCATAAATTGGTAGAGGTGCATGTCTTTGTTCATCCCTATTCCCAATATGGATTGTACTCTTAGCATCCTCTTCCTCATTCTGGTTGTAACTACTACTAGCCATTACTTATTCCTGAAAATTGGACCAAAGTGGATCAAATACCTAACATAACATATTTATATCCTAAATGGCATGTACATACTAGTCCTAGAATCGCCTAAACCCAGCTCTGATAACAATAGATGTAACACCCTCTTTATAAGGAGTGTTACAGTAACGATAACCTCTGATATCTTATTTACTAATTCAGTAAGTTTCACATTAATACTTAAACAAATTCACTCACAATACTTATTTATGTTAATTCCAAAACTTTAACATCCATAAATACATGCCAGAAGTTATAACTCCAAATATCAATAATATACAATTCACACTTCTCACACCATCTAGTACATGTCATTATTCTACAAATCATAATGTTACATTAAAATAAAAATCCGCCTTGAGTCTTTCCTTATATGCTCTTCAAGCTGATCCACTTATACCACTTTGATCCAAACTATCTACAAATCTCCACCTACGTGTAGAAAAACAACTACACGCTAAGCAATTTGCTTAGTGTACATAAAATAAATACAACAATTTTTAACATTTTTAACACTTTAAAATAAAAACAAAGTATGTTCATAAGCCAAAAACAAATTAAACAACTTTATAAAATCAAAACACAAAACTTATATTATAAACCTTTTAAAGTACAATTAAATTTATATCCAATTTTCCGAACACATTAACCATATGTTGCCCAAAGTAAACAAGTCATGAATAACGGTGATTGATACGGGAGCGGACAAGCCCGCAGCCGAAGCTTCAATATCAATATATCGGTCAAGCCCGAAGCCAAAGCTTTGATAGCAATATATTTTTATCAGAGTATCGGCCAGATCCCAAAGCCGAAGCTCCTATATCATATCACATAATACCAGCCAAAGCCTGAAGCCAAACCTCCAATTGTTTGTACAGTACTGTACCCCCCTATATTGGCGCTAATCTACCCTGACCAGTATTCTACTCGTTTAATAAGAGCAATAAATCAAAGTAACATCTTAAAAATTTCAGTATAAACCATCAAACATAATTCAACATAACTTCAATAAATTAAGAAACTAAAATCCGAAATTTTAAAGCACCAAACTTAATTAAAACACAATAAAATCAACATTTATATTTTTCAGAAATTTTCAGATTTTGTGACCTGACTTCCCCTGCATTTTTCACTATTAAAACATCATCCAATCGAAGAAGTTTATTCTAAACATAATTATCCACATGTCTCAGCTTTTCAAATCCACTAGAATCACATAAATCCAAATTATATAACCAAAGTTATGATCAAAATACTAAACAGTGTACAAAGCTGGGATTTTTCGAAAATAGATTTCATGACTCAACTTCAAACGAAAATTTTACATTGAAAACGAATGAAACTCAATAAGGTTTCTTCTGAACATATATTCTTTAGTTTATGTAGATATCAAAAGAATCAAGAATCATTCAAATCGGATTTATATAACAAGATAAAACAACAAAACAAAATAGGGATACAAATCTGGAAATTTTCAGAAAAACCGAGAAATCGAAATTAGAGACAGACCTTTTTCTAAGCTCTTTCTAGTTCTCTTCCACCTCTTTCCCTTGTCCTTTACTAGTATTAGCTTCCTCTACAATAGCCATGTAATAATTCTATCAAGATATTGTATAAATAAACTTCCTAATACCATAAATATGCCTAATCTACCATAAATTCTACTAATTAAGCTTTAATTTCATCAAAAATCACTCACCTCAAATTTGGGTTACTATTCATCCAAAACTTAGAAACTGAAATCCTCTTCTTCTAACTTTGATTCACTGAAATTGATGATAATAGAAGGTTTAAAGATCGATTTCTAACAAGAATTTGAAGTTAAATTGAAGAAATCGGAAGCTTTTAGGTTAGGGAGATTTTGATAAGGGATGAGATGAATAAGTAGGAGAAGAAGATGATGATGAAGGAAAAGCTGGATATATGATATATTTTTTATTCTTTTCCGATAATGCCCTTGAACAAATAATTAAATGCCTAAATCATTCTTCTAACTTAATTAACTCTTGTTTCTTATCTAATGACATAAAAGAAAAATGTTAAAATATGGAAATCCATAATATCCAAATTATTTTACACTTTTATACCTTAATAAAATTTAGTTTAAAAATTTCGGGGTCGTTACACATAAACTTGCATTTTATGAAAGAAATTAAACAAAAATCACCTTATACCAGCAAAATACTAGTTCTGAAAAATTGAAACCAAACATAAACATGTTTTTATAAAAGGAATCATACAAAAACTAGTTTATGCTAGCAAAATACTAAGTGAACCATAAACTTGCATTTTATGAAGAAATCAAACAAAAACCACTTCATACCAGATTTATACCAGATTTTAAAAAGTTTGGAAAAAAGTCAAAATATATATATATATATATATATATATATATATATATATATATATATATATATATATATATATAACGATGGATGGCGTTTTGAGATGAATAAAAAAGTCAAAAGCGACAATGTAAAAAAAATAATCGGTTTGAAAGATAAATGCAAAATAAGAAAAGAAAATAAAAACAAACATGTCTTGCGCATGCTGTTTGGAGAGGAGCATATTTTATGTTGTTGAGGCTATGTGGAACGTATTTATGTTGTTGAGGCTTGTAGAATTAGACACTTGTATTGTTCACCAAACTTTTAATGGAAATTATTATTGGGTTATGGTACAATTATGTACTTTTCCCTTTTATTATTTTAATCAAGAATTCAAGTTGATACTGATAACACCAGTATAAAGGCCTAAAAGGATTACGAAGACTTTCTACCCTATAAAATAGAGATACCAATTATCGGGCCAGAATTCACCTCGGCCCAATAACTGAGAGACAACTGGCAAAGTTAGTTATGTCACGTCACCTAGTTTCATCGCTGTAATGATTCACGACTACAAACCTTGAGGTAACTAATTCACACTTTCTTCGATTCCCTCTATCATTACTGTTATCATCGGAATTTTAACTTAAGCATCGAAGTGGCTACGCCGATAGCTCGACCTAGCCTTCTGACGTCATTCTTATCTTGCAAGAAACTCTATTCAAGTGCCGTGATACCAAATTGGTGCGGCGAGCGTGGAAAAAACCTAATATTTATAATTGGGGAAAACACCACTTTATGAGATATGCTCATATTTCCCTATTTTATTTTATTTTATTTGACTATTTATTGTTAATATCTCTTTTGAATTTGCTCTGGTTCTCTACATGTCAAAGTTGGCATTTTTATGGTGGATTTCTTATTATTTATTTATGTTCTTTATTTCCATATCAAAGGTTTGATATTACACTAATTATTTGGTTGTTTTAGATGCATTTGCCTTGAAATTAACTTCTCAACATAGCTTGAGACCTGAAAAAATTTGTAAGTTCTTCATTATTTCTTTGAATATAGTAGCTGTTGTGCTCTTGAACAGGAAACACAATGTGTTTGGAACTATGTTGAAAACAATTATGTTCCTAGATTGATTCTATCAATAGATGATGGAATTTGAATTTAAATCCCACTATATGCAAGCTGATTATGGTCATGGTGCGAAGTACTAGTGAGGCTATTTTGAAAAGCAATGTTTTGTTGGTTTCTTTTGGAATGCTTATTTTGTTTCTAAATTGTAAGAATCAATGTTATGATATGTCATACATGTTATATGGGAATTTACCTTTTGTAATTCTTATTTTGGTTTTTGAAGGCTTGAAAGCTTGGAGTTGAGGAATTGCTTTGTAAAGTTCATAGGTACAACTAATTATAATAATTAAGTGTTACTTTGTTATTTTACTTTAATATATTTTCAGAAAGTTGTATCTTTTGATTAGTTTTATACATGTTTTTATATTATATGCCAAAGTGCTAGTATAGTATGATTAGTTGAATACGCTTTTCATCTACTTTTTTCTTTTCAATTATTCAAGTAATGATTTTGGATGAAATTATATTTTGTCCTTATATAATGATGTCTGATCATTGTTAAGTTGAAGCATTATTTAAATGTGATCTTCGCTAAGTTGAAGCATTATTTAAATGTTCAAAGTAGAACCAAACCTTTGGTGGCTACAACTAAGCCAATGACCTTGTTTATCAGTTGCTAAGAAGTAAAAAAAATGATTAGAAAATAAAATATCTCTATTGGTTTGTGTATTACTTTGGTAAGCTAGTGTGTGTTTAGGCAAATGTAAATGCATGTGTAGGCAAATGTATGTTTCAACTTCAGTTAAAGCTCCAATTTCTAAGCTAAGTGTTTTCCTTTCATGTAAATAGAATTAGAAATGTTACTGTTCTTTCATTTTCATTTATAAAACTGCTAACTTTTTTTTTCAATTATATTTGTTAAATTAGTTTTATTCTATTCTAGTGTTTCTGTTGAATTAGTTTTGATATCTTTGTCGGTTGGTTATCTTGTAATTCAGGTTGTGAAATACCAAGCTACTACTTAGATTTCTTCTACCAATTTGGTTTATTCATAACTGCAACATAATTGTAATATGTAAGATTTATATTTATTTCAGTCATGGCTCGGCCACCAATGCATGATGTGAGAGGTAGAGGAAGGGGTGATGGGAGTGGAGGTCGTGGGCGTGGAGGTGCATCTAATGCTTTTCAAGGAGAAGAGATAAGGAATATACCGGCTGTTGAAATTAATGGAATTCAGAATAATCAATTTCCAAATGTTGGAAACCAAAATGAACAACCCATAAATATTCAGAATTAGAATGATCAACCCCAAGAAAATGAAATTCAGGATGGTAATATCAACCCCAAGAAAATTAAATTCAGGATGGTAATATTGTTGAAGAACAAAATTTAGAAAATGATAAAGATGAAGAACATATTCTAGCAGAAGAACAATTTGTGAATGGACGTAGGGTATTGACACTTGTGGGAAACACGTAAGTTTTTATTATCAACATATTCACATTCTTACCCACCTATTTATTTTATTGTTTTCCAGCTTTGCATTATATTGATCTTGTATGGTACTCTGGTGCTTTATAAAGGTTTAACTTGTGCTTTATTGTCTGGATAAACATTTTATATTCTTATTTCTATTTAATCTTGCCGCAAACTTTATTAAATTGATTGCCTTGTTTTAGGCCCTTGTCATCAAATTCAGTTGCTTGAGTCATTCGACGTACGTTTAAGTCTAGAATCGATCCCTCTGGATCAACTTGGAGGAAAATATCCAGTGAAACCAAAGCCTATTACTTCAAAGAATTCAGGGTACGTATATTGAATAGAAATAAAGATTGCTCATAACTACTATTTTACAACATGTTATCTTGTTGTCGTTATCTTTACTATTTGTCCAACATCAATCTTATATGCATTTCTAGAAAGCATACCATTGGGAAGATGGCATGAAGGAAAGGGTCAAGAAAGCATGGAATACAATGGCCTCAAAGCGTTATTCAAATATGTTGAGTAATGCTAAACGTGATAATGAGAAGCCTAATTTTGTGCCAGAAAATGCATGGGCTCAATGGTGGATATATTGGAATAGTCCAGAAGCTAAGCGTATAGCGAGAGGAATAAAGAGAATAGGAAAGGACAAAACGGAGCTGGTCCTTGCCATACAGGAGGTTTTGTTAGTACCATAGAGCATATGAGTAGACTTGTAAGTAAATAGTTCTATTAATTATGTTTCTGTTCAAATAGTTTATATAATTATGTTTCCAATTTATGTTATAAATGTTTCTGAATCCTGATTTATGTTATAATTTATAAATGTAAATGTTTGTGATTTTTTTAAAAAAATGGTTTTGTTTGTGATTTAGGATAGCTCAAATAATGCTTTGTATTTTAATTATATATATAGGCAAAAAAGTTGGGTCAAGCCCCTACTCACCCTGAGCTTTTTTTATACACTCATACTAAGAAGGGTGATGGACAAGCTTTTGTGGATGCAAAAGCAAAAGAAGTTTATATGAGTTATACTCACCCCAAGCTTTCTCCATATATCGATTCAAGAATAATAGGTAGTATATAAATTACATTATATTTTTTAGGACCGCATGATGGATATACGTCAACAAAGAGTATAGATTTTTGAGGAAATAGATGAAAATCAAATCTACTTAGAGGTTGCAACCGAAAGTAGGAGTGACCGTGTCTATGGTCTTGGAGCAGTTGGGGCTGAACATTGCAGAAATAAGAAATATGGATCATCAGGTACTAGAATACTAATATTAAGAGGTCTTTTTTGTTTGTATTTTATTTTCTTTGTTCAGTTTGTCTCATTTTCTAGCACTTAAGGAAATATTGATGATAATACAAGTGGAAATTTTCTAAAGCAGGATCATGAATGTGAATATTCTGCATGCACGAGAGATACTCATAAAATTTTTGGTTGGCCTATTTTATTAAGTGGCTCAATCTGATGTGATGTGAATATTGTGCTTGATTGGTACTTGATACTTTTGTGTTTGGTGTGATAAAATTTATACATCTGATAGTGTTGTCATTGGTGCGCCCAAGACGCGCCTAAGGCGCATGAGGCTCCAGCCTCGGTGCCTTGGTGCTTACCAGGAGACTTATATGCACCTAGATTGTGCCTGGGTGAGTTAGACGCTAAGCGCCAGGCGCAGTCTAGGCGCTCCAGTCACAAATTAGGCACAAAATTGTTTTTAAATAGTATTTATTTGTTTAATTAGTATTTTTTTTAGGTAATGATTATTAATGCAATTAAATTAGCTAATAAGAAGGGAAAGATTATTAATTCAGCTAAATGAAACCATTTTAAATGACTTGTATATATGTTACAACCTTAAAATTAGCTAATGATTTAGTTAAAAAATTAATAATATAATTTAAAAGTTTGGTAAATATTAATTGCATTATCTTAGTAATTTATTTCTTTAATGCTAATAGCATTTGTTATTATTGTAGGTTTTGCATTCACAACTTATACAACCAAATTGGAGAATGAAGTGAAGGATTTGAAGAAAATTGTTAGCAATGTTACTCAACAATTACAAGAAGCGAAGCAAGAAATGGAAGCACATATGCGGGAACTAGTTCGAGAGATGGTTTCTAATACATCTCAATCTAGTCCAAGTATCTCTCGTCAATCTTAGTGTGTTATATTTAATTTTTGAGCACACAAGTTTATATTTTGATGCTCTGTTTATTTATATGTACGTGTACATACTCATTAGAGCATCAAACTTATTATTTTGTTGAGTAAATCTCATATTCATATATATTCATATATATTATTTTTGGGCTCAAATATGTAGAATTAATCATTTGAATTAATCATCTCATATGTCCTAAAATCAATTATTATATTAATAAAAACAATATACAATATATAATATTGTATATCAAATTTTATTAAAATTTGATTACAACAGCATTTACCCTTAAAATTGCACCAACATGAGCGTTCACCACAATAAAATATTTGCGTCAACTTAGCGACAACATAATGTCAACTCAAATGTTCGGGCTATTTTTCATGGCGGCAATCTAATCATCATTTAGCTTCCAATTAGCGACGACACAATTAGCATCTACTTAGCGTCGACGTTGACGTCGCCATATTGCGTCAAGTAATAGACCTCGAACACATAATAGACTGGAACTAGCGACGAAAACATTGTCTCTAACTTGTGTTGACAGAGAAATTGTCGACTCTAAAATTTAACGTCGAGGGATATAAACACAACTAAATTTTGGACGCTAAGTCGACGCGAATTAATAATCCGATGCTAAGTCGACGCAAATCGAGATTTAGCGACGACTTTTTTCTGACGCTAATTTGCTATTTTCTTGTAGTGTAATATCCTTTTTGACAACGTGAAAAATTGACATGGAATCAATTGGTTCACAAAAAATGGACCCATAATTCACAAGTGTTTAGAAACCCAAAATTTGAAGAAATTAATTTTAATTCATTTTGTATTGAAATTTGTATGCATTAAATACATTCTAATTATATTTCCAAACGCACTATACACTATAACCTATAACCTTCTACTGAATTAGAATTTGATTTCACTAACCGTTGATAAATGGATTGTGAAACTAGACCAGTATAAACTAGTACTACTAATTTAGTTATAAATTGGTCCACCACCTAAAGGTCAGAATAAATGCACATTAATACCAATTAATTAAGCATTATATATATATATTTATTGTAAGAGTCACTTTGTATGGTGGTGATTGGTGAGGTTACACATAAAGTTGTGTGACATTGACCATTCAATAGTTGAGTAAAACGCGGCTATATTTTTATTATTCCCTCTATTATTTATTAAGTTATTTTATTAGTTCTATTTTTATTTATAAATTTAAATTATTAATATATTTTATATAATTTTTTTTTTAATTTATCCTTGTATTAATTGAAAAAAAAATTATGTATTATTAAAATTATAAGTGAATAATTAATAAAAAAAAAGAATTTAACATAAATATATAAAAGATAAATTAATTATTTTAATTATATAATAAATTTTTTATTAATTTTAATCATTCGATTAAATTAATAATAAATTTTTATTTTTACTTTTTTTTTCCTTTAATTTAGTCCCTCCTCTCATCTTATGTCATGTTCAACGCACATGCATTGCCTTACTATTTACACAGATCGATCAATGTTAAATAAATTTTGTTTTTAATCAACTTTTTTTTTGTTTTTAATCAACTTTTATGTGAACATATGCGTACATGCATGTGTTTCAATCGATGGTTGTTAATTAATCAATGAGTCACTTACGAAAAAGATTTCACTATTGATTAAGATTCCATGGCCAATTGCTTAAATTCCGTTTAAAATTGATGATTAGTGTAAATTAATTATTAAAAAAATATTTGTGCTTAAGCTTACATTAAATAAATAAAGAATCTTCATTCACGCTAGAGATCACATGTTCAGCCTTAATTATAAGGCTAAGGCTAAATTTATGCGTAAACATCACTCTTTTATCTTATTTAGCCCATTCTAACATTAATTTGGAATACATATGTCACGTATATTCTAGGCACATGTGGTGTTGACAGACACCCATTACATTAACCAATCCTTTACAATATACTAAATATACAGTGACACTAATGACAATCAATTTTGTTCCTATGATAAAAATTTCATCATTTTATTTTGTGTTCGAGCTTGACATATAGACTATGACTCTCATGGTACCATTTCAAAGGAGGACTCTAACTTATATGTGTATCATTGATTTCGAAATAGTGCATTAATAATTCTGAAATTTCCCATTGCAAAATCTTGAAGAAGCATTCTAACATTTGAGATCTGAGCAGCGACAGAATAGAAATTTTAATTAATATCATATTTTTTCTAGTTTATAAGCCCGGATTTCAGTGTACGGGATTCACATGATATAGATCACATGTATAGCGAAGTTTAAGAAGGTAAGGAAAATGTGGAGTGTGAACCAAACATAAATAAAATTAGCATAGACTTTGAGTTACACTGCTGGCCCCCTATGCACAATTGTTCCTTAATTGAGATACAAATTGGTACAAATATATTTCTCAATTTCTATTTTATTATTTATCATTGAATGTGCTCCAAAAAGCAAAAGTACTATACATTAGTTAAGTGATGAAATATCAACCATTATAAGTTGGGTGTTCCCATCAATGGTGAAGGATTACACATGCATTTGTGTGTTCTTTTTAGATAGATCAGTTTGCAAATATGTCTGTAATGAATTAATTTATTATAGAATGCATTTAACTTAATAATACCCCCACTCATCACATGCTTGTGCCATTTCTGGACCAGTCAATTAAAATAATTGTTTATATTTCTATCAGTGCAGTGTTTTACTTAAAAAGCGCTAGCCGCTAGCCAACTGCTGGATCTTTAAAACGCCTGTATGAGATCTAGGCAAATTTATATTTTTTATTTTTAAATACTTATTATATATATAAAAATATAAATTCAACTAAAAAGTAAATTATAATAATATCAAATATTAAAAAAACATAATTTAGATTATGTTTTAAAAATCATCAAGTGCTAATTGAACGATAGGGACCTCCTTATTAGCGACATAGAGCATATTGTTTCTCGATTTGAGATTCAAAATCACAATTTTATTGTGAGAACACTTTAATGTATTTTCGTTTTACCAACAAAACTACTTTTTATTCGTAAACTATGATTATTATAAAGAATGGTATCATAAAAAATCAAAATGGCACCGCCTAGGCGGAATAATTCCGACTAGGCAGTACATAGGTGGCAATAAATTGGTTGAGCGTCTGATAGCGCTATAAGATTGAAAAATCGGTAACAAACCCCAAAATAGCGCCTAGACGGAACTTAAATGGGGATTTTTAGAACAGTGATCAGTGGCCCCAACACATTGAAGCTCCAAAATCCCATTTACTTGTATGTGATTAAAAAAAACTGTTGATAATAAAGTAATATATAGGAATATAAAGCAATACACTTTCAGCAACTAATTAATTACTAATTACTTAATTGGATTTATCTAATATTTAAAAACAATATCTTGAAGTTGCGAAAGGGAAATATATTAATGCTTTAATTATTCCCACTTGTAATTTAAGTTTTTGTCATTAACTAATCATCATCGTGATCACATTTTTAGGTTATTTTCGTCTTATTGTGGTCATATCTTATATACTGTTAAAGCATAACAGAATACATGACATGGGTTGCTTTTCACTTTCCCTACTTTGAATACTTTAAAGTTTGAATTCACTAAAACTACCAAAAAAAAGTTTGAATTCACTCGAATGTAATATGAGAATAAATTCAATTTAATTACTTTTTATATATAAAATTTACAATTTTTATTTATAAATTGAATTTTTTAAAAAAATATAATTTCAAAAATACATGTAAAGAAATGAAAAGAATAAAGCTGGCCGAGATAGGGTAGGTCGGTAGTCAGCCACATTCAAAAAGAATATATAGTTTATTTCCTACCAATTCTGTTCACTAATTAAAATTTGACAAATCAGACAATTCTATATTACACAACTTATTCCCAAAACATATTTAACCGTATAATTATGTCAATTACGAATTTGATGTGTTGAGATTCTCTAAACTTTTAGCAGAGAAAATAATGATTGAGATTTAAGGTTTTGTTGTTACAATCTAAACTAAACTTCGGCAATTTATTTCAATCTAAGGTAAGATTAGTCTGGTTAACTTTTATAGCATTACAATTACTTTAATTTTGGAGTTCAATATGAAAATGATTATTTTTCTTTCTTATATTTTTGTGTTGCATGTTTTTTTACATAAATAACAAAAGAAATTTCTTTTTTTTTTACCATGAGGTGGTCCTGGTGTTGAGTGGTGTCCCTCTTATTGTGGGATTCACTGTTTAATTAAAAAAAATTAAAAAAAAAGAGGCAGGTCGGCAAGAAAGTTTTTAGTAAAATTACTGTGCATAATTCGGTCATACGCGTCTTGAATCTCCTATAAATAGAGGAGGGTTTTGCTCATTTGAAGAGCAGATCAACACAGAAAGTAATAGAGAAGAAACACAGATAAAAATGTAATCTGTGTAGAGAGCCTTAGGAAAAGGGTTCCTAAGAGCTGGGTAAGAGAGAAAATAGTGAGGTTTTGGGAAACACTTGAGTGCCACTATTTTGTAATCTCTTGGTGTACCTACTATTATTTTATAGTGGAAGAATTATTCAGAGTTGGTCCCGTAGTTTTTCCCTAAAATTCATTTGGGGTTTCCACGTAAAAATCTGCGTGTCCTTTATTCTGCTGATATTATTTTTTTCTCGTAATCTATTATTGGGCCTAACAACTGGTATCAAAGCCGAAGGTTGTTTTATCAGTAAAATTCGTGGATATATTTTTCAAAAATAAATATACCACGACGACGAGAAAATTACGGGAAATCCGGTGGCGCAATCCGTTCGAAAAACCGTCGCACATAGGCAATTTGGGTGAATAGTAAAATAGTAACTTGAGTAATAGTATTCGTATATAATAACTATTCATATTCCGCCATCCTTTATGAATAGTATTATGTAAGAATACGGGCATACTGTTACTATTCCAAAATACAAGTATTATTTGGTATACGGTACTATTTACATATACAGTCACTATTTATGTGAATAGTGAAATTCATGAATAGTAAAATTTTGCCATTTTTAAAGTTTCGACATGGCGAATGACGGTGTAATGATGAAATTGACGGATACAAATTATTCAATGTGGAAATCCAGAATGGAGGACTACCTCAATTACAAAGATTTGTATGATCCAATTGAGGGTGACGACGCAAAGCCGGAGGATATGAAAGATCAGCAGTGGATAAAGTTGAAGAAGCAGACATTGGGTACAATACGCCAATGGATAGATGCTAGCCTGTACAACCTCGTAAGGAATGAAACAGATCCCAAAGTTCTCTGGAAGAAGCTAGAGGATATGTACGAGGCTAAAAATGCTCAAGGAAAAGTGTTCATGATTCGCAAAGTCATGAACTTGAAACTGACAGAGGGACGATCAATCACACAACACCTGAACGACTTTGAAGGATTCATAAGTGAGTTAGCAGTCACCGGTATGTCCTTGGATGATGAGATGCAAGCAGGTCTTTTGATGGGAACTCTACCAGATAGCTGGGATACTCTTGTTGTATCACTGAGTAACTCAGCTCCAAATGGTGTGGTAACAATGTCTATGGTAAAGAACAGTCTACTTAATGTAGAGCTTTATAGAAGGGAAGTAACCAGTACCAGTTCACAAGCCCTTGTCACAGAGAATAGGGGCCGAAGAAAGAGTAGAGGTCGAGGGAATGGAAAATCGAAAGATAGATCCAAGTCCCAGGAGAAGAGGTCATGCTACCACTGTGGAAATCAGGGTCATCTCAAAAGGAACTGCCGTTTCCTTAAACAAGAGAATGCAAACCGAAGTCATGATGATGACAAAAACACATCTGCTGCAGTCACAATAGAAGATGGAGAGGTGGCTTTAGTATCTCATGATGCAGATTGTTGTCATGTTGGAGATGCAGATACCGAGTGGATTGTGGATTATGGTGCCTCATACCACTGTGTTCCAAAAAGGGAATACTTCTAAACCTATAAAGCGGGCGATTATGGTACTATTAAAATGGGAAATAATAGTGTGTCGCAAATGGTGGGAATCGGCGATATCTGCGTGAAGACAAGTGTCGGATGCACATTAACTCTTAAAAATGTGCGACACGTTCTAGATCTTCGGTTGAACTTATTGTCTGTTAGTGTATTGGACAAGGAAGGTTATCACAATCATACAGGCGATGGAAATTGGAAACTCACCAAAGGATCGTTGGTGGTGGCGAAAGGAAGATTGTGTTGCTCGCTATACAAAACACAAGCAATAGTATGTGCGGGTCAACTGAATACAGTTAGAGATGATGCTTCACCAAATTTGTGGCATAGGCGACTGGCGCATGTTAGTGAGAAAGGGTTGAATATACTGGCTAAGAAGTCCCTCATCCCATTAGCCAAAGGAAAAATTAACCCATGTGATCACTGTTTATCTGGGAAGCAACATCGAGTTTCATTTCAGAAAAGCTCTAGAAGGAGAAATAATAAGTTAGAGTTGGTACACTCAAACATTAGTGGTCCCATAGATACAGAATCCATTGGAGGAAGGAGCCGAGATGTTGTATTTTATGAGAATGATATCATCGGCGAAAGATCTATGGGTGACGGTGTTATCGATATTACACCAGAGAGCATTCTATCAGATGATGCCACAGAAAGAAGAATGCATCAATCAGAACAAGATGGAGAAGAAGAGCCAGTTGTGAGGGATCAAAATAGGATTGTAGATGAAGATATAAATGAAGAGGGTATTGAGCAGGGGGAGCCAGAGAACCCCATTCTACCAGAAGAAGAACCTCAATTAAGGAGGTCAATCAGAGAACGCCAACCATCTACAAAATACTCCAGTTCTGATTATACTTTAATCACTGATGAGGGGGAGCCTGAAAGCTTCCAAGATGTGCAATCTTGTAAAGATAAAGATTGTTGGATGAAGGCCATGCAAGAGGAGATGAATTCTTTGAAGAAGAATGACACGTACGAGCTGGTGAAACTTCCTAAAGGGAAGAGAACACTCAAGAACAAATGGGTGTACAAGCTGAAGAAAGATGATGGAGACCTAGTGAGATATAAAGCTCGATTGGTTAAAGGCTTTACTCAAAAGAAAGGTATCGACTTTGACGAGATTTTTTCACCAGTTGTGAAAATGAGTTCAATTCGAGTTATGTTAGGTCTTGTAGCCAGCTTGAACCTTGAGTTAGAACAGCTTGATGTAAAGACCGCGTTCTTGCATGGGGATTTAGAAGAAGAAATTTATATGGAACAACCAGAAGGTTTCAAGGTCAAGGGAAAAGAAGACATGGTGTGTCGCGTGAAGAAAAGTTTGTATGGCTTAAAACAAGCCCTGCGGCAATGGTATAAAAAGTTTGATTCCTTTATGGTGAATCAAGGATACAAGAGGACAGAAGCTGATCCATGTGTATATGTCCAGAAATTCCCTGATGGAAAATTTATCATTCTTCTCTTATATGTTGATGATATGCTAGTCGTTGGGCCAGATGCCAAAATGATTAGTAAGTTGAAGTGTGATTTGTCTAAGGCGTTTGACATGAAGGATTTGGGACCGGCAAGGCGAATTCTTGGATTGGAGATTACCCGAGATCGGAGGTCCTGCAGGCTATGGTTATCGCAAGAAAAATATATTGAACGAGTAATAGAAAGGTTCAATATGAAGAATGCTAAACCAGTTAGCACTCCACTTGCCGCTCATTTCAAGTTGAGTAAGAAATCCTACCCTTCAACAGAGAAAAATAGAGAAGATATGTCAAATGTTCCATATTCTTCAGCGGTCGGAAGTTTAATGTATGCAATGGTGTGTACGAGACCAGACATCGCTCATGCAGTTGGAGTTGTGAGTAGATTCCTGTCAAATCCCCAGAAGACACATTGGGAAGCAGTTAAATGGATCTTTAGATACCTGAGAGGAACTTCAAAGTTATGTTTAACATTTGGAGGTGGAAAGCCAGCACTTGTTGGTTACACAGATGCAGATATGGCTGGTGACCTTGATGAAAGAAAATCTACATCAGGTTACTTATTTACATTCTCAAGGGGAGCTATTTCATGGCAGTCACGATTACAAAAATATGTCTCATTATCAACAACCGAAGCAGAGTACGTTGCAGCAGCGGAAGCAAGAAAGGAAATGCTTTGGTTAAAGCGATTCTTTGAAGAATTGGGTGTGCATCAAGAAGACTACATAGTTTATTGTGATAGTCAAAGTGCACTAGAGTTGAGCCAAAATACTATGTATCATGCACGGACGAAATATATTGATGTAAGATATCGTTGGCTCAGACTTGCCATTGAAGAAAAAGAGTTCAGGTTGCAGAAGATTCATACAAATAAAAATGTTGCTAATATGCTGACAAAGGTTGTACCAAAAAGAAAAGTTCGACCAGTGCGTTGAAGCAACCGGAATGGAGAGTCCCACAATGTAGTCGGGAGGGGGAGATTTGTTGAGTGGTGTCCCTCTTATTGTGGGACCCACTGTTTAATTAAAAAAATTAAAAAAAAAGAGGCAGGTCGGCAAGAAAGTTTTTCAAAAAGTGCACAGTAAAATTACTGTGTATAATTCGGCCATACGGGTCTTGAATCTCCTATAAATAGAGGAGGGTTTTGCTCATTTGAAGAGCAGATCAACACAGAAAGTAATAGAGAAGAAACACAGATAAAAATGTAATCTGTGTAGAGAGCCTTAGGAAAAGGGTTCCTAAGAGCTGGGTAAGAGAGAAAATAGTGAGGTTTTGGGAAACACTTGAGTGCCACTATTTTGTAATCTCTTGGTGTACCTACTATTATTTTATAGTGGAAGAATTATTCGGAGTTGGTCCCGTGGTTTTTCCCTAAAATTCATTTGGGGTTTCCACGTAAAAATCTGCGTGTCCTTTATTCTGCTGATATTATTTTTTTCTCGTAATCTATTATTGGGCCTAACACCTGGATGGGTCCAACTGTAGACAACACCTTTAAGTCATGTCCATGTCCATACTAATCCCTGATCGCCAATTTACAGGTGTCTCGAATGGCAGGATGACTAACCAAATAACAAAAAATTTATATGTACTAAGTATATGAACAATATATATTCATGAAAAAAAAGTATATGAACAATACATGCACTTTCTCCGGTTCTCAATTTCTATAGAGCCATATTTCTCACATATATTCATCAATGACAAAAGAAATACGCAGATGGCATTATAATATAATTAGCTAAGAAATTAGATAAAGAAAAACTCAAACAAAACCATTTTCTTTACATTTTATTTTTCTTTTTGATGAGATTTTGATTACTCTTAATGAAATCTAGCTATGTATGTATGAATCTATATATATACAGTGTTATCAAAGATTCTAGAAGGAACAGCAAACCTAGCAGAAAACGAACGAGAAAAGCTATCAGGGTCAGAAGAAATTAAATCCTGATCAAAATTCTTAGAATAAGAACAGTAATCATATGATAATTGCATTCTACTTGAACTACATTGAAATAACTTGTTCTTCTTGTTGTCTCTCTTTATTATTTTCCTCCATAGGAATCTCCATTTGGGCATTAAACTGTTGGTTAAGGGATCACCTGATGACTCCAAATCCTTGAATGACGCCACAATCCGATCGTACTGCCGGCTCTTTGAGTAGGCATCGATTTTTCCGGTGATGTCCATGCCGGAGTTGCACCAGCTGCTCAGTTGCATTTTAACTGGGAAGACACACAGATGATCTTCAAATTTGATTTGGGTTTTTTTTGTTAAGCTGATTGGTGATGAGAGTTATAAGCATCGGCTGTTATATAAAGGTCAAAAGTGAGGGGTCATAACGTACTTAGTTTTTGGAGGGTTTTTATTAGGCCTACTGCCGCTACCTCAACTTATTAAAAATAATTTATTGTCTTCCTAAATTTTTAAAATAATTTTATAGCTCCCTCAACTTTTAAAAAGTGCTCCACTTAGCTTTTAAACGTTACGTGTCAGCTTCTGATAGGTTTAATTTTTTAAAGATATCATTTTTTTTATTTTTTTTCTCCTCATTCAAGATCTGATACGTGACATTCAAAAAGTTAGTGGAATATATTTTAAAACTAAAAGGAGCTATAAAGTCATTCTAAGAATTAATGGATTAATAAATTTCTTACGATAAATTCTAACCTTTTTTACGAAGGTGATTCATATCCAATGGTTGTAATTACTTTAGACTTAGATTTTGGACATGATCACATGCCTTTATCATAGGGTATTTATGTCATTTTCTCTCTAACCAAATATTTGACTTCTTGCCATTCAGGTTAGATACTTTAATTTTTAATTTTTATAATTTAGTTTAGTTTTATTTAGTTATGTATAATTATAAATTTATATTAAAATAAGTTTAATTTATTTCAGCACACTTTAATTTAGTTTAACCAACTTAAGTTTCGCTTTTAAAAGTTGAAAAAAACAGAGTCTTATAAATAATATCTACTTATAAGTAGTTTGAATTTTTACTAAATTAGTTTATAACATTAACTGACTAAAAATGATAATTAATGGAATACTATTTTAGTATATAAAAATATAAGGTACTATATTAGTCTTTGTTAAAACACAAATATTTATAA
This sequence comes from Euphorbia pulcherrima, assembly GCA_947683365.1. NCBI lineage: Eukaryota > Viridiplantae > Streptophyta > Magnoliopsida > Malpighiales > Euphorbiaceae > Euphorbia > Euphorbia pulcherrima. Next base: position 16,499,224 of record CANTUS010000016.1, read on the forward strand.
AATGCTAAAAAATAGCTTAGAACCTTATGCTTTAAAGTGAAATATAAACAATCGGAAATGTTACACTATCCAGCTTATAAGTTAACAAGTAATTAGAAGCCTACTTTACTAGCTTATAAGCAATAATAAATATACAGAATATTGTAGTTTTCAATTTAAATTTACACCATACTAGGATTACATTCAGTTAGACTAATACATACTTCCTCTATGATTTTGACTTTTACTATTAATGCGATTACATATCAAACTTTTAAGACAAAAATACTCCAATTTTTTAATATATCAAGATAGACTATACATTTCATATTGTTAGCTACAAACAGTTTCAGTCATCTCTAATTTATAGACTATGTTGATGTAGCTTATCGTGTGTCGTTAATGAAGTCTAGCACAATTGGATGAATATTATTATGATAACAGAGTAAAGTATATTGTACATTCCCAAACAAAAAAAAAATTCAAATTTTAAATGTATAAAGGCATAAAAGAAAAAAATAGAATAATTTGGACGGTGAGAAGAACTTATCCCTAGAAGAAAATATTATTTCGTGTCTATAATTTCAGGATATATTACAGATTAATATATATCTGATCTCGTGTGAACAAAAATGCTGAAAAGTTAAATGTACAAATACAATCCATTAACTAAACTAAATTTTTAATTAGAAGTATAAAGAGCGCTCACAAAGGAATAAAGCTAAAAGTAAAATTATACTATTGAAAGGGAATCCAATGCACAATATACTAAGTCTTCCATCAATATCAGGGACAGTACAAACTCTACGATCCTCCACGAGCCAAAGTAGACTAATTCATAAGTTTCAGAGCAACCCCAAAAAATTTAAAAGGAGACTATTTATAAGCTTTATCCAGGGGCTCAACCGGGCTTGGATTGATGGTTATAAGTAAAAGCCCGACGAAATTCAGTCCAAACCCGACTCAACTCGTTTGACGAACAAACCTAGCTTACTGTAGTACAAATAAATCCCAAAATAATATACATTTTGAAATTTGTATCAAAAGCAATTTTTCTATAAACTCGATTCTTAAGCTCTAGCTCACCATCCACGTAAAGATGAATCAAGGGCAAGGACCCTTAAGTGGGGTTTTGCTTACAAGGAGCCGGATATTTAGAGTGCTATAAAATTTTCCGTTGTGTGACCTATAGCGAGGGCCCAAAAATGTCCTGAACCCATACATCAACTTTGATCTGGATTAAATATATATGCATCCTGATCATTCATCTTCATCCCAAATTTGCTCCAATGGTCTGTCTGCTTCAAGAGGACGAAGATAGCGCCAGTCATTTTTATTTTGCCATATAACCTCCATTGATATTTCTCCTCCCAGAGCTTCAACTATCTATTCTCATTAATCAAGCATTAGGATTATTATTACACCCTAATAATTCATAACTGGATATTAAATTGATACCATGATACATATTGGTTCACGCAATAAAATAGAATATGGAACAATTAAGGCCCTGTTCTCCTATGCTGCAATCCATTTCAGTTATGATCACTTCAGTTCAATTCAGCTATGCGTAATTATAAATTTACATCAAAATAATTTCAGTTCAGCCAGCTTCGTTAAGGAATTTTACAGAATATATATCTTATTCACCTCCATTCTATACGCAACAAAGTATTTACCTGCTTCATTTTAGGCCGAAAATTTTCAGATTTGTAAATGCAAGATGCAGCACATCCTATCATTCTGCCCATTTCTTCTTCGACATACTGATTTCCCAGTGTGGCATCAGCAATGGCTTCGTACTTCTTCTTTATCAATGCTTTTTTCAGTAATGGCAGTATCTGTTTTACAAGGAGTACGTTTTGTGAATTAAGGTATACTATTTTGGACTATAATTCAGTTCATTACATCTAGACAGTTGCAAATTTACACTGAAATTAGTTCAGTTTGGCAGCATATATTAAGGTAAAGAGTATATACCCGCTTGGCTTCCCGCACATAAGAGGATGGTTTGGTCCCAGTAATCAATCCCAACAGTACGAGACCAAAAGAAGAAACATCGGATTTATTGAAATGCTTGTTATCCAAACTGTAATCTGGAAACATATAGCTGCAATAACAGATTAATTAAAAAAAATGTGATCTTTTATATGGAAACACACAAATGCAAACACTTACCCAGTTCCCAACGAATGAGTTGCAATATGTGACTGGACAGAATTTTTCGTGTTTATAGCAAAGTCGAAATCTGCAATCTGAAAATCAAGAACATTAGAAAACAAAAACCGAAACATATGTGATAAGTTTGTCTAGATGTCAAGTTTTACCTTTGGTTCAAAGTCGAAATCAAGAACGACATTGGTCGATTTTATATTCCTATGAATGATAACGGGATCACCTAAAGAAGACAACAAACATAGCTTATTTCTAATCAATTGATTAATTAATATTAAGCAATTCATTAAAACTCACAGTCTTCATGTAAATAAGCTAGTCCTTTCGCAACGCCTAAAGCGATTTTCATTCTGTTTTTCCAATTGATGTTAGGTGCTGCCCCTCCTGCAATATCTAATATCTCATAGCAGTCTATAGGCAACAACGAATAGAAGTTCGAAGTGTTGCTATAGCTCACCATATAAATGGAAGTCCAAGGTATTGTTAGGAATGAACTCTAAAACAAGCATTCGGGTCGATTCATGAATACAATATCCAATTAGCCGCACAATATTTGGATGATTGGTGCGGCTTATGGCCAAAATCTCAGATAGAAATCCAGATTCGTTGTTTTCAGCAAACTTCTTCACTGTAACTTCAGTGTTTAATAGTTTCGCTCGATAAATTTTACTAAAGGCGCCCCTGCTAATCGACTTGGCGCGACTAAAATTGCCAGTGGCTGCTACTATCTCTTCGTAAGTAAATGATTTTGTCGGAACAATGCTCGCATGTGACTTGGAAATTACCTGAAATCAAATTGATCATGTACAACAATTCAGGCATTTGGAATAGAAACAAGTTTTTGCACCATTTTTTCCTAATGTTCGCCAACATAGCTTATTTTCTCTCACAATTTAATAAGTTTGGGCCTGTTTAGTATTGCTGTCACAACTGCGGTCATGAAAAGCTTTATTCACAAACTTTTCATAACGCAACATATTCTGACATTTGACAAAAGATTTTGAGTCTTGATACTAATTAATTATGGTCTGCTATTGATTTCTCAATACTAAAATCTGTTGTTATAGAGAAAGCTTGAAATTGAAACTTTCTGGGAAAATAGTCTGGGAAAGCAATCCCAAACTGGATCTTCACAGTGGGTGTTTCATCTTAAAACCAAATAAATCTTTTGAAGAAAAGTAAGACGGGAAGCTTTTCCTTTTCGGTGTGTTTGGAAAGCTCGCTTGTGAGGGAATTCAATTCAATTGAATTCATTTTGTCAAATTCCCTTATTTGGAACTAAAAAAATATCGATAGAATTTAAATCATTCAAGATTTGAATTCTTATGAATGTAAGGAATGAAAATCTTGCCAAAAGTTGCATGATTTTGATAAAATTCATTTGAGCTGAGCTTTTGGATATTATTTTTAATATATTATCCTTCACATGCTTTTTTTTATTGCAAAGAGTGAAATTACTTATATAAATAATTTTAAAAAAATATTAAATAAATTTATTACCAATCAATAGAATTCTCTAATATGAATCAAGGTTCCAAACAAAGAATTTATTTAAATAAAACAATTCAATTGAATTCCATTGAGTAAATTCAAATAAATTCTTTTTCATTTTCTTGCAGAATTATTTCCAAACACACCCCTGATTTAAAATAAGAAAGGGCATTTTTCCAATATTTAAGTTAACTCTGCTAATATGTGGTTGAAGTATGGCATAATCACCTTTTTGGACCTTCTGGTATAATTCATACCCATTTGGTCCATTTGGTATGCATGCTACCCATTAGGTCCATGTGCTATGCAACCTTTTACCTTTTTTGTCCTTTAAGTGCATATTATGTATAGTTACATCAATAGAGATTCTACAATACATTACCTAAAAAGGTAACAAATTGTATAGCACGGGGTTCAAAAGGGTAACAAATGCATAGCTTAGGGTTCAAAAAGGTAACAAATGCATAGCTTAGGGAGCAAATGGATAACATAAATAGTAGAGAGATTAAAAGGGCAAATGATTTATAACACAGGGACCAAAAAGGCCCTTTTGCCTTGAAGTATTTCTTATAGACCGACTTATAAGTCGGCCTCAACAATTTTACACGATTAACAAAACTAGCTTATAAGCTGCTGATAAGTTGCTGAAACTATTGAATAGCTAAAAAGGAATTTGTGGAGAAAATTGACTTGGGTACTTACAAACAAATTACAAAAGACAAATAAAAACAATCAAACATTAAATTGAAAAGCTAGTAATACCCGCCGGTTAATTGCTCAAAAATCAAAAACAAAAATGATTGCAAACAATGAAAAAAACCTCCACCTAGTAATACCTGGCGGTTAATTGGTTGAGAGGCGGAGGAGGGGTTATTCGGCGTGCCTTTATAAAGCGATGGCTCTTCTTTTGGTTCCAATTGAATACCCATTTTGATACACCTTCTTTCTTCTTCGTCTTCAAAACATCTGAATATGTCTGCATCTCCAGATGGGAAAACAAAACTCATATTTGGATTAAAATGGACACATGTTTTGTTTTGAAAATTGGTTCATTAATTAATACATTAGGACCACATTATTATAATAAGGGATGTCCACCAACTTCATTGGTCACTTGGTCCTACGACAAATGACACGAGACTTTCATAAACAGTTCGGTGTTTGGTTTGATAAAAGTTTGATAAGAGCTTATTCACAAATAAAATAAATGAGACGTTCGTGAAGAAACAAGCTCGTAAATGAGCAGAACACGAACAAGATTTTGAGCTCGATTATAGTTCGGCTAGACTCGTGTTCGATTAAAAATTAAATAGGCTGAACACGAAAAAGCCATTACTCAGCTCGACTCGTTTACAACCTTACTTGGTCCGGGCTTGGGATGATTTTCTAAGCCTGAAATAGGTTCAACTCGAGCTGAAATTGGTCCAATAAATACGTTTAATTGACTAATTGGATGTAGTTCAATTGATATATGTTCTAAAAAAAATAAAAGGAGGTGAAAGGTTTTAAATTCAATACCCAAATTCTATAAAATCCATATTTATATAAAAAAAAATAAGTTTAATTAGGTGAAGTGTCATAATAACTAAGCCCCAAGATTACATGCTTGTAAAAATTAGTAAAAACCATAATAATACAATGAAGGAAACAAAGCTTAAATACAAAGTTGATCAAGGCATTTACTTCCTTTTCATGTAAAGTTGATCAAGACATTTACTTCCTTTTTGTCTTCGAATTCTCTAAAGTTAGAGATTGGTAAAATTACATTTTAATCACACTTAATCATCCATTGAGTATTAATGAATGAGATTTAATTTTAATTATTTTTAGAATCTATAATAAAATTAAATCTCAACCGTTAAAATTCAATGAATAATTTGAGATTTTGGCAAAAAAAATTACAACTTTACCGATTTATAACTTAGGGATCCTAATCTTTTTTTTCTTCAAATAATCGTGGCAAAGGAATTAATACATTGTACAACTCAAGCATTGTTTTCCCATACTTTATTCTTCAATATGCCTACAAGCAAATTACTATACAATACCATATATTATTGTATATTTAGCATGAATTTTGGCATGCCTGCTAGTTTTCAGCTACAGACCTCAAATTACGATACATAACTGAACAGGCTCCAGCAGTTTCAGACATTGCTATAAAAAGATGAAGCAACTGATGGCTGAGTCTTGCCAAGGATTTCTCCCTATCTTGTTTGAACATCTTCTGCAATTCTCCCAACTTCTGCTTCAGTGAAATCACTATACACTCTCTTTCTTCCTTACCAATCTTAAGAGGGTTTTCTGAATCCAATTTTCCATTCACTCCTTTTTTCGCACACCAATCTTCATACTGCGTACTCTTGCGATCTAGTTCGAGACGTGTAGCATCGCATTTTTCTCTCATCTTCATCTTGTTTTCTCGTTGGACGATTGTCAGTATTACAGCAGCAAATTTTCCTATTGGAAGTTTGTCCATAGCATCATTCCATGCCTTGGCAAGTTCATGAATCGGTGAGTTGCTCTCAAATGGGGTGAGATTTAAGTTTAGCCAACTGTAGAGTGCCCTTATATAATCTTTCTGGTAATCTCTAAGTCCGCAAAACAGTGTGTACCACTCTCTCACAACTGCAAGCAGTAAAATTATTCGAGAGAGATGGTATCTACGGGTTTCCTCCAGGGGTTGAACTTGAAAACTGTCCAACAATTATAGGGCCTGTACTATCCCGGCCTGGCTTTCATGATTATATCGCATGGTTTTCCCACATAGTTGCCATCCTGTAATTCACAACATTATATCAAGACTGCTCTTTTCTTTCTATAATATTATTGTATATAGCGAAGTGCAACATTTGATGCTACGAAATAGATTACTTTCAAGTATATGTCAACACTAGAACTTGGGAGCATACATGAACTGAAAAGAAATGTTCTCAGCTATAAGAACAGGTTGCCATTATGAACGCATCCTTTGGAAAATTCATCCGAAAATGAATTTTTTGACCGAAACAGTGTGTCCGTTGGACACAACTGAAACCTGAAAAATCATGTCTTTTAGACATGCCTGCTACCCGAAATACCATGTCTATTGAACATGTCTGTTGATGTTTTTTGGTTATTTATATCACCAAAAACGAATTGGCAACATACAAAAAATTCGGTTGATATTAATTCACAACAAATAAAATTCTGGTTCTAGATACAATTTTTGAATTTATCCGATTAAAAGTTTGGTGAACCGACCAAATAAATTTCAATCTGAAAACATATTCGCGACTTAAGAAACATCCAAGAAATCCCCAATTTCCAACAAATTTTTCTTCAATTAAAGTGTCCAAATGATTCAGTTGTTGAAGTGAAAAAACACCAACTTATCCCATCTCATTGTTCAATTTGACAAATTAAAATTTAACTAAAAGATGGAAAGCAGTAGAAAACTAGTATGAATAACCTAACAGATAGGCAGAAATTTCGTGTACTTTGGGCACAGCTAACTTCAAATGTGATTAGTATAGATAGGTATAGAAAGACATTTGGTCTGTGAGTATTGGATTCCTATAACTCGTTATTGAAAACTCCAAATGATAGGCAACACTTGTGTATTTAATGCAACGTATATAACTAGTTATTTTGTTGGGGGTGCAAATGGCTTTAAAGCAACTTACCCATCCAGAAGCTAAAGAAGTTTTGGATATAATTGTTCATCACGTAAACCATTGATCTGTGCAAGTGTTGAATCCATTGATTGCATGTTTACAACACTTGCAGGAGCTTCTGATTTCACCAATGATTCAACAATAGTACCGAGTTTATCTTCCATGTTTAACGAGGCAACCTTCTTCTGATACTTATGTTTCATAGTTTCACCCACCTAGCCAGAAGCATTCAAACCAAACCCCTTGTAAATCTTTTCAGAAAGAAAACCAAGAAGATTACCAAATTTGCATCAAGACAAGGGTTGCAATCGAGTAGAGCGGTCCGCGAATAGTTCGAGATTGGCTCAGTCAAAGTTCAATTAAAGCCCGGCTTGATAAGGCTCGGCTCGAGATATTAACAAGTCAAGCCGAGTTTTTAAGGTTCGGTTTGAAAGCTCGCGAGCAGGCTCGTATAATTTTTTAATTACTTTATGATATTATTAACTTCGTATATATTCATAAAAATATGGTAGGTTAGATTGAAATTTAAATATTCTAATTAAGAAAAAGTTGTGTTTGGTATTCTTAATTAGTTCTAAATATCCTTAAGTTGTATTCCTATTCTATTTCTATCACTTCTCAAAAAAACCTTAACCTAATCATCTAATATAAAAGGGTATGTCTCTTTGAATTTTAATTTGGCAAAAAGAGTATATTTAGAAATAATAAGCAAGAGATTTATTGGATAAATAAGGATCGTTTAGGCTCGTAAGCTCGCAAACTCGAGCCGAGCTAAAATATTCAAGGCTCGACGAGCTACGAGCCGAGCTCAATCATTTTTATTTTCAAGCCGAGATAGATTCAGCCCCGGTTCGGCTCGTTTTCATCCCTAATCAAGACGAAGATAGAGAAAATGAAAACCAGAGCAGAAGAGAAGTATTTTTTTTTCTGAAATGAAACATCAAAGGTTTGGCTTCACCTCCAAGATGAACTTGAAATGCACGGATCACATAAGGGAACCTGGATTTTCTTACAAAATAATTATTTGTATACAACATTTGATAGAAGTGAAGAAGTCATAAGGAAATTCCTGGATTAGAATGGCCATACGGCTTTCTTTTTGCTACTAGTCCTAAGTTAATAGCTATGAACTATAGCAAATTAATAGGTTGTAAGTTTTTAGACAGAACTATTTTCCGTGGTGATGAACACAGAACATTTCTACTGGGGCAGGGGCAGGGGCAAGAGAAGCATCAAACACACTTTGGCCAAAAGCAGTACTATCATAAGGATTGTTATTATGTGAAGACAGGTAAACTGATAAAAGGAATCCCTTACGAGTTGATAACAATTGAGAAGTTCATTAAATTCAAACAACTGTTCTTGTACAAGAATCCATAGTTGTCAAAGGCTAGCACCTTAGGCTCCGGACTCACCAGGCTCCAGCCTCATCGGCAGGCGCCTATCAAGCTCCTCACATTCAAAAGTCGAGCACCTGGATGCATCACACTCTAGGCATCGGGCACTAAAATGATCACTCTCCATCTTAATAAAAATGTTCATTATAATTGATTTGAACACATAAGGTAATAGCAGTTGATGAACCTTTTACTTTTTTCATGGTTGTAACACTTGGCATAATTTATAAGTTTTTTCAGTTGGTGCGCCAAGGCTCTAGGACTTTTTGTCGCCGGGGCTGCGCCTAGCGCCTGGATATGCAAGAATCAGAAATTGTTGCCCGAAGATTTTTTGTTATGACGGAAAAAACCACTATGCGACCTATGCGGCCTAGCCAATTATGCAATCAGCCACAAATATGCAAGCAGTAGGCCTGAAAAGTTGAATATTTATGCAAGTTTAAGAAGCTAGAGTCAACGTGGAAAGATACCTGTACTTCATTATAAAGCTTCTCCTCCCAAGCTAGAATAATACCCAACAGTACAGCAGGAGTTATATTCTTCTCTGTATCGCTAGGATGACCAATATGTCCTACAGCATACATAACACTAAAATGAAGTGCGATATATTCAACGCATTCTTGAAGATCGCCTCGAAGAGATCATCAATCAACATCATTTCAGGAAAAGATTTCACTACCGGCTCATTTGGTGCACGAAAATCCTATTCCGTGGAATATAAAAGAAAATGTATGGAAAGATGTCAAATAGCTTTTTTTTTTGTGCGTGACATATTCCAGATGAATACTTTACTATATTTGGCATCTTCATTCATTTCTGTTTCTATTCCAGGAATAGGATTCCCGTCGCCTGAAATCTATGAAGCCTGAAAACTCCAGTTACATGGCATTTCGGTGTTTCCGTTTCCGTGTATGTTTCCCTACAGTTTCCAAATCTATATACTTTAGAGATGGCGTTTCCCAGTTTCCACGCCTAAAATTTATTTATTTTTCTTCAACAACAAACAATAAGACATAATGGAATTGAAGGTATGAGTTATAACCTCGAGAATCAGCAAAATTAGCCAATATTTGGTAGACCTCATGGGCACCTTCAGAAGCCATGAGGAAATGGTTGTGAAGAATATGAAATATCTGAATCAAACTCATCAGTTTTCCAGTCTTTCCTAATTTCTTTATTGGCTTCATTTGTGGTTCCATCTCCGGCACAGTTAACTGACTTAACTCCACCAACTGCTGATGAATCTCCGGCAAGCCCACTGCTGTTTGCAAAGTCGCCGGGGAACTCGGGGAGGGAAGAAGCCGGCGAGGGATAAAAATACGAGCAGTGGCTGGTGTTGTAACAGAGGAAGAATGATGAGATAACGCCTCGGAGATATAGTCGGTGAGAGCAGCACCGATTTTCTGTAAGCCGTAGGCGTAGCTGGAGTGTGCGGCGGCAAGGGCGTTGCGGCTGGAGACCGCTTCCTCCATGTATTGGATGCGATGTTTACAGCGAGAGAGGAGCTCATTCTGAATCTCGGATTCAGTCCAACCCATCTTTCAGTCGCCCCTCACAGTTACCATAAACTACAAAGCAAGTGAGAGGAAAAATAAAAGAAAATTGCTCGGCGATGGATACTTACTCCATCGCAGGTTGCAGGGTTTTATGTGATATATGGGATACTATTAAGATTAAATAATTTAAGGAGTGATGTTAAATGGAGATTTAATTAAGTATTTTTTTTTAATTAAATAATTTTTTATTAATTTTTAATTTTTAATTATAAGAGGATCTAAAATGATACATGTCAATTTTTAATGAAAAAAAAATTAAAAAATAATATATTTAAAAAATTAAATTAATTAAAAGTTAACCCAAAATATTAAAAAAATAAATTTTATCAATTTTAAAAATCAAAGTGTTATATTCAAAGAATTGAGGTCATGCCGGTCTAATTTATATGATTGCGTTTGACATTTTCTTCTATATATATTTTAAACAGCCTCAATTTAGATTTTACATATAAGATAGACTTATTTTAGAAAAATTTTATAAAAAGTTAGGTATTTGCACTATCATGATAATAATAAATGATATATATTTTATTAAATATAAATTAAAATAGATATCATTTTTTAAGAGCAGAATATTTCTTCCTCCTAAGATACTTGAAATAAATGACACCTACACCTACACATAAAGACCCTCCAATTTTATAAGAAGTATATGTTGTTTATTCAAATATTTCTATGACTTTTTTTAATTTTAACTTAATAAATTTAGTCAACATTTATATTAAATACTATATTGATTTTTCAATTGACCTCTATATAAAAGTTTAAAAACATAAAAATCTGCCATACATGAAAATCAAAGGGAATATGAAGTTTTTTTTTACCTTAGAAGTGTTATTAATTTAAATTAGAGACAATAATAACTATAATTGAAGGTGAATAAGTATCGAACCAAATCTCTCTGTCTGTCGAAGAATTAACTGCTTTAATTAATAAACGGAGAACTTAATTGACAAATCTACCAATATACACAATTCGTAAATTAACAAAAAGAAACATAAATTATAAATAATCCTGTAAAATGAAACCTAGAGGTGAACGGAAAGTAAAAGAATTATTTAAAGGAGACACACTATTGAAAGGAAATATGAAGTTTAACATTACCAACTCATTTTTTTCATGTTTTCTCAAAATTATAAGAGAAAATTTAGATTAATGCATGTTCCCTGAGAAAGAGAACACGATAGAATGAAGGAAACATAGCTTAAGGCTTTTCTTGGGAAAGAGGAAAGGAAGGTGATGTATTATCAAGCTTGGGAACAAATAATGGAAAAGAAAGTAGAATTGATTTGGTAGGAATGGCTTCCACTTACCATGCATTTTGGTGGGATTTGAGGGAATGGTGGGCTTATTTACATATATATAGCCTATATTCTTAATCCATTTAAACATATTTTTGTTTTTTAAAGGTATTTATGTACTTTCATATATATTTTACTTCATAAAATCATTCTTTTCTCACCAACTTAATATTACCGATTCTAGATATTCTATCTTTTAGCTTCATTTTCCTTTCTTTATAATTCTTCCATACCTTGCTCGTTGCAAAGTTGACCAAGACATTTACTTCCTTTTTTTATTTGGATTAGTTACATTTTAGTCATTTTAATCATATATTTAGTTTTAATAATTAAAATTTAATTTTAATTATTTGTAAAATTCACGATACAATTAAAATCAGTGAAATGGGCTAAAATTTATAACTTTATCCTTATCCAACTTTTTTTTCTACAAGCAAAGAAATTAATACATGGAAAATTGTTAAAAATATAATATTTAAGTTTCATTTACATCTTTACTTCAATGTTTATTCTTTGCACTATCTAACTAATTTTAAGTTTCAATTACCAAGGAATATGCTCCACCACTATTCAACATTGTTCATTAATTTTTTTATCTTAATTTGACATCATTTTTCAAACCGTTCATTTTTTTGACATGCCACGTTAGAGTTTTTTGTTCGTCCCATTTTTATCTTCGAAACATCATCCATTGTGATATACTTTTTCGAAAACTTTTTTCCGGCTGTTCGATATCTGATAAGTAGCCGGTAGATATCAAGTACGAATCGCATTTTCATATGTTTGAGTTTATATTTTTAATTCAATAGAATCTGGTAGGATGGAAGTATATATTTACGAAGTGTAGTAAAAATTAGGTACAGACATAAACTTGGTGGATTGAACAAACTTCCAATGAACAGTTGAAGAATGAATATGGTAGAATGGTAGTTATATGTTTGAATTGTGTTTTGAATAACAATGAAATTTATAGTTCCTACCAGATTCCTACTAGATATTGAGTAGTTGAAAAAAGTTTTTAAATGTATCTGATAGGTATCTGGTAAGTACCTGATAAGTATCTGATAGGATGCTTGTAAATTCATGAAATAATGTAGAAAGTTGTTACAAACATAAATTTGGTGGTTTGAACAAATTTCTAATGAAATATAAGGTTCATACCAGGTTTCTACCAAATATTAAATATTTGTAAAAAAGTTTTTGAATGAATCCGGTAGGTATATGGTAAGTATCTAGTAGAATGCTAGTAAATATATGAACTATGGTAAAAATATGTTACAAACATAAATTTGATGGATTAAATAAATCTCCAATGAAATATAAGATTTCAACTAGGCTTACCGGATATCTAGCAATTACTTATCAGATATCGAACAGTTGAAAAAAAGATTTTAAAAAAGTATATCACAATGGATGATGTTTGGAAGAAAAAAAATGAGACGAACAAAAAACTTTAAAGCGATATGTCTAAAAAATAAACAGTTTGAACGATAATATCAAAATAAGATCAGAAATTTTTTAAAAAAATTATCATTGACAGTGCACGTGAACAGTAGAGATCAAAACAGTGAAGATCAATGGTAAAATGTGCTACTTTAATTTGATTAAAAAATTTAGGATATAAAATGATGAACAACTTAATTTTTGGTACCCTTTTTTTATAGAAAGCCGTTAATACATTATACAAGTTTAAGTATTTAACTTTAGGGAATCGTAATTTTTTTCTTTCTTCAGATAATCGTGGCAAAGGAATAAAGGTATTAATACATTTTACAACTCAAGCAGTATTTCCCCGTACTCTATTCTTCCATATGGCTATACAAGCAAATTACTATACAATACCAAATGTAATGGTATATCTATCATGAATTTTGGCATGCCTGCTAGTTTTCAGCTATAGACCTCAAATTACTATACATAACTGAACAAGCTCTAGCTATTTCCGACATCGCTCTAAAAAGACCAAGCAATTGATGCCTAACTCTTGCCAAGGATTCCTCCCTATCTTGTATGGACATCTTCTGCAATTCTTCCAACTTCTGCTTCAGTGAAATTACTATACACTCTCTTTCTTCCTTAGCAACCTTAAGAGGGTTTTCCGAATCCAATTCTTCATCCACTCCATTTTTCACACACCAATCTTCATACTGCCTACTCTTTCGGTCTAGCTCGCTACGAGCAGCCTCACGTTTCTCTCTCATCTTCATCTCTTCATCTCGTAGGAAGATTGTCCGTATTAGAGCAGCAAATTTGTGTATTGCGTTTCTTGCTATCTCATCAGGAAGTTTGTCCATAGCATCATTCCATGCCTTGACAAGTTCATGAATCGGTGGATTGTTTCAAAGGGGGTGAGATTTAAGTTTAGCCAATTGTAGAGTGCCCTTACATGATCTTTCTGGAAATCTACAAGTCTGCAAAAATATGTGTACCACTCTAACACAACTAAATACAGTTGAAGTATTCGATCGTTACGATATGTACTGGTTTCCTCCAGGGGTTGAAAACTGTCCAATAATTTTAGGGCATGTACTATCCCGGCTTGGATTTCGTGATTATACTGCATGGTTTCCCACATAGTTGCCATCCTGAAATTCACTAAAAAAATTGATATACATCTTGATGTTTCTATTATTGAGCAAAAAGATTCCTCTTTTCTGCTCATAATATTGTATAGGACATGAGAGCATGCATGGATTGAAAAGAAATGCTCACAACCATAAGAACAGGTCAGATAAGACTATTGACAAAATATGTAAAGCAACAATGCCAAAAGAAATTCACTTCAATTGCATTTGGATTCTTTAAAAGCTAGAGATTGTTTTACTCTCTCTCTCTCCTATTGATGAAACAACTTTAGAGAAATTTGATCCGTTCAAATGAATCAGATGTTGATGTGAAAAAAGCACCAAATGCAATTTTGTTTTTCAATGTGACAAAATAACAACAGAAATGTCATTTACTACTTTGGGGCAACTAAGTTCACATAAAACAAAAGTAACATAGGATATAATTATAATAATTATAGGCAACAAGTTATGCATGACAGTATTGTATTTTGTTTAACTCATGATTGAAAATTCGAAATGAATGACGGAACTTATATGACAAATATGTCAAATGATCTACCAAAATCCATAAAAATGTCACCCTTTATCAATTATGATTTGAGGGTGCGAATGGCTTTGAAGCAACTTACCCGTCCAGAAGCTGAAGAAGTTTTGGATACAATTGTTCATCGCGTAAACCATTTATCTGTTCAACTGTTGATTCAATTGATTTCATGTTTACAATGTATTTTATATGCACATTACTTGCAGCAGCTTTTCTTTTCTCCAAAGATACAACATCACTACCCTGTTTATCTTTCTTAGTTAGGGAGGCAATCTTCTTTTGATACTCATGTTTCGCAGTTTCACCCGCCTACGCAGAAGATTATCAGAAAGCTTTTCATATTTGGATCAAGAGCAACAAAAAGACATGAAAAGAGAATGAACACCGTAACAAAAATTTTTTTTGTAATAGAATGAAACATCAAAACCAGGTTAGGCTTCATCTTCGAGATGAATTTGAAATGCAGGGATTACATATGCATATAGGCACTCGGGGAACCTGGATTTCCTTACAAAATAATTATTTGCATAGTTGTCAAGGCGCTAGGCGCATTCCAGGCGCCAGGGGGTCTTGGAGCCTAGGCGCAAGGCGCACTCTAGGCGCAAGTTAGGCGCACCAACTAAAAAACATATAAATTACGCTAAGTGTCAAAACCATAAAAGCAAATTTAAAAAGTTTTATCATATTAATAAAAAATTCATCAATCCAAATATTATAAAAATAATAATTCCTGGAATCCTAGTAATGTAAAACTAGGGGATACTATACTCATAGAACATAACACTACTTAAAAGTATAAACTATTTCATAAGATTAACAAAAGTAAAATATAAAAATTATAAACAATACTTAAAAAATATTTAGCGTAATAAATAGATAAAAAATAAGCATAAAATTGATTTTATTGTATAAATTTAAACTAAAATATTTGAGTATAAAATAAAAATAATATGATATATCTATAAAGTTAAAATTAAAAATAAAAGAAGAGCATTAGTTGTGAAATTAACTAGCTTTAATACGAGATATCTATAACATTTTTTTTTGTTGCCCATCTGATTCACCGGAGCTTTTGCTCCGACTACATCCAGATCTGTCCAGGGT
The DNA here is from genome assembly GCA_947683365.1 of Euphorbia pulcherrima. NCBI lineage: Eukaryota > Viridiplantae > Streptophyta > Magnoliopsida > Malpighiales > Euphorbiaceae > Euphorbia > Euphorbia pulcherrima. Next base: position 16,514,994 of record CANTUS010000016.1, read on the forward strand.
CACGCACCTGGCTGTGGTGGGTGAGTCTCCCAATAAGGATTTTTTGCATTCATATTACAAAAAAGATATAACATTAACATTACAAAAAAGAAGAGAATTAGTTGTAAAATTTCAAAGTCAGGTTAATTGCACAAATGTCACATTTATTAGCATTAAATAATGGAAATACTAGTAAATAGAATTTCAAAGAAAACAGAATTTCAAGATAAAATTAATTACTCCCTCTTGTTCCCAAAACTAGTCCTTTTTAGACTTTTCATCAAAACCGATAAATATTTAATGCAATACTAAAATAACTAACAGATCCTTGTTAAAATTCTCCTTCTTCTTAAATACCAATTTATAATTTCGTCAATACTCAATCTCTCTCCTAATTAATACAACGGTAAATTAGAGAAAAAATTGTGAAAGATGCATTAATATTCTAAAATGACAAGGAACCAAGATCAAAAGCCTAAAACGACTAGTTTTTGGAACCAGAGGAAGTACGAAACATCGCATTTATTAGCATAAAAAAGGAAATAGTATTTTAAAGTGAAATTAATAGAGAACATCACATTTATTAGCATTAAAATCATTGATATAGGAAATAGAATTCAAAGGAAATACTCCCTCCATATTTTTTTACTTGTCTACCTACAAGTTTTACGCTTCTTAATAAACTCATTTATTAAGAATATGAAAATACTAGTTTACCCCTGTATCTCAAATTAATGCCTTAATTTTTCAACTTTAATGCAATTAATACTAAGGATATAGTTGGAAAAATAATGAAAAAATTACCTAGAAAAGTGTAAATGACAAGTATTTTAGTAATCCAACTTTAGGCTAGAATGCCTATTTTAAAAAGATGGAGGGAGTAAAATTTTAAAGTAAAAATTAATTACGGCAAACTCACCTTCATTACTTATTAGCATCAAAAAGTTAAAAAGGGAAGCAGAAATTTAAAGTGCAATTACTTACCTGTACATCACATTTATTAGCATAAAAAAATTGAAATAGGAAACATGATTTTAAAATATATTACTAACATAATGCAATTAATATTTGACCAAACACCTGACTTTTAAATTATATTATTAATTTCTTAACTAAATCATTAGCTAAATTTAAGCAGCCAGTTATAACATATTAAAGGTCACTTAAGTGCATTAATAATCTTTCCCTTTCCCATAAGCTAATTTAATTGCATTAATAATCATTAGCTAATTTTATGCAGCTAGATTATCTCTCAATACTTTAAAAAAAGAAATTTGTGCCTAATTTGCGCCCGGAGTGCCTAGACTGCGCCTGGGTCGCCTGTTAAGCGCCAACGCCGAAGCAAGGAGGAACCCAACGACGACAATGGACTCCGAGCGACAATGTTTGCGACTAAACTGTGGAGCGGTTGTAAACTGATGTGTCACATTTATATTTTGCTTTAAAATTAGTCTCTAATTTAGGAAAATTGGAAATCAAGTCTCTTTGAATACTAATTGAAAAAATCTTACCTTAAATAATAATTCGTGTTCAACGTGTTGTTTTCAAATTCTATATCATTTAACATAAAAATCGAGGATAATCTAAGAATATATTAGTATAGACTAAAACTTTTATATAGGATCATATATGAATTAGGTTTGAATAATAAGTACTTATTTGGTTACATAATTCTTTTAACATTAAGCTTGCATATCTAGACTAAAATTTAATCATATCTTTTAAGTTGAGCATTTTAAATGTTTTCTTTTTATGAACATGAACTGAATCTTATGATTCGATTTAATTCACGATTCCCGACCCACGGCTTCGATTCTCGATTCAAATCTTGATTTGAGAACTACACATCAAACACACTTCAGTCAACAAACAGTACTAACAGATACTGTTTCGAGAGACCACCATAGTTGGGGAAAAAGACTCTTTTATCCCATGGATCTCGTTGGGGTTGTACACTATGAAGACAATCTGCGACAATGTTTCAACATAGTTGTCAAAGGCACGCGTCACGAAGGGCGCGACCTAGCACCTCGCCATATAACCAACAAGGTGGTGTCCTTGAGGCGTGCGCCCTAAAGACACTTTCATTTTTTAGAGTTTTAACTAACTTTAAAATGTGTTGTCCATCTATTTTTTAGATTTTTAAAGGCTCAATATTCCGAGTTCAATTCCTCTTAAGGCTAGATATTCCTAATGCAATATGTAAATTTTACATAGATATGTACATCAAACAATTCTCTTAAATCTTTTTCTAGCATTGTTATTGCATTTAAAATACCTTTCCAAGCAAATATTTTTTGCTAATATTTTGCGCCTAATGTACTTTGCGCTTTAGTGTGCCTTGCCCCTTTAATAACTATGTGTTTCAGTTAGAACTTGGTGTTCTAGACAACAATCCACAAGCTCATCAAAATTCATAGTTGTTACGGGCGCACCTCAGGCGCAAGACGCTCGAGGCTCAAGGGCCAGCTCCTCGTGGAGGGTGGTCGAGCAAGGCGAGGTTCATCAGGCATGCGCCTAGGCGCCTCTTGCGCCAAGAGCGTGCCTCAATGCAAAATGAAGGTTTTTTATTTTTTTAGTATTGTGTCACATATATGATATTGCCCATTACAATATAATAATAATATATTAATAACAAAAGATAGAAAAATAAAACTAAAGAAGCAATATCTATGTCATTAGATATGATATCATCAATCAAAATTTTCTTCATGTAAAAGAAAGCAAAAAATTTTATCATTTCTTCTAGTGCTAAAGGAGTAAGGGGAAAATGATAAAATAGTATTATCTAGCTAGCGTTGAAATGTTGGTTCATTCTCTCTAAATAATGATGATGAGGATGACTTTGAGGAGGATGAGTATAAAGATGACGTTGGATATAAAATTTGTGTTGATAGTGATTAGCAATTAAAATTAGGTTTATGTTTATGTTTTAGTTTATTTATGGAGTCTAGTACTATTTGGTAACTTTTGTAGTTTGATTGAACTTATTTCCTAGATTTTGCATTTATAAGGGTTTAATTATGGGTAATTATATTGAGTGTGATTATGGTTAGTCAACTTGGGTGTGATTTAGTATTTTTTATTACTATTCATTGAATTTTAGGTTTGTATGACTAATAGTTTATTGCATTTTTTTCTATATGCGCCTCAAGTCCCTCATGCGCCATTGTTGTTACGGGCATGCCTCGGGCCAGTGCCGGCGCCTTGTGAAGGGTCAAGCACACGCCTTTTGCACCTAGGAGAAGGTTTTTTTATTATTTTTTCAGCATTGTGGCGCATATGTGATATTGACCATTATAATAGAATTATATATTAGTAAAAAACCAAAGAAAAATCAGAATAAAGAAGCAATATTAGATACGAATCTATGATATCATCTATCGAATTTCTTTTAACGAAAGAAGCAATATTAGACACGAATCTACGATATCATCTATCGAATTGCTTTTAACGAAAGGGAAAGAAATCAACCCACCAAAACCACAGTTTCATCATTTCTTCTACTAAGGATTATGGGGAAATGGTAAAGTAGTATTGTTCGTTCATTCTCTCTATTGATGATGAAGAAGAGGATGGCTTTGAGGAGGATGAGTATAAAGATGATGAGAATGAAATGTTGGATATGAGATTAGCAATTAAAATTGAGCTCAACTTTATGTTTTAGTTTATATATGGAGTCTACAATCCAAATTAAAAGTATTATTTGATAACTTTTGTAATTTGATTAAATTTATTATTTAGATTTGCATTTATAAGGGTATGACTAGGAGTAGTTAGATTGAGTGTGATTATAGTTAGTCATTCTGAATGTGATTTAATATGTTTTCTTACTATTTAATGCATTTTAGGTTTGTCAAGGTAGTAATTAATAGTTTAATGAACATTTTTCTTTGTGCGCCTCTAGTTCCTTGGACAGGCGCCTCACCTCGACGCACCTGACCTCTTCGCGCCTCAATGCGCCTTGAGTCCATAACAACTATGTCGGGCGCGCGCCTCACCCCCTGGCGCCTTGCGCCCGTAAAAACTATGTCAAAATCTGAACAAATGTCCTAGTACGAGAATAAGAATTTTGGGAAATAAGCCAGAATATTTTTAAATGTCATGGGTGTTATGACAAAAAAAACCATCCAGAAATATGCAAGCACTAGGGCATAGTTTAAAAGAACATATAGGAAATTTAGACATGATACAAGTAAATGTTGAACATTCATGAAAGTTGTATATGAATATTGTTAATGTAAGAGTAAGAGGCTAGAGCTAGTAAACCCGGAAAGATACCTTCATTTCATCATAAAGCTTTTCCTCCCAAGCTAGAATAATAGCCAACAGTTTAGCATGAGTTGCGCTTCCCTCAGTATCGATAAGATGATCAATATGTCCTACAGCATATATAACACTAAACAAAGTGAGATATTCAAAGCATTCTTACAGATAACCTCAAAGAGAAGAGATCATCAATCAACTTCTTTTTCAGTATAATATTTCACTAATAATAATTTATTATTTGAAATAAGAAACAATAACAAAACGAACTGAATAATCGCATTTGAACAGATAATTGAATTAAGAGTATGACTCAAATAAGAGTGATAACTAACCCAATCTTGTAGCCTTCAATAGTTTGGAGGTCTCATGGGCACCTTCAGAAGCCTTGAGGAAATGATTGTCAAGATTATGAAATATCTGGATCAAACTCATTAGTTTTCCAGTCTTTCCTAGTTCAATCCCTAATTTCTTCATTTGTGGTTCCAACACTGGCGCAGTTGGCCAAATCGATTTTGACTCTGTTCTGAGATCAATCTCCGGCATGCTCACTGCTCTCCACAGAGTCGCCGGATTCACTTGTGGTGGCAACACTGACTCCGCCACCGAAAAAGGCTCCGGTGAAGCACTTCTGTTACTACTCCCCTGTAATTCGAGCTCCAGCTCCTCTATTGTAGCAGGCCCCATTGAAATTGACTCGGTGTACAGATCCAGCTCCGGCATGCTCACTGCTCTCCGCAGAGTTGCCGGATTCATTTGTGGTTTCAACTCCACCGAATTAGGCTCGGTGTTCGCCGGATTATGAAAACTCGGGGAGGAAAGAAGCAGGCGAGGGATAAAAACACGAGTGGCTGGCGCAGCAATAGAGGAAGAACGAAAAGATAACTCTTGAGAGATGTAGTCGGTGAGAGCAACGCCGGTGTTCTTCAAGTAGAGGGCGTAGCCGGAGTGTGCGGCGGCGAAGTCGTTGCAGCTGGAGACTGCTTCTTTGATGAATTGTACGCGAATTTTACAGCGAGAGAGGACTTCATTCTGGCTCTCCGATTTGGTCCAACCCATCCTTCAGTCGCCATTCGCATAAAAATTCGAAGTTTTCTTATTAGATATAGAAACTGTTCGGTATTCTTCTTTTCAGGCGCTATCGGACCGATTTATTATTTTTTAGGTTTTATTTAATCCCATTTTTTTATTAGGCGGTATTTAATTTTAATTTTTTTACGATATAATTATTTATAATACTCATAATTTATCAATAAAAAATATTTTAGTTCGTGAAATTAATATACATTAAAATATTTTCATAATAAAATTTTATTTTGAGTCAGAAATCGACAAATAATATGTTCTGTTCCATAAATAAAGAGGTTCCTACCATCGATTACCACTTGATGATTTTTAAAACATGGTCTAAATTATCTTTTATGATATTTTATATTATTATAATTTACTTTTTAATTGAATTAATATTTTTATATATATAATAAATATTTAAAAACAAAAAATACAAAATCGCTTAGGTTTCGTCTTATCCCCGCCTAGATATTTTAGAGCTCTAGCCGCCCAACTAGCACCTAGCACTTTTTAAAACACTTATAAACTACACAAAGAGAAAAATGAAAGCTCTTTAGGTATTTCTTATTTGAGAGGTACTTGAAGCTCTTTTTAGAAGTATATTTTAATAGTTTATTTGATTCCCTTCATTAATCACTTATATTTGTCTTGTTTAGGAACACATTGGTGTAATTAAAACGTGATACAGAACAAATGGTATATCTATCATGAATATATACTGGCTTGCCTGCATAGTTGTCAAAAGGTGCGGCTTAGGCTCCGGGCTCACCAGGCTCCAGCCTCATCGCCTAGGCGCCTATTAAGCCCCTTATATTCAAAAGGCGCGCACCTGGATCCATCAAGCTCTAGGCTCAAGGCACTAAAGGCGTGCGTCTAGGCATGCTTATACCAACATTAGGTTTTTATATAGGAAATGTAATGATTAGTTAAGTTTAGAGCTTGGGAAAGAAAAGAAATTATGGAAGAAGAATTAGGTAAAAATATTACGTACGAAAGCTTCTCCTTCAAACGACAAAGTCAATCATAATAAAATAGTAATAATAATATTATTAATGATAAAACGATAACTTCATCTTAGAAAAATGATCATTTGAATTGATTTGAACACGTAAGATAATATAAGATGACAAACCTTTTATTTTTTTAGGCTTAACCCATATGGGGCCCCTTAAAGTTGGCTCAAACTGCCATGGCCACCCCCAGCTTTCAAGTGTGACACTTTGCCCCATAAAGTCGACAAAACTGATACAATTTATCCCCCTCAATGCCACGTGTCAGATTATGGTTGGTTTGACTTTTCAAATGTGCCATTTTTCTGATTTTTTTTTCTCCAATCAGAAGCTGACACGTGGCATTGAGGGGGTGAATTGTTCGGTTTTGCCAATTTTAGGAGGATAAAATGTCACACTTAAAAGTTAGAGGTGGCCAAAGACGGTTTGAGCCAATTTTAGGGGGCTCCATATGTGTGTGGCCTTATGGAGATATATTCAAATCTTGCTAGTTTTCTGTCGTATAAACATCAAATTAGTATACATAGCATAACTGAACAAGCTAGTGCAAATTCATACATTGCTCTGAAGAGATGAAGCAACTAATGCCTTTTTGAATTGGCAATATTCCTACTACCATTGCTGTGCTTGATTTATTAAGTAGTGCTTATTAGTTACTCCTATAAGAATAATGTGGGCCATACAATTTTGTCAATTATTAATACACTTTGCCTTATTTTAATCCAGATATGCGTTTCCTTTTTCTCATTAAAGTCAGTCTACTGGAGACATATTCAAATCATACTTTGTTGAGGAAGAGATGAAGGAAGATAAAGAAGCCATTTCAAAATGGAAATTCTATTGCAAGAAGAAGAAAAGCCACCGCTTTATCAAGGCAAGATTCATCCACTGGTTAACCAGGTATATAGTTGCTGTTCGGTGTACATTTTTATCTCTCTTAAGTACTACAATTTTTTCTGTTTTTGGAAATACAAGACATGTCCTTTTGAGCATAAGCTAGCTCCCATATTCATATTAACAGAAAGATGTTTGCAAGTTCTTTTACCTGCAACGGATAGGTGGATATATATTTAGAGATAAAACTGTACGACCTGACAGTCGGAAATATATTGTAACCGTAAATTTCCGGTGAAGTTTGGGTTAGGGGAAAAGTTTGACAAGTGACAAATGGTACAAGCCTAGTTGCACTAGAAAGAGCGTTGGAGATGTAGGAAATCCCGTAACGGAAATAAACAAGTGTTAAAAGTAGTATATAAGTGAAACTGATTCCAACAATTTATTAATTTAAAACCTGTCATATCCAAATCCATTTTTGGAGGGGTGTTCATGGATCGGCCGAAAACCAACATAGGCTTAAAAATCCATACTGAAACCAAACCCAAATACAAGAGTAAACAAACTGAACTGAATTCCTATGACTTTTCTTTCTATTTGCCCTCAAAATCCTTCATTGAAATTTAATTAGCCTCATTGAATCAATAAGCACATTAAATTTGTATATTTGAGTGGTCCTGGACTTCCTCATTAGCAATGTTTGCGATGAAATATCAAACATTTACTTCATTCACAAAAGAATAATACCTTCCCTCTCTTTTTAATTAGTGGGCAATCTTAATTATGAGTTACAACTCATAATGTGCATATTCATATTACCCAAATTGATTTAACAGTTTGGAAAAAATTAGATTATTGTTAGAAGTAAAGTTTTGTAAAAGAACATATGTATTTTAACCAAATTGATTGATTAGAGACTACTAGATTAGCACACCCTTAAATGATGAATATGGTATATTTGATTTCAGGCAGTTCCCAAGTCACATACGAGTATTGTCCCTACAAAATCATTTACTTATGAAGAGATAGCAGCAGCTACTGGTAATTTTGGTCATGCCATTAGCAGGGGCGCTTCAGTTAAAATTTATAGAGCAAAATTATTAAACTCTGAAGTTATAGTGAAGAAGTTTGCTGAAAAAAACGAATCGGGATTTCTATCTGAGGTTTTGGCCATAAGCCTCACCAATCATCCGAATATCATGAAAATGATTGGGTACTGCATTCATGAATCTACCAAAATGCTTGTTTTAGAGTTCATTCCTAACAATACCTTGGATTTCCATTTATATGGTGAGCTATAGACACATTATACTTCAATTTGCTGTTGCTTATAGACTTCTAAGAGATATCAGATACTGCAGGTGGGCAAGCACCGAAATTAAATTGGCAAAGCAGAATGAAAATCGCGCTAGGTGTCGCAAAAGGACTAGCTTATTTACATGAAGACTGTGAGTTTCGCTACAGAATTGCTTCATGCATTGCTTAATATATGTCCTTAAACTAATTATGATGTCTTTTTTGACATCATTTGATGTCATCTTCAGGTGATCCAGCTATCGTTCATAGGAATATAAAATCAACCAATATTGCTCTTGATTTTGACTTTGAACCAAAGGTAAAACTTGAATCCAGACAAACTTATCATTTATCACTTATCATAGCCTATATATGAACTCTTGCTTTTCAGATTGTAGGTTTTGACTTTGCTATAAACACAAAAAATCTTATCCAATCACATACCGCAACTCATTCGTTGGGAACTGGGTAAGTGTGTGCGCCCATAGTATCAGTTTTCAAGTGCTTCACTGGGGATTCGTAGATATGTTGACATTTGTTTTAAAATAATGTTTGGATGCAGTTATATGTTTCCAGATTACAGTTTGGATAACATGCATTTTGACAAGTCTGATGTTTTTTCTTTTGGTCACTTACTGTTGGCATTGGTTACTGGGACCGAACCTTCCTCTTATGTAGGGGAAACCAAGCGGGTATATTCTCTTTACCTCCCCTGACTATAAATGAACCAACTGAATTCAATGTAAGTTTACAACAGTCATACTTGTAAATGAACTGAATTGCAGTAAAAAAAACAGACTTCAGTTAAATTCACACAATGTACTACTTGTAAAACAGATATTGCCATTACTGAAAAAAGCGTTGGTAAAGAAAAAGTACGGCGGTTTTGCTGATGGAGCATTGATGAATCAGTATGTTGAAGACGAAATGGGCAGAATGATAGGATGTGCTGCAGCTTGCATAAACAAATCTGAAATAAATCGGCCGAAAATGCAGCAGGTAAATCCTTTGTAAGTCAATATATGGTATCAATTAAAAATCCCAATTTGTTATTAGTAAGTTAAGATAGTCTAATGCTTGATAAATGTGAATAGATAGTTGAAGCTCTGGCAGGAGACATACCAATGGAGCTTATATGGCATAACAAAAATGACCAGCGTTATCTTCGTCCTCTAGAAACAGATAGACCATTGGAGTAAATCTGGGATTAAGATGGTCAGAATGAACAGAAATATTGGCTTTGAATCCAAATTAGGATTAATAGTCAATGCTAACCAAAACTAAGATGCTGAAGGTTTGGTGCTGACATAGACCATTTGGAAATCTCATCACTGATATGTCATTTGGATTGCCAATCGGTGATGACTGGTGATTATTGTATTTTTGAAGTCGAACACCGTCCACTTGGACATGAGATCAATTTTTTTTTTCTTGCTATTCAACAAAAGAATTGACTTCACCTGTATATCAGAACTGCAATCAACTTAGTGTCGAGCTCTATGATTCAGACCAGCAATCAAAATTATTTTTATGTCAAAAAAAGCCAAATGTCTAACTTTCAAAGTAATATCAGAAAGATTAAATATATTAGTAGATAAAGGAAAAGGTATAGCTCAAGAAAAATCAGATGAAAAATTAAATGAAAAATTAAAATTCCCTAATAAAATATTTACAGAAGAATTAAAATTTAAAAAGAAAAAACCTGAAATAGGATTTAATTATAAGTACGGTTTTCAATTTAAAAAATCAGAAGAACATACATATTTTTGGTACAAATCAGAATGGAAAAAGCCGAAATGAATGAGCAGATAGAAGAATTAAAAAATTTATTATCTAATTTAAATATACATGAAAACTTTAAAATAGAAAAGGATGATGAAACAATTGAAATTATTTTTGAAGAATATGGTGAAGAAAGTTATTTCGAGACAAAACCTATTAAACAAGAAGAAGCTGAACCAAGTCACATGTATCAGTTTAACAATCAATATGTGCCACCAACAGAAACTATGAGAAACACAGGCAAAAAATAACGATATACATATTACAATAACAAATTCAAGAAAATACCAGAACCATATAAATCAAAAGTTAAACATATAAATAATGATTTAATATTAGATCTAGACTGTGTAGAAAACGGAGAAGATTTATTACAAAATTGGATCTCTAGGCATACTTTTGAATTAGTCATTAATGAAGCATTAGAAAATCTAAACCTAGAAAGTACCCATTACTACTTATTATTCCATACTAGTGGAGATGTATATAATTATCTAAATAAATTATCAATACCAACTGAAAGTAATCAACATCCGATAGAATATGTTAAATATATTGGAAACAAAATTAATAAAGAATTTTTTGGAAAACATAGTGACGTACCAGCCAGCAGAGAACACGAACAATTTATATCAAATACATACTATATAATATATAACTTTGCAATATATGTGAATTCAACGAATTTGCATGTCAATATAGAAAATATTATAATAAACTCGAATTAATAGAAAAAAACCCATTTTTAGAAATTTTTATTAACAAATTACCTTGGCCAATAAATGAAGAAGTAAACAAAAGATATAAAAACCACGTGAATATTATAATCCCAGAAACGTTAGGATCTATAATAAAAATAACTAAAGAATATATAATGGAAAAATGCAATGAATCAGAAAAAAATAAATTACTAGAAAACAAAATAAGGATTAATTACTGTAACAATTTTGCAGAAGTACCACAAAAGTTTGGGTGTTCCAACCTCTCTAGGGGGGAAGATCTAAACATTATAAACGAAAATATCAATCGTACAAATATTATAAACCTTATAAATATAAACAAAAGAAATACAAACCAATCCCAAAAAGAAATTTTGACAAAAAAAATAGAAGAAGATATTTCAAAAGAAGAAATCATACTAAAAAATAAAAATATTGTCCTGAGAAGAAAAAGAATTGTAAATGTTGGTTATGCCAAGAAGAGGGACATTATGCAAATGAATGTCCTCAAAGGAATAAAAAGAAAGAAAAAAAATTAAATTATTAAACTAGATAGAAGAAATAAATTTAGAACCAATTGAGTCAGAAGTTGATAATAATGATGAATTGTATTATTTAGAATCCACTGATGAATCAGGAGAATCAGAATTATTTAGTAATCCATATAAATCCGAATAGTACCTATATCAGAATAATAATAGGAAATAAACCAGTATTAGCATACATAGATACAGGAGCATCTCTATGCATAGCATCAAAAAACTTTGTACCCAAAACTTTTGGAAAAAAGCTTCTAAACCAATAAAAGTTACAATAGCAGATCAAACCTTATTAGAATTAAAAGAACTAGTAGAAGAACTTACTATCCTTATATCTGGAAAGAAATTTATTATACCAATCTTATACCATTTAGAATCAGGTCCTATAATTCTAGGTAATAATTTTTTAAGATTATATCATCCATTTTGCCAATATTTATTTCATATAGAATTAACATGTCCTAAATTAAAAGATCAAGATAAACAAATAGTAAAAATTCCCATAGAAAAAATGAAGTTAGAAAATATAAAACAAAAGTTAAAATTAACAATTTATAAACTAGAAGAAGACTTAGAAAAAGAGTTAGAAGATGAAATAAATAAAAAATTAGAAGAAAGATTTACTGATGATCTATTAGGACTAAAAAATACCAATGATACTTTAATTGAAATAAAATTAAAGGATCCTATAACAGAAATAAAATGTCCTAATAACATACAATACACAAAAAGAGACGTAGAAGAATTTAAAAAGGATATGGATGAATTAATAAGAAAAGGAGTAATTAGACCTAGCAATAACCCTCATAGTGAGCATTTTATGTAGAAAACCATGCCGAAGAAAAAAGAGGAAAAAGAAGAATAGTTATTAATTATAAAAAAATGAATGAAGCAACCATAGGAACACCAAAGGGTTTACCAAGAAAAGATTATATTATGAATAGACTACAAGAAAAAAATTGGTTCTCAACATTAGATGTAAAATCAGCCTATTGGCAATTACGATTACATAAAAATACTAAACCCTTAACAACTTTCACCTTTCCACCCAACAATCATTACGAATATAATAGTCTACCTCTAGGGTTAAAACAAGCTCCAGGAATATTTCAAGAGTTTATGACTCGACAACTAAAAGGATTAGAAAATATTTGTTTCATATATATTGATGACATTATAATGTTCACAGCTGGATCAAAGAAGGATCATTTAATAGCGGTTATCAAAATAATAGATAGATGTAAAGAAAAAGGAATAATTCTATCTAGACCAAAAGCTATGATAGAAAAAAAGGAAATAGATTTTTTAGGTTTAACTATTTCTAATGGAGAATTAAAATTACAACCACATATAGTAGAAAAGCTAAATCAATTTCCAGATCAACTAGCAGATAAAAACTAATTACAAAGGTTTTTAGGAAATCTTAATTATATTAGTGATCAGGATTTTCTAAAGAATCTAGCACAACTAAGACGAAACTTACAAAAGAAATTGTCAGAAAAAATTAAATGGTCGTGGTTAACAAAAGACATTGAAAATATAATTGCATTAAAAAAGAGTTGTCAAAATTTACCATCCCTATATAACCCCACAGAAAAGAATTTATTAATTATCTCTACTGACGCTAGTGGAGAATATTGGGCAGCAGTAATGACAGCTTTACCATTTGAATTATTGTAATTTTACAAACAAGAAAAAGGAAAAAATTAATGGAAGAAACTCTTTCTATTCTCCCCGCATTATTTAAAACTAAACAATTTGTTTCTTTAGAAAGAGTAGCTAAATATATTTCGGGAACATTTACAGATACCCAAAAAAGATATACTACCCATGAAAGAGAAACATTGGCCTTATTAAATACCGTAAGAAAATGGAAAATAGAATTATTACCAAAACATTTTATTGTTAAAACAGATAGCAAATATGTTACTACTTTTCTTCGAAATAAAATAAACACTCATTATAATCAAGGAAGATTAATCCGTTGGCAACTAGAATTGTCTTATTATGAATTTCAGGTAGTATTAATAAAGTTTGAAGAAAACTACAGAGCAGACACCTTGACCCGGGAATAGAGTCAGCAATAGCAGTCATTACCAACCAATTGAAACAGAAGAATAATCAATTGGAGCAGACATTATCAAATGTAGAAAAAATAAAAGCAAAAATAACACAGCTAGAAAATACTCTTGCACTAATCAAAGGATTATCCGGAGCTGATACAGTAAGCACCCCCAATAAATAACCATTCAATATTAGTCAGCTTGCCTACGGATAAGAAATTATCTTGGGCAAAAGAAAGCGAAGCATCAGAAAAACAAGAAGCATCTGTTTCTACTAGTAATATACAGCTTGAATCTAGTAAAGATAAAGGTAAATCAGTATTAATCACTCCCGCTGATATAACTGCAGGATTACCGCAGTTAGTTAAACAGGCGAGTAAGACTTATTATGTAATACATAATGGGCCAAACTGAGGCCTGTTTGACGAATGGGCTAAGGCCGTCATATTCATTCAAGGACAACCCGGTATTATCCATAAAAAATATCCATCTTTCGAATCGGCAAAAAGGGCCCTGGAAGAAACCAGTAACATGTATGGTACTTATAAAGAAAAAATACTATCTAACAAAGTACCAGAAATAAAAACTGTTCTAGGCAGGATTCCCACCATTACCCAAATAAAAATCGCATCAGAAATAAACGAGATGAAGGAAACATCCTTTAATAAATATATCAAATGGTCCCAAATAATCCAGAATTATAAGGACGAAGATCGAAGCTGAAATATGTATCCTACAACTAAGGATCAAATGAAAATAAAAATGGTGATATCACCATAAGCCAATCCCATAGAAGCATATGAATTATCAGTACATGGATTAATAGATTCTATCATTTCACAATTATTTTTATTCACCTTATCTATATTTATGCAACTCTTTGTTTCTTTATTTATTTCTGCTATGCAGTCATTTGCTAATATTCCTTATAAATAACACAACTTTTATTCTAAATTTATAGGTATTTATAAGATTCATTTTTCTTGGAGAATCTATTATTTCTTTTCTAAAACTTAATCTTGCGTTTTCTATTATGGGTATTAATTTTTGAATAGGTTTATTCTGTCTGTTCGTAAAATCCATACATATTTCTTCGGGTATTGTTATTTGAGAGTAATCTTTGTGTTTCAGGGGTTCTAATATTTCTTGATATAATTTAGGTACTAATATATCTCTTTCATAATGTTTTCTTATGTGGTGATTTCCAGTTAATGCATATATCATTTTTGTTTCTACACTTATTACTTTACTTCCTGGTGGCATATTTATTCCCTCTAGCTTATAATATAGAGTTAGGGCTGCGTCTTTATTTTTATCTTATAAAGAAATAGTCTGGTTGAATAGTAAATTTTAATTTTTGATAAATTAAATTTCCTCTTATTACTGAAATTAATGCTTCTTGTAGATTATTTAGTATTCTATCATCTAGTATATAGATTTGTATAAGAGTATTTATATTTTTCTGAAAATATACTTTTATTGTGAATTCAATTGCACCAAAGTATATGTTCTTATATCTTTTAGATTCTTTGTTAGATAATTTAGCTAATTCTCTTTTTACTACTTCATCTGATATTGAATTAATTCTTGCTTTTCCATTTATTATAGTTATATCTATAGTATTTTCATGTTTCTGAACTACATATCTAATTTCCTTATTTCTATCAAACCACCTAGTTTTAAAAATTTTATTTATAGATAATTCTTCTTTTTCTTCTTGTATTTTATAATATGTTTCAGGTTTAAAGCTTAAGGTTTGAGTAGTACCTCCTTCATACGTATCTATTTGGTAATAAATGTCAGTATTTTGTACTTGTTTACTTTCTTCCATAACTTATTAATTCTTTTATAATTTTATGACATTCTAGTATTACCTTTTCTTGTGCTGCTTTATTATTATTTAATATTCTTATTTGATTTTCTAATATTGCATTTTTTTCTAATAGTTCTTTTTTATTATTTTCTCTAGATTTTGCAAACTTATAAACCTTTTCATATTGACCATCTTTGAATTTTACGAGGGTTATAGCATTTCTGCAACTTATAATGTGGTGGTTAATGTCTTGATTCTGTATTAATGGGGTTTGAGCTATGGATTTAATATCTTCTAATATTTTATCCATAATTTATTCTTCTCTTATTAAATTTATTAAGGCTTCTTTTATTATTTCTAATATTTTTATTTTATTACTTATTTCTTCTGAAATTTCTTGGAATCCTTGATCTATCCCTGTTATTTCTATTACTGTAGGTATTTCTTCTTTATGAATAAACTCTAGTTGGCTATTAATTTCTTGAATCATGAGGCTTAACTTGTATTTTTCTGAGGTATAATCTATTTGACATAGATAATAAGCAAAATTTTCTATATCTCTATTCATTTTTGAAGGGGTTTTAATGATTTTTTATACTTATTTATTTTCTACATCAGATAATCTATTTTGAACATTCTAACTTGAGTTTCGTTGTTATTTATTATTATTATTATTAATAAATGTCTTAAGTCTGTTAGACTATATAATCCTGAACCAATTTCTATTATAAATTCTTCAATATTCATTTTTAATATTTTTAATCTTAGATATTTGCTAAAATTCATAATATTTCTTCTGAATGGCTCTGATACCACTGTTTTCGCTTTTCTGCTGCTATTATTGATATTGTTTTTCTGCTGTTATTTTATTGCTAAAAATTCTAAATAATTGAAATTTAAACATATTTAAAAATTCTAAATAATTGAAATTTAAACATATTTATGAAATAAAAATATGCCTGATGGCTTGTGAATTGATTTCTTAAGTATTGTTTGATAACACTGATATTTTTTGAATCTCCTGTTTGATTTTAAAATATTCTCAACAGTATTTCTCGGAGCTAACCTCTCCAGAGTTTGCACTCAAAGGTTAAAATAAACTAAAGTTTATTTATCTGAAAAAGCTCTGCCGAGAACAAGGGTCTCAGCTCCCTTATATACACAATAAAATTACATATAGAACTGGTAAAAAAGAAAATATACCGGCAAATGCCAGTTATTCTACTTTAATAATTTTACATTACGACAAAAATAAAAGAAAAGTATAAAGATAGGATAAGATAGGTATCCTTATCTTAGATAGATTATTACATGTGTCTACATCCTCTTTGTTTTATTCAACTAGTGGGGTTTCATCTGCTTCATTGTGGTTAGATTCTTCTTCCATTAATCCACATACTTCACATGAATGCCCTAGATAATTCTGGCCTTTTTGACATAAAAATAATTTTGATTGCTAGTCAAGATTAGGGATTTTTAATTCAAGAAATTTTTTTCTCAAACTCATAAAATATTGCTTGCATTGAATCGTCCATGGGTATTTCCTTTTTGGAATGAGTTGCTAATAACCAATAATCGGATTTATAATTAATTTTATATACTCCTTCTATATTTGTTAATTGCCTGATTATTATGAAAAAAAGGGTTTGATTCCATAATACCCTTTCTTCATGAGTAATAGGAATTTTGGTTGCTTCAATATCTGGATATTGTCCATTGGATATTCCCATTAAAATATATGCAAAGGAATGTGTTAGTTCTTTGCCTTCTTTTGAAAAAATAGGAATGCTGCTGAAGAATCTTAGAAAAATTATTCTTCCTTTTGCATGATTTTTGAAATATAAAGTAACAGCTCTTTTGAATTTTTCTAGATAATACTTTAAAATTTCTAATTTATTTAAATAGTGATTTCACCTGTATATCAGATTTACAATCAACTTAGTGTCCAGCTGTATGATTCAAAACAATCAATAAAATTAAATCACCAAAACAAAATACCAAAGAATTTGCAAATCAATTAGAACTCACAGTCTCACATAAGACTGATCAAACAGCACAAGTCGCCGAAGAAATGTGGCAGCAGATAAAGAAGAATATGAAAATTAAACAAACAAGGAATTTATAATATACCTTCAGATTCAGCCTGTAAACACCTGTTAGATATCAGAGGTGCAAGTAGGATATAAGCATGTAAATAACAGCATTAGCGAGTTGTTAAACAGTTAGTTATAAGTCATTGTACTTCAATGCCACATTGGCAGCTGTATTCCATAAATAAGCTGTAACCGAGATACAATCATATATGAAAATACAACAAAATTCTCTTTCTCTCTCTTCATCTCTCTCTCCCTAATCCCTAATTCTTCTTCTTCTTTGATCAAATTCACCACCGAGCCTAACATTTGATATCAAAGCTCTGATCCTCTGACCGAAATTAATGGCAGCCACTAAGAAAATTGAAGTAATCGAGAGTCACATTAAAGCCTTAATGGCGGCAATTAACGAAAGGAATGAGAAAATCCAGGAAAGATTCGAAGCCTGGGAATAAAGGATGAATGCTTAAGAGAAGGGCCAAAATGAGGCGATCCAAAGGATGAATGACACCTTGAGTACGGTGGTCCACGAACTCAAGCTGTTAAGCTAGAAATGGCCGCGAGATTCCAGCTCCAGCTCCAGCTCCAGCTCCAGCTCCAATTCATCGAAACGACTCCAAAATCACCAAAAATCATCTAAAAACACTTACATCCAAGGTTATTGCGGAATTATGGGCGGCGGGCCAAGATTTCAGCATACAGTCCATTCACAATATCCCAAACAGAGTTACTTCGATAAACTCTTACCAAGGTGTGAGTTACAGCGATTTAATGGCGAAGACATCAAATTGTGGGTCAAGAAATGCCGGAAATACTTCCAGATCTTTGAATGCCGGAGGAAAGACAAGTGGAGTTAGCCGGACTATTTTTAGAAGGAAAGGCAGAGCGATGGTTCAAGAATTAGAACCCTAACCACCTTGGATCGCCATGGGAGGTGTTCGAGGAAGAGGTGATTTTGCAATTCAGGGAAGCGAATATTGGAGAAACTGTTGAGCAGTTTAGCAAGTTGAGTCAAACTACGACTATACTGCAATTCCAAGAACAATTTGAGGAATTGAAACTCAATATGGAAAAAGAACATCCTGATATTTTGGAATCTTTTTACGTTAAGAGTCTCATTGCAGGCCTCAAACCTGAATTGCGATCCGCAGTGAGAGCACACGAACCTGAAGATCTCTACACTGCAATTAAACAAGCAAAATTTTCAGAGCAAGTAGTTAAGGAGCTGATCGAAGTAGTTAAGCCAAGATCCAACCCTAAACCCTTCAACTCTTCAAAACCACCTTGGGTTGCTAGTAGTCCTGCTGCTAGGAGCTACAATCCAAATCCTCAAAAAACCCTTGAAAACACCCAACCAAACACCTCGAACCAGTTCCAAAAAACCCCTGGTCTCTGCTGGAAATGTGGGGACAGATATCAGCCTGGCCATTAGTGCAAGATGCTAATGAAAATCAGTGGGCCGGAGGGGATGGAGGAAATTTTGTCCGGTACGGGGGAGTTGGAGGGGAAACTGAAGAATTTGCAGAAGAGACAGAACCTATTCAAGTCTCTATAAATGCACTTGAAGGGGGACTAACTGGTACAACTATGAAGTTGAAGGGGACTTTGAATAAGAAACCTGTGATGATATTGATTGACAGGGGGGCACCCATAGTTTTCTTGATGCTAAATTGGCAAATTCATGTAAGTTGCCATTAACCCCCATAATTCCTGTGCCAACTGTTCGTATCATTCAAGTGTAGTAATTGCAATTGAAGCATGCAGAGTTCCAAATTTACCTTCACCTTAAGGATCCTTGAATTAGGGGACTATGATATGATTCTGGGAGTTGATTGGATGCAGAGACATAGTCCTATTACCTTTGATTTCAAGGAAAACAGATTGTTGATTAATAAGGATGGAAAGCCAGTAGAGTTGCATAGAATGAAGGAAGAGATGGCATTGAAAATGGTCTCTATGAAATCCATGAACAAGTTAATAAGCAAGGGATGGAAGGGAGTGACTTTCAAACTGTTTCTGATGATTTCTTCTCTTGAAAACCAATCCCCTAACCTAACCCACCCCACAACTACACCTTCCTCAAAACCCATACAAACCTTACTCTCAAAATACAATCACCCTTCCAAAACTCCACTAAAATACCCCCCACCAGAACCCATGACCATTCCATCCCACTTAAACCTGGCACTGAACCAATTAATGTCAGGCCCTATAAGTACTCTTTCCAATAGAAGAATGAGATTGAGAAATTAGTAGAGGAGATGTTGAAGGAAGGTGTCATCAGACCAAGTCATAGTCCCTATGCCAATCCAGTTCTTTTAGTCAAGAAAAAGGATGAAACCTAGAGATTTTGTGTGGATTTCAGAGAGCTAAACAAGGCAACGGTAAAAGACAAATTTCCAATTCCAGTCATTCAGGAGTTGATTGATGAGCTTAATGGGGCTGTATGGTTTTCGAAAATTGATTTAAGGACTGGTTACCATCAGATCCGAATGTCTAAAAGGGATATACCAAAAACAGCATTTAGGACTCACTTAGGGCATTTTGAGTTCACTGTGATGCCTTTTGGGTTGACAAATGCGCCTGCCACCTTTCAATTGTTAATGAATAGTGTATTTGGTCCACAGTTAAGGAAGTTTGTACTAGTCTTTTTTGATGGCATACTGATATATAGCCAGTCAATGGAGCTACATTTGAGCCACCTAGAAACGGTTTTCAAATTATTAGAGGAGAAAAAGCTGTTAGCCAAACTTTCTAAATGTGAATTTAGGGTGAAGGAAGCAGTTTATTTGGGCCATGTGATCTCCAGTAAAGGTGTGGCTACTGATCCAGAAAAGATCGCAGCTATGGTCCATTGGCCATTTCCAAAGACTATCAAAGGATTGAGGGGATTTCTTGGTTTAACTGGTTACTACAGGAGGTTCATTAAAGATTACGCGGCAATTTGTAGGCCACTCAATGATATATTAAAGAAGGAGCAGTTTGTGTGGACAGAAGAGGCCAGAGAGGCTTTTGTTAGGCTAAAGAGGATCATGACTGCAGCACCTGTGTTAGCACTGCTGGATTTCAGCAAACCTTTTATTGTGGAGTGCGACGCAAGTGGAGGTGGTGTGGTTGCTGTCCTCATACAGGATCAAAGGCGACTTTGTTTCCTGTCTAAACCATTATGCCCAAGAAATCGAGTGTTATCAGCTTATGAGAGGGAGTTGATAGCCTTAATTCATGCGATAACAGCTTGGAGACATTATTTGGAAGTGGCCCCATTCATAATCCAGACAGATCATTATAGTCTTAAATTTCTGCTGGATCAGAAGCTACATACTACACTACAACAAAAAGGGATTGTTAAACTCTTGGGGTTACAATATACCATAGAGTACAAGAAAGGGATAGAAAACAGAGTAGCTGATGCTTTGTCAAGATAATAGGAAGACAAGATCCAAATTATGGCAATCTCTACTATTGTCCCAACTTGGATGACTGAGGTTCAGGATTCCTATATGGGGGATCCAGTAGCGGAAGAGTGGCTACAAGCCTCATTAATTCACCAACCACCAACAGGGGACTACACGCTAAAAAATGGACTGCTCTATTACAAGGACAAACTTTACATTGGAGCTACTCTGGAATTGTAGGAGAAACTAATTGCAACTTGTCATGATGCACCTGGGGGGCCATTCTAGGGTTAAAAGGACACTAATGAAGCTGCAATCTACTAGCCAACGATGGTCCAGATGGTTAAATCATGGGTGGGAAACTGTGAAGTGTGCTTACGTTGTAAAGCTGAAAATCGTGCTTCCCCAGGTTTACTTCAACCCTTACCAATCCCATAAGGGGCATGGCAGGATGTTTCCATGGACTTTGTGGAAAAATTACCTAAATCTGGGGAACATGATGCTATTTTAGTGGTAATTGATCGATTCACGAAATATGGTCATTTCATACCTCTATTACACCCTCTCTCGGCAACTACAATAGCTAAGGTCTTCTTAGATAACATCCTTAAGCTGCACGGGCTACCTAAAACCATAGTTTCAGACAGAGATAGAATTTTCACTAGGAATTTTTGGAAGGAGTTAATGGGCAAGCTGGGTTCGAAAGTGCTGTATAGCAGTGCTTATCACCCTCAAACGGATGGACAAACTGAGAGATTGAACCAGTGCCTTGAAGCTTATTTGCGAAGTATGTGCTTCTTGACTCCTAGGAAGTGGTCTAATTGGCTATGTTTGGCTGAGTTCTGGTACAATTGCACTTGGCAAGTCTCTATAGACATGACTCCGTTTCAGGCCCTTTATGGGCAGAAGACCAATATGCCACGCTTATTTGGAGGGGTGTGCACTGTAGGTGCAGTGGAAGACATTTTACAGACACGCGAAGAGATGAATAGTGCCCTCAAGGATGCCCTCGCTAACGCACAAAACCGAATGCGCCAGTATGCAGACAAGCGCAGGACTGATAGGGAATTCGCAGTGGGTGACTGGGTTTTTGTCAAGCTTTAGCCTTCTCGGCAGAAATCAGTCGCATTTCGCTCTTAACAGAAGTTGAGTGCTCACTATTATGGGCCCTTTCAGGTGCAGCAGAGGATTGGCAAAGTGGCATATCAACTGATTTTACCACCATCTTCAAAAATTCATCCTGTTTTCCATGTTTCACTGCTCAAAAAGAAACCATCTACTGGCGTTCCTGTTATCTCCACAATGCCACCAATCGACGATGGTTTAATAGCATTGGAACCTCACAAGATAGTGAATGATAGACACGTAACGATCGATGGGAAGGAAGTTCATCAGCTACTGATACAATGAAAGGGGTCCCTACCATAGATGCAACATGAGAAGATATTCTACTATTCAGTGCGTTCTACAATTCTTGGGGTCAAGAATTAGCTAGAGGGGGAGGTATTGTTCGATACCAGAGGCGCAAGTAGGATATAAGCATGTAAATAACAGCATTAGCGAGTTGTTAAACAGTTAGTTACAAGTCATTGTACTTCAATGCCACGTTGGCAGCTATATTCCATAAATAAGCTGTAACCGAGATACATTCATATATGAAAATACAACAGAATTCTCTTTCTCTCTCTTCATCTCTCTCTCTCTCTAATCCCTAATTCTTCTTCTTCTCCGATCAAATTCATCACCGAGCCTAACAACACCCTAGGAAACAACCGAGTTTCTGGCAAGTTCAGATTACAAACTCCTCTTTGATGGTTTGAGGTCAAAACCTTCATATTGCCTTTCAATCCTTATAATTTTCATCTCAGATTAGCAAGTCTAATAAATGCAGTTTAATGCTTGTATAGGAAAGCTCCACAAGTTTCTGCATATTCATAGCAATAAAATTAAGAATAATTGCATTTTTTCCAATTTCTTTTACAAGAGTACAGCACAAATTTAACAAAACAAGAAATCATCATATACTTATCATGAATTTTGGCTTGGATACTCGTTTTCTGCTATGGATCTCAAACTACTGTACATAACCGAACAAGCTAGAGCAGTTTCAGACATTGCTATAAATAGCTCAGGCAACCGATGCTTAAAGCTTGCCAAAGATTTTACTCTCATCTGTCTGAAAATTTTTTGGCATTCTTCCTGGCCCTCTTCCAGCTGCTGCCTCAATGAAATCACAACAGACTCTCTCTCTTCCTTTGCAATCTTGAGAGGGTTATCAGCATCCAATTCTTCAAATATTCCGTTTTTCATGCACCAATCTTGATATTGTCTGCCCTTGAGCTCTAGCTCCTTCCTCGTGGCTTCACATTTTTCTCTCATTTTTCTCTCTTCATCTTGATTATCTACAATGGTCTGTATGATAGCAGCAAAATTGCTTACCGCACTTCTCGAAATCTCGTATGGAAGATTTTCAAAATCATCATTCCAAGCAATAAGAAAAGCATGAATTGGTGGATGCTGAACCCTAAGAGGAGAAGAAACCTTTTCTTTCAAATTGCTCTCAATAGGGATGAGATTTAGCTTTAACCAACTGATAAGAACCCTAACGTATTCCTTTTGAAAATTTATAAGTCTACAAAATCGTGTATGCCAATCACGCAATACGACACACAGCTGAATAGTACATTCACTATGATATTCACTAGTTTCTCTCACCACTTCAGAATTATCTAGTGATTTCAGGGCATATACGATCTTTGACTGATGATAATGCATGGCATCCCACATTGTTGCCATCCTGCAATTCACAACACTGATTTTTCACTTCTAACAAACTTGGATATTTCTATCATTGAGCATATGATTGCTCTTCTCTTTTCATATACTATCTTTTCCACTGATAAAACAACACAATACCAAAATACAAGTGAAGTGTATTACCAAAACGCAAAAATATGCCAACAGCAACAACTTAAAAAAGTGTAATATCTCAGAATATCCAAACCTAACTGATTATTATATCTAGGATAAAACAGAAATTAGTAGTCTAACCAATAAAGACAACTCTATTGGTCCTCCAAGGTTACTCTTCTATATCATGATCTACCAAATGTCATCAAAATGTATGCCTTTATCTATAGTGATCCATGCAACTTCAACTTGTTTTGGGTGAGAGTGGATTAAAAATCAACTTACCCATCTACTAGCTGAACAAGTTGCGGATATAATTGTTCATCACGTAGGCGGTTTATCTCTGCAACAGTTGAATCAATTGATTGCATCTCTACAATGTATTTTGTATGCGAATGACTCACAGCAGCTTTTAGTTTCTCCAGTGATTCAGGATTACTACTCCGCTTCTTCTGCATATTTAGCGAGGCAACCATCTTATGATACTCATATTTCATAATTTCACCTGCCTATCCAGAAGCATCAAAACTCCATATAAGAAAGTTACCACATTTACTCCAAAAAGCTATAAAAAGCAATATATAAAGGGTAAAAACAGAATGGGAAGAAATATTTTGAAGAACTGAAACTTAAGTATTTGAAGTCTCCTTAGGTTCACCTTCAAAATGTAACTGAAAATTAAGAATCACATATACAGTGGTAAGGCACTCATGGAACCAGATTTCTTTACATTAAAATTACATTTGCCAACACATTACAAACTTTGACAATGAATTTAAATTCCAAGTACAAAAATTTAAAAATTTCAAGATGAAACAACTCCTGGAACAGGGCATCCTTTATACATTTTTTAGCTCCAATTCCAAAAGTTACAGCTAATATGTTCACTGAGTCGGTAAATCTTAGTCAATTTATAGAAAACAGTTGCCTGTGGTGATTATGATCAATCAGGAGCATCTCTACTTTCCAGAGGGATGGGAAGCATTAAACATACATTAAGCAAAAACACTAAGCAATGATGAATCAATAAAGTAAGCAAAATTGTCACAAATGTGAAATCTAGATAGTGAAAAAGCTGAGTATTATCATATAAATTACCAAAAAAAATTCACTCTATGAAGGTTAATCAGTTGGAAGTGAACTAAATATTTTGCTCACTGACGGCAGAAAGTATACTCCCACTCTTGTAGGAATAACAATCTCGAATTTCATTAACATTACAGAATTCGTCTAGCACAATAAGAGGAAATTTCCATAAATATAAGTTGAAGAAGTATTAGATATATCATGAAGATTTCCCCATTTCCAGGAACTTGTGAGAAAATAACATCCGGATGAGCAGATATGACTGCTCTATATAGCTCCAATTTTCAGTAACTATACAAGGAAAGAACTAAACTTTTGGTATTGTAACAAAGTTGAGATCAGACATGACACACAAGTGAAGTTGATTTTTCTCAATTTGCTGGAAGTCATGACAAACTGGTGTAAAGATATTGCGAGCACTGCCCTATAAAGATCCAATTTCTAATAATAATAATTAATTAAGACAACGAAATGAACTTTCGGTATTGCAACAAAGTTGAGATCAGGAATGATACATAACTAACATTGCTAATTCAATCAGCCAAAAACAAGCAAACAAGTTCATCATTATGTTATGGACATGATATTAGCAAAGAAATTGCTGTAAATAAATGAAGGCATACATGAAGCCACAATAATAATGAAAATATACCTTCACTTCGTCATAAAGCCTTTTCTCCCAAAATAGCATCTTATCTAACACGGTAGAGTGTGTTTCATTGTCCTCTTCATCCAAATCAATATTACCATCATCAACATTAGGCATTCCTTTAAATGAACGATTCCAAGTGATAGCATGTATCACCCTGTTAGAATAATCAATATATCCTACAGCATAAGTGGTAAAATTATATTAATTTCTAAACCTCTAAGGTGATTCCAAGCATTCTTAGAAATAACCACAAAGGGATCATTTATGAACTTCCTTTCCTGGCAAGAGAAGCGACATTCCAGCACAAATTAGCCTTTTATTTTCTCTATCGATAACAAATCAAAGGCCAATTGAACCCCATTAACAAAGAAGAGATAGAAATAATACCGGAATTATCAGCAAAATTAGAGTGATAATGCAATCTTATAACCTCTAACATCTTGGAGACCTCATGAGCACTCTCAGAAGCCTTCTCCACATGATAGTCTAGATCAGCAGATTTACGCATCAAACTCACCGGTTTTCCAGACCTTCTCATTTCTCCACCTCCTTTATTCATTCCATTCTTCTCCGGTGCCGGCATTGGCACCTTCTCCTCCGCCGCCAAGAGAGGCTCAGGTTCAGGCACCTTCTCTAGTGGAGCTCCTTTTGTTTTTTCTTCAAAGTCCTTCCGATTCAGTTCCTCCACAGGCACTGGTTCAGCTGAACTCGACCTCCACATGGTCTCCGGCGGCAAAAAGTTATAATCAGCCGAAGATATATCTCGATGCTTAGTTGATCCTCGCACCGCCTCCTCTTTTGACGGTTGTTGCGGCTGAGGAGGCGGTGGCTGCTGACGGCCTTGCTCCTCGTGGTCATAAGGATAACGATTCTCTCTGTTAGTGCTACTTTCTCGGTTACTACGGCTACTATGCTTCCTAGTCCGCTTCTCATTATCCTGAGCTTCGAAATCCAATTCCTCGTCTTCCATTATAGTATGTCCCACTCCCGCCGGCTTCGATTCCGACTTCTGTTTGGTCTCCGGTATGCTCGCTGCTCGCTGCAAATGCACTGGATTCTGGAAACTCGGTAAGGGTGGGGGCGGTGGAGGGATCTCAATCGACGAACAAGTGTCAGCAACAGCTTGGACGAGAGAGGGCGGATAATGAGAGAACTCTCCATGGACGTAGTCGCCGAGAGCACCGCCGGTGTTCTTCAAGCATATTGCGTAGGCAAAGTGTGCTGCGGCGAAGGCGTCCCGGCTGGAAACTGCTTTTTTGATTAATTGTTTCCGATCGTTACATCGAGAGACTGCTTCTTTATCGATCTTAGACTGAGTGCTTCCCATCTTTCAATTTCTACTTGAATTTACAGCTTCTGTATTTACAAATCCAAATCCGAACTCCAAAAGTCCAAATACAGAGAAAGAGAAAGGATGCTTACTTGGCAAAGTGCTAAAAATAGGGTGGCATTTTTCGCAGCCCAAAATCTAACTCAGAATGGAAGGTGCTGCTCTTTTCCGCTTTGGCCGGGGACTGGACCTGTTGAATGAGTGGAGTGGGCTGGTCTAGGGTCCGACTTATCAGGCCGACATTAAAATTGTTTGGCTCAAGTTTAATTAGCCATATAAATTTTATATGTGGGCTCGGTCCGATCGGATTAATTTTTAAACTTCATTTTTAAGTTCTCTCCAGTCCGTCTATAAATTAATATATATTTTTTAAATATATATATATTATTTAAAAATTAAAAATTATATATATTTTTTATAATTAATAAATAATTAAATATATATTTTTTATTAATATAGGTCGAGTCGGGCTTTTTACATAATGTATTTATCCAAGTCCAACCCATAAAGAGCGGGTTTGGCGGGTTAGGCGAGTTGCGGATTTGTTGAACGGGTCTGTCGGGGACTGAGTTTTTGGTGGGAAAGGAATAAATTCGATTTTTGGATCCCATATAACATTTGCTATGAAACATGTTAGATTTAGCTTCTCTAAAGTTCAAATTATCTAAAGTTATATATTTCAGTCAATCTCAATCATTCACTGAGTTTTAATGGTTTAGATTCAGTTTTTGTGGGTTATAGGGTCAACAGTGCAATAAAATCTGGACTATTAAAACTCAATAAATAATTAAAATTGACTAAAATATATAACTTTAGAGATTTTAAACTTTAAACTTTAAAGAATCTAAATTCGTTAATGTTAGATTCTCTTCCCAATATTCATTAATTTTTTTCACATTTTATATTAATAATTTATTTGTAACACATTTATTCTAAAGTATATTTAAGTAGTTTATTTTTTTATTATAAACTTACTTATTCTTCTCAAACACAATATTTTACCATATTTTTTTTGTTTAATACTATCTTTTTACCTTTCTTTTTCCCTCATGAATTTTGAATACTTTCCCCTCCAATTATTATTGTAAGGTGAAATTTGATTAAAAATAACTATTTCATGAAATATGATAAAAATAAACGAAAAAATGTGAATTATAATAAATTTATTCTTTCAATTCATCATATCTATCTTTAGTTATTAAATTTCATGAAATAATTATTCCTCCGTAAATAAATTATTTTTGTTCACATATGCGAAATCTATAAATAACTATTATAGATTTAAGAAGAAAAGTATATCTTAATTCACATTCTTTCTCATTTGTTAGTATTCTATTCTATGGATTATTTGTCACAACGCGGTTTTCAAGACGCATCCCACCACACATATTTTTCCTATATTTTTTACAAGTTAACCTAATAAAACAATTATTACATAGTTTAAAAGATAAATTTAAAAAAAGTATTTTGAGATTTCACTCATTTATAAAATGGGGGTCTGAGAAATTATTTTTTGTAAAATATATGTGGTTTCAAAAAAAATTGACAAAAAGAGGATTCTTAGTATTAAATTATGTCACGACAATGGATAATTTTATTTATTTTTATCCTAAATTCTTTGTATTGGTTAATAAAAATACAATACACATCATTGATAATTTTTAAAATTTTTTTAATAGCGTAAATATTTTTTTAATTAAAATATTATTATAAACTTTAAAAAATCATGAAAAAATGAAAAAAATCTCTAAAACTCACTCAAATCATGACATATAATTTTTAAATAATAAGAATAAATTATGAGAATGTTGAATTGAGAAAAATATATTATGTAACATCACTATTATGGAAGAAAAAATATGTTTTAATATCTTTTAACCATTTTTTAAACCACAAACCCCATTTTACACAAAATTTTTTTATTAGACCCTATTTTATAAATGAATAAAAGCACACGATACTTTTTAAAGTTTGCCCTAATTTAAAAGACTATTGTACCTATTACACTACAAAATTACAAGCGTTTTCTTCGATACTTATTAACCAATTAACTAGAGATGTTAACAATAAAGATCGAGATTGAACATTGTAGATGAAAAAGATTGAGGTCGTCTCAGCTTCAAACTCGTCCAACTTTATATTTATAATTTTGAGTTCAGCTCGAGCTCATGAGAAATTCAGTTCAAATTTGTGAGCTAACGAGCCTAAACAAGCCTTCTCCTATTTAATTCATTCCATCCAAATTTTATCTCCCTCACTTTCTATATATTTTAATTTATTTATATTAATCTAACATTATATATGTAATACGTTTTATTCACATATAACCTTATATAACAATTAAGAACACCTACACAATCAAATTAAAATTAAAAATATATTATATTTAGTAAGAATTACACAAGCTTGCCGTCGAACATTACGTTATTTGTCTTGACTTGGTAATGTGTTGAAAATATTTCGAACTGATTGCGAATCACCTAGCTTCTTAATACCAATAATTCCAGCCACAGTGAATCTCTAATAAGCCGGAGCACTATACAATTGAGCTCCCTTTTAGGAACAAGGGAAACCTCCCATTATCCTTCAAATCAATCACCAAGAATTGAATAAATTCAAAATAAGCTGTTGCATCATATCCCCTACCTGCTATTTACCATTCGAAACCGAACAAACACCAGTAAGAAAATCTTAATCGCAATATAAACCCTGACAAAAGCCCGCAGGAAAGCCAGCATACACCCAATAAATAAAACAATAAATCGAAAAAGACAAACAAAACACAGCAGCAAACAGAAAAAGAAAATAGAACAAACAAGGAAATTAGTACCTGATGTACCTTCACATTCGACCTGTTAACGCCCTAGGAAACCTGTTTACAGCAAGTTCAGCTAACAAACTCTTCTTGTTGTTGGCTTAAGGTCAAATCTTTCAAATTTGCCTTTCAACTCTCATCATTTTCCTCAGCTTAGCAAGTCTAATCAATGCAGTTTTACGCTTGAATATGATAGCTCTATAAGTTTCTGTCTATTCGTAGCAATGAAATTAAGACTAATAAATTGTATAACACAAGCACTTTCCAACAGGTTTATAGATACAAATTATTACTTGTCATGAATTTTGACTTGGATATTGGTCTTCTGAAATGGATCTCAAACTAATGTACATAACCGAACAAGCTAGAGCGATTTCTGACATTGCCCTAAAGAGGTCAGCCTGGCTTGCCAATGATTTATCCCTCACTTGTCTGCAAATTTTCCGGCATTTTTCCTCGTTCTCTTCCAGCAGATTCCTCAACAAAATAAGGAATTCCCTCTCTTCCTTTACAATCTTGAGAGGGTTATCAGCATCTAAATCGTCAATTAGTTCGCTTTTCATGCACCATTCTTGATTATGTCCATGCTTGAGCTCTAGCTCTTTCCGTAAGAGATCACATTTTTCTCTCATCTTCATCTGTTCAACTTGATTATGTGCAGTGGTCAGCATCATAGTAGCGAAAGTGCTTATTGCGCTTCTTGAAATCTCATCCGGAAGATTTTCCAAATCATAAATCCAAGCGATAAGAAAAGAATGAATTGGTGGATTCTGAACTCGAGGACGAGAAGAAACCTTTTCTTTTAGCTTTAACCAATTGTTAAGGACCGTTATATAATCCTTCTGATATTCTGTAAGTCTACTAAATTGTGTATGCCACAAATGCACAACTCCACACAGCTGAATAGTACGATCACAATGACATTCACTGGTTCCTCTGACAACTTCAGAATTATGTAATGATTTAAAGGCATATACAATCTTTGACTGAAGATAATGCATGGTTTCCCACATTGTTGCCATCCTGCAATTCACAACAATGATTTTTCACTTCTAAAAAGATCAATTCTGTTCAGCACACATATGTTCAAGAAAACGGGACCTTATACCCAAATGTACGGAATTCCAAGGCAATCTATGAAAATCAGATTATATTTCTCATCTTTATGTCCTCTCTATTCTCCTCCCTCATTCTCTATGGCTTGGCATAGACTTTATGCCAATCCCTCTAAATTCTATTTCTCACCTAATTTCTTCTTCCCTACTTCCTATTTCTGCAAATCCAAATCTAAGGGATCAACCTAGTCAAGGTACAAGCCTGACACCAAAGTTCACATCATACGGATTCCGTGAATAAAGGATAAAGCAGAAATTAGAACAGTCTAACCAATAGTTGTATATGCATAAGAATTTTGTATAACTCCTAGTAATGTAACTTCAATATAAGCCAAATATGCATGTCATGATCTACCAAAATGTCATCAAAATGTCTGCTTTATCTATAATGATCTGTGCAAATTCAACAACTTCTAGTTTTGGATGCAACTTAGAAACTTACCCATCAACAAGCTGGACAAGTGTAGGATATAATTGTTCATCACGTAAGCGGTTTATCTCTACCACAGTTGAATCTATTGATTGCATGTCTACAATGTATCTTGCATGCAAATGGCTCAATGCAGCTTTTAGTTCCTCCAGTGATTCAGGATTGTTGCCCCGCTTCTTCTGCTTATTAACCAAGGCAACCATCTTTTGATACTCATATTTCACAATTTCACCTGCCTATCCAGAAGCATAAAAAACCTATACAAGAAAGTTGTCGCATTTACTTCAAAATCTTTAAAAGGAAAAATAGAAGTTTAAAAGGAATAAGACAAATAGAATGGAACTAATTATTTCAAAGAAACTGAGGGGGCGTTTGGTTGGGAGGTTCAGGAAAGGGAAAGGGAATCAAAATATCTGATTCCCTTTGTTATTGTTTGTTTGGACAAGGGAATCAAATTCATTACCCTTTTTGGGTAATGGGATTACCCCTTTCAAAGTCTTTCCATTCCCCCCACTCCACTAGGTATTAGCATCCCATTTCCTTGTCTTTCTCCAATACTAGTATCTTATAATTAAATTATTATTATATAATCATAATAATAATAATAATAAATATTATTATAATATTATTGTATATTAATTAAAAATAATATTATATAATTAATAATAATAATAAATGATATTATTATTTATATAGCCAATAATAATATATAAAAATAATTATTAATTATTTTTTATGTCTTGATAATGTTGTTATAAAAATATATAGTATTATTATTATAGATAATAATATTTATTTAATACTAATAAGAATATATAATAATAATAATTATTATTATTATTGTTAAACAATATTTATTCAATAATTTTATTATTTATTTAAGTAACATTATTATTAGTATTAATATTATTAAATAATATTAATAACATGATACGCAGGACCGGACCATACATAATGGAAAACCATGACTATTTTAAATACTTAGGCTGGCAAGACATTTATCAGAACAAAATCTAATAACAACTTAACAAAACAATTATCATGCTAGACGAATAAACACAATGGCTAAATATGGGAATAAATTTTACAAAGGTATTAGAACTGTCAACAAACATTATATTCAGCATAGTCAACATAAAACGCCTAAAACGCCTTCCCGGCTCAACGGCTAGATGCGACAAGAGCTTACTAATAAAGTTCTGACTGTTCTAATAATTTTAACCCAATTTATCATTATCTCTAATGTCTAGCATAAAATTATCTTATAAAATTGTTGCTAGATTAAATTCTAATTAATTTCCTATCACCTAAGTATATGAAATAATTTAAGTATTCCATTTAGTATATCTAGTCTACATAACAATAATATAAAACATACTATTTTCTAGAGGTATTACTGGCATTATTTAACACAGGAAACTAGCCTACCATATTAGGAGGCACAAAATATTATTAATATAATAAAAATTACAAAGTGTAGGAATTATACCTACGGAGCACCCGGTGGATGTAGTCAGAAGGCTCCTCCTTAATGATTATAAACTGAAAACACACCTATCATACAAATTTGTTCTAACTTCTATATCGCAGTTTTTCGTTCTCTGCCTATTACAATAATCACAAACCATTTTTATAGAGACGGAACTCAAAAAACAATCCAAAATAATTTAATAAAAGATAAAAAGAAAAGAAGAAAAGGACAGAAGGCTGGAAGCTGGCGGAGACTTGACGCAGCAGGGTCAGGTGGCCGACAAAAGAAAAGGTGGGCGGCTGACTGGATAAGGTAGCTGTCAGTGAAAGAGACAGGTGGCAGGCAATATTATTGCGCCTGTCAAAAGAGAAAAAGAAGAAAAGGACAGAGCATTATGCTCTGTCGGCCATCACTGCATTATTAATGCATCTTTCCCAAAATCCAAAAATTTTTACTGTTTTGCCTTTATAAAAGGTAACAGTGACCTGTAATTATTTGTCTTTGCCCTTAGACTTTTTAGTAGAGTCTTGCATGGTATTACCAAGTAATTGATCTAAAGGCAACTCATCTCCATATGGATCTTGTGAGTCTTGAAGCATGGCTTCGTTAGTGGCAGTAGCTGCTTCCATTACTATGTCTTCCCCTATAGAGGAAGCAGTTAAAGAAATATCTGGCTGAATTTCAATACCAAAATTTTTCTTTAAGTCAGATTTCATGGCCTCCATATAGGCTGAAATCATCTGTTCCTTTGATACAGGTCCTTTCATTTTCATTTTCCTTGTAACTAATTCGAAACGACTAGGGGTCTCAATTTGAGATATATTTTCTCTATAAGAGTCCAGAGTTGACTTAATGGAGTCAATAGTATCCTGAGCTTCAAGGATTCCTCGTTCATTATTTCTCATCATTTTCTTCCAAAATTTTGATGAGAAGATTCTGTGGATACAGGGGATGTTTTGTTTGGTATGACCAAACTCAATATCCCATTTGAGGATATATGGGATGCCAAATTCGATGAAAAAATTTGAAATAGGCATGCCCTCAACCCATTTATTGTTACGCTGAGCCTCAATCAACTTGGGAGATATGTCTACCCATTCAGAATATAATTCTTTAAATGTTTCTGGTAATATATTAATTTCTGGGCCAAAAGATTGCCACCACTGATATAACCAGTTAGGAAAATCTTTCCTATAAATATTTTGGCAAAACTTAAGGAACCATGTATGCTTGCAAGAGGGATTTTGGTATAATAATACCCTGTGGAAAGCCTCAACATAATCCCAATAGTTGAACTTAATTGCTGTCTTATTATCAGCATGCAAGTACTCTCTTTCTTTTAGAGTACTAAGACCCCATTCACTTGCGGTTATAACACGCTTGATGATGGCTTTACTGAAGGTATATATTTTACCTGCTTTGAAATGGGTTATTTCCCATGAATCTGTAACTCTGAGAATTTGCTCAAAGTGGGCTCTGCCTTTATATAAACCGGCAGTGAAAGATATACCTGTGTCTATATCCAAATATTTTTGGAATAGATCCCAGACATCATTTTTCCTTTTGATGTCATCATCTTCTAAGAGAAGTATAACTTCTTTCTTATCATGCTGAAAATATGGGAAGTCTTCAGAATCATCATCTTCCACAATTTTAGCATACGATGGACTTGTATTTGGTCCAGTTTGACTACTAGAAGCAATCTGAGTATTACCCTGATTCTTCTGAGATGCTTTAAATGCAAGGAACTCCTTATAAAGTGAGTCCTTTTCAATGTTTTCTATTGAAACAAGATTCTGGGCTATAAGCCGAGAATTTCCGTGTTGTGCCAACACATTTCCTCTATGAGAGGAATATTGGCCTCTTCCTTGACCTTGAGAGGATTGTCCTCTATGAGAGGAGTTTTCCCTATTCCTGTTTCCTTTTGTGCTCATCCTGCAATATGTAAATGGAAACTATTAGTTTCTGACAAATATTCTCTTGTCAAATAATCAGGCAAACTATTATCTATCCCTTTTTTATATTCAATAGTGAAATCAAAAGGGGCTAGTTGAGCTTGCCATCTAGCAAACATTTGCTTGCTAACATCATGTTTAAAATCCTTGTCAAACATATATTTAGCTGCTTGACAATCAGTTTTTATTAAAAACTTTTGATTGTATAAATCATCTTGAAATTTTAGTACACATTTAAGTATAGCTAAAATTTCTTTTGCTATAGTAGCATAATTTTTCTGGCTATCATTCCATTTACCAGAATAAAACCTAACAAGATATTCTTGTTTATCAGTTGGTGAAATCTGTTTTAAGATTCCTCCATAGCCTATATCTAAGGCATCTGTCTCAATGATTTTTTCCCATTTGGGATTGGCTAGCATTAAACAGGGTAAGTTATGAACTTTCTGTTTAATTCTTTTAACAGCCTCTGTATGACTGTTAGTCCAAGGTTTTGGTTCCTTTTTAAGTCTATCATATAAGATAGCTGTATCCTTAGATAAATCTTTTAGGTAGGGTGAAATATAATTTAAGCTACCTAAAAATCTTTGAAGTTAAGTTTTATCCTTAATTTCATCGGGAAATTTAGATGCAAACTCAATGCTTCTGTCAATGGGAATTATTTTTCCCTTGTCAATACTATGACCTAAAAACCTTATATTGGTTTTAAATATTTGCATTTTAGGTTTAGATATTACTAAACCACTTTGAATGACAACCCTTTTAAATATTTCGAGGTGTCTAAAATGTATCTCAATATTTTTTAAAAATACTAAGATATCATCAATATAGACTATTATAAAGTCTGAATAGGGATTAAAAATATCATTCATGATATTTTGAAATTCCGAAGGAGCATTTTTTAGCCCAAAAGGCATAACCTTCCACTCATATTGACCGAAAGGTACATTGAAAGTTGTCTTATAAACATCGCTTTCATTTATCTGTATTTGCCAATATCCTGATTTTAAATCAAATTTGGAAAATACTAAGGCATTATGAAGCCTATCAAGAAGATCCTTCTTATTTGGAATAGGATACCTAATCCATTTTAAAATTTTATTTAAAGGTTTATAATTAATTACCAGTCTTGGTACACCTCTTTCTTTCTCAGCATGTTTATTAACATAGAAAGCGGTACAAGACCAAGGATATTTAGAAGGTATTATTAAGCCCTTACTTTGGAGATTATTAATCTCCTCTTTGCATAAATTCAGGTATTCTGAATTCATTTGACAAGGTCTTGCCTTAGTAGGAATTAATTTTTCATTAAATCCCTCTTCGTATGGCAATGAGACAATATGCTTTTTTCTATTCCAAAAAGCATTTGGGTGGTCACTACAGATTTCTAAAGTGAATTGATTATTAATCAATTTGATTTTATCCTGTAATTTAAGATTATTTAAAACATTATCAAAGTTTATAAAATTAATTTCTTCTTTTAAAAAAGAAATTTGATTCTGCTTACTCCTTATTAAAGAGTCTTTAATTTGGTTTAAAAACCTTGTAACTGGTTTTGTTTCAAATTGGAAGTAGATATTACTACCTTGAAAAGTTTCAGTAAAACCATTAGAGTCAATGTTTCTTAAAGGAAATAAACTCCTTATAAAGGGAGTACCAAGTATAACCTGGTTTGTTATATCTTTTACTAAAATAAAATTCGTGGGTATGCAAATTTTATTTTTGCATATATAAGCCCTAGGAATTTTAAAGCTTATATTAAGCTTTTGTCCATTAGCTGACCTTAATGATTGTGAGGTCTTATGGAAATAATTGGTGGGTATTATACCCTCCTGAATGCAATTTAAATCTGCACCGCTATCAACAAGTGCAATTAAATTTTTTAAAATTTTTCCTTCTATGAGAAGTGAAATTTTTATATACCATTTTTGTGAAGTCATTACTTCAATGGTTGATAAAAAATCATCCTGTTCATGAATATCATGATCTGAATTATTTCCAGAAGATGTTGATGAGGAATGATTAATAGGTATTTTCCCCTTTAGTTTCTCTAACCTAGAAACCCTTTCATTAAGACTTTGGTTATTTAATCTCAAGTCTTTAACTTCCCTTTTAAGGTTATTAACCTCAACCGATAAATCACTAGTGCTAGCAATTTCACTAGTTTGTTTTTGTTTTAGCATCTTTTTGACTTCAGCCATGGAATATGGTTCAGAAGTTTTAAGAGTAAATTGCTCTTCTTTAGATGCCTGAGTTTGTTTGTTATTATTTGCAAACTCTTCTAAGATTTTTAATCTTAGCTCCGGATCTTTAATCCATTGTAATATGTCTAGGATATTATCACTAGTTATGACATTAATTTTTAAGTCCTGAAATTGAGACATTATTTGATAAATATTATCATTATCACTGTCACTAGAATTTCTAGTTACTTGTTTGCATTTGCAATCAGTTTCAGATGAAATTATTTTTTCATCTTTTAATTTGCTCAGATTATTTTCTGAATCAGTCGAGGAAGAACTATAATCTGTATCAGAATTATTTTCTGAATCTGATGAGTTAATCATGATTTTACTTAAAGTATTTTTTAAGTCATCATTAAGATTATTAATCTTCTTTTTCAATTTGCATTTATTAGCAAAATGTCCTTTTCTGTTACACTTAAAACAAGTAACAGTGGACTTATCTGGAGGTGGATTTTCCAACCTTCTTTTCTTTCTAAGTTCTCTTTTAGCTTTTCGTTTGGTGAACTTAGCACTAGCATAATATTTCTCCCGTTTTGAAGGTTTATGGGGTTTGCTAGTTGAGGGATTATCAATCCCAAATTGACCACAAAATTAGCAAGTTGCATCTTTTCATTTAAATGATGCTTTTTAATTTGTTGGTTTAGTTTTATTTCATTGCATAAAGATAAACCTTCTTGAATGCATGTACCAATTAATTTTCCGTAAGTATAACTTGCGTAATTAATTTGTACATTTCCTTTCCTTAGGTTTTTTCTAACCCTCTCAGCAAATAACTGAGGTAATCCATCTATAAATTTGGATTTCCAATGGTCACTATTTGACTTAGGTAATTCCATGACCCTACTTAAAAAGGTGTCTTTATACCACCTAAAAGAGGTCAAGGTAGGACATCTAAGGTTTTGCAATAGAGTCCTAATATTTTCACTATTATCAGACCATCGGCCTATAAAGTGTTCAATAATATTTAAAATGATCGGCCTATAAAGTGTTCAATAATATTTAAAATGAGTGTATATACTGCATTTTCAGTTGAAATATTATTTTCAATTTTAACTGTTGACAAAATTTTTGTCCTATCTTCTTGGGATAAATAATTGTCCCACCAGCCTTTAAGTTGGCCAGTAAATCCTGCTACTATCATATTAGCAATGACTTTATCAGTATTACTGTTATTTTTACATATTGTAGAATACATGAGCATTCTATGAACAGCACTATAAATCTATCTTTCAGTGAAACCATCTATGTTCCATTCATAGATTTGTTTTCCACTGTATGAATTATTCATAATTAAATCTTGTTCTTCAAAAAGAACATCCTGTGGTGTAGGCCTTGGATAATAAAACAAATTTTGTTTTGGCCTATCAGCATACTTATGAAGTTTGTTAATTTCGTCTATTAGAACGTTTTTGTAATTTTTAGTGTTACTTATTGTATCACTAAATTCCTCCTCAAGAGTATTGATTCGAAGACTTTTAAATTTTTCAGTTAAAAGTTTGTTCAAATCAGTTAAAGATTTTAATTTAAAATCTTTTATCTCTGGAGGTGGTTGAATACTAGGAACGGCACTAATACTAGCTTCTGTCCTATTAGAACTTATAGTATTGTTATGAACAATATTTTTCAATTCATGGATTTGGGAAATTATTTTTTCCACTCTATTATGAACATCCATTAGTTTTTCTCCTAATATTATTAGGTAAATATTTGTGAAATTTTTCTGTTTAACCAAAGCATTAATATGTTGTGTGGTTGACTGAATAATTTCATTTTCAAATATTTTTTGGAAAGCATTATAATGTCTTACTTCATTATCTCTTTCTATGGAGAAAGGATATACTGGGGGGAAAACTTGTTTAATAGTTTCCCCTGTTGGATTTTTGAAATCCCGTTCAATAACAGAAATAAATTTCTCTACATGATTGGCTATAAACCAATAAATAAAAGATATTTTGATATTTTTATGAGCTAATTCCTCATAAATTCTTGTTGAAAGTTATTTCTTTCATCTTTAGAGAAATTATTGAAAAACCATGTCCTAAATGGTTTCCAATGATCTTTCTGAAAATCCATATGGTAAAATTCATTTCACTGGCAGTCATATCTGTCGGAACTTCATAGATTCCTGAAGCTATGTTGTTATTATCAACGTGGATTCTATTAACCCTATCTGTAATGAGTTCAGATTCTCTATCTGATTCTCTGGATGAATTATCAGAGTTATTAACTCTGTTAATATCTCCAGAATTATTAATTCTGTTGATATCTGATACTGAGTGTGTCAGGTTTTTGTTTGCAGTATTATAAATACTGTTATTATTGGAATTATGAATTCCTTCAATATTTGATATTGAGTGACAAGCATTATCAGTATTATAAATACTGTTTGAATGACTTGAGCTATTGATTGGAGATATATGGAAATGACTCAAGCTGGGTCTTGACGATTTTGACCTTGGAATATTATCCAAAAACCTTTGTTTTTCAAAATTAATAAGGATATTTCCTTCTTGGATTTGGATAATCCTGGTAGGATTATTTTGAGTGATTGGTGCAGCTGGAACTGCTTTTTCTATTATCCAGTTATCAGGAAATATTATTTTTCCCATTTGATGGGTCTACGAGTAGTAATTTCTGACCGATGATAATTTGATTCTATTAGAATCGTTTCATTTATTGGTTTGTCAATTATTTGACAGTGTGGATTTAAAGTCATTAAAGGCTTAAAATATATTCTGTAACAAACACAAATGACTTCTGATCCAGGGGCATAATTATACCCATTAGTTTTAACATTTAATGTTAAAGCGTCTAAAATATTAATATCTGACAATGATAATTGCAGATTTGGGTATACATTAAAATATACTGGGCCTTGAGCCAAACTGGACTGTATTAAGCCCATTAGCGACTGTTTCCAGTCTAAGTTTCTAGCATCTCTTAAAGCAGCTATGAAACTCTCAGGTAAACCTTCTAATGTTGAAGGTTTAAATGCTACATGTACTAATCCTATATGTAGGAACTTATAAATTTTACGATATTTATTAATATCTGAATTATTTAATAATTTAATTGTCATTTCATCCTTATTAAGGGAAATGGTTTCCTCAGTAGTTTTAACTACTTGTTTTAATCCTATTTTTTCAAAGGTACCATATTTATAAATGGTCTTAAGATTAATTCTAGGTATAGTCTACTTATTAAGTAGATCTAGGTTTTGAGGAATATCATATTCCTCTTCCATGCTGTTTTTAACAGCATCCCGATTCGTCCTAATCATATTCATTAGGCAAAAGAGTGTTAAATAATACCAGAATACATAAAAATACCAAATATTAGTATTATTTATTTAATAATAAATAATATTATTAATATTAAAAATATTATTTATGATTAAAAATTTTCCAAAGCAATATTTATTTGATAACATTACTATTTATTTAATAATATATTAAATAATAATAAATACTATTATTTTAATAATACATATTATTAATATTAATATTATTTTTTTAATTATTGTAAATATAATATGAATATTAATTAATAATAATAATAATTAATAAATTATATTCTTATTTATTATAATCAATTAATTAAGATTATATATAATTATTGTTATTATAATATAATTAGATAATTGATTTTCTTTAATCCAAAAAATAATAAATGAAATCATGAATAATTTCATTACCTTTCTTGACCATATCAAACACATAACCCAATCAAAGGGAATTGCATTACCTTTTCCTTTCCTGATTCCCTTTCCCTTTCCTGATGTGAACCAAACGCCCCTAAAATTTAACTATTTGATGCTCCTTAGATAAGCAAAATTTATAGAATACAGTTGCCTGGGGTGATTATGCTCAATCAAAAGCATATATACTTTCCAGAGGGACAAGAGAAGCCTTGGCAATGACTATAAGAAATGATGAACCCATAAAGTAAGCAAAATTGTCACAAATGGAAATTCCAAGATACTGAAAAAGCTGAGATTCACTCTATGAAGGACAATCAGTTGGAAGTGAACTCAAAATTTTGCTCACTAACAGAAGAAAATCAACTCCCACTTGTGTTGGAATAGAGATCATGAAATCCATTAAAATCTAGAGAATTCCTCTGCCAATAAGAAGAAT
Organism: Euphorbia pulcherrima; assembly: GCA_947683365.1. Lineage (NCBI taxonomy): Eukaryota > Viridiplantae > Streptophyta > Magnoliopsida > Malpighiales > Euphorbiaceae > Euphorbia > Euphorbia pulcherrima. The sequence goes on from CANTUS010000016.1 coordinate 16,556,000, forward strand.
TTTCCTATATACAAGTTAGAGAATGGCAAGTAGATATAGCAAGCACTGTTATATAAAGATCCGATTTCTGGTGACAATTCAAGAAAAGAACAAAACTTTTGGTATGATAACAAAGTTGAGATCTGACATGATACATATTCCCCGATTTCCAGGAAGTCATGACATAATAACATCCTGGTGAGAAGATACTGTGATCTATAAATCTCCAACATCTAGTAACTAATTCAAACAATGAAATAAACTTAAAAAATTGCAACGAAGTTGAGATCAGGCATTGATACATAAGTAACGTTGCTAATGCAATCAGCCACAAATAAGTAAACACAATCGTCATAGTATAATCTAAGAAACAATTGTCTTTATTTTTGCAAGTTCTGTAAGAATATGAAGGATTGCATGGAGCCAGAATAATCGTGAAAAATACCTTCACTTCATCATAGAGCTTTTTCTCCCAAACTACTGTAGCATGAGTTTCATTCTCCTCTGTATCAAAATTATCCTTACCATCATCGAATCTTGGCATTCCTCTAAATGACCAATTCCAAGTGATAGCACACATCACCCTTAGGAAATGGTGATTATGTCCTACAACATTCGTAGTAAGGTTATTATAATGTCCAACTCTAAGATGATACAAAAAAATCACCACAAAAGATCATTGATCAAGTTATTTCCCGGAAAGAGAAGGGAAATTCTAGAACATGATTATTTTAAATTTTCTCCTGGAATACGAAAAAAATAAACATGCAAGGAGCTAACAAGTAGTATAACTGTGGTATAAGCAGCCCCGCCCAGTCAATTAACATTTTATACAATCTAACTCTTCATGATTATTGGATTGCTTTGTCTAATATTTTCAGTTTCTCACAACGAAAAAGTAAACTGCTCAAAAGAAACAAAGTCACCTAAGAACTTAAAAGGTGGGTAAAATGACCAAAAGCAGTGTCCTGTTTACATAATCTAATCTGTGCACTGTACCATTTCTATCATCTCCCATTATTTGCAGAGCAACATACTTTAACTATATCACATGACAAGGGACAGCCAAAAACCTCAATCCTGATCTTACTACACTACAATATTATGCAGATGAACAAAAAGCACAAAAGCTAGTTTTTTTCAACGAGGCAGGTTTTAACCTAAATATAAAGGCTAATTGAATCACATTAACAAAGAAGAGAATGAAACAATACTGCTATTATCAGTAAAATTACAGTGATAATGCAATCTTGTACCTTCCAAAATCTTGGTGACCTCATTAGCACTCTCAGAAGCCTTCATGAAATGATCATTGAGATCAGAAAATATCTGCTTCAAACTCGCCGGTTTTGTAAAGCTTCTTCCCATTTCTCCACCTCCTTTCTTCATTCTGCTCTTCTCCACTGCCAGCATAGGCATCGACGGCGCAGGCATTCCTTGATGCATAGTTGATGCTCGCATCGCCGCCTCTTTCCATGGTTGTTGCAGCTGAGGAGGCGATGGCTGCTGAGGGGCTTGCTCCACGTTTTCATAAGGATGATGATCCTCTCTATTAGCGCTACTTCCTCTATTCCTACTGCATATAGGTTTCCAAGTCAACTTCTCATTATTCTGAGCTTCGAACTCTAAATCCTCGTCTTCATTTGTATTAGGCCCCACCAAATTCAATTCTGTCTTCGGTTTGATCTCCGGCATGCTCGCTGATCGCTGCAAAGGCATCAGATTCTGCAAAGTTGGTAGGGGTGGTGGAGGGAACTCTCTACAGGTGTAGTAACTGAAAGCAACGTCGGTGTTCTTCAAGCATATAGAGTAGGAAGAGTGTGCAGCGGCGAAGGCATTCAAGCTGGAAACAGCTTCTACTTTAATTTACAGCTTCTGTATAAACAAATTCAAATCAGAAATCCAAAGTTGAGATATTCGATTATGTACAAATTGAAGGTTGAAAGTACATTTCATTATCCCCCCTGATGCTGATGCTGCAGCTGACTTTTACAGAGTTGGAAAATGAAACTATTGGTAGCTAACGTTGACTTTCACATCAGTTGACGGTTGGTAGCTATTGTTGACTTTGTTTTTCTATAGAATAATTAATTAAAATAAAACTTAATCCACCTTTCCATTTTTTTATATTTCAGAATCACGCCTTTCCAGTTTCCACCTCCTCAGACCCGACCTTTCAATTTTTTTTTATTTTGCAGTTAAACATGTCCAAGTGATCCGCAGCCCATCAGACCAGTCCAGGCCCGACGTCCATGGGTCGGGCTTGGACAAATATATATTGATGTAAGCCTGATCCAGTCCAGGCCCGCCAAAACCCGAACACATAATGGGTTGGGCTTGGTTTTCATATAAACACCTAAGCTTTGCCTGGCCCGATTTTCATAATGGATTGGGCTTGGTTTTCATATAAACACCTAAGCCTGGCCCGGCCCGGTTTTCATAATGGTTTGGGCTTGGTTGTTATATCACAAGACTCTTTTCAATGTAATAGGAAAGAAAAGAACTCTTTAGAAAAAAAATTATTTCTCTGCATACGAACTCGGTTTTTGTATGAATACTCTCTATAATCAAACAATGAGGGACTGTTAACTTAGAAAATTAAAAGAAATAGAAAGAGGAAGAGCAGGCACATAATACTCCAGCTAGTACTATTAAAGTATAACTATAACATTGTACACTTGTATCATAATAAAAAAAAGCATTTTATACTAATATCAGATCTTCTGTCCTAAATTTGGCAAATTGTATTGCAAAAACTTTAAAAACTAAACAAGTAACTTAACTAAAGAAATATAAAAGAAGTGCTGGGCTTGTACAGCAATATGCAGTAAGACATCAAAAAATTTGCTTCTATGAATTACCTAGTTGCCACAAGAACCCTGCCAACAATTCATGGACAACAAGTATCAGTTTTGATGATCAAATTCCAAATACATTTTAAACTCAATTAGTCACCCAATAAAAGTAAAAAACAACAATTCATAAAACAAATTAAGTAACACGTTGATCTTATTCCTTCCAATAACTGAAACTACATAAGAAGAGAAACTCAAAGGTTAAACTAAAACTAGAAAATGTGCCAGCAATAGTGCAACGCATGGGCGACACTTTGAGGAGCCAAGTAGCTAGCTACTATAGCCAATCAACAGCATCACCCTTCAATGACACATTTACAAAGATTTCCTTGATCAGCACCATCCTCACAGCAAGTTTAATCTCCCTAAAACCTTTATACAATCCTAGGACAATCGTCCAAAACAATTTCTAAAGGAGACGAAATAACTAGAATTGTTCAAATACATAACAATGTTATGAGCATCAAGCTTTACACACACCTTTTAAATTCCTCTTTGTTTCAACCAACTAAGGGCCTTCCCCTTCCTGTAACTAAACGCCTCAACTACATCCACCAGTTCTTCGCGTTCCTGCAGTAAAGCACATACATAACAAACAAAAAACAAAAAAATAAAGGTAACAAATAAAAGTAAAAGGAATTATAGCAGTGTAGGAATTAGTTCCTGATATAGTAATATACTTTACGTTCAGCCTGTGAATGACCTAGGAAACCCAGCTCCAGCAACTTCAGCTTACAAACTGTTCTGGTTGTTGGTTTAATATCAAAACATTCATATTTGCCTTTCAATCTTTATTATTTTCCATCTCACAGCAGCAAGTCTATTTAATGCAGTTTAATGCTTGAATATGATAGCTCCATAAGTGTCTGAATATTCATTTTAAGATTAGATTTATTACTTTCCAACAGATATATTCTTCTATAAGATCATAGAGACAAGTTATTACTTGTCATGAATTTTGACTCGGATGTGAATCCCAAACTACTGTACATAATGGAACAAGCTAGAGCGATTTCTGACATTGCCCTAAAGAGGTCAGCCTGGCTTGCCAAAGATTTCTCCCTCACTTGTCTGCAAAATTTTCTGGCGTTTTTCCTCATCCTCTTCCAGCTGCTGCCTCAATGAAATCACAATAGACTCTTTCTCTTCCTTTGCAATCTTAAGAGGGTTATCATCATCTAATTCTTCAATTACTCCGTTTTTCACGCACCATACTTGATATTGTCTGCCCTTGCGCTCTAGCTCCTTCCTTGTGGCATCGCATTTTTCTCTCATCTTTATCTCTTCATCTTGATAATGCACCATGGTCTGCATCATTGCAGCAAAACTGCTTATTGCACTTCTTGAAATCTCGCAAGGAAGATTTTCGAAATCATCAATCCAAGCAATAAGAAAAGCAAGAATTGGTGGATTCTGAACCCAAGGAGAAGAAATCTTTTCTTTCAAAATGCTCTCAATGGGGATGAGATTTAGCTTTAACCAATTGTTAAGGACCCTTGTGCATTCCTTTTGATAATCTATAAGTCTACAAAATTGTGTATGCCAATTACACACAACTCCACACAGCTGAATAGTACGATAGCAATTATATTCACTAGCTCACAGCTTCAGAATTATCTAATGATTTAAGGGCACATACAATCTTTGACTGATGATAATGCATGGTTTCCCACATCGTTGCAATCCTGCAATTCATGAAAATGATTTTTCAATTCAATGTATTTCTAACAAACCCAATTCATCTCATTGAGCAAATCAGCAAAAGAGTGATCTTTTCATTTCATATATTAACGCATTACTATGCTAACAACAAAAACTAAATGAAGATGTCCTGATAAATCAAGGATAGAAAAGAAAATAGTACAGTCTAGCCAATAGTTGTATATGCATGAGAATTTTGTATAACTCCGAGTAAAATAACTCTAAATCCTTATCAGACTTGTTGAAAGATAAGCCAAACATGTATATCATGATCCACGAAATGCCATCAAAATGTTTGCCATTGTCTATATAATGATCCATGCAACTTCAACAACTTCTTGTTTCGGGTGAGGTTGAGTTTATAGATAACTTACCCACCTACAAGCTAAACAAGTTTTGGATACAATCGTTCATCGCTTAAGCGGTTTATTTCTGCAACAGTTGAATTCACTGATTGCATATCTACAATGTATCTTGTATGCAAATAATTCACAGTAGCTTTTAGTTCCTCCAGTGATTCACGATTCTTACCCCGCTTCTTCTGCTTATTTAATAAGGCAGCCTTCTTTTGATACTCATATTTCAGAGTTTCACCTGCCTATCCAGAAGCAATAAAACTTAGTAAATCTGTCGAAAATTCACTTGGTGATTATTATCAATCAAGAAACCATTCTATTTTCTACTTTCCGCTGAGACAAGAAAACCATCAAAACATATACACTTGGTACCATATTAAGAAATGATGAATTCATGAAGTAAGCAAAATTGTCACAAATGCCAATTAAAGATCTCTATGAAGGACGTTCAGTTGGAAGTCAACTCAAAGTTGTGCCAGGACAGGTGCTAGCCATAAACTAGGAGTGCGATAGCCTAGGGCCCACTACCAAAAAGAACCCATATTTTTTTAATAACTTAAAATAAAAAGAAAACTTCAAAAGATTTTTTGTTAGTTTTTTATTTAATATTGATTAGAATATATTTCAAATTCACGTAAATTTTTTTATATATATCGCTTAGGGCTTTTGAAATGTCAGGTCCAACCCTCAACAGTTTTGCTCACTGACAGAAGAAAATCTACTCCCACTTAATAACAATCTCGAATTATGTTAACCTCTGTAAAATAAAACAGTTAAAATACTATTGAGATAATGAACATATTAAGAGATTAAGTTGATATTTCTACAAGATAAATTAACAATGTTATATACGAACCTAAATTTAACCTGTAACAAACTTATTTGCTATGGGTGTTTGGAAACTTGTTCGGTTGCTTTTACAACTCGTTGGCTTTTTTCAATGTTTTAGAGACAAAAAAGAAAAGTTATACTTATAGATACAACAACAACAGCCAAGCATTAAATTCACGCTAGGTGGACTCGGCTATATGAATCTACTAAATCTATGAACGCATATCTTTCAAAAATAGTTTCTCTCCATGTATCTTAATTCTAACAATCCATCTATACTTGCTTTCTAGAATTCTCACACTTAATAAGTGAAGCATCCATTCTCTCAATTCATTCTCAACGTGTATCACACCCATCTTTTGGTAGATGCACTCATTTTTAATTCGAACCATTCTAGTATGGTCGCTCCATCGCTCACCCACCTAAGCATCCTCTTTTATGCCACACTCGTCCAACATTGTGTAGTTATAATTTAATATACAATATATACAACAACATTACTCCAAAGCCTAACAAGGCTCCCACAGCGGGGAAAGGGGGGTCGGGGGTACGTACAGAGAGGTTGTTTCCAATTGACCCTGAAGTGGAGTTGCAACATCTATTCGTGACAATAAAAGAAGCTCAGACAATTTAATGAGTCATTTTGCTTTAGTCCATTATAATCTAAAGCTAAAGAATGGTGAATCTTTAGCCCCATCAAAATAATGGACATTTTCATATACAATATATTATTAATATGTAAAAAACATGCCAAAGCATATTTTGCTTTAATATACAATGTACACACACACACACACATACATAATATGCCAAAGCATGTTGTGAAGCAGTAAATGGCAGAAATTAATGTGGGTGAATGAATGCAATATTAGTGCTATCTAATGGCTCTCTAACACTCTTTTTTAGTCTACATTATTGAAAATTGTAGTAGTAAATGGCAGTTTGCTTTTTTTTATTCCAAGCATGCGCTTCTTTTGCTCCTTGTGCCTAGGCGATAAGCAAGCCTCTAATTTCTTTGACTATTATGGTTCAAACAATGAACTAAAATTTTGGTATCTCAACAAAGTTGAGATCATGCATGATACAGAAGTAACATTGCTAATGCAATCAGTGACAGATAAGCAAACAAAAACATAAATGATATCATGGACATGATATAATCAAATAAAACATTGTATATGTAAGAATATGAAGGAAATGGAGCAACAATAATCGTGAAACATAACTTCACTTCATTATAGAGCCTTTCCTCCCAAGCTAGCATCTTCTCCAACATTTCAGAATGAGTCTCGAAATCATTCTTACAATCATCAACACCACGCATTCCTTTAAATGAACGACTCCAAGTAATAATGGGCACCACAGTTTCCAGTTGATCAATATGTCCTACGACATTAGTAAGGTAATTTTAATGTGCAAGGAGATTCCAAGTATCTTAGAATTCACCACAAAGAGATCATTGATCAACAACTTCTTTTCCTGGCAAGAGAAGGGAAAATTTAGCACTAATTATGTGGAAAACAAATAAATTGAACAGGTAAGAGCATAAGAGCAAGTATTCCTGTGGTATGAGCAGTCCCATCCCAGTGAATGAACATTTCTACAACTTCCTATCACAATCTCTTCATGATAATAGGATTGTTTTGTCTAATATTCTCATAACGAAAATGCCAACAGTTTTAGAATGAAAAGTAAACTAATCGCAAAATAAACAAATTCACTTCAAAAGGTGGGAAAATGACCAAAAGCAGTGTCCTGTTTACATAATCATCAAAGTCTGCGTAGCAAGTCAAACATAGCCATTTGAAGAAAAATTCCCTTCTCCAACAAAGAAGATCATGACTTTCAAAATCACATAATGCTAATTATAATTCAACAGTAAAGCAACATGACAAGGGACAGCCAAAACCTCAATCCTGACATAACTCCACAACCAATATAAGAACAAAAAACACAAAAGTCCAGTTTTTTCAATCAAATTTACATAAATATAATGTTGATTCTTATGAACAAAGAAGAGAATGTAAATTTACCAGGATTATAACCAAAATTAGAGTGATAATCCAATCCTACAACCTCCAACATCTTGGAGACCTCACTAGCACTCTGAGAAGCCTTCAAGAAATTATCCTCGAATTCAGCAGATGTATGCATCCTACTCACCCTTTTGGTTGGCATAGGCATGGACATTGGCACTGGTACCAGCAACTCCACTGTCGTTTCCACCTTCTCCTCCACCCCCAAGACAGGCTCAGGTTCAGGCACCTTCTCCAGTGGAGCTCTATTTGTTTCCTGTTCAGATTCCTTCCGAACCAAATCCGTCAACGCATTTGATGCATATTTGATCTCCGGCGGCGGAAATATCTGATCACCGTCTTCCTCTTTCCACGGTTGTTGAGGCTGGAGAGGCGGTGGCTGCTGTGGGGCTGGCTCCTCGTGGTCGTAAGGATGATGATTCTCTCTGCTACTACTACATCGCTTCCTGGTCAATTTCTTGTTATCTTGAGCTTCGAGCTCCAATTTCTCGTCTTCCATTATAGTAGGCCCCGCCGACTTCAATTCTGTCTTCGGTTTGATCTCCGGCACGCTCGCTGCTCACTGCAAAGGCACCAGATTCCGGAAATTCGGTAGGGGTGGGGGTGGTGGAGGGATCTCAATCGACGAAGAAGAGCCGGCAACAGCTTGGACGGCGGCGGCGGTAGGATGAGAGAACTTTCCACGGGCGTAGTCACTGAAAACAGCGGCGGTGTTCTGCAAGCATATGACGTAGGCAGAGTGTGCAGCGGCGAAGGCGTTCCGGCTGGAAACAGCTTGTTTCATGAATTGCTCCCGATCCTTACATCGAGAGACTGCATCTTCAATCTCGATGTCAGATTGAGTGCAGCCCATTTTTCAGTTTCTACTTGAATTTACAGCCTCTGTGTATACAAATCAAAATTCCAAAATTGAGCTATTCGATTATGTACTGTTGAAAAGAAAAGGAAAGTATAAATTTGGTTAGGTTGCACGAAAGGAATGCAAGTCCCGTTCATTTACTCAGTGTTGTTAAGTTCAAAGGTCTTCTTATTCTACTGTATCAGCAAAAGATGCCAATAATAAATAGCCTCTAAATGAATTAAGTTCCGATGATTCGATTTGATGTATAAATGAATAATTTATAAATATAATTTTATAATTTAAATTATAAATAAATTAAATATAAATACGTTAAAATTTAACTCATTAATTTATGAATAAATTCGATTTTAAATTCACAAACAAGTTCATAAACTGATTCTATAAATGTTTTTGAATTAGTTTGATTATTATAATTCTATATCAAAAATAAAATTTTATATAATTAAAATAAAGTATGACTATATAAAATTAAACTAATACAACGTATATATATAACATTAATCAACCCAATTTTATGATCCACTTTAAATTATATATTGAATTGAAAATGTTTTTCACAAACAATAGACAATCTAGTGGGCGAACAAATTAACGAACGGTTCACGAATAAAATAAATGAGACGAACACTTAAATAAACGAACACGAATAAAATTTTGAGCTCGAATTCAAACTCAACTCAACTTATATTCGATTAAAAATTAAATGAACGAACACAAATAAACGAAAACTCGATTTAGCTCGTTTAGTGCCGTAATAATAAACAAAGAAAATGAACTCTCCTAGAAAATACATGAGCAGAAAATACATGAGCAAATGAAGCGAATATTCTGACCCAAACATATGATATTTTATTATTTAAAACATAACCCAAACTCCGTTTTCCTCAGCTCAATTATTGTTTCTTTGTTTTCTGATTAATTAGCTTCATTTAAATGTTACGTGCTTCATGAATAATTATATAACATCTTCCAACCGAAATTGCAGGGCTTTTTTATTTGGGTTAATTTAAAAAAAAGTAACTTATAATTTCATCTATTTATAGAATAGGGTTCAATGAACTTTTTTTTTTATAAAATAAAGTTTGTGATTTAAAAAAATTTATAAATAAGAGATCCTCAATATTAAATTATATCACAAAAATAGGTAATCTTGTTCATTTTTATCTGAATTTTTACGAGACGGTTATTAAATATACAATATACATCGGTAAAAAATTATGAAATTTTTTAAATAGTGCAAATATTTTTTTAATTAAATTATAATAATAAACTTTAAAAAATAAAAAAATAAAAAAATCTCTGAAAATTACTCAAATTATGATGTATAATTTTTAAATAATAAGGTTAAATAATTAGAATGTTGAATTGTTACATCCATAGGCTCTTTTTTGTAAATTTTTTAAAACCACATAGCCCATTTTGCAAAAAAAATTCTTCGGACCTCCCTTTTATAAATGAGTGAAACCACAAGGTACTTTTTTAAAGTTTACCTTTTTTATTTTTCCCCAAAGCACAAAGATATATGCTTAATCATTTGAGTTCTCATTTGTAATATGCATGTAATAGTATGCAAAATTTAGACATGTTTATATAAAAGAATTTTACAAGAAAATGTAATAGTATGCAAAATTTAGACATGTTTATATAAAAATTGTAATTTTTTTTCAATTTAATTTACAAAATATTTAAAGAAAAAAATTATCAATGGGTCATAGGCCTGGCTTAGAAATGCTTAATAAGCTGGCCCAAGCCCGAAGTTCTAAATTATGGACTTAAATTAAATTTGAGTTAATATTTTTAGTTAAATATCCGCCCCGAGCCCGACCCGGCTCGCCCGATGAACAGGTCTTATATGGATACAAAGTTACTCTGATGCAATACTTTTTACCTCTCTAGAAGCTATAATAAGGCAACATAAAGGTCCATATCCATCATTTTATTTTTGTAATATTTACAAGTATCTTCATTGAGATAATCTTATTCGGGGTTTAGTCACAGTTAAGGCTCCTTACCCCTCCCAACAAGTGTATTTAGTGGGATTAGAACCTTGTTCTCCTTAAACTTACTCAGCATGCATTACCAACCGAGCACCTTGTTGGTGTCCATAATCCAACATGGTGAGTTGGATCTTGATCTGAAAGTGATTTGTAACAATTAGTCAAGTTATACAACAAACTCTCCAAAATTTAACCTGAAGTTGATCGGGTTGGATCTTGATCTGAAAGTGATTTGTAACAATTTCTCTCTATGTAATCTTAATTCTATCAATCCATCTATACTTGCTATCATGCTAACACTTACTAAATGAAGCATCCATTGGTCTTCGTAGAACATGTTCATTCCACCTTAGTCGTCCTTCTCTCGATTCATTCCCAACATGTGTCACACCCGACTTTTGACGGATGCACTCATATCTGATTCTATCTATTCTAGTATGGTCGCTCACCCACCTAAGCATCCACTTTTTTGCCACACTCGCCCAACGCTGTAGTAGTAGTAATTTAATATACCTAATATATAATTATTAAATAGCACTATATATATATATATATATATATATATATATATATATATATATATATATATATTTATGCATGTATATGTATGTATATATGTGTGTGTATATATATATGATATGCCAAAGCATGCTGTGAAGCAGTAAATGGAATAAATTAACGTGGGTGAATGAATGCAATATTAGTGCTATTTAATGACTCACTAACACTCTTTTTTAGTCTACATTATTGAAAATTGTAGTCGTAAATGGCAGTTTATTTTTTTTATTCCAAGCATGAGCTTCTTTTGCGCCTTGCGCCTAGGCGATAAGTGCTCTAGCGCCTTTAACTACAATGGTTCAAACAATGAACTAAAATTTCGGAATCTCAACGAAGTTGAGATCATGCATGATACATAGGTAACAATACATTGCTAATGCAATCAGCCACAAATAAGGAAATACAAACGTCATTGATATAATGGACATGATATAATCAAATAAAACGTTGTATATGTAAACTTCAGAATGAGTCTCGAAATCATCCTTACCATCATCAACACTACGCATTCCTTTAAATGAACGACTCCAAGTGATAATGGGCACCACAGTTTCCAGTTGATCAATATGTCCTACAACATTAGTAAAGTTTATTTTAACGTGTAAGGTGATTCCAAGCATCTTAGAATTCACCATCATTGATCAACAACTTCTTTTCCTGTCAAGAGAAGGGAAAATTTAGCACTAATTTTTTTTAATTGTATGTAGAAAACAAATAAATTGAACAGGTAAGAGCATAAGAACAAGTATTCCTGTGGTATGAGCAGTCCCATCCCGGTGAATGAACATTTCTACAACTTCCTATCACAATCTCTTCATGATAATAGGACTGTTTTGTCCAATATTCTCATAATGAAAAAGCCAACAGTTATAGAATGAAAAGTAAACTAATCGCAAAATAAACAAATTCACTTCAAAAGGTGGGAAAATGACCAAAAGCAGTGTCCTGTTTACATAATCATCAAAGACTGCGTAGCACGTCAAACATTACCATTTGAAGAAAAATTCCCTTCTCCAACAAAGAAGATCATGACTTTCAAAATCACATAACGCTAATTATAATTCAACAGTAAAGCGACATGACAAGGGACAGCCAAAAACCTCAATCCTGACGTAACTCTACAACCAATATAAGAACAAAAAACACAAAAATCTAGTTTTTTCAATCAAATTTACATAAATATAATGTTGATTCTTATTAACAAAGAAGAGAATGAAAATTTACCACGATTATAACCAAAATTACAGTGATAATCCAATCTTACAGCCGCCAACATCTCGGAGACCTCACTAGCACTCTGAGAAGCCTTCCAGAAATTATCCTCGAGATCAGCATATGTATGCATCCTACTCACCCTTTTGGTTGGCATAGGCATGGACATTGGCACTAGGTCCGGCAACTCCACCTTCTCCTCCACCTCCAAGACAGGCTCAGGCTCATTTTCAGGCACCTTCTCCTGTGAAGCTCTATTTGTTTCCTCTTCAGATTCCTTCTGAATCAAATCCGTCAACGCATTTGATGCATATTTGATCTCCGGCGGAAAAATGTGATCACCGTCTTCCTCTTTTCGAGGTTGTTGAGGCTGGGGAGGCGGTAGCTGCTGTGGGGCTGGCTCCTCGTGGTCATATGGATGATGATTCTCTCTGCTACTACTACATCACTTCCTGGTCAATTTCTCATTATCTTGAGCTTCGAGCTCCAATTCCTCGCTCATGGTTTTTTTTATAATTTATTTTAGTATGATACAGTTTCAATTAAAAATCTCTTATTTAATTATATATTTTTTTTATAAATATGATTGTCCATGATTATTTTATAGTGTAAATAATTATAAAAATAAAATTATTAATTTGGTGGTTGATCATGGTTCTCCTTTAAATTAAATTAAAAACTTTAAAAAATCATACAATATCGTACCATCCATTCAAATAAAAACTTTCAAGAAATTATACTATACCGTACCATACCATACTTTAATGAACCATGAGTCAAACAGAGCCTTCTAGTAGGCCTCACCGACTTCAATTCTGTCTTCGGTTTGATCTCCGGCATGCTCGCTGCTCGCTGCAAAGGCACCAGATTCTGGAAATTCGGTAGGGGCGGGGGTGGATCTCAATGGACGAAGAAGAGCCGGCAACAGCTTGGACGGCCGGGGAGGTAGAATGAGAGAACTCTGCACGGGTGTAGCCACTGAAAGCAGCGCCGGTGTTCTGCAAGCATATAACGTAGGCAGAGTGTGGAGCGGCGAAGGCGTTCCGGTTGGAAACAACTTTTTTCATGAATTGCACTTGATCTTTACAACGAGAAACTGCATCTTCAGTCTCGATCTTAGATTGAGTGCTGCCCATTTTTCAGTTTCTACTTGAATTTACAGCTTCTGTATATACATATTCAAATCATAATTCCAAAATGAGGTATTCGATTATGCACAAATTAAAGTAATGGAAAAGGGGGAAAAAAGTAGGAAAAAATGGAAGAAAAAGAAAAGGTTTAATGCGATCTAGAAGAATTATAAATGAAAGGAAAGGAAAGAAAATGAATGGGTAGTAAGTTAAAGGATGGTAGAGGACAGAAATATAAAGTATTAAGTAATATTATGTTTAGAAGGAAGGGATGAGTTTATAAAATAAAATTGGTGTGTTAAATGTTCTGTTAAATGAATGTGTTTATAAATAAATTAAAAATATAGGGTTAAAGTTATAATTTTCTATCATCATCCTCTCAAATTTGCCCAAATTGATGAAAATGAACATCAATGAAATGATTGGACCTTAGAGAAAGACGTTCCTTTCAATTTCTTTTAAAAACTAACCTCACATTCGTCCCAAGCATAGGATGTAAGCTCCCTTCCTTTACAATCCAGTGAAATACGCCCTCCCAAGTAGACCCTTAGGTTGCATGAAAGGAATGCAATTCCCATTCGTTCAATTCACTTGAGTGATGTTAAAGTTTAAAGGTGTTGTTAAGCTGTTTTTTTCAACTTATTTGGAAAAATGCTGGACTGGATTGAATTTATAAGTACCGATAAATACTGATAAATATTTATTTTAGCGTAATTTTATATGTATGCAGTGCTGATAAGTACCCATAAATACTGATAAGTACTAAATTGAATGAATTATAAGTTGAAAAGAATAAAGTCTTATTTTACTATATCAACAAATATACCAATAAACAAAGGTTTATAATGCCTTGTTTGGCTCATGGTTCACTAAAGTATAATATAAAGGTCACTATAATAAATCATACTTTACATTAACGAACCATGAGCCAAACAAGGCTTAGAGGTCACTCTACTCCATTACTTTTTACCCCTCTGGAGGCCAATAAGGCAACATAAAGGTCCATAATTGAACATGGAGAGTTGGATTTGTAACAATTGGTCAAGGTATACAACAGAACAAACTCTCTAAAATTTATCCTTAAGTTGATCGAATGTACGATCAGTGGCAGAGCCAAAATTTGGGTATAGGTGGGGTACAAATTTAGTTAATTAGTATCGAAAATAGCTGACCGGTGGTGAAAGGCAATGAAAATAGCAAATTTTAGGTGAAAGGGATGAAGTAATTATAATCAGTCGTGGTTTTGAGGATTTCACTTAAAAAGAAACACAATTTAATATTTTTTAGGAATAAAAAAATTTAATGGTATACTATATTGTTTAATCCATTAAAGCTATTTAACATTGTTTTGACTTGAAGGACTAATTGTATATGCATATTCCACATTTTTTAAACAATTGCTTATAATATATGCATCATAAATGATCTATTTTTATCTTTTTATACTATAATTTTATAAAATATTTGAAAAAGTAAAACAAAATGGAAAAATATTAAAATACAAAATTAACTACAAATACAATGAAAAATAATAATAGTAGTAAAAATTTATAAGCAACAAAATGAAAATATATACTCATATACAGTAATGAAAAAAAATTAAGGTTGAAAATGCCAAAATACTTATACTGAGCAATTTAGATACAAAATAAAAAAAAGGCGCTTAAATAGAAAAATAATAAGAATTTACTAGAAATGAACACAAATTAATGTATAAAAAATGAATGAATTAGTAAAAAATTGAATAAGGTAAGGTATTTACCTTCCTTTTGACCCATCATCTTTTGTTGATGGGTAAGATTTTTAGCTGGGGCAAAATAAAAAAAAGGAGACGTAGCTTAGGAGGGCTTCGTCTCCTTCCTCAGATTTGGGGGATACAATTCTCCCAAATTTGAGTTGTAGAGCTAGTGGCAGTGGGAATATTGGGGTGTTTTTCAGTTTAGGTGGAGCACGTGCCCCACTTTCCCCCGCTCCCTCTGTCATTAGCAATACAAAAAATTTGATTTTTGAAAACAAAAGACGCAGGACAATTTACTTATATTGTCTTCAATTATACTTATAAAATTAATACAATTCATTCAATTCGTATTTTATTTTGAATATGGGACAATTTATTTTTTCATATAAATTAATATAAACTATATATTTATTGTAGTGACAAATAATGACGTGGATTAAATTGGATTTTACACAAGTCTCCCTCTTAATCGTCTAAATTCAATTTCACAATCTCACAAACTCTTCTTTTTTTTCTAATTCTCCTAACCTAATCGTCTCAATTCTCATCTCTTTTCTCCTCACCGCTGTCACGGCCGCTCTCTCGATTCTCACCGGCGATCTCTGCACTGCACTACTTTGACAGGTTTGATCTTGGGACTTCTGATTTCTTTATACTGCTTGTTTTGTTTCCCTTCTTTTTGTATTGATATCATGAGATGGAAAGGCTCAGAGGCGGAGGTGTTTGGCCGTCCAACCCTTCGCCTGGGAATTGTGACCCCAACCCTCCTTGGCATCAAAGGGCAGCTTAGTTAACACCCAACTCAATTCCAAGCAAACTCCTTCTTTATCTCGCCTCAGCAAGTTTCTCGGCATCGTTGAACCTTCTCACTCCGATTTCTCCAAAATCGTCGCCAACTTCATCAAATTGCACAATCGCCAGGTTCCCATCTTTTCCCCTTTACCTTAACTCTTTCATTTGCCTTATTGGTTTGCCAGTTAGTTTTTTCAATTATTGCCTTCCATTGTTTGATGTGTTGTCTAAGAGAATAGAAGTAACTTATTTATGGCCTAGTTTTGCCCCATTTTGAACTTATTAGCATGTTGGATATATTAGTAGTTATGAAAAACTAAGTGAGTACTGGGGAGAGAATTGGAGCTGCTCTAGAGATGGCTAAATTGTTGGCCCATTGATTATACCTCAGTTCAATTCAACTACTTTGAAGCTAAGACCCTTGTTCTCTAGTTGTTTATTTGAATTTTTTTTCCAACAATAAGATGGCTTTGGAAATTAGAACTCTGTTCCAAAGATTGCTTGTGGTATAAACCTTTTTTCATTTAAAGGATATTCAGATTTGCCATAAATATTATATCTTCAACCTCTTACTTTTGTTTCTGTTTTACTGCCAATGGCTTCTTATTGTTTGCTGAAAGGGGGAAGCTAGTTCAATATTTCATGTCTCCATTTTTTATTGATTTAATCTTTTGCATCATATACAATTCATTAGCCAAATTATTTTTATACACATAAAAAAGGCATTAAGCATGTAACCACTAAGTTTGCATTATCTACATAAACTAGGCCTCTAAATGAAAGCGCACGGGGCCTGCTGGCCCCAACGACTCTTAATTTTATCCTTTTGCATTGCCGGATTTGGTCCGCTTACATTTACCAAGGCGTTCTTCAGGAAACTCTATATGTACTCTTTTCTCTCTCTTTATACTGTAATTGCTGTTGTTTTTTGATTGCTTCTTATTTCAGTATTTCATTTTAATCTCTTCAATTCAGTGTACAATTAATTGATCCATTGTACAGTTCATGGATCACATCTTAAGACTTAAAGTTCAGAAATGAATTTGTTGAAATTTTGATTAGGGAAAATGATGTCATAAGGTTGTGCTGAAGATTGGAATAGATAATACATTTGTTGTATATGTCAGCATAGTTATCAAGGCACTAGGCGCAGCCTAGGAGCCAGGCGCGCCTCAAGGGGAGGTGCAAAAAAGGCGCGCGCCAGAGGTACGCTAGGCGCACAAAATTTACAAAAAAAATTTCTTGAAAAGTGAAGTTAAATGTAATAACAATACCAGAAAAAAAAACTAAGAGAATTGTTAGATGTACATATGTATGTAAAACTTACATACTGCATTAAAAATATCTAGCTTTGAGTTAATCTAGCCTTGATAGAAATTGAATTATGAATATCTAGCCTTGAATTATTGTTAAAACTCTTAAAAATAGATGGACAATACATATTAATGTAAGCTAAAACCTTAAAAGATAAAAGTGTACTTGAGGAGTGCACGAGGCGCACACCAAAAGGAGCACCTAAGCGCACAAGGCGTGCGCCTGTGGTACACTACCTCACCTAAGATATGATAGGTGCAGGACCTTGCGCCTATTGCGTGAGGCACGCCTTTAACAACTCTGTATATCAGAACTCCATTTCCTATTTCAATGTTTTCAAAGTGCCTTGGTTTTTGAGTGATCATTTTAATTAGCAAATTTGGCAAATCTCGTTTGTTAACCTGCTCCGTTGTTCTCTGTTTCTTCTAATTTTTCAGACCTAACTATACCAGATCGACGTTGTTTGGTTTTAGTTTAAGGAGCAAAGTGATGTCCTTTTAGTCTATTTGTTTGTACTGAATTAAGTTAATATAGTTTTACTCACTATTGACGTTGCTCCTGCTTTACTCGATAATTTTTTTGCTCTCCTGCTCTGCTGCAACTTCTAATTCCCTCGCCATCAACTTCTAAATTTTTTACTCACCTTTTTTGTAGTGTGGGTACGATAATTCAGAATCACATTCTTCAGCGATTACTTATATTCAACAAATGTTATTCCATCACACTCTTCCTCTTATATTATATATATGCTAATCATGTCCACTCTGAAAGCTAAGAAGTAAGAACACATTGCAAACAATTTAACAGTTGACAAGACTCATTTCAATGAAATAGAAAAAATAGAACTCTTCAGAAAAATACTCTCTTCCAGTCTCCAAAATAAAAAAAATGTAGGGACTGTTAGCTTCGAAAAATACAAGGATAGAAAGAAGAAGGCCAGGCATATAAGACTCTGCTGCTACTACTACTAAAGTTCAACTATGAAATTGTTGGATAAACAATGATAAAATTTAAATAAATAAAAATATCTTCTAGCTCGAATTTTCTCTATACAATTTGGGAGTTTCAATCTCGTTGGAATGTCCGCCTCATCAAGTTTTCTGGTCCTCACCTTCAACCAAAACATAAATATAATTAGTAGAAATCATATAGAAATAAAATGGAAATTATAAACAAAGTTTAAGGTAACGGAAACACCGATAAGCTGAGTCGTGTCTAAGACACTGTCCTTAAAGGATACTTGGAGTTCCTTCCAAGATTAAACAACCTCTTCAACCAGTTGGTTGGATCAGGAATAGAAATTCGAATTTATAATATGAAACAATTAAGAGTAATAGGGATATGAACAAGAGAAAGCAGTGGTATTCTATCTCCAAAAAATTGGGACACAATCAGCCTTATATAGGCTAATATATGGCCGTTGTAAAACGTTAACAAAAGGATAATTGCTGAACAAAAAACAATTGGATTTTCGGAACAAAATCTGAGACTAATTGACTACGAGCACAAGATTTTGCAGTCCCTCTTGCGAGACGATGATGACGTGTACCCAATTTCAATGCCTTAAAATAAAAGTTCTCTTTAGAATTTTTATTACTAAAATAATATTCCTCGTGAATTTTATACTTGGTAGAATCCAGTTCGGTGTGGCCGATAACGAGTCCGATAGGAGCTTGAACCGATGATTTGCATCCAAACAATAAATACCCATTAAGATATTATTAAAAGTCAAAAAGATGCCTTTCCAATCACTATTAAACCACTTTTCACTACTTTTTAGGCTTTTAGGCCCGTTAGCTGTCGGTATGCTGAGGCTGATACCACCAGCGGCATCAGCCATGCCGCCGGTGGCATCACCATACCGCTAGCGACATCAGCCATACCGCCGGCGGCATGGCCCGAAACGGGTCCCTCCACAGACAGCCTTTCGGCCACTTTCGGCGGAATTGATTAAAAAGACCTCAAAAAACACCACATTTCACCTTTAAAAGCACACTTTGAGCCACAATTTAGAGGGGAATTGAATGTTAGGATTTTAAGGTGGGAATAGATTTTAGTGAGATAAGAATTAGATAAAACAGAAAAAAAGGATTCCGATCCATTTTTCCTGGTTTTTCTTCTTTGAATTCTCTGATTGCGAGTTTGCAATCAGTAAGTCTTTAAGTTAAAATCAACTTAATTAGAATCAGAAACCAGAAGCACTTAAATTTACTGCTAAATCGTCGTAACAAGCTCTCCGGAGGTGTTTCTTTCGATTCACGGCCTCGAGGTAAAAAAATCTTGAGTCTCATAGCTCTTTGGCATCAATATTACTGATTTGTGTTAAATTTCGTCGATTTTTATTCATTTTTGGGTTTTCGATCATTTTTACTGCCACCACTGTTGCCTACAAACTGATATCGCCGGTGATATAATTAATGTCACCGGCAGCATCAGCCACGTCGCCGGCGGCAACAGTTGTATCGTCGGCAATATGACTTTCTGGATAACAGTTTTATTTTCATTTGTTCCCGGATTAGCTTATTTTCCGAAGCTAGAATATATAATGTAATGATGGAATTTCAAAACCTCTTGAAAACAGACTCCACCCCGTAATGTGTGGTATTTTCACTTATAATCCGGTTAAAATAATGGTTGAACCCAAAATTTGGTTAAGAATGGAATTTCCTCGAAAATGCTGTTCAAATCTCATTTTAGCTATCTGACCGGGCTTTATAATATTGTAAATAAAATATGCCATATTTGTGCTAACAATCTTCTATAGGTAGACGTATATCAGACATTCAGGTATTTTATTTATTGCACAGAAAAATGTACTGGACTTGGAATCCTTGTAATAATTTTATTTTCCCCATTTATTCTTTTTTTATGGCTGTAAATATTTTATTCATCGCTTCAATTGCTTGATAATCGTGAAAACAACAAAATAACTGAAAACACAAATAAATAGGATGGATTAAACCGATTAAGAAAGAATGAAGTATCTTAACTTGGCCTAATGAAAAATAGATAACATCATCCGAACTCAGAATCTCTACTTAAGGTATGGTCCAACCACCCGGTGGGAAAATCGTACAAAAAATTTTCCGGTTGAGCTGAACTGGGTGGTGACTCTATTTTAAGTACAAGATTTTGTTCTCATATCTTTTGAGCATTAAAATATGCAAAATCATTTTCCAATCACATCATACGCATCTCCCCCATCATCTTAAAGAGGCTAGCCCACCGGCCCGGCCCCGCTGCCGCCACGCGAAATGTTGTCCGCTCTCAGTGGCGACTCTGCTGGGGAATTCTCTTTAAACTTGAACTTTCTTTAATAAAGTTTAAAAGATTTTAATGATGTATTAAAATCATTGGCCAAATTAAAACTTCATTCTTTTTTTGTAGCGTTTTATCCTCACGCGTGTAGATAGTTGGGTAATTTTAAGTGCCCTATTTTATCCGAGAAGCTCATGAAGTATCACTCATGCCCTGTTGGAATTAAGGATGCCTAGTGGGTGGATCACTCATTTTAACCAACACATAAACTCCTACGATCGCACCTATTTAGGTAGTGGTTGAGTAACGTGGAATCAAGGTAAATGAGAACCTTCTACATCAACAACCCTATTCTAAAGCCACGCTAAAAAAACCTTAGCACATCATTCCCCTTAGGATTACCCAAAACAAATAAAATAATTGGGACGCGCTTCTTTCGTCATTACCGATGAAGACGCCAAACTCCATCCTTCCAAAGAGGCGTTACACGGGAGTTATAAGGTTAGAAGAGGGACAATTCGTGTGCTATGTGCTCTGTGATCATACACCCCCATGCATCAGCTTTAAGAGCAGAAAATTAATCAACTTACCCTTACCACTTCCACCCGTGGAAGAGGTTTAGCAACACACATAGGACTTCTCTTATGCCTCCGTTGCGTCACCACATATCGCTATATATGATGTAAGATACAAACGTCCCACGTATGCTGGAGGGATAAGCCATCACGTCATCTCTAACCACATCTATGTGCAGCCATACGTATCACGCATCGCTACTGAGGAACAAAAGGCATGCATACCATTCACCAACCCATTCAAGGTCTGATCCGCTGCCTACCATTTTAGCCAGGAGGAGGCGCACTGATCGTCGTACCCCGGCTTAGAAAAGGATAGAACATCGCTTGATACGTCATCCTCTAACCCCAATTGTAACCACGCAAGTCAAAGGAATTCCACACACCGATTCCAGTGGGGAGTCAGATTCAGAACAAGTTCAGTTAAGCCAAAATCCTTCTTGACCAGCCATGTCTTTTCTAAGAAATAAAGGGACCCCTCCTCCAAAAGAGCCCTTTGGCCCTACTTCCAGCTCAGGAACAGGATCCCAACCACCACCTGGTTTTGACTTTGCCAGTGCTATGATGCAGTTCCTGAACTCGGACGCTTTCTAAGCTTCTATCCAAACTACTGTTCAGGTAGCCGTTAAGCGAGCTCTTAAAGATAAAAATTTCGATCGAGTATCGGCATCTGATATTCAGGCCCAGAACGATTTGGCACAGATGTTGACCAGTCTGGTAGGGATGAGACCCATTGCACCTATGTTTCAATTAACCCAAACTATGGCGAGCCCATTCCATTTTGGGCAGGCTCCATCTTTCTTGTCAACTTCGACCATCCTATCAGTTGTGCCTTTTAATCCAAGACCCTTCGCTCAAAGCTCCACTCCTCCGATATTCACTCACTAAAGCCCAGTTTCTTAGCCACTACCCTCCTTCACACCTCCGCAATTCATTGTAACTCCTAAAGGCACCACCTACCTCCAAAATCCTTTTGCCAGCCAGCTGATCATTCGCCCTCTACTACCTCCAACTCCCAACAACCAGGTCATACAACCGTCAGGCATAACACCTGAGGTAGTCGCTTTTTGTTTGGCAAATGATAGCTTCTCAAACTGTCAATGACTAGGTCGCACATTCTCCGGGCATGACACTTGAAGCCCCTGCTATCTCTCATAAACCGGTTAGCGATCAGGTCACGCAGCCTCCTGGCATGACACCCGATATCCAAGCTTACATCAACCACCTCATCACTGAAAGAAATCTGAGAGGGATGAAGATTGGGCCCTCGATAATTTTACTATACCGAACATCACTCATTATGATGGTTCTGGAGCACCTGCCTCCCACATTATAATGTATGAAAGAGTAATGCGCGTGAAGAAGTTAAGTGATATGGTGCTTGCTGAAATGTTTCCCTGCTCCCTTCGGGGTCCTGCCCTCAAATGGTATCATACGTTGCGGCAACATATTATCGCCGACTAGAATCTCTTATCCAAGGCATTAAAAGTACATTATGGTTTTAATACTATGATGGAAACAACCCTCCAGCATCTTGAGAGGTCCGCCAAATGCCCAATAAAACTTTTAAGCAGTACTTCAATCTGTGGATGTCAACTCAGGTCTTAATGAAATCCAAGCTAAGCCTTGAGGAAATGATTGTCAAACTCCTCGAAGGGTCTCTCCCCTTATTTTGGAAGGAAATGGCTACTGATTCCTTTCTTTCTTACAAGGCTGTGTTTGAGAAAGTTGAGAAAATTAAGCGTGAGGCAGAGCGTGAGAAGGTCGAGAAAGTAGGCAAACCGTGATTCAGGAAGAATAAAGCTTAACCCTCAGCCCTGGCGCCGGCTAAGCCTAAAACACCGGCTGTAATTCAAGCCATTTCTTACACCCCTGCTACACCCCTCACAGTCACTCCGGCTCCGTCAATGATTACCACAATCCAGCCTCCTCTCCCCCCTTTTGTTTTGACCAACCCTTATAAGTTGCCCCTGCGGGTCAACTTCCAACGTTTGAGGGAAGTAGGTTTCATATAGTCCCTTCAGGAATACAAGCCGCCTAGACCTGAAGATAAGAATAACTTCTATAATTATCACGTTTAGGTAGGACACCAAACCAACAATTGCAAGGCCCTACTCTCAGCAATTCAACGGTTGGTTAGTAAAGCAAAGATTGTTGAACTGGATAAGGCTCCGAGCAGTATGAATAATCCTTTGCCAAATTTTGGGAATAAGGTCGGTATGGTCTAATCTGGTTTATTTGAAGCCACAATCTTTGATCTCCTTGCTCAGAGGCCGGACAGTAGTAACTCTATCCTAGTCATTGGTTTGGGTCTACCATCTTACTCAGTTTTTAATCTTATCAATCAAGCCAACCCGGGAGTCAACTCCATCCAGAGAATGGAAATTGATCCAAACCAACCAAAGCCAAAGAGCCGCAAGTCTAAACCATTCGTGGCAAAAAGGAGAGATAAGGAGAAAATGATGTTTAATGTAGATTACTTTATTTTGAAGGAGAACTATTTTGATGAAGATGGGGAAATGGCTCAAGAAACTAAGGCCGTAAGCACCAACTTATTCAAGGTTGATCACAATGACTTTTTTAGCGTGGACAAATATGAGCAACAAAACCCGAATTCGGACTCCAAAGAGCAACAGTATCGGTTTAAAATGTGAGCCACTAAGAGTATCTTGCTCGATGATGTCCTTAATATTACTCGGAGTGGTCATGTATATCAGCCCGAAGATCGATATCTTTGCCTAACCAAAGACCCGATTCCTGGCAGAGTTAGAACTATTGCAAGTCCCTCTTCTCCACCTCCACCTGTCCCTACCAGTCTTGAGGTTGACCCCCTTATTACCGAGCTGAAAAACACCCAAGCCCGATACAACATCTGGCTACTAGTAATCGACTCCGAAGGGCATCGCAAGGGCTTGATTAAACAACTCCTTGATCTGGAAGCTAATCCGACCACCTCGATCATTGAG
Source organism: Euphorbia pulcherrima (assembly GCA_947683365.1). Lineage (NCBI taxonomy): Eukaryota > Viridiplantae > Streptophyta > Magnoliopsida > Malpighiales > Euphorbiaceae > Euphorbia > Euphorbia pulcherrima. The sequence goes on from CANTUS010000016.1 coordinate 16,580,160, forward strand.
ATGTACACTATGATAGGAGAAGGCACCCCCCGAGAAAAGGGCCTCAGATTGTGTTTGACAGTTTTTATCTTACGCTCGAGGGTAGGGATCACTATAGGGCCTTATTCATCCGAATCCAAATTCTCAATAAGGTCATCTCGTGCGTCATGGTGGATGATGGTTCCGCTCTAAATCTGTGCCCTCTAAAAATCCTTCCTCATCTAGGACTGTCGGAGGACATGCTTGAAAGATCTAGCACGGTTATTAGAGCTTATGATGATTCAAAGCGTAATGTAATTGGGACTTTTGAGGTGGAAGTCACTATCGAAGGCGTGGGAAGCAATGTCCATTTCACCGTACTCGACATTCCCGTTACCTATTCTCTATTGCTTAGCCGACCATGTATCAATGCTTTGGGCGCTGTTCGCTCCGTACTACACCAGAAAATCAAACTAATTCACGAAGACAGAATGGTCACTGTAGAGGCCGATCCTGCCTTCATTATGGCTATTATGAAAGCCGAAGCAAATCTATTAAAAGGCCTTCAGATTGCCATGATTACCAAAGTTCAGAAGCCTCCTCCCCTTTAGCATAGCTACCTTCATACATGTATTGGTAAACTAATAAAGAAATCTAGTCACAAGCCTGCCAGAGGTAGAGGAATACACGAACAGGGAATTATTGAGGCATTGGAGCCGAAAATCCTTATCCATCGAGCTGGATTGGGATATAAGCCTAGAAAAGCCTATCACCGCGTCCCTTTTTGCTACTACCGACTATTTGTGAGATCCAAGGCAAGAGGACTTATAAGGGGGAGCCTAAGCCAATCGAGTATGGCGGGAAAATATGGCCCGGTTTTGAGATTTTTAAAGATGTCTATGACTTCGAGACTGGTCATATGATAGTTTCAGTTGAACCCAAGTCTACTGAGTCTGATACGCCTGCCAATGTTGTTTTTAATAAGGCTAAGGGGAAAGGTAAGATGCATCCCGAGGATGAGCCTGAGGGAAGTAATGAAGAGTCTATCGATCCAAAAATTGAGAATGCTGTGGCAACTATGACAAAAGCTATGGCACTACTGATGAGGAAAGGCAGGAAGGGTACCAGGGAAGAAGACACTATAATAGCAATAGTAGGAAAACTCGCCAGGGTTCGCACTGAAAAGGCCGACCTGTCTGAAGGGCCATCACTCACCATTGCCCAAAAGACCACTCTAGAGCGCGACCTGAGTGACATTTTGACAGACAATATAGAGGACACTTCTCCCATCAATGTTGCTACTGAAGCCCCTCCACAGGATATGGACGATGTGATTTTCAATATTTTTGATGTTTTTGATGCAAACAATGCTACTTATGAGGCTTTTAATGCAATGAATAACTCCCATTTTACTTACTTGTTTGATGTCTTTCCTGATGGATCCATGCATTCACATAACAATATGCATAATGTTTTTGGCATTAGTGACACATTATTAAGTGAAATAAACCTAAGTATAGACGACAATCCTAAAATGGTAACCATTTCCAAAGATTTAACTCCCAAGGAAAGAAGTGAGATCATAAAAGTGCTTAAAAATCATGTTAACGCTTTTACCTGGTCTTATGAAGACATGCCTGGGGTTGACCGATAAATCGCCGAACACAGAATCCCAACTGATCCAAAATTTTGACCTATCAAGCAGAAACTCCGCTGATTGAGACCTGAATGGGCAGAATAGGTTAAGACAGAGGTTTTAAGGTTGATCAAAGCTCAATTCATTGAAGTGGTAGAATACCTGACTTGGTTGTCCAACATCGTCCCAGTTCCGAAGAAGGATGGTAGGGTTCGAGTCTGTGTGGATTTCCGAGATCTTGATAAAGCCTCGCCAAAAGATGACTTTCCTCTCCCGTACATCGATGTCCTGATTAATAGCACCCCCAGTGTGAGCGGACGACGGTTCGCGCGGCTGCAGCGCGGGGCCGGACCGGGTCAGGCGGCCCGTTTTTTGGCGTATCAGGGAGATGAGTGTGATGTGGTTGAAAAGAAAATGATTTTGCGTATTGTAATGCTTAAAAGATATGAGATCGAAATCCCGTACTTAGAATAGAGTCGCCACCCGGTTCAGTTCAACCGAGAAATTTTCGGTACGATTTTCCCACCGGGTGGTTGGACCATACCTTAAGTAGAGATTCCGAGTTCGGATGATGTTATCTACTTTTCATTAGGCCCAGTTAGGATACTTCATTCTTTCTTAATTGGTTTAATCCACCCTATTTATTTGTATTTTCAGTTATTTTGTTGTTTTCGCATTTATCAAGCAATTAAAGCGATAAATAAAATATTTACAATCGTAAAAGAAAAGTAAGTGCGGAAAGTGGAATTATTACAAGGTTTTCAAGTCCTGTACATTTTCTACGTAACAAATGAAATACCTGAATGTCCGATATACATCTACCTGCAGAGGATGGTTGACACAAATATGGCATATTTTATTTATAACATCATAAAGCCCGATTGGATGGCTAAAATGAGATTTGAATGGCATTTGCGGGGAAATTCCATTTTTATCCAAATTTTAGATTCGATCGTTGCTTTAATCGGATTACAAGTGAATACATCACTCATCGCGGGGCGGGTCTATTTTCAGGAGGTCTCGAACCTCCATCGTTACACTATAGGTCCTAGCTTCAGAAAATAAATTAATTTGGAAATAAACGACGACAATATTGCTGTCCAGAAAGCCATGCCACCGTGGGGCATCTGATGCCGCCGAAGATAAGTTGATGTCGCTGGCGGCATCATTGTTGCCACCGATGACATCGATTATGTGACGGGCGACATCAGCATGCAGACAGGCACATGGCTTTCTGAGTACCGTAAAGAAAGGGTCCCGCAAGAAAGCGAAATCTCTGGGGAATGCGATGCTAACGGCGGTATCAACGATGTCTCTCGCGAAATGGGTGATACAGCTGGCAACATCGCATGTCTCCGGCGACTTCAATTTCTTGCAGCAGCAGCGGTTTGCAGTCAAAGTGACCGAAAACTTAAAGCGAACACAAATCAACAAAAATTAGTGCAAAACAATAATAATAATGCCAAGGAGCTATGAGACTCAGGATTTTCACCTCGGGGTAGTGAATCCAACTCTTCGTGAACTGAACAATAATACCTCCGGGGAGCTTGCAACGATAATTTGATTGTTAATTTAAAGGTTTTAGGTCTCTAAATTCTATCCAGTTGATTTAACCCAAAGACCCACTGGTTTAAGCTCACAATTAGAGAGTTCGAAGAAGAAAAATAGGGAAAAATGGATTAGAATCCTTTTTCCTGCCTTTTCTAGTTCTTATCTCGCTAAAATCTATTCTCTCGATTTCAGCCTCTTAGTTGCTCAATTTTAGCTCATTCCCTCTATAATTTCAGTCCCCCCTTCAATTGCAGTTTTTGGGTGCCTTTTATAGGCAAATTGGGGTATTTTTCGAGACCTTTTTGACTTATTCCGCCGAAAGTGGCCGAAAGGCTGTCTGTGGAGGACCCATTTCGTGCCATGTCGCCGGCGGTATGGATCATGCCGCCGGCGGTATGGTGATGCCGCCGGCGGTATGGATCATGCCGCCGGCGGTATGGTGATGCCGCCGGCGGCATGAATGATGTCGGTGGCGACATCATTCTCCAGCATACCGACAACCAACGGGTTAAAAAGCCTAAAAAGTTGGGAAAAGTGGTTTATTAGTGGAAAAAAGGCATCTTTATGAATTTTAACAATATTTTAAAGGGTGTTTATTATTTGGGTGTAAATCATCGGTTCAAGCTCCTACCGAACGCGTTATCGGCCACGCCGAACTGGATTCTACCAAGTATAAAATTCACAAGGAATATTATTTTGGTAATAAAAATTCTGAAGAGAACTTTTATTTTGAGGTATTGAAATCGGGTACACGTCATCATCGTCTCGCGAGAGGGACTGCAAAATCCCGTGCTCACACCCAGGGCGACTATGTATTCATTCATGGATGGGTTCTCAAGGTACAATCAGATTCTGGTTAATATTGTCAATAAAGTCAAAACAATGTTCATCACTGAATGGGGGGTGTATTGCTACAAGGTAATGCCATTCGGGTTAAAAAATGCCAGGGCCACTTATTAGCGAGCTATTACCGCCCTCCTACATGACATGATCTATAAAGAAGTGGAAGTGTATATAGACGATATGATTGTGAAGTCCACTACTCGAGAGAAGCACCCTACTTTTCTTGACAAGTTCATGACTCGCATTAAAAAGTATAACCTCTGCCTACATCCAAAGAAGTGCGTGTTTGGGGTTACCTCCAGCAAGTTATTGGGGCACGTGGTTAGCCAGAAAGGGATTAAAATGGATCTAGACAAAGCCAAAGCCATCAGGGACATGCCTCCCCCTAAGACAGAGAAGAGGGTCAAATCATTTTTAGGGTCCTAGCAGTATGTTAGTCGGTTCATTGCTCGCCTCACTACTGTTTGCAAACCCATCTTTAAACTATTAAGAAAACAGCAACCCATGGTATGGAACAATCACTGCTAAGTAGCGTTTAATAGAATTAAGGCATATCTTATTGATCCACCCGTCTTGATACCCCCCATCCTAGGGAAACCACTCATCCTTTATCTGGTCATTGAGGAAACTTCCATCGGGGCCATGCTCATCCAGGATCATGATGATAAGCGCGAACATGCCATCTACTACTTGAGCAAGTAATTATTAGATTATGAAACCCGGTATTCGATTGTAGAAAATACTTGCACTACCATGGTTTGTCTCACTAAGAAGTTGAAATATTATTTCCAATCTTATCGCATCCAAGCCGTGGCCAAGATTGATCCAATGAGTTTCTTTGTCAGTCCCCTACTCTAGCCGGTAAATGATCCCGATGGCTACTTCTCCTGTCTGAGTTTGACATTGAATATGTAACCCGGAAGGTCATTAAGGGGCCGGCCATAACCGAATTCCTAGCTATAATCAACCCCTCAGCTCTGACTATAAGGAAAATTTAGAGTTTCCTGATGAACAGCTCACCTCTGTTACAACCATTGATGACATTTGGATAATGTACTTTGACGGTGTTGTGAACCGCCAGGGAGCAGGTCTCGAGGTCATCATCGTAATGCCAGATAATGAGATAATCCCATTATCCAAATGCTTAGAATTCGCTATCACCAACAACGGTGCTGAATATGAAGCTTGCCTGTTCGGCCTTGAGGCTCTTCTTCAGGTTTGGGCCCGCCGTATATCCGTCATCAAAGATTTGGCTCTGGTTGTCTGTCAGGTTATTGGAGATTGGGAAATTAAAGAAGAATCTCTTTGTCCTTATATTGGGTTGTCCGGAAATTATCTGAGAAATTTACCTCGTGCTTATACCGCCATGTCCCTCGAGATGAGAATCAAATGGCAGATGCTATCGCCACTCTCGCGTCCATGTGGGAAGGACCCCAACAGCAGCCTATCCGCCCTTTAGTTTTGATGTCCACCCAGATCCCATATCATGTTCAATCGGCTCCTCCAGTCCTCGCCATTTCATCCAAACCTTGTTGGTATTCTGACATTGTCCTATTTCTTCAGACCGATCAATACCCCATGGATTCTTCTGACTCAGACCGTACCATCCTATGGCGGCTCGCTATCCAGTTTTGTATTGTGGATAATGATCTATTCAAGTGCACTAGCGGCGACCTGCTTCTCCATTGCCTCACTGACTCCTAGGCTCAGAACGTAATGACCCAGGTCCATGCCAGTGACTGTGGCCCTCATATGAACGGTCTTGCTCTCACTAAGAAAATCAAGCGGCTGGGGTATTTTTGGCTCACTCTCACAGCCGATTGTATTGCTCAGGTCAGACAATGCCACTAATGCCAGGTTTATGGAGATATGCAGTATCTGCCATCCACCAAACTCCATTTATCCACCCCTTGGCCATTCTTGGCATGGGGGATAGACATAATTGGTGAAATCCATCCTTCTTTAACAAACGACCATAAATTCATTATGGTAGCAGTAGATTACTTCTCAAAATGGGTGGAAGCCGAATCCTTCACCAATGTCATCGCCAAACAGATAGCCAAGTTCATAGAGGAGCACATCTTCACTCGGTATGGGCTTCCACACCATATAGTCTTAGACAATAGAGTACAATTTCAAGGAGCAACTGCTTCTCTAATTGAAAAGTATGGGATCGAGCACTATAGATCTTCCCCATACAGACCACAAGCTAATGGAGCTGTTGAGGCAGCCAATAAATCGGTAAAGATGATCCTTTTTAAGATGATAGCCGGTTACAGGGATTGGGTAGATAAGCTACATTTTGCTATCTGGGGATATCGCACCAGCATACATACCCCAACAGGCCAAACTCCATTCTCCCTGGTCTACGAAATGGAAGCAGTCTTGCCAGTTAAAACTCAGGTGACCTCATTAAGAGTCACTCTAGGGGCTAAATTAGAAGAATCTGAATGGACTCGGGCGAGATTTGAACGGTTGAACATGATGGATGAGCAGAGGTTAAAGACCCTCAACAACCTCCAGATGTACCAAAAATGTATGGCTCAGGCATATAACAGTCGGGTAAGACATCAGAAGTTCCCCCTGAAGGCTGGTGATTTGGTCCTTAAGCAACTGAAACATTCTACCACAGATGCGAGGGGTAAATTCAGGCCAAACTGGGAAGGACCATATGTAATAAAGAAGCTGCTTAGCAAAGGGGCAGCTAAGCTTATGGACATGGATGGGAATGAGTTTGTGAATCCCGTAAACCAAGACAGGCTTAAGCGTTATCATGTCTAATTCAAAAGAAACAAATCAGAAAAGCGGCACACAAAAAAATATACACGTAATAATTACCCGCCTTTCAGTCTTTTACTAATCGGGCAAAAATTAGGGTGACACCCGATGGTTGGTATCCTGCAAACCAGCCGTGCAAAAATTAGGGGATGAGACAAACCCACTGGATCGAAAACCCGAAGAGGGTGATCGAAAACCCGAAAAGGGTGATCTAGGCAAAAATTAGAGTATGTGAGCAAAGAGCGAGTGCCTTCTAGAAAACCGATCTCGGATAGTTGGCACCGGGAGTTAGATCAATAGGAATGTCAACCAAACATCATGTACTTTATTTTATCTCAATTAATGAAAGTTTCTCTTTTGTTGAAATCTAAATGCTTATACTTATGTGGATCCTGTATTCATAAGATTAAGACAACTTCAGCAAGCCTTGGACAGAGTTCATTTTATTTCATTTTAGATCAAAAAAGAGAAAAAAAAGAGGTCTGATAGTTCTGACAAAAGCAAGGCTCAAATCGAGCTTCCCGCATCATCATCACAGTACCTGGAGATCTGCCTCAATGTGGTAGTAGAAAAGGGCTCCTCCCCCAGCTTCGCATGTTCCCCCTCAAAAAGGGCCCATGACCGCTTCTGATGGGTCGACAAGTCTCTTATCTTAGCAAGCCATCCCCTGTAATATGTATCAGTCTCGATGGTTTCCATGTGATCATAATCCAGAATCTCAAAAATAGCCTCCCCGGACCACTTCTTTCAAATATGGTTGACCCATCTAGCTTTGTAAACTCCAATCTGGTTGTGGGGTAGTTTGGTTAGGACTCTTTATCTCTTGCCATACTGATGGCACAACCGTTAAGGGGTATAAAATGAAGATTTCTCTAGACCTATCAACTGGATATAGGCTCCCCAGGATTCTATAATCACATCCTAAATTCTTCACCATGGACTAACCCATTGAACCTGCGCATCAGTATGCCCCCTCAGGATAGGCACCCAATCATCGTATGTCAACTCATCAAAATCAGCCCGCATAAGCCCTCTCTCCCTCAGATGGATGGGAAGATATTTTTTTGGGTTCCCTCGTGCGCCTCCCTCCACTTCAGTTTCTCCATCAGCCATACCTATAATTCAAAACTCAGGTAAGGATTGGTGAAAGAAATGTACGGAATCAGAAAGAACAAAAGGTACCTGTAATAATATGAGCTAATCTCCGATAAGTGAAGGTTAACAGAAGCAGCATCCACGTTCAGCAAAACATCGGCCAATCCCATAGCCACAGGAGAAGCCCCTGTCGATGTAGGGCTGATGAGCGAAATCAGCCTAAGTGGACCAATCGGGGTCACTCCGCACATAAACTCCACCATGAGTAGTAATGCTACCATGAATGGCCAAGTAAGGTGGGATCGGGGTGCTCCACGGCACCACTCTAGAATCGCTTCGACCTGAAACCCAGGTTTATCGAGCAACTGAGACCGAAATGGGTCCACAAAATCCAAATTCCATAACCCTCGAGGAATTCCATCTGCGCTAAAATAAAAGTCCGGCAGCGCCAGCGTAACGCATTTAGGACACGGTGTCCCTAAAATAGCGTGGAATTCTTCGAGCAAGGGGCAAAGCTCGAACGATGAAAATTAGAAAACGTGGTCAATTCGATCCCAAAAAGATAGTGCCACTAGAAGGAATTCACGGCTTATGGGCCACGCCGTGACATATCGATGCCCCCAAAGCCTGAATTTTTCAAGCTTCTTGTAGTCCGCATTCCTCAGACTTTGCAGAAAACCCCGTAGCTTTTGATTGTGGGTTGCCATGGAAGGAATTAACAGAATAGTCGAAATCAAATTACTTGAAAAGTGATACCGCTGGCTATATAAGTGATGCCGCCAGCGATGTAAATGATACCGTCGACGATATGGATCAAATTGGGTGATATCAGCTGATGCTGCCGGCGATATAGACTTTCAGACAGCCCTATATATATTATTTTAGCTGGTTGAGTTTGGGCGATATGGGTCATGCCGCCGGCGGCATGAAGTGGATTTTCCGGCGACATCAGAAGCATTTTTCCCATTTTAAACCTGTATAAAACCTGTAAACAATCCTATACTACGTTTCCAACATCTTTTCAAACAATAATCCATTTTTATTCAAAATAAAAAGCCCGAAGGTACAAACCATCCAAAAAATTCTGCATGTCTAGATCACGGAAACAAAACCCAACAATAAATCTAAATTATTCTAACCCTAATGTATCAAGGGTATAAACGAAGAACTGAAAAACAAAATAAAAATATAAAACTAAGCATGCCCTCCACTGCCGGCCGCGCGGGATAAAATGTCATCAGGGCTTACAAGCCAATCGCCAACATCATCCTCGTCTTCCTCCCTTCCCTCTGTCATAGGCACACTGCTGGACTCCTTAGCCGCAGCAAATGCACGGCGGCCAGCAGACATCTTCTCTCCTCGGTGACTGGTGCTACCAGGGTGTGTGCGATCCAGATTTTACTTGCTTCTCTGCTCCTGAATGGTAGCAGCCAGTTGGCCCTTAAGGTCACTTACATGTCGCCGGAGGTCTGCGGTCTCCTCCTCGTACCGCCGCCGGGCCGCATCAGCATCTGACAAGGAAAGGGCCAAGAAATCTTGCAAACCAGAGAAAACATCAACAATGCATATCATTCATAGCATCCATACATGCATCTTATCTTAATATAGGCATAAATAGGGAATGTAACTGAGCAAGGAGCGACTGCCTCGATAAGTGTATCCCGGAGAACAAAGTTGTTCTCTGCGAGCTCCTCCACATGGCTTCGCGCGACCTAAAAAATCTAAAAGGCAAATCATTAGACACTTGCATCCAAGGGTAAATAAGAAAACAATTATCAGGCCTTACGTAAGTAGTGTTTTCTAGCATAAAGATGGGAGCATGCCGGCACGAGCCTATATTCCTGGGGAGGAACTCACCCCGAGAATTCATCAGCAGGAATGTGGTTTCCATCGAGTTGACTAGACATCAACAAAGTTTATGCCCTTTGGTAACCATAGTACCGTGTCCCACTCTAGTTATCCCGTCCTCTCTTCCTTGCGGGTTCCTAAAAAACACAAAAAATGCACGTCAACAACATTCCTGAACAATACAAATCATGCACATAAACACAATCATACCTCGAAAGAACGCTGCCCCCCTTGGGACATTGGCACACTCCCATCGGCTACATCCGCGCCTGCCTCATCCTCCCCCTCGGGCTCAATCCCAACATCGCCTTCGAGCTCTTCATCTTCTTCGTCTTCTTCTTCCTTAACATCCATGATACCTTTGAGGCGCCTTTTCTCCTCCTCCAGCCGTTGTTCATTATAATACTCAATCATATCATTCCTATGGATGCGGGGACACAAGGGAAGTAGAAGCTACTGGTGCTGCTCATAGAGGCCAGGGATGCTAGGGATCACCCAGCCGTTCCCCTAAATATAATCAGCCTTGTCGGCCTCAGAAGTGATCACCAAATGGGGCCACCATAAGCTCCTGGGAGGATCAACAAGCACCGGTCTATCGACAACCGAGACAGACCTCCAACCCCGGACACGCTAGTCCAGATACTATTGCCGGGACAGAGGACACTCCATGATGAACTGACGGTCGTCCACCTCCCTCCTAACCCTCGTAACCTCCTCCAGATTCTCCACCCGATCAAATGGATCCAGGATAAGCTACACCAATAATCAACCAAAACAACCAATATAAAGTCATAAATGGTTTTGTTTTGTTCTAAAGTGTAAAAATAAGGACAAAGTTAAAAATCACATACCGAGCTCAACCACGCGCTCTTTAGGACCTCCCTGTATTTTGTAGGGTACTTGGCCTTACTGCCAGCACCCCTACACCAGCGGGTGAGAAAGTGAGCCCAGCGGCACGGTCTTCTTAAACTCGACTGGCATGAGAATCTGGGGCTCAAAGGCCCAAGCCTGCACAAATAACAACCAATCAGTTCAAAAAGTATCAACAATAAATGAAAGCGCACAATCAAGTAAAATACTTCCAAAGAGATATTCCTAGAGTAGCAGATGGCAGAGGCGAAGGGCTTTCACCTTCTTCTAAGCTCCCACGTCCAGCCCGTGGTACAGCTAAGCCAAGATAGCCCTTAGCTAGTTCTTCCTCTTAATGCCCGCCACATCCTCCACCACAGTTATCAGCACATTATTGATCTTGCTCCCCGAGATTGGGAAGAATAGCACGGTGAGCAAAGAAATCACGAAGGACTAGACACAAGCCTCTCTCTCATCCTCGAGCACCACGTCTACTCAGGTCCAGTATTGGTGATACTCACCATAAGATAACCGCCCCAAAATGGGCTTTAGACCAAATAGCTCCTTCACCTGCCTCACCACGGGCCTCTCAACATGGTATTTATCCATGTAAGCATCGAAGTGGATGACCTCGTCCTTCCAAGGAAGCCCGGTCATAGCAATGACATCAGAGGGTGTAATCGCCGCTTCCCCAAAAGAGAAGTGGAAAGTATGGGTGGTCTCAGACCACCTCTCGGTTAGGGCTGTCACGGCCGAATGAGAGAGCTTGGGCATCAGCATTAGCATAATCCGGGCTAGGTCTCCAAATCCCGTCTTATTAATGGCAAGTGTAAGCTCAGGGTCCTTCTCCGAAATATGGTGCCACCACTAGCCAATGGTGCCCATCCCCCCAGTACAAGTCACTTCATATAGCTGCAAAATCAGAAACAAAACAGATAAGTCCTACGTATTTTATCATCACTGAAATTTGATAGAAAGCTACTGATGTCACTTCTGATAGAAGTGATATCGCCGGCGGCATCATCCCATACCGCTAGTGGCATGGATGATATCGCCGGCGATATCACTTCAAACAGAAGCGACATCAGACTTCCTTGGCCCCTTTTGCAAGGACTGATGCCTCCAGTGATATCACTCATGTTGCCGATGACATCACTACCTGCGGGCAGAACCTGTTATTTCCCAAAATCGCACCCATCGTGCTAAAACCACAAAGCATAAGTTTGACCAAGGGGCAATCACTCCACAAAACATAAGTCCGACCAAAGGACAATCTCCCCACAAAACACAAGTCCGACCAAGGGGCAATTTCTCCGCAAAGCGTAAGCCCGACCAAGGGGCAACCTCTCTACAAAACACAAAGTCCGACCAAGGGACAATCACTCTACAAAGCATAAGCCCGACTAAGGGGCTACCTCTCTACAAAATAAAGTCCGACCAAGGGACAATCACTCCTCAAAGCGTGGGCCTGATCAAGGGGCAACGAATCCACAAAGCATAAGTCCGACCAAGGGGCAACCTCTCTACAAAACAAAGTCCAACTAAGGGATAATCACTCCACAAAGCATGAGCCCGACCAAGGGGCAACCAATCCATGAAGCATAAGTCCGACTAAGGGATAATCACTCCGCAAAGTATAAGCCCGACCAAGGGGCATCCTCTCTACAAAACAAAGTCTGATCAAGGGACAATCACTCCACAAAGCATGGGCCTGACCAAGGGGCAACGAATCCATAAAGCATAAGTCTGACCATGGGGCAACCTCTCTACAAAACAAAGTCTAACCAAGGGATAATCACTCTTAAAGCGTGAGCCCGACCAAGGGGCAACCAATCCATAAAGTATAAGTCCGACCAAGGGACAATCACTCCATAAAACATAAGCCCGACCAAGGGGCAACCTCTCTACAAAACACAAAGTCTGACCAAGGGATAATCACTCCGCAAAGCGTGAGCCTGACCAAGGGGCAACCAATCCACAAAGCATAAGTCTGACCAAGGGATAATCACTCCACAAAACATAAGCCCGACCAAGGGGCAACCTCTCTACAAAGCACAAAGTCCGACCAAGGGGAAAACCAATCACCCATTAGGTATCATTCCTATCCCTCGCTCTTTCGTGTGATCATACTGACCTGTGGCAGCAGTGATCCCCCAAGGGGCAACCTGTGAGCACAGGATTTTGCAGTCCCTCTCGTGAGACGATGATGACGTGTACCCGATTTTTATGCCTCAAAATAAAAGTTCTCTTTAGAATTTTTATTACCAAAATAATATTCCTCGAGAATTTTATACTTGGTAGAATCCAGTTCGGTGTGGCCGATAACGCGTCTGGTAGGAGCTTGAACCGATGATTTGCACCCAAATAATAAATACCCATTAAGATATTATTAAAAGTCAAAAAGATGCCTTTTCCACCCATTATTAAACCACTTTTCATGACTTTTTAGGCTTTTAGGCCCGTTAGCTGTCGGTATGCTGAGGCTGATACCACCAGCGGCATCACCATACCACCGGTGACATCAGCCATTCCGCCGGCGGCATCACCATGTCACCGGCGCATGGCCCGAAATGGGTCCCTCCACAGACAACCTTTCGGCCACTTTCGGCAGAATTGGTCAAAAAGACCTCAAAAAACACCCTATTTCACCTATAAAAGCACACTTTGAGCTACAATTTAGAGGGGAATTGAATGTTAGGATTTTAAGGTGGGAATAGATTTTAGTGAGATAAGAATTAGAGAAAACAGAAAAAAAGGATTCCGATCCATTTTTCCTAGTTTTTCTTCTTTGAATTCTCTGATTGCGAGTTTGAAATCAGTAAGTCTTTAAGTTAAAATCAACTTAATTAGAATTAGAAATCAGAAGCACTTAAATTTACTACTAAATTGTCGTAACAAGCTCCCCGGAGGTGTTTCTTTCGGTTCACGAGGAGGTGGATTCACGGCCTCGAGGTAAAAAAATCCTGAGTCTCATAGCTCTTTGGCATCAATATTACTGATTTGTGTTAAATTTCGTCGATTTTTATTCATTTTTAGGTTTTCAGTCAGTTTTACTGCCACCACTACTGCCTACAAACTGATATCGTCGGTGATATAATTGATGTCGCCGGCGGCATCAGCTATGTCGCCAGCGACATCAATCACGTCGCCAGCGGCATCAGTTGTATCATCGGCGATATGACTTTCTGGACAGCAGTTTTATTTTCATTTGTTCCCGGATTAGCTTATTTTCTGAAGCTAAAATATATAATGTAATGATGGAAGTTCAAAACCTCTTGAAAACAGACTCCACCCCATAATGTGTGGTATTTTCACTTATAATCCGGTTAAAGTAATGGTTGGACCCAAAATTGATTAAGAATGGAATTTCCTCGAAAATGCCGTTCAAATCTCATTTTAGCCATCCGATCGGGCTTTATAATACTGTAAATAAAATTTGCCATATCCGTGCTAACAATCTTCTGTAGGTAGACGTATATCAGACATTTAAGTATTTTATTTATTACACAGAAAAATGTACGGGACTTGGAATCCTTGTAATAATTTTATTTTCCGCATTTATTCTTTTTTTTATGGGTGTAAATATTTTATTCATCGCTTCAATTGATTGATAAACGTGAAAACAACAAAATAACTAAAAACACAAATAAATAGGATGGATTAAACCGATTAAGAAAGAATGAAGTATCTTAACTTGGCCTAATGAAAAATAGATAATATCATCCGAAGTCAGAATCTCTACTTAAGGTATGGTCCAACCACCCGGCGGGAAAATCGTACCAAAAATTTTCCAGTTGAGCTGAACCAGGTGGCGACTCTATTTTAAGTACGAGATTTCGATCTCGTATCTTTTGAGCATTAAGATATGCAAAGACATTTTCCAATCACATCATACGCATCTCCCCCATCATGTTAAAGAGGCCAGCCCACCGATTCAATTGCGCTGTCGCCGCTCGAAAAGTCGTCCTTGACAAAAAAAAAAAAAGTGACTTGATAGAGGAATATCAAACCTTTTCTTTGACTTATTCAAATGCTACACAGCCGTTAGATTAACAAACAAAAGATTGACCAAATCATATAAATTAATTCACCTACTACCCGATCAAATTATATAATGCAAATAAAATTATTTAGAATAATAATAAATTAATAATCAATATAAAAATTCTTTTGAAATAAATAATAAATTTTCAACAATCCCCCACTTATTTTAAAAGAAGTTTTAAAAATGAAAAATATCCTGGATATCTCAAGTTTGACATATAATATATAGATTTGGTGTCTTTTGGACTATGAATCAAACCTTGATAAATAAAATTTATCTTACGGAAAATTTGGTGAAACTTATAGTTTCTATGAACCAAAGATTCGCTATGTAAGATAGGAATTTTAGCTATCACATTATACCAAGATAAGTTTCTGTTCAACGCCGGCCCACTTCACACTTACTTAGGTGATCTCATCAAGTGTATATTACACTTTATACACCACTCATAAGAGCTATAAAATACATTAAGAGCTCTTTTAACTCAACCTCTCAAAATATGCAACATAGCACATTCACACATCTAGGATTGAGACTATTTATTGTGCTAGCAGAACTAACAAAGACTTGTTATTACCCATATGAAGCTATTTCATGGGCTCTCCAATCAAATAGGTTGGGTTACAGTCTTAGTTAATTTCAACTGGCTTTAGCCTTATCCTCTCTGATGTTTACGAAATAAATTATTTCTCAAATATTTAGTCAGATGATTTAGCCAAAAGCACTCTTGACTCACATAATTTCATCTTTAAGTTGCAACTTCACAATATTATGTTTCAAATGAAAGTACCTATCTTATTTTAAGATAGATATTGCCACTTGGCAATCACAATATATATATATATATATATATATATATATATATATATATATATATATATATATGAATGTGTCGACTAACGCTTACTATGTAGTTTATCAACTACTTAGGCCCTGTTCATTTCAACTTATATCCAGTTCAGTTCAGTACTGCATATATATAAATTTACACTGAAATAAGTTCAGTTCAGTACTGTTACTTATTTGTTGAAAAGAACAAGACCTTAGTCTCAAAATATGTCAAATCTAAAGCAACTTCCTTTGATGATAGTTTGCTTAGTTGACTTCCATGTTATTGTTCCACCGTTAAGAGTGAAACATATAACGTCGAGTAAATTATCTGAATCTACGATCCAGTTATATAGAATACCATAGCTCATGGTACCTCTCAAGTATTTCAAAAACAAGTTGAATATTTCAGTCATAAGGGATTCTTACAAAATTAATATAAAAGTCCAAACTTCACGTGAAGTTTCAAGTTGACATCCTTATGATTCTCATACTAATAAAATGACATATATTATTTTCTAGCACATCACTGTGTTCAACATAATCTATGAACATACAAATAAAGGTTGTTGAACCTTAGTACAACGCCCCCACACTTTTAAATATTTTCATACTAGAATGTTAATCTCAGTAAATGACAAGATTCAATCGAATATTTGAAAGCACCACACTTGAAAAATTCACATTTGATAATTTAAACATTGTCATTTACTCTCAAATAATAAAATCTAAAGATCATACTTACTTGACATCACAATATATTTCTAGCCCAACCTGGTGATAGCACTTTGTCATTTTCATCCTCAATTTACCATCATAACTTTTACCATTAAAAGTCATGCTATAACCGTGCTACAGTTGACATACAAAAATACATCCAAATATACCAGTCGATAGATGGAGTTAATAGTAACAAGATTAAAAGGAAAGGCCAAAAATGACTTTTCAAAAGACTTGAATGAAAGCATATTGATTCTCAAATAGCTAGCTAATTTGCAAGACCAGGAGAAATATTAATACCCATAAAATATAAAAATGATTCTCAACGTAAACTGTTTCTAAAGATAACTGCTTAATATGGCATTCCCTTATTAAAATAAATCTCATCAGATGAAACTGATAGTATCCCTTTTTTAAAGAAATTGAAACAGAGAGAGAGAGAGAGAGAGAGAGAGAGAGAGAGAGAGAGAGAGAGAGAGAGAGAGAGAGAGAGAGAGAGAGAGAGAGAGAGAGAGAGAGAGAGAGAGAGAGAGAGAGAGAGAGAGAGAGAGAGAGAGAGAGAGAGAGAGAGAGAGAGAGAGAGAGAGAGAGAGAGCTACCCACTGCTGCTCCGGCGAAGCTCTTCGCCGTTGATGTCTCTAACAAAATCTTCTTTCTCCTTCGTATTGGTCTTAAGCTGCTCCTCTGCCTTCAATCACTGCTCCAACAACTTATTTTTTTCTAAAACCCGCTAAGCTCGCCATCTGAGATAACCTTCACAATACACAGCGATTTGCGATTTCCCCATTTGAAACCTATCTCACCTGACGTACGCCGTAAGAGAGATCGGAATCGGTGCCGTAAGCTTTGGTTTCTTCGCTGTAAAAGAGATCGGAAAAGAGAAACTTGCAAATCCAGCATGGGTTGTTAACTACCGGATTTTCCCTAGCAATCGCGTCCCGGCCGGCGCTCTAGTAGTCGTAGCTGCAATCATGCCGATCGGAATACCGGTGCTCCCAACAGAATAGCTCTCCGCACCGACACCGGAATCCGGTTAACCCTACCTTCCTCTTACATCCGGAGCACCGATTCACCACCCTCCTCGCCACAGAAACCTCCTATTTCTCCCGATCTGACGACGTCTCCACTTTTCCACTCGTTTCCGGCAACGGATCTCTCACAATCAATCGAGAACCGCTAGATCTCGGCGAAATCGTCACGATCCCGCTGCATCTCGGTGAGCTCGTCAAGATCGCGCTTCCATCAGCGACCGCTACGGAAGTCGGTGCCGTAGAAGGCGTCGCAGGTGTGGAAGAGCCTGAGGTGCTGGTTTTAAAACATTTCTGGCACATATTATTGGTGGCCGGATTTCCAGTCAGGCCACAATTCGGAACACATAACGTGAGAGTTTCCGGTACTTTGAACTCGGTCTCTTCCTTCTCCATCCTTTGAGCCATATCTGATTGATCTTTCTCGATGAGGTGGTGGATTCCGGTGACCGGAACACATAACTGCAGACTTCAATATTGCCCATCTATTTGATCGCAAAGCCTTCCTAAAGGTTGCAGCAAAGCCATCAGATTACAGCCGCAACCCTATGGAGAAAAACCCAAGCCTCCACCGCCGCACCCCCTCCTACACCGCAAACCACCTCAGCCGCCACTACAACCGATCCAACCCCCCCTTCGCCGACAGCCACCGCCATCACTACAACCGTTTCAACCCCCCCTTCGCCGACAGCCATCACTACAATCGATCCAACCCTCGTTCCTTCCCCGCCAACCGTACCCATCGGACTTCTGAACCTCGCCAAGCCAACCTCTCCATACCCTACCGCCACCATCGCCTGGCTGCTGTCCATCGTCATAGTCGCCAGCCCGCCGCGACTCACCGCCGAAACCATAACCTTAATCCTAACCCCAATGCGGCTGCTCTCAACCACCGCTCAAACCCCAACCCCGAACCCGCCTTCACCAGATTTTATTTTGAAAATTTCCCAAATTCCTATGGAGCAGATTCTATGAGCAGGGTTTTCAAGAAGCATGGAATTTCGGGACGTGTTTATGTAGCTAGGAAAAAGAATGTCAGGAACCTTAACTTCGGCTTCATTACGGTAGATGACTCTCTGTCTGTTCAGGAAATGCTCCACAGGTTGAACTCAGTGAGCATTGGAATTATTCGTGTGCGCGCTTTCAAGGCCAAGTTCACGAACTCGGCTGCAGCTCCAACATCTCGACAATATCAGCCCAAAAAATCAGCAGGCCATATACCTAAACGACGGGTTAATTTCCGGGAATCACTACGTGGAGACAGATCGTATGCCAAAGTTGTGGCAGAATCACAAGTTCCAAACGAGGCTTCTTTTGCCACTCATAATTCAATCTCAGCGAACTCACCCAGGGGCCATGATTTTATTACAAATGTGGCCCCTTGGAAAGATAAGTCATGCTTAGTCACTCTAATCAATATCTCAAATATTCGGATCACCTTTGATTTATTGCATGAACGGGATTTTGATGTTTCTTTTGCTGCCCCTGTAGGCAAGGATAATGTTATTGTCTCGTTTAATTCAATACTGGCTATGAAAAATTTTGTAGGTGGTGAATGGAAGGTCATGCTGCATATTTTTAAGGATGTGCAGTTGTTGCCAGCTGATTTTATACCGACAGAATGCATCATGTACCTGGACTTTATGGGAATTCCCCCCACACTGATTCGAGAGGAGCTGATCAGACACTTAGCGAGCTCCTTTGGCCGTGTTATTTCTGTAGACTTCAATTTTGATCTCCCGGATCGTCTGGATGTGGTTTCCTGTCTGGTTTCGGTCCCCTTTGGGACAACCAATCGCTCCTTCAAACTGTTGGTGAATACTAAAGAAGTTCTCATTCACACTAATCTAAGACAAGGTGTTGGCTGTGAACATTACCAAGATGATGATTCCGAAATTTCCGATGCCCCGTCGGATACCCCATCCGATGCTTCTTTTGACACTTCCAACGACTCGCGTAGTTTCGGCTGCCAGGAAGTGGAAACTGCAGATTATATTAGCCCGGATCTCAGAATTATCCCCCTCCCAAATCAATCAAATGATATTTTGAGTGTTGTCCCGGAATCAAACCCAGCTATACATGAAGCTTTAATGGAGGCCGAACAACCTGTAAGGCTAGTCAACCCACAGACGGAAGCCAACCAGCCTGTTACTTCAGCTTCGTCAGGACCTGACATTTCTAACATGAATCGGGTGATCATTTTATCTCAGTCAAGGACATCTCCGACCCTCGAAAAAGAGCTGACTATGGAAATGGGGAAAAAACTAGGAATATTCTCGGAGAAAAATAAGCAAGCTGTTCTGACAGCTATGGATAATTTGGTGAACTGATTAGTTCACATTCATCAAGGTATTTATTTTCTTCTATTATGTCGATGGATTTTTTATGTTGGAATTGTAGAGGAGGTGTTAATAACAGGGCAAAGCAGCAATTTGTCTCTTCTTGCATTCGTAAACACAATCTCTAATTTTTTGTCATGTTAGAAACAAAGATAGAAAGTATCTCTGAGCAAGTGGTAAAACGGTTTTGGGGACACAATGACTTTGCTTATCACCATATCCCCTCTAATGGTCTGTCGGGTGGCATCCTATTTTCTTGGAACTCCTCGTTACTTTCGGTCTCGGTTCTCCAGTCTACTTCCCGATGGGTGTTAGTTAAATTTCCCCTTCAGCAGCAAGATTTGCACGTTCTTAGTCTATACGCCCCAACAAATCATATGGATAGATATGATTTATGGCAGGAACTTATCCCGATTATTCGAGACCTTCAGATGATCTTGATTTGTGGTGATTTTAATGAGGTATTACATGTGTCGGAAAGGGCAAACGATCGCTCCTACCCTTCCATGTCGGCTTTTCAAGACTTTGTATTGCAATCTGAACTCCATGATCTACCCCTTCACGGCCGTGATTATACTTGGTCTAATAGAGTTTCATTCTCTCGTATTGATCGTGTTCTAGCCTCAAATGGGATACTGCAGTTATGGCCTAACTTATCTATATCAACGGTGGACACCACCCTATCCGATCATTTACCGATTTTATTACGCTCCTTCGTTGCTCACTCAGCCGGCCCAAGACCCTTTAGATCGTTAAACATGTGGTGGGATATGGCAGATTTTTTGCCTTTCATTCGTAATAAATGGCACCTCATTTGTCAATCCTATGCTCACAAAGACCTATCTTATAAATTGACAAAGTTGGGTCGTGCAATCAGCCCTTGGCACTCGGAAAATTTTGGAAACCTACAGAGAAAGATTGGTGATTTAGAGGAAACTATATTGGCCCTTACATCGAGTAGTGTTCCTCGACCGCTCACCTCAACTCAAAATTCAGTACTAAATCGTAATCGCTCCCTCCTTCAGGAAAAGAGGGCTTCTTTGGAAAAATTACGGCACCAACAATCAAGGGTGAATTGGACGCTATTGGGTGATAATAATACATCGTTTTTCCACCGTACCGCTTCAGCTCGATCTCGCAACAACCGTATATCGCAACTGGACATCGAGGGAGTAATTGTTACGGACTTGAAGGTCATTTCAGATACTATTTGCAGCCATTACGCCCAATTATTCAAGGCTGCCCCTATAACGCCATTCTCTCTTAGAAAGTTACGTTTCAACACTGTTACTTTGCAACAAAACGCAGCTCTTATCGCCCCTTTTCGGGATGAGGAAATTTGGAACAGTATATGTGCGTGTGGGGAGAATAAAGCACCGGGACCAGATGGCTTCAATTTTTTCTTCTACAAAAGGTTCTGGGATGACTTAAAACCCGAATTACTGCAAGTTTTGGATCGTTTTTATGCTACATCTCAGCTATCTGATTCGGTCAAGACATCCTTCACGGTGCTACTACCTAAAATCCCAGGTTCTTGTTCTCTGAACAACTTTAGACCTATCTCGCTCATCCATGGTATCTATAAAATTGTTGCGAAATTGCTATCGATTCGTCTTCAGGCTGTTCTACCGTCTCTTATCTCAAACAACCAGTTTGCTTTCATCAAAGGTAGAAGCATTCATGAGTGTTCCTTTGTGGCTTCCGAGGTAATTCATGACCTCCACATTAAAAGGAAACCATGTGTGGTGCTGAAACTAGACTTCCACAAAGCTTTTGATAGCATTTCTTGGACCTATATTGACTCGGTTCTCCAAAGGATGGGTTTTGATCAGAAATGGATCTCATGGTTGTCAAATAGCAGGAAAAAATCCACTACTTCGATTCTAATCAATGGCTCACCAAGCCCTCCTATTCACATCCGTAGGGGGGTCAAACAAGGAGACCCTTTATCGCCATTTATTTTTGTGTTAGCAGTGGAGGGCCTAAAACAGCTTATAGATCGTAGCATTCAAATAGGCGTGCTACCTGGATTTCGTTTGGAGGAATCCCTTCCAGATATCTCTTTGTTACAGTTCGCTGATGATACGATTTGCTTCCTTCCAGCAGAAGAATCCATAATTCCCAGTTTCATTCGGATCCTAAGGTGTTTCGAACTAATCTCAGGATTGCGTATCAACTACCACAAGAGTGCGATTATGGGAATCCACGTCAATGAAGCCTCCTTGGCCTCTTATGCAGCTCAATTGGGATGCCGAGTGGACAACTTTCCGATAAAATACTTAGGTACACCACTATGTATTAAACAGCCACATATCTCCGATTGGGATCCTTTGATCGCCAAGTTCAAGTCTCGTTTGGCAAATTGGAAAGGAAATTGTCTATCATATGCTGGACGCACCATGCTTATCAAAACGGTACTTTCTTCCCTTCCCATTTATTTAATGTCAATCTTCTACATGCCTTGCTCTGTATCTTCTTCACTAAATCAATTAATGCGCAATTTTTTGTGGCGAGGCGACTCTTCGATCAAGGGCATATGCAAAGTAAGCTGGGTTACGATCAATTTACCATATCACCTTGGGGGATTGGCAATTCGGGATCTAAATCTTGTTAACTCCAGCCTACTCTTTAAATGGATTTGGAAAATGGGAGACCGCAATGATGACTCCTTGTGGTCAATGTACTGTGTTCGGCGTTACGGGATTAGTTCGTGGCATGAAATGACTCTTCTCGACTCCAAGCTTGTTTCTCCATTATGGCGTGGAATTATAAAATGTTGCCTTAAAAAGGAGAGAATTTGGTCCTTCTTCTCATCACAGGTGCGTGTTCAAGTGGGAGATGGTCAAAACGGGTTGTTCTGGCACGATAATTGGACCTCGAACACTCCAATCAAATCACTCTTCCCCGACTTATTTGTGATTTGCAACAGGAAATTCTCAACCATTTTCGAAGGGTGCAGTCATATTTTTTCTAATCATTCCCAAACCCGCCCCTTTTGGAAGAGAAGCCTCCGCATTACGAACCAACAACGATGCAATGAACTGAAAACCTGGATATCAATTTCATGCCCAATGCTCTTCCAAGACCAGGAAACCGTTAACAGCCCCACCTTCTTCCTGAGAAGAGATTGCTTCCTATGGGACATTGGAGTTCAGAAAAAATATTCAGCAGCGTCCTTTTATCATGGATATTATCAACAACGATTATGGCCGAATCCATTGAGAGACTTTACACTCATTTGGTCCTCCCACATGCTCCCCAAGATAAAAAATTTTGGCTGGTTGGTTTTTCACAATAGGTTACCGACACGTGAGTTCCTTTTCCAGAGGGGATATCGTATGTTAACTAGCGCCGGTTGTCCGTTCTGTCCACTACCCGAATCTTTGGAACATAGCCTCTTTTTATGCCACGCGAATTATCAGATTTGGAGAGATGCATTCCGGTGGCTGGATATTCAGGTTGTGATGCCGAATGATAGTTACAACTTCCTTCTGTTATGGTGCACATTCTTCAAACCTGGAATCTCCCGTGAATTTGGTAGGTCTCTCTGGTTCATTATATCATGGAATCTCTGGAAGCGCCGCAACAAGAAGATCTTTCGAGATGAAACTGACGATGGGGATATTTTAATTGCGAGTATCAATTTTTGTTGGTTTCTTTTTCATTCCTATAAGCGCAACGTTAGCCTTTCGGTTTCTGATTTGTTTACGAACCCGAGGATTCTAATTATGTAACTTTGATGTACTTTTGGTTCTTGTTTTGAGAACCATTATTAATAAAAGCGGGGTGGGTGTTTTGTAGGTAAGCAGAGGAACCAACCTAGTTGGGTACTCTGCCCCGAAATTTTCACCCATTCCAATCTTTTAGCCGTTGGAGAGATACACTGTCTCTCCAAGGGTTTTTCAAAAAAAAAAAAAAAAAAAAGAAATTGAAACAGGTCATCATTTGAAAGAATACACACATAAGCCGCATACTTAATATCAAATCATTATACGATTGCTATACAAATAGCCACAAAAAGCAATATTTTTTTTTTATATAAAACACTGTTTCCAAAACTGCACTATCAAGATGAATATTGAGATTCTATAAACACACCCAACACGTAAATACTGGAAAAATTAAATAAATAGTAGAAATGGAGATATAAAAGAACACCAAAACCAAACCAATAATGTTAATGACAAGTACTGTAGTACTACCAGGAAGAATGATAAGCCACGCCTGAGAATATCTACAACATGCAATTCAATGTAGCTGCTACATATGAATACGCCTTATACTGTTTCACTGTTTTTGCTTTTCCTTTAGTCTCCATTTCCTCGTCGAAAAAATCATTAGTTTCAAAAAACATGAAAGTATCCTTTAAGATTGTTGGATAAACAATGACAAAATTTAAATAAATAGAAACATCTTCTAGCTCGAATTTTCTCTATACAATTTGGGACTGTCAATCTCGTTGGAATGTCTGCCTCATCAAGTTTTCTGATACTCACCTTCAACCAAAACGTAAATATAATTAGTAGAAATCATACAGAAATATAATGGAAATTATAAACAAAGTTTAAGGTAACGGAAACACCGATAAGCTGAGTCGTGTCTGAGACACTGTCCTTAAAGGATACTTGGAGTTCCTTAGAAGATTAAACCGCCTCTTCAACCAGTTGGTTGGATCAGGAACATAAACTCGAATTTATATCTAGAATACTAGAAAAATGAAACAATTAAGAGTAATAGGGATATCAACAAGAGAAAGCAGTGGTATTCTATCTCCAAAAAATTGGGACACTATCAGCCTTATATAGGCTAATATATGGCCGTTGTAAAACGTTAATAAAAGGATAATTGATGAACAAAAAAACAATTGGATTTTCGGAACAAAATCTTAGACTAATTGACAAAAAAAACTGACTTGATAGAGGAATATCAAACCGTTTCTTTGACTTAATTCATATGCCAAACAGCCGTTAGATTAACAAACAAAAGATTGACCACGTCATATAAATTAATTCACCCACTACTCGATTATAATTTGTGAAATAATATAATACAAATAAAATTATTTAGAATAATAATAAATTAATAATCAATATAAAATTTTTTTTGAAATAAATAATAAATTTCCAACAATACTTATCAGATCCTCGTCCTAAAATTGAAAAATTGTATTTCGGAAACTTTAAGAACAAGAAATATAACAGAAGTTATACTAAGCTTTAAGAACAAAAAATATAACAAAGTTATATTGAGCTTGTACATCAGTATGCAGTAAAACATTAGAAATTTGCGTCCATGAATTACCTAACCCTACAAATATTTCATGGACAGCAAGTGTCAGATTCATGAACAAACTCCAAATAAATAATGAGTCTGCTAAGAATAACTAAACAAATTAGTTACTTATCTTTTTCATTCCAAGTTCAACATATTGCCACCTAATACATGAGATTATGAGGAGCTCAATAGTTAAACTGAAATTGGAGAGGGGCACCAGGCCCAAGCTATAGTGCAACGATGGGCAACACATGAGACGCCAAGTCCAAGCTATAGTGCAACGCATGGGCGACACATGAGAAGCCCCGTAGCAAGCTACTAATTTGGCCCCTCCTTCTTAAAACATTAACTTCATATCAAGTGGGCCAAAGGCCCACATGTCAGATATTAAACTAGTAAGAACAAATACTACACGTAATCTTAGCCAAAAAGCGGAGGGGGTTATGTATTTAATCTCTTCTTATCCTGTTATTTATACTCCAACTCAGCATTGCAAGTTCTTTTCATTTCTGTGTGGGATAATTCCCGAGGCTTCTCAAATACATCCTGTACATAACACTGCATAAAGAAAAGGAAATCTTCAACAAAACCTCTAAACTGGTTGCTTGTTTCAACTATAGCTTGTCAACGGCATCGCCTTGCAATGACGCATTTACAAAGATTTGCTTGATCAGCACCATCTTCACTAGACCTGTTCATCGGGCGGGCCGGGTCGGGCTTCGTCGGGCTTTTGACTAAAAGCATCAATCCAAGCCCGGCTCGGCCCACACTTTAAAACTTCGGGCTCGGGCCGGGCTTACGAGGTCATTCCCAAGCCCGGCCCAAGGCCCGTAGATAAAATTTCAATAATATTTTTTGTGAATTTTTAAAAAATAAATTGACAAAATTATGTATAACAATATTATTTATTTGAAGTTCTTAATATATTATACAACTTATTGTATTTAAATTTGAAAATTCATTAGTATAAAATATAAAAGTTGAAAATAATTATTTAATACAATTATAATATATATAAAAAATTTAAATTATTATTCGTCGGGCCGGGCTCGGGTCGAGCTTGGGTTTTTATATAAAAACCAAGCCCGGCCCATAAAACTTTGGGCTTTAGCAGGCTCGGGCTTGGGCCGGGCTTAATAATAAAATAGGTGTCCAAGCCCGGCCGGCGAACAGGTCTAATCTTCACAGCAAATTCGGTTAAAATAATGTCAAAATGAAGAATTATTGGCAGAAAAGGATGTAGATGTACTATTCAATCAGCCAAAGTTGTCGAAATATTAAACTTAATAAGGAAAAAATGAAAATGATAAAGGAAAGAGAAGATATGGTTGACAACTCATCATTAATTTGCAAGTTGTATATGGGCAGCAAATATATTAATTTGGGTGGCAATTCATCATGATGGGCAAACATCAAAATTGCAAGTGACTTTATGGGTGGCAATTCATCATGATGGGCAAACATCAAAGTGACTTTAAGGGTGGCAATTCATCATGATGGGTTGAAATTTCTCAATTTTGTGATTCACAATCACTATATATAAGTTTCAATTTGTTGTATCAGATGAGAGAGTGTGAAAAAAAGTAAGGCAATTAGAGTGTGAGCAAAGGAAAAGAAGAGAGCAAACTTTGTAATATATAAAGCTCCAAGTTTCAATCAAAATCCTTTTCTGTTTAAGCGTTGATTCATTTTTACTTCCTCTTCCTTGATTCATTAAGTCAAATTTATCCCCAACAAAGTGGTACCAGAGCCATTTTGTATCCAAGCCTCTTCCCAAAAATCCCGAGTAAAAAAGTCGAGTTTAAAGAGTTTCAGACGCAGCCCCGAAAGTGTTGCAATAGGTTGTCAGACGTGTTGCGAAAAACTGCAACAAGTGTCGCAGTTAGTATAAAATGTCCAAATACTCAAAAAAGTTGCAATAGCCTCTGTACTTCCTTTCTGGAAAATTTTCAAGTTCATCTAAAATTGCAAGGAAATATTTTCTCTTGCTGTTCTCCTTATAAAATCTGTCTGAAGGCTATAGCGACGCACCAAAGTGTCGCAATAGACTCAAAAGCGTTGCAACAAGCCCTGTACTCTTTGAAACAAATTTTGCTCTACAGAAATGAATCTTAACGGTGTTTCCTTCGTTTTCCCTCAACTTACAAAAACCAATTACAAAAATTGGTGTATCAAGATGAAAGCCATTCTAGGATCCCAAGATGTTTGGTATATTGTTGAAAAAGGCTATGAAGTCCCAGCTGCAGATGCACAACTATCGCAAGCCGAAACGGACAGTTTGCATAAGAGTCGTTGAAATGACCAAAAGGCTCTTAGTATCATCCATCAAGGGTTAGATGATATTATGTTTGAGAAGGTGGCAGAAGCGACCACCTCCAAGCAAGCTTGGAACATACTACGAGTTTCTCTTCAAGGAGAGGAGAAAGTACAGAAAGTTCGGTTCCAAATGTTGAGAGGAGAGTTCGAGATGATGAAGATGAAGGAGACAAAAGCAATTGTAGATTACTCCTCACGATTAAAATCTGTCGCTAACCAAATGCAGCAATATAGAGAAAAGCTTGAAGAATCCAGGGTTGTTGAAAAACTTCTAAGGTCACTACTACCAAAGTTTGACTACGTAGTAGTGGCAATAGAAGAATCTCGAGATATAAGTAAAATGACCGTCAATGAAGTAGTTGGCTCATTACAAGCACGTGAGGAGAGACTAAACAGATAAAGAGAAGAGCCTGTAGAACAAGTCTTGGCAGCAAAGGTTTCAGTCAAAGGTGAAAGTAGCCGGGATTCTAGCCATTACGGATGAGGACGTGGTAGAGGTCATGGAGGAAACGGAAGAGGAAGAGGACATGGCAGATTTCAACAACACGAGAGAAGTGATAATAATAATAGAGATAATCAGTCCACAAGAGGCAGAGGTCATGGACGTGGACGAGGAAGAGGAAACTAGAGGCAGAATGATAGACGTGACAAGTCCAATGTTCAATGCTACAATTGCTCCAGATATGGCCATTATGCAGTAGAATGTCGGAGCCCACCGAAGCAAATAGAGGAAACGACGAACGACATTCAAGAAGAGGATGTAACCGACACGGTATTACTCACCCATGAAGGTGAATACAGTCATGAAAACAACATATGGTATCTTGATAATGGTGCAAGTAACCATATGTGTGGAGATAAGAAAATGTTCGTAAAGCTGGACCAGTCATTCAGTGGTAATGTTGTTTTTGGGGATTCCTCAAAAGTTCCTATTCAAGGAAAAGGAACTATTCTTATTCATTTAAAGAATGGAGAGCACCAATTCATCAGCAATGTTTATTACGTTCCAAATATGAAAAGCAACATTTTAAATTTGGGACAACTGCTGGAGAAAAATTACCAAATTCACATGGTGAACCGAAAGTTGGTGCTGTTAAATGAAAAGAAGGAGCTGCTAGGTAGTGTGCCAATGTCAAAAAATAGAATGTTCACTCTCAACATCAAGACGAATGTAGCAAGATGCTTAAAAGATTGCGTGAAAGAATCGGATTGGCTTTGACATTTGAGATTTGGGCATCTCAACTTTGGAGGGTTGAAATTTCTAAGCCAGAAGAAGATGGTGCATGATCTTCCGCTGATTAATAAACCCCATTAGCTTTGTGAAGGATGTCTTATTGGAAAACATTCCATAACTAGTTTTCCAAAAGAGTCCATGTAAAGAGCAAAGGCTCCCCTTGAGCTTATTTATGCCGATGTTTGCGGACCAATGACGCCAATATCATTGGGAGGCAACAAATATTTCTTTCTATTCATTGATGATTATAGCAGAAAGATGTGGGTTTATTTTCTGAAAGAAAAATCAGAAGTTTTTGAAGCATTCAAAAAGTTTAAAGCTATGGTGGAAAAAGAAAGTGGCTATTACATCAAAGCTTAAAGATCCGACAGAGGGGGAGAATTCACTTCAAATGAATTCAAAAGATTTTGTGAGCACCATGGAATCCATCTCCTATTAGACCGGAGATTGCCACAACAAAATGGTGTTGTGGAAAGAAAGAACCGAACGATGATGGATATGGTGAGGAGCATGCTGAAGAATAAAAATTTGCCCAAAGAGTTATGGGCAGAAGCAGTTGGTTGTGCAATTTATATCTTGAACCGATCCCCAACGACAAGTATTTTAGATATGACACCCCAGGAAGCATGGAGTGGGAGAAAGCCTACTATCTCTCTTTTTCGTGTTTTTGGGAGTGTTGCACATATTCATGTTGCGGATGAAGAAAGGAGAAAGCTGTATGATAAAAGCAAAAAATACTTGTTCGTGGGATACTCAGAATTTTTCAAAGGTTACAAGATGTTTGATCCTGATACTGGAAAGACTATCATCACTAGGGATGTGACTATTGATGAAGAAGCAATTTGGGAGGGTATAATGATAAGCAGAAGAATTACAGTTTTTATCCTTTCACCATGGATGAAAACAATGATCGAGATGTGGAGGAGCCAGGCAAAGCATCAACGTCATATAGTCCCATTCCAATTGCATCTCCTGGATACGATGATGATGAAAGTCAAAGTCCAAGAGAAAGACCTAGAAAATTTCGTCTTGTTGAAGATCTTTATGATGCAACTAAAGAGCTCAATGAAGAATTAACTCTTTACTGCCATCTCATTAGTAGTGAGCCCATTGATGCTGAAGAGGCCATGAAAGATAAAAACTAGAGAAGAGCCATGGATGAGGAGATCCAAGCAATTGAGAAGAATGAGACATGGGAGTTGACCAAACTTCCAGCTGACAAAAAGCCCATTGGAGTCAAATGGGTATTCAAGGCAAAGAAGGATGCAAATGGAGAAATTGTTTGACATAAAGTGAGGCTAGTCGCAAAGGGATAATGTCAGAAACCCGGTATTAACTATGATGAAGTATTTGCACTAGTAGCAAGAATGGAGACTATCAGACTGGTGATCTCAGTCGCTGCCCAAAATGGATGGAAGATCCACCAAATGGATGTAAAGTCAGCATTTCTGAATGGATACTTGGAGGAAGAGATCTGTGTCCAACAACCACCTGGTTACATTGTCAAAGGTCATGAACGAAAAGTGTTGAAGCTGAAGAAGGCATTGTACGGACTTAAGCAAGCACCGAGAGCTTGGAATAGCCGCATCGACAAATACTTTTGCGAGAATGTATTTGTCAAGTGCCCACACGAGTATGCCTTGTACGTGAAAGTGAAAGATGAAGACATATTGCTTGTTTGCTTGTATGTGGACGATCTCATATTTACCAGGAACAATCCTCAAATGTTTAATGATTTTAAGAAGACGATGATGATGGCATCTTTATTAGTCAAAGTGGCTTTGCTAAGGAGATAGTGAAATTCAAAATGGAAAATTGCAACCCTGTCAGTACTCCAGTCGAATGCAGTTTAAAATTGACTAATGATAAAGATGGAATCAGGGTAAACCCGATAATTTTTTAAAGTCTGATCGGGAGTCTTAGATACTTGTCATGCACAAGGCTAAATATTTTGTATGCAGTGGGATTAGTGAGCAGATACATGGAAGCACCGAAGGAATCTCACTAGAATGCAACAAAAAGAATACTCCGCTATGCTAAAGGTACAACTAATTTTAGATTATTCAAAATCTGACGAATTCAAATTAGTTGGCTATAGTGATAGGGATTGGGCTGGAGATAAAAATGATCGGAAAAGCACTAGTGGATTCGTATTTTTTTTGACACCGCTTTCACATGGAGTTCAAATAAGCAACTAATTGTGACGTTGTCAACCTGTGAAGCTGAATATGTAGCTGCAACCTCATGTGTATGTCATGCAATATGGCTACATCGATTATTGAAGGAATTTCAAATGACACAACATGATCCAACTGATATTTTTATCGATAACAAGTCAGCCCTGGCGTTAGCGAAAAATCCAGTGTTTCATGATCAAAGTAAACACATCGACACGAGATTTCATTTTATTAGAGAGTGCATTGAGCAAAAGGAAGTCACATTGAAATACGTGAAAAAGCAAGATCAAATTGCGGACATCTTTATGAAGCCACTGAAGTATGAAGTATTTAGCCAGCTACGAGCAATGTTGGGAATAACATATAATTAAGTTTAAGGAGGAGTGTTGAAATATTAAAATTAATAAGGAAAAAAATGAAAATGATAAAGGAAAGAGAAGATATGGTTGGCAACTCATCATTAATTTGCAAGTTGTATATGGGCAGCAAATATATTAATTTGGGTGGCAATTCATCATGATGGGCAAACATCAGAATTGCAAGTGACTTTATGGGTGGCAATTCATCATGATGAGCAAACATCAAAGTGACTTTATGGGTAGCAATTCATCATGATGGGCTGAAATTTCTCAATTTTGTGAACCAAAATCACTATATATAGGTTTCAATTTGTTGTATCAGATGAGAGAGTGTGAAAAAAGTAAGGCAATTAGAGTGTGAGCAAAGGAAAAGAAGAGAGCAAACTTTGTAATATATAAAGCTCCAAGTTTCAATCAAAATCCGTTTGTGTTTAAGCTTTGATTCATTTTTACTTCCTCTTCCTTAATTCATTAAGTCAAATTTATTCCCAACAAAAGTTAACCAAATATAAAATTAACAAGGGAACAAGTAAAGAAAAGAAGTGCTTGATATCATCTATGCAACACCTCTACATTTATGTCAAATTGAATTATGCTAGAGTAGATTCATATGCAGTCAATAAGACAGAAAACCACCACTGGAAAAAATTAACCAAGAAGATAAGAGATATTGCGATTCAACTCTTCCAAAATAGGCAAACTGCTGTAATATTTTAAATTTGTTAAGCCACTCAAATGCAAGCAAGCATATTAATTGCAGTGCTTACAATCAATTCAAATGCTAAATAGTAAATACAACTACCTAAGCCATTTTCAAGGTTTCAAGGGAGAGTTAACAAATCAAACATATACTTCAAAGAGCTCTTAGCTCAATCACCTATATCAGTAATCACGTTTTTTGTATCCAAATCTGGATATAATAAAGTGAATATTATTACTCTATGGAGTTTACTCTGTTAAAATATTAAACTTAAAACTTAATCTTCCAAATAATAAAAAATGGAGCCATGATAGCAAATCTTTTGAAAAATTAGTAGGAAGACTTTGAAAAACAATGGGAGTGTTTTTGGTGATTGGAAACATTGAAAAAATGGGCACTTGGATTATTAGGAGACTTAGACTTTGTAGGATTTGTTAGTTGGATTTTGTGGAAAATTAAAGTAAGTTGTTAACCTAAATTTGAACTTTGTAATAGATTGAACTATTGAGAAAATGATAGGGCAATTGCAGAATTCATCAAATGCCTATATAAGGCAATGTAATTTGCTATTTTAAAGAGTGTAAGAGAGTGAAAAAATAATAAGAGTTTATGAGTGTATTGTAATAAAATTAGTGTGAATTACTCATTTTTTATGTTTTGAGCATTTTTTGCTTGATTATTTTCCTCTTCAATCCAACACAGTGGTACCAGAGCCATTTCATATCCAATCCTCTTCCCAAAAATCCTCGAGTAAAAAAGTCGAGTTTAAAGAGTTTCAGAAGCAGCCCAAAAAGTGTTGCAATAGGCTGTCAAAAGTGTTGCAACAAAACTGCAGAAAGTGTCGCAGTTAGCATAAAGTGTCGCCAACTCTTAAAAAAGTTGCAATAGCCTCTGTACTTCCTTTCTGAAAAAATTTTCAAGTTCATCTAAAATTGCAAGGAAATATTTTCCCTTGCTGTTCTCCTTGCAAAATCTGTCTGAAGCTATAGCGACGCACCAAAGTGTCGCAATAGACTCAAAAGAGTTGCAACAACCCCTGTACTCTTTGAAAAAAAATTTTCCTCTGCAAAAATGAATCTCAACGGTGTTTCCTTCGTTTTCCCTCAACTTACAAAAACCAATTACAAAAATTGGTGTATCAAGATGAAAGCCATTCTAGGATCCCAAGATGTTTGGGATATTGTTGAAAAAGGCTATGAAGTCCCAGCTGCAGATGCACAACTGTCGCAAGCCGAAAAGGACAGTTTGCATAAGAGTCGTTGTAATGACCAAAAGGCTCTTAGTATCATCCATCAAGGGTAAGATGATGTTATGTTTGAGAAGGTGGCAGAAGCGACCACTTCCAAGCAAGCTCGGGATATACTACGAGTTTCTCTTCAAGGAGAGGAGAAAGTACAAAAAGTTCGGCTCCAAATGTTGAGAGGAGAGTTCGAGATGATGAAGATGAAGGAGACAGAAGTGATTGTAGATTACTCCTCATGATTAAAATCTATCGCTAACCAAATGCGGCAATATGGAGAAAAGCTTGAAGAATCCAGGGTTGTTGAAAAACTTCGAAGGTCACTACTACCAAAGTTTGACTACGTAGTAGTGGCAATAGAAGAATCTCGGGATATAAATAAAATGACCGTCGATGAAGTAGTTGGCTCATTACAAGCACGTGAGGAGAGACTAAACAGACAAAGAGAAGAGTCTGTAGAACAAGTCTTCGCAGCAAAGGTTTCAGTCACAGGTGAAAGTAGCCAGGATTCTAGCTATTACGGATGAGGACGTGGTAGAGGCCGTGGAGGAAATGGAAGAGGAAGAGGACGTGGCAGAAATCTACCATTCGGTAGAGGTGAAAATAATAATGGAGATAATCAGTCCATACGAGGCAGAGGTCGTGGTCATGGACGTGAACGAGGAAGAGGAAACTGGAGGCATAATGATGGATGTGACGAGTCCAATGTTCAATGCTACAATTGCTCCAGATATGGCCACTATGCAGCAGAATGTCGAAGCCCACCAAAGCAAACAGAGGAAACGGCGAACAACATTCAAGAAGAGGGCGTAACCAACACGGTATTACTAACCCATGAAGGTGAATACAGTCAAGAAAACAACATATGGTGTCTTGATAATGGTGCAAGTAACCATATGTGTGGAGACAAGAAAATGTTCGTAGAGCTGGACCAGTCATTCAGTGGTAATGTTGTTTTTGGGGATTCCTCAAGAGTTCCTATTCAAGGAAAAGGAACTATTCTTATTCGTTTAAAGAATGGAGAGCACCAATTCATCAGCAATGTTTATTACGTTCCGAACATGAAAAAACAACATTTTATGTTTAGGACAACTGCTGGAGAAAAATTACCAAATTCACACGGTGAACCGAAAGTTGGTGCTGTTAAACGAAAAGAAGGAGCTGCTAGCTAGTGTACCAATGTCAAAAAATAGAATGTTCACTCTCAACATCAAGATGGATGTAGCAAGATGCTTAAAAGCTTGCGTGAAAGAATCTGATTGGCTTTGGCATTTGAGATTCGATCATCACAATTTTGGAGGGTTGAAATTGCTAAGCCGGAAGAAGATGGTGCATGGTCTTCCACTGATTAATAAACCTCATCAGCTTTATGAAGGATGTCTTGTTGGAAAAGATTCTAGAACTAGTTTTCCAAAATAGTCCATGTCAAGAGCAAAGGCTCCCCTTGAGCTTATTCATGCCGATGTCTGCGGACCAATGACACCAATATCATTAGGAGGCAACAAATATTTCTTGCTATTCATAGATGATTATAGCAGAAAGACGTGGGTTTATTTTCTGAAAGAGAAATCAGAAGTTTTTGAAGCATTTAAAAAGTTTATAGCTATGGTGGAAAAAGAAAGTGGCTATTACATCAAAGCTTTAAGATCTGATAGAGGGGGAGAATTCACGTCAAATGAATTCAAAAGATTCTGCGAGCATCAAGGAATCTGTCATTTCTTATCAGTCCCGAGATCGCCTCAGCAAAATGGTGTTGTTGAACGAAAGAATAGAATCGTGATGGATTTGGTGAGGAGCATGTTAAAGAGCAAGAATTTGCCCAAAGAGTTGTGGGCAGAAGCTGTTGATTGTGCTATCTACATCTTGAATCTATCTCCAACAACAAGTGTGTCGGATATGACACCTCAAGAAGCATGGAGTGGGAGAAAGCCTAATATCTCTCATTTTCGTATTTTTGGGAGTGTTGCACATGTTCATGTTGTGTAAGAAGAAAGGAGAAAGCTGGACGACAAAAGTAAAAAATACTTGTTCGTGGGATATTCAGAATTTTCAAAAGGTTATAAGATGTTTGATCCTGACACAAGGAAGACGATCATCAGTAGGGATGCGACTATTGACGAGGAAGCAATTTAGGAATGGAATAATGACAAGCAGAAGAATTACAGTTTTTGTCCTTTCACTATGGATGAAAACAATGATCGAGATGTGGAGGAATCAGGCAAAGCATCGACGTCATATAGTCCCATTCCAATTGCATCTCCAGGACAAGATGATGATGAAATTCAAAGTCCAAGAGAAAGACCTAGAAAATTTCGTCTTGTTAAAGATCTTTATGATGCAACTAGAGAGCTCAATAAAGAATTGACTCTTTATTGTCATCTTATTGATAGTGAACCTATTGATGCTGAAGAAGCCATGAAAGATGAGAAATGGAGAAAAGCCATGGAGGAGGAGATCAATTCAATTGAGAAAAACAAGACGTGGGAGTTGACCAAACTTCCAGCTGACAAAAAGCCCATTGGAGTTAAATGGGTGTTCAAAGCAAAGAAGGATGCAAATGGAGAAATCGTTCGACATAAAGCGAGGCTAGTCGCAAAGGGATATAGTCAAAAACCCGGTATTGACTATGATGAAGTATTTGCACCAGTAGCAAGAATGGAGACCATCAGACTGGTGATCTCAGTCGCTGCCCAAAATGGATGGAAGATCCACCAAATGGATGTAAAGTCAGCATTTCTGAATGGATACTTGGAGGAAGAGATCTATGTCCAACAACCACCTGGTTACATTATCAAAGGTCATGAACGAAAAGTGTTGAAGCTGAAGAAGGCGTTGTACGGACTTAAGCAAGCACCGAGAGCTTAGAACAGCCGCATCGACAAATACTTTTGCGAGAATGGATTTATCAAGTGCCCACACGAGTATGCCTTGTACGTGAAGGTGAAAGGTGGAGACATATTGCTTGTTTGCTTGTATGTGGACGATCTCATATTTACCGGGAACAATCCTCAAATGTTTACTGATTTCAAGAAGATGATGACTCGTGAATTCGAAATGACTGATATTGGCCTGATGTCGTACTATCTTGGCATTGAAGTGAAGCAAAGTGATGATGAAATTTTATTTGTCAAAGTGGCTTCGCCAAAGAGATCTTGACAAAATTTAAGATGGAAAATTGCAACCCTGTCAGCACTTCGGCAGAATGCAGTTTGAAGTTGACCAAGGATGAAAATGGAGTCAGGGTGAACCCGACAATTTTTCGAAGTTTGATCGGGAGTCTCAGATACCTGACGTGCACAATGCCAGATATTCTGCATGCAGTTGGACTAGTGAGCAGATACATGGAAGAACCGAAGGAGTCTCATTGGAATGCAGTGAAAAAATACTCCGCTATGTTAAAGGTACAACTAATTTTGGATTGCATTATTCAAAATCTGACGAATTCCAATTAGTTGGCTATAGCGACAGTGATTGGGCTGGTGATAAAAATGACCGAAAAAGTACAAGTGGGTTTGTATTTTTTCTCGGTAACACGACATTTACTTGGAGTTCAAAGAAGCAACCTATAGTGACGTTGTCAACATGTGAAGCTGAATATGTTGCTGCAACATCATGTGTGTGTCATGCAATATGGCTGAGAAGACTATTAACGGAACTTCAAATGATACAACATGATCCAACGAATATTTTTGTCGATAACAAATCGGCATTGGCGTTGGCGAAAAATCCTGTCTTCCATGATCGAATCAAACACATCGATACAAGGTATCATTTCATCCGAGAATGTATTGAGCAGAAGGAAGTCGCATTGAAGTATGTCAAAACGCAAGATCAAATAGCGGACATCTTTACGAAGCCACTGAAGTATGACGTGTTCAACAAATTACGAGGGTCGTTGGGAATAACGGAGAATTAAGTTTAAGGGGGAGTGTTAAAATATTAAACTTAAAACTTAATCTTCCAAATAATGAAAAATGGAGCCATGATAACAAATCTTTTGAAAAATTAGTAGGAAGACTTTGAAAAACAATGGGAGTGTTTTTGGTGATTGGAAACATTGAAAAAATGGGCACTTGGATTATTAGGAGACTTAGACTTTGTAGGATTTGTTAGTTGGATTTTGTGGAAAATTAAAGTAAGTTGTTAAACCTAAATTTGAATTTTGTAATAGATTGAATTATTGAGAAAATGATAGGGCAATTGCAGAATTCATCAAATGCCTATATAAGGCAATGTAATTTGCTATTTTAAAGAGTGTAAGAGAGTGAAAAAATAGTAAGAGTTTATGAGTGTATTGTAATAAAATTAGTGTGAATTACTCATTTTTATGTTTTGAGCATTTTTTGCTTGATTATTTTCCTCTTCAATCCAACATAATCTTGTTCTTATTTTGGTACTGCTGTAATATGTAACATATAATTGGTCAAGTTTCACAACAAACCTCTCAGGTAAGCAAGATATTCCTAGTTGATTATGGTTATCACTTTAATCATAAAATAATAACAAACAGAACCAACAGGATATATTATACTTAGTTGCTTAATTGATAGTTGAGTTTCTGCAAGTGGTGGCTTGTACATGAGAAAGTGCTTTCAGTAAAAGCGTTTATATATGCATTTTCAGTGTTTGAATATTGATACAATTATAGAGTTGATTTTTATTTTTCTGCATTTGATAATAATGAAGACACTAAGGCTTCAGTAAAAGCCAACAGAAATCTGGATCATTGTCAGGTTCTAGGTAAAAAAGATTAAAACTAAAATTTGATAGAGCTCCCACTCAGAAACATTTGAACTTCCTAAAATAGCAATGTAACAGTGTAACTTTCTGATATGAATTATATAAAGTTGATTCTCACACACACATATAAACACAATGTGTGATATAGAGTGTATTGCTGTCCCTCCGGGGACATCAGTTAAAAAAAACATATAGAGTGTATTGCTTGATTCTTAATGGATAAGACATTAAACCATCATCTATATTAGCAGTTTGTAAATGACAATGTGTTTTTATACTGTTAAGATTGTTTGAGATTTGAGTTACACTTGAGCAGTTTAACTTATTCGGTCAATAATAAGATACAGAAGACAAAGAGTCAATTGAACACAACTGACTAACAATAAGCATAGAAAATAACTGGAAAAAGTTCAAACTAGCAACAGTAGAGTTCCACTCTGTATCTTATTATTGTTAGTCAGTTGTGTTCAATTGACTCTTTGTCTTCTGTATCTTATTATTGACTCCACTCTAAAGAGGGAACTTCCAAAAATAGGAGCATGCCAGTAAAAGGTGAAAGAATAGTTAGCATTGTGCTTACCTCATGGCTGCCTGAGTGCTACAGTCTCAGGTTTTCGTATTCAAGTTGATTTCTAAGGTGCTTGCTCTGAAGCAATGTGGGATATTTATTGCATCATTCTCTTGGCTTATATAGTAGAATTAAATATTGAAAAATAGCGTGCGCAGTCTTTTATAGACTAAAGTTACATTCTTCTCCATTTCTTATTCAATAAAAATAATCTGCTATAGTGCAGTCAAATATATCAATTATTAACAGTATTTCATAGTGATTTCAGCAGTGAAGCTTCTGTTTATTATACATGATGCTCATTATACAAGTAAAACCCAATTTCTAGTTGTTGCAGCTCAATTGGAGATTATTATTATTCATAAAGTGAGGTTATTCCGTTATTATGCAAACTTCAATTGTTTTTTCCTACAGCAAAATTTTGTTATTGCAATCACTATTATTATGATGAGTTTGAATAGCATGGACTATGAAGACTAAATAGTTAGAACTCTTTACCAAGCCCTAATATAAGAATTAGCAGTAAGTAACTAGAAAAAATATGAGCCAACTTATCTTCAAGAATAGTTTAATTCTCTACAAGCCAGATCTACATACAGCTAGAAGATCCAGCTTCTGTTAGCAGCAAAAGACGAAGCTGAAACATAAAAAGCGAAACCAGAATAATACCTTAAAATTAAGGATTAATGGTTCATAGGGTTCGATTTTCCATCAATAACTCATTCTCACTAATACACATTGTGATTTTGACTATCTTCTTCTCAACACTTTCATTTCTTCCTAGATATATAGTGTAATAATACACATTACCAATCCCTATGAGATCGATAGAAGTCGCACTTCTACAATCAGTACCATCTCATGCTTGGCTGAGGTTACACAAGATAACTAAAATTTTGTAAGATTCTAGTATTACATGTGAAATGGGACAACTGAGCACAAAAAGAAAATACACTTCTCTCAATACAATTTATCAAAATTGAGGAAAACAAAAACAGAAAGTTCACCCAAGTGGGACATTCCATCATGCTTAAACTTCAGCCAACATAGACTCAAATAGATGTTAAAAGTGGATATAGTTACTAGTGCTAACAGGCCTGTGCCATTTAATTAATCTAATAAAATAAAAACTCACTTAGTGGAATCCCTGATATTGAATTGAAGTAAAAATTCAATGGTAAAAGAGCAGCAAACACAACCTATGGAAAGATGAAACTGGAAATGGGCAGAGGCCGCACGAACGCAGACCCCCAAAGCAACAAATAATGACATAAGCTCTCCTACATGAGGAGACCTTAGGGAAGCACCCCTCCTTAGTGCAATGGAGGCCACTACCCTTGGCCATGTGTTATTTACTCAATCTTTACACGTGCTGACCACGCATATTCATACAATTGGGCAGTGTAGGATAGGTACCGTTTCAAAATTTGAGCAATGGAGGATTTCATTGTTTGCTCCCTCATCATTTTCTCCTTGCCCTCGTTGAAGTATACTGTCAGATTGATAGATTGTAAATTTGCTTGTTTCCATAAAAAAATTGCAAAGATAAAAGCAAATATGACGATAAATAGCCTTGTGTAGTAGAAGTCCATTATATAAGCTAGATATTTCAAACTTCTAGTGCTTTTTCACTGTGAATCAATCAGGTGCATAATAGTTCAGAAGGTTGGACTAAATCCCAAACTATTATTAGATAAAGATTTTGTTTCCAAAACATGTAAGTTTTGTTCCAAGTCAAATAGGAAAATAGAGAAATCCTC
Organism: Euphorbia pulcherrima; assembly: GCA_947683365.1. NCBI lineage: Eukaryota > Viridiplantae > Streptophyta > Magnoliopsida > Malpighiales > Euphorbiaceae > Euphorbia > Euphorbia pulcherrima. The sequence continues at coordinate 16,620,046 of CANTUS010000016.1, forward strand.
CAAAAGTTTATTAGACTTTATTTGTCAATAGGTTGGTCAAATAAGTTAGAGTAACAACATACCAAGGGAGTCCTTTGCAACAAGTAATTAATAAGAAAAATTATCTATGACAACTGCTAGTATAGCTAGTAGCTAGAAATTATCACAGGATCCCGTACCATAACTAGTTAACTTCCGTTCAAGAATAATTTTCACTTTGAAACACTCGTATTTTAAGATTTATGTAAATGCTACAGCACTATCCAAATAGCTAATGCCCAGCATTTTATAATTGTCATGAAACGGAAACTAATAACTGAAGCCAGAAGTTTAGCATAATCTGTATCAAATATAAATGAAGGCCAAGAAAAAGGAAATACTGGTTTGTTTAGACAAGTTCGTGTGATTATGTGAACCTGCCGGCCATAGTTCATTTAATCTCTTTTGGGTTGTCAAACTTGAAATGATTACATATTTCCTCCAGCAAGTTTACAGATTTGGGTACTTCTTTTAGCAACTTTGTATACCTTTAGCTGTAATATGTAATTAACAAAATTCAATAAACCATTTGAATATCTTTGATTAAATAAGGACAGGCCTTACAGTAAAGCCACTAAGGCGGCCGCTTAGGGCCTCTATATGAATTTTTCTTTACTTATTTAATACCAAATTTTTTTATATTCTTAAGAAAATATATCACTACACACTAGAAAAATTATTTTTTCTTACTAGTATTTAGCAAATTAATTTTAATTGACTATAAAATTCTCAAAATTTATATTTTTTTTGCCTAGGGCCTCATAATTTGTAAGGCCGGCCTTGAAAAAGGACAATATGGACAATCACCTTAAGCAAAATGCTAATATCACAATATGGACTATGAACTTTAAGTAGTTAGAACTCTTCTATTATAACCAAATATAAGCATTACAGGTGGAATAAGAACATGAAGAACACAAAAATAAATATAATCTAATAAAATGAAGGGATGCGCTTAATTGAAGAGAAAATCGAGTTGAATTTTTCAGGGAAATGAAATTCATCCAAGCATAAAAACAATCCGCCATAAGCTCCACTAGCTAAACTTTTGGGAAAATATAAAAATGAGTCGGTGAATCAACTTTTACATGAGGTACAGGTACCATATCCTAACAAAATTTAGGTACAGAAAGGAAACTGAAAAGTTATGTTCTTCCGTAGGATTTCCATAGACCCTCAGGTATCCAATTTTAGTTTTTTTATTTGTTAATGTAAGCTGACAATAATATGAATAAATATGAATTGGTTCCATAGCATCAGTATGAAGTAACTACTTTTAATTTGCTCAAAGGGAAGAACTATTCCAGATTATCAACAAACCAATATCAGCCATTTTAGAACAGTAAGGCTGCTAAAAAAGTGTTAGGGAAAAGATACGGCAGCGCAACAAAATATTTACTTTGGGCGAATATATCAACAACAAAATAAGAAAAATTAATAGTGAAAGGGAAAAGAAACAATCCACTAATTAAACAAATAGTGGTACAAAATAAATAGAGAAAAAACACTCAAACCCTTAAACCTCAATACACCCCAATGAACTCACTCTCACTCTCATATATATATATATATATATATATATAAAATATACGTATAGAAGCTTTTATTTTCTGCATACTTGAACAAGTGCATGCATGGGTATATAGGTGGAAATAGTTGGATATTATTCATAGAGTTTGTGGTAATTTGCTAGCCTACAGAACAAAACAAAAAACAAATAATATTTCAATTGTGATCAAGAGTTTGCCGACACTAGATATTGGACAACATGTGGCTTCAATTTGTGACCAAATTTGCAATCAACAGATATGTTGTCACCAACAATTTCAAATCATAAAATTATAAATCTCCACCTTGATTTGAAATTGACAGGACAATCTTACTTTCGCCAAAATAGTCCTTTCAAGCAAACTTATTAGTCGCAAACACCAATCAATTTCTAGCAAAGCTTGAACTTACTAATTGGAAGAGTCTTTGTCATCATGTCGACTGGATTGTCTGCAGTACCAATTTTACTAGTACCAATAATTCCTTCGGAAATAATATTTCGGATAAAATGGTACTTCACGTCAATGTGCTTGGTTCTTTCATGAAACATTTGGTCTTTAGTTAAGCAAATAGCACTTTGACTATCACAATGAATGACAATCTTCTGTAGATTTGAACTGAGTTCACCGACCAAACCTTTGAGCCAAATAGCTTCTTTTACAGCTTCGACAACCTCCATGTATTCTGCTTCTGTGGTTGATAGTGCAAATGTGGGCTGCAGAGTAGCTTTCCAACTGATAGCACTGCTACCAAGGGTAAACACATAACCCCGTAATTGATCTTCGTTTGTCAAGATCACCTACATAGTCTGAATTGAAATAGCCAACAACCATGTTCTTACTTTTACTGAATTCTAAACAAGTGTTAGTAGTACCTCTTAAATATCTCAAAATCCATTTCATAGCATGCCAATGTTCTTTGCCTGGATTAGACATGTATCTGCTAATAACACTGACTACATGTGAAATATCTGGACGAGTGCAAACCATGGCATACATTATACTACCAACAACACTAGAGTACAGAACATGTGACATATACTCAATATCATTCTCAGACAGAGGACATAGAGCAGCAGAAAGTCTGAAATGAGCACCAAGTGGAGTACTTACAGGTTTGGCATTTTTCATGCCAAAACGCTCCAATACTTTCTCAACAAAACTTCTTTGAGTTAGACAAAGCTTTCCTGCAGCTCTATCCCTTTGAATCTCCATGTCGAGAATTTCTTAACAACTCCCAAATCTTTCATATCAAATTCACTACTAAGATCTGCTTTCAACCTGTTGATATCAGACATATCCTTGGCAGCAATAAGCATATCATCAACATAAAGCAATAAATAAACAAATGAGCCATTTACAAGTGTTCTAAAATACACACATCTATCATATTGGCTCCTTGAATAGCCATGGCCAACCATAAAGGAATCAAACCGCTTGTACCACGGTCGAGGCAACTGCTTTAATTTATTCAGTGATTTTCGCAGCAAGCAAACATGGTCTTCTTTGCCTTCAACTTCAAAACCTTCTGGCTATTTCGTATAGATCTGCTCCTCTAATTCTCCACATAAGAAAGCAGTTTTGACATCAAGTTGCTCCTACTCTAAATCATGTATAGCAACCAAAGCAAGGAAAACACGAATAGAGCTGTGTTTAATAACAGGAGAAAACATATAATTGAAATCGACTCCTGGTACCTGACTATAGCCCTTAGCCACCAATCGTGCCTTGTATCTAGCATCCTCAACTCCCGGAATGCCATCTTTCCTTTTGAAGACCCATTTACAACCAACGATCTTCTTGTCTTTAGGTGGTTTCACCAATTCCCACGTTCTATTCTTATGCAGAGATTCTATCTCCTCTTGTATAGCGATTACCCATTTTCTAGAATCATCACAAGAAATGACTTCTGAATATGTGGAAGGTTCACCAACTCCTTCTGACTCTTGTGCAGGAATAAAGGCATAAGTGACATAATCTGCAAATTTTACAGGCATTCTTCTTTCTCTATCCGGCCTGCTTTCTATAAAAGGATGCTCCACCTGTTCGACGGTAGTGGTTTCTTCTAGCTCTGAAGGCTAGGACGATTGTTCTAAAATTTGCTCCTCTGCGGTATCGGATAGAATAAATGATTCCTCCACCTCAAACGAAACCCGTAATTGATCTTCGTTTGTCAAGATCACCTGCAGAGTCTGAATCGACATAGCCAACAACCATGTTCTTACTTTAACTGAATTCTAAACAAGTGTTAGTAGTACCTCTTAAATATCTCAAAATCCATTTCACAGCATGCTAATGTTCTTTGCCTGGATTAGACATGTACCTGCCAATAACACTGACTGCATGTGAAATATCTAGATGAGTGCAAACCATGGCATACATTATACTACCAACAACACTAGAGTATAGAACATATGACATATACTCAATATCATTCTCAGACTGAGGACATAGAGCAGTAGAAAGTCTGAAATGAGCACCAAGTGGAGTACTTACAGGTTTGGCATTTTTCATGCCAAAACGCTTCAATACTTTCTTAACAAAACTTCTTTAAGTTAGATAAAGCTTTCCTGCAGCTCTATCCCTTTGAATCTCCATGCCGAGAATTTTCTTAGCAGCTCCCAAATCTTTCATCTCAAATTCACTACTAAGATCTGCTTTCAACCTGTTGATATTAGACATATCCTTGGCAGCAATAAGCATATCATCAATATAAAGCAACAAATAAACAAATGATCCATTTACAAGTTTTCTAAAATACACACAACTATCATATTGGCTCCTTGAATAGCCATGGCCAACCAGAAAGGAATCAAACCGCTTGTACCACTGTCGAGGCGACTGCTTTAATCCATATAGTGATTTTCGTAGCAAGCAAACATGGTCTTCTTTGCCTTCAACTTCAAAGCCTTCTGGTTATTTTATATAGATCTGCTCCTCCAATTCTCCACATAAGAAAGAAGTTTTATCTGCTCCTCTAATTCTCTATGTAAGAAAGCAGTTTTGACATCAAGTTGCTCCAACTCTAAATCATGTATAGCAACCAAAGCAAGCAAAACATGAATAGAGCTGTGTTTACCAATAAGAGAAAATATATCCTTGAAATCGACTCCCGGTACCTAACTATAGCCCTTAGCCACTAATTGTGCCTTATATCTAGCATTCTCAACTCCCGGAATGCCATCTTTCCTTTTGAAGACCCATTTGCAACCAACGATCTTCTTGTCTTTAGGCGGTTTCACCAATTCCCACGTTCTATTCTTGTGCAGAGATTCTATCTCCTCTTGCATAGCTATTAGCCATTTTCCAGAATCATCACAAGAAATGACTTCTGAATATATGAAAGGTTCGCTAACTCCTTCCGACTCTTTTGCAGCAATAAAGGCATAAGTGATATAATCTGTAAATTTTACAGGCATTCTTCTTTCTCTATCTGGCCTACTTTCTACGAAAGGATGCTCCACTTGTTCATCGATAGTGGTTTCTTCTACTTCTGAAGGCTCAGACGACTGTTCTAAAATTTGCTCCTCTGCGGCGTCGGATGGAATAAATGATTCCTCCACCTCGAACGGAACCTCTACCTACTTATTAAAATTCTATATGTTTGTGTCAGTTGAGGACTCTTTTCTCGGATGAAGTATGGCAGATTCATTGAACATAACATTTCTGCTGATTATGGACTTTAGTGATTTAGGATCAAAAAGCCAAACTTTATATCCCTTTACACCAACAGGATAGCCAAGAAAAATGCTCTTTTTAGCTCTAAGCTCCAATTTTCCATCATTGACATGGACATTGATAACACGTATTTTTTACACATATCAATTACTTTAATTGAGCATTTGGATGGTATACTACTAATTTGTGGTGAAATTATGTTTATTTAGGAGATAATGACATGTTGGGACTGATTTGGCAAGTTTGGAGCATTTTAGCATGTTTTGGAGCTATTCTGGTGATTACCCTAGAGTCTAGGCTAAGGAGTAATGGGTTGAGCTGTCAATTTTGGGTTTTGCAGTAAAAATTAGAATTAAATAGCTGAGATTTCTATTTGAAGATAAAGACTTCCAGATTTACATGATATCTTATTCCCTATTTTATCTTTTCATTATTAGTTATTTAGGAAAACTCAATTTCTTAATTAGTTTTGGTGTTTAATTAGGAGATTTCTTTCCCAATTGTTTGAGGGATTATTTTTAGCATAAATAGACATAGAATTTCCAGCTTTAAGGACATCTCTTGACTGGTCGTAGAGACCATTGTTCTCTATTCTTCAATAATAATTTTATTTGTTTTTGTTAATTATGTCTAGCTAATTTATTTATCTTTCGATTAAGGAATTATCAAGGCTAGTTTCATGTTGTGAGGTATGTTCTTAATTCGTTCTTGAATTTCAGTTTTCGAATAAAATTAGGTTTGCTTCTAATTGTTGTTTTTTATTTACTTCGAACTGATCGATCGGTGTTTTTAAGATTTCAACATACAATTATTTTCATTATGTTCATGCTATCATAATATGCTGAAAAGTTTATAACAAACGATTTCTTATGTTATCGTGGTTTTATTCGATTTGATTTAATTATTCATGCTACCATGATTTATTGAGTCAAAATTGATTCTTCAGATCTTAATGCGTTTTGAAGATTAAATCTTGTCAGCTAATTCTACAAGTGCGTTGGATAATCAAGGGAACTGATTTAGCTATCTACAATCAACCCGGTTTTAGAAAAAGAACTAACTGTGCTATTTTATAGTTAAAGCCAATGAATTGATATTTCAAGAGTTATCTTTTTGCTGATGATCAATTGCAACTAAGCTGAGAGCCTCCTTAATCGAGAGAATTTGCATTCATATTTTTATTTTTACTTTTGCAACTTATTTTGTTATAAAATCAAACCATTCAAAACCCCCCTTCTTTTATTTATTTTAGTTTTTTTGTTTTATTGGTCATTGATTTGAATCGAATTGATTGTCTTAATCTCTGTAGATTCGACCCTACTTACTCAACACTACAAATCCAATCAATAGAGTAATAGGATTATTTTTGGTGGATTCAACACCCATCAAATTTTGGACCCATTGTCGAGGACTAATACTAATTAGTTTTATTTTTTTTATGACCATGTATGATCATGAGAGCAATGCTGCCATGACACTTAAAGATATATTAGCAGCATTAGGAAGAGCGCCACTTGTGGTTTTTTTTGTCAATTTTGTGGTGTTAGTGGACACATCCTCGATATGTGTCCATTACTTTTTAGGGAGGAGTATCAACCGAAAGCATTTTTCAATCAAGGTAAGTTGGAGAGCCAAGGTAAGATCTCATCTCAAACTGAATTTGAACCAAAAGAAAATGTTTTTGCAATAACGCTTCAAAGTGAAAAAGAACTCATTGATGATAAATCTGAAAATGTCACTGTTAACCTAGAGTCCAGGGTAAGCAGTTTCAAAAATTTAGATTTGAATTTAAAGACCAATTCAGAAAAGGAAATAAGTTCTAATGTTAAAAAGGAATCAAATCTGAACATTACAAAGTTAATAGTCCATCAGCTCCCTTTTACTAAAAGATTGTCAAAAAACCAAGTTAGAAAAGGAAGATGGTGAACTAAACATTATTGAGATTAATGATCAATTCCTTGATGTTTTTTATGTGGATAATATTGCAAAGGCTTCATTGTTTATGCTTTTAGAGATAATTTTGGTTGATGACATTATTCTCTCTTATCTTTTGTTTGCTATTGAGCTGAAAGAAACTATCAAAGGTCTCGGCGTAAAAGAGATTGCATGGGATCCTGGTGGAACGGAATAGGTGTCGAGCTAAACGACGTTAAACAAAGGCGCTTTTTAGGAGGCAACCTAAAGCTTTATTTTTATTTTTGCTTTTTTTTAATTTATTCTTTTCATTTTTAGCTTTAGTTTTTTCACGGAATAAGTGTAATTTTTTTTCTTCAAGCTTTATTCCAGTTTGTTAAATTTTCTTTTTACAGGTGCAAAATTGGGCTTTAATGAAGGATTTCTACATGTTGAATGGGTTACACAAGTGTGGTTGGCAATGATATACCAATGCAAGAGGACCATATGGATTTTAATATGTCAAGCGAGCTTTAATCCATCTAAATGGACTTTTTTCTCATTTGACCCAACAATCCATCTGATGACCTAATTGCCCACTGTCCAATAATACCCATATACATATTTACACTTAAACCTATTTCGATCTCACCACACCAAAATCCTATCTCTTCCCTGCACACCACTCAACCACCGCTCAAATTGATCCACCACCGATTAAACTCGCCGCCATTCTAACATCCATGGCAAGATGAAGAACTCATCTCACCAAAATCAAGCACCACCAGCGGTTCCGTTGAAGATACAGTCGTAAACTAAAGGTAAACTCTGATATACTGTCAGCCCTTCCAGAACCTAGTAAGAGCTCGACTAGCTAAATGTAAACTAACTAACACTCACTCTTAGATAAGGTTCTCAAATTTTTCAGCCTCTAATTACATGCATTTAAAGACACTTAAGAAATTTGAAATGGATGTTGTTGTCAAGGATTACCTCGAGGATTTTGTTGGAGACAATTATTTATATTTATCAGGAGCTGATTGAGGAATATTTTTGTTGGATTTTTGTTTTTAGGTCTAATTTGATTGAGGTTGATGCTCCATATATGGACATATTTTCTCTATGTTTAAGGTTTAGTCTTTGTATTTTAGAGTTCAATTTTTAATTTGGTTTGGTGATTGAATCTTTACTGCTTTTGAGGTTTATTGGTGTTGGTGATTATCTTGTGGATTGGAATAATGGTGAAAATATTGTACGAGTTTGATTTGATTGGAGTTTGGTTCCTATTCTGATGCATTTTTTACTAAGCTGTATTGAGGTTATAATAGATTTGATTTGTCTCTTTTATGGTGCTAAAAGTTTCAGGTTAAACTATAATGAATTTATTGATAAATTTGTGTTTAGGAACCGAAACTTCAACTGATTTTGAGGATTATAGAATTGGAGCATGATGTTATCTTGTTGATTGTACTGATGTTGAATTACTTTGGAGTTTATGTTGGGCTCATTACCATTTGTTTCTTTAGGACATGCTTCGAGGTTGCTAGTTATTAAGATTCTTAGCTTATTGTTTCGATGGATGATGTAGCTAAAGGGTAGTAATTTATGGATTTAGGCCATTTAGTGACCCAATTTTATGCTAAGAGGGGGTTATTTGACTATGAGTTCCTGAAATTGCATTTTCTTTATCTTGGCTTTGAAAAATCTAACTAGTGAAGCTCGTTACTCAAGACCAAGCTGGACATATTGTCTTTATAAATGCAGGCCCTGAGCATGTTCACTACTACTTAATGGATTGAACGCCCTTCTCCGGTAGCTGCCGAAAATAAACACTCTCCTCTCCACAATCTATTTGCTAGCAATTTCGGCCAACATAGTAGCACCAATTGGCTGCCTCGTTGCACCTCCCTCAATTCAGGTTGTATCTTTCTTGTCCTTCACCTTTACTTGCTTTCTTTTATGCATAAATGAGGATATTTATGATTTTAAGTGTGGGAGAAGGATATGTATGTTATTGCCTTTATTGTCTTCAAGTGAAAGTAAAAATTTCAAGTAAATTTTTCAAAAATTTTGAGCGTGTCATATGTTAGTGGCACTTTTTAACCTTTACCTTGTTACTAATTGCATTGGTAAACACCACTTAAATTTAATGGGTACACTTAGCAAGTGGATAAGTCATTTTTGAACCATTTTTTCTTATGTTTGAGGGCCTTGAACTAAGATTTTTGTGATGGACAAGTTTGTACCGCTGCTTTTAGGGTCGAGACTCGTAACTCATTGATGTTCACTTGAATCTCTTCCTTATTATGGTTTATTTTGATTTTTATATTTGTCAAAGCGAAGTGAAGAAAAAAGGGTTATTGAAAAAGAAAGAAAAAGAAAAAAGAAAAAAAACAGGAAAAGAAAAAAATAAGTCTGCAAAGAAAAGAAGGAAAAAAAAGAAAAAAAAGAAGGTTATCCAAAGAAAGATTCATTGTTCTATCGTTATATTTTTTGTTGAGTTTCTTATGACCTCTCTATTCTACCCCGTTACATCTTGGTAATACCCATGATCTGGTGAAGTTGAGGGATGGGCTCATCTTCACCTTAAGCGGTTTGTCCATGGAGCTCGGATCATAGGGAGAACCACCCTCTCAAGAGCCCTTAAAAGTTCCTATAACTAAGGTGTAATGGGTTGTCAATGTTTCATCCACCAAGTTCAGTTGTCTTTGTTTTAAAATCATTTTAACTGACTTGATCCTCATTAAGATTCTCTTTCAACGTTTCTAAAGCTTATGAAAAAAATGTACAATTATTACTTGACTCTTTCTAAGTTTCTTATTGAATTTAAGTCTTGTGTTGAAGTGTGGTGAAAATGTGATGTAGTGGTTATTTAGATTGCTTGATTAACTATGATTATGCTTATTCTGGTTTTAATGTTTTCTTAAGGACAAGCAAAAGGCAAGTGTTGGGGAATTTGATAACACGTATTTTTTACACATATTAGTATTACTTTAATTGAGCATATGGATGATATACTACTAATTTGTGGTGAAATTATGTTTATTTAGTAGATAATAACGTGTTGGACTGATTTGGCGAGTTTGGAGCAATTTGGCACGTTTTGGAGTTATTCTGGCAATTACCCTAGAGTCCAGGCTAAGGAGTAACAGGTTGAGCTGTCAATTTTCGATTTTGCAGTAAAAATTGGAATTAAATAGCTGAGATTTCCTATTTAAAGACAAAGACATCCAGATTTATATGACATCTTATTCCCTATTTTATCTTTTCCTTATTAGTTATTTAGGAAAACTCAATTTCTTAATTAGTTTTGGTGTTTAATTAGGAGATTTCTTTCCCAATTGTTTGAGGGATTATTTTTAGCATAAATAGACATAGAATTTCTACCTTTAAGGACATCTCTTGGCTGGTCCTAGAGACCATCGTTCTCTGTTCTTCAATAATAATTTTATTTATTTTTGTTAATTATGTCTAGCTAATTTATTTATCTTTCGAATAAGGAATTATCAAGGCTAGTTTTATGTTGTGTGGTATATTCTTAATTCATTCTTGAATTTCAGTATTCGAATAAAATCATGTTTGCTTCTAATTATTGTCTTTTTATTTACTTTGAACTGATCAATCGGTGTTTTTAAAATTTCAACATACAGTTTTTTTCATTATGTTCATGCTATCATAATATGATGAAAAGTTTGTAACAAATGATTTCTTAAGTTATGGTGGTTTTATTCGATTTGATTTAATTATTCATGCTACCATGATTTATTGAGTCAAAATTTGGTTCTTCAGATCTAAAGCTTTTTGAAAATTAAATCTTGTCAGCTATTTTTACACGTGAGTCGGATAATCAAGGGAATTGATTTAGCTATCTACAATCAACCCAGTTTTAGAAAAAGAACTAACTGTGCTATTTCATAATTAAAGCCAATGAATTGTTATTTCAAGAGTTATCTTTTTGCCGATAATCAATTGCAACTAAGCTGAGAGCCCCCTTAATCGAGAGAATTCTCATTCATATTTTTATTTTTACTTTTGCAACTTATTTTATTATAAAATCAAACCATTCAAAGCCCCCCTTCTTTTATTTATTTTAGTTTTTTTGTTTTATTGGTCATTGATTTGAATTGAATTGATTATATTTGTCTCTGTGGATTCAACCCTACTTACTCAACACTATAAATTTAATCAATAGAGTAACATGATTATTTTTAGTGGATTCGACACCTATCAAACATAAACAGGACACCCAAAAATCCTCAGATTAGAATAATTAGCAGGTTTCCCAGACCACAACTCTTCGAGAGTTTTACAGTTAATGGAAGCACAAGGAGAGTGATTCACCAAGTAAGCAGCTGCTGTGAGCCGATGACCCGTGATCCCCCTGTCCACATGGTAAGCTTTAATGCTCTTCAGCATGGGGCGGAGAAACAACGAGCGCTGTGAAGCGAGCTAAGAGATTATCCTTATTTTAGAGTGACAAAAATGGATAACGAAAGCGATGTTGAAGTTGAAATTCAGTCTGATTAATGTGTTAAGGGATACGAGACTTAGAATCTCGTATTTTAAGATAGAGTCACCACCCGGTTAAACACCATCGGGAATTTGGGTGCGATATTTCCACCGGGTGGTTGGACCATACCTTAAAACAGAGATTCTAAGTTCGGATGATGTTTCTTACTTTTCAATTTTTAAATCAAGCCGATTATGTTTTAATAAACGTGACCTTAGTTCTTATGCGATTTTATCCGATTATTTTTTGGTGTTTTCGATTTATATGACATACATCACACGGAAAGCGATAAATAAACAAAGCAAGAAAATAAAATTATTACAAGGCTTTACGAATACCTATACATTGTTCTAATGCAAGAAAATTAATAAAGCAATAAATAAATAAACTGGCGAAACCGGGTTTCAACCCAGCTTACCGACTCGGACCCGGCTCCAAATGAGGCAATAGAAATATGGGCATAATCACAAATAAAGCATGAATAAGTAAATGTAGAAAATAAACACATAGCATGAAGAAAAATATATTTTTGTATTTTTTTGGGAGAAAATCGCACTTTTTGGGCATTTATTAATTATCTAACAAACTAAGAAGGGTGAAATAAATTAACTAAATATCCTAAAATTAGATTTCATATATCCAGAATATTTTTGGGATTTTTAATTGGTAGAAAATAATTTATTCAGATTTCTTTAGTTAAAAATGCCATTTTAAGCCATTAAAATGCATATTAAATCAAATAAAAATAAAATAAAATCTAAAAATAGAATAACATAATAAAAAAAGCAGTTTCAGATTATTCATGAATTTTTGAAAATTTTTCGGGTTGAAATCGGGTTTAAAAATACGTTAAAATGGCCAAAACCGGGTCAAAAACTATAAAACGGGGCAAAAAATAATAGAATAAAGCAAACAGGGACTATCTGGACATTTTTACTAGTAGGCCAACTCAGTGAGGTGGTAGGCCGGCTCAGCGATATGGTAGGCCGACTCAACGAGGTGGCCTAGATGACACCCAGTTGGCCTTCATCCTACTCAAATTGTTTCCTACACTGTTACAGTAGATTTGGACTTAAAAAGCTTAAATAACTTTGGTTTTTAGTTTGGGGGGAAAAGAACCCAGAAAATCTGACAAAATAACGATTGGCCACTTGCACGACCAGTAGGCTGACTGAATGAAGTGGTAGGTCGACTCAGCGAGGTGGCCTAGGCGAAGTTCAGTCGGCCTGACGTTCGCCGGAATGTTCAGCCGGAGTTTTGGTAGAAAACCATAAAAAGGATGAAGAAAAGGGCCGAACACCCAGAAAAATAATAAAAAACACAGCAACAGAAATAAATAACAAAAGAAATAGATTGAAACTCAGAAAGTTACCTAAAGGTTGTGAATCCACTCTCAAGACTCGAACCGGATGTTTGGCAAGCTTTGTGACGAATTTGAGATGAAAACCCGGCGAAACAACCGATTTAGCAAGGGATTTAGTGATTTGTGAGGAAAAAGTCCCTAAATCCTATTTAAACCAATTTTTACCTAAGATTTCTAATAGATTTTAATGATTTAACCTAAGAGATTAAGTCTAATAAGATTTAGAAATCAAGAACCAAGTATATTGGCTTAGATTTTCCCAATATCATTAAACTTTTTCTCCCTAAAGCCTTAGAATTCTAAGAATTTGATTCTCTTCAAAATCAGCCAAAAGCCCCTCAAAACTGATTTTTGATGGGTATTTATAGACTTCCCAAGTGTAAAATTCCAGGGTTAATCCCCCAAATGTCAATATTTGACAAAAAAATCCTGAAACCCAACTTGGTGGCCAAGAAAACCTAAAAAAATCAGTCTGCAGGTCTCCCCGTGCAAAGGCCGCGTCAAGCGACGCGGCCCAACCTAAGCCGCTTCGCATGATGCTGCTAGATCTAGGCCGCATCATGCGACGGGGCCTAAAAGGCCGTGTGGTCTATACGGTCGGGCGCTTGGACCACGTGGCCTAGCATCCCGGCGGCTGTGCCGGCCTCCGCCGTCAGATTGGGGGGACCCACCGAAAAGAAGGCCAAGCGGCCAGGCTCGCTGGGCCCGAAATGCGAACAACCTACACTACGGGAACCTGAAAAGGGCGATTCTTGACATTCTGGAAAGCTCGGAGAGCAAAGAATCCAACGACATAAATGAGACTCACTGAAAATGTTCGAATTTTAAGGAAAAAAATCGTGAAAAAAATTTCTACGCTCGAGAGGAAAGGAAGCAATTAACATAAAACATGATACAATTATTATATTTAATCAGGGTCAAAGATCTTAAAAACGTCAACAAAGAACTTGCCAAATGCGATTCGATTCTAAAATAATGGAACAACTAGACCTTTAAAGGTTAGAGCTAAAAGTCATCATCGTTCCGAGGGTCACCAAAAAGCCCGTGCTCACAGGCTGCCCCTTGGGAGATTACCACTTGGCGAGCTAAGTGTGATCTCATGAAAGAGCGAAGGATAGGAGGATATACCTGATATGAGGATTCTTGAACCTGTTGTCTTCTGGGATTGCCATAAATAGACCTATCGAGAACAAAATTAACTGAGAGATTGATTGGGTGTTACCTTTATTGCCCCAAATGGTTTTAGGATAGATTGGTTGGTTTCTTTGGGAAAAAGAGGAGTAGGGATTTCTTGAGGCGGTTGTCTTTGGATGGTTATGGGACGCATCATCAACGGACCTATCGGAGGGTGGAGGTTGGATCAAGCATGTCGGAGACAAGGGGAGTGCCGAGAATTTCTAACGAGATCGGACTGGGATTTGCTTGGCTTGAATCGCATGCCAGGAATATCAAGTGAGATCCCTGGACTGGAACGCACACCAAGAACTTTACTAGAAGGTGCCGAGCACTTCTAATGAGGTTGGACTGGGATATGCTTGGCTTGAATCGCATGCCCGGAATATCAAATGAGATCCCTGGACTAAAACCCATACCAAGAACTTAACTGAAACGTGCCAAGCACTTCTAATGAGGTCGGACTGGGATATGCTTGGCTTGAATCGCATGCCAAGAATATCAAACGAGATCCCTGGACTGGAATGCTTACCAAAAACTTAATTGGAAGGTGCCGAGCACTTCTAACGAGGTTGAACTGGGATATGCTTGGCTTGAATCGCATGCCGGGAATATCAAAAGAAATCCTTGGGCTGGAATGCATACCAAGAACTTAATTGGAAGGCGCCGAGCACTTCTAATGAGGTCAAACTGGGATATGCTTGGCTTGAATTGCATGCTGGGAATATCAAACGAGATACCTAGACTAGAATCCACACTAAGAACTAAACTAGAAGGTGCCGAGGACTTCTAATGAGGTCAGACTGGGATATCCTTGGCTTGAATCGCATGCCGAGAATATCAAACGAGATCCCTAGACTGGAATGTATACCAAGAACTTAATTGGAAGGCATCGAGCTAAAGAGGTTGAACTGGGATATGCTTGGCTTGAATCGCATATCGGGAATATCAAAAGAAATCCTTGGGCTGGGATGCATACCAAGAACTTAATTGGAAGGTGCCGAGCACTTCTAACGAGGTCGAACTGGGATATGCTTGGCTTAAATCGCATGCTGGGAATATCAAATGAGATCCCTGGACTAGAATGCACACAAGAACTCAACTAGAAGATGCCGAGGACTTCTAATGAGGTCAGATTGGGATTTGCTGAAAAGCGCCTGAGGAGACCGTTAGACTAAACGCATTGTGCTTGCCACGGAAACTTTGAGATATTAGAGAGAGATATGAGCTGCGCTTTTATTGCTTAATTAATTTTATCGAGATAAAAATTTTTGCCCCTTCAATTAAGCAATAAAAACGAAAGAATGAAACTAAAATGAAGTTGAGATTTTCAGGAGTCCGGAGAGATTGACGAAGCCGAGTGCCGAGTCTGCCTGATATGTCCCTGGGTATTTGTATTAAGGTGCCCCTGGGTATTTGCATTACGGTGCACCTAGGTATTTGCATTGAGGTGCCCTTAGGTATTTGCATTGAGGTGCCCCTGGGTATTTGCATTGAGGTGCCCCTAGGTATTTGCATTGTGGTGCCCCTAGGTATTTGCATTGAGGTGCCCCTGGGTATTTGCATTGAGGTGCCCCTAGATATTTACATTAAGGTGCCCCTAGATATTTGCATTAAGGTGCCCTTGGGAGAAACTTCTGAGTTTTGATTTTAAGATCCATCCGGATGGTCGTCCTTCTGAATTGCCTCATGGTGTGCCTGTCAGGAAAGCTTTAAAGCATTAGTAAGCCATATAAACTGCGTTGTTATTGCTTAATTGATTTTGTGGAACAAAAATATTTTTGCCCTTTCAATTAAGCAATAAAAATGAAAGAAAAAGAAATAAGAGTTGAGATTTTCGGGAGGCCGGAGAAACTGCCAATGTCGAGCATTGAGACTATCTGATGTGCCCCTGGGATAAATTCTATCTTTAAATGCAAGACAGAAGACAATTCTGAGATGCTCCTTGATACATGCTCTTGCTTGGAGGTCGAGCGCATAACCTGAGGATATTTTTCTTTACTTTATTTCCTGTGGAATTCAACATAGAATAATAGACACGAGCATTATGCATGAATGTATAAATGCATGAGATACTCGGACTAGTCATCTTCAAGCTGACTGATTAACTTACTTGATTGACTCTGCTTAACTCGGGGAAAGATTGACTTTCTTGAAAAGGAAGGATACATAAAATTGCTTTGTGGTATGGACAAGACAAGAATGACCCTAGAGGAGGATTGGGGATGTTGTGTAGATTAGGTGAGAATGCCCCTGGTGGAGAACTAGGGAAGCTGCGGTGAATCGACTACAAATTGATTGCTGGATCAGGCATGACGGAGATAAAGGGGGTGCACGAAGCAGAGATCAAGATTCTGGATAACAAACGACCGGGCGCTATCACTACCAATGAATTCTACTAAGGATGGCTTCATAGGATTAGGATATTATGGAATCAAGATGCTCGGTTTTGGTCAAGAATTAAGTGGACACGGGCGGAGGACGAATTTGAGTCCTTCGAATCTATTAGATCGGCGAACATATTCATGCATTCTGATGCTGATGGCGATGATGTGGATATCTCAATATGATTGATGGCAGTCATTCATCTTTGGCTTGGTTGTTTTAATTTTTGCATAGCCCCGAGCATTGTGTTGGGCCTATCAGACTTGCTTTTATGTTCTAATTTTTGCCTAGACCACCCTTTTTGGGTTTTCAATCCAGTGAACTACCCCGACTTTTGCATAGACCTCGATTCTTTTTAGTCTATCAGGATTTTTACCTTTTATCTTTGCTTTTGTTTCTTTTGAAGGAATTGAGTTGACTGCATGGAACCCATGTTTGACTTACTTGTAACATTACACCTTTTGGGCCCAATATATTCATTCACGCACAAATATAAGTGATTCAGTAAAAGTGACATTTCCGTTAGTTGAATTAAGTCTGAGTACATGATGATGATAATCAATTCTATTGACCCAAACTCTAGTGTTAACTAGCCTATGAAGGTTTTCTAGCCAACATACTCCCATGGCTCACTTTACCCTGGCTTTTGCCTAGACCGCCGTTTTCAGGTTTTCGGTCCAGCGGGTTATTCTTGCACCCTAACTTTTGCCTGACCGATTTATAGAATACCAATCAGCAGGGATTTACCCTAATTTTTTCCCGAGTAGTAGAGGACCACTGGTCGGCTGATGGATTTATATATGCTTTTTATGTGTCGCTTTTCTGGATTTGATTCTTTTGGTTAGACATGATAACACTTCTACCTGATTTTGATTGATAGGGTTTATGAATTCATCATCATCGATAATCATGCCCCTTGGATCGAGTGGTTTTCTAGATATGTGAAGCCTTATCCAATCTGGATAGGATTTCCCCCTTTAAGTCGGTGTTGGTAGGCTTTGCTTGCTTTAGAATCAGATATTTGGCCTTCAACTGATACTTGATGGTTGACTCGATTGTGGGGCACCTTCGCCATGCTTTTGATATATCTGAAGACTGTTTAAGTTGCTCAAGCTGTGCCTCAGTCCATGGGGGTCTCTTTTACACTGGGTTCAATACGATTTGCGGTTTCGGTTGTCCCACTAGCTCGTAGGCAGTGCGGTGAAGATCTGCGGGGCTCGGACCTAAAATTTCTGATTGATCAGAGGGTGCCCCTTGGGACTGAAACCCTAATTATTGGGATGATGCGATGGGTTAGGCTATGCCGAGCAAGGACTCGTTTCTCTAGGAACTTGGCCATCTTCTCGACGGTAATGTTGATGAAAAGGGTTGACTTCCCCCTATGCTAATGAGGGTTGAATCTTACCAATCATATGCATCCCCCTGGCCGAGAATATCTAAGGAGGAGAGAAATAGGGAAGGTTTGGAGAGGTGGAAGAGGTGGGGTATTGGGAAAAGGCAATGTTGCATAGGGGTATTAGGAAAAGACAATGTTGCATGGGGTTGGGAAATTTGAGAATGGGTGGGCAAAGAAAAGATAGGCCATAACTCTGTCGAAGATTATTCGGTGATGCTCTTTATCCATCATAGGCTGACATTTCTTTGGTAGCTTGAAAATCGATTTGCATGTGGTTGCGAGGCCAGCGATGGACCAATTGACATATTGGATCTATCCTAGGAAGGACTGAGCTTCTTTTGCTATATCAGGCATAGATATGAGATGCTCAGAAACCCGATGACGAAACCTGGGTGTCTAGGTATGACTAGGTGAAAGCGTTATCATGATCTTTAAGCACTCGTTATCTCTCATTTTTCTTTCAAAGGTTAGGTCATTAGAAAATGGTTACCATTTTAGATTATCATCTGTACTCAAACTTATTTCAGTTAAAGAAATCCCATGAATACTGAATACATTATACTTGTGATGAAATGAATGCTTGGACCCATCGGGCGAAACATCAAACAAATAAGCAAAAAGAGAGAGTCTTTCATTAAATTAAAGTGCCTTAAAGGTAGAATTGTTCACATCAAAATACTAGAAACGTAAAGAAAGAAAATTACATCATAGAAAAAAAATCCTCCACAAGCGGAGGGTCTTGATTGGTAGAGCCGGTAGACTAATCATCCTCGATAGCTTTCATTGGCGCATTGTCCAGGATGAAGTCCAAAACCTTTGCTTGCTCGGCTGATAACTTGTCTCCTTCATCCGCTAGAGACCTTGCGGGATTCTTGTCAGATTTAGTGGTAGAGTTGGTTTGCATAGGGGTATTGGCTGAACTGGAGGAGACCATGGCCAATACAATATCTTTGGGGAGACCGGAATTAATCACACCTACTTCATCATTAGAGTTAGGCGATGGCTTCTCCTCAGCGTCGGTCTTCCTTGCAGGTGCTTCCATTTCTCTTTCTCTTACCAAGCGCCAAATAGCCATACCTAAAGGCTTACATTGATCTGTTGTGTGTCCCTTTTGAACGTGATAGCGACAAAGTTCCCTTTCTCTTCAGGCGTGGGAGAATGGTACTCTCGAAGAGGTTTAAGCAGGCCTTTCTCTTGTAATTCGGCAAATATAATTTGAAGAGGGAGCTTCCATGGAGACACAAATGCCTTCTGACCAGGGATCCGAGTGAGAGTGGCTTGCATTGCGGAAACACTCTCTTGATCGATAACTTGAACTGTGGGCGTCTTCTCCCCTATTGGGGCCGGAGCAACCTCAAAAGATTGAGAGTTATTGCTCTTAAACCAGGGTTTGCCACTTGGCTTCACGTGATACGACTAGCTGCGTCAAGCGACGCGGCCCAACCCAGGTCGCATCACATGACACGGCCAGATCTAGGCCGCGTCATGCGACGCGGCCTAGAAGGCTGCGTGAGCTAGGGGGCCACCACGTGGCTGACGCGGCCTGCCGCATGGTCAACATGGCCCGGGGCTTGGACCATGCAGCCTAGCATCCTAGAGGCCGCATCGGCCGCCGCCGCCACCGCCGGATCGGGGGGACTCACAGGAAAGAAGGGTAAGGGGCTCGGCTCACCGAGCCTAAAATGTGAATAACCTACACTACGAGAACCCGAGAAGGGCGATTCTTGACATTCCGGAAAGCTCGGAGAGCGAATAACCCAATGACATAAACGAGACTCGCTAAAAATGTTCGAATTTTAAGGAAAAAATCGCAAAACAAATTACTATGCACGAGGGGAAAGGAAGCGGTTAACATATTAAACGTGATCCAATTATTATATTTAATCGGGGTCAAAGATCTTAAAATTCTCAACAAAGAACTTGCGAAACGCGATTCGATTCTAAAATAATGGAATAACTAGACCGTAAAAGGTTAGAGCAAAAAGTCATCATCGTTCGAGGGTCACCGAAAAGCCCATGCTCACAGCTGCTGAGGCTGCTTCAGCCCAGAATGCTTGAGATAAGCTAAAATTTGACGACATGCATCGAACCTTCTCCTATAGAGTTTTGTTCATCTGCTCAACTACACCATTCTGTTGTGGTGTCCCCGGGACTGTGAGATGTCTTGAGATGCCCATATCTTTACAAAATGTGTTAAATTCTGCATTACAAAACTCTAAACCATTATCTATTCGGAGATGTTTGATCTTTTTGCCAGTCTGATTCTCCACCAAGGCTTTCCGCTGCTTGAAAGTGGTAAAGACATCATTCTTGTGTTTCAAGAAATAAGTCCAAACCTTCCGAGCGTAATCATCAATAAAGGTAAGTATGTATCAAGCGCCACCTTTTGAAGGAACATGAGCAGGGCCCCAAAGGTCTGAGTGGATATAATCCAAAGTACCTTTTGTTCTACGAACACCACCATTGAGGCTGACTCTTTTGTGTTTGCCAAAGATGCAATGATCACAAAACTCTAGCTTGGAAGTACTTTTGCCACAAAGGAGACCCGTTTTACTTAGCATGGACAAGCCTTTTTTGCTCATATGGCCAAGCCTCATATGCCATAATTTTGTAATGTCTAAATCTGACATGGAAGAGAAAACTGCAGCAACTCCTGTAGCTATTGATCCTTACAGCACGTACAATCTCCCAACTCTTATGGCTTTCATCACGATGAGGGCACCTTTCAAAACCTTCAAAACTCCACCTCCACCAGAAAAGCTGCAATTGCTATCGTCTAGAGCAGACAGAGAGATAAGGTTCTTCTTTATGTCTGGAACATGTCGCACATCGGTCAGGGTTCAGACAACACCATCCTGCATCTTGATTTTGACGGTACCGATTCCAACAACTTTACAAGGATGATCATTGCACATCAACACAACTCCTCTACCTACACACTCATAAGAGGAGAACCAATCTCTGTGGAGCCAAATGTGGAATGAGCAAGTAGAGTCCAAGATTCATCCTTGTCCTGATCTGGCACCATCGTAGGATACGGCATAGACTTCACAGTCCACCTCATCTTCTACAACACTGGCTTTGGCAGGGCTGTCATCTTTGTGATTCTTCTCTTTATTCTTTTTCTAAAGCTTGAAATAATCAGCTTTAATATGCCCTTTTTACAGTAATTTTATGTCAAATTGCTGTAGCGAGATTTTGATTTAGAGATAGAGATTATTGCTGCTGCTACTGGGATCTCCTGTAGTAGATCTCCCTCGAACGACCAGACCTTCCGCAGGAGTACTTCTGTCACCGGAAAGCTCTTTATCGATAAGGTCTTTGGAGAGGAAACACTCTTTAACCTCCTCCATGGTTAAAGTGTTTTTACTATAAATTAAGGTCTCGCGAAAATTTTTATGTGATGGAGGAAGAGACCGTAACATAAGAGCTTTATCCTCCTCTTCATACTTGATATCCAAATTTTCCAGATCCAAAAGAATGGAGCTGAAATCATCAAGGTGTGACTTTAGGGATGTACCTTCCGCCATATGAAGCATATGGAGATGATGCTTCACAACAAGCTTGCTGGTGAGGTTTTTGGACCTAAAGAGACTCCAATTTCTGCCATAAGCCTTTGGCAGTCTTCTCGTGGATGACTTCTCGTAGGACCTCGTTTGAAAAGCATAACTGAATGGCAGCTAGAGCTTTGTCCTCCAAATCTTGTTTCTTCTCCTTTGTTACCGTATTGGGCAACTCCTCCATCATCGCCTTATACAAACCATTTTGTGTTAAAATGGCTTTCTTCTTAACTTGCCATAAAGCAAAGCTAATAGAGCGATCAAAATTCTCTATGTCAAGTTTTGCTGTCGCCATGGTAAAGCCCAAAATAAATATCCATAGGCTCTGGTACCAATTTGTTAGGGAAAAGACAAGGCAGCGGAATAAAATATTTACTTTGGGCGAATATATCAACAACAAAATAAGAGAAATTAATAGTGAAAAGGAAAAGAAACAATCCACTAATTAAATAAATAGTGGTACAAAATAAATAGAGAAAAGACACTCAAACCCTTAAACCTCAATACACCCCAAAGAATTCACTCTCACTCTCATATATATATATATATATATATATATATATATATATATATATATATATATATATATATATATATGTTTATTACATAAAAGAAGAGAGGCTTTTATTTCCAGAATACTTGAACAAGTGCATGCATGGGTATTTATAAGTGGAAATAGTAGGATATTATTCATAGAGTTTGTGGTAATTTGCTAGCCTACATAACAATATAAAAAACAAATAATATTTCAATTGTGATCAGGAGTTTACCGACACTAGATATTGGACAACATATGGCTTCAATTTGTGACCAAATTTGCAATCAACAGATATACTGCCACCGACAATTTCAAATCACAAAATTATAAAAAGCAATATTCGTGTGTAATAATATAGTAAGTGAAGCTAAGGGAGTTTGGTGGAATGAATTTATTTTTTTAAATGTATTTCATGAAAGTGCTACTTTGAACAGAAGGTATTCATAAATATTGGTATCAATCTACATGGATTCATCCTCATGTTAAACTTATTTATATGCTTCAAAATAAACCTTCCCAAAACAATTCAATTACCCATATAAAATGTGATGGTTGGATACTACTCAACTTTACTCTAAAGCTGTTTTTCATCTTTAGAAAATCATAATGCATCATAACACTATCCTGTTACATTCCCATCAAATATTTTACAGTTAACTTTGTGCATTTCGTCTTCAAAGAAAATGTAGATAAAAATAGCAAATTCTAATGACACATAAAAGTATAAATTTATGAAAATTCTGCATTTGATGAAGCAATTATATTTCATGAAAGCTGTGGACATGTTTGTTATTTGGAATAAATTTCTCTCGTAAATTTAAACTCAAATTTGGAGGGGTGTGCTAGGTCCAAGCTATTGTGCAAGGCATGGGCGACAAGTAGCAAGCTACTGAAATGGCCCCTCTCCCTTAAAAAATTAATGTAATATCTTGTGGGCCAATGACCCGCATAACAGATATTAAACCGATAAGAATAGATATTATACTTGATTTCCACACACATATAGTGTGATATATATGTGTATTGTGTGATTCTTAATGCGTTAGACATTAAACCATCATCTATATTCAATAACATTACTTTGAGAAAATGAATTGAGTTGAACCGACCTTTCTGTATACGTAGTGGAGCTTTATGATTCCAAGTGATAGAGAATGGATACTTGATGAGAATTATCAAATGGTAAAAGTGTTGGATTGAAGAGGAAAATAATCAAGCAAAAATGCTCAAAACATAAAAATGAGTAATTCACACTAATTTTATTACAATACACTCATAAACTCTTATTATTTTTTCACTCTCTTACTCTCTTCAAAATAGCAAGTTACATTGCCTTATATAGGCATTTGATGAATTCTGCAATTGCCCTATCATTTTCTCAATAATTCAATCTATCACAAGATTCAAATTTAGGTTAACAACTTACTTTAATTTTCCACAAAATCTAACTAACAAATCCTACAAATACCAATTTTTTCAAAGTCCAATTTAGGTGGCTTGCTATTTTTGACCCTTTCTTTTCATTATTTTTTTATCACATTAAGTTTAATAATTTGAACATTCCCCCGTAAACTTAATTATCCGTTATTCCCAATAAAGCTCGCAATTGATTGAACACGTTATACTTCAATGGCTTTGTAAAGATATCGGCTATCTGATCTTGTGTTTTGACATACTTCAATGTGACTTCCTTCTGCTCAATGCACTCTCGAATGAAATGATACCTTGTATCGATGTGTTTGCTTCTATCATGGAAGACAGGATTTTTCGCCAATGCCAATGCCGATTTGTTATCGACAAAAATATTCGTTGGATCATGTTGTGTCATTTGAAGTTCCATTAATAGTCTTCTCAGCCATATTGCATGACACACACATGATGTTGCAGCAACATATTCAGCTTCACATGTTGACAACGTCACTATAGGTTGCTTCTTTGAACTCCAAGTAAATGTCGTGTTACCGAGAAAAAATACAAACCCGCTTGTACTTTTTCGGTCATTTTTATCGCCAGCCCAATCACTGTCGCTATAGCCAACTAATTTAAATTCATCAGATTTTGAATAATGCAATCCAAAATTAGTTGTACCTTTAACATAGCGGAGTATTCTTTTCGCTCCATTCCAATGAGACTCCTTCGGTTCTTCCATGTATCTGCTCACTAGTCCAACTGCATACAGAATATCTGGCCTTGTGCACGTCAGGTATCTGAGACTCCCGATCAAACTTCGAAAAATTGTCGGGTTCACCCTGACTCCATTTTCGTCCTTGGTCAATTTCAAACTGCATTCGGCCGGAGTGCTGACAGGGTTGCAATTTTCCATCTTAAATTTCCTCAAGATCTCTTTGGCGAATTTACTTTGACAAATAAAAATTCCATCATCATTTTGCTTCACTTCAATGCCAAGATAGTACGACATCAGGCCAATATCAGTCATTTCGAATTCACGAGTCATCGTTTTCTTGAAATCATTAAACATTTGAGGATTGTTTCCGGTAAATATGAGATCGTCCACATATAAGCAAACAAGTAATATGTCTCCACCTTTCACTTTCACGTACAAGGCATATTCGTGTGGGCACTTCATAAATCCATTCTCGTAAAAGTATTTGTCGATGCGACTGTTCCAAGCTCTCGGTGCTTGCTTAAGTCCGTACAATGCCTTCTTCAGCTTCAATACTTTTCGTTCATGACCTTTGACAATGTAACCAGGTGGTTGTTGGACATAGATCTCTTCCTCCAAGTATCCATTCAAAAATGCTGATTTTACATCCATTTGGTGGATCTTCCATCCATTTTGGGCAGCGACTGAGATTACTAGTCTGATAGTCTCCATTCTTGCTACTGGTGCAAATACTTCATCATAGTCAATACCGGGTTTTTGACTATATCCCTTTGCGACTAGCCTCGTTTTATGTCGAACGATTTCTCCATTTGCATCCTTCTTTGCCTTGAACACCCATTTGACTCCAATGGGCTTTTTGTCAGCTGGAAGTTTGGTCAACTCCCATGTCTTGTTTTTCTCAATTGAATTGATCTCCTCCTCCATGGCTTTTCTCCATTTCCCATCTTTCATGGCTTCTTCAGCATCAATAGGTTCACTATCAATAAGATGACAATAAAGAGTCAATTCTTCATTGAGCTCTCTAGTTGCATCATAAAGATCTTCAATAAGACGAAATTTTCTAGGTCTTTCTCTTGGACTTTGACTTTCATCATCATCGTGTCCTGGAGATGCAATTGGAATGGGACTATATGACGTCGATGCTTTGCCTGACTCCTCCACATCTCGATCATTGTTTTCATCCATGGTGAAAGGATAAAAACTGTAATTCTTCTGCTTGTCATTATTCCATTCCCAAATTGCTTCCTCGTCAATAATCACATCCCTACTGATGATCGTCTTCCTTGTGTCAGGATCAAACATCTTATAACCTTTTGAAAATTCTGAATATCCCACGAACAAGTATTTTTTGCTTTTGTCGTCCAGCTTTCTCCTTTCTTCATCCGCAATATGAACATGTGCAACACTCCCAAAAACACGAAAGTGAGAGATATTAGGCTTTCTCCCACTCCATGCTTCTTGGGGTGTCATATCTGACACACTTGTTGTTGGAGATCGGTTCAAGATGTAGACAGCACAATCAACAGCTTCTGCCCACAACTCTTTGGGCAAATTCTTGCTCTTTAACATGCTCCTTACCATATCCATCACGGTTCTATTCTTTCGTTCAACAACACCATTTTGCTGAGGCGATCTCGGGACTGATAAGAAATGATGGATTCCTTGATGCTCGCAGAATCCTTTGAATTCATTTGACGTGAATTCTCCCCCTCTGTCGGATCTTAAAGCTTTGATGTAATAGCAACTTTCTTTTTCCACCATAGCTTTAAACTTTTTAAATGCTTCAAAAACTTCTGATTTCTCTTTCAGAAAATAAACCCACGTCTTTCTGCTATAATCATCAATGAATAGCAAGAAATATTTGTTGCCTCCCAATGATACTGGTGTCATTGGTCCACAGACATCGGCATGAATAAGCTCAAGGGGAGCCTTTGCTCTTGATATAGACTCTTTTGGAAAACTAGTTCTGGAATGTTTTCCAACAAGACATCCTTCACAAAGCTGATGGGGTTTATTAATCAGCGGAAGACCATGCACCATCTTCTTCTGGCTTAGCAATTTCAACCCTCCAAAATTGAGATGACCGAATCTCAAATGCCAAAGCCAATCAGATTCTTTCATGCAAGCTTTTAAGCATCTTGCTACATCTGTCTTGATGTTGAGAGTGAACATTCTATTTTTTGACATTGGTACACTAGCTAGCAGCTCCTTCTTTTCGTTTAACAGCACCAAATTTCGGTTTACCATGTGAATTTGGTAATTTTTCTCCAGTAGTTGTCCCAAACTTAAAATGTTGCTTTTCATGTTTGGAACGTAATAAACATTGCTGATGAATTGGTGCTCTCCATTCTTTAAACGAATAAGAATAGTTCCTTTTCCTTGAATAGGAACTCTTGAGGAATCCCCAAAAACAACATTACCACTGAATGACTGGTCCAGATCTACAAACATTTTCTTATCTCCACACATATGGTTACTTGCACCATTATCAAGATACCATATGTTGTTTTCTTGACTGTATTCACCTTCACGGGTTAGTAATACCGTGTTGGTTACGTCCTCTTCTTGAATGTTGTTCGCCGTTTCCTCTGTTTGCTTCGGTGGGCTCCGACATTCTGCTGCATAGTGGCCATATCTGGAGCAATTATAGCATTGAACATTGGACTTGTCACGTTCATCATTATGCCTCCAGTTTCCTCTTCCTCGTCCACGTCCATGACCGCGACCTCTGCCTCGTACGGACTGATTATCTCCATTATTATTTTCACCTCTACCGAATGGTTGATTTCTACCACGTCCTCTTCCTCTTCCATTTCCTCTACGGCCTCTACCACGTCCTCGTCCGTAATGGCTAGAATCTTGGCTACTTTCACCTTTGACTGAAACCTTTGCTGCCAAGACTTGTTCTACAGACTCTTCTCTTTGTCTGTTTAGTCTCTCCTCACGTGCTTGTAAAGAGCCAACTACTTCATCGACGGTCATTTTACTTATATCCCGAGATTCTTCTATTGCCACTACTACGTAGTCAAACTTTGGTAGTAGTGACCTTAGAAGTTTTTCAACAACCCTAGATTCTTCAAGCTTTTCTCCATATTGCCGCATTTGGTTAGCGACAGATTTTAATCGTGAGGAGTAATCTACAATCACTTCTGTCTCCTTCATCTTCATCATCTCGAACTCTCCTCTCAACATTTGGAGCCGAACTTTTTGTACTTTCTCCTCTCCTTGAAGAGAAACTCGTAGTATATCCCAAGCTTGCTTTGAGGTGCTCGCTTCTGCCACCTTCTCAAACATAACATCATCTAACCCTTGATGGATGATACTAAGAGCCTTCTGGTCATTACGACGACTCTTATGCAAACTGTCCTTTTCGGCTTGCGACAGTTGTGCATCTGCAGCTGGGACTTCATAGCCTTTTTCAACAATATCCCAAACATCTTGGGATCCTAGAATGGCTTTCATCTTGATACACCAATTTTTGTAATTGGTTTTTGTAAGTTGAGGAAAAACGAAGGAAACACCGTTGGGATTCATTTTTGTAAAGGAAAATTTGTTTCGAAGAGTACAGGGGTTGTTGCAACGCTTTTGAGTCTATTGCGACACTTTGGTACGTCGCTATAGCTTCAGACAGATTTTGCAAGGAGAACAGCAAGGGAAAATATTTCCTTGCAATTTTAGATGAACTTGAAAATTTTCCAGAAAGGAAGAACAGAGGCTATTGCAACTTTTTTGAGTATTTGCGACACTTTATGCTAACTGCGACACTTTCTGTAATTTTTTGCAACACTTCTGACAGCCTATTGCGACACTTTCTGGGCTGCTTCTGAAACTCTTTAAACTCGACTTTTTTACTCGGGGATTTTTGGAAGAGAATTGGATACGAAATGGCTCTGGTACCACTTTGTTGGATTGAAGAGGAAAATAATCAAGCAAAAATGCTCAAAACATAAAAATGAGTAATTCACACTAATTTTATTACAATACACTCATAAACTCTTATTATTTTTTCACTCTCTTACTCTCTTCAAAATAGCAAGTTACATTGCCTTATATAGGCATTTGATGAATTCTGCAATTGCCCTATCATTTTCTCAATAATTCAATCTATCACAAGATTCAAATTTAGGTTAACAACTTACTTTAATTTTCCACAAAATCTAACTAACAAATCCTACAAATACCAATTTTTTCAAAGTCCAATTTAGGTGGCTTGCTATTTTTGACCCTTTCTTTTCATTATTTTTTTTATCACATTAAGTTTAATAATTTGAACAAAAAGTAGTATTCTGGTTTTCCGACTTGTTTATGTCAGTCTTCTACTGTTAATTCACAAATCACAAGAAATTGAACTGCATGAAGTAAGAAAACTGAATACACAACAATACAGTTGTAGTTTGTAAATGACAATGTGTTTTTATACTGTTAAGATGGTTTGACCTTTGAGTTACACTTGAGCAGTTTAACTTACTCGGTCAATTATGTGATCCAGAACACAAACAGTCAATTGAACATAACAGACTAACAATACTAATTAGCATAAAAATTAACTAAAGTACTAACAGGATAAAGTTCAAACTAGCAACGGTAGAGTTTCACTCAGTAGAGTGAAACTTCCAAAAATAGGCGTATGCCATTTAAAAGAGGCAAGCACACAGTATTCTTTAGTAAAAGAAGAAAGAATAGTTCGCTTTGTGCATACCTCATGGCTGCGTAAGTGATACATTGTCAGGCTTTCGAATTTATATTCAAGTTGATTCTAAGAGCATTTTTAGTAGATAGTGAATTCCATGATTATGTGGCATGTGAAATAGAAGCTTACATTGATGATATGTCAACAATTTTAAAAATAGACAATGTCTAAAAAAAAGAACTACACTAGATTGTCTATTTCATCTAAAATTGTGTAATTAAATAATAAAAAAATTCAAATACAAGTTCATTTCAATGTTAAAGATTAAAATATTAATTAATTTGATGAGTTGGTAGTCTATTTGATTATCTATATGTAGAAGATCAAATATACAATATCCAACAATTATTGTGTCACATCATATATGAAAGAGAAAATAGACAAGCTAGTGTAGCACAATTTTTTGATCAATTGTCTATTCTAACTTATATGGAAAGACTATTGTTGGAATGGAATATCTAATAAAGATGGTCTTATTGCATCATTCTCTCAGCTTAAATTAGAATCAAGTATTCAAAAAAAGCATGCGCAATCTTTTATGGACTAAAGCTACATTCTTCTCCGTTCTTGTTCAATAAATATATCCGCAGAGTGCAATCAAATATTTCCATTATTTTAGTTTACAAGTTTTGAAATGAACTACAAAAATATTAGTGTTTCATAGTAAATTAAGCAGTGAAGCTTCTGTTTATCATACTTGATGCTCATTATACTAGTAGACCCAGTTAATTCCTAGTTGTTGCAACTCAATAGGAGATATTGTTAATCATAAAGTGAGGTTATTATACCAACTTCAATTGTTTTTTCCTACAGCTAAATTTTGATATTACAATCACGATTATTCTGATGAGTATAAACAGTATGGACTATGGACAATCAAAGCCAAATATAAGTATCAGCAGTAAGGAACTAAAAAATATGAGAACTTATGTTAAGAGTAGTTCCGTTAATCTTTAGCTCTGAACAAGCCAGATCTACATACAGCTAGATGTTCCATTAATCTTTCGTATTTTCACTAACACAATGTGATTTGTTTGATTTTATTTATCTACTTCTCAGTAGATCTACGCATGGGCCGGGTTCGAGCCGGACCGAATCAGATTTAACTAAATATTTGGTAGCCCAAGCCCGGCCCAATATATAATAAAACAAAAGCCGGGCTCGGGCTGGGCCGGGCTTTTATAAATAATTCAATCCCAAGCCCGGCCCACGGCCTATAAATTATTTTTCATAAAATATAAAAAAATGTTAATAGAAGAAATTATGAGATTAAACAATTCAAAAAGTTTAGAAGTTGGAAAGTTGTGAATAATTTTGTGATGTATTGTGGCCTGTATTAGTAATCAGAGAAAGAATAATCAATGCAATTAGTATACCAATGCCCACAATTTGTTAATTTGTTGTTGTTTGGGTGGTTTCATGCTAATGCTTCTAGTACTATTGTCTTTGTAAATTAATTTTTTTATTGAATTCAAATACTCATGATATTTTACTTTCCATTGACAAATATGTTACATATTGAGGAGATGCTCAACACAGTTGTCGGGATGGCTTTAAGATCAAGAGACATTTGTGTTGCATTATTAGTTTTTCTAAACAGTAAGAAAGATACTGTTAAGTGACTATATTTACATAATATCATATAAATTATTCTATATCCCACATCGAGTCACGGAAAAAGGTTGTATTACATACATAGTATAAAAGGAGAGTCTAAGCAGCTTAACAAGTATCTTTGCGCTTGGGGTAAGGGCGCAGCTAGTGAGGTGATAATTTAGGTGCGTCAATTACCGGTTGAAAACTATTTCCAAACCCCCTCCCTGTCCTAGGCTTGCCCTAGGACTCGGAGAATTTCCGGAAGGGCTTCCTATGGGGTAAAGCCCTACAACACCAGTATTAAAATTTCATCTAACGAAGATTGCCCAGAAATGTTGATTAATTAAATATTGATCTTTGCTATTAAAACGGATATAATTAGATAACAGAAGAATCAGATTTTGGTAGCAATCTAAACTGTATAATGTTTATTAAGACACCTAAAATGTTAACTAGCTGCAAAGTCCAATAACATTTCTTGTTTGTGATTTGATCTTGTAATTTTGTGTGCAACTCTATGAAATGAGATGAATCCCTGTAGATTGAAATAATATTCTGTTCGAAGTAGCACTTCAATGAAATATATAAAACAAGAAATATTTATTTCACCAAATTTCCAAGCTTCACTAATCTACTATATTATTACACACGAACATTGCTTTCGCAGCCTAACTCACTCCCCCAAAATGGCTGATATTGACTTGTTGAGCAAAATAAAAGTGAAGTTACTTCCAGATTACAAGGACCGACCATTTCAAAATTGATGAGAGAAGACGATCGATAGAATTGAGAGAAGACGATGAGTTCTTTTTACCAGGACGAGGTTGAATGAGTGTGGGGCTTTGATTTTGAAAAATCACGTAATTTTTACAGATGAATTTTGTTTGAGCTTCTTACAATTAGAAATTCTATTGGGCTATTGGCCTAAATTATTTTGCCATGTTCCTGCATATTTAAAAATAGCCCACTTGAATATGACTAATTAAATTTTTCTTGTCACATAAAGAGTTAATTACTTTCATAACATTTCAATAATATGATCAACGAATGCATAATTAAATGAACCATAAACTAGAATTGCAGGATTTTACCCCAAAGGGAGCCTTCCAGAAATTCTCCGAAGACTAGAGAGAAGATAGTTCAAGGACGGGGTTCGTAAATAGTTCAACCAATTGTTGTAGTGTTGATAGGAGCTTAGTTAATTGGACAAATTTAAAGCTTCATTTGGAAATCTCTTCATGGATTAAGAACCAATGACCTTTGCAGTAATCACTTCACCGATAGACCATGGATTGAAAATCGGAGATGACTTGCTGCTCGGTTTTTATAGTGATTATTATATATCTGAAGCTGAACACGATCAGCTTGACCTTGAGATCATTTTTTTCTTGCTTTCTCTTATCATCGACAAAACAATCGATTTCACCTGTAAATCGGAACTGCGATCAACTTTTTTTTATTGTGTTTTCCTTGTTGCTGTCCTGGGCGGTGGCGGCATATTTGGAAAGAGGTGAGTTCAATCAATTTTGAGGACACTATTCAATTTGGAGAAGCGGTATATTCTCTCCCAGCTTTCTATTCGGCTTTGTCCTCCCTGAGCTCCAATCATTCGTAGTTTCCAGTTGTATGCTCCTCTGTCAGGGTTTGAATTCAGTTATTTTTATTTCACACCTACTACTCATAAGAAAATGAAGAAACTACTAAAAGAACAAAGAAAACCATTTGGAATAGTTATATAAAGGCAAGTAAATGATAGCCAAGGACATTCAGATTTGGAGATAAAAGCTAAAAACTTAAGGATTTGGTGAAATTGCCTAGTCAATACGAATTAGTATTGGATCAAGATTAATGGACTAATTTTGAAGTGTTGCCACTAAATTTTACTCTAGCAATTAGTGAGAGTCAGAATATTTGGGGTGAGGGCACACTGGACAAGTTAATCATTTTAATAATGTAATAAATGTTTTATTGGTTTTAATGATTCGGTTAAATGGATAACTCAAGATAGATAAAGGGAGTATCCTTTTTCCTCCCGGTAGATATAAACTATTAACTCTATCTAAAATTTGAAGTTTCAATGGAGACAAAGGATACATCAAGAAAAGGCTTAAAGAAGAGGGAAAAGATTGTATTTGTTCGGAATGAATCTCAGATCGCTCTATGATGATCTACTGAGCTTGTAAATAAATAGGGCCCTGAAAGCCTTATCTTGAACGACGTGTTTTAGAGCCGTGAGGCTGGCCATAAGAGGGGACAACGCGGACAATATTGTTCAAGCTATCTATAACAGTATTGACAATAATAAGATGAAATTCAGCTCCCTTTCTAAAACATCGGTAACAACCTCCCAATATTGTTCAAATTAATCTTCAATACTTGATTTAATTCCAAATTAACTACCTGGTACTTATAGAGAGTCCGTGAGCTTGGAAAGTGCTGGACTCAATAGGTGAGTGAGCATACAAGTGGGGTTGAGCCCATCTAACACAAAACCAATTGGCTTGTGTTAAGGCCCAATCTACTCCACTTATATTTCACTCAACATTCCTTTCTATTTCCAATGTGCAATAACAAAACTCACATCTCCAACACTCCCTCCTCAAGTGCAATTGGGCCTGGACCAGTTGCCACTTGCCAACATTCCTTGGCCTATCATCTTTGAGGCTCAAGGTCAATACCGGGTCTAGTGTTTCTCCGCTAGCCCAAACTCTACTAGGACTTTAAACACAAACCCAGGATCATCCTGGCTGTCAGGTCTTCTTTCGCTCTGATACCATTTAGAGAATCTATGGGCCTCAAGAGTGTTGGGGTTGATAAGTTGAGTGAGCATGCAAGTGGGGTTAAGCCCATCTAACACAAAACCAATTGGCTTGTGTTGGAGATGTGAGGTTGGTTATCCCACATTGGAAATATAAGGGAATTGTGAGTGATATATAAGTGGAGTAGATTGGGCCTTAACACAAGCTAATTAGTTTTGTGTTAGATGGACCCAACCCCACTTGTATGCTCAGCACTTTCTAGGCCAACAGAAACCTACATGAAAGTCAACATAAACCCAATAGGAAAACAATCAATCAATATTAAATCCGCAAAACAAAACACGAAAGAATTGCAAATCGGTTAGAAGTCAGTATCACTGATCAAACAGTAAAAGGCGGCAAAGAAACATGGTAGCAGACAAAAAGGAATATGAAAATAAAAAAAACAAGTAAAAGGAATTATAAGAGTGTGGTAATTAGACAGTAAGTACCTGATATAGTATACCCTCAGATTTAGCCTGTAAACACCCTGAATTTCAATTTCCGGCAAGCTCAGCTTATGAACTCTTCTCTTTGACGGTTAAGGTCAAAACCTTCATAATTGCCTCGTAATCATTATTATTTACCATCTCAGATTTGTAAGTCTATTTAATGCAGTTTAATATGATAGCTCTATAAGTTTTTGTATATTAGTAGCATTAAAATTAACACTACTACATTTTTTATCACGAGCACTTTCCCACAAGTGCATCCATCTATAAGATTATAGAGACGAATTATTACTTGTCATGAATTTTGACTCAGATATTGGTCTTTTGCTATGGATCTCAAACTACTATACATAACCCAACAAGATAGAGTGATTTCTGACATTGCCCTAACAAGGTCAGCCTGGCTTGCCAAAGATTTTTCCTTCACTTGTCTGCAAATTTTTCGGCGTTCTCCCTCGTCTTTTTCTAGCTGCTATTTTATAATATGAACATAAATTATAGTAAAGCGATACTGTAGATACAGTACCCTAGCAAGCACAAGCAAATGGCACTTATGAATCATACTTTTATCATTGATAGGGATACCTATTTATAGGCTTACAAGGATATGCATCACATAAATTCAAAAAATAAATAATTCAAATTCTAAATCTAATTTTATCAAGTTAAATCTAATTTAAATCAAATCATAACAAATATAATTCATAATATCTCTACAACTTTGAAGTCAATCTTCAACACTCCTCCATGGGTTGAAAGCTGTAGAATTTTATTTGAAAACATGATTTATGGATATTGGCGTGGGTCTTGAATATGGTTATAAGTCATGAATATTGAACATGATGTGGGAGCCAAAAATGAGTTCCATCTCATCCAATGCTCAAATTCTGAAACATTAAATATCCCACACAGCCTGTTTTATGAACTGTCGTGGTGAGCACAAGTATAAAGTATGAGAGATTAAGCCTTTGAAACATACTTACCTTGACGGGGTCAATAGGCGATCAAGAAGGCCCACGGCCTAGGGTTGTGGCCTCCATTGCACTTGGGATGGCTTATAACTAAGTGAACGTTGCAGAGATGTCTCTATGTTGTTCGACTTCAAGGAGTTTCGGTTTCATCATACTAGTGCTTTTTGGAACCAATGCATACCATGGACATGTCATGCTTGTCAGCATATTGGATAACCTAAAAGTCTTTAACAAAGTCATTCTGTAGCTTTATTTTATTAGTTCAATTCAATGATTCAGGCTTGTTGTACTTAACAAACTTGTAATCTGTATGATTATACATCGGCTAAAGCTAAGAAAAGATGGAACTTCTCATATTTCAGCTAACTTTCTGTTTTGTGAAGTGAAACACAGTTAAACGATAGCTTTGCTTATCTTGTGGACTATTTTAATGTGATTTTCGGTTTTTGTTTTCCCTTCAAATCAGTCAATCTTATCATATTTTTGCTTCATTTCAATTAGGTTAAAAGTCTTTAGTGTTGCAACCTCAGAATTCGTTCCTTCGATTAGTTATTGCAGCCAGAGGCACATAGATGCCTCATGTGTAACCTCAGCCAATAATTTTGTACGGTATCATATGTACAAGTTAATTCACTGACTCATTTTTGTATTTCCCAAAATTTCCCACTATGAGAGTCACTGTATTTATATATATAATTGTAAACCAAACAATATACTGACTTTTTTCAATCTTTTCCTCTGAAGAGGAAACGTGAAATTTATAATGTTTAATCTGGATACTTAAATTGTCTTGGTTTCATCTTGGAGATTAATGTGGGGCACTTTTCTAAAAACAAGAATTTGGGGTTCTGAATAGAATTGAATAATAATAATGCATGTATAAGGTGCACATGTCAACATTGTCAAGTAGATATTACTTGTACCATTCCATTATCCTTTTGACCTCCCCGTTTGAAATGAAAACATTTTTAATATTATCCACGTGTTCAATTAATGTCTTGCTTAGTTTGATGACTATTATTTGTTCTTGCTGTTAGATATCTGGTATACACTAATAGTTTTTAGTCAACTAAAAATATATTCATATTTATAGACCTAACTTAGTTGGTAAAAATATTATGTATCATAGAATTATTATAAGAGATATCTCATTTATAACAGGGGTTATAATAAATCAAATTCGCATATTTATATATGATTTTAGGGTTTATATCCATTTTTTAAATTCATTGCTTTTTTTTTGACTAAATATGAATCTGTAAAATATACATTGTATAAATTCTAGAGGTAGGTAAATGCCTATAAAACTGAAAGTATAAATTCTACAAAACATCAAAGTTTTGGGTAATTAATTGTAACCGAAGCTCTTGATTACAGCTACATAGTTAAGTGAATTTTACTCAGCCATTTGGGGTTTTTGAAAGCTCAAAATGACAAAGATTTTGCCCCTATGCTGCCCTCAGTTTCGTAATTATGATTTTCATATGAAAAAATTCTTTGTAAAACAATAAATATTTTCTTTGAACTTTTATTTCCTATTTTTTTATCAAACAATAAAACTTAGCTAGAAACAATACATTTATTGCGATGCTGGATTTGATAATTTAACCAAAATTGATATAGAAAAGAATAATAAAAAAAACAAATAAAATTGCATGAATGTATATAATGAAGCGAATGTATGTTTGGTGGATACTTTCCCTAATTAGAAGATAGTGGATTTGTCTCTAGATATTACGACAGATCTCCAAGTCTTACTGTTTTTGTTTCAATTCATAACCCACATTAATCTGCCATAGCCTATTAGGCTATTAGTTTGAGATATTAATTTTCTGGTTCGTTTATATTTGTCCTTTGATATATCAGAAAGGACTTTATGCTCAATTAAACTACCGAGTCTTTTGCTTATTTTTCATGGTTGAAACAAAGAGCCAATACAAAGCTGCTTTTTTATGGGCAAATTTGATTGCAATTAACATCTATAGAGAGTTGGTTCATTTCGTAGGGCTCCAATACTAAAAGAGTATAAATGGCTGAGCTCATCCATAATCACTCTCTCCTCCAAATTTGAAATCATCTTCACAGATCAATATGGAAATGCTCACTTTATAATCTTGGGGTATATAAGAGAAAAAAACAGCCGTCTTCTATCACATTTTTCTCAACTCTCTAATTGAGATATTTGATGCATTGGGATGAGATATTTGTAAGTAAATTCGTCTTGGATTTGCTTCTGAGTGTTTATTTGTTGACAGAACTGAGGAGAAGAAAATAGAACCGAGAGTTTCAGTGCTTAGACTTGAGTTCATATGCTCGCCTTTCTTTTGTTCAGTAGTTGAACTTTCTTATCCCACACTGCTTATATGAAGAGAGGCAAAGGAAGCACCTAATATAAATAAGTAAATTAGACAAGTTAATATCCATACCTTTCTCGGCCTTTTGGCTAAGATCAAGTGTAGTATCTGTTCTTATCAGTTTAATATCTGATATGTGGGCTATAGGTTCACACGATATTAAATTAATTTTTTAAGGGGGAGGGGCCATTTCAGTAGCTTGCTGCTGGGCTCCTCAAGTGTTGCCCATGTGTTGCACTACAGCTTGGGCCTGGCGCACCCCACCAAATCTAGTTCAATTTTTGCTGTGATGTTTTAGGATCTACCCTTCGAAAGGAAATGTAAAAGTTCATTCAGTAAAATGGTAGAGAATTGTTCTGAATCACTTTCATTGTTTTGGGAATGTTCATTTTAAAAAAAATGAGTTTTCCATGCGGATGAATTAGATTGATACTAATTTTTATAAATACCTGTTCAAAGTAGCATTTCGAAATACATAAAGAAAACAAATTCATTCCTACCTAATTTCCAAGCTTCACTAATCTACTATACTATATTATCACCCACGAACATTGCTTTTAGCAGCCTTACTCTCCCAAAATGGATGATATTGATTTG
Organism: Euphorbia pulcherrima; assembly: GCA_947683365.1. Lineage (NCBI taxonomy): Eukaryota > Viridiplantae > Streptophyta > Magnoliopsida > Malpighiales > Euphorbiaceae > Euphorbia > Euphorbia pulcherrima. The sequence continues at coordinate 16,657,690 of CANTUS010000016.1, forward strand.
TTAGTAATTTGGAATAGTTCTTCGGTGTGAGCAAAATAAAAGTAGTTTATAGGAAAAATTTGCAAGAAAGGGAATCCCACCCCTCTATATAGTCATGATTTTCAACAAGAGATAGTATATGCATGATTTGTTTACCCCTGACATTATAACCATTTATTTTCCTTTCTGTACCTTTATGTTATTAGGTTATTTCAATGATTCAGGCTTGTTGTTCTTGTACTTAAAACACTTTCAATATCTATGAGTCTGTGTTGGCTAAGTTAAAAAGGCTTGTCATATTTCAGTACACTTTCTGCTTTGCGAAGTGATTCTGAATTTTTGAGTTATATTTTTATCGTGGTCCAAAGTGTATATATAATGTTTTTGTGCTTCATGGTTTCATTATACCTATAACAGGAATCTTACATCAATGGGAATTAGTTATCTTGTAGTCTCTGTTGAGGTGATTTTCGGTTTCTGTTTGCCCTTCAAACCAGTCAATCTTATCATATCTTTTGCTGCATTCCGATAAAGTTATTGTCTTTAGTGTTGCAACCTCTGAAATAGATGTGCTCTTCGAAGAAATCTTAATGTCTGGATTAGTTATTGCAGAGGCACGTAGATGCTTCTCGTGCACCTCAGCCAAGAATTATGCATCCCAGGTTATCAAATGTGTTATCTCAAAGGTTAGAGAGCAAAGATATGTTAAGCAAAGAACAGTGCTATATGAAATATTAATGCTGAAACAAAGTGGATATTCTGTAAAGCGACTAGAAATATGCGACTGGCACAACTCGAATGGAACTCATTTTCACAACTGCTGAAAAAATCTCATCAAAGTCGATACCTTTCTTTTTAGTAAAGCCTTTGACAACCAATTCAGCTTTGTATCTCACCAGGTTTCCATCATCTTTCTTCAGCTTGTACACTCATTTGTTCCTGAATGTTCTCTTGCCTTTAGGAAGTTTCACCAGCTCGTAAGTGTCATTCTTCTTTAAAGAATTCATCTCCTCCTGCATGGCCTTCATCCAACATTCTTTATCTTTACAAGATTGAACATCTTGGAAGCTTTCAGGCTCCCCCTCATCAGTGATTAAAATATAATCAGAACTGGAGTATTTTGTAGATGGTTGGCGTTCTCTGATTGACCTCCTTAATTGAGGTTCTTCTTCTGGTAGAATGGGGTTCTCTGGCTCCCCCTGCTCAATACCCTCTTCATTCGTATCTTCATCTACAATCATATCTTGATCCCTCACAACTGGCTCTTCTTCTCCATCTTGTTCTCATTGACGCATTCTTCTTTGTGGCATCATCTGATAGAATGCTCTCTGGTGTAAAATTGATAACACCGTCACTTGTAGATCTTTCACCGATGATATCATTCTCATAAAATACAACATCTCGGCTCTGTACAATTTTCTTTTTCACCAGATCCCATAATCCATAGCCAAACTCTTCATCTCCTTAACCGACAAAAGTGCAAGGAACTGATTTATCATCAAGCTTTAGCCTTTACTCTTTAGGAACATGCATAAATGTCGTGCAGCCAAATACCCTAAAGTGAGAGTATGAGATATTTCTACCTGTCTAGACCCTCTCTAGAATATCAAAATCCAAAGGTGCTGAAGGTAGTCGGTTGATAAGGTAGCAACAATATTGACAGCTTCTCCCCAAAATGACTTAGGTAAGTTAGCCATTTTTTAGCATGGATCTAACTCTTTCGACAATGGTATGATTCATTCGTTCAGCAACGCCATTGTGTTGAGGTGTACCAGGAATCGTCTTTTCATGCCTGATACCATGTTAACTATAGTAATCTTTGAATTCCTTAGAGATATACTCACCAACATTATCTGTGGGCAAACACTTCAATGGGACTCCAGTCTCCCTTTCCACCATTGCATGGAATTTCTGAAGGTGCTTGAATACTTGGTCCTTTGTGCGCAGCAAATAAATCCATGTCTTCCTTGAGAAATCATCAATGAAGGTAAGAAAGTATCTTCTTCCTCCAATGAACTCTGTATCCATGGGACCAAAAACCTCAGAGTGTACCAACGCTAACTTATTATTTCTCCTTCTAGAACTTTTATGAAATGAAACTCGATGTTGCTTCCCGAATAAACAGTGATCACAGAGGTTAAATTTTCCTTTGGCTAATGGGATGAGGGACTTCTTAGCCAGTATATTCAATCCTTTCTCATTAACATGCGCCAGTCGCCTATGCCACGAAGTTGACCCGCATATATTATTGCTTGCATTTTGTGTAGCGAGCAAAACAATCTTCCTTTAGCCACCACCAACGATCCTTTGGTGAGTTTCCAATTTCCATCGCATGTATGATTGTGATAACCTTCCATGTCTAATACACTAACAGACAACAATCTGCATCATAAGATACTAAAGCCACCTCTCCATCTTCTATTATGACTGCAGCAGATGTGTTTTTATCATTTTCATGACTTCAGTGAGCGTTTTGTTGTTTAAAGAAATGATAGTTCCTTTTGAGATGACCCTTCTTTCCACAGTGGTAGCATGACCTCTTCTCCCGGGACTTGTATCTATCTCTCGATTTTCCATTCCCACGACCTCTATCTTGCTTCGGCCCCTATTCTTTATGACAAGGGCTTGTGAACTGGTACTGGCAACGTCCCTTGTACGAAGCTCTTTATTAAGTAGACTATTCTTTACCATAGATATTGATACCAAACCATTTAGAGATGAGTTACTCAATGATACGACAAGAGTATCCCAACTATCTGGTAGAGTTCCCATCAAAAGACATGCTTGCATCTCATCATCCAAGGACATACCGGTAACTGCTAACTCGCTTATGAATCCTTCAAAATCATTCAACTGTTGTGTGATTGATCATCCCTCTGTCAGTTTCAAGTTCATGACTTTGAGAATCATGAACAGTTTTCCTTAAGCATTTTAAGCCTCGTACATATCCTCTAGCTTCTTCCAGAGAACTTTGGGATCTGTTTTGTTTCTCACGTGGTTGTACAGACTAGCATCTATCCATTGCCGTATTGTACCCAATGTCTGCTTCTTCAACTTTATCCACTGCTGTTCTTTCATATCCTTCGGCTTTGCATCGTCACCCTCAATTGGATTACACAAATCTTTGCAATTAAGGTAGTCCTCCATTCTGGATTTCCACATTGAATAATTTGTATCCGTCAATTTGATCAGTGGACCGTCATTCGCCATGTCGAAACTATAAAAAAGGCAAAATTTTACTATTCACTTGAATAGCGACTGTATATGTGAATAGTACTATATACTAAATAGTACTTGTATATTAGAATAGTAATAGTATGCCTTCGTATACTTACATAATAACTATATGAATACTATTCATATAATGGACCAAATATGAATAGTATTATTCAAGTTACTATTTTACTATTCACTCAAATTGCATTTCTGGGTCAGTTTTTTTAACGGATTGCACCACCGAATTTGCTATAATTTTCTCATCATCGTGGTATATTTATTTTTGAAAAATATATCCACGGATTCTACCGATAAAACAACCTTTGGCTCTGGTACCACTTGTTAGGCCCAATGATAAGTTACGAGAAAAATTATTGCAGTAGAATAAAAGACACAAAGATTTTTACTAGGAAATCCCAAATAAATTGGGGAAAAACCACGGGACAAACGCCGAATAATTCTTCCACTATAAAATGATAGTAGGTACACCAAGAGATTACAAAATAGTGGCACACAAGTGTTTCCCAAAACCTTACTATTTTCTCTCTTACCCAACTCTTAGGAACCCCTTTCTTAAGTTTATCTGCACAGAATATATTCTTATATCTGTGCTTTTCTCTATATGTCTTTCAAATGGCAGAGGCCTTATTCTTTTATAAGAACTGAAACCGCATGTAAAGTTGTCCTTCAATTTCTTCAATTACGCCATAATTGATTCCTTCAATTGTGCAATTGATTTGCACCAAACATTTGCTCCATTTCTTTAAGAATTATCTGTCTTTTTTTCATTGTTTTTCATTTTCATAATTAAAGTATGGGTCCCATATATTGGCAAGATACCACACAACATAACCAATTGTTGTAGTGTTGATAGGAGCTTAGTTAATTGGACAAATTTAAAGCTTCATTTGGAAATCTCTTCATGGATTAAGAATCAATGACCTTTGCAGTAGTCACTTCACTGATAGACCATGGGTTAAAAATTGGAGATGACATGTTGCTCGGTGTTTATAGTGATTATTATATATCTGAAGTTGAACACAATCAGCTTGACCTTGAGATCATTTTTTTCTTGCTTTCTCTTATCATCTGCAAAAGAATCAATTTCACTTGTAAATCAGAACTGCGATCAATTTTTGTTTATTGTTTTTTCCTTGTTGCTGTCCTGGGCAATGGCGGCATAATTGGAAAAAGTTGAGTTCAATCAATTTCAGGACACTATTCATTTCAGAGAAGTGGTATATTCTTTCCCAGCTTTCTATTAAGCTTTGTCCTCCCTGAACACCAATCATTCGTAGTTTCTAGTTGTATGCTCCTCTGTCAGGGTTTGAATTCAGTTATTTTTATTTCACACGACTACTCATAAGAAAATGAAGAAACTACTGAAAGAACAAAGAAAACCATTTGGAATAGTTATATAAAGGCAAGTAAATGATAGCCAACGACATTCAGATTTGGAGATAAAAGCTAAAAACTTAAGGATTTGGTGAAATTTCCTAGTCAATACAAATTAGTATTAGATCAAGATTAATGGACTAATTTTGAAGTGTTGCCACTAAATTTTACTCTAGCAATTAGTGAGAGTCAGAATATTTGGGTTGAGGGCACACTAGGCAAGTTAATCATTTTAATAATGTAATAAATATTTTATTGGTTTTAATGATTCGGTTAAATGGATAACTCAAGATAGATAAATGGAGTATTCTTTTTCCTCCCGGTAGATATAAACTATTAAATCTATCTAAAATTTGAAGTTTCAATGGAGACAAAGGATACATCAAGAAAAGCCTTAAAGAAGAGGGAAAAGATTGTATTTGTACGAATGAATCTCAGATCGCTCTCTAACAATCTACTGAGCTTGTAAATAAATAGGGCCCTAAAAGCCTTAACTTGAATGTCGTGTTTTAAAGCCGTGAGGTTGGCCATAAGTGGGGACAATGCGGACAATATCGTTCAAGCTATTTATAATAGTATTGACAATAATAACACGAAATTCAGCTCCCTTTCTGAAACATCGGCAACAACCTCCCAATATTCTTCAAATTAATCTTCAATACTTGATTTAATTCCAATTTAACAACCTGGTACTTATAGAGACTCCATGGGCTTGGAAAGTGTTGGACTCAATAGGTGAGTGAGCATACAAGCGGGGTTGAGCCTATCTAACACAAAACCAATTGGTTTGTGTTAAGGTCCAATCTACTCCACTTATTTATCACTCACCATTCCCTTATATTTCCAATGTACGATAACCAACCTCACATCTCTAACACTCCCCCCTCAAGTGCTACTGGGCCTGGACTAGTTGCCACTTGCCAACATTCATTGGCCTATCATCTCTGAGGCTCAAGGTCAATACCAGGTCTAGCCTTTCTCCGCTAGCCCAAACTCTACCAGGACTTTAAACATAAACCAAGGATCATCCTAGCTATCAGGCCTTCTATTGCTCTGATACCATTTAGAGAATCTATGGGCCTTGAAAGTGTTTGGCTTGATAAGTTGAGTGAGCATACAAGTGGGGTTGAGCCCATCTAACACAAAACCAATTGGCTTGTGTTGGAGATGTGAGGTTGGTTACCCCACATTTGAAATATAAGGGAACGGTGAGTGATATATAAGTGGAGTAGATTAGGTCTTAACACAAGATAATTAGTTTTGTGTTAGATGGGCCCAACCCCACTTGTATGCTCACTCACCTATCGAGCCCAACACTCTCTAGGCCCATGGATTCTCTACAGTACTTACCATTACTATAGTATTATGATTATTATCAAGTTTAATCTAATAAGAAACTATGCAAAAACCAGTAGAAAAACCAAGAAACCCCACAATCGCCCTGAAAAACCTACATGAAAGTCAACATAAACCCAATAGGAAAACAATCAATCAATACTAAATCCACGAAATAAAACACGAAAGGATTTGCAAATCAGTTAGAAGTCAGTATCACATATCACTGATCAAACAGTAAAAGGCGGCAAAAAAACATGGCAGCGGACAAAAATGAATATGAAAATAAAACAAACAAACAAGTAAAAGGAATTATAAGAGTGTGGGAAATAGACAGTAAGAACCTGATATAGTATACCCTCAGATTCAGCCTATAAACACCCTAGAATTCTAGTTTTTGCCAAGCTCAGCTTATGAACTCTTCTCTTTGAAGGTTAAGGACAAAACCTTCATATTTGCCTCGTAATCCTTTTCATTTGCCATCTCAGATTAGCAAGTCTATTTAATGTAGTTTAATATGATAGCTTTATAAGTTTCTGAATATTAGTAGCAATAAAATTAACACTGCTACCTTTTTTATCACGAGCACTTTCCCACAAGTTTATTCATCTATAGGATTATAGAGACGAATTATTACATATCATAAATTATGACTCAGATATTGGTCTTTTGCTATGGATCTCAAACTACTGTACATAACCGAACAAGCTAGAGTGATTTCCAACATTGCCCTAACAAGGTCAGCCTGGCTTGCCATAGATTTTTCCTTCACTTAATCTAAAAATTTTGCGGCGTTATCCCTCATCCTTTTCTAGCTACTATTGTATAATATGAACATAAATTAAAGTAAAAAGCAATATTGTAGATATAGTACCCTAGCAAGCACAAGCATATGGCACTTATGAAGCATACTTTTATCATTGATATGGATACCTACTTATAGGCTTACAAGGATATGCATCACATAAATTCAAAAAATAAATAATTCTAATTCTAAATCTAATTTTATCAAGTTAAATCTAATTTAAATCAAATCATAACAAATATAATTCCTAATATCTCTACAACTTTGAAGTCAATCTTCAACACTCCTCCATGGCTTGAAAGTTACAGAATTCTATTTAAAAACTGGATTTATGGATATTGGCATGGGTCATGAATATGGTTATAAGTCATGAATATTGGTCATTGGCATGTTTTTTGGTCATGGGGTTATGGGTCATGGGTCATGGTTATGGCATTGGTCATTGATCATGGGCTTTGGACATTGGTAATTGGTTATAGTTATGTGGCTTGAGCTTCAAACGAAAAGCTCATCCTCTTATTGTATCATCATACTCTTATTGCATCATCATGGCATACTTCTGTTGGTGTTGTAATTTCTTCAGGTAAAGTAAACAGGCGCTGTAAGAAGTTAGCTCTGAAACCACTATTATATAATATGAACATAAATTATAATAAAGCAATACTGCTGATGCAGTACCCTGGCAGGCACAAGAATATAGCACTTACGAAGCGCACTTTTATCATTGATATGGATACCTATTTATAGGCTTACAAGGATATGCATCTCATAAATTTAAAAAATAAATAATTCAAATTCTAAATCTAATTTTATCAAGTTAAATCTAATTCAAATCAAATCCTAACAAATATAATTCCCAATATCTCTACAACTTTAAAGTCAATCTTCAACAGCTAGTGCGTCAATAAATTACAAAAGATTCTTTCTCTTCCTTTACAATGTTGGGAGGGTTACCGATATCTGATTCTTTAAGTACTCTGTATTTCATATACAATTCGTCATAGTGTCCATACTAGCGCTCTATCTCCTTCCATAAGAGATCACATTTTTCTCTCATCTTCATCACTTCATCATGATTATGCGCAATGGTCGCAGTTCTTAAAATCTCATCCGAAAGATTTTCCAATTCATAAATCCAAGCGAAAAGAAAATCATGAATTGATGGATTAGGAGAAGAAACTTTTTCTTTCAAAATGCCATTAATGGGGATGAGATTTAGCTTTGACCAATTGTTAAGGACCCTTACACAATCCTTCTGATATTTTATAGGTCTACTGAATTGTGCGTGCCAGATATCCCAACTCCACATAGCTGAATAGTATGATCGCAATGACATTTACTAGCTCCTCTCACAACTTGAGAATCATGTAATGATTTAAGGGCACATACTATCTTTGACTGAAGATAATGCATGCTTTCCCACATCTTTGCCATCCTGCAATTCACAACAATGATTTTTCACTTCTAACAAACTTGATTTCTGTTATTAACTAAAGATTCATCTTATTTTTTATATATTATCTCTAGCATTAGTAAAAAGAAACAACACATTACCCAAGTACATGGGAAGTGTATTAGCAAAACCAATACTGCGCTAACATTAAAAAACTTGAAAAAGTGTAATGTCTTAGAATATCCAAGCTAATTGATTAGCAGACATGACAAGCATTCTGATAGGAGCACCAAATGTCGGGTACATTAGGAGGAAGAAAAAGGGCAGTAATCCTGTTAAGTATGAGAGGAAGAAAGAATGGAAATAGATTCTCAATCAAGTTAGTTTTCAGTAATTTGGGTTATTATATTACAGTTTTGTCAACAGACTGAGCAAGTTGGAGGATAACAATGTTTGAATCCCACTAAATACACTTGTTGGAGAGGTGAGCAGCCTTAACTATGACTAAACCCCAAACAAGATTATCTCAATGAATATACTTGTAAATATTACCAAAACAAAATATTACAGCATCTATTATATTGTAGAAGAAGCAATATTAATCAGAGTGGGTTAATCTTTACTAAACTAAGGTTGAATAGCCAATCAATTAGCCGTTGAATAGCCAATCAATTAGCCAAAAGGGTATGCTCTTTGAGAATTTGGTGGACATTTATCTAACATGGTTAGGAATTTGTTATTTGGCCTATGTTCTCTTGGACACAAAATCAGTTCAGGTCAACTCTACATAGTTATAAATTTACACACAAATAAGTTCAGTTCTGTTCAGCTCACAAATGTTTTAGAAAACAGGACCTTATACTCCAATGCATGGATTTCCAAGGCAATCTATGAAAATCAGATTATATTTCTCATCTTTATTTTCTCTCTATTCCCCTTCTTCATTCTCTATGCTGAGTCCTCTAAATTCTGATTCTCACCTAATTTCTTCTCCCCTACCTCTTATTTATTCTATATTTGCAAATATAAATCTAAGATCAAGCTAGTAAAGGTTTTAACACCAAAGTTCACCTATAACGAATGCCATAAAAAGAGGATAGAGCAGAAATTAGTACAGTCTAGCCAATATATATGCATAAGAATTTTGTATAACTCTAATATAAGCCAAATATGCATGTCATGATCCACCAAATGTCATCAAAATGTTTGCCTTTATCTATAATGATCCGTGCTGGTTTAATAACTTCTTGTTTTGGATGAGGATGGATTTGAATACAACTTAGTAACTTACCCATCAACAAGCTGGACGAGTTTCGGATATAATTATTCATCACGTAAGCGCGGTTTATCTCTGCCACATTTGAACCCATTAATTGCATCTCTACAATGTATCTTGTTTGCAAATGGCTCACAGCAGCTTTTAGTTCCTCCGGTAATTTATCACTAGTACAAAAAGGGCCAATAAGGTCGCTCTTTCCAGTCGGTTTATGAAAAAATCGATTGGAAAAGTGTTTTAAAAAATGCAGAGGAGCCATTATGGACGGTTAAAAGTTAATAATCGTCCGTATTTTTCGGTGGTAAATGTAAATAGAACAATACGGACGGTTGTTGACTTTAACCGTCCAAATTGTGCAACTTATTTCGGACGGTTAAAAGTAAATAACCGTCCATATTGTGGTGCGGTAGCAAAATTAGCAATTTGGACTGTTATTTACTTTTAACCGTCTGAATTGTTGTGGAGTAAATACTTATTTCGAATGGTTAAAAGGAAATAACCATCCGAATTAAGTTAACTTTTACTTTACCATTCTCACTCACCCCCGCGCCACTCCAAATCTCAAAACCCCGTGCCTGAAACCTCCCGTTGGGTTGCTCCCCCGCCATCTCTGTCACCCTCATTTCACCGTCTCCTGCCGCCGTCTCGCTCACCCTCCATCATCTCAAACTTGTAAGACCCCCGCGCCTCAAAACCTATCCTCGGATTGCTCCGCCGCCATCTCCCGCCGCCTCTCCTTTTCGCTGCTGTCTCATCGACCCAAACCCCCCTCAAAATCCGTTTAATTAGAGGTTAGTGTTTCAGATTTAAACTTCCTTTCTCAGATTTGGGATCCAGACCTTTATTGTTTGACAGACTTTTCAGCTCTTATATTATACTATAATTTGCATACATACTTAAATATTCCATATAATTATGTTGGACGTTATTGCTTATCTGATACATAATTTTGCTGTCCCTTCCTTTGTACATGAGAATGCCGTTACTGGTACTGTCATATTGAATCCAAGAAAACCAGTGTTATACATAGATCTATCTATATCTATATTATCTTATTGGTGTTGTATCTGCTTGCTTAGTGCTTTAATGGTTTCATAGTTTATGATGGCAACCGTATAATTACCGGTGAAAGTTATATATATTGCCCACTGTAGTACTGCCTCTGCCCGGGCCTTAATTTCTTGAACCAGTCTATGTACTTAGTTTTGGCTTTAGCTAACCTTTGTACTTGAAGTTTTCAATTAATCTAACCCCTGATTATTCAGAATCATCCACATCAGATGTTATTCTCTCTTAGTTATACTGAACCGATTTATAGATTTATTATTTCGAGAATAGATAATTTTAAAAGTAGAAGTATATATGGGCCACAAAGAATAAAAGTATATAGTGCTTATTGAAGAAATTTAAGTAGAGTGCTTAAGTATAGCCATGTTCTATCTAAGCACAATGGATCATTAGGTAAATTATGCCTTGTCCAACTTGGATATTCTTCCTATCCTGAATGGTATGACTGAGATCTATTATTGCTGATAGGGTTTTTCTTATCAACAAGAAATAACTATGTTGGTATGGGTACCGTCTTATTTGTGTTGTCTTATTTGTGTTTTCTCATGGTTGGAGAAAGATGGGTTGTAACTACAATGTTCATATATTGACTCCACCAACTGTTTCAGTTATTTCTTAGATTCATACAATATTATTTTCATCAAATAATTTTATACATATTATCAACTATAAGTTCAAAATTGATACTTATAAAACATATAATTTGATGCCATCTTTGTAATTAATTAGTCCATGTAGAATGCACATTATCTACTGCATCATTAGCTTTGTTGTTGCCCCATTGACTTTGAAAAGGTCGTTGTAGGCTCCACTAGCTTTATTATTATAACTTTATTATACCTTGCTTAACCTGTATAACTATAGTTTAATTAGATGTGCTTCTCTTAGATATATTATCTAGATAATGGACCGGAGTTGGATGTATATGAAACGACCTTCCATTAAGTAATTGTAAGGTGTTAATGAGTTCGTTGCCGCTGTCGTTGCACACAAGTCAAAAACTGGGCTTGGTATTCGGTGTCCTTGTTACGATTGCTATAACACAAGGATTTTAGATAGTGTAGATTTATTAAAAAATCACTTAATTCGTCGGGGATTCACGGAAAATTATACAAGGTGGACCTGGCATGGTGAAGTGTCAGATATTGCAGAGAGATCAACTACTCTAGTTACTGAGATAGTAGTTGATTCATTTTTTGGAGATGAAGATGTGGGAGATGAAGAAGATAGAATTGATGAAATGTTGCATGATGTAGAAGACAACTTCACAGAGAATCCCAACATGTTTGAAAGTATTCTCACAGCTTCAAAGACGGAGCTATTTCTGGGTTCTGTTAAATACACAACACTATCGGTCGTCCTCATATTATTCAATTTGAAGACAAGGCACAATGTGACTGATGAATATTACAAGGATTTGTTGGAAGTGCTAGCATACATGTTTCCTGATGGGAACACACTCCCGAACAACTTGTACAAGGCAAAGAAACTCATGTACCCTATAGGCTTGGAGTACGAGAGGATTCATGCATGTGTAGAAGATTGTATCTTGTTTTAAAATGAGTATGTGAATCTAGAAGCTTGTCCGAGGTGTGGTTCTAGTCGGTACAAGAAAAAAGATTCAAGTACGAAAAAGAAACGTGCACCAGCAAAGGTATTGTGGTACCTTCTAATTATACCTCGATTTAAATGTCTTTTCTTAGATGAAAGAACTACACAGCTCTTGAGATGGCATTACGATGCTAAGAAGGACGATATCCTCATGAGGCATCCTGCTGATTCTCCCTAATGGAGAAGAATCAATGATAGGTTCCCAGAATTTGGTAGTGATTCCTGAAACTTACGTCTTGGTCTATATACGGATGGGATGAATCCATTTGGAACTTTAAGTTCCCAATTCAGCACCTGGCCTATTATTCTAACTATATATAATTTGCCCCCATGGTTGTGTATGAAACGCAAGTACCTTATGTTATCACTTCTCATCTCTGGGCCAAAACAACCCGATAATGACGTTGATGTATATCTCGCTCCTTTAATTGAAGATTTGAAGTTGCTTTGGAAAAAGGCATGACGGTGTTCGATGCATGTAGTAGATCTTATTTTACCCTTCGTGCTATGGTCTTCTGTACTATAAATGACTTTCCAGCTTATGGAAATTTGTCTGGCTAAGCAGTGAAGGGGGGAAAAGCATGTCCAATTTGTGACGATGATACGGAATCGATTCATCTAGAAAACTGCAAGAAACATATATATATGAATCATCGAAGGTTTCTCCCTACGACTCATCCTTTACGAAAGAAAAGGAAAGCTTTTAATGAAGAGATGGAGTCGAGTAAGGTGCGAGTGCCTTTGACAGGAATACAAGTTTATGAGAGGGTCAAAGACATTACAACAGAGTATGGTAAAACCTTGTACGGGTAAGACTGAAGACAGATATAAAGTCTCTCAAAAGTTCATCCATACATTGAAGAACATATTTCAATTCTAAGAGATGAAAATCCTGAAAAAAATGAAGTTGAGTTGACTCATATGCATGACCAATCATTCTTATCATGGTTCAAGGAACGAGTGATATTTGAACTAAGAAGTAATCCTGAATTATCCCTGACATTGAGATGGCTAGCATATGGATGTAATTGTGTTGTCCAAACTTATGAAGGGTATGACATCAATGGTTTTCCTTTTACACGAGGTGATAAGATGAAAAATCCACAATGCAGAACATCGTGGTTTCAGTTATTGCATTGTCATCGGAATATATAAGTAAAAAGAAGAAAACATTGGTCAAAAAGAGGAGGATGTTTTATGGATTCGTTGATAATATATTGGAGTTGCATTATACGAAAAAAATGAAGATTGCTTTGTTCCAATGCCAATGGGTTGATAGTCTTCACGGCATCATGAACGATGAACATGATTTCTTAAGACTAGTCAACTTAAACAAACTTGGCCATCAAGAAGATCCATTCATTTTGGCTTCTCAAGCAAAACAAGTTTTTTACATGTCTGATCCTGCAGATAAGAGGTTCTCAATCAGTTTTGAAGGAAAGAGACGCATACTAGGCATTGATGACGTGGTTGATGAACAAGAGTATAACTAGTAATTTTATGAAATGCCTTCCTGTTTGTTCGATGCACCTGTAATTGACACGGTACTAGATCCTACTGCAACATCAACTCAACAAGATCATAATGAAGGCTATTATGTCTAATTAATATGGTATGTGTATATGTATGTATTTTTCATCTACTTTTTTATTTGTTTCATTGTCTAATTAATGTGGTATGTATATGTGTACATATTTATCGTTTACTTTTTTATTTGTTTGATTGTCTAATTAATGTGGTATGTGTATGTGTATATATTTATCGTTTACTTTTTTATTTGTATGATTATCTAATTAATATGGTATGAGTATGTGTATATATTTGTCATTTACTTTTTTATTTATTTAATTGTCTAATTAATGTGGTATGTGTATGTGTATATATTTGTCGTTTACTTTTTTATTTGTTTGATTGTCTAATTAATGTGGTATGTGTATGTGTATATATTTATCGTTTACTTTTTTATTTGTTTGATTGTCTAATTAATGTGGAATGCCTGCAGGTACATCATGGAAACATCAACATCTCAAAATAGCAAAAGATCAAGAGGCCCATCAAAGGGAATGAACCCTAAATTCAATGGCCAAAGATATATTATATGGGATGATCTTGGCAACCCAGGTGGTAAATGGGTCGATGATTTTACGAAACACATCGGACAACTTGGAAGATATAGGGTTTCCGTTACTTACAGGACATGGTTTGAGGTTCCTCGTTCCCTTAAAGATTTGCTATGGCAAGATATGAAGGTAAATAATTAAAATAAGTTATATAAAATTTCATATTCAAATGAGATGATCATTAAAAATATATAAACTTGACTTATGTTTATTTTTTTATGTGATAGGAACAATTCTGACTTGAAAATGATAGGAGATCTTTTGTTTTGCTAAAGATTGATAAAGTATGGCGTCGACAAAAATCAGAATAGAATAGAGAGTTCATTGTAAATGGAAATCCTAAGGGCAAGCCATTACCATGTGAAACGGGCAGATGTACAAAGGTGGAGTGGGATACGTTTGTAAAACATCAAACTAGCGAAGAGCAACTGGTAAATTAAATATTAATACTTACAACTAGACACTTTAAATTGTGTTGTACTAACATTTGACAATGTTATATACACATGTAGGAGAAAAACAGGAATGCGGCGAAGAGCAAGAAACAAGATACGGGTGTTCCTCATACCATGGGCTCTCGGTCATATGGAAAAAATCAAGTATTATGGGGGAATCGAGGTGATTATATGAAGTTAATTGGCATAGATCATACTACTACTACTCCTCATAAGCAAAGTTCTGCAAACTACGCGCTTGGAAGAACAACAACCGATGGAGAGGGAAATAGGGTGATTCCAGATGAAGCAACAAGAATCGTGCATAGTGCAATTGTGAGTTAATAATAATAGTGTTTCTCATTATCACATTTATCTTTTGTGGGTTCAAGTGTTTTTATTCTTCGATATATATATGCGAATTTGTAGATGGATTTACAAGAGAAGGCTAAGCGTGGTGAGTTCACCCCAACTGGGACTAACTCTTTCCTCAGTGAAGTGCTTCAAAAAAAAAGAACATCAGGCCGTACACGTGGAATGAGTTCTCAAATTGGCTATTCTAAAGTGTATGGACGCTCAATAGAGTATCAAAATAGATATGTACCAGATATAGCTAAAATTGAAGAGATAATCGAGCGACCTGTGAAAGAGGGTGTGAAAGCTGAAGTTCAGGGAGTTCATAAGGTATACAATAAACTGAAATTATTTACAGGTGTTTGTGTAATTCTTTTATTAACATTGACTGACATGATGATTTATTGACATTTCTTGTAGGAACTTAGAGCGTTGAAAGAGAGTATGGGTATTCTAAGTTCGTCGAATTCCAATAATGTTGATGTCTCCACTGCTTCAAAAGTGGATAGTGAATCAAGAAGCGTGGATCATCTTGCTGACCTAAAGGTAAATAATTATGTCCATATTACAACAATTATCAACCATTGTCATCTATGTGGTTTAAATATTGAACAATTACTGTAAAAATAATTTTGTAATTTCATAGGGACCCATCAAATGCAACTTACTCTTAAGTATTAACGGAAATACGGTGAAAGTTGCGGATGGGGTTATCTATCCTAACAGGCATGTTATACACGGAACTTCCATTCCAATAGAAAATGTGAGCATTTGCATAGACTCAGTTGAGAAGATGTACACCAAGTAGAACCTTCCTTTTCCAACTGATGATTTTGATACTATCGGGAGAGCGGCAGCTTCTTTTATGCAATGGCCAAGGAATCTTGTAATACTTAAAGAGGTGAGTGACTCAAACTATATATACGCATATGTCTTATTTAGCATTCTCAGTATGTGATTAATTATAGTAAAATATCTATGCAGGGTGGGAAGACAATTTTTTCCTTTAACAATTCTGCCATTGAAATCCCAAAAAATCCAAATCCCAGAAATCCAATTCCCAAAAAAACAAATTCCCAAACTCCAATTCCCCAAAAAGCAAATCCATAAAATCCAAAATCCAAAATTCCAAATTCAAAAAAACCATCTGCCAAGCAACCCATTCCCGAAAATCCAAGTGCCAATAAACCCAATATCGAAAATGCAATGCAATTGAGTTTTAGATGTGGATTATTGCGCGATGCGATGCAGTCGAATAATGATTTCGAACAAATTATCATTCCAGATACCAATAAAGCTTTAATCCATGCTAGCAACACCGATGGAGGTGTTTCAAGTTTCCCATCTGCTATAAAGGAGTTGCTTGATGGAGAAAAGATCGAATCATACATCCTTGAGATCTATTTGCTGTAAGTTATATACTCGGGTTGTTGTACTTAGTTTAATGTGTTTAAATATGGTTGATATATCTTTCTTTGCCATTTTGATTGACTATAATTTACTTTAAGTGGTTTATTGTATATTTTTACAGTGCACTGATATACGGTTGTAAGGAAGCGAACAATTTTGGATTTGTGAATCCAACTTTGGTATCTCAAGCAATATGGCAAGCAAAAGCAAAGATGATTCCTCATTATACCTAACTCATACTATATCAGAGAATAGATC
This sequence comes from Euphorbia pulcherrima, assembly GCA_947683365.1. Taxonomy (NCBI): domain Eukaryota; kingdom Viridiplantae; phylum Streptophyta; class Magnoliopsida; order Malpighiales; family Euphorbiaceae; genus Euphorbia; species Euphorbia pulcherrima. The sequence goes on from CANTUS010000016.1 coordinate 16,674,344, forward strand.
GAAGAGATTCATTTTCTTGCCCTATAATGGAAGGTACTGGTTCCTTTTCACTTGTGTTATCATTGGTACACTAAGTTATAAACTCTAACGATTTGTAACATAATAATCCTACAGTGATCATTGGACTCTTTTGGTCATTTGTGTAAGAAAGAGAGAGGTGTACATATATGATCCTCTTTAGCGCTTGAAACTAGACCGAGATCTTCTTATTAAGCCATATTTGGATAAGTTACGTTTTTTTACTTTCATCATACAATTTGTTTTTTACACTTTGATCTATCCTAATATTAAAAGTAATGATTTATTTGTATATCTAGAGCATTGTTGTCGTGCTGAGTGGATGAGGAAAGTTCGAAGCTAATGAGTGCCAGAGCAATAACCTTTAACTATATCCAGGGACTGGTAAGATTGCTATCCACTTTCTTGTTAAGGTAGACATTGCAATATTGCACTTGTCACTTTGTTTAATACAATTGGTATTTGTAGTGTGCAAAGCAATCCGGCTTAGTTGAGTGTGGGTATTATATTATGTGGTTCGTGTATGATATACTTCTGAATCACTGTGATGCAGAATCTTTGCCGGAGGTATACTTAAATTATATATAGTTTATTTAGAATTGAACTTTTATTTTGGCATATACGTATTTTTCGAATGAAAATTTTGGCATATACGTGACTTTTGATTTTATAATGCATATAGGAAAACGAATATGTGATATTACATTAACAATTATTACCATATTTTTGCAGTCTTATGCAAGAAGCATTACGTACACACAATACGAGATAGATGAAGTGTCGGACATTTTTGCTTCTCATATGTTGGCAAGTCTATTAAACTCTAAGTGTAGTTAGTTGGAGTACTATTTTGTTTATTACCTAGCTTCTTAAGGTTTTAAATTTCTTATAGGTAGCTAATAGGCTTGGAAATCGATAGTATTTTGGCATATCGTACATAGGTAGCTACGCTTTTGAAGTGTTCTCTTTGGAGAGATCGATATTGTTTTTGGAGAAATATAAAGTTGAGTTTGGAATATAATCGATTATTGTTTTTTTATATTGGTTCTGCTATTTAGTTTTGGGTTTACAGGAAATCAATTGTATTATATTAGGTTTGCAGGAACTGCTGCTACTGGTTCAGTGAATATGCAGAATTGGAAAACATTGCGGAAAAAAATTCTTGTTATTTCGGATGGTTGTTTTCAAGAACCGTCCGAATTAGGTTGTCTCTCGCCAAAAAAAGTCATGTTATTTCGGACGGTTGTTTACAAGAACCGTCCGAAATAGGTTGTGTATCGCCAAAAAAAGTCATGTTATTTCGGACGGTTGTTTACAAGAACCGTCCAAAATAGTTAATGTTTAGGGGCCATTTTGTCGGTGTATTGCGGACGGTTCTTCTTAAAAAACCGTCCGCAATGATCCTTATTACGGACGGTTCAAAACTGTCCGCAATAAGCCCGATCATTCGCGTCGCGACCTTTACGGACGGTTTGAAACCGTCCGGATAAGCCTAAAATGACCGTCCACAATGACCTTTTTTGTACTAGTGTATGATTATTGTCCCGCTTCTTCTGCTTATTTAGCAAGGTTGCCATCTTTTGATACTCCTATTTCAATATTTCACTTGCCTATCCAGAAGCACAAAAAACCTATACAAGAAAGTAAAAATAGAAGTTTAAAAGGAATAAGGCAAACAGAATGGAGCGAATTATTTCAAAAAAACTGAAACTTAACTATTTGAAGTCTCCTTAGGTAAGCAAAATTTAAAGAAAACAGATGCCTGAGGTGATTATGCTCAATCAAAAGCATATATACTTTCCAGAGGGACAAGAGAAGCATCAAATATACACTTGGCAACTACACTAAGAAACGATGTAACCATAAAGCAAGCAAAATTGTCATAAATTGAAATTCCAAGACAATGAAAAAGTTGAGGTTCACTCTAATTCTCGCTCGGATTACCGAAGCCAACTTTTATTTAACCTTTCATATATTAAAAAGGACTTTAAAGCTCAACCAAACTTTAAGTCCTCTGCTTTTTTTATCATGGCTGAGACATACAGCCACTGAAAAGCTGCTTTTGTGCGCTAGTTTGAATACATTTAACTAGAGAATCGGTTCATTTTATGGTGCCACGTCACTAAAAGAGTGTTTAAATGGCAAAGTTCATCAATATAATCACCTTCTCTCTAAATTATGAAATAATATTCACAAATCAATAGGAATGCAAACTTATTTACAATCTTGTATATCAGAGAAAACCATCTTTTATCAATTTTGCAACTCCTTATTCGAGATACTGTTGGATTGGGATGGCATATTTATATTTAAAATCGTGTTAGATTTGCTTCTAAGTGTGGGAATGTGAAGGCTTGATGTTATAGTACCACATGCTTTTGTATGGTCCATTAGTCATTTTGTTAATTATATTGATGTAACTATACAATGATTCATGTTTGTGTATTGTCCATTATTTGGGTAGCATCGATAATATGATGCAAAAACTTTTCGTACTATTACTATTCGCTATATTTGATCAAAACCACTTTGGAAAAACCAGACATGATAATATTGTGTTATAATTTTATGTTGTTAGTTCAAGTATTATTGTCTTTGTAAATTACTTTTTTTCCTTGAATTTACAGCATCATCATCCCCATGTGGTGGCCATTAGACATTTTTGCTATATGATTAGTTTTCTTAAGCGCAGCATGATTGGTTTTTGTAACCGCACAAAAAAAGAATGCTGTAAAGAGACTATATACGCAATATCATATAGATTCTAACTCCCACATCGAGTTACAGAAACAGGTAGTATTATATACACAGTATAAAACGAGAGTCTAAGCAGCTGAAAAAATTATCTGTGCGCTTGGGGCAATGACGCAGCTAGTGAGGTACTAACTGAGGCGCGTCAATTGCTGGTTGAAAACTATTTCCAAACCCCTTCCCCGTCTTGGGCTTGCCCTAGGACTCGGAGAATTTCTGGAAGGGCTCCCTTTGGGGTAAAGCCCTACAACTCTCAGTTAATATTTCATATGTGGCAGTTTTGCTGTGTAAAAATTACATTTTCCAGATTTTGCAATGTAGTTGTTATTATGTTTGTCATTGAGAATTCTGATAATTGGGTAATAGTCTCTATATCTGCAATAACTTATCAAGGACAATATGGCTGCACTTTCTCTGCTTCACACAAACAATGGGCAAAATAGGTAGTGAAACCAGTACTCTTTGGTAAGATTGTCCCATTTATATTTAATAATTTGTGCTCTTGTGTTGTGAAACAAATTGATTTGATTGAGTACTTAACTTCTACACGGAAGAAGCGCAAAATTGTATGCTAAATATTGTTAGAAATGTGTCACCTTACACTAAGATAGATAGTCTATAGTGATTCACTGAAACGGCAGTTGGAAGAATTGCAGAAGATGTTCAGACAAGACAGGGAGAAATCCTTGGCAAGAGTTAGGTGCCAGTTGCTTGATCTTTTTCGAGCAATGTTTGAAATTGCTAGAGCTTGTTCAGTTATGTATAGTAATTTGAGGTTTATACTATTATTCATAATAGATATGGAAGAATAAAGTTTGGGAAAACTATATTGTTACTTATCATGTTTTAATTACACCAATGTGTTCCTAAACGAGCCCAATATTAGAGGTTTTGAGTTTGGGTTGGTAAAAAGAATCAAACAAACTATTCAAATACCTCTCAAATAAGATATATCCAAATCTATAGAGCTTCAAATACCTCTCAAAAGAAATACCCAAATCTATAACCTTGCTGCAGGAAATCTGTAATCCTTTCAAGTTTGTAAAAACTAAAGAATCGAATGAAGTATTCAATTCTAGATGGAATTTTCATTAGATCAAAGTTAAAATAACAGCTTAACTTAGTTACGTGAACTCCTATATTTTTAACAAGCCAATATTGCCTTTTTCTAGACCTTTATCCATATTTGATACAGAATATGCCAATATAAACTGCTGAACATTAGTTTCTGTTACTAATTTCCAATTCACTGCACTTACAAACTGCTAAATGTATAGTTATTTGGATAGTGATGTAGCATTTACACAGATCTTAAATTATGAGCTTATTATATATTACTAGTTTGAACCAAAGTGAACTAGCAATGGTACCGGATACCCTTTTAATTACTATTTATTAACCTCACTAGCAGCTATCATATGTAATTTCTGATTAATTACTTGTTGCATAGGAGTCACTTGGTATGTTATTTTTCAAACTCATTTCACCAACTGATGACAAATAGTGTAATCAGATTTTTTTGAAGGATTTCTTGGTTATTTGATTGATATAAAACTAATTAACCAATTTGGTCTGGTTTCACTATTTGAAATAAGTAGCTCACAATCCTAACAACACATTAGCATTGTTGTTATGGATTCGTTTCTTTCTTATTTTTTGTATAGAATGTAATCTGTGGTATGTATTTATGAGAACAAGCAAAGCTATATACTATTCAATTTTACTGCTATACTGTAGTAAGTATCCGGAGAACATGATGTGGGAGCCAAAAATGAGTTCCCTCTCATCCAATGCTCAAATTCTGAAACATTAAATATCCCACACAGCCTGTTTTATGAACTGGCGTGGTGAGCACAAGTATAAAGTATGAGAGAATAAGCCTTTGAAACATACTTACTTGGACGGGGTCAATGGGCGATCAAAAAGGCCCATGGCCTAGGGTTGTGGCATCCATTGCACTTGGGAGGGGTGCATTCTTAAGGTCTCCTCAAGTAGGAGAGCCTACGTCATAATTTGTTGCTGTGGGGGCCTGCGTTCGTGCAGTCCCTGCCCTACTCCAGTTTGAATTTTTCATCTGCTATATAATGCTTAAGGCAGATTTATTTTCTTATTAAGGCTAAAATTTGGTCGGCTTGATTGTTACCCTCTTGGTTTAATTCATCACGGTTTTACTGCTTAGGTTGGTACTTTTTTGCTAATTGCAGCCCTGATGGCTAATAACTAAGTGAACGTTGCAGAGATGTCTCTATGTTGTTCGACTTCAAGGAGTTTCGGTTTCATCATACTAGTGCTTTTTGGAACCAATGCATACCATGGACATGTCATGCTTGTCAGCATATTGGATAACCTAAAAGTCTTTAACAAAGTCATTCTGTAGCTTTATTTTATTAGTTCAATTCAATGATTCAGGCTTGTTGTACTTAACAAACTTGTAATCTGTATGATTATACATCGGCTAAAGCTAAGAAAAGATGGAACTTCTCATATTTCAGCTAACTTTCTGTTTTGTGAAGTGAAACACAGTTAAACGATAGCTTTGCTTCTCAATCAAGAAGTATTTTCCCTGTAAAGATATCTTGTGGACTATTTTAATGTGATTTTCGGTTTTTGTTTTCCCTTCAAATCAGTCAATCTTATCATATTTTTGATTCATTTCAATTAGGTTAAAAGTCTTTAGTGTTGCAACCTCAGAATTCGTTCCTTCGATTAGTTATTGCAGCCAGAGGCACATAGATGCCTCATGTGTAACCTCAGCCAATAATTTTGTACGGTATCATACGTACAAGTTAATTCACTGACTCATTTTTGTATTTCCCAAAATTTCCCACTATGAGAGTCACTGTATTTATATATATAATTGTAAACCAAACAATATACTGACTTTTTTCAATCTTTTCCTCTGAAGAGGAAACGTGAAATTTATAATGTTTAATCTGGATACTTAAATTGTCTTGGTTTCATCTTGGAGCACATAAGCAAGTTTAAATTAGACAAGGGATAGCTTGTAAATCAATTCCGTTTGCTGAATAATATTCTCCAATTGAGTTGCCACTGCTCCAAATTCAATTTTGTTCAAAAATTATTCACTGAATAGATTTTATATGATTGCCTACATGAAAACGGATTCAGAAGCATGTTTATCTAAAATGATTTCATTATAAATTCGAAAATATATGTTAAGCATAATCTAATATCAAAGTACAGGGCAAAATAATCACACTCAGATCAAAATAAAACACAATGTTCAATGTTAAACATCAAGGATACCCCTGATGTTTAATGACCATATTCAGTGTTCAATCTCAATAACACCATGCCGTTGGTGCGGACTCGTTTAATAGTCATTGGATTTACAGTAAATCATAGTCTCTAGATATTACGACAGATCTCCAAGTCTTACTGTCAATGTTTCAATTCATAACCCACATTAATCTGCCATAGCCTATTAGGCTATTAGTTTGAGATATTAATTTTCTGGTTCGTTTATATTTGTCCTTTGATATATCAGAAAGGACTTTATGCTCAATTAAACTACCGAGTCTTTTGCTTATTTTTCATGGTTGAAACAAAGAGCCAATACAAAGCTGCTTTTTTATGGGCAAATTTGATTGCAATTAACATCTATAGAGAGTTGGTTCATTTCTTAGGGCTCCAATACAAAAAGAGTGTATAAATGGCTGAGCTCATCCATAATCACTCTCTCCTCCAAATTTGAAATCATCTTCACAGATCAATATGGAAATGCTCACTTTATAATCTTGGGGTATATAAGTGAAAAAAACAGCCGTCTTCTATCACATTTTTCTCAACTCTCTAATTGAGATATTTGATGCATTGGGATGAGATATTTATAAGTAAATTCGTCTTGGATTTGCTTCTGAGTGTTTATTTGTTGACAGAACTGAGGAGAAGAAAATAGAACCGAGAGTTTCAGTGCTTAGACTTGAGTTCATATGCTCGCCTTTCTTTTGTTCAGTAGTTGAACTTTCTTATCCCACACTGCTTATATGAAGAGAGGCAAAGGAAGCACCTAATATAAATAAGTAAATTAGACAAGTTAATATCCATACCTTTCTCGGCCTTTTGGCTAAGATCAAGTGTAGTATCTGTTCTTATCAGTTTAATATCTGATATGTGTGCCATAGGTTCACACGATATTAAATTAATTTTTTAAGGGGGAGGGGCCATTTTAGTAGCTTGCTGCTGGGCTCCTCAAGTGTCGCCCATGTGTTGCACTACAGCTTGGGCCTGGCGCACCCCACCAAATCTAGTTCAATTTTCGCTGTGATGTTTTAGGATCTACCCTTCGAAAGGAAATGTAAAAGTTCATTCAGTAAAATGTTAGAGAATTGTTCTGAATTGTTAAATTATTTGGTGTGACCCTTGTCATTAAATTATTGATGTAGGGTCCACCTCTTTAATAATTTGATGTAATATGTTTTCTACTTTTCTACCTGTCATTATTATTTTCTGTAAAATGTTTCTTACCTATTTACCATTCTTACCATTGGATTTCTTTATAAATAGGAATTCAATTTCTTCATTTTTATATATCTCAGAAATAAGAAATAAAAGTTTCTCTCAAATTCTCTCTCTGCTTTCTCTCTTTATTGTTTCAATATCCTTGCATATATAGTCGATTTCTAACACGTTATCAGCACGAGCTTGCTCTAATCAACTGAGGATATCACCAAATAAATCCGAAGTAAGGCATAATTATTTTATTTTCTATAAATATATATAATTCTTAATATGTCTAATATCAAAAGTTTAGAATTTACTCCCCTTGATGTATCGGGGAAAAATTATCTTACTTGGGTGCTGGATGCAGAAATACATCTAGAATCGATGGGTCTTAAGAATACTATTATTCAAAATATGAATCACTTCAATCAGAATATTTGACTGTCAAAGATCCTGCAGATCTTTGGAAACAATTAAAGGAGAGGTATGAACACCTAAAGAAAATATCTCTACCAAATGCCCAATATGAATGGATAAACTTAAGGCTACAAGATTTTGAATCTGTCAGTGCATATAATTCTAAACTTTTTCAAATTACATCCACATTAAGATTATGTGGAAAGGAAATAACTGATGAGGATTTACTGGAAAAGACATATTCTACTTTTCATTTGAATAATATGGTTTTACAGGAACAATACAGAGCAAAAGACTATAAGAAATATAGTGAACTAATTACTGCTCTTCTCCTAGCAGAACAGAGAAATCAACTCCTGTTAAAAAACCATGAACTACGACCTACCGGAACAAATCCATTCCCTGAAGCGAATGCGATAATTCATAATAATTTTAATGGACGCGGCCGCAGAAATGGTCGTGGTCGTGGTCAAGGTAGAGGTCGTGGAAAAGGGCGTGGTAGAGGATATAATAATAACAATTTCCACCAGAAGTGGAAATATATAAATAATAATAATAGCAATAATTTCCACCCGAAGTGGAAAAATACAAATAACCACCAGAAGTGGAATAATCAAATTGAAAGATTTGATAAAAGAAAAAACAGTCAAAATGATGAAAATAAATGCCATAGATGCGGTATGACTGGTCATTGGTCAAGAACTTGTAGAACCGCTAAACATTTGGTAAACTTATACCAAGCCTCTCTCAAGAAATATGCGGAACCAGAAACCAATTTTATATTGGATGATAATACCCCAAATAATGAGCCTATTGATATCCCCAATATGGAGATGGATGAGTTTCTGTTACCCAGCACCAGTGGCAAAGAAAAATTTGAATAATTAGTCCATATATTTTGCTTAATTAATATATTGTAACTTTTATGTTATTATTAGTTTGCTTTTGTTATTGCTGCTTAATGTACTTTTTATACAATGTTTATTTATAAATAAATAATAATGCATCTTTCATTTGTTCAATGAAGAAAATGAATTCTTTCCCGGTATTATATGACTTGAAGGAAAATGAAGGAAATTTATGTATTGTAGATAGTGCCAGCACCCATACTATTCTCAAAGAGGCAAGATATTTTAATATTCTTAAAAAGGGTGAAACTGTTGTTACCACAATATCGGGACAAACAAAAATGATTGAAGGCTCCGGAAGAGCTAGTATTATATTACAAAGGGGAACAAAACTTATTATAAATAATGCATTATTTTCCCCGAATTCTCACAGAAATTTATTAAGTTTTAAAGATATTCGCAGAAATGGATATCATATTGAAACTGTGAGCGAAGACAATAAAGAATGTCTTTATGTTACAAAAATAATTTCAAGTAAGAAATGTATACTTGAAAAATTTTATACTCTTTCATGTGGCTTATACTATACATATATTAATATGATTGAGGCCAATTTAACTATAAACCAGAAGTTTATAGATTCAAATACTTATAAAATTTGGCATGATCGACTGGGTCATCCTAGTTCGATAATGATGAGAAAAATTATTGAAAATTCATATGGGCATCCATTGAAGGACCAGAAGTTTCTTCAAAATAATGAATTATTTTGTGCTGCTTGTTCGCAAGGAAAATTAATAATAAAGCCTTCCAGAAGTAAGGTTGCAATCGAATCACCAGCATTTTTAGAGCGCATACAATGTGATATTTGTGGACCAATTCATCCACCATGTGGACCATTTAGATATTTTATGGTTCTAATTGACGCCTCAACTAGGTGGTCACATGTATGCTTATTATCTTCACGAAATATGGCATTTGCAAGGTTAATTGCTCAAATTATAAGGTTACGGGCACAGTTTCCCGATTATCCTATTAAATCAATCCGTCTTGATAATGCTGGGGAATTCACATCCAAATCATTTAATGATTATTGTATGTCGATTGGAATAAAAGTTGAACATCCTGTAGCATATGTTCATACACAAAATGGTCTAGCAGAATCATTTATTAAACGTCTACAATTAATTGCGAGACCGCTAATTTTGCGAACGAATCTCCCTACTACAGTTTGGGGTTATGCAATATTGCATGCAGCATCTCTTATACGTTTAAGGCCAGTAAGTTATCATAATTATTCTCCATTACAATTAACTTCTGGCCATGAGCCTAGTATTTCTCATCTTAGAGTTTTTGGTTGCGCAGTATATGTGCCTATTGCTCCACCACAAAGGACTAAAATGGGTCCTCAAAGGAGATTAGGAATTTATGTTGGCTATGAATCCCCTTCAATAATTAAATATCTTGAGCCATTAACTGGCGATATGTTTACTGCACGATTTGCAGATTGTCATTTTGATGAAAGCACTTTCCCAAAATTAGGGGGAGAGAATAAGAACCCAATTTTGGAAAAGAACATAATATGGAATGCTTCATCACTTTCTCATATGGATCCTAAATCAAATGATTCTGAACTAGAAGTTCAGAGAATAATCCATCTTCAACATTTAGCAAATCGATTGCCTGATGCACTCGCTAATCCTAAAAGAGTAGCAAAATTGCATATACCAGCAGTAAATGCGCCAATTCGTATTGAGATTCCTGAAGAACAACCTACGGATAATATTCTATCACGCCTGAAGCGTGGACGACCAATTGGTTCAAAGAATAAAAATTCTAAAAAGAGGAGAATTATTGATAGTGATGATATTCCCATTGAGGATATAAATATAAATACACTTCCGGAAGAAGTGCAAGCACCTGAAGTGCAAATACCTGAAGCTATTGAAAATGAAGAAATTCAAATAAATTATATCACTAACGAAAGAAGATGGAGTCGCAATAAAATAGTTATAGATCATATTTTTTCATATAATGTTGCGATCAATATTGAAAATGAAAACGTGGAATATGAGCCAACATCTATTGTAGAATGCCAAAGTAGAAATGATTGGCAACAATGGAAAGAAGCAATTCAAGCAGAGCTGAATTCTCTTGAAAAACGTAAAGTATTCGGACCAGTAGTTCGAACACCACAGGACGTAAAACCTGTTGGTAATAAATGGGTTTTTATTAGAAAGAGAAATGAGAAAAATGAAATAATAAGATATAAAGCTAGATTAGTTGCACAAGGTTTTTCTCAAAGACCCGGGATAGACTATGAGGAGACATATTCTCCGGTGGTGGATGCAATAACTTTTAGATATCTTATTAGTTTTACAGTACAAGAAAATTTACAGATGCACTTGATGGATGTTGTCACAGCTTACCTTTATGGTTCGCTTGATAATGATATTTATATGAAAATCCCTGAAGGATTAAAGCTGCCAGAAAAATATGGCAAACGAGAACTTTACTCGGTAAAGTTACAAAGATCCTTATATGGATTAAAACAATCTGGGCGCATGTGGTATAATCGTCTCAGTGAATATTTATTGAAAGAAGGATATAAAAATGATCCAATTTGTCCATGTGTTTTTATAAGAAAATCAGGATCTAATTTTATTATCATCTCAATTTATGTTGATGATTTGAATATTATTGGAACTCCAGAAGAGATTCCAAAAGCAGTTGATTCTTTAAAGAAAGAATTTGAGATGAAAGATCTTGGAAAAACAAAATTGTGTCTTGGTTTACAAATTGAGCACCTTGAAAAAGGAATTTTAGTGCATCAATCAAACTACATAGAAAAGATCCTGAAACGATTTAATATGAACAAAGCACATCCATTGAGTAACCCAATGGTTGTACGATCACTCGATGTGAAAAAGGATATTTTTCATCCTAGAGAAAATAATGAAAAAGTTCTCGGTCCTGAAGTACCGTATCTAAGCGCAATAGGTGCTTTAATGTATCTTGCTAATAACACAAGACCGGATATAGCATTCTCTGTTAATTTATTATCAAGATACAGCGCTGCACCTACAAGACGACTTTAGAATGGAATTAAACATATAATGCGCTATCTTCGAGGAACTATTGATTTAGGCTTATTTTATTCACATGAATCTAAGCTTAAATTAGTTGGATATGCGGATGCGGGTTATTTATCCGACCCACACAAAGCTCGATCTCAGACGGGCTATTTATTCACATATGGAGGAACAGCTATATCTTGGCGATCGACAAAACAAACAATTACAGCTACTTCCTCAAATCATGCAGAGTTAATAGCTATTCACGAGGCAAGTCGTGAATGTGTGTGGTTGAGATCATTAATCAAACATATCCAAGAAGCATGTGAAAAAGTTACGGTCAAGGAAGGTCCGACGACAATATATGAAGATAATGCTGCTTGTATTGCTCAATTGAAGGAAGGTTATATTAAAGGAGACAGAACAAAGCATATTTCACCAAAATTTTTCTTCACTCATGATCTAGAAAAGAATGGTGAAATCAATATTCAACAAATCCGCTCTTGTAATAATTTAGCAGATTTGTTTACCAAGGCTTTACCTTCCTCAACTTTCAAGAAATTAACTTACAGCATTGGAATGCGACGTCTTAAGGATCTCCAGTCAACTCGCGAACAGGGGGAGTAAACACTGTACTCTTTTTCCCTTAGCTAAGGTTTTTATCCCACAGGGTTTTTCCTTAGTAAGGTTTTTAACGAGGCAGTGTTCCATTCGCGACAGATGACACATCAAAAGGGGGAGTGTTAAATTATTTGATGTGACCCTTGTCATTAAATTATTGATGTAGGGTCCACCTCTTTAATAATTTGATGTAATATATTTTCTACTTTTCTACCTGTCATTCTTATTTTCTGTAAAATGTTTCTTACCTATTTACCATTCTTACCATTGGATTTCTTTATAAATAGGAATTCAATTTCTTCATTTTTATATATCTCAGAAATAAGAAATAAAAGTTTCTCTCAAATTCTCTCTCTGCTTTCTCTCTTTATTGTTTCAATATCCTTGCATATATAGTCGATTTCTAACATGAATCACTTTTATTGTTTTGGGAATGTTCATTTTTAAAAAAATGAGTTTTCCATGCGGATGAATTAGATTGATACTAATTTTTATAAATACCTGTTCAAAGTAGCATTTCGAAATACATAAAGAAAACAAATTCATTCCTACCTAATTTCCAAGCTTCACTAATCTACTATACTATATTATCACCCACGAACATTGCTTTTAGCAGCCTTACTCTCCCAAAATGGATGATATTGATTTGTTAGTAATTTGGAATAGTTCTTCAGTGTGAGCAAAATAAAAGTAGTTTATAGGAAAAATTTGCAAGAAAGGGAATCCCACCCCTCTATATAGTCATGATTTTCAACAAGAGATAGTATATGCATGATTTGTTTACCCCTGACATTATAACCATTTATTTTCCTTTCTGTACCTTTATGTTATTAGGTTATTTCAATGATTCAGGCTTGTTGTTCTTGTACTTAAAACACTTTCAATATCTATGAGTCTGTGTTGGCTAAGTTAAAAAGGCTTGTCATATTTCAGTACACTTTCTGCTTTGCGAAGTGATTCTGAATTTTTGAGTTATATTTTTATCGTGGTCCAAAGTGTATATATAATGTTTTTGTGCTTCATGGTTTCATTATACCTATAACAGGAATCTTACATCAATGGGAATTAGTTATCTTGTAGTCTCTGTTGAGGAGATTTTCGGTTTCTGTTTGCCCTTCAAACCAGTCAATCTTATCATATCTTTTGCTGCATTCCGATAAAGTTAATGTCTTTAGTGTTGCAACCTCTGAAATAGATGTGCTCTTCGAAGAAATCTTAATGTCTGGATTAGTTATTGCAGAGGCACGTAGATGCTTCTCGTGCACCTCAGCCAAGAATTATGCATCCCAGGTTATCAAATGTGTTATCTCAAAGGTTAGAGAGCAAAGATATGTTAAGCAAAGAACAGTGCTATATGAAATATTAATGCTGAAACAAAGTGGATATTCTGTAAAGCGACTAGAAAATGCGACTGGCACAACTCGAATGGAACTCATTTTCACAACTGCTGAAAAAATCTCATCAAAGTCGATACCTTTCTTTTGAGTAAAGCCTTTGACAACCAATTCAGTTTTGTATCTCACTAGGTTTCCATCATCTTTCTTCAGCTTGTACACTCATTTGTTCCTGAATGTTCTCTTGCCTTTAGGAAGTTTCACCAGCTCATAAGTGTCATTCTTCTTTAAAGAATTCATCTCCTCCTGCATGGCCTTCATCCAACATTCTTTATCTTTACAAGATTGAACATCTTGGAAGCTTTCAGGCTCCCCCTCATCAGTGATTAAAATATAATCAGAACTGGAGTATTTTGTAGATGGTTGGCGTTCTCTGATTGACCTCCTTAATTGAGGTTCTTCTTCTGGTAGAATGGGGTTCTCTGGCTCCCCCTGCTCAATACCCTCTTCATTCGTATCTTCATCTACAATCATATCTTGATCCCTCACAACTGGCTCTTCTTCTCCATCTTGTTCTCATTGACGCATTCTTCTCTGTGGCATCATCTGATAGAATGCTCTCTGGTGTAAAATCGATAACACCGTCACTTGTAGATCTTTCACCGATTATATCATTCTCATAAAATACAACATCTCGGCTCTGTACAATTTTCTTTTTCACCAGATCCCATAATCCATAGCCAAACTCTTCATCTCCTTAACCGACAAAAGTGCAAGGAACTGATTTATCATCAAGCTTTAGCCTTTACTCTTTAGGAACATGCATAAATGTCGTGCAGCCAAATACCCTAAAGTGAGAGTATGAGATATTTCTACCTGTCTAGACCCTCTCTAGAATATCAAAATCCAAAGGTGCTGAAGGTAGTCGGTTGATAAGGTAGCAACAATATTGATAGCTTCTCCCCAAAATGACTTAGGTAAGTTAGCCATTTTTTAGCATGGATCTAACTCTTTCGACAATGGTATGATTCATTCGTTCAGCAGCGCCATTGTGTTGAGGTGTACCAGGAATCGTCTTTTCATGCCTGATACCATGTTGACTATAGTAATCTTTGAATTCCTTAGAGATATACTCACCAACATTATCTGTGGGCAAACACTTCAATGGGACTCCAGTCTCCCTTTCCACCATTGCATGGAATTTCTGAAGGTGCTTGAATACTTGGTCCTTTGTGCGCAGCAAATAAATCCATGTCTTCCATGAGAAATCATCAATGAAGGTAAGAAAGTATCTTCTTCCTCCAATGAACTCTGTATCCATGGGACCAAAAACCTCAGAGTGTACCAATGCTAACTTATTATTTCTCCTTCTCGAACTTTTATGAAATGAAACTCGATGTTGCTTCCCGAATAAACAGTGATCACAGGGGTTAAATTTTCCTTTGGCTAATGGGATGAGGGACTTCTTAGCCAGTATATTCAATCCTTTCTCATTAACATGCGCCAGTCGCCTATGCCATGAAGTTGACCCGCATATATTATTGCTTGCATTTTGTGTAGCGAGCAAAACAATCTTCCTTTAGCCACCACCAACGATCCTTTGGTGAGTTTCCAATTTCCATCGCATGTATGATTGTGATAACCTTCCATGTCTAATACACTAACAGACAATAGGTTCAACCGAAGATCTGGAATATGTTGCACATTTTTAAGTGTTAATGTGCATCCGACACTTGTCTTCACGCAGATATCGCCGATTCCTACCATTTGCAAGACACTACTATTTCCCATTTTAATAGTACCATAATCGCCTGCTTTATAGGTTAAGAAGTATTCCCTTTTGGAACACAGTGGTATGAGGCACCAGAATCTACAATCCACTCAGTATTTGCATCTCCAATATGACAACAATCTGCATCGTAAGATACTAAAGCCACCTCTCCATCTTCTATTATGACTGCAGCAGATGTGTTCTTGTCATTTTCATGACTTCGGTGTGCGTTCTGTTGTTTAAAGAAATGATAGTTCCTTTTGAGATGACCCTTCTTTCCACAGTGGTAGCATGACCTCTTCTCCCGGGACTTGTATCTATCTCTCAATTTTCCATTCCCACGACCTCTATCTTGCTTCGGCCCCTATTCTTTATGATAAGGGCTTGTGAACTGGTACTGGCAACGTCCCTTGTACGAAGCTCTTTATTAAGTAGACTATTCTTTACCATAGATATTGATACCAAACCATTTGGAGATGAGTTACTCAATGATACGACAAGAGTATCCCAACTATCTGGTAGAGTTCCCATCAAAAGACATGCTTGCATCTCATCATCCAAGGACATACGGGTAACTGCTAACTCGCTTACGAATCCTTCAAAATCATTCAAGTGTTGTGTGATTGATCGTCCCTCTGTCAGTTTCAAGTTCATGACTTTGCAAATCATGAACAGTTTTCCTTAAGCATTTTGAGCCTCGTACATGTCCTCTAGCTTATTCCAGAGAACTTTAGGATCGGTTTTATTCCTCACGTGGTTGTACAGACTAGCATCTATCCATTGCTGTATTGTACCCAATGTCTGCTTCTTCAACTTTATCCACTGCTGTTCTTTCATATCCTTCGGCTTTGCATCGTCACCCTCAATCGGATCAGACAAGTCTTTGCAATTAAGGTAGTCCTCCATTCTGGATTTCCACATCGAATAATTTGTATCCGTCAATTTGATCAGTGGACCGTCATTCGCCATGTCGAAACTATAAAAAAATGGCAACATTTTACTATTCACTTGAATAGCGACTGTATCTGTGAATAGTACTATATACTAAATAGTACTTGTATATTAGAATAGTAACAGTATGCCTCTGTCGTATACTTAAATAATAACTATATGAATACTATTCATATAATGGACCAAATATGAATAATATTATTTAAGTTACTATTTTACTACTCACTCAAATTGCATTTCTGCGTCGGTTTTTCAAACGGATTGCGCCACCGAATTTGCTAATCGTCGTGGTATATTTATTTTTGAAAAATATATCCACGGATTTTACCGATAAAATAACCTTTGGCTCTGGTACCACTTGTTAGGCCCAATGATAAGTTATGAGAAAAATTATTGCAGTAGAATAAAAGACACAAAGATTTTTACGAGGAAACCCCAAATAAATTAGGGAAAAACCACGGGACAAACTCCGAATAATTCTTCCACTATAAAATGATTGTAGGTACACCAAGAGATTACAAAATAGTGGCACACAAGTGTTTCCCAAAACCTCACTATTTTCTCTCTTACCCAACTCTTAGGAACCCTTTTCTTAAGTTTATATGCACAGAATATATTTTTATATATGTGCTTTTCTCTATATGTCTTTCAAATGGCAAAGGCCTTATTCTTTTATAGGAACTGAAACCGCATGTAAAGCTGTCCTTCAATTTCTTCAATTATGCCATAATTGATTCCTTCAATTGTGCAATTGATTTGCACCAAACATTTGCTCCATTTCTTTAAGAATTATCTGTCTTTTTTTCATTTTTTTTCATTTTCATAACTAAAGTATGGGTCCCATATGTTGGCGAGATACCACACAACATAACCAATTGTTGTAGTGTTGATAGGAGCTTAGTTAATTGGACAAATTTAAAGCTTCATTTGGAAATCTCTTCATGGATTAAGAATCAATGACCTTTGCAGTAATCACTTCACTGATAGACCATGGGTTGAAAATTGGAGATGACATGTTGCTCGGTGTTTATAGTGATTATTATATATCTGAAGTTGAACACAATCAGCTTGACCTTGAGATCATTTTTTTCTTGCTTTCTTTTATCATCTACAAAAGAATCAATTTCACCTGCAAATCAGAACTGCGATCAACTTTTGTTTATTGTTTTTTCCTTGTTGCTGTCCTGGGCAATGGTGGCATATTTGGAAAAAGGTGAGTTCAATCAATTTCAGGACACTATTCAATTCGGAGAAGTGGTATATTCTTTCCCAGCTTTCTATTCGGCTTGGTCCTCCCTGAGCTCCAATCATTCGTAGTTTCTAGTTGTATGCTCCTCTATCAGGGTTTGAATTCAGTTATTTTTATTGCACATGACTACTCATAAGAAAATGAAGAAACTACTGAAAGAACAAAGAAAACCATTTGGAATAGTTATATAAAGGCAAGTAAATGATAGCCAAGGACATTCAGATTTGGAGATAAAAGCTAAAAACTTAAGTATTTGGTGAAATTTCCTATTCAATACAAATTAGTATTAGATCAAGATTAATGGACTAATTTTAAAGTGTTGCTACTAAATTTTACTCTAGCAATTAGTAAGAGTCAGAACATTTGGGTTGAGGGCACACTAGGCAAGTTAATCATTTTAATAATGTAATAAATATTTTGTTGGTTTTAATGATTCGGTTATATGGATAACTCAAGATAGATAAATGGAGTATCCTTTTTCCTCCCGGTAGATATAAACTATTAAATCTATCTAAAATTTGAAGTTTCAATGGAGACAAAGGATACATCAAGAAAAGGCTTAAAGAAGAGGGAAATGATTGTATTTATTTGAATGAATCTCATATCGCTCTCTAACAATCTACTGAGCTTGTATATAAATAGGGCCCTGAAAGCCTTAACTTGAATGTCGTGTTTTAAAGCCGTGAGGTTGGCCATAAGCGGGGACAATGCGGACAATATCATTCAAGCTATTTATAATAGTATTTACAATAATAACATGGAATTCAGCTCCCTTTCTGAAACATCGGCAACAACCTCCCAATATTCTTCAAATTAATCTTCAATACTTGATTTAATTCCAAATTAACTACCTGGTACTTGTAGAGAATCCATGGGCTTGGAAAGTGTTGGACTCAATAGGTGAGTGAGCATACTAGTGGGGTTAAGCCCATCTAACACAAAACCAATTGGCTTGTGTTAAGGTCCAATCTACTCCACTTATTTATCACTCACCATTCCCTTATATTTCCAATGTACGATAACCAACCTCACATCTCCAACACTCCCCCCTCAAGTGCTACTCGGCCTGGACTAGTTGCCACTTACAAACATTTGTTGGCCTATCATCTCTGAGGCTCAAGGTCAATACCGGGTCTAGCCTTTCTCCGCTAGCCCAAACTCTACCAGGACTTTAAACACAAACCAAGGATCATCCTGGCTATCAGGCCTTCTTTTGCTCTGATACCATTTAGAGAATCTATGGGCCTCAAAAGTGTTTGGCTTGATAAGTTGAGTGAGCATACAAGTGGGGTTAAGCCCATCTAACACAAAACCAATTGGCTTGTGTTGGAGATGTGAGGTTGGTTATCCTACATTGGAAATATAAGGGAATGGTAAGTGATATATAAGTGGAGTAGATTGGGTCTTAACACAAGCAAATTAGTTTTGTGTTAGATGGGCCCAACCCCACTTGTATGCTCACTCACCTATCGAGCCCAACACTCTCTAGGCCCATGGATTCTCTACAGTACTTACCATTACTATAGTATTATGATTATTATCAAGTTTAATCTAATAAGAAACTATCTAAAAACCAGTAGAAAAACCAAGAAACCCCATAATCGCCCTGAAAAACCTACATGAAAGTCAACATAAACCCAATAGGAAAACAATCAATCAATACTAAATCCGCAAAATAAAACACGAAAGAATTTGCAAATCAGTTAGAAGTAAGTATCACATATCACTGATCAAACAGTAAAAGGCGGGAAAGAAACATGGCAGCAGACAAAAATGAATATGAAAATAAAACAAACAAACAAGTAAAAGGAATTATAAGAGTGTGGGAATTAGACAGGAAGTACCTGATATAGTATACCCTCAGATTCAGCCTGTAAACACCCTAGAATTCCAGTTTCTACCAAGCTCAGCTTATGAACTCTTCTCTTTGAAGGTTAAGGTCAAAACCTTCATATTTGCCTCATAATCCTTATCATTTGCCGTCTCAGATTAGCAAGTCTATTTAATGCAGTTTAATATGATAGCTTTATAAGTTTCTGAATATTAGTAGCAATAAAATTAACACTGCTACATTTTTTATCACGAGCACTTTCCCACAAGTTTATTCATCTATAAGATTATAGAGATGAATTATTACTTGTCATGAATTTTGATTCAGATATTGGTCTTTTGCTATGGATCTCAAACTACTGTACATAACCGAACAAGCTAGAGTGATTTCTAACATTGCCCTAACAAGGTCAGCCTGGCTTGCCAAAGATTTTTCCTTTACTTGATCTGCAAATTTTTGGGCATTATCCCTCATCCTTTTCTAGCTACTATTGTATAATATGAACATAAATTATAGTAAAGCAATATTGTAGATGCAGTACCCTAGCAAACACAAGCATATGGCACTTATGAAGCACACTTTTGTCATTGATATGGATACATACTTATAGGCTTACAAGGATATGCATCACATAAATTCAAAAAATAAATAATTCAAATTCTAAATCTAATTTTATCAAGTTAAATCTAATTTAAATCAAATCATAACAAATATAATTCCTAATATCTCTATAACTTTGAAGTCAATCTTCAACACTCCTCCATGGCTTGAGAGTTATAGAATTCTATTTGAAAACTGGATTTATGGATATTGGCATGGGTCATGAATATGGTTATAAGTCATGAATATTGGTCATTGGCATGTTTTTTGGTCATGGGGTTATGGGTCATGGTTATGGCATTGGTCATTGGTCATGGGCTTTGGACATTGGTAATTGGTTATAGTTATGCGGCTTGAGCTTCAAACGAAAAGCTCATCCTCTTGTTGTATCATTATACTCTTATTGCATCATCATGGCACGCTTCTATTGGTGTTGTAATTTCTTCAACTAAAGCATACATGCCCCGTAAGAAGATAGCTCTGAAACTAGTATTATATAATATGAACATAAGTTATAATAAAGCAATACTGCAGATGCAATACCCTGGCAGGCACAAGCATATAGCACTTACGAAGCACACTTTTATCATTGATATGGATACCTATTTATAGGCTTTACGAGGATATGCATCACATAAATTCAAAAAATAAATAATTCAAATTCTAAATCTAATCTTATCAAGTTAAATATAATTTAAATCAAATCCTAACAAATATAATTCCCAATATCTCTACAACTTTAAAGTCAATCTTCAACAGCTGGTGCGTCAATAAAATTACAAAAGATTCTTTCTCTTCCTTTACAATGTTGAGAGGGTTACCAACATCTGATTCTTTAAGTACTCCGTATTTCATGTACAATTAGTCATAGTGTTCACGCTGGCGCTCTATCTCCTTCCATAAGAGATCATATTTTTCTCCCATCTTCATCTCTTCTTCATGATTTTGTGCAATGGTCTGCATTATAGTAGCAAAAGTACTTATTACAGTTCTTGAAATCTCATCTGGAAGATTTTCCAAATCATAAATCTAAGCGAAAAGAAAATCATGAATTGGTGGATTAGGAGAAGAAACTTTTTCTTTTAAAATGCCATTAATGGGGATGAGATTTAGCTTTGACCAATTGTTAAGGACCCTTACACAATCCTTCTGATATTCTATAGGTCTACTGAATTGTGCGTGCTAGATATGCCAACTCCACACAGCTGAATAGTATGATCGCAATGACATTCACTAGCTCCTCTCACAACTTCAGAATCATGTAATGATTTAAGGGCACATACTATCTTTAACTAAAGATAATGCATGCTTTCCCACATCTTTGCCATCCTGCAATTCACAACAATGATTTTTCACTTCTAACAAACTTGATTTCTATTATTAACTAAAGATTCATCTTATTTTTCATATATTATCTTTAGCATTAGTAAAAAGAAACAACACATTACCTAAGTACATGGGAAGTGTATTAGCAAAACCAATACTGCGCTAACATCAAATAACTTGAAAAAGTGTAATGTCTTAGAATATCCAAGCTAATTGATTAGTAGACATGCCAAGCATTCTGACAGGAGCACCAAATGTCAGGTACATTAGAAGGAAGAAAAAGGGCAGCAATCCTGTTAAGTTTGAGAGGAAGAAAGAATGGAAATAGATTCTCAATCAAGTTAGTTTTCAGTAATTTAGGTTATTATATTACAGTTTTGGCAACAGACTGAGCAAGTTGGAGGATAACAATGTTCGAATCCCACTAAATACACTTATTGGAGAGGTGAGGAGCCTTAACTATGACTAAGCCCCAAACAAGATTATCTCAATGAATATACTTGTAAATATTACCAAAACAAAATATTACAGCATCTATTATGTTGTAGAAGAAGCAATATTAATCAGAGTGGGTTAATCTTTACTAAACTAAGGTTGAATAGCTAATCAATTAGCCATTGAATAGCCAATCAATTAGCCATAAGGGTATGCTCTTTGGGAATTTGGTGGACATTTATCTAACATGGTTAGGAATTTGTTATTTAGCCTATGTTCTCTTGGACTAAAAATCAATTCAGCTCAACTCTATATAGTTATAAATTTACACACAAATAAGTTCAGTTCTGTTCAGCTCACAAATATTTTAGAAAATAGGACCTTATACTCCAATGCATGGATTTCCAAGGCAATCTATGAAAATCAGATTATATTTCTCATCTTTATTTTCTCTCTATTCTCCTTCTTCATTCTCTATGCTGAGTCCTCTAAATTCTGATTCTCACCTAATTTCTTCTCCCCTACCTCTTATTTATTCTATTTTTGCAAATAAAAATATAAGATCAAGCTAGTAAAGGTTTTAACACCAAATTTCACCTATAACGAATGCCATGAATAGAGGATAGAGCAGAAATTAGTATAGTCTAGCCAATATATATGCATAAGAATTTTGTATAACTCTAATATAAGCCAAATATGCATGTCATGATCTACCAAATGTCATCAAAATGTTTGCCTTTATCTGTAATGATCCGTGCTGGTTTAACAACTTCTTGTTTTGGATGAGCATGGATTTGAATACAACTTAGTAACTTACCCATCAACAAGCTGGACGAGTTCGGGATATAATTATTCATCACGTAAGCGCGGTTTATCTCTGCCACAGTTGAACCTATTAATTGCATCTCTAAAATGTATCTTGTTTGCAAATGGCTCACAACAGCTTTTAGTTCCTTCGGTAATTTATCACTAGTACAAAAAGGGCCAATAAGATCGTACCTTTCCAGTCGGTTTATGAAAAAACCGATTGGAAAAGTGTTTTAAAAAATGCAGAGGAGACATTATGGACGGTTAAAAGTTAATAGCCGTCCGTATTGTCCGGTGGTAAATGTAAATAGAACAATATGGACGGTTATTGACTTTAACCGTCCAAATTGTGCAACTTATTTTGGACGGTTAAAAGTAAATAACCGTCCATATTGTGGTGTGGTAGTAAAATTGGCAATTTGGACGGTTATTTACTTTTAACCGTCCGAATTGTTGCGGAGTAAATACTTATTTCGAACGGTTAAAAGGAAATAAGCATCTGAATTAAGTTAACTTTTACTTTACCATTCTCACTCACCCCCGTGCCACTCCAAATCTCAAAACCCCGTGCCTAAAACCTCCCGTCGAGTTGCTCCCCCGCCGACTCTCTCACCCTCGTTTCGCCATCTCCTGCCGCCGTCTCACTCACCCTCCATCATCTCAAACCCGTAAAACCCCCGTGCCTCAAAACCTATCCTCGTCTTGCTCCGTCGCCATCTCCCACAGCCTCTCCTTTTCGCTGCTGTCTTATCGACCCAAACCCCCTCAAAATCCGTTTAATTAAAGGTTAGTATTTCAGATTTAAACTTCCTTTCTTAGATTTGGGAACCAGACCTTTATTGTTTGACAGACTTTTCAGCTCTTATATTATACTATAATTTGCATACATACTTAAATATCCCATGCAATTATGTTGGAAGTTATTGCTTATCTGATGCATAATTTTGCTGTCCATTCTTTTGTATATGAGAATGCCGTTACGGGTACTGTCATATTGAATCTAAGAAAACCAGTGTTATACATAGATCTATCTATATCTAAATCATCTTATTGGGGTTGTATCTACTTGCTTAGTTCTTCAATGGTTTCATAGTTTATGATGGCAACCGCATAATTGCCGGCGAAAGTTATATATATTGCCCACTGTAGTACTGCCTCTGCCCGGGCCTTAATTTCTTGAACCAGTCTATGTACTTAGTTTTGGCTTTAGCTAGCCTTTGTACTTGAAGTTTTCAATTAATCTAACCCCTGATTATTCATAATCATCCACATCAAATGTTATTCTCTCTTAGTTATACTGAACTGATTTATAGATTTATTATTTCGAGAATAGATAATTTTAAAAATAGAAGTATATATAGGCCACAGAGAATAAAAGTATATAGGGCTTATTAAAGAAATTTAAGTAGAGTGCTTAAGTATAGCCATGTTCTATCTAAGCACAACGGATCAGTAGGTAAATTATGTCTTGGCCAACTTGGATATTCTTCCTGTCCTAAATGGTGTGACTGAGATCTGTTATTACTGATAGGGTTTTTCTTATCAACAAGAAACAACTTTGTTGGTGAGGGTACCGTCTTATTTGTGTTTTCTTATTTGTGTTTTCTCATGGTTGGAGAAAGATGGGTTGTAACTACAATGTTCATATATTGTACTCCACCAATTGTTTCAGTTAATTTCTTAGATTCATACAATATTATTTTCATCAAATAATTTTATACATATTATCAACTATAAGTTCAAAATTGATACTTATAAAGCATATAATTTGATGCCATCTTTGTAATTAATTAGTCCATGTAGAATGCACATTATCTACTGCATCATTAGCTTTGTTGTTGCGCCATTAACTTTGAAAAGGTCGTTGTAGGCTCCACTAGCTTTATTATTATAACTTTATTATACCTAGCTTAACATGTATGACTATAGTTTAATTAGATGTGCTTCTCTTTGATATATTATCTAGATAATGGACCGGAGTTGGATGTATATAAAACGGCCTTCTATTAAGTACTTGCAAGGTGTTAATGAGTTCGTTGCCACTGTCGTTGCACACAAGTCAAAAACTGGGCTTGGTATTCGGTGTCCTTATTACGATTGCTATAACATAAGGATTTTAGATAGCGTAGATTTATTGAAAAATCACTTAATTCATTGGGGATTCACGAAAAATTATACAAGGTGGACCTGGCATAGTGAAGTGTCAGATATTGGAGAGAGCTCAACTAGTCCAGTTACTGAGATAGTAGTTGATTCATTTTTTGGAGATGAAGATGTGGGAGATGAAGAAGATAGAATTGATGAAATGTTGCATGATGTAGAAGACAACTTCACAGAGAATCCCAACATGTTTGAAAGTATTCTCACAGCATCAAAGCCGGAGCTATTTTCGGGTTCTGTTAAATACACAACACTATCGGTCGTCCCCATATTATTCAATTTGAAGACAAGGCACAATGTGACCGATGAATATTACAAGGATTTGTTGGAAGTGCTAGCATACATGTTTCTTGATAGGAACACACTCCCGAACAACTTGTACAAGGCAAAGAAACTCATGTGCCCTATAAGCTTGGAGTACGAGAAGATTCATGCATGTGTAAAAGATTGTATCTTGTTTTAAAATGAGTATGTGAATCTAGAAGCTTGTCCGAGCTATGGTTCTAGTCGGTACAGGAAAAAAGATTCAGGTACGAAAAAGAAACGTGCACCAGCAAAGGCATTGTGGTACCTTCTAATTATACCTCGATTTAAATGTCTTTTCTCAAATGAACGAACTACACAGCTCTTGAGATGGCATTACAATGCTAAGAAGGATGATATCCTCATGAGGCATCCTGCTGATTCTCCCTAATGGAGAACAATCACTGATAGGTTCCCAGAATTTGGTAGTGATTCCTGAAACTTACGTCTTGGTCTATATGCGGATGGGATGAATCCATTTGGAACTTTAAGTTCCCAATTCAGCACCTGGCCTATTATTCTAACTATATACAATTTGCCCCCATGGTTATGTATGAAACGCAAGTACCTTATGTTATCACTTCTCATCTCTGGGCCAAAACAACCCGGTAATGACATTGTTGTATATCTTGCTCCTTTAATTGATGATTTGAAGTTGCTTTGGAAAAAGGCATGACGGTGTTCGATGCTTGTAGTAGATCTTATTTTACCCTTCGTGCTATGGTCTTCTATACTATAAATGACTTTCTAGCTTATGGAAATTTGTCCGGATGCGCAGTGAAGGGGGAAAAATCATGTCCAATTTGTGAGGATGATACGGAATCGATTTGTCTAGAAAACTGCAAGAAACATGTATATATGAATCATCGAAGGTTTCTCCCTATGACTCATCCTTTACGAAAGAAAAGGAAAGCTTTTAATGAAGAGATGGAGTCAAGTAAGGTGCGAGTGCCTTTGACATGAATACAAGTTTATGAGAGGGTTAAAGACATTACAACAGAGTATGGTAAACCTTATAAGGGTAAGACTGAAGACAGATATAAGAAGAGTTCAATCTTTTGGGATCTACCATATTGGAGAGATTTGGAGGTAAGGCATTGCCTTGATGTCATGCATATTGAAAAAAACATCTGTGATCCTGTTGTTGGAACACTTCTAAACATGCCTGGGAAAACAAAGGATGGTTTAAATGCTAGAGAAGACATGCTTGCAATGGGTAGAAAAGAGTTAGCTCCAGATTATCGAGGCAAGCGCGTTTACCTTCCACCAGCTTGCTACACTTTATCTAAAGCAGAAAAAACCAGCTTCTATGAGTCTTTATATAGTTTAAAAGTACCTTTATATTATTGTTCAAATTTTAGGTCGATTGTTTCCGTGAGTGACTTGAAACTAGTAGATATGAAATCACATGACAGTCATGTTCTTATACAACACTTCTTACAAGCCGCACTTCGAGGGATTTTACCAAGTAAAGTTAGGTATACTATCACCCGATTATGCATGTTTTTCACACTATTAGCAGTAAGATCATCGACCCAGAGAAGTTACAAAATGTGCAGAATGATGTTGTTCAAACACTATGTGCGCTTGAAATATATTTTTTGCTGTCATTCTTAGACATAATGCCTCATCTTATGGTACATTTGGTTTGGGAAATTAAATGGTGTGGACCCATTTACTTAAGGTATATGTATCCTTTTAAACGAGTAATGGGAATGCTAAAAGGGATGGTAATGAATCTATCTAGACCAGAAGCTAGTATTGTCCAGAGATATGTGTCTGAAGAAGTTGTTTCATGGTGTTCAGAGTACCTTACAAATGTTGAAACCGTTGGATTGCCTAAATCTCGACATTTTGATAGGCTTCTAGGCAAGGGTACTATTGGCGCTAAATATTTCCATATCGATCCATCAATTTTGCGTAAGGTAGAATTGTATGTGCTCTAAAGTCTCTCAAAAGTTCATCCATACATTGAAGAACATATTTCAATTCTAAGAGATGAAAATCCTGAAAAAAATGGAGTTGAGTTGACTCATATGCATGGCCAATCATTCTTATCATGGTTCAAGGAACGAGTGATATTTGAACTAAGCAGTACTCCTGAATTATCCCCGACGTTGAGATGGCTAGCATATGGATGTAATAGTGTTATCCAAACTTATGAAGGGTAGGACATGAACGGTTTTTTCTTTTACACGAGGTGATAAGATGAAAAATCCACAATGCAGAACATCGGGGTTTCAGTTGTTGCATTGCCACCGGAATATGTGAGCAAAAAGAACAAAACATTTGTCAAAAAGAGGAGGATGTTTTATGGATTCATTGATAATATATTAGAGTTGCATTATACGGAAAAAATGAAGATTGCTTTGTTCCAATGCCAATGGGTTGATAGTCTTCACGGCATCGTGAACGATGAACATGATTTCTTAAGACTAGTCAACTTAAACAAACTTGGCCATCAAGAAGATCCATTCATTTTGGCTTCTCAAGCAAAACAAGTTTTTTACATGTCTGATCCTGCAGATAAGAGGTTCTCAATTGTTTTTAAAGGAAAGAGACGCATACTAGGCATTGATGATGTGGTTGATGAACAAGAGTATGACTATCAATTTTATGAAATGCCTTCCTTTTTATTCGGTGCACCTGTAATTGACATGGTACTAGATCCTACTGCAACATCAACTCGACAAGATCACAATGAACGCTATTATGTCTAATTAATGTGGTATGCGTATGTGTATGTATTTTTTGTCTACTTTTTTATTTGTTTGATTGTCTAATTAATGTGGTATGTGTATGTGTACATATTTGTCGTTTACTTTTTTATTTGTTTGATTGTCTAATTAATGTGGTATGTGTATGTGTATATATTTGTCGTTTACTTTTTTATTTGTTTGATTGTCTAATTAATGTGGTATGTGTATGTGTATATATTTATCGTTTACTTTTTTATTTGTATGATTATCTAATTAATGTGGTATGAGTATGTGTATATATTTATCGTTTACTTTTTTATTGTTTGATTGTCTAATTAATGTGGTATGTGTATGTGTATATATTTATCGTTTACTTTTTTATTTGTTTGATTGTCTAATTAATGTGGTATGTGTATGTGTATATATTTATCGTTTACTTTTTTATTTGTTTGATTGCCTAATTAATGTGGAATGCCTGCAGGTACATCATGGAAACATCAACATCTCAAAATAGCAAAAGATCAAGAAGCCCATCAAAGGGAATGAACCCTAAATTCAATGGCCAAAGATATATTATATGGGATGATCTTGGCCACCCAGGTGGTAAATGGGTCGATGATTTTACGAAACACATCGGATAACTTAGAAGATATAGGGTTTCCATTACTTACAGGACATGGTTTGAGGTTCCTCGTTCCCTTAAAGATTCGCTATGGCAAGATATGAAGGTAAATAATTAAAATAAGTTATATAAAATTTCATATTCAAATGAGATGATCATTAAAAATATATAAACTTGACTTATGATTATTTTTTTATGTGATAGGAATAATTCCGACTTGAAAATGATAGGAGATCTTTTGTTTTGCAAAAGATTGATAAAGTATGGCATCGACAAAAATCAGAATAGAATAGAGAGTTCATTGTAAATGGAAATCCTAAGGGCAAGCCATTACCATGTGAAACGGGCAGATGTACAAAGGTGGAGTGGGATACGTTTGTAAAACATCAAACTAGCGAAGAGCAACTGGTAAATTAAATATTAATACTTACAACTAGACACTTTAAATTGTGCTATACTAACATTTGACAATGTTATATACACATGTAGGAGAAAAACAGGAACGCGGCGGAGAGCAAGAAACAAGATACGGGTGTTCCTCATACCATGGGCTCTCGGTCATATGGAAAAAATCAAGTATTCCGGGGGAATCGAGGTGATTATATGAAGTTAATTGGCATAGATCATACTACTACTACTCCTCACAAGCAAAGTTCTGCAAACTACGTGCTTAGAAGAACTACAACCGATGGAGAGGGAAATAGGGTGATTCCAGATGAAGCAACAAGAATCATGTGTAGTGCAATTGTGAGTTAATAATAATAATAATAATAGTGTTTCTCATTATCACATTTATCTTTTGTGGGTTCCAGTGTTTTTATTCTACGATATATATATGCGAATTTGTAGATGGATTTACAAGAGAAGGCTAAGCGTGGTGAGTTCACCCCAACTGGGACTAACTCTTTCCTTAGTGAAGTGCTTAAAAAAAAGAACATCAGGCCGTACACGTGGAATAAGTTCTCAAATTGGCTATTCTAAAGTGTATGGACGCTCACTAGAGTATCGAAATAGATATGTACCAGATATAGCTATAATTGAAGAGATAATCGATCGGCCTGTGAAAGTGGGTGTGAAAGCTAAAGTTCAGAGAGTTCATGAGGTATACAATAAACTGAAATTATTTACAGGTGTTTGTGTAATTCTTTTATTAACATTGACTGACATGATGATTTATTGACATTTCTTGTAGGAACTTAGAGTGTTGAAAGAGAGTATGGGTATTCTAAGTTCGACGAATTCCAATAATGTTGATGTCTCCACTGCTTCAAAAGTGGATAGTGAATCAAGAAGCGTGGATCATCTTGCTGACCTAAAGGTAAATAATTATGTCCATATTACAACAATTATCAACCATTGTCATCTATGTGGTTTAAATATTGAACAATTACTGTAAAAATAATTTTGTTATTTCATAGGGACCCACCAAATGCAACTTACTCTTCATTATTAACGGAAATATGGTGAAAGTTGCGGATGGGGTTGTCTATCCTAACAGGCATGTTATACACGGAACTTCCGTTCCGACAGAAAATGTGAGCATTTACATAGACTCGGTTGAGCAGATGTACACCAAGGAGAACCTTCCTTTTCCAACTGATGATTTTGATACTATCGGGAGAGCGGCAGCTTCTTTTATGCAATGGCCAAGGAATCTAATACTTAAAGAGGTGAGTGACTCAAACTATATATGCGCATATGTCTTATTTAGCATTCTCAGTATGTGATTAATTATAGTAAAATATCTATGCATGGTGGGAAGACAATTTTTTCCTGTAACAATTCTGCCATTGAAATCCTAAAAAATCCAAATCCCAGAAATCCAATTCCCAAAAAAACAAATTCCCAAACTCCAATTCCCCAAAATGCAAATCCATAAAATCCAAAATCCAAAATTCCAAATTCAAAAAAACCATTTGCCAAGCAACCCATTCCCAAAAATCCAAGTGCCAATAAACCCAATATCGAAAATGCAATGCAATTGAGTTTTAGATGTGGATTATTGCGCGACGCGATGCAGTCGAATAATGATTTCGAACAAATTATCATTCTAGATACCAATAACGCTTTAATCCATGCTAGCAATACTGATGGAGGTGTTTCAATTTTTCCATCTGCTATAAAGGAGTTGCTTGATGGAGAAAAGATCGAATCAAACATCCTTGAGATCTATTTGCTATAAGTTATATACTCGGGTTGTTGTACTTAGTTTAATGTGTTTAAATATGGTTGATATATCTTTCTTTGCCATATTAATTGACTATAATTTACTTTAAGTGGTTTATTGTATATTTTTACAGTGCACTGATATACGGTTGTAAGGAAGCGAATAATTTTGGATTTGTGAATCCAACTTTGGTATCTCAAGCAATATGGGCAAGCAAAAGCAAAGATGATTCCTCATTATACCTAACTTATACTATAGCAGAGAATAGATCGAAGAGATTCATTTTCTTGCCATATAATGAAAGGTACTGGTTCCTTTTCACTTGTGTTATCAGTGGTACACTAAGTTATAAACTCTAACAATTTGTAACATAATAATCCTACAGTGATCATTAGACTCTTTTGGTCATTTGTGTAAGAAAGAGAGAGCTGTACATATATGATCCTCTTTAGCGCTCGAAACCAGACCGAGATCTTCTTATTAAGCCATATTTGGATAAGTTACGTTTTTTTTACTTTCATCATACAATTTGTTTTTTACACTTTGATCTATCCTAATATTAAAAGTAATGATTTATTTGTATATCTAGAGCATTGTTGTCATGCTGTGTGGATGAGGAAAGTTCGAAGCTGATGAGTGCCAGAGCAATAACCTTTAACTATATCCAGGGACTGGTAAGATTGCTATCCACTCTCTTGTTAAGGTAGACATTGCAATATTGCACTTGTCAATTTGTTTAATACAATTGGTATTTGTAAAGTGCAAAGCAATCCGGCTTAGTTGAGTGCGGGTATTATATTATGTGGTTCGTGTATGATATACTTCTGAATCACTGTGATGCAGAATCTTTGCCGGAGGTATACTTAAATTATATATAGTTTATTTAGAATTGAACTTTTATTTTGGCATATACGTATTTTTTGAATGAAAATTTTGGCATATACGTGACTTTTGATTTTATAATGCATATAGGAAATTGAATATGTGATATTACATTAACAATTATTACCATATTTTTGCAGTCTTATGCAAGAAGCATTACGTACACACAATACGAGATAGATGAAGTGTTGGACATTTTTGCTTCTCATATGTTGGCAAGTCTATTAAACTTTAAGTGTAGTTAGTTGGAGTACTATTTTGTTTATTACCTAGCTTCTTAAGGTTTTAAATTTCTTATAGGTAGCTAATAGGCTTGGAAATCGATAGTATTTTGGCATATCGTACATAGGTAGCTACGCTTTTTCAAGTGTTCTCTTTGGAGAGATCGATATTGTTTTTGGTGAAATATAAAGTTGAGTTTGGAATATAATCGATTATTGTTTTTTTTATATTGGTTCTGCTATTAAGTTTTGGGTTTACTGGAAATCAATTATATTATATTGGGTTTACAGGAACTGCTGCTACTGGTTCAGTGAATATGCAGAATTGGAAAACATTGCGAAAAAAAATTCTTGTTATTTCGGACGGTTATTTTCAAGAACCGTCCGAAATAGAATGTCTATCGCCAAAAAAAAGTCATGTTATTTCGGACGGTTGTTTACAAGAACCGTCCGAAATAGGTTGTGTATCGCCAAAAAAAGTCATGTTATTTCGGACGGTTGTTTACAAGAACCGTCCAAAATAGTTATTGTTTATGGGCCATTTTATCGGTGTATTGCGGACAGTTCTTCTTAAAAAACCGTCTGCAATGATCCTTATTACGGACGGTTCAAAACCGTCCGCAATAAGCCCGATCATTCGCGTCGCGACCTTTACGGACGGTTTGAAACCGTCCGGATAAGCCTAAAATAACCGTCCACAATGACCTTTTTTGTACTAGTGTATGATTATTGTCCCGCTTCTTCTGCTTATTTAGCAAGGCTGCCATCTTTTGATACTCCTATTTCAATATTTCACTTGCCTATCCAGAAGCTCAAAAAACCTATTCGAGAAAGTAAAAATAGAAGTTTAAAAGGAATAAGACAAATAGAATGGAGCGAATTATTTCAAAGAAACTGAAACTTAACTATTTGAAGTCTCCTTAGGTAAGCAAAATTTAAAGAAAACAGTTGCCTGAGGTGATTACGCTCAATCAAAAGCATATATACTTTCCAGAGGGACAAGAGAAGCATCAAATATACACTTGGCAACTACACTAAGAAACGATGTAACCATAAAGCAAGCAAAATTGTCATAAATGGAAATTCCAAGACAATGAAAAAGTTGAGGTTCACTCTAATTCGGGCTCGGATTACCGAAGCCAACTTTTATTTAACCTTTCATATATTAAAAAGGACTTTAAAGCTCAACCAAACTTTAAGTCCTCTGCTTTTTTATCATGGCTGAAACATACAGCCACTGAAAAGCTGCTTTTGTGCGCTAGTTTGAATACATTTAACTAGAGAATCGGTTCATTTTATGGTGCCACGTCACTAAAAGAGTGTTTAATTGGTAAAGTTCATCAATATAATCACCTTCTCTCTAAATTATGAAATAATATTCACAAATCAATAGGAATGCAAACTTATTTACAATCTTGTATATCAGAGAAAACCATCTTTTATCAATTTTGCAACTCCTTATTCGAGATACTGTTGGATTGGGATGGCATATTTATATTTAAAATCGTGTTAGATTTGCTTCTAAGTGTGGGAATGTGAAGGCTTGATGTTATAGTACCACATGCTTTTGTACGGTCCATTAGTCATTTTGTTAATTATATTGATGTAACTATACAATGATTCATGTTTGTGTATTGTCCATTATTTGGGTAGCATCGATAATATGATGCAAAAACTTTTCGTACTATTACTATTCGCTATATTTGATCAAAACCACTTTGGTAAAACCAGACATGATAATATTGTGTTATAATTTTATGTTGTTAGTTCAAGTATTATTGTCTTTGTAAATTACTTTTTTTTCTTGAATTTACAGCATCATCATCCCCATGTGGTGGCCATTAGACAGTTTTGCTATATGATTAGTTTTCTTAAGCGCAGCATGATTGGTTTTTGTAACCACACAAAAAAAGAATGCTGTAAAGAGACTATACACGCAATATCATATAGATTATAACTCCCACATCGAGTTACAGAAACAGGTAGTATTATATACACAGCATAAAACGAGAGTCTAAGCAGCTGAAAAAATTATCTTTGCACTTGGGGCAATGACGCAGCTAGTGAGGTACTAACCGAGGCGCGTCAATTGCTGGTTGAAAACTATTTCCAAACCCCCTCCCCGTCTTGGGCTCGCCCTAGGACTCGGAGAATTTCTGGAAGGGCTCCCTTTGGGGTAAAGCCCTACAACTCTCAGTTAATATTTCATATGTGGCAGTTTCGCTGTGTAAAAATTACATTTTCCAGATTTTGCAATGTAGTTGTTATTATGTTTGTCATTGAGAATTCTGATAATTGGGTAATAGTCTCTATATCTGCAATAACTTATCAAGGGCAATATGGCTGCACTTTCTCTGCTTCACACAAACAATGGGCAAAATAGGTAGTGAAACCAGTACTCTTTGG
The DNA here is from genome assembly GCA_947683365.1 of Euphorbia pulcherrima. Lineage (NCBI taxonomy): Eukaryota > Viridiplantae > Streptophyta > Magnoliopsida > Malpighiales > Euphorbiaceae > Euphorbia > Euphorbia pulcherrima. Next base: position 16,708,301 of record CANTUS010000016.1, read on the forward strand.
TAAGATTGTCCCATTTATATTTAATAATTTATGCTCTTGTGTTGTGAAACAAATTGATTTGATTGAGTACTTAACTTCTACACGGAAGAAGCGCAAAATTGTATGCTTAATATTGTTAGAAATGTGTCACCTTACACTAAGATAGATAGTCTATAGTGATTTCACTGAAACGGCAGTTGGAAGAATTGCAGAAGATGTTCAGACAAGACAGGGAGAAATCCTTGGCAAGAGTTAGGTGCCAGTTGCTTGATCTTTTTCGAGCAATGTTTGAAATTGCTAGAGCTTGTTCAGTTATGTATAGTAATTTGAGGTTTATACCATTATTCATAATAGATATGGAAGAATAAAGTTTGGGAAAACTATATTGTTACTTATCATGTTTTAATTACACCAATGTGTTCCTAAACGAGCCCAATATTAGAGGTTTTGAGTTTGGGTTGGTAAAAAGAATCAAACAAACTATTCAAATACCTCTCAAATAAGATATATCCAAATCTATAGAGCTTCAAATACCTCTCAAAAGAAATACCCAAATCTATAACCTTGCTGCAGGAAATCTGTAATCCTTTCAAGTTTGTAAAAACTAAAGAATCGAATGAAGTATTCAATTCTAGATGGAATTTTCATTAGATCAAAGTTAAAATAACAGCTTAACTTAGTTACGTGAACTCCTATATTTTTAACAAGCCAATATTGCCTTTTTCTAGACCTTTATCCATATTTGATACCGAATATGCCAATATAAACTGCTGAACATTAGTTTCTGTTACTAATTTCCAATTCACTGCACTTACAAACTGCTAAATGTATAGTTATTTGGATAGTGATGTAGCATTTACACAGATCTTAATTTATGAGCTTATTATATATTACTAGTTTGAACCAAAGTGAACTAGCAATGGTACCGGATACCCTTTTAATTACTAGCTATTAACCTCACTAGCAGCTGTCATATGTAATTTCTGATTAATTACTTGTTGCATAGGAGTCACTTGGTATGTTATTTTTCAAACTCATTTCACCAACTGATGACAAATCGTTCCTTCGATTAGTTATTGCAGCCAGAGGCACATAGATGCCTCATGTGTAACCTCAGCCAATAATTTTGTACGGTATCATATGTACAAGTTAATTCACTGACTCATTTTTGTATTTCCCAAAATTTCCCACTATGAGAGTCACTGTATTTATATATATAATTGTAAACCAAACAATATACTGACTTTTTTTCAATCTTTTCCTCTGAAGAGGAAACGTGAAATTTATAATGTTTAATCTGGATACTTAAATTGTCTTGGTTTCATCTTGGAGCACATAAGCAAGTTTAAATTAGACAAGGGATATCTTGTAAATCAATTCCGTTTGCTGAATAATATTCTCCAATTGAGTTGCCACTGCTCCAAATTCAATTTTGTTCAAAAATTATTCACTGAATAGATTTTATATGATTGCCTACATGAAAACGGTTTCAGAAGCATGTTTATTTAAAATGATTTCATTATAAATTCGAAAATATATGTTAAGCATAATCTAATATCAAAGTACAGGGCAAAATAATCACACTCAGATGAAAATAAAACACAATGTTCAATGTTAAACATCAAGGATACCCCTGATGTTTAATGACCATATTCAGTGTTACGCAAAGAACAGTGCTGTATGAAATATTAATGCTGAAACAAAGTGGATATTCTGTAAAGCGACTAGAAATATGCGACTGGCACAACTCGAATGGAACTCATTTTCACAACTGCTGAAAAAATCTCATCAAAGTCGATACCTTTCTTTTGAGTAAAGCCTTTGACAACCAATCGAGCTTTGTATCTCACTAGGTTTCCATCATCTTTCTTCAGCTTGTACACTCATTTGTTCCTGAATGTTCTCTTGCCTTTAGGAAGTTTCACCAGCTCGTAAGTGTCATTCTTCTTTAAAGAATTCATCCCCTCCTGCATGGCCTTCATCCAACATTCTTTATCTTTACAAGATTGAACATCTTGGAAACTTTCAGGCTCCCCCTCATCAGTGATTAAAATATAATCAGAACTGGAGTATTTTGTAGATGGTTGGCGTTATCTGATTGACCTCCTTAATTGAGGTTCTTCTTTTGGTAGAATGGGGTTCTCTGGCTCCCCCTGCTCAATACCCTCTTCATTCGTATCTTCATCTACAATCATATCTTGATCCCTCACAACTGGCTCTTCTTCTCCATCTTGTTCTCATTGACGCATTCTTCTTTGTGGCATCATCTGATAGAATGCTCTCTGGTGTAATATCGATAACACCGTCACTTGTAGATCTTTCACCGATGATATCATTCTCATAAAATACAACATCTTGGCTCGTACAATTTTCTTTTTCACCAGATCCCATAATCCGTAGCCAAACTCTTCATCTCCTTAACCGACAAAAGTGTAAGGAACTGATTTATCATCAAGCTTTAGCCTTTACTCTTTAGGAACATGCATAAATGTCGTGCAGCCAAATACCCTAAAGTGAGAGTATGAGATATTTCTACCTGTCTAGACCCTCTCTAGAATATCAAAATCCAAAGGTGCTGAAGGTAGTCGGTTGATAAGGTAGACAACAATATTGACAGCTTCTCCCCAAAATGACTTAGGTAAGTTAGCCATTTTTTAGCATGGATCTAACTCTTTCGACAATGGTATGATTCATTCGTTCAGCAGCGCCATTGTGTTGAGGTGTACCAGGAATGGTCTTTTCATGCCTGATACCATGTTGACTATAGTAATCTTTGAATTCCTTAGAGATATACTCACCAACATTATCTGTGGGCAAACACTTCAATGGGACTCCAGTCTCCCTTTCCACCATTGCATGGAATTGCTGAAGGTGCTTGAATACTTGATCCTTTGTGCGCAGCAAATAAATCCATGTCTTCCTTGAGAAATCATCAATGAAGGTAAGAAAGTATCTTCTTCCTCCAATGAACTCTGTATCCATGGGACCAAAAACCTCAGAGTGTACCAACGCTAACTTATTATTTCTCCTTCTAGAACTTTTCTGAAATGAAACTCGTTGTTGCTTCCCAAATAAACAGTGATCACATGGGTTAAATTTTCCTTTGCCTAATGGGATGAGGGACTTCTTAGCCAGTATGTTCAATCCTTTCTCATTAACGTGCGCCAGTCGCCTATGCCACGAGGTTGACCCGCATATATTATTGCTTGCGTTTTGTATAGCGAGCAACACAATCTTCCTTTAGCCACCACCAACGATCCTTTGGTGAGTTTCCAATTTCCATCGCCTGTATAATTGTGATAACCTTCCATGTCCAATACACTAACAGACAATAGGTTCAACCGAAGATCTGGAATATGTTGCACATTTTTAAGTGTTAATGTGCATCCGACACTTGTCTTCACGCAGATATCGCCGATTCCTACCATTTGCAAGACACTACTATTTCCCATTTTAATAGTACTATAATCGCCCGCTTTAAAGGTTGAGAAGTATTCCCTTTTGGAACACAGTTGTATGAGGCACCAGAATCTATAATCCACTTAGTATTTGCATCTCCAATATGACAACAATCTGCATCATAAGATACTAAAGCCACCTCTCCATCTTCTATTATGACTGCAGCAGATGTGTTCTTGTCATTTTCATGACTTCGGTGTGCGTTCTGTTGTTTAAAGAAATGATAGTTCCTTTTGAGATGACCCTTCTTTCCATAGAGGTAGCATGACCTCTTCTCCCGGGACTTGTATCTATCTCTCGATTTTCCATTCCCACGACCTCTATCTTGCTTCGGCCCCTATTCTTTATGATAAGGGCTTGTGAACTGGTACTGGCAACATCCCTTGTACGATGCTCTTTATTAAGTAGACTATTCTTTACCATAGATATTGATACCAAACCATTTAGAGATGAGTTACTCAATGATACGACAAGAGTATCCCAACTATCTGGTAGAGTTCCCATCAAAAGACATGCTTGCATCTCATCATCCAAGGACATACCGGTAACTGCTAACTCGCTTACGAATCCTTCAAAATCATTCAAGTGTTGTGTGATTGATCATCCCTCTGTCAGTTTCAAGTTCATGACTTTGCGAATCATGAACAGTTTTCCTTAAGCATTTTAAGCCTCGTACATATCCTCTAGCTTCTTCCAGAGAACTTTGGGATCTATTTTGTTCCTCACGTGGTTGTACAGACTAGCATCTATCCATTGCCGTATTGTACCCAATGTCTGCTTCTTTAACTTTATCCACTGCTGTTCTTTCATATCCTTCGGCTTTGCATCGTCACCCGCAATTGGATTACACAAATCTTTACAATTAAGGTAGTCCTCCATTCTGGATTTCCACATTGAATAATTTGTATCCGCCAATTTGATCAGTGGACCGTCATTCGCCATGTCGAAACTATAAAAAAAGGTAAAATTTTACTATTCACTTGAATAGCGACTGTATATGTGAATAGTACTGCATACTAAATAGTACTTGTATATTAGAATAGTAACAGTATGCCTTCGTATACTTACATAATAACTATATGAATACTATTCATATAATGGACCAAATATGAATAGTATTATTCAAGTTACTATTTTACTATTCACTCAAATTGCATTTCTGGGTCGGTTTTTTTAACGGATTGCGCCACCGAATTTGCTATGATTTTCTCATCATCGTGGTATATTTATTTTTGAAAAATATATCCACGGATTCTACCGATAAAACAACCTTTAGCTCTGGTACCACTTGTTAGGCCCAATGATAAGTTACGAGAAAAATTATTGCGGTAAAATAAAAGACACAAAGATTTTTACTAGGAAACCCTAAATAAATTAGGGAAAAACCACGGGACAAACTCCGAATAATTCTTCCACTATAAAATGATAGTAGGTACACCAAGAGATTACAAAATAGTGGCACACAAGTGTTTCCCAAAACCTCACTATTTTCTCTCTTACCCAACTCTTAGGAACCCCTTTCTTAAGTTTATCTGCACAGAATATATTCTTATATCTGTGCTTTTCTCTATATGTCTTTCAAATGGCAGAGGCCTTATTCTTTTATAGGAACTGAAACCGCATGTAAAGTTGTCCTTCAATTTCTTCAATTAAGCCATAATTGATTCCTTCAATTGTGCAATTGATTTGCACCAAACATTTGCTCCATTTCTTTAAGAATTATCTGTCTTTTTTTCATTTTTTTTCATTTTCATAATTAAAGTATGGGTCCCATATGTTGGCGAGATACCAAACAACATAACCAATTGTTGTAGTGTTGATAGGAGCTTAGTTAATTGGACAAATTTAAAGCTTCATTTGGAAATCTCTTCATGGATTAAGAATCAATGACCTTTGCAATAATCACTTCACTGATAGACCATGGGTTGAAAATTGGAGATGACATGTTGCTCGGTGTTTATAGTGATTAGTATATATCTGAAGTTGAACACAATCAGCTTGACCTTGAGATCATTTTTTTCTTGCTTTCTCTTATCATCTACAAAAGAATCAATTTCACTTGTAAATCAGAACTGCGATCAACTTTTATTTATTGTTTTTTCCTTGTTGTTGTCTTGGGCAATGGCGGCATATTTGGAAAAAGGTGAGTTCAATCAATTTCAGGACACTATTCAATTCGGAGAAGTGGTATATTCTTTCCCCGCTTTCTATTCGGCTTTGTCCTCCCTGAGCACCAATCATTCGTAGTTTCTAGTTGTATGCTCCTCTGTCAGGGTTTGAATTCAGTTATTTTTATTTCACACGACTACTCATAAGAAAATGAAGAAACTACTGAAAGAACAAAGAAAACCATTTGGAATAGTTATATAAAGGCTAGTAAATGATAGCCAACGACATTCAGATTTGGAGATAAAAGCTAAAAAATTAAGGATTTGGTGAAATTTCCTAGTCAATACAAATTAGTATTAGATCAAGATTAATGGACTAATTTTGAAGTGTTGCCACTAAATTTTACTCTAGCAATTAGTGAGAGTCAGAATATTTGGGTTGAGGGCACACTAGGCAAGTTAATCATTTTAATAATGTAATAAATATTTTATTGGTTTTAATGATTCGGTTAAATGGATAACTCAAGATAGATAAATGGAGTATCCTTTTTCCTCCCGGTAGATATAAACTATTAAATCTATCTAAAATTTGAAGTTTCAAGGGAGATAAAGGATACATCAAGAAAAGCCTTAAAGAAGAGGGAAAAGATTGTATTTGTACGAATGAATCTCATATCGCTCTCTAACAATCTACTGAGCTTGTAAATAAATAGGGCCCTGAAAGCCTTAACTTGAATGTCGTGTTTTAAAGCCGTGAGGTTGGCCATAAGCGGGGACAACGCGGATAATATCGTTCAAGCTATTTATAATAGTATTTACAATAATAACACGGAATTCAGCTCCCTTTCTGAAACATCAGCAACAACCTCCCAATATTCTTCAAATTAATCTTTAATACTTGATTTAATTCCAATTTAACTACCTGGTACTTATAGAGAATCCATGGGCTTGGAAAGTGTTGGACTCAATAGATGAGTGAGCATACAAGCGGGGTTGAGCCTATCTAACACAAAACCAATTGGTTTGTGTTAAGGTCCAATCTACTCCACTTATTTATCACTCACCATTCCCTTATATTTCCAATGTACGATAACCAACCTCACATCTCTAACACTCCCCCCTCAAGTGCTACTGGGCCTGGACTAGTTGCCACTTGCCAACATTCATTGGCCTATCATCTCTGAGGCTCAAGGTTAATATCGGGTCTAGCCTTTCTCCGCTAGCCCAAACTCTACCAGGACTTTAAACATAAACCAAGGATCATCCTAGCTATCAGGCCTTCTATTGCTCTGATACCATTTATGGGCCTTGAAAGTGTTTGGCTTGATAAGTTGAGTGAGCATACAAGTGGGGTTGAGCCCATCTAACACAAAACCAATTGGCTTGTGTTGGAGATGTGAGGTTGGTTACCCCACATTGGAAATGTAAGGGAACGGTGAGTGATATATAAGTGGAGTAGATTAGGTCTTAACATAAGATAATTAGTTTTGTGTTAGATGGACCCAACCCTACTTGTATGCTCACTCACCTATCGAGCCCAACGCTCTCTAGGCCCATAGATTCTCTACAGTACTTACCATTACTATAGTATTATGATTATTATAAAGTTTAATCTAATAAGAAACTATGCAAAAACCAGTAGAAAAACCAAGAAACCCCACAATCGCCCTGAAAAACCTACTTGAAAGTCAACATAAACCCAATAGGAAAACAATCAATCAATACTAAATCCGCAAAATAAAACACGAAAGAATTTGCAAATCAGTTAGAAGTCAGTATCACATATCATTGATCAAACAGTAAAAGGCGGCAAAAAAACATGGCAGCGGACAAAAATGAATATGAAAATAAAACAAACAAACAAGTAAAAGGAATTATAAGGGTGTGGGAATTAGACAGTAAGAACCTGATATAGTATACCCTCAGATTCAGCCTGTAAACACCCTAGAATTCCAGTTTCTGCAAAGCTCAGCTTATGAACTCTTCTCTTTGAAGGTTAAGGTCAAAACCTTCATATTTGCCTCGTAATCCTTTTCATTTGCCATCTCAGATTAGCAAGTCTATTTAATGTAGTTTAATATGATAGCTTTATAAGTTTCTGAATATTAGTAGCAATAAAATTAACACTGCTACATTTTTTATCACGAGCACTTTCCCACAAGTTTATTCATCTATAAGATTATAGAGATGAATTATTACTTATCATGAATTTTGACTCAGATATTGGTCTTTTGCTATGGATCTCAAACTACTGTACATAACCGAACAAGCTAGAGTGATTTCTAACATTGCCCTAACAAGGTCAGCCTGGCTTGCCAAAGATTTTTCCTTCACTTAATCTACAAATTTTCTGGCATTATCCCTCATCCTTTTCTAGCTACTATTGTATAATATGAACATAAATTATAGTAAAGCAATATTGTAGATGTAGTACCCTAGCAAGCACAAGCATATGGCACTTATGAAGCACACTTTTATCATTGATATGGATACCTACTTATAGGCTTACAAGGATATGCATCACATAAATTCAAAAAATAAATAATTCTAATTCTAAATCTAATTTTATCAAGTTAAATCTAATTTAAATCAAATCATAACAAATATAATTCCTAATATCTCTACAACTTTGAAGTCAATCTTCAACACTCCTCCATGGCTTGAAAGTTACAGAATTCTATTTGAAAACTGGATTTATGGATATTGGCATGGGTCATGAATATGGTTATAAGTCATGAATATTGGTCATTGGCATGTTTTTTGCTCATGGGGTTATGGGTCATGGTTATGGCATTGGTCATTGATCATGGGCTTTGGACTTGGTAATTGGTTATAGTTATGCGGCTTGAGCTTCGAACGAAAAGCTCATCCTCTTGTTGTATCATCATACTCTTATTGCATCATCATGGCACGCTTCTGTTGGTGTTGTAATTTCTTAAGGTAAAGCAAACAAGCCCCATAAGAAGATAGCTCTGAAACCACTATTATATAATATGAACATAAATTATAATAAAGTAATACTGCTGATGCAGTACCCTGGCAGGCACAAGCATATAGCACTTATGAAGCACACTTTTATCATTGATATGGATACCTATTTATAGGCTTTCAAGGACATGCATCACGTAAATTCAAAAAATAAATAATTCAAAATCTAAATCTAATTTTATCAAGTTAAATCTAATTTAAATCAAATCCTAACAAATATAATTCTCAATATCTCTACAACTTTGAAGTCAATCTTCAACAGCTAGTGCGTCAATAAATTACAAAAGATTCTTTCTCTTCCTTTACAATGTTGAGAGGGTTACCGAGATCTGATTCTTTAAGTACTCCGTATTTCATGTACAATTCATCATAGTGTCCACACTGGCGCTCTATCTCCTTCCATAAGAGATCACATTTTTCTCTCATCTTCATCTCTTCATCATGATTATGCGCAATGGTCGCAGTTCTTAAAATCTCATCCGAAAGATTTTCCAAATCATAAATCCAAGCGAAAAGAAAATCATGAATTAGTGGATTGGGAGAAGAAACTTTTTCTTTCAAAATGCCATTAATGGGGATGAGATTTAGCTTTGACCAATTGTTAAGGACCCTTACACAATCCTTCTGATATTCTATAGGCCTATTGAATTGTGCGTGCCAGATATCCCAACTCCACACAGCTGAATAGTATGATCGCAATGACATTCACTAGCTCCTCTCACAACTTGAGAATCATGTAATGATTTAAGGGCACATACTATCTTTGACTGAAGATAATGCACGCTTTCCCACATCTTTGCCATCCTGCAATTCACAACAATGATTTTTCACTTCTAACAAACTTGATTTCTATTATTAACAAAAGATTCATCTTATTTTTCATATATTATCTCTAGCATTAGTAAAAAGAAACAACACATTACCCAAGTACATGGGAAGTGTATTAGCAAAACCAATACTACGCTAACACCAAAAAACTTGAAAAAGTGTAATGTCTTAGAATATCCAAGCTAATTGATTAGCAGACATGACAAGCATTCTGATAGGAGCACCAAATGTCGGGTACATTAGGAGGAAGAAAAAGGGCAGTAATCCTGTTAAGTATGAGAGGAAGAAAGAATGGAAATAGATTCTCAATCAAGTTAGTTTTCAGTAATTTGGGTTATTATATTACAGTTTTGGCAACAGACTGAGCAAGTTGGAGGATAACAATGTTCGAATCCCACTAAATACACTTGTTGGAGAGGTGAGGAGCCTTAACTATGACTAAACCCCAAACAAGATTATCTCAATGAATATACTTGTAAATATTACCAAAACAAAATATTACAGCATCTATTATGCTGTAGAAGAAGCAATATTAATTAGAGTGGGTTAATCTTTACTAAACTAAGGTTGAATAGCCGATCAATTAGCCGTTGAATAGCCAATCAATTAGCCATAAGGGTATGCTCTTTGAGAATTTGGTGGACATTTATCTAACATGGTTAGGAAATTGTTATTTGGCCTATGTTCTCTTGGACTCAAAATCAGTTCAGCTCAACTCTACATAGTTATAAATTTACACACAAACAAGTTCAGTTCTGTTCAGCTCACAAATGTTTTAGAAAACAGGACCTTATACTCCAATGCATGGATTTCCAACGCAATCTATGAAAATCAGATTATATTTCTCATCTTTATTTTCTCTCTATTCCCCTTCTTCATTCTCTATGCTGAGTCCTCTAAATTCTGATTCTCACCTAATTTCTTCTCCCCTACCTCTTATTTATTCTATTTTTGCAAATATAAATCTAAGATCAAGCTAGTAAAGGTTTTAACACCAAAGTTCACCTATAACGAATTCCATAAATAGAGGATAGAGCAGAAATTAGTACAGTCTAGCCAATATATATGCATAAGAATTTTGTATAACTCTAATATAAGCCAAATATGCATGTCATGATCCACCAAATGTCATCAAAATGTTTGCCTTTATCTATAATGATCCGTGCTGGTTTAATAACTTCTTGTTTTGGATGAGGATGGATTTGAACACAACTTAGTAACTTACCCATCAATAAGCTGGACGAGTTTCGGATATAATTATTCATCACGTAAGCGCGGTTTATCTCTGCCACATTTGAACCCATTAATTACATCTCTACAATGTATCTTGTTTGCAAATGGCTCACTGCAGCTTTTAGTTCCTCCGGTAATTTATCACTAGTACAAAAAGGGCCAATAAGGTCACACCTTTCCAGTCGGTTTATGAAAAAATCGATTGGAAAAGTGTTTTAAAAAATGCAGAGGAGACATTATGGACGGTTAAAAGTTAATAACCGTCCGTATTGTCCGGTGGCAAATGTAAATAGAACAATACGGACGGTTATTGACTTTAACCGTCCAAATTGTGCAACTTATTTCGGAGGTTAAAAGTAAATAACCGTCCAAATTGTGGTGCGGTAGCAAAATTGGCAATTTGGACTGTTATTTACTTTTAACCGTCCAAATTGTTGCAGAGTAAATACTTATTTCGAACGGTTAAAAGGAAATAACCATCCGAATTAAGTTAACTTTTACTTTACCATTCTCACTCACCCCCGCGCCACTCTAAATCTCAAAACCCCGTGCCTGAAACCTCCCGTTGAGTTGCTCCCCCACCATTTCTGTCACCCTCATTTCGCCGTCTCTTGCCGCCGTCTCACTCACCTCTATTATCTCAAACTTGTAAGACCCCCGCGCCTCAAAACCTATCCTCGGATTGCTCCGCCGCTATCTCCCACCGCCTCTCCTTTTCGCTGCTGTCTCATCGACCCAAACCCCCCTCAAAATCCGTTTAATTAGAGGTTAGTGTTTCAGATTTAAACTTCCTTTCTTAGATTTAGGATCCAGACCTTTATTGTTTGACAGACTTTTCAGCTCTTATATTATACTATAATTTGCATACATACTTAAATATTCCATACAATTATGTTGGACGTTATTGCTTATCTGATGCATAATTTTGCTGTCCATTCCTTTATACATGAGAATGCCGTTACTGGTACTGTCATATTGAATCCAAGAAAACCAGTGTTATACATAGATCTATCTATATCTATATCATCTTATTGGGGTTGTATCTGCTTGCTTAGTGCTTCAATGGTTTCATAGTTTATGATGGCAACCGCATAATTACCAGCGAAAGTTATATATATTGCCCACTGTAGTACTGCCTCTGCCCGGGCCTTAATTTCTTGAACCAGTCTATGTACTTAGTTTTGGCTTTAGCTAACCTTTGTACTTGAAGTTTTCAATTAATCTAACCCCTGATTATTCATAATCATCCACATCAAATGTTATTCTCTCTTAGTTATATTGAACCGATTTATAGATTTATTATTTCAAGAATAGATAATTTTAAAAGTAGAAGTATATATGGGCCACAAAGAATAAAATTATATAGTGCTTATTGAAGAAATTTAAGTAGAGTGCTTAAGTATAGCCATGTTCTATCTAAGCACAATGGATCAGTAGGTAAATTATGCCTTGGCCAACTTGGATATTCTTCCTGTCCTGAATGGTGTGACTGAGATCTATTATTGCTGATAGGGTTTTTCTTATCAACAAGAAACAACTATGTTGGTGTGGGTACCGTCTTATTTGTGTTGTCTTATTTATGTTTTCTCATGGTTGGAGAAAGATGGGTTGTAACTACAATGTTTATATATTGACTCCACCAACTGTTTTAGTTAATTTCTTAGATTCATACAATATTATTTTCATCAAATAATTTTATACATATTATCAACTATAAGTTCAAAATTGATACTTATAAAACATATAATTTGATGCCATCTTTGTAATTAATTAGTCTATGTAGAATGCACATTATCTACCGCATCATTAGCTTTGTTGTTGCCCCATTAACTTTGAAAAGGTCGTTGTAGGCTCCACTAGCTTTATTAGTATAACTTTATTATACCTTGCTTAACATGTATAACTATAGTTTAATTAGATGTGCTTCTCTTAGATATATTATCTAGATAATGGACCGGAGTTGGATGTATATAAAACGACCTTCCATTAAGTAATTATAAGGTGTTAATGAGTTTGTTGCTGCTGTCGTTGCATACAAGTCAAAAACTGGGCTTGGTATTCGGTGTCCTTATTACGAATGCTATAACACAAGGATTTTAGATAGTGTAGATTTATTGAAAAATCACTTAATTCGTCGGGGATTCACGGAAAATTATACAAGGTGGACCTGGCATTCTGAAGTGTCAGATATTGCAGAGAGATCAACTACTCCAGTTACTGAGATAGTAGTTGATTCATTTTTTGGAGATGAAGATGTGGGAGATGAAGAAGATAGAATTGATGAAATGTTGTATGATGTAGAAGACAACTTCACAGAGAATCCCAACATGTTTGAAAGTATTCTCACAGCATCAAAGACGGAGCTATTTTCGGGTTCTGTTAAATACACAACACTATCGGTCGTCCTCATATTATTCAATTTGAAGACAAGGCATAATGTGACCGATGAATATTATAAGGATTTGTTGGAAGTGCAAGCATACATGCTTCCTAATGGGAACACACTCCCGAATAACTTGTACAAGGCAAAGAAACTCATATGCCCTATATGCTTGGAGTATGAGAGGATTCGTGCATGTGTAAAAGATTGTATCTTGTTTTAAAATGAGTATGTGAATCTAGAAGCTTGTCCGAGGTGTGGTTCTAGTCGGTACAAGAAAAAAGATTCAAGTACGAAAAAGAAACGTGCACCAGCAAAGGTATTGTGGTACCTTCTAATTATACCTCGATTTAAATGTCTTTTCTTAGATGAAAGAACTACACAGCTCTTGAGATGGCATTACGATGCTAAGAAGGACGATATCCTCATGAGGCATCCTGCTGATTCTCCCTAATGGAGAAGAATCAATGATAGGTTCCCAAAATTTGGTAGTGATTCCTGAAACTTACGTCTTGGTCTATACACAGATGGGATGAATCCATTTAGAACTTTAAGTTCCCAATTCAGCACATGGCCTGTTATTCTAACTATATACAATTTGCCCCTATAGTTGTGTATGAAACGCAAGTACCTTATGTTATCACTTCTCATCTCTGGGCCAAAATAACCCGATAATGACATTGATGTATATCTCGCTCCTTTAATTGATGATTTGAAGTTGCTTTGGAAAAAGGCATGACGGTGTTTGATGTATGTAGTAGATCTTATTTTACCCTTCGTGCTATGGTCTTCTGTACTATAAATGACTTTCCAGCTTATAGAAATTTGTCTAGATAAGCAGTGAAGGGGGGAAAAGCATGTCCAATTTGTGACGATGATATGGAATCAATTCGTCTAGAAAACTGCAAGAAACATGTATATATGAATCATCGAAGGTTTCTCCCTATGACTCATCCTTTACGAAAGAAAAGGAAAGCTTTTAATGAAGAGATGGAGTCGAGTAAGGTGCGAGTGCCTTTGATAGGAATACAAGTTTATGAGAGGGTCAAAGACATTACAACAGAGTATGGTAAACCTTGTACGGGTAAGACTGAAGACAGATATAAGAAGAGGCCAATCTTTTAGGATCTACCATATTGGAGAGATTTGGAGGTAAGGCATTGCCTTGATGTCATGCATATTGAAAAAAACATCTGTGATGCTATTGTTGGAACTCTTCTAAACATGCCCGGGAAAACAAAGGATGGTTGAAATACTAGAGAAGACATGCTTGCAATGGGTAGATTGTTTCCTTAAGTCTTTATATAGTTTAAAAGTACCTTCATGTTATTGTTTAAATTTTTGGTCGATTGTTTCCATGAGTGACTTGAAACTAGTAGATATGAAATTACATGACAGTCATGTTCTTATGCAACACTTCTTACCAGCCACACTTCGAGGGATTTTACCAAGTAAAGTTAGGTATACTATCACCCGATTGTGCATGTTTTTCACACTATTAGTAGTAAGATCATTGACCTAGAGAAGTTACAAAATGTGCAGAACAATGTTGTTCAAACACTATGTGTGCTTGAAATATATTTTTCGCCGTCATTCTTCGACATAATGCCTCATCTTATGGTACATTTTGTTTAGGAAATTAAATGGTGTGGACCCATTTACTTAAGGTATATGTATCCTTTTGAACGAGTAATGGGAATGCTAAAAGGGATCGTAATGAATCTGTCTAGACCAGAAGCTAGTATTGTCCAGAGATATGTGTCTGAAGAAGTTGTTTCATGGTGTTCAGAGTACCTTACAAATGTTGAAACCATTGGATTGCCTAAATCTTGACTTTTTGATAGGCTCCTAGGCAAGGGTACTATTGGCACCCAATATTTACGTATCGATCCATCAATTTTGCGTAAGGCAGAATTGTATGTGCTCTAAAGTCTCTCAAAAGTTAATCCATACATTGAAGAACATATTTCAATTCTAAGAGATGAAAATCCTGAAAAAAATGAAGTTGAGTTGACTCATATGCATGACCAATCATTCTAATCATGGTTCAAGGAACGAGTGATATTTGAACTAAGCAGTAATCCTGAATTATCCCCAACGTTGAGATGGCTAGCATATGGATGTAATAGTGTTGTCCAAACTTATGAAGGGTATGACATCAATGGTTTTTCCTTTTACACGAGGTAATAAGATGAAAAATCCACAATGCAGAACATCAGGGTTTCAGTTGTTGCATTATCACCGGAATATGTAAGCAAAAAAAACAAAACATTGGTCAAAAAGAGGAGGATGTTTTATAGATTCATTGATAATATATTGGAGTTGCATTATACGGAAAAAATGAAGATTGCTTTGTTCCAATGCCAATAGGTAGATAGTCTTCATGGCATCGTGAACGATGAACATGATTTCTTAAGACTAGTCAACTTAAACAAACTTGGCCATCAAGAAGATCCATTCATTTTGGCTTCTCAAGCAAAACAAATTTTTTACATATCTGATCCTGCAGATAAGAGGTTCTCAATCGTTTTTGAAGGAAAGAGACGCATACTAGGCATTGATGATGTGGTTGATGAACAAGAGTTTGACTAGCAATTTTATGAAATGCCTTCCTCTTTGTTCGATGCACCTGTAATTGATATGGTACTAGATCCTACTGCAACATCAACTCGACAAGATCACAATGAAGGCTATTATGTATAATTAATGTGGTATGTGTATGTATATGTATTTGTCGTCTACTTTTTTTATTTGTTTGATTGTCTAATTAATGTGGTATGTGTATGTGTACATATTTGTCGTTTACTTTTTTATTTGTTTGATTGTCTAATTAATGTGGTATGTGTATGTGTATATATTTGTTGTTTACTTTTTTTTTGTTTGATTGTCTAATTAATGTGGTATGTGTATGTGTATATATTTATCGTTTACTTTTTTATTTGTATGATTGTCTAATTAATGTGGTATGAGTATGTGTATATATTTGTCGTTTACTCTTTTATTTGTTTGATTGTCTAATTAATGTGGTATGTGTATGTATATATATTTTTCATTTACTTTTTTATTTGTTTGATTGTTTAATTAATGTTGTATGTGTATGTGTATATATTTATCATTTACTTTTTTATTTGTTTGATTGTCTAATTAATGTGGAATGCCTGCAGGTACATCATGGAAACATCAATATCTCAAAATAGCAAAAGATCAAGAGGCACATCAAAGGGAATGAACCCTAAATTCAATGGCCAAAGATATATTATATGGGATGATCTTGGCAACCCAGGTGGTAAATAGGTCGATGATTTTACGAAACACATCGGATAACTTGGAAGATATAGGGTTTCTATTACTTACAAGACATGGTTTGAGGTTCCTCGTTCCCTTAAAGATATGCTATGGCAAGATATGAAGGTAAATAATTAAAATAAGTTATATAAAATTTCATATTCAAATGAGATGATCATTAAAAATATATAAACTTGACTTATGATTTTTTTTTATGTGATAGGAACAATTTCGACTTGAAAATGATAGGAGATCTTTTGTTTTGCAAAAGACAGATAAAGTATGGCGTCGGCAAAAATCAGAATGGAATAGAGAGTTCATTGTAAAAGGAAATCCTAAGGGCAAGCCATTACCATGTGAAACGGGCAGATGTACAAAGGTGGAGTGGGTTACGTTTGTAAAACATCAAACTAGCGAAGAGCAACTGGTAAATTAAATATTAATACTTACAACTAGACACTTTAAATTGTGTTATACTAACATTTAACAATGTTATATACACATGTAGGAGAAAAACAGGAAGGCGGCGGAGAGCAAGAAACAAGATACGGGTGTTCCTCATACTATGGGCTCTCGGTCATATGGAAAAAATCAAGTATTATGGGGGAATCAAGGTGATTATATGAAGTTAATGGGCATAGATCATACTACTACTACTCCTCACGAGCAAAGTTCTGCAAACTACGTGCTTAGAAGAACTACAACAGATGGAGAGGGAAATAGGGTGATTCCAGATGAAGCAACAAGAATCATGTGTAGTGCAATTGTGAGTTAATAATAATAATAGTGTTTCTCATTATCACATTTATCTTTTGTGGGTTCCAGTGTTTTTATTCTACGATATATATATGCGAATTTGTAGATGGATTTACAAGAGAAGGCTAAGCGTGGTGAGTTCACCCTAATTGGGACTAACTCTTTCCTTAGTGAAGTGCTTCAAAAAAAAGAACATCAGCCCATATACGTGGAATAAGTTCTCAAATTGGCTATTCTAAAGTGTGTGGATCTCAATAGAGTATCGAAATAGATATGTACCAGATATAGCTAAAATTGAAGAGATAATCGAGCGACGTGTGAAAGTGGGTGTGAAAGCGGAAGTTCAGGGAGTTTATGAGGTATACAATAAACTGAAATTAAGCTAAAATTGAAGAGATAATCGAGCGGCGTGTGAAAGAGGGTGTGAAAGCTGAAGTTCCGGGAGTTTATGAGGTATACAATAAACTGAAATTATTTACAGGTGTTTGTGTAATTCTTTTTTTAATGTTGACTGACATGATGATTTATTGACATTTCTTGTAGGAACTTAGAGCGTTGAAAGAGAGTATGGGTATTCTAAGTTCGACGAATTCCAATAATGTTGATGTCTCCTCTGCTTCAAAAGGGGATAGTGAATCAAGAAGCGTGGATCATCTTGCTGACCTAAAGGTAAATAATTATGTCCATATTACAACAATTCTCAACCATTGTCATCTATGTGGTTTAGATATTGAACAATTACTGTAAAAATAATTTTGTCATTTCATAGGGACCCACCAAATGCAACTTACTCCTAAGTATTAATGGAAATACGGTGAAAGTTGCGGATGGGGTATCTATCCTAATAGGCATGTTATACACGAAACTTCCGTTCCGACAGAAAATGTGAGCATTTGCATAGACTCGGTTGAGCAGATGTACACCAAGGAGAACCTTCCTTTTCCAACTGATGATTTTGATACTATCGGGAGAGCGGCAGCTTCTTTTGTGCAATGGCCAAGGAATCATGTAATACTTAAAGAGGTGAGTGACTCAAACTATATATGCGCATATGTCTTATTTAGCATTCTTATTATGTGATTAATTATAGTAAAATATCTATGTAGGGTGGGAAGACAATTTTTTCCTTTAACAATTCTGCCATTGAAATCCCAAAAAATCCAAATCCCAGCAATCCAATTCTTAAAAAAACAAATTCCCAAACTCTAATTCCCCAAAAAGCAAATCCCCAAAATCCAAAATCCAAAATTTCAAATTCAAAAAAACCATTTGCCAAGCAACCCATTCCCGAAAATCCAAATGCCAATAAACCCAATATCGAAAATACAATGCAATTGAGTTTTAGATGTGGATTATTGCGCGACGCGATGCGGTTGAATAATGATTTCGAACAAATTATCATTCCCGATACCAATAAAGCTTTAATCTATGCTAGCAACACTGATGGAGGTGTTTCAATTTTCCCATCCGCTATAAAGGAGTTGCTTGATGGAGAAAAGATCGAATCAAACATCATTGAGATATATTTGCTGTAAGTTATATACTCGGGTTGTTGTACTTAGTTTAATGTGTTTAAATATGGTTGATATATCTTTCTTTGCCATTTTGATTGACTTTAATTTACTTTAAGTGGTTTGTTGTATAATTTTATAGTGCACTGATATATGGTTGTAGGGAAGCGAACAATTTTGGATTTGTGAATCCAACTTTGGTATCTCAAGCAATGTGGGCAAGCAAAAGCAAAGATGATTCCTCATTATACCTAACTCATACTATATCAGAGAATAGATCGAAGAGATTCATTTTCTTGCCATATAATGAAAGGTACTGATTCCTTTTCACTTGTGTTATCAGTGGTACACTAAGTTATAAACTTTAACGATTTGCAACATAATAATCCTACAGTGATCACTGGACTCTTTTGGTCATTTGTATGAGAAAGAGAGAGGTGTACATATATGATCCTCTTTAGCGCTTAAAACCAGACCAAGATCTTCTTATTAAGCCATATTTGGATAAGTTACGTATTTTTACTTTCATCATACAATTTGTTTTTTACACTTTGATCTATCCTAATATTAAAAGTAATGATTTATTTGTATATGTAAAGCATTGTTGTTGTGTTGTATGGATGAGGAAAGTTCAAAGCTGATGAGTGCCAGAGCAACAACCTTTAACTATATCCAGGGACTGGTAAGATTGCTATCCACTTTCTTGTTAAGGTAGACATTGCAATATTGCACTTGTCACTTTGTTTAATACAATTGGTATTTGTAGTGTGTAAAGCAATCCGGCTCAGTTGAGTGCGGGTATTATATTTATGCTGTTCGTGTATGATATACTTCTGAATCACGGTGATGCAGAATCTTTACCGGAGGTATACTTAAATTATATATAGTTTATTTAGAATTGAACTTTTATTTTGGCATATACGTATTTTTCGAATGAAAATTTTAGCATATACGTGACTTTTGATTTTATAATGCATATAGGAAAATGAATATGTGATCTTACATTAACAATTATTACCATATTTTTGCAGTCCTATGCAAGAAGCATTACGTACACACAATGCGAGATAGATGAAGTGTTGGACATTTTGGCTTCTCATAAGTTGGCAAGTCTATTAAACTTTTAGTGTAGTTAGTTGGAGTACGTATTTCTTTTATTACCTAGCTTCTTAAGGTTTTAAATTTCTTATAGGTAGTTAATAGGCTTGGAAATCGATAGTATTTTGGCATATTGTACATAGGTAGCTACGCTTTTCAAGTGTTCTCTTTGGAGAGATCGATATTGTTTTTGGAGAAATATAAAGTTGAGTTTGGAATACAATCGATTATTGTTTTTTTATATTGGTTCTGCTATTTAGTTTTGGGTTTACTGGAAATCAATTGTATTATATTGGGTTTACAGGAACTACTGCTACTGGTTCAGTGAATATGCAAAATTGGAAAACATTGCGAAAAAAAATTCTTGTTATTTCGGACGGTTGTTTTCAAGAACCGTCCGAAATAGGTTGCCTATCGGCAAAAAAAGTCATGTTATTTCGGACGGTTGTTTACAAGAACAGTCCGAAATAGGTTGGGTATCGCCAAAAAAAGTCATGTTATTTCGGAGGGTTGTTTACAAGAACCGTCCGAAATAGTTAATGTTTAAGGGCCGTTTTGTCGGTGTATTGCTGACAGTTCTTCTTAAAAAATCGTCCGCAATGATCCTTATTACGGACGGTTCAAAACCGTCCGCAATAAGCCCGATCATTCGCGTCGCGACCTTTACGGACGGTTTGAAACCGTCCGGATAAGCCTAAAATAACCGTCCACAATGACCTTTTTTGTACTAGTGTATGATTATTGTCCCGCTTCTTCTGCTTATTTAGCAAGGCTGCCATCTTTTGTTACTCCTATTTCAATATTTCACTTGCCTATCCAGAAGCACAAAAAACCTATACAAGAAAGTAAAAATAGAAGTTTAAAAGGAATAAGACAAACAGAATGGAGCGAATTATTTCAAAGAAACTGAAACTTAACTATTTGAAGTCTCCTTAGGTAAGCAAAATTTAAAGAAAACGGTTGCCTGAGGTGATTATGCTCAATTAAAAGCATATATACTTTCCAGAGGGACAAGAGAAGCATCAAATATACACTTGGCAACTACACTAAGAAACGATGTAACCATATAGCAAGCAAAATTGCCATAAACGGAAATTCCAAGACAATGAAAAAGTTGAGGTTCACTCTAATTCGGGCTCGGATTACCGAAGCCAACTTTTATTTAACCTTTCATATATTAAAAAGGACTTTAAAGCTCAACCAAACTTTAAGTCCTCTGCTTTTTTATCATGGCTGAAACATACGGCCATTGAAAAGCTGCTTTTGTGCGCTAGTTTGAATACATTTAACTAGAGAATCGGTTCATTTTATGGTGCTACGTCACTAAAAGAGTGTTTAAATGGCAAAGTTCATCAATATAATCACCTTCTCTCTAAATTATGAAATACTATTCACAAATCAATAGGAATGCAAACTTATTTACAATCTTGTATATCAGAGAAAACCATCTTTTATCAGTTTTGCAACTCCTTATTCGAGATACTGTTGGATTGGGATGGCATATTTATATTTAAAATCGTGTTAGATTTGCTTCTAAGTGTGGGAATGTGAAGGCTTGATGTTATAGTACCACATGCTTTTGTATGGTCCATGAGTCATTTTGTTAATTATATTGATGTAACTATACAATGATTCATGTTTGTGTATTGTCCATTATTTGGGTAGCATCGATAACATGATGCAAAAACTTTTCGTACTACTACTATTCGCTATATTTTATCAAAACCACTTTGGTAAAACCAGACATGCTAATATTGTGTTATAATTTTATGTTGTTAGTTCAAGTATTGTTGTCTTTGTAAATTACTTTTTTTATTGAATTTACAGCATCATCATCCCCATGTGGTGGCCATTAGACATTTTTGCTATATGATTAGTTTTCTTAAGCGCAGCATGATTGGTTTTTGTATGCGCAGAAAAAAAGAATGCTGTAAAACAGCAATATCATATAAATTCTAACTCCCACATCGACTTACAGAAACAGGTAGTATTATATACACAGTATAAAACGAGAGTCTAAGCAGCTAAAAAAATTATCTTTACGCTTGGGACAATGACTCAGCTAGTGAGGTACTAACCAAGGCATGTCAATTGCTGGTTGAAAACTATTACCAAACCCCCTCCCCGTCTTGGGCTTGCCCTAGGACTCGGAGAATTTCTGGAAGGGCTCCCTTTGGGGTAAAGCCCTACAACGCTCAGTTAATATTTCATATGTGGCAGCATCGCTGTGTAAAAATTACATTTTCTAGATTTTGCAATGTAATTGTTATTATGTTTGTCATTGAGAATTCTGATAATTGGGTAATAGTCTCTATATCTGCAATAACTTGTCAAGGGCAATATGGCTGCACTTTCTCTGCTTCACACAAACAACGGGCAAAATAGGTAGTAAAACAAGTACTCTTTGGTAAGATTGTCCCATTTATATTTAATAATTTGTGCTCTTGCGTTGTGAAACAAATTGATTAGATTGAGTACTTAACTTCTACACGGAAGAAGCGCAAAATTGTATACTTAATATTGTTAGAAATGAGTCACCTTACACTAAGATAGTCTATAGTGATTTCACTGAAGCGGCAGTTGGAAGAATTGCAGAAGATGTTCAGACAAGACAGGGAGAAATCCTTGGCAAGAGTTAGGTGCCAGTTGCTTGATCTTTTTCGAGCAATGTTTGAAATTGCTAGAGCTTGTTCAGTTATGTATAGTAATTTGAGGTTTATACCATTATTCACGATAGATATGGAAGAATAAAGTTTGGGAAAACTATATTGTTACTTATCATGTTTTAATTACACCAATGTGTTCCTAAACGAGCCCAATATTAGAGGTTTTGAGTTTGGGTTGGTAAAAAGAATCAAACAAGCTATTCAAATACCTCTCAAATAAGATATATCCAAATCTATAGAGCTTCAAATACCTCTCAAAAGAAATACCCAAATCTATAACCTTGCTGCAGGAAATCTGTAATCCTTTCAAGTTTGTAAACCCTAAAGAATCGAATGAAGTTTTCAATTCTAGATGGAATTTTCATTAGATCAAAGTTAAAATAACAGCTTAACTTAGTTACGTGAATTCCTATATTTTTAACAAGCCAATATTGCCTTTTTCTAGACCTTTATCCATATTTGATACAGAATATGCCAATATAAACTGATGAACATTGGTTTCTGTTACTAATTTCCAATTCACTGCACTTACAAACTGCTAAATGTATAGTTATTGGGATAGTGATGTAGCATTTACACAGATCTTAAATATGAGCTTATTATATATTACTAGTTTGAACCAAAGTGAACTAGCAATGGTACCGGATACCCTTTTAATTACTAGCTATTAACCTCACTAGCAGCTGTCATATGTAATTTCTGATTAATTACTTGTTGCATAGGAGTCACTTGGTATGTTATTTTTCAAACTCATTTCACCAACTGATGACAAATAGTGTAATCAGATTTTTTTGAAGGATTTCTTGGTTATTTGATTGATATAAAACTAATTAACCAATTTGGTCTGGTTTCACTGTTTGAAATAAGTAGCTCACAATGCTAACAACACATTAGCATTGTTGTTATGGATTCGTTTCTTTCTAATTTTTTTGTATAGAATGTAATTTGTGGTATGTATTTATGAGAACAAGCAAAGCTATATACTATTCAATTTTACTGCTATACTTTAGTAAGTATCCGGAGAACATGATGTGGGAGCCAAAAATGAGTTCCCTCTCATCCAATGCTCAAATTCTGAAACATTAAATATTCCACACAGCCTGTTTTATGAACTGGCGTGGTGAGCACAAGTATAAAGTATGAGAGAATAAGCCTTTGAAACATACTTACCTGGACGGGGTCAATGGGCGATCAAGAAGGCCCATGGCCTAGGGTTGTGGCCTCCATTGCACTTGGGAGGGGTGCATTCTTAAGGTCTCCTCAAGTAGGAGAGCCTACGTAATAATTTGTTGCTGTGGGGGCCTGCGTTTGCGCGGCCCCTGTCCTACTCCAGTTCAAATTTTTCATCTGCTATATAATGCTTAAGGCAGATTTATTTTCTTATTAAGGCTAAAATTTGGTCGGCTTGATTGTTACCCTCTTGGTTTAATTCATCATGGTTTTACTGCTTAGGTTAGTACTTTTTTGCTAATTGCAGCCCTGATGGCTTATATCTAAGTGAACGTTGCAGAGATGTCTCTATGTTGTTCGACTTCAAGGAGTTTCGGTTTCATCATACTAGTGCTTTTTGGAACCAATGCATACCATGGACATGTCATGCTTGTCAGCATATTGGATAACCTAAAAGTCTTTAACAAAGTCATTCTGTAGCTTTATTTTATTAGTTCAATTCAATGATTCAGGCTTGTTGTACTTAACAAACTTGTAATCTGTACGATTATACATCGGCTAAAGCTAAGAAAAGATGGAACTTCTCATATTTCAGCTAACTTTCTGTTTTGTGAAGTGAAACACAGTTAAACGATAGCTTTGCTTCTCAATCAAGAAGTATTTTCCCTGTAAAGATATCTTGTGGACTATTTTAATGTGATTTTCGGTTTTTGTTTTCCCTTCAAATCAGTCAATCTTATCATATTTTTGCTTCATTTCAATTAGGTTAAATGTCTTTAGTGTTGCAACCTCAGAATTCGTTCCTTCGATTAGTTATTGCAGCCAGAGGCACATAGATGCCTCATGTGTAACCTCAGCCAATAATTTTGTACGGTATCATATGTACAAGTTAATTCACTGACTCATTTTTGTATTTCCCAAAATTTCCCACTATGAGAGTCACTGTATTTATATATATAATTGTAAACCATACAATATACTGACTTTTTTCAATCTTTTCCTCTGAAGAGGAAACGTGAAATTTATAATGTTTAATCTGGATACTTAAATTGTCTTGGTTTCATCTTGGAGCACATAAGCAAGTTTAAATTAGACAAGGGATAGCTTGTAAATCAATTCCGTTTGCTGAATAATATTCTCCAATTGAGTTGCCACTGCTCCAAATTCAATTTTGTTCAAAAATTATTCACTGAATAGATTTTATATGATTGCCTACATGAAAACGGATTCAGAAGCATGTTTATCTAAAATGATTTCATTATAAATTCGAAAATATATGTTAAGCATAATCTAATATCAAAGTACAGGGCAAAATAATCACACTCAGATCAAAATAAAACACAATGTTCAATGTTAAACATCAAGGATACCCCTGATGTTTAATGACCATATTCAGTGTTCAATCTCAATAACACCATGCCGTTGGTGCGGACTCGTTTAATAGTCATTGGATTTACAGTAAATCATAGTCTCTAGATATTACGACAGATCTCCAAGTCTTACTGTCAATGTTTCAATTCATAACCCACATTAATCTGCCATAGCCTATTAGGCTATTAGTTTGAGATATTAATTTTGTGGTTCGTTTATATTTGTCCTTTGATATATCAGAAAGGACTTTATGCTCAATTAAACTACCGAGTCTTTTGCTTATTTTTCATGGTTGAAACAAAGAGCCAATACAAAGCTGCTTTTTTATGGGCAAATTTGATTGCAATTAACATCTATAGAGAGTTGGTTCATTTCGTAGGGCTCCAATACTAAAAGAGTATAAATGGCTGAGCTCATCCATAATCACTCTCTCCTCCAAATTTGAAATCATCTTCACAGATCACTATGGAAATGCTCACTTTATAATCTTGGGGTATATAAGAGAAAAAAACAGCCGTCTTCTATCACATTTTTCTCAACTCTCTAATTGAGATATTTGATGCATTGGGATGAGATATTTATAAGTAAATTCGTCTTGGATTTGCTTCTGAGTGTTTATTTGTTGACAGAACTGAGGAGAAGAAAATAGAACCGAGAGTTTCAGTGCTTAGACTTGAGTTCATATGCTCGCCTTTCTTTGGTTCAGTAGTTGAACTTTCTTATCCCACACTGCTTATATGAAGAGAGGCAAAGGAAGCACCTAATATAAATAAGTAAATTAGACAAGTTAATATCCATACCTTTCTCGGCCTTTTGGCTAAGATCAAGTGTAGTATCTGTTTTTATCAGTTTAATATCTAATATGTGGGCTATAGGTTCACAGGATATTAAATTAATTTTTTAAGGGGGAGGGGCCATTTCAGTAGCTTGCTGCTGGGCTCTTCAAGTGTCGCCCATGTGTTGCACTACAGCTTGGGCTTGGCGCATCCCACCAAATCTAGTTCAATTTTTGCTGTGATGTTTTAGGATCTACCCTTCGAAAGGAAATGTAAAAGTTCATTCAGTAAAATGTTAGAGAATTGTTCTGAATCACTTTTTTTGTTTTGGGAATGTTCATTTTAAAATAAGTAAGTTTTCCATGCGGATGAATTAGATTGATACTAATTTTTATAAATACCTGTTCAATGTAGCATTTCGAAATACGTAAAGAAAACAAATTCATTCCTACCTAATTTCCAAGCTTCACTAATCTACTATACTATATTATCACCCACGAACATTGCTTTTAGCAGCCTTACTCTCCCAAAATGGATGATATGATTTGTTAGTAATTTGGAATAGTTCTTCAGTGTGAGCAAAATAAAAGTAGTTTATAGGAAAAATTTGCAAGAAAGGGAATCCCACCCCTCTATATAGTCATGATTTTCAACAAGAGATAGTATATGCATGATTTGTTTACCCCTGACATTATAACCATTCATTTTCCTTTATGTTATTAGGTTATTTCAATGATTCAGGCTTGTTGTTCTTGTACTTAAAACACTTTCAATATCTATGAGTCTGTGTTGGCTAAGTTAAAAAGGCTTGTCATATTTCAGTACACTTTCTGTTTTGCGAAGTGATAGTGATACACAGTTCAACGATAGTTTTGCTCAATCAAGAAGTATTTTTCTGAATTTTTTAGCTATATTTTTATCGTGGTCCAAAGTGTATATATAATGTTTTTGTGCTTCATGGTTTCATTATACCTGTAACAGGAATTTTACATCAATGGGAATTAGTTATCTTGTAGTCTCTGTTGAGGTGATTTTCGGTTTCTGTTTGCCCTTCAAACCAGTCAATCTTATCATATCTTTTGCTGCATTCCGATAAAGTTAATGTCTTTAGTGTTGCAACCTCAGAAATAGATGTGCTCTTCAAAGAAATCTTAATGTCTGGATTAGTTATTGCAGAGGCACGTAGATGCCTCTCGTGTACCTCAGCCAAGAATTATGCATCCCAGGTTATCAAATGTGTTATCTCAAAGGTTAGAGAGCAAAGATATGTTAAGCAAAGAACAGTGCTATATAAAATATTAATGCTGAAACAAAGTGGATATTCTGTAAAGTGACTATAAATATCATGTACATAATATAGAAGTTCTCAATCCCAAATTGTTTAGAGCAAATAATAGTACTACATACACAATGTAAAAAAAGAGATCATATAGATTGCTAATGTATCTTTGCGCTCGGGGCAATGATGCAGCTAGTGAGGTAATTACCGAGGTGTGTTAATTGCTGGTTGAAAACTATTTCCATACCCCCTCCTTGTCCTAGGCTTGCCCTAGGACTCGGAGAATTTCTGGAAGGGCTCTCCCTTTGGGGTAAAGCCCTACAAATCAGAGTTGATATTTCATATCTGGCAGTTTTGTTCTGTAAAAATTACATTTTCCAAATTTGCAGTATTTGTGTTATATTTGTTATTTACATTTAATTGATTAATCAGAGTGTTCGAATAATATTATCTTGTCACAGATGAGTCACCTATTTTTGGTTGATTTGGCAGAGTTAAAAAGGTAATTTTACTGGCGGAAACATGCAACAAGTGTAGTAAAATACACTAGCTCAAAAAGTGGCTATGGCATCGCCTCATTAGAGTCGGTTAGTAGAGAAACTGATTCCAATGAGGCAAAATTAAACATTTGAATGGTTAAGAGTGTCGGTTATATTTAAAACTGATTGCCAATATTGTGAATGCAGTGATTTAACGGGACTTGAAGTCGGTCATCTATGTAACCAGCGCCAACTCATACGGCCACGTGGCATCTATTAGTTAATATCACATGCCAGCTCACTTGGACTCAATTTCACTCAACATTTAAATTCAAACTACATCAATTTCACTCCAGCTCACTTTCAATTTGCAAAATCCTTAATTCTAGGGTTTCATTCCCGCCTCTGCTAAATCCATTGTCCTCACCGCCGTGCGCCATTGTCCTGGTTACGGTGCTCTCAGTTTTCTCTCAACCCTCCATTATCCTAGCCGCCGTGCGCCGTTGTAAAGCATTGCGTCTCGATCTTTGCAATTTCACAGACGCCTAACATCAGTGAAGCACTTGAAGTAAGTTCTTAACATTTTCATTTGTCAATAATATATAATTCCAGTATTATGATTATCAATTAAGACACTCATCATTAGCGAAATCCCAAACGAGGATCGATTGATTTTCCAGTATGTATGCGATTGATTTTTCACATTCTGTGAATTGATTTGTCCAATTTTCCAATAAATTTCTTACGGTCGTTGGGTTGTCCTTCTATTCTGGTTTTTCGGAGTCGAATTCTGATTCGATTGCCGCTAATATATTAGTTGATTATATTTCTTGGCCTTGGCATTGTATTAGTTTATTACCTCTCGTGTTGGGAAAAAAATCGCGGTATTTCCTTTACTTCCAGATTAATGGGAATGCAAAAAATAACGGCGGAAAAATAATACAAATTTGATAACGGAGTTCGGCCAATTTTGCTTACCTCTCCAGAGCTGCTGCAGACTTTATTGAAAGAGAAAAGTAACACAGTGTTTACAAACACTCACACCTCACACCCAAATATCCCCGAGAATTTAGAGCAAAAAATACTCTAAAAAAACCCACAATAGAAGTAATCAAAAGCGCAAAAATTACTGAACTTAATTTTTGCTAGACCCACTTTTGATCTTCCTCTCTAATGATTTTTCTAACTCTTTTTTACTATCTAATGCTCTCAATTTTCTGATGCTTATTGCCTTTGCAATGCATCCTATTTATAGTGATTTTTGGATGAAAGAAACAAAGAAAGGTACAACAAATAATAAATTTGTCGTAATCTAATTTCCAAAGTTAGATTGCATTTCCATTTGCCCAATTTTCTTTTCAACTTCAAGAACATATTGGGGCCATTTTTGCTACCTTTCATTACCTCCATTTTGGACCAATTTGTGCTGCAAATTGATGGATTAGGTCCTAAGTTGTTGATTATTGATTTCAATCTGTCATCACACCGTGAAATCTACAACAGCTCTTCCATCGTTCTACTTCTACTACAAGCCAACTAAAGCTGAACATAGCTTCAGTTTATCGATCGTCACCGTCTTCGTTAGCATGTCTGCTGGATTTTGAGCTCTACTGATTTTCTCAAAGTTTCAATATTCCATCTTCAAGAAGTGACCTGATAAAATGATATTGCAATTGTATATGCTTCGTTCTAGTATGAAAAGAAGGATTCTTTGCTAGATGGATGGCACTTTGACTATCACAATACAAAACATTGTTTTCTTATTTCTTGCTTAGTTCTTCCAAGAAACCTTGGAGCCAAACCATCTCCTTGCTAGGTTCCATAACAGTGAGATATTTTGATTCAGTTGTAGAGAGAGCAACTATCTTCTGTAGTTAAGAAACCCAGCTTACTGCAGTACCTCCCAGAGTATAAACATACCCTGTAGTGCTCTTTCTGACATCATCATTTCCTGCTAAGTTAGCATCCATATAGCCTGTTAATGTCGTATCTCTACCTTGAAAACATAGTGCCTTATTTGTGCTACCACGTAGATATCTGAGGATCCATTTTACTGCTTCCCAGTGCGTCTTGCCCGAATTATTCATGTATCGACTAACTGCTCCTACTACTTGAGTAATATTCGGTCTGGTACAAACCATGGCATACATTAGACTCTCGATTGCTGAGGCATATGGCACCTTTGACATTTATGCACATTCCTCCTCTGTGTTTGGTGACTGTTCTTTTAAAAGTCCGAAATGAACACCTACGGGGCGTGCTCACTGGTTTAGCATCTTGCATGTTGAATCTGGCAAGTACCCTTTTAATGTACTCAGCCTGTGATAATATGAGAGTTCCTGAATTCAAGTCTCTCTTGATCCTCATCCTAAGAATCTATTTTACAGCAGCCAGATCTTTCATTATAAAATGTTTCGATAAAGTCAACTTCAAATTTTGAATCTCTTGCATGTCTGAACCCGCAACGAGCATATCATCAACATATAATAAAAAATAATAAAGCTTTTATCAAAGTTCTTGATGTAACAACAATGATCTGCTTGGCATCTTGTGAAACTGTTGCTATCCATAAAGCTATCAAACTT
The DNA here is from genome assembly GCA_947683365.1 of Euphorbia pulcherrima. Taxonomy (NCBI): domain Eukaryota; kingdom Viridiplantae; phylum Streptophyta; class Magnoliopsida; order Malpighiales; family Euphorbiaceae; genus Euphorbia; species Euphorbia pulcherrima. The sequence goes on from CANTUS010000016.1 coordinate 16,738,252, forward strand.
GCAATACCACTGTCTTGGAGATTGTTTCAAGCCATACAAGCTCTTCTTCAACCTGCACACCAGGTTTTCCTTGCTTGCTGTAATGAAGCCTTCTGGTTGCTTCATGTAAATCTCCTCCAAATCACCATAAAGGAATGTTGTTTTTACATCTAACTGTTCAAGATGTAAGTTTTCTACAACTACTATTTTCAACACCAGTCTGATTGTTGTAAGCTTCACAACTGGAGAGAAAATCTCTATGTAATCAACTCCTTCTTTCTGCTGAAAGCCTTTCAACACCAACCTTACTTTGTAGCGTTTACTACCATCATGTTCTTCTTTGATTCTGAAAATCCACTTGTTGCGGAGTACCTTCTTTCCTTGTGGTAGTTCAGCTAATTCCCAAGTTTGATTTGACATGAGAGACCCCATCTCATCTTTCATGGCAGACTCCCACTTGACTGAATCCTCCACTTGCATTGCTTCTATATAGCACTCTGGCTCTCTATTGTCGATTAACAATAAGTAGTATATAGAAGGTGAGTAGACCTGTGGTGGCCTAGAAGTTCTAGAAGAGCACCTTAGTTCTGGCATTCTTGTCTTATTTTCAACTGCTTCAGGAGTATTTTGATCTTCATTTTCAGGTATCTCCTCGAACTCAGAGAATTCCTTACTTTTAGCTTCTAGTTTGGAGCTGTTTGATTCCGTTGTTAGCCTGTCCTTGTACATCACATTCTCATTGAATATGACATCCTTGCTTTTGATGATCTTTTAATTCTTATAGTCCTAAAACCGGTATCCGAATTCATCACCACATATCCAACAAAGACACATTTGTTTGACTTAGCATCAAGCTTGCTTCTTTGAGTAGAATCAGTATACACATAAGAAATACAACCAAACACTCTCAAGTGTGAAAGGTTTATCTCTTTTCCAATCCAAACTTCCTCTGGTAATTCTTCATCCAAAGTTACTGAAGGTCCAAGATTGATCAAGTTGTGGTGTTGATAGCTTCAGCCCATAACATCTTGGGCAAACCAGCGTGTATCCTCATGCTTCTAGTTTGTTTAGAGTTCTATTCATGTGCTCAGCTATGCCATTTTACTGCGGTGTCATAGGAACTATTTTCTCCATCTTGATTCTGTTGTCTGTGCAGAAATATCTGAACCTTTTATCTCCGTACTCTCCTCCAATGTATGACCACAATTGTTTGACTTTTAGGCCAGTTTCATTTTCCACCATGGCCTTCCATTTTCTGAACGTATCAAATAATTTTGATTTCTTCTTCAGAAAATAAACCCACACCTTTCTTGTTTAATCATCAATGAAGGTGATGTAATAATACGAGCCTGCCAGAGATTGAACTGGAGATGGTCCTCACACATCAGTATGAACCAACTCTAACTTTTATGCCTTCGGTGTCTTGCCAATGTTTGTAAAACTGACTTTCTTTTGTTTCCCAAAGACGCAATCTTCACATAGGCTTAAGTCAACACTTTTTAGATTTGGCAACTTTCCTTTTGACAGAAGTGTTTTCATCCCTTTCTCACTCATATGGCCAAGCCTTTGGTGCCATAGGTCTGATTCGATATGTGCTACTGCAATGATGTTCTCCATGTTTGAGGGGACATAGAGAGTGCCAGTCTTCTTACCACGAGCAAGAATGAGTGCTCCTTTTATAATCTTCCATTCACAACCTGTGAGGTTGTACTGTAACCTTATTCATCAAGCTTCCCTACAGAGAACAAATTCCTTTTGAGACCAGGAACATGTCTTACTTCATGCAGCTTCCAGGCAGTCCCATTTGGCAGCTTCAATAGAACATTGTCCTTTTCCACGATCTTTAAGGTTTCATTATCAGCGAGATAAACCTTTCTGAAATCACCATCGATATAGTTCTCCATGATTTCACGACATGGGGTAGCGTGAAAAGATGCCCCTGAATCCAATATCCAAGATTCAATTGGACTATTGATGCTTAGAATTATAGCATCGCTTGCTTCCTCCACCACGTTTGCAGATTCCTTTACTCTGCCATTTTTCTTCGGTGCTTTACAATCCTTCTTAAAGTGAGTTTTGTTACCACAGTTGTAACATTTTAAATCTTTCTTAGATTTAGATTTGCCCCTTTTAGACTTGATCTACTAGAATCTGAACTTCTATCTAAAGTTTTCCCTCTAGACTCAGTGTTTAGACCCACTTTTGATCTTCCTCTCTACTGATTTTTCTAACTCTCTTTTGCTATCTAATGCTCTCAATTTTTTGATGCTTATTGCCTTTGCAATGCATCCTATTTATAGTGATTTTTGGATGAAAAGAAACAAAGAAAGGTACAACAAATAATAAATTTGTCGTAATCTAATTTCCAAAGTTAGATTGCATTTCCATTTGCCCAATTTTCTTTTCAACTTCAAGAACATATTGGGGCCATTTTTGCTGCCTTTCATTGCCTCCATTTTGGACCAATTTGTACTATAAATTGATGGATTGGTCCCTGGTTGTTGATTATTGACTTTTCTAACATCTTAATTCTTTCATATTCTTAATCCACACTTTTTTAGATGATTAAGAAAACGATGAATTCAGAGTTTAGCTTGACTGATATATATAATGAAATTGAAAAGTTATTTCGTCCTTCAAATTAATTTTAAATAATTGATAGTTTATATTTATCCTAACATCATTTAATTCCTAATTTATTTGTCCATTGACATGAATTTGTATTTGTGGATGCTGCAAATTGATTGAAGGTATAACCTATCACATGTGATGTGTCTTTCCGAATTGTAAAATCACTCGACATTTTCGCTGTGAATTCTGTTGGCTTTGATTTCAGGTAATATCCGTACAGTACCAAAATCTTCTAGTCTTCTTCGCTTCTCGAGTGGATCAGGTAAGGTGATCTTGCTTAAGTTGTTGGGATCAAGCTTGTTGAATTGATTGCATATTTGCGATACATCTTTCTCACTTATCTTTCCCATCTCTTTCATCTTGTAGGTTTCAAAATACACGAAAACTTTAAGGGCCTTGCATATTTCAATTTAGTCTCCCATCAAAGAAGAAGACCTTGGAACCAAAAAAAAGAGCATTGTTGAAATTCTTCAGGTAAAAACTCAAATTACTGTCATTAGATTTTGTAAACAGTAGTTGTGAATGCATATTGATATCATGCCTTTTCTGTTTTGTGTGAAGATATTGTTGCTATTGGTTTCCTGTGTTTTTTGGTTAAAGCATTTAGGTTCAAGTTAGTATGATTTTGTTTTGGATTATATGAAATAATGTGATATAGTCAATCCATTGTTTGGATTTTATGACCTTTTTTTTGTATGTGTTTGGGCATATATAGCTTTAATTCCTCCATATTGATACTTCTAGGTTAATTTTTTTAGCCTATAATCTGATTATTTCTTCATTTGTTTAGTTCCTTTCTGAGAATTATTCGCTCTTGCTTTGTCCTATTCTTGAATGTTTCATGATTACTCTTTCTCTTGGATAAGCTTTTTTCATTGTCAATCCTCTTCCATTTTTTTCCATATTTATCAAAATCATATTCTTGGATAAGATCTTTCATACTCTTATCCTCTTGCCTTTTTTCTCTTTACCCTTTCTACTATTACTCTTTGATTAAACAAATAACAGATGTTTTAAACTATAAATCTAAGATATCTAAGAAACTTAAGGCTTCAGTTTCATCCTACAAATCTAAAGCCACTTATAAGGTCAATATCTCTTCATTATTATAAATATATGAGGTATGTCTTTGCTTGAACTGAAAATTGGATTTAAAATTTCCTTTTGTTATGATCCCTTTGGAAATTATACATAACGTTCTATCGGGGAAAAAGATTGAAGCTGTGGTTATTGAAGTTTTCATGATGTAAGTTATTATGGTTATTTCGGTTTTGTACTTTAACAAATGAATGTATTTTTTTAATATAAATATAAATGTACTCTTTTCAACGGAATGATAAATAAGCATGCATAGTATTTTGATACTGTGAGCATGGGATTTCGCAGTCCCTCTCGCGAGACGATGATGATGTATACCCAATTTTAATGCCTCAAAATAAAAGTTCTCTTTAGAATTTTTATTACCAGAATAATATTCCTCGCGAATTTCATACTTGGTAGAATACAGTTCGGCGTGGTCAATAACGCGTCCGATAGGAGCTTGAACCGATGATTTGAACCCAAATAATAAATACCCATTAAAATATTATTCAAAGTCAAAAAGAAGTCTTTCCACCCATTATTAAACCACTTTTCATGACTTTTTTGGCTTTTAGGCCAGTTAGCTGTCGGTATGCTGGAGGCTGATGCCACCAGCGGCATCAGCCATGCCGTCGGTGACATCACCATACCATCGGCGACATCAGCCATACCGCCGGTGACATGGCCTGAAATGAGTCCCTCCACAGACAGCCTTACAGCCACTTTCGGCTGAATTGGTCAAAAAGGCCTCAAAAAACACCCCATTTCACCTATAAAAGCACACCTTGAGCTGCATTTTAGAGGAATTTGAAGGTTAGATTTTTAATATAGCAATAGACTTTAGTGAGATAAGAACTAGATAAAATAGAAAAAAAAAAGATTCCGGTCCATTTTTCCTGGTTTTTCTTCTTTGAATTCTCTGATTGTGAGTTTGAAATCAGTAAGCCTTTAAGTTAAAATCAACTTAATTGGATTTAGAACCCAAAAGCACTTAAATTTACTGCGAAATCGTCATAACAAGCTCCCCGGAGGTGTTTCTTTCGGTTCACGAAGAGGTGGATTCACGGCCTCGAGGTAAAAATCCTGAGTCTCATAGCTCTTTGGCATTAACATTACTGATTTGCGTTAAATTTCATCGATTTATACTCATTTTCGGGTCTTCGGTCTTTTTTTACTGTCGCCACTGCTGCCTACAAGCTGATACCGCCGGTGATACAATTGATGTTACCGGCGGCATCAGCCATGTCACCAGTGGCATTAGTCATGTTGCCGACAGCATCAGTTGTATCGTCGGCGATATAATTTTCTGGATAGCAGTTTTATTTTCATTTGTTTTCGGATTAGCTCATTTTCCAAAGCTAGAACATATAATGTAATGATGGAAGTTCAAAATCTCTTACAAATAGACCCCACCCCGTAATGTGTGGGTATTTTCACCCATAATCCGGTTAAAGTAACGATTGAGCCTAAAATTTGATTAAAAATGGAATTTCCTCGAAAACGCCGTTCAAATCTCATTTTAACCATCCGACCGGGCTTTATAATACTGTAAATAAAATATGCCATATCCGTGCCAACAATCTTCTGCAGGTAGATGTATATCAGACATTCAGGTATTTTATTTATTGCACAGAAAATGTACGGGACTTGGAATCCTTGTAACAATTTTATTTTCCGCATTTATTTTTTTTATGGCTGTAAATATTTTATTCATCTCTTCAATTGCTTGATAAACGCGAAAACAACAAAATAACTGAAAACACAAATTAATAGGATGGATAAATCCGATTAAGAAAGAATGGAGTATCTTAATTTGGCCTAATGAAAAATAGATAACATCATCCGAACTCGGAATCTCTACTTAAGGTATAGTCCAACCACCCAGTGGGAAATCGTACAAAAAAATTTTCGGCTGAGTTGAACCGGGTGGCGACTCTATTTTAAGTACGAGGTTTCGATCTCGTATCTTTTGAGCATTAAAATATGCAAAATCATTTTCAATCACATTATACGCATCTCCTCCATCATTCAAATGGGCCGACCTAATGGGACCCGGCCTCTGCTGCTGCCGCACGAAACGTCATCCGCTCATAGTGGCAACTTTGTTGGGGATCTTCTCTCTAAACTTGAACTTTCTTTCATAAAGTTTAAAAGATTTTGATGATGTATTGAAATCATTGGCCAAATTAAAACTTCGTTCTTTTTTTATATGATGTTTCATCCTCACGCATATAGATAGTTCGATAATGTTCGGTGCCCTATTTTACCTGAGAAGCTCACGAAGTATCACTCATGCCCTGTTGGAATTGAGGATGCCTAGTGGGTGGATCACTCATTTTAACCAACACGTAAACTCCTACGATCGCACTTATTTGGGTAGTGGTTGAGTAATATGGAATCAAGGTAAAACGAGAACCTTCTATATCAACAACCCTATACCAAGGCCGCGCTAGAAAAAGCCTTAGCACATCATTCCCCTTAGGATTACCCAAAACAGATAAAATAATTGGGACACGCTTCTTTTGCCATTACCGGTGAAGAGGCTAAACTCCTTCCTTCCAAAGAGGCGTTACGTGGGAGTCATAAGGTTAGAAGAGGGACGATTTGTGTGCTATGTGCTCTGTGATCATGCACCCCCATGCGTCGGCTTTAAGAGCCGAAAATGAATCAACTTACCCTTACCACTTCCACCCATGGAAGAAGTTTAGTAACACATGTAAAACTTCTCTTGTACCTCCATTGCATCACCACATATCACTATGTATGACGTGAGGTACAAATGTCCCACGTATGTTGGAGGGATAAGCCATCATGTCATCTCTAACCATATCTATGTGTAGCCATATGCATCACGCATCACTCTTAAGGAACATAAGGCATGCATACCATCCATACCATTCACCAACCCATGCATGGCCTGACCCACTGCCTACCATTTCAGCTAGGAGGAGGTGCACTGATCGTTGAATCCCGGCTTCGAAAAGGATAGAAAACTATCTAATACATCATCCTCTAACCCCGATTATTGCCATAGAAGTTGAAGGAATTCTACACACCGATTCTAGCGGGGAGTCAGATTCAAAACAAGTTCAGTTAAGCCAAAATCCTTCTCTACCAGCCATGTCTTTTCCAAGAAATGAAGGGACCCCCCCTCCAGAAGAGCCCTTTAGCCCTACTTCCAGCTAGGGAACAGGATCCCAACCACCTGGTTTTGACTTCACCAGTGCTATGATGCAGTTCCTGAACTCGGACGCTTTCCAAACTTCTATCCAAACTACGGTTCAGGCAGCCGATAAGCGAGCTCTTAAAGATAGGAATTCTGATCGAGTATCGGCATCTAATACTCAGGCCCCGAATGGTTCGGTGTAGATGTTGACTAGTCTGGTAGGGGCAAGACCCATTATACCTCTGTTTTAATCAACCCAACCCATGGTGAGTCCATTCCAGTTTGGGCAGGCTTCAGCTTTCTTATCAACTTCAACCATCCGATCAGTTGTGCCTTTTAATCCAAGACCCTTCGCTCAAAGCTCTACTCCTCCGATATTCACTCACCAAAGCCCAGTTTCTCAGACACCACCCTCCTTCATGCCTCTGCAGTTCATTGTGACTCCTAAAGGCACCACCTACCCCCAAAATCCTTTTGCCAGCCAGCTGACCATTCACCCTCCGCTACCTCCAACACTCAATGACCAGGTCATGCAACTGCCAAGCGTGACACCTGAGGTAGTCGCTTTTGTTTGGAAAATGATAGCTTCTCAAACTATCAATGACTAGGTCGCGTATTCTCCGAGCGCGACACCTGAAGCCCTGGCTATTCCTCCAAATTGGACAGCAACCAGGTCACGTAGCCTCCGGGCGTGACACCTGAGATCTAAGCTTACATCAACCGCCTCATCACTAATAAGAAATCTAAGACGGATGAAGATTGAGTCCCCGATAATTTTACTATGCCAGACATGGCTCATTATGATGGCTAAGGAACACCTGCCTCTCTCATTATAATGTATGAAAGAGTAATGCGCATGAAGAAGCTGAGTGATAAGGTGCTTGCTGAAATGTTTCCCTGCTCCCTTCGAGGTCCTGCCCTCGAATGGTGTCATACCTTGCCGCAACATATTATCGGTGACTGGACTCTCTTATCCGAGGCATTAAAATGCATTATGGTTTCAATACTATGATGGAGACAACCCTCCAGCATCTTGAGAGGGCCCATCAAATGCCCAATGAAACCTTTAAGCAATACTTCAATAGGTGGATGTTGACTCAGGTCTTGATGGAGTCCAAGCTCAGCCTTGGGGAAATGATTGTCAAACTCCTCGAAGGGTCTCTCCCCCTATTCTGCAAGGAAATAGCTATAAATTCTTTTCTTTCTTACAAGGTTGTGTTTGAGAAAGCTGAGAAAATCAAGCATGAGGCAAAGTGTGAGAAGGCCGAGAAAGCGGGGAAACCGTGGTTCGGGAAGAATGAAGCTCAACCCTAAACATTGGCGCCGGCTAAGCCAAAAACACCGGCTGTAATTCAAGCCATTTCTCACGCCCCTGCTATACCCCTCACAGTTAATCTAGCTCCATCAATGATTGCCACAATCCAACCTCCTCGTCCCCCTTTTATTTTGACCAACCCTTATAAATTGCCCTTGTGGGTCATCTTCAGCGTTTAAGGGAAAGTTTCATACAGTCCCTTTAGGAATACAAGCCACCTAGACCTGAAGATAAGAATAACTTCTGTAATTATCACGTTCAGGTAGGATACCAAACTAATAATTACAAGGCCCTACTCTCAGCAATTCAACGATTAGTTAGTGAAGCAAAGATCGCTAAACCAGACAAGGCTCCGAGCACTATGAATAATCCTTTGCCGAACTTCAGAGGTAAGGTCGGCATGGCCTAATTTGGTTTATCTGAAGCCACAATCTTCGATCTCCTTGCTCAGAGGCCGGATAGTAGTAGCCCTATCCTGGTCATCGGCTTGGGTCTACCATCTTGCTCGGTTTTTTACCTTATCAATCAAGCCAACCCGGGAGTTAACTCCATTCAGGAAATGGAAATTGATCCAAACCAACCAAAGCAAGAGAGTCACAGGTCTAAACAATTTATGGCAAAAAGAAAGAAAGCTGAGGGGAAAGCACTGTTCAGCATAGATTCCTTTGTTTCGAAGGAGAACTATTCTGATGAGGATGGGGAAATGGCTCGAGAGACCAAGGCCATAAGCACCAACTTATTCAAGGTTGATCACCATGACCTTTTTAGGATGGACTAGTATGAGCTACAAGACCCAGATTCAGACTCTGAAGAGCAACAGTACCTGTTTAAAATGTGAACCACTAAGAGCGTCTTGCTCGATGATGTCCTTAATATTACCCAGAGTGGTCATGTATATTAGCCGGAAGACCGATATCTACGCCTAAACAAAGACCCGATTCCTGGCAGAGTTGGAACTACTGCAAGACCCCCTTCTCCACCTCCGTCTGTCCCTACTAGTCTTGAAGTTGACCCCCTTATTACCTAGCGGAAAAACACCCAAGATCGATACAGCATCTGGCAATTGGTAATTGACTTTGAAAGGCATCACAAGGGTTTGATTAAACGGCTCCTTGATCTGGAAGCTAATTTGACACCTAGGTCGTTGAGATATGTGCCACGATAGGAGAAGGCATTCCTCCGAGAAAAGGGCCTCAGATTATATTCGACAGTTTTGATCTTACACTCAAGGGTAGGGATCACAATAGGGCCTTATTCATCCGGATCCAAATTCTCGATAAGGTCATCCCATGAGTCATAGTGGATGATGGCTCCACTCTAAACCCATGCCCTCTAAAAATCCTTCCTCATCTAGGACTGTCGGAGACATGCTTGAAATGTCCAGCATGGTTATTAGAGCTTATGATGATTCAAAGTGCAATGTAATTGGGACTTTTGAGGCAGAAGTCACTGTCGAAGGTGTGGCAAGCAATGTGCGTTTCACCGTACTTGACATTCCTGTTACCTATTCTCTGTTGCTTGGCCGACCATGGCTCCATTCTTTGGGCGCAGTTCCCTCCACACTACACCAGAAAATCAAGCTAATTCATGAAGATAGAATGGTGACTATAGAGGCCGATCCCGCTTTCATTATAGATGTTATGGAAGCTAAATCTAATTTAGAAAAAGTCCTTCAGATTGCCATGATTATCAAAGTTCAAAAGCCCCATCCCCTTTGGCACAGCTACCTTCACTCGGGTATGGGCAAAATAATGAAGAATTCTAGTTACAAGCCTGGCAGAGGTGGAGGAATACACGAACAGGGAATTATTAAGGCATTGGAGCCGAAAATCCTTATTCATGGAGCTGGATTGGGATATAAGCCTAGAAAAGCCTATCGTTGTGTCCCTTCTTACTACTGCCGCATGGTCACCATTTATGAGATCCAAGGCAAGAGGCCTTATAAGGGGGAGCCTAAGCCAATCGAGTATATCGGGAAAATATGGCCCGGCTTTGAGATCTTTAAAGATGTCTATGACTTTGAGACTGGTCACATGATAGTTTCAGCTGAACCTAAGCCTACTGAGCCTGATGAGCCTGTCAATGTTGTTTCTGATAAGGCTAAAGGAAAAGGTAAGATGTATCCTGAGGATGAGCCTGAAAGAAGTAATGAAGAGTCTATCAATCCAGAAATTGAGAATATTGTGGCAACCGTGACAAAAGCTATGGCACTACTGATGAGGAAAGGCTGGAAGGGTACCGGGGAAGAAGATGCTATGACAGCCATAGTAGGAAAGCTTGCCAGGGCTCTCCCTAAAAAGGTCGACCTATCTAAAGGGCCATCACTTACCATTGCCCAAAAGACCACTTTAGAGCGCGACTTGAACACCATTCTGACAAATGATACAGAGAACACTTCTCCCATCGACGTCGCTACTGAAGCCCCTTCGCTTGTGGAGGAGGACATGGATGATGTAATTTTTAATATTTCTGATTTTTTTATGCAAATAATGCTACTTATAAGGCTTTTAATACAACGAATAACTCCCATCCTGCTTACTTGTTTGATGTCTTTCCTGATGGATCCATGCATTCACATAACAATACGCATAATGTTTTTGGCATTAGTGATACATTATTAAGTGAAATAAAACTAAGTACAGATGACAATCCAAAAATGGTAACCATTTCCAAAGATTTAACTCCCGAGGAAAGAAGTGAGATTATAAGAGTGCTTAAAAATCATGTTAATGCTTTTGCCTGGTCGTACGAAGACATGCCTGGGGTTGACCGATAAATCGCCGAACACAGAATCCCAACCGATCCTAAATTTTGACCTGTCAAGCAGAAACTCTGCCGGTTGAGACCTGAATAGGCAAAACAGGTTAAGACAGAGGTTTTAAGGTTGATCAAAGCTTGATTTATAGAAGTGGTAGAATACCCGACTTGGTTATCCAACATCGTCGCAGTGCCAAAGAAGGATGGTAGGTCCGAGTCTGTACAGACTTCTGAGACCTCAATAAAGCCTTGCCAAAAGATAACTTCCCTCTCCCACACATCGATGTCCTAATTGATAGCGCCACTAGGGCGGCTATGTATTCATTCATGGATGGGTTCTCGGGGTATAATCAGATTATGGTTAATATTGTTGACAAAGTCAAAATAGTGTTCATCACTGAATGGGGGGTGTATTGCTACAAGGTAATGCCATTCGGGTTGAAAAATACCGGGGCCACTTATCAGTAAGTTATGATCGCTCTCCTATATGACATGATCCATAAAGAAGTGGAAGTGTATGTGGATGACATGATTGTGAAGTCTACCACTCTAGAGGAGCACCCTGCTGTTCTCGACAAGTTCATGACTCACATTAAAAAGTATAATCTTCGCCTAAATCCAAAGAAATGCATATTTAGAGTTACCTCTAGCAAGCTATTGGGATATGTGGTTAGCCAGAAAGGGATTGAAATGGATCCGAACAAAGCCAAAGCCATCAGAGAAGGAGGTCCGATCGTTTTTAGGGTCCTTGCAGTATGTTAGTCGGTTCATTGCTCACCTCACTACTGTTTGTGAACCCATCTTTAAACTATTAAAGAAACAGCAACTCGTGGTATGGAACGATCATTGCCAAGTAGCATTTGACAGAATCAAGGCATATCTTGTTGATCCACCTGTCTTGACACCCCCCATCCCAGGGAAACGACTCATCCTTTATCTGGCCATTGAGGAAACTTTTGTTGGGGCTATGCTTGTCCAGGAACATGATGATAAGCGTGAACATGCCATCTACTACTTGAGCAAAAAGCTATCAGATTATGAAACCTGGTATTTGATTGTAGAAAAGACCTGTACTACCATGGTTTGGCTCACTAAGAAGTTGCGATATTATTTCCAATCTTATCCCGTCCAAGCCATAGCCAAGATTGATCCAATAAAGTTTCTTTGTCAATCCCCTACTCTGGCCAGCAAATTATCCCGATGGCTGCTTCTTCTGTCTGAGTTTGACATTGAATATATAACCCGGAAGGTCATTAAGAGGCGGGCCATAGCCGAATTCCTGGCTAATCAACCCCTCAGCTCTGGCTATAAGGAAAATTTGGAGTTTCCTGACGAACAGCTTGCCTCTGTTACAACAGGGTCATCATCGTCACATTAGATAATGAGATAATCCTATTTTCTAAACGTTTAGAATTCGCTATCACCAATAACGGTGCTGAATACGAAGCTTGCCTGTTAGGCCTCGAGCCTCTTCTTCAGGTTCAGGCACGCCATGTATCCGTCATTGGAGATTCGGCTCTGGTTGTTCGTTAGGTCATTGGAGATTGGGAAGTTAAAGAAGAATCTCTCCGTCCTTGTATTAAGGCTATCCGCGAATTATCTGAGAAATTTACCTTGTGCTTGTACCGCCATGTCCCATGAGATGAGAATCAAATGGCAGATGCTCTCGCCACTCTCGCGTCCATGTGGGAAGGACCCCAACAGCAACCTATCCGCCCTTTGGTTTTGATGTCCATCAAGATCCCATATCATGTTTAATTGACTCCTCCAGTTCTCGCCATTTCATCCAAACCATGTTGGTATTCTGACATCGTCCTATTTCTTCAGACAGGCCAATACCCTATAAATTCTTCTGACTCGGACCGTACCACCCTACAGCGGCTCACCATCCAGTTTCGTATTGTGGATAATGATCCGTTCAAGCACACTAGCGACGGCCTACTTCTTCGTTGCCTCACTAATTCTGAGGCTCGGAAAGTAATGACCCAGGTCCATGCCGGTGACTGTGGCCCTCATATGAACGGTCTTGCTCTCGTAAATAAAATCTAGCGGCTTGGGTATTTTTGGCTCACTCTCACAGCCGATTGTATTACCCAGGTCAAATGATGCCACCAATGCCAAGTCTACGGAGATATATAGCATCTGCCACCTATTGAGCTCCATTACTTATCCACCCTTTAGCCATTCTCGGCATAGAGGATAGATATAATTGGTGAAATCCGTCCTTCCTCAACAGCACAAATTCATTATGGTAGCAGTAGATTACTTCTCGAAATGGGTGAAAGCCGAATCCTTCACTAATGTCACCGCCAAGCAGATGGCCAAGTTCATAGAAAAGCATATCTTTGCTCGGTATAGACTCCCACAACATATAGTCTCAGACAATGGAGTACAATTTCAAGGAGCAACTACTTCTCTAATTGAGAAGTATAGGATCGAGCACCATAGATCCACTCCATACAAACCATAAGCCAATGGAGCTGTTGAGGCAGCCAATAAATCGGTAAAGACGATTCTTTCTAAGATGATAGCCAGTTACAGGGATTGGGCACATAAGCTACATTTTGCTATCTGGGCATATCACACCAGCATACGCCCCCCGACGGGCCAAACTCCGTTCTCCCTAGTCTACGGGATGGAAGCAGTCTTGCCAGTTAAAACTCAGGTGACCTCATTAAGTGTCGCTCTAAAGGCTAAATTAGAAGAATCCTAATGGACTCGGGTGAGATTTGAATAGTTGAACATGATGGATGAGTAGAGGTTGAAGGCCCTCGACAACCTCCAGATGTACCAACAACGTATGGCTCGAGCGTATAACAGTCAGGTAAGACATCAGAAGTTCCCTCTGAAGGCTGGTGATTTGGTCCTTAAGCAACTGAAATATTCTACCACTGATGCGAGGGGTAAATTCAGGCCAAATTAGGAAGGACCGTATATAATAAAGAAGCTGTTTAGCAAAGGGGCAGCTAAACTTATGGACATGGATGGGAATGAATTCGTAAATCCCATAAACCAAGACAGGCTTAAGTGTTATCATGTTTAATTCAAAAGAAACAAATCAAAAAAGTAGCACACCAAAAAATATATATGTGATAATTACCCACCTTTCAGTCTTTTATTGATCGGGCAAAAATTAGGGTGACGCCCGACGATTGCTATCCTGCGAACCAGCAATGCAAAAATTAGGGGATGAGACAAACCCGCTAGATTGAAAACCCGAAAAGGGTGATCTAGGCAAAAGTTAGGGTATGAGAGCAAACAGCGAGTGCCTTCTAGAAAACTGGTCTCGGCTAGTTAGCACCGGGAGTTAAATCAATGAGAATGTTAACCAAACATCATGTACTTTATTTTATCTCAATTAATAAAAGTTTCTCTTTTGTTGAAATCTAAATGCTTAGGCTTATGTGGATCCTGTATTCATAAGATTAAGACAACTTCAGCAAGCCTTGGACAGAGTTCATTTTATTTCATTTTAGATAAATAAAAAAAAGAAAAAAAAGAGGTCTGATAGTTCTGACAAAAGCAAGACTTAAATCGAACTTCCCGCATCATCGTCGCAGTACCTAGAGATTCGCCTTGATGTGCTAGTAGAAAAGGGCTCCTCTCCCCGCTCCACACGTTCCCCCTCAAAACTGGCCCATGACCGCTTCTGATGGGTCGGCAAGTCTCTTATCTCAGCAAGCCATCCCCTGTAGTGTGTGTCAATTTTGATGGTTTCCATGTGATCATAAACCAGAATCTCAAATATAGCCTCCATGGACCACTTCTCCCGAATATGGTTGACCCACCTAGCTTTGTAAACTCTGATCTGGTTGTGGGGTAGTTTGATTGGGACTCTTTGCCTCTTGCCATACTGACGACACAGCCGGTAAGGGGTATAAAATGAAGATTTCTCCAGACCTATCAGTTGAACACATGCTCCCCAAGATTCTACAACCACATCCTGACCATGGAATAACCCACTAAACCTGCGCGTCAGTATACCCCCTCAAAATAGGCACCCAATCATCATATGTCAACTCGTCAAAATCAGCCCGCATAAGCCCTCTCTCCCTCAGATGGACGGGAAGATACTTTTTCGGGTTCCCTCGTGGTGCCTCCCTTAACTTCAGCTTCTCCATCAGCCATACCTATAATTTAAAACTCAGGTAAGGATTGGGGAAGGAAATGTGTGGAATCAGAAAGAATAAAAGGTACCTTAATAATATGAGTTGATCTCCGATAAGTGAGTCAACAAAAGTAACATCCACGTTCAGCAAAACATCAGCCAATCCTAAAGCCACGGGAGAAGCCCCTGTTGACATAGGGCTGATGAGCGAAATTAGCCTAACTGGAGCAATCGAACTCACTCCGCATATAAACTCTACCATGAGTAGCAATGCCGCCATGAATAGCCAAGCAGGATGGG
Organism: Euphorbia pulcherrima; assembly: GCA_947683365.1. NCBI lineage: Eukaryota > Viridiplantae > Streptophyta > Magnoliopsida > Malpighiales > Euphorbiaceae > Euphorbia > Euphorbia pulcherrima. The sequence goes on from CANTUS010000016.1 coordinate 16,753,588, forward strand.
ATTGGGGCACTCCACGGCACCACTATTGAATGCCTCTGAGCTAAAACCCAGGTTTATCGGGCAACCGAGACAGAAATGGGTCCACAAAATCCAAATTCCATAACCCTCGAGGAATTCCATCTATGCCAAAATGAAAGTTCGGCAACGCCAGTGTAACGCGTTTAGGACACGGTGTCCCTAAAATAGCATGGAATTCTTCAAGCAAGGGGCAAAGCTCGAACGATGAAAATCAGAAAACGTGGTCCATTGGATCCTAAAAAGATAGTGCTACTCGAAGAAATTTGCGGCTTACGGGCCACGCCGTGACATATCAAAACCCCCAAAGCCTAAATTTTTCAAGCCGCTTCCAGTATGCAATCCCTAGACTCTGTAAAAAAACCCTATAGCTTTTGATTGTGGGTTGCCATGATAGGAAATTCAAAATCAGAGTACTGGAAAACTGATACCGCTGGCGATATGAGTGATGCCGCTAGCGATGTAAACAATGCCGCCGGTAATATGGATCAGATTGGGCGATATCAGGTGATACCGCCAGTGATATAGACTTTCAGACAGCCCTGTATATATTATTTTAGCTGGATGAGTTTGGGCGATATGGGCCATGCCAGCGGCGGCATAGAGTTAACTTTCTGGCAACATCAGAAGCATTTTTTCCCATTACAGACCTGTACGAAACCTATAAATAATCCTGTAACCCGTTTCCAATGCCTTTCCAAACAGCGATCCATTCTTATTCAAAATAAAAAGCTCAAAGGCACAAACCATCCAAAAAATTTGAATGTCTAGACCATAAAAAAAAATAAAACCCAATGATAAAACTAAATTATTCCAACCCCAATGTATCAAGGGTACAAACAAGGAAATAAAAAAGGCAAAGTAAAAAACTAGGCATGCCCGCCACTACCGGCCGGGCGAGATGAAATGTCTTTGGGGCTCACAAGCTAGTATTAATGTCGTCCTCTTCCCTTCCCTCTGTCATGGGCACACTGCTAGACTCCTCGGCCACGGCAGGCGGGCATCGGCCGGCAGACATCTTGACCCTCCTATGACTGGTACTACCAGGGTGCACACGGTCCAGATTTTGCTTGCTTCTCCATTCCTGAATGGTAGCTGCCAGTTGACCCTTAAGGTCACTCACACGATGCCGTAGGTCTGCAGTCTCATCCTCGTACCGCTGCCGGGCTGCATCAGTAGCTGACAAGGAAAGGGCTAAGAAATCCTGCAAACCAGAGAAAATATCAATGATGCATATCATTCATAACATCCATACATGCACCTCATCTTAAAATAGGCATAAATAGGGAAGACCTGAGCAAGGAGCGACTGCCCAATGAGTGTATCCCGGAGAACAAAATTGTTCTCTGCGAGCTGCTCCATATAGCTCTGCGCAACTTGAAAAATCCTAAAAGCAAATCATTAGACACCCGCATCCAAGGCTAAATAAGAAAATAATTACCAGGCTTTACGTAAGTAGTATTTTTGGGCATTAAATTAGAGCCTGCCGGCTCGAGCCTATATTCCTAGGGAGGAACTTGCCCCAGGAATTCATCAGCAGGAATGTGGTTTCCATCGGGTTGATCAGACGCCCCACCACAAAGTTCATGCCCTCCGGCACACCATAGTGTCGTGTCCCACTCTGGTTATCCCGGCCTCTCTTCCTCGCAGGTTCCTGAAAAACATGAAAGTCACACGTTAACAGCGTTCCTAAATAATTTCAAAATCATGCACATAAACACAATCATACCTCAAAAGAACGTTGCTCCCCTCGGGACATTGGAGCACTCCCGCCGGCTACGTCCACGCCTGCCTCATCCTCTCCCTCAGGCTCGATCCCAACATCCCCTTCAAGCTCCTCATCTTCATCATCTTCTTCCTCCTCGACATCTATAATGCCTTTGAGGTGCCTTTTCTCCTCCTTCAACTGTTGTTCGTTATGATACTCAATCGTATCATTCTGTGGATACGGGGACACATAGGGAGTAGACGCTGTTGGAGCTGCTCGAGAGGCCAGGGACGCTAGGGATCACTCGGTCGTTCCCCTTGATGTAATCAGCCTTATCAGCCTCAGAGGTGATCACCAAATGGAGCCACCATAAGCCCCTGGAAGGATCAGCAGGCATCGGTCTATTAGCAATCGGGACGGACCTCCAGCCTCAGACGCGCTCACCCAGGTACCACTACTAGGTTAGAGGGCACTCAATAACGAATCGACGATCGTCTACCTCCCTCCTAACCCATGCGACCTCTACCAGGTTCTCCACCCCATCAAATGGATCCAGGATAAGCTACACCAATAATCAGCCAAAACAACCAGTATAAGTTCATCGACGCCTTTTGTTTTGTCTAAGTGTAAAAATAAAGACTAAATTAAAAAGTCACATACCGATCTTAACCGCGTGCTCCTCAGGACCTCCCTATATTTTGTAGGGTACTTGGCCTTCCCACTAATGTCACCGCACTAGCGAGCTAGAAAGTGGGAGCCCGGCAGCACAATCTTCTTAAACTCCACCAACGGGAGGATCTGATGCTCAAAGGCCCAAGCCTGCACAAATAACGACTAATCAATTCAAAAAGCATCAAACAATAAATGAGAACGTGTACTATCAAGTAAAATACTTCTAAAGAGATATACTTGGAGTAGCAGATGGTAGAGGCAAAGGGATTTCACCCTCTTCCGGGCTCCCACATCCAGCCCATGGTATATTTATGCCAAGATGGCCCTTGGCCAATTCTTCCTCCTAATCCCCGCCACATCCTCTACAATAGTTATCAGCATATAATTGATCTTGCTCCCCGAGATTGGGAAGAATAGTATAGTAAGTAAAGAAATCACAAAGGATCGAACACAAGCCTCCCTCTCATCCTCGGGCACTACATCCACCCGGGTCCAGTATTGGTGCAACTCACTATAAGACAGCCGCCCAGAAATGGGCTTCAGACCAAATAGCTCCTTCACCCACCTCACTATGGGCCTCTCAACATGGTATTTGTCCATGTAAGCATTGAAGTGTATGACCTCGTCCGTCCAAGGGAGGCCGGTCATGGCTACGATGTCGGAGGGTGTAATCGTAGCTTCCCCGAAAGAGAAGTGGAAAGTATGGGTGGTCTCAAACCACCTCTCGGTTAGGGCTATCACCGCTGAATGAGAAAGCTTGGGCATCAGCATTGGCATTATCCGGCCAAGTCCCCGAATCCTGCCTCATTAATGGCAAGCGCAAGCTCGGGGTCGTTCTTTGAAATATAGTGCCACCACTCGCTAATGGTGCCATCCCCCCTGTATAGGTCAATTCATATGGCTGTAAAATCAGAAACAAAATAGATAATTCCTGCGTATTTTCTCATCACTAAAATCTGATAGAAAGCTGCTGATGTCGCTTCTGTTAGAAGTTATATTACCGGCGGCATCATCCCATACACTGGCAGCATGGATGATATCGCCAGCAATATCGCTTCAAACAAAAGCGACATCAGACTTCCTTGGCACCTTTTGCAAGGACTGATGCCGCCAGTGCCGCCAGCGACATCACTCATGTCGTCAGCGACATCACTACCTGCGATCAGAACTTGTTTTCCCTAAAATCGCACCCATCGTGCCAAATCCATAAAAAAATTGCAATCAATCATACAATAAGCCTAAAAAAATTGAACCTAAACATACCATATCAGTTTATAATCAGTCTATGACTCCTACCATGGCACTATTTCAAGCCTAAAGCCAAATCAAATCAAACCCAAAAAGAGGAGCTTCGGGTTTTACGGGATTACCTGAACATAGCAGAGGTGCTTCTCCTTCTCTGGGGTTAGATTGGTGATAGGAGAATTGATCCTATAGCCATACATCTTGGCCATCTCCTTCAAGCCATAGGCAGTAAGAACGGAGAGAATTTTCAATCCCTCGACAGAAGAATCAGGCAGGTTCTACCTAGCCTTAGTAGATTTTCCCCTGAAAGCCTTGGTGATTCTCTTCATGATTCAAATAACGAAAGAAAAATCGTAGGATTTGGAGATGTGCAGCAGTAGGTACGATTTTCTGAATAAATAAGGAAGAAGGGAGTTTTAATTCCTTTTAAACTGCCATGCAGAATTTGAGGAGTTTTAATTTATCTAAAATTGCCCATTCATACCGCCGGCGGCATCAATCCATGTCGCCAGCGACATCACTCATGTCGCCAGTGACATCACTCATATCGCCGGCGACATAGCCCCTTTTAGTTTAAATTTTGAAATTACCTGAGCAGTCAAAGCTGCCACGTGGCACCCATGCCGCCGCCAACATAGATTCATATCGCCAGCGATATCATTCATGCCCCCGATGACATCACTCCTCCAATTTAGATTTTGCACAAGTCCGACTAAAGGTCATCCTTTCTACAAAGCACAAAACCCGATCAAGGGATAATTTCTCCACAAAGCATAAGTCCGACCAAAGGGCAACCAATCTACAAAACATAAAACCCGACCAAGGGACAATTTCTCTACAAAGCATAAGTCCGACCAAAGGGCAACCAATCTATAAAACAAAAGTCCGACCAAGGGACATTCTATCCATAAAGCATAAGTCTGACCAAGAGACGATCACTCTACAAAGCACAAAACCCGACCAAAGGACAATTTCTCCGTGAAGCATAAGTTCGACCAAAGGGCAACCAATCTACAAAACACAAAACCCGACCAAGGGACAATTTCTCCGTGAAGCATAAGTCCCACCAAAGGGCAACCAATCTACAAAACACAAAACTCGACCAAGGGATAATTTCTCCACGAAGCATAAGTCAGACCAAAGGGCAACCAATCTATAAAACAAAAGTCCGACCAAGGGACAATCTATCCACAAAGCATAAGTCTGACTAAGGGACGATCACTCCACAAAGCATAAGTCCGACCAAAGGGCATCTTTTCCACAAAGCTCAAGCCCGACCAAAGGGCAATTTCTCCGCAAAGCATAAGCCTGATTGAGGGACAACCAATATACAAAACACAAAATCCGACCAATGGATAAACTCTCTATAAAGCATAAGTCCGACCAAAGGGCATCCATTCCACAAAGCTCAAGCCCGACCAAGGGGCAATTTCTCCACAAAGCATAAGCCCAACCAAGGGGCAACCTCTCTATAAAGCACAAGGTTTGACCAAGGGTCAAACTGGTCACCCATCAGGTATCATTCCTATCCCTTACTCTTTCGTGTGATCATACTGACCTGTGGCAGCAGTGATCCCCCGAGGGGCAGCCTGTGAGCACGGGATTTTACAGTCCCTCTCGTGAGACGATGATGATGTATACCCGATTTTAATGCCTCAAAATAAAAGTTCTCTTTAGAATTTTTATTACCAGAATAATATTCCTCGCGAATTTTATACTTGGTAGAATATAGTTCGGTGCGGCCAATAACGCGTCCGGTAGGAGCTTAAACCGATGATTTGCACCCAAATAATAAATACCCATTAAAATATTATTAAAAGTCAAAAAAATGCCTTTCCACCCACTATTAAATCACTTTTCACAACTTTTTTAGCTTTTGGGCCCGTTAGCTGTCGGTATGCTGGAGGCTGATGCCACCAGCGGCATCAGCCATGCTGTCGGTGACATCACCATACCGCCGGCGACATCAGCCATACCGCCAGTGGCATCGCCATGTCACCGGCGGTATGGCCTAAAATGGGTCCCTCCACAGACAGCCTATCGGCCACTTTCGGCCGAATTGGTCAAAAAGGCCTCAAAAAACACCCCATTTCACCTATAAAAGTACACCTTGAGCTGCATTTTAGAGGAATTTGAAGGTTAGGATTTTAATGTGAGAATAGATTTTAGTGAGATAAGAACTAGATAAAATAGAAAAAAAAAGATTCCGATCCATTTTTCCTGGTTTTTCTTCTTTGAATTCTCTGAATCTGAGTTTGAAATCAGTAAGCCTTTAAGTTAAAATTAACTTAATTGGATTTAGAAACCAAAAGCACTTAAATTTATTGCTAAATCGTCATAACAAGCTCCCCAGAGGTGTTTCTTTTGGTTCACGAAGAGGTGGATTCACGGCCTCGAGGTAAAAATCCTGAGTGTCATAGCTCTTTGGCATTAACATTACTGATTTGCGTTAAATTTCGTCGATTTATACTCATTTTTGGGTCTTCGGTCTTTTTTTACTGCCGCCACTGCTGCCTACAAGCTAATACCGCCGGCGGCATCAGTTGTATCGTCGGCGATGTGACTTTCTAGATAGTAGTTTTATTTTCATTTGTTTCTGGATTAGCTCATTTTCCGAAGCTAGAACATATAATGTAATGATGGAAGTTCAAAATCTCTTGTAAACAGACCCCACCTCGTAATGTGTGGGTATTTTCACTCATAATTCGGTTAAAGTAATGATTGAGCCCAAAATTTGATTAAAAATGGAATTTCGTCGAAAACGCCGTTCAAATCTCATTTTAACCATCCGACCGGGCTATATAATACTGTAAATAAAATATGCCATATTCGTGCCAACAATCTTCTGCAGGTAGTCGTATATCAGACATTCAGGTATTTTATTTATTGCACAGAAATTGTACGGGACTTGGAATCCTTGTAACAATTTTATTTTCCGCATTTATTTTTTTATGGCTGTAAATATTTTATTCATCGCTTCAATTGCTTGATAAACGCGAAAATAACAAAATAACTGAAAACACAAATAAATAGGATGGATTAAATCGATTAAGAAAAAATGGAGTATCTTAATTTGGCCTAGTGAAAAATAGATAACATCATCCGAACTCGGAATCTCTACTTAAGGTATGGTCCAACCACCCGGTAGGAAAATCGTACCAAAAATTTCTCGGTTGAGCTGAACCGGGTGGCGACTCTATTTTAAGTACAAGGTTTCGATCTCGTATCTTTTGAGCATTAAAATATGAAAAATCATTTTCAATCAAGTTATACGCATCTCCCCCGTCACTCAAATGGGCCGACCCAACCGGACCCGACCCCTGCTACCGCCGCGCGAAACGTCGTCCGCTCACAAATACAATTGGGTTAGTAAATCCTAGTTGGGTGGCTGCAAGCCTGCAACAATTTGGAAAAGCAATCAGAGGGAGGCAGGGAAAGTGTACTTGGGCAATATTATTGCGAGGAACAAATCTAAGCATTACATTCTCCTTCCATACAATGAAAAGTAACGCATTTTAATGCATGTTATTATTAATCTTTTTTTATAAGCTATTGTTTATGTATTAACGTGAAAGTAACACATTACATCCTCCTTTTTTCGCAGCCATCGTTAGGTCCTTATGGTGATAAAAATGCGTGATACGATCGTTTACATCTTTGATCCCTTTCCTCTAATGTTTTTTCACAATTTTGTGCATGTAGTGCTACATTAGATGCCAAAAATAAGAGTACAGTGGACAAACTTACAGATTTTCCACTGTGTTATCCTAAGGCATGAAAAATTAGTAAATTTACTTTGTGTTTAGCACTTTGAGCTTGAAATTCGTTTCCTTGCATATTTAGTTCAAAACTATTGGAGGACCTTTGGCCTAGTAATGGTTTTGGCATTAAGTATTTAGAGAGCAAAAGTTGCAGTATTTGTTATAGGACATAAAGATGTCTAGAGTTAATGTGCAGGCTCTTGCAAAGAAATGATCAAGATAATGATATATGTTGTGACTAGTTTTCACTTAAAATTCACTGCTTTTATTTGTTGCAACTAACCAGTTGACAAGTCTATATTTATATGTGTGGACTTGCTTTCTTTGTCATCCTTGTTTGACTATAAAAGCTAAAGTGTTTGGTGTTTGCTGACTTATGCTGGTTCAAGCCTTGTCTGTACAATTTTAGAAAGTTTGAAATTTAGAGAATCCAAATCCATTATGATCATTTTAACTTTGTATGTTTTTTACTTGACTTGAGTTTGAAAACTTGTATATACTCTTATTACTTTTCTCTTATCCTCTATTTTCTTTCTTCCTTCACTTTGGTTTTGCTGCCTTATCATAATTCATAACTTCAGCTCTCTATGCTTGCCTTTATGTTATCTTCATCACCCACATTATTCACTAGAAAGCATTCTCGATTTTTGGCTCCGTTCACCAACTTTATACCATAAAGATTATTTCTTTGGATCTTGTGCTATGTATCTTTTTTTCAAGAAAAATGGTAAACTGAATATGCACTTGTTGGAATAATAATGTCTTCTTATTCATTTTGGATTCAACTATTAAACCAAATAAAATGTATCTTTATTTCCATGAATTTAATTCATATATGCAATTGTTCAACTTGTCATTGTCCTTAATGGAAGTTTCGTGCAGTGTACATTATGTTATAAACAAATAGTGTTTTGTTTTGGTGTTTCTTTGTTCAACTTTTTGTTATTTTTCTGGAACTACTTTATGGCCTTGTTGTAGACATGTTCCTTATTTAAGTTGTTTAAATTTTGTAGTGTGCCACACAGCCTGGCTCTGTTGAGAGCGGGTACTATGTATTAAGGTATATGTATGACATTATAAAGCTTCATCATGATTGTGCAGATCTCGTAAAGGTATTCTCTTGAATCCATTAATCTTATAATCACTGATGACTTTCTTAGTTTTTGTTTACCATGCTATTAGTTTGGCACATTACTTGTTTACAGGCTTATCGAAGAACCCAAACTTTTAGCACACAAGAGATAGAAGAGGTTCTAGATGTATTTGCGGGTTATATGCTACATTCTCTTTAAACTATCTGCGAGTTCCCTATTTTTTTAAGTTGAATCTGGGTGTATGAATGTGAATTTTGGATATATGCAATTAGTAGTCTAGAACATTATTGATAAATCTGTGTGTATTTTGGATGAATCTGGATGTATATGCAAGTAGTTAATTTTGGATGAATCTAGGTGTATTGATGTTATGGCAGGTTTTGTAATTTGAAATAAAATAACCGCGAATGAAGAAAATTATAAAAAAAAATAATGCACAAATTAGAATTGGTTATTAGAATAATTGTTCCCATTGCACAATAATTAAAAAAGCCCAAATAAAATCGGTTACAAAAAGAATCGATTGACCTCCTATTTGGGCTTTGGCAATGGCAGCTTCAGCCACGGAACTATTTCGAGGCCTATTGATAGATATCAACCGATGCCATAGACCCCATTTCCACTAGTGATTGTTAAGAATCGATAAAATATTTTTATTAATAAATCACTCTTACATTATTTTACTTAAAAAACGCTCTTACACATCTCACTCTTACACATACTTTTAATATAATACACTCACAAACTCTTATTATTTCTCACTCTCTAACTCCCCCTTACAAAATACTAATGTGCTCTTTATATAGAGCTCATGGCCAACATTACTACAGTATTAGCCGAAATCAATACAGCTGAAAATCCCATCCTTTTTTGGACCATTCTCCTATTATTTCATTATTAACCAATCATACAATCACATGTCCTCATGTTTCTACTCCATAACAATTTGATATGTTTGGCCATTCCACTTATCAAATTACTGCTTTGTCTGTACTACATAATTCAAAATCATGACTTCATCTTCTTATTTCCAATTTTGTTTTTACCCAATAATGCCCATACTTTGTGCTGCGCATCATGTTTCTCACGTCATTTTTTTTTCATTTTTTGAATTAAGTTTATTCATTTTTTATTTCAACACTCCCCTTAAACTTAATTCTCAGTTAAGCCCAATAATGCTCGCAACTGATTAAAAAACTTCGTTGAATACTTCAGAATTTTCATTTACACGGGCTAATAACACAGTTTCTATCACATCCTCCTCTTGGATGTTGTTCACTCTCTTCTGCTTTCTTCTGGTGACTTTGCATTCATATGTATAATGGCCATAATTATCACAACTATAGCACTGAATATTGGACTTGTCACGTCCATGATTCTGCCACCAGTTTCCTCTGCCTCGACCTCGCTCTCGTCCACGCCCTCTGCCTCTTGTGGACTAATAATTTCCATCATTTCTATCACCTATCCCGAGTTGGTGATTTCTACCACGTCATCTTCCTCTTACATATCCTCAACGGTCTCTACCGTGTCCTCTTTCAACTTGACCATTTTCACCTTCTTCTAGTGAAGCCTCTGCTAATAAAACTTTCTCTAAAGACTCATCATTTCTGTCTGTTCAGCCTTTCTTCTCGCGCTTGTAATGAACTAACAACTTCATAAACAGTCATTGCACTCGTATCTCGCGATTCGTGGATGGCGACTACTATATAGTCGAACTTTGGTATCAGCGATTGTAGACTTTTCTCAACGATCCTAGACTACTCCATTTTTTCACCATACTGTCGCATCTGATTTATGACAGACTGTACTCTTAACGAGTAATCAACAACGGATTCAACTTCCTTCATTTTTATCTTCTCAAATTCTCCCCTCAACGTCTACAATCGAACTTTCTTTACTTTCTCCTCTCCTTGAAAAGAAACTCGGAGGATGTCCCATGCTTTCTTCGAGGTGGATGCTTCCGCCACCTTCTCAAACATCACATCATCCAATCCATGATGGATGAGACTGAGCGCCTTCTGGTCACTCTGGCGACTCTTGGCTAAACTATCTTTTTCTGCATGAGACAGTTGTGCATCTCAACTGGGACAACATAACCTTTCTCGACAATATCCCAAACATCTTGGGCTCTAAGGATTTATAAAACCCCCTTTATAGGGAGTGCCACAGTAACTATACTCACCCAATAAACAACTCTACCCCATTATATGAAGTTCAATACTTATAGATTACAATATGTATAAATATAAATATAATGTTTCCAACTCCAAATTATTTCTCAATGCTAATTATTCTCCAAATATTTCTGAATACCACTTTACATTTCTCACACTATCTAGTACATGCCATTATTCTATAAACCATAATATTACATGAAATTACAAATCCACCTCGAGTCTTTCCTTATTTGCTCTTCAAGCTGATCCACTTATTCCACTTTGGTCTAAGCTATCTACAAATTATCCACCGACGTGTAGAAAAACAACTACATGCTAAGCAATTTGCTTAGTGGTGTCCATAAAAGAAATATAACAACTTTGAACATTTTTAACACTTTAAAATAGAAACCAAGATTGTTCATTAGTCAAAAACAAATTAACCAACTTTATGGAACTAAATCACAAAACTTATATTAGAAACCTTTCAAAGTATAATCAAATTTATTCCCAATTTTTCCAAACACTTTAACCATATATTTCCCAAAGTAAATAAGTCCTGAATAACGGTAAAATGGATACGGGAGCGGACAAGCCCGAAGCCGAAGCTTCAAAATCAATATATCGGTCAAGCCCGAAGCCGAAGCTTCAATATCAATATATATATATATCATAATATCGGCCAAAGCCCGAAGCCAAAGCTTCAATTGTTTGTACAGTACTGTACCCCCCTTTACTGGCGCCAATCTACCCTGACCCGTATTCTACTCGTTTAATAAGGGCAATAAATCAAAGTAACATCTTAAAAATTCCAGTATAAACCATCAATCATAATTCAACATAACTTCAGTAATTAAGAAATCCAAATCCTAAATTTTTAAGCATCAAACTTCAATTAAAACTCAATAAAATCAATATTCATACTTTCCAGAATTTTTCCAGGTTTCATAACCTGACTTCCCCTGCATTTTTCACTATTGAAACATCACCCAATCGAAGAACTTTCTTCTAAACATAATTAGACACATGTCTCAGCTTTCCAAAGCCACCAGAATCACAGAAATCCAAATTTTATAACCAAAGTTATGATCCAAATACTAAACAGTGTACCAAGCTGAGATTTTCCGAAAACAGATTTCATGACTCAACTTCAAACGAAAATTTCACATTGAAAACAAATGAAATTCAATAAGGATTCTTCCAAACATATATTTCTTACTTTCTGTAGATATCAATAGAATCAAGAATCGTTCAAATCGGATTTATATAACGAGAGAAAACATTAAAACAAAACAGGTATACAATCTGGAAAATTTTCCGAAAAACCGAGAAATCGAAATTCGAGACACAAACCTTTTTCTAAGCTCTTTCTAGCTCTCTTCTACCTCTTTTGCCTTTGATTTGCTTGCACTAGCTTCCTCTACAACAGCCATATATAATTCTATCAAGATATTGTATAAATAAACTTCCTAATATCATAAATATGCTTAATCTATCATGAATTCTACTAATTAAGCTTTAATTTCACCAAAAACCACTCACCTCAAATTCGGGTTACTATTCATCCGAATCTTAACATCTGAAATCCTCCTCTTATAGTCTTGATTGACTGAAATTGATAATGATAGAGGGCTTGAGGATCGATTTCTAACAAGAATTCGAAGTTGAATCGAAGAAATCGGAAGTTTTTAGATTAGGAAAAAATTTAGTTAAAGGAAATGTAATGTGTAGAAGAAGAAGAAGAAGAAGAAGAAGAAGAAGAAGAAGAAGAAGAAGAAGAAGAAGAAGAAGAAGAAGAAGAAGAAGAAGAAGAAGAAGAAGATGAAAGTGAAGAAGAGAAGATGCTGGATGGTAAGGTATGTATTTTGTTGTTGTTTTTTTTTATTTTCAATAATGTCCTTGAACAAATAATTAAATGCTCAATTCATCCCTCTTACTTAATTAACTCTTATTTCCTCATGCCTTATATCCAATAACAATAATAATAACTACAAAAATAATTTTCATGATATTTTGATACTATAGTAATTTATTATAAGCAAATTTTAGAAATTTCGGTTCGTTACAGGATTGCTTTCATCTTAATACACCAATTCTTATAATTGGTTTTAGTGAGTTGGGGGAAATTGAAGAAAACACCATTGGTATTCATGTTTTAGGAGGATTTTCAAGGAAGTTTGTTTCTAGGCGTTTAGGGGTTGTTGCGACACTTCTGGATGCCTTTTGCAACACTCTGGACTTACTGCAACTCCTTTACCAGTCTCTTGCAACACTTTCTACAGTCTTTTGTAACACTTCTGGATTTCTGGCTACTGCAACGCCTGGACACTTTCAACTCGATTTTTTCACGCTCGGAAAAAATTCTTTTCTGAAAGAGGACTCGAGCTTTCAATTTAGCTCTGATACCATGTTAGAAATCGAGAAAAGAACTACATTTTGATTAAATCTTAAAACACACTTTTATTAATAAATCACTCTTACAATATTTTACTTAAAAAACACTCTTACACATATCACACTCACATTTAATCTCAAATTAACAAGAGTAAACATAAAATACTTTTAATATCATATACTCACAAACTCTTATTATTTCTCACTCTCAAACTCCCACCTTACAAAGTACTAATGTGCTCCTTATATAGAGCTCATGGCCAACATTACTACAGTATTAGCTGAAATCAATACAGCTGAAAATCTCATCCTTTTTTAGACCATTCTTCCTATTATTTCATTATTAACCAATCATACAATCACATGTCGTCATATTTCTACTGCATAACAATTTGATATATTTGCCCATTCCACTTATCAAATTATTGCTTGGGTTAACTTAAAAAATACATTCCTCGTAATTTCGCTGTTTTTTAAAATGGATTTGCGAAATTATTTTTTTCAAAAAAAATTTGAGATTTTTAACCGTTATTAAATAAAAGATTTTTTAATAACACCGTTAAAAATATGATACGGGTAGGGACAATTTCAGAAATTACTAATATTTTAGAAGAAAAATGATCAGTTAGGTTTTCATTCTCCCCAAATCTTGGCCTTTCCCCTTCTCATCCATGTTTCGTTCTTGTAATCATCTTCTTCGATTTTGAGTTTGCTCAGATGGAAGAATCAGGCGGACATGGGGACGACAGGGCGGGTTTGTAATTTGAAACTTCAAAATCAGGCGGAAGAGCAGCAACGGGGTATCGTACTTTTCACCTTCAAAATCAGGCAGAGCGGTGACGGGTTTTAATTGGCCTTTCATCCATTCATCGAATCTGAAGGTTCTGGCCTTTAATTCATCTTCTTTACCTCTAGATTCTTCTTAAGCTCCCACACCCGACATTGTCAATTTTTGCCATTTACCTCGATGCTCAGTTTCATCCTCTTTGTAACCTAATTCTTTGATTTCATTTCCTAACCCTAACCACAAGTCGTCCATGATCTTCCACTGGCTAATACGTTGTCGGCTTCATCCATAGTTTTTGAAGCCTCCATCGATTGGTAGTGTGGCTTAATGGTGGTCTGATCTAAGGTTGCTTATTGTCCCCTTGTAATTTCTTTCTTTTCTCCTGTTAAAGATTATGTTTGGATGGTGAGAAAATGAGGGAAAATAGAATTTTGGTCTTAATTTTGCATCAGATTCCTCGTAAAATAGATTTTAGTGTTTGGATTTCTCGTTGGATCCATAATTTTGTTTTGTTTTTTCTTAATTAGCAAGCAGATCAAATGTAAACTGAAGAAAAACAAATCTGGTAATAATCTGTAGAACATATAATTGTTTTGGTAATAATCTGCAATTGGGTTGATGAATATTGAATCGATTTTTTTGAGTTTTTATTTTTTTTTCTTTAGTAGTGGGAACGGTGTTTTTCCAAAAATACCCATGCCCACGTCATTAATGTTAACGGTGTTAACAAAAAGTCCTTGATTTAAAAACGGTTATAAACTCAGGCTTCATTTTGAAAATAAAAATTAACAGACCTCTTTTTTAAAATGAGTGAAATTATAAAATATATTTTTGAAGCTAATTTTTTTTTTTTTGTCTCTACTACATAATTCAAAATCATGATTTCATCTTCTTATGTCCAATTTTGTTTTTACCCAATAATGCCCATACTTTGTGCTGCGCATCATGTTTCTTACGTCATTTTTTTTCATTTTTTGAATTAAGTTTATTCATTTTTTATTTCAACAGTGATAATCCTCAATGAACAGTATGAAGATTGTTGTGTGAAAAACGGAGTGAATGAAGAACTGGATTCTGAAAACCCTCTTAAGATTGGTAAGGAAGATAGAGAGTCTATACTGATTTCTCTGAACCAGCGTAGGAATAATTGCAGAAGATGTTGAGATAAGATAGGGCGAAATCCTTGGCAAGACTTAGGCATCACTTGCTTCATCTTTTTAGAGCATTGTCTGAAATCATTCTTGCTTGTTCAGTTTATGTATAGCAACTTGAGCTTTATAGTGGAAAACTAGCAGGCTTGCCAATATTCATGATGCTTGTATATGGAAGAATAAAGTTTGGGTCTTGGGAAAACTATACTGTCAGTCATGTTTTAATTACACCAATGTGTTGAGTTTGGGTTAGTAAAAAGAACCAAACAAACTATTCAAATAACTTCTAAAAAGAGCTTCAAATACCTCTCAAATAAGAAATGCCCAAATCTATAACCTTGCTGCAGGAAATCTGTAGTCCTTTCAAGTTTGTCAACCCTATGGAATTGAATGAAGTATCCAATTCTAGACGGAAATTTTCATTACATCCAAGTTAAAATGACAGCTTAACTTATTACATCAGCTCTTTTTTTTGAAAAACTTACATCAGCTCTTATATTTTTAACAAGCCAATATTGCCTTTTTCCAAACCTTTATCCATATTTGATACTTTCAATTACCAATTTCCAATTCACTGCACTTACAAACTGCTGAATATATAGTTAGACAAGTCCTAAATGACGAGCATAATGCATATTACTAGCTTGAACCAAAGTCAACTGGCAATGGTACGAGATACCTTTATAACTACTAGCTACTAACTTCACTAGCAGCTGTCATATGTAATTTCGGCTTAACTACTTGTTGCATAAGAGTCACTTGGTATGTTATTATTCAAAATCATTTCACCAACTGTTGACAAATAGAGTGTAATCAGCTTTTTTTTTAAGGATTTCTTGGTTCTTCGATAGATATAAAACTAATTAACTAATTGTCTGCTTTGAAAAGATTTTAATGTCACCATAAACTACTTGAAGTTTGAAATAAGTAGCTCATAAAATGGACTTCGTTTCTTTCTAATTTTTTTTGTATAGAATGTAATATGTGGTATGTATTTATGAGAACAAGCAAAGCTATATGCTATTCAATCTTACTGCTATACTTTAATAAGTATCCGGAGAACATGATCCGGAAGCAAAAAATGAGTTCCCCCTCGTCCAATTCTAAAATTCTGAAACATTAAATATCCCACATCGCATGTTTTATGAAATGGTGCGGTGAGCACATGTATAAAGAATGAGAGAATGAGCTAACGAAAAATATTTGCTGGAAATTCTGGAGAAGGAAAATATAATAAAAGGGAGCTGGAAAAAATAATCTTTACACTTTATTTATAATTTCATCTCAATTAAACTTTACATGATTTAGCCTTTATATAGGTATATAAAAGTAACTAATAAGAGATTCAACAATCCCATTAATTACTCCACTAATACATTACATGACCACTAATTCAACTAAACATATGACCACTACTTCCATTAGTAACAATTCTAATAATAATTATAATAACAAAATCATGACACATTTTAGGGATTTTCAACAGTGGTCCTTGTCTAAAATGTTCCAGTTAAAGAATAATTGAAAACTATAAGAACACATGTCTTTAGTTTCAATGGTGCACTCTCTCACCACTCAACTTGTCGATGTACTTGTCACCAACCTTCAACTAACGGTGCACTTTCTCACCAATTAAGTTGTTGATGCACTTGTCACCAACCTTGAACTATTGGAGCACCTCTCTCCAACCTTCAACTATTGAAGTATTTATCTCCAATGAACCTTTTGGTGCACTTTCTCACCAACATAACTTATAAACGTATTTTTTTCATATTTGTATTTTCATTATTTTGTAACCCATCCTCACAAGTCCCTCAAGAAAATGGCTTTGATACCAATTGTTGGAAATTTTGGAGGAGGAAAATAAAATAGAAGGGAGCTGAAAAAATAAATAATCTCTAAACTTTATTCATAATTTCATCT
Source organism: Euphorbia pulcherrima (assembly GCA_947683365.1). Classification (NCBI taxonomy): domain Eukaryota; kingdom Viridiplantae; phylum Streptophyta; class Magnoliopsida; order Malpighiales; family Euphorbiaceae; genus Euphorbia; species Euphorbia pulcherrima. Next base: position 16,770,497 of record CANTUS010000016.1, read on the forward strand.
CAATTAAATATTACATGATTTAGCCTTTATATAGGCATATAAAAGTAACTAAGAGATTCCACCAATCTCATTAATTACTCCACTAATACATTACATAATCACTAATTCAACTAAATATATGACCACTACTTCCATTGGTAACAATTCTAATAATAATTATAATAATAAAATCATGACACATTTTAGGGATTTTCAACAATACTTACCTGGACGGGTCAATGGATGATCAAGAAGGTCGATGACCTAGGGTAGTGGCCTCCATTGTACTTAGGAGGGGTGCTTCCCTAAGGTATCCTCAGGTAGGAGAGCCTACGTCATATTATTTGTTGCTCTGGGGGCCTGCGTTGCTGCCCCTGCCCATTTCAAGTTTCATATTTCTTTTTTCTATATTTTTGTTTGAAAATTTCCCCATATTTGAATATAGATCTGTTTGTGAGTTCAGACGGGCTAGGGCCAGCCCATACAGGTTAAATAAATATACTTCATATAAAGTTTTTATCCCATTAATATTAAATTGAACTTTTAACAATTGGCAGAACCCGGGGACTACATTACGGCGTGCAAAGCCCATGTGATTCTAATGCTGGATATAAAGCAAACTCATCTCATCTAGAGCTTGTGGTTTTGCTTGGGTCTTGTTTTTGTTGATCTGTTAGCATCCTTATTTGTTTATTTATCAATATTCACATAATGGTTTCATTGTTTAGGTTAGTTTTTTTTTGGCTAATTGCAGCCCTGACAATGATTTATATCTAGGTGAACATTGCAGAGATGTCTTTATGTTGTTTTACTTCAAATTCAAGTTGTGTGACTTTGTATGCTGATTAGTAGTTGTGAAAGAGAAGTTAATGTTTGGTATATGAATAACTTAAAGGATTATGTTCGTAGGTATGATTTCGATAGACTTTTAGGCATCCAATTTTGAATTTTTGTCTGTTAATATAAGATGACAAACATAAGATGTCCATGATATGAATTGTTATGCTTGGATGAATATCATTTCCCTGAATCATACCAATTGTTATGAATTGTTATTCTTATGTGCTTCATGTTCTTCTTCCACCAGTAATAACAGAATGTTGAACATAAGTTTGCTCAAATTTTCTAGTTTCTTACTGCTGATGTTTATATTTGTTTTTGATAAACAGTTCTAAAAGTTTACGATACATACTGTTCAATCGTGATTGTAATATTAGCATTTTACTGAAGGTGATTGTTAGAGTTCAGGAGGAGACCTATTGACCAAAGGTATTCAAATAAGGTTTCTGGAATTTTGTTAATGAAATCAAACAGCTAAAGCAGGTGAGTCTTGTTTTGATGAAATCAAACAACCAATCCTGAATGCATAGGCAAGTGAAGTAAAGGGCGCAAAGATGCGAATTTACCCGCATCCCCAGGTTATTGAAACGCGTGTTAGCTCAAAGGTTCTTCAACAAAGTTGTGGAGAGAAAAGATACATATTAAGCAAAGACCAATACTCTATGAAGAATTATTTGCTGAAATATAGTAAAACATAACTGTAACCTCACTATGAGAGAAACTATATTTATATATATAACTGTAAACCAAACAATATCAAGCCATTGTATATATTATGTATTTAAATCTGACTTTTTTTTTCAATCTTTCCCTCTGACTTAAACTGTCTTGGTTTCATTTTGAAGCACATAAGCAAGTTAAAATAGTCAAGGAATAGCTTGTAAATCAATTCCCTTTGCTGAATAATATTCTCCAATTGAGATGCCACAGCTCCAAATTGGGTTTAGTACTGCAAAGAGCAGTAAGCATAATATTATATCCAATTGAGATGCCACAGAACTGACATTTTTGTATTTCATATCAAACTCTTAAAATTAAATAATATATGTAAATTGAATGTAGATCATTTTATTGAATAAAGAAAAGAAAAGGTAGAAGGATGCAGCTTTAGTCAATAAAAGACAGCATTTGCTATTCCAGCCAAGAGAATGGTGCAATATCCCACACCACTGAGAGAAAGAGCCTTATCCATCAACTTGTGTATAAAAAAGGAAGCCCAAACTGTCAGAACCCATGAAGCCATGAGGTAAGCACAAAGCAAACAATTCTTTCGCCTTTTACTAAAGAATTCTGTGTGCTTGCCTCCTACAGTGGCATACGCCTATTTTTGGAAGTTCCCTCCTTTGAGTGGAACTCTAACTATCTGAGTTCAAGATTTTTCCAAGCACTAAACTATCAAATCTCCTACTTCTTAAGATTTAATCATCCCCTGTCATGGCTAATACTAGGCTGTGTGTAGTAGGTATTGCAGTATTCAATTGTAATAATCACTTCTAGATCTACAAGTTCAATTAACTCCATTGAAATTAACATATTTAATGAAGACTGAAGAGGTTGTCCCTCAAATTTTACATAGCCTATAAAAGCTATACCATGTAGATCTTTTGGCACTCTGTTATGCATGTCTGTTCTGGTGTTGCTGTTGATATTCTCAGTTGAAAATGTTTGTCTTGTGGTTTACTGTACAAGCTTAGGGTGATTTCTCCTAATTTTCTCGTTGAATGTTTATTTGATCATTTTAGGCTTAACAAGCCAACAAGGTCATAGCCGAAAGAGGTCTAAAAAGATTCTTAGTTGTTAATGTGAGAAAAAGTAAAAATAAACATTAATTAAGAATAGATAAATTGGTAAATCTCTTAATATGTAATATATGGGTTCATTTTCTTTTGTTTTGCAGTTTTAAACTATCATCCAGATTATCCGGCGCATATCAAGTAGATGATGAAATGAGTTTGTTGAGCAGTTTTACATAGTGCACATCAAGAAAATTACGAAGCGAGTTTGTTGAGGAAGTTAATCAGTTTTAGATAGCCTATAAAAGCCAAGTCATGTACATCTTTTGGCATTCTTTTTATGCATGTGTTTATTCTGGTGTTTGCTGTGGAGATTCTTAGTCAACTACAATGCTCAATGTTCAATCTTAATAACACCATGTCATTGGTGAGGACTCGTTAAATAGTCATCGGATTAATAGTACATCATAATCTTTAGATATTACCACAGATTTCCAAGTCTCATTGTCGATGTTCGAATTCATAACCCACATTAGTCCACCCACTGAATGGGATCATGAAATAGATATCAAGATTTCCATTTCACAGAGCCAAATCTATTAGTATATAAAGCTATAATATGATTAGTTTGAGATATTAATTCTCTGTTTCGTTTATTTTTTTTCTTTCAATATTTGAAAGGACTTTATGCTCAATCAAACTCCGAAGTCTTCTGCTTATTTTTCATGGTTGATTGAAACAAAGAGCCATTACAAAGCTGCTCTTTATGGGCAAATTTGATTGCAATAAGTATAGACTACAGAAAGTTGGTTCATTTGCAGTACTCCATTACTAAAGGAGTGTATAAATCCAAATTTTGAAATCATCTTCTTCACATATTTATTTGGCAAATGCTCACTTGTTATAATCTTGGGTATATCAGAGAAAACAACCAGCTTCTATCAAATTTCTTCTCAACTCTCTGATCGAGATATATGACATATCGGGATGAGATATTTATAAGTGAATTCGTCTTTGATTTGCTTCTGAGTGTTTATTTGTTGACAATTGAGAAGAAATTAGAACCGAGAGTATCAGTGTTTATACTTGAGTTCATATGCTCACCTTACTTTTGTTTAATTAGTTAACCCACTTTTGATATCTATGAGTCTATGTTGGCTAAGTTAAGAAGGGTGGTACTTGTCATAATTGAGTACACTTTTTGTTTTGTGAAGTGATAGTGATACACAGTTCGATGGTACTTTTGTTCAACCAACAAGTTTTTTCATAAATCTGAGTTACTTCCTACTGTTGTCCAAAGTGTATAATATTTTTGTGCTCGAGTGCTTCAGGGTCCCATGGCCATAATACCTGTAACAGGAATCTTTACAATGGAGTATTATAGTTATCTTGTAATCTATGTTGAGGTGATTTTCAGTTTTTGTTTGCCCTTCAAACCATCAACCTTTTCATACTTTTTGCTGCAATCCCGTAAAGTTAATGTCCTCAGTGTTGCAACCTCAGAAATAGATGTGATCTCTAAGGAAATCTTTATGTCCTCAATGCCTGGATTAGTTATTGCAGAGGCCTCTTGTGTAACCTCAGCCAAGTATTAGGTATGGTACCTCATGTAAAAGTTGATTCACTGACTCATGTTTATATTTTCCCAAAAGTTTAGCTAGTGGAGCTTATGGTGGATTGTTTTTATGCTTGGATGAATTTCGTTTCCCTGAAACATACAACACAATTTTCTCTTCAATTAAGAGTATCCCTTCATTTTATTAGATTATATTTATTTTTATGTTTATAGTAAAGAGTTCTAACTACTTAAAGTTCACAGTCCATATTGTGATATTAGCATTTTGCTGAAGGTGATTGTCCATGTTGTCCTTATTTAACCAAAGGTACTCAAATAAGGTTTCTGGAATTTTCTTAGTGACATATTTCAGCTAAGGTAGATTAGTGATTTTAAATCATAGCCAAGGATTAACTTGTAAATTAGCTCCCGTATTTTGTTGAATAATAATCTCTGACTGATTGAGTTGCAACAACTCGAATAGGAAACAGAAGCTTTACTGCTAAAATTCGCTATGAAACACCAACATTTTGTAATTCATTTCAAAACATGTAGATTAAAAATAATAGATACATTTGATTGTACATAAATGTATTGAATAAAGAAAAGAAAAGAAAAGAGAGAAGGATTTAGCTGTAGTCGATAAAAGGCTGCACATGCTATTATATTTTAACATATATTTTCAGCCAAAAAATGGTGCAGTATCCCACACCGCTTGAGAAGGAGCACCTTAGAGTCAAGGGGTGTATAAAGAAGAAAGCCAAATAGTTGACTGATTACACAGCCATGAGATAGGCACAGAGCGAATTATTCTTTCGCCTTTTACTATAGAATACCGTGTAATTGTCTCCTTAAGTGGCATACGCCTATTTTTGGATGTTCCCATCCTGATGAGGGGGACTCTACCTTTACTAGTTCCAATATCATATCTTCTTTTCCCACTTGTTTTGTTATATAATAAGCTGTAGTTCAAGTTCAATTAAAAGCTGTGTTTCTGTCAAGAGGTATGTTCATCTGCTAAGAAGCATAAATTAGCAATAGCTGTTAAAATTGGTGTTTCATTATTCAATGGAACTATTTACCAAGTTACGTTTTGATACACTATACACATGTTCAGGAAAGTGTTTGTCTTTTGGATTGGAGGAACCACTATATATAACACAGCACTACTTATCTAAATTGTGGAAATTAACATATCTAGTGAAACTCAGGTTATCCTTTAATCCTAGAAAGTGTTGCCCTGTTAGCTTGACTGAACTCTAAATTGATATGAAGTCCGAAATGTTTTAGTCCAAGTTGAGAAGCCCATTACTTTTTGTGACTCGGTTTCTTTTGAAAACCGCATAAATGCTACTCTGTTGAGTCTTAAGACCTTAACTATAGTTTTCTCTGTGTATTTCTCTCAGCTCTTAGAAGCTACTCGTTTTACATAACTTGGAAAAGCTAAGTCTTGCAGACCTTTTGTGTTTTCTTTTGGATGTGTATTATAGTGTTTCCTATTGAGATTCTTCGTCACGAATATTTATCTTTCTATACAAGTTATAGGGTAGTATATTTTGCCTTTAGGCCTTTGAAAGCCACTAATAAGATTTCTCCCAAATTTCTCTTTAGATTTGGTCTATCATTTTTGGATGGACGAACCAAGTAATTTCTTGTTTTGATCTTTAGATGAATAGCATCGTTCTTGTTCATATAATGATTTCTGTTTAATATGTTAAAATAAGTAAATGGATTTGAAGTCCAAGGCATAACATGAATAAACAAACCACCTTAACACTAGAAAGGCATAGTCATTTACAAACCAGTACATGTTAGGCCCAATAATAAATTACGAGAAAAATAATAGCAGCAGAATAAAAGACATACAAATTTTTACGTGGAAATCCCAAATAAATTAGGAAAAACCACGGGACAAACTCCGAATAATTCTCCACCATAAAATAATAGTAGGTATACCAAGAGATTATAAAATAGTGGCACTCAAGTGTTTCCCAAAACCTCACTATTTTCTCTCTTACCCAACTCTTAGGAACCCTTTTCCTAAGTCTCTCTGCACAGTTTACATTTTTATCTGTGTTTCTTCTCTCTTTTGCTCTCTGCTCTTAAAATGAGCAAAATCTCATCTATTTATAGGAGATTTAAAACGCGTATGGCCGAATTGTGCACAGTAATTGTACTGTGCACTTTTTGAAAAATACTTTGCCGACATGCTTCTTTTTCGTTTTTTCTTTTTTTTAAATTAATTCAGTGGGTCCCACAATAAAGGGGGATACCACTCAACAAATCTCCCCCTCCCGACTACATTGTGGGACTCTCCATCCCGGTTGCTTCAACGCACTGGTCGAACTTTTCTTTTAGTACGACCTTAGTTAGCATATCAGCAGCATTGTTGTTGGTATGAATCTTCTGCTTGAACTCTTTTTCTTCAATGGCAAGTCTGAGCCAATGATACCTTACATCAATATGTTTCGTCCTTGCATGGTACATAGCATTCTTGCTCAAGTCTAATGCACTTTGACTATCACAATAAACTACGTATTCTTCTTGTTGCACACCCGATTCGGTAAAGAATCGCTTTAACCAAAACATTTCCTTTCCTGCTTCTGTTGCTGCAACGTACTCTGCTTCAGTTGTTGATAATGAAACACACTTTTGTAACCGTGACTGCCATGAAATAGCTCCCCCCGAGAATGTAAATAAGTAACTTGATGTAGATTTTCTTTCATTAAGGTCACCAGCCATATCAGCATCTGTGTAACCAACAAGTGGTGGCTTTCCACCTCCAAAGGTTAAACATAACTTCGAAGTTCCTCTCAGGTATCTAAAGATCCACTGCATCCCAATGTGTCTTCTGGGATTTGACAGGAATCTACTCACAACTCCAACTGCATGAGCGATGTCCGGTCTCGTAGATACCATTGCTTACATTAAACTTCCAACCGCTGAAGAATATGGAACATTTGAAATATCTTCTCTATTTTTCTCTGTTGATGGGTAGGATTTCTTACTTAACCTGAAATGAGCAGCAAGTGGAGTGCTAACTAGTTTAGCATTCTTCATATTGAACCTTTCTAGTACCCGTTTAATATATTTTTCTTGCGATAACCACAGCCTGCAGGACCTCTAATCTCGGGTAATCTACATTCTGAGAATTCGCCTTGCCGGTTCCAAATCCTCCATGTTAAACGCCTTAGACAAATCACCCTTCAACTTACTAATCATTTTGGCATATGGCCCAACGATTAGCATATCATCAACATATAAAAGAAGAATGATAAATTTTCCATCAGGGAATTTCTGGACATATACACATGGATCAGCTTCTGTCCTCTTGTATCCTTGATTCATCATGAAGGAATCAAACTTTTTATACCATTGTCGCGGGGCTTGTTTTAACCCATACAAACTTTTCTTCAGGTGACAAACCATGTCCTCCTTTCCCTTGACCTTAAAACCTTCTGGTTGTTCCATATAAATTTCTTCTTCTAAATCCCCATGCAAGAACGCGGTCTTTACATCAAGCTGTTCTAACTCAAGGTTCAAGCTAGCTACAAGACTTAGCACAACTCGAATGGAACTCATTTTCACAACTAGTGAAAAAATTTCATAAAAGTCGATAACTTTCTTTTGAGTAAAGCCTTTGACAACCAATCTAGCTTTGAATCTCACTAGGTTTCCATCATCTTTCTTCAGCTTGTACACCCATTTGTTCTTAAGTGTTCTCTTCCCTTTAGGAAGTTTCACCAGCTCGTACGTGTCATTCTTCTTCAAAGAATTTATCTCCTCCTGTATGGCCTTTGTCCAACAATCTTTATCTTTAGTCCAACAATCTTTATCTTTACAAGATTGCACATCTTGGAAGCTTTTAGGCTCCCCCTCATCAGTGATTAAAACATAATCAGAACTGGAGTATTTTGTAGATGGTTGGCGTTCTCTAATTGACCTCCGTAATTGAGGTTCTTCGTCTGGTAGAATAGGGTTCTCTGGCTCCCCCTGCTCATTACCCTCTTCATTTATATCTTAATCTATAATCGTATCTTGATCCCTCACAGCTGGCTCTTCTTCTCCATCTTGTTCTGATTGATGCATTCTTCTATCTGTGGCATCATCTGATAGAATGCTCTCTGGTGTAATATCGATAACACTGTTACTTTTAGATCTTTCGTCGATGATATCATTCTCATGAAATACAACATCTCGGCTCCTTACAATTTTCTTTTTCACCGGATCCCATAATCTGTAGCCGAACTCTTCATCTCCATAACCGACAAAAGTGCAAGGAACTGATTTATCATCAAGCTTTAGCCTTTGCTCTTTAGGAACATGCATAAATGCCTTGCAACCAAAGACCCTCAAGTGAGAGTATGAGATGTTTCTACCTGTCTAGACCCTTTCTGGAATATCAAAATCCAAAGGTACTGAAGGTAGTCGGTTGATGAGATAGACAGCATTATTGACAGCTTCACCCCAAAATGACTTAGGTAAGTTAGCCATTTTGAGCATGGATCTAACTCTTTTGACAATGGTACAATTCATTTGTTCAGCAACACCATTGTGTTGAGGTGTACCAGGAACTGTTTTTTCATGCCTGATACCATGTTGACTACAGTAATCCTTGAACTCCTTGGAAATATACTCACAACCATTATCTTGCGCAAACACTTCAATGGCACTCCAGTCTCCCTTTCCACCATTGCATGGAATTGTTGAAAGTGCTTGAATACTTGATCCTTTGTGCGCAGCAAATAAATCCATGCCTTCCTTGAGAAATCATCAATGAAGGTAAGAAAGTATCTTCTTCCTCCAATGGATTCTGTATTCATGGGATGGCAAACGTCAGAGTGTACCAACTCTAACTTATTATTTCTCCTTCTAGAGCTTTTCTGAAATGAAACTCGATGTTGCTTCCTAAATAAACAGTGATCACACGGGTTAATTTTTCCTTTGGCTAATGGGATGAGGGACTTCTTAGCTAGTATATTCAACCATTTCTCACTAATATGCGCCAGTCGCCTATGCCACAAATTTGGTGAAGCATCATTTCCAACTATATTTAGTTGACCCGCACATATTGTTGCGTGCTTTTTGTATAGCGAGCAATACAATCTTCCTTTTGCCGCCACCAATGATCATTTGGTGAGTTTCTAATTTCCATTGCCGTATGATTGTGGTAACCTTCCTTGTCCAATACACTAACAGACAAAAGGTTCAACCTAAGATCTGGAATGTGTCGCACATTTTTAAGTGTTAATGTGCATCCGACACTTGTCTTTACACAGATATCGTTGACTCCCACCATTTGCGAGACAGTATTATTTCCAATTTTAGTAGTACCATAATCGTCCGCTTTATAGGTTGAGAAGTATTCCCTTTTTAGAACACAGTGGTATGAGGCACCAGAATCTACAATCCACTCGATATGTGCATATCCAGCATGACAACAATCTACATCATGAGATACTAAAGCCACCTCTCCATCTTCTATTGTGACTGTAGCAGATGTGTTTTTGTCACTATTATGACTTCGGTTTGTATTCTCTTGTTTAAAGAAACGGCAGTTCCTTTTGAGACGACCCTGCTTTCTACAGTGGTAGCATGACCTCTTCTCTCGGGACTTGGATCTATCTTTCGATATTCCATTTCCACGACCTCTACTCTTGCTTCGGCCCTTATTCTCTCTGATAAGGGCTTGTGAACTGGTACTGGCAACGTCCCTTCTACGAAGCTCTTCATTAAGTAGGTTATTCTTTACTATAGACATTGTTACCACACCATTTGGAGCTGAGTTACTCAATGATACGACAAGTGTCCCAGCTATCTGGTAGAGCTTCCATCAAAAGACATGCTTGCATCTTATCATCCAAGGACATACTGATGACTGCTAACTCACTTATGAATCCTTCAAAGTCATTCAGGTGTTGTGTGATTGATCGTCCCTCTGTCAGTTTCAAGTTCATGACTTTGCGAATCATGAACACTTTTCCTTGAGCATTTTTAGCCTCATACATATCCTCTAGCTTCTTCCAGAGAACTTTGGGATCTGTTTCATTCCTCGCGTGATTGTGCAGGCTAGCATCTATCCATTGGTGTACTGTACCCAATGTCTGTTTCTTCAGCTTTATCCACTGATATTCTTTCATATCCTTCGGCTTTGCGTCATCACCCTCAATTGGATCATACAAATCTTTGCAATTGAGGTAGTCCTTCATTCTGGATTTCCACATTGAATAATTCGTATCCGTCAATTTGATCTTTATACAGTCGTTCGCCATGTCAAAACCTTAAAAATGGCAAAATTTTACTATTCATATGAATAGTAACCATATACGTGAATAGTGTCGTATACTCAAATAGTAATAGAAACAGTTTAAATAATAATTGTATGAGTACTATTCATAAAATGGAACAAATATAAATAGTATTATTCAAGTTACTATTTTACTATTCACTTAGATTGCTTTTCTGCTACGGTTTTTCGAACGGATTGCGCCACCGGATTCCCCGTAATTTTCTCGTCGTCGTGGTATATTTATTTTTGAAAAATATATCCACATATTTTACTGATAAAACAACCTTTGGCTCTGATACCACTTGTTAGGCCCAATAATAAATTACGAGAAAAATAATAGCAGCAGAATAAAAGACACGCAGATTTTTACGTGGAAATCCCAAATAAATTAGGGAAAAACCACGGGACAAACTCCGAATAATTCTCTACTATAAAATAATATTAGATACACCAAGAGATTACAAAATAGTGGCACTCAAAGTGTTTCCTAAAACCTCACTATTTTCTCTCTTATCCAACTCTTAGAAACCCTTTTCCTAAGTCTCTCTGCACAGATTATATTTTTATTTGTGTTTCTTCTCTCTTTTGCTCTCTCCTTTTAAAATGAGCCAAACCTCCTCTATTTATAGGAGATTTAAAAAGCGTATGGCCGAATTGTGTACAGTATTTTTACTATGCATTTTTTTAAAAATACTTTGTCGTCATGCTTCTTTTTCATTTTCTTTTTTTTAATTAATTTAGTGGGTCTTACAATCTAATTGTATAGCAGCTGTGTATTATATTACATAATGTTGTTCTATTTACTGTGATTTCTGAAAACATAATGAACTCACACATTATATCCATTTAAAATAACTAAACGAGTACTCCATAATGTAAGAAACGCTTTGAGTGTTTAGGAATATTGCCACAAATCTCCAAGCCTACTGAATGGGATTATGAAAAACATATCCAAATAACTATCAGAGAGCCAAGTCTATATCAGGCTATAATATGATTAGTTTGAGATATTAATTTTTTGTTTTGTTTATATTTTCATTTTATATATTACAGAGGACTTTAAGCACAATAATACTCCCAAAGTCTTTTGTTTATTTTTTGTGGTTGAAACAAAGATCCATTACACTGGTGCTTTTTATGAGCAAATTTGAATACAATTTTTTTTTTGGTAATAAGGGAAATAAAACCTAGAAACAGCAAAAAGGAAAAAAAGGAAGGAAAATTTACAGAGCTAAACTAGAGCTAGGAAGAGCAACATCAGAAGAAATAACACTAGCTCTGTCGAACTCATACAATCAAAATTCAAAAGGTGCAATAGACAAGGAGGAGGCTGATCAAGTTGAGTCATTCCCTTGGGCAATTTTTGAGAAAAATGAGCTAAGTGATCAGCAGCATGATTAGCTTCCCTAAAGAAATGAACAAAATGGATATTGTTAAACACGCTCTTCATATGGATAATCTGGTGCAGCTGCCTAAAAGCCTGGTGTTCTAAAGGAATTTCATTGTGGTTGTTTAACATATCCACCAAATCAAGCGAGTCTGATTCTAGAATAACATTGGCAAGTCCCCTCGATGCGGCAAGTTGGAGTCCTGAAAGAACTGCCCATGTCTCTGCCAAAAGTGGATTACCTTCTCCTAGGTTATGCACAAATCCCACATTCTAAGCTCCCAGGTGATCACGAATCAGCCCCCCTACACCAATCGCTCCTGAAATGATGTCACAAGCGCCATCCACATTAAGCTCGATCCAATTCATCGGAGGAGGAAGCCATTCATTTGATCTTTCATTAGAGTACGGAATAAATGACAGGGACTTCGGAGACCAAGCAACTTTACATGATTCAGCAAGGACTTTAATAGCATCAACCTTGTTCCTAGGAATATCATCCTCAGTACGGAATATCCGGAAATTCCGCCATTTCCACAGCAGCCAGCATGTTATCCTAAAAATGTAATTCCATTGGCAATTCCACCGTACTTGTTGTTTGTGGTTTAAATTAAGAGACCACCATTCCTTGTCAGGCAAGGAGAAAAAGTTAGGCACCACTGATAAGACCCCTAATGAAAGCCATGTATCACGACTAAAATAATAATCCCTCAGAGCATGAATTGTAGTTTCTGCACATATAGAACAGGCTGAACATGCAGAATAATCCACCAAATGTCTCCTTTGTCTCTCGTTGTTTGTCAAAAGTCTCTCTTGAACAGCTAACCAGATAAAAAATTAGGTCCTCAAAGGAAGCTTGAGTTTCCAAATGCAGTCAAAAATGGAGTTAAACCTGGTTGGATTGGGCGGAGCTAACATCTGGAAGTCTGATTTAGTTGAAAAAATACCAGATGGGGATTTAGACCAAGTGATAATGTCCTCGTATGAGTCATTAGGGTCAATTTTTGTTGCTGCTAGATGGATCAGTAGGTCTGATGTCAGAAGAGGTTCTAGAGTTGGAAAATCCCATTCCCCTGAAGGTAAAACATAAGCATTTACCTTATTCCCCATATGTTCTAAAGGAATTCTATTAATAACCTCAGCAATTGGATATTCAGCTAACCATTTATCAGTCCAGAAGTTGATGTTAGCACCATTTCTCGGGGACCATATAATTCCATTTTTGAATTCCGGGACCAATTTCATGAAACTCCTCCAAAGAGACGATTTCAGCCCCGAATATTCAACACAATTAAACAAATCTCCATGCTTAATGTATTTCCCGCGAAGTAATTGAACCCACAAAGCATTCGGTTCTTTTAAGAATCTCCACAATAACTTCATGAGTAGGGCTATGTTGTGTGGTTTACTTTGGCGGATACCGAGGCCCCCTTCCTTTCCATCTTTACATACTTGGTCCCATGGTAGAAGATGGATTCTTTTATTCCCGTGGTCCCCGCCCTAAAGAAAGGTTCGATTGGCTTTGTCCAAGCTCTCCAATGTAGCAGCAGGGAGTAAGTTTGTCTGCATAACATGATTAGGCATACCACTAATGACTGATTTGATTAGCGTAGCTCGACCGGCCATCGAGAGGGTGGAAGCTTTCCATCCAGCGAGTTTAGAATTAACACTATTAATGGTTTCCCCAAAAGTATTCCTTGTGATTTTGTCATGTAAAAGAGGAACCCCCAAGTACTTCCCTAGACATGAAGTGAGAGGGATCCCACACCGTCGACTGAGGGTTCTAGCCATAGCCGAACTTATATTTGTTGAGACAGAGATACGAGACTTGGAAAGGCTCACTTTCTGCCCAGATATGTCACAAAACTCTGATAGACATGATTCCATAATCTTAATTTGAGATATGGATGCTTCCCCAAAAAGGAGGAGGACATCAGCAAAGAAAAGGTGTGTAATGGGGGCACTTATTTTCGAGCACCGGATGCCTTTCCAATCGCCAGATTGCACTTTTGACAAAATGATGTGACTGAGTCTTTCCATACAAAGAACAAAGAGGTAGGGGGACAGTGGATCACCTTGTCTGATACCTCTTGATGGCTTAAAGCACTCTGTCATACTACCATTGAAAAGGAGTCGCATGGAAGCAGTAGAGAGGCATTTATGAATCAAATTTGTCCAAAGCGGGGGCAAACCAATTTGATTAAGTGTATCAATAACAAAATCCCATCTTAGTCTGTCATATGCCTTCTCCAAATCCACTTTGATAGCTACAAAACCTTTCCTCCCTTTCTTAATGCTCATGGAGTGGACAATATCTTGAGCAATGATGATGTTATTTGTAATTTGACGACCATGGATAAAACTGCATTGGTTAGGGCCAATAAGAGTTGGCAAGAAGGGTTTTAACCTATCAGCAATAATCTTGGTAGCAGTCTTGTAAATCACAGAGCACAAGCTTATAGGCCGAAATTGATTGATATTGGTAAGGCTAGGGACTTTAGGAATAAGCACTATAAGCATATCATTCACCGTGGACATGTCGGTATTACCCGCAAATTTATTCAAAACAAAATCAATAACCCCTGAGTTCACACTTTTCCAATGTTTTTGGTAAAAACCTGCCGGGAGTCCATCAATGCCAGGAGCTTTTAGTGCTCCTATCATAAAGATCATCTTCTTAACATCTGAACAAGAGACCCGGTCAAAAGCTATATTGATTAAGTTAGGTTCTAGAACCGGGAAGCCAGTAATGCCAACAGAGCCCCTAAAAGGCCTATCTTCCTCTGAGAAAAGGGATTTAAAGTATTGAACCGCCATACTCTTAAGAGCATCTTGGTCTTCAATCTAAATCCCTTGGTCCGTTTGAAGACGGTCTATTCTATTCCTCTTCCTTCGATGCAGCGTAGAAATGTGGAAAAAACGGGTGTTATGATCCCCATCTAAGATCCATTTACTCCTAGATTTCTGGTGCCAAAAAATTTCTTCTTGCTTTAATATTTCATGGAGCTCCATTCTCAGCTTTTCCTCATAAGAAAGAAGGGAGTGTGACCAGTTCCTCTCCAACTCTGCATTTATACCCGCAATCCTTGCCAAAGTACGTTGCTTCCTTCCCTTTATATGCCCGAATACTTTCTTATTCCAAATAACCACTTCTTTCTTAAAATTTGCCGAAGCGTGAAAAAAATTGGTCTTTGGATTCTAACTTTTAGAGACAAACTCTGCAAAATTTTGATGAGATTCCTAAGCTGCCTCGTATCTGAAAGGTCTGTTAGTCAACTTGTATGATGGCCCATTAAGATTGAGGAGAACTGGGCAATGGTCTGAGTGGCGGAAAGGCAAGTTAACGACTGAGGCATACGAAAAGCAGCATTTACCAGTAGTGTTGACATATACACGGTCCAACCTGAGTTGTAAACGCTTCCTCCTCCAGGTAAATTTGTGCCCCGACGCTCCAAAATCCAATAGGTTAAGAGCATTAATGTGTCTTTGTAAACTGATACTACGGTTCATATATTGTGATGAACCCCCGATTTGGTCAGAAACTTTATCAATGTCATTAAAATCGCCTAATAGAAACCACGCAGTGGAGCTGCCGATGTTGAGGTTGATGAAAGATTCCTACATTGAGTTACAGATGGAGCTGATAGTGCTGGCATAGATCAAAGTAAACAAGAAAGAGGTTTACCCACCAGTATGAACTCTACTGTGAATGAAATATCTATTCTCCACAAGAATGTCAACTTGAACTGTGCTACTAATCCACAGTAACCAAATTTCACCTGACATTCCTATGGGAGGAACTCAATGAAAGAACCATCCCTTGAGGGAGGAAGGAAATTCCCTAGCTCTGGACTCGCCAGCTTTAGTTTCCAATAGCCCAAGAAGGCTTAATTTATATGAAAAGATCAAGTCTTTTACCTGTAGAAGACTCTCCTTATTACCACATCCCCTTATGTTCCAAGTAGTACAAATCATAAGAAAATTTGAAAAGAAAGCGGAATTCATAGAACTGTAAGCCAATGCTTATATTTTGGGTATCGTACCCGTTTGCTTCCCTGGAGCTTTCTCTTTATCCTTCCCTTTGGATTTGTTTCTTCGTCCCCTATTACCCATAACGACATCTGGTGAAAGAGGGGGTGGGATGTTCTATGGACCCTTAGAAGTGAGGGTGCTCTCTGCTACCTTATCGGATTCAGAATCCATGGGGTATGAGCTAGTGTCCTCCTCCATAACTGAATCAAAGGTGGGAAAGAGGTCCTTTGGCCGAATAACATTAATGGAGTGAGATTTTAATACCTGTGATTTAACATTAATCACTTCCTTGGCTAATTTGGTCTGATCTTCTCCAGAGCATAGGTTGGAGTTAGAGGGCACTTTTCCCTCCTTGGACAACTTCGACAAATTAGGGCCCAAGGTGGAATTGGTCAGGCTCACATTTTTTCTAACATTACCTACAGATGGGTCTTGAATATGTGCTAAAGCTTGATTATGGTGGGTAATGGGCCTATAAGAGGTGGTGGGCGCTTCAATAATGGCATCTTGAGAAATAGACCCCTTAGATTCCACACGTGAATTTGGGTCAGCAACATTAGAAGCCTTATGCTTTCCATTGACCAAATTTACCTCATTTCCATTAACTGACGCAACCTCCCTTTTATCCGCAGGAAACTCCTCTGCTAGTGCCTGAAACCTATTATCATTTTTAAAAGACAATGTCCCTTTCTTGTCAGAAGTTTTGGTAGAAGCAGGTCTTTGAATAGGTACGGTGTGGGGCTCCATGTCTCCCTCGGTAAAGGGTTCCTTCAATCTCAAACTCACCGGTGGTCTGCCATTAACTTGGGTTTCGCCGAAATTTTATTATTTTTCCGCCTTGTGTTCCGTTGCACCATCATCCAGTTCCCGTATTCCTCCAACACTTTAAGTCTCGGCTCAATTTTTTTGGATTGGTCCCCTAATTTTGTCGCCCCTTGTTCATCACCACCTTGTGCATCCTCCTCACTACTAGGGCAAGCTTCTTGATTATGGCCATAAATCCCACATGAAAAGCAAATATTGTGTAAACCCTCATACTCGATTCTGAAAATTCTGTTCTTCAGTTTATATTTAGCAAGGAGGGGCTTTCATAAGTCAAGCTCCATACAAACCCGAGCATATTTGCCACGACTAGCATTAAGAGTAGTTTTATCCACAAACACAGCTTTGCTAACCAAGGAACCTAACCTCATCAAGGCTTGAGAATTGTAGTATTCTATGGGGATTCTGGGAAATCTAATCCATGCCATTATGGTTGCTTCGTTATCGTCATACGGATCAAAGTGGGGATGCCATTTGGAGACAGAAATCAGGTGATCGACTACCATCCAAGGTCCCCCGTGCAGGGCAGCGAAGTAGTCTTCCTTGGCCGAGAATTTGACAAGGTAGAAATCATTAGATAGGTCAATAATCTCCATGGAACCTTTCTTTTCCCAGAACTTATAGAGCCTTGAGGCTAAGTAGTTGAAACCCACTCGCTTTCCAAGTACTTTGCAGATGATAGAAGATCTCCATGGCTTCCAAAAAGAAGCTTTTTCAGCTGAGGAGAATCGGATTCGACGGCATCTCTCGTCCTCATCACCCTCGTCTTCACTATCGGAAAGAGCAATAAAGTCTTCCTCTCCAATAAAATCAGTGTCTGGATTAGAATTCTCAGTCATTTCCTCATCCCATTTGTCCCCTACTCCACATAAAACCTCTCTGTATCCGGACTTCTTTCTAACCGGTGATGCTTCCACTCCCGCTTTATCAGTTAGGGGTGAGGAATCTGATGAACCTGCATTATCGTCTGCCCCCTTGATCTTCTTGTTACTCCTCTCTAATTGATCACACTCTTCGTCGGACAAAAGCTTCGAACTTTCTTCACCTGACATATGGAGTTTTTTGGAAAATTTGAATACAATAAATATAGAGAGCTGGTTCATTTTACAGGGCTCCATTACTAAAAGAGTGTTTAAATGACTCAGTTCATCACTTAATAATAATCCTCTCCTCTAAATGTGAAATCATCTTCACATATCAATATGGCAATGCTCCTTCTTATAATCTTTGTATATCAGAGAAAACCATCTTCTATCAGTTGTTTCAGTTGAGATTCTGAAGATCGAGATAAGTGATTTGTAAGTAAATTCGTTTTAGATTTTCTTCTGAACGTGTGTTTGTTGGTTTAATTGTTGAAAGAACTGAGGAGGATAAAACAGAGCAAGAATTTCAGTGCTTAGACTAGAGTTCATATGCTCACCTTATTTTTGTATAATTCGTTTAACTCCTCCATCCCACACCGCCTATCTGGAGAGAGGCAAAGAGAGCGCCTAATATAAATTAGTAAATTAGACCCTCTACAATTCATACCTTTTTCGGCTTTTTAGTTAAGATCAAGTGTAGTATCTGTTCTTGTCAATTCAATATCTGATATGCGGGTTATAGGTTTATACGATATTAAATTAATTTTATAAGGGGGGAGGGACCATTTTAGTAGCATGCTACTGGGCTCCTCATGTGTTGCACTACAGCTTGGGCCTGCATTGTGTTCAACAAAAATTAATTTAAATTATATAATTATGTGTTTAAAATACTTTTTCCTTTCAAAGGGGATACAATAATCAGAGAGTACATATTACATATTCATAGTCAACTATTTCGGAATGTAAGAGGAGATAATGTTCTGAAACATTTGAATTGATTTGGGGAAGTTCATAGAAAGCACTTGAAAATCAGCTACCTTTGCTGAATAATAACTTCCAATTAGCATCAATTCAAAATTGGGTTTATAAGCATCAAACACAATAGTAAATGGAAGTTATAGTCCTGAAATCATTATACATAAATTTCTTTTGCCAATTATGCAATCAACCAAATCTTTTCATTTGTTCAATCTTTTATAGTAATGTATGTAGTAGCAATAAGGATATATAAGATGCGTTCTTTCTCCGTTTCCGGTGTATATATTTTGCAATAGTTCCACTCCCACATCATTTTCCTTTTGAAGATTCTAGTACAGGGCATTCTACTTAAGATCACCCAAAGTGTGAGAGCCAAGAGCTCTTTGGTGAAGCAAAAAATCTTTTCGTATTATTATTTGGTCACTATGTTTGATCAAAACCTCTTCGGTAAAATCCAACTTGCTAATTTGTTGTTGTTTTGGGTACTACTATTGTCTTTGTAAAGTAATTTTTTTTTTATTGAATTCAAGTACACTCATGATATTTTACTTTCCATTGATGAATATTTGTCAAAAATTGAGAAGATGTTCAATACATTTGTTGGAATCACTTTAAGATCAAGAGACATTTGTGTTGCATTATTAGTTTTTCTAAACAGTAAGAAAGAACGCTGTTAAGTGATTATATTTACATAATATCATATAAATTCTATATCTCACACCGAGTCACAGAAAAAGGTAATATTACATACACAGTATAAAAGGAGAGTCTAAGCAGCTTATCTAATTATCTTTGCGCTTGGGGCAATGACATAGCTAGTGAGGTACTAAGTAGGCACGTCAATTGCTGGTTGAAAACGATTTCCAAACCCCCTCCTTTTCCTAGGCTCGCCCTAGGACTTGGAGAATTTCTGGAAGGGCTCCCTTCGGAGTAAAGCCCTACAACAGTAGTGTTAAAATTTTGCCTAACGAAGAATGCCCAGAAAAGTTGATTAATTAAATATTGATCTTTGCTCAGGAAAGGTATATAATCAGATAACATCATATTTTGGTAGCAATCCATGTTGTACTATGTTTATTAAGACACCTAAAATGTTAACTAGCTTCAAAGTCCAATAATACTTCTTGTTTGTGATTTGATCTCATAATTTCGTGAGCAACTCCATGAACGGATGAATCCATGTAGATTGATATTTGATACTAATATTTATACAAAGTAGCACTTCAGTGAAATACATAAGAAAACAAATTCATTTCACCGAATTTCCAAGCTTCACTAATCTAATATATTTGTCAAACACGAACATTGATTTTCGCAGCCTAACTCACTGTCCCAAAATGGCTGATATTGATTTGTTGATAATCTGGACTAGTTCTTCCCTGTGACCAAAATACAAGTAAAGTTACTACCAGATTAAAAGGACCTCCACATCTTTGAAACATGATGACCAATTCAAAATTGTTACTTCAAAGTTCTACTTACCGATCAGGTTTGAATAAGAGATATCGATATGCAAACCACTGCAATATATAGATCAAACTCGAGTTAGAATTACTAAATCAAACGTCACATTATTAAATATGATCACGATGTAAACTAAATGCGGGGAAGAACAGTTTTTTGTTGTAACTCATAGGTTTTACTTGGGAACTATTGTTAAATGAATACACTCACCGTAGAATAAAGTATACCAATAAGTTCGAGAGCACTTGGGATAACCGGCAACTTGTCAATGGCCTATCGACATCAAGAACAAAACCGAAAATTAAAACTATCAAGACTCCACACCATAGAAAAAAGTAATTAAATAATATCTTGTGAGTCTTTGCGTCCCGATCTCAGGTGGGAATACTATCATATAATAGAATTCATCAATTACACATTTTTTATCAATTTCCATATTATTTGTGATCAATTTTAATTTCACAAAATTGGGGTATTACTCTAGTACATTGTATCAAAGGAATAAGTCATGGCCATTACCAATATAAGATTTGCTGAAGCCCATATGCCTACTATAGCTGCAAATCCCAAGCCAACAAGAGCAACTCGATCTTCGGACCTATCCCACTGTTCGAAGAACAAATGAACAATCAAGGTCATAACCGAAATATTTTAATGCTCCAAGCGTACAATATAGTCTATTTTTATTTTGCCCCCAATTAACGAAAAACTAGATCAATGTAACATAACAAAGATATCAAGGTGTCAACTTTACATGATAATGGAAACCATAAATGCATTGAACAGAGAAAAGAGAAAAACTTACAGCATTTTGGACAGACTTGACTGCACTGAGTGAGGATGATGATTCAGAACCTTCACTAGCTGCATTCACGGCTATTTTAACGCAACTTCGTCTCTCTGCATTTTATAAGAAGATTAAGTAAGATGGATGAACTTGCAATCGCAAAGATTCCCAGTACTTAAGATTAATTCCATTCTGTGCTAATGGCATCAATTACAACTTAAACCTTCAACACCACCAAAAAAGAACAGAAATTATACGTCCAGACTCAGAAATTCCATTTAAGCTTTGATGTGAAACTAATTTTTTATTTGCAAAACCTATAATTAGTTAATGGTGCTTGCTTTTACTCTGCAGAGTACTGCAAAATTGGCCATAAAATCACTACTACTAGGGCTAAATGAACATAAAATCATTATTGAATTCCTTTTTGTGTACATTAAGAAATTCAAGTCTTAATTAGGATTAGAATTCTGTATTGACTTAAGGAACATAAAGCAAAAGGTTAAATTACAGCTGAAACTAACCACAAAGATCATGAATTCAAAGTGAAGTGTGAAAGCTGAGGTATATCTCAAAGAATAAAGATTACCTCTGATGGGTGAAAATGGAAGCTGTTGAAAATCACAAAAAGGGGTACTTCTAGAAGGAACCAGAAATACTGGAGGAGGCAAGTGAGCAAGAATAGAAGCCATGTCCACCTGCAACAAATTTATACCAAGTGAACGAAAAATCAGATCTTGATTGGTGGGTTTACTTAATAACAAATCAATTTACCCAAAAAACATAATCATAGCAATAATATAAGAAGATTATTAGCACCTCTAGTTTGCAGGGAGAGAGTGGGAAGACAGCTAGCTATTTTCGCCATATGAATTATATGGGCATTAAAGTTTGATCAGGTGCGGGCAGGAGTAAGATAGAGAAATTATATCCTCCATTTCAATTACTCAAGTCCAAATCCAATGGGCTAAGTATCAACTTTCTCCTCAAACTTTTTCTCAATAAGCAATTAATACTTCTGCTTAGAGTTGACATGTAGTTAAGCACCGATAATGTCCCGGGTGAATGACCAAAAATTAAAATGTGTGAACTTTAAAACTTTAAATACAATAGTTTGCTCATTAACAAACCATTGTCAATAGAGGTCTAGCCATCGGATAGCAATGTTGCAGCTTCGGTGTGGTTAGATATGACCGTGTTTTTTTCATGGCCACTAATGTCCCTGCAAAGGATTCTTCTGGTATAATAAGACTCAGTTTTCTTACTGTTATTCATTCTCGAGAACTCATAATTAGAGAACTCATTTGAAACTGTAGCTATATAGTAATCTGATGGTCCTGGTAGAATATAGGTATTGCAACTCTAGCTGGTACTAAAAGCATATTGAAACTAGCTCAGAGGATGACGTCGAGCTTTTTCCACACGATTGCTGCATCGAGTTACCATAAATGGAGTAAGGTCACAAGCAAAACCTGGGGAGGACATAAGGGTTTCTTCTGTTTGGTTGCCCGTCATTCCTAATATCTTGTTTGATTTCGTACGAGACGAAATGAGGTATGTATGACTCGCTACAACTACTTATCTATGTTGTAAAAGAAGGATACTCATTGGATAGTTGCATGAATGGTTTAGAATCATTGGTAGTGTATGCTCCAGTGGAAACTGCATAAATGTAATATGTAATTCAAGACTAGATATTCCTACTACAATATGTAAATTTCACATATACATACATGCAACAATTCTCTTAGTTCTTTCTCTCATACCGTTATGCATTTAACTTTTCTTTTTAAGCAAATATTTTTTACTTTTTTTTCACCTCCCCTGGCTCCCTTACGAATATGATCTTACCAAAGTAAACAAACTAGCAAACTAATTATAAACTATTAACATCAATTTCAACACACATGAATTCCCTTGCCATCTATCATCACACATTTAGAACCAAGTACAATCAAGTTCACCCGTAGAAATACTTCAGGTTTTCACACTGGTAAGTGTTATCTATAAACTTCAATCAAGGATCAAGACTTCCAGATTCTAATAAACACCATAATGCATTCAATTTAAGAATGTCCCGTCAAAATACCTACATTTAGCCTCATTTTCACTCTGCTGATTTCGCAGAAACAAAAACGAAAAGCATCACCATTTTGGTACTAAAATTGAAACATTCATATTAAAGAAATTAAACACCACATTAAAGTATCAAAATACATCCCCAAATTAAAAAAGAAAAAAAGAGAACCACAAATTACAGCAAAACAGACTCTCACTTAAGCCTGCAATTCCTGTTGAGTTTCCAATGGAATCCCAAGCTCTCCCTCAGACTTCCCATCCCTATTTTCCTTCTTCTCTCTAGGGGGAATTGGGATAGCAATAAAAGACTTAGTCTTGCTAATGGGTTTACTACTCTCAAGCTGAACAAAGTCCCCAACTTTGAATTGGTTGTTAGGGTCATGAGCCTGAAACTTCTTCTTCTTTCTAACTCTTCTCTTGTACTTAGGATGAGGAGCCAAACGGGTAACCTCAACTGCCACTGTCTTGTCACTTGAAGCACAAACCACTTTGCCTTGCATAGACCTCATGGCCCTGATTGAAGGGAGGAAATGCAAGGGTTTTTGGGGGGCAAGGGAGAGAGAGGAAGTGGGTTTTGAGAGATTGGAAAGTGGAGTTGTGCCATTGAGGAATGGGGAGGAAAGGGTAAGGGAATTGAGTGAGGATGTGAGGGACATTTGTTTGAATTTTGGAGGCCTTGGGGATAAGAGGGGGAGATGAAGATGGAGGGGAGGGAGGTTTTGTTGGTTGTTTTGGGGATTGGGTTTTTTATTTTACAGGACGGGAATTGCAAGTGTGCTACTCGGGTGCATGCATAATGGTGTTCCCAAATACATAATTTACCCTTGGAACATGGCATAAAAAATCAGATGACACACTAAACTTTTAAAAGTATTTATTAATTTCTTGAATTTGGCAACAGTGCATCAGTGTGCCCATCATTGTCACATATCAGCTTCAGATTGGAGAAAGAAAAATTAGAAAAGTGACATCTTTAAAAAGTCACCAACAAAAAGTTGACACGTGTCATTGAGAAATAAATTGATGCATTTTTACTAAATTCAAAGGATTAGTATGAACTTTTAAAAATTTAAGTCACATCTAACTTTTTATGCTAAATTTAAAAGGATCGTGATGCATTTTCTATTATTTTGTTATTACTATTAGGCTTATTGTTATGATTGAACTTTCTTGAAGTAAATACAGTCATTTTGTTAGAAGTCGTTTTTTAATATTTAAGAAGGCTTCAAATTATGAAAAATAATTAATAAACTATGAAATTATTGTTTTGATTATGAATTTTACAAGTTTTAATTAAATTGGTTCAACAACGATTCAGCATTTACATACAAGAAATTGAGTTATCTAATTTGACCATATTAAATTCTTGACTTTGCTTTTTTGGGCAATTTTTTAATATTACTCTCTCCATTTTTTGATTTTTTGTTGATTTTTTTAAAAGTTTGATGCCGTGGAATTTTAATACATTTTTTATTATATTTTTTTTAATTTATCTTTATATTAATGAGGAGAGAGATAATTGATTATAAGTAATAATTAAGAAGAAAAAAATTTTATATAAAATATAAAGGATAAATTAATCATTTTAACAATGTAATAAATATTTTATTAATTTTAATAATTCGATTAGAGCGTCAAACTTTTAAAAATAGAGGGAGTATATTTACTCAGTTCATCATATAATACTTCAAATGTTTTGTTTAACCTCATTGTTGTAGCCTTTGGAACCTCTTACGTGAAAATGAAATATGGAAATTTACAGGATAGTTCAATCCTAAGACCATTTACACAGAGTTCAACTAATATTTTGTTTTCATAGGAAAGAAAACTAGTGGAGTTCAGGGCGGTTCTGATTATAGGTCAGTGGTGCAATAATTTAGTACTTATAATTATTTATTTCATATATATATATATATATATATATAAACTTTAAAAAATATTTAATGGTTAAATTAGTGGGCTAAACTAAAATTTTAATATAGTGTTTATTTGATGTTTATTAAAATATATTTTAATTTTATATAAATTTTTTAATAAAAAGAGCCCATGTTTAGGGCCCTCGAAATGTCAGGATCGACCTTGATGGAGTTGAGTGGGAAGACCAACTTTTACCGTTTAGGAAAATAAGTTTTAGTGAAATAATCTTGTTTGAAGCTTAGTGACAATTAAGGTTCATCCCCTCCTCTTATTAAAATATTTAGAACTGAGACTTCTCATATAATCAACTTACATTACCAACTGAGCTCTGCCTTATAGGTTCGGTAATGATGATGTATAATGGGCTTCTTATATAAATGCATATAAATTTTAAATTAATTAGGTTAAGTTGAAAAATATTTACACATAAGTAAAGCTAATTACAAACTTACACCCCTCTCCAAATAATTAATTTGAAACATTACTTTTGTCCATAGTTGTTACTGTTTATGTTTTTTTAATTATTTTACTTTATTTGGCATTTATCTTTTAAACTGTTCATTTTTTCGACATCCCGCTTTAGAGTTTTTCGTTAGTCTTATTTTTATCTTTGAAATGATACCCACTGTAACATTTTTGAACTTTTCAACTGGTAGACATCTAGTAGACATCTAGTAGATGTCTAGTAGAAATTTGGTAGATGTTCGGTAGATGTCTGGTAGATGTCAGATTGCTTAAGGCTACAAATGCTAAATTTCCAAAATAAATATACGCTGATATTTTATGATCTTCCGCAACCGGTTTGCTTCAAATTATCAAGGATTAGTGCAGAATCTGTATCAGCATAAGATATAGAGCTAAACTTGCAAAACTCAAATAAAGAACAACAAATCAAAATTCATATTTTGAACAATAAAAAGAGCAAAATCTCATCTGAAATCCAAAGTAGCACTAGATACGATCAAAGAAACAACAGTACAAACTAACATAATAATTCTATAAAAGAAATGTCAAAACTTCGATATATTAGATATCTAGCAGATGTCTACCAGACTTCTACCAGATGTCTACCAGTTGAAAAAGTTTAAAAATGTCACAGTGGATGTCATTTTAAAGATAAAAATAAGATGAATGAAAAACTCTAAAGCGGCATGTCGAAAAAATCAACGGTTTAAGGCCGTGTTCTTTTCAACTTATAAGTAGCAGTACTAAACTGAACTGAACTGAACTTATTTCAGTGTAAATTTATATGTATGCAGTACTGAACTGAACTGAATTGAACTGGACTGAATATAAGTTGAAAAGAACAGGGCCTAAGAGATAAATGAAAAATAAGAAAAAGATCACAAGAAAAATGGAAGAAACAAGTGGATGATAGGGTATATAAATAGAATTGAAGAAATGATATGTTTAAGAATAATTTAATTTAATGATAAATTTATAAATATTTTAATAAGCTACGAATAATCTTGATAATTTTTAATGCGTAATATACCACTTCAATGTGACTATGTGACCGAGGTCTAGAACATTTGGATGGAAATCTTTGGGCCTAATGGGTTTGATCCACAAAATATAGTTGGAAAAGCAATGAGCTCTCTAGCTTAGCTGAGATGTTTACTTCAAAAAACTTTTTATTTAAAATGTTCATTATATTTCAAGTTTTCACACAGACAAGCACACACATATGCATATACCTTCTAATTTAATATCACCACAAATTCTAAGATTTATTTTAGTACTAGAAACTGCTTTAATTTGGACATGGTTAAATTCAAACCGGAGATCTACTAGAAAATTCATTGTTTGAAAAATTAATCTACAAGCGTAAAATGTTAGAAACCATTTGATTTCAATGAGATTTGAACTCATAATCTGCCTATTATAGAAAGATGCCTCTAGCCATTATTCAAAATTTAGTGGAAAAAATTTTATCAATACAAATTTGGCATATATTTTGATAGTTTAAAAATGGGAATAATACAGATGAACCCCTTAAATTGGTTCTAACCACTCTTAGTCACCTCTAATTTCAAATGTGACACTTATCCCAAAAGTTGATAAAACTGATGTAGTTCACCTTCTCAATGTCACGTGTCAGCTTCTGATTAGAGAGAAAAAAATTAAAAAAATTTTTATCTTTAAAAAATCAAAAAAAAAAAACTGAAGCAAACATTAAGAGGACAAATTTTATTAATCTTATCAATTTTATAAGTCAAATATCACAGTTAAAAATTTAAAATAACCAAAAATAATTAAAATCAACTTAAAAGATTGCGTGTGCATTCGGCTAAAATTTGTGACAATTCAAACTCTTAATGACACGAATGTCAAAATTTGTACAGTGTACGCTAATTGTGCTAAAGACACTGCCTTATGTATGAAACTAAAAAAATATTTTGGAAAAATCTGAAATGGATAGGCTCATCCATCACAAATCCACAAGGCACCACAAAAACGACTCCGAATATCTCTTAAAAGAAAACCCATTACGCCACGTGTCCAGCTAACATCCTTGCAAAACATAGAATAGAAGTCAATATCCCATACCCAAGTGAACCAGCAGGATCCAAATCAAAGGCCATGGCATCATTAGCAACTACTTTTGCCGCAGTCCAACCTGCAACCACCGTCAAGGGCATTTCCGGCACCGGAACTAAACTCCACTTAAAGCCATCTCGCCACACCCTTAGACCCAAAAATATCAGGTACCTAGTAAAACTTGCCCAATTTTTCTTTCAACTTTGGGTTTTTAAAGGTACGCTAGTTTGTGATCAGATACATTAATTACTCCATGTATTTAATAAAATAATTTACACATTCCTATATTTAAAATTGTGTTTTTTTAATTAAATTCATTAATATAATATGTATTTATTAATATATTTAATTTTATTCTAATAGTTTCAACCATAAAAGTACTTTTTAAAACAATTATAGGATATTCTTTTGAACCGATTAAAATAACAATAAAAATGTTTTCAGAACAGCATATGTAAGACTAATTTTTGTCCATAAAATATGTTAGGCTATAATACAAATTCTAGACTTTGCCGGGTCATAATTATTTACCCCTTTGATTAATATAGTCTTGTTTTGTATTTGGATGATGAAATAGAAGTGGAGGTGTTGTGGCTAAGTACGGCGACAAGAGTGTATACTTCGATCTAGAAGATTTGGGCAACACTACTGGTCAATGGGATTTGTACGGCTCTGATGCTCCTTCTCCCTACAATCCTCTCCAGGTGATTGCAAAAAATCAAAAAATATTATACAATTGCTTTTATTGAGAGTTGAACTCAAGACCTCCCGCTTACTAAACGGGTGCTCTAACCAACTGAGCTATGAAAGCCTTCTGATGAGTTTTCCAATTTTATACTTATATTGCAGAGTAAGTTCTTTGAGACATTTGCAGCACCATTCACAAAGAGAGGGCTGTTGCTGAAGTTCTTGATATTGGGAGGTGGCTCAACTCTTGCTTACCTCAGTGCTACTGCTACTGGTGATCAATTGCCTATCAAGAAGGGCCCACAGCTTCCACCTAAGCTTGGTCCACGTGGCAAGATCTAATTTCATTTCAATTTTTTTGGTAATTTCTTTGTGCGTATCCTTTAATGGTCATAGTCTTACTTGTTAGTTCTATGATTGTTCTTTATTTCAGTTTTTCTTGCCTTGTGTTTGATAGTATAGTAGTTAAAATGGCTTCTATATGCATTAAGAAAATTGTGGATATTATATAGGATTGAATAATGGCATTTGAGTAGAGCAAAATTGGTTATTTAACATTGGAAAATGACTCTTATTACACTATATTAATAGACTCAATTTTATATAAATATGGTATTAAGTGGTACATGTTAAAATGTGTATTGAGAGTGTTTTTTCAACGTCAAATGATTCGATCCTTTATATAATCTATCATAATCTACCGCTTAATTATTATTTTATTAAAATTGTTTATTTAGTATATGGAATATTCAATGTTCGCATGTTTAGTTTATGCTATCCTATTTCTACTCAATACGAGATTATATGAACTCATTAATAATGACAACGAAGTTAATGAAATTTTGATTTTCTAATAGTTTTTTAAATCTTGTTGTATTTTCTAATTCTTGACATGGATTTTATGAATATAAATAAATCAAGTGCCGAATAATTAATTTGGATTGATCAGAGACCATAGAAGAGAAGAGGGACACAAATGTTTCAAGTCCAAAATTCACAAATGCATTTGTTTTATAAATGATAGGTTACATAGATATAGTGTCTGTACATACATAGATGGGAATGTATCTTGCTTTTATCCCTATTTACAAGAGGAAGGAAAATAGAATCAAAACAAACTCAAAAATTCCATAATGTTAATTCTATACATTATCTCAGTTCCTCCCATCTCTTTTCTTCTTCGTCTCGGTATCAATGGCGTGGCGTCGGGCTTCTTAGACCTCCCAGATTTTCAAGATAAGAAGGCTTTCTTAAAGTAACAATATTCGCAATTTTCTCCGTGAATCTCATTTCTTCTTTCACCACTTCCTCCGAATTCCCTACATCCTTCTTTGTCTCTTCACTCGAATCGAAATTCCATCCCATGAAATCTGACAATGTCATAGCATTCAGTATCTCCTGCCCCCCACCGCTAACCGACGAATCATCCATTATCGTTAGGCTGTCTTGAGAAGTGTCTTTGAAAGAGCTCCTCCTTTGTCCAGCATAGGATGGATTTCGAGTCACATAGTCAGCGTAAAGCACATCTTCGATTCTCGACAACACTGTGTATGCCAAGCTTTCGAGAACTCTCGAATAGCTCTCGAGAAGCGCATGTCCTACGTCCTGTCAAGCCAACATATATTAGATTACTCGTGTTTCAGGTTTTGTGAAATTGACTTGAACCAGATAACCTGATGCTGTCAGAAAAAGGCCTACTGCATCCTCAGCTCCCTCAACCTGTCTCATTTCGCTTACGGCCCCCTGAATTTTGAAAAAGTCCTTCTAGCTCTCTTAACTTTTGAAAAAATGCATAATTTTGCCATTTGAACACCAATGTGTCAGCTTCTGGTCGGTTTGACTTTTCAAAAATGCATTCTCGTTACTATTCTCTCTCCAACCATAAGTTGACATGTGGTAGCTAGGAGCAAACTAGTGCACTTTTGAAAGCTCTAGGGCTACGGGGACCTTTGGAAAGTTCAGGCCTCAGGGGCAGTAGGGAGAATATGACAAGTTGACGGAGCTGATGATGCATTCGGCCGTCAGGAAAATTTATGTGAATTTCTGTTCTTACCAGATTATAGGCAATCTTGCTAATGTCTAGTGAAGATTGAGGAAGCCCAGGAAAACGTTGTTTGATGATCAGTAAGATGGTTTCTGCTCTTTCTTCGAAGAGCTCTCGTTTCTCCAAGCTAACAGCAGAACCCCAATTCGATTTCCCGTCTTTCTGAATCATTTTCCTCTTCCAAATCACTATAGAAGCCTCAATTCTATTCTTAAGGTCTAGAATCTTATGTTCTGATGATAAGTCCATAGTTGACAAAAACTGGTCAGGATCGAAGTATTCAACCGTTATACTCTTGTAAATCGAGTCACCGAGGCTCGCTCTTCCATTCTACAAACAATCAAAACAGGAAACGAAAATAAAATCCGAAAATTTTACTAGACGTGTCAATTAATTCCCGATTTTCATTTTCATTACCTTTGGAAGGGAATCAATGTAGTTTTCAGGAACCTCCATTTCTGATAGAACTTGTGCGTTTATAGCCATCGAGGCTTTCAGGACTTGGTTAACGCAATCTTTTTGATACTGAAGAAATTTCCGGGATGCTTCTGAGAGACCATTCGGTGGAACTTTAACGGTCGGTAGCCACCATTTGTCGCTTCTTTTCGTGTTCCCTTTCTCTGAGTCGGGAGCATCTTTTGAAACATAGTAGAACTCATTTGCCTCTTTGAAGTTATCCAAGCAATCCTTCACATTATAAAGAAAAACATTAATTCTTTTCCACATTATATCAAAATCTCAAAAAAATTCAACTCTGTTTGCTTACAGTAAGCATTGTATCGAGCTTTCGTAAAGCTGGAATATTCATATGAAGATCGGTCCGTTGTCTTGTCACCATTATCTGTCAAAACCACGGTAGGATTAGCAACACTACAAGTAAAATCGCAAACTGCAACAGAACTTGCAAGGGGAAATTTCCCTTGCAATTTTTTTATATTGCAACAACTGAAAGTTAATTCCGTTGCAGATTTACTAATTGCAGCAAAAATTGTACAAGAAACAAATTGTGAAATCGCGAAAAGTTTCAGGCAAAGAAGAGTTTAATTTTACCTCCATAGATGAACCATCCTCGTTTTTCTGTTGAGAAGGGACTAATTCAACAATGTGATCGGTTACCGATAAAAGCCAACCGATTTCCCTTCTCCACCTTGCTTTCGTGTCGGGTGCCATAGGCTCGAGACGCGATTGTTCGCCAAAAACAGAAGCTACAAGCAAGGTCCGAAATCGAAATAAAAAAAACATAGCAAAAGATGCTACATATATTTGAAGACCAAAAGGTCAAAATACCGGGAAATTTTACGGGAGCCAGGTATTTTGAATACCCTGCTCACAACAGAGGACATATATGTGCCAAAATAAAGTGGGACAGATGTCATCTTTTGGAAGTAGGTATTCCAAATACTCAGCTCTCAGTAAAAAAAACCCAAAATACCTGCGAGATTTGTGATGGCATTAGACAAAGCTAGAGCAGACGAGACGCCTTTTCCTCCACCCGACATATCCTCTCCTAAAAGCAGTTTAGCAAACCTTTCCTTCATTTGATCCATTTCTGCAACTCAAATCAAACAAAGCAAAAACAAATGATCATATGATCAAAAACTCGAAGAAAAGAAAATCACATACTCAATGTCTAAACATGCCTGTATTTTTCGCCTCATCCTTGGCGACCCGTGATTTAGGAGCCTTAGTATTTTGTTTATCAGAAGATTGATCGGATGTTGTAGGTACCGATAATGAGGATGAGGATGATCTTGATCTCGATCTTAATATCGGTTTATCATCACCGAATAGTTCTTCCTCGCTACCCGAAAGGCTCCTTCTTGCCTGTTTACTTCCTCCTGATGAATTTTCATTCATTCCTTTGAAATGGTACAATCTTGACTTGTAATCTTCTTGTTCTTGTTCTAGAGCTCTAACCATTTTTTTTTTAAAAAAAGAAGAATATATTTACATGCTCATTCAAGAACCCAATGTAAAAACATGGAAAAGTTTGAATTGTTTAAAATAAATTGGAAAAAAATGAGAAAAACCAAACATGAAAATTATCTGTTGCAGATGAGTTTAATTAGAGAGGATGAAAAAATTGTAGAAGCAATTGGGTTTCTAGTAATTGTGGAGACAACGTGGGGTGCATAAATTAATTAAATTTAGAAGTACTAAATTGGAATTTATTAAAAATAATCCATAGCTGGCCGTTGAGTTAAGAATTGAATGGTTGATTTTTGATATCAAAATTCAAAGGGCAAAACTTGCAAAGAATCCGGGAAGACTGGGGTTTTTATATATGGTATCGGATATTTAATATTCTTCTTCAATTCAACGGTTGAATATTGATAAAAAAATCATTTAATTAAAATAAAAAAAATATATAAATACACTTACATAAATATTAATTATTAAATAAAAAAAAATTAAATACGCCAATTTTCCGGTCAAAAGAGAGACATTTATATAGCCAACAAGCTGTTTTTGTCCCCTCTCTTCTTATTTTTGGCATTTTCTTTATTTCCTTACATGAAAATCACCAAATTGGATGATTGATTTCCTTCCAAATTTACACTCACATATATTAAAATATTGTTTATAAGATATTTTAAATTTAAAAACAATCCGTTCAAGTATATTGTATATATTCAGATGCTGTTTATGAAATATTTTAAACTCAAAATTTATTTTTTATAATTTATTATATTAAATTAGAACTAATAACAGTTTTAATTAAAGATGGATAAATTTTTTATATATCGAAGAATTATCTGCTTTAATTAATAATTGTGCAGTATGATTCGCAGACCGATTAACATAGATATTTAAAAATTACTTTAAACATATTACCGAAGTTAAAATACCGAACGGAAACAACCAGCACAAACAAACAAAACTTGCTTTTACACAAGACAAATAAGCCATATGGTAAGATAAACTAAAAAAATAAAACAAAAAATAAACGCTGAAGCCTATATATTCTTAATCTCACTAACGTTTTCGATCTATTACCATAAAAACTTCTGCATAAGCCATAGCATCAACCATTATCACAGATGTAGAACGATCCTGCTTAATAAATATGGATACCTACTGTTAAAGATCATGCAAATATCTTATCTAAAGACGGATGAAGTTTGATCCAGCTATCAAGATTGAGATGTGTAGCATAAGGTCCATGATTGAAAAAGCCGATTTCGGCGTGGAAACTAAAAAAGATAGCAACGGATTATTCGACATAAAAGAAAAATATTAAAATTCTTAAAGAGGGGAGAAGGAAGAAAAAAGCTAAGACTTTCTCCTTTCTCCTCAACAAGAGCTTGAAAGAAATTAAGCAGAGGCCCAGAGAAAAAGTATTTCTTTAAAGATAATTTAAAGACAAAGAGTTCAAATATTATTTTATTTAATACCAGTGTTTTAAAACTCCCCGTCTAGCTCTGTCTAGGCCCCGTCTAGGGGCTATTTTGAGGCTCTACGCCTGACTTTTTATTCCTTGGACGCTATCAGGCGCTGGACCGATATATTGCCGCCTAGGCACCGTCTAATCCGATTTTTTCCGCCTATGCACCGCCTAGTCCGAATTTTCCCCAATTTTAAAGATACTGATATCTATAATAATTATAATTCAATTTTTTCAATTCAGAAAAGATAGCACGGTTAGTAAAACTAATGTACAATAAAATATTCTCACCACACAATTTTCATTTTAAATCTCAAACCGAGAAATAGCACGCTATAAACCACAAAAACGTAGTGAGGATATTTATTTTTAAGGAATTGATTTTAATGTTGATGTATTTTTATGTAAAAATTAACTAAGACTTATATTTTCGTATGCTAAACTATATTTTTTTGTAAAATATTATTATATTATAATTAATTTTTTAGTTAAATTTATACTTTCGTCTATTAATAATTATAAAAAATAAAAATTTACAAATCCGCCTAGACGCCGCCTAGGCCCCGTCCAGGCGTTCGAAGCCCCGACCGCCCGACTAGCGCCTAACGCTTTTTAAAACCTTGTTTAATACTCCTTCCATTTCCAAAAATTTACGTTTTGGCTTTTTTATTTTTCCCAAAGTTTGATGTTTTGGAATTTCAATGTATTTTTTATCATACTTTTTCTAACTTACCCTTGTATTAATTATGAGGGAGGTAATTAATTATGAGTATTAATTAAGAAGAAAGAGAATTTTTATATATAATATAAAGAATAAATTAATCATTTTAACAGCGTAATATATATTTCATTAGTTTTGATAATTCGATTAAAGTGTCAAACTTTTAGAAATGAAATAAGCAATAAGGAGCTGGGTATTTGAAATACATACTTCCAACAGATGAGTAAATTATAACATATAACATCTATTGAGAACATGGTATACAAAAATCAATTGTTCAAATATTTTTTAAAGCTAACTTTTAAACATTTTATAAATAATTAAAGTGTTTGATAAAACATACTAAATATAAGCATATCATAGATTGTAAGAAATGTAAAATAGCTCAAAAATGATATATTGAGAAAGAGGACTTTTGAGTACTCCTCCGTGTAAAATGTATTTATTTTTTTCATTTTAAAATATTAATGTATTATTTAACGTTTTTTTTATTTATCCTTATATTAATTAGGATACATCAGAAAGAAGAGGCTTTTTGAGTACTCCCTTCATGTAAAATGTATGTCATTTTATTCAATATTTTATTTTTTCTTTTATTTGTCACTTTAGAATATCAATACATCATTCAACACTTTTTCTCATAATTTATCCTTATATTAATTAGGAAAGAGATTAAGATATGAGTAATTAAGAAGAAAGAGAATTTTATAATAAAGTTAAGAGATAGATTAATTATTTCAATAATATAATAAAAGTTTTATTAATTTTAGTAAAAGTTTTAAAGAGACAAACATTTTGTACGGGAGTATAATCTTATATAGATACATTTCTCATCAACTTAATCAAAGTTTAAGTGCTCGCTAGCTACTTAAGATACATTAAAAAAACTAATTCTCTTACTTTAATTTATTAGTTTACATGTTAAATTTAAGCAATCGCATGAATACAATTAAAAAGTATTATTACCACCAACTACGTGTTGAATGAATTGAATGAATAACTCAACTTTTAAATATCAATTAGAGATTAAATCTTAGGAACTGTATTATAAGACATGTTTCCATGGCTAGACATCCATACCTGAATTATCGGTGGCAAACTAAAAAAATATTATTTAACATTTTATAAGCAATCACGGACAAAGTGTTTAAGTTTTTGTATAACAAATTTAAGATATCCATTCTATTTGAATATAGGGTAAACTTAAAAAATATATCCTGTGATTTGGTCATGTTGTAAAAAGGTGCTTGTGGAATTTTTTTTTCAAAAGGGTGCATGTGATTTCAAAAGTTTGTAAAAAGAGGATTTACAAAATTTTAAAACCACAGTATGAAGGGTAATCTTGTCCATTTTGAAGTCAAATTTTGCAGCTTAGTTAATAAAAATATAATACAACTTTGTGACAAATTTTAGAATTTTTTGAGAAGTATTAATATTTTTTTAATTAAAATTTGATTATAACTTTAAAAAATCAAAACAAAATAAAAATTTTCCGAATCTCACTTAAATCTTGATATGTAATTTTTAAATAATATAGTTAAAATATAGGAGTGTTGAATTAATTAAAATAATTGGTGTTGCACTGTAATTTTCAAACCACATGCACCATTTTGAAAACTTTTGAAACCACATGCACCCTTTCGAAAATAAATTTCACAAACACTTTTTTACAAAAGGACTAAATCACAAGGCAAATTTTTTAAGTTTACCCTTTAATGGGGTATATTCAACTTATTTAAAAGGAACAAAAATCAATTATTCGTCTTTTGTTCAAAAATAAATTGTTTGTATTTCATTCAATTTTTGAATCATGGCCTGTATGTATGAGAGATAAAATGGATAGTAAAAATAAAATTGAAAAAATAATAATAAAATGATTAAAAAAACTTGTTTTTTATGAAAATTGAATAAGTGTCATGAGAGAAGAGATTAATTTCAAGACAATATTTTATTTTGAATTTTAAAAAAAATTATATAAACAGGTATATAATTATTTTTATCTTGGTTTGGGGATGAAATGAGTTGAGATGCAGATGTAAAATATGCTATGGTTATATCGGCAGGATATGAATTATATATTGAATGAAAAGTTTTTTTTTTGTCACATTTAAATATATATGAAGTGGATGCATTCTATGATTATTTTTTATAAAATTTCATTACTTTACATATTTTTATCATAAAATGAATGATGTTATTAATTATTTTAATTTAATAATAAATAAAATAAAATAATAATAAAATAAAGTAATTATATAATATGTCGTATCATATACCTTTTATTTTGATATAATAAATATGCTTTTATATATTTTTGATTTTTCAGTAAATATGAGGATGTATATCAAATTCACCTAAATGGCAGAGGGTTGATGTTTTCGTTTAACGAACAAAAATAGACAACATATAATTATTAGAATCTAACTATATTTTCCAGTTTTATATAATTAAGCATAAATTCATCCTTCTTTCTTATATCGATAAAAACTTCTATGTTAAAAGAAATCCTTTCCATTTTATCCAGACAAAAATATCCCACAACTGCACAAACATTCATTTTTCTTTATTTAATTTTGGGAAAGCACCGAAGGATTTTAGTGTCAAAGTTAATGTTCTCAGTACCTAATCGGATTTCATACCCGCGAGATTAATAGTACACTATATAATTAGTATTATTGGTAGTTTTATCGATTTTTTATTTTTTAAAGAATATATATTATTTATGATTTTCAGTGGTTATTGCAACGCTTTTTAGGCCTTTTATAACACTTCTATTTGTTACCAGAGGGTCTTTGAAAAGAAATATACTTATTTAGGTCCAGTAGCTATTGCAACTCTTTTTAGGGTCTTTATCAACGCTTTTGTGTCTTTAATTTGTGTCTTTAGTATCAATTTTACTTATTACCATAAGAGTTTTAAGAAAATCATATTTATATCGGTGTGTCGATTTATCAATTTTTTTTAATTTAACTCAATTTTTTATAATTTTTTTTTATTAAAATTAATTTTTAAATGTATCGTATCATAATTATAATCGATTTACAGTAAAATCAATCAAACCATTCAATATGATACGATATTAATAACATCAGTCAAATCATAATTTTCTCTACCCGCATCCCGGTGATCAAAATCTGGTCTATAATTAATAGGGTCACTTGTCGCCTACCTTAATTATTAATTTAATAATAATAATTATTATACGGACAAGAAAGTAAATATTTCCCTCCACCCTTACAATCTTATCGTGATTAGGGGTCTCATGAATTCGAACCACGTAAAAAATAAAGTAAAATCCTTTTTATCTAATCTAGCTCATGCAAAAGGCCTACAAGTCAGGTTTATTTTTTTATATAAATACTTAAATTCGATCTAATAAATAAAAATTATATTTATTTTATATTTTTATATTATATTTATAGTATTTTTTATATTTATTTTTTTTATTTTTTTATTTATCTTCTAACACATTTCACACTTTTTAAGGAATTAATTAAGGTAGAAAAATACTATTTTATCCTCTAATTAATGTTTAGTTTTTCACTCTATTACAATTAATAATAATGAGACAAATGAGGGTATAATTGAAAAAATAATTCAAAAAGTGCCTAAATATTTGAAAATGATAAATAAAAAAATATTTTAAAAATTAGCTAGAATGCCTATTTTAAAAAAATGGAGGGAGTAATAAAGTATATGTTACTTTATTCCTTATCACTACCATTAGATCAATCATCTTACTACTCATTTAATTGTGATAAATACAAAGTAATGATTACTCAAAGTAACTATAGAATTTGTCAATATTTATTAGGTTTTTATAAATTTTTATTTTAACCTATTAATTTTTTAACTATATATAAAAGAATTTTACTAAAAAATATAATTGTATCCAAAATTTAGACATTTTTGTATAGAAATTATAATTTTCTCAATTTAGTTTACAAAATAGTAAAAGAAAAAATAACTGATGGGCCATGAGCCAGGATTGGGAATATTTAGTAAGCCTGACCCGAGCTCGAAGTTCTAAATCATGGGCTCGGGTTAATGTTTTTAGTTAAAAGCCTGATCAAGTCCGGTCCATCCGACGAACAGGTCTCAACAGATAAGGATTATCTAAATTTGGGAAGTAATGCATTTGTAAATTTCAGTCAATACAAGTCATCCATCCAATTTTAATGGTTGATATTGAATTTTAATTATTTGTGAGATCCACGGTAAAATTAAATTTCAACCATTAAAATTAAATAAATGATTAAAATTCTTTAAAATTTATAAATGTACGAAAGTTGAAATTTATAGAATCCTTTCTCAATCTCAATCATAATAACCGATTTACAGTAATGCCAACTCCAAAAAACCTAAGGCTCCGATTGAGAGCAAGGGATGCAAGAATAATAAAGTAAAAAAAATTAAAGGATGGAAATATAAAACAATGCATGATATTAAGTTTGAGAGAAAGTGATGAAATTTTAATGAAAGTTAAGATATAAAATAACTAAAACATCCTTACTTATAATAAAATATTAAAATATTTAGAGATACAAGGGCTAAAATTATAATTACACGGCACTTCCCTTCAAACTCCATTAAAATTGGTGGGATAGGAAAAAAAATACTAAATATCTAATATTATATATAATTTTCTGAAATTGGTGGGATCGAATAAAAAGTACTAAATTTTTCGGGATTGCGATGGTGGGAATTCCTTTCATCCCAATTTCCATAAATTCTTGGAGCCAAACACAAGACAGTTACACTCCCACCAACTTACCCCTCCCAAGCAAAGCCTAAACCCCAATTCGTGCCATTATCAATCAATCAATCAAAATGGACGGCATTGGTGTCCTAATGACCTGCCCAATGTACGAATACCTAGAGCAACAACTAGAAACCCGATTCCATCTCTTCAAGCTCTGGCAACAGACCTCTGTAGCTGAGTTCTTGAAGGCGAATGAACTCCTAATCAAAGCAATCGTCGGCGACACCAAAATCGGCGCAGATGCTCAGCTGATTGAAGCATTGCCGAATCTGGAGATCGTGGCGACTAACAGCGTGGGACTCGATAAGATCGATTTGGGGAAGTGTCGGGAGAAAGGGATTAGAGTTACAAATACCCCCGATGTCTTGACGGATGATGTTGCCGACCTAGCCATCGGCTTGATTTTGGGGGTTTTGAGGAGGATCCGCGCTTCTGATGAATATGTGAGAAATGGGAGCTGGAAAAATGGTGATTATCAATTGGCATCAAAGGTATCATATCAGTACAGTTGTTTATAAATTCCATTCAAATTTTGATGCAGTATTTGGAACTTGTAATTTGTTGCTTATTCAATTGACAAGATTTGAATTTGTATGTATTGATTCATCTTCTAACCTAGGCCAAATGCATCTGGACCCTATACTTATTGACAACTTTCCCAAATGCCGCCATGCACTTTCAGAAGTTCAATGAACCCTTTGAACTTGGTAGAATTGCATCAGTTTGCCTCATCAATGTCACGTGGTTGGTTTGACTTTTCAAATATGTCATTTTGCTGATTTTTTTTATAATTATGGATTTATGAAGAGACTGGATATTGAATCTAGGACGACCTCCATCACTACATTGAGTGGTGTACCAATTGAGCTACATCTAATTGGTATTTTCCTGATTTTTTATTCCCTAACTAGATGCTCACATGTGGAATTGAGTGGAAACCTGGTGCACTTCTGCCAAGTTTAATGAGGTAACTAGAGCGAATGAAAGTTGGGGGTGACATCTGGCGAAAGTTGCCAAGTTTAGAGAGCGTGGATGCATTTGGCTTTTAATCTATCTTGTTTTGATTCAGTTCAGTGGTAAATCAGTTGGAATCATAGGGTTGGGAAGGATCGGTTCAGCTATTGCAAAGAGAGCTGAAGCTTTCAGTTGCTCCATTAGTTACCATTCTAGATCTCAAAAACCATACCCAAGTTACAAATACTTTCCAAACATTTTAGA
Organism: Euphorbia pulcherrima; assembly: GCA_947683365.1. Classification (NCBI taxonomy): domain Eukaryota; kingdom Viridiplantae; phylum Streptophyta; class Magnoliopsida; order Malpighiales; family Euphorbiaceae; genus Euphorbia; species Euphorbia pulcherrima. The sequence goes on from CANTUS010000016.1 coordinate 16,810,580, forward strand.
TCTGGCGAAGAACTGCGAAATCCTCGTGGTGGCGTGTGCTTTGACGAAGGAGACTCGACATATAATAAATCGCCAAGTCATTGAAGCCTTAGGTCCAAAGGGCATTCTTATCAATATAGGCCGAGGAGCACATGTAGATGAAGTGGAGCTTGTATCTGCATTGCTCGAAGGCCGCCTAGGTGGTGCAGGGCTCGATGTGTATGAAAACGAGCCTGAGGTTCCGGAAGAATTGTTTGGGCTTGACAATGTTTTCCTTCAGCCTCATGTTGGAAGTGATACTGTAGAGACTAGCAATGCAATGGCAGACCTTGTGATTGCTAACTTGGAAGCACATTTTAGTAATCAGCCTCTCTTGACTCCTGTGACATGACTATGTGATCCCAGTTGAATGAGCTGGTTGAGTCCTTTAAATTTTTTCACTCTAATTATTATTTGATTATGTGAATTTTGCCTTAAAGCCTTGATTACTCTTGTTTCTTTTCCAATTTCCATTAGTATTCCAGTGACTTTCTACCATTATCAACAATAGGCTGGGGACTAAAGGGAGCCTTGGAGCAACAATATAGTTGTCTCTATATGGCCAATAGATCTTGGGTTTGAGCCATAAAATCCGCTAGTGACATGTGTGTTAAGGTAGGCTGCCCACATTTCACCGATTGGGTACAACCCTTACCGAATTCGGTGGGATTGTTCGTGCTATAGGCTGTCTTTTTATCAATTAACTGAAAAACAATCTCAAACTCGAATTTAATGTTGATTCTAAGCCTTCCCATGAAACAACATCTCAGTTATTTCTGAGGAAGTTGTTAAACACCTTTGTATGATAATATCTTAGATAATTATTAATTAGCCACCTCATAATCCTGCTTATGATCTTTACATCTTACAAGCAAGAAAACGACTGCCAAGAACAAGACACAGGCCCGGGCCTGACAATTTAGGGCCCTAGGCAAATTAATGTTCAAAGTAGTAATATAGGGCCCTCAATAAAAAAAAATAATGAAATAAAACATTATTTTTGTAAAAATCAGGTATTGTACCCCTACTCTCTCATAACTTTAATAAACACCTTACCAAATCTATTAATATTAATTCATGTATACTTTTATCTTTTAAATATAGTAACTACTAAATCTTTAAGTAAAAAATATTTTTTGGCCCCTTTCAACTATGGACCTTAGGCGGTGGCACCCGTTGTCCACTCTTAGGGCTGGGCCTGACAAGACATACGTAACTGGCTCTTACTAGAAGAAATGTAAGAATGGAAACACAAGACAAGTAAGCAAAGCAAATATCTTTTTATACAGAAAGGAACATTTGCAAATGCCCCTTTGAAAGCAGAGTACATTTACAAGGTTAGGTCATATCACATAGCTACATATTAATTATCCAAATGACCCTTTATGTGATTCTGTTCTTTTGTTCTTCTTCTTCTTTCTAATTCCAAAACTTTATATTATACACTTGCTCAATGAGAAGATGCACCTTTAAAGATGAGGAAATTGAGTGTCTCCAATGTGAAATAGATAAATGACCCTTTTGAATGAGTGAAATAGCACCCAAAATTTGAACCCACCACACATTGCCATCCACCCCCATATCTCTTGTCAAACTCCTGCCCCAAATTTTACATTACCCAACAAATCAATTCAGCACAAAAATTCTATATTTCCTTGAGCATTGCCAAAAAAAGTAAAAAAAGATTGAAACTTTACCAAATCAAATGAGAAAGACGGTACCTTTTTTATGTGGGCAGCAATAGATTTGCAATCCAGGACATCATAGAGATCCAAAGCCTGAGATGCAGAAGCCATGGCTTGCATTTGCATCTTCACAGGCATATCTGTGTCTTCCACCATTGCTTTTCCTTCCAACATCTCTCCCTCTCTTCTCTCTCTCTCCCTAAGAGGAAAAAAAAAACAATTGGGATGTGTACAATCTGAGCCTAGAAAAATTCTGGTTAGAGGAAAATAGAGAGAAATTACAATGGCTTAACCTCTTTCTCTCTCTTAATTCTAATGGCAGAGGAGAGAGAGTTGCACAGAAAATTGGAAGGTGTTGGGTTGGCACAAAATCCTATTTTTTGTTCTGTCAATTTCTCCTCAAAATAAGGACTTTTCTGATATCAATTTTTTGACCTTTCTAAAAAGTAGGGATCTTTTCTCTCTTTCTTACTTGTGTCACAGTCATTTGAGATAAAGATAGAATGGATGAGGTTCCAAATAAGGTCAAGGATTAATTGTATTTTAGTAATTACTGGAAGTAATTTGATTTCCCCTTCAACAATTCTGATTTGTAATTTGTACTCGTAATACTAATAACTAGCTAGTAGATCCCAAAATTAATCAACTATATCTATTTTTCAATTGGCTGATTATCCATTATTATATAGGTGGCCGAATATAATTGAATTTGAATTATTTAGTTCTGATTGCATTATAACATTTTGTTGAGAAATTTTTTAGGAACCTAGTATTTAGAATATTCTACTCTCAAGTGATGATGTATATTTCACTAACTGTAAATTAGGATAAATGTCATCAATCAATAGCAAGGTACCTCAAATATCTGTCTCTCCCTAAAAAAAACCTTATTTTGCTTTGATTGGTTTGCAATGGTTAATTTATAATTTTATTTGAATGTCTACTACTAAGAGATAAAAAAAATATCATTTGTCCACTAAAAGGTTGCCTATAAATTTATGATATGGAACAAACAAAGCTTATATGTGAAATTGAAAGAGTTTATTATAATTAATTTGTGTTTGACAAAACAATTATCTGTCTTTTGAAGTAGATTTTTGAAAATAAGGGTTGGAGAGAATGAAATTATAGTTATACAAAATGATAGAGAAATATATTAAAGGCTACTTTCTTTTCAATTTATAAGTAGCATTATTTTTTTTAATAATTACAAGTATTTATATTGAGATAATTTTATTCGGGGCTTAGTAACAGTTATGGCTCCTCACCCTCCCTACAAGTGTATTTAGTGGGATTCGAACCTTGTTCTCCTCTAACTTACGCAGCCTGCTTAGCCAACTGAGCTACAACTTATTGATATAAGTAGCATTATTTTAGTATAAATTTATATATATGCAGTATTGAACTGAATTAAATTTAATGTATTATAAATTAAAAAGAATAGAACCGGACGTTGAGTAAAAATTGAAGTGTGGAATTAGAGATGGCCGAGACAATTAACTAGAAAGTCCAAACAAATTGGAACCATCATAAAATTAAGTGAAGGAATCGGGCAATTGGAGACCAGACCGATTCTTAAGTTCTTGCTAGATTCCAAGGAAAATGCCAAATTTGCCCAAATTGGGTTATCAATACCATCCGTTCTGCCTATTTCTAATGTTGTGTTTTATACTCCTCTATATTTTTTTAACTGTCGTTTTGGCTAAATTTGTATATATTAAGGAAATATTAATTAAGAGAATAAAAGTACTAAAATGCCTCTAACACTAATAATTATTTAAAAAGATGATTGGTCCTTTTATCTTTTGTCATTTACAGTGTGCATTAAATAAGGGCAAAATAGGAAAGATGATCAAACAATTACATTGGAATTTAAAAGTGACACTTATTAAAAAAAATTTGTTTGGCTCTGAAGTGACAGTTAAAAAAAACGGGGGGAGTACATGGCAATGCATTCATTCTTGTTCTAATTGTCCAATTGATAAGGTTATTTTGTCATGGTTCAAGTATAAACGTACTATACAGGTGGTTGAGGCTTAAAGTTGTGATCCTAGAAATTATAGGTTTGAGTCCACATATTAGTGGGGTGAGATGAAGTTTTTATTTAAAAAATAAATAAACGCATCATTTCGGTCCTCGTATCCTACAAGAGATCATGTAGATGGAAATTGTTAGGCCCAATAACAGATTACGAGAAAAATAATAGCAGCAGAATAAAAAGACACGCAGATTTTTACGTGGAAACCCCAAATAAATTAGGAAAAAACCACGGGACCAACTCCGAATAATTCTCCACTATAAAAATATAGTAGGTACACCAAGAGATTATAAAATAGTGGCACTCAAGTGTTTCCCAAAACCTCACTATTTTCTCTCTTACCCAGCTCTTAGGAACCCTTTTCCTAAGTTTCTCTACACAGATAATATTTTTATCTGTGTTTTCTTACTCTTCTGCTATCATTTGAGGCAGAAATCTCTCTATTTATAGGAAATACAAACGCGTATGGCCGAATTATGCACAGTAATTTTACTATGCACTTTTTGAAAAAGCGTTCTGCCGACCTGCCACTTTTTGATTTTTTTTTAATTAATTAGTGGGTTCCACAATAATAGGGACACCACTCAGCAAATCTCCCCCTCCCGACTATATTGTGGGACTCTCCATCCCGGTTGCTTCAATGCACTGGTCGAGCTTTTCTTTTGGTACAACCTTTGTCAGCATATCAGCAGCATTATTGTTTGTATGAATCTTCTGCAACTTGAACTCTTTTTCTTCAATGGCAAGTCTGAGCCAATGATATCTTACATCAATATGTTTCGTCCGTGCATGATACATAGTATTTTTGCTCAAGTCTAGTGCACTTTGACTATCACAATAAACTATGTAGTCTTCTTATTGCACACCCAATTCTTCAAAGAATCGCTTTAACCAAAACATTTCCTTTCCTGCTTCTGTTGCTGCAACGTACTCTGCTTCAGTTGTTGATAATGAAACACACTTTTGTAACCGTGACTGCCATGAAATAGCTCCCCCTGAGAATGTAAATAAGTAACCTGATGTAGATTTTCTTTCATCAAGGTCACCAGCCATATCTGCATCTGTGTAACCAACAAGTGCTGGCTTTCCACCTCCAAATGTTAAACATAACTTTGAAGTTCCTCTCAGGTATCTAAAGATCCATTTAACTGCTTCCCAATGTGTCTTCTGGGGATTTGACAGAAATCGACTCACAACTCCAACTGCATGAGCGATGTCTGGTCTCGTACACACCATTGCATACATCAAACTTCCGACCGCTGAAGAATATGGAACATTTAACATATCTTCTCTATTTTTCTCTGTTGAAGGGTAGGATTTCTTACTCAACTTGAAATGAGCGGCAAGTGGAGTGCTAACTGGTTTAGCATTCTTCATATTGAACCTTTCTAGTACCCGTTCAATATATTTTTCTTGCGATAACCACAGCCTGCTGGACCTTCGATCTCGGGTAATCTCCATTCCAAGAATTCGCCTTGCCGGTCCCAAATCTTTCATGTCAAACGCCTTAGACAAATCACACTTCAACTTACTAATCATTTTGGCATCTGGCCCAACGACTAGCATATCATCAACATATAAGAGAAGAATGATAAATTTTCCATCAGGGAATTTCTGGACATATACACATGGATCAGCTTCTGTCCTTTTGTATCCTTGATTCACCATGAAGGAATCAAACTTTTTATACCATTGCCGCGGGGCTTGTTTTAGCCCATACAAACTTTTCTTCAGGCGACACACCATGTCCTCCTTTCCCTTGACCTTGAAACCTTCTGGTTGTTCCATATAAATTTCTTCTTCTAAATCCCCATGCAAGAACGCGGTCTTTACATCAAGCTGTTATAACTCAAGGTTCAAGCTGGCTGCAAGACCTAGCACAACTCGAATGGAACTCATTTTCACAACTGGTGAAAAAATCTCGTCAAAGTCGATACTTTTCTTTTGAGTAAAACCTTTGACAACCAATCGAGCTTTGAATCTCACTAGGTTTCCATCATCTTTCTTCAGCTTGTATACCCATTTGTTCTTGAGTGCTCTCTTCCCTTTAGGAAGTTTTACCAGCTGGTACGTGTCATTCTTCTTTAAAGAATTCATCTCCTCCTGCATGGCCTTCATCCAACAATCTTTATCTTTACAAGATTGCACATCTTGGAAGCTTTCAGGCTCCCCCTCATCAGTGATTAAAATATAATCAAAACTGGAGTATTTTATAGATGGTTGGCGTTCTCTGACTGACCTCCTTAATTGAGGTTCTTCTTCTGGTAGAATGGGGTTCTCTGGCTCCCCCTGCTCGGTACCCTCTTCATTCGTATCTTCATCTACAATCGCATCTTGATCCCTCACAACTGGCTCTTCTTCTCCATCTTGTTCTGATTGATGCATTCTTCTTTCTGTGGCATCATCTGATAGAATGCTCTTTGGTGTTATATTGATAACGTTGTCACTTGTAGATCTTTCACCGATGATATTATTCTCGTGAAATACAACATCTCGGCTCCGTACAATTTTCTTTTTCACTGGATCCTATAATTTGTAGCCAAACTCTTCATCGCCATAACCGACAAAAGTGCAAGGAACTGTTTTATCATCAAGCTTTAGCCTTTGCTCTTTAGGAACATGCATAAATGCCTTGCAGCCAAATATCCTTAAGTGAGAGTATGAGATATTTCTTCCTGTCCAGACCCTCTCTGGAATATCAAAATCCAAAGGTGCTGAAGGTAGTCGGTTGATAAGATAGACAGCAGTATTGACAGCTTCTCCCCAAAATGACTTAGGTAAGGTAGCCATTTTGAGCATGGATATAACTCTTTCGACAATGGTACGATTCATTTGTTCAGCAACACCATTGTGTTGAGGTGTACCAGGAACTGTCTTTTCATGCCTGATACCATGTTGACTACAGTAATCCTTGAACTCCTTGGAGATATACTCACCACCATTATCTGTGCGTAAACACTTCAATGGCACTCCAGTCTCCCTTTCCACCATTGCATGGAATTGCTGAAAGTGCTTGAATACTTCATCCTTTGTGCGCAGCAAATAAATCCATGTCTTCCTTGAAAAATCATCAATGAAGGTAAGAAAGTATCTTCTTCCTCCAATGGATTCTGTATCCATGGGACCACAAACGTCAGAGTGTACCAACTCTAACTTATTATTTCTTCTTCTAGAGCTTTTCTGAAATGAAACTCGATGTTGCTTTCTAAATAAACAGTGATCACACGGGTTAATTTTTCCTTTGGCTAATGGGATGAGGGACTTCTTAGCCAGTATATTCAACCCTTTCTCACTAACATGCTCCAGTCGCCTATGCACAAATTTGGTGAAGCATCATCTCCAACTGTATTCAGTTGACTCGCACATATTATTGCTTGCATTTTGTATAGCGAGCAACACAATCTTCCTTTTGCCACCACCAATAATCCTTTGGTGAGTTTCCAATTTCCATTGCCTGTATGATTGTGATAACCTTCCTTGTCCAATACACTAACAGACAACAGGTTCAACCGAAGATCTGGAATGTGTCGTACATTTTTAAGTGTTAATGTGCATCCGACACTTGTCTTCACGCAGATATCACCGATTCCCACCATTTGCGAGACACTATTATTTCCTATTTTAATAGTACCATAATCGCTTGCTTTGTATGTTGAGAAGTATTCCCTTTATGGAACACAGTGGTATGAGGCACCAGAATCTACAATCCACTCGATATCTGCGTCTTCAACATGACAACAATCTGCATCATGAGATACTAAAGCCACCTCTCCATCTTCTTTTGTGACTGTAGCAGATGTATTTTTGTCATTATCATGACTTCGGTTTGCATTCTCTTGTTTAAAGAAACGGTAGTTCCTTTTGAGATGGCCCTGCTTTCTACAGTGGTAGCATGACCTCTTCTCCCGGGACTTGGATCTATCTCTGGATTTTCCATTTCCACGTCCTCTACTCTTGCTTCGGCCCCTGTTTTCCGTGACAAGGGCTTGTGAACTGGTACTGGCAACGTCTCTTCTACGAAGTTCTTCATTAAGTAGGCTATTCTTTACCATAGACATTGTTACCACACCATTTGGAGCTGAGTTACTCAGTGATACAACAAGAGTATCCCAGCTATCTGGTAGAGTTCCCATCAAAAGACATGCTTGCATCTCATCATCCAAGGACATACCAGTGACTGCTAACTCACTTATGAATCCTTCAAAGTCGTTCAGGTGTTGTGTGATTGATCGTCCCTCTGTCAATTTCAAGTTCATGACTTTACGAATCATGAACACTTTTCCTTGAGCATTTTTAGCCTCGTACATATCCTCTAGCTTCTTCCAGAGAACTTTGGGATCTGTTTCGTTCCTCACGTGGTTGTACAGGCTAGCATCTATCCATTGGCGTACTGTACCCAATGTCTGCTTCTTTAACTTTATCCACTGCTGATCTTTCATATCCTTCGGCTTTGCGTCGTCACCCTCAATTGGATCATACAAATCTTTACAATTGAGGTAGTCCTCCATTCTGGATTTCCACATTGAATAATTTGTATCCGTCAATTTGATCATTACGCCGTCATTCGCCATGTCGAAAAATTTAAGAATGGCAAAATTTTACTATTCACGAATTTCACTATTCACATAAATAGTGACTGTATATGTGAATAGCGCCGTATATCCAAATAATACTTGTATATTGAAATAGTAACATTACATAATACTATTCATAAAAGATGGCCGAATATGAATAGTTATTATATATGAATACTATTACTCAAGTTACTATTTTACTATTCACCCAAATTGCGTATGTGCGACGGTTTTTCAAATGGATTGCGCCACCGGATTCCCCGTAATTTTCTCGTCGTCGTGGTATATTTATTTTTGAAAAATATATCCACAGATTTTACTGATAAAACAACCTTCGGCTCTGATACCACTTGTTAGGCCCAATAATAGATTACGAGAAAAATAATAGCAGCAGAATAAAAAGACACGCAGATTTTTACGTGGAAATCCCAAATGAATTAGGGAAAAACCATGGGACCAACTCCGAATAATTCTCCACTATAAAAATCATAGTAGGTACACCAAGAGATTATAAAATAGTGGCACTCAAGTGTTTCCCAAAACCTCACTATTTTCTCTCTTACCCAACTCTTAGGAACCCTTTTCCTAAGTTTCTCTACACAGATAATATTTTTATATGTGTTTTCTTACTCTTCTGCTATCATTTGAGGCAGAAATCTCTCTATTTATAGAAAATACCGACCTGCCTCTTTTTGATTTTTTTTAATTAATCAGTGGGTCCCACAATAATAGGGACACCACTCAGCAGAAATGAGTATAACTATCCGAACTGGGTGTCGATTAGGTTTCTTACCTTATCACCGCCCCGATTGCTGCATTTTGTGCCAAAGCCTTATGCTCATTGATAGAGATTGTAATAGATCTTGGATCCGGTATAGATCCGTTTTTTTAGGGACTTGACCTCATATGGATAGATCAATTGGATCTTGATCCAGGTATGAGTACATAAAAAATTTTACAAATATAGATCGAATCTGAAAAGCGGTCCAAATACTTTGATCCATTTCATAAAAACAATTTATAAAAATTAAAAAAATATGAAAAGTTTAATTTGTAATGTGCTAAGATAGCAAAATTCTAAGTACTGTTAAATTTTTTACAATTTTTTAAAAGTCATTGTGTTGGAAAACCTAGTCCATTCGCGAGCCGGCAATTGCGTCAAAGGTTTTTATCCAATTTGAGTGATTGGACTTAATTAGAGAATAAATAAGTTTAAGTGTCTAGTTGCAATTATTAGGACTTAAGTGACATAAGTTTTCCCCATATGTATCAAACAGGACGTTTTACCTGTTTTTGCTCTATAAATTCTTTCATTGGAATGGAAATAGATTGATGGTTTTTCTCTTCTCTCAAAATTTCGAAAATCCGCTTTTGATTAAATCTCCCTCGTTCTTTGTTCATATCATCCCGGACAATGTAGAAATTGTGAGAAATGGATCGTAGTCCGACATATTGTGATACAATCACTTCCTTGCATATATGTGGTATGGAATTCTGTTTCTTCGATCGTTGGGTACAAAAAAAAATCACTTCCTTGCATATATGTGGTATGGAATTCTGTTTCTTCGATCGTTGGGTACAAAAAAAAAAAAAGTATCACATGGAAACATTGTATAATATCCCTTTGTTTGCAAAATAATTTTGATTTTTTTTATGATTGAGACTTCAAAGCATCGTATAATTATTGTATCAATATGATATGCATTGGTTGTATATTTATAAGATAAAATATATATCATTATTTTTTGTGATTTGTCATGGACTCAGTCAATTGGGTTAATTCGGGTCTCACTTGTTAACTCATATATTCAACCACACGTAAATTGTCCCAATCACTTTTTTTTGTCCCCCCGTGTTGTAATCACTTTATTCATTTGGTCCCTTTGCTATATACATTACCCTTAAAGTCTCTGTGCTATTAATTCCATTATCCAATTAGTTCTTTATTTAACGAGACTGCAACTTTAATGCACCTAGTATCCATGTGTGCTAATGACATGGCACATGAGCTTAAATTAGAAAAAAAACTTAATTTATTTAGAGATTGAAACGAGAATAAATAGAGCCAATAATTTAATATCAGATTTTAAATTTCAATCCGGCCCTCTTCTTCCTTACTGCATCACTCGATTTTTTTTCAATACAAGCATTAAAAAATCCTTAGCCAAAAGAAGTTGCCAGAAATGTTGACTAATATCAAAGTGTAGAAAATGTCTATGACCTTCTTCTTCTTATTCTTCACCCTTGATGTTGAGTTAGCTTTATTTTCTGAATTTGGTAGCGAGCTGCAGTGTTGATGTGGCCGAAAGTTTGTGCCGAGAGTTCAAGCGATATTAAAATAAATGGAAGAGGATTTTGAGAGTGTATGAAGGTATGCTTGGATAAAGCTTTTGATTCTAAGAGAAGCAAACTCTAAGCATTTTTAGGTGTTTAAGGGATTAGAAAATTTGGTGATTGCTCGAATTTGTGAAGTAGTTTTTGTAGATGTGATCGAAGAACGCTTCCTAACAACCTCTTACAAGTTTTCTTTGCATATTCAAAATATTTTTTGTTTTCCACGTTTATAGATGAGAACTACAGTCGTCAAGCCATTGATGAAAACTGTAATTATTCAAGCCATTTGGATATGTCAAATTGAGGTCTACTGTCATAATCTACAATTCTACACAACAACAAAAAATGCCCAATAAACTATATAAGCGATATCCAATTTTCAAAGTTTTCAATTAATAGAAAAAATATTTATTTAAATAGGATTAATTATTGAGATAGAAATGCCAATAAAACATAATAAAATAAGAAAATCAGTTATTGATGGTGTTCTTAAGTCGTCATAATAATTGGAAATCCTTGTTATATGAGATTATATAACAGCTTATTCTCATTTGATTCCTAAATAAATTAAGTTTTTTCTTTTTCCAATTTAAACGTATGTTCCATGTCATTAAATATTAGCACACATAAATTTTAAGTGGCATAAAAATTACAATTCCGTTAAATAAAGGATTAATTAAATAATAAAATTAATAACATGTGAACTTAAAGAATAATATATATAACAGAGAAATCAAATAAATAAACTGATTATAATACGATAACAAAAAAGGTGGTTTGTCCCGCTTAAATCCTTTTGTTACTACCATCATGAACTGAAAATAATTGATTATTTTTCAATTGAAGTTCTACCTATAAAGCAGGTAGAAACAATAAACAACACACTAACTTCACGTTAAAAGCTATTTTGCTCTTCGTGAATGTTAGATTAATGGTGTGAAATTCAGCCTTTTGTTTGGTTGATGGTGCGTCGTGGTTTATTAAAGTACTGTATAGTTATTATATAATACAATATATTTTTTATGATAAATTTAAAAAATGTATCATGTAATTTCGGTCATTTTAAAAAAAAGGATCATAAAATTTTTATTTTTAAGACGAGGAATGTGGTTTAAAAAGTTGGTAAATAAAAGAAAATTTTTATAAAATATCTCTTTTCTAATGTTACAAATGGTATTTTAATTAATTCAACATTCTTATAATTTAACTATATTATTTATGAATTATAAATCAATATTTGAATACATTTTAGAGATTTTTCATTTTATTATGATTTTTTAAATTATTATCATCTTTTAATTAAAAAAATATTTAAACTTTTCAAAAAAATTTAACATTTATCACTAAGGTGTAGAGGTTTTAACAAGCCCAGTAGCTCGCAATGTAACGAACCAAAATTTCCAAAATTTTGCTTATAATAAATTACTATAGTATTAAAAATATCATAAAAATTATTTTTTATTGTTATTGTTGTTATTGGATATAAGGCATGAGGAAATAAGAGCTAATTATAGTAAGAAGGATGAATTGGACATTTATTTATTTATCCAAGGGCAATATTGAAAAAAAAAAAAAGAAAAGAAAAGACAATATATACAAAACTTACAGCTTATCTTCTTCTCTTCCTTATCTTCATCATTTCCTTCCTCCCTTTCATTTACCAAAAAAAAAAAAATTTTCTATAATCCAAAAACTTCCGATTTCTTCGATTCAACTTCGAATTCTTATTAGAAATCGATCCTTAAGCCCTCTATCATCATCAATTTCAGTCAATCAAGACTAGAAGAGGAGGATTTCAGAAATTAAGATTCGTATGAATAGTAACCCGAGTTTGAGGTGAGTGATTTTTGGTGAAATTAAAGCTTAATTAGTAGAATTTATGGTAGATTAAGCATATTTATGGTATTAGGAAGTTTATTTATGCAATATCTTGATAGAATTATATATGACTGTTGTAGAGGAAGCTATTGCAAGTAAATCAAAGGCAAAAGGGATAGAAGAGAGCTAGAAAGAGCATAGAAAAAGGTTTGTGTCCCGAATTTCGATTTCTCGGTTTTTCGGGAAATTTTCCAGATTATATACCTGTTTTGTTTTAATGTTTTCTCTCGTTATATAAATCCGATTTGAACGATTCTTGATTCTATTGATATCTACAGAAAGTAAGGAACATATGTTCTGAAGAAACCTTGTTGAATTTCGTTCGTTTTCAATGTGAAATTTTCGTTTGAAGTTGAGTCATGAAATCTGTTTTCGGAAAATCTCAGCTTGGTACACTGTTTAGTATTTTGATCATAACTTTGGTTATAAAATTTGGATTTCTGTGATTCTGGTGGATTTGGAAAGCTGAGACATGTGTCTAATTATGTTTAGAAGAAAGTTCTTCGATTGGATGATGTTTTGATAGTGAAAAATGCAGGGGAAGTCAGGTTACGAAACCTGGAAAAATTCTGGAAAGTATGATATTGATTTTATTGAGTTTTATTTGAAGTTTGATGCTTAAAAATTTGGGATTCGGATTTCTTAATTACTGAAGATATGTTGAATTGTGATTGATGGTTTATATTGGAATTTTTAAGATGTTACTTTGATTTATTGCCCTTATTATACGAGTAGAATACGGGTCAGGGTAGATTGGCGCCAATAAAGGGGGGTACAGTACTGTACAAACAATTGAAGCTTTGGCTTCGGGCTTTGGCCGATATTATGATATATATATATATATATTGATTTTGAAGCTTCGGCTTCGGGCTTGACCGATATATTGATTTTTGAAGCTTCGGCTTCGGGCTTGACCGATATATTGATTTTTGAAGCTTCGGCTTCGGGCTTGACCGATATATTGATTTTGAAGCTTTGGCTTCGGGCTTGTCCGCTCCCGTATCCATTTTACCGTTATTCAGGACTTGTTTACTTTGGGCAATATGTGGTTAAAGTGTTTGGAAAAATTGGGTACAAATTTGATTGTACTTTGAAATGATTACTATATAAGTTTTGTGATTTGGTTCCATAAAGTTGGATAATTTGTTTTTGACTTATAAATATACTTTGTTTCTATTTTAAAAATATTCAAAGTTGTTATATTTTTTTTATGGACACCACTAAGCAAATTGCTTAGCGTGTAGTTGATTTTCTACGCGTAGGTGGAGAACTTGTAGATAGCTTGGACCAAAGTGGTACAGGTGGATCAGCTTAAAGAGCAATTAAGGAAAGATTCGAGGTGGATTTATATTTTAATGTAATATTATGGTTTGTAGAATAATGGCATGTACTAGAGAGTGAGAAATGTAAAGTGACATTGAGAAATATTTGGAGAATAATTAGCATTTGGAGAATAATTTGGAGTTTAAAACTTTATATTGGTATATGTACGTATTAAATCTATAAGTATTGAACTCTATATAGTGGAGTAGAGATGTTTATTGGGTGTTTATTGTTACCGTGGCGCTCCCTATAGGGGGGGCGTTACACGCAAACTGTTCGAGATTTGGCTTGGTCAAAGCTCGGTCAGAGTTTGACTCGATAGTGCTCGATTCAAGTTTAGGATCGGCTCGAGATATTAACAAATCAAACCAAGCCTTCTAGGTTCGGCTCGAAAGTTCGAAAACATGTTCGTATAATTTTTGTAGCTAATAAATTAGTGAAAAAATTAATCATATATGATTGCTGAGTAATAATTATTCATTTACGATAATTATTCGAAAAATAATAATTTAAAATAACTTACTATTGCTTTGTAAGAGTGATGACGAATATGGAATTGTATAGGATAGAACATAGAAAGAGACGAAATGAGAGTGATTACGGATCATGATAAAAATATTATGATGTTAGTTTAAATTTTTTAAAATTATGTATTTCGTTAAGAGCGAATAAATTGTGTTATTTTTTTGGAAATATATTTTTTGATATTTTTTTGAAATAGTACAACAAAATATCATCTTACTGATACAATCCTTTTTTAACTAGTTGTGAGCACGGAATTTTGCAGTCCCTCTCGCGAGACGATGATGACGTGTACCCGATTTTAATGCCTTGAAATAAAAGTTCTCTTTAGAATTTTTATTACGAAAATAATATTCCTTGTGAATTTTATACTTTGTAGAATCCAGTTCGGTGTGGCTGATAACGCGTCCCGTAGGAGCTTGAACCAATGATTTACACCCAAATTAAAAATACCCATTAAACTATAATTAAAATTTAAAAAGATGCCTTTTGACTCACTTTTACCCACTTTTGACCGCTTTTCACTACTTTTTAGGCTCCTGGGCCCGCTGACTATCGGCATGCCAAAGGCTGATGCCACTAGCGGCATCAGCCATGCCGTCGGCGGCATCACCATGTCGTCAGTGGCATCAGCCATACCGTCGGCGACATCACCATGTCGCCGGCAGCATGACCCGAAGCGGATCCCTGCACAAACAGCATTTCGGCCACTTTCGACGGAATTAGTCAAAAAGGTCTCGAAAACCACCTCAATTTACCTATAAAATCACACCTTAGGCTGAATCGAAAAGGGAAAAGGGGGGAGCTGAAATTGGAAAATTAGGAGGCTGCAATTAAAAGAAATAAGGCTGAAATTGAGAGGGAATAGATTTTAGTGAGATAAGAATTAGAAAAGATAGGAAAAAGGATTCTAATTCATTTTTCCTGATTTTTCTTCTTTGAACTCTCTGATTGTGACCTAAGATCTGTGGGTCTTTAAGTTAAAATCGACTTGGTAGGATTTAGAGACCCAAAACTCTTAAATTGACTACTAAATCATTGTTACAAGCTCCCCGAAGGTGTTTCTGTTCAGTTCACGAAGAGTTGGATTCACGACCCTGAGGTGAAAATCCTGAGTCTCATAGATCTTTGGCATTAATATTACTGATTTGTGTTGGTTCTTATTAATTTGTGTTTTCAGTCATCTTTGACTGCTGCCCGCTGCTGCTGTAAGAAATTGAGGTCACCGGAGACATGTGATGTCGCCGGCGGTATCACTCATGTCGCCAGAGACATCACTGATACTGCCGGTGGCATCACATTCCCTAGAGACCTCACTTTCTTGTGGGACCCTTTCTTTATGGTACTCAGAAAGTCTCGTAGCATGTCTGCATACTGATGTCGCCAGCGACATAATTGATGTTGCCGACGACATCAGCCATATCGCCAGCGACATAAACCATGTCGCCGGCGACATCAGTTGCATCGTCGGTGGCATGACTTTCTGGACAATAGTTTTATTTTTCGTTTGTTCCCGGACTAGCTTATTTTCCGAAGCTAGAACGTATAATGAAATGATGGAGGTTCAAAACCTCCTGAAAACAGACCCCACCCCACAACGTGTGGCATTTTCACTTATAATCCGGTTAAAGCAACGATCGAATCTAAAATTCGGTTAAAAATGGAATTTCCCTGCAAACGCTATTCAAATCTCATTTTAGCCATCCAATCGGGCTTTATAATATTGTAAATAAAACATGCCATATATCTGCCAACCATCTTCTGCGGTAGATATATATCAGACATTCGGGGTATTTTATTTATCGCATAGAAAAATGTACAGGACTTGGAAGCCTTGTGATAATTTTATTTTCTGCACTTATTTTTGAACGGCTATAAATATTTTATTCATTGCTTCAATTGCTTGACAAACGCGAAAACAACAAAATAACTGAAAACACAAATAAATATGATGGATTAAACCAATTAAGAAATAATGAAGTATCTTAACTTGGCCTAATGAAAAATAGATAACATCATCCGAACTCGGAATCTTTACTTAAGGTATGGTCCAACCACCCGATGGGAAAATCGTACCAAAAATTTCCCGGTTGAACTAAACCGGGTGGCAACTCTGGTTTAAGTACAGGATTTCGATCTCGTATTTTTTGAGCATTAAAGTGTGCAAAACCATTCTCCAATCACATCACACGCATCCTCCCGTCATCTTTTAGAGGCCGGCTCGCTGGCCCGACCCCGCCGCCTTACAAAATGTCGTCCGCTCGCACTAGTGTTGCCATAAATCAGTTTTAATCATCAAAGTTTAAACACTTAGGGGCAACACTTTTATTTTGTGTTGCAATAGTGTATATATGTTAGGACTCTTTTAGGCTCGCGAGCTTGCAAACTCGATCCGAGCTTTTCACGAGCCCGAGCTGAGCTTCATTTTACTAAGCTCGACGAGCTTCAAGCCGAGCTGAGTCCAGCACTATTTGGTCTCGGTTCTGCTCGTTAACACCCCTACTAAGGTGTATTGTATTTTTATTAACCAACCTGCAAAATTTCAGTTCAAAATGGACATGATTACCCTTTTACGTGACATAATTTCAAATCGAAGATCTTTTTTGTCATTTGTTTGCTAACTTTTGAAACCATAGTCCTCATTTTAAAATAAATTTATGATTCTCTTTTTAAAAATGGTCGAAACCACATGCAGGCCCGACCCTGATAGTTTGGGGGTCCTAGGCAGATTAATATTAAAAGTAGTAACATGTGGCCCTAAAAAATTAATAAAATAAAATATATTTTTTTCGTAAAAACAAAGAATTGAACCATTGCCCTTTCACAACTTTAATAAACTCCTAAGCAACTCTACTAACATTAATTTAAGTTTATTTTTAAAATAACAATAACTAAATCTTTAAGCAAAAAAAATATTTTTGAGCCCCTTCCGACTATGGGCTCTAGGCTGTGGCGCTCGTTGCCCACCTCAGAGTCGAGCCTGACCACAGGATATATTTGAAATTTACTTTTTTTTTTTAAAATTCTTGTTTGGATAGATAGAATGGTAAGGTTTAATTTTTTTTCTTTAAATTTTAGTTTTAATTATTTGGATAGATTATATGATAAAATTTTATATTTTTAAAATTTTAGTTTAACATGTTGTAGCTAAGTACATGCATGATTCTAATTCTATAATTTTTAGAGTAACGAAAAAATTATGAAAGCATCGTACTATAAAAACAAACCATAAAACCAAGATTTTATATTGAAAGGATAGCATAACACGAGAAAACCATAAAACAACAAACAAGGGCCGCCGAAAATAACATGCAATTTTCGTAAGAGAAAAAAATGACCGTATGAAACCTACTTTTTTATTATTACCACCGAGTCGCCTAAACCCCTAATTACAATCGCCTCTGTCGTCTCTTTCTTCGAATCGGGCCGCCGCTCTAATCTATCCGCCTCTCCGTCTATTTTCATCGCCAAATCAGGTGAATTTTTAGCCTTCTTTGTGTAATTTCTCGTCTTCTAATAAATCGTTTTGAAACACTATTGATTTTGCTGCAATTCAATTGTGAACTTCGGTGTTCTGTTACCCGTTCTACTTGATTTTGGTATCTTCAATGAAGGATTTCAATTCAATTGTTATTATTATGCATTCCCTTTTTCTCCAGATTACTTCAAATGAACTTTTATTGTCTTACTTGGTTTTCATCAAAATATGTTAATCTGAACTAGAGTCCTGCTTGTGATTGCAATTTGTGTAAAATTTTGGACTTACTAGCCCTAACAGGTTAAATTGTATTGTCAATTTCGATGTTTTCAATGGGTTATTCTTACGGGACAGATCATGTAGTTCTTCTATGTTCGTTTGCCAAATTGCCAGGTTTGAAGAACAATTGCTGGGCAGATTTTGAACACTGGGCTGCTAGACCAGTAGTTTTTTATACATATTGTAGTGTAGAAATGCACCTTATGCAGCTGTCGTAGGTTTAACTTAAGCTGGAACTTTATCTTATCACCTGCTTATGCTCTGTGATTGTATTTTTCCCTCCTAGTCGGGCTTCTGATTGTATCCCTGCCATCTGAACTTCTGAGCACTTTTTAGCTCTATAGGACTAATTGTTTTTAATTTCTTACGTTTGAGAGACTTTAATTGCCGACCCTGGGATTTAGGGCTTAGTTGGTTGGTTGGTTCAGAGACTTTAATTCTCCTAACTTTAGAAGCATACCTCTTCTGTTAAATTTGTAATAGAGATCAGCATGAAATTTTAGCTTGGATGAATTCGCAATGTATTGTAACAAGAAACTAGAGTAAAATGCAAAATCAAGATAATACGGTAAACCAAACAACAGAATAGTACTTTTTCAATATGGATTGTAGACTGCATAGATAATCTTGAACTTGATCCTAATCAGTAATTACTAACTACTATCATCATATATTTTATATCCAAACATATTCATTCTCCTCAAAGTCATCCTCTTCTTCATTATTTAGAGAGATTAATGCAACTCTTTCTTAAAAACTAGATGGTGCTGCATTATCCTTTCCCTGTACTCCCTAAGCACTTTTTACAACTTATAAAATTGTGATCTTGAGTTAGATGATTTTGTTCATTTTGGATGATGAAAATGTATCTAATGAAAACTTTACGGCTTCTTTAGTCTACTTTCTCTTTCTTTTTCTACTTATATATTATTATATTTTAATGGTCAAAATTATACTTGTGACGCAATCCTGAAAAACCATTAAAAAAATCCTTCCTTTTGCAAAATGTTTGAGGTGCGTAATGAATTTCGCCTTGCCTGACCCTTTGCAAGTCGCTGGCCTGTGTCTCGAGTGCACGGAGCCCAAGGCGCAATAATAACAACTATGCATTGCAGGTATTTTGACATCGATGATGCTAATAAGTTACTTCGGGATTTACAGAAGATGTTAAGCTTTGAAATTAATTTATGTTTTTGATTTGCTAAATGCTGAACAAATCAATTATTTGATTCCTTACTGTAAATAGCTTGAGTAATGTTTCTGACATTTTGTTTATAGTTGAGAACCCTCTAAATGGATTATATTTATTCATTATTGATATCTGCCTTTCTAATGTAGCATCCAAAGCTGCTTGGTCTATATTCCATTGCTTTGTGCCTTTTGGTTTTTTCTTATATCTATTTATAAGTATATCTAGAACCTAACCTTCTGAACCTGAGTGATCTTGTTTTGGGTTTGTTTCCAATGCTCAGTTACACATTTGTTTCATTCTTGTTTCACTTTATTATGTTGATTGTAAATACTGATGGATGCTTGTCCATGTAATGATATCTCTTACCTCTTACTTGCAGTCAAACTCGCTGAAGATATTAAATTCAACTGAAGCAACATATGGGGATGAAATTATTCGACGATGATGATTCTGAGAATAATGATATTTCCAATATTGAAGTTGACAAGGAATTTGCCCGGCGATATGAGCATAACAAGAAACGTGAGGACCTTCAGAGATTTGAAGAGCTAAAAAGGAGTGGTCAAATCGATGAATCTGATTCTGGATTAGACGAGGAGTCATCAGACGAGGAGGAGGATGATACTGAAATCAACAAATTGATCAAAAAGAAAAATATCAAGAAATTATTTGAGAATTTGATAAAGGTGAAGGATCATCACCCTTCTGTTTATCAACCTGTCAATCTTTTTGAGTCCGAAAGTGATAGTGATGATGACGTGGAAGATGAAAACGAGGATAGGAAGAAGAAACCCAAGTACTTGAAGGATGTCATGGCCCAACACTTAATTGAGGAAGGCCCCGAATTTGAAGATGCGGAGTCAAATAAGATGAAGAAGACCTATATTGAAGAGCAAGAGGAGCTAAAGAAAGCATTTCTTGACGAGGTGAAGAATTTGGATGATGATGGTGACGGGGATGGTTTTTTGAAAGTGAAAGAGAAAAAGGACGAAAATGACGGTGATGGCGATGATGTGGAGTTTCAGAAGAAACTAGGAGAGTATTTTGGCCCGGACGATGCATTGGACGAGAATAGCAAGTTTTTGAAGGATTTTTTCGAGAAGCAAATGTGGATTGATAGAGAAAACAAGGCTCTTGTTATTGAAGATCAAGAACTCGATGCTCTATCGGAAGATGATGAACATGTTGAAAGACAAGAAGATTTTGAGGCAGGTTATAATTTTAGATATGAAGAAAATGCTGGGGATAGAGTGATGGGTCACTCGAGGATAGTTGAGGATTCAGTTAGGAAGGAGAAGAAATCTCGGAAAGAGCAGAGAAAAAATAAGACGGAGAGAATGAAAATCGCAGAAATGGAGAGGAAAGAGGAATTGAAGCATTTAAAGAATTTGAAAAAGAAGGAGATGAAGGAGAAATTGATGAAGGTTATGGAGGTTGCGGGGGTTACAAACGAGAGTGATTTTGGATTGGAATTAGATGACCTAGAGGAGGATTTTGATCCATTAGAGCATGATAAAAAAATGAAGGCGGCTTTTGGCGACGCATATTATAATGCAAATGATGTGGACCCTGAATTCGGTAGTGACGACGATGGGGATATTGAGAAACCTGATTTTGATAAAGAGGATGAGCTACTTGGATTGCCTAAAGGATGGGATGCAGTTGGCAATGACAATGGCTTTTTAGCTGCAAGAAAAAGGGCTCTAGAGAAGATTCCGGAGGATAATGACAGCAATGAAGAAAATGAAAGAGAAGAAGAAGAAATGGATAGCACCGATACAGAGGATAGTAATGATGATGAAGATAGCAAAGAGGCAGCTGCAGAGGAAGAAGAAATCACAAAGAAGAGAAAGCGAAAGGAAAAGATTTCATTGGTTGAGAGAGCTAAAGAGGCAATGTTGGACGAGTACTATAAATTGGATTACGAGGATGTAATCGAAGATTTGAAAACAAGGTTCAAGTATGCTAAAGTGCAGCCTAATAGGTTTGGGTTGAAGACAGAGGATGTATTGATGTTGGATGATAAAGACTTGAATCAGTATGTATCTGTTAAAAAGATAGCTCCTTATAGGGAAAACGAGTGGAAGGTGCCTGATAACAAGAGGCGTGAGTACAAGGAGAAAGCGAGGGAGCTTCGCAAGGGGAAATGGAATCATGGGACAGCTAGTAAAAAGAAATCATCAAGGGACAAAGGTGATAAAGCAAAATCGGGTTTTGATAAACCAGAATTGGAGGAAATTGATGTGGAAGTGGCTACATCGAGGAAAAAGAAGAGGAAGCTTCGTGAAAAAGAACTCAAGCCTTCGCAGTCTCGGATGGCTGCATACCAAAATGCACAGCAGAAAGCTAATGGTAAAAGGAAGCACTGAGTAGTTAACAACACCAGCTCGACTAAAGAACAGGTACATTTTGCACAAAACCTAATAATTGAAATTCTTCTTGCTGCTGTTGCCTGAATAATTTTAGTAGCACGATTTTCCTTCTATCTTTTAGTTAGTCCTTGAACTTATAGTTAATACATTCTGGCAAAACGTGTATAACATCCTGGCTTTTGCTGGAAAAACAGATTGTTTTTGTTAAAGCTGCAATGCATACTTGGGTTTTTTTTAGTTTTAGAATTAGAAGACTTGACGTTATTACAGTCAATGCTCTCTTATAGCAACAACATTTTAGCACAAGATCTTTGTTTTATTTGTTTATGGTATTGCACGACATATCTAGGAGTACACTTCAACTTTGTGAACCCTCTAAACTCTGTTTAAAAATCCCCGCCTAGTCCCGCCTAGGCCCTATTTTAGAGCTTGCCGCCCGACTTTTCATTCCCATGGCGCTCTCCGGCCCCTGACCAATTTATTGCTGCCTAGGCACCACCTAGTCCGATATTTACTGCGCCTAAACTCAATTTTTCAATATACCGATGTCTATAATAATTATAGTAAAAAAAATTTTACCCGCAAAAAATAGCTTAGTTGGTAAAATGATAGCACATCATAGTATTCTTACAATAAAAGTCTTGTTTTCAGTTTTAAAACATTGTCTAAATTCTATTTTAATTTGATTTTTAGTTGAATTTATATTTTTATGTAATAGTAAATACTAAATTTTCTAAAAGGTACAAATCCGCCTAGACCTCACCTAGGCTCTTGGAAGCCTTGACCGCCCGACTAGTGCCTAGTGCTTTTTAAACCACTGCCTCTAAATGAGCAAAAATTTGAAATATCATATATTTTTCTCAAAATTGGTGCTGCTTCTGTACTGTATGATCTGGTCATCCTTAGCATCTCCTGTCTTGTGGTCTGGAAGTAGAAGAATGTTTTTCATACCCTAGTACCTAGGCTATACATGGATGCCACTGCAAATTTCAGGCCTGCCTTGTACTTGTTCTCTGTTAGATAAGTTATAGACTACTAAGGATTTTGTTCGGTTGGTCCATTTTCTCTGTATCGCGCATTAAACTTTATGATACGCCTGCCCAACCAATAAATGGATGCTACATGGCCTTCATTCTCGGCCAAGACACTAGTATTTGTTATGACCTCTATATATATAAAGGTGAAAATGGTTTTGACTAACCACTACTCTCTGGTTTTGAACAGGTTGTCATCTGAGAGTTATTCCTGCTTCTGCTGGTAGAGAGTTATTCCTGCTTCTTCTTTTGATTATGAGGTTAAAGTACTTTTGCTTGTGGATGGCTCGTTTGGTCGCCGGAATTACTATTCTGTGGAATAGAAGAAAAGCGAATGGAAAAGATGACAAATATGGTAGTCTTCGTCATCGTCATCGGGGGGAATTTAGCAATTTAGCAAGTAATAGAAGATTTTAGATGGGTTTTCTCTGTTTTATGTCTCAAGTAGAAATGAACTTTTTTGTCCAATTATATTTGATACTCTGTACAAGACTTTTTGATAGTTACAAAATTAAATTCTTTTTGTAATTTACCCGTTTTATGGGATTGGAGCCATTCCTGTAATTTTCCTTTTTTCTTGTTCTTTTGATCTCTTTGACTTATTTAGCTTATAGACGAGGACATGATTCTAGTGACTATGACCCAAATTGATCTTTTGTTTTCACGCTATGGATCATATTAATATTTATTTATAGTCTTTTATTCTGTAATGAGTGGACAATACAGTGAAAAGTTGTGCGGAAACTGGGAAGAGAGGGAAAATAAGTTCCTTTGTGCAAGTAAGAAAAAGTTCAAGTGCAAGTTCCGGTATCGTTTTGCATCAGATGAATACTAGATAGTAATATATTTTTTTTATAATATCATATAGTAATTCTATTAAATTATAAAATGTAAAAAGAGAGAAATTTAGCACTTATTAACTAAAATTCAAGATTTAAGTTGGACCAAATTGTGCATATAATGGAAACAAAAGGGCGAAATTGTGCTCGGCTGGATTTGGGTCAGGTTTAATCGGCTTTTGACTAAAAACATCAACTCAAGTCCGGCTCGGTTCATCCTTTAAAACTTTGGGCTGGGCTCGAATCGGGCTTTATTGGTCATTTTCAACTCCCACTCGAAGCCTATAAATAGATTTTCTTTTAATTTTTTTTGTTATACTAAAAGAGTAAAAAAATAAAATTTTATGTAAATATGTCTAAATTTTACATATAATTATATTCTCTACTTGAATAAAATAATTTAATAAATAGATAGCATTATTTTAAAAAATTAATAGATTAAAATATAACAATCCAAAATAATTATTAAAAAATATAATAATTATTTATTGGGGATTTGGATATTTACATAAAAATCAAGTCGACCCATAAAATATCAGGCTTCAGTGGGCTTGGGCTGAGCTTTAAAAAAATAAGAGCTCAAACCCAATTCATTTAAGCGGGCTCGGGTTAGGCCGGATGGGTACCCGGGCCCGTGAACAGGCCTATATATATGATAGAAACAAAATACTAAAATGCATTCTCTGGAACACTGTTTAAATCAATGTTATCAAAACCATACCAGATCTCATACCGGTGAAAAATTTGATATGTAATATTAGTCTTTTGCAACTCTTTTTGAGTCCTCTGCGAAGCTTTCTAAATTTTTTAAATTTTGTGGGTCTTTTACAACGCTTTTAATGTTATCATAACCTTTTTTAAAAAATTATTATTTTAAATTAAATCGTATTATAGTCATGATTAATTTATGATAAAATCGATCAAACTAACTGAAATGATATGATCCTGATAGCACTGATTAAAATGTTAGTGAAGGGCGAAATTCAGAGCTTTTGTTAACATTGGGTCCTTGAGTAAATTGAACCATTCTAATTCTACACGTTAATGAACAAGGATTCAACTATATAAAATATTGCCGATAATAGGATTATTTTTTAACCTTATTTCTATTATTTAACTTTTTTTTTTCTAATAGAATGTTCTCTTGCTGAATTTAATGATTCTCATTATTTGCTGAATCATATGCCTCATTTAATTCAAGCTGATATAAATCAAATACAAAAGACAGAAAAATAGGTCACCATTACTTACAGAATATAACTTTATTGCCTCGTTGCCATTTTTTTTTTTTATGATTTAGATTAATATTTAAGTTCAATTTTCAAACTCTTTATGCGAATTTATAGTTTGAAATTAATATTTTTTATACAATAAGCGTTTTTTATGCACAATATTTTTACAAATTAAAATAACATGTTAGTTACAAAATATAAAATAAAATCTGAAATTGGTAAAGAGATTAAAAAATATGATAATTATCAATAAAAAATAAATATTTATGACCAACGTACTTTAAAAATATATTTAGCTGTAATTCATGTCAAAATCAAAACCCACCAAGAGGAGTATTCATAAGAAAAGAAAACTGATTGAGAAGCAAAAAACCAATCAAATTAGGTAGGCAGTCACAAAAAATTATCAAAAGAATATATAGCAATTAGAATTAGAACCACCAAAATTTGCATAAAAATAATTGAAAATACCATTCATTTTGTAGTCTGCCGACACATCCCCAAGCCTCAGGTTCGGATCCGAGCCTAACTAGTGACTGCGTTGCTGTTGTTCTACAAAAAGAGCTGCATTTGCTTGTTTCTTGATAAGGAAAAAAGACCCACTTCTACTTGCTCCTTACACTATGTTTTGAACCCAATTTCTGTGTTTTTATTCTGTCTATTTCTGCTTTCTTCAAATTTCTGTTTTTATTGTTCTTCTAGTCCTTATTTTCTTATTTTGGGTGTTCTGACTTTTCTGGGTTTTGTTTTAGTGTATAAAAAGCTTCTGGATTTTAGAATATTTTGTTCATTCACTTTTTGTGCCCTCTAAGTGTTTGTGTTAATGCTTCAATGAGTTAAATCACGAGAATTCAAGGGTTTAACTTCAAGACTTCTTAAATTTTGGGAATTCAGTGTTCTGACTTTTCTGGGTTTTGTTTTAGTTTATAAAAGCTGAATTCTTTTCTGAATTTTAAAAGTTTTGTCAATTCACATTTTTATGCCCTCCAGGTGCTTGTGTTAATGCCTCAATGAGTTAAAGCTCAAGAAATCAAAAGTTTAAGCCTTCAAATTTGGGAATTCAGTGATTTTGAACAATGATTTCAACAAAATCAGAATCTGATGTTACAAGTTTAGCTCCATCATCACCATCAAGGTCACCAAAGAGACCAGTATACTATGTACAGAGTCCTTCAAGGGATTCACATGATGGGGATAAGTCATCTTCTATGCAGCCAAGTCCAATGGAATCCCCTTCACACCCTTCATTTGGACGCCATTCAAGGAACTCATCGGCAAGTAGGTTTTCAGGGATATTCCGGTCATCTTCAGGGAGGAAAGGAAGCAAGAAAATTAATGATAACAAAGAGTGGAATGATAAAGGATGGCCTCAATGTAATGTCATTATGGAAGAAGGAGATTATGATGATGATAAGGCCTTTACTAGGCGGTTTCAGGCTTTGATTGCGCTTTGTAGTTTCATTATCTTGTTTACAGTGTTTTGCTTGATTATTTGGGGTGCTAGCCGCCCTTTCAAGGCTGAAATTACTGTCAAGGTATGTTCTTTTATTCATTTATATCTGTTTTATCTATGAGCTGTCATAATGGTGTTGATATTTTCAGTATAAATAGGACCTTACCTAATAACTCAAGTTATTGGGTAAATTGATTTCATAACATTTTATCATAGCAGCTTAAACCTAAAAGTTTCGAATCACGGCAGTTTTATTTGTTGAATTATATTGCAACACATAATAGAATGGATCTGTGTTGTACCCGCTTTAAGTCCAGGGACATTTACGCGTAGGGGAGCGTTAGAAATAATATGAATACTATAATTGGGTATTACCTAACAGCTTGAGCGGTTTGGATAAAACGGTTTCACGATAGTATTTTATTATGACAAGCGGAGGAAGGGTTAGATTTGCAATGATTTGGTTTAGTTTAGAGGGTCTTGAGTTTGCCTAGCTGTTGTGGGACAAAAGTAAATTTAATCTTTAATTTGAATCAATTTCTTATCATACAGTTTGACTATTTTGTTGTATCCACAAACTGGGACCGTAAATTATTAGCTTATGGTTTTGTTTCAATGGCTAATCATGTGATGCTAATGACAAGATTAGATTATAAATAACTGAAGGTTCAAGCAGTTAATATGTTTGAGCTCCTTTTGGACTCTTGAGAAGCTATTGATGTAGTTTCTTAGGCAGTTCGTCACTATGATATTAAAAGTGCCTAATGCATCGAGATCTCTGAAA
Organism: Euphorbia pulcherrima; assembly: GCA_947683365.1. Classification (NCBI taxonomy): domain Eukaryota; kingdom Viridiplantae; phylum Streptophyta; class Magnoliopsida; order Malpighiales; family Euphorbiaceae; genus Euphorbia; species Euphorbia pulcherrima. Next base: position 16,837,615 of record CANTUS010000016.1, read on the forward strand.
CTCACCCTAAATGTCCATTTGCCTCATAAGCTTTCAAAAGTTTCAATTACATCCTTAAACTCGAAAAAATGCGCCATTTTGTCCCTAGAGTGTCACATGCCGGCTTCTTGTTGGTTGGTTTGACTTTTTCAAATATTCATTTTTCTATCTTTTTTTCTACAACTGAGAGTTCTTTTACAAGGGTCCTGACATATAGTGTCACTTCATATATCAATTAATACTTGTACCACTACATCCACTTCATCACCCTTCTAAACTTTACTTTACTAATTAGTGGGACTTGTGTTAGTTGTTGTATGACATGTGGGGTTAGGAGGTGCACTTTAAATGAGTTTAAGATTTATTTGGAACAGCTAAAAGTTCATGGCAAATGGGAAAAGTTCATGGGATATGTTAGGCGTATTAAAAACGAGATATTGATCAGTTAGTCTGCTACAATTGAATTCTGATTGAATACCCTCATTTTGCAGAGCTTGTCAATAAGTAATGTCTATGTGGGAGAAGGCTCAGACTTCTCGGGCGTCCCGACAAAATTGCTGACAATAAATGGCACATTAAGAATGAGCATATACAACCCCGCAACGATCTTCGGAATCCATGTTAGCTCCACACCAATCAATCTTGTCTACTCAGAAATCCCCGTTGCAACCGGTCAGGTACTACATACTTCAGCCTCTTCAATGTCATAAAAGATTATATAATGTTTTGAAAATCATAGCGATTTCGATCTTCTATTGCAGATGAAGAAGCACTACCAGCCTAGAAAGAGCCGACGAACAGTATCAGTAATAGTTGAAGGAGATAAAGTTCCTCTATATGGAGCAGGTTCGAGTTTAGTAGTTTCGCAGACTGGGGTTCGAATTCCGTTAATGCTTAAATTCGAGGTCAAGTCGAGGGGTAATGTAGTGGGGAAATTGGTGAGGACAAAGCATAAAAAGCAGATAAGTTGCCCTGTTGTTATTGATTCTACTAGCACTAAGCCAATCAAGTTCAAGAAGGGTATTTGCACTTATGATTGATTGAATTTACTGACTAATACAGTTTGTTTTTTACATTTTTCTTCTGTTTATGTGTTTGATTTGTGGGAATAAATGTTCTTTGTTTGAACCACTTGTGTATACTATATGTTATGTGAGAGATTTCACATTTTTAAGTGTATATTTCCGGAATTTGCTTTGTATCAATGGATATTGACTTATCAACATTGACTTGATGCTAAAGAATTAGTTAACTTAATAAAGAAGACACTTTTGTAATTCCCTTTCTTAGACCAAATGAATACGCTTTTTTTGAGCTATAATTGTATTTAAATTCTTACTTGCTACCTTACTTTCTATAGCAAACTTTAATTTAATGGAATCATATCACTCCCTTATCTATAAAATATTATTCATTTAATTAAATTATTAAAATTAATAAAAAATTTACTACATAATTAAAATGATTAATTTATCTTTTATTAAATTATCTTTCTTCTTAACTATTCACTTATAATTTTAACAATATATAATTTCTCTTATAGTTAATACAAGGATAAATTAAAAAAAAAATTATATAAAATGTATTAATAATTTAAATTAATAATAAAAAAAAAATTAATAAAATAAGTAAAAAAATAATAATTTTTAAATGGAGGAGCAATGTTTAAACTATGAATACAATGTTTGTAAAATGTTGTTGAAGTTTTTTTTTTGAAAAACGTGTTGTTTGTCATTGAACTGTTGACATTATTTTTGTCACAATATGGGCCGACAATTTATTGTGATATTTTTCACATGAAAAGTATACTTGAATCGTTAAATTTAAAGCTTAGCTTCAAAAAATCCCCTTTTTTCACTTGTTTTCAAAAACGCAATCGTGAAATATTTTTTTTTAAAATGGCTCCTGTAATTTAAAATGTTAGTAATTTACGAATTTTTCGTTGACTCACTTGAAAAGGTGACATGGCTAGGGTATTATTGAAAACCTCAAATTTTAAATTTTCAGTCAAATCAAATCTGAACTTCATCTTCCCCAAATCATGAACCCTTCTCCTTTCTCTTTCAAGTTTCATCTCTTTTACTGAAATCGGTCAGTTTTTTTGTTTTACAAAAACGAATAAACCATGTTAAAGTTTCATCTCCCATTAGATCGGTCCATAAAATGTTAGAGCCTTACACGGCGCTGGAGGAGAGGATATAGATTAGGGTTTAGCCTTTTCTGTCATAAATAAATACCCAGCCAACAGTTTATGCAAGCGGCGCTCGGCAATTCTCGGAAACTCTGCATCTTCTTCTCCTTAATCTTCGATTTGTTTAATTGATTTTATTATTTCATCTCTTCTTTTTTTCTTTTCTGTATGTTTTTTTGTTCCGAATGAGACATGAGCAATATTCTCTTAATCAAGTGATGAGAAAAACTGCGACAATATGATGGATTCGTTCCATGATTCATGGTATTTAAGTCTCTGATGATTGATTCCTTGCATTCTCCAGCTGATCTGTTTTTTTTCTCTCCCAATAATCGTTTCAACTGGAGTTTTTTCTTCGTTAGATTTTGTGAGATATGATGAGTAACTTAATTGGTCCGTGTTTCTGATTTCCCCTTGACTGATTTTATATTAACCAAACTCTGGTCTCTGAGCAGAAAGTTCTTTTGTATTTTGGAAAAATCTTTGTTAGGGTTCATGATTTGGGGAAAATAAAGTCAAGGTTTCACTGAAATTTTAAATTTTAGATTTTCAAAAATACCCTTGCCTCACTTTTTTTTTCGTGTCAATAAAAAAATCTTAAATTGTTAATATTTTATATTACATAAGTTATTTTGAAAAAAATTTTATAATTATATTTTTGAAAATAAATGAAATTATACGGGATTTTTAAATTTAATTATAAGAGCGTTTAATTGAGGGTTTAAAAAAGGAAAAGGAATCAATATATCTGATTCTTTTTATGGTTGTTTATTTGGATAAAAAAATTAAATTTATTATTTATTTTAAATAATAGGATTACCCTTAATAAGGTCTTTTCATAATAAATATTAGCATTTCCTTTTTTCATGTTTTTTTAATATTATTATCTTATAATAATAATAATTATATAAAATAATAAATAATAATAAATATTATTATTATATATTAATTAAAAATAATATTATATAATTAATAATAATAATAAATAATATTATTATTTTATATAATCAGTAATAATATATAAAAATAATTATTTTTTATTTTTTATGTCTTATAATATTATTATAAAATATGTATAGTATTATTATTATTATTAAATAATAATATTTATTTAATAATAAAAATATATAATTATTATTACTATTAAATAATATTTATTTAAATATTAATAATATTAATATTATTAATAATATTATATATTTAATAAAAAATAATATTATTAATATTAATAATATTATTTATTATTAAAAAATTTCTAAAGCAAGATTTATTTAATAATATTATTATTTATTTAATAATATATTAAATAATAATAAATATTATTATTTTAATAATATATATTATTAATATTAATATTATTTTTATAATATTATAAATATAATTTAAATATTAAATATTAATAATAATAATTAATAAATTATATTTTTATTTTTATTTGAAGCTGCCATATATTTTCTTAGTAATATGAGTTCTGTCTTTTTCAGTTAAATACATATTTATGTTTTTATTTTATAAAGTTATAGTGTTTTATCTATTAAACCAACGGCCATATAGAGTTTTAACGTTGTGATACTTATAATATCATTATTCAGGTTATCAATATCTTTTTAACAACCATTTCTTTTATTGTTCAATATAAAGGGCTTCCTTTGCAATTGTTTGTTTGGAATTCAACTTTTTTTTTTTTTTGTCTCTACTTATCTACGCTATTTTATAATTCTGGATATAATATCGTATTTCTGTTCCTGGTTCAATCAATCGATTAAAGAAGCTGTTTAATTCTGGAAGGAACTACAAGTATCTTTTAAGGACAGGTCTCCGCACGACTCAGCTTATCGGTGTTTACCTTCCTTTAACTTGTTTATAATTCCCATTATATTTCTATGTTTTTTTATTAATTACGTGTATATTTTGATGCAAGGTAGAGACCGAAAAGCACTCAAAAGGTGGAAATCTCAACGAGTTTGACACCGCTACATTGGGATAGAGAAAACTATCTCAAAGAGTTTGACACCCCTACACATCCGATAGAAAAAATTGGAGACATTTATTTATTTGTATATTTATTTTTGTAATTATTTTACAACAATCTCAAATTAGTTCATTTAGAAGTTTTTGAAGAGGATAACAATTTAGGCGGAAGTTAAAGTAACTCATGTCATTCTTCTAAGAAAAAGCTCGAATGATCTTAAATGATGCTTACATCTAAAACTGACACAAGTGGATGAGTAGAGAATACCTATGGGTGCTAGTAAATTCTCTCTAAGGAATTTGACAAAATATTATCATAATTTTGAAAGGGAAAATCTTTATTAAGAATGTCTCAACAAAAGATTAACGGGTCCGAGAAAATCTTTTGACGGCTCCGTTACATTTTGGAGGCTACGCTCCATAAAAACTGTTTACGTTAGAATGTCTCATGATTTCTAGGCCTTCACACAAGAATAAAATTCTAACTCTTCCACAAGGGTATCTCACTTATCCTTCGGACCCCTCCAAAAGGAGCAGTCTTCACCTTCTAACTAAGCTACGTTGTAAAGGCCCAAAGCTAATCCCATGAAACAATCAAGCTTCAGAAAGTCTTTCTTTACATGTGCATCAAACATTCAAACTAGTTGTAAGCTGATTTGTCTAATTGTTATGAAAATTGAGCCCAAATTCAAACCTCACTTGTACCTCCTTGAAGTGAAGTTTTGATTTTTCAGCCCATTTCTTTACCTATTTGTAATTGTAAATAGTTTTTCATGTTTGGAATAAATAACTTACAATATTTAAATAAATTTTAATTATTTTATTTATAATAAATGTACTATACTAATATTTTATTTATATTTACTTTTCAATTATTTTTTTATTATAAAAAATTTATCTCGTTTAGCTTATAATAATAATAAAATAAAATCTCACCACACCCCTAATGTGGGCTCGAATCTATAACCTCTAGGATCACGGCTTTATGTTCAACTCTAAGACCTTTGCCATTTTCAGCTCTTTCTTTTTTTAAAGCCCATACCACCCTACCCAAATGTGGACTCGAATCTGTGCCTTCTAGAATTACAGTTTCAGGCTCAACCACTCGACTAAGACTGCTCTTATTAATAATTACACTATAAATTTAACTAACAAAAATTTGTTTTTATCTGTTCATGATTATTTGGAATATGGAAAAACTTATTCTAATATACAAGTTGAAAAAAATTATTAATTTATAAGAAATTAAATTAGGAGTGAAGAACCACTAGATTTTTATATGGTCACAGCTTTTTCCTAAAGTGAAAAAAAAAGTCAGAATTTATGAATTTAAGCCCCAAATTCTTGAAATATTAAATATTTTTATTTCTCATAGTCTAAACAATATTTTAAAAGACTCGAGTTGAAAAATAAGTTTTTTCCTCGATCAAAGCAATTATAAGAAAACAAAGAAAATTCATTGTAATTATTTTTTTAAATAACATAGTATTTCACAATATTAAAATAAAACGACATAATAATCAACCAAAAAATCTATGATGAATGATGATTCAATATAGAAAAATAAAATAAATATATGAGAGAATAAAACTTTACTGATAACAATATACCACCCTTATCTTCCCCCTTCATCAAAACTAGCTTCACCCCATTTTCTTCCTAATTTCCAATCCCAATTTCTTCGTATTTATCACCAAAACAATCAACACCTCAATGATTCACAGAAGATTAACTTCGAGAGATTCGTCTTTTTCATCTTCACTCTCTTCCTCTTGCTCTCTTTTTACATCATTTCTCTCTGCCGCTGGAGATTCCCCAGCTGAACCCGACAATGACGATGAATACGGGAAAGAAAAGATTCCTCAACTTTCAATCCAACATTTAATTGCTAGAAAATAATGAGTTTTATCCTCCAAAGGTTCTTAATCATCTTACGAGATATGGTGTGTGCCATATTGAGGCTAAAGTAATATGCAGCTACCTACTTCTTCTTCCTCCTTGTTGTTTTTTCAATTTTCAGTTATTAACCCTACCTAAATGAAATATTATTGAGTGCTGAGTTCAGAGTCTGCTGTTATATTATTTTGTTTTAAATTTCAGGTGGAAGAGAATCTTTGCGTGTATAAACTGTCCAATTTCAGAGGCACCAACACTAACATTGATTCAATGAAAGAACAATTGCTGAAGCAGAACATTCTTGCCATCATATGCGTTTTTGACAACTTTCCAAACGGTGATGGAATGAAAGGTTCGGGTGCTTTCTTGTAACCAAAGGAATAAGGCTTGGACGAGGTAGTGACATTTCTCTGTTTCTTCATAGCAGCTTGTCTTTCAATCTTCTCGGCTTTCTTACAAACATCAGTATAATTCTCATAATCATCTAGGGCCATCTGATCTTGGTACCAAGGCAAGGCACCGTCAATCATTTTGATTATCATTTCGGGTAAGCCGGGCTTGCTACCCAATAACGTCTGTGTGGACATCAGTCGCTTATAGTAAGATCGGAAAGCTTCTCCTTATTTCTGCTTAACTTGCTCTAAATTCTGAATGGTGGTTTTCAGTTTGGAGTTGAACTTATAGTGCTCCTTCAAGGTCTTGGACAGTTTTCCCCAGTCTCAACGGACATCTTTGGGTTGGGTAGCTTACCATTTTGCGGCAAATCCTGTCAAAGTACAAGAGAACATCCCAGCTAACTGGTTATCGGACAATCCTTCCATTCTCATCACATTCTCATAATTGTCCACATGAACCAAAGGTGGACCAATCCCCTTATAGGAGGGAAGGGGAGGCATGTTGAAACCTGGCGGTAGGAGTTCGAAACCATTCCAGAAAAGAATGGGTTTTATCCTCCGGAGGTTCTTAATCATCTTAAGAGATATGGTGTTGCAAGTAAAGTAGACCTGCCATATTGTGGCCAAAGGAATATGCAGCCTACCTATGTAAGTTAATAACCCTGCCTACTTCTATTTCTTCCTCATTGTTTTTTCAATTTTCAGTTATTAACCCTACCTAAATGAAATATTATTGAGTGTTGAGTTCAGAATCTGCTGTTATTTTATTTCATTTTAAATTTCAGGAGGAAGAGAATCTTTGCGTGTATAAATTGTCCAATTTCAAAGGCACCAACACTGACATTGATCCAATGAAAGAACAATTGCTGAAGCAGAACATTCTTGCCATCATATGCGTTTTTGACAACTTTCCAGACGGTGATGGAATGAAAGTTTATGGGTATAATGAATATTCTAGATTTATAGGTTACCACGCAGTTGTGATTGTGGGGTGGGTTAAGTTGAACAATTATGAATCTAGAATACCCTTTATACCCATAAACTTCCATTCCATCACCTTCTGGAAAGTGTCAAAAACGTGTATGACGGCAAGAATGTTCTGCTTCAGCAATTGTTCGCTCATTGACTCAATGTCAGTGCTGGCGCTCCCCCTGAAATTGGAGAGTTTAGACATGCGAAGATTCTCTTTCTCCTGAAATTTAAAACAAAAATAAAATAAAAACAGAATCTGAACTCAGCACTCAGTAATATTTCATTTAGGTAGGGTTATTAACTGAAAATTGAAAAGCAAGGAGAAAGAAATAGAAGTAGGCAGGGTTATTAACTTACATAGTAGGCTGCATATTCCTTTGGCCACAATATGGCACTTCTGCTTTACTTGCAAACATCATATCTCTTAAGATGATTAAGAACCTCCGGAGGATAAAACCCATTCTTTTCTGGAAACTGATCAAGTAAAAGTTGGATTAAAAGTTGAGGATCTTTTCTTTCCCGTATTGAACACTGAGGTTTTATCAAAGGCGCAGAGGATAGTTCTCGAGTTAAATGCTGAAATTACCGTCAAGGTATGCTCTTTTACTCATTTATCTCTGTTTTATTCTCTGAGCTGCCATAGTGGCGTTGATATTTTATTATGAGGAAGGGTTAGATTTGCACTGATTTGTTCTAGTTTGTTTTAGCTTAGAGGGTCTTGAGTTTGCCCAGCTGTTGTGGGACAAAAGTAAAGATGCATTCATAAAGGAAAATTTTAATCTTTAATTTGAATCAATTTCTTATCATACAGTTCGACTACTTTGTTGTATCCACAGACTGGGACCGTAAATTATTAGCTTATGGTTCAATTGCTAATCATGTGATGCTAATGACAAGATTAGATTATAGATAACTGAAGATTCAAGCATTCAATATGTTTAAGCTTCTTTTGGACTCTTGAGAAGCTATTGAGCTAGTTCTTGAGGCAGTTTGTTGCTGTGATGTTAAAAAGGGCTCGTGCATTGGGAGCTTTGAACTTTGCTCTAAACGACTATTTGCCCCCTGAACTTTTAAAAGTTCTAGTTACCCCCTTGAACTTGAAAAAAATGTACCAGTTTGCTCCTTAACCCCACTGTAGGTTTGACTTTTCAATTGTGTCGTTTTTCTTATTTTTTCTGTCTCCGACCATAAGATGGCATGTGGCATTAAGGGGCTACGAGGTGCACTTTAAACATTCAAGGTTTATTTGTAAAGGGATTATTTGTAACATTGAAAGTTTAAGGGGCAAATGAGCGTTTAAAGACAAGTTCATGGGTGATGTATTAAAAATGAGCATTTGATAATATATTCTGCTACAATTGAATTCTGATTGAATATCCTTATTTGCAGAGCTTGTCAATAAGTAACGTCTATGTGGGAGAAGGCTCAGACTTCTCGGCCGTCCCGACAAAATTGCTGACAATAAATGGCACATTAAGGATGAGCATATACAACCCCACAACGATCTTCGGAATTCATGTCAGCTCCTCACCAATCAATCTTGTCTACCCAGTAATCCCCGTTGCAACCGGTCAGGTAATGTATAGAAAAGTTGAAACTTCTGTATGTAAAATAAATTGAAATAAATTGAATTCCTTTAGATTTTAGGTTTCCAAACACACCCTACATGTAGTAGAAATTGACCGATTTCGATCTGTTGTTATAGCTGAAGAAGTACTACCAGCCAAGAAAGAGCCGGCGAACAGTATCAGTAATAGTTGAAGGAGATAAAGTTCCTCTATATGGAGCAGGTTCGAGTTTAATAGTTTCACAAACGGGGTTTCGAATTCCGTTAATGCTTAAATTCGAGGTCAAGTCGGGAGGTAATGTAGTAGGGAAATTGGTAAGGACAAAGCATAGAAAGCAGATAAGTTGCCCTGTTGTTATTGATTGATTCTACTGGCACTAAGCCAATCAAGTCCAAGAAGGGTATTTGCACTTATGATTGATTGAATTTGGGTTGTGTCAATGAATTATTGACTTATAAACAGTTGACTTGATGTTAAATAATTCTTTAAAAAGGACGCTTTTTTTTAATTTCTTTTAAAAATATTCTTCTTCCGACCAAATAAATAGACATTCTTTGAGCTTGAGCTATTATTATATCTAAAACTTTTCGGATTAAGATTTTTTAAAATATTGGACATTTATATATTTCAGTAAAGTTATATATTTCAATTAATTTCAATCATTTACTGAGTTTTAATGATTTAGATTTAATTTTACTGTGGACCCTATAAATCATTAAAACTCAATCTGAATCATTAAAACTTAATAGATGATTGAAATTGACTAAAATGTATAACTTTATCAATTTTCAGCTTTAAAAAATCCAAATCCTTAACTTTCTATAGCAAACTTAAATTATTGCGATCACATGTAATGTTTTGAACTATGAATGAAATGTTTGTAAAACGTGCCCATATTTAAGAATGTTTCAAGAATGTATTACTTTTTTATTGAAGAATATTGTCTATAAATAAATAAAATTAGAATTAATTACAGTTTTAATTAAATATGGATAAATGTAAAGTCAAGTCCCTCTATATGTAGAAGAATCAACTACTCTAGCTAATAATTGTGCAGAATGATTCGCAGACAGATAAACATAAACAAGCCTAAAAATACTAAAGATAAGGAGTTAAAACACCGGACAAAACACACAAACAGAACACAAGCATGCCCTTAGGCAAGATTTAAAATGAAAACAAAAGATAAAACGCTGCAACCTATATTTCCTTAATTCATAGCTAACGATTTCGAATATCCACAATCATAACCTATTTACGTCGTAACATCAACCAGTAAGTGCAGATCTGAAACGATCTAATTGTACGAAGATAGATACGGGTGTCTTCTGTGAAAGATGAACAAATATCTTGTCTAAAAGCGGATGAAGTCCAACCTAATTATAAAACTATCAAAATTGATGTAGGTAGCAATAAATCCGTATTTGAAGAAGACGATGGTGTAGTGGATTATAAAAACGTAGCTGATACAGATTATTCTTATAAAATATGTCGAAAATAAACTAAAAAAAAAACAAAAAAACAAAGGATGAAATAGAAAAAAAGCCTAATTAAATTTTTTCTCCCTCCCTCCATTCCTTCCTAACAAACAAACTTACAAGCGTCAAAGATCTTGAAACATTATTATTCTATATAGTCATTTACAAATTATTTACTGGGATAACAACATTTGGGTGGGGAAGCAATTTCAAACTAATTGTAGTAACTTGGATTTGTGGAAATGTTATGATAATTGGGCCCATATTCAATTGGACCTCCTCGTGGTGAAGATTGATTCTTATTAAATATAAATATAAAGAAATATCATTTTTATAAAATATCTTTTTATATATTTAATTTATATTTTAATTGTCTATCACTTTTAAGGTTATTATTTTTCTCTTTACCACAACCTTCTCTCTCATATTTAATTTGATTTTCTTAACTTAAAACGGTTATATCTCACAAACCGTTAATTTTTTCGACATGAGCCTTTAAAATATTTTGTTCGTCTTATTTTTATCTTTAAAACAAAATCCATATTGAATATTTTTGGAGCAAAAAAAATTTCACAATCTTATACCAATTTTTTACTACCTTTATACCAGGTATAAGAGTTTTTTTTGCTTTAAATAGAATAATGTTGCTAATGTTTTATGTTATCTACCTGAAAATAATTGAAAAACTGGTGCTATAAAGACATTATATCACTCTTATACCATGTATAAGAATTTACGAAACATTAGTAAAATTGGTATAAGATGCGAAAAATTTTTTTGCTAAAAAAATATTCAATATGGATTTTGTTTTAAAGATAAAAATAAGATGAACAAAATGTTCTAAAGCCTCGTGTCGAAAAAATTAACGGTTTGTGAGATATAGTTATTTTTAAGTTACAAAAATTAAATTAATTAGGAGAGAAAAAGTTGTTACAATAAGAGTTCTTGTATTCGTGTAAAAGCAAAATTTAAAAGTTAAAATATTGTAATTAAGAAGGACTTTAGGTAATTAAGAGAAGTAAGTTCTTATAATCAAATTTAAAAAATATTGGGTTGATATTTATAAAATTAAAAGATCAAAATCTTATATTTAGGTAAGTTTCCCTTGAATTCCATATTTCTTTATCTTTTTGTAATTTTAAATAATTTTTTCATGTTTGGAATAAAATAATTGAAAATAATTAAATACATTTCATAAATTGATATACTTTATAAATAAGTAATACTATTTTATTTGTTTATAATTTTAGCTGCTCTTATTGATAATTTAAAATATATATATATATATATATATATATATATATATATATATATATATATATATATATATATATATATATATATATATATATATATATATAAATAAAAGGAAAGAAGTTTTGAATTACTTATTTATGCCTATATTTTTTAAAAGATATATTTTAATTTAAAAAAATGGTTAATTAAATGTAAAACACGTCAAATTTCAATTGGAAAACTTTTAGATCTAACATATATAATTATATGATATTTAGTACATATATAATTAAACTTGTCGAGATGCTAAAGGTTCAAACTTAAATTGTTCATGTATCTATTAAATTGATGTTGAGATATCTATTAAAAAGATGAATTGTTTCTATCAACAATTAAAAATACTATTTAATTTTACCATCAATATTAAATTTAGCTTATTGCGTTCTAGAATGGTCGAAAGACGGAGAATACGTATTTTCAGGGTTTATTGTATCTTAGTTGGATTTATATCACAAATAAAATTCGTCTTCAGTTGCACCCTAATTGGGTTGATATCGTCCACCGAATTATGTTTCTGCTTCAACATAATGAACACTATACTTTTCTACACATATCTTGTGATTTTTTATCAAAATTTAATGACGAAAAAGGAGACACAATGATTTTTAAATAATGAATAAGTACTGGTACGAAATTCAAAATTTTATTAAATAGGATTATAACCAACATAATTAAATAAAATTAAGAAGAATAAATTAAATTTTAAATAAATAGATTTAGGAGATATATTAGCTGACCAAATAATTTAAAATATTCCATTATAGGAGTAAGTACCGTATTAATTCAAATTTTTCTTAAACATGTTTATAATTATACCTTTTTGCTATTATATTGGGATTCATTGTCAAATATTTGATGAGGAAAGTCACATTAATTCTTAAATAAGATTATAGTCAACAAATTTTAATTAGTTAATATTTATAGTAAAAGTGAAATGTTAGGTATTTTGATGAATTTTTTCTTATATATGTCCGCTTGTATATTATTTTAAAAGTTAAATAATCATTAATACTATAATAGTTTTACAATATAATTCTTACCAGCAATTATGAATTATTTTACTGCATAATTATTACTTTAACCTGTATAGGATCATGATGTTCAACCATGACTTGAGGAAGCCGTTACCATAAATGTACACAAAGTAATATGATAAAGGGTGTAAATTGAAATTCAAATATTTTTTTAATTATTTTATTAATTAATATATCTCCTGAATATGTTTTAAAAATTTAATTTATTATTCTTAATTTTATGTAATTTTATTCTATTGATTACTGTTGAAAATAATACTTAAATTATATCTAAAAATATGTTGGATATCGGGTTACCTCTTGTAGCGGAGAATCCATACAAGGAACAAAGCAGAAGAACTCAAACCGGTACCACATATTACTGATCGATGACTTCCTACATGATTAGGGAGGAAAAAAAGTATAAGCCACAAACTAAAGCGATCAAAGATAAATATTTGAGTTTTGGGATGTGCACAAGGTAAGAGGATACTCAGAATGATATTGCAATTCAGAAATCTTTATCTGCTTATATGGCCATATATTCCTATCCTTTTTTAATACTCATATGGCCATATATATACACATAAATGTATATTCAATAGACATGACAAGGCCAATAATTATGGTATGGCCATAGCTTCAACATCCTTCATGTGAATTGTTGAAATTTAGGTATATTTTTCAAGCATATAATAAATGATATGTTTTCCTGTTAGCCCCTCAACCTTATATTCGGGTCAACATGTACTCATACATATTATCTATTTTAGACTATATTGGTACTAATATGAATGTAACGGGTCTAAAACTAACACCGAATAAATCACACCTGTACTGGTACGGGCAGAACGAGTCTAAAATCTAACATCTCTCACTTGCTCGTAATAGAATAGATCTATTACTTTTGTCTCTTTCATACTCACAAATAGTTCTTGAGACCAGCATACCTTGATAGCTCTAATGCTATACACTTGTTGGAGATATACAGCAGCTCGTCGAAAAATATTGAAGCGTTGTATGCATTATCCTTGATTCCATATCACATCCACTGTAATCCTTTGAGCTCTACAATTTTCTATCATCATAGTTATGTACACATGCATAACTACCTGGGTTGTGAAGTGTAGAAACTTAAGATGTGAACACATGGTAATCTTCCCCTTATAGTTTATTCCTTCTATCATAATCTAACTCGCTTGTCCAGTCAGGCTCAACCAAGGTCGAATCATACTTAACCTCTGTTGGAAAATAATGATCCGGATCACAAAATTAAACTAAACTATCCGGATCAGGTTTTAAAGAAAAAAAAACTTAAAACTATGTAAATCCACTAAATCCAAATAGAAACATCCGGACAAAGATCCAGCTACAAGGTTATCCATTAAAGACATCAAGTACCTAAGCACATGGAATCATCAGAATAAAGCTTGGAAAGGAAACAAGCTTTAATCCCTCAAGAATAGCATCCGAAAGAACTGATTGCCCTAAGTCCGGAAGCATAGAGATCCGGAGATAAGGATTCTGAAGTCATCCAGAAGACTCATGCTTGAAGACAATAGGAAAAGTTTCAAAGATAACTTTTCCCTCCACCTTTTGGTCTACATAGTCAAAGATCCTTTCCCTATGAATAAGACAAAAGTGACAGCTTGCACTTTTCAGTAAGAGGATAAAAGGACTGACACCTGACTGAAAAAGCTAACAAACTTTTTCACCTAAACCAATAAGGAGGCGCGTAAAGCTCACACCATAAAGCTAATGGTGTAAAAATTGGTGCATCACAAAAAGCCAAGTAAAACAATCACCGATAACTTTTTAGCATCAATCCCTAGGATTCAAACGGGTCAAATTACAGTCTAACGGATTGATCAACGGCTCCGAAAGTGCCACCTATAACCTGATCAAGGGTGAAGATTTAATACAAGCTCAATAACCCACAACGGTTACATTTATAATAGAAGCCTATAAAAGGGTAGCTTCACCAATTGAGAAGGTTAGCTGTTTGATTCACAAAAATAAGTAACAAAGAACAAGCATTGAATCAGTTTACAAATCTCTCAAAGAATCAATCAATTCAAAATCTGTTGTAAGGATTCCTAAGTGAGTTATAAACTTAAGGAAATCCAAAACCAAAACCTTTGTGAAAACAAAAGAGTAAGAATCTCCAACTTGGGTGAGTTGTGAGATTGGGATACAGCTTGAAGTTGGTGCTTTGAGTGGGAACTCCCTGTAGGACTTACCTTAGATTTAGGGTAGAAATCTAAGTGGCATATCCTCCTAAAGACTAAAGGACTTAGCTAGGAGTTGGTGCTTCTAGTGGTATATCCTACATTTGGAAGGGGTTACCATCCGGAGATAAGCTGTAAGGCTTGATTCTTGCTAGTTGAAAAGGAATCCACTAATGGAAAAGCTCGGAGGAAGGAAACTCCTGGGATTGGAGTAGGCGAGGCTGAACTAGGATAAAATCCTTTGTGTTTGATTTCTTTAACTCTTTATTTATTGCATTATATTGTCATAACTGCATCATCCGGATCCATCATCCAGATCATAATCAAACACGCTACACTAAGACATTTTAAAGTCTGTTTATTCCGCAAAAAAGGGTCATAAGACTCTCGCAGTTTATTTCACGAAAAAGGATTATAAGACTCTCACAGGGACCAACAAGTGGTATCAGAGCAAGTGCTCAAACCAGAGATCTAACATCTTAAGCTAAAGGTCCATATATTTTGATTAAAATATCAAAATGAGTTTTCAAAACTCATAACTCCTTCCCGAGGGTATGTCCATTACCCGTCCTCCACTCTTCACCGATGAACACTACACATTCTAGAAGAATCGGATGAAAAACTTCATACAATCACAAAGCATGCAAGCATGGTTAGTTATTAAAGATTGTCCATATGAGCCTACTTATGAAGTAAAGGGTATGACTACCCGAAAGCCATCAAGTATGTGGGATGCAAATGATTTTAAAAAGTTGTGTGAAAATGCAATTGCTATTAACATGCTTCATTGTGCTCTTAGTGCAGATGAATTTAACTGAATATCTGGATGTGAGACTGTAAAGGAAATTTGGGAGAAGCTGGAGGTAACCTATGAAGGAACTAACAAAGTAAGAGAAGCCAAACTTGATTTACTCCAGCAAAAGCTTGAATCCTTCAAAATGGAGCCTAAGGAATCAATCAATAGCATGCACACTAGATACACCAATCTAGTGAATGAGATGAAAAGGCTGGGAAAAGAAATCTTTGAAGTAGAGATGGTAAAGAAGGTGCTTTGAAGACTCACCAAAGAATGGGATAACAAAAAGACTACCATTGAGGAAGCTCATGACTTAAACTTTTACAGTTATGATGAACTCATTGGTAATCTTCTAACCCAAGAGTTATATTTGGAGAGATATAACCAATAAGAAAAGAAGCCCGAGGAGAAGAAGAAAGCCATTGCTCTTAAGGCAGAATCTACCGGATCAGCTTCGTCCGGAGAAGAAGAGTAAATCACTGAACCACTAACCACCAAAGATCAACTTGCTCTGTTGACCAGAAAACTCAACAGATTCATATAAAAGAAAGATAGAAGAAAATCAAGAAAGTATGAATCCTAAAAATCAAAAGAAGGCACATCCAGAAGGGACAGACCCAGAAAGAATCCGGAAGAAAAGAAGGATCCAAAAAAAGAAGCTGCCTGTTTTGAATATGGAGAAAAAGGCCATTTCAGAACAAAATATCCCAAGCTTAAGAGAACTAAGAAGTTTAAAAAGAAGGCAATGGTAGCTACCTAGAGCAACAGTGAAGAAAGTAGTAGCTCATCTTTAATAAAAGAAGAAGAGACTGCCAATTATGCATTCATGGCTCTAACTGATCCAGAAGCAGACCAATCCGGAAGAAATGCCTCTAAGCAAGTTACAGTGTAAATCGAAGAATCAGAATCGGAATAGAGAACATTGAGGTATGCCTTAGATCCACACTAGATCAGCCCACTTAGTACATTGATAGTGGATCCTCAAGGCACATGATAGGTGATGAGAAGGCCTTCATCACATTGACCCGGAAGAAGGGAGGCAAAGTAAGCTTGTGACACAATTAAAAGGGATAGATCATTGGTCATAGAACCATTGGATCTGAGTTAAAGATAGAAGATGTCTCATTGGTTGATGGACTGAAATTTAACCTGCTAAGTGTGGCCCAACTCTGTGACAAAGGAAGAAAAGTCACATTTGATTCCGAAGGCTGCTCAATCTGTGATATTAAGTCCAACCAACTCATTCTTTATGCACCTAGAGTAAATAATGTCTGTTCTGTAAACATTTAAAATAAGAAAAACAAAATATGCCTTGTGTCTAAAGAAGAAGAATCATGGCTATGGCACCGGAGGTTGGGACATGTTAGCATGAACCTCCTATCCAAACTAGCCAAAAAGGAATTGGTAATGGGTTTGCCTAAGGTTGCTTTTGATAAGGAATATCTATGCACTGCATGTCAATTAGGTAAACAACACAAGAAAAGTTTTCCTTCCATCTCATACATTCCTTCTAAAAGAGTACTTGAGCTCTTGCATATTGATCTCTTTGGTCCAATCAAACCATTGAGTCTAGGTAGAAGAGAATACACCATGGTCATTGTGGATGATTATTCTCGATATACCTGGGTGCTCTTGCTAGCAAGCAAAGATGAGGCCTATGACCAATTCTCAAAAACATTCATTCGGATAGAAGTAGAACAGGGCATAAGCATTACACACATCCCGAGTGATAATGGTGGAGAGTTTAAAAATAGGCAGTTTACTGAATTTTGTGACTCTAAGGGCATAGAACATAACTTCTCTGTCCCTCACACTCCTCAATAGAATGGAGTTGTTGAGAGAAAGAACAGGACCATAGTTGAGATGGCTAGAACAATGCTCAATGAAATTTGTTTGCCAAAATACTTTTAGGGAGAGGCCGTGAATACAAAATGTTATATTCTAAATAGAGCTCTCATTAGAAAGACCATAGAAAAGACCCCATATGAAATCTGGAAGGGAAGAAAACCCAAAATTGGGCATTTCAAAGCATTCTGATGTAAATGCTACATCCTCAATGATAGAGAGCAACTAGGAAAATTTGATCCTAAATCTGATGAATCAATTTTCCTTGGCTACTCAACACATTGTAAGGCTTATAGAGCCTTCAATAAATGAACCCAAACTATAGTAGAGTCAATACATGTAGATTTCGATTAGACTAACTCTTCAGGTAAGAAAAGTTACACTCCGGAAGACCCAGTTTTGGAAGCTAAAAAAATGAAGAAAAGAAGGAAGTAGGAATTCTTGATTCATTCCAAATCAAGAAGTACAAAGAGGAAGATGAAGGAATATCCTTTGATCCAAAAGTACAATAAGTTAATCTCAACCTACAGGAGATTGACTTCAATGAAGGCCAAGAAGGGGTAGTTGAAGCTAAAGTGGAGCAAGTCCCAGTTCAACATGAAGGCCTAAAAAGGGAGATCCAAACACACAAAGATCATTCCATTAATAATATTCTGGATGATGTTCAGAATCTAGTAAGAACTGGAAGTCATCTTAATAGGATGATGAGCCATGCTGCTTTTGTTTCTCTCATTAAGCCAAAGAAATTTCAAGATGCTGAAGGAGATAAAAGTAGGATGATGGCAATGCAGGAAGAGTTAGACCAATTCACCAAAAATGATGTGTGGGATCTAGTGGCACCTCTAAGGGGAAAGTCAATCATTGGCACCAAATGGGTTTTCTGAAATAAGCTAGATGAATCTGGAGTAGTGGTGAGAAACAAAGCAAGATTGGCTTCCCAAGGCTACAATAAACAAGAAGGGATTGACTTTGAAGAAATCTTTGCTCCTGTAGCAATACTAGAAGCAATCCGGATTCTATGTGCTTTTGCATCATTCATAGGGTTCACAGTATACCAAATGGATGTCAAAAGTGCATTCCTAAATGATGTTATCCAGGAAGAAGTCTATGTTAAGCAACTACAAGGATTTGAAGATCCAAAGCATCCGGATCATGTGTATAAGATAAAGAAGGCTCTCTATAGATTAAAGCAGGCACCCAGAGCCTGGTATGAGAGATTAACCTCATTTCGCATATCCAAGAGTTATATCAGAGGCAAGACAGACATCACACTTTTCATAAAAAAGAATAAAAATGATATCATTCTAGTCCAAATTCATGTGGATGATATCATATTTGGAGCAACTGATGAAAGGATGCGTGAAGAATTCAGCTCTCAAATGCAGAAGGAATTTAAAATGTCCATGATGGGAGAACTCAATTTCTTCCTTGGTCTATAAATCAAGCAAAGTCTGGATGGGATTTTCATTAATCAATCAAAGTACACCAAAGAAATCTTGAAGAAGTTGGAAATGGATAAGAGCAAGCCTATGCCCACTCTAATGGGATCAGATACAGTCCTATCCAAGGATTGTGAAGGAGAAGATGTTGATCAAAAGCTCTATAGAGGGATGATTGGCTCACTTCTATACTTGACAGCTAGCAGACCTGACATACACTATATAGTTTACTATTGTGCAAGGTATCAAGCCAATTCTAAGGATTCTCATCTCAAGGCAGTAAAGAGGATTCTAAGATACCTCTTAGGAACCACTGAAGTTGGGTTATCGTATCCTAGTAATGGAGATTTCACACTCCAAGGGTTCACTGATGCAGATTATGGCAGGGATACTCTTGAGAGAAAGAGTACATCCGGAGGTTGCCATTTCCTTGGAGATTGTTTAGTATCATGGTGCAGCAAGAAGCAAACTTCAGTTGCCTTATCTACTACAGAAGCTGAATACATGGCAGCTGGAAGTTGTGTAGCTCAACTCCTTTAGATCAAGCAACAACTTGAAGACTATAGAGTTCAATCCGGATGTGTGGATGTTATGTGTGACGACAAAAGTGCTATTGATGTGTCAAAGAATCCAGTGCTCCATAGCAGGGTGAAATATATCAACATAAGGCATCATTTCATCAGGGATCATGTGATGAAGAAATATGTTGCATTGGTATACATTCTAACCAATAAGCAAAGAGCAGATATCTTCACTAAGCCACTGAGTAAAGATTAATTTGGGAAGCTAAGGGAGTCAATTAGAATGTCCAATCCAATTTAGGGTTAATCTGAAAGACAGCTTGAAATCAAGCCAGATCCTTGGCAAGACAAATCAATCCGGAAGAGAAGAAACATTAGAGAAAAACCTGAACCGGAAGTAACTCTGCCATGTAAGCAGACAGTAATGACAAATGGCAGTAAAAGTACATAATAGTAATACTTACTTTTTGAATTTCAAACGTCTACTGGTTGTTACACGCGCGGTAAATTTGACAGTTTATTTTTAAAATAAACCATTCCCATTCTCCGGTTAAACTGAATTTACCTCTCTTTTAAAAATCCAGTTGCCATGTCATCAATCCAGCCAAACTACCGGCGTCCGGATTACCAAACTACCCTCACTTTGTAAATGCTATATAAACCCCACAAACTCACCATTCTTTCTCACGCAAGCAATAAAGTATTGTTACTCTGCAATTTTAAAAACCTAGAACCCTAAACTTTCATTCAAACTCTCAAATGGCAGCAATCATGACTAAAGCTGGTCCCGTGTTGCTACCAACCTAAAATGTCTTCTTAGAATTTGATCTAAAAGATAAAGATTTCATTCCTATAGACTGCAAAGCCTCCGATTCTATTATCCCCACAGATTCTCTGGGAGATAACTTCCTCTTAGAAACTGATCCCTATTCCCGACTATTTGAGGATTAGTACTTAACAAACTTCCTAAAAATAAATTGCCCAACCTACCCAGATTTAGTCCGGGAATTCTATGACAATTTAAGAGCCAACAAGAAATTTGATGCCCTAAGAATAAGGATCAGGGCAAGGAAATTATTGTCACTCCGGACTTCCTCGAAAATTCCTTGAATATGAAGAACAACGGATTTTTTATGAGGGTGGATGGATATAAAGCTAAGGTGAAATATGGTCTAGAGATGTGGTTTCCAGAAAGGTATTTTGGGGAAAAAATTTCAATGTACTGGCCTCAGATCCCAAGATACCTTCAGTATGTGCTAGCAAAATTAGTCCTGATCTAGAAGGGCTCACTAATAACAGTGTCTTCCTTCCAGCATTGTGTATTAGAGCACTGGGCAGAAAGCAGGGAGGTCAACATGCTTGTGCTCCTTATTCACTATCTCAAGCATCATAGGAATTTCCACAAGGCTCTGATTACCCGAATTCTTCAAGCAAATAGGATAGATTTGACCAGATTCGAAGGTGTTAGTAGAAAGCCAATTATGCAGAGGAACTTCCTCAATCTAAGATTCAGTGAGGCCTAAGATAAGGATAAAGCCAAGAGGCTAAGGAATGAGAAGAAAAGCAAGACCAGGACAGCCATAAATCTGGAAGTAAGTGGTTCGGTACCCAAAAAGGCCAGAATAAGAAGGCCTAAGGCAAAGAAAGAATTGGGTCTGGCTCTGGTGGATGAAGAAGAGAATAAGGATACCTAAAAAATCACCTAGCTGCTTAATAAATGCCTAGAAAAGCTAAAGTAAAGGGGAAGGCAAATCAAAGTAGCTGATAAGTTAAAGAGATCGGTTTGTGATCCGGAAGTAAGAGAGTCAATTATAGTAGCTACTGCTACTGCAATAAAGAAAGGTTATCAGAAAGGGCAAAAAAGAAAATTATCAGATTTACTTACAGAAGGTAATAGGTCTAATAAGGAGGAAATAGAAGATGAAATGCCAAGGCCAAAGAACCAATTCACCCGGAAGGGGTGCACTTTTGATGAAGCAGTCACGGCACAGAAACATCAAAAGAAGACAGCCAAGAAACCCACTGCCATTGTGATTGATGAAGAGGCTGGTAAAAGGGTTGCCATGGAAGAGTTGGCTAAGGCCAAAGATTCAAATGGCAAAAATGTGCCCGGAGCAAATGAGAATATCCTTCCGGATGATCCACAGTATGAGGAGATGATGGCATGTGTAGCAGATAATTACAAAATAAACAATCAGACCATTAAGGGACTCGAAGGATCCTCTGCTATAACCATCCTTATAGATTCATCTGCCTTGGCTGCACTCTCAAAGATTCTAGAATCAGGCTCCTTTAATTTTCAAGCCATCACAGAACCTTTTTCAGAGAACCTGCTAATTCTGGAAGCTAAAAACCATGTTGAATTAAGTCCTACAAAGGCAGTCTTAGAGGGTGTTGAGGACAGTTCCAACACGCCTGAGGGAGTTATCATAAGTCCTGAAAAGGCACGTATAGGGGTGATATAGGACATTTCCTGTCATTCGAGGGGTGAGGTTGGAGGAAGTGAAGTAAGAACTGAAGACACAAACACTCAGATCCCATCACCAATGAATGAGGTAAGCCCTAACATTGTCCCTTTAAATGTTTGTGTTGAACTTGCTATCGGTGATATTACAGCAACTGTCAATGAGGTCAACTTAGGCACTGCATCTCAACATGTGCCTAAGGAACAAGTGCCTAACCCGGATAATATCATTCTAGAGGAGGGACTTGGTCTGGGATCTGAAGGGCACACTCCTAGAGTGAACTCTATAGGTGAGGCCAGTCCGGAGGAAAGGGAGGAAGAAGAAGAAGAAGAAAAAGTAGAAGAAGAAGAAAAAGTAGAAGAAGAAGACGGAGAAGAAGAAGAGAGCAGTGATACTTTCGTATCTTCCGAAGATGATCCATCCAGCTCATCCAAAAAGAAACCTCAAGCTGCAAGTCCAATCAAAATTCTAGCTGGCAATACCAAGCAAGCAAAATTTTGTACCACGCTTAAACTCCTCCAGAAAGCTACTCTTGAAGAGAGTGAGGAGGGATATGTAAAAAAGAGTCTCCAAAACATCTGCAAGCACTTACAAATAGTTAAAAAGCTGCTTCTGGATGAAATCCAAACTCTGGATTTAAGGGCTAAATTAGGAGAGATAAAAGGGAAAGTGAAGAAGATTGCAGATAAAGTGGAAGATTTTCCCTCTCCGGGGATTATGGCGGAAGCATCCCTATCCCGCTTAAATCCAATTCTTCAGGAGATTAAGGAAAGCATCTCCTCAGCTAACCAGATTGCAGATCTAGCCAACATTCTGGCGTTAAATAATTATGGCTCAGTCCTGGATAAAATCACATCTTCCTCCTCCGAGCTATCAATAGAAATAAAGGAGTACTTGGACACCAAGTTTGAAAACTTGACAAAATTCATTTCTGAAAAAGAAGATAAATCTGCTCTCCCGTGCTTAACTAAACAACAGCAGACCATACTGGATAAATTGACAAAACTCTCCAATGATGACTTGCCTAAAGCGCTCACTACTCATGCTGCCAATATTGCACAAGACGTATGTTGACAACTAAATGGCCAAGATGCAGTAATTGAGCGAGCCAGGGATGCTGTGGGCAAAAAAATTGACAGCAACATTCATAATATCCAGAAAGGGATAAGTGAAGAAATAACCCTGCTCCAAACCAGAATCAATAACCTCTCCATATCCAGATCCTCCTCCTCTCCCTCAATTCCGGAGAGCCAACTCCTTCCTATCTTTCATAACTTGGTCCAAGTCATTAGAGACTCCGGCTTCTTTTGTAAAAAATAAATGACAACTCTCCTTAAGGTACTCTTCCCCTATTATGATCAAAAGGATCAAGAGTTTATCTTGCGCATTCATCGGTCCATCAAACAATCCTATGATCAGTTGAAGAAGACTATCCAGCCTTACTATCTTACTCCTCCTACTGTTGACCAATTCATTGCTGAAAGAACCAACGGTAATCTTGATTACTCAATCTACTCAAAAGCTTGGCAAGAGCCCTGGGATAACAAGACCTATAAGGTAATTAATCCCCAAGCTGGTAACAAAAAGGGGGAGATAAGTCTACAAGGGGAAGGAGTGAGCAAAGGGAAAGAAAAGGAAGGAGGACCATCCGGGGAGGATTAGACTAGCTATAATTTTGTAAAATCTTGTAATAGCTAGATTCACTATTATATATAATTTTGCAATTTGTAATCTGAACTTCATTGATGTTAACTATTGTTAACAACAATAGTATATATAGTGAAAAACTCTAATTCTCAAAATTACTTCTAAAGTACAATCTGTTATTGTACTAAAACAAACTTAGAAGTTAGAATTGAAAAATGTTAGGGGAGTTAGGATGCTAGAATTATGGGGGAGTAAAACCTATAAATGACTAAGTATCAAAAATCATACTTGGCTCATATATACTCCATTCCCTTGTATTTAGTTTTTATTTCCATCAAATGGGGGAGATTGTTGGAAAACAATGATTCGGATCACAAAATTAAACTAAACTATCCGGATCAGGTTTAAAAAAAACAAATACTTAAAACTATGTAAATCTAACCAAATCCAAATGGAAACATCCAGATAAAGATCCGGCTACAAGGTTATCCATTAAAGATATCAAGTACCTAAGCACATGGAATATCCAGAATAAAGCTTAGAAAGGAAACAAGCTGTAATCCCTCAAGAACAGCATCCGGAAGAGCTGATTGCCCTAACTCTGGAAGCATAGAGATCCGGAGACAAGGAGTCTGAAGACATCCGGAAGACTCATGCTTGAAGACAATAGGAAAAGTTTCAAAGATAACTTTTCCCGCCACCTTTTGATCTATATAGTCAAAGATCCTTTCCTCATGAATAAGATAAAAGTGACAGCTTGCACTTTTCAGTAAAAGGATAAAAGGACTGACACCAGACTGAAAAAGCTAACAAAATTTTTCACCAAGACCAATAAGGAGGCGCGTGGAGCTCATACCAAAAAGCTAATGATGTAAAAATTGGTGCATCATAAAAAGCCAAGTAAAACGATCATTGACAACTTTTTAGAATCAATCCCTAGGATTCAAACGGGTCAAATTACAGTCTAATGGATTGATTAACGGCTCTGAAAGCGCCACCTATAACCTGATCAAGGGTGAAGATTTAATACAAGCTCAACAACCCTTAATGACTACATTTATTATAGAAGCCTATAAAAGGGTAGCTTCACCAATTGAGAAGGTTGGCTATTTGATTCACAAAAACAAATAACAAAGAACAAGCATTCAATTAATTTACAAATTCCTCCATGAATCAATCAATTCAAAATCTGTTGTAAGTATTCCTAAGTGAGTTATAAACTTAAGGAAATCCAAAACCTAAACCTTTATAAAAACAAGAGAGTAAGAATCTCCAACTTGGGTGAGTTGTGAGATTGGGATACAACTTGAATTTGGTGCTTTGAGTAGAAACTCCCTGTAGGACTTAGCTTAGATTCAGGGTAGAAATCTAAGTGGTATATCCTACTAAAGACTAAAGGACTTAGCTAGGAGTTGGTGCTTCTAGTGGTATATCCTACATGCGGAAGGGGTTACCATCCGGAGATAAGCTGTAAGGCTTGATTCCTGCCAGTTGAAAAGGAATCCACTAGTGGAAAAGTTTGGATGAAGGAAACTCCGGGGACTGGAGTAGGCGGGGTCGAACCAGGATAAAATCCTTTGTGTTTGATTTCTTTAACTCTTTATTTATTGCATTATATTGTCATAACTGCATCATCCGGATCATAATCAAACACGCTACACTAAGACTTTTTAAAGTCTATTTACTCCGCGAAAAAAGGTCACTCACCCCCCTCTGACCCTATAAAGACCCTCACAGGGACCAACAACCTCTTCAGAGTCTCCTTCCAAAACAACCACATTAGATTATACTTTCAGAATAAGTTAGAGTCCTAAGGATAGCAAGCTAACAAAACCATAGTTTCGTTGCGTGAGTCTGACTCTAGGAAAAGCTGAGATCATTTCTTTTCCATCTCATGGTCGATAAGCACACATGGTCTGGAATCATGTGTTATGGTGCTCTTTTCTTTACATTTTTAAGAAGTGCACGTCTCATTAACACCATATAAAAGCATCAGTTAGATGTGCCAAAACATCTAACTTTAGTTCGCTTACTTTATAAACTACTTTTGGCTACAAAGACAGAATAGGAGCATGTTACTTGTAACAAGTCCACTTTTAGATTACATATAATCTCTTACATACTTACCTTTTGCAAATATGTGACTCTTGCACTTTCATGAAAATGTTTTTCATATTTCAAGCAAGACGACATCCATTATTGAACAAGCTCTCATTGGTTCAAAAATAGCCTGATCCTATCACATCTGTTATCTAATAACAGAACAAGGGTAAACGTTCGTGTGAGTGACCTATTTCTCTATCTTACATGCATCTCAATAACATCAAATATTGATAAATAATATTCGCACTCTTGTATTGCAAAATTCAAACTCTATTGAATAATATGTTCTTAAACATATGACCTAGATCCGGTAGATCTAGCATATTCAACATAAACATCTTTCATGTTGAACCCTTTACGTTCTATATTGAAAAATGATACATAATCTTTATATGCTTTAACTTGATATGGAACCTCAATTTCGTAGCAAAAGCTATATTAGATTGACTATCATTTTCCTTTCTAATTACAATTTCAGCATTTGTAGAAGTAATATAAAGATGGTTCATTAGCCTTCTTAATCAATTAGGTTCTAAATAAGAGTTTCACATACACTTTACTTTATAATGGATAGGGCGGCATAAGTTTATTTCTTATTACTTTATAATATGACACTATTGTCAATTAACAAGATAAAACTAAAATATGGACCTTATTTCATCCATGTCTCTAACCCAATTGCCATTTGTGCATCCTTTTAATTGCATATTATTGCAAACCGATACCACAAAAATATCCTACAACGCCTTTAAGGTACTTCAGTATCCTTTTCGCAGTTTATATTATTCTTTTCTTGGATTTAGCTGATATATGCTTATAATGCCAACTGCATTACATATATCAGATTGTACACACATTATAGTGTATATGTGAGGCTTCACAAAGCTCTCACATAAGGAAATTTAATCATTCGTTTATTTTCTCATTTGTGTTATGGGACGCATGCAAGTGTTAGGTCCACTTTGACCTTTATACATCTGGTTATACATATAGGCTTAATATTGCTTATATTGAAAATTGAAGAACATTGTCGGTTTATGTCTCTTAAGACAAGGTTAACAACTTCACAGAATAATCTCTTGGAATCTTAATTCTAAGAGTATAAGCAATTTCACTTAGAACTATCATTTCAAAATTTGATATTGATCAAACTTTGATCTAATTCACACATTCCATGTCATTTCCAGCTATCAGACGTCATTGACATGCAATGACATACTAATAAATCTATTCGATCTTATTATAAAATTGAATATTTCTTGATCTTGCAAGACTATTTGAGATAATAAATTGATCATTTCAACGTACAAACCTTTTGTTTGTGCCTTAGTTACAAATCTACAGGTCTTTCCTTGTAGATTTATTTATCTTCCCACAATAATGAAAAAAAATAGTCTTAACATCCACTTGATGTAGTTCTAGATCTTGACTTGTCATAATAGCATGGATCGTCTAATGGATTGTGTATAGTACTTTTGCAATTAGGTGAACTTAATATCCATTGATATTGTCATCAACCTAATGCTTGAGAGCCCACTTATTCTTCATAGCCTTTCTTCCCTATGACTAATCAACGAGTTCATAAACTCTGTTGGATTTCACGGAAGCCATTATTTTTTTTATAGTTTTAATCCATTATTCTTGTGTGGGAATAGGAGAGTCTCTTTCTCTCATCATCATTTAATGAACTGAATAAATGATGCAAAATAGTCATGCCATCAATACATTAATTGATGATATTCAACTATTTTTCCGTAGTCCAAATTTTGATAAATATCTCATACATTTTTCAAAACTCTATATGCTCCCACTTGAACCATGTTCCATACTCCCACTGAAGTTTGGATTTATTTAGTTCCTAAAAACATAGAAAATTGGTCAAAACCTTGATCTCGATTATTCGTAATGTTTTGAGGTTTTTGAACATATTCATGGACCTCAAAATTTCTCCCACTCGAATGAAGAGATACGTTCATTAATTTTAAGGAAAATGGTATACTAAATAATGGTTCAACTCATCTAACTTTGTGAACTTATTTTCTAATAGACAACAATACTTGATCTGAAATTTGTCACTTTGTGTTTCTCCCATTGTGACATGTCCTTTTGACATGTTATGATACTTTATGAAAAAAATGCACTTTTGCATCTTAAGTGTAGTGACTAATACTTGCTCAACGTATCATGAGTGAAAAAATGTATAACCTCCTTGGTTATGGTTACAAAAATTAGGTTTTTGAAATGTCAACAACTCGAAGTAGTGGAAGTGATAAATTTAGAAGGCACTTGGTTAAAACTTTATGTGGTTGTTAATAGGATATCTCCTCAGTAGGAGATAAATAAATCTGTTACAACCACCATTGATTTAACCACACTGAGAAGAGTCATATTCTTCTCTTAACAACACCGTTGTGTTGAGTGAAAGAAATTGAATACTTATGTTTAATTTCCTTTTCATCGCATAAAGCTTGAATTCAATCATAATAAAATATACCTGACCACGGTCAGTTCTCAAAGCTTTAATTTTAAACTAATTGATTCTCAACAAGGCTCACAAACCTTTTGAAGTAGTACAAAGTTCCAATCCTTATGATATATCAATTAATCAAGACTATACATTATATAATATATAATGAGAGTGATGAAATATAATAGGCCACATACTTTTATTTTCCCTCACTTCCAATCAGACCACTAATGGATTAATTATAAAAGGAAATCATTTGTCTTTTGAATGATATTTACATATTTTCTTATAGATGACAAAAATAAATAATTCAAACTTATTTGAATTTACGATTAAACATTCGTTGACTTATTCGACTCATTCAAATTAAGTCAACACAGTTTAATGTAATATGTCATTAAATTGTATTACTATTTCAATAAGTAGAAACAATTGAAAATATGTCTTTATTATTTCTTTATGGATCAATATCTAAAAGAAAAAATTATTCAATCATTCAAAATATGTCCTAACACAACTTTTAACTGTTATTTTCAAAGTACAAGTTGAATCTTATAATCAACACAATTGTAACAAAAATGAGATTTTTTAAAATCTGGAAAGAAATAGGATATCATGTATAATCATTATACATCTAACTTTATAGACATAACAATACATCAATTCCTGTGATTTCAACTCTCAAGTTGATTTCTACATAGATACTTTTATCTATATATACAGGATTACTTGAAAAAATATAAAGGATCCTCTGTCCTCACTACATGACGATACTTGAGTCAACAATTCACAAATGAATTGTATTTTGTATGATATATTGAAGATACAAATTTACTCACACTTGAGTTAATTAGATATATCTTTGACATTAAATTCACAATCTTAATTAGAATTTAAAATATTTCGCTTTTGAAATATGTATCTATTTCTTTCATTTCAAATGTCGTTAGGCTCATAAGCCACCTCTTTGCCTTTTTTTTATTAATAAAAGCGCTTATGCTTTTATTCATATTTATTGAAATTATTTCCAATAAATACATAAAATGTCTCGTTATTGACGTAATAATCAACATTAAACTCTTACTCTCCAACTTATTTGGGTGGATTTTATTATCAAAATACTAATATTTTGATATAATTTATAAGCATCTTATATGCTTTTATGATATTAGCAAAGAGTAGATAACAGCTTTTTAATTTTCACTTTTGTTAGCCCACATGGACCTTTGTCCAATCTGTGCTAAACGTTTGTTCCCTCATTGAACTTTAGCCATAACTATGGTTCAATATTCTAGAACATATTCTTCTCAACATGAGAATTTAACGCCCTCTTATAGTTGTTCACTTGCAACTTGAGGCCCATTTATTTTATTAATTCAACCACAGTTGATATTAATTATAATTATATTGTATGAACTTATTCTTATAATTTTCGTTTATAAGCACGATTTAATATGAATTTGATAATACACAAATATTTAATATACAACCAATAAATTTGAGCAAAAATTTTTATTAGATTTCAATTCGAAAAAGAAACCTTAAATGCTCTAATCACCCTCTCTTTTCTAATAAAAAAGTTTGCTAATTTATATATATGCATATTAAATATCAATATTCTTATAACTTATTACAAGAATAAAAATTTATCAATACTGTCACTTACAGTATTTTCAATATATTAAGCTCATATAATAAATTGTACAATGATAAATTTAATTAATAAATATTTATTACATAGATTTTGAACTTATTCAAAATTTCTCATATGGTACTTCCTCTTTAAGTACTTGCAATATATTATACATAGATAATAAATTGGCAAAAAATTAATAAATATTCTTGAATATTTATTTTAAATTAAGAACTTGTTCTTAATAATTTAACGAATAGAGATATCAATTATATATTAGTACTTATATCTTAAGTACATTCAAATTTATTGTACTCATATAATAAATTACAAAATTAATAAATATCCTCAAATATTTATTTTCAGGTAAGAACTTATTCTTAACTTTTTAACAGAGAAACTTATTCTCATGTTGTTGTTAACTTGACCAAAATATGTTTATTTCAATTAAGAACTCATACTTAATATCAACATAACACTCATGTTTGTGTTATAAATTGAATTGTTCCATAAAATTTGATTATACACAATTTATCAATAAATATCATTATTAAGTATTATTTATTTCAATCTTAAATAAAATAAATATTGCATAAATTTAACTTTTAAATATGAGCATCCCTAATTTCTGGTCTACAATAAACCATAAGAAAAATCTTATGATTTATTAGGGTGCATACTAATAAGAACCCAACATTATTTGAAAGATTCTAGTAATAATAATATATTCATTTATATTAATAACCAATATTTATAGGAACTTTGGTAGACTAGACAAATCTAGTCCTTTATATTTAATGAATGTCTCAACACTCATGATTATGTCTTCATCACAATAAAAAACAAGATTTTGGTCAAATTAATTTTATTTATGTAAGTCATTTACAAAAAATAAAATTATGCTTTAATACTGTACATATACATATTATAATGATCATAACATATTTTGATCATCCAAAAATTAAACATTATTGACAATACAAAAATATAGAAACATAAATTGCCGGAAATAACGACAACAAATTTCATTAGAGATGCCACACGCATTGCCTTCGGGACTTCTCCCTACAACTGTATTCCGACTTGTTCAGAATTTTCAAGTGTCCCAATCACTCTGATAGAGTCCTCTCTCTTGTCCATTTGGCAATCATAAGAAAAAAAATTTAGCATAAGTTTCACACAAACTTCAAATGCTCTGATTAAACACATTTAATCGTGAAATTAAACCGACTTTTATCAAAATTAGTCCGACAAATTCAAAAATTAAGTCTTGGAACCATTATTTTCATAAAACTAATGTTAATAACTATTTAATAAATTTAGTTCATGGTCAATTAGTAATTAATCCGATAGAACACATGGTATATCAGCTCTGATACCATTGTTGAAAATAATACTTGAATTATATCCAAAAATATACGGGATATCAGGTTACCTCTTATAGCGCAGAATCCACATAAGGAACACGGCGGAAGAACTTAAACCGGTACCCCGTATTACTGATCGACGATTTCCTATACGATTAGGAAGGATAAAAGTACAAGCCACAAACTAAAGCGATCAAAGATAGGTATTCGAGTGTTTGGGATGTGCACAAGGTAAGAGGGATACTCAGAATGATATTGCAATTGAAAAGCTTATCTTCAATTGCAGAGTACTCTTATCTGCTTATATAGCCATGTATTCATGTCCTTTTTTAATACTCATATGGCCATATATATACACATAAATGTATATTCAGTAGACATGATAAGGCCAATAATTATGGTATGACCATAGCTTCAACATCCTCCACGTGAAATGTTTATTTCACGCATATAATAAATGACATGTTTCCCTGTTAGCCCTTCAACCTTATATTCGAGTCAACATGTACTTATACATATTGTCTATTGTAACTACATCGGTACTAATACGAATGTAACGGGTCTAAAACTAACACCGAATAAATGACACATGTACTGGTACGGGCGGAATGGGTCTAAAATCCAACAATTGCAATCCTATTTAAGGCCCTGTTCTTTTCAACTTATTTTCTATTCAGTTCAGTTCAGTACCAATCAGTTTAGTTCAGTACCATTCAGTTCAGTTCAGTTCAGTTTCAGTATTCAGTATTCAGTATTCAAAATTCAATATTAAGTTTCAGTTTATATGTTATATCAATATTATTAATGTATATTATTATTCATAAATATTAAAAAGCAATAAATATTAATGATAATATCATTTCAATTTCAATTTTAGTTCATTTTTATTTATACATTATATAAATATTATTAATTAATATCTGTAATCACAAATAACAATAAAGAAAAAGAAACCAATAATAATATTTTTTAAATTATTAATTATTATTTCTACCATAAATAATTTTGTAGGAAAATAAATAAATAAAAGTAATAATATTTTATAAATATTGACAATAATTAAAATAATAAGGTAATATTCATAACAATAATTACAATAAATAATAATAATAATTTATAATGGTATATTTAATTATTATTATTATATGTAACAATTAATAAATTTTATTAGAATGTATAGTATTATTTAAAGTGTTATTAATTATTATGTATTTTAATATTTTTAAAATATTATTTATATTATTAATTATAATTCAGTTTCAGTATTGTTCAGTTTCAGTATTTTTAATTTCAGTATTTTTCAGTTTTAGTATTTTCAGTTTCAGTACAGTACAGTTCAGTACCAATCAGTTCAGTTCAGTACACCTACTTATCAGTTGAAAAGAACAGGGCCTAAGAATTAATGTGACTATTTTTTCCTCATCAAATATTTGACAGGGAATCACAAGATAATTGCATAAAAGTATAAATTATAATCCTATTTACAAAAAAAATTTAAATTTTAAAACAGTACGAACTCCTTCTCATGGATAATAATGAAATTTTTTAGCTTTAATATTATATATATATATATATATATATATATATATATATATATATATATATATTATACAAAATAAACTTATCATTGATATACTTATTACAAAGGACCTATCTGTGCATCGCACGGGTATTAGACTAGTCTATATGTATATAAATTAGCTAACAATAATTTATTTTTATCTATTCATAATGAAATTAAAATATGGAAAAATTTCAACATATACAAATTGCAAAAACATTTATTATTAATTCACAAGTAAATAAATTAGGGGTGAAGTGTAAATAATATTTTCAGAGACTGTTGAAAGCTAATTTTTTTCCAATTAAAAGCAATCATAAGAAAAAGATACAAAATTTATTTCACAAAAATAAAACGACATAATAATCAACCATAAAATATATAGTAATTATTCAAAAAAAATCTATAGTAAATGATAATTAAATACTACCCCCCTCTTCTTTTAAAATAGATATTCTAGTTTAAAATTAGTTTGCTAAAATATTTATCATTTACATTTTTCTATATATTTTTTTCATTATTCTTTCAATTCTACCCATATATTATTAATTGCATTTGGTTGAAAAATTAAACTACGAGAGTAAACTAGTATTTTCATACTCTTAATTAATTAATTTATTAAAAAGCGTGGAACTTGTAGGAACACGAGTAAAAAAATATAGAGTGATATTGTTTAAGGAAAAATAAAATAAATATATGAGAGAATAAAATTTTATTCATTACAAAATGTCACTGTTATCTTTACTATAGACCTGTTCAAGCCACCCGCAGCCCATTTGACCCGCCAAGCCCGATTACCATGGGTTGGGCTTGGACACATAAATTTTCATATTGATCTGGCTCGACCCAAGCCCGTAAAAGCCCAAAAATGCATTGGGTTGGGCTTGGACGTTATCTCAAAGTTTAAGCCCAACCTGGCTCGCCCACTTATATATAATATATTATATAAATATAACAAATTCTTAAGAAGTTTTCGAAAATGACCTCAGATAAGTAGACCTTATATACAAAAAAAATCTATTCAAATGATTGGAACCAGTTGGAACCAAGACTGGTGGTTGTGAGTTTACTTTGATAATCTTTTCTCTGTTACTATAATCTTATTAGTTCTTTTCCTTTTTGTTGAATGTTATGAACAAATGAGGTTAGCAGAAGTGGAACAGCGCATATAATTCTTGTCAAGAACCACTCTTATCCAAAATCTTTCTTCTATAGTTTGTAGTTGTTTGAGTATAAACTCTAGTTATATGGAAATGATATTATTTTAGGTCATATGTTAAATTCACACTTTGTATTAATTTATAATAATGTAATAATATTACAGTAGTTTAAAGTTGTATGCTATATAGTAATTCAATTGTGTTCATCTTATGGTTTGATTTTTATATTTATAGAATCAATATTTGAAATATTTGAAATATAATATTTATATAGTTGGCGGGTCGGGTCGGGTCGGGCTTGGGATTAACGTTTGAAAGTCAAGCCCGGCCCAGCCCAAGCCCGAATACTATTTTTATGGGCTGGGCTTGGGCTAGGCATTTTTTTGCGTGGCCCGACCAAGGTCGGCTCAGCCTAAACCCAGCCCAGCCCGCCCATTGAACATGTCCACTTTACTAGCAGAGGTCCAATAAGACCTATTCATGGGCCCGGGTATCCGCCCAGCCCAGCCCGGCCCGAGCCCGCTCCAATGGATCGGGCTTGGGCTCTCATTTTTCCTTAAAGCCCGGTCCGAGCCCGAGCCCGTTAAAGCCCGATATTTTATAGGCCTGAGCTTAATTTTTTTGTAAATACCCAAGCCCGGTCCGAGCCGGCTCGATGAATAATTATTATATTTATTAAATATTTATATAGTATGTTTTATAATTGTTTTGGATTTTTATATTTTAATCTATTAAATTTTTCCAATAATGTTATCTATTTATTAAATTATTCAAGTAGAGAATGTAATTATATGTAAGATTTGAACATATTTGTATAAAGTTTTATCTTTTTTTTACTATTTTAGTATACCAAAAAAATTAAAGAAACTTATTTATGGGCTTTGGGCCGGACTTAGAAATGACATCTAAAGCCCGGCCCGAACTCAAATTTTTAAAGTGTGGGCCAAACCGGACTTAGATTGATATATTTAGTCAACAAAAGCCCGATTATGCCCAAAACCTGGCCCAGCCCGCCTGACAAACAGGTCGTCCAAAATGAGTTCCGTTCAGTTACATAAGCACAGTGTTTTGACCGACCCGTCTTCACAAGAGCATCTTTAGTAGATAGTGGATTCCATGATTATGTTACATGTGAAATAGAAGTTTACATTGATGATACGTCAATTATTTTAGAAATAGATAATGTCTACATAAAAAGAATTATACTAGATTATCTATTTAATATAGAATTGTGTAATTAAATAATAAAAAATACTTAATTACAAGTTTGCTTCAATGTTAAAGATTAAAATATTAATTAATTTAATGAGTCGGTAGTCCATTTGATTGTCTACATGTAGACGATCAAGTAAATAATGTCCACCATTTATTGTGCCATATCATATAGGAAAGAGAAAATAGACAAGCTAGTGTAGTATAATTTTTTGATCAATTGTCTATTCTTACCTATGTGGCAAGACTATGGTTGGAATGAACTATCTACTAGTAGGGGAAATTTTACAATGGACCGGGTCCATTGTAAAGTTTCCCCTACTAGTAGATAGTCTATTCCAAAAAAAGTCTTGATACATAAGCAAGAATAGACAATGAACTAAAAAATGGCTCTACACTAGCACTTCTATTTTCTCTTTCCTATATGATGTGGCACAATAAATGCTAGATATTGTTTATTTAATCTTCTACATGTAGACAATCAAATAGAAGGTCAACTCGTCAAATTATAATATTTTAATGTTAAACATTCAAACACTCTAATTTAATTTAAAATTAGTTCCTTTTTTTAATTATTTTATTATACAAAACTAAAAGAAATAAACAATCTAGTGTAGCTATCTTTCTAAAAGATATTGTCTATTTTCAAAATCATTGACATGTCATCAATGTGATTTTCTATTCCACATGCCACATAATCTTAGAATCCACTATCTACTAAGGATGCTGTTGTAATTCATGGAATATGAACATAAAGAAATAAAATGAAAATAGGCATTGAAAGTATGTGAAAGGATATGTTTAATTTTCAGCAATATAGCTCTTTTATAGAGCTAAAATATAACATCAATGATATGAAA
Source organism: Euphorbia pulcherrima (assembly GCA_947683365.1). Classification (NCBI taxonomy): domain Eukaryota; kingdom Viridiplantae; phylum Streptophyta; class Magnoliopsida; order Malpighiales; family Euphorbiaceae; genus Euphorbia; species Euphorbia pulcherrima. The sequence goes on from CANTUS010000016.1 coordinate 16,873,678, forward strand.
ACCTCCTAAAAATCTCCTAACTTATTCCTAATATCAAGCATAAAATAACAATAAAGACTAAGTCATTTTTTACTCATTATTTCCTATATGGCAATTTCAAAATAATCCAACAAACTCCTTCTTGTTTTGAAATTTGCATAGCAAGACATCAAAACAATTCATCCTCTTGATGTTGTACAACTACTGATTTTGCTTCATGTTGTGTTTTGCAAATCTTCTCTATATGGCCAATTTGACCACATTTTCTCCATTTGATATCAGGTATCCACCAACATCTTTTCTGAGAGTGATTTGTTTTCTTGCAATGTGGACATGGTGGATATAAATCAACATTACTGTCATTCTTCTTATATTTGTCTCCTCCTGGAAATTTTGTCTTTGTCAAAAGAGTATCTTCAATGGTTCCTTCTTCTCTCATTGTTCTTCTATGTTCCAAAGCCTGCAAAGCATTGACCAATTCTGCCAATGATATACTTGACAGATCCTTAGACTCCTCCAAAGAAGAAATTTTTTATTCATATTTCTCAGGTAGTGTAACAAGAATTTTTTCAACAATTCTTTCATCAGAAAAATCATTATCTAGCAGCCGCACTTTGTTGACAATGCCCAATATTTTATCGAAATAATCGTTAATTGTTTCCGATTCTTTCATTTTCACCATTTCAAATTCTCTAATCAGATTGAGAATTTGCATGCTCTTGGTTCTTTCATTGCCTTGATATTCTTTCTTTAGATAATCTTATATGGCTTTGGCAGAATTCAAGTTGTAACGAACTGAAATTTCTAGACTAAATAATATTTATTATGGGGAATAAGAGTTACTAGATATATTAGTATTTTATGTTATTAAATAAGAAAAGAGAGTTAAATGATTTCAAAAGGATGTGGTTGTCATTTATTTAATTAATCAAGGGTACTTGTGTAATATGGATAATACAAACAAAGAATTGAAATATGATATAAGAGAATGTAGGTATTTAATGATTTGATAAAAGATATAATATTAATACTGTAATAAAGATATTTTTTTTAGTCATATGTGATTCTACAGACTTCCAATTCCAATGCTCTACTTTCGTTACCTTCTTCAAATCCTCTCCTTATCACACTTTTTCGTATAAGTCTTCATATCCTTGAAATCCTCATTTTTCTTCAATTCAATGTCGATTCCTTACTAGAAATTATAGTTTAAGCCTTTTATGCTTATCAATTCGGTCTATTAAGTCAGGAAAAGATGGATTTCAAGAGTTTGGGTTCTTGGTGAATGGTGTCTCGAATTTGAGAAGGTGATAATCAAAGGATTGAAAAGGGACAAAGGGATAGGAGAAAGCAAGTGAAAGGAGTTAGAGGTCTGTGTACTAGTATTTTATTTCTATATGTTTTTGCTGAAAATTTCAGATTTGCACATAGTTACTTGATTGTGGAATTTCTTTTGTTTTATATGTTGGATTTAAAAAAATTCTTGATTCTGTGGATTTTTAAGAGATACATGAAGATAATTCTAGATTGAAGTTTTGTCAAATTTATTTATTTACTATTTGAGTCAGAGAAATCATTTTCTGCAAATTTCTGGACTGTACATAGTTGATTGTTTTGAGCATAACTTGAGCTATATAAACTGGTTTTGCGTGGTTCTTGAGGCTTTGGAAAAACAAGAAACATGCCTATTTATGATTAGAACAACTTTTTGTCAAATTCCTCTGCTTTCTAGTCCATTTTTGTAGTTGAAGATGAGTCACAAACCTGTTTCTGTTTCTAGAAGTGAATTGGTCGATTTTGATGTATCTACTTGAATATATTTACTTGAATATATTTTTGTGTTTTGTGCTTGAAATTTCGAGATTTGTGGTTCTTTGTGAAGTTTAGGTATATGACAATATGTTTGTAGAATTTAATTAAGCTCTTGTTATTAATTAATTCTAATTTGACTTTGAGATTATTGATATTGTTATTAATTGTGAAGCTTTGGCTTTGGGCTTGTCCAATGAATGAAAATATATTATTATTGAAGCTTCGGCTTCGGGCTTGATGATTATTTTGTTATTGAAGCTTCGGCTTCGGGCTTTGCATGATATATTGTTATTGAAGCTTTGGCTTCGGGCTTGACCGATATATTGATATTGAAGTTTCGGCTTTGGGCTTGACCGCCCCCGTATCCATTTTTCCGTTATTCATGACTTGGTTTACTTTGGGAAACATTTGATTGTTGAGTTTAAGATATTTGAATATATTTCGATTATTGTTTGATGAAGTTTCATTGAACAAGTTTTATGCTTTAATTTATATAAAGTTGTTAGTTCGATTTTGGTATTTGAATGTATATTAAATTTTATCTAATATAATTCTAAGTGTTATATATATTTGAAATTTATTTTATGAAATAAAATTTGTATACACGACTAAGCAAATTGTATAGTGTGTAGTTTATTCTTCTACACGTAGGTTTTTTAAGCACCGTAGATAGTCAGACCAAAGTGGAGTAGTTCAGTATAGAAGTGCACGCTAAGAGATAGTATTTTTGAAGTGGCATATGCTTTGATGTTATTTTGAGGTTTGTACATAGTGGCATGTACTAGGTAGCATGGATAATGTGAAATGTATTTTGGAGATATTAGTATATGCTTTGTAGTTTGTAAATAGTATAACAATACTTACGTAATTTAATGTTTTGAGGAATTATATATACTTGATGAATTGTTTTTCTAAGTTATTATATTTTATACGAAAATAATGAGCAGGATTTGAATAATAGAGGATTATTTATTATTGTAGCATTTCCTTAAATTCTAAATAAGGGGGTGTTATATTTAATGGTATTAGAGCTAGGTTTAGGCGGTTCTAGGACTAGGATGTACATGTCATTAAGGATGTAAAGATGATGTATTATTTGTTGATCCACTTTGATCCAATTTTAAGAAATAGGTTGTGATTACTAATCCAAGGGAAAATAAGGAAGAAGATTGCCAAAGTACTAAGCATATAGGTAGTATAATAGGAAAATGTATGTAATTCGAAGATCTAAAACTCTAGAGTTTACTGAAGTTATTATTAGAAAAATTCTCATTCTTTTACAATAATGTTTATGCTTTGATAGATCCTGGTTCGTTTCATTCATTCATATATATATATATATATATATATATATATATATATATATATATATATGTGTGTGTGTGTGTGTGTGTGTTTTGCATTAACACTATAGAAGGGTTACATGTAGAAGAATTAGGCAAAAATCTTATGCTAATTTGAAGAGAAAAGATATTACTGATGAAGGGAGAGAAAAAGTATTTCTTAAAGTGTCACCTTGGAAGGTAATTTTGCTATTTGGCAAGAAAGGCAAGAATGGTCCAAGATTCATTGGCCCGTAGGAGGTTATAGAGAAAGTTGGACCGGTAGCTTATCGGTTGGCATTACCCCCAATACTTGACAAAATACATAATGTGTTCCACGTGTCGATGTTAAGAAGATAGAGGTCGGACACATCCGATGTTTTAAAGCTAGAGATCATAGAAATTGAACCTGACGTGACGTATGAAAAGGAATTGTTACGAATTTTTGCAAGAGAAGTTAAATAGTTAAGAAATAAGTATATTCCATTAGTAAGGGTGCTATGGAAGAATCACAAGGTTAAAGAAGATACATAGGAGTCAAAGGAAACAATTAGAACTCAATATCCGCAACTGTATTCAGGAAATTTTTGGAACAAAAATTCTTAAGAGGGGAAGAATTGAAACAAATTGAAATTTCTAGACTAAATAATATTTATTATGGGGAATAAGGGTTACTAAATATATTAGTATTTTATGTTATTAAATAAGAAAAGAGAGTTAAATGATTTCAAAAGGATGTGATTGTCATTTATTTAATTAATCAAGGGTACATGGGTAATATGGATAATACAAACAAAGAATTGAAATATGGTATAAGAGAATATGGGTATTTAATGATTTGATAAAAGATATAATATTAATATTTTAATAAAGATATATATTTTTTAGTCATATGTGATTCTAGAGACTTTCAATTCCAGTACTCTACTTTCGCTACCTTCTTCAACTCCTCTTCTTATCACACTTTTTCATATAAGTCTTCATATCCTTGAAATCCTTATTTTTCTTCAATTCAATGTCAATTCCTTACTAGAAATTATAGTTTAAGCCTTTTATGCTCATCAATTCAGTCTATTAAGTCAAGAAAAGATGGGTTTTAAGAGTTAGGGTTCCTGATAAATAGTGTCCTGAATTTGAGAAGGTGATAATCAAAGGATTGAAAAGGGACAAAGGGATAGGAGAAAGCAAGTGAAAGGAGTTAGAGGTTTGTGTACTAGTATTTTATTTCTATATGTTTTACTGAAAATTTCAGATTAACACATAGTTACTTGATTATGGAATTTCTTTTGATTTATATGTTGGATTTAAAAAAATTCTTGATTCTATGGATTCTTAAGAGATACGTGAAGATAATTCTAGATTGAAGTTTTGTCAAATTTGTTTATTTACTATGTTGAATTTTCAGTTGAAGTTGAGTCAGAAAAATTATTTTCTGCAAATTTCCGGACTGTACATAGTTGATTGTTTTGAGCATAACTTGAGCTATATAAACCAGTTTTGTGTGGTTCTTGAGGCGTTGGAAAAACAAGAAACAGGGCTATTTATAATTAGAACAACTTTTCATCAAATTCCTCTGTTTTCTAGTCCGTTTTTGTAGTTGAAGATGAGTTTCAAACCTGTTTCTGTTTCTTGAAGTGAATTGGTCGATTTTGATGTATCTACTTGAATATATTTTTGTGTTTTGTGCTTGAAATTTCGAGATTTGTGGTTCTTTGTGAAGTTTAGGTACATGATAATATGTTTGTAGAATTTAATTGAGCTCTTGGGATGCTATTAATTAATTCGAATTTGACTTTGAGATTATTAATAATGTTATGGATTGTGAAGCTTCGGTTTTGGGCTTGTCCAATGAATGAAAATATAATGTTATTGAAGCTTCGGCTTCGAGCTTGATCGATATATTGTTATTAAAGCTTCAGCTTCGGGCTTGACCGATATATTGATATTGAAGTTTCGGCTTTGGGCTTGACCGCCCATGTATCAATTTTTCCGTTATTCATGACTTGGTTTACTTTGGGAAACATTTGATTATTGAATTTAAGATATTTGAATATATTTCGATTGTTGTTTGATGAAGTTTCATTGAACAAATTTTACGCTTTAATTTATAAAGTTGTTAGTTCGATTATGATATTAGAATATATATTAAATTTTATGTGATATAATTCTAAATGTTATATATATTTGAAATTTATTTTATGAAATAAAATTTATATACACCACTAATTTAATTATTTAGTGTCTAGTTTATTTTTTTACGCATAAGTTTTTGAAGCACTGTAGATAGTCAGATCAAAGTGGAGTAGTTCAGTATAAAAGTGCTAGCTAAGAGATAGTATTTTTGAAGTGGTATATGCTTTGATGTTATTTTGAGGTTTGTACATAGTGGCATGTAATAGGTAGCATGGATAATGTGAAATGTATTTTGGAGATATTAGTATATGCTTTGTAGTTTGTAAATAGTATAACAATATTTACGTAATTTAATGTTTAGAGGAATTATATATACTTGATGATTAGTTTTTCTAAGTTATTATATTTTATATGAAAATAATGAGCAGGATTTGGATAACAATGGATTATTTATTATTGTATCATTTCCTTAAATTTTAATTAGGGGGTGTTACACAAGTTCATGATTCTTGTAAAAATAGTACCTATAACAGCCGAGAAAAGCCAAGCTATGGCTTTTGGTTTTTTTGTCTTTTTCTTTTTGTGGTTCTTTATATGCGCTACAGTCGGATTCACAGACAATGGTGCAACGTCGTAATCTTCTTCTACAGCCTCCGAAAGATTCATTGCCTCAAGATAGACCTTCATTCGAACAGTTCAAGCTTGAAAATTTTGGCCATCGAAAATTGGTGGAACGACATGATGATCGAAAGCTGAATGTGAATCGCTCTCCATTATTGTAAATCTGATAGTATTTCTAGTGGTTGTAAATTAAGTTTGTAAATCGGATTGTATTTCTTTTAATTATAAATCAAGTGTTTATAGATGATAAAAGCTCAAAATACCTAATTGTAATTCATGGAATATAAACATAATTAAATAAAATGAAAATAGGTGTGGGAAAGAATATGTTTAAGTTTCAGTAATATATGAAAAGCTTCTAAAAATGTCGTAACTTATTCCCAATATCAAGTATAAATACTCTCTAAATTATCACACATTCACACTCAGTAGCCTCCACCAATCAAGCAAGATATCCAGATTCAAACCCCTTTCCTTTACCAAAACCCTCTTCACCCCATTTTCTCCATTCTTTCCAATTCCAATTTCTCCATATTTCATCACCAAAACAATCAACACCTCAATGGTTCACAGACAACCAACTTCGAGATTCGTCTTTTTAATCTTCACTCTCTTTCTCATACTCTCTTTCACAGCATTTCTCACTGCCGCTGAAGATTCCCCAACTGAACCCGACAATGACGATGAATTCCAAAAATTAATAGCAATTGATGAACAAGTAGACGAAGAAGACGAGCAGCAGCTGGGAGAACAGCAGAAGGAGGCTGAGGTTTTATCAAAGGCGCAGAGGTTAGTTGTCGAGTTAAATTCTGAAAATGCTGAAATTACTGTCAAGGTATGTATGCTCTTTTATTCATTTATCTCTGTTTTATTCTTGAGCTGTCATAGTGGTGTTGATATTTTATTATGAGGATTTGGATTATCTAGAGTTTGAATTCTGTACAGTTGTATATTTTTGTAGGTCTAGCAATTCATTCAGTTTGAATGGTTGAGATTTGACTGCGGACACCACAAACCACTGAAACTAAATTTCAACCATTAAAACTGGATGGATGATGAACTATGTAGCATGGAAACGGAAACCGGGAAACGCCATTTCTAAAAGTTGTAGGTTTGAAAACTGTGGGGAAACGAGCAGGGGCACGGAAAAGGAAATGCCGAAACAACATATAACTGGAGTTTCCGTGCTTCATAGATGATGAAATGTACAATTTTACAATTTTTTAACTTTAGAGAGTCCAAACCTTATTACAAGGGTTAGATTTGCAATGATTTGTTTTAGTTTAGAGGGTCTTGAGTTTGCCTAGCTGTTGTGGGACAAAAGTAAATTTTATCTTTAGTTTGAATCAATTTCTTACCATACAGTTTGACTATTTTGCTGTATCCACGAACTCTTATGGTTCAATTGCTAATCATGTGATGCTAATGACAAGATTAGATTATAGATAACTGAAGATTCAAGCATTTAATATGTTTAAGCTTCTTTTGGACTCTTGAGAAGCTATTGAGCTAGTTCTTGAGGCAGTTTAATACTATGAGGTGCAATAGCTAGTTCTTGAGGCAGTTTAATACTATGAGGTGCATTCAGCATTTTAAACATTCAAGGGTTATTCGTAAAGGGATTATTTGTAACCGGTTGAAAGTTTAAGGGGCAAATGGGCGTTTAGAGACAAGTTCATATGGGTGATGATGTATTAGGCGTATTAAAAATGAGCATTTTTCAATATTGAATTCTAATTGAATACCCTCATTTTCAGAGCTTGTCAATAAGTAACGTCTGTGTGGGAGAAGGCTCAGACTTCTCGGGCGTCCCGACAAAATTTCTGACGATAAATGGCACATTAAGGATGAGCATATACAACCCTGCAACGATCTTCGGAATCCATGTTAGCTCCTCACCAATCAATCTTGTCTACTCAAAAATCGAGGTTGCAACTGGTCAGGTAATGTGATAAAAGATTATAAACTATCTAAGCTTCAAATGTTGCATAAATTGACCGATTTCGATCTGCTGTTATAGCTCAAGAAGTACTACCAACCAAGAAAGAGCCGGCGAACAGTATCAGTAACATTGGAAGGAGATAAAGTTCCTCTATATGGAGCAGGTTCGAGATTAGTAGTTTCACAAACGGGGGTTCGAATTCCATCAATGCTTAAATTTGAGGTCAAGTGGAGAGGTAATGTAGTGGGGAAATTGGTGAGGACAAAGCATAAAAAGCAGATAAGTTGCCCTGTTGTTATTGATTCTACTAGCACTAAGCCAATCAAGTTCAAGAAGGGTATTTGCACTTATGATTGATTGAATTTACTGGAAAATACAGTTTGTTTAATATTTGCTTCTGTTTTTGTGTTTGATTTGTGGGAATAATGTTCTTGTTTGTGCATATTATATGTTCTGTGAGAGATTTCACATTTTTAAATGTATATTTTCGGAATTTGTGTTGTATCAATGAATATTAACTTATAAACATTGACTTGATACTAAAGAAGTACTCCCTCCATATTTTTTTACTTGTCTTCCTATAAGTTTCACGCTTCTTAATAAATTCATTTATTAAGGATATGAAAAATACTAATTTACCCTTCTATCTCAAATTAATTAATTAATTTTTTAAAAAAAGTGCAATTAATATAAAGGATATAGTTGAAAGAATAATGAAAAAGTATCTTAAAAAGTGTAAATGATAATTATTTTAATAATATAATTTTAAGCTATAATGTCTATTTTAAAAAGATAGAGGGAGTAATTAACTTAATAAAGAGGATACTTTTGTAATTCTTTTTGAAATCTCTTTCTTAGACCAAATGAATAGGCTTGCTTTGAGCTATATAATTGTGGGGCTTTTTATGAAAATACCATCGTACAAGTTTTGAATTTATGTATTTACCCTCATGAAAAATGTATAGAAAAAAGTACATAATTGTATTAAAGTTTATCAATAATTTTAATTAAAAGTTTGGTCAATAATACAAGTGTTTAATTCTACAAGCATCAACAACATAAATACGTTCTACCCAGCCTCACAATATAAATACGTTCCTCTCCAAAACAACACATGCACAAGACATGTTTTTTTTTATTTTCGTTTCTTATTTTGCATTTATCTCTCAAACCGTTTATTTTTTTGACACGCCGCTGTAGACTTTTTTGTTCGTCTCAATTTTATCTTCGAAACGTCATTCATTAATATATACTATTTTTGACTTTTTCCCAAGTTTTTCGAAATATGGTATAAATCTGGTATTTTGCTGGTATTATTATGATATGAAGTGGTTTTTGTTTGATTTCTTCATAAAATATAAGCTTATGGGTTATTTTCATCACACCTAGTATTTTGCTAGTATAAATCTGGTATAAAGTGGTTTTTCCATTTGATTTCTTCATAAAATGCAAGTTTAGGGGTTATTTTCATCACACCTAATATTTTGCTCGTATAAATCTGTTATGGAGTGATTTTTGTTTCATTTCTTCATAAAATGCAAGTTTAAGGGTTATTTTCATCACACCTAGTATTTTGCTGGTATAAATCTGGTATGAAGTGATTTTATTTGATTTCTTCATAAAATGCAAGTTTATGGGTTATTTTCATCACACCTAGTATTTTACTAGTATAAATATGGTATGAAGTGATTTTTGTTTGATTTTTTCATAAAATGCAAGTTCATGGGTTATTTTTATCACACATAATATTTTGCTCGTATAAATCTAGCATAAATCTGGTATGAAGTGATTTTTGTTTGATTTCTTCATAAAATGCTAGTTTATGGGTTATTTTCATTTTTGCTGGTATTAATCTGGTATAAAGTGGTTTTTGTTTGATTTCTTCATAATATGCAAGTTTATGGGTTATTTTTATCACACCTACTATTTTGCTGGTATAAATCTGGGATGAAGTGGTTTTTGTTTGATTTCTTCATGAAATACAAGTTTATGGGTTATTTTCATCACACCTAGTATTTTAATGATATTTTGCTGGTTTTTGTTTGATTTCATCATGAAATGCAAGTTTATGGGTTATTTTCATCACACTTAGTATTTTGCTGGTATAAATCTGATATGAAGTGGTTTTTATTTGATTTCTTCATAAAATACAAGTTTATGGGTTATTTTTATCACACCTAGTGTTTTGCTGGTATAAATCTGATATGAAGTGATTTTTGTTTGATTCCTTCATAAAATGCAAGTTTATGGGTTATTTTCATCACACCTAGTATTTTGCTGGTATAAATCTGGTATGAAGTGGTTTTTGTTTGATTTCTTCATAAAATGCAAGTTTATAGGTTATTTTCATCACACCTGGTATTTTACAAGTATAAATCTGGTATGAAGTGGTTTTTGTTTAATTTCTTCATAAAATGCAAGTTTATGGGTTATTCCAATCACACATAGTATTTTGCTGGTATAATCTGATATAATGCTGGGTTTTTCACACCTTGTATAATGCTGGTAAAAATGCCGGTATGATGCTGGTTTTTCACACCTTATAAAATGCTGATATATTGCTGGTAAAATGCTGGTATAATGCTGGTTTTTCACACCTTGTATAATACTGGTATAATGCTAGTTTTTCACACCTTGTATAATGTTGGTAAAATGCTGATTTTTCAGAGCTGGTAAAATACTAGTAAAATACTGGTATAAAATAAAAGTTTAAAAAAGTATATCATCATGGATCTAGTTTCGAAGATAAAAATGAGACGAACAAAAAACTACAGAGTGGCATATCGAAAAAATCAACGGTTTACGAGATAAATGCAAAATAAAGTAAAAAAATAAAAAAAGGGAAGGAATCACATATATAGGAAGGAACGTACATAATGAAAAGAGAAAATGTAAAAGCTGACCAAACAGTTATTTATAAAAGTAGAAAATAAAGAGGTAAATATTTTACCTAACCCCAACATTTAGTACAATTTTCCAAATGTATATTTTGACATAACCCAATTAAGTTTTCAAATTCATGATATATCTTACTATCGATATATCTTTTTCAGAATGTATATTTTTTACGACATACCTTTTTTGCAAAAGGTATATTTTTTCCGACATACATTTTCTTATTAAATATACGAATTTTCAGAACTTATATTTTTACCAATTTACATTTTTCTATTCGAACAAAAGAGAGAAAATACGACGGAGAGATTTGTTTAAATCGAGAAAGATTAAAACCACTAAAGGAGATAGAACCGAACAAAAAGTACGAAATTTCACTCAAAGCTTATTTAATTTGTCACATTAAAAGTGTCTTATTCAAATGGAATAAGGAATTAAAAGCGAGATATAATCCAATTGATGCGGTGTCAAAAATGAAAGAGGAGGCAGTGATGTGGAGAGTGACAAGGAAGAGGAGAGACATATTCAGATTGAAGAGGATGAGATTGTGGAATAGAAGAGAAGAAAGAATAGTAAGGACTAGAGTTAGGGGTATGAAATAGATTTAATTCTTAGAAAGGGATATGACATATATAAGATTTTTTATGGGGGTATTTAATGAATTTGAATCCTACATGGGGTAAAAGCAACAATTATCCTTAAGTTTAAAATATGAATAAAATGTTTGTATGTTTCATGTTTATAAATGTTTCCAAAATGTATCATGATTGAACAAGGTTTTAAAAAGTGTTAGGCGTTAGTCGGATGGTCGGGGCTTCGAACGCTTAGGCGGGGTCTAGGCGGGGTCTAGGCGGATTTATAAATTTTTTATTTTATATAATTATTAATAGATAAAAGTATAAATTCAATTAAAAAATTAATTATAATACAATAATATTTTATAAAAAAATATATTTTATCATATGAAAACATAAGTCTTAGTTAAGTTTTACATAAAAATACATTAACATTAAAATCAATTTCTTAAAACAAATATCTTTACTAATTTTTGCGGTTTATAGCGTACTATTTCTCGGTTTGAGATTCAAAATGAAAATTGTATGTTGAGAATATTTTGTTGTACATTAGTTTTACCAACCGTGCTATATTTTTTGAATTGAAAAAATTGAACTATAATTATTATATGTATCAGTATCTTAGAAATTGGGAAAAAAAGGACTAAGCGGTACCTAGGCGATAATATGTCGGTCTAGCGCCTGATAGCGTCCAAGAAATGAAAAGTCGGACGACGAGCCTTAAAATAGCGCATAGACAGGGCCTAGACAGAGCTAAACGGAGAGTTTTAAAACATGAAGTTTTATTTTTTGAAAAAAAAAACGTGTTAATTATTGACATCATTTTTGTCCCAAAATGTGCCCCAACATATTGTGATATTTCTTAAATGAAAAATAAAACAAGTAGTCTTGAATCGTTAAATTTAATTAATTACTCCTACTTTGTGCCTGCTTTTACGCAAGAATTGGCAAATTCATGACATGAATCCGTTGTCCCAAAATTAGTCATTTAGAAGGTTTTTTTAGGATAACAATTTAGGTGAAAGTTAAAGTAATTTGTGTCATACTAATACCTATACCCAGACTTGTTTAATGGGTGAATTGGGTCGGCCTCAGATCGGGTTTAGTTTGACCGACAATAATATTACTCGACTCAAACCCAATTCAGCCCACTTAAATTCTATGTGCGAGCCGGGTTGAGTCGGGTCTTGATTTAGAATTCTATTCTCAAATCCAACCCAAGCCCTCCATCAATAATTATATATACACATTATTTAAAAATAAATCATTTAAATATTTGTTAATATTTTTTTTTATGAAAACCTGGAATGTATAGCTCGATAAAAACCATCTGTGCATACAACCTATGAGCCCAGAAATGGCTCAAACAAAAGCATATGTTTTAATAATTAATAATATATAAATATATATTTTTTAATTAATAATATATATATGGACCGGGTCGGGTCCGGCAGGGTCGGGCTTGGATTTTTATATAAAAATTAAGCCCAACCCATTATATGTTTGGGCTTTGGCGGACCTGGATCATGTCGAGCTTATATCAATATATATTTGTCCAAGCCCGACCCACGGATGTCGGGCCTGGGCGGATCAGTTGGGTCGCGGGTTGGTTAAACAGGTTACACCCAAAATCGACACAAGTGGATAGATAGAGAATACCTATGGGCGCCAGTAAATTCTCTCTAAGGAACTTGGTTAAATATTCTCATGATTTCGAAAGAAGGGGTTCCTCCATATAAAGGGGGTCCGAGAAAATCTTTTTACGCCTCCGTTACATTTTGGGAGGCCTATGCTTCATAAAAATTGTTTATGTAAGACGATTTTGTGGTCTTTAGACCGTGACACAAGGTTACAATTCCAACTCTTCCATAATGATATTTCACTTATAAGTTGGATCCTTCGGAAGAAGCCTTCTTCACCTTCCACCAAAGCTGCGCTGCTAATCTCATGGAACAATCATAGTCTTTCTTTACATGTCCATCAAACTAGTTCTCTAATTTCTCTAATTGTTAAGAAAATTGAGCTCAAATCCTAACCTCACTTGGACCTCAATTTTTGATTTTTCAGCCCTTTTTTTTTATCTATTTGTAATTGTAAGTAATTCTTCATGAAATAAAATAACTTAATTAAATAAATATTAGGAAATTTATTATAATAAGACACTTTTTTTTTAATTAATTATAGATTTATTAAAAATTCTACAAGATTATTATACTTGTTAAATGTATCTTAACTTTCTCCTTTTTGTAATTCTATTTACACAATTCAATGTTGCTTTTTTTTCCTTATTTTTCATTTATCACTCAAACCGTTTATTTTTTCGATATGCCGCTTTAGAGTTTTTTATTCATCTTATTTTTATCTTTGAAATGAAATCCATTGTGATTTTTCGTCATTTTTTTTTATATAATAGATTTCCTATAGATCATCTATAGATATCTAATAGATCACTGAAAATTTCGTTATATCCATCGTTATGCGATTGCTTTATAAAATGCTACCATTTACGCCTCCATTACATTTTGGGAGGCCTACGCTCCATAAAAACTATTTATGTAAGACAGTCTTGTGGTCTGTAGACCTTGACACAAGATTACAATTCCAACTCTTTCACAACGGTATTTCACTTATAAGTTGGATCCTTCGGAAGGAGCCTTCTTCGCCTTCCACCAAAGCTGCGCTGCTAATCCCATGGAACAATCACGCTTCATAGAGTCTTTCTTTACATGTCCATCAAACTAGTTCTAAGTTGGTTTCTCTAATTGTTAAGAAAATTGAGCTCAAATCCAAACCTCACTCAATTTTTGATTTTTCAGCCCATTTCTTTATCTATTTGTAATTGTAAGTAATTCTTCATGTCTGGAATAAAATAGCTTAATTAAATAAATTTTCGGGAATTTATCATAAGTGGATACTTTTTTTAAATTAATTACAGATTTATTAAAAATTCTACAAGATTATCATGTTTGTTGAATATATCATAACCTCCTTCTTTTTCAATTATATTTACACAATTGTCATGTTACTTTTTTTTCCTTATTTTTCATTTATCTCTCAAACCGTTTATTTTTTCGACATGATGCTCTAGGATTTTTTTGTTTATCTTATTTTTCTCTTTGAAATGAAATCCATTGTGATTTTTCGTCATTTTTTTATCCAATAGATTTCCTATAGTTCATCTATAGATATCCAATAGATCACTCAAAATTTCATTGTATCCATCGTTATGCGATTACTTTATAAACTGCTACCATTTACGCCTCCATTACATTTTGGGAGGCCTACGCTGCATAAAAACTGTTTACGTAAGACGGTCTTGTGGTCTGTAGGCCTTGACACAAGGTTGCAATTCCAACTCTTCCACAATGATATTATTTCACTTATAAGTTGGATCCTTCCGAATGAGCCTTCTTCACCTTCCACCAAAGCTGAGCTACTTATCCCATGAAACAGTCATGCTTCATAGAGTCTTTCTTTACATGTCCATCAAACTAGTTCTAAGTTGGTTTCTCTAATTGTTAAGAAAATTGAGCTCAAATCCAAACCTCAATTGGAACTCAATTTTTTATTTTTCAGCCAATTTCTTTATCCATTTGTAATTGTAAGTAATTCTTTATGTCTGGAATAAAATAGCTTAATTAAATAAATTTTAGGGAATTTATTATAATTGGACACTTTTTTTTAAATTAATTACAGATTTATTAAAAATTCTACAAGATTATCATGGTTGTTGAATATATCTTAACTTCCTTCTTTTTGCAATTCTATTTACACAATTGACATATTGCTTTTTTTTCTTTTTTTCATTTATCACTCAAACCGTTTATTTTTTTTGACATGCCGCTTTAGAGTTTTTTGTTCATCTTATTTTTATATTTGAAATGAAATCCACTGTGATTTTTTGTCCTTTTTTTATCTAATAAATTTCCTATAGATCATCTATAGATATCTAATAGATCACTGGAAATTTCGTTGTATCTATCGTTATGCGATTACTTTATAAACTGCTACCATTTACGCCTCCATTACATTTTGGGAGCCCTACGCTCCATAAAAACTATTTACGTAAGACGATCTTGTGGTCTGTAGGCCTTAACACAAGGTTACAATTCCAACTCTTCCACAATGGTATTTCACTTATAAGGTGGATCCTTTGGAAGGAGCCTTCTTCGCCTTCCACCAAAGTTGCGCTGCTAATCGTATGGAACAATCATGCTTCATAGAGTCCTTCTTTACATGTCCATCAGACTAGTTCTAAGTTGGTTTCTCTAATTGTTAAGAAAATTGAGCCCAACTTCAAACCTCAGGGACCTTCATTTTTTATTTTTCAGCCCATTTCTTTATTTATTTGTAATTGTAAGTAATTCTTCATGTCTGGAATAAAATAACTTAATTAAATAAATTTTACGGAATTTGTCATAATTGGGCACTTTTTTCAAATTAATTACAGATTTATTAAAAATTCTAATGGATTATCATGCTTATTGAATATATCTTAACTTCCTCCTTTTTGCAATTCTATTTACACAATTGCCATGTTACTTTTTTTTTATTTTTTTCCTTATTTTTCATTTATCTCTCAAACCGTTTATTTTTTCGACATGACGCTTTAGAGTTTTTTTGTTCATCTTATTTTTATCTTTGAAATGAAATTCAGTGTGATTTTTCATCATTTTTTATCCAATAGATTTCCTATAGATCATCTATAGATATCCAATAGATTGCTGAAAATTTCGTTGTATCCATCGTTATGCGATTACTTTATAAACTGCTACCATTGAGACCATTGCTAATATTTTACAGCTATATTTTACAAGTGCTCTACATTTTAAAATTGGACATTCATGTGTTATTTTAAGGTCCTCTAGTTTTACTGATTTCTATTGGACTTCTATTAGATATCTATTAGATATCTGACAGTTAAAAAAAACTTGATAAAAGTATATCATCATGTATCTACTTTCGAAAATAAAAAAGAGACGAATAAAAAACCCTACAGCGGCATGTCGAAAAAATGAACGATTTGAAAGATATAAGTAAAACAAATCGAAAAAATTAAAAAAGAAAATGGAAGGATGGCGTGTGTCGGGTGGAGGAGATGTAAGGGGTTGTAATTATTTAGCTAATATGGTATATTTACTTGTTGTGGTATTTAATCTAAATTATTTTATTTTTTGTTCATTTATATAAAAGCCCCTAAATTTATAAATTTATATTCTAATAAATTAATATTTTATTTATATTTACTTTTCAGCTATTTTTTTTAAAAAAATTGACTAATTGAGCTAACAATAATAATAAAGAAGAACCCCATCCACCCCATCCGAATGTGGACTCAAATCTGTGACATCTAAGATCATAACTTCATACTCAACTAATAGACTAGGACCTTTGCCACTTTTAGTTGCTCTTTTTTCAAACTTCATTCCACTCTATCTGAATATGGACTCAAACATGATACTTCTAAAATAATAACTACAGATTCAATCACTTTACTAAGATCTTTGTCACGATTTTCAATTGTTGATATTAATAATTAAATTATAAATATATTAATTTAACTAACAAAAATTTATTCTTATCCATTCATGATTAAAGTTGGAATATGGAAATTTTTTTTATCAAATTCTATATACAAGTTAAAAAAATATTATTGATTCATAAGTAAATAAATCAGGAGTGAAGTGTAAATAAGATTTTCAAAGACTCGAGTGGAAAAATAAGTTTTTCCTCAATCAAGGCAATTACAAGAAAAGAAAGAAATTGTAATTAGTTTTTTAGTAACATAGTATTTCACAACATTAAAATAAAACGACATAATAATCAACCAAAAAATCTATGATAAATGATGATTCAATATAGAAAAATAAAATAAATATACTAGAAAATAAGACTTCATTTATAACAATATACCACCATTATCTTTACTAGTAGGCTAGTAGAGGTCCAATCTACCCTATAAATCGAGTTCACTTCGGTTATTGTTGACTAAGGTTACGTTTTTTTTTTACTTTTGAATAAATTAAACTGAAATGTACTGAAGTCAGTTAAAATAAATTAAAGTGAACTGAACTGAGCTTATTTTAATATAAATTTATAATTGAGTATGATTAAACTCAACTGAAGCTTTGTGAACCAATAGATGGCTTAAACAAAAGCAAAGGACCTGTTTAGTTGCAGAAAATCGTTTTCATTTTTTATTTTCAGTTTTCTTTTCATTTCTAAATTTTTCAGTTTTTAGTTTTCTAAATACTAACTTTATGTTTTTTATTTTTAAAAAATAATCAGTATTATAGTTTAAATTTCACCCGTTGATAATATTATGAAGTCTAATAAAAATATAATAAATCAAAGTAAACACCCATTTTTTTTTATAAAATTTTAACCTTTTTAAATAAAATTTGCATAATCAGGCTTACAATAATAATAATAATAAAGAAAAACCATACCCCACCTGAATGTGACTCGAACCTATGACCTGTAGGATTACAACTCATGCTCAACCACTAGGCCTTAACCTTTGTCACTTTAAACTAACCAATCATAAAATGATAAAAATATAATTTGATTTTTCTATGAAGTGTTTAAACTATAAAAATTATTTTTTTGTCTCCATTATAATAATTTCTTTAACACTCTAAAAGATTGTTCTATCACATTATGCAATTAAAGATAAATGCTTCAAGTTCGCCAATGTATAGCTTCTCATAATTCGTATGCCTACTACAATAAGGAGCTATGAATCCAAGAATGTTAAAGTATGTCTAAGTTTTATTGGTTAAAAAATAATATCAATTAATTTAAAACAAATTCATATAAATTAGATCATATTAAGTAGAAATAATATGCAATAAAAAATTACCAAATAAATAAAAAAAATAAGTATTAATAAAAATATATTTTTTATTATTAACAAATAATTATACAATATATATATATATATTAAAAAATAAATTAAATTAATAAAATATTATATTAGATACATAACTCATATTTATTAAATTTAACAAATTTCAGAAAATATAAAAAAAATATTTTCTTCTCCAATACATAATTTAAAAAATTCTAAAAATTACCCTTTTAATTTTTTATTTAAAAAATTCTACAACTAAATAATTCTCATTTTTCGGTTTTATTTGAAAAATTTTCTGTAAGAAGCTCGGTTTTCTACCACTAACTCCAACTCTTTTGACCCAACCGTCTCTCCTCTTTTCTGCTCTGCACTTTAAATTTCCACACTCAGTGTCCTCCACCAAGCAAGCAAGCAAGCAAGATCTCCAGATTCAAATCCCCTTTTCCTTTATCAAAAACCCTCTTCACCCCATTTTCTCCATTCAATCCAATTCCAATTTCTTAATATTTTATCACCAAAACAATCAACACCTCAATGATTCACAGAAAATCAATTTCGAGATTCGTCTTTTTAATCTTCACTCTCTTCCTCCTACTCTCTTTCACATCATTTCTCACTGCCGCTGAAGATCCCCCAACTGAACCCGACAATGACGATGAATTCCAAGAATTAATAGCAATCGATGAACAAATAGACGGAGAAGATGAGCAGCAGCTAGGAGAACAGCAGAAGGAGGCGGAGGTATTGTCAAAGGCACAGAGGATAGTGCTCGAGTTAAATTCTGAAAATGCCAAGAGGATTGTTAATGAGAATGAGCTTGTGATGATTCTTGGGTATACTCCTTGGTGTCCGCGAAGTGCTGAACTTATGCCGCAGTTTGCTGAAGCTGCTAATCAGCTTAGGGAGCTTGGGAGTCCTCTTTTGATGGCTAAATTAGATGCGGAAAGATCCCCTAAAGCGGCTTCTATGCTTGACATTAAAGGCTTCCCTACTCTGCTTCTTTTCGTCAATGGAACCTCTCAGGTTTACTCCGGTGGATTTTCTGCGTAAGTCTTTGTTTCAATTGGATAATTGGGGAAATGGGTATTTGGTTTCAATTAGGTTTTAATTAATGTTCCAGTATTAGTAGTTTTGATTGCTTCAATGTTTATTGATGATTGAAATGGTGTTACTTTGTTTTCAGGGAGGATATAGTGATTTGGACTAGGAAAAAGACTGGCGTACCTGTTATTAGAATAAGATCAGTTCATGAGGCAGAAGAGCTGCTTAAGAAGTACCATACTTTTGTTTTTGGCTTCTTTGAAAATTTTGAGGTATGTATATTTGGTTATCATCATTTTCTTGTATGGATAAGGATTATGAACCTTTGGAGTTCAGATTTTCGACCAATTGAACTACTGTTCTGCTCTATTTTTCATTAACACAAATTCTCACCTGGGTGTGCCTTTTGTTTTGATTAGTAGATTAGTGAATGGTTTTATTACAGTTTTGACAATATATACCAAAAACCTACAAGAGCCTTAACAGCTAAAGCTATGCAGCATAAGCATAATCTAATGCTAATTAACATAATTCAATATTAAGGATTGATACATTTCCTCCACTTGTTTCCCGACATCAGTGATTTCTGGCCTATCCTCTGGATCATCACGAGTACAACGCAAGGCCAATATTGCGAAAGCTTTTAACTGCTGTTCTTTATCGGTCCATGTCCTCTCTTCCACAATTGTTGGATCAATAATATTTTCAAATCTGTTTTTCTCCATAAGACTATTGATACAAATCATGAAATCAGATGTCTCAACTCCAGTTGCAGGAAAAGACTTGGAAGGACTCTGTCTTGTCAAAAGCACAAGCAGAAGGACACCAAAACTATAAACATCAACCTTCTCATTGAAAATACCACCGGATTGAACATATTCAGGAGCAATGAGTCCTTCTGTTCCTCGAACAATATCATTTATGTGGGTTTCCCCCTCTGGTATACATATTGAAAATGTAAAACCAGTCATTTTGGCTCCATAATCTTCATCTAATAGGATAGTTTTGGTTTTGATACCTCTATGAACCACAGGTCTTGAAAATGCAGTATGAAGATATGCAATCACATGAGCTACATCCACAGCTATCTTCAATCTATTTTTCCATGATAATGGTCCAAAATCTGTTCTATTTTCCCTATTGAATATGCACTTGTAAAGACTTGGCTTTTCTGTGTATTCGAAAACTAGAATCGGAACTGACGACTCTAAGCAACAACCTAAGAGTTTGAGAACATTTTTATGCACTTTCATCTGTGATCCAAACACTATATCATTAATCCATGCTTCTTAACAATCATCATCTTTGTATTTCTTCACAGTTACAGGTCTATCTTGCAGAAAACCTTTGTACAACTTATAAATTCCTTCCAGCAGAATGACTCTATTTGGATCAAAGTAATTGGTTGCAATGTTAAGTTCGTGGAGTGAAAAGGAACGGCCAGTCGAATGGCCTCTGCCATTAGTAAAACCAATTAATTTCTCTAACAAAAGTCCTCCATTTTTTGTTAGATTTTGCATTCTCTCTTCCTTTTCAGCATCCTTGTTAGCTCTGAAGCATGAGATCATGTTCTCTGTCACCAGATCCCCAAAATTTTACAAAAATTACAGTTTCATTCGCTACTTAGACAGAAAATAAACATGTCCTACAATCTATAGAAGATAAAAGATTAAAAGGTAGAAAATGAAATAAAAATGCATGAGAAGATTAAGAACCTGTTTCGATCGAAGCCCGGTCAATGAAGAGATGAGGAACCAGGTTGTTCAATTATTTGAGCGCATCTACAGTTGCAGAAAATGGCTGAATAATTTGACTAATGACAAATACTGTTACTTAAAGGAAAGAAAAAGAAAACTTGACCAATACTATGTTAGGGATCTTCCTAACTAGCTTGCAATATCAATGCAGAAAATAGGAAAATAAGAGAAATAGGGTTTAAGGAAGAAGACTAGGGTTTCTAATAACAGAAGGAAATAAGAGAATAAAGTAGATATTTTCATTCATGACATAATAATTGGATACAGCCTAAAAGGGGGTAATATACCCTGCAATAACGGCTAGATAATGATTGGCACAAAATGCCAAAATATCCTATCTATTTCGTACAGATGATGATAAGAAGGAATCTGGCTGATTCAGCCTTTATTCAAAAAGACATTTCTAACCTATTTAACTAGAGCTATTACTGAAATAACCATAAGAATAAATATGACTAATAAAGCTGATATTTAAATAACTGAATTAACTGAAATAACTGCTAACTGTATTTTCTACTTAGCTGCTGATGAATTCTGCTTTCCTGCTTTCTTCTTCCTCTGATACTGATACTTGACATACTACTTATATTAACACGATAAGCCAGGTTGACTTATTAAAGTGGCCCATTGCTGCTTCAGCCTGCTCAGATCCGTTTTTCGTGGGTTGATTTTGAACAAACATATTCAACATTAGGCTTGACCAAATTCAATTTTGCATCTTGTTGACTGATCACTTGCTATCTGTTGTGCTTGGTTACACTGTATAGGATGTTACTGTGTAGTGTGCGAGATCAAAATATTGGTCTCTATTCGGTGACTGCTACACTTTCTCAAACTGCAATTGTACTTAAACCAAACTTCAAATGCAATACATATATATAGAGGCAAGAACATAACATATACAGTTACAAGCATCTTTTTCTTGGATTTACCTTGTCAATATTTATTGGGCAACAGGTTACCCTGGATCGTTTTTCTCATTTTTGTTAGTTAACTAGTGACTGCCTGTTTATGTTCAGTGGATGTGTTTTGCCAAATGACAATGTTATAATTTTCTCAGGGACATGATTATGATGAATTCTTAAAAGCAGCAGTCTCTGACAATGAAATCCAGTTTGTTGAAACGAGTGACCTTCCGGCTGGTAAAGTGCTTTTTCCAGATGTCAAATCTACCAATTTCCTAGGAATTGTTAAAAATGAGCCTGAAAGATACACTGGATACGGTAAGTTGATGCAGCTTATTGATTGCTCTAATATTGCAGTTTATCACATGTGCTGAAGCTAAAGTCACTTGTTTCTACTTACTGATTTAATAAATGATAATTTTGCTGTTTTGCAGATGGGACGTTTGTGACACAGAAAATTTTACAGTTTTTGGACATTAATAAGTTCCCATTGGTTACCAGGCTAACTGATCTAAATTCTGGCAGAGTTTATTCTAGTCCCATCAAACTTGAGGTGCTTATTACTTTTGAATTACCTGTTATAACTTATAATTACGATAATGCAAATGATGAGATAGTCTTTGTCAAGCATTCACATGCAGAATTACTAGATAAAGGTTGAATACATCGTTAATACTCGTTTGGAAATTTGTTGGATAATAACTAATTGTTATGTTGTTATAGAGGCATTTGTGCTGTATTATAATATCTACAGTACATTTGTGACAGAATAAGTCAATAAGGCCATGTTGAGAAATGGAGGATGGAAGTTTCTCAAAAGATTATGAAAACTAATATACCTAAGTTTTATATAGATATTCGGTTCAGTGTTTTTGTACATGAATTATCATAATCTTGAGTTCAGTTATTCAGTACTTTGTTCAAAAACATTAATCAGGCTTCTCTTAGCAATGAATACAATCTATGTTTTAGGTGCTGATATAGGTATTAGCATTAGGGCATCTTAGTACGTCACTTATGCGTTGCTTGCACAGATTTTCTAGTTTTCTATAACAAAAAGCACTAGAATCACTTGACTTGTTTAGCAACAAAATCTACTTCAGTTGTAGATAGCATCATAGCATAAAGAAAATAATCAGATAATCAGAAAACAAAAACCAAGGGTCAAAGAAGAGTAAAAGCAAAAGAACTCGAAGTTGAACTGAAGAATGGAAAAATTGACTTTTATGTACGAGTATGATGTGAATGATGAGTATGATAGCCATGGAGATGAATTTGACTACGTTGGAGATCAGGAGTGATGGTGATGAATGATCATTTTTCATTGATGATGAAAAAGTAAGTATTAGTCATCTCGGGATTTAGATGAACACTTGAACTTAAAAATATGGGGTTTCAATGCACGGTACAAGATATGCAGTTGTTGGACATGTGTGTACATATAGCCTTAGATATATTCATATAGATGACCCACTTAGCTTGGGATTGAGGCGTGGTTGATGGTAGTGCGCCTAGTGTCGCTCTAGCAAGTGCCTAACCTCCAGGAATTTAGTTGCTATTAATGAACGTGATTTTCTGAACGAGGTCAACATTATGGTTGAAAGTGGGGCGGGGAATCCCCAAATCCGATGGGGATCCGCCCCGATGGGGATGGGGAATCCCCGATAAGAATCCGCAAGGGGCGGGGATGGGGATTTTTTTATCCCCGAATTCTTAATGGGGACAAAGATGGGGATAACATTCCCCAACCCGATAAATCCCCGAACCCGATAAGGTTAAATAAGTATCAATTTACAATGCGTAAACATTGAACTTTACAAAATAATTTAAAAAATGACAAATAAATTACAATAAAATATAAGAAATTAAGACTTGCAAGTTTTATAATGCTATGAAATAAAGACAAAAGTCCTGAAACTTGAATTAATATTAGTCATAAAGTATATTTAAGTTTATTTAGTTATTATCAATCATTATTTATTTTAAAGTATAATTTTTCAAATAATTGATATGAAATAATATTAGCTATACGTTATTTGAACATAAAATTTTCATAATGATTATTCTTAATGGGGAATTGGGGAATCCCCGATGGGGAATGGGGGATATCCGATGGGGAACAGGGAAAAAATTTTCCCGATTCCTTAATGGGGATGGGGAATTTCTTTTCCCGAAACCTTAATGGGGATGGGGAATGCATTCTCCGCCCCAATAAGCCCCACTTTCAACCCTAGTCAGCATGAAATCTACTCCAATTTTTTGACAATCCTATAATCTACCTTTAATTGTAAATACTCTGTTTGAAATTCTAGCAAATTGAGCAATAAATCAAAGTACAAAACACAAAATTTAACAGAGTGATTTGGTCATTTCGCTCATACTTGCTCAGGAGACTGTCATACTGAATTCGTAGCTTATATAGCTGAAATTAATGTACAAAAAGTGATGCAAACTAAGTCTTATGGTGAATTTCTCTCCATTTTCCAGGTCATTGTTTTTGCAGAACCTGACGAATTCAAAAATCTCGTTGAGCCTCTACAAGAGGTTGCTAGGAAGTTCAAAACAAAGGTATTAGTTTGACCAACTTACAAAATTAGCCTATCACTTGTGCACTATAGAAACTCTCTAACTTTTCCTCCTTATGCAGATAATGTTCATATATACGGACATTCATGATGAAAATCTAGCAAAGCCTTTCTTAACTTTATTTGGTCTTGAAGATTCACAAGACACAGTGGTCAGTTTCCTGTTTCTCCGCTTACTTAAACTTGTGACTGTACAAATTGTTTCACTTATTTTGTGCTATAATTGATTATAAGGAATTGCTTTCCTTGCAGGTCACTGCCTTTGATAACAAAGTCAGTTCAAAGTATTTGCTAGAGTCGAATCCAACCGCAACTAACATTGAAGTAAAATTTTTAGCGTCATTTGTTGTCTTTTTAATAATATCCAACTCGGTTAAAACGATTTGTATTGAATTTTGTAGGATTTCTGCTCAAGGCTTCTACAAGGTAGCCTCTTACCTTACTACAAATCACAGCCTATACCTGATAATGTGAGCTTTTCTCTCTCCTGTTTGAAATTACTGATAAACCTTGTATTTATAACATTAAATTATACTAATTCCGATTTCAACATATTTGGCATTGCCGAAATTACAGAAGGATGCAAGTGTCCATGTCATTGTCGGAAAAACTTTCGATGAGTTGGTGCTAAACACACCGAAAAACGTTCTCCTTGAGGTAGGCAAAGTTAAATCCACCACTTTTATATAAATTATTGTGACTTTCGTTTTGAAAATCGCTTCTTTGTGAAAAACAGTTGTATATACCGTGGTGTATCAATTGCGAGACTACAAGTAAGCAGATGGAGAAATTAGCTAAGCATTTTAAAGGTTTGGATAGTTTAGTTTTCGCAAAAATCGATGCTTCTGCAAATGAACATCCAAAATTGCAGGTATTCTTTTATCCTTTTAATCCTTCTCCTTTTTTTTCTGTTTAAATGCACAGAATACACCGAAATATGCACAATTTCGACCATTTTTTGGCTGGCTGCAGGTTGAAGACTATCCGAGCCTTCTATTTTACTTAGCTGGAGACAAAGCTAATCCGGTAAAAAAAAACCAGGAATTTTCGCTTAAATTTTCTTTTGATAATGTAGTTTATTGTAAGCTGACGCGTGAATTTCGATATTCAGATCAAACTGTCAACAAAATCCAGCTCCAAGGAATTGGCAGCAACAGTCAACAAACATTTGAAGAGCAAAGAACAAGCCGGTAAAGATGAATTATATTAGATAGAAAGAGATATAAGATTAAAAGGAAGAAAATTTACATTAGTGCATTTTAATATGCTTTTTTTTCTTCTTTATGGATCTACTTGTTCATTATTTAATTGATTTAAAAGTTTCAAATATATATAGTCATTAATTTTATGATATGTTTCCAATTTCTTTCACAATTATTTCATAAACTAATCATGTTATGAAGAGGAATTGCATTGATTCAATTAAAAAACATTAACGGAGTAGTTGTATATATGAAAACAATTGAGATCAAAAGTATACAGTTATAGCACAAGTGGAATGTTCTTTCATTCTAGGTATTTCTTCAATCACTTGACCAAAATCCTAGGATTTAGAAACTCAAAACATATAAAAAATAATCAACTGAACTTAAGTTTCATAAGAACAAATGTTATCGAATCCCATGTAGTCGTGATTTTCTATCTTCTCTATCATATTCGCTATGCCAACCCCACCTGTAAGAAAACCGAAGATCATTTCGCCTATCTTTGAAACAAAACAACTCAACTTAGGGTTTTGAACAAAACATACCTAGGGATATAGCGCTGACAAAGATCGTGAAAGCAAGGATGAAGATGATAATAGAAGCTCTCCCTAATATACTAATGATCTTCCGTACTATGTGCTGTCCTACTAACGCAGCAACAGTCGACACAGCCACAAAGTACAAAGCTGCGTATGAAGTTTCGGGATGACGATTATATATTAGCAATTTTTATGAATGAAAGAACTAAGCCATCTGTTGCTAACTCACCATAAGGAACTGGGAAACGTTTCAGGAGATAATACTCTATCACAGACATGGAAGCCGAAAATGTCATAGCAAAAGTAGCTGTGGCACTTGATACCTGCATTGAATTTTTTGAGAAATCGGTCAATTTTATAAATAAATACAAGAAAAATATACAGAAGTTCGGGAACTAAAGCACCTGTGGAGGGACTCCCAACTCGAGAAAAAGAGGACCCATAATGAATCCTCCGCCAAGTCCAAGCAAACCGCCAACTACGCCAGCCATCATTCCACAAAAACAATAAAGAACTAACTGATGCACTTTCCAATTTGTGCCTGCTTCTCCCTTTGATTCAATTTTTCGATGTCCTTTGTACAAGCTTACAGCTTGATATGAAGAAACTCCAAGAGCTACAGGAATCTGAAAATCATCGTAAATAATGAACCGGTTTGAAGTTACCGAAAAGAAAACGAGGGGGTTATAAGTGAATCTACCTGCAAAATATTGTAAACCCAATATGCAACAGAACAAGTTGTTGTGTAATTCTGCAATTGAACAGGAAAATGTTTTATCATTAGTCAAGCAAATGAATCAAGGTTAAAACATATCGAATTTCGGCAAAAATTTAGGACCTGGGCTATCTCTAGTCCAAGTATAATGAACCACACAGCAAATAGAAGTCCAAGTTCCACCCACCGAACATTCTCAAGAATGGTTACCTGAAATAGTTACTCATTTCAGTCATAAAAACCGTAATCCTTAACAACAAGGTGACATGCTCTGTTCTTTTCAACTTATAAGTAGTTGTACTGAACTGAAATGTACTTATTTCAAATAAATTTATATGTATGCATGCAGTATTTATAAGTATTGAACTGTACTAAACTGAACTGAATGATAAGTTGAAAAGAACATAGCCTATATCAGAGTAGTCACCTCTTCTTTCTTAGTCTCCTTGGTTTCTATTCCACTGCCATTGCTTGGATCTCCAGGAAGAGGTTTGTATTCCACTTCTTCACTACCATTATCATTTGATACTAAACGTCTCGCAGCCTCCTGAAAATTTCAGAAACAATTGAAAGAAAAGCAAACAATTAACTCGCTTCGAAATTTACTTGTATAAAAGTCTCACTTTCTTTATAATGGTTTCTTTTTTCCAAGTTTCTACACCTCTGAGGAAAGCCTTAGTTGATGTGCCTGCAAAAAGGTATAGACTATGAGGAAGGCTAATCTTATGCATCCTATAAAAGTTTGAAAATTCGAAGAAATTATTAATTCAATCACCAATGAATAGGATAATCAATAGAATGGTGATCATCCAGTCAGCAAGAATCACATTCAAAATGACACCAATGCTGATTCCAAGTACCAAAACTGGTTGGAACAAAAGTGCCAAGTCATAGTCGATAATCGGCATGTCTAATGTAGGATGCCTGAGCTTTAAATTGTAGTATACAGTTGAAGCCGCTGCCCCAGTTATCATACCTGGCCAATGAAAATGGAACTTATAAGGCAACAATATTCACAAAATTCTGAATCAAAATTGGATTGAAGATGCAGAAAATCTCACATTTAGAAATAGCAGTAGATGATTTAGCATCAAAGCCAATAATTAAAGTAAGCATAGGAACAAAAATACCACCCCCTCCAACACCTCCTACACTTCCAAAAGCTGCTCCCAAAAATCCAATAATTGAACCCACTACAATTTTCCACCCAAATTCCATTTCCTGTGCAATTAGCCATATTTTTACTTTACCAAATCATTAAAAATCAAAACTTTTGACTACCCATTTGAACAAATAGGTAAATAAGCCATCAATTAGTCAAGAACACAACAAAATTGAGGTATTTAAGAAGCAATTAGACTTACCGGCCAAACATGAGTATAACCCAATCG
Source organism: Euphorbia pulcherrima (assembly GCA_947683365.1). Classification (NCBI taxonomy): domain Eukaryota; kingdom Viridiplantae; phylum Streptophyta; class Magnoliopsida; order Malpighiales; family Euphorbiaceae; genus Euphorbia; species Euphorbia pulcherrima. The sequence goes on from CANTUS010000016.1 coordinate 16,901,948, forward strand.
ACCTTTTTGCCATAAGAAATTGAGAAATCTCACAAAACCCAATTCTAATTCAGATTCTTGACTCTGTTTCTCAACTAAAGCTTCCTGCTTCAATCTTGCCTCTGCTATTACAACCATTAATGCAACCCCAATTGAAAAAATCAAAATTGGTCTTAAAGACCTAAAATTTAAAGTTAACCCCTTCCATTGTAAGCCAATTTCAGCCATTACAGCCCCTCTGATAAAAACCCAGAAGCCAGAAATGGGAAAAAGACACGGTTTTTGGCTTCAAAAGCAGCAAGTCGTTACCTGAAGTGAGTGTAACGAAGCAATAAAAGAGAAAGAAGAAGAGGAACTTAATGCAATTTGATTGAGAGCATTGGAAGCATTAAATGAGCAGCAATGAACTAGTAGTAGTGTTTTACTGTCTCTTCTCTAATAAGCGGTGGTGGCAACTAACAGCTGACACCTCATTCACTGGTTTCTCCCTCCACAGCTCTCTATAGCCATTTTGGTTCTTCGTTTTGTTTCCTTTTATAAAAGGGGTTGGATCTTCCATTAACGGTTCAAGTTTGTTAAGTTTTGTTGACTGGCTGGAGCTTGGCATTTGTTACACTTTTTCTCTACCTGTCAATCAGATTGTTTTATATGTCTTTTCCCATCTGTTTGTTACTATTTTGCTCTCTTTCTACTTTTGCAACTCTTCCAAGAAGGTAACCGTAAAATTGTACTCACTTGATCTGTTTTTTTATTATCGATTTAATCGAATAAATTTAAAAAATATATAATATGGTTTGTTTGTTTTATAAAAAAGGTGTTTGTAAAATTTTATTTTTAAAAATGTGTATGTGATTTTAAAAGTTTATAAAAAAAAATTTTTAAAATTTAAAAATCATATTTTGAATAACAATTTTGTCCATTTTAAAATGAAATTTTACAATTTTGTTAATGAAAATATAATACACCCTTATAATAAATTTTAAAATTTTCTAAAAAGTATTAATATTTTTTATTAAAATTTAATTATAACTTTAAAAAATAAAAATAAAATAAAAAATTTTTAAATCTCATTCAAATCTTAATATATAATTCTTAAATAATATAATTAAAATATATAAATATTAAATTTATTAAAATAACTGATGTAATAATATAATTCTCAAATTATATACTTTTTTTAAAAAAAATTTATAATCACATAAATCTTTCTAAAAAAAATTTTACAAGACACCTTAACGATAAATCCATCTTAAAGTTTTTAAATATATTAAAAACGAATGTGAAAATAGTGCAAGGAAAGAGTTTCGTCTCATAATTGGTCTTCTTTTTAAATATAAATACTTCAATTTGTTAACAGTATAGAAGAAGATTATTTTATTCATTTTTTGCCTTTTATTTTCTTGAAAAGATAGTTGTGGATATTGATAATAATATTAATAATTCATAGGAAATAACGATGTGTGTGTGATGTACGCGATACTCAGACAGTTTGATGTACACTGAATAAACTAGTATATTTATTTATAGAGATATATTTCACCATTTATATATTTAAAACTCGTGATAAAAAAAAATAAAATTTATACAGATTTATGAAAATACATTAATTTTTGGAAGGATATTTAGACTAGTTCCTATATTCACTATAACACATTCGTAATTGAAGAAATCAAGAACAAAAAGGAATATCAGTGCAAGAAGCACATTTCACTCACCCATAATTCGAAAAAGAACTCTACTTTCATAGGTAAATTAGAAAATCGAGGTAATTGATTTCATGTTCCATTAATTTGTATGCTAATATGTCAGGATTTAAATAGAGAAGAAAATAGTGAATATAAAAAAATACAAGTTTCAGTCAATAAATTATAGTTAAAAAAGAGTATTCTTCAATTTTCTCGAGTGGTTGAAATAAATTGCTCTGCCACCACTTAACATCCCCACCCTTAACATACATGAATAAATAAGCTTGTCCATAAAGAATTCACAAAATCAATACAATTAGTGTAACAACTAGGAAAGTTCCTATATGGACAAGAAAATCAACCATCTATCCTTATCAAAGTACTAAGATATAGATCTAATTGATAGTTTCTTGTATGCCTTGTTTCTTCATATTTTTAACAAATACATTTCATTTTTTTTCAAGTTGGTATCAATAAACTGCATGTAGCCTTTGCTCCGATAACATGAAATCTATAATAAAATAGGAATAATTTAACTATATAAAATTAATTTATATGGGTTTTACTTAATTTTAATTTCGTAATAATCATAGATAGGTCTCAATGAATTATATACGTTTCAACTTTCAAATAATAGATTAAGTTTTTAAAAGAAAAAAAATATTTTTTTTTCGATAATATTACTTATTATTTTAAGTTAGGTATATTTTCATATGTAATAGAATAGTAGATTTGAGTCGTTTGACTGTTAGATATATTGGAAAATGAAAAACCAAAACAGATTCATAACTTAAAAATTGGACTATCAAATTTGATGAGATTTGTCTGGTTTTTAAGAAGTGGTCGACAAGAACATGAGTGAATACTAAAGATCTAAATCCAATTATTCAAAATTAAATAAGAATTTTACTGATTTTTTTTTACTTTCTAATTAATATCTCCTGCTCTATATTAATTTTTTAAAAATTTTACGGCTTACGTTAAATAGAAAGAAATATTCTTATACATCTCGGATTTGGTTCGAACCTGAAATCTTTAGAAGCCACAAGTTCAATCTTGGACTTAATTACCGGCTATATGTTAATTTAACTTAGTTTGCATGTAACTTTTAGAGTTTATAGTTTATGGAGATATTATTAGAATGAACAGTTGAAAGTAATGTATTCAATTTTAATTTTTAATTCATAGTTAAGGGATTGTTTAGTTTAGTTTAGCTTTTGATGTTTTGATAGTTTTTCTTTTGCTTTATTGATGCCTTTATATCTGAAAAAAAAACTATTTATAAGTTTTATAATTATTACCAAAGATATAAAATTACTTGTTAATACGAAAAAACAAATTGAAGAAATTCCGCACTCATCACTAATTTAGTTTTCGTTCTTTTATTACTATTTAAATTATTTTAGTTCAATTTAATTTACTGTAATTTAATTTAATTCAGTTATATATAATTATAAATTTATATTAAAATAAATTTAATTTAATTTAATTTATTTCAATATAAATTAATTTAATTTAATTTAATTAAATTCAATTCAATTTTTGATAGAAAATTAATGATACTGGTCACTTTCATCAATCATCATAAACAAAGCAAACAAGCTGATATTAATGATTTTAGTTGCAATATGATCATCTTTAACATTTTAGACTAATTATTTAAACATGTGGATGATGTTAGTTAGCTGTTGAGAAATTAATAAAACAATTTTCAGTGTACTTTTAATTTATTATTTTATTATGAAATTGGTTACACAATTTGTTATGTGATGATGTGATCACTTTGTACCATTGCTTTAGTTTCTAAAAAATTGACTTAAATTAATTGCTATAATTAAATAAATCTTATTTTATGATTTTACTTCTTGTGATGTAGCATATAATGACCTCCTACTACCCCCTAATTTTTTTATTCTACAGTGAAAAGATCCTTTTTACAAACTCAATTTAAATAATTAAATTTGTACGTAATGAAATAATTTATACTTTATATTAAATCACTTAATTATAATATATAAATTTTTTTTATATTTATACTTTATTTATAGATATAATATATTAGTAAAATTTAACATTTGGTTTATAATACTTATAGTATCATATCCTATTACAATAAATGTGTACAAAATAAAAATTAAAATCCAACCACTTTGTGTACTATGTGCTTGTCATGTGAGGAGAGGGAACGAACACAGCCAATCAATCTTTCGTCCATGATATCTACATGTAATGAGCTTCGGATACAAACTTTATCGGTTCTGAAAAATTTAGCGCTTTATATGAGGCGCAACTCAGTGAATATAAACAATCTATGAATTTAGCAAATCACATATATACATTAACAAATTCAATATACAGTCACACTTATATGAGAATGAATGAACCGGTTATTTTATTGTTATGACATTTCCAGCCAAACTATTGCCCCGGGATATATGTAACATTTGTAACAATTATCAATTGATTTGCTGGTCAGCTATATAACAATTGGTTGACCTTTTGGTCCATTTATCAGATATTGCAATTGGTTGACCATATAGGTCCAGATGAACAGAACATGTCTTGCAATATTTGATCGGCTATGTCACAACGTCTCTTATACTTTTCATTTATTCAAGTGCAAATGTTTGTTTTACGAATCATTGAACTTACAATTAGCATATATTAACGCAAATGAACATATATTCCACTTACATATATCATATAAATCCAGCTTATCAAATACAATTCTCATTATAAACGTATCTAATAATTCATATATGCACCAATTCACTTCACTTAAGAATTCAATACATTATCATATTCAAATGACACATATCAACATATTTCTCACACAATTTCATATCAAAACAATTCATATCATATTCACATATTCATACAATTAACACATCAACACATTTCACCCGTATATTCATATTATGTTTATACTCACAGATTATCATATCTAATTCTCTCGGAAAAAATTTGGACATTCCTCTAGAATCCCTTCACAGTTTTGAGCTCCTATAACATAAATTCATGTCAAATATAAACATACATATACAACTTATTTCTTTTTTGTATATATATAAAAATTAACATAAACTAGAATTTCTATCTATATGACCTTACTGACTTTAACAATTGATATCTATCGATTCATTCAACCAAATAACCAGATTCTAGTTTCATTTTACTCTTAACACATAACTTCATAACATATCAAAATTTCATAATTTTCTGATTACTTTTCCATTTGTTATGAATTTTATATTTTAAACTCTAAATCTGTCCTGTTTTGCATGTACTTAGAACTAGTGTTCTTATGACCTCACTTCACTTCAAAATTCATAACTTTCAATTCACTTACTCAAATATGCTGATTCCTCTTTTGTTCAATTCCTAATACACAATTCCATGACATACTAAAACCTAAAAATTTTCAAAGCCTTACACGATATATACTGAATTTTCCTTCAACGCCCTGTTTCAACCCGTTATACCTGGACAACATTTTAGTAAAACGGCCATAACTTTTTATAAACAACATGAATCGACCTGATTCTTTTTCCTACTTAAACTATACACATAAGGGAATAACATATCAAAAATTCAGAATTTTCTAAGTAGTATAACAATCCCAAATTAATTTCAAAACTTACCTCATCTCTTTGATCATCCAATTCTGGACACTTCATCTTATAAAAATCATAGCTATTGATCCACTCATCTAAAAATCCCCAAATTTTACAGAAGCAATCTAGAGATGTAGAGAATCAATTCGTCTTTTTTTCATAACCTCAAATTATATCTCTAATATCTCGAAAATCATATTACAAAATCATATACATAACTGATTCTTCCTCTCCCTTTGTTCTTCTTCTTCTCTTCTACTCCTACCCTTTCATATTCTGAGTTTTTCTTTCTTTTATGGTTGATTTCAGATACTTATCTATTCCTTATCACTTCCACAATTCTCTATAGGCTGAAATGACCATTCTGCCCTTCTTTTTCATTATATAATACTTACACTTATACTATACTATACTTATACCAATAATAAACAACTCAAGTACTAATTTAATTACCAACTATAATTTCTACTTTTATCTTCACAAAATTTCAAATCTCCTTTATATATTTAAGTGTATATATGTATATATCTAATATATTTTAAACTAAATATACCAAAATTAATATATTTATTATATATTTATACTTCATCTAATAATTTCTAATATATATGCATAAATGACTAAAATGATGTGTGAAATGGGATGTTACACATAATGTACAAAATTAAATATTTATTGTGGGTATTTATTCATTCTCTTTGATTGCATATTCAATTTATATTTAGATTTTTTAAAGTTGAATTTTAGTATAGTTATAAATGGTACTCAATCATTGATGAATGGTTGAGATTTAGCACATTGTTAACTTTCATAAATAAAAAAAATTTAAATTTCAATCTTTAATCACAATACTATCAACTTAACTCCTAATTCAGTTCAGTTAATCTTAAAATTGGTTACCAAAATATGAATTTTTTCTTTTTTTCTTGAGATTGTACATAACTTTACGGAATGTCTCCCAATCAATAAAAGAATTTTAAATTTTTTACCAAGATAAAATACTTTATATTTGACTTTGGTGTGTTTATAAATAATTTATGATTTGAATTTTTTTTTAACAAGCTTTGAGCTAGAATATCCCAAGCTTTTGCTTTTTTGTAGCTAAGAATAACACTCTATTCTTTTCAATTTATAATCAATTCAATTCAATTCAATTTTAATATTTAGATTAGTATGCTGTAATAAGTTTTAATTTATGTATTACAACAATATTATTAAATAGCATTGGTATTCAATAAAGAAACAAAAATAATATCTATAATATTTTAAAAATTTATTGATTATTATTTTCTTATGCTGTATAATTTTTAATAATGAATAAATAATAATAATAATCTTTCAATTATAATCATAATAATAATTACTACAATAATGAAATTCAAAAATAATATTCACAATATTTATAATAATAATTCCAATAAAATGGAAATATAATAATATACAATGGTAATTTTAATTCTTATTATTATAATTAATAATAACTAATATATTTTATTGTAATACATAGTATTATTTATTTGATTATAATTATTGTTGTTAATATGTATTAATTTTATATTTTTATTATTTTCTTCTGAAATTCAGTTTCAATATCATTCAGTCCAATTCACCTATAAATCAGTTGAAAAAAATAAAGTTTATTTAGGGCTAGTTTGGCTGTGAGTTTTTGCAGCTTTTCTATAAATCTCCATTTTCAAGCTTTTTTTGCAAGCTGCAGATTTGATTTTGAAAAAAATAAATCAGACAATTCCTAATTAATTAGTATGAAAGATCAAAATGTGTTATTCAAAGCCAAAATATATAGTTCTATTAAAAGTTTGCAAGAACAATTTATTTTAAAAGCTGGTCAAATAGTAATGCCAAACTGACCCTTAATCTTTGTCGACAGTTTTCAGGTGTTCCACATAAGGAATAAGTTTGAAACTCTAATAGAAATGTCTTTCTTTAGAGTTTAGGCAATGTTCTTTTGGACTACAATTCAATGTAGCTCAGTTCAGTACAGTTCAGTGCAGTGTAGTTTAGTTCAGTGCAGTTTAGTTCAGTTCAGCTATGCGTGCCTATAAATTTACGCTAAAATCAGTTTAATTCAGTTCAATCAACTTCAGTTCAGTTTAACTTTTAGAAGTTGAAAATATCCGAGCAGTAGTTGAGTATAAAATTAATCTTTTTTCCAATGTTGGCAGTATCATTCAATTTGGTTCATCAATATATCTACAGTCATTCAAATCCAGCTAGCTGGGCATTGTTCCTTGCCACAAATATTATAATCTTTATCTTCCCTGTATTGTGAAAGGACAATCAGTGATAAGTAGGGTGTCGTATATTATATGAAGTATAATGTGTTGCTTTTGTATAGGTGTCGTATATTACATGAAGTATAATGTGTTGCTTTTGTATAGGCCAAGAATGTCTAGTTACTTGATAAGTATAAGGAGTTTTAGTCTTGTCGATAGCATACAAGTGCACAACACATCATAAACAGAAGATAATCCTAATCTTATTATCAACTCATTCAGTCAAACCTATATTTCAAAAAAAAAAAAGTTTAATGATATTATCAACAATTTAATCTAGAAGTGAAAAATAACAAACTTTCGACTACTAACCATCGAGATTCGTTGACAAGACTCTCGTCATAGTCTCGTATAGTTAATTGTGTGTAATTTAATTGGTACATCATTTAATGAATAAATTTTTTTTAAAATTGATAACTTTTTCTATTAGAAAAACTAAGGCTTTATTCTTTGGACTGTAATTTTATGACTTGAACTGAAGTTAGTCGAATTGAACGGAATTTATTTCAATGTAAACTTATAACTACGCATAACTGAATTAAATTGAACTGAATTGTAGTCCAAGGGTCTAATCTCGCTGAAATGTCTGTCCTTATAATCCCATTACCAACCTTCATTCAAAAAAGGGGTTCTTACAAAATTCCCACAAAACACTAAAATAATTTGGTGACACTGTAAATAATTTACAAGTTTATAAAAGCAATAAAAAATAATTACATATATACTGTGTAGTATTTATCTGGTAAATATATAGTAATCGTCTAGTAGTTATTTAATAAATCGTAACTTCAAATAAATTTCTAAAATATACATAATATATGACATCTAGTATTAATCAAGTAGATCACTGTTAGATATCTAATTATCTTCTAGTATGTTTTAATTTTAACGGTTTTTTATAGATTTAATAATACATAACACACACACACACACACACATATATATATATATATATATATATATATATATATATATGCACGCATATGACAATTTCATAACAATATTTGCTAGATAACTGCTAGAAAATTACCAGACGAATACTAGATATTTACATGTAAATAGTAGAACGTATTCATGTAATTACTTTCTCTTGTTTTTGTTAATTTATAAATTTTTTATAATGAGACTGTAAATCTATAATTAATTTAACTTAATGATCAATTTTATAAATATTTTAGTGAGATATGTATATTTTTTACAATATTCCTTAAAAGAAAATTTCAAAAATTGTAAGATGTTTTCAAGCCTTTTAAAGATAAATTAAAGCCCAAAGTGAGTAACATTCTGGGCTCGGCCTAGTGCAAATTTCATGTCTAAACCGAAATATTTAGAGAATAAGATGTTTGTAGGTGTCAACAACGGCAACAAATTCATTACACCTTTTTTTTAACTTATTTTCTATTTATTTTAGTTCAGTTAATTATTAATTAATTTAATTTAATATAATTAATTTAATTTAGTTTTAATATTAAGTATTTAGTTTTATATTCAATATTCAGCATTTAATATTCAACATTCAGTATTCAGAATTTAATATTAAGTTTCAGTTTATGCATTATATTAATATTATTAATGTATATTATTATTCATAAATATTAAAAGCAATAAATATTAATGATAATATCATTTCAATTTTAATTTTAATTCATTTCTATTTATACATTATATAAATATTATTAATTAATATCAGTAATCATAAATAACAACAAATAAAAAGAAATCAATAATAATATTTTTAACATTATTAATTATTATTCTTACAATAAATAATTTTGTAAAAAAAAATAAAAAAATAAATAAAAGTAATAATATTTTATAAATATTGATAACAATTAAAATAATAAGGTAATAATAATAATAATAATAATTTATAATGGTATATTTAATTATTATTATATGTAACAATTAATAAATTTTATTAGAATGTATAGTATTATTTAAAGTGTAATTAATTATTATTTATTTTAATATTTTTAAAATATTATTTATATTATTAATTATAATTCAATTTCAGTATTGTTCAGTTTCAGTTTCAGTACAGTTCAGTACCATTCAGTTCAATTCAGTACCAATCAGTTCAGTTTAGTACGCCTACTTATCAGTTGAAAAGAGGAGGGCCTTATTCTATTATTCCTTTTTTTTGATAAAATTCTATTCTTCCTTTTTAATCTATTTAGTTCATCAACAAAATTTTTTCTCCAGGTAACCCAATATTACGCCTGTCACTATTTTATTGTAGAATCTTCTCTATTTATCTAAAAAGTTTCAGTAGTATAGTTAAGCGTAATTGCTAGAACGACATAACCGATAAGTCAAGTACAGAAAAAAAACACATTCCGAGTACATAACAATAAAAATACATATTTTTTCTTAATAAATAATGAAAATATGTCATCTATCTTTCAATTGATATATATAGTACTAGATGTACCTAAACTCTTTGTTGTCCACATAATTTTAGGTAACAACATATATGATATATTAATAATAATGTAAGGATTTTAGGACAACATTAAGAAGAACACATGTTTTCAAAGCCTATGTACTCTTTGTGCTCAATAGCTTTGATCATGTCTACAATGCCAACTCCACCTGTTTTAAAATAGGGTAAACTTAAAATAAAGTAGCTTGTGATTTCACTCCTTTGTAAATGAGGTCTGCAAATTTTATTCTCCAAAATAAGGTATGTGAATTTAAAAAATTAGCAAAAACAGAATGAAAGACAAAATTAGTTACGTAGTGCAAATGCACTAATCAGGATTGTGAGAGATAGAATGAATATGATTATGGAAGCTCTTCCTATCACATAAATCACTTTCTTCACAACATGTTGCCCAACAAAACCAGCAATTGTGGTCACACCAAACAAGTAGAGAGCTCATCCATTTTTCACAATTATTATTAACCTTAATTAATACTTAATTAATTACATGCTTAATTAATACATTTGTATATTCTTTTTATGTAAATAAATTACCTTAGGGAACTGGGAAACGTTTTAGAAGGTAGTATTCTACAACAGAGATTGAAGCAGAAAACGCCATTGCAAATGTAGCTGTGGCACTTGACACCTATATATACGATTTTTAGTTCAATTAATAATTATATCTAGTGCTAATTTATTTATAAAAATTTTGTTTTGAACAATGATTTAAAAAGCGCGGGCGGCCAGGGCTTCTAGCGCTTAGGCGGTGCTTAGATAGATATGAATTTTTTTTATTTTTTTATATTTATTAATAGATAAAAGTATAATTTCTACTAGAAAATAAATTATAATGTAGTAATATATTACAAAAACATAGCTTAGCATGCGAGAATATAAGTATTGATCGATTCTTACATAAAAATACATCAATAATAAATTCAATTCCTTAAAAATGCATACCCTCACAAATTTTTTTATGGTTGTATATTATTTTTCGGTATGAGATTTAAAATGAAAATTATACGGTGAGAATATTTTGAACTACAATTATTATAAGTATTGATATCTTAAAATTGCGGAAAAAATCGGATTAGGCGATACATAGACAAAAAAAAGTTAGACTCGGCGGCGCCTAGACGATAATATATCTGTCCAACGCCTGATAGCGCCCGAAAAATGAAAAGTCGGACGGCGGATACAAAAATAGTGCCTAAACAAAGCTTAAATGAGGCTAAGCGGGGATTTTTAAAATAATAATTTTGACAACTCTATAATAGTAGCAATAAGGTGAAAACAATTTTTTTTGTTTTGCTAGCAAAATTTTCGAACAAGGGTACATACCTCATACTTTTATTGGAAGGTCCCCGTCGGAGTACTAATGTGACTTTTAGACTTTCCAGCGCATTTTTTTGTTACGGGCTTAATATATTACTAGTTATTTGTACCTATCTCATAAAATTAACTGCCTCCTTTAATTTTTAAAATGACCTCGTAGCTATTTTAACTTTTAAAAAGTGCATCACTCTACTCCTTGAATGCCATATGTCATGTTCTAGTTGGTTTGACTTTTTAAAGATGTCATTTTCATTATTTTATCCTCTAATCAGAAGCTATCACGTGACATTCAGAGATCAAAGTGTGGGCCATTTTAAAAGTTGAGGGGGTTATAAGGCCACTTTAAAAGTTTAAGGAGACAATATATTTTTTATATAAGTTCAAGTAACTGCAAATGCACGAGGCTTTTGCTATGTGTGTAGAAGACTATGGAACAAATTAAAAATTGTGGGAAACATAAAAAAACAACCCGAACCTCAGTTACCTGAGGAGTAATACCCATCTCAAGGAAAAGTGGACCTAAAATGAAACCACCACCAAGGCCAAGCAAGCCACCAGCAATACCAGCCACTAAACCACATGAACAATAAACCATCAATTTGCCTATTTTCAAGGTCATTTAGCCTTTTGATGCTATCTTCCTCTTTCCTTTGTATAATCTAACTGCCTCATATGTACTTAAACCACCAGCTACCCGCACCTACAAATATAATTATAAACTATACAATTAGTTCGGTTGCAAATCCATCTATATATGATCGATAGATTAAAAAGTTTAAGAAAGTGGGGTGGCATTACAGTAGAAACCGCTGAGGTAACTATTTATGATTAAAAAAATGAGGGCCCCATTAAATTATAACATATGTAAATATATTATCATATTTTATTTTATTTTTTCAAAAAACTATTCTTTCACGAGTATAATTATTTTATCTTTGTAAATTGAGTTGATTAATAGCATTAAATTAGAAATGAAAGTAATTTTAAATTTTAGTTTTTATAATTTTTATTTTATAATGAACTATAAAATTATTATATATATAATTTCGTCTAGGGCCCCAAAAATCGTAAGGCTGACCTTGTTGAAAAGCTCATAAAAAACTCGGATTCGAACCTGAGGGAAGTCTAACGCCCAATATTGTAACAATTCTTTGTGTAATTCTGCAAAAACAAGGAATTTTTAAATTGGGTTAAAAGATCATCTAGAATAAGTAAAAGTAAAACTTTAGTCAATTTCAAAATTAAAATTTGACAATTTTGTAAGTCGTGGTCAAAATAGAATAGAATGGGTATTTTTTTAAGAATAGGGATTATATTTTTTCTGTTAGATTATATTTTGTGAATCAAACGATACATATGTGTACTCTAATTTGTAAAGAGATGATCACCGTAGAAAAATCTTTCCAATCTGTAATGCAAGTATGATCAACCACACTACTAAGAGAAGTCCAAATCCTTTCCAATAAACATTTTTAATTACTGATACCTGCAAATGTCATAATGTTATATCACTCAATTCCAATCTAAATATTACTCAAAACACTCAATCTTATAAATTTATGGTCTTCACCTTTGCCCTTTTAACACCTTGGATTTCTTCTTTAACATCATTGCTTAAGTTTTCAGGGCTAGATTCCAAACTACTACTTCAACTCGAGATCGCCTATCAGCCTCCTACGTAGAAAGCGAAACATAAAACTTTAAAGAAACTTTTCACACAAAAGGCGAAAACATAATGCGTTTGAGAGTTGAGACAACAACCTTTTTGGCTATAGTTTCTTTGTTCCAGGTTTTAAGACCCTTGAAGAAAGCCTTGGACGACATAACTGCGGTTAAAGTAGAAGCAAATGTTCAATTTGGTCATGATACAAAATTAATTTTGAAGAAAAAATTAATTAAGTTCATACAAATGAAGATGATAATGAGCAAGACAGTGATCATCCAATCAGCAAAAAGAACATTAAAAGTAACACCAATGCTAACTCCAAGAACCAGCATTGGCTGGAAGAGAAGAGCAAGGTCATAATCAGTTAGGGGCAAACCAAGGGTAGGATGTCTCTCATTCAAGTTGTAATACACTGTTGAAGCTGCTGCACCTGTTATCATACCTACAATTCGATGCAATTTTTAAATCACTAACATCAATATTCGGGGTGGTGCCAAGACTTGCCCAATAAGAACCCTGGGGCGAAATCCTGGTAGAGGGGCATGGCCCACTTAGCTACCACGCGATCAAGCAATCGGAAACTCTATATTCATGAGATTGTCCGATGGTTGGGTCCGCGCCAGGATTTGCCCAGTAAGGACTTGGGGGCAAAATCCTGGTAGAGGGGTCAGGCCCATTTAGCTATCAGGAGATCAAGCCATCAAAAACTCTATATTCATGAGATTATCAAACGGTTGGGGCGGTGCCAGAACTTGCCCAATGCCTAGTAAGGTCCCTGGGGGCGAAATCCTGGTAAAGGGGCAAAGCCCACTCAGCTAGGATTTGCCCAATAAGGACCCTGGGCAAAATTGTGGTAGAGAGGCAGGGCCCACTTAGCTACAAGGCAATCAAGCCATAAAAAACTCTATATTCATGAGATATCAAGTTGGGGCGTGCGGTGCCAGAACTTGCCCAGTAAGATCCCTGGGGCGAAATCCTGGTAAAGGGGCAAAGCCCACTCAACTAGCAAGCGATCAAGCCATCGAAACTCTATATTCATGAGATTGTGCGATGGTTGGGGCAGTTGCCCCTTTGTGGCATCCTAGCACCGCCCGTGACCATTATGCTATGACATTGTGGTTATTAATCCAATGGGTGATACATCCATTTGGAAATGGCTATTGAAGATTTGGAATCAAACCCAATGATAAGCTTGAGCATAGGAACAAAAATGCCACCTCCTCCAACACCTCCAGCACTCCCAAATGCAGCTCCAATGAATCCTATTATTCCTCCCACCACCATTTTCCACCCTATTTTCAACTCTTACTCATCATTTTTCAAAAAAAAAAAAGCAATCTTCAAATTAGTATTGATTAACAACTTAGCTTTACATTAAGTTAATTTTGAGTGACAAACATCATAACAAAGTTCACACATAATATAAGTCTATTCATTTAATTTGCTCTCAAAACTGCATTTTATGTGTAAAACGAAGTTTAAAATCATATGAGGTTTTTACCGTCACATCGAATAAATGCACAACAGTTGAGGTTATTCATAAAGACATCATCATATAAAAAAATGTAATTTCAAATGTAGATAAAAAGGCTAATTACATTGGAAGCTGCTCCAACTTGACTCTTTTTGCCGGTTCCTTCTGGTTGGAGAGAGAAAAATCAAGATAATGACACCTTTAGTCAAACCAATAAAAAACGTGTACGTGACATTCAAGTGTAATCTGGTCCATTATTGCCATGTTCCGGGGCTACTACTCAAAAAGTGTCAAGTTGAGGCGGTTTCGGATGTATTACGTGTTGGATTTCGGGGATTACTTGGATGTTTCTGAAATCGTGAATACGTTGTCAGATTAAATTTATTTGGTCGGTTCACCAAACTTTCAATTGGATAAAATCAGAAATTGAATTAAGAACAATAATTTTATTTGCTGTGAAAATATCAACCGAATTTTCTGTATATGTGCCAATTTCGTTTTGGTGATATAAATAACCAAAATGTCAATAGACATGTCTAAGAGACATGTTATTTCGGGTAGCAGACATTTCTAACAGACATACTTTTTCGGATTTCAGCTGTGTCCAAAAGACATAATGTTTTGGGTCAAAAATTCATTTTCGGATGAACTTTTTCAAAGGATGCGTTCTGCTAGGAATAAAAAAAAAATTTCGGGCGGACCTAGCAGCTCGACCCCAGCTTCTGGCGCTGCCCCTAGACCCCGCTAGGGACTACCGCCCCTTAGACCCCGCACCCGGAGGCGCTGCCCCCTGATTCCCCAAATCGTAACAGAACCTGAACAAGAGTGCACTCCGCACTCTCCCGACTTGTTCGATGAAATGTCACAATCGCATTGATCAACAAGTCAATCCAATTACACTAAATACTAACATTACGCCTAGACAAAACGATTTACACATTTTAATCAGGGTTATATAAATTATTTTGTAGAACTTACCGGCCAGACATGTTTGTAATCTGAAATCGTAGTTGTATTTCCACGTTGAGATTGAGCAATCTGTTGAACTTGAATATGATTGGAATTAATTGAATCCGCTACAATTATCAATGAACTTATCACTGCTAAACCTACCAAAATCTTTAGCATCTTCATCTTTTCTCCTGCCATCTATCAGATTGATTTGAATTTGAAATTAGTTGAAATAAAATTGTTTAAAGAAAACTAACCGCTAATTAAGCCATACTTATTAATCAACTGAATATTGAAGCACATGTTAATGAGGTTGCACGATCAATATTAATTAACGATCATATGATTTCATTTATCACAATATTAAAAGGGTTAGTTACTTGGGCATTTTTTGTTTGGAACAGGTAGCTAGCAAGTTAACTCCCGCACGCACTAGCTTGTTTTGTTTAAGCTCAAAAAATCTGATTGAGAATCAACTAAAATAATCACCCCTTTTTGACAAATATGGCGCTTAATATTTGCATAGTCCATGTCTGCAAATATATTTAGCAGTATTTGAAACCCGGTTTAGTTGCATTGCCATTTGCCATATAAACTAGGCCTAAGTTAATACATAGGCAACCCCTCTATAGTAGTCCCTAAACACCAATTTACTCTATAAACTATCAAAAATTCTATTTACCTCCTTAAACGTTGCCCTGAATGCAGGTCCGTCTCGTAAATTTCCGGAGCCCTGAGCAAAACACGAAGTATAGGCCCTTATAGAATGAAAGTACCTTAAAGGACTTTCATCAACAAATTTGATATTTCACTAAAAAACATTAATTTTTTTTAAAAAAAATTTGAAGTTACTATATTATCATTCCAAAATTTTTGTTATTTAAACAATTTTTTGAAGCAAGATTCATTCAAATTTTGACAACAAATTTATCTAAAATCTCATTCTAGATTTTATCAATTATTAATTCCTTTGAAAGTTATAGAAATAAAAACCTTTAAATTTGTTTGATAAAATGTCCTAAGTAGGTTTTCAGATTTTCTGAAATACATATCGAAACAAACAATTAAACTAATACCTATTGGATTTTAAAATACTAAAGTAGTTATCAAAATTTTATACTTAGTATGTAATGTTAACTTTTATATTACAAGATATAATTCATAAAGTCGATTTAAAAAACTGTATATCAAAATTGCTTGCTTGTGAGAAAATAATATATTTAGCATGTTAGGCAAAGTGGACTTAAACTAATATTAAGGTGAAACAACCCAATCCATACTTCTAATACTCGGGCTGGCTGAGCAGGGCCAAAACAAAATATTTAAATCCCAGCCCAGCCCAGCCCAACCCGACCAACATAAATATTACTTACAAAAAATTTCACAAATACAAATAAAAGAACACCAGTTGGAATGCAACTGAAAGATAATTAGCATCATTTTAAAATCTAAGTTAAACCTGCCAACAATAATAGTACCAAAATTAAAACACAGATTAAGCCCATCAGATAGACATTAAGAGCAAGTGAAGATTTACAAAAGCAAAATAGGAAATATTGTATCAACAGTAGAATAATTATAAAATTGGTACAGACTAATTTGGTCCCCATTGCTTCGTTATCAACAAAATTTTTAGATTCCTGGGCAACAGACAAGCAGCTTATAGAATGCAAGCAGTGAAAATGAAGAATCCATCAACAAAATGACCAATAATAAGAAAATAAATTTGAAGAGCGGAGGATATCTATCTCAGAATACATAGATCTTAAGATACTTAAGAGAATCTCAAAGATATAAATAGATTAGAATTTACAGGTGAACATTAATGGCGGCAAAGAGCACGTGAAGGTTGGGAAAAGTACCAGTGAAGCATAGGGACACAGGAGTTATAAAGAGAGCGGCGTAAGCAGGGGATAATTTTATGGTTACACCTTAAAATAGATGAGTAAGTAGTGTTATATATATATATATATATATATATATATATATATATCGGGCCAGACCGAACTTAACTTTCTATTTAAATCTCAAGCCCAACCCATCTTATATTCGAACTTTTACGGGCTTGAACCGAATCGAACTTTTATCATAATATCATTGTCCACGCCTAATTCGTAGAAAGAGGGCCTGAGTGGGCTACCTAAGCCACGGGCCAGTTGAACAAGTCTATGCAAAAATAAGGGAGGAAACGAGAAATGCAAGAATAAAGGAGCCACAAGGAATCAAACACGTGACATAAGGAGGTATGCACGCACGCCTTACCACTGGTACAAAACTACTTAACGGCATATGTTCTCATGTATTATTTATATATTCTTTTTTTCTATACTAATACTATACCCGCACCTAAATCTGAGGCCCCGACGATTTAGGGGTCCTGAGTGGTCGCTCACCCTATTCCTTCTAATAGCCGGCCCTGCCTGAATGCTAGGTGTCAGCTTCTTGTTGGTTTGACATTTTATAAATGTCATTTATCTAATTTTTCTCTCTTCAACTAGAAGCTGACATGTGACATTTATGGGTTATAATGTGCATTTTAAGCAAGTTTGGAGAATTATATGGAACTTTTATAAGTCCAAAGGGTACAGTGACGTTCATAGCCTACTATAAGAGGTTACGATGTATTAGGCTTGTAAACTTTATAACGTATGTTCGTATACATTATGATTTAAGGGCACCATATATATTTCGAGACTCGAATATTTTTTTTATAGTAGAGGCATATGTAAATATAAAAAAGAACACTATAAGTTTGAAATAGAATAAAATTCCTACTAAGATATGAACTATATCAGTAACAATTCAACAGAAGGAAATAGAAGGACCACGAAGGCAAATGAAAGCTAACCCCATTAAGGTAATACAAGAAAAAATAACAAAACATAACCTACTATAATATTCCTTCCAAGTAATCAAGAACATGAACTCTACGGATGACAATAGATGTTGGATCCAGTCCAGCTCCGTGGATCTAAATCCATTCTTTAGGGCATGGATCAAATTTTCAGACCCATGGATCCATAAAAAATTTACAGAATCAGGTGTAAAAGTTAGGGAAATACAATCCTATTTACCTAACTCTCTTTTTCTTTATTTTTATACCATTTTTTAGGTTTTTATTTTATATTTTTACCATATTTCTCTATTCCCCTTTAACAATATTATCTCTCATATTTAATTTAATTTTCGAAACTTAAAACGACTATATCTCACAAACCGTTAATTTTTTAAATATGAGCCTTTAGAATATTTTGTTTGTCCTATTTTTGTCTTTAAAACGACATCCATTGTGAATATTTTTGGAGCAAAAAAATTATCACAGTCTTATACCAGTTTTTACTACTTTTATGCCAGGTATAAGAGCTTTTTTTGCTTTAAAAAGAACAATATTGCTCATGTTATATGTTATCTACCCGGATATAAATGAAAAACTGGCGCTATAAACACATTATACCACTCTTATACCATATATAAGAATTTACGAAAAAGTGGTAAAACTGGTATAAGACTGCGATAATTTTTTTTTGCTAAAAAAATCTTCAATATGGATTTCTTTTAAAGATAAAAATAATTCGAACAAAATATTCTAAAGGTTCGTGTTGAAATAATTAACGGTTTGAGATATGATTGTTTTAGGAGAGAAAGAGTTGTTACAATGAAGGTTCTTATATTTAGATAAAAGCAAAATTTAAAAGTTAAATATTGTAATTAAGAAAGAGTATAGGTAGCTAAAAAAGTGATTTTTTTATGATAAAATTTATAAAATTAAAGGTCCAAAATTTATATATAGCTAAATTGCCCTAAAAGTTAGACTTAGATTCGGACTCGTTTTATACGAATGATTTAATATATTTTTAGAAATACTAAAAGTTATGTTTTATGAATGTTGTAACTATAGAATAACTTATTATAAAAAAAACTATAGAATAACTTAAATTGGTGTATTTTTATTGTAACGCCCCCTATAGAGAGCGCCACAGTAACTATAAACACCCAATAAATAACTCTACTCCACTATATAGAGTTCAATACTTATAGATTTAATACGTACAAATACCAATATAATGTTTTAAACTCCAAATTATTCTCCGAATATTTCTCAATGCCACTTTACATTTCTCACTCTCTAGTACATGCCATTATTCTACAAACCAAAATATTACATTAAAATATAAATCCACCTCGAATCTTTCCTTATTTGCTCTTTAAGCTGATCCACCTGTACCACTTTGGTCAAAGCTATCTACAAGTTCTCCACCTATGCGTAGAAAATCAACTACACGCTAAGCAATTTGCTTAGTGGTGTCCGTAAAAAAAATATAACAACTTTGAATATTTTTAAAATAGAAACAAAGTATATTTATAAGTCAAAAACAAATTAACCAACTTTATAGAACCAAATCACAAAATTTATATAATAATCCTTTCAAGTACAACCAAATTTATATCCAATTTTTCCAAACACTTTAACCACATATTGCCCAAAGTAAACAAGTCCTGAATAACGGTAAAATGGATACGGGAGCGGACAAGCCCGAAGCCAAAGCTTCAAAATTAATATATCGGTCAAGCCCGAAGCCGAAGCTTCAAAATCAACATATCGGTCAAGCCCGAAGCCGAAGCTTCAAAATCAACATATCGGTCAAGCCCGAAGCCGAAGCTTCAATATAAATATATATATATATATATATATCATAATATCGGCCAAAGCCCGAAGCCAAAGCTTCAATTATTTGTACAGTACTGTACCCCCCTTTATTGGCGCCAATCTACCCTGACCCGTATTCTACTCGTTTAATAAGGGCAATAAATCAAAGTAACATCTTAAAAATTCCAGTATAAACCATCAATCATAATTCAACATAACTTTAGTAATTAAGAAATCCAAATCCCAAATTTTTAAGCATCAAACTTCAATTAAAACTCAATAAAATCAATATTCATACTTTCCAGAATTTTTACAGGTTTCATAACCTGACTTCTCCTGCATTTTTCACTATCAAAACATCATCCAATCGAAGAACTTTCTTCTAAACATAATTAGACACATGTCTCAGCTTTTCAAAGCCACCAGAATCACAGAAATTCAATTTTTATAACCAAAGTTATGATCAAAATACTAAACAGTGTACAAAGCTGAAATTTTCCAAAAACAGATTTCATGACTCAACTTCAAACGAAAATTTCACATTGAAAACAATCGAAATTCAATAAGGTTTCTTCTAAACATATGTTCCTTACTTTCTGTAGATATCAATAGAATCAATAATCGTTCAAATTGGATTTATATAACGAGAGAAAACATTAAAACAAAACAGGTATATAATCTGGAAAATTTCCCGAAAAAAACCGAGAAATCGAAATTCGAGACACAAACATTTTTCTATGCTCTTTCTAGCTCTCTTCTACCCCTTTTGCCTTTGATTTACTTGCAATAGCTTCCTCTACAACAGCCATATATAATTCTATCAAGATATTGCATAAATAAACTTCCTAATACCATAAATATGCTTAATCTACCATGAATTCTACTAATTAAGCTTTAATTTCACCAAAAATCACTCACCTCAAACTCGGGTTACTATTCATCCGAACCTTAAAATCTGAAATCCTCCTCTTTTAGTCTTGTTTGACTGAAATTGATGATGATAGAGGGCTTAAGGATCGATTTCTAACAAGAATTTGAAGTTGAATCGAAGAAATCGGAAGTTTTTAGGTTATGGAAATTTTTGGATTTTGGATGAAGATGGAGTAGGAGTTAATGATAATGGAGGAGAAGAAGTATCTCAGTATATGATTTTATTTTTTTATTTTTTTTTCAATTTCCAATATTGCCCTTGGACAAAAAATTAAATGCTCAATTCATCCATCTTACTTAATTAATTCTTATTTCCTCATGCCTTATATTCAATAACAATAATAACAATAAAAATAATTTCCATGATATTTTAATACCATAGTAATTTATTATAAGCAAATTTTGGAATTTTGGTTCGTTACAATTCTCCCCCTCTTATGAATTTTCGTCCCGAAAATTCCCTGAAAACAGTTGCGGATATTGAGTTTTCATTGTATCCTCCGGTTCCCAAGTTGCTTCTTCAACCTTATGATTCCTCCAAAGTACTTTTACCAAAGGAATAGACTTGTTTCTCAATTGTTTAACCTCTCTCGCCAAGATTTGTACCGGTTCCTCTTCATACGTCAGGTCGGGTTCGATTTCTACGACATCAGGAGATAAGATATGTGATGGATCTGATCTGTATCTCCTTAACATTGACACATGGAACACATTATGAATTTTGTCGAGTGTTGGGGGTAGTGCCAACCGATAAGCTACCGGTCCAACCTTCTCTATAACCTCATATGGGCCAATGAATCTCGGACTGAGCTTGCCTTTCTTGCCAAATTGCAGGACTTTCTTCCAAGGAGATACTTTGAGAAATACTTTATCCCCAACTTCATAAGTAATGTCTTTTCTTTTTAGATCAGCGTAAGACTTTTGTCTATCCGATGCAGCATTCAATCTCTCTTGAATAAGTTTTACCTTCTCCTTTGTCTCCTGAATCAAATCCACTCCCACAATCTTGTTTTCACTAAGTTCGGTCCAATATAATGGAGTTCGACATTTTCTTCCATACAATGCTTCATATGGCACCATTTGTATGCTTGACTGATAGCTGTTATTATAGGCAAACTCCATGAGGGACAAATACTTATCCCAACTTCCTTCAAATTCAATGATACAACTTCTCATCATGTCTTCCAACACCTGAATTACTCTTTCAGATTGACCATCTGTTTGAGGATGAAATGAAGTACTGAAATGAAGTTTACTACCTAAGGCTTGTTGCAACTTCTTCCAAAATCTTGAAGTAAATCTTGGATCTCGGTCAGAAATTATTGAAATAGGCACTCCGTGTAGCCTTACTATCTCATCTACATATAACTGAGCCAACCTATCAAGTGAATAATCCATCCTAACTGGAAGAAAGTGGACAGACTTTGTCAATCTATCTACAACAACCCACACTGCATCATGTTTCTTCTGTGTAAGTGGTAAAGATGTCACGAAGTCCATTGTGATTCTTTTCCATTTTCATTCTGGAATTATTATTGGTTGCAACAATCCAGAAGGATGTTCGGCTTTCACCTGTTGACAAGTTAGACATTGAGCAACATAGTTAGTAATGTCTTTCTTCATTCCATTCCTCCAATAATGGCTCTTAAAATTTTGGTACATCTTGTTTGCTCCTGGATGCATCGCATAAGCACCTCTTGTAAGATATTCTTCTTTAATCCTTCATTGTTTGGCACACATAGTCTATCTTTAAAATATAGACAACCATCTTCTTGAACCATATAGTTGTCTACAATACCTACTTGTGTCCTTGCTCAAATGACCTTGAAGTCAACATCTTCATTTTGTGCTTGCTTAACCTGTTGTAGTAGTACATGTTGAATCTTTAATTCTGCAATTAAGGCTCCACTACTAGTAAGAGCTAACCCCGTATTCATAGCCCTTAGTGCTATCATTGTCTTTCGGCTGAGAGCATCTGCCACTACATTAGCCTTTCCTGGATGGTAATTAATAAGACAATCGTAATCTTTAATGAATTCCATCCACCTTCTTTGCCTTAAATTCAACTCTTTCTGTGTTGGTAAATATTTCAAAATTTTATGATCAGTATAAATATAACATTTTTCCTAATAAAGATAATGTCGCCAAATTTTCAAGGCAAAGACTATTGCAGCCATTTCCAAATCATGAGTAGGATAATTCCTTCCATGATTCTTTAATTGCCTGGAAGCATAGGCAATCACTTTTCCTTCTTGCATCAAAACACACCCAAGACCACTATGAGAAGCATCACTATAGATTATAAAATCTTTTCCAGGCTCTAGTTGGGTAAGGATGGGTGCTTCTGTTAACATCGCTTTCAACTTCTCAAAACTTTCTTGACACTTGTGATTCCACTTAAATTTTGCATTCTTTTGAAGTAGTTTCGTCAGTGGGGCAGCAATGACTGAAAATCGCTTCATAAATCTTCTATAATACCCTGCTAAGCCAAGGAAACTCCTGACTTCCGTAGGGTTCTTTGGTGGTTCCCATTCGACAACTGCTTCTATCTTCTTAGGATCCACTTTAATTCCTTTTACAGAAACAACATGGCCTAAGAAAGAAACTTCTTCAAGCCAAAACTCACACTTGCTAAGTTTGGCATACAATTTATTTTCCCTCAAAGTTTGGAAGACTATCCGCAAATGTTGATCATGCTCTTCCCGTGACTTAGAATACACCAAAACGTCATCAATGAAAACCACTACAAACCTGTCTAAATATAAATAAAAGACACGGTTCATAAGGTCCATAAATGTTGCTGGTGCATTAGTTAGACCAAATGGCATCACCAAAAATTCATAGTGCCCATATCTGGTTCGGAAAGCCGTCTTTACAATATCATCATCTTTCACTCTCATCTGATAGTAGCCCGATCTCAAATCAATCTTGGAGAAGTATTTGGCACCCTTGAGTTGATCAAATAAGTCTTCAATCCTTGGCAATGGATACTTGTTCTTGACTGTCAATTTATTCAACTCTCGGTAATCAATACATAATCGGAGCGACCCATCTTTCTTCTTAACAAACAACACTGGTGCACTCCACGGGGATATACTCGGGCGTATGAATCCTTTATCTAATAATTCTTGCAACTGGATCTTCAACTCTTTCAGCTCAGCAGGCGCCATTCTGTATGGTGCTTTGGATACTGGTGTGGTACCCGGCAATACATCAATTTTAAATTCTACCTCTCTTTTTGGTGGCAACCCCGGTAGTTCTTCTGGAAATACATCGGGAAAATCACATACCGTAGGAATATTCTGCAATTCTAACTCACCTTTCTTCAATTCTAGAGCAAAGATTAGGTAGGCCTGACGTCCCTTCCTAACTAATCTTTTAGTCTTCATAAAAGAAATTATGTTACAGAGATAATCTGATCTTTCCCCCACAATAACTATTTCTTCTTCATTAAAAACTTGAAGTGACATTCTTTTGTTTTTGCAATCCACCACAGCTCGATGTTCCGATAACCAATCCATTCCCAAGATAACATCATAATCTCGGAAAGGTAACTCAATTAAATTTGCATGGAAAAGTTGATGTTGAATCGTAATAGGGCAATTCATATACACTTTGGTTACTATCACACTGTGTCCTAAAGGATTAGTCACTTTAATATTTTCTCCTAATTCTTCTACATGCAATCCTTTCTCTTGCGCAAATGCAGTACATATATATGAATGAGATGAACCAGGATCTATCAAAGCATAAACATCATGATTAAAGAATATCAAAACATAAACATCATGATTAAAGAATGAAAATTTACCGATAATAACTTCGGTAGATTCTCTAGTCTCAGGCCCTCGGATTGCATAACTTCGCGCCATTCCTCCTGGTCTACCACTCTGCGGCGCTTGTTGAGCCACATCATATCCACTTAAACCACTAGCATTTCCTCTTCCCCTTCTTCTTCCACCTTGCATTGTAGGAGTAGGAACTACTGTAGGTGCAGATGTACTTATCTGTCTTTGAGGATAATTTGCAATCAAATGTTCCCTTGAGCCACATTTAAATAAGACTCTACCTTTTCCCCAACATTCCCCTGTATGCATCCTTCCACAATTAGAACATTGTGGAATATTTCCTCTGCCTCTACCTGAAGGTACACTAGCCGCTGACCCCGTACTTATGGTTTGTCTCGGTGAAAACCCTCTAAAATGAGATTGTGTTTGTTCTGATGTTCCCTTCTGTCTCTTACTTGGAGATTCTGAACTAGCTGGACCCTGTGATCCCTTTTGAAAGCTAGACCTTTTAGCCATTCTTTGTTGTCTATCTGAATTAATCTTCTCAATGCCCGTAGCAGCATCTACCAAGTCATTGAACACTCTAATTCTTTATGCAAGTAAATGCACTCTAATTTCATCATTCAGCCCATCCTCGAATCTCTTACATCGCCTTACTTCACTGTCAACGATATCACGAGCATACCTCTCGAGTTTGAGGAATTGAACTTCATATTCTGATACAGTCATTCGTCCCTGTCTCAAAGACAAGAACAATTTCCTCTGCTCATCTTTGTATCTTTCACTAACGTACTTCTTGTCAAATTGTTCCAAGAAAAGACTCCAAGTGATTTCTCCGGGTCGCCTTTCTCTCACAATATTATCCCACCACCTCCTAGCTTGTTCTTTGAGTAGACCTTGTACATAGTCTAATCTCTCTTCATCTGTAAAATAAAGCCTAGTCATACACCATTTAGTATGATCAAGCCAATCTTCTGCAATTGCAGGATTCACTGTGTCCCCTTTGAAATCATCAGCCGGAAGCTTCTTGATTCTTTCAAGAGGAGTTCTCTCCTCTCTTCTTTCAACATGAGGTACTACAGGAACTTGAGGGATTTGTATATTTTGAAGTACTTGAGTGATTACTTCAGTAGTCATATGCTGAAGTAAAGCAGCTTGTGCTGGAGTAGGTTGTTCGGGAAAGTTATGAACTGGTGGAGGTTCATGTCTTTGTTCATCCCCTTGTCTGATACGGACCGTACTCTAAGCATCCTCTTCCTCACTCTTGTTGTGACTACTACTAGCCATTCTTATTCCTGAAAATTAGACCAAAGTGGATCAATCAACTAACATAACATATTTATATCTTAAATGGCATGTACATACTAGTCTTAGAATCGCCTAAACCTCAGCTCTGATACCAATAAATGTAACGCCCCCTATAGGGAGCACCACAGTAACTATAAACACCCAATAAATAACTCTACTCCACTATATGGAGTTCAATACTTAAAGATTTAATACGTACAAATACCAATATAATGTTTTAAACTCCAAATTATTCTTCAAATATTTTACAATGCCACTTTACATTTCTCACTCTCTAGTACATGCCATTATTCTACAAACCAAAATATTACATGAAAATATAAATCCACCTTGAATCTTTCCTTATTTGCTCTTTAAGCAGATCCACCTGTACCACTTTGGTCCAAGCTATCTACAAGTTCTCCACCTATGCGTAGAAAATCAACTACACGCTAAGCAATTTGCTTAGTGGTGTCCATAAAAAAAAATAACAACTTTGAATATTTTTAAACTAGAAACAAAGTATATTTATAAGTCAAAAACAAATTAACCAACTTTATAGAACCAAATCACAAAACTTATATAATAATCCTTTCAAGTACAATCAAATTTATATCCAATTTTTCCAAACACTTTAATCACATATTGCCTAAAGTAAACAAGTCCTGAATAACGGTAAAATGGATACGGGAGTGGACAAGCCCGAAGCCGAAGCTTCAAAATCAACATATCGGTCAAGCCCGAAGCCGAAGCTTCAAAATCAACATATCAGTCAAGCCCGAAGCCGAAGCTTCAATATCAATATATATATATATATATCATAATATCGGGCAAAGCCCGAAGCCAAAGCTTCAATTGTTTGTACAGTACTGTACCCCCCTTTATTGGCGCCAATCTACCCTGACCCGTATTATACTCGTTTAATAAGGGCAATAAATCAAAGTAACATCTTAAAAATTCCAGTACAAACCATCAATCATAATTCAACATAACTTCAGTAATTAAGAAATCCAAATACCAAATTTTTAAGCATCAAACTTCAATTAAAACTCAATAAAATCAATATTCATACTTTCCAGAATTTTTACAGGTTTCATAACCTGACTTCTCCTGCATTTTTCACTATCAAAACATCATCCAATCGAAGAACATTCTTCTAAACATAATTAGACACATGTCTCAGCTTTTCAAAGCCACTAGAATCACAGAAATCCAATTTTTATAACCAAAGTTATGATCATAATACTAAACAGTGTACAAAGCTGAAATTTTACAAAAAAAGATTTCATGACTCAACTTCAAACGAAAATTTCACATTGAAAACGAACGAAATTCAATAAGGTTTCTTCTGAACATATGTTCCTTACTTTCTGTAGATATCAATAGAATCAAGAATCGTTCAAATCGGATTTATATAATGAGAGAAAACATTAAAACAAAACAGGTATATAATCTGGAAAATTTCCCGAAAAAAACCGAGAAATCGAAATCCGAGACACAAACCTTTTTCTATGCTCTTTCTAGCTCTCTTCTACCCCTTTTGCCTTTGATTTACTTGCAATAGCTTCCTCTACAACAACCATATATAAGTCTATCAAGATATTGCATAAATAAACTTCCTAATACCATAAATATGCTTAATCTACCTTGAATTCTACTAATTAAGCTTTAATTTCACCAAAAATCACTCACCTCAAACTCGGGTTACTATTCATCCGAACCTTAAAATCTGAAATCCTCCTCTTTTAGTCTTGTTTGACTGAAATTGATGATGATAGAGGGCTTAAGGATCGATTTCTAACAAGAATTTGAAGTTGAATCGAAGAAATCGGAAGTTTTTAGGTTATGGAAATTTTTGGATTTTGGATGAAGATGGAGTAGGAGTTAATGACAATGGAGGAGAAGAAGTATCTCAGTATATGATTTTTTTTTTTTTTCAATTTCCAATATTGCTGGACAAAAAATTAAATGTTCAATTCATCCATCTTACTTAATTAACTCTTATTTTCTTATGCCTTATATCCAATAACAATAATAACAATAAAAATAATTTCCATGATATTTTAATACCATAGTAATTTATTATAAGCAAATTTTGAAATTTCGGTTCGTTACATTTATACTGAAAAATATAGTCTATTATATGAAATTAGAAGTAATTATAGCCCTAATCAAAAGGTGGACAAACATAAAGTAAAATCCCCTACATATCGAAGAATCAACTACTCAATCTAACAATCGTGTAGTGTGATTTGCAGACTGATAAGCATAGGCTAATCTAAAAATATGAAAAATAGATAACTGGAATTAAAACATTGGACAAAACACAATTAAACACAAACACACTAAACTTCCTATTGATGCAAGACAAACATGCCCTAAGACAAGACTTAAACAAAAAATAAAAGATAAAATACTGCAACAAAAAATTTTAACCCCCAACTAATATCTCAATATCCGCAAGCATAAGAATATCTGCTTACGCCATAACATCAACCGGTAGGGCAGATCTGAAACGATCTTATTGTACATAGATAGATCTGAGTGTCTACTGTGAAAGATTAACAAGTATCTTGTCTAAAGGTTGATAAAGTCCAACCCAGTTATAAAACTATCAAGATTAAGATGCATAACAAGAGATCCATGCTTGGAGAAGATAATCATGTCCACGATAAAATATAGTTAATGCAGATTATTCTCACAAAGAACACCAAAATAAAAAATAATGAAAAAGCAAGACAAGAAAATAAATAAATTTGGTGTATTTACAATTTATGGAACATTAAATATCTAGCACAAAATTTTTTTAAAAAAATATCTAGTATAAAAATAATTCATTTACAAAAAAGTTTCCACGTCTTAGTTATAGTTAATTTAAATCTATATATCATTCCTGCATCAATAATATATATATATATATATATTTGTTGAGTTATTATCCATAATATACTATAAAATAAAATAAATACTTTTTTTTAATTTTATATGAATCTGCATTGGATCCGGATCCGTGAGATCCATTGAATTTGGATTTTAATTTTTTAGGCCACTCGGATCGAATCGGATTGGATCTAGATCCACCTTTTAAAAATAGAACCGTATTTGGATCCAGTCGGAGTTGGTCCAAATCTGACCCGTTGTCATCCCTAATGAACTTTAATAATTGAAAATCTACAAAAACACCACAAATAACTAGAAACCATTGACACCAAAAATTAGATCTAAAAATATCGTTAAACAAAGACGAATATTTGTGATCTATGCTGCAATAACATATTTGGCAAAGATAAATATCTTTTGCACAAAGATATGGTGTCCCGGAGATCTTGAATGAATAGTTGTATATCTAAATCCAAGAACTCAAATAACAAATAAGAAAATATAAAAAAATGAAGACTTGAAGGTTAGGACTTTTTTTTTTGGAAGATTAGACTTAATAAAAGAGAAGAAATGCTTTTTCTCCCTTCCAAATGAGATGAAAATGACAAGAGGGAGCTTTGAGAGAGAGAGAGAGAGAGAAGTGTGCAAACGAAAATGTTGAGAAGAAATAACTTTACTACATAGTTAGAGTTAGATGGACATTTTTTTAATAAAAATATAATATTACTTTACTTTACCATCAATAAAATTAACAATTTATCTATGTACATGTATACGTGGTAATGCTAAAAGTCTAACCCTAACCTCTAGGATTTTGAGTCTTGCGTAGTCGCAAGTCCTGTTCGTTGAGTTTGCTTCGATTGAATCAATCACCGGTTGTTCTCCGGCCACGGCCATGAATACCGATGACAACACCGATGATCTCTTACACAAATACAGACAACTGGAACTAGAGGATGAAGTCGAAGAAATACCAATTCATGGTCCTGCACTAGTCGCACCCCTACCAGAATTTTACTACATCGGAGAATTGTGCATAGAGAAGGATTTCAATGAACAATCCTTTCAGCGCACTAAATAAAAATTATGGGAGCCAAGTATGAATATTAGACGAATAGGATCAAAAAAGAGAATCCTGTTTACCTTTTACCATAAGATTGATTTTGAAAGAATTTGGGATGGATTGGAATTTTAACAATCGTTTATTAGCCCTAGCTGTCAGGAAGGCTAACAAAGATCCTGAGACAATGGAAATCAGATTTGTTTCGATGTGGATCCATTGCTTTGGAGTTTCGATAGGTTTTGTGTCGATGCAAGTGTGTGAAGCAATTGGAAAGTTCACTCACAGTATCATTTAGGCGGATGAAAATAACTTCAAGGTATCTAGGCCTATCTACCTTAGGGTGTGGGTTCTTATTGATATCACCAAGCTCTTGAAGAGGAGAATGAGGTTGAAGATAAATGAAGGTACTCATGCTACTATCCAATTCCAATATGAAAGACTGCCGAGTATGTGTTTTATATGCAGTAGCTTCCACCATACTGAATCCCTCTGTCCGATTAAATATATCTGTGATAAGGTGCCAAAAAGAATGTATGAGCCTTATATTAGGGCAATAGTGAGGAGAAATATGATAACAGAGGAGGACCGTTGGCTATATGATGCAAATGGGAATTATTTAGTTCCAACAGGCTCGACTTCTAAGGCTAAGGGAGTTGAGGAGTGTCGTAGGGAGCTGGAAACTCTAGGCCGAGATGTTGTTGCTAGGATGGAGGAGGAAGACACCAGGTCTATTGCTATTAATGACCTAAAGAGAAGGAGGAATAATGGAAGTGAGGACGAGATAGAGATGGGGAGGGAGAATATGAATGTTAACAATGCAGCGAGCTCCGTGTTGCAAGCTCGTAAGTTGCCATGACTGTATTAAGCTAGAATTATCGGGGATTGGGCATGGACCCGACAATTCAAGAGTTTGAGGAGCTTGTTTCCTCTTTCGTACCCGATTTCGTGTTTCTTATGGAGATTAAGGTTGGAAAAGCTACTGTGGAGAGTGTTCAAAGAAAGATTCAGTTTGAGGTTATTTTTTACGTACCCCATGTTAATAATGGTGGTGGAATTGCATTCCTGTGGAGGAAGATAGAGCTGGTGTGACTTAATAAATATGGAATTAATTTCATTGATATTACAGTGGCAGATGGGGATAGTCCTTGGCGATTAACCGGCTTCTATGGCTTTCCTGAAAATTCCAATTGTAGAAGACAAGCATCCTGGGACTGCCTTCGGAGCTTAGCAAACATTAGTGACCTCCTATAGTGCGTTATAGACGATTTTAATGATATGCTCACGGTGGAAGAAAAGATTGATGGCAGGCCTAGACCGATTTAATGGCTAACTGGTTTTCAGGGGGCATTAACTAATTGCCATCTTCAGGATTTAGGGATGCCGGGGTACCATTTCATTTGGGAGAGAAGCTGGGGTCAACCATCTTGGATTGTTGAAAGATTGGACCGACATGTTTGCAATTTAGAGTGGATGGAGTATTTTAGCACTGCTTGGGTCCAGAACATCGCGACATCTGAATCTGACCACTCGGCTATCATTTTACATTGTTCAGCCACTGTTGTGAATAGCAGGCCTAAATTTAAATTCGAAAACAGTTGGGCTAAAATTCCAGGGTGCAGAAACATTGTCGAAAACTATTGGAAATCGAATGGTACGACCACTATATTGGAAAAACTAAAATTGTGTAGTATTGAGCTAGAAGCGTAGGGAAGGAGACAACATGGAGATCTTAAAAGACAGCTGAAGGAATGTAAGGAGGAGTTGGAACAAATCAAACGTATGCCAGGGTGGAATTATGGGGATCAGTTTGTTGAGAAAAAGAAAGAAATGGGCCAAATTCGGCAGAGGCAAGTTGATTATTGGAGACAGTGTGCAAAAGTAGAATGGCTCCGAGGTGGTGACCAAAATTCAACTTATTTTCATAGATTTGTGTAAGCCCGATGTCGAAAATATTTGTTCCAGCAACTGCAACACCTGACAGGCAGTGGGTTAAATGGGGCTCAAGGTTGGAAGAGCTTATCCAGGCATTTTATTCTGATCTTTTTATTTCATATGGCTATGATTATGATCATATTATTTCTCTTGTGGAACAAAATATTTCAGATTTGGAAAGGGAGAGTCTTCAACACCCTTATACAGTGGAGGAGGTAAAAAGTGTGCTTTTTCAAATGTATCCAAATAAAGCTCCAGGTCTTGATGGTTTTAACCCAGGCTTGTATCAGACCTTCTAGGATATCACTGGAGAAAAGGTATCATCTTTTTGTATTGATTGTCTCCACAATAAAGTTTTTCCCTTTGGTTTAAATGATACAAATGTAGTCCTTATTTTTAAGAAAAAGGTGCCAACGTCTGTTTCGGACTTACGGCCTGTTTCTTTATGTAATGTCCTTTTTAAAATTCTATGAAAAATGCTTGCTAATAGGATTCAGCTTATTATGAGTTCTATTAGTTCAGAGTCCCAAGAGTGCATTTATTCTTGGGAGGTTAGTAACTGATAATATTCTGATAGGTTTTAAGGTAGGGCATTATATTAATAGGAAAAGGTTGGGTAAAGCTGGTATGAGTTCTCTGAAAATAGACATGTCTAAGGCTTATGATAGGGTGGAATGGAACTTTATTCAGGTAATGCTTCTCAAATTGGGTTTTCCTGTGGCTTTGGTGGAGCTTATTATGTTATCTGTCTCATCTGTATCCTACACCATTACTCATAGGGATGGTATTTTCTAGAAAATCTTCCCTCAGCGGGGTCTCAGGCAGGGTGTTCCTATTTCTCCATACCTTTTTGTATTATCTGTGTTGAAGGCCTATCAGTGCTCATTTAGGATCGTATTGCGTTTGGTAGTCTACATGGTTGTAGGGTCACCTCTTCGGCCCCCTCGATCTCCCACTTGTTTTTTTGCTGATGACAGCTTATTTTTCTTTAAAGCCTCAATTGAAGAAGAACATATCATTAAGAATGTGTTTTATTTGTATGAGAGGGCCTCGGGTCAATAGATAAATTTCAATAAATCATTAATTCTCTTTAGCCCTAACGTGATTGATAGCTTGAAACAGGACATTGTAGGTCGCCTGGGTGTGAATATGGTAGAAGGCCACATACTTTATTTGGGTTTGCCATCACTCATCGGAAGATCTAAAAAACGTGCCTATGCTTATATCATGGAAAAGGCCCACAAAAAGGTGCAGAGCTGAAAAAGGAAGAAGTTATTGTAGAGCTGGAAAAGGAAGAAGTTATCTCAAGGAGGTAAGGAGATTCTCCTGAAATCTGTGGCTCAGGTGCTGCCAAATTACGCAATGTAGGTTTTCTTACTCCCTTCTTATACAACTGCAAATCTGGAAAAGATATTCTAACTTCTGGTGGAGTTCATCTATTCACTAGATGCATTGGGAGAGACTATGTCAAGCGAAATAGAGGGGGAGTCTCAATTTCAAGAGTTTAAAAGAATTTAATAAAGCCCTCGTAGCTAAACAGGTGTGGCATTTCTATCCAAACCAGAACTTCTTGTTAGCCAAATCTTCAAGCAAAGATACTACCCTAATTGTGTTTTCTCAAAGGCTACTGTAAAAACAAATTCGAGTTTCATTTGGCGGGGTCTTATGTCAATAAAAGAGATCATATTACATGGTATGAGTTGGCGCATTGGAGATAGGATTAGTATAAACATCTGGCGCAAAAATTGGTTACCGTTAGCCTCTATGCCGAGAATCCAGTTTAAAACAGTGGCGGGTTTTAAGGAGTGTACAGTCAGTGATTTATTTGGTAGAGATATGCGTTCTTGGAATTCAGCTCTTTTGAATTTTCTCTTCACTAATGCCGAGCAGTAGCTGATTATGAAGCTCCAATACCGTCTTATCAATCCCCAGATGGTATCTTTTGGAGTTTTGAGAATAATGGTCTCTTCTCGGTCAAGTCTTGCTACTATGCTTTGACATAAATATCGAATCTCAGTGCACCACCTTCGGATTTTATTTCACCAGTTTGGAAATCTATTTGGATCATTCATATTCCATCTAGAGTCCACCTCTTTCTTTGGAAGGTAGCAACGAAGTCTTTACCTACGCTTGCTAGATTACGCCAAAGATACGTTGATGTGGATCAATTATGCCCTCTTTGTTGTGATGCTATTGAAAGTGATTACCACACCCTTATTACTTGTACTCTTGCTATACAGGTTTGGAATGAAATGTAAGGGGAAGGCTGGCCGTTTCACATTAACTCGATCACTGATTGGTGGAGTTGGGTGCTAGCAAAAGGAGACGATACGATTGCAAAAACAGCTTGCTTACTCTGGGCTATTTGGGCAAGGAGAAACCATAGTGTTTGGAATGATAAACTGCGGTCCTCTCCATAGGTTATTCGATATGGGCTAGGATTTCTAGCAGAATGACAATCGGATAATTTGAAGCCTAACTCGGCAGCCTCAAATTCGGCAGGTTGGCAATAGAGAAGGCCTTAGTCAGGTTGGGTTAAATGCAACATTGATTTTAGCTTGTTTGATTCCGGTAATGGAATTGATCATGGATGTGTTGTGAGGGATAATATCGGAGCTGTCATCGCTGCAAGATCAACTCTTCATCAAGGAGGGGGCGATCCGTTTCTAGCTGAAGCCTTAAGCGATAAAAAAGCGCTTAGCTGGTTGAAGGATATCCATCTCGACAACATTTGTTTGGAGCTGGATGCTTTGAACGTGGTCAATGCTCTTAAGAATAATTTGCCTATTGACTCTCCTATTGGTCTCATTTTTTCGGAGTGTAAAACTCTTATCAGTCACGTTTCTTCTATTAGACTACCTTTTGTTAGTAGGTCTGCGAATCATATTGCGCATTTGTTAGTTAGTGCAGCAGATTCCTCGATAAGTAGGGGAACATGATTTCACTATTGTCCACCTTTAATTAAAGCCGTAATTAATTCTAATTAATATCATTGACGTATTCACCAGTAAAAAAATAATTTATCTCAAATATTTTTTGTACTCCAATTAAGCTATTTCACAGCTAACAACAAAAATACTTCCTCCATATTTTTTTACTTGTCTTCCTACAAGTTTCATACTTTTTAATAAATTCATTTATTAATGATATGAAAATACTAGTTTACCCTTGTATTTTCAATTAATACCTTAATTTTTCAACCCAAATGCAATTAATACTAAGAATATAGTTGGAAGAATAATGAAAAAAGTACTTAAAAAATAACAAATGACAAGTATTTTAATAATTCAATTTTAGTTAAAATGCCTATTTTAAAAAAATGAAAGGAATAATAATTAATGAATTACATTTGGAAAATAAATTACCACATTTAATTAGATACTATATACTAAAATGGTTCAATCTCAATTGAACCTTGAAATATAATCTTTACCAACACCGATACTTATATGCCATACTATATGGCATTTAGATATTACAGAAATTATTGAGTATTAGAGTTACGAAAAGCGTATAAAAAAATCGATCTTAAGACGGTGAAAAATACTGTCAAGCATGGTCTCTAAGAATGTGAACAAATGTTGTCAAATCCCATGTGCTCCTTGTGCTCAATATCTTTGATCATGTCTGCTATGCCAACCCCACCTGTTTCAAAACAAATCATATTACCCAAATTACAAGTCATGATAGAGATTATACTATATTATAATTTCAAAATTAGAATTCTAAAAAGATAAGAGGTGTTATCATATCATTAAATAATTCAAATAAAATAATTAATTTGTATGATTCTCAAAAAAGTTCAAAATAAAATTACACTAAATCTATGTTATTGTATCTGGATGTAGTCGGAGTAAAGCTCCGGTAAATCAGATGGACAATAAAAAAAATCTATGCTATCGTATAAACTATTACATGAAATTGTTATTGTATATCGAATTTAATTGAAAAAAGGGTAAACTTAAAAAATGTATTTTGTGGTTTCACTTATTTGTAAAACGGGGTCTGAGAAATTTCTTCGCAAGATGGGTCCGTGGTTTCAAAAAATTACCAAAAAGGGGTTAAAAATATTATTTTATTCGGAATAGTGATGTTACAGAAAATATTTTAATCAATTCAGTATTCTCATAATTTAATCTTACTATTTAAAATTATACATCACGATTTGAGTAAATTTCAGAGATTTTTCCATTTTTATGAGTTTTTTAAGTTTATCATCATATTTTAATTAAAAAAATATTTATAATATTAAAAAAAATTCAAAAATTATCACTAATGTGTATTGCATTTTTATTAACCAGGGTATAAAATTTCGGATAAAAAGGAACATAATTACTCATTAAGTGACGTAATTTAATATTGAGAATCCTATTTTTATAAATTTTTTGAAATCACATACTCTATTTTGCAAAAAAAAAATATTTGTCAGATCCTGTTTTATAAATAAATGAAACCATAAGATAATTGTTGAATTTTTCCCGGAAAAAAATAGTCACTAATGTATGAATAGTTTTGAACCAATTAAACGGATTTTTTTATAATATTTACAAATATCTTCATTGGGATAATCTTGTTCGGAGCTTAATAACAGTTAAAGCTCTTCATCCCTCTAACAAGTGTATTTAGTGGGATTTAAATGGATTTAAATTCTAATAGAGTATAGATTATGACGTACCGAGTGCAGTTGCACTAATGAGAATCGTCAAGGACAAGACGAAGATGATTAGGGATGCTCTGCCTAACATATAGATCACTTTCTTCACAACATGTTGCCCAACAAAGCTAGCAATGGTGGCCACACTAAACAAGTACAGAGCTGCATCCATTAATATTATTCACAATTATTAACCATAATTAATTAACTTTAATTAATAAATTTACAGATTTGTTTATAAAAGAATTAAATTACCATATGGAATTGGGAAACGTTTAAGAAGGTAGTATTCAATGACAGACATGGAGGCAGAGAATGTCATTGCAAATGTAGCTGTGGCACTTGATACCTACGTATTTAAAGATAAAATTATAATTTGCTTTTCTATATAGATTTTTGCTCTGATCTAGTGCACTTTGACTATCACAATCAGAAGCTGGCACGTGGCATTAAGGGGGGATAAACTGTTCAATTTTGCTATCTTTAGGGATAAAATATCATACTTATAAGTTAAGGGTGATTAAAGACGATTTGAGCCAACTTTAAAAAGCTCCATATGTGTTTGCGTTCATTTTAAGCAAGTATTGAATTGAATACCTGAGGAGGAATACCCATCTCAAGAAAAAGTGGGCCAAGAATGAAACCGCCGCCAACACCGAGCAAACCACCAGCAGTTCCGGCCACTAAACCACATGAACAATAGACCATCAATTTGCCTACACTCAACACATTTCCCGCCTCTCCTTTTGATGCTATTTTCCTCTTCCCTCTATGAATTCTAACTGTTTCATATATAGTTAAGCCACCTGTTATTGGCACCTGATAACAACTTATACCAAATTAGTTCTATTTCATTTTCAATTGATCTTGACTTGAGCTAGTTATTTACCTGTGCAATGTTTAATATCCAATATGCTACTGAACAGCTTTTTGAGTAATTCTGCATCACAAGGAATTGTTTCAGTAGTTTTTCTTGATGCTGGAAATAACCGGTCCGCCCGTGAGCGGATCAATCGGGTCAAAAGATCCGATTTAATTGGTCAATTGGGCTTAATTGGAAACTAATTAAGTTAAGGGACTCAATTGAATTATTTTAGGACCTAGTTGAAATAAGTTTTCTTCATAAGTGCCTAATTGACATTTTTCTATTTTCCACCTCTATAAATAGACGTTCATAGAAATATTTTTAAATTGATGGAAAATTCATTTTTTCTCTGTACAATCTCTCTCCTAAGTGTTAGGCCCAATAATAGATTACGAGAAAAATAATAGCAGCAGAATAAAAAGACAAGCAGATTTTTACGTGGAAATCCCAAATGAATTAGGGAAAAACCACGGGACCAACTCCGAATAATTTTCCACTATAAAAATAATAGTAGGTACACCAAGAGATTACAAAATAGTGGCACTCAAGTGTTTCCCAAAACCTCACTATTTTCTCTCTTGCCCAACTCTTAGGAACCCTTTTCCTAAGTTTCTCTACACAGATAATATTTGTATCTGTATTTTCTTACTCTTCTGCTATAATTTTGAGGCAGAAATCTCTCTATTTATAGGAAATACAAACGCGTATAGTAATTTTACTGTACACATTTTGAAAAACGTTCTGCCGACCTGCCTCTTTTTGAATTTTTTTTAATTAATCAGTGGGTCCCACAATAATAGGGACACCACTCAACACTAAGTTCCTTCCTACGACGAAGAAATCTCGTCGCACAATCGTTATTGATCTTCTATCGGTGCAGAAGTTGTGAACAACGACTTAATTCCGTTATATCGTCGGTCAGTCAACGACTTAGCATACGTATGGATTTAATGCGGCGTTCTTCGATCTCAGGCACGGAAAAGGTACGAATTCGATCCATTCTATTTCGATCTCCGTCACTTGAACATAACATCACTAGGATCGGCTATGCTCTTAACTTGTTCTAAATTTTTTTTCGGTTTTATTGTTTAATTCGGCCCTTGTTTCGAAAATAAATACTCTATCCGGTTCCAAATAAAAAATCTTTTAGACTTTTCATTAAAACCAATAAAACATTAATTAAGCCACTAAAAAGACTAATTTATTCTTCATAAAAGTCTCTTTCTTCATAATTATCAACTCAAAATTTCAAATATACTTTATCTCTTTCTTAATTAATGTAAGGGTAAATTAGAGAAAAAATGATAAATATTGCATTAATAATCTAAAAGGTCACTTATTTGGAACTAAAATTAAAAGGCAAAAAGGTCATTTTTAATTAATCAGTGGGTCCCACAATAATAGGGACACCACTCAACAAATCTCCCCCTCCCAATTACATTGTGGGACTCTCCATCCCGGTTGCTTCAATGCACTGGTCGAGCTTTTCTTTTGGTACAACCTTTGTCAGCATATCAGCAGCATTATTGTTTGTATGAATCTTCTGCAACTTGAACTCTTTTTCTTCAATGGCAAGTCTGAGCCAATGATATCTTACATCAATATGTTTCGTCCGTGCATGATACATAGTATTTTTGCTCAAGTCTAGTGCACTTTGACTATCACAATAAACTATGTAGTCTTTTTGTTGCACACCCAATTCTTCAAAGAATCGCTTTAACCAAAGCATTTCATTTCCTGCTTCTGTTGCTGCAACGTACTCTACTTCAGTTGTTGATAATGAAACACACTTTTGTAACCGTGACTGCCATGAAATAGCTCCCCCTGAGAATGTAAATAAGTAACCTGATGTAGATTTTCTTTCATCAAGGTCACCAGCCATATCTGCATCTGTGTAACCAACAAGTGCTGGCTTTCCACCTCCAAATGTTAAACATAACTTTGAAGTTCCTCTCAGGTATCGAAAGATCCATTTAACTGCTTTCCAATGTGTCTTCTGGGGATTTGACAGAAATCGACTCACAACTCCAACTGCATGAGCGATGTCTGGTCTCGTACACACCATTGCATACATCAAACTTCCGACCGCTGAAGAATACGGAACATTTAACATACCTTCTCTATTTTTCTCTGTTGAAGGGTAGGATTTCTTACTCAACTTGAAATGAGCAGCAAGTGGAGTGCTAACTGGTTTAGCATTCTTCATATTGAACCTTTCTAGTACCCGTTCAATATATTTTTCTTGCGATAACCACAGCCTGCTGGACCTTCGATCTCGGGTAATCTCCATTCCAAGAATTCGCCTTGCCGGTCCCAAATCTTTCATGTCAAACGCCTTAGACAAATCACACTTCAACTTACTAATCATTTTGGCATCTGGCCCAACGACTAGCATATCATCAACATATAAGAGAAGAATGATAAATTTTCCATCAGGGAATTTCTGGACATATACACATGGATCAGCTTCTGTCCTCTTGTATCCTTGATTCACCATGAAGGAATCAAACTTTTTATACCATTGCCGCGGGGCTTGTTTTAGCCCATACAAACTTTTCTTCAGGCGACACACCATGTCCTCCTTTCCCTTGACCTTGAAACCTTCTGGTTGTTCCATATAAATTTCTTCTTCTAAATCCCCATGCAAGAACGCGGTCTTTACATCAAGCTGTTCTAACTCAAGGTTCAAGCTGGCTACAAGACCTAGCACAACTCGAATGGAACTCATTTTCACAACTGGTGAAAAAATCTCGTCAAAGTCGATACCTTTCTTTTGAGTAAAACCTTTGACAACCAATCGAGCTTTGAATCTCACTAGGTTTCCATCATCTTTCTTCAGCTTGTATACCCATTTGTTCTTGAGTGTTCTCTTCCCTTTAGGAAGTTTTACCAGTTGGTACGTGTCATTCTTCTTTAAAGAATTCATCTCCTCCTGCATGGCCTTCATCCAACAATCTTTATCTTTACAAGATTGCACATCTTGAAAGCTTTCAGGCTCCCCCTCATCAGTGATTAAAATATAATTAGAACTGGAGTATTTTGTAGATGGTTGGCGTTCTCTGACTGACCTCCTTAATTGAGGTTCTTCTTCTGGTAGAATGGGGTTCTCTGGCTCCCCTTGCTCAGTACCCTCTTCATTCGTATCTTCATCTACAATCGCATCTTGATCCCTCACAACTGGCTCTTCTTCTCCATCTTGTTCTGATTGATGCATTCTTCTTTCTGTGGCATCATCTGATAGAATGCTCTTTGGTGTTATATCGATAACGTCGTCACTTGTAGATCTTTCACCGATGACATTATTCTCGTGAAATACAACATCTCGGCTCCGTACAATTTTCTTTTTCACTGGATCCCATAATCTGTAGCCAAACTCTTCATCGCCATAACCGACAAAAGTGCAAGGAACTGATTTATCATCAAGCTTTAGCCTTTGCTCTTTAGGAACATGCATAAATGCCTTGCAGCCAAATACCCTCAAGTGAGAGTATGAGATATTTCTTCCTATCCAGACCCTCTCTGGAATATCAAAATCCAAAGGTGCTGAAGGTAGTCGGTTGATAAGATAGACAACAGTATTGACAGCTTCTCCCCAAAATGACTTAGGTAAGGTAGCCATTTTGAGCATGGATATAACTCTTTCGACAATGGTACGATTCATTCGTTCAGCAACACCATTGTGTTGAGGTGTACCAGGAACTGTCTTTTCATGCATGATACCATGTTGACTACAGTAATCCTTGAACTCCTTGGAGATATACTCACCACCATTATCTGTGCGTAAACACTTCAATGGCACTCCAGTCTCCCTTTCCACCATTGCATGAAATTGCTGAAAGTGCTTGAATACTTCATCCTTTGTGCGCAGCAAATAAATCCATGTCTTCCTTGAAAAATCATCAATGAAGGTAAGAAAGTATCTTCTTCCTCCAATGAATTCTGTATCCATGGGACCACAAACGTCAGAGTGTACCAACTCTAACTTATTATTTCTTCTTCTAGAGCTTTTCTGAAATGAAACTCGATGTTGCTTCCCAAATAAACAGTGATCACACGGGTTAATTTTTCCTTTGGCTAATGGGATGAGGGACTTCTTAGCCAGTATATTCAACCCTTTCTCACTAACATGCGCCAGTCGCCTATGCCACAAATTTGGTGAAGCATCATCTCCAACTGTATTCAGTTGACTCGCACATATTATTGCGTGCATTTTGTATAGCGAGCAACACAATCTTCCTTTCGCCACCACCAATGATCCTTTGGTGAGTTTCCAATTTCCATTGCCTGTATGATTGTGATAACCTTCCTTGTCCAATACACTAACAGACAATAGGTTCAACCGAAGATCTGGAATGTGTCGTACATTTTTAAGTGTTAATGTGCATCCGACACTTGTCTTCACGCAGATATCACCGATTCCCACCATTTGCGAGACACTATTATTTCCCATTTTAATAGTACCATAATCGCCTGCTTTGTATGTTGAGAAGTATTCCCTTTTTGGAACACAGTGGTATGAGGCACCAGAATCTACAATCCACTCGGTATCTGCGTTTTCAACATGACAACAATCTGCATCATGAGATACTAAAGCCACCTCTCCATCTTCTGTTGTGACTGTAGCAGATGTATTTTTGTCATTATCATGACTTCGTTTTGCATTCTCTTGTTTAAAGAAACGGCAGTTCCTTTTGAGATGGCCCTGCTTTCCACAATGGTAGCATGACCTCTTCTCTCGGGACTTGGATCTATATCTGGATTTTTCATTTCCACGTCCTCTACTCTTGCTTCGGCCCCTGTTTTCCGTGACAATGGCTTGTGAACTGGTACTGGCAACGTCTTTTCTACGAAGTTCTTCATTAAGTAGGCTATTCTTTACCATAGACATTGTTACCACACCATTTGGAGCTGAGTTACTCAGTGATACAACAAGAGTATCCCAGCTATCTGATAGAGTTCCCATCAAAAGACATGCTTGCATCTCATCATCCAAGGACATACCAGTGACTGCTAACTCACTTATGAATCCTTCAAAGTCGTTCAGGTGTTGTGTGATTGATCGTCCCTCTGTCAATTTCAAGTTCATGACTTTGCGAATCATGAACACTTTTCCTTGAGCATTTTTAGCCTCGTACATATCCTCTAGCTTCTTCCAGAGAACTTTGGGATCTGTTTCGTTCCTCACGTGGTTGTACAGGCTAGCATCTATCCATTGGCGTATTGTACCCAATGTCTGCTTCATCTTTATCCACTGCTGATCTTCCATATCCTTCGGCTTTGCGTCGTCACCCTCAATTGGATCATACAAATCTTTGCAATTGAGGTAGTCCTCCATTCTGGATTTCCACATTGAATAATTTGTATCCGTCAATTTGATCATTACGCCGTCATTTGCCATGTCGAAAAATTTAAGAAGTTACTATTTTACTATTCACCCAAATTGCCTATGTGCGACAGTTTTTCGAACAGATTGCGCCACCGGATTCCCCGTAATTTTCTCGTCGTCGTGGTATATTTATTTTTGAAAAATATATCCACGGATTTTACTGATAAAACAACCTTCAGCTCTGATACCACTTGTTAGGCCCAATAATAGATTACGAGAAAAATAATAGCAGCAGAATAAAAAGACACGCAGATTTTTACGTGGAAACCCCAAATGAATTAGGGAAAAACCATGGGACCAACTCCGAATAATTCTCCACTATAAAAATAATAGTAGGTACACCAAGAGATTACAAAATAGTGGCACTCAAGTGTTTCCCAAAACCTCACTATTTTCTCTCTTGCCCAACTCTTAGGAACCCTTTTCCTAAGTTTCTCTACATAGATAATATTTGTATCTGTGTTTTCTTACTCTTCTGCTATAATTTTGAGGCAGAAATCTCTCTATTTATAGGAAATACAAACGCGTATGGCCGAATTATGCACAGTAATTTTACTGTACACATTTTAAAAAACGTTCTGCCGACCTGCCTCTTTTTGAATTTTTTTTTAATTAATCAGTGGGTCCCACAATAATAGGGACACCACTCAACACTAAGTTCCTTCCTACGACGAAGAAATCTCGTCGCACAATCGTTATTGATCTTCTATCGGTGCAGAAGTTGTGAACAACGACTTAATTCCGTTATATCGTCGGTCAGTCAACGACTTAGCATACGTATGGATTTAATGCGGCGTTCTTCGATCTCAGGCACGGAAAAGGTACGAATTCGATCCATTCTATTTCGATCTCCGTCACTTGAACATAACATCACTAGGATCGGCTATGCTCTTAACTTGTTCTAAATTTTTTTTCGGTTTTATTGTTTAATTCGGCCCTTGTTTCGAAAATAAATACTCTATCCGGTTCCAAATAAAAAATCTTTTAGACTTTTCATTAAAACTAATAAAACATTAATTAAGCCACTAAAAAGACTAATTTATTCTTCATAAAAGTCTCTTTCTTCATAATTACCAACTCAAAATTTCAAATATACTTTATCTGTTTCTTAATTAATGTAAGGGTAAATTAGAGAAAAAATGATAAATATTGCATTAATAATCTAAAAGGTCACTTATTTGGAACTAAAATTAAAAGGCAAAAAGGTCATTTATTTGGAACCGGAAGAATTATAAGTTAATAATTATAAGTTAATAAAATACCTTTGTGATCTGTAGTGCAAGTATGATCAACCAGACAGTACAGAGAAGCCCAACTCCCTTCCAGTAAACATTTTCAACGATACACACCTGAAGCAAAAAGAACAATAGTATTATTTTTCACTGGCATTGTCTATGTAACTTTTTCAAGAGCTGTCTTTTACCGTCGTAAGTGTGTGGTTACAAATATTAAGCGACTGCAAAAAAAAGTTAAGAGTTGCAACAAAAATAAAATAGTTAAACGGGAAAAGAACTAAAGGCTTAATACTACATATTTAGCCCTTTAACTTGCCAACTTTTATCACTTGGTGTCTCCAACTTACAAATATCTTTACCAACCCCCTGAAGTTGGCAAAAGTGTTCACTGCAGCCCCCCTGAATGCCCCGTGTCACCTTCGGATTGAAGAGAGGACAATAAAAAATTTGACTTCTTTCAAAAGTCAAACCATTCACAAG
Source organism: Euphorbia pulcherrima (assembly GCA_947683365.1). Lineage (NCBI taxonomy): Eukaryota > Viridiplantae > Streptophyta > Magnoliopsida > Malpighiales > Euphorbiaceae > Euphorbia > Euphorbia pulcherrima. The sequence goes on from CANTUS010000016.1 coordinate 16,946,519, forward strand.
GTGACACATAGCATTGAGGGGGCTGCATTAAACATTTGTGCCAAGTTCAGGGAGTTGGTAAAGACATATGTAAGTTGGAAGCGCAAATGATAAAAGTTGCCAAGTCGATGTTCAAGCCTAATCTAAAAGGGCCTAATTAAGATTTCTCCATAACAAACACAACTTGATATTCTGTTTTTATATCTTACCTTTGCATCATTGCTTAGGCTCTCAGGGGGAGATTTTGAAACTACTACTTCAAATTTGGATTTACTTGCTACCTCCTGTAAAAATTAAAATACAAAGGCTAATTAAGAAGAATTTATATAAGAAAAATATATAAAGATGGAAAGGCCAGCTTTAGTTGAGAGTTGAGACCCTATTTTTGGCTAAAGTTTCTGTTTTCCAGGCTTTAATACCCTTCAAAAATGCCTTTGTGGACATAACTGCAATCAAATAAGTTCAATTTGATCATGAAATTAAAATTACGCGATTACTAGGAAATTAGGAGATGACATACAAACGAAGATGATAATAAGCAAGACAGTAATGATCCACTCAGGAAAAATGACATTAAGAGTGACACCAATGCTAACTCCAAGTACCAACATTGGCTGAAAGAGAAGAGCAAGATCATAGTCAATCAGGGGAACATCAAGTGTTGGATGTCTCTCATTCAAATTGTAGTACACCGTTGCCGCCGCTGAACCAGTAACCATACCTGAACCAAATGAAACTGAACTGAATACAACGTAAATTTAAGACCGTGCACAACTGAACTGAATGGAACTGAAGAACGTTAATTAATTAATAGCGCAATTAATTAAGAATTTAAGGAACTCACATTTGGATATGGCAATTGATGATTTGGAATCAAAGCCAATAATGAGCTTAAGCATAGGCACAAAAATGCCACCTCCTCCAATACCTGCTGCACTTCCAAATGCTGCTCCAACAAATCCAATTATTGAACCCACCACTACTTTCCACCCTAACTTCATTTCCTGTTTAATCAATCAAGGGAGATTTTGAGGTTGTTTTAGTTCCTTTTCCCAAAAGTATGTGTAATCGTACTTATTTTCGAATGCAGAAAAACAGTTTTGAGATTGTAGAAAACAACGTAAATGTATCTGAAGAAGACCGATTAAGTAATTAGGTACTTACCGGCCAGACATGTTTATAATCTGAATGAAGTCTGTGATTAGTTTGACTCTGAGCAGAAGTTTGATGAGTAAAGCTGGAATCTACTACAAGCAATAATGAAGCTATAATTGTTGAACTAAGCAAAATCTCTCTAGCCCCACTCATATTCTCCCACTATTATTTGAGGTTTTCAGCTTCAAAGCTTTCTATATAAATATATAAAGGCTTGGTTCACGTAAAATTATATGAAAATAATAAAATAGGCATTTTATTAAAAAAATGTATTTGTGGGAATTGAACACAAAATTTTTGGATTATATCTATTAGTACTTTACCAATTAAGTTAATATTAATTAATCTTTATGTTTACACTCCTCACTTTAACTACTAAATACTTAAACAAAATAATATTTTTGGGCCCCTGCCGACTATGGGCCCTAGGCGGTCACACTTCGTGCACCTCCTATTGGGTCGGCCCTGAAATATAATACGAATCTTAAAAATCTTATAGTTAGCTCAGTTTAGTATTTCAGTGTAATTGGATAAATTAGTTGACCAGTGCGATCGTGACATTTCATCGAATAAGTCGGGAGAGTGCGGAGTGCTCACTTGTTCGGGTCCTGTTACGATTTAGGGGTCCGAGGGCAGCCTCAGGTGCGGGGTCCAAGGAGCAGCAGCCCCTGGCGGGGTCCCGAAGCAGCGCCCTGGCTGGGGTCGAGCGGCCAGGTCGACGCAAAAAAATTTTATTCCTGGCATATCGCATTCTTTGAAAAATTCATCAGAAAAATGAACTTGGAACCGAAAAAGCATGTCTTTTGGACACAGCTGAAATCCAAAAAAATATGTCTTTTAGACATAGCTGGTACCCCAAATGACATGTCTTTTAGACATGTATGTTGACATTTTGGCTATATATATGACCAAAACCGAAATTGGCACATACAGAATTTTTCGGTTCATATTTTCTTTCTCAGAGCAAATCTAATTCTGGTTCTTGATTCAAATTCTAATTTTACCCAATTGAAAATTTGATGAACCGATCAAATAAATTTTAATCTAAAAACATATTCACGACTTCAGAAACATTCAAGTAATCCCCCTATTTTAACGTAAAATTATTAAATCATGTCGGCTTCGAACTTCAAACCTTACAGGAACCGCTTAAAAGCTACAAGACAAATATACTCACTTTCAAAAGTTAAATACTCCATTTCAAAAGAAAAATACTTTACACATCTTTGAAGCTTCTCTCCTTAAGAGCTTCAAATTTTGCACTGCAAAGCTCACTCCTGTCTTGTCTTTGTCTCCTTTTAAAAGAATTAACAATTTCAAATTTTGTGAAGTGGAAATTATATATTAATAGAGGATATAGTACATTTTTTATAATTTCAATGTTTTTATAATTCTCCTTGTATAATTATATTCCCAAAAAAACATTTTTTTACAGAAAATTTGTTTTTTTTTTGGGAAAAATGTATTTTCTAAGACAAAACTTTTTGTATCAGTTACGGTTAAGAGCTAAACATCTCAATTAAGTTATATTTTTTAACGACTTTTACAAAAAAAAAATTAATATTTGTATACGGAGCTAAATGGAGTTGGTAATACGAACAAATACTCAAAAGAGGTTTATTAAAAGCTCCAAAGTAATGAGATACGTACCAACACTTGCAAGATTGCAAAAATAAAGTCGCATTAATGATACTTATGCAGCTCAAAAGGATCTCCTTTTTTTTATGTGATCTAAAGGATCTCATTGATAAATCAATAAGAGAGAAAAGACACGTGTATGAATTTTAAAGGTCCGACATAAAGAGGGTTTGTTGTGATATATTACCGTCCTATAATTCAAATGCTCATTTGAAAACTAAAATTTAAATATATTAAAATTAAATATTTTGTGTATAACGGATTTATTTTCCTTGTATCAAATTTCCTGCTTAATTAGGGATCACTGATAGTCGGTAATTCTATACATGATCAATATAACATGCTTCAAATGACAATATGTATTTTACTTTTTTTGTTGTTAGATGGACTCTAAATGTACTAGAACTAAGTAGGTCATGCACCAAATAAATAAATATTAAACACGTTGGGTACCAAATAGGCGAAAAATGAATACAGTAAAACCTGTATAAATTAATAATATTGGGACCGACATATTTTATTTATTTAGCGAGATATTATTATATCGATAAATTAATAATTTATTAATTTGAAGAGGTTTTACGTATGACCTTTAAATTTCTAAGTCCAATGTACATTCACAAATTAATTGAATTTGTCAAGTTCATTATTTTTTAATAAGTAAAAAGTTAGTTCATGGTACCAAAAAATAAATTACAAAAACAAGCTTCAATGCAAATTTCTTCTCCATGTACATTAAATATGGTTAGAAATTAATCACTGTAAAATGTCCATTGAAAATTTTTAAAATCACATCAACTATGACTCCTAAACTAAAAGGTGTTGAAGAGGCCATAGCAAATTGCTTTCGACACTGTAAATATGAGAACTCTTCACAACTTTTTGTTGCAATACGAGAAGACAATGCCCCAACTCTTAAGTGCAATGAGGAGATTTGAAGATGAACTCAATATGGATTTGAAGTTCAATAAAAAAACAAGTGACTATAGATTTATTTTTTTACTAGACAATCTTAGAATTTAGAATCCTTTAGTAATTATTAATTTATAGTTTCGTTGTGACCAATATACATATAATGGGATTTCAAAAAAGTTATTATCTTATATTTTATCGATTGGGTCCAATTTTATACTAATCCCAAGTTGGGATTGGACGAATTATTAATTTTATCGAGGTTATTAATTTATCGAGTATTAATTTATAAAAATTTTACTATATATATTAAATAAATAATATTTATAGGTTAAATATCAAAAGAGCAATTAAATTGTGAAACAAGACCAAAAAAAATATTTAAATTCGGGGTTGTTGCACAAGTGTTCTTTGATTGTATCGAATGATGAAGAGAAAAAAAACATTTCAAGGTTCTGATTTTTTCGTACCTTTTTTTTATAATTTTACTTAAATTCATATTGATAATTATAGATTATAGCATGACATTAAAATCTGTAGTTGACAAGGAATGCTAGATAGTGCACTCAAGCAAAATATCGATTTTAAGTGGTTAGTATAATTTGTTTGATAATATAATTAAAATAATTTGAGTTGCAAAAAGCGATTATTTTTTAAATGTATTGTTTCATTTTTGACTTCATGAAACAAGTCCATTACTTACACGGCGTATCGTGGATTTACGTGACCCTGAACAGATATATAAAAATAGATTTTAACAGACTAAAATATATTTTATTATTATAAGTTATATAATTCTTTTAACGATATTAATCAACTATATTATAAAATTATTGGCATAAAATTTTTTGATATATTATGTGATAAATTTAATTGAGTATTAATATATTATTGATAAAATAATATTAGACTACCGATGACATATTTTGTTAATAAAAACAAATATTAGAAATTTTGAACGTCTAACATATTCAAAGCTTTGATCGGTCTATTAGGGTGATTTCCTAAATTTCATTAAAAAGTTTTAAAATAATATAAGTGCAGTTTTTTTTATAAAAATATGTTAGCATTCTTGAATATTTATTTACTAAATTTATATTTTTTTTACATTATTATATGTTTATAATGTAACTTTCTATTAGTTCTTAAACATATACATCAAGTTTCATAGTCTTATCCAGAAATACGAGAACATTACACACAATTGAAAAATTTAAAACATTAAGTTTATACTTACAAATTTTATATTAAAAGTGTGGTTAATAAATTAATCTAACTTCATATAAGGTGGTGAATATTTTATTCTTATAGTTAATAATGAATTTTTATAACAGCTAAGGTCTTAGACTGGATTCATATTTGGAGTGATATGAGTTTTTTCTTTTAGTAACAATGGAAAAATTTTGATAAAAATTAAAAAAAAAGAAATTAATATCAAACTGCAAACAAAATTTACCTAATAAGTTAATATTTACTTGTTTATAAGTAATAAGTAGATATTATTGATTTTTTATTTTAAAAATTTTGATAAAACACAATAAATATTAATATTTTTCTTATAAAGTACAATAATAAATATCAATATAATAATTAATTTATAGCCTTTTAATTTTGTTTTAATAACGTATAATTCTATAATAAATTAATTAAAGACTTACATTAATCGAAAAGAAAAAAAAGAAATGGATTGATTGGTGAGGAAAAAAAAGACATGGCCGTAGTAGGATTCAAGGCCTTTGTAATTAATGATGCGTGTCTTACCATCAGATCACTCCTCCACCAGATCACTCCTCTATTTACACACTAGTGTTTACCTTTATTATTTATAATTAATATATTTTTATGCCGATACTCATATAATTTCGAAACAATTGAGGCCTTCTTAATTTTATGGTTCTGAACGATTGCTCCATTCGCTTCTGTTAATGGCCGGTCCCTAATCACTTAATAATATTATTACTATGTATAATATCTAACACTTAATTTTTTTAATTTGTAGTTTTTAGTTCGTCCCTAGTAATTAGTAATTTAAACATACAAGCTTAATAAAGAATAACTTCATTAAAATGTAATAGGTTAGGGAGTAAAATGAAACCGGTAACATAAACAAAAAAAAAATGTTTATTACCTCATTTAACCTGACAGCTATGAAATTATTTAAATTGTACATTATTACCCATTTTCTACTGACTTTGACATATGTTTTTTTATTTTTAAACACTACCAACTCACCCGACAGGTGAGTACAAATGAATTATGAGGTGCAATTTACCATGCTTCAGAGTAATGTAAACAATCAGCATAGAGCATCCATTGTACTCTTTCTTGCTATGTATGAGCTGGTATTTGTCTCTATCCAATGAAGATTTTTAATAGTAGTTTTATTACTTCAAGTCACCAAATTCTCATTTAATTACAAATAAAGGTGCCCAACTTATATTTAAGATTCAACCCTCTGTTGTTACTTACATGGTTTTTAGAATCGGACCGGCCATCGAATTAATAAAGACAGTGATTCATAGATTTAAGGTTCAACTGAATTAATTAGGTGGTTGAATCAAATTTTCTTAAAACATATAAAAATACTAAATATTTTATATCATTCTATATTAAACTAGTAATATAAGTTATACTCATATAAAAATTAATACTATTAAATAAAGTATTCTATAATTTAAAGTTATATTTCAAATAAAAATAAAATACAATAATAACTAATATAATCTAATGAAAGAATGCAAACCGAATTCCATATTACATAGATTGGATAAAAAAAGTTAATAAATTTGATTTATGATATATAAAATTATGCATTAAAAGAATTAAAATTTATACACAATATGTAAAATACAAAAGCTATATATCCATTTAATATAAATTTAATCAAAAAACTTGGAGTAATGTTATTTAAAAAAATTATATATTATTTCGTTATGAAAAACATTTAAAAATGTTATTGAAAGAAATATTTTAAATTTAATAAAATGTGTAGTCTGTGAAATAAAAAAAATATTAATTATGGTTTTTTATAATAAAATATTATTAAAATAATTTAAAAATTAATAATATATAATATAAAAGGTATATAAGGAGAAAATGTTACTACTTGTGTGTGGTAGCTCAGTTGGTAAAGCATGTATTGAAATATGTGTTGGAGGTGTTGTATTCAATTCCTTCCACCAATAATTTTAAAAAAATTATGATTTAAGAGAACCGAAGACCAGTCACCGGTTGAACCGATCGATTCTAGATCGAACCAGCTGATTTAACTGATCGTTGATCGATTCTTGACTATGTCAAGAATCCAATTGAATCCGATCCGGTCCGATTTTCAAAACCATGGTTACTTAGATACTAAATAGGGGTACAATGCATTGAATTCAACCTTTACCTTTAGAGTAGGAAAAATGATTGCATAATAAACTATAGGCTTAATGTAGAGGGAATCTATGAAGTTGTCCTTAATCGCCCCTCGATCATGCTTTTAAAAGTTCCTCTAATTCTATTGAACTTTTTTTAAGTTGCTCTTGCCCTCCCTGAATTTGTTTAAATTACACATCATGACCCTTGTTTCACCGACTTGGCATATGAGTTTATTAGTTTCAAGCATTGCCAACTCACCTGTCACATCAGTAGAAAAGGATCATGAGGTATAATTTAGACAAATTAAAGGGCACGACAAAATTTTTTGATAAATTCAGGAGATGAGAAGAGCTTTTAAAAGTTGAGGAGGCAAGGGGTAGTTAGAGAACTTCAGGGTGGTGATGTATTTAAACTGAAATTATACGAAACAAGCTTTTCCTCGCTGTAGAAGGAAGATAAGTAGAATCAATTTCGGTAGTCTTTCATGAAATTAAAGACAATATATCAAACATTTATCAAAAAAAAATGTAGATTAATGATATTCTCACAATTTACTAGAATTTTATTTTATCACCGAATAATTTGTATTTATAAAGATTTTCATACATGACATATCACAAATGGAAAACAGTTTTGAAACTAAGGAAAATGGTATCAAACGAAACACTAATTATAAGAGCAAATGTTGTCAAATCCCATATACCCTTTGCGCTCAATGTTTTTTATCATGTCTTCTATACCAACCCCACCTGTATTAATCAGATCACGTTATCAAAATTATTAGTCATAATGAAAATCACACCATATTATAATTTCAATAAACTAGAACAATAGAAAGACTAGAGATGACATTGTTTTGTTATCTTATTGTTCAATAATCATTGAACAGTTTCGAACCGATTAATCCCATTTAAGTACTAACAGAGTATAGATTTATAACGTACCGAGTGCAATTGCACTAACGAGAATCGTTATGGACATAACGAAGATGATTAGGGATGCTCTGCCTAACATATGAATCACTTTCTTCACAATATGTTGCCCAACAAAGCTAGCAATGGTGGCCACACTAAACAAGTACACAGCTGCATCCATTAATATTATTCACAATTATTAACCATAATTAATTAACTTTAATTAATAAATTTACAGATTTGTTTTAAAAAAGAATTAAATTACCATATGGAAGTGGGAAACGTTTAAGAAGGTAGTATTCAATGACAGACATAGAGGCAGAGAATGCCATTGCAAATGTAGCTGTGGCACTTGCTACCTATGCAAAAAAAAATAACAGAAATTGTTATCACCCAATGTTAAAAAATTATATTTACAAAGATTGTCATACATGATATCCATTAAGGTAGATATTCGACTCCTATATAATAATATTTATCTCAATTTATAAATAATGTGATGGATGTCATCTATTAAATGCAGAATATTTCAAGCCTCCACCCCCTCAGAATTTCCACAGACCAATAATATTTCATCCGATCATGAAAATTTTTTATAAGACCAAGATTAATAGAAGTGGGTCCTACCAGTTCAAACAACAATCGTCGGTGTTTAGTTACTACCCATCTATGAATAGTTGTGATTTCATGTAATTCATGGAATTTAAGTTGTTAATTATATTTTTAAAAGTTTGACGTTGAATCATTAAAATTGATGGAATATTTATTATACTGTTAAAATAATTAATTTATCCTTTATATTTTATATAAAAATTCTCTTTTTTCTTAAGTACTATTAATAATCAATTATCTCTCTCCTAATTAATATAAGGATAAATAAGAAAAAAAAAGATAAAAAATACATTAAAATTCTAAAACGTTAAACTGTTGGAAAAATACAAAAAAAGGCTAAAACGTCAAACTTTTGGAAATAGAGGGAGCAATAATTAACTAAATGGGGTAATTATTAATGCTCTATTACGTTTTCAAGGTAGGTGGATAAAAGCAAAAGGCATTCCTAATATTATAATTAATAAGGGTACTATTGAAAAAATATAAAAAAAGAACACCTAAAAAATAGGATAAGACAAAAAAAGAGAAATGAAAAAGGTGAAAAATGGTCATAATTTATAAATGGAGAGAGTACTATTTTTATATATTAGCAATAAAAAAGTTATTAGCAACTACAAACAACTATTATTAACAACAACTACAAATAACAGCTAACCTCAATCAATTGACATTTCTTTTTCACATTTGGCATTTTAATAGAACTCATGTGGCTAAAGATATGAGCTTTGGATTGAAATCCACGTTTAACATTCAATTTAAGCAAGTCAAGATAAGATAAAATACCTGAGGAGGAATACCCATCTCAAGAAGAAGTGGGCCCAGAACAAAACCACCGCCAACACCAAGCAAACCACCAGCTATACCACCAACTAAACCACATGAACAATAGACCATCAATTTGCCTGCACTCAACACTTTTCCTGCCTCTCCTTTTGATGCTATTTTCCTCTTTCCTCTGTGAATTCTAACTATTTCATATATAGTTAAGCCACCTGTTATTGGCACCTGATAACAACTTATAACAAATCAGTTCTATTTCATTTTCAATGGCAAAAATTCTGATTTTGACTTGAGCTTGTTAATTACCTGTGCAGTGTTTAATATCCAATATGCTACTGAACAGCTTTTTGAGTAATTCTGCATCACAAGGATTTGTTTCACTAGTTGCTCATCAACATAACATTGCTAGATTCGGCCATGCTCTCAACTTGTTTTAAAGTGTTTTTCGGTTTTATTGCTTAATTCGGCCCTTTTTTCGGAAAAAAATATGTTAATAAAATACCTTTGTGATCTGTAGTGCAAGTACGATCAACCAGACAGTACAGAGAAGCCCAACTCCCTTCCAGTAAACATTTTCAACCATACACACCTGAAGCATAAATTAAAGTACGCTTAGAAACTTTTTCAAGAACTACTTTTGCCTTTTTTAATCATTTGGTTACAACTATTAAGCAATTGTTTCTAGTTAGGGATACAACTGGATCTTGGATTCCGTCCGGATCCGTTGGTCCATATCTATTTTTTAGGGTTTGGACCTTGACATTTTAGTTGCATTGAATTTGGACATATGGATCTAACCAAAAAATATGGATCCAGTATCTGGCTTTTCTAGAGATCCGGATCCAGATCCATTTATATATATAACTTTAACCTAATTATTAACCTAACTATATATATTTTCACTCTCAACTCAACTTTCTCTTTATCTCGATCATCATCGTCCCAAAATTTTCAACTCTATAGTCTTAGTGAACTCATTCCCAACTAGCTAATTTTTGGATGGATGTTAATTTGCATTATTTTTATTTTCAACCTCGAAATTACATGTTATACTTTGTCTTTCTTTTATTGCACATTAAGATAGTGATTTTTTAGTACAAATCATTAGTGGATAGTTAATATTTTCATGTGTTGTACTCCCTCCATCTTTTATTACTTGTCTTCTAACATATTTCACACTTCTTAAGGAATCAATTAATAATGACAGAAAAATACTATTTTACCCTTTAATTAGTTTAGTTTTCCACTCCATTGCAATTAATGATAATGGGACAAATGAGGGTATAATTGGAAAAAATAATTCAAAAAGTGCCTAGATATTTAAGAATGACAAGTAAAAGAATATTGAAAAAAGTGGCTAGAATGCCTATTTTAAAAAGATGGAGGGAGTATTTCTTAATTTAATTTTTTAGAGATCCGTTTAGGACTCGTTTTGGACCTAGATATGTGGGATCCATTGGATATGAATACATGGTCTAATTTTGTAGATCCAATGAATCTGGACCGGATCTGAATCTTATGTAAAAAATAATATGGATCTGGATCTATATGGATCCGGTCTGGATCCGGCCCACACCCATTCCTATTTCTAGTTATTTCAGAGATAAAAAGTTATCAGTGTAACAACATTCTGACTCATGATTTTTCCAAAATAAACACAACTTGATATTCTGTTTTTATATCTTACCTTTGCATCATTGCTTAGGCTTTCAGGGGGAGATTTTGATACTACTACTTCAAATTTGGACTCACTTGCTCCAACCTGAGAAATTAAAATAAAGGGTAATTAAGGAGAATATATTGAAAGAACGAAAAAATAGATGAAAAGACAAGTTTATAGCTGAGACCCTATTTTTGGCTATAGTTTCTGTTTTCCAGGTTTGAATACCCTTCAAAAATGCCTTTGTGGACAAAACTGCAATCAACATACAAGCAAACAAGTTCAATTCGATCATGAAATTGAAAAATTCTAAGTTCCATGATTAGGAAATCAAGAGGTGACATACAAATGAAGATGATAATAAGCAAGACGGTAATCATCCACTCGGGAAAAATGACATTAAGAGTGACACCAATGCTAACTCCAAGTACCAACATTGGCTGGAATAGAAGGGCAAGATCATAATCAATAAGGGGAATATCAAGTGTTGGATGTCTCTCATTCAAATTGTAGTATACTGTTGCTGCTGCTGAACCTGCTATCATACCTGCACTTTATAGCCGTAGCTTAGGCCATGTTCTTTTAGACTGAATGAATGTAAATTTAAAACTGCGTAGAACTGAACCGAATGGAACTTAAGAACATGCCTTATACCATTCATTAATGGCCTAATGCATCGTACTTTGAAAAGGTCCTCGTAGCTCCCACAACTTGGAAAAATGCACCGGTTGCTCCTGAATGCCATGTGTCAACTTTGATTTGAGATAAAAAAAATTCGGAAAAATGACATCTTTAAAAAGTCAAACCAACCAGAAGCAGAAGCTGACATGTGGCATTAAGGGGGGAAACTGATGTATTTTTTAAAAGTTGAGAGAGCTGCATAGATCTTTTTGAAGTCCAAGGAGACGGTAGGTGTGCATTAAGCCTACTTTAATTATAACACAATTATAAAGAATTAAAAGAACTTACATTTAGATAGGGCAATTGATGATTTAGAATCAAAACCAATAATGAGCTTCAGCATAGGCACAAAAATGCCACCTCCTCCAATACCTGCTGCACTTCCAAATGCTGATCCAATAAATCCAACTATTGTCCCCACCACTACTCTCCACCCTAATTTCACTTCCTGTTTAATTCAAATTCTTAATTAATAATACAATTAAGGGATAGTTAGGAGTTGTTGTGGTTTGTTTTCCCCAAAAGTACATGGAATCGTACTTTTAGGAAAACAGGCGAAAACAGTTTTAAGGTCGCAGAAAGCAACTTCAAGCACATTAACCAATTAGTTACTTACCGGCCAGACATGTTTATAATCTGAATGAAGTCTGTGATTAGTTTGATTGTAAGTAGAAGTTTCATGTGTAAATCTGGAATCTACTACAAGCAATAATGAAGCTACAATTACTGAACTAAACAAAATCTCTCTAGCCCTAATCATATTCTCTCCACTAACATATGAGCTATTCAGCTACAAAGCTTTCTATATATATAATACGAATCTCTGAAATCTACGTGTTAGCTTAGTTGTACAATCACTTGGCCGGTACCAAGTGTTAGGCTACTTGTTAAATTACTTGGCATCAAGGTGTTCCCTGCTTGGTAGGTCTCAATTATTGAACACTTGTACAATAATACAAATTTATTAGCTTCTGATTTCTCTCTCCTTAAGGTGTTTTTGGAAATAATTCTACGAAAAAATGAAAAAGAATTGAATTGAATTCTCAAGATAGAATTTAATTAATTTAATTTCTTAAAATAAATTCTTTATTTAAAATATCATTTATATTAGAGAATTCAATTAATTGATAATGTATTTATTTAATACTTTTTTTTAAAATTGTATACCTAAATAATTTCACTCATTACGTGAGAGATACCTCAGATGTGCACCGCAAACTTTACTACTACTGTCTTTTCTTGTTGTCTTTGTCTCTTATTAATAGAATTAATGTTTTCTAACTTGGGGAAAGGGGAAACTATATTTCAAAAGAGGGCATGTCATACATTAGTATTAAATTCTATGTGCTTATAATTTTCTTGTACAATTATAGTCCACAAAAAGAAAAAAGAAACACTGTTGTTGGAGAAAATATTATTTCTTTTTTTGAAAAATATGAACGGAAAAAAAATATATTTTTATATAGAGTTAAAGATGTCTATTATTTTGATGGGGCTAAAGATTTATTATTTTTTAGCTTTAGATTATAATGGACTAAAGTAAAATGATTCATTAAACTGTCTGAGCTTCTTTTTATTGTGATGTCACGGATAGCTGTTTGTAACTCCACTTCAGGGTCAATTGGAAACAACCTCTCTGTAATTACAGGGGTAAGGTTGCGTACACCCGATCCCTCCTTACCCCGTTTGTGCGAGAGCCATTGGGGTAATGTTGTTGTTGTTGTATATAGGAGCTAAAGATTCACCATTCTTTGACTTTAAATTATAATAGATTAAAGTAAAATGATTCATTAAACTATCTGAGCTTCTTTTAATTGTGAAGTCACGGACAGCTGTTGTAACTCTACTTCAGGATCAATTGAAAACAGCCTCTGTGTAATTACAGGAGTAAGGTTACGTACACTCAAACTCCTACCCCGCTTGTACGAAAGCCTTATTAAATATTAAGATAATATTGTTATTGTACAGGAGCGAAATGAAATTGGTAATACGACAAAGACTCAAAAGAGGTTTATAAAGTGCTCCGAGGAGATAACGTGTGAAAACTTGTAAAATTTAGCGGCATTAATGATACTTATGCAGCTCAAAAGGATCTCATTGATAAACCAATTATAGAGAAAAGCCACGTGTATGAATTGATAATTATCAATTATAGCATGATATTAAATTTGTGGTTAATAAGGAATTGTTTGATATTGCACTTAATATATTAATTTTAAGTGGCTAATATAATTTTTTGATAATATAATATTATTTCAAGTTGCAACTAATAAATATGTTTAAAATTTGTTGTTTTATTTTTTTGGGTTTATCAAGAAATTCCATCACCTAATAGTATAATATTTATAATACTCCCTCCAGCTTTTTTTACTTGTCTTCTAACACATTTCACACTTTTTAAGGAATCAATTAATTAAGGCAGAAAAATACTATTATACCCTCTAATTAATGTTTAGTTTTACACTCCATTGCAATTAATGATAATGGGATAAATGAGGGTATAATTGGAAAACTAATCCAAAAAGTGTCTAGATATTTGAGAATGACAAGTAAAAAAATATTTGAAAAAGTGGCTAGAATGCCTATTTTAAAAAGATGGAGGGAGTATTTAACACTAGATTTTGAAATTCCTAATTTTCAGTCTTAATAAAACCCTTCGTTTTCCAACTTAATTTCAATTAATTCAGGCTCAATTTCACTTAGTTCAATATAACTATAGATTACATTGCATTCATTCGAGTTTATCTGAAATGAACATAACAACAAAAATTTAGGCATATAAGTATAACAAAGGCCAAATGGACTGAAATGTAACAAGTTGAAGTGTAAAACGAAACCAGTAACACAGCAAGGAAAAACAGAAAAATGTTTAACACGTGCTCTAATCTGACCAACAATCCACCTTTCACTGTCATTCAATCACAAGATTGCAATCAGTAGGCAGCAGTTACTGTATATAATCACAACAACTAATTGCCATGTTTATTTCAATTTCTAAACTCCAAGTACTGTAACCCTAGAGAAGCATTCCCAATTACCTCAAAACATAATAGTTAAATCATGTTTCAGCTCAGCAGAGGATAACTAATTAAACACTAAGTGAAAATTTTGATGAAATATCTCAGCTAAACAAATACGGATTAAATGATATACGCGCTAACCTTGTTGCCATGAGCGACTTCTTGCCGGATTAACCAACATCTGTAGGTCCAATGCATCGAATTCAATCTTTACCTTCTATTAGAGCTTCAACATCTTCTATATATAAGAAACGAACCAGAGTTTACCAAATCATAACTTCTTCGCTGAGATATCACAAAATAAGAAAAATGAACACATAATTATATACAACAAGCTTTTCCAGGCTGCAAAAGGAAGATAAACAGAATAAGTTGTCTTTCTTGACATTAAAAACAGCTTGTATATATCAAGATTCATGATTTTCCCACGGTTTACTAGGATTATATTTTATTACTGAATGTTAACAAATTGAATTACAAAGATTATCATTTATCACCAGTAATCCTTGCAAGAGCAACAGCCATCTCTAAAATGATGGAATCGAATGCGATCTCTCATAATGATCTCCACATTGAACATTTTAGATATCAACTTAGTCACTTCGTGGCAGTCTTTACAGATCTGAAGATTCTTGAAAATTCGAATCGGAATTCCTGGTTTTAAGTTCAAGAGCCCTAAAGCTATAGCAAGTCTTTCACTGTGCACTTTAAGAGTTTGTTTTTTTCCATCATTCAACCCATCGATCATAGGCGCTTGTGAACAGTCCGGCATATACCCTACAGATTCAAGTCTTTCGTCAATAACATCCAATATCTCGTATATTTCTTTAGTACGAGGATGAGACGTATCTCCAGCGAAAAATTCATGGCTATAACCGTCAATCTCGATCAAACTACACCCGGGTTCTTTTGTCACGCCTCTATCAGCCATCAATTTTCTGATAATGCCAACCTCGTTCCACCTGTCAGCCGATGCATAAACCCTAGACAATAGTACATAAGCAGCACTACAGTTACCCCCCGTAGACTCGAGGACCTGCCTGGCCATTTCTTCACTTAGCTCAACACTTGCATTTTTCTTACAACAAGAATCGAGAAGACTCCTCCAAATAACAACATCGGGTTTCATGGGCATGGTTGATACTAGATCTAGAGCTTCATCGATTAAACCAGCACGAGTCAACATATCAACAAGGCAACCGTAGTGTTCGAGCTTAGGTTCAATATTGTATTCGGAAACCATCATTTCGAAATATTTTTTTCCTTCGGAAACCATACAACTGTGACTACAAGCATTTAAAACACCAACAAATGTGATAGAATTCGGTGAAATATTCCCTGCTTTTACCATACGCTCGAAATATTCCAATGCTAACAAGCCCTTTCCATGCATAGCAAATCCAAGAATCATGGAATTCCATGAAGTTAAATCATGTCTATGCATCGATTCGAAAACCTGTACAGCCATATCCATTGACCCGCATTTGCAGTACATATCCAACAAACAGTTATTAACCAAAATATCCAAACTCAAATCAACATCAAAGTTTTTCAACAAATAAGCATGAGCCCACATCCCCAAAGACAAAGCACACAAACCAGCACAAGCATTCAAAACGCTCTGCATAGTGTATCCATCAGGCCCATACAAATTCTGTAACTGAACAAACAGTTTCAATGCGGATTCAAACTCACCGAACTGGACAAATGCATCAATCATAGAGTTCCAGGAAACTAAACTTCTCTCCGGCATTTTATCAAACACGTCCTGTGCGGAATCCAAACAACCGCAAGAAGCATAGAAATGTATCAAACTGTTATTCACATAAATATCGGATTCAAACCCTAATTTCAACAATTGGGCGTGAGCTTGCTCGCCTTCACTCAGATTAAACAAGTAGGCGCAAGCCTTTAAAACAAAAGGAAAAGTATGCTTATCGGGCAACTGAGCTCCTTGCTCGAGCATTTTTCTGTACAAGAGAAAAGCTTGCTGTTTAGATTCCGAACTACGGGCACAGGCTCTAATGAGAGTATTCCACATGAAAGAATTGGGGTTTTCAATTCCATGGAAAACTCGAGAGGTGTAATCGAGGTTATAAAGGGAAGAGAAATGGAGAATTCGACTGTAAAGAAAGCTTGAATCTTGATTATTGGGTAATGTAGTGCGTATTGCTTGAGCATGAATTTGCTTCAGCTGTAACATGTCCTTGCATTCATTCAAGTAGGAAAGAAGATGACTATGGTGGTCTAATGAACTGCTGGGCTTGGGGAGGACTGTAGGAGGTGGGTTTGGTGTGATTGCCACTACCATTTTCCCGGCAATTGGCTAACAGTTGTTCACTGTGAAATGGCTACTTCTCATTTTGGATTGCCTAATCTTCAAACAAGATTTTATTTTACAAATTTAAAGTTATCTTCTTTTTTTTATCTGAACACAATCTTATGGTGAGAAGTTGATATTTCAATTTTTTATTTCTGCTCAAAATAGAAACATATATTCGTAGAATATTTTTGTTTTTTTTGGCGTTATGTCTTCCATTGGAAATAGTAAATATCAGAACCAAATAGAAACTCTTAAAGTCCAGTCATCATACATAATGCTTAAAAATGAATGCTTGTGCATTATTTATGGTCAATTACAAGGATAAAAAGAAAAATTTTCTTCAATAAAATTGTTTATACCTAGTAAGCATTTAGAACAAAACTCAACTGACCTCTTTCATTCCACTAGCAGACCTTGTAGCACAAAAAATTCTCTTAAAGTAGAAAAATAAGAGCTACAAATTTCAGGCAACAGGAAATTAAACAAGAATTATTTTGAGTATTAAGATCGATATAAACAAATGTTCTCGAATCTCATGTATTCCTTCCTCTCAATCTTTGTGATCATGTGAGCTATGCCAACCCCACCTGTTTGAACATCAACCAAACCTATTTACACATCTTTAAAGATTTGTCTGAAGTTTCGTATATGTTCAATGCGAGACATACGTACCTAGAAACAATGCACTCACAAAAATCGTGAAGGCTAGAACAAAGATGATCAGGGATGCCCTTCCTAATACTCTAATCAACCATGCTATCACATATTGCCCAACAACAGCAGCAAAAATGGCTACCCCGAATAAGTATAAAGCTGTTTCAAACAACAAACCAATTATCACACTATTTTTTTGGTAACAACCAACTATCACACTTCACAACAAACAAACCTTCCCTATAAAAAGTAACTTGTAAAATAAGTTACCGTAAGGAACTGGGAAACGCTTTAAAAGGTAATATTCTACTACAGACATGAAGCAGAGAACACCATGACAAATGTACTTGTGGCACTGGACACCTAAACACAAGCGAGCTCTCAGTGTACACGAATCAACTCAAGTTAGGTAACATCTGGCTAAATAAATCTTTACCAGCCCGAATGACCCAAAAGGCCTATTGCCCCCTGAACTTTTCAAAGTTTCTCTCGAGTCCCGCAAAAGTGCAAAAGTTTCCCCTTGAAGCCACATGTCAGCTTCCATTTGGAGAGAGAAACAGGAAAATGACATATTTGAAAAGTTAAACCAACCAGAAGCTGACATGTGGCATTCAGAGGGCACCCTGATGCAGTATTGCTAAGTTCAGGAGGGTGAAGATGTATTTGGCTGTAACATTTCAGTGACAGAATCCCATACCTGAGGAGGGATTCCCATCTCGAGGAAAAGAGGACCTATATTGAATCCTCCTCCAAGTCCAAGCATCCCACCGAGCATACCAGCTAGTAAACCAGCTCCACAGTATAGAACAAGTTGATTGACTTGCCATTTTGTGCTTCCTTCTCCTATGGATGCAATTTTTCTACGCCCTTTGTACAGGCTTACTGCCTCGTATGCACTTACTCCACCTGCTACAGGTATCTAAAAGAAAATGCCAATGCTTCTGAGAAAATAAAATTACAATCTTTTAATGTATTTGTCATTAAAATTAAATGTTCATAGATATAACCTGTAATGCGTTTAACACCCAATTATATACTGAACAGAGTTTCAAGTGATTCTGTGACACAGTTGAATGATTAAGTCAGTTAGATGATCAAATAGTTATAATCAAAAGAGTAAATATTGAAAGAGAAAAAGTAGTAAAAAAACATTGACAATCTGCAATGCAAGAATTACCAACCACAGAGCAACAAGAAGTCCAAGTTCTTCCCAGTAAACATTTTCAATAATAGAAACCTGAGCGAGTTAAGTGAGTCACAATCACAAACAATTAGTATAAACACAGATTGTATTGATAGTCTTACCTTAACCTTTTTCGGTTTGATGGCTTCTTCTTTCACAGAAATTGAAGCATATCCAGGGGTAGGATTGTAATCTGCCTCTTCAATCCTACCTTCTGATAGTAAGCAAAGTAGGTAAGCCAAAAAAAGGACAGCGAAAAAGGAAAAGTTCAGATTGTGGAAAACTTACCATCAACTTCCAAGTTTCTCGCAAGCTCCTGCGAAATAGGAATAAAAGAGATTAATGAAGCAATTGAAAACTGATTCTTAGAAAACAGGAATGAAACAAGTTAAAAGAAAAACACGAGCTTGAAGTTGAAAACTCACAAGGATCTTTTTCGATTTGGTTTCTTCTTTCCATGTTCCGACGCCCTTCAAGAATGCCTTGGACGCTGTCACTGCAATATACGAGGAAATTCTGAAAAATAATAGCCGAGAAAAGTGGCAGAGGAAGTTCTGGCAATATCAATGACTACCTATGAGTAGAACTATTAGCAAAATAGTCATCATCCAGTCTGCAAAAAGCACATTGAGAGTGACTCCCAAGCTAACTCCAACAACCAACATCGGTTGAAATAGAAGCGCTAGATTATAGTCGATGATAGGCAGTTCGAGTGTGGGATGTCTAAGGTTTAAATTGTAGTAAGTTGTTGCTATTGCACCCCCTGAGATCATACCTAACAAACCAAACCGAAAGGACAAAATGGAACAGGGTGTATAAGACTTAGACCGATAGTTTCAGCTCCATATATGCTGGAGTTGAACGGGAATTGCTGTCATATGCAACAAAAGGGGTAAATGTCTCTTACATTTTGATAATAAAGCAGTTGATGTTTTGGCATCAAAACCGATAATCACGGTTAGCATGAGAATAAAAGTGCCAGCCCCACCAACACCTCCTGCACTCCCACATGCTGCCCCGAAGAATCCAAGTATACTGCCAATCACAATTCTCCAACCAAATCTCATTTCCTGCAAAATAAACGTATCACGAATTTCAACATACAAAATTGAAACACAAGAAAGAGAATCGAAATACTTAGAGACTAATCTAATTGAGATTACTTTCACACCCTGCATTGGGTATCGAATGATTGAAAAAGACAATTAGGAATAATACAACATCCTTTAGTACTGTATAGAAATGGAAGATAATGAAAAACTGAATTTACCGGCCAGACATGCTCATAACCCACCTGACCTTTCTCGTTCAATACTCGGCCGACATTGTGGAACTCAATTTCTTCACCTTCTTGTTTTAGTGAATCAATTAAAGCTGGCATTGTTTTAGCTACAATAACAAACGTAATACATATCGCTCCCAGCAGTAACAAACCCAAATTGCTCCCAGAAATCATATTTTCCTTAGAAGTATCAGATTTCCCTACGTATGATATACAAAACCACATGTTCAAGTGCATAGGCTTGTTGCACATTTATACTGTTTGTTTGAATGATTAGTTGAAAAACGTCAACAATATCGTCACACTTCACAAGTCAGAAGATTTGACTCTTACATGAACTCAAGAATCCAATTCCGTCACTTCTCTGATGTTTCTGTTTCTTCTTTGACTCGTTCTAAATAATGAAAGCGACACAGAAGGGGACATTTGACGAAATATTTGCCTCGGAGCCTCGGAGCATTGTTTCATCACTCTGACTGTTTTTTCCTCGTGAGCGGTGTAAACAACTTTCGAAGACCACCAGGAAAAATGGTTAGAAATAGCATTTCGCAATTGCTGAAGTAATGGAACAATGAATATAAAAATATACCTGAAACATATCATTGTATGACAGAGTGGAAGTTTCAGACACCGCAATTCACTTCCCCTACATGGAACATATTTAAGAATATAAACTCAGCTTACAGCATTTCAAATCACAAACAGATTTAGGTTAGTTCACTAAGGCCCTGTTCTCTTAGACATCATTTCAATTCAGTTCAGACCATTTCAGTTCAGTTTAGCTATGCGTAGTTATAAATTTACACTAAAATAAGTTCAGTTCAGTTCAGCTCAGTTCACTTCAGTTCAGCTTTCAAAAGTTGAAAAAAAACAGGGCGTAATTTCATTATGTTTTTCTCAAATGTTCATAGTAGTAATAAAATAACCAAATAAAAGAAAAGCCCTTCCCAGACTTAAGCCTGGTCCCTGCAGGGAAACCCCACTCCATCCAGTTTCAATGATTCATTGCTATAAATGAGAATGATGCTGTCATACAATATATATGGGTAAGACTAAAACATTGTTTCAGGGACAGAAAACAAAAAATATTTATTTCCATCATAATGATCTATCTCAGCAGTTCAAAACTAATTATTAAGAATAATAAAGAAAGCTCTAAATCAAGGAATTTGTGGTTGACTATGAATGGTAGAACTTGCAAAATGTCAGTTCACATACTCCACTGCGCGTAACACAGAACGCAAGAACAGTAACCAGAAGACTTCTCTTGCAAGGTTAAAACCTCAGAATTACATCACCAAGTCGAATATCAACGACAAAAACCTATGCTTTTTCAACACCCTCAATCACATCACTTACCTATTCCATAATCCATTTC
This sequence comes from Euphorbia pulcherrima, assembly GCA_947683365.1. Taxonomy (NCBI): domain Eukaryota; kingdom Viridiplantae; phylum Streptophyta; class Magnoliopsida; order Malpighiales; family Euphorbiaceae; genus Euphorbia; species Euphorbia pulcherrima. Next base: position 16,968,053 of record CANTUS010000016.1, read on the forward strand.
AAAGAAATCTTCTAGGTGGTTTGGTCCGCCTAAATAAACCAACCACACAATGCATCTTGGCAATAGTATCAGATCTGTTAAACTTGAATAATGTGATACCAAATTAGCATAATTATACATTTTGTAAATACATAATCTCTTTATTCTGCTACTCTTGTTTTCAAATAAAAAAAACATATAGTTTGAGCCATGCATGTAAATAACCAACGGCAAAAAAATGGCTCCAAAGTTGTTAAAAAGGAAGACAAACAAGCAGAAGCCAGAACCATGGACATCAATTTTAGGAACTTAGTTTCTATCTTCCTTTATTCCCACAAGCACCCTGTCAAAAGCTCCATCAAAGTATCCATGGCTATCAAACTCATACACCAGACTCGAGAAACTCCAGAATCTCTGATCTTAAACGAGGCAATACGAAAGAAATACAAAAAATACAGAATCCAAAAACAAAAATATTCTTGCTAACGGTTAGATTGAAGCCAATACGTGAGATTTCGCACTTTCTATAATAATCTATTGTATTGCTCTGTTTACGAACGTGACATATATTTTACAGGTACCTCAAAGTCCCTTATTTATTCTCAAACGAGTTAATTATCCGCCAAATTGCTTAGTTGCGAAATTGGACTTATTCTACCATTTGAAACATTGACATCTAAAGCTATAGAAGTAGAGGCTCAACAACACCTATGATAGGCATCTAGGTTGCACGGACACGCTTCGAGTGTCCGACACGATACGGACACGGACATGCATTTAGACACGGCTTGGACACGACAACTAAAATAAATTGTCAAACATAAATATCCATATATAATAAAATCTATATCATTCATAGTCATTTGATCAATTACAGAACAACAAAATAGTTGCCATGTCATGTCTTGTGACGTTATTGCGCATGTCAATACTTAAACTAGCTACGTGCACAAATGTGCTTTAACTCTAATGTATGACCCTTACTTTTCTTGCCCACATTGTTGCAATTATTGGTCGTATTTCCCCATCCTTTCTATTTTTGTCACACATTTCCACAAATGATATTCATTTACTTGTACATAGAGTGTCCGAGGTGTGTCCGCGGAATGTCCGGTAAGTATCCATCCTACGTGGAGTGTCCACTTGAAATTAGGAGTGTCTGTGTCCGATATATGTCCGACACGGGGACACGCCAGATTTTGAAGTGTCAATGCTTCATAGATAGGCATCCAACATAGGATTTCACACAACAGTGTGAATCTTCAACTTATCTTAAAGTGGTGTGGAAAGGCAGTCCATGTTATCAAAAGTAATGAATGTCACTAGCTATATTTTCACATATTGCAAACTCCAATTCTGCTGTAAGACAAAAGAGCTGCTCAGCAAAGCTCACTAAACCTTAAGATCAAACTGACATTAGCAATCTAGGATTAAGCAAGAAGCGCATGACAACATGAGAGCCAAATTCAAGCACAGTAAAATTGCAATAACCAAAGAACAAAGTAAGAACTCATACAATGAGGAAGCGAACGGCTACTATGTCAAACAATTGAATAAGAACATCCGAGGCAAATTATATCTGAAAGCACCAGAGAGCTGAAAATGGGAACTTTTATTTCATCTCGAACAAGAAAAAACCACTACAAAATGCAATATCCAGAAGAAAATTTGACAATTTCTCGTGCACAAATTACAGCTACAAGATAATTACAGAATATCGCACAGCCAAATATGAAACTGATAACTTTAAAACACCAAAAAGGCTTCTTTTTTCCGATAAAATTTTGTTTCACACAAAACCTTCAGTCAGAATTGGCCTCTCACCTTCATCCTCCGCCTGTTCATCAGAGGCAGTGTTTCCCCCCTCTTTATCCCCAATCTTCAACCCCCTAAAAGCCTCATCAACACACCCCTTCTCTTCCTCTTTATCTCCCACATCTCCGCCGCCCACCACCACGTCATCTCCGGTCTCTTCCACGGCCCCTCGGCCCTTCTCGACCACGCACGGTCCCGCCGAGTCCTCGTCGATGTCCAATCCTTGCAAAGTGTCAGGTGGCGCCGAATCCGGCGAGCCGGCGACGAACTGGTCGGAGAAGTCTTTAGCTTCTGGCCAAGGGTCCTGGACGCAATCGGCTTCCTCGTCGTCAGTAAAGATACGAGACTTGACAGCGGAGGCGGCTTTGAGGAAAGCTTCTTTGATGGAATCAGCAGGCAAAGCGCAATCCTCGAGTCCGGCGTCTTCGAGGCGTGGAGGGAGGATCTTGTCAAGTAATCCGGTGGATTGTTGTTCCTCTGCGGCCTCCATTTTAATCAAAACGAATTGGGAATTGGATACGAAGAATTCGAAACTACAAACCCTAATCCCTCGAATGGAAGCAGAAATTTAAAGCAGAATGACACTGATTCTGGAATTGCCCAGATTTGTAACAACAAGGTTCAAAAGTTGTGGGGCCGAACTCAAATTTCTTTTTCCATCTGGGGCGACTGTTTTGCTACTTTTGTTGGCGACTTTTTTTTTAATCACCATTTCCAAACTTTTTTTATTAGAATTTAATTTTAATAAAAATAAATTAAATAATTTTTAATTAATTAATATAAAAAGTTAAAATTTATTATATAAAGTTAAAATATATAATATTATTAAAAATTTATAAAAATAATTTATTTTAAAATAACTCAAATATCAATATTCAACTAACCCTAAAACATCAATATAATTTTACTCTATAATTTAATACCAGTTTATTCTTTAATTCTTCCACTTTAGACTTTTATTAATATTTTTTTTCCCTTACTTTTTGTTAGTATTACACTCCCCACGTTTTTTTATTAAGTGTTACTCTCACGTATCAATTTTATATTAAATAGGGTAATAAAATTTTTTTTATACTTTTAAAGGGAACTTTTTATTTTTTTTACTTTTTATTATAAAAGAGTAATAAGGGCAATAAAAAAAGAGATAAATATAAATGCATTATAATCTAAAAAGTGACGTTTATTTAAAAAAATTCTCATAAAAAATGATACTTATAAAAAAAACGAAGATAATATATCTTTATATAAATATTAGACCGCTAGCCTACGAGACCCGTCCAAACCCATTCTTTTTAAGATTGGTTTGAATACACAAAATAGAGTATAGACATGAAGCAGCTCAATTAATGATTATATAGGCTTGATTAGCATAAAATCCTAAGCCTAACCCGTTTAACCCGATGCTAAGAATAATAGTACATTTATTAATAATATATATGTCAATCACGGTATGATAGAAATTGTGTTAATTAATTATTTCTAAATTCTAAAAGCCTAAACTAATTATTTCATTTTTCATTGAAAGAAAAACTAGTTATGTCCATGGGAATTTAAATTTAAAAGAGATACTAGACAGAATCTTTTAACAAATTATATATAAGTAGAATTATTGGACTTGGTTTAACAAGATGTCCACTTGATTAAAGTTATCATTGATTATAATTTATATTATTGACGTATCATTCGATTAGACTACAAAAATTTACTTCTTCCATCTTTTTAAAATATGCATTTTAATCACTTTTTTAAATATTTTTTTAATTGTTATTTTTAAATATCTAGGCACTTTTTAGATTATTTTTCTAATTATACCCTCATTTGTCTCATTATCATTAATTACAATTGATTGAAAAACTAAATATTAATTAAAGATAAAATAATATTTTTCTACCTTACTTAATTAATTGTTAAAAAGTGTAATATGTCTTAAAAAAAAATGTGAAAAATAAAAGATGTAGCCAGTTTTCAGTTTTCACATATTTTATCATTTTATGTTTATTATATTGAAAATGTTGAAGCATAATTTATATATTTATTGGTGACTAGGTAGACCTATCCTGCAATTTTCAAGTGATTTACCGACAGGTAGGGCGCCAGTGCCAGTGCGAGTCTTGTTATTTGTCGAGTTATGATTAACATCACAATCTTAAACAGTAGCAATTATTCATCAAAAACAAGCTCTTCAGTCGAATAATCCACAACTTTTCCCACTTCACTTCCATTATAGATCAAAAGTGAAGTATCTGGTTTCACTTGTGCAACATTGTTGATGTTAAAGAAACCCTAAGTTTCATTTTGTACTTGAACTGGTTTTGAAAATTTTCCATTTGCATCATAGTGCTGAATCCGTTCCGAAAGTAAACTCCAATTATTTTCGTAGCTAAATGTACCGCCTTGCGGTGTGTTTCCACCCTTTAAACCGTACTCAATTTTAAGCTCGATGAATTTGAATCTCGTCGCCTCTGCAACCATCTGTGCGAGAACAACAAGACCCTTTTTGAAAGCATCATTAACATTCGTACCATCGAAATTATGGAATGTATCAATCGAATTCTTCAACGGTTCGATTCCTAACGCAACACTATCTCTATCAGGCAATTTATCGTAATTTGTCGCCAAAGTCAGTCTTTTTTGTTGTGTGCCAGTAAAAAGAAGACCTTCCGATTCCCGTGGAGCATCCTTTAAGAAATACGAACGTCTGCCGGTCTTATAAGCATATACATATACGTTAAGTGTATGTACTGTTGGGAACTAACAGTCAGATTGAACATGCATAAGAGGTATGATGGAAATTCAAAATTTTGTCCATGTCCTAGGAACTCCTATTAGTTGCATATAAATTAAATAAAGCCTTAACTAAATAATTCTCTACTTAGGTTAGCATGCTAAAGGACTAGGCATACCATAATTCCAAATTATATCCTAACATATTTATTTTATACTAAGCATGTTATAACTCTAAGTTATAACCTAAGCATAAAATAAATTAAGCATGCAAAAATAACCTAAGCATAATTATTAAGTCTAAAAATACTTAAAGAAAAAGACTTAATAATTAAAAGAGAAAGAAAAAGAACTTACCAGTTGAAGCGTGCTTTTGCAGAACCCATTTGCACAAGCCTCCAATCGTAGAATAGCCTCTATCAGTATCCACATGAACCCCACCAACCAAAACCTCCACAAGAGGAAGAACTAAAAAGCCCCGAGTAGTTGCTAGACCACTCCAGAAGCCTCATCCAAAAAGTATAAACTAGCAGTGTCCAAATAAATTCAGGCTTCATAAAAATAACTTACTCAATTACCCGAGAGATTAATTATCTCGCTTAGGATTTATGCTTTGAGCTTGGTGCAATTTGAAAGGAAATGGGACAGCCTATATATAGGCTTAAGGGAGCATTTTACTCCCCCTGTGAGCGATGTGGGATGGGAGTAATTACTCCCATCCCATATGCACACAGCTATGCACGCTTAGTGCACATGCAAGAAAAAGCCCTTACTTGTGGGCTCCGCATGTGCAACCCATTTTTATGGGCTTCCGCGAGCAATGCCCAGCATTGCCCGCACACCTTTCGGTGTACTCCCGTGCACTCGAGCCTATATAAAATACTTTTGTACTCTCAGTCCAATTAAACTCGCCAATGCAAAGTTCCCCTTTTTAATCCTTTTTCAAATATTTATTTTCTGACCCTAATAAATTAGTCACCAGTCTAAATAAATTTCTTGGTCCAACCAAAATTGATCTAATCAATTATAATTTATTTATGACTCTAATTAATTAGTTACCGGTCAAAATAAATTCCTTAGTGTATCCAAAATTGATCTAATCAATTTTAACCAATCAAATAATAATCCAATTATTATTTATGTTATATTTTCGTAATAGAATAAATCTATTAGTTCTATACTTAGTTCGATGAAGGTCCAATGTGTGTGACCTTATAGGATCCCAAAGTATTGAGCTGTTAAGGCTTAACCAACCCTTGTTCTAATGGAACCATTGGCTCGATGCTCTAGACCGTGAATAGAACTCGATTACCTTAAACGACTATAGTACGCCTCTAGCAAGGGTCTACCATCCCCCATTACTCGGAACGTCATTTATGATTATGACTTAATCTTGGTTAATGCAATAGTTATCGAGTGCGATAAATTCCTTTCATTCTTTAATATTAGTACCATTTGGTTTATTGGGTTCAGTTAAAGTGTTAACCCACTAATAGCGAGGTTGCTCCAAGCTATCCCAGTTATTTATTTGTTACCGAAGTATATTGCCTTTTACCATAGTGTGTTTGACTAAAAACAATTTCTATCAAACACATACTCTGATTAGAGGTTTGTGGCAATCATCACTTCAACTAGTGGCCAGGTACAACTCCTTAATATATCTGGAGCGATGGATTCTTTCCGACTACTCAGCCTACCAACGTGCTGCCATCACTATACCCGTAATCACCCGTAGCACCCTAAATTAATGAGTGCATAGTAATGACCTAAAGTATATCAATAGTACCACACAAGGTAGCTAGCATCTCAAGTATGAGGACATTCGCAAAGCTTATTGCATGAAGATAAACACTAACACATTGATATATATACCAAGTGTTTATCTTGTTGCGGTCCCCAATATATCTCCCAGATATATCCATGTGTCAAACTTAAGGCACCACCTTCAGTCTTTAGGAGATTAACTGCTTGGACCCTTTCCAAGAAAGTTGACCACATGCTAGTCTTTCTATTTCATCAATATCCTTTCTTGATGAAACTATGACTAGGGATAGTTTAGACATAATCATAATTGTACATGAGCAGGTTCCACCAAATATAGTCCAACTATAATTTCTCTGACTTCATGCTATGATATGTCAAGGACTTTTGCATACATCAATGAATATGTATTTAACTAGCTTTAATATATATATATATATATATATATATATATATATATATATATATATATATATATATATACATACAAGCATATTGATATAAACAAAAGATTAAATGCCTTTATTGATTAAACAAATTATTCGTACTATTATATAATTAAGATATATCGCCCTAATTGCCTTAAGGGCATACATCATATCTAACAAACTCCCACTTGCACTAAGGCCAATTAGCCATATGTTTTAATCCATATGCTTTAACATGCTGGTCATGTTTGACTTGAGTCAATGGCTTTGTCAGACCATCCGCGAGGTTCTGATCAGTGGGTACATATTCTAATCTTATTATCTTAGCATCAACAATCTCCCTGATTATATGATACTTTTTGGATACATGTTTGTTTTTCTGATGAGATCGTGGTTCCTTTGCCTGAGCTATGGCACCATTGTTATCACAATATAAAGTAATTAGATCAACAGCCTCAGGCACCATACCGAGATCACCAATAAATCCCTTTAACCATACCACTTCTTTTGCTGCTTCACATGCAGCAATCTATTCAGATTCTATGGTTGAATCAGCAGTAGTTTCTTACTTGGAACTCTTCCAGCATACTGCCTCTCCATTTAACACTTACACAAAACTTGATTGAGACTTTAAGTCATCCTTGTCAGATTGAAAGCACGCGTCAGTGTAACCTTTGATAGTGAGGCCACCTTCTCCATAAATTAAGAACTCATCCTTAGTCCTTCTCAAGTACTTAAGGATTGCCTTGATGGCCATCCAGTGCTTTTCACCTGGATCTGACTGATATCTGCTCGTAAAGCTTAAAGCCTGAGAGGATCATAGCATACATGATGGATCCTATCATGGATGCATAGGGTATATCCTTCATGCGCATTCTCTCCTGAGCTATCTTTGGAGACTCAGCCTTAGATAGGTTAATCCCCTTTGTCATCGGGAGATAATCTTTCTTAGAATGCTCAAGGTTGAACCTATTCAACACCTTATCTATATATGTACTTTGATAAAGACCTGATAGCCTCTTGGATCTATCCCTGTAGATCTTTATACCTAGTATAAATGTTGCTTTACCAAGGTCTTTCATGGAGAACTTTCTTGATAACTACACTTTAACACTTTGAAGAAGAGAAATGTCATTTCCTATTAGCAGGATGTCATCAACATATAATACTAGAAAAATGACTGCACTCCCACTAACCTTCTTGAAAACATAAGGCTCATTTGCATTTGGGTAGAAATCCAGTTCCCAGATTGTTTGATCAAACCTTATATTCCAACTCCTGGATGCCTTCTTAAGTCCATAACTGGATCTTTGTAGCTTGTATACCTTCGAGCCATTCTGAGATGTAAAACCCTCAGGTTGTGTCATATACACATCCCGGTCTAAATCCCCATTCAGGAATGCTGTTTTTACATCCATCTGCCAGATCTCATAATTGTAATGAGCAGCAATGGCGAGGAGTATCTTTATGGATTTAAGCATGGCTACCAGTGAGAAGGTTTCATCATAGTCAAAACCTTCTCGTTGACTATAACCTTTCGCAACCAACCTTGCTTTATAGGTAATTACATTACCGTCCATGTTTGTCTTCTTCTTGAAGACCCATTTGCACCCAATTGGTCTAACCTCTTGCGGTGAATCAACCAAATTCCAAACTTGGTTCTCATATATGGAATCCATTTCTGATTTTATGGCCTTTTGCCATTTATCAGAATCTGAGCTTTTCATTGCCTCATCATATGTCTTTGGTTCATCATCCTCCATAAGATATAGTTCCTTATCATTAGTGATGATAAACCCATATCTATCGGGACCCTTATGAACATGACCCGATCTTCATAATGATTGTGTTTTGACAGGTTATTCTTGGATCACACACACTTGTATATCTAGAATGGGGTCAATCAGTTGATTATCTGTTTCTTTCTCTTGAACTTCCAGTTCAATATTGCTCCCACTGACTTTTGTAAGTAAGTTTTCCTTTTCTAAAAAGTGAACATTCCGAGACACAAATACCTTTTGTGCTTTGGGTTAGTAAAATAGATATCCAATTGTTTCCTTTGGATATCCAATGAACAGACATTTATCAGCCTTAGCATTTAGCTTATCTGATGCTATCCTCTTTACCATAGCAGGACAACCCCATACTCTTAAGTGATTTAGAGATGGCCTTTTGTTACACCATCTTTTATAAGGTGTAAAATCAACTGATTTAGAGGGCACTCTGTTTAAGATATAAACCGTGCTCTCCAGTGCATATCCCTAAAAGGATTTACTAAGAACTACATGGCTCGTCATGGACCTGACCATATCTAATAAAGCCTGATTCCTCCTTTCTGACACTCTATTGTGTTGAGGTGTATAAGGAGGGGTCCACTGGAGAACTATCCCGTTTTCCTTTAGATAATCCTGAAACTCCTGACTTAGTATTCTCCACCTCGATCCGATTGAAGTGTTTTTCTCAAGCTGTTTCTCTACTTCAGCTCTGAATAGTTTGAATTTTTCAAAACTTTCAGACTTTTACTTCATCAAGTACAAATAACCATATCGTGAGCAATCATCAATAAAGGTTATGAAGTAGGAGTATCCTCCTAGTGCCTAAACACTCATTGGACCACACACATCAGTATGTATAAGTTCCAATGTACTTGTGGCCCGCTCACCCTTTCCTTGTAAGGATAACTTTATCATTTTTCCTTTTAAACAAGGTTCACAATCACCATTAAGACTCTAAGTCTATTGGGCCCAAGTCTCCATCCTTATGCAGCTTGGTTAAGTGATCTTTGTTTATGTGGCCTAAACGAGAATGCCATAAGTAGAAGGAATTCTCATTATCTAATTTTCTCTTAGCAATGTTTATATTTGAAAATATGATTTTGTAATTACGAAATATCACTTGTCATATTACAATAAAATATCATTCATAACTTTGATAATATCTTTTATCAAATTGGAAAAAATTCCATCTGCTGTGAGGCAGGAAACAATATTTTATAATGACAATTGAATTTTGTTCTTTTACAAATTTTAGCGAAATGGAAATTTCAAGTTCCTACATCAATAGCAGCCATCAAGCTCTAATGATTTTCTGTAGGTACAACTCTCCTTTTTGCCAAACCTCTACTTCTCAATAATATCTATACCTTCGTACAGACATGTGATTCTCATTAGGTATTCCATACCAATTTAGAATTCCCTTGAGATGTAGAATTTCTCAATATCAAACATCTTGAAGTGGAAGCTTCATGCCTCCTCTTCTCATGGTATGAGACTTTAGCCATTTTGATCTTATTTCCAATATCTCATATTGAAATGAAGATCTTGTTTCCAATATTTCATGTTGAAAATAATCATTTTGTCTCCCAGACAAAATTCTCAGTATTCTTTTTACTTTTCTCTTTACTTTGCTCCATCCTACTTCAAAACTAGACACCATGTATCTCTTTCCTTCTTTGAGATATGAACCAATTAATTTTCTGACTAATTGGTCAACCAATTTTCCATCAAAAATATTTTGGTTCAAATTTTCCACTAGGGAAAATCCTTTCTTAAAGATGTAAAGACACAGACTTTCAAGTCCATGATTTTATGAAGCCCTTGTAGCTAAGGTAACATGGATCCTAACATCTGACATGATGTTTATCCTTGTCTCCTGCTAGCTACTCACATAAGGTAATAGGGATGTAAACAACCTCCAAGGTGTTATATCCTAGTTTTCTTTATGTATTTAATGCATATTTGTTTCAAGAAGAACTGCTTGGATCATGTTGTTTAGATTCGAGCTTATACAAAGTACATGCCAAGCCCATGGCTTTGAGGACTATCCCCACATTTCTAAACAACTTTGAAGCAAGAGCCAATCAAAATTAGTTATTAATGTGAACGTTTGTATTTAAATAAAGATTTCAACCTAAGATATAAGAAAAGAAAAGTATTTAGATATTAGTTTAAGTACATATATTTAATATGAGGACTTAATTAAATACATTTTCCTACTATTTTCTTCGAAATTTACAATAGCTCATTCTATTAAATTCGTGAATTTTAGCCCAGCTAAATTTTCTAGTAGGTAGCATCTATAACTAGTCTATTACAACCTCCAATTTTATGAGTCAAGTCATAATAGTAAGTCATAGTCGGAATCCCATTCCATTTGCATCGCATGCAATTGTTAATTCATTCAAGTTCCCTAATCCCAAGGGACGTGTGCTCTTATATTAGCATCTCCTTGAATATGTCTCAGATCTGGGCCTAGCCCCCAATTTTATGGTAGACTACCCCAGTTCTGTTAAGGCAGACCCTATCTCAAACTTTACAACCAATCAATGTGGACTAGAAGGAACGCTTTGCGTAGCACTTTGATAGCCCAAAGAGACCGTATTATAAATTTGAGTAAGAAAGACTACAACTTGCCTTAATATATTTACTTTAGGATTTTATTGGTGTTAAACGCCTCACCCAATCTAGGATTTTATTAGATGGACAAAATTATAACTTGTATTAATTCAGGGAATTGTAGAATTAATTTATAAGGTCTAACCTTAGGTGGGTTCAGCTCTTTATTATAATTATTTCATCAACCTAGATTGTATGCAAAATAATTAACATTTTTATTTGTTATATTTATATTGCATTTCCTTTAAGTTTTTATTCAATAATTTTAATTTTTTACTTAGTCATAGAAACATATATAAGCACCATCTTATACACTAGAAATAAATTAGTTCATATTAATCCCCCGGTTGGTCAATTCAAATTGCACCGATATAGGTTTCCAGGTAGGAGAGGTGCCCTATGAGGAGTAGACACCAGGTCCAATCCTTAGCCAGAACAAATACGGGCACAAACTTGAAGACCAATCGATTCTCTGGAACTATTAAATTTCGTTCTTCCAATTCATGTAAATTGGGAGCATCTATAACCCATGTAATTTAAATAAATTATTAACACTTGTATAATTTGAGTAAATTGAGCAGGCTTATTTAAAATTATTCATAACCATTTTCTAACCTTGAAATGAAAGGCATAAGTTTGTATATATTGTTCCAAACAATTAAATAAACAAATCGTTTAATTTAGAAAATAATAATTAGTTTGCTCCTAATTTAATTATACAATAAATAGGCAGGCTTTGATACCACTATTGGGAACTAACAGTCAGATTGAACATGCATAAGAGGCATGTCAGAAATTCAAAATTTTTTCCCTGTCCCCAGGAACTCCTATTAGTTGCATATAAATTAAATAAAGCCTGAACTAAATAATTTACTACCTAGGTTAGCATGCTAAAGGACTAAGCATACCATAATTCTAAATTATATCCTAGCATATTTATTTTATACTAAGCATGTTATAACTCTAAGTTATAACCTAAGCATAAAATAAACTAAGCATGCAAAAATAACCTAAGCATAATTATTAAGTCTAAAAACACTTAAAAAAAGACTTAATAATTAAAAGAGAAAGAAAAAGAACTTACCAGTTGAAGCGTGCTTTTGCAGAACCCTTTTGCACAAGCCTCCAATCGTAGGATAGCCTCTATCAGTATCCACACGAACCCCACCAACAAAACCTCCTCAGGAGGAAGAACTAAGAAGCCTCGAGTAGTTGCTAGACCACTCCAGAAGCCTTACCCAAAAAATATAAACTAGCGGTGGCCGAATAAATTCAGGCTCCACAAAAATAACTTGCTCAATTACCCGAGAGATTAATTATCTCACTTAGGATTTATGCTTTGAGCTTGGTGCAATTTGAAAGGAAAGGGGACAGCCTATATATAAGCTTAGGGGAGCATTTTGCTCCCCTGGGAGCGATGTGAGATGGGAGAAATTACTCCCATCCCATGTGCACACAGCTATGCACGGTGTGTGCACATGCAAGGCAAAGGCCTTTGCCTTGCTTGTGGGCTCCGCATGTGCAACCCATTTTTATGGGCTGTCGCGAGCAATGCCTAGCATTGCTCGCACACCTTTCGGTGTACGCCCGCACAATCGAGTCTATATAAAATACTTTTGTACTCTCGATCCAATTAAACTCTCCAATGCAAAATTTTCCTTTTTAATCCTTCTTCAAATATTTATTTTTTGACCCTAATAAATTAGTCACTAGTCAAAATAAATTTCTTGGTCCAACCAAAATTGATCTAATCAATTATAATTTATTTATGACTCTAATTAATTTGTTACCGGTCAAAATAAATTCCTTGGTCTATCCAAAATTGATCTAATCAATTTTAACCAATCAAATAATAATCCAATTATTATTTATGTTATATTTTCGTAATATAATAAATCTATTAGTTCTTTACTTAGTCCGATGAAGGTCCAATGTGTGTGACCTTATAGGATCCCGAAGTATTGAGCTGTTAAGGCTTAACCAACCCTTGTTCTAATGGAACCATTGGCTCGATGCTCTAGACCGTGATTAGAACTCGATTACCTTAAACGACTGTAGTACACCTCTATCAAGGGTGTACCATCCCTCATTACTCGGAATGTCATTTATGCTTATGACTTAATCCCGGTTAATGCAATAGTTATCCAGTGCGATAAATTCCTTCCATTCTTTAATATTAGTACCATCTGGTTTATTGGGTTCGGTTAAAATGTTAACCCACTAATAGCGAGGTTGCTCCAAGCTATCCCAGTTATTTACTTGTTACCAAAGTATATTGTCTTTTACCATAGTGTGTTTGACTAGAAACCATTTCTATCAAACACATACTCTGATTAGATGTTTATGGCAATCATCACTTCAACAAGTGGTCAGGTACAACTCCTTAATATATCCGGAGCGATGGATTCTTTCCGACTACTCAGCCTACCAACGTGTTGTCATCACTTTACCCGTAATCACCCATAGCACCCTAAATTAATGAGGGCATAGTAATGACCCAAAGTATAGCAATAGTACCGCACAAGATAGCTAGCATCTCAAGTATGAGGACATTCGCAAAGCTTATTGCATAAAGATAAACACTAACACATTGATATATATACCAAGTGTTTATCTTGTTGCGGTCTCCAATATATCTCCCAAATATATCCATGTGTCAAACTTAAGGCACCACCTTCAGTCTTTAGGAGATTAACTGGTTGGAACCTTTCCAAGAAAGTTGACCACATGCTAGTCTTTCCGTTTCATCAATATCCTTTCTTGATAAAACTATGACTAGGGATAGTTTAGACATAATCATAATTGCACATGAAGCAGGTTCCACCAAATATAGTCCAACTATAATTTTTATGACTTCATGCTATGATATGTCAAGGACTTTTGCATACATCAATGAATATATATTTAACCAGCTTTAATATATATATATATATATATATATATATATATATATATATATATATATATATATATATATATATATATATATATATATATATATATATATATATAAGCATATTGATATAAACAAAAGATTAAATGTCTTTATTGATTAAATAAATTATTCGTACTATTACATAATTAAGATATATCACCATAATTGTCTTAAGGGCATACATCATATCCAACATGTACCGCTAGTGTGATATTGTTCTTTGACTTGTAATTGATAAGTACAACTTTGAGGAAACTTTATTTTGGATGGTTTTCGTACAACTGGTATTCCGTGGCTCTCTCCACTTTGTAATTTGGCTCGTAATGTGGAGATGAATGTTTGGTAGATTCCAACACTGGCTTCGTGCGTCGTAAATGTGATCGTTGGGTAATTGATCGACAAAGCTATCACGATGTTGCAGCTTAACCATGTCGCTAACGCAACCCAAAACTTCATTTTCGGCTTCTTCTCAACTTGGACGACCTGTTGACCGATCAACAAAACAATTGAAGTAAAGTTTGAGTCTCTAATTAGTGCTAATGCTTATGAGTATATTTATTATGTGTGATGCATCAACGTGGTATAACTATACATGTAATTGTAATTATTTGTTATAGAAAAATTATATTTCGTATAAATTTGTCAAGAAAAGTGTAATTAATTAATTAATTAATCACTTTCTTACAAGAACATAAAGATTCTTATGGTGCATGAATGTATATTAGTGCATTTTTTTGTAAATATTTGTTGGAAAAATTATATTTTGTATAAAGTTTTCAAGAACATTATAATTAATTAACTACAAGAACATAAAGATTAGTATTAATTTACTTACAGAATACAGACTGAGTGAGCGACGTGAAGGTGATATTTCGCATTAATATCTTCTCGTAGAATAAAATCGTAGGTTACTAATTTTGACTCCAATGACAGTTTCAAAAGTTATTTTAAGTGAAATAGGGCACGTTTTAATCCAATTAATGGGCCAGAGAAAACTCTGTTTATAAGATCAAGATAGCAGGGCAAGCAAAGCCCTAATGCCAACAGGGCCCATAAAACTCATTCAAGGAACTTGTCCATCAAGTCAAGATGATTATGGCACATGTCAATCATCTAGATATTCCTTAACCCTAAGACTGGACACGTGGCAGTCATCCAAGGGACACTGCCCTCCAATATAAGAAATAAGGGCACACGTCCCCAAGTAATACACCACACTCAACCTACCTCTTTAAGTAATAGCTACGTCATCCCCTCACGCCATACTAACTTGAGCATCGGAGAGGCCACGTCGGACACCGGACCTGGCCCTCTAATGGGCTGTTACTTGTGCAGGTCTCAACCTAAGCCGAGTCGAGCCGATCCTATGTCCTGAGTCCCACGACATTAATTTGGTGCGGTGAGCGTGGATCGAACACAGTGATCGGATTTGTTCAGTTTAAGAAGCCTATGTTTCACTTTTAGTTCTCAATAGTTAGTGATGGAAGATTCGGCGAAGAAAAAACCCTCACTAAAGCAAACATCGACTAAGATCGATGAGAAGAAGGCCCAAGGGTCGACGAGCGAGTTCGCAACACCCCCAAAACCAGTTGACCCATCGGGTAACGAAATCGAGAATATCATAATAGGGCCTGAGTTCAATGCTCAGATAGAAGCAATGGTAGCAAAACTCGACACCTCGGACAATCTTAAAATGCTGGCAACTATGACAAAGCAAGTAATATATAAGATGAGCCACATGGAACATTCGGTGAGCACATTGAATGCGCAGCGCATGGCCACCGAGGGTAAGGCCATTAACCTAGAAAGACGAACACGACATCGGCCCAGACCGGGTTAGCCTCAAAAGGATTACAGAGTCTCAAGAGGCGTCTAACGTATGAGTAGAGCTAGGTTGATGGTGCTCTCTCAACTCCCACGGCCTCGGATCAACAGAACGAGCCGAGCCTGTGAATGCTAGGGAGCCATCTGTTAGATAGAGGGTCAGTGAAATCTCGACTTGGGCCACAACTTTGAGCGACCGAGCTGAAAAAGGATTATACCAACTTCACTTGCCCCCGTGAGCGTGAGTTCGGTCGAAAAAAAGAGGAACCGAGGAAGAATGCTTGATGCAATTTGCAAAATACATCTGTTAACTCATCAATGAAAGAGCCCAGAAGAACGACGGTCAAGTCTGACCAAACTATAGCCTCCAAGCAGGCGATTGAAGAAATTGAGAAAAATTTAGCCTCAAAATGGGCAGGCGATGTGATGAAAATATGAAGGCACTCCTGGCTGATATGGGAATGGATCTGGCCATCCCCGAAATTGAAGATGCAGAATCACCATTCTCCCCTAAAATTTTAAGGGCTGAGTTCCCTGAAAGTTTCAAATGGTCGAAGTTACGGGATTACAATGGCACCGGTGACCCAACCCTTCATGTCAAGAATTTCAGGCAGAAAATGGCAACCACCAGGGCAACCGATACAATGTTATGTAAGATCTTTCCAACGACCCTCGAGGGAACTACCACTTTTTGGTTTGAGAATCAAAACTAGGATCGATCACCAACTTCAAGGTTATGATAAAAGACTTCCTCCTATACTTTATAACATCGACCCCGCCTTATAAGACCATCCAAGATTTACAGTTGATGAGGCAGGGCTAAAACGAAACACTAGGAGATTTTGTAGAGCGATTCCAAAGGGCGACCCTCGAAGTAAAGGGGTGTAGCGTCGACGTCGCCACCGATATTCTAGCAAGCAATTGCAAAAAGGCTGACCTTAAAAAGGATTTGCTCACAAGAACGCTAAAGAGTTTCGCACTAATGATGCAGAAGGCACTGGAGTGGGTAACTTATGAAGCCCATGAGAAAGGAACACCGGTGCACGAACATACAGGTCGGCAACCGAGTCTGCCCAGGTCTAATAAGTTACCCCCGAGGCCCCCTAGATATGAATATAAGAGTCGGGATCTCTCTAAGGACCTGATTTCTTTGAGAGCAAATCAGAAGGAAGTGCTACACTGGATAGAGAAGAACCGACAGTACATTGAATACCCATCAAAGATAAAGCAGCCTGGAAAGCTAGGCACCTATTGTAACTTCTATAAGTCAAAGGGCTACCACACCGAGGATTGTCGGCATTTGGCCATCGAACTCAACAAGAGGGTAGCAAAGGATAAACTTGATCACTTCTTGATAGGACCACAACTGCATCGATAGAATGAGGAGCAGACAGAGAGGCATCGAGTTGCTCCCACAAAGAGAGCAGTCGATCCACCGCCAACTCTGTGAGGAGTCATTAATATCATTTGGGGAGGACCAACACTAAAGAAACGTAAAGCATCACTAGCCAATAACATCGATTAAGATAAAGGCGTCTATTACTCCTTCGCCCACATACCCAAACCTGCCCCACATCAGGATGCACTAGTACTTGAAATGGAAGTCGAGCGGTTTCTTGTTAAAAGAGTAGTGATAGATATCAGTAGTTCGATTAACCTGCTGACATGCTCCACGTATGATGCCCTTGGGTTGTACCCAAACAAGCTCAGATTCGGTTAGGACCCAATCTTATGCCTGGGTGGCCATGCAGTTGATATCATAGGGTCGGCCACTCTATAAATCACCATGGGAGATGATTTGACTAAGTGGAGATCGCAAGCCGAGTTTCTAATCATAGATATGCCCTTGGCGTACAACATTATTCTAAGAAGACCGATCCTTGTTGAGTCTGAAGCAGTGATCAATCTATGCTACCTTACGATGCAAATTCCGACTAGGCAAAGAATAGCAGTCATTAGAGGCAGGCAGAAGATGGCACGAGAGACCTATCTGGCTTCTATACGGGCCGAGCTGACCCACCAAGCTGAAGAAAATCTGCCAGATAAGACCACGCCCTACGGTAAACTAGAAACATTGCTCCTAATCTAAGATAAGGAAGTGTTTATTTCGGAAGACATGAAACCCCAATCAAAGTCCACCCTGATCAAAGTTCTCAAGAGGAACGAAAATTCATTGGCCTGGACAGAGGCCGATGCCATGGGGTCGATCCTAGGGTAATGAAGCATAAACTGAATGTTGACCCAAAAGCTAACACGGTCAAGCAAAAGCATAGGAACCATAGTCTGGAAAAGCAGAGGGCCATCGAGGAAGAGGTGGCAAGCTGTTAAAGGCGTGTTATATCAGGGAAGTCTAGTACCCCGACTAGATGGCGAATGTGGTATTGATTAAAAAGCCTAGTGGGGCGTATCGAATGTGTGTAGACTTCACCAATCTTAATAAAGCCTATCCAAAAGACAGTTACCCGCTGCCCAACATCGACTCTCTTATAGACGCAACTACTAGTTACGAGTCTTAATCTACCATGGATATAAAGGCGGGGTACAATCAGATACCCATGGCCAAGGACAACGTAGAAAAGACTTTGTTCATAACCCGTGAAGGAACGTATTGTTACAAAGTCATGCCATTTGGATTGAAAAATGCAGGTAGGTCATTTGGATTGAAAAATGCAGGAGCGACCTACCAACGCATGGTTAATAAAGTATTCGAGGGTAAGATCGACAATACGGTGGAACTATATATCGATGACATGATCATCGAAAGTAAGATGACCGATGCACACCCAACCGACCTTGAAGAGGTGTTACGCATCCTGAACCAATACTAGCTAAAGCTGAACCCAGATAAATGCACTTTCGGCATAGCTGCAGGGAAGTTTTTAGGATTCTTAATCTCCCATAGGGGAATGGAGGCCAACCCGGATAAAATTAAAGCGATAATGGAACTACAGCCTCCTAAGACTGTGAACAATGTACAGAGATTGAATAGTAAGATTAATGCCTTAGGTCGATTCATATCATATTCGGCCAGGCGATACATGCCTTTTTACAAAACCCTGAATGGTGTGAAGAACTTTACATGGATCGACGAGTGCGCTAAGGCATTTAATGATTTGAAATAGTTTCTCTCCTCTCCACCATTGCTGAGCCAACCCACCCTTGGAGAGTGTTTGTTCCTCTACATCAACACCTCTGAAGAGGCGCTTGGAATGGCCTTGGTTAGGGAGGAGAAGGTGGAGCAGTACCCCATGTATTATTGTAGCAAACTCTATAGAGACATTGAGCTAAGGTACCCCCATCTCGAGAAAGCTGCCTATGTTGTCATTATTGCTTCTCAAAGGCTGAGGCATTACTTCTAATTTCACACGATTGTGGTCCAAACTAACCTGGGTCTGAAAAAAGTTCTCTAAAGACCAGAAATATTGGGTAAGCTAGCAGAATGAGCAGTGAAATTATCAGAGTTCGATGTTAGATTCGAGTTGAGGGAAGCAATGAAGGCTCAAGCGTTAGCAGATTTTACACAAGAGGCCCCATCACCCAAACCGGCCACTTTGATAGAGGAAACGTGGAAAGTTTTCATTGATGAAAGTTCAACCCAAGGACAGAGGGCATAGGCGTACATATGCGAGGCCCGAATGATATAGTCATTAATCAAGTGGCCAGACTCTCCTTCACCGTAATAAACAACACAGCCGAATACGAAGCATTAATCTTCGCCCTATAATTGATCAAAGTAATACAGCCTGAACGAGCTCATGTCTATAGTGACTCGAAGCTCGTTATCAATCAGCTGGAGGGAGGATATTCGACAAAAGATGCAATAATTCAGTAATACCTCATACTAGTGCGAGCGCTTATTGGTAGGATAAAGCAGGAAGGAACCAAAATAGAAATTCGGCATATATCGCAAACTCAAAACTCTAAAGTAAACAAGCTTGCAAAAGCAGCATCTGATCTTGGCGGGTATAACCTCATCCATTACACCATCGGAAGTATTGACCGACCTAGCACCAGAGGGAGCGAGGTCCTGGTCATTTAGGGTGAAGTTGAACCGATAGAGGAATGGTACTCCCCAATATAGAGATACCTAAAAGATTCCACCCCCCTAGAGGACGAAGTCGAGGTGTAGAAAATTGTAAGAAAATTATTTTGATACTCAATCCTAGGCGACCACTTATACCGGCGATCATTCAGCCATCCCTGGAAGAAGTGCCTCGAAAAGAGAGATGTTGATTATGCTTTGCTAGAAATCCATGAAAGGATCTGTGGAGGCCACAAAAAGAAAGACATCATGGTTAGAAAGGCCAAACTACAGGGTTTTTACTGGCCGACGATGGAGCTAGATGCTAAGGAATTGATAGCAAAATGCGAACCGTACCAAGCATATGCTAAGAACATCAGAGCACCGCCCACAGAAATGATCACTATCTGAGCAGCCTAGCCTTTCTCCATATAGGGAATGGATATAGTCGGACCTCTACCTGTGGCGCAATAATAGAAAAAATGGATCATCGTCACGGTCGACCACTTCTCAAAATGGGTTGAGGCCGAAGCTATATCTACGATCTCCCATAATCAAGTCATACAATTCTTTAACAAGAGCATCATCACCAGGTTCGGCATACTATATACCTTAATAAAGGGCAATGGCACGCAGTTCAACTGCGAAGCTTTCAAAGCATGCTGCAACGGACTTAGAATCAAGCTTCGATTCTCCTCCGTATCATACCCCCAATGTAACGATATGATCGAAGTTACGAACAAAACAATCATGGAGGGAATCAAAACAAGAGTACTAAAGAGTGGATCGAGTTGGGTCGATGAGCTGCGAACTATCCTCTGGTCCTATAGAACCACGCTAAGAATAGTAAAAGGAGAAATGCTCTTTGCCCTGGTATACGAAATCGAGGCCGTGGTACCAGTTGATATAGGCACCCTAGCGAGAGAGTGTCGCATTATATCAGCCCCACCAACAATAATGAAAATCTAAGGTCAAATCTTGACGACCTAGAAGGACGCAGAGATCGAGCATACGCCAAAATGGCAGCCTATAAGCAGAGGGTCACATCAACCTTTAACAAAAAGGTAAACCTCCGAAGCTTCCAACTAGGAGAGCTCGTGCTCCGATCAACTGAAGCATCGATACCAAGGGTCGGCCAAGGCAAGCTCGATATCAATTGGGAAGGCCTACTCAAGGTCAGCCAAATGATCAGACTCAATACATACAAACTTCAAGATATAGAAGGAAAGATTTTGCCTCGAACATGGAATTTCGCGGCTTTAAGGAAATTTTTCGCCGGGGAGTAGACCATCCAGCAGTCGTGGTAGCTTTATTTCCAATTAGTGTTAGCGTAGGTCCTTTGTGGGTCGGTCTTGCTTGTCTTTAGTTTGTTTGGGTCAGTCCTATGTGAGTGTCAATCTTAGGGTTGGTTGTTCATAGCTTCTAGCATCGGTCTAAGCATTAGCATGTTTTTATTTTTGGATGTACTCCTCGGCGTATTTTAATGATAGATTCAGAGTTTCTTCAGCTTATCTTCAAGTGTTGCATAAATCCGATATGTAATGAGTGAGGCAACCCCAGGCAGAGTTCCCTCTTATAGTAAGAGAATAAATGCACAAATACATATAATGAGTGAGGTGACCCTAAGCAGGGTCCCCCCTTACGAAAAAAAGCAATAAATCAAAGATCAAAAAGATTGTTCATAAAATTAACTTAATAAAATTACACATTCTTGGGGGACCGAGATAAAGCATCATCCTCGGCCTCGCCCATCTCGCTCAGGTTTGAGGTAGCATAAGAGTGATAAGAAATAACATCATCTTCATCTTCGTCCTCCTCGTCCTCACCTTGCTCGCCCCTATCTTCTTCATCAACTTCCCCTTCACTACCCCCGAGTTTGAATAAGTGGAGATCCTCAAACTAGAGAACCATTTTAGCATCGGCCTCTGGCTCCAGAAGGAGAGCTAGGTCATCTAGCTGTAAAGCAGGGCACTTAAATTTCTCTTGCACTTTAGGAGGAAATTGGATCAGTAGTTAACCTTGTAATGTCGCGACTGATGACCAAATCCTTCTTCTGAAAATGGTGCTTCAGAGCCTTTTTAAGCTTCCTGTAAAAGTCATGGCTCTTCCTCATATCATCCAGGTCCTTCGCGGCTTCACTAGCATCATCCTTCAGCTTCTGTACATCGGTCTCCAAGGCACACTTATCCTTTTTTAGGGCCTCCAGTTTGCCCGCATACTTTTGCTTGATCTCCTTGGCTTTATCGACCATCGACTCTTGAAGAGCCTTCAACTCCTGCTCCTTCTTTAAGGCCTTCAGCTGACAATTATCAACCTTCCTCGGAAGTGTAGTGACCTTGATATCAAGGTACTTCCTCGAACCTTGAAAAGTATCAATCTCCCTGTCCTTTTCCATCAAGGCCTCGGTCAGATAGACTGTATCAGACAATGCCTACACCAAGACATCTAAAATTTAGGAAAAGGAAAGTTGAATAAGAAACAATTACCAGCAAGAGCAAGACTTATAGAAATAATATTAGCCTGATGGCGGAAGGCTTGTTGGCTGACCTTTGACTTTATACTGCCTATCCATCTCTGACGGAAGACACGTGAAGCTAGCAAAGTCCCGAACAACCACGTCATTTTCCAACTTCACGTCCGAGCCTATGGTTAACGTCCACAACTGAAAATAAGAAAAAATGGACATAAGTAAAAGAAAAGGAGACATAAAATTGAGGATTATCTTACATCGGGCGGTGACATATATAAGCCTTGGTCAGGCTGAGGAGCAATCTCTCTGCGCCAGTCACCACTTTACCCTTATTGCTAGTACTCAGCCTCGCCTTCTTCGACCTTGAAAGCTCGTTGATGTCCTCCTGGTTGGAATCGAGATAAATAGCATCGGCCGGGTTCTTATTAACAATCCCACCTTGGTTGGTCATGTCAACGACTCCATTTGGACCAGGCGGTGGAATTGGGTCTGCCCTAATAGGCATAGTGACAACCCTAGAACCCCCTTTATGAGCAGATTGCTGGGGAATGGACTAAGCCGTCCCCATCGGGCTGCCCTCTCCGGCAAGGGCAATATCGGAAGCTTTAACCTTCTTCGATTTCCTCTTCTTAGGCCTCGCCGCGGCTGCGATAACGTCAAAGTAATTACCTTGGTTAGACATACCTGTATATCGATAAAAATAATAAATCAATTTAGAAAAGTGAGGAATAGCGATGATCATTACCTTGTGGAACAACAGGTCCGACGTCTTCGATGCCCTTTACCCTCAGGACAAGTTCGACCACCTCGTCCGCCACTTTAACATATTTATTGTGGTTGGTCGTCAATAAATGGGCAGCATCGATCCAAGTCAGCTTCGAGACCGTAACATGCGATAAGTAACTCACAGTACAAACTTGCTGCCGTGTCAGTCGGGTATCAGGTATCCATTTAGATGGATTCCTATGCTGGGTGTTCTATTTTATGGGAAAAGGCCAGTAACCGTGCCTATAGCGAGCATTCCATGGATATATTATTTTATTATCGGTATCCAAGTTAACCCAAAACCATTTCTTCTTGAAACCTTTCATTAAGTCCTTCCGATGAATGAGCTTATTCATCTTAAGCTGACCCCAGTACTAGTAAAATAATTACCTGCCCCTATCTGTACCGGATGATATAACCGACGGAAGATGGCACCATTAAGCCACAAATTCAGATCTTGACACAACTTCGCAATCAACAATAACTCCATGAGAGCATTTAGAGACACCTGTGAGGGGAAGACGTTAAACTCCTATAGAATGGAGCAGATCAGCCTACATAAGGGAAGTTTGAATCCCCACTTAATATGCTACTCAAAGATAGCAAATGCATCACCGGGCGGCACATCCATCCTATCTTCTGGGGTCAGAATGGTCCTGTACACACCAGGATGACCATCCAGCATAACCTCAGTACAGCAGTCAACCAAATCCTGACTGATCCACACGGGCGTATACACCACAGCTTTCAAAGTCATCACCGTGGATTTTGGAATGTTGTTACTAGGTTCAGGATATATTACCTTCAAGCTGAGGTACAATGGAGAGAAAACGATCTCCTTGGTATATGCTTTCACATTTCGCTCTTCCGACTGTAGGGCCTATCAGAATATGCAGACGTCCGCCCGTCGATCCAGTAGGGAAGATGTCAATCGTAGACGATCTAAAGGGGAGGAGAAAGTATCGCATCGGTGATTATAGGATGTAACCTTAGAGGAACCGATGCCCAGGCAGAGCCCGAGGCGGAGGTCAAAGTAGAGGACGAGGATCTCAAACCATATGAAGACGTATGAGACATATCCATTGTAATAAAAAAAACACAGACTTACCGATACTGTGAGAAGTCAATGTAAGATGAGCAAAGCAAATAAAGAGTGAGATACGGAAGGAGGGGTTGGCTTTATTATTTTTAGGGAAAATGGGCGACAAAATTCAAAACGTTGCCTCAAAAGCTGAATCGGCAGGTAGTTATGGCCTGAAGAAGCCCAAGCAATTACGTGCTCAGCACGTCAAAGTTGAAAAGGCACGTATGGACCCCACACATAAGCAAACAAACCAATCGGAACATAAGTAAGGAAGCTATAGATCGGCCATCCGTAAGGGGAAGAGCTGACCCATGAAATTAAAGCAAGCAACAAAAGATAGCAGACGCAACACGAAAAAACAACTTTATTCATAGAACATAAAACCAGGCTCACAATGGCCGAGCTCGTAGCCTTGGTAGGACCAATGACTATATTCATAGAATGTAAAACCGAGCTCACAACGGCTGAGCTCGTGGCCAACAAAAAGAAAATAAAATACCACTGAAACCCCTAAAGAAAGATTCTGAGTGGTAAAAAAGGGAGAATTGGAGGAGGACGGCACGCCAAACCATCGCCGGTGGTGGGACTCCAGGTCGTATAGAATGGCAGTAGAGAGTACCTTTCGGCAAGGTGTGCAACGATGGAGGTTGCAACGACATCGCCGGCGACGTCCAGATACTATGTCCTCCCCAGGGCAACTGCACTATGTCCGCCTTTGGGCAGAGAAAAGTCTTCAAGTCGACCCGCCAACCTTATGTGCAAATCGTCTGGAGGTCGATGCCCAATCACCCAAACATTGCGACCCATGATCGATCTACTAGATAGGAAGAACTAGTAAAATCACCAGTGAGTGAACAATGAGAAACAATAGTTTACCCCACCTCTATTTATAGGGGTAGAGAGAGTAAATGTCTACCATTATTGACAGCAAATTCCAAGGTGTTGGAAACACGCAAAAACGGCTAACAGTTGATATTCAAATTCCCATCTCAGAAAAATTCAAACATTTTTTCCCGCTCAAAACTTCAGTTGATGAGGGCGACCCTGTGAGCACGAGATTTTGCAGTCCCTCTCGCGAGACGATGATGACGTGTACCCGATTTCAATACCTCAAAATAAAAGTTCTCTTCAGAATTTTTATTACCAAAATAATATTCCTTGTGAATTTTATAATTGGTAGAATCCAGTTCGGCGTGGTCGATAACGCGTTCGGTAGGAGCTTGAACCAATGATTTACACCCAAATTAAATAATATCCATTAAAATATTGTTAAGAGCCATAAAGATGCTTTTTTCCACTATTAAGCCACTTTTTCCCGGTTTTTTGGCTTCTTTTGACCCACTAACTGGAAGCATGTTGAGGGCTGATACCGCCGGCGACATCACCATACCACCGGCGACATGGATCATACCGCCGGCGACATCATCATGTCGCCGGCGATATGACTCAAAGCGGGTCCTCTTACAGACAGCCTTTTCGACCACTTTCGGTGGAATTATTAAAAAATGTCTCAAAAGCACCCCATTTCACCTATAAAAAGGCACCTTGGGCTGCACTAAAAAGAGGAGAAAAAAGAAAAGGAGAAAAGGGATTTTTAAGGTAGAAATAGATAATAGTGAGATAAGAATTAGATAAAACAGAAAAAACGGGATTCCGACCCATTTTTCCTGGTTTTTCTTCTTTGAACTCTCTGATCGTGAGTTGAAATCGACAAACCTTTAAGTCAAAATCATCTTAGTAGAACTTAGAAACCAAAAGACACTAAAAATCATTATTAAATCATCGTAACAAGCTCCTCGGAGGTGTTTTATTCGGATCACGAAGAGGTGGATTCACAACCCCGAGGTAAAAATCCTGAGTCTCATAGCTCTTTGGCATTGTTATTACTGTTTTGTAAGAATTTTTGTTCATTTACGTTCTTTTGAGTTTTCGGTCACTTTGACTATAAACCACTGCTATAGCAAGGAATTGGAGTCACCGGAGACATGTAATGTTGCCGGCTGTATCACCCATATCGCGAGAGGCATCGCTGGTACCGCCGCTAGCGCATTCCCCGGAGACCTCGCTTTCTCGCGAAACCCTTTCTTTACGGTATTCAGAAAGCCCTGTGCCCATCTGCATGCTGATGTCGCCCGTGACATAGTTGATGTCGCCGGCGGCATCATCCATGCCGCCGGCGACATCAATTATTTCGTCGGCGGCATCAGATGCCATCGGCAGTCTGGTTTTCTGGATAGCAGTATTGTTTTCGTTTGTTTCCAAATTAATTCATTTTCTAAAACAGACCCGCCCCACAACGGGTGGTATATTCATTTGTAATTCGATTAAAGTAACGATCAAATCTGAAATTTGGACAAAAATGAAATTTCCCTTCAAACGCCATCCAAACCTCATTTCAGCCACTCAATCGGGCTTCATGATATCGTCAGTAAAATATGCCGTATTCGTGTCAACCATCCTCTGCAGGTAGGTGTATATCGGACATTTGGGTATTTTATTTGTTACGTAAAAAATGTACAGGACTTGAAAACTTCGTAATAATTCTACTTTCCGCACTTACTTTTCTTTTATGTTTGTAAATATTTTGTTTATCGCTTCAATTGCTTGATAAATGTGAAAACAACAAAATAACTGAAAATACAAATAAATAGGGTGGATTAAACCGATTAAGAAAGAATGAAGTATCCTAACTTGGCCTAATGAAAAGTAGATAACATCATCCGAACTCGGAATCTCTACTTAAGGTATGGTCCAACCACCCGGTGGGAAAATCGTACCGAAAATTTCCCGGTTGAGCTGAACCGGGTGGCGACTCTATTCTAAGTACGGGGTTTTGATCTCGTATCTTTTAAGCATTACAATATGCAAAACCATTTTCTTTTCAACCACATCACACTCATCTCCCCGACACACCAAAACCAGGCCGCCCGACCCAGTCCGCCCAAGCGCCGCAGCCGCGCAAACCGTCGTCCGCTCACAGTGGCGACTCCGCTGGGGATCTTCTTTAAACTTGAATCTTCTTTCATAGTTTAAAAGATTTTGATGATGTATTGAAATCATTGACCAAATTAAAACTTCATTCTTTTCTTATGACGTCTTGTCCTCATGCGTGTAGATAGTTCGGTAATTTTAGGTACCCTATTTCACCCGAGAAGCTCACAAAGTATCACTCATGCCCTGTTGGAATTGAGGATGCCTAGTGGGTGGATCACTCGTTTTAACCAACACGTAAAACTCCTATGACCACGCCCATCCGAGTAGTGAGTGAGTAAACGTGGAATCAAGGTAAACGGGAACCTTCTACATCAGCAACCCTATACCAAAGCCGCGTTAGAAGAAAGCCTTAGCACATCATTCCCCTTAGGATTACCCAAAACGAATAAAATAATTGGGACGCGCTACTTTCGCCATTACCGGTGAAGCGGCCAAACTCCATCTTACCAAAGAGGCGTTACGCGGGAGTCAAAAGGTTGGAACAGGGCCGATTCGCATGCTAAGTGCTTTATGATCATGCACCCCCATACATCGGCTTTGAGGGCCGAAAATAAATCAACTTGCCCTTACCACTTCCACCCATGGAAGAGGTTTAGCAACATGTGTAGGACTTCTCTTGTACCTCCGTCGCGTCACCACATATCGCTATGTATGACGTAAAGTACACACTTCTCATATATGTTGGAGGGATAAGCCATCACATCATCTCTAACCAACATCTACGTGCAGCCATGCGCACTACACGTCACTCCCAGGGCACAAAAAGCATGCATACCACGCATATCATTCACCCATCCATGTATAGCCTGATCCGCTGCCTACCATTTCAGCTAGGAGAAGGCGCACTGACCGTCGCACCCCGGCCTGGAAAAGGATAGAACATCGCCTGATACGTCATCCTCCGACCCCGGTTGCCACCACGGAAGTTGAAGGAATCCCCCATACCGATTCCAGCGAGGAATCAGATTCAGAGCGAGTTCAGTTGAGCCAAAGTTCCCTTCGACCGACCATGTCTTTCCTAAGAAATGAAGGGACCCCCCCTCCAGAAGAGCCCTTTGGTCCCACTTTCAGCTCGGGAACAGGATCCCAACCACCTCCTGGCTTTGACTTGACCAGTGCTATGATGCAGTTCTTAAACTCAGATGCTTTTCAAGCCTCTATCCAAACTACGGTTGAGGCAGCAGTTAAGCGAGCTCTGGAAAACAGGAATTCCGATCGAGTATCGGCATCCGACATCCAAACCCCAGACGGTATAACACGGATACTGACTAGTTTGGTAGAGGCGGGACCTGTCGCACCTGTACTGCAATCGATCCAACCCTTGACGAGTCCATTCCAGTTTGGACAGGCTTCGGCTCTCTTGTCGGCTTCAACCACTCCACCAGCTGTACCTTTCAACCCAAGACCTTTCACCCAAACCTCAACTCCTCTGACATTCAATCACCAAAGCTCATCGTCTCGGCCTCTATCCTCATTCACACCTCCACAGTTTGTCGTAACTCCTAAAGGCACCACTTACCCCCAGAATCCATTTGCTAGCCATCTGACTGTCCGTCCTACGCTGCCTCCAACATTTAACGACCAGGTCACACAACCTCCGGGTGTGACACCTGAGGTAGCCGCTTTCGTTCGATAAATGATAGCTTCTCAGACCGTCAGCGACCAGGTCGTGCATTCTTCGGGCACGACACCCCAAGCCCCGACCATCTCTCGCGAACCGGTCAGCGACCAGGTCACGCAACCTCCGGGCGTGACACCAGAAATGCAAGCTTACATCAACCACCTCATCATTAATAAAAAGCCTGAAAGGGATGAGGATTGGGTCCCCGACAATTTTACTATGCCAAACATGGCTCATTGTGATGGCTCGGGTGCACCCGCCTCTCACATCATAATGTACGAAAGGGTGATGCGCGTGAAGAAGCTAAGTGACAAAGTGCTGGCTGAGATGTTTCCTTGTTCTCTTCGGGGACCTGCACTCGAGTGGTACCATACTTTGCCGCAGCATATTGTCGCCGATTGGACGCTCTTATCTGAGGCTTTAAAAGTACACTATGGGTTCAATACGATGATGGAGACGACCCTCCAACATCTTGAGAGGATCCATCAAATGCCCAACGAAACCTTTAAGCAGTACTTCAATAGGTGGATGTCAACCCAGGTCTTGATGAAGTCTAAGCTTAGCCTTGAGGAAATGATTGTCAAACTCCTCGAAGGATCTCTCCCCTTGTTCCACAAGGAAATGGCTACGGATTCCTTCCTTTCTTACAAAGCTGTGTTTGAGAAAGCAGAAAAGATTGAGCGTGAGGCAGAACGCGAGAAGGCCGAGAGAGCAGGAAAACCGTGGTTCAGGAAAAATGAAGCGCAACCCTCGACCCTAGCGCCGGCTAAGCCAAAAACACTGGCTGCTATCCAAACCATTTCTCACACCCCTGCTACGCCACTTACAACTAACCTAACTCCATCAACGATTGCCACGGTCCAGCCTTCTCGGCCCCCTTTTGTTTTGACCAACCCCTATAAATTGCCCCTGCGGGTCATCTTCCAACGGTTGAAGGAAGCGGGTTTTTTACAGTCCCTTCAAGAATACAAGCCACCCAAACCTAAAGATAAGAATAACTTCTGTAATTATCACATTCAGGTGGGGCACCAGACCAACAACTGTAAGGCCCTACTCTCAGCTATTCAGCGATTGGTTAGCGAGGCAAAGATTGCTGAACCAGATAAAGCCCCGAGCACTATGAATAACCCTTTACCAAGCTTCGAAAGTAAGGTCGGAATGGTCCAATCTGGTTTACTTGAAGCCACGGTCTTCGACCTCCTTACCCAGGGGTCGGGCAGTAGTAATTGCGTCCTGGTCATCGGTTTAGGCCTTCCATCTTGCTCAGTTTTTGAACTTATCAATTAGGCCAACCCAGAAGTTAACTCCATTCAAGGAATGGAAAGGGATCCAAGCCAACCAAAACAAGAGAGTCATAGGTCTAAACCATTTGTGGCAAAGAGAAGGAAAGCTGAGGGAAAGGCACTATTCAGCGTAGATTCTTTTATTTCAAAGGAGAACAATTCTGATGAGGATGAAGAAATGGCTCAGGAATCCAAGGCCGTAAGTACCAGCTTGTTCAAGGTAGACCACCATGACCTTTTTAGTGTGGATAAATATGAACTACGAGACCCAGATTCGGACTCCGAAGAGCAGCAGTACCTATTTGAGACGCGAGCCACCAAGAGCGTCTTACTCGACAATGTCCTCAATATCACCCGGAGTGGTCGTGTATATCAGCCGGAAGACCGGTATCTCCATCTAAACAAAGACCCGATTCCTGGCAGGTTTGGAACTACAGCGAGGCCCCCTTCTCCACCTCCACATGTCCCTACTAGTCTT
This sequence comes from Euphorbia pulcherrima, assembly GCA_947683365.1. Taxonomy (NCBI): domain Eukaryota; kingdom Viridiplantae; phylum Streptophyta; class Magnoliopsida; order Malpighiales; family Euphorbiaceae; genus Euphorbia; species Euphorbia pulcherrima. The sequence continues at coordinate 16,998,629 of CANTUS010000016.1, forward strand.
GAGGTTGACCCCCTCATTACCCAGTTGAAAAACACCTAAGCCCGATACAGCATCTGGCAACTGGTAATTGACTCAGAAAGGCATCGTAAGGGTTTGATCAAACGGCTCCTTGACCTGGAGGCTAGTCCGACCACCTCAGTCGTTGAGATGTGCGCCACGAAAGGAGAAGGCATTTCCCCAAGAAAAGGGCCTCAGATCGTGTTTGATAGTTTTGATCTTACACTTGAAGGAAGAGATCACAATAGGGCCTTGTTCATCCGGGTTCAAATTCTTGATAAGGTCATCCCGTGCGTCATGATGGATGATGGCTCCGCCCTAAACCTATGCCCTTTAAAGATTCTTCCTCATCTGGGACTGTCAGAGGACATGCTCGAAAGGTCCAACACTGTTATTAGAGCTTATGACGATTCAAAGCGCAATGTAATTGGGGTCTTTGAGGCAGGGGTTACTGTCGAAGGTATCACAAACAATGTACGTTTCACCGTCCTTGACATTCCTGTTACCTATTCTCTGCTGCTTGGCCGGCCATGGCTCCATGCATTGGGCGCAGTACCCTCCACACTACACCAAAAGATCAGGCTAATCCATGGTGATAGAATGATAACTATAGAGGCCGATCCTGCTTCTATCATGGCCATTATAGAAGCCGAAGCAAACCTAGAAAAGAGCCTCTAGATTGCCATGATTAGTAAAGCTCAAAAACCCCCTCCCCTTTGGAACAGCTACCTCCACGTGGGTATGGGCAAGCTAATGAAGAAGTCTGGTTACAGGCCTGGCAGGGGTGGAGGAATACATGAACAGGGGATTATTGAGGCATTAGAACTAAAGATCCTCATTCGTGGAGCTGGACTGGGGTATAAGCCTAGAAAAGCCTATCGTCGCGTCCCTTACTGTTATTGCCGCATGGTCACTACTTGTGAAATCCAGGGAAAGAGGCTTTATAAAGGGGAGCCCGAACCAATTGAGCATGACGGGAAAATATGGCCCGGCTTTGAAATCTTTAAAGACGTCTACGACTTTGAGGCCGGTCACATGATAGTTTCAGCTGAACCTGAACCTACAGAGTCTGACGTGCCTGTCAATATGATTTTCGAAAAGGATAAGGGGAAAGATAAGATGTATCCCGAAGGAGAGTCTGTTGATCCAGAAATTGAGGATGCCGTGGCAACCGTGATAAGAGCTATGGCACTACTGATGAAGAAAGGCTAGAAGGGTAATGGGAAAGAAGATGCCACGATGGCTATAGTAGAAGAGCTCGCCAGGACTTTAATCGAAAAGGCTGACCTGTCTGAGGAACCGTCGCTCACCACTACCCAAAAGACCACTTGGGAGCACAACCTAAGCACCACTACGACAGATGATACAGAGAACACACCTCCCATCGACGCGACCGCTGAAGTCCCTCCGCATGTGGAGGAAGATATAGATGATGTAATTTTCAATATTTCTGATGTTTTTGATACGAACAATGCCGCTTATGAGGCTTTTTACGCAATGAATAACTCCCGTTCAGCTTACTTGTTTGATGTCTTTCCGGATGGATCCACGCATTCACGTGATGATATGCATAACGTTTTTGGCATTAGTGAAACTCTATTAAGTGAAATAAACCTAAGTACGGATGACAATCCAAAAATGGTAACCATTTCCAAAGACTTAACTCCCGAGGAAAAAAGTGAGATCATAAAAGTGCTTAAGAATTATGTTAACGCTTTCGCCTGGTCATACAAAGACATGCCTGGGGTTGATCGACGAATCGCCGAACACAGGATCCCAACTGATCCTAAATTCCGACCTGTCAAACAGAAGCTCCGTCGGTTGAGACCTGAATGGGCAGAACAAGTTAAGATAGAGGTTTTAAGGTTGATCGAAGCTCGATTCATAGAAGTAGTAGAATACCCGACTTGGTTGTCTAACATCATCCCGGTACCAAAGAAGGATGGTAGAGTTCGAGTCTGCGTAGACTTTCGAGATCTCAATAAAGCCTCACTGAAGGACGACTTCCCTCTCCCGCATATCGATGTTCTAATTGACAGTGCCGCCAGGGCGGCTATGTATTCGTTCATGGATGGATTCTCAGGATACAATCAAATCCTGGTTAATGTTGCCGATAAAGTCAAAACAGCATTCATTACTGAGTTGGGGGTTTATTGCTACAAGGTAATGCCATTCGGGTTGAAAAATGCCGGAGCCACTTATCAACGAGCTGTGACTGCCCTACTACACGACATGATCCATAAAGAAGTGGAAGTGTACGTGGATGACATGATTGTGAAATCTGCCACTCTAGAGGAACACCCTGCTGTTCTTGACAAGTTCATGACTCGCATTGAAAAATACAATCTTCGTCTAAATCCAAAGAAATGCGTGTTTGGAGTTACCTCCGGCAAGCTGTTAGGACACGTGGTTAGCCAAAAAGGAATTGAAATGGACCCAGACAAAGCCAAAGCCATCAGGGATATGCCTTCCCCTAAGACGGAAAAAGAGGTCCGATCGTTTTTAGGGTCCTTACAGTATGTTAGTCGATTCATTGCCCGCCTCACTATCGTCTGCGAACCCATCTTTAAGTTGTTGAAGAAACAGCAACCTGTGGTATGGAACAATCACTGCTAGGTAGCATTCAACAGAATCAAGGCATACCTTGTCAATCCACCGGTCTTGACGCCTCCCATCCCAGGGAAACCACTCATCCTTTATCTGGCCATTGAAGAAACGTCCGTCGGAGCCATGCATGTCCAAGAACATGATGATAAGCACGAGCATACCATCTACTTCCTAAGTAAGAAGCTATTAGATTATGAAACCCGATATTCAATTGTAGAGAAGACTTGTGCTACCATGGTTTGGCTCACTAAGAAGTTGCGACATTATTTCCAATCCTATCGAGTCCAGGCCGTAGCCAAAATTGATCCAATGAAGTTTCTTTGTCAATCCCCTACTCTAGCCGGCAAATTGTCACGATGGCTACTTCTTCTATCTGAGTTTGACATTGAATATGTAACCCGAAAGGTCATTAAAGGGAGGGCTGTAGCCGAATTCTTGGCTAATCAACCCCTCAGCTCCGATTATAGGGAAAATTTGGAGTTCCCTGATGAACAGCTCGCCTCTGCTACAAACCTTGTTGACAGTTGGACAATGTATTTTGACGACGCTGTGAACCGCTGGGGAGCGGGTCTCGGAGTCATCATCGTCACACCAGATAATGAGATAATCCCGTTGTCCAAACGTTTATCACCAACAACGGCGCTGAATACGAAGCTTGCTTGTTTGGCCTCGAGGCTCTTCTTCAGGTTCAAGCACACCATGTATCCGTCATCGGAGATTCGGCTCTAGTAGTTCATCAGGTTGTTGGAGATTGGGAAGTTAAAGAAGAATCCCTTCGCCCTTATGTTGAGGTCATTCGCGAATTATCTGAGAAATTTACCTCATGCTTGTACCGCCATGTCCCTCGAGATGAGAACCAAATAGCAAATGCTCTCGCCACCCTCGCATCCTTATGGGAAGGACCCCAACAGCAGCCTATCTGCCCGTTGGTTTTGCTATCCACCAAGACCCCATATCGCGTTCAAACAACTCCTCCAGTTCTCGCCATTTCATCCGAACCTTGTTGGTATTCTGACATAGTCTTATTTCTTCAGACCGGCCAATACCCCACGGATTCTTCCGACTCGGACCGTACCACCCTACGGCGGCTTGCTACCCAATTTCGTATTATAGATAATGATCTATTAAAGCGCACCAGTGACGGCCTACTCCTCCGTTGCCTCACTGATACCGAGGTTCAGAATGTAATGATCCAGGTCCATGCCGGCAACTGTGGCCCTCATATGAATGGTCTTGCCCTCGCAAAGAAGGTCCAGCGACTAGGGTATTTTTGGCTCACTCTCACAGCCGATTGTATCGCCCAAGTCAAACGATGCCACCAATGCCAGATTTACGGGGATATGCGACATTTGCCACCGACCGAGCTCCATCACTTATCCATCCCTTGGCCATTTTCGGCATGGGGTATAGATATAATTGGTGAAATCCGTCCTTCCTTGATGAATGGCCATAAATTCATTGTGGTAGCAGTAGATTACTTTTCAAAATGGGTAGAAGCCGAATCCTTCACCAATGTCACTGCCAGACAGATGGCCAAGTTTATAGAAAAGCATATCTTCGCGCGATATGGGCTCCCACATCATATAGTCTCAGATAACGGGGTACAGTTTCAAGGAGCGACCGCTTCATTAATCGAGAAGTATGGGATCGAACACCACAGGTCTTCTCCATATAGACCATAAGCCAATGGAGCTGTTGAGGCAGCCAATAAATCGGTAAAGAAGATCCTTTCTAAGATGATAGCCGATTATAGAGATTGGGCGGATAAGTTGCACTTTGCTATTTGGGGATATCGCACCAGCATACGTACTCCGACAGGCCAAACTCCATTTTCTTTGGTCTACGGAATGGAAGCGGTCTTGCCAGTTGAAACTCAGGTGACCTCATTAAGAGTTGCCCTGGAAGCTAAGTTAGAAGAATCCGAATGGACTCGGACAAGGTTTGAACAGTTGAACATGATGGATGAACAAAGGTTGAAGGCCCTTGACAACCTCCAGATGTACCAACAACGCGTAGCTCGGGCATATAACAGTCGGGTAAAACATCAAAAGTTCCCTCTAAAGGTCGGTGATCTGGTACTCAAGCAGTTGAAACATTCCACCACTGATGTGAGGGGAAAATTCAGGCCAAACGGGGAAGGACCATATGTGATAAAGAAGCTTCTTAGCAAAGGGGCAGCTAAACTTATGGACATGGATGGAAACGAGTTCGTAAATCCAGTAAACTAAGACAGGCTTAAGCGTTATCATGTTTAAAAGAAACAAACCAGAAAAGCAGCACACGAAAAAATACATATATAATAATCTCCCGCCTTTCAGTCTTTTATTGATCGGGCAAAAATTAGGGCGATGCCCGATGATTGGTATTCTGCGAACCAACCGTGCAAAAATTAGGGGATAAGACAAACCCGCTGGATCGAAAACCTGAACAGGGCAATCTAGGCAAAAGTTAGGGTATGTGAGCACAGAGCGAGTGCCCTCTAGAAAACCAAACTCGGCTAGTCGGCACCGGGAGTTAAGTCGATGGAAATGACAACCAAGCATCATGTACTTTATTTTATTTCGATTAATAAAAAGTTTTCTTTTGTTAAAATCTAAATGCTTATGCTTACGTGAATCCTGTATTCATAAATTCAAGACAACTTCGACAAGCTTTGAACAGGGTTCATTTTGTTCCATTTTAAAGTATTAAAAAAAACTGATAATTCCGACAATGGCAAGACTCAAAACGAACTTCCCGCATCATCATCTTGGTACCTAGAGATCCTCCTCGGTGTACTAGTAGAGAGGGGATCTTCCCCTCGCTCCGCACATTCCCCCTCCAAACGGGCCCATGACCGCTTTCGACGGGTCAGCAAACCTCTTATCTCGGCAAGCCATCCTCTGTAGTATGTGTCAGTTTCAGTGGTTTCTAGTCGATCGTAATCCAGAATCTCGAACACAGCCTCACTGGACCACTTCTCCTGAATATGGTTGACCCACCTAGCCTTGTAAACTCCGATCTGGTTGTGGGGAAATTTGATCGGGACCCTCTGCCTTTTACCATACTGACGACATAGCCAGTAGGGGGTATAAAATGAAGATTTCTCCAAGCCTATCAGTTGAACACATGCTCCCCAAGATTCTACGACCACATCCTGAATTCTCCACCATGGACTAACCCACTGAACCTGTGTATCAGTATACCCCCTCAGGATAGCCACCCAATCATCATATGTCAGCTCATTGAAATCAGCCCGCATAAGCCCTCTCTCCCTCAGATGGACGGGAAGATACTTTTTTGGATTCCCTCGAGGTGCCTCCCTCAGCTTTAGCTTCTCCATCAGCCAGACCTATAAATGCAAAACTCGGGTAAGGAAAGGAGAAAGAAATGCTGGGATCAAAAAGAATAAGAGATACCTGTAATAATGTGAATTGATCCCCAATGAGTGACGAGTCGACAGAAGCAGCATCCACGTTTAACAAAACATCGGCCAATCCCCACGGCCACGGGGGAAGCCCCTGTCGATATAGGACCAATGAGGGAAATTAACCTAAGCGGAGCAACCAGGCTCACTCCACACATAAACTCCGCCATGAGTAACAAGGCCATCATAAATGGCCAAGCAGGATGGGAACGGGACACTCCACGACACCACTCCAAGACTGCTTCGAGCTGGAAACCAGGTCTGTCAGGCAACTGAGATAGAAATGGGTCGATAGAATCTAAATTCTATAGCCCTCGCGGAATTCCATTCATGCTAAAATGCAGGTCCAGTAACGCCAGGGAAACGCGTTTAGGACACGTTGTCCCTAAAATAGCATGGAATTCTTCGAGCAAGGGGCAAAGCTTGAATGATGAAAAGCGGAAAACATGGTCCATCGGATCCCAAAAGGACAGTGCCGCTCGAAGGAATTCGCGGCTCACAGGCCACGCCGCGACATATCGAAAACCCCAAAGCCTGAATTTTTCGAGCCTCTTCCAGTCGACATTCCCCAAACTCTGCAGAAAACCCCGTAGTTTTTGATTATGGGTTGCCATGACAAGTAGTGGACAGAATGGTTGAAATCAGATTGCTGGAAAGTTGATACCGCCGGCGATATGGTTGATGCCGCCGGCGATGTGGGGCGATATCAGATGATATCGCCGGCGATATGGGCTTCAGACAACCCTGTATATATTATTTTAGCTCGATCCATTTGGGCGATATGGGTCATGCTGCCGGCGACATGGGTTGAATTTCCCGGCGACATCAGAAACATTTCCGCCATCTCAGACCTGTGCAAAAGCCTATAAATAATCCTGTACTATGTTTCCAATGACTTATCAGACAGCAATTCATTTTTTTATATATATATTCAAAACAAAAGCCCGAAGGCGCAAATTGCTCAAGTTGTATCAAATCATCTAGCCCATAACGAAGTCAAATTATCGAAACCCCAATGTATCGGAGGTACAAACAAGAACTCAAAGGAAAACGAAAAGTAAAACTAAGCATGCCCGCCACTACCTGCTGGACGGGATGAAACGTCATCAGGACTTGCAAACCAATCGTCAACATCGTCTTCCTCTCTCCCCTCTGTCATGGGAACACTACTGGACTCCTCAACCGTAGTAAACGCACGTCGGCCAGCAGACTTCTTTACCCCCCTACGACTGGTACCCCCAGGGTGCGCACGGTCCAGGTTTTGTTTGCTTCTCTGTTCTTGAGCGGTGGCTGCCAGCTGACCCTCGAGATCGCTCACGCGGCGCTGTAAAGCTGCAATCTCCTCCTCATATCGTCGTCGGGCTGCGTCAGCATCAGACATAGAAAGGGCTAAAAAATCCTGCAAACCGAAAAAAGTATCAGCCTTGCATGTCATGCATAACATCCATACATGTATCCCATCTTAATATGTGCATAAAATACCTGAACCAGAAGCGATTGCCCAATGAGGGTATCCCGGAGAACGAAATTGTTCTCCGCGAGTTGCTCCACGTGACTCCGCGCCACCTAGCAATACCAAAAAGCAAATCCTTAGCCACCCGCATCTAAGACTTGATAAGAAAATAATTATTAGGTCTTACATAGGTTGTATTTTTGGGCATAAAAATCGGGGCTTGCCGGCTCGAGCCAACATTCCTATGAGAGAATTCGCCTCGGGAGTTCATCAACAAGAAAGTGGTTTCCAACGGATTGACCGATCTCCCCTCCACAAAGTTCATGCCCTCCGGCGTGCCAAAATATCGGGTCCCACTTTGGTTATCCCGGCCCCTCTTTCTCACAGGTTCCTGCAAAACATGAAAGTCACACGTCAACAACATCCCTAAACGACTTTGAAATCATACACACATGCATAATCATACCTCGAAAGAACGTTGTTCCCCCTGGGACATCGGCACACTCCTGCCAGCTACACCCGCACCTACCTCATCCTCCCCCTCAGGATCGACCGCGACATCCCCTTCCAGCGCTTCATCCTCGTCATCATCCTCCTCATCAACATCCACAACGCCTTTGAGGCGCCTCTTTTCGTCCTCCAATCGCTGCTTGTTATGATACTCAAGTGTATCATTGCCGTGGATGCGAGGACACACTGGGAGTAGGCGCTGAAAGAGCTGCTCGTAGAGGCCAGGAACGCTAGGGATCACTCGGCCATCCCCTTCAATATAATCAGCTTTGTCGGCCTCGGCAGAGATCACCAAGTGAGGCCACCATAAGCCCCGCGGAGGATCGGCAGGCATCGGTCTAGCTGCAACTGGAAGGGACCTCCAACCCCAGACGCGCTCGCCCAGATACCACTGCTGAGATAGTGGGCACTCAATAACGAACCGGCGGTTATCCACCTCTCTCCGCACCCGTGCAACCTCAGCCAAATTTTCCACCCCATCGAACGGGTCCAAGACGAGCTACATCAAAACAACCAACATAAGTCCATAGACCAAATAAATAAATTTAAAAAAAAAAAATTCGTACCGAACTCAACCGTACGCTCCTGAGGACCTCCCTATACTGCGTAGTGTACTTTGCCTTCCCACCGATACCCCCGCACCAGCGAGCAAGGAAATGAGAGCCCGACGGCACGACCTTCTTAAACTCCATCGGTGGGAGGATTTGATGCTCAAAGGCCCAGGCCTGCACGAATAACGACCGATCGATCAATCCAAAAAACGTCATGCAATAAACGAGAACACATGCTATCAAGAAGAATATCTACAAAAAGTTATACCTGGAGTAGCAGATGGCAAAGGCGAAGGGCTTTCTCCTTCTTCCGGGCTCCCACATCCAGCCCATGGTACAACTGGGCCAAGATAGCCCTCGGCCAATTCTTCCTCTTGATTCCCGGCACATCTTCCACTGCCGTTATAAGCATGTAATTGATCTTACTCCCCGAGATTGGGAAGAACAGCACGGTGAGTAGTGAGATCACAAAGGAACGGACACAAGCTTCCCTCTCCTCCTCGAGTACCACATTCACCCGGGTCCAATGATGGTACAACTCACCATAGGACAGCCGCCCAGAGACGGGCTTCAAACCGAACAACTCCTTTACCCGCCTCACCACGGGCTTCTCAACAAGGTACTTGTCCATGTAGACGTCAAAATGTATAACCTCATCCGTCCAAGGAAGGCCGGTCATGGCTACCACATCAGAAGGGGTAATTGTAACTTCCCCAATGGAGAAATGGAAGGTATGGGTAGTCTCGGACCACCTTTCAGTCAGGGCCATCACTGAAGAATGAGGAAGCTTAGGCATCAACATGGGCATAATCCGGGCCAAATCCCCAAACCCAGTCTCGTTAATCGCAAGCGCAAGCTCGGGATCGTTCTCTAAGATGTGGTACCACCACTCACCAATGGTACCCATCCCCCCTGTGTAAGTCAGTTCGTATGGCTGTAAAAATCGAAAACAAAACGGATCAATTCTGTGCATTTCTGTCAAAAAGACTGCTGATGTCGCCTCTGTTATGAGCGATATCGCCGGCGGCATCAGCCCATACCGCCAGCGGCATGGCTCATGCCGCCGGCGACATCAGCTTCAACAGATGCGACATCAGATTCCCATAAAGCCTTTGAGGCTGATGTCGCCAGCAACAACATTGATGTCGCCAGTGGCATCACTCTACGCGGGCAGAACCTGTTTTCTCCCTAAGTCGCACCCATCATGCCAAAAATCACAATCAATCGAACAACAAGGCAAAAACCGATCCTAAAGTATGCAATATGACTGAGATATTCCACATTTTAAAACCCTATAATAGCATGTTTTCAAATCTAAAGCAAAATCAAATCGAATTCAAAAAGAAGTAATTCAGGTTTTTGTGGGATTACCTGGATATAACAGAGATGTTTCTCCTTCTCCGGAGTCAGATTGGTGATAGGAGAGTTAATTGTTGGGAACTGACAGTCAAATTGAACATGCATAAGAGGCATGACGGAAATTCAAAATTTTGTCCCTGTCCCAGGAACTCCTATTAGTTGCATATAAATTAAATAAAGCCTTAACTAAATAATTCTCTACCTAGGTTAGCATGCTAAAGGACTAGGCATACCATAATTCCAAATTATATCCTAGCATATTTATTTTATACTAAGCATGTTATAACTCTAAGTTATAACCTAAGCATAAAATAACCTAAGCATGCAAAAATAACCTAAGCATAATTATTAAGTCTAAAAACACTTAAAGAAAAAGACTTAATAATTAAAAGAGAAATAAAAAGAACTTACCAGTTGAAGCGTGCTTTTGCAGGACCTTCTTGCACAAGCCTCCAGTCGTAGGATAGCCTCTATCAGTATCCACACGAACCCCACCAACCAAAACCTCCCTAGGAGGAAGAACTAAGAAGCCTCGAGTAGTTGCTAGACCACTCTAGAAGTCTCACCCAAAAATATAAACTAGCGGTGCCCGAATAAATTCAGGCTCCACAAAAATAACTTGCTCAAGTACCCGAGAGATTAATTATCTCGCTTAGGATTTATGCTTTGAGCTTGGTACAATTTGAAAGGAAAGGAAATAACCTATATATAGGCAAGGGGGAGCAAAAATGCTCCCCCTTTCGTCGATGTGGGATTAATTAACATATACATATATATATATTAATTCAAATCCCACACGCCACTTTTCATGGGCTGCCTTTGTGCAGCCCATGAATAAGGGTTGCGCATTTTTCGGTAACCGAACTTTGTATAAAATATTTTATACTTTTTGGTTCTAACTTACCAATGCAAAATTCCTTATAAATCCTTTCAAATAAATTTTTATTTTTGACTCTAATAAATTAGTTATCAGTCAAAATATATAATTTGGTCCAACCAAAATTGAATAAATCAATTATAATTTATTTATGACTCTAATTAATTAGTTATCGGTCAAAATAAATTCCTTGGTCTATCCAAAATTGATCTAATCAATTTTAACCAATTAAACAATAATCCAATTATTATTCATGTTATATATTTTGTAATAGAATAAATCTATTAGTTCTTTACTTAGTCCGATGAAGGTTCAATGTGTGTGACCTTATAGGATCCCGAAGTATTGAGCTGTTAAGGCTTAACCAACCCGTGTTCTAATGAAACCATTGGCTCGATGTTCTAGACCGTGAATAGAACTTGATTACCTTAAACGACTGTAGTACGCCTCTAGCAAGGGTCTACCATCCCCCATTACTCGGAACGTCATTTATGCTTATGACTTAATCCCGGTTAATGCAATAATTATCCAGTGCGATAAATTCCTTCCATTCTTTAATATTAGTACCATCTGGTTTATTGGGTTCGGTTAAAGTGTTAACCCACTAATAGCAAGGTTGCTCCAAGCTATCCCAGTTATTTACTTGTTACCAAAGTATATTGCCTTTTACCATAGTGTGTTTGACTAGAAACCATTTCTATCAAACACATACTCTGATCACAGGTTTATAGCAATCATCACTTCAACAAGTGGCCAGGTACAACTCCTTAATATATCCGGAGCGATGGATTCTTTCCGACTACTCAGCCTACCAACGTGCTGTCATCACTATATCCGTAATCACCCGTAGCACCCTAAATTAATGAGTGCATAGCAATGACCCAAAGTATAGCAATAGTACCATACAAGGCAACTAGCATCTCAAGTATGAGGACATTCGCAAAGCTTATTGCATGAAGATAAACACTAACACATTGATATTTATACCAAGTGTTTATCTTGCTGCGGTCTCCAATATATCTCCCAGATATATCCATGTGTCAAGCTTAAGGCACCACCTTCAGTCTTTAGGAGATTAACTGCTTGGACCCTTTCCAAGAAAGTTGACCACATGCTAGTCTTTCCGTTTCATCAATATCCTTTCTTGATGACACTGTGACTAGGGACAGTTTAGACATAATCATAATTGCACATGAAGTAGGTTCCACCAAATATAGTCCAACTATAATTTCTCTGACTTCATGCTATGATATGTCAAGGACTTTTGTATACATACATCAATGAATATATTTTAACCAGCTATAATATATATGTATAGAAACACATTGATATAAACAAAAGAACAAATGCCTTTATTGATTAAACAAATTATTCGTACTATTACATAATTAAGATATATCGCCCTAATTGCCTTAAGGGCATACATCATATCCAACAAACTCCCACTTGCACTAAGGCCAATTAGCCATATGTTTTAATCCATATGCTTTAACATGCTGGTCATGTTTGACTTGAGTCAATGGCTTTGTCAGACCATCCGCAAGGTTCTGATCAGTGGGTACATATTCTAATCTTATTATCTTAGCATCAACAATCTCCCTGATTATATGATACTTTCTGGATACATGTCTGTTTTTCTGATGAGACCGTGGTTCCTTTGCCTGAGCTATGGCACCATTGTTATCACAATATAAAGTAATTGGATTAATAGCCTCAGGCACCACACCGAGATCACCAATAAATCCCTTCAACCAGATAGCTTCTTTTGCTGCTTCGCATGCAGCAATGTATTCAGATTCCGTGGTTGAATCAACAGTAGTTTCTTGCTTGGAACTCTTCCAGCATACTGCCCCTCCATTTAACACATACACAAAACCTGACTGAGACTTAAAGTCATCCTTGTCAGATTGAAAGCTTGCGTCAGTGTAACCTTTGATAGTGAGATCATCTTCTCCATAAATCAAGAACTCATCCTTAGTCCTTCTCAAGTACTTAAGGATTGCCTTGACGGCCATCCAGTGTTTTTCACCTGGATCTGACTGATATCTGCTCGTAAAGCTCAAAGCCTGAGAGACATCCGGCCTAGTACATATCATAGCATACATGATGGATCCTATCACGGATGCATAGGGTATATCCTTCATGCGCATTCTCTCTTGAGCTGTCTTCGGACACTCAGCTTTAGATAGGTTAATCCCCTTTGTCATTGGGAGATAACCTTTCTTAGAATGCTCAAGGTTGAACCTATTTAACACCTTGTCTATATATGTACTTTGAGAAAGACCTAACAGCCTCTTGGATCTATCCCTGTAGATCTTTATACCTAGTATAAATGCTGCTTCACCAAGGTCTTTCATGGAGAACTTTCTTGACAACCATACTTTAACATTTTGAAGAAGAGAAATGTCATTTCCTATTAGCAGAATGTCATCAACATACAATACTAGAAAAACGACTGCACTCCCACTAACCTTCTTGTAAACACAAGGCTCATTTACATTTGGGCAGAAATCCAGTTCCCGGATTGTCTGATCAAACCTTATATTCCAACTCCTTGATGCCTGCTTAAGTCCATAAATGGATCTTTGTAGTTTGCATACCTTCGAGCCATTCTGAGATGTAAAACCCTCAGGTTGTGTCATATACACATCCCAGTCTAAATCCCCATTGAGGAATGCTGTTTTTACATCCATCTGCCAGATCTCATAATCGTAATGAGCAGCAATGGCGAGGAGTATCCTTATGGATTTGAGCATGGCTACTGGTGAGAATGTTTCATTATAGTCAATACCTTCCCGTTGACTATAACCTTTCGCAACCAACCTTGCTTTATAGGTAATTACATTACCATCCATGTCTGTCTTCTTCTTGAAGACCCATTTGCACCCAATTGGTCTAACCTCTTGCGGTGCATCAACCAAATTCCAAACTTGGTTCTCGTACATGGAATCCATTTCTGATTTCATGGCCTTTTGCCATTTATCAGAATCTGAGCCTTTTATTGCCTCATCATATGTCCCTGGTTCATCATCCTCCACAAGATATAGTTCCTTATCATTAGTGATGATAAACCCATATCTATCGGGACCCTTATAAACACGACTTGATCTTCGCAATGATTGTGTTTCGACAGTTTGTTCTTGGATCACACTCTCTTGTGTATCTAGAACGGGGTCAATCAGTTGATCGTCTGTTTCTTCCTCTTGAACTTCCAGTTCAATATTGCTCCCACTGACCTTTTCAAGTAAGTGTTCCTTTTCCAAAAAGTGAGCATTCCGAGACACAAATACCTTTTGTGCTTCGGGTTGGTAAAACAGATACCCAATTGTTTCCTTTGGATATCCAATGAACAGACATTTGTCAGCCTTGGCATTTAGCTTATCTGACGCTATCCTCTTTACCATAGCAGGACAACCCTATACTCTTAAGTGATTTAGAGATGGCTTTTTGTTACACCATCTTTCATAAGGTGTAAAATCAACTGATTTAGAGGGCACTCTGTTTAAGATATAAACCGCGCTCTCAAGTGCATATCCCCAAAAGGATTTACTAAGAACTGCATGGCTCATCATGGACCTGACCATATCTAATAAAGTCCGATTCCTCCTTTCTGACACTCCATTATGTTGGGGTGTATAAGGAGGGGTCCACTGGGGAACTATCCCATTTTCCTTTAGATAATCCTGAAACTCCTGACTTAAGTATTCTCCACCTCGATCCGATCGAAGTGTTTTAATACTTTTCTCAAGCTGTTTCTCTACTTCAGCTCTGAATAGTTTGAATTTTTCAAAACTTTCAGACTTGTGCTTCATCAAGTACAAATAACCGTATCGTGAGTAATCATTAATAAAGGTTATGAAGTAGGAGTATCCTCCTAGTGCCTGAACACTCATTGGACCACACACATCAGTGTGTATAAGTTCCAATGTACTCGTGGCTCGTTCACCCTTCCCTTTAAAGGGTAACTTTGTCATTTTTCCTTTTAAACAAGGTTCGCAATCACCATAAGACTCTAAGTCTATTGAGCCCAAGTCTCCACGCTTATGCAACTTGGTTAAGCGATCTTTGTTTATGTGGCCTAAACGGCAATGCCATAAGTAAAAGGAATTCTCATTATCTAATTTAACTTTCTTCACATTATTTATATTGAAAACTTCTGTTTTAGTATCAAGAATATAAATGCCACCTTTCAACATTCCATAACCATAAAGAATATTATTCAAACGAATCTGACAATTATTATTCGAAAATAAAATTTCAAATCCCTCTGTTGCTAAACACGCAACAGATACAATATTCTTAGTAACACTTGGAATGTAATAACAATTATTCAAAACTAAAACAAGTCCACTTGGCAAAACAAGACTAAAGCTCCCTACGGCTAATGCAGAGGCTAATGCAGCAACTCTGGCTCCATTTCCCACACGTAGGTCCATCTCCCCTTTTGCAAGTTTTCTACAGTTCCTTAGTCCCTGCACAGAAGTACAGATATGAGAACCACAACCAGTATCTAATACCCAAGTGGATTCTTGCGGAAAAGTAGCAAAGTTTTCAATTACAAATATACCTGAAGTAGATGCCTCTGTAGGCTTCTTCTTCAAATGCTCAGAAGCAGGAGCTTTGCAATCCCTCTTCCAATGTCCCGGTTTCCCACATTGGAAGCAGACATACTTAGATGCTTTCTTTTCATTCTTCTTCTTACTGATTCTTTTCTTGGCACCCAGTGCCTGCTTCTTTTTCTTAGAAGCCTTGCCTTTTTCAACCAACAGTAGAGGTTTCTGATCTTTCTTGATCTGAGGTTCTACTGTTTTCAGCATGTTAATTAATTCAGGGATAGTTGAATTAATCCTGTTCATGTAATAGTTAGTTACGAAACCTGAGTAACTATCTGTCAAGGACATCAACACAAGGTCAATGCTCAAGTCATGATTCATCTCGAATCCCAATCGATTCAGCTTCTCAAGGTATCCCAAGAGTTTCAGTACATGCTGAGAGGCAGAGGTGCCAGCCTGCATCTTGGTCCCGAAAAGGAGCTTAGAGGTCTCATACCTCTCTGTCCTCTCCCTCTCCGAAAAGAGTTCTTCAAGATGGAGAACCATATCCTCCAAGGGCATGTTCTCATGTTGTTTCTGAAGCTCAGAATTCATGGACCCCAACATAATACACATAGCAGTCTCACGATCTTTCCTGTGCTTCAACCAGGCATCATGTTCCACATGATCCTCAACATCAGGTTCTACAGGGAAAATTTCACTTAGGACATAGGCAATTCCCTCAGATCTGAGAACTATTCTCACTGCTCGGAACCAATCAGAAAAGTTCGAGCCATTCAATTTGGTGTCAAGTAACATACGGAGATTAAAATTGGAAGCCATTTTCAACCTAAGACATAAGAAAAGAAAAGTGTTTAGATATTAGTTTAAGTACATGTATTTAATTTGAGGACTTTTAATTAAATACATTTTCCTACTATTTTCTTCGAAATTTACAACAGCCCATTCTATTGAATTCGTGAATTTTAGCCCAGCTAAATTTCCTAGTAGGTAGCATCTATAACTAGTCTACTACAACCCCCAATTTTATGAGTCAAGTCATAATAGTCAGTCATAGTTGGAATCCAATTCCATTTGCATCGCATGCAATTGCTAATTCATTCAAGTTCCCTAATCCCAAGGGACGTGTGCTCTTATATTAGCATCTCCTTGAATATGTCTCAGATCTGGGCCTAGCCCCCAATTTTATGGTGGACTACCCCAGCTCTGTTAAGGCAGACCCTATCTCAAACTTTACAACCAATCAATGTGGACTAGAAGGAACGCTTTGCGTAGCACTTTGATAGCCCAAAAAGACCGTATTATAAATTTGAGTAAGGAAGACTATCACTTGCCTTAATATATTTACTTTGGGATTTTATTGGTGTTAAACATCTCACCCAATCTAGGATTTTATCAGATGGACAAAATTATAATTACTTGTATTAATTCAGGGAATTTTAGAATTAATTTATAAGGTCTAACCTTAGGTGGGTTCAGCTCTTTATTATAATTATTCCATCAACCTAGATTATATGCAAAATAATTAACCCTTTAATTTGTTATATTTATATTGCATTTCCTTTAAGCTTTTATTCAATAATTTTAATTTTTTACTTTGTTATAGAAACACATATAAGCACCATCTTATATACTAGAAATAAATTAGTTCATATTAATCCCCCGATTGGTCAATTCAAATTGCACCGATATAGGTTCCCAGGTAGGAGAGGTGCCCTATGAGGAGTAGACACCAAGTCCAATCCTTAGCCAGAACAAATACGGGCACAAACTTGAAGACCAATGGATTCTCTTGAACTAATAAATTTCGTTCTTCCAATTCATGTAAATTGGGAGCATCTATAACCCATGTAATTTAAATAAATTATTGACACTTGTATAATTTGAGTAAGTTGAGCAAGCTTATTCAAAATTATTCATAACTAATTTCTAACCTTGAAATGAAAGACAGAAGTTTATATATATTGTTCTAAACAATTAAATAAACAAATCATTTCATTTAGAAAATAATATTTAGTTTGCTTCTAACTTAATTATGCACTAAATAGGCAGGCTCTGATACCACTGTTGGGAACTGACAGTCAAATTGAACATGCATAAGAGGCATGACGGAAATTCAAAATTTTGTCCCTGTCCCAGGAACTCCTATTAGTTGCATATAAATTAAATAAAGCCTTAACTAAATAATTCTCTACCTAGGTTAGCATGCTAAAGGACTAGGCATACCATAATTCCAAATTATATCCTAGCATATTTATTTTATACTAAGCATGTTATAACTCTAAGTTATAACCTAAGCATAAAATAACCTAAGCATAATTATTAAGTCTAAAAACACTTAAAGAAAAAGACTTAATAATTAAAAGAGAAATAAAAAGAACTTACCAGTTGAAGCGTGCTTTTGCAGGACCTTCTTGCACAAGCCTCCAGTCGTAGGATAGCCTCTATCAGTATCCACACGAACCCCACCAACCAAAACCTCCCTAGGAGGAAGAACTAAGAAGCCTCGAGTAGTTGCTAGACCACTCTAGAAGCCTCACCCAAAAATATAAACTAGCGGTGCCCGAATAAATTCAGGCTCCACAAAAATAACTTGCTCAAGTACCCGAGAGATTAATTATCTCGCTTAGGATTTATGCTTTGAGCTTGGTACAATTTGAAAGGAAAGGAAATAACCTATATATAGGCAAGGGGGAGCAAAAATGCTCCCCCTTTCGTCGATGTTGGATTAATTAACATATACATATATATATATATATATGTTAATTCAAATCCCACACGCCACTTTTCATGGGCTGCCTTTGTGCAGCCCATGAATAAGGGTTGCGCATTTTTCGGTAACCGAACTTTGTATAAAATATTTTATACTTTTCGGTTCTAACTTACCAATGCAAAATTCCTTATAAATCCTTTCAAATAAATTTTTATTTTTGACTCTAATAAATTAGTTATCAGTCAAAATAAATAATTTGGTCCAACCAAAATTGAATAAATCAATTATAATTTATTTATGACTCTAATTAATTAGTTATCGGTCAAAATAAATTCCTTGGTCTATCCAAAATTGATCTAATCAATTTTAACCAATTAAACAATAATCCAATTATTATTCATGTTATATATTTTGTAATAGAATAAATCTATTAGTTCTTTACTTAGTCCGATGAAGGTCCAATGTGTGTGACCTTATAGGATCCCGAAGTATTGAGCTGTTAAGGCTTAACCAACCCGTGTTCTAATGAAACCATTGGCTCGATGTTCTAGACCGTGAATAGAACTTGATTACCTTAAACGACTGTAGTACGCCTCTAGCAAGGGTCTACCATCCCCCATTACTCGGAACGTCATTTATGCTTATGACTTAATCCCGGTTAATGCAATAATTATCCAGTGCGATAAATTCCTTCCATTCTTTAATATTAGTACCATCTGGTTTATTGGGTTCGGTTAAAGTGTTAACCCACTAATAGCAAGGTTGCTCCAAGCTATCCCAGTTATTTACTTGTTACCGAAGTATATTGCCTTTTACCATAGTGTGTTTGACTAGAAACCATTTCTATCAAACACATACTCTGATCACAGGTTTATGGCAATCATCACTTCAACAAGTGGCCAGGTACAACTCCTTAATATATCCGGAGCGATGGATTCTTTCCGACTACTCAGCCTACCAATGTGCTATCATCACTATATCCGTAATCACCCGTAGCACCCTAAATTAATGAGTGCATAGCAATGACCCAAAGTATAGCAATAGTACCACACAAGGCAACTAGCATCTCAAGTATGAGGACATTCGCAAAGCTTATTGCATGAAGATAAACACTAACACATTGATATTTATACCAAGTGTTTATCTTGCTGCGGTCTCCAATATATCTCCCAGATATATCCATGTGTCAAGCTTAAGGCACCTCCTTCAGTCTTTAGGAGATTAACTGCTTGGACCCTTTCCAAGAAAGTTGACCACATGCTAGTCTTTCCGTTTCATCAATATCCTTTCTTGATGACACTGTGACTAGGGACAGTTTAGACATAATCATAATTGCACATGAAGTAGGTTCCACCAAATATAGTCCAACTATAATTTCTCTGACTTCATGCTATGATATGTCAAGGACTTTTGTATACATACATCAATGAATATATTTTAACCAGCTATAATATATATGTATAGAAACACATTGATATAAACAAAAGAACAAATGCCTTTATTGATTAAACAAATTATTCGTACTATTACATAATTAAGATATATCGCCCTAATTGCCTTAAGGGCATACATCATATCCAACATTAATGCCATAGCCATACATTTTGGCCGTCTCCTTGAGGCCGTATGCAGTGGGAACAGAAAGGATTTTCAATCCCTCGACGGAAGAATCAGGCAGGCTCTCCCTAGCCTTGGATTTGCCCCTGAAAGCATTACTAATCCTCTTCATGATTTGAAAAAGCAAAGATAGAAATCAAAGAGCTTTGGGAGAGAAGAGAAAGGGATACGGTTTTGAGAGAGAATGGGGAAGAAAAGAGTTCCAATCTTTTTTTTAAACTGCAGCGCGGGATTCGAGGAGTTTTAATTAATCTGAAACTGTCCCTCCATGCCGCCGGCGACATCAGCCCATGCCGCCGGCGACATCACTCAAACCGCCGGCGACGTCCCCTCATTTAGTTCAAATTTTGAAATTATCTGACCAGTCAAAGCTGCCACGTGGCATCCATACCACCGGCGACATCGGCCCATACCGCTGGCGATATCACTCAAGCCGCCGGCGACATCGCCGCATTTAGTTCAAATTTTGAAATTATTTGACTAGTCAAAGCTGCACGCGGCATCCATACCGCCGGCGACATCACCTCATGCCACCGGCGATGTTGCACCTCCAAATCAGATTTTCAAAGCGAGCCCAACCGAAGGGCAATCTCCTCATTCAAAATAAGCCCAACCGATGGGCAATTTCTTCAAACAAACCCGACCAAAGGGCGATCTCTTCAAAACGAGCCCGACCAAAGGGCGGTCTCTTCAAACTGAGCCCGACCGTAGGGCGGCCTCTTCGAAGTGAAAGTCCAACCAAAGGACAATCACTATACCAAACACGAGCCCAACCAAAGGGCGTTCTCTTTAAAGTGAAAAGTCCGACCAAAGGACAATCACTGTACCAAACGAGAGCCCAACCAAGGGGCAAACCTCTCGATTCAAAGTAGAGAGCCCGACCAAGGGGAAAACCTCTCTATTCAAAGCGCAAGTCCGACCAAGGGGCAAACCTCTTTATACAAAGCACAAGTCCGATCGAGGGACAATCTATAAAGAACAAGTCCGACCAAGGGACGAATTCTCCACAGAGCGCAAGTCCGACCAAGGGACGAACAAATGACAAAGCGTAAGTCCGACCAAGGGACGAACAGTCGACAAAGCGTAAGTCCGACTAAGGGACGAACAAACGACAAAGCGTAAGTCCGACCAAAGGACAAACAAACGATAAAGCGTAAGTCCGACCAAGGGATGAACAAACGACAAAGCGTAAGTCCGACCAAAGGACAAACAAACGACGTAAGTCCGACCAAGGGAGGAACAAACGATAAAGCATAAGTCCGACCAAGGGACAAACCAGTCATCCTTCAGGTATCTTTCCTATCCCTTGCTCTTTCGTGTGATCATACTAACCTGTGTCAGCAGTGATCCCCCGAGGGGCAGCCTGTGAGCACGAGATTTTGCAGTCCCTCTCGTGAGACGATGATGACGTGTACCCAATTTCAATACCTCAAAATAAAAGTTCTCTTCAGAATTTTTATTACCAAAATAATATTCCTTGTGAATTTTATAATTGGTAGAATCTAGTTCGGCGTGGCCGATAACGCGTTCGGTAGGAGCTTGAACTGATGATTTACACCCAAATTAAATAATATCCATTAAAATATTGTTAAGAGACATAAAGATGCTTTTTTCCACTATTAAGCCACTTTTTCCCGGTTTTTTGGCTTCTTTTGACCCACTAACTGGAAGCATGTTGAGGGCTGATACCGCCGGTGACATGGATCATACCGCCGGCGACATCACCATACCGCCGGCGATATGGATCATACCGCCGGCGACATCATCATGTCGCTGGCGATATGACTCAAAGCGGGTCCTCTTACAGACAGCCTTTTCGACCACTTTCGGTGGAATTATTAAAAAATGTCCCAAAAGCACCCCATTTCACCTATAAAAGGCACCTTGGGCTGCACTAAAAAGAGGAGAAAAAAAGAAAAGGAGAAAAGGGATTTTTAAGGTAGAAATAGATAATAGTGAGATAAGAATTAGATAAAACAGAAAAAACGGGATTCCGACCCATTTTTCCTGGTTTTTCTTCTTTGAACTCTCTGATCGTGAGTTGAAATCGACAAAACTTTAAGTCAAAATCATCTTAGTAGAACTTAGAAACCAAAAGACACTAAAAATCATTATTAAATCATCGTAACAAGCTCCCCGGAGGTGTTTTATTCAGATCACGAAGAGGTGGATTCACAACCCCTAGGTAAAAATCCTGAGTCTCATAGCTCTTTGGCATTGTTATTACTGTTTTGTAAGAATTTTCGTTCATTTACGTTCTTTTGAGTTTTCGGTCACTTTGACTACAAACCACTGCTATAGCAAGGAATTGGAGTCACCGGAGGCATGTAATGTTGCCGGCTGTATCACCCATGTCGCGAGAGGCATCGCTGGTACCGCCGCTAGCGTCATATTCCCCGGAGACCTCGCTTTCTCGCGAAACCCTTTCTTTACGGTATTCAGAAAGCCCTGTGCCCATCTGCATGTTGATGTCGCCCGTGATATAGTTGATGTCGCCGGCGGCATCATCCATGCCGCCAGCGACATCAATTATTTCGTCGGCGGCATCAGATGCCATCGGCAGTCTGGTTTTCTGGATAGCAGTATTGTTTTCGTTTGTTTCCAAATTAATTCATTTTCTAAAACAGACCCGCCCCACAACGGGTGGTATATTCATTTGTAATTCGATTAAAGTAACGATCAAATCTAAAATTTGGACAAAAATGGAATTTCCCTTCAAACGCCATCCAAACCTCATTTTAGCCACTCAATCGGGCTTCATGATATCGTTAGTAAAATATGCCGTATTCGTGTCAACCATCCTCTGCAGGTAGGTGTATATCGGACATTTGGGTATTTTATTTGTTACGTAGAAAATGTACAGGACTTGAAAACTTCGTAATAATTCTACTTTCCGCACTTACTTTTCTTTTATGTTTGTAAATATTTTGTTTATCGCTTCAATTGCTTGATAAATGCGAAAACAACAAAATAACTGAAAATACAAATAAATAGGGTGGATTAAACCGATTAAGAAAGAATGAAGTATCCTAACTTGGCCTAATGAAAAGTAGATAACATCATCCGAACTCGGAATCTCTACTTAAGGTATGGTCCAACCACCCGGTGGGAAAATAGTACCGAAAATTTCCCGGTTGAGCTGAACCGGGTGGCGACTCTATTGTAAGTACGGGGTTTTGATCTCGTATCTTTTAAGCATTACAATATGCAAAATCATTTTCTTTTCAACCACATCACACTCATCTCCCCGACACACCAAAAACGGGCCGTCCGACCCGATCCGGCCCCGCGCCGCAGCCGCGCAAACCGTCGTCCGCTCACAGACCCCTACCAATATAAGTTCGAAGATCGGTCATCATGCCTTCCGATGAGCTACTTAATGCCCCGCCTCTATACAAAACTTAACTTCTCGAACCCTAAAGAGTTCGAACCGACCTGAGGGGGGACATATCTGGAAACAGAGACAAAATGCGATGACGCATTTCGTCTCCACAAGTCCGACAACCTCCTAAGAAGCTTCTCGAACCCTAAAGAGTTCGAACCGACCTAAGGGGGGACATCTCTAGAAACAGAGACAAAATGCGACGACGCATTTTGTCTCTCCATCTTCGAAATCTCAAAATAGATCCAATCCGCCAAAGGCACATAAAGCCGATGTTCGACCCTAAAGAGTCTACCTCGACCAAGGGGGGGCATCTCATAGCAGGGCCCATGAAGCTTGTTCAAGGAACTTGCCCACCAAGTCAAAAGGATTGGGGCACATGTCAATCATCTAAACATTCCTTAACCCCCAATACCGAACACGTGGTAGTCATCTAAAGGACACTGCCCTTCTATATAAGGAATAAGGGCACACGTCCCCAGGTAATACATCACACTCAACCTACCTATTTTAATAATAGTTACGTCATCCCCCCAAGCCATACTAACTTGAGCGTCGAAAAAGCCACGTCGGACACCCACCTTAGCCCTCTCATTACTTGTGTAGGTCTTATCCTAAGACAAGTTAAGCCAATCCTGTGTCATGAGTCCCACGACATCAAAATCTATTAACATATGCTTACAATAAGAATAATAATCGTGCCCTTACAAATGAAAAAATAGTACTAGTAATATATTGCTTACGTCAATTGTTTATGGTTGGCATTATGCAATTAACTATATTATTTAGTAGTTAATTAACATTCAAGATAAGTACAAAGTATTTGATATTAATTATTAAGGTAATTTAGTTAATTATGCGAATGTTCATCTCTATTCAAATCAACTAATTATAAGTCTCTTCTTTTAAATAATTATTATACACATGTTTAATGTGCGTGTATTCTTCTTAATCAACTCTTTTTTTATACATTATTTAATTTAGATCCATGCAATCTAGCACGAAATAAATAATATATTATGATTAACTTTTTAAAATGTATTATCTCTTTATAAAATTATACCACATCATCAATTTAGAATTCTACCTAACTTGCCACTCAATCTTAAAATCCAACTTCGGAGATGCTCTTAGAAAATGGTAGTAATCAAGTCATTATTTGATGATTAACATTAATTTTTTTAAAATCTTAAGGAGTGTTTCTCATTGTGGTGGCTTTTGGCTTTTTTTAATTTATAAGGAACTTAAGATAAGGAGTTGAAGAATTTCTTAAAACTAATTTATAAGTGGCTTATAAGGAGTTGATTGGTTAAAAAATGGCTTTTAAATCATATTATAGTATTCGTGCGATGCACGGATAGGTCATTTATAATCAATATAATGGCAAATTTATTTCGCCATATAATTTATTTGCAAAAAAACATCTTTATACATAAAGAATATCGAATTCAATTTATTATACTTATTTTTTATATTATTATATTAGTTACAAACTCTATTTCTTCTTAATTATTTACTTTTTTCTAATTAATACAACTACACTGCATTCGTAATCTTTATAAATAAACTTATAAAAGTAGAGCAGGGAGTACGTGATAACAAATTTGTGTTTCGAATTTTATCCAAAACTTAGCCCTTAATTTCTCTTCTCTTTTTTCCTTTAATCACGTGACTACATTCTAAACTCCTCCTAATCCACGATTCTTCATCATCTTATTTTTTTTTCAAATCTCTTAATCACCAATGGATCACACTTTAATTTTTAAAATCACCAAAGGATTCACAATAGTCATTTATTTCTTCTCGACAAATTCATCCATCAACAATGGTCTTTTTCAATTTGGAGAAAATAGTATAAGAATTGTAAAATTTACCCAATAAATTGAAAAGGTAAAAATAAGAAGAAATGAAACATGTTTAAAATGAAACAATCCAACAATACAAAAAAAATTGTAAATAGATATAAAATTCAAATTTTTTTCTTAAATAAGATTATACTTTATAATTTTCTGCAGTTTTCTTGTGATTCTCTGTCAAATATTTGATAAGTAAAAAAGAGTCACATTAATTATTAAATAAGATTATAATCAATAGAATTGAATTGAATAAAATCATGAACAACAAATTAAATTTTAAAAAAATATATTTAGGAGATATATTAGTTAATAGATATACTTAATTTATAATTATAAAATTCAAATTCACTTGATCAAATAATTAAAAATATTCCATGAGAAGGGGTGAGTACTATTATAAAATTACATTTTTTAAATAGGATTATACCCAACAAAATTAAAAAAATCTAGAACAACAAATTAAATTTTAAAAAATAGATTTAGGAGATATTATAGTTGATAATTAGACATAATTAGGCTTAGATTTTTTTCGGGTAAAAAGGTCTTTTAAAACTTATAAAGATAAAAAAGGCTTTTAGGGCTTAAAGAGATACATATCAATTATTCTTCTCCTTCTTAATCCTCATCTATTTTGCTTGATTGCTCGAAAGCTGTGTGTTATCTTCATCTATCAATATCGACGGTGTCGGAGTTTCATTTCTTATCTCTATAGGTGTGACGGGAGAATTGACTTCATTCTCTGATATCAAATCATGTCAAACATAAATAAATAAATATATAAATAAAAGACATAATTCAAATCATATTAGATAATAAATCATTTATACTTATAATATAAATGTTATCAGTACCTTAAAATTTTCATTTGCATATGGAAATTGATCAACATCAAAATTTGATTTCTACTGTAAAAAAAATTTAAAGTTAAAATATATATGAATTAAAATATAAATAATACAACGTATTAATTTGAAGTTACATATAAAAAATTAAACTTACAGTCAATGAATTCTGAGGGGGTGAAAGATTATATTTATTCAGAAGTTGTTCATCCTCTATAAGTGCAATCATATAATACACTTCATTATGTGTAATAATATTGTTGCTCTTAATTGAAAGTTTAAACATAACTTCCCTTCCTATAATGTTCTCCAATTCCACTAGTATAGGTGTTTCACCAAATGCAATAGACATCTAAAATAATTTTAAAAGACAAAAATTAATAACAGATGTTTAAAACATTATTAATGGAGAAAAAATAAAAATAAAGTTTAAGAAACGGTACATACGAAACACGAATAGGAAGACTCTTTTATAATGGAATGAAAAAGTCATTTGAGGATAAATTAAGATGCTATTAATCTTGAAATAAATTAGGAAAATTAAGTTTGAAATGTTTTAATAATAATCAATTTTAAATATCATTATTATAGAAACAAATTAAAGTAAACGTACAACCAATAAAGCAACATTTACACATTAAAATAATTCATAATTACTGATAAGAATTATTTTGCAAAACTGTTTTAGTAATTAATAATTATTTGACCTTGAAACAATATTTAAACAGACATATATAAGTAAAATTTATAAAAATATCTAACATTTTACTTTTAGTATAAATACTAACTAATTAAAATATTAATATAATTTAGAATAATATGGTAATAAAATAAAACATAGTTAATTGCTAATTTGTTGTTTTATATTTTATTTAATTTTATTGATTATAATTCTATTTAAAAAAATTTCCTTTTTTAAACTTTAATTAGCAATTAATTAAATACACAGATTTTTTTTACGGATATAATAGATGAAATTATCAGTCGTTGATTTTCTGACAGATTATAATCCTATTTAAGATTTAATTTGACTTTTCATCATCAAATATATTATTATTATTATTTTATTATTATTATTATTATTATTATTGTTGTTGCTGTTGTTGTTGTTGTTTTATTATTATGATCCTATTTAAGAATTAATGTTACTCTTTTCTCTTCATCAAATATATTTTATTATTATTATTATTATTATTGTTGTTGTTGTTGTTATTCTTTTTGTTATTATTATTATTTTATTTTTATCTATGATTATAATTATATTTAAGAATTAAAGTGACACTCTTTTTTCCTCATAAAATATATGAAATATAACTTTTATTGTTTTTATATATTTATTTATTATTAAAATTTATTTATTAAAAAATAATTAATAAATTTATTTGTTATTAATACTATTTTTAATTAGATTTATCATTTATTATTTATGGTAAGTAACATTAATTAATATATATATATATATATATATATATATATATATATATATATATATATATATATATATATATATATATATATATACTACCAGAACAATTAGAAATACAAACTCAGAAAATCTTAGGAGAAATAAGAAGAGAGATAAAAGAAAAGATAGATCAGATACAAAACCAAATTTTAGAATTTAAGAAGACTTATATTGGTGAATGAATAATAAACAAATAATACTATATAACAAGGCTAAGCAAGCTACTTTAGAATATAATCAAGAGAACCCAGACGGATTGATAAATAGTAGTCAATTTGCTACTAAACAAGACAGAATACAGACTAGTCAACTCAATAATCTTATAGCACTCGGAACTATAGGATTCTCAGAACTAGACGATCAGATACAATTACTAACTCATACTATTAAAGAACTACACTTAGAAGCTAAAGCTGAAAAACAAATAATACAAAGAGCATTAGAATCAATTAATACTAAGGTAGATAGGACGATTCATAATCAAGAAATACAGCCTAATAATTCTATACTATTAATAGAATTAAATAAAAAGATAGACGAAATACAAAAATTAATTTTAGATAGTAATAACTTTTTTAGAGAAAATTTAGTAAAATTAGAAGAAATAAATACTAAACTTGAATTAATACCTAAAGACTCACAGATATCTGATAACTTAGAACCACAGTTAAAGACTTTAGAAAATTTATTAGAAAATATATATAACGACGCTAAAAATAAGAACGAAGGTTTAGATAACCTATCAAATATAATAATAAGCAATCAGAATAATATAATAAAGGGATTAGGAGACCAAGGACTTAGACTAAACCCAGTCATAACAGACAGATTTATAACTTATAATCCTCCAAATAATGAATAATAAATTTTTTGGAAGAAGTTATACTCTAAGAGGCAGCAGTAGTAATGCTACTACTACAGAAATACAAAGTGAGAATAAAATAAAAAGAATTTTTGGATTAAAGCCAAAAGAACATAATGAGGAAATAAATTTAACAGAAGTAATAGATATTGAAAAAGACTTAGAAAACTATAAACAAAATGAAAAGAAATTATTAAACCCAAAAATACCTTATCAGAAGGGAAACTGGACAGAAAAATATAGACTTCTTAGAAAAACAGAAGAAAAATCTATAAAATGTGGGGATGAAGACATAGTTAGAATACCCCTTCTTGAGAAGTCAGTAGCTAAGCAAATAGCTAAAGATGGATATAAATATACTCACTTAGGTCTTATTATAATAGGAATAAAAGGCATGACTAGACAAGATTTAGGAGCACATACTATAATAACAATATACGATGACTCTATACAAGAAGAAAGTAAGAAACTTATAAGTATAATGGATATAGACATGAATGACAATAGAGGATTATTCTATTGTGTTCCAGAATTTTTCCTAGAATTAAAAGACTTACATCAAATAAAAATAGGAATCATGACTAAAGGTTATAGTTTAATAAATAGAAATAATCTTGTTATAACGGTTGGATTAATAGGTAAATCGATTAATTCAACTAATATAAAATATAAATGTAAAGTAGAAGATATAATACAAGCCCTAGTATCAAAGGGTGTTAGATTTATAAAACCACCAAAATTTTCAGCAGAAACTCATGCTGGAATAGAATGGAATATAACCAGACTATTCGAAGAAAGTAAGACAAAGCTAATACCAGACCAAAGTCAGATCTTTGAAGATAACAGAGGAAGAATTAGTATAAGATTTGATAATTATAAAAATTATACAGAAAATTTAGAAGCTGATACTCAATCTAATAGCTCTTGGGCTATTAATGACCAGACTTTAAAACATAGACTTAGTAGATATAAAATTAGACCCTTTAGAAATAATATTCTTTGAATTATATAACGAAGAGTATTTTAAAACGAGAGAAAATTATAATAATATTGTTATACAATTTATAAATCAGACATTAGAAGAAAGAATAGAATGGATTAAGCAAGCATACGAAAATAGAAGGCCCCAAGAAATAATAGATATTTTTGAAAAAAGAATATACTTAGAAGAAACTATAAAAGTCTTAGAAGAAGAAGAGACTCAAAGTAATTATACTAGAAATTTAATGGATCTAGAAGAAATGGAGGAATTCCTTAATAATCTACCTAAAGAATTAATGGAAGGAATTTCAGGAACTAAGACTGAGACACCTTTAGAACCTCCAAGAAATAGACCTACTTTTATAAATTATAACAGAGGAAATATACCCCCAAGACAATACTCTGAATACCAATCTGATAATGGAAAATATAAATCTAGAGGAAATAGATTTCCAATAGGAATATACAAAGAAGAAAGTCTATTGCAATTAGAAAAATACTCGCCTCAAGTATGGCCTGAAGTTATACAGCAATGGAAAAGCTTAACAGTTAAGAACTACTTAGAAAAGAATTTTAATCATACTCCAGAACAAATGTATAGTTTCCTTGAAACTACATTAGGAAATACTGCAAAAAGAGCATGGGATGATTTTAAAATCAACTATCCACAAGAATATACTAAATTAATAAATGTAGGAAATAACCCATGGAATTTTTGTAATACTATAAGCAATCTTTTGACTGCTACAGACCCTAATATAGGATCAATTATACAACAGAAAGAAGCAGTAAGAAATTTAGAACAATTAAAGCTTAATGACTGGAAATATGTTGTACCGTTTCTAAATGATTACATACATTTTACAGCCAAAAGCCAAAATACTTATAATAAAGAATTTATGAAGAAATTACTCCTCAAATTACCTGGACCATTAGGACAAGAAATACAAGAGGAAGGAAATAAATTCTTAGAAAAGGAAAATAACTATACTTTAAATATAAATACTTTAGTATATCAAATAATGAAGCATTTAGAAAAGAAATGTACAGAAATAAGTATACAAAGACAAATGAAAGACAATTACGGATTTTGTAATAATATTTATACTCCACAACAATATGGACAGGAAGCTTGTACTTCTTGTAATAGAAAACCTAGAAATAAAATTACTCAGAATAATAAAAGGGGAAAACCCTATAATAGAATAAGAAAAGCATACTATATTAGAAAATCTAAGACTAATGCTAAGAAACCTTTTTTGAATCCAAGAAGACATGTTAGAAGATTTAATGATAAAAGACAATATAGAGATACCATTACATGCTATGCATGTGGAGAAATAGGTCATTTATCAACCAAATGTCCTAATAAACATAATATACATACTAGAGAATCAAGGTTAGTAGAAAATATTAATTTAGACTTACTAGCAATAACCGAAGAAGTCAGTGATACTGAGACAATATACTCAATAGTAAGTGATACAGAAGAATATATTTCTGAAGAAGAAGATGATAATGAACCAACAGACTTATTAGAAGTAATGGAAAGATATAA
The DNA here is from genome assembly GCA_947683365.1 of Euphorbia pulcherrima. Classification (NCBI taxonomy): domain Eukaryota; kingdom Viridiplantae; phylum Streptophyta; class Magnoliopsida; order Malpighiales; family Euphorbiaceae; genus Euphorbia; species Euphorbia pulcherrima. The sequence goes on from CANTUS010000016.1 coordinate 17,029,218, forward strand.
AAATATAAAACTAGAATTTATGGATAGAATAGAATGTATAGAACATACCTGGAATTATAGAAAAGGAAATGATGATAAAGAGTGTTATAAATGTCATTTATACCCGATTATAGAACTAAGAGCTCAATGTAATAACTGTTATACTGAAATTTGTAAATTCTGTTGGGAAGAATATAATAATTTAGAATGGCCAGCATTAATAACAGAAGCCAGAAGTTCTTATACTTTTACAGATAATTTAGAACAAAGAACTTGGAGAGAAAGATTTAGATTAATGGAAGATAGAATTGCTAACTTAGAAAACAGAGTTAGTCAATTGGAGGAAGAAGGACTAGACCAATATATACAAAATAATAGTCAGCAGAATATTTTAGAATTATTAGAATTAGATATAACCGATGAAATCTTACTAGACTTATATGAAAAAAGATTTCACTACCACCGAATTAATAGACAGCCTTATGAAGCGCCATATACGAGTTATACTATTAAAATAACGTGTATTATACAAGACTTTAAAATACAAGGATTAGCGTTAATAGACTCTGGATGTTCAACATAAAAAATAGATGATAAACTAATTCCTTCAAAATATAAACATAACTTAGATAAACCTACTATTGGAAGACAGATGGACGGTAGTATAACTACATGTTCACAATATATACCAGAAATACTAGTAGAAATGATAGATATAAACAAAGATAAATTAATAACTACTATAACAAATATTCCAATACGAAACTTATACCAACTGGGATATTTAGCCATTTTAGGACTAGACTATCTTATACATGACAATAGAATGGCAGTTATAACAAAAGACTATATAAGTTTTAGTTTTAATAACTTTTCCATACCAATTACTCCTAAAACTTTTTTCGAAAGGGGAAAAGGATTAGAAGACAAAATACCTATACATAATACAAATAAACAGACTTATATTGATGAAGAATATCTAGAATTCCACGAAATAGAATCAGACTATATATATTCAAACCAATTGAATAATATAATTTTAGACAATGAAATATTACAATACCAATCTAGACTTGAGAAGCTAGAAATAATAGGAGAAAATCCTCAGAAATACAGGAATAGAAACCCTACTGAATATAAACTAGAAATTATAAACCCTGATATCACTATACGAGCAAAAGCAATACCAGCTAATAATCAGGAGTTAGAATGGTATAAAGAGGCATTAGAAGAACTTATAAAAAAATAAATTTATTAGACGTTCAGAATCTAGACACAGGTCACCTAGTTTCTTTGTTAATAATAATGCAGAAAAGAAACGAGGAAAACCTAGAATGGTTATAAACTATAAACAACTTAATGATAATACTGAGAATAATGGATACGATATACCTAACAAAGAAATGCTTATAAATAAAATACAAGGGTCAAAATTCATGAGTAAATTTGATCTGAAGTCAGGATGCTATCAAATAAGAATGCATAAAGACTCAATAGAATGGACTGCATTTATTTGCCCAAACCCTATAGGACATTGGGAATGGACAGTAATGCCGTTAGGACTTAAGAACGCACCTGCAGTTTTTCAGAAAAGAATGGATAAAATTTTTGAGAAATTTACAGACTTTACTGCAGTATACATAGATGATATACTAGTCTTTAGTAAAACAGCTAAAGATCATAATAGACATCTTAAAGAAGTTTTTAAGAAATTTGAAGAGAATGGATTAATAATATCTAAGAAAAAGATAGAATTAGGAAGAACAAAGATAAACTTTTTAGGAGTTGTAATTGGAGAAGGACAAATAGAATTACAATCTCATATAACTACTAAGATACTAGACTTTCCAGAAAACATAAAAGAAAAGAAACAACTTCAGCAATTTTTTGGATTGTTGAACTATGCTAAACCTTTTATAAAAGACTTATCCAAATACTTAAAACCATTATATTTAAAAACTGGTAAAGAAATTTTTGAGAAATTAAATTATAAAGACCATGAAATAATTAGAAATCTGAAAGAAAGGGTAAAAAATTTACCAAAACTAGAAATACCATTAGATACAGATTATTTAATAATAGAAACAGATGGATCGGCGTCTGGATGGGGAGCTGTTTTAATAAGCAAACCCCATAAGACTTCTAATAAAACTGAAGAAAGAATATGTAGATACACTAGTGGATCCTTTAAGGAAAAGGGAGAGATTAGTACTATAGACTCAGAATTACTAGCAATATACTATGCCTTAGAATCATTTGAATTCTTTATAATTGGTAAGACTGAATTCACAATAAGAACATACTGTATTGCTATTGTTAAATACTATAATAATTTAAAGAAAGAAAAGAAAAGATCTTCTTATAAAAGATGGTATAAACTTACATCACTCCTATTACAGAAAGGATATAAACCATTGTTAGAACATATACAGGGTGAGCAAAATAAAATTGCTGATATACTATCCAGACTCTTACAATTTGATAATTTGCAGGAAATACATAACTGAAAGAGAAGAGCCAATAACTATGAGAGCATCAGACCGAGGAAGAGGAAAGTTAACAAGATACCAAGGAAATACCTCCTCTAGACCAACAATAGACGACCTGATAAATACTCCAAATACTTCAGGAGACAGAATACTACCAGAAGACATAACTATGATAAACAGAAACCAGCCAAAGCCAAAAGCGTTGGTTTTTTCAGAGAAATTGAATTTTTCAGACTTCGGGGAGACTTCATGGGCTTTCAATTACCCTAAAGGAACCCTACTCAATGATACAGAGAGAATACTACTAGATAACCTTTGGGTGGCTATAAAGAGAAAAGATGATAAACATGCTATAGCAGCCATAAACGGTTTCAGCCTATACTTTACCCAGAGAAATAATAACAACATTGCATACGTAGTATATACAGGCCCTCAACCGGGAATTTATAAAACTTGGGAGCAGGTAATACAGAATACAAAACATAAAGACCCCAAGTATAAGAAATACTTGTCTATAAAAGAAGCACATACAGAAGCAAAGAAATACCTAACTTCTTTTTATACAAGTCCAGAAATACTAGAACAAATAACAGACGAATCAGATATACTAACCATGCAAGTCGAGATACCAAAAGATATACCCCAAGAGATGATAAGGATGAAGAAAATAATACATGACTTAGAAGGAAAATTACTTGATAAAGAAGAGGAAGAAAATCTTCTAAAAAAGAAAATACAAGACTTAGAGACAAGGTTAGAGCATAGCAAGAATCAAACCTCATACTCAGGTGTTATAAGTAACAAAGGTAAAACCAAAGAAGACCTGATATTAGAAAAATTAGATATGATATACGAAAATTCAGAAATCAACAAAGAAATATCATTAGAAATAAAAGATACTACGGAAGGAATACAGAAAATACAAAACGATGTGATAAAGGGCTTGGAAGACATAGATACTCAACCATCAGAAGGATGGGCTGACTGGTTCAACAAGATATTCGAGCTACCCAGTCAACTACAGCTAAAGCTGCAAAGGCCCATTATAAATTTTCATAACAATCAGAATATGGACTTGGATTTTGGGCAGAGAAATGAAACAATAGAGACTTCAACAGAAAGAGAAGCCCAAAAGGCGGCCCAGAACGAGGAAAGCTCAGCCTCCACCGCCAAGAAAGGGAATATTCCTCTCTAGAGGATTCCGAAAGAGACAAGAAAGAAGACAGTTGTAAAGACTGATAGAGATAAGAGGACAGCTGTAAAAGATAGGAATAGAAATAATAATGTGGTGGGAAAATGTCCCCACCATTAGATAATATAAATTTGATGTTTGCAAAAAAGAAAGGGGAGATTTTTTCTCCAGAAGAAGGTTTTTTCTTCAAAACGAAGAAATATAACCCTAATCTGAGTTTAAATCTCAATACTAAAGATATACTATAATTCAGTCATACCAGAAATCAGTTATACTTTTGAATCATTTGTTTGTATAAATTTTGTTTTGCTTATAATATAGTTCTAGACTATATATGTAATATTTTTGCTATAATTTGACTCTAAGTTTTGTTTGTATAATAAAACGTTCATACATTTTTGTTGGCTTGGTCTTAAATTTTAATTTACTAAAAGATTTCGTAAAACTTATCAAAATTAAACAAAGAATAGCAATAGGCCTTGGGAAATTTTCTGGGCAGAAATTATAAGTCCCTTTTTTCAAAGAGTACCAGTTGGATGAGCTAATTATAAAATTTTCTTAAGTTTGAAAGAATCTGGAAGTAAAATAACATCTGGTTTTAAATGATATTCTGGATTTTGGAAAGAAAAATTTATGATTGGAAAATAAATTCCTTATTAAAAAATCTCTTAGCAGATTATCTGGTAAATCCAGGTTAGGTGTTTTCAATATAAAATTTTCTTACAAATCCATTAAAGCATTTAAAATACAGCAAGGTTTTTAAGCTAATAAAATGATAATAATTGAGTCAAAATTTATAACTGAGATAAAATATAAGAAATAATAATTATACTCGAAAGACAAAAACAATAATACACCTAAAACGTAAGCAATGACGTCTTAGCCGACATAATCATTAAAGGCTGAGTCATACTTGCATTAATACCTATCTAAGACGTAAACAGTGACGCCATAAAAAGATTCGGTCACTAGCAAGTAACCGGTATACAACACCTTTTCTCAGCTATAAATAAGGATGGCCTCTCTGCATAATACTCACAAACACTTTCAAACTCACAAATATTTCTATAAGCAGAAGCGATCCAATATAGAGAGATATAAGCTGAAGAGGTATAATTTAAATACTTTGTTCATTAATACCCTGATTTATACTTCATTCACATAAGTATCCTCTCCTTTCTGGATTGCACTATAAGTGATCTTTTCAGATAAGTGACGAGAAATTTGTTAATAAAGTTATCATGAATAGAATTATAGAAATTAAAAATGAGCTAGAAAGAAAAGAAATAGAATTAAATAGAAGAAGAATTTTAATACGATTCTATACTGATAGGATAAACTTATATACTGAAGAATTAAGAACAGAAAATACTAGTTTACGAATAGCTGGACTTCATAGACACATCTATACTTTATTAGGATGGAAAGCTCGGCTTGTAACTAGATATACTGAAGAATTAAATCGTTATACTAGAGAATTATCAGTTTTAGAAAGAGAAATACAAGAACTAAATCTAGAATTAACTTCTTTAGTTCTATCAGAAAGCGCTGATACCCCTTTTAGAATTTAAATGAATAGAATTCTAGAACTCAGAAATAAGTTAGAATTAATCTCAGAAAGATTAACAAGAATAAATTATAATCTTAATTTTTATCAAAATAGTTTAGACTTTGTAAACAACGACCTCATAAATTATAAAGGATGTTTTGATTTGTATAATTATTATAGAAGGCATATACAAGAATACACTAATCAGATACTTCGTCTTAGAATCGCTAAAGAAAAGTTAGAATCTGAAATAAAAGTTTATAACCTTGAATTAACTTCAATTATTTTATCAGAATCTGATGATTTTAAAATACGTTTTTAATTGAAGCGATAATTCAGGACCCCGAGCCCAATCCTGATATATATATATATATATATATATATAAGTGGTTAAATGACCGAAACGGATAAGGAGAAAGCGAGAAAAAGAAGAAGAGGAATAAGGGGTTTTGGTAAAATAAATAGGAAGTGGGAGTAATATGGTAATGTAATTGGTCAAAGTGAGGGGCTTTTAAGGAGTTTTTTTTTAGCTTCAAATTGCACCCTTTTGTTTTGGCTGAAAATATAAGTAATGAAAAACACTTTTTTTTATACAAGTTTAAGTGGAAAACACTTGTAACAACTATACCTGGGTATTGGTCCGGTGTTGTGCTAGGGCTGTCTAAATTCGCCCTAAAAATAATGGGTTTGGGTAAGAAAATTTGAATAAATGTCGGACCCGAACTTGTCATAGCCTGATTAATACATGAGATGAGCTTAGTTTTAGTATTAAAACTTAAACTCGGCCCGCCCAACCCGATATAATATAAATATATACTAAAAAATATATAATTATTTATTTAATAATATGTAATTCCAATACAATATTTTAGTTTTTACTGAATTTTAATTTCTTTTTATAAATGTACATGTTAATCTTTATAATGCTACTAACTCTCACTTTTAGTATGTATTGGGTAAAGTAAAATCAAGCCATTAATCACATTTTAGTTCTCAATTTGTAGACCGAGTCAGTGGACCCTTTGTTATTGCCCCATATACAAAGCCGATGTGTTCAACATACATATCATTAACACAAATATTTTTTTAACAAATTATTATCGTAAGTATTTTCTTTTAAATTAAAAATTATTGAAAAAAATTAGTTTGTAGGCTCGTGAGCCAGGCTTGAATTTTAATTATTTATAAAAGCCCGATCCAACCTGAGCCTGACGTTAATTTTTCATAAAAAGGGTCAGGCTTGGGCTACTAGATTTTAGGCTAGGCCCCAAATTCGGGCCAGCCCAACCCATGGCCAACAGTTAACAAGTGAACTTATAATCTGGTTTGAGATCAGCTTATAAGCTCCTTTTATTTTAAAAAGAAAGATACGAACTAAAAATATTTGTTTTACTCTTTTTTTCAATGACCAGGAGAAAGATAACTTTGCTTTAAAATTTGACCTAACTTTAGAAAATCTTTTTCTATGTATATTACACTCTTGACGTAGACGTGAAAGAGTAAGTACATCAAATACTCAGGGTCTGTTTAGTTATAGAATATTGGACTTTTTTTTAGAAATTTTTTTAATAAAACTGGAAAATAGAAACTGCTGTATAGTTGTAGAATTTTTTAAATAAAAAAATTGGAAAAGACTTTTCAGAATTTTCTAAACTATGCCTTATAGCAGAAAACATCTTTTTTATATTTTCTGAAATTTTTCAAACTGAGTAAACACGATTTGTGTATCTAATACAATACTTTATTGATTTAATATATTTTTTTCTAATATATATATTCATGTATAATTACTTGTTAATAAAAAAACATTTTTTATTTAGTTACTTTTCTTTTTTTTGGTAACTTTTTATTGCATATTGTTCCACTTAATATAGTCTAATTTATATAAATTTATTTTAAATTAATCGATATTATTTTTTAACCAATAAAACTTAAAACACACTTTAACAATTTGGATTTTTAGCTCCTTATTGTAGTAATAAATATCAATTAAAGATCTCGTGTGAGCATAAAAATTATGAGAAACTATACATTGATTAATTTGAAAAACATATTTTTGTAATTACATAATGTGATAGAACAAGCTTTTAGAGTTTTAAAGGCAAACGTTCACTAGTGCAAAAAGGGGCTATGGCATAGCCATATTAGAGTCGGTTCCTAGTAGAACCGACTCCAAAACCATAAAAAAAACACGGAGAATGTAATTAAAGTCGGAATGGAATCGGTTCTTGGTTAAACGGATGCCATTCAGCCTATTTTGGGCTATATGGGCCGGTTTTAGGTGGAGCCATTGTCCAGACCAAAGACTTTGGCGTCGGTTCTTCCAAGAACCGATAGAACATATGCTTTGGAATTTTCTCACACGCGTCCCTTTCATGAACCCTAAGTTCTCCATTTTATCTGCCGCATCTCCTCCTTTAATCAGTTTTCACTCTAGATTTTTGTTTGAGTTTTTTCTTAAATGGCAACTCTCGACGCATCGGAGAACGCCTCCTCTCCTGTTGCGCTCTGGCAATCGATTCTCTCTCAAGGAGAAGAACAACACCTTCGTCGCCGGCGCCGATTACATCAACCAAACAGCAACGGCATTCCTTCTCCTCCACCTTTGTCGCCGGCGTCGATGATATCTCTCCGATCAACAGTCACGGTGTTTTCTTCACAGAATTCGCCAAAGAGTCGAAGAAACTCTAGTCCCTCGCCGGTCCAGCCGTCTTCACCTCCGTCTGTTAATACTCTCTCGGCGCCATCACTCAGGCCTTCGCCGGCCAACTCAGCGCTCTAGATCTTGCCGCCTTTTCCGTCGAGAACTCCGTCATCGCAGGTTTCTCGTTCGGCGCCATGGTACGAATTCAAAATCCCCTAAACTAATTCAATAAACTCAATCGATTGATTTTCAGATTCCGATTGATTAACGCACTACAGCCTCTCTTCTGTGTTTTCTCTATGTATTTGCAACAAATATTTTGAAGGCAATCGGCCAAATAGAAGCGATTTCAAAGGCGGCGGGATTATTCGCTCTGTACTTCAGAATCGATATCAAATGATTTCCTTTTATATATATGCAAACAAAGCTGTTTACAACAGTTTGCTTTTTCTTTTCAGGATCTACAACACCAAAGGCGAAACAGAGAGATGAGAAAACGTACGCCATTCTTAAACTCTGGTACTCCTCCCTACTTAGTCTCTTTGTTTATTGCTTTTATTTTAATTTTTTCTAGAGATTTTGTCTACAGCTTAGAGGTTATTGGTGTTTTATGTTGCATCAGTAGAGTATCGGTTGCTTTCAGGTTTGAGGAACAAGAGGCTCCTCACTCTAGATCAATTTTTACAGAAAAACTTGCTTCAATCTTGGATATTAAATTTTCAAAGGATGGAAGGCACATACTTAGCCGTGATCTCATGACTCTTAAGGTTTGGTCTTCTATAATTTTAGTTTTCAGAATCATATTTGTGTTATATTGTGATGTACCACCAAGTTTTTCTGCCTTTGATATTTTAGCATATGAATTAATGTATAGAAAATTGTTGAGCAATGGAATTGAAAGAGATTAAGAATAAATTCATTCATGTTCGTATTGAAGTCAGTGGATCTCCACCTGAGTTCCTGGTCTGCTTCTCTTTTGGCTTCCCATATTGTCCTATACTTGGTCTTTTTTTTAATTAGTTTGGTTCATATTTGACTCAATGCAGAGACACATTTCTCAGTATAGTGAGGATACAAGTGGAGCACCTTGGAATTCTTCTGACCTTAAAAGGAATGGAACTATGAAATGTATGTGTGAGGTATTGCTGTGTAATTTTCTGGCTATAGTGCTTCAGTTATGTATAAGAATGAGATAGAAGTGAATGATTTGTGCATTGTAGGTTCAATATTCATTCATAAATTTAAAGGTTTATAGATTTTTATATACTCATCAATGATATATTAGATGAACAATTATATGTATCCATCACTTGGAAACTCGACTTGGGTTGAAAGATGAGCAAATCATCTTTTCCTTTCTTCTAATTAAGTAACCTTGTGTTACCAAACATGGATTTCTTGGTTTCAGTTTATGTTGTCAATCTTATTGTCTGGAACTACTCTTTTGCAGGATGCGGATGATGCTTAAGATCCAAAGCAGAATATTGTTGATATGTTTGACTTTGTAAGTTCCAGAAGAAACTTCCAAAGATATTAAAATTTTCTATGTGATTCATTTCGAACAATTATAAGAAATGACCTCTTAAAATCTTATCATTGTAAAGTTTAAGGTATTCCTTTTCTTTTGGAATGCCTGCCTCTCTCATCTGCTCCTCTCTATTCTTCTCTATGCTCACTCTATTCAACCATTGAACTTCTTTTTCTGTCTTTTTCATTTACTACATCTGATATTATATTGAATTTGTTGAGAGACACTCATTATTTTTATTTTTTGTGTGATTAAATGATTATTTAGTATATTATATTGTACCCTTATGTATACATATGTGAATATTATGATTCTTCTTAATTTTTTGAGTTTTCCTCTGTTTTTGTTTATTACTGAAGTTTTAATGTTTTCTTGGTTGTGGCAAATTTACAAAGTAAATTCTTGAATCAGGATGGATAGATTAGTATCACCATTCTACAGGCCGCAATGAAGTGTTTAATGTAGAAATTAGCGGGTCTCTGTCTCTGTCTCTGTATAATGAATAATCATGGTCCTATCATCAAATTAATTGGCTACTATGACTAGCATTGATCTGAATGAACCTGCATATACTTTTTCGGTAAGGATATTTTGCACTTGACTGATCTGAAAGCAATTGTAATTTACAAAAATATGACAGTACGGGAACTTTGTCCTTACTAACATAACGGTGTATAAACTTCAAAATTCGATACTTGATACAAAGCTGAGATCTTTTTTAAATGATTAATATCAAATCATTTTATGTGCAAATTTTTTGAATTTTTTTATGTCTAATGATTTCAAATGAATTGAATTCCTTCAAAAAGAATGCTTCCAAATGCAGGGGAAAGCATTTCAAGCTAGTGATCTTTTGTTGGTTTATTGCGAATGGGGTCTCTGTTTTCTTAATTAGGCTTTTTTTTGTATTTTACTATGTTGGTTCCAAATGGTGCTTCTGGTCATTACATTCTTGGACTTATATATAGGTTAATAGAAACTTATATTATTTTATCTTTGACTTGAATTCCAGTGTATTGATCTTGAGATTTTATGTTGTGATTATGTAATTTTAACTAGAATTCAATACATATCACATGCCGTTAGTGTGCCTCGCGCCTAGACTACAGGACCCCCTGTCCCCTTGGGTGCGCCTAGTGCCTTAACTATTATGATGGTGAGGATAATTGAACCTCAATTTGTTATCTGCTAAACAAATATAGTTGAGCCCTTGTAGTCACTAATGCTTTTTCTGAATATCTTCCACATGAACGATATGGAAAGCTTTTCACTCATCCTGCTTTCGTAATTTGAATGTGGTTTTAAATTGATTTTGTTTTGTTCTTATAATGATTCTTGTTTATTCACATTTACTGATTAGGTTTGTTAAGAGTTTGCCATTGAAATTTCATTTCTCTATATATCAGATGGTAGTCAAATTTGGATGCTGCTGTTGTTTACGTTTTTGGGTTGATTATTGTGAAGGTCATTGTGTATAATATGTTATTGTATTGTAGTTATTGATGTATATACCAGGGCTCTCTTCAATCCAAATGTAATATTTTATTTTAGTAATTACAACGTTGGTGCTCATAGGAAACCCCAATAGCCCATATTAGAATCGGTTCTTTAAAAACAGATGCTAAAGTGTACACCAGCGCCGGACTATTGCACATGGCCTCGGTTGTTTACACAACGGATGCCAATCTCTTGGGACTTTAGCATCGGGAGCTTTGGCCTCGGTTGATAACGACGCTAAAGGCATCTTAACAACTGATGCCAAGACCCCTTTTTCCGCTAGTGGTTATTATAACGTAAAAAAATTAATTTTTATAGCTTACTCAGACGAATTAAATTATATTTTTATTATTTTATGATTGGTTAGTTTAAAGTAGTAAAGATTAAAATTTAGTGGTTGAGTATGAAGTTGTAATCATAGTTGTCACATATTTAAGTTTATATTTGGATGGGGTATGATTTTTCTTCATTATTATTACAAGCCTAATGATACAAATTTTATTTAAAAAAGTTAATATTTTATATAAAATGGATATTTTTTTAATTTATAATATTTTTGTCACAGTTTATAATATGTTTAACAAGTAAAATTTTAATTATAATATTAATTATTTTTTAAAAATAAAAAATAGAAGCTCACTATTTTAAAAATTAAAAATTAAAAAATTTAAAATATAAAAAGAAAATTAAAAATAAAAAATGGAAATAATTTTATGTCCTCGCTCCCACAGTGTCTATCCCTGTTGCTATTGGAGTTCAATTCACATTACCAAGTCCATAAATCCTAAGAAGTGTGTTAAGACTAGTTTCTACACTTGTCTTTCTTATACATTTAAAATAGGACGAAAAATTATAACTTCCCAGCTAAATACACAAATACCTCCATGTATATTTTACTAATATAATTCATAACTCTCTAAATATTGTTTATCATAATATAAACTCTTTGTATTTTTTATTATCTTTTTTTTTATCAAATTTCTTTTGGATAAATATTAGTTATATATATACCACATCTCAGTATATTATGCATTCAAATTGCTTCAAAAAAATTTTTTTTGCTAATTCTAATGTAATCATACCTCAAAAGCCGTAAATATGTCTTAATTTATTGATAAGTACTTTTATGATTATAAACCCCATAAAACTAATATACTTCTTCCTTTTTTTAAAATAAGCATTTTAACTTAAAATTGGTGTACTAAAATATTTATCATTTACACTTTTCTAGGTATTTTTTCTATCATTCTTCCAATTTTATCCCTACATTATTAATTACATTTGATTGAAAAATTAAAGCATAAAATTAACTATAATGGTAAACAAGTATTTACGTACCCTTAATTAATTAGTTTATCAAGAAGCGTGGAACTTGTAGGAAGACAAGTAAAAAATATGGAGGGTGTAATAAATACAAATATACCAACAAATATATGTTATGTTAACAGTTTTGATAAAAAAGCACACAATGTAATGAACAACACTAAGAGCATATTTAGTAGATTGTGAGTTCTAAGATTATGTGTCATGTAGAATAGAATATCACATTGATGATGTGATAAAATAGACAAGACATTTTAAATAGCAGCTATAATAGATTGTCTATTTAATCTTCTATTATAATTTTTTAAAATAAAATAATAACAAAAAATTAAATAATTAGTTATATAGTCTATCTTATCAATAAAATAATATTAAATTAATTATGTAAGCTTCTATTTGATTGTCTACATGTAAAAGATCATATAGACATTTGCAACATTTATTATGCCATGTCATATTGGAAAGAGTAACTAGAAGATATAGTGTAGAGTCATTTCGTAATTGATTATCTATTTTTGCCTACGTGTCACGACAATTGATAGAATGGACTATCTACTAAAGATACTCTAATGCATCCGGACTCCCCTCATAAACAATCAATTTATGAGGTGCACTTTATACAAGTTGAAGAGTCACATGGAACTTTTGTAAATTAAATGAGCTTTTAAAAGTAACTTTAGAGAGTTCAGTTGTATTAAACCTACTGAACAAGAAGAGTATTTACTTCGTAAAAATTAATTCTAAGAAAATATTTCTTTCACATTATATTACTTATATATTGCATATAATTAATTATATACGTTAAAAGTATTGCAAAAGTGCTAAATTTTTTTAGCCTACTGATTAAGCTTAAAGCTGTGATTCTAGAGGTCACAGATTTAAGTCTATATTTAAGTCAGATGAAATTTTTATTTTTTATTATTATTATTATTATTATAAATCTAATAAAATAATTTTATGTCTCAGAAAAATATTACAAAGTAGTTTGACTTTTTCGACGGAAATATAATTTTGATACTTGATTTATTGAAATTGTACGGTTATTGCACATTCATTTTACATTAAACGTAATATAAACGGAATAAATAACTATTTAACAATGGAGTTGATATTTGATATTTGTTTGTATTACAAATATCATCAACTCTCTTTCTCTCATAATAGTTAAAAGTGAACACACCTCTAAAGGTATATTATATTTAAACCACATCCGATTTTCTTTACAGAGGTTATACTAAACATCATTTGAGTCATTCGTTCCTAAGATTTTGTTATGAACAAATTTAGCATTTCTACTCGTAATGATGGGAACACAAGGATGTCCTTACCAATCGAAGAAACACTGGCATTGGATTATAACAATTTTCTCAACAGACACAAACACAAACACATGGCTAGCTACCTGTTTCAACTATAATTACGAACAAGAATTGACTTAAGAAATAATTAATACTCTCAGTAATCAGACCCAAATTTCATCTTCCAGTTCTCAATATACATAATGTTGCCAACAAATCACAAATCACAATGAAAACTTTAACTAATTAAGTTATTGAAGAGTTCTGCTAAATATGCAGCAAGGGCTAAATTTGACATAAGATCGTCAGGAAAACGACTCTGTCGTGTATTAAGAATTTTAACAGAAAAATTACTGTGCATCAGTAACATTACCAATCAGACCTAACTAGATTAATGATTTTTAAGAGAGTTAACATTCCAATTTTTCTACAGTAAACCATATATTAGAATGAATCACAAATTTAAAACTGAATGCAAATATAAATTCTTGAAAAGAAACAATATGATGGAAAGAGAACTGTGTTTCCACAGTAACAACGATATGGTACATAATGAAATTTCAAATCCCTTGCCGAATTTGGTGCGCCCAAATAGTAATTGCTTCTACACTATAAACCAAAGGAACAAAGTCGAAAAAGGAATCGTAAAAAGGAAATCATTCTAGCATTCACATCCTGTCGATCTTTGCTGCCGTCCCCCACCACCAACATCAATTGTATCAGGAATATACCTTCCATTACCAATCCGACAAGTTCAAAACCTCAATCAGTAGTGCTTCTCAAAATATGCACGCAACAAGCATGACAAGGAAAAAAAAAGGCTACCCCCTGCAACTTTTGCCGGATACCACCTGAACTTTTAAAAGTTTCAAATAGCCCCTTGAACTTGGTAAAAGTGCACCAGTTTGCCCTCCCCCCCAAATGCCACGTGTCATCTTCTGGTTGGTTTGACCTTTTAAAGGGGTCATCTTTCTGAATTTTTCCTCTCCAACAAGAAGCTGACACGTGGCATGGGGGGCAAACCGGTGCACTTTTGCCAAGTTCAAGGAGGTAGCTTGAGCAAATAAAAGTTCCGGGTGGCATCCGGCAAAATTTGCCTTTTAGGGGGATGTTGACGCATTTCGCATAAAAAAACAACATTGATCTTAGACATGTATGTATAAATGAGCTTTTTGGACATGCCTTTCCTGAGTTGAGAAAAAACAAAACAAAAACAATCCTTTAACTCGTATTTATAGTAAGTTTCTTTGACTTACATTTCTTCTTCAGGTTCATTCTTGAGTGCATTTTTAGCTATACACTGGAAAGCAGCCTCCACATTGAATCCTTCTTTTGCAGAAGTCTCGAAATAAGGTATGTTCCCCTTAGAAGCACACCACGCCTTTGCTTTCTTCTCCGAAACCTAGTATCAATGGCACAAACAATATTGACATAATGAAATATTATAGGTAAAATGGGGCACATATACCGGCTCGTGAAAGACAAATAGCTTACCACCCTACTATTGCCACCATCTACGTCTATCTTGTTCCCAAGAACAACGAATGGGAAGTTTTCAGGATCGGGTGGACTAGCCTGCATGCCAGAAAGTGCAAATTTCAGTTGCTAACTATAAATTAAGAAAATGACTATGTGGATCGATAAAAACCTGAATTAGAAACTCTTCTCTCCAATTGTTAAGATTTTCAAAGGACTTGGTGACATTCACATCATACACAAGAACACAGCAATCTGCACCGCGATAGAATGCTACTCCAAGGCTTTGGAACCTTTCCTGCCCAGCAGTATCCCATATCTGTACAAGGTAACCACAAGGCTCAGGGGAAATATACCTCGGTTGCAATTACAGAGATCCATTCAGTTATAAATATTATTCACAATGTTCATATCATTGCAATCCTGAGATATAGACTACAGAAATAATTCCCATAATACTGCTGATAACAAGTGAATAATCAAGGTATCTTAATGGGTTCAACCTAGCCTAATTACATCATATCAGTGCCTTCCAAAACTTAGTTTCTCTGTTTCTCACGGTCGAATCGTTTACATTCGACAATGTCCTATGTTAATTATACAATCACTTCCAAAACAAGGCATATCTTGATTTGTGAATTTATCACAATATCTGTTTGCTAGCTTCTTTGGTTTATGTTGTTCAACGATCCTCATCCTACAGGGCAATTTACTTGCTACACATGTATAAGTATAATTCAAGTCATCCGTCCTATTTTACAGCATCCTCTCTTAATTTGATTCCATATGTTAGCCTCGAAATTTTTAACATCCACTTGAAGGCACACCCCTTCATTGACAGTGGCATCAAAACTGTTTCACTATGGTACCAACTAACTACCATCCTTTCTTTGTTTCTACAGATAAGCACCAATATTCTAATTGTTGCACATCATCAACATACTTAACTTCATGTTCATATCCCATTCAATGCTTCTGTCAACCAATTTATGATTATTGCAATTACAATTTTGACTAATCAAGCAAATCCAAAACTCAAAAACTTCAAATTCTTCTACTAGTCTTCTTAATTCCACATCAGTGACAATGCATAAACAGCCAATATAATAATGCAGAGTATAAAAAGTGAAAAAAACAAAACAAAATTATTGAATAAAAACAAAAAAAAAGCTTGAAATGACCTGCAATGTGAACAATCTATCCTCAAACTGAACTTCTTTGGTCAAAAAATCGGCTCCTATCGTAGCCTTGTACTGATTGCTAAACTTCCGGTTAACATACCTATATCCAGATTTCAACGATTGCAATCAAATAATTAACCAGCAAAACAAAATTGAAAAAAAAGCTCAAGATCTAGGTCCCAAAGAACAATACTGATTCATCAACGAGGTCTTCCCAACCCTGACAAATAAAAGAACGCGTTAATCCTAACAAAATTTTCAAACCAGAGAAAATAAGAAATTGAAGAAATAGAAGCACTAAAAGCTTGAATAGGTACCCGCTGTCGCCGAGAATTATGACCTTTAACAGCATGCGTCTTCGAGAGGCCATTGAAGCTGCGAAATTGATTCAATTTTCAGAGATTGTGCTCAGAAAACAGAAGAACAAACGAAGGATTTTTTTTTATTCTTCTGTATATTTGCGTTTGATTCTGTTAAATAAATATGGGGGTGACAGATTGACAGTTTCTTGGCCACCTAAGAACAACAAGGACACCGTTTATTTAATATGATTTTCCTATATTACCCTTGATGATGATGTGTGATTTTATTGTATGAGAGCTTGAATTTTTATGGTGGGAGAAATGTAACTTAATTTCCAATGAACGATCTAATCCTTCATTTATTTCCCACTTGTCTATATTTTCAAAAACACTGTTCAAATTCAAACCTGTTTAAAAAACCAAATTGGTAGCATTAATTTATAAGAATTTCGATTTTTTAAATTCGTACATTTCAGCAGGGACGATTTCATATATAATAGAGTGGGATCTATGGATCCCATTTTTTTAAATTATAATACTAAATTATATATAATTAGATGTTAAAATATAACAAAAATATATGATTGAACCTCGTATATTAATTAAATTCTACTAAAAATTCCTATAAAAAGTTATCTAGGTGAATTTAGCAATTAAATTTTAGTGACTTCTCTTATTTATTTAACTTATTTTTAAATTTTTTCATTCTTATATTTATTTTACTAATTTCTAACCTTTTTTAATGTAAAGAAAAGCTTGGAATAATTTTTTTTCTAAATATTATTGATATAAATATATATTTACATATATTAAAATTAAATTTTTTTCAATATAAATAATTGGACCCATAGTAAAAAATGTCTGGATTCGTCACTGTATTTCAGTCAATCTCAACCATCCATTGAGTTTTAATTATCTAGATTTCATTGCACTGTGGACCCCACAATCCACTAAAAATAAATTTCGATCATTAAAACTTAATGGATGGTTAAGATTGATTGAAATGTATAACTTTAAAGAGTTTGAACTTTAAAAAATTCAAATCCTTACTATAAAAAGTTAGGTTATTACAAAGAATATATTGCATTTCTTATATTGGCATTTGTGAGTTATGCATCATTGTTATTAAATCTTTTTGTATCAAAATTTTTAACATGATATATGTTTAATTTATATAGAAAACGAGCTTTATATTAAGTTTAAATTCTTAATAAATAGACATGGATAATGTTATTTTTAAATACAATTATAACTTTAATGTTATTCGTGAATACAATCTTACCCTTTTAGCAAAACAAGATTGATAATTTATTAGTGACCCAAATGCATTAGTGACTCGTGTTTTTAAACACCGTTACTTCTCTCGGTGTTCGTTCCTTGAAAGTAATATACGACCTAATGCTAGCTATATTTGGAGAGGTCTTTACATGACACGACAATTTGTCGAGCAAGGGACGTCCTGACGGATTGGTGATGGATTAAGAGCTAGAATTTGGACTGACAATTGGATACCCTCTCTTCAACGGCCAACAATTCAGTCAGATGTTTTCCCGAGATATTAGGAGGGTCTGATTAATTTACTGACAGGAAATATTGGGAGGATTTGGAACGAGGAGATGTTGCAATTATTTTTCAATAATGATGACCATTACCTCATTCGACGTATACAATTACAATGGACAAGTCAATCGGACAAGCCTTTTTGGAGATTTAGGCAATCGAGAATCTTCTCGGTTAAGTCTTGTTATTATGCTCTCTTACAGCAGGCCGGAATCATAAGTTTACCGTCAAATTTGACCTCGTCGGATTGGAGGAATTTATGGAATCTTAAAGTTCCTCCTCGTGTCAAGTCTCTCTTGTGGAAAGTAGGAACTAACTATCTGCCTATTCTATGTCGCTTGAGGCAAAGGTATGCTGATGTTGATAGCTTATGTTCTATTTGTGGGACGGTAATGAGAACACCTTTTCATTCTTCATTGGGTTGTACATTTGTATATCCTATATGGGATGAGGTCCTCGGAGAAGGATGACCGATTAACATAACGAACATCAACTCTTCGTGGACGTGGCTTCTAATTAGACTGAAAGATGTTGTTGAAAAGGCATGATGTATCTTATGGGCAATATGGGGGAGAAGGAATAATTTTTTATGGCAAGGTAAGTTCCGAAGTTCAACTCAAGTTCATCGACATGGACTAGGCTGTTTATCGAAGTGGAAAGCAACAAATTCTAGCACAGATGCACAATCTAAAGTGACACCATTGGCAAGGTGGTCTAGGCCGCATGGGTTAAATGCAATATAGACGCAACCTTATTTGATTCAGGTGATAGGTTAGCCATGGCTGCATTTTATAGGATTCGAGAGGTGATGTACTCGTTGCCATATCTGTCATGATGAATGGGGGTGACGACGCTTTTGTAGCGGAGGCGATGAGCTACAGAGAGGCCCTCAGTTGGCTAAAAGAAGACACCTACGACGATATTATCTTAGAATCTGAGGCATTGAACGTGGTGAATGCTTTGAATAACCATACTGCTTTTTCTTTCCCCATTGATTCTATTTTTATTGACTGTTTACAACTTATGAGACATTTTAAATCTTTACGTTTAGTTTATGTTTGTTTTAGTGCAAATCAGGCTGCACATTTACTAGGTAGAACAGCTGATTCTTTAACTAGTAGGAGGACTTAGTGTGATATCTACCCACTTTTAATTGGAGTTGCAATCGCCTATGATTAATGTCATAACATATTTCTTTAGTAAAAAATGCTAGATAAAAATATCTCAAAACCGTGGAAAATCAAATTTTAAGTGAGAACCTCACAAAATTTTAACAAATAAGTAAATTATATTTGTTAAACACCATAAGGTATTAGTGCATTTAGTAATAAACTATGTAAGTTATAACCCCTAAATTTCGTCCATGTTTTATGTAAACAAAATGCAAATTATAGAAATATAAATTGCTTTATTAAAATATAGGAATGAATTGGCATTTTTTATTCGAAACATAAGTTACAGCTATGTACTCTTACAATTGATAGATGTATGTGTATATTACAATTTTTTTTATGGTACGCTATAAACTACTACTGTGCCTTTTTAGTTCTTTTTAAAGAGGGAGAACGCATTAATTTCGATTATATTCCTTTTTTTTTTATAAACGAGTATATTCCTTTTGTAAGTTCTAATTTTTTATGGCTTTTTAGTTTTTTCTATTTTGCACGAGAATATCAATGCCACTGAATCAGTGTTTCAAAAATCGGATTAGGCGTTTAGGTGAGATTTTTTATAACACCATCGTGATTTTAGGTAGTTGGACGGTCCTAGGCGGTTGATCGATTTAGGTGTTAGACGGGTCTAGGCGGGGTTTTTATTTTAAAAATCAGCCTAAACGACGGGGTAAACGGAATTTTTCAAAACACTATTTTTAAACTATGGTTTAAACTATATTTTTTATATTTTATATCATTATAATTTATTTTTTAGCTAAAGTTATATTTTTATATATTAAAAAGTATTTAAAAAATAAAAAATACAAATCCGCTTAGATCCTGTGTAGACCTCGCCTAAGCATTTTAAAGCCTCGAGCACTTTTTAAAACATTGCATTCAACCACCATTATTTTGGATCACAAACCGGGTCACACCCGAATTACTGTAACGGTTAAATTAGTCACCGGCGACGACCAACAGCCGGTCATCTCCGCTGGCCATCCCGGGAAGAATCGTATTCAATTATTCATATAAAAACAGAGGAAAAGTCAAACAAACGCAAATCCTTGTAAAACAAAAACGCCCTTTCTGACCTTTCTATACACCACACCAAAATTCATCAACAATGGGGCTTTTCTCCCTCGCCACCGCTGCCGCCGGTTTCATTTCTATAGGTGCCTGGGAATCTCTGGATTCCTCCGATAAACCTCCTACTACTCCGCCTTCAATATCCTCCCCTACCATCGATCAATTAGCCAATTCAACTCTACAAATTAACCAGGATGAAGACCAATCTCCATCTTCTTTGATTTTCATCCCTACTGGTTTCTTCTCCCTTCTCTTTGTTATTGACTCTCTGATCTCTGTTTTCAACGCCCTCAGTTCAAATGATCCAATTGGAGTTGTTATTCCCTTGCAAGTTCTTGCTATCGCCGCTCTCTTTTGCTTGTATTCAATTTTAGGTCTGGCTTCGAAGATTTCAACTTCTGTTCGATTCCCTCCGGAGATTCTCGATTTGATCCTTCTTTTTGCTTTTGCGGAGGAGTTCTTGTTGTATTATCAGCAGAGGAAGGACACGAGTGGGATTGAGAACAGGTATTTTGATCTCATGCTTGTTCCTATTTCAATTTGTGTGGTTTCCACGATCTGGGAGCTGAAATCCTCGCCTAGGTCAAATAATTACGCGAGAATGGCCCGTGGTGTTGGGCTGATTTTGCAAGGGACATGGTTTTTGCAAATGGGGATTTCATTTTACTCCAGTATGATTGTTAGTGGCTGCTCTTTGCATCTACAAAGCAGAGGTAACTACACTATCAAATGCAAGGGGCACGAGGAGTATCACAGGGCAAGAGGAATCGCTACTCTTCAGTTCAATTGCCATCTTGCTTTTCTGGTGATCTTGGTGGTGGGTATCTACTCTGCCATGTTAAAGAAGAATGGATATAGCAATGATTTTTCTTTACAGTATAAGCCTCTTGGCTCAGTGATGCAGCAAATGGAGGAGAATCGCCATTTTACCTTGGATTCTGATGACGATGAAGAGATTCGAGAAGAAGGAAACTTGCCTAAGGAGGATTTCTCTACAATTGAATTGAGTGTTAATGGTTATGGTTCTCACAAGTGAGGTGATTCTATTAGTTGACTTTAGAAAATATTGTAGTGTATTCTTTCATTAGTGCTGAGAGAGCTGCCTTGATTTCTATTTGTAACAGTATTATCACACTGGTTTTGGAATGTGAAGTTTTTCATAGTTCTATGAAGTTGATTTTCCATTGCTTTTGTTTCTTTCATTGGATTCTTGTTCTTGCAGCTTTTGTTATCTGTCATCATTTATGCATTGGTATTAATGAATCAAGCCAAGGTGTTTCAGGATTTGCTGAAACTTCCTTTTATGATCCAAATCTAGGAAATAATATATAATTAGCCGATTCATTAATGAATGTAGGTGTTTCAGCTGTAAAGCTTGAATCTTTTGTTTCACAGAAGTTGCCAGGCGGGCAATGAATATGTTGTCATCTTTTTAGTCTGCCTAATTAAGGTTTAGATCATTTTAATTCTGGAAAAATGGGCGTTGGGTTTGTGACGACATTTTTTACCATTCATGGGGTTCTTCATAGTCAAATAGGTGGCTGGCATTTAAGAACAGAGCTTTCATGCTTGAACTAGTTCAGGAAACACATCAAGTACATTATAACTTTGATTCATAATGCTATTTCAGAATGGGCTGGGAGCTTTTTTTTATATATATATATAATAGACATGTGACTTGTGTGTGGTAGCTCAGTTGGTAGAGCATGTATTGAAACATGTATTGAAACATATGTTAGAGGTTTCCACTTTAGGGTCAACTGGAAACAACCTCTTTGTAATTACAGAGGTAAGGTTGCGTACACCCGACCCCCCCTTACCCCACTTGTGCGGGAGCCTTGAAGGCATTGGGGTAATGTTGTTGTTTATAATAGACATGTGATTGAAATTGTAACTAGGAATGAAGAATGCCTACAGGAGAAATTGTGGTGCAATTTAAATTCAGAAGATGATTCTTTTTTTTGGGTCTTGTAAGATGAATCTGGAGATAAATGTTTTTTTGCTATTTTTAGAAACATTGCCGTAACAGGACACATTTTGGTTTGTTTCGGGAAAACTAATCCATTGAAGGGACAAGAAATGCTGCTAGTTGGGATGTCTGTTTTCGGCTTTGCCGTCTTTACCGCTTTTCTATTATAAAAATCTCACTTTTCAGAATTTTCAAAGCACAGATAATTTTTTGCTCAAAAAGAAGCATAAATATGCCTTTGAGAAGTTAGAAAATCAGAAGCTCCAATAATGTTGTTAATTCCCGTGGTTGTGGGAAGTGACTTTCTTAACTAGGCAGTGACTCAAAGCTGCTAACACCTGTCTATGGCAGGTAGTATTTATTTGTTTTGAGACATGAAGTAATCTACATTCTATCGGGCTCCACTTGTTGTCAAAACTGTAATTTCGAATTTATTCCGGTACTTTTTGGAGGCTTACATGTACAGATCGTGGAGGAAGAATCACAAAACAGTATAGGATATGGCATTCATTGAGAGGGTTTGAGGCTTCTTTCAACTGGAGATGGTAGCATAGGCAAACTCATAGTGCTTGCTAACTCCACATATATACCATTTGTTTACCTGGTGTTCCCAATAGAATAGTATCCTTTCCAGTAGTCATAGCCTGGTCTAGCAGCAGAATAATACAGCTGTGCACATTATAAGGACTGCATTATACGTGGCCAATCCAATAACCAAATCGAGGAATTGGTTTGTTCAATGGAATGTGTTAAGAAAACATGGAGCTAGATGATTGTTGATTACAATACAAATACTAGCCGCCATTTATTACAATCACAACATTATCATTTCTTCGTCGTGCAAGATTTGTAACTATAGCTCACCTATACAGGAATTCAATTTCATAAGATGGACAATTTGAGTCTAGGGCGAACATCATCAAACCGAATGTCTGATTTTTCTTTATTAAAACTAGTTAAGAGATACAAAACCGAGTGGTTGGTCAAGAAGTGTAAAAGATGTTGTGACAACAGAAAGAACATGGACTTCCATTTATTACTAAAGGATCGGCAATCAAATACGAAACTAATGCTTAATGTCTGGTAGCAGATTCACACTCTATATCAATTTTATTGTAAACCCGCCAGAAATAACTTAAAGAAAGTTGATAAATGGCCTCTTTTTTGCTGTATAACCAGTACCAGCATCAGGAGATGGAGCTGGAGCATCGTATGCCCAAGGTACACTTTCGACAGGAGATGGACCTGGAGTGCCATATTCCCAAGGCTCTTCTTCATCTGGAGACGGAGCTGGAGTGACGTATTCCCATTGTACTTCTTCTACTGGAGCTGGAGCTGGAGCTGGAGTGACGTATTCCCAGTTTCGAAGATCAGCTGGAGATGGAGCTGGAGCTAGAGTCTCGTCATATTCCTCACTGTCAGTATCTGAGCCACTGCCAGGTGCCATGCTAGGTGATGGTAACGGAGTTCCGGGTTTATAGGGAACACCGTAAGGGGGAGGGGCTGCAGATGGGGATGGTGTGGGAGAATAAGGGAGCACTGTTATCTTTAGTTTTTGGCCGGCTGACTCGCAGTGCTTGCCTACTCCACATATGTACCATTTGTTACCTGGCGTTACTAGCACTGTAGTATCGTTTCCAGTGGTCATAGCCTGGTCTAGTGGCGGTTTAATGCAGTTTTGGAATCCAGTTCCGTTTACTCTGAACACGTTATGAGCACCTGCTGGATACTGGAAAACTGGGAAGTTCAATGGAGAAGAAACAAGGCAATGTTATTTACTTTAAAAGGAGAATAGAACTAGGAGAGTGAGTCAACTTGTGTTTTGGTTACTTACCGAGTTTGTCGCCAACTCGAAAGGTCTTGCCTTGAGCCCATGCCTGATAATCAAAGTTTGTAGTCCAACCAGAGTCATCTCCTACGATGAATTCCCTTGCTAAAGTTGAGATTGGAACAATGGCAAAGAGCAAAAAGATCAGAATTACAGAGTGACATGCCATTTGTAGTCTGTTAAGTGCTCCTGCTGAAGAGGAGCTCCAGAGATGGTTTGGTTGGTACTAGAATGAGAGTTGGAAAGGCTTCTTATAGGGGGGCCAAATTGGAACTGGAGTGGCTAGTTAAGGTGGCCAAGGACGGCACTATTGTAAGTGGCCGGTTGAATGGTGATGATTACAATACAAATGCCAGCGGCTTTTGCAACTATTAAACATTTCTTTTGTTTCTTTCAAATTGTATTATTTTTTTAACTGACAGAAAGTGATGTGTTCTACTGAGATTTCTGATGTCTAGCAAGTTTTTTGGTTCATTAGAGTGTCTCAATGCTTAGTAAGAAGTTGCAAATTCAATAGCACAATAATATAGAAGTATTTGTTTCTTTAACATCTATTTGTTTACTCAAATGGCAGCTCACTAGGTAAAACTATTGTGCATCGATATATTTCTATTAAAAAAATTTCTAGTTTTGAACTTCGAGCTCTATTTGGCACCTTACTAGATAAAATTATTGTAAGTCGAGATGTTCCTATTCAAGAGGTTCTAGTTTTGAACTTCGAACTCCAAGAATAGAGTCGAAGGTCTACTCACCGGAGAAAGTTCTTTAGGAAAAAAGCATCTCTACCCTTCACTTTAATATAGCATGTGTTCTTTTCAACTTATATGTAGATGTAATGAATTTTGAAGTAAATTCAAAGGTAGATGAACTTAATATTTTAAGCTTTTGATTAATTGCCATGTAAGTTACATTCAATTTAAGGAGCTTAGTTCATTTCATGTGTAGTTGTGTATAAAATGAGTGTTTACATATTCTCTAATATCACATCTAACATATAAAAATTTAAGGATTTGTTCGGATTTAATGTTGGTAGTTGCAATTATTAGTTGTTGATAATTTTGTCTTTAAAATAATTGAAATCAGTTGTAATCAAACACTTATAATTAGGGGCGAACGCAGAATCTAACATGAGGGGGGTCAGAGTTTAATAAATCGAGTTAATACATTGTAACAATGATAATTATAAATTTTAATTAATATTCAAATTCTCAATAATAAAAATGCCAATTTATATAAACGTAATTTTTGTAAAAACTTAAAATGTCATTCAAAATTTGGTCTATAATAAGATGTGGCTTCTATAACATAGTTAATTTATAGCACATTTCAAATTATATTCATAACTTTATGCAAAATTGTATAATAAAAAATAATTTTTATGACCTAAATGTCTTACCTATGAACAATAATTTGTTAGGTCATAACCGATTTTAGCTGTGATTTTTATTATTAAGCTTATGAATTATTTACAATGAAAGCATTGTCCAATCTATAGCATTTTCTTTATTGATGTTAGTTTGTGTACAATAGTTATTATATTTAAGAAAATAATTTTTTTAATTAAAAATTATTTATTAATTATGAATATTTTGTAGTGAATTTGAAAGACTATATATAATTATATAGTTATATGGAAGGTATAAATGTAAAAAGAAAGAAAAAAAAAATAAAACAAATATAAATGGGAAAGAGATTAAAAGGAAGAAAAAAAATTTGGCCTAAATTGCGACAGCTAGGTCTCGATACCTAAGGTGGGGGAAGAGTGATTTTTTTTTTGGGGGGTAGAGTGTTACAACCCAAATCCTCAACCTTCTTATCTACATTCATTAATTGCTTCTTATATACACTCAATCAGTATTATATAAAAGTAAGGGGGCATGACCCCTGTTGGGGTCTACCTGAGTCCCCCCCTACCTACAACTACAGTTTGATGCCAGCAGTTTTGTGAATCTACAAATAGAGAAATAAAAACTACAATAATATCTCATTGTGGTTTGAACTTGAAGTCATAACCTCATCTAATTATAGGCAGGCATTCAACTACGATTATTGTAATTTGTAGTTTACTATAAGACACTTTCGTTGGGAATTTCCTAAAAAATCTAAACATAGAAATTTTTTAAATGTAAAATGTGTTCTTAATCAGTTGATAGTTTTTATAGCCACATTAATGTCTATATTTATAACTGATTTAATAACATACTGAAATATGAGAAAATTCATAACAAAAATTGAAAATCTCCAGTGGCGGAAAGCTATTTATTTTATTGTGGTAGGAAATCTAGCGTCCCCCACATAGTACATATGTTCAGTTACAAAGTAATAATTCAAGTATATTTAATGATGGGAATGGGACATAAGCAAGAGTGCAAGGTATTGTCCCAAAAAAGTGCTGTACCGTTCATAAAAAAAAAAGTATAAATTCAGGAATATCTCTGAAAAAAGTTCAAAATTTAGGTCAAACGACCAATGCACTAGCAGATGATGACTGTGACTTTTTTTATTTAATCAAATTTACATGCATGTTTATTCGTTGCTGTTCATAAATATAAATTGGTACAAATTTAGACTTAGTGCTATAAATATGGACTTTCACCGTATTCAAGTCAGTTCCAATTCAATGCAGTTGAAAATAATATAGACCACATTTTAATGAACCCATAAATACCAATGACCCCCAAATTCGAACATGTAGTATTTTAGTAAATAACGAGTAAATGACTGTTACCATTCATCAAATAATAGTTCAGATATTTGGTTGTAATCATTTACTAGTATTTTACCTCTTCTGCAAACAAAAAGTTATTAGTAACCTAACACCAACAACTACAGCTAAATCAAACTCATCCTAAGTTTTAATGCATGAAGTTCAGTTAGATAAAAAAAAAAGATCAATGTTATCAAAGCCGTACCGGATGTCATACCGGTGAAGATTTTAGTACGCGATATCACTGGCGCTACCAGTATAATTAGTTGTTTTACCGGATATTATATTGGTCTTTACAACACTATCTTTGTCTTTTACAACTTTTTGGGTCTTGCCATAGCCTTTTTCAAAAAACCACTTTTACGTTAAACCATACCATAGCCATGACCGTAAACTACAGTCAAATTGGCTAGTACGGTTTTAATAGCACTGGAAAAAGTAGTGATTCCCATAACACTATAACAACATTCAACAAGAAAAACTTACAACAGGTGTGCTTTTGTTGAAATGTTACGACTCCACATTTATTGAACGGACTACTTTTTACAATAAAATTTACTTCCTTATTTGAGACAGAATCAAATGAAAGACGAATATTTTCTTCAAGAATCTCATATTTCAACTAGGATAGAAAACCCATAAGCAAGTGTCTAAGCAAAAATGGAAGGCTAAAGAAATAAGCACTTTCCCTTTTTCAATACCAAATGGAGTTCTGGTTCAATTAAAGTCCCTCTACGCTATGCTATCCGATTGAACTACACTCAGAATAATGCAGTATCTCATGTTACAAAAATTGGCCTAAGCATTATACAAATACAACACTACACACTAAACTACCACAGTCAATTCTAGGAAATAATAAAATCAAGGGAAGAAAATCCTGTACCTTACTTTCAGATGAACTCTTAAGTCACTGGAATCCATCATTATGAAATTTCATGAGAATCTTTCGTAGCTGTTTCTTTTCGCTGTAGTTCCATCTCTTGTGTGGTTTGTTGGCCTTCTGTGCTAGAAGCAGACGGCTGCAAGGCATTCTCACTTGTTGCCCCACTGTATTCGCTGCTTCCAAGTTCTTGGCTTTCTAGAGCTATCTTCCTAAATTTCTTCAAGTCTTCCCTGTATTGGACCGCATTATAGTCTATGCTTCCGTAAGAACTAAATACTGTGCTATGGCCAGGTGTTACTCCATCGCTTAGTTCGTCTAGGGGCATACTTCCCTCAAGAGCTCGAACCACCTGAATTACGCAAAATTGAAGGGTTTATAGGTGGAACTCAAACTTGAACAGGCCAAGGCCATCCAATTTAGACCCAAATACCTTTTTGGGTCATGTTCTATACCTTTAATGTCCTTTTGGTGTCTGACCTATTGATTTGGTACCTGACATATTCATTTACTGCCTATTTGGTGTCTAACATAACAAATTTTAGAACGAAAACTTAAGATATTGTTGAAGGTCGACAACTCTATGCATAATCACCAAAATATATATATGCTCCAAACAATGATATATGTATTTCACGTTGTTTGTGTTGTTAGATAGACGCTTAAAGTACTAAAATTAAATAGGTCATGCACCAAATAGGCAAATTTTGAATACGTTAGGCACCAAATAGGCAATTTTAATAGGTCAGACACCAAAAGGGCATTTAAGTTATAGAGCAGGACCCAAAAAGGTATTTAAGTCTCCAATCTATGTTTAGCACATACGAGATTACCTGGCTCATTTGTGGCCTCAACCTAGCTGAGTGCCGTATACAAGCAGCAGCACAAGCAATCATTCGTGTTAATTCACTGGAATTGTAATCTTCCAACTTTGGGTCAATAAAAGGATCATAGATTCTATCATCCAAAGCTTGTTTGAGCAAAGGCCTTGCCTGCATATTCATCAAAACTATTGTCATCTCCAGTAGGAAACAAGCCATAAGCATATATCCTTAGTCTTTTAAACTAAAAGAAACAATATGCACAGGTATTTGAACGTTCTACTAAATTTCCTTGACGTATTGGCAAGAGTTGGAGCTACTGATATGTAAGGCATTTATTAGTTATTAATTAGTAGTATTATTAATGTTCTAGAAGTAGTCTTTAGTAAGAGTAATCTAGTCTTTTATTCCTAAAGGCCTAGTAGCCAATTAATTAACAGGTATATCAAGTTAGTTTTGCTAAATTGTCTTATTGACAGCTGTCCCTAGTTACAGTTATTCATTCTCTATATATTAGAGAAGATTGTACTGATCATATTATCTATGAATGAATATATTGAATTTTCCTTGTCTTCTCCCTATTTCTTCTATTCTTTCCTACCCATTCTGAATCTCCCTCAATTTCCTCTGTTCTACTGATCTATTGTAACCCAGAAAACCCAAATCATGACACACTAGCATCTCGGTATATAGCTAGCTAATTGCTATTAAAGAATGGAACTAATAAAAGACGCTATTAATTACAAACTAAGGCAAGTGGTTTGCAAGGAAGCAATAGTGTAGTTGATAGTATTCAGTCACATTTTAGTTTTATCTAACTAGTGATTTTGAAAGAGTACTTACCCACTCAACTATGCTATCATCAATGAAGGACTGAGTTCTATCAACAGGCCGCCGCCCAGTAATTAACTCCAAGAGCACAACACCAAAGGAAAAGACATCTGATTTCTCTGTGAGCTTTCCACTGGAAGCATACTCTGGAGCCAAATAACTGAAGTTGTAGAAGAGGCAAAATATAACCGCTTTAGAATTTTCCCAGCACTAAGATAAGGAGCAAGAACTCCAAAACTTGAAGTTTAGTTTCAACAGTCCCAAAAGGGATAAAAAAATACTGAAACACTCGGAAAGTAGCAAAGCCATTAATACCCAAAAGTTCCCATCACTCGAGTGGAGACATGAGTGTCAGTATCCGCAGAAAACTTTGCAAGTCCAAAATCAGCAACCTGAAAAAAAAAGATATAGCAGATTCAATATGCCATATATGATATAACTCAACATTCAATGATAAACAATTAAAAAAAAGTTAGACAAGAGTTTTATTTCATATGGCATGCTAAAAGCAGGCAATGGTTTTTTTAGAACATGTCCAAGGACAAGATTTGGCAATGGTGTTTTGACATTCATGATATTATTTACACTTAATTTGTGCAAGTTTGTCCTGTTACACTTCCATGAAGATTTTAAGAAATAAAGAGAAAAAGAGTTTCTTGTTAAGGAAGAGAGGTCGGCTGTCAATTGCGAGCCTTTCAACTTTCAAGATATGTACTACAACTCATTTGGCTGATAAGCAAACAGTAAATTCACCCCCTATATCATCAAGCAAGAGAAACATATTGTATTTGTCCCATACCTTTGCTTCAAAGTTATCATCCAAAAGAATATTGGCTGCCTTGATATCTCGGTGTATAATCTTGGGCTGACCTGAGAAAACATGTTCCAAAAGAATTCAACAGAGTCTGAGATGTAAATTTATTAAGCCCAACAGATTAAAGTTCAGTAACCAAACATATCAAGTTAGGTATACTCACATTCTTCATGCAGATAAGCCAATCCTTTTGCTGAGCCTACGGCAATTTTCATTCTAGTGGACCAGTTCATAGTTGGTCTCCCCTTTCCTGCGAGGTCAGTCAACAGTGAGAAGACAATTACATCATTAGCTACAAATACAGTAAATTTACTTTTCTCGTAGAGTCATAACACAAGTTATAGAATCAGAGTCTCTCAATCTTCTTTTACGTTTTTACGGTTCTTTCACTATTGCACATACTACTCTTAGGTGCCTGGACCTTTATTTATTTCATTGAGGCTACATAAGCATACAGTAATCAATAAATTTGTTACCTTTCCAGTACAGTTGGTCAATTAATTACATTTACATATTCCCTAACCACATAATAAGTGGAGCAGATTATTATCATCAAAAATTTGAAACTCACAATCAACCATTACTCAAGGCTTATAACAAGGAAAAATGATTTTAAAAAACACACCATGTAAATGAAATTCCAAGGTTTGGTTTGAGACGAACTCATAAACAAGCATCCTTTGGGCTCCCATAATGCAGTATCCAAACAGTGAACAAAGATGCTGATGAAATACACGGTTAATGATCTCGATCTCTGCCTGAAACTCTCGTTCCCCCTGTCCACTCCCAGCTTTAAGCTGCTTGATTGCAACCAGTCTTCCATCACAGAGAACTCCCTTGTGCACATAACCAAATCCACCCTGGCCTATAAGGTTAGCATCAGAGAAACCATTAGTTGCTGTTGCTAGTTCTTCATAGGTAAAAGTACCCAGTGAAAATCCAAGAACGCCATCTCCTGGCGATGCAAATGGCTTCTCAGAACCCAAACTGCTATGAGTAGAAGGTTGACCAGGAACTTGGGATTCATAGGGCAATGGGGACATTCCAGGGGGAGGGGTGGGCTTTGGCAGAGATACCGCATTATGACCCCAAAGCTGAGGATGGGTAGTACTAAAATCATCTACAAACACAGAAAATTCATTATTAGGAACTGGAACAACTAAACAACAAACAAATTGCAGCTTCACAGAACCATAACTGTAATGTTGAATTCGCCTAATCATAGCTCAAGAGTGAAGTACAAATTATACAGACAAATGGATTTGACAACATGAGATACAAGGAATTGAAGCAACTATCGACAGCCAATTGTATGAAATATCATCACAAAGGAGAAATGAAATCCCGAGACTTCAGAATCAATATATCCTTTTAGAGATTGTAAAATCATTGATTAGTCTATAATGATTATAATTTGTAACACAAATAAAGATCATTACTAAAGCATTTCAGAGCAATTCTAAATAAAGAAAGAAAGTGAAGGCAAGGGAACAACCATGCATGAGTAAAAGCAAGCCGAAATGCAGAGAGTGTAAAGCGAATAACCCTAGATGTACAGAATCAGAAAAGAAAACATAAATTCCTGTTATGACACTAAAGGAAATTCAGAGAAAATAAGGATGATTCTTCCATGGTTGAGCTTAATATAATAAAGCAATGTGCTAATGTCCATAATAAGTATACCTTTAGGTCCTAGGGATGGACCTCCAGGGCGACTTTCTGCTTCTCTTTTCTTCTTCCTCCTGTACAAGATGAAGAATATACCCCCAGCAATCAGCACCAATATAGCTCCCAAAGCAATTCCTACAATAAGTCCGGCCAGAGCTCCGGGAGGAAGTTTACGCGGCGAAGGCGGAAGCACTGAACCAGCAGACGTCGATCCATTAGAAGGCGGAGAAGCAGTTGAGTCAGATAATGGTGGCGTCAAAACAGTTAAATTCGATTCCGGCGACGGAGGCGGGGAAGCAGTCGAGTTAGTCACGACGGGCACAGGCGGGGAAGCAGTTGAGATAATTACAGGTGGCGGCGGTGAAGCTGTATCAACGGGAGACGGAATCGGAAACAACGACGTCATCACCGGGAAAAAGTTCCCCGGCGGAACCTTCTATGAAGTGCCTTTATTGCAATTTGGAGAGAAATGGAATCTTTTTCATTTGGGTAGATGGAAGTAGAACACCAGATGGAGAAGAAGTGAAGATCATGGACCCCACTCATATATTAAATTGAAAGTCTCTACGCCGTCGTTTTTGCTAGACCTTAAAGTATCTGCCACCTCTTTATTCTAACTTTGAAATTCGCAATTTTTTGGATATTAAATATTTAATAATTAATTCACAACTTTCTTTAGTTTTAGGAATTAGAATTACCGAGTGAAACATGCACAAACTTTAATTCAAATTTCAAAAACAAATACTGCTGATGGCCAGTGACCTATTACTATTAGAACTGTTTTTATAATAATTTTTTTTTATAAATTTTTTTTATTATACAATATATTTTAACTTTAAATAACACGTTTTAATCTTTTATATTGATTAATTAGGAGCTGTTTAATTTATTTATTTTAAAATTAAATCTGCAGCTTGAAAATGGAGCTTTTTAGAAAAGTTACCGAAAAAAACTATAAAAACTCATGGTCAAACTGGCCTAAGTAAATGTTAGGAATAACGCGCAATTATTTACCGCTCGATCCCGTTACTCTCTCGGAATAATTTACTGGCAAGTGAAGAATAAAATTATGCAATAAAATAAGAGCAATTGGACACAAGGATTTAACGTAGTTCGGCCAAACTGCCTATCTCCACGACAGGCGATCAAAGAAATTTCCACTAAGAATAATATTAGAGATTTATAAGACCACTCAAGTATTTACACTCTCCCGATGATCTCAATACACGTAAAAAAATTCACATAATAAATTAATAACATAATTCACTGATCTTAACTCTCTCGATCTCTCAGTACACAAATAAATAACAGATCCCTTATTTATTTGTATATTTATCGGATGAATTACTTAAGAACTTATCATGGCTTTTATAGCCATACTTTCATGCGTGAATACATGACTCCAAATTCACAATTGAAGCTACATTTAAGATATGAGGCAAACCTATTAAATAATAGGTCATTATGTTTTCTTGACTTACTTGCATTCTCACTTGGCCCACATGTAAAAATGCAACTTAGCAAAAAACATTTCTTCAACTCTTTACCTCTTCTATTCTTATTATCAATTCAATTTTAAATTACTTCGCTCCACCTTAATTCAAAATTCCTTTGATCATCTTTTTTTGATATATTAAACATTATAAATATTTATTAAGTTTTTATATTTAAATTTGACTATAGAAAGAGCTCGTAACTTTTTTATTATAGAAGTTATTTTTCTTATATTTGCATATCTTCAATGGTTGCTTTTTTGATGCATTAATTTTCTCCACCTTTTGCATCATTTCAGGTTCAACCAAACCTCCAATTGAACTGACCGGATATCCTCCACATATTGCACCCGCACTTTCCCATAATAGTGCTTTTGGTCAAATAATAGAAGCCTCGAATGTTTCTCCCTTTCATAACAACTGTGACACCTTTACGAACTTTCAAGACTGCACCTCGAGCAGAAAACCAATAACCTCGGGATTCAAGACGACTCAGTGAAATAAGATTTTTCTTCAATTCTGGAACATGTCAATCCTTCAGTGTTCTAGTAATGCCATTATACATCTTGATTTTGACTGTATCAACACCGCCTATAGAGAGTTTTTTGTCGTTTCCAAGTAACACTTTTCCACCATCAACTTCTTGATAAGTAGAAAATCAGTGTTTATTAGGAGACATATGGAAAGTACAAGCTGAATCAAGAATCCATGCATCTCCAGTGCGTTCTTCTGACACTGCTAGGACATCAACGATATCTGTGGAATTCACTTTTTCAGTGAATACATTTGACTCGTCACCTGAATCATCGGAGTCACTATCCTTTTATCTTTCTGCCTAGGACAATCTTTTCTTATGTGCGCAATTTCATTACATTTATAGCATCTAACCGTCTTCGATTTGAATTTCCACTTCCCTCCAGATCCCTTTTTTCCAGATCTATCTCCCGTGACCATGACCCTTGCCGGATCCTCATATTCATCACCATCAATTTTCTTCTTCAGCTCTTTCGAGTTTAAAGCTGACTTGACACCTTCAATCGTGATAGTGTCTCGGCTGAAAATTATGGTGTCGATAAAATTATCATACGAGGATGGCAATTTACACAGCAACATCATCGCCTGGTCCTCTTCTTGAATTTTTACATCAATATTTTTCAGATCCAAGATTATCTTATTAAATTCATGAAGATAATCTTTCACCGACGATCCTTTTTGCATACGGAGAGAATATAATCGTTGTTTTAAGGGCAAATAGTTGGTGAATGACTTGGTCATATAGAGTGATTCAAGCTTTTTCCATAAAGCTTCAGCGGTACTTTCTCTAGTGACTTCTCTTAGAATATTGTCAGAAAGACACAACAAAATTGAACTCTGTGCTTTCTCGACAATATCTTCAATTTCATCTTCGTCATATTTTTCTAACAAGACTTCTTCACCTTCAAGTGCCTTTGAAATTCTTTGTTGAACCAATAATGCCTTCATTTTAATTCGTCATAAATGAAAATCATTCTTGCCATCGAACTTCTCCACTTCATATCGCATTACTAATTGTCGGCCCGCAATGTCGATATTCAATTAAATTTTCCGAACTCCTTCCGTAACAAAAGAGCGAAAAATTGCACAGTAAGAATGTACTGATAGAAAATATATCAGTACCAATACCCGCTCTGATACCAATTTGTTAAGAATAACGCGCAATTATTTACCGCTCGACTCCCGTTACTCTCTCGGAATAATTTACTAGCAAGTGGAGAATAAAATTATGCAAGAAAATAAGAGCAATTGGACACAAGGATTTAACGTGATTCGGCCAAACTGCCTACCTCCACTGCAGACGATCAAAGAAATTTCCACTAAGAATAATACTGGAGATTTACAAAATCACTCAAGTATTTACACTCTCCCAATGACCCCAATACACCTCAAAAAAATTCACACAATAGACTACTAATACAATCTACTGATCTTAACTGTCTCAATCTCTCACATATACAAGCAAATAACAAATTCCTTATTTACTTGTACATTTCTCGAATGAATTACTAAAGAACTTATCATGGCTTTTATAGCCATACTTTCATGTATGAGTACATGACTCCAAATTCACAAATTGAGGCTCATTTAAGACACGTGGGCAAACCTATTAAATAATAGGTGCTTATGTTTTCTTGACTTACTTACGTTCTCATTTGGCCCACATGTAAAAATGCAACTTATCAAAAAACATTTCTACAACTCTTTAGGTCTTCTATTCTCATTATGAATTCAATTTCAAATTACTTCAGGGTAAATACTACTATTAAGTAATAACTTTGTTAATACTAATTGTTTTATAGTTCACTCATAGACTTTTAACCAAAAAAAAAAGTTCATTCGTAGCTTGAGATCTAGGGATTTTATGTTACATCCTGAATTTAACTGGTAAACTTTTATATTTAGTTGTCATGTATTGCGGTACTAGGATAACAATTGGGATATAGCACTTTGCAACCGGCTACTATAAATTAGGCCTAATGCATTCATAGCTATTTAAACTTATCCAAAAAAACCTACTGCCCTCCTGAACTTACAAAACGACCCCGTAGCTACCTCAACTTTCAAAAAGTGCACCGCATAACTCGCTTTGTACCACTAAACAACTCTCAACCCCTTGTGTGTGATACACACACGATGACATGGACGAAAATGTTGTCCATGTCAGTGCCATGTCATTATATACTATAAAAATTTGACAAATTAAAAATAAAAATAAAAACCCTAATTTCTACCATTTTTCTTCTCGTTCTCTTAAACTCTTCAATTCCAACTTAAAAATTGACGCTATTTTACCCCAATTCACAGTTTTGAGTGGGAAAAATGAGGTTTAGCCATGAGATTTTGAATTTCTTATTGAGAAAAGATGTGCGGAAGATACCCAAACGAAAGTACAATGACGCCCACGAAAGAGATACAATTTGGGTTCAATTTCGTTTTCGTTTGTTCTTTCTGAAGTACCCAATTGCAATTTAATGGCATTATGTTCGCCCATTGTTGCTTTGACATTCAATTTTGTTGTTGATATTGTATTATTTTCATGAATAAATGGGTAATTTGGCTTTCCTTTAATCTAGTTGTTATTTCCATTTTTTATTATTCAAATTTAGGGTTCTTAGTTGTTGATTTTGATTTAATTCAGATTCTTTGATTGATTTTGATCACGATCCAATTCGGGGATTTTTTAGAAATTTTCATGAATTTTCCAGAAAATCATGACTTTTCCTGAAAAATTCATGAAGTTTTCCGGAAATGTAGAAAAGAAATATGCAAAGGGAGGAGTCCAAAGTTGCTCAAATCACTTCAAAATTTCGATTCTCCACATTTACCAAATCAATTCTTGTGAAAAAGATCTTTTTTATATATATATATATAAAGATTTGTTGAAAGACAAAAACTAAGAAAAGTTACTGAAGAAAATCGGAGGAAGAAGAAATTAAAAAACAGTCAAACACTCGCTACTTTTTTCAATTCATGCCATGTCAATTGCCACGTAGGATGGAGGGAGTGGAATGGTGCAACTTTCAAAAGTTGAGGTAGTTATGGGGTTGTTTTGTAAGTTCAGGGGGTAGCAGATTTTTGGAGACAAGTTCAAGTAACTGTAGATGCATTAGGCCTATAAATTATAGTCAACAAATTAATTCAGTTCAATAAATAAAAAATAAAATATTATTTTATTAATAAAATTAAAGACAAGATAACCAATGTTATCAATACCATACCGTATTGGTCGGTTTGACCGGTTTTATCATGAATCGACTATGGCTATAATATGGTATATTTAAAAATCAGTTTTACTAAAAAACTAGAGAAAATTGGGTTGAATCAGAAAAACGGGCGGTTTTCTCAAAATATTTCTGACAACAAGTAAAAGTGTTATCAAAGATACAGAAAAGTGTTGTTATAAACTCAAAAGCGTTGCTAAAGACACAAAGTTGTTGCCAGATATTTAAAAAAGAGTTGCAATAACTACTGAAAACCCTAAATAATAGTATATATTTCTTTCCAAAACCCCTCTGGCAACAAGCAGAAGTATTGCAAAAGACCTAAAAAGTGTTGCAATAGTCACTGAAAATCATAAATAATATATATTCTTTAAAAAATAAAATACCAGTAAAACCATCAATAATATCAGTAATATTGGTTATACCGCATACCATTGACTTGGCCGGTATGAGGCCGTTACGGTATTGATAACATTGAAGATAACTGATAAATCATTTAGCCAAAACAATTTTTTTATTTATCCAAGTCAAAAAGAGTTCATCTTAATTTGGTAAATGAAAAATACTGAACAGACAACCTTTTACATATTAAAAATGGTTCCATCAACAAGGTCTCAAACTCTCTTAGTTACTATAATTCATATATAATGTGACTTTGTTTTTCTATAATTTTTGTTCTACAAGTATTGTCTACAGTTACTATCTTGGCAGAGTAAATGCCCCACTCTGCCACCCTTTGTATTTGCCCTTAGTGCAATTGTGTCTTATTAATATTAACATTTCTACAAAAACTATAGTTTCAAGATCAAGAGTGGAAGTCATAATTGTGACAGATACACAATCACTAAAAACATATCAATTTTCTTTAATTATACCAATAATTTGTTTTTACCAACAAGTTATAGCTCAGTTGGTAACATAGACCGAATTAATTAGAGGAGAACAAGGTTCGAATCTCATTATGTTGAGAGGAATGAAGAACCTTAACTATAACTAAGCTCCAAACAAAATTATCTTAATAAAAATACTTCTATGTATTAAAAAAAGTGAGTTGTTTTTATTGACCAACATTTAACAAAAGACCTTATACATCCGGACTCCCCTAAACTTATTCTTAATTACCATTTACCCCTAAACTTTTAAATTTTCCTTTCACCTCCTTAAACTTGTCTGATATGCCTCTCATCCCCTTTACATGTTTAAAGTGCCCCCGACCCCTGGATTACACAGTAACAGTCACATAACAGGGTATTTCACTCTCCTTTACATGTTTTTTTTTCGTCAAAACGAATAATAAAGTGACACGTGGCTTGTTGTATAAACAAAAATTTCAACATTTTCTCTTCTTCTTCTTCCCTATGGTAGTTTCAATTCTAACTTCAATCACAATCTCATCTTCAACTCTAATTTGTGATTACTTTCCATTCAAGCCAACTTTCATTTCTTCATCCTTAGCTCCAAAATCAGTTTCATCCTCATTGTTTTCTTCTAATTTTCATCTCTCAACCCTAAGTTCTATCATTTAAATTTCCCCTTTTCGAAGGTCTCAGTGTAGATAAAGACATTCTTCCAAATCCAGTCGCTGCTCCGATCTGAACGATGATGCATCATCACTGGGGTTACTTCGTTTTTAAATTGAATAGAATGGTTTGTGATTTGAAAGAGAGAGGCTTGAGTGGGATCAAATTGATCAAAACCCATTTGGATTTTAAAATAAGGAATTCAAACAGCTGAAAAACCGAAGAAGAAGACACGAATGTCGCCACTGCTTACTGGGGTTAATTTTTTTTAATTGAATTGAATGGGTTGTATTTTGAAAGAGGGAGCCTTGAGTGGGATCAAATTGCTCAGAACCCATTCCGATTCTTTTTTTGTTTTACTGTTTGATGTTCCCCTTGTTTGTTTATTTGGGTATTCCACTATGAGGGCTCTTCCAATCTTTCACACTTGATATGAACCTTATTTCTTCAAAAAACCAAGATTAGATTTGTTATTCAGCTTGGGTAATTTTCATATTATGGTTTGTTTTGAACTTTCAAAACTTTGGGTCTGTAAATTTTAATTTTTAGAGATAATTGGGAAGAAGAAGGGTTTGGCCGATGGAGACAAAATCTTTTCACTATTTGAGATAGAACTTTAAACTTGGAAATCTGAAATTGGAAAGGACGAAGAAATTGAGGATGAACAGACAACAGAGAAGTGAGAGAAGGGCAGAGGCACCATGATTGAAGCTTAAAGCTTGAAGACTCCAGTGGATAATTGAAAAAAAAACGGCAGAGGAGAAGTCGTTGAAAAGAAAAGGAGAAAAAAAAAAGGGGAGTTTGTTTCGTATCACGAAAAGAAAAGGAAATTAATAAAAAGAAAGGTAAGAAAAATTATTTAATTTTTTTTAATTAATTTATATATTTAATATGATAAAAAAAATTATTTTTAATTTTATTTATTACTTTTTTTAAAAAAATAAATAATAATATTTCTAATATTATTTAATAATATTATTTATTAATAAACAAATATTATTTAATAATATTATTTAATAATTAATATATAAATATTATATGTTAATATAATTTATTAATAAATAAATATTATTTCATAATAATAATATTATTAAATAAATATTATTTAATAATTATTATTATTATATACTCTTCTTATTGATATATAAATATTATTATTTAATAATAATAATATATATATTTTATAATAATATTATCAAGATATAAAAAATAATTAGTAATTATTTTTATATATTATAGCTTATATACAATAATAATATTATTTATTATTATTATTATATAATAATAATAATTTAATTATAAGATAATAGTATTAGATAAAGATAAAGAAAGGGAATGTTAATGTCCAGTGGAGTGGGGGGAATGGAAAGATCTTGAAAGGGGTAATTTCATATTCAAAATGGATAATGAATTTGATCTCCTTGTCCAAACAAACAACAATAAAGAGAATCAGATATTTTGATTCCCTTTCTCTTTCCTGAAACCTTAAATAAACGCCTTAAGTGTGTTTTTTAATTCAATTTTTTATATTAAAAACCCAACCCACTCTCCACTTTTTTTCCTCTCACTACCACATCAGCCTTTTATGATTATAGTGTGAATTTTATATAAGTTTTAGGGCTGAAAGGCATTTTAAATAAGTTTAGAGGTAAGAGGAATATTTGAAAGTTTACGGGACGAGAGGTGATTAGGGCTAAGTTTAGAGGGGTCTAGATCTGTTAGACCTTAACAAAATAATTATTGTAGCATTATTGAATTTTCATCTTCTTACCAGCTCAAGGTTGCGCTCAAGGTTGAATTTTCTGAGAATAAACTTTGCATGACCATAAATACATTGGTGGTCTAAACAAGAAGTCTTTAATACTAGTTTGCTTCATCTTTATTAGTTACAGATTTAGGTGCATAGGAAAGGATTCTCTAAATTAATTTTAAAGTAAAGTTAGAGAGAGATAGAGATAAAAGAAAAGAGAGAAGAATTTTGTTGTTGTGTAATCAATTTTAGCCATTCAAAATGTGATGAATGGTTGGATATAGCTCAACTTTACTCTAAAGTTGTTTTTCAACTTTAGATAATCCTAATCCTAGGTGTAGACTGTAGGAGGACTTGGAAAAATCTCCACGCCGCAGGACTTAGAAAAAATTTTACAAATCGCTTTACTAATGAGGCCATTTTTGTGCTATTTTAAAGTTATGTTACTTTCAACTTATAAGTTATTTAGTGTAGTTCAATATTTATAGGCATTGCATACTTATAAACTTGCGATAAAATAATTTTGATGCGCCTTGCAGAAGCATCATAGACACGACATATCCCCACACATAATGTGATATTGTCTACTTTGGGCCTAAACCCTCATGGTTTTGCTCTTGGGCTTTACCCCTAAAAGGCCTCATCCGTAAATTCTGTACAAACAGATATTTTTTCACTCTAATATGATGGACACGTCTTACAAAGAGAACCATCGGTTTCACAGATCACTGGTGAGCAACTGAACGAACCACCTTTGCTTGACATTTCGGGGATTCAATCCACATGGCTAACACATGGAGCATGGCTATGATACTACTTGATATGGCCAGCAGAAGCACCACTCCATATCTCTACGCCCATTATGATATTGTCTACTTTAGGCCTAAGCCCTCATGGTTTTGCCCTTGGGCTTTACCAAAAAGGTCTCATACCATTGGAGATATTGTCTACACTTAGAGGGTGTTTCTCAAAGTTTATAAGCAGATTATAAGTTAGTTTTAGCTTTTAAGCTCTTAATTTAAGTGTTTCTCAAATATTAAATTTTGGCTTTTAAGTGCTTTTTAAGCTAAAAGAAAAAAGCTCCAAATTGGAGCTTTTTAAAAAGCCAGTTTATAAGCCAAAAAAGCTGAAAAAGCTAAAAAGCAAAAGCTTTGAGAAACACCCCTTAGAAACCATTTAATCTCCTTTTTACTAACAAGTGTGGGACATTGTTCGCACCCTAACAATCCTCCCATTTATAGCGTTTTGATAATGTTTGTTAACGTTGGCTTGTTTGATATTGTTCGCACCCTAACATTTTAATACAAAAATTAGAAGAGAAAAAAAAACGGGGGTGCCAAGCTGGCTGGGATGTCCGTCCATTAGAGTTTTCTGAGCTCTAATTTCAATATAAAAAAGTAAAAGTACATTTCAATTCAGTATTTGTTGAACCAAGCATAAGTTTGGACTGACTCAGTGGATGACTCAGTTGTGCTTAAGTTTATATCATAACAATTAAGTTAAGAATGGGATAATTAAATCAATAATGATGTTAAAATAAATAGTCTATGGTTGTAAGGGAGTTAGTAAATTCGAGGGTAGAATTTCAACTCCCTGTTAACCTAGCTATTTAGTTTAACTCTGAGTATTTTTTGGGCTGAGTATCTACTTAGTCGTTGACTTAGTAATATTCACCAAGCGCTTGATATTTAGATTTTATTTCAGCTGAGTTACTTTATGTCTGTCAACGCTGCTGACCTTATCTTTTAAGGTAAAAAAGTAACTTTGCTTTTAGTGTTGCTTTTTGCAGGAACATTAATAAGACAAAGACAAAAAGAATTAATGCCTTGACAAGACACAGTTATGTGAAGAAAATGACAAAGTCTTCCAATGCAAAGCTGCAACAAGTCAATTACCACTTTGGGTAATTCTGCAGATCTACCAACTTTGTATCGCGCAATCTGCAACATGTCAGAATGCCAGAGGGAATGGGATGAAGACACGTGGCAAGTCAGCGCGAGTTTTCTCTAATGGAAGACTAGTATCAAACGATAAAGAATTCAAATTAGAGCTCAAATTTCAATCTAACGGATTGAAATGTATTTCACAATGGTGCAATTCTATCTCTTAACGGATTGATTTGAAGAAGCAATGGGTGAATTACTGAGCTGTCAACTTCAGAAGATGCCAAGTTAAGTTCAACGGCTACTTTCTTAATCTATCTATAAAAGGAGCAAGAAGGCAAGCGTTAGAACTTGGTGATTACACCTGAATTTCTCAAGAAGCTAAACTCTGTCAAAATACAAGCTTTAAAGGAATTCAAGCAAGAAAGCACAACCCAGCTAGAATTTGCTTTAGAGCAAGAGAGAATAGATTAGATCAATCAATTATAATATTAGATCATTTATACTAGATCAGCGTTTCTATAAGTTGAGTCCAGCTCTTGTTTAAACTCTTTGTGAGCTGCTGATAGAAGAAGGTATTCTAGTCAGCGGGTGAGTGATTGCAGTTTTATTGGGTACTTACTGTAATTGAGGAATTTATGAAAGGCTTATCCGCCTAGGGTAAAGGAGTTAAGATTAGTGGATTAAAGCCGAGAAACTCTCTCGGGTCGGGACTAGATGTAAGCACAGGTTGCCGAACCAGTATAAAATCTCTGTGTTCTTTACTTATTCGCATTTTCAAGTTATTTCTCTTAGCTAGCTGACCTCACTCAGTGGAGTAGTTTATTATCGTGAAAAAGTTTTACAAGTTCTTGAGTGATTCATTCACCCCCCCTTGACTCAGTGAGTGTACGCACAGGGACAAACAAGTGGTATCAAAGCGGTTCTTATTTCACAGATTTCACAATCTTTGAGATAAAGACCATGGCGTACAAAGGGGAATCCAGTGGAAGGGCTCAAGCTTACATTCTGCCTGAAGGCATGTCAGTCACCAGGCCTCCTATATTATATAGAGAGCATTATACTCACAGGAAGAGCAAGATGAAGAATTTCATCCAGTCTCAAACTATGCATGCTTGGATGGCTATTGTTGAAGGCCTATATGTTCCCACCTTCGTAAAGAATGGAGTAAAGGTTGATGAGTACTCTGATGAACGGGACAGTTAGGACTTGATCAGATTGAAAGAAAATGCAGCTGCTATTAACTATCTTCATTGTGATCTTGATGCTACTGAGTTCAATCTCGTTTCAGGATGTGAGAAAGCCAAAGAGATATGGAAGAAGTTAGAAGTAACTTGTGAAGGTACTGACAAGGTAAACGAGTCCAAGATCAATATCCTTATGAGGGATTATGATTGGTTTCACATGAAGCCCAAAGAGGATATTTCAAACATGAACACCGAGTTCATGAATATATTCAATGAGTTGAAAAGACTTGGCAAGACCTTCACAAAAGAAGAGACTATCAAGAAGATCCTTAAAAGTTTGACTCAAGATTGGGAAGCTAAGAAGAGTGCTATTGAAAAGGCTCATGACTTGAAGACCTATAAGTTTGATGACTGATTGGAACTCTGCTAACTCATGAGATGTCTCTGAAGCAATTTGAAGATGAGTCCAAGAAGCATAGGTCTAAAGAGAAAGAAAGCTCTAGCAGAGCTGTTGTTCTAAGACCTGATGATGATTAAGAAGAAGATTCATTTGAGAATGGATATCTAGAGGATAGAAAAGAAGAGATAGCTCTAATGACCATGAATTTCAGGAGATATCTAGGTAAAGATAAGAACTTTAAAAAGTTTAGAAAGACAGGAAAGTATAAGAAGGGAGAGTTGATAGACCATAAAATAAAATCAATAAGGAGCATAACAAAGACATCAAATGCTTTGAATGTGGTAAGAAGGGGCATATTCAGTCGAGCTGTCCTAAGGCTAAGATGGACAAGTTCAAGAAGAAGAAGAGTAAGAATGCCCTTTCTACTACCTAGAGTGACTTTGAACAAGAGTCATCATCCTCAGATGAAGAGGCACAAGATTCTGCCATTGTGTGTCTAATGGCTAAGGATGATCTAGTTCACTCAAAGTCAGCTGACCAAACAACTACTTCCGCTGCCATACAATCAGCTGATCAAAGCAAAGACAAAGAAAATCACTCTAAGGTAAATTCTGAAGCCCCTTTGTCTTCTGATGAGCTTGCCATAGTACTTAATGATGTTATTAATGTGACTAAGAAGTCAACCAAATACATCAAAGTACTTTAGAGGAGGTGTGATGATCTAGAGGATGTTAATTCCTCTACCGCACTTGATATCCTATACATAATGGAAAAAGCTGAGTACCAAAATGGATATAATAGCAAACTCACTAAGAGATTGGATGAGCTAGCTGCTGAATTAATAGCTTTAAAAAAGGTGTGGGTCCCTCCTCAACCTAGCAGGAATACTCAAAGTAACAGCACTTATCACTCTGAGAAGGGTTCTCAAAAGAGTAAAGTGAGCAGGCCTATTCCTAAGGCCACTTGTAATTTTTGTGGTAAACCAGGACATGCTATAA
This sequence comes from Euphorbia pulcherrima, assembly GCA_947683365.1. NCBI lineage: Eukaryota > Viridiplantae > Streptophyta > Magnoliopsida > Malpighiales > Euphorbiaceae > Euphorbia > Euphorbia pulcherrima. The sequence goes on from CANTUS010000016.1 coordinate 17,073,989, forward strand.
TTATGTATAGGCGCAAAAATGGTTACTATAATGAGTATGACTGGTCAAGGATGACCACCACTAACAAGGGAGGACCCAGCTAGAAAAAGGCATGGGTACCTAAGAAAACTTAACTGTTTTGCAGGTGAGCCTGAGATCCACTGATGACAGAAGAATGTGGTATTTGGATAGTGGATGTTTGAGGCATATGACAAGTGATGAAAAGGAATTCATCTAATTGGAGTGAAGAAGCAATGGAAGTGTCAATTTTGGAGACAACAAAAGGGAAAGATTGTTGGCAATGGCACTGTAGGAGTGAAGCCTTCAATTGATAATGTGTCTCTAGTGAAGGGCCTAAAGTTCAACTTGCTAAGCGTTGCTCAGCTGTGTGAAAAGGGAGGAAAGTAATATTTGACTCAGCGGGTTGCTCAGTCATTGATGGTAGCTCTGACCAAACTATTCTTTATGCTCCTAGAATTAATCATGTTTATATGTTTGATTTATCCCCCGGCTCCAATGATATATGCTTACTTTCTAAGGAGGAAAACTCATGGCTATCGCACAGACGGTTAGGACATATCAATATGACCAATCTATCCAAATTAGCTAGAAATGAATTTGTTGAGGGACTACCCAATCTAGCCTTTGAAAAAGATAGAATCTGCTCAACATGACAACTTGGGAAATAATTTAGGAAGACCTTTAAATCATTAGCTGATATATCTTCTTCTCGTCCCCTTGATCTTCTACATATTGTGCCAATAAGTCTAGGTGGAATGAAATACACCCTTGTGGTTATAGATAATCGGACCAGGTTCACTTGGATTATCTTGCTAGCAAGCAAAGATGAAACATTTGAATCATTCTCTAGGTTGGCTACCTGGATCATGAATGAAAAAGACCTTAAAATTAATAGAATCCGCAGTGACCATGGAAGAGAATTCAAAAACAGGTAGTTTAAGGAATTCTGTTCTAAGCATGGTACTAACCACAATTTTTCTGCCCCTCATACACCTCAACAGAATGGGATTGTTGAGAGAAAAAATTGCACTATTACGGAGATTGGTCGTTCTATGCTGAGTGATAACAATCTACCAAATTATATTTGGGGAGAGGTTGTTAACACAATGTTGGTCATCTCAAGGCCTTTGGTTATAAATGCTTCATATTAAACACTAAAGACCAATTGGCTAAATTTGACCCTAAGGCTGATGAAGGAATCTTTCTGGGTTACTCAACACACAGTAGGGCATACATAGTGTATATCTAGAGGACTGGCATCTTAGAGGAGTCCATGCATGTAGATTTTAATGAAACTAACAATACAGGTAAAGGACCCAGTGATGATGAAAAAGAAAAGGAACAAGTCAGCGGATCATTCAGTCGGCCCATTATTATTCCTGATCTAGTACCAGAAAAAGAAGGTGAAGAAGTTGACTTGGACCAATCAATCAACTTTGGTGATGATGTGGATGCTCAACCAATGACAGTAGTTCAACAAGCTGATCCTAATCTACCAAGAGAAGTCAGAGCAAGGAAAGATCACCTAGTTGACAAGATTCTTAATAGTGTGCAAAATTCAGTGCTGACTAAAAGTCAGCTGAATAGAATGATGAGCCATTCAACATTTGTCTCTATGATTGAACCAAAGAAGTTTGAAGATGCTGAGTTTGATGATAACTGGATGATTGCAATGCAAGAAGAGCTAGACCAATTCAGAAGAAATAAAGTTTAGGATTTGGTAGAGAAACCCCAAGGAAAGTCAATCATAGGCACCAAATGGGTTTTCGAGAACAAGCTAGATGAAGCTGGTAATGTTGTCAGAAACAAATCCAGACTGGTTGCTCAAGGCTACAATCAACAAGAAAGCATTGATTATGGAGAAACATTTGCTCCAGTAGCAAGACTTGAAGCCATAAGAATCCTTTGTGTTTTTGCATCCATATGAACTTCAAACTATTTCAAATGGGTGTTAAGAGTGCATTTCTTAATGGTTATATTCAAGAGGAAGTCTATGTCAGACAGCCCCCAGGCTTTGAAGATCCAAAGTTTCCAAATCATGTCTTCAACCTGAAGAAAGGTCAGTATGGATTGAAACAAGCTCCAAGAGCTTGGTATGAGAGACTGACTAACTTTTTAATCAGTAAAGGTTATGTCAGAGGAAAAGCAGATACTACTCTATTTATCAAGAAGAAGCATCAAGATGTGTTGCTAGTCCAAATATATGTTGATGATATCATATTTAGAGCAATTGATGAAAAGCTATGCAAAGAGTTCAGTCAGCAGATGAAGAAGGAATTTGAAATGTCAATGAATGGAGAGCTTAATTTCTTTCATGGTTTACAAATCAAGCAAGGCAAAGATGGAATCTTCATCAGCCAAGCTAAGTATGCCAAGGAAGTACTCAAGAAGTTTGACATGGATAAAGCCAAGCCAATGTCAACAACCAAGGCCACTGATATAATTATGAGTAAAGATGAGGAAGGTAAACCTGTAGAGAGTAAGCTCTATAGAGGTATTATTGGTTCTCTACTTTACTTAACTGTTAGTAGGCCTGACATTCAATATGCTGTATGTTATTGTGCAAGATATCAAGCTGGCCCCAGAGAATCTCACTTAGCTACTGCTAAGAGAATTCTCAAATATTTGCTAGGCTCTATTGATGCAGGTTTATGGTGTTCAAGTAATGCAGATTTCACTCTGAGAGGATATACAGATGCTGACTATGGAAGAGATAAACTTGAAAGGAGAAGCACCATAGGAGGTTATCATTTCCTTGGTGATTGTCTAGTTATATGGTACAGTAAGAAGCAGACTTCTATAGCTCTGAGTACAGCTGAGGCTAAGTACATGGCTGCAGGAAGTTGTGTAGCACAACTGCTATAGATCAAGCAGTAACTGGAGGATTATGGTATAAAGTCTAAGTGCCTTGAAGTCATGTGTGATAATAAGAGTGCAATTGACCTATCCAAGAATCCAGTTCAACATGGCAGATGAAACATGTCAATATTAGACATCACTTCATAAGGGATCATGTGCTAAAAGGAGAAATCAAGCTCACCTACATTCCTTCTGAAGAACAACAAGCTGACATATTCATAAATCCTATTGGAAAGGATCAATTCAACATGCTCAGACAGCTGATCGGAATGTCTAATCTAATTTAAGGAAATTCATTCCACTCTGACCTATTCTGGAGCTGACCAAACTAGGGCATACTCTGAGCTTCAGTGAATTAGGTTAAGTATTTATTTTGCCGCTTGAATTTTGGACACGTCATTAATTATCACCGGTTATCCTTTAAATTTAAAATTGATAGAAACAGTATGAAATAATCCATATTCAGTGCAGTTATCCCATGTTTGATAAGGACATCTCAAAGCTATCTCAATAAAGGACGGCTCAACCTGGCTATGAAAGGATGACTCGACCAACTAAGTCATAATCGGCTCAAGGAAACCCACCTTATAGGCAAGTTGAGCATGAAGAGGCCTCAAACATTGAAGCCAAAGATAACACAGTAAGAAGGATCCGTTTAAAGGAAGGATCGGATGCTTATTCGTTGAGACCTTTGAGGCCTCCTGGATCATTGAGTATGGCTGGAATATTGAGGCCGCCTGAAACATTAGGCCCTTTTGGAGCAGTGAGACCTTTGAGGATGTTTTAAACATTAAGTTCGCTTGGAGCAATGAGAACTTTGAGGATGTCTGGAGCATTAAGGCCGACTAAAATAATAAGTCTGCCTGGGGCACTTGGGACGGCTAGAGACACCAAACCGATTGAAGAATTAAGGACGACTAGAGACAACCATCCACCTGGAGAATTAATCTCAGTCAAAGCATCTAGCTTAGCTTGCGAGGCATCACAAGGCCGCCTGGAAGGGGGGACGGCTGGATCATTAAATGTCATCCTTAGTGAGCACAAGAAAGCCTCCAGCGCTGAGTGTGAAGATATACTGAGTCAAGGCCGCCTCAAGCAATATGGACAGCTCGATTGACGTCAGTCTTCCCATTTAAATTTCTGAAAGTAGCAGAGATAAGGGAGCAAGTGGATGATGTGATTGGATGATCTAAGTGGAGAAGAAATCATAATTGTCCTTTTTTCAGATGTCCAATCCTTATTTATCTTGTATTATTTTATTAATCCACTTGTATTATTTTATTTTGTAATTATAAATGGCTATAAAAGCCATGCTATTGTAAGCAGATGCAATATGATTCAACAATTCAAAATATATCATTGAGATTTCTCTCATCTATTGGGTTCATAACCTTCAAGTTTCAACTTGAAAATCCCAGGAAAACTGTGTTTTCTAACAAGTTTCAGCTTGTGAATTCTTCTTTGTTGGTTTAAGGTTAAAACCTTCACCCAAACCTTCTAAAATCCTTATCATTTGGTATTAGAGCCCAAAGTTTTCCTTTAGAACACCCACTTGAAACCATGGTGCAAATAAAAGCTATTCAAGAAAGAGTCGATGGATTAGAGAAGCAGATGGAAGAATTTTAGCAAGAGTTTAAAACGAAAACTCAAAATTTAAGGGACGGTATTGTGGGTGGTTTTACTGACCTTCACCTAGAACTCATTGGTGTTATTCATCCATGTCAAGAAAATCCTCAAGGAGGAGGAGGAGGCATCCAGAATCAAATACCCCCAGTAGAGCCACAGAACAACCATGTTCAAAGGGTTGAAGATGAGCCTATCCTACCATCTCCACCACCACTTCATCAAAGAATCCCAGAACACTAACTTGGTGTAAGGATGAGACACTTAAGGCCTAAAGATAATTTATTGGTTGATGATGATGAAAGTAGTGATGAGGATTATTTTGATTATATGATAAGAAATCCACCAAAACGTTTGAGGAGGGAGATGGACGCCTCAATTTATGGTGGGGATAACTATGGAGATGGAGTGAGACGGAGGCCTCGAGGAGGTAGATTTAAGGAGGAGCCGCATGGAAGAAGATTTGAGGAGGATGACTCTTTTAAAATCAAGGTTGACTTGCCCTCATATAGTGGGGACCTTGATATTGAAGGATTCTTGGATTGGCTCACTGAAGTAGAGAGATTCTTTGATTATGATAGTGTGCCCGATTATAATTAGGTGAAGCTAGTGGCCTACCAGCTGAAAGGAGGAGCATCCTTCTGGTGGGAATAATGTAATGAGCAAAGGAGGAGGAGCAGAAGGGAACCTATAAGATCCTGGCCAAGGATGAAGGCGATGTTGTAAGGAAGGTTTCTATCGCATGATTATGAGCAATACATTTATCAGGTGTACAATAGATGTTCTTAATAAGGCAGAAGTGTGCATGAGTATACGGCTGAGTTTTTTAGACTCTCAACTCGAACAGGCTTATCTGAGACGGAGGTATAAAGAGCAACCCATTATCTTGATGGGTTGCGACATAACATAAGGGAGAAGATTGGAGTGCAGATGATATTGAGTGTTTAGGATGCCTGAAATTTGGCACTCAAGGCAAAGATGGATTTGAGCTGTCCTCGCAACACTTGCCGACGAACAGCTGGAATATATCCTAATTCCTTCTAGAGCTCTCAAAGGCCGCTTGAGCAAGGGATTATGTAACAGGTGGGAGTGGAAGTAAGCAAGCTTGGGGAAAGGCACCTATTATGGAGTCTAAGAGGAATGCTGCCTCAAGCTTAAATCCGCCTAAACCTAGCAATCTTTATACCAAGTCGGCTCCCTTCAGATGTTTTTGATGCAATAAGCCCGACCATCATTCTAATGAGTGCCTTAAAAGGAAGACGGTTAACATGGCGGAGAGGTATGATGGCGAGGAGGAAGACTGTGAAGAGAATGTTGGGGAAGTATATTGTGAGCTACTTGAAGAAGGAGTTAAGAGTGATGTGCAAAATGTCTATGTCATCAGGAGTTTGTTGATATCCAACAGGCTCGATCAAGGACAACGCAACTAATTATTCAGGACTATCTATCTTGTGAAAGGAGAGAACTGTAGCTTGATCATTGATGGAGGTAGCTAAGAGAACATAATCAGTCAGCAAGTGGTGAGGAAGTTTAGCTTGATTCCTGAAGCTCACCCAAAACCTTATGTTATTGGCTAGATAAAGAGTGTTAGAGAGTTGAAGGTAACTCAAAGATGTTGAGTCCCAATCACAATAGAGAGTATGTTGATGAAGTTAACTATGATGTTGTTGAGATAGATGAATGTCATATTTTGTTGGGGAGGCCTTGGCAGTTTGACAATGATGCCACACACTCTAGAAGGAAGAATACTTATTCTTTCACTGGGGATAAGATGAAATATGTGCTGACTCCACTGAAGGATGACTGCCTAGACGGCTCAAAAAGCACCATTGCTATATGTAGCACCAAAAATGCATTCCTGAGGGAGTGTGAAGAAAGTTAGAAGGTCTCTCTGGTTGTTGCAAATGCCTTAAAGAATCCGGCTAGAGAAACTAATGATGTCCCGACTGAGCTGAAAGAGTTGATTGGGGAGTTTGGGCATGTCTTTTCTAAGGAACTACCGACTGGACAACCACTTTTGAGGGACATCCAACACCATATTGATTTGGTGTCGGGTGCTATCCTACCCAACTTGCCACACTATAGGATGAGTCCTAAGAAAGATGAGATTTTGACATAGCAGGTTGAAGTGTTGTTGAAGAAGAAACAGATCGAGGAGGTATTTGAACTTTTGAGGAGGTGCCAGTTGTATGGTCGGAAGTGCTAGTATAAGTTGAGCAGTGTAGCCTTCCTCGCGTATATTATAAGCAGAGATGGGATCCAGATGGACAGATTGAAATCCATGGCCATAAGAGAGTGGCTGACTCCTTGTAATATTCAGAAGGTGATGAGTTTTCATGAAGTAGCAACCTTCTACGGGAGGTTCATTCTCAACACTAGTGCGATCATTGCCCTACTGACCGAGTTGTTAAAGAAGGGGAGATGTTTTCATTGGGCTCTTGAGCAAGGAGCAAATTTTGCCTTAGACCCTACTAATGCATGGACAGTTGGATGGCTCAACCTACCTATTGAGCGGACTGCTCAAGAAATTCTAGAGGTACATATCGATGTTAAGGCTAGAATTGAGGGGGATAATGTCTAGGTAAAAGAAGAAGGGGATGAGCGCTACCTGAAGGGAGAATTCGAGGAGGGAGATTCAGTCCCTGTTTACTTTAGCATAGAGAGACTTGCCAATACTACCAACTGCAAGCTAAACTTGATCATCAAGAGAATAAGTCCAAATGCATACACTCGTGAGTTGCCTTTGTGGTTAGGCAAAATATCCCTTTCATCTAACATCAGAGACTTATCTCAATACAAAGAAGATGTGCTTCTACCATACCCTTATACGCCTGTAGTCTCCAACTCTTCTAAAGAAGGGGAGAATGATGAGGACATCTCAAAGTTGTCTCAACAAAGGACGGCTTACTCGACACACTAAGTCACAACCGACTCAAGGAAACCCACCTTATAGGTAAGTTGATTATGAAGAGGCCTCAAACATTAAAGCCAAAGATAACACAGTAAGAAGGATCCTTCTGAAGGAAGGATCAGATGATTATTCATTGAGACCTTCGAGGCCTCCTAGATAATTGAGTTTGGCTGAAATACTAAGGCCGGCTGGAATATTGAGGCCGCTTGAAACATTAGGTCCTCCTGGAGCAGTGAGACTTTGAGGACGTCTTAAACATTAAGTCTGCCTTGAGCAATGAGAACTCTGAGGACGCCTGGAGTATTGAGGTTGACTAGAAAAATAAGTCTGACTGGGGCATTTGGGAAGGCTAGAGACACCAAACCGGCTGGAGAATTAAGGATGGCTAGAGACAACCATCTAGCTGGAGAATTAGTCTCTGTCAAAGCATCTAGCTTAGCTTATGAGTCATCACAAGGCCGCCTGGACGGAGGGACGACTGGATCACTAAATGTCATCCTTACTGAGCACAAAAAGCCTCCAGCACTGAGTGTGAAGTCATACCGAGTTAAGGCCGCCTCGAGCATCATGAACGGATCGATTGACGTCAGTCTTCCCATTTTGAATTTATGAAAGTAACAGAGATAAGGGAGAAAGTGGATGACGTAATTGGATGATCCAAGTGGAGAAGAAATCATAACTTTCTTTTTTGTCAGATGTCCAATCCTTATTTATATTGTATTATTTTATTAATTTACTTGTATTATTTTATTTTGCAAAGGGTTTACACCCTCTTTTATAAATGGCTATAAAAGCCATGCTATTGTAAGCAGATGCAACATGATTCAACCATTCAAAATATATCATTGAGATTTCTCTCATTTATTGGGTTCATAACCTTCAAGTTTCAGCTTGAAAATCCCAAGAAAACTCAGTTTTCTAACAAGTTTCAGGTTATGAATTCTTATTTGTGGATTTAAGGTTAAAACCTTCTCCTAAGCCTTCTAAAATCCTTATCAGTGTTCCTCGCGCTCTTTTAATGGATATAGCATACTCAGCAAGGAGAAGGAAAACAACACAGCTCTTCTGAATGCTGTAGTTGATGGCCTAAATGCTCTGATCACAGTAGTAACCAGGCATCATGGTTTATCTACAGAGCTAAAGTCTGTGAAGGAGGAGATGCTGAAAGGAGTCAAGGACTTAGAGGTAGCTGTACTTAATGCCTTAAAGAGGCTTAATATTTCAGATCCTCTAAGCAGTGACATAGTCATGGTAGATGCTGAAATGGAGCTACTCTTCATCAGAAACTTGGTCATATCAGAGACCAAATCAAACAAGTTCAAGCAAATGTCATTAACGATGGAGAAGCTATTGATAAGATTCATGAGGAAGTCACTACTCATATAAGGAGCACTCCCATGCTGAAGAGGATTCTAAGGGAAAATAATCAAGTCAAGGCTCTAGACAGTCTCACCCGGATTTTGAAAGAAGGTTTAAGCGCTCAATATCAAGTCAATCTCTCTCAATCCCGCGCTTTGGTAGGCTTATTCACCTTTCTCAGAGACAAGATGCCATATCTCAAGAAATTTATGAGCTGCTTGTACAAAAATTTTCAACAAATGTATGTGGTCAGCTACAAACATTTGAGGAGTCTCTGAACTCGTTTGATCATCGAGCCCAAGCCATTTTGGTTGCAATGAGAGAGGAGAGGATTGCTGAATTTTCATACAACCTGTCTAAGGATATGGAGCGCTTACAACGAGAATATCATGAGAACAGAAAAAGGAAAGGCAAGGAGATTGCTTTGCTTTGCCAAAGGAAAAGAAGACCAGATGGGATCAACAAGCTTATGAAGAAAGGAGAGCAAATTTGGGAGCTCTGCCTATGCCAAAGGACTAGAATAGAATTTATGTAATCGTTAGTGCTCAATGTAAAACTTAGTATAGACTAACTCACTGTTATCTGTACTTAAGTTATTATTTAATTAAAGATTACATCTTCTAGCATTACTCATCTTAGATTGTCTTTTTTTAATTATCATTTTAGAATATTAATTCATTCTTCACCGTTTTTTCTATAATTTATCCATATATTAATTAGAAGAGAGCCTCTGAACTGATAAAATTATAAGTGAGTAATTAATAAGAAAAAAAATTTTAGTATGCAGATGTAAAGAATAAATAAGTCATTTTGACATTGCAATAAATGTTTTATGAATATTAGTAAAAATCCTAAAAAGAAAGATAAAAAAGATGAATAGAGTACTTATTTTTATATCTTTAAATTTATGTTTAAAATTCATGTTTTTGTTTGTCCCTTGTCTTGTTACCTTTTGATTAGAGTTTTTGTCTTTTGATGTCATTCTATATTGTGGTTTTTTGTTTTTCTTTGGCTTAGTCCGTATGTTAATTTCTGATATACTTCTATTGTTAGTATGTGGGATGAAAATAGCATGCTTTATATATAAAAATCTCTAATAACATATTATCTTTAATTTAAACTATTATTTAAATTTAATTGAAAAGTTAGCCATAATTAATTAATAATATCACACTTTTTTATAATTAATCATTTTTTTAAGAGATTAAATTTAAACCTAAGAGCACACCTCTTTATATTGAGAGATATATCAATTACACTACACCTAATTAATATACCATGCTTCTTTTAAGTATATACTATATGTTCAGTGCAATATAGATAGAGAATTAGAAACAACGATGGATTTTCTTTTTCGAACTTTATATTATAATACTCGATAAAAATATAAGGCTCTAGTTCAATCACTAATAAACTATTAAAATTTCTGATAGGTTGTATTTTCAACATGTGTTTGTGCATATTTCCATATCATTAAGACTATGTTTTTAGTCTTTATGGCCGCTATTACTTTATTTTCTATCTTTTCAGGCTTTTATGGGAATTCGGAGAAAAGATGCATCTCTAGGCAGAAAATGAGCAATTTAGGAGACTCCCGATGGACGCATCGAGACTAGTCTGGTCCCGGCAACCTGGAAGCCTTCTAAGACATAAGAAGAAATGAAAAAAGGAAGTCTCTTTGAGAAATTGTCACTCATCGAGATCATGGCGTGTTCACCACAACTGACGAGGTCCCCGATGATATATCAACATGCTGAAGCAAACAGTGGGAATGATAGCTGGTCCCGGTGATTCCACAGCATTCTTGAATGATCAAGACGACATTAATACAGAACCATAAAATGTCTGGAACTGGAGATCACTTATTTCGGGCAAGTCCTATTCAGGAAGAGTCTGATTCAAGGAGGTTCGATCCCTTTCCTTATTCCATCAAGGCAGGGATTTTTACTACCATTCGAGGACCATGACTAAAAGGAAATAAATCCAAGGATATAAATGCCAGAAGTCCTATTCAGTCACAAAAGAGGAAGCTTGAGAGAGGCATTCACTATAAATACCGAGGCCAGCACATCATTTGGGATCATCTATCATTTGAGAATTCAACATTTATCATTTATAATTCAGTCCTTCTAGCTTAGTTTTTAGTTTTTGTGTTCTTAGTTTTAAATACTTTTGAAATACAGTTTTGATTTCGGATTCTCTTAAGTTTAATTACAAGTTCATTTCAGTTTTATTGCTTTATTTCAATTTCAAGTCTTTATATTTCAAGTATGATTTACTTTCAGTCTCTTTACATTTTCGCACATTTAAATTCAGTCATGTCTAGCTAATTTACTCATGGCTTGACCAAACAATGGTCAAGGCTATGTTTAAATGGTGTGAGGACCGCAATTGAATACAGAAATACACAGGGCGACCTATTTACCAATCTCGACACTTAAAGGGTTTTATGGTAAGAGTATTACTTAGTCTCATTGTTGGATTGATCACCCACCTGGTAAGTCTTTGTGATTATTGTCAATCTTGATTCTTGCATCCGTAATTGTGCCTGAAAAGGGATACAGTGATAACAGTCTCCATCAAGACTGGAGAAAGTAATCTTACGCCTGTTGGGAGTGCTTCACTACCCGTCAGTAAGGATTTAGGCTTTTCTATTATTTATTATTATTCATTAGCGAGCTCTCTGGCGCGAAGTAGAGAGACATAGTGAGTAAGAAGGAGGTCATGGCGAGAAGTTCGATCTCTGCATACTGTAAGGAAAGGTTGCTGGTATTGTACGGCGCATGAATACCAGTATAACTAAATCTCGGTCTTGGTGTTATTAATTCCTTGTCCCATGATCACCATGATATTCAGTATTGTTCCGATTTAGTTGAGTCATTGCTTTTCATTGTTTTATTACCTGCTTTATTTAGTTTCAATCTACAAATCCCCATCAAGAGTACTTTCAGTTCACACTGTGTGTTGTCTTCTTAAAATAACATTGTCAAATACCATTCCTTATGGATTCGACTCCCGCTCACTGCTAACTACAAGTTTGTTTTGCACAGGGATTTATTTTTGGTGGCCTCGATACCCATCAAATTTTGGCGGTCTCGACACCCATCAAATTTTGGCGTCGTTGCCCGGTAACGGTTCTTTTTGACTGATTATTCAACATGGATGACCAGTGCTACTGCTAAGTAAGTCCGAGAGCGTAGAGATTTAAAACATCAAGCAGAGACTTCAAACCGACCCAATGATAATCAAATCACTATAGAAGGACTATCTGACTATTCGACTTACTCAAAATTAAAACCTGAAACAACCATCATGACCATGTCTAACGAAGAGTAATCAATCCGAGACCTCTCACGGGTCCCGGTAAACCAACAACCTTTCTGCATCACTTATCCAGATGAAACTGGAGATAACAATTTCGAGATGAGATCTGGCTTTGTCCATAGCTTACCCAAATTCTTTAGAAGAGCCACTGATGACCCTTACAAACACTTGCGGAAATTCCACTTGATGGTGTGTTCTATGAAGCCACCCAGGGTCAATCTAAACCTTGCAAAATTAAAGTCCTTTGCTTTCTCTCTAGAGGACTCAGCCAATGACTGGTTTTTTCACTTAAAACCAGGATCGATAACGTAATAGGAATAGATGTCGAGAGTCTTTCTTGACAAATACTTTCCAGCATCAAGAGTTACCACTTTGAAAAGATAGATCTGTTCAGCTACGATGAAAGATACAAAGGGTCTATATGAGTATTATGAAAGATTCTAACACCTATTGGCAGCCTGCCCACCTCATAGATTCACTGATCAAGCCTTAGTCCAGAAGTTCTACGAAGGACTCCCATTCTCTATGCGTTCCATGTTAGACGCTGCTAGTAAGGGTGCTCTTATCAACAAGACCCCAACTCAAGCTTGGGAAATCATCAAGACTATGGCAGAAACTGCTCAATAATTTGGTGGTCGTGAGGGAAAATTTGCATCGAGACCTGTTAATAAGGTTAACTCTTATGATCTCAATGACAAAATAGAAAGACTAGCTGAACTTGTGCATAAGATAGCTGTCCAGATCGAGGTCACGAAGGAGTGCAAACTATGAAAAAAGACTACTCATACTACTGATGAATGTCCTCGTGTAGGAGACCCTGATTTTAAGCAAGTCCATGCTATGGGGAACTATGGCAACTATAGCAATTATAGTAATTATGGGAACGACGGTAACTATAGTAACTATATTAATCAAGGGAATTAGAAGCCATACATCTTGCCACCACAGAGGAATCAATTAGGATGGCGAGATCGTCTAACACTCGCTTGGGGAGATAACTACCGCCAATAACCACAGGGACCACAGAATCAACTCATAGTGGAAAATCATCAGAATGAGCTCTACCACCTTTCAAAAAGATCGCTCCTTCCATTATTCAACCACCGAAGCTTGAACTTAAAAATCTCCTGAGTCACCTCAATATGCCTTCTTAGGAGATAACAACACACTCTCGGTGATCATTTCTAGCAAGTTGAGTCCTGATGAAGGAAAGCAACTGGTCTCATTACTCCGGCAATATGAGGAGGCAATTGGGTGGACTATAGCCGATATCAAGGGGATTAGTCCTACCACTTACATGCACAAGATCAAGCTGGAGGAGAACGCCAAGACCTATCGCTAACCACAAAGAAGACTCAACCTTCTCATGATGGAAGTTGTGAAGAAGGAGGTGATCAAGCTCATGGAGGCTAACCTCATTTACCCCATTTCCAACAGTGAATGGGTTAGCCCTGTACAAGTTATTCCTAAGAAGATAGGGATCACGATGATAATAAATAAAGTAGGAGAAGCAGTCCCGACGAGAATACAGAATAGATGGAGAGTCTGTATTGACTACCGCAAGCTTAATGCCGCAACTAAGAAGGACCATTTCTCGCAACCATTCATTGATCAGATGGTGGAGAGACTAGCATGTAAATCTTATTTCTGCTATCTAGATGGAATGTCAGGATTCTATCAGATCCCGGTGGTACCAGAAGACCAGGAGAAGACCACATTCATATGTCCCTTTAGCACCTTTACTTACAGACGAATGCCTTTTGATCTCTGTAATGCCTTTGCTACATTCTAGAGGTGTATGGTAAGTATCCTTTCTGATTACATCGAGAGCATCATTGAAGTCTTCATGGATGATTTTATAGTATATGGTGACTCTTTCGATGCATGTCTCGATTACCTTGTAAGATCCTTAAACATTGTATTGAGTCTGACTTAGCACTTAATTATGAGAAACGCCACTTCATGGTAGACCAGGGTATGATATTAGGTCATGTTGTATATAAGAAGGGTATTGAGGTAGATAAAGCTAAAATTGATGTTATTCAATCGTCACCTTACCCTACTTCTATAAAGGAAGTTAGGTCTTTTCTTCGGCATATAGGTTTTTATCACAGGTTTATAAAGAACTTTTCAAAGATCGCCGAGCCCCTATGCAAATTACTTCAAAAAGATGCTAACTTCGAGTTTGGAGATCCTTATAAGGAAGCCTTTGACACTCTCAAGGCAAAAATGGTCTCTGCACCTATTATCCAAGCACCCAATTAGGACCAGCCCTTCAAGATCATGTGTGATGTGAGCGACAAAGCAGTAGGAGCAGTATTGAGATAACGGGTTGGCCGAGAACCTCATATCATTTATTATGCCTCCCGGACTCTCGATGCAGCTCAGAGGAACTGCACCACGACTGAGAAAGAACTCCTTGCTATCATTTTTGCATTAGAGAAATTTCGTTCCTATCTTCACTACTCCAAGGTCATTGTGTACTCAGATCATGCTGCCCTGAGTTACCTTATGACCAAGATAGATGCTAGGCCGAGACTAATTCGATGGATCCTTTTCAAGAATTTGACATCGAGATCAGGGAAAAAAAGGGGACAAAGAGCTTGGTAGCGGATCATCTCAGCAGGCTTACTAACTCAGAGGAATCAAGGGAAGTCCAGGATGAATTTTTGGGAGATAGTCTCTTTGCTATCACCGAGACTCCATGGTACACAGACCTTGTCAACTTTCTTACCACCAGAAGATTCTCGGAGGACTTCACACACAATGATAAGGAGAAGTTGAAGAGGGAAGCCAAAAAGTTCTTTTGGGATAATCCTTACCTATAGAGACAAGGAAATGATATGATTTTGAGGAGATGTGATTTTAGAGAAGAGATACTGAGACTCTTACAAGCATGTCATTCTGAGGTTTGTGGAGGTCACGGTGGACCAAGAAGAACTACACAAAGCATCCTGGAGTATGGATTTTATTAGCCCCACATCTTTCGTGACTCCTACATGTATTGCAAAGCGTGCGATAACTGTCAAAGAATTGGTAATCTTAGAAGTTGAGATCAGCTCTCGATGACTTCTATATAGCCGTTGAGATCTTTGTTGTCTGGGGTATTGATTTCATGGGCCCTTTTCCTCCTTCTTATAGTTCAAGCATATCCTTCTAGCTGTTGATTATGTCTCCAAGTGGATAGAAGCCAAGATAAGAAGAAATGATGATGGAAAGACTGTAGCAGACTTCATCAAGGATAGTATTATTTGCAGATATGGGACACCGAGACTACTCATCAGTGATCATGGTACACACTTCTGCAGCAAGACAGTCTCGATGTTATTGATAAAATGGGGAGTCAAGCACATGACCTCCATGGGATACCACCCACAGACGAATGGCCAAGCCGAAGTGAGTAACAGAGAGGTTAAGCTCATCCTAGAGAAGACAGTCAATCCCAACAGGAAAGTCTGGAGTCTCGGTCTCTTTGAAGCTCTTTGGGCAGTCCGCACAGCATGGAAAACCCCCATCGAGATGTCACCTTACAGAGTTATCTATGGGAATGCATGCCACTTGCCTGTCAAGATCAAGCATAAAGCATACTAGGCCATCAAAGAGACCAATTACAGTCCCGATGCAGCCAAGGAACATAGGAAGCTGCAGCTACATAAACTCGATGAGATCCGCCATGACATCTATGAAAGGAACAAGACCTACAAGGAGAGCACTAAGCACCACCATGACCTTTTTGCCTCCAGGATGATCTTTAATGTAGGACAAAGAGTGCTTCTATTCCAATCTTAACTTAAGATGTTCCTTGGAAAGCTGAGGTCCCGGTGGGTCGGACCTTATGTCATGACCAAAGTAGTCCCATATAGAGCAGTCATTATACAAAGCATCGAGATTGGGAAAATTCTGAAAGTCAATGCTCATTGTCTCAAGCCCTACTATAAAGGATTTTAACCTCACTTTAAGGAAATAACTCTCACTGAGATCGTTGATACCACACCATGATCTCGGTGTGGTACGTTGAGCTCAATGACGTTAAACAAATTGCTCTTGGGGGCATCTAAACTAGGACTGAATTTATTTTCTTGTTGCAGATTTATTTTCTTATTGCATTTCTAACTCTTTATCTCTCTTGCTACAACGCTATTAGTGGAACCAATCAACGGGGTCATGGTGATGCGCCCTCCTGGTCCTCTTGATGACAATCCTGCTCCACCTCCTCATGTTGATCACTAGCCAGACTCGTCAGCTCATAATGACTCTATTCCTTCCGCTGCCTACACCGAGCACCTCCAGAAAGTCTCAAGTCTGGAGAACCAGTACAAAGACCTCTTTAAAAGCCTCATTGAGCTCGAGGCTGAGAACCATGACCTCCAGACCTGCTGTGATGCCCTAGAACTGAACATAAACCTCATCATCCAGCAGCTCAGGATCCAACGGATGTAGAGACCAGCTGAGTCTCTTTTGCCCCCTTCCTCCTCCACCAGGACAATAACGTTTTAATTTGCCCTCTCTTTTATTTTCTTTTCTTTTTCTTCTTTTTGTTTTTCTTGTTTTGCATTGAGGGCAGTGCATGGTTTAAGTGTGGGGAGTGGATTTCTATATTTTTGCTTCTTCTGATGAAATCTTTTTATTTTTAATATATTTTTATATTTTTTGCTCAAAGAAAAAGATTTCACAAGGACTTATGCTTCATATTTTGCCCCTATAATGACCTTATTTTTCTCTCTAACTTATCATTGGGACATGATGATAACCAAGATTAGGAATGTTGTGTAAATAACTAACTGAATGACTAACAGGATTATCCCGATTAACTGAAACTTATACCGAGACCTGAGTTGAACATTGATATTCCAATATAAGATTTCTGATAATCACCTTGTAAATTTCTTAATCCCGGTGAGTACAGAAAAGTGTAACATAATTTTATTGTTTAAAGTGCTTTACTCTAGCCTTGATTTGATTTTAGTTAGTCCCTGTGCATCATAAGATCCTCCTACGAGACCTTGCTATATTGGTGATAGACTTGGTGGTTGCCTTCTGTTGTAAACCCGCAATTTAGATGAAATGAGACCTACTTGGCTCATAACCTTGATTGTCTCTTTCATAGGGCCGATAGAAGAAAGAGCTATCCATGACTAAAAATCGGGTGAAGAATCTTTCATACGGAGAGTTAGAAGAAGGAGCTATCCATAGCTAAAAATCGGGTGAAGACTCTTTCATAGGAATTGAGGGTTGATGAGAATGCAACAGGACTTAAGAAAAATTGGCAAAGTGCGTGATCAGTTGAAAAAATCTAAAGAAAAATCCAATAGTAAAAGCTAGCAAAATGTGTTTAAATTCACGAAGAAATTCCAGCAATTTGGCTAGTTGAATCCTAAGGATCCCACCAAGCAAAAATGTGCCAAAATAAATAAAAGGTGTAGATGGAGTCATCTTATGACCACCGGGGCATGCTTAAATCTAAATCTAGGTATTTATAAACTATAACAATATTTTATATCTTGTGCTTTAATTTGGTAAATACTCTCGGGTAAAGTTCTGAACAAGGTCTTCTTGATGCCAATCTTACATTGGAATGCTCAGTGGTCAATGAGAGGCCTTGATATAAGTCTCGGTGAAAGAATTTGGTCTCTATTTAGTTATTCAAAGGTTATTTGCTCAATTTTCCCATCTTCCTGATTTTTTATGCATACTTGAAGGCAAGTATGGAATAAGTGTAGGGAGATTTGATGTGTTGCATTTTCAGCATGTATTTGTGCATATTTTCATATCATTAAGACCATAATTTTAGTCTTTATGGCCGTTATTATTTCCTTTTCTATCTTTTCAGGCTTTTATGGCAATTCGGAGAAAAGACACTTCTCTGGGCAGAAAAAGAGCAATTTAGGAGACTCTGGATGGATGCATTGAGACTAGTCTGGTCCCGGTAACCTGGAAGCCTTCTAAGATACAAGAAGAAATGAAAAAAGGAAGTCTCTTTGAGAAATTTCTAGTCATCGAGATCATGGCGTGTTCACCTTGACTGACGAGGTCCCGATGACATATCAACATGCTGAAGCAGACAACGGGAATGATAGCTGGTCCCGGTGATTCCAGAGCATTCCAGAATGATCAAGACGACATTAATACTGAAGCTTAAAATGTCCAGAACTGGAGATCACCTATTTCGGGCAAGTCCTCTTCAGGAAGAGTCTGATTCAAGGAGGTTCGATCCCTTTCCTTATTCCATTAAGGTAGGGATTTTTACTACCATTTGAGGACCAAGACTAAAAGGAAATAAATCCAAAGAGATAAATGCAAGAAATCCTATTCAGTCATAAAAGAGGAAGCTTGGGAGAGGCATTCACTATAAATACCGAGGCCGGCACATCATTTGGGATCATCTATCATTTGAGAATTCAGCATTTATCATTTATAATTCAGTCCTTCTGGCTTAGTTTTCAGTTTTTATGTTTTGAGTTTTAAATACTTTTGAAATACAGTTTTGATTTCGGATTCTCTTATAAGTTTCATTGCAAGTGCATTTCAGTTTTATTGCTTTATTTCAATTTCAAGTCTTTATATTTCAAGTATGATTTACTTTCAGTCTCTTTACATTTTCGCACATTTAAATTCAGTCATGTCTAGCTAATTTACTCATGGGTTGACCAAATAATGGTCAAGGCCGTGTTTAAATGGTGTGAGGACTGCAATTGAATACAGAAATACACATGGCGACCTATTTACCAATCTCGGCACTTAAAGAGTTTTATAGTAAGAGTATCTCTTAGTCTCGTTGTTGGATTGATCACCCACTTGGTAAGTCTTTGTGATTATTGTCAATCTTGATTCTTGTATCCGTAATTGTGCCTGAAAAGGGATATAGTGACAACAGTCTCCATTGAAACTAGATAAAGGTAATTTTATGCCTATTAGGAGTGCTTCACTACCCGTCGGTAAGGATTTAGGCTTTTCTATTATTTATTGCTATTCATTGGCGAGTTCTCTAGCGCGAAGTCGAGAGATACAGTGAGTAAGAAGGAGGTCGTGGTGTGAAGTCCGGTCTCTGTATACTGTACGGAAAGGTTGCTGGTATTGTACGGTGCATGAATACCAGTATAACTAAATCTAGGTCTCGATGTTATTAATTCCTTGTCCCATGATCACCATGATATTCAGTCTTGTTTCGATTTGGTTGAGTCAATATTTTTCATTATTTTATTACCTGCTTTATTTAGTTTCATTCTACAAATTCCCATCAAGAGTACTTCTAGGTCACGCTGTGTGTTGTCTTCTTAGAATAACTTTGTCAAATACCGTTCCTTGTGGATTCAACTCCCGCTCACTGCTAACTACAAATTTGTTTTGGGCAGAGATTTATTTTTTGTGGTCTCGATATCCATCAATTTCAAATTATTTAGGATCTATGTTAGCAACTTTTTCCCCTACATACCTCATATATTTCGGATAACTTATAAATTATTGTTTCTTGTGTTTTTTTAGTTACACTGAAGTAAATAGTATCTTTTTGTTACTACAAGAGCTAATCCGATATCCTGTATATTTTTGATATAATTGAAGTATTATTTCCTATAATACCAATTTTAAATACTCGTCAAATATTTTATTATAACTATTATTATTGGTGTTGTTATTTTTATTTTAATTTAATTTTAATTTAATTTTTTCGTATTGTTGTGATTAGTATGAATATTAACTAATTTTAAATATTATTATTATAATAATATAAATTAAAATAATATAATAATAAAATAAAATAAATTTAATAATAAAATTAAAATATATCTTTTAAAAAATATAAGGATAAAAAAGTCTAAACTTTTATTTATATATATATATATATATATATATTGTCTAACGGATCAAGTTTCTACCTATTAATTTAGTTACTAAAAATGCAAAATGATAAAGACTTTATAGAAAAACATACATAAAACTAAAAATATAGATTGAAGTTAAAATTTTAATTTGTCAATATGCCTTAAATTAAAACTACAATCCAATATGCCTTTATATAATTCACAGAAACTAACGTGTAAAAATTTGTTCCAATAAGATATATTAAATGTTTTAAATGGGTTGATCCAAGTATTAAGTGGCTTGGTATCGTTTAAGTAAGGTCTCGAGTTTGATTTCTAGTGAATGTAAAAAATCATGTTAGGCCCAATAATAGATTACGAGAAAAAATAATAGCAGCAGAATAAAAAAGACACAGAATTTTACGTGGAAACGCCAAATAAATCAGGGAAAAACTGCGGGACAAACTCCGAATAATTCTCCACTATAAAATAATAGTAGGTACACCAAGAGATTACAAAATAGTGGCACTCAAGTGTTTCCCAAAACTTCACTATTTTCTCTCTTACTCAACTCTTAGGAATCCCTTTCCTAAGTTTATATGCACAGATTATATTCTTATATTTATGTTTTATCAATCTGTGTGAGAAAATGAGGCAGAATGCCTCTCTATTTATAGGAATTGAAAGACGCGTGAAATGATGTCTTTCAATTCCTTAAATTGCGCCAATCACCACCGAAATTCGGTTTATATTTTTCTTTTTTTCCTTTTTTTAAAAATTATTTAGTAGGTCCCACATATGAAGGGACACCACTTAACAAATCTTCCCCTCCCGACTACATTGTGTGACTCTCCATCCCGGTTGCTTTGACATACTGATCAAACTTTTCTTTTGGAACGACCTTTGTCAGCATATCGGCAGCATTGTTGTTTGTATGAATCTTCTGCAACTTGAACTCTTTTCCTTCAATGGCAAGTCTGAGCCAATGATACCTTACGTCAATATGTTTCGTCCGTGCATGATACATAATATTTTTGCTCAAGTCTAGTGCACTTTGACTATCACAATAAACTATGTAGTCTTCTTGTTGCACACCCAATTCTTCAAAGAATCGCTTTAACCAAAGCATTTCCTTTCCTGCTTCTGTTGCTGCAACGTACTCTGCTTCAATTGTTGATAATGAAACACACTTTTGTAACTGTGACTGCCATGAAATAGCTCCCCCTAAGAATGTAAATAAGTAACCTGATGTAGATTTTCTTTCATCAAGGTCACCAGCCATATCTGCATCTGTGTAACCAATAAGTGCTGGCTTTCCACCTCCAAATGTTAAACATAACTTTGAAGTTCCTCTCAGGTATCTAAAGATCCATTCAACTGATTCCCAATGTGTCTTCTGGGGATTTGACAGAAATCGACTCACAACTCCAACTGCATGAGCGATGTCTGGTCTCGTACACACCATTGCATACATTAAACTTCCGACCGCTGAAGAATATGGAACATTTAACATATCTTCTCTATTTTTCTCTGTTAAAGGGTAGGATTTCTTACTCAACTTGAAATGAGCGGCAAGTGGAGTGCTAACTGGTTTAGCATTCTTCATATTGAACCTTTCTAGTACCCGTTCAATATATTTTTCTTGCGATAACCACACCCTGCTGGACCTTCGATGTCGGGTAATCTCCATTCCGAGAATTTGCCTTGCCGGTCCTAAATCCTTCATGTCAAACGCCTTAGACAAATCACACTTCAACTTACTAATCATTTTGGCATCTGGCCCAACGACTAGCATATCATCAATATATAGGAGAAGAATGACAAATTTTCCATCAAGGAATTTCTGGACATATACACATGGATCAGCTTCTGTCCTCTTGTATCCTTGATTTACCATGAAGGAATCAAACTTTTTATACCATTGCCGCGGGGCTTGTTTTAGCCCATACAAACTTTTCTTCAGGCGACACACCATGTCCTCCTTTCCCTTGACCTTGAAACCTTCTGGTTATTCCATATAAATTTCTTCTTCTAAATCCCCATGCAAGAAGGCGGTCTTTACATCAAGCTGTTCTAACTCAAGGTTCAAGCTGGCTACAAGACCTAGGACAACTCGAATGGAACTCATTTTCACAACTGGTGAAAAAATCTCATCAAAGTTGATACCTTTCTTTTGAGTAAAGCCTTTGACAACTAATCGAGCTTTGAATCTCACAAGGTTTCCATCATCTTTCTTCAGCTTGTACACCCATTTGTTCTTGAGTGTTCTCTTCCTTTTAGGAAGTTTTACCCGCTCGTACGTGTCATTCTTCTTCAAAGAATTCATCTCCTCCTGCATGGCCTTCATCCAACAATCTTTATCTTTACAAGATTGCACATCTTGGAAGCTTTCAGGCTCCCCCTCATCAGTGATTAAAATATAATCGGAACTGGAGTATTTTGTAGATGGTTGGCGTTCTCTGATTTACCTCCTTAATTGAGGTTCTTCGTCTGGTAGAATGGGGTTCTCTGGCTCCCCCTGCTCAATACCCTCTTCATTCGTATCTTCATCTACAATCGCATCTTGATCCCTCACAACTAGCTCTTCTTCTCCATTTTGTTCTGATTGATGCATTCTTCTTTCTGTGGCATCATCTGATAGAATGCTCTTTGGTGTTATATCGATAACACTGTCACTTGTAGATCTTTCACCGATGATATCATTCTCATGAAATACAACATCTCGGCTCCGTATAATTTTCTTTTTCACTGGATCCCATAATCTGTAGCCGAACTCTTCATCTCCATAACTGACAAAAGTGCAAGGAACTGATTTATCATCAAGCTTTAGCCTTTGCTCTTTAGGAACATGCTTAAATGCCTTGCAGCCAAATACCCTCAAGTGAGAGTATGAGATATTTCTACCTGTCCAGACCCTCTCTAGAATATCAAAATCCAAAGGTGCTGAAGGTAGTCGGTTGATAAGATAGACAGCAGTATTGATAGCTTCTCCCCAAAATGACTTAGGTAAGGTAGCCATTTTGAGCATGGATCTAACTCTTTCGACAATGGTGCGATTCATTCGTTCAGCAATGCCATTGTGTTGAGGTGTACCAGGAACTGTCTTTTCATGCCCGATACCATGTTGACTACAGTATTCCTTGAACTCCTTGGAGATATACTCACCACCATTATCTGTGCATAAACACTTCAATGGCACTCCAGTCTCCCTTTCCACCATTGCATGGAATTGCTGAAAGTGCTTGAATACTTCATCCTTTGTGCGCAGCAAATAAATCCATGACTTCCTTGAAAAATCATCAATGAAGGTAAGAAAGTATCTTCTTCCTCCAATGAATTCTGTATCCATGGGACCACAAATGTTAGAGTGTACCAACTCTAACTTATTATTTCCCCTTCTAGAGCTTTTCTGAAATGAAACTCAATGTTGCTTCCCAAATAAACAGTGATCACACGGGTTAATTTTTCCTTTGGCTAATGGGATGAGGGACTTCTTAGCCAGTATATTCAACCCTTTCTCACTAACATGAGCCAGTCGCCTATGCCACAAATTTGGTGAAGCATCATCTCCAACTATATTCAGTTGACTTGCACATATTGTTGCGTGCGTTTTGTATAGCGAGCAACACAATCTTCCTTTCGCCACCACCAACGATCCTTTGGTGAGTTTCCAATTTTCATTGCCTGTATGATTGTGATAACCTTCCTTGTCTAATACACTAACAGATAATAGGTTCAACCGAAGATCTAGAATGTGTCGCACATTTTTAAGTGTTAATGTGCATCCGACACTTGTCTTCACACAGATATCACCGATTCCCACCATTTGCGAGACACTATTATTTCCCATTTTTATAGTACCATAATCGCCTGCTTTATATGTTGAGAAGTATTCCCTTTTTGGAACACAGTGGTATGAGGCACCAGAATCTACAATCCACTCGGTATCTGCATCTTCAACATGACAACAATCTGCATCATGAGATACTAAAGCCACCTCTCCATCTTCTTTTATGACTGTAGCAGATGTATTTTTGTCATTATCATGACTTCAGTTTGCATTCTCTTGTTTAAAGAAATGGCAGTTCCTTTTGAGATGGCCCTGCTTTCCACAATGGTAGCATGACCTCTTCTCCTTGGACTTGGATCTATCTTTCGATTTTCCATTCCCACGACCTCTACTCTTGCTTCGACCCCTGTTTTCCGTGATAAGGGCTTGTGAACTGGTACTGGCAATGTCTCTTCTACGAAGTTCTTCATTAAATAGGCTATTCTTTACCATAGACATTGTTACCACACCATTTGGAGCTGAGTTACTCAGTGATACAACAAGAGTATCCCAGCTATCTGGTAGAGTTCCCATCAAAAGACATGCTTGCATCTCATCATCCAAGGACATACCGGGGACTGCCAACTCACTTATAAATCCTTCAAAGTCGTTCAGGTGTTGTGTGATTGATCGTCCCTCTGTCAGTTTCAAGTTCATGACTTTGCGAATCATGAACACTTTTCCTTGAGCATTTTTAGCCTCGTACATATCTTCTAGCTTTTTCCAGAGAACTTTGGGATCTGTTTCGTTCCTTACGTGGTTGTACAGGCTAGCATCTATCCATTGGCGTATTGTACCCAATGTCTGCTTCTTCAACTTTATCCACTGCTGATCTTTCATATCCTTCGGCTTTGCGTCGTCACCCTCAATTGGATCATACAAATCTTTGCAATTGAGGTAGTCATCCATTCTGGATTTCCACATTGAATAATTTGTATCCGTCAATTTGATCATTACACCGTCATTCGCCATGTCGAAAATTTAAGAATGGCAAAATTTTACTATTCACGAATTTTACTATTCATATAAATAGTGATTGTATATGTGAATAGTATCGTATACCCAAATAATACTTGTATATTGGAATAGTAATAGTATTATATTTAAATAATACTATTCATAAAAGATGGGCCAATATGAATAGTATTATATATGAATACTATTCCTCAAGTTACTATTTTACTATTCACTCAAATTGCGTATCTGAGACGGTTTTTCAAACGGATTGCGGCACCGTATTTATTGTAATTTTCTCGTCGTCGTGGTATATTTATTTTTGAAAAATATATCCACGAATTTTACTGATAAAACAACCTTCGGCTCTGGTACCACTTGTTAGGCCCAATAATATATTACGAGAAAAAATAATAGCAGCAGAATAAAAAAGACTTAAAGAATTTTATGTGGAAACCCCAAATAAATCAGGGAAAAATCATGGGATAAACTCCGAATAATTCTCCACTATAAAATAATAGTAGGTACACCAAAAGATTACAAAATAGTGGCACTCAAGTGTTTCCCAAAACCCACTATTTTCTCTCTTACCCAACTCTTATGAACCCCTTTCCTAAGTTTATATGCACAGATTATATTCTTATATCTGTGTTTTATCAATCTGTGTAAGAAATGAGGCAGAATGCCTCTCTATTTATAGGAATTGAAAGACGCGTGAAATACTGTCTTTCAATTCCTTAAATTGCGCCAATCACCACCAAAATTCGATTTGTATTTTTCTTCTTTTCCTTTTTTTTTAAATTATTTAGTGGGTCCCACATGTGAAGGGACACCACTCAATAAATCTTTATTGAGAGACTCATCCATCATAGTCAGGTACGCGACCCTAATCAAATATGAATGTAATAGGAGTAAGGCTTCGATAAACTAAATAAAAAAAATGAGCTAAATTATAATCTTATAATTGTATAAAAGTAAATACTATACAGCTTAACTACTTTAGTACATGTAATTACGTAGGTCGATAATTTAAATTTTTTTTGAGATGATGAGAGAGTAAATTTGTTTTTGCAATTCTAATGTTAATGATATATAATCATAGATCACGTTTAATTAGGAAGAGAGAGAGGGGCCAAAGCCAACAAACTCGTGGAACCCAACTCTAAAGCAACCACAAGATTTGCATGTTAATTAAGGAGACCCCATTTCATCAATTTAATAATACACCTTTCCAATTATATATGATCCATTCATTTAGGCATGTTATTTTCATTTCAATCCATATCAGCTGAAACTAAATTTAACTTTGCTAAGCTGAAATTAAATTAAATTAGAAAAATAAAATAAAATTACAATAAAACCTCTATAAATTAATACTCGATAAATTAATAACTTTTAATAAAATTAATAATTTGTTCGATCCTAACTTGGGACCAATATAAAATTGGATCCCAATCGATAAAATAATAAGATAATAACTTTTTTAAAATCTCAGTGTATATATACTGATCCCAACGAAACTATAAATTAATAATTACTAAAAGATTTTAAATTCTAAGATTGTCTAGTAAAAAATGAATATATAGTCACTTGTTTTTTTATTGAACTTCAAATCTATATTGAATTCATCTTTAAATCTCCTCATTGCACTTAAGAACTGGGGTGTTGTCTTCTCGTATTGCAACAAAAAGTTGTGAAGAGTTGATGCCGCTTGTAATGCTTCTTTTCGAGTGACCGATTCCAAAGCTATTGAATCATCCTCAACTTTATAGTGATCAATTTCTAATCATGTTTAATGTACATGGAGAAGAAATGTGCCTTGAAACTTATTTTTTTTATTTTTTGATACCATGAACTAACTTTTTACTTATTCAAAAATAATGAACTTGACAAATTTAATTAATTTGTAAATGTACATTAGACTTAAAAAATTAAAGGTCATACATAAAACCTCTTTAAAATAATAAATTATTAATTTATCGATATAATAAAATCTCGCTAAATTAATAAAATATCTCAATTCCAATATTATTAATTTATAAAAATTTTACTGTATTTTAATATTATATTACTAGTTTGATTTCATTATTGTTGTGTGTTGTTGCAATTAATCTTGTTGTTGCTAATATTTTTTAATTTTATTGATATCATAATTTTCAAAACAACCGGCACATATTTGTTTAAGAATTGTAAATAAACAAGTCAAACTATTAGGGGGGCGTTTGGTTCATATTAAGAAAGGGAAAGATAAAAAAAGGAATATAATTTTCTTTGATTGATTTATTTGTTTGGTATGGTTAAGAAAGGGAATGAAATTGCTCCTGATTTTATTTATTATTTTTGAATTAAAAAAAATTAATTATTTAATTATAATATAATAATATTAATTATATATAATCATATTTAATTAATTATAATAAATAAAAATATAATTTATTAATTATTAATATTATTATTAATTAATATTCATATTATATTTATAATAACTATAAAAATAAAAATAATATTAATATTTATAATATATATTATTAAAATAATAATATTTATTATAATTCAATATATTATTAAATAAATAATAATATTATTAAATAAATATTGCTTGAAATTTTTTTTAATAATAAATGATATTATTAATGTTTAATAATATTATATATTATTAAATAAATAATAATATGATTATTAATAATATTATTTATTCTTAAATAAATAATAATATTTTTTAATATTTTAATATTATTTATTAATAAATTAATATTATTTAATAATAATATAATTATTAAATAAATATTATTTAATAATAATTATATTTATATATTCTTTTTATTATTAAATAAATATTATTATTGAATAATAATACAACATATATAACGATACTATCAAGACATAAAAATATAATTATTTTTATATATTATTATTGATTATTGATTATATAGAAAAATAATATTATTTATTATTATTAATTATAATATATAATAATATTATAATAATATTTATTATTGTTATTTTATATAATAGTATTAATAATAATAATAATTTAATTATAAGATAATAGTACTGGAGAAAGATAAAGAAATGGAATGTTAATATTTAATGGAGGGGGGAATGGAAAAACCTTGAAAAGGGTAATCCCATTATCCAAAATGGATAATGAATTTGATTCCCTAGTCCAAACAAATAATGACAAAGGGAATCAGATATTTTAATTCATTTTTTCCATTCCTAAAACCCCCTAATCAAATACCTCTTTTTTTAGTGGTGAAAATGCAAACCGCAGAGTTATTGAAGAAGTTTTTAATACATGTATTATTTACTTAAAAATATTAATGCCTTGATCTGAAGTATTAGAAGTCACTTTTCATGTGATCCATAATAATAGTTGTGCAATTCTCAAGTAATGCCCGCGAGATGTGAGGTTTGAAGTCGAAATTCCCCTTTTAGGAACGTATTGATACTCAATAGTTTTACCTACACCTATTTAAGTGGCTCATGACCCGTCTAACCCACCTTTTAAGAGTTGAATTTGGATAAACATATTTAAGAATAAGCTAATCTCGCCTTAAGCCCATAAAGGCTCGGAAATATAATGCATTGGAATTGAAATTTATCTAAAAAAATTAAGTCTGACACATCATGAACGGCCTATTATCAATTCATTGTTTGGATTTTATTTAAAAAACTTCTCTTAAATTTTTCTAAAATAATCATTTTTTATGAACTAGAAGAGCCAACATGTGAATGAAGTTTTAAACTCAAGCTCAAATCAAGTCCTAATATCATATATATATATATATATATATATATATATATATGTTAGGTTAGGACTGAATATAGTTTTTATTTTTAAAACTAAATCGAGTTCAGTTCAATTCGTCCATTAAAACAATTGATCTAGCAGAATTAGCTTAACGTAGGGAATCCCAAGATAGTGTGCTTATATAAGTATTTGATTTTATTAGGGATTTGGATGCAAGAAGCATTCATACGCATCATATTTTAGGATATATGGTATTGTGTTATTTAGCTGTAACACCGTTTTTGATTTTTATTGATGGAACTTGTACGAAAGGTCGTTTATTTGTTTTGGAATCTTACATTTGAGTTTGACATTAACAATGAAATTTATAAATTTCCATCTCTATCAATAATAGAATGAACAAAAATAAATAAAGTTACCTTATATATATAAGTGCTGTTATTAGAGCTAAAGATTGTTGATGTGCAATTCCAACTCCCAAATGGCATATTTCTTTTCCTAAATGAGTTGGAATATACTGTTTTGGGTTAGCATAATTAAACTTATTCATTCTTGCACTTCACTCCGATCCCTCAGTATTGTTCTATTATATAAAATTAGGTTTAATATATCTGGATTCCCTCTCTAAAATCTTTCAGCCTCTAAATTTATAAGAGTTTCATATAACCCTCTGAACTTATTAAAGTAGACCTTATAGACCTCCGAACTTATTAAAAGTGAACCTCGTAGCCCCTTGACGAGGAGGTGATAAGTATTATTTTTTTAGAGATTGAATCTAAGATTGTTTTATCAAAGTTTGAATTGAAAATTGATTTCTCGAAACAAAAATGAGCACGTTAATATCAATGGGCTATGAGGTTCACTTTTACCAAATTGAAGAGGCTATAAGGTCGGCCTTTACAAGTTCATGAAGCTATAAAGTCCGTTTAACAAGTTCAAGAGATTATGTGAAATTTTTATAACTTTAAGAGGCTGAAGAGTTTTTAATGACAACTATAGAATTCTAAGTGTATTAAGTCATAAAATTACAATACTTTAACTTATGCAAATTACAATTCAAACTAATTTTTATTTTGGATGTTTGATAATTTCTCTAACGTTTGCATTTATTTTTCTTAACATAAACAGTAATTTTAAATATTTAATTACGGCTGTTAATAGAATCACTTTGAAGTGTTTAGCAACATAATTTATAATTTATAAATTAAAGAAATTGTTGAATACCAAAGAAACGTGCATTGAAGAAAACTTTTGTATATAAAACTTATTGTGATATATTTATCTTTTTTTTTCTGATAATTGGTTAACTCATAAGTAATTATAGCTTGTCTAAAAATAAAAAATAACTTATAACTTTCATTTTATAAGCTGGTACACTATAATTGAATTTTTTAAATTTTAAATTTTTTAAAATTATACATTTCAGTCAATTTAAATTATTAATATAATTTTAATTATTAATTAAATATTAATAATTTAAATTTTATTATAATATAAATCCTACAATAATTAAAATTAAATCTAAATATTTAGCTTTCCTAAACTGTACACTTTACAGAGTTTTAACTCGCTACACGAGAAACACCTCTAGCCCACACCAAAATTAAATTTTGTCTATTTACAGTCGTCTTTTTCGAAAGTAAATAAAATGATAAAATAAAAATATCGGAAATATATGAAATATAAAAAATATAAAAATTCAAAAACAGTCTCAAAAGAAATACAGAGAAAGTGACAGATATACTCATATACAAAGAAGAAGAAGAAGAAATGTAGTTTCTCACTTCCACGCGCCCTCGGAAAACCTAACGGTCTTTGCGTTGAATTCCCTCTCCGATTCATCAACAAATCTTTTGCTATCAGATTCTTCACGCTTTCTCTCCATCCAATTCATTTTCCTCCGATTTGCCCTAATTTGTTTTTACATTCTTTAAATTTTTCATTGACATGATTCCATTGCAATTGAACACGGAAATCTTCAGATTGCTTTTATGATTTGTTGATTTCCTTCTCCAATAACCGAACAGATTTTTTTTCTTTCCGGCGATTGTCAAAATGAGCTCGCAGAGGCAAGTTAGTGTACGCGACTTAGTTGAGGAAGGGAAGAAGAGGATCGTCATTTTGATTATTTGCGTCGTTGGATTATCCTATCTCATGTCTTGTAAGTATTTTAGTTTCAGTCGAATTTATTTATAATTTTTTGTTGATTTTGAGTTTGAATTGAGTCTTTTCCAGTTTATTCTTCCCCTCATTTTCTCATTTTCCAGTTTGATTTGAGTTTTTTTTACATTAATTAGTATTTCGGAGATCGGTTTGCACTTTCAATTCTTTTGTTCTGATTTCACATATGCTTGTGGAATAAAATTGCACATAGTTGCTTGTACTAGGCGATAAAGATGGTTATAGTAGGAATCTCAAGACATGACTTGCTATGGTTTTTTTTTCATAGATGATAGAGTGCTTTTTACATTTGGAGCACAATAGGCTAATTTCTAGTCAAGATATATTTTCTCCAGATTCAGAGTAACAGATGTGTTTGCTAGTTCAGTAAGGGATAGCAATTTTTTTATATATCTTATTGTTAGTAATGTCAGTGGTGTGTGCTTTGTGAGAGCTGGAATACGGGGATTTGCTTGACTCTTAACCATCCCTTGTATTTGTCGTACTTCAGTTTTTCAATGGAAAAAAGTTAATCTGCTTGTCATTTCTACTTGTTAAAATGATGCAGATAGCTGGAACTATGGAATGTAAAATTTTTTTCTAGTGCTCTGCCTATTTCAAAAAAATATGAATCCTATCTCTCATTCGATAGTCTTTTTTGTTTAGTTTTGTATCATGTTGTTAATGGGAAACATAAGTGTATAAAATTTGAGTAATGTTGCATCATAAATGCCATTCTAAATTGTGTCTAGAAGGTTGGTTTGCAGGCACTATTTTCGAAGTATTCATGACCTACATTGTGCTTCATGTATGGTCATCAAATGCTTATAAATTGGGCTAATATTTTGGCCAGTTGGCGAACAAGAAACGATAGTCCATCATTACCTGTATTGTAATTGCTTCTTAATTGCTAAAGCAATTGTGGCTCACCTAGTTTTCTTGTTTTTCAGTGACGAGTTCCTCAGTCTGGGTTAACTTGCCTGCTGCTGCAACCTTAATCATTCTCCTTCGCTACTTTTCCCTAGATTATGAGATGCGGAGAAAAGCTGCCACATATATCAATAAACCTTCCTCGACAAACACAGTGTCTCAAAGCAACACTTCCGAAAATAGAAGGGTTGTTGAAAAGACTGACTGGAAAAAGAAAGTTAGTTCCCCTGTTGTTGAGGATGCGATTGATCATTTCACTAGGCATTTAATTTCAGAGTTTGTGACAGATCTTTGGTACTCTCGCTTAACACCTGATAAACAAGGCCCAGAAGAGCTGGTGCTGATAATGAATGGTGTTCTGGGGGAAATTTCAAGTCGAGTTAGAAACATCAATGTTATTGATCTTTTGATGAGGTTATTTTTATTCTTTCTTTAAAGTTTGAACCCTGTTGTTATGTATATATAATCTTTCTTGCAATTTGCATGGGAAACTAATTTTCTAGGATGACAGGGATGTTATTAATCTCATTTGCACTCATTTGGAGCTGTTTCGAGATAGTCAAGCGAAGATCGAAAAGAACCTGCCTGGACTGCTTTCTATTGAACAGAGAGACAAGGAGATGCAACATGTCCTTGCTGCGGAGAACAGATTGCACCCTGCATTATTTTGTGCTGAATCAGAGCACAAGGTGTTTTGATTAATATTCAGTCTTCAGAGTAGATAGTCAAGCTATGGGTTTAAGTTTCAAGAGCTATTGATTTATTCCTGGGTGTCGTTTACTTCTATATTGAGATGATCTCTTCCATATGTTCCCAGGTTTTGCAGCATGTGATGGATGGTCTCATTTCTTTCACGTTTGGGCCTGAAGATCTGAAGTGCTCTGTCTTCCGCTACATAGTCCGTGAGCTTCTTGCTTGTGCTGTAATGAGACCAGTCCTAAACTTAGCTAGTCCGAGGTAGTTACTAGTTAGTTATTCCTTGCGTTTGTATTTTTTGTTTGGCTCTACTTCTCAATTTTCATTGACCCTTCAATACTTTGGGCAGGTTTATAAATGAAAGGATTGAAATAATTGTCATTTCTAAGGCAAATAAAGGAGTTGCTACAGCACAAGAGGCAACGCAATCCAAATCCAATGGATCTTCTAAGATATCATCAGATCAGTTCACTAGAATTTTGGATCCCACAGCGACTGGTGTTGAACTTGTTCAGTTGAAAGCTGACCAGTCCAAAGTAGTTTCTCCTGAATCAGATAATGCAAATGGAACTCATTTCTCCAAAGATCCATTGCTTTCAATTGATACACGGTCCTCTCGTTCATGGAGCTCATTGAATTCCCAAAGTAAGGATGAAGAAGGGGTTCAAAATCATCATTCAGGAGAATTCGGTGAGATGTTGGACAGGCTTTCTCGAAGAAAGACTGCAGCCCTTGCACCAGAAAATTTTGATAATATGTGGGCAAAAGGTAGAAACTACAAAAATAAAGGTCAAAATTGGCCTCATAAACTAATGTCTGAGAGCTCTTATGTGAATCAGCCTGTTACAGCTGATCGCTTAAAGAACTGTAAACCTGCGGATAAGCATGTTGTAGACAAACTTGATCATGTTGTTCCAAGAAATGGCCAGACTTCGCGTTTGCCACAATCTACCACAGATCGTAATTCCAGAAGTTATGCTTTTACTTCATATGATGACGATGATGAGCATGACCTCATGCATGTAGATGACGGTGAGTCAAGTAGTGTTAGTCCGTATACTTCAGAAGAGGAAGCTGTCGAGGAAGATCCAAACAGCGTGACGGGTCTTGATGATCCTGGAACTAAAGTTTGGGATCGAAAAACAAATAGAAATCCTATTTCACCAATTCGTCATCCACTTGAAAATCGTGGACGTCATGGTACAAAGAAGACTGGTAGGAACCAAGCATGCTATGAAAGAATTGGTGCTCAGTCTAGCAGGAAAAGGTCGAGAACTAGTGCTCAGAAGGGGCTTGTTTGGCAAGAAATTGAGAGGACTAGCTTTTTGTCTGGAGATGGGCAGGATATACTTAGTTCAAGGGGACATGCTAAACCTGATGTTTCTAGTGAGGACTCTGAAGCTGAAAGTGTAGAAAGAGTTTACAGTGGAGCAACTGCTTGTTCATCTGCACTGTCTATTTCTATTCCTGAGAATCGTACTTCAGCTTCTCTGAAAAACTCCTTGATGGTAGATTCATTTTTTAAGCTGAGATGTGAGGTACTGAACTTGAAAACCTGGTACTTGTTCATTTTTGTTATCTTATATTGCCTGTACTTTTTGTTTAAATGTTGACAAACCATTTTCAGGTCTTGGGTGCAAATATTGTGAAGAGTGCCTCTAGAACATTTGCTGTTTATTCCATTTCTGTTACAGATGTAAATAATAATAGTTGGTCAATTAAAAGGAGGTGTGAATTTCATCGATTTTGTTTTTGTTTCACCTTTCATTAGATGATGGTTACATTTTTTCCATCCATGAAACTGTAATTGTCTCTAATGAAGACCACAAATGTAGATTTCTAGTTCTGAGTTACACAGCTCATGTGGTTGAATTCCACTTCCACAGGTTTCGTCATTTTGAGGAGCTACACCGGCGCCTCAAAGAGTATCCAGAGTATAATCTTCACTTGCCACCAAAGCATTTTCTCTCAACAGGTTTAGACATGCCTGTTATCCAAGAACGTTGTATATTGCTTGACCGATATCTAAAGGTTTTATATTTTATCTTATCTGCTTTCTATCAATGGAAATAATCTAAAATGATGCTGGAAATTCTTCTATTTTGAATCTTGAAATATCATTGGGAACCTTTTTGCGTTAATTCCCTAATCTATCATCATTAACAAGTTCTTGCGTGCTTCAACATCGACTTGCATGCTAAGTGATGCAAGTTAACAAAATCTTCTACTGTTATTGAAGCTTTTTTGTTTAATTTATTCTTTCTGGGGAAGAAAAGTCTATTGAAAGGATTTTGTTAAAGTTGATTTTTACCATGCAGTCAATTGGACTTGTATATATGCAGTTAGTGGAAGACTAGTACACATTATTTCTGTCAGGTTTACTGAGTTATGTGGGTATGTGCCCTTATGCCCTTTTTGTTATTGTTTTATAACTATTTTACTTCTTTACTTCTCAGAAGCTCCTGCAACTTCCTAGAATTTCGGGATCTATTGAAGTCTGGGACTTTCTTAGTGTTGATTCTCAGGTAGACATTATCTTCTTTCGACACGTTTTTGTTTTCCTTTTTATTTATAGTTTAACATTTGGGTCTGTGGTGAACCAATATTTGTTTGTTTCTCCTTCATGTTAATTCTCTCATTTATTTTGATAATTTCTGATGCAGACATATGTTTTTTCAAACTCCTTTTCCATCGTCGAAACGTTATCAGGTGAAGCATATTAACTCTTTTGAATGTGATATTTATCTATTTATCTTTTCTTCCTCCTTGTTTTCGTTATTCCTGCCCTTGTGTTTACCTTGTATTTCCAGTTAACCTAGAGGACAAACCATCTGAAAAGCATAAAGTGGTCTCAAATTTTGTTGGGTCTGTTGGTAATTCCTTATCTTCCAAGACAGAACAGTCAGGCACAGAACACAAGAAATCTACATTGCAGAAAAGACATCTTAATGGTGCAGATGGGGTAAGGATGAATCCAAAGTACATATCGCATTCCCAAAGTAAACCTGGTATAGAGTCTGGAAAGCCATTTGCGGATTCAGGTAGTGATTCAGATACTCCAAAATATGCTTCATCTGTAACAAATTTAGCGAGGAGTGCAAAAGGAAGTCAAGCAGATCATATAAAAAAGACTGTAGAGTCAGTTAATGATGCTTCCACTGATCCTACCTTTCCTACAGAAGTAAGTTCGGATCTGGTTATCACTTATCACATAATTTATGAATAAAAGTTGTTGAAGATTTCGAACAGTCATTTTAAAGATTAATGATGTTGTCCTGAAAAATATTTTCATAATATGAGTGTGGTAGTGGAAGAGAAATGGATTAAATAGTTAAAACAATGTGCTAGGGATAGGGTTCAGAAGCAAGTAATATATTAAAAAAGTCAAGAAACTTCAAACGAGCACTCATTATTTTAACATTACTTGCAGTGGGTGCCACCAAATCTAACAGCACCTATATTAGACTTGGTAGATGTCATTTTCCAGCTTCAGGATGGAGGATGGATCAGGTACTCCTTGAAGTTATCTCCTTGGTTATTTCTTTACGATATCTAACAGAGTTAGTTCCTAATTATGCTAGATTGATCACAGCTGCTAAACAGTAGTCTTATGTGCACTCCAGGAGGAAAGCATTTTGGGTGGCCAAACAGATTTTACAATTAGGGATGGGTGATGCCGTTGATGATTGGCTGATAGAGAAAATTCAACTTCTGCGTACAGGTTCAGTTGTTGCTTCAGGGATCAAGCGGGTTGAGCAGGTATCCTCTGCACTTGTCCATCTTGTAGCTATTTTCTGTATCTGGATGTCATTCAATACTCTTCACAGTTTTTATTTTTTTTTCCTTGTGGAGTTAATTAAGAAATATTAGATTGGTCCTACTTCCTTCTGTACAGTAGAGTATAATTATTTTCAAGTTAGTTACACTCTTAGGTGTAACTAAGTTAACAAAGAGGTGAAAGGTGGGCAGTGTACGGCATGTATTTAAATCTTTTCATCCGTGTTCTATCCTATTTTGGCTATTTTTATTACTCTTTTTCAAGGTAATAAAAGCACTAGAAAGGTTGTTGGAATGGAAGGCACAAACTAATCATATTTTTGTGCTTTCCATGTCTGCTTATGATAACGATATTAAAGTCAGAATCTAGGTAGCACGAAAACTCTTACACGCTAGTGTTTCCATGTTTCGTTTCTGTTTCGGAAACCTAAACTCTTTTTACCAGCATCTGTTTCCAAGCAATTTCCATTTTTCGTGCTGTTACCATGCTCTTCATATATGTAGTTTGGATTTTTCATGTTCTTTTTCCATTAGAGATATTAATTGGGTGGGTTAAAAAATGTGATTATATTATTTAAGAATATAATAGACACGCACATTGTCCATTATTTCGATGGGGCCAAAGATTCACCATTCTTTGGCTTTAGATTATAATGGACTAAAGCAAAATGATTCATTAAATTGTCTGAGCTTCTTTTTATTGTGATGTCACGGATAGCTGTTTGCAACTCCACTTCAGGGTCAATTGGAAACAACCTCTCTGTAATTACAGAGGTAAGGTTGCGTACACCCGACCCCCCCTTACCCCGTTTGTGCGGGAGCCATTGGGGTAATGTTGTTGTTGTTGTTGTATAATAGACACGCACATGCACATTCCTCTTTAATTGTTTGGCAGCTAAATAACTTCCAAAATTGAACTTGCAAAGTGCGATATAGAATCGTTTTCTACAGCTTGGTTGCATGTAGAATCGTTTTCTACGGCTTGGTTGCTTGTAGAATCGTTTTCTACAGCTTGGTTGCATGATTTAAAGACCGAGCACTTGTTACCAATTTGTTTTGTGTAAACATTTGCTAGCTAATATCCTTTTTACATATGGTCTTGCTAATAAGAGGCTTTTTCAGAAAAATAAAGTTCCTGTTCTCTTATTGTAATTTACATTGTTTCCTGGTGATTGATATTAGATACTTTGGCCGGATGGCATATTCATTACCAAACACCCAAAGAGGCGACAGGCATCTGCCAACAATGCATTGCACACCTCACCTAATGGGCAGCAATCTGTAGATATATCTTCACCTAAAGGGAATTCGCCTCTTCGCCAGCAACCCACAGAAATATCTTCACCGAGATTGAGTGATGAGCAAAGCCAGGAAGCAGACCGACGTGCCAAATTTGTATACGAGTTGATGATTGGTATTGTCATTGATTTTTACTCACTACTTTCATCTTTATTTCTGTAAGTACCAGTTTCCTTTCCTCATTTTGGAAATCGGTCCTGTTATTTTGACGCAGATAATGCACCTGCTGCCATAGTAAGTGTTGTTGGTCGAAAGGAGTATGAACAATGTGCTAAAGATCTATATTTCTTTCTTCAGGTAACTTTTATCCAACTATTTGGCATAATGCACCACCAGCTCCCTCAACTTCTCTCATTTCACCTACTGCCCCTGAACTTTGAAAAGGTCCTCATAGCACCCTAAACTTTCAAAAAGTGCACAAGTTTGCCCATTGAATGCCACATATCTTCAAAGATGTCATTGGCCTGATTTTTCTCTCTTCAATCAAAAGCTGACACGTGGCGTTCATGGAGCAAATTGGTGCACTTTTTGATAGTTTAGGGGGCTACGGAGACTTTTCAAAGTTCAGGGGGCCAGTAGGCAGAGTGAGATAAGTTGAGGGAGCTGGTGGTGCATTCAGCCCTCCTAAATTGCACATACCTTTAGCTATGGTTTAGCTTGAGCTGTATTGAATATTTAGGAGTCGATTTGCTTTCCCAAACTTGCCACTGCACATGTAACAGTCTTATCTGGGGTTTTTTTAAAGCATGTTTTGCTTTTCAAGTAATTAAGTTTCTGTGGCTTATTTTCCCGTGCAGTCATCGGTTTGTTTGAAGCAACTGGCTTTTGATCTCCTTGAGCTGCTGCTTCTGTCAGCATTCCCAGAAATGGAGTTTGTCTTCAGGCAGTTGCATGAAGAAAAGCATAGATTTGGTGAATTTAAGCTGAGCTGAGTAATTACATGCATACAAATACAAGGTATATAGTGGTTCAACATACATCTGCTTCAGGTGCTGTGAAAAATTGTTCTTAATTTCTGCAGTTTTACTGATAGCACCAAAGATCATCAGTTTATACCCGATATAATAGATCTGAGTTCGGTTTGAAGTTGAGGAAATTGTGTGTACATACTGAGATCAGTTTAAAAAAATTTAATGAAAAGCCATTTGTTCAACGTATCTTCGCTCCTTTTCTATCTATTTATGGCCAGACTTGTTTTAAGAGGCGTAAGAGGTCTATACAGTTTATTTATGATGAAATTCAACTGCCAAATCCACATATTTGTATCAATGGCTTCTAAAAAGTATCTAACACATCTATTGTTCTAATGGTAACTGGATGGCTGAAAGCTGTTGATTTGTATGTTCGCATCTAATTATGTGTTATTGGGGCGGTTAAATAAATTGAGTCGAGCTCGAACACTGACTGTTTAAGCTCTATTCGTTTAAATTTTAACGAACTCGAACGAGCTCGAGCTTGGTTAAACCGAGTCAAGCCTATCTCGAGCTTTGTTTAAATCGAGAGCTCAACCTGTAAAAAAGATAGAATCCGTAAGATGAAGAATCGGAGATGAAGGATCTAAGAACCAGAAATGATTTTCATTGTACTAAGAAGTGGAAGAGGGGTGTTATGTTAGTTGCTGCGTTTTTTAGAGGAAAATGAGATTATGGTTTCAGTAAGTATATAAAGATTGATGAATATATATATAGTAGGGATTGAATTGGATCTGAATTGCCTTTATTAGGCTTTATATCCATCTTTTCTCTTTTTTTTTACTTATTTTTATCTATATTTTATATATCACTTTATACATATTTTTCCTTTAATTTTTAATTTACATTTTATATTTTTCTTTATACATTTTTATATCCATTTTTACACATACTATTTTATATTTTTCATAATCTATTTCATAAATATAATATTTAAACTTTTCAATTATGCTAACGAGCATGTTGGCAAACTAGTTCATGAGCCTCTTATCGAGCATGTTCACGAGCTTTCGAGCCGAACATTTCCTTATTCAAGCTTGGATCACTTACGATAACAAACTTGAAATTTTACTCATGAATGAGCTCATTTATTAATGAACCGAGCTCGAACGAGTTTTAACCAAGCCGGCGCGAGTAATTCATCAATAGTCCAGCTCGTTCACACCCGTGTTATTCACAAAACTATTTTTAAAACACAATTACAGCCGTCACGTCCTTGCAGCGGCTTTAAGCTGGTTGAAAAATTGTGAGATTAATCAAGTAATTTTCTGAGATGGATGGATAGGTTAATTACAGCCGTTATGTCCTCGCAGTGGTTCTAAGCTGGTTGAAAAATAGTGAGATTAATCAAATAATTTTTAGAGATGGATGGCTATGTTATTTGAAACCTTATGAATAAGGCGGCAGCTAAATTTTCGCCTGTGGGTCTAGTGTTAAATAAATGAACTTATGCCCCTTAATGAAAACATCTCAATAAATAGACAAGAGTACTACAACACTTGTTCTCAAAATGTTTTAACTCAAAATCAAAACCGCAGATCAAAGTTGAAGCACGTCCTTTCATTAAACATAGAATTTGTCCCAAAAAAAATTTCAAGTACTTTGCTTTCTAAATATGGCCAAGAGGACTATGACACCTTATGCAGATGCTGCGGCTGCCCCTTTAATCCTGGGTGCTGCTTGAGTGCCTATATATTAGAGAGACAACAAATTATGCCAGTAACAAGAAATATGTACAGCATTTTTTGGAGGACATTCATATGGAAAGAAAACCAGTGAAAATTTAAAACATGAACTATTACCTTCTCTGAAACCACTCTTGAACCTGCGAGGAACATGACGCAAATACCTCATCCTTCCAGTACCAGTTGTTTTCCTTCGGATGGCCTTTACACTCCAGTTATCTAAATACAACAATAGATATATAGAATATTCATTATCTTGTATACCAACTCAGTCGCCTATATTCCAACTGCATAGCTAAAATAAAATGAAACAACAAGGGGATGATGAATGCTCCACC
The DNA here is from genome assembly GCA_947683365.1 of Euphorbia pulcherrima. Lineage (NCBI taxonomy): Eukaryota > Viridiplantae > Streptophyta > Magnoliopsida > Malpighiales > Euphorbiaceae > Euphorbia > Euphorbia pulcherrima. The sequence continues at coordinate 17,114,257 of CANTUS010000016.1, forward strand.
GTAAATATGCAAACTTTAAAGGGAAAGAGTGCAAATTCCACAATATATTGAAGTTGATGATCGAATTTTATTTATACCTGTAAATTGAATTCAATTGTATGGATCAACGTAAAAAAGAATCATGGTGCCCAATTGCACATTATCAAAATAAATTGTAAGGGCCAGTGTAAAAAATAAATAATCATGGTGCCCAATTGCACATTATGGGCCAGTTCGCCTGTGAGTTTTTTTTGCAGCTTTTTTCAACATCTTTTTTGAAAAACTCAATTTTCAAGCTTTTTTTGAAAGCAGCAGATTTGATTTTGAAAAAAATAAATCACACAGTTCGTAATTAATTAGTATGAAAAATTAAAATATGTTGTTCAAAGCCAAAATATGTAATACTATTAAAAGTCTACGAGAACAACTTATTTTGAAAGCAGCTCAAACAGCAATGCCAAACCGACCCTATATCTATGAATTCAATTGTATGGACCAATGCAAAAATAGAGAATCATGGTGCCCAATTGCACACTACGAAAATATGTGCACAGGAGAGAACCTCCCCAATTTAGCTCAGTTTCATTTTGCAAATACAAAAAAACTACAGGAAAGTACAAGAACCACACGATAACACGAAAACTGTATACTATAAGTGAACATTTGAGAAGAACTTGTTCTTAAATCTAACATAGAATAAAACCTGAATTCAATCCATGAAATTTCAGTTCTCTAATCCAGCCAATTAATTCTTCAGACACAAAATCAAATGGTAAACCAAATCAGAAAAGACGAACATAACTATGCAATATCCATAAAAGAGATTCAGCCACAGAACATAATAAACCATAGCTGACAACTCGTAGAAATAGTCCGAGAGTAAACATACATTTCCTGGTGCGAGCAGCAGGGAAGGCACAGGCGGAACAGCGGCTCTTCTGGAGGTGGAAGCTACGGCGGCCACACCTAACGCAGAGGGTGTGGGTCTTGTTCCTCCTTTTACCGAAACTTCCAGTTCCTTTACCCTGCAGATTTCAATCCATTTTTTCAGAATCGAAACAATGAGCTAGTTTTCAATGAACGGGAAGGTACAATTCCATGGCTGAGATAGCTTTACCATTGCAGTAGACGCAGAGAAGCCCTAGGTCTGTGGTAATGTCTAGCGGCACGAAATTGTAATTAGAGTTAGGGTTAGGAGTATTATAGGGTCTTACAGTGACATTTAATGGGCCGCACTTGAATAGGTAGCCCAATTTCATCTTGGGGCTCCATTACAAACCCCGGCCCACCTATAGTTTTTGTACCTGTATGAATTCGCAAGCCTCTCCGATATATTTATATTTAGCTTAATTGATCATTTACGAAAAGTCTGCTACCTTAACATTTTAAAATTTCAACTTATCTCTGAACTTAATAAAAGTGAACTAATTTACTATCTGAACTTCATAAAAGTGCACATGTTTACCTCTCTCAATGTCATGTGTCAGCTTCTGATTGGCTTGACTTTTAAGATTGCATTTTCCTGATTTATTTTCTCCGTGACAATGATGGTGCAAACTGGTTTATTTTTACCAAATTCAATGGGCAAGTTGAAACTTTAAAAAGTTTAGCGTGGCATATAATTTTTCGTGCCAATTTTAAGGGGCTAATGATGTATATGGCGTTCATATTTTTATAATTTTCAGGGGCATTTTCAATATTTTTCAGAGTAAAACAAAAGCATGTGTTTCCTTCTTATGCATAGTTACTTGTATTTATTAAAACGGCAATAAAAAATATTCTATCTAACTTTTAGTCATATAAAACTACTTTTCACCTATTGGGAAATTAAGAGTCAATTTAATTTACTTGTTTTAAGTTAACAACCAAATTTCTGTACTGTAAACACAAATTTATAACTGTATTGGTGTTTGTGCATTTTGGATAATACTGCAGACAAGAAAAATCATGGCAAGTTATTGTTGATTACTGCACGCTTTGTGCTATTCAATTTAGGTACAAATGTCATATGGACCAAAACTTAATTTGCCAATTAATTACCGTATCAGACATTGATAGTGTCCAAACACAACTGATTTCTAACAGAGGTTTCATTTTCTCCAGTAATATATGTCGTGAGAAAGTGACTTTGACCACAAAAAGAAAAAATGTAAATGAACCTTATCCTCATATTAACTAGTTGTTCCTCTTTACTCCCTAGTCCTACCCTGATAACCTATATGGGTCCATCCATTTCTTACCAATAAATGCAATGGTCCACCAAAAGTTATTATTCTTCACCTACTAGGGAATCAACTAATCAACTGATTAGTTCAGTGAAATCGTTAATAATTACATTTAACTTAAATGGAAAACTTTCCCAAATGAGTATTTGATACTAATGGAATCATGGGTCCTTTAATTCAAAAAAAGTAATAACAGTTTTAGTTCTAGACAATCACAAATTTACATTACAAACTCGTTTGATTTAGTTGTTATTGTTTGTTGTTGTTTATTTTAAATAGTTGATAATTTTTTAACCACAAAACAGCTAAAATGACTGTGCCTAAACACTTAAAAACTATTATTTGCACCAATTCAGTTAAGCTCCATCCCGTCCAAAGGAATACATAGTGAGGCTCGTTTCAATGACCCATTTACTTTAACTTGGTGTCCTGTAGCAACACTTTAGACAACAAAGAGTCAAAAACTAACTATTTAGTCATGATGATTGGATTCTTATGTCCATACCCTCTTAAACAACTGTTAAACAAATAGGGACACTTTCTTTTTTTATTTATAGCAAAGGCAGAATTTGGATTTCTGTTCATAGATTCCTAATATATATATATAGTCTGCCTCAATAAAATATTAGGTTAAATTTAAAAAACATGTGATTTGACCATTTCACAAAAAGGTGTTTGTAGAATTTTTTATTTTAAAAGGGTGCCCGTGGTTTCAAAAGTTAGTAAAAACATGCTTCTCAAAATTTTGAAATCATATATGAAAGGGAAATTTCAGTTATTTCAATAAATTCAATATTCCTATATTTCAACTATATTATTTGTCAATTATTGATCAAGATTTGAGTAAATTTCAGAAACTTTACATTTTGTTATGATTTTTGAAAGTTATCGTCAATTGTTAATTAATATAAATATTTGTACTTCTAAAAAATTTCTAAAATTTATCACTAATGTGTATTGTATTTTTATAAATAAAGCTGTAAATTTTTACTTCAAAATAGACAAAATTGTCCTGCCAAATTTTGAGAATCATGTTTTTACTAACTTTTGAAACCACAAGCAACCTTTTGAAACAAAAAATTCTACAAGGACCTTTTTACAAAACGGCCAAACCACATAGCATGTTTTTTAAGTTTACCCAAAAAATATTACAAATATGTAACAGACCAATGATCACCATCCAACGGTGGGTACAAAATCAAACGGTTCCCATCTACTTGAAAGAAAATAAAGGGGAACAATGCAAGGCAAAGAACAAACCTTTGCTTTAAGACAATTTCAATATCCTCTTCACTTTTGCCTGTAAAACACAGTTTCTGCCATTGTTGTCTGTATACTTCTGGAGAAGAGAAGCCAAAACCAGATAAAAGGTTTCTGTTATTCTAGTTACCAAACAAGCTGAGCAATGCAGCTAAAACAGTCAATTGAAAATACCAAGTTTTTCATCAACAAGTCTATCGAAAACATGAAGTCCCTCTTGTTGTCAAGTTATGAGAAGTTACCGAATCCCGCTTCTTGTAACCCCTTATTCTGTGGTAGAGGCAGAATACCGAAACATCAAATGGATCAGTACTATGCAGAGCTGTGCAATGAATGGGAATGCGATCTCGACAAGGCATTGAAGAGGAAAAGAAAGAAGAGGAAAACTAGTCTTTCTGTAATAGAAGATTCAGTGTGTGGAGAAAAAGACGGATGTGATGAAAATTCTGGTGTTAAGCATCCGAGTATGAGTCCAGTGAAGAAGAAAGAAGACGGCTTAATGGAAGAGAAGGCGAAAAAAACGTTCCATCAATGTTCGAAGAGGAAAGACCACAGAGGTTATGCACTGGCGAAAAAGATGAAGGAATTGGAAATGATGGATGTGGGAGATGTGGAACATGTTTTAGATGTAGAAGAGGCACTTCATTACTATTCTCGTCTTAAAAGTCCGGTTTATCTTGATATGGTTGACAAGTTCTTCACTGATATGTATAACGATTTTTCGGTTCCTCAAGCATCAGCCAGCATTAAAAGTTCGAAGAGAAGATTCAGTTCGATCAGGTTATAGATCGGACAATGATGATGCTCATTATTGTGAGTTCTTACTTGTTCATATTGATCTTAATATCCTTCTTTTCCACACATCAAGTGTGTCTCGTTTTCGTGTTGTCGATTGGAGATTCGACTTTCTGTGATTGCTATTTTTTGTTTGTTTAGTTATTGAGAGATTTGATACAATATTTAGAAACATAATTCTGGATGTTACCTGCCTTAAAGGGAAGTCTGTTGTTTTCTAGGAGATCTTCTCACCAATAACTCTTCTTAAATATGAAACTGCAATGAATGGAGTCACAAGATCAACGAGATTTACATTTATCCACTAATGATCATAATTCTGGTCCATCGGTACAATTCCAAATGCGTTTACCGTGTAAGTGTACGGATTTCCCGTAGTGTTCAAATAAAATTCATAAAATGAATGAAAGATTTAATCACCTAGATAGAACCAATTCAGTCAATTTCCTTTTTGTCTAACAAAATTTGACAGTGTACTTTTAATCTGAACACTAAATTTTCAAAATGCAAGTATAGAAATCCGTCAAAGGCTCTAAAAAATTCAATTACTCAGGTGAAAAAATGGCAACCAGCACAGCAAAGTTGTACTAACAATTCTTCTTTTGTGGTTCAAGCTACCTTTGAACAATCGACCCGAACCTGGCCTGCTGAACCTGTCAAGACACTGTAAGTCGAGAGTTTCATCATTGCCATTGCAAAATCTCGACTGAACAAGTTTACATCCGAAGCAAATGCTTTGACCCAGATGCTAGTTTCTTCCCCAGCCATTAGTTGCTGATCAGAAAATAAGATGCCTCTACCTTGCAGAAGACGACGATAATACAATGTACCAAAGTTTACTCCTGGTCCCTCAAAGGCCATATTGATTGATGAATCCTCGGGTGCCATATTGATTCCTGGATCCTCGAGTGAAATTTCAGAGACAACTGATGGCGCTCTGGATGATATTGGGCCTTTGAAGGATACGGCTGGTGTTGCTTCTGATGACCTTGAGCTATAGGGAACTTCAGCTACTGCAGATGGTGAGGCTGGGATGCTGGAGGATGCTGATGGCTCGGAGCTGGCTTGATGAGTTGATGGTGCATCTATAGAGGGTGATACTGAGGCGTGAGAAGAAGGTGATGGTGCTAGTGTAAAAGATGACTGATTTCCGTAACAAATTGACCTCATTTCATTCAGGAATTCAGGATCCAGAGAAGGATCAGGCTTATTAGTCCCACTAAAGTTGTACAGGCGGTTTAGAATGAATCTGCAGTGGATAACTCCAATGCTGTGAGCACCTACATGAAGGAACAATGAATTACAGAACACACCATAACAGCTTTAACCAAAACTAAATTGTGATAAAAGCAGTAGATATTTGAAAGTTGAGACTATAATCAGATGCGTGAATCTATGGACCTATGAATCAGACACTGACACGGAAACAGACACTGACACCGGGAAACGCCATTACTAAAAAAATTTAGGCTAATTAAGGTTAGGAAACTGGGGGAAACGTGTCAAGTTTCAGTTTCCTACACCGACACGAAACGTGGAAGCGCTAGTGTCGAGGAGTTTCCGTGCTTTCTAGTTCATAGGTAATAGATGAATATTGCAGAACATAGTATGGCAATCGATTTCAGAAATTAGATCAGTCTTCTGTTAAAGCAATCAAAAGCCCAAAATTGTGCATAGATCAAGTGTAGAAAGCTCAATTAAGTGAAAGGAAGGGAATGTAGAATGCTACCTAATATACTGACAGTTTCTCTTTCATCAAAACCTCTAGTTGCAAAAGATGCAAGGGTTTCAGATAGATCAGCTCGGGGAGAAGGAAGCTCAGATGCTGCTAAATCTGGAAAAGATTGAGTGCTATCTCTTCTGCCAGTAAGCAATGGATAGAATGGACCACCAGCCTGAAATTCACAATTGCAATGAGACCAAGAGAGAGACACGGAGATTGAGAGGGATAAAGAAGACATATACCTGCGTGATTCCATCTCTGGCAGCTATAACAACCGTATCTGCGCAAGAAACAACTCCAGGGCATATTTCTTCAATCCGAGACTTGATTGTGTCAATTATACGAAATCCATTCAAACTTTGATTAGGGAAAGCATCTTTCTCAGACTTAATGTCTTCGGCGTTATCCAGTAAAATAGATGCATCGCAACCCTACACAATATTAAGTACATAAATCCGATCAACATTCACTACTAAGGAGACAAGAAATTCACAGTAACCTTGATCCAGACTACACAGAACGAATGAAAATGATTGAACACCTAGGTTTTCTGTTGATTATACCTTCTTCTACAGAAATAACAGAGAAAGAACGATAAATAGAAAGCAGACGCACTTCAATATCAGTTAGAAATCGGAAAATCTTAGCAGAAACACCAATATTTTAAATTAGCATCAAATTCTCAGAAACACCTAGGTTTTCTGGAATGATTGAATACCTAGGTTTTCTGTTGATTATACCTTCATTAACAGAAATAACAGAGAAAGAACGATGAATAGAGAGCAGACGCACTTCAATATCAACTAGAAATCGGAAAATCTTAGCAGAAACACCAATATATAACAGAAGCACCAATGATTTTCAGAAAATAAAATGCCATTATAAACAACCGGAAAACGCGAAGTTACTGAAACCTAGATCACAAGATGAAGAAAGAAAGGTCATAACCTCAATAAAACAGTCATGGAAAGCAAGTCTAAGAATAGCAGCAGCAACATTTGGATCGGCGTTGTACATTTCATGAACCACTTCTCGGATAACTTTCTCAGCTTGTGGACAGGAATCGCGATAAAAATCATACTCCAGTGAACGGAGAGTTAAACCGCCGTCTTCTCCTCCGTCCTCCATGGACAAGTACATAGAAGGATGCAGGTCCCATGAGGAAGAGGAAGTAGGGATGGTAGTTGATGACGGCGGTGGTGGCGATTCTCTATGGATCTCTGGATCTCTGTCCTTTATGCTGATCATATAACAGATAATGGCGACGACTAGACTGATTCTCGTGATATTCGCCGCATCGAAGAATGAACTCGCCATTGCTTCTTCAGATTGTGAGATTGATTTCGTTTTTCTATGTTTTTGCTTCTTGTTGTTTTGAGTATCGCGTCTTGGTGAACAACGACGGGAGAGAGTACTGATTGAGTTGCAGAGAGCTGTAACGGAAATTGGCGGGAACGCTGATGAAAAGGACTTAAATGCCACTGTAACTGACAGTTTGTTCAAGGAGTGCCACCGGGTAGCTGCTGATATGACGAAATTACCCTTGCGTGGGTTAGCTTCTGCAAAGTGCAGTGATTAATTGATGGTGGCCATTGATTTGTTTTGTTGACTCATACTGAGAAAGGTCATTGAATGGATATAATTGTTTTATTGTAATTTTGTACTCCATTCGTTTTTCTTAAGAAATGTCATTTTTTTATAAGTTCATGGATGCTATATCAAACGACACAATAAAAGTATTAATATATTTTTAAAGTAGCTCTCTTTTTAATATTTAATATATTTATTGATTTTTATACGTACGCTCAGTGATTTAGAAGGGGTGAATGAATCGTTCAAATAAATTAGATAAATTACGCTGAGTAAGTCAGCGGGCAACAAGAGTCTGAGTAAAACTTCAATGATAAAGTAAAGAACACAGAGATTTTTATTCTAATTCGGCAACATGTGGTTACATCCAGTCCTAAGAGAGTGTCTTGGCTTTAATCCACTAATCTCAACTCCGCAGAGAAGCCTTTCACAGAGTGTCTCACTGTAATCACTCACCCGCTGAGTAGAATACCCTCTTCTACCAGTAACTCAGCATAGTCTAAACAAGAGCTAGATTCAGCTTATAGGAACATTGATCTAGTTACAAATAATCTGATATTACAATTTAAATGATCTATTCTAGTCTCTCTTGTTTTACAGCAGATTCTTGCTGAGTAAATGCTTTCTTGAGTGGACTTCTTTTAAAGCTGGAAGATTGACAGAGTTTTGCCTCTTAGAAATTTAAGTGTATTCACCCAGTTCTAACGCTCGCCTTCTTGCTCCTTTTATACTTGAAATCAAGAATGTAGCAGTTGAACTTGCTTCGTCATCTTCAGAAATTGACATCTCAGCTATTCACCCGTTGCTTCTTTAAACCGATCCGTTAGGAGACAGAATTATACCGTTGTGAGATAGAAATCAATCCGTTAGATTGAAATCCGAGCTTCAATTTGAATCTTTTGTCGTTTGATGACAGTCTTTCGGTAGAGAGAACTTGCGCTAACTTGCTACGTATTATCTTTCCATTCCTCTGGTAATCTGACAACTTTGCAGAGTCACAAGATACTAGGTTGTTAAATCAGCAAAATTTCCAAATTTAGCGATTACTTTATGCAGCTTGATCTTTGAAGAACTTTGGCGTTTTCGTCATAAAGCGGATGTCTTATCAAGACATTAATTCCTTTTATCTTTCTTTCATTAATGACTGCAAAAAAAGTAAGTCTGAAAAGAAAGATTTTATTTTACCTCAAATGAAAAGATCAACACCTTTGACTAAAAGAAAGTAACTCAGCGAAATGATAAAACAATATATACAGCTGAAACATAATTTAAATATCGAGTGCTGAGTGAATAGTGCTTAGTCAGTAGCTAATTACACAGTTCAGCCCAAAATAAGAGTTAAAACTAAATAGCTAGATCAGCAGAGAATTGAAATTCTACCCTCAAATCCAATCACTCGCATATAACCATAGACTAATTATTTTAACATCATTACTGATTTAATTGACTCAAACTTAACTTAATTGCTATGATCAAAATTTAAGCACTACTAAGTTATCTACTGAGTCAGCTTATCCTTGTGCTTGGTTCAATAACATTAACATACTTTTCATTTTCTTTTAGTTATTTACAATGAATGAGTAAATAAAAGTAAAAGGAAAAAATATATAAAAAAATATATTATAATATGAAAAATGACAGATATTTTTAAAAAAATTTACCATCCATAAGCAGGAGCGGAGCTGGGGGAGAACACGTAGATGCACTCGCCTTTGCGGTCATCGAAAATTACATGAGAAAGCCATAATTTAGCCTCTACAAGAAAGTATTTGTCGCCGCGATCCTATGAGAGGAGTAACCAAGGTCTATGCTTCTTCTCGTTGCAAATAAGTCATAAAAATCAGTCTTCGATAGCCACTTTAGCTGCTGCTCATGAACGGCGTCAATACTGTCTAATTCCTTATATATTCAGAATTAGCTCTTGTGTTGAAGATGATGATATTTTTACCTTTATATCCTTTATTAATTTAGTTAAAGGGTCACGAAGAAATAAGTTTTGAAATTGAACATTAAAACCCTTGTGGCATCCCATTATATCTATATTTCCTTTCTATTTTATCTATTTTTCTTGGCTTTATTTATTTAATTTAAAAAAAAGTAACCCTTTAACTTATTTACCAAATAACAACCAATATATAAGTTAATCGATTAATAATTTTTTTCAATTCTTTTCATATGAAAATGCCAACTTGCTATGCTCTTTCCCTTCTCTAATTTTTCTCTAAAAAAAGAAATAGCTTGAATAATTATAGATGCGACTTTTCTTGCTAGGTGGGGTTTATATTATAAACTACACCAACTAGCTCTGTGGGCATAGGTTTTCCACACTTGCTCAATTTATCCTTCCAGTTTCTCTAATCATTTCTTGGTTATACATTTTGCATAATTTAGTTAATATACATCTATAATTTGTGTTTGATAATTACTTTTGTAATATAATTAAGTGTGCACTTTTATATTGAACTGATTAGCCACTATAAAGATAGTCACTAGCAATTCTATAATTTATTCAGCCGGATCGAAACTATGTTCGATGATCATAATTTTGTCAAAAAAATTTCGCCCCAGTAGTAGCTAAATCCTGACATCGCCACTGTTTATAAGTGACACTTTTAAAAAAATAAAAGGAGTATTTTCATACTTTATCACAATCACTATTGAATTATTTTTCACCATAAAAGATAAACTAACTTTTACTTTAAAAAATTAAATTCACCGAATAACATTTTTTAATAATAATAATAATAATAAGTTGTTATTAAGGGCCGAATTATTTATTGTTACTCCTATCTAAAATTACTTAGATACCCTTTGAAATTAAAAATATGGAGCCAAACTGTAATCCGAATTTGGTAGAAAATAAAGAGCCAAATTTGCCAGCATATAAATCAAGATTAGGTAAGATTAGGGTGTTATTATTTTCCGCCTGTTATATCATTAATAAAATATCCTTCATTTACTCTTAATTCATGCATTTATTTTTCACCTACACTAAATAATAAATAAAAAAAATTAAAAATTAGAATGAGGGTTAATTTTAAAAAAGTACCTTATAATTTTACTCATTTTTAATAGAGGGTTTGAGGAATTTTTTTTATAAAATGGGGTCTGTGGTTTTAAAAAATTTATAAAAAGGGTCAAATGAGTTCGGAATAGTGGTGTTACATTGAATATTTTTAATAATTCAACACTTTAATAATTTAACCTTATTATTTAAAAAGTATACGTCATAATTTGGATAATTTTTAAAATTTTTTTTTATTTTTTTATGATTTCTTAAAATTTATTATTATAATTTAATTAAAAAATATTTCTACTATTAAAAAAAATTTCAAAATTTTCATAATGTGTATTGTATATTTAATAGCCATCCTATAAAACTTCAGATAAAAATGAATAAAATTACTCATTATTGTGACATAATTTAATATTGAAGATCCTTTATTTATAAATTTTTTGAAATTATTAACTCCATTTTATAAAAAAAATTTCTCAAACCCCCTTTTACAAATGAATGAAATTATAATATATTTCTTTTTTAAGTTAACCTCAGAACAAATATACACTAAAAACAAGACAACCCAAACGCCCCAAACCTCCATTAACACCCACCTTGGAAATAATATTTTCATCTGTTCATCAACATTAATTTTAATTCTAAAACCCACCCTATTCAACACCAAAAAAAAAGGTCAAAATCAAAATCCTGAGATGTTGTATCTTGCCGGAAATAATGGAAAGTCAGCTGAGTCTAAGGTCCACAGTGCTACAGTCGGGAATAATGGCTGCAGCTCTAGTGACGGCAGCGGCACAGACATTAACTCTCCTAGTCCTTGGAGTCTACCCCGTCGGTATCACTAGCTTATCATTTCGCACTGCCACCGTCGACGATCACAATTGAAAGTTCGATCTCAGTTTCACCGAGAACCTCCCCACCGGGATCTTTCTCCGATGAAATAGCCGGTACTTACTGCTGTTTGCATTGTTGTATGTTTGTGGTTTAATTATGTGAATATTTATGATTTAATTATGTGAGGCAGTTAAAGATAAATAAAGGATATTTTATTAAGAATATTATTGATATTAATGTGAGAGTTTTTAAATAAAGAGGGATGGTAAATAATAATACAGTCAGAGTAAACTGTAAGCCAGCGTTACTTTCCTTCCAATAATGTGTGAAATTGTAATCCTCGAGAAAGAAAAAACTTTATAAATTTTGTTTAGTAAATGAAAAAGGTGAAAGATGGGTTGATCTAATCATCATATTCAAAATTCATTACCACCACCAAGTTCTAAATGGTTTTACTCAGGGTTATCAAAACCTTTAACGTATCGGTTAATTCAATTAATTTTACTGTAAATTAGTTATGACTGTCAATACGATTTAATTTAAAAATAATTTTTTAAAAAATAATTATGATAACATGCAGAGCATTACAAAAGACTGAAATAATATTATAAAAAACCGATAAATATATTCAATAAAATCACAAATTATAGCAATGATAATAATAATAAGATATACCAAAATTTAAAAGTTTGATAACACTGGTTTTATCCATTTCAACCATTTTTAGAGGGCAGTTTTTTAAATGGTTAGGTCCCTTTAATAGAAGATTCTTCTTGACATTTCCCACCGACTAAACCAACCTCGAAACTCCATTGAACCTTCTCGAGTGTTCCATTTCAAGCACCTCTCCTCTATAATCGACCTTACCACTCAGTACCAATAACCCAAACCCATCAATTCCACTTGATTCCCAATCTACAGTCACTTTACCAGATCCCTTATTTCTCCGTGCATTTTCCCCAAAATGGAAGACGATGGAGCTGTCACTCTCTACAGTGGCACCGCCATCTCTGATCCCAAGAAGAATCCATTTTCCATCAAGGTCGGATTAGCTCAGATGCTCCGCGGCGGCGCTATTCTCGAAGTTACCAATCTCCGGCAAGCAAAGATAGCAGAAGAAGCCGGAGCTTGCTCGATCGCCGTCACCGAACCAATTTCGCGGGGAATCCGGCGAATGCCTGACCCATCTCTGATAAAAAACATCAAGAGCGCAGTTTCAATCCCGGTAACGGTTCGAGCTCGCGTTGGCCATTTCGTGGAGGCTCAGATTCTGGAATCAATTGGAGCCGATTACATCGACGAGAGCGAAATTCTCGCTGTAGCCGATGAGGACAATTTCATTAATAAGCATAATTTCGGGACTCCATTCTTCTGCGGGTGTCGAAATCTCGGCGAGGCGTTAAGGAGAATTCGCGAAGGTGCGGCGATGATTAGAACCCAAGGGGAATTAATTGGGCAGGGGAACATTGCTCAAACTGTACAGGGTGTGAGAAATGTGATGAAGGACATTAGGGTTTTGAATAACATGGATGAAGATGAGGTGTTTGCGTTTGCGAAAAAGATAGCTGCGCCTTATGATCTTGTGGCGCAGACTAAACAAATGGGGAGGCTGCCGGTTGTGCAATTTGCCGCCGGAGGAATTGTGACCCCTGCCGATGCAGCGTTAATGATGCAGTTGGGTTGCGATGGGGTATTCGTGAGGAATGAGGTGTTTGGCTGCGCTGATCCATATAAGAGAATTAGGGCAATAGTTCAGGCTGTTAGGCACTATAATGATCCCCATGTTCTTGTTGAGAGTAGCTGTGGTTTGGAGGAATCAATGGCTGAACTTAATCTCACGGAGGAAAGGATCGAACAGTAGAATTCAAGTAATGTATCTTCTTCTTGTCTGCAGTTGAGGATAATAAAGAAATGATCTTTCCTATTTTGGTGTTGTTTTTTTTAGCTGTGTTAGTTTATGCGTGTTGTTGTATGTTACTTACTTCCCTTGTCTGGAAGTAGAAATGAAGTTTTACAATAAACTGTTAATCAGTTTTCTGTGTGTACTTCTTTCTAATTGATAAAATGATAATCGTAATCTAGTCCTGCATTTGATTGATATGAGACATTCTTATGGATATGGAAACAATTATCAATTATGGGCTTTGAATTGCTGTCATTTAGTTTACCATGTGATCCCCTTATAATTTTCTGAACAAATGGACGTGACCTTGTTTTAGAGGGCACCGTTACTTCTAAGTGTACTTGTTCTCGTCAACAATCATATTGTAGTAATTGGACAGAATATCTCATTTTTATGCGTGTGTTTTGTAAACCTACAGGGCAACATCCCCTTTTCCTTTGATTCCTCTCAGGAAATTTCATTTGAATTGGTCGTTAATGGCGTGTTTGGAACCTCCAGTTTTTAAGGAAATCAATTCATTTCATTTTAGGTAGAAACTTTACAACTTTTAAATATAAGATGAAATCAATTGAATTCTTGAAGAAAAATGGATGTTCAAACACTTGGTACGAGAATCTGGATTGGAACTCATAGGGTATCTTTTTTTCAACTTAAAAGCAATGAAGTTAAACTGAACTGAAATGAGTAGAATATAAGTTGAAAAGAACATGGCCTTAATCTCATGTTGTTAAAAGGACAGCACCGAACATTCCATACCAATGCTCTCGTATAGTTATTCATCATGATGAACTTTGCTTGCCTGATATGTCCTTATATTGCAAATCAATTAGGTGATCTCAATTCTTGCAATGGCAAGAGTTAGTAGCAGGTATATTGTTGAGGTTCTTGAAGCTATTAGTGATACTACAGCAGTGTATGGGTATGAGCTTCTTCTGATAATGGTGGCAGTGAAAAAAACTATACGAACAAGCATAATTTCAGGCAAAGTTTTAAAAAGCGCTAGGCGCTAGTCGGGCAGTCAGGGCTTCGAACGCCTGGGCGGGGCTTAGGTGGATTTGTATATTTTATATTTTTTATAATTATTAATAGATAAAAGTATAAATTCAATTAAAAAATAAATTATAATACAATAATATTTTACAAAAAATATAGTTTAGGGTATGAAAACATAAGTCTTAGTTAATTTTTACATAAAAACACATCAACATTAAAATCGATTTCTTAAAAACAAATATCCTCACTAATTTTTTGTGGTTTATAGCATACTATTTCGGTTTGAGATTCAAAATGAAAATTGTATGGTGAGAATATTTTGTTGTACATTAATTTTACCAACCGTGCTACCTTTTTTGAATTGAAAAAATTGAACTATAATTATTATAGGTATCGGTATCTTAAAAATTGAGGAAAAAATCGGACTAGGCGGTGCCTAGGCGGAAACAATCGGACCAATATGTTGGTCCAGCGCCTGATAGCGCTCAAGGAATGAAAAGTCGGGCGGCGAGCTCCAAAATAGCGCCTAGGCGGAGCTAGGCGACGAGTTTTAAAACAATGGTTTAAGGGCACTGCAATCTCAAGGAGGAATTGACAATGAGATGGGAAGGAGCAGCGCATTGTACTAAAGTAGTGAAATGGACAGTTTGGATTTCGGAATAATAGATTATTGATGAAAAAGGCAAGAAACTTGAAAAATGAAAGCAACTTGTATGCCTACTGCAGAAATTAAGCAAATAGATAAACTTCTTCCAGTATCGCGACTTGCTTAATGGAAATAGATAACCATTTTGCTAGTTTGATATAGATGGAAGCTATCTATTATCTAATATTCGAGTCCTGTCTATAGGCACAAACAAATTCATGCACTAAGTTCCTGGCTCTCATGGTTATTATCAATGTTATCAAAACCACACTGAACGGCATACCAGTAAAGATTTTTATATGTGGTATTATTGGTACGATCGGTATAATTAGTGGTTTTACTGAACGACATACCAAATTTTTGCAATGCTTTCGGGGTCTTTTGCAACGCTTTCAGGGTCTTTTGCAACGCTTTCTAGGTTTTTTTCAACGCTTCTGAGTGTCGCATAGCCTTTTTTAAAAAACAGTTTTGAAGTTAAACCTACCGTAGTCATAGGCAGTTCGTGGTAAAATCGGTCAAACCTGCTTCTACTACAGTTTTGATAACACTGGTTATTATTCTGTAAAAATTTCTACAAACATCCACCTCCAGGAAAAGGGATTCAATCTGTTTTTCAGAGTTTATAGTTCGTCCAGTTTCGTTGGTGCCTAGAGGCGAATTCAGAACCATTTGCAAAGGATTGTGTGTGAGGGTACACTATTTTCAACTGTTCATTTGATAATTAGTGTAGATAAAAAATAGCAATAAACATTTTAGCTGAAAAGATAGATACATTTATCCTAGATAGTATTCTCTGTTTGAATGCTTCCATTGCTGAACAAACATCTCAGAGCAATTTCATAAGCAGAAAATATCGCTCCATTCACAACAAAAGCTCTCGTAACAGCCGTCCCTAAACCCCGCCATAGTACATGGTAACCCTCCTCTGCTACACTTCTCCTTAGGCAATCCAAAATACCGTTATACTTGTTCAAGGAAGCCGGTGTTTGAGCTTGAAGCCTAGTTTTAATCACATCTAAAGGGTAACAGCTGACCCAACTTGCAACTCCAGCTAGTCCCCCGGCAACCAGCATTGTCCTTAAACCTTCCTGGCCATTTTTTCGGCAGCCAGGGTGAAATTTCTCTCTCATGTACTCGTAGGTCCAGAAGTAGAAGCCGTGGGCTGGTGCATCCCTTAGGATTGTAATGCCAAAGCCTCGGTATAGTCCTTTTAATCCTTCTCTTTTTATGATGCTTCTGGCAACACCTATGGGGCCTTTATGGGATTCCGTTTGTTGGAGTTTTGCTTGGGATTTGTCTTGCAGTTGAAGGCGGATTTTGACTAGCTCGACTGGTGTTAGCATTAGGCTCTGTAAAGCTCCAGTGCCGACTCCTGCTGTTGCGACACCTCGGTATGTTGGAGGGTCGTTTGGGGTATTGGATGAACCAAATGATCTGGAAAGGATGGCGTAGATCTGGAAAACCATGGCATTCTGCAACAACCGAACTTATTAAGAACGTGTTCAGAACTTGTTCAGAGGACTAATAATTTAATCATGATATAGAGCGAGACTATTCTATTCTTTGCAACTTAAAAATTCATTAAGTACAGTGTTTATAAGTACTGCATACATATAGATTTACTCTGGAATATGAATAATTCAGTTCAATACAACTACTTATACGTTAAAAAAAAAAAACTGTGTTATGTGATTAATTAAGTTTAAGAGGGTTAGAGAAGTTGATTGTGGGACAAGTCTGGAACCATAACTTATGATAGAGCGTGTGATATATATGTGGCTAAATATTTGATTCTTGAACAGTGGAAAATGTTATTTAAACAAAATAAAATGCTGGTGGTGGAGAGCAGCCATGGCCTCATAAAAGTAAGGAAAAAGAAGATTTTCAAGCCAAAAGGCACAAAAAGGATATCCACTCTAGCCTTTAAAACAATATCTGTGCACACTACTTGCAGAATATACTAGATAAGTAATAATATTATAAGCCCAGTCCATCAATCACTTCAAAATTATATTTATAAATGGCACGATTAATTATCATAAAAATATCATTATCCTAATTAAAGTATTATGAATGTCCCATTCCATTAAAAAAAAGCACTGATTAAGGGCACCACATCAATTGAAAAACTGGAAATGAATAAAATAATTTTTCTGCACTAACAAAGCTAAAGATAAGGTTGTTATCTTTTCAATCATTTTTAATTTCTAAGCTACTGATAATTGAGATCTAGAAAAGAGATATGAAATGGCAAACAGTAAATCACCTGAAAAGTGACTGAAGCTAAGGGCGCACCCATGCCTCTGTAAAGCGCCGCCGGGCCTTCAGAGCGGACGACACGGCGGAGGATACTCAAAGCAGAGCCGGAATTAGAGTTCTGCTGCTGCCTAATACGCAGCGTATCAAGCGGATACCCAGATATAATACCTGCAATGCCACCAAATCCACCTGCAACAAACTCTTTCCCCCAGCTGCTCGCAAGAAATTCCGGCCAAAAATCCATTGCATTCCCTAAAAAAATTGGATCTTTTTCTGTTCTTTTGGTACAAAATTGAATCTTTTTCTGATCCTAACACAAACCCTATTCTTGTTTCTCTTCCTTGTTATATATATGATTACTCTTCAATCAACATAACCTATCTTTGTTCCTTACACGTAACATCTTCTAAATTTCTAGCACTTATAAGCTGACCAATAAAGGTGCAATCTTTAAGATGCTTACAAAATTTTCCTTCCTGGGCAGTGACAAAATAATCTTGAAAAGCAATCTATTTGTGGAAATGCTTGGTTTTTTGTTTAAAAGAAATGAAGAAGAGGAGAGGAAGAAGAAGAAGGGCACGTTTTTTTGGTTGCTCAAGAAAGAAAACAAAAGCAACGGTAGCTATATTACATTACAAGCCCTATAATAGGACAAAGAGGCTCTTACCAAAAAAAAAAGGTTAGGACAAAGAAGGGGGAAAAGCCAACCACATTTTACTTCTGTTCAATTACATCATCACACGTGTCCTATCGATGATGTAAGATCTATAATTTCAGTGCCTACTTCATTTTCCATTGATTGCCCCCGATTGATTGACTCATCGGTGCTCCGGTGACTCACCCACCTGAATATAATATAGTGTTGTGATAACTCGAAAACTATGCCTAAATATCGGCCTTGAGTTTATTTTTGTTTTCTATTTAAAGGATGTTGGGCATTGAATTTTATGCACTTCAAATCGGTTTTGAACTCCTACAGGAAGGAATTATTCAATTCTTTTTTGGATATAACTTGTGACTCACCAAGCATACAGCTATAGCAATCTTAATTACACTTTAATATTAGTATTTAGAAAGATAATTATGCTACGAAGTGATAACTTAAGTCGTCTTTTAATTGCTATATATGGCTCCTAATCTGTTTTTTTGTCCATCATATAGATTTTGAAAATTATACAGAAAACAATAACTCAAAACTCATTTGTCATGAAACGATTTTTGCTCACTATAATTTTTCTTTTTCAAAATATTTTTCACGTGATAATATTACTCGCATAAATAAATAAATTTTCCTGAAATTGGTTGATATGTAGTTTTTTTTTAAAAAAAAAAACGATTTCGTAAGCTTATTTGACAGTAAACATATGATATCAGACAGAGGACTGTGATCTCATCTCAAAGATGTGAAGCATTGTTTTAAAATTCCCCGTCTAGTCCCGTCTATGCACTATTTTGGGGCGTGCCGCCTGATAATTTGCTAAATATATTTCGCCCGTCTCGGCTAAGAGACCGGGTCAACGAAGGGGACATCTAGCTCGCCCCCCAAAATAAGTTGGGGAGACCCGGCTAGATGAACCGTCTGGAATACCATCCCGACTGGGGAACCCTTAGATTGGGATCACGGGAAGTCTTAGACAGTCGTAACCCCAAGGCGGCTTATGGCCGGCTCGACGATCTCTTCGTGTCTCACAAGAAAGGAGAATCCAGGTTTGACTCTAGTCCCTGTATTCTCTCCATTATCCTTATCTCATTCTACTTGGGATGCAAGGATCGGATATGCATGAAGAGTCCTAAACTCATCATAATTCGAACTCCCTATTTCACCAGAAATAAGGCAGCTCCTACGCCTATAAATAGGCCCCTACGGTCAGTTCAACAGGTATCGAACAATCACACTCCCATAAAGACTTTCATATTGTTTCTTAAGAATCCCTTACTGAGTTAGGCATTGGAGGGTCCCCCCGGGGTAAACACCGATCGCCCCCAAGTTGTGCATTATTTTGCAGGAATTAGCTCGTCGATACATACACGTTCATAATAATCAAATTCTGAAATATCGGATTCAGGTACGATATTTTCAGTGGTGCAGTGAGTGTGGACTTCGTTTACTTGTTCAGGCAAGAATCGTTGTTCATTGGTAGAAAACATCAATTCAGATTTTTTAGTAGCTCTCACGGTGATCATGTCACACGAGAACTCTAATCCAATCATCAACTCTGGTGTGGAAAACACTCAAGGCAGTGTCGGAAACACCAACTCAACAGGAAAAACCCCAATCGCGGCGGATACAGTGGCCAAGTCGCTGATCGCAGCGGGGGGTTCAGGAACCAAGGAAACGGAGGAACGTTCTTCCCATCCTCAAAGAGAACTGGACCCGTTCATGGAAATCGCTCGCCAGGCGGCACTAACACCGGAGCAGCAAGAACTCATGATGAGGTCGGCCTACAAGCACTTTGTGTCGATGGGCCGTCTTGGAGGAGAAATTTATGAAGACATTGAAATTCCACCTAAAATCACTGTTAATCAAAATTTCCTCACACAATTTAACTCTATTTCAGGTGTTCCAGCCTCAGTATCCCAAGTAACAAGGGGATTTCAACATCTCACAGTAACCCCGCTAGTGCCAGGCAACCCGGTGGCCCTGGCCACAGAGGAGCCCACCTCGAAGGTACCACCTCCAGGTGGCTTCACTGACTCAGATCTCACAACGTTGAGAGGGATATTAATGCTAGCGCAGGAAGGAAGAGATATTCCAGCCGAAATAAGGCTCCAAAGCAGGGGTCCAGGAGGAATAGCAATCGACTCAACGGTCGTGACCGCCGAGGCAGAGAATTCGGATAAAACTAGATCCAGGCGGAAATCAAAAGGAAAGGGTAAGGGGAAAAAGCATAAGACACCTACTCCCTCGCCGTATGGGTCATCTTCATCCGAATCCAAATCAGGAAGTTCAAAAGATTTCGATTCAAAATTCAAGAGACGGCTGAAGAAATATGCTATATCATTTTAGGAGCCAATCAGCGAAAAGGACCTCTCCCCATTTAAAAAATGCATCCTAGATCAGAAGTTGCTTGATTACGTTTTCCCCCAGTTTTAGATAAATATGATGGGAAGGACGACCCTAGAATGCACCTGGCAGATTATATAAACAGAATGGACTTGATTAATGCCCCAGTAGCTTTCAGATGCAGGTATTTTCCCACCGCCTTAACTGGAGTGGCCAAACGCTGGTTCCTCCGCCTCGCACTAACTCAATAAAAGATTTTGAAACATTGAGGGGAAAATTTCAGAAACACTTCTTGGGATAGGCTCAGCCAGAGAATGTTAGTCGGGACCTTCACGGGGTGGTGCAAAAGCAAGATGAACCCTTGAGGGATTATTTGAAGAGATTTAATGAACACTGTGTAGGCATCGCTGATTTGGATTATGGGACGGCAAAGGAAGCTTTGATTAAGGGAACTAGAAATGACCAGCTCAGGCAGGAAATAATCACTAGAAAACGGACTCAATTCCCCCAGTTGATTGGCATGGCCCAAAGCTTTGTGGAAGTAGACGAAGTAAGTCGCCCGAGCAGGCGGAATTCAGATGACAATCCCAGAAGGGATGAAAAAATAGGAAAGAGGAAAAGAGACCGAAACGGCCGAGGATCCAGCCGGTATGATTAAGATAAAGACAAGCTATAATTGAATGCATCCTTGAGCCGGATCTTGGTGGCAATCAAGAACGGACTAGAAAAGAAAAGCGTTCACTTCCCAAACGTTTCGGAAGGAAAAACATTGGTCAGAGACTATGACAAGTATTGTGAGTTTCACAGAGCTAAAGGACATCATACAGACGACTGTAAGGTCCTCGCAGAAGAAGTTCACGCCTTAATCAAAGTGGGAAAATTTAGCCAATTCATCAAAGGAGTTACAAGAAGAACCAATAAGCGAGACGAATCCTAGGAAAAGTCCAGAGATGAGAAAAAGGATGATGATGACCGGGGAATAAAAGTGATGGTCATAGAAGGCAGGGACGATAAGTGCCTCCTTCTAAAAAAGCAAGGCGTTCCTCTGACTATCCACTCACAAAAAATGACATTTCAGAGGCCAACAAAGCTTTCAGGAAGGTAACCCTGGTAACTAAAACTCACACAGCCAGGCTATGCCACCATGTCAGATTTAAGCGGTCATAAAACCGTTTCTCTGTGCGAAGTTAAGTTAAATGTAGCCATCGGGGATAAAGAACATGTGTATCGCGCGGATATGGACTTTACCATTGCCGAAATTTCAGTCGGATTCAACATTATCTTGGGATGTCCCTTTTTATGTGAATTGTTCGCCTCAATTTTCCCATTCTACTTGGTATTGCAAATACCAACCCCAAAGGGGACGACAGTAGCCATAGGAAACCCCTCGGTGGCACACGAAACGTACGTTGCTTCTTTAAAGAAAGGGAAGCAGCCGACTCAAAGAGATTCAGAGGAAGACCGGATAAATATAGATTCGGATAAAAGTAGTTCAATAGCCGAGCCGGTTGGGGAGCAGGAAGTGTTTATGGTTGGACCGAGCAGAGCATTAAAAGTTGTGAAAGATTTAAAAGTAGACACTAAGGCGGCAATTAATGCGATCCTAGTAGGTCAACAGCATTCATTCTCCTGGAGTCACGACGACTTAGAGGGAGTTTGGCCCGAAATCATCCATTATCACCTCAATCTTGATCCGAGCGCGGCCCCATTAATACAAAAGAAGAGAAAGCATGCTCCGGAGAAACAGAAGGCTATTGAAGAGAAAATTGATAAATTGCTCAAGGCTAAACATATCAGAAAGGTAAATTACCCCGAATGGTTAGCAAATGTAGTATTGGTTAAGAAACCAAATGGGAATTACCGAATGTGTGTGGATTTCACCAATTTGAACAAGGCAATGCGTAAAGATAATTACCCTCTACCAAGTATTGATCAATTGGTAGACTCCAAAGCCGGATACACAGTATATTCTTTCCTTGATGTGAAAGCGAGATATCACCAGATTCCCATGGACCCCTCAGATGAAGAGAAGACCTCCTTTGTTACACATAAAGGGACGTATTGCTACACAGTTATGCCGTTTGGATTGAAAATGCTGGAGCAACTTACCAATGATTGGTAAACAGAATGTTTAAAGACATGATTAGCGAGACAGTAGAAGTTAACGTGGACGACATGATAGTGAAGAGCAAAGATGAAGAGTCACATGCGGATGACCTGGAAAGGGTGTTTAAGACATTGCAGGCCTACCAATTGAAGCTTAACCCGGAGAAATGTGTCTTTGGGGTTAAGAGTGGAAAGTTTCTGGGTTCATGATTTCAGAAAGGGGCATTAAAGCAAATCCAGAAAAAAATTGAAGCCATAATTAGGATGGAACCTCCTCGTACATTGAATGAAGTTCAACGTCTCAATGGTAGATCAATGCCTTGGGACGGTTCATCTCTTTCTCCGCAAAGAGATGTATGCCATTCTATAAGGCCATCAAGAAAGATCGCGAGTTTAAGTGGGACAGAGATTGTCAAGAGGCCTTTGAAAAAATGAAGGACTTCTTGGCCAAACCTTCGCTTATGAGCCGCCCCAATATTGGGGACACACTCTACCTTTACCTGGAAGCAACAAACGAGGCAGTGGGAACCATCCTAATCTGGGAAGATGAACAAGATCAATATCCAGTGTATTATATGAGTAAGGTGCTCAGGAATGCAGAGTTGAGATACCCTAAAATTGAAAAACTAGCTTTGGCCTTAATTCACTCGACAGATCGGCTCAGACCTTACTTTCAGGCACACACAGTAGTTATAAGAACTAGTGTTCCCCTCAAGAAGGTCTTACAGCGGCCGGACACATCTGGTCGTCTGATCGAGTGGGCCATTAGGCTCAGTGAATATGACATAAGGCTTGAGGCAAAGAAGGCCTTGAAAGTGCAAGTATTGGCAGACTTTATGGTAGAATTTGCAGGAATTGAGCCAGAGAAAACCATCCCCTCGGAAACATAGACGGTTTTTATGGATGGCTCTTCCTGTGCAGAAGGAGCTGGATTTGGAGTTTATATCCAAGGACGGAAGAGAATTAGGTTGTCTTACACCGCCAAACTAGCGTTTCCCTCTACCAACAACGCGGCTGAGTATGAGGGGGTAATCAAGGGGCTTGAATTAGCCCACAAAATAGCTCCAGACATTATGGTCTTGAAGAATGACTCCAGATTGATAGCTAACCAGATCAACCGTACATATGAACTAAAGGAGCTAAGATGGTTAAATACTTAGCCAAAGTAGGCAAATTATTGGAAAACCTAGAGGCCAAGGGAACCGAATGGAAGATTGTATACATTTTGAGGAACGAGAATGAAAAAGCAGACGAGCTAGCCAAAGAGGCTGCAGGGAGGGACTCATAGAGAGAGCTAAGCTGCCCTTATGAAGTCTTAACTCGACCAGCTTGTGAGGGGCAAGAAGAAAATTTATGGATTTAGAAGAAATTGCTTGGGTGGATGCTACCCCTCTATGATTACTTGGCTTGTGATAAGCTACCAGAAGATAAAATTGAGGCAGAGAAGATTACCCGAAAATCTTTTCGGTATGCTCTGATGGGAGATGAGTTATACAAGAAATCCTACTTAAATGTGTGGCTCAAGTGTGTCACCCCTGAGGTGGGAAAGCGAATTATAGAAGAAATTCATGAAGGGGATTGTGTATCCCACCAGGCGGCAGAGACACTATACAGGAGAATTGCCCTCGCAGGGTATTATTGGGAATTGGTCAAAACCGACGCGGAGGAATATGTGAAAACTTGCCATCAATGCTAAATACATGCAAGGAAGTCACACCTCCCAAAAGCAAAGCAAAAGCCAATCTTAACCGGCTGGCCATTCGTATCTTGAGGGATTGATATTGCGGGGCCAATGCTAGAAGTGTCTGGACCACAAAAGTGGTTACTGGTGGCAATTAATCACTTTTCTAAGTGGGTCAAGGCGGAAGTACTTAGCTCGGTCACAGCTGAGAGGATTATTGACTTCGTTTGGAAGCATATAATCACTTGATTTGGGATACTAAAGAGGATAATTACGGACAAAGGCTCGCAGTTCATCTCAAAAAAAATTCAAAGATTTCTACAAAGAGTTAAAAATAGAGAATCACTACACATCTGTGGCACATCCGCAAATGAATGGACAGACGGAGGTAACTAATAGAACCCTTGGAGAAGGACTGAAGAAAAGAGTGCTGGATCGAAAGGGAAGATGGCCTGACGAACTAATCAAAGTCTTATGGTCCTATAGAACCACCCCCTACGGGATAACTAGCCAAACTCTTTACTCCCTAGTTCATGGAGTTGAGGCGGTGATCCCGGTTGAAGTAGGAGCACCATCAGATCGAGTGGTATATTACACGGAAGAACAAAATAACATCAACATGAGGTATCATTTGGACAACTTAGATGAAAGAAGGGAGCGAGCTTGGATCCTCATGGCAGGTTATAAGGCAAAAATTGCAAAGTACCATGACAAACGTATGCATGAGGTCGTTCTCAAGGAGGGTGATCTTGTTCTCAAGGACTCAGCCGCCTCGCAGGTCCGCGAAGGCAAAGGAAAAATGGGCGCCAATTGGGATGGCCCTTACAAAGTTATCAAAGTCATTGGACCGACCACCTATAAACTAGGGACTATGAAAGGCGAAGAGCTTCCTCGTACATGGAACGATGCTAATCTTAGACCCTACTACACAACAAGTGCTTAGGGAGTTTAGCAGCCGCACTCTTTTTCCTTCCTTGGGGATTTTTCCCACTGGGTTTTCCCCTAAGGGAGTTTTTAATGAGGAGGCTCCCTCAAGTAGATATCCGAATGCGTAGAATTCCCGGACTTGTATTTAATTCATTAATAAAAGCATTCTATCAATTATGCATTTGCCTCAACAAAGTACCGATCACACTTTATGGCAGTTCACCGGCACAACATAAGACCAGCTGAAATTAAAAATGTTTCGCGCGAATAAAGACCTAATTAAAACTACGGCAAAGTTTTTAGGCAGTAACACCCCTAAACAACATATGACCCGGCAAAGAAATATAAGACCGGCGCAAAATTACTCAATCAGAAAGAAAAAGGCATCAGACGTTGAGATAAATAAGATATGCCTCAAAAGGCCTAGATAGAATAATGTGCATACAAAACTATGAAAGAAAGATTACTAAAGCAAAAAGTTAAATAAAATTCTATACAACAGAGGAATCCTTAACAAAAGACGGCTCCTTCTCCCCCTTGAGCAGAGCCCCGACCTCAGCAACCTTCTTGTCCTGAGTATCGCCTCCCACCGGCTCACTTATAGTGCCTTCCTCCTTTGGTTTAGCCCCTGGATACTCGACGCCTTTTAGCAGGTCTTCTAGGAGATCCGGATGAAGCTGCTTGCAAGCATTAAAAATGTGATGCCCAAACTAGAAGCCGTTGTGAGCACGGGATTTTGCAGTCCCTCTCGCGAGACGATGATGACGTGTAACTGATTTTAATGCCTTAAAATAAAAGTTCTCTTTAGAATTTTTATTACCAAAATAATATTCCTTATGAATTTTATACTTGGTAGAATCCAGTTCGGCGTGGCCGATAACGCGTCCGGTAGGAGCTTGAACCGATGATTTACACCCAAATTAAACAATACCCATTAAAATATAATTAAAATTTAAAAAGATACCTTTCCACCCACTATTAAACCACTTTTCCTGACTTTTTAGGCTTTTTGACCCGTTGGTTGTTGGTATGCTGGAGGATGATGTCGCCACCGGCATCTTCCATGCCGCCGGCGGCATCACCATACCGCCGGCGGCATGGCCTAAAATGGGTCCCTCCACAGACAGCCTTTCGGCCACTTTCGTCGGAATAAGTCAAAAAGGTCTAAAAAAAACCCCAATTTGCCTATAAAAAGGCACCTTAAGCCGCAAAATAGGGGGGACTGAAATTATAGAGGGAAGGACCTAAAATTGGGCAATTGAGAGGCTGAAATCGAGAGAATAGATTTTAGTGAGATAAGAACTAGAAAAGGCAAGAAAAAGGATTCTAATCCATTTTTCCCGATTTTTCTTCTTCTAACTCTATGATTGTGAGCTTAAATCAGTGGGTCTTTGGGTTAAATCAACTTGATAGAATTCAGAGACCTAAAACTCTTAAAATTAACAATCAAATTATCGTTGCAAGCTCCCCGGAGGTGTTATTGTTCAGTTCACGAAGAGTTGGATTCACTACCCCGAGGAGAAAATCCTGAGTCTCATAGCTCTTTGGCATTATTATTATTGGTTTGTGTTGATTTTTGTTGATTTATGTTCATTTTTTGAGTTTTCGGTCACTTTGACTGCCAACCACTGCTGCTGCAAGAAATTGAAGTCGCCGGTGACATATGATGTTGCCGGCTGTATCACCCATATCGCCGAAGACATCGTTGATACCGCCGTTAGCATCGCATTCCCCAGAGACCTCGCTTTCTTGCGGGACCCTTTCTTTACGGTACTCAGAAAGCCCTGTGCCTGTCTGCACGCTGATGTCGCCCGAGACACAATTGATGTCGCCGGCGGCATCATCCATGCCGCCAACGACATCAACCATGTCGCCGGCGACATCAGTTGTCCCGACGGCGGCATGACTTTCTGGACAACAATATTATTTTCGTTTGTTCCCGAACTAATTTATTTTCTTAAGTTAGGATGTATAGTGTAACGATGGAGGTTTAAAACCCCCTAAAAATAGACCCACCCCACAACGAGTGACATATTCTCCTATAATCCGATTAAAGCAACGATTGAATCTAAAATTTGGATAAAAATGGAATTTCCCCGCAAACGCCATTCGAACCTCATTTTAGCCATCCAATTGGGCTTTATGATATTATAAATAAAATATGCCATATTCGTGTCATCCATCGTCTGCAGGTAGATGTATATCGGATATTCGGGTATTTTATTTGTTGCGTAGAAAATGTACAGGACTTGAAAACCTTGTAATAATTTTACTTTCCGCACTTACTTTTCTTTTACAGTCGTAAATATTTTATTTATCGTTTCAATTGCTTGATAAACGAGAAAACACCAAAATAACTGAAAATACAATAGGGTGGATTAAACTGATTAAGAAAGAATGAAATATCTTAACTTGGCCTAATGAAAAGTGGATAACATCATCCGAACTCGGAATCTCTACTTAAGGTATGGTCCAACCACCTGGTGGGAAAATCGTACCAAAAATTTCTCGGTTGAGCTGAACCGGGTGGCGACTCTATTCTAAGTACGGGATTTCGATCTCGTATCTTTTAAACATTAAACTATGCAAAATCATTTTCCAACCACATCACTCACACCTCCCTGACACACCAAATAGGTCGGCCGACCGGGACCGGCCCTGCGCCGCAGCCGCGCGAGGCGTTGTCCGCTCACAGCCATCATCCACTATCCCCCCAATGGCTCGGATGTACTCGGCCGCGTCCCCCTCCTTTTTAGTAATAACGGCTTTCAGATCTTTCTGGGTGGCCTCTAGATTGACTTTGACCTCCTCAAAGCTCTTAGAGATCATCTCATAATACGACTGGAGAAGCCCGTGATCCTCTCTCGACTTCTTTAGGTCCTCCTTCAAAGCTTTGTTTTGGCTGGTCACCTCCTTCACCTGGGCTTTTAGCCCGCGGTACATACTAATGGCCTCGGTCAATTTCTTAGCTTTTGTTTGCTCCGCATCTACCCGGTGGAAAAGATCGGCCGCATGGGACAAAGACTGTATAAAAAACAAAGTAGTCATGTTAAGCATATACCAGGATTCATAAGATTGATTTTTTGAAAGAAAATAATACCTGGGTAACCAACTTAAATAGACGAGCCACCGCCGTCTAGAAATCTTCTTGGTCGTACAAACGGTCCTCTCCCACCAATGGCAAAGCCTGGAGCAGAGACTACTGGACGATAGGCATATTGAGGGAAGGCATGTCGCCGGCAATATGAATCAAGGCGTCCTTCACCGGGGTAAGAGGACCTCAGGTTTCTCCACAAGAGTAACGTCGACCGCCTGCTGCGAATAATGTTAGTAAATCAAACCATATGAAAACGTATTGAATGGGATGGAAATGTACCTCATCAATGACCTTAGCCTTTTTCTTCCTGTCCTTAGTGGATGCCTCGGCCGCATCCGCACCTCCTCTTTTGACTCCCTTCTTTGGAACCGTCTCCCCGCTCCTACCTAACAAAACTGTACCAATAGTTTTGTTAAAAGCGCCATCGACAATCTTGGGGAGCCTGGCGGTTGTTGGCTTGTTGTAGGTTTTTTACCTGCTTAGCTATAGCATCAAAAACCGTGTCTTTAACTCCTGACATTGTTGAAAAACATAAACAAATGTAAATAAAGCAGAAAACAAACTCACCCGGAGGCTAAGGGCTAACATAATACTCATAACCATCGGCGCAGCCTAAGCTGTAGTCGATTAGTCTATGATTATGAACAAAAGCGTAAGAAACATCGGCCAAAGACCACATCCCTCTTCTCAAATGTCTAAATATCTCTACTCGAACGTCCAGGTCATTCTTGGGAACTGAAGGGGGGCGGTACATTGAGTGACCACCGAGTGGGAAATGAGGGGGCTCCATCCTTAAGCTAAATAAAGATGAATAGTTGCTTGAAATTCTTCACTGAATCGGCTCTTTGGGTAAAGGAATAAAACTCGCTCCGGTGTAAAAAATGTAGGTGGTTTTCACCTTTATTCATCTTGGAGGAAGCAATTCGCCTAAAGAACTTCTCATCAAATCCCAGGCCCAGGTTCTCGCATAGCTGGTAATGACTGACTATGTCAGCCCAGCAGTTAGGGTGGATCTGAGCAGGGCACACCTTCTAATAATTGAGCAGGTCGCATATGCCTTGGGACAGAGGATAGACGAAGCCAAACCAAGCCTGCTCTAAGTATAGGCTGAACCATCCTTCAGGCGGCTGATGGACCCGTTGCTTTTCAGTCGGTAGCATTACTCTCCAAGGGAAGGTGGCCCTCTCGAAGTTCACATCCATCGGATGAACTATTGACACCATGACTTCGATATGAGGAGTCACCTTTTTCTCTGTCATGGCTAGCCAAGAAGGCTCTACCACCACCTCCGCCCTAGCCCTCTTTGCTGCTCTTTTCTTCCTATACCCTTTGGGTCCATGGCGGGGACGCTCAACCAATGTCGGCCTCTCTACCTCATCGCCCTCGTTGCTGCTGACTGCCCATGTTAGGTCGGATGAATGAATTTGTGAGCTGGAGGCTGCTTGACCGGATGCCGCCCTCTCTTCATTTCCCTCTACTCAGTCCATCCTCACGACCGATCTTTTAATCCTAATGTTAGAACGAATGTTAGATGGGTCAACACTAACATAGCACCTTGACACTGAGTCAGGAAACTCGGCACAATATTCATCAAATAACGTATCGGCTGAGCCGGTACTTAGGGAGGTAGCAGAAGACATGACCTCCTAGAAAGAAAACAAAAAACCTAGAACAAGTTAGAGATGGATCTGGTCACTTTATCAAGATCTAGGGTCATTTTTTCAGCCGGGAGGGGTTTTCACCTTACAACCTATGTTCATCGTGTTCATCAGTGTTCATGCCTAAACCTAGAATCCGGCCAGCATAAACCCAGATCCGGCCAGCATGATCCCAGATTCCAGCGATGTTAAGTTAGCAGTCAAAATCATTCCCATAAACAGAGGCGTTCACAATTGAAACTATGCCTACCCTAAAAGTGCGAGGTGCACCACATATAGAGCATGTAAAACAGTTGCTAAGCAAAGATTCATGGCATGGAATCAAGGTTATGGATGACACCAAATAGAAAGCACAAACAATTCGCAGAATAATAGAACCGTTAAAAAGATATGAGGAAAGGCACTTACTTGCAAAAAATGGAAGGAGCAAAGGTCACCGGAAACAGCCTTGAAAGCTTGAAGAATTGCGGGAGTTATGCTGGAAAATCAGATAGGAAAAAGTGATGAAATGAGGGGAGACAACGCTTAAATAGGAAGGGAAAATGAAAGTGAAAGGACACAATCATTAAGGAATAGACGCGCAGCGCCACGTATCACTCAAGGTGTTGCTGGTTTTAAATTTTGAAAAATCACGCCTACCGCCAAAGGATGTGAACAGACTTAGGCTTATCCATGAATCTTCGAGAATGCTTAGACCACCGTCTGCCACGTAGCCCTAAACCATGAGCCGCTTAGAATTCAAGACCAGTTCAATCCGTCAGAGGCCCTAAAGAACTTCTCTCACTTATGGGGGGGCTTCTGATAACTTGCTAAATATATTTTGCCCGTCTCGGCTAAGAGACCAGGTCAACGAAGGGGCCATCTAGCTCGCCCCCCAAACTAAGTTGGGGAGACCCGGCTAGATGAACCGTCTGGAATCCCGTCCCGGCTGGGGAACCCTTAGATTGGGATTACGGGAAGTCTTAGACGGTCGTAACCCCAAGGTGGCTTATGGCCGCCTCGACGATCTCTCCGTGTCCCACAAGAAAGGAGAATCCAGGTCTGATTCTAGTCCATATATTCTCTCCATTATCCTTTTCTCATTCTACTTGGGATGTAAGGATCGGATATGCATGAAGAGTCCTAAACTCATCATAATTCGGACTCCCTATTTCACCAGAAATAGGGCAGCTCCTGCGCCTATAAATAGGCCTCTACGGTCAGTTCAACAGGTATTGAACAATCACACTCTCATAAAGACTTTCATATTGTTTCTTAAGAATCCTTTATTGACTTAGGCATCGGAGGGTCCCCCTGGGGTAAACACCGATCGCCCCCAAGTTGTGCATTGTTTTGCAGGAATTAGCTCGTTGATACATACACGTTCGTAATAATCAAATTCTGAAATATCGGATCCAGGTATGATATTTTCACCGCCCGACTTTTCATTCCTAGAGCGCTATCAGGCACTCAGCCGATTATTGCTGCCTAGATACCGCCTAGTCTGATTTTTTTTGCTTAGACGGCACCTAATTTTGATGTATTTATGATACCATTATTTACAATAATAATAGTTTTCCAACAAAAAGTAGTTTTGTTGGTAATACTAAAGTCCATCAAAGTGTTCTCACAATAAAATTGGCATTTTGAGTCTCAATCCGAGAATAATATGCTCTATGCCACTAATAAAGAGGTTCATACCGTTCAATTAACACTGGGTGATTTTTAAAACATGATCTAAATTATGTTTTTTTGATGTTTCATTATATTATAATTTACTTTATAATTAAATTTATATTTTTATATATATAATAAATATTTAAAAATAAAAAATATAAATCAGCCTAACTCCCGCCTAGGTTTTGCTTAGGCCCCATCCAGGCTCGCCTAGGCGTTTTGAAGCTTTGGCCGCCCGACTAACGCCTAGTGCTTTTTAAAACATTGAAATAAAGCCACCTTACAGATATGATGAAAGCTTTGTTGATGGGGAAAAGATATCCTCCCCCATTTGTTAAAGTATGACGTTTTGGCTTTTTTTATTTTTTTAAAAGTTTGACGTTTTGAAATTTCAATGCATTATTTAATATATATTTTTTAATTTATCCTTGCATAAATTTAAAAGGGAGATAATTGATTATGAACAATAATTAAAAAGAAATAGAATTTTTATAGAAAATATAAAGGATAAATTAATTATTTTAACAATATAATAAATATTTTATTGACTTTGATGATTTGATTTGACCGTAAAGTTTTGAAAATGGATGTAGCAATTAATAATGATATGCTTTTTTGAACTCACAAATAAGTTTTCTAAACTGTACCCATACAAGAGTAAAATTATACATATGTAATACAGTATTTATTGGAATCGGAGTGAAAGAATTATGAGGTAATAGTATCATACTCATATATCTTGTTAGATCCCATTGTTATTATATAGTTTTATTTGTCCACATTACCGTAACCATCTGGAAGTGTGCCAAGATTCATTGCAATTATTACATACACAATTCATATATTGTTTCATATGGCAACTAGGACTGAACCCAATACCTTACAACATGAGCTTGCAACTATGCATGCACCACCTTTGTGTTAAGGTTCCTTATAGAATTTTTAGCTGCCACTCTCTTCATTGTAGTCTATAACTTCAAAGAGTAACTCAGCCCTTTTTTTCATTTTTCATTTCCTAACCCCATTTTGGGGTAGCTATAGTGTTTTTGCTCTAAGAGTAAGTCTAACCATTTTTCTCATTTTTCATTCCCCAAACTCCATTTTAGGAAATCTACAGTGTCTTTATTCCAACCATTTTTCCCATTTTTCATTCCTCATATTAGATTCCCTAAAAACAATAATACTTTATTATTATTATTATATAAATTTCCTTACATCATTTCTATTCTACTCAACTAACAAAACAATTAAAAAAAAACGAAAAAGTATATTATTAAAATAATGGATTCCCCAAAATGGAGTTCCCCATGGAGAACACCATTTTGGGCATATACCATATGGGGAATGGTTATTCCCCGTATGTGTTCCTCATTTTGGTAATTCCCCAAAATGGAGAACTATTGGAGTTGCTCTAACCATCTTCCTTATTTTTCATTCCCCATATTAGATTCCCGAGAAGTTATAATATTTTATTATTATTATTATATTAATTTCTTTACATCATTTCTATTATACTCAATTAACAAAACAATTAAAAAAAATCAGAACTACAAAAAGTAATTATATTATAATGGAACCCCATTTTAAGGACATACCATATGGAAAATAGTTAGACTCAACCATTCCACATATGTTTTTACTTCCAATGATTCCCATTTTCCCCAAAATGGGGAACACATGGTCATTCCTCATATAGCATGTTTCTAAAATGAGGTTCCTTAAATATGAGAAATCTCATTTTGAGAAATTGACCATTTTAATAATATATTTTTTAGTTTGATTATTTAATTATTTTGTTAATTGAGTAAAATATAAATGATATAAAGAAATTAATATAATAATAAAGTATTATTAATTCTAAGGAATCTAATATGGCGTATGAAAAATGAGAAAGATGATTGAAGCAAAAATATTATAAATTCTCTAAAATGGGGCTTGAAGAATAAAAAATGGGAAAACTTGTTGGAATTACTCTTAGCAATCACTAATTGCTAATGTTATACACAATTTTTCTCGTTAAAAAATGACGAGTTAAAGGGAATTGAAATATAGTTTCACTTGATGGTGATAAGGATTGAAAAGGAGGTGTTCAAGGTTTTAACCTAAAACTAATAAAGAAGATATTCGCAAGCTGAAGTTGTTGAAAAATTAGGTTTTCCTGAAGAATTCTCAAGCTGAACTTGAAGGTTAACAAACCCCAAATCTATTTTCAAACTAGAACTTGAAGATTGATAGAATTTAAATTGAGAGAAAACTCTATTGATTATTATTTGATTGATTGAATATTAAATTGTACTGTACAGAGAAAACTAAACTCCTATCTATAGACTCTAAACTAATACTAATACTAATAGAACTAGAAAAAATAAATAATAAAACAATAATAAATAAATCCTAATACTAATATAACAGAATATAAATAATAATAAAGAAATATTAAATCGTAATAATCAAATAAGGAATAATATACCAATAAAATATTAAAAGATATTTTCCTAAATAATGTCCCCATCATTCTCCCATTTCTTCGAAAAGAGTTGATCTCCAACGAACATGTAGGGTATGAAAGTTGAGAACGGATGGTTGGCGGACAAGCAGCCTGACAGACTGATGTATGATCTGGCGGGCGGCTGTGCGGACGAATGTATAGACAAATAAATAATACGCGAATTAATAAGTAATCGGGCGGGCGACCGTGCGGGCGAATGTATGAGCAGACAGACACTAAGTGGATGAGCGTGTAATCGGGTGGTCGGCCGTGTGGGCGGATGTATGTGCGGATGGACGACCATGCAGAAGGACTTATGAACAGTTTCCTTCCCCTACAGTTGGCCTTTGCTCCTACGACCTTTTGCACAATGTTTGATATTCCCTTATGCTCAGCAAGTAGGACTTCCTTGGCTGGTAGTCATCCGTTTGGTCCTTCTAAGATGATAGTTGTTAGAAAGGCTGATATATATTCCCCAATATACCACATTCATCCTCGACCAAAATCTTGCAGATTCCCCTTTACCCTTTTTCTCCTACTTGTGTTATTTCCACCGCATAGATGTGTCGTATACTACAAGTTTCACCTTTCGGTGATCTGGCTCTCCCATGTATTCATATAATCTCTTAACTTCAGTTGAACCATCAAAATATTCAACGATGTCAAAATTTTCATTATATGATAGCAATTCCACCTTGATCTGATAAACTCCTTCATGCTCAATTCTCCTCCCATATTTATATCTACCACTATTCATTATCTTCTTTATTCCAAACTCAAAGTAATTTCTTCTTACATAATTATTACATTCTTCTTCATTACTTTCATGGAACAAGAAAGAATCGTGTAGACATACGTCTTGCAAGTTAAAACTTGTAGAACTTTGTGTACGAACTTGCTTTAATGGTGTCGATGGTGGGCTGAGTTCTTCCTCCACTACAGGATTTGGATGTTCTACTTCCTCTTGTGGCGGCGACACTAAGATCTAAACTACATTAGCTTCTTGTGGGGGTGCTTGTTGTTGGTGGATTGCTACGATGGATTGGCTCATATGCCGTTCGAAATTTTCAAATAGGTCCATCATACATTGATTGAGTTCGAATTTCTAGCCAAAACTCTTCCATCTTTTCTTCAATAGAATCCAATAGTGCATTTATTGTTCTTGATTCGACCATGGTGTCGAGAGGGTTTTTCAAAGGAAAACTTTGGACTCTGATACCACTTGATAAGGATCGTGAAGGTGTTGTTGAAGGTTTTAACCTAAAACTAACAAAGAAGATATTCGCAAGCTGAACTTGTTGGAAAACTAGGTTTCCCTGAAAAATTCTCAAGCTGAACTTGGAGGTTAACAAACCCAAATCTATTTTCAAGCTAGAACTTCAACGTTGATAGAACCCAAATTGAGAGAAAACTCTATTGATTATTATTTGATTGGTTGAATATCGAATTGTATTGTACAGATAAAACTAAACTCTTATTTATAGACTCTAAACTAATACTAATACTAACACTCATAGAACTAGGAAAAATAAATAATAAAATAATAATAAATAAATCCTAATACTAATCTAACAAGAATATAAATAATAATAAAGAAATATTAAATCGTAATCCTAATCAAATAAGGAATAATATACTGATAAAATATTAAAAGATATTTTCCAATGGATTATATTAGGCAACCTGTATCCTATTTTTTTACTTTTTTTACCAAGTAAAAACTCAATTAAATCTAACAAACATTACATTGGACAATAATTAGATTTTACTTCTTTAAACTAAGAGAGTTATTAATACTTAATGCAAACAGCCTTACAATATTCTTCAGGTTTTTAATTAACTATTAATAAACATCTAAAGATTATTTTTCTGATTTTTAACTTAAATAAAATAAGGATTAATTTCAAATATAAATAACTACCGTTTTGGAGATAGAGCTTGATAGAAAAACTCGGAATGAAAAGTAGAGCTTTAGCACAGACAAACAAATTAGTCATTTGAGTAACATGCCATCATCAACCGAACCTACCAACATGCCATCATCAACCGAACCTACCAACGAGCCTTGGAATTTCAAGTTCAAGGCATCTTGAAGAGATTGCTTTGTATGCATATTCACCTCTACATGCATATGTAACATTCAACACATACATACTATACAACAACCAATCTTTCCCTTCATATCTCAGTAACTCAAATTTTTGTACTCATTGGCGTGAGGTAGATTTCAGTAAAAAAAGCAAGGAAATGGTTCAAATTAGGATTTGAGGTTTAGGAGTTACAAGGCTCAAGGATCAAGAAATTAATAGATACCATCAATTAAACACGAAATTGCACTATCTAGTATCAGCACAGGTATATTTTCCTTGAATAGAACCATCCCATTACTTTTCTTCTAACCATAGTTACGGGCGCGCCTCAGGTGCAAGGCGCTAGAGGCTCAAGGGCCAGCGCCTCGTGGAGGGTCAGGCGCGCCCCGCGCGCACCTTTGTGCGCCTCAATGCAAAAATGAAGGCTTGTTTGTGGTAGCAACTAATATTTATTGCACTTTTTTCTATATGCGCCTCAAGTCCCTCCGGCGCGCGCCTCGCCTTGCGCCTCGGTGCGCCTGACCCTCTGGCACCTCAGTGCGCCTTGCGCCCGTAAAAACTATGCTTCTAACTGACAAAATGGGCAACAATTTACTTCTATAAACATCTATGGTTATATCTGCTAATGTTCAAACATCATTTAAGGAATTCATCATATATACTACTGACAGAAGTCCAGTCGATCCATCACATAAATTTTGGCTCTAGAGCAGGTAGACATGTCAAACCAAAGGTGGCAAAGAAGCAAATGGTTATAATCTTGAAAGAAAACGATACCAAAGGAGACAAACACAGATTTATTGAATTTCAGATTATCACGTTACCTCGAATTCGATAAGGTTTCACATTTAAGTACGCAAACCAGGTTAAACAAAGTAAAAGATGGCCATAATAATTAGAAGTACTGATCTTTTACAACATACCATCAATAATTATAATTGATTTTGGGTCTTAAAACCCTCACTTCTTTCCACTCTTCTTAAGGCCAGCACCTCCAATTGGTCCTTTCTGTGCTTTGGCTCTAAGCTCCTTAAGTGCCTTCTCCTCTTCTTTCTTTTTCTGAATGTTGGCCAGGTCGTCCTGCATAACCCAAAATATTTCAATTTCATGATACCTAACATAAAGCATAACTCCCAAAAAAATATTTGCTTTTTTTACATCAAATATTGCAAACAATTGACATTACACTTCGACGGGTTCGGTCTTTTAATAAAGCATGCCGGATACCATCATAATGATTCTCTTCTATTCACTACATTGTAGTAAAAACCACAAAAATTCAGACGT
This sequence comes from Euphorbia pulcherrima, assembly GCA_947683365.1. NCBI lineage: Eukaryota > Viridiplantae > Streptophyta > Magnoliopsida > Malpighiales > Euphorbiaceae > Euphorbia > Euphorbia pulcherrima. The sequence goes on from CANTUS010000016.1 coordinate 17,151,474, forward strand.
GTTGGTATAGCTAAAGTTCAAGATTAACTCGTGATAAAAGATGTCAGTTCCATTATCTGAAAAACCAGTAAACATACCAAAAAAAGGAAAAATTCTCTCCATGTATTATGCATCCACAGTTCGTTGATTGCTCAACAGTTCGATAATAACGCATTGTAACAAAATAATCCGACAACTGGAGTAGAATATTGCAACATCATTATAAACAGTAATTCTAGCTAGGTCAAACATTCACGAAACAACATTAGGATGGCTTATAAGCTATATGCAGATTCGGCTGATAAAACAGGGACAAATGACAGGAATAAAGAAAAAATCATAAAATTATAAAATATCGAGATATCTAATCTGGAAACGATACGAAAAGGTCAAAATCAAATCAAAACTATACTAATTCATTAGCAAATTTAATACCTCGTCGTATTCCTTCTTTGCAGCCTTGGGTTGCTTCAAAGGCTTTGCTTTTCCACCTGAAAATATGGGGGAAAATGCTTCAATTCTCGCGATATTAAACACAGAATCTAATAGAAACAAATCTACGTTTTGCCCCAAAAACACGGTAACAAATAATTTAAGGCATGACAAATTACCTTGCTTGGAAGACATAGCTACGAGTCAGGAATAAGATCGCGATTCAAAATTAAGAGAAATTGGGAAGAAGAGATGAAGATAGACCGAACCCTAATTCGCCAATTATTGGAGGTAGTCGGTGAATCGAAGAAGAGGGGTCCTGCAGAGCTATAAAACAAGATGCACGGGCATAGCTCATGATTTTGGTTTTACGCTATTACTTATATACCCTCGACCAATGTTTGTTTCCCCAGCAAGATTTAGGGCACAACCGGTACAAGCGAGTTTTGATATTTATTTCGGGCAAAAACAACTTTTTGGGTGGCAAGGTATGATCCGTCTGTTAGTTTAGCCCGTTAATTACTTGATTATTGTGTTATGTAATATTTTGTTTCCTTAACCTTTCGTTAGTTATTGATATATGCGGTATGCAAACTACAATTTTTTTTGACATATGAAAGTAAAAATGAATCCTCCTAATCAATAAATATAACTTTATTCTAATTATTATTCATGTCATTTTTATAATTGTCTTTTTTCTGGTCGCTCTTTTCTAATAATATTTATACCAATTCACCTATGTTCCATTTCTCCTCCTTCTAAAGAGTGATAGTCGGACAAAGCTTCTTGAGATTCTTGTACAAATGTAGCACATTCGAACAAAAGGTTTTCTAAGAACTCTAACATTCTTTATATTCGAGCACCTAACCTCAAATTGAAAAATTAGTTGGGCATCTCTTTCAACATATTGAACATAGAATCTTCCTCGACATTCATTAGCAGAACGACGCCAGATCCGGTGTGCGGTAGCATAGTACTTACTTGCATATCGTAAGAGAGGTTAAAGAAGTGAAGTACTAGAGTTTAGAGAGTCCTTAAAGTCTAATGCTAACCCGTATATATAGAATCTAATGATGGGTTCATGGGCTTATGTTGGGCTTGTCCTTGTGAGTTAGTAACGGGCCTTGTGATATTAACCTACCCGTAATTAAATTTTAAAAACAAACGATGTTTATAGTATATTTACTCGGGCGCTAAAAAAATGAAGAGTTATTATTTTCCACAATTGAGGAAGTAGTAGAATTTCGTGGAGGAGAAGCATAAAAATTTTCCTATAATTAATTTACTTAATTTTACTTGGTCAACAAGTGAATGGTATCATTCCATGGTACTTCACAAATTCACGAGAATTTCATTGAATCAAATGATGACACAAATTAAAATCATGTAACAACAGACACCTAATTTCTCTCCTTTGATTTCCTCTATTTAGTTTAGTTTAGTTGTCACTGATTATATTTACAGTTATTGGATAGCTTTTTGTCACTTCTATTAACTTTTTATCTCCAATACAGTTAAATTAACTATTTAAGGAAAAATCCCTTCAAAAGCCGCAAGTTGTAATTTTGTTGGGTAACGATGGACCCAATGTTGACAACATCAAAGCCCACTCCTTTACTTAGGTTTCTCAGCTTCAGTTTTTTACAGTTTTAGTATTTGAAAGGTAGGTCTGAACTCTGAATAGCAGCTCAAATTTTGTTAGTTAGCCAAATAAAAAATTCCAACAAAATAACCAAACACACCATGTCTCAACTGATACTTCAGTTCTGATCCCCAGATTCAAATCATGGTACATATATCTCTCTCTTTGTCTTAATTTATTCAATTATTATATTGCTCTTTTCGAATTTTTCTAATTAGTTTTATAAACCGAAACCAGTCTTTGATGCCAATGATGTTGCGGCCATTGCTGAGGCTGGTGATTTCGCTCGTGTCACAGCCAACTGCATCGCTCACTACTTTGCTGTATTACAGTAATCTTCTGCCCCGAAATTTGAACTTGGAGCGACATGTTCGGAGAGATTTCGTTCACGAGGATAATCACTTGTTCAATTTCCTCATCGCTTTCTTGAGATGTTTTTGGTAGTTACATTACATATACCTTATAACAATGTAATTCAATTTTCCAAGCTAATTACTAATTTTGTTTGCTTTTTTGTTATAGAGAGAGTTTCGTGCTTTTTTCCCTTGTTCGAATCTGTATATGCGTGGATTCATCACTTGGGTCGCACACATTGACTAGTTATAAAAGGTGTAACATTATCTATATGTAAGACTACGAGTTAATCGGTAACTTCTTTCGAGCTCGAAATAGTATATAATAATATGTACCATGTTGGGTGGAAACTAAATATGAATGGAAATGTTACATACATGTATTAATGTACTGGTAATTTGGTACTGAGTTGTCTATACATATTTTATGTCCCATACATGTTCTCTTCGGGAAGGATTATAGTTAATTGTTTTCGGTTTTCATACGTTGTAATTGCGATTTCTTCTATCAATTTACAGACTTGTCTTAAGTAGGTGAGCTTTTTATACGTATGTTTAGTTTTAGTTTCTATCTTATTTCATTATAAAACTCTTGGCCTAGTCAGAGGCAGGGTGATGTTAGGACCCAGAGTGGGGTGGGGCTCTCCGATCGGCGACCAATAACTAAATTTAGTCCAATGAAAAATAAAAAGTCATGCAATTTGTTTAACTATGGTAAGAAAAATGATAAATATAATCAAAATTTTGTAAGTTTCCTGACCAAAATGGTAAACATGAACTAAATGGAAAGAATTTTAAATTATTTAACCCTTAGAAAAACTCTTATTTAATTTAAAATTTTAAAACTAAAATTTTATTGAAACTAATTAATTGGTGACAACTCACAAATGAAAAGAGATACTTAAATATATCCAATTTAAAATCTCAATTAATGATATTTCCATTGATATAGGTCCCAATTAAAGTTTCAACATATATTCTTTTATTATTTCCTTTCTCACTTCATTTTCTACATTAAACTTTACAAAACTTCATCAACGAAGGGTAGGGATAATTAAAGACACTTATCTCCTGCGATGGGGCTGAAGCACCACCCTTAACCCCTTCCAGCCGCCCCTGGCTAGAGGAAATGGAACAATATTGTCACACCTCGTAACCTTTAGATGATTTCATCGTCTCTAAGACACTTGTCGAATAATAATTTTTCCGACCATAAAATACTATTACCGAAAAACAATAAAATTTCTAAATTGTGAATAATATATAAATAAGTATAGTTGTTTAAATTTTAACATCATTTAAATTTGGTGTCTTCAAATTGGCGTCTCCTTCCATATCTTTCCATTCATTATTTGATATGTATTATATTCTCTGGAGAGATAAACTGAAAAAAAATAAAACAATAATTAAAATATACACATATTAATATTTTAATAAGGGACATGAAAAACCACACCAATTTAGAGACATAAAAGATCACACCAATTTAGAGACAATAGTTTTGAATCCATTTTAACATATTATACAAGATATAGTTAATGATTAGGAGTAGAAATCCATAGCAATTCCCACGAACAAAGCCCTAGATAATTCAGAAAAGTAAAAGAAAAGCACACCAACATTGCCGAAACACGTGTGGTAATAATCATTTGGAAATTATCTATAGATTTGATTTTGATATATTTCTACTAATTATATACAATTGACTAAATAATGCATCAACCCTCAAATTTAGCACGAAAAGATGATTATCACCTTAAACTTTTAAAAGTTTCAATTGGCTCTTTGAATTTGATAGAAGTGCATCAATTTGCACTTTCAATGTCATGTATCAGCTTCTGGTTGGTTTGACTTTTAAAAAATATCATATTTTTTTTAATCAAAAGCCGATACGTGGCAATAAGGGACAAAGTAGAGTACTTTCGCCAAATTCAAGGGACTACTTAGAACTTTTTGAAAGTTCATGGTGGCATCAGACTTTTCGTGCCAAGTTCGAGGAACAAATGATGTATTTACACGATTTCAGTTTTCATGTGTATATGTTCATCATTGGGACAAGATTAAATGGCTCTAGTTGTTGAGTTAAAATTTAAAAGATTATATTAGTTCATAAGTTCAATTTAGTTTTGTTCAAGACTTTCAAGTCCATGTGATATAATTGTAATTTCTAATAAATTTGATTTAATTTAAACTTAAGTTTCAATGAGTTAATTTTTTTTTACAAAAATGAGATTTTTGAAGGAGCTAAGTTAATTCTTGATCATCCTCATTCACTCTTTATAGATGTACAAGTCGAACGGAGTTCAATTTGCCTATGAGTTAATTTTGGTTTCGTTATTAAATAATAGAACAAAGGTTTATGTGTGAATTAGTGAAAGAGGACCTTAGAATATGTAGATAGGTCTCGTTATAATTGGACTTGGTCCTTTCATTGGGCTTTCAGACATCACTGGATTCTACTTATTGGTCCATGTATTTCTGCAAATTCTCACAGGAGTTCAATTCTTGTGAGTTGGATTTCTTCTTATTTTAGTATCTTATAGGTTATTGCTTGGACAGAAAAACATTTCAAAACTTGAATGTTTTTTCTAGTTAGCAAGTTTATGTACATGTTGGTTTCATAAAATCGATATACTCAACTATTTATATTCAATCAAAATTATTCCAACTTTACAACTTCACAAACCCTTAACTTAGGGTCAGTTTGGCTAAGCTTTTTTCAGCAATTTTTTTAAAAGCTCAATTAATTTTCAAGTTTTCCTGATTTTATTTTGGAAAAAATAAATCAGACAGTTCCTAATTAATTAATACGTAGTTCAAAGCCAAAATATGTAATTCTATTCAAAATTTGTGAGAGCAACTTATTTTGAAAGCAGTTAAAAAGCAATATCAAATCGTATAGTTACCTAGTTGTATGTGTAAGAAATATATTCTTTTATGCTATATCATTGTAATTAGAATATATTCAATATATACAATTCCTAGGGCTTGCAATTGATCTTTATTTGAGTATGTCTATTCTGGTTTAGACTAATTTTTATCATGCAAGTTTTAAACACTTTTCAGAAAAATTTAAGACTCGAATTTGAACATTTACAATAAAAAAACCTTAATGTAAAATGATGTTACTAGTTACTTCGACCTATTTCCACCAAATTACATATTCATTATTTGTTTAAAGAGTCCAAATAAATACTCCCTACTCTATGTTCATTTATAACTTATAAGCTTCATATATGTTGCTTTGAATTGTATTTTATATCTTAGCCTTCCCTTTTCGTTCTCCACAATACATTAACCTTTTGATTAAATCACATAGTTTATATAGTAATGTATGATTGAATTATATTTCTTGTTGAAACAAACATGATTAGCATGTTTGGACATGGAATGCCACGTGACTTATGGAGTCCACAAAACAAACAACCACATATGATCAATGGTGTGATCTTAACCACTTTGAATTATATTATATGTATCTTAAACAAACATAGGCACATTCGAACATGAAATAATCAAGTTATAGTTTATTAAGAAATGTTATTAAAGCAAGACCGAATCGATCTGTTCGATTAGAAAAACTGCGGTTGATCTACCATTGAACCGAGGTTAAACCATAGTTGAATTATAAAAATCATGAATTGTTGTCTTCACCAGTTCGATGTCCGGTCCGGTTTCAATAACATTGTATATTACACTATTACCACTTTTTTTCCTAATACACTAGTTAATCAATATAAAATTATTCACATATATATATATAATATAATGAATTATTCAAATAACTTAACATACGAGAATGAATTTTTAGAATGAAAGATGATTAATTGCTGTAGTTTATAAATTTATTTTATTTAACAGAATTAGTTCAATAATTAAATATTTCAATTTAAATTTAAATACAAAGAATATATGTGTATATATAGGTTTTTTGTTTGGAACGAGGAATCAGTTCTACGGTAGAAATTATAATAGAAAGAATTGAGCCAGTTTAAAACTAAAATGACTGTAGTTTCATACCCATTCCCAGGTTATTATGGGTCTATAGGCGAGATAAAAAAAAAGTGGCGATAAGTAAAAGTTTAGAAATTGTAGACATCTAATAAAAACATTAAATTAGTTTATAAGATTATTTAATAAAGCAAAAGCTATGAACTTTATAATGTATTTAGGATATTTTATTTTATAATAACAAGACTAATTAGTGTATTCAAAATTATATTTTTTATATTAGGATCAATTTTGCATTGTTTTTCTAAAAAATTCAAAAGTTTTACTTAAAATCTTTTCACACATTTTCCTTAAGTACAGTAACTTTTGGACTTGGAAAAACTACAGCAAACTATGAACTGTTACAAGATGAGTTACATAATTACTGTGAAAAGTAATTTTCTTTTTTATCTGATAATCGAAACCGATCATTTATGTGCTTTAAATTACCGCCACTGATTCTGCAAATTGGCATGTGGTCTCCTGTATGGTTAGTCTTGCAAAGGTAAATTATATCCGTAGTCAAAGTTAATTATTTTTACCCTAAATTTTTGTATTTGTGATTCTTGTTATAATAAGTTTATATTTACTGATAAATACAAGAATTTATAGAGATATAAATTAGTACATAATATAAATAGTAAAATGTTATGGATATGAATATAGATTTATTTACAACAATTCCATAAATATGCACCCAAAATAAAGGGCCTTTTTGAAGGAATATTAAATGTATGAAATCATGAGATATATATTCTTGTATAAGAATCTAAAATCTTGCTGGAAAAGTTGTCAAGCTTTGCCACACTTTAGAATCTTTTTTTTTTCTTGTTTAGTAACTAAATTAAGCAACACATTCTTGCCAATCAAGTTTTGCTTTTTGGGAACAATTTGTTATTATTGTTATCACATACATCAACTCTTAATGAAATTGTGGTTAAGGGTTGAATTTTTTTGAAGAAGTTAAGGGTTGAATTTAAACTTGTTTGTGGAATTTATAAGAAACTGAGTCTCAACCATTTGAAATTACTTAATAAATTACTATTGATATAGTTTTCTGACTTTAATATTCAATATCACTTTAAATAATTTCGTTTAAGTTTGGTTGAGATTTACGCTAAATGGTTGAGATTCAGGTGCTTATAAATATCCATTTAGTCTGTAGGCCATTTTGTAAGAATTCCTTTAAAAAATTTTATTTTAAAAATCCGCCTAGGTCTATTATGGCATTATTTTTGATTTATTGCTCGACTTTTTAATCTTCGGGAGTTATCAAATGCTAGGTCGATACATTGTCGTCTAGGCACTGTATAATCTGACTTTTCCGTCTAGGCACCGCCTAATTTAATTTTTTCCGCAAGTTTTAAGATATCAATACTTATAACAATTATAGTTAAAACTATTTTCACTGTATAATTCTCATTTGAATCTAAAACCGATAAATTGTAAGCTATAAACCACAAAAAATTATGAATTTATGCGTTTTTAAGGAATTGATTTTAATGGTGATGTATTTTCATGTAATAATCGATTAATACTTATGTTATCATATAATAAACTAGATTTTTTTAATATATTATTATATTATAATTTATTTTTACTTAAATTTATATTTTTATGTATTAATAAATATTAAAAATTAAAAAAATCACATATCCATCTAAACTTCACTCGAACTTCATTTAAATACTAAAAGTTTTAACTGCTAATTAACGCCTAACGTTTTTTAACACGTTGGAAAAAAAAGGGGTTAAAAAGTTTTCAATTACTTGTGAAATAAGTAGACAAGAATAATATATGGCTGGTGACAGCTGTGGCCAAGCTACTCTTCTACTTTGCTGAGCATTTTATGGGGCTCTAATTTGTCTTTTTTATCTATTCTTTAGATCCATTTTTGCTTACTTGGAATTTGACAGCCATGCATGCATCAACATAATTATAATTACCAAATCCATTTAACACATTACTAATTACGCCGACATTAAATTAAATTAATATTTTTCATAATTAGATTATCTTGATCCAGACCGAGTATGTAAGAGTTTTTATGTAAAGAGACATTTAACTGTAAAAACTGAGATTTGAACCTCAAATTTCTCAATTTAGTTTTGATAGATGTACAAGCACAACATGGATACTCCAAAAAAAAGTACACAATAATTTTATTAATAGAGCTAAATTATGAATAATTAAGGTTTTGTTCTTTTTATTATAATTTAATTTAATTTAATTCAGTTTAAACTGCTTCAGTTTAGTTTAGTTTAGTTTATTTTAGTTCAGTTCAACTATATATAATTATAAATTTACAATAAAATAAATTTAATTTAACTATATATAATTATAAATTTATACTAAAATAAATTCAATTCAATTCAGTTCACCTTTAACTAACTTCTCCTAAAATTAGACAACAGATAATAAGTCCATACCTAACTTAATTGAATAGACTTGACTCTCTTTACAACTGTGTGAAATGGGTCCAATTCATCTTCTTAAGTGTCACTTACTTTTGAAATTATCACCAGAACTCCCTGTTACGAAAAGTTTCATTTAAAAATTTTTAATAGAACAATATATTTTAATATTAGATAAAAAATTTTAACTCTTAATATTAATTAATTAGAAACTATTTATTATTGATTTTCAGAACTCTTTAAAACAGCAGCTTAAAAAATTTAAAAATTAAACCTTTTAAAAAAGCAGCCAGAACTAGCCCTAAATAAAAAAAATGGACTACCTAAACTTAATTAGCTAATTTAATTTGATCAAGTGATTCTCAAGTAAAATAGTTGAAATCCGCGTTTTAAAAAAGCCCCCTGAATTTTTATAGACTCTATTCTATTTAATTAAATAAAATATAATAATACACCAGTTAGACTTCCATAAGAAAAGTAACTGATTAGTTGTTTCATAGTTATATAGTTTATGTACTATTAATTGTTTAGTGACATATATACTTAGACCAAAATGAATTAAAATAAATACGCTATGAAATGTCATATTCTAACTTTGACTTAATGGTTCATTCGTATAATAATTTACTCATCAAGGATATATAGTGGACAATCTTGCATATTTTTCTCTTTCAATAATTTGGTGGTGTATTTTTAAACAAATGAGTGCAAATAAATTCAGCATTAAAAAACCTTAAAATTAACAAAATTAGTTTTTTTTATGAGCACAAATTGTTAATCAAATTAATTGATTGTATTATTATCAATTTGCATTATTGAATGACAAATCTTGTTATTTATGGATGACAACCACCACGTCATCTTAAATACTATATATCTTAACACTTATGTGGAAACTTTTTTGATATATACATGTTTACTTTTGTGTTTTGTATCAAACAATTATTTAAAGTGTTTTGTTACTATTGATAAAACTATTTTTGTAACTAAAAATTACTAGCAACAGCAACGAAATGTAAAGGCTGGACAAAAATCTGACAAGTTTTGAGTGTTCACATGTAATGAAATTATCTAAATTGTTAGTACGAGTTTTAAAGCCAAGAAGCATCAACATGAAAATGCTACTACTCTACTCATTTTCACAAATAAGTTACAACACTGAACACAATAAATTTGGCAATGACACATGTTTAATATCATCAATGTTGCACCCACCAAATTTTGTGCTTTCCTGTTCATTTAATTATTTTCGGTGTCCTTCTTAACTATTTGCTCTCCAATAGCTTAATTATGCTAGACAAAATTCTAAAACTAGAACAATCCATGTGTATGAACCCCAAAGATTAAGTAGGTGTCTATTTTGTTTAGTGGCTGTTTGTTATTGTCATCGTCATTCCTATTGCTCATGCTTATTGGTTGACGAGTCTCCAACCCTCATCATGAGTTTTTACTTTAAACTCTATAATTTAAAGTTGCTACAGTATTTATTCTTCAACCCTTCACTTCAAATTTCTACTTCAAAACAAAAAATATTATTATTTTATTTAAATCTATCTAACTCAACCAATCAAATTAAAAGAAAAGAAAAGAAAAAGCAAAAAAGTACCAAAAAAAAATAATCTTAAAAAATATTTGAAGTTGTGAATAGTACTATTTCAAATTTGAAGTGGTGCTGTTCATACTTCAAAATTTGAAGCTGAACATGAAGTGGGGTTGCTGAAAATGAAGTGGGGTTGGAGCAATTCCATTTAATTTCCAATTCCAAAGCCACTTTTGAAGTTGGGTTGGAGATGCTCTAGTTCCATCTGTAACACCAAATACGCAAGTCCGGCTCTAAGGTGAGCAACGACTGTGACCGCCTAGAGCTCATAGTCGGAAGGGGTTGAAAAATAATTTTTATGTTACATGTTTAGTTGTTATTACTTAAAAGATAAAAGTAGACAATAATTATTAGAAGAGTTGGTATGGTAAGACACTTATTAAAGTTGTGAGAGGATAAGATTTCACTTCCTAATATTTACAAAAACAAGTAAATTTTTCCTTCATTATTCTTTTAAGGATCCAGTTAACTACTTTTAATATTAATTTATTTATAGCCCCTAAATTATCAGGCCCGCAAATACGTGTCACTGTTATTTAATGCCAAAAGACTATAGACAATTATTTAAAAAAATTCTCAATCACCCACTAGTTTACAAAAAGATGATTTTAAATGATATTTTAGTTTAATCTGCATATTTCCTGTAAACTAATATTTGAAGGTTTATTTGTAACAATGATAGTTAGTCCTAGTGCTAAGCGATTTGGTATCACTTAAGCAAGATCATAAGTTTGAACCTTGTGAATGTAGAAATTTTTTTATTAAAAGACTCACCCACCAAAGTTAGGTGCGTGACCCCGACCATGTCTGAATGTAGTCAGAGTAAAGCTCCGATGAACCAGATAAAAAAATATTTGAAGGTTTAGTTCTATTAACTTTTTTAAATAACAGTCATTACATTTTTCCATTATTCAATGAATAGTATGAAATTTTTTTTTCTGGTAAACAATGAATAGTATGAATTTAATTTATGTAAAATAATTGTTACTTCGAACTAGCCATTAAAAAGTGTCAAACTTTCGAATATTAATCTTGCCGTTCATTATATGGTGGTGTTATATTTACCTTTTATTCCCTACAAAAACTAATACAATTATATCACTCATTTTCTCTTAATGGTTACTATTTCTCACCGTAAAAGAAGGAAAAACTATATTAGTATCGGGTATTTAATACCTTTTACACTTATTGATTGATAAGTAATCGTTTTTTTATAATAATAAAAGTGGTTACGGATCGATAAGTGAAAAATAAATATGGTAAATATCCGGTACTCTGTATAAAATCTGAAATAAAAAAAAGCCACGCTCATTTCATCTTTCGATAAATTTTTTTACATGAATCCGAGTATTTAATACTCTTTCTATTGAATGCATAATATGTCGCCACTATTATAAAATAACTACGTATCAAATATCAAACGAGAATAAAATTAAATACCCAAACCTATATTAAATTTCTCCATTTCACGATATAACAGTCCCAAGGACATGTGGTAAAGTGAGTATACCCTAAAATAATTAAATTAAAAGAGCATCAAAACGGCGCGCAAAAATCGGTTATTATTACAGACAAATGGAATCCTAGTAGGCAACAATTTCTCTCTCTACATAACTAATTTTCCATCTCTCACAGCTTTAATTGGATGCTTTTGAGCTTCCCTAATGCCTAACTGTACATTCTTTGATTGCCTATTCACCTCTTCTCCCCATTATATAAATACCCTCTTTCTCTTTCATTAATTCCTCTACGTTCTTCCCCTTCTTTCTTTCCATTCTACCAGAGAGACTCTTCTCTTTCTTCTTCCTAATTTTAAGGGCCAATTTTGGCCCTTAATTTCTTGCCTTATTCTAGCCAATAGGATCAAAAACTAGGTAATACCCAATTTTGTGCTTCAAGATTTTGCAGATTCTTGATTTTTCTTTGATCTTCCTTTTCCAATTTTGTAGTTTATTCTTTACCTTTACCATCCGTCAAAAAAGGTAGCTACAAAAATCATATAAATACATTAATCCAATGTCTACCGTTGTATCTACAGAAATATTGTTTTGAGTTTCATGAAAAGATTCCACAAAATGCTGGACGGGTTATTGAAATCAAAGTACCACACAAAATGGTAATGCATGATATATATATATATATATATATATATATATATATATATATATATATATATATATATATATATATATATATATATATATCCCCATTTTTTTTTTATGTTTTTGTGTTGTTCGTTCATTGGATTGATTTTAACATGGGTTTTGGGTTGTTGATAAGAACAGCAAGTCATTGTTAAGGATGATAAAAACAAGATTGGAGGTTTTAAAGAAGAAGAAATGCTCTGTTGTGAAGTTCTTGAAGAATGATATTGCTGATCTTCTCAGGAACGGCCTTGATAGCAATGCTTACGGAAGGGTGAGTTATGGTTTTAACAAATGAAATTTCAAATCTTTTCTTTTCTTTTGCATGTAATTTAATTAAATTTGGGTAATATCTTTGAGGTTCGACACTGAGCCGATACGATCACCTTACAACAACAACAACGTTACCCAAATGCCTTAACAAGGCTCCCCCACAAACGGGTTAAGGGGGTCGGGCGTACGCAGACTTACCCCTCTATTACAAAGCCATTTGTGACTTTACAGTATGATCAGCTTAATGCGTGATAATTTAACAAATGAGCAAGTTTGATTGTTTTTTGGGTTTTCTTTAATTGATGGAAATTTCAAATCTTTTCAGTGTATTTGTTCTGAATGTTGTTTTTTTTATTTGGGTAATCCGGCACTTTTCTGTTGTCTGCTTTCAAGTATCAATAGACACAACACGGCAATTTACAAGTTACTAGTAACTATTTACACAGTTTTTTGCTGCTGCATGAACTTTATTGAGTCTTGGACAATAAATTATTAAATTTGGGACCCATTTTTGTCATTAGTGCCTGCCTGTTCATTGACATGAAAAAGAGCTCTTTTGCCCTGCAAACAATTAAGCAAATACGCGTTTTGGGTCAGATTGATTTGCAATCTTGGCAGGCAATGTTTGTTTGCTTTTGTAATTTTACAATTTTCAATTGATGGTATTGCAGGTTCAGGGGCTCCTGGCTGAGCAAAAGATGATAACTTGTTATGATATGATGGAGCAATTCTGTGACTTGGTGTATAATAATGTTAATGCCATGGTTAAACAGAGGTAATTTCAATTTAAACTATCTATTTTCTTTGATTATGGTGTGAATTTTCGCGTTAAAAGTCCACTTTTTTCGTGATGCAGAGAATGCCCCGAGGATTGCAAAGAATCAGTGCAATCTTTAATGTATGCTGCAGCAAGAATTTCTGAAATTCCAGAACTACGAGACCTTCGAAAGGTGTTCACTGAAAGATACGGAAACGCTCTTGAACCGTATACTAATAAACAGGTCCTTTACATTTTGCGCTTCGTTCGTTAAAACTAGATCACGGAAATTGATTACTAACATAGTTTCATGTTCTTGAAATTGATTTTTGCAGTTTGTAGAGACATTTACCCCGGTTTCTGCTACTAGGGAGATGAAACTCGAGCTACTTAATGAAATAGCAGCAGAATTCAATCTGAATTGGAATTCAAAATCCTTAGAAAACGAGCTCAGTGTCGTTGTAAGTCACCTCCCTATACAATCCTTAATTTCTTAACAAATTTAATTTTATGTTTTAGAGATAAAACAATTCATTACTCGATTTTTTTTAGCAGGATGAAAAGCATGGATCTTTCAAGAACAGAGACGACAACAAGAAAAGACATTTGTACACGAAACGAAAAACCAATGGGATCGAAGAGGGGTATAATATACCCCAAAGCAGCAGTGAAGACGAAATGATCTCGACTCGAAGAGGAGATAGCAGTGATATTGCTAGTTCGAGTTCAGTCGGAAATTCATCGGACGATGAATTTGAATCCAAGAAGCCCTTCTCTTACAAAAATATTCCTCCCCCATATGTCAAAGCATCAGCATCTAAAGTCGAAAGCAAGAAACCCGAATCTCCAAAAGATACCGAATCTACAGAAGATTCAAAGCCAAAACCCAAATCGGTTCGAAGAACAAGGGTAACTGACAATACTGGGAGTGTTGAAAGACCATTGAAGCCTCCACCTGGCCGAGAGAGTTCCATGGACAATGATAAGGGAAAAGCGAAGAGTCCAACCCTGTTGTGGAATAGAAGTAATGAAGGGTTTGGTATTAGAAAATCGAAATCGGATGAAATTCCCGAGAGATTTATAGATGAAGAAGCAGGAAAGGTGATGAAGAAGCATAGCCGGACTGTATCTGAACAGCCACAGCCTCTATGCAAGCATGTTCATCCGAATTTGCCTGATGATTTCGATGATTTGGCTGCAAGACTTGCAGCCCTAAGGGGAAGATGAATGGAATAAATGACAAACCCAGTTAATTAGTTTTATCTAATAATTTTAGATTCTTCAGTGTTTCCTGATTGTCTATCTAGTACGTTAAACAATGTTACATCTTTGTAACTGCATGTTTATTATATAATTATGCCGTAAGAAATTAATATTCTGGTACAGTATGTGATTTTTTTTTTCTTCTGCAAGTTGCTTTCATATGATTCAAAAAAATCTGCAGAGTTAAATAATCCTACTGTCCCATAACACTTGAGTTACGTTTGGTTTGCGGAATATCAGTTAGGTTCGCGGAACAGTTATTCTGCTATTCTAAGGAATACGAAAAAAATGAATGAAAGGGGTTAAAAATGATAAAATTTGTCTAGAATCTACCGTCATATGAAATAGTTATTCCTAGCTAATACACATCTCATGAAATAACTATTTTTATTGAAATGAAAGAATAATGTGTATTAGACAGAAATAGCTATTACTTGAGATGTGTACTATGCCATTTGATTGCGGATTCTAGGCCAGAACTCCATTTGTAACACTTTCTCATTCATTTTTTTTGCTATTCTACAGAATAGCCATTCCATGAACCAAATGAGTACTTATAGCATACGTCACTACACAATTACACTACATTTGCGTTCTTCAATGACACTAGGATCTGGAAAACCAGAAGTTTAGCATGGAAAATAGAACCTTTTGTCATTTATACAAGTGAACAAAGCAGACATTGGCATGACATGTTATGTAAATAGTATGAAATTGCAAACTTGTCAGCTAAACTACTAAGCAACAGAGGCAAATTATTGAGCCGATGGCTCAGCTTTTTTCCTTACAAACAACTTCCCAATATCTTCTGTCACAATGTTGCTCCTGTAAAAAATCCAACTAATTAGTCAGCAACATAGTTCAACTGATATTCTACTTGAGAATTTAATAATCTTATTAAATGAGCAACACAATAAAACTAGCCATCTTATGTGACAATTTTCTATTCAGTTGAAACTAAAATCACTTTAGCAGTTACACTTGTCAAGTCTACGCTGTCAAGAACTCCAGTTCTTAATAGAAAGCTAGCTAGCTAGGAACGGGATCATTCAAGTGCAACTCCCGGAAGGTTTGAGGTTTCCTCTACAAGGTTATAGGACTCCACTATACTAGATGGTTGACCTAGAGGCGCTACTATTTTTCTGTTTAGTTTTCTTTGACAATTTCGACCATTAAGTGCAATTATAACAGTGAAGAAGAATCCCTAACAACCCCAATAATTTTCAGACTCTCCGACTGAAACTATCAAGGTACAGAATGAACTCCCCGATGCTACCAAAAAAATTTCAACTATTGGTTGCAATTCAAATGCTTAAGAAAAGGCATATACCAATTTTTCCATAGGACTTAAAAGTTAAAACATGTCATCAAGTGTAGAAGGACCATCTGCATCTATAACTATGAACTTTGAAGAGCGTTACTGTCTACAATAATTTTCCATCACATTTTGCTTTCATGTTTAGTATCAGAAACAACGATTCTTTAACCGAAAAAAACAACACAGTAGTCAAACTATAACCTGCCTTCCAACACTCTAGATTGACCTCATTGACGACCTAGTGCATTAATATGCATATAGGATTATTCAATTAAGAGAAAATCAGAAAATAAATGATATAGGTGCTTAGACAAGTTACCAACATATGATAGACTACTTTGTATAATATCTGCAGTTAGCGGTTACCAAAAATAAGAAGGTAACCAAATTAACAAACTGTTATTTGGAACAAAAGACAATCTTATCATAGCAGAGTGCCAAAATGTTACCTTGGTTTATACAATGGTTGACTTGTTCGCAATACTTGTTAACACTTTGTTGATTACACTATGAATTTAAGTTTTTCTTTGCCATACTCATAAAAAAAAGTTTTTCTTTGCCAAAAGTATCCACAGAAATCCACAAGCAATTTAGCACTCTAAAACATGATATAAGCTAGAAATGGAAATTCTTCTCAATATTCAAATCCACTTAAAAGCATGACTTAAATGAAATGTTTGATGCTAAAACCTAGCATCAAATGGATTAAAATTTATGATATTACCAAAATTTTGAACTGATATATGAGTTTTTACAGAAACCGTTATTTTCTTTCAAAGTACAGTTGTATTCCTTAAAACTCTGAAGCAAAGGAGAAAAGGAGAACTCCCTATTTCAAGTTTGCAGATGAATTTGATCCACACCCAAATAGAAACACAACCAAGGGCAAAGACAGAACACCAATTTCTTCATGCAACTACTAGGTAGCACGGAAAGGGAAAGGAAATGTTTCCGGAAATTGGAAACACACTGGAAACGCTAAAACTAACGTGATTTCAGGTTTCCGAGACGGAAACGGGAAACGTCAGTGTCCAGGAGTTTCTATGCTACCTTGTGCAACAGCAACTCCACTTCAATGCCTAACCTTATAACATCAAATTGAACTCCTCCATAGTTGTTACGGGTGCGCCTCGGGCTCCCGGTGCTCGAGGCTCAAGGGCCAGCGCCTCACAGAGGGTCAGGCGAGGCGCGGTTCATGAGGCGCGCGCCTAGGTGCGCCTCACGCCACGCTCCTAGGCGCGCCTCGAGCACACGTCAGTGCATAAAGAAGGTTTTTTACTATTTTTTTTAGCATTGTGTCACATATATGATATTGACCATTATAATAGAATAATATATTAGTTAAAAAAGAAAGAAAAATAAGACTAAAGAAGCAATATCTATTTCATTATTTTCTTAACGAAAAGGAAAGAAATCAACCCATTCAAATCAAAATTTCATCATTTCTCATAGTGCCAAAGGAGTAAGGGGAAATGATAAATTAGTATTATCTAGTGTTGAAAATGTTGCTTCATTCTCTCTAAATGATGATGAAGAAAATGATGGCTTTGAGGTGGATGAGTTTGAAGATGATGAGAGAATGAAATGTTGGATATGAGATTAGCAATTAGAATAGAGTTCAACTTTATGTTTTAGTTTATCTATGGAGTCTACAATCTAAATTGAAAGTATTATTTGGTAACTTTTGTAGTTTGATTGAGCTTTTTATTTAGATTTTGCATTAATAAGGCTTTGATTATGGGTAGTTAGATTGAGAGTGATTATGATTAGTCATATTGAATATGATTTAGTATTTTTTTTACTATTTATTGCATTTTATGTTTGTTATGGCTAGTAACTAACTACCCCTTTTTTCAGTATGCGCCTAGAGTTCCTCGGGTGCGCGCCTCGGCGCGTCTGACCCCTTGGCGCCTCAGTGCGCCTTGCGCCCGTAACAACTACGAACTCCTCAAAGGAAAATCTAACTGTTAAAATATCCCGACTTATTTATTCAATTCTTTGCAACAACTTCATCCACCACTATAAGGGCATATACAATATTTGTTTCTCTACCCCTCTAAAAGGAGTACACCGAAAATGTTATAATGCATTAGACAGAAACTTAAGCACCAACCAAATAAGTTCAGCATTAACCTATATGGATAGCATATTAGCTTGAATCACTAAGCACTCACATTTCACAACTCTTAAAAAGAAGTGCAACCAAAAGGCCAGATTGGTAGAAACTAAAAATCATATTGGAAAAGGCTAATCAAATCAACTAAAGATTGTATATGGAGACAGATTGCATAAAAAAACTACATTTTAACCATCTGCCATCTCAATTGAAGATATTCAGATTCAAATGTATTGAACAGTAGCAGATAAATTTCTTTGAAATGCTGTTATCTAAACTAACATTTTCATATAGAAAGTAGGCGAACTATTCAAGAGCCACTATGTTTGCAACATGATATAAACCCCAATCCCAAATTATATATTTTCAGATACTAAAAGCTTCTAAAATTGATGGAAACTAAAGCCTTAAGTCGTTAATTACTGATTTAACATACACATAGAAGACGATAAAGACATCAAAGTGAGTCATAACTGTGTTCAGAAATCAACAAACGCCAATCATAAAAACATACCTCCCAGTAAGTTGAGGGGGAACTAGCATGCCACCACCAGTATCTACAACAGATTTTGTATTCGGTAGCAACCCTTTGGGTACTTTGCGACGAGGTAAAACAGATGGCAATTCATTGGAGTCCCTTTTGCGTGACGCAACATCAGCCATAGCAACTGCAACTCGAGAAGTATGATCGGTTCCAGTAAATAACGAAGCAGATGGCGCATTCAACAGTAGAGAAGCATCAGGAAGTTTCAGAGATGCAGGTCCTGATGAATTAGAAGCATTTTCCGGCTTTTGACTAGTATCTTGCCCAGATCTCCTACACATTGCACAAAAAAAAGAAGAATGTAAGTATGTGGTATGAACTCAGTAAACACAGTTGAAAGCTCAAACCCTAGAACGAATAATTCGAATAAAACAGATTGCAAATACCGAATGAATTTGAATGAAAACAAGCATTAATAAAATGAAATTGAGATGAAAGCAATTAATAAGAAGAGGGAATTTACAAATTGGAATTAGGGATTGAAGAAGATGACGAAGGTCCTTGCTTTAAAATTTCTACTTTATTTTGAGGTTTATCGTCTTCTCTGTGTAGGTTATCCTCAGGCAGGTCGTCGTCTGATGAAGAGGCGTAATCTACCAGGGACATCTCTCTATTTCAATGTCTACTTTCTTCTTCCCTATTTCAGTTATGAAACGCTTTTACCGACATTGATATTAGAGATGGTAGCCGCTCTGAAAATACCCTGTTAAGAAACGATGTCGTATTGACAAGGTATCGATGGAAAAATTTCAAAAGTACGAGAAAACCTTTATCAAAAAGCCAAGTGAAGTGAACCACATATTGCAAAGTAATTGTTATAAAGTCAGGTAGGTCTTGTAATAAAATAAGTTTAGTTTAAATAATTATAAGTTTTTTTTAAGAAAAAATTTTATTCCATCTCACTCGTATGTGAACTTGAATATGTATCTTCTAAGATTATATCTTTAAAATTCAACCACTAGACCAGACCTTTGCCATAAAATAATTATAAATTTATAGTAATATAAATTCAGCTTAAAACAAATTATTGACTCACATAAATTAAAGAGAATGAACTCTATAAATTATTTCGAATAGAGCTTAAAGAAGCTTAGATTTTTTCCGTCCACCATTAAAATGTGACGAACAATACTACTCTCTTTCTTAATCGTCTATATTGAGAATATGCCGTTTTATTATGGAGATTATCAACTTAGAGTTTCAATATAACCATACAATATCTTATCGCATCATCAATTCCGACTTCCATGTATTAGGCTCACCGTTTTCCTAATAGGTATGGCATGATATGTTTCTTAATCTTTCTTCTTTTTGAATCTGAATCATTGAACCTTCCTTTTTCTTATTATTTCATGTTTCATCATAAATGTTGAAGGGTTCATATATCAGTCGATCTCACATCTTTTGATTAATTTTCTCGAAAAACTAATGATATGTTTGGAATTATAGTTTTTAAAGGAATCCAAACCATATTTTTTTAAATAATTACAAGTATCTTTGTTGAGATAATCTTATTTGGAGCTTAGTAATAGTTAAGGCTGCTCATTCCTCCCAACAAGTGTATTTAATGAGATTCGAACCTTGTTCTCCTCCAATTTACACAGCCTGTTTAACCAATTGAGCTACACCTTATTGATAAGGAATCCAAACCATATAAAATAATAGAAAATATACAAATCTTACATTTTTAAACATATGACTTGAATCGAGCTCCCGCTAGCATACTATATATATTCTTTACTTAAGAACATTTATATGAGACACATATATGTAGTATTGAAACCTTATACTACAAATGATAATATAACATTTATATTATATTACTGTAGTATTGAAAAATATCTGTCATTGTATGAAATGTTTTACATGTGCGAAGAAAATTAGATAGAGGATTTTTTTTTTGTGTTCTCTTCCCAAACTTCTTATAGCATATTATAAATTCTCATTATGTACTATTTTACATATAGACAAAGAATGCGGGCCGAACCGCCCATTGAAATTTGAGACTATTCTCAATCCCAACCAGTATATCTTACGGGCTTTAATGGGTTCGGGCCGAGTCGAACAAAATTTAAAAAATCATATCCCAAATCCTACCATTACATCACGAGATTGGGCGGACTAGACGAGCATGAAGCCCACAAACATATCTATTTAATAGTGACACTTATTAAAAAAAATTTATTTAACTTTAAAACTATAGTTAAAAAACAGAGGGAGTATGTTATTAGGCTTACATGGATCAATTCAATTAAAGCGTAAATTATAATAACAATATAAAAAATATAACTTAGACTATATTTAAAAAAAGCATTAATTGAACGTTAAAATCTTTATTAGTGACATAGAACATATTATATCTCAATTTGAGGATCGAAATGACAATTCCATTGTATAAACATTAATATTACCAACTAAAGTACGGTAAAGCATGATTATTATAAATAGTGATATCATAAAAATCTTTATTAGTGACAGAGCATATTGTATCTCGATTTGAAGATCGAAATGACAATTTTATTGTGTAAACATTAATATTACCAACTAGAGTACGGTAAAGCATGATTATTATAGATAGTGGTATCATAAAAAATCAAAATTAGATACCGCTTAGACAGAAATAATCGAACTAAACGATGCCTAGACGACAATAAATCGGCCGAGAGCCTGATAGCACCTTAAAAATGAAAAATTGAACGATAAACCTTAAAAAAGCGCCTAAGCGAGGCCCGAACGAAACTAGACTGAGTTTTTTAAAAGAGCGCTAGAGTACATAGATACAATTAACCCAAACAAAGGTTGATTGTCTTTAGGTTGGTTGTTTAATGGTTTGCCGAATAAGCTAATTCATTGTTTTATTAGTCTTACAACTACAATATAATAAAATAAAATAAATACGGGATCAAGTGCACATGAGATAAGATTTTATTGAGTATGCAAACAGAATACTACAACAATATTTACCCTACATATAACCAACGAATGGAAGTAGTAAAAATTGTAATGTCAAGCTGTAAACCAAATTTAACATTTTTTCCCAAACAGAAAATCCAAAACACACATTGAACATAGAAAAACCAGCCAACAGACATTAGTTTCACCATAAGCAACATGTAGATTTTGGATTTTCTGTATTGGGAAAAAATCTTAAAACTTGGTTTCCAGCTTGAAATTATAATGTTTACTACTTTGATTAGTGGGTTACATAGAGAAAATGAAATTGCCAAATTAGTAAAACTGCACGAATAAACAGCATCCACCATAGGTTACAAACCCAGATCTGTACAAATATAATGTAACTGTCAATGGCCGGCTTCATAGTTCCAACACCATTTGACTGATCTCGAGAATAAATGGCCAAAGGAGAATCACATTATAAAAGTACAAGTATGGTTTATACCTATAGGCCACCATTTTTGCCACACAATTCCACAAGTTCAACAATTGTACTCTCTCTATCTAACCCAACCAAACTGAATCAATAAACATTGTAATTACATCTCAAGCTAGGTACTCTTTTGGAGTTTCTCCACTGTACAACAAAAACTTCCATCTTCCTTGTCATGTACAAATTCCATTTATCATTACCTCCTGCAAATCAAACACCGAGATCACAGATTTATATTTCGTTTTTCAAAATTTAAGCAAGATCTAAAACAAAATAGAGTAAGCAGATCCAAGCAACAAAAAAATCAGGCTCATCCGAACCAGCTGCGGCGAGCAGACTGATTTAAACCTGCTGTTTTAACTACAGAATGTTTCGTGTTTATGATACGTAGAAAATTTAAATTTAATCAGATCTGCTAATTGAATGACCAATCGAAAAAATCAATCGCGATATTTCCCAGATCGCAAAACTTCAGATCAAAGGCGATGAGAAAGAAATTGAAGATCAAATGGCAAACAACAAAGATCATGATTAATTTAAACTAATTGAGATAGGAAAAAAATATAAGATTGAAAATTACCATAGGATAGGAAAAGGCCGATGAGAAGAGTTACTGAAATTGGGGAAGATGATGAAGAATGAGGAGGAAGTACGGGTTTAAATAGAGAGGAGAGAGGCAGGGTAAACTAGGGTAAGCGGCGGCCGAACTTCAGGGCTGACGTGTTATGAGATGAGTGATGTGTCATCTGATTGTACTGGGGGCAATTCAGTCCTATCAGGTAAGTGTTTGGATTGGATTCTTGTCCGTTTTAAGAGGAACATGTGATTCCTATTTAATTATGTCGGCCGGCCTCTGCCCTCTTGCAGTTGCAGCGAGAATAATATTCAGGTTTTTATGATTTTATTTTTTTATTTTACTTTCACCATAAACTTACTTAGTCAGGAGTAATTTGGTAATTTAATAAATAAAAAATAGCTAAGTCCTGATTAGAATTTAAATTACTAAATTAAGGATGAAAATAAATGTTAGTTATCTCGTACTCCCTCCATCTAGTTTTTATTATCTTTTTAGTTTTTATTTTTTATTTTTTTAATTATTAACTTATATTTTCAATGCATTTTTTTACCACTTTTCCTCTAATTTGCCCTTATATTAATGATGAGAGAGATTGTATATGAATGAAAATTATAAGTTAGTAATTAAGAAGAAAGAGAATATTTATATAAAATATAAGGGATAAATTAGTCATTTTAACAATGTAATGAATATTTTATTAATATTGATAATTTGGTTAAATAGACAATAAAAAATAGATGAAGGGAGTAGTATAGACTATCAGTGTAATCTAATTTGTAATAAATTTTTATTGATGAAATAAAATAAAATGTTTATTAATCATGTGCAATTAAATATGTAATTCTTCTCTATAAAGTATAAACACCCTCTACATTTTCCTTAATATATATCCATTTAATATGTATAGACTTATCATGTGTTATGAAAATATATATAATTTTATTATTGATAATTATAGAAAAGAGAAAAAAGGAGAATTTTATTATTATTTTATATAAATTTATAAAATTTGCAAACTTTCCATCCGAAAATTTCCCTCCATATTTTGCAAGGGAATTCCATCTCTCAAATTTTATCTCTCCAAGATCTTTGTCCATATCAAATCGTTTCAATATCTTTTGTGTATAGTTCGATTGATGCACAAATATTTCTTTATCAAGGTGATCAATTTGTAGACTAAGACAAAATTTTATCTCTTCAAGATCTTTCTCAAATTCTTTCTTTAAAGAATTAACGGCTTTTGGAATCTCTTCACGAGTTCCAATGATATTTAAATCATCAACATATATTGAAATAATGGTAAAATCCGATCCTGATTTCTTTACAAAAGACATGGACAAATTTGATCATTTTTATAACCTTCTTTCTTTAAATATTCACTGAGATGGTAATACCACATGCGCCCAGATTGTTTTAATCCATATAAGGATCTTTGTAACTTTATTGAATAAAATTCGTGTTTGCCATATTTTTCCGGCAATTTGAATCCTTCAGGGATTTTCATGTAAATTTCATTATCAAGTGACCCATATAGGTATGCTGTAACAACATCCATTAAATGCATTTATGAATTTTGTTGTACTGCGAAACTAATATGATAGCGAAAAGTTATCGCATCAACTACTGGAGAATATGTCTCCTCATAATCAATCCCGGGTCTTTGTGCAACAAGTCTTGCCTTATATCTCACAACTTCATTTTTCTCATTTCTCTTTCTTACAAAAACCCATTTATAACCCACAGGTTTAATATCCTGTGGTGTTCGAACTATAGGTCTGAAAACATTACGGTTGTTAAGAGAATTCAATTCTGCTTGGATTGCATCTTGCCATTTTGACCAATAACTTTTGTCCTTGAATTCTTGAATAGATTGTGGTTCTTGATCCATAATTTCATTCTCAATACTCATTGCAACATTATATGCAAAAATAGGATCAACAACCATTATGTCTCGATTCCATCTTTTTTTGATACTGATATAATTTATTTGAATTTCTTGATTTTCAACAACTTCAGGTTTTTGCACTTCAAGTGTTTTTACTTCTTTAGGAAGTGTATTTATAGTAATATTTTCATCCTCAATGGGAACATTTTTATTGTTGACAGTTTTCTTTTTTCGAGAATTTTTATCCTTTAAACCAATTGGTCGTCCACACTTCAGGCGTGTCACAACACTGTTATTAGTTTATTCTATAGGAATATCTATTCGAATTGGCACATTTACTGCTGGTATATGCGATTTTGTTACTCGTTTTGGATCAGCAAGTGCATCAGGTAATCGATTTGCTAATTCTTGAAGATGGATTATCTTTTGAACTTCAAGTTCAAAATCTTTTGAATTAGGATCTATATGAAATAATGATGAAGCATTTCATACAATTGATTTTTCCAAAATTGTATTTTTCTTAATTTCACCCCCTAATTTTGAAAAATTACCTTCATCAAAATGACAGACTGTAAAACATGCAGTAAACATGTCTCTAGTTAGTGGCTCTATATATTTAATAATTGAAGGAGATTCATAGCCAACATAAATTCCTAATCTCCTTTGAGGACCCATTTTGGTCCGTTGTGGTGGAGTTATTGGTACATATACTACACAACTAAAGACTCTTAAATGAGAAATATTGGGGTCATGGCCAAAAGCTAATTGTAGGGGAGAATATTTATGGTAGCTTGTTGGTCTTAAACAAAAAAGAGCTGTTGCATGCAATATTGCAACCCCCATATTGTTGTAGGGAGATTTGTTCGCATGATCAATGGTCATGCAATTAATTGCAGACGTTTAATGAAAGATTCTGTAAGACTATATTGAGTATGAACATGAGCTACAAGATGTTCAACTTTTATTCCAATCCATATATAATAATCGTTAAGGTTTGAGATGTAAACTCTCCAACATTGTCAAGACATATTGACTTGATTTTATAATTATGAAATTGTGTCCGTAATATGATTACTTAAGCAAGTAGTCTCGCAAAAGCCATGTTGCGTGATAATAATAAGCCTACATATAACCATCTTATCAAGGCATCTATTAAAACCATAAAGTATCTAAATGGTCTTCATTGTTCATGAATTGGTCCACATATATCACATTGTATGCGTTCTATAAATGCCGGAGACTCAATTTCAACCTTACTCCTGTAAGGTTTTATTATTAATTTTCCTTGCGAACAAGCAACACAAAATGATTCATTGTTTTGAAGAAACTTCAGGTTCTTCATTTGATGCTCATCTGTATTATCTATTATTTTTCTCGTTATTATCGAACCAGGATGATCTAGTCAATCGTGCTAATTATATAAACTTCTAGTTTATATTTTAATTGGCTTTTAATCATTTCAATGAGAAACCTGATTTTAAGACATTCTTTTATTGTCATTTTTTTCACAGTTTCAATATGATATTGTGAGAACTTTAGGGAGAAATAATGATCATTTTACAATAATATTTATACCAATTGGCTATGTAACATTTGCTTCTCTTTGAGCTTTCAAAAAATCTTTGTCCCCTTGGTACATTAATATTGGTTCTTCAAGAGCATTCAATAATTTTTATGATATCGATATCGATGTAACATTTGTCTTACTCGTTTCAGAGTAGTAGCCTTGGCGTCAATAAATACCGATTGTATTTCATTTCTTTCTATTAAAACTTTCAATTTGATTTTCACTTCTGGTGATTATTATCTTCAAATGATTTTTCCACTTCAGGTGGAAATCGCTAGCACATTCATTTAAATGTAAAATAGTAATATAATTATATGAACTTTTGCAAAGATCTACGGGATCTTTAATAGTCAACTATTCCAATTTCATTACTCTTAACTCAAAAATAATCAAGTATATGATAAATAAATAAAATATTATAAATATTATAAATATCCCCTTAAGGTGGCTATTATTATCAAATTATTTTCCACTTAGGGTGGATTTACATTTATGTTCATGATATAATAATATTATATTGCATTCACTTTAAGGAATGTATTTGACCAATTAGGCATATTCATGGCTTTTTAACAAAAGCTATTATTTTGCTCAATATAATGCAATAAATAAATTCACCATATTTTGAGAAATCTTTTCAATATATGGTGCTGCTACTGGACCACATGCTACTACGAGAGCATATTAAGAAAAATTCTTTCTTAATAAATGACGTCATTCCCACTAAAATGAGCTTTTGGTAAATATATATATTTTTCAATTGGTCATACATTACAAAGATCTATAGGATCTTGTATTGTCAAATATTCTGACGATTGCAGAGATAAATATGGCCTTTGTCTTTCGTTACATTGTAGCACCATTCAAAGATCTTCAGGATCTTGATATATTTATATTTTCACCACTATTATTCATATGGGAGTTAACACATGAGTAGGCAACACCTAACTCATCCAAGTTGGAGCTACGTAAATGAGAGGTACAACACTAAATTTATGATATAGATTCAAATGAATAATATCAACATATAAAGAATGAAATATAAGTCCATTTCTTAAATTTAGCTATATAAAATAAATTCATTTTCACATACCATTTCAGATGGCTATATAACTGTAAATTTAATCTTTGCACTTGCAATGGTTATAATTATCATCAATTTCATCCTCCACTTCAGGTGGGTATAATATCAAAAACGAATATTTATGCTATCATGTCCATAATTATTAAAAACTTATTATTATGTCTATAATTATTAAAAACTTATTATTATGATATGATATCGCATTCACTCTAGGGAATACATTTGTTCCATTTGGACGTGATTCATGATTCTTATCAATAGCTCATAATTTTGCTCAAAGGAATAAATTTATTCATAATGAGAAACATTTTCATTTATAGTGTTGCTGCTGGAGCACAATATATTCATAAATAAATTATTTCTTAACATATTCTGATATATGACTTTCTTTCCATTTAAAATGAGCCTTTATTGATACATAATGATACATTTATTTTCAATGATCTTCATGATCTTTTACAGTAAAAAATATATGGTATTTTCCTTATTACACCGTAACATCATTATGTAAAGATCTTCAGGATCTTAATATACATGTAAATATATCACATATAGAATAATATTCATCCCTCAACAAAAATTGATTCTTTCCAAAAACACAATAATTACAAACTCATTAAGAGTTTACAACATTACAATAATTACAAATATATTCTTCGGGAATATATATTAATCAAAATTATTTTATTATATCGTTCATGTATACAATTATATATATTCTTCAGGAATATACATAATAAAATTATTCTTTATATCCTTCAGGGATATAATTATATGTGTTTTATCAAGAATAAATGAATTAAAATTATTCGTTATATTCTTCAAGAATATAATTATATAAATGTTCTTCAGGAACATATAATTTAAAATTATCATGAATAAATTACATAATAGAATAGAAGATTCAAATGATAGAAAAAAAAGAAACCTTTAACAGGATCAATGGTAGAGATGTATCGTACTGATAACGTGTTATAAAACTAACTGAATAACTCTAAAATAATAATAAGAGAAAAGAGAGAATAACAATATGAGATTTCTTATTGCTTGGATATCAAATGATAAAAAAAAGAGGGTCTATTTATAGTAGAGATTTCAAGACACAGGAGTAATTAGTATAATAAATAGGAGTAATTATAAGATTGATTACCATAAAGAAATATTCCTAAATGTTAAATAGGAAGATTAATTGATTGGGCATTAAATAATTTAAAATGTTTTTATTTTTATTTGAATTATTGACTTAGTATTATGGAATATTAATATTTAATATTATCGATAACAGGTCTAATTTAATTTATGTTATATTTTTTATATCAAATTATTTCACATATTAATATTTTAATATATTTTAAAAAATTCGATTCGATCACTGATTTAATTTGTTTGAACCTTAAATCTATAACTCTGTCCCTCAATCAGTTCACTAATCGGTCCGGGTCTGAAACCATAGTCAAAACTGAAAGTGAATTTTTTTTATTGTCAATAAGTAGTAACAAAATATTCAATTAAATAACATTTTTTTAATTTTCAATTTTTCACAATTCTTAAAATTATATTATCCGAATTTAGAAATACAAAATATCAAAATCAACTGAATTGCTCGAGAAAAGTTTACCACTCTAGCCATACTTTCTCGTTAACTTGGAAGTAGATAATGATTTAGTTTTCTCTTTACTTATCTATATATTTTATCTTTAATAAAGACATTACAAGTTACATGTTATGAATTATGAAGTGAGCTGTGGGGTCCAAATATTAGTAGAATGTGAATTAAATCTATTGTTTCGCTTATTTGTTTTTTTATATTTTTCTTCGTGACAATTTTTTTATTTTATTATTTTTTATATTTTCTTTTTATTACGTAACAATTTCTCTATCTTCCATATCAAAGTAGACATACAAACATGAGCAACAGATTTTATTCTAACATATTAATAATTTTATTAATATATATAATAAAATAATCATTTCAATATAATATTTTGACAATAAAAGCTCATTCAATTTTTTTTTTCATGTACGAGTTTTCATATTTAGAAATAGAATACAATTCAATCATTACTAACACTATTAACATAATTTTGTCAATATAGCCTACACATTTTCAACTCGAATAGTTTAATGTTTATATATAAGCAAGTTGCACAGCTATCTTTTGTGCTTGAGTTCAATTCATCAAGACATTTTAATTACGGATATTGTTATTTACTGCACATTTTTATTATTGCCGCCGCCTGCATCATTTACAAAAATACCCCTAAAAAACTATCAAGTAAATTACCTCCCATATAATATTTTTTTTTACCTCTCATCTCATACTACTGCATATCCCTCCTAATTACTCTCTTCCACCTTCAATTAGCACACATTAAATACTCTCATCATCAAATTAACAAAATTCGAATACAAATTTGGAGAAATTTTCACCCACCCAATTAATCAAAACCTCCTTTATCCTCTTTCAAAAAATAACCCATTGATTAGCTTCATTCTCTTCCTCTTTCCATATCATCTGTGCTCATCTCCCCTTCTTCGTCGTTTAAACTGAAATTTTGATACGAAAATCGGGAAGGTAAACTGAAATTTACTTTAGGCTTTTCATCCGAAAGTCCGCGCCACTAGCTAGCTTATTGCACAGGTGTTGCTCCAACAAGCATGTGACGTTTTGGCCGAAAGTCAGTATTAGAGACTTTTGGGTAAAAATTCTGGCCAATGGCACGACCTTACCGACAAAAAGCCTGCTACAAATTTCAGCTCTTTTTTTACTTCATAGTTTTTTTAAGGGTAACTTTGTAAATGATGCAAGCAGCATAAAGAAAAAATGGGGCGGCAATGACAACTCGATTTAGTTACTCAATAAGTAATTTCATATATAATGTTTTTATTACTGTTACAATTTAAAAAACAGAAAAAAACAGAAAGCAAATACCAATTGAGATAAAATTTTATTGATTATGCTAACAAAATACAACAACCATATTTACACTACATATAACCAACGAATGAAAGTAGTAAAAATTGTAATGTCAAGCTGTAAACCAGATTTAACATTTTTGTCCAAACAGAAAATCCAAAACACACACAATGAACATAGAAAAACCAACCAAGAGACTGGTTTAACCGTATGCAACATGTAGATTTTGGATTTTCTGTATTGGGCAAAAATCTTAAAACTCTGCTTGCAGCTTGAAATTATAATGTTTACTACTTTGATTAGTGGGTTATATAGAGAAAATAAAATTGACAAATTAGTAAAATTGCACGAGTAAACAGTAGCCATAGGTCACAAACCCAGATCTGTACAAATATAATGTAACTTTCATTGGCCTGCTTCATAGTTCCACTTCCATTTGCCTGATCTTGAGAAAATAATGGCCAAAGGAGAATCACATTATAAATGTACAAGTACGGTTTATACCTACAGACTACCATTTTTGCCACACAATTCTACAAGTTCAACAATTTTACTCTCTCTATTCAACCCAACCAATCAAAATCAATAAACACCGTAATTACATCTCAATCTAGGGACTCTTTTGGAGTTTCTCCAGTTACCATCAAGTTCCATTTATCTGCAAATCAAACACACCGATTAATATATTTTTTTTTCAAAATAAAGCAAGATCTAAAACAAAATAGAGTATGCAGATACTGTTTTCAATAAGATAAAGTAAAATCATCCAAACAGTCTACACAAAACAGGCTTATTTAGACCTGGTGTGGACTGATTTAAACAATAGAGGCTCATTCAACAGAATGATTAGATGTATCGATTTGATTTGAAAAACTTAAATCAGATCGGATAATCGAATGAACAGTCAAAGAAATCCATAAAATTGAAAGATAAAATTGGAAGATATAAAAGAAACAAAAGAGGATAGAAAGAAATCATTACCACATGCTTAGTAAGAGGCTGATTAGCAGAGAGGGACTGAAATTGGGGAAGATGATGAAGAATGAGGAGGAAGTACGGGTTTAAATAGAGAGGAGAGAGGCAGGGTAAATTAGGGTAAGCGGCGGCCGAACTTCAGGGCTGACGTGTTATGAGATGAGTGATGTGTCATCTGATTGTACTGGGGGCAATTCAGTCCTATCAGGTAAGTGTTTGGATTGGATTCTTGTCCGTTTTAAGAGAAACATGTGATTCTGATCTAAACTACGTTCGCCGCAGGCTACTGTCTACTAATCCTACCTCATGAAGCAAGTTTAATATTTAGGATTTTAGAGTTTGATTTTTTTAAAATTTTTTTTTTTCAGTTTTAGCCATGAAAACTAATTTTGTTACGGATGACTTTAGCGATTTCGAACAAAATAAAATCTGAGTCAATTTAACAGCTTATAAAGATATAATTTAAGTTACAAATATCACTAAAAAAAAGTTTTTAATGTAGCTTTTGTCTAATGTGCGTCAAATTTGCAATAGTTGAAATTTTAGGTCATTAGCACACATAATGTATAAGATGTCTTCTCTTTTGTCAAGAAGCTGATCTTTTTGTATAAGTTTTCTTGTGACGCATATAGGGATAGCGTTGGACTGGAGGTTTGTAATATGATATTTGTATGTGTTTTTTTTGAATAATCCTATGTCATGCTTTGTATTGTTATTTTCTTGTTCTACAGAGTAACAATTGTTTTATCCTTATTACTATTAGATTAAACTTCACTCTTTTATTCAATGGTTAATATTAGAAATATTGCATATAGATAATGGTGTGCATTATCTACTTTATGCTAAATTACAATATGGAAAAACTATAATTTGAATAACATGAAAAACGTCATTGTATTCTACGCTTCGAGAGTTTTCAACGATATATTATACGCTTAAAACGGATTAACGGTGAATGAGAAATTATAGTTTAAAGTTTGAACATCTGTCAAATTTAGACGCGATAAATCGGTGATTCGATATTGAAAAATATTGGCATGTCATATTTTTATTTTCATCAGATTTTTTATGTGAATTTAATGGGTTTTAATCCCTTAATCAATATGATTTCTCGTAACCTTCATGGTTAAAGACCATAAATTGGTGATTACAAGGGTTAATGCTCTTTAAGCCATTTTAATCCATGTTAATGTCATCTACCCTATAAATACCCTAGTCTTCTAGCCTTTCTCTACACACATTTTCTTCATTCTTCTACTCTTAAAAAGTTCTAGCTAATTCTTGTTTACTTGTTTACTTTGTGGTTTATTTTTTGTTTTCATACTAAAAAATATTTTTCAAAGTTTTCATTTCTTTTCAAGAGAAGTCTACTTACTGTTAGGTTCTTGTAATTTGCTCTTCACACGGTTTGAGTTCTCCTTCGATTGCGGTTGTATCCTGGGAGACAAATTCAACGGTAGCGGAAGAATAATTGTCTTAAGGAAACTGAAGTTTCAGGCCTCTGCAATAACTTTGTTACGGTTAAAGGTTTGAGAGTATTTCAATTATTTGTTTTTTTTTACTTTTATATATTTGTTAATTCCATTGTAATCTTGTTCTTATTAAAGAAAAAAATATAATAATATTTATTTTATTTTTATACCGGACTCTAACAATCTTAAGACAAATATCTCTATTTTTTTCTAAGTTAAGTGCAGGTTACATTGGATTATTGAAGACTATTTTTTTTAACAAAACGTTGTTCAATTAAAAAAATAGTTTATTATTTTACTAAATTTTTTCTCTTCTTCTATTTCTTTGGTTTTTCTCATTTACAATTATTCTGACTTACTCTGTTTGTATTTCAGATTTGTGAATTGAGAAAATGGCTTACATTATCCCACCATCTGGAGGCAATGGTTCTAATGTTGTTCCAGGCCAGAATAACCAAAATGGACAATCTGGTCCTATTGGTTCTGGACCTAATGGAAATGGATCTTCGGATTCAACAGTTGTTATGCCTAACGGTTATGGGGTTGCTTCGGGATCATATCCTGTTTCAATTCCTGAAAGACTGGAGAAATTCAATGGTTTGAATTTTAAAGTTTGGCAACAGAAAATGCTTTTCTACTTGACTAGCATTGGGCACCACAAATTACTGAAAGAGGACTCTCTAGTCGTTCCCGAAGGAGTGGTTGATGCTTCTCTTCAGCTAGTAGTGGATGGCTGGAATCATTTGGACTTTCTTTGTGGAAACCATATTTTAAATGGTTTAGTGCCTGATCTCTATGAGGTCTACACTGTCAAACAGACTACAAAAGAATTGTGGGATTCCTTCGACAGAAAATACAGAACAGAGGATGCGGGTTCTGAGAAATTCCTAGTAGGCCAATTCCTTAATTATCAAATGATTGATTCTAAGCCTGTTGTTGGTCAAGTGCAGGAAATCCAGCTTTTGGTCTATGGGATGCAAGCGAAACGTATGGAGACTAGTGAAACGTTTCAAATGGCTGCAATAATTGAAAAATTACCACCTTCTTGGAATGATTTCAAGAGCTCTCTCAAGCATAAGCGGAAGGAAATTTCCATTGAGGATCTCATTGTTCGCCTTCGTATTGAGGAGGATAATAGACGATCAGAGAAGAAATTCTCAGTTGCTAATCAATTTATGACGAAAGCCAATGTGGTGGAGGTCCTTAAAGACTCCAAGAAGGGCAAGCAACCTGCTAAGCCCAAGACCAAAATGGGACCAAAAGGAGGCATTTCCAAGAAACCAAAATTTAATGAAAAATGCTTCAATTGCAACAAGATGGGTCTCCTCTGATTGTAGATTGCCCAAAAGGGTCAATAAAAATGAGGCAAATGCTGTGGAAAAAATTGCTAGAGATGTATCTGACATCGATTTATGTGCTATAATTTCTGAAGTCAATTTAATTGACTCTAACCCAAGAGAGTGGTGGCTAGATATTGGTGCTACATGGCATATATGTTGTGACAAAGAGTCTTTTGCTAGATTGACTCTTCTTGAAAATGCGGAGAAACTCTATATGGGAAATTCTACTACTTCTAAAGTCAAGGGACATAGAACGGTGATTCTGAAAATGACTTCTGGTGAAGAAGTAAAACTACAAAATGTCTTGTATGTTCCGGACATTAGGAAGAATCTTATTTCTGGAACCCTCTTGAGCGCACATGGATTCAAGATGATTTTTGAGTATCAAAATTTTATTTTGTCTAATGGGGACATGTATGTGGGCAAGGGGTATGAAATGGGATGTTTAGATTTAATTGTATTTCTTGTAAGCATGGTTCTATTATTATGAATAAGAACATCGTTAATTCTGCTTATATAATTGAGTCATCTAATTTATGGCATAGTAGACTTGGACACGTTAATTTTGATACGTTACGACCTTTAATTAACTTGAATCATATACCCACATTTCAAATTGATAAAACACATAAATGTGAAGTATGTGTTGAGGCAAAATTGACAAGATCTTCATTTCATTCCATTGAAAGAAATTCAGAACCACTCGATTTAATACACACAGATATTTGTGACTTGAAATTTATTCAATCAAGGGGAGGAAATAAATATTTTATTACCTTCATAGATGATGGCACAAAATATTGTTATGTGTATTTGCTAAAAAGCAAAGATGAGGCTTTAGAGAAATATATACTCTATAAGCAAGAAGTAAAAAACCAACTTAATAAGAAAAATTAAAAAGGTAAGAAGTGATCGTGGTGGTGAATATGTTGCACCATTTGGTGAGTTTTGTTCTCAAAATGGAATTATCCACAAAGTAACACCATATTCTCCTCAATCAAACGGAGTAGCTGAACGCAAAAATCGTACTCGTAAAGAGATGATGAATGCAATGTTAACCAGTTCCAGTTTACCACAAAACTTGTGCGGTGATGCTATTTTATCGGCAAATTATCTTTTGAATAAGATATCACGTAAGAAACAAGACAAAACCCCTTATAAATTATGGAAAGGTAGTAAACCTTCTTATAATTACTTGAAAGTGTCGGAGTGTCTTGCAAAGGTAATTGCTCCATTACCTAAATGTATGAAAATAGGTCCAAAAATAGTGGATTGTATTTTCATTGGCTATGCAAGTAATAGCAATGCATAACGATTTCTTGTGCATGAATCTAAAAACCCAGATGTACACAAGAACACTTTGATAGAGTCAAAGAACGCTTCATTTTTTGAAGACGTGTTTCCATGTAAGAGAAAAAGTGAAGGGTCGGGAACTAAAAGATCTCGTGAACTTATTAAGAGTGACGATCAAGTTGATCAACAAGTTATTGATAAAAATGACAACCTTCAATCAATGATTGAAGAAGATGTTCAAAATTCTCAAGAAGAGAATAAATCGGATCACGAGGTGGAACCTAGAAGAAGTAAAAGGACAAGGACTGAAAAATCATTTGGTCCGGATTTCTTAACGTATATGGTTGAAGCGGAACCTCAAACGTATAAAGAAGCTATAAGCTCAATTGAAAGTCCTATATGGAAAGAAGCCATAAGGAGTGAAATTGATTCCATCTTGCAAAATCATACGTGGAAATTAGTGGACCTTTCTCTCGGAACTAAGCCACTAAGTTCTAAATGGATTTTCAAACGTAAGCTAAAAGCTGATGGAACAATTAATAAGTATAAAGATCATTTAGTCATAAGAGGTTATAGACAAAAAGAAGGCCTTGATTACTTTGATACGTATTCTCCAGTGTCGAGATTAACATCCATTAGGATGATACTTGCAACTGCAGCTTTG
Organism: Euphorbia pulcherrima; assembly: GCA_947683365.1. Taxonomy (NCBI): domain Eukaryota; kingdom Viridiplantae; phylum Streptophyta; class Magnoliopsida; order Malpighiales; family Euphorbiaceae; genus Euphorbia; species Euphorbia pulcherrima. Next base: position 17,187,461 of record CANTUS010000016.1, read on the forward strand.
CAGAATCTTGAAGTACATCAAATGGATGTGAAAACTGCTTTTCTAAACGGAGATCTTAAAGAAGAAATTTACATGGAACAACCCGAGGGTTATGTAACTTCAGGTCAGGAAAGAAAAGTATGCAAGCTGATGAAGTCTTTATATGGTTTAAAGGAAGCACCAAAACAATGGCATAAAAAATTTGATGATGCTATAATGGCAAGTGGCTATCATATAAATGAGTGTGACAAATGTATATATGTCAAAACTACAGATGAAGGATATATTATTCTATGTTTATATGTTGATGACATACTCATTGTTTGAAGCAATAACAGAATGGTAAAGAGTACCAAGAATATGTTAAAATCTAAATTTGACATAAAAGATATGGGACTAGCTGATGTAATTTTAGGCATCAAAGTTCAACGTTCACCTAACGGTCTCATATTGACGTAGTCACACTATATGGACAAGATACTTGACAAGTTTAACAAAGGTGATATTGGTATAGCCAAAACACCGTCAAATCGAGATCAAGTTGAAAAGACATCTAAAGGAATGGGGCTAAAGCCTATGAATATTTTAAGGCGCTATGTGAAGGAAAACCCAACCATATTTGACTAGAGATCCCAAGATCTTGGTTCAATGGGACAACCTAATTGCATAGACCTTGTGTGGTCATTGTGGGGGTAACCCTGTGTCCATTCCTATGATGTAAACAGTGACAATAACGGGTTAAGGTTAAGCTATGCTTTTAATGATCCCATGTGCCTTAGTGGTTAAGCAAAAGAGATAACCTATGCGAGAGTGAAGTGGGGTCGCTTAAAAGGATACTATTGGGGCATAGTAATCTAAATCTCTTGTTGAACTAGGAGATGTTCATGACCATAACGAACATAACCATGAGAACCAAAAAATCATGATGTGTTGATATTTGTGTGCGGTATATCATCGTTTACACAAACGGCAGAATAGTTCCAGGATATCGCGTCTACTAGTCAGCCAATAAAGTAAATATAGTTTCACAAGGGAAGGTTCAAAGGTTGTAGCTTACCAATCCTATACAAATATTGGCCGAAGAGCATTTTCATCCTTTGATTTCTGAAAGCGTCTGTTTCGTTTTTTATTCATGTGAGGGATTGTTGGAAATATGACATATAAGATAATTTTGTGCATTATCTATTTTAGGATAAATTACAATATGGAAAAGCTATGATTTGAATAACATGAAAAATGCCATTGTATTCTACTCTTCTAGAGCTTTCCAATGATATATTATACCCCTAAAACGGATTAACGGTGAATGAGAAATTGTAGTTTAAATTTTGAACATCTGTCAAATTTAGACGCGATAAATCGGTGATTCGATACTGAAAAATATTGACATGTCATATTTTTATTTTCACCAGATTTTTTTATTTGAATTTAATGGGTTTTAATCCCTTAATCAATATGATTTCTCATAACCTTCATGGTTAATGACCATAAATTGGTGGTTAGAACGGTTAATGCTCTTTAAGCCATTTTAATTCATATTAATGTCATCTACCCTATAAACACCCTACCCTTCTAGCCTTTCTCTACACACTTTTTCTTAGTTCTTCTACTCTTAAAAACTTCTAGCTAATTCTTGTTTACTTGTTTATCTTGTGGTTTATATTTGGTTTTCATACTAAAAGACATTCTTCAAAGTTTTCATTTCTTTTCAAGAGAAGACTAGTGTTAGGTTCTTGTAATTTGCTCTTCATACGGTTTAAGTTCGCCTTCGATTGCGGCTGTATCTTGGGAGACAAATTCATCGTTAGCGGAAGAACAATTGTCTTAAGGAAACTGAAGTTTCAGACCTCTGCAATAACTTTGTTACGGTTAAAGGTTTGAAAGTATTTCAATTATTGTTCTTTTATCACTTTTATATATTTATTAATTCCATTGTAATCTTGTTCTTATTGAAGAAAAAAATATAATAATATTTATTTTATTTTTATACTGGACTCTAACAGTTAACAAGGGAAAACAAATAGTAAATTGTGTCCCTATGTCTTTATAAAAGCCCCGAATGAAAATTTATAGAAAAAGTCAGATTTCTTGTACCTTTCTTTCATACAATGGTTGATAATTAATGAGAGTGATTCAGTTAATACGAAAGAATATTTATGAAGAATGCCCCTTTTATAGGAGTCTTCTGTGTGAGTATTTGGGCTTTGGGCCTCATCTGATAATGGGGATTGGGCTTGGTTTAATGACCTCAATACATTTTGTATAAAACTGTAATAACTCATCACCCACCTACTAGGCCTGTTCGTGGGCCGGGCTACCCATCGGGCCCGGTCCAAGCCAGCTTAAATGGGTCAGGTTTAAACACTTATTTTATTACAAAGTCCGACCTGAGCCCGCAAAAGCCTGAAGTTTTATGGGCCGGACTTGGTTTTTATATAAATACCCAACCCCGGCCCGACGAACAAAAATTATATTTATTTTATATATTTATATTATATTTAATAGTTTATATAGATTTTTATATTTTGACCTACTAAATTTTTAATTATATATAAAATATTTTTACTTAAAAATGTAATTGTATGCAAAATTTAGACATTTTTTTTATAAAATTTGTAATTTTTTTAATTTAGTTTACAAAATATAAAAAGAAAAAAATTATCGATGGGCTATGGGTCGGGCTTGAAATGAGTTAGTAAGCCGGCCCGAGCCCGAAGTTCTAAATCATGGACTTGGGTTAGTATTTTCTATAAAAAGTCCAACGGGCCCTGCCTGAGCCCGGGCCAGTCCCTCGATGAACAGGTCTACCACCTACTACTATTTCATTTTCAGGTTGTATATCCAACTGAAATTGTGTCATCACCCTCTTTCATACATTCAAACTAGACCTGTTTGCGATCCAGGCTACACATCGGGTCTGGCCCGGGCCCGGGCCCACTCAAATGGCCTATGCTGAACACTCTTTTTATTACTGCTCAGCAAAAGCCGGTATTTCTATGGGTCACACTTGATTTTTATATAAATATCTGAGTTCAGGATGACGAAAAAAAATATATTTATTTTATATATTTATATTATATTTAATCAGTTTTTAAAATTTTTATATTTTAACTTATTAAATTTTTAACTATATATAAAAGAGTTTAATTAAAAAATGTAATTGTATGCAAAATCTAAATATTTTTATATAAAAATTATAATTTTTTCAATTTAATTCACAATATATTAAAAGAAAAAACTATCTATTGGTCATGGGTTGGGGTTGGAATTCCTTAGTAAGACCGGTCCAAGTTCGGCCCCCCAAAGTTTTAAATCATGGGCTGAGCCGGACTGGGTTAACGCTTTTACTTAAAAAGAACAATCCTCGGAACGAACGGGTCTAATTCAAACTTTTTTTTCTTAATCATTCCCTCCTATTTTTTTACTCGTCTTCTTACAAGTTTGACGCTTCTTAATAAACGCATTTATTAAGATATAAAAATTACTAATTTATCTTATATCCCAAATTAATGCATGAATTTTTTAATTTAAATATAATTAAAATTAAAAATATAATAAAAAAATAATAAAAAAATATTTAATAAGTATAAATAATAAATATTTTAATAATTCAACTTTAAAAAAAAATGAAGGATACATAATTATACTTTATTGACTATTACACTATACAGTAGGGAGCGACTGATGACTTTTTTAAAAGTAAAATTTAAATTACTTCTAATCATTATTATTGCATTCTGATATCATCGTTATTGTATTCAGAATCTGAAATATTAGATCCATTTTTTTAAAAACACTGTCTGAGATTATAATAGTAAAAAACCTTAGTTCAATTCAATATTTTTTAAATGCGAGTTCAACTTTAAGGTTCAATCACCACTAAACTTTTGACACTAGTACGATAAAAGAATTTTAACTTTCTTAATGGAACACACAAACTGTAGACTTTTGCATTTAACCAAAGCAAATGGTTGTTCGATTTTAAGTGTTATTTAATGGTTCTTACTTATTTTATTTTGGTTAAACTTAAAAAAAATATCAATGAGTAATTTTTTTTCACAAAAAATGTCTATGGTATCAGAAAAATTGATAAAAAAAACCTCAATATTAAATTATGTCACAACATCTAGTTTAATTCACTAGAACTTTAATTACTAATTTAATTTATTTTTTATTAGCTTTACAGCTTCAATAAAATAAACAAAATTAAAAAAAGCGAATGAGATAATTTTTTATTGAATAAGCTAAAAAAAATACTTCAACAAATTACATATTTACACTACATATAACCAGCGAATGAAAGTAGTAAAAATTGTAATGTCATATTGTAAACCAGATTTAACAAACACACATAATAAACAGACATTGGTTTCACCATATGCAACATACGGATTTTGGATTTTCTGTATTGGGCAAAAATCTTAAAACTTGGTTTGCAGCTTGAAATTATAATATTTACTACTTTGATTAGTAGGTCGTATAGAGAATAAAATTGCCAATCTAGTAAAATTGCACGAGCAAACAGTAGCCATAGGTCACAAACCCAGATCTGTACAAATATAATGTAATTTTCAATGGCCTTCTTCACAGTTCCAACCCCATTTGCCTGATCATGAGAATAAATGGCCAAAGGACAATCACATTATAAATGTACAAGTATGGTTTATACCTACAGACCACCATTTTTGCCACACAATTCCGCAAGTTCAACAATTGTACTCTCTCTATTCAACCCAACCAATCGAAATCAATAAACATTGTAATTACATCTCAATCTAGGTACTCTTTTGGAGTTTCTCCATTGTGCAGCAAGAACTTCTATCTTCCCTTCCATTTATCATTAACTCCTGCAAATCAAACAACAAGAACACAGATTAAGAATTTTTTTCAAAATAAAGCAAGATCTGATAAAATAGACTACTCAGATACTTTCTTTTAAATAGAGTGTCGGTCAATCATCCAAACAAAAAAGAACAATCAGGCTTATTCAAACTAGCTGTGGCAATCAGACTGATTTAAACCTGCTGTTTTAACTACAGAATGATTCGATCCCATGATATATAGAAAATTAAAACTTAATCAGATCGGGTAATTGGACGAACAATCAAATAAATCAATCGCGATATGATCCAGATCGAAGGAGATGAATAAGAAATTTAAGAGCAAACGGAAAACAACGAAGATCATTACAATTTGAACAAATTGAGACAGAAAACAATGAAAAGAGAATTGAAAGAAAAAATTACCAGAGGAAAGGAAAAGGCCGATGAGGAGAGTGAATGAAAATGGAGAAGATGATTAACAATAAGAAGGAAGTCCAAGTTTAAATAGAGAGTGGAGAGGCAGAGTAAAATGGAAAAAATCTCCTGTCACCTCTCTTATATGCTTTGGATATCCTCACTTAATATATAAGCCACATATATAGGTAAGAGTAAAAAAAAATAGAAAAAAAAAAAATTATATATATATATATATAAAGAAGGTGCTAGATACTAGAAGTATCTTTATAGATTGTTTATTCTAGAAAAAGTTTTGATATATAAATAAGAATAGGTAAAGAATTAAAAAATGACTCTACGTTAGTTTTTTTATTTTCTCTTTTATATATAATGTGACACAATAAATATTAGATATTGTCTATTTAATCTTCTACATATAGACAACTAAATAAAATACCAACTCATCGAATTAATTAATATTTTAATATTAAATTTGAAATTAATTCCTTTTTTAATTATTTTATTATATAAAATTAAATGAAATAGATAATCTAGTATAGTTATCTTTTTAAAAGAAATTGTCTATTTTCAAAACTATTGATATATTATCAATGTGCATTTTTATTCCACATGCCACATAATCTTAGAATCCACAATCTACTAAGGCCCTGTTCTTTTCAACTTATTTTCTGTTCTATTCTGTTCAGTTCAGTATCAATCAGTTCAGTTCAATACAGTTCAGTTTCAGTATTCAGTATTTAGTATTCAGTTTCAGTATTCAATTTTAGTATTCAGTATTCAGAATTCAATATTCAGCATTCAGCATTCACTATTCAGAATTCAATATTAAATTTCAGTCTATGCATTATATCAATATTATTAATGTATATTATTATTCATCAATATTAAAAGTAACAAATATTAATCATAATATCATTTCAATATCAAATTTAATTATTTTTATTTATATATTATATATATATTATTAATTAATATCAGTAATCACAAATAAGAACAATAAAAAGAAATCAATAATAATATTTTTAACATTATCAATTATTATTTCTAGCATAAATAATTTTATAGAAAAAATAAATAAATAAAAGTAATAATATTTTATAAATATTAATAATAATAAAAATAATAAGATAATATTCATAACGATAATTATAATAAAATATAATAATAATAATTTGTAATGGTATATTTAATTATTATTATATGTAATAATTAATAAATTTTATTAAAATGTATAGTATTATTTAAAGTGTTTTTAATTATTATGTATTTTAATATTTTTAAAATATTATTTATATTATTAATTATAATTTAATTTTAATATTATTCAGTTTCAGTATCATTTAGTTTAATTTTAATACAGTTTAATTTAATTCAATATCATTAATTCAGTTTAATATTAATTAATTTAATTTAATTTAATATATCTATATATTAATAAAAAAATAAAATTTAAAAATATTTCAAAAATAAATATGAAAAAGGGATGGGAGATTTTTTTTAATAAAATAGGGTAAGCGACGGCGGAACTTTCTCGATTTCAGGGCTGACGTGTTGTGATAGGAGTAATGATGTGATGTGATTAATACTGTCATATCGTGTTTGGATTGGATTCTTGTACTGTTTGTCCATTTTATTTTAAGAGAAACATGTGATTCTTATCTGAAGTTGAAGTTTGACCAATGGTGCGGCATTTCAATCTATTTCGTTGGATGAGATTTTACCTTTTATTTTTAAACGAAATTTTCTTTACTTCTGCCTCTTTCTTTTTTTATGTCCTGCACTTGGCGCAATCGATTCTTTCGGCCCCTTAAATTGGCATAAATGATCCTTTAAACTCTCTCAAACTTAAAATTATATATGAGGATCATTTGCGCTAATTTGAGGTGGTTAAGAGGGTTAATTATGTTAAGTTGGGGTAGCGTATATTGACATCTAAAACTTTGGACGCTAAAAAAAAAAAGTTATGAAGTTTATGAGGTTCAATTTGGGTTTTGTCTTTTATTTTATTATTTTACTTTTTGCCGTTAAGCTATTTTTTAAGGTTGAAAATGTGGCTCATCGTGCATTTTCTATTCCCATCTTCATCTCCATCTAGATTTCGGAGAAATTTTTTTCACATCCCCATCTCCATTAGGGAATCATGGAAAATATTTTCCCAATTCTCCATCGGGGATTCATTAATTTTCCATTAACGATAATCACTATAAAAATTTTATGTTAAAATATCATATAATTTGAATTATTTCATATCAATACTTCAAAAAAAGGGCTCTTGGATAAATGAGCAAAAAAAAAATGATTTGGGTCAAATACCATAATAAGGGTAAAATAATTTCAAATATGCCATGCTTGTAAAATAATTACAACCCCCACCCCCTACACCCACAAAAACCACCGTTTCTTTTTTTTTTTATTTGTTTTGCTTATATCTTTCAAACCATTTATTTTCTCGACATGCCACTTGAGAGTTTTTTATTTATCTCTTTTTTTATCTTCAAAAGTAGATATATGATAATATACTTTTATCGAGTTTTTGTTTAATTTACAGATATCCAATAGATATCTAATAGAAGTCCAATAAAAATCAATAAATAACACATAAATATTCAATTTTAAAAGATATATAACTCTTAAATTATACCTATAAAATATTAGACCAATTCCAGTAATAGGTTAATTGTGACATTTGACTATTATACCAGAAACATTAATTTGAAAGACTATTAAATATAAAAGACTATTGGGTCATTATAATTATTGAAATAAAATAATTCGTATTTCAACTTCCCTCTATTTATAATTAACTATTCATTATCTTTAAAATCAATAAAACAAAATTGAATCGAAAATAGCTATTGTTTTTGAACTGACCATTAGCAGGAGCACCCTGAGTATAAGAGGCCTCAAATTGTTTTAGGAAATGCTTACAAGAATAGATAAACTGTAATATGCAAATGAGAATAATGTATTGCAAAGATGTTGTAGTTTGACGGTAAAGACCTAACTAGAGCAGATCATTAGGGGAGCAGGTAGAGCGGCCGCTCAGGACTTCAAGTTATCGGAGGCCCCGAATATTAATTCGGGTATAGTATAAGTATAAAGAAAAATACATGTTATTTTAAGTGAGTAATAAAGACAATGACAACGTCTGGCCCAATGGTAAAAACGCTTGGAATCTATGGAACGCCCCATTTTTTTATATATCCTTTTTCCTTACAAAATTGTTTCCTTTGCATAAACTATATAATTTTTTGATAATAGTTTAAGACACATTCAATTTTATTTTCAATTGTATTATAAACAAATAAAAAATACATTTTCATTAGTTTATTTATATGAAAAAGGGTCTTTATTTAACCTACAATGAGGTTGTGGCAAAGACTTGGTCTACATTACAAGAAAACAGTTAATACGTGACAATAATTTTACTGTCACTAAAATTGTTGTCACAAAAGGCTATTATCTGTTATAATAAAAATTTTACTGTCACAAAATTTAGTTTTGTGAAATTTTATTGTAAAAGTGTCACATATAATGGATGTTTTTGTGACAATATTTTTAAGATCGTGACTAATGTTCTTCCGTTACAACTTAAGTTGTAACCTATAATTTAGAAATTGTTACAATAAAAAATTATTGTCATAAAAAATATTTATGTGAGAACAAAAAATTCTTGTTACAAATATTTTATTAGTTTCGTGACAATAACTTTAACTTGAAACAAAAAATACTTTAGTTACAAGTAATAGTTGTAACTAAAAATATTTAATATGTGACAATAACTTTTTACTGTCACCAAATATATATATGTGACAACATAAAAAGTTTGTTGCAAAAAATATTTTATTTTTGTCACAATAATTTTAACTTCAAACTAAAAAATACTTTGGTTACAAGTAAAAGTTGTAACGAAAACTATTCAATATGTGACAATAAATTCTCATCGTCACAAAAATTATATGTGTGACAACATAAATAGCTTGTTGCAAAAACTATTTTACTTTTGTGACAATAAGTTTAACTTAAGACAAAAAACTCTACAATTACAAGTAACAATTGTAACTAAAAATATTTGATATATGACAATTAACGTGGCTCTTTTTTCTCATCAAATATTTATTATTATTATTATTATTATTATTGTTATTATTATTATTATTGTTGTTGTTGTTGTTGTTATTATTGTTGTTTTATTTTTATTTTTATTTTAGTTTAATTTTGTATTTTGGCATTGTTATGATTATTATGAATATTATTATCATTGGTATTATTGTAATTGATATTTCTATTATTTTTATTTTATTTAAAATCTATATTTTGTATTATTATAACTATTATATCTATAACTGAAATATAACTTTTATTGTTTTTATATATTTATTTGTTATTAAAATTTATTCATTAAAAAATAATTAATAAATTTATTTGTTATTAATACTGTTGTAGTTAGTTTTTATCATTTATTATTGGGTGTTATTATTTGCCGCCCGTAATTACTTAAAAACGCCCACGTCATTGTCATTTATACCCTTAGTTATAACCATCTTTATTTACTTTTTAACACACCTTCTACTCCCCACCTCCACGACAACAACGAATCAAATAAAGAAAAAAATGAACAAAGAAGACGACAAGGAAGTAGCCGGCGGTGGAGTCGTTGGCAACGGCGGCACAACCTAATTTTCACCATTGACGCCGTAGCTATCAGCCACCAGATCAACCTCCTCGCCAGTGAAATCTTCATTATTAGCCTCTGATTCGCCTTGATTTTTCTGTTATTTGCATTCATTTAGACATCCGTGGTAGACGGAAATAGTACGGCTGAGATTAGGTCGGAGGCTTTCCATGTATGACAATTCCGGTAGAGGAGGGTACGAGTGCGTCGAGCAACGAGAAAGTGAGCATCCTCGGATTTGCAGTAGCTAGTGGCCATATATATAGCTAAAGGACATCCCCATGTTAAGCCATTACAGTATCAGAAAAACTCAGTAGGGAAGGGAAGTAGAATCAATTTTCTGTGTATGAATAAGAATTTGAGTCAATTAGACTAATTAGCTGTGAAATTTATTTATTAGAATTTTATATGAATAATTCTATTTTAGATAAAAGTAATTAAAAGTAAATGGGGATAATTTCATTAAGAGTATAAGTGATAATTAAGCGGGCGGCAAATAACAATCCAGTTTATATATATATATATATATGGAAGTTAATAGTTTAAAATTTAAATCTTTAACCCTTTACCTTAAACCTTTAACCGTAAACTTTAAGCCCTAAGCCCTAAACCTTTAATCCTGTATAAATGTGTTATTAATAATTTTAATTCAATTTATTTCAGTTTAGGTATATTTACTTTTGATTCATTTAATTCAGTTCAGGTCCAGCTTGGTTCATATTATTCCAAAAGAATGCGACCTTAAACCTTAAACCATGAACCCTTATAGGAATTTTTTCATCTATATATTTAAATTATTTATTAGAAAATAATTTTAAAGCTTTAAATAAATATACCCTTACTCATACCTTAACCCCAAACCCTGAATCTTAAACCCCTAATAAATATAACCTAACCCTAAAACACCTATTAATAGTAAAAAGCTAGAGGCGGGACAAAATCCACGAATTAATTGACAGAAAATGATAATAAAAATTTGGGTAAATTTTAAAAAGATACTCTGTGGTTTTGACCATTTTAAAAAAGAGGATCATAAAATTTTTGTTTTCAAAATGAGGACTGTGATTTAAAAAATTAGCAAATAAAGAAAAAATTTATAAAATGTCTCTTCTCTAATGTTACAAATGATATTTGATTAATTCAACATTCCTATAATTTAACCATATCATTTATGAATTATATATCAAGATTTGAATAAATTTTAGAGATTTTTTATTTTATTATGATTTTTCAAAATTATTATCGTCTTTTAATTAAAAAAATACTTAAACAACAACAACAACATTACCGCAATGCCTAACAAGGCTCTTGCACATGCATGGTAAGGGGGTCGGTGTACGCAGCCTTACCCCCGTGATTACAGGGAGGTTGTTTCCAAAAAAAATACTTAAACTTTTTTAAAAAATTCAACATTTATCACTAAGATGTATTGTATTTTTATTAATCAACCTGCAAAATTTTAGTTTGAAATGGACAAGATTACCCTTTTTCGTGATAAAATTTCAAGTTTAGGATCTCGTTTTGTCACAATTCTTATTTCGAAATAAAAAATTTCATGATCCTCTTTTTAAAAATGGTCGAAACCACAAGGTATGTTTTTAAAATTTACCATACAAATGTAAATAAAATAATTACCCTAAAAAGAATAGGTATAAGCCCTCTCTCTTTCTCTTGAGATTTCTCTATATAATCTCTGTTCATCACGGCAATAGATCTCAGGTTGTCTTTGTTTCTGCCGTAGTGGACCTTCTCCATCACCATCAACGATCTCAGGTTCCTTTGGTCTCTGCTTTTTGTTTTATTTACCGATTTGAGTCATTCTCTTAGTTTTCTTCCCTTTTTTATTTCTATTTTGTGAAATTTTTGTTTATCGATATATCATAAATTGATTTTTTTAAAATCTATTATTTGAAAAATATTAGGGTTCCTCTTTTGCTTGAAGTAAAGAGATAAAGAACACGCATTTCTGGATTTCGCTTCCATAATATGTTTAGGTCGTTCGTTGGAGCAAGGGTTTGGCTTCTGGCTTTGGTAAGCTCTATTTGCTTTTAATATAGGGTAAGTTCACTACAAGAATTGGAAGCAAGCATTTAATGGTCGTTCAAGTTTAGGTCTAATGGAAGCTGCATTCAAGATCCAAAGTTGATAGATCTACTAGTGGGACTACTACCCATTTCTGTAATTCCTCATCTTCTCCGTTTTAATTTATCAACTATTCTGGAACACCATTGGCTCTTGTTTTCCCTAGATTGTTTTGTTTGTTTTAGTTTGTGGATAATGTTTATTCTAATAATTCTATTTGGTAGACCAAGATTTTGCTTTAGATAAATCATAGAAATTCACTTACACTTGGATAATTTCACTTCTTTACAGATGAAAATGTTATAAGGAATCAGCTCCTGACCGCTGAAGGAATTACGAAAGTGGATCTCTTTCAAGATTTTTCAGAACATATTTAATTGCTGAAATTTGTTGTTTCTTTGGAATACTTGGAATTGCTTTTGGACATTGCATTTTTATGGAGATCAATTACGGAGACACTTGCATGTCACTTGATAAAAAAAATAGGATTTATATGCTTTTGTACATTGGTGTAGGAATCATACGTTTATTTGAGTTTGTTTAGATGGGAGTCTTATTCTTCCTCTCCTCTTTTCTTCTCCAAATTTGTATATATGATGTGATACATCAGTTGCTTACCTAGAGTTTCATATAATAAGGCTAATGAACTTTTTTCTCAGGAACAAGTTTTTATTATTATATCTTTGCTGTAAGGTCCACTGTAAAGATATAATAAACTGCTATCTTAAACTGCTAATTCTTTCTACTAAATGTTTTTTAAGCCTTCAATCTTACACAACTAGTTGTGAGTTGTGTCAGGTCCACTGCTGGTGTTAGCTATTTGAGATAAAGTTCCAATTTGAAATGTAACATTTGGTTTGTTGAGCAGAACACTTAGGAGCCCAGAGTTTCTCTCAAAAGAATCGGCACCGGAGTAAGGTAATTACATTCCACTCCCGTTTTCCTTTTGGGTTTTCATCTTACATGTAATTGAGGCCCAATTTTGTTAATGATTGGCATTTTTAGGCTGTTGGTTGTGTTTAGCTTAAATTGGGTATTAGGTTTAAAAGTGGGGACCTGTGTCTAAATGGGCTATGCATTTGATCTCTATAATTTCTCTGCTTCCGGAGGTTGGCATTGATTCATGTCTAGATTTTAACTATCAATATTTCTTAGATTCACTTTTTTATCTCGTAATTATTATCTGAAGAAAATATAGAGCATGAATCTTTCAAACTTCAATATTGGAAGGAAATAGGCTTGCTTCTTATATCACCGATATAGGATGAATTAATCTGGGATAGTTTGTTTTTTTTGTAATTTATATTATGTTCATGTTTTCATGAATCTGAGAAGTTGACTTTATGTGAATTGGAAAGTTGATTAATTTTCTTTTCGGTTGTGAAGATGAATTTGTCATATAACGTATATTAGCTTAACTTCATATTGACTTTATCTCTTTCAATGGAATAAATAATAATCATGCTCTTTTTATTGCATTTGCAGTTGTATTATCTGGAATGATTTTCTCTCATTGTGTTGTACACTGTCATATGGGTTTTAATTGAAAGGCCGCTAATGGTTGATGCTACAACTGAGATACTGCAAAAGCAATAGCTAGAGTCTATAGGTATGATATTATGAGTTATTAATGTTTTCTTTACTATCTACTTGCGGCAGTAGTGTTATGCAGTATTGTCACGGGCGCGCCTAAGGCGCATGAGGCTCTAACCTCGATGCCTTGGTGCTTACTAGGAGATTTATATGCGCTTGGGGCGCTCTAGGCGTAAATTAGGCACAAAATTCATTTTTTAATAATATTTAATTATTCCGGCCATAGTTGTTAAAGGCGCACATTGTGTGACTAAGTGTGACTTTTGGTGTGTGCCTAGAGAAAACTTTTTTTTTAAGGTTTGAACTTACTTTAATATGTGTTATTCATCTATTTTTAAAAGTTTTAATAATAATTCAAGGTTAAATATTCCTAATTTGGTTCCTATTATAGCTAGATTAATTCAAGGCTACATATTTCTAACGCAATATGCACATCTAACAATTCTTTTAGTTCTTTTTCTAGTATTGTTATTGCATTTAACTTCACTTTTCAAGCAAATATTGTTTTTCAATTTATCGCGCTTAGCGTTTCTCAGGCATGCGCCTTGCCTTGCGCCTCGCCTTTGTGCACGCTTGGCCCCTCTAGCACTTAGGCTGCTCCTAGAGCCTTTACAACTATGGTTTCGGCTATTGTCTTTTGACATAGTTTCTGTGGTGTTGGACCGATAAGTATGATAAAGTAACACTTAGTACGTGTCCTTAACCTCTGTTCTGTGACCAAAGGTAGAAATTTTCTTCCATCTTTGCATCAAGGCTTTTCTGTTATATCAGCATGCCAATTTTACTTATTTTTAGTGAAGAACACAGATGTTGATGAGTGGGATAGTTGGGACTATTTTTTTTCAGCTTCAAACCACTCTTGCAACTACAATTTAGAAATCCTAGATGTTAAGTTCGTCCTTATAGTTTCTTTCATTCATGTGAATGCAACCCATCGTTTCAGGCGAACCTTGATGCTTTTATATTTATTATAGACTGTGAATTATTTCTCATAGAGATCTATGTCTAATTGTCTTTAGATCATATGAAGTATTAACTTGATCATGTTTTAGTTTCTATATAGGAAACTGATTAGTCTGGCTTGCTGCATTTGGTGAAATTTTACCAAAGTCAAAGGTTTGATATGACAATTGGACTTTCTCATTGCCCTTTTGATATTTCCTTATTGCAAATAAATTTTGATAAAACCTTGTGAATGCTTGTCATTTTTCTTCGGGCCAAATAAATGACTTTCATGATTTTTTTAGGGTGTGTAATAAATTAATTATTAGTTTAGTCTATGTGCACTGTTTAGGCTTATTTATTTTAAGTATATGTGCATAGAGTCTATTTTGTTCTTTTGTTAATATTCTTTTCATTAATTGAAAATTTATTTTTTATATTTGTCAAAATTAATATTAATAATTGTAAGCACCCTTCAATCTAAAGTTGTAACTGATGTAAACGTTGTCACCACATATTATGATGACAATATAAAGTTGCCATAAATAGTATTTGTGACGACTAGTAAAAGTTGTCATGCAATTTCAGTAAAATTTATTGTATATATAACAATTCTCACTAGTTTGTGATAAGAAGTTTCATGTGACATGGACATTATTGTCATAAAAAATGTAATTTTTGTGACAACATTTTTGAAAATATTATCTGTTACGGAGTTATTAGCGACGACACCTGTAGTTGTCACATATAGCCTTGTGTGATAATTTTGAAACTTTTTTGTGACATCAATTATTATCACAAAATTATTTTCGTGACGACAATTTGAAGTTGTCACATAGTTTTAGGTTAATTTATGATATAATATTTGACGACAATACCATTGTGACTAGTAGTTTTCTTTTCAGTTACAACAAAAGTTGTAACTAACAAAAATATTGTGACAACAAAATTGTTTGTCACAAAAAGATTGTAATATTTGTGACAACATTTTTGTCACCAATAAATTTTTATATTGTCACATAGTTTTAGTTAATTTTGATGTATTATATGTGAGAAGTAGTTTATTTGTGACGATAAAATTTTCTTTTCAGTTACAACCAAAGTTGTCACAAAAAATTGTTGTCACAAAATGTTTTAATATTTGTGACAACATTTTTGGATCTATTACCTGTTACGGAGTTATTAGCGACGACCCCGTGATAGCAAATTATTGTCACAAAATGTTATATGTGACAACTTCTTGCTTTTTGTGACAATAATTGTTGTCACAAAAAGCCTGATTTCTTGTAGTACTAGTGGTTGAGCCGTGAAGCTGTAATCCAAGAGGTCGCAGGTTCGAGTCCACATTCCGGCGGGGTGGGATAAGGTTTTCCTTTGTTATTATTGTAAGCCCATATGAGGCAAAAAAAATTTTAAAAAAACCTACAATGCGACTATATTAAGATATAATGTTTTTAATTAAAAATTAGATATATATAGTCTTTAATTGTCTTTTACTAGTTTTATCTCATAAATATCTCAAACTCAAAAAGAACTAACAAGAAGTTTAAGTATTTATTATAAGTATTTATTAATTAATTGTTATTATTTTACAACTAAATTAGTAATGATTTAACATTAACTTTTAAGTATTTATTCACCGTGGTATTTTTTTTCTTTCTTGTTCCATGAATAAAAAAATCTGATAGATAGTTTTGTATTTCAAAAAATAACTAATATAAGTTTGATTATTTTAATATATTATCGGGTTTCCAATATTATATTTTAATTTAATCCATTGTGTTATTATATCTTTCAAAAATATCAACAATTAATAAAACTGAGAATATGATTTTAGATAAATTTTTTGTGAAAAATTGATTGAAATTTGCTTCAAAAAGTATTTGGATACCCAAAATTTTAAATGATAATATCGTAGTAAAAAAAATATGTATATATCAAAATTCAATAATATTTTTTTATTATTTATTAATGAAATATAAATTTTATTGGTGAAAATTTTTTAAAATTATTTCATTTTGTGAGGGCCCTATTTAATTTTTTTTTCTCAAACCCCACAAATATGCGACGGCCTGGACCTAACATTAACTCAATTTATAAAAAAGTGTACTCCAAATTAAAATTAAAATTCCATAATAATAGTATAAAACATTTTCAATTTTATTTTTAAACATTTCAGTCTTTAATATACTAAAAACTAATTTATTTACATATTTTCGTCTTCTCACCTTCTTCCTTTCCCCATTTACCACATTTAGGGGGCGTTTGGTTCACATCAGGAAAGGGAATCAAGAAAGGGAAAGGTAAGGAAAGGAATGCAATTTCCTTTGATTGACTTATGTGTTTGGTATGATCAAGAAAAGGAATGAAATTACTCCTGATTTTATTTATTACTTTTTGGATTAAAGCAAATCAATTATTTAATTATAGTATAATAATAATAATTAATTTTAATTTTAATTATAATAAATAAAATATATAATTAATTTTTATTAATAATTAATATTTATATTATATTTATAATAATTATAAAAATAATATTAATATTAATAATATGTATTATTGAAATAATAATATTTATTATTATTTAATATATTATTAAATGAATAGTAATATTATTAAATAAATATTGCTTTTAAATTTTTTAATAATATATAATATTTTTAATATTAATATTAATAATATTTAATATTATTATTATTATTATTATTTATTATTAAATAAATAATAATATTATTAATATTTTCATATTATTTAATGATATTTTTATTATTAAATAAATATTATTTAATAATATTATTAATAAAAATATTACTTAAATTTAATAATAAATTTATTAAATAAATATTAAATAAATAATAATAATAATAAAATATATATTATTATTTAATAATAATAATATTATATATTTTATAATAATATTATCAAGATATAAAAAATAAATAGAATAATAATATCATTTATTATTATTATTAATTATATAATATTATTTTTAATTAATATATAATAATATTATAATAATATTTATTATTATTATTTTATATATTTTATAATAATAATAATAGTAATAATAATAATAATAATAATAATAATAATAATAATAATAATAATAATAATAATAATAATAATAATAATAATAATAATAATAATAATAATAATTTGATTATAAGATAATAGTATTGGAGAAAGACAAAGAAAGAGAATGTTAATACCTAGTGGGGTGGAAAGAATGGAAAGACCGTAAAAGGGGTAATCTCATTACCTAAAATGGGTAATGAATTTGATTCCCTTATCCAAACAAACAACAACAAAGGAAATCAGATATTTTAATTCCCTTTCCTTTTCCCTTTCCTAAAACCCCCTAACCAAACGACTCTCTAGTTCAATCTATTAACATATTATCTACATCATTTTATTAAAGACCTAACATTAACCCAATTAATTAAAAAAAAATGCTCCAAAGTGAAGGTCAATAATCCTATAAAACATTTTCAATTGGGATTTTTCCCTCCATCACCGTTGGAGAAGTGGATGATATTTTGATCTAATGATAAAAAATGCTTAGTAGCAGAGGAAAATGCAGGTGTTGAGGTGTGGGGTCCATGGACCCCACATTTTCTAATAAAATATAATAATAGTCTTTATAATATATTCATTGGACGGGATTTTATACAATGCTTTTGGCATTCTGATGTAGATTTACACCAACCTAATATATTATGCCATATATTTAAAATGATCCAAGTTAGGGCCCCACAAATTATTAATCCATTCAGCTTTTTAAGTTGGGCACAAATCCACATCAGAATAGGAGCATTCTATAAATTCCCTCATTGGACACCACATATTTGAGTAATTGGACCCCACTAGTAGTTAAATTTTATTGAACATATGGAGTAATAGCAAAAGTGTAAAAAGCATGGTTTTGAAAATCAGACCGGATCGGTCGGTCGGGCCGGATTCAACTGAAACCGGAGGTTGGTCTGGTCCAATTTTCACTGGGTCTCTATATCTTTCAAAAACGGACGTTGACCAGCCATTGATCGGTTGAACCGACTGGTCGGGTCGAAAGTCGGACAATAAACTGACCGATTCAATAGATTTTGAAAAAATTATTTATTTTTTTAATATTTATAAGATCAAATCTTATTTTGAAATTTGAAATTATAAATTACATACCATTTCTAATTTTATAGAAATGTACATTTAATAACTAAATTAATTTATAATTAATTATGAATTAAATCTTATTTTAAAATTTGGAATTTGAAATCATAAATTACATACCATTTCTAATTTTATAGAAATGTACATTTAATTACTAAATTAATTTACAATTAATGATATGTACTTTTAATTATGGATTAAGGTGTAATTAATTGATAAGATTTATTAACAAATATGTGTATTCAAATTTTTATTCCAATATAATGATTATTATGTTTATTTTGTTATAAAACTAACTGAATAACTCTAAGATAATAATAACACAAGAGAAAGAGAGAATAACAATATGATATTTCTTATTGCTTGGATATCAAATGGTACAAAAAAGGGGTCTATTTATAGTAGAGATTTCAAGGCATAGGAGTAATTACTATAATAAATAGGAGTAATTACAAGATTGATAACCATAAAGAAATATTCCTAAATGTTAAATAGGAAGACTAATTGATTGGGCATCAAATAATTTAACACTCCCCCTTTGATGTCAATGATTGCAAGCAGGACATTGCCTCATTAAAAACCTTACCAAGGAAAACCCAATGGGATAAAATCATTGGTTAAGGGAAAAAGAGTACATTGTTTACTCCCCCTGTTCGTAAGAGTATTGAAGATCCTTGAGATGACGCATTCCGATATTATGAACCAACTTCTTGAAAGTTGTTGAAGGTAAAGCCTTAGTGAATAAGTCTGCTAAGTTGTTACAAGAACGAATTTGTTGAATACTTATCTCACCATTCTTTGCAAGATCATGAGTGACGAAGAATTTTGGCGAAATATGTTTGATTCTATCTCCTTTAATGTAGCATTCCTTCAATTGAGCAATACATGCGGCATTGTCTTCATATATCGTTGTCGGATCTTCTTTAGTCATTGATCTTTCACATGCATCTCGGATATGCTTTGTTAATGATCTCAACCATACACATTCACGACTAGCCTCATGGATGCCTATTAATTCTGCATGATTTGAGGAAGTAGCAGTGATAGTTTGCTTTGTTGACCTCCAAGATTGTACCTCCATATGTGAATAAATAGCCTGTTTGAGATCTGGCTTTATGTAGGTCAGATAAATACCCTGCATCTGCATATCCAATTATTTTAGGATTGGGTTCATGTGAATAAGATAAACCCAAATCAATAGTTCCTCGAAGATAGTGCATTATATGCTAAATTCCATTCCAATGTCTTCGAGTTCGTGCAGAACTATATCTTGATAACAAATTAATAGCAAATGCTATATAAGGTCTTGTATTATTGGCAAGATAGATTAACGCACCAATCGCACTAAGATATGGTACTTCAAGACCAAGAATTTCCTCATTATCTTCTTGAGGGTGAAAAGGATCATTTTTAACATCAAGTGACGTACAACCAATGGATTGTTTAATGGATGTGCTTTGTCCATATCAAATCGTTTCAATATCTTTTGTGTATAGTTCGATTGATGCACAAATATTCCTTTATCAAGGTGATCAATTTGTAGACCAAGACAAAATTTTATCTCTCCAAGATCTTTCTCAAATTCTTTCTTTAAAGAATTAACGGCTTTTGGAATCTCTTTGCGAGTTCCAATGATATTTAAATCATCAACATATATTTAAATAATGGTAAAATCTGATCCTGATTTCTTTACAAAACACATGGACAAATTTGATCATTTTTATAACCTTCTTTCTTTAAATATTCACTGAAATGGTAATACCACATGCGCCCAAATCCATATAAGGATCTTTGTAACTTTATTGAATAAAATTCGTGTTTGCCATATTTTTCCGGCAATTTGAATCCTTCAGGGATTTTCATGTAAATTTCATTATCAAGTGACCCATATAGGTATGCTGTAACAGCATCCATTAAATGCATTTGTGAATTTTGTTGTACTGCAAAACTAATATGATAGCGAAAAGTTATCGCATCAACTACTGGAGAATATGTCTCCTCATAATCAATCCCGGGTCTTTGGGAAAAACCTTATGCAACAAGTCTTGCCTTATATCTCACAACTTCATTTTTCTCATTTCTCTTTCTTACAAAAACCCCTTTATAACCCACAGGTTTAATATCCTGTGGTGTTCGAACTACAGGTCTGAAAACATTACGGTTGTTAAGAGAATTCAATTCTGCTTGGATTGCATCTTGCCATTTTGACCAATCACTTTTGTCCTTGAATTCTTGAATAGATTGTGGTTCTTGATCCATAATTTCATTCTCAATACTCATTGCAACATTATATGCAAAAATAGGATCAACAACCATCATGTCTCGATTCCATCTTTTTTTGATACTGATATAATTTATTTGAATTTCTTGATTTTCAACAACTTCAGGTTTTTGCACTTCAGGTGCTTGCACTTCAAGTGTTTTTACTTCTTCAGGAAGTGTATTTATAGTAATATTTTCATCCTCAATGGGAACATTTTTATTGTTGACAATTTTCTTTTTTCGAGGATTTTTATCCTTTGAACCAATTGGTCGTCCACACTTCAGGCGTGTCACAACACTGTTATTAGTTTGTTCTATTGGAATATCTATTCGAATTGGCACATTTACTGCTGGTATATGCGATTTTGTTACTCGTTTTGGATCAGCAAGTGCATCAGGTAATCGATTTGCTAAATCTTGAAGATGGATTATCATTTGAACTTCAAGTTCAGAATCTTTTGAATTAGGATCTATATGAAATAATGATGAAGCATTTCATACAATTGATTTTTCCAAAATTGTATTTTTCTTAATTTCTCCCCCTAATTTTGAAAAATTACCTTCATCAAAATGACAGTCTGCAAAACGTGCAGTAAACATGTCTCCAGTTAGTGGCTCTATATATTTAATAATTGAAGAAGATTCATAGCCAACATAAATTCCTAATCTCCTTTGAGGACCCATTTTGTTCCGTTGTGGTGGAGTTATTGGTACATATACTACACAACTAAAGACTCTTAAATGAGAAATATTGGGGTCATGGCCAAAAGCTAATTGTAGGGGAGAATATTTATGGTAGCTTGTTGGTCTTAAATAAAAAAGAGCTGCTGCATGCAATATTGCAACCCCCATATTGTTGTAGGGAGATTTGTTCGCATGATTAATGGTCATGCAATTAATTGCAGACGTTTAATGAAAGATTCTGTAAGACTATATTGAGTATGAACATGAGCTACAAGATGTTCAACTTTTATCCCAATCCACATATAATAATCGTTAAAGTTTGAGATGTAAACTCTCCAACATTGTCAAGACATATTGACTTGATTGTATAATTATGAAATTGTGTCCGTAATATGATTACTTAAGCAAGTAGTCTCGCAAAAGCCATGTTACGTGATAATAATAAGCATACATATAACCATCTTATCAAGGCATCTATTAAAACCATAAAGTATCTAAATGGTCTACATAGTGCATAAATTGGTCCACTTATATCACATTGTATGCGTTCTATAAATGCCGGAGACTCAATTTCAACCTTACTCCTGTAAGGTTTTATTATTAATTTTCCTTGCGAACAAGCAGCACAAAATGATTCATTGTTTTGAAGAAACTTCAGGTTCTTCATTTGATGCTTATTTGTATTATCTATTATTTTTCTCATTATTATCGAACCAGGATGATCTAGTCAATCGTGCTAATTATATAAACTTCTGGTTTATATTTTAATTGGCTTTTGATCATTTCAATGAGAAACCTGGTTTTAAGACATTCTTTTAATGTCATTTTTTTCACAGTTTCAATATGATATTGTGAGAACTTTGGGGAGAAATAATGATCATTTAACAATAATATTTATACCAATTGGCTATGTAACATTTGCTTCTCTTTGAGCTTTCAAAAAATCTTTGTCCCCTTGGTACATTAATATTGGTTCTTCAGAAGCATTCAATAATTTTTATGTTATCGATATCGATGTAACATTTGTCTTACTCGTTTCAGAGTAGTAGCCTTGGCGTCAATAAATACCGATTGTATTTCATTTCTTTCTATTAAAACTTTCAATTTGATTTTCACTTCTGGTGATTATTATCTTCAAATGATTTTTTCATTTCAGGTGGAAATCGCTAGCACATTCATTTAAATGTAAAATAGTAATATAATTATATGAACTTTTGCAAAGATCTACGGGATCTTTAATAGTCAACTATTCCAATTTCATTACTCTTAACTCAAATATAATCAAGTATATGATAAATAAATAAAATATTATAAATATTATAAATATCCCCTCCAGGTGGCTATTATTATCAAATTATTTTCCACTTAGGGTGGATTTATATTTATGTTCATGATATAATAATATGATATTGCATTCACTTTAAGGAATGTATTTGACCAATTAGGCATATTCATGGCTTTTTAATAAAAGCTATTATTTTTCTCAATATAATGCAATAAATAAATTCACCATATTTTGAGAAATCTTTTCCATATATGGTGCTGCTACTGGAGCACATGCTACTACAAGAGCATATTAAGAAAAATTCTTTCTTAATAAATGGCGTCATTTCCCACTCAAATGAGCTTTTGGTAAATATATATATTTTTTAATTGGTCATACATTTCGAAGATCTATAGGATCTTGTATTGTCAAATATTCTGACGATTGCAGAGATAAATATGGCCTTTGTCTTTCGTTACATTGTAGCACCATTCAAAGATCTTCAGGATCTTGATATATTTATATTTTCACCACTATTATTCATATGGGAGTTAACACATGAGTAGGCAACACCTAACTCATCCAAGTTGGAGCTACGTAAATGAGAGGTACAACACTAAATTTATGATATAGATTCAAATGAATAATATCAACATATAAAGAATGAAATATAAGTCCATTTCTTAAATTTAGCTATATAAAATAAATTCATTTTCACATACCATTTCAGATGGCTATATAACTGTAAATTTAATCTTTGCACTTGCAATGGTTATAATTATCATCAATTTCATCCTCCACTTCAGGTGGGTATAATATCAAAAACGAATATTTATGCTATCATGTCCATAATTATTAAAAACTTATTATTATGTCTATAATTATTAAAAACTTATTATTATGATATGATATCGCATTCACTCTAGGGAATACATTTGTTCCATTTGGACGTGATTCATGATTCTTATCAATAGCTCATAATTTTGCTCAAAGGAATAAATTTATTCATAATGAGAAACATTTTCATTTATAGTGTTGCTGCTGGAGCACAATATATTCATAAATAAATTATTTCTTAACATATTCTGATATATGACTTTCTTTCCATTTAAAATGAGCCTTTATTGATACATAATGATACATTTATTTTCAATGATCTTCATGATCTTTTACAGTAAAAAATATATGGTATTTTCCTTATTACACCGTAACATCATTATGTAAAGATCTTCAGGATCTTAATATACATGTAAATATATCACATATAGAATAATATTCATCCCTCAACAAAAATTGATTCTTTCCAAAAACAAAATAATTACAAACTCATTAAGAGTTTACAACATTACAATAATTACAAATATATTCTTCGGGAATATATATTAATCAAAATTATTTTATTATATCGTTCATGTATACAATTATATATATTCTTCAGGAATATACATAATAAAATTATTCTTTATATCCTTCAGGGATATAATTATATGTGTTTTATCAAGAATAAATGAATTAAAATTATTCGTTATATTCTTCAAGAATATAATTATATAAATGTTCTTCAGGAACATATAATTTAAAATTATCATGAATAAATTACATAATAGAATAGAAGATTCAAATGATAGAAAAAAAAGAAACCTTTAACAGGATCAATGGTAGAGATGTATCGTACTGATAACGTGTTATAAAACTAACTGAATAACTCTAAAATAATAATAAGAGAAAAGAGAGAATAACAATATGAGATTTCTTATTGCTTGGATATCAAATGATAAAAAAAAGAGGGTCTATTTATAGTAGAGATTTCAAGACATAGGAGTAATTAGTATAATAAATAGGAGTAATTATAAGATTGATTACCATAAAGAAATATTCCTAAATGTTAAATAGGAAGATTAATTGATTGGGCATTAAATAATTTAAAATGTTTTTATTTTTATTTGAATTATTGACTTAGTATTATGGAATATTAATATTTAATATTATCGATAACAGGTCTAATTTAATTTATGTTATATTTTTTATATCAAATTATTTCACATATTAATATTTTAATATATTTTAAAAAATTCGATTCGATCACTGATTTAATTTGTTTGAACCTTAAATCTATAACTCTGTCCCTCAATCAGTTCACTAATCGGTCCGGGTCTGAAACCATAGTCAAAACTGAAAGTGAATTTTTTTTATTGTCAATAAGTAGTAACAAAATATTCAATTAAATAACATTTTTTTAATTTTCAATTTTTCACAATTCTTAAAATTATATTATCCGAATTTAGAAATACAAAATATCAAAATCAACTGAATTGCTCGAGAAAAGTTTACCACTCTAGCCATACTTTCTCGTTAACTTGGAAGTAGATAATGATTTAGTTTTCTCTTTACTTATCTATATATTTTATCTTTAATAAAGACATTACAAGTTACATGTTATGAATTATGAAGTGAGCTGTGGGGTCCAAATATTAGTAGAATGTGAATTAAATCTATTGTTTCGCTTATTTGTTTTTTTATATTTTTCTTCGTGACAATTTTTTTATTTTATTATTTTTTATATTTTCTTTTTATTACGTAACAATTTCTCTATCTTCCATATCAAAGTAGACATACAAACATGAGCAACAGATTTTATTCTAACATATTAATAATTTTATTAATATATATAATAAAATAATCATTTCAATATAATATTTTGACAATAAAAGCTCATTCAATTTTTTTTTTCATGTACGAGTTTTCATATTTAGAAATAGAATACAATTCAATCATTACTAACACTATTAACATAATTTTGTCAATATAGCCTACACATTTTCAACTCGAATAGTTTAATGTTTATATATAAGCAAGTTGCACAGCTATCTTTTGTGCTTGAGTTCAATTCATCAAGACATTTTAATTACGGATATTGTTATTTACTGCACATTTTTATTATTGCCGCCGCCTGCATCATTTACAAAAATACCCCTAAAAAACTATCAAGTAAATTACCTCCCATATAATATTTTTTTTTACCTCTCATCTCATACTACTGCATATCCCTCCTAATTACTCTCTTCCACCTTCAATTAGCACACATTAAATACTCTCATCATCAAATTAACAAAATTCGAATACAAATTTGGAGAAATTTTCACCCACCCAATTAATCAAAACCTCCTTTATCCTCTTTCAAAAAATAACCCATTGATTAGCTTCATTCTCTTCCTCTTTCCATATCATCTGTGCTCATCTCCCCTTCTTCGTCGTTTAAACTGAAATTTTGATACGAAAATCGGGAAGGTAAACTGAAATTTACTTTAGGCTTTTCATCCGAAAGTCCGCGCCACTAGCTAGCTTATTGCACAGGTGTTGCTCCAACAAGCATGTGACGTTTTGGCCGAAAGTCAGTATTAGAGACTTTTGGGTAAAAATTCTGGCCAATGGCACGACCTTACCGACAAAAAGCCTGCTACAAATTTCAGCTCTTTTTTTACTTCATAGTTTTTTTAAGGGTAACTTTGTAAATGATGCAAGCAGCATAAAGAAAAAATGGGGCGGCAATGACAACTCGATTTAGTTACTCAATAAGTAATTTCATATATAATGTTTTTATTACTGTTACAATTTAAAAAACAGAAAAAAACAGAAAGCAAATACCAATTGAGATAAAATTTTATTGATTATGCTAACAAAATACAACAACCATATTTACACTACATATAACCAACGAATGAAAGTAGTAAAAATTGTAATGTCAAGCTGTAAACCAGATTTAACATTTTTGTCCAAACAGAAAATCCAAAACACACACAATGAACATAGAAAAACCAACCAAGAGACTGGTTTAACCGTATGCAACATGTAGATTTTGGATTTTCTGTATTGGGCAAAAATCTTAAAACTCTGCTTGCAGCTTGAAATTATAATGTTTACTACTTTGATTAGTGGGTTATATAGAGAAAATAAAATTGACAAATTAGTAAAATTGCACGAGTAAACAGTAGCCATAGGTCACAAACCCAGATCTGTACAAATATAATGTAACTTTCATTGGCCTGCTTCATAGTTCCACTTCCATTTGCCTGATCTTGAGAAAATAATGGCCAAAGGAGAATCACATTATAAATGTACAAGTACGGTTTATACCTACAGACTACCATTTTTGCCACACAATTCTACAAGTTCAACAATTTTACTCTCTCTATTCAACCCAACCAATCAAAATCAATAAACACCGTAATTACATCTCAATCTAGGGACTCTTTTGGAGTTTCTCCAGTTACCATCAAGTTCCATTTATCTGCAAATCAAACACACCGATTAATATATTTTTTTTTCAAAATAAAGCAAGATCTAAAACAAAATAGAGTATGCAGATACTGTTTTCAATAAGATAAAGTAAAATCATCCAAACAGTCTACACAAAACAGGCTTATTTAGACCTGGTGTGGACTGATTTAAACAATAGAGGCTCATTCAACAGAATGATTAGATGTATCGATTTGATTTGAAAAACTTAAATCAGATCGGATAATCGAATGAACAGTCAAAGAAATCCATAAAATTGAAAGATAAAATTGGAAGATATAAAAGAAACAAAAGAGGATAGAAAGAAATCATTACCACATGCTTAGTAAGAGGCTGATTAGCAGAGAGGGACTGAAATTGGGGAAGATGATGAAGAATGAGGAGGAAGTACGGGTTTAAATAGAGAGGAGAGAGGCAGGGTAAATTAGGGTAAGCGGCGGCCGAACTTCAGGGCTGACGTGTTATGAGATGAGTGATGTGTCATCTGATTGTACTGGGGGCAATTCAGTCCTATCAGGTAAGTGTTTGGATTGGATTCTTGTCCGTTTTAAGAGAAACATGTGATTCTGATCTAAACTACGTTCGCCGCAGGCTACTGTCTACTAATCCTACCTCATGAAGCAAGTTTAATATTTAGGATTTTAGAGTTTGATTTTTTTAAAATTTTTTTTTTTCAGTTTTAGCCATGAAAACTAATTTTGTTACGGATGACTTTAGCGATTTCGAACAAAATAAAATCTGAGTCAATTTAACAGCTTATAAAGATATAATTTAAGTTACAAATATCACTAAAAAAAAGTTTTTAATGTAGCTTTTGTCTAATGTGCGTCAAATTTGCAATAGTTGAAATTTTAGGTCATTAGCACACATAATGTATAAGATGTCTTCTCTTTTGTCAAGAAGCTGATCTTTTTGTATAAGTTTTCTTGTGACGCATATAGGGATAGCGTTGGACTGGAGGTTTGTAATATGATATTTGTATGTGTTTTTTTTGAATAATCCTATGTCATGCTTTGTATTGTTATTTTCTTGTTCTACAGAGTAACAATTGTTTTATCCTTATTACTATTAGATTAAACTTCACTCTTTTATTCAATGGTTAATATTAGAAATATTGCATATAGATAATGGTGTGCATTATCTACTTTATGCTAAATTACAATATGGAAAAACTATAATTTGAATAACATGAAAAACGTCATTGTATTCTACGCTTCGAGAGTTTTCAACGATATATTATACGCTTAAAACGGATTAACGGTGAATGAGAAATTATAGTTTAAAGTTTGAACATCTGTCAAATTTAGACGCGATAAATCGGTGATTCGATATTGAAAAATATTGGCATGTCATATTTTTATTTTCATCAGATTTTTTATGTGAATTTAATGGGTTTTAATCCCTTAATCAATATGATTTCTCGTAACCTTCATGGTTAAAGACCATAAATTGGTGATTACAAGGGTTAATGCTCTTTAAGCCATTTTAATCCATGTTAATGTCATCTACCCTATAAATACCCTAGTCTTCTAGCCTTTCTCTACACACATTTTCTTCATTCTTCTACTCTTAAAAAGTTCTAGCTAATTCTTGTTTACTTGTTTACTTTGTGGTTTATTTTTTGTTTTCATACTAAAAAATATTCTTCAAAGTTTTCATTTCTTTTCAAGAGAAGTCTACTTACTGTTAGGTTCTTGTAATTTGCTCTTCACACGGTTTGAGTTCTCTTTCGATTGCGGTTGTATCCTGGGAGACAAATTCAACGGTAGCGGAAGAATAATTGTCTTAAGGAAACTGAAGTTTCAGGCCTCTGCAATAACTTTGTTACGGTTAAAGGTTTGAGAGTATTTCAATTATTTGTTTTTTTTTTACTTTTATATATTTGTTAATTCCATTGTAATCTTGTTCTTATTAAAGAAAAAAATATAATAATATTTATTTTATTTTTATACCGGACTCTAACAATCTTAAGACAAATATCTCTATTTTTTTTTTAAGTTAAGT
This sequence comes from Euphorbia pulcherrima, assembly GCA_947683365.1. Lineage (NCBI taxonomy): Eukaryota > Viridiplantae > Streptophyta > Magnoliopsida > Malpighiales > Euphorbiaceae > Euphorbia > Euphorbia pulcherrima. Next base: position 17,216,649 of record CANTUS010000016.1, read on the forward strand.
GCAGGTTACATTGGATTATTGAAGACTATTTTCTTTAACAAAACGTTGTTCAATTAAAAAAATAGTTTATTATTTTACTAAATTTTTTCTCTTCTTCTATTTCTTTGGTTTTTCTCATTTACAATTATTCTGACTTACTCTGTTTGTATTTCAGATTTGTGAATTGAGAAAATGGCTTACATTATCCCACCATCTGGAGGCAATGGTTCTAATGTTGTTCCAGGCCAGAATAACCAAAATGGACAATCTGGTCCTATTGGTTCTGGACCTAATGGAAATGGATCTTCGGATTCAACAGTTGTTATGCCTAACGGTTATGGGGTTGCTTCGGGATCATATCCTGTTTCAATTCCTGAAAGACTGGAGAAATTCAATGGTTTGAATTTTAAAGTTTGGCAACAGAAAATGCTTTTCTACTTGACTAGCATTGGGCACCATAAATTACTGAAAGAGGACTCTCTAGTTGTTCCCGAAGGTGTGGTTGATGCTTCTCTTCAGCTAGTAATGGATGGCTGGAATCATTTGGACTTTCTTTGTGGAAACCATATTTTAAATGATTTAGTGCCTGATCTCTATGAGGTCTACACTGTCAAACAGACTACAAAAGAATTGTGGGATTCCTTCGACAGAAAATACCGAACAGAGGATGCGGGTTCTGAGAAATTCCTAGTAGGCCAATTCCTTAATTATCAAATGATTGATTCTAAGCCTGTTGTTGGTCAAGTGCAGGAAATCCAGCTTTTGGTCCATGGGATGCAAGCGAAACGTATGGAGACTAGTGAAACGTTTCAAGTGGCTGCAATAATTGAAAAATTACCACCTTCTTGGAATGATTTCAAGAGCTCTCTCAAGCATAAGCGGAAGGAAATTTCCGTTGTGGATCTCATTGTTCGCCTTCGTATTGAGGAGGATAATAGACGATCAGAGAAGAAATTCTCAGTTGCTAATCAATTTATGATGAAAGCCAATGTGGTGGAGGTCCTTAAAGACTCCAAGAAGGGCAAGCAACCTGCTAAACCCAAGACCAAAATGGGACCAAAAGGAGGCATTTCCAAGAAACCAAAATTTAATGAAAAATGCTTCAATTGCAATAAGATAGGTCTCCTCTGATTGTAGATTGCCCAAAAGGGTCAACAAAAATGAGGCAAATGCTGTGGAAAAAATTGCTAGAGATGTATCTGACATCGATTTATGTGCTGTAATTTCTGAAGTCAATTTAATTGACTCTAACCCAAGAGAGTGGTGGCTAGATATTGGTGCTACGTGGCATATATGTTGTGACAAAGAGTCTTTTGCTAGATTGACTCTTCTTGAAAATATGGAGAAACTCTGTATGGGAAATTCTACTACTTCTAAAGTCAAGGGACATAGAATGGTGATTCTGAAAATGACTTCTGGTGAAGAAGTAAAACTACAAAATGTCTTGTATGTTCCGGACATTAGGAAGAATCTTATTTCTGGAAGCCTCTTGAGCGCACATGGATTCAAGATGATTTTTGAGTATCAAAAATTTATTTTGTCTAATGGGGACATGTATATGGGCAAGGGGTATGAAATGGGATGTTTAGATTTAATTGTATCTCTTGTAAGCATGGTTCTATTATTATGAATAAGAACAACGTTAATTCTGCTTATATAATTGAGTCATCTAATTTATGGCATTGTAGACTTGGACACGTTAATTTTGATATGTTATGACCTTTAATTAACTTGAATCATATACCCACATTTCAAATTGATAAAACACATAAATGTGAAGTATGTGTTGAGGCAAAATTGACAAGATCTTCATTTCATTCCATTGAAAGAAATTCAGAACCACTCGATTTAATACACACAGATATTTGTGACTTGAAATTTGTTCAATCAAGGGGAGGAAATAAATATTTTATTACCTTCATAGATGATAGCACAAAATATTGTTATGTGTATTTGCTAAAAAGCAAAGATGAGGCTTTAGAGAAATATATGCTCTATAAGCAAGAAGTAGAAAACCAACTTAATAAGAAAAATTAAGAAGGTAAGAAGTGATCGTGGTGGTGAATATGTTGCACCATTTGGTGAGTTTTGTTCTCAAAATGGAATTATCCACAAAGTAACACCACCATATTCTCCTCAATCAAACGGAGTAGCTGAACGCAAAAATTGTACTCTTAAAGAGATGATGAATGCAATGTTAACCAGTTCCAGTTTACCATAAAACTTGTGCGGTGATGCTATTTTATCGGCAAATTATCTTTTGAATAAGATATCACGTAAGAAACAAGACAAAACCCCTTATAAATTATGGAAAGGTAGTAAACCTTCTTATAATTACTTGAAAGTGTCGGAGTGTCTTGCAAAGGTAATTGCTCCATTACCTAAATGTATGAAAATAGGTCCAAAAATAGTGGATTGTATTTTCATTGGCTATGCAAGCAATAGCAATGCATAACGATTTCTTGCGCATGAATCTAAAAACCCAGATGTACACAAGAACACTTTGATAGAGTCAAAGAACGCTTCATTTTTTAAAGACGTGTTTCCATGTAAGAAAAAAAGTGAAGGGTCGGGAACTAAAAGATCTCGTGAACTTATTGAAAGTGACGATCAAGTTCATCAACAAGTTATTGATAAAAATGACAACCTTCAATCAATGATTGAAGAAGATGTTCAAAATTCTCAAGAAGAGAATAAATCGGATCACGAGGTGGAACCTAGAAGAAGTAAAAGGACAAGGACTGAGAAATCATTTGGTCCGGATTTCTTAACGTATATGGTTGAAGCGGAACCTCAAATGTATAAAGAAGCTATAAGCTCAATTGAAAGTCCTTTATGAAAAGAAGCCATAAGGAGTGAAATTGATTCCATCTTGCAAAATCATACGTGGAAATTAGTGGACCTTTCTCCCGGAACTAAGCCACTAAGTTCTAAATGGATTTTCAAACGTAAGCTAAAAGCTGATGGAACAATTAATAAGTATAAAGCTCATTTAATCATAAGAGGTTATAGACAAAAAGAAGGCCTTGATTACTTTGATACGTATTCTCCAGTGTCGAGATTAACATCCATTAGGATGATACTTGCAGCTGCAGCTTTGCAGAATCTTGAAGTATATCAAATGGATGTGAAAACTGCTTTTCTAAACGGAGATCTTAAAGAAGAAATTTACATAGAACAACCCGAGGGTTATGTAACTTCAGGTCAAGAAAGAAAAGTATGCAAGCTGGTAAAGTCTTTATATGGTTTAAAGCAAGCACCAAAACAATGGCATAAAAAATTTGATGATGCTATGATGGCAAGTGGCTATCGTATAAATGAGTGTGACAAATGTATATATGTCAAAACTACAGATGAAGGATATATTATTCTATGTTTGTATGTTGATGACATACTCATTGTTTGAAGCAATAAGAGAATGGTAAAGAGTACCAAGAATATGTTAAAATCTAAATTTGACATAAAAGATATGGGACTAGCTGATGTAATTTTAGGCATCAAAGTTCAACGTTCACCTAACGGTCTCATATTGACGTAGTCACACTATATGGACAAGATACTTTGACAAGTTTAACAAAGGTGATATTGGTATAGCCAAAACACCGTTAAATCGAGATCAAGTTGAAAAGACATCTAAAGGAATGGGGCTAAAGCCTATGAATATTTTAAGGCGCTATGTGAAGGAAAACCCAACCATATTTGACTAGAGATCCCAAGATCTTGGTTCAATGGGACAACCTAATTGCATAGACCTTTTGTGGTCACTGTGGGGGTAACCCTATGTCCATTCCTATGATGTAAATAGTGACAATAACGGGTTAAGGTTAAGCTATGCTTTTAATAATCCCTTGTGCCTCAGTGGTTAAGCAAAACAGATCACCTATGCGAGAGTGAAGTGGGGTCGCTTAAAAGGATACTATTGGGACATAGTAATCTAAATCTCTTGTTGAACTAGGAGATGTTCATGACCATAACGAACATAACCATGAGAACCAAAAAATCGTGATGTGTTGATATTTGTGTGGGTATATCATCGTTTACACAAACGGCAGAATAGTTCAAGGATATCGTGTAACGCCCCCCTATAGGGAGCGCCACGGTAACTATAAACACTCAATAAACAACTCTACTCCACTATATAGAGTTCAATACTTATAGATTTAATACGTACAAATACCAATATAATGTTTTAAACTCCAAATTATTCTCCAAATATTTCTTAATGCCACTTTACATTTCTCACTCTCTAGTACATGCCAACAACCCCAATAATTTTCAGACTCTCCGACTGAAACTATCAAGGTATAGAATGAACTCCCCGATGCTACCAAAAAAATTTCAACTATTGGTTGCAATTCAAATGCTTAAGAAAAGGCATATACCAATTTTTCCATAGGACTTAAAAGTTAAAACATGTCATCAAGTGTAGAAGGACCATCTGCATCTATAACTATGAACTTTGAAGAGCGTTACTGTCTACAATAATTTCCATCACATTTTGCTTTCAAGTTTAGTATCAGAAACAACGATTCTTTCACCGAAAAAAACAACACAGTAGTCAAACTATAATCTGCCTTCCAACACTCTAGATTGACCTCATTGACGACCTAGTGCATTAATATGCATATAGGATTATTCAATTAAGAGAAAATCAGAAAATAAATGATATAGGTGCTTAGACAAGTTACCAACATATGATAGACTACTTTGTATAATATCTGCAGTTAGCGGTTACCAAAAATAAAAAGGTAACCAAATTAACAAACTGTTATTTGGAACAAAAGACAATCTTATCATAGCAGAGTGCCAAAATGTTACCTTGGTTTATACAATGGTTGACTTGTTCGCAATACTTGTTAATACTTTGTTGATTACACTATGAATTTAAGTTTTTCTTTGCCATACTCATAAAAAAAAGTTTTTCTTTGCCAAAAGTATCCACAGAAATCCACAAGCAATTTAGCACTCTAAAACATGATATAAGCTAGAAATGGAAATTCTTCTCAATATTCAAATCCACTTAAAAGCATGACTTAAATGAAATGTTTGATGCTAAAACCTAGCATCAAATGGATTAAAATTTATGATATTACCAAAATTTTGAACTGATATATGAGTTTTTACAGAAACCGTTATTTTCTTTCAAAGTACAGTTGTATTCCTTAAAACTCTGAAGCAAAGGAGAAAAGGAGAACTCCCTATTTCAAGCTTGCAGATGAATTTGATCCACACCCAAATAGAAACACAACCAAGGGCAAAGACAGAACACCAATTTCTTCATGCAACTACTAGGTAGCACGGAAAGGGAAAGGAAATGTTTCCGGAAATTGGAAACACACTGGAAACGCTAAAACTAAAGTGATTTCAGGTTTCTGAGACGGAAACGGGAAACGTCAGTGTCCAGGAGTTTCTATGCTACCTTGTGCAACAGCAACTCCACTTCTATGCCTAACCTTATAACATCAAATTGAACTCCTCCATAGTTGTTACGGGTGCGCCTCGGGCTCCCGGCGCTCGAGGCTCAAGGGCCAGCGCCTCACAGAGGGTCAGGCGAGGCGCAGTTCATGAGGCGCGCGCCTAGGTGCGCCTCACGCCACGCTCCTAGGCGGGCCTCGAGCACACGTCAGTGCATAAAGAAGGTTTTTTACTATTTTTTTAGCATTGTGTCACATATATGATATTGACCATTATAATAGAATAATATATTAGTTAAAAAAGAAAGAAAAATAAGACTAAAGAAGCAATATCAATTTCATTAGATACGATATCATCTATCGGACTCTTCTTAACGAAAAGGAAAGAAATCAACCCATTCAAATCAAAATTTCATCATTTCTCATAGTGCCAAAGGAGTAAGGGGAAATGATAAATTAGTATTATCTAGTGTTGAAAATGTTGCTTCATTCTCTCTAAATGATGATGAAGAAAATGATGGCTTTGAGGTGGATGAGTTTGAAGATGATGAGAGAATGAAATGTTGGATATGAGATTAGCAATTAGAATAGAGTTCAACTTTATGTTTTAGTTTATCTATGGAGTCTACAATCTAAATTGAAAGTATTATTTGGTAACTTTTGTAGTTTGATTGAGCTTTTTATTTAGATTTTGCATTAATAAGGCTTTGATTATGGGTAGTTAGATTGAGAGTGATTATGATTAGTCATATTGAATATGATTTAGTATTTTTTTTACTATTTATTGCATTTTATGTTTGTTATGGCTAGTAACTAACTACCCCTTTTTTCAGTATGCGCCTAGAGTTCCTCGGGTGCGCGCCTCGGCGCGTCTGACCCCTTGGCGCCTCAGTGCGCCTTGCGCCCGTAACAACTACGAACTCCTCAAAGGAAAATCTAACTGTTAAAATATCCCGACTTATTTATTCAATTCTTTGCAACAACTTCATCCACCACTATAAGGGCATATACAATATTTGTTTCTCTACCCCTCTAAAAGGAGTACACCGAAAATGTTATAATGCATTAGACAGAAACTTAAGCACCAACCAAATAAGTTCAGCATTAACCTATATGGATAGCATATTAGCTTGAATCACTAAGCACTCACATTTCACAACTCTTAAAAAGAAGTGCAACCAAAAGGCCAGATTGGTAGAAACTAAAAATCATATTGGAAAAGGCTAATCAAATCAACTAAAGATTGTATATGGAGACAGATTGCATAAAAAAACTACATTTTAACCATCTGCCATCTCAATTGAAGATATTCAGATTCAAATGTATTGAACAGTAGCAGATAAATTTCTTTGAAATGCTGTTATCTAAACTAACATTTTCATATAGAAAGTAGGCGAACTATTCAAGAGCCACTATGTTTGCAACATGATATAAACCCCAATCCCAAATTATATATTTTCAGATACTAAAAGCTTCTAAAATTGATGGAAACTAAAGCCTTAAGTCGTTAATTACTGATTTAACATACACATAGAAGACGATAAAGACATCAAAGTGAGTCATAACTGTGTTCAGAAATCAACAAACGCCAATCATAAAAACATACCTCCCAGTAAGTTGAGGGGGAACTAGCATGCCACCACCAGTATCTACAACAGATTTTGTATTCGGTAGCAACCCTTTGGGTACTTTGCGACGAGGTAAAACAGATGGCAATTCATTGGAGTCCCTTTTGCGTGACGCAACATCAGCCATAGCAACTGCAACTCGAGAAGTATGATCGGTTCCAGTAAATAACGAAGCAGATGGCGCATTCAACAGTAGAGAAGCATCAGGAAGTTTCAGAGATGCAGGTCCTGATGAATTAGAAGCATTTTCCGGCTTTTGACTAGTATCTTGCCCAGATCTCCTACACATTGCACAAAAAAAAGAAGAATGTAAGTATGTGGTATGAACTCAGTAAACACAGTTGAAAGCTCAAACCCTAGAACGAATAATTCGAATAAAACAGATTGCAAATACCGAATGAATTTGAATGAAAACAAGCATTAATAAAATGAAATTGAGATGAAAGCAATTAATAAGAAGAGGGAATTTACAAATTGGAATTAGGGATTGAAGAAGATGACGAAGGTCCTTGCTTTAAAATTTCTACTTTATTTTGAGGTTTATCGTCTTCTCTGTGTAGGTTATCCTCAGGCAGGTCGTCGTCTGATGAAGAGGCGTAATCTACCAGGGACATCTCTCTATTTCAATGTCTACTTTCTTCTTCCCTATTTCAGTTATGAAACGCTTTTACCGACATTGATATTAGAGATGGTAGCCGCTCTGAAAATACCCTGTTAAGAAACGATGTCGTATTGACAAGGTATCGATGGAAAAATTTCAAAAGTACGAGAAAACCTTTATCAAAAAGCCAAGTGAAGTGAACCACATATTGCAAAGTAATTGTTATAAAGTCAGGTAGGTCTTGTAATAAAATAAGTTTAGTTTAAATAATTATAAGTTTTTTTTAAGATAATTGATCCTTTTTATCTTTTGTCATGTACAATGTGCATTAAATAAAGATAAAATGAAAAAGATGATCAAACAATTACATTAGAATTTAAAAGTAGACATGTACATGGGCTGGGTTGGGACTGGTTCGAGCCGGACCTAGCGGGCTTTTTTCTACCAATGCTCATCTCAAACCCGTCCCAACCCACCTAAAATATTTCTCGGACTCGAGCTGGGCTGGGCTCGAGTTGGATTGGGCTGGATTCGGGTTTACCCAACAAAGATATACATATATTTTTATTATAAAATATACGAAATTATAATAATTTTTATAAATATTTTTTATCCCAATAACATTACATTAAACTTGTATAAATAGAATTTATACAAAACATTTTTAAACATATGACTTGAATCGAGCTCCCGCTAGCATACTATATATATTCTTTACTTAAGAACATTTATATGAGACACATATATGTAGTATTGAAACCTTATACTACAAATGATAATATAACATTTATATTATATTACTGTAGTATTGAAAAATATCTGTCATTGTATGAAATGTTTTACATGTGCGAAGAAAATTAGATAGAGGATTTTTTTTTTTGTGTTCTCTTCCCAAACTTCTTATAGCATATTATAAATTCTCATTATGTACTATTTTACATATAGACAAAGAATGCGGGCCGAACCGCCCATTGAAATTTGAGACTATTCTCAATCCCAACCAGTATATCTTGCGGGTTTTAATGGGTTCGGGCCGGGTCGAACAAAATTTAAAAAATCATATCCCAAATCCTACCATTACATCACGAGATTGGGCGGACTAGACGAGTATGAAGCCCACAAACATATCTATTTAATAGTGACACTTATTAAAAAAATTTTATTTAACTTTAAAACTATAGTTAAAAAACAGAGGGAGTATGTTATTAGGCTTACATGGATCAATTCCTAGCCTCATACTTTTCGCCAGCTAAAAACACTAAATCCAATGCACACAAAGTGTACCCATTGACCAACACCAAATTGGTCACATTGATAAGAATCCTCTTTATAAATTATGAGCTTGAGTTTCCAACGGGTAAAGAAAGAGCAGGCGGGCTAACTCTCACTGCTAGGGTTGTAATAATCTAATTAAAGTCATGGTATTTTAGTCACGTAAGACGTGGAATAGATGTAGAGTTGGGTATTTTGATATGGGAATTTTGATATGGGAATTTTTTTACATAACTTTTGTCGTGTGTCAAATTTCCCTGGCCAGGTGCATCAAGAAACTATCATTTGTACGTATTTTTAGCACTACAAGATTGTGACACGTTGGTTAGTGTTAGTGGTGGATTAAATGCTTGTAATATTTGTACGTGTTTTTAGAACAATTCTATGTGATTATATATCACCCTGCCTAATATATTATTTTCAGTTTGTATACAACTGCAATTTTGTCATCTTTCTGTTTCTTACACTTCAAATTTGGTTTTTTTTCAATTAATTCTTTTCAAATTATACACACACATACATGATCGAAATCAAAATAATAATAATAATAATAATAATAATAATAATAATAGTTTTGTTTCGAAAAATAAGCTAGTTAACTATTAAGCTATTCACAATGTCCCCCAGTGACTCAATTTAAGATTTTGTATCAGTATAAATTTGAGAAAATTGTTCCATTTTTCATGTGATTTTGTTCAGTTCTTTTGTGTAGAATTTGTGGATACAATATTTGAAAATAATATTTTTTAATTTTTATCTTGCACAGTTTCTAAATCAAATACATTTTTTTTGGTAATACATGAAGACTAATTAAAAAAAACAGATAAAAAAAGAGCAGCCCAGAGACTACTCTCTACAACCAGTTTTTCCCAGGACCCAATTTAGGTCTTGATATCCCCAACCATCCATATCCACAAATCCAGAAGCTGCGCTTGTATAGGATAGATATGGTCCTTTTAAGATCAAATAACCCAAAGACTGATATTTAATGGAGATTTAATTAAACATTTTCTCTATTCAATTAATCATCTTTCTATTAATTCTTAGCCCTTAATTATAAAAGGACCTAAAAAGATCGCTACATCCTATAATTTTTCCCACAAGCTGCATCAACTCAGATGGGGGCTGTTCCAAGAGTACCGCTCCCGGCTTCGATTCTAAAGCTAACCTAGCTAAATGGTCAGCAGGCATGTTGTGTAAAATACTAGTATATAGTATTCTTAATTATAGTAATTTATAAAATATATACTACATTCATTAATCAAGTAGCTACCACTGGCCAGGTGCTTTTAAATATAATAAAAATACCACCAATCAACAATACAGTAATGCTACTTTACAAGACAAACGCTACCTATCAATAATTTAGAAGATAAATACCATTAAATATCAATATATTTTGCAAGTTTAGGATAAGGTGCATTCTACAGTTATGTTATTTTTTACTAAGTAAGTTTGGTCTGGACTTTGTTAAAGTAGGATTAGTGATGACTATTTTAATTTAATGGTAGAAAAAGTAAAGTAATGATTAAATAAAATGATCATAGAATAAGCCGTGAAGATAAATACTCCAACCTATAATTTATAAAATAAAATGTTCTCCTATTGTTAGACTGTTTTACCAATTAAAGAAAGAAATCCTAAATTCGAACCCCAAATTTTTTAAAAATTAAATGTTCATACTCCTAAAAAAAATTATAAAAAAATTCTCTAATAGATCAATTTAGGTACTTTCATTTAATAATCAAGTGGATTTCAATATATTGTGTATTGCTTCCATTTATATGCCACCAAAAGTGACTAGTAGGTTATTAGTCAAAAAAGAAGTCCAGTAGGTTAGACGGGTCACTTAACTAATAAAGTAGCTAGAGTTTATAGTGTTTTAAAAAGTGTTAAAGTTAATCAAGCATTTAAAGTTTCTAAACGCCTAAATAAAATTTAAACAGGATCTAAGCATATTTATATTTTTTATTTTAAATATTTATTATATATAAAAATATAAATTCAATTAAAGCGTAAATTATAATAACAATATAAAAAATATAACTTAGACTATATTTAAAAAAAGCATTAATTGAACGTTAAAATCTTTATTAGTGACATAAAACATATTATATCTCAATTTGAGGATCGAAATGATAATTCCATTGTATAAACATTAATATTACCAACTAAAGTACGGTAAAGCATGATTATTATAAATAGTGATATCATAAAAATCTTTATTAGTGACAGAGCATATTGTATCTCGATTTGAAGATCGAAATGACAATTTTATTGTGTAAACATTAATATTACCAACTAGAGTACGGTAAAGCATGATTATTATAGATAGTGGTATCATAAAAAATCAAAATTAGGTACCGCTTAGACAGAAATAATCGAACTAAACGATGCCTAGACGACAATAAATCGGCCGAGAGCCTGATAGCACCTTAAAAATGAAAAATTGAACGATAAACCTTAAAAAAGCGCCTAAGCGAGGCCCGAACGAAACTAGACTGAGTTTTTTAAAAGAGCGCTAGAGTACATAGATACAATTAACCCAAACAAAGGTTGATTGTCTTTAGGTGGGTTGTTTAATGGTTTGCCGAATAAGCTAATTCATTGTTTTATTAGTCTTACAACTACAATATAATAAAATAAAATAAATACGGGATCAAGTGCACATGAGATAAGATTTTATTGAGTATGCAAACAGAATACTACAACAATATTTACCCTACATATAACCAACGAATGGAAGTAGTAAAAATTGTAATGTCAAGCTGTAAACCAAATTTAACATTTTTTCCCAAACAGAAAATCCAAAACACACATTGAACATAGAAAAACCAGCCAACAGACATTAGTTTCACCATAAGCAACATGTAGATTTTGGATTTTCTGTATTGGGAAAAAATCTTAAAACTTGGTTTCCAGCTTGAAATTATAATGTTTACTACTTTGATTAGTGGGTTACATAGAGAAAATGAAATTGCCAAATTAGTAAAACTGCACGAATAAACAGCAGCAACCATAGATTACAAACCCAGATCTGTACAAATATAATGTAACTGTCAATGGCCGGTTTCATAGTTCCAACACCATTTGACTGATCTCGAGAATAAATGGCCAAAGGAGAATCACATTATAAAAGTACAAGTATGGTTTATACCTATAGGCCACCATTTTTGCCACACAATTCCACAAGTTCAACAATTGTACTCTCTCTATCTAACCCAACCAAGCTGAATCAATAAACATTGTAATTACATCTCAAGCTAGGTACTCTTTTGGAGTTTCTCCACTGTACAACAAAAACTTCCATCTTCCTTGTCATGTACAAATTCCATTTATCATTACCTCCTGCAAATCAAACACCGAGATCACAGATTTATATTTCGTTTTTCAAAATTAAAGCAAGATCTAAAACAAAATAGAGTAAGCAGATCCAAGCAACAAAAAAATAGGCTCATCCGAACCAGCTGCGGCGAGCAGACTGATTTAAACCTGCTGTTTTAACTACAGAATGTTTCGTGTTTATGATACGTAGAAAATTTAAATTTAATCAGATCTGCTAATTGAATGAACAATCGAAAAAATCAATCGCGATATTTCCCAGATCGCAAAACTTCAGATCAAAGGCGATGAGAAAGAAATTGAAGATCAAATGGCAAACAACAAAGATCATGATTAATTTAAACTAATTGAGATAGGAAAAAAATATAAGATTGAAAATTACCATAGGATAGGAAAAGGCCGATGAGAAGAGTTACTGAAATTGGGGAAGATGATGAAGAATGAGGAGGAAGTACGGGTTTAAATAGAGAGGAGAGAGGCAGGGTAAACTAGGGTAAGCGGCGGCCGAACTTCAGGGCTGACGTGTTATGAGATGAGTGATGTGTCATCTGATTGTACTGGGGGCAATTCAGTCCTATCAGGTAAGTGTTTGGATTGGATTCTTGTCCGTTTTAAGAGGAACATGTGATTCCTATTTAATTATGTCGGCCGGCCTCTGCCCTCTTGCAGTTGCAGCGAGAATAATATTCAGGTTTTTATGATTTTATTTTTTTATTTTACTTTCACCATAAACTTATTTAGTCAGGAGTAATTTGGTAATTTAACAAATAAAAAATAGCTAAGTCCGGATTAGAATTTAAATTACTAAATTAAGGATGAAAATAAATGTTAGTTATGTCATATACTCCCTCCATCTAGTTTTTATTATCTTTTTAGTTTTTTTTTATTTTTTTAATTATCAACTTATATTTTCAATGCATTTTTTTACCACTTTTCCTCTAATTTGCCCTTATATTAATGATGAGAGAGATTGTATATGAATGAAAATTATAAGTTAGTAATTAAGAAGAAAGAGAATATTTATATAAAATATAAGGGATAAATTAGCCATTTTAACAATGTAATGAATGTTTTATTGATATTGATAATTTGGTTAAATAGACAATAAAAAATAGATGAAGAGAGTAGTATAGACTATTAGCCTGTGTAATCTAATTTGTAATAAATTTTTATTGATGAAATAAAATAAAATGTTTATTAATCATGTACAATTAAATATGTAATTCTTCTCTATAAAGTATAAACACCCTCTACATTTTCCTTAATATATATCCATTTAATATGTATAGACTTATCATGTGTTAAGAAAATATATATAATTTTATTATTGATAATTATAGAAAAGAGAAAAAAGGAGAATTTTATTATTATTTCATATAAATTTATAAAATTTGCAAACTTTCCATCCGAAAATTTCCCTCCATATTTTGCAAGGGAATTCCATCTCTCAAATTTCCGTGCAAATGTATTCGGGTATATATTTTTCGCTGTAAAATCCGTTGTAAGTTAAGAGCTTAAAATTTTAAAGTGTGGTTTAGGTAGGGATGATTGTGAGTCGGATTTGGACCGAATTCATATGTATCCATTCAGATCCATGCCATTTTTCATACATAAGATCCAGATCTATTGGATATATAAAATTAGACCTCAGATCCATATTTGATGATTCTCATTGATCCAGGTCCAAAACGATTCTAAAATATAGTTGTAAAAAATTAAATTCAAGAAATAGAACACATGAAAATATCAACAACTAACTAAATATTTGTTCTAAAAGACACTATATATCTTAGTTTGTAATAAAAAAGAAAGAGTTTAACATGTAATTTCAAGGTTTAAAACTTCAAATAAATAATACAAATTAATATTCATTCAAGTTTAAATTAGACTGTGGCGTATGTTTGGCCTATTAGTTAAGACTGAAGTTATAATTTCTAGATGACTCAAATTCGAGTCACACCTAAGGTGTGATTTTCTTTGTATTTATTATAATGCAAATTTTAAAAAAAAGTTCAAATTAGATAATAGGTCAATATATATATACACACACATGAACGATCTGGATCTGAATCCGAGTCATTAATATAACCTTATACTAGATCTATATTTTTTTAGTTAGATTCATATTCGGCCCGAATCCAATGAGTCTGAAATGATAGGATCCAAATCCTAAGAAACGGATACGGATGCGTACTGGGTTCAAGATTTAGTCTCATCCCTGGGTCTAGGTCAGGGTTGGATTGATATTTTCAGTAAAAAATCCGACAAACCTGAATCGACCGTCCACCAAGTAAGTCTATTGCAAAACAGCACTACCTATTTTTTTTAATAATAAAGGATATCTTTTGCCAAATTTATAGATAGTGAGGAATTGAACCTACAACCCCGCGGTCCTTAGTTTATTCCTATAGAAGGTGGTGGCGTGGCTTGGTGGTTCCGCACTACCTATTTGTTTAATTTAACTATTTGTAAATTACACTAATAAATATGTCGGTGACAACTGTTTATATTATACATCAGTTCCATTCTATTTTTCATATTGTTTTGTTTTTTTCTTTCTATATGTACATCCTATCTTTTTTTTCCATATGATTCATCGATACTTTACTCTAACTACATCCAGATCCTATCTTTTAGTTGGCGTTATATTTTCCAAAGTTAAAGCATATTTTGTTCTTTTAAACATGTCAGTAATTTTTAAGTGGGATTATGAGTTCAATGAATTTCTATGTTAGCCTATATAACTTATATTATCAGTACCGGATTTCATACCGATGAGGGCAATGGTACGCGGTATAATTGGTATTGCCGGAATTATTGGTGGTTTTATCGATTTTTTTATTTTTTAAAGAATCTATATTATTGATGGTTTTCAGTAGCTATTGCAACGCTTCTGCTTGTTGTTAGAGGAGTTTTGGAAAGAAATATATGTTATTTAGGTTTTCTAGTGGCTATTGCAATTCTTTTCTAGCTCTTTTGCAACGCTTTTGTGTCTATAGCAATCTTTTTGAATCTTTAGCAATATTTTTCTGTATCTTTAGCAACACTTTGCTGGAAAGATTTTTAGAAAACTGGTAAACCGATTTACCGGTTTTTTTGGTTCAACCCGGTTTTTATTAATTTTTACTAAAATCTGGTTTTAAGTATACCGTACCGAAGCCATGACCGGTTCGCAGTAAAATCAGTCGAACTTGCCGGTGCGGTACAGAACGGTATTGATAACATTGTATATAAGGCATTAAGTGAGTGAAAAAAATTATAATCCATTTTCCAGCAAATTATCAGTTCTCAATTCCATAATTCTTGAGTTTTCTATTTCTTTTTGCTCAACAACAGCAACTAAAAATTGACCACAAATTTTGACTTGAATATTGTTTTCTTACTAACAAAGAAAAAAATGCCAGTGTAAACTATTCTATATTGGAAATCCCTGACGCAAGCAACGGCGAATTTCAGAAGCCCCTACATTGATTTAAGAAGCTCATTAATTGTTTACATTCATCAGTTTTATCAACAAACAATCACAGAAATCTCCAATCATTAAGCAAAAAAATGGCAGATGAAGTAACTCTGGTGACTTTTATTACCAGTGTATATGGAGAAAGAGTGAAGGTAGCCCTAGCAGAAAAGGGAATCCAGTATGAAGTAAGAGTAGAAGATTATAAAATCAAGAGCCCTTTTCTTCTTCAATTAAACCCTATTCATAAGCAAGTTCCAATCTTTATTCATAATGGTAACCCAATTTGTGAATCAATGATAATTATTCAGTACATTGATGAGGTTTGGAATCATAAAGCTCCAATCTTGCCTTCTAATCCTTACCAAAGTGCCCAAGCCAGGTTCCGGGCTGACTACATTGACAAAAAGGTCAGTTCATTTCAGTTCAATTCAATTCAGTATTCCAATTTTATCATTTTATGTAATTATTGTTTATGATATTGTGATTGGGGATGTGATTTTGCAGATTTACCCAAATGGGAAAATGTTATTTGCAACTGAAGGGGAAGTGAAAGAAACATATAAAAAGAACTTAATTGAGAGCTTTCAAACACTGGAAAAAGGGCTGGGAGACAAGCCTTATTTTGGAGGGCAAAATTTTGGATATGTAGATGTTGCACTTGTCCCATTTTATAGCCTCTTCTACTCTTTTGAAAAATTTGGAAACTTTAGCATGAAAGTGGAGTGTCCCAAAATTGTGGAGTGGGCTACTAGATGCCTAGAGAAGGAGACCGTCTCTAAGTCTATTTCTGATCCTTCCATGGTGTATGAACTTTATATGGAGGGTGTCAATTCGGGGTTGTTTAAAAAGTAGATCGGGGCATGAACTCGCCAAGCTCAACCAAGCTCGTGCTTTATAAGACGGATGTCTATGTTCAACTCAGATCCATAGAAATCTGACTATTCCGAGATTAGTATAAAAATATTTCAGATTAGCTTGGTAAGTTAATATAGTAATAATCTATTTAAGATTATGTTGTTTTAAATTTAATTGCTCTAGCATTGGAATCAATTTCCCTTTTGACTCCAATATTGTCCTCATTGGGTTTATGTGATCAAATAATAGAACAATGCTTCCTATAGTACTATTGACTCGAATATTTTTTTTATCAAATTCAAGTAATTAACTTACTAGCTACAATATACTATGCTTGTTTTATTTCTAATAATTTCATACCGAAATAATTTGGAATATCGCCTGCAAATCAATTGCCTGAGAGGTTGAAATATGAAGCTTTAAATGTTTCAAATCTATGGTGCCTCGGATATGGCCAGTTAATAGTTCTATTCCACGTTATAGTGTGCCAGTAAAGAGCTCCACAGCTTCAACTCATTACACCCGTATCAAATGAGAACCAAAATAAGCATGTAAAATATAAAGGCAAAATTTTCTACAATCAGCAGTTTAAATTAAGACTCGGACAAAATCAATAGTGTGACATAAGTAGACCTGTTCGCGGGGTCGGGCTACCCGCCTGGCCCCTCCCCGCCCAAGCCTGATTTTATGGGCCGGGCTTGGACACCTATTTTATTATTAAGTTCGGCTCGAGGCCGAGCTTGCTAAAGCCCGAAGTTTTATAGGCTGAGCTTGATTTTTGTATAAATACCCGAGTCCGGCCCGACGAATAATAATATAATTTTTTTTAAATATTTTAATTGTATTAAATAATTATTTTCAACTTTTATATTTTATACTAATGAATTTTCAAATTTAAATACAATAAGATGTATAATATATTAAAACTTCAAATAAATAATGTTATTATACATAATTTTGTCAATTTATTTTTTAAAAATTCACAAAAAATATTATTGAAAAATTATCTACGGGCCTTGGGCCGGGCTTGGGAATGACCTCGTAAGCCCAGCCCGAGCCCGAAGTTTTAAAATGTGGGTCGGGCCAGACTTGGGTTGATGCTTTTAGTTAAAAGCCCGACGAAGCCCAGCTCAAATCCGGCCCAGCCCGCCCGATGATGAGGTCTAGACATAAGGGACAGGAACAATTAACATTCATTCCAAACCAGCTACTGCATCTTCATATGTAGGAACTGAATGTCATAATTAAAAAATATGCAATCGCAATCTCAACGTTAACGTCAGAATTGACTTTTAAGCTGAGCTTGTTAAGTCCAAACCAATTTGGAGGCTAATTAATTCAACCAATTTGGAGGCTAATAATTGCCAACAAATAAGGTGGAAAGATGGTAGTTAGTAATTGGCATATTAATTGCCAATTGATGCAACTTTTTTTTTGCCAATAAATAGGCATTTCCCATAACCCAAATTCATCAAGCAAAATTTAAGAATTTCCTTTTGTAGAGAGTTATATTTCCTACAAAAGAGCTTAAGAGAAGTTAGGGGAGTAAATTGAGTACTTTGGGAAATACTACACTATTGGGTGTAAGGGTTAATTTGAGTATTCTAATTTTTCTCCTAAAATCATTCTATACCTCAAGCTTGGGTATACTTGAGAGAGCTTATTGTATTCCCATTATTTATTAGTGAAGTTATTTTGGTGCCCCGTGGTTTTTCCCTTTAAAGGGTTTTCCACTTAAATCTTTGTGTCTCTTTTATTGCTCTATTTATTTTTATACTCGTTGTTGCTACATCTATTTTAGTTAATGCATATCACCTTGCTACCAAATTGATATACGGGACCCAACAAGTGGTACTAGAGTTGTTGGTTCCATAAAGGTGGTTGTGTTAATTAAAATGGAAGGTTCTTCAACATCTATGATCAAATTGAACTGTTCGAACTGGTCAATTTGGAAGCCAATGATGGAGGATATATTGTATTGCAAAGATATGCATGAAGCAATCGAAGGAGACACCGCAAAGCCAAAAGACATGGAAGATCCAGATTGGAGAAAGTTGAATAGAAAGGCCCTCGGTACCATTCGTTAGTGGCTAGATTTCAACGTGTTCGGCCATGTCTCGGATGAAACGTCTACCCATGAACTATGGAAGAAGCTGCAAGATCTTTATGATCGGAAAACTGCTAGAAACAAGTCGTTCCTAATAAGGAAACTTGTCAACATGAAATATAAGGAGGGAACTCCTATTGCCGAATTTCTAAATGAATTTTAAAGTATTATTAATCAGTTATCTTCTATGAAAATCACACTTGAAGATGAGGTACAATACTTATTGCTGCTCAATTCTTTATCGGAGAGTTGGGAAACCTTGGTGGTATCTGTGACCAATTCCGCTCCTAATGGAAAAGTTTCCTTGAACCATGCTGTTATCAATATGCTCAACGAGGAAACAAGGAGGAAAGTTTTAATTACTGAAAGTAGTCAAGCTCTTGTCACAAAACACAGAGGCAAAAGTAAAATTAGAGGACCCAATAATCCTGACAAATCCAAAGGAGGAGACAAGTTCAGAGGCATATCTAAGTCCAGGGGTAGAGTCAAATGCTACCACTGTGGACTAGAAAGCCATCTAAAGAGGAATTGGCGAAAGCTTAAGAGAGAATAAAAGGATGGCAATAACCAGGAGGAAGACAAGAACACTACTGCAGCAACTGAGGAGATTGTTGTTCTTTCCTTCAGTCATGAAGAACAATGTCTACAACTCTCAAGTCAAGATGATATGGAATGGGTGATTGACACTGTAGCATCTTATCACGCTAATCCCAACAAGGAGTTCTTCACCACATACAGAGCAGGAAATTTTGGTGTGGTGAAGATGGGCAATAATGGCCATTCCAAAATCATTAGAATTGTTGACATTTGTATTAAGACGAACACTGGCTGCACACTCATCAACAAAGAAGTTAGACATGTTCCTGATTTGATGTGGTGTCCTAGATCGTGAAGGCTTTGAGAATTTCTTCGGAAGTAGGAAATGGAAACTTACCAGGAATTCCTTGGTGATCGTAAAAGGTGCCATGTGTTGTACACTGTACAAAACAAATGCAGTCATTTGTAAAGATGGATTGCATGCTATTGAAGAAGAGTCTTCACCAGATTTATGGCATAGAAGATTAGCTCACATTAGTGAGAAAGGGTTGCAGATTCTAGCAAAGAAGGCGCTTGTACCTTCTGCTAATGATACACCACTATCTCCATGTGATTACTACTTATTCGACAAGCAACATAGAGTGTCATTCAACAAGTCATCAAGTACAAAGTCAAGTGTTCTTGACTTGGTGCACTCAGATGTATGTGGCCCCTTTGAATATGAGACCTTGGGAGGTAACAAGTATTTTGTTACTTTCATCGATAATGCATCACGGAAGCTGTGGATGTATTTCCTAAGAACAAAAGATCAGGTATACCAGTCATTCTAGAAATTTCATATTATGGTGGAAAGAGAGACAAACAAGAAATTAAAATGTCTCCGATCCGATAATGGAGGTGAATACACATCACATGAATTTGAGAGCTATTATTCTAGACATGGAATTCGACATGAAAAGACTGTAACTGGAACCCCACAGCACAATGGTGTAGTAGAAAGGATGAATCGCACTATTATGGAGAAGGTCAGATGTATACTCAAAATGGCTAACTTGCCAAAGTCATTTTGGGGAGAAGCAGCACGCACAGCCTGCTATCTCATCAACAGGTCACCATCTGCTGCTCTAGATTTTGATATTCCAGAAAGAGTATGGACTGGAAAAGATGTTCAATACTCTCATCTGAAAGTGTTCGGCTGTAAGGCATTAGCACATGTGCCTAAGGAGCAACGGTCAAAGCTTGATGATAAATCAAGTCCTTGTATCTTCCTTGGATATGGAGATGAAGAGTTTGGGTACAAACTATAGGACCTAGAGAAGAAGAAGAAGACCATCAGAAGCAGAGATGCAATCTTTTGAGAAAATGAGACTATAGAAAGCACTAAGAAGAATGGAAAGTCAGGACTTGTGAATGACATCATTCCTAGCCATGTTCCTTCATTGTCAAACAATACCATTGGTGGAGATGAGGAACAAGTTCATAACAATGATGAAATTCCAGAGCTAATGGAGGATCACGAGCAAGAAGATGTTGATGAGTAGGGGGAGTAACCCACCTAGCAAGCTGAAGCTGAACAACAGCTTAGAAGATCTACCAGGGATCGCCAACCAACATCAAAGTATCCTAGATCTAAGTATATTCTCCTTCCTGATGAGGGAGACCCAGAGAATTTTTAGGAAGTTCTAACTCATGCAGATAAAGAATCTTGGCTGGAGTCAATGCAAGATGAGATGATTTCCTTGCAAAAAACAACACATATGAGTTAGTCGAACTTCCTACAGGAAGAAAAGCCTTGAAGAACAAATTGGTTTTCAAGATCAAAAGAGATGGCAATGGAAAGCTAGTGAAGTATAAAGCTAGTCTAGTAGTGAAATGATTCCAACAACCGAAAAGAATTGATTTTGATGAAATCTTTTCTCCGGTGGTTAAAATGACTTCTATTCTAGCAGTTCTAAGCTTGGTAGCAAGTTTGAATGTTGAGCTTGAGCAGTTAGATGTGAAAACTGCCTTCCTTCATGGCGACCTAGAGGAAGAAATCTACATGGTGCAACCAGAAGGCTTCGAAGTAAAAGGGAAAGAGTACATGGTTTGTAAGCTACAAAAGAGTCCGTATGGGTTGAAACAAGCACCCAAGAAATAGTACAAGAAGTTTGACTCTTTCATGAGTAGTCATGGCCATAAGAAGACCCAGGCGGATCCATGTGTCCATTTCAAGAGATTCTCTGATAACAACTTCATCATATTGTTGTTATATGTTGATGACATGTTGATCATGGGACAAGATGCTTCTTCAATTCATAAATTGAAAGAGCAATTAGCCAAGTCCTTTGACATGAAGGAATTGGATCCAGCATAACAGATTTTGGGCATGGGGATTGTTCGTGATCGAAGCAACAATAAGTTATGGCTATCACAAGAAAAATATATTGAACGTGTGCTACAACTTTTCAACATATTGAATGTTAAACCATTTAGCATTCCTCTTGCCGGACATCTGAAGCTGAGCAAGGAATCTTGTCCTACAACTAAAGAAGAGAAGGAAGACATGATAAAGATTCCATATCCCTCTACAGTAGGGAGTTTGATGTATGTGATGGTTTGCATAAGGCCAGACATTGCACATGCTGTTGGAGTTGTAAGCAGATTCTTAGACAATTTAGGAAGACAACACTAGAAAGCTGTAAAGTGGATTCTCAGATATCTAAAGGGAAGTTCAAAGAAGTGCTTTTGTTATAGAGGATCTAAGCCAATCCTAGAAGGCTTCGTTGATGCTGACATGGTAGGAGATCTCGATCATCGAAGGTTAACTTCGGGATACATATTTACATTTGCCAGGGGAGCAATTTCTTGGCAATCTAAATTACAGAAATGTGTTGCACTTTGTATGACCAAAGCGGAGTACATTTCAGCTGCTGAAATAGGAAAATAGATGATTTGGTTAAAGAGATTCTTTGAAGAGTTGGGTCAAAAATAAGCTAACTGTATAGTATATTGCAATAGTCAAAGTGCTATAGACTTAAGCAAGAATACTATGTATCATTCTCGAACAAAGCACATTGATATCTGCTATCACTGGATACGGGAGCAACTGGAAAAGGGGAATTTTCATCTTGAGTAAATTCCAACAAAAGAGAATCCCTCAGATATGTTGACAAAAGTTATTCCTCGGGATAAGTTTGAGCTGTGCAATAAGCTGATCGGCATGAGCTCCAAGTAAGAGCTTTTTTCATACCCCATTGGTTTGGAGGGGGAGAATTGTTAAGTCCAAACCAATTTGGAGGCTAATTAATTCAACCGATTTGGAGGCTAATTAATTGCCAACAAATAAGGTGGGAAGATGGTGGTTAGTAATTGGCATATTAATTGCCAATTAATGCAACTTTTTTTCCCAATAAATAGGCATTTCCCATAATCCAAATTCATCAAGAAAAATTTGAGAGTTTCCTTTTGTAAAGAGTTATATTTCCTACAAAAGAGCTTAAGAGAAGTTATGGGAGTAAATTGAGTAATTTGGAAAATACTACACTATTGGGTGTAAGGTTTAATTTGAGTGTTCCAATTTTTCTCCTAAAATCATTCTATACCTCAAGCTTGGGTATACTTGAGAGAGCTTATTGTATTCCTATTATTTATTAGTGAAGTTGTTTTGGTGCCCCATGATTTTTCCCTTTAAAGGGTTTTCCACTTAAATCTTTGTGTCTCTTTTATTGCTCTATTTATTTTTATACTCATTGTTGCTACATCTATTTTAGTTAATACATATCACCTTGCTACCGAATTGATATATGGGACCCAACAAGTGGTATCAGAGCTGTTGGTTCTATAAAGGTGGTTGTGTTAATTAAAATGGAAGGTTCTTCAACATTCATGATCAAATTGAACAGTTCAAACTGGTCAATTTGGAAGCCCATGATGGAGGATATATTGTATTGCAAAGATATGCATGAAGCAATCGAAGGAGACACCGCAAAGCCGAAAGACATGAAAGATCCAGATTGGAGAAAGTTGAATAGAAAGGCCCTCGGTACCATTCGCCAGTGGCTAGATTTTAACGTGTTCGACCATGTATCGGATGAAATGTCTGCCCATGTACTATGGAAGAAGCTGCAAGATCTTTATGATCGGAAAACTGCTGGAAACAAGTCGTTCCTAATAAGGAAACTTGTCAATATGAAATATAAGGAGGGAACTTCTACTGCCGAATTTCTAAATGAATTTGGAAGTGTTATTAATCAGTTATCGTCAATGAAAATCACACTTGAAGATGAGGTACAATCCTTGTTGTTGCTCAATTCTTTACCGGAGAGTTGGGAAACCTTGGTGGTATTTGTGACCAATTCCACTCCTAATGGAAAAGTTTCCTTAAACCACGTTGTTAGCACTCTGTTCAACGAGGAAACAAGGAGGAAAGTTTTAATTACTAAAAGCAGGCAAGCTCTTGTCACAAAACATGGAGGGCAAAGTAAAATTAGAGGTCCCAACAATCCTAACAAATCCAAAGGAGGAGACAAGTTCAGAGGCAGATCTAAGTCCGGGTGTAACGACTTAAAATTTTTGAACTAAATTATATTGAGGTATAAAAGTATAAAATAATATGGATATTATGAATTTCCATGTTTTAACATTTTCCTTTAATGTCAATAGATAAGAAATAAGAGTTAATTAAGATAAAGAGATGAATTAGGCATTTAATTATTTGTCCAAGGGTCTTATTGGAAATTGAAAAAAAAATCAAATCATATAATCCTATACGTATCATCCTCTCCTTCATCCCCTTCATCTTCATTTTCTTCATTCTTCCTTATACCTTATCAAAATTTTCCCTAATCTAAAAACTTTCAATTTTGTTCGATTCAACTTCAAATTCTTGTTAGAAATCGATCATTAAGCCCTCTATCATCATTAATTTCAGTGAATAAAGGTTAGAAGAAGAGGATTTCATATTTTAAGGTTCGGATGAAGAGTAACCCGAATTTGAGGTGAGTGATTTTTGATGAAATTATAGCTTAATTAGTAGAATTCATGGTAGATTAAGCATATTTATGGTATTAGAAAGTTTATTTATACAATATCTTGATAGAATTATTACATGGCTATTGTAGAGGAAGCTAATACTAGTAAAGGACAAGGGAAAGAGGTGGAAGAGAACTAGAAAGAGCTTAGAAAAAGGTTTGTGTCTCTAATTTCAATTTCTCGGTTTTTTCTGAAAATTTCCAGATTTGTATCCCTGTTTTGTTTTAATGTTTTCTCCTGTTATATAAATCCGATTTGAATGATTCTTAATTCTATTGATATCTACAGAAACTAAGGAATATATGTTCAGAAGAAACCTTGTTGAATTTCGTTCGCTGTCAATGATAAATTTTCGTTTGAAGTTGAGTCATGAAATCTGTTTTTGGAAAATCTCAGCTTTGTACACTGTTTAGTTTTTTGATCATAACTTTGGTTATACAATTTAGATTTCTGTGATTCTAGTGGATTTGGAACTATGAGACATGTGGCTAATTATGTTTAGAAGAAACTTCTTCGATTGGATGAATTTTTAATAGTGAAATGTGCAGGGGAAGTCAGGTCATGAAATCTGAAACTTTCTAGAAAATATGAATGTTGATTTTATTGAGTTTTAATTCAATTTTGATGCTTTAAAATTTAGGATTTGAATTTATTAATTATTGAAGTTATGTTGAATTATGTTTGATGGTTTATACTATGTTACTTTGATTTATTGCCCTTATTAAACAAGTAGAATACGAGTCAGGGTAGATTGGCGCCAATAAAGGGGGGTACAATACTGTACAAATAATTGAAGCTTTGGCTTCGGGGTTCGGCCGGTATTCTGATAAAAATATATTGATATTGAAGCTTCAGCTTCGGGCTTGATCGATATATTGATTTTGAAGCTTCGGCTTCGGGCTTGACCGATATATTGATTTTGAAGCTACGGCTTCGGGGCTTGACCGATACATTGACATTGAAGCTTCGGCTTCGGGCTTGTACGCTCCCGTATCCATTTTACCGTTATTCATGACTTGTTTACTTTGGGCAATATATGGTTAATGTGTTTGGAAAAATTGGATATAAATTTGATTCTACTTTGAAAGGTTTATAATATAAGTTTTGTGTTTTGGTTTTATAAAGTTGTTTAATTTATTTTTGACTTATGAACATACTTTGTTTCTATTTTAAAGTGTTAAAAATGTTCAAAGTTGTTGTATTTCTTTTATATACATCTTAGCAAATTGCTTAGCGTGTAGTTTATTTTCTACATGCAGATACTGAAGATTGTAGATAGCTTGGACCAAAGTTGTATAAGTGGATCAGCTTGAAGAGCATATAAGAAAAGAGTCGAGGTGGATTTATATTTTAATGTAATATTATGGCTTGTAGAATAATGGCATGTACTAGATAGTGTGAGAAATGTATAGTGGTATTGAGAAATATTTGGATAATAATTTAGAGTTTGAAACATTATATTGTATTTGTACATATTAAATATATAAGTATTGAACTTTATATAGTGGAGTAGAGTTGTTTATTGGGTGATTATAGTTACTGGCACTTTACACCAGGGGTAGAGTCAAATGCTACCATTGTGGACTAGAAAGCCATCTGAAGAGGAACTATCGAAAGCTGAAGAGAGAACAGAAAGATGGCAATAACCAGGAGGAAGACAAGAACACCACTGCAGCAACTAAGGAGATTGTTGTTCTTTCCTACAGTCATGAAGAACAATGTCTGCAAGTCTCAAGTCAAGATGATATGGAATGGGTGATTGTCACTGCAGTATCTTATCACGCCACTCCCAACAAGGAGTTCTTCACCACATACATAGTAGGAAATACCGACATATGTGATGAATTGAGTTTTGGTGCTTGAATGAATTTCACTTTCATGAAAGGATACAACTCTTTATTAAGTCATTTTCTCTTCAATCAAGAGTTTCCCTTCATTTATAATGTATTACTTTGCTCTTTAGTGGTTATTATTTCAATCTAGTTGTTAAAAAGGCAAAATAATGGTTAAATAAAGTAACCATAGAATAAGCCATAATGTTTCGATTCGATGTCCAAATTTTTTTGCGCTTCATGTTCTTACTTCACCTGTAATAACAGAATGTTCGATCCATGTGATATTTCCCCTGATGAGGTAATTTTTGTTATGTTTTTCGTTTCAACTAAAGTAATCTTTGTCATTGTCATGTTCTAAAATGATGTTATTAGCCAAATAGAAACAAGTGTTCTTCATAAGCAAATGTCTATGTCTTCGAGGATCGGTTTCGATAACATCAACCTAGCGTCAGATCTGGTTCCTTGTAGATATGCATCTCTTCTATAGATCATTAGGCTATTAGTTGTTGGCCTTGATCTGTATATATGACAATTTCGATTTTCAGCTGTATATTTGAAGATATGGAAATGTGATATTGAGAAGTAGATAAATAAAATCAAACAAATCACATTGTGTTAGTGAAAATACGAAAGATCAATGGAACATCTAGCTGTATGTACATCTGGCTTGTACAGAGTTAAAGATTAATGGAACTACTCTTGAACATAAGTTCTCATATTTTTTAGTTGCTTTCTGCTGATACTTATACTTGTCTTTGATGGAGAATTCTAACTGGTCAGTCTTCATAGTCCATACTGTTTATACTCTTCAGAATAATCAATTTTTTGCTGTAGGAAAAAACAAATGAAGTTGGTAAAATAACCTCACTTTATGAATAATAATGATGATAATCTCCAGTTAAGTTGAAACAACTAGAAATTGGGTTTACTAGTATAATGAGCATCAAGTATGATAAACAGAAGCCTCACTGCTTAATTTACTATCAAACACTAACATTTTTGTAATTCATTTCAAGACTTGTAAACTAAATATTGGAAATATTTGATTGCACTCTGCAGATATTTTTGTTGAACAAGAAAAGGAGAAGAATGTAGCTTTAAGCTCTTTTTTTCAATATTTAATTCTACTTTAAGCTCTTTTTCAAAAAAAAAAAATTCTACTTCAAGCCAAGAGAATGATGCAATAAGTATCCCACATTGCTTCAGAGGAAGCACCTCAGAAATCAACTCGAATATAAATACAAAAGCCTGAGACTGTAGCTTTCACGCAGCCATGAGGTAAGCACAAAGCAAACTTTTAATTTTTATGCTTATTGTTAGTCAGTTATGTTCAATTGACTGTTTGTCATTTGCAGTATAAAACACATTGTCATTTACAAACTGCTAATATAGATGATGGTTTAATGTCTCGTGCATTAAGAATCATGCAATGTACTATATATCACACATTGTGTTTATACGTGTGTGAGAATCGACTTTAAGTATTTCATGTCAGAAAGTTACACTGTTACATTGCTATTTTAGAAAGTTCAAATGTTTGAGAGTGAAGCTCTATCCAATTTTAGTCTTAATCTTTTTTTCCTAGAACCTGACGATGATCCAGATTTCTGTGGGCTTGTACTGAAGCCTTAGTGTCTTCAGTAAATGCAGAAAAATAAAAATCAACTCAACAATTGTACCAGTATTCAACACACTGAAAATGCATATATAACGCCTTTACTGAAAGCACTTTCTCATGTACATGTTGGGGATAAATTTGACTTAATGAATCAAGGAACAAGAAGTAAAATGAATCAAAGCTTAAACACAAAAGGATTTTGATTGAAACTTAGAACTTTATATATTACAAAATTTGCTCTCTTTTTTTCCTTTGCTCACTCTAATTGTCTTACCTTTTTTCACTCTCTCATCTGATACGAAACCTATATATAGTGATTGTCAATCACAAAATTGAGAAATTTCAGCCCATCATAATGAATTGCCACCTATAAAGTCACTTGCAATTATGATGATTTGCCTATGCCACTTGCATCTTTAATGATGATTATTTGCCTCCAATCTACCTGTTGCAGCCCATTACAACTTGCAAATTCATTATTGAATTACCAACTTGCAACTCTCACTTATTTTATTATTTAATCATTAAAGATTAAGTTTAAAAATATTTCAACACTCCCCCATAAACTTAATTCTCTGTTGTTCCCAACGATGCTCGTAACTGGCTAAACACTTCATGTTTCAGTGGCTTTGTAAAGATGTCCGTAATTTGATCTTACATTTTCATGTATTTCAATGTGACCTCATTTTGTTCAATGCACTCTCTGATAAAATGAAATCTCGTGTCGATGTGTTTACTTCGATCATGAAACACTGGATTTTTCGCTAACGCCAGGGCTGACTTGTTATCGACAAAAATATCGGTTGGATCATGTTGTGTCATTTGAAGTTCCTTCAATAATCGACGTAGCCATATCGCATGACATACACATGAGGTTTCAGCTACATATTCAGCTTCACAGGTTGACAACGTCACAATTGGTTGCTTCTTTGAACTCCATGTGAATGCGGTGTCACCAAGAAAAAATACGAATCCGCTAGTGCTTTTTCGGTCATTTTTATCTCCAGCCCAATCACTATCACTATAGCACACTAATTTGAATTCGCCAGATTTTGAATAATGCAATCCAAAATTAGTTGTACCTTTAACATAGCGGAGTATTCTTTTTGCTGCATTCCAGTGAGATTCCTTCGGTGCTTCCATGTATCTGCTCACTAATCCAACTGCATACAAAATATCTTACCTTGTGCATGTCAAGTATCTAAGACTCCCGATCAGACTTCGAAAAATTATCGGGTTTACCCTGATTCCATCTTCATCCTTGGTCAATTTTAAACTGCATTCGATCGGAGTACTGACATGGTTGCAATTTTCCATTTTGAATTTCTTCACTATCTCCTTAGCAAAGCCACTTTGACTAATAAAGATGCCATCATCATTCTGATTCACTTTAATGCCGAGATAGTATGACATCAAGCCAATATCAATCATTTCAAATTCGCGGCTCATCGTCTTTTTGAAATCTTCAAAATTTGAGGGTTATTTTCGGTAAAAATAAGATCATCCACGTATAAGCAAACAAGCAACATGTCTCCATCTTTCACTTTCACATACAAGGCATACTCATGTGGGCATTTGACAAATCCATTTTCTTGAAAGTATTTGTCAATGCGACTGTTCCAAGCTCTTGGTGCTTGCTTTAGTCCATATAGTGCCTTCTTCAGCTTTAGCACTTTTTCTTCATGGCCTTTGACGATGTAACCCGGCGGTTGTTGGATATAAATTTCCTCCTCTAAGTATCCATTGAGAAATGGTGACTTTGCATCCATTTGGTGGATACTCCATCCATTTTGGGCAGCAACTGAAATCACCAATCTGATCGTCTCCATTCTGGCAACCGGTGCAAAAATTTCATCATAGTCAATACCGGGCTTTTGACTATATCCTTTCGCAACAAGTCTCGCTTTGTGTCGTACAGTTTCTCCATTTGCATCCTTCTTTATTTTAAAGACCCATTTGACACCAATGGCTTTTTATCAGCTGGAAGTTTTGTCAAGTCCCACGTCTTGTTTTTCTCAATTGAATTGATCTCCTCCTAGATGGCTTTTCTCCATTTCTCATCTTTCATGGCTTCTTCAGCATCAATAGGTTCACTATCAATAAGATGACAGTAAAGAGTCAATTCTTCATTGAGCTCTCTAGTTGCATCATGAAGATCTTCAACAAGACGAAATTTTCTAGGTCTTTCTCTTGGACTTTGACTTTCATCATCATCGTGTCCTAGAGATGCAATTGGAATAGGACTATATAATGTCGATGCTTTGCCTGGCTCCTCCACCTCTCGATAATTGTTTTCATCCATGGTGAAAGGGTAAAAACTGTAATTCTTCTGCTTGTCATTATTCCATTCCCAAATTGCTTCCTCATCAATAGTCACGTCCCTAGTGATGATAGTCTTTCCAGTATCATGATCAAACATCTTGTAACATTTGGAAAATTCTGAGTATCCCACGAACAAGTATTTTTTGCTTTTATCATCCAGCTTTCTCCTTTCTTCATTCGCAACATGAACATATACAACACTCCCAAAAACACGAAAATGTGAGATAGTAGGCTTTCTCCCACTCCATGCTTCCTGGGGTGTCATATCCGAAATACTTGTCATTGGGGATTGGTTCAAGATATAAATTGCACAACCAACCGCTTCTGCCCACAACTCTTTGGGCAAATTTTTTCTCTTCAGCATGCTTCTCACCATATCCCTCACCGTTCGGTTCTTTCTTTCCACAACACAATTTTGTTGTAGCGATCTCGGAACTGATAGGAAATGATGGATTCCATGGTGCTCACAAAATCTTTTAAATTCATTTGAAGTGAATTCTGCCCCTTTGTCGGATCTTAAAGCTTTGATGTAATAGCCACTTTCTTTTTCCACCATAGCTTTAAACTTTTTGAATGCTTCAAAACTTCTGATTTCTCTTTCAGAAAATAAACCCACGTCTTTCTGGTATAATCATCAATGAATAGCGAGAAATATTTGTTGCCTCCCAATGATACTGGTGTCATTGGGAGGCAAACAACGGGATGAATAAGCTCAAGGGGAGCCTTTGCTCTTAACATGGACTCTTTTGGAAAACTAGTTCTGGAATGTTTTCCAACAAGACATCCTTCACAAAGCTGATGGGGTTTATTAGTCAGCGGAAGACCATGCACCATCTTCTTCTGGCTTAACAATTTCAACCCTCCAAAGTTGAGATGCCCAAATCCCAAATGCCAAAGCTAATCCGATTATTTCACGCAAGCTTTTAAGTATCTTGCTACATCCGTCTTGATGTTGAGAGTGAACATTCTATTTTTCGACATTGGCACACTAGCTAGTAGCTCCTTCCTTTCATTTAACAACACCAGCTTTCGGTTCACCATGTGAATTTGGTAATTTTTCTCCAATAGTTGTCCCAAACTTAAAATGTTGCTTTTCATGTTTGGAATGTAATAAACATTGCTGATGAATTGGTGCTCTCCATTCTTTAAACGAATAAGAATAGTTCCTTTTCCTTGAATAGGAACTTTTGAGGAATCTCCAAAAACAACATTACCACTGAATGACTAGTCCAGCTCTACGAACATTTTCTTTTCTCCACATATATGGTTACTTGCACCATTATCAAGATACCATTTGTTATTTTCTTGATTGTATTCACCTTCACAGGTTAGTAATACCGTGTCGGTTACGTCCTCTTCTTGAATGTTGTTCGCCGTTTCCTCTGTTTGCTTCGGTGGGCTTCGACATTCTGCTGCATAGTGGCCATATCTGGAGCAATTGTAGCATTGAACATTGAACTTGTCATGTCTGTCATTCTGCCTCAATTTTCCTCTTCCTCGTCCACTTCCACGACCTCTACCTCTTGTGGATTGATTATCTCTGTTATTATTGTCACTTCTCTTATGTTGTTGAAATCTGCCACGTCCTCTTCCTCTTCCATTTCCTCGATGACGTCTACCACTTCCTCCTTCGTAATGGCTAGAATCCCGGCTACTTTCACCTTTGACTGAAACCTTTACTGTCAAGACTTATTTTGCAGACTCTTCTCTTTGTCTGTTTAGTCTCTCCTCACGTGCTTGTAATGAGCCAACTACTTCATCGACATTTATTTTACTTATATCCCGAGATTCTTCTATTGCCACTTCTACGTAGTCAAACTTTGGTAGTAGTGACCTTAGAAGTTTTTCAATAACCCTGGATTCTTTAAGCTTTTCTCCATATTGCCGCATTTGGTTAGCGACATATTTTAATCGTGAGGAGTAATCTACAATCACTTCTATCTCCTTCATCTTCATCATCTCGAACTCTCCTCTCAATATTTGGAGCCAAACTTTTTGTACTTTCTGCTCTCCTTGAAGAGAAACTCGTAGTATATCCCAAGCTTGCTTAGAGGTGGTCAGCGTGCGATAGCTGTGCATATGTAGCTAGGACTTCATAGCATTTTTCATCAATATACCAAACATCTTGGGATCCTAGAATGGCTTTCATCTTGATACACCAATTTTTGTAATTGGTTTTTGTAAGTTGAGGGAAAACGAAGGAAACACCGTTGAGATTCATTTCTGTAGAGGAAATTTTTTTTCAAAAAGTACAGGGGCTGTTGCAACGCTTTTGATTCTATTGCGACACTTTGGTGCGTCGCTATAGCCTTCAGACATGTTTTGCAAGGAGAACAGCAAGGGAAAATATTTTCTTGCAATTTTAGATGAACTTGAAAATTTTCCAGAAAGGAAGTACAGAGGCTATTGCAACTTTTTTGAGTCTTAGCGACACTTTATGCTAACTGCGACACTTCTGCAATTTTTTGCAACACTTCTGAAAGCCTATTGCAACACTTTCTCGGCTGCATCTGAAACTCTTTAAACTCGACTTTTTTACTAGGGGATTTTTGGGAAGAGGATTGGATACGAAATGGCTCTGGTATCACTTTGTTGGGGATAAGTTTGACTTAATGAATCAAGGAACAAGAAGTAAAACGAATCAAAGCTTAAACACAAAAGGATTTTGATTTGAAACTTGGAACTTTATATATTACAAAGTTTGCTCTCTTTTTTTTCTTTGCTCACACTCTAATTGCTTTACTTTTTTCACTCTCTCATCTGATACAACAAGTTGAAACCTATATATAGTGATTGTGAATCACAAAACTGAGAAATTTCAGCCCATCATGATGAATTGCCACCCATAAAGTCACTTGCAATTATGATGATTTGCCTATATGACTTGCATCTTTAATGATGATTATTTGCCCCCAATCTACCTGTTGCAGCCCATTACAACTTGCAAATTCATTATTGAATTACCAACTTGTAACTCTAACTTATTTTATTATTTAATTATTAAAGATTAAGTTTAGAAATATTTCATCAGTACAAGCCACCACTTGTAGAAACTTAACTATCAATTAAGCAACTAAGTATAATATATCCTGTTGGTTCCGTTTGTTATTATTTTATGATTAAAATTATAACCATAATCAACTAGGAATATCTTGGGTACGTGGGAAGTTTGTTGTGAAACTTGACCAATTATATATTACATATCACAGCAGTACCAAAATAAGAACAAGAGTAAACTCCATAGAGTAATAATATTCACTTTAGATTTGGATACAATAGAGCTGATTACTGATATAGGTGATTGAGCTAAGATCTCTTTGAAGTATATGTTCAGGCTCGTTCCTGGGCATGGGCAATAGGGGCAACCGCCCCGGGCCCAGAAATTACAACTAAATTTAGGGGCCCATTTTTTACTTATTAAGAGGGCCCCAAACTTTATTTCGCCCGTGGCCCCCAAGAGCCTAGGAACGGGCCTGTATATATTTGTGTTGTTAAACTCTCCCTTGATAAATGGCTTAGCTAGTTGTATTTACTATTTACTATTTAGCATTTGAATTGATTATAAAAACTGCAATTGATATGCTTGCTTGCATTTGAGTGGCTTAACAAATTTTAAATATTACAGCAGTCTGCCTATTTTGGAAGAGTTGAATCACAATATCTCTTATCTTCTTGGTTAATTTTTCCAGTGGTTGTTTTCTGTCTTATTGAACTGCATATGAATCTACTCTAGCATAATCCAATTTGACATAAATGTAGAGGTGTTTCATAGATGATATCAAGCACTTGCTTAGTTTACTTGTTCCCTCGTTAATTTTATATTTGGTGAACTTCGGCCAATTGAATAGTACATCTACATCCTTGTTGGAGTAGAGAGGATAAAATAAACTCTATTTAGCTCAAATTAATAAGAGTAAACACAAAATACTTTTAATACAATACACTCACAAACTCTTATTATTCCTCACTCTCTAACTCTTTTTCACTCTACTTTCTATACTATGAATTGATACATCATTTGCTCTCTATTTATAGTGTAAGGAGCCAAAGCAAACTTTGCCAATATTGTGCCAACAATGCTCATTCTAACGTGGCTAATGTTGTGCCAACAATGCTCATTCTAACTAGGCCAATATTGTGCCAACAATGCTCATTCTAACTAGGCCAATATTGTGCCAACAATGCTCAAATTCTAACCACACAATTCCTAATTTCTTGTTCAACCATATTTCTACATATGCATTATTCCTTTTATTTATTAAATTAAGTTTATTAATTTAACACTTCACTTTAAACTTAATTCTCGATTATTCCCAACGATGCTCGTAACTGACTGAATACTCGTACTTTAGTGGCTTCATAAAAATATCAGCAATTTGATCTTGTGTTTTCACGTACTTCAACGTGACTTCCTTTTGCTCAATACACTCTCTGATAAAATGAAATCTCGTGTCAATGTGATTGCTTCGATCATGAAACACAAGATTTTTTGCTAATGCTAGGGCTGACTTGTTATCAACAAAAATAT
Organism: Euphorbia pulcherrima; assembly: GCA_947683365.1. Taxonomy (NCBI): domain Eukaryota; kingdom Viridiplantae; phylum Streptophyta; class Magnoliopsida; order Malpighiales; family Euphorbiaceae; genus Euphorbia; species Euphorbia pulcherrima. The sequence goes on from CANTUS010000016.1 coordinate 17,251,160, forward strand.
CAGTTCGATCATGTTGTGTCATTTGTAGTTCCTTCAACAATCGTCGTAGCCATATTGCATGACACACACATGAGGCTGCAGCAACAAATTCAACTTCACAGGTTGACAATGTCATAATTGGTTGCTTCTTTGAACTCCAAGTGAAAGCTGTTTCGCTGAGAAAAAATACAAATCCACTAGTGCTTTTCCAATCATTTTTATCTCCAGCCCAATCACTATCACTATACCCAACTAATTTGAATTCATCAGATTTTGAATAATACAATCCAAAATTAGTTGTACCTTTGACATAGCGGAGTATCCTTTTTGCTGCATTCCAGTGAGACTCCTTTAGTGCTTCCATGTATCTGCTCACTAGTCCAACTGCATACAAAATGTCTGGCCTTATGCACATCAAGTATCTGAGACTTCCGATCAGACTTCGGAAATTTATCAGATTGACTCCTACTCCATTTTCATCATTGGTCAATTTCAAACTGCATTCAATTGGAGTGCTGGCGGGATTGTAATTCTCCATCTTGAATTTCTGCAAGATCTCCTTAACAAAGTCACTTTGACAAATAAAAATGCCATCATCATTCTGCTTCACTTTAATCCTAAGATAATAACACATCAGGCCAATGTCAGTCATTTCAAATTCATAAGTCATCGTCTTCTTGAAATCATCAAACATCTAAGGATTATTCTCGGTAAAAGTAAGATCATCCACGTACAAGCAAACAAGCAGCATATCTCCACCTTTTACTTTCATATATAAGACATACTCATGCGGGTACTTGATAAATCCATTCTCCTGAAAATATTTATCAATACGGCTGTTCCAAGCTCTCGGTGCTTGTTTGAGTCCGTACAACGCCTTTTTTAGCTTCAACACTTTGCCTTCATGTCCTCTGAAAATGTACCTACGCGGTTGTTAGACATAGATCTCTTCTTCCAAGTAGCCATTTAAAAATGCTGACTTTACATCCATTTGGTGGATTTTCCATCCATTTTGAGCAGCAAATAAGATCACCAGTCTGATGGTCTCCATTCTTGCAACAGGTATAAACACTTCATCATAGTCAATACCGGGTTTATGACTATATCCTTTTGCAACGAGCCTTGCTTTTTGTTGAATAATTTTTCCATTTGCATCCTTCTTCACCTTGAACACCCATTTGACTCCAATGGGCTTTTTATCGGCTGGAAGTTTGGTCAACTCCCATGTCTCATTCTTCTCAATTGCTTGGATCTCCTCATCCATGGCTTTTCTCCAGTTTTCATCTTTCATGGCCTCTTCAGCATTAATGGGCTCACTATCAATAAGATGACAGTGAAGAGTTAATTCTTCGCTAAGATCTCTGGCAACATCATAAAGATCTTCAATACAACGAAACTTTCTCGATCGTTGTCTTGGACTTTCACTTTCATCTTCTTATTGTTCAGGACATGCAACTGAAATAGGACTGCTTGACATTGATGTTGTGGTTGGTTCCTCAGGATCATGCTCATTGTTTTCATCCATGATGAAAGGATAAAAACTATAATTTTTCTTATCATTATTCCACTCCCACGTGGCTTCTTCGTCAATAGTGACATCTCTGCTTATAATTATCTTTACCGTATCGGGATCGAACATCTTGTAACCTTTAGAAAATTCAGAATAACCAACAAACAAGTATTTTCTGCTTTTGTCATCTAACGTTCTTCATTCTTCATTCTTCATCGGCAACATGAACATGTGCAACACTCCCAAAGACACGAAAATGAGAGATAGTTGGCTTTCTCCCACTCCATGCTTCCTGGGGTGTCATATCTAAAACACTTGTCGTTGGGGATCGGTCCAAGATATAGACTGCACAACCAACCGCTTCTGCCCACAATTCTTTTGGCAAATTTTTGCTCTTCAACATGCTCCTCACCATATCCATCACCGTTCTGTTCTTTCTTTCACAAACCCCATTTTGCTGTGGCGATCTCGGGACTGACAGGAAATGATGGATTCCATGTTGCTCATAGAATCTTTTGAATTCATGAGATGTGAATTCTCCCCCTCTATCAGATCTTACGACTTTGATGTAATAGCAGCTTTGTTTCTCCACCAACGCCTTGAACTTCTTGAAAGCTTTAAACAATTCTGACTTCTCCTTTAGAAAGTAAACCCAAATCTTCCTGCTATAATCATCAATGAACAGCAAGAAATATTTTTTGCCTCCCAATGATGTTGGTGTCATTGGTCCGCAAACATCGGTATGAATGAGCTTTAGGGGCGCCATAGCTCTTGACATGGACTCTTGTGGAAAACTAGATTTGGATTGTTTTCTAACAAGACATCCTTCACAAAGTTGATGGGGTTTGTCAATCGGGGGAAGACCATGCACCATCTTCTTTTGGCTTAGTAGTTTTAAACCTCCAAAATTGAGATGCCCCGAATCTCAAATGCCAAAGCCAATAAGAATCCTTCATGCATGCTTTCAAGCACTTTACAACGTCTGTCTTGATGTTGAGAGTGAACATCCGGTTCTTTAACTTAGACACACTTGCAAGCAGCTCCTTCTTCTCGTTCAGCAACACCAGCTTTCGGTTCATCATGTGAACTTGGTAATTTTTCTCCAATAGCTGTCTCAAACTTAAAATGTTGCTTTTCATGTTTGGAACATAATACACATTGTTGATGAATTGGTGCTCTCCATTATTTAAACGAATATTTGTCTCGAATAGGAACCTTTGAGGAATCCCCAAAAATAACATTTCCACTGAACGATTGGTCCAGCTCTACGAACATCTTCTTATCTCCGCATATATGGTTACTTGCACCGTTGTCAAGATACAATATATTGTTTTCTTGACTGAATTCACCTCCATGGGTTAGTAATACCGTGTCGGTTACATCCTCTTCTTGAATGTTCTTCGCCGTTTTCTCTATTTGCTTTGGTGAGCTCCGACATTCTGCTGTATAATGGCTAAATCGAGAGCAATTGAAGCATTGGACATTGGACTTATCACGTCCATCATTCTACCTCCAGTTTCCTCTTCCTCTTCCTCGTCCACGTCCACATCCTCTGCCTCTTGTGGACTGGTTGATTCTATCATTTTCATCTCTCCCGTGTTGTTGATTTCTGCCACGTCCTCTTCCTCTTCAATTTTCTCCACGACTTCTACCGCATCCTCGACTAATATGACTAGCATCTCGGCTATTTTCACCTTCTTTTAATGAAGCCTTTGCTGCCAAGACTTGTTCAATAGACTCATCTTTCTGTCTATTCAGTCTTTCCTCACGTGCTTGTAATGAGCCAACAAATTCATCAATGGTCATTGCACTTGTCTCTCGCGACTCTTCTATGGTCACTAATATGTAGTCAAACTTCGGTAGTAAAGACTGTAGAAGTTTTTCTACAGTTCTCGATTCCTCGATTTTTTCTCCACATTATCGCATTTTATTGATGACAGATCTTACTCGTGAGGAATAATCCACAACTGCTTCTGTTTCCTTCATCTTCATCATCTCGAATTCTCCTCTCAACATTTAAAGCCGAACTTTTTGTACTTTCTCCTCTCCTTGAAGAGAAACTCGTAGTATATCCCAAGCTTGCTTGGAGGTGGTCGCTTCTGCCACCTTCTCAAACATAACATCATCTAACCCTTGATGGATGATACTAAGAGCCTTCTGGTCACTACGATGACTCTTATGCAAACTGTCTTTTTCGGCTTGAGACAGTTGTGCATCTGCAGCTGGGACGTCGTAGCCTTTTTCAACAATATCCCAAACATCTTGAGATCCTAGAATGGTTTTCATCTTGATACACCAACTTTTATAATTGGTTTTTGAAAGTTGAGGGAAAATGAAGGAATCATCGTTGAGATTCATTTCTGTAGAGGAAAATTTGTTTCAAAGCGTACAGGGGCTGTTGCAACGCTTTTGAGTCTATTGCGACACTTTGGTGCGTCGCTATAGCCTTCAGACATGTTTTGCAAGGTGAACAGCAAGGGAAAATATTTCCTTGCAATTTTAGATGAACTTGAAAATTTTCCAGAAAGGAAGTACAGAGACTATTACAACATTTTTTGAGTATTAGCGACACTTTACTCAAATTGCGACCCTTTCTGCAGTTTTTCGCAACACTTCTGACAGCCTATTGCAACACTTTCTGGGCTGCGTCTGAAACTCTTTAAACTCGACTTTTTTACTCGGAGATTTTTGAGAAGAGGATTGGATAATAAATGGCTTTGATACCACTTTGTTGGAGTAGAGAGGATAAAATAAACTCAATTAAGCTCAAATTAACAAGAGTAAACACAAAATACTTTTAATACAATACACTCACAAACTCTTATTATTCCTAACTCTCTAACTCTTTTTCACTCTACTTTCTATACTATGAATTGATACATCATTTGCTCTCTATTTATAGTGTAAGGAACCAAAGCAAACTTGGCTAATGTTGTGCCAACAATGCTCATTCTAACTAGGCCAATATTGTGCCAACAATGCTCAAATTCTAACCACACAATTCCTAATTTCTTATCCAACCATATTTCTACATATGCATTATTCCTTTTATTTATTGAATTAAGTTTATTAATTTAACAATCCTTTGTGCTAATAATTTTCTTTTTAAAATTTTTTTTACCTCGTATGGGCTTACAATAATAACGAAGGAAAACCTTATCCTACCCCGTCCGAATGTGGACTCGAACCTGCGACTTCTAGGATCACAACTTCAAGGCTCAACCACTAGACCTTGCCACTGTTAATAATTCTTGATTTTGTCATTACAAAATTTCCCGTGAGGTTGGTGCTGATCAAGGAAATCTTTGTAAATGTGTCATTGCAGGGCGATGTTTTGACAGGCTATAGTTGAAACAAGCAACCAGTTTAGAGGTATTGTTTGAAGATTTCCTTTATTATATGTACAGGATGTATTGAGAAGCCTTGGGAATTACCCCACACAGGAAAGTAAAGAACTTCCAATTAAAACAGTATGTAGCTGCAAGAAATGACTTTTGAGAAGATGAGATAAGAGAGGTTGATTTAAAATCATTCTCATCCTGAAAGAAGTAACCTCTTAAGAAATTGTTACAGAAGGCGTATTCTTTAAGTGGTATGATAAATGTTAAAAATGGCTTAGAAAATACCCCACACCGAAACAAAAGCAGCTTGCAATGCTGAGTTGAAGTATGAAATGCAGAATATGAATAGTATTTCAGCATACCTTCTCGGCGATTTGGCTGAGATGAAGCGTAGTATTTATTTTTATTAGTTTTATATTTGATATGTGGATAATAAGTTAATTATTTAAGGGGGGTAGGGGCCACGTAGCTCACTATTAGGCTCCTCAAGTTTCGCACAAGCGTTGCAGGCACCCTTTCATTGTTAGTCCCTGATGAGGCAATTTTGGCTTTGTTTTGCCTTTCTAAAAAAGTAATCTGTCATATGTCATGTTGTAAAATGAAGTTATTTAGCCAAATCAGAAACAAGTGTTACTCATAAGTCAATGCCTATGTCTTGCAGAGGAACATATGTAGATGCATTTCTTTTTATGGATCTCTTCTATTGACAATTGGGCTATTGGTTGTTGACTTGGATGTGTATATAAGGCAATTTCAATTATTCAGCTGTATGTTTGAAGAGATGGATATGTGATACTGAGAAGTAGATAAATAAAAACAAACTAATCACATTGTGTTAGTGAGAATACGAAAGATCTAGAAAGCACGGAAATTCCTGGACACTTGCGTTTCCACGTTTCGTATCGGTGTCGGAAACCGACACTTGACACGTTTCCCTAGTTTCCTAACCTAAATTAGCCTACTTTTATTTTAGAAATGGCGTTCCCCGGTGTTGGTTTCGGTTTCAGTGCCGTTTCCGTGTCCGTGTCCGTATCCGTGTCTGTGTCGATGCTGTCTAGCGAAAGATTACTGGAACATCTGGCTATATGTATATCTGGCTGTAGAGAGTTAAACTTGAAGATGTTAAACTATTCTTGAACATTAGTTAGCTCATATTTTTCTAGTTGCTTACTGCTGATGCTTATACTTGGCTTTGATAAAGAGTTCTAACTATTTAGTCTTCATAGTCCATACTGTTTAAACTTATTAGAATAATCGTGATTGTAATATTTAAATTTTGCTGTAGGAAAAATAAAATGAAGTTCGTAGAATAACCTCAGTAATATCCAATTGAGTTGCAACAACTAAAAATTGTGTTTACTAGTATAATGAGCATCAAGTATAATAAACAGAAGATTCACTGCTTAATTTACTATGAAACACTAAAATTTTTGTAATTCATTTCAAAATTTGTGAACTAAAATAATGGATATATTTGACTGCATTCTAGCAGATTATTTTATTGAATAAGAAAGGGAGCAGAAGACTGCCCATGCTATTTTTTAACATTTAGGCTCTGTTCTTTCCAACTTATTTTCTGTTCAGTTTAGTTCAGTTCAGTACCAATCAGTTCAGTTTCAGTATTCACTATTCAGTATTCAGTATTCAATATTCACTATTCAGTATTCAGTATTCAGTTTCAGTATTCAGTATTTAACATTCAGTATTTAGAATTCAATATTAAGTTTCAGTTTATGCATTATATCAATATTATTAATGTATATTATTATTCATAAATATTAAAAGCAATGAATATTAATGATAATATCATTTCAATTTCAATTTTAGTTCATTTCTATTTATACATTATATAAATATTATTAATTAATATCAGTATTTACAACTAACAACAAAGAAAAAGAAATCAATAATAACATTTTTAACATTATCAATTATTATTTCTACGATAAATAATTTCGTAGGAAAAATAAATAAATAAAAGTAATAATATTTTATAATAATTGATAACAATTAAAATAATTATGTAATATTCATAACAATAATTATAATAAAATATAATAATAATAATTTATAATGGTATATTTAATTATTATTATATGTAACAATTAATAAATTTTATTAGAATGTATACTATTATTTAAAGTGTTATTAATTATTATGTATTTTTTTCAAAATTCAGTTTCAGTATTGTTCAGATTCAATATTTTCAGTTTCAGTATTGTTCAGATTCAGTATTTTCAGTTTCAGTATTGTTCAGTTTCAGTATTTTCAGTTTTAGTATCATTCAGTTTAGTTTCAATACAGTTCAGTTCAGTACCATTCAATTCAGTTCAGTACCAATCAGTTTAGTTCAGTTCAGTACACATACTTATCAGTTGAAAAGAACAGGGCCTTAATTCTACTTTAAGCCAAGAGAATAATGCAATGTATATCCCACACTGCTTCAGAGCAAGCACCTTAGAAATCAACTTGAATATGAATTTGAAAACCTGAAAATGTGTCACTTATGCAGCCATGAGTAAGCACAAAGCTAGCTATTCTTTCGCCTTTTACTAGAGAATATTGTGTGCATGCCTCTTTTAAACGGAAGTTTCGCTCTGAGTGAAACTCTACCCTTCCAAGTTTGAGCTGTTTTTCATTTTCTTTTTGGATAAATTTGAACTTTTTTCCGTTTAGTACCTAACTTAGTTCTATGAGTAGTACGGTCTACACTGGATATTAAACTGATACTACTCAATTCAATTTCTCAAATTTATGTTATCGAAAATAGATGATGGTTTATTGTCTAATGCATTAATCATGCAATACCCATATATGTCACACGTTGTGTTTATTTGTGCGTGTGTGTGAGAATCAACTTAAAGTAATTCATATGGAGCCATGCAGTAAGCTCAGAAAGTTACACTGTTACATTGATACTTTAGGTACGGAAGTTTATACGTTTCAGAGTGGAGCTGTATCAAATTTTAGTCTTAATCTTTTTTCCTAGAATCTGACGACGATCCAGATTTCTGTTGGCTTGTACTGAGGTCTGAAGTTTTACTCTCTTCATTTTTACAATTGTAGAAAAATAAAAAAACTCTATAATTGTATCAAGATATACATAAACACTGAAAATGCATATAACACTTTTACTGGACAGGCACTTTCTCATGCACCAGCCACCACTTGCAGAAATTCAACTATGAATTAAGCAACTCGGTATAATATATCCTGTTAGTTCTATTTCTTATTATTTTATGATTAAAATTATAAGTATAAGTACAGTCAACTAGGAGTATCTTGGTTACCTGAGGGTTTTTTTTGTGTAACTTGACAAATTATTACATATTACAGCAGTACCAAATTAAGAACAAAAGTAAACTCCATAGAGTAATAATATTCACTATATTATATCCAGATTTCGGTACGAAAGAACTGATTACAGATGTAGGTGATTGAGCTAAGAGCTCTTTGAAGTAGTAAACAAACCAGAAAAAACACAAAACAAAGAATGTTAGAATACAAACCATTTAGATGACAAAGACCATTACACTGGTCAATTTAGCACTTTTGCTCTCTGCATTTTTGCAGTTTTGTTGAAGACCAAGTATATGTTTGTGCTGTTAAACTCTCCCTTGAAGAATGGCTTAGGTAGTTGTATTTACTATTTAGCATTTGAATTGATTGTAAGCACTGCGATTATATGCTTGCTTGCATTTGAGTGGCTTAACATATACAGAAAATATTGGAGAAGCCATAGGAAGTATCCCACATTGGAAGTGAAAACTGCTTGCAGTTTTGAGTTGAAAGCATAAAAAACAGAATATGAACAGTAATTAAGCATACCTTTCTCGGCCTTTTGGCTAAGATCAAGTGTAGTATCTGTTCTTATCAGTTTAATATCTGATATGTGGGCCATAGGTCTACATGATATTAAATTAATTTTTTAAGGGGGAGAGGCCATTTTAGTAGCTTGCTACTGGGCTCCTCAAGTGTCGCCCAAGCGTTGCACTACAGCTTGGGCTTGGCGCACCCCTCTAATTTCAGTAAATGCTTTGTAGCATCTTCAATTTTTGTTTGATGTCATTAGATAAGAAATAAGAGTTAATTAATTTAGAGGGATGAATTAAGTATTTAATTATTTATTCGAGGGCATTATTGAAAATTAAAAAAAAAAATCAAAAACCCTATAATCTTATACGTATCTCATCCCCTTTATCTTCATTCTTCCTTACCTTATAAAATTTTTTCCCTAATCTAAAAACTTCTGATTTCTTCGATTCAACTTTGAATTCTTCTTAGAGATCGATCCTTAAGCCCTCTATCATCATTAATTTTGGTGAATCAAGGTTAGAAGAAGAGGATTTCAGTTTTTAAGGTTTGGATAAATAGTAACCCGAATTTGAGGTGAGTGATTTTTGATGAAATTGAAGCTCAATTAATAGAATTAATGGTAGATTAAGCATATTTATGGTATTAGGAAGTTTATTTATACAATATCTTGATAGAATTATATATGCCTATTGTAGAGGAAGCTAGTGCAAACAAATCAAAGGCAAAAGAGGTAGAAGAGAGCTAGAAAGAGGTTAGAAAAAGGTTTGTGTCTTTAATTTCGATTTCTTGGTTTTTCGGAAAATTTCCAGATTTGTATCCCTGTTTTGTTTTAATGTTTTCTCTTGTCATATATTTCTGATTTGAATGATTCTTGATTCTATTGATATCTACAGAAACTAAGGAATATATGTTCAGAAGAAACCTTGTTGAATTTCGTTCGTTTTTAATGTGAAAATTTCGTTTGAAGTCGAGTCGTCAAATCTGTTTTAGGAAAATCGCAGCTTTGTACATTGGTTAGTATTTTGATCATAACTTTGGTTATACAGTTTGTATATTTGTGATTCTGGTGGATTTGGAAAGTTGAGACATGTGGCTAATTATGTTTGGAAGAAACTTCTTCTATTGGATGATGTTTTATTAGTGAAAAATGCAAGGGAAGTCAGGTCACGAAATCTGCAAATTTCTGAAAAATATGAATGTTGATTTTATTGTGTTTTAATTGAAGTTTGATGCTTAAAAATTTAGGATTTGAATTCCTTAATTACTGAAGTTATATTGAATTATGTTTGATGGTTTATGCTGGAATTTTTAAGATGTTGCTTTGATTTATTGCCCTTTTTAAACGAGTAGAATACGGGTCATGGTAGATTGGAGCCAATAAAGGGGGGTACAGTACTGTACAAACAATTGAAGCTTTGGCTTCGGACTTCGGCCGGTATTCTGATAAAAATATATTGATATTGAAGCTTCGCCTTCGGTCTTGTCTGCTCCCGTATCCATTTTACCGTTATTCATGACTTGTTTACTTTGGGCAATATATGGTTAATGTGTTTGGAAAAATTGGATATAAATTTGATTCTACTTTGAAAGGTTTATAATATAAGTTTTGTGTTTTGATTTTATAAAGTTGTTTAATTTATTTTTGACTTATGAACATACTTTGTTTCTATTTTAAAGTGTTAAAAGTGTTTAAAGTTATTGTATTTCTTTTATGTACACCACTAAGCAAATTGCTTCGCAAATTGCTTAGCGTGTAGTTGTTTTTCTACACGTAGGTGGAGATTTGTAGATAGCTTGGACCAAAGTGGTATAAGTGGATCAGCTTGAAGAGCACATAAGGAAAGACTCGAGGTGGATTTGCATTTTAATGTAATTTTATGGTTTATAGAATAATGGCATGTACTCGATAGTGTGAGAAATATAAAGTGGCATTGAGAAATATTTTGAGAATAATTTGGAGTTTGAAACATTATATTTGTATTTTGTACATATTAAATCTACAAGTATTGAACTTTATATAATGGAGTAGAGTTGATTATTGGATGATTATAGTTACTGTGGCACTCCCTATAAAGGGGGTGTTACATGTACTTTTTTGAAAATAAAATTACCTAGTGAGAGGGAAAAGGCAAGCAGAGGGTTTACACCTCACCGTCGTTAAAAACCCTCCCCTAGGCTAGTATTATTAAAGAAGAGAAAATTACAGGAAAAATAAAAGAAAATCAAACAACCATAACGGCATAAAACAAAAAACAATCTACGAAGGAGAAAACTTCAGAGGAGGTTTGAGCTCCCGTTTAGGAAGTTCCTTGCGCTCTCGTTTAGCGAGCTCCTTGCGCTCTTGTCTAGCCTGTTCCCTAATGGCGGCCGAAACCATTTGTTTCCTTAGGAATATATCATCTCCCTCACCAATCCCTACACATTCCAAATATTCGAATACCAAAGGTGTCACTACGGATTTAACCTTTGTCGTCCATCTTGAACACATGAAGAAAATATATACATAAGTCAACATTCTAACATATTCTTACTTGCCTACACTCATATCTCTTAATCCTTATATTTTTGGCTCTCTACATATTCTCGCAATGGAGCAACCAAGCTCCATTTTATAGCCATTCTTGCCGCCCATCACTTGCACCACTAATGATGAATTTGCCGCCGATGCTATTGCCACTTGCACTCTTCATTATGTTGCCGCCCTAACTGGCATAATTATGCATATTCCACTTGCATATTTGCCACCCAATTTGCCTCCCATATCTTCTAAACTCATCGTTTCCATCAAATGCCATGTGTAATTATTGAACACCTCATGCTCTTTCTATTAGTGACTCATCAAATCCCTTCATGCATAGAGTGACACCTCATGGTTCTTGGAATGGTGAGTAATGCATTTTTCCCATTGCATTACACGTGCATGCACCACTCCAATTCATCATTCTCCATTTAGAGATCACATAATTAAGTTTAATTTTCTAACAGAGACAAGCCTTATTTTGGAGGGCAAAATTTTGGATATGCAGATGTTGCACTTATCCCATTTTGTAGTCTGTTTTACTCATTTGCAAAATTTGGCAACTTTAGCATGAAAGTGGAGTGTCCCAAGATTGTGGAGTGGGCTACTAGATGCCTAGAGAAGGAGACTGTCTCTAAGTCTATTTCTGATCCTTCCATGGTGTATCAACTTTATACGGAGACTGTTAATTCGGGTTGTTTAAGAAGTAGATCGAGACATGGACCCGCCAAGCTCATCCAAGCTCGTGATTTATAAGATGGATGTCTATGTCAGCTCAGATCCATAGAAATCTGACTATTCCGAGCTTAGTATAAAAATATTTCGGATTAGCTTGGTAAGTTAATATAGTAATAATCTATTTAAGATTATGTTGTTTTAATTGCTCTACATTGGAATCAATTTCCCTTTTGACTCCAATATTATCCTCATTGGGTTTATGTAATCAAATAATTGAACAATGATTCCTAAACTATTGACTCCAATAAATTGTTTTTTAATAAAATTCAACTAATTGACTAACTAGCTACAATAAACTATGCTTGTTTTATTTCTAATGATTTTATACTGACTTAGTTTGGAATATCGCCTGCAAATCAATTATCTGAGAGGTTTTAAATGTTTCAAATCTATGGTGCCTGGGATATGGCCAGCTAATTGTTCTACATTATAGTGTGCCAGTATAGAGTGTTAAATCAAAAGCTAAAAGTGCAGAAAAAATACAGGAGCTAAAAGATGTATTTGAGAGTAAAAAACTAGCATACATATTTCATTAACTTGCAGTCTTTAAATACAAGAGATACAAAACAAACTTTCCTAAGTAATAGCAGCTGAAACAAACTCTAATCTGATTTTTAGCAATTTAAAAGAAAGAGATATTGATTTGCTGGAACAGAATATCTGTTAGCATGAAAATATGAGCTGAAAATGTCAAACATCTAACACTCCTCCTTGGCATTTTTGTGACAAACACCAAATCTTAGCCTCAAGTCTTCAAACCTTTCCTTTGGGAGCGGCTTGGTGAAAATGTCGGCTAGCTGGTCTTCTGATGAACAATGTACAAGCATCACTTCATTGGTTTGTTGAACTTCCCTAATGAAATGAAACTTGATATTTATGTGTTTTGTTCGTCCGTGAAACACCGGATTTTTTGAGATGGAGACAGCTGAAACATTATCACACATAATGTTGGTAGCTTCTATTTGTTCACTTCCCAAATCATTCAACATCTTTCTTAACCAAATGGCCTGATTTACAGCAGAGGCAACAATGATATACTCGGCTTCGACTGTCGATTGAGCAGTAGTTTCTTGTTTCCTCGAGCTCCAACAGAAAAAACAAGTCCCTAGAGAAAACAAGTAACCTGATGTACTTTTTGAATCATCAACACATCCACCCCAATCACTATCAGTGTAGCCGACAAGCTTTGAAGTCTTTTCTGCAGATTTTGGAAAAAATATTCCAAATGACTTTGTGCCTTTAACATACCTGAGCACCCTCTTTGCAGCTGTAAAATGAGTGTCTCTAGGTGAATGCATGAACCTGGAGAGCATACTCACAGCAAATAGAATATCAGGCCTGCTTGCCGTGAGGTATAAGAGGCTGCCAATTAAACTTCTATACATATTTTCATCAATTTTTTCAGATTCTTCATCTTTGCCTAGCTTCAAACCAGTTGGCATTGGAGTATTTACAGGTTTGCAATCTTGCATCTTGAACCTGTTTAAAATGTCAGACACATATTTTTGCTGGCAAATGAAAATGCCACCATTGAATTGAACCACTTCCATGCCTAAGAAGTACTTCATCACTCCAAGATCAGTCATGTCAAAAAATTTCTCCATCTTTCTCTTAAACTCTACGATTAGCTCAAGTTGACTTCCTGTAACAAACATATCATCAACATAAATGGAAACTACTAAAACATCACTTCCACTTGACTTAACATACAAAGTAGCTTCACTTAGACTTCTGCAGAATCCAAGTTGAGTGAGATGACTATCAATCTTTTCATACCAAGCTCTTAGAGCTTGTTTCAACCCATACAACGCCTTCTTTAAAAGATACACCTGATCTTCTTTATCAGCAACTATAAAGCCATCAGGTTGCTCTACATAAATTTCTTTAGCAAGAGATCCATTCAGAAAAGCAGATTTAACATCAAGTTGATGAATCTGCCATGATTTTTGAGCTGTAAAGGCAATAAGTAGCCTGATTGTATCATACCTTGCTACCGGAGCAAAGGTCTCCTGGTAGTCCACGCCATATTGTTGAGCATAGCCCTTCACCGCCAATCGCGCTTTGTGCTTGGAGATTGAGCCATCAGAATTGAGTTTTATCTTAAAAACCCATTTAACTCCAATTATTTTTCTGTTTGCAGGCCTATCAACAAGTTGCCAAGTTTCATTCTTGTTGATCATGTCAATTTCTGCTTGCATAGCTCTCCTCCATTCTTCATATTCTTTTGCTTCAACATAGCTTGTTGGTTCATGGACAACCAAGCTACATCTTTGATAAATGTCCTGTAGAGACTTAGTACCTCTAATCGGAATGTCATCCACCAAATCATCAGCTACAAGTTCAGGTTGATCTTGTGGATTGAGATTCGCATTGACATTGTTTTGATTTTCCCATCGCCAGGCAGCAGCCTCATTGAACTTCACATCTCTGCTCAAGATTATATCTTCTGTTTTAAAACAGAAAATTCGATAGCCTTTTGAATGTGAGCCATAGCCCATGAAGATTCCCTTTTCTGCTTTGTTGTCCAGCTTGCTGCATTTTTATTGCAGTGTGTGAAAGTAGCATAAGCTGCCAAATATTCAAAGGTGGTCAACTGCTGGTTTGGCACCACTCCAAGCTTCATATGGAGTCTTGTCTTGCACAGCTCTTGTGGGAAGTCTATTCAGCAAATAAACTGAGGTGTTAACAGCCTCCGCCCAAAATTTATTTGGCAATTATTTTTCAATCAAAAGACACATGGCCATCTCCATAATTGTTCGATTTTTTCTCTCGGATACCCCATTCTGCTGTGGGCTATATGGTAACGTGAATTGATGCTCGATGCCACTCAAGGATTCTATTTTCATCGGACCGCACACGTCAGTGTGTATAAGCTGGAGCTTTTAATTAGCCCTACATGCTTGATTAGATTGAAACGGTAATCTGGTTTTCTTACCTTATTGGCAGGCTTCACAAATTTCAGCATCACCACTGATTTCAGGTAAGTTTTCCACTAGCCCCTTCTTGTTCATCTCAGAAATGCTTCTGTAATTGAAATGGCCAAGCCTTTTATGCCATAAATTTGTAATTGATTTTATATCACAAGCAAGGATATGATCAGTCACTTTCTTCCAAGTAATTGCAAAGCTTCTGTTATTCATCTTGACATAAAATAATGCAGCTCTAAATGGATCAAAAATAACACATTTATGATCCTTAAATTGCAATGAATAATTCTTTTCAAGCATTTGCCCAACACTTAAGAGATTTTGGCTGATTTCAGGTATGAACAAAACATCGGAAATAATTTTGCCCTTGACTTGCACAAATTCACCATTTCCCACTTTTACTCGGGATTTATAGGTTGTATCAAGCACTCAAAACATATCAGGATCATTGCACAGGTGGTGTGTGCAACCACTGTCAATTAGCCAAGCATCGACAAAGTTGTTCGTTGAGAAACATGTAACTGCGAAGAGCTGCTCCTCCTGAACATCAGCTTCTTCTACTAATTGTGCCTGCGAAGATTTGTTGTCTTTATTCATGAATTTGAAGATTTTTGATACATGCCCTTTTTGCTTACAATTACCACAAACTGCATCAAGCCTCCTCCAGCAATATTTCTCCAGATGTGTGGATTTTTTACAGTGTTTGCAAGGTGGAAGAGGATTATGTTTTGGACCATTACTGCTGCTCCCTTCAGACTTTCCTTTGTGACCTTTTTGAATTGCATATTCTCCTTTTTGTGTTGTTTCTGCATTGCAAAGGCACCTTCAGTAACTCTATCTTATCTTAGAGTTCTTCTTTGTTCCTATGCTTGGAGAGCGCTCATCAATTCACCCAACGAAATCGTATTGATATCTTTGGACTTTTCTAGGGATGAGATTTTTGATTCAAATCTCTCAAGGAGAGTGACAAGAACTTTCTCTACAACCCTTTTCTCAGGAAAATCCTCTCCAAGAAGTCTGATATTATTGACAATTAAGGAAATTCGATCAGTATACTTGCCAATAGTTTCATCTTCTTGCATATTCAGAGCTTCAAATTCTCGTTTCAGGTTTAGGACTTGCATTTGCCTTGTCCTATCACTCCCCTGGTATTCTTCCTTCAACCTGTCCCACACCTATTTTGCCGTTTTGCATGCCATGATTCGGTAGAAAACCGAGTCTGCCATAGAATTTTGAAGGAGCGACTTGGCTTTAAACTTCTTTGCTCTCTCTTCACTGTTGTGTTTGATTTGAGCCACAGTAGGATCTCTTGGTAGTTGAGGAATTGGCCTATCTTCTGTTACAATTTCCCACAGATCATAGGCTTCTAAAAAAGTCTGCATTTTCACCGACCAAATATGATAGTCTTCACCTGTGAAAATGACAGGTGGATTCAAAGAAAGGCTGCTAGAAGCCATTAGTTTTGCCTTGTAAGATCTATTGTAGCTCTGATTACCACTGTTAAATCAAAAGCTAAAAGTGCAGAAAAAATACAGGAGCTAAAAGATGTATTTGAGAGTAAAAAACCAGCATACATATTTCATTAACTTGCAATCTTTAAATACAAGAGAAACAAAACGAACTTTCCTAAGTAATAGCAGCTGAAACAAACTCTAATCTGATTTTTAGCAATTTAAAAGAAAGAGATATTGATTTGCTGGAACATAATATCTGTTAGCATGAAAATAGGAGCTGAAAATGTCAAGAGCTCAACAACTTCAACTCATTACACCAGTGTCAAATGAGAACCAAAATAAGAATGTAAAATATAAAGGCAATATTTTCTACAACCAGCAGTCTAAGTTAAGACCCGGACAAAATCAGTAATAGCCATTGACAGCAATATAGTGTGACATAAGGGAAAGGAACCATTAACATTCATTCCTAACCAGCTATTGCATCTTCATACATAGGAACTGAACGTCATAATTGAAACAATATGCAACTGCAATGTCAACGTTTATGTCAGAATTGACATTTGAGAAGATGAGGTAAAAGAGGTTTCAGTGATTGTTATATTAGTGTTTCATTTCAAAATAATCTACATTTGAAAGAAGCAACCACTTAAGAAATTGTTACGGAATACGTATTCTTCATAAGTTGTATGAGAAAAATAATGGAGAAGGCTTAGAAAATATCCCACATTGGAAACAAAAGCAGCTTGCATTGCTGAGTGAAGTATAAAAAAGAGAATATGAACAGTTACTAGGCATACCTTTCTCGGTCTTTTTGCTAAGATCAAGCGTAGTATTTGTTCTTATCAGTTTAATATTTGATATGTGAGTCATTGCTCTACATAATATTAATTTAATTTTTTAAGGAAGAGGGGCCAGCTTGGGCCTGGCTCACCCCTCCAATTTTAGCAGGTGCTTTGTAGCGTCTTCAAGAGTTTGAGGTTATTAAGCAACATAGTTGAAGTTTGGTTATAAAAAGAATCAAGTAAAAATAAAAAGAGCATCAGATACATTTGAAGTAAGAAATACCCCAAGTCTGTATTCATTTTAACTTTGTCAACCCTTGAAAGATTTAATGAACTATGGCAAATTTACATAATTACATGAATTTGCACTAACAAACCAGTATTGCCTTTTTCCTGGCCTTTATTTATATTTGATACAGAATATGCTATACTTCTGATTTCAGTTATTAGTTGCAAATTCATGACAATTATAAACTGCTGTACATTGGATTTAAGACCAAAAAAATGCATAGAAACAAAAAAAGTACATATAAGGCATATGGTTTAACAATATATGCCAACACTACACCATAGATTGGTTATGCCAACTAAAAATCAAAGCTTTCGCACGAAAGTGTTGGCAATTGTAATGATCAATTTTGCCTATTCCGACACTTGTTCGTAATGTTGATAAAAGCCCACCAATACTGACATATTTAGCCCGTATACAAAACTGTCGGCAAAAAGGAAAGAAAATTCTAGGCGGGAAATTGAGCTCCTTAAGTTTAGGGGAAAAATTTTGATAATAAAAAAAATAAAAAATAAAAAAACTAAAAGTAAAGTTTAACTAAAACTAAAACTCATTTCGTTCCCTCTCTCCCTTTTCTTCTCCCTCTCGTTTTCCCTCTCTCAAAAAACCACAGAAATCTGCGATTTCACTTGCTGGATTTCACCTCAATCCCTCAATTTCACTTGCTCAAGCCCTCAATTTCACTTCTAATATGCGATTTCACCTCTAATTTGAAACCAATTTCACATGCAATTTCGCCATTTCAAACCAATCTACCAATAGTTGATTCAGAAGTTCATCTCTCTTCACATGCAATAGTTGATTTTCATCTCCCAAATGATTTCCTGCATTTTTCATGTAAGATTCAGAAAAATCCGCTCAATTATTGTATGTTAGGGTTTTGCATGCGAATTTAAGGGGTTTTGCAAATATGGCGATGATTTTGTATGTTAGGGTTTTGCATGTGAATTTCAATTCGTTCGTTTTCTTCAATGGAAAGGAATTTGGGATTATTGTTTGTTGATTCCACTCTTGTGCTTGGTTTTTAGCATAATCAAGAATACCGGATTGAGTATTTTTTATCCTTCTGGCTTCCGTGTTAACTGATGGTGATTGAAATTATTGATTATATTCTTTATTGAGTATTATTGATGTATTTTTTGTTCTCTGTACATCCTGTTATCAAGTGTTGTTGAGTAAATGCTCAGCTAACTCCGTTTTATATATCGAGCTAAATATAGTTAAGATCATGTTCTGGAGATAAAGAAACTAGCTCAATTGACTACTCTTAGCTATCAATGTTATTGTTGAATAATTAGGTATGATAGATTTTGAATTTGCATTCAGCAATTTAGAATTTTCACTTATCCCTTATTTTACTTTAACTAACGAGAATCTTCTCATTCTTGCAAACATTTTTCAATCACAAACTCTTCCAAATTCTCTCCAGACCTTCATTTTATTTTACCTTATAAAATATGATTACATTCCTTCTGTTTCTAATGTGATAAATATTTTATTGCTTAGTGTAGAATAGTAAGTGTTTTACTTTATACGTTACTACTTAAGTTGTATGAACTCTGTCTTGAATTATATGTTTATGGTGTTGATGAAAATTGTTGCTTGTTATTATATTTGTCATAAGCGATGAAACTATGAGCCCTATTTTTTCTTGTTAGAAATACTTAGAGATAAATTAGATGGCTTATTTTTTTAAATGTAGTAATTGGTGTTGAAGATAAGATGTGGCTAAATCTTCCTAAATATAGTGAGGGTTACATGAACGAAGTCAATACTTTTCTTAACAATGCATTTACGTACAAATACTCCGTTGGAGACGAATTGAGGTGCCCGAGCAACAGATGTCAAAATTCTCAATGGCATTTTCGTAATGTCATTTACGATCACCTCATTTGCAATGGTGCATCTCCTAATCATTCGCCATTGATTTATGATGTTTCTTGCCCAGATTTACACCATAATCTTAATGATATGGATTGCGAAAGTAATATGCCGCTTAGAGATGATCCTGATGTAATGCTGAATGCAACTTATCGGGATGTGGTCAATTTGGAAGAAACAAATCAAGGACAACGCAAAGGGTTGAATGTGGATGCATGCAAGTTTTATCGACTCATGGATGATGGAAAATAACCCTTGTATCCTGGCTGCAAGGACTTTTCTCGTTTAAGGTTCATAGTTGAGGTTAACCTTCTCAAGTGTAGTCATGGAGTCTGTGAATCTTTTTTCAGTGCTATGCTAGCTGTATTAAGGGCTGCTTTCCCCCATACTAGTATACCAAAATCTTTTAATGATGCGAAGAATATGATTAAAGATTTAGGACTTGACTACCAAAAAATACATGCTTGTCCCAGTGACTGCATGTTATATTGAGGTGTGAATCGAAACAAAGAGGTATGCAAAAGTTGTGGTTTATCTCGATGGCAAGGGATGGAAATAAGGTGATGCGCTATTTCCCACTAAAATAAAGGTTGCAAAGATTGTTTCTATCAAAAGAGTATTCTGAACTTATGAGATGGCATGCACTACAACAAAAAAATGATGGAAAGCTAAGACATCCAGCAGATGGCGAGGCATTGAAGAGGATGGATAGCAAGCATCCTAATTTTTATCTGAAATACGAAATGTTAGGTTGGGTTTAGCATCTGATGGATTAAATCCTTATCGTATAATGAGTATAAGTCATAATACATGGCCTATTATTTTGGTTAATTACAATCTGCCCCTTAGTTATCAATGAAAGCAGAAAATTTGATTCTTTTGACACTAATCCAAGGTCCAAATTCTCCTGGAAACAACATTGATGTGTATATGCAACACACAAATATAGGGTTGACAAAAGACGATTTGATGGGAAGTTTGAAACTGGAGAGAGTGCTCAAATTCTTACTGGCAGTGATATCGAAATATTGTTGGCCAATTATATGAATGTGTTTGGGAAGCAAAACCAAAAGTAAAATGATAACAGTGATTCCCTGTGGAAGAAGAGGTTTATTTTCTTTGAATTACCGTATTGGAGTCATACTTTACTTACACATAACTTGGATTGGATGCACATAGAGAAGAACATTTTTAATAATATAGTTGGAACACTGTTAGATATTAGTGCTAAGATAAAGGACCACTATAAGGCTTGTCAAGATTTGCAAGATTTGGGTATTCGTATAATGTTGCACCCTATTCTCTCTAATGATGGAAAGCACTATAAATATAGGGTTGCTAGATTTACCATGACAAATGAAGAGAAGGACATGTTTTGTTTAGTATTGAAGAGCGTAAAATTGGCATATGGATGTGCTTCCAACATTAGTAGGTGTGTAAACATGAAGGAGAGGAAACTTTTTAGATATAAAAGTCATGATGCACATTTTATACCTGCTGGAGTTTGCTGTTATAAAATCTTTAAAACCTAAAATTGCAATACCTTTAATTAGGGAAATACTTTGTAGAAATAGGAGAACTGAAGAAGCTGCAATGTGAAATTGTAGAAATACTTTGTGACTTTTAGAGCACCTATCCACCTTCATTCTTTGGCATAATGGTTGACTTACCAGTTCATTTATGTAGGGAGGTTGAACTTGGTCCAGTGTATAATCGATGGATGTACACGATTGGGAATTATTTAGGGAAATTGAAATCCTATGTTTGTAATAGGAGTAGACCTGAAGGGTCCATTGTGGAGGGCTATTTGGCCAAAGAATGGTTAACTTTTTGTACGAGATTTTTGAGTGGTCATGAAACAATAAGCGAGAAGTCATCTATTTTTTAGAGATCAAATTCTTCAACTCTAGGTTATCCAATAGGGTCGAAAAGAAACAGAGATGGTAAAGTAATCAAATTGGCTGAGGATTCATGGGTCAAAGATCATCGGTACATCTTATTCAGTTGTGGCAATGAAGAAATAGAGTCATTACTTGAGTAAGTTTCGTACTCCTATTTTCTATTTAAGTTAGATAATGTTGCCAATTTAGTATGATTAAATCCATGCTTTCATAACGAGTGTAGGGAACATCGATCTTTGGTTGAGAATCAAGTAAAATCTAGAAAATACAAAAGAGAAAGAAATCATACAAAAGAGTTCCACAAATGGTTAAAGATAGATGTGGAAAAGAAAGAAAACATTTCACGGCAACTTTCAGCATTATCAAAAGGTCCTTGTCATGTGATGAAGCGGTTCAGTGGGTATGCAATCAATGGATACAGATTTTATACCAAATATAGAGATGCAAAGTGTACCACACAAAATAGTGGTGTTTCTTTAACAGCCTTAACAACTAGTTTTGCAAGTTCTAAGGACAAAAATCTGATAGTTGGTAATGTTGGCTATTATAGATCTATTGATGAAATCATCCAAGTAGATTATTAGGGAGTATATGATTGTGTTTTATTTAGGTGTTGTTGGTATCAACTAGAAAAGTCTAGATATGGATTGAATCGGGTAAATTTTAATAGATTATGCCATAAAAATGACCCATTTATTATGGCGTCTCAAGTTCGACAAGTGTTTTATGTTAAAGATCCTGTTGAAAAGGGTTTTCACAATATCATGATGACTGAATATGATGAAGAGAACCACCCAATTTTAGCAGACAACATGGCTGATATTGAAATAGATCATGGAGTTGGTGATGCTAGTTTATGTAGAGATGATATTCCAATAAAGAAAGTACTAGTTTTGCCAAGTGTTGAGCAAGAATTAGACAATTGTAATATTCAAACTTAAAACTCTTTTTTGTGGATATATGTATGCTTGTAATTGTATGTCTGTATAGTTAGGTAATATTGTTATGGTTGAAACTGCTTCTTTCGTATTGCCACTTCATATTGTTATCTGTGTTTGCATTATTATCTAATATTGTGTTTTTTATCACTACAGGACATAAGAAACAGCCATGAAGATCGAGTTTCACTATGATGGGAAGTTCTTGTTGAATAACTTTTCGGGTGGCAAGCGTATACAAATAGACGAGGGCGAGGACCTTGACGAATTCGGGTTTAGAGCTATCACCGAATACATTAAATAGAGACTTGGCCTAGACCAAATTGAAGGAGTTTATGTGGTGGGAAATAGTGGTTCTTGGGAGCTTTTACAAAATGATGCTGATATTTTTGCATATATTGAACGATGTGGCGATGCGAACTAGCTGCCATTTTACATTGACTCCATAATTGATAAGTCCATTGAACCGGTACCTTCAAAGGAACCATATGTCGAAATTAGGCCAAGACCAAATTTCATTAAGAGTAATGTTCTTACTTCTTGCTACTTTTAATTATCTGATGCTAGTAATTATGGTTACTATGTAGAGTCTTCAATTATATAGATAACATGTGTGGATTTACCAAGATAACATGAAAGTTTAACTTAAATCTGATCATCACAAGGAAACTGTTTAGAACTTGATCTTTCATGCTTGAAATCATATTTTGAAGCTTTTATTATAAAAAAATTTAAACTAGAACTAATTAGATGTGATAATGTAGGAAGAACAACAATGTTGGCTTGTGACTAAGTTCTCTTAGAGAGTAAAATTTTGTTGATTCATGAGTCTAAGAGTTACTGCACAACAAACAAAAATAGGACACAGAAAAAACAAGAAATAATAAAATATTACAAATTTATGAGCTGTATGTTAAATTATATACGAGGCCATTTATTTCCAATAGATGTTTGCTCTTTTTCTTGGCATTATTATGCTATTGGTCATTTTTATGCAAGAGATCATTTTGTGTTAATGAAATCTTTCCTATCTACTTATGCACTTCACTAGATATTCATATTATACAAGATCTAATTGAAATCCGGTTTAACAAGATAAATTGCCTTTATGGAAATGATTCTGTTCAAGGTATATTATAAAGCTAAAATTGGGATAAAATTGAAATGAATAGAATATAAAACATCTGCAATTTACCAATTCTTAGAAGGATGAAACAAATGTTTTATTAGTATTTTTTGAACTACATATAGCTGACTATAAAATGTTTTATTAGTATATTATAACTGTTCTATGAGCTGACTCAAATTCTTGTACTTGTAGCAAAGTGCAAGTTTGTCACTATAAAAAACTTGAAAGTGCAAGGACAGAAAAAGAGCAAGATAAACGTGGCAACTTCTAATGCTAAGAGGAAGTTGGCACTAGGGAAGACTCTACCTAAAAAAGTGTTGGATGTCACAAATCCTTATGAACTTGAAAGAGAGAAGACCATCATGTCTAATAATGAAGTCCTTGCGAGTTTAAAGTTGAAGCAATTGTCTGTCGGTTTGGCTGTTCTATAAGGCAATAATATGAAAGATAAACCTCAAGAAATTGAGGGCGGTGAAGAGTATTGTCCTGTAAATGACAGCGGAGCTGATAGTGAAGGAGATGCGCGTGATGTTGTCTCTAAGGTTCATAACACATTATATTTTATTAGGCTGATAGGCTAATTTTTTTAGTACATGTTATAATGGTGGCTTTGCTTACTTTTTATAATTCAAGGTTTGTCAAGGAATCAAAATAGTTGATTTGAAGCAATTAGTAACAAGACGCATGACTCATTCATAATCAGTTATGGTTGTAAAAGAGGGGGATATAGAATTGGTACTTTCTTTGTCCATGTACATTGTTAGGGTAGTTTTTTTACTTGACTAATAGCAGTAGCTTCTTCTGCAAATGAATAATGGCAAATCAGCCACTCCTAAACCAGCTCCGAAAAAGCGCTTTAATGGAAAACATGAAGGAGCCGGGTCTAAGGTTAAAGTGATTGCCACTACTATTGTTGAGAAGGAATTGACACGATGCATAACTAACAAATGGGTTTTCTATGAAATTAATTGTTTTAGTTGTTTTGACCAATTTTATAGTCATAGATTCACATTGCTGAAATATTAAATTTCTTTACACAATACCGTTATTATTCACTAATTGTTCTTCAGTTCTTTAATTATTTGCAAGTTAATTGGTGTACCTACAATCTTTTCATTAACTCCTTATAAATGTCGACGACAAAAGAATGTTGTTGTGGAGAAGGGAGCAGAATTTGAGGCAAATGTTGTTGCGGAGAATGAAGCAGGAGCTGAGTTAAATGCTATTGTGGAGAAGGAAGCAGAAGTTGAGGCAGATGCTATTGTGCAGAAGGAAATTCTGATGAATTTTGATACAGAGAGGGAAGTAAGTGCCTGCAAATCAAAAAAGGTAAGTAGCATCAGAAGCTGAATATGAGTCATATTTATAACAATAATGATGCAAATCTTAAGGCACTTATATGATGATTACTTCTTTTTATATAATTATTGATAGTATGATAGAAGCATAATCTAAAACTGTAATAGTATGATAATCTGGCTTTTTTTTGCTTGTTTAAAGCTATGGATTCACACTTAATATTGGTTTGTTTATCTTTGGTGATTGAATGCTATGCTTACTTAGTTGTCATAAAGGAATTATTTTAGATTAGTGTAGTGCATTTAAAATGGCACTAGTGACTTTAAAATTGGTTGTAGTGTTAAACCAAATCTGAAATTTGACTGCAATGGATTATTATTTTACACAGCTTAAGACACAAATTAATAAAGGCATGGGTTCTATGGCCAAATTCCTTGCTGTGAGAGAACGCCAAAAAGCGCAGGAGCTAGCAGAAGCGGTGATAACTTCGAAGTTGCCGAACATTAATGATGCAACTGATGTCGTTCCTAGAGGTGGTAAGTTGCATTTTAGTACTCTGTTTTTACATTTTAACACATTGGCTCCTAATTCTAGACATTTGCATATGTTTCAATTATTTCATGTGCGTCCTTAATAAATGAGCCTATGGAAAAGGAAGTTAAGAAGAAAAGAGTTAGAGGGAAAACAAAGATGTTATTGGTCCACGCAAGGATGCTAGAGCAAAGAAAGGTGGTCACTTTGAATGAATTAAGTCAACCAGTTTCAAATAATGATAATGATGTGTCAGAGCTCAGCATGTTTTTGTGGACTTTAGCCAGACTATGTGTGCCCCTAGTTTTCGTCAGTTGGCATAAAGTCCCTAGCAAGGAAACCCTATGGGAGTTTACCAAGGTTAGCATTATAATTAAGATTATGTGATGAAGTGTTATTTCTTGCTCATATGAATTGCATACTATGTTCGCTTCTAGGAAAAATATATTAACACCGAAGAAGGGAAAGCATAGGCGATGAAGACGTTGCACGATTCGTGGAAAGGCCGCAAAGTTCGTATAAAGTTAATGCATTACAAGGCCTATAAAACTGATGAAGGGAGGATACAAAATAGACCAAGTGATGTCCCTCTTAAATAGTTTAAGGTTTTGGTGAAGTATTGGAGTGATCGAAAAGTTCAGGTATATCGCGAATGCCTTTTATTCAATTTTCACATATATTTGTACACACGTTGATTTGATTTTCATCCTAATTTAAAGGAATTAGCTGAGAGAAATACTGCGGCTCGGCAGAAAGTAGCTGATACTCATACAGATGGGCCAAGGCTTTTTTCACAAATAAGTCATAAATTGGTACGGATGCCCATCTCCAATTTTTCTCTAAGCTCATTTCTTGTAATCATGATTGTATTATTTAAGTGGCTGCCTTTACTAATCTGTACTGATTTTTTTTTTTTTTTTGAAAGAAATGATCAAAGCCCAATGGGGAAGCACCAACAAAAGCAGAAATGTTTGTCGCTACTCGTACACGGAAAAAGCGATGTGATTACAAGAAGTGATGAAATATCAAATTATTATAAATTGCCAACTTTAAATCTTGCTATATGTTGAATTTTCTTGTTGAACTGATATTGAGTTACTCCTCGCTGGCTTCTATTTATAACACTGTTTATTTGTTATAGTGGCTTGCTTATGATAGCATGTAGCTTTTGTTTCCTTTATTGAATTATAAAATTTAAACAATAAAAAGTCATTAGGACAGTGATAGGATAGGATTTGATAATTTCTTTTAGCTTTCTTATGCTTGAAATGCAATGATCTTATGTATACATTAAAATTTCGTACATATTAGATAGCGTGCTATACTTGAAAGTGGTGTTTGTACTACACACTTGATTTCAATTACAGAATACTTGAGTGGTACATTTGTTAGATGGAATAAAACAAAAACAGGGTTCTATGTTAGTGTTTGGTTTATGTTATTTATTTTCTTAATTGGGTAGTGGTTATAGGAACACTATTGGCCTTTGGTTTGTCATATGAAGCCATAGTTGTCAAAAGCGCTTGTTGTTCCACTTGAAGTGCAAAAGAGCAGCAAAGCGCACCTTGAGTCCACAGAACCGCAGTGGGTGCGCTAAGTGCACAAAGCGAGCGCTTTTTGACAGTCAATATTTGTTAACAGATATATGCAACATAATATTGACATAGTTTTGCAGTTTTAGTTTTTTTTACATAACCAATTTTAGTTTTAAGGGTTAATACATAATATTGACTGTTTGTTTGGGTTAATATTGCTATATGTTATTACTTTCATAAATAGATATGTAATAAATGTTTCTTCTTTCATAGGGTAAAATTCAAGAAATGTGTGCATCTGGTGCACATAGTGAGAGTGTGCATCAAATTCTAAACAGTGATCAGCATGGAACGGATTGGCTCCTTGGTAGTCATACAGTACTAAAAAAAGCAAAGGGAAAAGTCGTGGCTAGCACTTCTTGGTTGGATGAGATGAAATAGCAATTAAGGATCTAAATGGAGGAAGAGATGGATGCGAAAATGAACCAAAAGTTCACGCGGCTTGTTGAGAAGTTGTAACAAAAAAATTTCGGTTTAAACCTCGATTTTGATGACTTAGGTGAGTGCTCAAGTGAGAATCATAATGCCTCCTCCAAAGAAACACAAGATTAACACTTAACCAATGTTATTACACTACTTTTTAGATTTAACTAGTACTTTGAACTAGTACTTTTTGAATGTTATATTAGTACTTTATGGATGTTACTAGTACTTTGAACTAGTACTTTTTGAATGTTATATTAGTACTTTATGAATGTTATATTAGTACCTTTTAGATTGAACATGATTGCAATCATATGACGATATGATAATATAGACGAATGTAGAACAAAAAAATGTTGGCTAATCTACAAAAATGAGTAGCTGTTAACATTAACTGTAAAATTAAAAAGAGTTATCTAATGTGTTAAAAGTGTTGGTAAAACAAGAAAATGTGAGTTCCGAAAATGTAGCCGTTTACATGGTAAAATGTTGCCATAAAGGAGAAATGTATAAATGTAAAGAGTAGGCATTTCTAATTATAGTGTCGACAAATCACATGGTAGTGTTATTTCCATATACATTTACCGACACTTTAAAAGTGTAGTCAAAAGACAGTAAAATGTTACTAAAGGATCCTATACCAACACTTTTTACTATATGGCCATAAATGACCAAAAGTGTTGGTATAAGGGCCTATGCTCACGCTGCAAGATGTAACACCTGTATTTTGACAAAAGTTTAGTCAGTTCCTCTATGATAACACATTTTTGACATTAGGCCTCACTTATCGATGTTGGCAAAACCAATCTATGGTGTAGGGTTTACTCAAGTGATACTACACTATCCAAATAACTAAATGTACAACAGATTTAAGACAAAAAAAATGCATAGTAACAAAAAAAGTACATATAAGGCATATTGTTTAACAATATATGCCAATCAGGCACAACTTTAACCGGAATCCCTTTATCTGTGTAAAAAAACTGGCTTAGTACTAAACCAATTTTTAGAGAAACCTACAACTGACGAGACGTCAGCTACAGGGCTTGTCTGAAAACGGACTTAGTAAGCCCGTTTTCAGATGGCGCGATAGTCGATTCTGGCTTACTAAACCAATTTTCAAACAAACCTGCAACTGACGAGAAGTCAGCTATAGGGCTTATCTATAAACGGGCTTACCCATTTTCAGACGGCGCGGAAGTCGAGGCAGCCTCGACTGCCGCATGTTGGGACACCCAAAAAATTGCAATCTAAGCAACTCATCCCTTCAGCTAGCAAAAGGGGAAAAGGAAAAGGAATTAAATAATAAATAATTAATAAAAACAAAAGAAATCTCCACTCTCTACTTCTCACATATACGGTAGAGAATCTTATTTCTTAAATCCAAAAAAAACAAGAACTTAAGAAACCCATTAAATTAATTCCCAAAAATCTTTCATCAAGAACTAATGCGAGAAGAGAGCATCATTAATAACTAGAGTAAGGAATAAAATTTATATGGAAAAAAAGGGGGGGGGGGGGGGGGGGGCTTACATGTGAAGAGGTTGTAATAGTGTCAGTAGAGTTAAGTTGTGTTCTGAATCTTGGAAGCCATTTGAAGCAGCAACACGGGGCAGTCGAGGCAGCCGCGACTGCCGTGTCGTCCGAAAACGGGCTTACTAAGCCCATTTTTAGATAGTCCCTGTAGCTGATGTCCCAGCTGTAGGTTTGTCTGAAAACTAGCTTAGTAAGCCCGGTTTTGTTAAAAAATGAGCTTACTATACCGATTTTCTGACGATAACAAAATTCAAGTATTAATTAAATAGAAAACGGCGATGACCTAATTTTCCTTATCGCGGATCATCATCATGATTGCCAAATACCATGCTTCTATCCTTTTCCCAAAAATCTCACCATTGTAGAATTCCACTAGTAGGGTTGCGTAATCATCTTCAATTGATGGCAGTGGCGATGATTTTGCCACAGACTCAGCAGCTAGAAAAAATCAATTCAAGAAGCCGTCTTACGCCGACTCTGCTAACGCCGGAATTGCGAGTTCAGTCCCCGATTGTTCCTGCTGCCGAGGTGATTGATAAGGGGGGAGTTAAAACCATGAGAATATCTCGGGATATATACAATCATTGGGTAAACTTCTGCACTTTTTCTCTCTTTGGAAGGCTTATTCTTAACGAGGGTGATTCTCCTAAAACCCTAGAAAAACTAAAAAGTCAATTATCCTTAATCTGGGGTATTAAATCGCAATGGAAGTTGATTCTAGTTGGTCGTGGCTATTATCATATCATGTTGGGATCTATGGATATTAAGAATATGGTTTGGAGCATAGGAAGCATTAACCTAAAACTTGGGGTTTTTCGGCTTCAACCATTAGTGTCCGATTTCAATCCGTACACTCAGAATTTCACAAATGCACAGGTTTGGGTTCGGTTGATGGCCTTACCATAGGAATACTGTGATCCAAGGACCTTGTCTGAAATTATTAGTAGCTTTGGAGTTCTACTGCGAGTTGATAAAAACACTCTCGAGCGAACCTATGGGCACTTCGATAGGGTTATGGTGGACGTTGATATGTCTACAAATTTGCCTAATACTATAAGTACTGCTAGAGAAGGTCATGAGTTTTGGATTGAAGTTTTATTTGAGAACCCATCGGATTTCTGTAAACTATGCAGCTCGGTAGACCATAAAGATTATGATTGTAGATTGTACAAGGAATCGCAGCCTAAGGTGGCTCGCAAGACGACGCAACCTAATCTAGAGCTTTTCCAACGTATTAAGCAGCGTCAGCATGACCTCGAGGAGAGAAATAGGAGGGTTGTCCTGACTAGTCATGTTTTTCGTAACTTGGAAGATAGCCTCAAGAAGAAACAGATAGTTGTTACACGGGTAGTGAGTCAGGAATCATCGGATGAATCAGTGGATGAGGAATTCGATGAGGAGCAAACCATTGGGGATCAGAATAAGGCCATTGTTCAGGTAGAGGATGAAGTGCATACCCCTATCACCCTTTTTGACATCACAAATCCCGAGGGTATCAATCTAGAGGTGCAACTATATCATGATAAAGTTGTCACGCAATGACCGGCGAATCAAATTGGGAGCAGCCCTCTGAGCAGGATGAGCCTGTGGAACAAGATAATACTTGGGAAACAGTCAAGAGGAAAAAGAAAGCTAGTTGGCGAAGTTTATCGCCGAATGCGAGAATGAAGGCTTTTACAAATATTATTGCTAGTGCTTCCAAAAGCACGGGATCTTAGCCCTAATGGAAACTAGTCTACATGCAACACGACTACGGTTTACCGCTGCCTCTAATTGGAAGCCATTTTTGATTCAGATGAAGAAAAGCTTAATGATTGCTACTAGGGAGCAAGCTTAACGTGACCGTAGGAAATCGGGCTGATTGTCTCCTTCATAAGGAGTTTCTTTATTTTTATTTCTTTGTTTTCTATCTTTTATTTTAAGTTATTTTTTTGTTGTTTTTTATTTTTTCCTTTATTAATAAATGGGAGACCGGTTTCCGGTTCTCAACTCTTAATTAAAAAAACCAGTTTTCTGACACAGATAAAGGGAGGCATATATTGTTAAACCATATGCCGAGTACTTTTTTTGTCATTTCTTTTGGTCTTAAATCCGATGTACAGCAGTTTATAGTTGTCATTGGATATATCAAATATAAAATAAAGGCAATACTGTCATGTGATTACGTAAATTTGCCATAGTTCATTAAATCTTTCAAGGGTTGACAAACTTAAACTGAATACAGACTCTAAGGATAGACAAAATTCAACTATGTTGCATAATAACCTTTGACTCTAAATTCGAAGATGCTACAAAGCATTTACTAAAATTGGAGGGATGCGCCAGACCCAAGTTGTAGTGCAACGCTTGGGCTACACTGAAATGACCTCTCCCCCTTAAAAACTCATATAATATCGTGTGAACCTATAGCCAACATATCAAACAGTATACTAACAAGAACAAATTCTACACTTGATGTTATCCAAAAGGCCAACAAACCTATGCTTAATTTTGTTCATATTCTGTTATTTATCCTGCAACTCAAAACTGCAAGCAGTTTTCACTTCCAATGTGGGATACTTCCTAAGGCTTCTCCAATATTTTCTGTTTATGTTAAGCCACTCAAATGCAAGCAAGCATGTAATCGCAGTGCTTACAATCAATTCAAATGCTAAATAGTAAATACAACTACCTAAGCCATTCTTCAAGGGAGAGTTTAACAGCACAAACATATACTTGGTCTTCAACAAAACTGCAAAAATGCAGAGCGCAAAAGTGCTAAATTGACCAGTGTAATGGTCTTTGTCATCTAAATGGTTTGTATTCTAACATTCTCCGTTTTGTATTTTTTTCTGGTTTGTTTACTACTTCAAAGAGCTCTTAGCTCAATCACCCATATCAGTAATCAGTTCTTTCGTACCGAAATCTGGATATAATATAGTGAATATTATTACTCTATGGAGTTTACTTTTGTTCTTATTTTGGTACTGCTGTAATATGTAATATTTTTGTCAAGCTACACAAAAAAAACCCTCAGGTAACCAAGATACTCCTAGTTGATTGTGCTTATACGTACTATTTTAATCATAAAATAATAAGAAATAGAACTAACAGGATATATTACACTTAGTTGCTTAATTCATAGTTGAATTTCTGCAAGTGGTGGCTGGTGCATGAGAAAGTGCATGTCCAGTAAAAGTGTTATATGCATTTTCAGTGTTTGTGTATCTTGATACAATTATAGAGTTTCTTTTATTTTTCTACAATTTATAAAAATGAAGACAGTAAAACTTCAGACCTCAGTACAAGCCAACAGAAATCTGGATCGTCGTCAGGTTGTAGGAAAAAAGATTAAGACTAAAATTTGATACAGCTCCACTCTGAAACATATAAACTTCCTATAGCTAAGGTATCAATGTAACAGTGTAACTTTCTGAGCTTACTGCATGGCTCCATATGAATTACTTTAAGTTGATTCTCACACACACGCTCATATAAACACAACGTGTGGCATATATGGGTATTGCATGATTAACGCATTAGACATTAAACCATCATCTATATTCGATAACATAAATTTGAGAAATTGAATTGAGTAGTATCAGTTTAATATCAAGTGTAGACAGTACTACTCATCCCTCTTATCTTCTTCAGTTGCTTGCTCCATTGTTGGGCTGTCATCAATTGGCAAACTGGTTTTCCATCTTGTTTTTTTTAGTCTTCTTTTAACTCATAAACCACAAGAAATTGAACTGCATAAAGCAACATAATTGAATACACAACAGTACAGTTGTAGTTTGTAAATGACAATGTGTTTTTATACTGTTAAGATGGTTTGAGCTTTTAGTTACACTTGAGCAGTCAATTATTAGATCCAGAACACGAACAGTCAATGGAAAATAATAGCGTAGAAAACTATTAGAAAGCATAAAAGTTAAGTTCAAATTTATCCAAAAAGAAAATGAAAAAAGCTCAAACCTGGAAGGGTAGAGTTTCACTCAAAGTGAAACCGTTTAAAAGAGGCAAGCACACAGTATTCTTTAGTAAAAGGAGAAGATTTGCAAGCTAGCTTTGTGCTTACCTCATGGCTGCATAATTGACACATTTTCAGGTTTTCAAATTCATATTCAAGTTGATTTCTAACTCTAAAGCAATGTGGGATATATATTGCATCATTCTCTTGGCTTAAAGTAGAATTAAATGTTTAAAAATAGCATGCGCAGTCTTCTGCTCCCTTTCTTATTCAATAAAATAATCTGCTAGAGTGCAGTCAAATATATCCATTATTTTAGTTCACAAATTTTGAAATGAATTACAAATATGTTAGTGTTTCATAGTAAATTAAGCCGTGAATCTTCTGTTTATTATACTTGATGCTCATTATACTAGTAAACACAATTTATCAAAGCCAAGTATAAGCATCAGCAGTAAGCAACTAGAATAATATGAGCCAACTAATGTTCAAGAATAGTTTAACATCTTCAAGTTTACCTCTCTACAGCCAGATATACATATAGCCAGATGTTCCAATAATCTTTCGCTAGGTAGCATCGGCACGGAAACGGAAACGGCACTGAAACCGACACCGGGAAACGCCATTTCTAAAAAAAATTAGGCTAATTTAGGTTAGGAAACTGGGGGAAACGTGTCAAGTGTTGGTTTCCGACACCGATACGAAACGTGGAAACGCAAGTGTCTAGGAGTTTCCGAGCTTTCTAGATCTTTCGTATTCTCACTAACACAATGTGATTAGTTTGTTTTTATTTATCTACTTCTCAGTATCACATATCCATCTCTTCAAACATACAGCTGAATAATTGAAATTGCCTTATATACATATCAAAGTCAACAAACAATAGCCTAATTAATGATCAATAGAAGAGATCCATATCTACACAAAAAAACCAGATCTGAAGCTAAGTTGATGTTAAAAAGAAATGCATCTACATATGTTCCTCTGCAATAACTAAACCAAGCCTTGAAGACATAGGCATTGACTCATGAATAACACTTGTTTCTGATTAGGCTAAATAACATCATTTTACAACATGACATATGACAAAGATTACTTTTTTGGAAAGGCAAAACAAAGCCAAAATTGCCTCATCAGGGACACCGAAATAATTAATATTACATACATTCTGTTATTACAGGTGAAGTAAGAACATGAAGCACGGGAAAATTAGGACATGGAATTGCACCATTATAAATGAAGGGAAACTCTTGATTGAAGAGATAATGACTTAATAAAGAGTTGTATCCTTTAATGAAAATAAAATTCATTCAAGCATCAAACTAAAATTCATCGCATATGTCGGTATTTCCATCATTCTTAAGCTCCACCAGCTACATTTTTGGAAACATATCTGTACTACATTTTTGGAAACATATAAATCTGCATGTCTAGCTGTCCAGCAAGCATGAGTCCGTGAAACAACTTCCGAAAAGCCAAAAGCTAAGGCAATATGTTCTTCAGTGTTAGTTCGATAAAGTTCTTAATAATTTGTTGAAGTGCACTTCTACAATAATACCATATCTAAAGCTTAGCAGAGGTTAACTAATTAACAAGGATTGAAACTGGCATTGCAAAGGCAACGCGCTAACGCAGGCCCCCAAAGCAACAAACAATGACATAGGCTCTCCTACTTGAGGTGACCTTGAGGAAGCACCCCTCCTAAGTGCAATGAAGGTCACTACACTAAGCCATGGGCCTTCATGAATGACCATTAACCCCGTCCAGGTAAGCATTTTTCTAAACAATATATACTTATTGTTTATACATGTGCTGACCATGCATGTTTATACAATTGGGCAGTGTGGGATGGGTACTCTTTCAATATATGAGCACTGGAGGAGGATTTCATTGTTTGCCCCCACATCATGTTCTCCTTTGTTCTTATTGAAGTATAGCTGTCAGATTGAATAGTTTATAGATTTGCTTGTTGTCATAAATATATAACAGATTATGCTATATGTAAAAATTAAGAAAGATAAAACAGATCAATAACTATGATGATAAATGTATTGTTAGCCTTGTGTAGGAGTCCATTATATAAGCCTGATATGCTTTATCGTAACATGACAACTGCAAATTTGCAAGTGGAGTTAGTACCTAGAAATTAAGACAGTATCTCCTACCATAACTAGTTGACTTTGGTTCAAGAATAAGAATCACTCTGTAATACGCTCGTATTTTTGAAATTTATGCAAACGCTGCAGCACTATCCAAGTAAATAAATGTCCAGCAGTTTATAAGTGTCATAATACGAACGAAGGCCAGGAAAAAGGCAATAATGGTTTGTTAAGACAAGTACATATGATTATGTGAACCTACCATAGTTTAAGCGTTTCTTTAGGTCGCACAAAAGGAATACAATTAATGGTAAGTGTTGTTTCATATGAATCATAATGGACCAATGCAAACAGTGCACTAAACATGATATAGTTCCAGCAATGTAAATAATCAAATGACTCTTCCTCTGTTGTTATGTTCATCAGGACTAACATATCCACTTTTTCTTCTTTCAATCCGAGCGCTTAAAACACAGATTGTAAACAATTTAACAGTTAACAAGACTTTTAGAAAAATATTTCTCTCCATACCAACTCGGAGGTACGATAATTCAGAATCACAGTCTTCAATGATTACTTGTATTCAACTAATATTTTTCCATCCCACAGATTTCAAATCAACTATTAAAGTTTTCATGATACGCCTATTGTGTTCATCAGGACTAACACATCTTTTATTCTTTTGTCCTCATTCTGAAAGCTAAGAAGTAAGAACATGTTGGGGAATTCCGGTAGAATGAAGCCTGGACAATTCTGAAGTCGTGACGAACACTTTCAGATTGAATCTTATTTGGCGGTTCTACCAAATAGATCAATCGGATAAAATCAGAATTGACAAGAACTTAGAATGAATTTCTTGTTGTGAAAAAGTGAACCAGTTTGCAACCAGATTCCTAAAAATGTTGCCAATGCCAGATATTTATAAACCTGATATGAACAGTTGCAACTCTTCAGAACATAAGTGCTGCGAAAAGACATGTCCATTCGAGCAGCTGCAACAGTTCATAATAGAAGTGTTGCGAAAGGTAGCTCCCGGACCCTCGTAAGCTAAGTATCGTAATAGAATTCGAACAAGCGTGCACTCTGCACTCTCCTAACTTGTTCGATGAAATATTACGACTGCATTGGTCAACTAGTTGATCCAATTACACTAAAATACCAACAATCCTCCCCCATTTTAGTGTAATCCATGATTAACTAAACAAAATCACAACAAATAACAAACTTATACATAAATGAAATATCATGACAATTGAATTTCATCTTAGTATATTACACATTCCAAATATTCGAATACCAAAGGTGTCACTATGGATTGAGCCTTGGCTATCCATCTTGAATACTCGAAGATAATATACACATAAGTCAACATTCTAACATGTTCTTACTTGGCACTATCTTTTACTAGCCTTGTGTCCCTATTCTTCATAAGCATATCAAAGCCAAGTCCAAGCTTCTTGAAGCGGCTAAATTTCATGCTTATCTAGGTAGCCTTTTTACTCTTGCACCTGCATATGCAATTTTTTAAAAAGGCTATTAAGAAGTTAAACTTCAACCTCCTTTACTTGCAGGTCTGAATACACATCTTGGGATGTTTTAATCAGTGTATTCCAATCTCTAGATGTTAAGCTTTCCTCATTGAATTCAGCACCTAACATCATATTATGTGGAAATTGGGTATCTTAACATGAGAAATTTTAGATGGACTTTAATTTCATCCCCATAGCCGACTTTTGCACAAGATCTTTCCTTAACCCTTTGGTTATATGATCGGCTAAATTATACTC
The DNA here is from genome assembly GCA_947683365.1 of Euphorbia pulcherrima. NCBI lineage: Eukaryota > Viridiplantae > Streptophyta > Magnoliopsida > Malpighiales > Euphorbiaceae > Euphorbia > Euphorbia pulcherrima. The sequence goes on from CANTUS010000016.1 coordinate 17,287,588, forward strand.
AGTTTTTACAAACTCAGATTCCATTGTCGAATCACTCACACAAGTTTGTTTCTTAGACACCCAAGAAGTAGCACCTCTCCCAAGAAGAAACACTCATCCACTTACGGAAGAACTATACTCCTCATAAGAAAAATAACTTGTATCTGACTAACCTTCCCAAACCGAAGGAAGCCATTAGAAGTACGCCATGTGGCATTATGTTGATCGGTCAACTTTGACTTTTGACTAATACGTGTCAGTCAACCATTGACTTGTCAACCCCAAAAGTTAAACCAATGCCACATTAGATAACGGTTAAATTTGGATAAGGACAAGTTTTTAGCAACGCTTAATTTCACTAAAGTGTTGCCAAAACTGCTTCACTTACATTCTTTCTTGCAACACATAAAAAAATTCTGGCAACACTCTGAAAATCGTTACCATATCAACCAGTAGCCTTGTTTCTGGCAACACTTCTAAAAGCATCGCAATAGATCACAAAAGCGTTGCTAAAACTGCTACATGAAGCATCACCACAGATCATGAACCGTTTCAAACGGTTGTCATAAAAACTAACCGCCCTAACTTTTCATTTTGTGACGGAATTTCTGACGGACACAAAATCCCTCACAAACAACCTAACCGTCGCATTCAGAAACCGTCAAAATAAACCATCCATTGACTTTTCCTTTTGTGACGGAATATCTGACGGAATCAGAATCCCTCACAAACCGTTATAATGAACCATGAACTGCCGCGAAAAACAGTTGTCGCAAATGAACCATCGCAACTTTTCATTCTGCAACGAATTTTACAACGGATTCAGAATCCCTTGCAAACTGCAGAAAACCGAATTCAGATTTTAATCATTTCAAAATCGATTCCGGCCACCAGCAAAACCCCTCCTAAGCTTTATCGACGTCCCAAATCCAATGGCGTTGTTCTTTTCACGAAAAAATTAACCTAAACACGTCGTTTACACAAAACGACTTGAGAATCAAGATTTTTTCCAAGAAAAAGAACGTTTATACCGCCATGAACAACCAAAAATGAAAATGGCCATCAAACGTAATTCAACATAACATCAATAATTAAGGAATTTAAATGCCAAATTTAAAGCCTTGAACTTTTATTAAAACACAATAAAATCAACATTCATATTTTTCAAAATTTTCTAGATTTCTTAACCTGACTTCCCCTGCATTTTTCTCCATCAAAAAATCCTCAAATCAAAAAATTTTATTCTAAACATAATTAGCCACATGTCTTAGCTTTCCAAATAGACAAGAATCACAGAAATCTAAGTTGCATAACCAAAGTTATGATCAAAACACTAAACAGTGTATAAAGCTGAGATTTTCCGAAAATAGGTTTCACGACTCAACTTCAAACGAAAATTTCACATTGAAAACGAATGAAATTAAACAAGGTTTCTTCTGAACATATATTCCTTAGATTCTGTAGATATCAATAGAATCAAGAATCATTCAAATCAGAATTATATAATAAGAGAAAACATCAAAACAAAACAGGGGCATAATCTGGAAGTTTTCCGAAAAATCGAGGAATCGTAGTAAGAGACGCAAACAATCATCGCAAGAGTACGGATCGAATTCGTACCTTTTCGGTGAAAAACTTAGGCTTCAAGTGACAAAATAAGATTCAATCTTTGTTGGGGAATTCTGGTAGAATGAAGCCTGGATAATTCTGAAGTCGTGACGAACACTTTCAGATTGTATCTTATTTGGCGGTTCTACCAAATAGATCAATCGGATAAAATCAGAATTGACAAGAACTTAGAATGAATTTCTTGTTGTGGAAAAGTGAACCAGATTGCAACCAGATTCCTAAAAATGTTGCCAATGCCATATATTTAGAAGCCTGATATGAACAGTTGCAACTCTTCAGAACATAAGTGTTGCGAAAAGACATGTCCATTCGAGCAGCTGCAACAGTTCATAATAGAAGTGTTGTGAAAGGTAGCTCCCGGACCCTCGTAAGCTAAGTATCGTAATAGAATTCGAACAAGCGTGCACTCCGCACTCTCCTAACTTGTTCGATGAAATATTACGACTGCATTGGTCAACTAGTTGATCCAATTACACTAAAATACCAACAGAACACAGATTGCAAACAATTTAACAGTTAACAAGATTCATTTCAAAGAAATAGAAAAAATATCTCTTCAGAAAAATACTCTCTTCCAGTCTCCAAAATAAAAAAATGTGGGGACTGTTAGCTTTGAAAAATACAAGGATAGAAAGAGGAAGGCCAGGCATATAATACTCTGCTACTACTTCTGAAGTTTAACTACGAAATTGTTAGTGGAATGATTTAAAATTAGTTCAAATTTTATATTATTTAGCAAATAATTAGGGATTTTTGAATTAGTCATATTTTAGATGATTGAGTATCGGATATGGTCAATATTTTTTGATATTTTGTTATTTCTTAATCTTAAATAATCAGGCTTCTTTGTTTGATTTAATTAACTCGCTTCGGACTTAGAGTTCTTTGCTGAAGCTGCAACCCAGTCTAGCGCATTTCTCAAACCGAAAAGCAGTCCATTTCTTTTTGTATTACGTCGGGCGTCTAAGAACAATCTCAATAGGAATTTCCAGGAAGGACTTGTTACTAAATCAGAATATCAATACTGACTTAACTCCTGAGTTCAAAGTCTTCCATTTTATCCAACAGAAGAAACTTTAAGAACAAGAAATATAACAGAAGCACTGGGCTTGTACATCAGTATGCAGTAAAACATTAGAAATATGCATCCATGAACTACCTAGTTGTCACAAGAGCCCTAAAAAATCACTCTGCTACGACAATTTAAACAAGTACAACATATTGCCACCTAAAGCTCAATAGTTAAACTGAGATTGGAGAGGTGCGCCAACTGAGATCTGAGAGGTGCGCTGCGATAGTGCAACACATGAGGAGCCCAGTAGATCCCTCCCTCTTAAGAAATTAATTTAACATTGTGTAGACCCCATATCAATTATTAAACTGATATGAGCAAATACTACAGTTAATCTTAACCAAAAGGTCGAGAAAGATATTTTACACTGTTCATATTCTGCTATTTATACTGCAACTCAGAATCGCAAGCTCTTTTCACTTCCAATGTGGGATATTTCCCAAGGCTTCTCAAATACATCCTGTAAATAACAATAATAGACTGTATAAAGAGAAGGCATCTTCAACAATACCTCTTCACTGGTTGCTTGTTTCAACTGTTAACACATTTACAAAGATTTCCTTGATCAGCACCATCCCCACAGCAAATCCGGTAAAAATAATGTCAAAATGAAGAGTTATTAGCTCAGAGGATGTAGATGTACTATTCAATCGGCCAAAGTTCACCACGAATAAAATTAAAATGGGAACAAGTAAACGAAATGTACAAGTGCTTGATATCATATGCAACACCTTTACATCTATGTCAAATTGATTTATGAAAGCCCAATTCTAACCACGCTAGAGTAGATATTCAAATGCAGTCAATAAGACAGAAAACCACCACTGGAAAAAATTAACCAAGAAGATAAGAGATATTGCGATCCAACTCTTCCAAAATAGGCAGACTGCTGTAAATATTTTAAATTTGTTAAGCCACTCAAATGCAAACAAGCATATTAATTGCAGTGCTTACAATCAATTCAAATGCTAAATAGTAAATACAATACAACTAGCTAAGCATTCTATACAAGCATATTCCTGGTTCATTATGTGTATAATTTTAACCATGAAACAGTAAGAAATGGAACTAACAGGTTATATTATACTTAATTGCTTAATTGATAGTTGAATTTCTGCAAGTGATGGCTGGTGCATAAGAGTTTCCGCGTAAAAGTGTTATATGCAATTTCCGTGTTTATGAATCTTGATACAGTTATAGAGTTTCTTCTATTCTTCTGCATTTGATAATAATGAAGAAACTAAGACTTCAGACTTCAGTATTAAAATTTGATAGAGCTCCACTCTCAAACATTTTAACTTCCTCAAATAATAATGTAACAGTGTAACTTTCTGATATGAATTACTTAAAAAGTTTTTTCTCACACACACACACACATATATAAACACAATGTGTGATATAAGTGTATTGCAAATGCATTAGACATTAAACCATCCACTATAGTCATTAACATTATTAATTTGTAAAATGAATAGAGTTGAATAGACCTTTTTGTCAATGTAGTGGAGCTTTATGATTCCAAGTGATAGAGAATGGATATGATTTGAAATAAAACTGAGACTTGATGAGAATTATCAAATGGTAAAAGTAGTGTGTATTCTGGTTTCCCAACTTGTTTATGTCAGTCCCCTACTTTTAATTCACAGATCACGAGAAATTGAACTGCATAAAGCAGCATAAAGCAACATAATTGAATACACAACAGTACAGTTGTAGTTTGTAAATGACAATGTGTTTTTATACTGTTAAGATGGTTCGAGCTTTCAGTTACACTTGAGCAGTTTAACTTACTCGGTCAATAACAAGATACAGAAGACAGACAGTCAATTGAACATAACTGACTAACAATACTACTAATTCGCAGAAAAATTAACTTAAGTACTAATTGGAAGAAGTTCAAACTAGCAACAGTAGAGTTCCACTCAATAAGAGAGGAACTTCCAAAAATAGGCGTATGCCATTTGAAAGAGGCAAGCACACGGTATTCTTTAGTAAAAGGCGAAAGAATAGTTCGCTTTGTACTTACCTCATGGATGCGTAAATACTACATCGTCAGGCTTTCGAATTTATATTCAAGTTGATTTCTAAGGTTCTTGCTCTGAAGCAACGTGGGATATTTATTGCATCATTGAAAAACAGTTATAGACTAAAGCTACATTCTTCTCCCTTTCCTATTCAATAAAAATAATCTGCAGTGTGCAGTCAAATATATCCATAATTTTGGTTTACAAATTTTGAAATGAATTACAAAAAATGTTAGTGTTTCATAGTGATTTAAGCAGTGAAGCTTCTTTTTATTATACTTGATGCTCATTATGCTAGTAAACCCAATTTCTATTTGCTGCAGCTCAATTGGAGATTATTATTATTCATAAAGTGAGGTTATTATACCAACTTCAATTGTTTTTTCCTACAGCAAAATTTTGATATTACAATGACGATTATTCTGAAGAGTATAAACAGTATGGACTATGAAGACTAAACACTTAGAATTCTCTATCAAGGCCAAATATAAGTATCAGCAATAACGAACTAAAGAATATGAGAACTTATGTTCAAGAGTAGTTCCATTAATCTTGTACAAGCCAGATCTACATACAGCTAGATGTTCCAATAATCTTTCGTATTTTCACTAACACAATGTGATTTGTTTGATTTTATTTATCTACTTCTCAGTATCACATTTCCATATGTTCAAGTACACATCTGAAATCGAAAGTGTCATATATACAGATCAAAACCAACAACCAATAGCCTAATGATCGATAGAAGAGATGCACACCCACAAGGAACCAGATCTGATGCTAGGTTGATGTTATCTAAATCGAGCCTCGAAGACATAGACATTGGCTTAGGAAGAACACTTGTTTCTGAATCGGGTAAATAACATCATTTTAGAACATGACATATGACAAAGATTACTAGCTTAAATTTGTCCGAACAGAAAGTCAGCCAACTGAGACAAATCCCATCTTTTGAACATGAGTAGGTGGAAACTGGATGATAAATGAAGCAATTTAACAAAAAAAATTGAAACTAGCAATGGGCAGGGGCCGCACGAACGCAAGCCCCCAAAGCAACAAATAATGACGTAGGCTTTCCTACTTGATGAGACCTTAGGGAAGCACCCCTCCTATGTGCAATGGAGGCCACAACCCTAGGCCATGAGCCTTCTTGATATCCCAATGACCCCGTCCAGGTAAGTATGTTTCTCTGTACTATTTACTCATTCTTTATACATGTGCTAACCACGCATGTTTATACTATTGAGCAGTGTGGGATAGGTACTATTTCAATATTTGAGCATTGGAAGAGAGGAGGATTTCATTGTTTGTTATAGCTGTAAACCAACTTAAAATGAATAGAGACCTTCATGACAGATTGGGGTATTTCTTACTTCAAATGAAACTGTATATAGCTAATATACAGTTAAAATGAAACTGTAGATAGCTAAATACAGTTTCAATGAAATTGTATCTAGCCTGTATGTTTATTGCTGATATACAGTTTAAATGATCATTTTTTAAAACATACCCGGTATATATGGAAGTGTGCATTAGGGAAATAAATAAAATAATTAAGCATTAATGTCCAGTAAAAGCACAGCATAAATTGTTCATAAACTCAAAATATATGCAACAACATAAAAGCGTATACAATATACGGTTGTTCATATAGAGTACAACATATGAGAAAAAAATCAGAATTCCACAAAATGCTACAAAACAGACCTTGTAAATTAACTTCTCTAATGATAGAAATAGATATGTAAACATTATTGATGCAAGAATATAAGAGATCTTACTATTATTATGCTGAGAGTTGAATTACAAGTTGAGAAAGTAAGAAAACTGGAGAAAGCTTCACACCAAGCACACTATAAGCTTCTCTCTCTAAAAATCTTAAAACTCAAAACTAAATATTTTACAACTGAATATTTTTCGATGATGCAAACTGAAGAAAAGAAATCTATATATAGGAAGGAAAATGGTGCGCCCTTAGCTTGCCACGAGCTGGAAGATAAGGAGGAATCTCGCAATGGCCGACAAAGAAAAAGCACCAGCTGGCGAAAAGATTCTTTAATAAAAGAAAAATACTTGCTTTAATAAAAGTGAAGGAGCTGACAAAATACTTTCGGCGTAATTTGATTTAGTGCTCCATTATGTGGGGTGCATAGCTATCCTGGTAAGGATTCTTTCTGTCCAAGTAATCTTTATTATTGCTGTTGAAGTAATCCTGATAAGGATTATGCCCTAAAGGTCTTTATGGTCTTGAGAGTCTAGGAATAGATCATCAAACTCATCATCTGGTAGGGGTGGAACCCTTTTATTTGCTTTATTTGATGACAAGGCAATTTCAATAGCTTTCCTTTTAGGACTCTCGTGCTTCTTTGGAAAAGCAGATAATAGATTTTGTGGATCAAATCCTTGTTTAGGAGGATCCTTTTCTCCCAGAAGTTGAAATACTTGTTGCTTTAATTCTTCTTTAAGGATGGAGGTTAATAAACCTTTGAGGAGCTCAGCTACCTTGCCAGGAGATGCTGAGGTTTCAGCAGCCTCAGGAGAATTTGGAGAACTGTTGGGATTTATCATTTTGATAATAAGCTCTATTGAGTATATTGCTGGTGGCTCAAAGAACTCAAATTTATCCCACCATTTAACAGAAATTCTACTAGTTAACCAGGGAATAAAATTTTCAAAATCTGAGTTATAACCCAGTTTCTTTCCTTTCTTTTTAGTGATGATATAATCCCACTTGCCTATCCATGGAACCCTATAAAGGATAGTAAACATGAGTCTGGGATAATCATAAAATCTGTTAGAGTCCACAAAGAATTCATAAATTCCTAGAACTCTCTGAGGGATGATAATTGGATATAATCCCCATTTAAAGAACCAGTCATGAAACCAGTTCGGGAAAACCTCTTGAGGTTTGTTTAAAGAGAATTGGAAAAACCAGCTGAATTTCCTTTGACGGTTCTCATAAAATAATGCCTGAGTCCAGGCTTGCATGTAGTCAAAGTAATCAAAAAATCGTGGTTTTCCATACGATAATTCCCTGCAGGAGAAAAGATTTCTCCCCCATTCTTCTTGGGTAATAACCCTAGTGATAATGAATTTGCTATAAGCCCATTCATCACCGCTCCTCGTAACCGGTTCAATTTTAACAGAATCAGTCTCCAATAAGATTGATTGATAAAAGTTATAATCCTTTGGCAGAAATGGTGAAAGTGTATAATTCTGCGTATAAAAGGATGCTATCTCATGCGGCTGTATGTGAGCATGTTTATCTTTAATTGGCATGATATGCTCAAAAGTAATTGGTACATAAGGAAATTTATTTTCCCTTTCAGTGGCTGCCTGGAGGCTACGCCTATAAGCGTCGGGGCAATATTGGTCTTCTTGACTAGCTTTTGATGGTCCAGAGAAATGCTCTTTAGCCTTCCCTTTTCCTGAAGGAGTGTTATTCCTTCTGAAACTCATGACCTACAAGAAACTCTCGAGTTAAGAAATCTGGAAGTGAATTAGATTCCCCTTTTATAAACTCAATATCAAAATCAAAAACAGATAAAACAGCTTGCCATTTGGCAAATATTTGTTTGGACGCTATATTTTTAACATCCTTTAGCAAGATTTCTTTAGCGCTTTTACAGTCTATCCTTATAAGGAATTTCTGATTAATTAAATCAGACTCGAATTGTAACAAACTGAAATTTCTGAAATTTGCTTATAATAAATTACTATGGTATTAAAAATATCATGGAAATTATTTTTATTGTTATTATTATTATTGAATATAAGGCATGAGGAAATAAGAGCTAATTAAGTAAGAGGGATGAATTAGGCATTTAATTATTTGTCCAAGGGCATTTTTGGAAATTGAAAAAAAAATCCAAATAAAATACATACTATAAAGCCTTTCTCTTCTCACCTTCATCATTTCTCCTTCTCCATTTCCCTTTTACCAAAATTTTCTATAATCCAAAAACTTCCGATTTCTTTGATACAACTTCGAATTCTTGTTAGAAATCGATCCTTAAGCCCTCTATCATCATCAATTTCAGTGAATCAAGACTAGAAGAGGAGGATTTCAGATATTAAGATTTAGATGAATAGTAACCCGAGTTTGAGGTGAGTGATTTTTGGTGAAATTAAAGCTTATTTAGTAGAATTCATGGTAGATTAAGCATATTTATGGTATTAGGAAGTTTATTTATGCAATATCTTGATAGAATTATATATGGCTATTGTAGAGGAAGCTATTGCAAGTAAATCAAAGGCAAAAGGGGTAGAAGAGAGCTAGAAAGAGCATAGAAAAAGGTTTGTGTCCCGAATTTCGATTTATCGGTTTTTTTGGAAAATTTTCAAATTTGTATCCCTATTTTGTTTTAATGTTTTCTCTTGCTATATAAATCCGATTTGAATGATTCTTTATTCTATTGATATCTACAAAAAAGTAAAGAATATATGTTCAGAAGAAACCTTGTTGAATTTCATCATTTTCAATGTGAAATTTTTGTTTGAAGTTGAGTCACGAAATCTGTTTTCGGAAAATCTCAGCTTGGTACACTGTTTAGTATTTTGATCATAACTTTGGTTATACAATTTGGATTTCTGTGATTCTAGTGGTTTTGGAAAGCTGAGACAAGTGGGTAATTATGTTTAGAAGAAAGGTGTTCGATTGGATGATGTTTTGATAGTGAAAAATGCAGGGAAAGTCAGGTTATGAAATCTGGAAAAATTCTGGAAAGTATGATATTGATTTTATTGAGTTTTAATTGAAGTTTGATGCTTAAAAATTTGGGATTTAGATTTCTTAATTACTGAAGTTAAATTGAATTATGATTGATAGTTTAGACTGGAATTTTTGAGATGTTACTTTGATTTATTGCCCTTATTAAATGAGTAGAATACGGGTCAGGGTAGATTGGCGCCAATAAAGGGGGGTACAGTACTGTACAAATAATTGAAGCTTTAGCTTCGGGCTTTGGCCGATATTATGATATATATATATATATTGATATTGAAGCTCCGGCTTTGGGCTTGACCGATATATTGATTTTTGAAGCTTCGGCTTCGGGCTTGACCGATATATTGATTTTTGAAGCTTCGGCTTCGGGCTTGACCGATATATTGATTTTGAAGCTTTGGCTTCGGGCTTGTCCGCTCCCGTATCCATTTTACCGTTATTCAGAACTTGTTTACTTTAGGCAATATGTGGTTAAAGTGTTTGGAAAAATTGGATATAAATTTGATTGTACTTGAAAGGATTATTATATAAGTTTTGTGATTTGGTTTTATAAAGTTGTTTAAATTTATTTTTGACTTATGGACAAACTTGGTTTCTATAAAAAAAAATATTCAAAGTTGTTATATTTCTTTTATAGACACCACTAAGCAATTGCTTAGCGTGTAGTTTTTTTTCTACACGTAGGTGGAGAACTCGTAGATAGCTTGGACCAAAGGGGAATAAGTGGATCAACTTGAAGAACAAATAAAGAAAAACTCGAGGTGGATTTGCATTTTAATATATTATTATGGTTTGTAGAATAATGGCATGTACTAGAGAGTGAAAAATGTAAAGTGGCATTTAGAAATATTTGGAGAAATAATTTGGAGTTTAAGACATTATATTGGTATTTGTACATATTGAAATCTATAAGTATTGAATTCTATATAGTGGAGTAGAGTTATTTATTGGGTGATTATTGCTACCATAGCGCTCCCTATAGGGGGGGCATTACATTTGTTGGTATCAGAGCTGAGGTTTAGGCGATTCTAGGACTAGTATGTACATGCCATTTAGGGTGTAAATATGTTATATTAGTTGTTTGATCCACTTTGGTCCAATTTTCAGGAATAAATTATGGCTAGTAGTAGTCACAACCAGAGTGAGGAAGAGGATGCTGAGAGTACGGTCCGTATTAGACAAGGTGATGAACAAAGACATGAACCTCCACTAGTTCATGGCTTTCCTGAACAACCTACTCCAGCACAAGCTGCTTTACTTCAGCATATGACTACTGAAGTAATCACACAAGTACTACAAAACATACAAATCCCTCAAGTTCCTGTAGTACCTCACATTGAAAGAAGAGAGGACAGAACTCCTCTTGAAAGAATCAAGAAGCTTCCGACTGATGATTTTAAAGGGGATACAGTGAATCCTGCAATTACAGAAGATTGGCTTGATCATACTAAGTGGTGTATGACTAGACTTCATTTTACAGATGAAGAAAGATTAGACTGTGTGCAAGGTCTACTCAAAGAACAAGCTAGGAGGTGGTGGGATAATATTGTGAGAGAAAGGCGACCCGGAGAAATCACTTGGGGCCTTTTCTTGGAATAATTTGACAAAAAATACGTTAGCGAACGATTTAAGGATGAGCAAAGGAAATTATTCTCATCTTTGAGACAGGGACGAATGACTGTATCAGAATATGAAGTTCAATTCCTCAAACTTGAGAGGTATGCTCATGATATCGTTGACAATGAAGTAAGGCGATGTAAGAGATTCGAGGATGGGCTAAATGATGAAGTTAGAGTGCATTTACTTGCACAAAAGATTAGAGTGTTCAATGACTTGGTTGATGCTGCTACGGGCATTGAGAAGATTAATTCAGATAGACAACAAAGAATGGCTAAAAGGTATGGATTTCAAAAGGGATCGCAGGGTCCAGCTAGTTCAGAATCTCCAAGTAAGAAACAAAAGGGAACATCAGAACAAACACAATCTCATTTTAGAGGGTTTTCACCGAGACAAACCATAAGTACGGGATCAGCGGCTAGCGTACCTTCAGGTAGAGGCAGAGGAAATATTCCACAATGTTCTAATTGTGGAAGGATGCATACAGGGGAATGTTAGGGAAAAGGTAGAGTCTGCTTTAAATGTGGCTCAAGGGAACATTTGATTGCAAATTATCCTCAAAGATAGATAAATACATCTGCACCTATAGTAGTTCCTACTCCTATAATGCAAGGTGGAAAAGGAAGGGGAAGAGGAAATGCTAGTGGTTCAAGTGGACATGATGTGGCTCAACAAGCACCGCAGAGTGGTAGACCGGGAGGAATGGCGTAAAGTTATGCAATCCAAGGGCCTGAGACTAGAGAATCTACCGAAGCTATTGTCGGTAAATTTTCATTCTTTAATCATGATGTTTATGCTTTAATAGATCCTAGTTCATCTCATTCATATATATGTACTGCATTAGCACAAGAGAAAGGGTTGCATGTAGAAGAATTAGGAGAAAATATTGAAGTGACTAATCCTTTAGGACACAGTGTGATAGTAAACAAAGTGTATATGAATTGCCCTATTATGATTCAACATCAACTTTTCCATGCAAATTTAATTGAGTTACCTTTCCGAGATTATGATGTTATCTTGGGAATGGATTGGTTATCGGAACATCGGGCTGTAGTAGATTGCAAAAATAAAAGAATGTCACTTCAAGTTTCTGATGGAGAAGAAATAGTTATCGTAGGGTAAAGATCAGATTACCTCTGTAACATAATTTCTTTTATGAAGACTAAAAGATTAGTTAGGAAGGGATGTCAGGCCTATCTAATCTTCACTCTAGAATTGAAGGAAGGTGAGTTAGAATTGCAGAATATTCCTGCGGTATGTGATTTTCCCGATGTATTTCCAGAAGAACTACCGGGGTTGCCACCAAAAAGAGAGGTAGAATTTGCAATTGATGTATTGCCGGGTACCACACCAATATCCAAAGCACCATATAGAATGGCGCCTGCTGAACTGAAAGAGTTAAAGATTCAGTGGCAAGAATTGTTAGACAAAGGATTCATACGCTAGAGTATATCCCCGTGGGGTGCACCAGTGTTGTTTGTTAAGAAGAAAGATGGGTCGCTCCGATTATGTATTGATTACCGGGAGTTGAATGAATTGACAGTGAAGAACAAGTATCCATTGCCAAGGATTGAAGACTTATTTGATCAACTCAAGGGTGCCAAATACTTCTCCAAGATTGATTTGAGATCGGGCTACTATCAGATGAGAGTGAAAGATGATGATATTGTGAAGATGGCTTTCCGAACCAGATATGGGCACTATGAATTTTTGGTGATGCCATTTGGTCTAACTAATGCATCAGCAGCATTTATGGACCTTATGAACCGTGTCTTTTGCTTATATTTAGACAGGTTTGTAGTGGTTTTCATTGATGATATTTTGGTGTATTCTAAGTCACGGGAAGAGCATGATCAACATTGGCGGATAGTCTTCCAAACTTTAAGGGAAAATAAATTGTATGCCAAACTTAGCAAATGTGAGTTTTGGCTTGAAGAAGTTTCTTTCTTAGGCCATGTTGTTTCTGCCGAAGGAATTAAAGTCGATCCTAAGAAGATAGAAGTAGTTGTAGAATGGAAACCACCAAAGAACCCTACGGAAGTTAGGAGTTTCCTTGGCTTAGTAGGGTATTATAGAAGATTTGTGAAAGGATTTTCAGTCATTGCTGCCCCACTGACGAAACTACTTCAAAAGAATGCAAAATTTGAGTGGAATCACAAGTGTCCAGAAAGTTTTGAAAAGTTGAAAGCAATGTTGACAAAAGCACCCATCCTTACCCAACCAGAGCCTGGAAAAGACTTTATAATCTATAGTGATGCTTCACATAGTGGTCTTGGGTGTGTTTTGATGCAAGAAGGAAAAGTGATTGCCTATGCTTCCAGGCAATTGAAGAATCATGAAAGGAATTATCCTACTCATGATTTAGAATTGGCTGCAATAGTCTTTGCCTTGAAAATTTGGCGACATTATCTTTATGGAGAAAAATGCTATATTTATACAGATCACAAAAGTTTGAAATATTTGCCAACACAGAAAGAGTTGAATTTAAGGCAAAGAAGGTGGATGTAATTCATTAAAGATTACTATTGTCTTATTGATTACCATCCAGGAAAGGCTAATGTAGTGGCAGATGCTCTCAGTAGAAAGACAATGATGGCATTAAGGGCTATGAATACGAGGTTAGCTCTTACCAGTAGTGGAGCCTTGATTGCAGAATTGAAGATTCAACCTATACTACTACAACAGGTTAAGCAAGCACAAAATGAAGATGATGACTTCAAGGTCATTCGAGCAAGGACACAAGTGGGTATTATAGACAACTATATGGTTCAAGAAGATGGGTGTCTATATTTTAAAGATAGACTATGTGTGCCAAACAATGAAGCATTAAAGAAGAATATCTTACAAGAGGCGCATAGTAGTCCTTATGCGATGCATCCAGGAGCAAATAAGATGTACCAAAATTTGAAGAGCCATTATTGGTGGAATGGGATGAAGAAAGACATTACTAACTATATTGCTCAATGTCTAACTTGTCAACAGGTGAAAGCAGAACATCAAGTTCCTTCTGGATTGTTGCAACCAAAAACAATTCCAGAATGGAAATGGGAAAGAATCACAGTGGACTTCGTGACGTCTTTACCACTTACGCAAAAGAAACATGATGTAGTGTGGGTTATTGTAGATAGATTGACAAAGTCTGCCCACTTTCTTCCAGTTAGGATGGATTTTTCAGTTGATAGGTTGGCTTAGTTATATGTAGATGAGATAGTAAGGCTACACGGAGTGCCTATTTCAATCATTTCTGACCGAGATCTAAGATTTACTTCGAGATTTTGGAAGAAGTTGCAAGAAGCCTTAGGTAGCAAACTTCATTTCAGTACTTCATTTCATCCTCAAACAGATGGTCAATCCGAAAGAGTAATTCAGGTGTTGGAAGACATGATGAGAAGTTGTATCATTGAATTTGAAGGAAGTTGGGATAAGTATTTGTCCCTTATGGAGTTTTCCTACAATAACAGCTATCAGTCAAGCATACAAATGGCGCCATATAAAGCATTGTATGGAAGAAAATGTCGAACTCCCTTATATTGGACCGAACTTAGTGAAAACAAGATTGTGGGGGTGGATTTGATTCAGGAGACAAAGGAAAAGGTAAAACTTATTCAAGAGAGATTGAAGGCTGCATCGGATAGACAAAAATCTTATGCTGATCTAAAAAGAAAAGACATTACTTATGAAGTGGGAGATAACGTATTTCTCAAAGTATCTCCTTGGAAGAAATTCCTGCGATTTGGCAAGAAGGGCAAGCTCAGTCCAAGATTCATTGGCCCATATGAGGTTATAGAGAAGGTTGGACCGGTAGCTTATCGGTTGGCACTACCCCCAATGCTCGACAAAATTCATAATGTGTTCCATGTGTCAATGTTAAGGAGATACAGATCAGATCCATCACATATCTTATCTCCTGATGTCGTAGAAATCAAACCCGACCTGACGTATGAAGAGGAACCGGTACAAATCTTGGCGAGAGAAGTTAAACAATTGAGAAACAAGTCTATTCCTTTGGTAAAAGTACTTTGGAGGAATCATAAGGTTGAAGAAGCAACTTGGGAACCGGAGGATACAATGAAAACTCAATATCCGCAATTATTTTCAGGAAATTTTTGGGACGAAAATTCATAAGAGGGGGAGAATTATAATGAACCGAAATTTCCAAAATTTGCTTATAATAAATTACTATGGTATTAAAAATATCATGAAAATTATTTTTATTGTTATTATTGTTATTGAATATAAGGCATGAGGAAATAGGAGCTAATTAAGTAAGAGGGATGAATTGGACATTTAATTATTTGCCCAAGGGCATTTTTGGAAATTGAAAAAAAAAATCAAAATAAGATACATACTATCCAGCCTTTCTCTTCTCACCTTCATCATTTCTCCTTCTCCATTTCCCTTTTACCAAAATTTTCTATAATCCAAAAACTTCCGATTTCTTTGATTCAACTTCGAATTCTTGTTAGAAATCGATCCTTAAGCCCTCTATCATCATCAATTTCAGTGAATCAAGACTAGAAGAGGAGGATTTCAGATATTAAGATTTGTATGAATAGTAACCCGAGTTTGAGGTGAGTGATTTTTGGTAAAATTAAAGCTTAATTAGTAGAATTCATGGTAGATTAAGCATATTTATGGTATTAGGAAGTTTATTTATGCAATATCTTGATAGAATTATATATGGCTATTGTAGAGGAAGCTATTGCAAGTAAATCAAAGGCAAAAGGGGTAGAAGAGAGCTAGAAAGAGCATAGAAAAAGGTTTGTGTCCCGAATTTCGATTTATCGGTTTTTTTGGAAAATTTTCAGATTTGTATCCCTGTTTTGTTTTAATGTTTTCTCTTGCTATATAAATCCGATTTGAATGATTCTTGATTCTATTGATATCTACAGAAAGTAAAGAATATATGTTCAGAAGAAACCTTGTTGAATTTCGTTCGTTTTCAATGTGAAATTTTTGTTTGAAGTTGAGTCACGAAATCTGTTTTCGGAAAATCTCAGCTTGGTACACTGTTTAGTATTTTGATCATAACTTTGGTTATACAATTTGGATTTCTGTGATTCTGGTGGTTTTGGAAAGCTGAGACATGTGGGTAATTATGTTTAGAAGAAAGTTCTTCGATTGAATGATGTTTTGATAGTGAAAAATGCAGGGAAAGTCAGGTTATGGAACCTTGAAAAATTCTGGAAAGTATGATATTGATTTTATTAAGTTTTAATTGAAGTTTGATGCTTAAAAATTTGGGATTTGGATTCTTAATTACTGAAGTTATATTGAATTATGATTGATAGTTTATACTGGAATTTTTGAGATTTTACTTTGATTTGTTGCCCTTATTAAACGAGTAGAATACGGGTCAGGGTAGATTGGCGCCAATAAAGGGGGGTACAGTACTGTACAAACAATTGAAGCTTTGGCTTCGGGATTTGGCCGATATTATGATATATATATATATATATTGATTTTTGAAGCTTTGGCTTCGGGCTTGACCGATATATTGATTTTTGAAGCTTCGGCTTCGGGCTTGACCGATATATTGATTTTGAATCTTTGGCTTCAGGCTTGTCCGCTCCCGTATCCATTTTACCGTTATTCAGGACTTGTTTACTTTGGGCAATATGTGGTTAAAGTGTTTGGAAAAATTGAATATAAATTTGATTGTACTTGAAAGGATTATTATATAAGTTTTGTGATTTGGTTTTATAAAGTTGTTTAAATTTGTTTTTGACTTATGGACAAACTTGGTTTCTATAAAAAAATTATTCAGAGTTGTTATATTTCTTTTATAGACACCACTAAGCAATTGCTTAGCGTGTAGTTTTTTTTTCTACACGTAGGTGGAGAACTCGTAGATAGCTTGGACCAAAGGGGAATAAGTGGATCAACTTGAAGAACAAATAAAGAAAAACTCGAGGTGGATTTGCATTTTAATGTAATATTATGGTTTGTAGAATAATGGCATGTACTAGAGAGTGAAAAATGTAAAGTGGCATTGAGAAATATTTGGAGAAATAATTTGGAGTTTAAAACATTATATTGGTATTTGTACATATTGAAATCTATAAGTATTGAACTCTATATAGTGGAGTAGAGTTATTTATTGGGTGATTATTGTTACCGTAGCGCTCCCTATAGGGGGGCGTTACACGAATTTTTGGACACACAGGACTGCAGATAAAACCTCCTTTTTCACTGTAGAGTAATTAACTCTTGGGCCGGTCCAAAGCCCACTGGTAAACCTAATTAAGGTTTCTTTTCCGCTAATCCTCTGTTTAAGGATTCCTCCATAGCCTTTATCTGATGCATCAGTTTCAACAATTTTAAAGGCATCTGGATGTGGTATGGCTAGGCATGGTAAGGTCTTAACATGAAATTTTATTTTCCTAACTGCCTGGGTACATTCTTCGGTCCGTTTCGGAGGGTTTTTGTGGAGCCTTGCAAATAAAGGCTTTGCATCTTGGGCCAAATTTTTGTAAAAGTCAGCTACATAGTTCAAGCTTCCTAGAAACCTTTGCAACTGAGTTTTATCCTTAATTTCATCAGGAAATTTATCCGTGAATTCTATGGCCCTTTCAATTGGGATTGTTGTGCCATGTTCTAAATAATGGCCTAGAAACCTAATTTTGGTTTGAAATAATTTAATTTTCTTGGCAGACACCACTAAGCCATTGGTTTTGGCTACTGTTTGAAAAATGTTAAGGTGTCTGAAGTGCTGGTCTATATCCTTGGAAAAAATAAGGACGTCGTCTATATAGACTATCATGAATGCTTAATAAGCATTAAAAATCTCATTCATGATTTTTTGGAATTCTGAGGGGGCATTTTTAAGCCCAAATGGCATCACATTCCACTCATATTAGCTAAATGGAACTGTGAAGGCTGTTTTGTATTTGTCTTCTTCTTTGATCTGGATTTGCCAATATCCAGACTTCGTGTCAAATTTGGAAAAGACTTTGGCTTCATAATGCCTGTTGTGTAAGTCCCTTTTGTTTGGTAGAGGATACCTTATCCACCTTAAAACCTTAGTTAAAGGTTTATAGTTAATGACTAATCTTGGTACTCCTCTTATGAGTTCGGCCGCATTTTCTACATAAAAGGCCAGGCAGCTCTATGGGCTTTTACTCTTTCTAATAAGCCCTTTATTTTCTAAATCTATAATTTCAGATTTGCTGATCTCCAAATAGCGAGGCCCCATCGCAATGGGGCGGGCCCTAGTCGGGATAATTTTTTCATCAAAGTGTGGCTCATAAGGCAGACTTATAACATGTTTGACCAGAAGGCCGTAGGAACTTCAGAGCAAATTTCTCTTATAAGCTCCTGTTCGAGGGTTTTAACCCTCTCTATCAGCTGAGGATTTTTAAGTTTTTCCTCTATAGTTTTGAAAGAAATTTCCTGTTTTAAGGAATTAATAAATCTCTCCTTATAAGAGACTCTCCTTCTGATTACATCTAGATGTTTAACTTTGGGTTGTGAAATAAACTCAAAGATGATGTCTTTTCCCGCTATTTGCATTTCAATTCCCTTTTCAGATAGTCTTGATATAGGGAACAACATGTGCAGGAACGGGTTTCCAAGAATGACTGAATGGGATAAATCTTTAACCATTATAAATGGTATCTCTAGACACATCCCGTTATTACAAACAGCTGCATTACTAAGCTTATAATTGACAGCCAACTTATCACCATTAGCCGTATGCAGTTGTTCCAATGTTTTGGAAAAGTAGCGGGATGGTATTAATCCCTCATTGATACAATTAAGGTCAGGCCCTGAATCTATAAGGGCTACTGTCTTTAAGACATATTCCTTGTTAATAACAAGAGTTATTTTAGTATGCCACTTATAAGTGACTATTCTGTCTAGCATGTCTATGTATTAAAGGTCCTTTTGCGTAGACTGGTCTTTCTTTTCTAGACTTTTATCTTATTCTCCCTCAGATTCAGAATTATAATCTGAGAGTTTAGCAGCTTCCAAGAGAGTAAGTCTATCTTTAAGATTTTTTACTTCTCTTTTGAGTTCATTAACGTCTGCTTTAAGATTGTTAATGGTAGGCTTTTTTCTCTTGCTAGCCTTGACCCTGTTAATTATCTCTTTCATGTCATAAGAGATATTCTTTTCTTTAACCTTTTCTTCAAGGTTGTTATTTCTTGAAGCATTTCTGGATGAGGATTCCCCAGATTTTTCTTTAAACATTTTCAAATAAGACTCTAAGTGGTCTCTTCTCTCTTCAGGGTCTAGGATCTTTTCTATGAGATCCAAAATCATGTTCTCTTCTCTAGTGAGGACTAATAAGCCATTTAGAGAACAAAGCGATTTATAATAATCGCAGTTTCCGTCATAGCTTGAATTAGACTGTGAGTTAGAGTCCGATTCTTCCTCGGAAGTGTAATCATTTTCTTCTTTTTCTGAGCTAGTTTGGACTACTAGAATTTTTTCTAGAGTCTCTTTGACATCGTCACTGAGATTAAGTCACCTAATTTGTTGTTTTGCCTTACACTTATTGGAATAGTGTCCAGGCTTTCCACATTTATAGCATGTTACCTCTTCAAGAAGCCTTTTGGGCTTGTTGTAGGGCTTCTTGGGCCTTTTATAAGGCATTTTAGAGTAATCCTTCTTGTGAGGCCTATAAGGCTTATCAAAATTCCTTTTATAAGGTTTATAGCTTTTCTTATAAGGTTTAACCTTATTTTTATGTGATCTGGGAAGTGGAGGGAAGCCTACTTGTTTGCAAAAATCTCCTAAGATCCTTTTGCCATGCAGCTTTTCCTTTTGCATCTGCTCATGAATTTTTAATTCATTGTAGAGCAACATCCCTTCAGCTACTATCTCTGAGGATAGCTCTCCATATGTCAGTTTTGGATAAGGTATAACATTGTTATACTTTATCCTGAGCCTTTCCTTGACTCTCTCAGCAAATAAATAAGGAAGCCCATTTATGGACTTTTCCTTCCAGAAATCCTGGTGACAGTCATCTCTAGTAAAGATTGCGCTGAGAAAGACATCTTTGTACCACTTGAACTCCGATAGATCTCTACATCTCAGGTTCATGAGTTGTTCAGTGGTTTGCTCTACAAACATAGAGGTAGACCCTAGAAAGTGCAAAATAAGGGTATATGCCAAAGTATTAACAGCGTCTGACTGTGGTTGGCCATTTTCTTCTTTAACAGAATTTAAAATTTGGTTTTTGGATTCAACATTTAACTAAAAGTCCCACTATCCTTTTAACTGTCCAAAAAATCCTGCAATAATAGCCTGAGCTATGGATTTGTCTGAATTTCCGTGTATCCTGCTGGCAGTTGCATACATTAACATATGCTGGATGGCATTTTTAATCTGATACTCAGATAGCCCATCGATATTCCATTCTTCAATGGATCTGCCATCATAGGAGTACATGGATGGCCTAAATTGTTCATATTGAAGATTTATTGGGGACGGCCTACGATAATAAGGCTTGTTCGTGTTTTCTTTAGTGTGGAAGATTTTGTTTATCTGGGGGATATTATCCCTCCTTAAATCTTGGAATAAAGATTTTAATTCTTCCTCGCCTTTTAAAGGCTCTTCTGAACTAGTACTAGCTTCTGAATCAGAATCCTGCTCTTTAGTTAAAGGAGTAATATTCTTCTGCTTTCTGTCTAGGTTAAGCTCTGCTAGTCTCTTAGAAATCTCTTCTACTACTTCAGAGTGTTCTGCAAATTTAATATTTAGTTTTTCTAAAGTATAGGGTTTAATTATAACCCTCTCCTCCTCCCGGGGCCTTGAAGTTAAAGCCTGAGAAGGCTTTAAATAAGTCTTTTGGACTTGGTCTTCTATCCTTGACAGTTGTTCTCCAATTGTATGGAGGCTTAAATTTGTAAAATTATTCTATTTAACAGAACTTTCTGTCCCTTTGTAGAAAGGACTGCATTCTACAACTTTATCAGTATCTAGTTTATAAGATACTAGTGCCAAAGGCAGATGAATGCTTCTAATTGTTCTATTAGAAGCTATGTACGTCTTATAAGATGACTCGAGTGTACTCAAGAACTGCTCATCATTAAATTTGGGGAATTTAATTCCTTTAAGTTTGAACAATTGTTTTAAGAATTCAGGGAATTCTTTTTCTCCATCTTTCTGTTTATAAACAGAATATTGCTTGCGATAGTGCTCTTTTCTTCCTTCAGAGAAAGACATTTCGAACCATTTCTCGAAGTCTGTTAGTGAAGAAATAACTAACAGTTCTTTGGGTGCATAACCCATATCTGACATGGATGGACTTGTGGGCCTTTCATTGCTTATGGGCCTTTCATATATAGGCCTGGCTATATTAGCTGGTGTTCGTTCTACAAAATTTATTTCTTCTAGTTTTGCTAGTAAAGAAATCGACGATCTAGGGGGTACGACTGATGGAGTTATTGGGATTCCGGTAAAGGATCTTCTACTGGTCATGCTTCTGGATCTATCAAATTTTATCATTACGCTTCAGTCGTTATTTTCTAGAATATATTCTAGAGTATTATTTTCCTCCTTTTTAGGAGGGACTCCATCCTCCATTCTCCATGAGTCAGGAAAATGTAATTCATCCTATGAAATTGGCCTTGGGACCACCAAGCTACCTTTACTCAAATCAGTAAGAAATAAGGTAGCCTGTCCTTTTGGGGCATTAATTAATTTGCCCGCATCACCCTGATATTAGGGACCGTACTGTTCATAACTTTGTAATGGATCCTGTAAATAAGGATCAAGTTCTTTGAGCCGGGTTTTATATCAAATCCTTCAGTCTTTATGTCCAAGGAGGCTATGTCTAAAACATGTGGACAATCTAATGGAACTGTTAAGTTTGGGTAGCATGTAAAATAAATGGGTCCATCATTTAATGAGGACTCTACGGCTCCTAATAAGGAGTCTGTAAATTTATTATTTCTTTTATCCCTTAGTCATAATAAGGCTGTAACATTTAAGCCTAGTCTCGTAGCAGGTTTAATCGCTACTTGTACCATTCCTATGTGTATAAAGGAATATTTCTTCTGATGTCTATTTGAAAGACTTTGTGATAACAAATTAAAAGACAACAAATTATTGTCTATGGAAATAGACTCTTCAACAATCTTAAACATATAGTCAGATTTAAACAAGAAATTATTGTTTGACTTATAAATGTGGTGTGAGGAGATAGCTGGTAATTTCAGTTATGAAGTTGGATTCAATATTTTCAATTAATAAAATCTCCTTGTTCTTAGCAGTTTCCTTTGAGCTTCTAGAACTGCTAGGCCTACTGGTTGAAGCAGTATTCGAAAAACGTTCAAAAAATCTATCCATAGTCCTTAAGATTAGTGTCAACGATTTACTCTATTGCCAACAACAGCCTATCCACGGCACAAACGGCAGAAACACGACTTGGGTTTCACTTAAGGAGTTTTGAATAATTTTCTGAAAGTTCAAACAAATAAAGCAACAAACAAGTACTGTAGCAATCAAAGAATTCAAATGGCTACTGTTAGGGGACTAAATAGTAAAAAAGAATCCACAAAGCGAAGTATTGTTTCACTCTTTTGTATGTGTCTCATGCTCTAGTTGCAGTGTTATGACACAATGTTCTGTTCTGCTTTGTTTTGTAAAATTATTGTATTAGCCCATAATGTATATTAAGACACCTAAAATGTTACCTAGCTATAAAAATCTTTCTCCTCACAAGTCTTGTTTGTAATTGATCTTATAATTCTGTCAGCAACTGTATGAAATGGGATGAATCCATGTAGATTGATATTTGATACTATTTTTTATACGAAGTAGCACTTTAATGAAATACATAACAACAACAAAATCATTTCACCAAATTTCCAAGCTTAACTAACTATGGTACGAGATACCCTTTTAATTACTAGCTTTTGACTTCACTAGCAGCTGTCATATGTAGTTTCTGCTTAATTACTTGTTGCAGAGGTCACTTGCTATGTTATTATTCAAACACATTTCACCAACTGATGACTAATAAAGTGTAATCAGATTTTCTTGAAGGATTTATTGGTTTTTTGATTGATATAAAACTAATTTAGTCTGCTTTGGAAACATAATCTTTATCTAATTATAGGTTTTAATCTACATTCAAACTCTCTTGATTATTATGCACTTAATTGATCCACACTGAAAAGTTTATTGTCACAGTAAACTACTTTTAAGTAAAAGCTGGGGCTGGTGATCTGATCCCTAATATTATTAAGAAGAAAAGAAAAGGTGTACAAAAATAATATATAAAAAAGGAAAAGAAACATAAGAAGCTTTCAAGAAGCAAAATCATAGAATAGGCTACACACATGGTAAAAGAACCATCAACTAAAGGAAATAACACATATTCCGTGTCTGTTGCCCTAAATATTAAAACGGCCGGGATCGGTGAGGCTCCTCCGGCAGGAAGTGCGACTGATCGGTGATGATAGGCCTCCGTCTTCATGTTGAGAACCTTTAGGTGTTAGGGTTTAGATACAAAATCGGAGAAAGATATTTGCCCGGAGTCAGAAAGAATAGAGCTTGAGAAAGCTTTGGTTGATGACCCATGAAAATGGGTTTGTGAAATACCTATGAAAAGGAGGTTGATGACCACGCTAAGCATACCGGCCTTTCTTCAAGAGTCGACCGATCCGACCAACTAGAAATCAAATACCGGCTTTGACAACCGATTTTTTTCTATGAGCTGCCTCCCTTTCTTCCTCCAGCGCTTCTTCACCCGGCATCCTCGGTGGAGGAAAAGAGAAGAGGTGGGGAGAGCTTGAAAGAACAAGCTAGAAATGTAACCCAGCTTGAAAAACAAGCTTTAAAATCTAATCCACCTTGAATGAACAAGTCTGAAAACAAACTAATAGGATGGGTTTTCCCGAAAATAAACCCCTCACCTTTGTTTCCGCTTAGTTTTTAGTGAGAAGGGAGAGCTTCTCACTCCTCCAAGACAAAGGTTTTCTTTTTATATATTGGACTTCTACACAATGTCAACAACACATTTGTATTGCTTTTATGGGTTTGTTTCTTTCTAGTTATAATTTAATCTGCGGTATGTATTTATGAGAACAAGCAAAGCTATGTACTATTCAATCTTACAGCTATACTTTAATAAAGAGGGGAACATGATCTGGGAGCCAACGATGAGCACCTGCCTTATAATGCTTAAATTTTGAAAGAGTAACTATCCCACATCGGCTATTTTATGAAATGGCATTGTGAGCACATGTATAAAGGATGAGAGAACAAACTTTTCAAACATACTTACCTGGACAAGGTTAATGGGCGATCAAGAAGGCCTAGGGTCGTGGCCTCTATTGAACTTGGGAGGGGTACAACCCTAAGGTCTCCGTAATTAGGAGGGCCTGCGTACTCACGGCCCCTGTCCATTTTGAGCTCAATTTAGCATGTCATTGAAATACAATTTGGATTGGAGTTCTCACAGTACCTTCCTACTGCTCGAGAGGTTAGTTTGTTAAATTTGTGTTTTTATTTACAATACTAAGATTTTTATAACTGGGTATGCTATAATAGAGTGTAATCAGAATTTTTTAAAGGATTTCTTAGTTTTTTTAATTGATATAAAACTAATTAACTAATTTTGTCTGCTTTGAAAAGCCATAAACTACTTGAAGTTTGAAATAAGTAGCTTATAAAATGGACTTCTACACAATGCTAACAACACATTAGTGTTGTTTTTATGGATTTGTTTCTTTCTAATTTTTTTGTATAGGATGTAATCTGTGGTGTGTATTTATAAAAAAGTAAAGCTATATACTATTCAATCTTACTGCTATACTTAAATAAGTATCCCGAGAAAGTGATTTGGGAGGAAAAAAAAGAGTTCCCCCTCTCCAATGCTCAAATTCTGAAACATTAAATATCCCACATCACCTAATTGTACGAATAGGCGTGGTGAGCACATGTATAAAGTATGAGAAAACATGCCTATGATATATACTTACCTGGGCGCGGTCAATGGGTGATCAAGAAGACCCAAGGCCTAGGGTTGTGGCCTCCATTGCACTTGGGAGGGGTGCATCCCTGAGGTCTCCTCAAGTAGGAGAGCCTACGTCATAATTTGTTGCTGAGGGGGCCTGCGTTCGAATGGCCCCTGTCCAATGATAGTTTCATTATTTTGTACTTAATATTGTATTTATGTTGGTATGTTCTTTTGCAGTAATGTAGCTTTGGGGCTAAGGTATGTTTCTGACTTTTTGTTGATCTATTAGCATCCTTGTTTGTGTATTTATTATTGTTTGTTGCTTTGGGGGCCTGCGTTCGCGCGGCCCCTGCCCATTGCAAGTTCATTATTAATTTCATTGTGCTGTCCTTCATCTAATGGGATTCTATAAGCAGGTTGTGAAAATGCAATTTGGATTAGGGTTCTACTACCCAAGAGGTTTGTTTGTTAACTTTGTGTAGTTATTTACAATACTATGATTATGAATTTGTACTAAGTGAAATTCTATTTTATCTATACATTGGGGTTTTGTTTGTGTGGTGGTGTTGATGCTATTTCTATTTAGGCTCATCTTTTGTGTCTAACTGAAGCTAGACGTTTGTTTGAACATCGCAGAGATGCCTTTAGGTTGATTTACATCAGATTTGAAGTTATTTGAACAATGTTTGCTGATTGATAGGAGAAAAAATAGAAGTTTTTGTTCTGTAAATGGATAACTGAAAGAAGTTTTTGTTTTTGTTGACTGTTTTAGCATAATCAAAATATTAATTTGGAACTTGAAAGCCTCTTGTACGTTATTTTTGTTAGATTAGTTCAATGACTACGGGCCTATGGCTTCTATTACATCAATTGATCAAATATGAAGTTGTTTGATTCTGTTTGGTGATTATTAAGTGTCAAACAGAAGTTATTGTTTGGTATATGAATAACTTAAAAGTAATTTTGGTTTCATCATACTTGAGCTTTTGGAACCAATTCATATCATGGACAGCTGATGCTTGTCAGCTTATATTAACAGACATAAAATTAAAATTGGACACCTAAAAGTCTATCGAAATCATACCAACGCAACGAGCATAACCTTTGAGTTTCCTTTATTCAGTGATTCAGGCTTGTTGTACATGTGCTTTTGTGCTTCATGGTCCTATTATACCTGTAACAGGAATCTCACATCAATGGAGTATTAGTTATCTCATAGTCTTTGTTGAGGTGATTTTCGGTTTCTGTTTTCCCTCTAAACCAGTCAATCTTAGCATATATTTTGCTCCTTTCCAATGATTTCAACCTCAGAAATTAATTAGTTATTGCAGAGGGACATAGACGCGAAAATACCTTGTGATTTTTTTTTATCAAGTGATTTTATCTTCATTTAACAGTATCCCTTCATTTTACTAGGTATTTTATTTTTATGTGCTTCATGTTCTTATTCCATCTGTAATAACATAATGTTGGATCCATGGAATTAATTATCCTCTAGACCCTGATGATATAATTTTTGTATTGTTTTGCCTTCCAACTAAGCAATCTTTTTCCATATCTCATGCTTTAGAATTATGTTATTTGGCCAAATCAGGAACATGTGTTCTCAGTTTAGCTATTGCAGAGGAACACAAGTAGATGCGTCTCATCTATTGCTACTTTCTTAGGCTGATGCTTATTTTCGGTTTTAATAAAGAGTACTAACTACTTAAGTTCATAGTCAACATTGTTCAATTGTGATTGAAATACTGAGTGTCCATATATTCCTTATTCAACCAAATGCTACTCGCATAAGGTTAATGGAATTTTGTTAATGACATATTACAGCTAAATCGAACAAGCAATCCTGAACTCATAGGCAAGTGAAGTAAAAGGAGCAAAGATGCGAATTTTACATGCATCCCCTGGTTACCGAAGGAGTGGTAGAGAGCAAAGATACATTAAGAAAAGAACAATGCTATCGGAAGTATTAATGCTGAAACAAATTGAAATCTGGTAAAACATGATTGTAACACTATTGTAGTTTTCAGAAACTTTAAGGGAATGAAGAGGAAATGTGAAAATATTTTATGGTCAATGTTATATATATTGGGGAAGCATAAGAATAATGTTCCGGACACTAAAGTTGTATTGGAAAGGTTTATGTGGAAGCACATAAACAAGTTTTCATAGCCAAGGATTAACTTGTAAATCAGTTCCGAATAATAGTCTGCAACTGGTTAAGTTGCAACAACTCGAATTGGGTTTGGTACTGTAATGAGCATCCAGTATAAAAACTAGAAGCTTTACTGTTAGTAACACCAACATTTTGTAATTCATTTTAAAATTTGTGAATTAAAATTATAGATATATTGGTTTGTACATAAATTTATTGAATAAAGAAAAGAAAAGAGAGAAGAAGGTATTAGTCAATAAAATACTGCACATGCTACTAAATTTCATTATATATTTTCAGCCGAATAATGGTGCAACATCCCACATCGCTTGAGAGAAAGCATCTTAGAAATCAAATGGGTATAAAAACGGAAGCCCAACAGTGCAATAACCACGCAGCCATGAGGTAAGGACAAAGCGAACTATTCTTTCGCCTTTTACTAAAGAATACCGTGTGCTTGCCTCCTTGAAATGGCATACGCC
Organism: Euphorbia pulcherrima; assembly: GCA_947683365.1. Taxonomy (NCBI): domain Eukaryota; kingdom Viridiplantae; phylum Streptophyta; class Magnoliopsida; order Malpighiales; family Euphorbiaceae; genus Euphorbia; species Euphorbia pulcherrima. The sequence goes on from CANTUS010000016.1 coordinate 17,315,187, forward strand.
TATTTTTGGAAGTTCCTCTCTCTTTTTGAGAGGGACTCTACCTATGCTAGTATGGAACTTTTTTCTAAATCTTTCTTATTATACAATTATTTTAAATTTATTTTTAAATCTCAGTAATTACTTTCAACTCCAGACTTTTACTCAATTACTGTGTGGTAAAGCTGTTACTAGTTAAGCATTGGTTAATTAGCAATAAGCTTAGAACATTGCTGGTTCAATACCAACTGGAACTATGTACTAAGTTACGTTTTGACACACTATACACATGTTCAATTGAGTGTTTCTTTTGGATTAGAGGATCCACTATATATCACAACACTACTTATCTGAATTGTGGGAATGAACATATTTAGTGAAACTCAGGTTATCTTTTAATTCTAGAAAGTGTTATCAAAAGCCTATTTCTTAAAACTTTTGTGACCTTGATTGAATTGATTGTAAATTTATAATTATGTATAGAGTCCAAGAAGTTTTAGTCCAAGTTGTTAAGGCCATTACTTTTTGTGGCTTGTTTTCTTTTGAAAACCTCATAAATGGTACTCTGTTGAGTCTTAAGGCCCTTAACCATAATTTTCTCTTTGTATCTCTCTCAGCTCTCAGAAGCTACTCGGGTTTACATAACTTATAAAAGCTAAGTCTTGTAAACCTTTTGTGTGTTCTTTTGGATGTGTATTACAGTGTTTGTTATTGAGATTGTTAGTTGAGAATATTTATCTGGTATTTTCTATACAGAGGGTTGTATTATATTTTTCATTTAGGCCTTCGACAGCCACTAACTAATAAGATTTCTACCAGACTTCTCTTCAAATTTAGTCTATCATTTCTCGATGGACGAATCTAGTAATTTCTTGTGTTTATCTTTGAATGAATAGCATTGTTCTTGTTCATATAATGATTTCTGTTTAAAATGTTAAAAGAAGTAAATGGATTTGAAGTCTAAGGCATAACATGAATAAACAAACCACCTTAACACTAGAAAGGCATACTCATTTACAAACCACCACATGCAGAAATTTAACTCTTCAATGAAATACATAAAAAACCAAATTCATTTCACCAAATTTCCAAGCCTCACTAATCTAATATATTATTACACACGAACATTGCTTTTCGCAGCCTAACTCACAGTCCCAAAATGGCTGATATTGATTTGTTGATAATCTGGACTAGTTCTTCCATGTGACCAATACAAAAGTGAAGTTACTTCCAGATTTCGAGGACCGACCAATTCAAAATTGTTGAGAGAATAGAATTGAGAGAAGACGATGAGTTTTTTTTATCAGGATGAGGTTGAATGAGTGTGGGGGTGTGATTTTGAAAAATCACGTAATTTGTACAAATATGTATTCTGTTTATGAGCTTCTTACAATTAGAAATTCTGTTAGGCTACTGGCCTAAACAATTTTGCCATATTACTGCATATTTAAAAAAAGTCCACTTGAATATGACTAACTAAATTTTTCTCGCCACATAAAGAGTCTGATTAATTACTTCATAACATTTCAATAATATGATTAACGAATACATAATTAAATGAACCACAAACTAGAATTGCAGGATTTTACCCCAAAGGGAGCCTTCCAGAAATTCTCCGACGACTAGAGAGAAGATAGTTGAAGGAGGGGGTTCGTAAATAGTTCAACCTTGTTGTAGTGTTGATAGGGGCTCAATTAATTGGACAAATTTAAAGCTCCATTTGGAAAACTCTTCATGGGTCAAGAATCAATGACCTGTGCAGTAATCACTTCACTGATAAACCATGGATTGAAAATCGGAGATGACATGCAGCTCTGTTTTTATGGTGATTATTATATATCTGAAGTTGAACACGATCAGCTTGACCTTAAGATTAATATTTTTTCTTGCTTTCTCTTCACGTCGACAAAAGAATGGATTTCACCTGTAAATCAGAACTGCATTCAACTGTATTTTATTGTTTTTTCCTTGTTGCTGTCCTGGTCGATGGCGGTATACTTGGAAAGAGGCGAGTCCAATCAATTTCAGGACACTGTTCAATTCGGAGAGGCGGTATATTCTTTCCCAGCTTTCTATTCGGCTTTGTCCTCCCTGAGCTCCAATCATTCGTAGTTTCCAGTTGTACGGTCCTCTTTCAGGGTTTGAATTAAGTTGTTTTTATTTCATACCGACTACTCATAAAAAAATGGAGAAACTAGTCAAAGATCAAAGAAAGCCATCTGGAATAACCATATAAAGGCAAGTAAAGGATAGCCAATGACATTCAGATTTGGAGATAAAAGCTAAAAACCTAAAAGATTTGGGGAAATTGCCTAGTCAACATGGTTGTCAAACACGGCCCTGCCCCTCGAACCGGTGAAAGTAGAGGGTCAAGGAATGGGTCGATCGGGGTTAAATCGGGGTTGAACCGTTCATAATAAATATATATAAAATTCATACTTTTTAATATTTTAAAGATTAATATATGATATATTAAACAATAAACTATTCCATAATATAAAAATTTAAGATAAAAAATAAGTATAAAAATACTTAAATTATATTCTAATATTTACATAAATTAATTTTCATTATTCATTAAATTGCAAACTAACCTTTTATATTGAAAATAAATTAAAGTTAACCAATACATTATTGTTTTATATTGAAAACAATTCAAGTTATAATAAAAAAAAATATAAAAATTACAAATTTCACGTAAGTCCAACTATAATATTTCAAAAAAATAACACAAACTTTTGAAATTGAAATTGAAAAATGAAATTTAAAAGCACGACGCTCATTTAAAATTAAATTTACTAAACTTTTAAATGGTATAGACTTTAATAGTTATGATTTAATAGGTTTTTATATAAACATTAAAACCAAAAAAATTCAAATTAGTGACCCATGAACCCGGTCCGGGTCACCAGGTCAATGGTTCAACCGGACTGATCGCCGAGTTTTTAGAGGGTCATAGCAAAGTGGGTTTTTAGTGTCACCCGGCCCGTTTTTAGGTTTTTCCGGTTCGACCGGCCGGGTCGATCCGGGTCTTACAACACTGCAAATTAGTATTGGATCAAAAGTGTTGCCACTAAATTTTACTCTTCCAATCAATGAGAATCAGAATATCAACTTAAGGGCATACTCAGACAACAAGGAAAGAGTGACAGCCTACCGCCAAGGATTATAGAGGAGCCTTGGATAATGACTAATTACATTTGAGCTTCTGCAGTATTCGGTTGTATTTACAATAATAAGTTGGAGCAGTATTCGATTCGGCTCCATTATTGGAACATTGTCGCAACAAAAACGTGCAGGAAAGTCAACAAAAACCCAATAGAAAAACAATCAATCAAAATTAAATCCCCAAACCAAAGCACAAAAGAATTTGCAAATCAATTAGAAGTCACAGTCTCACATATTACTGATCAAATCAATAATAAGTGGGATTTAGCACCTGATGGATCTCAAACTAATGTACATAACCGAACAAGCTATTGCGATTTCTGACATTGCCCTAATGAGGTCAGCCTGGCTTGCCAAAGATTTCTCCTTCACTTGTCTGCAAATTTTCCGGCGTTCTCCCTCGTCCTTTTCCAGCAGCTGCCTCAATAAAATTACAAAAGACTCTCTCTCTTCCTTTACAATCTTGAGAGGGTTACCAGCATCTAATTCTTCAGTTACTCCGTATTTCATGTACAATTCTTCATAGTGTCCACGCTGGCGCTCTAGCTCTTTCTGTAAGAGATCACATTTTTCTCTCATCTTCATCTCTTCATCATGATTATGTGCAATGGTCCACATCATAGCAGCAAAATTGCTTATTGCGCTTCTTGAAATCTCATCCGGAAGATTTTCCAAATCATAAATCCAAGCGATAAGAAAATCATGAATTGGTGGATTAGGAGGAGAAACCTTTTCTTTCAAAATGCCATTAATGGGGTTGAGATTTTGCTTTAACCAATTGTTAAGGACCCTTATATAATCCTTCTGATATTCTATAAATCTACTAAATTGTGTATGCCAGATATGCACAACTCCCAATAGTGTTGGATTGAAGAGGAAAATAATCCAGCAAAAAATGCTCAAACCATAAAAATGAGCAATTCACATTAATTTATTACAATACACTCATAAACTCTTATTAATTTTTCACTCTCTTACTCTCTTTAAAATAGCAAATTACATTGCCTTATATAGGCATTTGATGAATTCTGCAATGATCCTATCATTTTCTCAATAATTCAATCTATTACAAAATTCAAATTTAGGTTTAACAACTTACTTTAATTTTCTACAAAATCCAACTAACAAATCCTACAAATACCAATTTTTTTCAAAGTCCAATTTAGGTGGCTTGCTATTTTTGACCCTTTTTTTCATTATTTTTTTATCACATTAAGTTTAATAATTTGAACAAATAGTATGATCGCAATGACATTCACTAGCTCCTCTCACAACTTGAGAATTATGTAATGATTTAAGGGCACATACGATCTTTGACTGAAGATAATGCATGCTTCCCCACATCTTTGCCATCCTGCAATTCACAACAATGATTTTTCACTTCTAACAAACTTGATTTCTACTATTAGCCAAAGATTCATCTTTCTTTTCATATATTATCTTTATCATTAATATAAAGAAACAACACAATACCAAAGTATATGTGATGTGTATTAGCAAAACCAATACTGCCCTGACATCAAAAAACTTTAAAAAGGGTAACGTCTTAGAATATCCAAGCTAACTGATTAGCAGACATGCCAAGCATTCTGACAGACTCACCAAATGTCAGTTTACGATAGGACAAAGGAAAAGGGTAGTAATCCTGTTAAGTATGGGAGGAAGAAAGAATGAGAATAGTTCTATTTCAGTTATTTGGGTAATTATAATTGGTAATTGTTAGTTGCTTTTTTAGAGCCGACCCCACCTAGCGAGCGATTAGGGCTTGGCTGATGGATATAGTTGTTGTTTTGGATTGTATTTACAGCTTCTATAATGTTGTGGAGAAGGCAATATTAATCAGGGTAGGTTAGTCTTTACTAAAGTAAGGCTGAATAGCCAATCAACTAGCTATAGGAATCGAGTTTGGTATACTCTTTTGGAATTTAGTGGACATATATCTATTATGGTTAGGAATTAGGTATTTAGCCTATGTTCTATTGGAATTAAAATCAATTTAGCTCAACTCTACGTATAGTTATAAATTTAAATTGAAAAAGTTCAATTCTGTTAAGCTCACAGATGTTCAAGAAAATGGGGCACTATACTCCAATGCATGGAATTCCAAGGCAATCAATGAAAATTAGAATATATTTCTTATCTTTATGTTCTCTCTATTCTTCCTCATTCCCTATGATAATTCCTCTAAATTCTAATTCTCACCTATTTTCTTCTTCGGTTCTCCCCTACATCCTAATTCTGCAAATACAAATCTGAGATCAAGCTAGTCAAGGTACAACCCTGACATCCAAGTTCACATAAAACGGGGTACCATGAATTTAGAGGATGGGGTAGAATTAGTACAGTCTAACCAATAGTTGTATATGCATAAGAATTTTGTACAACTCCTTGTAAAATAACTCTTATTACTTAGCAGACTTGTTGAAATATAAGCCAAATATGCATGTCATGATCTACCAAATTTCATCAAATTTTCTGCCTTGAACTATAATGATCCGTGCAAATTTGACAACTTCTTGTTTTGGATGAGGAGGATTTGAATACAACTTAGTAACTTACCCATCAACAAGCTGGACGAGTTTCGGATATAATTGTTCATCACGTAAGCGGTTTATCTCTGCCACAGTTGAACCCATTGATTGCATCTCTACAATGTATCTTGTCTGCAAATGGCTCACAGCAGCTTCATGATTATTGTCCCGCTTCTTCTGCTTATTTAGCAAGGCAACCATCTTTTGATACTCATATTTCAATATTTCACCTGCCTATCCAGAAGCATAAAAAACCTATACAAGTAAAAATAGAAGTTCAAAAGGAATAAGACAGACAGAATGGAACAAATTATTTCAAAGACACTGAAATTAACTATTCGAAGTCTCCTTAGGTAATCAAAATTTATAGAAAACAGTTGCCTCGGTGATTATGCTCAATCAAAGGCATATATAGTACATACTTTCCAGAGGAACAAGACAAACATCATACATACACTTGGCAACCACACTAGGAAACGATGAACCCATAATGCAAGCAAAATTGTCATAAATAGAAATTCCAAGATAATGAAAAAGTTGAGATTTGCTCTATGAAGGACAGTCGGTTGGAAGTGAACTCAAAATTTTGCTCACTGACAGAAGAAAATCAACTCCCACATGTGTTGGAATAGAAATCATAAATTCCATTAAAATCTAGAGAATGCTCTGCCACAATAAGAATTTTCCCAAATAAACAAGTTAGAGAATGGCAAGTGGATTTTGCAAGCACTGCTATATAAAGATCCAGTTTCTAGGAACAATTCAAGAAAAGAACAGAACTTTTGGTATTGTAACAAAGTTAAGGTCCAACATGATACATAAGTTGATTCCATCCAATTAGTCATCACAAAAAAACATCCTGCTGAGAAGATACTGTGATCCATAAAGCTCCAATTTCTAGTAACTAATTCAAACAATGAAATAAACTTTCGAAGTTGCAATGAAGTTCAGTTCAGGCATTGATACATAAGTAACGTTGTAATGCAATCAGCAACAAAAAAAGAGAACACAATCATCATTGTATAATCGAAGAAACAATTGTCACTTGTCATTAGTTCTGCAAGTTCTGTAAGAATGTGAAGGAATGCATGGACCCCTAATAATCGTGAAAAATACCTTCACTTCATCATAGAGCCAAATATGCATGTCATGATCTACCAAATGTCATCAAATTTTCTGCCTTGATCTATAATGATTCGTCCAAATTTGACAACTTCTTGTTTTGGATGAGGAGGATTTGAATACAACTTAGTAACTTACTTATCAACAAGCTGGACGAATTTTGGATATAATTGTTCGTCACGTAAGCGGTTTATCTCTACCACAGTTGAACCCATTGATTGAATCTCTACAATGTAACTTGTCTGCAAATGGTTTAGAAATTATGACAAAGTCCAACATGGACAAAGTAAAAGATTGACTTAACTAAATTAGTGGCTAATTAAAGGGTGGTTGCTTAGTTAATTAGGTGGCTAAATATGGTTGGAAGATGGCAAAATTTGTATATAAATAGACCTATGATCTTTGCTGATTCTCAGGGCCGTCTCAGAAATTTTCGGGGCCTTGAGTGAGAATTTAAATATGGGCCCTATAAAGTAAAAGTATGTAAAAATAATTTTAACAACAAAATTTAGTATTTCATTAATAACTTCAAGAAACATCATCAAAATTAGACGAATACATGTTCTATTACATTGACATTATTACTCCCTCCGTCTAGAAATTATTGTCTCTTTAGCTATTTTATTAGTTCTCTTTTTAGTTGTCAATTTAGATTATCAATCTATTTTGTACAATCTTTTCTCTAATTTGCCCTTGTATTAACTATGAGAGAGATTATATATTGATGAAATTATAAGTGAGTAATTAAGAAGAAAGAGAATTTAATAAAGGATAAATTAGTCATTTTGGTTGTGTAATTAATTCATTAATCAAATCTTCATAAGAAACTAAACAAACAAAATTAGAACAATTTAATTAGCTTTATATTTGTTGAACATATTATAATTTTTTTACGAAGAATATAGTCTATTATATTAAATTAGAACCAATATCAGCTCTAATCAAAGGTGGACAAATCCCCTTATATATCGAAGAATCAGTTGCTTTAACTAACAATTGTACAACATGATTCACAGACCGATCAACATAGACATTAAAAAACTACTTTAAACATATTACCGGAGTTAAAATATCGGACGAAAATAACCAGCACAAACAAACGAAATTTGCTTTTACACAAGACAAACAAGCCATATAGCAAGACAAACTAAAAAAACAAACTAAAAAATAAACGTTGTAGCCTATATTTTCTTAATCCCAACTAATATTTTCATTCCACAACCATAAGAACTTCTGCGTACGCCATTGCATCAACCGTTGTTGTAGATTTGGAATGATCTTGCTTAAAGGAGTTAAATCTGGATATCTAATATGAAAGATCACATAAATATCTTGTCTAAAGGTGAATGAAGTCTAATCCAGCTATCAAGATTGAGATGTGCAGCACCAGATCCATGATTGAAGAAGCCGATCTCGTCGTGAAAACTAAAAAAGATAGCAACGGATTATTCAACATAAAAGAAAAATATTAAAATTATTAGCTTTATATTAAAAAAATATAAAGTCAATGACTTAAAATTGTAAGGAAAAGTTTAAAAAATATATTCTCAATTTATTAATAATATTGAAGTCAATGACTTAAATTACCTTTTGTAGGAAATGAAAAATTGAATTACAGACTAGTTATGGTAAACAAATCTTTCATATAGGGGAGATATTGAGAATTAGGAAAGATGAATGATAGATTAGGGAAGAATTCGGAGAGAAATGCAGAAACAAAATTAATAGGAAAATATAATAAATGATAATATTAGTTGGTTTGTGGACTAATTTGAAAAATTAATTGTAATTTATGTGTGATCAAGTCACTAATTAGTGATTCTCTGAATAGGAAATAAATTCATAAATGAGAAAGAGAGTTAATCGGTATAATTAATATTTAATTAGAAGAAAATCAAACGTCTCATCTTGTATAATAAACAATTAACGATTAGTTTATTCTCATATCTGTAAAAATGTAGGCTTAAATATCTCCTTTTAATTAAATTTTTTTAACTAAGGCCCCCAAAGCGATGTCGGTTTGGTGGGCCCCATTTTAAAAAAATTAAAGACACGTGAAAGTGAATTTCACACGTCATCTTCTACCTTAAAAAGTTGGAAGCCATTGTTGTTTAGCTACAGGTCTGATTTTTTTTACACTGTAACTATTCAAGTCGCCGGAAAACTTGGGGCCCTCCAGAATTTGGGGGCCCTGAGCGGTCGCTCACCCTACTCCTGTTAATAGCCTGCCCTGCTAATTCATCCTCCCAACATTTGCCTTCCACTTCTTAAGGCATTTGTCTAATTCTTTCTCTTCTCGCTTTGTAATATTTCTTTGAGGGAAATATTAATTTGGTAGTGTCCGGGGGCGTAGGCAAATTTAGCCGAACCTCGTAAATTTTGGTGTTCTCTCTATTTTATTTTGTTTTTAGCAATAGTTTTGAATTTGTTAGTCGTTTCCACAAAATTGGTATTAGAGCGTTGGTTTTAGGAGAAATTAGTATGCTCTGTGCGTCGTAGGTGTACTACGGTAGGCACATTAGAAAGTATTTTTCTACTTTCGATCCTGTTGTCTAATTGGCATTTAGTAAATTTAAAATTATTGTTAAAACATTCTTTTGGTAAAATCTAGAATAATAATAGTATATTATCTCGAGTAAACAGAAAAAATTATGTCACCAAGCGATAAGAGCCTAAGGAAATTGGTGCGTAACTGAGACCGTTTGTGACTCGACCAATTACTTGGTAATTTTTTCTAGCACACTAGTAATATTATTATTTGTGATTTTACGGTCTGGCTGAAATGGAGAATCCATTTGCAATGAAGGCATCTAAATCAAATACTTCAAGTATTTTTCAGAGAGATACTGGAGTAAATTCGAGAGTGATGGTGGAAATCTTTGATGGTAGAGGTCATTTTGGCATATGGCAAAGTGAGGTTCAGGACTCCTTATTTCAACAGGGTCTTGACATTGCCCTTGAAAGAGAGAAACTAGATAAACTAGTAGAAGGAGATTGGAGTACCCTCAATCGGTTGGCTTGTTGTATAATTCAGTCATGCTTATATAGAGAGCAGAAGTATGCATTTTGCAAAAAGACTTCGACTAATAGCTTATTGACGGCATTGGAGGAGAAGTTCCTAAAGAAGAGCAGTCAGAATAAGCTTTACATGAAGAAAAGACTGTTCCGTTTTACGTTCACTCCTGACACCATAATGAACGATCACATCACCAGTTTTAATCAGTTGGTTGCTGATTTGTTGAACCTAGATGTGACATTTGAAAATAAGGATCTCGCCTTGATGTTGTTGGGATCCCTTCTGGAGGAGTTTGAGTTTCTTGAAATGACTCTACTTCATGGGAAGGCTGCTGTAACTCTCAGTGAAGTATGTGGAGCTTTGAATAGCTATGAATTGATGAGGAAGGATAAATTAGATAGCTCAAGCTGAGGGACTGAAGCCTTGATTATCAGAGGATGCCCAGGGAACCAGGCGAATGGAAAGAAGGGACAATCAAATGCAATGTTGAAGTTGAGCAAAGATGAATGCGCCTTTTGTAGAGAAAAATGGCATTGGAAAAATGAGTGTCCTAAGTTGAAGGAGAGAGGCCAATCTGACAAAGGAAAGACTGTTGCGGTGGCTGAGTATGATATAGACTCAGATTGTTCACTTGTTGTATCGAGTTCTACCAGCTCTTCTAGCGTTTGGCTTCTTGATTCCGGATGCAGTTATCATATGTGTCCTAATGGAGAATGTTTTTATGATTTTGAAGAACTAGAAGATAGAGTAGTATATGCAGCAAATGATATCCCTATTACCACACATGGGATTGGTTCCATACAATTGAAAAATCAAGATGGATCAATCAGAACTTTGAAGAAAGTTTGCTACGTATCAGATTTATCAAAGAATCTCATTTCTGTGGGAGCCTTAGAAGAAGAAGGTTTCATCGTACAAGCAGAAGGTGGAGTTATAAGGATAATTTCTGGTGACCTGGTGGTGTTGGAGGGAGTTAGAAAGAGTAACAGGTTGTATCATTATCAGGGTACTACTGTTATTGGAAATGCTAAATTGGCTTCTAATGACGAGGTGTTGGGAGCAGTTGGATTGTGGCAAATGCGCTTGGGACAAATTGGTTTGGTGTATCATCAAGATAAAGATGGTGATATGGATAAACATCGATCTTATACTAGTTGTGTGTTCACATTGGCAGAAGAACCGGTGTGTTGCAAGTCTACGTCACAGTTACCAGACGATTTGTTTACGATAGAAGCAGAGTATATGGCATGCACATATGCTGTAAAAGAAGTAATTCGGCTTCAAGGGTTGCTTGATAAGTTGGGGATTTGGCATAAGCATGTGAAGGTGCATTGTGATAGCAAGAGAGCTATTGTGTTGGCTAAGAATCAAGATCATCATTCAAGGATGAAGAATATCGATGTTCATTACCACTTTATATGAGAGGTTCTAGAAGAAGGTGGAGTTGCAATTCGAACCACAGAGAATCTAACTGATATTTTGGTAAATGTTGTAAGCTTGGTCAAGTTCCAATGTTATTTGGACTTGATCAATGCTATCGAAAATTGAAGACTGTATTGAAAGACACTACACAAGATAAGAGATTGAAGATGTGGACTTTGTCAAGGTGGAGATTTGTAGAAATTATGACAAAGTCCCACATGGACAAAGTAAAAGATTGACTTAACTAAATTAGTGGCTAGTTAAAGGGTGGTTGCTTAATTAATTAGGTGGCTAAATATGGCTGGAATATGGCAAAATTTGTGTTTAAATAGACCTATGATCTTTGCTAACTCTTCATCCCAACATTTGCCTTCCACTTCTTAAGGCATTTGTCTAATTCTTTCTCTTTTCACTTTGTAATATTTCTTTGAGTGAAATATTAACTTGGTAGTGTCCAGTGACGTAGGCAAAATTGGCCGAACCTCGTAAATTTTGGTGTTCTCTCTATTTTGTTTTATTTTTAGCAATAGTTTTGAATTTGTTAGTCATTTCCGCAACAAATGGCTCACAGCAGCTTTTAGTTCCTCCAGTGATTCACGATTATTGTCCGGCTTCTTCTGCTTATTTAGCAAGGCAACCATCTTTTGATACTCATATTTCAATATTTCACCTGCCTATCCAGAAGCATAAAAAACCTATACAAGAAAGTAAAAGTAGAAGTTTAAAAGGAATAAGACAAACAGAATGGAACGAATTATTTCAAAGAAACTGAAATTAACTATTCGAAGTCTCCTTAGGTAAGCAAAATTTATAGAAAACAGTTGCCTGGGTGATTATGCTCAATCAAAAGCATATAGAGTACATACTTTCCAGAGGGACAAGAGAACATCAAACATACTCTTGGCAACCACACTAGGAAACGATGAACCCAATAAGCAAGCAAAATTATCATAAATGGGAATTCCAAGATAATGAAAAAGTTGAGATTCACTCTATGAAGGACAATCGGTTGGAAGTGAACTCAAAATTTTGCTCACTGACAGAAGAAAATCAACTCCCACATGTGTTGGAATAGAAATCATAAATTCCATTAAAATCTAAAGAATTCTCTGCCACAATAAGAAGAATTTTCCCAAAAAAACAAGTTAAAGAATGGCGATTGCCTTTTGCAAGCGCTTCTATATAAAGATCCGATTTCTAGAAACAATTCAAGAAAAGAACAGAACTTTTGGTATTGTAACAAAGTTAAGGTCCGACACTAGGTTGCACGGACATGCCCCGAGTGTCTGACACCACACGGACATGGAAATTTGGAAAAATATGCATTTGGGCACAGCTGGGACACGGAAAATAAAATAAATTTTCAAACATAAGTTTTCATATACAATAAAATCCATATCGTCATAGTCATTTGATCAATAAAAAAAACAACAAAAACAACAAATCCAAGATAGTTGCTATGTCATGTCTTTTGACTTTATTCCACATGCCAATACTTTTACCAGGTATGTGCAACAAATGTGCTTTACCTGTAGTGTATGCCCCTTACTTTTCTTGCCCACATTGTTGCATTTAAATGCCGTATTACCCCACCCCATGACGTTTAAAGGAGATTCATTAACTTCTACGTGGAGTGTCTGTAATGTGTCCGCGGAGTGTCTGGGAAGTGTCCATCCTACATGGAGTGTTCGTTTGAAATTTGGAGTGTCGGACACGTGTCCGACGAGTGTCCGAAGAGTGTCGGTGTCCGATTCGTGTTCGACACAGGGACACTCCATGTTTCGGAGTGTCCATGCCGACATGATACATAAGTTTATTCCCGATCCACTAGTCATGACAAAAAAAACATCCTGCTGAGAAGATATTGTGATCTACAAAGCACCAATTTCTAGTAAGTAATTCAAACAATGAAATAAACTTTTAAAGTTGCAATGAAGTTGAGTGCAGGCGTTGATACATAAGTAACGTTGTAATGCAATCAGCAACAAAAAAAGAAAACACAATCATCATTGTATAATCGAAGAAACAGTTGTCATTATTTCTGCTAGTTCTATAAGAACGTGAAGGAATGCATGGACCCATAATAATCGTGAAAAATATCTTCACTTCATCATAGACCTTTTTCTCCCATGCTAGCATCTTATCCAACACTGTAGCATCTTATCCTTGCCATCATTGAATCTTGACATTCCTCTAACAGAATGACCATTATCTCCTACAATATCTGTAGTACGGTTATTTTAATGTCTAACTCTAAGGCGATTCAAAGAAATCACCACAAAAGATCATTGATCAACTTCTTTCCCAGAAAGAGAAGGGGAATTTATGAACACAATTATTTTTGTTCTTCTCTGGTGGAAAACGAAAAATACGAACATACAAGGAGCTAAGTATTATCCCTGCAGTATGAGCAGTCTCGCCCAGTCAATGAACATTTTTATACAATCTAATCTCTTCATGATTACTGGATTGTTTTGGCTAATATTTTCAGTTTCTCACAACGAATATGGCAACAATTTCAGAATGAAAAGTAAACTACTTTAAAATTCACTTAAGGACTTAGAAGGTGGGAAAAATGACCAAAAGCAGTGATCCTGTTTACATAATCATCAATCTGCGCATTGCACCATTTTCTATCATCTCCCATTTGTTTGCGGAGCAACATACTTTAACTATATCACATGACAAGGGACAACCAAAAGCCTCATTCCTCACACTACCAATATAATGCAGATGAATAACAAGCCCAATAGTCTAGTTTTTTTCTATCAAATTCATCTGAGAGGCAAGTTTTTACCTATATATAAAGGCTAACTGAATACATTAACGAAGAAGAGAATGAAAGAATACTGTGATTATCAGTAAAATCAGAGTGACGATGCACTCTTGTAGCTTCCAACATCTTGATGACCTCGTTAGCACTCTCAGAATCCTTCATGAATGGATTACCGAGATCAGCAAATATCTGCTCCAAACTCCCCGATTTTGTAAACCTTCTTCCCATTTCCCCTCCTCCTTTCTTCATTCCATTCCTCTCGACTGCCGACATTGGCATTGACAGAGCTAAAATGTAATCACCCCAAGACTTTTCTTGATGCATAGTTGATCCTCGCATCACCGCCTCTTTCCACGGTTGTTGCAGCTGAGGAGGCGGTGGCTGCTGAGGGCATTGCTCCACTTGATTCTCTCTACTACTGCTACTTCCGCTGTCACTACTGCCACTTCACTTCCTAGTCAACTTCTCACTAGCCTGAGCTTCAAACTCCAATTCATTTGTAGTAGGCCACACGGACATCAATTTCGTCTTCCATTTCATCTCCGGCATGCTCGTTGATTGCTGCAAAGGCATCAGATTCTGGAGACTTGGTAGGGGTGGTGGAGGGAACTCTCCATGGGTGGAGTCACTGAAGCAGCGTCGGTGTTTTTCAAGCATATATCGTAGGCAGAGTGTGCAGCGACGAAGGTGTTGCCGCTGGAAATAGCTTTTTTCATTAATTGATCCCGATCTTTACATCGAGATACTACTTCTTCAGTCTCGATCTTAGATTGAGAGTTGTTGGGGAATTCCGGTAGAATGAAGCCTGGATAATTCTGAAATCGTGACGAACACTTTCAGATTGAATCTTATTTGGCTGTTCTACCAAATAGATCAATCGGATAAAATCAGAATGACAAGGACTTAGAATGAATTTTTGTTGTGAAGAAAAGTGAACCAAAAATTACAGAAATCGTTGCAAAAAACTCTCTCTGCAAGTGTTGCCAATGCCATGTTTTGTAGACCTAATACGAATAGTCGCAACTCTTCAGAACAGAAGTGTTGCGAAAAGACATGTCCATTCGAGCAGCTGCAACAGTTCATAACAGAAGTGTTGCGAAAGGTAATTCCCGGACCCTCGTAAGCTAAGTATCGTAATAGATCTCTCCTAACTTGTTCGATGAAATATTACGACTGCATTGGTCAACTAGTTGATCCAATTACACTAAAATACCAATAATCATCCCCCATTTTAGTGTAATGGCTTCCTTCGATTTTTGAAGGTTAGTCGGATACAAGTTATTTTTCTTATGAGGATAGTTCTCCCACGAGTGGATGAGTGTTTCTTCTTGGGGGAGGTGCTACTTCTTGGATGTCTACAAAACAAACTTGTGTGAGTGATTCGACAATGGAATCTGAGTTTGTAAAAACTGAGCATAATTTAGCCGATCATATAACCAAAGGGTTAAGGAAAGATCTTGTGTAAAAGTCGGCTATGGGGATGAAATTAAAGGCTATTTGAAATCTCTCATGTTAAGATACCCAATTTTCACCTAATATGATGTTAGGTGCTGAATTGAATGAGGAAAACTTAACATCTAGAGATTGAAACGCACTAATTAAGACATCCTAAGGTGTGTGTTCATACCTGCAAGTAAAGGAGGTTGAAGTTTAACTTCTTAATAGCATTTTTGAAAAATTGCATACGCAGGTGCAAGAGTAAAAATTCTACCTATATAAGCATGAAGTTTAGCCGCTTCAAGAAGCTTGGACTTGGCTTTGATATGCTTATGAAGGATAAGGACAAGGCTAGTAAAAGATAGTGTCAAGTAAGAACATGTTAGAATGTTGACTTATGTGTATATTATCTTCGAGTATTCAAGATGGATAACCGAGGTTCAATCCATAGTGACACCTTTGGTATTCGAATATTTGGAATGTGTAATATACTAAGATGAAATTCAATCATCACGATATTTCATTTATGCATAAGTTTGTTATTTGTTATGATTTTGTTTAGTTAATCATAGATTACACTAAAAAGGGGGATGATTGTTGGTATTTTAGTGTAATTGGATCAACTAGTTGACCAATGCAGTCATAATATTTCATCGAACAA
Organism: Euphorbia pulcherrima; assembly: GCA_947683365.1. Lineage (NCBI taxonomy): Eukaryota > Viridiplantae > Streptophyta > Magnoliopsida > Malpighiales > Euphorbiaceae > Euphorbia > Euphorbia pulcherrima. Next base: position 17,331,296 of record CANTUS010000016.1, read on the forward strand.
GTTAGGAGAGTGCGGAGTGCACGCTTGTTCGAGATCCATTACGATACTTAGCGTACGAGGATCCGGGAGCTACCTTTTGCAACACTTCTGTTATGAACTATTGCAGCTGCTCGAATGGACATGTCTTTTCACAACACTTCTATTCTGAAGAGTTGCGACTATTTATATTAGGTCTATAAAATATGGCATTGGCAACACTTATAGAGAGAGTTTTTGCAACAATTTCTGCAATTTTTGGTTCACTTTTCTTCACAACAAAGATTCATTCTAAGTTCTTGTCATTTCTGATTTTATCCGATTGATCTATTTGGTTGAACCGCCAAATAAGATTCAATCTGAAAGTGTTCATCACGACTTTAGAATTATCCTGGCATTACCGAATTTCATCAACAGAGATTGATAGACTTTTTTTAAGACATTCAAGGCTTCATTTTATCGGAATTCTCCAACAAGTGCTGCCCATCTTTCGGTCTCTAGAATTTACAGCTTCTGCATAAACAAATCCAAATCAGAATTCCAAACTTGAGGCAGCTGTTGGAAGTGCATCTCATAATCCCCTCCTGCTGATGTGGCAGCTGACCTTTACAGAGTTAAAAAATGTAACAGTTGGTAGCTAGTCAACACATCAGCTGACCTTTACAGAGTTGAAAAATGTAATGTTTGGGAGCTAACATTGACTTTCACCTTTCCATTTTTTTATATTTGCCTTCCCTAAATCACACCTTTCCAGTTTCCACCACCTCCAACCCCACCTTCATTATTTTTATTTTGCAGTTAGACCTGTTCAAGTGACCACGGCCCATCTGACCTGTCCAGACCTGACATCCACGTGTCGGGCTTGGACAAAGATATATTGATATAAGCTTGACCCGACCAGGCTACCAAAGCCCTAACACATAATGAATTGGACTTGGTTTTCCATTTCACAAGACTCTTTTCAATGCAATAGAAAAAAGAACTCTTTAGAAAAATATTTCTCTGCATACCAACTCGGTTTTTGTATGAATACCGTCTACCATTCTCTATAACCAAACAATGAGGGGACTGCTATTAATACTCCAGCTAGTACTTTGAAAGTATAACTATAACATTGTATGCTTATATCATTATAAAAAAACATTTTATACTAATATCAGATCTTCTTGTCCTAAATATGGCAAATTGTATTGCGAAGATTTTAAAAACAGCTAAACAAGCTCCTTAATTGAAGAAATATAACAGAAGTGCGGGGCTTGTACAACAGTATGCAGTAAAACATCAAAAAATTTGCTTCTATGAATTACCTAGTTGTCACAAGAACCCTGCCAACATTTCACGTACAACATGTATCAGTTTTGATGATCAAACTCCATATGCAATTTAAACTCAACTAGTCACCCATTAAAAGTAGAAAAAAAAAACGACAATACATAACACCAATTAAGTAACATGTTAATCTTATTCTTTCCAACAAGAATGGAACTACATAAGAAGAGAAAGCTCAAAGTTAAACTGAGATTGGAGAGATGTCTCAGGCCATAGCAATTGTTCAACGCATGGGCAACACTTGAGGAGCCAAGTAGATAGATACTAAAATGCCCCCTCTCTGTTAAAAAATTAATTCAATATCCAAGTATCAGATATTAAACTGATAAGAACATATACTACACTTGGTCTTAGCCAAAAGGCCGAGAAAGGTATGCTTAACCACTCTTCAAATTCTCCTTTTTATACTTCAACTCAGCATTGCAAACTGCTTTAGTTTCGGTGTCGGTTATTCTCTAACCCATTTCTAACATTTCTCATACAACTTAAAATTACGTATTCTGTAACAATTTCATAAGTAACAAACAAGTGGTTACTTCTTTCAAATGTATTTGAACATTTCTAATACAGCACCATGCTCACAGAAAATTTTGTCTCCCTAAAACCTTCATGCAGTCCTACAACAATCATCCAAAACAATTCCTAGAGGAGACAAAATAACAAGAACTGTTCAAATACATAACAATGTTCTGGGCATCTTTTCATCAACTAATTACATGAAGAGATGCGACTTTTCAACCTCTATATAAAGGCATTTGGTGGTGAATGAATACTCGGGATGAACGCAAATTAGTGGTGAATGAATGAATGAAAAGATAGTGAAGATAGGGAAAGGGGTGTAAGCAATCCGTCTTTTGTGGGTGCAATGCTAAACAAGGAAAAATGAAAGGGACAGAAGCTGAAAGCAAATGTCATTTTCATTTAATTGACAAACACTAGTGGATCATTCAATGATGGATTCATGAGAAGAAGAGATTTAAAGAATTAGGGTTGTGTGTGCTGTAGTGATGGGACCATTCCTTAGTTTCCATACTTGGAAATAAAGCTATGCTTGCACTTGTTGTCCACAGCTTTCTCTGCTCGTATAAATCTACTGACTTCCCCTACCCCTCTTTTGCCCTTTAGTTCTCTTCTTAATCCCTTGTGTAATTCTGTTGACTATCTTAATTATTGTCTCTTCCTTTTAGTTTTGGGTTTGAGAGCTAAATAGGTTATACTACCATTGTAAATTTTTGTTGAGCTATATTTATTAGTCTAAACTTGAATAGTTTCGTGACATGGCAGTACAACCTATTGTACTAAACGATCGAAGTTTCAAATTCTTATAGTTTTATTTGTTAAGGAAATTTCGATATACTTTAGAAATAGATCTACTTTTATATTATTCGTGATAATACTTGATTCAAATCCAAGAACCTTTAGGAGTGTCAGGATAATAATGAATGTTTAACTAAGCTTTGTCTATGTCAGCTCAAGCTTTTGCTTTAAATAATCGGAATAGTAAGAGTCTCTTAAACGTAATTGATCACAGTTGGTCCATTTATTAATTGAATGCTAACACATGGCAAAGTAATCTTGTATTTTTTTTTATAACAGGTAGTCTTCTCTTAAACACACTTCAACTTCAATCGACATGTGTCACTCACATGTGTTGTGTGGTGTCCCTCCAACTTGTGGGACCCACCCACAATATTAAATTATAAAAAAAGAAAAAGAGGCATGTCGGCAGAGTATTTTTGTACAGTAAAATTACTGTGCACAATTCGGCTATACGCGTTTAAATCTTCTATAAATAAAGGAGGTTTTGCTCATTTTAAGAGTATAGCATAAGAGAGCAAGAGAGAAGAAATACAGATAAAAATGTAATCTGTGTAGAGAGCCTTAGGAAAAGGGTTCGTAAGAGCTGGGTAAGAGAGAAAAATAGTGAGGTTTTGGAAAATACTTGAGTGCCACTATTTTGTAATCTCTTGGTGTACCTACTGATTATTTTTATAGTGGAAGAATTATTCGGAGTTGGTCCCGTAGTTTTTTCCCTAATTCATTTGAGGTTTCCACGTAAAAATCTGCGTGTCTTTTATTCTGCTGCTATCATTTTTCTCGTAATTTATTATTGGGCCTAACAAGTGGTACCAGAGCTGAAGGTTGTTTTATCAGTAGAATTAGTGGATATATTTTTCAAAAATAAATATACCACGACGACGATAAAATTACGGCGAATCCGGTGGCACAATCCGTTCGAAAAACCGTCGTAGATACGCAAATTGAGTGAATAGTAAAATAGTAACTTAGTAAAATAGTAACTTCAATAATACTATTCATATTTGGTCATTTTATGAATAGTATTATTTAAGTATACAGGAGGCATACTCTTACTATTCTAATATATAAGTATTATTTGGGCATATGGTACTATTCACATATACAGTCACTATTTATGTGAATAGTAAAATTGTGAATAGTAAAATTTTGCCATTTTTAAAGTTTCGACATGGCGAATAACGGTGTAATGATCAAATTGATGGATACAAATTATTCAATGTGAAAATCCAGAATGGAGAACTACCTCAATTGCAAAGATTTGTATGATCCAATTGAGGGTGATGACACAAAGCCGAAGCATATGAAAGATCAGCAGTGGATAAAGTTGAAGAAGCAGACATTGGGTACAGTACGCCAATGGATAGATGCTAGCTTGCACAACCACATGAGGAATGAAACAGGTCCCAAAGTTCTCTGGAAGAAGCAAGAGGATATGTGCGAGACTAAAAATGCTCAAGGAAAAGTGTTCATGATTCGCAAAGTCATGAACTTGAAACTGACAGAGGGACGATCAATCACACAACACTTGAATGACTTTAAAGGATTCATAAGTGAGTTAGCAGTCACCAGTATGTCCTTGGATGATGAGATGCAAGCATGTCTTTTGATGGGAACTCTACCAGATAGCTGGGATACTCTTGTGGTATCATTGAGTAACTCAACTCCAAATGGTGTGGTAACAATGTCTATGGTAAAAATAGTTTACTTAATGAAGAGCTTCGTAGAAGGCACGTTGCCAGTACCAGTTCACAAGCCCTTATCACTGAGAATAGAGGCCGAAGTAAGAGTAGAGGTTGTGGGAATGGAAAATCGAAAGATAGATCTAAGTCTCGGGAGAAGAGGTCATGCTACCACTATGGAAAGCAGGGTCATCTCAAAAGGAACTGCCATTTCTTTAAACAAGAGAATGCAAACCGAAGTCATGATAATGATAAAAACACATCTGCTACAGTCATGGAGAGGTGGCATTAGTATCTCATGATGCAGATGCAGATATCGAGTGGATTATAGATTATGGTGCCTCATTCCACTGTATTCTAAAAAGGGAATACTTCTCTACCTATAAAGCGGGCTATTATGGTACTATTAAAATGGGAAATAATAGTGTCTCGTAAATGGTGGGAATCGGCGATATCTGCGTAAAGACAGGTATCAGATGCATATTAACACTTAAAAATGTGTGACACAGTCCTAACCTTCGGTTGAACCTGTTGTCTGTTAGTGTATTGGACAAGCAAGGTTATCACAATCATATAGACAATGGAAATTGGAAACTCACTAAAGGATCATTAGTGGTGGCGAAAGGAAGATTGTGTTGCTCGCTATACAAAACGCACGCAACAATATGTGCGGGTTAACTGAATACAGTTGGAGATGATGCTTCACCAAATTTGTGGCATAGGCGACTGGCACATGTTAGTGAGAAAGGGTTGAATATACTGGCTAAGAAGTCCCTCATCCCATTAGCGAAAGGAAAAATAACCCGTGTGGTCATTGTTTATTTAGGAAGCAACATCAAGTTTCATTTCAGAAAAGCTCTAGAAGGAGAAATAATAGGTTAGAGATGGTACACTTTGACGTTTGTGGTCCCATGGATACAAAATCCATTGGAAGAAGAAGAAGATACTTTCTTGTATTTAATGAGAAAGATATAATCAGTGAAAGATCTATAAGTGATGATGTTATCGATATTATACCAGAGAGCATTCTATCAGATGATGCCCATAAAGAGGAATGCATCAATCAGAACAAGATGGAGAAGAAGAGCCAGTTGTGAGGGATCAAGATACAATTGTAGATGAAGATACGAATGAAGAGGGTATTGAGCAGGGGGAGCCAGAGAACCCCATTCTACCAGAAGAAGAACCTCAATTAAGGAGGTCAATTAAAGAACGCCAACCATCTACAAAATACTCCAGTTCTGATTATATTTTAATCACTAACGAGGGGGAGCCTGAAAGCTTCTGAGATGTGCAATCTTGCAAAGATAAAGATTGTTGGATTAAGGCCATGCAGGGGGAGATGAATTCTTTGAAGAAGAATGACACGTACGAGCTGGTGAAACTTGCTAAAGGGAAGAGAACACTCAAGAACAAATGGGCGTACAAGCTGAAGAAAGATGATGGAAACCTAGTGAGATTCAAAGCTTGATTGGTTATCGAAGGCTTTACTCAAAAGAAAGGTATCGACTTTGACGAGATTTTTTCACCAGTTGTGAAAATGAGTTCCATTTGAGTTGTGCTAGGTCTTTTAGCCTGCTTGAACCTTGAGTTAGAATAGCTTGATGTAAAGACCGCGTTCTTGCATGGGGATTCAGAAGAAGAAATTTATATGGAACAACCAGAAGGTTTTAAAGTCAATGGAAAGGAGGACATGGTTTGTCGCTTGAAGAAAAGTTTGTATGGGTTGAAACAAGCCCCGCGACAATGGTATAAAAAGTTTGATTCCTTTATGGTGAATCAAGGATACAGGAGGACATAAGCTGATTCATGTGTATATGTCCAGAAATTCCCTGATGGAAAATTTATCATTCTTCTCTTGTATGTTGATGATATGCTAATCGTTGGACCAGATGCCAAAATGATTAGTAAGTTGTAGTGTGATTTGTCTAAGGAGTTTGACATGAGGGATTTGGGACTAGCAAGGCGAATTCTTGGAATGGAGATTACCTTAGATCGAAGGTCCAATAGGTTATGGTTGTCACAAGAAAAATATATTGAACGAGTACTAGAAAGGTTCAATATGAAGAATGCTAAACTAGTTAGCACTCCACTTGCTGCTCATTTTAAGTTGAGTAAGAAATCCTACCCTTTAACAGAGAAAAATAAAGAAGACATGTCAAATGTTCCATATTCTTCAACGGTCGGGAGTTTAATGTATGCAATGGTGTGTGCGAGACCAGACATCACTCATGCAGTTGGAGTTGTGAGTAGATTCCTGTCAAATGCCCAGAACACACATTGGGAAGTAGTAAAATGGATCTTCAGATACCTGAGAGGAACTTTAAAGTTATGTTTAACTTTTGGAGTTGGAAAATCTGCACTTGTTGGCTACACATATGTAGATATGGCTGGTGACCTTGATGAAAGAAAATCTACATCGGGTTACTTATTCACATTCTAAGGGCAGTTTGAAATATTGTTCAGTAATAATCTAAAATTGGCAGTTTGTTTTTAAGTCGATTCAAGGGTTGCTAGTTATCAAGTCTGTACTTGCTTTAAGTTCTTAGTTCTTGAGTTTTGTGAGCTGGATATAGCATGTTTCTATGCTGTTTGTTGTTTTGTGTTTATCTCTCTCAAGGAATTTTTTTTGTTCCTGTCTATCTCTTTATGCTAAGGTTCTGGTTTTTATTTTTAAATAATAGTTCATGGTTTTTAGCATATAAGAATGTATTACTATCCAGTTCTTTTGAATTGCCAATTTTCAGCATTGAGATATTTGTTATTACTCTCCAATCTCTCTTTACAATTCTGTTGCAGTAATAGAATTAAGTAGCTAATTTCTCTTGGTCAATTAGTGATCTTTAGAGTAATAATGTGAGAATTAGTCTTGTTGTGTGTTATCTCCAATAATGAAGTTGTTTTATAAGTTGTTAAATTGCTGGTTCAATACATATGTATAACTCAACATTCATTATGTATTAACCTCTGCAATTGTTATATGATGAGCATGTAATGTGGAATAAGATTTATTTCTTTATTCTTAATATGTTGTATTGCTTATCCTTCATGTATTAGGAGTTTTATTTTTCGACAAGCTAATTCTTCATAATTACCGACTTTGGAACCAAAAAATCAAAATAAAAGAAAATTGTAAATTTAATATGGAAGCTTAATTCTGTTGTTTGTTTTCTTTTTTCTTTTAGACATGACAGGAAGAAAGAAACTGATTAGAGTTGTTTTCCTTTTAATTAGAGGTAGAGGTAAATGCATAAGCGATACATGGTTGGCCGTTGATTATTTTTATGTTTAATATTTTTTTATTTGAAGAAATAGAATAATGAAATATTCAAGCAAGGAGGCAATACAAGTTGGAGGATTCAAAGACCATTCCTCTATTACAGACATGAGATAGAAAAATACTCTAGAGAGAGAGAGAGATATGAGTTTTTGTCTTTCAAACTTATAGAAACAATATCTTCATAGCCTCCTCTGCCTCATCACCACCGTACAGATTGCTCCTGTGCAGTGAAAGCCGCCGCCGCTCCTCTCACCGATCTCCACAACTGCTCACTGCCGTCGCGTCTCCTCTCGCCGATCTCCACCTCTACTTAATTCAAGAAGTCACTAGTCTCAACGCCGCCGCCGCTCCTCTCACCGATCTCCACAACTGCTCACTGCCGCCGCCTCTCCTCTCGCTGATCTCCACCTCTACTCTTTTTCGCTGCTGCTCCTCTCACTAATATCCACTACTACTCACTGGCTCTGTTGCTCCTCTCGCCGATCTCTACTACTGCTCACCGGCGCTGCTGCTCCTCTCGTCGTTCCTTCCTTTGACCAATTATTGTAAGTCATAACTTTGTGATGGAGAGGACAGATTGTGGCGGTTGATATGCCGGTCGTTGGAGTTAATTCCGGTGGTGGTGTGAAACGAGAGGAGGGATTCGTTTGAAGGGGAAAGGATTATATAGTTTAAAGTCCTGTGTTGAAGGGTCAAAAGTATGGAGACATGGCAATTTCCCAACCACCGCCGTTGCCGACGCTATGGCGAGCGCAACCACCTCACTAACCCTGCTCACCACCATACTTTCTGCTGCCAACCAATACTCATCCTTCAGCACCGATCATCACCCTTCCCCTTCCGTCCCCGAAATCAAATCGCCCCCAGTTTCGCCAAGTGCATCGATCCATTTAAAACCAGTCTGATTCTCATCGACAGCCTAGCCTTACTAAAGCCTACTTTGAAAACTTCATAAACTAGCATGGCGCCGTGAAGATGAGACGTATTTTCGAGAAATTTAGGGTGTTTGGCCGAGTTTATGTTGCCAGGAAAAGGAATGTCAAGAACCTGAATTTTAGTTTGATCGAGCTTGATGGTTCGCTGCCAGTACATGAGGCATTATACAGGTTGAATTCTGTTATTATTGGAACGATATAGCTCCGTGCGTTTAAAGCAAAGTATAATAGAGAAGATGTCGTGCCACTGCTAGCTCCTGTTGAGCAGATTGCCCAGAAAAGAAGATATGTGTTCCGAGACTCTCATCGAGATAATCGTCCCTATGCGGCAGTGGTATCTAACAACAAAGATTCGAATATGGTCAATAGTAGGGAGCCAACAAATGGGGGAGATGATCCGAATAGGCCTGTTACTGCCCCACCAGATGATAAGCTACTAATTCAGTCGGTTCCTTGGAAAAGTAGGTCGAGTATTATTCGTCTCAAGAATATTTCTCTTATTAGGAACTTTGGTAAGTTAATGTGTGATTATGGATTTGACGTGGATTTTATGGCCCCAGTTGGGGGTGTGTCTGTGGTCGTGTCGTTTCCTACTGTGGAGTTGTTATAGGATTTCCTGAATGGGGAGTGGGGATCGATGAAACATATTGTGGATTCGGTTCAGCCCCTAGCATCGGAGTTTGCCCCGGATGAGTGTATTATATATGTAGACTTTATGGGTATCCCCCCCATCTATTATTGGGGAGACATTAGTGAGAGAATTAGAGACTAGATTCGGTCGTGTTGTTACAGTGGATAGTAATTTGGACCGACCGGATAGGCTGGATGTGGTCTCATGTTTGGTGTCGGTTCCTTTAGGTACCGTTAGCAGGAATCTTAAGTTGTGTATTGGCGAGAGAGAGGTTCTGGTTTATACAAGCTTGCGCCAGGGTGTGGGGTGTGAGCACTGCTAGGAAAACGATTAGGACGTCTCTAGCGAATCGACTGAGACGAATTCGATGTTGAGGGTGTCACAGAGTTTAGAAAGTCATAGTCAGAGAGTTAGCAAGAATGCGGAGAGATCTGGCAGTTGTGAGTTTGTTGGTCTGGGTGATGAGCAGGTTAACCAAGGCTCGGGAAATTCAGTAGGGAGTGTGGCTCTGGTAGTGGCTGGAAATTCAAATTCATCTAGACTGAATATCCTGAATATGAATAGGGTCATACTTAGAACTCATGATAGCATGTCGCATGAGAACGAGGAGTTGCTGGTTGTTCGAGTGGGGGAAAATTGGGTATTTTTAAAGAGCAGGACGACAGTAGGCTGGTGAAGATCATGGAGGACCAGCGAAAATAATCGGGATTCGGCCAATCGAGGTTTTGATTATGATTTTTATTATGTCGTTTAATTTTTTTATGTTGGAATTATCGTGGTGGGCTGCTAAATGGGGCCAAGCAATGTTTTATCCGGTATTACGTGCGGAAGTGGTATTTACAGGTGATTATTTTAGTAGAAACCAAAGTGGGTAGTGTTTTGGCCTAGGCTGTTAGGAAAATATGGGGGCACAATGACTTTCTTTTTCATTGTGTTCCTGCTCAAGGGTTGTCGGGAGGGATTGTTGTGTCATGGAATTCACGGTTGATTCAAGGGGGCATGACGATCACGATTGAGAGATGGTGTGTTATTCATGTTGTGATTAATCAGGTTGAGTTTGATCTTGTATGACTGTATGGGCCTGCCAACTGTGGTGAAAGGAACCAAATGTGGATTGATTTACTACCTATTATTACAAACTTGAATAATGTGGTGTTGTGTGGTGACTTCAATGAAATTCTTCATAGTTCTGAACGTTCGGGGGGTGATGGTACTATTAAGAATTCGATGGTTCGCTTTCGGGATTTTATGAATGATTGTGTATTGTACGATTTGCCGTTGACTGGGAGGGACTATACATGGTTCAATTGTCAGTCCTTTTCTAGGATTGATAGGGTATTGGTTTCAGGGGATGTTATGGATAGATGGCCGGATCTTAGTGTCATGACTGTTGATTCTACGTTATCGGATCACCTCCCTATTCTATTCCAGTCACATTTAGTGTGTAGGAGGGGTAAACAAATCTTTCGATCTCTTAATTGCTGGTGGGATATTGACACGTTCTTGCCATTTATTACAGGTAAATGGCGAGGTATTTGTTCGAATAGATCGATCGGGGGGAGAGATATTGATTTCAGGTTAAAAAAGTTAGGGGAGTGTATTCGGCAGTGGCATCTCTCCAACTTTGGGGGTCTAGAATAGAGAATCAAGACCTTAGAAGCACGGGTGCTTGAGTTGACGGACTCAAGGGTTATTTAGCCTATTGATGTTTTTGAAGGATCTGAGTTACAGACTACGAGGAATTCTTTAGCGACGTGTAGGCAAAGCCTAGAGAAGATTTGACATCAATAGTCTAGGGTGACCTGGACCACGTTAAGCGATGATAATACAGCTTTTTTCATATAATGGCTTCGACCAGGTCCAGGGGTAACCAGATCTCGCAATTAGAGGTTGATGGAGTTATGATTAGCGATCTAGCACTGATTAAGTGTACTATCTAGAATTTCTATTCTAAGCTTTTTTGGAGCGATCGAGGTTCCATTTGATCTTAGGGTCTAAACTTTAGGTTTGTGGATGCTATGGAAAATTGTAGACTAGTCAAGTCATTTTCTAAGACTGAGATATGGGCTGCTATTTGCTCCTGTAACGAGGGGAAAGCGCCGGGACCAGATGGTTTCAACTTCTTTTTTTATAAAAGATTCTGGGGTGAGCTAAAATCAGAAATCGTGAGTTTGTTTCATTCGTTCTATGAATCTTAGTACCTCCTAGATGCAGTTAAGTCATCTTATACAGTTCTTATTCTGAAGGTTCCTGGTTCTTGTTTATTGACTAATTTTAGACCCACTGCTCTTATTCATGGTATTTATAAAATTGTGTCGAAGGTTCTAGCAAATCGATTACAGCCATTGTTGCCTAAATTGATTTCTGCCAACCAGTTTGCATTTGTCAGGGGTAGAAATATTCACGAATGCTCATTTATAGCGTCGGAAGTCCTTCACTTGATACACAGAAATAGGTATCCGTGTCTGGCTTTTAAGCTTGATTTTCATAAAGCTTATGACTGTGTATCCTGGTCCTATATAGATGCAGTACTCAGGAGGATGGGTTTTGATGAGAAGTGGATTAGTTAGCTTGCAAGCTGTAGGAGGAATTCAGTGACTTCGGTGTTGGTTAATGGGAGTCCGGGTGAACCGATTAGGCTCAAAAGGGGGGTCAAACAGGGGGATTCTATTTCTCCGTTTATATTTGTTCCGGCGAGCGAAGGGTTAAAACAAATTTTTGAGGCAATTGTTCAGGCTGGTTTATTACCCGGTTTTCGTATTGACTGATCTGATGTGGACATCTCTATTCTCCAATTTGTAGATGACACATTGTGTTTCCTCCTTGCATATGAGTCTATTCTACCTACCTTTGTTAGAATTTTACGCTAGTTTGAATTAATTTTGAGCCTGCGAATTAATTTTAATAAAAGTTCTATTATGGGTATTTATGTTCAGGATCTAGTCATTCAATCGTGTGCGGGAATATTAGGGTGTAAGGTTGTAACGGCCCGGTCTTAAGAGGGGTGGCGCCGGGGTAGAAGACCTGAGCAAAAAGTGGCCATGAAGGATGTCGATGGGGACAGGAATGAACCGAATCCACACCCGAAAGAGAGGGTTTCGAGATTGTGCTGGTATGGGACGGTACAATTGAGAACGGTTAAGTATTTCGAGATTGTGATGGTATATGAAACAACCTATACCTTATAGTAAATCACCAAAATCGTAATCACTGCATATAAATTTTTTTTACTTATACTTTATATATATATATAATCACTTGTAACATTATATCTTTTTATAAAATAATCTTATACAAAGAAAAATGAAAACCCTACCACCTTCTATTCTATATGCTTGTTTTGTGAGGAGAGGGAGTGAGATAGTACATAGCAAACCAATCTTTCGTCCATGATATCTACAGGTAATGAGCTTCTAGTACAAACTTTATCAACTCTGAAAAATTTAGCGCTTTATATGAGGCGCAACTCAGTGAATATAAACAATCTATGAATTTAGCAAATCACAGATATACACACATTACAAATTCAATAGCAAATCACATATATACTTTAACAAATTCAATATACAGTCACACTTATTTGGAAATGAGTGAACCGGTTATTTAATTATTGTGACAACACCAGCCAAACTATTGCCCCGGGATACATGTAACATTTGTAACAATTGTCAATTGATTTGTTGGCCAGCAATGTAACAATTGGTTGGCCTTTTGGTCCAGCTAAACAATTTGTTGACCTTTCGGTCCATTTGTCAGATATTGCAATTGGTTGACCATATAGGTCCAGTTGAACATAACATGTATTGCAATGTTTGATCGGCTATGTCACAACGTCTTTTTTACTTTTCATATATTCAAGTGCAAATGTCTGTTATACGGATCATTGAACTCACAATTAGCATATACTAATATAAATGAACATATATTCCACATACATATATCATATAAATCCAGCATATCAAATGCAATACTCAATTATACTCTACTAATAATTCATATATGCACTAAGTCACTTCACTTAAGAATTCAATCCATTATCATATTCAAATGACACATTAACATATTTCTCACACAATTTCATATCAAAACAATTCATATCACATTCACATATTCATACAATTAACACATCAACACATTTCACCCATATATTCATATCATGTTTATACTCACAAATTTACCGAGTTAATTCTCTCAGAACGACTTGGACCTTTCTCTGGAATCCCTTCACTCTTTTGAGCTCCTATAACATAAATATTCATATATCAAACGTACATACATACATCTTATTTCGTTTTATATATATATATATATATAAAGATTAACATAAACTAGAATTTCTATCTATATGACCTTACTGACTTTAATCAATCATATCTCTCAAAGTACTGAACCAAATGACCTAATTCTGGTTTCATTTTACTCTTAACTCATAGCTTTATAACATGCCCAAATTTCATAATTTTCTGATCACTTTTCCATTTGTTATGAATTTTGTATTTTAAACTCTAAATATGTCCTGTTTTCTGCACTTAGAACTAGTGTTCTTATGACCTCACTTCACTTCAAAATTCATAACTTTTCAACTCACTTACTCAAATGTGATGATTCTTCTTTTGTTCAATTCTCATTACACAATTCCATGACACACTAAATCCTCAAAATTTTCAAAGCCTTGCACGATTTATAGGGAATTTTCCATCAAAACCTGTTTCAGTCCCACTTTACCTGGATAGCAACGTAATAAAATGAGTATAACTCTCTCTACACAATATGAATTGATCTGATTCTTTTTCTTACTTAAACTATACATATAAGGGAATACCATATCAAAAAATAAGAATTTCTAAGCAGTATCACAATCCCAGATTAATTTTAAAACTCACCCCATCTCTTTGATCATCCAATTCTACACACTTCATCTTATAAAAATCATAACCATTGATCTACTCATCTAAGAATCCCCAACTTTTACACAAGAAATCTAGATATGTAGAGAATCAATCATCTTTTCGTCATAACCTCAAATTCTATCTCTAACATCTCGAAAATCATATTACAAAATCATATACATACCTGATTCTTCCTCTCTCTTTGTTCTTCTTCTTCACTTCTATTCCTATCCTTTCATATTCTGAGTTTTTTTCTTTGTTTCATGATTGATTTCAGATACTTATCATTGCCACAACTATTTCTAGGCTAAAATGACTATTTTGCCCTTTTTTCCATTATATGATACTTACACTTATACTGTACTATACTTATACTAATAATAAATAACTCAAGTACTAATTTAATTACCAACTATAATTTCTACTTTTATCTTCATAAAATTTCAAATCCCTTTTATATATTTAAGTATATATATGTATATATCTAATATATTTTAAACCAAATATACCAAAATTAATATATTTATTATATATTTATACTTCATCTAATAATTTCTAATATATATGTATAAATGACTAAAATGATGCGTTAAATGGAATGTTACAATACTCCCCTCCTTAAAGAATTTTGTCCTCGAAATTAAATACTTGTATCTGAAAAATACGAATTGCCCTTTCTCGTCTGTTCTTCTGTTTCTCAAGTAACTTCTTCCACTAAATAATTTCTCTAAAGTACTTTGACAAATGGTATTTCTTTGTCTTCTAGTTGTATGGCCTTATATCCTATAATCTCTACTGGCTCCTCTACATAACTCAAATTATGTGAAATTTCTAATTCTTGATCATCGAGTACATGTTTGGGGTCTTATCGATACTTTCTTAACATGCTAACATGAAAAATATTGTGCATTTCAGCTAATTTTTAAGGTAACACCGATCTATAAACAAATAGACTTTCTCAAGAATTTCATAAGGTTCTATATACTGTGTATTTAGCTTTCCCTTCTTTATGAATCTCAATATGTCTTTCCAAGGTGATTACTATACTTAATCCCATAGTGATATTTTTTTTTCATTTTTTTCAAAACTATACTTAATACAGATTCATATTCTTTATTACCTTACTGACTTTGAAAATTCATATCGCTTACAATACCAAACCAAATGATTTTGTTCTTATCTCGTTTTCTTTGTAACACACATGACTATAACATACTTAAATTTGGTAACCATCTGATTAGCATACAATTTATACTGAATTTTTCTTTCACTTCCTGAATCTGTCCCATTTCACATGTACAGCGCCTAGTAAAATGACTACAACTTTTTTTATATAACCTCAAATGACCTAATTACAATTCTCTTTCATATTTTGAACCGTAATTCTATCTCTAATATCAAGAAAATCGTATAACAAGTTCAGCCACTTACTTGATTCCCTTCACTTCCCTATCTCTTCTTTTGCTATTCTTATTCCTCCAATACGTTTTCTGAATCTTCTAAAGGTTTTGTAGAGTTTAATCTCTATCTTATCTCTCAAATTAATCTCATAAAATACCCTGGCTCCTTGGAATTGGTCAAATAAATCACCAATGCGAGGTAAAGAATATTTGTTTTTTTATAGTGCCTCAACTTAAATTCCTATAATTAATGTGTAGTACTATCCTTCTTGTTGATAAATAATACTGAAGCACCTCAAGGAGACACACTGGTTCTTATAAAACCCTTATTGCAAGAATCAGACAAGTAGGCACTACCTTACATTCACCTTGAAAAACAACTCGTGAATGACTTAATGACTCTAAATTAACTTCTTTGGTAAAACAATCGGTGATGACATGTTGCTTCATCAACCAATTCAAACCCAATATCACATAAAAGTCTCTAGTATTTCATCTAATCAGATTAGCAACTAATACTGCTTTATCAATTAGAGTGAATAGTTTCGTACACTTGATTTATAACAATCAATTCACTTAAAAGAATTCCTTTGAATCATATTGTATCATTCTTCTTCTATTCATCAAGTACTATTTCCCTATAAGCAAATGGTGGAGGCCCTTGCATCACAAAGCCTCTTGACGTACATTTGATGCACGTGAATGTACATATGATCCTATAAGTGGCGTTTTGGTTGGTTCTTCTCTCCTCGGGTTAACATTTTCATCAGCCCTACGAAAAGGTGATAAAATGCACAATCATAATATGTATTAACTTTTATGTGTGTATGCATATGATGCCCCTGTGATCATATCCCCGCTCTGATACCAACTGAAACAACCTATACCTTATATTAAATCACCAAAATCGTAATCATTACATATAAATTTTGTTTACTTATACTTTATATATATATATATATATATATATATATATATATATATATATATATATATATATATATATATATATATATATAATCACTTGCAACATTATATCTTTTTACAAAATAATCTTATACAAAGAAAAATCAAAACCCGACCACCTTCTATTCTATATGCTTGTTTTGTGAGGAGAGGGAGTGAGATAGAACACAGCCAACCAATCTTTCGTCCATGATATCTACAGGTAATGAGCTTCTAGTACAAACTTTATCAACTCCGAAAAATTTAGCATATTATATGAGGCGCAACCCAGTAATATAAACAATATATGAATTTAGCAAATCACAGATATACACACATTACAAATTCGATAGCAAATCACATATATACTTTAACAAATTCAATATACAGTCACACTTATATGAGAATGAATGAACCGGTTATTTAATTATTGTGATAACACTAGCCAAACTATTGCCTCGGGATACATGTAACATTTATAACAATTGTCAATTGATTTGCTGGCCAGCTATGTAACAATTGGTTGACCTTTCGGTCCAGATAAATAATTGGTTGACCTTTCGGTCCATTTATCAGATATTGCAATTGGTTGACCATATAGGTCCAGTTGAACAGAACATGTATTGCAATGTTTGATTGGCTATATCACAACGTCTTTTTTACTTTTCAAATATTCAAGTGCAAATGTCTGTTATACGAATCAATGAACTTACAATTAGCATATACTAATACAAATGAACATATATTCCACATACATATATCATATAAATCCAGCATATCAAATGCAATAGTCAATTATACTCTACCAATAATTCATATATGCACTAATTCACTTTACTTAAGAATTCAATCCATTATCATATTCAAATGACACATATTAATGTATTTCTCACACAATTTCATATCAAAACAATTCATATCACTTTCACATATTCATACAATTAACACATCAACACATTTCACCCATATATTCATATCATGTTTATACTCACAAATTTATCCGAGCTAATTCTCTCAGAACGACTTGGACCTTTCTCCGGAATCCCTTTACTGTTTTGAGCTCCTATAACATACATATTCATATATCAAACGTACATATATACATCTTATTTCCTTTTGTATATATATATATATATATATATATATATATATATAAAGATTAACACAAACTAGAATTTCTATCTATATGACTTTACTGACTTTAATCAATCATATCTCTCAAAGTATTCAACCAAACGACCTGATTATAGTTTCATTTTACTCTTAACTCAGAGCTTTATAACATACCCAAATTTCACAATTTTCTGATCACTTTTCCATTTGTTATGAATTTTGTACTTTAAACTCTAAATCTGTCCTGTTTTCTGCACTTAGAACTAGTGTTCTTATGACCTCACTTCACTTCAAAATACATAACTTTCAACTCACTTACTCAAATGTGGTGATTATACTTTTGTTCAATTCCTATTACATAATTCCATAACATACTAAATCTTCAAAATTTTCAAAGCCTTATACAATTTATATGGAATTTCCCATCAAAACCTGTTTCAGTCCCGCTTTACTTGGACAGCAACGTAATTAAATGAGTATAACTCTCTCTACACAATATGAATTGATCTGATTCTTTTTCTTACTTAAACTATACACATAAGGGAATACCATATCGAAAAATCAGAATTTTCTAAGCAGTATAACAATCCCAGATTAATTTTAAAACTCACCCTATCTCTATGATCATCCAATTCTGCACACTTTATCTTATAAAAATCATAACCATTGATCTACTCATCTAAGAATCCCCAAATTTTACAGAAGAAATCTAGATATGTAGAGAATCAATTCATCTTTTAGTCATAACCTCAAATTCTATCTCTAACATCTTAAAAATCATATTACAAAATCATATACATACCTGATTCTTCCTCTCTCTTTGTTCTTCTTCTTCTTCTCTTCTACTCCTACCCTTTTATATTCTAAGTTTTTTTCTTTGTTTCATGGTTGATTTCAGATACTTATCATTTCCACAATTATTTACAGGCTAAAATGACCATTTTGCCCTTTTTTTCATTATATAATACTTACACTTATACTATACTATACTTATACCAATAATAAATAACTCAAGTACTATTTTAATTACCAACTATAATTTCTACTTTTATCTTCACAAAATTTCAAATCCCTTTTATATATTTAAGTGTATATATGTATATATCTAATATATTTTAAACTAAATATCCCAAAATTAATATATTTATTATATATTTATACTTCATCTAATAAATTCAAATATATATGTATAAATGACTAAAATGATGTGTTAAATGGAATGTTACAGTATGGGACATTACAATTGAGAGAGGCTTAAGAGATTTGATTGGTACTACCTATACCAACAAGGTGCACCTTCTTTTCGGGAGCCTACTCCGGAGAACTCCAAAGTTGAGCATGCTTGACTTGGAGCAATCTCAGGATGGGTGACCTCCTGGGAAGTAATTTCCAAGAAGTGAGTGAGTGAGGACAAAGCTCACTAGAAAGGCTCGTGTTGGTTTGTAGGGACAATCGGTCAAACCCGGGGTGTTACAGAATGGTATCAGTGCGAGTTTTAGGCGATTCTAGGACTAGTATGTATATGCCATTTAGGATATAAATATGTTATGTTAGTTGTTTAATCCACTTTGGTCCAATTTTCAGGAATAAATTATGGCTAGTAGAAGTCACAACCAGAGTAAGGAAGCGGATGCTGAGAGTACGGTCCGTATTAGACAAGCGGATGAACAAAGACGTGAACCTCCACCAGTTCATGGCTTTCCTGAACAACCTACTCTAGCACAACCTGCTTTACTTCAACATATGACTACTAAAATATCACATAAGTACTATGAAACATACAAATCCCTCAAGTTCCTGCACCTCACATTGAAAGAAGAGAGGAGAGAACTCCTCTTAAAAGAATCAAGAAGCTTCCGGATGATGACTTCAAAGGGGATACAGTGAATCCTGTAATTGTAGAAGATTGGCTTGATCATACTAAATGGTGTATGAATAGGCTTCATTTTATAGATGAAGAGAGATTAGACAGTGTGCAAGGTCTACTCAAAGAACAAGCTAGGAGGTGGTGGAATAATATTATGAGAGAAAGGCGACCCGGAGAAATCACCTGGGGTCTTTTCTTGGAACAATTTGACAAGAAGTACGTTAGTGAATGATTCAAGGATGAGCAGAGGAAATTGTTCTTGTCTTTGAGACAGGGACGAATGACTGTATCAGAATATGAAGTTCAATTCCTCAAACTCGAGAGGTATGCTCGTGATATCATTGATAGTGAAGTAAAGAGACGTAAGAGATTCGAGGATAGGCTGAATGATGAAATTAGAGTGCATTTACTTGCACAAAGGATTAGGGTGTTCAATGACTTGGTTGATGCTGCTACGGGCATTGAGAAGATCAATTCATATAGGCAACAAAGAATAGCTAAAAGATCTAGATTTCAAAAGGGATCGCATGGTCCAGTTAGTTTAGAATCTCCAAATAAGAAACAAAAGGGATCATCAAAACAAATACAATCTCATTTCAGAGGGTTTTTACCGAGACAAACCATGAGTACGGGATTAGCGGCTAGTGTACCTTCAGGTAGAGGCAGAGGAAATATTTCACAATGTTCTAATTATGGAAGGATGCATACAGGGGAATGTTGAGAAAAAGGTAGAGTCTGTTTTAAATGTGGCTCGAGGGAACATTTGAATGTAAATTATCCTCAAAGATAGATAAGTACATATGCACCTACAGTAGTTCCTACTCCTACAATGCAAGGAGGAAGAAGGGAAAGAGGAAATGCTAGTGAGATAAGTGGACATAATGTGGCTCAACAAGCACCTCAGAGTGGTAGACTGGGAGGAATGGCATGAAGTTATGCAATCCGAGGGCCTGAGACTCGGGAATCTACTGATGTTATAGTTGGTAAATTTTCATTCTTTAATCACGATGTTTATACTTTGATAGATCCTAGTTTATCTCATTCATATATATATACTACATTAGCACAAGAGAAAGGGTTACATGTAGAAGAATTAGGAGAAAATATTGAAGTGACTAATCCTTTAGGACACAGTGTGATAGTAAGCAAAGTGTATATGAATTGCCCTATTATGATTCAACATCAACTTTTCCATGCAAATTTAATTGAGTTACCTTTCCGAGATTACGATGTTATCTTGGGAATGGATTAGTTATCGGAACATCGAGCTGTGGTGGATTGCAAAAATAAAAGAATGTCACTTCAAGTTTCTGATGGAGAAGAAATAGTTATCATGGGGGAAAGATCAAATTATCTCTGCAACATAATTTCTTTTATGAAGACCAAAAGACTGGTTAGGAAGGGATGTCAGGCCTACCTAATCTTCACTCTAGAATTGAAGAAAGGTGAGTTAGAATTGCAGAATATTCCTATAGTACGATATTTTCCCGATGTATTTTCAGAAGAACTATCGGGGCTGCCACCGAAAAGAGAGGTAGAATTTACAATTGATGTATTGCCGGGTACCGCACCAGTATCTAAAGCACTATACAGAATAGCGCCTGCTGAACTGAAAGAGTTAAAGATTCAGTTGCAAGAATTGTTAGACAAAGGATTCATACGCCCGAGTATATCCCCGTGGGGTGCACCAGTGTTGTTTGTTATGAAGAAAGATGGGTCACTCCGATTATGTATTGATTACCAGGAGTTGAATAAATTGACAGTGAAGAACAAGTATCCATTGCCAAGGATTGAAGACTTATTTGATCAACTCAAGGGTGCCAAATACTTCTCCAAGATTGATTTGAGATCGGGTTACTATCAGATGAGAGTGAAAGATGATGATATTGCAAAGACGGCTTTTCAAACTAGATATGGGCACTATGAATTTTTAGTGATGCCATTTGGTCTAACTAATGCACCAGCAGCATTTATGGACCTTATGAACTGTGTCTTTTACTTGTATTTAGACAGGTTTGTAGTGGTTTTCATTGATGATATTTTGGTGTATTCTAAGTCACGGGAAGAGCATGATCAACATTTGTGGATAGTCTTCCAAACTTTGAGGGAAAATAAATTGTATGCCAAACTTAGAAAATATGAGTTTTGGCTTGAAGAAGTTTCTTTCTTAAGCCATGTTGTTTCTGCAGAAGGAATTAAAGTGGATCCTAAGAAGATAGAAGCAGTTGTAGAATGGAAACCACTAAAGAACCCTACAAAAGTCAGAAGTTTCCTTGGTTTAGCGGGGTATTATAGAAGATTTGTGAAGGGATTTTCAGTCATTGCTACCCCACTGACGAAACTACTTCAAAAGAATGCAAAATTTGAGTGGAATCACAAGTGTCAAGAAAGTTTTGAGAAGTTGAAAGAGATATTGACAAAAGCACCCATCCTTACCCAACTAGAGCCTGAAAAAGACTTTGTAATCTTTAGTGATGCTTCTCATAGTGGTCCTGGGTATGTTTTAATGCAAGAAGGAAAAGTGATTGCCTATGCTTCCAGGCAATTGAAGAATCATGAAAGGAATTATCCTACTCATGATTTGGAAATGGCTGCAATAGTCTTTGCCTTGAAAATTTGGTGACATTATCTTTATGGAGAAAAATGTTATATTTACACAGATCATAACAGCTTAAAATATTTACCAACATAGAAGGAGTTGAATTTACGGCAAAGAAGGTGGATGGAATTCATTAAAGATTATGATTGTCTTATTAATTACTATCCAGGAAAGGCTAATGTCATGGCAGATGCTCTCAGTAGAAAGATAATGATGGCACTAAGGGCTATGAATATGGGGTTAGCTCTTACCAGTAGTGGAGCCTTAATTGCAGAATTAAAGATTTAACCTGTACTACTACAACAGGTTAAGCAAGCACAAAATGAAGATGTTGACTTAAAGATCATTCAAGCAAGGACACAAGTGGGTATCGTAGACAACTATATGGTTCGAGAAGATGGGTGTCTATATTTTAAAGATAGACTATGTGTGCCAAACAATGAAGAATTAAAGAAGAATATCTTACAAGAGGCACATAGTAGTCCTTATGCGATGCATCCAGGAGCAAATAAGATGTACTAAAATTTGAAGAGCCATTATTGGTGGAATGGAATGAAGAAAGACATTACTAACTATGTTGCTCAATGTCTAACTTATCAATAGGTGAAAGCCGAACATCAAGTTCCTTCTAGATTGTTGCAACCAATAACAATTCCAGAATGGAAATGGGAAAGAATCATAATGGACTTCGTGACATCTTTACCACTTATACAGAAGAAATATGATGTAGTGTGGGTTGTTGTAGATAGATTGACAAAGTCTGCCCACTTTCTTCCAGTTAGGATGGATTATTCACTTGATAAGTTGGCTCAGTTATATGTAGATGAGATAGTGAGGCTGCATGGAGTGCCTATTTCAATCATTTCTGATCGAGATCCAATATTTACTTCGAGATTTTGGAAGAAATTGCAAGAGGCCTTAGGTAGTAAACTTTATTTCAGTACTTCATTTCATCCTCAAACAGATGGTCAATCTGAAAGAGTAATTTAGGTGTTGGAAGACATGATGAGAAGTTGTATCATTGAATTTAAGGGGAGTTGGGATAAGTATTTGTCCCTCATGGAGTTTGCCTATAATAATAGCTATCAGTCAAGCATACAAATGGCGCCATATGAAGCATTGTATGGAAGAAAATATCGAACTCCATTACATTAGATCGAGCTTAGTGAAAACAAGATTGTGGGAGTGGATTTGATTCAGGAGACAAAGGAGAAGGTAAAACTTATTCAAGACAGATTGAAGGCTCCATCGATTAGACAAAAAGCTTATGTTGATCTAAAAAGAAAAGACATTACTTATGAAGTTGGGGATAAAGTATTTCTCAAAGTATCTCCTTGGAAGAAAGTCCTGTGATTTGGCAAGAAAGGCAAGCTCAGTCCAAGATTCATTGGCCTATATGAGGTTATGGAGAAGGTTGGACCGGTAGCTTATCGATTGGCACTACCCCCGATGCTCGACAAAATTCAAAATGTGTTCCATGTGTCGATGTTAAGGAGATACAGATCAGATCCATCACATATCTTATCTCCTAATGTCATAGAAATTGAACCCGACCTGACGTATGAAGAGGAACTAGTACAAATCTTGGCGAGAGAGGTTAAATAATTGAGAATTAAGTCTATTCCATTGGTAAAAGTACTCTAGAGGAATCATAGGGTTGAAGAAGCAACTTGGGAACCGGAGGATACAATGAAAACTCAATATCCGCAATTATTTTTAGGTAATTTTCGAGGACAAAAATTCATAAGAGGGGGAGAATTGTAACGAACCAAAATTTCTAAAAAATTGCGTATAATAAATTACTATGGTATTAAAATATCATGGAAATTATTTTTGTAGTTATTATTATTGTTATTAGATATAAGGCATGAAGAAATAAGAGTTAATTAAGTAAGAGGGATGAATTGGGGATTTAATTATTTGTTCAAGGGCATTATTGGAAAAAAAAAACAAAATACATACCTTACCATCGAGCTTCTTCTAACCTTCACCTTCATCATTTGCTCCATTTCTTCCTATCCCTTAACCAAATTTTTCCCTAATCTAAAAACTTCCGATTTCTTCGATTCAACTTCAAATTCTTGTTAGAAATCAATCCTTAAGCCCTTTATCATCATCAATTTCAGTGAATCAAGACTAGAAGAGGAGAATTTTAGATTTTAAAATTCAGATGAATAGTAACCCAAATTTGAGGTGAGTGATTTTTGGTAAAATTAAAGCTTAATTAGAAGAATTCAAGGTAGATTAAGCATATTTGTGGTATTAGGAAGTTTGTTTATATAATATCTTGATAGAATTATATATGGCTGTTATAGGGGAAGCTAGTGCAAGCAAATTATAGGCAAAAGAGGTAAAAGAGAGCTAGAAAGAGCATAGAAAAAGGTTTGTGTCTTAAATTTTGATTTCTCGGTTTTTCGGAAATATTTTCCGATTTGTATCCCTGTTTTGTTTTAATGTTTTCTCTCATTATATAAATCCGATTTGAATGATTCTTGATTCTATTGATATCTACAGAAAGTAAGGAATACATTTTCAGAAGAAACCTTATTGAATTTCGTTAGTTTTCAATGTGAAATTTTCGTTTGAAGTTGAATCTTGAAATCTATTTTCAGAAAATCTCAGCTTTGTACACTGTTTACTATTTTGATCATAACTTTGGTTATACAATTTGCATTTCAGTGATTCCTATGGATTTGGAAAGCTGAGACATGTGGCTAATTATGTTTAGAAGAAAGTTCTTCTATTGGGTGATGTTTTGATAGTGAAAAATAAAGGGAAGTCAGGTCACAGAATCTGCAAATTTGTGGAAAATATGAATGTTGATTTTATTGTGTTTTAATTGAAGTTTGATGCTTTAAAATTTGGGATTTGAATGTCTTAATTACTGAAGTTATGTTGAATTATGATTGATGGTTTATACTAGAATTTTTAAGATGTTACTTTGATTTATTGCCCTTATTAAACGAGTAGAATAAGGGGTCAGGGTAGATTGGCACCAATAAAGGGGGTACAGTACTGTACAAACAATTGAAGCTTTGGCTTCGGGCTTTGGCCGATATTATGATATATATATATATATATATATATATATATATATATATATATATATATATTGATATTGAAGCTTCGGCTTCGGGCTTGACCAATATATTGATTTTGAAGCTTCAGCTTTGGGCTTGACCGATATATTGATTTTGATGCTTCGGCTTTGGGCTTGACCGATATATTGATTTTGAAGCTTCGGCTTCGGGCCTGTCCGCTCCCGTATCCATTTTACCGTTATTCAGGACTTGTTTACTTTAGGCAATATGTGGTTAAAGTGTTTGGAAAAATTGGATACAAATTTGAATGTACTTTGAAAGGATTACTATATAAGTTTTGTGATTTAGTTCCATAAAGTTGGTTAATTTGTTTTTGACTTATAAATATAATTTGTTTCTATTTTAAAAATGTTCAAAGTTGTTATATTTCTTTTATGGACACCACTAAGCAAATTGCTTAGCGTGTAATTTTTTTTCTACACGTAGGTGGAGAACTTGTAGATAGCTTAGACTAAAGTGGAATAAATGGATCAGCTTGAAGAGCAAATAAGGAAAGATTCGAGGTGGATTTGTAATTTAATATAATATTATGGTTTGTAGAATAATGGCATGTACTAGATAGTGTGAGAAATATTTGGAGAATAATTTGGAGTTGGAAACATTATATTTGTATTTGTACATATTAAATCTATAAGTATTGAACTCTATATAGTGGAGTAGAGTTGTTTATTGGGTGATTATTGTTACTGTAGCACTCCCTATAAAGGGGGAGTTACACTTGTTGGTATCAAAGCCAGCTCTCTCTCAGTACGGTGTGGTTCGGGGATGAACCAGGCGGAAGCTAGTGGGCCTGTAACGACTCGGTCCTAAGAGAGGTGGCACCGGGGTAGAAGACCTGAGCAAAGAGTGGCCATGAAGGATGTCGATGGGGACAGGAATGAACCGAATCCACACCTGAAAGAGAGGGTTTCGAGATTGTGCTGGTATGGGACAGTACAATTGAGAATGATTAAGGATTTCGAGATTGTGATGGTATGGGACATTACAATTGAGAGAGACTTAAGATATTTGATTGGTACTACCTATACCAACAAGGTGCACCTTCTTTTCAGGAGCATACTTGGGAGAACTCCAAAGTTGAGCGTGCTTGACTTGGAGCAATCTTGGGATGGGTGACCTCCTGAGAAGTAATTTCCAGGAAGTGAGTGAGTGAGGACAAAGCTCACTAGAAAGACTCGTGTTGGTTTGTGGGGACAGTCGGTCAAACCCGGGGTATTTCAAAGGTGGAGAATTTCTCGATTACTTATCTTGGTGCTCCTTTAAGTACTAAGAGAATTCCGGTGTCGTATTGGAACCTATTGATTGACAAGTTTCAAAACCGCTTATCTAGCTGGAAATTACAATGCCTATCTTATGTGGGATGCCTGGTGCTTGTTAAATCAGTCCTGGCTTCCATTCCAATTTTTTTCTGTCGTTGAATAAAACGCCGGGGGTGGTTATTAATAAGCTCGAACAGTTGATGCGCAATTTTTTATGGAAGGGGGATGCCAATGCTAGGGGAATATGTAAGGTTAGTTGGGCGACTATTACCTCGCCAAAAAGTCTTGGGGGATTGTACATTAGAGACCTTAAGCTGGTTAATTGTAGCCTTTTGATGAAATGGATTTGGAAAGTTCGTAGTGAGGAGCAAGGATCGTTATGGTATAAGATGTATGTAAGGAAGTATGGATTCCTATCTTGGTGGTCTATTGCGAATTATTACTGGAATAGGTTGTCTCATACATGGAGAGACATCGTTTTGTATTGTATGCGAAACAGCGAGTGTTGGGATTTTTTCAAGGGCCAGGTTCCGGTGAAGATTGGTGATAGGGTGAGGAGTTCCTTTTGGCACAACAACTGGACTGCTGATGGTGCCCTCTCTTCTTTCTTTCCGGATCTCTATCACTTATGTAATCGTAAGCAGTGCTCGATGGCTGAGGGGTGTCAGTTCTTATTCAGCTCGGGACCCTATTTAAGACCCTTTTAGAAATGAAATTTGAGGATGTCGGCTCAAGAGCGGGGGGCTGAATTGCAAAATTGGATTGTTATGGCCTACCCTGCTATTTTTACTAGGGTGGGAGAGGACGTAGGAGTGGAACAGGGTACACAGCAGCACCATCTTATTTTTTCTGGTACAAGGGATCGTTTGAGTAGGGGCTGGGAGGTGAGAAGGTGTTCTCGACTGCTTCTTTTTGTTTGGGGTATTATTCCTTGCCTAAATGGCATAAGCCGAATGTGAATTTTATGCTTGTGTGGGAAGCTTATTTGGTGCCTAAAGTGAGCTTCTTTGGTTGGCTTGTCTTTCATAACCGATTACCTACTAGAAGTTTTTTATTTTATCGCAATTGCTTGGCTATTGATGATGGTAAATGCCCCTTTTGTGATATGGAAGAAACCACTGATCATGCTATATT
Organism: Euphorbia pulcherrima; assembly: GCA_947683365.1. NCBI lineage: Eukaryota > Viridiplantae > Streptophyta > Magnoliopsida > Malpighiales > Euphorbiaceae > Euphorbia > Euphorbia pulcherrima. The sequence goes on from CANTUS010000016.1 coordinate 17,358,753, forward strand.
TCATTGCCGTAATAGTTACAAGGTTTGGGCTCAACTATTTAAGATGTTCGGCATCCGTTGTACTATGCCCCTAAAGGGGGCCGATTTCTTGGTTTGTTAGCGTGATTTCTTTTCCACAGGCGTCGGCAGGGGTTTTGGTAATGCGCTGTGGTTCGTGGTTTCTTGGTCCTTATGGAAAAGAAGGAATCAACTTATGTTTGATGGACATGTAAGCTCGGATGACATTATAGGGTCTAGCATTTACTTTTGTTGGTTTCCTTTTAAGTATACGAGGCGTAATGTTAGTTTTGTTGTTTCGGATCTATTCAATTTCCCTAGCTTGCTACTTTCTTGTAATTGATGGCTTCCGTTCTCACCTTGAGAATTGGGGTCCTTATTAATAAAAGAGGGGCGGGAGTTTTGTAGGTAAGCGGGGGAACCAACCTGGTTGGGGACTCCGCCCCAAAATTTTCACCCGTTCCAGCTTTTTAGCTTTCGGAGATATACACTGTCTCTTCGGGAGTTTTTCGAAAAAAAAACAGACATGAGATAGACAAACCTTGCTAGAGATGAGAAACTAAGTGATAATTAGGTAAAAAATACAGTTTGTGTGCCATGCACACGTGGTCCAAATACTTTTCCTGAAACCTAGCCGGATGTACAGGCGGTCCCACTACTTCACCTTGATGTAGCCATATGCCTACAGGTCACGCTGAATGGACCATAATCACGTGGATGAAGAACAATGAATTTTATTCATAAGTATTTTACAAGTACACTATAAAACAACACTCTCGAGAATAACTAAGAAACCTAAGAACTATGTAGATTTCTCTCTCAGTTTTCTCTCTATCTATGGCTAATGTCTCGCAATTGTAAAATCAGATCATCCCCCTTTCTTCTGGTCGAAAATGCCTTTATATAGAGGTTGAAAAGTCGCATCTCTTCAGGTAATTAGTTGATGAAAAGGTATCTTATCCAAATGGTAGTTAATGCCGGTTGAAATGCCTCTTGGAAGAAAATCTTCGCAGCTTTAAGCACACCTTTTCATTTCCACTTCTTTTCAACCAACAAAGGGCCTTCACCATCCTGTAACTAAACGCCTCAACTAGCTCCAGTTCTTTGCATTCCTGCGATAAACCATATAAAAGACAAACAAAAACAAATACAGAGCATAGCAGCAGACAAAAAATGAAAGTAAAACACACAAGTAAAAGGAAGGGATTATAACAGTGTGGGAATTAGTACCTGATATAATATTGTAACTTCACGTTCAGCCTTCAAATGCCCTAGAAAACCTAGCTTCCGGTGAGTTCAGCTTACGATCTATTCTAGTCGTTGGTTTAAGGTCAAAGCCTTCATATTTGCCTTTCAGTCCTTCTCATTTTCCATCTCAGATTAGCAAGTCTAACTAATGCATTTTGATGCCTGAATATGATAGCGCTATAAGTTTCTGAATATTCGTAGCAATAAAATTAAGACTAGATTTATTACTTTCCAACAGATTTATTCTCTATAAGATCATAGAGACAACTTATTACTTGTCATGAATTTTGACTCGGATATTGGTCTTCTGCTATGGATCTCAAACTACTGAACATAACCGAACAAGCTAGAGCACTTTCTGACATTGCCCTAAAGATGTCAGTCTGGCTTGCCAAAGATTTCTTCCTCACTTGTTTGCGAATTTTCCTGCATTCTTACTCATCCTCTTCCATGTGCTGCCTCAATGAAATAACAACAGACTCCCTCTTCTTTTTTGCAATCTTGAGAGGGTTATTATGATCTAATTCTTCAACTACTCCGATATTGTCTGTGCTTGCGCCCCAGCTCCTTCCGCGTGGCATCACGATTTTCTCTTATCTTTATCTGTTCATCTTGATTATACATAATGGTCTGCATCATAGCAGTAAAATTGCTTATTGCACTTCTTGAAATCTCGTCTGGAAGATTTTCAAAATCATCAATCCAAGCAATAAGAAAAGCATGAAGTGGATTCTGAACCCGAGGAGGAGAAGAATCCTTTTCTTTTAAAATTCTCTCAATGGGATGAGATTTAGCTTTAAACAATTGTTAAGGACCCTTACGTATTCCTACTGATAATCTATAAGACCACAAAATTGTGTATGCCAATCACGCACAATTCCATGCAGCTGAATAGTACGATTGCAATGATATTTACTAACTCCTCTCACAACTGCAGAATTATCTAATGATTTAAGGGCACATACGATCTCTGTGTGATGATAATGCATGGTTTCCCCCATCGTTGCCATCCTGCAATTCACAACAATGACTTTTCAATTCTAACAAACTTGATTTTTACACTAATAAAAAAGAAACAACACAGTACTGAAGTACATGTGAAGTGTATTAGCACAACGCAATACTATGCTAACTACAAAAACTTTACCAAGTGTAACACTAAGAATATCCAAGCTAACTGATCAGAAGACATTCCAAGTACTCTGGCAGGCACACCAAAGTTCAACAGATGCCGTGATAAATCGAGGATAGAACAGAAAATAGTTGAGTCCAGCCGATAACTATATATGCATAAGAATTTTGCATCTCATGATCCACCAACTGTCTATAATGATTCATGCAACTTCAACAACTTCTAATTTCAGGTGAGGTTGAGTTTATAGTTACCTACCTACAAGCTGAACAATTCTTGGATACAATTGTTCATTACGTAAGCGGTTTATTTCACACTGATTGCATATCTATATGCAAATAACTCACAGTAGCTTTTAGTTTCTCCAGTGATTCACGATTGTTACCCCACTTCTTCTGCTTGTTTGATAAGGCAGCCTTTTTTTGATACTCATATTTCAGAATTTTACCTGCCTATCCAGAAGCAATAAAACTTCGTAAATCTGTAGAAAACAGTTCATGTGGTGATTATGCTCAATCAAGAAACATTTCTACTTTCCGGGGGGACAAGAAAAGCATCAGACATACACTTGACACCAGACTAAGAAATGATGAATCCATGAAGTAAGCAAAATTGTCACAAATGCCAGTTAAAGATCTCTATGAAGGACATTCAGTTGGGTTTGAACTCAAAGTTTTGCCAGGACAGGTGCTGGACACAAACTAGGAGTGCAACAGCCTAGGGCCCACTCTTAAAAAGAACCCATATTTTTTTACTAACTTAAGATTCAAAAAGTACATATATTTTATTAGTTATTTTTAATATTTACTAGAATATATTTCAATTTTACGTAAAAAATTTTTTTATCACATAAGCTCTTGTTTCTTATTTCACTTAAGCCCTTAAAATTTCAGAATCAATCCTCAATAGTTTTGCTCACTGATAGAAGAAAATCTACTCACTTATGTTAGAATAACAATCTTGAATTTTATTAACCTCTGTAAAATAAAAAAGTTAAAAAAATATATAATATTGAGATAATGAACATATTAAAAGATTAAGTTGATATTTCTAAAAGTTAAACTAATAATTTTATACAAACCTAAATTTAATGCATAACATGCTTATTTGCAATGGGTGTTTGGAAACTTGTTCGGTTGCTTTTACAACACATTGGCTTTTTTAGTGTTTAAGAGACAAGAAAAAGAAAAGAAAAGTTAAAGGTGGTACAACAACAACAATATGGAACTCTATCCAAAAATCTCATCAATATCATATAAACGCGTATCTTTCAAAATAGTTTCTCTCTATGTAATCTTAATTCCATCAATCCGTCTATACTTACTAGCTATTATGCTAACACCTACTAAATGAAGCATCCATTGGTCTTCGTAGAACATGTTCATCTCACCTTAGTCTTCCTTCTCTCAATTCATTCCCAACATGTGTCACACCCGGCTTTTGTCGGATGCACTCATATATGATTCTATGTATTCTAGTATGGTGGCTCACCCACCTAAGCATCCTCTTTTCTGCCACACTCGCCGAGCATTGTAGTAGTAGTAATTCAATATACCTATTCTATAATTATTAAATAGCACTAATATATATATATATATATATATATATATATACGCATGATATGCCAAAGCATGCTGTGAAGTATTAAATGGAATAAATTAACGTGGGTGAATGAATGCAATATTAGTGCTATTTAATGACTCACTAACTCTCATTTTTAGTCTACATTATTGAAAATTGTAGTAGTAAATGGCAGTTTGCTTTTTTTTATTCAAAGCATGCGCTTCTTTTGGGCCTTGCGCCTAGGCGATAAGTGCTCTAGCACCTTTGACTACTATGGTTCAAACAATGAACTAAAATTTCGGTATCTCAACAAAGTTGAGATCATGCAAGATACATTGGTAACAATACATTGCTAATGCGATCAGCCACAAATAAGGAAATACAAACATCATTGATATAATGGACATGATATAATCAAATAAAACGTTGTATATGTAAGATATGAAGGAAACAGAGCAACAATAATCGTGAAACATGCCTTCAATTCATTATAGAGCCTTTCCTCCCAAGCTAGCATCTTCTCCAACACTTTTGAACGAGTCTCTAAATCATCCTTACCATCATCAACACTACGCATTTCTTTAAATGAACGACTCCAAGTGATAAAGGGCACCACTGTTTCCAATCGATCAATATGTCCTACAACATTAGTAAGGTAATTTTAATGTGTAAGTGTTAAAATTATTAAACTTAATTTGATGAAAATAATGAAAAAAGGTCAAAAATAGCCGGCCACCTAAATTGGACTTTAAAAAAAATTGGTAAGCATTGTTATGTTGTTAGGAAACTTGGATTATTAGGAGACTTAGACTTTGTAGGATTTGTTAGTTGAATTTTGTGGAAAATTAAATAAATTGTTAAACCTAAATTTGAATTTTGTAATAGATTGAATTATTGAGAAAATGATAGGGCCATTGCAGAATTCATCAAATGCCTATATAAGGCAATGTAATTTGTTATTTTAAAGAGTGTAAGAAAGTGAAAAAATAATAAGAGTTTATGAGTGTATTGTAATAAAATTAGTGTGAATACTCATTTTTATGTTTTGAGCATTTTTTGCTTGGTTATTTTCCTCTTCCATCCAACAGTAAGGTGATTCCAAGCATCAAAGAAATCACCACAAAGGGATCATTGATCAACAAGTTCTTTTCCTAGCAAGAGAAGGGGAATTTTAGCACAAATTTGCTTGTAATTTTCTGTGGAAAACAAATAAATTGAACAGATAAGAGCATAAGAACAAGTATTCCTGCAGTATGAACAGCACCACCGCAGTGAATGAACATTTCTACTGTGGGATTATCAAGTCCCACATTGGCAAAGTGAATAAAAAAGAAAAATGGGAATTGTCCCACATTGCCAATTGTAAGGCATAGGGGCTGATTTTGTAGTATAAAAAAAGGCCTATGGCCTTAGTTGAAATCACACCAACAAAGCCTTTCTCATCTCTAAGGCATTTGTTCTTCTTATTCCTTTTCTTTGTAATATTTTGTTATAAAATTAAGTTGGTAGTGTAATTTTAGTGTTTCCTCTTTATTTTGTTTTAGCAGTAATTTTAGTTTGCTAATAGTTTTCGCAACAATTGGTATCAGAGCGTTGGTTTTAGGAAAAATTAGTATGCTCTGTGCACTGTAGGTGTACTACAATCGGCACATCAGAAAGTTTTTTCTAATTTTCGGGCCTGTTGTCTAGTTGGCATTTAGCAAATTTAAAATTATTGTTAAAATAGTCTTTCGGTAAAATCTAGAATAATAATAGTATACTGTCTCGAGTAACTGGAAAAATTCTGTCACCAAGCGATAAGAGCCTACGGAAATTGGTATTTAACTGAGACCGTTTGTGACTCGACCAATTACCTGGGAATTTTTCTAGCACTTGAGTAATATTATTATTTGTGATTTTACGGTTTGAGCTGAAATGGAAGAAGAAAATCCATTCGGAAAGATATCCACTTCAAATGCTTCTTCAAGTATTTTTTAGAGGGCCGCTGGAGTAAATTCCAGATTGGTGGTGGAAATTTTCAATGGAAGTGGTCATTTCGGCATGTGGCAAAGTGAGGTTCTAGACGCATTATTTCAACATGGTCTAGATATTGCCGTTGAAGGAGAGAAACCAAATGAAATGGGAGAAGGAGAATGGAAGACCATCAATCGACTGGCTTGTGGTACAATTCGTTCATGTTTATCTAGAGAACAGAGGTATGCATTTTATAAAGAAACCTCTGCTAGAAAACTGATGACGGCACTGGAGGAGAAGTTCTTGAAAAAGAGCAGTCAGAACAAGCTTCACATGAAGAAAAGGCTGTTCCGATTCACTTACATTCCTGGTACCACAATCAACGATCATATCACCAGCTTCAATCAACTAGTTGCTGATTTGTTGAACCTAGATGTGACCTTTGAAGATGAGGATCTTGCCATAATGTTGTTGGGATCTCTTCCGGAGGAGTTTGAGTTCCTCGAAACAACTCTACTCCATGGGAAGGCTGTTGTAACTCTCAATGAAGTTTGTGGATCTTTGTACAGCTATGAATTAAGGAGGAAGGAGAAAAGGGAAAGCTCAAATGGAGCTACCGAGGCTTTGATTATTAGAGGACGCTAGGGGAACCAGGCGAAAGGAATGAAGCAACGATCAAAGTCAAAATCCAAATTGGGGAAAGATGAATGCGCCTTTTGTCATGAAAAGGGGCATTGGAAGAAAGATTGTCCTAAGCTGAAAAAGAAAGGCCAATCTAATAAAGGAAAGACTGTTGCAGTAGCGAAGTATGATGATAACTCAGATTGTTCACTTGCTCTTTCGGCTTCTACCAACTCTTCTAGTGTTTGGCTTCTTAATTCAGGATGCAGTTATCACATGTGTCCTAATCGAGAATGGTTCTATGATTTTAAAGAACTAGAAGATGGTGTTGTCTACACAGCAAATAATTCCCCTATCACCATACATGGGGTTGGTTCCATTCGGTTGAAAAACCAAGATGGATCAATCAGAACATTGAAGGAAGTTCACTACGTGACAGATTTATCAAAGAATCTCATTTCTGTGGGAGCCCTAGAAGAAAAGGGTTTCAAAGTTAAAGCAGAAAATGGAGTAATGAAGATCATTTCTGGTGCATTGGTGGTGTTGAAAGGAGTTCAAAAGAATAACAGGTTGTACCACTATCAAGGTACTACTGTTATTGGAACTACAGCAGTGGCTTCTAATGATGAGAAAGAATTGGAAGCATCCAGATTGCGGCATATGCGATTGGGGCATGCTGGTGAAAAATCCTTGAATCTTCTGGTAAAACAAGGATTATTAAAAGATGTCCAGGCTTGCAAATCGGACTTTTATGAGCATTGTGTCAAAGGGAAAAAGACAAGGGTGAAATTTGGAACTGCGATCCATGATACTAAAGGCATTCTGGACTATGTTCACTCTGATGTATGGAGGCCTTCCAAGATGGCATCACTTGGAGGGAAGCACTATTATGCCACCTTCGTTGATGATTTTTCCCGGCGAATTTGGGTGTATACTATAAAGACTAAGGATGAAGTGCTCAGAATTTTTCTTAAGTGGAAAAATATGATGGAAACTCAGACGGGTCGAAAGATCAAGCATCTCCGAACAGATAATGGTGGAGAGTACACGAGTGATCCATTTAAGAAAGCCTGTGATGATAGCGGCATTGTCAGGCACTTCACAGTTAGGCATACACCACAACAAAATGGAGTGGCTGAACGTATGAACCGAACCTTACTGGAGAAAGTTCGATGTATGTTGTCCAATGCTGGGTTGGGCAAGCAGTTTTGGGCTGAAGCTGTTATATATGCGAGCCATCTCATCAATCGCCTACCATCTAGTGCTATTGATGGTAAAACACCACTTGAGAAATGGTCTGGGAAACCTGCTACTAACTATGATTCCTTACGTGTGTTTGGTTCCACTTCTTATTATCATGTGAAGGAATCAAAGTTGGATCCTCTTGCAAAGAAAGCAATTTTCTTGGGGATCGCTTCGGGGGTAAAAGGGTATTGTTTTTGGTGCCTAGAGACTAAGAAGACGATCATCAGCTGGGATGTTACCTTTGATGAATCTACCATGTTAAGAAAGGTAACAACAGAACAAACAGATGGTACTCCGAAACAGGTGGAGTTTGAAAGGCAGATAATTAGTCCAGCAAATGATGAAGATGTAGAAACTCCAATGGTAGATGAGGAGTCTGATGAGGAAGAGGTTCAAGCCCAAGAACCTCCACAGCAACTTGAACCAATTGCATTGAGAAAGCCAAAAAGAACAGTAAGAAAGCCTGTTCGCTATGTTGATATGGTGGCTTTTGCATCTCTAATTGCAAATGATGACATCCCTACCACTTACAAAGAAGCAGTCAAAAGTTCAGAAGAAGATAAGTGGAGGAATGCCATGATTGAAGAAATGCAGTCCCTTCAGAAGAATCAGACATGGAAGTTAGTTGATCTTCTAAAGGGAAAGAAGGCAATTGGGTGCAAATGGGTCTATGCAAAGAAAGATGGATTTCCTAATGAGTCTAATGTTCGCTACAAAGCAAGGTTGGTAGCTAAAGGGTACGCTCAGACGGAGGGAGTTGATTACAATGAAGTGTTTTCTCCAGTGGTGAAACACTCTTCCATCCATATTTTATTGGCTTTGGTAGCACAGTTAGATCTGGAGCTAGTTCAAATGGATGTAAAAACAGCATTTTTACATGGAGACTTGGAGGAGGAAATCTATATGGTTCAGCCTGAAGGATTCAAAGTTGCTGGAAAAGAGAACATGGTTTGTAAACTTGAAAAATCGTTGTACGGATTAAAGTAATCTCCGAGGCAGTGGTACAAGCGATTTGACAAGTTTATGTTGAGGCAGAAGTACACAAGAAGCAAATATGATCATTGTGTGTATTTGCGCAAGCTGCAAGATGGATCTTTTATATATCTTCTTCTTTATGTTGATGATATGCTGATAGCTTCCAAGAATCAAGAGGAAATTGAGAAGTTAAAATCTCAATTAAATGAGGAATTCGAAATGAAGGATCTTGGCGAAGCAAAGAAGATTCTTGGCATGGAGATAAGCAGAGATAGGAATGTGGGAAGACTTTTTTTGACTCAAAAGGAATATCTAGGAAGGGTATTGAAGCGTTTTGGCATAAATAAGCAGTCAAAACCTATTAGTACACCACTTGCTTCTCATTTCAAGCTCAGTGCAGCATTATCTCCAAAAGCTGCAGCAGAGAAAGCATATATGTCAAAAGTACCATATGCAAGTGCTATTGGTAGCTTAATGTATGCTATGGTGTGTACAAGGCCCGACATTTCATATGCAGTTGGGGTTGTGAGCAGGTATATGCATAATCCTGGAAAGGAACATTGGCAAGCTGTGAAATGGATTCTACGGTATATTCTGAACACCGTGGATGTTGGATTGGTATATCAGCAGGATAAAGGCGGTCAACATGTAATTGGATATTGTGATTCCAACTATGCTGGTGATCTGGATAAACGTCGATCAACTACTGGTTATGTGTTCACCTTGGCAAAAGCACCAGTATGTTGGAGGTCTATATTACAGTCGACAGTTGCCTTATCTACGACAGAGGCAGAATATATGGCATGTACAGAGGCTGTAAAGGAGGCAATTTGGCTTCAAGGGTTGCTCGGTGAATTGGGTATTCAACAGAAGCACATAAAGGTGCACTGCGATAGTCAGAGTGCTATCATGTTAGCAAAGAATCAAGTTTACCACGCAAGGACGAAGCATATCGACGTTCGTTACCACTTCATACGAGAGGTTCTCGAAGAAGGTGGAGTTGTAATCCAGAAGATTCAGACCACAGAGAATCCAGCTGATATGTTGACAAAGGCAGTAAATCCAATCAAATTTCAATATTGTTTGGATTTGATCAATACTGTCAAAACTTGAAGACTGCATTGGAAGACACTACACAAGATAAGAGATTGAAGATGTGGAACTTGTCAAGGTGGAGATTTGTGGGATTATCAAGTCCCACATTGGCAAAGTGAATAAAAAAGAAAAATGGGAATTGTCCCACATTGCCAACTGTAAGGCATAGGGGCTGATTTTGTAGTATAAAAAAAGGCCTATGGCCTTAGTTGAAATCACACCAACGAAGCCTTTCTCATCTCTAAGGCATTTGTTCTTCTTATTGCTTTTCTTCGTAATATTTTGTTATAAAATTAAGTTGGTAGTGTAATTTTAGTGTTTCCTCTTTATTTTATTTTAGTAGTAGTTTTAGTTTGCTAATAGTTTTCGCAACATCTACAACTTCCCATCACAATCTCTTCATGATAATAGGATTGCTTTGTCTAATATTTTCATTAATGCCAACAGTTTTAGAATGAAAAATGAACTCTTCACAAAATAAACAAATTCACCTAAGAACTCAAAAGGTGGGAAAATGACCAAAAGCAGTGTCCGGTTTACATAATCATCATAGACTGCGTAGAAAGTCAAGCATTCCATTTGAAGAAAAATTCTCTTCTCCAACAAAGACGATCATGATTTCTAAATCACCTAATGCTAGTTATAATTTCAACAATAAAGCAACAAAATTTAACTGAACCACATGACAAGTGACATCCAAAAACCTCAATCCTGACATAACTCCACAACCAATATAAGAACAAAATCGACCCAAGCCGAACACTCATGAACGGCTCGGCTCATTAACAGCCTAGATAATTGTGATATATTATTTGTCTGTTTCGTGTTAGGCTCTTATAATTTACGTTCTGAAACACTTGAATTGTTTTGGGAAGGTTCATTCTGAAGCACATAAATAAATTTTACCATAGCCAAAGATGAGCTCTGATGAATAATATAGTATTAGCTGGCAAATCAGCTCATTTTGCTGAATAACAATCTCTCTATTTGAGTTGCAACAACTGAAAATTGGGTTCATGACTCATGAGCATCAAACATAATAAATAGAAGCTTTACTGCTGAAACCAATATGCATCAAAAATAATAAGTAGAAGCATCACCTGAAATAGTTATGCATCAAACATATAATTAGAAGCTTTACCGCTGAAATAATTATACATCATCGTTATAACAAAATTTGGTTATTATAAAAACAATTCAATTAATGTTTTAGCCATTAGTCCATGGCTTACTTATATTTTGCGATAGTTCCAATCCCACAATATTTAATTATGAAGCTTGGACTTGAGAGGATTCATAGGAAAACTGAGTTCGTATGACTACGAGACACACTTACCTGGAAGGGGTCATTGGGAGATCAAGAAGGTCTTTAAGGTCTCCAAAGCGGCAGAGCCTGGAGCCTACTTCATAATTTGCTTTCAGTGCTTGAAGACTGGATGTTATAGTACTACATCAGGAAAATCCTTTCATACAATGAACTGTATATGCTTTTGTATGGTCAATGAGTCATTTGGTTAATTACGTTGCTGTAGTTATACGAGTCATAGTGTTGAAAACACGATGGAAAAAACTTTCCGTATTATTATTAGCTATATTTGATCAAAACCACTTTGGTAAAACTAGACATACTAATTTTTTGCTGATAATCTTATGGTGTTAGTTCTAGTATTATTGTCTTTGTAAATTAACTGTTTTTTTTATTGAATTTACATGTACCCACCCATCATTGAATCATCCCCATGTGCTGGATCATGAGACATTTTTGTTGCATGATTAGTTTTCTTAAGCGCAGAAAAAAAGAATGCTCTAAAGGGAGTATATAAATTTCAAATCCCACATCAAGTTACAGAAAAAGGTAGTATTACATACACAATATAAAAGGAGAGTCTAAGCAGCAGAAAAATTATCTTTGCGCTTGGGGCAATGGCGTAGCTAGTGAGGTACTAACTGAGGCGCGTCAATTGCTGGTTGAAAACTATTTCCAAACCCCCTCCTTGTCCTAGGCCTGCCCTAGGACTCGGAGAATTTCTGGAAGGGCTCCCTTTGGGGTAAAGCCCTACAATCCACAGTTAATATTTCATATGTGGCAGTTTCGTTGTAAAAATTATATTTTCCAAATTTTCCATTAAAATGTAATTATGTCTGTTATTTGAGAATTCTAGTACTTGGGTAATAGTCTCTATATCTGCAGTAACTTGTCAATATGGCTGCACTTTCTCTGCTTCACACAAACAACGGGCAAAAGAGGTAGTGAAGCAAGTACTCTTTCATAAGATTGTCCCATTAATATTTAATAATTTGTGGTCTTGAGTTGTGAAACAAATTGATTAGATTGAGTACTTCACTTTTACACACATGAAGCACAAAATTGTATGCTTAATATTGTTAGAAATGAGTCACCTCACACTCTTTTCAACTGATAAGTAGATGTACTGAACTAATTGGTACTGGACTGAACTATACAGAAACTGAACTAAATGGTACTGAAACTGAACAATACTGAAACTGAAACTAAATTATATTTAATAATATAGATAATATTTTTAAAATATATAATAATTAACAACACTTTAAATAATACTATATATTCTAATAAAATTTATTAATTGTTTCAAATAATAATAATAATAATAATAATAATAATTAAATGTATCATTATAAATTATTATTATTATTATAATATATTATAGTTCATTGCAATTATTGTTATTAGTATTACCTTATTATTTTAATTATTATCAATATTTATAAAATATTATTACTTTTATTTATTTATTTATTTTTTCTACAAAATTATTTATTATAAAATTAATAATTAATAATTTTAAAAATATTATTATTAGTTCCTTTTTTTGTTGTTATTTGTGATTACTAATATTAATTAATACTATTTATATAATGTATAAATAGAAATGAACTGAAATTGAAATGATATTATCATTAATATTCATTACTTTTTAATATTCATGAATAATAATATACATTAATAATATTGATATAATGCATAAACTGAAACTTAATACTAAATTCTGAATTCTGAATGCTGAATGTTGAATACTGAGGCCCTTTTCAACTTATAAGTAGGTGTACTGAACTGAACTGAATGATGCTAAAACTGAAAATACTGAAAGTGAACCGAATTGAAACTGAAACTGAACTGAACTGAAACTAAATGATATTGAACTGAAACTGAAAAATAATTAATAATATAAATAATAATATTTTAAATATTAATATGTTAAAAAATAATTAATAACACTTTAAATAATATTTATATATTATAATAAAATCAATTATTACATATAATAATAATACTAATAATTAAATTTACCATTATAAATTAATAGTATTATTTTATTTTATTTCATTGCAATTATTATTATGAATATTATATTTTTGTGCGAACTTCCATTGCACTATAAATTTACGAAACGAAACAAAGCAATATTCAACATATCGACGAGGATAATGAAAATGATAGTATTAACGAAGATTGAATTGAAAAGAAATGGCAAAACTATGTGTTGCGATGATTGTATTGTTTCTCGATTAGATTCTAATCGTACAATTTTTATTATTTTAATTGTTATCAATATTTACAAAATATTATTACTTTTATTTGTCTTAAAATGTTCATGGTAAAAATAATCATTTAAAATTTTGAAAATATTAGTATTAGTTATTTCTCTTTGTTGTGTGTTATTAATAATATTAATTATTAATATTTATATAATGTACAAAATGAAACGAACTGAATACTGATTACTGAAACTGAAACTGAACTGAACTGTACTGAAAATAAGTTGAAAAGAACAGGGCGTAAGATAGATAGTCTATATTGACGTCACTGAAGCAGCACTTGGAAGAATTGCAGAAGATGTTCAGACAAGATAGGGAGAAATCCTTGGCAAGACTTGGGCATCAGTTGCTTCACCTTCTTATAGCAATGTTTGAAACTGCTCGAGCCTGTTCAGTTATGTATGGTAATTTGAGGTTTATACCATTATTCATGGAAAACTATACTGTTACTCTATCGTGTTTTAATTACACCAATGTGTTCCTAAACAAGCCCAATCTCAGTGGTTGGGTTCAAGCAAACTATCCAAATCTTCATTTACTTCTAAAAAGAGCTTCAAATACATCTCAAATAAGACATATCCAAATCTACAGAGCTTCAGGATATTATATCTGTAATCCTTCCGAGTTTGTCAACCCTAAAGAATCGAATGAAGTGTTCAATTCTAGATGGAAAATTTCAGATCAAAGTTAAAAATGACAGCTGAACTTTTTTTTTGGTGATACAGGAAAATCAAACAACAAAGAACCAGGGCCCCAAGAGCCCACAAAAAAAAAAAAGGCAAATCTATAAACTGGGCAGATTCCAATCTTTCCATTGGAGCACCCCTGATATCCCTACTAAGACTAGCTTCCATGTCCATTGGTGGATCTTGCAGGATTCGTATGCATTGATTAGAGGAAAGGGCCATTTTTGCTAAAAAATCAGCAGAACAGTTCCCCTCTCTGAAACAATGTATGACCTCAGTATGATCCAACTTCCCCCTATTATATTGGAAGTCTCTGATCAGGTTAGAGATTGACGCTCCCATAGGACCTAGTTGTATCTGGTTCAAAAAACGCACAAGTTCTAGTGAATCGGATTCGATAATAACATTGGTATGACCTCTTTCCACTGCAATTTGGATGCCTGTTAGTGCAGCCCATGTTTCCGCCAAAAGCGAGTTTCCAATTCCAATGTTATAGACAAATCCCACTTGCCACTGGCCGTTTGTGATCCCGAAGCACTCCCCCAGCTCCAATAATACCTGAACTTTGGTTACATGCCCCGTCAACGTTGATTTTTATCCATCCTTCAGGTGGTTTTTGCCAGCAAACAAACTGCATAGTAGAGCGAGGTATCCTTTTAAGAAAGGAAGGGGACCAACTCCATTTGCTTTCTTCCACAAATCCTTTAACGGTATTGCATTTATCAAAGGGGATGTGTTCCTCCTCCTTAAATATAACACAATTCCATAACCACCAGCAGGTAATACAGAAAACCAAATTCCAATTGCAGTCCCAAATCTCTCTACGGTTATGGCTTAGGTTTATCCCCCACCAGTCTTGGCTTGATGCAATGAAGAAATCTGGTAGAAACCTTTGAATTCCCAACTCTCGCCAAAGTTTCTTGCTGCCCGGACGATCGCAAAGCATATGTAACGTAGATTCTACATCTTGATAACAAATCCCACAAGTACCATAATCAATCATGTGTCTTCTTTGCCTTTCCTCATTGGTAAGAATTTTATTTTGGAGAGCAAGCCAAATGAAACATTGGACCCCGAAGAGGGGCTTTGAGCTTCCAAATAGAGGTGATCATAGGGTCTGTCATATGCTCAGCTGGTTCAACGAGCATCTCAAAAGGCTGATTTTGTGGAAAAGACACCAGATGATGTTTTGTTCCAGCAGATTTCATCCACCTCAAAATTGTTAATACTGATTCTAAAGGCAGACAATTGCAGACAAATGTTAGTGGGGAGGAGGGCTTCTAAGATCAACCAGTCCCATGTTCCATCTTCGGTCACGTAATCATTTACTCTTTTTCGCAATTTGGTCTTCTGGAATGTGCTCCAATAAGTCCACTAGTGGCTTTTCCCCCAACCATGAGTCAAGCCAAAACCTCACCCCGTGTGCCTTCCTTTGGAACCCATATAAGACCATTTTTTAACTCTGGCAAAATTTTCATCAGGCTCCTCCATAGGTACACGATTTTTTCCCAGAATTTCCGGTGAAGTCAAATAAGTCAGCATCAGCAAAGTACTTCCCTTTCAACACTTTCACCCACAACGACTCTGATTCTCTAAGAATTATCCATAGTAACGTCATGAGCATAGCAATATTATGGTGCTTACTTTGCCTAATCCCAATCCCTCCATTCTTGCGCGGTTGGCAAATCTGTTCCCAAGCCACCAAATGGGTTTTTCTTTTACCGTCAGTGCTACCCCAAAGGAAGCTTTGGTTTGCCTTATCTAGAGATTCTAGTGTGGCTGATGGTAGAAGGTTTGTTTGCATTAGATGGTTTGGGATACCAGTGTCACTAATTTGCCCCGCCAAGGATAAACATGAGGCTTTCCACCCTGCAAGTCTCGTCTGGACATTATCTATCACCGTGGAAAATGTATTTTTCTTAACTCGTTCCTCAACCAAGGGCACACCCAAATATTTACCTAGACAAGCCGTGAGAGGGATACTACATTTCTTACTCATGATTCGAGCCATAGCTGGATTGACATTCTTGGAAAAACAAAGGCGTGATTTATTTAAACTGACCCGCTGACGTGAGATCCCATAAATTCAGACAGGCAAGACTCCATAACTTCAATCTGATCTATCGAAGCTTTACCGAATAGGAGGAGATCGTCAGAAAAGAACAAATGTGTAACTGTTGGACATTTCTTGGTACACTTAATTCCTTTCCAGAGACCTGCATCCACTTTGGACTGGATAAGATGTCCTAGCCTTTCCAAACATAGCACAAAAAGGTAAGGCGAGATAGGATCGCCTTGGCGGATTCCGTGTGTTGGTGAAAAGTTGTCCGTCATACTTCCATTAAACAATATGCACATCGAAGAGGTGGAGATACATTTATGGATTTGATCTACCCATTGATCAGGCATGTCAAAACTCCTCAAGGTGTCAACCATAAAATCCCATCGAAGCCTGTCATAAGCCTTTTCCAGGTCAATTTTGATAGCTACAAAACCCTTCTTGCCTTTCTTGGTCCTCATCGAGTAGATAATCTCCTGTGCCACTATGATGCTGTCATTTATCTGTCTTCCAGGGATGAAGCTACCTTGTTGTGGGCCTATAAGTGAAGGAAGCAGAGGTTTGATCCGATTTCCCACAATTTTAGTGATTGTTTTATAAATTACAGACACTAGACTTATAGGCTGAAATTGTGCTAGGCTACATGGGTTGTCAGCCTTCGGGATGAGAACAATGAGCGTTTCATTTATTCCAGCAATATCTGTTTTTCCTTCAAAGGAATCAATGACAAACTGGACAACTCCTTGGCTTACAACATTCCAATGCTTCTGATAAAAGCCCGCCGGGATTCCATCAATTCCTGGTGACTTAAGCGGCCCCATTCTAAACAAAGCAGTTTTGACATCTACAACCGAGACCGGTTCGAAGGCATTCTTCATCAAGCCTGATTCAATGGCTGGAAATCCTCTTCCAAGGGACTGCCTTCTAGTGACACTTCTCTCCTCAGAAAATAGGCTCTGGAAATACTGAATCGCCATTCTTTTCAAAACTGTTTGGTCCTCAATCCACTCCCTATTTGCATCCTTTAAACGGTCAATTCGGTTCCTTTTGCGTCTTGCCATTGTTGAGATATGGAAGAATCTAGTATTGCGATCCCCATCCTTTATCCATGCTCTACGAGATTTCTGGTTCGACAAAAGTTCTTCTTGTGACAGTGTCTGAAAGTTCTTTCCTAACTTCAGCTTCCAGCATAGACAGGGAGTGTGACCAATTGTTTTCCATCTCTCTATTAATTCCGGACAGCCTAGCTAAGATTCTCTTCTTTCGCTGAGTAATATGCCCAAAGATTGAACGATTCTATGGCCAAACTTCCTTCTTAAATTGTTAGCTGCTAAAAGAACATTGGATCGAGGTGACCATTTTTCTTCCACTAGAGCCTTAAAGAGAGGATGTGTTTCCCATGCAACTTCGTATCTAAATGGTCTGTTAGATATGTCATAGGTTGGACCTTCAAATTGCGAAAGGATAGGGCAATGATCAGAATGGCGAAAGGGAAGGTTGGTTACAGTTGCATTAGGAAAAGCACCCCTTCCCTCCATATTTGAGTAAACTCGATCAAGCCGGACATGACGGCGATTTCTCCTCCATGTGTATCTATTACCCGATGCCCCTAAATCCATTAGATTACAGGCATTGATTTGTTGTTGGTGATTTTGGCATCTCTTGATATAGTGTTGAAAGCCACCTTGCTGATCCTGAATATTAGCAATATCTTTAAAATCTCCCAAAACAAACCAAGCAGAATTTCGGTCTACTCCTAAGTTGCTAATGTCATTCGACATACAAGTGTACTAGCATACACCAAGGTAATGAAAAAGGAGATATTGGATACCTTGACCTTAACATGGAGGAAGTATCTATCAGCTTACAACACATCAATTTGGGTATAATTGGCATTCCAGAAGAGCCATATTCCACCTGAGAGACCGGTGGGATCAACACACTGATATTTCCAGCCTTTAAACTTGGCAGCAATTTCTTGTGCTCTAGCATTTCCAACTTTAGTCTCCACTAAGCCAAATATGTTCACTCTATGAGATTTCACAAGGTCCTTCAAATGCAGGTAACTCAAGTGGCTTGCACAGCCTCTTATATTCCAGAAAAGGCAATTCATCATTTAATAAATGCTATAGTAAGAGAGACCCCTGTACTATAGAAAAGTACTTACTGGTTTTTCAGTTGGGAAACACACCCTCAGGCACCATTTTGCTTATGCTTGTCCTTAACCTTGCTATTTCTAGCACCATTGTTTGAGAGTATATCATGAGGAATGGGAGGGGGAATATTCTCCGGACCCTTCTTTTTTGATATCTCAACACAACTTTCCATCACCGAATATCATTCTTTCCTTCCATAAAAAGACAGTTGAACTTAGTTACATCCAATATTGCCTTTTTCCAAACCTTCATCCATATTTGACACGGAATATGCTAATATAAACTGCTGAACATTAGTTTCAGTTACTAATTTCCAATTCACTGCACTTGCAAACAGCTAAATATATAGTTATTTGGATAGTGATTAGCATTTGCACAAATCTGAAATTATGAGCATATTACATATTACTAGCTTGAACCAAGGTCGAGTAGCAATAGTACGACTAGCAGATATGTAACGCCCCCCCCCTATAGGGAGCGTCACTGTAACTATAAATACCCAATAAACAACTCTACTCCACTATATAGAGTTCAATACTTATAGATTTAATACGTACAAATACCAATATAAAGTTTTAAACTCCAAATTATTCTCCAAATGCTAATTATTCTCCATATATTTCTCAATGTCACTTTACATTTCTCACTCTCTAGTACATGCCATTATTCTACAAACTATAATATTACATTAAAATATAAATCCACCTCGAATCTTTCCTTAATTGCTCTTTAAGCTGATCCACCTGTATCACTTTGGTCCAAGCTATCTACAAGTTCTCCACCTACGCGTAGAAAATCAACTACACGCTAAGCAATTTGCTTAGTGGTGTCCAAAAAAAAATAACAACTTTGAATATTTTTAAAATAGAAACAAATTATATTTATAAGTCAAAAACAAATTAACCAACTTTATGGAACCAAGTCACAAAACTTATATAGTAATCCTTTCAAAGTACAATCAAATTTGTATCCAATTTTTCCAAACACTTTAACCATATATTGCCCAAAGTAAACAAGTCCTGAATAACGGTAAAATGGATACGGGAGCGGACAAGCCCGAAGCCAAAGCGTCAAAATTAATATATCGGTCAAGCCTGAAGCCGAAGCTTCGAAAATCAATATATCGGTCAAGCCCGAAGCCGAAGCTTCAAAAATCAATATATCGGTCAAGCCCGAAGCCAAAGCTTCAAAAATCAATATATAGGTCAAGCCCGAAGCCGAAGCTTCAAAATCAATATATATATATATATATATCATAATATCGGCCAAAGCCCGAAGCCATAGCTTCAATTGTTTGTACAGTACTGTACCCTCCTTTATTGGCGCCAATCTACCCTGACCCGTATTCTACTCGTTTAATAAGGGCAATAAATCAAAGTAACATCTTAAAAATTCCAGTATAAACCATCAATTATAATTCAACATAACTTCAGTAATTAATAAATCCAAATCCCAAATTTTTAAGCATCAAACTTCAATTAAAACTCAATAAAATCAATATCATACTTTCCAGAATTTTTCCAGGTTTCGTAACCTGACTTCCCCTGCATTTTTCACTATCAAAACATCATCCAATCGAAGAACTTTCTTCTAAACATAATTAGACACATGTCTCAGCTTTCCAAATCCACCAGAATCATAGAAATCCAAATTTTATAACCAAAGTTATGATCAAAACACTAAACAGTGTACCAAGCTGAGATTTTCCGAAAACAGATTTCATGACTCAACTTCAAACGAAAATTTCACATTGAAAACGAACGAAATTCAACAAGGTTTCTTCTGAACATGTGTTCCTTACTTTCTTAGATATCAATAGATTTAAGAATCATTCAAATCGGATTTATATAATGAGAGAAAACATTAAAACAAAACAAGTACATAATCTGGAAAATTTCCCGAAAAATTGAGAAATCAAAATTCGGGACACAAACCTTTTTCTATGCTCTTTCTAGCTCTCTTATACCCCTTTTTGCCTTTGATTTACTTGCAATAGCTTCCTCTACAACAGCCATATATAATTCTATCAAGATATTGCATAAAAAAACTTCCTAATACCATAAATATGATTAATCTACCATGAATTCTACTAATTAAGCTTTAATTTCACCAAAAATCACTCACCTCAAACTCGGGTTACTATTCATCCGAATCTTAATTTCTGAAATCCTCCTCTTCTAGTCTTGATTGACTGAAATTGATGATGATAGAGGGCTTAAGGATCGATTTCTAACAAGAATTCGAAGTTGAATCGAAGAAATCGGAAGTTTTTGGATTAGGGAGAATTTTGTTAAGGGAGAGATGTAAAGTGCAGAAGTAGAAGAGGAATGAAAGTGAAGAAGAGAAGATGCTGTATGTATTAATTTTTTTTTTTTTTTCAATTTCCAATAAAGCCCCTGATCAAATAATTAACAACAATAACAATAAAAATAATTTCTATGATATTTTTAATACCATAGTAATTTATTATAAGCAAATTTTGGAAATTTCGGTTCGTTACAATTCTCCCCCACTTATGAATTTTCGTCCCAAAAATTTCCTGAAAATAATTGCGGATATTGAGTTTTCATTATATCCTCTGGTTCCCAAGTTGCTTCTTCAACCTTATGATTCCTCCAAAGTACTTTTACCAAAGGTATAGACTTGTTTCTCAATTGTTTAACCTCTCTCGCTAAGATTTGTACCGGTTCCTCTTCATACGTTAGGTCGGGATCGATTTCTACGACATCAGGAGATAAGATATGTGATGGATCTGATCTGTATCTCCTTAACATTGACACATGGAACACATTATGAATTTTGTCGAGTGTTGGGGGTAGTGCCAACTGATAAGCTACCGGTCCAACCTTCTCTATAACCTCATATGGGCCAATGAATCTCGGACAGAGCTTGGCTTTCTTGCCAAATCGCAGGACTTTCTTCCAAGGAGATACTTTGAGAAACACTTTATCTCCCACTTCATAAGTAATGTCTTTTCTTTTTAGATCAGCATAAGATTTTTGTCTATCCAATGCAGCCTTCAATCTCTCTTGAATAAGTTTTACCTTCTCCTTTGTCTCCTGAATTAAATCCACTCCCACAATCTTGTTTTCACTAAGTTCGGTCCAATATAATGGAGTTCGACATTTTCTTCCATACAATGCTTCATATGGCGCCATTTGTATGCTTGACTGATAGCTGTTATTATAAGCAAACTCCATGAGGGACAAATACTTATCCCAACTTCCCCCAAATTCAATGATACAACTTCTCATCATGTCTTCTAACACCTGAATTACTCTTTCAGATTGACCATCTGTTTGAGGATGAAATGAAGTACTAAAATGAAGTTTGCTACCTAAGGCCTCTTGCAACTTCTTCTAAAATCTCGAAGTAAATCTTGGATCTCGGTCAGAAATGATTGAAATAGGCACTCCGTGTAGCCTTACTATCTCATCTATATATAACTGAGCCAACCTATCAAGTGAATAATCCATCCTAACTGGAAGAAAGTGGGCAGACTTTGTCAATCTATCTACAACAACCGACACTGCATCATATTTCTTCTGTGTAAGTGGTAAAGATGTCACGAAGTCCATTGTGATTCTTTCCCATTTCCATTCTGGAATTGTTATAGGTTGCAACAATCCAGAAGGAACTTGATGTTCTGCTTTCACCTGTTGACAAGTTAGACATTGAGCAACGTAGTTAGTAATGTCTTTCTTCATTCCATTCCACCAATAATGGCTCTTCAAATTTTGGTACATCTTGTTTGCTCCAGAATGCATCGCATAAGGACTACTATGCCCCTCTTGTAAGACATTCTTCTTTAATTCCTCATTGTTTGGCACACACAGTCTATCTTTAAAATATAGACATCCATCTTCTCGAACCATATAGTTGTCTACGATACCCACTTGTGTCCTTGCTCGAATGATCTTTAAGTCATCATCTTCATTTTGTGCTTGCTTAACCTGTTGTAGTAGTACAAGTTGAATCTTCAATTCTGCAATTTAGGCTCCACTACTGGCAAGAGCTAACCCCCATATTCATAGCCCTTAGTGCCATCATTGTCTTTCTGCTGAGACCATCTGCCACTACATTAGCCTTTCCTGGATGGTAATCAATAAGACAATCGTAATCTTTAATGAATTCCATCCACCTTCTTTGCCTTAAATTCAACTCTTTCTGTGTTGGTAAATATTTCAAGCTTTTGTGATCTGTGTAGATATAACATTTTTCTCCATAAAGATAATGTCGCCAAATTTTCAAGGCAAAGACTATTGCAGCCATTTCCAAATCATGAGTAGGAAAATTCCTTTCATGATTCTTCAATTGCCTGGAAGCATAAACAATCACTTTTCCTTCTTGCATCAAAACACACCCAAGACCACTATGTGAAGCATCACTATAGATTACAAAATCTTTTCCAGGTTCTGGTTGAGTAAGGATGGGTGCTTTTGTTAACATCGCCTTTAATTTCTCAAAACTTTCTTGACACTTGTGATTCCACTCAAATTTTGCATTCTTTTGAAGTAGTTTTGTCAGCGGGGCAGCAATGACTGAAAATCCCTTCACAAATCTTCTATAATACCCTGCTAAGCCAAGGAAACTTCTGACTTTCGTAGGGTTCTTTGGTGGTTTCCATTCAACAGCTGCTTCTATCTTTTTAGGATCCACTTTAATTCCTTCGGCGGAAACAACATAGCCTAAGAAAGAAACTTCTTCAAGCCAAAACTTACATTTGCTAAGTTTGGCATACAATTTATTTTCCCTCAAAGTTTGGAAGACTATTCGCAAATGTTGATCATGCTCTTCCCATGACTTAGAATACACCAAAATATCATCAATGAAAACCACTACAAACCTGTCTAAATATAAGTAAAAGACACGGTTCATGAGGTCCATAAATGCTGCTGGTGCATTAGTTAGACCAAATGGCATCACCAAAAATTCATAGTGCCCATATCTGGTTCGGAAAGCCGTCTTTGCTATATCATCATCTTTCACTCTCATTTGATAGTAGCCCGATCTTAAATCAATCTTGGAGAAGTATTTGGCACCCTTGAGTTGATCAAATAAGTCTTCAATCCTTGGCAATGGATACTTGTTCTTGACTGTCCATTTATTCAACTCCCGGTAATCAATACATAATCGGAGCGACCCATCTTTCTTCTTAACAAACAACACTGGTGCACCCCATGGGGATATACTCGGGCGTATGAATCCTTTCTCTAACAATTCTTGCAACTGAATCTTCAACTCTTTCAGTTCAGCAGGCGCTATTCTGTATGGTGCTTTGGATACTGGTGTGGTACCCGGCAATACATCAATTGCGAATTCTACCTCTCTTTTTGGTGGCAACCCCGGTAGTTCTTCTAGAAATACATCGGGAAAATCACATACCGTAGGAATATTCTGCAATTCTAACTCACCTTCCTTCAATTCTAGAGTGAAGATTAGTAGGCCTGACATCCCTTCCTAACCAGCCTTTTAGTCTTCATAAAAGAAATTACGTATAATCTGATCTTTCCCCTACGATAACTATTTCTTCTCCATCAGAAACTTCAAGTGACATTCTTTTATTTTTGCAATCCACTATAGCCCGATGTTCCGATAACCAATCCATTCCTAAGATAACATCATAATCTCGGAAAGGTAACTCAATTAAATTTGCATGGAAAAGTTGATGTTGAATCATAATAGGGCAATTCATGTACACTTTGTTTACTATCACACTATGTCCTAAAGGATTAGTCACTTCAATATTTTCTCCTAATTCTTCTACATGCAACCCTTTCTCTTGTGCTAATGCAGTACCTATATATGAATGAGATGAACCAGGATCTATCAAAGCATAAACATCATGATTAAAGAATGAAAATTTACCGACAATAACTTCGGTAGATTCTCTAGTCTCAGGCCCTCGGATTGCATAACTTCGCGCCATTCCTCCCGGTCTACCACTCTGCGGTGCTTGTTGAGCCACATCATGCCCACTTGAACCACTAGCATTTCCTCTTCACCTTCCTCTTCTACCTTGCATTATAGGAGTAGGAACTACTGCAGGTGCAGATGTACTTATCTGTTTTTGAGGACAATTTGCAATCAAATGTTCCCTCGAGCCACATTTAAAGCAAACTCTACCTTTTCCCCAACATTCCCCTGTATGCATCCTTCCACAATTAGAACATTGTGGAATATTTCCTCTGCCTCTACCTGAAGGTACACTAGCCGCTGACCCCGTACTTATGGTTTGTCTCGGTGAAAACCCTCTGAAATGAGATTGTGTTTGTTCTGATGTTCCCTTCTGTCTCTTACTTGGAGATTTTGAACTAGCTGGACCCTGTGATCCCTTTTGAAATCCTGAACTTTTAGCCATTATTTGTTGTCTATCTGAATTAATCTTCTCGATGCCCGTAGCAGCATCAACCAAGTCATTGAACACTCTGATCTTTTGTGCAAGTAAATGCACTCTAATTTCATCATTTAGCCCATCCTCGAATCTCTTACATCGCCTCACTTCACTGTCAACGATATCACGAGCATACCTCTCGAGTTTGAGGAATTGAACTTTATATTCTGATACAGTCATTCGTCCCTGTCTTAAAGACAAGAATAATTTCCTCTGCTCATCTTTGAATCGTTCACTAACGTACTTTTTATCAAATTGTTCCAAGAAAAGTCCCCAAGTGATTTCTCCGGGTCGTCTATTATCCCACCACCTCCTAGCTTGTTCTTTTAGTAGACCTTGCACACAGTCTAATCTTTCTTTATCTGTAAAATGAAGCCTAGTAATACACCATTTAGTATGATCAAGCCAATCTTCTGCAATTGCAGGATTCACTGTATCCCCTTTGAAATCATCAGCTGGAAGCTTCTTGATTCTTTCAAGAGGAGTTCTCTCCTCTCTTCTTTCAATGTGAGGTACGATAGGAACTTGAGGGATTTGTATATTTCGTAGTACTTGTGTGATTACTTCAGTAGTCATATGCTGAAGTAAAGCAGCTTGTGCTGGAGTAGGTTGTTCAGGAAAGCCATGAACTGGTGGAGGTTCATGTCTTTGTTCATCCCCTTGTCTAATATGGACCGTATTCTCAGCATCCTCTTCCTCAATCTGGTTGTGACTACTACTAACCATAATTTATTCCTGAAAATTGGACCAAAGTGGATCAAACAACTAACATAACATATTTATATCTTAAATGGCATGTACATACTAGTCCTAGAATCACCTAAACCTCAGCTCTGATACCAACAAATGTAACGCCCCCCTATAGGGAGCGTCACTGTAACTATAAATATCCAATAAACAACTCTACTCCACTATATAGAGTTCAATACTTATAGATTTAATATGTACAAATACCAATATAAAGTTTTAAACTCCAAATTATTCTCCAAATGCTAATTATTCTCCAAATATTTCTCAATGTCACTTTACATTTCTCACTCTCTAGTACATGCCATTATTCTACAAACCATAATATTACATTAAAATATAAATCCACCTCGAATCTTTCCTTAATTGCTCTTTAAGCTGATCCACCTGTATCACTTTGGTCCAAGCTATCTACAAGTTCTCCACCTACGCGTAGAAAATCAACTACACGCTAAGCAATTTGCTTAGTGGTGTCCATAAAAAAAATAACAACTTTGAATATTTTTGAAATAGAAACAAATTATATTTATAAGTCAAAAACAAATTAACCAACTTTATGGAACCAAGTCACAAAACTTATATAGTAATCCTTTCAAAGTACAATCAAATTTGTATCCAATTTTTCCAAACACTTTAACCATATATTGCCCAAAGTAAACAAGTCCTGAATAACGGTAAAATGGATACGGGAGCGGACAAGCCCGAAGCCAAAGCTTTAAAATCAATATATCGGTCAAGCCCGAAGCCGAAGCTTCAAAAATCAATATATCGGTCAAGCCCTAAGCCGAAGCTTCAAAAATCAATATATCGGTCAAGCACGAAGCCGAAGCTTCAAAAATCAATATATCGGTCAAGCCCGAAGCCGAACCTTCAAAATCAATATATATATATATATATCATAATATCGGCCAAAGCCCGAAGCCAAAGCTTCAATTGTTTGTACAGTACTGTACCCCCTTTTATTGGCACCTATCTACCCTGACCCGTATTCTACTCGTTTAATAAGGGCAATAAATCAAAGTAACATCTTAAAAATTCCAGTATAAACCATCAATTATAATTCAACATAACTTCAGTAATTAAGAAATCCAAATCCCAAATTTTTAAGCATCAAACTTCAATTAAAACTCAATAAAATCAATATCATACTTTCCAGAATTTTTCCAGGTTTCGTAACCTGACTTCCCCTGCATTTTTCACTATCAAAACATCATCCAATCGAAGAACTTTCTTCTAAACATAATTAGACACATATCTCAGCTTTCCAAATCTACCGGAATCACAGAAATCCAAATTTTATAACCAAAGTTATGATCAAAATACTAAACAGTGTACCAAGCTGAGATTTTCCGAAAACAGATTTTATGACTCAACTTCAAACGAAAATTTCACATTGAAAACGAACGAAATTCAACAAGGTTTCTTCTGAACATGTGTTTCTTACTTTCTTTAGATATCAATAGAATCAAGAATCATTCAAATCGAATTTATATAACGAGAGAAAACATTAAAACAAAACAAGTATATAATCTGGAAAATTTCCCGAAAAATTGAGAAATCAAAATTCGGGACACAAACCTTTTTCTATGCTCTTTCTAGCTCTCTTATACCCCTTTTTGCCTTTGATTTACTTGCAATAGCTTCCTCTACAACAGCCATATATAATTCTATCAAGATATTGCATAAATAAACTTCCTAATACCATAAATATGATTAATCTACCATGAATTCTACTAATTAAGCTTTAATTTCACCAAAAAGCACTCACCTCAAACTCGGGTTACTATTCATCCGAATCTTAATATCTGAAATCCTCCTCTTCTAGTCTTGATTGACTGAAATTGATGATGATAGAGGGCTTAAGGATCGATTTCTAACAAGAATTCGAAGTTGAATCGAAGAAATCGGAAGTTTTTGGATTAGGGAGAATTTTGTTAAGGGAGAGATGTAAAGTGTAGAAGAAGAAGAGGAATGAAAGTGAACAAGAGAAGATGCTGTATGTATTGATTTTCTTTTCTTTTCTTTTTTTTTTCAATTTCCAATAATGCCCCTGATCAAATAATTAACAACAATAACAATAAAAATAATTTCTATGATATTTTTAATACCATAGTAATTTATTATAAGCAAATTTTGAAAATTTCGGTTCGTTACAAGATACCTTTTTAACTATTATCTATTAACTTCACTAGCAGCTCTCATATGTAATTTCTGCCTAATTACTTGTTTCATAGGAGTCACTGGGTATGTCATTTGTGACAAATAGAGTGTCATGCAATCAGCTTTTTTTTAAGGATTTCTCAGTTTTTTGATTGATAAAAAACTAATTTTGATTTTTCGGTTGATATAAAACTAATTTTGTCTACTTTGAAAAGATTTTGATGTCACCATAAACTACTTGAAGTTTGAAATAAGTAGCTTATAAAATGGACTTCTACACAATGCTAACAACACATTAGTGTTGTTTCTATGGATTTTTATCTTTCTAATTTTTTGTATAGAATGTAACCGATGGTATATATTTATGAAACAAGCAGAGCTATGTACAATTCAACCTTACAGCTATACTTTAATAACTATATCCAGACGGAGAACATGATCTGGGAGCAAAAAAAGAGTTACCCCTCCTCCAATGCTAAAATTCAGTAACATCAAATATCCCACATCGCCTGATTGTATGAACAAACGTGGTGAGCACAGGTATATAGTATGAGAGAATAAGCCTTAAGAACATACTTACCTGGACGGGGTTTATGGGTTATCAAGAAGACCCATGGCCTAAGGTTGTGGCCTTCATTGCACTAGGAGGGGTGCATCCCTAAGGTCTCCTCTAGTAGGAGAGCCTATGTCATAATTTGTTGTTGCGGGGGCCGGCGTTCGTGCGGCCCCTATCAATTTCTAATTTTAATTTTACTCTTGCTAGAACTTAGGCTTGGTTCTAATGCTGATCATAAGGTGAACTTGGAATTGGTCGTTTAGCTTTGGTTTAGTGCTTGTTGATCTGTTAGTATCGTTGTTTGTTTGTCTATCAATATTCACATAATGGTTTCATTGTTTACGTTAGTTTTTTGCGGCTAATTGCAGCCCTGACAATGGCTTATATCTAGGTGAACATTGCAGAGATGTCTTTATGTTGTTTTACTTCAAATTCAAGTTGTGTGACTATATATGCTGATTAGTAGTTGTGAAAGAGAAGTTAATGTTTGGTATATGAATAACTTAAAGGATTATGTTCATAGGTATGATTTCGATAGACCTTTAGGAATTTAATTTTGAATTTTTGTCTGTTAATATAAGCTGAAGAACGTAAGATGGCCATGATATGAATTGTTATGCTTGGATGAATATCATTTCCCTGAAACATACAATCCCTCAATTTTATTAAATCATAGTTTTTCTTATGTGCTTCATGTTCTTATTCCACCTTTAATAACAGAATGTTGAACATAAGTTTGCTCATATATTTCTAGTTTCTTACAGCTGATGCTTATATTTGTTTTTGATAAACAGTTTTAAAGGTTCATAGTCCATACTGTTATGTCGTGATTGTAATATTAGCATTTTACTGAAGGTGATTGTTTGAGTTCAGGAGGAGACCTATTGGCAAAAGGCTATTCAAATAAGGTTTCTGGAATTTTGTTAATGACATATTACAGCTAAGGCAGGTGAGCCTTGTTTTGATGAAATCAAACAACCGAACTTGAACGCATAGACCAGTGAAATGAAGGGAGCAAAGATGCAAATTTTCCCACATCCCCAGGTTATCGAACGCGTGTTAGCTCAAAGGTTCTTCAGCAAAGTGCTAGAGATCAAAGATATATTAAGCAAAGAACAATGCTTTATGAAGAATTATTTGCTGAAATATAGTAAAACATAACTGTAACCTCACTATGAGAGAAACTATATTTATATATATTACTGTAAACCAAACCCCGCTTGCGGGAGCCTTGTTACGCATTGGGGTTATGTTGTTGTTGTTGTTGTACTGTAAACCAAACAATATCAAGCCATTGTATATATCATGTATCTAAATCTGACCCTTTTTATCAATCTTTCCCTCTGACTTAAATTGTCTTGGTTTCATTTTGAAGCACATAAGCAAGTTAAAATAGTCAAGGAATAGCTTGTAAATCAATTCCCTTTGCTGAATAATATTCTCTGATTGAGATGCCACAGCTCCAAATTGAAAACTGACATTTCTGTATTTCATTTCATAATTGCAAATAGAAATAATAGATGTATTTGAATTTAGATCATTTATTGAATAAAGAAAAGAATAGGTAGAAGGATGCAGCTTTAGTCAATAAAAGACAGCATTTGCTATTCCAGCCAAGAGAATGGTGCAATATCCCACACCCTGAGAGAAAGTGCCTTATCCATCAATTTGTGTATAAAAAAGGAAACCCAATTGTGCGGAAACTACGCAGCCATGAGGTAAGCACAAAGCGAACTATTCTTTCGCCTTTTACTAAAGAATACCGTTTGCTTGCCTCTTAAAGTGGCATACGCCTATTTTTGGAAGTTCCATTCCTCGTGAATGGAACTCTACCCATTCTAGTTTAAGTTCTTTTCAAACTGTCTGTATTTGTTCGAATTAATTACTTCTCGAGAATTGCAGCTCTTCTCTTGGCTTGTAGTTTTATAAGACTGACTTATGTTAGGTTATTAATACTCTGTTGTAAGTATTGGTTGATAGAAACATGTGCAAATGCAGTCAAGTACTCAATTGTAATAATCACTTATAGAGGCACAAGTTCAATTAACTCTGTTGAAATTAACATATTTAGTGAAGATTGAAGAGGTTCTTTCAAATTTTGCATAGCCTAAAAAAGCTATCACATGTATAGATCTTTTGGCATTCTGTTATGCATGTGTCTATTCTGGTGTTGCTGTTGAAAATGTTTGTCTTGTGGTTTTCTGTATTATCTGGCCTTGAGAGCGACTAGTACGATTTCTCCTAATTTTCTCTTTGAATGCATTTGATCATTTTAGGATTGACAAGCCAAATGGGTCATGTCTAAAGATATTCTATTATTAGTTGTTAATGTGAGAAAAGTAAAAATAAACACTAATTAAGAACATATCAATTGGTAAATCTCTTAATACATAGTATATGGGTTCAATTTCTTTTGTTTAGCAGTTTTAAACTATCATCCAAATTATCCGGCGCATATCAAGTAGATGACGAAATGAGTTTGTTGAGCAGTTTTACGTAGTGCATATCAAGCATATTACGAAACGATTTTATTGAGGAAGTTAATCAGTTTTAGATAGCCTATCAAAGCCAAGTCATGTAGATCTTTTGGTACTCTTTTC
This sequence comes from Euphorbia pulcherrima, assembly GCA_947683365.1. NCBI lineage: Eukaryota > Viridiplantae > Streptophyta > Magnoliopsida > Malpighiales > Euphorbiaceae > Euphorbia > Euphorbia pulcherrima. The sequence goes on from CANTUS010000016.1 coordinate 17,389,519, forward strand.
ATGCATGTGTTTATTCTGGTGTTTGCTGTGGAGATTCTTAGTCAACTACAATGTCCAATGTTGAACATCAAGGGTACCCCTGATCTTGTAACCATACTCAATGTTCAATCTCTATATAACACCATGTCATTGATACAGACTCATTAAATAGCCATTGGATTAACTAGTACATTATGATCTTTAGATATTACGACAGATTTCCAAGTCTTACTGTCATGTTCCAATTCATAACCACTGAATGGGATCATGAAATAGATATCAAGATTCCATGTCACAGAGCCAAATCTATTAGTATATAGAGCTATAATATTATTAGTTTGAGATATTAATTCTCTGTTTCGTTTATATTTTTTCTTTGATATGTAAGAAATGACTTAATGCTCAATCAAACTCCCAAGTCTTTTGCTTATTTTTCAGGGTTAAAACAAAGAGCCATTACAAAGCTGCTCTTTATGGGCAAATTTGATTGCAATTAATATAAACTATAGAGAGTTGGTTCATTTTGCAGTGCTCCATTTTCTAAAAGAGTGTATAAATGGCTGAGTTCATTAATTAATAATCACTCTCTCCTCAAAATTTGGTATCATCTTCACAGATCAATATGGAAAATGCTCACTTGTTATAATCTTGGGTATATCAGAGAAAAATAACTATCTCCTAACAGTTTTCTCAACTCTCTAAATCAGATATTTTGACCTATTGGGATGAGATATTTATAAGTAAGTTCATCTTTGATTTGCTACTGAGTGTTTATTTGTTGTCAGAACTGAGGAGAAGAAAATTGAACCGAGAGTTTCAGTGCTTAGACCCGAGTTCATATGCTCGCCTTTCTTTTGTTTAGTACACTGCTTATTTAAAGAGATGCAAAGGGAGGGAGCGCCTAACATAAATAAGTAAATTAGACAACATGCAACTCATACCTTTTTCGGCCCTTTGGCTAAGTTCAAATGTGGTATTTGTTTTTATCAGTTTAATATTTGGTATGTGAGCCATAGGTCCACACGATATTAAATTAATTTTTTAAGGAGAAGGAGCTATTTCAGTAGCTTGCTAACAAATTATATTTTCCAATTCCCCTTTTGAGTTTACTATTTTTTTTATATCTACCCTATGAATAGGATATGTGAAAATTCATATTAAATATTTGATGTCAGAAATATTGTTCTGAAACCCTTGAATTGTTTTTGGAAGGGCATTTTGAAGCACAAGTCCACAACAGCCAAAGATTGGTGTATAATAATGTCCCATTGCCAAGGATTAGCTTGCAATTCAGCTCCTTTTGCTAAGTAAAAATAATCTCCAATTGAGTTGCTAACAACTGAAAATTGGGTTTAATATCGTCAAACATACTAAATAGAAGCTTTTACTGCTGAAACGATCATACAACATCTTTACAACAGAATTTTTTTTATGAAAAGCTGGGGCCGGTAATCCGGGCCCTGGTATTTCTGAAAACAATCAAATATTTGATTCATGTGTTCAATCTTATTGTAATGGAAGTAGTATTAAGGATATAAGATGAGTTCCATCTGTTATAGTCCTACATCAGTAAATTCCTCTTAATTGTAGATATGGTCATAGAGTCATTTTGTTAATTTCATTGCTGAAACTATACAATGAGTCATGTTTACATTTTGCCCATTATTTGGGTAGTGTTGAAAACACCACGAACAAACTTTTCCTATTATTATTATCTCGTTGTATTTTGATCGAAACCTCTACAGTAATCCAGCTTGCTAATTTGGTGTTGTTTTGGATAGTTTTATGCTAATACATCTAGTACTATTGTCTTTTTAAATTAAACTTTTTTGTATTGAATTCAACACGTGCCATCATATTATACTTTCCATTGTTAGAAATTGAGAAGATGTTCAATACAGTTACCATGATCAAGACCCAACTCTAAATAGTAAAAAAAATGCTGTTAGGGGACTAAATAGTAAAAAAGAATGCACAAAGCGAACTATTCTTTCACCCTTTTGTAAATAATACCGTGTGCTTGCTGCTTCAAGTTGGACCATTTTAGTTTCACTCTTTTGTATGTGTCTCGTGCTCTAGTTGCATTGTTTTGTGCTGTTGAATTGGTTCAATGATATTAAGACACAATGTTTGCTTTACTTTGTAAAATTACTGTGCTAGTCTAATATGTATATTAAGACACCTAAAATGTTAACTAGCAGCGATATGTGACCTATTCTTCAGTCAAAAAAAATGTTAACTAGCAGCTGTCATATGTACTTATCTTCTCAATTACTTGTTGTTGAGGAGTCACTTGGTATGTTGTTATTCAAACTCATTTCACCAAGTGTTGACAAAGAATGTGTAATAAATTTTTGAGGGATTTCTTTGTTTTCCAGTTGATATAAAACTAACTTAGTCTGATTTGGAAACATAATCTTTATCTAATTATAGGTTTTAATCTACAGTCAAACTCTCTTAATTATTATGCACTTAATTGATCCACACCGTAAAGTTTATTGTCAAAGTTTGCAACAAGTAGCTTATTTATTGGACTTACACAATGTCAACAACAAATTTGTATTGCTTTTATGAATTTGTTCCGTTATATTTTTTTTTTGTATATAATTTAATCTATGCTACGTATTTGTAAGTTCTTACTAAGATTATTAATTTGTGCTACATCAAATTTGAAGTTATTTGAACAATATCTGCTGATTAATAGGTGAAAAATAGAAGTTTTTATTCTGTAAATGAATAACTGAAAGAAGTTTCTGTTTATCATACTTGTTGGATTATTTTGAAATTGCCACGTAGGAAATAATGAGTAAAAAATGACTTAGTCTTTATTGTTATTTAATGCTTGATATTAGGAATAAGTTACGGGATTTTTAGGAGCTTTTCATAGCATGGATGTTATATTTTAGCTCTATAAAAGAGTCATATTGCTGAAAATTAAATATATGCTTTCACATACTTTCAATGCCTATTTTTATTTTATTTCTTTATGTTCATATTCCATGAATTACAACAATACTGATGCTTGTGGAACCAATTCATAGCATGTTTGTTGACTATATAACATAATCAAAATATCAATTTGATTTGGAACCTGAAGGTCTCTTGTATCTTTTTTTTGTTAGATTAGTTCAATGAATATGGCTTGTGTTGGTCCGACGATATACATAATCAAAAAAGAATGTTGTAAAGAGACTATATACATAATATCATAGAACTTCTCATTCCCACATCGGAGTAGAAAAAATAATAGTACTAGAACACATTATAAAGGAGAGTCTGAGCAGCTTAATGATAACACAAATAATTTCGATCTCAGTACCCAGAAAGCAGAATTTAGAAGAGAGAAGAAGAAGAAATCTCAGGCAGAGGAGACAGATTCGATTTCATCAACAGCATAACAAAAACATAGCGAGCACGTGGCTAGGTAACCGTTACAACAACTTTCTCTCTCTCTCACTTTCTAGAAGCTAAAAGCCAGCTCAGCAAGTCAACAAGGCTTGGCCAAGTATTAAACGCAGTGTATTACAACATTATAATTAATAACTGAAATAACTGAATTTAAACTAACAATAATGAAAATAGATTGCCATTGAGAATTCCGCATAACAATCCGTCCCCCTTAAGACCTTGTCCCAAGGTCAAATGCAGGATATTTCTTCTGTATATCAAACGAGAACTCCCACGTAGCATCTTCAGGCTCTTCCCCTTCCCACTGTATCAACAGCTTAGTTGCAGCCTTGTTGCCCCTTTTCACTATCTTTCTGTCATTGACTGCTTTTGGACTTCGAACTTTCATTGTTCTCAAGGGAAGATCAGTGCAAATGCCTTTTGAGTTTGGAACCTTTCTTTGAAGCTGCAAAATATGAAAGACTAGATGTATCTCAGAACAGCTGGGCAACTTAAGCTTGTAAGCCACTTCTCCAATCTTGTCTTCCACTTGGAAAGGACCATAGTACAGATGTGAAAGCTTCAAATTACTCCTTGGCACTACACTGCGTTGCCTATATGATTGGAGTTTGACGAAAAGCCAATCACCAATATCAAAGCTCCTATCCACCCTATGATCATCTGCTTGTTGCTTCATATGATTTTGAGCTCTCTGCAAGTGATATCTCATAATCTTCATTGATAATTCTCTATCACTAAGCAACTGGTCCACTGACTCTATCTTTGAATCACCTGGAAAATAGGGTACATGAATGGGTGGTGGGGTACCATAGACTATCTCAAAGGGAGTTAATTGAGTAGCTGTATGGTAATTAGAGTTGTACCACCACTCTGCCATAGGTAACCATTTTATCCATTGTCCTGGTCTTTCATGAGTCATGCATCTCAAATAAGTTTCTATGCACCTATCAACCACTTCAGTTTGCCCATCTGATTGAGGGTGATAAGCAGTAGATTTGGCCAAAGTAACTCCTTACAACTTAAATAGTTCTTCCCAAAAATGACTCACAAACACTGGATCTCTATCACTGACAATGGACATAGGTATGCCATGCAGTTTTACAATACTATTCAGAAACAACTCAGCCACTATCTTAGCAGTATAAGGATGGCTAAGCCCAATGAAATGAGCATATTTGCTTAGCCTGTCCACTACCACCATTATCACTTCCTTCCCTTGTGATTTAGGTAAACCCTCAATGAAGTCCATGCTTAAATCTGACCAAATTCTTTCAGGTATAGGGAGGGGTTGTAATAAACCAGCAGGTTTGTTTGTCTCATATTTACAAACTTGGCAAATAGTACATTCTCTAACAAAGGCTCTCACCTCCCTTTCCATGCCCTTCCAATAAAAAACTAGTTGCAACCTCTTATAAGTTACCTGACTCCCTGAATGCCCTCCCATATCAGAATTGTGGAATAAGCCAATCAATTTCTGCCTCAACCTGACATCCTTGCCAACAACTAATCTTCCTTTCTTTTTTAGCAAGGATGCTTCCCAATAGAAATCCCCTTTTACTTCTTTTTCCTGCTGCAGGTCATGTATAATCTGCTGTAACTGTAAATCAGTGAGCTAACTCCTTTCTACTTCAGGCATTAAACTCCCTGTAGGGGTGGACATTGTGAAAGCCATTAATTCAGCAGTAGGGAGCCTGGATAAAGCATCTGCAGCTGCATTATCCTTGCCTTGCTTATAAGTGATCTCAAAATCATAGTTGAACAACTTAGCCATGTATTTTTGCTGAGTAGAAGTAGTGATTCTCTACTCCAGCAAACACTTGAGACTCCTATGATCTTTTTTTATCACAAATTTCTTGTGACTGAGGTAATGACTCCACTTCTTAATGGCATGAACAATTGCCAATAATTCCTTCTCATACACTGATAAGGCCTGATGTTTAAGACCCAATGCCTAACTTATATAGGATATTGGATGTCCCTCCTGCATCAAAACAACTCCTAACCCCTAGTCACATGCATCAGTTTCCACAACAAAGGTCTTATCAGGTTTGGGTAAGGCCAGAACACGAGCTGTAACGAGAGCTTGCTTCAACCCTTTAAAAGACCTTTTTGCTTCTTCTGTCCACTGAAAACTATCTCTTTTTAACATATCTATAAGCAGTTTGTTTTTGACACCATAACCCTGTATAAACCTTCTGTAATACCCAGCCAGTCCTACGAAACCCCTTAATTGTTTCACAGTGCTTGGTAAAGGCCAATTATCCACTTCCTTAATCTTGTTGGGATCTGTAGACACCCCTCCTGCCTGAATAACAGGGCCTAAATACTCCACCTTATCCACTCCTAATGTGCATTTGCTCTTTTTGACAAGAAACTGATTGTCCTGCAATTTCTGGAAAACCAGTTTGAGATGGCCAATGTGTTCCTCCCTGCTTCTGCTATACACCAGTATATCATCAAAAAATACTAGAACAAATTTCCTCAAGTATGGCTTAAAAACTTCATTCATCAAGCTTTGAAAGGTGGATGGTGCATTGGTCAACCCAAATGGCATGACCACAAATTCATAATGACCTTCATGTGTTCTGAAAGCTGTCTTACGAATATCAGGAGGAAACATTCTAATCTGCCAATAACTTGTAGTTAGGTCCAACTTTGAAAAAATCACAGCACCATGTAATTCATCAAACAGTTCTTCAATGATAGGAATTGGATACCTATCCTTGATGGTCTTACTATTTAATTCCCTATAATCCACACACCTCCTCCAAGTGTTATCTTTCTTCTAAACTAAGACCACTGGTGAAGAATAGGGACTCACACTGTGTTGTATTGTTCCATTATCCAACATTTCCTGGACCATCTTCTCTATGGCATCTTTCTGCAGAATTGAATGTTTATAGGGTCTAATGTTCACCGGAGTAGCCCCTTCAACCAAGGGTATCCTGTGATCTTGGTTTTCTACTAGGTGGTAAACTAGTAATCTTTTCAAACACTTGTTTGTACTCTTCTATAACATTGTCAATAACAATAGGTACATTACCATTCAAACCATCTGCATTACTAGCAGTAATTTGGGCTAAATAAGCAATGTGCCCTTGTTGTAGCATCCTGCCTAAGCTATGATTGGAAACCACCTTGACTGCCATGTCATTACTACCCTGCAACTCACAAGCCTTCCCTCCTAGTGTAAACTGCATTGTTAATGTTTGGAGATCCCACTTAATGCTTCCAAGGGCACTTACCATTGTACCCCCAGCACTATCTCACAACCCCCCAAGGTCATAATTAAAAAATCAGCTTCGAAGGAATGACCCTGAACTTCCCAACAAAATTCTTTGCACATTTGAGAACAAATAAACTTACTACCATTAGCTACAGTAATAAGAAGGGGAGTTAAAAGAGGAACAAGCTTACAGCCAAGGTTCTTTGCAAGGGCTAGATCTAGCACATTATAGGTGCTTCCTGAATCAACCAACATATGCAACTTCCTCTTTTTGTAGTAGCCAACCAATCTCATGGTAGAAATTTGGGTATTTTCCGTTACATTGATAGCATAGAGGGAAATCAGAGGAACATCTTCTTTAATGGGTAGATGGTCCTCCTCTTCGTCATCACATTCTTGTGTCATTATGGAGTGTAAAAACTTCTTGGGGCACTGGTGTCCAGGCAAGTACCGCTCATCACAGAAAAAACAGAGATTCTTAGATCTCTTCTCTGCGATTTCAGCAGCTGACAACCTCCTGATCTTCCCTGTTTGGGCTGGCTTCCCCGCAATTGCAGGCTTAGCGGTCATGGAAGCAGGCAACATCTTAGAAGCTGGTGGCGTGGGAAGCAAGGGGGTAGTGATTGAGATCTACTAGCCGTTGATCTTGGTTGAGAACACTGGAGTAGGGGTTTACTGGTTCCCCCTTTGCTCAACAAGCTCAAGTTGCCAAAATGCTGATTAATAAAGCTTAGGTAAGCATCCTGCATTCTGGCTAGAGCATAAGCCTGTTGCAGCATTTTGGGACCCTGTATCAACACTGGGTAACTCAATTCATCCTTGAGACCACTGATAAAACAGTCCAGCATATTGGATTCAGATAAGGTGGTTTTGTGTTCTTAGATAAGATTGTCCCATTTATATTTAATAATTTGTGTTCTTGAGTTGTGAACCAAATTGATTAGATTGAGTACTTCACTTTTAGTCTCTTACACAGACGAAGCACAAAATTGTAAGGTCATTTTATTTAATGCTTAATATTGCTGGAAATGAGTCACCTTATACTAAGATTTCGGTTGATTTAGTAGAGTTAAAAGGTAATCTTACTAGTGATGGAGACAAGAAACAGGTGCAGTATGATAATCTGCAATGAACAGTGTGAATATTGGTGTGTAAAAAATGGAGAGGATTTAGAATTGGATTCGAAAAACCCTCTTAAGATAGATAGTCCATAGTTACATGAACTTATATTTTTAACAAGCCAATATTGCCTTTTTCCTAACCTTCATCCAATGACATTTTCATATTTCATTTCAAAATTTTTAATTAAAATAATTAATGTATTTGATTGTAGATCATTTTGTTGAATAAAGAAAAGAACAGGGAGAATAATGTAGCTTTAGTCGATAAAAGACATCATTTGCTATTCCAGCCAAGAGAATGGTGCAATATCCCACACCGCTGAAAGAAAGGACCTTAGACATCAAGTGGTCAATAAATAGGAAAGCCCAAGGTAACTTGATGTCACGCAGCCATGAGATAAGCACAGTGTGAATCATTGATTTGCTTTTACTAAAGAATAATGTGTGCTTGCCTCTTAAAGTGGCATATGCCTATTATTGGAAGTTACACCAAATGCTAGTGGAACTCTATCTATCTTAGTTTATGTAATGTGTTATTTTAACCTCCTACGATGACTAGTTAACTTACTCTTGTTCAAATATAATTTCTCTTGATTTTTGCAGCCTTGATTATTTTGTGGCTAATTGGTAGAAAGATTGAAATACAGCTAGCAGAATTTGTGAAGCAAACTGATTGGTAAAAAGATTGAATTGCAGTTAGCTGAATTTGTAAGGCTCTGAACAGTTCTGTTAGAAGTAAGCATTGGTCAACAGAAACAGTTGGAATTGCAGTGTAAGTACTGAATTGTAATAGTCACTTTCGTATTATTGTTCAATTAGCTGTTCGTTTTCTGGATTCATACATATATAGCACAACACTAGATTACTACTCATCTGAATTGTTGAAGGTTTATCTCTCAAAAGCTGCTCTGTTTCTTTTTTTTTTTTTTTTACCTCAAACTTAATCTGTTTCTGCTTTTCTCTTGAATTAAGTTTCTGTTAGAAATCAGAATTTGTTAAGCTCTTAATAGTTCTATTAGTAGTAAGCATTGGTCAGTGTAAGACCTGAATTTTAATAGTCACTTTTGGATACATATGTTCAATTAGCTGTTTGTTTTATGGATTACATACATATATAAATATAACATAACACGTAGTATGCTACTCATCTGAATCATTTAAGGTTTATCTCCCAAACGCTGCTTTGTGTCGAATTTGTTTGTGATAGTAATAAAATGATCTTCCTGATTATCCTTATCATATCAAGGTGATAAGAAGTGAGTTTGTAGAGGAAGTTACTCAGTTTTAGATAGCCTATAAAAGCCAAGTCATGTACATCTTTTGGCATTCTTTTATGCATGTGTCTAGTCTGGTGTTTGAGGTTCTTAGTTGAAAGTGTTAAAAGAACATAAGACATTTTGAGTTTAAGGCATAACTATATCAAAGAACATACACTTAGTTGAAAGTGTATTATGTTATATTTTGTTAATATTAGTTCACATAATAGATTTTTCGATTGCCAACATGAAAACAGATTCAGAATTGATTTCATTACAAATTCGAAAATATATGTTAATCATAATCTAATATCAAAGTACAGGGCGAAATAAATCACACTCGGATCAAAATCAAACACAATGTTCAATGTTAAAAATCAAGGATACCCCTGATGTCTTATAACCATATTCAATGTTCAACCTTAATAACACCATGCCACTGGTGCGAACTCGTTTAATAGTCATTGGATTCACAGTACATCATAATCTTTAGATATTACGACAGATCTCCAAGTCTTACTGTCAATGTTCCAATTAATAACCCACGTTAGACAGGGATCATGAAATAGATATTCCAATTCATAACCCACATTAGAATGGGATCATGAAATTGATATTAAGATTCCATATCACAGAGCCAAGTCTATTAGTATATTAGTCTATATATGATTAGTTTGAGGTACTCGTTTCTGTTTCGTTTATATTTTTCCTCTCATATATTAGATAGTACTTTATGCTCAATCAAATGCTTATTTTTTCATGGTTGAAACAGAGAGCCATCACAAAGCTGTAAGTAGTAGCAATAAGGATATAAGATGAGTTCCATTCATTATATTACTACATCAGTAAATTCCTCGTAATTATTGATATGGTAAAAGAGTCATTTTGTTAATTAGATTGATATTTGATACTATTTTTTATACGAAGTAGCACTTTAATGAAATACATAACAACAACAAAATCATTTCACCAAATTTCCAAGCTTAACTAACTGTGGTACGAGATACCCTTTTAATTACTAGCTTTTGACTTCACTAGCAGCTGTCATATGTAGTTTCTGCTTAATTACTTGTTGCAGAGGTCACTTGCTATGTTATTATTCAAACACATTTCACCAACTGATGACAAATAGAGTGTAATCAGATTTTCTTGAAGGATTTCTTGGTTTTTTGATTGATATAAAACTAATTTAGTCTGCTTTGGAAACACAATCTTTATCTAATTATAGGTTTTAATCTACATTCAAACTCTCTTGATTATTATGCACTTAATTGATCCACACCGAAAAGTTTATTGTCACAGTAAACTACTTTTAAGTAAAAGCTGGGGCTGGTGATCTGATCCCGAATATTATTAAGAAGAAAAGAAAAGGTGTACAAAAATAATATATAAAAAAGGAAAAGAAACATAAGAAGCTTTCAAGAAGCAAAATCATAGAATAGGCTACACACATGGTAAAAGAACCATCAACTAAAGGAAACAACACATATTCCGTGTCTGTTGCCCCAAATATTAAAACGGCCGGGATCGGTGAGCCTCCTCCTGCAGGAAGTGCGACTGATCGGTGATGATGGGCCTCCGTCTTCATGTTGAGACACCTTTAGGTGTTAGGTTTTAGATACAAAATCGGAGAAAGATATTTGCCCGGAGTCAGAAAGAAAAGAGCTTGAGAAAGCTTTGGTTGATGACCCATGGAAATGGGTTTGTAAAATACCTACGAAAAGGAGGTTGATGACCACGCTAAGCATACCGGCCTTTCTTCAAGAGTCGACCGATCCGACCAACTAGAAATCGAAGACCGGCTTTGACAACCGATTATTTTCTATGAGCTGCCTCCCTTTCTTCCTCCAGCGCTTCTTCACCCGGCATCCTCGGTGGAGGAAAAGAGAAGAGGTGGGGAGAGCTTGAAAGAACAAGCTAGAAATGCAACCCAGCTTGAAAAACAAGCTTTAAAATCTAATCCACCTTGAATGAACAAGCTTGAAAACAAACCAATAGGATGGGTTTTCTCGGAAACAAACCCCTCACCTTTGTTTCTGCTTAGTTTTTAGTGAGAAGAGAGAGCTTCTCACTCCTCCAAGACAAAGGTTTTCTTTTTATATATTGGACTTCTACACAATGTCAACAACACATTTGTATTGCTTTTATGGATTTGTTTCTTTCTACTTATAATTTAATCTACGGTATGTATTTATGAGAACAAGCAAAGCTATGTACTATTCAATCTTACAGCTATACTTTAATAAAGAGGGGAACATGATCTGGGAGCCAACGATGAGCACCTGCCTTATAGTGCTCAAATTTTGAAAGAGTAACTATCCCACACTATTTTATGAAATGGCATTGTAAGCACATGTATAAAGGATGAGAGAACAAACTTTTCAAACATACTTACCTGAACATGGTTAATGGGTAATCAAGAAGGCCTAGGGTCGTGGCCTCCATTGCACTTGGGAGGGGTACATCCTTAAGGTCTCCTCAATTAGGAGAGCCTATGTCATAATTTGTTGCTTTGGGGGCCTGCGTACTTACGGTCCTTGTCCATTTTGAGTTCAAAGAGTAATCAGAATTTTTTGAAGGATTTCTTAGTTTTTTTTATTGATATAAAACTAATTAACTAATTTTGTCTGCTTTGAAAAGCCATAAACTACTTGAAGTTTGAAATAAGTAGCTTATAAAATGGACTTCTACACAATGCTGACAACACATTAGTGTTGTTTTTATGGATTTGTTTCTTTCTAATTTTTTTGTATAGGATGTAATCTGTGGTGTGAATTTATAAACAAGCAAAGCTATATACTATTCAATCTTGCTGCTATACTTAAATAAGTATCCCGAGAACGTGATCTGGGAGGAAAAAAAAGAGTTCCCCCTCTCCACATCGCCTAATTGTATGAATAGGCTTGGTGAGCACATCTATAAAGTATGAGAAAATATGCCTATGATATATACTTACTTGGGCGCTGTCAATGGGTGATCAAGAAGGCCCATGGCCTAGGGTTGTGGCCTCCATTGGACTTGGGAGGGGTGCATCCCTAAGGTCTCCTCAAGTAGGAGAGCCTACGTCATAATTTGTTGCTGAGGGGGCCTGCATTCGCACGCCCCGTCCAATGATAGTTTCATTATTTTGTACTTAATATTGTATTTATGTTGGTATGTTCTGTTGTAGTAATGTAGTTTTGGGGCTAAGGTATGTTTCTGACTTTTTGTTGATCTATTAGCATCCTTGTTTGTGTATTTATTATTATTTGTTGCTTTGGGGGCCTGCGTTCGCGCGGCCCCTGCCCATTGCAAGTTCATTATTAATTTCATTGTGCTGTCCTTCATCTAATGGGATTCTATAAGCAGGTTGTGAAAATGCAATTTGGATTAGGGTTCTACTACCCAAGAGGTTTGTTTGTTAACTTTGTGTAGTTATTTACAATACTATGATTATGAATTTGTACTAAGTGAAATTCTATTTTATCCATACATTGGGGTTTTGTTTGTGTGGTGGTGTTGATGCTATTTCTATTTAGGCTCATCTTTTGTGTCTAACTGAAGCTAGACGTTTGTTTGAACATCGCAGAGATGCCTTTAGGTTGATTTACATCAGATTTGAAGTTATTTGAACAATGTTTGCTGATTGATAGGAGAAAAAATAGAAGTTTTTGTTCTGTAAATGGATAACTGAAAGAAGTTTTTGTTTTTGTTGACTGTTTTAGCATAATCAAAATATTAATTTGGAACTTGAAAGCCTCTTGTACGTTATTTTTGTTAGATTAGTTCAATGACTACGGGCCTATGGCTTGTTTTACATCAATTGATCAAATATGAAGTTGTTTGATTCTGTTTGGTGATTATTAAGTGTCAAACAGAAGTTATTGTTTGGTATATGAATAACTTAAAAGTAATTTTGGTTTCATCATACTTGAGCTTTTGGAACCAATTCATATCATGGACAGCTGATGCTTGTCAGCTTATATTAACAGACATAAAATTAAAATTGGACACCTAAAAGTCTATCGAAATCATACCAACGCAACGAGCATAACCTTTGAGTTTCCTTTATTCAGTGATTCAGGCTTGTTGTACATGTGCTTTTGTGCTTCATGGTCCTATTATACCTGTAACAGGAATCTCACATCAATGGAGTATTAGTTATCTCATAGTCTTTGTTGAGGTGATTTTCGGTTTCTGTTTTCCCTCTAAACCAGTCAATCTTAGCATATATTTTGCTCCTTTCCAATGATTTCAACCTCAGAAATTAATTAGTTATTGCAGAGGGACATAGACGCGAAAATACCTTGTGATTTTTTTTTATCAAGTGATTTTCTCTTCATTTAACAGTATCCCTTCATTTTACTAGGTATTTTATTTTTATGTGCTTCATGTTCTTATTCCATCTGTAATAACATAATGTTGGATCCATGGAATTAATTATCCTCTAGACCCTGATGATATAATTTTTGTATTGTTTTGCCTTCCAACTAAGCAATCTTTTTCCATATCTCATGCTTTAGAATTATGTTATTTGGCCAAATCAGGAACATGTGTTCTCAGTTTAGCTATTGCAGAGGAACACAAGTAGATGCGTCTCATCTATTGCTACTTTCTTAGGCTGATGCTTATTTTCGGTTTTAATAAAGAGTACTAACTACTTAAGTTCATAGTCAACATTGTTCAATTGTGATTGAAATACTGAGTGTCCATATATTCCTTATTCAACCAAATGCTACTCGCATAAGGTTAATGGAATTTTGTTAATGACATATTACAGCTAAATCGAACAAGCAATCCTGAACTCATAGGCAAGTGAAGTAAAAGGAGCAAAGATGCGAATTTTACATGCATCCCCTGGTTACCGAAGGAGTGGTAGAGAGCAAAGATACATTAAGAAAAGAACAATGCTATCGGAAGTATTAATGCTGAAACAAATTGAAATCTGGTAAAACATGATTGTAACACTATTGTAGTTTTCAGAAACTTTAAGGGAATGAAGAGGAAATGTGAAAATATTTTATGGTCAATGTTATATATATTGGGGAAGCATAAGAATAATGTTCCGGACACTAAAGTTGTATTGGAAAGGTTTATGTGGAAGCACATAAACAAGTTTTCATAGCCAAGGATTAACTTGTAAATCAGTTCCGAATAATAGTCTGCAACTGGTTAAGTTGCAACAACTCGAATTGGGTTTGGTACTGTAATGAGCATCCAGTATAAAAACTAGAAGCTTTACTGTTAGTAACACCAACATTTTGTAATTCATTTTAAAATTTGTGAATTAAAATTATAGATATATTGGTTTGTACATAAATTTATTGAATAAAGAAAAGAAAAGAGAGAAGAAGGTATTAGTCAATAAAATACTGCACATGCTACTAAATTTCATTATATATTTTCAGCCGAATAATGGTGCAACATCCCACATCGCTTGAGAGAAAGCATCTTAGAAATCAAATGGGTATAAAAACGGAAGCCCAACAGTGCAATAACCACGCAGCCATGAGGTAAGGACAAAGCGAACTATTCTTTCGCCTTTTACTAAAGAATACCGTGTGCTTGCCTCCTTGAAATGGCATACGCCTATTTTTGGAAGTTCCTCTCTCTTTTTGAGAGGGACTCTACCTATGCTAGTATGGAACTTTTTTCTAAATCTTTCTTATTATACAATTATTTTAAATTTCTTTTTAAATCTCAGTAATTACTTTCAACTCCAGACTTTTACTCAATTACTGTGTGGTAAAGCTGTTACTAGTTAAGCATTGGTTAATTAGCAATAAGCTTAGAACATTGCTGGTTCAATACCAACTGGAACTATGTACTAAGTTACGTTTTGACACACTATACACATGTTCAATTGAGTGTTTCTTTTGGATTAGAGGATCCACTATATATCACAACACTACTTATCTGAATTGTGGGAATGAACATATTTAGTGAAACTCAGGTTATCTTTTAATTCTAGAAAGTGTTATCAAAAGCCTATTTCTTAAAACTTTTGTGACCTTGATTGAATTGATTGTAAATTTATAATTATGTATAGAGTCCAAGAAGTTTTAGTCCAAGTTGTTAAGGCCATTACTTTTTGTGGCTTGTTTTCTTTTGAAAACCTCATAAATGGTACTCTGTTGAGTCTTAAGGCCCTTAACCATAATTTTCTCTTTGTATCTCTCTCAGCTCTCAGAAGCTACTCGGGTTTACATAACTTATAAAAGCTAAGTCTTGTAAACCTTTTGTGTGTTCTTTTGGATGTGTATTACAGTGTTTGTTATTGAGATTGTTAGTTGAGAATATTTATCTGGTATTTTTCTATACAGAGGGTTGTATTATATTTTTCATTTAGGCCTTCGACAGCCACTAACTAATAAGATTTCTACCAGACTTCTCTTCAAATTTAGTCTATCATTTCTCGATGGACGAATCTAGTAATTTCTTGTGTTTATCTTTGAATGAATAGCATTGTTCTTGTTCATATAATGATTTCTGTTTAAAATGTTAAAAGAAGTAAATGGATTTGAAGTCTAAGGCATAACATGAATAAACAAACCACCTTAACACTAGAAAGGCATACTCATTTACAAACCACCACATGCAGAAATTTAACTCTTCAATGAAATACATAAAAAACCAAATTCATTTCACCAAATTTCCAAGCCTCACTAATCTAATATATTATTACACACGAACATTGCTTTTCGCAGCCTAACTCACAGTCCCAAAATGGCTGATATTGATTTGTTGATAATCTGGACTAGTTCTTCCATGTGACCAAAACAAAAGTGAAGTTACTTCCAGATTTCGAGGACCGACCAATTCAAAATTGTTGAGAGAATAGAATTGAGAGAAGACGATGAGTTTTTTTTTATCAGGATGAGGTTGAATGAGTGTGGGGCTGTGATTTTGAAAAATCACGTAATTTGTACAAATATGTATTCTGTTTATGAGCTTCTTACAATTAGAAATTCTATTAGGCTACTGGCCTAAACAATTTTGCCATATTACTGCATATTTAAAAAAAGTCCACTTGAATATGACTAACTAAATTTTTCTCGCCACATAAAGAGTCTGATTAATTACTTCATAACATTTCAATAATATGATTAACGAATACATAATTAAATGAACCACAAACTAGAATTGCAGGATTTTACCCCAAAGGGAGCCTTCCAGAAATTCTCCGACGACTAGAGAGAAGATAGTTGAAGGAGGGGGTTCGTAAATAGTTCAACCTTGTTGTAGTGTTGATAGGGGCTCAATTAATTGGACAAATTTAAAGCTCCATTTGGAAAACTCTTCATGGATCAAGAATCAATGACCTGTGCAGTAATCACTTCACTGATAAACCATGGATTGAAAATCGGAAATGACATGCAGCTCTGTTTTTATGGTGATTATTATATATCTGAAGTTGAACACGATCAGCTTGACCTTAAGATCAATATTTTTTCTTGCTTTCTCTTCACGTCGACAAAAGAATGGATTTCACCCGTAAGTAAATCAGAACTGCAATCAACTGTATTTTATTGTTTTTTCCTTGTTGCTGTCCTGGTCGATGGCGGTATATTTGGAAAGAGGTGAGTCCAATCAATTTCAGGACACTGTTCAATTCAGAGAAGCGGTATATTCTTTCCCAGCTTTCTATTCGGCTTTGTCCTCCCTGAGCTCCAATCATTCGTAGTTTCCAGTTGTATGGTCCTCTTTCAGGGTTTGAATTAAGTTATTTTTATTTCATACCGACTACTCATAAAAAAAATGGACAAACTAGTCAAAGATCAAAGAAAACCATCTGGAATAACCATCCAAAGGCAAGTAAAGGATAGCCAATGACATTCAGATTTGGAGATAAAAGCTAAAAACCTAAAAGATTTGGGGAAATTGCCTAGTCAACGTGGTTGTCAAACACGGCCCTGCCCCTCGAACCGGTGAAAGTAGAGGGTCAAGGAATGAGTCGACCGGGGTTAAACCGGGGTTGAACCGTTCATAATAAATATATATAAAATTCATACTTTTTAATATTTTAAAGATTAATATATGATATATTAAACAATAAACTATTCCATAATATAAAAATTTAAGATAAAAAATAAGTATAAAAATACTTAAATTATATTCTAATATTTACATAAATTAATTTTCATTATTCATTAAATTGCAAACTAACCTTTTATATTGAAAATAAATTAAAGTTAACCAATACATTATTGTTTTATATTGAAAACAATTCAAGTTATAATAAAAAAAAATATAAAAATTACAAATTTCACGTAAGTCCAACTATAATATTTCAAAAAAATAACACAAACTTTTGAAATTGAAATTGAAAAATGAAATTTAAAAGCACGACGCTCATTTAAAATTAAATTTACTAAACTTTTAAATGGTATAGACTTTAATAGTTATGATTTAATAGGTTTTTATATAAACATTAAAACCAAAAAAATTCAAATTAGTGACCCATGAACCCGGTCCGGGTCACCAGGTCAATGGTTCAACCGGACTGATCGCCGAGTTTTTAGAGGGTCATAGCAAAGTGGGTTTTTAGTGTCACCCGGCCCGTTTTTAGGTTTTTCCGGTTCGACCGGCCGGGTCGATCCGGGTCTTACAACACTGCAAATTAGTATTGGATCAAAAGTGTTGCCACTAAATTTTACTCTTCCAATCAATGAGAATCAGAATATCAACTTAAGGGCATACTCAGACAACAAGGAAAGAGTGACAGCCTACCGCCAAGGATTATAGAGGAGCCTTGGATAATGACTAATTACATTTGAGCTTCTGCAGTATTCGGTTGTATTTACAATAATAAGTTGGAGCAGTATTCGATTCGGCTCCATTATTGGAACATTGTCGCAACAAAAACGTGCAGGAAAGTCAACAAAAACCCAATAGAAAAACAATCAATCAAAATTAAATCCCCAAACCAAAGCACAAAAGAATTTGCAAATCAATTAGAAGTCACAGTCTCACATATTACTGATCAAATCAATAATAAGTGGGATTTAGCACCTGATGGATCTCAAACTAATGTACATAACCGAACAAGCTATTGCGATTTCTGACATTGCCCTAATGAGGTCAGCCTGGCTTGCCAAAGATTTCTCCTTCACTTGTCTGCAAATTTTCCGGCGTTCTCCCTCGTCCTTTTCCAGCAGCTGCCTCAATAAAATTACAAAAGACTCTCTCTCTTCCTTTACAATCTTGAGAGGGTTACCAGCATCTAATTCTTCAGTTACTCCGTATTTCATGTACAATTCTTCATAGTGTCCACGCTGGCGCTCTAGCTCTTTCTGTAAGAGATCACATTTTTCTCTCATCTTCATCTCTTCATCATGATTATGTGCAATGGTCCACATCATAGCAGCAAAATTGCTTATTGCGCTTCTTGAAATCTCATCCGGAAGATTTTCCAAATCATAAATCCAAGCGATAAGAAAATCATGAATTGGTGGATTAGGAGGAGAAACCTTTTCTTTCAAAATGCCATTAATGGGGTTGAGATTTTGCTTTAACCAATTGTTAAGGACCCTTATATAATCCTTCTGATATTCTATAAATCTACTAAATTGTGTATGCCAGATATGCACAACTCCCAATAGTGTTGGATTGAAGAGGAAAATAATCCAGCAAAAAATGCTCAAACCATAAAAATGAGCAATTCACATTAATTTATTACAATACACTCATAAACTCTTATTAATTTTTCACTCTCTTACTCTCTTTAAAATAGCAAATTACATTGCCTTATATAGGCATTTGATGAATTCTGCAATGATCCTATCATTTTCTCAATAATTCAATCTATTACAAAATTCAAATTTAGGTTTAACAACTTACTTTAATTTTCTACAAAATCCAACTAACAAATCCTACAAATACCAATTTTTTTCAAAGTCCAATTTAGGTGGCTTGCTATTTTTGACCCTTTTTTTCATTATTTTTTTATCACATTAAGTTTAATAATTTGAACAAATAGTATGATCGCAATGACATTCACTAGCTCCTCTCACAACTTGAGAATTATGTAATGATTTAAGGGCACATACGATCTTTGACTGAAGATAATGCATGCTTCCCCACATCTTTGCCATCCTGCAATTCACAACAATGATTTTTCACTTCTAACAAACTTGATTTCTACTATTAGCCAAAGATTCATCTTTCTTTTCATATATTATCTTTATCATTAATATAAAGAAACAACACAATACCAAAGTATATGTGATGTGTATTAGCAAAACCAATACTGCCCTGACATCAAAAAACTTTAAAAAGGGTAACGTCTTAGAATATTCAAGCTAACTGATTAGCAGACATGCCAAGCATTCTGACAGACTCACCAAATGTCAGTTTACGATAGGACAAAGGAAAAGGGTAGTAATCCTGTTAAGTATGGGAGGAAGAAAGAATGAGAATAGTTCTATTTCAGTTATTTGGGTAATTATAATTGGTAATTGTTAGTTGCTTTTTTAGAGCCGACCCCACCTAGCGAGCGATTAGGGCTTGGCTGATGGATATAGTTGTTGTTTTGGATTGTATTTACAGCTTCTATAATGTTGTGGAGAAGGCAATATTAATCAGGGTAGGTTAGTCTTTACTAAAGTAAGGCTGAATAGCCAATCAACTAGCTATAGGAATCGAGTTTGGTATACTCTTTTGGAATTTAGTGGACATATATCTATTATGGTTAGGAATTAGGTATTTAGCCTATGTTCTATTGGAATTAAAATCAATTTAGCTCAACTCTACGTATAGTTATAAATTTAAATTGAAAAAGTTCAATTCTGTTAAGCTCACAGATGTTCAAGAAAATGGGGCATTATACTCCAATGCATGGAATTCCAAGGCAATCAATGAAAATCAGAATATATTGCGTAAGCAAGGTCTTGAGTTCGAGTCCAAGTGAATGCAGAAAATCCTTATTGGGAGACTCACCCACCGCAGCCAGGGGCGCGACCCGGGTCGGATCTGGATGTAGTCAGAGCAAAGCTCCGGTGAACCAGATGGGAACCAAAAGAAGAATATTCTCTCTATTCTTCATCATTCCCTATGCTAATTCCTCTAAATTCTAATTCTCACCTAATTTCTTCTTCGGTTCTCCCCTACATCCTATTTCTGTAAATACAAATCTGAGATCAAGCTAGTCAAGGTACAACCCTGACATCCAAGTTCACATAAAACGGGTGCCATGAATGGAGGATAGGGCAGAATTAGTACAGTCTAACCATTAGTTGTATATGCAAGAGAATTTTGTATAACTCCTTGTAAAATAACTCTTATTACTTAGCAGACTTGTTGAAATATAAGCCAAATATGCATGTCATGATCTACCAAATGTCATCAAATTGTCTGCCTTGATCTATAATGATTCGTCCAAATTTGACAACTTCTTGTTTTGGATGAGGAGGATTTGAATACAACTTAGTAACTTACTTATCAACAAGCTGGACGAATTTTGGATATAATTGTTCGTCACGTAAGCGGTTTATCTCTACCACAGTTGAACCCATTGATTGAATCTCTACAATGTAACTTGTCCGCAAATGGTTTAGAAATTATGACAAAGTCCAACATGGACAAAGTAAAAGATTGACTTAACTAAATTGGTGGCTAATTAAAGGGTGGTTGCTTAGTTAATTAGGTGGCTAAATATGGTTGGAAGATGGCAAAATTTGTATATAAATAGACCTATGATCTTTGCTGATTCTCAGGGCCGTCTCAGAAATTTTCGGGGCCTTGAGTGAGAATTTAAATATGGGCCCTATAAAGTAAAAGTATGTAAAAATAATTTTAACAACAAAATTTAGTATTTCATTAATAACTTCAAGAAACATCATCAAAATTAGACGAATACATGTTCTATTACATTGACATTATTACTCCCTCCGTCTAGAAATTATTGTCTCTTTAGCTATTTTATTAGTTCTCTTTTTAGTTGTCAATTTAGATTATCAATCCATTTTGTACAATCTTTTCTCTAATTTGCCCTTGTATTAACTATGAGAGAGATTATATATTGATGAAATTATAAGTGAGTAATTAAGAAGAAAGATAATTTAATAAAGGATAAATTAGTCATTTTGGTTGTGTAATTAATTCATCAATCAAATCTTCATAAGAAACTAAACAAACAAAATTAGAACAATTTAATTAGCTTTATATTTGTTGAACATATTATAATTTATTTACGAAGAATATAGTCTATTATATTAAATTAAAACCAATATCAGCTCTAATCAAAGGTGGACAAATCCCCTTATATATCGAAGAATCAGTTGCTTTAACTAACAATTGTACAACATGATTCACAGACCGATCAACATAGACATTAAAAAACTACTTTAAACATATTACCGGAGTTAAAATATCGGACGAAATAACCAGCACAAACAAACGAAATTTGCTTTTACACAAGACAAACAAGCCATATAGCAAGACAAACTAAAAAAACAAACTAAAAAATAAACGTTGTAGCCTATATTTTCTTAATCCCAACTAATATTTTCATTCCACAACCATAAGAACTTCTGCGTACGCCATTGCATCAACCGTTGTTGTAGATTTGGAATGATCTTGCTTAAAGGAGTTAAATCTGGATATCTAATATGAAAGATCACATAAATATCTTGTCTAAAGGTGAATGAAGTCTTATCCAGCTATCAAGATTGAGATGTGCAGCACCAGATCCATGATTGAAGAAGCCGATCTCGTCGTGAAAACTAAAAAAGATAGCAACGGATTATTCAACATAAAAGAAAAATATTAAAATTATTAGCTTTATATTAAAAAAATATAAAGTCAATGACTTAAAATTGTAAGGAAAAGTTTAAAAAATATATTCTCAATTTATTAATAATATTGAAGTCAATGACTTAAATTACGTTTTGTAGGAAATGAAAAATTGAATTACAGACTAGTTATGGTAAACAAATCTTTCATATAGGGGAGATATTGAGAATTAGGAAAGATGAATGATAGATTAGGGAAGAATTCGGAGAGAAATGCAGAAACAAAATTAATAGGAAAATATAATAAATGATAATATTAGTTGGTTTGTGGACTAATTTGAAAAATTAATTGTAATTTATGTGTGATCAAGTCACTAATTAGTGATTCTCTGAATAGGAAATAAATTCATAAATGAGAAAGAGAGTTAATCGGTTTAATTAATATTTAATTAGAAGAAAATCAAACGTCTCATCTTGTATAATAAACAATTAACGATTAGTTTATTCTCATATCTGTAAAAATGTAGGCTTAAATATCTCCTTTTAATTAAATTTTTTTAACTAAGGCCCCCAAAGCGATGTCGGTTTGGTGGGCCCCATTTTAAAAAAATTAAAGACGCGTGAAAGTGAATTTCACACGTCATCTTCTACCTTAAAAAGTTGGAAGCCATTGTTGTTTAGCTACATGTCTGATTTTTTTTACACTGTAACTATTCAAGTCGCCGGAAAACTTGGGGCCCTCCAGAATTTGGGGGCCCTGAGCGGTCGCTCACCCTACTCCTGTTAATAGCCTGCCCTGCTAATTCATCCTCCCAACATTTGCCTTCCACTTCTTAAGGCATTTGTCTAATTCTTTCTCTTCTCGCTTTGTAATATTTCTTTGAGGGAAATATTAATTTGGTAGTGTCCGGGGGCGTAGGCAAATTTAGCCGAACCTCGTAAATTTTGGTGTTCTCTCTATTTTATTTTGTTTTTAGCAATAGTTTTGAATTTGTTAGTCGTTTCCACAAAATTGGTATTAGAGCGTTGGTTTTAGGAGAAATTAGTATGCTCTGTGCGTCGTAGGTGTACTACGGTAGGCACATCAGAAAGTATTTTTCTACTTTCGATCCTGTTGTCTAATTGGCATTTAGTAAATTTAAAATTATTGTTAAAACATTCTTTTGGTAAAATCTAGAATAATAATAGTATATTGTCTCGAGTAAACAGAAAAAATTATGTCACCAAGCGATAAGAGCCTAAGGAAATTGGTGTGTAACTGAGACCGTTTGTGACTCGACCAATTACTTGGTAATTTTTTCTAGCACACTAGTAATATTATTATTTGTGATTTTACGGTCTGGCTGAAATGGAGAATCCATTTGCAATGAAGGCATCTAAATCAAATACTTCAAGTATTTTTCAGAGAGATACTGGAGTAAATTCGAGAGTGATGGTGGAAATCTTTGATGGTAGAGGTCATTTTGGCATATGGCAAAGTGAGGTTCAGGACTCCTTATTTCAACAGGGTCTTGACATTGCCCTTGAAAGAGAGAAACTAGATAAACTAGTAGAAGGAGATTGGAGTACCCTCAATCAGTTGGCTTGTTGTATAATTCAGTCATGCTTATATAGAGAGCAGAAGTATGCATTTTGCAAAAAAGACTTAGACTAATAGATTATTGACGGCATTGGAGGAGAAGTTCCTAAAGAAGAGCAGTCAGAATAAGCTTTACATGAAGAAAAGACTGTTCCGTTTTACGTTCACTCCTGATACCATAATGAACGATCACATCACCAGTTTTAATCAGTTGGTTGCTGATTTGTTGAACCTAGATGTGACATTTGGAAATAAGGATCTCGCCTTGATGTTGTTGGGATCCCTTCATGTGGAGTTTGAGTTTCTTGAAATGACTCTACTTCATGGGAAGGCTGCTGTAACTCTCAGTGAAGTATGTGGAGCTTTGAATAGCTATGAATTGATGAGGAAGGATAAATTAGATAGCTCAAGCTGAGGGACTGAAGCCTTGATTATCAGAGGATGCCCAGGGAACCAGGCGAAAGGAAAGAAGGGACGATCAAATGCAATGTTGAAGTTGAGCAAAGATGAATGCGCCCTTTGTGGAGAAAAATGGCATTAGAAAAATGAGTGTCCTAAGTTGAAGGAGAGAGGCCAATCTGACAAAGGAAAGACTGTTGCGGTGGCTGAGTATGATATAGACTCAGATTGTTCACTTGTTGTATCGAGTTCTACCAGCTCTTCTAGCGTTTGGCTTCTTGATTCCGGATGCAGTTATCATATGTGTCCTAATGGAGAATGTTTTTATGATTTTGAAGAACTAGAAGATGGAGTAGTATATGCAGCAAATGGTATCCCTATTACCACACATGGGATTGGTTACATACAATTGAAAAATCAAGATGGATCAATCAGAACTTTGAAGAAAGTTCGCTACGTATCAGATTTATCAAAGAATCTCATTTCTGTGGGAGCCTTAGAAGAAGAAGGTTTCATCGTACAAGCAGAAGGTGGAGTTATAAGGATAATTTCTGGTGAACTGGTGGTGTTGGAGGGAGTTAGAAAGAGTAACAGGTTGTATCATTATCAGGGTACTACTGTTATTGGAAATGATAAATTGGCTTCTAATGACGAGGTGTTGGGAGCAGTTGGATTGTGGCAAATACGCTTGGGACAAATTGGTTTGGTGTATCATCAAGATAAAGATGGTGATATGGATAAACATCGATCTTATACTAGTTGTGTGTTCACATTGGCAGAAGAACCGGTGTGTTGCAAGTCTACTTCACAGTTACCAGACAATTTGTTTACGATAGAAGCAGAGTATATGGCATGCACATATGCTGTAAAAGAAGCAATTCGGCTTCAAGGGTTGCTTGATAAGTTGGGGATTTGGCATAAGCATGTGAAGGTGCATTGTGATAGCAAGAGAGCTATTGTGTTGGCTAAGAATCAAGATCATCATTCAAGGATGAAGAATATCGATGTTCATTACCACTTTATATGAGAGGTTCTAGAAGAAGGTGGAGTTGCAATTCGAACCACAGAGAATCTAGCTGATATTTTGGTAAATGTTGTAAGCTTGGTCAAGTTCCAATGTTATTTGGACTTGATCAATGCTATCGAAAATTGAAGGCTGTATTGAAAGACACTACACAAGATAAGAGATTGAAGATGTGGACTTTGTCAAGGTGGAGATTTGTAGAAATTATGACAAAGTCCAACATGGACAAAGTAAAAGATTGACTTAACTAAATTAGTGGCTAGTTAAAGGGTGGTTGCTTAATTAATTAGGTGGCTAAATATGGCTGGAATATGGCAAAATTTGTGTATAAATAGACCTATGATCTTTGCTAACTCTTCATCCCAACATTTGCCTTCCACTTCTTAAGGCATTTGTCTAATTCTTTCTCTTTTCACTTTGTAATATTTCTTTGAGTAAAATATTAACTTGGTAGTGTCCAGTGACGTAGGCAAAATTGGCCGAACCTCGTAAATTTTGGTGTTCTCTCTATTTTGTTTTATTTTTAGCAATAGTTTTGAATTTCTTAGTCATTTCCGCAACAAATGGCTCACAGCAGCTTTTAGTTCCTCCAGTGATTCACGATTATTGTCCGGCTTCTTCTGCTTATTTTGCAAGGCAACCATCTTTTGATACTCATATTTCAATATTTCACCTGCCTATCCAGAAGCATAAAAAACCTATACAAGAAAGTAAAAATAGAAGTTTAAAAGGAATAAGACAAACAGAATGGAACGAATTATTTCAAAGAAACTGAAATTAACTATTCGAAGTCTCCTTAGGTAAGCAAAATTTATAGAAAACAGTTGCCTGGGTGATTATGCTCAATCAAAAGCATATAGAGTACATACTTTCCAGAGGGACAAGAGAACATCAAACATACTCTTGGCAACCACACTAGGAAACGATGAACCCAATAAGCAAGCAAAATTATCATAAATGGGAATTCCAAGATAATGAAAAAGTTGAGATTCACTCTATGAAGGACAATCGGTTGGAAGTGAACTCAAAATTTTGCTCACTGACAGAAGAAAATCAACTCCCACATGTGTTGGAATAGAAATCATAAATTCCATTAAAATCTAAAGAATTCTCTGCCACAATAAGAAGAATTTTCCCAAAAAAACAAGTTAAAGAATGGCGATTGCCTTTTGCAAGCGCTTCTATATAAAGATCCGATTTCTAGAAACAATTCAAGAAAAGAACAGAACTTTTGGTATTGTAACAAAGTTAAGGTCCGACACTAGGTTGCACGGACATGCCCCGAGTGTCTGACACCACACGGACATGGAAATTTGGAAAAATATGCATTTGGGCACAGCTGGGACACGGAAAATAAAATAAATTTTCAAACATAAGTTTTCATATACAATAAAATCCATATCGTCATAGTCATTTGATCAATAAAAAAAACAACAAATCCAAGATAGTTGCTATGTCATGTCTTTTGACTTTATTCCACATGCCAATACTTTTACCAGGTATGTGCAACAAATGTGCTTTACCTGTAGTGTATGCCCCTTACTTTTCTTGCCCACATTGTTGCATTTAAATGCCGTATTACCCCACCCCATGACGTTTAAAGGAGATTCATTAACTTCTACGTGGAGTGTCTGTAATGTGTCCGCGGAGTGTCTGGGAAGTGTCCATCCTACATGGAGTGTTCGTTTGAAATTTGGAGTGTCGGACACGTGTCCGACGAGTGTCCGAAGAGTGTCGGTGTCCGATTCGTGTTCGACACAGGGACACTCCATGTTTCGGAGTGTCCATGCCGACATGATACATAAGTTTATTCCCGATCCACTAGTCATGACAAAAAAAACATCCTGCTGAGAAGATATTGTGATCTACAAAGCACCAATTTCTAGTAAGTAATTCAAACAATGAAATAAACTTTTAAAGTTGCAATGAAGTTGAGTGCAGGCGTTGATACATAAGTAACGTTGTAATGCAATCAGCAACAAAAAAAGAAAACACAATCATCATTGTATAATCGAAGAAACAGTTGTCATTATTTCTGCTAGTTCTATAAGAACGTGAAGGAATGCATGGACCCATAATAATCGTGAAAAATATCTTCACTTCATCATAGACCTTTTTCTCCCATGCTAGCATCTTATCCAACACTGTAGCATCTTATCCTTGCCATCATTGAATCTTGACATTCCTCTAACAGAATGACCATTATCTCCTACAATATCTGTAGTACGGTTATTTTAATGTCTAACTCTAAGGCGATTCAAAGAAATCACCACAAAAGATCATTGATCAACTTCTTTCCCAGAAAGAGAAGGGGAATTTAAGAACACAATTATTTTTGTTCTTCTCTGGTGGAAAACGAAAAATACGAACATACAAGGAGCTAAGTATTATCCCTGCAGTATGAGCAGTCTCGCCCAGTCAATGAACATTTTTATACAATCTAATCTCTTCATGATTACTGGATTGTTTTGGCTAATATTTTCAGTTTCTCACAACGAATATGGCAACAATTTCAGAATGAAAAGTAAACTACTTTAAAATTCACTTAAGGACTTAGAAGGTGGGAAAAATGACCAAAAGCAGTGATCCTGTTTACATAATCATCAATCTGCGCATTGCACCATTTTCTATCATCTCCCATTTGTTTGCGGAGCAACATACTTTAACTATATCACATGACAAGGGACAACCAAAAGCCTCATTCCTCACACTACCAATATAATGCAGATGAATAACAAGCCCAATAGTCTAGTTTTTTTCTATCAAATTCATCTGAGAGGCAAGTTTTTACCTATATATAAAGGCTAACTGAATACATTAACGAAGAAGAGAATGAAAGAATACCGTGATTATCAGTAAAATCAGAGTGATGATGCACTCTTGTAGCTTCCAACATCTTGATGACCTCGTTAGCACTCTCAGAAGCCTTCATGAATGGATTACCGAGATCAGCAAATATCTGCTCCAAACTCCCCGGTTTTGTAAACCTTCTTCCCATTTCCCCTCCTCCTTTCTTCATTCCATTCCTCTCGACTGCCGACATAGGCATTGACAGAGCAAAAATGTAATCACCCCAAGACTTTTCTTGATGCATAGTTGATCCTCGCATCACCGCCTCTTTCCACGGTTGTTGCAGCTGAGGAGGCGGTGGCTGCTGAGGGCATTGCTCCACTTGATTCTCTCTACTACTGCTACTTCCGCTGTCACTACTGCCACTTCACTTCCTAGTCAACTTCTCACTAGCCTGAGCTTCAAACTCCAATTCATTTGTAGTAGGCCACACGGACATCAATTTCGTCTTCCATTTCATCTCCGGCATGCTCGTTGATTGCTGCAAAGGCATCAGATTCTGGAGACTTGGTAGGGGTGGTGGAGGGAACTCTCCATGGGTGGAGTCACTGAAGCAGCGTCGGTGTTTTTCAAGCATATATCGTAGGCAGAGTGTGCAGCGACGAAGGTGTTGCCGCTGGAAATAGCTTTTTTCATTAATTGATCCCGATCTTTACATCGAGATACTACTTCTTCAGTCTCGATCTTAGATTGAGTGTTGTTGGGGAATTCCGGTAGAATGAAGCCTGGATAATTCTGAAATCGTGACGAACACTTTCAGATTGAATCTTATTTGGCTGTTCTACCAAATAGATCAATCGGATAAAATCAGAATGACAAGGACTTAGAATGAATTTTTGTTGTGAAGAAAAGTGAACCAAAAATTGCAGAAATCGTTGCAAAAAACTCTCTCTGCAAGTGTTGCCAATGCCATGTTTTGTAGACCTAATACGAATAGTCGCAACTCTTCCGAACAGAAGTGTTGCGAAAAGACATGTCCATTCGAGCAGCTGCAACAGTTCATAACAGAAGTGTTGCGAAAGGTAATTCCCGGACCCTCGTAAGCTAAGTATCGTAATAGATCTCTCCTAACTTGTTCGATGAAATATTACGACTGCATTGGTCAACTAGTTGATCCAATTACACTAAAATACCAACAATCATCCCCCATTTTAGTGTAATGGCTTCCTTCGATTTTTGAAGGTTAGTCGGATACAAGTTATTTTTCTTATGAGGATAGTTCTCCCACGAGTGGATGAGTGTTTCTTCTTGGGAGAGGTGCTACTTCTTGGATGTCTAAGAAACAAACTTGTGTGAGTGATTCGACAATGGAATCTGAGTTTGTAAAAACTGAGCATAATTTAGCCGATCATATAACCAAAGGGTTAAGGAAAGATCTTGTGTAAAAGTCGGCTATGGGGATGAAATTAAAGGCTATTTGAAATCTCTCATGTTAAGATACCCAATTTCCACCTAATATGATGTTAGGTGCTGAATTGAATGAGGAAAACTTAACATCTAGAGATTGAAACGCACTAATTAAGACATCCTAAGGTGTGTGTTCATACCTGCAAGTAAAGGAGGTTGAAGTTTAACTTCTTAATAGCATTTTTGAAAAATTGCATACGCAGGTGCAAGAGTAAAAATTCTACCTATATAAGCATGAAGTTTAGCCGCTTTAAGAAGCTTGGACTTGGCTTTGATATGCTTATGAAGGATAAGGACACAAGGCTAGTAAAAGATAGTGTCAAGTAAGAACATGTTAGAATGTTGACTTATGTGTATATTATCTTCGAGTATTCAAGATGGATAACCGAGGTTCAATCCATAGTGACACCTTTGGTATTCGAATATTTGGAATGTGTAATATACTAAGATGAAATTCAATCGTCACGATATTTCATTTATGCATAAGTTTGTTATTTGTTATGATTTTGTTTAGTTAATCATGGATTACACTAAAATGGGGGATGATTGTTGGTATTTTAGTGTAATTGGATCAACTAGTTGACCAATGTAGTCGTAATATTTCATCGAACAAGTTAGGAGAGTGCGGAGTGCACGCTTGTTCGAGATCTATTACGATACTTAGCGTACGAGGATCCGGGAGCTACCTTTTGCAACACTTCTGTTATGAACTATTGCAGCTGCTCGAATGGACATGTCTTTTCACAACACTTCTGTTCTGAAGAGTTGCGACTATTTATATTAGGTCTATAAAATATGGCATTGGCAACACTTATAGAGAGAGTTTTTGCAACAATTTCTGCAATTTTTGGTTCACTTTTCTTCACAAGAAAAATTCATTCTAAGTTCTTGTCATTTCTGATTTTATCCGATTGATCTATTTGGTTGAACCGCCAAATAAGATTCAATCTGAAAGTGTTCATCACGACTTTAGAATTATCCTGGCATTACCGAATTTCATCAACAGAGATTGATAGACTTTTTTTAAGACATTCAAGGCTTCATTTTATCGGAATTCTCCAACAAGTGCTGCCCATCTTTCGGTCTCTAGAATTTACAGCTTCTGCATAAACAAATCCAAATCAGAATTCCAAACTTGAGGCAGCTGTTGAAAGTGCATCTCATAATCCCCTCCTGTTGATGTGGCAGCTGACCTTTACAGAGTTAAAAAATGTAACAGTTGGTAGCTAGTCAACACATCAGCTGACCTTTACAGAGTTGAAAAATGTAATGTTTGGGAGCTAACATTGACTTTCACCTTTCCATTTTTTTATATTTGCCTTCCCTAAATCACACCTTTCCAGTTTCCACCACCTCCAACCCCACCTTCATTATTTTTATTTTGCAGTTAGACCTGTTCAAGTGACCACGGCCCATCTGACTTGTCCAGACCTGACATCCACGTGTCGGGCTTGGACAAAGATATATTGATATAAGCTTGACCCGACCAGGCTACCAAAGCCCTAACACATAATGAATTGGGCTTGGTTTTCCATTTCACAAGACTCTTTTCAATGCAATAGGAAAAAGAACTCTTCAGAAAAGTATTTCTCTGCATACCAACTCGGTTTTTGCATGAATACCGTCTACCATTCTCTATAACCAAACAATGAGGGGACTGCTATTAATACTCCAGCTAGTACTTTGAAAGTATAACTATAACATTGTATGCTTATATCATTATAAAAAAACATTTTATACTAATATCAGATCTTCTTGTCCTAAATATGGCAAATTGTATTGCGAAGATTTTAAAAACAGCTAAACAAGCTCCTTAATTGAAGAAATATAACAGAAGTGCGGGGCTTGTACAACAGTATGCAGTAAAACATCAAAAAATTTGCTTCTATGAATTACCTAGTTGTCACAAGAACCCTGCCAACATTTCACGTACAACATGTATCAGTTTTGATGATCAAACTCCATATGCAATTTAAACTCAACTAGTCACCCATTAAAAGTAGAAAAAAAAAACGACAATACATAACACCAATTAAGTAACATGTTAATCTTATTCTTTCCAACAAGAATGGAACTACATTAGAAGAGAAAGCTCAAAGTTAAACTGAGATTGGAGAGATGTCTCAGGCCATAGCAATTGTTCAACGCGTGGGCAACACTTGAGGAGCCAAGTAGATAGATACTAAAATGCCCCCTCTCTGTTAAAAAATTAATTCAATATCCAAGTATCAGATATTAAACTGATAAGAACATATACTACACTTGGTCTTAGCCAAAAGGCCGAGAAAGGTATGCTTAACCACTCTTCAAATTCTCCTTTTTATACTTCAACTCAACATTGCAAACTGCTTTAGTTTCGGTGTCGGTTATTCTCTAACCCATTTCTAACATTTCTCATACAACTAAAATTACGTATTCTGTAACAATTTCATAAGTAACAAACAAGTGGTTACTTCTTTCAAATGTATTTGAACATTTCTAATACAGCACCATGCTCACAGAAAATTTTGTCTCCCTAAAACCTTCATGCAGTCCTACAACAATCATCCAAAACAATTCCTAGAGGAGACAAAATAACAAGAACTGTTCAAATACATAACAATGTTCTGGGCATCTTTTCATCAACTAATTACATGAAGAGATGCGACTTTTCAACCTCTATATAAAGGCATTTGGTGGTGAATGAATACTCGGGATGAACGCAAATTAGTGGTGAATGAATGAATGAAAAGATAGTGAAGATAGGGAAAGGGGTGTAAGCAATCCGTCTTTTGTGGGTGCAATGCTAAACAAGGAAAAATGAAAGGGACAGAAGCTGAAAGCAAATGTCATTTTCATTTAATTGACAAACACTAGTGGATCATTCAATGATGGATTCATGAGAAGAAGAGATTTAAAGAATTAGGGTTGTGTGTGCTGTAGTGATGGGACCATTCCTTAGTTTCCATACTTGGAAATAAAGCTATGCTTGCACTTGTTGTCCACAGCTTTCTCTGCTCGTATAAATCTACTGACTTCCCCTACCCCTCTTTTGCCCTTTAGTTCTCTTCTTAATCCCTTGTGTAATTCTGTTGACTATCTTAATTATTGTCTCTTCCTTTTAGTTTTGGGTTTGAGAGCTAACTAGGTTATACTACCATTGTAAATTTTTGTTGAGCTATATTTATTAGTCTAAACTTGAATAGTTTCGTGACATGGCAGTACAACCTATTGTACTAAACGATCGAAGTTTCAAATTCTTATAGTTTTATTTGTTAAGGAAATTTCGATATACTTTAGAAATAGATCTACTTTTATATTATTCGTGATAATACTTGATTCAAATCCAAGAACCTTTAGGAGTGTCAGGATAATAATGAATGTTTAACTAAGCTTTGTCTATGTCAGCTCAAGCTTTTGCTTTAAATAATCGGAATAGTAAGAGTCTCTTAAACGTAATTGATCACAGTTGGTCCATTTATTAATTGAATGCTAACACATGGCAAAGTAGTTTTGTATTTTTTTTATAACAGGTAGTCTTCTCTTAAACACACTTCAACTTCAATCGACATGTGTCACTCACATGTGTTGTGTGGTGTCCCTCCAACTTGTGGGACCCACCACAATATTAAATTATAAAAAAAGAAAAAGAGGCATGTCGGCAGAGTATTTTTGTATAGTAAAATTACTGTGCACAATTCGGCTATACGCGTTTAAATCTTCTACAAATAAAGGAGGTTTTGCTCATTTTAAGAGTATAGCATAAGAGAGCAAGAGAGAAGAAATACAGATAAAAATGTAATCTGTGTAGAGAGCCTTAGGAAAAGGGTTCCTAAGAGCTGGGTAAGAGAGAAAAATAGTGAGGTTTTGGGAAATACTTGAGTGCCACTATTTTGTAATCTCTTGGTGTACCTACTGATTATTTTCATAGTGGAAGAATTATTCGGAGTTGGTTCCGTAGTTTTTTCCCTAATTCATTTGAGGTTTCCACGTAAAAATCTGCGTGTCTTTTATTCTGCTGCTATCATTTTTCTCGTAATTTATTATTGGGCCTAACAAGTGGTACCAGAGCTGAAGGTTGTTTTATCAGTAGAATTAGTGGATATATTTTTCAAAAATAAATATACCACGACGACGATAAAATTACGGCGAATCCGGTGGCACAATCCGTTCGAAAAACCGTCGTAGACACGCAAATTGAGTGAATAGTAAAATAGTAACTTAGTAAAATAGTAACTTCAATAATACTATTCATATTTGGTCATTTTATGAATAGTATTATTTAAGTATACAGGATGCATACTCTTACTATTCTAATATATAAGTATTATTTGGGCATATGGTACTATTCACATATACAGTCACTATTTATGTGAATAGTAAAATTGTGAATAGTAAAATTTTGCCATTTTTAAAGTTTCGACATGGCGAATAACGGTGTAATGATCAAATTGATGGATACAAATTATTCAATGTGAAAATCCAGAATGGAGAACTACCTCAATTGCAAAGATTTGTATGATCCAATTGAGGGTGATGACACAAAGCCGAAGCATATTAAAGATCAGCAGTGGATAAAGTTGAAGAAGTAGACATTGGGTACAGTACGCCAATGGATAGATGCTAGCTTGCACAACCACATGAGGAGTGAAACAGATCCTCAAGTTCTCTGGAAGAAGCAAGAGGATATGTACGAGACTAAAAATGCTCAAGGAAAAGTGTTCATGATTCGCAAAGTCATGAACTTGAAACTGACAGAGGGACGATCAGTCACACAACACTTGAATGACTTTGAAGGATTCATACGTGAGTTAGCAGTCACCAGTATGTCCTTGGATGATGAGATGCAAGCATGTCTTTTGATGGGAACTCTACCAGATAGCTGGGATACTCTTGTGGTATCATTGAGTAACTCAACTCCAAATGGTGTGGTAACAATGTCTATGGTAAAAATAGTTTACTTAATGAAGAGCTTCGTAGAAGGCACGTTGCCAGTACCAGTTCACAAGCCCTTATCACTGAGAATAGAGGCCGAAGTAAGATTAGAGGTTGTGGGAATGGAAAATCGAAAGATAGATCTAAGTCTCGGGAGAAGAGGTCATGCTACCACTATGGAAAGCAGGGTCATCTCAAAAGGAACTGCCATTTCTTTAAACAAGAGAATGCAAACCGAAGTCATGATAATGATAAAAACACATCTGCTACAGTCATGGAGAGGTGGCATTAGTATCTCATGATGCAGATGCAGATATCGAGTGGATTGTAGATTATGGTGCCTCATTCCACTGTATTCCAAAAAGGGAATACTTCTCTACCTATAAAGCGGGCTATTATGGTACTATTAAAATGGGAAATAATAGTGTCTCGTAAATGGTGGGAATCGGCGATATCTGCGTAAAGACAGGTATCAGATGTATATTAACACTTAAAAATGTGTGACACAGTCCTGACCTTCGGTTGAACCTGTTGTCTGTTAGTGTATTGGACAAGCAAGGTTATCACAATCATATAGGCAATGGAAATTGGAAACTCACTAAAGGATCATTAGTGGTGGCGAAAGGAAGATTGTGTTGCTCGCTATACAAAACGCACGCAACAATATGTGCGGGTTAACTGAATACAGTTGGAGATGATGCTTCACCAAATTTGTGGCATAGGTGACTGGCACATGTTAGTGAGAAAGGGTTGAATATACTGGCTAAGAAGTCCCTCATCCCATTAGCGAAAGGAAAAATAACCCGTGTGGTCATTGTTTATTTGGGAAGCAACATCAAGTTTCATTTCAGAAAAGCTCTAGAAGGAGAAATAATAGGTTAGAGATGGTACACTTTGACGTTTGTGGTCCCATGGATACAAAATCCATTGGAAGAAGAAGAAGATACTTTCTTGTATTTAATGAGAAAGATATAATCAGTGAAAGATCTATAAGTGATGATGTTATCGATATTATACCAGAGAGA
The DNA here is from genome assembly GCA_947683365.1 of Euphorbia pulcherrima. Lineage (NCBI taxonomy): Eukaryota > Viridiplantae > Streptophyta > Magnoliopsida > Malpighiales > Euphorbiaceae > Euphorbia > Euphorbia pulcherrima. The sequence goes on from CANTUS010000016.1 coordinate 17,424,417, forward strand.
ATTCTATCAGATGATGCCTCATAAAGAGGAATGCATCAATCAGAACAAGATGGAGAAGAAGAGCCAGTTGTGAGGGATCAAGATACAATTGTAGATGAAGATACGAATGAAGAGGGTATTGAGCAGGGGGAGCCAGAGAACCCCATTCTACCAGAAGAAGAACCTCAATTAAGGAGGTCAATTAAAGAACGCCAACCATCTACAAAATACTCCAGTTCTGATTATATTTTAATCACTAACGAGGGGGAGCCTGAAAGCTTCTGAGATGTGCAATCTTGTAAAGATAAAGATTGTTGGATTAAGGCCATGCAGGGGGAGATGAATTCTTTGAAGAAGAATGACACGTACGAGCTGGTGAAACTTGCTAAAGGGAAGAGAACACTCAAGAACAAATAGGCGTACAAGCTGAAGAAAGATGATGGAAACCTAGTGAGATTCAAAGCTTGATTGGTTATCGAAGGCTTTACTCAAAAGAAAGGTATCGACTTTGACGAGATTTTTTCAACAGTTGTGAAAATGAGTTCCATTTGAGTTGTGCTAGGTCTTTTAGCCAGCTTGAACCTTGAGTTAGAATAGCTTGATGTAAAGACCGTGTTCTTGCATGGGGATTTAGAAGAAGAAATTTATATGGAACAACCAGAAGGTTTTAAAGTCAATGGAAAGGAGGACATGGTTTGTCGCTTGAAGAAAAGTTTGTATGGGTTGAAACAAGCCCCGCGACAATGGTATAAAAAGTTTGATTCCTTTATGGTGAATCAAGGATACAGGAGGACATAAGCTGATTCATGTGTATATGTCCAGAAATTCCCTGATGGAAAATTTATCATTCTTCTCTTGTATGTTGATGATATGCTAATCATTGGACCAGATGCCAAAATGATTAGTAAGTTGTAGTGTGATTTGTCTAAGGAGTTTGACATGAGGGATTTGGGACTAGCAAGGCGAATTCTTGGAATGGAGATTACCTTAGATCGAAGGTCCAATAGGTTATGGTTGTCACAAGAAAAATATATTGAACGAGTACTAGAAAGGTTCAATATGAAGAATGCTAAACTAGTTAGCACTCCACTTGCTGCTCATTTCAAGTTGAGTAAGAAATCCTACCCTTCAACAGAGAAAAATAAAGAAGACATGTCAAATGTTCCATATTCTTCAACGGTCGGGAGTTTAATGTATGCAATGGTGTGTGCGAGACCAGACATCACTCATGCAGTTGGAGTTGTGAGTAGATTCCTGTCAAATCCCCAGAACACACATTGGGAAGTAGTAAAATGGATCTTCAGATACCTGAGAGGAACTTTAAAGTTATGTTTAACTTTTGGAGTTGGAAAATCTGCACTTGTTGGCTACACATATGTAGATATGGCTGGTGACCTTGATGAAAGAAAATCTACATCGGGTTACTTATTCACATTCTAAGGGGGAGATATTTCATGGCAATTAAGATTACAAAAATGTGTTTTGTTATCAATAACCGAAGTAGAGTACGTTGTAGCAGCAGAAGCAGGAAAGGAAATGCTTTGGTTAAAGTGATTCCTTACCGAATTGGGTGTGCAACAAGAAGAATACGTAGTTTATTGTGATTGTTAAAGTGCATTAGACTTGAGCAAGAATACTGTGTACCATTCATGGACGAAACATATTGATGTAAGATATCATTGGCTCAGACTTGCCATTGAGGAAAAAGAGTTCAAGTTGTAGAAGATTCATACAAATAATAATGCTGCTGATATGCTGACAAAGGTCATTCCAAAAGAAAAGTTCAATCAGTGCATCAAAGTAACCGGGATGGAGAGTCCCACAATGTAGTCGGGAGGGGAAGATTTGTTGTGTGGTGTCCCTCCAACTTGTGGGACCCACCCACAATATTAAATTATAAAAAAAAAAAAGAAAAAGAGGCATGTCGACAGAGTATTTTTGTACAGTAAAATTACTGTGCACAATTCGGCCATACGCGTTTAAATCTCCTATAAATAAAGGAGGTTTTGCTCATTTTAAGAGTAGAGCAGAAGAGAGCAAGAGAGAAGAAACATAGATAAAAAAAATGTAATCTGTGTAGAGAGCCTTAGGAAAATGGTTCCTAAGAGCTGGGTAAGAGAGAAAAATAGTGAGGTTTTGAGAAATACTTGAGTGCCACTATTTTGTAATCTCTTGGTGTACCTACTATTATTTTCATAGTGGAAGAATTATTCGGAGTTGGTCCCGTAGTTTTTTCCCTAATTCATTTGAGGTTTCCACGTAAAAATCTGCGTGTCTTTTATTCTGCTGCTATCATTTTTCTCGTAATTTATTATTGGGCCTAATAACATGAGAGTGTCAAGCATAATGATAATTGTTATAGTAAAATTATGAGGGGGAAGAAGGTAAAATATAATATAATGCAAGCTATATAATTTGAGCTAAGAATCTCAATCACATTGCAAGAAAACTTACCTATTAGCTTAAGGTAAAATGAATCTATAACACATCGAATTCAGATAATTGGAAGTTGTATTACCGGTAAAATTGTAAAGTTAGATCAATATTAACTATTGATTAAATTTCAATCGCCAAGATATAATGTATTGTGTAACCACTAATCATAAAAAAATCAACTCTTAGATCACACAACTTTACTAACAGTAGTAATGTTTGATAATTTTCCAAATTTTTTTGTGCATTGCCTTTAAGCTTTGAGTTGGACATCGTTAGTAAGGGACCGAGGGTTGAGGCCATCTTTCCATGTTCTGGAAATTGGTTTACATACTAAAGTTATGGGCCTCTGTTGATCCATGTTACATTGGGCTCTAAAGCCCATTAATACAAGAATTTTATGATTCTTTTAATTAATTACGTCACAGTTTTTTTTTCAAAAAGTTCAATTTCTTTCAAATAGTAACAATAATTAAATTATACATTCCTACAAGACTTGGGCATACGTTTAGTTTGTACAATAAGTATAGTTTATTAAGCGAACGTACTAAAAATGTCCGCATAAGGAATGTGTGTTACAGTTTGAAATATTGTTCAGTAATAATCTAAAATTGGCAGTTTGTTTTTAAGTCGATTCAAGGGTTGCTAGTTATCAAGTCTGTACTTGCTTTAAGTTCTTAGTTCTTGAGTTTTGTGAGCTGGATATAGCATGTTTCTATGCTGTTTGTTGTTTTGTGTTTATCTCTCTCAAGGAATTTTTTTTGTTCCTGTCTATCTCTTTATGCTAAGGTTCTGGTTTTTATTTTTAAATAATAGTTCATGGTTTTTAGCATATAAGAATGTATTACTATCCAGTTCTTTTGAATTGCCAATTTTCAGCATTGAGATATTTGTTATTACTCTCCAATCTCTCTTTATAATTCTGTTGCAGTAATAGAATTGAGTAGCTAATTTCTCTTGGTCAATTAGTGATCTTTAGAGTAATAATGTGAGAATTAGTCTTGTTGTGTGTTATCTCCAATAATGAAGTTGTTTTATAAGTTGTTAAATTGCTGGTTCAATACATATGTATAACTCAACATTCATTATGTATTAACCTCTGCAATTGTTATATGATGAGCATGTAATGTGGAATAAGATTTATTTCTTTATTCTTAATATGTTGTATTGCTTATCCTTCATGTATTAGGAGTTTTATTTTTCGACAAGCTAATTCTTCATAATTACCGACTTTGGAACCAAAAAATCAAAATAAAAGAAAATTGTAAATTTAATATGGAAGCTTAATTCTGTTGTTTGTTTTCTTTTTTCTTTTAGACATGACAGGAAGAAAGAAACTGATTAGAGTTGTTTTCCTTTTAATTAGAGGTAGAGGTAAATGCATGAGCGATACATGGTTGGCCGTTGATTATTTTTATGTTTAATATTTTTTTATTTGAAGAAATAGGATAATGAAATATTCAAGCAAGGAGGCAATACAAGTTGGAGGATTCAAAGACCATTCCTCTATTACAGACATGAGATAGAAAAATACTCTAGAGAGAGAGAGAGAGATATATGAGTTTTTGTCTTTCAAACTTACAGAAACAATATCTTCATAGCCTCCTCTGCCTCATCACCACCGTACAGATTGCTCCTGTGCAGTGAAAGCCGCCGCCGCTCCTCTCACCGATCTCCACAACTGCTCACTACCGTCGCGTCTCCTCTCGCCGATCTCCACCTCTACTTAATTCAAGAAGTCACTAGTCTCAACGCCGCCGCCGCTCCTCTCGCCGATCTCCACTACTGCTCACTACCGCCGCCTCCCCTCTCGCTGATCTTCACCTCTACTCTTTTTCGCTGCTGCTCCTCTCACTAATATCCACTACTACTCACTGGCTCTGTTGCTCCTCTCGCCGATCTCTACTACTGCTCACCGGCGTTGCTGCTCCTCTCGTCGTTCCTTCCTTTGACCAATTATTGTAAGTCATAACTTTGTGATGGAGAGGACAGATTGAGGCGGTTGATACGCCGGTCGTTGGAGTTAATTCCGGTGGTGGTGTGAAACGAGAGGAGGGATTCGTTTGAAGGGGAAAGGATTATATAGTTTAAAGTCCTGTGTTGAAGGGTCAAAAGTATGGAGACATGGCAATTTCCCAACCACCGCCGTTGCCGACGCTATGGCGAGCGCAACCACCTCACTAACCTTGCTCACCACCATACTTTCTGCTGCCAACCAATACTCATCCTTCAGCACCGATCATCACCCTTCCCCTTCCGTCCCCGAAATCAAATCGCCCCCAGTTTCGCCAGGTGCATCGATCCATTTAAAACCAGTCTGATTCTCATCGACAGCCTAGCCTTACTAAAGCCTACTTTGAAAACTTCATAAACTAGCATGGCGCCGTGAAGATGAGACGTATTTTCGAGAAATTTAGGGCGTTTGGCCGAGTTTATGTTGCCAGGAAAAGGAATGTCAAGAACCTGAATTTTAGTTTGATCGAGCTTGATGGTTCGCTGCCAGTACATGAGGCATTATACAGGTTGAATTCTGTTATTATTGGAACGATATAGCTCTGTGCGTTTAAATCAAAGTATAATAGAGAAGATGTCGTGCCACTGCTAGCTCCTGTTGAGCAGATTGCCCAGAAAAGAAGATATGTGTTCCGAGACTCTCATCGGGATAATCGTCCCTATGCGGCAGTGGTATCTAACAACAAAGATTCGAATATGGTCAATAGTAGGGAGCCAACAAATGGGGGAGATGATCCGAATAGGCCTGTTACTGCCCCACCAGATGATAAGCTACTAATTCGGTCGGTTCCTTGGAAAAGTAGGTCGAGTATTATTCGTCTCAAGAATATTTCTCTTATTAGGAACTTTGGTAAGTTAATGTGTGATTATGGATTTGACGTGGATTTTATGGCCCCAGTTGGGGGTGTGTCTGTGGTAGTGTCGTTTCCTACTGTGGAGTTATTATAGGATTTCCTGAATGGGGAGTGGGGATCGATGAAACATATTGTGGATTCGGTTCAGCCCCTAGCATCGGAGTTTGCCCCGGATGAGTGTATTATGTATGTAGACTTTATGGGTATCCCCCCCATCTATTATTGGGGAGACATTAGTGAGAGAATTAGAGACTAGATTCGGTCGTGTTGTTACAGTGGATAGTAATTTGGACCGACCGGATAGGCTGGATGTGGTCTCATGTTTGGTGTCGGTTCCTTTAGGTACCGTTAGCAGGAATCTTAAGTTGTGTATTGGCGAGAGAGAGGTTCTGGTTTATACAAGCTTGCGCCAGGGTGTGGGGTGTGAGCACTGCTAGGAAAACGATTAGGACGTCTCTAGCGAATCGACTGAGACGAATTCGATGTCGAGGGTGTCACAGAGTTTAGAAAGTCATAGTCAGAGAGTTAGCAAGAATGCGGAGAGATCTGGCAGTTGTGAGTTTGTTGGTCTGGGTGATGAGCAGGTTAACCAAGGCTCGGGAAATTCAGTTGGGAGTGTGGCTCTGGTAGTGGCTGGAAATTCAAATTCATCTAGACTGAATATCCTGAATATGAATAGGGTCCTACTTAGAACTCATGATAGCATGTCGCATGAGAACGAGGAGTTGCTGGTTGTTCGAGTGGGGGAAAATTGGGTATTTTTAAAGAGCAGGACGACAGTAGGCTGGTGAAGTTCATGGAGGACCAGCGAAAATAATCGGGATTCGGCCAATCGAGGTTTTGATTATGATTTTTATTATGTCGTTTAATTTTTTTATGTTGGAATTATCGTGGTGGGCTGCTAAATAGGGCCAAGCAATGCTTTATCCGGTATTACGTGCGGAAGTGGTATTTACAGGTGATTATTTTAGTAGAAACCAAAGTGGGTAGTGTTTCGGCCTAGGCTGTTAGGAAAATATGGGGGCACAATGACTTTCTTTTTCATTGTGTTCCTGCTCAAGGGTTGTCGGGAGGGATTGTTGTGTCATGGGATTCACGGTTGATTCAAGGGGGCATGACGATCACGATTGAGAGATGGTGTGTTATTCATGTTGTGATTAATCAGGTTGAGTTTGATCTTGTATGACTGTATGGGCCTGCCAACTGTGGTGAAAGGAACCAAATGTGGATTGATTTACTACCTATTATTACAAACTTGAATAATGTGGTGTTGTGTGGTGACTTCAATGAAATTCTTCATAGTTCTGAACGTTCGGGGGGTGATGGTACTATTATGAATTCGATGGTTCGCTTTCGGGATTTTATGAATGATTGTGTATTGTACGATTTGCCGTTGACTGGGAGGGACTATACATGGTTCAATTGTCAGTCCTTTTCTAGGATTGATAGGGTATTGGTTTCAGGGGATGTTATGGATAGATGGCCGGATCTTAGTGTCATGACTGTTGATTCTACGTTATCGGATCACCTCCCTATTCTATTCTAGTCACATTTAGTGTGTAGGAGGGGTAAACAAAACTTTCGATCTCTTAATTGCTGGTGGGATATTGACACGTTCTTGCCATTTATTACAGGTAAATGGTGAGGTATTTGTTCGAATAGATCAATCGGGGGGAGAGATATTGATTTCAGGTTAAAAAAGTTAGGGGAGTGTATTCGGCCGTGGCATCTCTCCAACTTTGGGGGTCTAGAATAGAGAATCAAGACCTTAGAAGCACGGGTGCTTGAGTTGACGGACTCAAGGGTTATTTGGCCTATTGATGTTTTTGAAGGATCCGAGTTGCAGACTACGAGGAATTCTTTAGCGACGTGTAGGCAAAGCCTAGAGAAGATTTGACATCAATAGTCTAGGGTGACCTGGACCACGTTAAGCGATGATAATACTGCTTTTTTCGCATAATGGCTTCGACCAGGTCCAGGGGTAACCAGATCTCGCAATTAGAGATTGATGGAGTTATGATTAGCGATCTAGCACTGATTAAGTGTACTATCTAGAATTTCTATTCTAAGCTTTTTTGGAGCGATCGAGGTTCCATTTGATCTTGGGGTCTAAACTTTAGGTCTGTGGATGCTATGGAAAATTGTAGACTAGTCAAGTCATTTTCTAAGACTGAGATATGGGCTGCTATTTGCTCCTATAACGAGGGGAAAGCGCCGGGACCAGATGGTTTCAACTTCTTTTTTTATAAAAGATTCTGGGGTGAGCTAAAATCAGAAATCGTGAGTTTGTTTCATTCGTTCTATGAATCTTCGTACCTCCTAGATGCAGTTAAGTCATCTTATACAGTTCTTATTCTGAAGGTTCCTGGTTCTTGTTTATTGACTAATTTTAGACCCACTGCTCTTATTCATGGTATTTATAAAATTGTGTCGAAGGTTCTAGCAAATCGATTACAGCCATTGTTGCCTAAATTGATTTCTGCCAACCAGTTTGCATTTGTCAGGGGTAGAAATATTCACGAATGCTCATTTATAGCGTCAGAAGTCCTTCACTTGATACACAGAAATAGGTATCCGTGTCTGGCTTTTAAGCTTGATTTTTATAAAGCTTATGACTGTGTATCCTGGTCCTATATAGATGCAGTACTCAGGAGGATGGGTTTTGATGAGAAGTGGATTAGTTAGCTTGCAAGCTGTAGGAGGAATTCAGTGACTTCGGTGTTGGTTAATGGGAGTCCGGGTGAACCGATTAGGCTCAAAAGGGGGGTCAAACAGGGGGATTCTATTTCTCCGTTTATATCTGTTCCGGCGAGCGAAGGGTTAAAACAAATTTTTGAGGCAATTGTTCAGGCTGGTTTATTACCCGGTTTCGTATTGACTGATCTGATGTGGACATCTCTATTCTCCAATTTGTAGATGACACATTGTGTTTCCTCCCTGCAGATGAGTCTATTCTACCTACCTTTATTAGAATTTTACGCTAGTTTGAATTAATTTTGAGCCTGCGAATTAATTTTAATAAAAGTTCTATTATGGGTATTTATGTTCAGGATCTAGTCATTCAATCGTGTGCGGGAATATTAGGGTGTAAGGTTGTAACGACCCGGTCTTAAGAGGGGTGGCGCCGGGGTAGAAGACCTGAGCAAAAAGTGGCCATGAAGGATGTCGATGGGGACAGGAATGAACCGAATCCACACCCGAAAGAGAGGGTTTCGAGATTGTGCTGGTATGGGACGGTACAATTGAGAACGGTTAAGTATTTCGAGATTGTGATGGTATATGAAACAACCTATACCTTATAGTAAATCACCAAAATCGTAATCACTACATATAAATTTTTTTTACTTATACTTTATATATATATATATATATAATCACTTGTAACATTATATCTTTTTACAAAATAATCTTATACAAAGAAAAATGAAAACCCTACCACCTTCTATTCTATATGCTTGTTTTGTGAGGAGAGGGAGTGAGATAGTACATAGCAAACCAATCTTTTGTCCATGATATCTACAGGTAATGAGCTTCTAGTACAAACTTTATCAACTCTGAAAAATTTAGCGCTTTATATGAGGCGCAACTCAGTGAATATAAACAATCTATGAATTTAGCAAATCACAGATATACACACATTACAAATTCAATAGCAAATCACATATATACTTTAACAAATTGAATATACAGTCACACTTATATGGAAATGAATGAACCAGTTATTTAATTATTGTGACAACACCAGCCAAACTATTGCCCCGGGATACATGTAACATTTGTAACAATTGTCAATTGATTTGTTGGCCAGCAATGTAACAATTGGTTGACCTTTTGGTCCAGCTAAACAATTTGTTGACCTTTTGGTCCATTTGTCAGATATTGCAATTGGTTGACCATATAGGTCTAGTTGAACATAACATGTATTGTAATGTTTGATCGGCTATGTCACAACGTCTTTTTTACTTTTCATATATTCAAGTGCAAATGTCTGTTATACGGATCATTGAACTCACAATTAGCATATACTAATATAAATGAACATATATTCCACATACATATATCATATAAATCCAGCATATCAAATGCAATACTCAATTATACTCTACTAATAATTCATATATGCACTAAGTCACTTCACTTAAGAATTCAATCCATTATTATATTCAAATGACACATTAATATATTTCTCACACAATTTCATATCAAAACAATTCATATCACATTCACATATTCATACAATTAACACATCAACACATTTCACCCATATATTCATATCTTGTTTATACTCACAAATTTACCGAGTTAATTCTCTCAGAACGACTTGGACCTTTCTCTAGAATCCCTTCACTCTTTTGAGCTCCTATAACATAAATATTCATATATCAAACGTACATACATACATCTTATTTCGTTTTATATATATATATATATATATATATATATATATATATATATATATATATATATATATATATATATATATATATATAAAGATTAACATAAACTAGAATTTCTATCTATATGACCTTACTGACTTTAATCAATCATATCTCTCAAAGTACTCAACCAAATGACCTAATTCTGGTTTCATTTTGCTCTTAACTCATAGCTTTATAACATGCTTAAATTTCATAATTTTCTGATCACTTTTCCATTTGTTATGAATTTTGTATTTTAAACTCTAAATATGTCCTGTTTTCTGCACTTAGAACTAGTGTTCTTATGACCTCACTTCACTTCAAAATTCATAACTTTCAACTCACTTACTCAAATGTGATGATTCTTCTTTTGTTCAATTCCTATTACACAATTCCATGACACACTAAATCCTCAAAATTTTCAAAGCCTTGCACGATTTATAGGGAATTTCCTATCAAAACCTGTTTCAGTCCCACTTTACCTGGATAGCAACGTAATAAAATGAGTATAACTCTCTCTAAACAATATGAATTGATCTGATTCTTTTTCTTACTTAAACTATACACATAAGGGAATACCATATCAAAAAATCAGAATTTCTAAGCAGTATCACAATCCCAGATTAATTTTAAAACTCACCCCATCTCTTTGATCATCCAATTCTACACACTTCATCTTATAAAAATCATAACCATTGATCTACTCATCTAAGAATCCCCAACTTTTACACAAGAAATCTAGATATGTAGAGAATCAATCATCTTTTCGTCATAACCTCAAATTCTATCTCTAACATCTCGAAAATCATATTACAAAGTCATATACATACCTGATTCTTCCTCTCTCTTTGTTCTTCTTCTTCACTTCTATTCCTATCCTTTCATATTCTGAGTTTTTTTCTTTGTTTCATGATTGATTTCAGACACTTATCATTGCCACAACTATTTCTAGGCTAAAATGACCATTTTGCCCTTTTTTTCATTATATGATACTTACACTTATACTGTACTATACTTATACTAATAATAAATAACTCAAGTACTAATTTAATTACCAACTATAATTTCTACTTTTATCTTCATAAAATTTCAAATCCCTTTTATATATTTAAGTATATATATGTATATATCTAATATATTTTAAACCAAATATATCAAAATTAATATATTTATTATATATTTATACTTCATCTAATAATTTCTAATATATATGTATAAATGACTAAAATGATGCGTTAAATGGAATGTTACAATACTCCCCTCCTTAAAGAATTTTGTCCTCGAAATTAAAAACTTGTACCTGAAAAATACGAATAGCCCTTTCTCATCTGTTCTTCTGTTTCTCAAGTAACTTCTTCCACTAAATAATTTCTCTAAAGTACTTTGACAAATGGTATTTCTTTGTCTTCTAGTTGTATGGCCTTATATCCTATAATCTCTACTGGCTCCTCTACATAACTCAAATTATGTGAAATTTCTAATTCTTGATCATCGAGTACATGTTTAGGGTCTTATCGATACTTTCTTAACATGCTAACATGAAAAATATTGTGCATTTCAGCTAATTTTTAAGGTAACACCGATCTATAAACAAATAGACTTTCTCAAGAATTTCATAAGGTTCTATATACTGTGTATTTAGCTTTCCCTTCTTTATGAATCTCAATATGTCTTTCCAAGGTGATTACTATACTTAATCCCATAGTGATATTTTTTTTTTCATTTTTTTCAAAACTATACTTAATACAGATTCATATTCTTCATTACCTTACTGACTTTGAAAATTCATATCGCTTACAATACCAAACCAAATGATTTTGTTCTTATCTCGTTTTCTTTGTAACACACATGACTATAACATACTTAAATTTGGTAACCATCTGATTAGCATACAATTTATACTGAATTTTTCTTTCACTTCCTGAATCTGTCCCATTTTACATGTACAGCGCCTAGTAAAATGACTACAACTTTTTTTATATAACCTCAGATGACCTAATTACAATTCTCTTTCATATTTTGAACCATAATTCTATCTCTAATATCAAGAAAATCGTATAACAAGTTCAGCCACTTACTTGATTCCCTTCACTTCCCTATCTCTTCTTTTGCTATTCTTGTTCCTCCAATACGTTTTCTGAATCTTCTAAAGGTTTTGTAGAGTTTAATCTCTATCTTATCTCTCAAATTAATCTCGTAAAATACCCTGGCTCCTTGGAATTGATCAAATAAATCACCAATGCGAGGTAAAGAATATTTGTTTTTTTATAGTGCCTCAACTTAACTTCCTATAATTAATGTGTAGTACTATCTTTCTTGTTGATAAATAATACTGAAGCACCTTAAGGAGACACACTGGTTCTTATAAAACCCTTATTGCAAGAATCAGACAAGTAGCCACTACCTTACATTCACCTTGAAAAACAACTCGTGAATGACTTAATGACTCTAAATTAACTTCTTCGGTAAAACAATCGGTGATGACATGTTGCTTCATCAACCAATTCAAACCCAATATCACATAAAAGTCTCTAGTATTTCATCTAATCAGATTAGCAACTAATACTGCTTTATCAATTAGAGTGAATAGTTTCGTACACTTGATTTATAACAATCAATTCACTTAAAAGAATTCCTTTGAATCATATTGTATCATTCTTCTTCTATTCATCAAGTACTATTTCCCTATAAGCAAATGGTGGAGGCCCTTGCATCACAAAGCCTCTTGACGTACATTTGATGCACGTGAATGTACATATGATCCTATAAGTGGCGTTTTGGTTGGTTCCTCTCTCCTCGGGTTAACATTTTCATCAGCCCTACGAAAAGGTGATAAAATGCACAATCATAATATGTATTAACTTTTATGTGTGTATGCATATGATGCCCCTGTGATCATATCCCCGCTCTGATACCAACTGAAACAACCTATACCTTATACTAAATCACCAAAATCGTAATCATTACATATAAATTTTGTTTACTTATACTTTATATATATATATATATATATATATATATATATATATATATATATATATATATAATCACTTGTAACATTATATCTTTTTACAAAATAATCTTATACAAAGAAAAATCAAAACCCGACCACCTTCTATTCTATATGCTTGTTTTGTGAGGAGAGGGAGTGAGATAGAACACAGCCAACCAATCTTTCGTCCATGATATCTACAGGTAATGAGCTTTTAGTACAAACTTTATCAACTCCGAAAAATTTAGCACTTTATATGAGGCGCAACCCAGTAATATAAACAATATATGAATTTAGCAAATCACAGATATACACACATTACAAATTCGATAGCAAATCACATATATACTTTAACAAATTCAATATACAGTCACACTTATATGAGAATGAATGAACCGATTATTTAATTATTGTGATAACACTAGCCAAACTATTGCCTCGGGATACATGTAACATTTATAACAATTGTCAATTGATTTACTGGCCAGCTATGTAACAATTGGTTGACCTTTCGGTCCAGATAAATAATTGGTTGACCTTTCGGTCCATTTATCAGATATTGCAATTGGTTGACCATATAGGTCCAGTTGAACAGAACATGTATTGCAATGTTTGATTGGCTATATCACAACGTCTTTTTTACTTTTCAAATATTCAAGTGCAAATGTCTGTTATACGAATCATTGAACTTACAATTAGCATATACTAATACAAATGAACATATATTCCACATACATATATCATATAAATCCAGCATATCAAATGCAATAGTCAATTATACTCTACCAATAATTCATATATGCACTAATTCACTTTACTTAAGAATTCAATCCATTATCATATTCAAATGACACATATTAACGTATTTCTCACACAATTTCATATCAAAACAATTCATATCACATTCACATATTCATACAATTAACACATCAACACATTTCACCCATATATTCATATCATGTTTATACTCACAAATTTATCCGAGCTAATTCTCTCAGAACGACTTGGACCTTTCTCCGGAATCCCTTCACCGTTTTGAGCTCCTATAACATACATATTCATATATCAAACGTACATATATACATCTTATTTCCTTTTGTATATATATATATATATATATATATATATATATATATATATATATATATATATATATATATATATATAAGATTAACATAAACTAGAATTTCTATCTATATGACTTTACTGACTTTAATCAATCATATCTCTCAAAGTATTCAACCAAACGACCTGATTATAGTTTCATTTTACTCTTAACTCAGAGCTTTATAACATACCCAAATTTCACAATTTTCTGATCACTTTTCCATTTGTTATGAATTTTGTACTTTAAACTCTAAATCTGTCCTGTTTTCTGCACTTAGAACTAGTGTTCTTATGACCTCACTTCACTTCAAAATACATAACTTTCAACTCACTTACTCAAATGTGGTGATTCTACTTTTGTTCAATTCCTATTACATAATTCCATAACATACTAAATCTTCAAAATTTTCAAAGCCTTATACAATTTATATGGAATTTCCCATCAAAACCTGTTTCAGTCCCGCTTTACTTGGACAGCAACGTAATAAAATGAGTATAACTCTCTCTACACAATATGAATTGATCTGATTCTTTTTCTTACTTAAACTATACACATAAGGGAATACCATATCGAAAAATCAGAATTTTCTAAGCAGTATAACAATCCCAGATTAATTTTAAAACCCACCCTATCTCTATGATCATCCAATTCTGCACACTTTATCTTATAAAAATCATAACCATTGATCTACTCATCTAAGAATCCCCAAATTTTACAGAAGAAATCTAGATATGTAGAGAATCAATTCATCTTTTAGTCATAACCTCAAATTCTATCTCTAACATCTTAAAAATCATATTACAAAATCATATACATACCTGATTCTTCCTCTCTCTTTGTTCTTCTTCTTCTTCTCTTCTACTCCTACCCTTTTATATTCTAAGTTTTTTTCTTTGTTTCATGGTTGATTTCAGATACTTATCATTTCCACAATTATTTACAGGCTAAAATGACCATTTTGCCCCTTTTTTCATTATATAATACTTACACTTATACTATACTATACTTATACCAATAATAAATAACTCAAGTACTATTTTAATTACCAACTATAATTTCTACTTTTATCTTCACAAAATTTCAAATCCCTTTTATATATTTAAGTGTATATATGTATATATCTAATATATTTTAAACTAAATATCCCAAAATTAATATATTTATTATATATTTATACTTCATCTAATAAATTCAAATATATATGTATAAATGACTAAAATGATGTGTTAAATGGAATGTTACAGTATGGGACATTACAATTGAGAGAGGCTTAAGAGATTTGATTGGTACTATCTATACCAACAAGGTGCACCTTCTTTTCGGGAGCCTACTCCGGAGAACTCCAAAGTTGAGCATGCTTGACTTGGAGCAATCTCAGGATGGGTGACCTCCTGGGAAGTAATTTCCAAGAAGTGAGTGAGTGAGGACAAAGCTCACTAGAAAGGCTCGTGTTGGTTTGTAGGGACAATCGGTCAAACCCGGGGTGTTACAGAATGGTATCAGTGCGAGGTTTAGGCGATTCTAGGACTAGTATGTATATGCCATTTAGGATATAAATATGTTATGTTAGTTGTTTGATCCACTTTGGTCCAATTTTCAGGAATAAATTATGGCTAGTAGAAGTCACAACCAGAGTAAGGAAGCGGATGCTGAGAGTACGGTCCGTATTAGACAAGCGGATGAACAAAGACGTGAACCTCCACCAGTTCATGGCTTTCCTGAACAACCTACTCCAGCACAACCTGCTTTACTTCAACATATGACTACTAAAATATCACATAAGTACTATGAAACATACAAATCCCTCAAGTTCCTGCACCTCACATTGAAAGAAGAGAGGAGAGAACTCCTCTTGAAAGAATCAAGAAGCTTCCGGCTGATGACTTCAAAGGGGATACAGTGAATCCTGTAATTGTAGAAGATTGGCTTGATCATACTAAATGGTGTATGAATAGGCTTCATTTTATAGATGAAGAGAGATTAGACAGTGTGCAAGGTCTACTCAAAGAACAAGCTAGGAGGTGGTGGGATAATATTATGAGAGAAAGGCGACCCGGAGAAATCACCTGGGGTCTTTTCTTGGAACAATTTGACAAGAAGTACGTTAGTGAATGATTCAAGGATGAGCAGAGGAAATTGTTCTTGTCTTTGAGACAGGGATGAATGACTATATCAGAATATGAAGTTCAATTCCGCAAACTCGAGAGGTATGCTCGTGATATCATTGATAGTGAAGTAAAGAGACGTAAGAGATTCGAGGATAGGCTGAATGATGAAATTAGAGTGCATTTACTTGCACAAAGGATTAGGGTGTTCAATGACTTGGTTGATGCTGCTACGGGCATTGAGAAGATCAATTCAGATAGGCAACAAAGAATAGCTAAAAGATCTAGATTTCAAAAGGGATCGCATGGTCCAGTTAGTTCAGAATCTCCAAGTAAGAAACAAAAGGGATCATCAGAACAAATACAATCTCATTTCAGAGGGTTTTCACCGAGACAAACCATGAGTACGGGATTAGCGGCTAGTGTACCTTCAGGTAGAGGCAGAGGAAATATTTCACAATGTTCTAATTATGGAAGGATGCATACAGGGGAATGTTGAGAAAAAGGTAGAGTCTGTTTTAAATGTGGCTCGAGGGAACATTTGATTGTAAATTATCCTCAAAGATAGATAAGTACACCTGCACCTACAGTAGTTCCTACTCCTACAATGCAAGGAGGAAGAAGGGAAAGAGGAAATGCTAGTGAGATAAGTGGACATAATGTGGCTCAACAAGCACCGCAGAGTGGTAGACTGGGAGGAATGGCATGAAGTTATGCAATCCGAGGGCCTGACACTCGGGAATCTACTGATGTTATAGTTGGTAAATTTTCATTCTTTAATCACGATGTTTATACTTTGATAGATCCTAGTTTATCTCATTCATATATATATATACTACATTAGCACAAGAGAAAGGGTTACATGTAGAAGAATTAGGAGAAAATATTGAAGTGACTAATCCTTTAGGACACAGTGTGATAGTAAGCAAAGTGTATATGAATTGCCCTATTATGATTCAACATCAACTTTTCCATGCAAATTTAATTGAGTTACCTTTCCGAGATTACGATGTTATCTTGGGAATGGATTAGTTATCGGAACATTGAGTTGTGGTGGATTGCAAAAATAAAAGAATGTCACTTCAAGTTTCTGATGGAGAAGAAATAGTTATCATGGGGGAAAGATCAAATTATCTCTGTAACATAATTTCTTTTATGAAGACCAAAAGACTGGTTAGGAAGGGATGTCAGGCCTACCTAATCTTCACTCTAGAATTAAAGAAAGGTGAGTTAGAATTGCAGAATATTCCTATAGTATGTTATTTTCCCGATGTATTTCCAGAAGAACTACCGAGGCTGCCACCGAAAAGAGAGGTAGAATTTACAATTGATGTATTGCCGGGTACCGCACCAGTATCTAAAGCACTATACAGAATAGCGCCTGCTGAACTGAAAGAGTTGAAGATTCAGTTGCAAGAATTGTTAGACAAAGGATTCATACGCCCGAGTATATCCCCGTGGGGTGCACCAGTGTTGTTTGTTATAAAGAAAGATGGGTCACTCCGATTATGTATTGATTACCAGGAGTTGAATAAATTGACAGTGAAGAACAAGTATCCATTGCCAAGGATTGAAGACTTATTTGATCAACTCAAGGGTGCCAAATACTTCTCCAAGATTGATTTAAGATCGGGTTACTATCAGATGAGAGTGAAAGATGATGATATTGCAAAGACAGCTTTTCGAACCAGATATGGGCACTATGAATTTTTAGTGATGCCATTTGGTCTAACTAATGCACCAGCAGCATTTATGGACCTTATAAACTGTGTCTTTTACTTGTATTTAGACAGGTTTGTAGTGGTTTTCATTGATGATATTTTGGTGTATTCTAAGTCACGGGAAGAGCATGATCAACATTTGCGGATAGTCTTCCAAACTTTGAGGGAAAATAAATTGTATGCCAAACTTAGCAAATATGAGTTTTGGCTTGAAGAAGTTTCTTTCTTAAGCCATGTTGTTTCTGTAGAAGGAATTAAAGTGGATCCTAAGAAGATAGAAGCAGTTGTAGAATGGAAACCACTAAAGAACCCTACAAAAGTCAGAAGTTTCCTTGGTTTAGCGGGGTATTATAGAAGATTTGTGAAGGGATTTTCAGTCATTGCTACCCCACTGACGAAACTACTTCAAAAGAATGCAAAATTTGAGTGGAATCACAAGTGTCAAGAAAGTTTTGAGAAGTTGAAAGAGATATTGACAAAAGCACCCATCCTTACCCAACTAGAGCCTGAAAAAGACTTTGTAATCTATAGTGATGCTTATCATAGTGGTCCTGGGTATGTTTTAATGCAAGAAGGAAAAGTGATTGCCTATGCTTCCAGGCAATTGAAGAATCATGAAAGGAATTATCCTACTCATGATTTGGAAATGGCTGCAATAGTCTTTGCCTTGAAAATTTGGTGACATTATCTTTATGGAGAAAAATGTTATATTTACACAGATCATAACAGCTTGAAATATTTACCAACATAGAAGGAGTTGAATTTACGGCAAAGAAGGTGGATGGAATTCATTAAAGATTATGATTGTCTTATTAATTACCATCCAGGAAAGGCTAATGTCATGGCAGATGCTCTCAGTAGAAAGATAATGATGGCACTAAGGGCTATGAATATGGGGTTAGCTCTTACCAGTAGTGGAGCCTTAATTGTAGAATTAAAGATTCAACCTGTACTACTACAACAGGTTAAGCAAGCACAAAATGAAGATGTTGACTTAAAGATCATTCAAGCAAGGACACAAGTGGGTATCGTAGACAACTATATGGTTCGAGAAGATGGGTGTCTATATTTTAAAGATAGACTATGTGTGCCAAACAATGAAGAATTAAAGAAGAATATCTTACAAGAGGCACATAGTAGTCCTTATGCGATGCATCCAGGAGCAAATAAGATGTACTAAAATTTGAAGAGCCATTATTGGTGGAATGGAATGAAGAAAGACATTACTAACTATGTTGCTCAATGTCTAACTTATCAACAGGTGAAAGCCGAACATCAAGTTCCTTCTAGATTGTTGCAACCAATAACAATTCCAGAATGGAAATGGGAAAGAATCATAATGGACTTCGTGACATCTTTACCACTTATACAGAAGAAACATGATGTAGTGTGGGTTGTTGTAGATAGATTGACAAAGTCTGCCCACTTTCTTCCAGTTAGGATGGATTATTCACTTGATAAGTTGGCTCAGTTATATGTAGATGAGATAGTGAGGCTGCATGGAGTGCCTATTTCAATCATTTCTGTTCGAGATCCAATATTTACTTTACAGATTTTGGAAGAAATTGCAAGAGGCCTTAGGTAGTAAACTTTATTTCAGTACTTCATTTCATCCTCAAACAGATGGTCAATCTGAAAGAGTAATTTAGGTGTTGGAAGACATGATGAGAAGTTGTATCATTGAATTTGAGGGGAGTTGGGATAAGTATTTGTCCCTCATGGAGTTTGCCTATAATAATAGCTATCAGTCAAGCATACAAATGGCACCATATGAAGCATTGTATGGAAGAAAATATCGAACTCCATTACATTAGATCGAGCTTAGTGAAAACAAGATTATGGGAGTGGATTTGATTCAGGAGACAAAGGAGAAGGTAAAACTTATTCAAGACAGATTGAAGGCTCCATCGATTAGACAAAAAGCTTATGCTGATCTAAAAAGAAAAGACATTACTTATAAAGTTGGGGATAAAGTATTTCTCAAAGTATCTCCTTGGAAGAAAGTCCTGTGATTTGGCAAGAAAGGCAAGCCCAGTCTAAGATTCATTGGCCTATATGAGGTTATAGAGAAGGTTGGACCGGTAGCTTATCGATTGGCACTACCCCCGATGCTCGACAAAATTCAAAATGTGTCCCATGTGTCGATGTTAAGGAGATACAGATCAGATCCATCACATATCTTATCTCCTAATGTCATAGAAATCGAACCCGACCTGACGTATGAAGAGGAACTAGTACAAATCTTGGCGAGAGAGGTTAAATAATTGAGAATTAAGTCTATTCCATTGGTAAAAGTACTCTAGAGGAATCATAGGGTTGAAGAAGCAACTTGGGAACCGGAGGATACAATGAAAACTCAATATCCGCAATTGTTTTTAGGTAATTTTCGAGGAAAAAAATTCATAAGAGGGGGAGAATTGTAACGAACCAAAATTTCTAAAAAATTGCTTATAATAAATTACTATGGTATTAAAATATCAAGGAAATTATTTTTGTAGTTATTATTATTGTTATTGGATATAAGGCATGAAGAAATAAGAGTTAATTAAGTAAGAGGGATGAATTGGGGATTTAATTATTTGTTCAAGGGCATTATTGGAAAAAAAAAACAAAATACATACCTTACCATCGAGCTTCTTCTAACCTTCACCTTCATCATTTGCTCCATTTCTTCCTATCCCTTAACCAAAATTTTCCCTAATCTAAAAACTTCCGATTTCTTCGATTCAACTTCAAATTCTTGTTAGAAATCAATCCTTAAGCCCTTTATCATCATCAATTTCAGTGAATCAAGACTAGAAGAGGAGAATTTTAGATTTTAAAATTCGGATGAATAGTAACCCAAATTTGAGGTGAGTGATTTTTGGTAAAATTAAAGCTTAATTAGAAGAATTCAAGGTAGATTAAGCATATTTGTGGTATTAGGAAGTTTGGTTATATAATATCTTGATAGAATTATATATGGCTGTTATAGAGGAAGCTAGTGCAAGCAAATTATAGGCAAAAGAGGTAAAAGAGAGCTAGAAAGAGCATAGAAAAAGGTTTGTGTCTCAAATTTTGATTTCTCGGTTTTTCGGAAATATTTTCCGATTTGTATCCCTGTTTTGTTTTAATGTTTTCTCTCATTATATAAATCCGATTTGAATGATTCTTGATTCTATTGATATCTACAGAAAGTAAGGAATATATTTTCAGAAGAAACCTTGTTGAATTTCATTAGTTTTCAATGTGAAATTTTCGTTTGAAGTTGAATCTTGAAATCTATTTTCAGAAAATCTCAGCTTTGTACACTGTTTACTATTTTGATCATAACTTTGGTTATACAATTTGCATTTCAGTGATTCCTATTGATTTGGAAAGCTGAGACATGTGGCTAATTATGTTCAGAAGAAAGTTCTTCTATTGGGTGATGTTTTGATAGTGAAAAATAAAGGGAAGTCAGGTCACAGAATCTGCAAATTTGTGGAAAATATGAATGTTGATTTTATTGTGTTTTAATTGAAGTTTGATGCTTTAAAATTTGGGATTTGAATGTCTTAATTACTGAAGTTATGTTGAATTATGATTGATGGTTTATACTAGAATTTTTAAGATGTTACTTTCATTTATTGCCCTTATTAAACGAGTAGAATAAGGGGTCAGGGTAGATTGGCGCCAATAAAGGGGGTACAGTACTGTACAAACAATTGAAGCTTTAGCTTCGGGCTTTGGCCGATATTATGATATATATATATATATATATATATATATATATATATATATATATATATATATATATATATATATATATATATATATATATATATTGATATTGAAGCTTCGGGTTCGGGCTTGACCAATATATTGATTTTGAAGCTTCAGCTTTGGGCTTGACCGATATATTGATTTTGATGCTTCGGCTTTGGGCTTGACCGATATATTGATTTTAAAGCTTCGGCTTCGGGCCTGTCTGCTCCCGTATCCATTTTACCGTTATTCAGGACTTGTTTACTTTGGGCAATATGTGGTTAAAGTGTTTGGAAAAATTGGATACAAATTTGAATGTACTTTGAAAGGATTACTATATAAGTTTTGTGATTTGGTTCCATAAAGTTGGTTAATTTGTTTTTGACTTATAAATATAATTTGTTTCTATTTTAAAAATGTTCAAAGTTGTTATATTTCTTTTATGGACACCACTAAGCAAATTGCTTAGCGTGTAATTTTTTTTCTACACGTAGGTGGAGAACTTGTAGATAGCTTAGACTAAAGTGGAATAAATGGATCAGCTTGAAGAGCAAATAAGGAAAGACTCGAGGTGGATTTGTAATTTAATATAATATTATGGTTTGTAGAATAATGGCATGTACTAGATAGTGTGAGAAATATTTGGAGAATAATTTGGAGTTGGAAACATTATATTTATATTTGTACATATTAAATCTATAAGTATTGAACTCTATATAGTGGAGTAGAGTTGTTTATTGGGTGATTATTGTTACTGTGGCACTCCCTATAAAGGGGGAGTTACACTTGTTGGTATCAAAGCCAGCTCTCTCTCAGTACGGTGTGGTTCGGGGATGAACCAGGCGGAAGCTAGTGGGCCTGTAACGACTCGGTCCTAAGAGAGGTGGCGCCGGGGTAGAAGACCTGAGCAAAGAGTGGCCATGAAGGATGTCGATGGGGACAGGAATGAACCGAATCCACACCCGAAAGAGAGGGTTTCGAGATTGTGCTGGTATGGGACAGTACAATTGAGAATGGTTAAGGATTTCGAGATTGTGATGGTATGGGACATTACAATTGAGAGAGACTTAAGATATTTGATTGGTACTACCTATACCAACAAGGTGCACCTTCTTTTCAGGAGCATACTTGGGAGAACTCCAAAGTTGAGCGTGCTTGACTTGGAGCAATCTTGGGATGGGTGACCTCCTAAGAAGTAATTTCCAGGAAGTGAGTGAGTGAGGACAAAGCTCACTAGAAAGACTCGTGTTGGTTTGTGGGGACAGTCGGTCAAACCCGGGGTATTTCAAAGGTGGAGAATTTCTCGATTACTTATCTTGGTGCTCCTTTAAGTACTAAGAGAATTCCGGTGTCGTATTGGAACCTATTGATTGACAAGTTTCAAAATCGCTTATCTAGCTGGAAATTACAATGCCTATCTTATGCGGGATGCCTGGTGCTTGTTAAATCAGTCCTGGCTTTCATTCCAATTTTTTTCTGTCGTTGAATAAAACGCCGGGGGTGGTTATTAATAAGCTCGAACAGTTGATGCGCAATTTTTTATGGAAGGGGGATGCCAATGCTAGGGGAATATGTAAGGTTAGTTGGGCGACTATTACCTCGCCAAAAAGTCTTGGGGGATTGTACATTAGAGACCTTAAGCTGGTTAATTGTAGCCTTTTGATGAAATGGATTTGGAAAGTTCATAGTGAGGAGCAAGGATCGTTATGGTATGAGATGTATGTAAGGAAGTATGGATTCTAATCTTGGTGGTCTATTGCGAATTATTACTGGAATAGGTTGTCTCATACATGGAGAGACATCGTTTTGTATTGTATGCGAAACAGCGAGTGTTGGGATTTTTTCAAGGGCCAGGTTCCGGTGAAGATTGGTGATAGGGTGAGGAGTTCCTTTTGGCACAACAACTGGACTGCTGATGGTGCCCTCTCTTCTTTCTTTCCGGATCTCTATCACTTATGTAATCGTAAGCAGTGCTCGATGGCTGAGGGGTGTCAGTTCTTATTCAGCTCGGGACCCTATTTGAGACCCTTTTAGAAATGAAATTTGAGGATGTCGGCTCAAGAGCGGGGGGCTGAATTGCAAAATTGGATTGTTATGGCCTACCCTGCTATTTTTACTGGGGTGGGAGAGGACGTAGGAGTGGAACAGGGTACACAGCAGCACCATCTTATTTTTTCTGGTACAAGGGATCATTTGAGTGGGGGCTGGAAGGTGAGAAGGTGTTCTCGACTGCTTCTTTTTGTTTGGGGTATTATTCCTTGCCTAAATGGCATAAGCCGAATGTGAATTTTATGCTTTTGTGGGAAGCTTATTTGGTGCCTAAAGTGAGCTTCTTTGGTTGGCTTGTCTTTCATAACCGATTACCTACTAGAAGTTTTTTATTTTATCGCAATTGCTTGGCTATTGATGATGGTAAATGCCCCTTTTGTGATATGGAAGAAACCACTGATCATGCTATATTTCATTGCCGTAATAGTTACAAGGTTTGGGCTCAACTATTTAAGATGTTCGGCATCCGTTGTACTATGCCCCTAAAGGGGGCCGATTTCTTGGTTTGTTAGCCTGATTTCTTTTCCACAGGCGTCGGCAGGGGTTTTGGTAATGCGCTGTGGTTCGTGGTTTCTTGGTCCTTATGGAAAAGAAGGAATCAACTTATGTTTGATGGACATGCAAGCTCGGACGACATTATAGGGTCTAGCATTTACTTTTGTTGGTTTTCTTTTAAGTATACGAGGCGTAATGTTAGTTTTGTTGTTTCGGATGTATTCAATTTCCCTAGCTTGCTACTTTCTTGTAATTGATGGCTTCCATTCTCACCTTGAGAATTGGGGTCCTTATTAATAAAAGAGGGGCGGGAGTTTTGTAGGTAAGCGGGGGAACCAACCTGGTTGGGGACTCCGCCCCAAAATTTTCACCCGTTCCAGCTTTTTAGCTTTCGGAGATATACACTGTCTCTTCGGGAGTTTTTCGAAAAAAAAACAGACATGAGATAGACAAACCTTGCTAGAGATGAGAAACTAAGTGATAATTAGGTAAAAAGTACAGTTTGTGTGCCATGCACACGTGGTCCAAATACTTTTCCTGAAACCTAGCCGGATGTACAGGCGGTCCCACTACTTCACCTTGATGTAGCCATATGCCTACAGGTCACGCTGAATGGACCATAATCACGTGGATGAAGAACAATGAATTTTATTCATAAGTATTTTACAAGTACACTATAAAACAACACTCTCGAGAATAACTAAGAAACCTAAGAACTATGTAGATTTCTCTCTCAGTTTTGTCTCTATCTATGGCTAATGTCTCGCAATTGTAAAATCAGATCATCCCCCTTTCTTCTGGTCGAAAATGCCTTTATATAGAGGTTGAAAAGTCGCATCTCTTCGAGTAATTAGTTGATGAAAAGGTGTCTTATCCAAATGGTAGTTAATGCCGGTTGAAATGCCTCTTGGAAGAAAATCTTCGCAGCTTTAAGCACACCTTGTCATTTCCACTTCTTTTCAACCAACAAAGGGCCTTCACCATCCTGTAACTAAACGCCTCAACTAGCTCCGGTTCTTTGCATTCCTGCGATAAACCACATAAAAGACAAACAAAAACAAATACAGAGCATAGCAGCAGACAAAAAATGAAAGTAAAACACACAAGTAAAAGGAAGGGATTATAACAGTGTGGGAATTAGTACCTGATATAATATTGTAACTTCACGTTCAGCCTTCAAATGCCCTAGAAAACCTAGCTTCCGGTGAGTTCAGCTTACGATCTATTCTAGTCGTTGGTTTAAGGTCAAAGCCTTCATATTTGCCTTTCAGTCCTTCTCATTTTCCATCTCAGATTAGCAAGTCTAACTAATGCATTTTGATGCCTGAATATGATAGCGCTATAAGTTTCTGAATATTCGTAGCAATAAAATTAAGACTAGATTTATTACTTTCCAACAGATTTATTCTCTATAAGATCATAGAGACAACTTATTACTTGTCATGAATTTTGACTCGGATATTGGTCTTCTGCTATGGATCTCAAACTACTGAACATAACCGAACAAGCTAGAGCACTTTCTGACATTGCCCTAAAGATGTCAGTCTGGCTTGCCAAAGATTTCTTCCTCACTTGTTTGCGAATTTTCCTGCATTCTTACTCATCCTCTTCCATGCGCTGCCTCAATGAAATAACAACAGACTCCCTCTT
Organism: Euphorbia pulcherrima; assembly: GCA_947683365.1. NCBI lineage: Eukaryota > Viridiplantae > Streptophyta > Magnoliopsida > Malpighiales > Euphorbiaceae > Euphorbia > Euphorbia pulcherrima. The sequence continues at coordinate 17,449,960 of CANTUS010000016.1, forward strand.
CTTTTTTGCAATCTTGAGAGGGTTATTATGATCTAATTCTTCAACTACTCCGATATTGTCTGTGCTTGCGCCCCAGCTCCTTCCGTGTGGCATCACGATTTTCTCTTATCTTTATCTGTTCATCTTGATTATACATAATGGTCTGCATCATAGCAGTAAAATTGCTTATTGCACTTCTTGAAATCTCGTCTGGAAGATGTTCAAAATCATCAATCCAAGCAATAAGAAAAGCATGAAGTGGATTCTGAACCCGAGGAGGAGAAGAATCCTTTTCTTTTAAAATTCTCTCAATGGGATGAGATTTAGCTTTAAACAATTGTTAAGGACCCTTACGTATTCCTACTGATAATCTATAAGACCACAAAATTGTGTATGCCAATCACGCACAATTCCACGCAGCTGAATAGTACGATTGCAATGACATTTACTAACTCCTCTCACAACTGCAGAATTATCTAATGATTTAAGGGCACATAATAATGCATGGTTTCCCCCATCGTTGCCATCCTGCAATTCACAACAATGACTTTTCAATTCTAACAAACTTGATTTTTACACTAATAAAAAAGAAACAACACAGTACTGAAGTACATGTGAAGTGTATTAGCACAACGCAATACTATGCTAACTACAAAAACTTTACCAAGTGTAACACTAAGAATATCCAAGCTAACTGATCAGAAGACATTCCAAGTACTCTGGCAGGCACACCAAAGTTCAACAGATGCCGTGATAAATCGAGGATAGAACAGAAAATAGTTGAGTCCAGCCGATAACTATATATGCATAAGAATTTTGCATCTCATGATCCACCAACTGTCTATAATGATTCATGCAACTTCAACAACTTCTAATTTCAGGTGAGGTTGAGTTTATAGTTACCCACCTACAAGCTGAACAATTCTTGGATACAATTGTTCATTACGTAAGCGGTTTATTTCACACTGATTGCATATCTATATGCAAATAACTCACAGTAGCTTTTAGTTTCTCCAGTGATTCACGATTGTTACCCCACTTCTTCTGCTTGTTTGATAAGGCAGCCTTTTTTTGATACTCATATTTCAGAATTTCACCTGCCTATCCAGAAGCAATAAAACTTCGTAAATCTGTAGAAAACAGTTCATGTGGTGATTATGCTCAATCAAGAAACATTTCTACTTTCCGGGGGGACAAGAAAAGCATCAGACATACACTTGACACCAGACTAAGAAATGATGAATCCATGAAGTAAGCAAAATTGTCACAAATGCCAGTTAAAGATCTCTATGAAGGACATTCAGTTGGGTGTGAACTCAAAGTTTTGCCAGGACAGGTGCTGGACACAAACTAGGAGTGCAACAGCCTAGGGCCCACTCTTAAAAAGAACCCATATTTTTTTACTAACTTAAGATTCAAAAAGTATATATATTTTATTAGTTATTTTTAATATTTACTAGAATATATTTCAATTTTACGTAAAAAAATTTTTTTTATCACATAAGCTCTTGTTTCTTATTTCACTTAAGCCCTTAAAATTTCAGAATCAATCCTCAATAGTTTTGCTCACTGATAGAAGAAAATCTACTCACTTATGTTAGAATAACAATCTTGAATTTTATTAACCTCTGTAAAATAAAAAAGTTAAAAAAATATATAATATTGAGATAATGAACATATTAAAAGATTAAGTTGATATTTCTAAAAGTTAAACTAATAATTTTATACAAACCTAAATTTAATGCATAACATGCTTATTTGCAATGGGTGTTTGGAAACTTGTTCGGTTGCTTTTACAACACATTGGCTTTTTTAGTGTTTAAGAGACAAGAAAAAGAAAAGAAAAGTTAAAGGTGGTACAACAACAACAATATGGAACTCTATCAATATCATATAAACGCGTATCTTTCAAAATAGTTTCTCTCTATGTAATCTTAATTCCATCAATCCGTCTATACTTACTAGCTATTATGCTAACACCTACTAAATGAAGCATCCATTGGTCTTCGTAGAACATGTTCATCTCACCTTAGTCTTCCTTCTCTCAATTCATTCCCAACATGTGTCACACCCGGCTTTTGTCGGATGCACTCATATATGATTCTATGTATTCTAGTATGGTGGCTCACCCACCTAAGCATCCTCTTTTCTGCCACACTCACCGAGCATTGTAGTAGTAGTAATTCAATATACCTATTCTATAATTCTTAAATAGCACTAATATATATATATATATATATATATATATATATATATATATATATATATATATATATATATATATATACACATGATATGCCAAAGCATGCTGTGAAGTATTAAATGGAATAAATTAACGTGGGTGAATGAATGCAATATTAGTGCTATTTAATGACTCACTAACTCTCATTTTTAGTCTACATTATTGAAAATTGTAGTAGTAAATGGCAGTTTGCTTTTTTTTATTCAAAGCATGCGCTTCTTTTGGGCCTTGCGCCTAGGCGATAAGTGCTCTAGCGCCTTTGACTACTATGGTTCAAACAATGAACTAAAATTTCGGTATCTCAACAAAGTTGAGATCATGCAAGATACATAGGTAACAATACATTGCTAATGCGATCAGCCACAAATAAGGAAATACAAACATCATTGATATAATGGACATGATATAATCAAATAAAACGTTGTATATGTAAGATATGAAGGAAACAGAGCAACAATAATCGTGAAACATGCCTTCAATTCATTATAGAGCCTTTCCTCCCAAGCTAGCATCTTCTCCAACACTTTTGAATGAGTCTCTAAATCATCCTTACCATCATCAACACTACGCATTTCTTTAAATGAACGACTCCAAGTGATAAAGGGCACCACTGTTTCCAATCGATCAATATGTCCTACAACATTAGTAAGGTAATTTTAATGTGTAAGTGTTAAAATTATTAAACTTAATTTGATGAAAATAATGAAAAAAGGTCAATAATAGCCGGCCACCTAATTGGACTTTAAAAAAAATTGGTAAGCATTGTTATGTTGTTAGGAAACTTGGATTATTAGGAGACTTAGACTTTGTAGGATTTGTTAGTTGAATTTTGTGGAAAATTAAAGTAAATTATTAAACCTAAATTTGAATTTTGTAATAGATTGAATTATTGAGAAAATGATAGGGCCATTGCAGAATTCATCAAATGCCTATATAAGGCAATGTAATTTGTTATTTTAAAGAGTGTAAGAGAGTGAAAAAATAATAAGAGTTTATGAGTGTATTGTAATAAAATTAGTGTGAATACTCATTTTTATGTTTTGAGCATTTTTTGCTTGGTTATTTTCCTCTTCCATCCAACAGTAAGGTGATTCCAAGCATCAAAGAAATCACCACAAAGGGATCATTGATCAACAAGTTCTTTTCCTGGCAAGAGAAGGGGAATTTTAGCACAAATTTGCTTGTAATTTTCTGTGGAAAACAAATAAATTGAACAGATAAGAGCATAAGAACAAGTATTCCTGCAGTATGAACAGTACCACCGCAGTGAATGAACATTTCTACTGTGGGATTATCAAGTCCCACATTGGCAAAGTGAATAAAAAAGAAAAATGGGAATTGTCCCACATTGCCAATTGTAAGGCATAGGGGCTGATTTTGTAGTATAAAAAAAGGCCTATGGCCTTAGTTGAAATCACACCAACAAAGCCTTTCTCATCTCTAAGGCATTTGTTCTTCTTATTCCTTTTCTTTATAATATTTTGTTATAAAATTAAGTTGGTAGTGTAATTTTAGTGTTTCCTCTTTATTTTGTTTTAGCAGTAGTTTTAGTTTGCTAATAGTTTTCGCAACAATTGGTATCAGAGCGTTGGTTTTAGGAAAAATTAGTATGCTCTGTGCGCTGTAGGTGTACTACAATCGGCACATCAGAAAGTTTTTTCTAATTTTCGGGCCTGTTGTCTAGTTGGCATTTAGCAAATTTAAAATTATTGTTAAAATAGTCTTTCGGTAAAATCTAGAATAATAATAGTATACTGTCTCGAGTAACTGGAAAAATTCTGTCACCAAGCGATAAGAGCCTACGGAAATTGGTATTTAACTGAGACCGTTTGTGACTCGACCAATTACCTGGGAATTTTTCTAGCACTTGAGTAATATTATTATTTGTGATTTTACGGTTTGAGCTGAAATGGAAGAAGAAAATCCATTCGGAAAGATATCCACTTCAAATGCTTCTTCAAGTATTCTTTAGAGGGCCGCTGGAGTAAATTCCAGATTGGTGGTGGAAATTTTCAATGGAAGTGGTCATTTCGGCATGTGGCAAAGTGAGGTTCTAGACGCATTATTTCAACAAGGTCTAGATATTGCCGTTGAAGGAGAGAAACCAAATGAAATGGGAGAAGGAGAATGGAAGACCATCAATCGACTGGCTTGTGGTACAATTCGTTCATGTTTATCTAGAGAACAGAGGTATGCATTTTATAAAGAAACCTCTGCTAGAAAACTGATGACGGCACTGGAGGAGAAGTTCTTGAAAAAGAGCAGTCAGAACAAGCTTCACATGAAGAAAAGGCTGTTCCGATTCACTTACATTCCTGGTACCACAATCAACGATCATATCACCAGCTTCAATCAACTAGTTGCTGATTTGTTGAACCTAGATGTGACCTTTGAAGATGAGGATCTTGCCAAAATGTTGTTGGGATCTCTTCCGGAGGAGTTTGAGTTCCTCGAAACAACTCTACTCCATGGGAAGGCTGTTGTAACTCTCAATGAAGTTTGTGGAGCTTTGTACAGCTATGAATTAAGGAGGAAGGAGAAAAGGGAAAGCTCAAATGGAGCTACCGAGGCTTTGATTATTAGAGGACGCTAGGGGAACCAGGCGAAAGGAATGAAGCAACGATCAAAGTCAAAATCCAAATTGGGGAAAGATGAATGCGCCTTTTGTCATGAAAAGGGGCATTGGAAGAAAGATTGTCCTAAGCTAAAAAAGAAAGGCCAATCTAATAAGGGAAAGACTGTTGCAGTAGCGAAGTATGATGATAACTCAGATTGTTCACTTGCTCTTTCGGCTTCTACCAACTCTTCTAGTGTTTGGCTTCTTAATTCAGGATGCAGTTATCACATGTGTCCTAATCGAGAATGGTTCTATGATTTTAAAGAACTAGAAGATGGTGTTGTCTACACAGCAAATAATTCCCCTATCACCATACATGGGGTTGGTTCCATTCGGTTGAAAAACCAAGATGGATCAATCAGAACATTGAAGGAAGTTCACTACGTGACAGATTTATCAAAGAATCTCATTTCTGTGGGAGCCCTAGAAGAAAAGGGTTTCAAAGTTAAAGCAGAAAATGGAGTAATGAAGATCATTTCTGGTGCATTGGTGGTGTTGAAAGGAGTTCAAAAGAATAACAGGTTGTAACACTATCAAGGTACTACTGTTATTGGAACTACAGCAGTGGCTTCTAATGATGAGAAAGAATTGGAAGCATCCAGATTGTGGCATATGCGATTGGGGCATGCTGGTGAAAAATCCTTGAATCTTCTGGTAAAACAAGGATTATTAAAAGATGTCCAGGCTTGCAAATCGGACTTTTATGAGCATTGTGTCAAAGGGAAAAAGACAAGGGTGAAATTTGGAACTACGATCCATGATACTAAAGGCATTCTGGACTATGTTCACTCTGATGTATGGAGGCCTTCCAAGATGGCATCACTTGGAGGGAAGCACTATTATGCCACCTTCGTTGATGATTTTTCCCGGCGAATTTGGGTGTATACTATAAAGACTAAGGATGAAGTGCTCGGAATTTTTCTTAAGTGGAAAAATATGATGGAAACTCAGACGGGTCGAAAGATCAAGCATCTCCGAACAGATAATGGTGGAGAGTACACGAGTGATCCATTTAAGAAAGCCTGTGATGATAGCGGCATTGTCAGGCACTTCACAGTTAGGCATACACCACAACAAAATGGAGTGGCTGAACGTATGAACCGAACCTTACTGGAGAAAGTTCGATGTATGTTGTCCAATGCTGGGTTGGGCAAGCAGTTTTGGGCTGAAGCTGTTATATATGCGAGCCATCTCATCAATCGCCTACCATCTAGTGCTATTGATGGTAAAACACCACTTGAGAAATGGTCTGGGAAACCTGCTACTGACTATGATTCCTTACGTGTGTTTGGTTCCACTTCTTATTATCATGTGAAGGAATCAAAGTTAGATCCTCTTGCAAAGAAAGCAATTTTCTTGGGGATCGCTTCGGGGGTAAAAGGGTATTGTTTTTGGTGCCTAGAGACTAAGAAGACGATCATCAGCTGGGATGTTACCTTTGATGAATCTACCATGTTAAGAAAGGTAACAACAGAACAAACAGATGGTACTCCGAAATAGGTGGAGTTTGAAAGGCAGATAATTAGTCCAGCAAATGATGAAGATGTAGAAACTCCAATGGTAGATGAGGAGTCTGATGAGGAAGAGGTTCAAGCCCAAGAACCTCCACAGCAACTTGAACCAATTGCATTGAGAAAGCCAAAAAGAACAGTAAGAAAGCCTGTTCGCTATATTGATATGGTGGCTTTTGCATCTCCAATTGCAAATGATGACATCCCTACCACTTACAAAGAAGCAGTCAAAAGTTCAGAAGAAGATAAGTGGAGGAATGCCATGATTGAAGAAATGCAGTCCCTTCAGAAGAATCAGACATGGAAGTTAGTTGATCTTCTAAAGGGAAAGAAGGCAATTGGGTGCAAATGGGTCTATGCAAAGAAAGATGGATTTCCTAATGAGTCTAATGTTCGCTACAAAGCAAGGTTGGTAGCTAAAGGGTACGCTCAGACGGAGGGAGTTGATTACAATGAAGTGTTTTCTCCAGTGGTGAAACACTCTTCCATCCATATTTTATTGGCTTTGGTAGCACAGTTAGATCTGGAGCTAGTTCAAATGGATGTAAAAATAGCATTTTTACATGGAGACTTGGAGGAGGAAATCTATATGGTTCAGCCTGAAGGATTCAAAGTTGCTGGAAAAGAGAACATGGTTTGTAAACTTGAAAAATCGTTGTACGGATTAAAGTAATCTCCGAGGCAGTGGTACAAGCGATTTGACAAGTTTATGTTGAGGCAGAAGTACACAAGAAGCAAATATGATCATTGTGTGTATTTGCGCAAGCTGCAAGATGGATCTTTTATATATCTTCTTCTTTATGTTGATGATATGCTGATAGCTTCCAAGAATCAAGAGGAAATTGAGAAGTTAAAATCTCAATTAAATGAGGAATTCGAAATGAAGGATCTTGGCGAAGCAAAGAAGATTCTTGGCATGGAGATAAGCAGAGATAGGAATGTGGGAAGACTTTTTTTGACTCAAAAGGAATATCTGGGAAGGGTATTGAAGCGTTTTGGCATAAATAAGCAGTCAAAACCTATTAGTACATCACTTGCTTCTCATTTCAAGCTCAGTGCAGCATTATCTCCAAAAGCTGCAGCAGAGAAAGCATATATGTCAAAAGTACCATATGCAAGTGCTATTGGTAGCTTAATGTATGCTATGGTGTGTACAAGGCCCGACATTTCATATGCAGTTGGGGTCGTGAGCAGGTATATGCATAATCCTGGAAAGGAACATTGGCAAGCTGTGAAATGGATTCTACGGTATATTCTGAACACCGTGGATGTTGGATTGGTATATCAGCAGGATAAAGGCGGTCAACATGTAATTGGATATTGTGATTCCAACTATGCTGGTGATCTGGATAAATGTCGATCAACTACTGGTTATGTGTTCACCTTGGCAAAAGCACCAGTATGTTGGAGGTCTATATTACAGTCGACAGTTGCCTTATCTACGACAGAGGCAGAATATATGGCATGTACAGAGGCTGTAAAGGAGGCAATTTGGCTTCAAGGGTTGCTCGGTGAATTGGGTATTCAACAGAAGCACATAAAGGTGCACTGCGATAGTCAGAGTGCTATCATGTTAGCAAAGAATCAAGTTTACCACGCAAGGACGAAGCATATCGACGTTCGTTACCACTTCATACGAGAGGTTCTCGAAGAAGGTGGAGTTGTAATCCAGAAGATTCAGACCACAGAGAATCCAGCTGATATGTTGACAAAGGCAGTAAATCCAATCAAATTTCAATATTGTTTGGATTTGATCAATACTGTCAAAACTTGAAGACTGCATTGGAAGACACTACACAAGATAAGAGATTGAAGATGTGGAACTTGTCAAGGTGGAGATTTGTGGGATTATCAAGTCCCACATTGGCAAAGTGAATAAAAAAGAAAAATGGGAATTGTCCCACATTGCCAACTGTAAGGCATAGGGGCTGATTTTGTAGTATAAAAAAAGGCCTATGGCCTTAGTTGAAATCACACCAACAAAGCCTTTCTCATCTCTAAGGCATTTGTTCTTCTTATTGCTTTTCTTCATAATATTTTGTTATAAAATTAAGTTGGTAGTGTAATTTTAGTGTTTCCTCTTTATTTTATTTTAGTAGTAGTTTTAGTTTGCTAATAGTTTTCGCAACATCTACAACTTCCCATCACAATCTCTTCATGATAATAGGATTGCTTTGTCTAATATTTTCATTAATGCCAACAGTTTTAGAATGAAAAATGAACTCTTCACAAAATAAACAAATTCACCTAAGAACTCAAAAGGTGGGAAAATGACCAAAAGCAGTGTCCGGTTTACATAATCATCATAGACTGCGTAGAAAGTCAAGCATTCCATTTGAAGAAAAATTCTCTTCTCCAACAAAGACGATCATGATTTCTAAATCACCTAATGCTAGTTATAATTTCAACAATAAAGCAACAAAATTTAACTGAACCACATGACAAGTGACATCCAAAAACCTCAATCCTGACATAACTCCACAACCAATATAAGAACAAAATCGACCCAAGCCGAACACTCATGAACGGCTCGGCTCATTAACAGCCTAGATAATTGTGATATATTATTTGTCTGTTTCGTGTTAGGCTCTTATAATTTACGTTCTGAAACACTTGAATTGTTTTGGGAAGGTTCATTCTGAAGCACATAAATAAATTTTACCATAGCCAAAGATGAGCTCTGCTGAATAATATAGTATTAGCTGGCAAATCAGCTCATTTTGCTGAATAACAATCTCTCTATTTGAGTTGCAACAACTGAAAATTGGGTTCATGACTCATGAGCATCAAACATAATAAATAGAAGCTTTACTGCTGAAACCAATATGCATAAAAAATAATAAGTAGAAGCATCACCTGAAATAGTTATGCATCAAACATATAATTAGAAGCTTTACGGCTGAAATAATTATACATCATCGTTATAACAAAATTTGGTTATTATAAAAACAATTCAATTAATGTTTTAGCCATTAGTCCATGGCTTACTTATATTTTGCGATAGTTCCAATCCCACAATATTTAATTATGAAGCTTGGACTTGAGAGGATTCATAGGAAAACTGAGTTCGTATGACTACGAGACACACTTACCTGGAAGGGGTCATTGGGAGATCAAGAAGGTCTTTAAGGTCTCCAAAGCGGCAGAGCCTGGAGCCTACTTCATAATTTGCTTTCAGTGCTTGAAGACTGGATGTTATAGTACTACATCAGGAAAATCCTTTCATACAATGAACTGTATATGCTTTTGTATGGTCAATGAGTCATTTGGTTAATTACGTTGCTGTAGTTATACGAGTCATAGTGTTGAAAACACGATGGAAAAAACTTTCCGTATTATTATTAGCTATATTTGATCAAAACCACTTTGGTAAAACTAGACATACTAATTTTTTGCTGATAATCTTATGGTGTTAGTTCTAGTATTATTGTCTTTGTAAATTAACTGTTTTTTTTATTGAATTTACATGTACCCACCCATCATTGAATCATCCCCATGTGCTGGATCATGAGACATTTTTGTTGCATGATTAGTTTTCTTAAGCGCAGAAAAAAAGAATGCTCTAAAGGGAGTATATAAATTTCAAATCCCACATCAAGTTACAGAAAAAGGTAGTATTACATACACAATATAAAAGGAGAGTCTAAGCAGCAGAAAAATTATCTTTGCGCTTGGGGCAATGGCGTAGCTAGTGAGGTACTAACTGAGGCGCGTCAATTGCTGGTTGAAAACTATTTCCAAACCCCCTCCTTGTCCTAGGCCTGCCCTAGGACTCGGAGAATTTCTGGAAGGGCTCCCTTTGGGGTAAAGCCCTACAATCCACAGTTAATATTTCATATGTGGCAGTTTCGTTGTAAAAATTATATTTTCCAAATTTTCCATTAAAATGTAATTATGTCTGTTATTTGAGAATTCTAGTACTTGGGTAATAGTCTCTATATCTGCAGTAACTTGTCAATATGGCTGCACTTTCTCTGCTTCACACAAACAACGGGCAAAAGAGGTAGTGAAGCAAGTACTCTTTCATAAGATTGTCCCATTAATATTTAATAATTTGTGGTCTTGAGTTGTGAAACAAATTGATTAGATTGAGTACTTCACTTTTACACACATGAAGCACAAAATTGTATGCTTAATATTGTTAGAAATGAGTCACCTCACACTCTTTTCAACTGATAAGTAGATGTACTGAACTAATTGGTACTGGACTGAACTATACAGAAACTGAACTAAATGGTACTGAAACTGAACAATACTGAAACTGAAACTAAATTATATTTAATAATATAGATAATATTTTTAAAATATATAATAATTAACAACACTTTAAATAATACTATATATTCTAATAAAATTTATTAATTGTTTCAAATAATAATAATAATAATAATAATAATAAATAAATGTATCATTATAAATTATTATTATTATAATATATTATAGTTCATTGCAATTATTGTTATTAGTATTACCTTATTATTTTAATTATTATCAATATTTATAAAATATTATTACTTTTATTTATTTATTTATTTTTTCTACAAAATTATTTATTATAAAATTAATAATTAATAATTTTAAAAATATTATTATTAGTTACTTTTTTTGTTGTTATTTGTGATTACTAATATTAATTAATACTATTTATATAATGTATAAATAGAAATGAACTGAAATTGAAATGATATTATCATTAATATTCATTACTTTTTAATATTCATGAATAATAATATACATTAATAATATTGATATAATGCATAAAGTGAAACTTAATACTAAATTCTGAATTCTGAATGCTGAATGTTGAATACTGAGGCCCTTTTCAACTTATAAGTAGGTGTACTGAACTGAACTGAATGATGCTAAAACTGAAAATACTGAAAGTGAACCGAATTGAAACTGAAACTGAACTGAACTGAAACTAAATGATATTGAACTGAAACTGAAAAATAATTAATAATATAAATAATAATATTTTAAATATTAATATGTTAAAAATAATTAATAACACTTTAAATAATATTTATATATTATAATAAAATCAATTATTACATATAATAATAATACTAATAATTAAATTTACCATTATAAATTAATAGTATTATTTTATTTTATTTCATTGCAATTATTATTATGAATATTATATTTTTGTGCGAACTTCCATTGCACTATAAATTTACGAAACGAAACAAAGCAATATTCAACATATCGACGAGGATAATGAAAATGATAGTATTAACGAAGATTGAATTGAAAAGTAATGGCAAAACTATGTATTGCGATGATTGTATTGTTTCTCGATTAGATTCTAATCGTACAATTTTTATTATTTTAATTGTTATCAATATTTACAAAATATTATTACTTTTATTTGTCTTAAAATGTTCATGGTAAAAATAATCATTTATAATTTTGAAAATATTAGTATTAGTTATTTCTCTTTGTTGTGTGTTATTAATAATATTAATTATTAATATTTATATAATGTACAAAATGAAACGAACTGAATACTGATTACTGAAACTGAAACTGAACTGAACTATACTGAAAATAAGTTGAAAAGAACAGGGCGTAAGATAGATAGTCTATATTGACGTCACTGAAGCAGCACTTGGAAGAATTGCAGAAGATGTTCAGACAAGATAGGGAGAAATCCTTGGCAAACTTGGGCATCAGTTGCTTCACCTTCTTATAGCAATGTTTGAAACTGCTCGAGCCTGTTCAGTTATGTATGGTAATTTGAGGTTTATACCATTATTCATGGAAAACTATACTGTTACTCTATCGTGTTTTAATTACACCAATGTGTTCCTAAACAAGCCCAATCTCAGTGGTTGGGTTCAAGCAAACTATCCAAATCTTCATTTACTTCTAAAAAGAGCTTCAAATACATCTCAAATAAGACATATCCAAATCTACAGAGCTTCAGGATATTATATCTGTAATCCTTCCGAGTTTGTCAACCCTAAAGAATCGAATGAAGTGTTCAATTCTAGATGGAAAATTTCAGATCAAAGTTAAAAATGACAGCTGAACTTTTTTTTTGGTGATACAGGAAAATCAAACAACAAAGAACCAGGGCCCCAAGAGCCCACAAAAAAAAAAAAAAAGGCAAATCTATAAACTGGGCAGATTCCAATCTTTCCATTGGAGCACCCCTGATATCCCTACTAAGACTAGCTTCCATGTCCATTGGTGGATCTTGCAGGATTCGTATGCATTGATTAGAGGAAAGGGCCATTTTTGCTAAAAAATCAGCAGAACAGTTCCCCTCTCTGAAACAATGTATGACCTCAGTATGATCCAACTTCCCCCTATTATATTGGAAGTCTCTGATCAGGTTAGAGATTGACGCTCCCGTAGGACCTAGTTGTATCTGGTTCAAAAAACGCACAAGTTCTAGTGAATCGGATTCGATAATAACATTGGTATGACCTCTTTCCACTGCAATTTGGATGCCTGTTAGTGCAGCCCATGTTTCCGCCAAAAGCGAGTTTCCAATTCCAATGTTATAGACAAATCCCACTTGCCACTGGCCGTTTGTGATCCCGAAGCACTCCCCCAGCTCCAATAATACCTGAACTTTGGTTACATGCCCCGTCAACGTTGATTTTTATCCATCCTTCAGGTGGTTTTTGCCAGCAAACAAACTGCATAGTAGAGCGAGGTATCCTTTTAAGAAAGGAAGGGGACCAACTCCATTTGCTTTCTTCCACAAATCCTTTAACGGTATTGCATTTATCAAAGGGGATGTGTTCCTCCTCCTTAAATATAACACAATTCCATAACCACCAGCAGGTAATACAGAAAACCAAATTCCAATTGCAGTCCCAAATCTCTCTACGGTTATGGCTTAGGTTTATCCCCCACCAGTCTTGGCTTGATGCAATGAAGAAATCTGGTAGAAACCTTTGAATTCCCAACTCTCGCCAAAGTTTCTTGCTGCCCGGACGATCGCAAAGCATATGTAACGTAGATTCTACATCTTGATAACAAATCCCACAAGTACCATAATCAATCATGTGTCTTCTTTGCCTTTCCTCATTGGTAAGAATTTTATTTTGGAGAGCAAGCCAAATGAAATATTGGACCCCGAAGAGGGGCTTTGAGCTTCCAAATAGAGGTGATCATAGGGTCTGTCATATGCTCAGCTGGTTCAACGAGCATCTCAAAAGGCTGATTTTGTCGAAAAGACACCAGATGATGTTTTGTTCCAGCAGATTTCATCCACCTCAAAATTGTTAATACTGATTCTAAAGGCAGACAATTGCAGACAAATGTTAGTGGGGAGGAGGGCTTCTAAGATCAACCAGTCCCATGTTCCATCTTCGGTCACGTAATCATTTACTCTTTTTCGCAATTTGGTCTTCTGGAATGTGCTCCAATAAGTCCACTAGTGGCTTTTCGCCAACCATGAGTCAAGCCAAAACCTCACCCCGTGTGCCTTCCTTTGGAACCCATATAAGACCATTTTTGAACTCTGGCAAAATTTTCATCAGGCTCCTCCATAGGTACACGATTTTTTCCCAGAATTTCCGGTGAAGTCAAATAAGTCAGCATCAGCAAAGTACTTCCCTTTCAACACTTTCACCCACAACGACTCTGATTCTCTAAGAATTATCCATAGTAACGTCATGAGCATAGCAATATTATGGTGCTTACTTTGCCTAATCCTAATCCCTCCATTCTTGCGCGGTTGGCAAATCTGTTCCCAAGCCACCAAATGGGTTTTTCTTTTACCGTCAGTGCTACCCCAAAGGAAGCTTTGGTTTGCCTTATCTAGAGATTCTAGTGTGGCTGATGGTAGAAGGTTTGTTTGCATTAGATGGTTTGGGATACCATTGTCACTAATTTGCCCCGCCAAGGATAAACATGAGGCTTTCCACCCTGCAAGTCTCGTCTGGACATTATCTATCACCGTGGAAAATGTATTTTTCTTAACTCGTTCCTCAACCAAGGGCACACCCAAATATTTACCTAGACAAGCCGTGAGAGGGATACTACATTTCTGACTCATGATTCGAGCCATAGCTGGATTGACATTCTTGGAAAAACAAAGGCGTGATTTATTTAAACTGACCCGCTGACGTGAGATCCCATAAATTCAGACAGGCAAGACTCCATAACTTCAATCTGATCTATCGAAGCTTTACTGAATAGGAGGAGATCGTCAGAAAAGAACAAATGTGTAACTGTTGGACATTTCTTGGTACACTTAATTCCTTTCCAGAGACCTGCATCCACTTTGGACTAGATAAGATGTCCTAGCCTTTCCAAACATAGCACAAAAAGGTAAGGCGAGATAGGATCGCCTTGGCGGATTCCGTGTGTTGGTGAAAAGTTGTCCGTCATACTTCCATTAAACAATATGCACATCGAAGAGGTGGAGATACATTTATGGATTTGATCTACCCATTGATCAGGCATGTCAAAACTCCTCAAGGTGTCAACCACAAAATCCCATCGAAGCCTGTCATAAGCCTTTTCCAGGTCAATTTTGATAGCTACAAAACCCTTCTTGCCTTTCTTGGTCCTCATCGAGTAGATAATCTCCTGTGCCACTATGATGCTGTCATTTATCTGTCTTCCAGGGATGAAGCTACCTTGTTGTGGGCCTATAAGTGAAGGAAGCAGAGGTTTGATCCGATTTCCCACAATTTTAGTGATTGTTTTGTAAATTACAGACACTAGACTTATAGGCTTAAATTGTGCTAGGCTACATGGGTTGTCAGCCTTCGGGATGAGAACAATGAGCGTTTCATTTATTCCAGCAATATCTGTTTTTCATTCAAAGGAATCAATGACAAACTGGACAACTCCTTGGCTTACAACATTCCAATGCTTTTGATAAAAGCCCGCCGGGATTCCATCAATTCCTGGTGACTTAAGCGGCCCCATTCCAAACAAAGCAGTTTTGACATCTACAACCGAGACCGGTTTGAAGGCATTCTTCATCAAGCCTGATTCAATGGCTGGAAATCCTCTTCCAAGGGACTGCCTTCTAGTGACACTTCTCTCCTCAGAAAATAGGCTCTGGAAATACTGAATCGCCATTCTTTTCAAAACTGTTTGGTCCTCAATCGACTCCCCATTTGCATCCTTTAAACGGTCAATTCGATTCCTTTTACGTCTTGCCATTGTTGAGATATGGAAGAATCTAGTATTGCGATCCCCATCCTTTATCCATGCTCTACGAGATTTCTGGTTCGACAAAAGTTCTTCTTGTGACAGTGTCTGAAAGTTCTTTCCTAACTTCAGCTTCCAGCATAGACAGGGAGTGTGACCAATTGTTTTCCATCTCTCTATTAATTCCGGACAGCCTAGCTAGGATTCTCTTCTTTCGCTGAGTAATATGCCCAAAGATTGAACGATTCTATGGCCAAACTTCCTTCTTAAATTGTTAGCTGCTAAAAGAACATTGGATCAAGGTGACCATTTTTCTTCCACTAGAGCCTTAACGAGAGCATGTGTTTCCCATGCAACTTCGTATCTAAATGGTCTGTTAGATATGTCATAGGTTGGACCTTCAAATTGCGAAAGGATAGGGCAATGATCAGAATGGCGAAAGGGAAGGTTGGTTACAGTTGCATTAGGAAAAGCACCCCTTCCCTCCATATTTGAGTAAACTCGATCAAGCCGGACATGACGGCGATTTCTCCTCCATGTGTATCTATTACCCGATGCCCCTAAATCCATTAGATTACAGGCATTGATTTGTTGTTGGTGATTTTGGCATCTCTTGATATAGTGTTGAAAGCCACCTTGCTGATCCTGAATATTAGCAATATCTTTAAAATCTCCCAAAACAAACCAAGCAGAATTTCGGTCTACTCCTAAGTTGCTGATGTCATTCGACATACAAGTGTACTAGCATACACCAAGGTAATGAAAAAGGAGATATTGGATACCTTGACCTTAACATGGAGGAAGTATCTATCAGCTTACAACACATCAATTTGGGTATAATTGGCATTCCAGAAGAGCCATATTCCACCTGAGAGACCGGTGGGATCAACACACTGATATTTCCAGCCTTTAAACTTGGCAGCAATTTCTTGTGCTCTAGCATTTCCAACTTTAGTCTCCACTAAGCCAAATATGTTCACTCTATGAGATTTCACAAGGTCCTTCAAATGCAGGTAACTCAAGTGGCTTGCACAGCCTCTTATATTCCAGAAAAGGCAATTCATCATTTAATAAATGCTATAGTAAGAGAGACCCATGTACTATAGAAAAGTACTTACTGGTTTTTCAGTTGGGAAACACACCCTCCGGCACCATTTTGCTTATGCTTGTCCTTAACCTTGCTATTTCTAGCACCATTGTTTGAGAGTATATCAGGAGGAATGGGAGGGGGAATATTCTCCGGACCCTTCTTTTTTGATATCTCAACACAACTTTCCATCACCGGAATATCATTCTTTCCTTCCATAAAAAGACAGTTGAACTTAGTTACATCCAATATTGCCTTTTACCAAACCTTCATCCATATTTGACACGGAATATGCTAATATAAACTGCTGAACATTAGTTTCAGTTACTAATTTCCAATTCACTGCACTTGCAAACAGCTAAATATATAGTTATTTGGATAGTGATTAGCATTTGCACAAATCTGAAATTATGAGCATATTACATATTACTAGCTTGAACCAAGGTCGAGTAGCAATAGTACGACTAGCAGATATGTAACGCCCCCCTATAGGGAGCGTCACTGTAACTATAAATACCCAATAAACAACTCTACTCCACTATATAGAGTTCAATACTTATAGATTTAATACGTACAAATACCAATATAAAGTTTTAAACTCCAAATTATTCTCCAAATGCTAATTATTCTCCAAATATTTCTCAATGTCACTTTACATTTCTCACTCTCTAGTACATGCCATTATTCTACAAACCATAATATTACATTAAAATATAAATCCACCTCGAATCTTTCCTTAATTGCTCTTTAAGCTGATCCACCTGTCTCACTTTGGTCCAAGCTATCTACAAGTTCTCCACCTACGCGTAGAAAATCAACTACACGCTAAGCAATTTGCTTAGTGATGTCCAAAAAAAAATAACAACTTTGAATATTTTTAAAATAGAAACAAATTATATTTATAAGTCAAAAACAAATTAACCAACTTTATGGAACCAAGTCACAAAACTTATATAGTAATCCTTTCAAAGTACAATCAAATTTGTATCCAATTTTTCCAAACACTTTAACCATATATTGCCCAAGGTAAACAAGTCCTGAATAACGGTAAAATGGATACGGGAGCTGACAAGCCCGAAGCCAAAGCTTCAAAATCAATATATCGGTCAAGCCCGAAGCCGAAGCTTCAAAAATCAATATATCGGTCAAACTCGAAGCCGAAGCTTCAAAAATCAATATATCGGTCAAGCCCGAAGCCAAAGCTTCAAAAATCAATATATCGGTCAAGCCTGAAGCCGAAGCTTCAAAATCAATATATATATATATATATATATATATATATATATATATATATATATATATATCATAATATCGGCTAAAGCCCGAAGCCAAAGCTTCAATTGTTTGTACAGTACTGTACCCTCCTTTATTGGCGCCAATCTACCCTGACCCGTATTCTACTCGTTTAATAAGGGCAATAAATCAAAGTAACATCTTAAAAATTCCAGTATAAACCATCAATTATAATTCAACATAACTTCAGTAATTAAGAAATCCAAATCCCAAAATTTTAAGCATCAAACTTCAATTAAAACTCAATAAAATCAATATCATACTTTCCAGAATTTTTCCAGGTTTCGTAACCTAACTTCCCCTGCATTTTTCACTATCAAAACATCATCCAATCGAAGAACTTTCTTCTAAACATAATTAGACACATGTCTCAGCTTTCCAAATCCACCAGAATCATAGAAATCCAAATTTTATAACCAAAGTTATGATCAAAATACTAAACAGTGTACCAAGCTGAGATTTTCCGAAAACAGATTTCATGACTCAACTTCAAACGAAAATTTCACATTGAAAACGAACGAAATTCAACAAGGTTTCTTCTGAACATGTGTTCCTTACTTTCTTAGATATCAGTAGAATCAAGAATCATTCAAATCGGATTTATATAATGAGAGAAAACATTAAAACAAAACAAGTACATAATCTGGAAAATTTCCCGAAAAATTGAGAAATCAAAATTCGGGACACAAACCTTTTTCTATGCTCTTTCTAGCTCTCTTATACCCCTTTTTGCCTTTGATTTACTTGCAATAGCTTCCTCTACAACAGCCATATATAATTCTATCAAGATATTGCATAAATAAACTTCCTAATACCATAAATATGATTAATCTACCTTGAATTCTACTAATTAAGCTTTAATTTCACCAAAAATCACTCACCTCAAACTCGGGTTACTATTCATCCGAATCTTAATTTCTGAAATCCTCCTCTTCTAGTCTTGATTGACTGAAATTGATGATGATAGAGGGCTTAAGGATCGATTTCTAACAAGAATTCGAAGTTGAATCAAAGAAATCGGAAGTTTTTGGATTAGGGAGAATTTTGTTAAGGGAGAGATGTAAAGTGCAGAAGTAGAAGAGGAATGAAAGTGAAGAAGAGAAGATGCTGTATGTATTAATTTTCTTTTCTTTTTTTTTTTTTCAATTTCCAATATTGCCCCTGATCAAATAATTAACAACAATAACAATAAAAATAATTTCTATGATATTTTTAATACCATAGTAATTTATTATAAGCAAATTTTGGAAATTTCGGTTCGTTACAATTCTCCCCCACTTATGAATTTTCGTCCCAAAAATTTCCTGAAAATAATTGCGGATATTGAGTTTTCATTATATCCTCTGGTTCCCAAGTTGCTTCTTCAACCTTATGATTCCTCCAAAGTACTTTTACCAAAGGTATAGACTTGTTTCTCAATTGTTTAACCTCTCTCGCTAAGATTTGTACCGGTTCCTCTTCATACGTTAGGTCGGGATCGATTTCTACGACATCAGGAGATAAGATATGTGATGGATCTGATCTGTATCTCCTTAACATTGACACATGGAACACATTATGAATTTTGTCGAGTGTTGGGGGTAGTGCCAACTGATAAGCTACCGGTCCAACCTTCTCTATAACCTCATATGGGCCAATGAATCTCGGACAGAGCTTGGCTTTCTTGCCAAATCGCAGGACTTTCTTCCAAGGAGATACTTTGAGAAACACTTTATCTCCCACTTCATAAGTAATGTCTTTTCTTTTTAGATCAGCATAAGATTTTTGTCTATCCAATGCAGCCTTCAATCTCTCTTGAATAAGTTTTACCTTCTCCTTTGTCTCCTGAATTAAATCCACTCCCACAATCTTGTTTTCACTAAGTTCGGTCCAATATAATGGAGTTTGACATTTTCTTCCATACAATGCTTCATATGGCGCCATTTGTATGCTTGACTGATAGCTGTTATTATAAGCAAACTCCATGAGGGACAAATACTTATCCCAACTTCCCCCAAATTCAATGATACAACTTCTCATCATGTCTTCTAACACCTGAATTACTCTTTCAGATTGACCATCTGTTTGAGGATGAAATGAAGTACTGAAATGAAGTTTGCTACCTAAGGCCTCTTGCAACTTCTTCTAAAATCTCGAAGTAAAGCTTAGATCTCGGTCAGAAATGATTGAAATAGGCACTCCGTGTAGCCTTACTATCTCATCTATATATAACTGAGCCAACCTATCAAGTGAATAATCCATCCTAACTGGAAGAAAGTGGGCAGACTTTGTCAATCTATCTACAACAACCGACACTGCATCATGTTTCTTCTGTGTAAGTGGTAAAGATGTCACGAAGTCCATTGTGATTCTTTCCCATTTCCATTCTGGAATTGTTATAGGTTGCAAAAATCCAGAAGGAACTTGATGTTCTGCTTTCACCTGTTGACAAGTTAGACATTGAGCAACGTAGTTAGTAATGTCTTTCTTCATTCCATTCCACCAATAATGGCTCTTCAAATTTTGGTACATCTTGTTTGCTCCAGGATGCATCGCATAAGGACTACTATGCCCCTCTTGTAAGACATTCTTCTTTAATTCCTCATTGTTTGGCACACACAGTCTATCTTTAAAATATAGACATCCATCTTCTCGAACCATATAGTTGTCTACGATACCCACTTGTGTCCTTGCTCGAATGATCTTTAAGTCATCATCTTCATTTTGTGCTTGCTTAACCTGTTGTAGTAGTACAGGTTAAATCTTCAATTCTGCAATTAAGGCTCCACTACTGGTAAGAGCTAACCCCGTATTCATAGCCCTTAGTGCCATCATTGTCTTTCTGCTGAGACCATCTGCCACTACATTAGCCTTTCCTGGATGGTAATCAATAAGACAATCGTAATCTTTAATGAATTCCATCCACCTTCTTTGCCTTAAATTCAACTCTTTCTGTGTTGGTAAATATTTCAAGCTTTTGTGATCTGTGTAGATATAACATTTTTCTCCATAAAGATAATGTTGCCAAATTTTCAAGGCAAAGACTATTGCAGCCATTTTCAAATCATGAGTAGGATAATTCCTTTCATGATTCTTCAATTGCCTGGAAGCATAAGCAATCACTTTTCCTTCTTGCATCAAAACACACCCAAGACCACTATGTGAAGCATCACTATAGATTATAAAATCTTTTCTAGGTTCTGGTTGAGTAAGGATGGGTGCTTTTGTTAACATCGCCTTTAATTTCTCAAAACTTTCTTGACACTTGTGATTCCACTCAAATTTTGCATTCTTTTGAAGTAGTTTTGTCAGCGGGGCAGCAATGACTAAAAATCCCTTCACAAATCTTCTATAATACCCTGCTAAGCCAAGGAAACTTCTGACTTTCGTAGGGTTCTTTGGTGGTTTCCATTCAACAACTGCTTCTATCTTTTTAGGATCCACTTTAATTCCTTCGGCGGAAACAACATAGCCTAAGAAAGAAACTTCTTCAAGCCAAAACTCACATTTGCTAAGTTTGGCATACAATTTATTTTCCCTCAAAGTTTGGAAGACTATTCGCAAATGTTGATCATGCTCTTCCCGTGACTTAGAATACACCAAAATATCATCAATGAAAACCACTACAAACCTATCTAAATATAAGTAAAAGACACGGTTCATGAGGTCCATAAATGCTGCTGGTGCATTAGTTAGACCAAATGGCATCACCAAAAATTCATAGTGCCCATATCTGGTTCGGAAAGCCGTCTTTGCTATATCATCATCTTTCACTCTCATTTGATAGTAGCCCGATCTTAAATCAATCTTGGAGAAGTATTTGGCACCCTTGAGTTGATCAAATAAGTCTTCAATCCTTGGCAATGGATACTTGTTCTTGACTGTCAATTTATTCAACTCCCGGTAATCAATACATAATCGGAGCGACCCATCTTTCTTCTTAACAAACAACACTGGTGCACCCCAAGAGGATATACTCGGGCGTATGAATCCTTTCTCTAACAATTCTTGCAACTGAATCTTCAACTCTTTCAGTTCAGCAGGCGCCATTCTGTATGGTGCTTTGGATACTGGTGTGGTACCCGGCAATACATCAATTGCGAATTCTACCTCTCTTTTTGGTGGCAACCCCGGTAGTTCTTCTAGAATACATCGGGAAAATCACATACCGTAGGAATATTTTGCAATTCTAACTCACCTTCCTTCAATTCTAGAGTGAAGATTAGGTAGGCCTGACATCCCTTCCTAACCAGCCTTTTAGTCTTCATAAAAGAAATTACGTTACAGAGATAATCTGATCTTTCCCCTACGATAACTATTTCTTCTCCATCAGAAACTTCAAGTGACATTCTTTTATTTTTGCAATCCACTATAGCCCGATGTTCCGATAACCAATCCATTCCCAAGATAACATCATAATCTCGGAAAGGTAACTCAATTAAATTTGCATGGAAAAGTTGATGTTGAATCATAATAGGGCAATTCATGTACACTTTGTTTACTATCACACTATGTCCTAAAGGATTAGTCACTTCAATATTTTCTCCTAATTCTTCTACATGCAACCCTTTCTCTTGTGCTAATGCAGTACCTATATATGAATGAGATGAACCAGGATCTATCAAAGCATAAACATCATGATTAAAGAATGAAAATTTACCGACAATAACTTCGGTAGATTCTCTAGTCTCAGGCCCTTGGATTGCATAACTTTGCGCCATTCCTCCCGGTCTACCACTCTGCGGTGCTTGTTGAGCCACATCATGCCCACTTGAACCACTAGCATTTCCTCTTCCCCTTCCTCTTCTACCTTGCATTATAGGAGTAGGAACTACTGCAGGTGCAGATGTACTTATCTGTTTTTGAGGACAATTTGCAATCAAATGTTCCCTCAAGCCACATTTAAAGCAAACTCTACCTTTTCCCCAACATTCCCCTGTATGCATCCTTCCACAATTAGAACATTGTGGAATATTTCCTCTGCCTCTACCTGAAGGTACACTAGCCGCTGACCCCGTACTTATGGTTTGTCTCGGTGAAAACCCTCTGAAATGAGATTGTGTTTGTTCTGATGTTCCCTTCTGTCTCTTACTTGGAGATTCTGAACTAGCTGGACCTTGTGATCCCTTTTGAAATCCTGAACTTTTAGCCATTCTTTGTTGTCTATCTGAATTAATCTTCTCGATGCCCGTAGCAGCATCAACCAAGTCATTGAACACTCTGATCTTTTGTGCAAGTAAATGCACTCTAATTTCATCATTCAGCCCATCCTCGAATCTCTTACATCGCCTCACTTCACTGTCAACGATATCACGAGCATACCTCTCGAGTTTGAGGAATTGAACTTCATATTCTGATACAGTCATTCGTCCCTGTCTTAAAGACAAGAATAATTTCCTCTGCTCATCTTTGAATCGTTCACTAACGTACTTTTTGTCAAATTGTTCCAAGAAAAGTCCCCAAGTGATTTCTCCGGGTCGTCTATTATCCCACCACCTCCTAGCTTGTTCTTTTAGTAGACCTTGCACACAGTCTAATCTTTCTTCATCTGTAAAATGAAGCCTGGTCATACACCATTTAGTATGATCAAGCCAATCTTCTGCAATTGCAGGATTCACTGTATCCCCTTTGAAATCATCAGCTGGAAGCTTCTTGATTCTTTCAAGAGGAGTTCTCTCCTCTCTTCTTTCAATGTGAGGTACGATAGGAACTTGAGGGATTTGTATATTTCGTAGTACTTGTGTGATTACTTCAGTAGTCATATGCTGAAGTAAAGCAGCTTGTGCTGGAGTAGGTTGTTCAGGAAAGCCATGAACTGGTGGAGGTTCATGTCTTTGTTCATCCCCTTGTCTAATACGGACCGTACTCTCAGCATCCTCTTCCTCAATCTGGTTGTGACTACTACTAACCATAATTTATTCCTGAAAATTGGACCAAAGTGGATCAAACAACTAACATAACATATTTTATCTTAAATGGCATGTACATACTAGTCCTAGAATCGCCTAAACCTCAGCTCTGATACCAACAAATGTAACGACCCCCTATAGGGAGCGTCACTGTAACTATAAATATCCAATAAACAACTCTACTCCACTATATAGAGTTCAATACTTATAGATTTAATATGTACAAATACCAATATAAAGTTTTAAACTCTAAATTATTCTCCAAATGCTAATTATTCTCCAAATATTTCTCAATGTCACTTTACATTTCTCACTCTGTAGTACATGCCATTATTCTACAAACCATAATATTACATTAAAATATAAAATCCACCTCGAATCTTTCCTTAATTGCTCTTTAAGCTAATCCACCTGTATCACTTTGGTCCAAGCTATCTACAAGTTCTCCACCTACGCGTAGAAAATCAACTACACGCTAAGCAATTTGCTTAGTGGTGTCCATAAAAAAAATAACAACTTTGAATATTTTTAAAATAGAAACAAATTATATTTATAAGTCAAAAACAAATTAACCAACTTTATGGAACCAAGTCACAAAACTTATATAGTAATCCTTTCAAAGTACAATAAAATTTGTATCCAATTTTTCCAAACACTTTAACCATATATTGCCCAAAGTAAACAAGTCCTGAATAACGGTAAAATGGATACGGGAGCGGACAAGCCCGAAGCCAAAGCTTCAAAATCAATATATCGGTCAAGCCCGAAGCCGAAGCTTCAAAAATCAATATATCGGTCAAGCCCGAAGCCGAAGCTTCAAAAATCAATATATCGGTCAAGCACGAAGCCGAAGCTTCAAAAATCAATATATCGGTCAAGCCCGAAGCCGAACCTTCAAAATCAATACATATATATATATATATATATATATATATATATATATATATATATATATCATAATATCGGCCAAAGCCCGAAGCCAAAGCTTCAATTGTTTGTACAGTACTGTACCCCCTTTTATTGGCGCCAATCTACCCTGACCCGTATTCTACTCGTTTAATAAGGGCAATAAATCAAAGTAACATCTTAAACATTCCAGTATAAACCATCAATTATAATTCAACATAACTTCAGTAATTAAGAAATCCAAATCCCAAATTTTTAAGCATCAAACTTCAATTAAAACTCAATAAAATCAATATCATACTTTCTAGAATTTTTTCAGGTTTCGTAACCTGACTTCCCCTGCATTTTTCACTATCAAAACATCATCCAATCGAAGAACTTTCTTCTAAATATAATTAGACACATGTCTCAGCTTTCCAAATCTACCAGAATCACATAAATTTAAATTTTATAACCAAAGTTATGATCAAAATACTAAACAGTGTACCAAGCTGAGATTTTCCGAAAACAGATTTCATGACTCAACTTCAAACGAAAATTTCACATTGAAAACGAACGAAATTCAACAAGGTTTCTTCTGAACATGTGTTTCTTACTTTCTTTAGATATCAATAGAATCAAGAATCATTCAAATCGGATTTATATAACGAGAGAAAACATTAAAACAAAACAAGTATATAATCTGGAAAATTTCCCGAAAAATTGAGAAATCAAAATTCGGGACACAAACCTTTTTCTATGCTCTTTCTAGCTCTCTTATACCCCTTTTTGCCTTTGATTTACTTGCAATAGCTTCCTCTACAACAGCCATATATAATTCTATCAAGATATTGCATAAATAAACTTCCTAATACCATAAATATGATTAATCTACCATGAATTCTACTAATTAAGCTTTAATTTCACCAAAAATCACTCACCTCAAACTCGGGTTACTATTCATCCGAATCTTAATATCTGAAATCCTCCTCTTCTAGTCTTGATTGACTGAAATTGATGATGATAGAGGGCTTAAGGATCGATTTCTAACAAGAATTCGAAGTTGAATCGAAGAAATCGGAAGTTTTTGGATTAGGGAGAATTTTGTTAAGAGAGAGGTGTAAAGTGTAGAAGAAGAAGAGGAATGAAAGTGAAGAAGAGAAGATGCTGTATGTATTGATTTTCTTTTCTTTTCTTTTCTTTTTCAATTTTCAATAATGCCCCTGATCAAATAATTAACAACAATAATAATAAAAATAATTTCTATGATATTTTTAATACCATAGTAATTTATTATAAGCAAATTTTGAAAATTTCGGTTCGTTACAAGATACCTTTTTAACTATTATCTATTAACTTCACTAGCAGCTCTCATATGTAATTTCTGCCTAATTACTTGTTTCATAGGAGTCACTGGGTATGTCATTTGTGACAAATAGAGTGTCATGCAATCAGCTTTTTTTTAAGGATTTCTCAGTTTTTTGATTGATAAAAAACTAATTTTGATTTTTCGGTTGATATAAAACTAATTTTGTCTACTTTGAAAAGATTTTTATGTCACCATAAACTACTTGAAGTTTGAAATAAGTAGCTTATAAAATGGACTTCTACACAATGCTAACAACACATTAGTGTTGTTTCTATGGATTTTTATCTTTCTAATTTTTTGTATAGAATGTAACCGATGGTATATATTTATGAAACAAGCAGAGCTATGTACAATTCAACCTTACAGCTATACTTTAATAACTATATCCAGACGGAGAACATGATCTGGGAGCAAAAAAAGAGTTACCCCTCCTCCAATGCTAAAATTCAGTAACATCAAATATCCCACATTGCCTGATTGTATGAACAAACGTGGTGAGCACAGGTATATAGTATGAGAGAATAAGCCTTAAGAACATACTTACCTGGACGGGGTTTATGGGTTATCAAGAAGACCCATGGCCTAAGGTTGTGGCCTTCATTGCACTAGGAGGGGTGCATCCCTAAGGTCTCCTCTAGTAGGAGAGCCTATGTCATAATTTGTTGTTGCGGGGGCCGGCGTTCGTGTGGCCCCTATCAATTTCTAATTTTAATTTTACTCTTGCTAGAACTTAGGCTTGGTTTTAGCTTTGGTTTAGTGCTTGTTGATCTGTTAGTATCGTTGTTTGTTTGTCTATCAATATTCACATAATGGTTTCATTGTTTAGGTTAAGTTTTTTGCGGCTAATTGCAGCCCTGACAATGGCTTATATCTAGGTGAACATTGCAGAGATGTCTTTATGTTGTTTTACTTCAAATTCAAGTTGTGTGACTATATATGCTGATTAGTAGTTGTGAAAGAGAAGTTAATGTTTGGTATATGAATAACTTAAAGGATTATGTTCATAGGTATGATTTCGATAGACCTTTAGGAATTTAATTTTGAATTTTTGTCTGTTAATATAAGCTGAAGAACGTAAGATGGCCATGATATGAATTGTTATGCTTGGATGAATATCATTTCCCTGAAACATACAATCCCTCAATTTTATTAAATCATAGTTTTTCTTATGTGCTTCATGTTCTTATTCCACCTTTAATAACAGAATGTTGAACATAAGTTTGCTCATATATTTCTAGTTTCTTACAGCTGATGCTTATATTTGTTTTTGATAAACAGTTTTAAAGGTTCATAGTCCATACTGTTATGTCGTGATTGTAATATTAGCATTTTACTGAAGGTGATTGTTTGAGTTCAGGAGGAGACCTATTGGCAAAAGGCTATTCAAATAAGGTTTCTGGAATTTTGTTAATGACATATTACAGCTAAGGCAGGTGAGCCTTGTTTTGATGAAATCAAACAACCGAACTTGAACGCATAGACCAGTGAAATGAAGGGAGCAAAGATGCAAATTTTCCCACATCCCCAGGTTATCGAACGCGTGTTAGCTCAAATGTTCTTCAGCAAAGTGCTAGAGATCAAAGATATATTAAGCAAAGAACAATGCTTTATGAAGAATTATTTGCTGAAATATAGTAAAACATAACTGTAACCTCACTATGAGAGAAACTATATTTATATATATTACTGTAAACCAAACCCCGCTTGCAGGAGCCTTGTTACGCATTGGGGTTATGTTGTTGTTGTTGTTGTACTGTAAACCAAACAATATCAAGCCATTGTATATATCATGTATCTAAATCTGACCCTTTTTATCAATCTTTCCCTCTGACTTAAATTGTCTTGGTTTCATTTTGAAGCACATAAGCAAGTTAAAATAGTCAAGGAATAGCTTGTAAATCAATTCCCTTTGCTGAATAATATTCTCTGATTGAGATGCCACAGCTCCAAATTGGGTTTATTACTGCAAAGAGTAGTAAGCATAATATTATCCAATTGAGATGCCACAGCTCCAAATTGAAAACTGACATTTCTGTATTTCATTTCATAATTGCAAATAGAAATAATAGATGTATTTGAATTTAGATCATTTATTGAATAAAGAAAAGAATAGGTAGAAGGATGCAGCTTTAGTCAATAAAAGACAGCATTTGCTATTCCAGCCAAGAGAATGGTGCAATATCCCACACCCTGAGAGAAAGTGCCTTATCCATCAATTTGTGTATAAAAAAGGAAACCCAATTGTGCGGAAACTACGCAGCCATGAGGTAAGCACAAAGCGAACTATTCTTTCGCCTTTTACTAAAGAATACCGTTTGCTTGCCTCTTAAAGTGGCATACGCCTATTTTTGGAAGTTCCATTCCTCGTGAATGGAACTCTACCCATTCTAGTTTAAGTTCTTTTCAAACTGTCTGTATTTGTTCGAATTAATTACTTCTCGAGAATTGCAGCTCTTCTCTTGGCTTGTAGTTTTATAAGACTGACTTATGTTAGGTTATTAATACTCTGTTGTAAGTATTGGTTGATAGAAACATGTGCAAATGCAGTCAAGTACTCAATTGTAATAATCACTTATAGAGGCACAAGTTCAATTAACTCTGTTGAAATTAACATATTTAGTGAAGATTGAAGAGGTTCTTTCAAATTTTGCATAGCCTAAAAAAGCTATCACATGTATAGATCTTTTGGCATTCTGTTATGCATGTGTCTATTCTGGTGTTGCTGTTGAAAATGTTTGTCTTGTGGTTTTCTGTATTATCTGGCCTTGAGAGCGACTAGTACGATTTCTCCTAATTTTCTCTTTGAATGCATTTGATCATTTTAGGATTGACAAGCCAAATGGGTCATGTCTAAAGATATTCTATTATTAGTTGTTAATGTGAGAAAAGTAAAAATAAACACTAATTAAGAACATATCAATTGGTAAATCTCTTAATACATAGTTTATGGGTTCAATTTCTTTTGTTTAGCAGTTTTAAACTATCATCCAAATTATCCGGCGCATATCAAGTAGATGACGAAATGAGTTTGTTGAGCAGTTTTACGTAGTGCATATCAAGCATATTACGAAACGAGTTTATTGAGGAAGTTAATCAGTTTTAGATAGCCTATCAAAGCCAAGTCATGTAGATCTTTTGGTACTCTTTTCATGCATGTGTTTATTCTGGTGTTTGCTGTGGAGATTCTTAGTCAACTACAATGTCCAATGTTGAACATCAAGGGTACCCCTGATCTTGTAACCATACTCAATGTTCAATCTCTATATAACACCATGTCATTGATACAGACTCATTAAATAGCCATTGGATTAACTAGTACATTATGATCTTTAGATATTACGACAGATTTCCAAGTCTTACTGTCATGTTCCAATTCATAACCCACATTTGTCCACCCACTGAATGGGATCATGAAATAGATATCAAGATTCCATGTCACAGAGCCAAATCTATTAGTATATAGAGCTATAATATTATTAGTTTGAGATATTAATTCTCTGTTTCGTTTATATTTTTTCTTTGATATGTAAGAAATGACTTAATGCTCAATCAAACTCCCAAGTCTTTTGCTTATTTTTCAGGGTTAAAACAAAGAGCCATTACAAAGCTGCTCTTTATGGGCAAATTTGATTGCAATTAATATAAACTATAGAGAGTTGGTTCATTTTGCAGTGCTCCATTTTCTAAAAGAGTGTATAAATGGCTGAGTTCATTAATTAATAATCACTCTCTCCTCAAAATTTGGTATCATCTTCACAGATCAATATGGAAAATGCTCACTTGTTATAATCTTGGGTATATCAGAGAAAAATAACTATCTCCTAACAGTTTTCTCAACTCTCTAAATCAGATATTTTGACCTATTGGGATGAGATATTTATAAGTAAGTTCATCTTTGATTTGCTACTGAGTGTTTATTTGTTGTCAGAACTGAGGAGAAGAAAATTGAACCGAGAGTTTCAGTGCTTAGACCCGAGTTCATATGCTCGCCTTTCTTTTGTTTAGTACACTGCTTATTTAAAGAGATGCAAAGGGAGGGAGCGCCTAACATAAATAAGTAAATTAGACAACATGCAACTCATACCTTTTTCGGCCCTTTGGCTAAGTTCAAATGTGGTATTTGTTTTTATCAGTTTAATATTTGGTATGTGAGCCATAGGTCCACACGATATTAAATTAATTTTTTAAGGAGAAGGAGCTATTTCAGTAGCTTGCTAACAAATTATATTTTCCAATTCCCCCTTTTGAGTTTACTATTTTTTTATATCTACCCTATGAATAGGATATGTGAAAATTCATATTAAATATTTGATGTCAGAAATATTGTTCTGAAACCCTTGAATTGTTTTTGGAAGGGCATTTTGAAGCACAAGTCCACAACAGCCAAAGATTGGTGTATAATAATGTCCCATTGCCAAGGATTAGCTTGCAATTCAGCTCCTTTTGCTAAGTAAAAATAATCTCCAATTGAGTTGCTAACAACTGAAAATTGGGTTTAATATCGTCAAACATACTAAATAGAAGCTTTTACTGCTGAAACGATCATACAACATCTTTACAACAGAATTTTTTTTATGAAAAGCTGGGGCCGGTAATCCGGGCCCTGGTATTTCTGAAAACAATCAAATATTTGATTCATGTGTTCAATCTTATTGTAATGGAAGTAGTATTAAGGATATAAGATGAGTTCCATCTGTTATAGTCCTACATCAGTAAATTCCTCTTAATTGTAGATATGGTCATAGAGTCATTTTGTTAATTTCATTGCTGAAACTATACAATGAGTCATGTTTACATTTTGCCCATTATTTGGGTAGTGTTGAAAACACCACGAACAAACTTTTCCTATTATTATTATCTCGTTGTATTTTGATCGAAACCTCTACAGTAATCCAGCTTGCTAATTTGGTGTTGTTTTGGATAGTTTTATGCTAATACATCTAGTACTATTGTCTTTTTAAATTAAACTTTTTTGTATTGAATTCAACACGTGCCATCATATTATACTTTCCATTGTTAGAAATTGAGAAGATGTTCAATACAGTTACCATGATCAAGACCCAACTCTAAATAGTAAAAAAAATGCTGTTAGGGGACTAAATAGTAAAAAAGAATGCACAAAGCGAACTATTCTTTCACCCTTTTGTAAATAATACCGTGTGCTTGCTGCTTCAAGTTGGACCATTTTAGTTTCACTCTTTTGTATGTGTCTCGTGCTCTAGTTGCATTGTTTTGTGCTGTTGAATTGGTTCAATGATATTAAGACACAATGTTTGCTTTACTTTGTAAAATTACTGTGCTAGTCTAATATGTATATTAAGACACCTAAAATGTTAACTAGCAGCGATATGTGACCTATTCTTCAGTCAAAAAAAATGTTAACTAGCAGCTGTCATATGTACTTATCTTCTCAATTACTTGTTGTTGAGGAGTCACTTGGTATGTTGTTATTCAAACTCATTTCACCAAGTGTTGACAAAGAATGTGTAATAAATTTTTGAGGGATTTCTTTGTTTTCCAGTTGATATAAAACTAACTTAGTCTGATTTGGAAACATAATCTTTATCTAATTATAGGTTTTAATCTACAGTCAAACTCTCTTAATTATTATGCACTTAATTGATCCACACCGTAAAGTTTATTGTCAAAGTTTGCAACAAGTAGCTTATTTATTGGACTTACACAATGTCAACAACAAATTTGTATTGCTTTTATGAATTTGTTCCGTTATATTTTTTTTTGTATATAATTTAATCTGTGCTACGTATTTGTAAGTTCTTACTAAGATTATTAATTTGTGCTACATCAAATTTGAAGTTATTTGAACAATATCTGTTGATTAATAGGTGAAAATAGAAGTTTTTATTCTGTAAATGAATAACTGAAAGAAGTTTCTGTTTATCATACTTGTTGGATTATTTTGAAATTGCCACGTAGGAAATAATGAGTAAAAAATGACTTAGTCTTTATTGTTATTTAATGCTTGATATTAGGAATAAGTTACGGGATTTTTAGGAGCTTTTCATAGCATGGATGTTATATTTTAGCTCTATAAAAGAGTCATATTGCTGAAAATTAAATATATGCTTTCACATACTTTCAATGCCTATTTTTATTTTATTTCTTTATGTTCATATTCCATGAATTACAACAATACTGATGCTTGTGGAACCAATTCATAGCATGTTTGTTGACTATATAACATAATCAAAATATCAATTTGATTTGGAACCTGAAGGTCTCTTGTATCTTTTTTTTGTTAGATTAGTTCAATGACTATGGCTTGTGTTGGTCCGACGATATACATAATCAAAAAAGAATGTTGTAAAGAGACTATATACATAATATCATAGAACTTCTCATTCCCACATCGGAGTAGAAAAAATAATAGTACTAGAACACATTATAAAGGAGAGTCTGAGCAGCTTAATGATAACACAAATAATTTCGATCTCAGTACACAGAAAGCAGAATTTAGAAGAGAGAAGAAGAAGAAATCTCAGGCAGAGGAGACAGATTCGATTTCATCAACAGCATAACAAAAACATAGCGAGCACGTGGCTAGGTAACCGTTACAACAACTTTCTCTCTAAAAGCCAGCTCAGCAAGTCAACAAGGCTTGGCCAAGTATTAAACGCAGTGTATTACAACATTATAATTAATAACTGAAATAACTGAATTTAAACTAACAATAATGAAAATAGATTGCCATTGAGAATTCCGCATAACAATCCGTCCCCCTTAAGACCTTGTCCCAAGGTCAAATGCAGGATATTTCTTCTGTATATCAAACGAGAACTCCCACGTAGCATCTTCAGGCTCTTCCCCTTCCCACTGTATCAACAGCTTAGTTGCAGCCTTGTTGCCCCTTTTCACTATCTTTCTGTCATTGACTGCTTTTGGACTTCGAACTTTCATTGTTCTCAAGGGAAGATCAGTGCAAATGCCTTTTGAGTTTGGAACCTTTCTTTGAAGCTGCAAAATATGAAAGACTAGATGTATCTCAGAACAGCTGGGCAACTTAAGCTTGTAAGCCACTTCTCCAAGGATGGCTAAGCCCAATGAAATGAGCATATTTGCTTAGCCTGTCCACTACCACCATTATCACTTCCTTCCCTTGTGATTTAGGTAAACCCTCAATGAAGTCCATGCTTAAATCTGACCAAATTCTTTCAGGTATAGGGAGGGGTTGTAATAAACCAGCAGGTTTGTTTGTCTCATATTTACAAACTTGGCAAATAGTACATTCTCTAACAAAGGCTCTCACCTCCCTTTCCATGCCCTTCCAATAAAAAACTAGTTGCAACCTCTTATAAGTTACCTGACTCCCTGAATGCCCTCCCATATCAGAATTGTGGAATAAGCCAATCAATTTCTGCCTCAACCTGACATCCTTGCCAACAACTAATCTTCCTTTCTTTTTTAGCAAGGATGCTTCCCAATAGAAATCCCCTTTTACTTCTTTTTCCTGCTGCAGGTCATGTATAATCTGCTGTAACTGTAAATCAGTGAGCTAACTCCTTTCTACTTCAGGCATTAAACTCCCTGTAGGGGTGGACATTGTGAAAGCCATTAATTCAGCAGTAGGGAGCCTGGATAAAGCATCTGCAGCTGCATTATCCTTGCCTTGCTTATAAGTGATCTCAAAATCATAGTTGAACAACTTAGCCATGTATTTTTGCTGAGTAGAAGTAGTGATTCTCTACTCCAGCAAACACTTGAGACTCCTATGATCTTTTTTTATCACAAATTTCTTGTGACTGAGGTAATGACTCCACTTCTTAATGGCATGAACAATTGCCAATAATTCCTTCTCATACACTGATAAGG
This sequence comes from Euphorbia pulcherrima, assembly GCA_947683365.1. Classification (NCBI taxonomy): domain Eukaryota; kingdom Viridiplantae; phylum Streptophyta; class Magnoliopsida; order Malpighiales; family Euphorbiaceae; genus Euphorbia; species Euphorbia pulcherrima. The sequence continues at coordinate 17,483,787 of CANTUS010000016.1, forward strand.
CCTGATGTTTAAGACCCAATGCCTAACTTATATAGGATATTGGATGTCCCTCCTGCATCAAAACAACTCCTAACCCCTAGTCACATGCATCAGTTTCCACAACAAAGGTCTTATCAGGTTTGGGTGAGGCCAGAACACGAGCTGTAACGAGAGCTTGCTTCAACCCTTCAAAAGACCTTTTTGCTTCTTCTGTCCACTGAAAACTATCTCTTTTTAACATATCTATAAGCAGTTTGTTTTTGACACCATAACCCTGTATAAACCTTCTGTAATACCCAGCCAGTCCTACGAAACCCCTTAATTGTTTCACAGTGCTTGGTAAAGGCCAATTATCCACTTCCTTAATCTTGTTGGGATCTGTAGACACCCCTCCTGCCTGAATAACAGGGCCTAAATACTCCACCTTATCCACTCCTAATGTGCATTTGCTCTTTTTGACAAGAAACTGATTGTCCTGCAATTTCTGGAAAACCAGTTTGAGATGGCCAATGTGTTCCTCCCTGCTTCTGCTATACACCAGTATATCATCAAAAAATACTAGAACAAATTTCCTCAAGTATGGCTTAAAAACTTCATTCATCAAGCTTTGAAAGGTGGATGGTGCATTGGTCAACCCAAATGGCATGACCACAAATTCATAATGACCTTCATGTGTTCTGAAAGCTGTCTTACGAATATCAGGAGGAAACATTCTAATCTGCCAATAACTTGTAGTTAGGTCCAACTTTGAAAAAATCACAGCACCATGTAATTCATCAAACAGTTCTTCAATGATAGGAATTGGATACCTATCCTTGATGGTCTTACTATTTAATTCCCTATAATCCACACACCTCCTCCAAGTGTTATCTTTCTTCTAAACTAAGACCACTGGTGAAGAATAGGGACTCACACTGTGTTGTATTGTTCCATTATCCAACATTTCCTGGACCATCTTCTCTATGGCATCTTTCTGCAGAATTGAATGTTTATAGGGTCTAATGTTCACCGGAGTAGCCCCTTCAACCAAGGGTATCCTGTGATCTTGGTTTTCTACTAGGTGGTAAACTAGTAATCTTTTCAAACACTTGTTTGTACTCTTCTATAACATTGTCAATAACAATAGGTACATAACCATTCAAACCATCTGCATTACTAGCAGTAATTTGGGCTAAATAAGCAATGTGCCCTTGTTGTAGCATCCTGCCTAAGCTATGATTGGAAACCACCTTGACTGCCATGTCATTACTACCCTGCAACTCACAAGCCTTCCCTCCTAGTGTAAACTGCATTGTTAATGTTTGGAGATCCCACTTAATGCTTCCAAGGGCACTTACCATTGTACCCCCAGCACTATCTCACAACCCCCCAAGGTCATAATTAAAAAATCAGCTTCAAAGGAATGACCCTGAACTTCCCAACAAAATTCTTTGCACATTTGAGAACAAATAAACTTACTACCATTAGCTACAGTAATAAGAAGGGGAGTTAAAAGAGGAACAAGCTTACAGCCAAGGTTCTTTGCAAGGGCTAGATCTAGCACATTATAGGTGCTTCCTGAATCAACCAACATATGCAACTTCCTCTTTTTGTAGTAGCCAACCAATCTCATGGTAGAAATTTGGGTATTTTCCGTTACATTGATAGCATAGAGGGAAATCAGAGGAACATCTTCTTTAATGGGTAGATGGCGTCATCACATTCTTGTGTCATTATGGAGTGTAAAAACTTCTTGGGGCACTGGTGTCCAGGCAAGTACCGCTCATCACAGAAAAAACAGAGATTCTTAGATCTCTTCTCTGCGATTTCAGCAGCTGACAACCTCCTGATCTTCCCTGTTTGGGCTGGCTTCCCCGCAATTGCAGGCTTAGCGGTCATGGAAGCAGGCAACATCTTAGAAGCTGGTGGCGTGGGAAGCAAGGGGGTAGTGATTGAGATCTACTAGCCGTTGATCTGGGTTGAGAACACTGGAGTAGGGGTTTACTGGTTCCCCCTTTGCTCAACAAGCTCAAGTTGCCAAAATGCTGATTAATAAAGCTTAGGTAAGCATCCTGCATTCTGGCTAGAGCATAAGCCTGTTGCAGCATTTTGGGACCCTGTATCAACACTGGGTAACTCAATTCATCCTTGAGACCACTGATAAAACAGTCCAGCATATTGGATTCAGATAAGGTGGTTTTGTGTTCTTAGATAAGATTGTCCCATTTATATTTAATAATTTGTGTTCTTGAGTTGTGAACCAAATTGATTAGATTGAGTACTTCACTTTTAGTCTCTTACACAGACGAAGCACAAAATTGTAAGGTCATTTTATTTAATGCTTAATATTGCTGGAAATGAGTCACCTTATACTAAGATTTCGGTTGATTTAGTAGAGTTAAAAGGTAATCTTACTAGTGATGGAGACAAGAAACAGGTGCAGTATGATAATCTGCAATGAACAGTGTGAATATTGGTGTGTAAAAAATGGAGAGGATTTAGAATTGGATTCGAAAAACCCTCTTAAGATAGATAGTCCATAGTTACATGAACTTATATTTTTAACAAGCCAATATTGCCTTTTTCCTAACCTTCATCCAATGACATTTTCATATTTCATTTCAAAATTTTTAATTAAAATAATTAATGTATTTGATTGTAGATCATTTTGTTGAATAAAGAAAAGAACAGGGAGAATAATGTAGCTTTAGTCGATAAAAGACATCATTTGCTATTCCAGCCAAGAGAATGGTGCAATATCCCACACCGCTGAAAGAAAGGACCTTAGACATCAAGTGGTCAATAAATAGGAAAGCCCAAGGTAACTTGATGTCACGCAGCCATGAGATAAGCACAGTGTGAATCATTGATTTGCTTTTACTAAAGAATAATGTGTGCTTGCCTCTTAAAGTGGCATATGCCTATTATTGGAAGTTACACCAAATGCTAGTGGAACTCTATCTATCTTAGTTTATGTAATGTGTTATTTTAACCTCCTACGATGACTAGTTAACTTACTCTTGTTCAAATATAATTTCTCTTGATTTTTGCAGCCTTGATTATTTTGTGGCTAATTGGTAGAAAGATTGAAATACAGCTAGCAGAATTTGTGAAGCAAACTGATTGGTAAAAAGATTGAATTGCAGTTAGCTGAATTTGTAAGGCTCTGAACAGTTCTGTTAGAAGTAAGCATTGGTCAACAGAAACAGTTGGAATTGCAGTGTAAGTACTGAATTGTAATAGTCACTTTCGTATTATTGTTCAATTAGCTGTTCGTTTTCTGGATTCATACATATATAGCACAACACTAGATTACTACTCATCTGAATTGTTGAAGGTTTATCTCTCAAAAGCTGCTCTGTTTCTTTTTTTTTTTTTTTTACCTCAAACTTAATCTGTTTCTGCTTTTCTCTTGAATTAAGTTTCTGTTAGAAATCAGAATTTGTTAAGCTCTTAATAGTTCTATTAGTAGTAAGCATTGGTCAGTGTAAGACCTGAATTTTAATAGTCACTTTTGGATACATATGTTCAATTAGCTGTTTGTTTTATGGATTACATACATATATAAATATAACATAACACGTAGTATGCTACTCATCTGAATCATTTAAGGTTTATCTCCCAAACGCTGCTTTGTGTCGAATTTGTTTGTGATAGTAATAAAATGATCTTCCTGATTATCCTTATCATATCAAGGTGATAAGAAGTGAGTTTGTAGAGGAAGTTACTCAGTTTTAGATAGCCTATAAAAGCCAAGTCATGTACATCTTTTGGCATTCTTTTATGCATGTGTCTAGTCTGGTGTTTGAGGTTCTTAGTTGAAAGTGTTAAAAGAACATAAGACATTTTGAGTTTAAGGCATAACTATATCAAAGAACATACACTTAGTTGAAAGTGTATTATGTTATATTTTGTTAATATTAGTTCACATAATAGATTTTTCGATTGCCAACATGAAAACAGATTCAGAATTGATTTCATTACAAATTCGAAAATATATGTTAATCATAATCTAATATCAAAGTACAGGGCGAAATAAATCACACTCGGATCAAAATCAAACACAATGTTCAATGTTAAAAATCAAGGATACCCCTGATGTCTTATAACCATATTCAATGTTCAACCTTAATAACACCATGCCACTGGTGCGAACTCGTTTAATAGTCATTGGATTCACAGTACATCATAATCTTTAGATATTACGACAGATCTCCAAGTCTTACTGTCAATGTTCCAATTAATAACCCACGTTAGACAGGGATCATGAAATAGATATTCCAATTCATAACCCACATTAGAATGGGATCATGAAATTGATATTAAGATTCCATATCACAGAGCCAAGTCTATTAGTATATTAGTCTATATATGATTAGTTTGAGGTACTCGTTTCTGTTTCGTTTATATTTTTCCTCTCATATATTAGATAGTACTTTATGCTCAATCAAATGCTTATTTTTTCATGGTTGAAACAGAGAGCCATCACAAAGCTGTAAGTAGTAGCAATAAGGATATAAGATGAGTTCCATTCATTATATTACTACATCAGTAAATTCCTCGTAATTATTGATATGGTAAAAGAGTCATTTTGTTAATTAGATTGATATTTGATACTATTTTTTATACGAAGTAGCACTTTAATGAAATACATAACAACAACAAAATCATTTCACCAAATTTCCAAGCTTAACTAACTGTGGTACGAGATACCCTTTTAATTACTAGCTTTTGACTTCACTAGCAGCTGTCATATGTAGTTTCTGCTTAATTACTTGTTGCAGAGGTCACTTGCTATGTTATTATTCAAACACATTTCACCAACTGATGACAAATAGAGTGTAATCAGATTTTCTTGAAGGATTTCTTGGTTTTTTGATTGATATAAAACTAATTTAGTCTGCTTTGGAAACACAATCTTTATCTAATTATAGGTTTTAATCTACATTCAAACTCTCTTGATTATTATGCACTTAATTGATCCACACCGAAAAGTTTATTGTCACAGTAAACTACTTTTAAGTAAAAGCTGGGGCTGGTGATCTGATCCCGAATATTATTAAGAAGAAAAGAAAAGGTGTACAAAAATAATATATAAAAAAGGAAAAGAAACATAAGAAGCTTTCAAGAAGCAAAATCATAGAATAGGCTACACACATGGTAAAAGAACCATCAACTAAAGGAAACAACACATATTCCGTGTCTGTTGCCCCAAATATTAAAACGGCCGGGATCGGTGAGCCTCCTCCTGCAGGAAGTGCGACTGATCGGTGATGATGGGCCTCCGTCTTCATGTTGAGACACCTTTAGGTGTTAGGTTTTAGATACAAAATCGGAGAAAGATATTTGCCCGGAGTCAGAAAGAAAAGAGCTTGAGAAAGCTTTGGTTGATGACCCATGGAAATGGGTTTGTAAAATACCTACGAAAAGGAGGTTGATGACCACGCTAAGCATACCGGCCTTTCTTCAAGAGTCGACCGATCCGACCAACTAGAAATCGAAGACCGGCTTTGACAACCGATTATTTTCTATGAGCTGCCTCCCTTTCTTCCTCCAGCGCTTCTTCACCCGGCATCCTCGGTGGAGGAAAAGAGAAGAGGTGGGGAGAGCTTGAAAGAACAAGCTAGAAATGCAACCCAGCTTGAAAAACAAGCTTTAAAATCTAATCCACCTTGAATGAACAAGCTTGAAAACAAACCAATAGGATGGGTTTTCTCGGAAACAAACCCCTCACCTTTGTTTCTGCTTAGTTTTTAGTGAGAAGAGAGAGCTTCTCACTCCTCCAAGACAAAGGTTTTCTTTTTATATATTGGACTTCTACACAATGTCAACAACACATTTGTATTGCTTTTATGGATTTGTTTCTTTCTACTTATAATTTAATCTACGGTATGTATTTATGAGAACAAGCAAAGCTATGTACTATTCAATCTTACAGCTATACTTTAATAAAGAGGGGAACATGATCTGGGAGCCAACGATGAGCACCTGCCTTATAGTGCTCAAATTTTGAAAGAGTAACTATCCCACACTATTTTATGAAATGGCATTGTAAGCACATGTATAAAGGATGAGAGAACAAACTTTTCAAACATACTTACCTGAACATGGTTAATGGGTAATCAAGAAGGCCTAGGGTCGTGGCCTCCATTGCACTTGGGAGGGGTACATCCTTAAGGTCTCCTCAATTAGGAGAGCCTATGTCATAATTTGTTGCTTTGGGGGCCTGCCTACTTACGGTCCTTGTCCATTTTGAGTTCAAAGAGTAATCAGAATTTTTTGAAGGATTTCTTAGTTTTTTTTATTGATATAAAACTAATTAACTAATTTTGTCTGCTTTGAAAAGCCATAAACTACTTGAAGTTTGAAATAAGTAGCTTATAAAATGGACTTCTACACAATGCTGACAACACATTAGTGTTGTTTTTATGGATTTGTTTCTTTCTAATTTTTTTGTATAGGATGTAATCTGTGGTGTGAATTTATAAACAAGCAAAGCTATATACTATTCAATCTTGCTGCTATACTTAAATAAGTATCCCGAGAACGTGATCTGGGAGGAAAAAAAAGAGTTCCCCCTCTCCACATCGCCTAATTGTATGAATAGGCTTGGTGAGCACATCTATAAAGTATGAGAAAATATGCCTATGATATATACTTACTTGGGCGCTGTCAATGGGTGATCAAGAAGGCCCATGGCCTAGGGTTGTGGCCTCCATTGGACTTGGGAGGGGTGCATCCCTAAGGTCTCCTCAAGTAGGAGAGCCTACGTCATAATTTGTTGCTGAGGGGGCCTGCATTCGCACGCCCCGTCCAATGATAGTTTCATTATTTTGTACTTAATATTGTATTTATGTTGGTATGTTCTGTTGTAGTAATGTAGTTTTGGGGCTAAGGTATGTTTCTGACTTTTTGTTGATCTATTAGCATCCTTGTTTGTGTATTTATTATTATTTGTTGCTTTGGGGGCCTGCGTTCGCGCGGCCCCTGCCCATTGCAAGTTCATTATTAATTTCATTGTGCTGTCCTTCATCTAATGGGATTCTATAAGCAGGTTGTGAAAATGCAATTTGGATTAGGGTTCTACTACCCAAGAGGTTTGTTTGTTAACTTTGTGTAGTTATTTACAATACTATGATTATGAATTTGTACTAAGTGAAATTCTATTTTATCCATACATTGGGGTTTTGTTTGTGTGGTGGTGTTGATGCTATTTCTATTTAGGCTCATCTTTTGTGTCTAACTGAAGCTAGACGTTTGTTTGAACATCGCAGAGATGCCTTTAGGTTGATTTACATCAGATTTGAAGTTATTTGAACAATGTTTGCTGATTGATAGGAGAAAAAATAGAAGTTTTTGTTCTGTAAATGGATAACTGAAAGAAGTTTTTGTTTTTGTTGACTGTTTTAGCATAATCAAAATATTAATTTGGAACTTGAAAGCCTCTTGTACGTTATTTTTGTTAGATTAGTTCAATGACTACGGGCCTATGGCTTGTTTTACATCAATTGATCAAATATGAAGTTGTTTGATTCTGTTTGGTGATTATTAAGTGTCAAACAGAAGTTATTGTTTGGTATATGAATAACTTAAAAGTAATTTTGGTTTCATCATACTTGAGCTTTTGGAACCAATTCATATCATGGACAGCTGATGCTTGTCAGCTTATATTAACAGACATAAAATTAAAATTGGACACCTAAAAGTCTATCGAAATCATACCAACGCAACGAGCATAACCTTTGAGTTTCCTTTATTCAGTGATTCAGGCTTGTTGTACATGTGCTTTTGTGCTTCATGGTCCTATTATACCTGTAACAGGAATCTCACATCAATGGAGTATTAGTTATCTCATAGTCTTTGTTGAGGTGATTTTCGGTTTCTGTTTTCCCTCTAAACCAGTCAATCTTAGCATATATTTTGCTCCTTTCCAATGATTTCAACCTCAGAAATTAATTAGTTATTGCAGAGGGACATAGACGCGAAAATACCTTGTGATTTTTTTTTATCAAGTGATTTTCTCTTCATTTAACAGTATCCCTTCATTTTACTAGGTATTTTATTTTTATGTGCTTCATGTTCTTATTCCATCTGTAATAACATAATGTTGGATCCATGGAATTAATTATCCTCTAGACCCTGATGATATAATTTTTGTATTGTTTTGCCTTCCAACTAAGCAATCTTTTTCCATATCTCATGCTTTAGAATTATGTTATTTGGCCAAATCAGGAACATGTGTTCTCAGTTTAGCTATTGCAGAGGAACACAAGTAGATGCGTCTCATCTATTGCTACTTTCTTAGGCTGATGCTTATTTTCGGTTTTAATAAAGAGTACTAACTACTTAAGTTCATAGTCAACATTGTTCAATTGTGATTGAAATACTGAGTGTCCATATATTCCTTATTCAACCAAATGCTACTCGCATAAGGTTAATGGAATTTTGTTAATGACATATTACAGCTAAATCGAACAAGCAATCCTGAACTCATAGGCAAGTGAAGTAAAAGGAGCAAAGATGCGAATTTTACATGCATCCCCTGGTTACCGAAGGAGTGGTAGAGAGCAAAGATACATTAAGAAAAGAACAATGCTATCGGAAGTATTAATGCTGAAACAAATTGAAATCTGGTAAAACATGATTGTAACACTATTGTAGTTTTCAGAAACTTTAAGGGAATGAAGAGGAAATGTGAAAATATTTTATGGTCAATGTTATATATATTGGGGAAGCATAAGAATAATGTTCCGGACACTAAAGTTGTATTGGAAAGGTTTATGTGGAAGCACATAAACAAGTTTTCATAGCCAAGGATTAACTTGTAAATCAGTTCCGAATAATAGTCTGCAACTGGTTAAGTTGCAACAACTCGAATTGGGTTTGGTACTGTAATGAGCATCCAGTATAAAAACTAGAAGCTTTACTGTTAGTAACACCAACATTTTGTAATTCATTTTAAAATTTGTGAATTAAAATTATAGATATATTGGTTTGTACATAAATTTATTGAATAAAGAAAAGAAAAGAGAGAAGAAGGTATTAGTCAATAAAATACTGCACATGCTACTAGATTTCATTATATATTTTCAGCCGAATAATGGTGCAACATCCCACATCGCTTGAGAGAAAGCATCTTAGAAATCAAATGGGTATAAAAACGGAAGCCCAACAGTGCAATAACCACGCAGCCATGAGGTAAGGACAAAGCGAACTATTCTTTCGCCTTTTACTAAAGAATACCGTGTGCTTGCCTCCTTGAAATGGCATACGCCTATTTTTGGAAGTTCCTCTCTCTTTTTGAGAGGGACTCTACCTATGCTAGTATGGAACTTTTTTCTAAATCTTTCTTATTATACAATTATTTTAAATTTCTTTTTAAATCTCAGTAATTACTTTCAACTCCAGACTTTTACTCAATTACTGTGTGGTAAAGCTGTTACTAGTTAAGCATTGGTTAATTAGCAATAAGCTTAGAACATTGCTGGTTCAATACCAACTGGAACTATGTACTAAGTTACGTTTTGACACACTATACACATGTTCAATTGAGTGTTTCTTTTGGATTAGAGGATCCACTATATATCACAACACTACTTATCTGAATTGTGGGAATGAACATATTTAGTGAAACTCAGGTTATCTTTTAATTCTAGAAAGTGTTGTCAAAAGCCTATTTCTTAAAACTTTTGTGACCTTGATTGAATTGATTGTAAATTTATAATTATGTATAGAGTCCAAGAAGTTTTAGTCCAAGTTGTTAAGGCCATTACTTTTTGTGGCTTGTTTTCTTTTGAAAACCTCATAAATGGTACTCTGTTGAGTCTTAAGGCCCTTAACCATAATTTTCTCTTTGTATCTCTCTCAGCTCTCAGAAGCTACTCGGGTTTACATAACTTATAAAAGCTAAGTCTTGTAAACCTTTTGTGTGTTCTTTTGGATGTGTATTACAGTGTTTGTTATTGAGATTGTTAGTTGAGAATATTTATCTGGTATTTTTCTATACAGAGGGTTGTATTATATTTTTCATTTAGGCCTTCGACAGCCACTAACTAATAAGATTTCTACCAGACTTCTCTTCAAATTTAGTCTATCATTTCTCGATGGACGAATCTAGTAATTTCTTGTGTTTATCTTTGAATGAATAGCATTGTTCTTGTTCATATAATGATTTCTGTTTAAAATGTTAAAAGAAGTAAATGGATTTGAAGTCTAAGGCATAACATGAATAAACAAACCACCTTAACACTAGAAAGGCATACTCATTTACAAACCACCACATGCAGAAATTTAACTCTTCAATGAAATACATAAAAAACCAAATTCATTTCACCAAATTTCCAAGCCTCACTAATCTAATATATTATTACACACGAACATTGCTTTTCGCAGCCTAACTCACAGTCCCAAAATGGCTGATATTGATTTGTTGATAATCTGGACTAGTTCTTCCATGTGACCAAAACAAAAGTGAAGTTACTTCCAGATTTCGAGGACCGACCAATTCAAAATTGTTGAGAGAATAGAATTGAGAGAAGACGATGAGTTTTTTTTTATCAGGATGAGGTTGAATGAGTGTGGGGCTGTGATTTTGAAAAATCACGTAATTTGTACAAATATGTATTCTGTTTATGAGCTTCTTACAATTAGAAATTCTATTAGGCTACTGGCCTAAACAATTTTGCCATATTACTGCATATTTAAAAAAAGTCCACTTGAATATGACTAACTAAATTTTTCTCGCCACATAAAGAGTCTGATTAATTACTTCATAACATTTCAATAATATGATTAACGAATACATAATTAAATGAACCACAAACTAGAATTGCAGGATTTTACCCCAAAGGGAGCCTTCCAGAAATTCTCCGACGACTAGAGAGAAGATAGTTGAAGGAGGGGGTTCGTAAATAGTTCAACCTTGTTGTAGTGTTGATAGGGGCTCAATTAATTGGACAAATTTAAAGCTCCATTTGGAAAACTCTTCATGGATCAAGAATCAATGACCTGTGCAGTAATCACTTCACTGATAAACCATGGATTGAAAATCGGAAATGACATGCAGCTCTGTTTTTATGGTGATTATTATATATCTGAAGTTGAACACGATCAGCTTGACCTTAAGATTAATATTTTTTCTTGCTTTCTCTTCACGTCGACAAAAGAATGGATTTCACCTGTAAATCAGAACTGCATTCAACTGTATTTTATTGTTTTTTCCTTGTTGCTGTCCTGGTCGATGGCGGTATACTTGGAAAGAGGCGAGTCCAATCAATTTCAGGACACTGTTCAATTCGGAGAGGCGGTATATTCTTTCCCAGCTTTCTATTCGGCTTTGTCCTCCCTGAGCTCCAATCATTCGTAGTTTCCAGTTGTACGGTCCTCTTTCAGGGTTTGAATTAAGTTGTTTTTATTTCATACCGACTACTCATAAAAAAAATGGACAAACTAGTCAAAGATCAAAGAAAACCATCTGGAATAACCATCCAAAGGCAAGTAAAGGATAGCCAATGACATTCAGATTTGGAGATAAAAGCTAAAAACCTAAAAGATTTGGGGAAATTGCCTAGTCAACATGGTTGTCAAACACGGCCCTGCCCCTCGAACCGGTGAAAGTAGAGGGTCAAGGAATGGGTCGATCGGGGTTAAATCGGGGTTGAACCGTTCATAATAAATATATATAAAATTCATACTTTTTAATATTTTAAAGATTAATATATGATATATTAAACAATAAACTATTCCATAATATAAAAATTTAAGATAAAAAATAAGTATAAAAATACTTAAATTATATTCTAATATTTACATAAATTAATTTTCATTATTCATTAAATTGCAAACTAACCTTTTATATTGAAAATAAATTAAAGTTAACCAATACATTATTGTTTTATATTGAAAACAATTCAAGTTATAATAAAAAAAAATATAAAAATTACAAATTTCACGTAAGTCCAACTATAATATTTCAAAAAAATAACACAAACTTTTGAAATTGAAATTGAAAAATGAAATTTAAAAGCACGACGCTCATTTAAAATTAAATTTACTAAACTTTTAAATGGTATAGACTTTAATAGTTATGATTTAATAGGTTTTTATATAAACATTAAAACCAAAAAAATTCAAATTAGTGACCCATGAACCCGGTCCGGGTCACCAGGTCAATGGTTCAACCGGACTGATCGCCGAGTTTTTAGAGGGTCATAGCAAAGTGGGTTTTTAGTGTCACCCGGCCCGTTTTTAGGTTTTTCCGGTTCGACCGGCCGGGTCGATCCGGGTCTTACAACACTGCAAATTAGTATTGGATCAAAAGTGTTGCCACTAAATTTTACTCTTCCAATCAATGAGAATCAGAATATCAACTTAAGGGCATACTCAGACAACAAGGAAAGAGTGACAGCCTACCGCCAAGGATTATAGAGGAGCCTTGGATAATGACTAATTACATTTGAGCTTCTGCAGTATTCGGTTGTATTTACAATAATAAGTTGGAGCAGTATTCGATTCGGCTCCATTATTGGAACATTGTCGCAACAAAAACGTGCAGGAAAGTCAACAAAAACCCAATAGAAAAACAATCAATCAAAATTAAATCCCCAAACCAAAGCACAAAAGAATTTGCAAATCAATTAGAAGTCACAGTCTCACATATTACTGATCAAATCAATAATAAGTGGGATTTAGCACCTGATGGATCTCAAACTAATGTACATAACCGAACAAGCTATTGCGATTTCTGACATTGCCCTAATGAGGTCAGCCTGGCTTGCCAAAGATTTCTCCTTCACTTGTCTGCAAATTTTCCGGCGTTCTCCCTCGTCCTTTTCCAGCAGCTGCCTCAATAAAATTACAAAAGACTCTCTCTCTTCCTTTACAATCTTGAGAGGGTTACCAGCATCTAATTCTTCAGTTACTCCGTATTTCATGTACAATTCTTCATAGTGTCCACGCTGGCGCTCTAGCTCTTTCTGTAAGAGATCACATTTTTCTCTCATCTTCATCTCTTCATCATGATTATGTGCAATGGTCCACATCATAGCAGCAAAATTGCTTATTGCGCTTCTTGAAATCTCATCCGGAAGATTTTCCAAATCATAAATCCAAGCGATAAGAAAATCATGAATTGGTGGATTAGGAGGAGAAACCTTTTCTTTCAAAATGCCATTAATGGGGTTGAGATTTTGCTTTAACCAATTGTTAAGGACCCTTATATAATCCTTCTGATATTCTATAAATCTACTAAATTGTGTATGCCAGATATGCACAACTCCCAATAGTGTTGGATTGAAGAGGAAAATAATCCAGCAAAAAATGCTCAAACCATAAAAATGAGCAATTCACATTAATTTATTACAATACACTCATAAACTCTTATTAATTTTTCACTCTCTTACTCTCTTTAAAATAGCAAATTACATTGCCTTATATAGGCATTTGATGAATTCTGCAATGATCCTATCATTTTCTCAATAATTCAATCTATTACAAAATTCAAATTTAGGTTTAACAACTTACTTTAATTTTCTACAAAATCCAACTAACAAATCCTACAAATACCAATTTTTTTCAAAGTCCAATTTAGGTGGCTTGCTATTTTTGACCCTTTTTTTCATTATTTTTTTATCACATTAAGTTTAATAATTTGAACAAATAGTATGATCGCAATGACATTCACTAGCTCCTCTCACAACTTGAGAATTATGTAATGATTTAAGGGCACATACGATCTTTGACTGAAGATAATGCATGCTTCCCCACATCTTTGCCATCCTGCAATTCACAACAATGATTTTTCACTTCTAACAAACTTGATTTCTACTATTAGCCAAAGATTCATCTTTCTTTTCATATATTATCTTTATCATTAATATAAAGAAACAACACAATACCAAAGTATATGTGATGTGTATTAGCAAAACCAATACTGCCCTGACATCAAAAAACTTTAAAAAGGGTAACGTCTTAGAATATCCAAGCTAACTGATTAGCAGACATGCCAAGCATTCTGACAGACTCACCAAATGTCAGTTTACGATAGGACAAAGGAAAAGGGTAGTAATCCTGTTAAGTATGGGAGGAAGAAAGAATGAGAATAGTTCTATTTCAGTTATTTGGGTAATTATAATTGGTAATTGTTAGTTGCTTTTTTAGAGCCGACCCCACCTAGCGAGCGATTAGGGCTTGGCTGATGGATATAGTTGTTGTTTTGGATTGTATTTACAGCTTCTATAATGTTGTGGAGAAGGCAATATTAATCAGGGTAGGTTAGTCTTTACTAAAGTAAGGCTGAATAGCCAATCAACTAGCTATAGGAATCGAGTTTGGTATACTCTTTTGGAATTTAGTGGACATATATCTATTATGGTTAGGAATTAGGTATTTAGCCTATGTTCTATTGGAATTAAAATCAATTTAGCTCAACTCTACGTATAGTTATAAATTTAAATTGAAAAAGTTCAATTCTGTTAAGCTCACAGATGTTCAAGAAAATGGGGCACTATACTCCAATGCATGGAATTCCAAGGCAATCAATGAAAATTAGAATATATTTCTTATCTTTATGTTCTCTCTATTCTTCCTCATTCCCTATGATAATTCCTCTAAATTCTAATTCTCACCTATTTTCTTCTTCGGTTCTCCCCTACATCCTAATTCTGCAAATACAAATCTGAGATCAAGCTAGTCAAGGTACAACCCTGACATCCAAGTTCACATAAAACGGGGTACCATGAATTTAGAGGATGGGGTAGAATTAGTACAGTCTAACCAATAGTTGTATATGCATAAGAATTTTGTACAACTCCTTGTAAAATAACTCTTATTACTTAGCAGACTTGTTGAAATATAAGCCAAATATGCATGTCATGATCTACCAAATTTCATCAAATTTTCTGCCTTGAACTATAATGATCCGTGCAAATTTGACAACTTCTTGTTTTGGATGAGGAGGATTTGAATACAACTTAGTAACTTACCCATCAACAAGCTGGACGAGTTTCGGATATAATTGTTCATCACGTAAGCGGTTTATCTCTGCCACAGTTGAACCCATTGATTGCATCTCTACAATGTATCTTGTCTGCAAATGGCTCACAGCAGCTTCATGATTATTGTCCCGCTTCTTCTGCTTATTTAGCAAGGCAACCATCTTTTGATACTCATATTTCAATATTTCACCTGCCTATCCAGAAGCATAAAAAACCTATACAAGTAAAAATAGAAGTTTAAAAGGAATAAGACAGACAGAATGGAACAAATTATTTCAAAGACACTGAAATTAACTATTCGAAGTCTCCTTAGGTAATCAAAATTTATAGAAAACAGTTGCCTCGGTGATTATGCTCAATCAAAGGCATATATAGTACATACTTTCCAGAGGAACAAGACAAACATCATACATACACTTGGCAACCACACTAGGAAACGATGAACCCATAATGCAAGCAAAACTGTCATAAATAGAAATTCCAAGATAATGAAAAAGTTGAGATTTGCTCTATGAAGGACAGTCGGTTGGAAGTGAACTCAAAATTTTGCTCACTGACAGAAGAAAATCAACTCCCACATGTGTTGGAATAGAAATCATAAATTCCATTAAAATCTAGAGAATGCTCTGCCACAATAAGAATTTTCCCAAATAAACAAGTTAGAGAATGGCAAGTGGATTTTGCAAGCACTGCTATATAAAGATCCAGTTTCTAGGAACAATTCAAGAAAAGAACAGAACTTTTGGTATTGTAACAAAGTTAAGGTCCAACATGATACATAAGTTGATTCCATCCAATTAGTCATCACAAAAAAACATCCTGCTGAGAAGATACTGTGATCCATAAAGCTCCAATTTCTAGTGACTAATTCAAACAATGAAATAAACTTTCGAAGTTGCAATGAAGTTCAGTTCAGGCATTGATACATAAGTAACGTTGTAATGCAATCAGCAACAAAAAAAGAGAACACAATCATCATTGTATAATCGAAGAAACAATTGTCACTTGTCATTAGTTCTGCAAGTTCTGTAAGAATGTGAAGGAATGCATGGACCCCTAATAATCGTGAAAAATACCTTCACTTCATCATAGAGCTTTTTCTCCCATGCTAGCATCTTATCCAACACTGAGCAAGAGTTCCATTTTCCTCTGTATCGAAATCATCCTTGCCATCATTGAATCTTGACATTCCTCTATCAGAATGATCAATATCTCCTACAATATCCGTAGTAAGGTTATTTTAATGTCTAACTCTAAGGTGATCCAAAGAAATCACCACAAAAGATCATTGATCAACTTCTTTCCCAGAAAGAGAAGGGGAATTTAAGAACATAGTTATTTTTGTTCCTCTCTGGTGGAAAATGAAAAATACGAACATACAAGGAGCTAAGTATTATCCCTGCAGTATGAGCGGTCTCGCCCAGTCAATAACATTTTTATACAATCTAATCTCTTCATGATTACTGGATTGTTTTGTCTAATATTTTCAGTTTCTCACAACGAATATGGCAACAATTTCAGAATTAAAAGTAAACTACTTTAAAACTCACTTAAGGACTTAGAAGGCGGGAAAAATGACCAAAAGCAGTGATCCTGTTTACATAATCATCAATATCTCCCATTTGTTTGCGGAGCAACATACTTTAACTATATCACGTGACAAGGGACAGCCAAAAGCCTCATTCCTTACACTACCAATATAATGCAGATGAACAACAAGCCCAATAGTCTAGTTTTTTCTATCAAACTCATCTAAGAGGCAAGCCTTTACCTAAATATAAAGGCTAACTGAATACATTAACAAAGAAGAGAATGAAAGAATACCGTGATTATCAGTAAAATCAGAGTGATGATGCAATCTTGTAGCTTCCAACATCTTGATGACCTCGTTAGCACTCTCAGAAGCCTTCATGAATGGATTATCGAGATCAGCAAATATCTGCTCCAAACTCGCCGGTTTTGTAAACCTTCTTCCCATTTCCCCTCCTTTCTTCATTCCATTCTTCTCGACTGCCAGCATAGGCATTGACGGAGCAAAAATGTAATCACCCCAAGACTTTTCTTGATGCATAGTTGATCCTCGCATCGCCGCCTCTTTCCACGGTTGTTGCACCTGAGGCGGCGGTGGCTGCTGAGGGGATTGCTCCACTTGATTCTCTCTACTACTGCTACTTCCTCTGTTACTACTGCTACTTCCTCTGTTACTACTGCCACTTCGCTTCCTAGCCAACTTCTCACTAGCCTGAGCTTCAAACTCCAATTCATTTGTAGTAGGCCACACGGAAATCAATTCCGTCTTCCATTTCATCTCCGGCATGCTCGCTGATCGCTGCAAAGGCATCAGATTCTTGAGACTTGGTAGGGATGGTGGAGGGAACTCTCCACGGGTGAAGTCACTGAAAGCAGCACCGGTGTTTTTCAAGCATATAGCGTAGGCAGAGTGTGCAGCGACGAAGGCGTTGCTGCTGGAAACAGCTTTTTTCATTAATTGCTCCCGATCTTCACATTGAGATACTACTTCTTCAGTCTCGATCTTAGATTGAGTGCTGCCCATCTTTCGGTCTCTAGAATTTACAGCTTCTGCATATACAAATCCAAATCAGAATTCCAAACTTGAGGCAGCTGTTGGAAGTGCATCTCATAATCCCCTCCTGCTGATGTGGCAGCTGACCTTTACAGAGTTAAAAAAATGTAACAGTTGGTAGCTAGTCAACACATCAGCTGACCTTTACAGAGTTGAAAAATGTAATGATTGGTAGCTAACATTGACTTTCACCTTTCCATTTTTTTATATTTGCCTTCCCTAAATCACACATTTCCAGTTTCCACCTCTTCCAACCCCACCTTCATTATTTTTATTTTGCAGTTAGGCCTGTTCAAGTGACCCACGGCCCATCTGACCTGCCCAGACCTGACGTCCACGTGTCGGGCTTGGACAAAGATATATTGATGTAAGCTTGACCCGACCAGGCTACCAAAGCCCCAACACATAATGAATTGGGCTTGGTTTTCCATTTCACAAGAATCTTTTCAATGCAATAGAAAAAAGAACTCTTCAGAAAACTATTTCTCTGCATACCAACTCGGTTTTTGTATGAATACCGTCTACCATTCTCTATAACCAAACAATGAGGGGACTGCTATTAATACTCCAGCTAGTACTTTGAAAGTATAACTATAACATTGTATGCTTATATAATTATAAAAAAACATTTTATACTAATATCAGATCTTCTTGTCCTAAATATAGCAAATTGTATTGCGAAGATTTATAAAACAACTAAACAAGCACCTTAATTGAAGAAATATAACAGAAGTGCGGGGCTTGTACAACAGTATGCAGTAAAACATCAAAAAATTTGCTATGAATTACCTAGTTGTCACAAGAACCCTGCCAACATTTCACGTACAACATGTATCAGTTTTGATGATCAAACTCCATATACATTTTAAACTCAACTAGCCACCCATTAAAAGTAAAAAAAAAAAACGACAATACATAAAACCAATTAAGTAACATGTTAATCTTATTCTTTCCAAGAAGAATGGAACTACATAAGAAGAGAAAGCTCAAAGTTAAACTGAGATTGGAGAGATGTCTCAGGCCATAGCAATAGTTCAACGCATGGGCAACACTTGAGGAGCCAAGTAGATAGATACTAAAATGCCCCCTCTGTGTTAAAAAATTAATTTAACATCCAAGTATCAGATATTAAACTGATAAGAACATATACTACACTTGGTCTTAGCCAAAAGGCCGAGAAAGGTATGCTTAACCACTCTTCAAATTCTCCTTTTTTTACTTCAACTCAGCATTGCAAACTGCTTTAGTTTCGGTGTCGGTTATTCTCTAACCCATTTCTAACATTTCTCATACAACTTAAAAATACGTATTCTGTAACAATTTCATAAGTAACAAATAAGTGGTTACTTATTTCAAATGTATTTGAACATTTCTAATACAGCACCATGCTCACAGAAAATTTTATCTCCCTAAAACCTTCATGCAGTCCTACAACAATCATACAAAACAATTCCTAGAGGAGACAAAATAACAAGAACTGTTCAAATACATAACAATGTTCTGGGCATCAAGCTTTAAGCACACCTTTTCATTTCAACTTCTTTTCAACCAGCAAAGGGCCTTCACCATCCTGTAACTAAACGCATCAACTAGCTCCAGTTCTTTGCATTCCCGCGATAAACCACATAAAAGACAAACAAAAACAAATACAAAGCACAGAGCAGACAAAAAATGAAAGTAAAACATACAAGTAAAAGGGATTATAACAGTGTGGGAATTAGTACCTGATATAATATTATACCTTCACATTCAGCCTTCAAATGCCCTAGAAAACCCAGCTTCCGGTGAGTTCAGCTTACGATCTATTCTAGTCGTTGGTTTAAGGTCAAAGCCTTCATATTTGCCTTTCAATCCTTCTCATTTTCCATCTCAGATTAGCAAGTCTAACTAATGCATTTTGATGTTTGAATATGATAGCGCTATAAGTTTCTGAATATTCGTAGCAATAAAATTAAGACTAGATTTATTACTTTCCAATAGATTTATTCTCTATAAGATCATAGAGACAACTTATTACTTGTCATGAATTTTGACTCGGATATTGGTCTTCTGCTATGGATCTCAAACTACCGTACATAACCGAACAAGCTAGAGCAATTTCTGACATTGCCCTAAAGAGGTCAGCCTGGCTTGCCAAAGATTTCTTCCTCACTTGTTTGCAAATTTGCCTGCATTCTTCCTCATCCTCTTCCACGTGCTGCCTCAATGAAATCACAACAGACTCCCTCTCCTCCTTTGCAATCTTGAGAGGGTTATTAGGATCTAATTCTTCAACTACTCCGTTTTTCACGCACCATTCTTGATATTGTCTGTGCTTGCGCCCCAGCTTCTCTCAACGGGGATGAGATTTAGCTTTAACCAATTGTTAAGGACCCTTATGTATTCCTTCCGATAATCTATAAGACCACAAAATTGTGTATGCCAATCACGCACAATTCCACACAGCTGAATAGTACGATTGCAATGACATTCACTAACTCCTCTCACAACTTCAGAATTATCTAATGATTTAAGGGCACATACGATCCCTGTCTGATGATAATGCATGGTTTCCCACATCGTTGCCATCCTGCAATTCACAACAATGACTTTTCAATTCTAACAAACTTGATTTTTACACTAATAAAAAGAAACAACACAGTACTGAAGTACATGTGAAGTGTATTAGCACAACGCAATACTATGCTAACTACAAAAACTTTACCAAGTGTAACACTAAGAATATCCAAGCTAACTGATCAGAAGACATTCCAAGTACTCTGGCAGGCACGCCAAAGTTCACATAAACAGATGCCGTGATAAATCAAGGATAGAACAGAAAACAGTTAAGTCTAAGATAACTGTATATAAGTATTTTGTATCTCATGATCCACCAACTGTCTATAATGATTCATGCAACTTCAACAACTTCTAGTTTCAGGTGAGGTTGAGTTTATAGATAACTTACCCACCTACAAGCTGAACAATTCTCGGATACAATTGTTCATCACGTAAGCGGTTTATTTCTGCAACAGTTGAATCCACTGATTGCATATCTATAATGTATCTTGTATGCAAATAACTCACAGTAGCTTTTAGTTTCTCCAGTGATTCACGATTGTTACCCCACTTCTTCTGCTTGTTTAATAAGGCAGCATTTTTTTGGTACTCATTTTTCAGAATTTCACCTGCCTATCCAGAAGCAATTAAACTTAGTAAATCTGTAGAAAACAGTTCATGTGGTGATTATGCTCAATCAAGAAACATTTCTACTTTCCGGGGGGCCAAGAAAAGCATCAGACATACACTTGACACCAGACTAAGAAATGATGAATCCATGAAGTAAGCAAAATTGTCACAAATGCCAGTTAAAGATCTCTATGAAGGATATTCAGTTGGGTTTGAACTCAAAGTTTTGCCAGGACAGGTGCTGGCCATAAACTAGGAGTGCTACAGCCTAGGGCCCACTCTAAAAAAGAACCCATAAGCTCTTATTTCTTATTTCACTTAAGCCCTTGAAATTTCAGAATCAATCCTCAATAGTTTTGCTCACTGATAGAAGAAAATCTACTCACTGATGTTAGAATAACAATCTTGAATTTTATTAACCTCTGTAAAATAAAAAAGTTAAAAAATATATAATATTGAGATAATGAACATATTAAAAGATTAAGTTGATATTTCTAAAAGTTAAACTAATAATTTTATACAAACCTAAATTTAATGTATAACATGCTTATTTGCAATGGGTGTTTGGAAACTTGTTCAGTTGCTTTTACAACACATTGGCTTTTTTAGTGTTTAAGAGACAAAAAAAAAAAAGAAGAAAAGTTACAGGTACAACAACAACAATATGGAACACTATCCAAAAATCTCATCAATATCATATAAACGCGTATCTTTCAAAATAGTTTCTCTCTATGTAATCTTAATTCTATAAATCCATCTGTACTTACTAGCTATCATGCTAAAACTTACTAAATGAAGCATCCATTGGTCTTCGTAGAACATGTTCATCCCACCTTAACCTTCTGTCAATTCATTCCCAACATGTGTCACACCCGACTTTTGGCGGATGCACTCATATCTGATTCTATCTATTCTAGTATGGTCGCTCACCCACCTAAGCATCCTCTTTTCCGCCACACTCGCCCAGCATTGCAGTAGTAGTAATTTAATATACCTAATTTATAATTATTAAATAGCACTAATATATCTATATACACACACACACACACACACACATGATATGCCAAAGCATGCTATGAAGCATTAAATGGAATAAATTAACGTGGGTGAATGACTGCAATATTAGTGCTATTTAATGACTCACTAACTCTCGTTTTTTGTCTATATTATTGAAAATTGTAGTAGTAAATGGAAGTTTGCTTTTTTTTATTCCAAGCATGCACTTCTTTTGCGCCTTGCGCCTAGGCGATAAGTGCTCTAGCGCCTTTGACTACTATGGTTCAACCAATGAACTAAAATTTCAATATCTCAACAAAGTTGAGATCATGCATGATACATAGGTAACGATACATTGCTAATGCAATCAGCCACAAATAAGGAAATACAAACATCATTGATATAATGGACATTATATAATCAAATAAAACGTTGTATATGTAAGATATGAAGGAAATAGAGCAACAATAATCGTGAAACATGCCTTCAATTCATTATAAAGCCTTTCCTCCCAAGCTAGCATCTTCTCCAACACTTTTGAATGAGTCTCTAAATCATCCTTGCCATCATCAACACTACGCATTTCTTTAAATGAACGACTCCAAGTGATAAAGGGCACCACTGTTTCCAATCGATCAATATGTCCTACAACATTAGTGAGGTAATTTTAATGTGTAAGGTGATTCCAAGCATCAAAGAAATCACCACAAAGGGATCATTGATCAACAATTTCTTTTCCTGGCAAGAGAAGGGGAATTTTAGCACAAATTTGCTTGTAATTTTATGTGGAAAACAAATACATTGAACTGATAAGAGCATAAGAACAAGTACTCCTGTGGTATGAACAGCCCCACTGCAGTGAATGAACATTTCTACAACTTCCCATCAAAATCTCTTCATGATAATATGATTGCTTTGTCTAATATTTTAATTAATGCCAACAGTTTTAGAATGAAAAATGAACTCCTCACAAAATAAACAAATTCACCTAAGAACTCAAAAGGTGGGAAAATGACCAAAAGCAGTTTCCGGTTTACATAATCATCAAAGACTGCTTAGAAAGTCAAGCATTCCATTTGAAGAAAAATTCCCTTCTTCAACAAAGACGATCATGATTTCTAAATCACATAATGCTAGTTGCAATTTCAACAATAAAGCAACAAAATTTAACCGAACCACATGACAAGGGACAGCCAAAAACCTCAATCCTGACATAACTCCACCACCAATATAAGAGCAAAAAACACAAAAGTCTAGTTTTTTCAATCAAATTCACATAAATACAATGTTGATTCTTATTAACAAAGAAGAGAATGAAAATTTACCAGGATTATAACCAAAATTTGAGTGATAATCCAATCTTACAACCTCCAACATCTTGGAAACCTCGCTAGCACTCTGAGAAGCCTTCAAGAAATTGTCCTCGAGATCATCAGATGTTTGCATCCTACTCGCCCTTTTTGTTGGCATTGGCATCGACCTTGGCACTGGTACCAGCAACTCCACCGTCTTTTCCACCTTCTCCTCCACCTCCAAGACAGGCTCAGGCTCAGGGACCTTCTCCAGTGGAGCTCTATTTGGTTCCTCTTCAGATTCCTTCCGAATCAATTCCTTCACCGCCTTTGGTTCATCTAAACTCGGCCCCGGATTAGTCTCTCGCGGCGCAAAAATGTGATCACCACAAGGAATTCCTTGATGCATATTTGAACCCCGCATCGCCTCCTCTTCCCACAGTTGTTGAGGCTGGGGAGGCGGTGGCTGCTGTGAGGCTTGCTCCAAATGATTCTCTCTGCCACTGCTACTTCGTTTCTGGTCAATTTCTCATTATCTTGAGCTTCGAGCGCCAATTCCTCGTCCTCCATTATCGTAGGCCCCACCGACTTCAATTCCGTCTTCGGTTTGATCTCCGGCATGCTCGCTTCCCGCTGCAAAGGCACAAGATTCTGGAAATGCGATAGGACTGGTGGTGGAGGGATTTCAATCGACGAAGAAGAATCGGCAACAGCTTGGACGGCGGCGGCAACAGAGGTATGATGAGAGAACTCTGCACGGGCGTAGTCAATGAAAGCAGCGCCGGTGTTCTGCAAGCATATAACGTAAGCAGAATGTGCAGCGGCGAAGGCGCTCCGGCTGGAAACTGCTTCTTTCATTAATTGCTCTCGATCTTTGCAAAGAGAGACTGCGTCTTCGTTCTCGATCTTAGATTGAGTGCAGCCCATCTTTCAGTTTCTACTCGAATTTACAGCTTCTGTGTATTCAAATTCAAATCAAAATTCCAAAATTGAGGTATTTGATTATGTACAAAATGAATTGTTGAAAAAGGGTGAACGTTGGAAAAATGGAAGAAAAAGAATGGAAACTTGTAAAAAAAATATATGGATTAAGCTTTATATAATTAATTTTTTATGCTTTTTCTTATTAATTTTAAGTTTTTATTTTTCCATCATATATTTTATTTATTTATTTATTAATTAATTATGTATTATTTATTTATTTATTTTATTTTGATATTTTTTTAAATAGTTTATTTTTTATATGTTGCTTTAGAATTTTTTGTTCGTCCTATTTTTATCTTCGAAACAATATATATTGTGATATACTTTTTTAAATTTTTATTTAATTGTTCGATATTTGGTAAATAACTGATATGAATCGTATTTTCATATGTTTGAATTTCTGTTTTTAATTCAACAGAATCTGATAAGTAACTGATAAGAATCGTATTTTCGTATGTTTTTAATTTCTGTTTTTAATTCAACAGAATCTGGTAGATATTTGGTAAGTAACTGGTAGGAATCATATTTTCATATATTTTTAATTTCTGTTTTTAATTCAACAGAATCTGGCAAGTATCTGGTAAGTAACTGGTAGGTAATTGCTAAGAATCGTCTTTTCATATGTTTTTAATTCAACAGAATCTAGTAAGTATCTGGTAAGTCTGTTATCAACTCAACAGTTGAAAAAATTTTTTGAATGTATCTAGTAGGTATCTAGTAAGTATCTGGTAGGGAATGTAAAATGATTTGCAATAAATTCAAAATTACTGTATGAAAAAAATAAATAATGAACAGGTAGGAAATTGGTAAATAAGTGGTAGATACCTGATGAAAATTGCGAATTAGAAAACAACCAGTTTCTTGTCAGGTAAATACCAGATAACTACCAGATACGCAAAAAAATGAAAAATGCAAAATCAAATACAAATCTGATAAAAACATATCAATATCTTTGATTGTTATTATTCATAACAGAAAATTCAAAAGCTCGAATCCAACAAATAAGCTGCGAATCAAATCAAAGCTTGATGAACTTGTAAACAAAACTCTAATAACTCTATATCCAACAATCTCATCACCACTCAGACATTTCATCATACACCTTATATGCAAACTCCATATCCAACAATCTCATCACTACTCAGACAAACACAACCCTAGCTGCTTCTGATCTTGAAATCATCACACATGGACCAATATATAGCTCGTAAATATGTCTCCATCTCTACAAATATAATTTCAATCAATTATACTTAAAATACGGTCAATTGAACCCAATTAAATAAGATAAAGAATTTTAATTAATACCGTTTGTGGCGAATGGAGAAGAAGGAGTTGGGATTTTGGGTGTAGAGCTTGAGAGTTTCACCAACATAAGGCCAACCCATGGAACTAGGTGGAAGCCGTTTATTTTGGGATGATTCCGCCATTGAAGTTGAAGGAGACTCCATATTAGTGTAATTATTATTACTATTATTGTTGGAAACAGAAAGAGATTATGGTTAGGGGATAAAATAGGGTGTATTTGCATAGTTAAGTCGTACAAAATAAACAAATTTGTGATCATAGAAGAGGAATAAAGTGCAGTAAGCAGTTAAGGAGAGTGGAGAATAAGGAAGGTGAAACGTTGGATTTGGATTCTCTAAAGTTCAAACTCTTTAAAGCTGTACATTTCAGTTGATCTCAACCATTTATTGAGTTTTAATGGTCTAAATTTCATTATATTGTGGACTCCACAAATCACTAAAACTGAATCTGGACTATTAAAACTCAATAAATGGTTGAGAACAACTGAAATTCACAACTTTAGAGAGTTTGAACTTTAGAGAATTCAAATC
Source organism: Euphorbia pulcherrima (assembly GCA_947683365.1). Taxonomy (NCBI): domain Eukaryota; kingdom Viridiplantae; phylum Streptophyta; class Magnoliopsida; order Malpighiales; family Euphorbiaceae; genus Euphorbia; species Euphorbia pulcherrima. The sequence goes on from CANTUS010000016.1 coordinate 17,509,600, forward strand.
CTGAAACGTTTGCTATGAAACGTATGTTTGGGTATTTTAAAACTTATTTGGTCAGATAAAATTATTAGCCAAATATTGAGATGAAAGAAAATTTTAATTTTTTGTACATTTATATAAAAAGTTAAGTCATAAATAGAATTGAAACTACTAAATTAGGGATGAAAAATAAAAGTTAGTCTTGTCATATAGACTATCAACATGCGTAATCTAATTTTTAATAAATTTATTTATGAATTAAACTAAAATGTTTTTTTGTTTCAAGTGCAATTAAATATGTAATTCTTCTCTATAAGATATAAACACCTACTACATTTTCCTTAACGTATATCATGTGTTATAAAAATATATTTAATTTTATTATTGATAATTATAGAAGAGAAAAAAATTGAGAATTTTATTATTATTTTATATTGTTAGGAATGAATATCCTACATCGCTCTCAGATGATTAACTGAACTTATATATAAACAGGGCCTTAAATGCCTTAACTCGAATGACGCATTTTAAAGCCGTGAGGTTGGCCGTAAACAGCGTCAAAACGGGCAATATTGTTTAAGCTGTTTATAACACGTTATCAGCATGATCGCGATGAGGGGGTGTGTTAGGAATGAATCGGAGGATCCACTGAGCTTGTATATAAATAGGGCCCTGAAGGCCTTAACTCGAATGACGCATTTTAAAGCCGTGAGGTTGGCCGCAAACAGCGCCAAAGCGGACAATATCGTTCAAGCTGTTTATAACATATATAAATTTTTAGTAAATAAAATTTGCAGCGGAAAGTAATGCTTTTGCCAAATTCGTGCAAACTTTCCCTCTGAAAATTTCCCTTCATATTTTGCATTCCATCTCTAGCAAATTCCCTTTGCAAGTTAAGAACTCGAAATTTTAAAATGTGGTCTAGGTCAGGGTTGGATTGATGTTTTTAGTATAAAATCTGACAAACCCCAGTTCGTGCCCGGACCAATCCGTCCAACAAAAAAATCTATTGCAAACAACCGCACTATGACTCTATTCTTTTCAACTTTTAAAAGCTAAAATGAACTGAAGTGAAGTTTGCCGAACTAAATTTAACTAAACTAAAGTGCGCTGAGCTTATTTCTGTGTAAATTTATAACTACGTATAGCTAAACTGAACTGCATTGAATTGTAGTCTAAAAGAGCATGGCCTACCTATTTTTTTTGTATTAAGGGCATTTTTCCCAAATTTGTAGATTGTGGGATTGGATCCACAACCTCATACTTCTAGGTTTGTTCCTAAGAAGGTGGTGAGCACCAAGCCATATGGTTTGGTGGTTCCGCACTACCTCTTTATTTTAATTTATCTATTTATACTAATTCGTCCATTATTTAGATGAGGCCAAAGATTCATCATTCTTTGACTTTAGATTATAATAGACTATAGTAAAATGACACATTAAACTGTCTGAGCTTCTTTTATTGTGAATTCATAGACAACTATTACAACTCTACTTAAAAGGCCAATTAGAAACAGCCTCTCTATAATTACAGAAGTAAAGTTGCGTACACCCGACCCCTTACCCCGTTTGTGCGAGAGCCGAATTAGACATTGGGGCAATGATGTTTTTGTAACTATTTATACTAGTAAAAGTAGAAGATTATAAAACCAAGAGCCCTTTTCTTCTTCAATTAAATCCTAGTTCCAATCTTTATTCATAATGGTAAACCAATTCGTGAATCAATGATAATTATTCAATACATTGATGAGGTTTGGAATAGTAAAGGTCCAATCTTGCCTTCTGATCTTTACCAAAGAGCCCAAGCCAGGTTTTGGGCTGACTACATTGACAAAAAGGTTTGTTTAATTCAAATCAATACAATTCGGTATCTCAATTTTATCATTTTATGTAATTATTGTTTATGTATTGTGAACTACGGATATGATTTTGCAGATTTACCGAAACCGGAAAATGTTATTTGCAACTGAAGGGGAAGTGAAAGAAACATATAAAAAGAACTTAATTGAGAGCTTTCAAACACTTGGAAAAGAGCTAGGACACAAGCCTTATTTTGGAGGGCAAAATTTTGGATATGTTGATGTTGCACTTATCCTATTTTATAGCCTGTTTTACTCTTTTGAAAAATTTTGTAACTTCAGCATGAAAGTGGAGTGTCCCAAGATTGTGGAGTGGGCTACTAGATGTCTAGAGAAGGAGACTGTCTCTAAGTCTATTTCTGATCCTTCCATGGTATATGAACTATTAACATTCATATGAACTGAATTATATAGGAACTTAGTGTCACAATTAAAACAATATATAGCTACAATCTCAAAGTTAATGTCAGAATTGATTTTTGGTAAGATGAGATAAGAGAGGTTTAATGGCTGATTCAAAATCATTCTCAACCTGAAAGAAGTTACCACTTAAGAAATTGTTACAGAATGCGTATTCTTTAAGTTGTATGAGAAATGATAGAAATGGCTTAGAAAAAAATCCCACCCAGAAACAAAAGCAGCTTACAATGCTGAGTTGAAGCATAAAAAGCAGAATATGAATAGTGGTAAAGCATACCTTTCTCGGCCTTTTTAGCTAAGATCAAGTGTAGTATCTGTTTTTATCAATTTAATACTTGATATATGGGCCATAGGTTCACATGATATTAAATAAATTTTGGAAAAAGCACCTATTCAAGGTTTGCAAAATAATTACCATTATGACCCAAGTTTAAATGTCTAACCAAAATATACTTTTTTCAAAATCTCCTAACTTAAATACGCCCTATATAAGCTCAAAAAACTGAAACAGATCACGTTACAGCAACAATAATCTCACCTTCCTCTTCTCAATTCTCACAAGTCTCTCAATTCTCTCTCCCATAGACATTCAAGGCATCAATCCAATTTTATTTTGCTTTTCGATTACTATACGTTCTTCGTCCTAAATTTATAATTCGATTTCTGATACAAATCTGTTCTTCATTGATGAATTCCTTCCTCTACTATGATACAGAATTCAAAAATCAAAGATGAACACAATTCCAATTTTGCTTCATCTAAACGGATCATGGACTGATGATCACAAATTTGTTGGATTCATTGTAACAAGAGTGTCAGTTCCTTCCAGCTTCAGCTTCGATGAATTGAAAGGTTGAAAGCAGATCGCAGCAAAGAAGATCTGAAGATCCAATTTCAGGTACAACTTCTTATCCTGCTATAGAGATAATAGATGACATGACTCTAACTTTTTTCATGCAACTGAAAACTCCTAACCTAGTTATTACTGAATTTCCTTTGTGCTTAACAACAATTCCAGTTATTCATGACTGCTTACAAGGTAATTCTCTTGGCCTTTAGTGTTTAGCAAATTGATTTGCATATTTTTAGTAACTGTTACACATCTGGTACAGATATACTACATACATATTACATATCTATTATATACGTGCTACAAGTTTAGTAAAGATGTCTGATGAGAATATAACAGAATTATAATAGCATTGTATCATATAAAAATCTTGTCCAAGTATTGCTTTCTATCTGTTATTCATCTACTACACACCTAATAAATCTCTTACAAAGATGTTATATACCTGATACAAAATCTAATAATTAATAATTCTAAATATTTGATGAATATATAACACACATGCAACGACATTGTAATAGATAAAATTATTAATTAAGTGTTTGGCAAAATCTTTATATCATTTATCAGTTAGAAGTCTACTGCATACCTATTATAGAACTATTATATGTTTGATACATGTCTTCTATTTTTGACATTAAAGGTAAAACATGGATATGGAACATGAATATGAGCACTTTGTAACAAATTAGAATGTTTGAAATTTCAATAATACAAATGCAATCCATTTTGATGATTAAAATAAGTTTCATATATGACTGTTATAAATTTATTGTACAACTAATACAAATCTGCTTCATATCTAATACAACTAACAAAAAAATGTTTGACTTCAGTTTCTGCAGCACAAGAATATATCAGCAGCCCTGATAGAGACATACAACTCCAAATAGAATATGATCCTCCAACTCCTGATGTCGAAGGATCTTGGATTGATGATCACTCCCTCTATATACAGAATATCTCAGATTTGGCTATTCAAAATATTAATGGCATTAGCAATGATGAGATGAATGATAATGACAGAGATATAGAGATCTCTAATCATCATTCTGTTAAATCTATAAAAGTGGGATAGGTTTACAGAGACAACATGGTGCTTAAGGAATCAATGAGCTTATATGCAATCAAAAATAACTTCCAGTTCAAGACAGAGAAGTCATGCCCCAGACAGTACTGGTTGGTATGTTTTTTTGAAAATTGTACTTGGAAAATGAGAGCAACAAGACAGGATAAGAGTAGTTGTTTTGTGATCAGACAGTACTCCCCTGACCATACATGCGACATTGATGAACGAAATTCTCAAAAGAGGCAGGCAACAAAAACATTTATGGCTAAAAAAATTAAAAACAAATACCTTAGGATTAAAAGGGTGTACAGACCTGGAGATATTGCCTCTGATATAAAGGCTAAGTATGGAGCTGACCTAAACTACCAGCAGGCATGGCATGTGAAAGAAGAAGAGCTAAAAATGATTATAGGATCGACAGCCGAATCCTATAACATGTTGCCAAGTTTACAGTACATGACTCAGGAAATGAATCCAGGATCAATTATTAATGTTGTTAAAGAAGGAGACAGGTTCAAATACCTTTTCATTGCAATAGCAGCTTGTATAGAAGGTTGGACACACTGCAGACCAGTTATCGTCACTGATGCAACATTTTTGAACTCAAGTTACAAGGGCACACTAATTTCTTCCTGTGCTTATGATGCAGCAGGTAAAAACTCTGTGCCATTCTTCACTCAATTCTTGATGTCAACTTGAAATTTAATACACCAGAATTATAGAAATGTTATACATTTATATCATTTGGTTAAACAAGTCATGTGATATATATCAGATCCAAACATGTTACAGATCAAATGTAAAAGTACATATCTTATACAACTGATACATACCTAATACATGACTGTTATATATGAATGCCAGTGGCTGTAATTGCTCTAAATGCATGATTTAAAATAGTTATAAATAACTAAATTGCATTTTCTTAAAGCATATTAGATTTAAAACAGATGTTAACTAGATATCCTATTTCTAAAAAAACGCAGGGAAGATTTTCCCCCTAGCATTTGCTGTTGTCAATGGAAAGAACAGTGACTCGTGGGAATGGTTCTTTAGGCAATTTAAATATTCTTTTAGGGAGAGAGAAAACATGGTTGTAGTTTCAAATCGGCACCCAAGCATAAAAAAGGGAACAATAGTTGTATTCCCTGATGCAACACATTGTCTTTGCTTGTACCATTTACTGCAGAACCTGAAATAAAAATATAAGAAAAATATACCTGATATGAGAAAGTACTTTCACCAGGGATGCAAGGCATACACAATGCGCAGTTTGAAAAGAATATAAAAGAGCTTGGCAATATTCAGGGTGGTATAGTAACTTACTTGAAAGATGTTGGTTTCCATAAATGGAGCATAGTTCATTCGATCAAAAACAGATACAACACAATGACATCCAATAGTACATAGGCACTAAATGCCATGAACAAACATGCAAATCACCTTCCTATTGCATCTCTTGTGGACTATTTACGAGTTACACTATAGAAGCTGTTTTATGAAAATCGGAACATTGGACTAAATACGTTCACTCCTATGTTTAAGAAATACGAAAACAAACTCCAGCAATAGTACAATATGGCTTCAAGAATGGAGGTAACTGACTTATTGTTTAATGTTTCATCTCTGCTCCCTGAAATATATATCACACTGTCCACCCCTCTTATGTAATCTTAATGCATTTTATGTGGCTCCAATACACAACCAATTGGTATCTGTCACAAGCAACGGCTTTGATTATGTAGTTGACATGTAAAAAAGGACTTGTACATGCAATAGATTTTAATTCGATGAGATCCCATGTACACATGATCTTGCTCACATAAGGAAATTCCATTTATCCTCATACAATTATTGCTCGGAGTACTACAAGAAAGAAAAGATATTAGCGGCATATAGAGGATGTATACATCTAATTCCATTAAGAGATAGTTGGGAGGTACCTGAAGATATTACGAATCAGGTCATTCTTCCTCCAAACGTGAAACCAAAAGTAGGGAGACAAAAACAACAGAGATATCAATCTGCTTGTGAGAGGGCAACCAAGTACAAGATCCGTTGTAGTGTTTGTAAGACATTGGGGCATAATAAGAGGATGTGCACGGGATTAATTCAGTAATTTCAGTGCCGATTAAAGAATTTTAATCACAAAACAAGCATCACAAAAATAAGAACATTTCACATTCCCTTTTAATTTGGAGTTTCTGATTAGAAATTTCATATGATACAACACTGTTACGGATCTGTTACACATCATTACTTAATTCTTTTTTTAATTCAAATGACAACTATCATAAACTGTTAAAAAAAGTTATAGTACATTACAATACAAGATTACAAAAATATATTTCTTATAAATGTGGTGATGTGTTTTTTTTATTGCCCCATCGGATTCACCAAGGCTTTGTTTTGACTACGTCCAGATCCAACCCGAGTCGCGCACCTGGCTGTGGTGGGTGATTCACCCAATAAGAATTTTTTGCATTTAGTAGGACTAAGACTCGAGACCTTACTTAAGCGATACAAAGTCGCTTACCACTTGGACTAACCCTTATTGCATCTATTTGAATATTGCATTCTGTTACATTTTAATACGAATACCATCTGAATTACAATTGTAACAATATCTACTACATATCACTTATCTGATACATTTTTAAAATGTAACTGGTAACAAACATGTTCAAAAATAGAAAAGATGTTGGAAATTTATTTATATGTTGTGCTTTTTTGGATTTTTTTTACAAATTAGACTGATAAGAGACATATGGTAATCTTGTACAAGACTTGCAGTATAATTGTAGCAGACTTGTAATAGATATATACTATATATCATTTAGATAATATCAATACTATTTCTAATATCTATCTGATACAATTCTGTTACATTTGTGATATAAGTCTAGAAAAATTCATTCAAAAAATAGTAAAAAGATAAGCAATTTGAAGAAAGAAAACAACAGGAATTGATTACTTAAAAGACATAACAGAACATCCATAATGTACTTAAAAAACATATCAACAGTACTATAGAAACCAAGCTAAAAAGATTAAAACAACAAATAAAAAATAAGATAATTTTTCCAATCTGTGACAACTAATAACACCTAACCAATCTCTTCATCACTTTTAGCATTCTCATTCTTCTTTCTCAGACCATAATTATACAAACTCATGGATAAACGCAACCTAAGAAGATCCACATTAAAATTCTCTGGCATTGGCATGTTTTCAATAATATATTCCATGTAGCTGAGTATAAAAAAACCACAGTCACTGCAATTCACAATCAAAAACAGGCAAAGACATATAAGAATCAACATTTCTTGCATGTACGTATATAAACAAAGACATAACCATTTCTAAAAGCAATACCATAAAGACTATTGTGGCAAGCCCTCGACATAAATAATCTCCAGATCTCGTAGTGGATTCCCATACATGTAAGCTTCAGATTGCATGACATCATTTCTGCTAATAAGAATTTGGAAGTTGTGCAAGTAATACGGTATCATTGACACGAGTATGTCGGCAGCCTTTGGATCTCAAACCTGGCCAAAATCCAGTGGTTCGTCCTAGCAATGATAGGAATAAAGACATTATCCACTGCATCCCAGCGCTTGCCATAATAAACTCCACTTCCAAACATCTTCAAAGAAACTGAATCATAGATATTGACATTTTCCGAAATCCATAACTTTGCTTCATCACTAGGATCATCCAACTTAGTCTTGACAAATTCTAGACTCTGAGAAAATACAGTTTCCATTATAGTGAAATTGTACTTAATCCTTTTGCAATACTTGCCTTTCTTTCTCAAATAGTAAGATACAAGGTCAATGTGCTATAGTAAAGACAGATACATGCAACAAATATATAAGTAGTTGAGAAACAATTAAAAATAAAAAATACTTCCATAAGTTTTTAAATAACATTATATGAGATCATAATCAGATATATACTAAAGTTGTACTACAGTTATAATAGCTTCCTAGTTTATCATTCTAGTTACATATCTATTACAAGTCTGCTACATTAAAACTTCAATACATAAAAAAGAAATATCAAAGAAGCAATTCACTTACATCACTAGACAAGTAGTCAGCCCATAATGTCTTCTTAGAGATATTCATTACCTTAAAAAAAGCAGATCAATTTGGTTGTTCTTTTGACTGTACCATGAAAATTCCCTATTGAATTCAACATTATGATTCAAATATAAATATTACCTTAATCTTACAAAAATATTGTAGAGTATATTGAATTCAACATTAAATTACGATCTTGATGGGTTCTTATTCTTCTTGATGAACTTCTTGAAAACTTAAATGGAATTAGTGTCTTCAATTTCGTCTCCAATTAAAGCATAGTCATCGAGGGCGTATTGCTCATGAATCATATTCTTCAACACAGTAGATCCAAAATCAGTGGCATGATGGATTTTAACTTCTGAGACGCATTCACCCTCCTCTTCTATATACCCTCCTCTTTCGGCTGATCAATAACCATAAGTTCCTCCTCTTCTGTAATCTCCTTTATTCAGATTAAAAAATAAGGTCAATACAGGTTACTATCTTACAAATATGTAACACTATTTCTTAGAAAAAATACGTACTTGCTTAACTTCTTTAATAATCGCATATGTTTCAAAACAATCAGCCTTCAACTTATCAACTTTTGCTGGATCAACAGAATCTAAGAAATAAGGAGATCCAGCCTGCTAATGTTTTTTAAAGATAACAAATTTTATTAGAACATAATAGAATGCAATTTCAATGTAATTCAAAGAAGTTTGATATATTACCTTTTTATTCTGAATCAAACTCATTCCAGTTACAGCCTCTTTCACATTCTTATCATTTAGGTTGGGTCCTTCACAAACTTTGCCTTTGAGTGTATCAACTTTATCATCCTGTTTTCCTTTACTAAAAGTAATACGCCTAGCTTTGCGTTTAGTACCTTTGGTAGCATGTTTTCCTTCATTCACAGGCTCTGTTCCATTGGAAGCACTGGTGTAAGGACAGTGTTTGCAATACCAGTTATTTCATCCCAGCTATCATCGAAGAGTTTAAAGGGCTACAAATTCAAAGGTTCAGCATCCAACGTGTTCCTGAAACCAGTAGTTTCTCCTACATGGTTCCTTCTTTGCTTCTTTCCTTCAGCATCTAATTTAACCACTCTGACATTTTTCTGTTACAAAAATGACATCAGAAACAAATACATATTCGATATACAAAAGATACATGTAATAGATACAAAACAGAAATTTACCTTTTCATTTGCTTTTTTACCCCCTTCGGTTTTTCGTTCTTCTACTTCAGGATCCTGAATGCGTTTAACATTGATGTCCATCCCATCAGCACCAATAACTTCAAGATTTTCTTCACCATAATTCTTCATTGACTTCTGTTAGTATTCAAGTATTATATATCATATACATATCTAATATATATAATTCAATTTTACTTGTTTTACCTCTTCCATTACATTTTTTGTATCATGAATTTTTCCTCCTTGTCTTGAGGTACATGTATGTGTTTCCCATCAATATTCATCTCCACAGGACCAATCCTTTGAACATTTTCCTCAATATCTTGTTCAATAAATTCCTATTGCAATCCTATGTTTGTTAATATCTAATACATGGTTATTAATGAAAAAACATATATATTGATAAATTAAGTTTTTACCTCTGTCAATATCTGTGTTGTCGGCTCATTTTTATCTCATAAACTCAACAACTCCAGAGTTTCGGTCCCTTCTTTCTCTTCAACTATTGGGATAGTCCCCTTGCTGACTTGATCAATTGTATTCAAATTTGGTGTTTCCTGCAATTACAATTTGTTGAAAATCTAAAATTAATTCCATGAAATTCTAAATGATAAAGAAAAACAAGTGTCAACAATTTTTAAGGGGGACAAAAGATGGAATTACATATAAAGGGATGGTCCATGTCCCGTCTCCATGTTCCTCACATTCTTCGGCATCATTCACTCCTATTAAATCATCAATTTGTTTATCCTAATATACAGAATAAATAGCTATATTAGATGTCTACAATCCTAGTTAAAAGTTGAGGGTCAATAGCATTGTAACAGATATATAGTAGAAATATATTAGTATTTTATCAAACTTATACTATTATTTACAATTTCACTTTCATCCGAGCCAGCAGCGGCTATTGTTTCCACTACTTCTTCATCATCAGGAACTTTGTCGTCATCTTCTTTACCCTACAAACAAAAAATAACCATAGTTGAAAAAAATAATCACTTCAATATTAATAAATTTAATTTTAAGTTGTTAATCTTCCACCACATCTATAATGAAGAAAAATGATTATTAAATTACCTCAGGCTTCTCACTATCAGATCCATCATGCCCTCCACCATGAGAATCACCCAAATTATCCAAAAAACTTTTTGTATGAGGAGTGTCCCCAGACAATTTCGTGACGTCTTCCTCATCATCTTCTTCTAGTGAATCATCAAACTTTTTACCCATTTTGTTCAGGGTAAAACTGCTTCAATATCGCTGACTCGTCCAGATAGAGCCTGCCTTAGCTGTAATATGTCATTAACAAAATTCCAGAAACCTTATTTGAATAGCAGTTGGCCAATAGGTCTCCTCCTGAACTCAAACAATCACCTTCAGTAAAATGCTAATATTACAATCACGACATAACAGTATGGACTATGAACCTTTAAAACTGTTTATCAAAAACAAATATAAGCATCAGCTGTAAGAAACTAGAAATATATGAGCAAACTTATGTTCAACATTCTGTTATTAAAGGTGGAATAAGAACATGAAGCACATAAGAAAAACTATGATTTAATAAAATTGAGGGATTGTATGTTTCAGGGAAATGATATTCATCCAAGCATAACAGTTCATATCATGGCCATCTTACGTTCTTCAGCTTATATTAACAGACAAAAATTCAAAATTAAATTCCTAAAGGTCTATCGAAATCATACCTATGAACATAATCCTTTAAGTTATTCATATACCAAACATTAACTTCTCTTTCACAACTACTAATCAGCATATATAGTCACACAACTTGAATTTGAAGTAAAACAACATAAAGACATCTCTGCAATGTTCACCTAGATATAAGCCATTGTCAGGGCTGCAATTAGCCGCAAAAAACTTAACCTAAACAATGAAACCATTATGTGAATATTGATAGACAAACAAACAACGATACTAACAGATCAACAAGCACTAAACCAAAGCTAAACGACCAATTCCGAGTTCACCTTATGATCAGCATTAGAACCAAGCCTAAGTTCTATCAAGAGTAAAATTAAAACTAGAAATGGGCAGGGGCCGCGCGAACACTGGCCCCCGCAGCAACAAATTATGACATAGGCTCTCCTACTAGAGGAGACCTTACGGATGCACCCCTCCCAAGTGCAATGGAGGCCACAACCTTAGGCCATGGGTCTTCTTGATCGGCCATCAACCCCGTCCAGGTATGTATGTTCTTAAGGCTTATTCTCTCTTACTATATACCTGTGCTCACCACGTTTGTTCATACAATCAGGCGATGTGGGATATTTGATGTTACTGAATTTTAGCATTGGAGGAGGGGTAACTCTTTTTTTGCTCCCAGATCATGTTCTCCGTCCGGATTTAGTTATTAAAGTATAGCTGTAAGGTTGAATTGTACATAGCTTTGCTTGTTTCATAAATATATACCATCGGTTACATTCTATACAAAAAATTAGAAAGATAAAAATCCATAGAAACAACACTAATGTGTTGCTAGCATTGTGTAGAAGTCCATTTTATAAGCTACTTATTTCAAACTTCAAGTAGTTTATGGTGACACCAAAATCTTTTCAAAGTAGACAAAATTAGTTTTATATCAACCGAAAAATCAAAATTAGTTTTATATCAATAAAAAAACCGAGAAATCCTTCAAAAAAGCTGATTGCATGACACTCTATTTGTCACAAATGACATACCCAGTGACTCCTATGAAACAAGTAATTAGGCAGAAATTACATATGAGAGCTGCTAGTGAAGTTAATAGATAATAGTTGAAAAGGTATCTGCTAGTCGTACTATTGCTACTCGACTTTGGTTCAAGTTAGTAATATGTAATATGCTCATAATTTCTGATTTGTGCAAATGCTAATCACTATCCAAATAACTATATATTCAGCTGTTTGTAAGTGCAGTGAATTGGAAATTAGTAACTGAAACTAATGTTCAGCAGTTTATATTAGCATATTCCGTGTCAAATATGGATGAAGGTTTGGAAAAAGGCAATATTGGATGTAACTAAGTTCAACTGTCTTTTTATGGAAGGAAAGAATGATATTCCGGTGACGGAAAGTTGTGTTGAGATATCAAAAAAGATGGGTCCGGAGAATATCCCCCCTCCCACTCCTCCTGATATACTCTCAAACAATGGTGCTAGAAATAGCAAGGTTAAGGACAAGCATAAGCTGAATGGTGCCGGAAGGTGTGTTTCCCAACTGAAAAACCAGTAAGTACTTTTCTATAGTACAGGGGTCTCTCTTACTATAGCATTTATTAAATGATGAATTGCCTTTTCTGGAATATAAGAGGCTGTGCAAACCACTTGAGTTACCTGCATTTGAAGGACCTTGTGAAATCTCATAGAGTGAACATATTTGGCTTAGTGGAGACTAAAGTTGGAAATGCTAGAGCACAAGAAATTGCACCATTCTCTTGGCTGGAATAGCAAATGTTGTCTTTTATTGACTAAAGCTGCATCCTTCTACCTTTTCTTTTCTTTATTCAATAAATGATCTAAATTCAAATACATCTATTATTTCAATTTGCAATTATGAAACGAAATACAAAAATGTCAGTTTTCCATTTGGAGCTGTGGCATCTCAATTGGATAATATTTTGCTTACTGCTCTTTGCAGTAATAAACCCATTTTGGAGCTGTGGCATCTCAATCGGAGAATATTATTCAGCAAAGGGAATTGATTTACAAGCTATTCCTTGACTATTTTAACTTGCTTATGTGCTTCAAAATGAAACCAAGACAATTTAAGTCAGAGGGAAAGATTGAAGAAAACGTTCAGATTTAGATACATGATATATACAATGGCTTAATATTGTTTTGTTTACAGTACAACAACAACATAACCCCAATGCCTAACAAGGCTCCCGCACAAGCGGGGTTTGGTTTACAGTAATATATATAAATATAGTTTCTCTCATAGTGAGGTTACAGTTGTGTTTTACTATATTTCAGCAAATAATTCTTCATAAAGCATTGTTTTTTGCTTAATATATCTTTGATCTCTAGCACTTTGCTGAAGAACCTTTGAGCTAACACGCGTTTGATAACCTGGGGATGTGGGAAAATTTGCATCTTTGCCCCCTTCATTTCACTGGTCTATGCGTTCAGGTTCGGTTGTTTGATTTCATCGAAACAAGGCTCACCTGCCTTAGCTGTAATATGTCATTAACAAAATTCCAGAAACCTTATTTGAATAGCCTTTGGTCAATAGGTCTCCTCCTGAACTCAAACAATCACCTTCAGTAAAATGCTAATATTACAATCATTATGTAACAGTATGGACTATGAACTTTTAAAACTGTTTATCAAAAACAAATATTAGCATCAGCAGTAAGAAACTAGAAATATATGAGCAAACTTATGTTCAACATTTGTCACGTATATGGTCTATTAGGAAGGTAGATTATTAATAGTAAAGTTTTAATTATAGTATGTTGTTTTATTCCCTAAAGGCACATGGCCTTAGTACTATTAGTGAGCTGGTAGAAATTAGTTATGTTAATTTGGATTGTTAGGGACAGCTGTCCCTTTAGCCGTTAGATTTCATTCTATTTAAGCATTGTAATGAGCTACAGAAGGATTATCAATGAAAAACATATCAGTAGCATATTTTGCTATTCTCTCCCTAATATTCTTCTCTCATCTAATATTCCTCTAATATCTCATCCCTTTCTTCTCCTCAATCCCCATTTTCCTCTAAATTCTGAAGTTACAGATCTGTCTAGGTTCAATCCTTGACAATGGTACCAGAGCTCACCGATCCTCGGACATGGTCGGAATTTCTCGCCGGAAAACCAAAGCCGTATGTTTCTCGGCGGTTGTGGGTAACGGTTCAAAATCTGAGATATCCTATCTCAGAGGAAATTCTTCATCAGATTTTTTCACCCTATGGTTCGGTGGACTACATCGTAATGTTCAACCCAACAACTGAGCTCCGAGCAGTGATTTGCTATCATTCTCGTAATGGAGCAACATCAGCCAAGTTCTTACTCGACGGCCGGAATATTTGGGATGATTGTTGCAAGCTTAAGATCCAGAATGAGCCTTGGGAAGATGATGATGTTCCAAAGAAGGAAGCAAACCCACAAGAAGAAACCCAAGAAAAGGTTGAAAAAGGAAACGAAATTTCCAATCTTATTGCTGTTAAGCTGCCGGCGGAGGATATTCATAGTACACTGCTGAAATCGGAAACACAGTTGATGGACTCTGATGAGCGAATAAAGCAGCAGGTGGTGGAGCTGAAAAATGAAGCAAAAACAGTAGATTTCGAAGAGCAAAATGAGCTAAGGTTGGGGCTGAAATTTGCAACGAAAATAATGGGTTATGAAGTGCAGCTTGAGTCGGAAACAAGGCCAACCAAAGAAAGAAGAAATTGCAGAGAAGGTTGCAGAGAAAGAAGAAATTGCAAACTAAAACAAAATTGGAAAAAGAGACGTAGAAAAGGTTGTGCTTGCACACTAAAACGGGGCGAAAGAGAAGAGAGGAAAAAGTACAATGGCAAATCGGGTGAAGAATCTATCGTCGCCGGAAAATATGGTGGAAGAATGGTAGCATATGTATGGAGGAGAAAGAGGCGCAGAAAAATCAGTAAAAAGGGGAAGGTGGCTGCTATAAGTTTTGACTTTAACTGTGGTAGGAGGTTTAGGGTTTTGAAGAAAAATAGGCCCAGGCCCAAGAACCCTTTAAAAGGTACACCAAGGCCCATGAACTCTTCAGTCAAGGAGCTCTCTTATTTCCTACATTCAGATGTGGAATTTCAGCAACAAATTCAGGCTCAAATCGCTGCTGGTTTTTATTTTCACATGCAAGAAGACTCATCCAATCAGGTTTTGATTTTCCATTTATCTATTTTACCTACAGATTCTTGTTATATTCTCAAGCCCAACTTTCTCAATCTTTTCTATTTATCCTGTTACTTAGTTTGGTTCTCTCTACTATCAAAACCTTCTATTTCCCTTGCTAAACCTAGCCATGAATTTGAAGAGAATCTTCCATTGGAGTTGTCATCGGCTTCTTTTATAATAGAGAGTTCTCTGGCTGGCAAAGGAGGAGGAGTTGTTGCTAATGACGTTCAAAGAGAAATATATAGTTGTGCTATTTTCACATTATTACTGCCGAAATTCTCTGACTCGATTTATGGGAATTACGGGAACTATTGGGAATATGATTTCACATTCCGCTCAAACTTTTCCGAGGTTCAAATTTATGCAATTATATTCTGGAGCTGGAATTTGTTTGGGACTGGTAATACCCTTGTTGCCTTTCACTGTAGGAGTCCTATTTCACTTGCTCTACAGCTCGCTTGTAATGTATTACTTTCTGTTTTTTGGCATGCTAGAGAACTAGCTACACCGCAAAAAGAATCCATTATTGAGGTGATTTTTGAAGGTAGTCAGCATCAGCAACTCATTATTGGGCAATTTTTAGTTCCAACCAAACCTGGTTACCAAGAAAAGAAAAAAAAATGTTGATCATTTCCACAAGGCAGTTAGGATGATTGTGCCACCTGACATTGGTACCGGTCAAGAAAATGAAAATCAGGTGAAGGCTTGTCCAATGTTAGTCCAGGCATGGCAGCTTGTGATTGACAAGGAAGGGTATGCAGCAAAGTTAAAAGGGGTGTTTAAAGCAAGTCTGAACCAACAAGAGGGGAAGGAGCTACAAGTGCCTAAGAAGCAATGTGTCAAAGGTTTGATTATTATAGAGTTTGATGAAAATAAGTATCCACCTCCTGATTCGTCATTTTTTCTTGAAGTGGTGTTCAATGGGATGAGTGTTATAACCTTTAGGCATAGGCAAACAATGCCTCTAAGCTACTGCGTTAGTGATATTTCTATATCAAGCTTCAGAAGCCGTATGTTGAATCTTGCCAAATTAAGACTTGAGAAGGGAACTCCTTGGATGACCAATAATGATTTAGAGTATTTGTACAAGCAAATTGCAATGCTAAGTACAAAGGAGCTTGTAAACCAAGTTCGAACCTTCAAAGTTATAAATGGTAGCTGTGAACTAAACTTCAGGAAGCAACAAGGTGACGAAGCTCGCATACTCTTAACTCAGAGCCTGGGTGATCTATACAATAAATTCGGAAGGGAATTTTCTATTGTGGCCACACAAGCAGTGAAAAACAGAACAGTTACAGTGGTAATAGAAGTGGAGGACTATGTTTGGAGTGCTCCTAGTCTCTCATACAGAACATATGCTAATATGTATTTGGAATGGAAAATGGTTAGAAGGGCTACCAAAAGAGGCTTGTAGGAAATATTGAAGCAATGAATGGGGTCAAGACCAATATGGTAGAAATGTTTGATGTATTAAAAGAAAGAGGTCTTATGGTTGATCAACTCTTGTATAAGTCTTGAGGACAAGACTTTCTTAAGAGGGGAGTATTGTCACGTATATGGTCTATTAGGAAGGTAGATTATTAATAGTAAAGTTTTAATTATAGTATGTTGTTTTATTCCCTAAAGGCACATGGCCTTAGTACTATTAGTGAGCTGGTAGAAATTAGTTATGTTAATTTGGATTGTTAGGGACAGCTGTCCCTTTAGCCGTTAGATTTCATTCTATTTAAGCATTGTAATGAGCTACAGAAGGATTATCAATGAAAAACATATCAGTAGCATATTTTGCTATTCTCTCCCTAATATTCTTCTCTCATCTAATATTCCTCTAATATCTCATCCCTTTCTTCTCCTCAATCCCCATTTTCCTCTAAATTCTGAAGTTACAGATCTGTCTAGGTTCAATCCTTGACACATTATGTTATTAAAGGTGGAATAAGAACATGAAGCACATAAGTAAAACTATGATTTAATAAAATTGAGGGATTGTATGTTTCAGGGAAATGATATTCATCCAAGCATAACAATTCATATCATGGCCATCTACGTTCGTCAGCTTATATTAACAGACAAAAAATCAAAATTGGATTCCTAAAAGTCTATCGAAATCATACCTATGAACATAATCCTTTAAGTTATTCATATACCAAACATTTTCTGTTTCACAACTACTAATCAGCATACATAGTCACATAACTTGAATTTGAAGTAAAACAACATAAAGACATCTCTGCAATGTTCACCTAGATATAAGCTAAGCCATTGTCAGGGCCGCAATTATCCGCAAAAAACTAACCTAAACAATGAAACCATTATGTGAATATTGATAGACAAGCAAACAACGATACTAACAGATCAACAAGCACTAAACCAAAGCTAAATGACCAATTCCGAGTTCACCGTATGATCAGCATTAGAACTAAGCCTAAGTTCTAACAAGTGTAAAATTAAAATTAGAAATGGGTAGGGTCAGCGCAAACGCAGGCCCCCACAGCAACAAATTATGATGTAGGCTCTCCTACTAGAGGAGAAATTAGGGATGCACCCCTCCCAAGTGCAATGGAGGCCACAACCCTAGGCCATGTGTCCTCTTGATCGCCCATGAACCCATCCAGGTAAGTATGTTCCTAAGGCTTATTCTCTCATGCCATATACCTGTGCTCACCACGTTAGTTCATACAATCAGGCGATGTGGGATATTTGATGTTTCAGAATTTTAGCATTGGAGGAGGGCTAACTCTTTTTTTGCTCCCAGATCTGTTGGGGATAAATTTGACTTAATGAATCGAAGAAGAGGAAGTATATTAAACAAGGCTTAAACACAAAAGGATTTAGATTGAAACTTAGAGCTTGATATATTACAAAACTTTGCTCTCCTTTGTTTTGTTGCTCACTGCCTTCACTCTTTTCACTCTCTCAATATCTCTTTTACATTTGATACTCTACAATATGCAGACTTAGCATCCTTTAAATACTACTTACAATACTCATAAACATACAAACAACATTAATACAACAATTACTTTTTTCAAAGCTCAACTACTTGAGCCATATGAGTTGATTTTTTTTGCTGCCATTTTTCATCAATTTGCCACCTAATTAGACATGCTTGTCCCCTTCAATTTACATGCAAACAATCTTTACCAAGAGCAGTATTTTTTGACTTCATGCTCTATCTTGAATAATTTTTATTTTGCAACTTTGCATCCATGGGAAACTAGCCCTCTCAAAATCTACGTCCATCGGATGAGCTATTGACACCATGTCCTCAATGCGAGGAGTCACCTTTTTCTCTTTCAAAATGGGCTCGATCGGTTCCATATTCCCCACCTTCGCCTTACCCTTCTTAGCGGCTCTCTTCTTCCTATACCCCTTGGGTCCATGATCGGAGCATTCTAGGGGAGCCAGCTTCTCAACTTCGTCGCCCTTGCCGCCACTGCCCGACCATGCCAGGTCGGAAGAGTGTATTTGCGAGCTAGAGGCGGCCTGACCTGATGCCGCCCTCTCTTCATCACCCTCTATGTGATCCATCCTCCCGGCTATCCTTTTAATCCTAGGGTTATGAGGCAAGTTAGAACGGTCTATATTAATAAAAGTGCTAGAAACCAGGTCAGGGCACTCCCTACACAAAACGGTAAACAGACTCTTGCTTGAACTGCTACTTAACGAGGATGAAGACATGGCCGCCTAGAAAGAAAGGAAAATCCTAGAACAAGTTAGAGTCATATCCAGTCGCTCTATCAAGATCTATGGTCATTTTTTCAGCCGGGAGGGATTCAACCTTAAACTTATGTTTATCATGTTCATCAAAATCCATGCATGAACCCAGAATCCGGCCAAAAGAAGCCCAGATTCTGGCGATACTAAATTACAGCTAAGATCATTTCCCCAAGCAAAGGCGTTCAAAAATTTAAATAAACCAAGCCTAAAAAGTTCCAGATACACTGTGACATAATATCAGATATGGCATAAAAGGCAGTTTGGCAAGAGCTCGTTAAATAAAAATTTCTAACATGGAATTCAGGCTATAGTGGCACAAAGTCAAAAGCATAATAAGTCATAGACATGGAATCCACGAAAGGAAGAAGTATGGTGAAAATTACTTACTTGCAGGAGATGGAGGGATTGAAGAAGCAGACGTCGCCGGAAAAACCAACCTTGAAAGCTTGAAGACAGGAATCGCCAGAGTCAAGCAGGAAAGGTCAGGCAAGCAAAAGTGGTGAAATGAGGGAAAATATGTTTAAATAGGAAGAAGAATAAAACCAAAGAGTCACAATCATTAAAAAGCAGAAGCACAGTGCCACGTGTCAATCAAGGTTAAGCTGGTTTCAAATTTCGAAAAATCACACCTACCGCCAAAGGATATGAAAAGACTTGAGCTTCTCAAGGAAGCTTCGAGAATGCTTGGGCCACTGCTGGCCACGTAGCCCTAAACATTAGGCCGCTCGGAATTTGAGCCAGTTCATGCCGCGAGAAGCCCTAAAGAACTTCTCACACTTATGGGGGGACTTCTGATAACTTACTAAATATATCTCGCCCGTCTTGTCCTAGATGCCAGGTCAACAAAGAGTCGCGTGGCTCGCTCTGTCACTTAAGTTAAAAGAACCTGACTCATGAAGCCGGCTAGATCTCATCCCAGCCGAAGAACATATAAAACCAGAGACCACAAGAAGCCTTGAACGGACATAGTCTCGAGACGGTTCATGACCGACTCGATGGCATCTCCGTGTCTCACAAGTAAGGAGAATTCAGGTCTGACTCTAGTCACTATGTTCTCTCCTCTATCCTTATCCTAATCTACTTGGTCTGCAAGGATCAGATATGTATGAAGAGTTTTAAGCTCATCATAATTTGGACTCCTTATTCCACTGGGAATAGGGCAGCTCCTGCGCCTATAAATAGGCCCCTAGGTCAGTTCAACAGGTATCTCAATATTCTTATACTTACTTTCACTATATTCCTCAGAATCCTTTACTGACTTAGGCATCGAAGGGTCCCCCACGGGGTAACACCGATCGCCTCCGAGTTTGTGTGTTATTTTGTATGAATTCGTTCATAGACTTAAGATAGTTCGTAACAATTCAATTCTAAAATATCGGATTCAAGTATAATATTTTTAGGCTGCTAGTTTCAAATAAGCTGAAGTTCACTTTGAATATGACTAATAAATACTAGTAATAATTAGTAATAATATATTGATTCTTTTTTCATTGTTGATTTGTTTTTGTATTGCTTTATCGTTGGAAAGAAGAGAACACACAAATAAAAGTTATTCTGCAACTAAAAAATAAAATGACCAAATATATAGATCAAAGTTCAAATTAGCACTTTTACATTATATCAAAGAAAGGCATAGTTTAATCTTTTGTTAAATACTAATTTTGATTGTTTGATGGATGGTTATGATTATTTTTTAAACGTTTTGAATGAAATAACTAGCAATAACCAAAAAGCTACCAACAAATAATAACAATAAAGTGAAATCGACGTAAATATACATGTTTCACGTAATGAAAAAAAGATATATATTTTAATTTGCTCTTATTATGACGCATTAATGTAAACTAAACTATCAATTGGATTTGGTATAATTAATTAGTATATTTATAAGGTGTGGGTAAAGATGACAAGTAAAAAATTTCAAACTCATACAAAAACTCCTATTAATAAAAGGAATGTAAACTAAACTTATTTATATTGTACTAATGATGTTGGTTAAAGTGATAAACGGCTTGATATCACTTAAGTAAGGTTTCAGGTTCGAACTTTGTAAATGTGGAAAATCTCCATTGGGAAAATCACCTACCATAGCCAGTACACGACTTGCGTCGAATCTATAAGTAATCAGAGCAAAGCTCCAGTAAATCAGTGTTAAAATGCATTTTATGCATTGATTTTTCTTTATTTTGTGCTTAATTAATCCACTAATTTAGAGATATATATTGATTTGTGGATATATTTTTATTTTTGTTAGGAAATGGTTAACTTGGAGGATAATACCGAAAGAGAAAGGATATGTGCAGCAAAAAGAGGAAGAGTTCGAATTTGACAAGAAGTAAGCTATATGGAGAAAATCAGTTGAATATGAAGTTTATCTTGAATTTGTTTTGACCTTGTGACTCAAAGTGTGGGAATAAGGAAACTCACATCAACTGTTTTAATCATAATGTGGCAGTAACTATTTTCTCTGAAGTGGACTTAATTTATTCCACTTATGCAGCACCTAATTAATCAATGACCTGACTATGTTTATCTTTAAATTTGGTGGAGTTAGGAGTTGTGCTTAGAATCAATTTCAGCCTATTATAAGGGGTAATTTTTGTTTGGCGGCAGAGGACTTATTGTTCCAATACATACCGCAACAGTAGCTTGATTTTCATTTTTAGCTTTGTTCTTTTTTATGTAAGCTTTTCAATGAATTCTATTTTTTCTTTATTTATGAGGCTTGATTTCTCTTAACTCTTTTTATGATTTACTATGGTTATTTTGGTTCTTTAATTGTTTCGAGAAGACGTTTTTGTTTCAATTGAAGAATTTCATTATTGGCATACAAATTGATTTGATCCATAAGTATCCTATCAATTTGTAAAGTGTTAAATTAAGGTATCTCAGCCCTAAGAAATAAATAATCTTGCTTAAATGAGTCAAACGTCTTGACAAATTGGCTTGAATCGGGTTTTCCTAATTCGTAATGCAATTACTAAGTTAAAACTAAAGAAACGCTTTCTGAAGCACTATAGTTTAATTATGATTAGTCATTGAGTGTTTCATGGCTAGTTTACAATTAAGGAAAAATTTGGTTATTTAGAAGCATCTTCAGTAACTATAACCGATTTAGCAAATTTTAATTCAAAAAATCTTTAAACCGAAGATCGAGTGAATGAACGAGAATATAAATTGAACCTTTGATTGGATGTGTTTTATAATTGTTTTTCCTCATATTTTCAATGTTTTATTTTTATTATTTTTATCAAATCACCAAATTTCAAAACCTCTTTTTACTTTTTCAACTTTTATTTCAATGAAACAAAATTTTACAAAGTTTATTCACCTCCGTTAGGATCGTTCCTGCTTCCACTAACTCAAATTTACGCAGAAAATTATATCTTAGCGAATTTGACACTTTCCAATTAGATAGGAAAAAAAAATCTTATAAATGAAAGAGGACCAATAAATCAATTTTTTGTACTTATGTGGGGCATTTTTTAAAAAAAATTTTGATAATGAGATTTGAATCTATAAACTTATATTTAGTTCGTTATTTTTTAACAAGCAATGTTTTAAAAAGTGATAGGTGTTAGTTGGACAATAAGAGCTTCCAGCGCTTTGGTGGGGCCTGAGTAGGGCCTAAACGGATATATGATTTTTCTATTTTTTAATATTTATTAATAAATAAAAGTATAAATACTACTAAAAATAAATTATAATGTAATAATATATTACAAAAATATAGTTTAACATATTCTTATGTAAAAAGACATCAACACTAAAATAAATACCTTAAAACTGTATATCCTCATAAATTTTTTGTGATTTATAGCGTATTATTTCTTGATTTGAGATTTAAAATAAGAATTATATAATATTTTGAACTATAATTATTATAAGTATTGATATCTTAAAAATTACTGAAAAAATCGGACTATGCGACAATATATAAGTCTAAAGCCTAATAACGTTCGAGGAATGAAAAGTCGGATGGCAAGCCCCAAAATAACGCCTAGACAGAGCATTGGCGGAGCTAGGCGGGAATTTTTAAGAGTGCTAACCAATGTTATCAAAACCGGACCGAATTAGCAGGTTCGACCGGAAAAACCGGTAACCGGAGCAGGTGCCGGTCCGGTTGACAAAAATTTCCGGTTTGGAGAAAAACCGGCCGTTTCCGGCTCAACTAGGAAAAAAAACCGGCGAACTGGCAAACCGGAGTGAACCGGGTTTTTCTCCACCATGAATTCGCCAGTGAAAATTCTACAACCGAAAGGGCTAGATTAAGCTCGAAATCATCGCATGATGGGTATTAAACAAAAGATTTGACTTGCCGGAAAGAGATGGAGCCGTTACAGGCGGTGGAGCAGTCTTTGACTCGCCGGAGATTTGCAATGGAGAACAAAAGGACATAAATCATAAGCTTGTAGTGATTTGCAATGGAGAAGTGGTGAGAGAATGACTGATCGGATTTGAGAGATGCAAAAACCAACCCAAGGAAAGAGATGGCAAGTGAGAGAAATAATAAAAATAATAAAACTGAAGGGACAAATGACTGGCAAATAAAGAAGGTTTATGGGGAAGGGTAAAAGCATTGACTAATCTTTTTGTTTTGTTATTATTATATTAAGCTTTTATTGAAAATGTAAAAGAGATATTATAGTCTTTTTATTTTTAATTTATATTTTATTTAATTCAGTATTATATATTTTTAAATTTATATTAAAATAAATTTAATTTAATTTAAATAACTGTTTGTAAGTAAGAACTCAAACTTTACACTCTCATTATCCATCACGTAATAAGTATCATTTTTTTCTAAAATATTATAATTCAGTGTGGTTGAACTGATTTAATAAAAAAAATTGTGAATCAATAAATTTATTATCCGATTCGATTTTAATAATATTTATGTTAATAAGGGACCATCCAATGGACCAAAGCCGGGTTAATAAATCAAAATTTGAATTAGGGTGAATTGATATTTACCGAAAACTTGCGTCCACCTAAAAGTAAAAACCGGAAGTTAGCAGATTAAAAAGATGATTCAGATCGACCCTTGTTTTTGCCCATTTCCTGTTCCTCGCCCAACTCGCCGTCCGTTCTTTCCCCCTCCCTCTGCCCGGCGTAGCTCAGAGGGAGCTTGATTTTAATTCCACCGCACTCCTGTAGATTAAGGTTTCACTTCCTTAATTTCTTGCTATTTCATCCTCCCTCCCATTTGATTTTCTTTTCAATTGATTGATCGCGTTTTTTTATCAGGTTAGCATCTGAATTTCTCTTCATGTTTTAAGTTCCGTATAATTAAGTTGCGTTTAGCTTTCGTGTTCAGTATAACTCGGAATTCATATTTGGTTCTTCATTTACATTCCTAATTAACCTTCCGATTCACGAGTTTTCTTTTTGCTATCCAGTTGCTTAATTACCTCTGGTTTTGGTTCATTACGTACGTTTGAAGATCTATGTTCGACTAAACAATTGTGATTTCAATTTTCATGTGCAATGGGTCCTTGGGGTTGTTACTTTTTGTGATCTGTGTTTTTTTTAAATTTATTTTTTACTTTCTTGCTTTTGGTCTATGAATGCAGGAATTTTGATATGAATACTGGATCCGGTCAGTTTTGATCGGTTGTGCTTAAGATATGGCGTGGTTTAGTGGGAAGGTGTCCTTAGGGAACTTCCCGGATCTTGCTGGGGCAGTGAATAAGCTCAGTGAGAGCGTAAAAAATATAGAGAAGAACTTCGATACTGCACTTGGGTTGGAGGAAAAGTCTGAGTCTAGCAGTGAAGGTATGTGTTATATATCTATAGTTTGAGGTTTCCTTAGCTATGACCAAAAAGAATTATGAGCCCTAGGGGTGCCTCATACAAGCTACATTGTTTAGGGGTATGAAATACTGTTTTAGTTGAAGGCTGTGATTTCTTGTTATTGTGGAATGCGTAAATTGTTCAGTATTTGAGTTTTGACTGGACCTACCTAAAGTAGCCACAATAAGTTGTTGGTCAATGGTAGTATTATATAGAAAATTTTGGTTGAGAAGTTTATTTGATGGATATTAACAAATTAGTGAAAAAACATGATCTGAATGTATAAATGGAAGTGTTAACTATTTAATTTGTGATTTTGGTACAAATTCAATGATTGTCTCCTTGCATGTCTGCTAGCTTCAGGACTATGGCCTGTCATGTCCTTTATTGGACCAAAAACTGAGGATGTTGAATCTGTGGCAAAAACTGGGTCTCCTCAGAAATTCTCTGCAGTTGAAGAAAATGAGCCAGAAAGGCCTGCCACTGTACAACCTGCCGTTGAAGAGGAAAATCAAATGCTAAAAAATGAATATAAAGATAAGAAACCAGAGGTTGCAATAGAAAAAGATGATGTTGTGTCAGACCCAGTCAATCATGAGTCTGAATCTCAGGCACTGCCCATTAAGCCTACAACGCCTGTAAATCCTGATGTTCAGACGTTGGAGTCTGTTGACAGTTTCCAGGAGAAGCAAAGGTCAGAAGCAAGATCTGCCGAAAATTTAGAGTTGGAGGAGGTCAAGTCAGGAGCTGCTGAAGTTGGTTTTGTTAAGGATGTCAGTGCCATCCACGATGAATCTGAGAGTGCGGCTGATAGGCAAGAGAACACAGATGAAATGAAAACTCAAACAGAAGAAATCGTAAAAGAAGGTTCTCCTATTGAGGCTGAAATCGCAAAAGGCATCCAAGCTGAGCCCTTAAGTGATACACTGTCTGGAGCCACAGTTGATCCATCTGCCTCACCAATCAGCAAGGAAGAGTCAGAGGTTTCTCGCGAAGTTTCTTTCCCCCCTGCACTTTTTGCAGAAGAGGCATCAGAGATGGTTCCTGAATCGGTTAGTAGTGGAAATGATGTAAATATCAAGACAGTTGAACTGGACCGGCAAGGGAATGAAGCTGAAAGTGATGCTAAAGAGCTGCGCTTGAGTTCAGCATCAAGTGCATCTGACACCATGGTATCTGTTGTTGAATTAGAAAAGGTGAAAGCGGAGATGAAAATGATGGAAGCTGCACTACAAGGTGCCGCAAGGCAAGCCCAGGTATTTCATGAAATTCATGGTTCACAAAATAATGTTATTTATCAAAATAATTGAGACTCTTCCTTACAGCAGATGCACTGTCGGGGCCTGAATCTCCTAATGATTTACTGTTTGTGTAGTGTGTCTTGTGGAAATGTTTTAACTGGTCCATTCTCATTCTGATCTACTCTTTTCCAGGCGAAGGCTGATGAGATCGCAAAGATGATGAATGAAAATGAGCACCTGAAATCTGTTATTGAGGATTTGAAGGTTATTTTGAATCTTACTACTATTTTATTCCTTTCATTTACTTTTGGCTAGATACTTGTGCATATTTATGTATTTTTTATTTATATAGAGTTTTTTTTGTGAGGATTCATCATGAAAATTGCATTTGTCAGCAAGTCATGCTATAATTCATTTTTGTGTTTCATTTATGTTTTTACATCTTGAAGGTTTGGTCGCTCCATTCAATGTTCTTTTCCATGCTGGTCAAAATTTGCATTCTTATCTGAACTATTTGTTACGTCTACAATATTACATGCATAGGTTGGACTTTGGAGAATGTAATTCTAGTGTATTCTCTAAGTTCGTCATTTCAGTGGGAAAAAACAGATTTATCATTTATTTGTTGGGATGATCTGATAATTATTTATGGTTGAGAATTATTTTTTGCTATATATTTGTTTATGTTCTGACAACAACATCATTTCCTGCTCTCTTGTTCAAAGCTTACTGGCATCTTTATTGTCTGAGATTCTGGGCTGAATGTTGTTTCTTACTTGGAAAAATAATGGAACAGAGAAAATCCAATGATGCAGAAATCGAGTCTTTAAGAGAAGAATACCATCAGAGAGTTGCAACTCTTGAAAGGAAGGTATCTTTTTTCTTTCTTAAGCTCCTCTGACATGTATGCTAACAATGGTTCGTTTTCACGTTTCAAATGCCTGTACATGTACCCTTATTGGCTCATTTGGTTTATTGCTATACCAAATAATATGAATAGTTATGGTGCCCTTTATATATATATATATGTTGTAAATAAAACCAAGTTGTGAAGCCTGTCCAATTAATGCTTTAGATACATATATGCTTGATCTCCTTTCATTCTTTATCAGCACCCATTCTTGTTTTCATGGAAGGAGGTGCACAGTAAGTGGTTTTCCTTTGTATTGCCGGGGTCTAGAAGAAATTATATTGTTTGTTTTTTTCCTACCCATAACTATCTTAAGGTTTGAATTGGGAATGCTGGAGAGAGATTTATCATTTAGAGCATTGGTTAATTCTGTAGATTTCTGATTTTAAGAAGCATGTTCTGCAGTTTGGTTGGTTTGTATGTCAAAATTGAGTTGTTAGAATGTAGAACTTAAAGTCAAATTACTTCCGGTGTGACTTCTGCTTCTGCATTTAAGGTGAAATTCTGACCTAATTACAACTTTGTAAGTTTGATTACAGGTTTATGCTCTTACAAAAGAAAGGGATACTCTCCGCAGAGAGCAGAATAGAAAAAGTGATGCAGCTGCCCTTCTGAAGGAAAAAGATGAGATAATCAGTCAGGTTATGGCGGAAGGTAGAGCTGCAAAACTCTTTATTTCGTGATGCCTATACTCTGTTGCAGAGTTCAACTGTTCTATTTCTATTGAGATGCTACGATGAATGATTCATCTTAGTACCATTTAAGCTATGATAAAATTATAATAACCATCCTTGCAAAGTAATAATACTCCCCAACCTTGGCGTTTAAAGCTATTTGTCTGTGGATTTAGGTGAAGAGCTTTCAAGAAAGCAGGCTGCTCAAGAATCTACTATTCGGAAATTAAGAGCTCAGGTAATGTAGTGGCTTAATGGTGGTTTGGACAATCATATTTTATTGTATTGCGCCTTTTTATCTGATCTAGAACGTATTTTTCATGATTTACACATTTATTGCGAGCACATAGATTAGAGAGCTGGAAGAAGAGAAGAAAGGCTTGACAACCAAACTTCAGGTAATTTTATTTTAAATTGGAATGTTTCTGCCTTATTTTCTGACATCGAGCTTCTCGTGCAATGTAGCTTTCTATACGTTTTTAAAAATTTATATGCATGGCTGGGTTTTCCTATGTGCTAAAACTGTGCTGTATAAATTAAGGTGGATATTTCTCATACAGTTTGTTGAAGATGTGATGATGTCTACTTTTCTACAAGACTGAACTTTTGAAGTTTCATTTTTGACATAATTTATAATATTTTGTCCTCATTTTAATATTTTCTGATGTTACACCTGAAAACAAAGACAAACACTTTATAATTTTTCCCTAATCCCTTCTAGGTGGAAGAGAACAAAGTAGAGAGTATCAAGAAAGATAAGACGGCTACAGAGAAATTGCTGCAAGAGACAATAGAAAAGCACCAAGATGAACTTGCAGCACAAAAAGAATTTTACACAAATGCTTTGAGTGCAGCCAAAGAGGCAGAGGCACTAGCAGAGGCACGTGCCAATGATGAAGCCAGAACTGAATTAGAGAGTCGTCTAAGAGTGGCTGAGGAGCGTGAGAGTATGCTAGTTCAGACACTTGAAGAATTGAGACAAACTTTGAGTAGAACAGAGCAACAGGTATTTGCTCAGTTTATTTAGACAATTGATCAAATCAAACTGTTGTCCTATGAATAATTATTATATTTTTCTATGACTGGATTTGGTAGGCTGTTTTTAGAGAAGACATGCTTCGTAGGGACATTGAAGACCTCCAAAAGCGTTACCAAGTGGGTAGAACTCTCTGCAATTATGATTAACTGTGGATATAGCTATAATTTGTTTTTAGTAGTTATAGCTGGTCTTGTTTATTCTTTCCAGGCAAGTGAGCGCCGGTGTGAGGAGTTGGTCACTCAAGTTCCTGAATCTACTAGGCCTCTATTGCGACAAATTGAATCTATGCAGGTGAATTTTGGTTTCCATTGATCTTTCCTATAGTAATCTTTACATTTTTCAATGGAAGGTTGCCTTGTTGGTTCTTTTCCAAGTTTTTAATCCTGCCAGTTGATATAGGAAACAATGGCAAGAAGGGCTGAAGCTTGGTCTGCTGTAGAGAGATCTTTGAACTCTCGACTCCAGGTTCTTAAACTTATCTATCTACTTGTGACATAATGTATATTGAGCTTTCAAGCATAGTTGTCAAGAGCACAAAGCGCACTCGGAGCGCAACGGTCTCGCTTCTCGCTTTTTTGCAAAGCGCAGAAAAACGCTCGCGTCGGGGAAAAAAAGCGCAATGTTATAAATTTTCACAAAATATTATAGGTTTAGAGATTTCTATAATATAGCTACTTACAACTAATAAATATTAAAAATATCATATATCACAATAGTTGCCTTTGCATTTAGGTTAGAAATATTAGATGGAGCAACATTTTGGAGGCATTCAGCTCACATAGGAAGCTTTATAGTGAGAAATAATCCTGCCAATAGAGGTCACAATCTTCCAACCAGCAAGTAACAAGTTAATGTTGGCTTCAAATTGATGCCGGGCGCTTTTTTGTAGTGAAGCGTGCGCTTTTTTGCGCTTTTTGGTGCGCTTTTTGCACACTGTGCGCTTTGTGTGCACAGAAGCGCACAGGGTGCGCTGCTCTTTAAGTGCAAAAGCGCTCGCTTTTAATAACTATGCTTTCAAGTATCTTATGTATTTAATGTTTTTGTTTTAACAGGAGGCAGAGGCCAAATCTGTAGCTGCTGAAGAAAGAGAGAGATCTGTGCTTGAACGCTTGTCACAAACCTTATCTCGAATTAATGTTCTTGAAGCTCAGGTTCTTCTTTGATGCATGATCTTTGGTTTATGGCTGAGTTCCAATTGATAGATTAGAATAATAGAAACAGAACACAAAGAAGAAACGAGTTTTATTTGGTACTAAATAGAAAACAACAAGAAGGATCTAAGATATAATGGACCGAGCCTAAATCCCAATCCCCCAGGAAGTTACCTTAACCTCCCAACTGCACCGAGACCCATTTTGAAAATGATAATACTTAACAGAATTTCTGAGATCCCTAATTTCCCATATTACCCTTTTTGTCCCTATTATCACGTTCTTCTCTGTCAGAGTTCTTATTAATTATAATTATTGCTCAAATAGTGAAATTCATCAATCATGCAGATTTCATGTCTTAGAGCAGAACAGACACAATTAACTAAGTCCCTCGAAAAAGAGAGACAGAGAGCAGCTGAAAACAGGCAGGAATACCTTGCAGCTAAGGAGGAAGCTGACACCCAAGAAGGCCGTGCGAACCAGCTTGAAGAAGAAATTAAAGAACTCAGGCGGAAACACAAACAAGAGTTGCAAGATGCATTGCTGCACAGGGAGCTCCTACAGCAGGTTTTTCTTCTAGTTCTTATTTCGTTTATTAAGTTTTACATAGATTCCACACCCTTCTATGGAAGATATATTTGCTAATAATTGTGATAGAGCTCAGGTTTAGTCTAACCTTCTTTATAGAAATAAACCAGCAAAGTGGGAAGTTTGTGTTATCTCGTAAGCTGATTTCTAGTGATGATTTATTTTTGCAGAAAATATTCTTCTGGAAATTGTTTTCTTTGTTTTCTAATGTTTGGAATGTAGGAGGATAACAGGTTCCCAGTAAAGGGGAATCTTTACCAAATACTTTCGTATTCTATAGAGGGAAGTTATTTAGGAAAGTTATTTTCCGACCATTAATTAAAGACACAGAACAAAATGAACTAGGAAGCCATATTTTTAATGTTTCTTTTAACTCAATTCCCATATAACAACCAGACAACATTCATATTTTATTTTCAAAAAATGGATTTTCCTAAGAATATATTTATTCATTGGGGAATATCAGAATATTTCCACAAAACAAACCCAACCAAACCTAAAGTTACCTTGACTTTTCATTACTTGAAGGGCTTTGAGTTCTATCGAAGCCTTATTGAAGGCTTTGCCATCGTAAATAGGGTAGTTTGGTAGAGATCATTGAAGACAATGCCATCGACTGGAAAGCAAAGCTTTATCTGTTTGTAATAATATCATAGGCTGTATAGTATTGCATTCAGGATACAGAAAATGATCAGCTAATTATCACAGGAAATTGAAAAGGAAAAAGCTGCTCGTTTGGAGTTGGAAAGGACAGCTCGTACCCAGACTACTGTATCCAATCAACCTACACCTAAGAGCAATGAGAATGGTATTGTTTCTAATTAAGTGAACCAGCTCATTATCTGTTCCCTTGATCATATGTATGCTATGACATTTTTCAGGAGTCTTGAGCCGAAAGATCTCAAGTGCTAGCAGCCTAGCCAGCATGGAGGAGAGCTATTTTCTGCAAGCATCTTTGGACACGTCTGATAGTTCTGAAAGAAGAAATCCTGGAGAGGCTTTTATGAGTCCTTACTACATGAAAAGTATGACGCCTAGTGCTTTTGAAGCTGCTCTTCGTCAGAAAGAGGGTGAACTTGCATCATACATGTCTCGCTTGGTATGGATTGTTCTATTCCCTGTGCATAGATGTCTAATCACCGGTCACGCATGTTTAGTTATGCAAAGCATCAACTTTTAAGTTATTATATGGGTTTATCGATTTGTATAGGGGACATATAGTGTATCCCCATAATGGGGATCCCCAAACATGGGGAACCCCAATTTGGGGGAGTGAATATTTTAATAATATATGTTTGTGGTGAAGTCTTAGCCTGGTGGTTAAGACTGAACTTGTAGCCTTTGGAGGTTCCAGGTTCGAACCACATCCGGGGCGGGTGGTGATTTTTCTTTCTATTTAATGTAAGCGCAATTGCTCAATATTTGTTCAATGAAGTTATTATATGGGTTTATAGAGATAGAATTCTAGTTCTATATTGTTTATGCATAGCATGATCAATTATTTACGTGTGTATGTGCTTTAGGCATCCTTGGAATCGATTCGGGATTCTCTGGCAGAGGAGTTGGTCAAGATGACAGAAGAGGCAAGTTTCCTGAGCAAGTTTAACGCGAATTTCCACATGATTCGGCATTGTTCGTGTTCTTATTGAAGTTTTATCAATTTTGTTCGTGTTATCTGCAGTGTGAAAAGTTGCGGACAGAGTGTTCTTTTTTGCCTGGTGTTCGAGCAGAGCTGGAAGCACTGAGGCGGAGGCACTCTGCTGCATTGGAGTTGATGGGTGAACGTGACGAAGAGGTATGATTTATTCTTTAGTTACGAAATTTTGCTTTTATCTTAGTCAATACAATAGTTGACTAAGGTGTTCATTATGTTGCTGATGTTCTTACCCCTGTTGTGTGCTTAAGGGTGTGTTTGGTAATTTACAAAATTTACAATTCATGTGCTTGCTAATTTACCCCTGTTGTGTGATTTTGGATTCTCTGGCAGAGGATGTTCTTACCCCTGTTGTGTGCTTGCTAATTTACAAAATTTGTTTACAAAATGAAATAAAATAAAATGAAATGATTTGAATTCTTTCATTTTTTAAGGTTCCAAACTAGGGGGAAATATTTTGAACCTACCTCATCATTGAAAGTTACCTAAAAGCTAAGACTATCATTGAGCATATATACTTGTATAGTTATCTAAGTACAATTACTTTTTTTTCCCACACACAGACATTATTATAACCTGAAGATTTATTTTAAGTTTTTCCTTCATACCAATAGACGAATCAAATCACACTTCTGTTCCTGTTGCGCATACCAAGTTGCTAGAGAGTGTCGGTTCTGGGCAGTTGTGCAATCCTGAGAAACTAATGAGAAAAGAAAATGACTTGAGTTTCTGTGTTACCCTTTTGAAATGTCTCAAGGGGCCTAAATATATTTTAATAGCGAATGTTCATGAGAAAATCTTGGGATTTAATGGCAAATATTCCATATTAGTTGTTTATTGTGAAGTTCTTGTCATGCTCTACTTCCTTTTGTTTCTGTTTTTTTTCTTTTTATTATCGTTAAAATGAAAAAAAAATACGGTTGTATGTAATGATATACATGCTAATAGTCATTTATGTCCTGACTAAGAAAGTTGTATTATTTCTAGTTGGAGGAACTGCGTGCCGATATTGTAGACTTGAAAGAAATGTATAGGGAGCAAGTCAACTTGCTTGTGAATAAGGTATCTTATGTTCTTCTTAAATCTTTTTAGTACCCATTAATCTTTTTTTTTTTCAAAATCTTTTCTTGTAACACTTATTTATGTATGATATGTGTGTGTTTGTTTGTCTGCAGATCCAAAGAATGAGTTCATAGAAATACTTGTCAACTTGTTATGGAATATGCTCACTTATAATACGGCGGTTTGTTTAAATTCCGGCAACACTTCTATTTTTCACCATTTTTAGTGATTCTTCTATCCAGAAATCATATTGTAATTTGGCTGAACTTGTTGTACAGAAGATGGCGAAGACTTGATCACGTTTTTCTTTTATTTCGTTCGATTCGTAAATGTTTAATTTTATTTCCGGTGGCTCGATTCTGAACTCGAGTTTTTCTTTATAGACAAAGATCTCTTTGTTGCTTCAACACAAGGGAAATTTTTTTGTTATTAGTCTGTCTATTTGGATTTTGTGAAGAATTCCTTGCGCGTCACATATGTAGCTTCTTTTTTTAGTTTCATTTCAATAGCAAAATATGACCATGCTGGCTCTCCCGTGACTCAACCTGAACCTCTTTCCATTTTTTTTTGGGACATGGATGAAATTTGAATTTTAATATCATTATGGGCTCGTTTGGTTCGTTGAAATTCTTTTCCGTGGAATATAAATAGAAATGTATGGAAAAATGTTAGATATGACACATTATTTATCTGGAAAAGTTTTTCATAGTTTATGTACATCTCATAGAAAAGTTATTTCGTGAGATGTATATAAACTAGGAAAAGCTTTTCCATACGGATTCTAGACATATATTCTACTATATTTGACATCTTTTTATTCATTTATATCTCTATTCCATGAAATATGATTTTCGCGAATCAAACGTCACCTATAAGTATTAGTTAAAAATTCAATTGCAATTTCACTCAAAGAATTATATAATATATAAACGTTTGAGTTTTCAAATCTGATAAAGGACGCCCTTTAAAATTGAAAAATTAGTGTGGTTCCTAATTTTATACAATACGAAGGTAAATTGGCAGCAGGAGTGAATGAATAAAATTTTGTCATCCCCAAAGTTTGTGTTCTGTTTATATTTTCATTTTTCGACATTTGATGTATTAGAGAATTTTCTACTGAAAAAAAGAAAAAACTCTCTCAAGTGTTAGACGTCTCTCTACTTAGATTGACATTTGATTTATTGTTGGGCAGTCGCAAAAGGCATTTTATACAGGGCTGTAAACGAGCTGAGTCGAGTTTTGATCTGTTCGTATTCGTTCGTTTAATTTTTAATCGAATATGAACCGAGCCGAGCTTGAAATTTGAGTTCAAAATTTTGTTCATGTTCGTTCGTTTAATTTTTAAGTGTTCGCTTGTTCACGAACAATTCATTTATTTTGTTCGGGAACATTTTTCTAATTTATTCGCGAACGAGCTTGTCTACTTTATTTATGAGCAACATTGCTAATTTAATACATAAATTAATTCTATAAATTTTTATTTTTTATATGTAATTATAATAATCGAGCTAGTTTACGAATATTTATCTAGTCAGTTCACGAGTTTGTTCGCGAACCTCTAATCGAGTTTATTCACGAGTTAACGAGTTGAGCTTTGGCTTGTTCATATTCAGTTCATTTATAATTCGAGCCATAAATCATGTTCCCAAACTGTTCCTTTATAAATTAAGTTGAGCTGAATTAAGTTTTTATCGAGCGAACACCGAACTCTTCATGAACGATTTGATTCATTTGTCGCCCTAATTTTATATATAAAAAAGGTGACAGGTGTTACGTATTCAGCGTCTCCTTCCTCTCTTCTCTGTATGTGATGAAAAACTTTCCCGGGTCTTGATACAGTCGTGTCGTCGTATTGCTCAAGAAACTCATCCTTCAAAATCCAATCAGAATAATCTTATCAGGTAAAATCACAGCTTGTTATGTTTCTCTGTTGTCTTCCATGTTTAGCGGCGGAGAAATTCCTAGGAAAACGGAAAATAACGAGAATTTAGAATAATTATGCACTTAGGATCTCTCATTCAACTGTTTTGAATTCAATCTAGCGTTCTATTTGATATTTGAGTATATCAGCGACAATTCACGCACAAATTGTATTTTCATTTGCAGTTAAATTACATGTGTACAATGTGTTCGATGAATTGCCTGACTGAAATGTGAACTTGATATTGCAGTTCTAACCTTTCAGCTAACATTAAATTGGAGATATCTTCTGAGAATGGAAAACAAAAATGAGGATGTGGTGAAGAATAATCAGATTGTGGAGACTCGGGCAAGAAATATTAGTCATAATGTTCGGTGTACTGAGTGTGGGAGTCAGTCAATTGAAGATTCTCAAGCAGACATAGCTATTCTACTCAGGAAGGTATGTCTCAAATGTTGAAATTATTTTCTGATTCATATGGTGTTAAATTATATGTATATATATTTTGTTATCTGCTCATTTGCCAGTTTTTCAGGAGCTTGTGTTCAAGCTGCATTTAACAAGTTTAAGTTAATTTTAAAGGTTGATTCTTTTTGTATATGTCCGGCTTATTTGGCCTTACTAAACTCGTTTTTCATCAGTCTGAGGTTTTCCTCTACAATACTAGCATATTCCGTTATTGCCTATTGCTTATATATATAGCATAAGAAAGTCGAGTTCTTTTCGAGGCCCTTTTTCCTGTTGTGAATTTAATCTTCCGTCAAGCTTTTCATGTAATACATATGCAACAACCACCAAAAAGAGAAAATGGGCTTTAGAAGTCTTGCGTTTTTTCTCAAAAAAGAACTTCAAATTTCAAAAATATTGCAACTAGCTGATGTTAAAGTATTTATTGTCGAAATACAGATTCTAACAAGGTTCAAACAATGAAGTTGGAAAGAAGTTAAGAACCTATTCTGCAATAAAAATCTTCTTGAATGGTTTCAAATGAATCTGAAATTAATGTAACTGGTCTAAAAATTTAATGTTTTTGTGTCGACTCCATTGTGTGGCAACATGCAGTTCTCAATGCACATGTGGATTTTGGCTCTGCTCTTTTCAACTTATAAGTAGTTGTACTGAACTGTACTGAACTAAAACGTACTTATTTCAGTGTAAATTTATATGTATGCAGTACTTATAAGTACTGAACTGAACTATAAGTTTAAAAGAGTATAGCCTTTGACTTCTACTCCTAGTTTAACAAGTGACTACTATTTAGTCAGTAGTTTGTGATCTAGGTGTACTTTTTTCAATATTCTCAGTGTTTTAAAACTCCCCGCCTAGCTCCGCCTAGACCTCGCCTAGGCGCTATTTTGAGGCTCGCCGCCCGACTTTTCATTCCTCGGGCGCTATCAGGCGCTGGACCGTCATATTGCCCCGTAGGCACCGCCTAGTCCGATTTTTTCCGCCTAGGCACCGCCTAGTCCAATTTTTCCCCAATTGTTAAGATACTGATACCAACCAACCAACTAAGCCTTAAATCCCACACTAGGTGGGGTCGGCTATATGAATCTTCCGACGCCATGAAGCTCTATCAAAAGCCAAATTTTCGTCCATACCGAGCAAACGCATATCCTTAGAAGTAGTTTCCCTCCAAGTATAATAATTATAGTTCAATTTTTTCAATTAAAAAAAGGTAGCACATTTGGTAAAACTAATGTACACCAAAATATTCTCACCATACAATTTCATTTTGAATCTCAAACCGAGAAATAGTACGATATAAACCACAAAAATTAGCGAAGATAATTGTTTTTAAGGAATTGATTTTGATGTTGATGTGTTTTTATGTAAAAATTAACTAAGACTTATGTTTTCATATGCTAAACTATATTTTTTTGTAAAACATTATTGTATTATAATTAATTTTTTAGTTGAATTTATACTTTTATCTATTAATAATTATAAAAAATAAAAAATGGCGTTCGAAGCCCCGACCGCCCGACTAACGCCTAGCGCTTTTTAAAACTTTATCTTCTGCTTGGCAAGTCATGAACATGTTAATCCTGTCCATTCCCTAGATAGATTTCTGTCCACTGATGTTTACATTACTTGCAACATCTTGTCAGTTATTCTTGCAAATATGGATTTTAACAAATCTTGCTATGCAGCTTATTCGTGATGAAATTCGCGCTGGGAAATCTGACAAAGAGATTTTCAAAAAGCTCGAGAAAGATTATGGGGAAACAGTACTTTATACTCCAATTTTTGATTGGCAAACTGCAGCGGTGTGGCTATCACCGGTTAGTGATTAGTGAAAGTTAATTATATCAAAATTAGAATTCTGCTCAATCTAAGACATAGAATATTTCGTAGGTTCTAGTTGCAGGTGCAGCTGCTGGAATATGGGGTCACACAAAGTATAGGCAGCGTACGAATGTGCATATAATGGCTCTGGATCTTATTAGAGGTATTCCTTTAACCCCGAAAGAGAAAGAAACTATGCTAGACATTCTCAAACCTCCTCCTCCTGAAAGAGCTAAGCCTTCTTTTTGGAGTAGAATATGGACCAAGCAATAATGCCTGTCTTCTTTCACAGCTATGGTTTGTCTTGCCTTTACTCTATTTCTTTGATATAAAACCTGGACATGTTTATTTGAATGGCATTGTATGTGAAATATATATGAAGCTCCTTTAACCTTATTTATATTTGAAGAGAGACTTTTGTGTTTATCAAAAACATCATGGTATTTCTGAATTTGGCCCTAATTCCTTTTCAACTTATAATTCATTCAGTTCAGTTTCAGTATTTGCAGTTTCAGTAATCGATAATTAATAATTAATTTTGTTATAATATAATAGTATTTAAAGTATTATAGATTATTGTTATTATTAATATAATAATATTTTGATGTATTATTATTTAGGGTAAACTTCAAAAACATGCCATGTGGTTTGATCCTTTTGCCAAAAGGTGCTTGTGGAATTTTTTTTTTTCAAAATGGTGCGTGTGGTTTGAAAATTACAGTGCTACACCAGTTATTTCAATTAATTCAACATTTCTATATTTTAAGTATATTATTTAAGAATTATATTTCAAGATTTGAGTAAGATTCGGAAAATTTTTATTTTGTTTTGATTTTTTAAAGTTATAATCAAATTTTAATTAAAAAAAATATTAATACTTTTAAAAAAAATTCTAAAATTTATCACAAAGGTGTATTATATTTTCATTAACTAAGTTGCGAAATTTCACTTCAAAATGGACATGATTACCCTTCAAAATGTGGTTTTAAAATTTCGGAAATCCTCCTTTTGCAAACTTTTGAAGAAAAAAAATTTCACAAGCACCCTTTTGAAAAAAAAATTTCACAAGCGCCTTTTTGCAAAACGACCAAACCACATATTTTTTAAGTTTACCCTATTATTTATATTATTAATTATCTTTCAATTTACTTTTAGTATTTTCAGTTTCTGTTCACCTATAGTTCAATATCTTCAGTTTCAGTTCAGATCAGTTCAGTTGAGTACTGCAATTTATAACTTGAAAATAACAAAGCCTTTGTTTTTGTTCATTTTACATGTAACATGCTATAGGTGAAAAAGAAAATAAGATGCTGTAGGTGAAAAAGAAAATAAGATTCTGTTTTGTCTTCGTCTTTAACAAGGTTGTGAAATTTCTCTAGTTTGTATTTGGATTTGTTTTTCTTAAATATGTATGAACTAAAGACCCTTGTATTATTCACAAAATGCCCTTTCATCCCTTGCTTAAAACTCATACAAGAAGCATTACTTTTATTAAAAAATGGTGACATTAGCTCGGGTTCTGATATTACTTGAAGCAAATGTTATATTCCAACCAATTTTTTAAATTATATTTTAAATGCAAGCATGCAAATGAATTGAATACAGATACGGCTGTAAACGAGCCGAATTACTCGTGACCTACTCGGCGCTCGGCTCAGTCAAAGCTCGTTCGAGCTCGGTTCGTTAATAAATGAGCTTGTTCGTGAACAAAATTTCAGGCTCGTTATTGTAAACGAACGAAGCTTGAACAAGAGGATACTCGACTTGAAAGCTCATGAACATGCTCGATAAGAGGCTCGAGAACTAGTTCGCCAATAGGCTCGTTAGCAGGCTCGTTAACATAATTGAAAAGTTTAAACATTATATTTATGAAATAGATAGATTATGAAAAATATAAAATAGTGTACGTATAAAAATGGATATAAAAATGTATATAGAAAATTATAAAATATAAGATAAAGAGTAAAGAAAAAATATGTAAAAAGTGATACATAAAATATAGATAAAAATAAGTAAAAAAGAAAAGAAAACATAGATATAAAGTCTAATAAAGGTAATTTGGATTTAATTAAATCTCTACTATATATATTTATCAATCTTTATACGCTCAGTAAAATCCTAATCTCATTTTCCTCTAAAAAACACAGCCACCAACACAACACCTCTCCTCTTCCTCTTCTTAGTAGTGAAATTCATTTGTGGTGCTTAGATCCTTCATCTTCGATTCCTCATCTCACAGATTTTATCTTTTACATACGCTGAGCTCTCCATTTAAACAAAGCTCGAGATAGGCTCGAAGCTCGGCTCGAGCTCGATTTGACCAAGCTCGAGCTTGGTTTGAGTTCGTTAAAATTTAAAACAAACAGAGCTTGAACAGTCAGTGTTCGAGCTCGGTTCGGTTCGTTTACACCTTAAATACTGATACAGTGAGGATTCTTGAGAGAGAAAGAAACTAACTAGAGAGAGAAACTGTTGAGTCCGTTGTTCAATTCTTGGCTGGAAAATACAGAGATATGGCTTTATATAGCCAAAGAAACAGAGCAATTAAAAGAGACGTGTTAAACGGCAATAACCAAAACACAAAATGCAATATCAGTTATAATCAACTCAAGTACTAAAATGCAGACTTAATTCTTCCTCGCATCAATCCATCCTCCTTTAAAGACTTTATCTTCTATCTACATGAGTTAAGTGATTGGAGAAGCAAATTTGACGTACGGTTGAATGCAGAAGGAACCAAATGAGTGTACGCCATGGAGGCTTCCATGGAAACTCCTTTAGAACCTCCTTTGCTTTGAAGATCAACATCTTCTTCACTGGAGTTGAGCAACGAAACAGAGGATACTGAACGATTCCAAACAAGTTCACCGGTTTCCCGAAATCGTCACAATCAAAGCTCTAATCGATGAAACCAAAAGCAGCAGCTGAAGGTTTGAGATCTTCAGTCTTTAGTTTGTAGAAGTCCGGCTTGAGTTCCGATGATTCAAAGGCAGCAGCATATCCGAAGACTTCAATCTTCCGAATTCTGAATTCCGGCTCGAGCTCCGACGATTCAACGGCAGCAGATTTGAAGCCTTAAAACTCCATTTCGTCGAATTCCGGCTTGAGCTCCGGTGCCGTAGCTGCTTCTGGTTCCTCGGCAAGAGCAAGCTCGAGGTATTGATGGAGGAGATCTCCAAATCGTTCCCAATCTTCATCAGAAATCATATCGGCAGATTCAAGAAGCGAACTCCGGCGAGGGATCCGTCGCTCTGATACCAAATGATACAGTGAGGATTCTTGAGAGAGAAAGAAACTAATTAGAGAGAAACTGTTGAGTCTGTTATTCAATTCTTGGCTGGAAAATACAGAGATATGGCTTTATATAGCCAAAGAAACATAGCAATTAAAAGAGAAGTGCTAAACGGCAATAACCAAAACACAAAATGCAGTATCAGTTACAATCAGCTCAAGTACTAAAATGCGGAC
The DNA here is from genome assembly GCA_947683365.1 of Euphorbia pulcherrima. NCBI lineage: Eukaryota > Viridiplantae > Streptophyta > Magnoliopsida > Malpighiales > Euphorbiaceae > Euphorbia > Euphorbia pulcherrima. The sequence continues at coordinate 17,550,422 of CANTUS010000016.1, forward strand.
TTAATTCTTCCTGGCATCAAATACAGATAATGTTCTTACTGTATTTATATTGTAAACACATAAAATAATTGTTTCCATTATCTTTAATATTTGGGATAGTTGCATCAATTTTTCCTTTTAACTATCAGAAATAGAACAGAATTTTATTTTGCACTGTAATGATCTTCTCACAATTTCACTTTTGTTCTTTCTACTGTCCTTTAGCCGTAATTTGTTAACTTTGACTGCTAGAAATGTCAATTGGATGCTATGTGGTCAATTTTTTACACTTGTAAATAAATTTTAGCTCATTTCCAATAATCTTACGGGTTCAAATTGTTACATTTATATGTAATTTCCAGTGAACGGGTTAAATGGATTTTAGTTAAACTGACACAAAAGAAACACAAGTCAATATGAACATTGTTGCTTTGCAAATTTTGTGGCTTTTGGTTGAGGACCATTGATACAAATGCAATTAACCCCTAATTTTTCTACGAAAAAACTAACAAAATTATTTTAAAATTGTGTAAAGTCATAAAAGTAGGATTTTAATATGGGTCCATCTATTTCTCTTATTATCTTCCAATAAATAATTTGATGAGCAATATTCACGGGTTGACTTGTAGTTGGTGCCATGTGGGTTCAGAAGACTTGTTAGCAATTTTAAATGTTTTTGGCGTGTAATAAAAAGTCATCAAAGTTGTTACAAGAACACCGCCATCCTTGACTTCTCATCTTCATTGAACAATATCTTAAAATTTTAACACCTTGAGGTACAGTTCTTTTTCTCATCCCATTCGTGTTTTAGTGCATCTCTCAGGCTTCAGCATAAATTCTGCTACTCAATATCCTTCAAAAATGGTATTAACTTGCCTTGATCTTCATATCATACTGTGTTTTCTTCTTCTTTTGACTCGGAATCACGAAGCTGATTCAAAGGTAATGTGCATCAATAACGAGAGAGACGCCCTTCTCAAGTTCAAACATAGTGTTGCAGACCCTTCAAACAAGTTAGAATCTTGGGTTGGAGAAGACTGTTGTTCATGGCTAGGAATCAGCTGCAACAACACCAATGGACATGTTACAAAGCTCGAGCTTCGCGGTATTGAAAGCAGATATTTGGGCGAAAACGAATGCGAAGATTTCTGCGTAGGAGGTGAGATAAGTAAGTCTTTAATCAACTTAACACACCTCAGTTATTTAGACCTGAGTGTCAACAATTTTTCAGAAATTCCAATTCCCGAATTTCTTGGTTCCTTCGAATTGCTTGAATATTTGAACTTTTCGCAAGCCAAATTCGTTGGAAAAGTTCCTGATTCTATCAGAAACATTTCAAGATTGAAGTATCTTGATCTCAGCTATAATTCGGAATTAATTCTTGATAGCCTCAGCTTTGTTTCGGATTTTACTTCTTTGGAGTTCTTGGATTTGTCCGGTTTGAATCTTTCTGCAGTGGACAAATGGATGCATTCACTTAACAAGCTCCCATCTTTAATGGAACTACACTTGTCTTCTTGTTCTCTTGAATCGGGTTTTGTTCATGTTAATTTCACATCTCTTGTTGTTCTTGATCTTAGTGGAAATCAGCTGCCAGGTCACCTGCCTCTCGAGTTTGGCAATCTTAAATTTCTTGAAGTTCTTCGTTTGCAGGATAATGAATTCGAGGGTGAATTGCCATTGATAAGTAGTTTATGCAATCTGCGTGAGCTTGACTTATCGAAGAACACTTTCAGTGGTGAAATCGGGGGAATTTTCGACAATTTATTATCAGGTTGTGTTTCTCCTAGTTTAAAATCTTTAGATCTTTCTAATAATAATTTCGGAGGTGTTATTCCAGATAGCTTGGGCTCGTTTACCCTTTTGGAATACATTTCTCTTTCTCGAAACACTTTTTCGGGTAGAATTCCTGAGACAATCGGGAGATTGTCAAACCTTACGGAATTATCAGTTTCTAACAATCTCTTCAATGGAAATATTCCTGAAAGTATTGGGCAGCTTTCGAAGTTAGAAATTTTAGACTTGAATAACAACAAATTGAGTGGCACAGTATCTGAGATTCACTTTTCGAAACTCAAGAGTTTGACTAGACTGTCTATGTACGATAACCAGTTAGTTTTTGACATTGACTCCACATGGCTGCCGCCTTTTCAACAGCTTCAGTCTGTTTATTTAGCTTCTTGTAAACTAGGGCCGAAATTCCCGCAATGGCTTAGAGTCCTAACAAACAATTCACTACAACTCCTTGACCTGTTTAATACTAGCATTTCGGATGAAATCCCGAATTGGTTCCAGAACGTTTCAGCCAATATCCAGTGGTTAGACCTCTCTTATAACAAGATCAGAAAGAATTTACCGTATTTCGGTTTACCATCTGCTCCTGTTTTTCCAAGAGTCATTTACTTGAATTCCAACAAGTTCGAGGGTCTTATCACTGCTTTTCCTGGCGATGTGGAAGTGCTCGATATCTCCAATAACATGCTCTCGGGAAAAATTCCTCAAACAATTGCTGATATGATGCCACAGTTGTCGTTCTTATCGCTCTCAAACAACAATTTGAGTGGTGGAATCCCATATTCGCTATGCAAGTTGACCGATTTGACTTATCTCGATTTGTCGAAGAATCAGCTCTATGGAAAAATCCCGCATTGTTGGACCGAAATGCCGTTTTTGAATGTGTTCGATCTGGCTTATAACAAATTGATTGGCGGTATTCCAGTTTCTTTAGGCTCGTTGAGCAACCTCGGGGCGTTACACTTAGAGAGGAACAATTTGGCAGGAAATATTCCCACATCGCTTAGAAACCTTACGAATCTATTGACTCTCGATCTTAGTGAGAATGGGTTGAACGGTACATTTCCGTCTTGGATTGACGAAAGCCTGTCTTCTCTTACTGTTCTCAGTCTACATTCAAACTTATTAAAAGGCGAGATTCCTACTCAGCTTTGTGGGCTCACCTCTCTTCGTATTCTGAACTTAGCGAACAATACAATGACTGGAAATATACCGAGTTGTTTCAATAATTTCACTTCGATGATCGTTGAAGACCCAGATTTTGTTAACTATTGGCTGTCTACTTTTTCTTTCCCGGTTCTTTTTCAAACGTCTGGTCGATACAATGCATATCAAGATCACGTTTTGACGTATATTAAAGGACGAGAATTCGAGTATAGCAAAACCATTCAGTTTCTCTTTTCCATTGATCTTTCAGAAAACAATTTCTTCGGAAATATTCCGAATGAGATAATGAATCTCAAACTCGTGCAAAACCTGAATTTATCCCGAAACAAGTTCACTGGCGATATCCCTTCAGATGTTGGTAACATGAAATCATTAGAATCACTCGATTTTTCTTGGAACGAACTTTCGGGTTCTATTCCTCAAAGTATTTCGAATTTGAACTTCTTGAGCTACCTGAACTTGTCGTTCAACAATTTATCGGGTGCTATCCCACATGGAAACCAACTCCAAACCTTGGATGACAAATCCAGTTACATTGGTAATAATGGCCTATGTGGATTTCCGTTACAAAGTTGCGAGAAAGAGCCGAAGCTAAATAAGCCTAGCAAATTTACAGACAAAGATGGCCGAGATGAGTTTGAATTGCATTGGTTTTACTTTGGCTTGGGTGCGGGTTTTACGACCGGGTTTGTGGTAGTATGTAGCTCTTTGTATTTCAAGAGTTCTTGGAGGCGCGGGTTGTTTCGATTGGTTGACAAGATCTACAGCAAGTTATATGTAACTATTGTAGTAAAATTGAATAAAATGAAACAAAATTCTGGACAAACATAAAAAAAGGTTAGTTCCTTGCCAAGAGTCTATAGCTACAACAACATTGACAACTTGTCTACTTCAAATTATTAACAGTGTCCTAAATTTAAATATTGCTATGTAAAACCCCTTGTAAACATTTGTAACATTTTATTATTTTCAATTTTATGTTATTGATTTGTGGCTTGACTCATATTACTATACTAGTTACATGCTCAATAATTTTTTCTTTTTTCTTTTATCTTTTTTCTCTTACTTTTTTTTTCTTTTTAAGGGATTAGCCTTTACTTCCATTATATATAAGCAAATATTTTAAAAGGCAATTATTGGCTCTACAGAAATAAATGGATATTATATTTAAAAATTATGCTTATATCTTTGGAGTTATTAAACTCCCAATTTCGTAATTGAGCAAAATAGGAAACCAACTTGATAATATTAAATCAAACCAGTAATGTGTGCCTTTCGTGTACTCTAAACAAATACAATCAATTACATTTATTTTATGATAAAATTTGTAATTTTATATATAAAGAAATAAATTTTATAGAAATGAATTGAATTTAGGTGAAAATGAAAGTATGTATATATTACTATCAAGTATTAAATGTATATATTACTATCAAGTATTAAGTTATACTATATTGGACTAATACCATATTGGACTAGATGAAACTAAGCAAAGAACGGTAAAAACAATGTTGCCAACAATTTTTTTTAACTGAATTAAAATGTATAAACCTAAATTAAAATGAATCAATTTAAGTTGAATAAAATTAAATTAAAGTTGAAAAGAATATAACTTTAGGAAATGTTTAAAAAACGCTAGGCGCTAGTCGGGCGGCCTCTATCGCCTAGGTGGGGATTAATTAGGATTTAGGTAGGGATTAATCGGATTTAATATAAAATATTTTATAAGTACTTTATCTGAATTGAAAGTATCTCAACTATTGAACGGGGGACACTCAAGGAGACACAAAAACAGAGACAATAAATTTTTTTCCCTAAAATACGTTATTACTTAATTTAAGACCCAAAACTAAAATTTTATAATGAACGCACTTTAATGTCCATCACTTTTAACAACTGAGTTATTTTGTGTGGATTTGAAAATCTTAAACTACCGGAGTAAATAGAAAAAAATCAGGTGACACAAAACTTAGGCCAAAAAAATTGAATTATGCGACGGTAAATCGGTGAAGGGTCCAATGACAACTACTAAACTTGATAGTAAAAATGGGGCCTTGGCGGTAGGTTAGCCGATTTGACTGATAGGTGCACCAAAATTAACCAAATTCAGTCATGTCTGAAATTGCGGCTCTGCTAAAGCTCAAGCAAGAACCAACCGTCATGTCCGAAATTGCGCCTCTGCTAATGGACACACCCAAAAACAACAGCCCTTTTATGGGACTATTATCCAATTCAACAACTTTTACTACTAATTATTAATTTTACTTTCCAAAAAATCCATTGTCTCTCTTCCCCATCTCACATGTGTTCTTCATTTAAAGCTCTCACCCAACACTTGCACAACTCTCATTTCTCCTCTCTTCTCCGCCCTCAAATTTCCTCTCTTCTGCGCTTTTATTCTTCTTGTAAGCCCCTCTCTTCTCCTTGCCCTCTACCTGTTTGATGAAATGTCTCGCCTTTGATCGCTGATATAATTTCTAATTTTATTTGGTTAAGTATTTAATTTGATGAAAGATTGAATTTTGGGAATGATTCTGTTATTTTCAATTTTTTTGCAGCATCGCGTTGTGATACATTTATGGAGGTGGTCAAATCTGTTTACAAGCAGGGTAATGCTGCCGCGAATAGCATTGCTATTAGAGCTGATCAGAACAATTACACTTATGCACAGCTCATTTCATCTGCCTGGAACATCTCTAATCTTCTCTGCAACGCTGGGATAAAGACGGTCAGTTTGAATTTGCTTAACTCGTTTGACTTTTATTAATTTGTAGAGTGGGTATATGATATCTCATCCATCAATTGATTAAAAATGTTGTCTACAATTATTGATTACTTCTTTGTTTCTAGATTTCTATTTTTGATTTGTCCCCTTACTACTTGTTGGTCTTTCAGAGCATATATAAACTAAGACTTTCATAAATGAATACTGCAAATGCAGTAGGGTACATCTTATTAGAAAACTATCAATGCTTATTTATATCCTTATAATATAAGAAAATCACAACATATCACTACCTAGTAACTAACAGATAGTAATTTAAACTAAAGATCCAGTCTTTATCTAGTTCTAACAAACTAATTCAATTTCAAGGATTTTGTATCATATTGTGAACAATACTTAATAAGCCAAAGTTTTTTGGAACCTTTATGTGCGTCCTATCCTTTTCTTGTGTGTTCTAACTTGAAAATTGTCATGAAAATATGGTTATTATTCGTTGATTATTTGGAGTTTTGAAGCTAGCTAAATATTTGTGATGAAAATGTGGCGAATTATGTGATCGTCCTTGTAGGATGGCCATGTTCGAGGAAATGGGGATCTTGGTGGTGCTCGAATTGGAATTGTGGCGAAACCTTCAGCTGAGTTTGTTGCTGGAGTATTAGCAACTTGGTTTAGTGGAGGTGTTGCAGTCCCACTTGCACTCAGCTACCCGGAGACCGAGCTCTTGCATGTGATGAATGATTCAGTATGGCTACAAACACCCTTTTTTAGAGATCTTTAATTGCATTGGGTTCTACTATATGTGCCTATGCTGATGCTATTTGATAATTTGTTCTTTTAATTATGACTAGCTGTTTTGTTGTGACTTGTTAACTATAAATGTTGATTGTATATATTGCTGAATGTTGACTTTGTTCTAACTTTCATGGATAATTGATTTCCTGACATATAATGTCATGATATTGAAATTCTTGTTTTCCATCTCATCGTATGTTTTTCTTTTTCTTACATTAGAGGAATGTCTTCTATCGACTAGCCGAATATTAGTATATATAAGTTCAAGAGCATACTAATATGACCATTTGTATGGTACCAAATTCTTGGAAGGAAGCCCTTTGTATAAAAGTAGTCTTGTTTCATGTCGTCCAGCAAAATATGTACCTTTTTTTTGTTATGCTTTACCCTTGAGCAGTTATTATGCATCTCTGCTTCTATTTGACTTGCAGGAAATATCTATGGTGTTGAGCACAGAAGATTGTCAAGAGTTGTTGCGAAATGTTGCTACTAAATGCGCTGCTCAATTTTCCCTTATCCCATCTGTTTCTAGCGCTTCATCACAGGCAACTGCAGATCGTCATTCTCAAATTGGAGCAATGGGTGTGGAAAGAGGTTTGATGAGGAATCTTGCATACTTATTTTAAGAAACACGATATTGTGTCTTGTAAAACCAAATCACAAAATAATTATTTCTTTTTGAGTACGTAGAGTCATGTTCATGTTACAGGTGAAGATCCAGCGCTTATTGTCTATACAAGTGGCACAACAGGTAGACCAAAAGGTGTTGTTCATACTCACAAAAGTATTAGTGCACAGGTATATCACCGATTGATATCCACCTGCTAAATGCAGTTCTTTGTAGTTTACTTTCCCCTGTGATATGGCTGTCTATTCAACAAATAAACTAATGGCGTTTTTAATTGAATATAAAAGTAGAAAGTAGTGGTATATAATTTAATTTCATTTGGCAATTTCTCTGTTTTTTCAGTGACACTGATACCTCTCGTATGGCCATACTAATTTACTATGTAGTATGTATGCATACTGAGTTACTGACATCAACTAATGTGAATTATAAGAATTTCTTTCTTTAGTTCAATCTTTTATTTAGTGCGTGATTGATTAATTGTGTAATTTGGTAAACTTGCAGGTTCAAACCTTGGCAGATGCTTGGGAGTATACATCCAGGGATCAGTTTCTCCATTGTCTACCTTTACATCATATCCTTTGTTTACAGCTTGTTAAATTGCTACGACAATGTCTTTTCGAATAAAATTAGGTCATCTATACTGCCTGGCTGGTGGTGTCTTCTTTAGCGTGTTGCGCACAAGAGTTTGAGTGAAAATTATCCTTAACATCTAGCATACATGTTCATGGACTTTTCAATGGTCTATTTGCCCCTATATATGCCGGCTCTACGGTAATTCTCCTAGTTTGCAAACTTTAATACAAACACATGCACGTGTACAGACACAGATGTACAATTTGTAGTTATTTTGGTTGGTGTCATTGGTCATGGTTGTAATTTATATTTTCTCATGTTGAAGGTTGAGTTTTTGCCAAAATTTAGCGTTAGAGGAATCTGGCAAAGATGGCGAGAATCATTTCGAGCAAATGGGAGTAAATCTGATAGTGCTATAACAGTTTTTACTGGAGTGAGTATTCGTTAAATTAAGCTTGAAATACAGATAAACTGATATAGTTAACTTTTAACTGACGAGAAAGTTCCTTTATAGTGCTAATTCTGCTCCATGGTTTATATTCTTAAATATCTTACTTTTTTGTTCTCTGATGGACAAAAAAACTTTCTGGACTTCTGTTTCTACTGTACATATGCTACTGTGGTCAGTATATTGGGATCAATATGTGCCAATAGATAAACCCTTTAAATCATTCTACAACTTGTTCTAGTTTCTTCGTAAAGTTATTATAAAACTATCTAACTTTAGGAATATGATATGTCCTTCGAAATTTTCAGCATAAAAGTAATGTAGAGCTTTATCTTTGCCTAACGTGCAGGTTCCAACGATGTACACTCGATTGATACAAGGTTATGAAGCAATGGACCCACAACTTCAAGAGGCATCTGCCTCTGCTGCAAGTAACTTGCGACTTATGGTAACTTCACTGGAACTCGATTTTTCCTCTTGTATGTCAAAACAATGGTACTGTTGTATTTAGCCGATCGGGCTTCACTGGGACCCCAGGTTTAGCTATCTAGTCAAAACAATCACATTGGAAGCCGAATTTATCGTTGCATTTTGCCAGATGTGCGGCTCCTCAGCACTTCCTCTTCCTGTTATGGAACAATGGGAAAAGATAACAGGACATCGCCTTCTAGAAAGATATGGCATGACTGAGGTAAGCGATCGATTTTGTCAATGTGAAACTTGCATTCTTATTATTGTTTTGAGATATTCTTGATGTTATTGTTGGATCTTCAGTTTGTTATGGCAATATCAAATCCATTAAGAGGTACGCGGAAAGCTGGCACTGTTGGCAAACCATTTCCTGGCGTGCAGGTTCTTATTTTGATAATATTCTTTGATATTTTTATTTTCTTGTGTGTTTCCTTTCTCTCAGATCTTCTCCCTTTCTTAGGTCAAGATTGTAAAAGACGAGAGTGAAGATGACGCAAATGCAGTGGGTGAACTCTGTGTTAAAAGCCCTTCACTGTTCAAGGAATATTGGAAACTTCCCAAGGTACTCTGAGCGTTTTGGAAATATGTTATGTCTGTTACGAAAACATTTTCTAGCAACGTGCTAATGGGATTCTAACTAATTTTTTAAACCTTTTTTTATTTCTTTGTAGGTGACTAGTGAATCATATACTGATGATGGCTTTTTCAAGACCGGGGATGCTGGTAAAATAGATGAAGACGGGTACTACATTATTCTCGGACGTAAGTCAACTTAAAATTCTTATATAATATGGAAAGGTTCCATTTTTCATTTCTCTGATGGAACATTCACTAAAAACTTATTTCAGGTACAAGCGCGGATATTATGAAAGTTGGAGGATACAAATTATCAGCACTGGAAATTGAATCAGTTCTTCTAGAGGTGATCATTTCTCTGCTTCATCATAAAGGCTTCCCTGTTCTATATTTCATTTGCTCAAAATTATATTAAAAAGACGAATTATATAAAACGTATTATACAGCACCCAGCTATTGCAGAATGCTGTGTTTTGGGTTTACCAGACAAGGATTATGGAGATGCTGTGTCTGCAATAATTGTGGCAGAAGAAGCGTTGAAGAAAGAAAGAGAAAGAGACTCAAAGCCTGCTCTAACCTTGAAAGAGCTCTGTGATTGGGCGAAAGAAAAACTTGCCCCCTACAAGGTATTGATCCAATGCCATATGTCCGTTTTTATTTTCATCTATGAAATTACACTGAAGCTTGGAAAGGTTTCTTTTTAAAGTTCCTGTCTAAACTCAGTACTTGTGTTATTTTATCCCTTCAGAAGGTGTCAATATATGTAGATTAGTTTTAAGCATAGTTGTGGCTCAAGGCGCACTGAGGCATAAGGCGACCAGGCGTGCCCGAAAACGAGGCGCACGCTAGGCGCAAAAATTATTTGCTCGAAAAGTGGGGTTAAATGTTGAAAGAGTACCGGAAATAGAACTAAGAGAATTGTTAGATGTACATATATATATATATATGTAAATTTTACATTTTGCATCAGAAAATAGAAATATCTAGCCTTGAATTAATCTACCCATAATAGGAATTGATTTGGGATTATCTAGCCTTGAATTATTATTGAAACTCTTAAAACTAGATGTACAATACATATTAAAGTAAGTTTAAGGCTCTGTTCTTTTCAAACTATAATCCATTCAGTTCAGTACTTATAAGTACTGCATACTGAATAAGTACATTTCAGTACAACTACATATAAGTTGAAAAGAACAGATCTTACGCCTTGAAAAAAAGAAGTGTCCTCGAGGCGTGCATGAGGCGCAGACAAAAAGGCGCGCCTAGGCTCTCAAGGCGTGTGCCCATGGCACGCCTTTAACGACATTGGTTTTAACTGAAGCATGGTATGAGGATTAAATCCATAAATGCAGTAGCTTTGTTGGGTTTTTTTACTGAATGATGACAGCATTTACTGGTCTCTTTTTACCAGCTACCCACACAAATGTTCTTGTGGGACTCGCTTCCTCGCAACGCTATGGGAAAGGTATAATGCTTCCATCTACAATGTTCTAAGCCACTCACAATTTCGCGTTTTTCTCGACAATGAAATGTTGTAACAACTTTATTGCAGGTGAACAAGAAAGAGTTGAAAAAACAGCTGTCTGGTGAACAATAAATCGATTCGCTTCTTGAAAGAGAAATTATGCACTGAAAGTTGGCCGTTTGATTGATTCAGCTTGGAAAATAACACAAGGAAGTTAAGACAAATTAGCTGATTTTCATTACATGTAGCAAAAGAAAATGCAGTGAAAGAACTTGAATAATCAACTCAAGAAAATGATTTTCTCGTGTTTGTCTTGTAATATATGTTGTGGAATATTATTCAAGTTTCCCATAAGTATACAAAGTGTTGAACATAAAAAATAGGCTAATGCATATTTAGCTACCTGAACTTTCAAAGTGACCCCGTAACTCCCTCAACTTTTAAAAAAGTGCTCCACTTAGCTCCATAAATGTCATGTGTCAGATTATGATTGGAGAGAAAAAAATCAATAAAATGACATCTTTGAAAAGTCAAACCTATTAAAAGCTGACACGTGGCGTTTAGGGAGTGAAGTGGTGCATTTTATGAAAGTTGAGAGAGCTACGTGGTCACTTTGAAAGTTCAGGGATGCGGTAGGTTTTTTGGATGAACTTTCAAAGTGATCCCGTAGCTCCCTCAACTTTTAAAAAGTGCTCCACTTTGCTCCCTAAATGTCATGTGTCAGATTATGATTGGAGAGAAAAAAATCAGAAAAATGACATCTTTGAAAAGTCGAACCTATCAGAAGCTGACACGTGGCATTTAAGGAGTAAAGTGGTGCATTTTATGAAAGTTGAGGGAGCTACGAGGTCACTTAAAAAGTTCAGGGATGCGGTAGATTTTTTTGGACAAGTTCAAGTGGCTGGAGATGCATTAAGCCTAAAAAATATGGAATAATAAGCATTGTCTTAAGCTCGACATTTCTTCCAATATTACAAAATTGGCATGGAACGTCATTTTATTTTTTTTTGTTTTTTATCGTGAAATGGGTATTAATTATGGACGGCATCTTTAAACTGTGTCTACGTCCAGATTAATCCGCGATTGTCAATTTACGAATGTTTCGAAGGATAGAATGATTGATTCCAAGATTTAAAATTGCTTTATAAAAAATTCATTTTTTCACATTAGATTACTACATATAGAATTAGCGCATGCACTCAACTTTTAGAGTTTTGAAGTATTTTATAAAGAGGTTTTTTCTAGTTAATTTTTTAAACAACTTACAAACGGAGTTAAAAGTAAATATAGTCTCCGTTAATTTCATACACATAAATGGTCTTCATCTCTAAGTTTCATTTTTAGTGATTACATAATTTTTACAACCATTTATAAAAAATTTCAACTACTTACAAGCTTAATTGTCCGTCGCTAGCTGTAAAAGCACATCAACTCCCTAAAAATAAGTTCTTCTTGTACGTTAAAAATAACTTAAAATTTACAAGTTAAAAATAACTTAAAATTTACAAGTTAAAAAAACACCACCAAATAAAAAAAATGCCTCTTCTTATCTCATCGTTTTACACCATAACTTTTGAGATATGTTATCTTAAACTTTTAAAAATTTAAGTTAACCCTTTGACTTGGTAAAAGTGCATTAATTTTCTATATGAACTTCATGTATCAACTTCTGGTTGGTTTGACTTATGAAAGATGTTATTTTCGTGATTTTTCTCTCTCAAACTAAAAATTGGCATATGGTGTTGAAGGAACAAACTGGTGCAATTTTTTCAAGTTCAAGGAGATCGGTGTAATAATGAAAGTTGAGCGTGACATCTGATGAAAGTTATAAAGTTTAGAGGTTCTTGATTCATTTCGCCCACAATTTCCTTATCAGTTATCAATCTAACGTACAATTTTAAACATGAACTTATGTTTTATTCAAAAAGCTTTATTGCATTATTTAATTTTAGAATTGGAATATTTGCGTGAATAACACTCTTACCTGACTACAACATGCATGTTTCTTGATTAAGAATATTGTCCATCACTTAATATCTGAATCAAATGATCAGTGGTTTTGATGTTTGAAAGATCAACCATCACTTCAAGACTAGTGATTTAAAGATTAATCAAGGGTTAGTTCAAATGAAAAGCAAGTTCATCGCTTAAGCAAGGTTTTGAGTTCAAGTCTTACTGAATGCAGAAAATTTTTATTGAAGACTCACCCACCACAGTTAGGTGCGCGACCCGAGTTGGATTTGAACGTAGTTAGAGCAAAGCTCCGATGAACTAAATGAGCATTAATTTAAAGATTAAAAGGTTTGTAGTAGGAAAATATCCACAACCTTTCTAAGATCTTTAATTTCACAATTGAACTCTTGTGATTTCATAATCATCATGTACAACTTTAGCACATCTGAAAACCAACTTGATATAGGAAATAATAATAATAATAATAATAATAATAATAATAATAAACTTTATTTTAAAAAAATAGAGGAAAGTGAAAAAGACAAGACAATGAGATGGATGAAAACAAGTCCATATTGTGGTGATGAGAAGTGGACCAACTCACTCATTTCCATTTGTATCAGATGGCCCAAATCTACTCTTTAGCCCATTCCCTTTTTCTCTTAATTTATTATTATTGTACTACTTTTCTCTCTTTTTTCAATTTTTTTCGAAAAAAGTACTTTTTAAATCTAAAAGAGAGAAGCTTAAAAAAGCTCTAATATTGGTATCTATATACATAAGTTTATGTTTAATGTACTAAATGGGAAGGCTTAACTTTGTCGCCAAAAATTGATTAAGCGTGTGTTGTTTTAAATTTATAAGTAAATAACTGAATCAAATTCATTTTAATATATTTTTATAAATTGGGTAATGTTATACCGACACTCAAGAAATAACATTCAATGACACCTAATTTATTTTCACATTTAATCATTTTCTTGGTCTAATTGATGAAGTTTAATTCTTTTTAACCCCTAATTTCTTTCCATTAAAATCAGATCAAGGCCTTAGTATTTTATTGTCCAAATTTTGCATATTATTTAGATTTTGGATCAGAGGTTTGGATTTTTTTGGGAGCATCACTTGTAATTCAACATCTTCTCAAGGTCTAATGAAATAAAATTCCCTTTAAAAATTACCAAACTGATTAAAATGGCAGAATTTAGTCTACACATTAAGGCCTTATTCTAAATTTGATAAAAAGAAAATAGTAATTAGAGAGAATTAGATTTCATTCATTAGATTAAGAAGGAAATTAAAGATAAAGATGAATTAGGTGTTATTGGTATTATTTCATGGATGTTAATAGTGTTGAATTGAACCAATGAACAACACGTTGGAAAAAAGAACCCAAGTGGGTGTTTGTGATTTTTGAAGTATCAACCAACCTACCACTGTCTTAAACTATGCTTTTTTTATATTCTTTATCAACAATCACATAATTACCAAAAAATATAATTGGTTAGTGATGAACTGATAATAAGACCATTAATATGGCTAGACGTAAACTTAATTAACAAAAGGATGAATAATTTTCGTTAGTTAATAGCTAAGTTGACTTCAAGTGGGAATGTTAGACCATTAACTATAACATTTAGGATAAAATTATACATTTATGGTCATTTGATGTAATTGAGTCATGAAACTATAAGACATTATATGAAAAAATTAAGTCGAAACTAAAAGTATGCTACTTTATATAAAAAACAAAAGCATGCTATTTTGTATAAAAAACACTCTTACATATATTTTTTGAGAATTATATCGTATATAAAGAGAATTTTTTTATACCGAACTAGTCATTTAATACCTCTCCATTTTATGAATAAGAGCTATTCACTTTTAATATTATAATAATAAATATGAAATAGCCATTAATGATCAATCGTTACTATATAAAATTTTCTACATAAAAAGATAACAATTGCAAGCTCCTACTTGTTAAAAACAAAAATCACATAAATAGGTATTGACTTTAGAAATGAGATGTAACACTTGCACATGGATCTAAGGTCTCTACTTAAAAGTACTTTTTCAAGAATAAACTCAAATATCAACTGTACATTTTTCAGGGTCCCCTACCCTTTTCCAATTCCATCATTATATTCTAATTTATTTACCTCTTATAAATTTTGATTACAACATATATACTCATTTCCTTTAAATTCTTTTGAAATTGTATTTGGTTTATCATCTTAAAAAATGTTACTACTTCAGAAATTTACTTTCAAAACTAATTTAGAGGTAAAGTTGAAAAATACAGAATAAGGAATTGATTAGTAGGTGAATTGTCTAGAACCAGTTTGCACATTAACAACCTAATAAAGCAGTTATTCCAACTCACAAAAAAGAAATTCCTCCATGCTATGTTATTTTCTTTTAAAGGAGCAGTGGAGGAGAGATTATACTATACTCATATCATTTATGTAGAGAGTAAGGAGCAATACGTTTGGAGTATAGTATAATCTCTCGCAGTGGAGACCCTATAACAACAGCGCGACGTGGAAAATAAATAAGGACTATGAGTGGTTATAAGTGGTGTAGATTGGACCATAACATAAGTCAATTGGTTTTGTGTTAAATGAGTTCAACCCCGCTTGTGTGCTCACTCATCCTATTAATTCAAACACTCTCGAAGCTCACGGATTCTCTGCATGGCATCAAAGCAGAAGAAGGCCTGACAGATGGAATGATTTTGGATTCGTGTTTAAAGTCCTGATGGAGTTGGGATAGCGGAGAAAGACTAGACCCGTTGATGACTTTAGCCTTAGAGGAGATAGGTTAAGGAATGTTTGGCAAGCGGCAACTAATCTAGACATAGTTGCACTTAAAGGGCAGAGTTGGAGATGTTGGAGTTATCCACATGGGAAATAAACAGATTATGAGTGGTATATAAGTGGTGTAGGTTGGACCTTAAAGCTAACCGATTTTATATTAAATGAGTTCAATCTCACTTATATACACATTCATCATACCAAGCTCAACTCTCTCCGGACCCTGAGATACTTTACAAACATCTATTTAATTAAATTTTATATTTTAATATTCAGCTTTATTTAATTTCGAGTTTTATCAACGTGAATGCAACAATTTAAAAGTTTATAACTAATCTTTTTATTTTGGTCCCATGGATTATTTCATTTTTACTGAAACTTCGCATAAGTGTAATATATCTTTGTTATATATTATATGAGACACAAACATACAGTTTAAATGTTTGAAGGATACAGATATAAACCCATTTGATAACTTACCAAAAGAAAACATATGTGAAAGTGATAATATTATTTATAGGTTTCAATTAAGTAAAAAAATCTCAAAACTATTAATAATTCTAGTAAACAAGTACTTGAGTTTTTTTCATTTTTATTAATCAGTTCTGTCATATAACAGTTTCAATATTAATAATGGCAATGTTTGTCAAAGTTGAAAAGAAAGAAGTAATAACTGAATGAATGTTGGATTTGATTTTTCACAAAGAATTAGGACCAAATAATAGAAACACACAACTTCAATTTTAATGGCTATAAATACATGCGATAAGAGACATATTGTAATCAATAATAAAAGAAGAAATCATTACTATTATTGTTTGTCAAATTAATAAATAAAAGAAGTGGCCCTACTGTGGAGACACAATTGAACTTCTTTTATATGTAAACAGATTCCTATGCCCTACCCTTTTTATTATTTTATCACCAAATAGCTTTTTGGACCCATCACCATATCAAGGTTCATGAATGACACTAAAATTCCTATTTATGTAATACTAGTTTCAAATCATATTCGAACTAATTCATGAGATAATTTGTATTTAGTATGTTAAAATAATCTTTTTTTTTGTAACACATGGAAAGGAAAAAACAGGGCCGTCTCACAATATTTGGGCCTTATGAGGCCCTACATAAAAAATACATTTTTAAATATATTAATAACATTATTATCAAATTTAAATCTAATTGATATTCTTCAATATATATATATATATAAAACGTATAATAACTATGATTGAAGTTGAAAAGTAAAATTGTGTATTGTGATGAAATATATATATATATATATATATATATATATATATATATATATATATATATAAGACTAATAAATTTGGGCCCCCTAATATTTTGGGACCCTAGACGACGGCCTAGGTGACCTCTACTGTAAGGCCGGTCCTGAAAAAAAAAAAAAAAAACCAACTATCATGTAATACAAATAGATTTTATCCTAAAAACGAGTAACTACATAAGTCATTATGAAGAAGCTTATAACATGTTCAAAACGATTGTTTTTTGCAAGAAAATTGGCACACAAACTAGTTTATGATTTTTTTAAGGGTAAAAAAAAACCATTCTAACACATTAGTTTATGGTTTGATATGTTTCACCAACACAAAATTAATATAAAATCTTGAAAGAAAGCAATGAGTATGCATCTTTTACTAGAAAAAGTGGGCATGTTATAGGACATGTTGCAAAGTAAAAGAATGTGTAGAATAAAGCATAAAATTGTAGAGTCATTATCAAATGATTATAAGAAACCTAGCATACTAACCTTTTTACATGATTAGGTGAAAAAATAACCTAGTTTTCTATGTTGATTATATACTCATATAAAATAAATAAACTAATTAGGAACTATCCAAACTTTCCTTTTATTTTAATTTGTTAATTAATAAGTAATAGACTTGAAGCTGTGCTCTTAGAGGTCGTAGATTCGAGTTTATACTCAGATAAATTGAAATAAAATTTTTCTTTATTATTATTATAAGCCCATATAAAAAAAATGTAATAGACTTATATGATGCTTATGAATTTCAACAAAATTTTCATATTTTAAAACTTCAAAGCAATAACAAAAAGGATATGTATAATTTTAAAATTGGACAATAGTGTGTGACAGATATGTATATATCTGACAACGTCTGTACAATGTAGGCATATGCTTTAAATTTCAAATTTTCCCATTCATTGGATAGGTGGGAGAATACATACTTTTACATAAAAACAAGTACAAATTACAAAATTTCAATAATACAATTCTCAAATTGATAACACTTACAATCATGAACAAGAAAAAAAAAATTACCCTTTTCACAAATTTGTATTTTGAGTATATTGATATTCGATATACATATTTTCCCTTTTAGATACATAATATAAGAAGGGTAATCAACTACCAACATGTGCATCGAATATAATACTTCGAAGGGATTAGTCACACTTCCAAAAAAAAAAAACACAAAATTCACAACCATCATCAAGCCATCAAATATCTAATTAAATCCCTAATCGTCTCCTTAAATAATAATTAACTTGCCTCAACCCTTATTAATAATTTGTCTTATAGATAATTCTTCCCCTTCCTTGAACCCATTGCCATCAGCACTAACCTTAGTAATTTGCTCTTTACAAGGTCCATATGCCCAACAACACACCACAAAATACACCAAATTAATTGAACCCATAATTGCAAATAGCCAATAATAATTATCGTAACGACCCCTATTAATATTATTTGGAACCCATCCAATTTTTCCCCCTTTTGATGTTATGTCATCAACAACATTAAGCACTACACTTGCTAAAAGGCTTGCCACTCCCATTCCTAGCCCGAAAAGTGCCCCCGCTATACTCGACATGCTCTTAGGAAGCTCGGTGTAGTAGAACTCGGTTTGACCAATAGCGTTTAGTGCCTCGGCTAACCCACTCAAGCAAAATTGCGGCACTAGCCAAAATGCGGACATTTTCACAATGGCATTGCCGTTGTCTAAATACCCTTCTTCGATTGCTCTTTTTCGTCGAACGTTTTCGACAATTCCTCCTATTGTCATGGCGATGCATGAAATTACTAGGCCGAGGCCCATCCTTAGTTTTACGCTGATACGAACCTGTTTGCCCTTGATTTTCGCTGCCAAGGGTAGGATGGCTCTGTCGTAGAGAATTATCCACAATGCCATAGACAATACGAGAAATACGGGAAATGTGCCGGCCGGGATTTGGAATTTAGAGGTAAGGTGTCGGTCCATGGAATTTGCTTGAAGCAATTGAATTGTGCCTTGGCTAGTACTTAGCGACATTACTATCCCAGTTGACCATATCGGTATGACCCTTATAAGTGCTTTGAGTTCTTCTACTTGCTCTACCGTGCAAAGATTCCACCGTCTTAATGTCGATCCATCCAATGCCAAGTCTTCTTCGGGATTTCGGACAATGCAAGCCTTGTTCAAGAACCTAATAAAGCACAACAAGATAGATATAGGCATTCATATATACTAAATTTTCAGTTTCTATCACCAAACTATGACATAACTATACCTTAGATTATCTGTAGGAGAAACGAACTCAGAACTCTTCCCGACATGATATTTATCGTCCGTGGGGAACGGAATATTTCGATTCTTGAAAGCAACCACGAGAACGTGTACAAATCCCGTAAGTAAACTCGTGCTAGCTTTTCGCCTAACGAAAAGAGGAGTGGCAATAAAGAACATTACCACAGCTAGAAACATGAGAATTGCGGGAACACCGAAACCGACTTTCCAACCGTGATGATCTTGAATGTAAACGACAGCTGTCAAAGCAATCACGACAGAAACAGATGTCGAAGCATAGTACCACCCGAAAAAGCTCTCCAAGATTCGCTCGTTTTTGGGGTTAGCTCTATTGTCCAATTGATCAGCCCCAAATGCTAAAGAACAAGGCCTAACGCCACCTGCACCTATCGAAATGAGGGCCATCGAAGACAAAAGCAATGCCATCTGTCCGGATGTCGATGGCTCACAGCTTCCGGTCGCTACATTACAAGGCGGGGGCTTTGCCTGTGGAATCATGGCTGTTAACCATAGGAGGATTGTCCCCTGCAATAGTTTTCATGTGATTTCAAATTTAGTACATCAGAAAACAAAACCTTTTCAGTTTAGTCCACATGGCTAATCTTCTCATTAAGTTTCAGCATTTTCAACTTCGACTTTACAGCACAAATAGTACAATCTTGACATAGACACGCATTTATGAAAACAGTTACAGTTTCATATCTGCCGAAAAAAGACAATTAGGCACTTAATTGACTAAATTTACAGCTAATCTTTGATCTCTCCTTTGGCACTTTCTAGGGATTATTCTTCATCAAGATTCAATCTTTTGACCAAAATCTACTTACCCTTTTCAGATCAAGGTTCAATAAAGAAACCCAGATCCATAAAACTGAAAAGAAATATATAAATATTTAAAACATAGTCATAAATACTCATGTTAGGGTTAAATGCTTAATTAAAAATTGGAATTAGGAATATCTATCTGTGGTTTGAACTTTGAATCAACAACCAAACTTGAAATAGTACGAGGTGGTCCTATTTTCACATGCTAGTCAGTTGCTTTCAATGATTAAGCTATTCTTAGACTTGGAACTAGCTCCACTAACATTTGCTTGACCAAAACAAGCAAATTAACAAACCAATTAAGAGTTGAATTAAAGGATTAAGCAATTGAGAATTGGGGAAAAGTTAACAAGAATTAAGCCTCAAAAGAGGTAGAAACTTTACCAAGAAACTGCAGATAGAACCAAGGCCAATGGTGAAATAGCGACCCAAGAAAGAATCAGAGAAAAAAGCACCCAAAATAGGCATGAAATTGGAAGCAGCATTCCAAATAAAGATTATGCTTGCACCTTTAGTAACTCCAACTCTGTAATCCTTCATTAAGTAAAATATCATATTGGGTAAAATCCCATAGCTTGACAATCTTTCAAAGCTCTCATTTCCTGTCCAAAATTAAAAATTCCAAAATCAAGATCCCAACTTTTTAACATAAACCCATTTCCCCAATCCTCATAGAAATAACAAAAAGAGCATAAAATGTGATCTTTTTAGACCCACAGAACTGAAAATGGGTTCAGAATTACAGAGCTGAAGCTGATTGATTAAAAGCTGAAACTGCATTTTTGTTTGGTTCATACCTAGAATGAATGGGATGGTAATAAGACCACCCTTTTTAATCTTTTGATTGGGTTGATTTTGGGTATTAATTGCAACTTCTTCTTCTTCCATTTTTTCCATGGTTGAGCTCTGCAGCTAAAATTTTGTGAAGGGGAGTTAAGAGAGAAAGAGAGAGGGAGAGGGCACGAAATCTTCTGCTGAGGAGCGAAGTTTTATATGTTTCATCACTCAAAGAAGAGAAAAGATCCTTGTGTACTATACATGTGACAGATTGTGTGTATTTATATAAAAAAAATTAGGCTAAATACGGATTTATCCATCCATATTGGTCTTAATGATTTATTGTCCGACACTAAATTTAATAAAAATGTGGTATTTAAATGCAAATTAAAAACTTATTTGAGTTAATTTCATGCTGCTAGCCTAAAAATTAAATTCTATTAATATTATTTTTATAATATTTGAAACTTTAAAATGTAGATAGTTTTGATATGGGTAAGTTCTGGGGGTCGAGTACTCCACCTGTTTCATCATATTGGTTGGAAATTGTAAATTTTCTTTTCTCTATAAACCATCCCACTAAGAAGAAGAAGAAAAAGAAGAAGAAGACATTTCTAAACTAATCCACTCTATTTAGCGCAATATAACACTGATTATGCTGCGCACGTTATTGTATAGCCGATAACCTAAAAATTACATTAAAGTGTTGTAGTTCTCACAACATTTCAAAAAATACATTTCTCTCTCCCCTTCCACCATATTTGTCTAACTTATTTCATTTTAAAAAAAAATTTTAGTTCTCACAAAATTTAAAAAGAAACATTTCTTTTGCACCCTTCCATTTTGTCTAACTTATGTGCAAAGTAACATGGGTAATTGTTTTCCATATTTGTATATATAACATTTTTTTTACACCGTAAACATGATAGTGTCAATAAATGTGATTTTAAATTGTCAGCCAAACAATTATATCTTTGACAAATTTTTTGGACGGTGCCATCTCATCCACAAATTCTATTCTGCGTTATGTTTTAGTTTCATCTTTTATATTACTTTTCGCTACTATAAATACCCTATCTAGCTCTATATTTTTTCATCAGCCAAAAAAAAATTGTTATACGGCAATTATCAATTTGCCTTCTGAGAGATATTCCTTTTAGGAATATTTGTGTAAGTTTGGGTGTATTTAGGTTAAGGGTTTGAATGTTTTATTTCTCCATTTCTTTTGTACTACTTTTCGTATTATTAGTGGATTATTTGTTTTCTCCTTTCACCAATTATTTCTCCTATTTTATTGTTGCCATATTCGCCCAAAATAAATATTTGCGGGTCATAATTTCCTAACAAATTGGTATCAGAGCCAATTAATATTTATTTTGGAATTTTAAAAACTTACTATGGCGACAACAAAATTTGATATTGAGAAATTTTATCGTAATAGGAGCTTTGCCTTAAGGCAAGTTAAGATGAAGGCGATTTTGACGCAAAATGGATTGTACAAGGCGATGATGGAAGAGTTACCTGAAACGGTGACAAAGGAGAAGAAACAAGATTTGGAGGATAAAGCTCTTGCTGCCATTCAGTTATGTTTATCGAACGAGGTTCTGCGAGAAGTCATCCACGAGAAGACTGCCAAAGATTTATGGAAGAAATTACAATCTCTCTATATGTCCAAAAACCTCACCAGTAAGCTTGTGGTGAAGCATCATCTCCATATGCTCCACATGGCAGAAGGCACATCCCTTAAGGCGCACCTTGATGAATTCAGTTCCATTCTTTGGGAGCTAAAAAGTTTAGATATCAAATACGAAGAAGAAGATAAATCTCTTATGTTGTTGGGGTCTCTTCCTCCTTCGTTCAAAAATTTCCGCGAGACCCTGATCTATAGTAAAACCAATTTAACGGTGAAGGAGCTTAAAGAATGTTTGTTCTCTAAAGATCTTATTGATAGAGAGCTTTCTGGTGATAGAACTAGACCTGCAGAAGGTCTGGTCGTTGGAGGGAGATCTAGTACAAGAGATCCCAGTAGCAACAACAACAATCGATCCAGATCTAAATCAAGATCCCATTACAGTAATTTGGCATGCAATTATTGTAAGAAGAAAGGTCACATTAAATCTGAATGTTACAAGCTTTAGAGAAAGAATAAAGACAAGAGTCATAGAGATGAAAGTTCTGCCGAAGCCAGTGTTGCAGAAGATCAAGTAGATGCTGAAGTATATATTGTATCCGACGATGGTGCCAGATCTAGGCAAGGATGGATCTTGGACTCTGCTTGCTCATTCCACATTTGTTTTCACAGAGATTGGTTCTCCTCTTATGAGCCTGTAGATAGAGGAGTTGTGTTGATGGGCAACAATCACCCTTGTAAAGTTGTTAGAATTGGTATGCGGCATGATGGAATCAGTATCCTTGATGGGCAACGATCATGCATGATGGTAATGTTAGAATGCTGACCGATGTGCGGTATGTTCCAGTTATAAAGAAGAACCTGATCTCGTTATCTTCTTTAGACGATAACAATTACAGATTTTCTGGTGGAGGTGGAGTTTTGAAGGTTTTGAAAGGTGCCCTCGTGGTGATGAAAGCTAGAAAAGTTGAGAGATTGTACGTGTTGTAAGGATCAACTACAACAGGTATTGCTGTAGTTTTGTCTTCCATGTCAGATTCAGACGTGATAAAATTATAGCATATGAGGCTTGGCCACAAGAGTGAAAAAGGCTTGGCCATGCTCAGTAAAAGGGATCTACTTTGTGGCCAGTGTATTTCTAAGTTAGAGTTTTGTGAGCACTGCATTTTCAGCAAGGACAAAAGAGTCAGCTTCTGTGGTGGTGTTCACAGAATAAAAGGTACTTTGGTTTATATCCATTCAGATCTTCGGGGCCCAGCTCATTTTTATTTAAAAGGTGGCGCTCGTTACATGCTCAGTTTTATCGATGACTACTCTCGGAAGTTGTGGACTTATTTTTTGAAACACAAGAATGATGTCTTTGTCACTTTTAAGCAGTGGAAAACCTTGGTAGAGAATCAAACTGGCAGGAAGATCAAACGTCTCCGAATAAATAATGGTTTGGAGTTTTGTAATGCAGAATTTGACACATTTTGTGAAGATATGGGCCTCTCGAGACATCTCACAGTTCCAGGAATGCCACAGCAAAGCGGTGTAGCTGAGCAGATGAACAGAACTCTTTTGGAGAAAGTTCAATGCATGTTATCAAATTCTAGTTTATCTCAGACTTTCTGGGCTGAAGTAGCTGCAATGGCTGCTCATTTGGTGAATTATTCCCCTTGTGCTTCCATTAACTGCAAGACACCTGATGAGTTATGGTCTGGTAAACCTGCTAATTATTCTGATCTGAGGATTTTTGGGTGTCCTATTTATGTCCATGTCGATGATGGAAAATTAGAGCCTAGAGCAAAGAAGGGAATTTTTCTTGGGTATCCTATTGGTGTAAAAGGATATAAAGTTTGGCTTCTAGATCCCAAGTCACCGAAGTCTATTATCAGTAGAAATGTTGTGTTTAATGAATCTGCTATATTGCATCCAAGAAAAGAGCCCTTAGTTACAGCTGACACCAAAATACATAATTATGATAAGCAGGTGGAGGTACTGTTTGAGGTGGAGAAATCATTTTCTCCGTCCGACGCCACAGAGGAGCAAATTTCAGAGCAGTTGTCTGAGCCTACAGAAGTAGAAGAAACTACTACCGTCAAACAGGTGGAGCATCGTATTGTTGAAAGCAAACCTGATAGAGAAAGAAGAATGCCTGCAAAGTTTGCATATTATGTTACTTACACCTTTATGGCTGTACAAGAGATAGAAAGAGTTGGCAAACCTTCTACATATTCAGAAGCCATTTCTCGTGATGATTCTGCAAAATGGCTAATAGCTATGCAAGAGGAGATTGAATCTCTACACAAGAATAGAATATGGGAGTTGGTGAAACCGCCTAAGGACAAGAAGATTGTTGGTTATATATGGGTCTTTAAAAAGAAAGATGGCATTCCCAAAGCTGAGGATGCTAGATACAAGTCACGATTGGTTGCTAAGGGCTATAGTCAGGTACAAGGAGTCAATTTCAATGATGTGTTCTTCTGTTGTTAAACATAGTGCTATTCATGTTTTGCCTGCCTTGGTTGCTATACATGATTTGGAGTTGGAGCAACTTGATGTCAAGACTGCTTTCTTCCATGGAGAATTGGAGGAGCAGATCTTTATAAAACAACCAGATGGTTTTGAAGTTGAAGGCAAAGAAGACCATGTTTGCTTGTTGCGAAAATCACTGTATGGATTAAATCAGTCGCCTCGACAGTGGTATAAGCGGTTTGATTCCTTTATGGTTGGACATGGTTATTCAAGGAGCCAGTATGATAGTTGTGTGTATTTTAGAAAACTTACAAATGGCTCATATATTTATTTGTTGCTTTATGTTGATGATATGCTTATTGCTGCCAAGGATATGTCTGATATCAATAGATTGAAAGCAGAGCTTAGCAGTGAATTTGAGATGAAAGATTTAGGAGCTGCTAATAAGATTCTCGGCATGGAGATCCAAAGAGATAGAGCTGTAGGAAAGCTTTATTTGACTCAGAGGAGTTTTGTTGAGAAAGTGTTGGAGCGTTTTGGCATGAAAAATGCCAAACCTGTAAGTACTCCACTCGCTGCTCATTTTCGACTTTCTGCTACTCTATGACCTCAATCGGAAAAGAATATTGAGTGTAACGAACCCAAATTTCAAAATTTACTTATAAAAAATTATTATGGTATTAAAATATCATGGAAATTATTTTTGTAATTATTGTTATTATTACTATTGGATATAAGGCATGAAGAAATAAGAGTTAATTAAGTCAGAGGGATGAATTGGGCATTTAATTATTTGTTCAAGAGCATTATTGAAAATTGAAAAAAAAAGAAAATCAAAATCATATATACGTATTATCCTTCCTTCATCCCCTTCATCTCCTTTATCTTCTCCATTCTTCCTTACCAAAACCCAAAAATTTTCCTTACCAAAACCCAAAAATTTTCCTTAATCTAAAAACTTCCGATTTCTTCGATTCAACTTCAAATTCTTATTAGAAATTAATCCTTAAGCCCTCTATCATCATAAATTTCAGTGAATCAAGGTTAGAAGAAGAGGATTTCAGATTTTAAAGTTCGGATGAACAGTAACCCGAATTTAAGGTGAGTGATTTTTGATGAAATTAAAGCTTGATTAGTAGAATTCATGGCAGATTAAGCATATTTATGGTATTAGGAAGTTTATTTATATAATATCTTGATAGAATTACATATGGCTATTGTAGAGGAAGTTAGTGCAAGCAAATCAAAGGCAAAAGAGGTAGAAGAGAGCTAGAAAGAGCTTAGAAAAAGGTTTGTGTCTCAAATTTTGATTTATCGATTTTTCGGAAAAATTTCCAGATTTATATCCCTGTTTTATTTTAATGTTTTCTCTTGTTATATAAATATGATTTGAATGATTCTTGATTTTATTGATATCTAAATAAACTAAGGAATATATGTTCAGAACAAACCTTGTTGACTTTCTTTCGTTTTCAATGTGAAATTTTCGTTTGAAGTTGAGTCATGAAATCTGTCGTCGGAAAATCTCAGCTTTGTATACTGTTTAGTATTTTGATCATAACTTTGGTTATACAATTTGGATTTATATGATTCTGGTGGCTTTGGAAAGCTAAGACATGTGGCTAATTATTTTTAGAAGAAACTTCTTCGATTGTATGATGTTTTTATAGTGAAAAATGCAAGGAAAGTCAGGTCACGAAATCTGGAAATTTCTGGAAAATATGAATGTTGATTTTATTGTGTTGTAATTGAAGTTTGATGCTTTAAAATTTAGGATTTGAATTTCTTAATTACTAAAGTTATGTTGAATTATGATTGATGGTTTATACTGGAATTTTTAAGATGTTACTTTGATTTATTGCCCTAATTAAACGAGTAGAATACGGATTAGGGTAGATTGGCGCCAATAAAGGGGGGTACAGTACTGTACAAATAATTGAAGCTTTGGCTTCAGGCTTCGGTCGATATTTTGATAAAAATATATTGATATTAAAGCTTTGGCTTCGGGCCTGACCGATATATTGATTTTGAAGCTTCGGCTTCGAGCTTGACCGATACACTGGTATTGAAGCTTCGGCTTCGGGCTTGTCCGCTCCCGTATCCATTTTACCGTTATTCATGACTTGTTTACTTCGGGCAATATATGGTTAATGTGTTTGAAAAACTAGATATAAATTTGATTGTACATTGAAAGGTTTATAATATAAGTTTTGTGTTTTGGTTTTATAAAGTTGTTTAAATTTGTTTTTGACTTATAAACATACTTGATTTCTATTTTAAAGTGTTAAAAATGTTCAAAGTTATTGTATTTCTTTTATGTACACCACTAAGCAAATTGCTTAGCGTGTAGTTTATTTTCTACTCGCAGATACTGAAGATTTGAGATAGCTTGGACCAAAGTGGTGTAAGTGGATCAGCTTGAAGAGCAAATAAGGAAAGACCCGAGGTGGATTTGTATATTAATGTAATATTATGGTTTGTAGAATAATGACATGTACTAGATAGTGTGAGAAATGTAAAGTGCCATTGAGAAATATTTAGAGAATAATTTGGAGTTTGAAACATTATATTTGTAATTGTACATATTAAATCTATAAGTATTGAACTTCATATATTGGAGTAGAGTTATTTATTGGGTATTTATAATAACCATGGCACATCCATATAAAGGGGGTGTTACATTTGTTGGTATCAGAGCCAGGTTTAGGCTATTCGAGGACTAGTATGTACATGCCATTTAGGATATAAATATGTTTATGTTAGTTATTTGATCCACTTTGGTCCGATTTTTAGGAATAAGTAATGGCTAGTAGTAGTCACAATCAGAATGAGGAAAAGGATGCTGAGAGTTTGGTCCGTATTAGACAAGGTGATGAACAAATAAATGAACCTCCACCAGTTCATAGCTTTCCCGAGCAACCTACTTTAGTACAAGCTGCTTTACTTCAGCATATGACTACTGAAGTAATCACACAAGTACTCCAAAACATATAAATCCCTTAAGTTCCTGTAGTACCTCATGTTGAAAGAAGAGAGGAGAGAACTCCTCTTAAAAGAATCAAGAAGCTTCCGGCTGATGACTTCAAAGGGGACATAGTGAATCCTGCATTTGCAGAAGATTGGCTTGATTATACTAAATGGTGTATGACTAGGCTTCATTTTACAGACGAAGAGAGATTAGACTGTATGTAAGGTCTACTCAAAGAATAAGCTAGGAGGTGGTGGGATAATATTGTGAGAGAAAGGCGACCCGGAGAAATCACTTGGGGTATTTTCTTGGAACAATTTGACAAGAAGTACGTTAGCGACCAATTCAAAGATGAGTAGAGGAAATTGTTCTTGTCTTTGAGATAGGGATGAATGACTGTATCAGAATATAAAGTTCAATTCCTCAAACTCGAGAGGTATGCTCATGATGTCGTTGATAGTGAAGTAAAGCGATGTAAGAGATTCGAGGATGGGCTGAATGATGAAATTAGAGTGCATATACTTCCTCAAAAGATTAGGGTGTTCAATGACTTAGTTGATGCTGCTACGGGCATTAAGAAAATCAATTTAGATAGGCAATAAAGAATGCCTAAAAGATATGGATTTCAAAAGGGGTCGCAGGGTCCAGTTAGTTCAGAATCTCCAAGTAAGAAACAGAAGGGAACATCAGAACAAACACAATCTCATTTCAGAGGGTTTTCACCGAGACAAACCATAAGTATGGGGTCAGTGGCTAGTGTACCTTTAGGTTGAGGCAAAGGAAATATTCTACAATGTTCTAATTGTGGGAGGATACATACAGGAGAATGTTGGGGAAAAGGTAGAGTCTGCTTTGAATATGGCTCGAGGGAACATTTGATTGTAAATTGTCCTCAAAGATAAATAAGTACATCTACACCTACAGTAGTTCCTACTCCTACAATGCAAGGTGGAAGAGGAAAGAGAAGAGGAAATGCAAGTGGTTCAAGTGGATATGATGTGGCTCAACAAGCACCGCAGAGTGGTAGACCAGAAGGAATGGCGTGAAGTTATGCAATCCGAGGGCCTGAGACTCGGGAATCTACTGAAGTTATTATCGGTAAATTTTCATTCTTTAATAACGATGTTTATGCTTTGATAGATCCCAGTTCATCTCATTCATATATATGTACTACATTAGCACAAGAGAAAGGGTTACATGTAGACGAATTAGAGGAAATATTGAAGTGACTAATCCTTTAGGACACAGTGTGATAGTAAACAAAGTGTATATGAATTTCCCTATTATGATTCAACATCAACTTTTCCTTGCAAATTTAATTGAGTTACCTTTCCGAGGTTACAATGTTATCTTGGGAATGGATTGGTTATCGGAACATCGAGCTGTGGTAGATTGTAAAAACAAAAGAATGTCACTTCAAGTTTCTGATGGAGAAGAAATAGTTACCGTGGGGGAAAGATCAGATTATCTTTGTAACATAATTTCTTTTATGAAGACTAAAAGGCTGGTTAGGAAGGGATGTCAGGCCTACCTAATCTTCGCTCTAGAATTGAGGAAAGGTGAGTTAGAATTACAGAATATTCCTATGGTATGTGATTTTCTTGATGTATTTCCAGATGAACTACCGGGTTTGCCAATAAAAAGAGAGGTAGAATTCGCAATTGATGTATTGCTGGGTACCGCACCAATATCTAAAGCACTATACAGAATGGCACCTACTGAACTGAAAGAGTTGAAGATTCATTGCAAGCATTGTTAGACAAAGGATTCATACGCCCAAGTATATCCCCGTGGGGTGCACCAGTGTTGTTTGTTAAGAAGAAAGATGGGTCACTCCAATTATGTATTGATTACCGAGAGTTGAATAAATTGACAATCAAGAACAAGTATCCATTACCAAGGATTGAAGACTTATTTGATCAACTCAAGGGTGCCAAATACTTCTCCAAGATTGATTTGAGATCGGGTTACTATCAGATGAGAGTGAAAGATGATGATATTAGAAAGACGGCTTTTCAAACCAGATATGAGCACTATAAATTTTTTGGTAATGCTATTTGGTCTAACTAATGCACCAGCAGCATTTATGGACCTTTGAACCGTATCTTTTACTTATATTTAGACAGGTTTGTAGTGATTTTCATTGATGATATTTTGGTGTATTCTAAGTCACGGGAAGAGCATGATCAACATTTGTGGATAGTCTTCCAAACTTTGAGGGAAAATAAATTGTATGCCAAACTTAGCAAATGTGAGTTTTGGCTTGAAGAAATTTCTTTCTTAGGCCATGTTGTTTCTGCACAAGGAATTAAAGCGGATCCTAAAAAGATAGAAGCAGTTGTAGAATGGAAACCATCAAAGAACCCTATAGAAGTCAGAAGTTTCCTTGGCTTAGCAGGGTATTATAGAAGATTTGTGAAGGGATTTTCAGCCATTACAGCCCCGCTGACGAAACTACATCAAAAGAATGCAAAATTTGAGTGGAATGACAAGTGCCAAGAAAGTTTTGAGAAGTTAAAGGCAATGTTGACAAAAGCACCCATCCTTACCCAACCAGAGCCTAGAAAAGTCTTTGTAATCTATAGTGATGCTTCACATAGTGGTCTTGGGAGTGTTTTGATGCAAGAAGGGAAAGTGATTGCCTATGCTTTTAGGCAATTGAAGAATCATGAAAGGAATTATCCTACTCATGATTTAGAAATGGCTGCAATAGTCTTTGCCTTGGAAATTTGGCATCTTTATGGAGAAAAATGTTATATTTATACATATCATAAAAGCTTGAAATATTTGCCAACACAGAAGGAGTTGAATTTAAGGCAGAGAAGGTGGATGGAATTCATTAAAGATTACGATTGTCTTATTGATTACCATCCATGAAAGGCTAATGTAGTGGCAGATGCTCTCAGTAGAAAGATAATGATGGCACTAAGGGCTATGAATATGGGGTTAGCTCTTACCAGTGGTGGAGCCTTAATTGCAGAATTGAAGTTTCAACCTGTACTACTATGACAGGTTAAGCAAGCACAAAATGAAGATGATGACTTGAAGGTCGTTCGAGCAAGGATACGAGTGGGTATCATAGACAACTATATGGTTCAAGAAGATGGGTTTCTATATTTTAAAGATAGACTATGTGTACCAAACAATGAAGAATTGAAGAAGAATATCTTACATGAGGTGCATAGTAGTTCTTATGCGATGCATCAAGGAGCAAACAAGATGTACCAAAATTTGAAGAGCCATTATTGGTGGAATGGAATGAAGAAAGGCATTACTAATTATGTTGCTCAATGTCTAACTTGTCAATAGGTGAAAGCCGAACATCAAGTTCCTTCTGGATTGTTGCAACCAATAACAATTCCAGAATGGAAATGGGAAAGAATCACAATGGACTCTGTGACGTCTTTACCACTTACACAGAAGAAACATGATGCAGTGTGGGTTGTTGTAGATAGATTGACAAAGTCTGCCCACTTTCTTCCAGTTAGGATGGATTATACACTTGATAGGTTGGCTCAGTTATATGTAGATGAGATAGTGCGGCTACATGGAGTGCCTGTTTCAATCATTTCTGACCGAGATCCAAGATTTACTTCGAGATTTTGGAAGAAGTTGCAAGAAGCTTTAGGTAGTAAACTTCATTTCAGTACTTCATTTCATTCTAAAATAGATGGTCAATCTGAAAGAGTAATTCAAGTGTTAGAAGACATGATGAGAAGTTGTATCATTGAATTCGAGGGGAGTTGGGATAAGTATTTGTCCCTCATCCAGTTTTCCTATAATAACAGCTATCAGTCAAGAATACAAATGGTGCCATATGAAGCATCGTATGGAAGAAAATGTCGAACTCCATTATATGTGACCGAGCTTAGTGAAAACAAGATTGTGGGAGTGGATTTGATTCAGGAAACCAAAGAGAAGGTAAAGCTTATTCAAGAAAGATTGAAGGCTGCATCGGATAGACAAAAGTCTTATGTTGATCTAAAAAGAAAAGACATTACTTATGAAGTTAGGGATAAAGTATTTCTCAAGGTATCTCCTTGGAAGAAAATCCTGCGATTTGGCAAGAAAGGCAAGCTCAGTCCGAGATTCATTGGCCTATATGAGGTTATAGAGAAAGTTGGACCAGTAGCTTATCGGTTGGCACTACCGCTGACACTCGACAAAATTCATAATGTGTTCCATGTGTCGATGTTAAGGAGATACAGATCATATCCATCACATATCTTATCTCCTGTTGTCGTAGAAATCGAACCCGACCTGATGTATGAAGAGGAACCGACACAAATCTTGGCGAGAGAGGTTAAGAATTGAGAAACAAGTCTATTCCTTTGGTAA
Organism: Euphorbia pulcherrima; assembly: GCA_947683365.1. NCBI lineage: Eukaryota > Viridiplantae > Streptophyta > Magnoliopsida > Malpighiales > Euphorbiaceae > Euphorbia > Euphorbia pulcherrima. Next base: position 17,582,367 of record CANTUS010000016.1, read on the forward strand.
AAGTACTTTGAAAAAATCATAAGGTTGAAGAAGCAACTTGGGAACCGGAAGACATAATGAAAACTCAATATCCGCAACTATTTTTAGGTAATTTTCGGGATGAAAATTCATTAGAGGGGGAGAATTGTAACGAACCGAAATTTTAAAATTTACTTATAATAAATTATTATGTATTAAAATATCATGAAAATTATTTTTATAATTATTGTTGTTATTATCATTGGATATAAGGCATGAAGAAATAAGAGTTAATTAAGTAAGAAGGATCAATTGGGCATTTAATTATTTGTTCAAGAGCATTATTGGAAACTGAAAAACAAAATCAAAATTATATATACGTACTATCCTTCCTTCATCCCCTTCATCCCCTTTAACTTCTCCATTCTTCCTTACCAAAACCCAAAAATTTTCCTTCATCTAAAAACTTTCTATTTCTTCGATTCAACTTCAAATTCTTGTTAGAAATCGATCCTTAAGCCCTCTATCATCATCAATTTCAGTGAATCAAGGTTAGAAGAAGAGGAATTCAGATTTTAAGGTTCGGATGAACAGTAACCCGAATTTAAGGTGAGTGATTTTTGATGAAATTAAAGCTTAATTAGTAGAATTTATGGTAGATTAAGCATATTTATGGTATTAGGAAGTTTATTTATACGATATCTTGATAGAATTATATATGGCTGTTGTAGAGGAAGCTAGTGCAAGCAAATCAAAGGTAAAAGAGGTAGAAGAGAACTAGAAAGAGCTTAGAAAAAGGTTTGTGTCTCAAATTTCGATTTATCGATTTTTTGAAAAATTTTCCAGATTTATATCCCCGTTTTGTTTTAATGGTTTCTGCCGTAATATAAATCTGATTTGAATGATTCTTGATTTTATTGATATCTAAATAAACTAAGGAATATATGTTCAGAAGAAACCTTGTTGAATTTCGTTCGTTTTCAATGTGAAATTTTCATTTGAAGTTGAGTCATGAAATCTGTTTTCGGAAAATCTCAGCTTTGTACACTGTTTAGTATTTTGATCATAACTTTGGTTATACAATTTGGATTTCTGTGATTTTCGGTAGCTTTGGAAATCTAAGACATGTGGCTAATTATTTTTAGAAGAAACTTATTCGATTGGATGATGTTTTGATAGTGAAAAATGTAAGGGAACTCAGGTCACGAAATCTGGAAATTTCTGGAAAATATGAATGTTGATTTTATTGTGTTGTAATTGAAGTTTGATGCTTTAAAATTTAGGATTTGAATTTCTTAATTACTAAAGTTATGTTGAATTATGATTGATGGTTTATACTAGAATTTTTAAGATGTTACTTGGATTTATTGCCCTTGTTAAACGAGTGGAATACGGGTCAGGGTAGATTGGCGCCAATAAAGGGGGGTACAATACTGTACAAATAATTGAAGCTTTGGCTTCGGGCTTCGGCCGATATTTTGATAAAAATATATTGATATTAAAGCTTCGGCTTTGTGCTTGACCGATATATTGATTTTGAAGCTTCGGCTTTGGGCTTGACCGATATATTGATTTTAAAGCTCCGACTTCGGGCTTGACCGATACATTGATATTGAAGCTTCGGCTTCGGGCTTGTCCCCTCCCGTATCCATTTTACCGTTATTCATGACTTGTTTACTTTGAGCAATATATGTTTAATGTGTTTGGAAAAACTAGATATAAATTTGATTGTACTTTGAAAGGTTTATAATATAAGTTTTGTGTTTTGGTTTTATAAAGTTGTTTAAATTTGTTTTTGACTTATGAACATACTTGATTTCTATTTTAAAGTGTTAAAAATGTTCAAAGCTGTTGTATTTCTTTTATGTACACCACTAAGCAAATTGCTTAGCATGTAGTTAATTTTCTACTGGCAGATACTGAAGATTGTAGATAGCTTGGACCAAAGTGGTATAAGTGGATCAGCTTGACGAGCAAATAAGGAAAGACTCGAGGTGGATTTGTATTTTAATGTAATATTATAGTTTGTAGAATAATGACATGTACTAGATAGTGTGAGAAATGTAAAGTGGCATTGAGAAATATTTGGAGAATAATTTAGAGTTTGAAACATTATGTTTGTAATTATACATATTAAATCTATAAGTATTGAACTTCATATATTGGAGTAGAGTTGTTTATTGGGTGTTTATAGTTACCGTGGCACATCCATATAAAGGGGGTGTTACATTGAGTATATGATACATGTTCCTTACTGTAACACCCCTTATATAGGGAGTGCCACAGTAACTATAATTATCCAATAAAGAACTCTACTTCATTATATAAAGTTCAATACTTGTAGATTTAATATGTACAAATACAAATATAATGTTTCTAGCTCTATAAATTTCTTAATGCTAATTATTCTCCATAAATTTCTCAATGCTAATTATTCTCCAAAATATTTCTCAATACCAATTTACATTTCTTACACTATCTAGTACATGCCAATATTCTACAAACCATAATATTACATTAAAATACAAATCCACCTCGAGTCTTTCCTTATTTGCTCTTCAAGCTGATCCACTTATACCACTTTGGTCCAAGCTATCTACAAGTTCTTTACCTACGTGTAGAATACAACTACACGCTAAGCAATTTGCTTAGTGGTGTCCATAAAAGAAATACAAAAAAAACTTCAAACATTTTTAACACTTTAAAATAGAAATCAAGTTTGTTCATAAGTAAAAAAAAACAAATTTAAACAACTTTATAAAACCAATTCACAAAACTTATATTATAAACCTTTCAAAGTATAATTAAATTTATTCCCAATTTTTCCAAACACTTTAACCATATATTGTCCAAAGTAAACAAGTCCTGAATAACGGTAAAATGGATTCGGGAGCGGACAAGCCTGAAGCAGAAGCTTCAATATTAATGTATCGATCAAGCCCGAAGCCGAAGCTTTAAAATCAATATATCGGTCAAGCCCGAAGCCATAGCTTCAAAATCAATATATCAGTCAAGCCCGAAGCCGAAGCATCAATATCAATATATATATATATATATATATATATATATATATATATATATATATATCATAATATCGGCCAAAGTCCGAAGCCAAAGCTTCAATTATTTGTACAGTACTGTACCCCCCTTTATTGGCGCCAATCTACCCTGACCCGTATTCTACTCGTTTAATAAGGGCAATAAATCAAAGTAACATCTTAAAAAAATTTCAGTATAAACCATCAATCATAATTCAACATAACTTCAGTAATTAAGAAATCCAAATCCCAAATTTTTAAGCATCAAACTTCAATTAAAACTCAATAAAATCAATGTTCATAATTTTCTAGAAATTTCCAGATTCTGTGACCTGAATTCCCTTGCATTTTTCACTATCAAAACATTATCCAATCGAAGAACTTTCTTCTAAATATAAATAGCCACATGTCTCAGCTTTCCAAAACCACCAGAATCACAGAAATCCAAATTGTATAACCAAAGTTATGATCAAAGTACTAAACAGTATACAAAGCTAATATTTTCCGAAAACAGATTTCATGACTCAACTTCAAATGAAAATTTCACATTGAAAACCAATGAAATTCAACAAGGTTTCTTCTGAACATATATTCCTAACTTTCTGTAGATATCAATAGAATCAAGAATAATTCAAAACGGATTTATATAACAAGAGAAAACATCAAAACAAAATAGGGATACAAATCTGGAAATTTTTCGAAAAACCGAGAAATTAAAATTTGAGACACAAACCTTTTTTCTAAGCTCTTTCTAGCTCTCTTCTACCTCTTTTGCCTTCGATTTGCTAGCACTAGCTTCCTCTACAACAGTCATATATAATTCTATCAAGATATTGTTTAAATAAACTTCCTAATACCATAAATATGCTTAATCTACCATGGATTCTTCTAATTAAGCTTTAATTTCATCAAAAATCACTCACCTCAAATTCGGGTTACTATTTATCCGAATCTTAACATCTGAAATCCTCCTCTTATAGTCTTGATTGACTGAAATTGATGTTGATAGAGGGCTTAAGGATCGATTTCTAACAAGAATTCGAAGTTGAATCGAAGAAATCGGAAGTTTATAGATTATTAAAAATTTGGTAAAGCATTGGAGAAGAAGATGAAGGGATATGCAGGAGAGGGAGATGATATATATATATATATATATATTCCAATTTCCTATAATGTCCTTGAACAAATAATTAAATACCCAATTCATCCTTCTAACTTAATTAACTCTTATTTCCTCATGTCTTATATTCAATAACAATAATAACAATAAAAATAATTTCCATGATATTTTAATACCATAATAATTTATTATAAGCAAATTTCAGAATTTCGGTTCATTACAAATACCCGATTCCCAAGTTGCTTCTTCAACCTTATGATTCTTCCAAAGTTCTTTTACCAATGAAATAGACTTGTTTCTCAATTGTTTAACTTCTCTCACCAAAATTTGTATCGGTTCCTCTTCATACGTCAAGTCGGGTTCAATTTCTACGACATCAGGAGATAAGATATGTGATGGATCTGATCTATATCTCCTTAACATTGACACATGGAACACATTATGAATTTTGTCGAGTGTCAGGGGTAGTGCCAACCGATAAGCTACCGGTCCAACCTTCTCTATAACCTCATATGGGCTAATAAATCTCGGACTGAGCTTGCCATTTTTGCCAAATTGCAGGACTTTCTACCAAGGAGATACTTTGAGAAATACTTTATCCCCAACTTCATAAGTAATGTCTTTTCTTTTTAGATCAGCATAAGACTTTTATCTATCCGATGCAGCCTTCAATCTCTCTTGAATAAGTTTTACCTTCTCCTTTGTCTCCTGAATTAAATCCACTCCCACAATCTTGTTTTCACTAAGTTCGGTCCAATATAATGGAGTTCGACATTTTCTTCCATATAATGCTTCATATGGTGCCATTTGTATGCTTGACTGATAGCTGTTATTGTAGGAAAACTCCATAAGGGACAAATACTTATTCCAACTTCCTTCAAATACAATGATACAACTTCTCATCATGTCTTCCAACACCTGAATTACTCTTTCAGAATGACCATCTATTTGAGGATGAAATGAAGTACTGAAATGAAGTTTACTTCCTAAGGCTTCTTGCAACTTCTTCCAAAATCTCAAAGTAAATCTTGGATCTCGGTCAGAAATGATTGAAATAGGCACTCCGCGTAGTCGCACTATCTCATCTATATATAACTGAGCCAACCTATCAAGTGAATAATCCATCCTAACTGGAAGAAAGTGGGGAGACTTTGTCAATCTATCTACAACAACCCACACTGCATCATGTTTCTTCTGTGTAAGTGGTAAAGACGTCATGAAGTCCATTGTGATTCTTTCCCATTTCCATTCTGGAATTATTATTAGTTGCAACAATCCAGAAGGAACTTGATGTTCGGCTTTCACCTATTGACAAGTTAGACATTGAGCAACATAGTTAGTAATGTCTTTCTTCATCCCATTCCACCAATAATGGCTCTTCAAATTTTGGTACATCTTGTTTGCTCCTGGATGCATCGCATAAGGACTACTATACGCCTCTTGAAAGATATTCTTCTTTAATTCTTCATTGTTTGACACACATAGTCTATCTTTAAAATATAGACACCCATCTTCTCGAACTATATAGTTTTCTACGATACCCACTTATGTCCTTGCTCGAATGATCTTTAAGTCACCATCTTCATTTTATGCTTGCTTAACCTGTTGTAGTAGTACAGATTGAATCTTTAATTCTGCAATTAAGGCTCCACTACTGGTAAGAGCTAACCCCATATTCATGCCCCTTAGTGCCATCATTGTCTTTCTACTGAGAGCATCTGCCACTACATTAGCCTTTCCTGGATGGTAATCAATAAGACAATCATAATCTTTAATGAATCCCATCCACCTTCTTTGCCATAAATTCAACTCCTTCTATGTTGGTAAATATTTCAAGCTCTTGTGATCTGTGTAAATATAACATTTTTCTCCATAAAGATAATGTCGCCAAATTTTTAAGGCAAAGACTATTGCAGCCATTTCCAAATCATGAGTAGGATAATTCCTTTCATGATTTTTTAATTGCCTGGAAGCATAGGCAATCACTTTTCCTTCGTGCATCAAAACACACCCAAGACCACTATGAGAAGCATCACTATAGATTACAAAGTCTTTTCCAGGCTCTGGTTGGGTAAGGATGGGTGCTTTTGTCAACATCGCCTTCAATTTCTCAAAACTTTCTTGACACTTCTCATTCCACTCAAATTTTGCATTCTTTTAAAGTAGTTTCGTCAGCGGGGCAGTAATTACTGAAAATCGCTCCACAAATCTTCTATAATACCCCGCTAAGCCAAGGAAACTTCTGACTTCCATAGGGTTCTTTGGTGGTTTCCATTCGACAACTGCTTCTATCTTTTTAGGATCCACTTTAATTCCTTCTGCAGAAACAACATGGCCTAAGAAAGAAACTTCTTCAAGCCAAAACTCACATTTGCTAAGTTTGGCATACAATTTATTTTCCCTCAAAGTTTGGAAGACTATCCCCAAATGTTGATCATGCTCTTCCCGTGACTTAGAATACACCAAAATATCATCAATGAAAACCACTACAAACCTGTCTAAATACAAGTAAAAGACACGGTTCATAAGGTCCATAAATGCTGATGGTGCATTAGTTAGACCAAATGGCATTACAAAAAATTCATAGTGCCCATATCTGGTTCGGAAAGCCATCTTTATAATATCATTATCTTTCACTCTCATCTGATAGTAACCCGATCTCAAATCAATCTTGGAGAAGTATTTGGCACCCTTGAGTTGATCAAATAAGTCTTCAATCCTTGGTAATGGATACTTGTCCTTCACTATTAATTTATTCAACTCCTGGTAATCAATACATAATCGAAGAGACCCATCTTTCTTCTTAACAAACAACACTGGTGCACCCCACGGGGATGTACTCGGGCGTATGAATCCTTTGTCTAACAATTCTTGCAACTGAATCTTCAACTCTTTTAGTTCAGCAGGCGCCATTCTGTATGGTGCTTTGGATACTGGTGCGGTACCCGACAATACATCAATTGCGAATTCTACCTCTCTTTTTAGTGGCAACCCCGGTAGTTCTTCTGGAAATACATCAGAAAAATCACATACCATAGGAATATTCTACAATTCTAGCTCACCTTTCTTCAATTCTAGAGCAAAGATTAGGTAGGCCTGACATGCCTTCCTAACCATCCTTTTAGTCTTCATAAAAGAGATTATGTTACAGAGATAATCTGATCTTTCACCCACAATAACTATTTCTTCTCCATCAGAAACTTGAAGTGACATTCTTTCATTTTTGCAATCCACCACAGCTCGATGTTCCGATAACCAATCCATTCCCAGAATAACATCGTAATCTTGGAAAGGTAACTCAATTAAATTTGCATGGAAAAGTTGATGATGAATCATTATAGGGCAATTCATATACACTTTGTTTACTATCACACTGTGTCTTAAAGGATTAGTCACTTCAATATTTTCTCCTAATTCTTCTACATGCAACCCTTTCTCTAGTGCTAATGCAGTATATATATATGAATGAGATGAACCGGGATCTATCAAAGCATTAACATCATGATTAAAGAATGAAAATTTACCGACAATAACTTCAGTAGATTCTCGAGTCTCAGGCCCTCGGATTGCATAACTTTATGCCATTCCTCCCGGTCTACCACTCTGTGGTGCTTGTTGAGCCACATCATGCTCACTTGAACCACTAGCATTTCCTCTGCCCCTTCCTCTTCCACCTTGCATTGTAGGAGTAGGAACTACTGTAGGTGCAGTTGTACTTATCTGTCTTTGAGGACAATTCGCAATCAAATGTTCCCTCGAGCCACATTTAAAGTAGACTCTACCTTTTCCCCAACATTCCCCTATATGAATCCTTCCACAATTAGAACATTGTGGAATATTTCCTCTACCTCTACCTGAAGGTACACTAGCCGCTGATCCCGTACTTGTGGTTTGTCTTGGTGAAAACCCTCTGAAATGAGATTGTGTTTGTTCTGATGTTCCCTTCTGTTTCTTACTTGGAGATTCTGAACTACCTGGACCCTGCGATCTCTTTTAAAATCCAGAACTTTTTGCCATTCTTTATTGTCTATCTGAATTGATCTTCTCAATTCCCGTAGCAACATCAACCAAGTAATTGAACACTCTAATCTTTTGTACAAGTAAATGCACTCTAATTTCATAATTCAACCCATCCTCAAATCTCTTACATCGCCTTACTTCACTGTCAACGATGTCACGAGCACACCTCTCGAGTTTGAGGAATTAAACTTCATATTCTGATACAGTCATTTGTCCTTGTCTCAAAGACAAGAACAATTTCCTCTGCTCATCCTTGAATCGTTCACTAACGTACTTCTTGTCAAATTGTTCCAAGAAAAGACCCCAGGTGATTTCTCCGGGTCGCCTTTCTCTCACAATATTATCCTACCGCCTCCTAGCTTATTCTCTGAGTAGACCTTGCATACAGTCTAATCTCTCTTCATCTGTAAAATGAAGCCTAGTCATACACCATTTAGTATGATCAAGCCAATCTTCTGCAATTGCAGGATTCACTGTGTCTCCTTTGAAGTCATCAGCCAGAAGTTTCTTGATTCTTTCAAGAGGAGTTCTTTCCTCTCTTCTTTCAATGTGAGGTACTACAGGAACTTGAGGGATTTGTATGTTTCGTAGCACTTGTGTGATTACTTAAGTAGTCATATGCTGAAGTAAAGCAGCTTGTGCTGGAGTAGGTTGTTCAGGAAAGCCATGAACTGGTGGAGGTTCACGTCTTTGTTCATCCCCTTGTCTAATATGGACCGTACTCTCAGCATCCTCTTCCTCACTCTGGTTGTGACTACTACTAGCCATAACTTATTCCTGAAAATTGGACCAAAGTGGATCAAACAACTAACATAACAAATTTATATCCTAAATGACATGTACATACTAGTCCTAGAATCGCCTAAACCTCAGCTCTGATACCAATAAGTGTAACACCCCCTATATAGGGAGTGCCACAGTAACTATAATCATCCAATAAACAACTCTACTTCACAATATAAAGTTCAATACTTGCAGATTTAATATGTACAAAAATAAATATAATGTTTTCAACTCCATAAATTTCTCAATGCTAATTATTCTCCAAAATATTTCTCAATACCAATTTACATTTCTCACACTATCTAGTACATGCCAATATTCTACAAACCATAATATTACATTAACATACAAATCCACCTCGAGTCTTTCCTTATTTGCTCTTCAAGCTGATCCACTTATACCACTTTGGGCCAAGCTATCTACAAGTTCTCTACCTACGTGTAGAATACAACTACACGCTAAGCAATTTGCTTAGTGGTGTCCATAAAAGAAATACAAAAAAAACTTAACCAAGTTTGTAGAAATCAAGTTTGTTCATAAGAAAAAAAAAAATTTAAACAACTTTATAAAACCAATTCACAAAACTTATAGTATAAACCTTTCAAAGTATAATCAAATTTATTCCCAATTTTTCCAAACACTTTAACCATATATTGCCCAAAGTAAACAAGTCCTGAATAACGGTAAAATGGATACGGGAGCGGACAAGCCCGAAGCCGAAGCTTCAATATCAATGTATCGGTCAAGCCCGAAGCCGAAGCTTCAAAATTAATATATCGGTCAAGCTCGAAGCCAACGCTTCAAAATCAATATATCGGTCAAGCCCGAAGCCGAAGCTTCAATATCAATATACATATATATATATATATATCGGTCAAGCTCGAAGCCAACGCTTCAAAATCAATATATCGGTCAAGCCCGAAGCCAAAGCTTCAATATCAATATATATATATCATAATATAGGCCAAAGCGCGAAGCCAAAGCTTCAATTATTTGTACAGTACTGTACCCCCCTTTATTGGCGCCAATCTGCCCTGACCCGTATTCTACTCGTTTAATAAGGGCAATAAATCAAAGTAAAATCTTAAAAAAATTCCAGTATAAACCATCAATCATAATTCAACATAACTTCAGTAATTAAGAAATTCAAATCCCAAATTTTTAAGCATCAAACTTCAATTAAAACTCAATAAAATCAATGTTCATATTTTTCCAGAAATTTCCAGATTCTGTGACCAGAATTTCCTTGCATTTTTCACTATCAAAACATTACCCAATCGAAGAACTTTCTTCTAAGCATAAATATCCACATGTCTCAGCTTTCCAAAACCACCAGAATCACAGAAATCCAAATTGTATAACCAAAGTTATGATCAAAATACTAAACAGTGTACAAAGCTAATATTTTCTGAAAACAGATTTCATGACTCAACTTCAAACGAAAATTTCACATTGAAAACGAACGAAATTCAACAAGGTCTCTTCTGAACATATATTCCTTACTTTCTGTAGATATCAATAAAATCAAGAATTATTCAAAACAGATTTATATAACAAGAGAAAAAATCAAAACAAAACAGGGATACAAATCTGGAAATTTTTCAAAAAATCGAGAAATCAAAATTTGAGACACAAACCTTTTTCTAAGCTCTTTCTAGCTCTCTTCTACCTCTTTTGCCTTTGATTTGCTTGCACTAGCTTCCTCTACAACAGCCATATATAATTCTATAAAGATATTGTTTAAATAAACTTCCTAATATCATAAATATGCTTAATCTACCATGGATTCTACTAATTAAGCTTTAATTTCATCAAAAATCACTCACCTCAAATTCGGGTTACTATTCATCCAAATCTTAACATCTGAAATCCTCCTCTTATAGTCTTGATTGACTGAAATTGATGATGATAGAGGGCTTAAGGATCGATTTCTAACAAGAATTCGAAGTTGAATCGAAGAAATCGGAAGTTTTTAGATTATGAAAAATTTGGTAAAGCATAAGAAGAGAGAAAAATGGAGAAGAAGATGAAGGGATATACAGGAGAAGGAGATGATATATATATAATTTCCTATAATGCCCTTGAACAAATAATTAAATGTCCAGTTCATCCATTTAACTTAATTAACTCTTATTTCCTCATATCTTATATCCAATAACAATAATAATAATAATAATTTCCATGATATTTTAATACCATAGTAATTTATTATAAGCAAATTTTGGAATTTTGGTTCGTTACACTTACTCTAGTGATGTTGGTAGTATCTTGTATGCTATGGTTTACACTCGTTCTGACATTTCTCATGCAGTCAGTGTTGTTAGTAGATATATGTCTAATCCGGGCAAAGAATATTGGCATGCTGTGAAATGGATTTTGAGATACTTAAGGGGTACTACAAACTCTTGTTTGGAATTTGGAAAAAGTAAGAACATGGTGGTTGGCTATGTCGATTCATATTATGTAGGAGATCTTGACAAGCGAAGATCGATCACATATTATGTGTTTACTCTTGGTAGTAGCGCTATCAGTTGGAAAGCTACTTTACAACACATAGTTCATTATCCACTACCGAAGCTGAATACATGACGGTAGTTGAAGCTGTAAAAGAAGATATTTGGCTAAGAGGTTTGGTCGGTGAACTTAGTTCAAATTTACAGAAAATTGTTGTCCATTGTGATAGTCAAAGTGTGATTTGTCTAACTAAAGATCAGATATTTCATGAAAGAACGAAGCACATTGACGTGAAGTACCATTTTATTCGAGACATTATTTCAAAGGGAAATATCAGTATTACTAAAATTGGTACAGCGGACAATCCAGTCGACATAATGACGAAGCCTCTTTCAACCAGTAAATTTAAGCATTGCTTGAGCTTGATTGGTGTTTGCAACTATTTAGTTTGCTCAAAAGGGTAATTTGAAAAAAGGTTGAATGCTGTCAATTTAAAATCAAGATGGAGATTTGCAAACATGATAATGTCGGCAAAGGTGATTTCAAATTGCCAGCCAAACAACTACATCTTTGACAAAATTTTTGGACGGTACCATCTCATGCACAAATTCTATTGTGTGCTAGATTTTAGTTTCATTTTTCATATTACTTTTTGTTACTATAAATACCCTATCTAGCTCCATATTTTTTCATCAGCCAAAAAAAAGTGTTATACGATAATTATCAATTTACCTTTTGAGAGATATTCCTTTTAGGAATATTTGTGTGAGTTTGAGTGTATTTGGGTTAAGGGTTTGAATATTTTATTTCTCCATTTCTTTTGTACCACTTTTCGTATTATTAGTGGATTATTTGTTATCTCCTTTTGCCAATTATTTCTCCTATTTTGTTGTTACCGTATTCGCCCAAAATAAATGTTTTGTTTCGCTGCAGGTCCAAATTCCCTAAAATACATAAAAGAGAAGATAAATATACAGGATGTTTCTCAAAGCCTATAAATAGATTATAAGTTAATTTTAATTTTTAAGCTCTTAGTTTAAGTGTTTTACAAAGCTTAACTTTTGGCTTTTAAGTATTTTTTAAGCTTAAAGAAAAAAGTCAACTTACAAACCCAAAAAAGCCAAAAAGCTAAAAAAACCAAAGCTTAGAAACACCTTAGATAGTATATAAGAAAACAAAAAACAGAAAATAAAGGGGGTGTTTCTCAAAGTTTATAGTCGAATTATAAGTTAGTTTTAGCTTTTAAGTTCATAAATTAAGCATTTCTGAAAGCTTAACTTCAGCTTTTAAATAATTTTTAAGCTAAAAGAAAAAAACTCCAAGTTGGAGCTTTTAAAAAAAATCAGCTTATAAGCTAGCTTTAACTTAAAAGCTAAAAAAAAAGCTAAAGTTATTAGAAACACCCTCAAAGTTAGATAATCAAATTTTTATATATAACATAATTTAAACTTTTAATAACTTATTTATAATATTTGAATTGAATTATTGAATTGGAAACATTCCATGATCCAGTTCACTTTTTTGCTTGATGGTTACATACACTCCATAGTCCACAGCTTACAGTTCACACTTACACTTTTTGTCAAAAGGATAATATACAAATCCTAGCTTTATACTTGCTTCATATTTTGATATAGTTCAATTTCATTTTAGAGTTTTTATAATTTAACAGGCAAAACAATGATTTTTATTCCATTATTTGGTCAAGTTTTAACTTTAACATCTCAACATTCATTGAATTGTGTTCTTTAACGAACATAACTTAAATTATTGTCATTTTAATACAAACTTATCAAAGGAGGTGTTTTTCGTAACTTATAAGCCGGTCAAAACAGTTTTTAGTTTAAAAGCATTTGAATGGAGTGTTTCGTATAACTTATTTTATAACTTATAAGTGGCTTAAAAGCCAAGAAAAAAAAGCTCTCATTTGGAGCTTTTAAAAAGCAGCTTCAAGTTTGACCAAGTAATTTACCTTATTACCTTCATTTAATTATATACATTAAAAAGTCACTCATCTCTACCTATTCGGCTTAGTCATTTCACACTTCTTACAACTTATATACTCCTTATACGCCATCTTAACAAACACTTCAACTACTTATAAGCTACTTATAAAAAAAAGTTTTAAGAAACACTTAGGCCCTGTTCTTTTGGACTACAATTCAATTCGTTTCGTTTCAATTCAGTTCAGCTATGCGTAGTTATAAATTTACACTAAAATAAGTTCAATTCAGTTCAATTTAATTTAGTTCAGTCAACTACAGTTCAGTTCAGTTCAGCTTTTAGAAGTTGAAAAGAACATGGCCTTAAACTTCTTATTTTTAATCTCCTTAAAAGTTAAAAAGTGCTTAAAAGCAGCCTCAAGGTTTGGTCTGGTGGTAAAGACTAGTCCATCTTTAAGCATCCATTAGGGATCGACCCTAGGATGTGCATGGAGCAATATTAAATCTTGAGCTCAGTCATCCTGTCTTTCGAGGCACCTATAAATTGGAGATCGTAAATTAGCCCGAATGTGAATGTAGCTTAAAATTACCGTCCACAATTAAAATCCATTTAAGATCACCTCGTGGTGAAAATAAAAAAAAAAGCGTTTAAAAGCTATAAGTCAAAAAATAAAAGATACGAGACCACCCTCTTAGGTTTGACATTCAAGCGTAGTGATGATTTTGTCCATCAAACAAATTTATGTAAAGTTTTTAAAAATCTTAATTTTTTTTATAAATTTTAAAATTTTAAAATATGAAGATACATGTAAATATTATAAAAAAACTGTATAAAATTTAATTGTTTTGTACATATATTACCAAAAAAGTTCATCATATTAATCATACCATACACTTATTAAGCATATTTATTTTATTATTTTAGATACAAATTATAGATTAATAAATTAAAGGGAAGAGGGTTAAGAGTACAGAGGAATGGGTTTAGCCTGTAAAAGTGTCTCGGCTCAAAGTCAAATTTATGTAGTGCAGAGCGGGTAAAACAGAAAGTCCAATTGGATTATTTATTATTTTTTGAATTTTTGGGCGACTTCTCTTCTCTTCTGTCCTGCACGTGCATGATCATATTTCTATTATTATTTTCATGTACTAGTACTACTACCATTTTTAATTCATACTAGTAATTATTATTGTTTTTGGGCAATGTTTTAAAATTTCAGGTTTAGCCCCGTTGAGGTCCTGTATAGATACTATTTTGAGGTTTGTAATTTGATTTTTTATTTTCAGGCGTTATTAGGCGCTGGATTGATATATTATCGTTTAGGCATCATTTAGTCTGATTTTTTTCATAATTTTAAGATACTGATACTTATAATAATTATAGTTTAATTTTTTCAATTAAAAAAGGTAGCTCGGTTGATAAAACTAATGTACAATAAAATATTCTTACCATACAATATTTATTTTAAATCTCAAACTGAGAAATAGTACACTCTAAATCAAAAAAAATTAATGAGAATATTTATTTTAAAGAATTAATTTTAATGTTGATGTGTTTTTATATAAGAATTAACTAAGAGTATATTTTCATATACTAAATTATATTTTTATAAAATATCATTACATTATAATTTTTTTTAAAATTAAATTTATATCTTTTATCTATAAATAATTATAAAAAATGAAAAATTTATAAATCTATCTATAAGCTCCACTTAAATTATATCTTAAATATTAAAAGCCCCGACCGCTTATCTACCACCTAATCCTTTCAAAACATTGCTTTTTGGTGCGCTTGATATTTTTAAACAAACAATAATGCAAATTCCTAGGTCGTTGATGTTTCATCCAATGACCGAAGGGACATTTCTTTCAGGACTATTAAATAATTAGTCTAAGAACATTTTTAACTTTGCCTTAAAATTTTATTGCTATCACTGATTTTTAAAAGTATTCTCACGGCTATCCAGATTTAGTTTTGGGGTGGATAATTATTTTCATCGTCTAGGATTTATAGTTAAAGATTTATAGTTTTGGGCAGGATATTTTTAAAAGGGCTCTAAAAATATTTTTTTCTTAAAGATTTAATTATTATTATTTAAAAATTAAAATAAATATAAATTAATATTACTAAAGTTGGTAAGATGTTATTAAAGTTGTGAGAGGGTAAGGGTTCAATACCTAATTTTTATAAAAAAAATAGTATGTTTTATTTCATTAATTTTTTTTGTTGAGGGCTCCATGTTACTACTTTTAATATTAATTTGCATAGGGCCCCCAAATTGTCGGGGTCGGGCCTGCAGCTACCTCTACTTTTAAAAAGTGTAACACTTTGCTCCCTGAATGTCACGTGTCAGCTTTTGATTGAAGAGTGAAAATCTTAAAAAATAACATCTATGAAAAGTCAAACCAACCAGAAGCTGATATGTGGCATTCAGAGAGCAAAGTGATGCACTTTATAAAAGTTGAGGTAGTTGCGGAGACACGTTCAAAATTTAGGCAAACAGCGAGATTTCAGGATTAAATTGAGAATGTTATTAATGTATTAAGCCTTAAATAATATTAAGGTCTAACCTTATGTATCAACTTAAAATTTTGAATGAAACAGTTTTACTGGGTGATACCAAAAATATTTTGATCTTAAACTGTAGGAGTTTGAACTTATGTAACTCTATTTATTGGGTTAAATTATAGTACAAAACAATATAGATATATATTTTTTGTATCTGATCCAAGTTCTAAAAGGATTAGTGTGCTAAGAAATTTGATAGTAAAAGCTCACTTTTATCAGTGTTGGGCCAGGCGGTGTCGGGATTTATCATATAATTTTGGATAGTTGAATGGTTCTAGGCGGTTGATCGATTTAAATAGGGTTAGGCGGTCTAAGGTGCGCTAGGGATTTTGTGTTTTTTTAAAATCATTCTCGGCGGCTGTTTAGGCGGCGCCTAGACTAGATTTTTCAAAACCCTACAAAATTTTAGTTGAAATAATTATATTAATATATTAATAAATATTAAAAAATTAAAAAATACGTATCCACCTAGACCCTGATTAATCCTTGCTTAGGATCCTGAAAGCCTAACTGTCCGACTATTATCTAACGTATTTTAAAATATTGACTTTTATGAAAGACATGACTTTAAAATACAAAAGATGTACATATTAATTACATTTTTAAGCTTAATCACCGTAAAGATGCCTGCAAATAATAAAAGATTGTTTTTATTTAAATATAAATAATTTTAAACAACGAACATATATGCTTTCTGGATTATGCCACAAATAATGTACATATGTAATCTTATAAAAAACATTCACTTAATTTTTTTTTTGGGACAAAAATATTCTATGTATATATAATATTGATGTTTTCGAACCAGTCAACACAATTTTGTCAATATTAAGTTCTATAATTATATCAAACAAAAGCTAACCCGTGCAATATGGGAATAGTATAGGTAAAATATGTTTGCTTTAAAAAATGAGTATTAGTTAATTATAAAAAATATTAGAAAAATAAAGCGTGCAATAGATAACTTCCAACTATTAACAAAATACTAATATATTAAAAACACTAAGTACTGAAAAATAAAATAATTTATTATTTTTTGAAGAAGAAAATAATAATTATTTTAAAAACAATTTATTATGAAGAACTTAAGAATAGAAAAACCTTTGCGATCAGATGCAAGTTATATTTGGAGAGGATTTTTTACGGTGAAGAATGTAGTGGAGCTTGGTACGGCTTGGCACATTAGAGATGGCCTATCGAAGAGAATATGGGGGATAAGTGGCTCCCATCAGAATCTCGGCCTGTAGTTCAGTCCTCGGTTTTTCCCGGAGTATGAAGAGGGGTTGGTAAACTTGCTGATTGGAGAGGATGGAAGGACTTGGAACTATGATTTGTTGAATTTAGTCTTTAACAGCGAGGATCGACAACTCATACGCCGAGTTCAGCTTCCTTGGACTACTAGACCCGACGAACCGTTTTGGCGCTTTAAGCAATTGAGATTATTTTCGGTTAAATCATGTTATTACACATTGATACAAAAATCTGGCCTTACATCGATGCCGTCCAATTATGTAGATGGTGTATGGAGAACCGTATGGGATATTAAGGTACCCCCACGTGTAAAGTCTTTCTTATGGAAAGTTGCGACTAGCTTGTCACCATCCCTATGTCGTTTACGCCAAAGACATATGCCCCATTTGTAGTGATGGTAATGAAGATTCTTTTCATGCTCTATTGGGTTGCTCATTTGTATATCCAATATGGGAGTAGGTGTTCGGGAAGGGGTGGCCGCTAACATTGACGACATTGAGCTCTTGGTAGGACTGGGTAACGTCAAAACCAAGCTCAATTGTAGAGACGGCTTCATGCATTATGTGGGCAATTTGGCAAGGAGGAATAATTTTGTATGGAATGGTAAATTTAGAAGTGTGCTTCAAGTGCATCGACATGGCATGGGCTTCTTAGCGGAGTTGCGTGCGGTGAACCCATGTTCGGACCCACGGGCAGCAGCTTCGTCATCAGGACAGTGGAGGAAACCGAGCCTTGGTTGGATTAAATGTAACATTGACGCGGTTGTTTTCGAACCGGGAAGCAAATTAGGGCATGGTTGTATTGTTCGGGATGAGAATGGGAAATTTCTTGCGGCTAGATCGGCTTTGATGCATGGAGGAGGTGACGCTTTTATTGCTGAGGCTATGAGCTGTAGAGAGGCACTCAGCTGGTTAAAGGATAACAATTACGAGAACATCATCTTGGAATCTAATGCTATTAACGTGGTGCACGCGATTAATAACTCTTCGCCTATAGGTTTCATTTTTTAAGATTGTTTAGATCTTATTAAACTTTTTAGATCAATTCGTTTAGTTTATGTTTGTCGGAATGCGAACCAGGTTGCCCATGTGCTTACTAGTCCTCGACTAGTAGGGAGATATAATTTCATAGTTGTCTACCTTTAATTAGAGATATAATCGCCTCTAATTAATTTTATGACATATTCTCTTTAGTCAAAATAAAAAATAAAAAAACCTTATTTAATGAATAATGCATTCCATTAGCTTGAACTCGTTTTGTCTTTTAATTATCATAATTAGTTCCGTAATTTAATAAAAATGAATTAGATTATCGTCTAAACGTCACATGTCAGTTTCAACTGCAAACAACATGAAAGTTAAATCATTTAGGTATGGTCGTCTTAAAAATATTCGGGGCCCTGAACAAGAAACAAAGGCCCTTATACAATGAAATTATGTTAAAAAAATTTCAAAAACAAATTTAAAATTTCACTTAAAAACAACAAAAAAAATTGTTAAATTATAATATATAGAGTTACAATATTATCATTTGAAAAATATGATTATCCAAGCATTTTTTAAAGAAAATTACAATTAAATCTATACAAATTTTATCTTATCTAAAATCACATTATAGATTTTATTGATATTTTTGAAAGATTTAATAATGGACTTGCTTTAAAATTTGTTTGATGAAATTTTTTTATTTAAAATACGGTATTAGAATCTCTAAAATATATATTAAAATAATTTAACTAAAATATGTGATTTTTTAAATACAAAAATATCTATTAAAATTTTACACTCAATATGTGACATTAACTTTGCATTTGTAGTTAAAATAGTAAATCAAAATTGAATGAAAAAATTATTTGTGAGAAAAAATCATATGGCTTAATCATTCAAATAGTCAATAAGCTTAAACTAATAGCAAAATCGAAAAAATCTTATTGGAAATGTTTGTATTAACCCATTACTAAGTAATATTAAAAAAATGAAATTCTTGTATATTTTTTACTTTAAAAAACTTAAAGTACAACATAAAACACAAAGATTTTACAAGATTAAAAAGAAAATATTCTTGATTTGAAAAATAGCATTGTTGAATTCTCTACTGTTACTAGCTAATCAATAAAACTTGAGGAAAGAAAACAATTTTAAAGGAATAGAAGGGGATTAATCAAATTTAAGGAAAGAAAACAATTTTGAAAGAATAAAAGGGGATTGAAAACGAGAAATTTATAAAAGCTAACTGCTTGGAATTGAACTCGTGTAGCTCGAATATGTAAGCACGTACTCTACCACTGGGCCACAATAACTTTCATGGTGTCTCTGTACAATGTTACATATATATAAAAAATTATTTAAACTCATACTATACCAAAATTATAATTTAAGGCCTCAAAAATTCAGGGTCTTGAACGGTCGCTCACCCTACTTTCTTTAACAGTTGGCCCTGCATTTAGGTACTGATAAGTGGCGTTCATTCGATAATCTGATGTACTTTTATAAAGTTTAGTAGTTAATAAAAACAACTAAAAATTTAGATACAACCAACAAAAAATGTCAAGTTTAAGTTGCATATATTAGGCAAACTAACTTTATTATCTCTTTTGGATTTCTAGATAATTCATCCATACCAACATACAAAAGACTTGCATTTAGCAAAAAAAAATTGTGGAATCAAAGAATATTTCAAACATGTATTTCTTTACGTTCTAAATGACTGATCCGCCCGAGAGCAGATCAATCAGATCAAATGATCCAATCTAATAGTCAATTGGGTTTAAATGGAAATTAATAAGTTAAAAGGATTTAACTGAATTAGGTAGAGATCTGATTGCAATATCTTTCCTCTTTCCTCCTTAAGCATCTACCTAATGGGCACTTTTATGAAAATTTTCATTTTCTTTATCGATCTTCCTACACTGCAATGATAAATAATGAATCAATTTCGACTTGACATTCATTACGGTGTTCTTCAATCTTCAAGCCTAAAAAAGGTACGATTCAAATATGATTCTTATTCATTTTCTTTCGCTTTCTATAAAGTGAATTTTATACAATTTAAATAGTTTGCAGACACGTATAAGTATTTATATACTGTGATTAGATCATGTTTAATAGAGTTGATTAAATTGGGATTTCTGCATGAACAATTTCTGCAAAGTTTTGCTAGTATCATGTTCATGCATTTGAAAAAAAATTATTATAATTATGCGTCGTGGCATTGTACGTCTTTAATCCATTATTTGATGGTCCAGATTGATATTTATCATACAATTTTTAAGTATTCCTATAAAGTTTGAGATTCAAAACTGAAACTTATTTAATAGTATATAAGTTGAGTCTTCTTTATTAAGTTAAAGAAGTTCTTGTTAGGATCCGAGAGCTTTCGGTTCGGGGGAACCATGAACATTCAAGTAAATGAATGATATACTTCATGGGCTTGACAGTATATCTAATCCAAAATCCTAAGATAATGGGTTAATGGATCAATCCCAATTATATATCATATAAACTCATTAACTTTCCATATGAGATATTCAACTCCACACTTGCCCCAACAGTTCTTTTACACGAATAGAGTATTTAATACCTTTTTCGTTGGATGCTTGACATATATGTATTTATATATTATAATAATAAAAATTATATATATATCAAGCATCCAACGAAAGAGGTATCAAACATCAATCATGTATAAAATTTGCAAAATTAAAGACCTCGGGTTTTCAAATTTTCAAAAATTTCCTCTAATATTTGAGATAATGAGTGTCTTTTGGCATATTCCTATTATTATTATTTTGAACATTCATAATATAGTTAATCGCTAAGAAAATATTCAAGTACATAATTGAATTAAGCATAGGAAAAAAAGTTAAAATTATGTTTTGACCATAAAACCAAGTCATTGTAACTTCAAAAGTAGAATAAAATATACAGGTCTAGATTGTTTTCCCACATTTAATAAAGAACTGATTTTTCATGTCACGGTACATTTTACTATATAGTTATAATTAACAGGGGCATGCAATTTTTAAGCATTTCTATAAAGTTTGAGATTCAAAACTAAAACTTATCTAATACTATAAGTTGAGTCTTCGTTGTTAATTAAATTAAAGACCACAGGTTTTCAAATTTTTAAAAATTTCCTCTAATATTTCAGATATTTCAGATAATGAGTGTTTTTTTTGGCATATTCCTATTATTATTATTATTTTTGAATATTATATATAACTATTAATGTAAATTATAAGAAAAAGAGCTTTTCAATCAAATCGTGTCTGTTCTGGACACATATTTTCAAAAAGATCATTCAAAATCAAAATAAGAAAAAATAAGAAAAAGTGGGAAGTGAATTGACAGTTGGCAGTAAATAATATAAGAAGAAAAAGTTGATGGGAATAATTAAAAATAGTGAAACTTTTTTCCTAATGGGTTTGTACAATGTACAGTAATAAGAGCATCCTATATAAAATAGAAATTTATATTAGTAGCATATTAATAATTTTAAAAATAGAGAATATTAAAAAAAAAAAAGACTTATACTATATTATTTATTTTATTTAAATTTATATAATTAAATAATAAAAATATTTAATTATAAATTTGTTTTAATGTTAGTGTAGAGTATTTTTTTAATTAATTATTTATTTTTATTTATATAATAAAATTATTATTAAAATAGACTATTTACTAAAAATGCTTTATATGATTGCATCTCTTGGTGTCTTGGAGACTAGTGACCACCTATTTGTCTTCCATTAAAATTTCACCTAGCTTGTCTGTTAAATAAATGTTATTTCCAATGTTATCAATACCGTATCGGACTATATATCGGTGAGATTAATGGTATATAGTATAATTGATATTATTAGTACTATTAATAGTTTTACCGGTTCTTTATTTTTTAAAGAATATATATTATTTATGGTTTTGGTGGTTATGGCAACGCTTTTTAGGTTTTTAGCAACGTTTTTGTATTTAGCAACGTTTTCTATTTCTTTAGCAACGCTTTTATTATTTAGCAACACTGTTTTATGTCTTTAGCAACACTTTTAAATATTTAGCAACACTTTTCTATATCTTTAGCAACACTTTTATGTGTTGCTAAAAATATTTTAAGAAAACCGGTTTAAAAGGTACTCTGATTAACCGGTTTTTTACAGATTCAACCCAATTTTCTCTGATTTTTTATTAAAACTGGTATCTAAACATACCTACCGTAGCCGTAACCGATGTACAATAAAACCAGTCGAACCGACCGGTGCGGTACGGTACGGTATTCATAACACTCGTTATTTCTTAAATTTTCCTATATCAAAATTTTATTAGGATAAAAGTAAACTATATCTAAAAATGAAATGCTGAAAATAATATACATATATAAACTTGTTTGAAAGGCGAGTCGGGTCGAGTTTAGATCAGGTTTGGTCGGGCTTTTAATTAAAACATTAACCCAAGTTTGATCAAGTCCATGATTTAAAATTTTAGACTCGGGCCGCGCTTCTAAGCATTTTCAAGTCCGGCCTATAACTTATAGATATTTTTTTTAATATTTTGTAAACTATATTGAAAAAAAATTACATCTTTTATACCAAATATTTAAATTTTATATATAACTACATTTTCTTATAAAATCCGTTTAAATATAGTTAAAAATTTAATAGGTTAAAATATAAAAATCGATGTGAACGTATTAAATATAATATAAACTATAAAAACAAATACTCCCTCCATCTTTTTTCACTTATCTTTTAATACATTTCACACTTTTTAAGGAATTAACTAATTAAGGTAGAAAAATACTATTTTATCCTCTAATTAATGTTTAGTTTTCTACTCCATTGTAATTAATGATAATGAGACAAATGAGGGTATAATTGAAAAAATAATTTAAAAAATACCTAGATATTTAAAAATGACAAATAAAAAATATTTAAAAAAGTGACTACAATACCTATTATAAAAAAAATAGAGAGAGTGTAATTTTTATCCGCCAAATCAGACTTAAATATTTATAACTAAATCCAATTCATAAAATTTTAGTACGCGATCCAGGTCCAACCGACCATTATAATAAAGTGATCCAAGACAGATATATTTGAGGGGGTTAAGTCGGGGCCGACGGCCTGCAAATTGATCTAAATTAGTGAATAATGACATGACAAGAAGACCGGTTAATGAAGTAATCAATTTCAGTGCCAGTCAAATAAATGCATGCCTTTTTTACATTGTCAATGAAAAACAACCTCACTTGCCACATCTCATTTTTCATCTTTTGTGGACCTGACATTTATAATGATAGTATATTCTTCAAATCCTTAGTTGGTCCTATTTATAACCTAATAGTAACTTAATAAATTGTTTTCAGAAAATCGAAGTTGCCTACTTATATAAGTTCACACTTGTGCCTTCCTCAAAATGTCTTTCCTTGAGAATTGTGAAATAATTGATGACTGACATATTCCGTTTATACTGTATTTTAATATTAGAGGGATTCTTTAAAATTCAAAAATCAAATTTTAGAGAATATTTGATTTAAGTCAAACTTTTAATTTATTTTAAAAGGTTAATATTGAAAAAAATTTTACTTCTTCACGCTCTGTATTTCATTGTAAGTTTACTCTATATTTACTGTCATTTTTTAGGCATTTTCATCCCATCGATCAGAACCATTACATAATTTTTTTTGTACAACTTGATTATGTAATGGGACTTGTTAGGATTCTCTTCAAACAAGAGCTATAAGAATTTTTTTTCCTGACTTATAATCACAAATTGGGATGAGAATCACCAAAATACATGAGTACACTGTTTTTTCATATTTGCGCATTTGCGCTTATATTAAATATAAAGAAAAATTCACATCCATTTAGGATGTATTTTGAACCGGTGAGATCTAGATATCACAAGTCCAATCTTAACTACTAAAGGAAGACTTCACCATAATATGAGTACAATGTTACATCACTAAAGAGTGATAGAGGGGTATGTGGTCGCCCTGACTTCAACCACTCAAAAAACGAAAAAAGTTTTAGTTATCAAAAACATCGAAGATTAAAATTAAATCTATTTCTCCCCTATACACCATCAATTGGGTTCCTTGATTAAAGCAATTACGAAAGGTGTATGGCTGAGGAGTGAGTTCTCATTTAATTGAATCCAAAATTGCAAATAGTGAAATAAAAAGTAGGACCCTGAAAGGGGGTTTGGTAGTTGAAATGGAGCAAAAGCTAAGTGATATAAAAACAAGAAATACACGATATGAAGATCAAATGCCCTCTTTTCAACTGGTCCCCCTTTCTTCTTTCCAATAATTCACCTTTCCTTCCTGAACTTGATACTTTAGTGTTAATTTCAAACTTTTAAATTTGATAAATATGAAGCGTTAGACATTAGTCGGATGATTAGAGCTTCCAGTATCTAGGTGGGTGGGGTCTAGGTGAATTTCTAATTTTTTTTATATTTATTAATAGATAAAAGTATAAATTTAACTAAAAATTAAATTATAATATATATTACAAGAACATAGTTTAGTATATGAAAAAATAGGTGTTAATTGATTCTTACATAAAAGCACATCAATATTAAAATTAGTTCCTTAAAGACACATATCCCCACAAATATTTTGTGGTTTATAGCATACTATTTCTAGGTTTGAAATTCAAAATGAGAATTGAATGTTGAAAATATTTTGTTATACATTAGTTTTACCACCCGAGCTACCTTTTTTGAATTAAAAAAATTGAACTATAATTATTATAAGTATCAGTATCTTAAAAATTGCCAAAAAAATTTTGGATTAGGGAGTGCCTAGGTAGAAAAAAATCGGACTAGGCGGTGTCTAGGCGGCAATATATCGGTTCAGTGTCTGATCCCAAGGAATGAAAAGTCGAACGACAAGTCCAAAATAGCACATAGGCGGAGTTAGGCGGAGAATTTTAAAACACTGGTCCATTTTTATTCATAATCATTTTGAACGCCCTATGCCACATTGTGTGTGTCTATATATATAGAGAGAGCCGGTTCTAATAATCCAAAGGCTCAAAGCTAAATAAAAAAATAAAGACACCGTAGTTATAAAATTACATAAAATTTAAATATTTTCTAGTAAATGTTAATTTGAGCCCATTTTATATTTTAATTTGATAGTCCAATACGTCCACACTTTATAAATTGAAAAATTTTCTTCAAGTTTATATACATGGCATAGGAAATATAATCCCATTTTGATCGTAGCCGTAGACTATCCGACTTTTAACCTATATGCTGAGAGCCGGCCATATATACGTGTATGTGTGTACAAAATTTAGCAGTACTCGCATATTCCTTTACACAATTATGATATCATTAAATACAAACTTATATGTTCTTCTCATACATTTGTTCCTATGTTTAATGGGATCCACCACCCACCATGCATGTCAATCTTTGTCCATAATGATATTGGTATTACCAACGTTCAATTTCAATTTCGATTTGTGGATCTCAACTCGAGTATTGGAATTAATAAGTGACTAACCACGTAAAGTTAAGCTGATTTAAGTACAATATTAATTAATTTATGTTAAAATTTAATTTACTCCACTTATATAATATTTTCAAATCTTATTTAAAATTAATAAAAAAATTTCAATGTACACCGATGTTATTTAAAAAAGCAAATTAATTTTTTTAAAGACGTGGCGTCAAATTAAGCCATATGAATTCTACTTAGATTTTTTTTTATCATTGAAACTTTGACTTAAAAGTGAATACTCTCACACCTATATTAAAAGGCCAGCATCATAGTGAAAAAAGCTCGTTAAAAGGTTAAAGCTGACTTAAGCATCATAGCGTTTTCAGTCTTGAGCTCTATTGTTTTAAAGGTTACATATATCTCTGATCAAATATTTATCCAATGCTAAAGTTTGGCGCGTAGAAACACTTCAAGCGAAATATCTATAACAAATAGTAAAAATTAACTCTTATCTGGGTGTGGTCGCTAATCATATAGACAAAATATGAGTTATTCATATTTGATTAGTATTGGCTTGTCTAATGGAAATTAAACAAATCCTAGTGGGGAACAAGAACGCAACATGATGATGCCTAGCTAATTAATCAACATTAAATGTTTGTTTAATGGAGTTAATCATTGTCTAATTAGGGCACATTAGACATGGAAACTTGAACAAACCAAAATCAAAGAAGCTTTTGGGCAAATAAAATCAATATTATGTTCAAAGATTCTTATCTTTTCAAACCATATACTCTTATAATATACCAAATTCAAACATCAATTATATGCAACTTTTAGATTTCAGGTTTGAATAAACAAGCTCGGAATATGCTTGGTCGACCATACCTCTCCAGTGCTAAATGGATCAACAATCGACAATGAAAGTTATGCAAACAATATAATAAAGGGCTTGGTCGGGCTCTAACCCACTCTGTCATAGGTTAAAATTTAATTTAAATAAATAGAGTTATAAGGATTAAACCCTAAATTTTTCCTTTTTTAGAAAGAAAAAAGGATTCCAATCCTATACCTTTGAATACAATAAACCTGGAGGCATGTAAATGATATATTCCAATCCTAACAATGGAGTACCACTATACCTGTGATGAAGACCTGTCCTTTTATTTATATGAGTTGGTTTGCCACGTCGGCTACTTGAATAACCTTTCGCAAATGATTCAAAAGAGTTATTACCCCCTCAATACTCCATTAGGTTTCAAAAATTAGTTATTTTAAGTATTTTAGTTTGGATACTTTTATTTGTTATTTTTAAATATCAATATAATTTTTTATAATTTTTTTTTAATTTATTCTTATATTAATTAAGAAAGAGATTGGATATTAATGACATTACAAATTGATAACTAAGAAGAAAGAAAAATTTATTAAGAATTATTTTAATTGTATATTAAATTTTTATTGATTTTAATGAAAAATCTAAAAGCAACTAGTTTTTAAAATCAAGGGAGTAGTTTGTTAGGATCCTACGAGCTTCACTAGTTTTTTTTCACTCTTTTTTTTTCATTAATCTCCTTTTAGTTTTTATTTTATATTATTGATGCATTTGTCGCTTTTTTTATTTAATTGGTTTAGAAGAGAAAATGTACCAATGAAATTATAAATGATTAAATAAAAAGAAAGAGATGTTGCCTATAAGCTCACAATAGTGAGGATTGCAATTGCCTAAAATACTCGCCCACTGAAGGATAAAAATAGGGGAAAATGTTAGAATTACAGGGTAGACTTTAAAAAAGTATTATGTGGTTTCACTCATTTATAAAATAGGGTCTGAGGAATTTTTTTAACAAAACAAGGTCTGTGGTTTTAAAAAATTTACAAATAAAGGATTTTCAATGTTAAATTATGTTACAAAAGCAGGTAATCTTGTTCTTTTTTTATTTAAATTTTTGCAGGATGGTTATTCAAAATACAACACACATCCGGTGAATTTTTTTGAAATTTTTTGAATATGCAAATATTTTTTTTATTAAATTATGATAACAAACTTTAAATAGTAAGGTTAAATTATTAGAATATTGAATTGTTAAAAATATTCGATGTAACACCACTATTTTGAATCCGTATGCCCCTTTTCTAAATTTTTTGAAACCATAAACCATGTTTTGCAAAAAAAATTCTTCAGACCTAACTTTGCAAATGAGTAAAACCACAAGATACTTTTTTTAAGTCTATCCTATTAAATTTTAGTAAAAAAAAGATATCAGACTACAAAGGATGGACAATTTCATGTATAGTCAGGAAAACATATTCATGATACAAATGATGGTATTTATATTTCATGTTCTTTGTATATTGAGATGAATGCTTAATATATAAAACTTTCATAAGTCATATATTAAATAAGTAAAAATTGACGAATGAGAAAAATTAGCTACAACACACATAAAATTGATAATTCAAATGTGTTGAATATCAAAAGATATTTGTATTATAGAGTATGATTTTTAAAAAAATACTTCAAATAAAGTATTATGAGTCATTTTTTTATTGCTCAAATTAATCTATATTGCGGAGATTTTTTTCATGGAATATGAAATTTGAGTCGAAATTTTTCTAGTGAAAAAACTCATTGATGCGCAAATATTATATCAAATCAACTAACTGTGTTTGTATATACAGATTTATAATTCACTATTGATTGATAGCTACTCATTAGAAACCTCAATTATTCTTTACATCACAATCAATTTTATCATTATTTACAACTAATCCATCACAACATCGTCTTCGATCTCAATCAGTTGCCTTGCTATGGGCATTAATTATTGCACAATAAGCTCATATATTTGTGGGGTTTCAGTTACTTGTCTTTTTATCACAAACTAGAATTTAAAAGGCATATCATATTTTGCATTTTAGGGTACCATTATTAATTAAAATTTCTCGTACTTTATGTAAATTTGAATATAATTTTTTTAGTAATTGACTTGTATCTCATATCATATAAGATCCACCTCTGCCCATCTCTCTCAAAAAGGTTGCAGTTTATGTTTGTAATATTAAATGAAAATAGATTATTAGGTACAAATATTAAATTGAGGTAAATACTCTCTATTTTTAAGGGAGTTTTATAAAAATGAACTGAAAATTAAATTTTTTTTCGATCCAATTTTTGGGTCCTAACTTTTTTTATCAAATGAGAATCAATTTATAAAACATCTATGTTCTATTATCACCTTCCCTAACTCCACATTCAAACACACGATCAACATGTTTATTTTGTATTTTCTTATCTTATTTTTCCATTATCTCTCAAACCGTTTATTTTTTTACATGTCGCTTTAGATTTTTTTGTTAGTCTCATTTTTATCTTCGAAACGTCAGCCATTATAATATATTTTTTAAAAAACTTTTTTTCGACTGTTTGATATCTCGTAGACATCTAGTATGAATTTGGTAGAACTCTTATATTTCATTGAATTTTTGTTCAATCCATTAAGTTCATATTTGGTAACATAATTCTACCATATTTCATATTCTTACTAGCATTCTATCAGATACCTATCAAATACATTCAGAAACTTTTTTCACTTGTTCATTATCTGGTAGAAACCTAGTAGGAATCTTATATTTCATTGAAAGTTTGTTCAATCCACCAAGTTTATGTTTGTACCTAATTTTTATTGCATTTCATAAATATATATCAATATCCTACCAGATACCTACCAGATTGTGTTGAATTAAAAACATATAAAAATAAGATTCTTACCAAGCATCTACCAAATATCAAATAGCCGAAAAAAAGTTTTAAAAAAAGTATATCACAATGGATGACGTTTTGAAGAAAAAAATGAGACTAACAAAAAACTCTAAAGTGATATGTAAAAAAATGAACGGTTTGAAATATAATGCCAAAATAAGATAAAAAAAGAAAAAAAGCATGAATAGTGCTGGAGCGTAATCATTGATATTGAAAACTTAAAATCGGTTAGAGGTGCAAAGAATAAACAAATGGTTAAAGATGTAAATGTGAAACCTAATTAGAATATTTTTGGATAAACTTCAAAAAGTACCTTGTGGTTTCATGCTTTTTGCAAAATAGGGTCTGGAATTTTTTTTTTGTAAAATGAGGTCTGTGGTTTCAAAAAATTGACAAGAAGAGGATTCTCAATATTAGATTATGTCACGACAATGAGTAATCTTGTTTGTTTTTATACGAAATTTTGTGGATTGATTAATAGAAATGCAATAAACATCATTGATAATTTTTTAAAATTTTTTTAATAGTGAAAACATTTTTTTAATTAAAATATGATTATAAACTTTAAAAAATTATAAAACATGGAAAATATCTCCGAAATTTACTCAAATCGTGATGTATAATTTTTAAATAATAAAGTTAAATTATGAAAATGTTGAATTGTTTAAAATAGATTCTGAAACACCACTGTTTTGAACAAAAAAATTATTTTATTCTCTTTCTATTATTTTTTCAGACCCCATTTTACAAATAAGTGAAATTACAAATTACTTCTTTTAAAATTTGTCAAAAAAATATATGAACATAATTAATAACAAAAAAAATGATACTTGAAACAGATATAAGATTTCTATCACAAAATGGCTCAAATACAACTTCTGGACTGGCTTAAATTCATGCCATGAGCCCGTATATGGACTTATTTTTCTATTTAGGAACACTATTCTTTGTGATACTACACTTTGGACATTTTTGCAATTGGTTAATAGTTTAGGAACACTATTCTTTTTGGTAGTATTGAAATCAGATGTTTATAATTGCACAAATTAAAGGCTGGATCATACTTTGTAGTTTATTCCTTAATCAAAATTGAATTAAATTGATGAAAAAGACACATCATACATATCCAAGGGTACATTTCCTTTGAAAAAAAGAAAAGGAACAGTACAGGAGAAAGAGAAAGGATAGGGTTAGGGGGGAAGCCTTTTAGCACAATTAGAGGACTCTTTATCGTTTTAGCTTCTCCTCACGTAAAGAAACCTCACAATAGACTCACAAGCTACTTAGCTTTTATTTCATAGTCTTATGATTTGTTTGGAATTGTTGATATAACTGTTGTTACGAAAGCTATCATTTATAAGTTTTTAATAGAATAATATATTTTGATATTGGATAAAAGATTTTAATTGTTAATACTAATTTATTAGGAGCTGTTTGTTAAGAATTTTCAGAACTCTTTTGAGACAGGAGTTTAGAAAAGCTTGAAAATAGAGCTTTTCGGAAAAGCTATTTGTGAAAGCAATACCAAACTAGTCCTTATATGCACGAAGCACCTAGTACCATTTACACAAGGTTCGAAAATGGTTGTATTTCGAGATATGAATTGTAGACAGTCAACTGTGTGACACATGTCAATAGTTGATTGGAAGGCTCAAAACTCATGATCTATTCATCGGCAAATTATACAATGATCCGGACCAAATGATTCTTCTTCTTGCATGAACGAAATGTATCCCAGAAACTATTTTAAGCTATTACTTTTAATTATTCTATTCATTTCTGAGACACATATTATTCATGCAGAGATAATAATCTTTTGATCTCGGACTCATGTATAATTTCGGACAGGTGCAACTTTATAAAAAAATATAATAAGGACAAACTATTCTATCTCTATCTAAGAAACTTAAAAACAGTACTTTGACACACATTTTATCCATTGGTCTGTAGCTTTCCAGCAATTTCAAGCCCATTTCAACAAGACAGCACACAACTGCCTAATTGTCTGTTAATCAACAGTGCTAGTTCAAATTCATTTACATAAGCTTTTAACTTCTTCAATAAACAACTTGATGAAATTCATAACTAACCAATCAAATCTTGAAATATGAGCAACTCAATCACACATAGAACAAGAAGTGAAGTGGATCTGGTTCTTGTATTTATAATACTTTGAAAAGGTACACAATTTCCCAATTTTGCTAGAAGCTATAGTTAGATACGGTTCTTTTAAAATTGATATAAATTTAAAGATAAATTTGAAAATCAACGTAAATGTTTTCATACTTATGAAAAATAATTATTTACTAATTTATTATTTTAATTTCTATACTATAATATGATAGAAAATTTACCTTAATTATTATTTTTAATAAATTTATAGAAAGAAATAAATTAGTATTTATTATTTTTATTTCATTTAAACTTTTAAAAATATTTATTATTTTAAATATATTATAATGTCATGCAAGTTTTTTTTTACTTATATGGCATAAATAATTTTTAAAACTGGAAAGAATTAATTATTAATATTAACTATTTTATATTTTATTCATAAAAAGTTATTACTTCTCTAATTATATTATTAACATATTTCTTTCCATAAAAATTTATCATTAATAACTACTATTTTAAGTTTCCTTGCATTATATTGGACAAATGAATATTTGTTATATTTATATATATTTTTAAAGTATATATTAAAAAATCATACATCCGGTTGAACCATGGTTGAACCTGGTTGAACCATTAAAACAGTGAATCACTAACTTCATTAGTTCAGTGTCCGGTCCGATTTCGATAACATTAGTTTTTTGTTACTTTTAAAAGAACAAGTTTTATGATATTTTTTATGGAGAAAAATATCTTTGGTCAATTGTTTTAATTGTGATTGTTACTGATTTTAATTCCTTAATAAATTTGAGCTTTATTTGTATTTAAAACTCTAACAACTATATTTTCATAAATATTATGGTTACAGTTTTTAAGTATTTGTAACTCCTGCAGTTATAATTTTGATTGAGTGTTTTAATTATAATTAAAACACTAAACGGCTATTTTATTAATTTTTATAACAGCAAAACTTTCATGGCCATAAACTCTTTTGTTTACCTATAAAAAGTAGAGTGATTTTTCTTTTGTGAAGAATCCAATTGTTACCCTCTTTTCTCCCTCTTTTCTTGATATGATATGATAAGCATTTCTGATTCCTCTACCCAAACTTAAATTGAGTTTGAAGGACTCATTTAATCCAGGGAGGAGCTGCAAAGTATAATTTAAGGACAGAGTCTCCTACTCGACTCAACTCATGCTAACCATTAACCCATCTTTTCTGCTATTTTTGTGTCTCAATTTTAGCCTCCGAGTTCAAAATCATCTGTTGAATTTCTGCCCAGAATTTCAGTTTTAAGCAACTGCTTCAGAGAAAAAAGCTTTGCCTTTGGTCCAGCTTCTGAGCTTCGGCGACAGATTCAAATTCGGAATGGTTGCCTCTGATACAATATTTGAGCTTCTGCAACTGTTTTAAGAAAAGTGTTGCCTCTATTCGAAAGCAACTCTTTAAAGAGAAAATTTAGAGCAAATTTTACAACAATCTTAAAGAATAATTTCGTAATGGAAAATTATGCTACTCCATGGGGATCCAATTCCTTCGAGAAAATGAAAGCAGTTGTTCCTCCACTATAAGCTAAGTTGTTTATTTACAAAAATTAAATTTGGTGCTATTTTTCGAAAATTGAAGCTAATGAGATTTGGGAATATTTGATTTCCAAATATAATTATGAGGGTACTCGTAAGCAAAAGTTGCATTGGCCTAAATAAAGTCAATTGGAAGGAGATCAGAATAACTAAAGAGAAGGATATAGTCTCAAAGGCAAACACCATGGAGACCAATCATCGCTAAGGAAAAATGTACAAATTTCTCTATGGTTAATTTATAAAGCTCAAAAGTAATAAAATCTTCAATAATATAAAAAGGGAAATTTTATACATATGACCACCGTGCTCCTAAATGGAGGAAAGGAGCTGTGAAATGTGACAATCCTACTCAACTTATAGCTAAGTAGATGATATTATTTTTGTAATCATTTCACAAGTAAACATGCTGATTGATGTGAATGAGTGGGTTATTGAATATGGAGTAATGAGACACGTTTGTGAGAGTAAATAAAAATTATCTATAGTCATACATACCCAAGTTGAAAGTGGAGAATAAAGGTTCTCCTTAAGCTCACATCTTTAGCATATAATGAGGTGCTATTTGTTCCTAATGTTTAAACCGAATTGGTTTTAGCAAGCCTTTTAGGCAAAAATGGAGTGAAAGCAACTTTTGAGTCCGACAAGGTTTTAATAACCAAAGATAGTGTGTTGTCAGAATGAGTTATATGAACCATAGAATATATTTGAGATTATTAATTTATATGTTTGCTTTTCTTTACCAATTTGGTTGAATCGTGAGACTTGTCATGTGATAGTTAAGGCTTATGAATTTGAGTAGTTTTATTTCATAAGTTCATATTTCAAAGTTTTGGGTTGAATCAAAATATTTATTTGTTGAGAAATAAATAAGGTTTTGATATGTTTTATGTAGATCAATATATTTTGAATTAAGTTATTTTAAGACATCTTGATTTCAAGATTATTGGAGTTTGTTTTATATTGTATTTGTGATAAAACTCTTGTTTTATGTTTTTGCTGAAAATTTCAGCTTCGAACATTCTTGATTGTTTATAAGTTTTCTTGAGTTTTACAACTCCATTTTAAGTGATTCTTGTTCCTATGGTTTTATGAGACATAGATGAAGACATGTTTATAAGGGATGTTTTTCAAATTCTTTCGTTTAGTAGTTTGAAAAATTTATTGAAGTTGAGATTAAAATCTCGGTTTTGTTGAATTTCAGCTTTGAGCGCAGCTGATTGTTTGTGGCATAACTTTAGTTATACGAATCGGTTTTACATGTTTTTAGTGGCGTTGAAAACTTAAGACATATATGTTTTTATGAGTCGAAGAAAGTTATGTCAAATAACTTCGTTTACATATTCAAAATTTGAGTTGAAATAGACTCACATAATCTAGAACTGAGCAGATTTCAGGTTTGCAAAATTGTTAGTAACCATGTATGGTTATATGAGTATAATTTTAGTGCGTTTACCTTGAAATTTGATGGTTTATAATTTCTAGTAAACTTGAGGCACATGAGAACATGTTGTGAGTTATTATTAAGTATATGTATGAGTTTCATATTTGATATGTTAGATATATACTTGAGATATTTGTTGGTGGAATTATTTTTTAAGTTTTCTATACAAATAGAATTTCACATCAAAACCGATAAGACACCATATGAGAAAATGAGAGGATTATCATCCTAATTTGAAATATTCAAAAGTGTGGGGGTGTTTTAATAAGGTGGTTCTTATCGAATTTATGAAAAAAAGAAATATGTTTCAAACTTTTATGGTTGTATGTTCATAAGTTATGTTGAACATAGTGATGTGCTTGAAAATAATATCTTTGAGACAAAGAGCATAAATTCTTTGTTAATGTTTTCAATAAAGACTAGAGAGATTTCTATTTTTAAGTTTTGTTCTGGATGTTGACCCGGTTGCACCTATTTTTCAAATTGAGTTTGAAAATGATAATTTGAAGAAAGGAAAGAAAACTTTGAAAAGAAAGTTTTGGTGAAAATTTTTATATGTGTTTGATTGAAGATGAACTTTTATTGTTGGCAAAACTATTTCATCTATTGAGTCAAAGGTTTTGAATGAAGCTTCTTATTGTTTGAGTTTGTTTCTATTCTTAGGAATATAGAACTTGTGTTTTAGTTTATGATTCTTCTATATTTTTGCTATAGCTTATTTTTACAATTGAGTTCACCACATGGGTGTTAAAATTGCCTTTCAAAATAAATTTTTTATATGGTGCAACTTGAGGGGTATGTAAAGCCTGGACATGGATGGAAAGTTGAGAAAGTCTTTGTATAGTTTAGTAACAAGCACCTAAATAATGAGTTGAGAAGTTTTGATCTCTTAAGGTGGATATATGTGTATATACTAAATTGATTAATGATATATGTGTGATTATACGTGGATGATATGACTATCTTTATTCCGAGTATTGATGTTATCAATAGAATAAAGATAATCTTATTATCAATATTTTTCATGAAAGGCATAAGAGAAGCCAATGTGATATTGGGTATGTGAATCATAAGGATGAATGAGAGTGTCTTGTTAATATAAGAACACTATATTGAGAAACTTCTTAAGAAGTTTGAGTTCCATGATGAAAGTCATGTGAGTACCCCTTATGATTCCAATACTTTATAAGAGGAAGATAATGATGATCTAGTGGCTAAATCCAAGTATGTATTTGTGCTTGATGAGTTTCACACATTGAGACAAAGCATATGATATGTGAGCAAGTATACACATAATCTCATCATTGATTATAGAGAAGCCATATTGAGACTTGAGAAATATTTGAGAGAAACCATTAAATATGGTATTCTATATAATGAATTTCTCATTTATTCTTGAGAGGAACAATGATGTCGAGTGAATCTTTGATGCATATAAGAAGAAATTCATTAGTGAATTTCCCATTGTTCTTGAGGGGAACAATGACGTCGAGTGAATTTTTAATTCATATGGGAATAATTTCATTAGTGGTTATGTTCTCACATTTGGTGGTGGAACAAAAACTTGAAAACCAACTAAGCAAACTATGTTAAGAGTTAGTTGCTTGAGAGTTAGAATAAAATGAGACTCAGTGGTTGGAAAAACCATTTGAGTAAGTGTAACTTTAAAGTTAACACATTCAATGTATATATATTATTATTATTGGAAAATAGCAATATATATTGAGATATAAGACCTATAATGGCAAAGTTAAAACTTATACGTTTGAGAAATATAATTGAGATGAAATTATATCCATTTAAGTCTAGAGTGATTCTGATCAAACCATCTGACTAATATTTGAGAAATAAATTTTTGAAAAAGATATTTATTTTTGATACATCAGAGAGGATGAGACTTAAGCCAATTAGAAATTAATGAAGGGTGGGAACCCAACCTACATGAGTGGAGATCCTACGGAATAGGTTCATATGGGTATTAACAAGCCATCCGTTAGTTCTGCTAGCACTATAAAATATTGTCTCAATCCTATATGTGAGAAAAGTGTTATGTTGCATATCTTGACAGGTTGAGTTAAAAGGACTCTTAATGACATTTCATAGCTCTTATGAGTGGTGTATAAAGTGCAATATACACTTGATGATATCACCTATATGCGTGTGAAGTGGGACCGCTTCTATGAGATATAATATTGGAAATATCTCTAGAGCACTCATCAAAGACCAGGCACGCGCATGGCCTATTTGAGCAAAATCGCGATGAACAGAAATATACTTGGTATAATGCGATATGGTAAAATCCCTAACTTACAATAGCGCTTATTTGGTTCATAGAAACTATATGTTTCACCAAATATTCCGCCAGTTAAATTTTATCTGTCAAGTTCTGATTCACAGTCCACAAGACACCAGTTCCATGCATTATATGTCAAACTCAAGATATCCAAAAAATTCTTTTTATTTAAATTTCTTTTGAAAGTTGTGTGGGATTGTTGGAAAAATGAGAGTTTTATATTACTTTCAAAAGAATAAGTTTTATAATATTTTTTGTTGAGAAAAATATCTTTGGTCATTATGGCTGTTACTGATTTTAATTCCTTAATAAATTCGAGTTTTATTTATATTTAAAACTCTAACAACTATATTTTCATAAATATTATGGTTGTAGTTTTTAAGTGTTTGTAACTCCTGCGATTATGGTTTTGATTAAGTGTTTTAATTGTAATTAGAACACTAGACAACTATTTTAT
Organism: Euphorbia pulcherrima; assembly: GCA_947683365.1. Lineage (NCBI taxonomy): Eukaryota > Viridiplantae > Streptophyta > Magnoliopsida > Malpighiales > Euphorbiaceae > Euphorbia > Euphorbia pulcherrima. The sequence goes on from CANTUS010000016.1 coordinate 17,619,601, forward strand.
TAATTTTTGTAACAGCAAAACTTTTAAGGCCATAAACTCTTTTGTTTACCTATAAACAGTAGAGCGGGGAAGAATCCAATTTTTACTCTCTTCTCTCTCCCTCTTTTCTGGATATGATAAGCATTTCTGATTCCTGTACCCAAACTCAAATCGAGTTTGAATGAGTTGTTTACCTGGGAGGAACTACGAAGTATCCTTTAAAGACATAGTCTCCTACTCGACTCAACTCATGCTAACCATTAATCCATTCTTTTCTACTATTTTTGTGTCTCAGATTTAGCCTCCGAGTTCAAAATCATCTGCTGAATTCATGCCCCGAATTCCCATTTTAAGCAACTGCTTCAGAGAAAAAAGCGTTGCATTTGGTCCAGCTTCTGAGCTTCGGCGACAGATTCAGATCTGGAAGTGTTGCCTATAATCCAGTATTTGAGCTTTTGCAACTGTTTTTAGAAAAGCGTTGACTCTGTCTGTGAGTAACTCTTTAAAAAGCAAATTTAGAGCAAATTTTCTAACAGCATTATCAAATTCACATCATTGCTCCATTGTTGGGGTTGCCACTCCAATTTTTTTGCATGTCAAAGATATTGGATGGTTCAAATATATATGTCCATCCATACCAGAAGACATAAGCAAACAAAATGTATAATTCTCAGTTATTGATAAAGTAGGGATGACATAGTTCGGATTTGATCTGCTCAAAATATGCTTAACCGAACCTAGTTAAAGAAATTATCGGTCCAAATCTGTGTAAACTTGTAAAAAATAAAATTGGTTATGTTATTATAAAATAATCAAATCTGAAATTTAGTCAACTTACCATTTTAAATATTATCAAAATAAAAATATTCATTGATTAACCTTGCTTAAATTAAAAAATAACTGTAAATAAAATTTTATTATTAGTCACCAAATAAAATTCAACTTCTAAACTTTAACAAATTTAAAATTCAAACAATCTAATTTTCTTTTGGGTGGAGTTGGACCTCAGTTTATACAAAAAAATCATATTTATCATATGGTTATTACATACCCAAAGTAGTTTTATACAAAAATCATATTTATCATATGGTTATTACATACCCAAATCAATTTACTTATCTAAACTCATGAGATTAATGGCTTGGACGGGCTTTGTAGGCCCCTTCCCATTTTACTAAGAAGTAAACATCTTGTTTTGTCCCCTTGTCTTCTGTCAAAGAGCATAACTTGAACAATTAAACGATAAAAGCACTCTTGGGGAAACCTAAGAGTGTTGGTCCTAGTGGTACGAGAAACCACTCTTCGGGAAATTTAAGAGTGTTGGTTCTAGTGGTGAAAAGTGACAGTTGAATCTCAAAAGCTGAAAAATTGATTCTTAGAAAAAATGCTCTTGGGGGAGACCTTTCGCCTTAGCTATACTTAGCTCGAAAATAAGTGAAACAAATAGTCGCAAAAAATGTAACAATATTAAGACTATTTTCTTTAATTTTGTATTTAGGATTGTTGTGAAACTTCATAGGAAACAATGATATTTCATAAGACCGCATTTCCGTGTCCCTTTCAGTATTTCCTATTTAAAATCTCACACGTGATATTTTATTTTTTTATCTTTCTATTTCTTATATTTTTAACTTCTCTCTCCCCAAAAATGTCACATTTTAGATTTTTAATAGAAAATATGAAATGAGAAATTGATTTGGACAACACATTTTAAATGTGCCTAAAATTATGGCTTGAAATGAATTAAGTCGTTCGTGAACAGCTCGGTATTCGACTTAATAAAAGCTCGGCTCGACTCGACTTTCAAATGAACAGTTCGTGAACATGATTTTATGACTCGAACTATAAATGAACTGAACATGAACAAGCCAAAGCTCGGCTCGTTAACTCGTAAACAACCTTGATTAGATGTTCGCAAAAAGTTCGTGAACTGACACGATCAATGGTCGTGAAATAGCTCAATTATCATTACTATTACATACCAAAAATAGAATTTTATAAAATTAAAATAAAGTATGGTTATATAAAATTATACTAATACAACAAGTATATGTATAACATTATTCAACCCAATTTTATGACCGACTTTAAATTATGTATTGAACTGGCAATGTTGTTGACGAAAAAAAGTATACAAGCTTGTTTACAAATTAACGAACTGTTTTAGTGAGTTGTTCGTGAACAGCTCGCGAACAAACAAACCAAACACGAACAAAATTTTGAGTTCGAATTCGAGCTCATCTCGACTCGTGTTCGATTTAAAATTAAACGAACTAAATACTAACATTGCCAAAACTCAGCTCGGCTCGTTTACAGGCCTACCTAAAATACGATTGACAAGAAAACAATAAATTTTTTTGGAAAAGCACGTAAATACACCTGAAAGTCCAAAGTGGTAACCAAAATACCACAAAGAAATGCTTTTAACTGAAACAGAATTTTCGAGAAAGTAATTAACCAGAATACGCTTTCCATATAAACCAAAACTCTTCATTCAATTTGCCTTTATCTTTGTGCTTCATCTTCTCAATTCTCTCCCGTTTTCTGTTTCAATAGTGTTTCTGCGTCCTTCAATCTCAATTCTATGTTCTTTTTCTATTTTCAAATCAAAATTTTGTCTCGTTTTCTTCCTAAAAGAGATCACAGTTCTTCAATTTTGCATTTTCTCATCTTGAATCCTTTATTCGTTATCGATTTCCTTCTATAATCTGTGTTCTGCGCAAATCAAACTATATCGATCAGTGTTTTTCTTTCCATCTGTAATTTTCTCTCTAAAAACAGGTTCAAATTGATTTTAAGCAATTGAAGAGGAATTCTGCTGCATTTTTTTGTTTCAACACTAATTTGGATGATCACTACTACAAATCTGTAATATATCAGAATTATATCAGTTACGTATCTGATATATTTCTGTTATATATTAGATATAATCGTTATTCTTTGTTCCATCTGCAATTTTTTCTTTCCATCTGCAATTTTTTCTCACTAAAAACATGTTCGAATTGATTTTGAGCAATTGAAGAGGAATTCTGCTGCATTTTTTATTTCAACATTGATTTGGAAGAACATCTACTACAAATCTGTCATATATCAGAAAATATCATAATTATATCAGATACGTACTAATATATTTCTGATATATTTCTGTTATATATCAGATATAATCGTTATTCTTCGTTTCATCTGCAATTTTTTTCCATCTGCAATTTTTCTCACTACAACAATTTAGAATTGATTTTGAGCAATTGAAGAGGAATTCTGCTGCGTTTTTTTATTTTAACACTAATTTAGATGAACATCTACTACAAATCTATCATATATCATAAATATATCAGAAATATATTAGAAATATATCTAATATATTTTTGATATTTTTCTAATATATATCTGTTATATATCAAATATAATCATCATTCTACGTTTTGTCTGCAATTTTTTCTTTCCATCTGCAATTTTTTCTCACTAAAACAATTTTGAATCGATTTTGAGCAATTGAAGAGGAATTCTGCTGCATTTTTTTTGTTATAACACTAATTTGGATGCTCTTTTGTATCTGTTATACATCTATTAGATATCTACAACAAATCTGTTATACATTCACTATAAATCTGTCATATATCAGGAAAATATCAGATATATAACGAAAAAATAACAGTTTTGTATCTGATATATTTCTAATATTTTTCTATTATAATTAAAAGCATATAAAAGTAAGTTATTAACTGAATATGGTGTATAGAAGCTACGGAGAGCGTATTTTAATTAATTAAAAATTTAAAATGAATTTTAGATAATTAACCTAAAATTGTCAAGAAATTATTTTGGTCAAATGAGGCGAAAATTTCCCTAAATTTTTTCAAGCTAATGTTTTAGAATTATGAAATGGACTTGTAGAGAAATTGGACAGCGGCCCAATTGAGCTTTCACAAAAGCCTGTTTTCTCTCTTCTTTCGTTCCCTTCGGTTCTCCTCTCCGATCTCCCCTTCTCTGTCCATTTCAATTGCCAGATCAGGTAAATTTCTTTCTTCTTTGTGTTATTTATCGTCAATTTTGAAATTCTTCTCCTCTTTTGGATTTTTCTCCTATTCAATTGTGAATTTTCCGTGTTTCTATTACCGATTCCGGTAGCAATATACTGATGTGTCCGCAACGGAAGATCTCATCCTCTTTACCGAATCTGGAGCTTGTAATCTATGGTGGTTACACATTGTAACTTGTTGTACAGTCGTTTAATAGTTCATCTGATCTTCCACTAGCTTATACTTTTGCTCTCCAGATACTTGGAATATGAATTTTCTGCAGCGTTACGCCAGCAACATTTCCTTCACAGAACCTGTTCCTGCGCATGAAGCTCCAGTTCAAGCACTCAATTCACCGAAAGTTTCAGGTCCTTTGGAAGGCCTTGTATCTGAAGATCCGTTCCCTCAATCTCCTATGGGTGGAGGTCGCAATGCTGATGCTCAGGAACTTGTAGATGAGAATGGCTCAACGAGAGGTGCGATTGCAAATAGTGATGATTTTGTTGCGGAGAATCACTCGCTTGTTTCTGAAAAAGAAGGATGGATAACTATCCCTCAAGGTACTTCCTGAGAAATTCTGTATATGAAGCATCTTGATCTGATTTTATTTCTTTTAATGTTGAGCATTGGGAAATTGTTCACCACCTGCATTTTCTGATGCAAGTAATTGCTTAAGTTATAATTGCTATGAACTCACATGTTTTAGTGGTCTGAGGCTCTTAATTTTGGATCCGATAAGATTGATGAGCAAGTTTAGTTGGAGTTTCTACGATTGTATTGTTACTCAGTGAACTTGAGTTAAATTGAATTGGGATTCCTTTACAAGGTATTTGGATTGAGTTGAGCCATGAAGCCCTTATTCTCTTCTCATTTATCGGTTTTGTATTAAGTTTTTGACCAAATTGTTGCTAGACAAAATAAGACTCTGATTCTTCATAGTTTTTCATTTGTCTATCTTGTTAAGTGTTTTTGCAACTTATGAATAAATGCTTCCATTCCCAGCTTCAAATCATGGTTCAGTATTTTTTGCGAATAATTTCAAATAGTCCCTACTTTAACCATGTTAGTTGAGGTTACAGACTCGAAGTTCCAGTTTCATCTTAGAAGCAAACTTAATACACTGCATTTTGTTTCCTCTGAAATTCTAGGCCTAAGTGATTACTATAAGATTTTTTTATTAAGTTTAATTCCTTTTAAATCTTATGCTCAATGCTGTAATACGTTGTAATGTTCCCTCATCCTTTCGGTAACAATTTATTCAGGTTAGGGGGTGAAGCATTGAGAAGAAGCATTTTTGTGTTGTTTCTTTTTTGAGAAGAAGCATTTTTGTGTTGTTTCTTTTTTCTTTGGCCTTGCTCCTCATGTTTAGGATTTTATATCTTTTCTTATATTATGGCTTTTGGTAGAGTAGAAACTGATATCTGGTTGGAGAAGCTGAAGACAGTAGGTTCTAGTTGTATATCATACAAATCCCCCATTGCACCTATATGGGCTCAAAAATGAGATCTCTTCTTGGAGATGCTAAAGATCTCAGTATTTTTTCTGTGGGACCTTTTCGGCTTCCATACTGCAGTAATATATATGGTAACTATGATATAGTGTCTTTTCTTATGTTTTTTAGGGAAACTTCCGGATGATTGGGATACCACAGCTGATATACATTCATTGCGCTCCTTAGACCGGCCATTTGTTTTTCCTGGTGGCTTACTTTGTACCTTTTTTCATTTTTGCTATTTCGACATTGTGGTACATGATACCTGAACTATATTGCTTTTACAGGTGAGCAAATTCATTTATTGGCATGCTTGTCAGCGTGTAAGCAGGATATAGAAATCATCACCCCATTTAAAGTTGCTGCTGTGATGTCCAAAAATAGTGGAGGCCAAAGCCCTGATAAACATGGTACAAATATAAAAGATGGAATATCCTGGGACTCAGAAGTAGGGGAAGTGGGTTCAGATGGCCACCGAAATGGGAAGGATACACTGAAACAGGAAATTGGTCCTCTGAAGGATATCTCTGCTAGTGAATCCTTTCTCAGAATGGAAGAGCACAAAAGACAGACTGAAACATTGTTGCAAAGGTTTAAGAACTCACACTTTTTTGTCAGGATAGCAGAGTCGTGGGAGCCTCTTTGGTCAAAAAAAGGTGCTTCTGACTTGAAACCTTTGCAGATTGATGGTCAGACTGTCATTTTAAATGAATTTAAAAAAACTGCCAGTTCGTGTCTTGGTGCTCTAATTGATAAAGGAAGTTTTGATGCCAATGTCTCTGGCGGGGTGGCAAGAGATAGCATTAACTGTTGCTCTCTCCCTAATGGAGACATAGTGGTATGTGTCTGAGGATCTTGGCATTTTTGACAATTATATAACCTTCTAAGAAAATACTGCAGCCTTCTACTTAGTATTGCCTTTGTTATTCCTGCATTGGTAGCTACTGCATTTTTTAGGTTGAATTATTGTCTTACACAGACAACATGCTATTTTTGCATAGAGGCTGCATTTTATGCAATTTTAGTATTGATATCGGAGCTTCATGTTATGCTTGATATATCTGCCTAATAAATAGTACTTCAGTTATCCAAACCATATGGTTTCTTAAGTGATCTATATAAATGGTTTATATTCTCATTGTGAAGTTCTGTTTCAAAGCCTTGGTAGAAATGTGGTTGCATATGGGACTATTGCCTATCCAAAATTGGTACGGTATTCGAAAGTGGATAAGAAATGCAAACTTCATTGAATATTTTCTTTTCAATGATGCATAAGGAAATTTTCTATAGCCATATGATACTCATTGATTAGAAGGGAGAATTCCTTATGTGTGTAAAAGGTGAATGTCTTAGAAATGTTAATTACTCTCTCTCTCTCTCTCTGCCAGTTAATAAGAGTTCGTCTTTGTTATTAAGAAAAATATTCGGAGTCGCCATGTTAGAAGTAAGCTGCATGAATAAGCATGTTGCTTTTACGTTAAACATGTACTCTTGTACATACAAAACAAAATTTGCCTAAAAGTTGCATTGTATTCACAAGATGACAATAGTTTCATTGGTTTGTGTGCATGTACATACAGAGTAAGTTACAAAAATCAAATGTTTTTTTTTCTTGACGGGTGTCCAGAACATCAAATGTGTATGGATATCCATCAGTTAGAAAGATCATGCTATATATGATATGAAGTAATAGCATTTGGTAATACGCATGGGAGGTCTTGATAGGATGTCATTAGATGCTATTTTCCATGATAATACTTTTTATATCCTTCCGGCACTATATACTGTAAAAGATGTATGATGCTCATCTCTGAATAACTGATTCAGTAATGATTTTAATCTGTTGGTCAGGCCACAGTTTCTCATTCCATTTGTTTGGTTGGAAGGATGCAGGTACTCTTACAAGTTAATGTTGGTGTTAACTTTCTGAGAGACCCTGTGATTGAGATTCTTCAGTTTGAGAAATTTCAAAATAAAATTCTTTCTCAAGAGCATCCGGAAAATTTAGATGGTATTAATTGTGACCCATGTGGCGACTTGTTAAAATGGTTGCTTCCCATAGATAACACAACTCCACCATCTCGTTCTCTATCTCCTCCACGTGTAAATACTGGCCCAGTTGGTGGTACTCCTCAAAAGTCCACCCCTCAAAAGCCCACACCTTCTAGTTCTCAGCTATTGTCTCAATTTAGAAGTTACTCCATGTCATCATTGCCTCATAATATTGTATCAACCCCTCAAACTAGTAAATCCCAGAGTGCTAAGCCTGAGTTCGAGATTGGTGACTGGAATCAGTACTCATCACAAAAGTTGTGGAAAAGTCAAAAGATAAGGGGTGAAGGTCTTTTATCTTTTCGAGGTGTATCATTAGAGCAAGATAGATTTTCAGTACATTGTGGATTGGAAGGCATCTACACTCCGGGAAGGAGTTGGAGGAGGAAACTTGAAATTATTCAACCCGTAGAAATTCATTCATTCGCTGCTGACTGCAATACAGATGACCTTCTTTGTGTTCAGATAAAGGTGTTCTTTGATTATTTTACTGGAATATGTTATAAATATTTGTTTTTTTATTAACTTAATCTATTTTTTGCAGAATGTTTCTCCTACACATGTTCCTGAAATTGTGGTCTATATAGATGCCATTACAATTGTTTTTGAGGAGGCTTCTAAAGGTGGCTCACCTTCGTCCTTGCCAATTGCATGCATCGAAGCTGGAAATGACCACTGCTTGCCAAATCTAGCGCTCAGGTTGTTGTTTGTTCTAGCCTTCTAGGCATCTTAAAGTTCTCTCAGTTTTTGGCTTCTCAAAGCATTTTAACCTGATTGTTTGGTTCTCCTGCATGGGTGGAGGCTTTTATGATTTGTTGATATATTTCAAATGAGCAACACTCATTTCTTCAGGTGATCCTAATAGATCAAGCTGCACTAGAGCTGAAATGATATCTTCTAATATGTGTCCATCTTTAACAGGAAGAAATCATTTTCGTGGTTGAGATTTGAGAAGTACATGACAGTACTTCTCATGTTGCAAAGAGTTTTCATGCTTGATGAAGTTGTAACTGCTTTGCTAATATCTGGTCATTTCAGCCGCCTAGTATTTGTGCAATCAGCCTAGTGGTTTACTGTTCTAGATAATTGATGCAATTGAGTGTTGACCTTGACTTGACTTCATGTGATCAAGCATATGCTATATAGCAGATTTAGAATGTGCTGATGGTTGATCTAGAAAATATTTTTTGCACATTGACTTCTCTTTTGGCTGAAGATGAAAAACCTACAAAAACATGCTTCATGCCAGCTTTTCTTTGTAAAAGAACAAAATATGGGCAAATACAGATTTAGCTGGATAAAGAAATGCTTGTTTGTTGTTATTTATGGAATCAAATTCCTTATAACTACAAGGGCATAGCTTTGTTAATCAAGAAATATTCACTATGATCATTGGTTGTGAGAAATTTTTTATTGATTGAGAGAAATACGATGAGTTTTATTTCTCATTAGCTTATATTGAGTTTCCTGATGGCAGGAGATGTGAAGAGCACTCCTTTATCCTTAAACCAGCATGTCCTTGGCAGAAAAATATAAAAATCCACGGTGAAAAAATGACCCGGTCATCAAGTTCGCATCTTGCCCCAAATCCTGTTGAAAGGAGGAGAAGTGTTTCTCAAAATGATAAATATGCCATTATGGTATCTTGTCGATGTAACTACACTGGTAACTATCAATTCTTCATTATCTTTTACATTTGTGCATATATTTTAGTTTCAATTTTCTTATTCGGTCGTTCAAACTGTTTGTAGAGTCAAGGTTGTTTTTCAAGCAGCCAACTAGTTGGCGACCACGTATTCCAAGAGATCTAATGATCTCTGTTGCATCTGAAATGTCTGGACAATCTTCTGAACCTAATGAAAGAGACACACAACTTCCAGTACAGGTTTCTCTTATACAACTGCTTTCTTCTGTTGTGTCCTATTTTTAGAGGCAGCTGATTTATGCCCTTTTTTTTTTATTTCCAGGTCTTAACTCTTCGGGCATCAAATATGACCCCAGATGATTTGACCATGACAGTTCTTGCTCCTGCCTCATTTACGTCCCCTCCATCTGTTGGATCCTTAACTTCCCCAAAGACATCAATTCATACATTTGTGGGTTTGTCAGAGTCAAGAGGTATAGTAAGTGGGGAAAAAATTGGTACCCTGCAGAAGTCATTCTCTGAGCCGGCATCTATCAATCAAAAGCAGGGTAATAATGACGGGGTTGAGTCACTTTCTTTTACCGAGCTTGCTTCTGCCGAAGTTGACGTCATTCCAAGTAATGATTATGGTTGCACACATCTATGGCTGCAAAGCAGAGTTCCATTAGGGTAATCCTTAAATCCCTTCTTTTTTTTATTTTATTGATTATGTTGGACAGGAAATAATGATTAAACTATGATTGCATCAGACGGGTTCCTGCTCAATCAACAGCTACCATTAAGCTTGAGCTGCTTCCTTTGACAGATGGCATTATCACACTGGATACATTACAGATTCATGTCAAGGATAAAGGTGCTAGTTCCTTGCTTCCATCATCTCATAGTCTCCCGTTATGAAATACTTTATATAGATTATAAACTAGGTTCATTTTCCTTCAAAAGACATGGCTATAATCGGCTTTATAAAATGCTGATTGATACCAACTCATTTCTTTTTGCTATGCCCTCTCAAATCATTGTTACTGCTTTTGGCTTGTTAAATTGCCATAGCTGTTTGTTTACGGTTGCTCGTGTACACGCACATACAGGAAATATTAGCTCATAATATTTGGGTTTTCAACTAGGTTTTTTCTTCTTGTAATTTATAGCCCATGCATGAGTACTTACCCATTGCATGTTCAGTGTGAGTTGTCAGTTAGTTCATATTCAGCCAAAATCTGTAGTGTTTCTATGAAAACCAATAATTCTCGTCTCTTCATAGTTATATCCCAAACATCAAGTTGCATTTTTAGGAGTTTAACATTCTTGCATATGGAGTCAAATCTCTATAATGTCAGAAGAAAAAAGAAAAGTAAGAAGCCATGACTGTCGTCCATAATACTAATTTTCTCATGTTACTGAATTATAGAATTAGGAAGTTTTAGATTTAGCTTCCTTATATGTTAGCATCATGAAAAAGGTTCATGTTTCATTTCTGAATGCTGGACTATTCAGATATAAATCGTTCGATATTTTAAGGAAAAACTATGTCATCCGAAGTCTATCAATCTACTTTCTTATGAAGTTTGGAACAATGTGATTTTTTTTTCTATGTTCAATGTGTTGGATTTGCTTGAATCTTGATTCTGCACATGAATGCAGATAAATGTCCATGCTGTCTCATTACTCACCATAGGTTTGATTGCTTATGTTAAAACTTATTTGTGATGTGGTTTATATTGTTAATGAGACGATACAATATGATTGGCTATGAACACAAGAATAATGATATCATATATCCAGAACCTCTTGCAAAACACACATTTGGATGCACTTGGTTATTGACTGTTGACCCATCGGCTTTACCGTGTAGTAACTTGTTTTTCTACTGAAGTTCTGAATTATGCAGTAGAATAGACTCAATGCCTGAAATTGCAGTCGAAATATTGAGTGCTTATATATATGTCTGGTGGATGTACAGGTGTTACCTATATTCCAGAGCGTTCACTGAAGATAAATGCCACATCGAGCATTTCCACGGGTATACATTAGGATGAAAATATTGTAATTTCTGTTTCACATACATTTCTTTTTCCTTCACATTGAGAGTGGTTTTGTTGATTTGTTTGAAGGATAATGTACCATTCAATCATGTAATTCCTCCTATTATGGGGGAAGAGATATATATGTATGCAGTACTGAACTGGACTAAATATAAGTTAAAAGAACATGGCCTAAGGAGGATAAAACGCAGATATTTATGTACAGTAGGAATAACCACTTGTTTTTGAATTGCACAAAATGTAAATAGCTAGCTCATTCGAAAACCAGTGACTCTATGCATTCAAAGAGGTTCATTATTGTGCTGAACTACAATATAAAAGGTGTAAAAAGACAAATCAAATGGTAAACTAATGGCCAAAAGTGCACCAGTAAATCAAAGTCATCTAACTAAATATTGATTATTATAGTAACTAACCTCTGGTAATAGAGTAATTACAGTAACCTCTGAAAGCTGCTCATAGGATACAAGGTTGTGAAGTATGAGATACGAACCATATCATAATGCATTTCTCATTCAAATAACCCTTTAATTGCAACAACTTCCTAGCTACCGAAGCCATTCATATGCCTCGAGTTTGTATTTACACTGAAATTTATCACTAGTGTTCCACAAAGATACAAACTCGATACTTCGATGAAACCTATGGATTGTTGAAAATACTTTTTATTTTACTTGCAGAACGACAACAAAGAATGAATCCCAACTCAATTATGGGACTAGAGAGAGACCACATTTCCTTGATTGAATTGTATGCCCAATTCAGGCACATTTTTTATACAGTACTAACTGTTCCTGCCATTGGTTTCTATCGTTCATCAACTAGGGTTCGTATCGGTTGCTGAAACACCATACCTCTGCATGGCTACCACCGGTTCACTGCATCTTGAACACCGAAATGATGAAGAAGCAGTGCATCGTGTTCTTAGGCAGTAATAGCAGTACCTGCCATTAGGGACAGAACAAGTCAGCCTCGAATTCAAAAGACACATTGTTTATAGTGCTATACGGTAGGGACAAAACAACCTTTCTGGGCCTTTTGGTATGATCAGTTCGCCCATTTTGGTCCCAGTGCTATACAAATTATCCATTTGGCTTCCATGCCATATAATATGTTACCTTTTTTGTCTCTTTAGAACAAACATATTACATGCAATTTTGCTAAAACAGTTTCCACCATATAGGTCCCAAAAGTAAACAAATTGCATACCTTAAGGACCAAATGGGCAACAAATGCATAGCACGATGATAAAAAGAAGTAGCAGTTTACATAGTACAAGGACCAAATGGATAACGTGTATACCACAGGACCAAATGGATAAACACCTTAAACCACAAGGCCTAAAAATTTCTTTTTACCAATATATGAGCCAATAGAACAGCTTTCAAATTGAGTAAGCCGCGAAAAAAGTTCAACAATTGGAGGATTAACTAATTTATATAGAATATATATACCTGTGATGACAAGGAAGAGCAAGAAAGGGAATGGTAGGAGTTGTCATGCAGATAGGGCAAGTACCGTCTTCTTGTTTGGAACTTGAGGATTTGTCCTTTGAAAATGGGCTAAGCAGGTTTTTAACAGATGATGAATTCAGAAGAGGAAGAAGCAACAGCAACATTTCCTGCACATTAGCAAAATAAGTAAGTTCTAGAACCAAATTATCAAATTTGGCTCTTCATACAATGAGATTGCACCCACAGTTAGCTAACGAGTGCATCTTCTGTGCAGTAAGCAGCAGTATATATGCACAATCCATGTTTCCAATTTACTCAAGCACATGGCTCTAAAACACATAATAGAGGACCAGAACACAATACTGCTTGACAGCCATAGTTGTTACGGCCACGCCTCGGGCGCACCTCAGGTGCAAGGCTCAAGGGCCAGCGCCTCGTGGAGGGTCAGGCGAGGCGAGGTTCATCAGGCACGCGCCTTGTGCGCCTCGAGCGTGCCTCAATGCAAAATGAAGGGTTTTTTTAGTATTGAGTCACATATATGATATTGTCCATTACAATATAATAATATGTTAGTAAAAAAAATAGAAAAATAAAACTAAAGAAGCAATATCTATGTCATTAGATATGATATCATCAATCCAAATTTTCTTCATGAAAAGGAAAGAAATCAACCAACTCAAATCAGAATTTAATCGTTTCTTCTAGTGCTAAAGGAGTAAGGGGGAAATGATAAAGTAGCATTATCTAGCTAGTGTTGAAATGTTTCTCTCTAAATAATGATGAAGAAGAGGATGACTTTGAGGAGGATGAGTATAAAGATGATGTTGGATATAAAATTTGCGCTGATAGTGATTAGCAATTAAAATTAAGTTTAAGTTCATGTTTTAGGTTATTTATGGAGTCTAGTACTATTTGGTAACTTTTGTAGTTTGATTAAACTTATTTTCTAGATTTTGCATTTATAAGGGTTTAATCATGGGTAGTTATATTGAGTGTGATTATGGTTAGTCAACTTGGGTGTGATTTAGTGTTTTTTTTACTATTTATTGAATTTTAGGTTTGTTTGTGGCAGTAACTAATTGTTTATTTCACTTTTATCTATATGCGCCTCAAGTCCCTCGGGCGGGCGCCTCACCTTGCGCCTCGCGCCTCGGCGCGCCTGACCCCCTGGCACCTCAGTGCACCTTGCGCCCGTAAAAACTATGTTGACAACATTATAATAAGGAAACCAAGGCAAGAAAGAAAAAATGGCCAAACAAGCATCAGACTTTGAGAGGTAGAACATACTAAAAGGCACTATTCGTTACTTCACAAGGCTCACTCGGGAAAGGACTTCTAAACCAGGCAAAACATCATGAAATGATGTGCAGATACAGCCGCATAAGGTTGATGATTAACAAGCAGGAAAATAAGTAAAGAAGGTTATTTGATGTCACATTCACCTACGGCAAGTTATGTTGCATCCATCCCTCCTCTTTTAGTAGTGTTGTTTGCATTCAAGTTTTGTATGAACAAGCAAAGCCTATATATGAAAATCAAGTGCTATGGCAATTGTGAATAGTAAAAAGCAAAATCAATGTCATATAGCAAAAACAAAAAGAGCAGATAATGAAGGAATTGCATTATTGTATACATATTAACTAAATCCATGTTATTAAGAGGTAAATTCTTCGTCACACTTTCCACAGAAAGAAACTAGCTTTTAAGATCAAAAAGTATAAACCAAGGAAGATGAATCAATTACCGAAAACTCATTCCACACTAATTGGCGATTCATGTACTCAAAGCTGACGGCTCGATTCATATTAGGGGTTCCATACACAAGCCTTGCTCTTAAAACTCTTTCAACAAGATTCCTAAATCTGTGTCAAATAACAATTCATCAGCTCCAACAATGACATGGACCTTCTTCCCTTACTATTTCCAAAAGTAAATCTTGAACAATTTAGTAAGGTTAGATGGGAAATATATAATTAATCATATTAGACAGACCAGGACCAAAAGAATATTATTTCCTAAAACTAGTGTGTAGTCCGTAGACAACATCATCCAGCATAAAAAATGAACTACTCTCATAACAAAGGACCCTATTTTTAACTTAAAATAATATTAATTGAGAATTACAACTGGTTCTGTCTCACTGATTGTTTAAGCTTTAAATCATTGTTACACCATGGTTATATCGATGTTCATTTAAATAGGCAGCCATTTCATAGTTCATAGAACATTCAATATTCAAAAGGCCACTTATAATATATTTAAAGAACTTGCATTTGACATTTCTCCAGTAATGTGCATATTTTTATACATGCTGATTACACCTAGGACCTAGCATTCATTGGCCTTCCATTGTAAAGAAACAAAGACAAGAAAACATACCTTCCTGTGTAAAGAAATATGAGAAGGTTTCCAAATGAAGCAGCCTTATAAAGTCCCTCAATACGCTGTATCAATATCCATGCTCGCCGTGCCAATGGCCTCTGAAGAATGAAATCAGCATCCTATTCATTCCAACATTCCTCTTCCAAAGTGAAAAGAAAATGATGTCCATTTAAAGAAAATACCTGTTCAGAATCACCCCATCTACGAAATGCGGAGAAAGACTGTACTCGAGCCCACATATACTGACCGCCTACAGTGGCAATGCAATACCAAAGTTTCTGAGCCATTGTTAGTCCAGGGCCTTCTAAACCTGTTCTGACTGTAGAAACATAGCATGGCATGAAAAAAGTTACAAGGCGGAAAAGCATGTATAATACATTACCAGTAAATTATCAAGAAAACAGTCTGAGCCTATCATCTAGCATTAGCATTATTCTTAGAATGACATGAATCTTTGTTCATAGGTACCAAATCTGGAAATGTCAACAAAGAACCCAAACATGGTCATTGTAGGTAAGACGAATAACACATACACAAAATTGCTAAAAAGGGTTCATCGTAGGAATAACAATCATATGTAACCACTGGTTTTGCGAGAAGAGTACTATAATGCAGTAGCAGAAACTAGAAAGCAACAGGAAGTAAACCAACCCATTGTCTTTATTAGTTAAGCAAGAAATGAGTATATTCATAGCAGCCTAGGTCACACTGTAATTGTATAGTTTATCTGTAAGGTGAGCATTATTAGGAGAGGGCAGACCTGCTCACCTTTTTCTCTTGGTTCCACTGCACGTTCATCTCTATATCTTAAATTCATCAGTGCATTTCCAGGAGTCGGCTTATCTACCCAAATAGAGAACCTCCAAATAAGAAACTCAAGGAAAGCATCTAGTTCTGGCTCATATTGAAATAACATTCCTGGCTAATCACAACAAGCAGAATAAAAACAGTTTAAAACGTTTGTAATGCAACACCAAATCAATATACAAGAATTAAAATTCTCCAAATTCATTAACAAAGTGCGAATAACACAAGAAATACCTTCATTAGAGAGAAGACCTTGACGAGTTGCTCTTTCAACATAGCCGACATTTCAATATCCAATCTCGCAGCATCAAATTGATTGACTCTAGATATTGAGATTGGAATTGTTGACTGCCAATATTATCACATTTCAGAAAGATCAACAACATTGAAAAGCAATTACTTACAGACACGCCAAAATTCATAGCAAACTTAAAACTAAAAAGAAACACTCCTAAACAGATCCAGGATTTCAGAAACTAGTAACAGTTGCTCCGTTCAGCCATTCAAATTGACTAATACACATTAATCTTACATAAATCCAATACTAACAAATTTAATCGTAATTTTGTAGCCACTTGATTGATTGATTTTTTTAAAAAAATCAGAAAAAGGAAGATAATTCTCAGCCAGACAAATATAAATTAAAAGAGGATGAGAAACGGCGGAATTGATGGATGAGGTGTACCTGACGGGAAAGAGTGAGGGATTGCCAATGAGGAAGCAACTTGTGGTAAGATTGGAGCCAGGCATCCTCGGCGGGCGGTGCAATTAGCGGCGGAGAGATATCGGCGGTGGTCATATTGGAAAGCGTAATTGCAGAAGATGGGGATTGCTAGGGTTGTAGTGTAGGATTGAAAAGAAAGAAAGAAATCAGTATTCAATTTGTAGTTCACGTCATAGAGTTGGAAAAAGCAAAAATAAAAATCACAGTAAAAAAAATTGAAGGCATGACATTAATGATGAATATTTTAGTGGACGATGGAGGGTAGTGGAGAGGTATTAAAAAACGTTAGGCGTTTGTTGGATGGTTGGAGCTTTAAATGTTTAGGTGGTATTTGGGTGGGATTTAGGTGGTGTCTAGGCAGATTTATAAATTTTTTATTTTTTATAATTATTAATAGATAAAAGTATAAATTTAACTTAAAAAATAAGTTATAATATAAATATACTTTATAAAAAAATATAGTTTAGCATATGAAAACATAAGTCTTAGTTAATTTTTACATAAAAATACATCAATATTAAAATTAATTCCTTAAAAACAAATATTCTCATTAATTTTTTTTGGTTTATAGCGTATTATTTCTCGGTTTGATATTCAAAATAAAAATTATATGTTGAGAATATTTTATTGTACATTAGTTTTACCAACCGTGCTACCTTTTTTAAATTGAAAAAATTGAACTATAATTATTATAGGTATCAATATCTTAAAAATTGGGAAAAATATCGGACTAGGTGGTGCCCAGACAGAAAAAATCGGATTAGGCGGTGCCTAGGCGGTAATATGTCGGTCTAGCGCCTGATAGCGCCCGAGGAATGAAAAGTCGGACGGCGAGCCCCAAAATAACGTCTAGACGGGGCTTAAACAGAGCTAGACAGGGAGTTTTAAAACACTGGATAGTGAAACTTAATTACACAATTGATCCCACAGCGATTTTTTAAATAACATTGAATGCCTTATCTTATTTATTTTGGAGTTTTAGGCCTAAATTTGACATTATAATCTTCAATACGATGAATTACATGTAGCACTTGATGAAATTTTAGGGAAAATTTAACACGTTAAAGTTTGATGAGAAGATTTTAATCATATCCCATAGGACGTGTTTTTTTTATAAATTATATTAATTTATATTAAGTGGTTAAAGTGTTATTTAAAACTGATTTTAAAATAGCTTGCAAAGTATATAAAGTGTTTAGTTATAAGCAGTTTATAAGTTAAAAAAATATTTAATGACAAAAATATTTGAAGCAAACACTTTTGATATTGAATTTTAAGTGTTTGTAAGTCTTTTGAAAAAAGTCATAAAAAATATCTTGAAATTCAATGAATATACAAGTCATGAAAAACACTTAAAAATAATTCTTATAAATTAAAAATTGGTTATAAGTATTAACAAATAATTTTGTAATTATATGACAGTTATAAGGGCTTGTTTGGTTTAATTTTGTCTCCTGAATAGCTTAATACAGTATATTCAGATTATCAGAACTATTATACAATGTTGAAAAGAGAAAAAAAAACAATTGGTAGAGAGAATCCATTGAGGTTTGAATGCTTGGGATGTACATTTTTCTCTCTTTTCATTTTTTTAAAGAAGATTTATAGAATTTAGGGTTCGATTTCTGATCATCCTCATCTAAATTAGTGAATGTATCACTTAATCAAGCTAATTGATTTTTCTCTCTCTTTTCATTGCTTTGGATTAACATCCAATTCCAACCATCAGACTTTCTCATGAAAGACATCCATTCAAAAAAAAAAAATTTACATGTGGAAAGAATATATATACCACACAAAGCATCAAAAATAATTCTTTGATCAGTCATAAAGCCTATAGTAACTTTATATTTTATAAAAGTAAAATCAATTTTTCTCTTCGTCATCGTTGAATTTGTAGAATAAAGTTCACTACTAATAATAGTGATAAAACGGAGAAAAAATAAAATCACCGTAAAATAATTCTTTCTAGTTAAAAGTTAAAGATTAATAAAATGAATTAGTAGCTAAAATAATCTATTCTAACTTTATTTTTTTCGAGTATCATTCATCTTCTGAGTAAGTGAGATTGAAATTCAATTTAAGAAATATCTCTAAGCTCATTTGTATTTGTTCTAGTTATGGATGAATTGACCACTAAAATACAAGATGACATTCCATAGTGTATATTGTTTGTCGATGACATCGTATTGATTGATAAGAGAATGGGTTAACAATAAGCTAGAGGTGTGGAGAGTAAAGATTTTAAGTTAAATAAAAGTAAGACGGAGTATTTGCACACTAAATTCAGCCTACAAAAGGGAGAGGAAAGAAAAGTAAAACTATGAGATACAATCGTATTTAATTTAAAGGAGGGGATGATTGATGATGATGTAATCCATAAAATTAATATAGGATGGATGAAATGGAGAAGTGTTATCGAAATCTTATGTAATAAAAAATACCTTTGAAAATAAAAGACAAATTCTATAAAATTATAGTTAGAAGAGCCATGACATATGAGAGTAAATATTGGACTATTAAGACGCATATTCAAAGGATGAATATGACAGAAATGAAAATGCTAAGGTAAATGAGTGGGCATATACAAGGATGGATCGATTTAAAAATGAATACATCCGTCAAAAGATCGATATAACACATTAAAAATAAATTAAGAAAAGAACGACTAAAATGGTATGAATATATACTACATAGATCAATAGATATAATTAGAAAATGTGAGAACTTAAAGACAGAAAATAAGGATAAAGAAAGAGGTAGACTTAAGATTATTCGAAGATACACTATTTTTAAAGAGATGCGTTTGATAGGTATGGATGAAAGTTTAATTTTTATAACTATATAACATTAAAAGATCCATATAACTGAACTCACCTAACGTGAGATATAAGGCTTAGTTAAGTGTTTGATAGTAAATATAATAAAGTAAAATAAAAATAAAATTACCGTGAAATTTGCTATGTATAAAGAATTACATGAAAGTGAACAAAAAGTAATTTACACATTGACTTTGTCCACCTTACCCCTAAAAACCCCTCCAAATCCCTCGTAAACCTCACTAGCCAACTCCACCTCCCCCATCCTCATCAATCCCTTCCTCAACACGCCGACGATATATTCATCCGCCGGCCACGTGTCCCCACATCCACTCTCCTTCATCATCCGATATATCCTCACCGTCGATTCCTTCCGCCGCGCCTCCACCACTCCCCTCACCACTCTCAGCACTCCCTTATCGGTCTCCCACTCAATCCCCGCCGCATCTCTCTCCAAATCCGCAATCAAACGGTCGATATCATCCAGCAAGTTGCTCCTCGAGAGAGCCGAGATGACTTCGCCGTAGAGATTCAAATTGATCTGGCCGGAGTATTCAGATCGGAGCGTCGAGAGGACGTGGAGCGCGAGGTGGCAGAGGTCTTGCCGGAGGAGCTCCCGGAGTATGGCGAGGAGATCTGATTTGATGAGGCGTGAGAGATCGGGGAGATCTGCGGCGGTCGGAGATTTTCGGTGTGCGCGCTTTAGTTGTTGGACGGCGAGGATTGCTTCTGTGCTTAGGATTCGGCCTTTGACGAGAGGTCCGCGGTTGGAGCGTGGACCGCAGCGGACGGGGATTGAAACGGCGGTGGCGGTGGTCGCCGGCGGCTTTGTTAGGGTTCTGATTGGGGGTTTTAGTGAGAGGAAAGTAGAGTGAAGAGAGGCGGCCATTGCAGAAAAAGATAAGCCCAGAAAAATGGAAGGATAATTTAATTACAAGATTTTGATGGTTGGAAAGACGATTCAGGACCTGTGTTGATACTGGAAATGACATGTTTACCCTTGATGATAAAAAAAAGGGAGGGGGAAGAAAATGCGTCGACAGCAGGATTCGAACCTGCGCAGGCAAAGCCCAACAGATTTCGAGTCTGTCTCCTTAACCACTCGGACATATCGACGTTATTGACATCTTTTCCATTAAAAATATATTTATAAAATATTAGTAAATTTCTTAACAAAAGGAAATTAAGGTAAAAGAATTTACCAGTTACTTTAAGTTTTGCAAAATGTTTATACCAAGAGGATTATTTTTGGGAGTACTCGCATATTGTTGCACGCGTGAAGACTTAATAACAGTGATATGTTCAAATTTAGGTGAAATTGCTGCAATAGTGTCTTATCAATAAACTAACTCTCATATGTAATGCCATAATAGTACCAAATACAAAACTATGAGTATTTTATCGAATAAATTTACATAAACCAAGGTATCAAAGAAGGGAAATCTTTGGATATGTTCACTGTGAGTTAATTTCAACTAAATTAAACTTATTTCAGTGTAAATTTATAACTACATTGAACTCATTTAAACTAGATTTTTCATTTTGATTATAGGTTTTTCATAAACTTAAAGAAGCAATAGGCAAAAGAAGGCTTTTACTAAGGCATGGCTTCATTTCAAATCTGCTTTGAGAATTAAACGAGAGAGGTTCACCTAGGCCCATTATAATATTATATCAATTTTGGTAATGCCTCTTGTCAATTATTTTGATGTAGTATAAATACACCGATGAATACTACTTCATTTTGAACTGCAATTCAGTTCAGTTCGTTGTAATTCAATTTTATTATGTGTAGTTATGAATTTACGTTAAATTAAGTTTAATTCAGTTCACCCAACTTCAATTCAGTTTAATTCAGTTCAGCTTTCAAAAGGTGAAAAAAATAAAGACCTTATTATATTTTCTCAATCAATATTTTAAAATTTTTGAAGAGTGAATTCTACTCGATATATTTAATATACTAGACCTTTGATTAAATTATTGCCGCTTACTTTAAAACTAATTTTTTTTCATTTAGACAATGGCAATAGCATTTCGAACACCAATTTTTATTAATGTATAGCTGATTTTCCAACCAATACAAGTTAGCTCATTTAGTGAAGCCTATTGTACAACAATCTCACAATAAAAGTTTCAATTGCGAGTCTGAAACCCAAAGTGTATTCAGAACATGACTACAATTTCCACCTAACCACCAAATGCTTAGCTATCCAACTAGAGCACACTTCCTTTATATAAATTTTACTTCTAGTTGAGTTTCAACTTCATTCACCATCTGAAAGATGACAAATCCTAATTATCATGATTAAGCTTTGTCATTTGTAATGATCTCTGTTTTAACTTTTTAACACTATTTGTCTCTCATGTACTAATTAAGTACAAAACTACAACATGAAGCCCAAAATCATCAGTATTTATATATTAACATCACCCCTATTTTTTAATTTATTCATATACAAGAGAAAATTAAATTTGATCTGTCTGCACATACATTAAAGATTCTTAAGTGGTGTGTTTTTGGACCACACATTAAAATTAAATTAAACTGTGCACAATGAGACAAGTTTTAGTTCTTATATTATATATTTATTATTACAGTTATTGGAATATGAATAAATTGATTTGACAATGTAGTCTGTATTTTGTGGCTCAGTGACAAATAAATTTGTATTCTTGATAATTAGTAGGTCTACTAAGTACATCATAATTATCTTGATTCCATTAAAACCTAATCTTAAATAGTGATTCCTCTTATTACGGTTGTTTAATTTCATATGTCCTTGTAAGTGATGCGCAAATGTAGCTCAATATTCCAACATGAATTGTTTGAATGAATGAATACTGTAACCACTCAATCGGTATCATGAAGAGTGGTTATCTGATGAACTGGAATAATTTCATTTATAATTTCATCTATTCCATCAACCTATTTCTCATGTTCATCAGACTACTACGATAATATTTACAATTTTTCTAATGATTTTATTTCCGTAGAAGGAATAAAAAAATAACTAGCTTTTGAATTTATTTACACTACATCATAGATGCCTATAGCAATCCCGCAAAAGCATTGCTTAAGTGAGAATAACGTTACAATAGAAGGTCTGGCAACGCGTTTCTCAAAAAAGGGTTGCTTTGTTCTCCCTTGCAATAATGAGTTAGAGCATCTCCGGCTTCATTCTCCAAAAAAAAAAAAAAGGCATGCACAATGTTGCTTCATAATTATAAAAGTTTTTATATTAATCTTTTTTCTTTTACTTATTATATATGTATGTATATATTTATATGAAATAATATAATAATAATAATAATAATAATAAAGTTAGGTAAATAAGAATAAAATAATAATATTTTATTTTAAAATAAAAAATAAAAATATAAGATTGATAAATTAAACACGATAGCAACTTCTATTGATGGGAAGGCTGGAAATGTCCGAACAATGACCTCTTTGTAGCGACGGAAGAAAAGTGTAGCCCCATGAGCCTATAGCAATTGACGTGTAGAGGCAACTGCTCTGGGGTTGCATAATCATTTCACCATGGCAGTTTTGTACAAATATTTTTTTAAGTAATATGAAATATTTTTGTTAAATTTATTTATTGTACGGTTTTGTATAAAAATGGTATCATGGCTATCATCATGACACTGTCAATACATACAATCATCCAAACAAAATTCTTAACCTATGAAAAATGATATTTTACATTCTAATGGGCGTTTGTTAAGAGATTTTAAGGAAAGTAAAAGGGAATAAAAATAAAGTTTTTTTTGTTGTTGTTTGGTAATTTGAAAGAATAAAATTTATTATTCATTTTTCTTTATCCTAATACTCAAAAGCTTTTAATCCATTACTTATATATTAAGAGTATTTTTAGTAGGTTGTGGGTTCTAGAATTATGTGTTATATAGAATAGAAGATCACATTGATGATGTGGTAAAATAAACAAGATATTTTAAAAAGAAGCAATAATAGATTGTACATTTAATCTTTTATTGTAATTTTTTAAAATTAAAATAATAAAAAAAAATTAAATAATTTACTAAATAACTTATGTCATCAAGAGAATAATATAAAATTAATTATGCAAACTTCTATTTAATTATCTATATATAGAAGATTAAATAGACATTATATAATATTTATTATGTTATATCATATTAAAAAAAAGTAAATAAAAAATCTAACATAAAATTATTTTTTAATTAATTATTTATTTTTATTTATATATCAAAAGTACAATGTACTAAAGATTCTATGAGGTTTTACTTTTCCTTTCTTTAACTTTGCCCAAACGTTTGCTAACCCTCTACAACCATCTGTCTTCTTATCTTCGCCGTCGTTATCGTTACCAGATCCGCCGTCGCCTCTAGCGCCCCTGCCGTCGAAGCTCGCTGAGTTCTGTAATATTTTCAGATCGCCATATTTTCCGTCTTTTTGAAAAGTGTCAGTTTCATTTTCTGATTAATTCCGACCACCAAATTCCGATCCTTATATCGAGATTTTTCTCACAGTAAATGTGTGCCTCTTTTTTGTTGTCAATGGTTGTTTATACAGTGAAGATATATTTTCATTTGTAATACATAAATGGACCTTATAAGTTTGCTCAATTCTTCAATTTATCTGTTCTTTTGCAGTTTTTTTTTTGAAGAATTATTTTTGAAAAGGCTAGAAATTGAACCTAGTACCTCCTACCACTAATATTGAGTGGTGTACCAATTGAGCTACACCCAATTGGTTGTTCTTTTGCAGTTTTATTGGAGAATGATGAAGGATCATTATAATTAGGCAAATGTTTCTTCAATTTACGGTGATTTAAAAGTCAATTTGATGTTGCTTTCAATATAGATGGATGCAGGCACTCTTAATTAAGATGAGTTTGGTGGTTGTGTCGGTGATTGGAAAATAATGAACTTTTCAAAATTGAGAATTTTGATGTAGTTAAATTCTTATGCTAGTTTTTATAATTGCTATATTTGCGTTTTGTTTTGTTCTGGACCAATTCCATTCCCTTTCTTAAATAAACAAATAAATAGTGAGATTCCTTTCTTTACCTTTTTCTTTTTTTATTTCCTTTTCATTTCGCTTTTAGTTCAATTCTTTTTAGTAATGAAAGTCATTTTTTTTTATTATTTTATAAATTGTAGAGGTCAGACCTACAATCTGACACTTATTAATTGTTTTTAACTAATTTAGCTAGTCCAATTTTAATGCTGGTTTTGATGAAATGGACTAAATATTTTAACGGAGTCAAATTTTAGAAACTATATGATTGTTTTTGGAGAAGATAGAAATTATCTATTAGGGCAGTGTGATTAAACTTTTTTAGCAACTTTTTTTATGGTTTATTTTTAAATTTATCCTGTAAATATTAGATTTTATTTTTAAAAAAATAATTAGACAGTTCCTTATTAATTAGTATGAAAAATAAAAATGTGTTGTTCAAAGCTAAAATATGTAGTTATATTTAAATTTTCTGAGAGCAACTTATTTTGACAGCAGCTTAAAAAGTAATGTCAAACTGACCCTTACAGTAAATCCAAGCATTACATCCTAAAATAGGAAATAGATATGGAAAATGGTTAAATCCAACTATTCTCTGTATGATATATTCCTAAAATAGGATTTTTATAAATATTAAATTATTATTTATTTTTATTATTTATTTTTTAATTATTTTATTAATAAATTAAAATAAAAATAATATAATAATAATAAAATATTATTATTTTACGGAAAATATATTATTTTGCTGGATAACAATGCTCTATAGACATGTTGAGTTTCTTGAGAAGCTATTGAATCGTATTAGCTTAAACTAAAATTTTCGCAAAGTGATTTGGTTTATTGATCTTTTTATTTTTTAATTCAAACATTATAATAGCAACACCAAATGAAAGATCATCAAGCATAGAGTTGGAATTAAGTTGAGGGATTTAGGAGTAGTTTAAGATCGATTCGATCAAAGTTTAGTCACATCTCGATTTGATAAAGCTCGACTCGAGTTTGTGATCGGTTCGAGATATTAACGAGTCAAATCGAGCTTTTTAAGGTTTGCTTGAAAGCTCGAAAGCAGGCTCGTATAATTTTTTAGTTACTTTATAATATTATTAATTTCTTATATATTGGTAAAAATATGTTAGTTTTAATTTTAAATATTTTAATTAAAAAAAATTGTGTATCGTATTCTTAATTAGTTCTAAATATCTTAAACAAATTGTATTTTTTGAACTAATTAAGAATACGATACACAATTTTTATCAAATTGTATTTTTAATCAAATTATAGTTTATCTCTTTAAATTTTAATTTGATAAAAAGTGTATATTTATAAATAATAAGTAAGAGATTTATTGAATAAATAAAGTACATAAGCTCGCGAATATGAACTGAGTTTATCCATGAGCTCGAGCCGAGCAAAAATATTCAAGACTCGATGAAATACAAACTGAACTGAACTTTATCATATTTATTTTTAAGCCGAACCAAACTTAAATAGATTCGATTTCGGATCGGCTCGCTTGCATCCTAACGGAACAAAATGTCGCGCGTGATGTCTACTTCCGGAATATGCACAATAATCACGAAGAGATACAGGCATGGTAACAAAAGATTCACTTCCTGACATAATTAACTTTAAAATAAGAAATTCACCCGACAGTTTACTGGCCAAACAGTAAAACGTAAAAAATCACACCCCCTTCGCAATATGAATATCATTTCCCTCGCTTCCATTCATTTACAAATTTCAGGAATTCCATCCAAAACAAAAGTAGTTAATTAATTAAACAAAAATATTCCAACAGTAAATACGATATCATCTTTTGTACTACAGTTATATGATTAATTACCTAGGAATTACTCCCTTCAATTTTTTACTGTTGCTTTAAAATTAAATAATTTTTTAATAATAAATATTACTTTTAAATTTTAATATAATTCTTTAAATATTTTTTTATTTTATTTTTATTTAATATAACATAATAAATAATAAAAAATAATAAAAATCAATCATTCATTTAAATAATTATTAATATTAAAGATATTTTAATAATTTATTCTCTTAATTAATATTTTTTTAATATTAATAAATTTATTTAAAATGACAGTTAAAAAAAACAGGCGAGAGTGTTTTTCTATGAAAACAACACGGCTATGTGGCCTCTTGGTTTCTCTTGTGTGTGACTTCTTTAAATGGTGAATTGATGTTTATCCATTACTTTAGTCTAGATGTATTAATATTTAATATAATGGAATGAAATATACTAGCTATTTATTAAAAATAACTTTTCCCGTTTGTGATTTTTTTTGCTTTTTTAACATCAAATAATAACAATATTTAGATATGATCATTTTTGGATAACAACCAACTATCGACGACAACCACAATATTAAAATGTAAAAGCTCATTACCAAAAAAAATTATAAAAGCTAATCTAAACAGACTTTTAATCTCCAGGAAAATATTTTTTGAAGTTAAAGTTCATGATTTTTTTGCTATATTAGCTGTAATATATCAATTACATGTATTACCAATGATTAATTATATGAATATAATTAAGATACATTCACCTTTTTATAGCATCAAATATGATTTTTTTCCTCTACATATGTTATACTTATATCCAAAATAAGTTTAATTTTCTCTTAATCTTTTGACTCACATAATACCTTAATCTAATTCAGATATTAACAATGGAACTATTGAATGATTTGTATTAATTAAAAGGGTTCATAAGGTATGTATTAAGAGGAGTATTCATAAAGTTATGAACGACTGGTATTCGAATATAAACACAGAACAAAATTAATCAGTTATGAAAAGTTGAAAATAAAATATAGTGGCTTTATTCATATGAAACATTGCTATAAGTACGTAAAGAATTTGTAAGAAAATCCAGTATTGAACAGAACAGCCCAATTGAGTTGTAGAGCTGTGAATTGTGATTGTTCTATGTCAGCTTTTCCAGCAAAAAAATTATAAACAATTAGGAATAATATCAAAATTGCGCAAATTAATATATTACAAAAGAAAACTACAGAAAAAAGTTATGGTCACATTTCTGAAATTTTGTCACTACTACTAAAGGTCACACTTGTTCATTTTCGTTCTATCACTTTCTGTCTTTGCTAGTTTTTTTTAGCTTTTGTAAAAAATATAATTTTTTATAAGCAATGTGCTATAACTTGATTTTCATTTGGCCGATATATATGTTATTATATTTGGTCTCTATACCATGTAATCAATTTTACACCAACCGAAATGATTATGTATTTCACAATAGATACTAAATAATCAACATATGCTACAACCACCAATTTAAAAAATAAATTACCTAAAAACAACTCAGAGCGAAAACTCCAAATTCTATTGTCTTGGGTTGCCGGTCATCATCAAAGCTTGACGTACATGCCGTCTTCACAAGACATAGCTGCGGGAGACTTTCGTGGATGTCCCAACTAACAATAGAAACCTTTGACTCCGGACCAAAGGGAAAGACAAGGCTGAGTTGCCCTTTAAAAACATCATATGGCACAAAGAGACTATGGCTTTACATTAATTTATAAATAAACATATATTTTTCCTTTTAAATAAAGATTGTTGTAGTAAATTAACTTTATTTAATATGTTGGACTACAATTCAAACCATTTTTATTCAGTTCAATTTAATTCAGTTAAATTAAATTATATATAGTTATAAATTTATATTAAAATAAATTTATTACAGTTCAATTTAATCTAATTTAATTCAATTCAATATAATTTACAGTTCAATTCAATTTAATCCAATTTAAAAAAATCTGACATAAAGCTTTACATTGATAAAATAAATAAACATATATTTTTCCTTTAAAGATAAAGATTGCATGTTGTAGTAAATTAACTTTATTTAATAATTATTCTCACCTAGTTTAGAATACTTTGAACCATTTTTAACTATAAATTAGGTCATATATTTTTAAATTTATAAATAATATTATTGAACTGAATTTATTTTAATATAAATTTTTATATACACGTTACTAATAAATATTGAAATACTAAATTAAAATAAATAAAATTAAATTAAAATTAAAATAAATTAGACTTAATATAAATTAAAAATAAAATGGCTTTAACTCCTTCAAACATTTTAAAGTGGGTATAAGGTGCTAAACGGTGGTCACCTTTTTACTATATACGCCACTGTTTGTGTTAAATTTAATTTAAAAAAATGAAAAACTGTAACAGGTTGCCGGGGATTACTCAGTGGCTGTCGGCGGGACATGAAATTTAATTTTATAGTCAAGTAATGAAATACACTGACACTGCAATTATGTTTCTGTATTCCCAATTTAATTTCATCTAATCCGATTTAACTATTTTATAGCTAGTCAACTTTTTTCTTTTACTCCCTCAGCTTCATAAACTAATGGTCTCACGAATTTTAACTTAATTTTTTTTACTTATTATTTTAAAATATTAATATAATTTTTAAAAGTTTTTTAATTTACTTTTGTATTAGTTAAGAAAACGTATCAATATTAATGAAATTATAAAACAATAATTAAGAAAAAAAATTTTTTATTAATGATATATTAATTATTTTAGTAGAGTATTAAATTTTATTAATTTTAATAAAAAATTTAAAAATAATTAATTTTTAAAATTTTAAAAAATAATATTTATAAAAATTTTTATTTAAATAATTTTATTCGAACTTAATTCCACCTCTAAAAAAACTAACTCAGTGAAATTTTGGTTATAGCAAGTCAGCTAGAATACAATATAATAATCATGTGCGATTAAGTTGGTATATATTTTACTATCATTTGAAATTCAATCCAATTTCTATATGCAGATAAATAAGAGGTAAACATCGAGACCCTCTAATTTTAGTATGAAATATTGATTGCATTAAATTTTCAAAAATTTTAATTAGCTTCTTATATTTAGTAAAAATGTACCAATTTACTTTATTAATGTCACATATAAATTTATGGTTGATTTGACTTTTCTAAGATATTATTTTTGTGTTGTGTGTTTCTTCATTGGATTCAGATCATTTGTAGTTGGATTTCCAACTACAGAATCCATTTATAAAATCTGAGCATCAATATTTTATATAAAGTTAATTATAAACTTTTTAAAAAAATTTGAGCCATCTATTTTAAGTTGGATGGCTAAAAATATAACTTTTCTCTGCTGTTAAAATTATTCTAATTCTTCTTCATTTAGAGGCTGATAAAATTATATACTTTTATTAAGTTTAAGAGAATAATTAAAAATTAAAAAAATTCAAGATAAATTTTTCGTATAGGTTTGAAGGAGAAATAAAGTAGTTAAAGCTCAGTAGCTACACAAAGCCTTCTTTTTAGCCTCAACAAAAACAACCCCTCTGCACTCCATAACCACTCTGCTTTCCTCTTTTCCCTCTTCCCCTTATTCATATCAACCAAATACCCAATTTCCCTATCCTTTTTGGGTTTCTTTCCTTTCCTTTACAATTAAAATCTCTCTCCCAAGCATTAATGTCTATACCAAAAGAACATGATTACATAGGCTTATCAGAGACTTCTCCAATGGAGAACAACTCTGAAAATCTCTCTTCATCTTCATCTTCATCTTCATATTCTTCCTCTACAGAAGAGGGAAAAAAAAGCACCTGTCTAAATCTCAAAGCAACTGAGCTGAGGCTTGGTTTACCAGGGTCTGAATCCCCTGGGAGAAAACCAGGTATGTCTGTAACAGGGGTTTCTCTATTTGGAAAAGAAATTGACACCAAGGACAGTAATGTATATTCTCTTGGTTCATCAAAGAATTGCGTTTCAGGTGCTAAGAGAGTGTTTTCTGATGCCATTAATGAGTCTTCTGATAAATGGGTTTTCGCTGGTAATAATGGATCTGATGTTGAGTTGAGTAAAGGTGCTGTCTTGTTCTCTCCTAGAGGTGAAAATGGGAATATTCAGAAGCCTAAAGAGGCTGCTGGTGTTATTAATCCATCTTTAAAACCAGTTCAAGAGAAGATTAATCAAGTTTCTGTTTCTAATGAAAATACTAGCGCTCCTGCTGCTAAGTAAGCTACCTGATTTTACTCCTCTAAGTTGGCTACTTAGTTTTTAATTGCCATGGCAAACTACTAAAGCTTTTTTTTTGGTTTGGGCTTGAAATTCTTTGGGGGACCTAGGACTAGGAATTGTATAAATATTAATTGTTTCAAATTTGTTTCTTTTTCTCATTGTGTTGGTAGTCACTTGATTTGGTATCTGTACTAAAGTACTAGTCTCCCCTCTTTTGGAATTGCTGTTCTTGGAATGATTAGACCTATTCTCTTGGACTACAACTACAGTTCAGATCATTGCAGTTCGGTTCAGTTCAGCTATGCGTAGTTATAAATTAACACTAAAATAAGTTCAGTTCAGTCAACTTTGCTTCAGTTTAGACCTATGATGTGGTGAATTTGTTTATATATTTGTGGCTCCTAATCCTTACAATGTTGTGTAATAGGGCACAAGTTGTAGGATGGCCACCTATTCGATCATTTCGGAAGAACAACATGGCCTTGAATTTGGTAAAGAGCAATGAAGAAGCTGAAGGAAAATCAGGAATTGGATGTTTATATGTGAAGGTTAGCATGGACGGCGCACCGTATCTCCGGAAGGTTGACCTTAAAACCTACTCTAATTATGTGGAGCTCTCCTCTGCACTCGAGAAGATGTTCAGCTGTTTCACCATTGGTATATGCTTGAACAAGTAGCTACAAAAATTCTAGTGAAAGATTGCTAAGCTGCGTTTTATTACTTTCAGGGCAGTGCGAGCGAGATGGCCTGTCTGAGGCTCGTTTGAAGGATATTCTCCAGGGTTGTGAATATGTTCTAACATATGAAGACAAGGACAGTGATTGGATGCTGGTTGGAGATGTCCCCTGGGAGTAAGTTCAATACACTTTCCAAAGTTGTTGGCTTTTGTTACTTTACTGGTTATACTAAACCTTAAAGATGAACTGAATTGCTGTTGATTCAGTTTCTAATTATATGTTGTATGTTATTATAGGATGTTCATTGAGACATGTAGGAGATTGAGGATAATGAAAGGGTCAGAGGCAATTGGACTTGGTATGTCACTGTGTCTTCTTCCTAGATTATCTGTATCTTCAGCTCCAATTTGATTATATTTTTCTCCTGGAGCTTATGATTTTGGATCCTTGTGTTTGCTTGCGGCGCCAAGAGCCATGGAGAAATGTAAGAACAACAATGTCTGTCCTTGTGCTTGAACCTCAGAAGTTCTGAAATTTTAAGAACTGGAAGATTATGTCTTCTTGAGCATTTTTTCTTAGCTCATAGTATATTTATAATTGTCGTATGTGTTTATTGAAAGACAAATATCCAAGTTTGCTTTAGTCTACATATATTTTGATAGCCTTACTTTTCTTGTGTGTTCTTTCAGTTAATGATTAAATGAATGCTCTCCTTGCTGATTTTGAGCTTTTGTTTTCTCTCACTTAAAATTTACTAATTGGTACCATATTCCCAATCTCCAGTTCAATGCACCTGCTAAAATTTCAGCATTGAGCCCTCAAAGTTCAATTTAGAGAAATTCAACCGTTTCAATTTGGCTATTTCTGAATATATTCTAGTACAATGAGTATGATGCAAACTGACTGCTATTAATGAGAGCCTAAAAATATAAAATTCATTAACTGAATATCACCAAACTAGAATGTAGGGGTTAATTGTCAATTTTGACAAGTACAATGGCCTAAATATGATCTCCCTCTACCCTCTGATATGTGGAATGAATCACTGAAATAGAAGAAAAAAAAAGCTTATCATACTCGCATGAGAGACTAAAAAAAAAGTAAAAAAGCAGCCAATGCAGGTAAAAAATACAAGAAATTAATAATGCACAAAATTTAAGGGAGAATATAATATTAACAAATTTAGTTTAGTCTACTTAAATCAAACTAACAGCTCAACCATCCACTGTGGACATCATTTCATAATTCCTGTTCAGCGATTTGAAGATACACCATTTGGGTATAGCCATTAAATACAGATTTATCCAGTCTACCTAGACCAAGTCGCTGAAACAACCCGTAACGCCCATCTTCAACAATAGGCACTGAGGTTCGAGCAGGGTCATACCGTGTCTGATGTGTAAGGGAAGGACCGGCTACTGGGGGAACCTCCCAATAAACATCGAGAATCGATTCAATATACCTGCTGTTCTGGAAGTGTTCGTCGTACGAAATTTGCTTATTACTGTGATTGAAATTGTCTCGCATCCACCCTCTTACGCCCCACCATGCTTCGTTTGGCCCACATAGTTCGTCTGTATCAACGGCTTTTTCCCAGAATTTTTCCCTTTTCGATCTAATCCTGCTTTCATCGCTGTCCCTAAAGCAGCTATGACCACCTCCTATATTAGATGAAGAAAAACAAGAAATAGTTCAACTACTGTACTATTACAATAAACTAGAGTGAAAAAAAGAGAGCTTCTTCCGAATTTTATAAGGAAGACTGAAGAGAAAGTACGACTTAGCAAATTTTTGGGGAATAACACGAATCATAGTTATTAGCCTAAAACAATTTAAGAAAGGGGAGCAAATGAATTAGACAAAGAACAACATTATCTAATAAGAATTTTTTTGGTGTTGGTAATGGACAAATCTTAATTATTGTTCTTTATGTTACTTAGGCTCTGTTCTCTTGGACTACAATTCAGTTCAGTTCAGACCACTTCAGCTTAGTTTAGTTCAGTTCGGTCCACTGCAGTTCAATTTTATTCGGTTCAGCTTTGCGAAGTTATAAATTTACACTAAAATAAGTTCAGTACACTTCAGCTTTCAAAAGTTGTAAAGAATAGGGCCTTAGTAAGAGGTAATTAGATAAACACGCATTTTTGTTTCGGTTGTTCATTGGTAAAAGATGATACAGCTCGGCTTTTAACAAGGAAACCACATGACGGGGATTAACACGTCAACAAGAGGGGAAGCAAGAAAAATAACGATGAAAATCAGTGGAAAATATTCCATAAGTAACATTAATCCACAACTCATAACATTCTTGAAGAAAATGTAGAAATGGGAAGGCAAATAACCTTCTTCACAGACATGTGTAATGCACTATAAACTAGAGAATGGTCTCAAATAAAGTGTAAGAATTTTCACACACACTACATAGTGGTGGAGTATAAGGCTCTATTGCCAAAAAACATAGGCCAGTCTATTGCCTACTGAAGTTGACATGTGATTTGTTGTAATTAGATATTAGACCTAATTGATGAAACAGCTAAAACATCGCAGGCATAGTTGTCAAATCGGGATTCGAATAGATAATCGAAATCCGAATTTTTTGAATCGGGAATGTGAATTGAATCGTATCGTCAGATTCGGTTCATGTTCACAAAATTGTGAAAAAAACATTTCAAATGTTTTAACTTAAAATATATCCTTAAATTATAGTCTAGATATGCAAGTTAAATGCTACATGAATTATGTAAATAACTAAGTACTTAAACTTCAAACCTAATGCATGTATAATCCTAATAAAAATTTTAGTCTAGAGTAATATATTCTTAGTTCAGCTTCCATTTTTATGTTAAATGATCTAGAATTTGAAAAGTTGATGTTGAACATGAATTATTGTTTAATAAGATCTTTTTCAATTAGTATTCAAAGAGATTTTATTTCCACTTTTCCTAAATTAGAGACTAGTTATAAAGAAAAACAGAGATGTGACACACTCCAGAGCATAACAGCTCCACCGTTTAGTCATAGTCGACCGGCGTAGGGTTACTCCTTGCTTCAGCGACTAAATGGTGGAGCAATCTTTCGCTACCTTGAGTCAAATCTTTAATTTCACCATTTTCAAAATAATACGCTTCTACCATGTTTTAGTTTAGTAGAGATCATGAATCAAACGAAGCGGTGGAATCGTAAGATTCGGCCGATTCGCTACTGAATCGGTACTAAATCGTCAGGTTCGGATGAATTTAGATTCACCCCAAAGATTCGAATCGATTTGGGGCTGAATCAAATCATAAGATTCGTATCGAGAATCGTAAGATTCTGATAACTATGATCGCAGGGAAAACAAGAAAAGAGGAATTATTTTCATTCGCATCCAAAGTTCTCTATCTCTTTTCAGATCAACATTGATTATTAGAAAAAAGAAAATGCACCTTTGATATAGGATTGATCACATATCTGCCTTAAAGAATAATGATCTCCAGTTCCAGTATCATAGTTATCCTCAAAAACAAGATGCCGGAAACCAGCATTCAACGCCTGTTTAACTCTGTCACATGTATATCGATCAAGAACTACCAGCATAGAAAAAATTCTAAAAATTCAATGAACCATGTGTGTATATAGATTGAACAGGGATTAAAGTTATTACCTTTTTAATTCATTTTGATGGTCATCGAAAAAGATAAGAACTTTACTAAGATCGGTAATCCCATGTTTTCCCATCACAGTTTTCCAATCCATACTTCCAAAATCCACAAAATCTTTGCCTGCAAAGTACGTGCAGTTTTCATCAACATAAGCGGGGCCCTTTTTTAGATATTTCTCGGGGTGCCTAGGTGATACTGAAATGATTGGTTTGTCTGGCATTGCTTGCCGAAGGACCCACGTGGAATGCCCCTTAAAAGCTCCACTCTCAACCATAAGATCTGGCTTCAGCCACCTTGTAATAAACCACAGTCCAAAGCTGTGGTCAAAACCCATTCCATACATGTTGTTTTTGATTGGCCGAGTTTCATATATTGGTACAAACTCTTCCAAGCCCTTCTGCAAATCCTTGGATGTCCACTCAACTCTCTTGCCCTGTTTCGATCTGCCTTTTGCCAAGGCCAAGAATTGAAAAGGAGTGGATAATAAGAAACACAGTATCCAACTAAAACCACAGACAAAGCTACTGCAAACTCTTCACTTCTTAAGGACACGTACCATAAAAGAAGTTTAGGCAACCAATTTGCAGATTGGCACCAACCATGAATGTTCTAAGA
Source organism: Euphorbia pulcherrima (assembly GCA_947683365.1). NCBI lineage: Eukaryota > Viridiplantae > Streptophyta > Magnoliopsida > Malpighiales > Euphorbiaceae > Euphorbia > Euphorbia pulcherrima. The sequence continues at coordinate 17,655,010 of CANTUS010000016.1, forward strand.
AGAAACAACAACATCATTATCCCAATGCCTAACAACAACATTACCCCAATGCCTAACAAGGCTCCCGCACATGCGGGGTAAGGGGGTCGGGTGTACACAGCTTTACCTCTGCAATTACAGAGAGGGTCGGGTGTACGCAGCTTTACCTCTGTAATTACAGAGAGGTTGTTTCCCATTGACCCTGAAGTGGAGTTGCAACAGCTATCCGTGACTTCACAATAAAAGAAACTCAAGACAGTTAAATGAGTATTTTGGTCCAAAAAATACTAACATAAAATTGTTTTTGGTCCAGAAAAAGAAATCAATATCTAAAATATCTCAAAATTCAGGGAATTGGCAGTTAACAAGTAGCTGTCACATAAGTCCTTACTCTAGTAAGACCAAAAACATGAAACCTCACATCTATCAGATCCTCTATTGTCTCTCTCATACACATCCCAAAGTCAATAAAAACAAATTTAGCTCAAGTTTGAAACCATACATATACGCATAGAATGTAAGAATCTAGATACAATGTCTAAATGAAACTCAGGTAACGCAGAACAATGGATGAATTCGAGTTAAAGATCCAATCTTTTCAATTGCAATCAATTGAAAAAGGAAAAGCCCTAGATCTGAATCATGTAAATAACACAAAACCCATCAATAAGAAATCGAGACTTACACCAAGGAACACCGAGAGCTCCAAAATCGGACTCAAGGCCATCCAATCCAAAAAACCCAACGCGAGTGGCGGGATCAAAGGGGGAAATGCAGACGAAATTCCGAGAATGCATAAGCAGAGACGAAACGGAGACAAAAACAACGAGAAGGCTGATGGTGAGGCAAAGGGTAGGGCACGAACAGAAATGGGAGAATCTGGAGAGGTAATTGGAAATCAATAAGGAGAGGTTCTGCCTCTTGGTCTTGGACTCGTCGGCGGAGGTGGAAACGGCGTCGTCGGAATAGGGAGGAGCACGGCGGGAGGAGAGGGCGCGGTCGAGCATTATGGTGGAGGCGGAAACGGGGGTTTTGGGACTGTGGGGATGCTTCAGTGGGAGCATAGTGAAAACTGAAAAAGGAAAAACAAAATGACCTTTTTTTTATTAATTTACACGTTGAGATGAGAGATGAGATGAATCCATTGAAATGGATTGGAGATCGTGCTTTGAGTTTGCTTCCCTTCCCTTCATCTCTACTTTTCTTTTTGCTTTATATTTCCGGTAGAAAAGTCTGATTCTCAAATTTAACTCTTTTCTTTAATTTGAATTGTTTCTTTCGATATTGTAAATCACTTTTCAAAGTTGAAGGACGATTTACTCAGGAGTGTGGAATCTTGAGATCGATTCATACCTTTAGGTGTGGAGCAATTTTAAATTCTTTAAACAAATGTTTTATGTTTTATGTTTTATCCGGTGAAATGTCTGCATGTCAACGAGAGAATTAGATACTAAGTCATCCGTGGAAACCTTTGGTTTAAAAAAAAACAGTCGAAATATAATTGTTTTAATTATTTCAGAGATTCGGCAACAACAAAGAGCCTAAGTAAAAAATTAACAACAATGTGTAATAGGTTATATTTTATACTATAAGTGGTTTTCAAAACATTATATTGTTTATTTAACTAAATTATTAATATTAATAAAATATTTATTACATTATTAAAATAATTAATTTATTCCCTACTTTTTTTATATAAACATTCTCTTTTTACACAACGTCTCTCATTATTAATACAAAGACAAACTAAAAAATAAATGGTAAAAAATTCATTTATAATATAAATTAACAATTAAAAAAAATTAAAAAATAGTTAAAAAGATAATAAAATTTAGATGGAGGGAATTTTTTTTTTAATTATTATTTGTCCTTTGCTCCCACACCTATATGTGCATCTTAATATGACAAATGGTTTAGTTTACTTATTACAAGTGAATCTGTAATCTTTAGAGGTTTTAGTTTCGAGTTACATATAGAGTCTAATAAACAAAATTCCTTGTACTCAATATAGATATAACTGCACAAATTTTTAAAAATGTGTAGCTTAATGGTATTATCATGATAGCGAAGTATAAGGGACAAGAGATATATACCAATACCATACATGAAAATATATAAATGAATCAAGGCTGTTTTAACTAGCTATCTCGAATTGACTATTCCGATAGCTATTCATCACTTTAACGTATAGATTTGCTAAATTGAATCTCTATATACAAATAAGGTGTTGTATTTGTTATTTGTAATTTGTGTATACTGTCATTGATTTGATGATAACTTGGTTTTCAAGTTTGGCATATAGTAATAATTGGGTTATTGCAAAGTAGAAAAGAGTTGAATCTCTAATTTAAAGAACGGAACATGAAAAACAACAGCTATTTTATTGCCAAAAGACCCACTTTTAAGGGGTATTTAATTCAATTGAATTTATTTTATTAATTTTTTTTATTTAAAATTAAAAAATATTAATAGAATTTAAATTAAGTAAGATTTGAATTTTTGTTAATATAAGGAATAAAAATTTTGTTAAAAGTTGCATGATTTTAATGGAATTTATTTCAGTTAAGCTTTTGGATATTATTTTTATCATATTATTCTTAAAATGCTTTTTTTATTTTAAAGAATAAAATAACTTGTGTAAACAATTTTAAAAAATGTTAAATAAATTTATTACCAATCAATTGAATTCTCCAATGAAGGTTTCAAACAAAGATTTTATTTGAAGAAATCAATTCAGTAGAATTGTATAAAGTGAATTGAATTAAATTCTTTTTTATTTTCCTATAGAATTGTTTCCAAACCGACTCTAAATGCATGTGACAACTTTGTCTACACTACATTCAAACTATCAAATTTTTTTATAGATGCCAGAGTTTGATTTATAATCATCCTCATCCAAACTAATAGATGTATCACTTGACTAAAGATAAATTAGTGACTATCAAATTAAATTATACTAAAAATAAAAGGAATTGTACTAAACTACTTAAGTGTGTCGTGTAGAATTCAAAGCTAACATTTTTCACAATCTAGTAATCTAGGAGTTCGTTATCTTGGATTACAATTGGATTTAAATCAGTTTAATTTAGATACTTTAATCCAGATCATTTTAATTTAATTAAGTTTATTATAATTCAGTTATGTATAGTTATAAATTTATAATAAAATAAGTTTATTTTAATTTAATTTACTCCAATTCAATTTAACTTATTTCAATTCAATTTAATTTATTTCAGTTCAATTCAATTTACCCGGACATTTCAAATCAATTCCGCTAATTTTAATTTAGTTGAATGAAAACAGTCAAATTGAGGTTAGCCTTAAAGAAACGACTTGTCGTTAAAAGACCTGACGAGTAAATGTCAGTTATACCCACCCAGTAAGGAGAATTCCACCATTGAAAGAAACGCTTGATCAGTGATCACTAACTCCAAGCCTATATTCTCCTCCAGGTGCGCTTATTTCTATTCGATTGATCTTCATACATTAGAATTAGGTTTCACGATCAACTTATTTCCAAGTGAATCTACCCTTGCTGCCCTATCAATGAGTACAGAATGTTCACTGGTTGTTTCCGCTATAGTTATTCTCATCTATTGTTTAGATCCTTTTCGTTTTGGTTGCTGATTGTTATATTCAGTTGTTGTTGTTGATTCAGAGTGTATTGTGTGCATAATTTGTGAATTCTGAATTCTAATCTCATGTCCACTTGAGGCCAGCCTATTACTATTAGGTATTAGGCTTTTGACCGGCTTTTTTTTTTTGTTCAATTTTGTATGATATGAGATTTTGAGTTTTGACTTGTCATATTATGTTAGTACCGAAGTTTTAATAAGCTGTTAGTTATACATATATGTAATCTTGCTGGCTGGTTTGGCGGGGAACTGTTCTTATAGTAGTTTGAGCTTAAATAAGATGTCTGGGCAAAAAGCCAGGTTCAATTCCATGGATAGGAACAAAAAGAAAAGAGCTGTAACTCAAATGTGGAGACCGGTCTCTACTGAAGCCAATTCGATTGAAGGTTATGTCTCTTTCATACCTTTTTACGACAAAAAATGTTTGTATTATATAGTTTTTTCTTGTCTTTCTAATACCTTGATTAAGTATTTGCAGAAGGCTGTACAAAAGATGTGACTGCTGAGTTAGACAATAAATTTCAAATTAATGAAGTACATTCGAGTGCATCTAGCTCAATTTCAAATGCTCAACAACATATAAAGGCTGTGGAAGCTCTTACAGAAGTGACTGACTCAACTGTCATTTCTAGCTCCGTGGGTTATGGTATTGAAGCTCGAGTTCAAGAAGGGTCTTTGCTTTCTGTGGAAAAGCATACACTTACAGTTTTGGTAGGTTAACAATTTACTTGTTGAATCTTAAAACATATGTTGTTTTAGGACATGCATGGTATTATATTACATTTGCTGCTTACTACCAAAATCTTGAAAATTGATTACATATGCTTTTGATTATGTTACACTTCAATGCCACTCTGAAGTCCTTGTTTCTGTTATTTTCCCTGAACTACGGGTCTCTTGTTTTCTCTGCTTCTACATGTACTTCTGTTCTTTATGTCGTTCATTGTTATTCCTTTTTTTTCCTTATTACTTTAACAATTTACATTTGGGCTTGGTTTTTTTGCTTGATTTGCAGATAGGTGCTTCTCTAATTCAATACATTGAAGGAAGAGGGTATGTATTTGAAAATCATCTTAAGAAATTTTTCAAACATATGCTAATGTGAGCTTCTTTATATACCTAATTTTCCCGCCTCAGAGGATCCACACAGAAAAAGATTGAAGAGGAGATGGGGGTCAAAATTTTATTCCAATCATCAAATGACTCTATTTGTAAGTTATCTAGACCTATATAAACGTGCATTTCACTGTCTAATTCGTGACATTGCCATATATATCATAGACATCTGTGAAATAGCCAATCATAATAAGTTTACTCTATCATCTAGGAGATTGTTACTTACAAGATAGCACATGTGATGTTGAATCGATTGGCCTTTTATCTTATTCTTTTGCCGAATTTTTTGACAGCCATTGAAGGCAATTCAATTGCTAGTGTCACTAGAGCTCAGGAAAAGATACACGAAATTATAGACGAGGTCTGTGGCTGGTATATCTGTATATGTTTTTCACTACAGTTTTTAGATTATGCATGATACAAGAGATTTCTTCCCTCTTTTTTCCAAGGATAAAACTTTTACATGGATTCAACTTATTTCTGTTCGTAGAATAGTTATTTTACTTTCTTGATGTACATGTCACCTGATTACTTGTTATCGTTTTTCTTGGACATTACTCATGATTTCTTTCTTTTTGTCCCTTTTCTTTCTGGACGATGGGACACAGGTAGTGAACAGCCCAAATCTTGATTACTCTCACTTCATATCTCTTCCCTTGGCTTTAAACCCAGAATTAGTTGATAAGCTCATCAATTTTCAAAACTCCATACTTGGAAACAGCAATTCTTCTCTTGGTTCTAGTAAAGGTACTAAGAATGAAGATAAGGACAAATGGATGAGCAAAGGATGCAACGTTGGTGTTAGATTTAATGTTAGTTTTTCAATTTTTCTAATTTGAAGAAAACTGATTGGATTATGCTCTTAACAGAGTTGGGAATAGACCAATCCATATTTATCGAACCTAAAACATTTCACTTAACTGTGCTCATGTTAAAACTCTGGAACAAGGGGCGAGTTCTTGCAGCTTCGGAGGTTTTAAAGGTAATTTGTTACTAAATAAGATCGTTTTAGGCTGTTATTGGAACTATTGATGAAATGCTATATGTTTGTATTTAGAGCTTATCTTCAAAAGTGAGGGATGCATTGGATAATCGACCTGTTCATATCAGACTTAAGGGGCTGGTAAGTATCTTTGAATGCCAGTGTGTAAAACTTTTTCATAGTTTTTATACAGTTCGGTAATTTTCTTTCCATTAAGAAACTGAATCATTATCTCTGTGTAGGATACCATGAAAGGCTCAATGGCAAAAGCACGCGTTCTCTATGCTACTGTTGAAGAAATTGGAAATGAGGAAAGACTATTACGAGCCTGCCGTATCCTTTTAACCTAGCATAAGAATCTAATGCCTTTCTATTAAAGAAAGTAAGAAACAAAGAATCAAATGCCATTTACTAAATTGTTTTCACATTTGCTGTACAGTTCTGGTTTGCGTTGCTATAACAATTAACACATATTTTCTTAACTTACTTAGAGGTTATTACTGATGCATTTGTTGAGGCTGGACTTGTCCTAGAGAAGGATGCTAAACATAAGCTGAAGGTATTGTGAAGCCTTTTTGTTAGCTGTAATATTAAATGTTAGTTGTATGTAATGTTAGTCAGCTATTGGGTGGCTTGTTAGGTAGCTTGTTGGTGGCTTGTCTACCAACTTGTCTTTGACTCTATGTTTAATATCTATGTATATATATGTACAACTTGTAACTGATATAAGTTAAGTGAATTCATTATTTATTTCATCTTAGATTTCATGGTATCAGAGCCGGATCGCGATAGTACGCTCCAAGTTGCAAGTCAAGGTGCTGGAACACTGCACACCCTAATGTGAAGAGAGTAATGGCCTCATCGTCGGGATGCGAGGAAGAAGTCTGCAGGGAAGCAGGGCGACTCGCGAGCGAGGAAGAAGTCCACGGGGGACACTCGCGTAAGACTGGAGCGGTGCACATCCTTTGGGGAGAAAGTAATGGTTTCAGTTGACAAGCCGGATTAGGCCAGGGTGAAGACTCCACTCGAGGAAAGAAAGTGAGCGGTGAACTTCTCTCGAGTCCAGTTGATGAAGGGATCCTGTCGGGGATGGGATTGGAGGGCGACACACCTAGTCTGGAGTAGAGGAAGATTGCAGTGGCAGAGGTACGACAGCGATGCGATCCTTGGGCAAACGGAGTCCTTCCCCTAACACGAGGGCGTGCTAGATCTTCGGTGGGGGAGAATGTCACGCACCAAAGTTTAACCACCATTGTTGCGTGACGGCGCTATCAGAAGAGGGCATGCACTTAAGAAGAATCCTGCCGTTGGTAAACAAAGGGGTGGTGGCATCAGCGCTAGGTGTGTTCTGCCTGTATGTGCATATGTCTGGCCGAGTTCGGGCATGCCGACCCAATTAGGTTTGGGGAGTTTGTCGCTAGTCTTGGACTTAACTATGAAGGGGGCTTATGCTTCAATACATGGACAACTGGTTGATAGCTCTTGCCGCTATCCTGATGAGCCCTCGGCAGGGCGAAACCAGTGCATGTCTGCGAGGACCAAGGCTGGTCTCGGGGTCATGCGGGAGGACCTCGGGGCGCCGCACGGGGCATAATGCTGCGCCAGACTCTCGGCCCATGACAGATGGTATAAGGGCAGCCCTGTTGAGCTTGCTTCTGCCTGGCCGATTTTATTTTTCCGGCGAACCCTATTTTTCCGGCGACCTAATCTGCCCTTGAGTGCAGATTGTTTTCCGGCGAGTATTTTCCGTCACCGCCCATCCCAGCAGGACCACCACCCTGTTTCCGGCGACCCAACTTGTGATTCTCACGCGATACTTCTGTCTCCGGCGAGTTCACACATGCGCTGGCGCGTGTGTGAACTCGCTGACATCTCCATCCACCGCTCAAGCTCCGTTATACTCCTCAGGCATCGCCTCTTCGATTCCAGCCTTCCCATATACTCAGTTTCGGGTTTCGGGAACTTTCAAGTTTTAAGGCTTCCACTGACGAAGTCTGTCTGATTTTCTTTTCATCAAATGGCTGACCAAAAGAGTGAAATTACTAAAACGGTTGTTAGCAATATTATGACAGTATCTCCCAAAATTACTGATCATAAATTGGCTGGCACCCATTTTATTGCCTAGTCCAAAACAATTAAAATTTATCTCCGGAGCATCCGCAAAAGTCATCACTTGACTGATGAGCCGAAGAAAGATAATGAAGATTGGATGGCAGATGATGCGGCACTCTTTCTCGGTATTACAAACTCAATTGATGCATCCATAGTTTGTATGTGAGTTTGTCAAACAGTTAATGGATTACTTGCAGTATTTGTATGCTGGCAAGGGTAATGTCTCTCGCTTGTATGATACATACAAGTCGTTCTATACCACTGATTGTCAAGGTCAATCTGCTCAGGAATACTATATGCAGCTGAAAGAAATTTTTGAGCAGTTGAATGAATTGCTACCTTTGAGCATTGACATAAAGGTGTTGAAAACTCAGCGGGAGCAGATGTTGGTCATCCGGTTCTTAAGTGGCTTTGGGACAGATTTTGAAGGAGTCACCTCTCAAATTCTCTCTAGTGCAGAGATTCCCGATGCTGAAGAAGCCCTTACTCGTGTTCTACGGAGTGGTTTAGTTCTCTCGTCCACCACCGTCGCTCCTTCCGGTGCCCTCGTAAGCCAACAACCATCATCTGATCGCTCTTACCACGGTCCTCCTAAAGGAAATGGTCGTGACACCAAAGGGTCATCTGAGGGAAGGGAAGTTATATGTTACCATTGCCATCGAATTGGCCATACGAAGCGCACTTGTGCTCTCCTCAAGGGGAGAGCTAAACCGCAGAGAACTAAGACATCTGATGTTGCAGTTAGTGATGCTACATCTTCCGGCAGTACCTATACACTCACGGAAGAAGAATATGCTCAATATCAAGAAGCCTTAGCTTCGAAGCATTCATCCTCTATCACTGCCATTGTTGAGTCAGGTAATTCCAATAAGTGCCTCATTTCTTCATCCTCCAGATGATTTATTGATTCTGGTGCTACAGATCATATGACGGGTAATTCTTCCTTATTCACCTCTCAAAATAAAACTTTTCCTTCGCATGTAACTGTGGCCGATGGTTCTCTTTCCTCTGTCATTGGTTCTGGAACTATTAACCCAACCTCGTCACTTTCACTTTCCTCTGTTCTTAATGTACCTGGATTTTCTTTCAATCTTATCTCTGTGAGTAAACTTACTCGTTCGCTCAATTGCTCTATCTCATTCTTTCCCGATCACTGTGTGTTTCAGGATCTCGTGACGAAGAAGATTATTGGTAGTGGGAAAGAATGTGGCGGTCTCTACGTTTTGGATACACCTGTTAGAAGACCTGTTGCCTGCTCTAGTGTATCCACATCTTATGCTGAACATTGTCGGTTGGGACATCCTTCTTTACCTTTGTTAAAGAAATTGCGTCCTCAGTTTAAGAATTTGTCTACTTTAGATTGTGAGTCATGTCAGGTTGCTAAACACCATCGTTTGTCTTCCCTTCAACGAGTCAATAAAAGGTCAGAGTTTCCATTTGAATTAGTTCACTCTGATGTTTGGGGTCCTTGTCCGGTTGTGTCAAAATTTGGTTTTCGATATTTTGTAACATTTGTGGATGATTACTCTCGAACAACGTGGTTATATTTAATGAAAAGTCGCTCTGAATTATTTACTCATTTCACTACCTTCTGTGCTGAAATTAAAACTCAATTTAATGTCTTAATTCATACTTTACGTAGTGATAATGCAAAGGAATATTTGTCCGGACATTTTCAAACATACATGACTCAAAATGGTATTCTCCATCAAACTTCTTGCGTTGATACACCCTCTCAAAACGGTGTTGCAGAACGTAAGAATCGACACCTCTTGGAAACTGCTAGAGCTCTGAATGTTTTTTTATTAAACGTATGCCTTCCTCCGTGTTACATGGTGCGAGTCCTTGTAAAATCTTGTATCCTAACAAACCTTTATATCCTGTCTCACCCCGTATTTTTGGGAGCACTTGTTTTGTTCGTGATGTTCGTCCACATATCACTAAACTTGATCCAAAAGCACTTAAATGTGTTTTTCTCGGGTACTCACAATCCCAGAAAGGATATCGTTGTTTTTCTCCATCTCTCAATAAATATTTAGTGTCTTCTGATGTCACATTTATGGAGCACCTTCCTTTCTTTCCTGTATCTTCTGAAGTATCCAATTCCGAAATTGACGATATATTAGTATATCAGGTTGACTATGTCTCATCTCTACAGCCTTCTAGGCCCAGATTTAGACAGGTGTATACAAGACGACCACGGACCTCAGCTTCTAACCCACCGCCAATGGCTGCTTCGTCTCAAGATCTTCCCGAATCAAGTTCTGCTAGTGATACCCCTCCTATAGCTCTCCGAAAAGGTAAACGCTCTTGCACTTATCCTATTTCGGCTTTTGTTTCATATGATAAGCTATCATCTCCATCAAAATCCTTCATTGCATCTCTCAACTCTACCACTATTCCTAAATCTGTTTCAGAAGCCTTAGCGTACCCAGGTTGGCGTAATGCAATGATTAAAGAGATGAATGCTTTAGAAACTAACAGGACTTGGGATTTGGTCAATCTTCCAGCTGGTAAGAAATCTGTTGGTTGTAAATGGGTCCGTTGCTCGGTTGAAAGCTCGCCTTGTTGCTAAGGGATATGCTCAAACTTATGGGATTGATTACTCTGATACATTTTCACCAGTCGCCAAAATGACATCTATTCGTCTTTTAATATCCATTGCAGCTTGCTCTAACTGGTTATTGCATCAGTTGGACATAACAAATGCTTTCTTGCATGGTGATCTTTTTGAAGAAGTTTATATGGAGCCACCACCTGGTTTTGTGGCTCAGGGGGAGAATGGCAAAGTGTCTCGCTTACGAAAATCCTTATACGGGTTGAAACAAAGTCCTCGCACATGGTTTGGAAAGTTAAGTCAAGCCATTGAAAAGTTTGGAATGAAAAAGTGCAAGTGTGATCACTCAGTTTTTTATAAGCACTCATCTTCTGGTATCATCCTTCTTGTGGTCTATGTAGACGATATTGTTATTACAGGGAGTGACCCTTTAGGAATTTCAACCCTAAAATCATTTCTACATGGACAATTTCATACCAAGGATTTGGGTACTCTAAAATATTTCTTGGGAATTGAGGTCTTACGAAGTAGACAAGGAATCTTTTTGTCTCAAAGAAAGTATATCCTTGATCTGTTGTCGGAAACAGGAAAGTCTGGAGCGAAGCCATACAGTATGCCTATGACTCCTAATTTGCACCTAACATCAGAAGGCAAACCCTTTGAAGACCCTGGCAAATATAGGCGGTTGGTGGGAGAATTAAACTATCTCACAGTAACGAGACCTGATATTGCCTATTCAGTCAGCGTGGTTAGCCAATTTATGTCTTCTCCTACTATTGATCATTGGACTGCACTTGAGCAAATTCTATGTTACCTGAAGGGAACGGTTGGAAGAGGATTATTATACAAGAATCATGGGGGCTTCAACAACAAGCCTATCAAGATAGAATGCTTCATGGACGCAGATTGGGCAGGTTCCAAGGATGATCGTAGATCTACTACTGGCAATTGTATATTCGTCGGAGTAACTTAGTCTCTTGGAAGAGCAAGAAGCAACATGTTGTCTCTTGGTCTAGTGCTGAATCTGAATATCGGGCGATGTCATAATCAGTATGTGAGATCATATGGATTCGTCATCTCTTGACATAACTTGGATTTAAGGTCACCACTCCAGCAAAATTGTGGTGTGACAACCAAGCAGCACTTCATATCGCTTCCAATCCAGTATTTCAATAACACACAAAGCATATTGAAGTAGACTGTCATTTTGTTCGTGAAAAACTAGAAAAAAATATTATCTCCACCGCTTACGTGAACACAAATGAACAACTGGGAGACATCTTTACTAAAGCTTTAAGTGGGGTTCGGGTGAACTACATTTGTAACAAGTTGGGCATGTCAAATATCTATGCTCCAACTTGAGGGGGAGTGTTAGCTGTAATATTAAATGTTAGTTGTATGTAATGTTAGTCAGCTATTGGGTGGCTTGTTAGGTAGCTTGTTGGTGGCCTGTCTACCAACTTGTCTTTGACTCTATGTTTAATATCGATGTATATATATGTACAACTTGTAACTGATATAAGTTAAGTGAATTCATTATTCATTTCATCTGAGATTTCACTTTTCTTAATCCCTTGTATTTTATATGGACTATATTTCTTATCATGATAACCATTTGAATGGTATTTCTTGCACGGCAAATACCTCTCGGCATGCACTTAAGAAGAATTCTGCCGTTGGTAAACTGAGGGATGGTGGCATCAGCGTTAGGGGTGTTCTGCCTGTATGCGCATATGTCTGGCCGAGTTCAAAGGTTCTAAGTACCATTCAAATGGTATTGAAGGACATGTAGCCTTTAAATGGTTGTACATTATGATTGTTGGTTCACTTTAAATGAGTTGTGGTCTTTATGGACCATTTTGCTGTCACCTCCATGGTATAAACTGTGAAGTTTTGTTGTGTTGAATTGCAGCTACATGCTACTGTAATGAATGTGAGGCACAGAGAAGGGTACTGATACTCTTCTTTCGTCTTCTTTTGTTTCAATCGTTTCTAGGCCTAATACGTTGGGACCCCTGTGGTTGTCTCTAAACTCCCATTTCCTCCCGAACTTTCAAAAGTTTCACATAAACCCTGAACTTGTTTAAAGTGCACCCCGTAACCCCTGAATGCCACGTGTCAACTTCTGGTTGAGGAGAGAAAAATCAAGAAAATTAACATCTTTGAAAAGTCAAACTAACCCGAAACTGACATATGACATTCAGGGGGCAAACTGTTGCATTTTTTTTAAGTTCAAGGCGGTAACTGGAACTTAAAGTTCAGAGGTAGATGGACGTTTAGGGGTATGAGGCTTTGTTTCTATTTTCATGCACTTTCTTACCTAAACCTTCTTAGTTTGTGGTCTCAATATTTGTTTTGACTAATCATTTCAGGAAGCAAAGGAGAAACTGGACTGATTCATTTGACGCCCGAGGCATTTTCAGGCAGTTTGGATCTGAGGATTGGGGAGTTTATCTTCTACGTGAAGCTCATCTTTCGCAAAGACACGTGTTTGATGAGAATGGGTATTATCGTTGCTGTGCTTCACTACCATTCCCTGAAGAAATACAAACAGATGGGTTTACCATTTGAAATTCAGAGCAACTTTCTCGCAGCAAGGTATCAATTATATAACTTAAAATATTTTGTTGCATATGTGATTGTTATTATATATTTGTGCATATTTGAATGTCTTGCTTTCAACTCTTATTTGTTGAATGAATTTGTGTTCATAAGATTCCGTTGGTACCATCCCTTGGTCTCTACCCCAAAATTTGGAAACATTCTTTTACAAGGAATTTAATTAATTTGAAATCTTTTTACATAACATACAGAAAGTAAAATGATTTCAAATAAATTGAATTCCTTCAAAAAAAAAATATAATGTTGCCAAACACACCGTTGAAATAAGTCCGAGGTTCGGAATGTGAAATTAGTCATGAGATGCCTTTTTATTGAATTCATCCAGAAGTTGAGCATATTTTATTTTGGCCTAATGCATTAGTAGCTTTCCGAATTTAGTCTCCAAAAACTTATCGTCTCCCTGAACTAGTAAAGTGACCCCGTAGCTCTCGCAACTTTCAAAAAGTGCACTATTTTGCTCCATGAACTCCATGTGTCAGCTTTTGGTTGGTTTGATTTTTCAAAATGCATTTTTCTGATTTTCTCTCTCCAGTCAATCAGAAGTTGACACGTGGCATTCAAGGAGCAAATTGATGCACTTTTGAAAGTTGAGGGAGCTGACACGTGATAGCTTTAACCGTTGTCACGACTCTACAATATTGCAAAGATAATGCTCCTTTTCTTTTGGAACAGAGAAATCCTCCTTTCCACTTTCCCCTTTTGCCTTGTTCTTCACTTCTTTGTCTCTTATGCCCCATTTTTATGCTCAAGTGGGAAAACGCATGATTAAATTCTTCAAATTTAACCATCATAGATGAGCTAGTCATTGTACTCGTAGTTTTATTTCATTGATAGCTTCTTGAGTTTGGTATGAATTGTTGATCGAATCTTTAAAATGGCATGGTAGTAATTGCAGTGGCTGAGCCTGCTATTTTCAACTTCTGAAAGTTGCAATGAACTGAATTGAACTGAAGTGAGTCGAACTAAATTTATTTCAGCGTAAATTTATAACTACGCATAGCTGAATTGAAGTGAGCTGACCTGAACTTATTTCAGCTTAAATTTATAACTACGCATGGCTGAACTGAACAGAAATAAAGTGGTCTGAACTGAACAAAACTGAATTGAATTAAACTGTAGTCCAAGAGAACCGAGCCTTATAATCCGTGATTATTTCCAAGTCTCCCCTTGGCTAAGTATGAGTTATGGATGATAAATAAATTTGATTTTTGTACAGCACATTTCAATTTATGTTTTTGGGTATATTAGTTGTTTGGCTGTGTTGGTTGAGTAGCTTTTTGCTGTCATAGTTGAAAACTACCTTCACGTGTATGAAGGTATTTTCAATTTTACTTCATGCACGGTTAAAAAAAATAAAAAAATTCTGTTAAATGATAATTTTATGTGTTTGATTATTTTTATTAAACAATTTTATTTAGTTGTTTCGAAAATAAAAGAATGTGGTAACAACAAAAAAAACTTTAAGTAAAATTGTAAATAGTAACATTAAACTGAATGAACTCGTCTTTTTTTTTTGCCATTAATGATTTTTGTGATGGTCCCGGTTCTGAAATGTTCACATGCTCAAACTTTCATATTTGAAAAACTTTCATAAAATGGGTATAAACACCCGTAAATTCTGTACAAATTCCCATAAACGGTGCAATTTAAATTCATATTGCAAATTAGTATTTTTTGTGGATAACATATCCTTATCACCATAGTCAAATTTACATGCAAATATTCCTAAAAAATATGTTGTATTATGCGCATATGTTAGTCGTGTGAAGGTAATATTGATGTATATTTGGGATCTAAGCACAAAATATAAATAAATATACAGTTATTTGGATTACAATACCTTATGTTGTGGTACAAGCCTATTTAAGATTGTTGTTAGAGCTGACTTTTAATACAATAATTATTTTGGCATTGGATAAAAGATTTTGACTCTTAATATTATCATTTAGGAATTATGTGCTATTGATTTTTGGAATGTTTCGGGACAGCAGTCTGAAAAAATTTAAAAATAAAGCTTTTCGGAAAAGCAATTTCAAGCACGCCCTCTATTTATTCCTATATTATTCTATTTTGTATACTGTTCTATTTTGCAAACAGAACGAGTCTATTTGCGTTTAATTCCTCCATAATGCATTTTGGTGATAATGAACTGTAACAAAGCAGAACAAACAATTCAAGAACAATTATTGGTTTTGCTCTATCAAATATATCATCGTAATGAAAAGATAAAGTCATGTGTAGCGTGAATTACTGCATTAATTGTCAATTTCACAAATGGAAAAAAAATCCATATGATGTTGAAGTCCCAAATTCACTACCACAAAATCTCTGTCCGAAAGGACCACCGAATAACATTGTGGATTCCTTTATTTTCAAAGATGTGAAAAGCCGGCCAAAAAAATCTTCAACAAGAAAAAGGCGGTGGAAAATGTTACCTTCATTTAAACATTAATCATTAAGATTGGTCCAACTGATAAATGATTTGGTATCGCTTAAGTAAGGTTTTGAGTTCGAGCTCTAGTGAATATAGAATATCCTTATTGGGAGATTCACCCATCACAGTCAGGTGCGCAATCCGGATTGAATCTGGATATAGTCGGAATAAAGCCTGATGAATCAGATGGACAATAAAAAAAATTTAAACATTAATCACTTAAATGTATATCTGTTTTTTTATTATCATTTTAGTATTTGAGATATTGAAACTGGTTATAGTAGCGGAACCAAGAAAAATCTTTATAAAGTGTTTTGTTTGTTATATAGTTCAAATGGTCTTTTTAATGTTAGATATATTAAAATTGCATATTTAATCTGTTATTTATCAAACTTTTTAGATTTAATATTAAATCAAATAGAGTTGATGAATGCAATACAAATATGTCAAGTTAAATTTTTATATGTAATACTTTGATGTTGAATTGATTGATAACTCGTTGAACTTGATATAATTATATATTCATAAAATGTAGGTGGAGATGACCACCGATCAATTTCTGGATCCTACAAAATTTTCTATAAAAAATTGATTGGTAAAATAAAAAAATATTTGAGTTATAAAATAATTTATATTTATTTCTGGTTCATAAATCATTAGCTCTTTAAACTTAGTACGAAAAGTTAGATGTTGCCGTAAACTTTTAAAACTTTCGATTTGCCCCCTAAATTTGACGAAAGTGAAATTGTTTGCTCCCGAACTTAGTAAAAGTGCACTAATTTGTCCCCCTCAATGCCACGTGTTAGTTTCTAATTGATTTGACTTTTTAATGATGTCATTTCTATGATTTTTTCTTCAATTAGAAGAATTGATTCATTTTTACTAAACTTAAAAGATAAATTAAAATTTTTAAAAATTTAGTGTAACATCTATTTTTTTTTTTTGTTAAATTCGGGGAGAATGATATATTTGGGCGTTATCTTTGGACGAGATGCCATCCGATACCATCTCCTTCATTTAGTATTTAGCTTTTCTCATTACCATAAACATAATTATATTATATCAATTTATGAAAAAGAATCTCAAATGCTATTATTCTGTTTTTGAAAAAAAAACTATTATTCTGTTTTATAAAATAAAAATAATAAACCGCTAATGTAATCTCATCCACTCATTTGTTTTCAAAAGACATCTGGTCGGTGGAATTTGTGGACCCAAACTAGCCCAAAAATTTCTCTTTGTATCATGATTATATCTCCATGAAATTGGAACGCATAGAAACACGGAGGAATCATTTATATGCATCCCGACATTTCTATTAAAGTTAATTATTCACGGCTTGGATCCCAACCAATCTCCTCTCATCTTCTCACATAAAACTCCATACATTACCTTATGTGTTCTTTTTAACTATAATTTAATTAAGTTAGTTTAATTATAAATTTATATTAAAAAAATTTAATTCAGTTCATCTCACTTTATTTTAATTTAATTCATGATTAATTCAGTTTAACTTTTAAAAATTGAAAAGAACATTACCTTAATGTTTCATTACAATTTTTTTACAAATGTTCTATATTTTTTTTTAAAAATGGTTTCAAGTTTCTATTAGAAAAATAGATGGATGAAAAAGAAAAACTCCATACTTGCCCTAAATAATAACATGAGATGCAACATTTATGGGATATAAAGAGTTACAAAATGTGGTTTCTATTGGATTCACATTTTCTATAGCTGAAAATCTAATTGCAGAGTACATTTATAAGATCTAAACCATTCAATTTGAGATGGATGGCAGAATTTTTCATTTAAAATTAATTATCAGTTTTTGAAAAAAATTTGGGCCGTCCATTTTGAAATGGATGACCCAGATTATAACTTTTCTTTGCAGTAGAGAATTCCAACCGCAGAAAATCCTAATCCGTTATATTACTTCCATTTAGCATAAAGAATAATTTGGGATTTGTTTCTTTACTTTCTGTTAGCATCAAACAAATATATTATTAAATAAATATATTTTTTTTGAAAAACTATTAAATAAATATATGGTTTAAACTGTTTCATACAATAATAAACAACAATAGCAACAAACATTAGTAACTGAACCCAATGACCCTAAGATAGAACCCTTCAACAAAAATTAGATGTTGTGGGTGAACAAATAAAATTAAGTGCAAAATAATAATTACTTTATTAATCACAAAACACAAATGTAACTACAATAGAGATATAATATTTTTATTAACAATATATATTTTATAAAAACTAAAGTAACAATTTCCATCTTTTTAATTTTCAATTATTTAAAAAAGAAAAAAAATAATAATAGAAATAAACAACTCAACATGAATTAATTCAACAATAATTAACCTCGTCCTATACTAATAATTATTTTTAGGCCAAATCCATCAAAACCCTCTAAATTTAGTATGAAAAGTCATCCTGAATTTTTAAAAGTTCTAGCTAGCCCCCGAACTTAGTAAAAGTGTACCAATTTGCCCCCTCATTGTCATATGTTAGCTTTTGGTTGGTTTGACTTTTTAAAGATGTCATTTTTCTAAATTTTTTTTCTCCAATCAGAAGTTAACACGTGAAATGAGGGGGCAAACTGGTACACTCCTGCCAAATTCGAGGGTGAAAAATTTGAAAATTCAATGTGGCATCTGGTTTTTTATGCCAAATTCGATGATGTATTTTACTACTATTGAATGCATGAAACTCATTGTGTGTGTGTATATATATCATGTGGTGTGATAAACTCATAAAAGCATTTTTTTTCTGCTCTCCCTTTCTCTCCCTTTTGTATAAAACATCTCACTTCCTAATCCTCTTAAAAAAATGGCGATTGCATTTGGTAGATTCGATGATTCATTTAGCTTAGGATCATTTAAAGCCTACATTGCTGAATTCATCTCTACCCTGCTCTTTGTTTTCGCTGGTGTTGGTTCTGCAATTGCTTACAGTTAGTCTAATTTCTTTTCTTTTTCTAGCGTCTAAACTTTTCAATTCGAACGTCTTTATAAGATATTCGTGTATAGTCGGCTATAAATTAATCATGAATTATTTTAATGTGTTTTTTTTTTCAGATAAGTTGACTGCCGGGGCAGCTCTTGACCCTGCCGGTTTAGTAGCAGTGGCTATATGCCATGGTTTTGCCCTATTTGTGGCGGTATCGGTTGGAGCTAACATCTCGGGTGGCCACGTCAACCCCGCGGTTACCTTCGGATTGGCTCTTGGAGGCCAAATCACCATCCTAACTGGCATCTTTTACTGGATTGCTCAGCTTCTTGGTTCCATTGTGGCTTGCTTCCTTCTCAAAGTTGTCACCGGTGGCTTGGTAAGAATATTTTGTGGTGTACAAGGGTAAATTTGATATTTTACTTAGCTTGCTATATTTATGAATTAATCAAAACTAGTTCACTATTATTAGAGCCATCTTCCACCGTTAATATATATGTGACAACAATAATACTATAGCGTTGCTATATATATAAGCTTTTTTGTCGATGAAAATTGTTTTGTAGTAAATTTTTGTTTTTCCAGTTAGAAAATGTAGAACTGATATATTACTATTAGTAGAGTGAAACGGAACCGAATCAAAATAAATTAACTTGGTTGTATCTGTTTATGATTTTCAGACAGTCCCGATCCACAGTGTTGCATCAGGAGTTGGAGCAGTTGAAGGAGTAGTAATGGAAATAGTGATCACATTTGCATTGGTATACACCGTCTATGCAACTGCAGCTGACCCTAAGAAGGGCTCCCTAGGCACCATAGCTCCTATAGCCATCGGTTTCATTGTTGGTGCTAACATCCTTGCTGCCGGACCATTCTCGGGTGGATCCATGAACCCGGCCCGATCATTCGGACCGGCTGTAGCCAGTGGTGACTTCCATGACAACTGGATCTACTGGGTTGGACCACTTGTAGGTGGTGGTCTAGCTGGACTTATCTATGGAAACTTGTACATGTCCTCTGATCATGCTCCTTTAGCCAATGACTTCTAGTCATTTATCATCAACTGGGTAAAATATTTGTGGGGGTATTTTTGAAAAATCATTTGATGTCTTTATTTGTAATAAAAGAAAGAAAGGCATTGCATTTGTTTGCTTTTTCTTTCTTTCTTTTTCTTAGTTCTACTTTCGTTGTTTTTGTTTGTTGAAAGGTCTTTGTCTTTGATAATGTTAGTGATGTGCAGCTTTTTTATTTCCCATGATTCTCAGGCTCCCTTAAATACTTATAGATTTCTAGGTAATATAGGATTGAATTCATTTACTTGTGATAACTAAACAATATTAGTATACAAAAAAGGAGAAACAAAATGTGATCATTGTAATATTTCAGGCTTATCACTATATAACCGATCCATGTTTAAAAACTATGGTTGAGAGTACACTTCGTCGGGCGAGCCGGAATTATGCCGGGTCAGACTTTTCACTAAAATTATAAACTCAAGTCCAGTCCGGCTCTTACTTTAGAACTTTGGGTTCGAGCTGGACTTACGAGGCCATTTCAAACCAAACTAACAACCCATTATAATTTTTTCTTTTATAAATTTTGGGATAGATAAAATGCCAAATTATATACAAACATGTGTAAATCTTTCTATAATTACATATTTACATAAATTCTCTAATATATAATACCATTAATTGTAAAATCCTACGGAATATAAAAATTTAAAATAATTATTAAATTAAATATATAATTATGGATCAGAACTTCAATATTTATACAAAAATTAAATTAACTCAAACGAGCTCGGATTTAAACCAAACTTTATAAATAAATGAGTGTCTAAACTTAGCCATTGAGAGTCAATGAGTGGCCCTCGAATAAGTCTTGAGAGTGAGGTTACTTGGCTACAAGGGTGATTATAATTTCAACTAAGAAAAAATGTAAAATAATTGAAAGTATAGGGGGTCAATCATAATAACTGAAAAGATCAGGGGCGGAAGAATGTTTTGATTTTCAAAAATCTATGATAGATAAATAGAATAAAAAAATGGCAAAGAATTTCGTATTGGTACCTGCCCTGAATCTTCAACTAGCTAAAACCCTTTCAAAAATCTGTACTTTAATAGACCAAAACCCTGCAAATGCCCCAAATTTCGGGCCTGCGATTTATTTTCTCGCCGCTAAAACCCTCTTTTCGTCTCTATTTCTCTCATAAACCCAAATCCTATTCTCTCTTCACAGTTCTCTGTTCTTCTTCTTCCTCTTCAAGTCGCCCCACCAAACACTCGCTCAATTTCAGAAGTAGAGGGAAAAGTACTTTGGCTAATAAGAAGACTAGGGAAAGGGATAGAGAGGGTTTAATGGAAGACAGAGGTAATGAGGCTTTTGGGTTTAATAAACGAAGGGCTGAAGGTAAAGATGATAGCGGTAAACCCAAAAGGAATCTGCAGTTGAAAGTACGAAAGCTTAATCCTACCAATACAATCTCTTATGTTCAGGTAAAATTGTCAATTGGAAATTACTTTGTAATTGGGGAATTTTTCAATCTGCTGTTAACAAATGGAGAACGATGATTAAAATGGTTTTGAATTGGAATATTTTCTCTGTAAAAATAACTGATTCAAACATGATTAATGAAATTCTGCGTTTGTGCCCCATCCCATGGTTGTTTTACACTATTGGTTATGCTAATTGACTTGGGAGCTGAATATAATGGAATAGTTAAGGTTTTCAAGCTATTCAGGATAATTTTTCATTGGCTTCATTCATTGAACTGCTTTGAATTTTACATGAGAGACTGAAGTTGCAGCTGAAGTCTACTGCTTATTCATTTATGCATTGGTTTGTGTTTATATTGGCGATATTGACTGTTTTCCCTGTTTTTTTAGATTCTAGGGACTGGAATGGACACTCAAGATACATCGCCTTCAGTCTTACTTTTCTTTGACAAGCAAAGATTCATCTTTAATGCTGGCGAGGTAATCACAGTATTATGATTATAACGTGGTGATTCTAACATACCATTGCCCTTGTTACTTGATATTTGCATAATCCAGTCTAGCATATAACTCCTTTTAGATAGCATAAATTTGAACTGAGAGTAGCTGTCGGTTTTATGTGCTACTGCATCTATTTGCTATCAAAATCTGCTTCTATGACACAGGGATTGCAGCGGTATTGCACAGAGCATAAGATTAAACTATCTAAGGTATGGAATATCTCAAACGGGAATGACAAATATGTGCAATTTCTATATTCAATTTGTGAGCTTTATCTAATGCTGGGCGACTGGTATTTATGAATTTTTTGTCAGATAGATCACATATTTCTCTCTCGTGTGTGCTCAGAAACAGCAGGCGGAATCCCAGGTTAGTATCAGTATATACGAGTATATTTGAAATTGAATTTTCTTGTACTAAGAAAAAATTATTTTTTGGATGGTAACACAATATGAAATGCTCTTAACAGGTTTACTGTTAACTTTGGCTGCCATGGGAGATGAAGGAATGTCTGTGAGTGTCAAATTGCATATTTTTTTTACTTGTTGAACCAAACATTTATTCCCAATTTGCAAGCATGCCTTGTCCATTAAAACCGAAATTTCGGTATTGTGAAGGTCAACATCTGGGGTCCTTCCGATCTTCAATATTTGGTCAATGCAATGAAGTCTTTCATCCCTCATGCTGCCATGGTTCACACGAAGAGCTTTGGTTACGACGCTTCAGCTCAGCTCGGTGAAAATAAGTCTACTGATCCCATTGTCCTGATCAATAACGAGGTTGTCAAAATATCAGCCATCCTAGTAAGGCCAAACTGCCCTGAAGGATCTGTAGTAAAACCTGGTGATATGTCCGTGATTTATCTCTGTGAGCTCCATGATATTATGGGAAAATTTGACCCTGCAAAAGCTATAGCACTTGGTTTGAAAGCTGGGCCGAAATTCGGTGAACTTCAATCAGGGAAATCAGTAAAGTCTGATCACCAGGACATCACAGTGGGTCCCAAAGACACTGAAATACTTGTTTGTTTTAAATAAATGTTGCGGATCGTTGATTTACAATTTTTTTTATTGCAATCGTGTAGGTTCATCCCAGTGATGTAATGGGTCCTTCTATTCCAGGTCCAATTGTATTTCTTGTTGACTGCCCAACCGAATCTCACGCAAAGGAGTTACTATCTCTCCAATCACTTCATAGTTACTTTTCTGATAACTCGTTTAATCCTCAAGAGAATGCAAAAACTGTGACTTGTATAATTCATTTAAGTCCTGCCTCTGTAATAAACAGTTCATATTACCGAAATTGGATGAAGAAATTTGGTACAGCACAGCACATCATGGCTGGACATGAAATGTAGGCAATGTTTCTTGGCTGTTATTTTGGAGGGATAATTTTGTATAGGTCTTACTTGATACTTACTCTTTGGTACTTGAGCTCTCTACAGGAAGAATGTGGAAATTCCTATTCTTAAATCGAGTGCGAGAATTGCCGCAAGGCTTAATTACCTCTGTCCACAATTCTTTCCAGCCCCGGGGTTTTGGTCACTTAAGGATCTTGATATCTCAAAGGTCAATTCTACTTTGCTAGGAGAGGTTTGTTGGATTTCTGCGATTCTATAGATGTTACATTGTGATGGAAGTTGAGGGAAAATGAAGAGTTTGCTTTGTTTCTTTGTGCCAGGGCGGTGTTTCAGAGTCTCCTGCAAGCATATTGGCTGAAAATCTTCTTAAGGTATGCTTAATTCCATTTTCTATATAGAATTCAATTGCTCTTTTCATGACTTCATATTGTTTTTCTTTTCTTTGATTTGATATATTGGCTTGTTTTTTTAAGCCCCTAATTTTATGTCTGAACTTTTTGTTTTGTTTTTAGTAGATGTTCCTAGATGCAAGTTGTTTTCTAGCTGTGACTATCTTCCTTAAGTACACTTTGTTTGCATATTCTGTTTTGCGTCTTGGAGATTATACAGGCAGTCAATGATATTCTCTATTTTCCACTTGAACGAATCATGAATGTTTTTTATCCTTAACTATTGCTCCCTTTATTATATTTAACTCTGAAATGGACAGAACTGGGAAAATTATTCAGATTGTGACTGAAAAGGACAATAAGTTAATGGGAAATATTTTCCAAGTCAAAGGAAAATCTTTGAGAAATAAGGGAAACAACTTCCCGAGGAGAAAAAAAAACACATCACATAAGTTCACCTACCATAATTTTTCAACTGCCATATCCTTATTTGATAAATTTCTGTATTACATTTCAAACAATGGAGAATAATTTAATGAGGAAAATTATTTTCCACTGTGATTTGGATGCTATCATGGTGGTGTTTCATTATTGAACAAAATTAAAGTAATGAAAAAGACTCATCTTTTGCAATATATCATTGTGATTATGGGTAATGCTAAATAAATTATTTGGGGCACTTGTAAAGGTCTGTTTTGGCATTGCTATCTTTGCTTTATTTTGAGAAAAGCATCATATTGGTGATCTATAGTCTAGACTAGTAGACTAGAGACTATATTTTGGGTTAATTTGACATGTTGGAGTTGTAATACCCTTGTAAAATAACTTAACAACAGTTTTACTGTTTATTTCAGTTTCTAGCGTGTAACATAGTACTTTGTAGGAAGTGTTCCTTACCTCCAATGCCAAATGGACTGAAATCGGGATAGACTGACAATGGTTTTGAATATACGACATAATGCATCACCAACTCCCTCAACTTGTCCCATTTTGCCTATTGCCCCCTGAACTTTGTAAAGATCCCCTTAGCTCCTTAACTTTCAAAAAATGCATTAGTTTGCCCTTTGAATGCAACATGTCAGCTTTTGGTCGGTTTGACTTTAAAAAGATATCATTCTCATGATTTTTCTCTCTCTAACTAGAGCTTAACATGTGGCGATCGGAGGAAAAATTGGTGCACTTTTTGTAAGGTTAGGGGGCTATGGAGAATTTTTCAAAATTCAGGGGGAGTAGTTGGAATGAGACAAGTTGAGAGAGCCATATTTTCTTTTTCTAAATTGTGTAACATCTTGATGGTGCATCTCTTTACTTAAATTGATTATTGTTCCAATTCATAAGCCAAGACCTGACTTAAGTGACAACTTTGTTAATTTGCATGTGAACTGCCTTTACATGAGCTGGATTTTCTCTATTTGATGGTGGACAGTTCACTTTGCGTCCTCACGCTCATCTAGGACTGGACAGGTCTAATATTCCAAGTCAGATAGATCCCAAACAAGTCATTGAGGAATTACTTGAAGAGATTCCTGGAGTTGTCGAAGCTACCCAACAGGTCAGCCAGTTTTGGCATGGATCTGAAACAATCAACAGAGACATAGCTTTCGTGAACAACGATGATATGGTTGAAGAACCCTGGCTTGGAGAAAATACTCTTCCCAATTGTTTGGAAAATATAAGGCGAGATGACCTGGAGATCGTCCTTCTCGGAACTGGATCGTCCCAGCCTTCTAAATACCGAAATGTTAGTTCTATCTATGTTAATCTTTTCTCTAAAGGCGGTTTGCTTCTAGACTGTGGGGAAGGGACACTTGGACAACTGAAAAGAAGGTAACATCCCGCGAACTCATTAAATGGCTGGAAATTATACAGCGCACCCCTTTCCACTCACTGATAAAAGTCAGTGATGTGTTAAAAGGGCTAAATACTAAAATACTTGGTACTCTGTATAAAAACCCTTAAATGACAGGCATTTTATTCCTTCATAACATGTACTGGTTGGTATTCTCTGACAATAGGTATGGCGTGGAAGGTGCGGATAATGTCGTGAGAAATCTCAGGTTTATTTGGATTTCTCATATTCACGCCGATCACCATACAGGACTTGCGAGAATTCTCGCTTTGCGATGTAATTTATTGAAGGACAAAGCACACGATCCAATTATTGTTGTTGGGCCAAGACAGCTCAAGAGTTTTTTAGATGCATATCAAAGATTGGAGAACCTAGATATGCAGTTCCTTGATTGTAGGAGCACCAGTAGATCATCATGGGAAGCTTACGAGGATAGCATCGAATCAAATAATGATCGCTCAGAAACAAAAAGCGCAGACAAGCCTGCAGTTAATCTTGAATCAACTTTGTTTGCTAAAGGAAGCCCTATGCAGAGCCATTGGAAAAGACCAGGAAGTACATTTGACCATAGCACGGCTTTTCCAGCCATGAAGAGATTGGAGAAAGTTCTCGGTGAAGCGGGTTTGGGGACTTTGGTTAGTTTCCCTGTTGTGCATTGCCCTCAGGCGTTTGGTATTATGTTGAAAGCAGCTCAAAGAACGAATTCGGTTGGGAAAATCATACCTGGGTGGAAAATCGTTTATTCGGGTGACACTAGGCCATGTCCAGAATTGATAGAAGCATCTCAGGGAGCCACGATCCTTATACACGAGGCAAGTAATCAAATATTGTTCTTTACGGAATACTTTTAGTTCTCTTAACACAGTAATTTAGGCATCACTACCTTTTGGGACCTTGTGGTATAATCCATTACTCATTTGGTCCCTCTGGTACACAAGTTACCTACGTGGGCCCTTTGCTATGCAATCTGCTATCTTTTTGGTTCTTTTAGTGCATATTTTACATAGTTACTTCAATACATAATCTACAATGGAGGGCCTAGAAAGGTAATAAATTGCGTAGTATATCGACTTAATGAGTAATGATTGCATAGCACAAGAGACCAAATGAGCAACATTGATACCAAAGGGACCAAATGGGCTAATGAGTTATGCCACAACGACCAAAAAGGCCCGTTTGCCATAGATACATGAATAGAGATTCTACATTGTCGGGCCTAAAAATGTAACAAATTGCATAGTAGGTGGACTTAATGTGTAATGGTTGCATAATTTTTTAAGAAGGTAACAAATTGCATGGCACAGGACCAAATGGGAACATTGCCAGAGGACCAAATGGGCTAATGAGTTATACAGGCCAAACGGCATAATTTATCTTTACTCATTGTGCTTAGTATACTGAAAAGTTTCTATCTTTACCCGGAAGTGCGGATAAAAGTGTTGTGTTTTGGGGTATTATGTTGCAGGCAACTTTTGAGGATGACTTGGTAGAGGAAGCAGTGGCTAAAAACCACAGCACAACAAAGGAAGCCATAGAAGTGGGTGAGTCGGCCAATGTGTACCGAATCATCCTGACCCACTTCAGCCAGAGATATCCAAAGATACCGGTTTTCGATGAGGCACATATGCACAAAACCTGTATTGCATTTGACATGATGAGCGTTAACATTGCTGATTTGCCTGTGCTTCCAAAAGTACTTCCATACCTTAAATTGCTTTTCAAAAATGAGATGGTTGTTGATGAATTGGATGATGTTGTGGATGCTGTAAGTGTAGTTTCTTGATTGGAAATTTGTTTGGAGTTTTAATGATAATTTGCTGGCAATAGTAATACTGCTAGTGTAGGCTAGTATTTTTTTTTGGGTCTATTGCTATTACATGAGTGAAATTTTGTTTTGGTCCCAATGTAATTCAGATTTCTTTATGTTATCTTTATGTAAGAATAGTGAAAACATAAAATGTAAGCCAAAAACCCATATATAACATTAGAAGTTAAGAAATGAAAAAAAATGGTTGAAGCTCATATGATTTTGGCATAAATAGGATGGAACGAGTCGAACTGAGATTGAACTTACATAAGCTCGACTCGGCTTGAAAAGGAAAATGACTGACTCCGCTCGTTGCTCGTCAAACTTGAAAATTTTTAGCTCTTCTCGTGCTTTGCTTGAACTCATGAAGTAGCGAGCCTTGTATGAATTGATATCAAATTATTAGGTTAAAGTTTTTTTTTATGGTTGTGAGAGATCAATACCTTTTTATTAAAAGAGTCTTTGCGGAGTTATTTAATTAAAAATTAACTACATGAAACATAAATATTTAAATTGGATAATACACATAGTTCAATGCATATAAGAATTTTAAAAAAAATTATATGATAATTAAGAATATTATACTATCCTGCTCGTGAGCTTTTACGTCGAAGCTTAAGAAATTTAGCTTGACTCGTTTATTTTTCGAGTCAATCTCGAACTCAAGCCGAGCTCTCTCAAATCGAGCTTTGACCGAACTTTAACCGAGTCGACTCGCGAACCGCTCAATTCATTTGCAACCCTAGGCATAATATATGTTAAATTCTCTCAACTTTCGTCAAGTGCCGCCCTTAAGTCACACATATTTCTACTAATCCCCTCAACTTGGCAAAAGGGATGCCAGTTGATAGTATCGAATTGGTTTAACATGTTAAAAATGTTATTTTTCTTATTTTTCTTTCTCTAACTAGACACATGGACTTGTAAGTGCAATTTTACCTAATTGAGAATGTCAGTAAAAACGCATGTGAGTTTAAGTCTGATAAAACTTACCGGATTTGAGGGAAATAAACATGTATTTACCTTCATTTTATATAAATTTTCATGATGCCTAATATTGCTTGCAACATATGCATTTTAAACGTGTATTTACGAAGCGATAACTAATTACGGATATATTTCTACGACAACTAGTTCAATAATTTATTGCAAAAAAGAGAAAGCATTTCATAATTAACAATAACAACAATAAAAGAAAGAGAAAAGAGAAAGTAACGCCTACTATCTAACATGCGCAGGCAGCGCATAATCAATAAGACAATAACTGCCCCTCCTCGGAACCTGGCTTGCCGTTGGATTAGACTTTTAATTAAAAATATTAATTTAAGCTTATGATTTAAAATTTTTGGATTTGAATTGGATTTACTAAAAATTTTGCACCCAGATATTTTTTTCTTTTAAAATTTTATAAATTAAATTAAAAAAATCACAATTTAATTTAAATTTTTACGTTCTTTTAGTAATTTTTTTTATATAATTAAAAATTTAATAGTTTAAATATTAAAATCTATAAATACTTATTAAATATAAATAAATGTAATATTTACTCATCGAGTTAAATTTGAACTGAACTTAAATATTTATATAAAAATTAAGTTCAATCTATAAAATTTTAAATTTTTACAAGATCGGACCGTATTTTATAATAAAATGAGTGTCGAGCCCGGGATCGCCCGCGATCAGGTGTACCCGAACCATACACTGCGTCGGCTGCGAGCGTACTCGGTTGTTGACCCGTTTCTTGGCTCATACTTGTCATTCTATACCTTCAACTCTCTTGCTTCCCTTCCCTTCCCTTCCCTTCCCTGTTGTTACTGATTCCATTCTTTCTCTGTTGGAAATCCTAATTTCAATCTGAATCCCATACTTTCATTTGTTCATCCAATTCATACGGTTCGTATCCAATCTCCTTGCTCCAAATTCGATCTTCAATTTTGGGAAAATCTGTCCTCCTCAATCTCAACACACGCATCGTGTGCGACTATACTGACTTTAGTCGCGGAATTGTCGTTCTCTGGATTGAATTTGATTGCTTACGAGCTAATCTATTGATCGATTTGCCGAAATCAAGGGTTTTTTGGTTTGGCTTTAGAGATTATTTGGAGATATGGATTCCAGTAGGAGAGCTGTGGAGTCGTACTGGAGATCGAAGATGATCGATGGGGCAACATCTGATGAAGACAAGGTTACGCCTGTTTACAAATTGGAGGAGATTTGTGACCTCTTGCGCTCTTCTCATGTCAGTATTGTTAAGGAGGTTTCGGGATTCATCTTGAAGCGGCTTGAACATAAGAGCCCCATTGTTATCCAAAAGGTAATGTTAACACTTTGCTGTTCTATGGTGGATTGATCCAGTATGATGCTGTAATTGTTATGTGTATTTTGTTTAAAAGGTGTTTGAGTTGCCAAAAAATAAGTCATGTAGATGATAATTTCAATATTTCCTATGCCCACTTGTGTTGAATGGCAGAAATGGAAGATATTATCCTTCATTGTATTGTTGATTTTTTGTAAGGCAACAATAGCGGTGTGTGTTCAAGAATCATTGTAGATATTTTGATTTACTCCTTGGGCTTCTGGGATTTGTTAGGAATATGGGCACTAGTTATCGTATTCTGGGACTGGTCTAATGAGATTCATCAAAGGTTTTGTTGTTCCTTCTAATGCAATTCAGTGTGTAATGAATTGTAAATAGGGGTTGTAATGCTTGCTCAAAATTCCTAGAGTTAACTCTTTCACATCAAAATGTATTTTTGGCTAGTGATAAACGATGCTACAATTTCTGGAATAAATTGTTAATTCCTGTTAATGAAGGTTGATTAACTCGTCATGGTATTGTTCTATTGTCATCTTAAACATTAAATGATTTAGAATTTGTGATCCTGTGGTGTTTGAATCTTTGCAGGCTTTGAGGTTGATAAAATATGCAGTGGGTAAGTCTGGTGCGGAATTCAGGAGGGAAATGCAAAGGCATTCAGCTTCTGTTCGCCAGTTATTTCATTACAGGGGCCAACCAGATCCTTTAAAGGGAGACGCCCTTAATAAGGCTGTGAGGGACACCGCTCATGAGGCTATTTCTGCTATTTTTTCAGAGGATAATAAGCCTCCAACAACAACTACAGAAGATCTTAACAAACGGATACAAGGGTTCGGGAGTACAAATTACGAAATGCCATCAGAAGATAAGAAATCATTTCTCAGCGAGGTTGTTGGTATTGGGAGTGCGTCTATTAAGCAGGGACTAAATAGCTTTACCCAAGGCAATTCAATAAGGAAGAATGATAATGGGAGCTATAAAAGTCCGAATCTGCGGAGGTCATTGACCAATGAACATGATCAATCTGATAGATATGAACCTGTGCAGTTACGCAATGAAACTCAGGATAGCCGTGGTGTTTCAAATAGTGCAGCAAGTGGGCCCTGGGGCCAGAACAACATGGTGCCAAATTCAGAAACTAAAAATGGGCATGTCAGTGGAAGTTACGGAGGGAGTAAGACTCGGGAGGAGAGGCTGTTAGAGACGATTGTTACATCTGGTGGTGTACGCCTGCAGCCAACCCGTGATGCCATCCAAGTTTTTCTTGTGGAGGCGGCAAAGTTGGATTCATTGGCTCTTAGCCATGCCCTTGAGTCTAAACTCCAATCTCCTGTGTGGCAGGTATGGTCTTTGCTGTTTCTTAGTTTTCTATATTAATGATAAACTGATAATTTGGTATCAATTCCCCTTTCTTGAGCTTCAGGCAGACTTATTTACTTTGCATTGATCATGCTAGGTAGGGATCTTATCAATTTCTTGTTTAATTGTTGCGTAATAGGTAGTATAGTCATATTCTCCCTTCGTACAGAAAAAAAATTGATGGCCAGTTGCATTTGAATTTCTTATATTTCCAATGTCATTTATTAAAATTTCTATGGTGATGTTTTTTCTGTCAGGTTCGAATGAAAGCTGTGTGTGTACTTGAGTCCATTTTAAGGAGAAAGGATGATGAGTATTTTGCAATTGTAGCATCATATTTCATTGAAAATAAAGATGTTGTAGTGAGATGTTCAGAGTCTCCCCAGTCTTCCCTCAGGGAAAAATCTGTGAAGGTAATTTTTCTTTGTGATACTGTTTTGATTCCCCCAATTTTCCACCTTTTCTTTGCCACTGGGCAAAACTGAGTTTTGCAAATATGTGATATTTTATGAATACATTACATTCTTTTCTTGATGCCAGCTTTATTTATGAACATTTTTTTCAAGTATTTCATTGTTCATGAAAGAAAAATTCCTAATGATGAATAAGCCTGGTGTGTGTGTGTGTATTCATTAATGTATATTGTGTCTGGCATTTGTGCCATGAAACTTCTGTCTTTCAACTTCTTTATTCAGTATCCGGCTCACAGTTATGCTTCTTACTTTGAATAATCAGTAGAGTTGACTGCTAATTGAGAACTGAATTTTAACAGGTATTAAGTCTTTTGGGTGGGCAACAGACAAGTGGTGTCCTGGGCAACTCAGAAAAATCGGTGAAGGCTGAGACCGTTTCTGTTCAAATGCCCGACTTAATAGATACTGGAGATTCCAATGATTTATTTGAAACAGATAATACAAAGAACCCAAGTGGTCAAAATCCAGAGGATTTGACAGCACCAATGACAAGTCCTTTGATAGATGATCTATTTGGAGATGGTTATAGCTCAGGTTTGAATTCCAAAGAACAAAAAACTGACCATGATCCTTTTGCAGATGTTTCATTTCACACTAGCGAAAGCAAAGAACATGCAGATGATCTCTTTTCTGGGATGACACTGGATAGTAAACCAGTTACTAACGAGAATCAAATGCCGAGAAGTAAAAGCGGGATGGAGTCTTTTGATATATTTGGGTCTGGTTCTGAACTTGTGCAGGAACAAAATCATAAATCAGATGTCGATGACTTAATGGCCGGCATGTCCATAAATGATAGTTCCTCAAAGGTGAAGCAAGCAGTATCCTCTCCTGTAATGCTTCCTGATATTATCTTTTCTGATTCTAGTAATTTATCTGGAAATCCGCACTCAAATGATGCTTTACCTAGTGTACTTGGTCCCCAAGTTGCTGGGATGAATGCAAATCCTGTGTTTCCTTCTGGCACTTTGCCATTCAGTGTACCTCATGGCTTCATGTTAAATCCAGCTTATCAAATGCAACCAATGAATTTTGCTGCTACGGGAGGTTACCTGAATCATCAACAATATTTGGCAACAATGGCCAACTTCCAACATTTAAGTAACCTGAGCACACAAAATCCTGGATTTAATCAATCTATTGGAACTACTGGAGATGGAAATGCACTTCCGGACATTTTTCAATCAAATTATCCAAATCAAGCTCCTACTTCAACAATGAATAGCGCAAAGAAAGAAGATACCCGAGCTTTTGATTTTATCTCTGTAAGTTTAGTTTCAAACCTGATATTTGGCAGCTGTGTGATGTTTGTTTATTCTATTTTGTATTCATATGTTGTTATGGATTTCCATGAAGTTGCTATTATGAGTGTCATTTCCATTATTGCATAGTTCAATTTTTGAATAGCTTAATTATGGGTTAGCTCTGACTGATTGCTTTATAAGCTGAGAGATCAGCAGTGATCCTGCAGAGGAAAACTGTTACAGTTGCTTCTATGTATCTACCTTCTTAAACATCCTTTTCTCCTGAACAGCTGAACTGCATGGTTTGGCTAGATCAGTCACATTATGAATCAATAAAACACATCTGAAACCAATCTACCTGTTAATTTGTGCTGGGGATTAGTTTTTGAATACTGTGCACTATAGTAAGGCGAGGATTTGCTATGTTATGAAAGAGTTATCAATTTTGACTATCAGTGAGGTTTCATGATCAGAACATTGTTTTTTGCCTATATGTAAGGAGGATGCCCAAGTACTGAGGTCAAAATTTATGCTACCTAAATAATAGTTGCAGTTGTTAACGAACTTCTTGCTTTTTCTTGATGCAGAAATTAGGCCTCAGTCTCTACTGTTATAAGTACATTTGTATTAATACATTATGTCATGCTCCTGAAAAGGCCATGATCTTCTATACAGACTGATTTTGTTATTTAATTGTTACAGTGAAGAATATTTATTGTCGATATATGTTAGGCTGTTTCGGGTCATTTTTTAAATTGATGGCCGAATCAGTGCATGGTACTTAATGCATCTTTTCTCCCTTGTAGGACCACCTTGCAGCTGCTCGTGATCCCAAAAGAGTGACCTGAACCTTCATCTTATATATTGGACCTTCATGTGCCGCCTCAGCTTGTTCAGTTATTTATTCGAGACATATATTGAACCAGATACAATTTCAACCGACGATATGGGGAGATCCCGGAAGTAGATTTTCTGTTTGGAGATTAGGAAGTGAGATTGTGGTTTTTGTTGTTTTTCTGTCAATTGTATTTTCCCTCCTATATGGACTTGTAAATCTTTTTTGCCCTTACGAGCTTGTGTTTGAATTTCCCCATACACTCACGAGAGTACTTCAGGTACATGTATTTGATCATTGTGAATAAAAAAGACCATGTCTCTTTTTTCATGGCATCAGTTCTCTTTACATCAATAACATTGCTAGAGCTCTTGGGGTGCTTTTGGAAACCCCAAATTTGAAGGAATTCAAATGAATCATTTCCTTTTGTATTGAAAAGTTGAAACTTCTGTATGTAAAATGAATTGAAATGAATTGAATTTCTTTTAGATTTTGAGTTTCCAAAGAACCGTTGCTTTTAGGTGTCCATAGATGGTTGGACTCTAATAAGCGTGCCAGTGGCACAATCTTCAGTCGTTCATCAACTCCATCTATGCAAGAACGTGAACTTAGTAAATAGCTAAATCGGTAAATCCTATGCATTAATTGTAAAACTATACTTGTTCAAGCATATTTGTTTCAGAATCTCCATTTCATCTCATAAGAGAACACTGCAGAAAATCTGTTACTACTTTGGTATCTTGTTAAGTGGGTTCTGTTAGAAATGTGTAGGACAGAATAGTAATATGAATAAGATGTCTTCAGGTCTGAGTTGGCTATACATAACGGCAGAGGGTAACATTTGAATATCATGTTTTGGGGGTCTCAACACTAGTTTGAGAAGGGGCATAGCCCGGAGGCGGGGGAGCCAAGTTAGCTCTGGGTTTGTTCAACTTGTGTTGGGTTCTTGTTTTAGCCTTGTACCTTTATCTTTGTATTTAGGTTGGAATGCTTTCATAAAAATAAGCAGCTTTGAAAGGAACATAGTCATCATTTTTAGCTTCCAATTTACAATATACCGTATTTCAAAATATGTATATACAGATTACAAGTTTTCGTAGTATCATCGACAAATTACAGTTTCGTAGTTCCAATCTAAAGAAAAGTTTCAAGTTCATGTTGTATAGATATATTTACAAGTTTGGAAATCAATTTACCTTTTGATTACAGTGAGCACCTATTGCAGATACTTTTACTGCACAACAGGATTAGCTGATTGATCATTGAAGTCGATTCTAGAAGACGAATCTTGAAGGTTGCTCGATTGGTCACTGAAGTTTATTCTAGAAGACGGATCTTGAAGGTTACTCCACGATCGAATTTCCATCTTTTTAGTTCTATCAAGTTGCTTCGCAACAGCAAGCCGCTCAGAGGAGTAAGGAGAAGGTATCTAATCACAGTGAATAAAACTAGGATTAAATTAATTAATACAGAGCTAAAAAAGAGCCGAATGGGAATAATACAATTTACAAGGGCTTACCAGTTGCGGCATGTATCTCTTGATGGCTGCTAACATAGCTGCATGGCCTACAGCAGAGACCTGAAAGATGAGAAAGAATTAGTTCTTTTTAGGTTTCAACAATGTTTTAAAAAGCGTTGGGCGATAGGCGGACGACCAGAGCTTCCAGCGCCTAGGGAGCGGCATTGGTGGGGCCTAGGTGGATTTGTAATTTTTTATTTTTTAATATTTATAAATAGATAAAAGTATATGTTCAACTAAAAAATAAATTATAATATAATATGTAACACAAACATAGTTTAGTATATGAAAACATAAGTCTTAATCAATTCTTACCTTAAAAAAAACACATCAAAATTAAAATCAATTCCTTAAAAAACACATCCTCACAATTTTTATGTGGTGTATAACTAGTTCTCAGTTTATTATTCAAAATGAGAATTATATGGTGCGAATATTTTGATGTACATTAGTTTTGCCAACCGAACTACCTTTTTTGGATTGAAAAAATTGAACTATTATGATTATAGTATCGGTCTCTTAATAATTAGGAAAATATCGGACTAAGGGGTGCTTGGAGGAAAAAATTCAGACTAGGCTAGTCGGCAAAAAATCGGCCAAGGGTCCGGTAGCGCCCGAGGAACGTACGAAAAGTAGGGTGACCACTAGCCTAGGTGGGACTGAGGCCTAGTAGGGACTAGGCGGGGATTTTTAAAATAGTGGGTTTCAAATACAGAAAGATTGGAATTTGAAAAGAGAGCAAAGTGTATTAGGGGCTTACAGGAACTAGCATTAGAATTGTAATTGGAATAAGTGAGGCAAGATCATTCATTGTTCTCTTTAGCTTCTTTTTTTCCCTTCTTGAAACTTTATGACCCTTCATTTGCTTTAAGACTAATTCCAAAGCTTTGATTATGTCTTCAAATAGCAACCGAGTTCCCATCCATAGATCCTTCAAAATAAGTCAGTTAGCGATAAATGATTTTATTTCAGATCAGTTCATTTACACAGAAAACAGCGTTATTGTACTTACGGAACTTGTCGATGCTAATTTGAATCTATATCTCCTTATTAAATTTGTATGCATAGGACTTGATTTGGTAGAGATGCTAGTTGCCTCCACAAAGGTTATTGCATTTGCCATCTTAGAGCTTTTATTCGGAGGTAACACTTTTTCTAGCTTAAATTTTTTATCTTCGACCTTTGCCTTTTGTTGTACTCCAGCAATCTTGTGTGATTCACTGGAATATAAACAGCAAAAATCCAGTAATTGCAAATATTTGTCTCATAGTTAATGGTACAGCATTCAAAAGCAACAGTATTACCTAGATCTAGCATAAACCGCCTGGTAATCTTCAAGACACACAGTCAATAGACACTGGCTGAAAATAAATGAGTGCAGAATTTTATCAATAGTTCGGCATTGCCGCAAAGTAAAACGACAAAAGGTAAAAGATAAGACGAGATTCACAACCTTCGGAGCAAAAATTCTAGTGATTCGGCTTTTAAGGGCTGTTGAGCTGATCGAATGAAGTGAGCAAAGCCGGAAAAAGTGTCATAGCAAACGGTAAATACTGTGGATAATATAATATCTTTCTCTGCTTGAATTGGATACTGCTTTGACCTTTTCCTTTCTTGTTTGCACAGAGGAAAATAAGCACCATAGAAATCAAGCCATCCAATTTCATCCGTTACTATCTACAAGAATGCATTCTGCTTTAGGATCAGGACACATCACACAATTCATTTCCAACAAAATCATGATAGAACTGCTTACCTCCATGAAACATTCATATGCTGATACAGAACCAAGTTCAGGGTAAGTAAAGAGGATTCCACACTCCAAATAACTGACACACAAATCATTCACACATTATGAGGAGGCCAAATGCATCGAAACCCCCACCCGGAACTTGGCAACTTTCGCCTGATCTCACCCTCAACTTTCATTTGCTCCATTTACCTCCTTAACTTGGCAAAACTGCACCAGTTGGCCCCCTTAACGCCACGTGTGCTTTTGGTTGGTGATAGAAAAATGACATCTTTGAAAAGTCAAACCAACCAGAAGCTGACATGTGGCCTATAGGGGCAAACTGGTGCATTTTTTCCAAGTTCAAGGGGTTGATTGGAACTTTTGAAAGTACAGGGTGGCATCCGGCGAAGGTTACGAAGTTCAGGGGGTCTAGATGTATTTGGCCTTGTGAGGATTTCATACTGAAAAATATATCGATCAAACACATCTGAAAGGGAAGTTACTTGAGAAAGTCTGTGACCAGCTCATCAAGATCTCTGACACCCATCCTTGACAAGAACAATCTGGTCTTTCTTCCTAAATAAGCAAACAGTCCAAGAGTTGCCAAACTATCCGCCTGAAACTGTTAAAAATTTGTAGTCCTGGCTTTAATGATAAAATGACAATGGTCTACTTTATGCTAGAAATGCAAACTGCCAAATGGTTTCTAACATTAGAAACCTATTGAGAAATTTATAAATGTCTACTATTCGGAGTTAGCAAGAATTTTTTTATCTTAAAAATTAAAAACTGGTTTTTTTGAAATGAGCTATCAGTTCTCTAAATAATCCCATGTTTCCAAAAGTTCAAGTAACTTTTAAGAACCAGAGATGTGACCTTGTGAAGACTATTTTCCGTTCTGACAGTCATGCTTTCATTGAAGAACGCTGCTGATAGCTTTTGCAGAGCCAGGCCAATCCAGAATTCGAGCTCTTCAATTTCATTGCAAGGCAAAACCTTTCCTCCAAAATGAGATAGGAAGTCATGTTCAAATCCTGCCTCAGTTGCTAACTGGTGTAGTTTATTTACTTGAACAAGACTATGTGAAAGATCCATCAGCTCTACTAGTACATCCTCAATCGATAATGTGCACATAGGACAGGAAATTCTTCCAGAACCCAGCTTTCCCACAGCAGAACAGCAGCTTATTGCAACAATAACTCCTGCTACACCACTGGAGATATGAATTTAGGTGCTAAATTCACAACTCAATAATAATATATGAACTGCTTCAAGCTAAAAGACAGTCTTTGAACAAACCTTCCAGCATATTCTATGGACCACTTCTTCAGTAAGGGAATAAAAAAGCCACATATGCGAGGGAATTCAACCTCTCTAAACCACTGTACTAATTCCACATGCTTCAGATTCAATTCGCTTTCGATGTACTCTCCCAGCATGTTTATTTTTGGGGTCAAGCTGAAGTAATGAGCAGACAAAAACATTACTACATTGTTATCTAGGATAACAGTGGTTAAATTAAATGAAGACAAGTCCAAATGATGCTTATTCAAATAGAAAAACAATGTTATGTTAAAGCTTAGCAATCTAAACTCTACTTCTACCTTCAGTATGAAATTGATCTTTCAACGTTATGGAAACGGTAAAAGAAGATATTTGCGAAAGAATAAATAAGGTGATACACTTATCCATTAGATGAAGATATGGAATATAAGGAAAGTAAATCACTCACATGTCTTTAACTGGGGATGTATTGTTGTGACGGTCAAGAGAAAGCAAAATCTCTACTTCAATTGCCATTTTTAACAAAGAATACACAGCAACCTGTACATTCATACAATAATAGTCAATGATTCTTGTTCCAATTGTTTATGTCTTCTAATGATTCATAAAGATCATTCTACCTCTACTCAATTAAATTACCTTGTGATTGTTGTTAAAGGCAAAACATATATAAGAGTAGAAACATGTGAATGAATGAACATTATACATATCAGTCTGTAAGAAAATGAAGAGAAATAAATATTGCAGGACAACTCTTAAGACATATACCTGGTAAGCGATATTTCTGTGCCATTCATTGACATCCTTCCCATTCCAAGCCAT
This sequence comes from Euphorbia pulcherrima, assembly GCA_947683365.1. Taxonomy (NCBI): domain Eukaryota; kingdom Viridiplantae; phylum Streptophyta; class Magnoliopsida; order Malpighiales; family Euphorbiaceae; genus Euphorbia; species Euphorbia pulcherrima. Next base: position 17,693,394 of record CANTUS010000016.1, read on the forward strand.
TGCAAGTTCTGCATTACTTCCTGCCAGTTGGAGTGACTGAACAGATTGGGAGAAACTTGCAGCAGATTCATGCAACACCCACACAAGACAATTAACTCGATTGAACTCAATTTCATCATTCTCAGCTATAGCCGCCGTAGGAATACCCCCATTATTAAATTCTTCTTCTGCAGATGATATTGCTCTCAAAGAAACACAGTGTGAAGAATTGTAATTTGTAAACAAACGTTGAAGTGAAGCACTGTTCTTAGAGTGGAGAAAATCTCCAAGTTCCTTCTTGTCTAACTTTAACAACTTAGGTGGATCACCTTTGGTCCTTCTGATTTTCGATCCAAAAGACTTTCTGTAACATCAGAAGAATAACAATGGAAACTTTGGTGATTACTAGAAAATTTGGGATCTTAGTAGCATAAGCATGCGGTTCTTACATTTCTTATTATGTTAAATTAAAAAGTAAGAGCAAAAAAATGGAACTATCTATGATGCAATCTGCCAGTTTAACAGATTCTAGTATCTTCAAGCAACAAAAAGTAGTTTTAGTTAGAGTGTTATACACACAGTCTACACTCTTCAGTTTTCAGATTTCAATCATTTAATTGCTACTTCAACATAATACAGTATTTAAATTCTAATTAAAAAATAGGCTTAATGCACCTCCGGCTACTGACTTGTCCCAAAAAACCTACTGCCCCCGAACTTTCAAAGTGACCCCGTAGGTCCCGCAACTTTCAAAAAATGCATCATTTTGCTCTTGAACCTCACGTGTTAGCTTCTGATTGGACCTTGAAAATCAGAAAAGTTACGTCTTTGAAAAGTCAAAGCAACCAGAAGCTGACCCGTGGAGCTCCGGAGCAAAAGTGGTGCACTTTTTTAAAGTTGAGGGAGCTACGAGGTCACTTAACAAAAGTTTAGGGGCAGTAGGTTTTTCGGAAGAAGTTCAGGTACCTAATGAAGCATTAGGACTAAAAAATACAATCATCCCAAAAGCATAAACTCAAATCATGGTTTTAGACCTGAAAAGAAACATAACGTTTCCCAATCCCTAATTGCAATAAACAATCGCATTATTCAAAATTCCAAGGATAGCATATAAGTTGCAATCAAATCAGTTACCAAATGAAATAAAATCTAAGCTCAAACAAAAGGTCTCAGCCGACAGAATTTGAATACAAGAGCCTGTGACGAAGCGTAATTGGAGTAAATGAAAAGAGCGCAGAAAGAGGTGGAAAGTAAACTTACAGGAAGGAAAAATGATAGAGAGAGCAGTGGGAAGCCATGGAAGAAGGAAGGGGAAAGAGAGGATAATGGTGAACATTGCAGGTTTTCTAAAAAGGGCGAGCGTAGGAATCGAGGAAATGTTTGGATTTTCTGAGTAAATTATTGAAAAAACAAACACCCATTAGGCAAGCATAGGGTTTATCTCCCGCCACCCCCTCTTCATTTTTGAAGTTCTTTGGAGTTTTTATTTAGGCTTATTCCGCATAGTTATTAAAAAAAAATATTCCCCATATATTTGAATTTGTCTTATACAAACTTTTATTTTCTAAATTTTTGAAACTAGCTTCTAGCTCTCTTAACTTTTAAGGAATGTACTATTTTATTTTTAAATTGGTATGTGTCAGTTTTTTTATTTGAGAGGAAAAATCTTAAAAAATGTTATCTTTAAAAAACCAAACCAACCAGACGTTGACACGTGGTATTTATAGAGTAAAATGGTGCACTTTTTATAGTTAAGGGAGCTATAAAATCACTTTAAAATTTTAGAGAGACAAAAAATTTTTTAGAACAAGTCCGGATAATTAATGTTGGATTTGCCCTTTTCTTTTGGGAATTTGTCAAGATAATTCAATAATTCTAAAATATTTACAATTTTATCATCTCAATTAAATATTCCCCAGTTAACATTTATTTACCTAATTATCTACAATAATACGTTCTATATAACTCCTTCCTTAGGCTGCAACTAATCGTTTAGTTCCTTCATTGGCAATAGAGCTTCGGTTTCTCTCTGATCTTCGTTTCTTTTTTTTTCACGATCGAGCTTCTGTTTCTTACTTGCTTTTTCAATGCCAAGCATACATAGCCTTCAAGAAGCCACGTTTCTGAGGTACTATCTATTGTTTTTTCTGATTTCTATAAACCGCACCTGAATCTGAGCCAAGCCTCCTTTGTTTTTTTGTGACTATTATTTTTGTTCTTCGAATCATAAATTCAAGCTGTTTTGTGATATTATATTTTCCTTTTAGCTGATTTATTTGATTTCGAGATTTGTAGTTCATTCTGTTGTCTCTAATGGAGGATTTAGAGTTCATTCCGTATTTTCTTAACATTCTATTTGTTGAAATTGAAGTGCACACCATGTGTTTGATAAAATGCTAAGCTGGTTGTTTTGTTATTGGACATCTATTGGATATTATTGAACTTTAGAATCCTTTAATTAATGCTTGTTAATGGAAGAATGCTACAATCAAATGGACTGGACTTCAAACGTCAGGTACTCAAATTAACGTATTTTTATGCATTATGAGTCTGAATTGTAACAGGTAATTACTCTAATTGTTTCTAATATGAGAAAAAAATTTAAGCTTGTGTTTATGTATGACAGAGAAATGAAACCATCAATTGACACTCTTTACAAATTGTAAATTGACGCTTTAGTTCATATTTTTAGGAAATCTGCTTGTTTGTGTTATTGGATAAAATGCTAAGTTGGTTGTTTTGTTATTGGACATCTATTGAATATCTATTAGACAGATATTGGACATCATTGGATATTATTGGACTTTAGTCTAATTCTGGTTTTAAGTGAAGAATCCCTTAATCAGTGCTTGTTAATGATATGCTTCTAACTTAAATGGAAGAATGCTGTAATTCTACTTGAGTCTCAACAGGATATGGCATTCAATTAGATCACAAATAGTTTTGGTGATTGATTGCAAAGATTGGTTATCTATTTTAATGTTTATTCCCTTAGTGAATAAGGTGCTACTTTTTCAATTAATCTTGAACCTTAGAAACCAAAAACGTGATCTATAATTCATTTAGTGTTGCTGATATAGGGTTTGGTTCAATTTTGTTTGCAGCAATATTTGTGTCACTAGCAACAGCATCGGTTGATGGTGTTCTAAGATGAGCTTTTCAGGCAGTGGTTAACAACATCAGTTTAGCTCAAAAGAAATTTTCGGAGTGTCTGTTGGACATCTATTGAACATCTATTGGACATCTATCAGACATCTACAAGATTTCTTTTAGAAAGTCTATTTTGAAATTGATAATAGACATATGTAAAAATGTATTTTAATTTTCAGTTATCACTTGTTTTGAAGTTGATATTAGACATTTGTACAAGTATGTGTAATTGACTTGTGTGTTTTCAATTGACGTTTCAATAGATTTCTAATAGATTGTTATATGATATTTTGTATATTGAATATTGATCCTTTTTAGTTACTATTTCTTTTTTTTGTTGGAATAAGTGATATGCATTGGTTGTCTATTGGATATCTATTGGCAAACTCAATATTATAACTATTAAAATTCAATTATATTCAAACAGAAATCAGTTCCAACAACTTAGATCCCTAATTACACAAGATTTCAGAATTTAAACATAATTGATCATCAAATCTAGCTCTATTGGCTGTCTATTGTGTCGATGTATTGCTTGTGGCTCTCAAGTTTATTTTTTAGATATTCCCTTCCATGCCTGTATAAGCTCAAAGATAGTCAACCATATTCTGTGGATTTGGCCATCAAATTGATTAAGGATTGGTTTTAGCTCAATCATGTACTCTAAAAAGCTCAGCATAAAGATACGGAATCGCTGCAATTCATTTTGAAACATAATATCAGTACTATAATAAGATATTTTTGATGAAGAAGATGTAATAAATTGATCCAAATACCGCTTTAATTATTTGTGTAAAAGACTTAAGAAGAAGTTACTCCGTACTTCCAAACAATTACTCATTAATCAAATAAATCGAATAAATTGTGTCCCTAACAATACAATTTATATGTTCTCACATCCCTATTCAATAAAAAGAACAATACAATTGGCACTTCCCTCAACAACAGAACCTGACAAGGAATTAATAATATGTAAGAACCAATAGAAATCCAACAGACATCCATTATAAATTCTATAGACATCCGATATAAATCAAATACTCATTAATCAAACTTCAGTTTTACATAAAGGAGCTTAATAATCAGTGTCATTTATGATTGAACAGATGCAATATTGACCCTTGATGGTAGGTATAACATAGTTGTCAAGGGCGCACGTGCCTCGGGCGCAAGGCGCTCAAGGCTCAAGGGTCAGCGCCTCGTGGAGGGTCAGGCGTGCGCCTCAGGCGCGCCTTTGTGCGCCTTTTGCACCTCAATGCAAAAATGAAGGTTTCTTTGTGGGAGCAACTAATATTTATTGCACTTTTTTCTATATGCACCTCAAGTCCCTCGGGCGTGCGCCTCGCCCTTTGCCTCTCGCCTAGGTGCTCCTGAGTCTTTGGTGCCTCAGTGCGCCTTGCACTAATTAAAACTATAAGGTATAATGATGAATTGAACAAATATAAGCTTCAAGATACTAAGATAGTGGCTTGTAGTGTCATGCTACTATATAATCTTATTATGATTTATTGTAGTCTATTTTTTCCTGCACTAAAATTCCTCCAATTACTAATTGTATCAACCCCAAACACTAGACTAAAAGTGTGTATGCATGAGATAGAAAAGATACCAGCTCATTTTGATTTTTTGAGTGGACTTCTAGGTCTCCATTTCATGCTAGGGACCAAAGAAGGAGAAAAGAATCTTTCACATATTCAACAAAAAGAACAATACAATTTACACTTCCCTTAACTATAGAACCTGATAAGGAATTAATAATATGTAGAACCTATAGAAATCCAACAGACATCTAATATAAATCCTATTGACATCCAATATAAATCAAATACTCACTAATCAAACTTCATTCAGGAATTTCTACAAACACTTCATCTGCACAATTGCAAGATACAATTCAGAACAGAATTGGGGGGAATCAATTACTCCTCTCAACAACAGCTCTATGGTTTTTTGAAAAGAAAATAAAATCACAATTTAACAACAGTAAAGATTTATCAGAAATTCAAGACATTGTAAATTGTAAGGAACAGAAAAATCGTAAGAACAAAGTTAGGTTTTTAGTTTTTCATAAATGTTCTTCTTTTTTGGTTCTGAACGGAAAAATCGAGCAAGTAAATTGAGCAAGGAAGAGTTTCTCTTCTATTTGAAGTTGATCCAACTGGCGTTGTAGATGATTCGATCGGTTTTTGAAGACTTGTTCAATGGGAAGTGGATTTTCGTTTCATAACACGCGAGAGGAAGAGGAAAGAGCTGGTTGGGATTTCTTTTCCGCTGTAACGTAAATTTGAGAATATTTTCCCCTATTTTTTTTTATTTTTTGTTAATTATTTTTTTGACCAAATATTTTTGGGTTTTCAGCCCAATTGTGTAAAAGCCCATTTTCTTTTTACATTACTACATATATTAAAGGGTAAATTTAAAAAACATACGACTACTTTTAAAGAGAGGATTATAAAATTTTTATTTTTGAAATGAGGACTGAAGTTTAAAGTGTTATCAAACAAAGGAAAAAATTTACAAAATGCCTCTTATCTAATATTATAAATGGTATTTTAACCAATTCAACATTCATATATTAACCATGTTATTTATGAATTATATATCCATATTAGATGTTAAATGCCACCCGCTTTTAATTAAAAATGCCCATACTATTATAAGTAATATAGTTAATGAAAATCTTTATTTACTTTTTAATCAATCGTTTACCTCACCTTTACTAAACTAAAATAAATAAAATAAAATCTGAAATAAAAAAAGATAAACCCAAACCTAATATAATTATACGATTTATATCATTTATTTTTTACATTATCCTCTATTCTATTCTATTTAATCCTCACACAGGAAAAATCTTTTGCTACGTCTATGGATCAACAACTAAATTTTAAGAATTACATTCCATTACCATATTTTTTTTGTTTATTGTAATTATTTTTCAATGGATATTAAAGTTGGAAAAATTAAAGTTTGCATGAAATTATGTCATAAAAACTTGATTATCCCCATTACAATACTATATAAAGGCCTCATGTGCAGTCAAAATTTACATTATTGGAATATTTTAGCGAACATATAAAATCTTTTATAGCCGATTTAGTATAATAAATTTCTTTGCTTTATATTCTGATTATTTTTATCTTATTTATATAATAGATGCTGCTGATGGTCTCTATATTTTCGACTTTAGACTGAATAGCTAAATGTTTTACACTTCTTTTTATCATATCTTAATTTAATGCAATTTGAGAAGCTTCGACTAGTACACTTCTAAAACTGGATATTGTCATATTGTGACAATTTTTTGGGTAGGGCCAAAAAAATGCAATAACGTACTTTCATATATATATATATATATATATATATATATATATATATATATATATATATATATATATATATATATATATATATATATATATATATATATATATTAAATGTATTAATTTTAAGAGTGAATCAATTGAATTCCACTAACGATTAGGATTTGTAATAATTATTTAAAGTGTTCGTGTATTCAAGAAATTAAATTTGTTAATTTCTACTAATTGGAGTAAACAAAATGCTAAATAAATTGGAGTAGAAAACTGAGAAAAGTAAAGAACTGGGACGTTGGGAAAAGAAAGAAATTGGAAGAAGTTGGACAATCTCTAATTATCCGAAATTAAACAAAATAAAAACTCAAATAAAAAAGTTCAATTTTGGATAATTCTATTTCAAATTAATAGAATTATATAAAAATATTAAAAAATAGAAACTCATGCTAGTCGAAAACCCACATTTCTCCTCAAGTTAGATTTTTACAAAACCTTTGATAGCATCTCCTGGAATTTCCTTGATAATATCATGAGGAGTATAGGGTTCTGTGACACTTGGATTAATTGTAGAAGTCAATCTTCTACCTCAATTGTCATTAGTGGCTCGCCAACGAAGAGTATTCATTTGCAGAAAGGGGTTAAGCAGGGAGATCCTTTGTCTCTTTTCTTATTTGTTTTGGCGGTTGAAGGTTTGAAAAGACTTATGGACAAGGCTATTTCTGTGGGAATTCTTTCGGGGTTTCAAGTATCTAATAATGCTCCTCAGACTCTAATCTTACAATTCGTAGATGATAATTTGTGTTTTTTTGGATGTTGTTGAAGCTCAAATCTCTTCTTTAGTTGGAGTTCTTCGTTGTTTCGAGATTATTTCAGGGTTTAAAATCAATTATCAAAAGAGCTCTCTCATTGGGATTAGGGTGGATGATTCTTTCACTAGGTATTGTGCTTCTATTCTCAAGCGTCAAGTCTCTAATTTGCCAATTACTTATCTCGGTGTTCGTCTTATTCATAATAGAGTTTATCTGTTAGAGACTGTTAGACGTTTTGAGTCTAAATTGGCACTTGGGAAAGGAAACTATCTATCTTATGCAGGTCGTATGGTTCTTATAAAATCAGTTTTGGGTAGCCTTCCAATTTACCTAATGTCCTTGTATAAGATACCTACGGCAGTGATTAAAAAATCGGAAGGCTACATGAGGCGATTTTTTTTGGAAGTGCTCTGTCTCAAATAGAGCTCTTTGCAGGGTTTCATGGGATTCCATTTATCTTCCTTGTTTTGCAGGAGGTCTTAATGTTTGTCAATTAAACATTAGGAACATCATCTTGTTGCTCAAATGGATTTGGCGTTTGAAGGTGGTTGATGACAACTCTTTATGGAGGCATATTTGTGTCGAGTTGAATGGTATCAACAATTGAAATTCTTTGTAGGATTCTATAGCTCATGTTTCGCCAATTTGGGGTGGTATAATAAAAGCTTGCACTTGTAATCCTGTCTGGTGGAATATGTTCATATCCAATATGAACTTTGATATTGGCAATGGGATGACCGATGGAGTGGCAATTTGTCTATGAAAGATACTTATCATGATCTTTTTAAGTTGGCAGTTGATCCTCACGTTTCTGTTGCTGAAGTCGTTAATGCCTTGGCCATAAATGGGAGGCCTACATGGTTCCGTAGATTGCTTATCTTTGAAATGGAAAGAGTTATTTTATTGAGGCAAGTGATTTCTGAGATTGTCTTCTTAGATAGAAATGACTCAACCGTTTGGTTAGGAAATTCAAGTCGTGTTTACACGCCTTCCTCTTTTGTTCAGGTGATAAAAAAACCCAACCATCACATCTTGGCTTTTCACTTGGTCTCTTCTCCATGAAAGCCTACCAACAAAAGCATTTCTATTTCATAGACGGATCTCGACGGAAACGAATTCTTTCTGAATCAACTGTGGGGATTTGTAAAGGGAATTACGACCAAAAACTATAACCGCAGAAGCGTAATTACCGGTTAAAATTTTCTCTAATTCAAAATAGGAAATAAGATCTTTTCAAGAATCATTATTAGGGTTTAAAAACTTTTATTTCCACAGATAAAAACTTACTTATAAAGCCTCCTTGAGAGGCGAATGCTATGAAGCTCATAAGTGGAAGCTCTCCAATCTCACGTGTACGAACTACTCTCAAATTGAGACCGATACTAGCCGTAGGGACGAAGAACAAGGAGAGAGCTCCAAGAACCCTAATTTTTTCCCAAGCATAGACCGTGTTCTAAACCTCTCCTTAAGGCTGCTCACGTTTTTAGCTAATAGTAGAATTCCTTAGGTTTTAACTTTATTTTATAGCCTAATTAACCAATTAGGGTTAAGATTAATTTAATTATAAATTTGACCCAATAAATTTTAAGTTTGATAATTAAATCCCATAGTTTAATTTCTTAAATAAATTCAGTGGCAAACTTTCATAATTCACAAATTAACTCATAGATAAAATAAAAGTCACAATTTAATCAAATAAATTGCTATACTATAAATTAATTTAATTAACTAAACTTTAGTTAATCAATTATTTTAGTATGCAATACTCTATGATTAAATTATTCAATTAAATTATTTGACATATGAATTTATTTAATTATCAAATAAATACGTACCATATAGGGGAGAGCAAGGAACCTCATGGACCGAACCGAACATAAGAACCGAACCTAACCGGACCTAATCTAACCGAACCGTACTTATTAGGTTCTGTATTTGGTTCTGATATTTTGCATATTTGATTCTCAGTTCAGTTCTCGGTTCTCAGAAAAAAAACCTAATTGACCGAGAACCGAACCTAATTAGGTCATATATATATATATATATATATATATATATATATATATATATATAAATAGAAAAAATATTTGTTTGTTGAATAATAGAAGAAACTAAAAAAGTGATATTAGATTTGTTATCTTGCATGGACTTTGATGAATAATAATTAAATTTTATTGATTGTATATTGATTGTATTTTTTACTCATTTATTTGGAGATATTGAAGGTAGGGACCTGAGATTGAAAATTTATTAATTTACTTTTATTTATAATATATATATTATACAATAAACATATTTTCAATGAGTTTTGAATGAAGTTTTTACATTTTATTTTTATTGTCAAGTATAATAAAATTTTAGTTTTTTCGGAACCGAATTGAATCGAACCAAATTATATTAGGTTCGGTATTAGGTCCATCATATTTCTATTCTTCGATTTTAGGTTTATTTGGTTCGATTCGGTTCTTGGATCGAACCGACCAATGCTTTCCCCTAGTACCATATGCAAATATATTTAATCAACTTAATTTAACTTTAATGAATAATATAAATTACATTATATTACAACATTAACAAAAATTAATTTCTTGGAGTTACATAGATTATTCAATTACATTGACTTGACATGTCAATTGATCAATAACCAATTCTTCATTCAGTCTTGTAACATTGCATGTACAAGGAATCTCAGATCAGTAGTTCTAAGTGCGTGATCCTTTGGGTCTGTCTATATGTTGGCAATGAGTATTTTACCCATAGACTGTAAGCGGATTCTAGCAAACCATTACAGCCTCCAATTAGGACAGAGTACAACCGTCTCTAAAAGATACTGAACCCAGTAGTTATCTTACAAAGTCCTTTGCTAGCTGACATCAATATGATAAACAAGAGGCATGGTGCTTGTCACCCTCTTATACATGTCATCGTATTTCTTGATCTAGAATAAAATGATAAAATAAGTCAATGACTTATTGGACGCCCTTATCCCTTTTATTCATCAAGTAGGCGGTGATTCATTTCAATTTATCAAATCGAATGACAATCCTACCACTTCATCACTACTATTAGCATGGTCATGAAATATACCGAGCATACCCGTACTTGTAATCCAATATTTAAGGACCCGTTAGCAATATGCCACAACATACCCACTTCCACATTAATAAGTAGTTGAAATCAAGTCTGAGGACTATTGAGACCTACTCAGCAAACTGTCTATGATATACAACCATGTTACCTTGGTGTGTGGATCAGTCCAGCCCCATGTTCTCAACATGTGCCTATGTTCATGATCTACTTACCAAGTGACATAGCAACTATATTGCTATAGATCATCCAACATACAAACCTTTCGTTTTATTCATTCCCATGGTTAAAACAAACTTGGGACATTTATGATTATCAATCAATGGATACTCTACTCATATTATAGCACAAGATATATATGTAGTAGATTATTGCCTTTATAATGTGACACCATTAGTATATACATAATGTAAGAACCAATGCCTAGGAACTAGGGCACACCAACATTTCCAACAATTTGGAATCACAAGATCACACTCTATTCATTGTAAGTCATTTATCCACTCTGGCTTTCTCTAGCTGCTTATTTTGGTCTACAATTTACATTTCCGAGTAAGGTTGTAGATTTCTTCTTACAATGGTCCACTTACTTTAAAGAATCTTCCTTCGGTTCCACTATTTGGATGGTGTTTATTTGGAACGTTTGGAAACTTCGCAATAAGAAGATTTTTGACAACCTTGTTGCGGATGAAGATATTATTTTGAGTAGTATTCATTATTCTATTGCCTTGTTACGTCTTAGGAAAGTTTCCTTTATTTTCAATGTTTCTGATGTAATCATAAACCCATCTCATTTCATTTGTGATTCTTGAATCCTCACCTTGAGGATTTTAATGCAAAGTTTCGGGTCTTTAGTTTTGAAGGTTTCATGGAGGATGCCAACCTAGTTGGGATGCTTCGCTTCTCCTTTGACTATTTGACCTTTTCTTTTATAAAAAAAAGGTGGGCTTAATGCATCAACAGCATCCTCGACTTGGCACAAAAAACCCACTGCCTCCCTGAACTTTAGAAGTGACCCCGTAGCTACCTCAAATTTGAAAAAGTGCACCACTTTGCTCCCTAAATGCCACGTGTCAGCTTCTGGTTTGTCTGAGTTTTCAAAGATATCATTTTCTAAAATTTTTCCTCTTCAATCAAAAGCTGACACATGGCATTTAGGGAGCAAACTGATAACCTTTTTCAAAGTTGACGTAGCCGTGGGGTCACTTTTACAGGTTTTTTGTGCCAATTTAAGGATGCCGTTGATGCATTAAGCCAAAAAAGGTGAGGAAGGAGTAAAACGTGAGTTAAAAAAGAAAATGAAGTATGTTTTTATTAAAGGTATTAATGATAATAGTGCATGCGTTTTTAGGTAAAAGCGAGCGGCGTTTAACAGTTCAGAATAAAAAATTGTTGTGATTAGATTATGTGTTACATGGATAAATAAAATTTTAATAAAAATAAGTTGAATGAATTTGTAGTTCTATTGTTTTTTAGAATAGTATGTTTTGTTTTCAGTTATTGTACATATATTGTGACATGAATTTTATAATTAGTTCAAAGATACTCGATATGAACTTCATTTGTAAAAAAAAGTTACAATTCCAAATAGAATGGAAGTATGGGATGCCACATAGAATAAGCATTTGAAATTAATACTTCCACCATCTAGTTTTCTTAGTCTATCTAACATAATCGTCAAAACTAACAAAAAATTTATTACATTATTAAAATGATAAGTTTATTCTTTACATTTTCATATCAATATTTATTTCTTCTTAATTACCAATAAATACAAGCGCAAATTAGTGTTGGTCCCTCAGAAAGTTTTACTAGGGTCAGAGGGGGTGAATGATCATTTTCGAGGAATTTTAGACTTAAAAAGTCTTTGTGTAGCATGCTAATGATGAACCGGAAAGCTTACTGGAGTAAGATCCGGATGATACAAATGTCCAATATAAAATGCACTAAAAGTAAAGGCAAGAAATCAAACACATATATTTTATACTGGTTCGGCCCCGCCTACGTCCTGTCCCCGGAGTTTCCTCCTCCGAGCTTGAGTCCACTAGTTAGATTTCTTTCTACAGGCAGAATTCAAGCCTTTATAGTTGTCTCCAGAGATTTCTTCTCCTCCTGATGTAAGATATACCACCAAACTAACCCCTAGCTTGGCTGAGCCCTTTACAGGTTGTCTCCGTAGAATCGCTCTTCTTATAGAAGTAGGATATACCACCAAACTAATTCCAAGCTTGACCGAGTCCTTTACTCTTAGGGATATACGACTTAAACTCTCCCTAGTTTAATCTAAGTCCCAATCTCAATATTCACCCAAGTATGAGATTTTACAACAGTTATATTTAAAAAGATTGGATTTGAATTCTTAAAGTTTATAACTCTACTTGAGAATTCTTACAAACAAAATTTTAAGTTTGAGTTCTTGGAGGGTTTAATGATCAATGATTGAATAGCAGATTTCTTAGTATGATAGCTTTCTCAAATCAACCAGCATCTTCTCAACTTGTGAAGCTTCCCTTTTATAGGCTTAGATCATAAATATAGCTGTTGGGTAATCTTGAATCTTCATCATTGATTAGATAAGAGTTGGCACATCCAGAGCCGTTGATCTTTCCATTAGACCCAATAAATGCACCATTTGAATTTGTTGGAATTGGAGCAATAAAGATGTCAGACGTTATTTCTTTGGCTTTTTATGCTCTTCGAAATTCCATGCAAAATTTATCTTCATTTGAACTCAACGTGTCTTGCTATTGGTCTATGTTGAAAAGGTAGTTACCTTTTTCTCTTACTGTGTCAATCCTTTTTGTCCTTTATTGAATTCATGCAACACTTTTTCATTCTCCAAGGAAAAAAGGTGAGTTTGACTTCAGACCAAATTGGAGGGAAAATTAATATTTGATTATTCCCTTTGTCTTGTGAAATTTGTCTTCCTAATGTCTTAAGATAATAACTTTACCAGATGCTATTCTAGATGTGATCTTCTCTGGATGTTGTCTTCTTGGACTCAGGAGTTTATTATCTTTAATCTTTAGCCGGGTGCAATCTACTTGGACTTGGATGTTTGTTTTCTTCAATACCTTATCCAGATGCATTCTTTTTGGACTTAGGAATTTTGTTTGCTTCAAAACCTTATCTGGATGTGTAAATTAGATTTTCTTCCAGATCATTGTTTTCCAATAATCTCCCCCATTTTGATGGAAACAAAATCCTAAAGATAGAAGCATTTATAATTGGACATATGAACTAAGTCTGATTTTTGATACTTAGATATTTACAAAGTTTCTCCCCCATAATTATAGCATCGTAATTCCCCCAAGATTTATGCATATTAGTTTCTAAGATTTTTTAGTACAATTGATGGTTGTCCTTAGAAGCAATTTTGAGTAATATTGTCACTATATTCTTTCTACTGTTAACAATGTGTTAACATCAACGAAGTTTAGATTACAATAGATTATAGAAGAATAAAGTGAAAAAATCATTACATAGCTATTCTATTACATTTTGCAGAAAAAAAATTTGCTATGCTAAGCTGTAGCTACAACTACTTCTTCTCATTTCCCTTGCTAGCTCCCTTCTGCTGGGAAACAATGATCCAAAAGAACCAATTATAGAAGATATCCAGATCAGGTTTGAAGAAAACAAAAACACAAGGTTTGAAGAAAAACAAAACCAAGTATTCAGTTGAAGTAAAAATAAACAGAATTGAAGACTTCAAACACCTAAGCATATAAGGAAAGCATCCGGTTAAAGTTTGGAAAGGAAACAAACTGTAAACCTCAACAAAAGCAACCGAAAGAAGACTGATTGAAGAGCATCCGGATATACTGAATCTGAAGACATCTAGAAGATTCAATTACATTTCCCTCCACTTTTGGTCTGAAGTCAAAGATCCTTTCCCTTGAAGAATGACAAAAGTGACAGCTAGCACGCATTCCAAAAAAGGATAAAGGACTGATACAGGAAAGAGAAAAGGTAACAACCTTTTTAACATAGACCAATGACTAGAGCGCATGGAGCCAACACATAAAGCACAACGACTAAAAGTTGGTGAATCACTAAAATACAAACAAAATGATCACTAACAACTTTTTGCCTCAATCCCAAGAAATGAAAAGGGCATTTATTCAGTCTAACAGACTGTTCAATGGCTCCGGAAGTGCCAAATCATACTTGATCAACAGTGAAGATTCAAGAAGCTGCCAACGACATTTAACAGCTACCTTTATGATATAAAGCCTATAAAAGGAAGAATCACAAGTTGAGAAGGTGGCTAGTTGATTTACAAAAGTATAACATAAGAAAATCTGCTATTGCAATCAGTTATAAAATCCCTCTAAGAACTAAACAATTCCAATCTGTTTGTAAAAACCTTCAAAGTGAAATTATAAACTTGAAGTGTTCAAAACCAAAAACTTTGATAAAAATAAAGTGTAAGAATCTCATACTTGAGTGAGTATTGAGATTAGGACCCAGCTTAGAGTTGGTGCTTTAAGTGGTATATCACTGTAGGACTCAACTTGGGATTGGGTAGATTCTAAGTGGTATATCCTACTAAAGAGAAAGGACTTGGCTAGGAGTTGGTGCTTCTAGTGGTATATCTTACTTCCAGAAGAAGGCATCTATCTGGAGACAAATTGTAAGGCTTGATTTCTACCAGTTGGAAAGAAATCACACTAGTGAAAAAAGCTCAAAGGAAGGAAACTCTGGGGACTGGAGTAGGCACGGCCGAATCAGGATAAATCACTGTGTTTGATTTCTTTAACTCTTTCATATTAATTGCAAAATTTTAATATTTGCATCATCCGGATCCATTACATTTGGAACATATCAAACACGCTACACAAAGACTTTTTAAAGTCTGAAAATTCTGCAACAAGGGCATTCACTCCCCTCTGACCTTATAAACATATGTATAGGCACCAACACCTTCTTCTCATCCTTCTTCTCCCCCTTTTGGTTTCCATCAAATGGAGGGTATATGACAATGTAGCTTTGTTGATCCCAATTCTTCTCCCAGGCACTGGAAAGAATTGTGTAGTTCTTTTCTAGCTAATCTTTGCTCAATAATTGTATCCACTATAGGTGGCACAAGATGTAGCAATGATGATCTTTTGGAGCTGAGCAGAGGAATTGTAAGATTGGGGTGCATTTTTAGAGCATATTGCCGGTCTTCTTCTTCAAAGTAAGGAAACATCCCCTGTATCAGCTTGAGTAAGCACTTGTATCCTCCTAATCCAGTATCACCTATGTGTTGGATTAATTGTTAGAGATATGGAAGAAGCAGACTTTCTGATATGGATGGTGAAGAGGTTGAAGTAGAAGAAGCGGTTAGGCTTAAATTTAAAATACCGGAGTTGAGCTTATTGATTTCCCTAGAGAGAGTCTAGGTGTTGTTATGTATGGATTCATTTACGTATTGGAGCTCAATGTTAGAGATGTCCTGCTAGTTGCCAATGGTTTTATCCATAGAGTGGAATCCTATTTGAAAATCACCCACAATGTGCGTAGCTATTTTGGAAAAGAGCTTAGGTAAGTCAGTCTTGAGAAAATTTGTGAGTTACTTTTTGACTACTTCCTGCTCTGTTGAGAGATTTATGAGGCTTGTAGATTGGCCAATGGTAGTGGGAATGGATTTCAGCATGTCCTCAAGCTTTTTCTCAATGAAGTCCTTTAGCTCTATTTTGAGATCAATCGTAGTAGAGGTGATATGTCCTAAAATTATGGCACTGCTAAAATCAGCTTTGGTTTTAGCTTTTGTAGCAGCCCTTTTTGTTTCAATAATTGCTTTAGAGATCTACTCCAAAATTGAAGTGAACTTAGACAGAGCTATTTCTGCTACCTGTTCTGCTGTTGGGAAATCATTTACTCTTTGCTCAATAGTTGTTAGCTAGTTTCGAATTTCCTCCAATTCCTTTTATACATCTTGTGGAATGGATAGATTTTTGGTTGAGGATTCCACTGCCTTTAATCTGATGCAAATTTCCTTGAGAAGTGGCTTAAGAATACTATAATCATTTTTCTTGTCTTCTGTAGCAGCTTCTTCTAGCAACTTCAATGCCATTCTTACTTTTTCAGCCTTATATTATTGAAGGGTTTAGGTGGAGCGCTTGTTTTGGCTTCCTCTTTACTAGAGCTATCAGTTTCATATTCAGATCCGGAAACGCTCCCTGTTTCACTTCCAAATTCTTCAAAACTGAAGAGGATTCACTCTCTACTTTATTCCGTACCTTCTTCTATTCCTTGTCCTCCTCCCTTGCTTCTAGAGTGACCTCGTCCTTTGAGTTTGCTACAGTAGCATTCTCATTGGAACCCAGATCAACTCCCTCCTCTAGTGCTGGTGGTACCAGGCTAATCTTATCTACTTTAGATGCAATTTGAGGTTCATTTGCATCCAAGTTACCTTGGTTTTCCTCAATTGTAGCAATTTTAGTGTTAAGACCAAGTTATACCTCTACATTTTGCTATACAGGATGTTTTGCTTCCTTATTACTTGCCTTTTCAAGACTTTCAACATTCTCCCCCTTATTTGATTCATTTGTGTTTTCTAGATTGAGAAGATTTTCCTGAATACCAACATTATTGGGTTTGAGATTGAGCTGGGTTATCATTTCCTCACCATAATCTTTTCTTACATGGTCTATGTCGATCTGAGGCATAAGATTGGTTGGGGATTAGCTAGTAAAGGAGCCTTTACTGTAGTTACATCGAAAGAGCCTCCGGGTCCTTCTATTGTAGGAGCATGCTTGTTCATTTTTTGGTTCTCCTTTATAGCTGCCATCATTTTTCATACTTCGGATCCCCCGAATTTATTGTAGTAGCAGTAATTTCCACCTTCTTCCCCTTATCCCTCTGGGCTTCCATAATGACCTCTGCTCTGGAAGGTTTGGGATCTAGTTCTTTTATGGTGATGTTAGCTGCGGGCTGTGTGGTAGTTTTTGCTTTCTTTGCCTTTGAGGCTTGAGAAAGTATTGGTCCTTTCTTGACCAGCTTTTTGGGTTTGGGAGCAGGTTCCTCTTCTGCACTACAGCTCTCTAAAGTAGTCTCCCCTTCTAGCATCTCCTCAAATGACTTCTTAGCCCCTCTCTTCATGTTGGCCTTAATGGAAGCAACAACTTTAGGCATGTCCTTCGGCCCCTCATACAACTCAACTTCATCTACCTTCTTTCCCTTTGCCTACTTTGTACCAGTATTCTCTTAGGCTTCGCTCGAGTTTGCTTGAGGATTTGAGTAAGGGTAAGTGAATCCTTATTGACTTCTTCATCTTCTTCCTCCACTACCTCCAAGTTTACCTTATTTTGGACCCTAGGCCTTGTAATTCTCACCCTCTTTACTGTCGGAGCACTTTCAACCATTCCTATGGTTCTTTTAGCGTTACTTTTCTTCTGTTTATCCCTCTTCTGCTCCAGGGCCTTGGCCTCATCCTAAACCTCTTCAAAGGTGAGCTTTTAGAAGTTCTTTATAAGGATAGCCTTCCCCTCAACCTTATCTACTCCGATCAGGTTAACTTGATTGGTAGTGAGGATTTTTGTGATTAATCCTCCATGGGAGTACTTGTACCGTCTCATATAATGAATGAGAAGCACAATAATGTTGAGCTCACTGCTCTTCACCTAATGTAGAATAACACAGTGATGGAATGCTGATGTTTTATTGAGGACCTCTTTCAGATTAGGACAAGTCTTACCATCATAAATTAAAGCACTATGGGTATCTCCGGCTAGTAAGTGGAGAACTTGTCACTAAAATATCACTCTAAAAGCCACATCTTCGGGTCGTACTTCACAGTTTTATCATCCCTGTTGTTTCTTAGGATTACCCTATTATTATTTTTGTTAAAGTGGGTGACGATGAAATCAGAAGTAACTATGATTACTTTCCCATGTACTTTGGTCTGGAGAGCGTCCATGTAGTTGTAAACTTGCAGATTATCGTAGAATTCTTTCACTAATAGTGAATAAGTTGGGTTCTTCATTCGGAGGAAAACCTCAAGATCTTGATCCTTGGTGAGTAGTTACGCGTATGGATCAGTTTTAAAAAATATACTCATCGCCCAGATAATTAGAGCAAACGATGGTATCTACACTTTTGAACTTTACTTCGTTAAAGTCTTCATCCTTGAAGAATGATTTAAGCTATTTGTGTTTTGGGAAAACAACTGCTTGGTTCTTAGTTCTAGCCATTTGAGTATTTGAAATAAGGTTTGAAGAAGTTTAGGGTTAGAGAAAGTATTTTTGCATAGTAATAGTAATGAGTCGCTCGTGTGAAGAAGACAAGGGATTTTGGGGGCTTTCCATAGAGTTTTAAAGGTGAGGGTATTTTGGTAATCCAAAAGTGGTTAAATTTAACTAGATTGATGAGGTGGCAGTTAAATTTGTAGAGAGAGGGTAATGGCGTGAAAATTGGAGAATTAGAATAGTTTTACTCTCTTATAACTGTCATTATTTATCGCGTGTGGGCTGTACAATAAACGTTTGAAATTCAAAAGTGTAAAGTTACATTTTTAGCGCCTTTACTACCATGTGTGATTCTTATCTGCTGAGCTAGCATTAATCTCTTCTTCCGGAACTAGAATTAATCCAACTTAATTTTATTCCTTGTTTCTTCTGCTTTTAAATTGGATTTTACATTCCAATTGCCTCCCAAAGCTTGTTGAATTGATCTTTACTTAATGGTTTAGTAAAGATTTTAAACCTTTGCTCATTGGTTGGAATGTAGACCAAGACCACATCCTTTTTCATCACATGATCCCTAATAAAATGACGTCTAATGTTGAAATGTTTCATCCTACTATGTAGCACTAGATTTTTGGACACATCAATTGCACTTTTGTTGTTACACATCACATTAACACATCTTGCTTGAACTCTATAATCTTCTAACTATTGTTTGATCTATAGGAATTAAGCAACACAGCTTCTAACAACCATCTATTATGCTTCAGTAGTTGATAATACCACTAATGTTTACTTCTTGCTACACTAGGACACCAAGCAATCTCTAAGAAAATGGCAACCTCTGGATGTGCTTTTTCTCTCAAGCATATCTCTGCCATAATTAGCATTAATGTACCCTTGCAAAGTGAAATGCCCACTACTAGGATACCATAGTCCAACTTGAGTTGTTCCTAGAAAATATCTGAGCACCCTCTTGACTTCTTTCAAATGCGATTCTTTAGGATTTTCTTAATATCTTGCACAATAGCGAACTGCATAATGTATGTCTGGTCTGCTAGCGGTTAGATATAGAAGTGACCCAGTCATCCCTCTATATAGCTTCTGATCAACTTCTTCTCTATCACAGTCCTTTAAAATAACTGTATCTGATCCTATTAGAGTGGTCATTAGCTTGCTCTTATCCATATCAAACTTTTTGAGGATCTCCTTAGTATACTTGGATTGATTGATGAAAATTCCATCCGGACTCTGCTTGATTTGAAGGCCAAGGAAGAAGTCAAGTTCTCCCATCAACAACATCTCAAATTCCTTCTTCATTTTATTGATGGACTCTTCATACATCTTTTCATTAGTTACTCCAAAGATGATATCATCCACATAGATTTGCGCAAGAATGACCTCACCCTTTTTCTTCTTGATGAAAAGAGTTGTATCTGCCTTTTCTCTGATGTATCCCTTGGATATGAGAAATGAGGTGAGCCTCTTATACCAAGATCTTTGAGCTTGTTTCAATCCATAGAGAGCCTTCTTCAGCTTGTAAACATGGTCTGGATGTTTAGAGTCTTCAAATCCTGGTGGCTGCTTAACATAGACTTCTTCCTGAATTACTCCATTCAAGAAGGCATTTTTGACATCCATTTGGAACAAGGTGAATCCTATATAGAATGTAAAAGCACATAAATCCTTATTGCCTCCAATCTTGCTACAGGAGAAAAGGTCTCCTCAAAGTCTATGCCTTCTTGCTGATTGTAGCCTTGAGCAACCAATCTTTCTTTATTTCTCACCACTACTCCGGATTCATCCAACTTGTTCCGGAACACCCACTTTGTGCTAATGATTGACTTTCCTTCTAGTAATTGTAAACTAATCCAGCTCTTCTTACATGGCCATCATCCAGCTTACATATTCTTTAGCATCCTGAAACTTCTTTGGCTCAATGAGTGAGACAAATGCAGCATGGCTTATCATTTTATTGAGTTGTCCTCTGGTTCTGAATGGATTCTAAACATTGTCCAAAATGGCTTCTACTGGATGATTCGTGTGAGTTCGGATTTCTCTTTGAAGGTCTTTATGTTGTTGTGAAACTTGTTCTCTAACAGCTTCAACTCCTTCATTTTATCCTTGTTCATCATTGAAGTTTATTTCAGCATCATGGAGATTTTCTGGTGGTGGATCATCATTGAAGTTAATTCCTTCATCTTCCTCTTTATATTTATTTACTTAAGGAAATTCTAGAATTTGCGCTGATTCTGATTCTAGAACATTTTCTACTTCTGGTGCTATATTGTCCGAATCTTGACTTTTCTTTCCTACATGGTTATTCTCATCGAAATCTACATGTATTGACTCTACCACGTTTATGTTCTCTTGTTATATACTCTATAAGCTTTGCTATGTCTTGAGTAGCCAAGGAAAATTGCTTCATTAGATTTAGGATCAAATTTTTCTAATTGCTCTCTATCATTTAGAATGTAACATTTACATCCAAAGGCTCTAAAGTACCCAATTTTGGGTTTCTTTCCCTTCTAGATTTCATATGGGGTCTTGTTCATGTTTTTTCTAATGGGAGCTCTATTTTAAATATAACATGTTATGTTTATGGCTTCTCCCCAAAAGTATTTAGGCAGGCTATTCTCACTTAGCATTGTCCGAGCCATTTCAACTATAGTTCAGTTTTTCCTTTCAACAACCCTATTTTATTGAGGTGTATGAGGAGTAGAATAGTTATGTTCAATGCCCTTGGATTCATAGAATTCAGCAAAACGCTTATTTTTAAATTCTTCTCCATTATTGCTCCGAATGCATGCAATGCTTATGCCCTATTCTACTTCTATTCCAATGAATATTCTGGAGAAATGTTCAAAGGCCTCATCCTTCAAAGCTAGTAAAGCTATCTAGGTATAGCGAGAATAATCATCCACAATAACTATAGTGTATTCTCTTCTACTTAAGCTCATGGGTTTAACCGGACCAAAGATATCAATATGTAAAAGTTTAAGAACTCTTCCAGTGGGGATGTAAGGGATGGAAGGGAAACTCTTTCGTTTTCCTAGTTGACATGCAGTGCATATTTGATCCATATTAAAAGCAACCTTTGGCAAACCCTCAACAAGTTCCTTTTTGGCTAGTTTGGACAGGAAGTTCATGCTAACATGTCATAACCTCCGGTGCTATAGCCATGATTCCTCTTCTTCAGACACTAAGTAGATATTATTCTTTTTCTCATTTTTATTGTTATCAGAATAAACATTATTTACTCTAGGTGCATAGAGGATAAGTTAATTGGACTTACTATCAATGATTGAGCAACCATTTGAGCCAAATTTCACCTTTCTCCCTTTATCTCATAGCTGGGCAACACTAAGTAGGTTGAATTTTAGCCCATCAACTAGTGAGATGTCTTCTATCTTTAATTCATATCCAATGGTTCCATGTCCAATGATCTGTCCTTTTTAATTGTGAAACTTAATGTGATGAAGGCCCTTTCATCACCAGTCTTGTGCCTTGAACATCCACTATAAATATGCTAGGTTTATTGATCTCCTGTGGACTTCAGACATACCAGCAAAACAAATTAAGTGGGTTTGGGTACCCAATCAGATTAGGGTCCTCTCCGATTAATAACCATTTACAGCCATGGATTAATATTATAATAACCATTTTTAAATCTGCATATTTTAGCTATATGATTATTTTTTCCACAAAACCTGCACCCAAAAATGGGTTTGTTCTGTTCAAGATTCTTTTCAATCTTTTGAAGATCCTCCTTTCCATAATCTCTGAAATATCAGCTTTGGATAGTTGTGAGTCTGCCTTTCTAATTGGTATCCGGTAGTTAGCTAGAGGAGCTATTTCTACTTTGTGATTCTTTCTTTTCTTGATTGGTTGGCCATCATAGATCACTGCAGCTTTCCCTTTTTGAGCTACTATATACCTTTGTGATTGAGGCTGCTTGCTGATGTTCTTTCCCTTTTGAGTGGCTATATGTTTCTGAGTTTGAGGTTGCTGGATGATTTTGTTTCCTCTTGGATTTGAAGGTTTTGATTTCCTTCTGGCAGTTGGATTTCTTCTGGTAGCTTGCTTTTGATTCCTTCCTGCAGCTTCCTTCATCAAGGCTAGTTCCCTCTCTAGTCTAAAGAGATTGGCGCTGAGTATTTGGACTTGGGATCTTAGGGAATTTTCTTTAACATTCTCACAGTGCTTTGTAGCTCTTATGAGATTGATGTATTGTCTCATTGCCTCAACATCTTTAGATAGCTCTATTACTTGCTTTTTAAGAAGTCTGATGTCTTTGGTGTTCTTCTTCAAATTATTGATCACAATCCCCAAGGCTCTAGCAAGATCATTGTTAGAAATAAGATTAGAGAGAGAGAGTCTACCTCTATACTGGTTGACTCAGACTTTGATTCATCTATTTGCTCAGTGATCTACTGAGTTATTCCTCTTTCAAAATGTTCTGCTTTGGCTTAGTCAGTGCCATAAATGCATAGTTGGCAGTGTCTCCTTCTTTTAAAGATGATGAACTATTGCTATCCTTGCTATTGCTCCATATGGCCACCATTACCTTCTTCTTGTGTTTCTTTTCCTTCTTAAGCTTAGGAAATTTTGATTTGAAATGTCCTTTCCCACCATATTCAAAGCAGGCAATCTCCTTCCCTTGATCTTTCTTTTCCTCCGGACCTTTTCTATATTTATCCTTTCTGGAGGTGCTTTCCTTCCTTCTTCTAGAGTCAAACTTTTTAGAGCTTCTTTTTTGACCCTTTTTCTTCCTTCTTTAGGAATCTCTTGAATCGCTTCGCCAGCATAGCCATTTCTTCCTTGTTATAGTGAGATTCTCTTGACTGTTTTTCTATTTCGGAGGAGTTTCCCTTGCGAGCAATTGCTTTCTTCTTCTCTTCAAGCTTCTTTTCTTATTATCTATATCTTTCCAGGGATAGCTCTTGGGTCAACAGGTTCCAATAAGCTCATCATAACCATAGAATTTTAGGTCATGAGCTTCCTCAATGACTGTCTTCTTATTATCCCATTCTTTATGAGACTCCGAAGAATCTTCTTTACCATCTCTTCCTCAACGATCTCCTTTCCCAGACTCTTCATTTCATTTACTAGATTTGTATATCTGGTGTTCATGCTACTGATGGATTCCTTTGGTTCCATCTTAAAATTTTCCAGTTTTTACTAGATGAGATCAATCTTAGCTTCTTTGACCTTATTGGTTCCTTCATAGTCACTTCAAGTTTTTGCCAGATTTCTTAAGCTATTTCACAGCCTGAGATCCTGTTAAATTCAGTTGCACTCAAAGCACAATGAAGAATGTTAATAGCATTTGTGTTTTCACGCAACTTTTTATAATCATTGTCATCCCATTGATTAGAGAGTTTCCTAGTGGTGATACCCTCATCCTCATAGGTAGGGACATATGGGCCATCATTAATGGCCATCCATGCTAGCATGCTTTGAGCCTGAATGAAATTCTTTATTTAATTTTTCCAGAATGTGTAATGTTCACCGGTGAAGAGTGGGGACTGGTTATAGACATACCCTTAGGGAGAAGTGAGTTGCTGTTCTCATTTTGATTTTAAATCAAATTTGGACCTTTAGCTCTAGATTGTTAGATCTCTAATTGTGAGCACTAGCTCTGATACCACTTATTGGTCCCTTAGTGAGTGTTACCAAGGTCAGAGGGGGGTGAATGACCCTTTTCACGGAATTTTAGACTTTAAAAAGTCTTTGTGTAGCGTACTAATGATGAATTGGAAGCTTACTAGAGTAAGATATGGATAATGCAAATGTTCAAAATAAAATGCACTAAAAATAAAGGCAAGAAAATCAAACACAGATATTTTATACTGGTTCAGCCATGCCTATGTCTAGTCCCTGGAGTTTCCTCCTCCGAGCTTGAGTCCACTAGTGAGATTTCTTTCAACGGGCAGAAATCAAGCCTTTACAGTTATCTATGGAGATTTCTTCTCCTCTGGATGTAGGATTTACCACCAAACTAATCCCTAGCTGGCTGAGTCCATTACAAGCTGTCTCAGTAGAATCGCTCTTCTTCTAAAAGTAGGACATACCACCAAACTAACTCCAAACTTGGCTGAGTCCTTTACTCTTAGGGATATACCACTTAAACTCTCCCTAGTTTAAGCTAAGTCCGAATCTCAATACTCACCCAAGTATGTGATTTTACAACAGTTATCTTTAAAAAGATTGGTTTTGAATTCTTCAAGTTTATAACTATGAGCGGATGATGCTTCACACGGCGGCAGCAGGGCCGAGCCTGGTCGGGCCGGCTTATTTAAGTGACGGGGGATAAGTGTGATGTGTTTGGAAAATGATTTTGCATATTTTAATGCCCAAAAGATATAAGATTGAAATCCCGTACTGAAAATAGAGTCGCCACCCGGTTCAGCTCAATCGGGAAATTTTTGGTACGATTTTACCACCGGGTGGTTGGACCATACCTTAAGTAGAGATTTCGAGTTCGGATGATGTTATCTATTTTTCATTAGGCCAAGTTAAGATACTTCATTCTTTCTTAATCGGTTTAATCCACCCTATTTATTTGTATTTTCAGTTATTTTGTTATTTTCGCATTTATTAAGAAATTGAAGCAATGAATAAAATATTTACAGCCATAAAAAAAATAAGTGCGGAAAGTAAAATTATTACAAGGTTTTCAAGTCATATACATTTTTCTATGCAATAAATAAAATACCTAAATATCCGATATACGTCCGCCTGCAGAAGATTGTTAGCACGGGTATAGCATATTTTATTTAGAGTATTATAACGCCCAGTCGGATGGCTAAAATGGGATTTGAACGGCGTTTTCGAGGAAATTCCATTTTTAAGCAATTTTTAGGCTCAATCATTATTTTAATCGAATTATAAATGAAAATAAAACTGCTGTTACAGAAAGTCATATCGTCGACGATATCTGATGCCGCCGACGACATGGCTGATGCCGCCGGCAATATGGCTGATGCCGCCAGTGACATCAATTATGTCACCGGCAGTATCAGCTTGTAGGCAGCAGTGGCGGCAATAAAAATGATCGAAAACCCAAAAATGAATATAAATTGACAAAAATTAACACAAATCTATAGTATTAATGCCAAAGAGCTATGAGACTCAGGATTTTTACCTCGAGGTCGCGAATTCACCTCTTCGAGAACCGAAAGAAATACCTTCGGGGAGCTTGTTACGACGATTTAATAATAAATTTAAGTGTTTTTTGGTTTCTAAATCCTATTAAGTTGATTTTAACTTAAAGACTTACTGATTTCAACTCACAATCAGGGAATTCAAAGAATAAAAACCAGGAAAAATGGATCGAAATCCTTTTTTTTGTTTTATCTAATTCTTATCTCACTAGAATCTATTCCTTAACATTCAATTCCTCCTCCTTTAAAATGCAGCTCAAGGTGTGCTTTTATAGGTGAAATGGGGTGCTTTTTGAGGCCTTTTGAATAATTCCGCCGAAAGTGGCAGAAAGGCTGTCTGTGAAGGGGCCCGTTTCAGGCCATGCCGCCATTGACATGGTGATGCAACCGGCGGTATGGCCAATGTCACCGGTGGTATGGTACGGCCGGCGGCGGCATCGATGATGCCTCTGGCGGCATCAGCCTCCAGCATACCGACAACTAACGAGCCAAAAAGCCAAAAAAGTTGGGAAAAGTGGTTTAATAGTGGATGAAAAGGCATTTTTTTGAATTTTAATAATATTTTAAAGGGTATTTATTATTTGGGTGCCAATCATCGGTTCAAGCTCCCACCGGATGCGTTATCGGCCATGCCGAGCTGTATTCTACCAAATAAAAATTCGTGAGGAATATTATTTTGGTAATAAAAATTCTAAAGAGAACTTTTAATTTGAGGCATTAAAATCGGGTACACGTCATCATCATCTCGTGAGAGGGACTGCAAAATCCCGTGCTCACAGGCTGCCCCTCAGGGGATCACTGTTGCCACAGGTCAGTATCATCATATGAAAGAGCAAGGGATAGGAATGATACCTGATGGGTGACCGGTTTGACCCTTGGTCGGACCTTATAGTTTGTAGAGCGGTTGCCCCTTAGTTGGGGTTGAGCTTTATGGTGGAATTGCCCCTTGGTCGGGCTTGAGCTTTGTGTAAAGGACGCCCTTTGGTTGGACTTATGCTTTGCAGAGGAATTGTCCCTTGGTCGGATTTTGTGTTTTATAGATTGGTTTTCCTTTAGTTTGACTAATGCTTCATGGGGAAATTATCCCTTGGTCGGGTTTTGTGTTTTGTAGATTGGTTGTCCTTTGGTCGGACTTATGCTTGGCGGGGAAATTGTCCCTTAGTCGGGTTTTGTGTTTTGTAGATTGTTTGAACTTTGGTTGGACTTATGCTTCACGGGGAACTTGTCCCTTGGTCGGGTTTTGTGTTTTGTAGATTGGTTATCCTTTGGTCGGACTTATGCTTCACGGGGAAATTGTCCCTTGGTCGGTTTTTGTGTTTTGTAGATTAGTTGTCCTTTGGTCGAACTTATGTTTCACGGGGAAATTGTCCCTTGGTTGGGTTTTGTGTTTTATAGATTGGTTGTCCTTTGGTGGGACTTATGCTTAATGGGGAAACTATCCCTGGGTCGGGTTTTGTGTTTTACAGATTGGTTGTCCTTTGGTAGGACTTATGCTTCGCGGGAAAATTATCTCTTGGTCGGGTTTTGTGTTTTATATATTGGTTGTCCTTTGGTCGGACTTATACTTCGCGGGGTAATTGTCCCTTGGTCGGGTTTTGTGTTTTGTAGATTGGTTGCCCTTTGGTTGCACTTATGCAAAATCTAAATTTAAGGAGTGATGTCGCCGGCGGCATAATTAATATCGCCGGCGGTATGAATCTATATCACTGGTGACATGAGTGCTACGTGGCAGTTTTGACTGATCAGGTAATTTTAAAATTTGAACTAAAAGGGGCGATGTCGCCGACGATATGAGTGATGTCGCTGGGGGCATGGACTGATGCCGTCGGCGACATGAACGGACAGTTTCAGATAAATTAAAACTCCTCAAATTTCGCGCGGCAGTTTAAAAGGAATTGAAACTCTCTCCTTCCTCATTATTCAGAAACCGCACCCCCCTCTTCTTCTCTTCTCCAAAGTTTTTTTTGATTTTTTCCTTTGTCTTTCAAATCATGAAGAGAATCACCAAGGCTTTCAGGCGCAAATCTACGAAGGCTAGGGAGAACCTGCCTGATTCTTCTGTTGAGGGATTGAAAATTCTCTCTGTCCCTACTGCTTATGGCCTGAAGGAGACGACCAAGATGTATGGTTATGGGATCAATTCTCCCATCACCAATCTGACCCCAGAAAAGGAGAAGCACCTTTGCTACGTTCAGGTAATCCCACAAAACCCAAATCTCTCCTTTTTAGGTTTGGTTTGATTTGGCTTTAGATTTGAAATCGTGCCATGATAGAAGTTTAAGTGTGAAATAGTTCGACCATGTTGCATGCTTTAGGATCGATTTTTACCACTTTTGGGCTTATTGTTTGGTTGATTGCCATTTTTGTGGTTTTGGCATGATAGGTGCGATTTTGGAAAAAAAAGGTTCTGCCCGTATATAGTGATGCCGCCGGCGACATGAGTGATGTCGCTGGCGGCATCAGTCCTTATAAAAGGGCCTTTGGCAGTTCGATGTCGCTTCTGTTTAAAGTGATATCGCCGGTAGTATCATCCATGCTGCTGGCGGTATGGAGTGATGCCGCCGGCGGTATGGAGTGATGCCGCTGGTGACATCGCTTTTAGTAGAAGCAACATCCGCAACTTTTCTGATGAAAAATAAGCAGGACTGATCTATTTTGTTTCTAATTTTGCAGCCATATGAACTGACCTATACAGGGGGAATAGGCACCATCGGTGAATGGTGGCACCATATCTCAGAGAATGACCCCGAGCTCGCGCTCGCCATTAATGAGAGAGGTTTCGGGGACTTGGCCCGGATAATGCCAATGTTGATGCCTAAGCTTTCTCATTCAGCAGTGACAACCTTAACTGAGAGGTGGTCTGAGACCACCTATACTTTCCACTTCTCTTTTGGGGAAGCTACGATTACCCCCTCTGACGTCGTAGCCATGACCGGCCTCCCTTGGACGAATGAGGTCAAACATTTTGATGCTTACATGGACAAGTACCATATTAAGAGGCCCATGGTGAGGCGGGTGATGGAGTTGTTTGGTCTGAAGCCTATTTTTGGGCGGCTGTCTTATGAAGAGTTGTACCATCACTGGACCCGGGTGGATGTAGTGCCCGAGGATAAGAGGGAGGCTTGTGTCTGATCCTTCGTGATTTCTCTGCTTACCATGCTGTTCTTCCCAATCTCGGGAAGCAAGATCATTTATGTACTTATAACTGCTGTGGAGGATGTGGCGGGTATTAGGAGGAAGAATTGGCCGAGGGCTATCTTGGCTCAGGTGTACCATGGGCTGGACGTGGGAGCTCGGAAGAAGGAGAAAGCCCTTCGCCTTTGCCACCTGTTACTCCAGGTATATCTTTTTGGAAGTATTTTACTTGATAGTTTATTGTATGACGCTTTTTAAATTGATTGGTCATTATTTGTGCAGGCCTGGGCCTTCAAGCATCAGATCCTCCCACCGATGGAGTTTAAGAAGATTATGCCACCGGGCTCTCACTTCCTCGCTCGCTGGTGCGGGGACGTCGGTGGGAAGGCCAAGTACCCCATGAAATATAGAAAGGTACTAAGGAGCGTGCGGTTGAGCTCGGTATGCAATTTTTATTTAGTCTTTGTTTTTACATTTGGATAAAACAAGAATTGCTTATGGACTCATATTGGTTGTTTTGATGTAGCTCATCTTGGATCCATTCGATGGCGTGGAGAATCTAGCAGAGGTCGTAAGGGTCAGGAGGGAGGTAGATGACTGCCTGTTCGTGATTGAGTGCCCTCTATCCCAGCAGTGGTACCTAGGCGAGTGCATCTGAGGCTGGAGGTCTCTCCCAGTGGCTGCTAGACTGGTGCCTGCTGATCCTCCTAGGGGCTTATGGTGGCCCCATTTGGTGACCACCTCCCAGGCTGAAAAGGCTGATTACATCAAAGGGAATGGTCGAGTGATCTCT
The DNA here is from genome assembly GCA_947683365.1 of Euphorbia pulcherrima. Lineage (NCBI taxonomy): Eukaryota > Viridiplantae > Streptophyta > Magnoliopsida > Malpighiales > Euphorbiaceae > Euphorbia > Euphorbia pulcherrima. The sequence goes on from CANTUS010000016.1 coordinate 17,723,001, forward strand.
AGCGTCCTCGGCCTCTACGAGCAGCTTCTGCAGTGTCTACTCCCTGTGTGTCCTCGTATCCATAGAAATGATACGATTGAGTACCACAACGAACAACAGTTGGAGGATGAGAAAAGGTGCCTCAAAGGCATTATGGATGGCGAGGAGGAAGATGATGATGAGGATGAGGTGCTTGAAGGGGATGTTACGATCAACCCTGAGGGGGAGGATGAGGTGGGCGCAGACGTAGCTGGCGGGAGCGCGCCAATTTCCCAAGGGGAGCAATGTTCTTTCGAGGTATGATTGTGATTGTATGTATGATTTTAAAATCATTTAGGAATGTTGTTGACGTATGGCTTTCATGTTTTTCAGGAACCCGTGAGGAAGAGAGGCCGGGATAACCAGAGTGGGACTCAGCACTATGGTGTGCCGGAGGGCATGAACTTTATGGAGGGGCATTTGGTCAATCCGTTGGAAACCACATTCCTGCTGATGAACTCCCGAGGCGAATTCCTCCCTAAGAATATTGGCTCGAGCCGGCAAGCTCCAATTTTCATGCCTGAAAATACTACTTACGTAAGGCCTAGTAATTATTTTCTAGTTTAGCCTTGGATGTGGGTGTCTAAGGATTTGCCTTTTGGATTTTCCAGGTGGCACGGAGCCATGTGGAGTAGCTTGCAGAGAACAATTTAGTTCTCCGAGATATACTCATCGGACAGTCGCTCCTTGCTTAGGTATTTTATGCACATGTTAAGATGGGATGCATGTATGGATGTTATGAATGCACTACTGATATTTTCTCTGATTTGCAGATTTCTTAGCCCTTTCCTTGTCAGATGCTAATGCAGCCCGACGGCAGTACGAGGAGGAGACTGCAGACCTACGGCATTGCATGAGTGATCTTGAGGGTTAACTGGGAATCACCGTTCAGGAATGGAGAAGCAAGCAAAACCTGGACCGTGCATACCCTGGCAGCACCAGTCGTAGGGGGATCAAGATGTCCGCCAGCTGACGCCAGCCTACCGTGGCCGAGGAGTCTAGTAGTGTGCCCATGACAGAGGGAAGGGAGAAAGATGAGGACGATCTTAGAGATTAGCTTGTAAGCCCTGATGACATTTCATCCCGCCCAGCCGGTAGTGGTGGGCATGCTTAGTTTATTTTGCTCTCTTTTTTTTATTTGCTTATTTGTACCCTTGATACATTGGGGTTTTTATCAGAATTTTTGGATGATTTGTGCCTTCGGGCTTTTTTATTTTGAATAAGAATGGGTCGCTGTTCTGAAAGGCATTGGAAACGTGGTATAGGATTGTTTATAAGTTTTGTACAGGTCTAAAATGGAAGAAATGCTTCTGATGCCGCCGGAAAATTCACTCCATGTCGCCGGCGGCATGACCCATATCGCCCAAACTCATCCAGCCTAAATAATATATACAGAGCTATCTGAAAGTTCATATCACAGTCAGCATCATCTGATATCGCCCAAATTGGTCCATATCGCCGGTGGCATCAATTACATCGCTAGCGGCATCAATTACATCGCCGGCGACATCACTCATATCGCCGGCGGCATCAATTTTCTAGCAATCTGATTTTGACTATTCTATCCATTCCTATCATGGCAACCCACAATTAAAAGCTATGGGGTTTTCTGTACAGTCTGGGGAATGCAGACTGGAAGAGGCTTGAAAAATTTAGGCTTTGGGGGTTTCGATATATTGTGGCGTAGCCTGTAAGCCGCGAATTCCTTTGAGTGGCACTGTCTTTTTAGGATCTAATGGACCACATTTTTTATTTTCATCGTTTGAGCTTTGCCCTTGCTCGAAGAATTCCACGCTATTTTAGGGACACCGTGTCCTAAACGCATTTCACTGGCATTGCCGAACTTTCATTTTAGCATAGATAGAATTCGACGAGGGCTATGGAATTTGTATTCTATGGATCCATTTCTATCTCAGTTGCCCGATAAACCTGGGTTTCAACTAAGAGCAGTTCTAGAGTGGTGCCATAGAGTGCTCCGATCCCATCCTGCTTGGCCATTCATGGTGGCATTACTACTCATGGCAGAGTTTATGTGCGGAGTGAGCCCGATTGCTCCGCTCAGGCTGATTTCGCTCATTAGCCCTATGTCGACAGGGGCTTCCCCCGTGGCTGTGGGGTTGGCCGATGTTTTGCTGAACGTGGATTCTGCTTCTGTTGACTCGTCACTTATCGAAGATCAACTCATATTATTATAGGTATCTTTTGTTCTTTCTGATCCCGTACATTTCCTTCCCCCATCCTTACCTGAGTTTTAAATTATAGGTATGGCTGATGAAGAAGCTGAAGTTGAGGGAGGCGCCACGAGGGGATCCGAAAAAGTATCTTCCCATCCATCTGAGGGAGAGAGGGCTTATGCGGGCTGATTTTGACGAGTTGACATATGATGATTGGGTGCCTATTTTGAGGGGGTATACTGACGCGTAGGTTCAGTGGGTTAGTCTATGGTGGAGAATTCAGGATGTAGTTATAGAATCTTGGGGAGCATGTGTTCAACTGATAGGTCTGGAGAAATCTTCATTTTATACTCCTTATCGGCTGTGTCTTCAGTATGGCAAGAGGCAAAGAGTCCCAATCAAACTGCCCCACAATCAGATCGGAGTTTACAAAGCTAGGTGGGTCAACCATATTCGGGAGAAGTGGTCTAGGGAGGCTGTATTTGAGATTCTGGATTATGATCATATGGAAACCATCGAAACTAACACATACTACAGGGTATGGCTTGCTGAGACAAGAGACTTGCCGACCCATCGGAAGCGGTCATGGGCCCGTTTTGAGGGGGAATGTGCGGAGCGGGGAGAAGACTCCTCTTCTACTAGCACATCGAGGCGGATCTCTAGGTACTGTCATGATGATGTAGGAAGTTTGTCTTGAGTCTTACTTTTGTCAGAACCATTAGGTCTCTTTTTTTTAATTTCAATAATCTAAAATGAAATAAGATGAACTCTATCCGAGGCTTGCTGAAGTTGTCTTAATCTTATGAACGTAGGATCCACATAAGTATAAGCATTTAGATTTTAACAAAAGAGAAACTTTTAATAATTGAGATAAAATAAAGTACATGATGTTTGGTTGACATTCCCATTGATTTAACTCCCGGTGCCAACTAACCGAGATCGGTTTTCTAGAAGGCACTCGCTCTTTGCTCACATACCCTAACCTTTGCCTAGATTGCCCTTTTTGGGTTTTCGTTCTAGCGGGTTTGTCTCATCCCCTAATTTTTGCTCAGTTGGTTCGCAGGATACCAATCGTCGGGTGTTACCCTAATTTTTGCCTGATCAGTAAAAGACTGAAAGGAGGGTAATTATTACGTATATATATATATATATATATATATATATATATATATATATATATATATATATATATATATATATTAGTGTTCTGCTTTTCTGATTTGTTTCTTTTGAATTAAATATGATAACGCTTAAGCCTGTCTTGGTTTATGAGATTTACGAACTCGTTCCCATCCATATCCATAAGTTTACCTGCCCCTTTGCTAAGCAGCTTCTTTATTACATATGGTCCTTCCCATTTTGGCCTGAATTTACCCCTCGCATCAGTGGTAGAGTGTTTCAACTACTTGAGGACCAGATCCCAGGCCTTCAAAGGGAACTTTTGATGTCTTACCCGACTGTTATATGCCCGAGCCATACATTGTTGGTACATTTGGAGGCTGTCGAGGGCCCTTAGCCTCTGCTCATCCATCATGTTCAACTGTTTAAATATCACCCGAGTCCATTCGAATTCTTCTAACTTAGCCTCTAGAGCAACTCTTAATGAGGTTACCTGAGTTTCAACTGGCAAGATTGCTTACATCCCATAGACTAGGGAAAATGGAGTTTGGCCCGTCGGGGTGCGTATGCTGGTGCGATATCCACAGATAGCGAAATGTAGCTTATTCATCCAATCCCTGTAACCGGCATTCATCTTAGAAAGAATCGTCTTTATCGATTTATTGGCTGCCTCAACAGCTCTATTGACTTATGGTCTGTATAGAGAAGACCTATCGTGCTTGATCCCATACTTCTCAATCAGTGAAGAAGTTGCTCCTTAAAACTGTACTCCATTGTCCTAGACTATATGGTGTGGGAGCCCATATCGAGTAAAGATATGCTTTTCTATGAACTTGGCCATCTGCCTGGCGGTGACATTAGTGAAGGATTCGGCTTCCACCCATTTTGAAAAGTAATCTACTGCTACCACTATGAATTTGTGGCCATTTGTTAAGGAAGGATGGATTTCACCAATTATATCTATACCCCACGCCGAGAATGGCCAAGGGGTGGATAAGTGATGGAGTTCGGTTGGTGGTAGATGCTATATATCTCCATAAACCTGGCATTGGTGGCACCGTTTGACCTGGGCAATACAATTGGCTATGAGAGTGAGCTAAAAATACCCTAGTCGCTGGATTTTCTTTGCGAGAGCAAGACCATTCATATAAGGGCCACAGTCACTGGCATGGACCTGGGTCATTACGTTTTGAGCCTCGAAATCAGTGAGGTAATGGAGAAGTAAGCCGTCGCTAGTGTGCTTGAATAGATCATTATCCATAATACAAAATTGGATAGCATACCGCCGTAGGGTGGTACGGTCTGAGTTAAAAGAATCTGTGGGGTATTGGCTGGTCTGAAGAAATAGGATGATGTTAGAATACCAACAAGGTTCGGATGAAATAGCGAGAACTGGAGGAGTTGATTGAACCTGATATAGGATCTTGGTGCACAACAAAATCAAAGGGCGTATAGGTTGCTGTTGGGGTCCTTCCCACATGGACGCGAGAGTGGCGAGAGCATATGCCATTTGATTCTCATCTTGAGGGACATGGCGGTACAAGCACGAGGTAAATTTCTTAGATAATTAGCGGACAGCCTCAACATAAGGATAGAGAGATTCTTCTTTAACTTCCCAATCTCCAATGACCTAATAAATAACCAGAGCCGAATCTCTGATGATGGATACATGGCGTGCCTGAACCTGAAGAAGAGCCTCGAGGTCGAATAAGCAACCTTCGTATTCAGCGCCGTTGTTGGTGATGGTGAATTCTAAACATTTGGACAATGGGATTATCTCATTATCTGGTGTGACAATGATGACCCCGAGACCTGCTCCCCGGCGGTTCATAGCACCGTCAAAGTACATTGTCCAATTGTCGTCAAGGGTTGTAATAGAGGCAAGCTATTCATCAGGAAACTCCAAATTTTCCTTATAGTCGGAGCTGAGGGGTTGATTAGCCAGGAATTTGGCTATAGCCCGCCCCTTAATGACTTTCTGGGTTACATATTCAATGTCTAACTCAGACAGGAGAAGCAGCCATCAGGATAATTTGTCGGCCAGAGTAGGGGATTGACAAAGAAACTTCATTGGATCAATCTTGGCTACGGCTTGGACACGATAAGATTGAAAGTAATATCGCAACTTCTTAGTGAGCCAAACCATGGTAGTACAGGTCTTTTCTACAATCAAATATCGAGTTTCACAATCTAAAAGCTTCTTGCTCAGGTAGTAGATGGCATGTTCGTGCTTATCATCATGTTCCTGGACATGCTTGGCTCCGACGGAAGTTTCTTCAATGGCCAGATAAAGGATGAGTGGTTTCCCTGGGATGGGGGGTGTTAAGACAGATGGATCGATAAGATATGCCTTGATTCTATCAAATGCTACTTGGCAGTGATTATTCCATACCATGGGTTGCTATTTCTTTAACAGTTTAAAGATGGGTTTGCAGATAGTAGTGAGGCGAGCAATGAACCGACTAATATACTGTAAGGACCCTAAAAACGATCGGACCTCCTTCTCTGTCTTAGGGGGAGGCATGTCCCTGATGGCTTTGGCTTTATCTGGATCCATTTCAATCCTTTTCTGGCTAACCACGTGTCCCAACAGCTTACTGGAGGTAACTCCAAATATGCATTTCTTTAGATTTAGACGAAGATTATACTTTTCAATGCGAGTCATGAACTTGTCGAGAACAGCAGGGTGCTCCTCTCGAGTGGCGGACTTCACAATCATATCGTCCATATACACTTCCACTTCCTTATGGATCATGTCGTGTAAGAGGACGGTTACAGCACGTTGACAAGTGGCCCTGGCATTTTTCAGGCAGAACGGTATTACCTTGTAGCAATATACCCCCCATTCAGTGATGAACGCTATTTTGACTTTGTTGGCAATATTAACTAGAATCTCATTGTACCATGAGAACCCATCCATAAATGAATACATAGCCGCCCTAGCGATGCTATCAATTAGGACATAGATGTGTGGGAGAGGGAAGTAGTCTTTTGGCGAGGCTTTATTGAGGTCTTGAAAATCCACACAGACTTGGACCCTACCATCCTTCTTCGGTACTGGGACAATGTTGGACAACCAAGTCAGGTATTCTACCACTTCTATGAATCAAGCTTCGATCAACCTTGAAACCTCTGTCTTAGCCTGTTCTGCCCATTCAGGTCTCAATCGGCGGAGCTTCTGATTGATAGGTCGAAATTTAGGATCAGTTGGGATTCTATGTTCGGCGATTTATCCATCAACCCCAGGCATGTCTTCGTACGACTAGGCAAAAGTATTAACATGATTTTTAAGCACTTTTATGATCCCACTTCTTTCCTCGGGAGTTAAATCTTTAGAAATGGTTACCATTTTTGGATTGTCATCTGTACTTAGGTTTATTTCACTTAATAATGTATCACTAATACCAGAAACGTTATACATATTGTTATGTGAATGCATGGATCCATCAGGAAAGACATCAAACAAGTAAGTAGAATGGGAGTTATTCATTGCATTAAAATCCTCATAAGCGGCATTGTTTGCATAAAAAACATCAGAAATATTAAAAATTACATCGTCCATGTCCTCCTCCACAGGCGGAGGGGCTTCAGTAACAACGTCGATGGGAGAAGGGCCCTCTGTATCATCTGTCAGAATGGCGTTTAGGTCATGCTCTAGAGCGGTCTTTTAGGCAAGGCTGACAAATGTCTGTTCATTGGATATCCAAAGGAAACAATTGGATATCTGTTTTACCAACCCGAAGCACAAAAGGTATTTGTATCTCGCAATGCTCACTTTTTGGAAAAGGAACACTTACTTGAAAAGGTCAGTTGGAGCAATATTGAACTGGAAGTTCAAGAGGAAGAAACAGACGATCAACTGATTGACCCCGTTCTAGATACACAAGAGAGTGTGATCTAAGAACAAACTGTCGAAACATAATCATTACGAAGATCAGGTCGTGTTCATAAGGGTCCCGATAGATATGGGTTTATCATCACTAATGATAAGGAACTATATCTTGTGGAGGATGATGAACCAAGGACATATGATGAGGCAATGAAAAGCTCAGATTCTGATAAATGGCAAAAGGCCATGAAATCAGAAATGGATTCCATGTACGAGAACCAAGTTTGGAATTTGGTTGATGCACCGTAAGAGGTTAGACCAATTAGGTGCAAATGGGTCTTCAAGAAGAAGACAGACATGGACGGTAATGTAATTACCTATAAAGCAAGGTTGGTTGCGAAAGGTTAAAGTCAATGGGAGGTATTGACTATGATGAAACCTTCTCACCAGTAGCCATGCTCAAATCCATAAGGATACTCCTCGCCATTACTGCTCATTATAATTATGAGATCTGGCAGATGGATGTAAAAATAGCATTCCTGAATGGGGATTTAGACCGGGATGTGTATATGACACAACCTGAGGGTTTTACATCTCAGAATGGCTCGAAGGTATGCAAGCTACAAAGATCCATTTATGGACTTAAGCAGGCATCCAGGAGTTGGAATAGAAGGTTTGATCAGACAATCCGATAACTGGATTTCTGCCCAAATGCAAATGAGCCTTGTGTTTACAAGAAGGTTAGTGGGAGTGCAGTCGTTTTTCTAGTATTGTATGTTGATGACATTCTGCTAATAGGAAATGACATTTCTCTTCTTCAAAATGTTAAAGTATGGTTATCAAGAAAGTTCTCCATGAAAGACCTTGGTGAGGCAGCATTTATACTAGGTATAAAGATCTACAGGGATAGATCCAAAAGGCTGTTAGGTCTTTCTCAAAGTACATATATAGACAAGGTGTTGAATAGGTTCAACCTTGAGCATTCTAAGAAAGGTTATCTCCCGATGACAAAGGGGATTAACCTATCTAAAGCTGAGTGTCCGAAGACAGCTCAAGAGAGAATGCGCATGAAAGATATACCCTATGCATCCGCGATAGGATCCATCATGTATGCTATAATATGTACTAGGCCAGATGTCTCTCAGGCTTTGAGCTTTACGAGCAGATATCAGTCAGATCTATGTGAAAAGCACTGGATGGCCGTCAAGGCAATCCTTAAGTACTTGAGAAAGACTAAGGATGAGTTCTTGATTTATGGAGAAGGTGATCTCACTATCAAAGGTTACACTGACGCAAGCTGTCAATCTGACAAGGATGACTTTAAGTCTCAGTCAGGTTTTGTGTATGTGTTAAATGGAGGGGCAGTATGCTGGAAGAGTTCCAAGCAAGAAACTACTACTGATTCAACCATGGAATCTGAATACATTGCTGCATGCGAAGCAGCAAAAGAAGCTGTATGGTTAAAGGGATTTATTGGTGATCTCGGTGTGGTGCCTGAGGCTATTGATCCAATTACTTTATATTGTGATAACAATGGTGCCATAGCTCAGGCAAAGGAACCACGGTCTCATCAGAAAAATAGACATGTATGCAGAAACTATCATATAATCAGGGAGATTGTTGATGCTAAGATAATAAGATTAGAACATGTACCCACTGATCAGAACCTCGCGGATGGTCTGACAAAGCCATTGACTCAAGTCAAACATGACCAGCATGTTAAAGTATATGGATTAAAACATATGGCTAATTGGCCTTAGTGCAAGTGGGAGTTTGTTGGATATAATGTATGCCCTTAAGGCAATTAGGGCGATATATCTTAATTATGTAATAGTATGAATAATTTATTTAATCAATAAAGGCATTTGTTCTTTTGTTTATATCAATGTGTTTCTATACATATATATTATAGCTGATTAAAATATATTCATTGATGTATGTATACAAAAGTCCTTGACATATCATAGCATGAAGTCAGAGAAATTATAGTTGGACTATATTTGGTGGAACCTGCTTCATGTGAAATTATGATTATGTCTAAACTATCCCTAGTCGTAGTTTCATCAAGAAAGGATATTGATGAAACGGAAAGACTAGCATGTGGTCAACTTTCTTGGAAAGGGTCCAAGCAGTCAATCTCCTAAGGACTGAAGGTGGTGCCTTAAGCTTGACACATGGATATATCTGGGAGATATATTAGAGACCGCAGCAAGATAAACACTTGGTATAAATATCAATGTGTTAGTGTTTATCTTCATGCAATAAGCTTTGCGAATGTCCTCATACTTGAGATGCTAGTTGCCTTGTATAGTACTATTGCTATACTTTGGGTCATTGCTATGCACTTATTAATTTAGGGTGCTACGGGTGATTACGGGTATAGTGATGACAACACGTTGGTAGGCTGAGTAGTCGGAAAGAATCCATCGCTCCGGATATATTAAGGAGTTATACCCGGCCACTTGTTGAAGTGATGATTGCTTTAAACCTCTGATCAGAGTATGTGTTTGATAGAAATGGTTTCTAGTTAAACACACTATGGTAAAAGGCAATATACTTCGGTAATAAGTAAATAACTGGGATAGCTTGGAGCAACCTTGCTATTAGTGGGTTAACACTTTAACCGAACCCAATAAACCAGATGGTACTAATATTAAAGAATGGAAGGAATTTATCGCACTGGATAACTATTGCATTAACCGAGATTAAGTCATAAGCATAAATGACGTTCCGAGTAATGGGGGATGGTAGACCCTTGCTAGAGGTGTACTACAGTCGTTTAAGGTAATCAAGTTCTATTCACGGTCTAGAACATCGAGCCAATGGTTCCATTAGAACAAGGGTTGGTTAAGCCTTAACAGCTCAATACTTCGGGATCCTATAAGGTCACACACATTGGACCTTCATCGGACTAAGTAAAGAACTAATAGATTTATTCTATTACAAAATATAACATAAATAATAATTGGATTATTATTTGATTGGTTAAAATTGATTAGATCAATTTTGGATAGACCAAGGAATTTATTTTGACCGGTAACTAATTAATTAGAGTCATAAATAAATTATAATTGATTAGATCAATTTTGGTTGGACCAAGAAATTTATTTTGAATGATGACTAATTTATTAGGGTCAGAAAATAAATAATTGAAAAGGGATTAAAAAGGGGAATTTTGCATTGGCGAGTTTAATTGGACCGAGAGTATAAAAATATTTTGTACAGACTCGAGTGCGCGGGAGTACACCGAAAGGTGTGCAGCAGCCCATAAAAATGGGCTGCACATGCGTAGCCCAAAAGCAAGGCAAAGCCCACAAGGGCTTTGCCTTGCCAATGCACAGCGTGTGACACACTATGCATATGGGATGGGAGTAATTACTCCCATTCCACATTGCTTATAAGGGGGAGCAAAACGCTCCCCCAAGCCTATATATAGGCTTTCCCCTTTCCTTTCAAATTGTACCAAGCTCATAGCATAAATCCTAAGCGAGATAATTAATCTCTCGGGTACTTGAGCAAGTGTGGAGCCTGAATTTATTCGGGCACCGCTAGTTTATATTTTGGGTGAGTCTTCTAGAGTGGTCTAGCAACTACTCGAGGCTTCTTAGTTTTTCCTCCTGGGGAGGTTTTGGTTGGTGGGGTTCGTGTGGATACTGATAGAGGCTATCCTACGACTGGAGGCTTGTGCAAGAAGGTCCTGCAAAAAGCACGCTTCAACTGGTAAGTTCTTTTTCTTTCTCTTTTAATTATTAAGTCTTTTTCTTTAAGTGTTTTTGGGCTTAATAATTATGCTTAGGTTATTTTTGCATGCTTAGTTTATTTTATGCATAGGTTATAACTTAGAGTTATAACATGCTTAGTATAAAATAAATATGCTAGGATATAATTTGGAATCATGGTATGCCTAGTCCTTTAGCATGCTAACCTAGGTAGAGAATTATTTAGTTAAGGCTTTATTTAATTTATATGCAACTAATAGGAGTTCCTGAGACAGGGACAAAATTTTGAATTTCCGTCATGCCTCTTATGCATGTTCAATTTGACTATCAGTTCCCAACAGACTAGTCTCAAAGTCATAGACATCTTTAAAGATCTCAAACCCGGGCCACATTTTCCCGCCATACCCCGATTAGCTCAGGCTCCCCCTTATAAGGCCTTTTGCCTTGGATCTCACAAACAGTGACCATGTGGCAATAGCAAGAAGGGACGCAACAATAGGCTTTTCTAGGCTTATATCCTAATCCAGCTCCATGAATAAGGATCTTCGGCTCCAATGCCTCAATAATTCCCTGTTCGTGTATTCCTCCACCTCTGCCAGACCTGTAACCAGACTTTTTCATTAGTTTATCCATACCTGCGTGAAGGTAGCTGTGTCAAAGGGGAGGAGGCTTTTAAGCTTTACTAATCGTGGCAATCTGAAGGCCTTTTTCTAGATTAGCTTCGGCTTCCATAACGACCATAACGGAAGCAGGAACAACCTCTATAGTCACCATTCTGTTATCATGAATTAGCTTGATTTATTAGTGTAGTATGGAGGGAACTGCGCTAAAAGCATGGAGCCATGGTCGGCCAAGCAACAGAGAATAGGTAACAGGAATATCAAGTACGGTAAAATGCACATTGCTTGCCATAGACTTCTGCCTCAAAAGTCCCAATTGCATTGCGCTTTGAATCATCGTAAGCTCTAATAACCGTGCTGGACCTTTCAAGCATGTCCTCTGACAGCCCCAGATGAGGAAGGATTTTTAGAAGGCATAGGTTTAGAGCTGAGCCATCATCCACCATGACGCACGGGATGACCTTATCGAGAATTTGGATCTGGATGAATAAGGCTCTATTGTGATCCCTTCCCTCGAGCGTAAAATTAAAACTATCAAACACAATCTGAGGCCCTCTTCTCAGGGGAATGCCTTCTCCTATCGTGGCACATATCTCAACAATCGAGATGGCCGGATTAGCTTCCAGATCTAAGAGCCGCTTGATTAAAGCCTTGTGATGCCTTTTAGAGTCAATTACTAGTTGTCAAATGCTGTATCAGGCTTGGGTATTTTTTAGCTGGGTAACCTCAAGACTGGTAGGGACAGGCGGAGGTGGAGAAGGGGGTCTTACAGTAGTTCCAACTCTACTAGGAATCAGGTCTTTGTTTAAGCGAAGATATCGGTCTTCCGACTGATATATGCGACCACTCCGGGTAATATTGAGGACATTATCGAGCAAGACGCTCTTGGTGTTTCACATTTCAAATAGGTACTGTTGCTCTTCGGAGTCCAAACCCGGGTCTTGTAGCTTATATTTATCCATACTAAAAGGTCATGGTGATCAACCTTGAATAAGTTAGTGCTTATGGCCTTGGTCTCTCAAGCCAATTCCCCATCCTTATCAGAATAGTTCTCCTTCAAAACAAAGGAATCCACGCTAAACAGTGCTTTCTCCTCGTCTTTCTTTCTTTTTGCCATAAATGGTTTAGACCTGCAGCTCTTTTGCTTTGGTTGGTTTATATCGATTTCCATTCCTTGAATGGAGTTGACTCCTGGGTTGGCTTGATTAATAAGGTCAAAAACTGAGCAAGATGGTAGACTCAAACCGATGACCAGGATAGAGTCACTACTGTTCGGCCCCTGAGCAAAGAGATCGAATACTGTGGCTTTAGGTAAACCAGATTGGACCATGCTGACCTTACTTCCGAAGTTTGGTAAAGGATTATTCATAGTGCTTGGGGCCTTGTCCGGTTCAGCAATCTTTGCTTCGCTAACCAATCATTGAGAGCAGGGCTTTACAGTTGTTGGTTTGGTGTCCCGCCTGAACGTGATAATTACAAAAGTTATTCTTATCTTCAGGTCTAGGTGGCTTATATTCCTGAAGGGACTGTATGAAACCTGCTTCCCTCAAGCGCTGAAAGATGACCCGCAGGGGCAATTTATAAGGGTTGGTCAAAATAAAAGGGGGACAAGGAGGTTGGATCGTCGCAATCGTTGATGGAGTCGGATTGGTTGTGAGTGGCGTAGCGGGGGCATGAGAAATGGCTTGAATTGCGGCCGGTATTTTTAGCTTAGCCGGCGCCAGGGCTGAGGGTTGAGCTTCATTCTTCCTGAACCATGGTTTCCCCGCTCTCTCGGCCTTCTCATGCTCTGCCTCTCGCTCAATTTTCTCAGCTTTCTCAAACACAGCCTTGTAAGAAAGAAAGGAATCTGTAGCCATTTCCTTGTAGAATAGGGGGAGAGATCCTTCGAGGAGTTTGACAATCATTTCCTCAAGGCTAAGCTAGGACTTCATCAAGACCTGAGTCGACATCCACCTATTGAAGTACTACTTAAAGGTTTCATTGGGCATTTGACGGACCCTCTCAAGATGTTGGAGGGTCATCTCCATCATAGTATTGAAACCATAATGCACTTTCAATGCCTCAAATAAGAGAGTCCAGTCGACGATAATATGTTGCAGCAAAGTGTGATACAATTCGAGGGCAGGACCCTAAAGGGAGCAGGGAAACATTTCAGCCAACACTTTATCACTCAGCTTCTTTACGCGTATTACTCTTTCATACATTATGATATGAGAGGCAGGTGCTCCTGAGCCATCATAATGAGCCATATTTGGTATAGTAAAATTATCGGGGACCTAATCCTCATCCCTCTCAAGTTTCTTATCAGTGATGAGGCGGTTGATGTAAGCTTGGATCTCGGGCGTCACGCCCGGAGGCTGCGTGACCTGGTCGCTAGTAGGTTTGTAAGAGATAGTCGGGGCTTCAGGTGTCGCGCTCGGAGAATATGCGACCTAGTCGTTGATGGTTTGAGAAGCTATCATTTATCGAATAAAGGCAGCTACCTCAGGTGTCACGCCCCGAAGGTTGCATAACCTGGTCATTGAGTGTTGGAGGTAGCGGAGGGCCAATGGCCAGCTGGCTAGCAAATGGATTTTGGGGGTAGGTGGTGCCTTTAGGAGTCATAATGAACTGCAGAGTTATGAAGGAGGGTAATGACCGAGAAACTGGGCTTTGGTGAGTGAATACTGGAGGAATGGAGCTTTAGGCGAAGGGTCTTGGATTGAAAGGCACAACTGATGGGATGGTCAAAGTTGACAAGAAAGCTGAAGTCTGCCCAAACTAGAATGAACTTGCCATGGGTTGGGTTAATTGAAACATGGGTGCGACGGGTCTCGCCTCTACCAGACTGGTCAATATCTATGCCAAACCGTTCGGGGCCTGAACATCAAATGCCGATACCTAATCGAAATTCCTGTCTTTAAGAGCTCGCTTAACAGCTGCCTAAACCGTAGTTTGGATAGGAGCTTAGAAGGCGTCTGAGTTCAGGAACTACATCATAGCACTGGTAAAGTTAAAACCAGGTGGTGGTTGGGATCTTGTTCCTGAGCTGGAAGTGAGGCCAAAGGGCTCTTCTAGAGGAGGGGTCCCTTAATTCCTTAGGAAAGACATGGCTGGTTGAGAGGGATTTTGGTTTAACTGAACTTGTTCTGAATCTGACTCCCCGCTGGAATCGATGTAGGGAATTCCTTCGACTTCTATGGTGACAATCGAGGTCAAAGGATGACGTATTAGGCGTTGCTCTATCCTTTTCCAAGCCGGGGTGCGATGATTAGTGCTCCTCCTCCTAGCTGAAATGGTAGGTAGTGGATCAGACCATGAATGGATTGGTGAATGGTATGCATGGTATGCATGCCTTTTGTTCCTTGGGAATGATGTATGATGCGCATGGCTGCACATAGATGTGGTTAGAGATGACGTGATGGTTTATCCTTCCAACATACGTGGGACTTTTGTACCTCACGTCATACATAGCGATATGTGGTGATGCAATGGAGGTACAAAAGAAGTCCTATGTGTGTTGCTAAACCTGTTCGACGGGTGGAAGTGGTAAGGGTAAGTTGATTCATTTTTGGCTCTTAAAGCCGATGCATGGGGGTGCATGATCCTAGAGCACATAGCATGTGAATCGTCCCTCTTCCGACCTTATAACTCCCGCGTAACGCCTCTTTGGAATGATGGAGTTTAGCCTCTTCACCGGTAATGGCGAAAGAAGCGCATCCTAATTATTTTATTTATTTTAGGTAATCCTAAGGGGAATGATGTGCTAAGGCTTTTTTCTAGCGCGGCTTTGGTATAGGGTTGTTGATTAGAAGGTTCTCGTTTACCTTGATTCCACGTTACTCAACCACCACCTAAATAGGTGCGATCGTAAGAGTTCACGTGTTGGTTAAAATGAGTGATCCACCCACTAGGCACCCTCAATTCCAACACGGCATGAGTGATACTTCGTGAGCTTCTCGGGTAAAATAGGGCACCTAAAATTACCGAACTATCTACACGCGTGAGGATAAAATGTTATAAAAAAGAATTAAGTTTTAATTTGGCCAATGATTTCAATACATTATCAAAATCTTTTAAACTTATGAAAGAAAGTTCAAGTTTAAAGAGAAATCCCCAACAGAGTTGCCACTGTGAGCGGACGGCGCTTCGCGCGGCGGCAGCAGGGCCGAGCCTGGACGGGCTGGCCTATTTAGATGACGGGGGATGAGTGTGATGTGTTTGGAAAATGATTTTCCATATTTTAATGCCCAAAAGATACGAGATCGAAATCCCGTACTAAAAATAGAGTCGCCACCCGGTTTAGCTCAACCGGGAAATTTTTAGTATGATTTTCCCACCGGGTGATTGGACCATACCTTAAGTAGAGATTCCGAGTTCAGATGATGTTATCTATTTTTCATTAGGCCAAGTAAAGATACTTCATTCTTTCTTAATCGGTTTAATCCACCCTATTTATTTGTATTTTCAGTTATTTTGTTATTTTTGCGTTTATCAAGCAATTGAAGCAATGAATAAAATATTTACAGCCATAAAAAAAATAAGTGCGGAAACTAAAATTATTACAAGGTTTTCAAGTCCTATACAATTTTCTATGCAATAAATAAAATACCTGAATATCCGATATACGTCGGCCTGCAGAAGATTGTTACCACGAGTATAGCATATTTTATTTAGAGTATTATAAAGCCTGGTCGGATGGCTAAAATGGGATTTGAACGGCATTTTCGAGGAAATTCCATTTTTAAGTAATTTTTAGGCTCAATCATTATTTTAACCGGATTATAAATGAAAATAAAACTGCTGTTCCAGAAAGTCAAATCGTCGACGATATAACTGATGCCGCCGGCGACATGGCTGATGCCGTCGGGGATATGGCTGATGCCGCCGGCAACATCAATTATGTCACTAGCGGTATCAGCTTGTAGGCAGCAGTGGCGGCAGTAAAAATGATCGAAAACCCAAAAATGAATATAAATGACAAAAATTAACACAAATCAATAGTATTAATGCCAAAGAGCTATGAGACTCAGGATTTTTACCTCGAGGTCTTGAATCCACCTCTTCGTGAACCGAAAGAAACACCTCTGGGGAGCTTGTTACAACGATTTAACAATAAATTTAAGTGCTTTTTGGTTTCTAAATCCAATTAAGTTGATTTTAACTTAAAGACTTACTGATTTCAACTCATAATCAGGGAATTCAAAGAAGAAAAACTAGGGAAAATGGATCGGAATCCTTTTTTTTCTGTTTTATCTAATTCTTATCTCACTAGAATCTATTCCCACATTAAAATCTTAACATTCAATTCCTCCTCCTTTAAAATGCAGCTCAAGGTGTGCTTTTATAGGTGAAATGGGGTGCTTTTTGAGGCCTTTTTGAATAATTCCGCCGAAAGTGGCCGAAAGGTTGTCTGTGAAGGGGCTCATTTCGGGCCATGCCGTCGACAACATGGTGATGCCGTCGGCGGTATGGCCAATGTCGTCGGCGGTATGGTGAGGCCGCCGGCAGCATGGATGATGCCTCTGGCGGCATCAGCCTCCAGCATACCGATAGCTAACGGGCCAAAAAGCCAAAAAAGTCGGGAAAAGTCGTTTAATAGTGGGTGAAAAGGCTTTTTTTTTACTTTTAATAATATTTTAAAGGGTATTTATTATTTGGGTGCCAATCATCGATTCAAGCTCCCACCGGACGCGTTATCAGCCACGCCGAACTGTATTCTACCAAATAAAAATTCGCAAGGAATATTATTTTGGTAATAAAAATTCCAAAGAGAACTTTTAATTTGAGGCATTAAAATTGGGTACACGTCATCATTGTCTCGCGAGAGGGACTGCAAAATCCCATGCTCACAATAACTCTAATTGAGAATTCTTACAAAAAAATTTTCAAGTTTGAGTTCTTGGAGGGATTAATAATCACTGATTGAATAGCAGATTTCTTAGTATGATAGCTTTCTCTAATCAACCAACATCTTCTCAACTTGTGAAGCTTCCCTTTTATAGGCTTGGATCATAAATGTAGCCGTTGGGTAATCTTGAATCTTCACCGTTGATCAGATAAGAGTTGGCGCATCCGGAGCCGTTGATCTTTCCGTTAGACCCAATAAATATCCTGTTTGAATTTGTTGGGATTGGAGCAACACAGATGTCATATGTCAGTTCTTTGGCTTTTTGTGCTCTGCAAAATTTCATGTGAAATTTGTCTTCATTTGGACTCAACACGCCTTGCTATTGGTCTATGTTAAAAAGGTAGTTACCTTTTTCTCTTTCTGCGTCATTCCTTTTTGTCCTTTGTTGAATTCGTGTAAGCTGTCACTTTTTCATTCTCCAAGGCAAAAAGGCAAGTTTGACTTCAGACCAAATTAGAGGGAAAATTAATATTTGAATATTCCCTTTGTCTTGTGAAATTTGTCTTCCGGATGCCTTCAAACAATAACTTTACGGGATGCTATTCCAGATGTGATCTTCTCCGGATGCTATCTTCTCGGACTTAGGAGTTTATATCTTCTGTCTTTAGCCAGATGCAGTCTACTTATACTTGGATGTTTGCTTTCTACAATACCTTGTCCGGATGCATTCTTCTTGGACTTAAGAATTTTATTTGCTTCAAAACCTTATCCGGATGTGTAAATTAGATTTTCTTCCGGATAATTGTTTTCCAATAATTAGAAAAAATGGTAAAAAGATACATTAATAATATAAACTGACAAATAAAAAAACTAATCAAAAGGCTAATTAAATGGACTACTAAAACTAGATGATAGTATGAATTTTTAATTAAACGATAGATATACGAGTGATATAACAATCACTACAAGAAAACAACATTTTTATGATGGAATATATGCGACGGACTTATTTCCGTAACAATTCTGCAGGATTTTTGTCACAAGTCTATCCATCACAAAGACTGACGGATTTTTTGATGGAATGAAAATACCCATTATAAAATCTCGGCGGGATTATTTCCCTCCAAGTTATTTTGGCTCATACCACTTTTTTACCGTGATAAATGACTCTTGAATTAAATAATTGGAAAATGTTTTAATTTAATTGTAAAAAAATAAAACTAAAATAATTCATTACTGTTAAATTATCAATGTATCAGGGCCCACGTCATCAATATTTGATATGATATCATTTCTATTTTTCTACCTGTCATTATTATTTGATGTAATATGTTTCTTACTTATTTACCATTTTTACCTTTGGATTTCTCTATAAATTGGAATTCAATTTCTTCATTTGATATATCCTTACATATATAGTCAATTTCTAACACGTTATCAGCATGAGCTTGCTTTATCGATCAAGGATATCACCGAATAAATCCAAAGTAAGGCATAATTATTTTATTTTCTATAAATATATATTCTACCTATAATTCTTAATATGTCTAATATCAAAAGTTTAGAACTTATTCCTCTCGATGTATCGGGAAAAAATTATCTTACTTGGGTGCTGGATGCAGAAATGCATCTTGAATCAATGGGTCTCAATAATACTATTATTGAAAATAATAATATTGCACCTCAGTATAAGGCAATGGCTCTAGTTTTTCTCCGCCGTCATCTTGATGAATAACTTCAATCAGAATATTTGACTGTCAAAGATCCTGCAGATCTTTGGAAACAATTAAAGGAGAGGTTTGAACACCTTAAGAAAATATCTCTACCAAATGCCCAGTATGAATGGATAAACTTAAAGCTTTAAGATTTTGAATCTGTTAGTGCATATAGTTCTAAACTTTTTCAAATTACATCCACATTAAGATTATGTGGAAAGGAAATAACTGATGAGGATTTACTAGAAAAGACATATTCTACTTTTTATTTGAATAATATGGTATTACAGGAACAATATAGAGCAAAAGATTATAAGAAATATACTGAACTAATTACTGCTCTTCTCCTAGCAGAACAGAGAAATCAACTCCTGTTGAAACACCATGAATTACCACCTACCGGAACAAATCCATTCCCTAAAGCGAATGCGATAATTCATAATAATTTCCATGGACGCGGCCGCAGAAATGGTCGTGGTCGTGGTCGAGGTAGAGGTCATGGTAATGAGCGTGGTAGAGGATATAATAATAACAATTTCTACCAGAAGTGGAATAATCAAATTGAAAGATTTGATAAAAGAAATAATAGTCAAGATGATGAAAATATATGCCATAGATACAGTATGACTGGTCATTGGTAGAGAACTTGTAGAACCGCTAAACATTTGGTAAACTTATACCAAACATCCCTCAAGAAATGTGCAGAACCAGAAACTAATTTTATATTAGATGATAATATCCCAACTAATGACCCTATTGATATCCCCAATATGGAGATGGATGATTTTCTGTTACCCAGCACCAATGGTAAGGAATCAATAATTAGTTCATATATTTTGCTTAATTAATACATTATAATTTTAATGTTATTATTGGTTTGCTTTTATTATTGTTGTTTAATGTACTTTTTATGCAATATTTATTTATGAATAAATAATAATGCATCTTTCATTTCTTCAATGAAGAAAATGTATTCTTTTCCGGTATTATATGACTTCAAGGAAAATGAAGTAAATTTATGTATTGTAGATAGTGCCACCACCCATACTTGTGAACCGAAATTTCTAAAAATTTGCTTATAATAAATTACTATGGTATTAAAATATCATGAAAATTATTTTTTATTGTTATTATTGTTATTGGATATAAGACATGAGGAAATAAGAGCTAATTAAGTAAGAGGGATGAATTGGACATTTAATTATTTATCCAAGGGCAATATTAGAAATTGAAAAAAAATTAAAAAAATTAAAAAAAATAAAAATAAAATAAAAATATACATACATAATATCAGCATCTCTCTTCTCATTCTTCATCTTCATTTCTTATCCATTCTTCCCTTCTCCCTTATCCAATTTTTCATTATCCAAAAAAACTTCCGATTTCTTCGATTCAACTTCGAATTCTTCTTAGAAATCGATCCTTAAGCCCTCTATCATCATCAATTTTAGTCAATCAAGACTAAAAGAGGAGGATTTCAGATTTTAAGGTTCAGATGAATAGTAACCCGAGTTTGAAGTGAGTGATTTTTGGTGAAATTAAAGCTTAATTAGTAGAATTCATGGTAGATTAAGCATATTTATGGTATTAGGAAGTTTATTTATGCAATATCTTGATAGAATTATATATAGCTGTTGTAGAGGAAGCTATTGCAAGTGAATCAAAGGCGGGGTAGAAGAGAGCTAGAAAGAGCATAGAAAAAGGTTTGTGTCTCGAATTTTGATTTCTCGGTTTTTCGGGAAATTTTCCAGATTATATACCTGTTTTGTTTTAAGGTTTTCTCTCGTTACATAAATTCAATTTGAACGATTCTTGATTCTATTTATATCTGCAGAAAGTAAGGAATATATGTTCAGAAGAAACCTTATTGAATTTCATTCGTTTTCAATGTGAAATTTTCGTTTGAAGTTGAGTCACGAAATCTGTTTTTGGAAAATCTCAGCTTGGTATACTGTTTAGTATTTTGATCATAACTTTGGTTATAAAATTTGGATTTCTGTGATTCTAGTGGCTTTGGAAATCTGAGACATGTGTCTAATTATGTTTAGAAGAAACTTCTTTGATTGGATGATGTTTTGATAACGAAAAATACAGGGGAAGTCAGGTTACGAAACCTGGAAAAAAAAATTCTGGAAAGTATGAATATTGATTTTATTGAGTTTTAATTGAAGTTTGATGCTTAAAAATTTGGAATTTGGATTTCTTAACTACTGAAGTTATGTTGAATTACGATTGATGGTTTATACTGAAATTTTTAAGATGTCACTTTGATTTATTGCCCTTATTAAACGAGTAGAATACGGGTCAGGGTAGATTGGGGCCAATAAAGGGGGGTACAGTACTGTACAAATAATTGAAGCTTTGGCTTCGGGCTTTGGCCGATATTATGATATATATATATTGATATTGAAGCTTTGGCTTCGGGCTTGACCTATATATATTGATTTTGAAGCTTCGGCTTCGGGCTTGACCAATATATTGATTTTGAAGCTTCGGCTTCGGGCTTGTCCGCTCCCGTATCCATTTTACCATTATTCAGGACTTATTTACTTTGGGCATATGTGGTTAAAGTGTTTGGAAAAATTGGATACAAATTTGATTATACTTTGAAAGGATTACTATATAAGTTTTGTGACTTGGTTCCATAAAGTTGGTTAATTTGTTTTTGACTTATAAATATACTTTGTTTCTATTTTAAAAATATTCAAAGTTGTTATATTTTTTTTATGGACACCACTAAGCAAATTGCTTAGCGTGTAGTTTTTTTTCTACACGTAGGTGGAGAACTTGTAGATAGCTTGGACCAAAGTGGTACAGGTGGATCAGCTTAAATAGCAAATAAGGAAAAACTCGAGGTGGATTTGTAATTTAATATAATATTATGGTTTGTAGAATAATGGCATGTACTAGAGAGTGAGAAATGTAAAGTGGCATTGAGAAATATTTGGAGAATAATTTGGAGTCTAAAACATTATATTGGTATTTGTACATATTGTAAATCTATAAGTGTTGAACTCTATATAGTGGAGTAGAGTTATTTATTGGGTGATTATTGTTAGGTGGCGCTCCCTATATAGGGGGCGTTACATTTGTTGGTATCAGAGCTGAGGTTTAGGCAATTCTATGACTAGTATGTACATGCCATTTAAGATATAAATATGTTATGTTAGTTGATTGATCCACTTTGGTCAAATTTTCAGGAATAAGTTATGGCTAGTAGTAGTCACAACCAGAGTGAGGAAGAAGATGCTGAGAGTATGGTCCGTATTAGACAAGGGGATGAACAGAGACATGAACCTCCACTAGTTCATGGCTTTCCCGAACAACCTACTCCAGCACAAGCTGCTTTACTTCAGCATATGACTACTGAAGTAATCACACAAGTACTATAAAACATACAAATCCCTCAAGTTCCTGTAGTACCTCACATTGAAAGAAGAGAGGAGAGAACTCCTCTTGAAAGAATCAAGAAGCTTCCGGCTGATGATTTTAAAGGGGATACAGTGAATCCTGCAATTGCAGAAGATTGGCTTGATCATACTAAATGGTGTATGACTAGGCTTCATTTTACAGATGAAGAGAGATTAGACTATGTGCAAGGTCTACTCAAAGAACAAGCTAGGAGGTGGTGGGATAATATTGTGAGAGAAAGACGACCCGGAGAAATCACTTGGGGACTTTTCTTGGAACAATTTGACAAAAAGTACGTTAGTGAACGATTCAAAGATGAGCAGAGGAAATTGTTTTTGTCTTTGAGAAAGGGACGAATGACTGTATCAGAATATGAAGTTCAATTCCTCAAACTCAAGAGGTATGCTCGTGATATCGTTGACAGTGAAGTGAGGCGATGTAAGAGATTCGAGGATGGGTTGAATGATGAAATTAGAGTGCATTTACTTACACAAAGGATTAGGGTGTTCAATGACTTGGTTGATGCTGCTACGGGCATTGAGAAGATTAATTCAGATAGACAACAAAGAATGGCTAAAAGGTTTGGATTTCAAAAGAGATCGCAGGGTCCAGCTAGTTAGAATCTCCAAGTAAGAAACAGAAGGGAACATCAGAACAAATAAAATTTTATTTCAGAGGGTTTTCACCGAGACAAACTATAAGTACGGGATCAGCGGCTAGCGTACCTTCAGGTAGAGACAGAGGAAATATTCCACAATATTCTAATTGTGGAAGGATGCATACAGGGGAATGTTGGGGAAAAGGTAGAGTCTGCTTTAACTATGGCTCAAGGGAACATTTGATTGCAAATTGTCCTCAAAGACAGATAAGTACATCTGCACCTACAGTAGTTCCTACTCCTACAATGCAAGGTGGAAGAGGAAGGGGAAGAGGAAATGCTAGTGAGACAAGTGGATATAATGTGGCTCAACAAGCACCGCAGAGTGGTAGACCGGGAGGAATGGCGCGAAGTTATGCAATCCAAGGGCCTGAGACTAGAGAATCAACCGAAGTTATTATCGGTAAATTTTCATTCTTTAATCATGATGTTTATGCTTTGATAGATCCTGGTTCATCTCATTCATATATATGTACTGCATTAGCACAAGAGAAAGGGTTGCATGTAGAAGAATTAGGAGAAAATATTAAAGTAACTAATCCTTTAGGACACGGTGTGATAGTAAACAAAGTGTATATGAATTGCCCTATTATGATTCAACATCAACTTTTCAATGCAAATTTAATTGAGTTACCTTTTCGAGATTATGATGTTATCTTGGGAATGGATTGGTTATCGGAATATCGAGCTGTGGTGGATTGCAAAAACAAAAGAATGTCACTTCAAGTTTCTGATGGAGAAGAAATAGTTATCGTGGGGGAAAGATCAGATTATCTCTGTAACATAATTTCTTTTATGAAGACTAAAAGATTAGTTAGGAAGGGATGTCAGGCCTACCTAATCTTCACTCTAGAATTGAAGGAAGGTGAGTTAAATTGCAGAATATTCCTATGGTATGTGATTTTCCCGATGTATTTCCAAAAGAACTACCGGGGTTGCCACCAAAAAGAGAGGTAGAATTTGCAATTGATGTATTACCGGGTACCGCACCAATATCCAAAGCACCATATAGAATGGCGCCTGCTGAACTGAAAGAGCTAAAGATTCAGTTGCAAGAATTGTTAGACAAAGGATTCATACGCCCGAGTATATCCCCGTGGGGTGCACCAGTGTTGTTTGTTAAGAAGAAAGATGGGTCACTCCGATTATGTATTGATTACCAGGAGTTGAATAAATTGACAGTGAAGAACAAGTATCCATTACCGAGGATTGAAGACTTATTTGATCAACTCAAGGGTGCCAAATACTTCTCCAAGATTGATTTGAGATCGAGCTACTATCAGATGAGAGTGAAAGATGATGATATTGTAAAGACAGCTTTCCGAACCAGATATGGGCACTATGAATTTTTAGTGATGCCATTTGGTCTAACTAATGCACCAGCAGCATTTATGGACCTTATGAACCGTGTCTTTTATTTATATTTAGACAGGTTTGTAGTGGTTTTCATTGATGACATTTTGGTGTATTCTAAGTCACGGGAAGAGCATGATCAACATTTGCGGATAGTCTTCCAAACTTTGAGGGAAAATAAATTGTATGCTAAACTTAGCAAATGTGAGTTTTAGCTTGAAGAAGTTTCTTTCTTAGGCCACGTTGTTTCTGCCGAAAGAATTAAAGTGGATCCTAAAAAGATAGAAGCAGTTGTAGAATGGAAACCACCAAAGAACCCTATAGAAGTCTGGAGTTTCCTTGGCTTAGCAAGGTATTATAGAAGATTTGTAAAGGGATTTCAGTCATTGCTGCCCCACTGACGAAACTACTTCAAAAGAATGCAAAATTTGAGTGGAATGACAAGTGCCAAGAAAGTTTTGAGAAGTTGAAAGTGATGTTAACAGAAGCACCCATCCTTACCCAACCAAAGCCTGGAAAAGATTTTGTAATCTATAGTGATGCTTCTTATAGTGGTCTTGGGTGTGTTTTGATGCAAGAAGGGAAAGTGATTGCCTATGCTTCCAGGCAATTGAAGAATCATGAAAGGAATTATCCTACTTATGATTTGGAAATGGCTGCAATAGTCTTTGCCTTGAAAATTTGGCGACATTATCTTTATGGAGAAAAATGTTATATTTACACAGATCACAAAAGCTTGAAATAGTTACCAACACAGAAAGAGTTGAATTTAAGGCAAAGAAGGTGGATAGAATTCATTAAAGATTACGATTGTCTTATTGATTACCATCCAGGAAAGGCTAATGTAGTGGCAGATGCTCTCAGCCGAAAGACAATGATGGCACTAAGGGCTATAAATACGGGGTTAGCTCTTACCAGTAGTGGAGCCTTAATTGCAGAATTGAAGATTCAACCTGTACTACTACAACAGGTTAAGCAAGCACAAAATGAAGATGATGACTTCAAGGTCATTCGAGCAAGGACACAAGTGGGTATCGTAGACAACTATATGGTTCAAGAAGATGGGTGTCTATATTTTAAAGATATACTATGTGTGCCAAACAATGAAGGATTAAAGAAGAATATCTTACAAGAGGCGCATAGTAGTCCTTATGCGATGCATCCAGGAGCAAACAAGATGTACCAAAATTTGAAGAGCCATTATTGGTGGAATGGAATGAAGAAAGACATTACTAACTATATTGCTTAATGTCTAACTTGTCAACAGGTGAAAGCCGAACATCAAGTTCCTTCTGGATTGTTGCAACCAATAACAATTCCAGAATGGAAATGGGAAAGAATCACAATGGACTTCGTGACATCTTTACCACTTACACAGAAGAAACATGATGCAGTGTGGGTTGTTGTAGATAGATTGACAAAGTCTGCCCACTTTCTTCCAGTTAGGATGGATTATTCACTTGATAGGTTGGCTCAGTTATATGTAGATGAGATAGTAAGGCTACATGGAGTGCCTATTTCAATCATTTCCGACCGAGATCCAAGATTTACTTTGAGATTTTAGAAGAAGTTACAAGAAGCCTTAGGTAGTAAACTTCATTTCAGTACATCATTTCATCCTCAAACAGATGGTCAGTCTGAAAGAGTAATTCAGGTGTTGGAAGACATGATGAGAAGTTGTATCATTGAATTTTAGAGAAATTAGGATAAGTATTTGTCCCTCATAGAGTTTGCCTATAATAACAGCTATTAGTCAAGCATACAAATGGCGCCATATGAAGCATTGTATGGAAGAAAATGTCGAACTCCATTATATTGGACCGAACTTAGTGAAAACAAGATTTTGGGAGTGGATTTAATTCAGGAGACAAAGGAGAAGGTAAAACTTATTCAAGAGAGATTGAATGCTGCATCGGATAGACAAAAATCTTATGCTGATCTAAAAAGAAAAGACATTACTTATGAAGTGGGAGATAAAGTATTTCTCAAAGTATCTCCTTGGAAGAAAGTCCTGCGATTTGGCAAGAAAGGCAAGCTCAGTCCGAGATTCATTGGCCCATATGAGGTTATAGAGAAGGTTGGACCGGTAGCTTATCGGTTGGCACTACCTCCAACACTCGACAAAATTAATAATGTGTTCCATGTGTCAATGTTAAGGAGATACAGATCAGATCCATCACATATCTTATCTCCTGATGTCGTAGAAATCGAACCCGACCTGACGTATGAAGAGGAACCAGTACAAATATTGGCGAGAGAGGTTAAACAATTGAGAAACAAGTCTATTCCTTTGGTAAAAGTACTTTGGAGGAATCATAAGGTTGAAGAAGCAACTTGGGAACCGGAGGATACAATGAAAACTCAATATCCGCAACTATTTTCAGAGAATTTTCGGGACGAAAATTCATAAGAGGGGGAGAATTGTAACGAACCGAAATTTCTAAAAATTTCCTTATAATAAATTACTATAGTATTAAAATATCATGGAAATTATTTTTTATTGTTATTATTGTTATTGGATATAAGGTATGAGGAAATAAGAGCTAATTAAGTAAGAGGGATGAATTGGACATTTAATTATTTGTCCAAGGGCAGTATTGGAAATTGAAAAAAAAATTAAAAAAATAAAAATAAAATAAAAATATACATACATAATATCAGCATCTCTCTTCTCATTCTTCATCTTCATTTCTTATCCATTTTTCCCTTCTCCCTTATCAAATTTTCCATTATCCAAAAAAACTTCCGATTTCTTCGATTCAACTTTGAATTCTTGTTAGAAATCGATCCTTAAGCCATCTATCATCATCAATTTCAGTCAATCAAGACTAAAAGAGGAGGATTTCAGATTTTAAGGTTCGGATGAATAGTAACCCGAGTTTGAGGTGAGTGATTTTTGGTGAAATTAAAGCTTAATTAGTAGAATTCATGGTAGATTAAGCATATTTATGGTATTAGGAAGTTTATTTATGCAATATCTTGATAGAATTATATATGGCTGTTGTAGAGGAAGCTATTGCAAGTAAATCAAAGGCAAAAGGGGTAGAAGAGAACTAGAAAGAGCATAGAAAAAGGTTTGTGTCACGAATTTTAATTTCTCGGTTTTTCGGGAAATTTTCCAGATTATATACCTGTTTTGTTTTAATGTTTTCTCTCGTTATATAAATCCGATTTGAACGATTCTTGATTCTATTTATATCTAAAGAAAGTAAGAAATATATGTTCAGAAGAAACCTTATTGAATTTCATTCGTTTTCAATGTGAAATTTTCGTTTGAAGTTGAGTCACGAAATCTATTTTCGGAAAATCTCAGCTTGGTATACTGTTTAGTATTTTGATCATAACTTTGGTTATGACATTTAGATTTCTGTGATTCTGGTGGCTTTGGTTATGACATACTTATTGAATTTCATTCGTTTTCAATGTGAAATTTTCGTTTGAAGTTGAGTCACGAAATCTATTTTCGGAAAATCTCAGCTTGGTATACTGTTTAGTATTTTGATCATAACTTTGGTTATGACATTTAGATTTCTATGATTCTGGTGGCTTTGGAAAGCTGAGACATGTTTCTAATTATGTTTAGAAGAAACTTCTTCAATTAGATATTTTTTGATAGCGAAAAATGCAGGGGAAGTCAGGTTACTAAACCTGGAAAAAAAAATTCTGGAAAGTATGAATATTGATTTTATTGAGTTTTAATTGAAGTTTGATGCTTAAAAATTTGGGATTTGGATTTCTTAATTACTGAAGTTATGTTGAATTATGATTGATGGTTTATACTGGAATTTTTAAGATGTTACTTTGATTTATTGCCCTTATTAAACGAGTAGAATACGGGTCAGGGTAAATTGGCGCCAATAAATGGGGGTACAGTACTGTACAAATAATTGAAGCTTTGGCTTCGGGCTTTGGCCGATATTATGATATATATATTGATATTGAAGCTTTGACTTCGGGCTTGACCGATATATATTGATTTTGAAGCTTCGGCTTCGGGCTTGACCGATATATCGATTTTGAAGCTTCGGCTTCGGGCTTGTCCGCTCCCGTATCCATTTTACTGTTATTCAGGACTTATTTACTTTGGGCAATATGTGGTTAAAGTGTTTGGAAAAATTGGATACAAATTTGATTGTACTTTGAAAGGATTACTATATAAGTTTTGTGGCTTGGTTCCATAAAGTTGGTTAATTTGTTTTTGACTTATAAATATACTTTGTTTCTATTTTAAAAATATTCAAAGTTGTTATATTTTTTTTATGGACACCACTAAGCAAATTGCTTAGCGTGTAGTTTTTTTTCTACACGTAGGTGGAGAACTTGTAGATAGCTTGGACCAAAGTGGTACAGGTGGATCGGCTTAAAGAGCAAATAAGGAAAAACTCGAGGTGGATTTGTAATTTAATATAATATTATGGTTTGTAGAATAATGGCATGTACTAGAGAGTGAGAAATGTAAAGTGGCATTGAGAAATATTTGGAGAATAATTTGGAGTCTAAAACATTATATTGGTATTTGTACATATTGTAAATCTATAAGTATTGAACTCTATATAGTGGAGTAGAGTTATTTATTGGGTGATTATTGTTAGGTGGCGCTCCCTATATAGGGGGGGGGGGGGGCGTTACAATACTATTCTCAAAGCGGGAAGATATTTTAATATTCTTAAAAGGGGTGAAACTGTTGTTACCACAATATCGGGACAAATAAAAATGATTGAAGGTTCCGGAAGAGCTAGTATTATATTATAAAGGGGAACAAAACTTATTATAAATAATGCATTATTTTCCCCAAATTCTCACAGAAATTTATTAAGTTTTAAAGATATTCGCAGAAATAGATATCATATTGAAACTATGAGCAAAGACAATAAAGAATGTCTTTTTGTTACAAAAATAATTTCAACTAAGAAATGTATACTTGAAAAATTTTATACTCTTTCATGTGGCTTATACTACACATATATTAATATGATTGGAGCCAATTTAACTATAAACCAGAAGTTTATAGATTCAGATACTCGTAAAATTTGGCATGATCGACTAGGTCATCCTGGTTCGATAATGATGAGAAAAATTATTGAATATTTACATGGGTATCCATTGAAGAACCAGAAGTTTCTCCAAAATAATGAATTATTTTGTGCTGCTTGGTCGCAAGGAAAATTAATAATAAAGCCTTCCAGAAGTAAGGTTGGAATAGAATCGCCAACATTTTTAGAGCGCATACAATGTGATATTTGTGGACCAATTCATCCACCATGTGAACCATTTAGATATTTTATGGTTCTAATTGATGCCTCAACCAGGTCGTCACATGTATGCTTATTATCTTGATGAAATATGGCATTTGCAAGGTTACTTGCTCAAATTATAAGATTACGGGTACAGTTTCCCGATTATCTTGTTAAATCAATTCGTCTTGATAATGATAGGGAATTCACATCCAAAACATTTAATGATTATTGTATGTCGATTGGAATAAAAGTTGAACATCCTGTAGCATATGTTCATACACAAAATGGTCTAGCAGAATCATTTATTAAACGTCTGTAATTAACTGCGAGACCACTGATTTTGTGAATAAATCTCCCTACTACAGTTTGGGGTTATGCAATATTACATCCAGCATCTCTTATACGTTTAAGACCAGTAAGTTACATGATTATTCTCCATTACAATTAGCTTCTGGCCATGAGCCTAGTATTTCTCATCTTAGAGTTTTTGGTTGCGCGGTATATGTGCCTATTGCTCCACCACAAAGGACTAAAATGGGTCCTTAAAGGAGATTAGGAATTTATGTTGGCTATGAATCCCCTTCAATAATTAAATATCTTGAGCCATTAACTGGCGATATGTTTACTGCACGATATGCAGATTGTCATTTTGATGAAAGCACTTTCCTAAAATTAAGGGGAGAGAATAAGAGCCCAATTTTGGTAAAGAAAATAATATGGAATGCTTTATCACTTTCTCATATGGATCCTAAATCAAATGATTTTGAACTAGAAGTTCAGAGAATAATCCATCTTCAACATTTAGCAAATCGATTGCCTGATGCACTCGCTAATCCTAAAAGAGTACCAACAGTAAATGCGCCAATTCATATTGAGATTCCTGAAGAACAACCTACGGATAATACTCTTACACGCCTGAAGCATAGATGACCTATTGGTTTAAAGAATAAAAATTCTAAAAGGAGGAGAGTTATTGATAATGAAGATATCCCATTGAGGATATAAATATAAATACACTTCCGGAAGAAGTGCAAGCACCTATAGTGCAAATACCTGAAGCTATTAAAAATGAAGAAATTTAAATAAATTATATCAATACTGAAAGAAGATGGAGTCGCAATACAATAGTTATAGATCATATTTTTTCATATAATGTTGCGATCAATATTGAAAATGAAAATGTGGATTATGAGCCAACATCTATTAAAGAATGCCAAAGTACAAATGATTGGCAACAATGGAAAGAAGCAATTCAAGCAGAGCTAAATTCTCTTGAAAAATGCAAAGTATTCGGACCAGTAGTTTGATCACCACAGGATGGTAATAAATGGGTTTTTATTAGAAAGAGAAATGAGAAAAATGAAATAATAAGATATAAAGCCATATTAGTTGCACAAGGTTTTTCCCAAAGACCTGGGATAGACTATGAGGAGACATATTCTCCGGTGGTGGATGTAATAACTTTTAGATATCTTATTAGTTTTACAATGCAAGAAAATTTACAAATGCACTTGATGGATGTTGTCACAACTTACCTTTATGGTACGCTTGATAATGATATTTATATGAAAATCCCTGAAGGATTAAATCTGCCAGAAAAATATGGCAAACGAGAATTTTACTCAGTAAAGTTACAAAGATCCTTATATGGATTAAAACAATCTAGGCGCATGTGGTATAACCATCTCAGTGAATATTTATTGAAAGAAGGATATAAAAATGATCCAATTTGTCCATGTGTTTTTAAGAAAATCAGGACCTAATTTTATTATTATCTCAATTTATGTTGATGATTTGAATATTATTGGAACTCCAGAAGAGATTCCAAAAACAGTTGATTCCTTAAAAAAAGAATTTGAGATGAAAGATCTTGGAAAGACAAAATTGTGTCTTGATTTGCAAATTGAGCACCTTGAAAAAGGAATTTTAGTGCATCATTCAAACTACACAGAAAAGATCCTGAAATGATTTAATATGGACAAAGCACATCCATTGAGTAACCCAATGGTTGTATGATCACTCGATGTGAAAAAGGATGTTTTTCGTCCTAGAGAAAATAATGAAAAAGTTCTCGGTCCTAAAGTACCATATCTAAGCGCAATAGGTGCTTTGATGTATCTTGTTAATAACACAAGACCAGAGACATTGCATTTTCTATCAATTTATTATCAAGATACAGCGCTGCACCTACAAGATGACATTGGAATGGAATTAAACATATAATGCGCTATCTTCGAGGAACTATTGATTTAGGCTTATTTTATTCACATGAATCTAAGCTTCAATTAGTTGGATATGTGGATGCGGGTTATTTATCCGACCCACACAAAGCTCGATCTCAGATGGGCTATTTATTTATATATGGAGGAATAGCTATATCTTGGCGATCGATAAAACAAACAATTACAGCTACTTCCTCAAAT
Source organism: Euphorbia pulcherrima (assembly GCA_947683365.1). Lineage (NCBI taxonomy): Eukaryota > Viridiplantae > Streptophyta > Magnoliopsida > Malpighiales > Euphorbiaceae > Euphorbia > Euphorbia pulcherrima. The sequence goes on from CANTUS010000016.1 coordinate 17,755,110, forward strand.
CATGCAGAGTTAATAGCTATTCACAAGGCAAGTCGTGAATGTGTGTGGTTGAGATCATTAATCAAACATATCCAAGAAGCATGTGAAAAAGTTACGGTCAAGAAAGGTCTGACGACAATATATGAAGATAATGCTGCTTGTATTGCTCAATTGAAGGAAGGCTATATTAAAGGAGACATAACAAAGCATATTTCATCAAAATTTTTCTTTACTCATGATCTGGAAAAGAATGGTGAAATCAATATTCAACAAATCCGCTCTTGTAACAATTTAGCAGATTTGTTTACCAAGGCTTTACCTTCCTCAACTTTCAAGAAATTGATTTACAGCATTGGAATGCGTCATCTTAAGGATCTCCAGTTAACTCGCGAATAGGGGGAGTAAACACTGTACTCTTTTTCCCTTAACTGAGGTTTTTATACCACATGGTTTTTCCTTAGTAAGGTTTTTAATGAGGTAGTGTCCCATTCATGGCAGATGATAAATCAAAGGGGAAGTGTTAAATTATTGATGTATCAGGGCCCACGTCATCAATATTTGATGTGATATATTTTCTACTTTTTTACCTGTCATTATTATTTGATGTAATATGTTTTTTACTTATTTACATTTTTACCGTTGGATTTCTCTATAAATAGGAATTCAATTTCTTCATTTGATATATATCAGAAATAAGAAATAAAAGTTTCTCTCAAATTCTCTCTCTGCCTTCTCTTATTATTGTTATAATATCCTTGCATATATAGTCAATTTCCAACAATTACATCCTATTTGATAATACATATTTCTCTCCACCTATATCTCTATCTCACAAATACCCTAGAAGCTCCATTACTTGAATGACATCTCAGATCCTAAACTCTCCTGCCGCCGAGAAATAACTTCATAAACGTCTCTCAATCTTCTTGGGTAAGTGATTTTGGTTTCTTTATGTTTAATTTCACACTTCTTCTCTCTAAATCGGGACCTTTATTTTGTAATTCTTTCTCTTTTCATCTTTTCATTTTGTTATTGTCTTTTACTCCAATATTGATGTTTTTCTGGGTATTTGATTTTTGCCACTATTGGCTTTAGGGAGGATTAATGGATTTGATTATTACTGATTGTTTGAACCACATCCTGATTAATTGATGCCAATTTGAAATATTTCTATTTTCTTTTACATTACAAGTTGGTAATATGTTCTGTTTTGGTATGCTATTTTTTGTTTCCTTGACATACATAACCTTTTACTATTTGTGAGCGGACAACATTTTTCGGGCGTGCGCTCTGACCTGTTTGTCTATTTTCAGGTCAATTAGAGTCATTCGAAACAACTTTTCCTTTCGGGACAATCAAGGCATTATTTAAAGGCAACCGAGGCAACTTGGTAACTCAATCGGAGGTTTTAATAAAAGATATTATAATTGGTAGAAAAGAATATAAAACAATTTATAAAACATATTTATAAAATAATGTCAAAAAGATTCATTGACCTAAATCAATCATTTAAGAACATAAAATCGCCACTTGGACCAGCTCTTCAAGGAAATTCCGATATAGCCTCACTTCCAAGAATGAAGCTACACCTTAATTCGAAGATTCACATCTAGATGAATTACTTATTCATTTCATTTAGCCACTTTAAATTGAAATACCAAAATTGTTTATTAAGGCCCTATTCTCTTAGACTATAATTTAATGTAGTTCAGTTTAGTTCAAACCACTTCAGTTAAGTTCAGTCCAGTTCAGTTCAGTTCAGCTATGCGTAGTTATAAATTTAAACTGAAATAAGTTCAGTTCAGTTCAGCTCACTTTAGTTCAGTTTAGCCAACTTCAATTCAGTTTAGTTCAGTTCATCTTTCAGAAGTTGAAAAGAACATGGCCTAAATGTCAAGCATGTTACCTAAATCTATTTTAAGAAATAAGGTGAGAAAAAAAGCTATTCTAATCAAATCATACCGCCTTAATGCGATCATTACATCATATTTTATCAAATACCACATGCTTATAATACATAAAATCAATAAAAACAAATCAGTTTGGGTTCCGGGCAATTATCTTGCAATACAAGGGTTGAAACAGAAAATATGTATAATGGCTGGAGCAACAGCGATACCGCCATCATAGATCATAGTACCGTTCTTCCGACATAACGGTATTATGATCGATAATCACAGATTTTTAGAGAATTACAGAATCACAGAAACAATAGGTATTTTCAGGAATTTCAGGAAATTAAATAGAAAGGAAATAAGGAAGTGTATCAGGGGTTGCCAGCTAATCTCTCGAACAAAATCACAACAAAAGAGCTCTTACCCAATCAAATATAAATTAATGAAATGACAAAAATTAAAGGAAAGTGGAAATAAAATGAAATAGGAACAAGGTGAATTAAATATGAAATATAAATTGATTATGATTATAATGAAATTATGAACAAAATATAAATCAAGATTTAATTAAAATGAAATAGAACTTAGAATTTTTCAGTCTCAAATTGTATACGATTTCGTTTTGAACCCGTTGCTAGATTCTAAGTGAAACGGAAGTAGCCTCGTGAAGAGCGATGAGGCATAAAGGAATGAGTTAAAAGGTCAGTAAAGATTAAATAGGCAAAAATGAATTCCTCTTTTAATCTAAACTTGCTAAAAACTCGGAATTGATTTGAGCAGAACTTTGATAGTAACTTTTCTAAAACTAATTTCGCAGAATATATTTGATAGATATGAGTTGTGTGTTTAGAAAACTGATTTTGGCCTCTATTTATATTGAAAAATGAGAGGTGAAATCGGATAAGCTAATTAATTCTCCAACTAAATGGGAAAATTTAATTTAATTCAAAATGATATCCTGCCTAAAAATCGATACAAGTGCCGTTAATGTAGATAGCGGTACCATTATTGGCTAATTTTAAACGGGAAATTTGATTTGAGTCGGTCAAAATTAACCAGGAAATAACAAATAGCGGTACCGTTATAGGGGATAACGGTACCGTTATCCATCAATGACGGTACCCCTGTTGAGGACAGGGGTACCCTTGTTGACGACAGGGGTACCCTTGTTGAGAGATTTTCAACATTTTACTAGGGGTATGAGGGACCGAGGCTAACTCCCAAAAATCAACTTCGAATCTAACATAATAGAGTAAAATAAAGTATAATGACAATCTTTCATCATTGACTAAGGGCATAGCAAATTTTCGTGCTCACAAACTGCCCCTCGCAAGACATAATAGAGTGGAGTCTTTATGATCGTGCGAAAGAGAGTACGAAATAAGGTAAGAGATCATACTTGAGATGTCTTTGTGGGGGATATAATCATTTCTCGATTGACTTAATTTAGAACAAAAAAATATTTTCCCCTTCAATTAAGAATGATTATATGGAGTAAGAATCTGCTGGAGAGATGTCACTCAATTGAGGAAATAATAGTTAGCCCTGTTAGGGAGAAAATAATACTGTGGAGAGCTGGGGATAAAATGTTAGTGCACGAACATAAAGAAAAAGTAATTCCTATAAGTCAGGAAACTATCTCGTGATCTGCTGGGGAAAATAATTTTGGCTGTTTTGCTGAGAAAATATCCTATAGGCTTTTGCCGGAGCAAAATTCCCTAGAAAAAGGTTTGGCTGTATGGTCAGGGACCTAGCCTGTAGGCTTTTGCCAGAGCAAAAATCTCTATAAAAATAAGATTTGTCTGTACAATCAGGGACCTAGCATGTAAGCTTTTGCCGGAGTAAAAATCTCTACAAAAATAAGATTCGATCTTACGGTCAGGGACCTAGCCTATAGGCTTTTGCTGGAGCAAAAATCTCAATAAAAATAAGATTCGACTATATGGTCACGGACCTAGCCTGTAGGCTTTTTCGGGAGCAAAAATCTCTTCAAAAATAAGATTCAGCTGTATGGTAGGGACCTAGCCTATAGGCTTTTGTCGGAGCAAAAAATCTCTATAAAAATAAGATTAAGGCATGCCCTGCTGGAGATGTCGTACCTTAAAATAATGTGATGTCCCCTGAGAGTCTCTACTTGGGGATTGAAAATACCTGCTTTACTTGTGGGGATGTGTGAAAAATATTTTGGTGATCCGGGTCGAGTAAGGGGTTGTGTTGAAAAGCTCAAAGAAATCTGCTGGGGAATCGGATAACGGTACTGTTATTAAAGAAGATGTTATCGCTGTCACGCAATACAGGTATCGATGAAATCCAAAAACTATAAATAGTGCCATTTGCCATAAACAGTAGTTCACTTGTTCTTTCAAACGCAAATCGCCCTTTCTTCGAATTTTTCTAGATTCCTGTTTATTTTTTGCTTCGTTTATCACCATGTTTCATAAGGCCGATAGGAAGATCGCTAGGACCATCTCTAAGACCTCTCTACCCACTATCGCTGATTCAGAGCTCCGAGTTTTGCCCGTTTCACGAGCATATTATCTCGAGGCTAAGGAGAAGCTTCTCGATCTTGATCGGGGATTTAAGGCTTCCATCAGACACGCTCATACGTCTCATGCTTCACTTAGAGAGGTTAGTAAACAAAATCATAGTTTATAATTCATTTCATTTCAAACTTTAGAGCTTTATGTTAGAAACTTTAAACGAAATTTGAATCGAATAAAATTATGCATGTTTAGGCTATTTTCAGGGTTGATTGAAGTTCATAAACACTTAGTAAACACCTAGGGATGAAAATCTAGGCCTTTGTATGATGATTTGGTCAATTTTTCGCATATTTTGGATTTTCCTCGCGTGAATGAGGCTTTTGAAATTCCACCGCTATCGATAGTAGTACAGTATCCCTTGATAATGGTACCGTTATCAATGAGTGGCATACCACTATCTTCGATAGGTGTACTGCTATCAATGGCAATTTTGACTTTTTTTTTATTTTTGATATAAATGCAATTCTATCCATATGGTGACTTCGTATAAACATGTTTAAATGCATAAAACTGATAAATAAAGATACTTATTATGATTTTATGGCTTTTATCGTGTAAGAGCATATGAGAGAGACTCTGGGATCCCTATTCTTCAGCCGAAAGTGGTGGGATCTCATCACTGATGCTGACGTTTGCCAGGGGGTGGTGGACGCTGGATTTGGCGGGCTGGTGGAGAGCCTTCGCCCGAGGGGGAATCATTCCTCTTTCGCGACTTTCACAGTGCTAGTGGAGAGGTGGTCAGACATCACTCACACCTTCCACCTACCGGTTGGGGAGATGACAATCACCCCTTTTGACATGGCAGCGATGACTGGGACCATTTTGTGGTGACATAATTCACTTAAAAGTCTACGCAAATAGGTTCCACCTGGAGGAGCCGGTTTGCAATTATGTTGAGGAGCTGTTGGGTGTGAGACCCACTTCTTGCCGCTTAGAGTATACCAAGCTAATCGACCATTGGTTGGCGCAACAAGCTTTTACGGTGGATAGCAGGAGGCAGTACATCCGGGCCTTCCTCATCGGCTTACTCACTATAATCCTGTTCCCATAGGGATCGAGCCACGTGCACTATAGATGAGTTATCTACTTTTCATCAGCCAAATTAAATTACATATGCGAGATAAAACCATCTTTTTTAATTACAACGTTCTATTATCACCTAGTTAGCATTTCTAGTTTATATCATCCATGAAGCGCACACATGAGAATTCGATAAATAAATAATTACTACAATCATTTGAAATAGAAAGCGCAAATGAATAAAAACTATCTACGGGGTTAATACATATGGGGTAGAGGAACAAATGTTTATTCATCAAATCTACGAATAAATATACATTAAGGATACTTGAAGGAAACCCTAACATACATCTATCCTAGATCTGCCTACATCCACAAAAGGTTAGCATAAATACGGCAAAGAGGAGCGGTATAACAGACATAACATGTATCGTTAGTTAACCAAACAAGACTTAAGTTAGTTGGAGTTAGATCAAAGTGGCGGCTTTGCAACTAATAAGGCCCGTGCGACCGTAGGGTTGAATTGCAAATGACGGGTCTTCAACGTATATTGTTGTAAAAATCCATTTTAGACTCCATTTTTTTTATCTTACCCAATTTATTAGTGAAAATGTCCCATGTGAATATCTTTGGACTATTTTCGGGAAAAATTGAGTTTCCCGTTGTTGCATTGTTCATCCTAAACTCCGAAATGTAAATCTATAACCAATATAAAGAAAGGAGAAGCTATTGTCCGGGGAAAACATCGACACCGTCATGGTGAACACCGGTATTGATCTAAGGGGACCGGTGCTGGGTTTATGTCACCATGGCGACGCCGATGGTGTTAGGTCCAAAGGAGGGGACCAACTGCAAGGGGAAGGAACGATACCAGTTTAGGACTCAGGATCGGAGTCAAAAGAGACATCGGTGCCACTCCTTCCTGTAATTGACAACAACACAATAAGAAAAACAGCAACAAACACACCAAAATACCAACAACACAACATATAACGAGTAAAATGCCAAAAGAGTTCAAAAAACTCGGAAGCTTACCTCTAAATGAAGGTGCTTGCTAGGGGGAAAACATTAATCCTTAAAGATCAAAGCATTGTTATACCTGAAGGAACTAAAGCTCGCATAGGCATTTCAAATCATTCATTTGTTTGTTTTTCTTTACAGGCGTGTTTGATTTTGATGGAACTATCAAGAAAATCCGCAATTTGTAAAGGAATATTGGCAATGGAAAAAATCCCTCGCAGATTTCTGAAACTACAACGGACTCTGCAACATAAAAGGAGTTTCATTGCAAAATTTAAAAAAATAAAATAATCATTAAAATCACAAGGGGAAGTGAAAGGGTTTTATAATTGGCTTGCAGAAAGTTGGAGGGAATATTTGCAATGGAATTCGCAAGTATTTTTACATTCCGTTACAAACTATATATGTTAAAAAAAATTTTATAAAATAGCCCTTTCCTTTTCTCTTCTTTGATATTAATAATAATCCTAAAATTAAATATTTTTTACTCTCTCCATATTTTTTATTTTCTTATAAATTTCACGCTTCTTATTCAACTATTTAATTAAGGATATAAAAATACTAGTTTACCATTATTATTTAATTAATGCTTTAATTTTTTAACCAAATCTAATTAATAGTATATGAGTAGAGTTGGAAGAATAATAAAAAAATATCTAAAAAATATAAATAATAAGTATTTTAACAAATTAATTTTAAGCTAAAATATCTATTTTAAAAAGATAGAGGGAGTATTATACATGATCAAAACTTATATATCTTCATTGATAGCTACTTTTAAGAGCTATTTATAAAAGAAAAAGTTTAGGATGTTTTAAAAATTAAATATCTAATAATTAAAAACAAAAAATACATTTTCATTTATTTATTACTAAGTTAATTTATTATCAATTAAACTACATGTGCACACCATCTCTGAGCCTATGACTAATTTTCTTCCTTCATTCATTAATTACAATTTTATAAATTAATTAGATCCGATTCCCACAATTTACAACTTTAGCAAAAAGCTACCTACTTTTTAAAAAAAAATTAATTAGGCCATATCAATTTCCTAATTTATACATGATTTCTTACTATAAGACCTTGTCAAAATGTCTCCTTAAATTTAATTAACATCTCAACATTATTTTTTCTCTTTCAGGTTTAAGCCTTGTAAATATAAAAAAATATTAATGAGAGACACCCACCACACCAGATACACGATCCAGATTAAATCTAGATTTAATTGAGGCAAAGCTTAGATAAAACTGATGAACAACGAAAAATTATTATTTTTTCCTTACTCAAAATTAACCTAGAATAATTTAGCTAGAGAAGAAACCATGTTATTTACTAAAAAACATTAGCACGCAGTACGTAATATTATTTTTATCCAATTATTTAAAACCAACTCAACTTAATTATCACTAAATTATATGTAAAGTAATAAAAAAATTTAAGTTGGCTAATTATTAAAATTAGCTAATTATCTTTTTCATAATCAAATTTCAGCTAATTTACATTGGCGCGCACAATCATTTTATTAGAGCTTTTTATTATTTACTAAATTATTATCATTTTATTAGAGCTTTTTATTATTTACTAAATTATTTTTAAAGCATTTTCATAATTTTTTTATTTACTGAATTATTTAATCAAAAAGTCAGGTTCCTCTTCTCTTTATACAAACACAACGCGCATTCCTTCTCTTCGCATTTCTCCCTTTTCCGCCGCCGGCTATGAATTCTTTACTTTTCATTCACCTCTCCCCGACCATCGCTTCTCTTTCCCCCAACCTTTGAAACCAAGAGTTTAGCTTCATCAAAAACTTTGAAAAATTAGTGAACACCTCTAGCTTTCTCCTCCATCCTCTACAATCTAGCGGTTTTGTGCGTATTTAAAGATTTTGATTGGTTTGCCTTAACTTGATTTTGGGTTTTAGTTTACAATTTTGATTTTATACTCTGAAATTTGTGTTTTTAATGGTTTACTTAGATGGATTTATGTACTCTAAAGGTTAGTGCCTTCTTGTTCATAGAGACAATAAGAGCAAGGATTAAGAAGGCCGATAGAGAATACCTTATTTATCCTTATGTCTTTGCCTTATTTACTCTGTGAATTTCCCAAAAATTCTGTTGGATATTAATCGCTTAACCATATCTTCTTTGATCTTCCTCTTATGCTTTGTTTAATATTCTTTCATTTTAGTACCCTGATAATATCTATTTTCTTTTTTTCCGCCTAAACGTAGATTTTGTTTTAACTGTTACACACCCAAATGTTAATTTTTTTCATGTATAATTGATTAATTCTCGAAGTTGAATGAATAAATCTTTTGTTGTAACTTATAACAGTTAAAGAAATGTTGAAATCATAGTCATGTTGAATGAAAATGGCTGATTGAAATTGGGCAAAGGCAACATGTATCTTTACCTTAGCTTGGTGTTCGATTTTTTTTAAATGTTAATGTCATTTACACTTTTATGTTCTTGGTGAGAAGACCACAATTATGTAACCTGAAGTTTTTGTTAATGATGTGTACTATGATGTAGGTGCACTTTCGATCTCTATAATGCATCATCTTGGGAGTTTGTTAATCATCTATAATTGTATGAAGTTAATTATCTCTAAATTTGATGACTGATATAAATAGCTCGAACGATACTGTTTGCTTGGGCGCCTTCAGGGCCAACCTCACGGCTTTAAAACGCGTCGTTCGAGTTAAAGCCTTCAGGGCCCTGCTTATATACAAGCTCAGTGGATACACGGAGAGCGATGCGGGATTTCAATCCTAACACACCCCCTCATCGCGATCGTGCTGATAATGTATTATAAATAGCTCAAACGATACTGTTTGCTTTGGCGCCTTCAAGGCCAACCTCACGGCTTTAAAACGAGTCGTTGGAGTTAAGACCTTCAAGGCCCTGCTTATATACAAGCTCAGTGGATACACGAAGAGCGATTTGGGATTTCAATCCTAACACACCCCCTCATCGCGATCATTCTGAGAACGTGTTATAAACAGCTCGAACGATACTGTCCGCTTTGGCGCCTTCAAGGCCAACCTCACAGCTATAAAATGAGTCGTTCGAGTTAAGGCCTTTAAGGTCTTGCTTATATACAAGCTTAGTGGATACATGGAGAGCGATGTGGGATTTCAATCCTAACACACCCCTCATCGCGATCGTGCTGATAACGTGTTATAAACAGCTTGAACTATACTGTCCGCTTTGGCGCCTTCAGAGCCAACCTCACGGCTTTAAAATGCGTCGTTTGAGTTAAGGCCTTCAGGGCCCTGCTTATATACAAGCTCAGTGGATATATGGAGAGCGATGTGGGATTTCAATCCTAACAATGACATTAATATTTTCCTTTTTGTGTAAATGAGAATAAAACTTCAAATCCCTTGTATAACCTCGCCTCAATTCACCATTCTTATGTCTCATTTACTTAAATTTTTTATACCATAATTTCTTTTAAGTTAACAACTTTATATATAGTTGAATGTTTACAATATAGTGATAATATAACTTAATTAGGATCATATCTATTTTACAAAATGGTTTCTGAATGAATTTGTATGTTCCTGTTTTGCTTTAGTACTGTTCCTCTTTAACCATTTAAATATGTAGAAGCTTAGTAGTCCTTTTACAAAGTCAACTATTGAACTTTTTTATATTACAAACAATTTCAATTTTCTTAGTCCCTTAATCTATGTCACATTTGTGCTCATTGAAATTGAGTTTTTTTCAATCATCGCTCATTGAAATTCAGTTAACTTTAATGATTTGTCATATATAAGTTATTGAATGATTGGTTTCTTGTGATAAGAAGAAATCTTCCCCAACCATGCAAGATGCTTATTATATAAAATGTGTGTGATGACCCGAAATTTTGAAATATTGAACTATATAATTTGAACATTCAGTAAATAATAATTGGAGATAAAAAGGGATAAACATAAAAAAAGTGTCTTGTGCTTTCACTCATTTTTAAAACGGGGTCTGAGAAATTTTTCTTTTGTAAAACAGGATTTATGGTTTCAAAAAATTTACAAATAAAGGATCCTCAATATTAAATTATGTCATGAAAATAGGTAATTTTGTTTGTTTTTATCTGAATTTTTACGGGATGTTTATTTAAAATACAATACACATCAGTAAAAAATTTTAAAATTTTTTGACAAGTGCAAATATTTTTTAATTAAATTATGATAACAAACTATAAAAAATCATAAAAAATAAAAAAATCTCCGAAAATTACACAAACTCTGACATATAATTTTTAAATAATAAGATTAAATTATTAGAATGTCAAATTATTTGAAATATTCAATGTAACACCACTATTTCTAAGCTAAAGGCCCCTTTTTACAAATTTTTTAAAACCACAGATCCTATTTTGCAAAAAAAAAAATTTCTCAGGCCTATTTTGCAAATTTTTTAAATTTTGGTTTAAGATTATATTCATGAAATAGTGAGTTTAAATTTAAAAGGCGATGCTAGGTAAAGGACTACAAGTTTGTCCAACGGTTAAAAAGTGAACCGGGTTTTATTAATTTGCCTCCCATTATTTCTTTGTGCCACTAGCTCCATTTACACATTTACCCTTAAAAAAGGTTAAGTAAATTACCTCTCCTCCTCCCACTACTCCAAGAGCACTTACCGTGTGTTTGCTTCTCTTCCTCCTTCAAATGACCTAAATAATTATCTCCAATGGCTTTCACCTAAATTAACAAAAATTAATTAAAGCTTTGGCCGAAATTGAATCCACCCAGTTAGTTAGAGCTATTCATCTTTCTATGATAACGCCACTAGTTACCCCTTCTCTTCATCTTTCAATAATAAGCCATTAAATATAGCCTTCTTCTCTCCCTCTTTCCATATCCTCCCTTATGTGTTCATCTCTTCTTTTTATATAAAAGAACTAATCAATTTTATATATTGAAGTTCTAAAAAAACTGTAATTTAGTGTAGGAGTTTTGGCCGAAAGCTTGTGCCACTGGCCAAGCTTTCGGCCAAAACTCCAAACCTCTAGCACATGCGTTGCACCAAAAAGCCTGTGGCATAGGCTGTGATATTTGGCCGAAAGTCTAGCCAGTGGCGCAGGCTTTTGGCCAAAACGCCTATGTCAAATTCATGGTTTATTCTGTTTCTTACTCTGCAAACTCTATCCCAGTTTAGAACTAGTTATTCTTCCTCGCCAGCAATGGTGTTTTCACTTCCATCAATTAAATCTTCACTTGGGACATCAAAATAAGCTTTCGTTATAACATGGGTTCTCCTTGCAATTTATGAATTCGAAGCCATGGAATTGGTGAAGTTATTTTAGCATTGGAAATAGCAGAGGGTACGAAGACAATTTAAAGCAGTTGAGATTAAGAATGAGTTCGTAGAGTGGACGTTAACTATAACTATAGTTGCCGATATGCAGTAGTCATGAAAGGAGAGGTAATTTGCTAGACCTTTTTTAAGGGCAAATTTGTAATTGACGCACGCGACACAAAGAAAAAATGGGCGGTAAATAACAACCCAGTTTAACTAATGTAAAAGTATAAATATATAAGTCATCATTAGAATTATGATAATTGATATACGTTTATATTTCTTTATATATTCAAAATAAGACAAGAATAAATTAGATTTAAATGTGTGTTATTATAATTTTATTATTCTTTAGGGATGAGGACGAAATTTTCTATCAAAACCACCCACAAAATCAAGATACTTTCAGAATTTCTCATATCTGAATTTTAGGAGGTGTTTCTCCTAACTATCAACTTTTTACTTATTACTTAAAAGATACTTATAAGAAGATTTAAATCTATAAGTTGGAGTGTTTCTCACTTTTTTTTTACTTAAAAGCTCCTAGAAAGGAGAAAGTAAAAAGTAGCTTATAAGGAGCTTTGAAATCACGATACTTTTTATATTTCTCGTTATAAGGAGGTTTTAACTTAAAAGCAAGTTTAGAAAAAAAAAACCCCTCATTATTCTTCCTTCATTCATATGTATATCATTCATATTCAACCTTCTCGGAAAATCAACACTTTTCTTTGAATCAAACCCCAATTTCATTGATGAATAGTCAAAATTCCAGATGTCAGCTGATTTGGTCGGTGAAGCACCTAACGTGAACCTGAAGGTCCACAACTCTGAATCATCATTCTATTTGGAGACTTTGTTCAGCCAGATGAAAGATAACGATGAGTTGTTGAACAACGATGATGCATATGTCAAGGACAAGATAAAGAGTGAATGAGATATGCCAGAGATAGATCTCGATCCAGGTAAAAGTGATGACGTTATCACTGAAATAGATCTCGATCTAGGTCAAAAAAATCCCAAAACTTTTAGCTAGGCTACGTTGTAAAATCAGAAGAGGAATTTTGTTTGTTCCTCCATGGAAGCCCCCATGGGAAGTGCACACTCTTAAATCAAATTCCCTACTGGAATACCTAGAAACTTTAGATGCTGGTGATTTCTTGCAATTTAGTTTAATTACATTTTCCAGCTAATTTCAAGTTTAGATCATCTAGTTTTCAAATTAGAGATTAAACGCCTAAAAATATGCTACAAAGATAGAAATAAGGATAATATGGATGATTCATATACTCATTTATCTTCAATGCTCAAATTTTATGGTGAAAATTCGGCTACTCATGTATATTACCGGGATAGAAATTTATGTCATTGTTGTTACAGGCGTGCCTCAGGTGTAAGGCACTCGAGGCTCAAGTGCCAGCGCCTCGTGGAGGGTCAGGCGAGGCGAGGTTCATCAGGCACATGCCCTGTGCCTCTCAAGCGTGCCTTTGTGAGCCTCGGCTGCGCCTTTTGGGCCTCAATGCAAAAATGAAGGTTTGTTTGTGGTAGCAACTAATATTTATTGCACTTTTATCTATATGCGCCTCAAGTTCCTCAGGCGGGCGCCCCACCTTGCACCTCGTGCCTCGGTGCGATTGACCCTCTAGCACCTCAGTGCGCCTTGCGCCAGTGAAAACTATGATTTATATTACTAAGATCACTAGAACTCTTAAGAAAGTGTATCTTGATGAAGTTTTAGTTTTTGATAAGGGTCATGCGCATTTTAATGTCAGTAGAATGGTTATGTGGACCTTAATGAAGGAACATTTCTTGGGGGAAATGAGGGATGATGCAATGGAACTGTATAAGAAAGTTGTAGGGAAGAACTACATTGTTGAATTGAACGTTCTTCCTTATAGTTTCATATTGGATACGCTGTGCAATAAAGTCAGTTTGATGAAGCTTTGGAGTTAATTGTTAGATATACAAGAGAGCTAAATTTTTCGAGGCTTTTGGTAGTAAATATGGTAAAGGGATGCAACGCACAAGGGAGATTTGTAGGTGCAACTAAAATTTTCAAGAAGATAGGTAGTTACAGATGCAATTTTGATGTGTTGTCCATCTGTGATTTCTTGGACCAATTGTGTGAAAAGAAGATGTTGGATAGAACTGAAGATTTATATGAGGAGACGAATGGTAAAGTCTTGAAGCCAAGTTGATAGACTTATGATCTGCTAATGAATACTTGCTTGGAGGGTTGTAAAGTTGATGATAGAGCTGCATATTCTAGAATGATGGTGGTTCAAGTGTGGGACTTAGCTTAGCAGTTTATAAAATTGGGATAAGTTAATTGATCGAAGAAATGCCATAGAAAAATATTAAATAGAAGATTGGTGAAACAGAGGCTGCTTTTGTTGAGGATATAAGGAATGTTGATCACTGCCAACTTAGGGACACTAAGGTGCTTATGGACAAAGTCAAATATGATGCCAAAAGTGAATATGAGATGATATATAACTATAAAGTCCTTCATGATGAATTCAATAAACTTAAGATCACTAAGCATATTGAGGTTCATAAGCTTATAAAGGGAAGGCCGCTTGATAAAATAGAGTTTATGTAGTGTATAAAGCAATATTGTAAATCTAGCAATGGAGGAACTCTTAATCTGCTTGAAAGAGGGGAAACGAGCAAGGGATTTAAGGAATGTTACCGTGTTAGTGAGACTTTGTTAATGGTGAATGAGATAATGCTGCTTATTGGATGATGATTCATTTTATGGGGCAAATACCTGTTGATGTTTCTTTATAGTTGGATTCAGTTTCATTGTTACAGAATGTTGGTTTTCTGATTTTCAGGTTGAATTTAGAAGGGCAAGACTTTAATGAAGTAAAATCTATGATAGATGGAATTGAAGAAGGAACTAAGTTTAGGGAAAGGAAATGGTTTCTAATACTTCTGATAGATGCTTGTGCATATTATGGTAGAATGGGTGATGTTAGAATTGTATTTGATGAGGAGAGAATTACAATTATAAGTAAGAGCTTGATAGCATGGTTTTCAATGATTGTTGAAATTGATCGAAATAGATGCCCCAATGAAGTGTTGGGTTATTTTTATAAGAGGAATGAGTTATATCTAAGAAGGGACAACTATAGGCTTGATAGTGTCATCATTGTCGCTTTTGATACTTCTTCACACAAATCTGGTGAGCATGATTTTGAGGGAGTGTTCATCACTAGGCTTGCAATTGACAAGGCCAATTCTATCTCGCTGGTTGAGTTTAATTGCAGATGGGATTTTATTGTCAGACGATGGGCTAAGGCTAATTTGATGAACAAATCTTGCACTACTACAAGAATTGAAATTGTGGAATTTATGGAGGCAATAGTTGTTGGAATTGATGTGGCACAATTGGATAGTTTGGTTTTGATTTAGGCTTAGCGTTCCTTGTTAATGAGAAAGTTATTATGGTCACAAAGCATTTTGATTGCATGGGCCGAAGGAGGCAACCGAAATTGCAAATATTCTTCTCCAGTTTACTGAGTACGATCTTGGGGCAATGTATCACCCCCTTTATGGGGAGTGCCACGGTAATTATAATCACCCAATAAACAACTCTACTCCCCTATATAAAGTTCAATACATATAAATTTAATATGTACAAATACAAATATAATTTTTCAAACTCCAAATTATTCTCCATAAATTTCTCAATGCCACTTTACATTTCTCACACTATCTAGTACATGCCATTATTCTACAAATGATAATATTATATTAAAATACAAATCCACCTCGAGTCTTTCCTTATTTGCTCTTCAAGCTGATCCACTTATACCACTTTGGTCAAAGCTATCTACAAATCTCCACCTACGTGTAGAAAAACAACTACATGCTAAGCAATTTGCTTAGTGGTGTCCATAAAAAAAATACAACAACTTTGAACATTTTTAACACTTTAAAATAGAAACAAAGTATGTTCATAAGTCAAAAATAAATTAAACAACTTTATAAAATCAAAACACAATACTTATATTATAAACCTTTCAAAGTACAATCAAATTTATATCCAATTTTTCCAAACACATTAACCGTATATTGCCCAAAGTAAACAAGTCCTGAATAACGGTAAAATGGATACGGGAGTGGACAAGCCTGAAGCCGAAGCTTCAATATCAATGTATCAGTCAAGCCCGAAGCCGAAGCTTCAAAATTAATATATCGGTCAAGCCCGAAGCCGAAGCTTCAAAATCAATATATCGGTCAAGCCCAAAGCCGAAGCTTTAATATCAATATATTTTTATCAAAATATCGGCCGAAGCCCTTAGCCAAAGCTTCAATTGTTTGTACAGTACTGTACCCCCCTTTATTGATGCCAATCTACCTTGACCCGTATTCTACTCGTTTAATAAGGGCAATAAATCAAAGTAACATCTTAAAAATTCCAATATAAAACATCAAACATAATTCAACATAACTTCAGTAATTAAGAGATTCAAATACTAAATTTTAAAGCATCAAACTTCAATTAAAACTCAA
This sequence comes from Euphorbia pulcherrima, assembly GCA_947683365.1. Classification (NCBI taxonomy): domain Eukaryota; kingdom Viridiplantae; phylum Streptophyta; class Magnoliopsida; order Malpighiales; family Euphorbiaceae; genus Euphorbia; species Euphorbia pulcherrima. Next base: position 17,771,391 of record CANTUS010000016.1, read on the forward strand.
TAAAATCAACATTCATTTTTTCTAGATTTTGAGATTTCGTTATAAGACTTCCCCTATTTTTTCACTATTAAAACATCATCTAATCGAAGAACTTTCTTCTAAACATAATTAGCCACATGTCTCAGCTTTATAAAGACACCAGAATTACAAAAATCCAAATTGTATAACCAAAGTTAGGATCAAAATACTAAACAGTGTACAAAGCTGAGATTTTCCAAAAACAGATTTCATGACTCAACTTCAAACGAAAATTTCACTTTGAAAACAAACGAAATTCCACAAGGTTTTGTCTGAATATATATTCCTTACTTTCTATAGATATCAATAGAATCAAGAATCATTCAAATTGGATTTATGTAAAAAGAGAAAACATTAAAACAAAACAGGGATACAAATCTGGAAATTTTTTTGAAAAACCGGGAAACCGAAATTTGAGACGCAAACCTTTTTCTAAGCTCTTTCTAGCTCTCTTCTACCTCTTTTGCCTTTGATTTGCTTGTACTAGCTTCCTCTACAACAGCCATATATAATTCTATCAAGATATTGTATAAATAAACTTCATAATACCATAAATATGCTTAATCTACCATGAATTCTACTAATTAAGCTTTAATTTCATCAGAAATCACTCACCTCAAATTTGGGTTACTATTCATCTGAACCTTAAAATCTGAAATTCTCTTCTTCTAACCTTGATTCACTGAAATTGATGATGATAGAGGGCTTAAGGATCGATTTCTAACAAGAATTTGAAGTTAAATTAAAGAAATCAAAAACTTTTAGGTTAGGGAGAATTTGGATGTGGTAAAGATGAAGGGGTAGGAGTAGATGATAATGGAGGAGAAGAAGAAGAAACTAAATATATGATTTTTTTTTTCAATTTCCAATAATGCCCTTACACAAATAATTAAATACCTAATTCATCCCTGTTACTTAATTAACTCTTATTTCTTATCTAATGACATAAAAGAAAAATGTTAAAATATGGAAACTCATAATATCCATATTATTTTATACTTTTATACCTCAATAAAAATTTAATTCAAAAATTTTAGGTCGTTACAATTCTCCACCTCTTATGAATTTTCGTCATCGAAAATTATCTGAAAATAGTTGCGGATATTGAGTTTTCATTGTATCCTCCGGTTCCCAAGTTACTTCTTCAACCTTATGATTTTTCCAAAGTACTTTTACCAATGGAATAGATTTGTTTCTCAATTGTTTAACTTCTCTCGCCAAGATTTGTATCGATTCCTCTTCATACTTCAGGTCGGGTTTGATTTCTACGACATTACGAGATAAGATATGTGATGGATCTGATCTGTATCTCCTTAACATTGATACATGGAACACATTATGAATTTTGTCAAGTGTCGGGGGTAGTGCCAATCGATAAGCTACCGATCCAACCTTCTCTATAACCTCATATGGGCCAATAAATCTCGGACTGAGCTTGCCTTTCTTGCCAAATCGCAGGACTTTCTTTCAAGGTGATACTTTGAGAAATACTTTATCCCCAACTTCATAGGTAATGTCTTTTCTTTTTAGATCAGCATAAGACTTTTGTCTATCCGATGCAGCCTTCAATCTCTCTTGAATAAGTTTTACCTTCTCCTTTGTCTCCTGAATCAAATCTACTCCCACAATCTTGTTTTTACTAAGCTCTGTCCAATATAATGGAGTTCGACATTTTCTTCCATACAATGCTTCATATGGTGCCATTTGTATACTTGACTGATAGCTGTTATTATAGGTAAACTCCATGAGGGACAAATACTTATCCCAACTTCCCTCAAATTCAATGATACAACTTCTCATCATGTCTTCTAACACCTAAATTACTCTTTCAGATTGACCATCTGTTTGAGGATGAAATGAAGTACTAAAATGAAGTTTACTACCTAAGGCTTCTTGCAATTTCTTCCAAAATCTCAGAGTAAATCTTGGATCTCGGTCAGAAATGATTGAAACAGGCACTCCGTGTAGCCGCACTATCTCGTCTACATATAACTGAGCCAACCTATCAATTGAATAATCCATCCTAACTGGAAGGAAGTGGGCAAACTTTGTCAATCTATCTATAATAACCCACACTGCATCATGTTTCTTCTGTGTAAGTGGTAAAGATGTCACGAAGTCCATTGTGATGCTTTCCCATTTCCATTCTTGATGTGTTATTGGTTGTAACAATCCAGAAGGAACTTGATGTTTGGCTTTCACCTGTTGACAAGTTAGACATTGAGCAACATAATTACTAATGTCTTTCTTCATCCCATTCCACCAATAATGGCTCTTCAAATTTTGGTACATCTTGTTTGCTCCTGGATGCATCGCATAAGGACTACTATACGCCTCATGTAGGATATTCTTCTTTAATTCTTTGTTGTTTGGCATATATAGTCTATCTTTAAAATATAGACACCCATCTTCTCGAACCATATAGTTGTCTACGATGCCTACTTGTGTCCTTGCTCGAATGACCTTCAAGTCATCGTCTTCATTTTATGCTTGCTTAACCTATTGTAGTAGTACAGGTTGAATCTTCAATTCTGCAATTAAGGCTCCACCATTGGTAAAAGATAACCTCGTATTTATAGCCTATAGTGCCATCATTATCTTTCTACTGAGAGCATCTGCCACTATATTGGCCTTTCCTAGATGGTAGTCAATAAGAAAATCGTAATCTTTAATGAATTACATCCACCTTCTCTGCCTTAAATTCAACTCCTTCTATGTTGGCAAATATTTTAAGCTTTTGTGATCTGTATAAATATAACATTTTTCTCCATAAAGATAGTGTCGCCAAATTTTCAAGGCAAATACTATTGCAGCCATTTCCAAATCATAAGTAGGATAATTCCTTTAATGATTCTTCAATTGCTTGGAAGCATAGGCAATCACTTTCCCTTCTTGCATCAAAACACACCCAAGACCACTATGCAAAGAATCACTATAGATTATAAAGTCTTTTCCAGGCTCTGGTTGGGTAAGGATGGGTGCTTTTGTTAACATCGCCTTCAATTTCTTAAAACTTTCTTAACACTTGTCATTCAACTCAAATTTTGCATTCTTCTAAAGTAGTTTCGTCAGCGGGGTAGCAATGACTTAAAATCCCTTCACAAATCTTCTATAATACCCTGCTAAGCGAAGGAAACTTCTGACTTCTGTAGGGTTCTTTGGTGGTTTCCATTCTACAACTGCTTCTATCTTTTTAGGATCCACTTTAATTCCTTCTGCATAAACAACATGGCCTAAGAAAGAAACTTCTTCAAGCCAAAACTCACATTTGCTAAGTTTGGCATACAATTTATTTTCCCTCAAAGTTTGGAAGACTATCCGCAAATGTTGATCATGCTCTTCCCGTGACTTAGAATACACTAAAATGTCATCAATGAAAACCACTACAAACCTGTCTAAATATAATTAAAAGACACGGTTCATAAGGTCTATAAATGCTGCTGGTGCATTAGTTAGACCAAATGGCATCACCAAAAATTCATAGTGCCCATATCTGGTTCGGAAAGCCGTCTTTGCAATATCATCATCTTTCACTCTCATCTGATAGTAGCCCGATCTCAAATCAATCTTGGAGAAGTATTTGGCACCCTTGAGTTGATCAAATAAGTCTTCAATCCTTGGTAATTGATACTTGTTCTTCACTATCAATTTATTCAACTCCCGGTAATCAATACATAATCGGAGCGACCCATCTTTCTTCTTAACAAACAACACTGGTGCACCCCACGGGGATAAACTCGGGCATATGAATCCTTTGTCTAACAATTCTTGCAACTGGATCTTCAACTCTTTTAGGTCAGCAGAAATCATTCTGTATGGTGCTTTGGATACCGGTACGGTACCCGGCAATGCATCAATTATGAATTCTACCTCTCTTTTTGGTGGTATGAGCGGACGACGTTTCGCGCGTCTATAGTGCAGGGCCGGGCCTTCGATCGGGCCGACCCATTGGAGTGTCGGGGAGATGAGTGAGTGTGATATATTTGAAAAATGGTTTTTTGTATATTTTAATGCTCAAAAGATATGAGATCGAATTCCCGTACTTAGAATAGAGTCGCCATCGGTTCAGCTCGGGAAATTATTGGTACGATTTTCCCACCGGGTGGTTGGACCATACCTTAAGTAGAGATTCTGAGTTTGGATGATGTTATCTACTTTTCATTAGGCCAAGTTAAGATACTTCATTCTTTCTTAATCGGTTTAATCCACCCTATTTATTTGTATTTTCAGTTATTTTTTTGTTTTCCCTTTTATCAAGCAATTGAAGCGATAAATAAAATATTTACGACTATAAAAGAAAAGTAAGTGCGGAAAGTAAAATTATTACAAGGTTTTCAAGTCCCGTATATTTTCTACGCAATAAATAAAATACCCGAATGTTCGATATACATCTACCTGCAGAGGATGGTTGACACGAATATGGCATATTTTATTTATAATATCATAAAGCCCGATTGGATGGTTAAAAGGAGGTTTGAATGGCGTTTGCGGGAAAATTCCATTTTTGGCCAAATTTTAGATTCAATCATTGCTTTAATCGGATTATAGGTAAATATGTCACTCGTTGTGGGGTGGGTCTGTTTTCAGGGGGTTTTGAACCTCCATCGTTACACTATAGGTCCTACCTTCAGAAAATAAGTTAGTTTAGGAACAAATGAAAATAATACTGCTGTCTAGAAAGTCATGCCACCGGTGGGGCATCTGATGCCGCCGGCGACATGGTTGATGTCACTGGCGGCATGGTTGGTGCCGCCGGCGACATCAATTATGTCGCGGGCCACATCAGTATGCAGACAGGCACAGGGCTTTCTGAGTACCGTAAAGAAAGGGTCCCGCAAGAAAGCGAGGTCCCTGGGGAATGCGATGCTAACGGCGGTATCAACGATGTCTCTTGCGACATGGGTGATACAGCTGGCAACATCGCATGTCTCCAGCGACTTCAATTTCTTGCAGTAGCAGCAGTTTGCAGTCAAAGTGATCGAAAACTCAAAAATGAACACAAATCAACAAGAATTAACACAAACCAATAATAATAATGCCAAAGAGCTATGAGACTCAGGATTTTCACCTCGGGGTAGTGAATCCAACTTTTCGTGACCTGAACAATAACACTTCCAGGGAGCTTGCAATGATAATTTGATTGTTAATTTAAAGGTTTTAGGTCTGTAAGTCTTATCAAGTTGATTTAACCCAAAGACCCACTGATTTAAGCTCACAATCAGAGAGTTCGAAGAAGAAAAAATCGAGAAAAAATGGATTAGAATCCTTTTTCCTGCCTTTTCTAGTTCTTATCTCACTAAGATCTATTCTCTCGATTTTAGCCTCTCAATTGCCCAATTTTAGCTCCTTCCCTACACAATTTCAGTCCCCCCTATTTTGCAGCTTAAGGTGCCTTTTTATAGGTAAATTAGGGTGTTTTTCGAGACCTTTTTGACTTATTTCGCCGAAAGTGGCCGAAAGGCTGTCTGTGGAGGGACCCATTTGAGGTCATGCCACTGGCGACATGATGATGTCGCCGACGATATGGCTGATGCCGCCGCCGGCATGGATGATGTCGGTGGCAACATCATCCTCAGCATACCGACAACCAACGGGTCAAAAAGCCTAAAAAGTCGGGAAAAGTGGTTTAATAGTGGGTGGAAAGGTATCTTTTTGAATTTTAATTATATTTTAATGGGTATTATTTAATTTGGGTGTAAATCATCGGTTCAAGCTCCTATCGGACGCGTTATCGGCCACGCCGAACTAGATTCTACCAATTATAAAATTCACAAGGAATATTATTTTGGTAATAAAAATTCTAAAGAGAAAATTTATTTTGAGGTATTAAAATTGGGTACACGTCATCATCGTCTTGCAAGAGGGACTGCAAAATCCCGTGCTCACAGGTGGTAACCCATGTAGTTCTTCTGGAAATACATCGGGAAAATCACATATCGTAGGAATATTCTGCAATTCTAACTCACCTTTCTTCGATTCTAGAGCGAAGATTAGGTAGGCCTGACATCCATTCCTAACCAGCCTTTTAGTCTTTATAAAAGAAATTATATTACAGAGATAATCTGATCTTTCCCCTATGATAACTATTTCTTCTCCATCAGAAACTTGAAGTGACATTCTTTTGTTTTTGCAATCCACCACAGCTCGATGTTCCGATAACCAATCCATTCCCATGATAACATCGTAATCTCGGAAAGGTAACTCAATTAAATTTGCAAGGAAAAGTTGATGTTGAATCATAATAGGGCAATTCATATACACTTTATTTACTATCACACTATGTCCTAAAGGATTAGTCACTTCAATATTTTCTCCTAATTCTTCTACATGTAACCCTTCCTCTTGTGCTAACGCAGTACATATATATGAATGAGATGAACTGGGATCTATCAAAGCATAAATATCGTGATTAAAGAATGAAAATTTACCGACAATAACTTCAATAGATTCCCGAGTCTCAGGCCCTCGAATTGTATAAATTCGTGCCATTCCTCCTGGTCTACCACTCTACGGTGCTTGTGGAGCCATATAATGCCCACTTGAATGACTAGCATTTCCACTTCCCCTTCCCCTTCCACCTTGCATTATAGGAGTAGGAACTACTACAGGTGTAGATGTACTTATCTGTCTTTGAGGACACTTTGCAATTAAATGTTCCCTCGAGCTACATTTAAAGCAGACTCTACCTTTTCCCTAACATTCCCCTATATGTATCCTTCCACAATTAGAACATTATGGAATATTTCCTCTGCCTCAACCTGAAGGTACACTAGCCGCTGACCCTGTAATTGTGGTTTGTCTTGGTGAAAACCCTCTGAAATGAGATTGTGTTTATTCTGATGTTGCCTTCTGTTTCTCACTTAGAGATTCTGAACTAGCTGGACACTGCAACTCCCTTTGAAATCTAGATCTTTTAGCCATTCTTTATTGCCTATCTGAATTGATCTTCTCAATGCCCGTAGCAGCATCAACCAAGTCATTAAAAACCCTAATCTTTTGTGCAAGTAAACGCACTCTAATTTCATCATTCAACCCATCCTCGAATCTCTTACATCGCTTTACTTCACTGTCAACGATATCACGAGCATACCTCTCGAGTTTGAGGAATTGAATTTCATGATCTGATACAGTCATTCATCCCTATCTCAAGGATAAGAACAATTTCCTATGCTCATCTTTGAATCGTTCACTAACGTACTTCTTATCAAATTATTCCAAGAAAAGTGTGCAAGTGATTTCTTGGGGGCGTCTCTGTCTTACAATATTATCCCACTACCTCCTAGCTTGTTCTTTGAGTAGACCTTGCACACAATCTAATCTTTCTTCATCTATCAAATGAAGCCTAGTCATACACCATTTAGTATGATCAAGCCAATCTTCTGCAAATGCAGGATTCACTATGTCCCTTTTAAAGTCATCGACCAGAAGCATCTTGATTCTTTCAAGAGGAGTTCTCTCCTCTCTTCTTTCAATGTGAGGTACTACAGGAACTTGAGGGATTAGTATATTTTGAAGTACTTGTGTGATTACTTCAGTAGTCATATGCTGAAGTAAAGTAGCTTGTGCTGGAGTAGGTTGTTCGGAAAAGCCATGGACTGGTGGAGGTTCACGTCTTTGTTCATGCCCTTTTCTAATACGGACTGTACTCTCAGTATCCTCTTCCTCATCCTGATTGTGACTACTAGTAGCCATTACTTATTCTTGAAAATTGGACCAAAGTGGATCAAACAACTAACATAACATATTTATATCCTAAATGGCATTTACATACTAGTTCTAGAATAGCCTAAACCTCGCTCTAATACCAAAAAATGTAACACCCCCTTTATGGGGAGTGCCACAGTAATTATAATCACCCAATAAACAACTCTACTCCATTATATAAAGTTCAATACTTATAGATTTAATATGTAGAAATACAAATATAATGTTTCAAACTCCAAATTATTCTCAATGCCACTTTACATTTCTCATATTATCTAGTACATGCCATTATTCTACAAACCATAATATTATATTAAAATACAAATCCACCTTGAGTCTTTCCTTATTTGCTCTTCAAGCTGATCCACTTATACCACTTTGGTCTAAGCTATCTACAAATCTCCACCTCTTATTTGCTCTTCAAGCCGATCCACTTATACCACTTTGGTCTAAGCTATCTACAAATCTTCACCTACGTGTAGAAAAATAACTACATGCTAAGCAATTTGCTTAGTGGTGTCCATAAAAGAAATACAACAACTTTGAATATTTTTAACACTTTAAAATAGAAACAAAGTATGTTCATAAGTCAAAAATAAATTAAACAACTTTATAAAACCAAAACACAAAACTTATATTATAAACCTTTCAAAGTACAATTAAATTTATATCCGATTTTTCCAAACACATTAACAATATATTGCCCAAAGTAAACAAGTCCTGAATAACGGCAAAATGGATACGGGAGCGGACAAGCCCGAAGTCGAAGCTTCAATATCAATGTATTGGTCAAGCCGAAGCCGAAGCTTCAAAATCAATATATCAGTCAAGCCCGAATCCGAAGCTTTAAAATCAATATATCGGTCAAGCCTGAAGCCGAAGCTTCTATATCAATACATTTTATCAAAATATCGGCCAAAGCCCAAAGCCAAAGCTTCAATTGTTTGTACAGTACTTTACCCCCCTTTATTGGCGCCAATCCACCCTGACCCTTATTCTACTCGTTTAATAAAGGCATTAAATCAAAGTAACATCTTAAAAATTTCAATATAAAACATCAAACATAATTCAATATAACTTTAGTAATTAAGAGATTCAAATACTAAATTTTAAAGCATCAAACTTCAATTAAAACTCAATGAAATCAACATTCATTTTTTCTAGATTTCTAGATTTCGTGATCTGACTTCCCCTGCATTTTTTACTATTAAAACATCATCCAGTCGAAGAACTTTCTTCTAAAAATAATTAGCCACATGTCTCACCTTTCTAAAGCCACCAGAAATCAGAAATTCAAATTGTATAACCAAAGTTATGATCAAAATACTAAATAGTGTACAAAGCTGAGATTTTCGGAAAATAGATTTCGTGACTCAACTTCAAAAGAAAATTTTACTTTGAAAACAAACAAAATTCAACAAGGTTTCTTTCGAACATATATTCCTTACTTTCTGTAGATATCAATAGAATCAAGAATCATTCAAATCAGATTTATATAACAAGAGAAAACATTAAAACAAAACAGGGATACAAATCTGGAAAATTTTTCAAAAAACCGAGAAATCAAAATTTGAGACACAAACCTTTTCCTAAGCTCTTTCTAGCTCTTTTTTACCTCTTCTGCCTTTGATTTGCTTGCACTAGCTTCCTCTACAACAACCATATATAATTCTATCAAGATATTGTATAAATAAACTTCCTAATACCATAAATATGCTTAATTTACCATGAATTCTACTAATTAAGCTTTAATTTCATCAAAAATCACTCACCTCAAATTCGGGTTATAATTCATCCGAACCTTAAAATCTGAAATCCTCTTCTTCTAACCTGGATTCACTAAAATTTATGATGATAGAGGGCTTAAGGATCGATTTTTAACAAGAATTTGAAGTTAAATCGAAGAAATCGAAAACTTTTAGGTTAGGGAGAATTGGATGTGGTAAAGATGAAGGAGTAGGAGTAGATGATAATGGAGGAGAAGAAGAAGTAACTAAATATATGATTTTCTTTTTTTTCAATTTTCAATAATGCCCTTGTACAAATAATTAAATACCTAATTCATCCCTCTTACTTAATTAACTCTTATTTCTTATCTAATGACATAAAAGAAAAATGTTAAAATATGGAAACTCATAATATCCATATTATTTTATACTTTTATACCTCAATAAAAATTTAATTCAAAAATTTTGGGTCGTTACAGGCAAGGTCTTTTAAGGGGACAGATTGATACATGGTAAACTTAGAAGAAGTAGCTGACTAGAGTAGAGTTTGACTTTCTGCATTTTAAGCCTTAGCTCTGCGTTTTAGTACTTGATTTTGTAGACTTATACTGCAATTGTTTACTGCATTTTGTATTTTAGAATCTTTGTTCTCTTCCTCTTCGGCTATGTATAAAGCCAATCTCTGTAATTTCCTGACATCGATATTGAATAATTGAAACCGTTTCACAAATTTCCTTCCCACAAGATTTTACCTCCTATTAGAAGCTTTGAAGGAGAACGTGAGGGAAGGTCTGAAGAATGCGAAAAGAAAGAAGAGAATGTATGTAAGAGGAATTATACTCTTTAATTTCAATAAACTTGACCCTAACTCAAAATGAGGTCGTTTTGAGCTAGGGTTTCATTAAAATCCTTAGCCATTAGTGCTATCATTTTAGGCCTAGAGTTTTAATTAAAAAAAGGAGGAACACTCGTCTTCCTACTTAGTTGATGCGATTCAGCAGCAAAGCTTCAAGCGACCAAGAATCAAGCCAACATAAGCTATGGATGTTGGGGGGATTTTTGGCACTAATTGGTCACGTGCCTTACCGCCCCCTCTCCGCCACTGACTATAAATGAGCCAAGTTTTAACTTGTTTATGTTCATTCACTAAGTTCTTGATGAGTTCGAGTCGAACATCGAGGTCAAAATCCTTATTTGTGAACAATCTGTTTAACAAATCGTTTGTTCACGAGCGGTTCACGAACATTAACAAACTCATTTATTTTGTTTACAAACAAAAATAATATCAATCTATTACATTAATTAATATCGAGCTTTCATACCTATAATATCGTAAAGGCATTATACAATAAATTCTTAAAAAAATCTTCAAATCAACAAAATTTAAGTTAAAATGATAAATATATGAAATAAAAGAATAACTATTGCAATTATGATTTACATCTATTGTCCTCAATTATGTGTTCCCTTTCATGTTCTCCGTTCAGATTTTGTCATGTGTTAGATTTTCTTAATTTTTTAATTTTAAATATTAAATTTTTTTCCTATTTTTTTATTTCTCTCTCCTATGTGTCTAACAAATTGCAAAATCTGAATGGAGGATATAGAAGAAGACACAGCTGATTTGAATCCTTCCAAGAATATGTACATATCATACTTTATATTCATTATTAAAGTCTTGTTTTTAAAAGGCCTAATGCATCGGGACGCCCTGAACTTATTCCTAATAGCCCCTCGCCCCCCTGAACTTTTGAAGGTACCTCTCACCCCCCTCTGAATTTGTCTAAAATGTATCTTAGGACCCCATCAATCAGACTATACAACTTTCACCATGAAAAATGTAGCACATTCACACTTAGATGTAACATTTTAAAAAGTCAATTCATTGACAAGTGGCAACCTTCTTTTAAAAATTAAAAAACGAAAAATCAAATCAATCCATTGTTGTTAATTAATTGAAGCAACAAGAACAAGTAATGTACCGTATTAGCCGGTTCGATCGATTTTACTATAAATCAGTTATAGCTACGATACGTTTTACTTAAAAACCGGTTTAAGTAAAAAGACGGAGAAAATAGATCTGAATCGGAAAAACTGGTAAATTGGCGTACAGATTCGAAGCCAGTTTCCCAAAATGCTTATGGCAACAAGCAAAGCGCTGTTAAAGACCCAGAAAAGCGTCGCAATAGTCACGGGAAACCCTAAATAATATACATTCTTTTCCAAAACCCTCTAACAACACGCAAAAACGTTGCAAAAGACTCAAAAGGTGTTGCGATAGCCACTGAAAATCATAAATAATATATATTCTATAAAAAGTAAAAAATTAATAAAACCACCAATTATATCGAAATATCGATTATACCACGTAGCATTGATTTCGCCGGTATGTGGCCCGTTCCGGTATTGATAACATTGAGAACAAGTAAATATAAGTAATGGTTCAATCCAAAATTAATTCCGAACAAGTAAACTCACTGTGGATTGAACAATGGGTTGAAATTGAAGCAGCCCATTTTTGTTAATTAATAAGCTTGAAAGGAAACAACTTGAAATTGAAGCAACCCATTGTTGAATCCAAAATTAATTCCGAACAGAAATTGAAATTGAAACAACCCATCGTCCCCCCTTCTACAACCACTCCCACTCTCATCGTTGATTATCGTTGATTATCTGCTACGCTACTTCTTTAGGGCGAAAGGATTTGGAAAGAGGAACCCGAGGAAGGGAAGTGCGGGCATAGTGGGAGGCGAAGGTAGAGTCAACGGAGACGTCGGATTCGGATGTTGTCTTGGAGAGAACCATGGCGGAGAGAGAAATGGATTTTAGTGAGAGGATGAAGATCTGGAAAATGTCCATCCCATGGAAACCTTTTTTAATTTCAATTTGAAGAGTAATTAGTTTTTGGTTTTAATTTTACCCTAACTATAACATATCTTTTTTATTCAAACCAACTTATTCAACTTTTGTCAAGTCAGCTGCCATATAAGATTGAGGAGGTCCTACGATACGTTTTAAATAAGTTTAAGGGGGCGATATGTACCTTCGAAAATTCAAGGGGGTGAGGGGCTGTTAAAGACAAGTACAGGAGATCCGGATGCATTAGGCCATTTTGAAATATAAAAAAATTAATGGATATGTTCACGAGCCTTTACAAGTCTGTTCATGAACTTATTCACGAGCTTTCGAGTCGAACTCGGTTCATTTACCAAACAGTTCATTAACAAATCGAGTCGAACTTTTATCAAGCCGAACACCGAATTATTTATAAACAGCTCCGCTCACTTACAATCCTACTTATTTTGACTTGCTCCGCCTCATCACCTGACCGCCGTTGACTTCCATAGTCCGACGGCTGACTTCCTCCACCCGCCCACCTACTTAAAAAAATCGACGTACCACTTTCATCACCCAACCAACTTTCGTCACCCACTTCCCCCCTCCCACAAGAGGTCCACGAGTAAGATTGTATATATCTTGCATTATTTTGATCTGAGATGGGACTTTGGATGCCCATACTTGCAATTTAATAGCACTCAAGAGTAGTCACAACCACCACTCACATCATCAATCCCACACATTACCACAAGTCCAACCCCATCACAATCATTATCTTTTTATTCTTTTTCTATCACAATTCTTGTACATACCACTTTCAACAAATATTTTCAATATTTATTCTTGGCTATGATTTGAAGTCCTTTGCATATATTGTAAATTTTTCTATTGATTACTATTGTTCATTCTTTTAAATCCCTTATTTTGTATTTACGTTCTTCTAATTTTTTTTTCCAAAATTATTATTCGTTACAATTCAAAAAAAACAAGAGATGAACAATTAGTTAAATTAGTTGAATAAATCAAGTGTTTCACGGAGTAAATAATATTTTAGCAAAAAAACATGTTAAATAAATTTATATAGTATTGATTTTTGGAATACTATATTGTAGGCATATTCTATGGTATAAAAACAATGTTACATACACTTTACAATTAGTTAGAAGATGTTGGATATTGGCGTCATTTGTATTAAAATATTGCCACATTAAAATTCTGCAATTGAAGTTAATATTAGGATTTTCTTAGAAATTGAATGATAGATGTATGACAGTGTAAGTGATAATAATATGAAGGCATGATTAGATTTAGTTAGTAGCTTAAGTTTATGGTTTAATTGATTTCATGATATGTAAAATAAAATAAAAATATTAGATTTAGGAGCAAAATTTTTGAAAGTTTATACATAAAACATATAATTTAGCGATAAATTCAATCAAATTTTAGTTATAAATACATAGGACACATGTTAGAAACAACAATGATTTTCTTTGGCAATAATTTATAATATTGCGTATATCAAAACAAGAAACTACATATGCGGATCCATAATAAAGATAATATAAACAGAATAAATTGTTGGTTTGTCTTAGTAAATACCACAACTGCTTAATAACCAATACTTACGGTCATGTCTCTAACCAACCAACATCAACACAGTTGTTTTATATGTGAGTAACCACGGCCATATTCTATAAATCAAAAGTTGGGCATCTTTAATTATGTTTCTAAATTAGTGTACATATTCTCTTTTAAGTTGCAAGTTTTAACTGAGGTAAATTGGAGTAAAATAGAAATTAGAGGTTCTCACTTGTTTATTTCCAATTTATATATGGGTAAATAATGTTGTAACAAACTGTAATGATGGGACATCCTATGAGCATATATTTTCAAATTTGCTATTGTTATTCTTGGCTATGCTTCAAAATATCTTGCATATATTTTCAAATTTGCTATTATTATCTCATTCTTTTAAACCACTTATAATATTTTGAAGCATTGCCAAGAATAAATATAGAAAATATTTGTTGAAAGTTATATGTATATATACGTAAGAGAATTGTGATAAAATAGAAAACAAATTGGAAGGAAAATGGATAAAAAGACAATGATTGTGATGGGGCTTGCATTCGTAGTAATGCTTGACATTGATATTGCGAGGGGTATTGGGTGTGATTACCCTAAATGCTATTCAAATTGCTTGAATATATGGTTGCCACAATACCATTTACAGCACAAAGAGGAATGCATTAATCATTGCAAGAATATGTGCAATTTTAATTCTAGCTTAGTTACTGATTGTTACCCCAATTATTGTGGAACCTGCGTCAGGGCAGACTTATGTCCTCAATGTCTAAAATTCTGCTCCAAAACAGAATAGGACAAAACTATGAAGAAATTATTTATTTAAATTTTCTTTTGTTGGAAAATTTGTTTCACGTAATTTCAAAAGAAAGTAAATTATTATTATTGTAATTATTATCTATTAATGTGTTTCAATGCTCATTCAAACTATATATGTCAATATATGTATATATATACTAATTTTAATTCCATTTATTATTCCTTTTATTATCCAACGACTATTAGTTTGATTTGGGCAAAAATTGATTGTGACAGATATTTATTTACCTACTGCTTGATTTTGGCAAGAGAGATATAATTATTATTTATTGACATTAAAGTTGGTTATTAAATTGTTGGCTATTATTTTCACTATAAAATGGTGCTTTGTTTTGTTATCAATGTCTACCAATTTTATAGCTACTCTACTTTCTACAAAATGGTTTTGTGTTCCTTTTGAATCTGTGATGATTTTTCAATATAATTTTATTCTCTCTTCTAATCTCTATTATGGATATGTATTGCATTTCTATTTCTTATCCAATTAATCAGTTGAAAAAGCTATTTAATCCTAGAAGGAACTACAAATATCATTTAAAGACAGTGTCTTAGACATGAATCATGCCTTTATATTAGTATCACCTACACTGTTACACATCTATCATTCAAATTCTAAGAAAATCATAATATTAATTGCAGAAATTTTAATGTGGCAATTTTTTTAGGATAAATTTAAAAAAAGTACCATGTGGTTTCACGTATTTACAAAATAGGGTCTGAGAATTATTTTTTTTCAAAACGGGGTTTGAGATTTCAAGACGTTAGCAATTAAAGGATTTTTAACTGACACCATTACACGGCACACCGGCAATTTTGGAAAATTAAAATTTCTCCTTCTTCTTCCGCTTTCAAACCCTGACATAAAATTTGAACTTAAATTTTCTTAATCTCCCCTCCCACCCATAGCTTGCTGCTAATTGTAGACTGATTTCTTTTTTTTTTTTAATCTAAAACAGAGAAAACCATCATATTGGAGATGAATGCTTGTAAATAACCTACGCATACATCTCCTCTAAGTAGTCGCTGCATCTCAAAAGCAAATTGGGTATACTACTCTAGCGTCTAAATCTTGAAAGAAGAAACGAATTTTGAAGCGGTGATGTCATATTTGCGATTTGGGTATGGGGTGAGACGAGTTCTAGATTTGGTGAGAGTCGAACAACGGAAAAAGGCGAGAACAACGGCGATTGTAAGATATAAATTTTTCCTCTTTTAGTTTTCTAATCCCTTTCAGACAAACTAAGATGAATGAAGGTGAAAGTGGTTCGATTTATAAATTGATACTGCCTCCCTCTTTTTAAAATATGCATTCTAGCTCAAAATTAGATTACCAAAATACTTGTTATTTATTCTTTTCTAGGTACTTTTTTCGTTATTCTTCCAACTATATCCTTAGCATTAATTGCACTTGAGTTAAAAAATTAAGGCATTAATTGGAGATACAAGCGTAAACTAGTATTTTCATATCATTAATAAATGAGTTTATTAAAAAGTGTGAAACTTGTAGGAAGACAAGTAAAAAAATATGGAGGGAGTATAATATTTCACGAATTGACGAGCATGAAGGCAAGAAAAATTGGCGGTACAGTAGTGTTAGTCGTTGTTGGAGAAGTTGGGGCTGAAAGATGCAGTCATTTGTTCAAGCTCCATTTTTCTTTAAGGTTTTGAATTGGATTCATTTGATTTAGCATTTGAAAAAAAAAGAGAGAAGAACAGAATTTAATTTTTCCAATAATACCCCTTGCCACGTCAGTAAAAGTAACGGTGTCTGCTAAAAAAGCCTTAATTGCTAACGGCGCGGAACTTCAGACCTCATTTTATAATGCATAAAATCACAAGGCACTTTTAAAAAGTTTAACCAATTTTTTACACAGGTGACTTCGTTAATATCCAACATCTTTTAACTAATTGTAAAGTGTATGTAGCATTTTTTCTATACCATAGAATATGCCTACAATATAGTATTCCAAAAATCAATACTATAAATTTATTTAACATATTTTTTTGCTAAAATATTATTTACTCCACGAAACATGTCATCTATTCAACTAATTTAACTAATTGTTCATCTCTTTTTTTTGTAATTGTAGGATCTATCTATTACAATGAATAATTATTATGGAAAAAAATAGAACATAAACACAAAATAAGTGATTTAAAAGAATGAACAATAGTAATCATTAGAAAAATTTATAATATTGATAAGGATTAAGAAGGCTTGGTAAAGGTTTTAACCACAAAACTAATAAAGAAGATATGTTTGCAAGCTAAACTCGCCGGAAATTGAATTTTTTAAGACCTTCTCAAGCTGAAACTTGAAGGTTTGACAACCCAAAAGAGAGAAATAATCTCAGAATTGTATTGATAATTTGGAAAAACAATCAGCTCTTACAAAAGTGTGGCTTTTATAGCCAAATACAAGACGGTGAAAGCCCATATGAAATAATAAAATAATACAAGTGGACCAATTAAATATTATAAGATAAAAGTGATTGGACTTCTGATAAAAGATAACTGATGTAAGCTTCTCCACTTGGATTAGCTAATCACGCCACCCACTTGTTATCTTATCTCTGCTGAGATCAGAGATTCAAAATGAGAAGACTGATGTCAATTGAGTCGTCCATGTTGCTTGAGGTGACCTTGACTCAGCATGTCTGTAGACTCGGCGCTTGAGGTTTTCTTGTGCTCATTAAGGATTGCATTTGGCGCTCCAGCCCTCCTCTCTTCCTGGCGGCCTCGTGATGCCTCGCAAGCTAAGCTGGGTGCTTGTGCTGAGACTTATTCTCCAGCCGTCCTTAGTGCTCCAGCCGGATTGGTTTTTTCAAACGTCATCATTATTTCAGGCGACTTCATTCCAGGAGGGCTCAAGTTGTCCTCATCATTCTCCCCTTCTTTTAAAGAGTTGGGCACTAATGGCTTGTCTGGGAAAGATAGAGGCACATCTTCCTTATAGAGAGACAAAGGCAATTCAAGGGTGTAAGCATTGGGACTTATCTTTTTTACGATCCGAAAGGGACCATACTTGCGTGGTCTGAGCTTACTATTGGTAGCATTGGCTAGCCACTCCTTGCCCAAGTAAACAAGGGCTAAATCTCCCTCCTCAAATTCTTCCTTATGGCGGTGTTCATCCACCTTGGCTTTCACTCGGGCATTGTTCTTCTCAATTCTGGCCCTCACATCATCATGCACCTCCTCAATTATTCGAGCCATCTGCTCGGCATGTAAGTTGAGCCGTCCAGCCGTCCGTGTGCCAGACAGATCTAAGGAATGATTGGGAAAGCGAGTGTACACAAGCTTAATAGGAGACCTTCCAGTTTACTGAATGAACTGCTTCCGCCTGGGCAATCGCAAAATTCCATGTCTTGGGCTTCTCATTACAAATACTCCTCAATAAATTTCCTAAGGTGCAACTTACCACTTCTGTCTAGTCGTCCATCTGAAGGTGAGCAGTTGTGCTCAACTTAAGTTCTGCCCCCATCAATTGCCACAAAGCCCTCCAAAAGTGGCTTTGGAACTTGGTGTCTCTATTTGACACAATGCTCTTGGGCACTCCATGCAACCTGACTACCTCCCGGAAGAATAACTTAGCAATGGCGGAGGCGTCATTTGTCTTCTTGCATGCAATAAAATGAGCCGTCTTGGGGAACTGATCAACCACCACAAAGATTGAATCCAGCCCTCTTTGTGTCCTTGGTAACCCCAACACAAAATCCATAGAAAAATCTTCCCATATGGTACATAGGACAGGTAATGGCATATGTAAGTCGGTGTTGTGTGAACCACCCTTGGCCGTTTGACAAATAAAGCATCTCTCAACAATAGTTGAGACGCCCTTCCTTATCTTAGGCCAGTAGTAACAGCTACTAACCACCTCAAATGTTTTGTTTCGCTCAAAATGATGAGCCAAACTTCCTCCATGTGAGTCTCGAATAACCTTCTCCCTGATGGATGTAGCGGGAAGGCACAGTTGGTTGCCTTTCAAAAGATATCCATCAAAGATGTGGTAATCTCCACTATTTAAGCCATCCTGACAAGCCTTCCATACTTCCCCAAAATTTTTATCTCATTCATAATCATCCTTCACGTGCTTAAAAGTCTCAACCTCAAGAGTGACAGTCTTGAGAAGGTTGATTCGCCGGCTTAAAGCATCAGCCACCCGGTTTTGTGTTCCAAACTTGTGGATAAGCTTGTAAGGAAACTTGTCAATGAAGGTAGACCACCTAGCATGCATAGCACTCCTTAACTGCTTTTGACTACTCAAATACTTGAGTGCTTGGTGACCAGTGTGCAACACAAACTCCTGACCAATCAAGTAGTGCTCCCAAGTCTTGAGTGCTCTCACCACTGCATAGAACTCTTTATCATAAGTTGACCATTTTAGTCGGGCTTCATTCAACTTCACTGAAGAAGGCAATTAGCCTCTTTTCTTGCAACAACACGGCTCCTACTCTAATCCACTAGCATCACACTAACCCTTAAATAACTTCCTAAAATCAGGATAAGCCAATAAATGTGCGATGCTTAGCTTCTCCTTTATCAAAGCAAAACTTGCTTCTTGCTCAGGCCCTCACTTGAAGCCTCTCCCCTTCTTTAATAATTCGGTCAATGAAGCTATGATTGTGCTAAAGTTGCGAATGAACCTCCTGTAGAAGGTTGCTAGCCCATGAAAACTCCTTACCTCCCCAACATTACAAGGAGTCGGCCACTCTCTGATGGCCTTAACTTTCGAGCCGTCCACCGGAATCCCATCACTAATGACAACATAGCCAAGGAAGACTAAACTGCTCAACATAAATTCACACTTCTTTGGATGGGCATATAACTAATACCTCCACAAAAGCTCAAACACCTCCTTGAGATGTTCCTAGTGTTCCTCCTCAGACTTGCTATGGATGAGGATGTCATCAAAGTAGACAATAACAAACTTCCCAATGACTAGCTTCAACACTTGGTTCATCAAGCGCATGAAAGTACTAGGTGGATTGGTAAGATCGAATGGCATAACAAGCCACTCAAACAACCCATATCTTGTCTTAAAAGCAGTCTTCCACTCATCCCCTGCTTGAATTCTGATCTGATGATAACTACTCCTCAAATCGAGCTTTGAAAATACCTTTGAGCCGGTTAATTGGTCCAGCATATCATCAAGGTATGGTATGGGAAAGTTGAACCGAAAATGTGATCTTGTTGATGTTGGATATGATGTCTGCCCTTAAGGTAATTAGGGTGATATATCTTAATTATGTAATAGTACGAATATTCTATTTAATTAATAAAGACATTTAATCTTTTGTTTATATCAATGTGTTTATAAATATATTATGACTGGTTAAATATATTTATTGATGTATGTTTACAAAAGTCCTTGACGTATCATTACATGAAGTCATAGAAATTATAGTTGGACTATATTTGGTGGAACCTACTTCATGTGCAATTATGATTATGTCTAAAATATCCTTAGTCATAGTTTCATCAAGAAAGGATATTAATGAAGCAGAAAGACTAGCATGTGGTCAACTTTCTTGGAAAGGGTCCAACCAGTTAATCTTCTAAGGACTGAAAGTGGTGCCTTAAGTTTGACACATGGATATATCTGCGAGATATATTGGAGACCGCAGTAAGATAAACACTTGGTATATATATCAATGTGTTAGTGTTTATCTTCATGCAATAAGCTTTGTGAATATCATCATACTTGAGATACTAGTTGCCTTGTATGGTACTATTGCTATACTTTGGGCCAATACTACACACTCATTAATTTAGGGTGTTACGGGTGATTACGGGTATAGTGATGACAACACGTTAGTAAACTGAGTAGTTAGAAAGAATCCATCGCTCCGGATATAATAAGGAGTTGTACCTGGCCACTTATTGAAGTGATGATTGCCATAAGCCTCTGATCAGAGTATGTGTTTGATAGAAATGGTTTCTAGTCAAACACACTATAGTAAAAGGCAATATACTTCGATAATAAGTTAATAACTGGGATAGCTTGGAGCAACCTTGCTATTAGTGGGTTAACACTTTAACCGAACCCTATAAACTAGATGGTACTAATATTAAATAATGGAAGGAGTTCATCGCATTGGACAACTATTGCATCAACCGGGATTAAGTCATAAGCATAAATGACGTTCCAAGTAATGGGGGATGGCAGACCCTTGCTAGAGGCGTACTACAGTTGTTTAAGGAAATTGAGTTCTATTCACTTTCGAGAACATCAAGCCAATGGTTCCATTAGAACAAGGGTTGGTTAAGCCTTAATAGCTTAATACTTCAGGATCTTATAAGGTCACACACATTGGACCTTCATCGGACTAAGTAAAAAACTGATAGATTTATTCTATTACGAAAATATTATAAAAATAATAATTAGATTATTATTTAGTTGGTTAGAAATGATTAGATCATTTTGGATAAACCAAGGAATTTATTTTTGATCGGTAACTAATTTATTAGGGTCATAAAATAAAATATTTATTTAAAAAGGATTAAGAGGGAATTTTGCCTTAGCAAGTTAAATTGGACCGAAAGTAAAAAGTATAGTTTGTACATGCTCGGATGCATGGAAAAGCACCGAAAGGTGTGCGAGCAATGCGGGGCATTGCTCTAGTGCTCCGCGAGCTGGGCTTGTGGCATGGGCCGCAAGCCCCAGCTCACATGCAAGGTAGGCTCGTAAGAGCCTGCCTTATATTAGCAGCAAGTACAGCGTGCCCGCGGAGGCTCCGTGCTTCGCGGGTCAAGCCCATTTGTGGGATATGCAATTTTGCATATCCCACATTAGAAAAGGGGAATTAATGTTTTGCTCCCTAAGCCTATATATAGGCTTCCTCCTCCTCCTTTTCAATTTGCACGAAGCTCAAAGCTAAATCCTAAGTTGAGATTCGGTAAGATTAATCTATCGGGTAATTGAGCAAGTTATTTTTTAGGAGCCTGAATTTATTCGGGCACCTCTAGTTTATATTTTTGGGTGAGGCTTCTGGAGTGGTCTAGCAACTACTCGAGGCTTCTTAGTTGTTCCTCTCAGGGAGGTTTTGATTGGTGGGGTTCGTGTGGATACTTATAGAGGCTATCCTACGCTTGGAGGCTTGTGCAAGAAGGTTCTGCTAAAGTACGCTTCAACTGGTAAGTTTTCTTTCTTTCCCTTTTTATTTTTAGGTCTTTTTCTTTAAGTGTTTTTAGACTTAATAATATGCTTAGGTTGTTTTGCATATTTTAGGCTTAGGTTATAGCTTAGAGTTATTATAATATGCTTAGGTTATAGCTTAGAGTTATAACATGCTTAGCATAAAATATACATGCTAGGATATAATTTAGAATTATGGTATGCCTAGCCCTTTTGCATGCTAACCTAGGTAGAGAATTATTTAGTAAAGGCTTTATTTAATTGATATGCATCTATTCGGAGTTTCTGGGGACAGGGACAAAATTTTAAATTTTCACCATGCCCGTTATTCATGTTCAATTTGACTGTTAGTTCCCAACAGTTGATGGCTCGACTGTCCACATACATCCTCCAAGATCCATCCTTCTTGCAGTTTAGTAGTGCGGGGATGGCACAAGGGCTCAAACTCCCTGATGTGTCCCTTCTTCAGCAATTCCTCAACTTGCTCCTTCAAGATCTCATTCTCCTTAGGACTCATTCCATAGTGTGGCAAGTTAGGTAGGCTAGCGCCTAGAACCAAATCAATGTGATGTTGGATATCCCTCAAAGGTGGTAATCTAGCAGGTAGTTCCTCAGGAAAGATATCTCCATACTCAGCAATCAGCTTTTTTAGTGCAATCGGGACGCCACTAGTTTCTCTAGCCATATCTGCTTTGAGGTGGTTGCAACAACTATAAAGACCTACTAGCTTTCCTGGTACTCTTCCAAGAAAGCACTTTTGGTGCTATAAATGGCAACGGTGACTTTTGAGCCTTCCAAATGGTTAGCCGGTAGCGACGTCAGCACATACTTCACCTTATCCTTGGTGAAAGAATAAGTATTCTTCTGCCTATAGTGTATTGTATCATTATCAAATTGCCAAGGCCTTCCCAATAGAATATGACATGCAACCATCTCAACAACATCATAATAAACCTTATCAACATACCTCCCAATTGTGATTGGCACGCGGTACCTTTGAGTCACCCTTAGCTCCCCAACATTTTTTATCCAGCCAATACCATACGGTTTCGGATGAGCTTCTAAAATCAGGCCAAACTTCATCATGGCTTATTGACTGATTATATTCTCTTGGCTACCTCCATTAATAATCAGGCTACACTTCTCTCCTTGCACAAGATAGATTATCTTTAACAATTGGTTGCATTGTCCTTGCTCAGCCCGCTTGGACATCAACAACCGCCTGATGACATAGATGTTATGTTCACCAGCCACACCTCCTCCTTCAAGCGGCTCACAGTACACCTCCTCAACATCTTCCTCAGAATCTTCCTTCCCACCATCATACCTCTCCGCCATATTAACTGTCTTCCTCTTAGGGCATTCATCAGAATAATGGTCGAACTCATTACATCGAAAACATCTGAAAGAAACTGGTTTAGCATAAGGATTGCTAGGTTTAGACGGATTAGAGCTCGAGGCGGCATTCCTCCTAGACTCCACAGCTGGTGCCTTTCTCTAAGCTTGCCTACTTCCACTTCCACCTCTAACATTATCACCTCGTTCAAGCAGCCTTTAAGAAGCCTGGAAGGAACTAGGGTCTATTTCTGCCATTTGTCGATAAGGTTGGCTCAAATCCATCTCCACCTTGAGTGCCAAATTTCGGGTGTCCTAGATACTCAATATCATCTGCACTCCAATCTTCTCCCTTATGTTTGGTGACAACCCATCAAGATAATGGGATGCTCTTTTCACCTCTGTCTCAAGCAAATCAGCTCGAGCTGAGAGTCTCAAAAACTCAGTAGTATACTTATGCACACTCCTCCCTCCTTGATAACACCGATTGTAAGCCTGATAATTGTATTGCTCATAATCAGGCGGCAGAAACCTTCCTCTCAACATAGCCTTCATCCTTTGCCAGGATCTTATATGTTCCCTTCCACTCCTTGTCCTTTACTCGTTACATTGTTCCCACCAGACAGATGCTCCTCCTTTCAGTCGGTAGGTTACCAACTTCACTTTTCTATGATCCGGCGCACCAATATAGTCAAAGAATCTCTCTACCTCCATGAGCTAGTCTGAAAATCCCTCAATATCAAGGTCCCCACTATATGAGGGCAAGTCAACCTTGATTTTGAAAGAATCATCCTTCCCAAATCTTCTTCCACATGGCTCCTCCTCAAATCTAACTCCTCGAGGCCTCCGTCTTGCACCATCCCTATAGTCATCCCTGCCATAAATTGGGGCATCCATCTCCCTTCTCAAACGCTCAAGAGGGTTCCTCCTTACGTACTCAACATATTCCTCCTCACTACTCTCACTATCATCAGCCTATGGATCACCTTCATGCCTCACCTGGAAAACTGGGGTCCTTTGATGAACATTGGGTGGAACAACTTCATCTTTAACTCCTCAAATAAAAATGTTCTCAGGTGGTAGTACTTCATTTTGGACATCTCCTCCTCCTTGAGGATCCGTTTGAGTGGGACGAATGATTCCAAGGAGCTCTCGTCGAAAATCAGTAAAACTGTCGGTAATAGTACTCCTAAAATTATGAGTTTTAGTTCGAAACTCTTGCCAAAATTCATCCATCTGCGTCTCTAACGCCTGTACTCATTTTTAGATGGCTTTCAATTGAACCATGGCTTCAAGAGGATTTCCAAAAGGAAACTTTAGGCTCTGATACCAACTGATAAGGATTAAGAAGGCTTGCTGAAGGTTTTAACCACAAAACTAACAAAGAAGATAGGTTTGCAAGCCAAACTCTCCGGAAACTAGATTTCTTAAGAACTTCTCAAGCTGAAACTTAGAGGTTTGACAACCCAAAAGAGAGAAATAATCTCAGAATTGTATTGATAATTCAGAAAAGCAATCAGCTCTTACAAAAGTGTGGCTTTTATAGCCAAATACGAGAGGGTGAAAACCCATATGAAATAATAATATAATACTAGTGGACCAATTAAATATTATAAGATAAAAGTGATTGGACTTCTGACAAAAGCTAACTGATGGAAGCTTCTCCACTTGGATTATACAATCACGTCACCCACTTGTTATCTTTTCTCTGCTGAGACCAGAGATTCAAAATGAGAAGACTGATGTCAATTGAGTCATCCATGTTGTTTGAGGCGACCTTGACTCGGCATGTCTGCAAACTCAGCGCTTGAGGTTTTCTTGTGCTCATTAAGGATGGCATTTGGCGCTCCATCCGTTCTCTCTTCCAGGCGGCATCGTGATGCCTCACAAGCTAAACTGGGTGCTTGTGCTGAGACTTGTTCTCCAGCCGTACTCAGTTCTTTAGTCGTCCTTAGTGTTCTATATGCTTGTGTTGAGACTTGTTCTACAGTCGTCCTCAGTTCTCCAGCCGTCCTTAATGCTCCGACCGGATTGGTGTTTCCAGCCGTCCTCAGTATTTCACGTGGCTTCATTCCAGGAGGGCTCAAGATGTCCTCATCAAATATATGCAAAGGACTTCAAAGCATAGCCAAGAATAAATATTGAAAATATTTGTTGAAAGTGGTATGTACAAGAATTGTGATAGAAAAAGAATAAAAAGACAATGATTATTATGGGGGTTGAACTTGTGGTAATGTGTGGGATTGATGATGTGAGTGGTGGTTGTGACTACTCTTGAGTGCTATTAAATTGCAAGTATGGGCATCCAAAGTCCCATCTCAGATCAAAATAGTCTTGCATTGATCAATGCAAGATATATACAATCTTACTCGTGGACCTCTCTTGTGGGAGGGGGGAAGTGGGTGACGAAAGTTGGTTGGGTGATGAAAGTGGTACGTCGATTTTTTTAAGTAGGTGGGCGGGTGGAGGAAGT
Source organism: Euphorbia pulcherrima (assembly GCA_947683365.1). Lineage (NCBI taxonomy): Eukaryota > Viridiplantae > Streptophyta > Magnoliopsida > Malpighiales > Euphorbiaceae > Euphorbia > Euphorbia pulcherrima. The sequence goes on from CANTUS010000016.1 coordinate 17,797,024, forward strand.
CAGCCGTCGGACTATGGAAGTCAACGGCGGTCAGGTGATGAGGCGGAGCAAGTCAAAATAAGTAGGATTGTAAGTGAGCGGAGCTGTTTATAAATAATTCGGTGTTCGGCTTGATAAAAGTTCGACTCGATTTGTTAATGAACTGTTTGGTAAATGAACCGAGTTCGACTCGAAAGCTCGTGAATAAGTTCATGAACAGACTTGTAAAGGCTCGTGAACATATCCATTAATTTTTTTATATTTCAAAATGGCCTAATGCATCCGGATCTCCTGTACTTGTCTTTAACAGCCCCTCACCCCCTTGAATTTTCGAAGGTACATATCGCCCCCTTAAACTTATTTAAAACGTATCGTAGGACCTCCTCAATCTTATATGGCAGCTGACTTGACAAAAGTTGAATAAGTTGGTTTGAATAAAAAAGATATGTTATAGTTAGGGTAAAATTAAAACCAAAAACTAATTACTCTTCAAATTGAAATTAAAAAAGGTTTCCATGGGATGGACATTTTCCAGATCTTCATCCTCTCACTAAAATCCATTTCTCTCTCCGCCATGGTTCTCTCCAAGACAACATCCGAATCCGACGTCTCCGTTGACTCTACCTTCGCCTCCCACTATGCCCGCACTTCCCTTCCTCGGGTTCCTCTTTCCAAATCCTTTCGCCCTAAAGAAGTAGCGTAGCAGATAATCAACGATAATCAACGATGAGAGTGGGAGTGGTTGTAGAAGGGGGGACGATGGGTTGTTTCAATTTCAATTTCTGTTCGGAATTAATTTTGGATTCAACAATGGGTTGCTTCAATTTCAAGTTGTTTCCTTTCAAGCTTATTAATTAACAAAAATGGGCTGCTTCAATTTCAACCCATTGTTCAATCCACAGTGAGTTTACTTGTTCGGAATTAATTTTGGATTGAACCATTACTTATATTTACTTGTTCTCAATGTAATCAATACCGGAACGGGCCACATACCGGCGAAATCAATGCTACGTGGTATAATCGATATTTCGATATAATTGGTGGTTTTATTAATTTTTTACTTTTTATAGAATATATATTATTTATGATTTTCAGTGGCTATCGCAACACCTTTTGAGTCTTTTGCAACGGTTTTGCGCGTTGTTAGAGGATTTTGGAAAAGAATGTATATTATTTAGGGTTTTCCATGGCTATTGCGACGCTTTTCTGGGTCTTTAGCAGCGCTTTACTTGTTGCCATAATGATTTTGGGAAACCGGGTTTGAACCAATACGCCAGTTTATCAGTTTTTTTGGTTCAGCCTAATTTTTTTCAATTTTTTACTTAAACCAATTTACAGTAAATCGATCGAATCGATTAGTACGGTATGATATTGATGACATTGCTTGTTCTTCTTGCTTCAGTTAATTAATAACAATGGATTGATTTGATTTTTGATTTTTTTATTTTTGAAAGAAGGTTGGCACATGTAAAGATGTAAATGAATTGTCTTTTTAAAATATTACACCTAAATTCGATTATGCTACACTCTTAATGATGAGAATGATATTGTTTGATTGAGGGGTCCTGAGATACGTTTTAGACAAGTTCGGAGGGGGCGTGAGATACCTTTGAAAGTTTACGAGGACGAGGGGCTATTAGAGATAAGTTCAGAGGATCCCGATGCATTAAGTCTTTTAAAAACAAAACTGAATAAAAGTATGATAATATTTATTATTTTAATTCATATATTTATCATTTTAGCTTAAATTTTGTTGATTTGAAGATTTTTTTAAGAATTTATTGTATAATGATTTTATGATGATATTATTTTTTTGGTAAACAAAATAAATGAGCTTGTTAATGCTCGTGAACCGCTTGTAAACAAACGAGATGTTCAACAGATTGTTCGCAAATAAAAATTTTGAGCTCGAAGTTCAACTCGAACTCGTCAAGAACTTAATGAATGAACATGAACAAATTAAAACTTGACTCGTTTACAGTCAGTCGCGGAGGGAGGGGGCGGTGGGGCACGTGACCAACCAGTGCCAAAAATCCCCCGAACCTCCATAACTTATGTTGGCTTGAATCTTGGTCCCTTGAAGCTTTGCTGCTGAATCACATCAACTAAGTAGGAAGATGAGTCTTCCTCCTTTTTTAATTAAAACTCTCAGCCTAAAACGACAGCGCTAGTGACTCAGGATTTTAATGAAACCCTAGGTCAAAACGACCTCTTTTTGAGCTAGTGTTAATTTAATTGAAATTAAATAGTATAATTCCTCTTACATGCATCCTCTTCTTTCTTTTCCCATTCTTTAGACCTTCACTCACGTTCTCCTTGAAAGCTTCCAATAGGAGGTAAAATCTTGCGGAAAGAAAAATCTATGAAACGGTTTTCGTTATTCAATATCGATGAATGAAAATTACAGAGATTGACTTTATATATAGCCGAAGAGGAAGAGAACCAAGCTTCTAAACAAAACGCAGTTATCGACATACAAAACGCAGCAAATAACTACAGTATAAGTCTACAAAATTGAGTACCAAAACGCACAGCTAAGGCTTAAAACGCAGAAAGTCTAACTCAACTCTAGTCAACTACTTCTTCTAAGTTTACCATGTATCAATCCGTCCCCCTTAAAAGACCTTGCCCCAAGGTCATACTCAGTAAACTCGATAAGAACATTTGCAATTTCGGCTGCCTCCTTCAGCCCATGTAATCAAAATGCTTTGTGACCATAATAACTTTCTCATTAACAAGGCAAGTTAAGCCTAAATCAACACCAAACTATCCAATTCTGCCACATCAGTTCCAACAACCATTGCCTCCATAAATTCCTCAATTTCAATTCTTGCAGTAGTGCAAGACTTGTTCACCAAATCAGCCTTAGCCCATCTAATCACAACAAAAACCCATTTGCAATTAAACTCAACCAGCGAGATAGAATTGGCCTTGTCAATTGCAAGCCCAGTGATGAACACTCCCGCAAAATCCTGCTCAACAGATTTATGTGAAGAAGTATCAGAACCGAAAATGATGACACTATCAAGGCTATAGTTGTCCCTTCTCAGATATAACTCATTCCTTTTATGAAAATAACCCAACACTTCAATGGGGCATCTGTTTTGATCAATTTCAACAATCATTGAAAACCATGCTATCAAGCTCTTAATTATCATTGTAATTCTCTCCTCGTCAAATGCAATTCTAACATCAATCATTCTACTATAATATGCATAAGCATCTATCAGAAGTATTAGAAACCATCTCATTTCCCTAAACTTAGTTCCTTCTGCAATTCCATCTATCATAGATTTTACTTCATTAAAGTCTTGCCCTGCTGAATTCAACCTCAAAATCAGAAAACCAACATTTTGTAAAAATGAAACTGAATCAGACTATAAAGAAACATCAACTGGTATTTGCCCCATAGAAAGAACCATCATCCGATAAGCAGCATTATCTCATTCACCATTAACAGAGTCTCACTAACATGGTAACATTCCATAAATCCCTTGCTCATTCCTCCCTTTCAAGCGGATTAAGAGTTCCTCCATTCCTAGGATTACAATATTACTTTATACACTGCATAAACTCTATTTTATCAAGTGGCCTTCCCTTCATAAGCTTATGAACATCAATATGCTTAGTGATCTTGAGTTTATTGAATTCATCATGAAGGACTTTGTAGTTATGTATCATCTCGTATTCACTTTTGGCATCATATTTGACTTTGTCCATAAGTACCGCAGTGTCCCTAAGTTGGCAGTGATCAACACTCCTTATATCCTCAACAAAAGCAGCCTCTGTTTCACCAATCTTCTCTTTAATATTTTTCTGTGGCATTTCTTTGATCAACTGACTTATCCCAATTTTATAAACTGCTAAGTTAAGTGCCACGCTTGAACCCACCATCATTGTAGAATATCCAGCTCTATCATCAACTCTACAACCCTCGAAGAAAGTATTCATTAGCATATCATAAGTATATCAACTTGGCTTCAAGACTTCACCATTCGTCTCCTTATATAACTCTTCAGTTCTATCCAACATCTTCATTTCACACAATTGGTCCATGAAACTACCAAAGGACAACACATCAGAATTGCATCTGTAACTACCTATCTTATTGAAAATTTCAGTAGCACCGACAAATCTCCCTATTGCGTTGCATACCTTTACTATATTCACAACCAAAACCCTAGGAAAATTTAGCTCTCTTGTATATCTAACAATTAACTCCAAAGCTTCATCAAACTTACTCTATTGTACAACGTATCCAATATAAAACTATGAGGAACAACATTCATTTCAACAATATAGTTCTTCCCCACAACTTTTTTATACAGTTTCATTGCATCATCCCCCATTTTCCTAAAGATATCTTCCTTCGTTGAGGTCCTCATAACCATTCTAATGACATCAAAATGCTCAAGACCCTTTTCCAAAACTAAAACTTCATCAAGATACAAGAGTTCTAGCTGTCTTGGCAACATAAATCATAGTTTTTATGGGCGCAAGGCACACTGAGGCGCCAGAGGATCGGGCACACCGAGGCACAAGGCGACGCTTGCGCCCGAGGAACTTGAGGCGCATATAGAAAAAAGTGCAATAAATATTAGTTGCTACCACAAACAAACCTTCATCTTTGCATTGAGGCGAACTGAGGCGCAAAAGGCGCATCTGAGGCCCAAAAGGCGCACCTGAGGCACACAAGGCGTGCACTTGATCAACCTCGTCTCGCCTGACCCTCCATGAGGCGCTGGCCCTTGAGCCTCACCCATAACAACTATGATATAAATTGTTTTCTCTCGGTAATATGCATGAGTAGCCAAATTTTCACCACAAAAGCCAAATTTTCACCACAAAATTTGAGCATTGAAGATAAATGAGCACATGAATCATCCATATTATCCTTATTTCTATCTTTGTAGCATATTTTTAGGTGTTTAATCTATGATTTGAAAACCAGATGATCTAAACTTGAAATTGGCTGGAAAATGTAAGTAAACCAAATTGCAAGAAATCACCAGCATCTAAAGTTTCTAGGTATTCCAGTAGGGAATTGGATTTAAGAGTGTGCACTTTCCATGGGGGCTTCCATGGAGGAACAAACAAAATTCCTCTTCTGATTTGACAACACAACCTAGCTAAAGATTTAGGGATTTTTTTACCTAGATCGAGATCTATTTCAGTGATAACGTCATCACTTTCACCTGGATCGGGGTCTATCTCTGGCATATCTCCTTCACTCTTTATCTCGTCCTCAGCAAATGCGTCATCGTTGTTCAAGAACTCATTGTTATCTTTCATCTGGAAAAACAAAGTTGCCAAATAGAATGATGATTCAGAGTCGTCAACCTTCAGATTCACCTTAGGTGCTTCACCGACCAAATCAGCTGACATCTTGAACTTCGATTCTTCCATAGTTGGAATCGATTGTTCATCCATAAAATTGGGGTTTGATCCAAATAAAAGTGTCGATTTTCCAAGGATGGAGATGAACAATATACATATGAATGAAGGAAGAATATATGAAATTCTGATAAGAGAAATTCTGGAATTATCGTGATTTTGTTGATGGTTTTGATAGAAAATTTCATCCACATCCCTAAATAATAATAAAATTATAATAACATACATTTAAATCTAATTTATTCTTTTATCTTATTTTAAATATATAAAGAAATATAAATGTATATCAATTATCACAATTCTTATGATGACTTATATATTTATGCTTCTACATTAGTTAAATTAATAAAACTCAACTCTTTTTAACCGTTGGTCAAGTCCTTTATCTAGCACTGCATTTTAAATTTAAGCTCACTATTTTATGTATAATTTTAAATCAAATTTTCTATCTTCAATTATTATTTACTAAAAGTTTAAATAATATAGTTTAATATTTCAAAATTTCGAGTCATTGCACACATTTTATAAAATAAGCATCTTGCATGGTTGGGAAAGATTACTTCTTATCACAAGAAGTCAATCATGCAATAACTTATATATGACAAATTGTTAAAGTTAACTGAATTTCAATGAGCATAAATGTGACATAGATTTAGTGATTAAGAAAATTGAAATTGGTGTTGAAATCATGTATGTATGTTCAATCTTATAGATTCAAATGCTACAACTCCCATACAGTTCATTCAAAAAAAAAACTCCTCGTACAGTTTGTTGTAATATAAGAAACTTCTATAGTTGACTTTGTAAAGGGCTACTAAGCTTCTACATATTTAAATGATTAAAGAGGAACAATACTAAAGCAAAACAAGACCATACAAATTCACATAGAAACCATTTTGTAAAAGAGATTTGATCGTAATTAAGTTATATTATCACTATAATGTAAATATTCAACTATATATAAAGTTGTTAACTTAACTAAGAAAGAAAGTATGGTATAAAAAATTTATGTAAATGAGACATAAGAATGGTGAATTGAGGCCAGGTTATATAAGGGATTTGAAGTTTTATAGTCATTTACACAAAAAGGAAAATATTAATATGCCATCAAATTTAGAGACACTTAACTTCATACAATTATAGATGATTAACAAACTCCCAAGACGATGCATTATAGAGATCAAAAGTGCACCTACAACATAGTACACATCATTAACAAAAACTTCAGGTTACATAATTGTGGTCTTCTCACCAAGAACATAAAATGTAAATGACGTTAACATTTCAAAAAACTCAAACACCGAGCCAAGGTAAAGATACATGTTGCCTTTGCCCATTTTCAATTAGCCCATTTCCATTCAACGTGACTATTATTTCATCATTTCTTTAACTGAGGTAAATTACAACAAAAGATTTATTCATTCAACTTCGAGATCTAATCAGTTATACATGCAACAATATTAACATTCGGGTGTGTAACGGTTAAAACAAAATCTAGGTTTAGAGGGAAAAAAAGAAAATAGATATTATCAGGGTACTAAAATGAAAGAATATTGAACAAAGCATAAGAGGAACATCAAAGAAGATATGGTTAAGCCACTAAAATCCAACAGAAATTTTGGGAAATGCACAGAATAAATAAGACATAAACATATGGATAAATAAGGCATTCTCTATCGGCCTTCTTAATCCTTGCTCTTACTGTCTCTATGAACCAGAAGGCACTAACCTTCAGAGTACATAAATCCATCTAAGTAAACCATTAACAATACAAATTTCAGAGTATAAAATCAAAAGTGTAAACTGAAACCCGAAAATCAAATTAAGGCAAACCAATGAAAATCTTTTAAACCAAGAGTTTAACTTCATCAAAAACTTTGAAAAATTAGTGAACACCTCTAGCTTTCTCCTCCATCCCGTACAATCTAGGGCTTTTGTGCGTATTTAATGTTTAGGGAAATAGGTTGGGGCTAAAATGCGGGGGAAAGAGAAGCGGACATGTGATTTTTTGTCATTATTTTTCAAATTTATGTTTCCTACTTTTCATCCCATCTCTCCTACAAACTTGCCACATGTCAAAAAATGAATAGAGAACATGTAAGGAGATACCAAATTGAGGACATGTAATTTATTTTTAAAAAATAATAGCTAAGAAATTTATTACCAACTTTAATGTCAATAAATAATAATTATATCTCTCTTGCCAAAATCAAGCACTAAGTAAATAAATATCTTTCACAATCAATTTTTGCCCAAATGAGACTAATAGTCGTTGGATAATAAAAGGAATAATAAATGGAATTAAAATTGGTATATATATATATAGTTTGAATGAGCATTGAAACACATTAATAGATAATAATTACAATAATAATAATTTACTTTCTTTTGAAATTACGTGAAACAAATTTTTCAATAAAAGAAAATTTAAATAAATAATTTCCTCATAGTTTTATCCTATTCTGTTTTAGAGCAGAATTTTAGACATTGAGGACATAAGTCTGCCCTGGCGCAGGTTCCACAATAATTGGGGTAACAATCAATAACTAAGCTAGAATTAAAATTGCACATATTCTTGCAATGATTAATGCATTCCTCTTTGTGCTGTAAATGGTACTGTGGCAACCATATATTCAAGCAGTTTGAATAGCATTTAGGGTAATCACAACAAATACCCCTCGCAATATCAATATCAAGCATTGCTACCAATGCAAGCCCCATCACAATCATTGTCTTTTTATCCATTTTTCTTCCAATTCGTTTTCTATTTTATCATAATTCTCTTACATATATATACATATAACTTTAAACAAATATTTTCTATATTTATTCTTGGCAATGCTTCAAAATATTATAAGTGGTTTAAAAGAATGAGATAATAATAGCAAATTTGAAAATATATGCAAGAGATTTTGAAGCATAGCCAAGAATATCGATGAATGGAAATTACAGAGATTGGCTTTATATATACCCGAAGAGGAAGAGAACTAAGCTTCTAAACAAAACGACAGTTAATGAAATACAAAACGCAGCAAACAACTACAGTATAAGTCTACAAAATCAAGTACTAAAACGCACAGCTAAGGCTTAAAACGCAGAAAGTCAAACTCAACTCTCGTCAGCTACTTCTTCTAAGTTTACCATGTATCAATACGCCCCTCTTAAGAGACCTTGCCCCAAGGTCGTACTCAGTAAACTCGGGATGAACATTTGCAATTTCGGCTGCCTCCTTCAGCCCATGCAATCAAAATGCTATGTGACCATAATAACTTTCTCATTGACAAGGCAAGTTAAGCCTAAATCAACACCAAGCTATCCAATCCTGCCACAATAGTTTCAACAACCATTGCCTCTATAAATTCCTCAATTTTGATTCTTGCAGTAGTGCAAGACTTGTTCACCAAATAAACCTTAGCCCATCCATTCACAACAAAATCCCATTTGCAATTAAACTCAACCAGCGAGATAGAGTTGGCCTTGTCAATTGCAAGCCCAGTGATGAACACTCCCACAAAATTCTGCTCACCAGATTTATGTGAAGAAGTATCAGAACTGACAATGATGACACTATCAAGGCTATAGTTGTCCCTTCTTAGATATAACTCATTCCTTTTATGAAAATAACCCAACACTTCAATGGGGCATCTGTTTTGATCAATTTCAACAATCATTGAAAATCATGCTACCGAGCTCTTACTTATCATTGTAATTCTCTCCTTATTAAATACAATTCTAACATCACCCATTCTACCATAATATGCCCAAGCATCTATCAGAAGTATTAGAAACCATCTCCTTTCCTTAAACTTAGTTCCTTATGCAATTCCCTCTATCATAGGTTTTACTTCATTAAAGTCTTGCCCTGCTAAATTCAACCTAAAATTTAGAAAACAACATTCTGTAAAAATGAATCTGAATCCGACAATAAAGAAACATTAACCGGTATTTGCCCCATAGAACGAATCATCATCCAACAAGCAGCATTATCTCATTCACCATTAACAGAGTCTCACTAACATGGTAACATTCCTTAAATCCCTTGCTCGTTTCCCCCCTTTCAAACGGATAGAGAGTTCCTCCATTGCTAGAATTACAATATTGCTTTATACACTGCATAAACTCTATTTTATCAAGCGGCCTTCCCTTTATAAGCTTATGAACCTCAATATGCTTAGTGATCTTGAGTTTATTGAATTTGTCATGAAGGACTTTCTATTATGTATCATCTCGTTGTGAGCACGGGATTTTGCAGTCCCTCTCGCGAGATGATGATGACGTGTACCCGATTTTAATGCCTCAAAATAAAAGTTCTCTTTAGAATTTTTATTACCAAAATAATATTCCTTGTGAATTTTATACTTGGTGGAATCCAGTTCGGTGTGGACGATAACGCGTCCGGTAGGAGCTTGAACCGATGATTTACACCTAAATTAAATAATACCCATTAAAATATAATTAAAATTCAAAAAGATACCTTTCCACCCACTATTAAACCACTTTTCCCAACTTTTTAGGCTTTTTGACCCGTTGGTTGTCGGTATGCTGGAGGCTGATGCCGCCACCGACATCAGCCATGCCGCCGCGGAATGGCCTAAAATGAGTCCCTCCACAGATAACCTTTCAGCCACTTTCGACCGAATAAGTCAAAAAGGTCTCAAAAAATGCCCCAATTTGCCTATAAAAAGACACCTTAGGCTGAATTTAGAGAGGGGACTGAAAATTGCAAAATATGGAGCTAAAATTGGGCAATTATGAGGCTGCAATTTAAGAGAGAGTAGATTTTAGTGAGATAAGAATTAGAAAAGGTATGAAAAAGGATACTAATCCATTTTTCCTGGTTTTTCTTCTTTGAACTCTCTGATTGCGAGCTTAAAATCAGTGGGTCTTTGAGTTAAATCAACTTGATAGGATTTAGAGACCTAAAACTCTTAAATTGACAATTAAATCATCATTGCAAGCTCTCCGGAGGTGTTACTGTTCAGTTCACGAAGAGGTGGACTCACGACGTTGAGGTAAAAATCCTGAGTCTCATAACTCTTTGACATTATTATTATTGGTTTGTATTAATTTTTGTTGGTTTGTCTTCATTTTTGGGTTTTCGATCATTTTGACTGCAGACCGCTGCTGCCGCAAAAAATTAAAGTCGCCGGAGACATGTGATGTTGCCGGCGGTATCACTTATGTCGCCAGAGACATCATTGATACCGCCATTAGCATTGCGTTCCCCAGAGACCTTATTTCCTTGCAGGACCCTTTCTTTACTGTACTCAGAAAGCCCCATGCCTGTCTGCATACTGATGTCGCCCGTGATACAATTGATGCCGCCAGTGACATCAACCATGTCACCGGCGGTATCAGATGCCCCGCCGGTGGAATGACTTTCTGGACAACAGTATTATTTTCATTTGTTCCCGAACTAACTTATTTTCTGAAGCTAGGATGTATAGTGTAATTATGGAGGTGCAAAACCCCATGAAAACAGACCCCGCCCTACAAAGAGTGGCATTTTCACTTATAATCCGATTAAAGCAATGATTGAATCTAAAATTTGGATAAAAATGGAACTTCCCCGCAAACTCCATTCAAACCTCATTTTTAGCCATCCGATCGGGTCTTATGATATTGTAAATAAAATATGCCATATTCGTGCCAACCATCTTCTGCAGGTAGATGTATATCAGACATTCGAGTATTTTATTTATTGCGTAGAAAATGTACGGGACTTAAAAACCTTGTAATAATTTTACTTTCCGCACTTATTTTTCTTTTGTTGCTGTAAATATTTTATTTATTGCTTCAATTGCTTGATAAACGCGAAAATAACAAAATAGCTAAAAATACAAATAAATAGGATGGATTAAACCGATTAAGAAAGAATGAAATATCTTATTGGCCTAATGAAAAGTAGATAACATCATCCGTACTCGGAATCTCTACTTAAGGTATGGTCAAACCACTAGGTGAGAAAATCGTACCGAAAAATTTCTCGGTTGAGCTGAACCGGGTGGCGACTCTATTTTTAGTACGAGATTTTCGATATCGTATCTTTTGAGCATTTAAACATGCAAAATCATTTTTCAAATACATCACACTCATCCCCTGACACTCCAACGGGCCGACACGAAGGGCCCGGCCCCACGCAATGGTGACTATGCTGGGGAAGCTCTTTAAACTGGAACTTTCTTTCATAAAGTTTAAAAGATTTTGATGATGTATTGAAATCATTGGCCAAATTAAAACTTCATTCTTTTTAATAACGTTTTATCCTCACGCGTGTAGATAGTTCGGTAATTATAGGTGCCCTATTTCACCCGAGAAGCTCACGAAGTATCACTCATGCCCTAATGGAATTGAGGATGCCTAGTGTGTGGATCACTCATTTTAACCAACACGTAAACTCCTACGATTTTGCACCTATTTAGTTAGTGGTTGAGTAACGTGGAATCAAGGTAAATGAGAACCTTCTACATCAATGACCCTATACCAAAGCCGTGCTAGAAAAAGCCTTAGCACATCATTCCCCTTAGGATTACCCAAAATAAATAAAATAATTGGGACGCGCTTCTTTCACCATTACCGGTGAAAAGGCCAAACTCCATCCTTCCGAAGAGGCGTTACGCGGGAGTCATAAGTTTAGACGAGGGCCGATTAGCGTGCTATGTGCTCTGTGGTCATGCACCCCATGCATCGGCTTTAAGAGCCAAAAATGAATTAACTTACCCTTACCACTTCCACCCGTGGAAGAGGTTCAACAACGTACGTAGGACAACATGTCGCTATGTAAAGACGTGAGATACAAACATCCCACGTATGTTGGAGGGATAAGCCATCATATTATCTCTAACCACATCTACGTGCAGCCATACATATCACGCACCGCTTCCAATAAAAAAAGACATACATACATACCATCCATACCATTTACAACCCATTCATGGTCTGACCCACGGCTCATGATCCTAAACAGTCTTCCTATTGAACCGAGACCTTCATAACTAGCCATGTCTCTTCCTCACAATGATAACTCTACCTCACCTAGAGAACAGACTAGTCTTCCCCCCACCTCAGGAACAACAGTTCACCCTCCATCTCTTGGGGCAGAGATCACTGCTGCTATCATCCAGTTTTTGAACTTCGATCAGTTTCGTAACATCATTCAGGAGCTAGTGTGTGTGTCCGTCAAGAAGGCCCTAGGAAGACAGGACTTCGACTAGGTCATACGATCTTTAAGCATGACACCCGATAGCAATACACTCCGACAATCACCGCCGACCGCTTACCCCAGACAAAGGGAAGGAGCCCAGAGTCCAATTCTTCCACCATTCTTTAACACCTTACCTCCGACGTTGGTCACTCCCTCACAATTTAAGGTCCCAGCTACCCTGATGGTTCCTTAATATGACCAGGTCATGCAACACAAAGTTGAAGACTTCTTGCGTCAATTGATGAAAGTAGGCTGCTATCAAAAAGAGAGGAGGGTCCAATCAGAGGAGAACCAGATCTTTCAAAACACTGACTCACCCATACCCCTACCTCAAATCATGGTGGACCAAGGGACCTCTCAGAAATTGGCACCAGCTGCCATTATTCAGCCGAACGACGGTCTGAAGTGTAGAACAAATCCATGAAAACTGCCGCTTAATGTAATCTTCACCGAATTAAGGGAAGCTGGCATTCTTAAAACTCTTCGTGAATTCAATCCCCCCATGAGAGAAGAAGGAAAAGGCTTTTACAGATATCAGATATTGTCGGGTCGCCACACCAATCATTGCAAAGCTTTGGTCCGTACCATCCAATGTCTGGTGGAGGATAAGAAGATTACCGACCCTGAGTCTGGCAACCAGGCACGAACGATTAATCCCGGCTTTTCCAAACAACAGAATGCATCTCAAGATCTCATCAAGGCCATCTACTCCAATGGTAGGGGAAAATCGCACTCCGACGGCGAGGACGAAGAATCCTGATTTGCAATCCTTAAAGTTCAGACTTTTTAGCTCCATGAGCAACTTCCATTTTTCTTACTTATGTCATGTCTTTATCATTTGATCCACGGCTTTATATGAGCGTGCATATGATGCTTTCAGTATTTAAGATATTTTTATTGAATGAAATTAAGCTGAGTACAGATGTAGGCTTTTATGTGGTAATCAAATCCAATAATCTAACCCCTGTTAAACACATGTGAGATAATAAAGTGCTTAAAGACCATGATAATGCTTTTGCTTAGCTCAATAAATAGATTGTTGAAATGCTATAGGTCTTTTCTAGAATTAACTCAATAACCCTACGACGGTACACCTTTAAGCTACCAAAGAAGTATCAACCGGTCCCCTAAAACGGAGAATCAAAGCTTACACCCAACAGAGCCCAACCTCCATCAAATAAACATCACAGCCAAGTCACAGACCAATGTCACCACCAAGAATATGACCAAATTTATAGAGAGAAACATCTTCATCCGGTACAAATCAACCCCATCGAACCCTTCGACTAACAAAGGTCAGGGGGCAACCACTTCCTAGAACACCAAGTCTAAGGACAAGCACCTTTATCCCACAAACCATAAAGATGTTTGCACAACCAACATCGTGATCAGCTTGCTAAATAAACCAATAAAGCAAACTACCCCTTCACCTCTCAAAAGCATGGAACAAAAGGTTCTCAAACCAAACATCACTTGTTCAAAAACCCTTCACCACCAATACAGGGTGCAAATTCAGGCCTAAATAAGAAGGGCTCGGCAAACCACAGATTGAAGGAACAACTAAAATAGCGATCAGGACGACAATCAAACCAATTAATAAAGCTTTGGGTAAAGGGCCGAAAACTCCCGCAAACTAAACAGCTTGCAATGAGGTCAGCCAGAATCAAAACAAGGTCACTTGATGAATGTTAGAATGAATCGGGTGGTCCAAGCAAAAACCAAATGGACACCAAGAATATCTGTAAAGATACAACCAAGCGCACAATAGCAAATCAGATACTCAACGCCCTTACCGAGAGTCATAGGCCCGACACTAAAGCATCCGAAAACCTCAGATACCAATAAAAAGTTCAGACCAAATTGAGAAGGCTATCATATGGCCAAGGATGGTACCGAAGTCATAAGCACAGACAAAAGTGAGTTCATCGATCTAGTCAACTAGGATGAGCTTAAGCATTATCGGGTCTAAACAAAAGAAATAAATCAGAAAAGCGGCACAAAAAAATATATATACATGATAATCACCCACCTTTCGGTCTTTTACTGATAGGACAAAATTAAAGTGACACCTGACGGTCGTTATCCCGCAAACCAGCCATGGAAAAATTAGGGGATAAGTCAATAATGCTTGCTGAACTGAAAACCTGAAAAGGGCGATTCAGACGAAAATTAGGGCACGAGAGAAAAATTGCGAGATGTTAACTTGAAAACCTCTAGAGGCCGGTTAACACTAGGGGTTCCATTAATGGAAATGATTGCCAACATCCTATACTCAAATTAGATTCACTCGATAAAAGTGTCTCTCGTACTAAAACCTCTATGTTTGTGATTGTATGAATGTCTGGCAATCAAAGGATGGAAACATCACAAGTAAGCTTAATCGAAGATGCTACGCGCTCAAATGTTGGAATAAGTCTGTTAAGTCGAAAACTCGAAAGGACGGTCTATGCAAATGATAGGGTCAAGTTGGAGCCCAAAATCTGCGTTCACCAGACTCTGCAGAAAACCCCGTGGCTTTTGATTATGGGTTACCATGACAGGAGTGGACAGAATAGTCGAAATCAGATTGCTGGAAAACTGATACCGTCGAAGATATAGGTGATACCGCCGGTGATTTGATAATGCCGCCAGCGATATGGGTATAGGCAGTTTTCAAGCGATACACCTGGCAATAAGAATGATACCGCCGGTGACATGGATTTTTTTTAGGCGATATCAGTTGATGCCGCCAACGGCATGGAGTTAATTTTCTGGGCGGCATCGAAAGCAATATCACCGTTTCAGACCTGGGCACAACCTGTAAACGATCCTATACTACATTTCCAATGCCTTGTTGAACAACAATTCATTCAAAATAAAAGCCTGAAGGCCTAAATCACTTAAAATATCCCAAAACATCTAGCCTACGACAAAACCAAATCATCCAAACCCCAATGTATCGAGGGTACGAACAAAGAGCTAAAAAAAGTAAAATGAAATAAAACTAAGCATGCCCGCCACTACTGGCTGGGCGGGATGAAATGTCATCCGGGCTTGCAAACCAGTCATCAACATTGTCCTCGTCTTCCTCCCTTCCCTCTGTCATAGGCACACTGCTGGACTCCTCAGCCGCAGTAAACGCACATCGGCCGGCGGACATCTTGATCCCCCTACGACTGGTGCTCCCGGGGTACGCAAGGTCCAGGTTTTGCTTACTTCTACGTTCCTGAGTGGTGGCTACCAGCTGACCCTTGAGATCACTCACGCGATGCTATAGGACCGTAGTCTCCTCCTCGTACTGCCGCCGGGCTGCATTAGCATCTGACAAGGAGAGGGCCAAGAAATCCTGCAAACCAGGGAAAATATGAGCAGTGCATGTCATGCATAACATCCATACATACATCCCATCTTAACATGTACATAAAATACCTGAACAAGGAGCGACTGTCCAATAAGGGTATCCCGGAGAACAAAATTGTTCTCTGCGAGCTGCTCCACATGACTCCGTACCACCTGGAAAATCCAAAAGGCAAATCCTTAGACACCCACATCCAAGGCTTAATAAGAAAATAATTATTAGGCCTTACGTAAGTAGTATTTTCAGGCATAAAAATCGGAGCTTGCCGACTCCAACCAATATTCCTATGGGAGAATTCGCCTTGGAAGTTCATCAGCAGGAATGTGGTTTCCAACGGATTGACCAAACGCCCCACCACAAAGTTTATGCCCTCTGACACACTATAGTGCCGGGTCCCACTTTAGTTATCCCGACCCCTCTTTCTCGTGGGTTCTTGAAAAAATGAAAGCCACACTTTAACAACGTTCCTAAACGACTTCAAAATCATACACACAAGCATAATCATACCTCAAAAGAACGTTGCTCCCCTTAGGATATTGGCAAGCTCTAGCCAGCTACGTCTGCACCCACCTCATCCTCCCCCTCGGGGTCGACCGCAATATCCCCTTCAAGCGCCTCATCCTCATCATCCTCTTCCTCATCAACCTCCACAACGCCTTTGAGGCTCCTCTTCTCATCCTCCAACCGTTACTCATTGTGTTACTCAATCATATCGTTTCCATGGACGTGAGGACACATAGGGAGTAGACGCTGCAGAAGCTGCTCGTAGAGGCCGGGGACGCTAGGATTCACTCGACCATTCCCCTCAATGTAATCAGCCTTGTCAGCCTCGAAGGAGATCACCAAATGGGGCCACCATAAGCCCTTGGGAGGATCGACAGGCACCAATCTAGCAGCCACTAGGATGGACCTCCAGCCCTAAACGCACTCGCCTAGGTACCACTGCTAGGACAGAGGGCACTCAATCACGAATCGGCAGTTATCCACCTCCTTCCGGACCCTTGCGACCTTGGCCAAATTCTCCACCCTATCGAATGGATCCAAGACGAGCTACATTAAAATAACCAATATAAGTCTATAAGCCATTTTTGTTTCGTCTAAATGCAAAAACGAAGACTAAATCAAAAATTGCATACCGAGCTCAACCGCACGCTCCTTAGGACCTCCCTATACTTCATAGGGTACTTGGCCTTCCCACCGATGCCCCCATACCAACGAGCGAGAAAGTGAGAGCCCGGTGGCACAACCTTCTTAAACTCCACCGGCAGGAGGATCTGATGCTCGAAGGACCAGGCCTGCACAAATGACGACCAATCAATTCAAAAAGCATCATGCAATAAATGAGAGCGCGTGCTATCAAGAGAAATATTTCCAAAAAGTTATACCTGGAGTAGCAAGTGGTAAAGGCAAAGGACTTTCTCCTTCTTCCGGGCTCCCACGTCCAGCACGTGGTACAACTGGGCCAAGATGGCCCTCGGCTAATTCTTCCTCCTAATTCCCGGTACGTCTTCCACTGCGGTTATAAGCACATAATTGATCTTACTCCCCGAGATAGGGAAGAATAACACAGTGAGTAGAGAAATCACAAAGGACCGGACACAAGCCTCCCTCTCCTCCTCGGGCACTACGTCCACCCAGGTCCAGTGATGGTATAACTCTCCATAGGACAGCCGCCCAGAAACGGGCTTCAGACCAAATAACTCCTTCACCCGCCTCACCACGGGCCTCTCAACATGGTACTTATCCATGTAAGTATCAAAATGTATGACCTCATCCGTCCAAGGGAGGCCGGTCATGGCTATTAAGTCAGAGGGGGTAATTGTAGCTTCCCTAATAGAGAAGTGGAAGGTATGGGTAGTCTAGGACCACCTCTTAGTTAGGGCCGTTACTGCTGAATGAGAAAGCTTAGGCATCAGCATTGGCATTATCCGCTCCAGGTCCCCAAACCCTATCTCATTAATTGCAAGCGCGAGCTCGGGGTCGTTCTCCGAGATATGGTGCCACCATTCACCGATGGTGCCCATTCCCCCTGTATAAGTCAGTTCATATGGCTGCAAAATTAAAAACAAAACGGATCAGTCCTGCTTATTTTTCATTAGAAGAGCTGCTGATGTCGCTTCTGATAAAAGCGATGTTGCGGGCGACATCAATCCATACCGCCAGCGGCATGGATAATGTCGCCGGCGATATCACTTTAAAATAGAAGCGACATCAGACTGCCATAGGCCCTCTCGCAAGGACTGATGCCACCAGTGACATCACTCATGTCGCCGGTGATATCACTATGTACGGGCAGAACCAGTTTTCTCCCAAAATCGCACCCATCGTGCTAAAACCACAAAAATCGCAATCAATCGAATAATAAGTCCAAAAACGGTAAAAATCAATCCTAAAGCATGCAATATGACCAATCTATTTCACATTTAAACTCCTATCATGGCACGATTTTAAATCCTAAGCCAAATCAAATCGAACCCAAAAAGAAGAGATTTGGGTTTTGTGAGACTACCTGGACATAGCAGAGGTGCTTCTCCTTCTCTGGGGTCAGATTGGTGATGGAAGAGTTAATGCCATAGCCATACATTTTGGCCGTCTTCTTCAGGCAATATGCAGTAGGAACGGAGATGATTTTCAATCCCTCAACGGAAGAATCGGGCAGGCTCTCCCTAGCCTTGGATTTGCCCTTAAAAGCCTTGGTGATTCTCTTCATAATTTCAAAGACAAAGGAAAAAAATCAGAACTGGAGAAGAAGATAAAGAGGGGTACGGTTTTGTGAATGAATAAGGAAGAAGGGAGTTTTAATCCCTTTTAAACTGCTACGCGGAATTCAAGGAGTTTTAATATATCTGAAACTGTCCGTTCATGCCGCCGGCGACATCACTCCATGTCGCCAGCGACATCATACATATCGCCGGCAACATCACCTCCTTCAGTTTAAATTTTGAAATTATCTGACCAGTCAAAGCTACCACGTGGCACTAATGCAGCCGGCGACATCAATCCATGCCGCCAGCGACATCATTCATGCTGCCGGTGACATCGCTTCTCCAAATCAGATTTTTACACAAGCCCGACTGAAGGGCAATCTCTTCAAAGTGAAAGTCCGACCAAAGGGCAATCACTATATAAAACACAAGGCCAACCGAAGGGCGATCTCTTCAAAATAAAAGTCTGACCAAAGGACAATCACTGTATAAAACACAAGCCCAACCGAAGGGCGATCTCTTTAAAGTGAAAGTCCGATCGAAGGACAATCACTATACAAAACACAAGCCTAACCGAAGGGCAATCTCTTCAAAGTGAAAGTCCGATCGAAGGACAACCACTGTACAAAACACAAGCCCAACCGAAGGGCGATCTCTTCAAAAGTGAAAGTCCGACCAAAGGACAATCACTATACAAAATACAAGCCCAACCGAAGGGCGATCTCTTCAAAAGTGAAAGTCCGACCAAAGGATAATCACTATACAAAATACAAGCCCAACCAAAGGGCAATCTCTTCAAAGTGAAAGTCTGACCAAAGGACAATCGCTATACAAGCCCAACCGAAGGGCAATCTCTTCAAAGTGAAAGTCTAATTAAAGGACAATCTCTACACAAGCCCAACCGAAGGGCAATCTCCTCACAAAGTGAAAGCCCAACCGAAGGGCGATCTCTCCACAAAATATAAGCCCGACCGAAGGGCAAACTCTCCATAAAGCATAAGTCCAACCAAAGGACAATCTCTCCGCAAAGCACAAGTCCGACCAATGGACAACCACTCCACAAAGCTCAAGTCCGACCAAGGGACAATTTCTATAAAACATAAGCCCAATCGAAGGAAAAACTCTCCACAAACCACAAGCCCATCCGAAAGGCAATCTCTTCAAAGTGAAAGTTCGACCAAAGGATAATCACTATACAAAGCACAAGCCCGACCAAAGGGCGAACTCTCCACAAACCACAAGCCCGACCGAAGGGAAATCTCTTCAAAGTGAAAGTCCGACCAAAGGGCAATCACTATACAAAGCACAAGCCCGACCAAAGGGCGAACTCTCTACAAACCATAAGCCCGACCAAAGGGCAAACTCTCCACAAGCCATAAGCCCGACCAAAGGGCAAACTCTCCACAAACCATAAGTCCGACCGAAGGGCAAACTCTCCATAAAGCACAAGTCCGACCAAGGGACAATCTCTACAAAGCGTAAGTCCGACCAAAGGACAATTTCTCCATAAAGCATAAGTCCGACCAAGGGGCAACCAATCCATAAAACACAAGTCCGACCAAAGGACAATCTCCATAAAGCGTAAGTCCGACTGAAGGATAATTTCTCCACAAAGTATAAGTCCGACCAAGGGGCAACCAATCCACGAAACATAAGTTCGACCAAAGGATAATTTCTCCACAAAGCTCAAGTCCGACCAAAGGACAATCACTACACAAGCCCAACTGAAGGGCAATCTCCTCACAAAGTGAAAGCCCAACCGAAGGGCGATCTCTCCACAAAACATAAGCCCGACCGAAGGGTAAACTCTCCACAAAGTATAAGTCCGACCAAAGGACAATCTCTCTACAAATCACAAGCCCGACCAAGGGACAACCACTCCACAAAGCTCAAGTCCAACCAAGGGACAATTTCTACAAAACATAAGCCCGAATGAAGGGAAAACTCTCCACAAACCACAAGTCCGTCAGAAGGGCAATCTCTTCAAAGTGAAAGTTCGACCAAAGGACAATCACTATACAAAGCACAAGCTCGACCAAAGGGCGAACTCTCCACGAACCACAAGTCTGACTGAAGGGCAATCTCTTCAAAGTGAAAGTCCGACCAAAGGGCAATCACTACACAAAGTACAAGCCCGGCCAAACGGCGAACTCTCCATAAACCATAAGCCCAGCCAAAGGGCAAACTCTCTACAAGCTATAAGCCCAACCAAAGGGCAAACTCTCCGCAAACCATAAGTCCGACCGAAGGGCAAACTCTCTACAAACTATAAGTCCGACCGAAGGGCGAACTCTCTATAAAGCTTAAGTCCGACCAAGGGATAATCTCCACAAAGTGTAAGTCCGACCAAAGGATAATTTCTCCACAAAGCTTAAGTCTGACCAAGGGGCAACTAATCCATAAAACACAAGTCCGACCAAAGGACAATCTCCACAAAGCGTAAGTCCGACCAAAGGACAATTTCTCCATAAAGCATAAGTCTGATCAAGGGGCAATCAATCCACAAAACACAAGTCCGACCAAAGGACGATCTCTCCGTAAAGCACAAGTCCAACCAAAGGACAATCTCTCCGCAAAGCACAAGTCCGACCAAGGGACAATCTCCACAAAGCGTAAGTCCGACCAAAGGACAATTTCTCCATAAAGCATAAGTCCGACCAAGGGGCAACCAATCCACAAAACACAAGTCCGACCAAAGGACAATTTCTCCACAAAGCTCAAGTCCGACCAAAGGACAATCTCTCCACAAAGCTCAAGTCCGACCAAGGGACAATTTCTAATCAAAGGACAACCTTTCCACAAGTCCGACCAAGGGGTAACCAATCTACAAACCATAAGTCTGACCAAGGGGCAACCAATCTATAAAGCATAAGTTCGACTAAAGGACAAACTCTCTACAAAGCTCAAAGTCCGTCCTAGGGATAATTTCAATAAAGCATAGGTCCGACCAAGGGATAACCAATCTACAAAGCGTAAGTCCGACCAAGGGACAAACCAGTCATCCCTCAGGAATCATTCCTATCCCTTGCTCTTTCGTGTGATCATACTGACATGTGGCAGCAGTGATCCCCCGAGGGGCAGCCTGTGAGCACGAGATTTTGCTGTCCCTCTCGCGAGACGATGATAACGTGTACCCGATTTTAATGCCTCAAAATAAAAGTTCTCTTTAGAATTTTTATTACAAAAATAATATTCCTTGTGAATTTATACTTGGTGGAATCCAGTTCGGTGTGGACGATAACGCATCCGGTAGGAGATTGAACCGATGATTTACGCCCAAATTAAATAATACCCATTAAAATATAATTAGAATTCAAAAAGATACCTTTCCACCCACTATTAAACCATTTTTCCCGACTTTTTAGGCTTTTCGACCCATTGGTTGTCGGTATGCTGGAGGCTGATGCCACCACCGACATCAGCCACGCTGTTGGCGGCATCACCATACCGCCGGCGGCATGGCCTAAAATGGGTCCCTCCACAGGCAGCCTTTCGGCGACTTTCGACGAAATAAGTCAAAAAGGTCTCGAAAAATGCCCCAATTTGCCTATAAAAAGACACCTTAGGCTGAATTTAGAGGGGGGACTGAAAATTGCAAAATTGGGAGCTAAAATTGGGCAATTAAGAGGGTGCAATTTAAGAGAGAGTAGATTTTAGTGAGATAAGAATTAGAAAAGGTAGGAAAAAGGATACTAATCCATTTTTCCTAGTTTTTCTTCTTTGAACTCTCTGATTGCGAGCTTAAAATCAGTGGGTCTTTGAGTTAAATCAACTTGATAGGATTTAGAGACCTAAAACTCTTAAATTGATAATTAAATCATCGTTGCAAGCTCCCCGGAGGTGTTACTGTTCAGTTCACGAAGAGGTGGATTCACGACCTCGAGGTAAAAATCCTGAGTCTCATAACACTTTGACATTATTATTATTGGTTTGTATTAATTTTTGTCGGTTTATCTTCATTTTTGGGTTTTCGGTCATTTTAACTGCGGACCGCTGCTGCCGCAAAAAATTGAAGTCGCCGGAGACATGTGATGTTGCCTGCGGTATCACCTATATCGCCAGAGACATCGTTGATATTGTCCTTAGCATCGCGTTCCCCAGAGACCTCATTTTCTTGCAGGACCCTTTCTTTACGGTACTGAGAAAGTCCCGTGCCTGTCTGCATACTGATGTCATCTGTGACATAATTGATCTCGCCGGCGGCATCAGCGTTGCCGCCAGCGACATCAACCATGTCGCCGGCGGCATGACTTTCTGGATAGCAGTATTATTTTTGTTTGTTCCCGAACTAACTTATTTTCTGAAGCTAGGACGTATAGTGCAATGATGGAGGCGCAAAACCCCCTGAAAACAGAACCCGCCCCACAAAGAGTGGCATTTTCACTTATAATCCGATTAAAGTAATGATTGAATCTAAAATTTGGCAAAAATGGAACTTCCCCGCAAACGCCATTCAAACCTCATTTTTAGCCGTCCGATCGAGTCTTATGATATTGTAAATAAAATATGCCATAATCATGTCAACCATCTTCTGCAGGTAGATGTATATCGGACATTCGGGTATTTTATTTATTGCGTAGAAAATGTACGGGACTTGAAAACCTTGTAATAATTTTACTTTTCGCACTTATTTTTCTTTTGTTGCTGTAAATATTTTATTTATTGCTTCAATTGCGTCATAAACGTGAAAATAATAAAATAACTAAAAATACAAATAAATAGAATGGATTAAACCGATTAAGAAAGAATGAAATATCTTAACTTGGCATAATGAAAAGTAGATAACATCATCCGAACTCGGAATCTCTACTTAAGGTATGGTCCAACCACCCGGTGGGAAATCGTACCAAAAAATTTCCCGGTTGAGCTGAACCGGGTGGCAACTCTATTTTAAGTACGGGATTTTCGATCTCGAATCTTTTGAGCATTTAAACATGCAAATCATTTTTCAAATATATCACACTCATCCCCCGACACTCTAAAGGGCCGGCACGAAGGGCCCGGCCCCGCGCAGCAGAGGCGCGAGGCGTCATCCGCTCACACTCGTATTCACTTTTGGCATCATATTTGACTCTTTCCATAAGCACCGTAGTGTCCCTAAGTTGGCAGTGATCAGCAATCCTTATATCCTCAACAAAAGCAGCCTCTGTTTCACCAATCTTCTCTTCAATATTTTTCTCTGGCATTTCTTCCATCAACTGACTTATCCCAATTTTATTAATTGCTAAGCTAAGTCCCACACTTGAAACCACCATAATTCTAGAATATGCAGCTCTATCATCGACTCTACAACCTTCCAAGCAAGTATTCAATAGTAGATCATAAGTATATCACTTTGGCTTCAAGACTTTACCATTCGTCTCCTCATATATCTCTTCAGTTCTATCCAACATCATTTCACACAATTGATCCATGAAATTACCAAAGGACAACACATCAAAATTGCATCTATAACTACAGTAAAACCTCTATAAATTAATAATGTTGGGACCGAGATATTTTATTAATTTAGCAAGATATTATTATATCGATATCTTAATAATTTATTAATTTAAAGAGGTTTTAAGTATGACCTTTAAATTTCCAAATCCAATGCATCACAAATCAATTCAATTTGTCAAGTTCATTGTTTTTGAATAAGTAAAAAGTTAGTTCATGGTACCAAAAAATAAATTACAAAAACAAGTTTCAAGGTACATTTATTCTCCATGGACATTAAACATGGTTAGAAATTGAACACTATGTAAATTCTGGAGAAGACATTCGTGAGCTTGAGAACTTGATTACACATATGCATTATCAACATAAAATGGATGTGAATCACTTACTAGATTATCCTGGTGAAAATAATGAATGTTACAAGGTTCAAAGCATTGAAGAAATTCTGGTGGATACAATTCAAAATTCGGTCGATGACAAAGTTGAGGATGATTCAATAGTTTGGAACCGGTCACTTGGAAAGAAGCATTGCAAGCGGCAACTCCTCACAACTTTTTATTGCAATACGAGAAGTCAATGCCCTAACTCTTAAGTGCAATGAGGAGATTTAAAGATGAACTGAATATAGATTTGAAGTTCAACAAAAAATAAGTGACTATAGATTCATGTTTTACTAGACAATCTTAGAATTTGGAATCTTTTAGTAATTATTTATTTATAGTTTCTTTGGGACCAATATATATACACTGGTATTTCAAAAAAGTTATTATCTTATTATTTTATCGATTGGGGTCTAATTTTGTACTGGTCCCAAGTTGGGACTGGACAAATTATTAATTATCGAGTATTAATTTAAAGAGGTTTTACTGTACCTATCTTCAGTAGCACCTACAAATCTTCCTTGTGCGTTGCATCCCTTTACCATATTTATAACAAAAGCCTAGTAAAATTTAGCTCTCTTGTATATTTAACAATTAACTCCAAAGCTTCATCAAACTTACTCTATTGCACAACGTATCCAATATGAAACTATAAGGAACAACATTAGTTTCAACAATGTAGTTCTTCCCTATAACTTTCTTATAATGTTTCATTGCATCATTCCCCATTTCCCTTAAGAAATGTTCCTTCGTTAAGGTCCTCATAACCATTCTACTGACATAAAAATGCTCATGACCCTTATCCAAAACTAAAAACTTCATCAAGATACACTTTATGAAGAGTTCTAGCTATCTTGGCAATATAAATCATAGTTTTTATGGGCGCAAGGTGCACTAAGGCGCTAGAGGGTCAGGCACACCGAGGCGCAAGGTGCACTAAGGCGCCAGAGGGTCAGGCACACTAGAAGCTCATATAGAAAAAGTGTCGTAAATATTAGTTTCTACCATAAACAAACCTTCAATTTTGCATTGAGTCGCGCTGAGGTGCAAAAGGCGCACAAGGCACGCGCCTGATGAACATCGCCTTGCTTAACCATCCATGAGGCGCTGGCCCTTGAGCCTTAAGCGCCTAGTGCTTGAGGCGCGCCTGTAACAACTATGACATAAATTGCTCTCTCTCTCGATAATATACACGAGTATCCGAATTTTCACCACAAAATTTGAGCATTGAAGATAAATGATCACATGAATAATCCATATTATCCTTATTTCTATCTTTGTAGCATATCTCTGATTTGAAAACCATATGATCTAAACTTGAAATTAGCTGGAAAATGTAAGTAAACCAAATTGCAAGAAATTTCCTGCATCTAAAGTTTCTAGGTATTCCAGTAGGGAGTTGGACTTAAGAGTGTGCACTTCCCATGGGGACTTCCATGGAGGAACAAACAAAATTCCTCTTCTGATTTCATAACGCAGCCTAGCTAAAAATTTAGGGATTTTTTTTACCTAGATCAAGATCTATTTCAGCAATGACATCATCACTTTCACCTGGATCGGGATCTATCTCTAGCATATCTCCTTCACTCTTTATCTCATCCTCGGCATATGCGTCATCATTGTTCAACAACTCATCTTTATCTTTCATCTGACCGAACAAAGTTACCAAATAGAATGATGATTCAGAGTCATCGATCGTCAGATTCACCTTAGGTGCTTCACCGGCCAAATCAGCTGACATCTGGAACTTCGATTCTTCTATAGTTGGAAGCGATTGTTCATCAATGAAATTGAGGTTTGATTCAAAGAAAAGTGTCAATTTTCCAAAAAGGATGAAGATGAACGATATACATATGAATGACGGAAGAATAAAGAGGGGGTGTTTCTCTAAACCTACTTTTAAGTTAAAAGCTCCTTATAAGGAGAAGAGTAAAAAGTATCATGATTTAAAAGCTCCTTATGAGCTACTTTTTACTTTTCTCCTTATTAGGAGCTTTTAAGTTAAAGAAAAGTGAGAAATACTCAAACTTATAAATTAAAATCTACTTTTAAGTATCTTTTAAGTAATAAGTAATAAGATGTAAGTTTGGAGAAACACCCCCTCAAATTTAGATATGAGAAATTCTAGAAGTATCGTGATTTTGTGGGTGGTCATCCTCATCCCTAAAGAATAATAAAATTATAATAATAACACACATTTAAATCTAATTTATTCTTTTGTCTTATTTTAACTATATAAAGAAATATAAATGTATATCAATTATCATAATTCTTATGATGACTTATATATATATGTACTTCTACATTGGTTATATTAATAAAACTCGAATCTCACTTTTCAACCGTTGGTCAAATTTGTAGTCCTTTATCTAGCACCGCCTTTTAAATTTAAACTCACTATTTCATGAATATAATCTTAAACCCAAATTTTTTTGTCTCCAATTATTATTTACTAAATGTTCAAATAATAAAGTTCAATATTTCGAAATTTCGAAATTTCGAGTCATTCCAAACATTTTATATAATAAGCATCTTGCATGGTTGGGGAAGTTTACTTCTTATCACAAGAAGCCAATCATTCAATAACTTATATATGACAAATTGTTAAAGTTAACTGAATTTCAATGAGCACAAATGTGACATAAATTAAGGGACTAAGAAAATTGAAATTGGTGATGAAATCATGTATGCATGTTCAATCTTATAGCTTCAAATGCTACAACTCCCATGTAGCTTCAATCTTATAGCTTCATCAGATTTGACGAGTGTTAAAGCAGCTCCGAACTTATCTGCGATCGTAAGTAATTCAAAATCCCTCAATTAGCAGAGAAAACGAGAGTAGATTAATCTGAAAGCTAAATTCAAGAACAAACCTATAGCAGGCAAAATCAATTTGCAGACATCCAGAAAAGGCTTAGTGAGCATTTCTCCTTGTTCAGATTTCACATGTTTCATACCTTCCAAACACAGTGGAAACACTGTTCCTTCCATCGTGAACCCCTCACTGCACCACTGCACAAAACAAGAACGGAAAAAAGGAAAAGAAATATCAACAAATAGCGAAATAATCCACAATCAGAATCGAATAAACCAGATCTATGAGAAAACAAGAAGATCACATTTCTCTAAAAGGAATCAAAATCATTGAAACAATAAGCTAAGAGATCTGCATTCGTCATACCAAAATGATAAAACAAGAGAAAAAGAAAATTGAAGTTACAGAGGAAAATTGAAGTTGAAAGAGGTAAAATATCATAGGGAATCGGATTGACTAGATTAATTTTGATTAAATAATTTAGTAAATAAAAAAATTATGGAAATGCTTTAAAAATAATTCACTAAATAATAAAAGAATTTAAATATATTGTCCTCAAATCGGTGTCCTTTTCTATGTCCCTCATTCAAATATTGACACATGTCTACTTTTATTTTTATTTTATTTTTTTAAAATTTATCTCTCCTATAAATATAACACATGTCAAATGATGAATGAAGGGATATGGAAGGAGACACCAATTTGAGGACAATAGATTTGAATCCATAATAAAATGAGTGTGCACGCCAGTGTAAATTAGCTAAAATTTCATTATAAAAAAGGGAAAAAAATCACATATCCCCAATTTGGTGTCCTATTTCATGTCCCTCATTCATTTTTTGACATGTAGCAATATTTATTATTATTTTATTATTTTTTAGGAAAAAATTACGTGTCCCCTTTCATGTCCCCATTCAATTTTTAACATGTGACAATTTTGTACGAGAGATAAGATGAAAAAGTAGGAAAGTGAATTTGAAAAAAAATAATAATAATAATAAAAATTGATACGTGTCGAAAAATAAATGGGAGACATGGGAGGGGACACCGAATTTGGGACATGTGATTATTTTGTCATTATTTTTCAAATTTACATTTCCCACTTTTCAGCACATCTCTCCTACAAACTTGTCACATATCAAAAAATGAATAGAAAACATGTAAGGAGATACCAAATTGAGGACATGTAATTTATTTTTAGAAAATAATAGCCAAGAATTTAATAACCAACTTTAATGTCAATAAATAATAATTATATCTCTCTTGCCAAAATCAAGCCCTAAGTAAATAAATATCTTTCAGAATCAATTTTTGCCCAAATCAGACTAATAGTCGGTGGATAATGAAAGGAACAATAAATGGAATTAAAATTGGTATATATATACATATATTGACATATATAGTTTGAATGAGCATTGAAACACATTAATAGATAATAATTACAATAATAATAATTTACTTTCTTTTAAAATTACGTGAAACAAATTTTCAAACAAAAAAAATTTAAATAAACAATTTCCTCATAGTTTTGTCCTATTCTGTTTTGGAGCAGAATTTTATACATTGAGGACATAAGTCTGCCCTGACGCAGGTTCCACAATAATTGGGGTAACAATCAGTAACTAAGCTAGAATTAAAATTGCACATATTCTTGCAATGATTAATGCATTCCTCTTTGTGCTGTAAATGGTACTGTGGCAACCATATATTCAAGCAATTTGAATAGCATTTAGGGTAATCACACCCAATACCCCTCGCAATATCAATGTCAAGCATTACTACGAATGCAAGCCCCATCACAATCATTGTCTTTTTATCCATTTTCCTTCCAATTCGTTTTCTATTTTATCACAATTCTCTTACGTATATATACATATAACTTTCAACAAATATTTTCTATATTTATTCTTGGCAATGCTTCAAAATATTATAAGTGGTTTAAAAGAATGACATAATAATAGCAAATTTGAAAATATATGCAAGAGATTTTGAAGCATAGCCAAGAATAACAATAACAAATTTGAAAATATTTGCTCATAGGATGTCCCATCATTACAGTTTGTTACAACATTATTTACCCATATATAAATTGGAAATGAACAAGTGAGAACCTCTAATTTCTATTTTACTCCGATTCACCTCAATTAAAACTTACAACTTAAAAGAGAATATGTACACTAATTTAGAAACATAATTAAAGATGCCCAACTTTTAATTTGTAGAATATGGCCGTGGTTACTCACATATAAAACAACTGTATTGATGTTGGTTAGTTAGAGACATGACCGTAAGTATTGGTTATTAAACAGTTGTGGTATTTACTGAGACAAACCAACAATTTATCTGTTTACATTATGTTTGTGTTCTATTTTTTTCCATAATAATTATTCATTGTAATAGATAGATCCTACAATTACAAAAAGAGAGATGAACAATTAGTTAAATTAGTTGAATAGATGACATGTTTCGTGGAGTAAATAATATTTTAGCAAAAAAATATGTTAAATAAATTTATAGTATTGATTTTTGGAATACTAGGCATATTCTATGGTATAGAAAAAATGTTACATACACTTTACAATTAGTTAAAAGATGTTGGATATTAATGTAAAAAATTGATTAAACTTTTTAAAAGTGCCTTGTAATTTTATGCATTGTAAAATGAGGTCTGAAGTTTCGCGCCGTTAGTAATTAAGACTTTTTTAGCAGACACCGTTACTTTTACTGACGTGGCAAGGGGTATTATTAGAAAAATCAAATTCTGTTCTCCTTCCTTTTTTTTCAAATGCTAAATCAAATGAATCCAATTCAAAACCTTAAAGAAAAATGGAGCAAAATAAAAAAATTAAGAGAGAGAAAGGAGGAGAGAGAAAGGAGGAGAGAGAAAGTATGGAAGATTTAATGAACTTTGAATAAGTAAAGTGCTCTTTTAGAGTTTCTGTTGTCACTCCTCCAATTCCACCGCCACCTCTGATTTCGATGATTCCTATTGCTCCTCCACTCAACGCGGCGTCATCGAAGCCTAGAGTTTCATCAATGGTCTTGGTTTTGAAGTTACCAACGCGACCGAGGAAACAGCTTCAGCTTTCCACATTTAGGGCGATGATGATCGGCGTCAAGTAGAACCTCACCGGTGCCCCTTGGTAATAGGATCCGACGTTAAAATCCCATTTGACTGCAGATTTGAAGTGTATTATGGAAATCTAATTGGATTCTTCGATCTGAAGTGATATTCAGAACACGTAACTCTTGCAATAGGAACTTTGATCGGCCACCGCATTTCACTAGGAAAAACACAGCTCCAACTGAGTCAAGAGACAAGAGACAAAGGAATGAGTGTCGTACAGAAAAAATAGAATGGTTTATTGCTCATATTGAAAGAAATCTGTGGTGCTTCAGGCAAAAGGATTTGAGGCGGTGCTTCCAGCAAAAGAACTGGCGGCGGTGCTTCTAGCAACAGAAGCGGCGGCGCCGACGACAGTTCCGGCATAGAAAAAAGAAAAAAAAGAAAAAAAGCAGAGCTGCCTGCCACCTTTCCTGCTACCATCAATTGCCGCCTTCACCTCTAGTTCATTCACAGAGAGCCGCCGCCACCTTCTCTTTTCCTTCCATTGGCTTCCAGGCAGAAGTGAAAGTCGGTCTTGAACGGCAATTATGAGAGAGTAGGAACAGAGTTCGGGAGTTAGGTCTGGCTAGCAAATTGCGTGACAGTCGGTCTTGCCGGTGATTGCATCTCGCTTCTTCATCATCTTCGTCATCAGTGGTTTGATTTTCGATTGGTTTTTTTTTCTTTTTTGCTGTGCAATTCGATATTTAGTTTGTGCCATGGTTCATCCAAGAAATTACCGGGATAGGCAAGATCATTATCGCCTATTTAGTAATAGGATTTACTTCAAAAATTTCCCAAAAAGCCATGATGCAGCGGCTTTGAAGAGCATTTTTTCGAAATATGGAGTTCCAGGAGAGGTTTTTGTTGCAAGGCGAAAAAATGCGAAGAATCTGAATTTCGGTTTTGTCTCTATCGGTGAGTCTATCCCTATGCACGATGCTCTTTACAGATTGAATGCAGTTATGATTGGTTATATCAGGATGCGCGCCTTCAAAGCCAAATATCCTTCACCAGGTAAACAAGCTATACCTCATCAACGCCCCCCCATGCTCAGGCTAAGCCAAGACCAATTTTTAGGGATTCTCCTAGGGATAATAGATCCTACGCAACAGTGATAGCTCCAGCCACGGATCCGAATCAGTCTAGGACTGTTAGTGATTTTCCATTATCGATTTGGGCAAGATTTTCTTATCTGCTCCATGTAAAGGATATTTTGGTTATTCCAAACTTGATGGAGATGGTGTCGAACAGAAATTTTGCTTTTGATTTTATTGCTTCAGCGGGTGGTAATTAAGTGGTTATGTCTTTCCTTTCGTCTGATGCAAAGATAGCTTTCCTTGAGGGGGATTGGAGTCATCTTCAGGATATCTTTTCAGAATGTGTGGATTTCCCGGTTAATTTTGTTCCAACCGAATGTCTCTTTTATGTGGATTTTCTGGGGATTCCTCCTACCGAATGTCACTTTTAAAGACAAGCACGCCAAGGTTATTTTACAGGCTTTGGCATCACGCAAGGCTTAAACGGTCATGATACAAGGTATTTTATGATTAATGTCGTTTAATTTCTTGAGTTGGAATTGTCGAGGGGGCCTCCATAATGGGGGGAAACAGGTGTTAGTAAAATCTTTGGCTAGAAAATGGAACTTGCATGCATTTATTTTATTAGAAACGAAGTCTGTGGGGTGTCGGATCGGGTAATTAGACAATTTTGGGGGCATAATGATTTTGGATCTCATTGTGTATCGGCCATTGGCCCTTCGGGGGGAATTATAGTCTCATGGAATTCTGTATTATTTCAAAGCCTAGTTATACAGGAGTCTGAGAGATGGGTTGTCATTTGATTGAGCTCATCTCAGATTGAAGTCCATCTTGTTTGCGTTTACGCTTATAATGATCAGGAAAATAGAAGATAATTGTGGCAGGATTTAGCTGACAGTATCATGGGCTTGAGATCGGTTATTTTGTGTGGGGACTTTAATGAGATTTTGAATGCTTCTGAGAGGTTTGGGGGGGATTCAACGAACTCGATGATGGAATTTTGAGATTTTGTAGATAATTGTGCTCTCTATGATCTACCTCTTAATGGGAGAGATTACACGTGGGCGAATTCTCTATCTTTTTCGAGAATAGACCGGGTTCTTGTTTCATTTGCGATATTAGATCTCATGCCGTATATGCGAATCTCCACCGTAGATTCGACACTTTTAGATCACTTTCCTATCATTTTCATGTCACATCCAGCTGGAGTTGGGAGGAGGAGACCATTCCGTTCTCTAAATGTGTGGTGGGATAATAATGCCTTCTTGCGGTTCTTAAGACAAAAATGGGCCCTTCTTAGCTCGACTTTCCCAGACCATGACATTCATTTCAAATTGTGTAAGTTGAAAGACTTCATTTGGCCGTGGCACATTGATAATTTCGGACGACTAGAAGAAAGAATTCGGGAACTTGAGGGACGTGTAATTAGTCTTATATCGAGTTCGGCTAGTCGGCTAGTGGATGGGGTAATAGGATCGGATCTTCAAGTTGCAAGGGCTGATTTGCACACTATGAGGAAGAATTTGGAAAACGTTAAACATCAGCAATCGAGAGTCTCATGGGTACTAATGGGAGATGAAAACAGAAGATATTTTCATAGGATAGCTTCGGCAAGAGCTAGAAACAATGCTATAAATCAACTTGAAGTGGATGGGGAATTGGTGAGCGACTAGGGAGTGATCGTTAATAAAATTAGGGGCTTCTATTCAGATTTATTTAGTGAACGGCAGGTGGTACCATTTTCGTTGAGATCAATGAACTTTAGGTCAGTTGATATTGCCTCGAACAACCGTTTGACGGCGAATTTTTCATAAGGAGAAATTTGGGGTGCGCTTTGTTCTTGTGAGGACAACAAGGCTCCGGGTCCATAGGGGTTTAACTTTTATTTTTATAAGAGCTTTTGGGTTGATCTTAGAAGGGATATATTGCGGTTGTTTGAGAATTTTTACACGTCGAACAGGTTACCCGAAGCTATTAAGATGTCGTATACGGTGTTAATCCCAAAAGTACCTAGGTCGTGCTCATTATCTAATTATCGACCGATTGCACTGATCCATGGGATGTATAAACTTATAGTAAAAGTGCTAGCTAACCGATTACAACCCTGTTTATCAAGACTTGTTTCAGAATCACAATTTGGTTTCATCAAGGGATGGAACATTCACGAGTGCTCATTTATTGCCTCAGAAGTGCTACACATAATTCATTATCGGAGGCAATCTTGCTTGGTTTTGAAACTAGACTTTCACAAAGCTTATGATAGTGTATCCTGGACTTATATTGATGAGGTGATGAAAAGAATGAGGTACGATGCTAAGTGGATTTCGTGGCTAAGGAATTGCAGAAGACAGTCATCTACTTCAATTCTTGTTAATAGGATCCCGACTGATCAAATTAGTATTCGGAGAGGAGTTAAACAAGGAGACCTATTATCTCCTTTTATCTTTCTATTGGCTATTGAGGGACTGAAATAGTTGCTAGATACGAGTGTTAGGGATGGCCTACTACCAGGGTTTAGGGTTGACGGCTCTTCAAGGGATATTTTGGTATTGCAATTCGCCGATGATACTATATGTTTCTTATCTTCTGACGTGGATATTTTGCCTATGTTCATTAGAGTACTTCGATGCTTCGAAATAATTTCGGGTCTAAGGGTTAATTATGGTAAGAGTTCGATAATGGGGGTCAATGTCCAGGATTACGTGTTACAGGCGTGTGCTGATTTTGTTGGTTGTAAAGTTGAGAAATTTCTGATCACGTATCTGGGAGCCCCTATCAGTTGGAAGAGATTACGGTCTCTTCTTGGAATCCTTTAGTGGTGAAGTTACAGAACTTACTAGCAGGTTGGAAGGGGAACTGCTTAACGTATGGAGGCCGACTTGTGTTGATTAAATCAGTGTTATCATCGATTCTAATTTATCTTCTAGCCTTATACAAAATGCCGAGATCTATCATCGACAAGCTGAATTGTTTAATAAGGAACTTCCTATGGAAGGGAGATGCGTGTACAAGAGGCATGTCCAAGGTTGCTTGGAGCACAGTTGTGTTGCCTAAGGAATTAGGAGGCTTATATATTAGGGACCTGAGGCTCGTTAATTGCAGTTTATTATTGAAATGGCTTTGGAGACTACGAGAGTTGAACCAAAACTCGTTATGGTACGACGTTTGTGTACGACGCTATGGTTTTGACTCGTGGATGGCTTTTGAAAGGGCTAAATTACGAAATCTACCCCCTATTTGGAAAGGTGTGTATTCGGTGTGCGTGAAGGAGGGATCATTTTGGACCCTCTTCAAAAATAACTCAAGGGTATTTATGGGCAACGGGACTATGGCATCCTTTTGGCATGATAAATGGACCTCGGATCGTCCCCTTTGCTTTCTTTTTCGGATATCTATTCTCTTTGTAATAGGAAGTCTTGCACGGTGCAACAAGGTTGTGAGTACTTGCTGGGGGCAGATCCTTTCGGTAGACCATTTTGGAAAAGGAATCTACGAATCATAGCTAGGGATCATTGTCGGCAGCTGAGAACGTGGATGTATGAGGCGTGTCCATCTCTTTTTCGAGTGATTGGTTCGAGTTCAACGGGAGATATTAGCTTGGCATGTAATTTTCCATGGGTGGCGGACAAACTAACATGGGTGTGTGAGACCAATAATGGTTATTCAGCGAGCTCCTTTTATCGTGCGTATTATCGCTTACCAAGGTGGGACGCACCCCCTCTTAAATTTAGAAGAATTTGGGAATCTACTATCATACCGAAGATTCGATTTTTTGGTTGGCTATTGTTCCACAATAGCTTACCAACAAAAACAATGTTGCATACGAGGGGAAGTAGGGCTATGGAGAATGACGTATGTCCCTTTTGCACGGATAGCGAGACGATAGCACATGCTATATTCTTTTGTCCGCGAAGCCTTAGTATTTGGCACCAGCTTCTTCGTTTATTCGAGATTCCGCTACCTATTCCGTCTTCGCCATGGGAGTTTTTGGAACTATGGAGTTCGTATTTTGTTACGGGTCCGAAATGTGAATTTGCTATAGCACTATGGTTCGTGATCTCATGGTCTATTTGGAAACGACGGAACAAGATGGTCTTTGAGGGTGTCGACACATCGGAGGATATACTTGTTACAAGTATTTATTACAATTGGTTTTTATTTACTTGTAAGCGGCGTAATATGGGCTTCGTTATTTCTGATGTATTTACTTACTCGCAATTGCTAGTCTCATGTACTTGATTTAGTTAAACAAATATTGTGATTAGCATTATTTATTTAATAAATGCCCGGACCAGTCACAGTGACTGTGCTCAGGGTATATTCATTCAAAAAAAAAAGAAAAATGGAGCTTGAACAAATGACTGCATCTTTCAGCCCCAACTTCTCCAACAACGACTAACACTACTGTACCGCCAATATTTCTTGCCTTCATTCTCGTCAATTCGTGAAATATTATGCTCCCTCCATATTTTTTTACTTGTCTTCCTACAAGTTTCACACTTTTTAATAAACTCATTTATTAATGATATGAAAATACTAGTTTACGCCTGTATCTCCAATTAATGCCTTAATTTTTTAACTCAAGTGCAATTAATGCTAAGGATATAGTTGGAAGAATAATGAAAAAAGTACCTAGAAAAGAATAAATAACAAGTATTTTGGTAATCTAATTTTGAGCTAAAATGCATATTTTAAAAAGAGGGAGGGAGTATCAATTTATAAATCGAACCATTTTCACCTTCATTCATCTTAGTTTGTCTGAAAGGGATGAGAAAACTAAAAGAGGAAAAATTTATATCTTACAATCGCCGTTGTTCTCGCCTTTTTCCGTTGTTCGACTCTCACCAAATCTAGAACTCGTCTCACCCCATACCCAAATCGCAAATATGACATCACCGCTTCAAAATTCATTTCTTCTTTCAAGATTTAGACGCTAGAGTAGTATACCCAATTTGCTTTTGAGATGCAGCGACTACTTAGAGGAGATGTATGCGTAGGTTATTTACAAGCATTCATCTCTAATATGATGGTTTTCTCTGTTTTAGATTAAAAAAAAAGAAATCAGTCTACAATTAGCAGCAAGCTATGGGTGGGAGGGGAGATTAAGAAAATTTAAGTTCAAATTTGATGTCAGGGTTTGAAAGCGGAAGAAGAAGGAGAAATTTCAATTTTCCAAAATTGCCGGTGTGCCGTGTAATAGTGTCAGTTAAAAATCCTTTAATTGCTAACGTCTTGAAATCTCAAACCCCGTTTTGAAAAAAAATAATTCTCAGACCCTATTTTGTAAATACGTGAAACCACATAGTACTTTTTTTAAATTTACCCTAAAAAAATTGCCACATTAAAATTTCTGCAATTAATATTATGATTTTCTTAGAATTTGAATGATAGATGTGTAACAGTGTAGGTGATACTAATATAAAGGCATGATTCATGTCTAAGACACTGTCTTTAAATGATATTTGTAGTTCCTTCTAGGATTAAATAGCTTTTTCAACTGATTAATTGGATCAGAAACAGAAATGCAATACATATCCATAATAGAGATTAGAAGAGAGAATAAAATTATATTGGAAAATCATCACAGATTCAAAACGAACACAAAACCATTTTGTAGAAAGTAGAGTAGCTATAAAATTGGTAGACATTGATAACAAAACAAAGCACCATTTTATAGTGAAAATAATAGCCAAGAATTTAATAACCAACTTTAATGTCAATAAATAATAATTATATCTCTCTTGCCAAAATCAAGCAGTAGGTAAATAAATATCTGTCACATTCAATTTTTGCCCAAATCAAACTAATAGTCGTTGGATAATAAAAGGAATAATAAATGGAATTAAAATTGGTATATATATATACATATATTGACATATATAGTTTGAATGAGCATTGAAACACATTAATAGATAATAATTACAATAATAATTTACTTTCTTTTGAAATTACGTGAAACAAATTTTCCAACAAAAAAAATTTAAATAAACAATTTCCTCATAGTTTTGTCCTATTCTGTTTTAGAGCAGAATTTTAGACATTGAGGACATAAGTCTGCCCTGACGCAGGTTCCACAATAATTGGGATAACAATCAGTAACTAAGCTAGAATTAAAATTGCACATATTCTTGCAATGATTAATGCATTCCTCTTTGTGCTGTAAATGGTACTGTGGCAACCATATATTCAAGCAATTTGAATAGCATTTAGGGTAATCACACCCAATACCCCTCGCAATATCAATGTCAAGCATTACTACGAATGCAAGCCCCATCACAATCATGGTCTTTTTATCCATTTTCCTTCCAATTCGTTTTCTATTTTCATCACAATTCTCTTACGTATATATACATATAACTTTCAACAAATATTTTCTATATTTATTCTTGGCAATGCTTCAAAATATTATAAGTGGTTTAAAAGAATGATATAATAATAGCAAATTTGAAAATATATGCAAGAGATTTTGAAGCATAGCCAAGAATAACAACAACAAATTTGAAAATATATGCTCATAGGATGTCCCATCATTACAGTTTGTTACAATATTATTTACCCATATATAAATTGGAAATGAACAAGTGAGAACCTCTAATTTCTATTTTACTCCGATTCACCTCAGTTAAAACTTACAACTTAAAAGAGAATATGTACACTAATTTAGAAACATAATTAAAGATGCCCAACTTTTGATTTGTAGAATATGGCCGTGGTTACTCACATATAAAACAACTGTGTTGATGTTGGTTGGTTAGAGACATGACCGTAAGTATTGGTTATTAAACAGTTGTGGTTTTGCTGAGACAAACCAACAATTTGTTCTGTTTACATTATGTTTATTATAGATCCGCATATGTAGTTTCTTGTTTTGATATATGCAATATTATAAATTATTGCCAAAGAAAATCATTGTGTCCTATGTATTTATAACTAAAATTTGATTGAATTTATCGCTAAATTATATGTTTTATGTATAAACTTTCAAAAATTTTGCTCCTAAATCTAATATTTTTATTTTATTTTACATATCATGAAATCAATTACACCATAAACTTAAGCTACTAACTAAATCTAATCATGCCTTCATATTATTATCACTTACACTGTCATACATCTATCATTCAATTTCTAAGAAAATCCTAATATTAACTTCAATTGCAGAATTTTAATGTGGCAATATTTTAATACAAATGACGCCAATATCCAACATCTTCTAACTAATTGTAAAGTGTATGTAACATTGTTTTTATACCATAGAATATGCCTACAATATAGTATTCCAAAAATCAATACTATATAAATTTATTTAACATGTTTTTTTGCTAAAATATTATTTACTCCGTGAAACACTTGATTTATTCAACTAATTTAACTAATTGTTCATCTCTTGTTTTTTTTGAATTGTAACGAATAATAATTTTGGAAAAAAAAATTAGAAGAACGTAAATACAAAATAAGGGATTTAAAAGAATGAACAATAGTAATCAATAGAAAAATTTACAATATATGCAAAGGACTTCAAATCATAGCCAAGAATAAATATTGAAAATATTTGTTGAAAGTGGTATGTACAAGAATTGTGATAGAAAAAGAATAAAAAGATAATGATTGTGATGGGGTTGGACTTGTGGTAATGTGTGGGATTGATGATGTGAGTGGTGGTTGTGACTACTCTTGAGTGCTATTAAATTGCAAGTATGGGCATCCAAAGTCCCATCTCAGATCAAAATAATGCAAGATATATACAATCTTACTCGTGGACCTCTTGTGGGAGGGGGGAAGTGGGTGACGAAAGTTGGTTGGGTGATGAAAGTGGTACGTCGATTTTTTTAAGTAGGTGGGCGGGTGGAGGAAGTCAGCCGTCGGACTATGGAAGTCAACGGCGGTCAGGTGATGAGGCGGAGCAAGTCAAAATAAGTAGGATTGTAAGTGAGCGGAGCTGTTTATAAATAATTCGGTGTTCGGCTTGATAAAAGTTCGACTCGATTTGTTAATGAACTGTTTGGTAAATGAACCGAGTTCGACTCGAAAGCTCGTGAATAAGTTCATGAACAGACTTGTAAAGGCTCGTGAACATATCCATTAATTTTTTTATATTTCAAAATGGCCTAATGCATCCGGATCTCCTGTACTTGTCTTTAACAGCCCCTCACCCCCTTGAATTTTCGAAGGTACATATCGCCCCCTTAAACTTATTTAAAACGTATCGTAGGACCTCCTCAATCTTATATGGCAGCTGACTTGACAAAAGTTGAATAAGTTGGTTTGAATAAAAAAGATATGTTATAGTTAGGGTAAAATTAAAACCAAAAACTAATTACTCTTCAAATTGAAATTAAAAAAGGTTTCCATGGGATGGACATTTTCCAGATCTTCATCCTCTCACTAAAATCCATTTCTCTCTCCGCCATGGTTCTCTCCAAGACAACATCCGAATCCGACGTCTCCGTTGACTCTACCTTCGCCTCCCACTATGCCCGCACTTCCCTTCCTCGGGTTCCTCTTTCCAAATCCTTTCGCCCTAAAGAAGTAGCGTAGCAGATAATCAACGATAATCAACGATGAGAGTGGGAGTGGTTGTAGAAGGGGGGACGATGGGTTGTTTCAATTTCAATTTCTGTTCGGAATTAATTTTGGATTCAACAATGGGTTGCTTCAATTTCAAGTTGTTTCCTTTCAAGCTTATTAATTAACAAAAATGGGCTGCTTCAATTTCAACCCATTGTTCAATCCACAGTGAGTTTACTTGTTCGGAATTAATTTTGGATTGAACCATTACTTATATTTACTTGTTCTCAATGTTATCAATACCGGAACGGGCCACATACCGGCGAAATCAATGCTACGTGGTATAATCGATATTTCGATATAATTGGTGGTTTTATTAATTTTTTACTTTTTATAGAATATATATTATTTATGATTTTCAGTGGCTATCGCAACACCTTTTGAGTCTTTTGCAACGTTTTTGCGTGTTGTTAGAGGGTTTTGGAAAAGAATGTATATTATTTAGGGTTTCCCGTGACTATTGCGACGCTTTTCTGGGTCTTTAGCAGCGCTTTGCTTGTTGCCATAAGGGTCTTAAACTAAATTTTCTATCTCCAATTATTATTTACTAAAAGTTTATATAATATAGTTCAATATTTCAAAATTTCGAGTCATTGCACACATTTTATAGAATAAGCATCTTGCATGGTTGGGGAAGATTACTTCTTATCACAAGAAGCCAATCATGCAATAACTTATATATGACAAATTGTTAAAGTTAACTGAATTTCAATGAGCATAAATGTGACATAGATTTAGTGATTAAGAAAATTGAAATTGGTGTTGAAATCATGTATGCATGTTCAATCTTATAGATTCAAATGCTACAACTCCCATACAGTTCATTCAAAAAAAAACTCCTCATACAGTTTGTTGTACTATAAGAAACTTCTATAGTTGACTTTGTAAAGGGCTACTAAGCTTCTACATATTTAAATGATTAAAGAGGAACAATACTAAAGCATTTCCATTCAACGTGACTATTATTTCATCATTTCTTTAACTGAGGTAAATTACAACAAAAGATTTATTCATTCAACTTCGAGATCTAATCAGTTATACATGCAACAATATTAACATTCGGGTGTGTAACGGTTAAAACAAAATCTAGGTTTGGAGGGAAGAAAAGAAAATAGATATTATCATGGTACTAAAATGAAAGAATATTGAACAAAGCATAAGAGGAACATCAAAGAAGATATGGTTAAGCCACTAAAATCCAACAGAAATTTTGGGAAATGCACAGAATAAATAAGATATAGACATATGGATAAATAAGGCATTCTCTATCGGCCTTCTTAATCCTTGCTCTTACTGTCTCTATGAACCAGAAGGCACTAACCTTCAGAGTACATAAATCCATCTGAGTAAACCATTAACAATACAAATTTCAGAGTATAAAATCAAAAGTGTAAACTGAAACCCGAAAATCAAATTAAGGCAGACCAATGAAAATCTTTGAAACCAAGAGTTTAACTTCATCAAAAACTTTGAAAAATTAGTGAACACCTCTAGCTTTCTCCTCCATCCTGTACAATCTAGGGCTTTTGTGCGTATTTAATGTTTAGGGAAATAGGTTGGGGGTAAAATGCGGGGGAAAGAGAAGCGGACATGTGATTTTTTGTCATTATTTTTCAAATTTATGTTTCCTACTTTTCATCCCATCTCTCCTACAAACTTGCCACATGTCAAAAAATGAATAGAGAACATGTAAGGAGATACCAAATTGAGGACATGTAATTTATTTTTAGAAAATAATAGCTAAGAAATTTATTACCAACTTTAATGTCAATAAATAATAATTATATCTCTCTTGCCAAAATCAAGCACTAAGTAAATAAATATCTTTCACAATCAATTTTTGCCCAAATGAGACTAATAGTCGTTGGATAATAAAAGGAATAATAAATGGAATTAAAATTGGTATATATATATAGTTTGAATGAGCATTGAAACACATTAATAGATAATAATTACAATAATAATAATTTACTTTCTTTTGAAATTACGTGAAACAAATTTTTCAATAAAAGAAAATTTAAATAAATAATTTCCTCATAGTTTTATCCTATTCTGTTTTAGAGCAGAATTTCAGACATTGAGGACATAAGTCTGCCCTGGCGCAGGTTCCACAATAATTGGGGTAACAATCAATAACTAAGCTAGAATTAAAATTGCACATATTCTTGCAATGATTAATGCATTCCTCTTTGTGCTGTAAATGGTACTGTGGCAACCATATATTCAAGCAGTTTGAATAGCATTTAGGGTAATCACAACAAATACCCCTCGCAATATCAATGTCAAGCATTGCTACCAATGCAAGCCCCATCACAATCATTGTCTTTTTATCCATTTTCCTTCCAATTCGTTTTCTATTTTATCACAATTCTCTTACATATATATACATATCACTTTCAACAAATATTTTCTATATTTATTCTTGGCAATGCTTCAAAATATTATAAGTGGTTTAAAAGAATGAGATAATAATAGCAAATTTGAAAATATATGCAAGAGATTTTGAAGCATAGCCAAGAATATCGATGAATGGAAATTACAGAGATTGGCTTTATATATACCCGAAGAGGAAGAGAACTAAGCTTCTAAACAAAACGACAGTTAATGAAATACAAAACGCAGCAAACAACTACAGTATAAGTCTACAAAATCAAGTACTAAAACGCACAGCTAAGGCTTAAAACGCAGAAAGTCAAACTCAACTCCCGTCAGCTACTTCTTCTAAGTTTACCATGTATCAATACGCCCCTCTTAAGAGACCTTGCCCCAAGGTCGTACTCAGTAAACTCGGGATAAACATTTGCAATTTCGGCTGCCTCCTTCAGCCCATGCAATCAAAGTGCTATGTGACCATAATAACTTTCTCATTGACCAGGCAAGTTAAGCCTAAATCAACACCAAGCTATCCAATCCTGCCACAATAGTTTCAACAACCATTGCCTCTATAAATTCCTCAATTTTGATTCTTGCAGTAGTGCAAGACTTGTTCACCAAATAAACCTTAGCCCATCCATTCACAACAAAATCCCATTTGCAATTAAACTCAACCAGCGAGATAGAGTTGGCCTTGTCAATTGCAAGCCCAGTGATGAACACTCCCACAAAATTCTGCTCACCAGATTTATGTGAAGAAGTATCAGAACTGACAATGATGACACTATCAAGGCTATAGTTGTCCCTTCTTAGATATAACTCATTCCTTTTATGAAAATAACCCAAACTTCAATGGGGCATCTGTTTCGATCAATTTCAACAATCATTGAAAATCATGCTACCGAGCTCTTACTTATCATTGTAATTCTCTCCTTATTAAATACAATTCTAACATCACCCATTCTACCATAATATGCCCAAGCATCTATCAGAAGTATTAGAAACCATCTCATTTCCTTAAACTTAGTTCCTTATGCAATTCCCTCTATCATAGGTTTTACTTCATTAAAGTCTTGCCCTGCTAAATTCAACCTAAAATTTAGAAAACAACATTCTGTAAAAATGAATCTGAATCCGACAATAAAGAAACATCAACCGGTATTTGCCCCATAGAACGAATCATCATCCAACAAGCAGCATTATCTCATTCACCATTAATAGAGTCTCACTAACATGGTAACATTCCTTAAATCCCTTGCTCGTTTCCCCCCTTTCAAGCGGATAGAGAGTTCCTCCATTGCTAGAATTACAATATTGCTTTATACACTGCATAAACTCTATTTTATCAAGCGGCCATCCCTTTATAAGCTTATGAACCTCAATATGCTTAGTGATCTTGAGTTTATTGAATTTGTCATGAAGGACTTTCTATTATGTATCATCTCGTTGTGAGCACGGGATTTTGCAGTCCCTCTCGCGAGATGATGATGACGTGTACTCGATTTTAATGCCTCAAAATAAAAGTTCTCTTTAGAATTTTTATTACCAAAATAATATTCCTTGTGAATTTTATACTTGGTGGAATCCAGTTCGGTGTGGACGATAACGCGTCCGGTAGGAG
Organism: Euphorbia pulcherrima; assembly: GCA_947683365.1. Classification (NCBI taxonomy): domain Eukaryota; kingdom Viridiplantae; phylum Streptophyta; class Magnoliopsida; order Malpighiales; family Euphorbiaceae; genus Euphorbia; species Euphorbia pulcherrima. Next base: position 17,840,985 of record CANTUS010000016.1, read on the forward strand.
CTTGAACCGATGATTTACACCCAAATTAAATAATACCTATTAAAATATAATTAAAATTCAAAAAGATACCTTTCCACCCACTATTAAACCACTTTTCCCGACTTTTTAGACTTTTTGACCCGTTGGTTGTCGAGATGCTGGAGGCTGATGCCGCCACCGACATCAGCCATGCCGCCGGCGGCATGGCCTAAAATGGGTCCCTCCACAGATAACCTTTCAGCCACTTTCGACCGAATAAGTCAAAAAGGTCTCGAAAAATGCCCCAATTTGCTTATAAAAAGACACCTTAGGCTGAATTTCGAGAGGGGACTGAAAATTGCAAAATAGGGAGCTAAAATTGGGCAATTATGAGGCTGCAATTTAAGAGAGAGTAGATTTTAGTGAGATAAGAATTAGAAAAGGTATGAAAAAGGATACTAATCCATTTTTCCTGGTTTTTCTTCTTTGAACTCTCTGATTGCGAGCTTAAAATAAGTGGGTCTTTGAGTTAAATCAACTTGATAGGATTTAGAGACCTAAAACTCTTAAATTGACAATTAAATCATCATTGCAAGCTCCCCGGAGGTGTTACTGTTCAGTTCACGAAGAGGTGGACTCACGACGTTGAGGTAAAAATCCTGAGTCTCATAACTCTTTGACATTATTATTATTGGTTTGTATTAATTTTTGTTGGTTTGTCTTCATTTTTGGGTTTTCGATCATTTTGACTGCAGACCGCTGCTGATGTTGCCGGCGGTATCACCTATATCGCCAGAGACATCTTTGATACCGCCATTAGCATTGCGTTCCCCAGAGACCTTATTTCCTTGCAGGACCCTTTCTTTACGGTACTCAGAAAGCCCCATGCCTGTCTGCATACTGATGTCGCCCGTGATACAATTGATGCCGCCAGCGACATCAACCATGTCACCGGCGGTATCAGATGCCCCGCCGGTGGAATGACTTTCTGGACAACAGTATTATTTTCATTTGTTCCCGAACTAACTTATTTTCTGAAGCTAGGATGTATAGTGTAATTATGGAGGTGCAAAACCCCATGAAAACAGACCCCGCCCTACAAAGAGTGGCATTTTCACTTATAATCCGATTAAAGCAATGATTGAATCTAAAATTTGGATAAAAATGGAACTTCCCCGCAAACTCCATTCAAACCTCATTTTTAGCCATCCGATCGGGTCTTATGATATTGTAAATAAAATATGCCATATTCGTGCCAACCATCTTCTGCAGATAGATGTATATCAGACATTCGAGTATTTTATTTATTGCGTAGAAAATGTACGGGACTTAAAAACCTTGTAATAATTTTACTTTCCGCACTTATTTTTCTTTTGTTGCTGTAAATATTTAATTATTGCTTCAATTGCTTGATAAACGCGAAAATAACAAAATAACTAAAAATACAAATAAATAGGATGGATTAAACCGATTAAGAAAGAATGAAATATCTTAACTTGGCCTAATGAAAAGTAGATAACATCATACGAACTCGGAATCTCTACTTAAGGTATGGTCAAACCACTAGGTGAGAAAATCGTACCGAAAAATTTCTCGGTTGAGCTGAACCGGGTGGCGACTCTATTTTTAGTACGAGATTTTCGATATCGTATCTTTTGAGCATTTAAACATGCAAAATCATTTTTCAAATACATCACACTCATCCCCTGACACTCCAACGGGCCGACACGAAGGGCCCGGCCCCACGCAATGGCGACTCTGCTGGGGAAGCTCTTTAAACTGGAACTTTCTTTCATAAAGTTTAAAAGATTTTGATGATGTATTGAAATCATTGGCCAAATTAAAACTTCATTCTTTTTAATAACGTTTTATCCTCACGCGTGTAGATAGTTCGGTAATTATAGGTGCCCTATTTCACCCGAGAAGCTCACGAAGTATCACTCATGCCCTAATGGAATTGAGGAGGCCTAGTGTGTGGATCACTCATTTTAACCAACACGTAAACTCCTACGATTTCGCACCTATTTAGGTAGTGGTTGAGTAACGTGGAATCAAGGTAAATGAGAACCTTCTACATCAATGACCCTATACCAAAGCCGCGTTAGAAAAATCCTTAGCACATCATTCCCCTTAGGATTATCCAAAATAAATAAAATAATTGGGATGCGCTTCTTTCACCATTACCGGTGAAAAGGCCAAACTCCATCCTTCCGAAGAGGCGTTACGCGGGAGTCATAAGGTTAGACGAGGGCCGATTAGCGTGCTATGTGCTCTGTGGTCATGCACCCCATGCATCGGCTTTAAGAGCTAAAAATGAATTAACTTACCCTTACCACTTCCACCCGTGGAAGAGGTTCAACAACGTACGTAGGACAACATGTCGCTATGTAAAGACATGAGATACAAACATCCCACGTATGTTGGAGGGATAAGCCATCATATTATCTCTAACCACATCTACGTGCAGCCATACATATCACGCACCGCTTCCAATAAAAAAAAGACATACATACATACCATCCATACCATTTACAACCCATTCAGGGTCTGACCCACGGCTCATGATCCTAAACAGTCTTCCTATTGAATCGAGACCTTCATAACTAGCCATGTCTCTTCCTCACAATGATAACTCTACCTCACCTAAACAATAGACTAGTCTTCCCCCCACCTCAGGAACAACAGTTCACCCTCCATCTCTTGGGTCAGAGATCACTGCTGCTATCATCCAGTTTTTGTACTCCGATCAGTTTCGTAACATCATTCAGGAGCTAGTGTGTGTGTCCGTCAAGAAGGCCCTAGGAAGACAGGACTTCGACTAGGTCATGCGATCTTTGAGCATGACACCCGATAGCAATACACTCCGGCAATCACCGCCGACCGCTTACCCCAGACAAAGGGAAGGAGCCCAGAGTCCAATTCTTCCACCATTCTTTAACACCTTACCTCCGACGTTGGTCACTCCCTCACAATTTAAGGTCCCAGCTACCCTGATGGTTCCTTAATATGACCAGGTCATGCAACACAAAGTTGAAGACTTCTTGCGTCAATTGATGACAGTAGGCTGCTATCAAAAAGAGAGGAGGGTCCAATCAGAGGAGAACCAGATCTTTCAAAACACTGACTCACCCATACCCCTACCTCAAATCATGGTGGACCAAGAGACCTCTCAGAAATTGGCACCAGCTGCCATTATTCAGCCGAACGACGGTCTGAAGTGTAGAACAAATCCATGGAAACTGCCGCTTAACGTAATCTTCACCGAATTAAGGGAAGCTGGCATTCTTAAACCTCTTCGTGAATTCAATCCCCCCATGAGAGAAGAAGGAAAAGGCTTTTACAGATATCAGATATTGTCGGGTTGCCACACCAATCATTGCAAAGCTTTGGTCCGTACCATCCAATGTCTGGTGGAGGATAAGAAGATTACCGACCCTGAGTCTGGCAACCAGGCACGAACGATTAATCCTGGCTTTTCCAAACAACGGAATGCATCTGAAGATCTCATCAAGGCCATCTACTCCAATGGTAGGGGAAAATCGCACTCCGACGGCGAGGACGAAGAATCCTGATTTGCAATCCTTAAAGTTCAGACTTTTTAGCTCCATGAGCAACTTCCATTTTTCTTACTTATGTCATGTCTTTATCATTTGATCCACGGCTTTATATGAGCGTGCATATGATGCTTTCAGAATTTAAGATATTTTTATTGAATGAAATTAAGCTGAGTACAGATGTAGGCTTTTATGTGATAGTCAAATCCAATAATCTAACCCCTGTTAAACACATGTGAGATAATAAAGTGCTTAAAGACCATGATAATGCTTTTGCTTAGCTCAATAAACAGATTGTTGAAATGCTATAGGTCTTTTCTAGAATTAACTCAATAACCCTACGACGGTACACCTTTAAGCTACCAAAGAAGTATCAACCGGTCCCCTAAAATGGAGAATCAAAGCTTACACCCAACAGAGCCCAACCTCCATCAAATAAACATCACAGCCAAGTCACAGACCAATGTCACCACCAAGAATATGACCAAATTTATAGAGAGAAACATCTTCATCCGGTACAAATCAACCCCATCGAACCCTTCGACTAACAAAGGTCAGGGGGCAACCACTTCCTAGAACACCAAGTCTAAGGACAAGCACCTTTATCCTACAAACCACAAAGATGTTTGCACAACCAACATCGCGATCAGCTTGCTAAATAAACCAATAAAGCAAACTACCCCTTCACCTCTCAAAAGCACGGAACAAAAGGTTCTCAAACCAAACATCACTTGTTCAAAAACCCTTCACCACCAATACAGGGTGCAAATTCGGGCCTAAATAAGAAGTGCTCGGCAAACCACAGATTGAAGGAACAACCAAAATAGCGATCAGGACGACAATCAAACCAATCAATAAAGCTTTGGGTAAAGGGCCGAAAACTCCCGCAAACTAAACAGCTTGCAATGAGGTCAGCCAGAATCAAAATAAGGTCACTTGATGAATGTTAGAATGAATCGGGTGGTCCAAGCAAAAACCAAATGGACACCAAGAATATCTGTAAAGTTACAACCAAGCGCACAATAGCAAATCAGATAATCAACGCCCTTACCGAGAGTCATAGGCCCGACACTAAAGCATCCGAAAACCTCAGATACCAATAAAAAGTTCAGACCAAATTGAGAAGGCTATCATATGGCCAAGGATGGTACCGAAGTCATAAGCACAGACAAAAGTGAGTTCATTGATCTAGTCAACTAGGATGAGCTTAAGCATTATCGGGTCTAAACAAAAGAAATAAATCAGAAAAGCGGCACAAAAAAATATATATATACATGATAATCACCCACCTTTCGGTCTTTTACTGATAGGACAAAATTAAAGTGACACCTGATGGTCGGTATCCCGCAAACCAGCCATGGAAAAATTAGGGGATAAGTCAATAACGCTTGCTGAACAGAAAACTGAAAAGGGCGATTCAGACGAAAATTAGGGCACGAGAGAAAAATTGCGAGATGTTAACTTGAAAACCTCTAGAGGCCGGTTAACACCAGGGGTTCCATTAATGGAAATGATTGCCAACGTCCTATACACAAATTAGATTCACTCGATAAAAGTGTCTCTCGTACTGAAACCTCTATGTTTGTGATTGTATGAATGTCTGGCAATCAAAGGATAGAAACATCACAAGTAAGCTTAATCGAAGATGCTACGCGCTCAAATGTTGGAATAAGTCTGTTAAGTCGAAAACTCGAAAGGACGGTCTATGCAAATGATAGGGTCAAGTTGGAGCCTAAAATCTGCGTTCACCAGACTCTGCAGAAAAACTCGTAGCTTTTGATTGTGGGTTACCATGACAGGAGTGGAAAGAATAGTTGAAATCAGATTGCTGGAAAATTGATACCGCCGAAGATATAGGTGATACCGCCGGTGATTTGATAATGCCGCCAGCGATATGGGTATAGGCGGTTTTCAAGCGATACACCTGGCAATAAGAATGATACCGCCGGTGACATGGATTTTTTTAGGCGATATCAGTTGATGCCGCCAACGGCATGGAGTTAATTTTCTGGGTGGCATCGAAAGCAATATCACCATTTCAGACCTGGGCACAACCTGTAAACGATCCTATACTACGTTTCCAACGCCTTGTTGAACAACAATTCATTCAAAATAAAAGCCCGAAGGCCTAAATCACTTAAAATATCCCAAAACATCTAGCCTACGACCAAACCAAATCATCCAAACCCCAATGTATCGAGGGTACAATCAAAGAGCTAAAAAAAGCAAAATGAAATAAAACTAAGCATACCCGCCACTGCTGGCCGGGCGGGATGAAATGACATCCGGGCTTGCAAACCAGTCATCAACATTGTCCTCGTCTTCCTCCCTTCCCTCTGCTATAGGCACACTGCTGGACTCCTCAGTCGCAGTAAACGCACATCGGCCGGCGGACATCTTGATCCCCCTACGACTGGTGCTCCCGGGGTGCGCACGGTCCAGGTTTTGCTTACTTCTACGTTCCTGAGTGGTGGCTGCCAGCTGACCCTCGAGATCACTCACGCGATGCTATAGGACCGTAGTCTCCTCCTCGTACTACCGCCGGGCTGCATTAGCATCTGACAAGGAGAGGGCCAAGAAATCCTGCAAACCAGGGAAAATATGAGCAGTGCATGTCATGCATAACATCCATACATACTTCACATCTTAACATGTACATAAAATACCTGAACAAGGAGCGACTGTCCAATAAGGGTATCCCGGAGAACAAAATTGTTCTCTGCGAGCTGCTCCACATGACTCTGTACCACCTGGAAAATCCAAAAGGCAAATCCTTAGACACCCACATCCAAGGCTTAATAAGAAAATAATTATTAGGCCTTACGTAAGTAGTATTTTCAGGCATAAAAATCGGAGCTTGCCGGCTCCAGCCAATATTCCTATGGGAGAATTCGCCTTGGAAGTTCATCAGCAGGAATGTGGTTTCCAACGGATTGACCAAACGCCCCTCCACAAAGTTTATGCCCTCTGACACACTATAGTGCCGGGTCCCACTTTAGTTATCCCGACCCCTCTTTCTTGTGGGTTCTTGAAAAACATGAAAGCCACACTTTAACAATGTTCTTAAACGACTTCAAAATCATACACACAAGCATAATCATACCTCAAAAGAACGTTGCTCCCCTTAAGATATTGGCAAGCTCTAGCCAGCTACGTCTGCACCCACCTCATCCTCCCCCTCGGGGTCGACCTCAATATCCCCTTCAAGCGCCTCATCCTCATCATCCTCTTCCTCATCAACCTCCACAACGCCTTTGAGGCTCCTCTTCTCATCCTCCAATCGTTACTCATTGTGTTACTCAATCATATCGTTTCCATGGACGTAAGGACACATAGGGAGTAGACGCTGCAGAAGCTGCTCGTAGAGGCCGGGGATGCTAGGATTCACTCGGCCATTCCCCTCAATATAATCAGCCTTGTCAGCCTCGAAGGAGATCACCAAATGGGGCCACTATAAGCCCTTGGGAGGATCGACAGGCACCGATCTAGCAGCCACTGGGATGGACCTCCAGCCCCAAACGCGCTCGCCTAGGTACCACTGCTAGGACAGAGGGCACTCAATCACGAATCGGCAGTTATCCACCTCCCTCCGGACCCTTGCGACGTCGGCCAAATTCTCTACCCTATCGAATGGATCCAAGATGAGCTACATTAAAATAACCAATATAAGTCTATAAGCCATTTTTGTTTCGTCTAAATGCAAAAACGAAGACTAAATCAAAAATTGCATACCGAGCTCAACCGCACGCTCCTTAGGACCTCCCTATACTTCGTAGGGTACTTGGCCTTTCCACCGATGCCCCCATACCAACGAGCGAGAAAGTGAGAGCCCGGTGCCACAACCTTCTTAAACTCCACCGGCAGGAGGATCTGATGCTCGAAGGCCCAGGCCTGCACAAATGACGACCAATCAATTCAAAAAGCATCATGCAATAAATGAGAACGCGTGCAATCAAGAGAAATATTTCCAAAAAGTTATACCTAGAGTAGCAAGTGGTAAAGGCAAAGGACTTTCTCCTTCTTCCGGGCTCCCACGTCCAGCCCGTGGTACAACTGGGCCAAGATGGCCCTCGGCCAATTCTTCCTCCTAATTCCCGGTACGTCTTCTACTACGGTTATAAGCACATAATTGATCTTACTCGCCGAGATAGGGAAGAATAACACAGTGAGTAGAGAAATCACAAAGGACCGGACACAAGCCTCCCTCTCCTCCTCGGGCACTACGTCCACCTAGGTCCAGTGATGGTATAACTCTCTATAGGACAGCCGCCCAGAAACGGGCTTCAGACCAAACAACTCCTTCACCCACCTCACTACGGGCCTCTCAACATGGTACTTGTCCATGTAAGTATCAAAATGTATGACCTCATCCTTCCAAGGGAGGCCGGTCATGGCTATTAAGTCAGAGCGGGTAATTGTAGCTTCCCCAAAAGAGAAGTGGAAGGTATGGGTAGTCTAGGACCACCTCTTAGTTAGGGCCGTTACTGCTGAATGAGAAAGCTTAGGCATCAGCATTGGCATTATCTGCTCCAGGTCCCCAAACCCTATCTCATTAATTGCAAGCGCGAGCTCGGTGTCGTTCTCCGAGATATGGTGCCACCATTCACCGATGGTGCCCATTCCCCCTGTGTAAGTCAGTTCATATGGCTGCAAAATTAAAAACAAAATGGATCAGTCCTGCTTATTATTCATTAGAAGAGCTGCTGATGTCGCTTCTGATAAAAGTGATGTTGCGGACGACATCAATCCATACCGCCAGCGGCATGGATGATGTCGCCGGCGATATCACTTTAAAATAGAAGCGACATCAGACTGCCATAGGCCCTCTCGCAAGGACTGATGCCACCAGCGACATCACTCATATCGCCGGTGATATCACTATGTTCGGGCAGAACCAGTTTTCTCCCAAAATCGTACCCATCGTGCTAAAACCACAAAAATCGCAATCAATCGAATAATAAGCCCAAAAACGGTAAAAATCAATCCTAAAACATGCAATATAACCAATCTATTTCACATTTAAACTCCTATCATGGCACGATTTTAAATCCTAAGCCAAATCAAATCGAACCCAAAAAGAAGAGATTTGGGTTTTGTGAGATTACCTGGACATAGCAGAGGTGCTTCTCCTTCTCTGGGGTCAGATTGGTGATGGAAGAGTTAATGCCATAGCCATACATTTTGGCCGTCTTCTTCAGGCAATATGCAGTAGGAACGGAGAGGATTTTCAATCCCTTAACGGAAGAATCGGGCAGGCTCTCCCTAGCCTTGGATTTGCCCTTAAAAGCCTTGGTGATTCTCTTCATAATTTCAAAGACAAAGGAAAAAAATCAGAACTGGAGAAGAAGATAAAGAGGGGTACGGTTTTGTGAATGAATAAGGAAGAAGGGAGTTTTAATCCCTTTTAAACTGCTGCGCGGAATTCAAGGAGTTTTAATATATCTGAAACTGTCCGTTCATGCCGCCGGCGACATCACTCCATGTCGCCAGCGACATCATACATATCGCCGGCGACATCACCTCCTTCAGTTTAAATTTTGAAATTATCTGACCAGTCAAAGCTACCACATGGCACTAATGCAGCCGACGACATCAATCCATGCCGCCGGTGACATCGCTTCTCCAAATCAGATTTTTACACAAGCCCGACTGAAGGGCAATCTCTTCAAAGTGAAAGTCCGACCAAAGGGCATTCACTATATAAAACACAAGGCCAACCGAAGGGCGATCTCTTCAAAATGAAAGTCCGACCAAAGGACAATCACTATACAAAACACAAGCCTAACCGAAGGGCAATCTCTTCTAAGTGAAAGTCCGATCGAAGGAGAATCACTGTACAAAACACAAGCCCAACCGAAGGGCGATCTCTTCAAAAGTGAAAGTCCGACCAAAGGACAATCACTATACAAAATACAAGCCCAACCGAAGGGCGATCTATTCAAAAGTGAAAGTCCGACCAAAGGACAATCACTATACAAAGTACAAGCCCAACCAAAGGGCAATCTCTTCAAAGTGAAAGTCTAATTAAAGGACAATCTCTACACAAGCCCAACCGAAGGGCAATCTCCTCACAAAGTGAAAGCCCAACCGAAGGGCGATCTCTCCACAAAACATAAGCCCGACCGAAGGGCAAACTCTCCACAAAGCATAAGTCCGACCAAAGGACAATCTCTCCGCAAAGCACAAGTCCGACCAATGGACAACCACTCCATAAAGCTCAAGTCCGACCAAGGGAAAATTTCTATAAAACATAAGCCCAATCGAAGGAAAAACTCTCCACAAACCACAAGCTCATCCGAAAGGCAATCTCTTCAAAGTGAAAGTTCGACCAAAGGATAATCACTATACAAACACAAGCCCTACCAAAGGGCGAACTCTCCACAAACCACAAGCCCGACCGAAAGGAAATCTCTTCAAAGTGAAAGTCCAACCAAAGGGCAACCACTATACAAAGCACAAGCCCGACCAAAGGGCGAACTCTCCACAAACCATAAGCCCGACCAAAGGGCAAACTCTCCACAAGCCATAAGCCCGACCAAAGGGCAAACTCTCCACAAACCATAAGTCCGACCGAAGGGCGAACTCTCCATAAAGCACAAGTCCGACCAAGGGACAATCTCTACAAAGCGTAAGTCCGACCAAAGGACAATTTCTCCATAAAGCATAAGTCCGACCAAGGGGCAACCAATCTACAAAACACAAGTCCGACCAAAGGACAATCTCCACAAAGTGTAAGTCCGACCGAAGGATAATTTCTCCATAAAGTATAAGTCCGAACAAGGGGCAACCAATCCACGAAACATAAGTCCGACCAAAGGATAATTTCTCCACAAAGCTCAAGTCCGACCAAAGGACAATCACTACACAAGCCCAACTGAAGGGCAATCTCCTCACAAAGTGAAAGCCCAACCGAAGATCGATCTCTCCACAAAACATAAGCCCGACCGAAGGGTAAACTCTCCACAAAGTATAAGTCCGACCAAAGGACAATCTCTCCACAAATCACAAGCCCGACCAAGGGACAACCACTCCACAAAGCTCAAGTCCAACCAAGGGACAATTTCTACAAAACATAAGCCCGAATGAAGGGAAAACTCTCCACAAACCACAAGCCCGTCAGAAGGGCAATCTCTTCAAAGTGAAAGTTCGACCAAAGGACAATCACTATACAAAGCACAAGCTCGACCAAAGGGCGAACTCTCCACAAACCACAAGTCTGACTGAAGGGCAATCTCTTCAAAGTGAAAGTCCGACCAAAGGGCAATCACTACACAAAGCACAAGCCCGGCCAAACGGCGAACTCTCCACAAACCATAAGCCCAGCCAAAGGGCAAACTCTCTACAAGCTATAAGCCCAACCAAAGGGCAAACTCTCCGCAAACCATAAGTCCGACCGAAGGGCGAACGCTCTACAAACCATAAGTCCGACCGAAGGGCGAACTCTCTATAAAGCTTAAGTCCGACCAAGGGATAATCTCCACAAAGTGTAAGTCCGACCAAAGGATAATTTCTCCACAAAGCATAAGTCTGACCAAGGGGCAACTAATCCATAAAACATAAGTCCGACCAAAGGACAATCTCCACAAAGCGTAAGTCCGACCAAAAGACAATTTCTCCATAAAGCATAAGTCCGATCAAGGGGCAATCAATCCACAAAACACAAGTCCGACCAAAGGACGATCTCTCCGTAAAGCACAAGTCCGACCAAAGGTCAATCTCTCTGCAAAGCACAAGTCCGACCAAGGGACAATCTCCACAAAGCGTAAGTCCGACCAAAGGACAATTTCTCCATAAATCATAAGTCCGACCAAGGGGCAACCAATCCACAAAACACAAGTCCGACCAAAGGACAATTTCTCTACAAAGCTCAAGTCCGACCAAAGGACAATCTCTCCACAAAGCTCAAGTCCGACCAGGGGACAATTTCTGATCAAAGGACAACCTTTCCGCAAGTCCGACCAAGGGACAATCTCCACAAAGCGTAAGTCCGACCAAGGGGCAACCAATCTACAAACCATAAGTCTGACCAAGGGGCAACCAATCTATAAAGCATAAGTCCGACTAAAGGACAAACTCTCTACAAAGCTCAAAGTCCGTCCAAGGGATAATTTCAATAAAGCATAGGTCCGACCAAGGGATAACCAATCTACAAAGCGTAAGTCCGACCAAGGGACAAACCAGTCATCCCTCAGGAATCATTCCTATCCCTTGCTCTTTCGTGTGATCATACTGACCTGTGGCAGCAGTGATCCCCCGAGGGGCAGCCTGTGAGCACGAGATTTTGCAGTCCCTCTCGCGAGACGATGATGACGTGTACCCGATTTTAATGCCTCAAAATAAAAGTTCCCTTTGGAATTTTTATTACAAAAATAATATTCCTTGTGAATTTCATACTTGGTGGAATCCAGTTCGGTGTGGACGATAACGCGTCCGGTAGGAGCTTGAACCGATGATTTACGCCCAAATTAAATAACACCCATTAAAATATAATTAGAATTCAAAAAGATACCTTTCCACCCACTATTAAACCATTTTTCCCGACTTTTTAGGCTTTTCGACCCATTGGTTGTCGGTATACTGGAGGCTGATGCCACCACCGACATCAGCCACGCCGTCGGCGGCATCACCATACCGCCGGCGGCATGGCCTAAAATGGGTCCCTCCACAGGCAGCCTTTCGGCGACTTTCGGCGGAATAAGTCAAAAAGGTCTCGAAAAATGCCCCAATTTGCCTATAAAAAGACACCTTAGGCTGAATTTAGAGGGGGGACTGAAAATTGCAAAATTGGGAGCTAAAATTGGGCAATTAAGAGGCTGCAATTTAAGAGAGAGTAGATTTTAGTGAGATAAGAATTAGAAAAGGTAGGAAAAAGGATACTAATCCATTTTTCCTTGTTTTTCTTCTTTGAACTCTCTGATTGCGAGCTTAAAATCAGTGGGTCTTTGAGTTAAATCAACTTGATAGGATTTAGAGACCTAAAACTCTTAAATTGATAATTAAATCATCGTTGCAAGCTCCCCGGAGGTGTTACTGTTCAGTTCACGAAGAGGTGGATTCACGACCTTGAGGTAAAAATCCTGAGTCTCATAACTCTTTGACATTATTATTATTGGTTTGTATTAATTTTTGTTGGTTTATCTTCATTTTTGGGTTTTCGGTCATTTTAACTGCGGACCGCTGCTGCCGCAAAAAATTAAAGTCGCCGGAGACATGTGATGTTGCCTGCGGTATCACCTATATCGCCAGAGACATCGTTGATACTGTCCTTAGCATCGCGTTCCCCAGAGACCTCATTTTCTTACAGGACCCTTTCTTTACGGTACTGAGAAAGTCCCGTGCCTGTCTGCATACTGATGTTGTCTGTGACACAATTGAAGTCGCCGGCGGCATCATCGTTGCCGCCAGCGACATCAACCATGTCGCCGGCGGCATGACTTTCTGGATAGCAGTATTATTTTTGTTTGTTCCCGAACTAACTTATTTTCTGAAGCTAGGACGTATAGTGCAACGATGGAGGTGCAAAACCCCCTGAAAACAGACCCCGCCCCACAAAGAGTGGCATTTTCACTAATAATCGATTAAAGTAATGATTGAATCTAAAATTTGGCAAAAATGGAACTTCCCCGCAAACGCCATTCAAACCTCATTTTTAGCCGTCCGATCGAGTCTTATGATATTGTAAATAAAATATGCCATAATCATGTCAACCATCTTCTGCAGGTAGATGTATATCGGACATTCGGGTATTTTATTTATTGCGTAGAAAATGTACGGGACTTGAAAACCTTGTAATAATTTTACTTTCCGCACTTATTTTTCTTTTGTTGCTGTAAATATTTTATTTATTGCTTCAATTGCGTGATAAACGTGAAAATAACAAAATAACTAAAAATACAAATAAATAGAATGGATTAAACCGATTAAGAAAGAATGAAATATCTTAACTTGGCATAATGAAAAGTAGATAACATCATCCGAACTCGGAATCTCTACTTAAGGTATGGTCCAACCACCCGGTGGGAAATCGTACCAAAAAATTTCCCGATTCAGCTGAACCGGGTGGCAACTCTATTTTAAGTACGGGATTTTCGATCTCGAATCTTTTGAGCATTTAAACATGCAAATCATTTTTCAAATATATCACACTCATCCCCCGACACTCTAAAGGGCCGGCACAAAGGGCTCGGCCCCGCGCAGCAGAGGCGCGAGGCGTCATCCGCTCACACTCGTATTCACTTTTGGCATCATATTTGACTCTTTCCATAAGCACCGTAGTGTCCCTAAGTTGGCAGTGATCAGCAATCCTTATATCCTCAACAAAAGCAGCCTCTGTTTCACTAATCTTCTCTTTAATATTTTTCTCTGGCATTTCTTCCATCAACTGACTTATCCCAATTTTATTAATTGCTAAGCTAAGTCCCACACTTGAAACCACCATAATTCTAGAATATGCAGCTCTATCATCGACTCTACAACCTTCCAAGCAAGTATTCATTAGTAGATCATAAGTATATCACTTTGGCTTCAAGACTTTACCATTCGTCTCCTCATATATCTCTTCAGTTCTATCCAACATCATTTCACACAACTGATCCATGAAATTACCAAAGGACAATACATTAAAATTGCATCTATAACTACAGTAAAACCTCTATAAATTAATAATGTTGGGACCGAGATATTTTATTAATTTAGCAAGATATTATTATATCGATATCTTAATAATTTATTAATTTAAAGAGGTTTTAAGTATGACCTTTAAATTTCCAAATCCAATGCGTCACAAATCAATTGAATTTGTCAAGTTCATTGTTTTTGAATAAGTAAAAAGTTAGTTCATGGTACCAAAAAATAAATTACAAAAACAAGTTTCAAGGCACATTTATTCTCCATGTACATTAAACATGGTTAGAAATTGATCACTATGTAAATTCTGGAGAAGACATTTGTGAGCTTGAGAACTTGATTACACATATGCATTATCAACATAAAATGGATGTGAATCACTTACTAGATTATCCTGGTGAAAATAATGAATGTTACAAGGTTCAAAGCATTGAAGAAATTCTGGTGGATACAATTCAAAATTCGGTCGATGACAAAGTTGAGGATGATTCAATAGCTTTGGAACCGGTCACTTGGAAAGAAGCATTGCAAGCGGCAACTCCTCACAACTTTTTATTGCAATACTAGAAGTCAATGCCCCAACTCTTAAGTGCAATGAGGAGATTTAAAGATGAACTCAATATAGATTTGAAGTTGAACAAAAGACAAGTGACTATAGATTCATGTTTTACTAGACAATCTTAGAATTTGGAATCTTTTAGTAATTATTTATTTATAGTTTCTTTGGGACCAATATATATACACTGGTATTTCAAAAAAGTTATTATCTTATTATTTTATCGATTGGGGTCTAATTTTGTACTGGTCCCAAGTTGGGACTGGACAAATTATTAATTATCGAGTATTAATTTAAAGAGGTTTTACTGTACCTATCTTCAGTAGCACCTACAAATCTTCCTTGTGCGTTGCATCCCTTTACCATATTTATAACAAAAGCCTAGTAAAATTTAGCTCTCTTGTATATTTAACAATTAACTCCAAAGCTTCATCAAACTTACTCTATTGCACAACGTATCCAATATGAAACTATAAGGAACAACATTAGTTTCAACAATGTAGTTCTTCCCTATAACTTTCTTATAATGTTTCATTGCATCATTCCCCATTTCCCTTAAGAAACGTTCCTTCGTTAAGGTCCTCATAACCATTCTACTGACATAAAAATGCTCATGACCCTTATCCAAAACTAAAACTTCATCAAGATACACTTTATGAAGAGTTCTAGCTATCTTGGCAATATAAATCATAGTTTTAATGGGCGCAAGGTGCACTAAGGCGCTAGAGGGTCAGGCACACCGAGGCGCAAGGTGCACTAAGGCGCCAGAGGGTCAGGCACACCAGAGGCTCATATAGAAAAAGTGTCGTAAATATTACTTTCTACCATAAACAAACCTTCAATTTTGCATTGAGTTGCGCTGAGGTGCAAAAGGCGCATCTGAGGCGCACAAGGCACGCGCCTGAGGAACATCGCCTTGCTTAACCCTCCACGAGGCGCTGGCCCTTGAGCCTTAAGCGCCTAGTGCTTGGGGCGCGCCTGTAACAACTATGACATAAATTGCTCTCTCTCTCGATAATATACACGAGTATCCAAATTTTCACCACAAAATTTGAGCATTGAAGATAAATGATCACATGAATAATCCATATTATCCTTATTTCTATCTTTGTAGCATATCTCTGATTTGAAAACCATATGATCTAAACTTGAAATTAGCTGGAAAATGTAAGTAAACCAAATTGCAAGAAATTTCCTGCATCTAAAGTTTCTAGGTATTCCAGTAGGGAGTTGGACTTAAGAGTGTGCACTTCCCATGGGGACTTCCATGGAGGAACAAACAAAATTCCTCTTCTGATTTCATAACGCAGCCTAGCTAAAAATTTAGGGATTTTTTTTACCTAGATCAAGATCTATTTCAGCAATGACATCATCACTTTCACCTGGATCGGGATCTATCTCTAGCATATCTCCATCACTCTTTATCTCATCCTCGGCATATGCGTCATCATTGTTCAACAACTCATCTTTATCTTTCATCTGACCGAACAAAGTTGCCAAATAGAATGATGATTCAGAGTCATCGATCGTCAGATTCACCTTAGGTGCTTCACCGGCCAAATCAGCTGACATCTGGAACTTCGATTCTTCCATAGTTGGAAGCGATTGTTCATCAATGAAATTGAGGTTTGATTCAAAGAAAAGTGTCAATTTTCCAAAAAGGATGAAGATGAACGATATACATATGAATGACGGAAGAATAAAGAGGGGGTGTTTCTCTAAACCTACTTTTAAGTTAAAAGCTCCTTATAAGGAGAAGAGTAAAAAAGTATCATGATTTAAAAGCTCCTTATGAGCTACTTTTTACTTTTCTCCTTATTAGGAGCTTTTAAGTTAAAAAAAAAGTGAGAAATACTCAAACTTATAAATTAAAATCTACTTTTAAGTATCTTTTAAGTAATAAGTAATAAGATGTAAGTTTGGAGAAACACCCCCTCAAATTTAGATATGAGAAATTCTAGAAGTATCGTGATTTTGTGGGTGGTCATCCTCATCCCTAAAGAATAATAAAATTATAATAATAACACACATTTAAATCTAATTTATTCTTTTGTCTTATTTTAACTATATAAAGAAATATAAATGTATATCAATTATCATAATTCTTATGATGACTTATATATATATGTACTTCTACATTGGTTATATTAATAAAACTCGAATCTCACTTTTCAACCGTTGGTCAAATTTGTAGTCCTTTATCTAGCACCGCCTTTTAAATTTAAACTCACTATTTCATGAATATAATCTTAAACCCAAATTTTTTTGTCTCCAATTATTATTTACTAAATGTTCAAATAATAAAGTTCAATATTTCGAAATTTCGAAATTTCGAGTCATTCCAAACATTTTATATAATAAGCATCTTGCATGGTTGGGGAAGTTTACTTCTTATCACAAGAAGCCAATCATTCAATAACTTATATATGACAAATTGTTAAAGTTAACTGAATTTCAATGAGCACAAATGTGACATAAATTAAGGGACTAAGAAAATTGAAATTGGTGATGAAATCATGTATGCATGTTCAATCTTATAGCTTCAAATGCTACAACTCCCATGTAGCTTCAATCTTATAGCTTCATCAGATTTGACGAGTGTTAAAGCAGCTCCGAACTTATCTGCGATCGTAAGTAATTCAAAATCCCTCAATTAGCAGAGAAAACGAGAGTAGATTAATCTGAAAGCGAAATTCAAGAACAAACCTATAGCAGGCAAAATCAATTTGCAGACATCCAGAAAAGGCTTAGTGAGCATTTCTCCTTGTTCAGATTTCACATGTTTCATACCTTCCAAACACAGTGGAAACACTGTTCCTTCCATCGTGAACCCCTCACTGCACCACTGCACAAAACAAGAACGGAAAAAAGGAAAAGAAATATCAACAAATAGCGAAATAATCCACAATCAGAATCGAATAAACCAGATCTATGAGAAAACAAGAAGATCACATTTCTCTAAAAGGAATCAAAATCATTGAAACAATAAGCTAAGAGATCTGCATTCGTCATACCAAAATGATAAAACAAGAGAAAAAGAAAATTGAAGTTGAAAGAGGTAAAATATCATAGGGAATCGGATTGACTAGATTAATTTTGATTAAATAATTTAGTAAATAAAAAAATTATGGAAATGCTTTAAAAATAATTCACTAAATAATAAAAGAATTTAAATATATTGTCCTCAAATCGGTGTCCTTTTCTATGTCCCTCATTCAAATATTGACACATGTCTACTTTTATTTTTATTTTATTTTTTTAAAATTTATCTCTCCTATAAATATAACACATGTCAAATGATGAATGAAGGGATATGGAAGGAGACACCAATTTGAGGACAATAGATTTGAATCCATAATAAAATGAGTGTGCACGCCAGTGTAAATTAGCTAAAATTTCATTATAAAAAAGGGAAAAAAATCACATATCCCCAATTTGGTGTCCTATTTCATGTCCCTCATTCATTTTTTGACATGTAGCAATATTTATTATTATTTTATTATTTTTTAGGAAAAAATTACGTGTCCCCTTTCATGCCCCCATTCATTTTTTAACATGTGACAATTTTGTACGAGAGATAAGATGAAAAAGTAGGAAAGTGAATTTGAAAAAAAAATAAAATAATAATAAAAATTGATACGTGTCGAAAAATAAATGGGAGACATGGGAGGGGACACCGAATTTGGGACATGTGATTATTTTGTCATTATTTTTCAAATTTACATTTCCCACTTTTCAGCACATCTCTCCTACAAACTTGTCACATGTCAAAAAATGAATAGAAAACATGTAAGGAGATACCAAATTGAGGACATGTAATTTATTTTTAGAAAATAATAGCCAAGAATTTAATAACCAACTTTAATGTCAATAAATAATAATTATATCTCTCTTGCCAAAATCAAGCCCTAAGTAAATAAATATCTTTCAGAATCAATTTTTGCCCAAATCAGACTAATAGTCGGTGGATAATGAAAGGAATAATAAATGGAATTAAAATTGGTATATATATACATATATTGACATATATAGTTTGAATGAGCATTGAAACACATTAATAGATAATAATTACAATAATAATAATTTACTTTCTTTTGAAATTACGTGAAACAAATTTTCCAACAAAAGAAAATTTAAATAAACAATTTCCTCATAGTTTTGTCCTATTCTGTTTTGGAGCAGAATTTTAGACATTGAGGACATAAGTCTGCCCTGACGCAGGTTCCACAATAATTGGGGTAACAATCAGTAACTAAGCTAGAATTAAAATTGCACATATTCTTGCAATGATTAATGCATTCCTCTTTGTGCTGTAAATGGTACTGTGGCAACCATATATTCAAGCAATTTGAATAGCATTTAGGGTAATCACACCCAATACCCCTCGCAATATCAATGTCAAGCATTACTACGAATGCAAGCCCCATCACAATCATTGTCTTTTTATCCATTTTCCTTCCAATTCGTTTTCTATTTTATCACAATTCTCTTACGTATATATACATATAACTTTCAACAAATATTTTCTATATTTATTCTTGGCAATGCTTCAAAATATTATAAGTGGTTTAAAAGAATGATATAATAATAGCAAATTTGAAAATATATGCAAGAGATTTTGAAGCATAGCCAAGAATGACAATAGCAAATTTGAAAATATATGCTCATAGGATGTCCCATCATTACAGTTTGTTACAACATTATTTACCCATATATAAATTGGAAATGAACAAGTGAGAACCTCTAATTTCTATTTTACTTCGATTCACCTCAATTAAAACTTACAACTTAAAAGAGAATATGTCCACTAATTTAGAAACATAATTAAAGATGCCCAACTTTTGATTTGTGGAATATGGCCATGGTTACTCACATATAAAACAACTGTGTTGATGTTGGTTGGTTAGAGACATGACCGTAAGTATTGGTTATTAAGCAGTTGTGGTATTTACTGAGACAAACCAACAATTTGTTCTGTTTACATTATGTTTGTGTTCTATTTTTTTCCATAATAATTATTCATTGTAATAGATAGATCCTACAATTACAAAAAAAAGAGATGAACAATTAGTTAAATTAGTTGAATAGATGACATGTTTCGTGGAGTAAATAATATTTTAGCAAAAAAATATGTTAAATAAATTTATAGTATTGATTTTTGGAATACTATATTGTAGGCATATTCTATGGTATAGAAAAAATGTTACATACACTTTACAATTAGTTAAAAGATGTTGGATATTAATGTAAAAAATTGGTTAAACTTTTTAAAAGTGCCTTGTAATTTTATGCATTGTAAAATGAGATCTGAAGTTTCGCGCCGTTAGTAATTAAGGCTTTTTTAGCAGACACCGTTATGACAAGGGGTATTATTAGAAAAATCAAATTCTGTTCTCCTTCCTTTTTTTTCAAATGCTAAATCAAATGAATCCAATTCAAAACCTTAAAGAAAAATGGAGCAAAATAAAAAAATTAAGAGAGAGAAAGGAGGAGAGAGAAAGTATGGAAGATTTAATGAACTTTGAATAAGTAAAGTGCTCTCTACAGCTTTCAGCTTTTAGAGTTTCTGTTGTCACTCCTCCAATTCCACCGCCACCTCTGATTTCGTTGATTCCTACTGCTCCTCCACTCAACGGGGCGTCATCGAAGCCTAGAGTTTCATCAATGGTCTTGGTTTTGAAGTTACCAACGCGACCGAGGAAACAGCTTCAGCTTTCCACATTTAGGGCGATGATGATCGGCGTCAAGTAGAACCTCACCGGTGCCCCTTGGTAAAAGGATCCGACGTTAAAATCCCATTTGACTGCAGATCTGAAGTGTATTATGGAAATCTAATTGGATTCTTCGATCTGAAGTGATATTCAGAACACGTAACTCTTGCAATAGGAACTTTGATCGGCCACCGCATTTCACTAGGAAAAACACAGCTCCAACTGAGTCAAGAGACAAGAGACAAAGGAACGAGTGTCGTATAGAAAAAATAGAATGGCTTATTGCTCATATTGAAAGAAATCTGTGGTGCTTCAGGCAAAAGGATTTGAGGCGGTGCTTCCAGTAAAAGAACTGGCGGCGGTGCTTCTAGCAACAGAAGCGGCGGCGCCGATGACAGTTCCGGCATAGAAAAAAGAAAAAAAAGAAAAAAAGCAGAGCTGCCTGCCACCTTTGCTGCTGCCATCAATTGCCGCCTTCACCTCTAGTTCATTCACAGAGAGCCGCCGCCACCTTCTCTTTTCCTTCCATTGGCTTCCAGGCAGAAGTGAAAGTCGGTCTTGAACGGCAATTATGAGAGAGTAGGAACAGAGTTCGGGAGTTAGGTCTGGCTAGCAAATTGCGTGACAGTCGGTCTTGCCGGTGATTGCATCTCGCTTCTTCATCATCTTCGTCATCAGTGGTTTGATTTTCGATTGGTTTTTTTTCCTTTTTTGCTGTGCAATTCGATATTTAGTTTGTGCCATGGTTCATCCAAGAAATTACCGGGATAGGCAAGATCATTATCGCCTATTTAGTAATAGGATTTACTTCGAAAATTTCCCAAACAGCCATGATGCAGCGGCTTTGAAGAGCATTTTTTCGAAATATGGAGTTCTAGGAGAGGTTTTTGTTGCAAGGCGAAAAAATGCGAAGAATCTGAATTTCGGTTTTGTCTCTATCGATGAGTCTATCCCTATGCACGATGCTCTTTACAGATTGATTGCAGTTATGATTGGTTATATCAGGATGCGCGCCTTCAAAGCCAAATATCCTTCACCAGGTAAACGGGCTATACCTCATCAACGCCCCTCATGCTCAGGCTAAGCCAAGACCAATTTTTAGGGATTCTCCTAGGGATAATAGATCCTACGCAACAGTGATAGCTCCAGCCACGGATCCGAATCAGTCTAGGACTGTTAGTGATTTTCCATTATCGATTTGGGCAAGATTTTCTTGTCTGCTCCATGTAAAGGATATTTTGGTTATTCCAGACTTGATGGAGATGGTGTCGAACAGAAATTTTGCTTTTGATTTTATTGCTTCAGCGGGTGGTAATTAAGTGGTTATGTCTTTCCTTTCGTCTGATGCAAAGATAGCTTTCCTTGAGGGGGATTGGAGTCATCTTCAGGATATCTTTTCAGAATGTGTGGATTTCCCGGTTAATTTTGTTCCAACCGAATGTCTCTTTTATGTGGATTTTCTGGGGATTCCTCCTGCTTTGATTACCGCGTAACTAATCAACAAGCTCACGGCTGAGTTTGGATCACTTGTGACACCTAATTTTAACTACCTTTGCCCTGATCATTTGGATGTGGTATCTTGCTTAGTATCTGCACTTATTGATAGCTCTAGCCGAAAGATCTCGCTGCTGTGGGGAGACAAAGAATACATGGTTACTATTAATTTCAGACAGGCTATTGCATGTGATAGGAATTCATCTTCGGACTCATCTGGGAGTGGACGGCTGCCCTTTGAGATAAACTCTACACGATGAAAAGGTTTTGAGTTGACTGACAGTGTCCCTAGCTCTCATCCTTCCTCTATAAAGGATGATACTGAATTTTCTGTCGAGCACCAAGCTAGGATGCTCATTGGGTTAATTGATAGTGTCCCCAGCTCCAATAAAGTTGGAGCTGAAACTTCTGTCCAAAATCATGATCTAGGTTCTATCGGGTTGACTGACAGTGTCCCCAGCTCTTTTTCATGCAAAAAAGATGGAGCTGAAATTTTTGTCCAACACTATGGTCTTGCTTATATTGGGTTAACTGACAGTGTACCTAGTTCGGTCCTCAGAAGGTCGATAGAGCTGAAATTTCTATCCAACAGCGTGGGCTAGGTCCTTTTGGGTTGACTGACAGTGTCCCTAGCTCCTTACCCCCTTATGATGATGGAGTTAAATTTCTATCTTGAATCAGGATAGTGGTTTAATCGGGTTGACTGATAGTGCTCCCAGTGCTCCTCCCGTAGAGGTGGGGGAGAAGGCTGAAATTTCTGTCCATCAAGTCCAGAATATGGGCTCTAGAATAGGGAAAAATGGGTTAACTGACAGTGTCCCCAGCAATCCTTCTCTGGGAATTTCGGCTGGGCGAGTCTCTAGCTCAGATTCACCGACTTCGGTTCCGAAGGAAGGAGTCACTGAAATTTCTATCCTGCAAAGATTCGTGTCTTCTCTGGGCAACCAGGGTATTCGGCTAGGAAAGGAGAACTCACAGGGTCATCCACAGAATGCTATCTCGAGTGCATCCAACGATAATTCAGATTATAGTGAGGGTACGGTGAATCGGGTGAATTATACACGCCGGGATCTACCTGCAAATGTATTTAGACATGCAGGTGCAACAGTCAAGCAAGGAACAACTTCAAGAACAACTTTGAGTTCGGACACCTCAGGACCGGATATAGCTAACAGAAATAGAGTTATTACTCAATCAAAAGCGAGACCGTCGAGCATATCGGAAAATAGGGAGACCTTTGAGGTAGGGAAGAAATTGGGGGGTTTTTAAAGACAAGCACGCCAAGGTTATTTTACAGGCTTTGGCATCACGCAAGGCTTAAACGGTCATGATACAAGGTATTTTATGATTAATGTCGTTTAATTTCTTGAGTTGGAATTGTCGAGGGGGCCTCCATAATGGGGGGAAACAGGTGTTAGTAAAATCTTTGGCTAGAAAATGGAACTTGCATGCATTTATTTTATTAGAAACGAAGTCTGTGGGGTGTCGGACCGGGTAATTAGACAATTTTGGGGGCATAATGATTTTGGATCTCATTGTGTATCGGCCATTGGCCCTTCGGGGGGAATTATAGTCTCGTGGAATTCTATATTATTTCAAAGCCTAGTTATACAGGAGTCTGAGAGATGGGTTGTCATTCGATTGAGCTCATCTCAGATTGAAGTCCATCTTGTTTGCGTTTACGCTTATAATGATCAGGAAAATAGAAGATAATTGTGGCAGGATTTAGCTGATAGTATCATGGGCTTGAGATCGGTTATTTTGTGTGGGGACTTTAATGAGATTTTGAATGCTTCTGAGAGGTTTGGGGGGGATTCAACGAACTCGATGATGGAATTTTGAGATTTTGTAGATAATTGTGCTCTCTATGATCTACCTCTTAATGGGAGAGATTATACGTGGGCGAATTCTCTATCTTTTTCGAGAATAGACCGGGTTCTTGTTTCGTTTGCGATATTAGATCTGTTGCCGTATATGCGAATCTCCACCGTAGATTCGACACTTTTAGATCACTTTCCTATCATTTTCATGTCACATCCAGCTGGAGTTGGGAGGAGGAGACCATTCCATTCTCTAAATGTGTGGTGGGATAATAATGCCTTTTGCGGTTCTTAAGACAAAAATGGGCCCTTCTTAGCTCGACTTTCCCAGACCATGACATTCATTTCAAATTATGTAAGTTGAAAGACTTCATTCGGCTGTGGCACATTGATAATTTTGGACGACTAGAAGAAAGAATTCGGGAACTTGAGGGACGTGTAATTAGTCTTATATCGAGTTTGGCTAGTCGGCTAGTGGATGGGGTAATAGGATCGGATCTTCAAGTTGCAAGGGCTGATTTGCACACTATGAGGAAGAATTTGGAGAACGTTAAACATCAACAATCGATAGTCTCATGGGTACTATTGGGAGATGAAAACACAGGATATTTTCATAGGATATCGGCAAGAGCTAGAAACAATGCTATAAATCAACTTGAAGTGGATGGGGAATTGGTGAGCAACTAGGGAGTGATCGTTAATAAAATTAGGGGCTTCTATTCGAATTTATTTAGTGAACGGCAGGTGGTACCATTTTCATTGGGATCGATGAACTTTAGGTCAGTTGATATTGCCTCGAACAACCGTTTGATGGCGAATTTTTCATAAGGAGAAATTTGGGGTGCGCTTTGTTCTTGTGAGGACAACAAGGCTCCGGGTCCAGAGGGGTATAACTTTTATTTTTATAAGAGGTTTTGGGTTGATCTTAGAAGGGATATATTGCAGTTGTTTGAGAATTTTTACACGTCGAACAGGTTACCCGAAGCTATTAAGATGTCGTATACGGTGTTAATCCCAAAAGTACCTGGGTCGTGTTCATTATCTAATTATCGACCGATTGCACTGATCCATGGGATGTATAAACTTATAGTAAAAGTGCTAGCTAACCGATTACAACCCTGTTTATCAAGACTTGTTTCAGAATCACAATTTGGTTTCATCAAGGGACGGAACATTCACGAGTGCTCATTTATTGCCTCAGAAGTGCTACACACAATTCATTATCGGAGGCAATCTTGCTTGGTTTTGAAACTAGACTTTCACAAAGCTTATGATAGTGTATCCTGGACTTATATTGATGAGGTGATGAAAAGAATGAGGTTCGATGCTAAGTGGATTTCGTGGCTAAGGAATTGCAGAAGACAGTCATCTACTTCAATTCTTGTTAATAGGATCCCGACTGATCAAATTAGTATTCTGAGAGGAGTTAAACAAGGAGACCTATTATCTCCTTTTATCTTTCTATTGGCTATTGAGGGACTGAAATAGTTGCTAGATACGAGTGTTAGGGATGGCCTACTGCCAGGGTTTAGGGTTGACGGCTCTTCAAGGGATATTTCGATATTGCAATTCGCCGATGATACTATATGTTTCTTATCTTCTGACGTGGATATTTTGCCTATGTTCATTAGAGTACTTCAATGCTTCGAAATAATTTCGGGTCTAGGGGTTAATTATGGTAAGAGTTCGATAATGGGGGTCAATGTCCAGGATTACGTGTTACAGGCGTGTGCTGATTTTGTTGGTTGTAAAGTTGAGAAATTTCCGAGCACGTATCTTGGAGCCCCTATCAGTTGGAAGAGATTACCTGTCTCTTCTTGGAATCCTTTAGTGGTGAAGTTACAGAACTTACTAGCGGGTTGGAAGGGGAACTGCTTATCGTATGGAGGCCGACTTGTGTTGATTAAATCAGTGTTATCATCGATTCTAATTTATCTTCTAGCCTTATACAAAATGCCGAGATCTATCATCGACAAGCTGAATTGTTTAATAAGGAACTTCCTATGGAAGGGAGATGCGTGTACAAGAGGCATGTCTAAGGTTGCTTGGAGCACAGTTGTGTTGCCTAAGGAATTAGGAGGCTTATATATTAGGGACTTGAGGCTCGTTAATTGCAGTTTATTATTGAAATGGCTTTGGAGACTACGAGAGTTGAACCAAAACTCGTTATGGTACGACGTTTGTGTACGACGCTATGGTTTTGACTCGTGGATGGCTTTTGAAAGGGCTAAATTGCGAAATCTACCCCCTATTTGGAAAGGTGTGTATTCGGTGTGCGTGAAGGAGGGATCATTTTGGACCCTCTTCAAAAATAACTCAAGGGTCGTTATGGGCAACGGGACTATGGCATCCTTTTAGCATGATAAATGGACCTCGGATCGTCCCATTTGCTTTCTTTTTCGGATATCTATTCTCTTTGTAATAGGAAGTCTTGCACGGTGCAATAAGGTTGTGAGTACTTGCTAGGGGCAGATCCTTTCGGTAGACCATTTTGGAAAAGGAATCTACGAATCATAGCTAGGGATCGTTGTCGGCAGCTGAGAACGTGGATGTATGAGGCGTGTCCATCTCTTTTTCGAGTGATTGGTTCGAGTTCAACGGGAGATATTAGCTTGGCATGTAATTTTCCATGGGTGGCGGACAAACTAACATGGGTGTGTGAGACCAATAATGGTTATTCAGCGAGCTCCTTTTATCGTGCGTATTATCGCTTACCAAGGTGGGACGCACCCCCTCTTAAATTTAGAAGAATTTGGGAATCTACTATCATACCGAAGATTCGATTTTTTGGTTGGCTATTGTTCCACAATAGCTTACCAACAAAACCAATGTTGCATACGAGGGGAAGTAGGGCTATGGAGAATGACGTATGTCCCTTTTGCACGGATAGCGAGACGATAGCACATGCTATATTCTTTTGTCCGCGAAGCCTTAGTATTTGGCACCAGCTTCTTCGTTTATTCGAGATTCCGCTACCTATTCCGTCTTCGCCATGGGAGTTTTTGGAACTATGGAGTTCGTATTTTGTTACGGGTCCGAAATGTGAATTTGCTATAGCACTATGGTTCGTGATCTCATGGTCTATTTGGAAACGACGGAACAAGATGGTCTTTGAGGGTGTCGAAACATCGGAGGATATACTTGTTACAAGTATTTATTACAATTGGTTTTTATTTACTTGTAAGCGGCGTAATATGGGCTTCGTTATTTCTGATGTATTTACTTACTCGCAATTGCTAGTCTTATGTACTTGATTTAGTTAAACAAATATTGTGATTAGCATTATTGATTTAATAAATGCCCGGACCAGTCACAGTGACTGTGCTCAGGGTATATTCATTCAAAAAAAAAAAGAAAAATGGAGCTTGAACAAATGACTGCATCTTTCAGCCCCAACTTCTCCAACAACGACTAACACTACTGTACCGCCAATATTTCTTGCCTTCATTCTCGTCAATTCGTGAAATATTATGCTCCCTCCATATTTTTTTACTTGTCTTCCTACAAGTTTCACACTTTTTAATAAACTCATTTATTAATGATATGAAAATACTAGTTTACGCCTGTATCTCCAATTAATGCCTTAATTTTTTAACTCAAGTGCAATTAATGCTAAGGATATAGTTGGAAGAATAATGAAAAAAATACCTAGAAAAGAATAAATAACAAGTATTTTGGTAATCTAATTTTGAGCTAAAATGCATATTTTAAAAAGAGGGAGGGAGTATCAATTTATAAATCGAACCATTTTCACCTTCATTCATCTTAGTTTGTCTGAAAGGGATGAGAAAACTAAAAGAGGAAAAATTTATATCTTACAATCGCCGTTGTTCTCGCCTTTTTCCGTTGTTCGACTCTCACCAAATCTAGAACTCGTCTCACCCCATACCCAAATCGCAAATATGACATCACCACTTCAAAATTCATTTCTTCTTTCAAGATTTAGACGCTAGAGTAGTATACCCAATTTGCTTTTGAGATGCAGCGACTACTTAGAGGAGATGTATGCGTAGGTTATTTACAAGCATTCATCTCTAATATGATGGTTTTCTCTGTTTTAGATCAAAAAAAAAGAAATCAGTCTACAATTAGCAGCAAGCTATGGGTGGGAGGGGAGATTAAGAAAATTTAAGTTCAAATTTGATGTCAGGGTTTGAAAGCGGAAGAAGAAGGAGAAATTTCAATTTTCCAAAATTGCCGGTGTGCTGTGTAATAGTGTCAATTAAAAATCCTTTAATTGCTAACGTCTTGAAATCTCAAACCCCGTTTTGAAAAAAAATAATTCTTAGACCCTATTTTGTAAATACGTGAAACCACATGGTACTTTTTTTAAATTTACCCTAAAAAAATTGCCACATTAAAATTTCTGCAATTAATATTATGATTTTCTTAGAATTTGAATGATAGATGTGTAACAGTGTAGGTGATACTAATATAAAGGCATGATTCATGTCTAAGACACTGTCTTTAAATGATATTTGTAGTTCCTTCTAGGATTAAATAGCTTTTTCAATTGATTAATTGGATCAGAAACAGAAATGCAATACATATCCATAATAGAGATTAAAAGAGAGAATAAAATTATATTGGAAAATCATCACAGATTCAAAAGGAACACAAAACCATTTTGTAGAAAGTAGAGTAGCTATAAAATTGGTAGACATTGATAACAAAACAAAGCACCATTTTATAGTGAAAATAATAGCCAAGAATTTAATAACCAACTTTAATGTCAATAAATAATAATTATATCTCTCTTGCCAAAATCAAGCAGTAGGTAAATAAATATCTGTCACAATCAATTTTTTCCCAAATCAAACTAATAGTCGTTGGATAATAAAAGGAATAATAAATGGAATTAAAATTGGTATATATATACATATATTGACATATATAGTTTGAATGAGCATTGAAATACATTAATAGATAATAATTACAATAATAATAATTTACTTTCTTTTGAAATTACGTGAAACAAATTTTTCAACAAAAGAAAATTTAAATAAACAATTTCCTCATAGTTTTGTCCTATTCTGTTTTAGAGCAGAATTTTAGACATTGAGGACATAAGTCTGCCCTGACGCAGGTTCCACAATAATTGGGATAACAATCAGTAACTAAGCTAGAATTAAAATTGCACATATTCTTGCAATGATTAATGCATTCCTCTTTGTGCTGTAAATGGTACTGTGGCAACCATATATTCAAGCAATTTGAATAGCATTTAGGGTAATCACACCCAATACCCCTCGCAATATCAATGTCAAGCATTACTACGAATGCAAGCCCCATCACAATCATTGTCTTTTTATCCATTTTCCTTCCAATTCGTTTTCTATTTTATCACAATTCTCTTACGTATATATACATATAACTTTCAACAAATATTTTCTATATTTATTCTTGGCAATGCTTCAAAATATTATAAGTGGTTTAAAAGAATGATATAATAATAGCAAATTTGAAAATATATGCAAGAGATTTTGAAGCATAGCCAAGAATATCGATGAATGGAAATTACCCGAAGAGGAAGAGAACTAAGCTTCTAAACAAAACGACAGTTAATGAAATACAAAACGCAGCAAACAACTACAGTATAAGTCTACAAAATCAAGTACTAAAACGCACAGCTAAGGCTTAAAACGCAGAAAGTCAAACTCAACTCTCGTCAGCTACTTCTTCTAAGTTTACCATGTATCAATACGCCCCTCTTAAGAGACCTTGCCCCAAGGTCGTACTCAGTAAACTCGGGATAAACATTTGCAATTTCGGCTGCCTCCTTCAGCCCATGCAATCAAAGTGCTATGTGACCATAATAACTTTCTCATTGACAAGGCAAGTTAAGCCTAAATCAACACCAAGCTATCCAATCCTGCCACAATAGTTTCAACAACCATTGCCTCTATAAATTCCTCAATTTTGATTCTTGCAGTAGTGCAAGACTTGTTCACCAAATAAACCTTAGCCCATCCATTCACAACAAAATCCCATTTGCAATTAAACTCAACCAGCGAGATAGAGTTGGCCTTGTCAATTGCAAGCCCAGTGATGAACACTCCCACAAAATTCTGCTCACCAGATTTATGTGAAGAAGTATCAGAACTGACAATGATGACACTATCAAGGCTATAGTTGTCCCTTCTTAGATATAACTCATTCCTTTTATGAAAATAACCCAAACTTCAATGGGGCATCTGTTTCGATCAATTTCAACAATCATTGAAAATCATGCTACCGAGCTCTTACTTATCATTGTAATTCTCTCCTTATTAAATACAATTCTAACATCACCCATTCTACCATAATATGCCCAAGCATCTATCAGAAGTATTAGAAACCATCTCATTTCCTTAAACTTAGTTCCTTATGCAATTCCCTCTATCATAGGTTTTACTTCATTAAAGTCTTGCCCTGCTAAATTCAACCTAAAATTTAGAAAACAACATTCTGTAAAAATGAATCTGAATCCGACAATAAAGAAACATCAACCGGTATTTGCCCCATAGAACGAATCATCATCCAACAAGCAGCATTATCTCATTCACCATTAATAGAGTCTCACTAACATGGTAACATTCCTTAAATCCCTTGCTCGTTTCCCCCCTTTCAAGCGGATAGAGAGTTCCTCCATTGCTAGAATTACAATATTGCTTTATACACTGCATAAACTCTATTTTATCAAGCGGCCTTCCCTTTATAAGCTTATGAACCTCAATATGCTTAGTGATCTTGAGTTTATTGAATTTGTCATGAAGGACTTTCTATTATGTATCATCTCGTTGTGAGCACGGGATTTTGCAGTCCCTCTCGCGAGATGATGATGACGTGTACCCGATTTTAATGCCTCAAAATAAAAGTTCTCTTTAGAATTTTTATTACCAAAATAATATTCCTTGTGAATTTTATACTTGGTGGAATCCAGTTCGGTGTGGACGATAACGCGTCCGGCAGGAGCTTGAACCGATGATTTACACCCAAATTAAATAATACCCATTAAAATATAATTAAAATTCAAAAAGATGCCTTTCCACCCACTATTAAACCACTTTTCCTGACTTTTTAGGCTTTTTGACCCGTTGGTTGTCGGTATGCTGGAGGCTGATGCCGCCACCGACATCAGCCATGCCGCCGGCGGCATGGCCTAAAATGGGTCCCTCCACAGATAACCTTTCAGCCACTTTCGACCGAATAAGTCAAAAAGGTCTCGAAAAATGCCCCAATTTGCCTATAAAAAGACACCTTAGGCTGAATTTAGAGAGGGGACTGAAAATTGCAAAATAGGGAGCTAAAATTGGGCAATTATGAGGCTGCAATTTAAGAGAGAGTAGATTTTAGTGAGATAAGAATTAGAAAAGGTATGAAAAAGGATACTAATCCATTTTTCCTGGTTTTTCTTCTTTGAACTCTCTGATTGCGAGCTTAAAATCAGTGGGTCTTTGAGTTAAATCAACTTGATAGGATTTAGAGACCTAAAACTCTTAAATTGACAATTAAATCATCATTGCAAGCTCTCCGGAGGTGTTACTGTTCAGTTCACGAAGAGGTGGACTCACGACGTTGAGGTAAAAATCCTGAGTCTCATAACTCTTTGACATTATTATTATTGGTTTGTATTAATTTTTGTTGGTTTGTCTTCATTTTTGGGTTTTCGATCATTTTGACTGCAGACCGCTGCTGCCGCAAAAAATTAAAGTCGCCGGAGACATGTGATGTTGCCGGCGGTATCACCTATGTCGCCAGAGACATCATTGATACCGCCATTAGCATTGCATTCCCCAGAGACCTTATTTCCTTGCAGGACCCTTTCTTTACGGTACTCAGAAAGCCCCATGCCTGTCTGCATACTGATGTCGCCCGTGATACAATTGATGCCGCCAGCGACATCGACCATGTCACCGGCGGTATCAGATTCCCCGCTGGTGGAATGACTTTCTAGACAACAGTATTATTTTCATTTGTTCCCGAACTAACTTATTTTCTGAAGCTAGGATGTATAGTGTAATTATGGAGGTGCAAAACCCCATGAAAACAGACCCCGCCCTACAAAGAGTGGCATTTTCACTTAAAATCCGATTAAAGCAATGATTGAATCTAAAATTTGGATAAAAATGGAACTTCCCCGCAAACTCCATTCAAACCTCATTTTTAGCCATTCGATCGGGTCTTATGATATTGTAAATAAAATATGCCATATTCGTGCCAACCATCTTCTGCAGGTAGATGTATATCAGACATTCGAGTATTTTATTTATTGCGTAGAAAATGTACAGGACTTAAAAACCTTGTAATAATTTTACTTTCCGCACTTATTTTTCTTTTGTTGCTGTAAATATTTTATTTATTGCTTCAATTGCTTGATAAACGCGAAAATAACAAAATAACTAAAAATACAAATAAATAGGATGGATTAAACCGATTAAGAAAGAATGAAATATCTTAACTTGGCCTAATGAAAAGTAGATAACATCATCCGAACTCGGAATCTCTACTTAAGGTATAGTCAAACCACTAGGTGAGAAAATCGTACCGAAAAATTTCTCGGTTGAGCTAAACCGGGTGGCGACTCTATTTTTAGTACGAGATTTTTGATATCGAATCTTTTGAGCATTTAAACATGCAAAATCATTTTTCAAATACATCACACTCATCCCCTGACACTCCAACGGGCCGACACGAAGGGCCCGGCCCCACTCAATGGCGACTCTGCTGGGGAAGCTCTTTAAATTGGAACTTTCTTTCATAAAGTTTAAAAGATTTTGATGATGTATTGAAATCATTGGCCAAATTAAAACTTCATTCTTTTTAATAACGTTTTATCCTCACGCGTGTAGATAGTTCGGTAATTATAGGTGCCCTATTTCACCCGAGAAGCTCACGAAGTATCACTCATGCCCTAATAGAATTGAGGAGGCCTAGTGTGTGGATCACTCATTTTAACCAACACGTAAACTCCTACGATTTCGCACCTATTTAGGTAGTGGTTGAGTAACGTGGAATCAAGGTAAATGAGAACCTTCCACATCAATGACCCTATACCAAAGCCGCGCTAGAAAAAGCCTTAGCACATCATTCCCCTTAGGATTATCCAAAATAAATAAAATAATTGGGACGCGCTTCTTTCACCATTACCGGTGAAAAGGCCAAACTCCATCCTTCCGAAGAGGCGTTACGCGGGAGTTATAAGGTTAGACGAGGGCCGATTAGCGTGCTATGTGTTCTGTGGTCATGCACCCCATGCATCGGCTTTAAGAGCCAAAAATGAATTAACTTACCCTTACCACTTCCACCCGTGGAAGAGGTTCAACAACGTACGTAGGACAACATGTCGCTATGTAAAGACGTGAGATACAAACATCCCACGTATGTTGGAGGGATAAGCCATCATATTATCTCTAACCACATCTACGTGCAGCCATACATATCACGCACCACTTCCAATAAAAAGAAAGACATACATACATACCATCCATACCATTTACAACCCATTCATGGTCTGACCCACGGCTCATGATCCTAAACAGTCTTCCTATTAAATCGAGACCTTCATAACTAGCCATGTCTCTTCCTCACAATGATAACTCTACCTCACCTAAAGAACAGACTAGTCTTCCCCCCACCTCAGGAACAACAGTTCACCCTCCATCTCTTGGGTCAGAGATCACTGCTGCTATCATCTAGTTTTTGAACTCCGATCAGTTTCGTAACATCATTCAGGAGCTAGTGTGTGTGTCCGTCAAGAAGGCCCTAGGAAGACAGGACTTCGACTAGGTCATGCGATCTTTGAGCATGACACCCGATAGCAATACACTCCGGCAATCACCGCCGACCGCTTACCCCAGACAAAGGGAAGGAGCCCAGAGTCCAATTCTTCCACCATTCTTTAACACCTTACCTCCGACGTTGGTCACTCCCTCACAATTTAAGGTCCCAGCTACCCTGATGGTTCCTTAATATGACCAGGTCATGCAACATAAAGTTGAAGACTTCTTGCGTCAATTGATGACAGTAGGCTGCTATCAAAAAGAGAGAAGGGTCCAATCAGAGGAGAACCAGATCTTTCAAAACACTGACTCACCCATGCCCCTACCTCAAATCATGGTGGACCAAGAGACCTCTCAGAAATTGGCACCAGCTGCCATTATTCAGCCGAACGACGGTCTGAAGTGTAGAATAAATCCATGGAAACTGCCGCTTAACGTAATCTTCACCGAATTAAGGGAAGCTGGCATTCTTAAACCTCTTCGTGAATTCAATCCCCCCATGAGAGAAGAAGGAAAAGGCTTTTACAGATATCAGATATTGTCGGGTCGCCACACCAATCATTGCAAAGCTTTGGTCCGTACCATCCAATATCTGGTAGAGGATAAGAAGATTACCGACCCTGAGTCTGGCAACCAGGCACGAACGATTAATCCTGGCTTTTCCAAACAACGGAATGCATCTGAAGATCTCATCAAGGCCATCTACTCCAATGGTAGGGGAAAATCGCACTCCGACGGCGAGGACGAAGAATCCTAATTTGCAATCCTTAAAGTTCAGACTTTTTAGCTCCATGAGCAACTTCCATTTTTCTTACTTATGTCATGTCTTTATCATTTGATCCACGGCTTTATATGAGCGTGCATATGATGCTTTTAGTATTTAAGATATTTTTATTGAATGAAATTAAGCTGAGTACAGATGTAGGCTTTTATGTGGTAATCAAATCCAATAATCTAACCCCTGTTAAACACATGTGAGATAATAAAGTGCTTAAAGACCATGATAATGCTTTTGCTTAGCTCAATAAACAGATTGTTGAAATGCTATAGGTCTTTTCTAGAATTAACTCAATAACCCTACGACGGTTCACCTTTAAGCTACCAAAGAAGTATCAACCGGTCCCCTAAAACGGAGAATCAAAGCTTACACCCAACAGAGCCCAACCTCCATCAAATAAACATCACAGCCAAGTCACAGACCAATGTCACCACCAAGAATATGACCAAATTTATAGAGAGAAACATCTTCATCCGGTACAAATCAACCCCATCGAACCCTTCGACTAACAAAGGTCAGGGGGCAACCACTTCCTAGAACACCAAGTCTAAGGACAAGCACCTTTATCCCACAAACCACAAAGATGTTTGCATAACCAACATCGCGATCAGCTTGCTAAATAAACCAATAAAGCAAACTACCCCTTCACCTCTCAAAAGCATGGAACAAAAGGTTCTCAAACCAAACATCACTTGTTCAAAAACCCTTCACCACCAATACAGGGTGCAAATTCGGGCCTAAATAAGAAGGGCTCGGCAAACCACAGATTGAAGGAACAACCAAAATAGCGATCAGGACGACAATCAAACCAATCAATAAAGCTTTGGGTAAAGGGCCGAAAACTCCCGCAAACTAAACAGCTTGCAATGAGGTCAGCCAGAATCAAAACAAGGTCACTTGATGAATGTTAGAATGAATCGGGTGGTCCAAGCAAAAACCAAATGGACACCAAGGATATCTGTAAAGGTACAACCAAGCGCACAATAGCAAATCAGATAATCAACGCCCTTACCGAGAGTCATAGGCCCAACACTAAAGCATCCGAAAACCTCAGATACCAATAAAAAGTTCAGACCAAATTGAGAAGGCTATCATATGGCCAAGGATGGTACCGAAGTCATAAGCACAGACAAAAGTGAGTTCATCGATCTAGTCAACTAGGATGAGCTTAAGCATTATCGGGTCTAAACAAAAGAAATAAATCAGAAAAGCGGCACAAAAAAAATATATATACATGATAATCACCCACCTTTCGGTCTTTTACTGATAGGACAAAATTAAAGTGACACCTGATGGTCGGTATCCCGTAAACCAGCCATGGAAAAATTAGGGGATAAGTCAATAACGCTTGCTGAACTGAAAACCTGAAAAGGGCGATTCAGACGAAAATTAGGGCACGAGAGAAAAATTGCGAGATGTTAACTTGAAAACCTCTAGAGGCCGGTTAACACCAGGGGTTCCATTAATGGAAATGATTGCCAACGTCCTATACTCAAATTAGATTCACTCGATAAAAGTGTCTCTCGTACTGAAACCTCTATGTTTGTGATTGTATGAATGTCTGGCAATCAAAGGATAGAAATATCACAAGTAAGCTTAATCGAAGATGCTACGCGCTCAAATGTTGGAATAAGTCTGTTAAGTCGAAAACTCGAAAGGACGGTCTATGCAAATGATAGGGTCAAGTTGGAGCCCAAAATCTGTGTTCACCAGACTCTGCAGAAAAACTCATAGCTTTTAATTGTGGGTTACCATGACAGGAGTGGACAGAATAGTCGAAATCAGATTGCTGGAAAATTGATACCGCCGAAGATATAGGTGATACCGCCGGTGATTTGATAATGCCGCCAGCGATATGGGTATAGGCGGTTTTCAAGCGATACACCTGGCAATAAGAATGATACCGCCGGTGACATGGATTTTTTTTAAGCGATATCAGTTGATGCCGCCAATGGCATGGAGTTAATTTTCTGGGCGGCATCGAAAGCAATATCACCATTTCAGACCTGGGCACAACCTGTAAACGATCCTATACTACGTTTCCAACGCCTTGTTGAACAACAATTCATTCAAAATAAAAGCCCGAAGGCCTAAATCACTTAAAATATCCCAAAACATCTAGCCTACGACAAAACCAAATCATCCAAACCCCAATGTATCGAGGGTACAAACAAAGAGCTAAAAAAAGCAAAATGAAATAAAACTAAGCATGCCCGCCACTGCTGGCCGGGCGGGATGAAATGACATCCGGGCTTGCAAACCAGTCATCAACATTGTCCTCGTCTTCCTCCCTTCCCTCTGTTATAGGCACACTGCTGGACTCCTCAGTCGCAGTAAACGCACATCGGCCGGCGGACATCTTGATCCCCCTACGACTGGTGCTCCCGGGGTGCGCACGGTCCAGGTTTTGCTTACTTCTACGTTCCTGAGTGGTGGCTGCCAGCTGAACCTCGAGATCACTCACGCGATGCTATAGGACCGTAGCCTCCTCCTCGTACTGCCGCCGGGCTGCATTAGCATCTGACAAGGAGAGGGCCAAGAAATCCTGCAAACCAGGGAAAATATGAGCAGTGCATGTCATGCATAACATCCATACATACGTCCCATCTTAACATGTACATAAAATACCTGAACAAGGAGTGACTGTCCAATAAGGGTATCCCGGAGAATAAAATTATTCTCTGCGAGCTGCTCCACATGACTCCGTACCACCTGGAAAATCCAAAAGGCAAATCCTTAGACACCCACATCCAAGGCTTAATAAGAAAATAATTATTAGGCCTTACGTAAGTAGTATTTTCAGGCATAAAAATCAGAGCTTGCCGGCTCCAGCCAATATTTCTATGGGAGAATTTGCCTTGGAAGTTCATCAGCAGGAATGTGGTTTCCAACAGATTGACCAAACGCCCCTCCACAAAGTTTATGCCCTCTGACACATTATAGTGTCGGGTCCCACTTTAGTTATCCCGACCCCTCTTTCTCGTGGGTTCTTGAAAAACATGAAAGCCACACTTTAACAACGTTCCTAAATGACTTCAAAATCATACACACAAGCATAATCATACCTCAAAAGAACGTTGCTCCCCTTAGGATATTGGCAAGCTCTAGCCAGCTACGTCTGCACCCACCTCATCCTCCCCCTCGGGGTCGACCGCAATATCCCCTTCAAGCGCCTCATCCTCATCATCCTCTTCCTCATCAACCTCCACAATGCCTTTGAGGCTCCTATTCCCATCCTCCAACCGTTACTCATTGTGTTACTCAATCATATCGCTTCCATGGACGTAAGGACACATAGGGAGTAGACGCTGCAGAAGCTGCTCGTAGAGGCCGAGGACGCTAGGATTCACTCGGCCATTCCCCTCAATGTAATCAGCCTTGTCAGCCTCGAAGGAGATCACCAAATGGGGCCACTATAAGCCCTTGGGAGGATCGACAGGCACCGATCTAGCAGCCACTGGGATGGACCTCCAGCCCCAAACGCGCTCGCCTAGGTACCACAGCTAGGACAGAGGGCACTCAATCACGAATCGGCAGTTATCCACCTCCCTCCGGACCCTTGCGACCTCGGCCAAATTCTCCACCCTATCGAATGGATCCAAGATGAGCTACATTAAAATAACCAATATAAGTCTATAAGCCATTTTTGTTTCGTCTAAATGCAAAAACGAAGACTAAATCAAAAATTGCATACCGAGCTCAACCGCACGCTCCTTAGGACCTCCCTATACTTCGTAGGGTACTTGGCCTTCCCACCGATGCCCCCATACCAATGAGCGAGAAAGTGAGAGCCCGGTGCCACAACCTTCTTAAACTCCACCGGCAGGAGGATCTGATGCTCGAAGGCCCAGGCCTGCACAAATGACGACCAATCAATTCAAAAAGCATCATGCAATAAATGAGAACGCGTGCTATCTAGAGAAATATTTCCAAAAAGTTATACCTGGAGTAGCAAGTGGTAAAGGCAAAGGACTTTCTCCTTCTTCCGGGCTCCCACGTCCAGCCCGTGGTACAACTGGGCCAAGATGGCCCTCGGGCAATTCTTCCTCCTAATTCCCGGTACGTCTTCCACTACGGTTATAAGCACATAATTGATCTTACTCGCCGAGATAGGGAAGAATAACACAGTGAGTAGAGAAATCACAAAGGACCGGACACAAGCCTCCCTCTCCTCCTCGGGCACTACGTCCACCTAGGTCCAGTGATGGTATAACTCTCCATAGGACAGCCGCCCAGAAACGGGCTTCAGACCAAACAACTCCTTCACCCGCCTCACTACGGGCCTCTCAACATGGTACTTGTCCATGTAAGTATCAAAATGTATGACCTCATCCGTCCAAGGGAGGCCGGTCAGGGCTATTAAGTCAGAGGGGGTAATTGTAGCTTCCCCAAAAGAGAAGTGGAAGGTATGGGTAGTCTAGGACCACCTCTTAGTTAGGGCCGTTACTGCTGAATGAGAAAGCTTAGGCATCAGCATTGGCATTATCCGCTCCAGGTCCCCAAACCCTATCTCATTAATTACAAGCACGAGCTCGGTGTCGTTCTCCGAGATATGGTGCCACCATTCACCGATGGTGCCCATTCCCCCTGTGTAAGTCAGTTCATATGGCTGCAAAATTAAAAATAAAACGGATCAGTCCTGCTTATTATTCATTAGAAGAGCTGCTGATGTCGCTTCTGATAAAAGCGATGTTGAGGACGACATCAATCCATACCGCTAGCGGTATGGATGATGTCGCCGGCGATCTCACTTTAAAATAGAAGCGACATCAGACTGCTATAGGCCCTCTCGCAAGGACTGATGCCACCAGCGACATCACTCATGTCGCCGGTTATATCACTATGTAAGGGCAGAACCAGTTTTCTCCCAAAATCGCACCCATCGTGCTAAAACCACAAAAATCGCAATCAATCGAATAATAAGCCCAAAAAGGGTAAAAATCAATCCTAAAGCATGCAATATGACCAATCTATTTCACATTTAAACTCCTATCATGGCACGATTTTAAATCCTAAGCCAAATCAAATCGAACCCAAAAAGAAGAGATTTGGGTTTTGTGAGATTACCTGGACATAACAGAGGTGCTTCTCCTTCTCTGGGGTCAGATTGGTGATGGAAGAGTTAATGCCATAGCCATACATTTTGGCCGTCTTCTTCAGGCAATATGCAGTAGGAACGGAGAGGATTTTCAATCCCTCAACGGAAAAATCGGGCAGGCTCTCCCTAGCCTTGGATTTGCCCTTAAAAGCCTTGGTGATTCTCTTCATAATTTCAAAGACAAAGGAAAAAAATCAGAACTGGAGAAGAAGATAAAGAGGGGTACGGTTTTGTGAATGAATAAGGAAGAAGGGAGTTTTAATCCCTTTTAAACTGCTGCGCGGAATTCAAGGAGTTTTAATATATCTGAAACTGTCCGTTCATGCCGCCGGTGACATCACCTCCTTCAGTTTAAATTTTGAAATTATCTGACCAGTCAAAGCTACCACGTGGCACTAATGCAGCCGGCGACATCAATCCATGCCGCCGGTGACATCATTCATGCCGCCGGTGACATCGCTTCTCCAAATCAGATTTTTACACAAGCCCGACTGAAGGGCAATCTCTTCAAAGTGAAAGTCCGACCAAAGGGCATTCACTATATAAAACACAAGGCCAACCGAAGGGCGATCTCTTTAAAATGAAAGTCCGACCAAAGGACAATCACTGTATAAAACACGAGCCCAACCGAAGGGCGATCTCTTCAAAGTGAAAGTCCGACCGAAGGACATTCACTATACAAAACACAAGCCTAACCGAAGGGCAATCTCTTCAAAGTGAAAGTCCGATCGAAGGACAATCACTGTACAAAACACAAGCCCAACCGAAGGGCGATCTCTTTAAAAGTGAAAGTCCGACCAAAGGATAATCACTATACAAAATACAAGCCCAACCGAAGGGCGATCTATTCAAAAGTGAAAGTCCGACCAAAGGACAATCACTATACAAAGTACAAGCCCAACCAAAGGGCAATCTCTTCAAAGTGAAAGTCCGATCAAAGGACAATCGCTATACAAGCCCAACCGAAGGGCAATCTCTTCAAAGTGAAAGTCTAATTAAAGGACAATCTCTACACAAGCCCAACCGAAGGGCAATCTCCTCACAAAGTGAAAGCCCAACCGAAGGGCGATCTCTCCATAAAACATAAGCCCGACCGAAGGGCAAACTCTCCACAAAGCATAAGTCCGACCAAAGGACAATCTCTCCGCAAAGCACAAGTCCGACCAATGGACAACCACTCCATAAAGCTCAAGTCCGACCAAGGGACAATTTCTATAAAACATAAGCCCAATCGAAGGAAAAACTCTCCACAAACCACAAGCTCATCCGAAAGGCAATCTCTTCAAAGTGAAAGTTCGACCAAAGGATAATCACTATACAAAGCACAAGCCCGACCAAAGGGCGAACTCTCCACAAACCATAAGCCCGACCGAAGGGAAATCTCTTCAAAGTGAAAGTCCGACCAAAGGGCAATCACTATACAAAGCACAATCCCGACCAAAGGGCGAACTCTCCACAAACCATAAGCCCGACCAAAGGGCAAACTCTCCACAAGCCATAAGCCCGACCAAAGGGCAAACTCTCTACAAACCATAAGTCCGACCGAAGGGCCAACTCTCCATAAAGCACAAGTCCGACCAAGGGACAACCTCTACAAAGCGTAAGTCCGACCAAAGGACAATTTCTCCACAAAGCATAAGTCCGACCAAGGGGCAACCAATCCACAAAACACAAGTCCGACCAAAGGACAATCTCCACAAAGCGTAAGTCCGACCGAAGGATAATTTCTCCACAAAGTATAAGTCCGAACAAGGGGCAACCAATCCATGAAACATAAGTCCGACCAAAGGATAATTTCTCCACAAAGCTCAAGTCCGACCAAAGGACAATCACTACACAAGCCCAACTGAAGGGCAATCTCCTCACAAAGTGAAAGCCCAACCGAAGGGCGATCTCTCCACAAAACATAAGCCCGACCGAAGGGTAAACTCTCCACAAAGTATAAGTCCGACCAAAGGACAATCTCTCCACAAATCACAAGCCCGACCAAGGGACAACCACTCCACAAAGCTCAAGTCCAACCAAGGGACAATTTCTACAAAACATAAGCCCGAATGAAGGGAAAACTCTCCATAAACCACAAGCCCGTCAGAAGGGCAATCTCTTCAAAGTGAAAGTTCGACCAAAGGACAATCACTATACAAAGCACAAGCTCGACCAAAGGGCGAACTCTCCACAAACCACAAGTCTGACTGAAGGGCAATCTCTTCAAAGTGAAAGTCCGACCAAAGGGCAATCACTACACAAAGCACAAGCCCGGCCAAACGGCGAACTCTCAATAAACCATAAGCCCAGCCAAAGGGCAAACTCTCTACAAGCTATAAGCCCAACCAAAGGGCAAACTTTCCGCAAACCATAAGTCCGACCGAAGGGCGAACTCTCTACAAACCATAAGTCCGACCGAAGGGCGAACTCTCTATAAAGCTTAAGTCCGACCAAGGGATAATCTCCACAAAGTGTAAGTCCGACCAAAGGATAATTTCTCCACAAAGCATAAGTCTGACTAAGGGGCAACTAATCCATAAAACACAAGTTCGACCAAAGGACAATCTCTACAAAGCGTAAGTCCGACCAAAAGACAATTTCTCCATAAAGCATAAGTCCGATCAAGGGGCAATCAATCCATAAAACACAAGTCCGACCAAAGGACGATCTCTCCGCAAAGCACAAGTCCAACCAAAGGACAATCTCTCCGCAAAGCACAAGTCTGACCAAGGGACAATCTCCACAAAGCATAAGTCCGACCAAAGGACAATTTCTCTATAAAGCATAAGTCCGACCAAGGGGCAACCAATCCACAAAACACAAGTCCGACCAAAGGATAATTTCTCTACAAAGCTCAAGTCCGACCAAAGGACAATATCTCCACAAAGCTCAAGTCCGACCAGGGGACAATTTCTGATCAAAGGACAACCTTTCCACAAGTCCGACCAAGGGACAATCTCCACAAAGCGTAAGTCCGACCAAGGGGCAACCAATCTACAAACCATAAGTCTGACCAAGGGGCAACCAATCTATAAAGCATAAGTCCGACTAAAGGACAAACTCTCTACAAAGCTCAAAGTCCGTCCAAGGGATAATTTCAATAAAGCATAGGTGACCAAGGGATAACCAATCTACAAAGCGTAAGTCCGACCAAGGGACAAACTAGTCATCCCTCAGGAATCATTCCTATCCCTTGCTCTTTCGTGTGATCATACTGACCTGTGGCAGCAGTGATCCCCCGAGGGGCAGCCTGTGAGCACGAGATTTTGTAGTCCCTCTCGCGAGACGATGATGACGTGTACCCGATTTTAATGCCTCAAAATAAAAGTTCTCTTTAGAATTTTTATTACAAAAATAATATTCCTTGTGAATTTCATACTTGGTGGAATCCAGTTCGGTGTGGACGATAACGCGTTCGGTAGGAGCTTGAACCGATGATTTACGCCCAAATTAAATAATACCCATTAAAATATAATTAGAATTCAAGAAGATACCTTTCCACCCACTATTAAACCATTTTTCCCGACTTTTTAGGCTTTTCGACCCATTGGTTGTCGGTATGCTGGAGGCTGATGCCACCACCGACATCAGCCACTCCGTCGGCGGCATCACCATACCGCCGGCGGCATGGCCTAAAATGGGTCCCTCCACAGGCAGCCTTTCGGCGACTTTCGGCGGAATAAGTCAAAAAGGTCTCGAAAAATGCCCCAATTTGCCTATAAAAAGACACCTTAGGCTGAATTTAGAGGGGGGACTGAAAATTGCAAAATTGGGAGCTAAAATTGGGCAATTAAGAGGCTGCAATTTAAGAGAGAGTAGATTTTAGTGAGATAAGAATTAGAAAAGGTAGGAAAAAGGATACTAATCCATTTTTCCTAGTTTTTCTTCTTTGAACTCTCTGATTGCGAGCTTAAAATCAGTGGGTCTTTGGGTTAAATCAACTTGATAGGATTTAGAGACCTAAAACTCTTAAATTGATAATTAAATCATCGTTGCAAGCTCCCCGGAGGTGTTACTGTTCAGTTCACGAAGAGGTGGATTCACGACCTTGAGGTAAAAATCCTGAGTCTCATAACTCTTTGACATTATTATTATTGGTTTGTATTAATTTTTGTTGGTTTGTCTTCATTTTTGGGTTTTCGGTCATTTTGACTGCGGACCGCTGCTGCCGCAAAAAATTGAAGTCGCCGGAGACATGTGATGTTGCCTGCGGTATCACCTATATCGCCAGTGACATCATTGATACTGTCCTTAGCATCGCGTTCCCTAGAGACCTCATTTTCTTATAGGACCCTTTCTTTACGGTACTGAGAAAGTCCCGTGCCTGTCTGCATACTGATGTCGTCTGTGACACAATTGATATCGCCGGCGGCATCAGCGTTGCCGCCAGCGACATCGACCATGTCACCGGCGGCATCAGCGTTGCCGCCAGTGACATCATCCATGTCGCCGGCGGCATGACTTTCTGGATAGCAGTATTATTTTTGTTTGTTCCCGAACTATCTTATTTCCTGAAGCTAGGACGTATAGTGCAACGATGGAGGTGTAAAACCCCCTGAAAACAGACCCCGCCCCACAAAGAGTGGCATTTTCACTTATAATCCGATTAAAGTAATGATTGAATCTAAAATTTGGTAAAAATGGAACTTCCCCGCAAACGCCATTCAAACCTCATTTTTAGCCGTTCGATCGAGTCTTATGATATTGTAAATAAAATATGCCATAATCATGTCAACCATCTTCTGCAGGTAGATGTATATCGGACATTCGGGTATTTTATTTATTGCGTAGAAAATGTACGGGACTTGAAAACCTTGTAATAATTTTACTTTCCGCACTTATTTTTCTTTTATTGCTGTAAATATTTTATTTATTGCTTCAATTGCGTGATAAACGTGAAAATAACAAAATAACTAAAAATACAAATAAATAGAATGGATTAAACCGATTAAGAAAGAATGAAATATCTTAACTTGGCATAATGAAAAGTAGATAACATCATCCGAACTCGAAATCTCTACTTAAGGTATGGTCCAACCACCCGGTGGGAAATCGTACCAAAAAATTTCCCGGTTGAGCTGAACCGGGTGGCAACTCTATTTTAAGTACGGGATTTTTGATCTCGAATCTTTTGAGCATTTAAACATGCAAATCATTTTTCAAATATATCACACTCATCCCCCGACACTCTAAAGGGCCGGCACAAAGGGCCCAGCCCCGCGCAGTAGAGGCGCGAGGCATCATCCGCTCACACTCGTATTCACTTTTGGCATCATATTTGACTCTTTCCATAAGCACCGTAGTGTCCCTAAGTTGGCAGTGATCAGCAATCCTTATATCCTCAACAAAAGCAGCCTCTGTTTCACCAATCTTCTCTTCAATATTTTTCTCTGGCATTTCTTCCATCAACTGACTTATCCCAATTTTATTAATTGCTAAGCTAAGTCCCACACTTGAAACCACCATA
This sequence comes from Euphorbia pulcherrima, assembly GCA_947683365.1. Classification (NCBI taxonomy): domain Eukaryota; kingdom Viridiplantae; phylum Streptophyta; class Magnoliopsida; order Malpighiales; family Euphorbiaceae; genus Euphorbia; species Euphorbia pulcherrima. Next base: position 17,885,793 of record CANTUS010000016.1, read on the forward strand.
ATTCTAGAATATGCAGCTCTATCATCGACTCTACAACCTTCCAAGCAAGTATTCATTAGTAGATCATAAGTATATCACTTTGGCTTCAAGACTTTACCATTCGTCTCCTCATATATCTCTTCAGTTCTATCCAACATCATTTCACACAACTGATCCATGAAATTACCAAAGGACAACACATCAAAATTGCATCTATAACTACAGTAAAACCTCTATAAATTAATAATGTTGGGACCGAGATATTTTATTAATTTAGCAAGATATTATTATATCGATATCTTAATAATTTATTAATTTAAAGAGGTTTTAAGTATGACCTTTAAATTTCCAAATCCAATGCGTCACAAATCAATTGAATTTGTCAAGTACATTGTTTTTGAATAAGTAAAAAGTTAGTTCATGGTACCAAAAAATAAATTACAAAAACAAGTTTCAAGGCACATTTATTCTCCATGTACATTAAACATGGTTAGAAATTGATCACTATGTAAATTCTGGAGAAGACATTCGTGAGCTTGAGAACTTGATTACACATATGCATTATCAACATAAAATGGATGTGAATCACTTACTAGATTATCCTGGTGAAAATAATGAATGTTACAAGGTTCAAAGCATTGAAGAAATTCTGGTGGATACAATTCAAAATTCGGTCGATGACAAAGTTGAGGATGATTCAATAGCTTTGGAACCGGTCACTTGGAAAGAAGCATTGCAAGCGGCAACTCCTCACAACTTTTTATTGCAATACTAGAAGTCAATGCCCCAACTCTTAAGTGCAATGAGGAGATTTAAAGATGAACTCAATATATATTTGAAGTTCAACAAAAGACAAGTGACTATAGATTCATGTTTTACTAGACAATCTTAGAATTTGGAATCTTTTAGTAATTATTTATTTATAGTTTCTTTGGGACCAATATATATACACTGGTATTTCAAAAAAGTTATTATCTTATTATTTTATCGATTGGGGTCTAATTTTGTACTGGTCCCAAGTTGGGACTGGACAAATTATTAATTATCGAGTATTAATTTAAAGAGGTTTTACTGTACCTATCTTCAGTAGCACCTACAAATCTTCCTTGTGCGTTGCATCCCTTTACCATATTTATAACAAAAGCCTAGTAAAATTTAGCTCTCTTGTATATTTAACAATTAACTCCAAAGCTTCATCAAACTTACTCTATTGCACAACGTATCCAATATGAAACTATAAGGAACAACATTAGTTTCAACAATGTAGTTCTTCCCTATAACTTTCTTATAATGTTTCATTGCATCATTCCCCATTTCCCTTAAGAAACGTTCCTTCGTTAAGGTCCTCATAACCATTCTACTGACATAAAAATGCTCATGACCCTTATCCAAAACTAAAACTTCATCAAGATACACTTTATGAAGAGTTCTAGCTATCTTGGCAATATAAATCATAGTTTTAATGGGCGCAAGGTGCACTAAGGCGCTAGAGGGTCAGGCACACCGAGGCGCAAGGTGCACTAAGGCGCCAGAGGGTCAGGCACACCAGAGGCTCATATAGAAAAAGTGTCGTAAATATTAGTTTCTACCATAAACAAACCTTCAATTTTGCATTGAGTCGCGCTGAGCTGCAAAAGGCGCATCTGAGGCGCACAAGGCACGCGCCTGATGAACATCGCCTTGCTTAACCCTCCACGAGGCGCTGGCCCTTGAGCCTTAAGCGCCTAGTGCTTGAGGCGCGCCTGTAACAACTATGACATAAATTGCTCTCTCTCTCGATAATATACACGAGTATCCAAATTTTCACCACAAAATTTGAGCATTGAAGATAAATGATCACATGAATAATCCATATTATCCTTATTTCTATCTTTGTAGCATATCTCTGATTTGAAAACCATATGATCTAAACTTGAAATTAGCTGGAAAATGTAAGTAAACCAAATTGCAAGAAATTTCCTTCATCTAAAGTTTCTAGGTATTCCAGTAGGGAGTTGGACTTAAGAGTGTGCACTTCCCATGGGGACTTCCATGGAGGAACAAACAAAATTCCTCTTCTGATTTCATAACGCAGCCTAGCTAAAAATTTAGGGATTTTTTTTACCTAGATCAAGATCTATTTCAGCAATGACATCATCACTTTCACCTGGATCGGGATCTATCTCTAGCATATCTCCATCACTCTTTATCTCATCCTCGGCATATGCGTCATCATTGTTCAACAACTCATCTTTATCTTTCATCTGACCGAACAAAGTTGCCAAATAGAATGATGATTCAGAGTCATCGATCGTCAGATTCACCTTAGGTGCTTCACCGGCCAAATCAGCTGACATCTGGAACTTCGATTCTTCCATAGTTGGAAGCGATTGTTCATCAATGAAATTGAGGTTTGATTCAAAGAAAAGTGTCAATTTTCCAAAAAGGATGAAGATGAACGATATACATATGAATGACGGAAGAATAAAGAGGGGGTGTTTCTCTAAACCTACTTTTAAGTTAAAAGCTCCTTATAAGGAGAAGAGTAAAAAGTATCATGATTTAAAAGCTCCTTATGAGCTACTTTTTACTTTTCTCCTTATTAGGAGCTTTTAAGTTAAAAAAAAGTGAGAAATACTCAAACTTATAAATTAAAATCTACTTTTAAGTATCTTTTAAGTAATAAGTAATAAAATGTAAGTTTGGAGAAACACCCCCTCAAATTTAGATATGAGAAATTCTAGAAGTATCGTGATTTTGTGGGTGGTCATCCTCATCCCTAAAGAATAATAAAATTATAATAATAACACACATTTAAATCTAATTTATTCTTTTGTCTTATTTTAACTATATAAAGAAATATAAATGTATATCAATTATCATAATTCTTATGATGACTTATATATATATGTACTTCTACATTGGTTATATTAATAAAACTCGAATCTCACTTTTCAACCGTTGGTCAAATTTGTAGTCCTTTATCTAGCACCGCCTTTTAAATTTAAACTCACTATTTCATGAATATAATCTTAAACCCAAATTTTTTTGTCTCCAATTATTATTTACTAAATGTTCAAATAATAAAGTTCAATATTTCGAAATTTCGAAATTTCGAGTCATTCCAAACATTTTATATAATAAGCATCTTGCATGGTTGGGGAAGTTTACTTCTTATCACAAGAAGCCAATCATTCAATAACTTATATATGACAAATTGTTAAAGTTAACTGAATTTCAATGAGCACAAATGTGACATAAATTAAGGGACTAAGAAAATTGAAATTGGTGATGAAATCATGTATGCATGTTCAATCTTATAGCTTCAAATGCTACAACTCCCATGTAGCTTCAATCTTATAGCTTCATCAGATTTGACGAGTGTTAAAGCAGCTCCGAACTTATCTGCGATCGTAAGTAATTCAAAATCCCTCAATTAGCAGAGAAAACGAGAGTAGATTAATCTGAAAGCGAAATTCAAGAACAAACCTATAGCAGGCAAAATCAATTTGCAGACATCCAGAAAAGGCTTAGTGAGCATTTCTCCTTGTTCAGATTTCACATGTTTCATACCTTCCAAACACAGTGGAAACACTGTTCCTTCCATCGTGAACCCCTCACTGCACCACTGCACAAAACAAGAACGGAAAAAAGGAAAAGAAATATCAACAAATAGCGAAATAATCCACAATCAGAATCGAATAAACCAGATCTATGAGAAAACAAGAAGATCACATTTCTCTAAAAGGAATCAAAATCATTGAAACAATAAGCTAAGAGATCTGCATTCGTCATACCAAAATGATAAAACAAGAGAAAAAGAAAATTGAAGTTACAGAGGAAAATTGAAGTTGAAAGAGGTAAAATATCATAGGGAATCGGATTGACTAGATTAATTTTGATTAAATAATTTAGTAAATAAAAAAATTATGGAAATGCTTTAAAAATAATTCACTAAATAATAAAAGAATTTAAATATATTGTCCTCAAATCGGTGTCCTTTTCTATGTCCCTCATTCAAATATTGACACATGTCTACTTTTATTTTTATTTTATTTTTTTAAAATTTATCTCTCCTATAAATATAACACATGTCAAATGATGAATGAAGGGATATGGAAGGAGACACCAATTTGAGGACAATAGATTTGAATCCATAATAAAATGAGTGTGCACGCCAGTGTAAATTAGCTAAAATTTCATTATAAAAAAGGGAAAAAAATCACATATCCCCAATTTGGTGTCCTATTTCATGTCCCTCATTCATTTTTTGACATGTAGCAATATTTATTATTATTTTATTATTTTTTAGGAAAAAATTACGTGTCCCCTTTCATGCCCCCATTCATTTTTTAACATGTGACAATTTTGTACGAGAGATAAGATGAAAAAGTAGGAAAGTGAATTTGAAAAAAAAATAAAATAATAATAAAAATTGATACGTGTCGAAAAATAAATGGGAGACATGGGAGGGGACACCGAATTTGGGACATGTGATTATTTTGTCATTATTTTTCAAATTTACATTTCCCACTTTTCAGCGCATCTCTCCTACAAACTTGTCACATGTCAAAAAATGAATAGAAAACATGTAAGGAGATACCAGATTGAGGACATGTAATTTATTTTTAGAAAATAATAGCCAAGAATTTAATAACCAACTTTAATGTCAATAAATAATAATTATATCTCTCTTGCCAAAATCAAGCCCTAAGTAAATAAATATCTTTCAGAATCAATTTTTGCCCAAATCAGACTAATAGTCGGTGGATAATGAAAGGAATAATAAATGGAATTAAAATTGGTATATATATACATATATTGACATATATAGTTTGAATGAGCATTGAAACACATTAATAGATAATAATTACAATAATAATAATTTACTTTCTTTTGAAATTACGTGAAACAAATTTTCCAACAAAAGAAAATTTAAATAAACAATTTCCTCATAGTTTTGTCCTATTCTGTTTTGGAGCAGAATTTTAGACATTGAGGACATAAGTCTGCCCTGACGCAGGTTCCACAATAATTGGGGTAACAATCAGTAACTAAGCTAGAATTAAAATTGCACATATTCTTGCAATGATTAATGCATTCCTCTTTGTGCTGTAAATGGTACTGTGGCAACCATATATTCAAGCAATTTGAATAGCATTTAGGGTAATCACACCCAATACCCCTCGCAATATCAATGTCAAGCATTACTACGAATGCAAGCCCCATCACAATCATTGTCTTTTTATCCATTTTCCTTCCAATTCGTTTTCTATTTTATCACAATTCTCTTACGTATATATACATATAACTTTCAACAAATATTTTCTATATTTATTCTTGGCAATGCTTCAAAATATTATAATTGGTTTAAAAGAATGATATAATAATAGCAAATTTGAAAATATATGCAAGAGATTTTGAAGCATAGCCAAGAATAACAATAGCAAATTTGAAAATATTTGCTCATAGGATGTCCCATCATTACAGTTTGTTACAACATTATTTACCCATATATAAATTGGAAATGAACAAGTGAGAACCTCTAATTTCTATTTTACTTCGATTCACCTCAATTAAAACTTACAACTTAAAAGAGAATATGTACACTAATTTAGAAACATAATTAAAGATGCCCAACTTTTGATTTGTAGAATATGGCCGTGGTAACTCACATATAAAACAACTGTGTTGATGTTGGTTGGTTAGAGACATGACCGTAAGTATTGGTTATTAAGCAGTTGTGGTATTTACTGAGACAAACCAACAATTTGTTCTGTTTACATTATGTTTGTGTTCTATTTTTTTCCATAATAATTATTCATTGTAATAGATAGATCCTACAATTACAAAAAAAGAGATGAACAATTAGTTAAATTAGTTGAATAGATGACATGTTTCGTGGAGTAAATAATATTTTAGCAAAAAAATATGTTAAATAAATTTATAGTATTGATTTTTGGAATACTATATTGTAGGCATATTCTATGGTATAGAAAAAATGTTACATACACTTTACAATTAGTTAAAAGATGTTGGATATTAATGTAAAAAATTGGTTAAACTTTTTAAAAGTGCCTTGTAATTTTATGCATTGTAAAATGAGGTCTGAAGTTTCGCGCCGTTAGTAATTAAGGCTTTTTTAGCAGACACCGTTACTTTTACTGACGTGGCAAGGGGTATTATTAGAAAAATCAATTCTGTTCTCCTTCCTTTTTTTTCAAATGCTAAATCAAATGAATCCAATTCAAAACCTTAAAGAAAAATGGAGCAAAAAAAAAATTAAGAGAGAGAAAGGAGGAGAGAGAAAGGAGGAGAGAGAAAGTATGGAAGATTTAATGAACTTTGAATAAGTAAAGTGCTCTTTTAGAGTTTCTGTTGTCACTCCTCCAATTCCACCGCCACCTCTGATTTCGTTGATTCCTACTGCTCCTCCACTCAACGCGGCGTCATCGAAGCCTAGAGTTTCATCAATGGTCTTGGTTTTGAAGTTATCAACGCGACCGAGGAAACAGCTTCAGCTTTCCACATTTAGGGCGATGATGATCGGCGTCAAGTAGAACCTCACCGGTGCCCCTTGGTAATAGGATCCGACGTTAAAATCCCATTTGACTGCAGATCTGAAGTGTATTATGGAAATCTAATTGGATTCTTCGATCTGAAGTGATATTCAGAACACGTAACTCTTGCAATAGGAACTTTGATCGGCCACCTCATTTCACTAGGAAAAACACAGCTCCAACTGAGTCAAGAGACAAGAGACAAAGGAACGAGTGTCGTACAGAAAAAATAGAATGGCTTATTGCTCATATTGAAAGAAATCTATGGTGCTTCAGGCAAAAGGATTTGAGGCGGTGCTTCCAGCAAAAGAACTGGCGGCGGTGCTTCTAGCAACAGAAGCGGCGGCGTCGACGACAGTTCCGGCATAGAAAAAAGAAAAAAAAGAAAAAAAGCAGAGCTGCCTGCCACCTTTACTGCTGCCATCAATTGCCGCCTTCACCTCTAGTTCATTCACAGAGAGCCGCCGCCACCTTCTCTTTTCCTTCCATTGGCTTCCAGGCAGAAGTGAAAGTCGGTCTTGAACGGCAATTATGAGAGAGTAGGAACAGAGTTCGGGAGTTAGGTCTGGCTAGCAAATTGCGTGACAGTCGGTCTTGCCGGTGATTGCATCTCGCTTCTTCATCATCTTCGTCATCAGTGGTTTGATTTTCGATTGGTTTTTTTTCCTTTTTTGCTGTGCAATTCGATATTTAGTTTGTGCCATGGTTCATCCAAGAAATTACCGGGATAGGCAAGATCATTATCGCCTATTTAGTAATAGGATTTACTTCAAAAATTTCCCAAACAGCCATGATGCAGCGGCTTTGAAGAGCATTTTTTCGAAATAAGGAGTTCCAGGAGAGGTTTTTGTTGCAAGGCGAAAAAATGCGATGAATCTGAATTTCGGTTTTGTCTCTATCGATGAGTCTATCCCTATGCACGATGCTCTTTACAGATTGAATGCAGTTATGATTGGTTATATCAGGATGCGTGCCTTCAAAGCCAAATATCCTTTACTAGGTAAACAGGCTATACCTCATCAACGCCCCCCCATGCTCAGGCTAAGCCAAGACCAATTTTTAGGGATTCTCCTAGGGATAATAGATCCTACGCAACAGTGATAGCTCCAGCCATGGATCCGAATCAGTCTAGGACTGTTAGTGATTTTCCATTATCGATTTGGGCAAGATTTTCTTGTCTGCTCCATGTAAAGGATATTTTGGTTATTCCAGACTTGATGGAGATGGTGTCGAACAGAAATTTTGCTTTTGATTTTATTGCTTCAGCGGGTGGTAATTAAGTGGTTATGTCTTTCCTTTCGTCTGATGCAAAGATAGCTTTCCTTGAGGGGGATTGGAGTCATCTTCAGGATATCTTTTCAGAATGTGTGGATTTCCCGGTTAATTTTGTTCTAACCGAATGTCTCTTTTATATGGATTTTCTGGGGATTCCTCCTGCTTTGATTACCGCGTAACTAATCAACAAGCTCACGGCTGAGTTTGGATCACTTGTGACACCTAATTTTAACTACCTTTACCCTGATCATTTGGATGTGGTATCTTGCTTAGTATCTGCACTTATTGATAGCTCTAGCCGAAAGATCTCGCTGCTGTGGGGAGACAAAGAATACATGGTTACTATTAATTTTAGACAGGCTATTGCATGTGATAGGAATTCATCTTCGGACTCATCTGGGAGTGGACGGCTACCCTTTGAGACAAACTCTACACGATGAAAAGGTTTTGAGTTGACTGACAGTGTCCCTAGCTCTCATCCTTCCTCTATAAAGGATGATACTGAAATTTCTGTCGAGCACCAAGCTAGGATGCTCATTGGGTTAACTGATAGTGTCCCCAGCTCCAACAAAGTTGGAGCTGAAACTTCTATCCAAAATCATGATCTGGGTTCTATCGGGTTGACTGACAGTGTCCCCAGCTCTTTTTCATGCAAAAAAGATGGAGCTGAAATTTTTGTCCAACACTATGGTCTTGCTTATATTGGGTTAACTGACAGTGTACCTAGTTTCGATCCTCAGAAGGTCGATAGAGCTGAAATTTTTGTCCAACAGCGTGGGCTAGGTCCTTTTGGGTTGACTGACAGTGTCCCTAGCTCCTTACCCCCTTATGATGATGGAGTTAAATTTCTGTCTTGAATCAGGATAGTGGTTTAATCGGGTTGACTGATAGTGCTCCCAGTGCTCCTCCCGTAGAGGTGGGGGAGAAGGCTGAAATTTCTGTCCATCAAGTCCAGAATATGGGCTCTAGAATAGGGGAAAATGGGTTAACTGACAGTGTCCCCAGCAATCCTTCTCTGGGAATTTCGGCTGGGCGAGTCTCTAGCTCAGATTCACCGACTTCGGTTTCGAAGGAAGGAGTCGCTGAAATTTCTATCCTGCAAAGATCTGTGTCTTCTCTGGGCAACCAGGGTATTCGGCTAGGAAAGGAGAACTCACAGGGTCATCCACAGAATGCTATCTCGAGTGCATCCAACGATAATTCAGATTATAGTGAGGGTACGGTGAATCGGGTGAATTATACATGCCGGGATCTACCTGCAAATGTATTTAGACATGCAGGTGCAACAGTCAAGCAAGGAACAACTTCAAGAACAACTTTGAGTTCGAACACCTCGGGACCGGATATAGCTAACAGAAATAGAGTTATTACTCGATCAAAAGCGAGACCGTCGAGTATATCGGAAAATAGGGAGACCTTTGAGGTAGGGAAGAAATTAGGGGGTTTTTAAAGACAAGCACGCTAAGGTTATTTTACAGGCTTTGGCATCACGCAAGGCTTAAACGGTCATGATACAAGGTATTTTATGATTAATGTCGTTTAATTTCTTGAGTTGGAATTGTCGAGGGGGCCTCTATAATGGGGGGAAACAGGTGTTAGTAAAATCTTTGGCTAGAAAATGGAACTTGCATGCATTTATTTTATTAGAAATGAAGTCTGTGGGGTGTCGGACCGGGTAATTAGACAATTTTGGGGGCATAGTGATTTTGGATCTCATTGTGTATCGGCCATTGGCCCATCGGGGAGAATTATAGTCTCATGGAATTCTGTATTATTTTAAAGCCTAGTTATACAGGAGTCTGAGAGATGGGTTGTCATTCGATTGAGCTCATCTCAGATTGAAGTCCATCTTGTTTGCGTTTACGCTTATAATGATCAGGAAAATAGAAGATAATTGTGGCAGGATTTAGCTGATAGTATCATGGGCTTGAGATCGGTTATTTTGTGTGGGGACTTTAATGAGATTTTGAATGCTTCTGAGGGGTTTGGGGGGGATTCAACGAACTCGATGATGGAATATTGAGATTTTGTAGATAATTGTGCTCTCTATGATCTACCTCTTAATGGGAGAGATTACACGTGGGTGAATTCTCTATCTTTTTCGAGAATAGACCGGGTTCTTGTTTCGTTTGCGATATTAGATCTCTTGCCGTATATGCGAATCTCCACCTTAGATTTGACACTTTTAGATCACTTTCCTATCATTTTCATGTCACATCCAGCTGGAGTTGGGAGGAGGAGACCATTCCGTTCTCTAAATATGTGGTGGGATAATAATGTCTTCTTGCGGTTCTTAAGACAAAAACGGGCCCTTCTTAGCTCGACTTTCCCAGACCATGACATTCATTTCAAATTGTGTAAGTTGAAAGACTTCATTCGGCCGTGGCACATTGATAATTTCGGATGACTAGAAGAAAGAATTCGGGAACTTGAGGGACATGTAATTAGTCTTATATCGAGTTCGGCTAGTCGGCTAGTGGATGGGGTAATAGGATCGGATCTTCAAGTTGCAAGGGCTGATTTGCACACTATAAGGAAGAATTTGGAGAACGTTAAACATCAGCAATCGAGAGTCTCATGGGTACTATTAGGAGATGAAAACACAGGATATTTTCATAGGATAGCTTCGGCAAGAGCTGGAAACAATGCTATAAATCAACTTGAAGTGGATGGGGAATTGGTGAGCGACTAGGGAGTGATCGTTAATAAAATTAGGGGCTTCTATTCGGATTTATTTAGTGAACGGCAGGTGGTACCATTTTCGTTGAGATCGATGAACTTTAGGTCAGTTGATATTGCCTCGAACAACCGTTTGACGGTGAATTTTTCATAAGGAGAAATTTGGGGTGCGCTTTGTTCTTGTGAGGACAACAAGGCTCCGGGTCCAGAGGGGTTTAACTTTTATTTTTATAAGAGGTTTTGGGTTTATCTTAGAAGGGATATATTGCGGTTGTTTGAGAATTTTTACACGTCGAACAGGTTACCCGAAGCTATTAAGATGTCGTATACGGTGTTAATCCCAAAAGTACCTGGGTCGTGTTCATTATCTAATTATCGACCGATTGCACTGATCCATGGGATGTATAAACTTATAGTAAAAGTGCTAGCTAACCGATTATAACCCTGTTTATCAAGGCTTGTTTCAGAATCACAATTTGGTTTCATCAAGGGACGGAACATTCACGAGTGCTCATTTATTGCCTCAGAAGTGCTACACACAATTCATTATCGGAGGCAATCTTGCTTGGTTTTGAAACTAGACTTTCACAAAGCTTATGATAGTGTATCCTGGACTTATATTGATGAGGTGATGAAAAGAATGAGGTTCGATGCTAAGTGGATTTCGTGGCTAAGGAATTGCAGAAGACAGTCATCTACTTCAATTCTTGTTAATAGGATCCCGACTGATCAAATTAGTATTCGGAGAGGAGTTAAACAAGGAGACCTATTATCTCCTTTTATCTTTCTATTGGCTATTGAGGGACTGAAATAGTTGCTAGATACGAGTGTTAGGGATGGCCTACTGCCAGGGTTTAGGGTTGACGGCTCTTCGAGGGATATTTCGGTATTGCAATTCGCCGATGATACTATATGTTTCTTATCTTCTGACGTGGATATTTTGCCTATGTTCATTAGAGTACTTTGATGCTTCGAAATAATTTCGGGTCTAAGGGTTAATTATGGTAAGAGTTCGATAATGGGGGTCAATGTCCAGGATTACGTGTTACAGGTGTGTGCTGATTTTGTTGGTTGTAAAGTTGAGAAATTTCCGATCACGTATCTGGGAGCCCCTATCAGTTGGAAGGGATTACCGGTCTCTTCTTGGAATCCTTTAGTGGTGAAGTTACAGAACTTACTAGCGGGTTGGAAGGGGAACTGCTTATCATATGGAGGCCGACTTGTGTTGATTAAATCAGTGTTATCATCGATTCTAATTTATCTTCTAGCCTTATACAAAATGCCGAGATCTATCATCGACAAGCTGAATTGTTTAATAAGGAACTTCCTATGGAAGGGAGATGCGTGTACAAGAGGCATGTCTAAGGTTGCTTGGAGCACAATTGTGTTGCCTAAGGAATTAGGAGGCTTATATATTAGGGACTTGAGGCTCGTTAATTGCAGTTTATTATTGAAATGGCTTTGGAGACTACGAGAGTTGAACCAAAACTCGTTATGGTACGACGTTTGTGTACGACGCTATGGTTTTGACTCGTGGATGGCTTTTGAAAGGGCTAAATTGCGAAATCTACCCCATATTTGGAAAGGTGTGTATTCGGTGTGCGTGAAGGAGGGATCATTTTGGACCCTCTTCAAAAATAACTCAAGGGTCGTTATGGGCAACGGGACTATGGCATCCTTTTGGCATGATAAATGGACCTCGGATCGTCCCCTTTGCTTTCTTTTTCGGATATCTATTCTCTTTGTAATAGGAAGTCTTGCACGGTGCAACAAGGTTGTGAGTACTTGCTAGGGGCAGATCCTTTCGGTAGACCATTTTGGAAAAGGAATCTACGAATCATAGCTAGGGATCGTTGTCGGCAGCTGAGAACGTGGATGTATGAGGCGTGTCCATCTCTTTTTCGAGTGATTGGTTCGAGTTCAACGGGAGATATTAGCTTGGCATGTAATTTTCCATGGGTGGCGGACAAACTAACATGGGTGTGTGAGACCAATAATGGTTATTCAGTGAGCTCCTTTTATCGTGCGTATTATCGCTTACCAAGGTGGGACGCACCCCCTCTTAAATTTAGAAGAATTTAGGAATCTACTATCATACCGAAGATTCGATTTTTTGGTTGGCTATTGTTCCACAATAGCTTACCAACAAAAACAATGTTGCATACGAGGGGAAGTAGGGCTATGGAGAATGACGTATGTCCCTTTTGCACGGATAGCGAGACGATAGCACATGCTATATTCTTTTGTCCGCGAAGCCTTAGTATTTGGCACCAGCTTCTTCGTTTATTCGAGATTCCGCTACCTATTCCGTCTTCGCCATGGGAGTTTTTGGAACTATGGAGTTCGTATTTTGTTACGGGTCCGAAATGTGAATTTGCTATAGCACTATGGTTCGTGATCTCATGGTCTATTTGGAAACGACGGAACAAGATGATCTTTGAGGGTGTCGACACATCGGAGGATATACTTGTTACAAGTATTTATTACAATTGGTTTTTATTTACTTGTAAGCGGCGTAATATGGGCTTCGTTATTTCTGATGTATTTACTTACTCGCAATTGCTAGTCTCATGTACTTGATTTAGTTAAACAAATATTGTGATTAGCATTATTTATCTAATAAATGCCCGGACCAGTCACAGTGACTGTGCTCAGGGTATATTCATTCAAAAAAAAAAGAAAAATGGAGCTTGAACAAATGACTGCATCTTTCAGCCCCAACTTCTCCAACAACGACTAACACTACTGTACCGCCAATATTTCTTGCCTTCATTCTCGTCAATTCGTGAAATATTATGCTCCCTCCATATTTTTTTACTTGTCTTCCTACAAGTTACACACTTTTTAATAAACTCATTTATTAATGATATGAAAATACTAGTTTACGCCTGTATCTCCAATTAATGCCTTAATTTTTTAACTCAAGTGCAATTAATGCTAAGGATATAGTTGGAAGAATAATGAAAAAAGTACCTAGAAAAGAATAAATAACAAGTATTTTGGTAATCTAATTTTGAGCTAAAATGCATATTTTAAAAAGAGGGAGGGAGTATCAATTTATAAATCGAACCATTTTCACCTTCATTCATCTTAGTTTGTCTGAAAGGGATGAGAAAACTAAAAAAGGAAAAATTTATATCTTACAATCACCGTTGTTCTCGCCTTTTTCCGTTGTTCGACTCTCACCAAATCTAGAACTCGTCTCACCCCATACCCAAATCGCAAATATGACATCACCGCTTCAAAATTCATTTCTTCTTTCAAGATTTAGACGCTAGAGTAGTATACCCAATTTGCTTTTGAGATGCAGCGACTACTTAGAGGAGATGTATGCGTAGGTTATTTACAAGCATTCATCTCTAATATGATGGTTTTCTCTGTTTTAGATTAAAAAAAAGAAATCAGTCTACAATTAGCAGCAAGCTATGGGTGGGAGGGGAGATTAAGAAAATTTAAGTTCAAATTTGATGTCAGGGTTTGAAAGCGGAAGAAGAAGGAGAAATTTCAATTTTCCAAAATTGCCGGTGTGCCGTGTAATAGTGTCAGTTAAAAATCCTTTAATTGCTAACGTCTTGAAATCTCAAACCCCGTTTTGAAAAAAAATAATTCTCAGACCCTATTTTGTAATTACGTGAAACCACATGGTACTTTTTTTAAATTTACCCTAAAAAAATTGCCACATTAAAATTTCTGCAATTAATATTATGATTTTCTTAGAATTTGAATGATAGATGTGTAACAGTGTAGGTGATACTAATATAAAGGCATGATTCATGTCTAAGACACTGTCTTTAAATGATATTTGTAGTTCCTTCTAGGATTAAATAGCTTTTTCAACTGATTAATTGGATCAGAAACAGAAATGCAATACATATCCATAATAGAGATTAGAAGAGAGAATAAAATTATATTGGAAAATCATCACAGATTCAAAAGGAACACAAAACCATTTTGTAGAAAGTAGAGTAGCTATAAAATTGGTAGACATTGATAACAAAACAAAGCACCATTTTATAGTGAAAATAATAGCCAAGAATTTAATAATCAACTTTAATGTCAATAAATAATAATTATATCTCTCTTGCCAAAATCAAGCAGTAGGTAAATAAATATCTGTCACAATCAATTTTTGCCCAAATCAAACTAATAGTCGTTGGATAATAAAAGGAATAATAAATGGAATTAAAATTGGTATATATATACATATATTGACATATATAGTTTGAATGAGCATTGAAACACATTAATAGATAATAATTACAATAATAATAATTTACTTTCTTTTGAAATTACGTGAAACAAATTTTCCAACAAAAAAAATTTAAATAAACAATTTCCTCATAGTTTTGTCCTATTCTGTTTTAGAGCAGAATTTTAGACATTGAGGACATAAGTCTGCCCTGACGCAGGTTCCACAATAATTGGGATAACAATCAGTAACTAAGCTAGAATTAAAATTGCACATATTCTTACAATGATTAATGCATTCCTCTTTGTGCTGTAAATGGTACTGTGGCAACCATATATTCAAGCAATTTGAATAGCATTTAGGGTAATCACACCCAATACCCCTCGCAATATCAATGTCAAGCATTACTACGAATGCAAGCCCCATCACAATCATTGTCTTTTTATCCATTTTCCTTCCAATTCGTTTTCTATTTTCATCACAATTCTCTTACGTATATATACATATAACTTTCAACAAATATTTTCTATATTTATTCTTGGCAATGCTTCAAAATATTATAAGTGGTTTAAAAGAATGATATAATAATAGCAAATTTGAAAATATATGCAAGAGATTTTGAAGCATAGCCAAGAATAACAACAACAAATTTGAAAATATATGCTCATAGGATGTCCCATCATTACAGTTTGTTACAATATTATTTACCCATATATAAATTGGAAATGAACAAGTGAGAACCTCTAATTTCTATTTTACTCCGATTCACCTCAGTTAAAACTTACAACTTAAAAGAGAATATGTACACTAATTTAGAAACATAATTAAAGATGCCCAACTTTTGATTTGTAGAATATGGCCGTGGTTACTCACATATAAAACAACTGTGTTGATGTTGGTTGGTTAGAGACATGACCGTAAGTATTGGTTATTAAACAGTTGTGGTATTTGCTGAGACAAACCAACAATTTGTTCTGTTTACATTATGTTTATTATAGATCCGCATATGTAGTTTCTTGTTTTGATATATGCAATATTATAAATTATTGCCAAAGAAAATCATTGTGTCCTATGTATTTATAACTAAAATTTGATTGAATTTATCGCTAAATTATATGTTTTATGTATAAACTTTCAAAAATTTTGCTCCTAAATCTAATATTTTTATTTTATTTTACATATCATGAAATCAATTACACCATAAACTTAAGCTACTAACTAAATCTAATCATGCCTTCATATTATTATCACTTACACTGTCATACATCTATCATTCAATTTCTAAGAAAATCCTAATATTAACTTCAATTGCAGAATTTTAATGTGGCAATATTTTAATACAAATGACGCCAATATCCAACATCTTCTAACTAATTGTAAAGTGTATGTAACATTGTTTTTATACCATAGAATATGCCTACAATATAGTATTCCAAAAATCAATACTATATAAATTTATTTAACATGTTTTTTTGCTAAAATATTATTTACTCCGTGAAACACTTGATTTATTCAACTAATTTAACTAATTGTTCATCTCTTGTTTTTTTTGAATTGTAACGAATAATAATTTTGGAAAAAAAAATTAGAAGAACGTAAATACAAAATAAGGGATTTAAAAGAATGAACAATAGTAATCAATAGAAAAATTTACAATATATGCAAAGGACTTCAAATCATAGCCAAGAATAAATATTGAAAATATTTGTTGAAAGTGGTATGTACAAGAATTGTGATAGAAAAAGAATAAAAAGATAATGATTGTGATGGGGTTGGACTTGTGGTAATGTGTGGGATTGATGATGTGAGTGGTGGTTGTGACTACTCTTGAGTGCTATTAAATTGCAAGTATGGGCATCCAAAGTCCCATCTCAGATCAAAATAATGCAAGATATATACAATCTTACTCGTGGACCTCTTGTGGGAGGGGGGAAGTGGGTGACGAAAGTTGGTTGGGTGATGAAAGTGGTACGTCGATTTTTTTAAGTAGGTGGGCGGGTGGAGGAAGTCAGCCGTCGGACTATGGAAGTCAACGGCGGTCAGGTGATGAGGCGGAGCAAGTCAAAATAAGTAGGATTGTAAGTGAGCGGAGCTGTTTATAAATAATTCGGTGTTCGGCTTGATAAAAGTTCGACTCGATTTGTTAATGAACTGTTTGGTAAATGAACCGAGTTCGACTCGAAAGCTCGTGAATAAGTTCATGAACAGACTTGTAAAGGCTCGTGAACATATCCATTAATTTTTTTATATTTCAAAATGGCCTAATGCATCCGGATCTCCTGTACTTGTCTTTAACAGCCCCTCACCCCCTTGAATTTTCGAAGGTACATATCGCCCCCTTAAACTTATTTAAAACGTATCGTAGGACCTCCTCAATCTTATATGGCAGCTGACTTGACAAAAGTTGAATAAGTTGGTTTGAATAAAAAAGATATGTTATAGTTAGGGTAAAATTAAAACCAAAAACTAATTACTCTTCAAATTGAAATTAAAAAAGGTTTCCATGGGATGGACATTTTCCAGATCTTCATCCTCTCACTAAAATCCATTTCTCTCTCCGCCATGGTTCTCTCCAAGACAACATCCGAATCCGACGTCTCCGTTGACTCTACCTTCGCCTCCCACTATGCCCGCACTTCCCTTCCTCGGGTTCCTCTTTCCAAATCCTTTCGCCCTAAAGAAGTAGCGTAGCAGATAATCAACGATAATCAACGATGAGAGTGGGAGTGGTTGTAGAAGGGGGGACGATGGGTTGTTTCAATTTCAATTTCTGTTCGGAATTAATTTTGGATTCAACAATGGGTTGCTTCAATTTCAAGTTGTTTCCTTTCAAGCTTATTAATTAACAAAAATGGGCTGCTTCAATTTCAACCCATTGTTCAGCAACTATATATGATCCTAATTAAAATAAAAATTCCCTTGCAGATTTCTGAACATGCAACGGATTCTGCAATGTAAAAGGAGTTCCATTTTAAAATTCAAAAAAATAAAATAATGAATCAAATTTCAAGGGGAAGTGAAAGGGTTTTATAATTCGCTTGCAGAAGTTGGAGGGAATATTTGCAACGGAATTCGCAAGTAGTTTTACATTCCGTTAGAAACTATATATATTAAAAAAATTCTTATAAAACAGCCATTTCCTTTCCTCTTCTTTGATCTAAATAATAATCCTAAAATTAAATATTTTTTACTTCATTTTTTTCTTGTCTTCTTATAAGTTTCACGCTTCTTAATAAACTAATTAATTAAGAATATGAAAATACTAGTTTACCATTATTGTTTGATTAATGCTTTAATTTTTCAACTAAATCTAATTAATAGTATAGGAGCAGAGTTTGAAGAATAATGGAAAAAATACCTAGAAAGATATAAATAACAAATATTTTGGCAAACAAATTTTAGGCTGGAATTTCTATTTTAAAAAGACAGAGAGAGTATTATATACATTATCAAAACTTATATATCTTCATTGATAGCTACTTTTAAGAGCTATTTATAAAAGAAAAAGTTTAGGATGTTTAAAAAACCAACTCAACTTAAATTCACCATTAAGTCAAACTATTTATAAATAGACATTTCATTAATTCTATTTACATACTATGTCATCCACTTGTTTCCCCATTTTTTATTTTTTTTCTTATTTTTCATTTATCTCTCAAACCGTTTATTTTTTGACATGCCGCTTTAGGGTTTTTTGTTCATCTTATTTTTATCTTCGAAATAACATCCTCGGTGACATTTTCATTTTTTTTGAACTAGTAGACATCTGATAGATGTCCAATAGACATGTGATAGAAGTCTAATAAACATATGGTAGATATTAGTTGTTGATGCTTTTTTTATGGAATCACTATGTTAGTTTGTACAAATCTTAAAATCAAATCACCAGCTAAGCAATGATAAATTAGTGGCGAAAATCAAACAAATAACAAGAAGAGAAGAGAATCGAGATACGATTTTCAGATTAAGAAAAGAACGCAATAACAGATCTAATAGAGAGAAAGTACAATATACATATCATAAGAAAAAAAGTTAATGAAAAAAATAGATTCCACGGATTTATCAGACTTCTACCACATGTCTATCAGACTTCTATAACATGTCTACCGACACATGTACCACATTTCTGTCAGTTGAAAAAGTTTGAAAAAGTCACAATGGATGTCATTTTAAAGATAAAAAACAGAGACGAACAAAAAACTCTAAAGCGGGACATGTCAAAAAAATGAACGATTTGAAACATAAATGTAAAAGAAAGTAAAGAAATTAAGAAAAACGATGAATAGTAGAAAGTAGAGGGGGAACATGTAGTTATAATTATTTTATCTTTTGATCCAAATTATTTTTTAAAGAGAGGTGTTTTTTTTGTAAGAGCCCAAGTAGGATTGTGTTCAAAAGGATGAATGGTATATAGCCTAATTTAAAACAATTGTCAATGAATGATGTTACTGGTCGTAGCTTACGGCCTCTTTTTTTATATATAAATAAGAAGTTATACCCTCTCATAAAATAACATAAAAATAAGAATGAGAATGTCACGACCAAAGATAATCGTACCTTCTCATAGATTCATGATAATTTTAATATTCAAACTAATTTTTTCTATGATCAAGGTTAGTATTATTTATGTTATTTAAGGATGATGGTTTTCGTTGAATTGTTATTTAACTGTTACTACTACACATTGTTTTATTGCTCCTGTTCACTTGTGACTATCTCCTTGTGACTCTTTTAACTGTTATTCTCTTTAACTATAATTCAATCCCACTCATTTTATTTTAGACAATTATAAATTTACATTGAATTCGGTTTAAACAGCTTCAGTAACGGACCTTATGCACCTTACCTGAGTTACTGTATCCTTTATCCACTAAAATGCCAATTTTAGGAATTTTAATTTTAAATTTACCCCAGAGAATTAGATAAAATTTGCTCCAAAAAAACCCTAACAAACAATATAAACAGTGTTATTTTTGGAATGAATTGATGACTTTGTTGCCTCAAATGTTGACTGCATAATGCAGACACTAGAGATTCCACCTCAAATTTGCCATTTTCAAGAAATTTTTTTTTTTTTTTAGGCTTTCACTATGAGGTGGTTCTGGATAGGTCCTAACTGTGGGCGACACCTTTAAGCCATGTCTACATCCAAACTAATCCCTGATCGTCAATTTGCAGGTGCCTCGAAGGACAGGATGGTTGGCCCCAAGATTTAAGGTTGCTCATTGTTAATTACAAGGGAACATCAACATCAAGTGAATCTAACCAAATCCTCGTTCATTCAACATGCACCTGCAAAATTTTCCAACCTTAAAAAATTTTGATGTTCACTTCTGCAAATCACTTTGAATTGCTGATCATCTCGCCATTTTTCTCCCCGGGTTCTTTGGATTCGATTCCTTTCCAAACCCGAGCTCCGACATGTCCTGCTTTGCCATCAAGTTTCTGCAGAATCCCCATGAGTTTTGGACAATAAAGCAAAGTTCTTAAGATAAGAAGAAACAAATACAAAATCTCACAAACACAGAATTTTCTAAATGTTTTTCCTTCCCAATAGTATTTTCACATGTTACTACGAGTTCAATTATTTCATCATGTTGTTTTGCTGGAGAGCATCCATCATAGCACATGATGCTACAACAACTTTCACAAAAAACAGGAAATCTCAAAATATTACCCACAGCAGTACCTATTCTCCAATGCAATACCCACAAGAACAGATTGATGTTAATGAGCAAAACAATGGATACAGTAGGCGTGATTGTTTTCATTTAAATTGGGAGCTCAATGCAATACCCACAAGAACAGATTGATGTTAATGAGCAAAACAATGGATACAGTAGGCGTGATTGTTTTCATTTAAATTGGGAGCTCGTTTGGTTCACGGAATGCCTATTCCGTGGAATAGAAATAGAAATGTATGGAAAGATGTAATACATGACACATTATTCGTTAAAGGAATAGCTTTTCCTTGAGATATATATAAACTAGGTAAAGCTTTTCCGTGCGTTGATGGATTCTAGACATATACTCCACTATATTTGACATCTTCCCATTCATTTCTATTTCTATTACAGAATAGGCATTCCGCGAAGCAAACGCCACCTGAGTGTTTTTAATTCATTATGTTCGTCTCGCATGTTAGAAGTCCCACTATAACTTTATTTTTTTTAAGAAGTAGGAATTTTTTGTAGGACAAAGGCTCTGATCATCCCCATCCAAACTAGTGGATGTACCACTTGACCAAAGGCCAATTGGTAAGTCCCACTATAACTTAGAACTCTTATAAGGATCACGCATGATACTCTATTCGCAACGAAATCATACATATCACTTTTCAAAGACTGAAAAGCATCGCTAACATGAGCCACTCCAAGAAATATTCCGATCACTCACAAATCACAAAGCCATAGTCATTGCAGTTACACCAAAATAATCATGAGCCTCATCAATCAACAAAGAAAAGAACTTTGTCTCCATCTGATTTAGAATAACTTTTGATGTCTTTATAGGACAAGCATTAATAGTTTGATCTTGAATTAGCAGAGAAGTCAATTGAGCATTTCCTAGAGCAGTGAACTGAAATACCTACCTTATATTTTCACAACACTCGTAAAGCCATCTAAGAAATGAGAAAAAGATGGCTATGACCAGCCAAGCCTCGCCCTAAAAGAAATCTAATTACATCTACAACCACTGTTAATTGTCTGTAATAACCAGGGTCTATTCCTTCACCTTCTGATGCTAGCATACAATCCACATCCTGCTTCTGATTTTTATATCCAAAAGACTGAATTTTAGCATCATTTTCCAATGATTCTACACAAACTCGTTTACCACTATATTCTAGATTAGGATTCAGTACATTGGATGACTCGAGAAATAAAAAAGTAAAACATACTATTGAAGAATTTTACAGAAAACTTACTTTTCCATGCGACATTGCAAGTATTTTTTGGAGAACTGTCTACATCTTTCTGATTGATGACCAAATGTTTTGAGACAATTAAGGTACTCTTTCTTTTCCTGTTACCAAGACAACACAATCACTAAGAAAACCAAATACCAGCCAGGAAGTTGATGACTAATAATAACATGAAGAACAGTATCAATATAACTCCCAAATCCACTATACAACAACAGTAACATTACCCCAATGCCTAATAAAGCTCCCGCACTAGCGGGATAAAGGAGGGTCGGGTGTATGCAGCCTTACCCCCGTAATCACAAAGAGGTTGTTTCCAATTGACCCTGAAGTGGAGTTACAACAGCTATCTGTAACTTCACAGTAAACGAAGCTCAGACATTTAATGAATCCTTTTGCTTTAGTCCATTATAATTTGAAGCCAAAGAATGGTATCAAAATAGTGGACGAATCCGAATCCAAATCCACTATAACAAGCAATAATTGTTTCTTCCACAAAATCACAATTTCATTGAACAATTTAGAGAAACTCACCAAATCGCATTCGTGCATATGATCCAAAGGGAAAACTCCTTTCTCTGGAGGTACAGGCCTAGGTCCTCTGTTTCCACCAAATGCACCACCTGAAAGATAGCCAAATGAAGAATTCACACAAAAACTAGGAGAGAACGCTTGCGGAACTTCTACCTCAGCAAATTTTTTGACTAAATTTTTAAATCTGAACATTTCAAATTTGATTATGTTTAGACCTTGTGATTGACGACAGATCATGAATTGAACTCAAAACCCAAGGGTAACATAAATAAAAACAGATCGAATGAATTGAAAAAATAATGAAGATTGGATAAACGTAGAGGGAGAAAGAGATTGTACCTGCGCTCATTATCAACTATAACGAGATTACTCCGTGAGACAGTATTATAAGGCTATGCTTGTCACCAAGTTTGTGGTGAATTTTTAAAGGAAGGATTGTAAAACAAAGGAAGGTGGGGTGTAGAATTTTAATATAATAGAATAAGTTTAAAGTTAGTGGGTGTTTGGTTTACACAAGATAACGGAAAGGAAATCTAGAATAGAAATGATAAGAAAAGGAAAGGAATAGCTTTAAATTATCTAACATGTTTGGATTAATCCTGAAAAGAAATGAGATTTTCATTCCTTTTGTTATTGTTTGGGTCAAACGGGGAATAAAAACCATTTCTTCTTAACTTATAGAATCCAACCTACATTTATTATTCAACTCCAATCTAATATCATGATTTGATGAAAAAAAATCCAAAATAATTTAAATAAACACAATAATTCATGTTCAAGTAAATACTCGACTATGATGCTAATGTGCTTTATATATTAGACCACACTTTTCATGTTTACTTGCACTTTAACCAACAGTATCATAAGGCAACAATCACACTTCTTATATAGTTGCACATACTGAAGAAGTCTGCGGCTTGAATCCAAGGGCATGCAATTTGGAATATTTCTAATGATTCAATAGAATAATAAAGGGCAAACACTTGATCAAGCAGTTTTATATGTACAGGGAATGCAAATCTTTGTCTCTCTCCTCTGTATTGTATTGTGCAATTAGTTATCATTCTTCTTCTATGATAAGTTGTTTGTCCTTTGTTTTTCTATTGTCATGTTACAAATTGAAAACCAAGCCAAAGCTTGAAACTAAAATTCGAAAATGGTGTAGAATCCATATCAAAGAAGCAAATATAAAATCAAAATGGAGAAGCAGCTACTTTCGTCCAAATTAAAATAAAAAAATATAGAAGAATCAAGCCTCATAAAACCATGAGTGGCGGTTTTGAAGAGATGGGAGCTTACCGGAATTCTGGTGACAAGGACGGAAGAATAGCGTGGCTGGAGAATTCGGTGAGGTGAGGAGAAGACAAAACGATTACGTTGATAGACAGAGTTTTAAAACGTACGAAAGGGATTGCTAAACCTTAGGTTACTGGGGCTAATGGGAATAAAGACTTTTGGGCTTTCTAAAACTCTAAAATGAGTAATTAATTTTTTTCCTTTGTCAAACTAAACACTGATAAAGGGAATCAATCTATTTTATTTCCTTACCATTTTCTGAAAGTGTCGAACCAAACGCCCTTTGGGATGAAGGAAAAGAATTTTAAAGGAAATTATTATATAGTTACAAATGCACTTCTAATACATTAAAGCTTTATACATGTTCTAAGGTTAGTAAAATAAAGAAAACAAAAGGTTAAAAATGGAAAAAAAAAATTGATTTCCCCCAAGATTCCACCAATTTGGCGAAATCATAAAATGTGCATTCCACGTGTATTAATCTCATACTCATTTTCCACCCTCCCAAACACTGGATTTTGAATTCAGTCCTCTCCTTTCCTATGAGATTCATGCTCCCAAGCAGACTCTAAATGAATAAAATATTGACACAATGGCACGGAAGAAGGCTTCGTCGGGAATGAGAAAGGCTTCCGGTGACGGCGGTTCAGTGGCGGAGGCCGTGTAGAGAATACTGAACGCGTCGATGACAAGGATTAAGGAATTGAATATATCTATGTGAATTAGGGTTTTTTAAAGGCCTAATGCATAGGTAGCTGCCTCTACTTACCCCTCTGTTTGTCCAGTAGCTCCTTCATCTTTTGATAAGTGCACCATTTAACTCTGTCTTTTGCGCTCAACCACTCAATAAATAGAGAATGAAAGTCACTCTCCTTCCATCCCACCATGTTGACAATTCAACTCTGTAACAACGCTATATGTGGCCTTTTTAAAAAAATCATCATCTTTTTTTCTTCTTCAATAAAAATTCTTTTTCTTTTTCTATTTCCTCCTCTTCTTCAATGAAAATTTTTTTTTTTTTCATTTTTTCTTCTCTTCTCTTTCTTTTTCTTCTTCTTCTTCTTTTCCTTCTCATTCCTCTTGTTCTTCAATTTTTTTGAAAAAATCCATGATTTTTCTAGGAAAATCAAGGATTTTTTCGAGAAACAAATAAAGTCGCTGGTCAAATTTAGTCAACACTCGCTAGAAAAGTCAACAGGAGCCACAGCATCTGCCACGTGAGATGGGGGGAGTTGAACGGTGCATTTTTTAAAAGATGAGGTAGCTATAGGGACGTTTTGAAAGTTCAGGGAGCAGTAAATTTTTTGGGACAAATTGAGGTAGCTATCTATGTATTATGCCTTTTTTAAATGGATTCGGATATTTAGTACAATTGGAAAAAAAATTTCTAACTAATTTTGTTTGTAAGATTATACGAACATAAATTTAATTTGATTTTATTAATTACAAATTTATTACTCCCTCCGGTTTCAAGTAAATGATCTTATGACTTTTTTATTTTGGTTTTAAATAAGTGACCATTTAGATTATCAATGGAATATTTATCGTTCTTTCTCTAATTTACCCTTGCATTAATTAGGAAAGAGATTAAGTATTGTTGAGATTATAAGTTGGTAATTATGAAGAAAGAGAATTTTATGAAGGATAAATTAATCTTTTTAATTGCTTAATTAATGTCTTATTAGTTTTGATGAAAAGTCTAAAAGGTCTTTTATTTAGAACCGAAGGGAGTATGTTATTCTGATTTTATTAATTACAAATTTCCTCCCATCTTCTACATTTTTAGAAGTAGTGTTTCTTGGTGTCTATTCACATTCCATTTTCTTGATATATAGGTTATAATAATTTTGTTTTCACATTGTATTGATTGATAGATTTCTTATATATTTTAAAGAGAATACATTATATTGGCTATGAATGGTAGAGAACGAAATTTGTTATTGCGTAAAGTTTACATACCGTTTATGCTGAAATCTAAAATAACTTTATTGTTGTATCTTACCTTATCTTGCATCAAAAATTGGAACCAAATAGCCCTTTTTTGGAGCTACATTTCAAGATTGGTTCATCCGTCTTTCATATACAAACCTACATCATAATCTTTCATATACAAAGCATACAAGGTTGCTAAATCACTTCTATGACTGCGATGATGTTTTATTGCAAGACGAAGATATTGGTTGCACAAGGTCGAACCAAATGTAAGTACGAAGAAATGCAGTATGCTTAAGGCTAATATATTTTAGCACAATATGCTAGTTTGACTTGCTACTCCAATCTGCCGCTCTTGATGATGGAAATCTTTAAAGACAGTTGTGTCGATTTTCCTAAAATCAAGAGTTCCATATCGTAACATGTTTATCTTATGCTAGAATAACATGACTAGTGTCGAATTCTCCAAGATAAAAAATTTTACTTGAATCTGTGTTAATGAAAGTTGTGTTGGTCCCTGTGCGTATGTATTTAGGCTCAAAGGGGGTGAATGGCCCTTTTTGCGGAATTTACAGACTTATAAAAGGTCTTGTGTAGCGTGTTTGATATGTTCCGGGTGATGCAGATATAAATAAATTAAATGCAAAGATAAAGAAATCAAACACAAGTATTTTATACTTGTTCGGCCCCGCTACATCCAGTCCTTGGAGTGTCCTCCTCCGAGTTTTGTCCACTAGTGTGATTGCTTTCCAACTAGCAGGAATCAAGCCTTACAATTGTCTCCGGAGATTTATTCTCCTCCTGATGTAGGATATACCACTAAAAGCGCGAACTTCTAGCTGAGTCCTATTGAGCTTGTCGTCGGACGATGACCCCTCTTCCGGATGTAGGATATACCACTAGAAGCACCAACTCCTAGTTGAGTCCTTTTCCTTTAGTAGTATGTACCTCTTAAATTCTACCCAAACCTAGCCTAGTCCTGCAGGGATATACTACTTAAAGCACTAACTCTAAGTCGAGTCTCAATCTCAATACTCACGAAGTATGTGATTTCACAAATGGTTTTCTTTTTGAAAATGTTTTGAACTCTTCAAGTTTATATGTTTCCACTTGAGAGTTCTTACAAACTAATTTTGAATTGTTCGATTCTTGGAGGGATTGCATAACTGACTGCGATAGCATATTTTCTTATGTTATGCTTTTGTGAATCAACCAGCCACCTTATCAATGTGTGGAGCTTCCCTTTTCTAGCCTTTGTTCATAAATGTAGCTGTTGTGTACCGTTGGGTTGTTCTTCAATCTCCACTGTTGATAAGGTATGGTGTGGAGCTTCCGGAGCCGTTGATCAGTTCATTGAACTGAATAAATGTCATGTTTGAATTCTTGGAATTGAGGCTGAAAAGTTGGTAGTAATAGTTTGTTTGGATTTTAGTGATTTGCCAACTTTTATGCCGATTTGCTTTTGTGTGAGCTCCACGCCCCATTCCTATTGGTCTATGTTAAAAAGGTTGTTACCTTTTACTATTTCCAGTGTCAGTCATTTGTCCTTTTCTGGAATGTCTGCTAGTTGTCACTTTTTCATTCTTCAAGGCAAAAGGATCTTTGACTTCAGACCAAAAATAAAGAGAAATATAATTCTCAAATTATTTCCCTTTGTCTTGAGAATTGAATCTTCTGGATGTCGTTAAATTCAATTTATCCGGATGCTCTTCAATCAGCCTTCTTCTTTCGAATGCTGTTTTTGAGAGGTTAAAGGTTTGTTTCCTTTCCAAACTTTAATCGAATGCTTTCCTTGTGGACTTAGGAGATTATATGTTTTTATTTTCTTCAAACCTATTTCGGATATGTTCTTGAATTGGTTCTTCCGGATCATTATTTTCCAACAAGTTGGATCGATTTTGTAAGGATTGATAAAACTTTGGAAAACGTTTTGACCTAATAAAAATTGAAAAGTAAATAAAAAAGGAGATTTAAGAATGGGAAATATTATATTGATAATCTATATGTTTACGACCTTTAACACCCTTCAATCTTCACCCTCCATATTATTATCATCTAATGATAGCTATTTCACTTCAATAAAAACAAAAATCATCCTTCTATTCCTTTCCCAACTCTAAAACTACTGAATTTTTTTACACGTCTCTCAATTTTATTTCTCTCTCATCTCTATTCAAAGTTGAGACGGGAGATCTATTCTTCTTCCAACTTAAAAAATGCCCAATTTCAGTAAAAAAAAAAAGCTGAATCCATTTCCAATTAATTTATCATGAATTTCAATCAATTTCTTTCTTACTACTACCCAAATCCATTTTTAAATTCAATCAATAACTTCAATTTCAATCAATTTTCTCCACTTCTTTGTATTATATTGGAGCTTGTTTGTATTTGTTAAAGCAGTTCCCCACTGCGATTTCCATTGTTAATATTGGCATCTCATTTCTTTTCTCTGTTTTCCCTTTCCTTCTATGCAACAGAAAAGAGAACATTAAAGTTGTTGATAGAATTAATAATCACATTCAATCAAATATATATAATTTCATATTCTAGTTATTTCACTTGATCCGTGATTCAAAAATTGTTCTAAAATCAAATTTTGATCTACTGGATATTGTTAACGAAGACGTTTTTAATATTCAATATCCCCTTAATTTAAACTAGCCGCTATACGATTTATGACTAATTGTAATTAAACTATAGTACCTTAATAAAAGTTTCTGCCGTTTTAGCTTATTAATTGCATCAAGTTTAGATTTAAGCCAATTTTTCAAGACTTTAGGCTGGTTTGAGCAAATATTATTTAATTCTTAGGATTAAAAATCTTAATTTGACACTTCACAATTTAATAGGACAATTACATATCGAATTAATTTATATCCTAACATGAATACATTCAATTGAAACAACATCTTTTTGAACAATTGAAAGGACCAAAAGAAACTATGTGCACTGATAAATAAATAGCACATTGATAAAGAAAGACGAAGAAAAATTAGACCTTAGAATTTGTTTAACCTAGAAGTAATTATGTACAAAGTTGCTAATTACATCTTCTACCCATTCGATACTCTCCGACATCTCTATCAATTATTTCTCACGTTCAAGTCATAAGGTCCAATACAAATTCAAACAACTGCTTCATTATCTACACTTTATCTTATTTCCAAGCATTATCAATTCTTTGACTTTTTCCTAACAAAACCAAAATATATCCCAAAAAAATGCATAACATGCGTTTTAACATACCACTCGCTTAGATGATAATTTGTTAAACGGGGTCTAAAGTCGAACAACATAGCCATATAAGAGAAACCATTCGCATAAAACTGCGTTTTTCGAATTCATTTTTTGGATTTAGACAGAGAAATCGCAAGGCAAGGATGATCAAAAGCAACAAAGCTTAAGTTTGGAACAAAATACTACAAATTTTTCATTCATGCATCAAAGATTCAAAGGTAATGCATCTGGATCAAGATCCTCTGCGGGTTCATATTGAACTATAGAGTAAAGTCTACACCATCTTGACCACAACTTACAAAATGGATAGTTCAGATTTATTTTTATTTTTTTAATGGAAATTATTTTTTACAGTTTAAGACAGAACTTACTATGTAGTTCATTAGTGAACTGCAGAGAATTTCAATACAATGCATCTACATTAACTGAAAACAATGTACAACTCAGCTTACTCAAAGAAACTGCTTTGCTGGGCTACAGTCTGAATTTATTAGCTAGGCCACGGCCCACAGGAATTCCATTTATAGACAAATTCTACCAATACAGTTTCAACAATGGATTTAGAACTATAATTTAAAAAAAGGCACACTTTAAAAAATTACACCGTCGTTTTACTCATTTACGAAATAGGGTTTGAGATTTTTTTTTGCAAAACGAAATCTATGGTTTCAAAATATTTATAAATAAAGGATCATCAATATTAAATTATATCACGAAAATAGGTAATCTTGTTCATTTTTTTCAAAAATTTTACAGGATGGTTATTAAAAATATAATACACAACAGTGAAAATTTTTGAAATTTTTTAATAGTGCACATATTTTTTAATTAAATTATGATAACAAACTTTAAAAAATCATAAAAATTAAAAAAAAATGCTCTGAAAATTACTCAAATTCTGATGTATAATTTTTAAATAAAAAGGTTAAATTATTAGATTGTTGAATTGGTTAAAATATTCAATGTAACACCACTATTCTGAAACCATGGGCTCCTTTTACAAAATTTTTGAAATCACATACCCCATTTTATAAAAAGAAATTCTCAGAACTCATTTTACAAATAAGTAAAACCATAAAGTGCTCTTTTGAAGTTTGGGCTTTAAAAAATTACGTAAATAGTTTTGATTATTATATACCGACTCTAATTAGCATGTTAAATAATGATATTTCGTAAACCAACAATGTATTAAAAATTAATTTCAACAAGTTTAAAGATATGTTTTCAATTTTGTGAAAGTTGAAAGTGATTAATGATTTAGGGGGTCTGATATTTTATAACAACCCTACAAAGAAAGCTCATGTAATTTCATATGTAATAGAAATAATATCTCGGGTGAAATAAAAGAATTTATTTTCCATATTTCACATAATAATTATTTTATGAGTCATTATTCAATGTTTCTCACATTATTTCATTTATTTTTATTTCTTTCATATGAAATAATAATTATGTGAACCAAAAAATTATCTAATAGATTCAGGTTGTTCATTGATATTAACACGTTATCAGAGCTAGATATGCAATATTAATATTATTTAGCTCTATTAACGACACATTCAATTATAAATTACGGTTCATAATATTTCGACACGAGGAGGTATTTGGAATTTTACCCCATTTGACTATAGAAATAAAATTCAAATTGTTTTCGATCATATTTAAAAATCCGTACTTTAATACTTTCTTAATCTTTTATTATTTATTTTCTAACACATTTCATATTTTTAAGGAATTAATTAATTAAGATAAAAAAATACTATTTTACTCTTTAATTAATATTTAATTTTACCCTCTATTTCAATTAATGATAATGAAACAAATGAGAGTATAATTAAAAAATTAATTAAAAAATACCTAAATATTAAGAATAATAGATAAAAAAATATTTTAAAAAATAATTAAAATACTTATATTAAAAAGATGGAGGGAGTATATCTTTGGAAAAGTTGTGGTCTGAGACATAAATTTACTGCGTAATGATTCTTGATTTCTAAAACAGTACAAATTTTTTGCTCCCTTCATTTCAACTTATCTTTTCGGTTTAGATTAATATCATTCAATATTAGGTGTTTACGAATTTACATTAAAATAAATATAATTTAATTTAACTCAGTTTAAATTCTTATAAGTTAAAAAAATAAATCATATATTTCAATATCTACCAAACACAAATATTATAATAATTTCTAATTCAACAAAGAAAAACAAATGATGTGATGAATATCTTAAGAGTGAACTTGTGACATCTATAGATATCTAGTTTGAGTCAAATCTAGGGAAGGGTGGAGATTTTTCTCCTTGTCAGATAATATAAGTGTAATTGCGAAATCTTACAACCAAATAAATAAAAACAATCATCAACGTTTTCTATTCTAACAAACAACAACAACAATAACATTATCCCAATGCCTTCAAGGCTCCCGCACAAGTGGGGTAAGGGAGGGTCGGGAGTACGCAACCTTACCTCTGTAATTACAAAGAGATTGTTTCCAATTGACCCTAAAGTGGAGTTGCAACAGCTATCCGTGACTTCACAATAAAAGAAGCTCAGCTAGTTTAATGAGTCATTTTGCTTTAGTTCATTATAATTTAAAGCCAAAAAATAGTGAATCTTTAGCCCCATCAAAATAATTCTAACAAACAACACCACCGAAAAAAAATTCCACTAAGAGAAACATCCAAACCTATCAGCTTCAGGAAATACAAAAACATTCAAAAAGATATTCAATTCCAATATGAATGTTAAAGAAGTGGCAACTAATTTAAGTTCAATTATATTTAGTGTTGGAGATCTCACATTAAAACTAAACAAGTCTAAAATGAAAAAAAAATTGTGAAAACTTTGATTTTAAGTTACATGAATTCATTCAATGGGCTTAGAATATCTCTATTAGTTGTTCTATTCTAATATCTAATTTTATACATGGATGTCAATAGATTAAATATTAAATAATAGTTGAACGATAATTTTTAACTACTTTTTCAATATGATGTAATAAGATATATTATTTTAAATTTTGACAATTGTTTATCCGATCTTTCACTTATAGAAAACTGACTCATTAATTTAATAACATTTTAATGCTGGAATTTACGTTCTAATCTTTTTGTTAATATCTAATATTGAAAAAAAATGCAATTTAAATGAAATAAACATTACATTGTAGCTAATTAGTAAATGATTTGCCTATCTATAAAATGTGAATCAATTACACATAGCACATAGTTTTAAACCTAGCAATCTATTAAGTTAAACGTTCACTATGTAGTTGGACAAATGCTTTAGCTATATATCGAATTGGCAAAGAACAAGAAAGGGAAAGGCTACCATGTGCCGGCCACAATTTTGGAATCTCCTCATTATTGTTTTGTACTAATTTTTATTTTGCCATGTGCTTTTTGAGGTGTAATTCCATCAATTTTTATATTGCTTGTTTTTAATTCAGTCTGATAAATAGTGCAAATCGTTTTTAGGCTTTTACATGGGTTTATAATATGCCTACATTATTTTTTAATTAATGTATCAGTAGATATTTGAATCTGTTTTAAAAATTTTATTATCTTTTTAAACTTTTAAAGTGATCTCGTAGCTCCCTCAACTTTTAAAAAGCGCATCACTTCGCTCCCTTAGTGTCACATGTTAGCTTTTGGTTGGTTTGACTTTTCAAATATGTCATTTTTCTGATTTTCTCTATCCAATCAAAAGCTGACACGTGGCGTTCAAGGAACAAAGTGGTAAAACTTTGAGGGAGCTATTAGGTCACTTTAAAAATTCAGAGAGGTAGCAAATTTTTTGGAACAAATTCAAATAGCTACCGATATATTAAGCCTATTTTTTATAAGTACGAGAGAAAAGATCCTATAACTCTACTATAATTTTTAACTATTTTTATGTTAATAAAATATTAAAAATATTGTATATTGTATAGTTACTTAAAATAACCCTTACTTTGCCTCCATTACCATTGAATAAGTGAATAATATTATCATTTAATGGTTGATAAAAGAGAAAGTAATATATACTTTATAAAAAATAAAGTAACCATAACTACACCTAAAATTTATACTATATTTATTATTTTTAGAAACCCTCCATTTATCATATCCATATTTTCGTGGTTCTATTTCAAAACGTATGATTTTCTCATAATTGAAAAGGTCATTGAACTTGTTATTTTTCATACATATGTAATCGCGTATGTAACAGAAAAGAGACCCTAGATCTCAACTAGATAAACACACTGTGTTATTTTACTTTTGTTTTTAACTCAATTCGAGGAAAAAAAAATATGAATATGAAACATGTTGAAACTAATAAAAATCAATAGTACTGTGTAATTTTGGATTTAATGTGAGGTCATTTAAAATTTATTGTCCCAACAATACGGATTCAACATTACACATGTAGTTAGAAAATTGTCCCACAAATTTACCAAAAAAAAAAAAGAAAATTGTCCCACAAAAGAAAAGGAGACTTCAACAGAATTTTTATTAAACTTATGTACGTATAGCTTGGATGGATATGTTGACATGAGAATATTTATATTAAGAAGTAAATGTTAAAATATTTTTTTCTTATTTGTTCATTTATTTATTTACTTTTTATATATCTTAAAATTAATAAACTAATTATAAACATAATTGCTAGATTTTTTTTACTACATAAATTGGGTAGATTTGGGTATAATGTTAGCTTATCCTCAGTTCCTCACCTAGTCTAAGCCAAGCCAATAAAATATTCGAGGCATGTGCCTAAGCGTAGGCAAGGATATTTTTATTTGAAACCCGATATAGCTCACACTGATCGAGCAAAGCAGACCGTACGCCCAATAAATTTGTCTAATAATCACCTAAGTAAAAAAGCAAATGATTATTAATTATGATCAATTGGTTGGCCAACAAAGTCCTATAGCATAGGAAGGTTCTTTTTTATAACATAATACTACCAATAAAAATAAAGGTTTGTATTAGTGGTAAGTGACTTGACATTGCTTAAGTTAGATTTTGAGTTTAAATTTTAGTAAATGTAAAAAAATTTTATTGAAAGACTTACTCATCACAGCCAGATACGCAATTCAGGTCGTATATATATATAATCGAAGTAAAGTTCTGATAATTGAGATGAAAAAAAATCAGATATTACGTGTTGGTGTCAAATATTGATATGTAAAAATTAGTGAACATATGTTATAAGATTTTAAATAATGAAAAAGTTTTTTTTAATATTAAATTAGCAATAAAATTTTTCCTTACACATTCGTTACATAACGAGAAAAATAGAATATTAAAATTACTGACAAAAATGTGTCGCTAAATGATATATCGATACAATTTTACCGACAAATATAATAGTAACTGAGCCCATTTGATACAGCTCATAGCTATTATTGATAGTTGTTGTAGTTAGCTATTTACTGTTGTAATTAGTGTTTAATATTATATATAATTTAGTATTTGGTAAAACTTTAAATTGGTATTGTTAATACAATGTAAAATTACACATTTGGACATAAAAAAAACATAAAAAAAGTTAGAATACATTGAAGGGGCAGGGGAATTATTTAATTTCACAAAATAATATATTGATAAAAATAGATAGCAACTAAAAAGTATTAAAGTGATGATTTTCTATCTACTGCTTATCAGATAGTTATCTGCCGTAGTTTGCTTTTCTAAAATCTTAACTAAACATAATTTTTATAACAGTTGAGATTCCATCTGCTAACACAGCAGATAATATAATAAACAAATACTCCTAAATAATTCACAACAATTTCAATTTTAGCCACAAAATAAAGTTGGTAAATAAATTTTTCAATTATTTGTTTTGCAATCTCGGGTAAATTAGACCCACTGGTATTTAGATCATGTAATGTAATGCCCTTTCGCTTAAATATGGAAGCACCATTGGAGCAAATAACTTTTGAAGACTAATAATAATAATAATAATAATAATCTATTATACAGTTTTACTAGTAATATATTTTCATTACTGATTTTAAAAAATATATATTTTCATTATTGAAGCTGTTTAAAATTTTGATAATTGATTATAATAGATTGAGACTAAAAAATCCTTCCTTCTGTATGAATGATATGTGTCCCAAACTGAAACACATAAAATATAGGTGACACATATTATTTATATGAAGAGAAAAAAAAAATTTAGTCCCGAACCATCATATAATTTGACCAAATAAATGATGGGAAGCGTAAATAATATATGCCAGCAAGTTCAATAACTAAGCTGTTCTCGTGTGTCATGGATCCATCAACAAATCAATTTAGAGATATTATATTTATTTATATATTTTTTACTTGATAAATAACAAATTTAGATACACGATAAATAACAATTTGCAAACATGTACAAAATCCAATATTTTTTTTGTTTTCTTGTCCTAATTAGCTGATTCTATTAATATATAAACTGTTCAGATTTCGGATCTAATTAAAAATCAAAGGGTAGTACGAACTTCAACTCAAGTACACTCTCTTAATTTTCTTTTATTAATTTATATATTATGAAACAATATGCCTATTATTAACGTCTATATCCCATAAATAAATTATTAACGTCTATAATTATCAATATACAAAATCATTATAAAACAAATAAATTGGAATATAAAACGATACCGTTACCGTATTAGAATTATGAGTCATTTCCAATTATATGTATTTTTTAGTTAAATGTTTTTCATGTGAAATTCATAATAAAGTAAAATAAATTTCACCAAACTAAGATAATTTATTCTATTCCGGTAAAAACCGAATTTAACTAACTTGCCAAGAAATATTTCCACGCAAAATCGAATTCGGACACAGAGAATTGATATTTCAATTTCATAATCCATAAGCTAAATAAAAATTTTGAGGCAACTTTGTATCATTCTGCTAGTTAAATTTATCTTATAAACAATGATAATTTATTCATGTATACTATACATAATTCAGTTGAGTTCTAAAAAAATTTATTAAAACCTAATCGAATAAAAGAAATTTTAATATTTACAAATTGAACTAATTAAACAATAAAAATAACTAAATCATATTAACAATTCGATTTGGTGATTCGTTACTGAACTATTTGGGCACCCTAGACCGATGACATGTTAATGCCCAGGGTTGTAAGAAAGCTGGGCGATTCGTGAGTGATTCGAGATTAGCTTGGTCAAAGCTCGGCTTGATATGACTTAACTTAAGTTTGAGATCGGCTCGAGATATTAACGAGTCAAGTTATAATTTTTAAGGTTCGGCTTAGAAGCTTATTAGTAGATTTGTATAATTTTAATTACTTTATATTACTATTAATATCCTATATATTCATAAAAATATGGTAGGTTGGTTTTAATTTTAAATATTTTAAGTTAGAAAAAAATGTGTATCATATCTTTAATTAGTTCTAAATATCCTTAAATAAGTTGTATTCTTGTTCTAATTCTATTACTTCTAAGTAATATTTTGACCTAGTCATCTAATATAAAAATTCTCTCTCTTTAAATTTTAACTTTGCAAAAAGTGTGCATTTAGATATATTAAGCAAGAGATTTATTCGATAAATAAAGCTCGTTTAGGCTCGCAGGCTCGCGAACTCGAGCCGAGATTATCTATAAGCACGGCCGAGCTAAAATATTTAAGGGTCGATGAGCTACAAACCGAATCAAATCAATCATTTTTATTTCGTAACCAAACTAAATTTAAATAAGTTCTCGTTTCTATCGTATCACCGCCGTTGGGATTACAGAATCATAACAGACATTAATTTATAAGCTAGTCCGAAAACCTATACAACTAAGAACAGACAAAAAAAAGTTAGAAACAATATAATAAAAGAAAATATTAAAAAAAGGGACAAAATATCTAAAAGAAGCATGGAAAATCTAATAATTGGCCACAGGAAAGGACCCATATGAATAAATCTTAGAGTTGTTTTATCATGATGTAATATAATATAAATTCTGTGCTGGCAAAGATATGAAAATGCATCTAATCCTACTGCTTCTCTACTCTTCCAGATCCAACAACACCGCACTTTGTATCTTTCTTTTTCTTTTCTTTTCTTTTCTTTTGTTTTGTTTTGAATTATTGTTGGCCTCTTCTAGTAATTAATAATATTGTTTCTAATGTAACTTTGTTCTCGGAGAAAAATGTAAAAAAAAAACAAAACAAAAAATAATGTTGGCCTCTTCTAGCAATAAATAATTTTGTTTCTAATATAACTTTGGTACAGGAAAAAATGTAAAAAAACCAAAAAGATATATATTTTCTTATTTTGCTTTTGAATTTACACCGATGTACTTATATTAAATATAATGAAAATTCTTCAACCGAATTTTATTTATATTTAACTTGAACTTGAGACATTTAAAGATAATTAATTCATCTTTTTTTATTAAACAACAAATTTAAGTGTTCAGTAACGATTATTTCTAACTATTTTAGAAGCAAAACTATCAACAATAAGAAAGATTAATTGTACCGTTACGATAAAAAATAATTGTCAAACTAAACTATCTCATTGTTGAAAGTTGAAACTAATGATTCCTTGTAAATTATGACCGAACCACTTATTTATCCTAGAATGTAGCATGAGGCACCTGCTA
The DNA here is from genome assembly GCA_947683365.1 of Euphorbia pulcherrima. Lineage (NCBI taxonomy): Eukaryota > Viridiplantae > Streptophyta > Magnoliopsida > Malpighiales > Euphorbiaceae > Euphorbia > Euphorbia pulcherrima. The sequence goes on from CANTUS010000016.1 coordinate 17,922,987, forward strand.
GGTAGAGGCGCATTTAACTATTTGAGGGCTTGATGCCCCTAAGCCCCCAATAGCTTTTTCACCAAAAAATTTATCGCAACAATTTTTTATGGGATAACAGTTTTTTACCATAGAACAAATTTGAATTGACTCGAAGACATTGTTTGGAATGAATGAATTCTTTAAATTTGATGCTGTTCATTCCTAATTTTAATTTTTGTGCATGGAATGAGCAAAATTGAGTTTATTATTCTTGGAATTTGAATTTTATAAAATTCATCGTACTATAACCAAATTCTACTAAGAGTAAATCCAATCATTCCCTATTTTAGGATTTTTCTTAAAATAAATATAGGGAATGGTTGAATCCAACCATTCCCTATATGGTATATCTCTAAAATAGGATTTTCAATATATAGGGAACCTATCTTAGGGGATGAATATTACATTATTATTTGGTTTTACTTTTTATTTTTTTAATTGTTTTGTTAGTTGATTAAAATATAAGTGATGTAAAAATATTAATATAGTAATAATAAAATACTATTATTTTTAGGGAAATGTAATATATGGAATAAAAAATATGAAAAATGGTTGGAGTAGAAACACTATAAATTCCTTGAAATAGAGTTTAGGGAATAAAAATAGGAAATATGATTGGACTTACTCCAAGTAAAATTTGTAAATCTACATTTTACAAGTCTAAAAGCCATGAAACTAAACTCAATTATGTATATTTGTATATGTTATATACCAAGCAAACGATGAATTCTATGTGGAATACATTTCCAAATGAGTTCAATTTTTTAGTTCATTTGTTCCAATGAAGCACTAAGTACTCGGTTAGAGCTAATAACTATAGGTACTTTTATTGTTTATGTGATAAAAAATATCATGAAATGGAAAAAATATCGTAAATAACAAAAAAAAGTATGGCAAGAGGCTGCTGCTAGGTAAAGACGTACTTAACTTAACTTAACTATGGGGGTTTAATGCCAATGTGTTCAATTACTTGTTTAGGTAACGAGTTTAAGAATTCCCATATGCAATATACTTTATAATGTATATGATGGCAAAAGGGGATTGGTTGGCGTTATTTGTTTAAGACCATAATAATTATATCATTATATGATGAAATAATTTATTCGCTATTTGTTAGTATTTCTTTTCTAATATATTTTTGTATTAATTTAGTTAATAAAATATGTAAAAGGAAGAGATTATTAACTCCATATGCTACATTTTGGTCATGATTAACAGTTGATTAAATGTAGCACTTTCTTTCATTGAGGAGACAAAAAAAATATATAATTACTACCACATATATATGTTTATATTTGTGGAGTAACATCATTATATTTATGCATATATGCAATTCCAGAAAGAGAAAGGTTCTCATAAGTTTAAGTGGAGTCCTTGTTCAGTATTATTACTTATGTAAAATGCCTTCTTCCAATAGAAATATTTATCTTTTAAAATTTTCTATTAGCAATTTATACCAAGAATATTAAAAGACTGACAAGTAAATCAGATATTGGTTAATAAATTGGATATAACCAAGTAAAAATCGGACATGACATGATAGGTTCAGTATATTTTTAATTAAGCTTGAGTATCTCTAATTTGACATAAAAAATTTGTTATCTCTTTAAATTTTAAAAGTGTTTTTGTAGATATTTTTTTTTTAAATATATTATTTTTCTTTAAATGTCACGTGTCAGTTTTTAATTAAAGAGAAAAAATCTTAAAAATAATAACTTTAAAAAATTAAACCAATAAAAAATGAGTAAAGTGATATATTTTTAAAAATTAAGGTAATTATAAAGACTTTTTAAAATTCAGGAGGATATTAATTATTTTATATTAAATTAAAAATATTATTGATGTATTTAACTTTTAATTAAATATAACGTTGTATATACAATGAAAAAAGAGGGAAAAAAAGATGAGAGATGGCTTTAACGGACAAGATAAAATAGAAAGAGGACAAAAAAAAATAAATTGAATTGAACTTTGTTCGGTAGAATAGAAGAAACCCATTCTTCATTAGGTCCCACTTCTTTTCTTCTATTTCTTCAATGGTTAAACAGTAAATAACTTTAAAATTAATAATTTTAAATTTTAAAATTAATAATTTTAATTTTTTTAGGTATTTATAAATTAATAATTAGGAATTATTTTATTTATTGAAATGATTTAAAGATATTGTCTATAATTAAAATTTATTAACTAACTTAAAATTGGATTTTTAGATGTCAAATCGGACTCAAACAATGTACGAAAAAGACATTTTCTTGTAATGTTATGTTGTGGGATTTTGTATATATAATTTTAGTTTTTAACGTATAGCAAATTCGATTAAGAAAAACATATATAGTATTTTATTTGTAAATATGATACTTTATACCATTTTCAAAGATAGTTTTATTTTGAGATATGACTATGGGAAGATGATGGATGATTAGACTATTAGGCCAATCAAAATCAGTAATTTGAAAATTTTGTAATCTTCAAACAAATGAAAAATGCTACCGTTATGGTTGAATTTAATGTTTGTGGATAACTTAACATATTAAATTATAATATTAGCACTTGTAAAAATAAAAATATATAAGCAATTTTCGTTTATATTTATATGGATGATTTCAAATTCAAAGTTTAATCAATCCACTAACCGAGTCTTACCATATTAGATGAAGTCCAATATTTAAATCTTATAACATCATGAAGCTCTAAAAAAAAAATTAAATATTTATTCATATCTAGCAAATATATTTCCTTTCAAATAGAATATCAAAAAAAATGCATAAAAGTTCAATTAAAATTTACTCAAAGTTTAACACGTTAATAAAATCAATACATCATATGCATATTTTATTTTAAACTTTAAATTGTTTTTATCAAAAACAAACTTTAAATTGTAAAATCCTCTTAGCACTAAAGTTCAATTCTTATAAAAGATGAGTTCTTTTACAATGTTAATTCGGTATTCATGAGATACATTGTACTGATGTGAGATCATTAGAAAAACGATACGTCTATTGTTGCGTAAATATCTAATTCATTTGTTAACTTTGTATTATTTTTAACTCAGATAAATAGCAGAGCCTATCTCTCATTTTCTTTTTTAGGTTTTGAGCTTTCAGGTTTCGATCTACAAAAATTATTAAAAAATTTCTTAGATTTACTCTTTATCAGCATTATTTCTTTCTATGAAAGCGGTATATCTTCCCCCTAGTAAGTTTCAGCTAGATTTATAAATCTTCACCTTTGTTCAATGATCTCTTCATATCTAATTTTTGTTGTGAAGAGCTTCTGGGTGTTTTGTGGTGTTTTTGCAAATTTAAAGCTACGATAGTTCATATTTTGAGTTGCAATTGGTAGAATATTATAGTTGGTTGTGTTTTATTATTTTATCGTTTTCTACCCTTATAGGATTAACTTTTATTGCCCTTTATGGTCCGTTTATTCTCAGTTGTGGAATAGTTGGTGTTTTAGTCCAGATCTTAGTAGAGACTTTGTTTACTTCATCACTTTGTTTACTCACTCTCTGCCTGGACTTGAACCCATAACTTCTAAGATTATTGGTTCAAAGCTCAACTATTAGATCAAGCCTCTGCTACTAAAAATATATTTATAGCTACTCTAGGACAGTGCCGGCCTTAGGGGTGGTGCAACGGGTGCCCCCGCCCAGGGCCCATATTCGGAAGGGTCCAATTTTTTAGCTTTTTTAATTTTAATGATTTTAAAAAATAAAAATAAATTATTTTTATTATTTTTTAATAAAAAAATTCTAATTAATCTTCGATAAACCATGAAATAATAGCATAAATTATAAATTTAAGTGATTTTACTCATTTAAGTTTTTAGTCTCATTTTCCTTGAAACAATTAGATATAATTAACTTTCATTATTGTTGTTCAATTAGGTATTTTATTTTATAATTGGATTCCAAGAATATTGATCATAGCGATAAAATGACTAGTTAAAATTCAAAGGTTAAAAGTTTAATACTAAAAAAACATCTTAATCATGTCCACGTCAAAATTATATAAACAATTTCCCCCTAATTTATTAAAAAAAATTATAATTAAATTATTTTTTTATTAAAAAAGCTCCATATATATATTTTACATGCTATTTTATCTAGAATCTCAAAAATGTCACCACCAGCCTACTTTAGGAAGATAACTGAAATTCCCGCTACTCTGTATAATTTCCCGTATATTAGTACGGTAGGTTAAAGGTCGCTATAAAGGAGCGTATAATCCCTTTCATTCCATTACATTACATAAACCCCTTCCTCATTATTCCCCTCTCCCACTTCCTCTTTTTCCTCTCTCTAACTTCAACTTCATCAATGTCAGAAGAAGAAACCAGTTGCAGCAATTCCTCTATTTCATCTTCTCCACCTAACAAGAAATCAAAAACCATCACTTGCAAAAAATCTACTCAATCCAATTCCAATTCCAATTCCAATTCAAATTCTAATTCTAATCACCCGGTTTACAGAGGAGTTCGGAAGAGAAGCTGGGGCAAATGGGTATCTGAAATCCGCGAACCCAGGAAAAAATCACGCATTTGGCTGGGAACTTTCCCCACCGCCGAAATGGCGGCGCGTGCACACGACGTCGCCGCCATGGCCATCAAAGGCAGCTCCGCCATCCTCAATTTCCCTCAACTCATCGACTCGTTGCCTCGGCCGGTTTCTTCAATGCCACGTGACATTCAAGCCGCTGCTACTAAAGCTGCTTCCATGGTTCAATTTGACTCACAACAACTGTCTTCTAATTCCTGTTCGTCCAGTACGACGTCGTCTTTGGCCGAATCTTTGTCGGAATCTTCTTCTTCGACTTCACAGTCGTATGATTCTGTGTCGGAATCGGATGAACTGAGCGAAATCGTTGAGTTGCCGAGTTTGGATGGGGGTTTTGATTTGCTGACCGAGTTTGGGGTGTTTGACTCAGTGGACAGATGGGTTTATCCTGGAGCGGAATTTTCAGATGATTTGTTTGGATTGGAGAATTTAATGTCCAGCAATTTGGGAGTTTTATGGGATTAAGGAGAAAAATTGCCTAATTTATCTGTATTTATTGTTTCCTAAATTGGGTTAAGTACTGTGATAGTATTTGTTTGAGGTTTGGAACAAAGATGCCAAATGTTGGCTACTTTTGATGACAGGTCAGTTCTCCCTATGAATTTACTACTGTATAATTACTACAATGTAAATTTGTAATAATTTTTTTCTAATTTTTTCTAAATAATAAAAAAGTGTCACATCCAAGTTCATGGTCATTGATCAGATATATTTATTTTTAAGTAAGTTAGGAAGATTGTAGATATCAATGCTATGATAAATGTGTGTATGTGTTTCCTTTTTGGGAGTAAAAGTTAGTTTTTATGAAAAATATAAAAATGTAGCGTGTATAGGAAATTTTGTGAATAAGAATTAGTATGTTTTTATATTATCATGCTGGGCTTTAAAATACTTTATTCGAGTTAAGGCCTTTAGGACCTTATTTATATATAAGCTCAGTAAATACACAAAGAGCGATGTGAGATTTCAATCCTAACACACCCCCTCATCGCAATAGTGCTAATAACGTGTTATAAACAGCTTGAACGATACTGTCCGCTTTGGCGCCGTTTACCGCTAACCTCACGGCTTTAAAACGCGTCATTCGAGTTAAGGCCTACAGAATCCTATTTATATATAAGCTCAATAAATATACAGAGAGCGACGTAGAATTTTAATCCTAACAATCCCTCAGTTAATTAAGGTGATACTATTTTGTTTTGCTGAAAATCCCTTATTACAAAAAAAATGTAGGTGAATACCTAGATAAAAATTACTATTAGTGCGTTCGGCAAATTTTACAACACCCGTCTTTTAAATTTTTAAAATTTAAGTGTTTAATTACGATTATTTTTAATTATTTTAAAATAAAAAATTATTAATAACGATAATAAATATAATAATTAAATAAAATAGACATTAATTTAAATTATTTATTTATATGATATTTCAAAGTAGATACATAAATGCGGTTTAAAGGCGAGTTTGATATTATTCCTTTATTTCTCATTTATTTTTTATTTTTCAATAGGATACTTTGTAGAAAATTATTTTAAAATAATTTTAATACCGAATCTTGTCACTGAAACATATGTGATAGAACATTTTCTATTATTTTGGGTAACCCAATTTAATATGTTTACGAGTTAGTTCTACCTTTTAAAGAAATTAAATTAGTCATTTCTTTGAGTATTATTAATATCTATCTTCGTTAATAAAGATTGATTTAATTGTTAGGCAGTTTGGTATCGCTTAAATAGGATTTTGAGTTTAAATTTTAGTAAATGTAAAAATTCTTATTAAGAGATTCAACCCCCTAGGTTACAAATTTTGTTATCAAATTTCGAATTTAGGTTTGTAATCTAATATCAATGATTGCTGATAAATGTAGGAAAACAAATTGGTAATCTCCTTTTGATTAATTTTTCTTAAATATTAATTAGCCTAAATTAAGTGTAATTTTTCTTCTTATTCTCTATGTATTTTTTTTAAATTATGAATGTAACCATTTATAAACAAAATTGTATTGAATTCATAACAAATTTATGAGAAAATATATATTGATGATATCTAAAAAAGGCAAAGTAGATGGAAAATGGACACTTATGTATATACATGAGTGGTATTAGTTACCCCTTTATTTTAAAGACCAAACATTTGGAGTATCTATAAGGCTCCATTATTATCATATACTATACAATTGGATTTTGGGCGGTAAATTAAAATATTTTGGAGTCTGTATACGGAGTTCTTTTACACGGGATTGAGTATTTAACACTTTTCATATTAGATGTTTGACACATATGCAGTTCATATATTATAATAATAAAAATTATGTACATGTTAAGCATCAAGCGGAGAGATATTAAATATCCGGTCATATATAAAATTTACCAATTACATGACATAAATGAATTTATCATTTGATCGCATAAATACGTTACAAAAGATAAACACAATAAATAAAAATTTCAAATAATTTATTTAATTAATTAACATTCTAATTTGCATCATCTACAACCAATATAGTGGCGCAATCATGGCTACCCCATTTCCTCTCTCTCTAAAATATTAATGGAATTAATTCTCAGTAAATTTGATGAAAATTAAGATTGAAAAATTAAAATTGTACCGTTGGGAAGATTGGAACTTGTTGTGGACGTCACATAAGCATAATGTAATGTACCGTTACAATTTTATTATTTTTGAAAGCGAATTTTGTTGACCTTAACATATTTGGATATGTGGACATTAGACACGGCAAGTTTAAATTTGTTGTAATTTTTGGCAAAATTAAGGGCAATCATTTTTTTTATAGATTATAAATCATTCGAATGAGTCAATATTTGATTATTGGTAATTTTAATCAAATTATTGCGGAAGTACCATTGTGCAAAGTAGTAATTAAGGGCAATCTTTAGTTTAATTGTTAGAAGAGTTGCTTTTGCTTGTGTTTTTCTGTCGTTGTTTATAATTATCAATTATCGGTATTATTAAAATCGTATTATATTAATTGTAAATTGATCATTTTATGATAGGGTTTAATTTAAAATTAATTTTTTAAACGGCTATAGTGACCCTTAGAAGTTATTGTAATAGACATAAAAAGTGTTGTGAAAAAAATCTAGAAAGCATAGTAAAAGATTAAAAAGGGTTGTAATAAGTACTGAAAATACGTAAAAGCATTCCAAAATCCTTCCAACACTAATAAAAAGCGTTTTAAAAGACCCAAAATATTGCAATAGCCACTGAAAGTCTTGATAATACATATTCTTTTAAAAATAAAAAATAAATAAACCTTAATTATATTAGTTATACTGATAATACTGTATATCATTAAATTTACTGATATGATGTCCGTCGGATATTGATGACACTGATAATTACTAACATTATTTATTCGTTACTGATTTTTTCCCTAATTAGCTAAATGCAACTGTTTAATAATTTGTAATCAAAAGGCCAAATACATAACTCACCCCCTAAATTTAGCATCAAAAGTCTATTGTCCCCTCAACTTTTAAAGGATTTCATCAGCCCCCTTAAATTAGCTTTTTTGTAATTATTAGTTAATGGAGCTTAAAGAATCCTTTAAAAGTCCGAGGGGGCACTAGGCTTTTGATGCCAAGTCTAGGGGATTAGTTATACTTTTACAAGTTTATTTGATAATATCTTTATTTTTTTTTGTCGTGAAATCAGTGGCGAATTCAGAAGTTTTTTGTTATGGGGTCCATATATTAATGACTTAATTCTTTTAGTCTTGTTTAATAACTCAAATATTTTTAGTGTCTCTCCTATTCAAATTGACTATTGGTGACTAGTCAATTCAATTTTTACATGTTTGTCTGACTTATCCAATTTTAGTATGTCAACTTAGCAGATAAATGATAATAGACAAGTGAATATTTAGCGAATTCGATAGATGGACACCTAGTGTAAGAAAATTTAATAGATTATGGACTAAATAAGTAATAATTGAATAGTATTAGATACCAAATAGGCAAAAATTGAATAAGTATTTAAGTTAGACATTAATATATAAATTTAAACATATGTAATAAACATTCATATTAGTAATATTAAGATAAAAAAAACTATTTTATAAGTTTGCTCCTTAAATAAATGTAAGTACTAGTTATTAAATAAAAGATGATAAATATAAAAGAAATATTAAAATTTATTAAATTTGATCATACAAAATTTTTTATAAAAGCCTTTTAAAAAAAATTAATTATATAAGGATCCATTTAAATATTTTTATAATATTTATATATTTAATTACACATAATATAATATTATTTATAAAAAATTTATAAAGTTCATAAGCCCGCTTCCATTTTAATGGAACCACCCCTCCGTAAAACTACTTATTTTTTTATATGGCATATAGACGGTGGTAGGAAAGGTTAAAAGTTGAAACAGGAATATAGAACAAAGTTATAATTTTCATATGTAATTAGTGACAGTGACAAATAATAAATAAAAATAATGTACCAACGGCAGTATAAAAAGTATATATTTTTTTGTATCATTATTTGTACAAAATGACAATTAGGTACGTTCCGTATTAAAGAACATCAATTTTAAATTTTGTATCCTCCTAACAATAGACTATAGTGCCAAAACTCGATGTTATTTTCAAAACTATTTTGCGCACGTCCAATGAATTAGAGGTTAATATATTTTTGTGAAATTATCAGATCTATATATGTCAAATTTGAAATTAACTTCATTTTATAGTTGCTTTTTCTAAAAAAATAATGTTATTTTTTTACCGTTAAACGAGTGAAATATAAATTATTGTTGAACTATAAATTTTTTTTATAATTATTGGAGTTCTAGTTATTTGAATAATTTTTTTTTATTATCCATCTGATTCATCGGAGCTTTGCTTCGACTATGTCCAGATTTGACCCAGGTCGCGCACCTGACTTTAGTGGGTGAGCCTCTCGATAAGGATTTTCTACATTTACTGAGACTCGAACTCAAAACCTTACTTAAACGACATCAAATCACTTGTTACTTGGACCAACCTTTATTAGTCTAGTTATTTGAATAATGAGCGTATGTACTCGATATAATCAAAATCACATCAATAGTTACATTAATTGTTGTTTTCGCTTTCAGTTCTGTGTCGATAGTTCTATATTTAGTAGAATTGAAATTATAACGAAAGTTATATTTATTACATTTGTGGTGAAAGTGAAAAGATTGTGAAAATGAGAGTTATGTATAATAACTAGAATTATTATGGTGATAAGAACAAATTCATGGTTACTTCAAAGTAACAATATAAACACCTTCAAATTTATAAAGTTTGTTTATGTTCACAAGTTCGACGTAATTAATTGGTAAAAAAATTTTAGACGTTCAATTAGGAAAGAAGAGAAATGCAAGAAATTTATAAACTATTAAATTCCACAATTAAGCTTGCAAATATTTAATTTGGCGATAATTTTATCAATTTATCTTAGAAAGAATTGAGTTGTTTTAAAGTGGTGTTCTTTTAAAATTATATGAGTTGAACTGTAAACTAATTATTTTCATATTATAAATTCAACAGATCATAATCTAAGTAAATTACTTATATTTGGTAGCTTTAAATTGTAAAGCTCTAACTTCTTATTCTCGCCATTCTACATGAATGACAATGAAATATATTAATGTTTCAATTGATGAGACGTTCTAAGTTCATCTAACTTTTTAAAAATTTGTTATTATAAAAAAAGTTTTAAGGAAGTTAAAATTCATAATCAAGTCTTAAAAGACTTTTTAAAATAATTTTATATCTTAATTCATCAACTGATAATTTGAAATTATTAGGCTTTGGTTTAATGGTCACTATCTCTTAGAGAACTCAAGAAGTGTGGGTTGATGGATTCAAATCCCACTAACAATAAAATTATCAAAAATACTCCATATTACTAAAAAAAATGATGGAAATTCTACTTATTACTAAAATTTTATATTAGAAGTTTCCATACGTACTTAGCATATACTTTTTTTGGTAAAATACTTAGCATGTACTTTAGATCACATTATTATACTATAAAGTTGTAATAAATTATTTATAAATCACTATTAAAATGATATAACTAATATAAATAAATTCTATTGAAATTTCAACAAGAAATATTCAATACCCAGTTGTGAAAATGTAATTACTACTGTTCTCAAGAAACAGGCAGTCAGCGAATGCCACTTTTCAGGCCTATTTAAGGCCTTGGATTATAATTAAATTCATTTTAATTTAGATTACTTTAATTTAATTTTGTTCAGTTATTTATAGTTATAAATTTATATTAAAATAAATTTAACTCAATTTAATTCAATCAACTCTAATTTAATTTAATTTAATTTATAAATTAGAGTCTAAAAGAACGTGACCTTAAACAGCAAGCAAGCTACCTTCGCTGGCTTATACACGGGTGATGTGACTAACTATACGTTCATCGTTACTGTTGCCTATTATTAATTGTATTTTGATTTTTTAATTTGGAGATTAGCAAAGTCAGAAGATTAAATTAAAAAGATAATACTTTGAATTGGTCTGTTCTCCACAAACACAATTTAATATAAATTAAATTGTTTAACATATAAATGATTCATGCTGGTTAGCACAAATTAATTAACTCAAATGTGTGTTTGAGAAATTTTTGACCAATTGCATTTTAGAGGTTTTGATAGAAAAATAGAAATTTAATTGTTTGGTTATATTTATCACTGCTTTTAAATATTTTAAGTTAAAAAAATATCATTAACAACAAATAACTATAAACAACATTGAATAATAACTACAACAACAAATAATTTTCAAAGGAACCCGCAAAAAAATGACAGCTAATACTAACACACCTAAATATATGAATACTTTTTATATGGAAGATGGTGGTTTAGTTGTAGAATTTTCTTTAAAGAAATATAAAGAATGTAGCTAAATTAAAAAATAAAATCAAACCAATATCTTGTCATTGTAATTACAGTGCTTTTAAACAATTATTTTTTTTATTAAGATGAACGTGCTGGTTATTTATGTACAAGTAGCTAAGCTGTATCTATATTATAAGGTAAGCTACGGAATTAGAACTGAAATAAATACACATTGATCTAGACCATATAGTAATGGCTTTTTGATAGCTAAGATCACAAGTCAAAATCAAGAACCCTAGTCCATGCATTTCTTTGGGCTTTACTTTAGGGATACATTATTGTGGACATTATATAGACCAATGGAAAATGACATTTCATGGTTCAATACAATTTTAATACGGTATACAAATAATATAATCTTTTTTATTAAGTTATTTTTTTAATAGATATAATGCATCAACAATATCTTTAATCTATCCTCAAAATTTTGCAGCCTTTCTGAACTTTAAAAATATACTTACAGCTACCTCAAGTTTTAAAAAGTGCACCATTTTACTCCTTACATGCCATGTGTCAACTTTCGATTGGATAAAGAAAATCTTAAAAAATGACATTCAAAAAGTCAAACTAACTAGAAGCTAACACGTGGCATTCGAGGAGCAAGGTGGTGCACTTTTGGAAGTTGAGGTAGCTGTGAGGACAATTCTAAAGTTCAGGGAGACAACGGGATTTTAGGGACAAATTGAGGATGTTGATGCATTAAGCCTTTTTTAATATCTGATTATGAATGTTGAATTTCGGAATGCTGTTGATTCTTTCAATGTCTTTTCAAAAAAATATGTGAGGCCGACCATAAGTTTTTTTTATGAAACAAGAAAAAAATAATTTTGAAACCTTTCTATAGATAGATTAAATGTTAATGTTGCTCTAAAATTTCTTACTTTTAGTCATGATTTTTTCCATTTATTAAGTATTTTGACTATGAAAATCATGTGCAAATAAATAAAAATTTTGATAGGATATTTTAACAACTTTTTTGGTAGTTATATTCTAACAACTTGTGAATTGCGTGATTATTTTAATTATACACAACAATATGATGGTAGGTAGTAAAACAAAACTTACTAGAAAGTGATGTCTACCCTGTTGTTTATTTATTTATACATTCATTTTTATTTAGTCATATATACCTACATATATCAATTAAATAAATTGATAAAAAAAAGTTTATTAATTCTTACGTTTGTTACATATATAATATTTATACATTAGTCGATTTATATATAGACTTTCAAAAATAAGTATACACTCTGCATTAATATTAAGTAATTATATTGTTTACGATGTCTAGCTCATTTTATAAATTAATAAAAAATATTTAAAATGTATATCATACGAATATGCTAAATTATTCATAGCTTTTTAAATAATACACTAATTAGTTCCACGATTTCTTATAATACATTTTAAAATTCTGTTCTTAGTCACTATTCCACTATTTCTAATAATCCGTTGAGTAGTTTAGTTCAAATCATAAAAATCAAAAAAATTATAATTACATTTTATAGTCCCCAACTATACAAAATTGGAAAATAATATTTTTTTTAAATAAATTGAGGTCTGAGTCAATACATATAGTATATTTTAGGAATCTTTGTTCAAAGTCTATGGAATTTTTCTTTCTTTATTTGTAAGATTGCCCACATGCTTTATAATATGTTTAATTTCTACCTTATTAAAATATTATAGAGAATGATATTGGGTGATTATGAGAATTAAATAATATTATATGCTTTTGTTATCTTGAATAAACTTTAGGAGGTTGCCTTGTGATTTGCAGTACTTACCAAGTCCTTAAAAATAATTGAAAAAAATTCCAGAGATATGAGGCAGGTGAAGTTAATTTATATAAAAGTTAGCTTGTTATCATATTCTTCGCGCGTTGAAAAAGAGATATAACAACAAATTTCCTCAATTTGGTTTGTTTTTATAATAACTTAAACTTGATGTACAGTATTTTGCATTGTTATTAATACCGTATCGCATCGGCCGTTTTGATCGGTTTTATCGTAAATTGGTTATGGCTATGGTACGGTATACTTAAGAAATGGTTTTAGTAAAAAATCGTAAAAAACTGGTAAATTGATGAACCGATTCAAATCCGGTTTTCTCAAAAGCCTTCTGGCAACAAATAAAAGTGTTGCTAAACACTCAGAAAAGCGTTGCAATAGCCACTGAAAAATTCTAAATAATATATATTCTTTTTTCAAAACCCCTGGCAACACGTAGATGTTGTGCAAAAAAAAACCCATAAAATGTTGCAATAGCTACTGTAAACTATAAATAATATATATTCTTTTAAAAATAAAAAAATCGTGTACCATTGACTTTACTGATATGAAGTCCGGTCTGTTACCGATAACACTAATATTTTGCTAATATGATTATCTTGATTTCGTCAAGTAGTGGAAAACATACATTTGTTAATCATATAGGTAGAACAATAATAATGGAAGAGGTAAATCCAACTTTGACAAAAAATAGACAGGTAAATTTCATTATCAGTTCTCTACAAATTAAACAATGGACTTTTGAGTTCTTGCAAAGCAAGTCTCCAATTGGAAGAATTTATCAAAACCAAACATAAGTTGAAAACGAAATCATGGGTTTTGCTTACTTAAAAAAATTATTTTTCTTATGTGTACAAGAAACTTATTTTAATTTACCAGGAATGATACACATGTCTTAAATTATTGACTAAATGTACCATCTTTTTTCCTTGTAAGAAAGAATTGCACTGATTATAAAATGGACAAGGTTTTTTTTTTATGAGGTGTGGAGGGTGATATTTTCAATATCTATAACTAATTGTTTATTTAGTACACCAATCTACATAATTGATTGAATGGTTAATGTGACTGATGGCAGGTATGTATTCATACACTATATCCATAGAGGAAATGCAAGTAAAGATGTGATAATAAGAAATGCATAAATAATGCCATCGTGCTTATAAGTCCATTCTATCCCTATGTGGATTTGAGAGATAGACATTTTCTCATCCAAATCACCGTTCAATCTTGAACACTTTCAATCAGTGTTATCAATATCGTATCGGATCTCATACCAGTAAAGTTAATGATATGCGGTATAACCAGTATAATTGATGGTTTTATCGGTTTTTAAGTTTTAAAAGAATACATATTATTTATGATTTTCAGTGGTTATTTCAACGCTTTATGGGCCTTTTGCAACTCTTCAACGTGTTGCAACATAGATTTTGGAAAAGAATATATATTATTTAGGATTTTCAGTGGCTATTGTAACTCTTTTTTGGGTCTTTAGCGACTTATCTGGGTCTTTAGCAACAAATTTCTAGGTCTTTACAACGTTTTTGCTTATTGTCAGAAGAGTTTTGGAAAAACTGAATTTAAACCGGTACACCAGTTTATCGATTTTTTTCGATTCAACCTAGGTTTCTCTGATTGTTTTACTAAAACTGATTTTTATATATACCGTACCATAGTCATAGCTGATTCATGATAAAACAGATCAAATCGACCCGTAAATAATTTCTCCCAAAATAAAAAATTTACTTTGGGTCCAACATTCTGAAGTGACAATTGGATTTCGTCCTTGTAGATATCAAATCATTGTTTCTTAAAGATGAACGGTGTTAAACTTGGATTTGGAGTTATTTGGTGGTACATAACCTAGTTGGAATGATGTGATGGTTCTATGGGGCGATAGGCCCATAACGAGAGGCAGTCATTGTGCCATATGACATGCATAAAATTAGAGGACATTTCCAAAGGACACGGACTTAATGTCACGGTTGAAATGGGGCTAGCAATAACCATTTAACACATAACAACTATAAATAAGGTGGCAAATAATAATATAATTGTGGGTCTCAAATCAAAACAATAATACATGTGACGCTTATATGCTTTGGATGTTTATGAATTTTGTCCATTTCTTTGGGAAATTAATTTAGCATTCACATTTATATATTTGACCCCTCTTCACTACTACTTATTTGTAGCCAAAAAGAAAATATATAATTAATCTTGAGCTATTGCTTTCAACTTGGGAGCTTTAAATAGAATTTTCTCTTTTTCTTGAGTTGTGTGGCGTGGAAACAAATTGTAATTGGCGAAATTTTAATCACTTATGAGGATTCAAAATGCAAACAAGTAAAGTGCACAAATTTGTCAACGTCCCAACTATTTTGTTATGTTTTTATGTATGATTAATGTAATAATGCGGTACGAAATATTCTAGTTGAGTGAGTTAATAAGATATTTTAGATAAGTTTTAAAAAAATTTGATCATATTTGTTAAAATTATCGTAGAAAATTGTGAAAATGTAGCATAACATCCATTGATTAGGTCTAAATTGATATGGGTGTAATCTATCAGGCCTACATGCTATAGTTATGTTCATGTGAAGTTAACCAAATTGATATGGGTGTAATGTATCAGTCCCCCTCAGGTAGGCAAGTTCCTTGAGTGGGCTTTATGGGCGTTGTTTGTATTAGGGCTTTATGTGCCTTGCTATCAGATGTCCCCTCCCCCCCCATTGGTCAAGGTAGACTCTTTAGGGTCGACCATCGGCCTTATATGCTCCTGTCGGATCAGATCTATCTTGAGGTTTTAAAGATGATCGAGGCAAAATGCGTCGTCGCATTTTATCTCAGTTTTCAGAGATGTCCCCCCTCAGGTCGGTTTGAACTCTTTAGGATTCGAGAAGCTTTTTTGGGGGTTCGTCGGAGTTGCGGAGATAAAGTGCGCCGTCACATTTTGTCTCTGTTTCCAGAGATGTCCCGCCTCAAGTCGGTTCAAACTCTTTAGGGTTCGGGTAGCTTAAGTTTGTATAGAGGCGGGGTCTTAAAGTGACGCTTATCTTATCGGAAGGCGTGATGGCCGATCTTTGAGTTTACATTGGTATGGGCCGCCCATATCAACAGAAGTTTTGATTGGGAAAAAGCATTTCAATTTTTTCGAGATGAGAGTTTGACCACCAACTGCAAACTGTTTTCGCGTGTTCCTAATGCCTTGGAATTTGTTGTCATTAATTGTAGGGATTTACTCTCTCTACCCCTATAAATAGGGGTAGGGTAAACTGTTGTTTCTCATTATTCACTCACTTGTGGTTTTACCAGAATCCTTCCTTTCCTCGCTATCGGGTAGATCGATCATGGGTCACAAAGCTTGGGTGATTGGAAGCCGACCTCCGGATGGTTTGCATATCGAATCAGAGGGTCGTCTTGAAGACTTTTCTTTGCCCAAGGGCAGATGTAGTGTGGTGGGCTTTACCCAGGGGAGGACGTAGCATCCGAGCGTTGCGGCGGTGTCGTTGCAACCTCCCTTGTTACACACCTTGGTGAAAGGTACTCTCTGCTGCCATTATGTGTGACCTGGAGTGCCACCGCTGGCAATGGTTTGGTGTGCTGTCCTCCTCCAATTCTCCATTTTTTACCACTTAGAATCTTCTCCTAGAGGTTCCGATGGTATTTTATTTCCGTTTGGTTGGCCACGAGCTCGGCCGTTGTGAGCTCGATTTTACATTCTGTGAATGTAGTCGCCGGTCATACCAAGGCTACGGGCTCGGCCGTTGTGAGCTCGATTTTATGTTCTATGAATAAAGTTGTGCTCTTATGTTGCATCGATTGGCTTTTGTTCCTTGCTTTAAATTTGTTGGTCGGCTCTTTCCCCTTGTGGAAGGCCGATCTGTAGCTTTTTTTTTTGCTTAATTGTTCTGACAGGGGTGTTTACTTATGCGTGGGTTCCACGCACGTCTTTTCAACTTCGGCATGTTGGGAACACAATCGCTTAGGCTTCTCTAGGTCATAATTGCCCGATGATTCATTTTTTGAGGCAACGTTTTGAATTTAGCCGCCCATTTTCTCTATAACTACCGGAGCTAGCCCCTCCTTCCGTATTTCGCTCTTCTTGTTTTCTCTCTACTCATCTTACATCAGCTTCTCACAATATTGGTAAGTTTGTTATTTTTTTTTTATTATAATGGATTTGTCCGATGCATCTTCGACTAGCATGAAATCCTCATCCACCGCTTCGACCTCTGGATCGGGCCGTGCTTTAACATTCGCACATCCGAAGATTCTGACTGGTCGTACGGCTTTCAATCGGAAGAGCGTAATGTGGAAGCGTATACCGATGAGACTGTTTTCTCTCCCTCGTACCTCAGCTTGAAGATATTAAATCCTGAACCAAGCAACAACGTTCCAAAATCCACAGTGATATCTTCGATAGCTGTGGTATGTACTCCCGCATCGGTCAATCAGGATTTGGTCGACCATTGTACAGGGGTTATGCTTGCTGGTCATCCTGGTGCATACGGAATCATTCGGACCTCGGAAGATAGAATTAATGTGTCGCCCCGTAACACATTTGCTATATTCGAGCAGCACATTAAGTGAGGATTTAAACTTCCTTTGAGTAGGTCGATTTGCTATATTCTAAGGGAGTTTAAGGTTTGCCCCTCGCAAGTGTCTCCAAATGCCCTCATGGAGTTATTGCTAATTCTAAAGTTATGTCAAGATCTGAATTTGTGGCTCGAGGGTGCCATCTTTCGTCGATTTTACCATCCGGCGCAAATCGGGGCGGGCGATTGTTTGTATTGGTGCTGGGGTTGGCTTAAGATGAATAAGCTCGTTCATCGAAAGGACTCAGTAAAGGGTTTCAAGGAGAAGTGGTTTTGGGTTAACTTGGATACCGACGCTAAGATAATATATCCAAAGAACACTCTTTATAGGCGCGGTTACTAGCCTTTTCCTGTAAAATGCAATACTCAGCATGGGAATCCATCTACATGAAGACCTGATTGCCGATTGACGCGACAACAAGTTTGTACAGTGAGTTACTTGTCACGTGTTATGTTTCTGAAGTTGACTTGGATCGACACTACCTATTTATTAACTACTAACCATAGCAAATATGTTGAGGTGGTAGACGGGGTGGTCGAACTTGTCCCGAGGGTCGAGGGCGGCGAATATGTTGATTTATGTCGTTCTACAAGGTAATGATCGTCACCCTTCCTTGCTTTTTAAAATTGATTTGTTATTTTTTACTGACGTGCAGGTATGCCTAACCAAGGCAATTACTTTTACGTTCTTGCAGCCGTAGCAAGGCCTAAGAAGAGGAAGTCGAGGAAGGCTAAAGTTTCTGTGCAGTGGTTGCTGAAGAGGGTAACGCAATGGGGACAGATCAGTCAACTCCCTATCGATCTGCTCTTGAAAGGGGTTTGAGGGAGATTGTTGAGTCGACGGGAGTAGAGACGATTCCTTTACCCAATCTGGATGGGGTCATTGATGTGACCAACTAGGTCGGGGCTGTTAACAAGAACCTTATAGATGCTATCTGCCTGGATTCCATCCAGGAAGTGACCGATGAGGCTTTAAGATCGAAGAAGCTGAGGCTGAGTGCTAGCGATAAAGGAAAAGAGGTGACTGATACCGGAGATGCTGCTCCTCGGCCTAACTAAGGCCTATATATGTCACCGCCCAATGAAAGATAATCCTCAATTTTTACATTTCCTTTTCCTTTGCTTACATCTGTGCTTTCTTGCTCTCAGCTATGGGAGTTAACAATCGGCCCGGACGTAAAATTAGAGAATGATATGGTTGTTTGGGATTTTGCTAGCTTTACGCGTGTTCCGTCGGAGATGGATTGACAGCATAAAATGAAGGTCGGCCAGCAGGCCTTCTGCTATCAGGCTAATCTTATCTCTGTAAGTTTTACTCTTTTTGGCAACTATTTCTTATTTTACTTTCCCTGTCTTGAAAGTAAGTTATTTTGGTGTAGGCTTTATCCGATGCAGTCTTTCTGACCAAGGCCTTGGCGGAGAAGGATAGGGAGATCGATGCTCTTCAGGATGCTAGGAAGCACGTTACTACCAAGCTTACCACAGCCTCAAGGGAGAGCGATGATTTTAAAATGGATGCCCTGAAGAAAGAGCAAGAGTTAAACGCTCTTCAAGAGTCGATGGCTGCTAAGGTTGAGGAGGTTGAACAGAAGCATGCGAGGGAGCTAGACGCCCTAAAGAAGGATAAACGTGCCTTGGAGGTCGAGGTTCAGAAGTTAAGGGATGAGGCTGATGTGGTTATAAAGAACTTGGAAGAGATGAAGGAGAGCCGTGATTTTTATAAGAGGCATAACAAGGCTCTGAAGCACCACTTTCAGAAGAAGGATTTAGTAGCGCAAGATCGGTAGTGGTGTTACAAGGTAACCTACCACTCCAATTTCCTTCGCAAAGTGCAAGAGAAATTCAAGTGCCCTACTTCGACGCTAGATGACTTGGCTCTCCTTCTTGAGCCGGAGGTCGATGCTAAACTGGTGCCCTGGTCCGAGGATCTTCTCTTATTCAACCTCAGGAGTGGTGAAGGGGAAGACGATGAAGAAGTCGGGGGCGAGCAAGCCGAGGATGAGGAAGATAAAGATGGTGTTATTTCTTGTCATTCATATACTACCTCGGATCTTAGTGAGATGGGTGAGGCCAAGGATTATGCTTTATCTCAGTCCCCAAAAAATGTGTAGATTTTGTTGATTTATAGATAATCCTTTCGAGCTTCAGTTATTGCTGCTTATTATTTTTTATGTAAGGGGGAACCCTGCTTGGGATCTCCTAACTCATTACATGTTGAATTTGTGCATTTATTCTCTTACTGTAAGGGGGAATCCTGCTTGTGGTTACCTCGCTTATTATATGTATGATTTATGCAACATTTGAAGACAAGGTGAATAAACTCTGAATCTTTCATTAAACTTCACCGAGGAGTACATCCAAATAAAAATATACTAACACTTAGACCGACACTAGAAGCTACGAACAACCGATCCTAAGACTGACACTCATATAAGACTGACTCAAATAAAGTAAAAACAAGCAAGACCAACTCACGCTAGACCGATGCTAATAATTATTGAAAATTAAACTACCATAGCTGGTGTATGGTCTACTCCCCAATGAAAAACTTCCTGAAAGCCGCGGCATTCCATGTCTGAGGCAAAATCTTCCCTTCCATATGTTGAAGTTTATATGTATTGAGCCCGATATTTTGGTTGATCTTGAATGGGCCTTCCCAATTGATACGGAGCTTGCCTTGGCCTACCCTTACTCTCGATGCTTCAGTTGATTAGAGCACGAGCTCTCCTAGTTGAAAGCTTTGGGGCTTGACCTTTTTGTTAAAGGCCGACGCGACCCTCTGCTTATAGGCAGCCGTTTTGGTGTATGCTCTATCTCTGCGTCCTTCTAGGTCATCAAGATTTAACCTTAACTTTTTTGTTGTTGTTAGTAGGGCTGATATAGTGCGACACTCTCTCGCTGGGGGTGCCTATGTCAACTGGCACCACAGCCTCAGTTCTGTAAACTAGGGCTAAAGGGTTTTCTCCTGTTGCTATTCTTGGCGTGGTCCGATAGGACCATAGGACATTTGGCAGCTCATTAACTCAGTTCGATCCACTCTTGAGTAATCTTATTTTGATTCCATCCATGATCGTTCTATTCGTTACCTCTGTTATGCCGTTACACTAGGGGTACGATACGGAGGAGAATTAGAGCTTGATTCTAAGCCCGCTATAGTATGCTTTGAATGCTTTACAGTTGAACTGCGTGCCGCTGTCCATTATCAAGGTATGCGGTATACCGAACCTGGTGATGATACTCTTGTTGAAGAACTGTATGACTTAATTAGAGGAGATTGTGGATATAGCTTTGTCCTCGGCCCATTTTAATAAGTGGTCGACCACGACGATGATCCATTTTTTCTGGTATTGCGCTACGGGTAGAGGTTCGACTATATCTATTCTCTACGTGGAAAGTTTTTATTAACGTGGAAAGTTTTTTCTAGTTGTAGCTCCATAATGGCTTTAATCTTGTTCGGGTTTGCTTCTATCCCCCTATGGGAGATCAAGAATCCTAGAAATTTTCTTGCGGCTATACCGAAAGCGTATTTCTTTGGGTTCAGCTTTAGCTGGTATTGGTTTAGGATGCATAACGCCTCTTCCAAATCAGCTGGATGTGCATTAGTCGTCTTACTTTTAATGATGTCATCAACGTATAGTTTTACCGTATCGCCGATCTTGCCCTCAAATACCTTATTGACCATGCGCTGGTAGGTCGCACCCATATTTTTTAACCCAAATGGCATGACTTTATAACAATATGTTCCTTCATGGGTTATGAACGAAGTCTTTTCCACATCGTCCTTGGCCATGGGTATTTAATTGTACCCCGCCTTCATATCCACGGTGGAGTAAGACTTGTAGCCCGCAGTGGCGTCTACAAGAAAGTCAATGTTGGTCAACGGATAACTGTCTTTTGGACAATATTTATTTAGATCAGTAAAATATACACACATTCGATACGCCCTACTAGGCTTCTTGGCCAATACTACGTTTGCCATCCAAACAGGGTACGGAACCTCCCTAATATGACTTGCCTTCAACAGTTTTACCACCTCTTCCTTAATGGCGTGCTTCTTTTTTGGACTGTGATTTCTATTCTTTTGTTTGACCGAGCTGGCCTTTGGGTTGACATTTAGCTTGTGTTCCATGACTCTACGATTGACCTCTGTGACGTAGGCCTCTAACCAGGCGAATGAGTTTTTGTTTCTCTTGAAAACCTCAATCAGGTTGGCCTTTACCTAGGGATTGATGTCTTCTAAGATAAATACTTTCCTGTCTTGGCTTAGGAGCAATGTTTCTAACTTACCATGGGGCCCTATCTTATCTGGCGGATTTTCTTTAGCCTGGTGGGTCGGCTTGGCCCGTAATGAAGCCATGTATGTCTCTCGTGCCATCTTCTGGTTACCTCTAATGGTTGCCATTCCTTTCCTGGTCGAAATTTGCATCATAAGGTAACATAGGGTGAGCACTACCTTAGACTCAACTAGGATTGGTCTTCCTAAAATAATGTTGTATGCACATGGCATATCCACTATTAGAAACTCGGCTTGTGATCTCCACTTGATTGCATCATATCCTATAGTGATTTGTAGCATAGCCGACCTTATGACCTCGAGCGCATGGCCGCCCAGACCTAAGATTGGGTCCTAACCGACTCTGAGGGAGTCATATATAGAGCGGGTCATCAGATTGATTGAACTGTAGGTGTCTATTAGTAAAAGGAACCCTTCGATCTCCATCTCAGCTACCAACGTGTCCTAATGTGGGGCAGGTTTGGGTACATGGGCAAAGGAGTAGAACACCTCTTGCTCCCGATCGATGATGCTGGTCCACCATAAATGATGTTAATAATCCCTTGCCGAGCTAGGGGGGATCGGCTGGTCTCTCAGTGGGAGCAGCTCGATGCCTCTCTGCCCGCTCTTCTTGTTATCGATGCGACTGGGGTCCTGCCAAGAAATGATCGAGTTTCCCCTCGACTTTCCTCTTGTTAAGCTCAATGGCCAAGTACCGACACTCCACGGTATCATGACCCTCTAATTTGTGGAAGTTGCAATAGGTGCCTGGCTTTCTCGGCCGCTTTCTCGGCCGCTTTATCTTTTGTGGGTACTCGATGTACTGTCGATTCTTCTCTATCCCGTACAACACTTCCTTCCGATCTGCTCTCAAAGGGATCAAGTCCTTAGGGAGATCGCGACATCTATATTCTTGCCTGGGCGACTTCAGGGGTAATTTATTAGACCAGGGCGGACTCGGCTGTTGGCTTGTATGCTCATGCACCGATATCCCTTTCTCATGAGCCTCGTAAGTTACCACTCCCACCTTTTGCATCATAAGTGCTAAGCTCTTTGGCCTTCTTATGAGCAAATCTTTTTTAAGGTCAGCATTTCTACAATTGTTTGACAATATGTCAGTGGCGACATCGACGTTACACCCCTTTACCTCTAGGGTCGCCCCTTGGAATCGCTGCACGAAATCTCCCATCACTTCATTTCGACCTTGCCTCACCAACTATAAATCTTGAATAGTCTTATAAGGAGGGATTGATGTTACGAAATACAGTAGGAAGTGTTTTATCATTGCTTTGAAGTTCGTGATTGACCCTGGTTTTTGATTCTCAAACCAGGAAATGGCTAGTCCCTCGAGGGTCATTGGAAAGATCTTACGCAGCATCGCATAGGTCACCCTAGTGGTTGCCATTTTCTACCTAAAATTCTTGACGTGAAGGGTAAGGTCCCCAGTGCCATTGTAGTTCCGTAACTTCGGCCATTTGAAACTTTCGAGGAACTCCGCCCTTAAACTCTCAGGGGAGAACGGTGATTCTGCGTCCTTAATCTCGGGGATGGCCAACTTCATTCCCATGTCTGTGAGGAGTGGCTTCACATTCTTCATCACATCACTTGGCCATTTTAGGGCTAAATTTTTCTCAATTTCTTCAATCGCCTGCTTGGAGGCTAGGGTTTGATCAGACCTGGCTGTCGACCTTCTGGGTTCCTTTATTGATGAGTTAACAGATGTATTTGGGGAGCTGCACCAAGGTTTTTTCCTTGCCTCTTCTTATTTCTGGCCTGACTCGCGCTCGTGGGGGCGAGTGAAGTTAGTATAATCCTTCGTCACTGGGTCGCTCCAAGTCGCGGCCTGAGTCATGATTTTACTAGCCCTCTACCAAACCGATGAGACCCTATCTCTTGCAGGCTCGGCTAGGGCTGTCGATATGAGGTAGTGGGAATTGAAAGGGCACCGTCTACCTAGCTTCGCTCATATGTCAAACGTCTCTTGAGGTTCTGCAACCCTCAATAGGTTGATCCGGATTGGGCCGATGTAGCCGCTCTCTTTTCCACGTTAACGACCTTACCCTCTGTGTACTTGTGCTGCGCATTTAAGGTGTTCACAGAATGCTCCATGTGGCTCATTTTGTAGATGACCTGCTTTATCATTGTCGCCAACATCTTAAGATCGTTCGAGGCGTCGGGTTTTGCTAACATTGCTTCTATCTGAGCATCGAACTTCGGCCCTATTACGATATTCTCAATTTCGTTACCCGATGCGTCAACCGGTTTTGGGGGTGTTGCGAACTCACTCGTCGACCCTTGGGCATTCTTCGCATCGACCTTAGTCGATGTTTGCTTCAGTGCGGGTTTTTTCTTCGCCGATTCTTCCATCATTAACTATTGGGATTTAAAAGAGAAATGCAGGCTCTTTGAACTGAGTACACCGGGTCACTGTGTTTGATGCACGCTCACCGCATCAATTTGATGTCGTGGGAATGGAGGGCACATGATCGGTTCGTCCTAGATCGACATACCTGCACAATCAACAGTTCGTTAGAGGGCTAGGTCGGGTGTCCGACGTGTCCTCTCTGATGCTCAACTTAGTGTGGCGTGGGGGGATAATATAGATATTATTAAAAGAGGTAGGTTATGTATTTTGTATTACCTTGGGACGTGTGCCCTTATCTCTTATATAGAGGATAGTGTCCCTTAAATGACTGTCATGTGTCTGATTTTAAAAGTTAAAGAATATCTAAACAATTAATACGTGCCCCAACTCTCTTAATAAATAAATTCTTTAAATGGGCTTTATAAACCTTATTTCTATTAGAAGTTTACACGTAACACAAACTCTTAAGTCTCGTAACACAAACTCTTAAATATAACTGGTACCTTTTTACGTGAATATCTAGATGGTATGTACTAAGAAAGTGATATCTACAGTATTTTACAAGGAATTTTCCAACTGGTGTCACTTTCTGCATAGATTCGGAATCTTATTACCATTTCTTTAATCAACTTCTCTAATTAATATATCTGTATTACAATAGTGATTAAAAAATTGAATAAACCTCAAAATTATAATCTGATTGTATTTTTTTAGATTTCCCCAAACTGTTCAACATTTAAACCCAGAAAAAAAATCTAATCTGGGTTAGAACAAATAAAAAAAATGTTACATTTATTGGTAAAGTTGTAATTGGACTAACAGTGGATGGGATGTAATACAAGTTATTATATAGTACAATTATAAATACATTTAATGAACATAATAAAACAACAAGCAAAATTGAAGAAATGGGTACATGAATTAATGAATTACTATTATTCAACTCTGTGTTAGATTATGTACTTTATTTTAAGGTAATAACTAATAAGCAGATAAGGTGTTTGAAGTCACATCTCATCATTGTAAAATTAAGCATAATTAATTGACGTCTAATCCCAATTAAGCATTATATGATTTTCGCCGACTTCTCCTATTAAAAACTTTGTACTAATTCTTATCCAATATAGGATGGACCCGATCCACTTTTCTAGTGTAGGTCCTTTCTATTTTGCATTTAATATCTATAGCTGGATTCAACTTATTTTCCGGTACTAAACTCAATGTTTTTCCTTTTCAGCTTTCTTCCATTATTTGTTTGTCTAAAATGTGTTTTCACTTTTTAACTTAACCCATATAAAAGGATTTAATTGTTTTACAACCCTGGGATTTGAAAATTGTCGACACAAAAGTCCTTGATTGTAAGTCCTTACAAAATATATCTAAAATTTTATTTCTTCCATAATGGTATCGAACCCTCCTTAAAAGGAGTCTTTACCGCCTTCCACCTAATCAGAATTTTAAAAGGCGGCTGCCTAGGCGCCGCTTAGTCGGTGTTTTATGAAACACCGCCACAATTTTATATAATCGGGGGTACTAAGTGGTCCAAGGCAGTCAAAGTGCATCAGACACAATTCCCTTACAAAATTTCATTCAGATATCAGAAGTGTTACGAGAAAAGTGTTTATATATGGATTTTAAATTTTATTATATAAAAATTTAGGTATTAGTTAAATTTATTATTTTAATTCATTAAATATTAAAAATAAAAAAAATATTAATCTACCTCAGTCCCAATTAATTTCCTAGAGGCTCTAGCTGCCCGATTAATGGCTAGCGCCTTAAAACGCTGCACCTAATTGAGTACACTATTAAAGTCCAAGTAATCTAGAAAAGTAAGCCAAGTATTACTAATTATCTAAATTATCTGCATAATACTTTTTTTTCCGTATTTGCTCTCAAATATCTTTTGATAATTGATTCATAATATACTCTCTTTTGACAACAATCGTAAATATAGAAAAATTTTCAATACCTAAACAAATTCTCTTATTCTCTCTTTATCTTTTCTATTTTAAAGGTACTAAGATGTAAGAAGTCTATATCATCACAAATATGTATATTTTCCTGAGCCCACTATACGACAATGTCCATTTAATGGCTTTCATGTGGCTTGGAACTCACTTTACATGGAACCAACTTTGAAGGATGCGTTGGTGCAATTTTTACGGTTGCCGATAAATTTTTTTTATTTCTGAAATAACTAAAAGTTGATATAATCAAATACTTAAAATTATTGTTTGATATAATAAAATACTCAAGACAAGTGTTTTAGGAGTTGTCAAGTGTCCGCTAATTCTACTATACTTAAATATCGTCTATATTCACCAAAGGATGTTGGTCCTAATGTAAAAAATGGCTAATTAAACCCTAAAAAGTCAAAAATTCGATCCTTAAAAAAGCACTTTCTGGAAGACCTCTGACCTTAACCATACTCGGATTGGAATTGTGAGAATAATTTCTCACAATTTTAAATTTACCAAAAAAAAAGGTCCATATTTATAATATACTTTTAATGAGAGTTATATATTAATACCAGAGCATTGGGTCAAGAAGCGCCCATGGCCTAATGGATAAGGCGCTTGACTTCTAATCAAGCGATTGTGGGTTCGAGTCCCACTGGGCGTGATTCTTTTTCAAACATTTGTTTTATTTTGTCTTATAATTCTTAAACTTTTCGGGAAAATAAGTAGAAAATACCATTTCTGAACTGAGAGATTCAGTTAGTTACCAACTGGATTTAACTTTATCAATCCAATAAAAAAACTTGGATAAAAATAAATAAATAAGCAAGTGGCACCTTTTTTTCTAATAAAATGTAGCTCAGTTGACAATGCAGACTGAGTAAGTTGGAGGAGAACAAGCTTCGAATCCTACTAAATACAGTTGTTGAGAGGGGTGAAGCGCCCTTAACAGTGACTAAGCCCGTACAAGAGTATCTTAATAAAGATATTTGTAAATATAAAAAAAATAATTAGAGGATTTTTTTCTGTTATCTTCAAATTTTGTGGAAGAAACTTTAATGGATTCGAAGAATTATTTCTTCAACCGAGATCCATGCAAAAAAACGTTATTTATATTAAAAGAATTATCGCTGAGGGATATTAAACTTGATTCAAATGAGAAAAATAGTACTTATTACTTTTTAAAAGAAACATATGAAATAATATATCGTCAAATTAT
This sequence comes from Euphorbia pulcherrima, assembly GCA_947683365.1. NCBI lineage: Eukaryota > Viridiplantae > Streptophyta > Magnoliopsida > Malpighiales > Euphorbiaceae > Euphorbia > Euphorbia pulcherrima. The sequence goes on from CANTUS010000016.1 coordinate 17,950,678, forward strand.
TGATATACATGCTTGTTTACACTTTAGTCTAAGAATTTATTATTTTATTTTTTTTATAATTAAGAATTTTTTTTAGAGGCTGAATATTGAAACCATGATCTCACACGTCCATATTTTAAGAATATGAAATAAAGGATAAAAGTAAACACATGACAAACTTTGAGTGAGAAATATAAAAGAGATCATGATTATAGGGACGAGAGAATTTATTCCGTTATTTATCAACGATCCAAAATGATTTTTTATCTATTTATTCAAAAAGCATGCTGGCACACATATTTTGAAAGTTTAGTGGAAAGCGTAAGTATAGCAGTCCTAAAATTGTTGAAACTTTGGGGAAATTTTGTTCACCCAAATGATACAATTAAGTAAATAAAGGTTGTTGAACTTTGTTTCATTTGAGTTGAGATAACAAAATTGAGTTAGTTAAAGTTTGTTGGCTTTTTCTCACAACTTCCAAATATTCGTATTTGTAATTTACCTTCAAGCCCATGATCACTTGATTAGAAGTTTAAATTGTGTAATTGTTTTGAAGTAGATGAATTTTATGGAGATAGAGAGGGGAGGTGGGGCAGGTGACCCACTGCTTCGGAACTTTCTCCTGCCCTATTTATTTGGTAAGAGTTTTTTTGGAGTGTCGGAGGAGTAAATGCGATTTTTAGTTAAAGAACTATAATTTAAAGAAAAAAGATAACTCCTTTATATTAATTGTGTAACTAGTAATTTATTCTAAGTCGAATTTATTTTTTTATGCATAATTATAACTCACCGAATATAAAATCCTTGCTACGTGAGTCATAGTTGTCTTATGTTTTAGCATCAACTAGTAGTTTTTTTTTGTTGTTTTATAACAACTACTTTTAGCTATCTCAAACAAATAACGGTAACCGCGCAACAGTAATCTTTTGTTTTAAAATTTTTTAAAAGTGTTATTTTGGAATTTTTTTGCATTTAAAAATCAGAGTTAAAGACCAAGTAATACAGGCTTATAATCCAATAGAATAGCCCACGACTGAGTCGATCCCTTATCGGGAAACATTATGGCCCAACCCAATTACACAGAAAAAAATAATAATAAAGCCAATACTTAGAACAAATCCAATCATACCTTGAAACAGGGAATGAATATATGTGACCTTATTTTAAGGAATAAATATTAAATTATTATTTATTTTTAATTTATTTAATTATTTTATTAATTAATTAAAATAAAAATAATGTAAAAAATTATAATAATAATAATAAAATATTATTATTTTTTAAGAAATATAATATAGTGAATATAAAATAGGGGAGATGTAAAATGCCAAACAAGGAATATGGTTGGACTTACCAATCAAGAGCTATATGAATATTCCTCAAATAAAAAATATATTGAAAGCTGATATTTCTTATAACTTAGATGTAAGTCAAATAACTTATAAACACTTTTTAAAAATATTTAGGTCAAATTTGCTCATGCTATGACTAATAAAACAACACAAATAAAAATTTCATAACAATCTATAAACATAATCAAAAGCATAAAAACTCATTCAAAACCATAAAATGTTCAACTGAAACCAACAATTATAACTAACCTAATCAAACAGCACAAATAAAAATTGTTCAAGCTGAGCCTACAAAACCTACTAAAACAGTAAGAAAAACACCCGAAAAAACCGAGACAAATCCAACCGAGACAGCTTCCGATCCCAAACTTTTACTAAGTGTAGCATGTGGGGATGGAGCCAGGTAAGATTCCGGCGGATTGGCAATGGATGGCGGTGAATTTGATCTCTGATGGTGCAATCCCATTACATCAACAATTAAACGCTGCCCATTTCTACAGTGATTCGGAGCTCCACTTATGAAGAAAAACAACCCGGATTTCTCGAGCTTTATAGTACTATTGCCATTGTTGAAGTAAGCAAAAGAACTAGTTGTGTTACAGTGGTAAAACCCCCATTTGTCCACTTGAACTACTGAATCATTCTTGTATTCAAACACTACAACAATAGAAAAGCAACATTAAAATAAAAAAGAATATAACAAAATGATGCAGCGAAAACTTAACCAAACAATAAAGTAAGAACGATGATAGTTAATTCGCGGAAACAATAGCCAACTCTTCCAAAACCTTATGAATTCGCTCAAACACAAAGGAATTCGGGACAGAAGGCCAAAAATAATTATTATAAAAAACCCGATGAAATAAGTGTCTTATAAGCCTTTAAATAGTCTAAGGTTTCAAGAGTTAAAATACCGAAAATAAATAAAAAGCATACAAACTTTTAAAAAATTGCAATTAAGTCTCTGAAAACTAAAAAATGTAAAATTGAAGACATAAACAGCAAAATTAGGCCTCGAGAGGGAGGGAATGGAGGCAAAGCTCTAGCTTTGATTGTTGGGGCGTGACCAATTGAAAAAATGTCCGAAATCATCGAATTTCAACCCAAAAATCCAAAATGAATAGTAATCGAACTGACCACTTTTATCCAACTTCTCTAAAAACACCAAAGCATCCTCTTCTACATCACAAAATATAATAGAATGTCATTAAAAACAAACTCACAGAGAAAATCTCCGACTCGAAATCGGTTCCTTTCGGCCCATTGTGTATAAAAATGAAGGCCTTTTACGCCTGGTTCGTGCCATCCAAGTTCGTCGCCTACTTTGAATACCCTTTCGGCATTAGACAAACCATGAATCGAAACTAGAAAGACTAGAAAGCAAGCGCATGACATAAAAGGTGACATTTTTTGTGTTGTTGAAATTTGCTGGGAAATTCTGAATTTTGAGAAGTGAAATTTCGTGGAGATTAATGTAAAGTGAGCTGTGAGATATTAGGAGTTAAATAGTAGTGTAGTATTAGTAGTGAGCAGTTTTTTGATATTAAAATCGTGGTATGATTTGGCGGTTAGTTGAAGATTGAACGTGCGTTTTGAAGTGGCGGTTATTATTATTTTTTTAACAGTTATTGTTAGGAGAAATTAAAGTCAAACATTATATCAATTGATTAGTAGTTTAATTGACGCCTTTAAAGTTTAAAACGTATATTTGTGATCAGGGCTCTAAACGAGCTGAATTATTTGTGAACTACTTGACGTTCGATTTGATTAAAGTTCGTTTAAGCTCGGTTTATTAATGAATGAGCTTGTGCGTGAATAAAATTTCAGGCTCGTTATCGTAAACGAACCAAGCTTGAACTAGGGGATACTCGGCTCGAAAGCTCATGAACATGTTCGATAAGAGGCTCACGAACTAGTTCGCCAACATGCTCGTTATTAGGCTCGTTAACATATTTAAAAACTTTATACATTATATTTATGAAATAGATAGATTATGAATAAATATAAAATAATGTATTCGTAAAATGGATATAAAAATGTATAAGGAAAAATATAAAATATAAGATAAAGAGTAAAGAGTAAATAAAAAATATGTATACAGTGATACATGAAATATAGATAAAAAAGAGAAAAGGTGTATATAAAGTCTAACAAAGGTAATTCGGATCCAATTCAATCCCTACTATATATATTCATCAATCTCTCTATGCTCATGTGTAAAACTCTAATCTCATTTTCCTCGGAAAAAATACAGTTGCTAACACAACACTCCTCCTCTTTCTCTTCTTAGTATAGTGAAATTCATTTGTGGTGTTTAGATCCTTCATCTTACGAAATCTATCTTTTTTATAAGCTGAGCTCTCGATTTAAACATAGCTCGAAATAGGCTCGAAGCTCGGTTCGGGCTCGATTTGACCAATCTCGAGCTCGGCTCGGGCTCAATTTAATTAAAGCTCGAGCTCAATTCGTATTCGTTAAAATTTAAATGAATAGAGTTTAAACAGTTAATATTCAAACTCAGGTCGATTCATTTAGAACCTATTTATGATTGACCATGTTCATATAATGTGTGCTTACTATTCAATTGATTCTGTTAATATACATAAAGCTGTTAGGGTAATCTCAAAAGTCAAATCATTGATTAGAAAATTAAAACAATTAAAAGAATCTCAAAAACAAATCCATACGAGAGAATATCAAATTTTACGGAGTTGCCAACTTAACTACATTTTACCGTTTTTGTTTTCAATAAATTATACATTCAAATATTAGTTTTTAATGATATTTTCTATTACCATTTATAATTTCTTGTCAACCGAGCCAAGAAAATTGTAACTCCCTCCCATGACTTTTCGACTATTTTATTCTATTTAAATTTATATTTTTTATTCAATTATTTTAATTTTAATTTTATTAATTTATATAATTTTTAAGTAAAAATTATATATAGTATTGGATATTTAATACCTTAATTTAACTTAACGGTTGGGTATTTATGAGAGAGTATTTATATATTTTTTTATTTTAATTAAATGGTCCCTCATAAATACACAATCGATGGATTAGGGAAAGGTATTAAATACCTGGTACCAAATATAAAAGGATAAACTTAAAAAAAGTACATTGTGATTTTACTTATTTGTAAAATGGGGTCTGAGGAATTTTTTTTGGTAAAATGGGATTTGTGGTTTAAAATATTTTGTAAAAGGGTACCTATAGATTCAAAACAATAGTATTATGTTGAATATTTTTAACAATTCAATATTCTAATAATTAACCTTATTATTTAAAAATTATATGTCATGCTTTGAATAATTTTATGACATTTTTAAATTTTAATGATTTTTAAAGGTTGTTATCGTAATTTTATTAAAAAATTATTTACATTAGTAAAAAAATTTTAAAATTTTTTATCGATGTGTATTGTATTTTTAATGACCATCCCGTAAAAATTTAGGTAAAAACAAATAATATTTCATATTTTTGTGACATAATTTAATATTGAAGATCTTTTATTTGTAAATTTTTTCAAATTACATGCCCCGTTTTGCAAAAAAAATTTTTTTCTGACCCCATTTTACAAATAAATGAAACTATATGGTACTTTTTTTAAATTTACCCAATATAAAAACTTACTTTCAAAATAAATATAAATTATCATATTAATTATATAACTTAATTAAAAGATAAATTAATAGTAAATTATATATTAATTTATAATTTTATTAAAATTTATAAATTAATTAAAAAGTCTTGCATATCTAGATGGAAGAATTCTTATTCTAAGCCTCAATTTTGTTATTATATCATTAATTCTGCCTTGAATAATCATAATCTCCCCACTTTTGACTAATAGTATATAACCCACAAACCTAAGTTGTACCTTTCCACACTTTTCTTGGTTAATTTTGATTACATTTTCACACTCGTTTTATAGTTGGTCTAATGCTGTTTCAGTTATTTGAATTTGTATAAAAAAAATTATTATCTCCTCAATTTTTAATGTGTCTCTATAGCTTCCTCAATTTTTAAAAGATGTTTCATTTAGATCCTTGAATATCACGTGTCAGATCCTGATGGAAGAGAAAAAATTAGAAAAATGACATCTTTGAAAAGTCGAACCTATCAGAAGCTGACACGCGGCGTTCAAGAGATAAGTGGGGCACTTTTTAAAAGTTGAGGGACCTACAAGGTCACTTTAAAAATTTTAGAAGGCAGTAAATTTTTTAAACAAATTCAGATAACTTGAAATGCATTAAGCCTTTATGATTTTATTATTAACTGATTTAAATCATATATATATCTTTTTCATACTATAAGCAAAAATACAAAATAGTTTTACAAAACACTAAATCCCATTAGAACAAGAGTTTGAAGTTACTAAGCACTAAACGGATTAAAGAATTTTTTATTATTTTTTTTAAAACTAATTATAAATTTAGGATAGTTTTGAAACTAATGAAGAGTTTGAAGTATTTTTTTCTGTCTGACTTTTAAAAGATCGGAGAAGATAATTTTTTAAGTCTATCCGACTTTTAAAAAATCGTACAAGTGCAGTCAAACTATTCCTAACCTGTCCGAAAATGTAAAAGTCGGATAGAAGCTATCCGACTTTATAAAAGTCGGATAGAAGCTATCCGACTTTATAAAAGTCGGATAGAAGCTATCCGACTTTATAAAAGTCGGATAGAAGTTATCTAATCCGACTTTTACAAAGTCGGACAGAATATCTTTATATTTGGAGTTAAGAGCTGGATATTTAATAGCAACTTGATAGTATAATACTAATAAATTTATAAATTCAGTTTTTAATGCTGACAAGTTGCAAGACAAGTGAAAAATTAATTTAAGACATGTTCATGTTCCCCGATATCATACCTATCATTTATCAATAGTTTAGCATAATTTTGCAAAAAGTCAAAAGAGCCACCTACATATGTTTTTTTACTTCTAAAAGCCACCAATATAGGCCATTCAAACCACTCATATAACAATTATTATTATAATCTATTTTAAAAAATGTGGTGGGCGATGTTTTCACTTTTTTAATTAAATTTAATAACCTATCCGACTTTGTAAAAGTCGGATACCTTCTATCCGACTTTTACATTGTCGGATAGCTTTTGTCCGACTTTATAAAAGTCGGATTGCTTTTGTTTAACTTTTATAAAGTCGGACAGATTAAGAATAGTTTATCCGACTTTTTAATAGTCGGATAGACTAAAAATATTGGCCTCTCCGATATTTTGAAAGTCGAACAGAAAAAAATACCCTAAATTTAAAAATAGTTTATAAATCACCCTAAATTTATAAATCATTTTAAAAAAAATAATAAAAAAATCTTTAATCCGCACTAAACACTAGGTTTAAAGATTTAATAATAAACAACATTAAGCCATGCGGCTCTTTAATTACATATAGGCAACTTGAACTTAAACATGAACTTGGTAGACTACAAAATTTCGACCAAGACAAACAACTAGAACTAAATCACATATTTCTAAGACTTCATAGGTTGTAAAGGCCAATAAAAAAAGTTCAGTAGTTGGACTTAGAGAGCCGAATAACCTCTCCAACAGCCAAAGCAGCCAGCAAGAAACCACTGAAGAAAGTGAAGGCTATAGAAATAGCCACATGGTCACAAAAGTAGTGTAACGGCTTGCAGAAATTCGGCAAAGCTGTGTGTTCGATTCCGGTGCGGTTCAAGTTGCTCACCCCTGCTGCTGCTGATCCTGCCGCAATCGTTGCATATGCAAACACCTGCACGTGTTTGAAAATTGACTTTGAAGCCGTTAGGATACTATAAAAAAAATTAGGAAATAATATTCGCTGTTACTATATTTGATTAAATTTGAAATTTAAATTATTGTATTTTGTTTTAGATATTATATCTTTCTAAGCTTATAGATAGACTTTCGTATTTATATAATATAATGTGCAGGGCCGTCTCGAAAAATTTCGGGGCCCTGAGCAAAAATATGATTAGGAGCCCATGTACAATGAATATATGCTAAAAAAAGATCAATAAAATTTATACTTCTCTGATAAACTACCAAAATCTATTAAACTTTTATCTATGCATATATTTTTTAGATTACGATATTGTCATTTGAATTTTTGGTTATCCGAGTATTATTTTTAAAGTAAATTTCAATTGATTTTTCACAAGAAATTTATCTAAAATCACATTATCGATTTTATAGATTATTGATATTTTTAAAAGATATAAGAATACAATGACTTTAATTGAAATAAGGTATAAGAATCTTAAAAGCATATAATTATTTTTAAAATACAAAACTATCTATTAAATACAATATGTGATCCTAACTTTTGCATTATAAATTTTGATTAAAGAAACAAAATAAAGGTTACATAACAAAATTAATTTCTTGCAAAAAAATAGTGTATTTAATAAATTTGTCAAACATTTAAACTAATACTAAATTAAAAAATATATATAAAAATATAATACTAAATTTTATTAATTATTTTAGAATTAAAGATTATGTTTAATTTTAATTAAAATTTTTATTTGGTAAGCACTATTATATTCAAATGTTAAAAGAAAAAAGAGAAAAAAAAACAGGGGCCTCCAAGGACGCGAATGCGCATGAGTGAAACAATACATGCTCCTACTGCTGAGCCAAAGCACAATTCATACTAATATTTCTCATATTTAAATATATACTAATCATTTTCTCACACTGTACACAAACAAAAAATCCGAGGCCCCGAGCGGTCGCTTCACTCGCTCCCCCTAATGGCCAGCCCTGATGTGCTCATGTATGTCAAGGGTACTGCATTTGCAGTATTTCTTACATCATAAAACTAGAATTGACAAACGAAAAAAATTACCTGGTCTGCAGCAAAAATAAGCCAAGCATGAACTCTGGAAGGAATTAAAGGAGATTTCCTTATAAGTTTTGGGGTGCTAATTATTTGGAGAAACGAGTGAGCAGCTACAGCTGCTGCTATGCCAACTAGATATCTGTTAAGCACCAAATACTTGATTAACAACTTTTTTAATCATTCATTTTACCTTTCCTAACTACCTTAATCTTGGTACCAACTAATCATTTCATTTGTTAATTGCTTCATCAATCATATAATGATTTTATGTAATCATTTTTATCCATAGATAGTTCAAATTAAAAATTATTGCTTTAAGAAATTAAACTCCTTTCAACTTTGTCTTATAATAAATCAATAATGAAGGAAATGTTTAATAATTGTAAGGACCTGTTTTTGTGAGTGTTTGTGCCTAACTACTTCATAAAATGTGACGGCACATGTATGAAATAAAAATATTGTAACTATCTTATATTTGTAATTGGCCTTTTTTTGGTCATGTATTAAATTTTTTATGAGTCTTAAAATTATTATTAGAAGTCAGTAATAAAGGGGAGTTTTTCATTGATGGTAAGGTACTTTTAAATTACTGCTTATAAGTTATATAAACTTATAATAAGCATAAAAATAAACCGTGACCCTTATTGACTAAACTTAAACGACTTGAATAATTTTAAAAAGAATATAAAAGCGCTGTATATGACAAAAAAAAAAATATTCTTCTTTCTAATATAGCCTGGTGAACCTATTTTTTGTATATTTTATTTCATATATGTCCCATCCAACCCCAATCATATTACCTCACAACTATAAAGAACAAAAAAGTCGAAATGGTACAAACTCTCACAAGAAACAGTCTTTACAAATCTTATAAACATTTTGGTAAAGCTAACTTCTAAATCCATTTTAAGATAGTAAAATTGTTAAATGATGAAAAAAGACAAAATTAAATACATTTATCATTTACTTTATCAAATCGGAAGTGGTATAAGCTAATAAAAATCAACTTGTATATGTATTATTCAACTAATAAATTATAAGGTTGCTGGGCACACAAGCCTACAAGTAATAAACACTTTTTTTTATGTGAGATTTCAAGTCAAAAAATTCCAAAAGTGCAACATATTCAAGACGTACAAATAAGAAAAAAAGGGGTCACGGGTTTGATTCTGTTCATGTAATGACTATGAACTTGGAAGATAAAGACCCCTGCTCAGTTTGGCAGTGAGTTTTTGCAGCATTTTTCAACGGTTTTTCTGAAAAGCTTTATTTTCAAGCTTCTTTTTGAAGCTGCAGATTTGATTTTAGAAAAAAATAAATCAGACAATTCATAATTAATTAGTATGAAAGATCAAAATGTGTTGTTCAAAATTAAAATATATAATATTATTAAAAGTTTGTAAGAACAACTTATTTTGAAAACAGTTCAACTAACAATATCAAACTAGCCCCGAAGCTTTTCGGAAAAGCTGAAACTCAATGTCAAACTCGCTCTAACTAAAATTACTTGAAATGAAATCAAGGGCAATCTCGTCCTCCAATTAGTTTGGACTGAATTCATGATTTTCCGCAGAACATGGCAACCACTTCTGTCGGTTAATTCTTGTAATTCACTACTCAAATTAAAGGCATTCTGATCCATTTCAGAATCAGTACTATGACTGTTTGGTTGCTAAGAAAAAAACACTCATTCAAATTCAAATCAAACAATGCACAATTTAAAGTATTAAAATCTTCAATCAAAGTGTCAATTTGTAGTATTTTCCGTCGCTTTCTCAGAAACCAAACAACAAATTAACGCTATACTCTCTTGAACTGTAATTCAATGTACTTCAATTTAGTTCAGTTTAATTATACCTAATTATAAATTTACACTGAAATAAATTCAGTTCAGCTCACTTCAATTCAATTCAATCGACTTTAATTTAATTCAATTTTCAGAGGTAAAAAAAAAACACCCGACATAAGATAGAGATTAAGATAGTTACTCGAAGGATTGAGAGAAAGACCACTTGGAGTGAACAGGAAGCACAAATCCATAAATGGTGACTTTGCTATCCTGACGGGCTGTGACCATAAACGACAGTGAGACAACCGAGGTTACCATACACAACACCCTAAGTGTCAAGTGAATGATGTCAGCTTTCCGGCCTAAAGGATGAGTTGCTCCGGCCAGCGGTCCGCTCATTGTGCCGCTGTTCTCCGTCGCCTCCACCTTTGACTCCGGCAACTGTACGGCCACCTCCAGTGGCGGTATTTTCTGGCCATTCATCATCGCCAATTAGTAATGTTGTGTGTGTTTGTTAGTCCTGGTCGTAAGGGAGTGTTTGGATAGTTGATTTTGGTAGTGTGAAAAAACAATGGTGGCTATTTATTGGAGTTGAGCTCAATGCAGCTATTATTATCTAGGGTTAAGTTAAAAAATTTAATGTAATTTTATTCATTTTCAAAAATAAGTTATTGTGTTATTTTTTTTAAAGGGTCATTACGGTATTAAAAATTAGTAAAAAATGATCTTTTAATAAAGTTAATTGTGCTGAGTTGAAAAAGGGTATTTTAGTAAAACCTTAAATTTTTCAAATTTTAAAGAAAAAAAAATGATAATTCACCTTACCAACTCAAAATAATTAACTTTATTATAAAAAACCTTTAATTACTAACTTTTGTGACCATATGAGCCCTTTTGAAAAAAACAACACATGAGCCTTTTTAAAAACTAGTAAAAAACGAGGGATTTTTTTTAAAGTTAACCCTATTATTTATCTAGTCGCCTCAATTCTTTACTCTTATCTGGACCTGCTCACGGGCTTAGGTACCCGGCCGACCCAGCCCGAGTCCATTCAAATGGATCAGGTTTGGGCTATCATTTTTTAAAGTCTAATATTTTATGGGTTGAACTTGATTTTTATATAAATACCTAAACTCGGCCCGAACCCGATTTAATAAATAATTATTATATTTATTAAATATATAAATAGTATATTTAATAATTACTTTAAATTTTTAAATTTTAATCTATTAAATTTTTAAAATAATGTTATCTATTTATTAAATCATCTAACAAGAGAATGTAATTATATATTAGATTTGAATATATTTGTATAAAATTTTATCTTTTTAGACTCTTTTAATATACTAAAAAAAAAATCTGTCGACGAATTTAAAAATGACTTCTAAAGTTCGATCCAAACATCAAATTTTAAAGTATGAATTGAATTAAACTTAAGCTGATATTTTTAGCTAAAAGCTCGATTGTGTCCGAACCGAGCCTGCTCTGCATGCCCGATTAACAGTCTACTCTGATCCCCAGGGGATTAACTTACGGCACTTTTCTTTGTTCACTCCACGTGTCAAAGTGTTTTCAGTAGGTTTTTTTTAAAAAAAGGTATTCCGTGTAATATTTCTCTAAATTTGAGTTCATTGCACTTGATTCTGTTTTAAAATGAAATTATGGATATATAATACTCCCTTCATTCACCATTAATGTCTCTTTAGTCATTTTATTAGTTTTCTTTTAATTGTTAATTTAAATTATCAATACATTTTATAAAATTTTTTCTCTAATTTATCCTTGTATTAATGAGGAGAGAGACTATATATTGTTAAAATTATAAGTGAGTAATTAAGAAGAAAGAGAATTTAATAAATGATAAGTTAGTCATTTTAGTTGTGTAATAAATTTTTTATTAATTTTGATGATTCGGTTAAATGAATAATATTTTATAGATAGAGGGAGTACTACTTATTTTATTCTAGGAGAAACGCTCCAAGTTAATACCCTCAACTAACTTTCAGAAAAATTTTATCTGAATGAATTAAATTATTCACTAAAATAAAAAATTAAAAAATTATATTTTATTTAATATTTATTAGAACAAATCAATTTTATGTAAAATTTTTTTTAAGGAGCCCTAATTTTTTTATTTCGCCTAGGGCCCTTAAAATATCATGACCGGTCCTGTCAACTTCTGGTAAGTTGCACTATTTTCCCAAACTTCAAGCGTAGTTGCCTTATTGTTTGCAAACTGCAAATTGCGGCATAATGAGAGGTTGATGTCCCAATTACCACTGGTATAAGGTTAATCAGCGGTAGCGAGCCCTAAATACAGAATATTAGTGACGAAAAAAGGACAGACAATGGAGAAAGAAGGTAGAGAATAATTAACCTTGATTGTTGTTTGTTAGAGATTATAGATGAGTTGTTAACTAATTGTTAGCTTGTTAATTAAGAAGTAGTTAGGATCGAGGTGGTTAGTTTGTTAAAGAAAGCAGTTACATCAAGCTATGTTCTATAGATAGTTAAGTCATTTACAAATGTATTAGAGTTTGAATAAAACAAATTCTCTCAATTATTCTTGATATTGTTCTTGTTCTTTAAATTTATACCAAAAGTGATCAGTGCAGGAATTTATAAGGCTAATAATATGAGATAACGAGAGTAGCCAGTTGTTAAGAAGATAATAGTAACTATTTTAACTGTCATTGTGTTGATCTCGGTAATCTCTTAAAGTGCTGTGAGCAATAAGAGACCAGTAATACTAATAATACATGGAATTATCAAAGAAAGAAAAAAAAACATGGGGACATCAGACATGTGCCATGAAATTTATACCAGACTGGAGTGTAGGCTCAATTTTGCATTTCTTCCGCAATGTACAATACTTTGTAGTAATTTATACCAGACTTGTTCGTCGGCGTGCTGGGCCGGGCTTAATCGGACTTTTGACTAAAAATATAAACTTAAGTCCGGTCCGACCCATATTTTAAAGCTTCGGATTTGGACTGGACTCGGGCGTGCTTTAGAGGTTATTCCCAAGCCCGGTCCAAAGTCCATAAAATTGATTTCTTTTAATTTTTTTGGCACACTAAAAGAGTGAAAAAAAGATAAATTTTTTACAAATATGTCCAAATCTTACATATAATTACATTCTCTATCTGGGCTGGGTGGGTACCGTGTAACGACCTGAAATTTCAAAATTTACTTATAATAAATTATTATGGTATTCAAATATCATGGAAATTATTTTATTATTATTATTATTATTATTATTATTATTATTATTATTATTATTGGAGATAAGATAAAAGGAAATAATTTAATTAAAAATGAATGATTTAGATATTTAATTATTTGTTCAAGGGCATTTTTGAAAAGAAATAATATATATCATATAATATTAAATCCTATACAAGTTTCCAGCCACTTCTACAATTCTATTATCTTCCATTTCTATTTCATTATCTTATTATTTGCCTTCTTCATTTTTCTTGTTTTATTATTTAAAGTCTGTCAAAATCAAAACTAATTATCTCTTCAATTTCATCTCGAATTCTTGTTAGAAATCTATTCTTAAGCCCTCTATTATCATCAATTTCAGTGAAGCAAGGCTAGAAGAAAAGGATTTCAAGAGTTAGGGTTCTTGATGAATAGTAACCCGAATTTGAGAGGAAGCTAATACTAGTAAAGGACAAGGGAAAGTGGTGGAAGAGAACTAGAACGAGCTTAGAAAAAAGGTTTGTGTCTTTAATTTTGATTTCTTGGTTTTTCTGAAAATTTCTAGATTTGTGTCCCTGTTTTATTTTAATGTTTTCTCTTGGTATGTAACTTTGATTTGAATAATTCTTGATTCTATTTATATCTATAGAAATTGAGAAATATATGGTTAGAAGCAACCTTATTAAGATTCGTTTGTTTTCCATGTGAATTTTTCGTTTGAAGTTGAGTAAAGTGTTCAGTTTTGCTGAAAATTCTAGATTGTACACTCTTTATTATTTGGGTGTTTTCTCTTAATTTATGAACTGAAATTCAGTAAATCTTGTTTCAGTGCTTTTAAAAGACATAGATGAAGGTTTTATTAGAAGAAAGTTTTGTTAAATTCCTTAATTTTAAGTTTGAAAATTTGATTGAAGTTGTGCAAAGAAAACTGTTTTCTGTGAATTCACAGTCTACGCATATCTGAGTATTTTTGACATAACTTGAGTTATATATATCAGATTTATATGATTTTTATGGCGTTGGAAAGATGAAACAAATATCTAGTTATGATTATAAGAAAGTTTATATAGATTCCTCTGTTTTCTATTCCGAAAATTCAGTTAAAGTGAGCCTACAAATCTGATTTTCGGGAATTTGTTTATTGTACTTGGAGTATGGTTCTGATCATATTATTAGTTATTGTTTTAAATGAATTCAATATGTGTATTGCCCTTAGTAAACTAATAAAATACGGGTCAGGGTAGATTGACACCAATAAAGGGGGGTTATAGTACTGTACAAACAATTGGAGCTTTGGCTTCGGGGCTTCGGCCGGTATTATGATTCTGAAATATATTCTGTTAAAAATATAGGAGCTTCGGCTTCGGGCTTCGACCGGTATTTTGTGATCTGATATTGGAGCTTTGGCTTCGGGCTTGACCGATAAATGAAAATATAATGATATTGAAGCTTCGACTTCGAGCTTGTCCGCTCCCATATCCATTTTACTGTTATTCACGACTTGTTTACTTTGGGCAACATATGGTTAATGTGTTTAGAAAATTGGATATAAATTTGATTGTACTTTGAAAGGTTTATAATATAAGTTTTCTGTTTTGGTTTTATAAAGTTGTTTAATTTATTTTTTGGCTTATGAACATACTTTGTTTATATTTTAAAGTGTTATAAATATTTAAAATTGTTGTATTTATTTTATATACACCACTAAGCAAATTGCTTAGCGTGTAGTTATTTTGCTACACGTAGGTTTTTGGAGCTTTGTAAATAGCTTAGACCGAAGTAGAGGAGTTGGATCAGTACTGAAGGGCATACGAATAGTACTTTTTGAGGTTGTTTAAGTTTGCTATTATTTTGTGATTTTATAATATAATGGCATATATAAAATAGTGTGAGAAATGTAAAGTAACTGAAAAATATTTAGAGAATAATTTGGAGTTGGAAACATTATATTTATATTTGTATATATTAAGGTTTAAGTTAAGTTTATATCTTAGTAATGAGATTAATCCTTAAGTATTGAACTTTGTATAATAGAATAAAATTATTTATTAGGTGATTATAATTATCACAGAGGGTGTTACATACCGGGCCTATAAACAGGTCTACTTTTACCAATAACCAAAATTATCTCATTATTCATTTACCGTATTAGTAGTTATTAAAGGAATTCATTGTGAATATTAACGTGGGTTAAAATTCCTTGATTGTAACAAACTAAATATTTTAATAAAAGCTTATAGTGACCATCAATTCACTTCCATGGTTATGAATTTGCATTCGAAGTGAATTCATTTCACTGCAATTCAGTTTGTATAAAATTGGTGGAATAGTTTGGGAGAAATTATTTTTTTAGAAATTTTCGCCTAATTTCATATAGGCTCTATTTTATTAGTTGTTGTTTGACTTTATAAACTTAGACTTTAATAAGTTATTTGGTCAATTTATTGCTGCCTAAATGACACTTAATTACACCTTATCTAATTTTTCCAAGATGGTGTCTAGCCACCCTTTTTATATAGCATAACTATTTGACAAAATTCAGTTTATATTGTAAAGAATAAGAGACCCGTGGTACTTTGGATCAAGATAAAGAAATTATAACTTTTTTATGTTTGAAATTTTTTATCAAGTAAAAATGAACTAAGATTTTTTTTTTCAATTTCTGTCAAGAAATATCTAATAGTATTTTCATGATACCATATTAAAACGGCTAATTCATCCGGACCCCCCGAATTTATTCCTAATCGCCCCTTGCTCTCTTGAACTTCTAAATTTTTCTTTCGTCCCCTAAACTTATCTAAAATTTCCCTCGTCCCCTGACATTTTCTAAATTGCACCAATTAGCTACCTTTTGCTGACACGGACGTTAACTATTCAAAGTTAGAAAATACAAGCAAGTGAGAGGTATTTTTAAAGGAAAAATAAAGAAAAATTTAAAAGCAAAAAATAAAAAAAATAAACCGACCACTTAACATTTGAAACAACCTATACCTTATACTAAATCACCAAAATCGTAATCACAACATATAAATTTTTTTTTTTACTTATACTTCATTTATATATATAAGCACTTGTAACATTTTATCTTTTTACAAAATAATCTTATACAAAGCAAAATCAAAACCCAACCACCTTCTATTCTATATGCTTGTTTTGGGAGGAGAGGGAGTGAGATAGAACACAACCAACCAATCTTTCGTCCATGATATCTACAGGTAATGAGCTTCTAGTACAAACTTTATCAGCTCTGAAAAATTTAACGCTTTATATGAGGCCCAACTCAGTGAATATAAACAATCTATGAATTTAGCAAATCACATATTTACGCACATTACAAATTCAATAGCAAATCACAAATATACAGTCACACTTATATGAGAATGAATGACCCGGTTATTTAATTGTTGTGACAACACCAGCCAAACTATTGCCCCGGGATACATGTAACATTTGTAACAATTGTCAATTGATTTGCTGGCCAGCTATGTAACAATTGGTTGACCTTTCGGTCAAGATAAATAATTGGTTGACCTTTCGGTCCATTTGTCAGATATTGCAATTGGTTGACCATATAGGTCCAGTTGAACAGAACATGTATTGCAATGTTTGATCGGCTATGTCATAACGTCTCTTTTACTTTTCATATATTCAAGTGCAAATTTCTGATATACGAATCATTGAACTTACAATTAGCATATACTAATACAAATGAACATATATTCCACATACATATATCATATCAACCCAGCATATCAAATGCAATTCTCATTACAAACCTATCCAATAATTCATTTATGCACCGATTCACTTCACTTAAAAATTCAATCCATTATCATATTCAAACGACACATATCATCATATTTCTTATACAATTTCATATCAAAACAATTCATATCACATTCACAATCACACTTCAATACATTTTGTAACAAAATATTTCATAACCACTCAAATCAATATGAAGTTCATTGCATCAAATATTCCGAGTACATATTCCGAGTACATATTTCATTTTAATCTCATATATCAAATGCAATACTCAATTATACTCTACCAATAATTCACTTTAAACCATTCATCAATATTCACTTATAGCTATAATTCACATATCAATATCATCCCAACACAACTTACATTTCATATCAAATATGATCACACAACATATCATTACAATTCAAATACAATTTCAAATCAAAACAATTCATATCACTCAATTCATAAAAGGACAATTTATACAACTCGTATCAAATTTAACCACACATCAATACAATTCATATCATGTTTATACTCACAAAATTATCCGAGCTAATTCTCTCGGAACGACTTGGACCTTTCTCCGAAATCTGTTCACTGTTTTGAGCTCTAATAGCATACATATTTATATATCAAACATACATATATACATCTTATATCCTTTTGTAAATATATAAAGACTACTATAAACTAGAATAGAATTACTATCTCTGTGACCTTACTGACTATAATCAATCATATCTCTCAAAGTACTCAACCAAATAACCTGATTCCAGTTTCATTTTACTCTTAACACATAGCTTTATAACATATCAAAATTTCATATTTTTTGGATCACTTTTACATTTATTACGAATTTTATATTTTGAACTCTAATTCTGTCCTTTTTTTCTTGCACTTGGAACTAGTATCCTTGTGACCTCACTTCACTTCAAAATTCATAACTTTCGACTTACTTACCCAAATTTGTTGATTCTTCTTTTGTTCAATTCCTAATACACAATTACATAACATACTAAAACCTTAAAATTTTCATAGCCTTATACGATTTATAGTGAATTTTCCTTCAATGCCCTGTTTCAACTCGTTCTACTTGGACAACATCTTAGTAAAACGACCATAACTTTCTATAAACAATATGAATTGACCTGATTCTTTTTCCTACTTAAACTATACATATAAGGAAATAACATATCGAATACTCAGAATTTTATAAGCAATATAACATTCCCAGATTAATTTCGACACTCACCTTATCTCTTTGATCATCCAATTCTAGACACTTCATCTTATAAAAATCATATCTATTGATCTATTAATCCAAAAATCCCCAAATTTTTCAGAGAGCTTCCTAAGAAATAGATGAACAAATTTCTAGTTTATCATATCTCCTAATTCTATTTGTAACGTCATAAAAATCGAATCACAAGTTCAACTTCATACCTGGTTCTTCCTCTCTCTTTGTTCTTCTTCTTCTCTTCTGCGCCTACGCTTTTCTCTTTGATTTTGCATAATTCTAAATGACTCTGAAGATAATCACATTTTGATATTTATCCTAGAGTGGAAATCTCATCCTTATCCTTCACTAGATATATACACATATCCATATTAGCCTAATATCTATTATGCCCTTACATTTATACTTTAATTTCATTAAAATAATAATACCGATAATAATACGACACTTATATAATGTATCTAATGCATTTATATATACTATATCACTATACCATTATACTTATTCCCAATACCAAAATAATAATATTAATAAACAATACAAATATCTTATCTATTAAATTACTTTATATCTATAACATAACTATAGTCTACTTATTTCTTAAAATTCTATGATTCGGTACTTAAACAATAAAATATCGTATTTCTTATCACAAAATAACTATTATTTTAACTAATAAATTTCTTTTAATTATAACATGTAAAGTACTAAATAATCTAAGTTCATGACATGTAACGGATGTTTACAAATGCAATTATATTTTGTGTAATGGGATATCACCATTCTCCCCCTCTTAACCTGTATCAGAAAATAAATAAGGATAGTCCTTTCCCATTCATTTTTCTGTTTCCCAGGTAGCTTCTTCCACTAAATGACATCTCCAAAGTACTTTGACGAATGGTATTTCTTTATTTTCTACTTGTACGGTCTTATATCCTATAATCTCCACTGGCTCCTCTACATAACTCAAATTATGTGAAATTTCTAATTCTTGATCCTCAAGTACATGTGTGGGGTCTTATGGACACTTCCTTAACATGCTAGCATGAAAAACATTGTACATTTGAGCTAATTCTTGTGGTAATGCCGATCTATAAGCAAATAGACTAACTTTCTCAAGAATTTCATAAGGTCCTATATACTATATACTTAACTTTCCCTTCTTTATGAATCTTAAGATCCCTTTTCAAGGTGATAACATAACTATACTTAATCCCATAGTGAATTTTTCAATTCATTCAAAACTATACTTAATCCAGATTCATATTCTTCAATACCTAAGTGACTTCAAAATTCATATCTCTTACAATACTAAATCAAATGATTTGGTTCTTGTCTTGTTTTCTATACCACACAAATGACTATAACATACTTAAATTTTGTAACCATCTGATTAGTATACAATTTATGCTGAATTTTTCTTCCACTCCTTGAATCTGTCCCGTTTCACATGTACAACACCCAGCAAAATGACTACAACTTTTTCTATACAAACTTAAATGACCTGATTTGTTGTACTATGTATAGAGGACATACTTTTAAACAATATATCAAAATTTTAGAGCATTCTATGTAGTAAAATATTCCCAGATAAATTTTAAACTTTACCCTAACTCATTGGTCATGTTATTTTGAACACTTTCACCACCAAAAGTCATACTCCCTATAAACTCATTTAAGAATTCCCCAATTTTGTAGACAAAATCATATCTTACAGAGGAACAATTCATCTTCATATGACAACTTCTAATTCTATTTCTAACATAAAAAAAATCACATCACAAATTACTGAAATATCTTATTCTTATGCCTTTCCTTCTCTCTATCTATTTCTATTATTTTCTCTTTAATATTTTGAATCATATGTCTATCTCTAATATCAAGAAAATCATATAACAAGTTCAGGTACTTACTTGATTCCCTTTACTTTCCTATCTCTTCTTTTCCTATTCTTGTTCCTCCAATACATTTTCTGAATCTTCTAAAGGTTTTGTAGAGTTTAATATCAGGTTTTCCATCTATCTTATCTCTCAACTTAATCTTATAAAATACCCTGGCTCCTTGTAATTGATCAAATAAATCACTAATGCGAGGTAAAGAATATTTGTTTTTTTATAGTGCCTCAGTTCAACTTCCTATAATCAATGCGAATAGTACTGTCCTTCTTATTGATAAAAAATACTGAAGCACCTTAAGGAGATACGGTGGTTCTTATAAAACCCTTATTGCAAGAATCAGAAAAGTAGGCACTACCTTACATTCACCTTGAAAACAACTCGTGACTGACTTAACGACTCTAAATTAACTTCTTTGATAAAACAATCGGTAATGACATGTTCCTTCATGATGTGCACTTTATTAGCATATTATTTTCATTATATTTTCCATTAGTTTTAGGACTTTTATTTATGATTTATGGTAGTATTTAGTGTGTTTTCTTTCATTTTAGGTGCCATGGAGATTCTTGCTCAATGGAGTCAAAATGAGATAAAAAAAGTATGAGAAGTGCAAATTAAGGCATGGGTATGCTTTAGGAGAGGAGATGGGCTACCTTACATGTGGAGTCATCACATTTCCTACTTAATATGAGCCAAAAATTCTAGCACAAAACTTGATTATTTGATGACTACATTTATTGATTTTGTTGTTGGAATTCATCATTGAAAGGCAAGATTCATCATTTCAAGCAAGTTAACTCAATCAACTAGCAACTCGCACTTCAATAATTGGCCAGTGGGAGTGAACTTGATGCTAGATTCAATGACTTTGAGGAGTTATTAGATATGATAAATTACAAAAGTATGGAGCAAATTGTGTCATTATGTCAATATATGCAACATGTATTCATGATTTATGACAATCTAGCTATCAAGTATGGACATTGAATTATTTTGAGCAATTATTCGCCCAAGTTTGAGCAATCAAGGATGCCAACTTGCGCCTTCCTCTCCAATAAATTTCATCAAGGACCAAGCTATAAAAGGAGCATTCTACAAGTAGAAAAGGACCATGACATATTGGTGAAAAAGTGCAGATTTTTATTCTTGGTTTTTAGGCATACTTTAAGTGAGGAATACAAGTAAAGGAGAAGCATCAACCATAGAAGACCATCCATCCACAAGAGCTTATTGAGTCTTCTAGTTTCATTCTCAACTCTTACTTATCATGTTTTCAATCCTTAATTTGTTTACCTTCACTTTAGCTATGAACTAATTCCACTATAGCTAAGGCTATGGTGGATCTTGGCATGAGTTTTATGTAATTTCTTGAAGTTTTATGCAAGTATTTCCTATTATCTTCCATTGAACACGTTATGATATGCTTAATGCTTTGAATGTATGACCATCTATTTTAATGTTCACAGTTAGTTTATAATGGACCAAAGGACTAAACTAACGGAAATACATAATATGTCGATATCGCATGACCATTGCTATTATGGCTCACTAGTTTGTGCTAGGATTCCATAAACTTAATGCTTTTCTTGTCTAGGTACTTAAGATTGACCAACTCTAAGTGCTTAGATCAAGAACTAGAATTAATAACCTTAATCGGAGTTAATTATTTACGGGTTGCGCCATCCTTGGAATATGATAGAAATGATGCATTGCTTTGAGAATTGCTAAAATAAATGTCAAGTGAAACCAAATGCCTTAGCTAGTTTCACCATTGAATAACATATCACTTTACTTTACTTTTATTTATCATTCATTTTAATTTCATTCTTAGACTTAGAATCAAATCCAACAAATTATAATATCATTTCGCCTAGTTAAACAAAACCCGACTACATTTAGAAATTGTAAGCATAGTCCTCGTGGGATCGACATCCTTCTTACTCTTTATTACTTGATTGACAGAGTACACTTGCTCTATTATATGTGTAGTTAATTGTCTACACCAAGTTTTTGGCGCCATTGCCGGGGACTATTTTTTTACAATACTAGGTAATAAGGTTTTTGATAAACTAGGTTTTCTTTTTATTGTTTATGCTAAAAAGAAGCAGTAACATTATTCCTTTGCCTATTAATCTTGGAATTGAAAGAGCTTGTCATAGGAATCGAAAGATTAAACGAGAAGAACGAAAAGCTATGGAAACGGAAGAACAAAGAATAGCTCGTGTAGCTGAGGAAAGGAGACGACAAAATGAGTGCCCAATCATAGAGCTTCTAGCTCCACATAGACACCAAAACAACTCTAGCATTGTCGCTCCACCAATAAAAGCGATAAATTTTGAAATCAAGACTGGAATGTTGCAATTGATCAAACATTATGGCCAATTTGAAGGGGAGCATGATGAAAATCTAAAGGATCATCTAGATAAATTTCTCATGCACGCCGACACATTCAAGCAAGAAGAGGTTTCGACTGATTCAATCCATATAAAGCTCTTCCCATTCTCACTCAAAGGGAAAGCTTTAGACTGGTTGCAATCATTGGAGCCAGGATCACTTACAACTTGGTATGAGCTAGAAAAGGAATTTCTCTTATATTATTTCCCTTCTTCTAAAACGATAATTTTGAGGAATGATATTACTGCATTCAGACAATTTGAATCTGAAACCTTATTCACTGCTTGGGAGAGGTTTTGGAAGCTTTTAAGGAATTGCCCTCATCACGACCTTCCTAAATGGCAACAAGTAAGTACATTTTATAACAGTTTAACACCTACTAATTGTGCCACTATTAATTTTGCTGCAGGTGGAAACATCTTCAAGAAGACTCAAGGGGAAGCTTATGACCTCGTGAACGAGTTGGCAAAGAAAAGTTCTCAATGGCAAGTAGAAAAGCCAGGTGTGAGAAGGAAAAACATCTTTTCCATGGAAGCAGGGTCAAGTAATCATGTCGTAGCTGAACTTAGTCACAAAATGGATTTGATGATGGCCCACCTAAACCTGAAGCAATCCGCACATGTCCTGATGTGTGGAAATTATGGGAGAGACCACCAAAGCCATGATTGTCAACTGGGGAATCCTTTCGAGGAGGACACCGACAATGTGAGCTACATGGGGACTAATCAAGGTAAATTTTAAAATAAACCTTACAGTAACACTTATAATCCAGGATGGAGGAATCATCCAAACTTCTTATATGGAAATCAATAAAATGTGTTGAGACCTCCTGGATTCAAAAGGAATGAGCAACGAACTCATTAACAACAACATGTGCCACAAGCACCGCCACAAACGTCACAACCAGCCGATCCTGTCTTGACCATTCTAAAAGACATTCAGACTCATCTTGCAAACAATGAAGCATTTTGTAGAGACTTGGGCACTCAAGTAGCACAACTAAATCATGCAAAAATGGAGAGAACTCCGAGCTCTCTCCCTAGAAATACCGAACAAACCCAAGGAAGCAAGCCCAAGCTATCATACTAAGAAGTGGAAAAGAAGTGGGACCAAAAGAGGTAATTGAATCACCATAAAAAGGTAAGGAAACAAAAGAGGTAAATGATTCTGAGACAAATATTGACACTTCTATTCATGCTAAATTATTTGTTGATCCAATTATAAAACCTTATGTACCAAAATTACCTTTTCTATAAAGATTGAGAAAGGAGAAACAAGACCAACAATTTTCTAAATTCCTTGAAATCTTTAAGAAATTGCATATTAACATACCTTTTACAGAAGCTTTAGAACAAATGCATGTATATGCTAAATTCTTAAAGGAGATACTTTCAAAGAAAAGGAAGATTGAAGATAACGAGACGATCACATTGACTAAAGAGTGTTCCACCATTATCCTTAACAAGCTATCACCAAAGCTTAAGGATCCATGGAGTTTTTCTATCCCTTGTACTATTGGAAATTTCACATTTCAAAGAGCATTATATGATTTAGGTGCTAGCATTAATCTAATGCCTTTGTCTGTTTTCAGGAAATTAGGGTTGGGCAACCCGAAGCCAACCAATATAACTTTACAACTAGCGGATAGATCAATAGCCCATTCGAAGGGGGTAGTGGAAGATGTGTTGGTAAAAGTTGATAAATTCATCTTTTCGGCTGATTTTATTGTACTCGATATGGCGAAAGATGAAATTGTCCCTATCCTTTTAGGTAGACCTTTCCTTGCAACCTGGCGAACTTTGATTGATGTTCAACAAGGGAAATTAATTATTCAACTACAAGATGAGGAAGTGGTTTTTAATGTTTATGATTCACTTAAATATCCTTGTAATGATCATGAAAGTGTGAATTTTATTGACATTACTGATGATTGTATTGAAGATATTTTCCAGGAAAACATTGATGAGAAAGAAACACTAAGAGCTCTTGATAGTAGCATTGAAGATTGCTTGTAGGTAAAAGACTGTTACGAGGATCTAGATCATGGGAACAACCCAAGAGCTAAGTCATCACTCGAAGAAACTCCTGTTTTAGAACTAAAACCTATACCCTCTCATCTAAAATATGTTTTTCTTAATCCTCCATCATCTTTACCTGTAGTAATTTCTTCTTCTTTGATAGGGGAAATGGAAGAAAAATTACTCAAGGTGTTGAGAGAGGATAAAGGAGCATTCAGATGGTCAATATCTGACATAAAAGGAATAAGCCCATCTTTGTGCACACACAGAATCTTCCTAGAGGTGCAAGTCAAACCGTTGGTGTAACCACAAAGGCGATTGAACCCTAATATGAAAGAAGTGGTGAAATCAGAGGTAATTAAGCTACTGGATGCAGGTATTATATATCCTATCTCTGATAGTCCATGGGTGAGTCCGGTACAAGTGGTACCTAAAAAGGGTGGCACTACTGTAATGGAAAATGATAAACATGAACTTATTCCTATGCATAAAACCACTGGTTGGCGCATGTGCATTGATTATAGAAAATTAAATGAAGCCATTAGAAAAGACCATTTTCCATTACCTTTCATTGGTCAAATGTTGGAACGAATGGCTGGTCATGAATTTTACTATTGTTTAGATGGCCTTTTCGGCTATATGCGAATACGGGTGGATCCCATGGATAAAGAAAATGCCACATTCACTTATCTATATGGTACTTTTGCATATAGGGGCATGCTATTTGGATTATGCAATACGCCCGCAAAATTTCATAGATGCATGAATGCAATTTTTTCTGATATGGTTGAGGATTTTATGGAAATATTCATGGAAGATTTCTCTGTTTTGGGACCTTCATTTGATGTTTGTTTGCATAATCTTAATCTTGTTCTTGAAAGGTGTGAGAAAACAAATCTAGCTCTTAGTTGGGAAAAATATCAGTTTGTGGTGCAAGAATGTTTAGTTTTGGGACATAATGTACCAAAGAACAGAATAGAGGTTGACCCAGCCAAGGTCGAGGTAATGGAAAAATTACCTCCACCAACTAATGTCAAAGCAGTGCATAGTTTTCTGGGCCATGCAAGTTTTTACAGGCGTTTTATAAAAGATTTTTCCGAAATTGCAAAACCTTTGTCCCAATTGTTAATCAAGGATGCTAATTTTAATTTCTCTAATGATTGTTTACATGCATTTAACGAATTTAAAGAGAGATTGATAAAAGCACCAACTATGATAAGTCCAAATTGGACAATCCATTTTGAGCTAATGTGTGATGCTAGCGATGTAGCTGTAAGAGCATGTTCAGGCCAAAGATTGAACAAAATTTTTCAACCTATTTATTATACCAGTAGGACTTTGAATGAAGCGCAACAAAATTACACTATAACAGAAAAAGAACTACTAACTGTGGTATTTGCATTTGATAAATTTCGTTCATATCTAGTGCTTTCCAAGATTATTGTTTACACTGACCATGCCGCTATCAAGTATTTGCTAGCAAAACAGGATGCCAAACCAAGACTAATCCGGTGGATTCATCTTCTTCAAGAATTTGACATTGAGATTCAAGATAAGAAAGGAAGCGAAAATGTGGAGGCAGATCATTTGTCTCGCTTGGATGATGAGGTTCGAAAATCTCTACCCAAGGAGGAAATTAAGGAAGTCTTTCCCGATGAAATTTTTTTTGCAATCTCGACGTCTCTATGGTATGTAGATTTTGCTAACTTCTTGGCAGGTAATATCATTCCCCCTAATCTTTCTTACCAACAAAAACGTAAGTTTTTCTCCGATGTTAAGCACTATGTGTGGGAAGATCCATATTTGTTCAAAATATGTAGTGATAATGTGATTCGTCGTTGCATACCTGACGAAGAGGTAAACTCGATCTTAACTCTTTATCACACTAGGGAACTAGGTGGCCATTTTGGCCCCACATGAACTGCTGCTAAGGTCATGCAATGTGGCTTTTATTGGCCAACACTTTTTAAAGATGCTTATGACTTTGTCAAGTCTTGTTATGCATGTCAAGAACCAGTAACATATCTTGTAGACATGAGGTGCCGCAAAATGGAATTTTAGTTTGTGAACTTTTTGATGCTTGGGGCATAGACTTTATGGGACCATTCCCTAAGTCTTTCAACATTTAATATATTCTTGTGACTATCGATTATGTGTCTAAGTGGGTCGAAGCCGTGGCTACACCCACGAATGATGCTAGAGCAGTGATAAAATTCCTCGAAAAGAATATTTTCACTCATTTTAGAACGCCTAGAGCAATTATCAATGATGGTGGAACTCATTTCTGTAATAAACAATTTGATTAGTTGTTGAGCAAATATGGTGTTACCCATAAGGTAAGTACACCATACCATCCCCAAACAAGTGGTCAAGTAGAGGTCTTTAACAGGGAACTAAACAGCATCTTAGAGAAAAAGGTAAATTCATCTAGAAAAGATTGGACTCTTAAGTTAGATAATGCACTGTGGGCATATCGCACCGCTTTTAAAACCCAGATTGGGATGTCCCCCTACCGCTTAGTTTTTGGGAAAGCATGTTACTTACCCAATGAATTGGAACAAAAAGCTTATTGGGCACTAAAATTTCTAAATCTTGATATGCAGGTCGTCGGTCAAAATTGTCTTTTGCAACTTCATGAATTAGATGAACTTCGTCTTAATTCATATGAGAATGTAAAACTTTATAAGGAGAAGACTAAACAATGGCATGACAAACGGCTCCTTAAACGATCATTCATGGTAGGAGATAAGGTGTTGTTGTTCAATTCTCGTCTTCGACTATTTCCCAGTAAGTTGAAAAGTAGGTGGTCGGGTCCCTTTAAAATAACGCCAATTTTTCCATCTGGAGCGATAAAGATTAGACGTGGCAATGAACCGCCATTTAAGGCAAATAGTCAATGATTAAAATTATATAATGGTGGTGATTATGATGCAAAAGCAATCACCATTGTTCTTTCTAACTCCGTCTAAGGTAAGAAAAGTTAAGCTAATCGACTATAAATTAGCACTTATTGGGAGGCAACCCAATTTTTATTTTATTTATTTATTTAGTCATTTTGTTTTTGAATTAATATGTTTATGTTATTTTAATTTATTTTTTTTTTATTTTTTTATGGAGTAGGAAGAATATTTTAGGGCATGACCATGCTATAATTTGTCACTTAAAAAGGGAGTCTTGTATGAAATAAAATTTAAGCATGCCCATACTTAAATAAAAGAAATGGACTTAATAGAACAAGTTTCAATCATATCCCACTTTTATTTTTAAGGCATCGGCATGCATAAATCATTGTCTCATTTTGAATCCCTTTATTAAAGCCCATTTTAAGGCATGCTCATGCCTAAATCAAAGTCTCGTTATGAAAGCTTACCTCATATCCTTCTTCCCACTTCAATTTCCTTCCTTTTTTTTTTCTATTTTATTAATAAAGTTAAATAAAAAAAAGAAACAAAAGTACAAAATGAAAAAAAGGGGACCTAATCTATTGTGCTCTTCTTCTCCACAGGAACTCAACGCCAACTACCACCACTGCCCTCCAACTCGCAGGCCGCCGCTCCTTCTAGTTCTGTCGCCTGCAGCTCACCACACTCTTCTCACCAATGGCGACTCACTCGTCTGCTCCCCTCCTCACCATCGTCGGCCACCGCTCCCTTTTAGCCGCCACCATTTTCCATCTCCAATTCTGCTGCTCCAACTTCTGTCCCCTGCAATCTCGCAAGCCACCGTTACTCTTCTCACCAACTGCCTCCACTCCAACTAATTGGCCGCCACTCAAATCGCTGCCCCTTCTCCGGCAGTTCAGCCGCGGACCGCGACGCCCCCTTCTCCTCGCCAACCGCCGCGACCTTTGGATCTATCAGTTCTTGCCGCCACTCCCTCTCGTCACCACTTCGCCTATCCACCATCTCAGGTATAGTTTTAAGCCCTTATTCCCATCTTCCGATCAGTCAAAATGGGAAGAAAAAAATTAGTGACAAAACCATCGCATATGACCTCACCAAAGTCAATCCCGACCATCTCCACACTGGCAGCTCTGATAATGACAGCCCCGAAGCCGGCTGCTGCTCCCTTTCCACCAGTCCTGATAAAATCAGCCCCTTTCCCCCTTGTTTCGGCTAAGAAAACGACCACCAATGGAATGAACTACAAGAAATGAAAGCCAACAAAGGACTCATCGAGACAACCATAAAAGAGAAAGAAGAAAAATGAGTTTCCATCCAACACTGGCTCAACTTCGAAACCAAAGGTAACTAGCAATCGGTCCTGATTGCCGAGCTGTATGCTTCGAACCTTTCTTGAATCGAAATTGCTGGGTAATTTGAATTTTGATGAATCTTTAATGCCTAGATATGAAATTATAAGAAAAATGCACATCATAGGACCAAGATTGATTGACATGAATGGATTGAAACAATTTAACTTGGTGGATGAGTTTCATTCTTTAATTGATAATACCGAATGGAGTGCATTGCTTGATATATCATGTCGAGGAATTTTATACTACCTTTAAGTCAAACTTAAATAATTATGGAATTGACACACCTAGGATAGTTGAATTTTGACTCTTAGGACAGGAATTTAAACAAAGCATCGCCAAATTCAATTTGTCGTGTGGATTTATTGATGACAATTTTGCACAAACTGATAAGTATAAACTAGCTGAAATTACATACTCAAAGAATTTTTGTCAATTTAATGTGTGGAAAGAAATGTCTAGGGATACGATGGGGTATCTCCCTAAATCCTCTAAAGCTAAAGACTTGCGAAAACCTGTAGACCAATACATTCATCGATTACTAGTTTTTGCATTTTCTGGAAGAAAAGATGGATCGAATGTTTGCAATAAAGCTGAATTATTTTTTATTTGGTGCATGGAGAACAAAGTAAAAGTAAATTTAGGTTTTTGGGTTGTCAATCACATTCAATATATCATTACAAACAAGTATGCTTTAGATTTTGGTTCAATCATTACACGTCTTGCTCTAAATTTAAAAGTGATTAAGTCATCTACACCTAAGTTGAATCTTGCTTATGAATTGTTGCCTTTGAGTTTGGATTCCTTGAAAAGAATGCAGGTTGTTTCTCAAAATATGTAAACAGGTTGTTGGAGTTGGGGCTCCATTGAAAAGATCCAACCAATAGGCATCTCTTGACCTAATGCACCAACAGATCAATCATATCCCCAAAACTCTCTAAGGAGTTTAGAACCTTGTTCCATTGACATTTCTATAGTTTATGGGATGCTACAACTAGTTGTCCGTCAAAACTCTTGAATCGAAGCAAACATGGCTGCTCTCTTTTAACTTTATAGACAAGAACCTCCATATCCTCCTTCACCACAATAGCGTCGCATCGTCAACTTGTTGACTAGGGGAGTTCCCTTTTTCCTTTCATTCTATCTTTTCTTCGTTTTTGCACTAGTTAGTCATCACATTGAGGACAATGTGAAATTTTGTGTGTGGGAAGGGAGGTTATAATTAAAAAAAATGTTCAAAAATTTTTTTTTCATCGCATTCTAGGTTGTTTTGTTGTTGTGCTTTATCTTTTCTAGTTTTCTTTTGTGTTGCATGTGAATTGTTTTAGGTTAATTTATTAGGTAATAATGACCTCAATCACAATGACTCTACAATTACCTCATATTATGCAGCTAAATAGTGACCTATGATAATAACAGATAGTACTCAAGTTCGTGATCCTCAGTTTAATCGGTGTTTTGGTCTATAAAGTTTTATCAATTGAATTTCACATTACTTGATACTAAACCATTTCTTTAAATGAGTGATTTGAGCCTCTAAGCACAACACTACAAGTGCTATTTCTTTCAATTGTGAGAATTCATTCTTAATTGAGCCACTACGGCATTCGAATCTAACACTTTTCACGACCGCATATGAATAACCATAAAATGATTAAGGTAATTAGGATTACCCCTTTAGCTTAAATTTAGCCTACCCATCTTCCCCTAGAAAGCCCATTTGAGCCATAAGCCTTTTCTTTCCATGACACACATTACAAAGCCAATTCATTTTTTTCATATTCCCCTCTTCTTTCACCCTTGATTGTGTGAACTTGTGAGTAACATGACTTTCGGTTACAAACAAAGAAACTTGTACACTTAAGAAGGAAGCTTTTTGTTTTATCTCTTACATTTTCCTTGTTGTTTGAGTCATTGTGGCATGTTAGAATCAATTAACATCATTATTGAATTCTATTAGTCCGCGGTTAGTTTCATTTTTCCTTGTTTCATTGTCCTTCCCTTATCCTTTCCTGTCAAATCTTATGTATTTCGCAAATGAACTTCAAAAGAAAAAAAATGAAAAAAATGAAAAAGGTAAAAAAAATTAAAAAAATAAGAAAAAAATAAAAAAAGGGAATTACTTGCCTAATAAATTTTCTCTTTAATAAATTGTGTTTTCATGTATACACCCTTTTGTTTGTTTTCGTGTTATATAACACTTGATTTGAGCTTTTATAGTCTTCAAAACAAACATCTTATTCTCTACTTCTCAAGATGTTGCAAATGAATTTCAAGTGTCTCATCAATTGTTCGATCTTCGTTGTCATTATTGTTGACCGTTAATCTCAAATGAGCCTTCATCGATTTCTTTTTATTTCTTATTTTGGCTTGTTTTCGACTTCCACCTTTAAATTTTGCTCCTTCTCATTTTAATTGTGCAAGCGAATTCATCTCCATTTGAAAAGTCATCATCAACTTGTTCACTAAGTTCACATGATCTTTAGCCACTATTATCCCCTTTCCATACCCTACCTAAGCCCCGTTACAACCCTTGACAAAGACCTTTTGATTGTGGTTTAATGAAGTATATAAATAGTTGTGATTAGATGAACATGCAAATCTATATATCTTGCTTTGAGTGAGGAATTTGTGAGCTTTAATTTTTTTCACCCTTAAACACGTGTGTGAGTAGAGTGACAACTTGGTGAGAATTATCAAGCAACTTGAATTCAATTTAGAGTTAACTTTTTAGACGAACTCACTTCTTAAGCTGTTGATTATGGATTTGACTTTGAGATATCTGTTGAACAAAAATGACACTAAGCTATATAATATTTGGTAATTCAAGTTGAGGGTCAATAATGATTGAGTGTTATAATAGAATGTTTTAAGTTTTGTTCTTGCTTGAGGACAAGCAAGGTTTAGTGTGTGGGAATGTTGATGTGTACTTTATTAGCATATTATTTTCATTATATTTTCCATTAGTTTTAGGACTTTTATTTATGATTTATGGTAATATTTAGTGTGTTTTCTTTCATTTTAGGTGCCATGGAGATTCTTGCTAAATGGAGTCAAAATGAGATAAACAGAGTATGAGAAGTGAAAATTAAGGCATGGGCATGCTTTAGGAGAGGAGATGAGCTACCTTACATGTGGAGTCATCACATTTCCTACTTAATATGAGCCAAAAATTCTAGTACGAAACTTGATTATTTGATGACTACATTTATTGATTTTGTTGTTGGAATTCATCATTGGAAGGCAAGATTCATCATTTCAAGCAAGTGAACTCAATCAACTAGCAACTTGCACTTCAATAGTTGGCAAGTGAGAGTGAACTTGATGCTAGATTCAATGACTCTGAGGAGTTATTAGATATCATAAATTACAAAAGCATGGAGCAAATTGTGTCATTATGTCAATATATGCAACATGTATTCATTATTTATGACAATCTAGCTATCAAGTATGGGCATTGAATTATTTTGAGCAATTATTTGCCCAAGTTTGAGCAATCAAGGATGCCAACTTGCACCTTCCTCTCCAGCAAATTTCATTAAAGACCAAGCTATAAAAGGAGCATTCTACAAGTAGAAAAGGGCCATGACATATTGGTGAAAAAGTGCAGATTTTTATTCTTGGTTTTTAGGCATACTTCAAGTGAGGAATACAAGTAAAGGAGGAGCATCAACCATAGAAGACCATCCATCCACAAGAGCTTATTGAGTCTTCTAGTTTCATTCTCAACTCTTACTTATCATGTTTTCAACCCTTAATTTATTTACCTTCACTTTAGCTATGAACTAATTCCACCATAGCTAAGGCTATGGTGGATCTTGGCATGAGTTTTATGTAATTTCTTGAAGTTTTATGCAAGTATTTCCTATTATCTTCCATTTAACATGTTATGATATGCTTAATGCTTTGAATGTATGACCATCTATTTTAATGTTCATAGTTAGTTTATAATGGACCAAAGGACTAAACTAACGGAAATACATAACATGTCGATATCGCATGACCATTGCTATTGTGGCTCACTAGTTTGTGCTAGGATTCCATAAAATTAATGCTTTTCTTGTCTAGGTACTTAAGATGGACCAACTATAAGTGTTTAGATCAAGAACTAGAATTAATAATCTTAATCGGAGTTAATTATTTACTGGTTTTGTCATCCTTGGAATATGATAGAAATAATGCATTGCTTTGAGAATTGGTAAAATAAATGTCAAGTGAAACCAAATGCCTTAGCTAGTTTCACCATTGAATAACAAATCACTTTACTTTATTTTTACTTATCATTCATTTTAATTTCATTCTTAGACTTAGAATCAAATCCAACAAATTATAATATCATCTCACCTAGTTAAACAAAATCCAACTACATTTCGAAATTGTAAGCATAGCCCTCGTGGGATCGACATCCTTCTTACTCTTTATTACTTGATCGACGGAGTACACTTGCTCTATTGTGTGTGTAGTTAATTGTCTACACCACTTCATTAACCAATTCAAACCCAATATCACATAAAAGTCTTTAATATTTCATCTAATTAGATTAGCAACTAACACTGCTTTATCAATTAGGGTGAACAGTTTCGTACACTTGATTTATAACAATCAATTCACTTAAAAGAATTCCTTTGAATCATATTGTATCATTCTTCATCTATTCAGCAAGTACCATTTCCTATTGAGCAAATGGTGGAGGTCCTTGTATCACAAAGCCTCTTGACGTACATTTGATGCACGTGAATGTATATATGATCCTATAAGTGGCGATTTAACTGGTTCCTCTCTCCTCGGGTTAACATTTTCATCGGCCATATATAAAGGTGATATCATGCATAATCCTAACATGTATTAACTTTTATGTGTATACATATGATGCCCTTATGATCATATCCCCGCTTTGATACCAACTAAAACAACTTATACCTTATACTAAATCACCAAAATCGTAATCACAATATATATCATTTTACAAAACAATCTTATACAAAGCAAAATATAAACCCGACCACCTTCTATTCTATATGCTTATTTTCTAAGGAGAGCGAGTGAGATGGAACATAGCCAACCAATCTTTCATCCATGATATCTACAGGTAATGAGCTATTAGTACAAACTCTATCAGCTCTGAAAAATTTAGCGCTTCATATGAGGTGCAACTCAGTGAATATAAAAAATCTATGAATTTAGCAAATCACATATTTACACACATAACAAATTCAATAGCAAATCACATATATACATTAACAAATTTAAAATACAGTCACTCTTATATGAGAATGAATGAACCGATTATTTAATTGTAATGACAACACCAGCCAAACTATTGCCCCGAGATACATGTAACATTTATAACAATTGTCAATTGATTTACTGGCCAGCTACGTAACAATTGGTTGACCTTTCGGTCTAAATAAACAATTAGTTGACCTTTCGGTCCATTTGTCAGATATTGCAATTGGTTGACCATATAGGTCCAGTTGAACAGAACATGTATTACAATGTTTGATCGGCTATGTCACAATGCTTCTTTTACTTTTCATATATTCAAGTGCAAATGTCCGTTATACGAATCATTGAACTTACAATTAGCATATACTAATACAAATGAACATTTATTCCACATACATATATCATATAAATCCAGCATTTCAAATACAATTCTCATTATAAACCTATCCAATAATTCATATATACATCGATTCACTTCACATTCATATCAAAACATTTGATGCAATGAACTTGATATCAAAACAATTCATATCAAGTTCATTGCATCAAATATTCCGAGTACTCATATCATATTAATCTCACATGTCAAATGTAATACTCAATTATACTCTACCAATAATTCACATTAAACCATTCACCAATATTCAATTATAGCCATAATTCACATATCAATATCATCTCAACACAACTAACATTTCGTATCAAATATGATCACACAACATATCATTACAATTCAAATATAATTTCAAATCAAAACAATTCATATCACTTAATTCATAAAAACACAATTTACACAAATCATATCAAATTTAACCACACATTAATACAGTTCATA
The DNA here is from genome assembly GCA_947683365.1 of Euphorbia pulcherrima. Classification (NCBI taxonomy): domain Eukaryota; kingdom Viridiplantae; phylum Streptophyta; class Magnoliopsida; order Malpighiales; family Euphorbiaceae; genus Euphorbia; species Euphorbia pulcherrima. The sequence continues at coordinate 17,985,473 of CANTUS010000016.1, forward strand.
TCATGTTTATACTCACAAAATTATCCGAGCTAATTCTCTTGGAACGACTTGGACCTTTCTCTAGAATATCTTCACTGTTTTAAGCTCCTATAATATACATATTTATATATCAAATTCACTGTTTTGAGCTCCTATAACATACATATTTATATATCAAACATACATATATACATCTTTTATCCTTTTGTAAATATATAAAGACTAATATAAACTAGAATAGAATTACTATCTTTGTGAGCTTACTGACTATAATCAATCATATCTCTCAAAGTACTCAACCAAATGACCTGATTCTAGTTTTATATTACTCTTAACACATAGATTTATAACATATCAAAATTTCATAATTTTCTGATCACTTTTTCATTTATTACGAATTTTAAATTTTGCACGCTAATTCTGTCCTTTTTTCCTGCACTTAGAACCAGTATCCTTGTGGCCTCACTTCATTTCAAAATTCATAACTTTCGACTTACTTTCTCAAATTTGTTAATTCTTTTTTTGTTCAATTCCTAATACACAATTACATAACATACTAAAACCTCAATTTTTCAAAGCCTTATATGATTTATAGTGAATTTTCCTTCAATGCCACGTTTCACCCCGTTCTACCTGGACAACATCTTAGTAAAATGACCATAACTTTCTATAAACAATATGACTCGACCTGATTATTTTTCCTACATAAATTATACACATAAGGGAATAACATATCAAAAACTCAAAATTTTTGAAGTAGTATAACAATCCTAGATTAATTTTGAAACTCACCTCATCTCTTTGATCATCTAATTCTAGACACTTCATTTTATAAAAATCATATCTATTGATCTACTCATTCAAAAATCCCCAAATTTTTCAGTGAGCTTTCTAAAAAATAGATGAACAAATCTCTAGTTTATCATATCTCCTAATTCTGTTTCTAATATCATAAAAATTGAATCACAAGTTCAACTTCATACCTGGTTCTTCCTCCCTCTTTGTTCTTCTTCTTCTCTTCTGCTCGTATGCTTTTCTGTTTGATTTTGCATAATTCTAAATGACTTTGAAGATAATCACAATCTGATATTTATCCTAGAGTGGAAATCTCATCCTTATCCTTCACCAGATATATACACATATCCATATTAGCCTAATATCTATTATACCCTCACATTTATACTTTAATTTCATTAAAATAATAATAACAATAATAATACAACACTTATATAATGTATCCAATGCATTTATATATACTATATCACTATACCATTATACTTATTCCCAATACCAAAACAATAATATTAATATACAATACAAATATCTTATCTATTAAATTACTTTTTATCTATAGCATAACTATACTCTACTTATTTCTTGAAATTCTATAATTTGATACTTAAACAATAAAATATCGTATTTCTTATCACCAAATAACTATTACTTTAACTAATAAATTTCTTCTAATTATAACATGTAAAATATTAAATAATATAATTTCATGACATGTAACGGATGTTTACAAATGCAATTATATTGTATGTAGCGGGACGTCACAACTTTCATCTTCTTCCTTCCTTAGGTTTCTCTATCATTTGCAAAATTGATTTTCTTGGGCTCTATTATTTGTAAAATTGATCTTCTTAGTTTAATTGAGGTACAAATTGATTCTTCAATTTCATTCTTCTATTCATTTTCCTTTTTAAGTAAGCTAACAATTTGAATTTGGGAAGTTAAAATGGGCAGCGATGGCGGATGGGGAATGTTAGCAAAATCCGGCGAACGGAATGGCTAATCGGAATTGCTACATGTGAGACAAAATCCAAGAAAGCTGTTATAGTTCAACTGAAAACATCACTAAAAATATCATTCCTAATTTTCCAGCAATGGCCTGTGCCGCTCCTGCTGCCGACAACAGCTTATTCTTCTTTTAATCCCTAAAAAAGATTGCCTCGATTCATAATAAATAATCTGCTACACTTCCTCCTGTACCAGATATATCAGTTCAATTCAATTTTTCGCTTGATTCAAATTTAACCTTACTGAGTTTTGAAATAAAAAAGCAGCTGAAATTAAGATGGATTTTGATTTGCAGAAATACCAAAAGTCGGTCTTCCTCTCTCTCTTTCGCTCTTCGTTCCATTCTCTCAGTAATTCAAAAATAAAATAAAAAAAGGAAATAAAAGGAAAAACAAAAAGAAAGTGGGTTTCTCTTTCAGGAGATGACACCCACTGCCACCCTCTTTCATTGGATCTGAACAATTGAAATTGAAATCATAAATTGAGTTTTGCTTTCATTATTTCTCTCTTGTACTTATCCAATCCAACAGATCATCTTTACTATTCAGGTAACTCCACTATCGGCTTCCTCATTTTTAGGATTTATGTGATTTTTAATTATCTGCTTTAATGGAGATTGTTGTGGAATTGTGTTCATTTGATTCATGCTATTTAATACGTAACTGGAATTCTCTTTTGAGTTGGTAACGACGACGAGGAGGACCGAAGCATGGTGGTTAGAAATTAAAAACCTAGAGACGGAGACAGAGATTGAAAGGTTGAAAGATGAAGAAGGTTTATTTAAGGTTGAAGATGATAATTTTCACACAAACTAATTTTCTATGCCACATGGCAGCTTGCTATTGGGTTGACTTTTCCAATTTTGAAATTAGTGGCGTGTGCAATGCACTATCTTAGGTGTGACTGGTTTTCTGTCACTCAAGGGGTTATGGAGAGCACTTTAGATAATGTCAGGGGGGTGAGAGGAACTTCAGATAAGTTTAGGGGGGCGAGAGGAACTTTTAAAAGTTCAAGGAGGCGAGGGGAGATTAGGGACAAGTTCAGGGGGTCCGGATGCATTAGGCCATATTAAAATTATAATTTTAACACATCTATTAATATATCTAATTAATTTCTGTCGAAAATCAGGAGACTGCAGCTATCCGATTAGCAGATAGCGATATTTAAAACACCGAAAGAAACGTAAAATAAATGTTAACCCCGATGATGTTTTTCATTAATTATTTTTAATTATTTTCTTGTAGAGAAATAAGCCTATATTTCCAGATTCTTTAAAGCTGATTTTCCCATGATTTGATTCAAGATACAAAATCAAACAAGAACAGAAAATCAATCACACAAGAACACGAGCGATTTTTACGTAGTTTCCCCTAATCGGTACGTTTATCCGAAGGACCTATTACTAGAGTATGTCTATGGTGCAATTTTTTCGGCAATCTTATTAATGGCAAAGAACGCAACAAGGTTTACAGATTTATAGGCCAAAGAATAAAGATGAAACAATCCAAAACTTAAACAAGCAAATCAGTAAAGATAAACTACAGATGCTTAAACAGAAAACAAGACCGGATTACAAGCAAAATCTCAACCTAGATGAACAAACCCTAACATGCAAGACTAAACGAAGCCACAATCCAGAAAACTAAACAGTCATATACCACTAGATGAGAACCTCTCTTCCTTATATAGTCTGGAAAAGCCGTAACTGCCTCAAACCAAAAATAACCATTATCAACACACTCTAACTGGTACGAGCCATCTCACATGCCAAGAAGCTTCAAGAAGAAGTTCAAGCACATGGCAAGAAATTGGAGTTGCAGGTATAACAGATACAGAGAAAAGAGTTCCCAAAGAGAAGAGAAAGAGGCTGGATAAGGCTATAATAAAGAAAGAGGGTTTAAATATCTAGGGTAACAAGTAACCAGGTTAAAGGGCTCGGGTTACTGGCCTTTTTGGCTTAAAGGAAGCAAAACCATTTTAACTCTAGGCCTAACAATCTCCATCTTGGCTGCAGCTGACTTCAGTGAATTAAAGAGACTACAAAGGAAGAACTGCACAAATGGGTAATAACCATTTTAGGCTTTAGTGGCACATTTTGACACAAAGTTAAATTGCACCTTACTAAAGTTCTCACACCTAAAATCAGAAAATAAACATTTTAGTAAAGAGAATATAAGAACAATAGATAATCATGAAACTATTGACCTAAAAGATAATGTTATACTAACTTTTAGATTCAATATAAACAGATTTATTACAGCTTAACTATTACTCAAAAACTGAAAAATTAAAATCATATAATTTAACATGCCAAAAATTACTAACTAACAACATAACAAGCAGAGTTAGAAATAAAAGAAACTTGTTTGGCAGTAACTAACTCCACCTTAATATTAACAGGATCAAAATGAGTATAACAAGAAATATTATTATAACTCTTAGAACATGCTACCAGATTAATACTAGCATCATTAATAGCACTTAAAAGATCCAAGTTAGTATTCAAAGTATCAGAGGCATTATTATAGGCAGTTTCTACCAAACAACAATCGCTTTCAACACTTACTTGATCCAACTTATTAACAATCATTTCAGCAGGCATTATATTTATAACAGGTTTGCCAACACTTGAAGTTGAACCACAAAAAACAATACCAATAAGATGATATAGGCCATTAACAAGTTTACCATTTAACAAGCATTTATCATTTTTAACAATACTTAAAACTCCACATTGAGCAGAAAAACTTAGACCTTTACCATCCAATTGACTAAGAGAAATCAGATTTCTTTTAATGCCAGACACATATCTAACATTGCTTAAAACACATATAGACCCATTTTTACATATAAACATGATAGACCCAACACCTTGAACATTGCAAGAAGTACCATTACACATAATGACCTTACTAGCTCCCTTAAACAACTCAAGATTAACAAAAAGATCCTTCCTAGAAGACATATGAAAAATACAGCCTAACCCTAAGACCTATGAATTCAAATCACAACCTTGACTTACATTCAAGACTTCACAATCATCATAAAAAATAGCAACGTTATTACTATTAGCAACACCTAGATCAATTTTTTTTATTTCAATTTATCTAACCTAACTTTGCAAAATCTTCTAGTATGCCCAACTTTCTTACAATAATAACAAGTAATCTTTTCATTAAAACCAGGGCTATCACTAGAATTTTTCAAATTAGGACTTGTAGACTTATTACCATGCTAAAATTTATTACTTTTAAAGGACTTTGGCTTATTTCCATTATTATTACCCTTGACAAATAACTCATCACCAATCTGATTTTTACCTTTAGACTCAGATTCAATTTCAAGTTCTTTCATTTTAAGAGCAGCAATGATATCATCTTCTTCTAGGGTTTCTCTACCATATTTAAGAGCTTCTTTAACAGACTTGAACTTTTCACAAATTGAATTTAACAAAATTATAGATTTATCTTCCTCAGTTATAGAAACACCAGAATTTTCTAATCCTAAAACTAACTTTTGGAAATCATCATAGTTATCATCTATAGATTTAGTTAAATTCATTTTAAAACTAAAGAATTGCTCTTTCAAATATGTTGTCTAAGCAGTGTTAGGGGTCATGTACAACTGCTCTAATTTTAACCACAATTTAGGACCAGTATCATGTCCCCTATCTCTCCTAGGAACATTGTCAGTCAAGTTTAAAACAATGGTTGAATAAGCCAAATCCATCATATCTTGTTTTTCATCATTAGACAAAGAAGCAGGCAAACTAGACAAGCCATTAAGGGCTATAACACATTTATTTTGTATTAAAACAACCTTTATCTTTTCTTTCCAAAGAGAAAAATCACTCTTACCATCGAACTTATCTAAACTAATCCTAACACTAGACATCTTGAAAAATAAACACGACCAAAAACAGATAGCTAATGGCAAAATAGCAACTAAAACAAACAAGATAAAGAAAAGGACAAAACAATTTAACAAAAAGAAGAGCACAATTAGACAATCACTGTAAATATAACCTAAAAATAACCAGAACTAACTCAAACTTATATAAACAAATGAAGAGTATACTGGTATACAAATTAATAAAAAAAATCTTAAACAATGGACCAAGATAAGCATATAGATTTGCAAACAGAATAAACATGTAATTTTATTCTGACAAGCAAATTAACACAGCATAAAATCAATCCAACAACCAACAACAATATTAAAACAATATTTGGTTAGTAAATACTTACAGTGATTAGCTATTCCCTTTAAAAAAAACTTGCAACTTAAGGACTAAGGTGGCGTTTGGTTCGCGGAAATCCTATTCTGCGGAATAGAAATAAAAATGAATGGAATAATGTTGAATATAGTAGAATATATGTCTAGAATCCGTCAACGCATAGAAAATTTTTTCTTAGTTTATATACATTTCACAGAATAGCTATTCCTTTGTTTAAAAAAGGAATAGCTTTTCCGGGAGATGTATATAAATTAAGAAAAGCTTTTCCGTGTGTCGACGAATTATGGATTGATAATGTGTGATATTTAACATCTTTTCATATATTTCTATTCCTATTCCACGGAATACGATTTTCGTGAACCAAACGAGCCTTAAAAATTCAAGAAATCACCTCTTAGCAGCTTTACTTAAAACAAGAAACACAGCTTAACATTCCAACCAGGTACTCAGGCCTTCCTCAAACACAGGCTCATATGAAACGAATATTAAAAAAATGGTTAGAGTCAAGGAGATTAAATGAACATCTTACCAAGAAAAGCCACAAACAAGGAAATTTAGAAATAATTCACAAATTCAGGAAATTTAACGAGAGAAAACAAATTAGTAAATTCAAGAACTTACCAAAAAGAAGAACAATTTCACATATGTTCGACTTAGAAGATGTTAAACAGAAGAACTAGCATACAATATATGCAAAATTACCAGCAGAAATGAATCTAGAGCAATATTCAAACTAAATTTGTAAAAATGAATTATAGAGAGAAATTTCAGAACAATGAAGAAATCATTTTCACAAATCTTCAATATAACTCATGATTTCAGTAACACAATCAGGAAATGAAAAATCTCAAAAGCATACCACCAATAATTCACAAAACTTACAGATTTATAGAAAACGTATACAACCACAGATTTAAGAAAGAAAAATGCTCTGATACCATATGTCAGGATCCGGGAGCCTTCAATCAGGGGGAACAATGAGCACACAAGTGAATGATATACTTCATAGGCTTGACACCATATCTAATCCAAAACCCTAAAGTGACTGGTTAATGGGTCATTCCTAATTATATACCATTTACTTATCTCATTAAGTTTTCATGTAGGATATACAACTCACACTTACCCCAACATTTATGTTGGAGGGTTCCAAGTACTTAAATTACTGATAAGGTTCAATAGTGTGGTGATCAGCAGTGTATGAGTTTAGGCAGAGAAACATATTAATAGCTAACTCAAAGGCATGCATACGTCCTCAATATCGTCACCATTTTATCATTATGGTCATAAATCCAGGTTTTATACATATTAGTAACACTTGTTCCTTTGATGGTGATATTTCAGGATATTTGCAAGACTAGAAGAGGACACCAAGTGTTAGTAAAAATTTCTCTGATTCCTAAGTCAATAGGAGAGCAAGGTGCAGAGCAAGAGAGGAAAGTGAGATGTTAGAGCTTAGATTTGGTGGAGCAAAAGGCTCGTATTTATAGCCATCTATGGTGTCCTATTGGGCCTTTGACGGGTTTCTAGCTAGGTATGGGCTAAGGGTGGGCTTCATAAGCCCCACTAACACATATGATTGAGTCTTTTGACGTGAAAAGTTGACATTCAATACATATTTCGACATATGTACTAAATGTGTTACAAACTTGGACCTTACAATCACATATGTTGAAATGTGTATTAAGAGCTATTTTCATGTGTTTAGTGGTTTATATTATATCCCCCTGAACTCATACTCAACACCACACATAAATTTAATATTGTGTTGCCTTGGATCTTTTTCCATATAAATGGTTAAATTTATAAAATACCATTCTCTCTTTTGTAAGGAGATCAATAAAGGGCTCTTTACATAAATAGACAAAAAAACAAAAAAATTCAGACAAAAAAATAATAATAACACAAACATGCAAAACAGGGGAAAATATTCCCATAAATACGTTCAAAGCTAGTTAAATATCAGCCATCTCTTCCACTTCCTCACCTCTCTCCCTCTTGCATGATTTTTCGCCTAAAATCAAAATTCAAAAACGAAACTCAAAAACCGTTCAAGTAATCTGCCAACAATGGTTCCATCTGCTTCAAACACTAGCATTGATTTCGAAATTCATTCACTGGAATTTAAAATCTACAATTCTTAGAGAGATTCAAAATCTACAAAGGTAAGAAAAATGAAACCTAATCTCATTTTTGGTTCTTTTGTTACTGATTCATGTTAAACGAAAACCTAATTTCATGTTATTAAACAGAATCATAACAAATCTTTACTTCTTCCATTGTATACATAAAAGCTGTTGTTGAGAGCCCAATTATGTTGAGAATTATATCTTGCAATTGTGAACATAAAGTGTTTGTAGAAATGCCTGAATGAAGTTTGATTAATGAGTATTTGATTTATATTGGATGTCTGTAGGATTTCTATTGGTTCTTACATATTAATAATTCCTTGTCAGGTTCTGTAGTTAAGGGAAGTGTGGATTGGATTGTTCTTTTGGTTGAATGTGTGGAAGTGCCTTTTCTCCTTATTTGGTCTATAACATGCAATGGAGACCTAGAAGTCCATTCCTAAATCAAAATGAGTCGGTATCTTATCTATCCTATGCATATGCATTTTCTATCTGGTGCTTGGGGTTGATACAATTAGTAATTGGAGAAATATTAGTGCAGAGAAAAATAGACTACAATAAAATAATAAGGTTATATAGTAGCATGACACTATAAGCCACTCTCTTAGTATCTTAAAGCTTATATTTGTTCAATTCATCATTATACCTGCCATCAAATGTCAATATTTCATCTATTTAATCTCAAATGACACTGACTATTAAGTTCCTTTTTGTAAAAATGAAGTTTGATTAATGAGTATTTGATTTATATTGGATGTCTATTGGATTTCTATTGGTTCTTACATATTACTAATCCCTTGTCAGGCTTATAGTTGAGGGAAGTGTGAATTGTATTATTCTTTTTATTGAATATGTGGAAGAATCTTTTCTCATTTTTGCATTGAGGCGCACAAGGCGCATCCAAGGAGAACAAAGGTGCACCCGAGGCGCACGCCTAATGAACTTCACCTCGCCTGACCCTCTACGAGGCGCTACTTGAGCCTCGAGCGGCTTACGCCTGAGCCACACCTGAGGCGTGCTGCAGTAACAATAATTTTATACCTGCAATCAAATGTCAATATTTCATCTGTTCAATCTTAAATGACACTGACTATTAAGCTCCTTTATGTAAAATTGAAGTTTGATTAATTAGTATTTGATTTATATTGGATGTTTGTTGGATTTTTATTGGTTCTTACATATTATAAATTCCTTGCCAGGTTCCGTAGTTAAGGGAAGTGCGAATTGTATTATTCTTTTTATTGAATACGAATTTGAGTACATGTAAATTGTATAGTCAGGGATAATATTTGTTCAATTTGTTTGATTAATGAGTAGATGTTTGGAAGCACGATGTAACTTGTTCTTAAGTCTTTTATAATTATAATTAAAGCAGTATTTGGATAGATTTATTACATCTTCTTAATCAAAATATCTTATTATAATACTGATATTCTATTTTAAAATAAATTGCAGCGATTCTAGTATCTTTAGGCTGAGCTTTTTGGAGTATATGACTGAGCAGAAACCAATCCTAGATCAATTTGATAGCCAAATCCACAGAACACGGTTGGCTAGCTTTGAGCTTATATAGGCACGGAAGGAAATATCTAAAAACAAACTTGAGAGCCATGAACAATATATCGACACAATAAACAGTCATTAGAGATAGTTTTGATGATCAATTATGTTGGAATTCTGGAAATCTTGTGTAATTAGGGATCTAAGTGGTTGTTATTGATGTCCCTTTGAACATAGTTGAAGTTTACAAGATATGGAATTATCTTCTTCTACCAGAATACAATATCTGTTTCGCAATTCAATTGAAAAAGTACGACACTTACAATAGATATCAGACATGTTCAACATATGAAATAGAAAATTAGAAAAACTTTCAAGAATGACATCAATACACTGGTATCAGTACGGATCATATACAATGCCTATAGAAATCCTATAGAAAAGCATTATACATCCTATAGAAATCCTATGGACATCAAACATTTATCAGTAGACAGCAAAATCATACCACTTAATTTAAACAAAGTAAAAAAAACAGTAACTAAAAATTATCATTATTCAATATACAAAATAACAAATGACCATCTATTAGAACTCTATTAAAACGCTAACTGAAAACACACAAGTCAATTACATATACTTGTATAAATGTCTAATATCAACTTCAAAAGAAGTGACAATTGAAATTTAAAATGTACTTCTACATTTATCGAATATCAATTTAAAAACAGATTTTCTAATACAATTCTAGATGTCAGATAGATGTATAATAGATGTCCACTTTCTAAAAAGCGCATCCTAGAAGACCAACAATTGATGGTGCTGCTAGTGGCGCAAATTTTACTGCAAAATAAAATTGAACCATACCATATATTAGCAGGAATGAATGAATTACATATCATGTTGTTGGTTTCTAAAGATTTAAGCTTAATTGAAAAAGTAGCAACTAATTCACCATGGGAATAAACACTAAAACAGATAGCCAATCTTTGCAATCAATCACCAAAACAATTTGTGATCTAACTGAATGTCGTATCATATATGTTGAGACTCAAATAGAATTGTAACGTTCTTCCATTCAATATATGCCCAATAGATATCCTGTATATGCCCTATAGACATTCAATCTCACACCACAACTTTCTTCAACATTCTATCGAACAGGTGGTGCGCACCTCAGTTTCACACAAAAACAACTTTTATCAACAATCTGAAAACTACCAAAAAGTCCAAATTTGCAAATAAACTCTTAATATATTGATTTTTCCTGCTCCAAATGCTTGCCCGCACAACGTTTCAAGAGCGCTTCCCATTCCAAGCCTTAATCGAATCAATTTAAGATCAGAATCGAAAAAAATAAAAACAGGAAAACGTAATTAACAAAAACACAAACACAGAGAACGAGCAAGAAGTCAAAAACGAAGAAGAGGAGCACGAGGAGGAGGAACTGGTAACTACATAAATATAACATAATTATGTAGATACTTAGAAATGATGTTTTAATTGGGAAATAATTAGATTATATGGTAAAGGTGTAAATATTGTACAATTATGATAAATACCCATTAATAAATATTTTAGGCCCGGAAATTTTGGTAATCAAGAATGGAGTGAAATGAAAGCCAAAAATTACATATACACTAAAGAGGGAATGGAAAAAGAGAGACCTAACCCGAATTTTGCTCTGCCAAATGTATTTGGTTCGATTTTAGTTTATGAAATTTGTAATTTTTGGTTTTGGTTCAGTTCGATTTTTGGAATGACAGAATAAAAAAGAAAGAAAAGTGAACCACACCGAAAACTGAACCAAACCAAACAGAACCAAAATATTTCGGTTTCTATTTTTCCCCTTAATAATTTTCGGTTCGATTTGATTCGATTCGATTTTTGAACTAACCCGAATTTCGCTCTGCCCTAGCTGCAACCATACAAAAAAATAATGAATGATAATTTCATACTGCTATAGATGAGATACTCAAGGGTTGTGACTCATTTGACAATTCTGCTTGACTTTGTAGTTAGAGACTGAAGTTCGTTTTCAACTAAATATATTGATCCAAAAGAGAATTAGAAAATTATTAAGGGTTGGCTCAAGTGGTAAGTGACTTGGTATTGCTTAAGTAAGGTCTCGAGTTCGAGTCCTGGTGAATGCAAAAAATCCTTATTGGGAGATTCAACCACCACAACCAGGTGCGTGAACTAGATCGAATCTCGACGTTATCAGCAAAGATCCGGCTATATGTACCATTTTTAAGAAAAAGTGGGATCTTTTCATGTATCTCACCTTGTTACATGAGGAGCTATTGGTAATTCTTGGGATGAATTAGATATTTATTTATATGGTAAGTTGGGGCGGATCCACGTTGGTACCTGGCCCCTTTTAAGTTTGTTTAAATTCTATTTTAGAGTATTTTAATTCAATCAAGACTCTATTATTTTAGATTGCAGTTTTTTGAAATGTATTAGATTTATTTTAGTATAAATTTATCATTATATATAGTTAAATTAAATTGAACTGAACTGAATTGTAGTCTAAAAGAACACGACTTAAGTTTGTTTAAATTCTGACTGGTAGTAATTATTTCATTTAAATATGACCCTAATATAATTTTAGTCCTAATATATTTGTATTTTCAATAAATGTTATTGGGAATATAATTTTAGTAAAACTATTGATTATTAATTTGATTGTATAATTCAACAAAAAGTAAGAGGGAAACTGGCATCAAGAAAACAACTTACTGCCTTGATCTCTCCAACCTCCTTGTTTATCGTATTAAGTTCATATGGAATTTTATTAAGCTCAAATTTATCTCAATAATAATCTCTTGGAAGGAACCAAAACTTACTGCGTTTTTTTTACCATTAATCAATAATTTGAATTTACCATAAATCTGCGTTTTTTGTATTACAGAACAATTAGCAAAGCAAAGACATGCAACACCTCATCGTCTCCACTCTCCACCATCACCTCATCCACCTTATATGAAACACAAGATGACTTGATAAGCAAAATAAGTACAAGACAAAGAACATAATAGATAATACTAATATCTTACACACTCTCTAGTGTTTATTTCACTTACAAAATAAGTGAAAATTTGTTTTTTTTGGTAAATAACAATGTAGTAAATAACAAGTTCCATGTATTGAAAATTCACTCTTTTGGTAGTTTTTGTGATAATTTTTTAAATGTGAAAATGACAAAATTGAATTAACAATAGGAATATTTGTTACTTTAGTGTCAAAAACATGTGCTAAATATGCCTCACATCCACCCTTGATTAACCGAAAAGTACTAATTGCAGAAATTAAACAAGTCGGCACTATCAGACGTTCACCCTGAAAAATGACTTTTAGCTTATTTGATGTCTCTAAAATAACTTCATAGGTGAAACAATTTACTACTGCATGATGTTTTTCCAATCAATCCATAAATCACATCAAACTCTCTAATAGTCAATCTAATCAAATCCACACTTAATAGAACTATGTCAATTTGAATCAAACAATTTCGGTACATATGATTTGCAATCACCAATTCACCGAAAGGAGTTCCCACGTATAGGTCAAATCCCAAAGGTTCACAAGCCATATGCAATTGTGATGCCAAGTTCGATGATATAAATGAATGAGTTGATCCAGGATCAATCAATGCACAAACATCCATGTTGCAAATAGAAATCTTACCGGTAACAACTTCTGGTGCGTCAATAGCTTCCTGTCGAGTCATGGCAAAAACACGAGCCTGTGTTGGAGGCCTAGAACTCTGAGCCTCAGATATACTAGTATTGCTTGTTGTTGTTCCTCTACCCTTACCTCTACCTGCTACTACACCAGCTCCCCTACCTTTGGTATTCTAAACTGTAGCCTCTAATTGAGCTCTTTCGGTTGCTTCTATTCGTTTTGGACAATCACATATTAAATGTTCAAAAGAGCCACATAAGTAACAGGCTCCAGTCAGTTTCCTGCATTTGCCTTCATGCAATTTACCACATAGCATGTACTGAGGTTTTTGTCCCGAGCTTTTTCCCTAACTTTGTCTCGATTGAGTTTGCGTATTCGTTCTTCCTCCTCTATTCCCAGAATATCCTCCTTAGTTGTAAACTGTGATAGAGAAGAATTTGTTTGATGTTTAGCAGACTTTTTACTTTGGTCACCACCAAAATCACTGTAACCTCTTCTAGCTTTATAATCTGCTTTCTCTTTTTCTAGACTTTCAGCTCTAACCGCAGCATTTTTCAACTTTAGGAAACTTTTAAGTTCAAATGATGATATCTTGGTTCGAATTTCATATCTAAGTCCATCCTCAAACTTCCTGCATCTATCTTTTTCAGTCGCCACTAATGTTGGTACATAACTATATAGCTAATTGAACTTAACTTCATACTCGGCCACTGTCATCCTCCCTTGTCTCAAGTTCAAAAATTGTCTTCTTTTATCGTCAATGTACACATCTGGCATATAGTTACTTTTGAATTCTCGAACAAAATCATCCCAAGTTAAGATAGGAGGCTGAACCGTACTCCCCGAGATAGTCTCCCACCAGTCATAAGCATCATCTTGAAGTAAAAATACCGCATAATTGAACTTCTCATCAGGAGTACAATGCATCATATGTTGGGAACTGACAGTCAATTTGAACATGCATAAGAGGCATGACGGAAATTCAAAATTTTGTCCATGTCCCATGAACTCCTATTAGTTGCATATAAATAAAATAAAGCCTTAACTAAATAATTCTCTACCTAGGTTAGCATGCTAAAGGACTAGGCATACCATAATTCCAAATTATATCCTAGTATATTTATTTTATACTAAGCATGTTATAACTCTAAGTTATAACCTAAGCATAAAATAAACTAAGCATGTGAAAATAACCTAAGCATAATTATTAAGTCTAAAAAAGCTTAAAGAAAAAGACTTAATAATTAAAAGAGAAAAAAAAACTTACCAGTTGAAGCGTGCTTTTGCAGGACCTTCTTGCACAAGCCTCCAATCGTAGGATAGCCTCTATCAGTATCCACACGAACCCCACCAACCAAAACCTCCTTAGGAGGAAGAAATAAGAAGCCTCGAGTAGTTACTAGACCACTCTAGAAGCCTCACCCAAGATATAAACTAGCAGTGCCCGAATAAATTCAGGCTCCACAAAAATAACTTGCTCAAGTACCCGAGAGATTAATTATCTCGCTTAGGATTTATGCTTTGAGCTTGGTACAATTTGAAAGGAAAGGAAATAGCCTATATATAGGCTTGGGGGAGCAAAAATGCTCCCCCTTTCATCGATGTGGGATGGGAGTATTACTCCCATCCCATTAATTAATATATATATATATATATATATATATATATATATATATATATATATATATATATATATATATATATATATATATATATATATATATATATATATTAATTGAGCCGCCACTTATCATGGGCTGCCTTTGTGCAGCCCATGAATAAGGGCTGTGCATTTTTCGGCAACCGAACTTTGTACAAAATATTTTATACTTTTCGGTTCCAACTTACCAATGCAAAATTCCTTATAAATCCTTTCAAATAAATTTTTATTTTTGACTCTAATTAATTAGTTATCGGTCAAAATAAATTCCTTGGTCTATCCAAAATTGATCTAATCAATTTTAACCAATTAAACAATAATCCAATTATTATTTATGTTATATTTTTGTGATAGAATAAATCTATTAGTTCTTTACTTAGTCCGATGAAGGTCCAATGTGTGTGACCTTATAGGATCCCGAAGTATTGAGCTGTTAAGGCTTAACCAACCCTTGTTCTAATGGAACCATTGGCTCGATGTTCTAGACCGCGAATAGAACTTGATTACCTTAAACGACTGTAGTACGCCTCTAGCAAGGGTCTACCATCCCCCATTACTCGGAACGTCATTTATGCTTATGACTTAATCCCGGTTAATGCAATAATTATCCAGTGCGATAAATTCCTTCCATTCTTTAATATTATTACCATCTGGTTTATTGGGTTCGGTTAAAGTGTTAACCTGCTAATAGCAAGGTTGCTCCAAGCTATCCCAGTTATTTACTTGTTACCGAAGTATATTGCCTTTTACTATAGTGTGTTTGACTAGAAACCATTTCTATCAAACACATACTCTGATCAGAGGTTTATGGCAATCATCACTTCAACAAGTGGCCAGGTACAACTCCTTAATATATCCTGAGCGATGGATTCTTTCTAACTACTTAGCCTACCAACGTGCTGTCATCACTATACCCGTAATCACCCGTAGCACCCTAAATTAATGAGTGCATAGCAATGACCCAAAGTATAGCAATAGTACCACACAAGGCAACTAGCATCTCAAGTATGAGGACATTCGCAAAGCTTATTGCATGAAGATAAACACTAACACATTGATATTTATACCAAGTATTTATCTTGCTAATATATCTCCCAGATATATCCATGTGTCAAGCTTAAGGCACCACCTTCAGTCTTTAGGAGATTAACTGCTTGGACCCTTTCCAATAAAGTTGACCACATGCTAGTCTTTCCGTTTCATCAATAACCTTTCTTGATGACACTGTGACTAGGGACAGTTTAGACATAATCATAATTGCACATGAAGTAGGTTCCACCAAATATAGTCCAACTATAATTTCTCTGACTTTATGCTATGATATGTCAAGGACTTTTGTATACATACATCAATGAATATATTTTAACCAGCTATAATATATATGTATAGAAACACATTGATATAAACAAAAGAACAAATGCCTTTATTGATTAAATAAATTATTCGTACTATTACATAATTAAGATATATCGCCCTAATTGCCTTAAGGGCATATATCATATCCAACAAACTCCCACTTGAACTAAGGCCAATTAGCCATATGTTTTAATCTATATGCTTTAACATGTTGGTCATGTTTGACTTAAGTCAATGGCTTTGTCAGACCATCCGCGAGGTTCTGTTCAGTGGGTACATATTCTAATCTTATTATCTTAGCATCAACAATCTCCCTGATTATATGATACTTTCTGGATACATGTCTGTTTTTCTGATAAGACCGTGGTTCCTTTGCCTGAGCTATGGCACCATTGTTATCACAATATAAAGTAATTGGATCAATAGCCTCAGGCACCACACCGAGATCACCAATAAATCCCTTCAACCAGACAACTTCTTTTGCTGCTTCGCATGCAGCAATGTATTCAGATTCTGTGGTTGAATCAGCAGTAGTTTCTTGCTTGGAACTCTTCCAGCATACTGCCCCTCCATTTAACACATACACAAAACCTGACTGAGACTTAAAGTCATCCTTGTCAGATTGACAGCTTGCGTTAGTGTAACCTTTGATAGTGAGATCACCTTCTCCATAAATCAAGAACTCATCCTTAGTCCTTCTCAAGTACTTAAGGATAGCCTTGACGGCCATCTAGTGTTTTTCACCTAGATCTGACTGATATCTGCTCGTAAAGCTCAAAGCCTGAGAGACATCCGGCCTAGTACATATTATAGCATACATGATGGATCCTATCGTGGATGCATTGGTTATATCCTTCATGCGCATTCTCTCTTGAGCTGTCTTCGGACACTCTGCTTTAGATAGGTTAATCCCCTTTGTCATTGGGAGATAACCTTTCTTAGAATGCTCAAGGTTGAACCTATTTAACACCTTGTCTATATATGTACTTTGAGAAAGACCTAACAGCCTCTTGGATCTATCCCTGTAGATCTTTATACCTAGTATAAATGATGCTTCACCAAGGTCTTTCATGGAGAACTTTCTTGACAACCATACTTTAACGTTTTGAAGAAGAGAAATGTCATTTCCTATTAGCAGAATGTCATCAACATACAATACTAGAAAAACGACTGCACTCCCACTAACCTTCTTATAAACACAAGGCTCATTTGCATTTGAGCAGAAATCTAGTTCCCGGATTGTCTGATCAAACCTTATATTCTAACTCCTTGATGCCTGCTTAAGTCCATAAATGGATCTTTGTAGCTTGTATACCTTCGAGCCATTCTGAGATGTAAAACCCTCAGGTTGTGTCATATACACATCCCGGTCTAAATCCCCATTCAGGAATGCTATTTTTACGTCCATCTGCCAGATCTCATAATCGTAATGAGCAGCAATGGCGAGGAGTATCCTTATGGATTTGAGCATGGCTACCGGTGAGAAGGTTTCATCATAGTCAATACCTTCCCGTTGACTATAACCTTTCGCAACCAACCTTGCTTTATAGGTAATTACATTACCATCCATGTCTGTCTTCTTCTTGAAGACCCATTTGCACCCAATTGGTTTAACCTCTTGCGGTGCATCAACCAAATTCCAAACTTGGTTCTCGTACATGGAATCCATTTCTGATTTCATGGCCTTTTGCCATTTATCAGAATCTGAGCTTTTTATTGCCTCATCATATGTCCTTGGTTCATCATCCTCCATAAGATATAGTTCCTTATCATTAGTGATAATAAACCTATATCTATCGAGACCCTTATAAACACAACTTGATCTTCGCAATGATTGTGTTTCGACAGTTTGTTCTTGGATCACACTCTCTTGTGTATCTAGAACGGGGTCAATCAGTTGATCGTCCGTTTCTTCCCGTTGAACTTCCAGTTCAATATTGCTCCCACTGACCTTTTCAAGTAAGTGTTCCTTTTCCAAAAAGTGAGCATTCTGAGACACAAATACCTTTTATGCTTCGGGTTGGTAAAACAGATATCCAATTTTTTCCTTTGGATATCCAATGAACAGACATTTGTCAGCCTTGGCATTTAGCTTATCTGACGCTATCCTCTTCACCATAGCAGGACAACCTCATACTCTTAAGTGATTTAGAGATGGCTTTTTGTTACTCCATCTTTCATAAGGTGTAAAATCAACTGATTTAGAGGACACTTTGTTTAAGACATAAACCGCGCTCTCAAGTGCATATCCCCAAAAGGATTTACTAAGAACTGCATGGCTCATCATAGACCTGACCATATCTAATAAAGTCCGATTCCTTCTTTCTGACACTCCATTATGTTGGGGTGTATAAGGAGGGATCCACTGGGGAACTATCCCATTTTCCTTTAGATAATCCTGAAACTCCTGACTTAAGTATTCTCCACCTCGATCCGATCGAAGTGTTTTAATACTTTTCTCAAGCTGTTTCTCTACTTCAGCTCTGAATAGTTTGAATTTTTCAAAACTTTCAGACTTGTGCTTCATCAAGCACAAATAACTGTATCGTGAGTAATCATCAATAAAGATTATGAAGTAGGAGTATCCTCCTAGTGCCTGAACACTCATTGGACCACACACATCAGTGTGTATAAGTTCCAATGTACTCGTGGCTCATTCACCCTTCCCTTTAAAGGGTAACTTTGTCATTTTTCCTTTTAAATAAGGTTCGCAATCACCATAAGACTCTAAGTCTATTGAGCCCAAGTCTCCACGCTTATGCAACTTGGTTAAGCGATCTTTGTTTATGTGGCCTAAACGGCAATGCCATAAGTAAAAGGAATTCTCATTATCTAATTTAACTTTCTTTACATTGTTTATAGTGAAAACTTCTGTTTTAGTATCAAGAATATAAATGCCACCTTTCAACATTCCATAACCATAAAAAATATTATTCAAACGAATCTGACAATTATTATTCAAAAATAAAATTTCAAATCCCTCTGTTGCTAAACACGCAACAGACACAATATTCTTAGTAACACTTGGAATGTAATAACAATTATTCAAAACTAAAACAAGTCCACTTGGCAAAACAAGACTAAAGCTCCCTACGGCTAATGCAGCAACTCTGGCTCCATTTCCCACACGTAGGTCCATCTCCCCTTTTGCAAGTTTTCTACAATTCCTTAGTCCCTGCACAGAAGTACAGATATGAGAACCACAACCAGTATCTAATAGCCAAGTGGATTCTTGCGGAAAAGTAGCAAAGTTTTCAATTACAAATATACCTGAAGTAGATGCCTCTGTAGGCTTCTTCTTCAAATGCTCAAAAGCAGGAGCTTTGCAATCCCTCTTCCAATGTCCCGGTTTCCCACATTAGAAGCAGACATACTTAGATGCCTTCTTTTCATTCTTCTTCTTACTGATTCTTTTCTTGGAACCCAGTGCCTGCTTCTTCTTCTTAGAAGCCTTGCCTTTTTCAACCAACAGTAGAGGTTTCTGATCTTTCTTGATCTGAGGTTCTACTATTTTCAGCATGTTAATTAATTCAGGGATAGTTGAATTAATCCTGTTCATGTAATAGTTAGTTACAAAGCCTGAGTAAATATCTGTCAAGGACATCAACACGAGGTCAATGCTCAAGTCCTGATTCATCTCGAATCCCAATCGATTCAGCTTCTCAAGGTATCCCAAAAGTTTTAGTACATGCTGAGAGGTAGAGGTGCCAGCCTGCATCTTAGTCCCGAAGAGGAGCTTGGAGGTCTCATACCTCTCTGTCCTCTCCCTCTCCGAAAAGAGTTCTTCAAGATGGAGAACCATATCCTCTAAGGGCATGTTCTCATATTGTTTCTAAAGCTCAGGATTCATGGACCCCAACATAATACACATGGCAGTCTCACGATCTTTCCTGTGCTTCAACCAGGCATCATGTTCCACATGATCCACAACATCAGGTTCTACAGGGAAAATTTCACTTAGGACATAGGCAATTTCCTCAGATCTGAGAACTATTCTCACTGCTCGGAACCAATCAGAAAAGTTCGAGCCATTCAATTTGGTGTGAAGTAACATACGGAGATTAAAATTGGAAGCCATTTTCAACCTAAGACATAAGAAAAGAAAAGTGTTTAGATATTAGTTTAAGTACATGTATTTAATATGAGGACTTTTAATTAAATACATTTTCCTACTATTTTCTTCGAAATTTACAATAGCCCATTCTATTGAATTCGTGAATTTTAGCCCAGCTAAATTTCCTAGTAGGTAGCATCTATAACTAGTCTATTACAACCCCCAATTTTATGAGTCAAGTCATAATAGTAAGTCATAGTTGGAATCCCATTCCATTTGCATCGCATGCAATTGCTAATTCATTCAAGTTCCCTAATCCCAAGGGACGTGTGCTCTTATATTAGCATCTCCTTGAGAGCCCAAAAAGACCGTATTATAAATTTGAGTAAGGAAGACTATAACTTGCCTTAATATATTTACTTTGGGATTTTTTTGGTGTTAAACGTCTCACCCAATCTAGGATTTTATCAGATGGACAAAATTATAATGACTTGTATTAATTCAGGGAATTTTAGAATTAATTTATAAGGTCTAACCTTAGGTGGGTTCAGCTCTTTATTATAATTATTCCATCAACCTAGATTATATGCAAAATAATTAACACTTTTATTTGTTATATTTATATTGCATTTCCTTTAAGCTTTTATTCAACAATTTTAATTTTTTACTTTGTTACAGAAACATATATAAGCACCATCTTATATACTAAAAATAAATTAGTTCATATTAATCCTCCGATTGGTCAATTCAAATTGCACCGATATAGGTTCCCAGGTAGGAGAGGTGCCCTATGAGGAGTAGACACCAAGTCCAATACTTAGCCAGAACAAATACGGGCACAAACTTGAAGACCAATGGATTCTCTTGAACTAATAAATTTTGTTCTTCCAATTCATGTAAATTGGGAGCATCTATAACCCATGTAATTTAAATAAATTATTGACACTTGTATAATTTGACTAAGTTGAGCAGGCTTATTCAAAATTATTCATAACCAATTTCTAATCTTGAAATGAAAGGCAGAAGTTTATATATATTGTTCCAAACAATTAAATAAACAAATCATTTCATTTAGAAAATAATATTTAGTTTGCTTCTAACTTAATTATACACTAAATAGGCAAGCTCTGATACCACGGTTGGGAACTGACAGTCAATTTGAACATGCATAAGAGGCATGACGGAAATTCAAAATTTTGTCCCTGTCCCATGAACTCCTATTAGTTGCATATAAATTAAATAAAGCCTTAACTAAATAATTCTCTACCTAGGTTAGCATGCTAAAGGACTAGGCATACCATAATTCCAAATTATATCCTAGTATATTTATTTTATACTAAGCATGTTATAACTCTAAGTTATAACCTAAGCATAAAATAAACTAAGCATGTAAAAATAACCTAAGCATAATTATTAAGTCTAAAAACGCTTAAAGAAAAAGACTTAATAATTAAAAGAGAAAGAAAAACTTACCAGTTGAAGCGTGCTTTTGCAGGACCTTCTTGCACAAGCCTCCAATCGTAGGATAGCCTCTATCAGTATCCACACGAACCCCACCAACCAAAACCTCCACAGGAGGAAGAACTAAGAAGCCTCGAGTAGTTGCTAGACCACTCTAGAAGCTTCACCCAAGATATAAACTAGCAGTGCCCGAATAAATTCAGGCTCCACAAAAATAACTTGCTCAAGTACCCGAGAGATTAATTATCTCGCTTAGGATTTATGCTTTGAGCTTGGTACAATTTGAAAGGAAAGGAAATAGCCTATATATAGACTTGGGGGAGCAAAAATGCTCCCCCTTTCATCGACGTGGGATATATATATATATATATATATGGGTTGCCTTTGTGCAGTCCATGAATAAGGGCTGCGCATTTTCCGGCAACCGAACTTTGTACAAAATATTTTATACTTTTCGGTTCCAACTTACCAATGCAAAATTCCTTATAAATCATTTCAAATAAATTTTTATTTTTGACTCTAATAAATTAGTTACCAGTCAAAATAAATAATTTGGTCCAACAAAAATTGATCTAATCAATTATAATTTATTTATGACTCTAATTAATTAGTTATCGGTCAAAATAAATTCCTTGGTCTATCTAAAATTGATCTAATCAATTTTAACCAATTAAACAATAATCCAATTATTATTCATGTTATATTTTTGTAATAGAATAAATCTATTAGTTCTTTACTTAGTCCGATGAAGGTCCAATGTGTGTGACCTTATAGGATCCCGAAGTATTGAGCTGTTAAGGCTTAACCAACCCTTGTTCTAATGGAACCATTGGCTCGATGTTCTAGACCGTGAATAGAACTTGATTACCTTAAACGACTGTAGTACGCCTCTAGCAAGGGTCTACCATCTCCCATTACTCGAAACGTCATTTATGCTTATGACTTAATCCCGGTTAATGCAATAATTATCCAGTGCGATAAATTCCTTCCATTCTTTAATATTATTACCATCTGGTTTATTGGGTTCAGTTAAAGTGTTAACCCACTAATAGCAAGGTTACTCCAAGCTATCCCAGTTATTTACTTGTTACCGAAGTATATTGCCTTTTACCATAGTGTGTTTGACTAGAAACCATTTCTATCAAACACATACTCTGATAAAAGGTTTATAGCAATCATCACTTCAACAAGTGGCCAGGTACAACTCCTTAATATATCCGAAGCGATGGATTCTTTCTGACTACTCAGCCTACCAACGTGCTGTCATCACTATACCTGTAATCACCCGTAGCACCCTTAATTAATGAGTGCATAGCAATGACCCAAAGTATAGCAATAGTACCACACAAGGCAACTAGCATCTCAAGTATGAGGACATTCGCAAAGCTTATTGCATGAAGATAAACACTAACACATTGATATTTATACCAAGTGTTTATCTTGCTGCGGTCCCAGATATATCCATGTGTCAAGCTTAAGGCACCACCTTCAGTCTTTAGGAGATTAACTGCTTGGACCCTTTCCAAGAAAGTTGACCACATGCTAGTCTTTCCGTTTCATCAATATCCTTTCTTGATGACACCGTGACTAGGGATAGTTTAGACATAATCATAATTGCACATGAAGTAGGTTCCACCAAATATAGTCCAACTATAATTTTTCTGATTTCATGCTATGATATGTCAAGGACTTTTGTATACATACATCAATGAATATATTTTAACCAGCTATAATATATATGTATAGAAACACATTGATATAAACAAAAGAATAAATGCCTTTATTGATTAAATAAATTATTCGTACTATTACATAATTAAGATATATCGCCCTAATTGCCTTAAGGACATACATCATATCCAACATCATATTGAAAACTCTTTCCAGCCTTTTTTAACCATCTTTCCGCTATTGTAGGATCTGTAGTTCCCTTAAATTCATCTGCACCTTATTTCTTCAATTTATCGAACCTTCTTTCTCTTTGGATAAATGTTGTAGGTGCTTGCACCACAGGTGTTTCCTGATGATGTTGCAAATTTGATGCATGAGAATGCATAGGTGATGCAGATGTAATAGGTTGGGTTTCTACAGGTTGATTTACGGCTGGTCCCTTTCTCCTCGAGTTAACATTTTGGTTCTCATCAACCCTATATGAATATGATAACAAGTTATAAGATAATATATACTAATCTCATATTATGTATGCGTTTGTATGTGTCCCTATGACCATATCCCTCTCTGATACCAACTGAAACACCCTTATCATATAATAACTATAGAAAAATACCATAAAATTTTTTTTTACATAAATATTCATATATGAACACAACCATTATTATTTCACATTAACTCTAATATCATTCCTTTATATTACAAACCATAATTTTGTTTGATTAGCAAAACCAAAACTCGACCACTTTCTATTCTATATGCTTGTCATGTGAGGAGAGAGAGCAAGATGGACACAACCGACAGGCCTTTCTTCCATGACTGCTACGGCTAAGGACTTTCGAGTACAAGACTTTTTCTACAACTTCAACAACTGAAAAATATAGCGATTTATATGAGTCGCCACTCAGTGAATATAAACAATCAATGAATTTAACAATCACATACAGTCACACCTTCAAAATAAACATACAGTCATTCATATATGCTATTGGAAGATTCATTTATTTAATTGTTGTGCCATTTCCGGCCAAACTATTATCACCGGAACATGTAACATTTGTAACAATTGTCAATTGATTTACTGGTCAGCTATATAACAATTGGTTGACCTTTCGGTCTATTTGTCAAATATTGCAATTGGTTGACCATATAGGTCCAGATAACAGAACATGTATTACAATGTTTGATCGGCTATGTCACAACGTCTCTCTGCATTTCATTTGTTCCTGTATAATTGCGTATATCATGTATAATTCAATTAACTCATGTTTCACCAAATAAACATAGGTACATATAATTCAAATTCCCCAAACAACATATAATCATTCAATTCACAACAATTCACCAAACATTCAAATATCACATATCAAATTATTTCACCCATAAATTCATTTCATGTTTATACATATCAAATGTACATACAATTTATTTCATTTCTAATAAAAATCATCATTAACCAAAATCATGTTTTAGCATGTGTATTTCTGACCTTATTTCACTTACAAATTCATAACTCTCAAATTACTAAATCAAATGAAGTGATTCCTATTTTACTTTACTCCTAACACACAAGAGTATTATATATTCAAATCTTAAATTTTTCTAATCTTACTACTATTTATAGTGAATTTTACATTCACAGACAACATCAGAACTATTGTTCTTATGACCTTACTCTACTTAAAAATTCATAATTTTTAATTCACTTCATCAAATGATCTGATTCTTCTTTTATTCTATCTCTAATACACAAATCTGTAATATACTAAAACCTCAAAGATTTCAGAGTATGGTACGATTTATAGGGAATTTTCTTTCAAAGCCTATTTCAGTCCTGCTAAACCTGGACAATAGCATAGTAAAATGACCATAACTTTCTATACTCAACATGAATAGACCTGATTCTTTTTCCTACTTAAACTATATACATAAAGAAATAACTTGTCAAAAACTCAGAATTTTCTAAGTAGTATAACAATCCCAGATTAATTTCAAAACTCACCCCATCTCTTTGATCATCCAATTCTGCACATTTCATCTTATAAACATCATAGCTATTGATCTACTCATCTAAAAATCCCCAAATTTTGAAGGATAAACCCTAACATAAAGAGGAACAATTCATCTTCACTACAAAGTTACTAAAATACCTGATTCCTTCCTTCTAGCTCTCTTCTTCTCTTCTTCCTTATACTTTGTTCTTTGCTTTGTTTTTGGGAGATGAATACCTGATCTAATTTTTATCAGATCATACAAAAATTTAAGGGGCAAAAGACCAATTTGCCCTCAAATTCTTTATTTAATACAATTACTAACTATACTAACGGTAATGCTATATTGACAACTTACATATTGACAACTTTTGACACCTTTAATCCTCAACCTCCATCTTATTATCATCTAAATGTGGGTATGACTTTAATAAAAATAAAAAATATTGTTTTTACTTCCTTTTCCAACTTTAAAACTCGCAAGACATTTTTATCTTCTTTCCTAATCAGTTATCTTGTTCCTCTTTCCCTATTTTCTAGCTACCCTTACCAATTTTAAATCTCTATTTTTATAGCTGCATGACAATACTAAAACCCTAGAGTGGGCAAAATGAACCCTTTTGGTAACGGTGTACAGTATAGGTGCATGCCCCTAAAAGATACTGTGCACGCATGAACATAGGGGCATGCGTGCACAATATCTTTTAGGGGCATGCACCTATACTGTACACCATTACCAAAATGGTTCATTTTGCCCACTCTAAAGTTTTAGTATTGTCATGCAGCTATAAAAATAGGATTTCAAATTGGTAAGGGTAGTTAGAAAATAGGGATTTTAAATTGATAAGGGTAGCTAGAAAATAAGGATTTTAAATTGGTAAGGGTAGCTAGAAAATAGAGAGTGAGGAAGAAGATAATTGATTAGGAAAGAAGATAAAAGTGCCTTGCGAGTTTTAAAGTTGGAAAAGGAAGGGAAATCAGTATTTATTTTTATTAAAGTGATACCCACCGTTAGATGATAATAAGATGGAGAGTGGAGATTAAAGGTGTCAAAAGTTGTCAATATGTAAGTTGTTAATATAGCATTACCGCTATACTAAATACATATACGTATATCTATACCATATTAATACTAATTCTAATACTAATACTTATACTTAAATCCTTATGATATATCACAATTTTATTCAACTTCATATGTTCAAATAATCATTTTATACCTATGAAATAACTATACTCCACTTATTCCTTAAAATTCTATAGCTATATAATTCGGTACCTAGATATTAAATATCGTATTTTGTATGGTTAAAATAACTATTATTTTAACTAACCAATTTTTTTTAATAAATATAATATGTAAAATATTAAAGATAATAATTTCATGACATGTAACAAATGTGGACAGATGCAAATATAATGTGTGAAATGAGATGTTATACCATCTTCTTCCCTAACATCCAAATTCACTCAAAAACACAAAGAATTGAAACAAATTAGAAATTAAGAATGAAAATGAGTTTTTTTTTCTTGGATCTCAATAATAGAGGATAGTAATTTTGATCAAAATTAGATGTAGAAGTAGGACCATTTATTGAATTTGAAAAACCCCATTGGCAAACTCAAAGATGCATTCGACAAAGCAGCTCTGTCCGGCGAATTCGAATCATAGACGTCACCTTCCTCGTTCTTCGTTGAAATTGAAAAAATCTCAAACCTTCAAACCTTCAATCGAACTCAAATTCACGCTTAAATCGAGAGCTAGATACTAATTTTACATGAGCAATTCACCTTTTTTCACTTAATTTTTAATATATAGGACGACTACTCCTTGAAATTGAGAAAATAAACGAAATTAAAAAAATGAAAATCAAGCCATCTTTTTGTCGGAGCCCTAAAAAAGGGCACTGGTGTTTCTCGCGGCAAAATCAAGCGATGAGTCTTGGATAAACAAGGTGAGTGGTGTTGAAAGGATGGAGAAGAAAGTAAAAAAGTGGTGATAAAAAAATGGAAGAGTGGTAATGGACGAAGAAGATGAAGAAAGGCTTAACGCATTCATTGCCCTCCAAACTTGACACGTTTTGTCACATGTCACCCCTAACTTTCAAGTGCTTCACTTTATCCCCTAAAGTTGGCAAAACTAATACAATTTGCCCCCTTAATGCCACGTTATAACTTCTGATTGGAGACATAATAATCTAAAAAATGACGTCTTTGAAAAGTTAAACCAATCATAAACTGACACGTGGCACTGAGGGGGCAAACTTTATCAGTTTTGCCAACATTGGGGGGTAAAGTGAAGCACTTGAAAGTTGGGACGGTATGTGACAAAACGTGCTAAATTTAAGGGGCAATAAATGCGTTTGACTATGAAGAAATCTCATTTGACAAAAAAATAAAATATAAAAGATCAATTAATTCAATCTTTACACTCAAAACGTGCTTGACTTTTTAAACTTGGACAACTTAATTGTCACATCAATATAAAGGGGTTTATGTTGGGATAAGTTGAAATACTTAAAAGGTAATAGGGCAGTTAAAAATTTATGCCAAGTTAAGGGATAATCTACGCATTAGGCCTTCTGAAAAATTGGATGGTTGTAATTATTGGTGGCGCATACCAACAGAATTGAAGGTGGTGAGCAGAGAGAGTATTTAGCCAAAAAATAGATAAGTAATAAATTTGAGGGGTTAAGCATATTGAAATGTAGAAGATAGAAACAAAACCATTAAGGGATCTACCGCGCATGGTGGTTCGTCCGAATTTAAATTTTAAATTTTTTAAAGTGGTATATTTTAATTAATCTTTATTATTTATTAAGTTTTAATGATTCAGATTTTATTATATTGTAAAATACAAATCATTAAAATTAATTATTAAAATTTAATAAATAATTAAAATTAATTGAAATATAAAACTCCAAATAATCCAAATCTGATCCGGTAATCATTTATGTTAATATTAGTATGGTAATTTCATACTACTATGACGAGACAATTTAAGGAGAATACAAGGATTGTGACTGATTTCGCAATTCTAGTTGACTTTGTAGCTAAAGATTCAACTATATATATATATTTGAATCTTTATAATTCTCTCTAAATTTTTCGAAGTCCTATACCCCTTAAACTTACATAAAATACATTAATTTATCCTTTAATATGATTAAATTAATCACACTTCAGGAAAATTGTATGCTACATGTTGGCATCTACCACCCGCAGAAAAGTCAAACAGATTATAAATAGATAAATGGCATGAATTGAAATTTTTTTATAAAATAATTGTATTAAGTCCTTATAAGTTTTATTTTATCAAAACACCATCTTTTATGATGAAACTATAACCTTGAAATTCATAACGGCTCAATCTAATCTCCAGTTTCTTATCAACATCTCAATCTAATCACATGCCACGTCATCGCAAGCATATTACAGTCTCTGGCATGAGACTGGACAAGTCCAATTCAGGAAGTTATGTTATATAGATTTATCGATTTTATGGGGCAAACTGATACTAATGAAAGTTGAGGGTGATATGTGATAATCTGAATCAACTTTGTGGGGGCAACAGTTGCATTTGACCAACAAAATATATATGGATTTTAATAATTTGTATATATGTACAATTTTTTTAAGAAAAAGAGGGATCTTTTATGTATCTCACTTTGTTACATGAGGAACTATTCGTAATTTTTGGGATGATATTTATTTATATGGTTAGAGACTCTTGTACCTAATGTTTAAATCACCCGTAAATATTTGTTTTGTTGTATGAATGAGGGGCATAAATGGACTCATAAATCACTTTTGTGTGTAAGATTCTATTCTCTTGAATTTATAAAAATTTAACTAAACTATTTCATTATAAATTTAATAAATAAGGATGTTAACAAGCTTAAACGTTCGTAAACAGTTCAAGATCGGCTCTATCAAATCTCGGCCAGAGACTCGAGTTTAAGATTATATTCATATATAAGCCATGCAAAGTTTGGTAAGGTTCAGTTTGAAAGCTTGTGAGCAGGCTCATATAATTTTTCATATGTACTATATATTATTAGACATTCATTATTTCGATGGGGCCAAAGATTCACAATGTTTTGGCTTAGATTATATTGGATTAAAGTAAAATGACTCATTAAACTGTCGAGCTTCTTTTATAGTGAAGTCACAGATAACTATTGCAACTCCACTTCAGGGTCAATTGAAAACAACATCTCAATAATTACAGGGATAAGGTTGCGTACATCCGATCCTACCTTAGCGCGCTTGCACAGTAGCCTTATTAGGCATTGGAATAATGTTGTTTTTGTTCTAATATATATTATTACTAAAATCTGATGCTATATTATAATATATAAGTATGTACTAAGTAGTCCATGTAGATTTAATATTCTTCAAAACCATTTTTTTTAATTTCATACCTTAATTTCATGTTTTTGAATTATCTAAATTTTAATTTGTTTAAATGTTTTATTTAGAAAATAGTAGTCAAGAATATAAATCGAATAAAGAAGATTCGTTTAGGCTTAGAAACTTGCGAATCGAGCCGAACTAAAATATTTTGAGCTCGATGAGCTTCGAGCTGAGCCAACCATTTTGATTTTTAAGAAAAACATTGAGGCTTGTAATATGCCCACTTTAATAAACTCCAAGTCAAGTCTAATGCCCCAAATACTTTTTTCTAATGTCGTTTTCACTTGGAACACACCTTGCTACAATTTTATGATCATGTTGATGGGATACAAATTTGACAAGATTAAATGTGAAAAATGTAGGAAAAGGTTGAAAATTATCAAAACACGACTTTCAAACTACGCAGTAAATTGATATGTTGTTAAAAAAGTGGAACCACACATAACAACTAGTAATTCATCTTTTTTCTTACCAAATCTGATATATCAACTTCAAAATTATTTTCAACTTATTCCGAAAATATTAAACCGAACTAAATTAATAAGTACTGACAAGTATTTATTTCAGTGTAACTTTATATGTATGCAGTACTGATAAATATTAATAGATATTGATAAATACTGAACCAAATGAATTATAAGTTGAAAAGAACATAGCCTTAATATAGCCACAATTAAGGTATAACAACAAAGTTATTAACTAATACTACTATTTATATAATTTGAAGGGAAATTTTACATGGAGAATAAGAGAATACCCTACCTAGTACCTACTATGCAACTTGGGTAAGATTCTCTAAAGTTGGTATTACAACTTTAGAGAACATTTCATAAATTTTGAATCATTGAATGCAAATTAGATGGGTAAAATTTTATCTATTTTTTTAATTTAAAAATAATTAATTTATTTGTATCGCTTTCTCTTTCTAACTTTACCCAACATTAACTTTTGAGAATCCATTCTCATGCAACTAGCAGTTCTTAATAAAAAAACATAAACAGAAATTCATGCAAAATTAAACAAGGTTTTCGTATCTAACTGTAAAGATTATAGTTTATCATTGAGCAAGTCCACTATAGTTTTGTAAGATTATTGTTTATCACTGAGCAACTGTGAAGTGGATATTTCGTGATTGTTTCATAATGAAAAATAAATGAGTGGAGAACTGTTTTGTTGGTAAAAAAAATGTAGTGATACGAAGATTTCCATGTATTGAAAATTCACTCTTTTGGTAGCTTTTATAGGATTGTAATTGCACCTAAAATTATAGGATCGAAATTCAATAATCATATAGTACCAAACATAAAAGTCTAAACTACAAAGTGTAATAGATACACGAAATGAGCAAAATCCAAGAAAAATAAAAAGAAGTAGAATACATGGGGCATTTGTTAAAGGTAGGTAGGTTGCTCATAATGTGTTGATTATACTAAGCTAATTTTGTTTAGGTATACAGCAATCCAAGTGTTCTAATTTTGCTACTGCTGTTGTGATTACAGCATTTCAAGCCACTATATACGTGATTTGGATCATTAAAATTCATGTATTTTTTTTCAAAATTGTCATTCTATTGATTCTTGCTTTAGTCAAATCCAGTTGTTGGAAGTCAAATGTATCTATATAGCTGCAGATAGAGAGTTACTTGAGCAATACAATTCCAAGTTTCATCAAAAAAAGTAAGACTGACTAAGCAAAAAAAATCGATGAACATCTACGGGGTTCGCTCAATGAGCGTCTCGATGAGTCTCTCTAGACGTCCCATCCTAGTATTGTGTCTCTCTGCAAGTCATCATTTATTCAATCATTAATACAAGAAACAAATAATTGATATTAAGTGACTTTGCCAAATCTCTGATAACTCAAAATTACTCAATAACACCCTTAAAATCTCTGATAACTCAAAATTGTTCTTTGAATGTGATTATGTTATATGGAAAGTTACTAGATTTCTTCTGCACCAATTTATACCATAGATGTCAAGGGGCTAGGCGCAGCCCAGGCCCAAGGGGGCCAGGCGAGCGCCTAAGATACACTAGGCGGAAAATTTTTTGAAAAAATATATCTGTTTGCAAAGTGAAATTAAATGCAATTACAGTTCCAGAATAGGAACGAAGAGAAATGTCAGATTTTCATATACTTGTAAAATTTTCATATTGTTTTAGTAATATCTAGTCGTGAATTAGTCATAATATGAATTGAATCAAGAATATCTACCCTTAAATTACTATTGTAACTGAAAAATAGATGAACAACACAATTTAAAGTAAAATAGTACCCTGAAAAAAGTGTCCCCCAAGGCATGCCTAAGGCGCACTGATGCGCACATCAAAAGGCGCGCCTAAGTGCATAAGGCACGCGCCTGAGGTATCAGGTATGGCGAGGCGCAAAACCCCACGCCCTGCATAAGGCGTGCCTCAGGCGTGCCCGAGGCGCACCTTTACCTTAAAATAAATCTGCATTTTTTTAATTAAAGAACATTGTCAGCGGCATTTACGAAATTCAGATAAGCTAAAAGTAGACGAAAATGTACCTATTTGCTTAATGAGCGTCTCCATGAGTCTCTCTACATGCGCCACCCTATCAGTGAGTTCCCGCACCCTCATAGCATCAACATCAGTCCACTCTGCAACTCATTTAGTCCTCATAACAGTTAGCTTTCTTTCTTTTACTACCACATCATTTCAATTAACACCTAAACAAACTTATTTTAGCCAATTCCAAAACTAAGTAATAGTTTCCAAGTATTAGAACCACAATTTCAGACAATCCAGCCTTGGGAGTTCAATCTATCACACAAACCACTATTTTATTCAATCTTTAATACAACAAAAAATATTATTCATCCAACTTGCCCACACCAAAGTACCAAATCATAAGAACCATTAACCATACAAAGTAAACACCAAAGTACGCAATAACACCCTTAAAATCTCTGATAACTCAAAATTGTTATTTTCTTCCAAACAGTTATAGGAGTAATGTTATTATGTTAAATGGAAAGTTCAAAAAACAAAATTGAAAATAATTCCTTTTGGATAAATCATAGTTGTCAAGGCGCTAGGTGTAGCCCTGGCTCTAGGGATCCTACTGCCTAGGCACAAGGCACACGCTAGTCACACCAACTAAAAACCGTATAAATTTACCATGTGTTAAGACCATGAAAAAAATAGTAGGTTCATCAATTTATATTACCTTATGAGTTCAAATCAATTAAAATAATTATTTTTTCTGACATGGAGTTGTCATTTTGTCATTAATAATATTATTATTACTATTTTACTATCATTTACTTATCATTTAGTAGAGAAGCTTCCATAAGTTATATGTATCCCCTCATTCTTCTTGCATTACTTCTAATTTTTAGTTTCTTCTATTTCCTATACTCTAAACTTACCTAAATCATTTCATTTCCTAAAAAAAAATCGAATTCTGGTATCAGGTGTGCCTAGGCACACACCTTTAACACCTCGAGCCTGATGCATTTAGGCGCCCGCCTTTTGAAAGTGAGGAGCCTGATAGGCGCCTAAGTGATGAGGCTGGAACCCGGTGAGACCGGAGCCTAAGGGGCCCCTGAGGCGCTCCTTTGACAACTACGGGATAAATACCTCTAGCTACACAAAAAAAACCCATGACTCCGTAAGCAAGAGAGGCACAACAGCACCTAACCTTAAACTCACTTTATATGTAATCGTTTATGGATCGTCTCACAACATAAGGCTTTAACAAAAAAAATGTACTTATAAGATAAATAACAAAAATACTTGGTCTCCAATCAATCATTACAGGGATCAACCTCTGAAGAGATACATATAGTAGGAAGAGAAGTAGATATCTGTTAAGCACCAAATTACGGGATTAACATAATTATTTTTCCGTCACTCAGAAGTATAATTAAGATTGAGATTAAGATTAAGACAGTTACCCGCAGTGTTTAGAGAAAGGCCACCTGAAGGAAAACCAGAACAAATTGTCGAAAACGGAGGCTGTGCTCTCCGGCCTACCGGAAACGATCAGATTCAGCAGAAAAGCTAACAAGAACAACCCAGCTCAACGCCCTAGATATCAACCGTCCGAGGGATTCTATTGTGCCGCCGTCCTCCGTGGCGGCCACCGGCGGTTTTCTCCGGCCATTTCTCATCATCGTCTTTGATAAGCAGTGCTGCAGTGAGAGTGGAGAATGGATTGTATTGATCTTAGTTGCACAGAAATGAGCCTGCTAGTAACGAACGAGTGAGTAACCGCCAAATGCCATTACTCGGATGTGGCAATGGGGAGCTGATCTGCTGTGCTGTAGTACAGAGTAGCTTGTGGTGTCCACTTGCTGCCTTCGGTTTTTATAGGATGAGACCCATTACTTTTCTATTCTTATTTGTTGTACAAGGCCGGCGAAGTTTATTTAGTTTTGGGCTATTGGGGCTCTATTAATGTTTTTAACAAAATACTTAATTATTGAATTTTTTTACGACAAATTAGAATTTTATGGATTAAATATAGGTTTTTAAAATTGAATTGAAATGAGATATATATTAAACTTTAAACTATTTTCTACTTAAAGTGATTTAAGGATAGATTTATTAAAATTGATTTGAATTGGAGATTGGTTTATTGAACTTGAATAAAATAAGATGCTTTTAAATAGTTGAATAAATATTAGTTTTTACAAAAAAAAATGAAAAAAAATGAATTATATTTGGTCAGGTTTTGTTAATGAGCTGAATTGAGTTTATTTATCAACCAAAATTTAGCATTGGTGGCTGTTGACCGAGGCCGGGGTAAGTGACCGCTCAGAATAGTACAGAATCATATAAACTCGTTACAAATGCCTACCCATATTGGCACACAAGAAAGAATATAACACAAATAGCAGTGAGGGAAAATTGTTATGACAATAATTCCAACTCGCCTTCTAGGTCAACTAGTAAGCAGATTCTTAGAGTTTGAAATTTTAATCAAAGTAATATAATGCCTTTTACTCTCTGTATGAATGGCTCTCACAATGTTACACTCAAATTGCTGCAACAAGTTGTGCATCCGGTAGTACGAAGAGAGCGAAACACGCACCTAAATGTTGAACATCATGTCAAAAATTTTAGACGCTATTGACTCTGATGGGGAAGCGATTGCGCCTGATGACTGTCGGGCATTGCTACTACCGTTTTGCAGGAGATAGGGACGAGAGTAACTTTTTAAACCGTTAAACTCTGAGGTTTTAGAAGATGGTGGTAGGGGTAATGGCATGAAACCCTTATTGTTAAGCATCTCGTTTAAAGTTTGGCGTTGCATAGGATCCACTGGCTTCACGCCTACTATCAGTACCCCGTTTATTTGCATATCGTTCTTGTTGAGTGTTTTATGAGCATCTGATCAACTCTGCACTAGTAAAAAAAGTAGTTAATGGCGATTTGTTTGATCATTCGTTTTACGCGAGTAACATATTATCAAGGCTTAATGCATCATTAGCTATCTGAACTAGTCCCCAAAAACCCGTTGTCTCCCTGAACTTTTAAAATGACCCGTAGCTCCCTCAACTATCAAAAAGTGCATCACTTTCCTCCCTGATCCCACATTGGAGTTATAAGAGAATGTTGAGTGATTTATAAGTGGAGTAGATTGGGCCTTAATACAAGCCAATTGGTTTGTTAGATGGGCTCAACCCACTTGTGTGCTCACTCACCTATCAATCTCAACACTCTTTAGACCTAAGGATTCTCTACATGGTATCGGAGCAAAAAAAGGCCTGACACCCAGTGATCCTGGGTTCGTAAAATGTCCTGGTGGAGTTGGGCTAGCGGAGATGACTAAACCCGTTGATGACCTTGAGCCTCATAAGAGCGGCCAAGGAATGTTTGGCAATGGGCAATTAGTCCAGACCCAATTGCACTTGAGGGGAAGTGTTGAAGATTTGAGGTTGGTTATCCCACATTGGGATTATAAGAGAATGTTGAGTGATATATAAGTGGAGTAGATTGAGTCTTAACACAAGTCAATTGGTTTTGTGTTAGATGGGCTCAACCCGACTTGTGTGCTCACTCACCTATCGAGTCCAACACTCTTCAAGCCCACAGATTCTCTACGGCTTTCTGAATGCCACGTGTTAGCTTCTGATTGGAGAGAAAATCTTAGAAATGATATCATTGAAAAGTCAAACCAACCATAGAGCCGGTCATTAGAGGGAGTGAGTGAAGCGATCGATCAGGGCCTCGAGTTTTCGGGGGCCTCAAATTATATTTGGGTATAGTATGGGAAATAAATTCTAATATGATTAAACATGAGAAGCAATAGCGATGTTATGTGTTTTGTCTCATTGGTTAGAGGGTGTCATTACTCTACTATATGCATGGTTTCTACATTTAGAGCGTGTTTTTACTCTCCTACGGGTAGGGTTTAGAATCTGTTCTTTTCAACTGATAAATAGATGTACTGAGCTGAATTGATTGGTACTGAACTAAACTAAATGGTATTGAACTGAAACTGAATTGAATGGTACTGAAACTGAAAATACTGAAGCTGAACAATACTGAAACTGAATTATAATTAATAATATAAATAATACTTCTAAAATATTAAAATTTATTAACATAATAATTAATAACGCTTTAAATATACTATATTTTCTAATAAAATTTATTAATTTTTACATATAGTAATAATAATAATAATAATAATAATAATTAAATATAACATTATAAATTATTGTTATTATTATTATTATTATATTTATATTTTATTGCAATTATTGTTATAAATATTACCTTGTTATTTTAATTGTTATCAATATTTATAAAATATTATTACTTTTATTTATTTATTTATTTATCCTACGAAGTTATTCATCGTAAAAATAATCATTAATAATTTTGAAAATATTATTATTGGTTACTTTTTCTTTGCTGTTATTTGTGATTACTAATATTAATTAATAATATTTCTATAATCTATAAATAAAAATAAACTTAAATTGAAATTGAAATGATATTACCATTAATATTCATTGCTTTTTTTTATTATTTATGAATAATAATATAAATTAATAAAATTGATATAATGCATAAATTGAAACTTAATACCGAAGCTGAATATTGAATGTTGAATACTGAATACTGAACTAAACTGAATTGAATTGTACTGAACTGAACTAAACAAAACAGAAAATAAGTTGAAAAGAACAAGACCTTAGTCCTTGGGGGGCCCTTTTCTAATTTCCTTTTTCCTTAATAAAATTAGACACAAATTTTAATCTTCATTTATTAGTTTTATTTGATAAGTCCCTAAAAGTAAATAATAATTAGTAAAATTTAACATTAACTTTTTAAATAATTTTAGTTTTTAATCTGGTATTAGTTTAAGAGTTTAATCGGTTTATTAAATATACTATTTTTTCTTACAAGCAAATAATTTTGGTATTTAAATTTTATTTCATTTCTTTAATTACAATTTATAATGCAAAAGTTAGAATTACATATTGAGTATAAAATTTATCATTTGTATTGAAAAATATATTCGTTTAATTTATTCAATATATATTTTTGAGATTCTAATACCTTAATTTAATTAAAGTTATTGAATTCTTATGTATTCAAAAATATTAATAATCAATAAAAATATAGAATGTTGTGAAAAATCGATTGAAATTTGCTTTAAAAAATACTTAGATAATCAGAGTTTCAAACGACAAAATCGTAATATAAAATTTTTTTGTATAGACACAAATTTAATAAATTTTGGTCGTATATTAGTGAAGCATAAATTTTGTTGCTTATTTTTTTTTAACAATATTCATAGTATAAGGGCTCCTATTTCATTTTTTCTCAGGGCCCCGAAATTTTCCAAAACGGCCTTGACCAACCATATAGGAATGATACACCAATTAGTTTGCAAAATTCTGCAATGGGTCTTTTACTTATTTTGGAATGCAACGAGAAATTTGGGCCATTTAGACCGGCTAAGTTGACCTAATGTGGTAAACTAAGGCTCCAAATGAGCCAAGCTGCTAAACGCTTGGCTTGATAATAAAAGGTTGCTCGAGCTTGAATAAATATAGTTTAGACTCATTCGTAAATAAAATTTGAGACCCGTTTTTATAAACGAACTAAACTTGAACAAAGAAATACTTAAATCGAAAGTTCGTGAACAAATTCGATAAGTGATTACCGAACTAGCTCGGTAAACACGCTCATTAAGAAGCTTTGTTCAAGAAAAGCGAAAATTATATTTGTGATGTTGTATATAAGAATAATATTTTTAATGTTTCTTATTATATTCATAGTTTAGTTTTAGTTCATAACTATATATTTTTTTTATATAATGTGATAGCATAACATTTGAGCATTTTTTTTAAAAAAATTAATATTATTTAATACATAATATTTTTATTTGTGTGTCAATCCATAATTTAAAGATTGAAACAAGCTTGAAGTCCAACTTAACCTCGTTAAAAATTTAATGAACATACCAATGCTTCTGTAGATTGCTCGATTAAGCTCGTTAGGCTTGAACTTGACTAGGCTCGTGAGCTCGGAAAAGATTGACAATCCAAGCTCGGGCTAGTTATAATTTGACAAACAAAGCTCAAAATCGATAAAGTTCGAGCTAGCTAAAATTTGACAAATACAACTCAAGTTCGGCAAAGTTCTGCTCAACTAAGTTTATTTACAGCCCTAAGTAAACCTACTATTCATTACAGTTGTATTCCACTATTTCATTAAGACCAATGAATCTTCTACTTATTTTGGAATACAAGAACAAGACAAGAAATTTGTTCACCTTTCTGTATCAAAACTTTGTAGTTGTTAAGTTAAAATTCAATTGAGTTCACGCACCATCTTTGAGCCTCTCCATACGGGCCATCCTAGTATTGAGTTCCCGCACCATCTTTGCATTGACATCATTCCACTCTGCAAGAAATTAAGAACTAATTAACACCCAAACAACCTTAACTTAGGCAATTCCAAAACTAAGTATCAGAAAGTCAATGGACAAGGATTCTCTAATTATATTCTTCAATTCTGGAAAGTTACAAAAGTAAATAACTAATAATTAATGGACAAGGATTCTCTAATGTTGGGGTCAAATTTTACAGTAAAATTGGCTTAATTCACACTTTTCCATTTCAAAATGGAATGCATAGAGGTTAAAAATGTTTATTTTGCTCTCTCACTCTCTCCTATTGTTAGAAGTGAGATGAAACAACTAATAAGGGTTAGTCCAAATGGTCAGCGACTTGGTATCGCTTAATCAAGGTCTTGAGTTCGAGTCCTGGTGAATGGAGAAAATC
Source organism: Euphorbia pulcherrima (assembly GCA_947683365.1). NCBI lineage: Eukaryota > Viridiplantae > Streptophyta > Magnoliopsida > Malpighiales > Euphorbiaceae > Euphorbia > Euphorbia pulcherrima. Next base: position 18,024,688 of record CANTUS010000016.1, read on the forward strand.
CTTATCGGAAGACTCACCCACCACACCCATGTGCACGACCGGGATCGGATCTGGACGTAGTCAGAACAAAGTTCCAGTGAACCAGATGAACAACAAAAAAAAAATAAGTGAGACTCAACACTGAGAAATCCTTAACAAAATTAATTATAGATCTTCAAATTCCTTTAACTAGTTCATTTTCAACTATATTTCTCTACATAAGAAATAAGTATCATTTTAAAAATAAAATCATCCCTAAAGTATTTCTTTATTTCTTTATTTAAGTAAAAAAAAGCTTGGCTTGTAAAACTATAAAATTAAAACATCAACCATTATTGGTCATATTTGTGAACTTAAGTTTTTGGATTAAACGATTTCATGAAATGATAGGTGTGTAGTACTTATCATATCCAATATTGTGGCGTAAACATTATTGTTCTCACTATCAATAACATAGAAAATTATTTGTTGTGAAAGTGAAATTGTGATCAGGTGCATCAAATATTCCAATTTCGGAAAACTTAAGCTTTCATAGATTGAAATTATGTTTGCATTATATGAGAAATGTTATCAATACCGGATCGGGGCTTATACCGGCGAGATTAAAAGTACGTGGTATAACTGGTATTATCAGTATTATTGGTGGTTTTACCGGTTTTTTATTTTTTAAAGAATATATATTATTTATGGTTTTCAGTGGCTATTGGACTCTTTTCTGGGTCTTTAGCAACGTTGTTCTGTCTTTAGCAACTCTTTCAATCTTTAGCAACACTTTTACTTATTGCTAGAAGGATTTTGAGAAAACCGAGTTTAAACCCGTACACCGATTTATTGGTTGTTTCTGATTCAATTCAATTTTCTCTGATTTTTTTATTAAAACCAGATTTTAAGTATACTATACTGTAGCCATTACCTGTTCGGAATAAATCGATCGAACCGGCCGGTACGATATTGATAACATTGTAAGCACCAAATAAACAAATTAACACTAGCTAGCCCAATTAATAAATTTAAGTTATATTTATGTGAATATGAAATGAACATCAGTATACAATTAAAAAAAATCGATAAAATGATAATTTAAATTATATTTATATGAAAAAAAAGTATTGATATGATATCAGACAAGCATATATTTTGTACCTATATAATCAATATATTGATATTAAATTATTAATGTATTTTTATATTTAAATGGTACGGTTATGATAAGATTGTAAAACTATAGACCATTTTCGAGGTTGTAACTAATTACTCTCACATTTTTTTACAATTATAATCTAAAAACTATGTTACATTTTAAAATGTTTATTTTTGAAAAACCCATCGTGGAACAGTGCATCCCACCAGAAGGAAAAAAGATTGGGGTGGGTGAAAATTTCGGGATGAACAACCTATCTAGGTTAGCCCATCCGCTTACCTATAAAACACCCACCCCTTTTCATTAATAAATAAAATTGGTTCTCAAAATGAGAACCACAAAGTTTCAGTTACAAAGCAAGTAAGAATGTCGGATCAATGAATAAATGTGAAACCGAAATACAGACGCTACGCTTATAAGAATGAAAAATGAACTAACACAAATTAATGCTACTCGTTACTATATCCCCACTGATAGCCGCACTTCCAAAGATGTGGTGGTTCCGTCTCTTCCAAATGCTCCAAGAAATGATGAACCATAGCGAAGTCCCAAAGTCACAACTAATTCCATTCTCAAAGAAAGAACGCCATAGCATTAGAAAACCATATCCCATTTGAGGCATGACTACCTTCAGCCCCAACCATTTAAAAACGTCTCTCCAGCAGCTAAGGATCACCTAGCAATGAAAAAGGCAATGATCTAGTGATTCAGATTCCTAACAGAACGGGCAAATGTCATCGATGATTGCATTGCATCCTCATTGAAATAAAAATCCTCGTTGGTAATCTACATGAAATACCAACCACCCCAAAAAAATTATCTTTGGAAGCAAGAGAGAAGCCCATATTAAGTTAAAATTTTTGGTTTGTGATGTCCATTGTGACTGTTGGTAATAACCATCGCAAAAAGAGGCTGTCGTGTATTGTTTGTTTTTGCCGATCACCTATGATATCCGATCGCATTCCGTAGAGAAGAAAAGCTGCCCATTGGCCTCTAAATTCAGGAAAAGGGAGGGACTTGACATCAAAATCCAAGCTTTCAATTCCAAACAGTGTTGCTACCCCGTAATCCTCAAGCTACGCTTCTAGAAGGGGCGTGATTGGGAATTAGTTTGGAATAAGAAATAGCACCCCTCTTGAATCATAGAGTGCTTCCTATTGCAAATAGCATATAAATCTGGAAATAGATTCAATCGAAGAATTTAATGACCAATTATCATGCCGGAAAGTGCCGATTCGCCCGTTACGTACCCGAATACCCACCTGAGAAGAGAAAAAAATTCCAGCTCCAACTGTTCTTATAGCAACATTTAATAATACCACACCATATTGGTGAGACTGCTTTAAGATCTAACAATATGAAGTCGTGCCAAGACTTCATCCCATAATGTTGAATGCAATGAACATACCGTAGCGATTCATCATTTATAACTCGCATTTTCCAAATCCATTGCTATTAACGAGCTTAAAATCTCGGATGGAAAGGCCTCCTAAATGATGTGGAAGGTTAATGGTGTCCCAACTAACTTTGCACATGCCACACACATTTGAATCACCTCGGTACAAAAAATTATGCATCAAACGGTTTAGCATTGTGATCACAGATTTTGGCATTCGAAATAAAGACAATAAATAGATTGGAAGAGAAGAAAGTACCGATTTAATAAGAGTGATTCTCCCCGTATAAGAAAGGCTGCTTCCTTTCCAGTTTGCCAGACGATTCTTAAACTTTGCCACTAAAGGGTCCCAAGAAGCAATATTAAGCTGTTTGGCGCAGAGAGGTGCGCCTAAATATTTGATCGGGAATTTATCCACCTGGCAGCCCATTAAATTCACATATAATGAAAGAGTGGTTTCGGGTACATGAATACCCATCAAAGAACTCTTGTGATAGTTTATATGAAGTCTTGAGATTAACTCGAAACACCTCAAAATGCAAATGAAGCTTGGAATAATCGATTCCTCAGCCGGGAGAGAATATAAGGTGTCATCTGCAAACTGTAAGAGAGAAATGTCTAGTAGTGTGTCATCAAGTCAAAAACCCGGTAGAACACCCTCTCTAATACTACAGTCCATAAGCTGTTTTAAGCCCTCCATACGAGCACGAAAATAAATGGTGATAATGGGTCCCCCTGCTTGACCCCTTCCTAAATACGAATCGGTGCACTTGGTGTACCATTTATCAGAACCGAAGTGGTCGAGTTTTTCCTACAATTCGAAAGCCAGGAAATCCATTTCTTATCAAAACCCATTTTTTGAAGGACTGAATCAATGTACACCAAAGATATACCATCAAAAGCTTTATGAAAGTCCAATTTCCAGACCAAGTAAGACTTCCGACAGGAATGAAGGTCGTGAATGACCTCAGAAGCTAAGAACGAACACTAGTGAATACTCTTACCCTTAACAAAAGCAAATTGATTACTGGACACTAGAGAAGGAAGAACAACTTATAGGCAGGCAGATAATAACTTGGCAATAATTTTATAAGTTCCATGAATCAGTGAAATCGGTCTGAAACTATTCAAAGAACAAGAACCTGGGATTTTGGGCAACAACACCGTAAAAGATGTTTTTATCGAGTCGAGCAGCCATGATGTGGTGTAAAAGTGATTGAAAACATCCATAAACTCCTATTTCAGAACATCAGAGGATCATTTATAGAAGAAAAAATTTAATCCATCTATCTCAGGAGCTTTATTTTTCCCACAAGCACAAATACTATTCCAAATCTCATCATCTGTGAATGGAGCAGTCAAGGCTGTATTTTGTTCCATTGCAACCGTGTGAAATTGTAAGGTGTTATGAATGAAAGACAAAAAATAGCCTTGTCCCACCAGAAATTGAGTGATTTAAAAGGTCTCAGCCCCATCGATGGAATATTGCTAGATCTGAACAAAATGGGGGAAATGGTTGGAAAGAGCTATATCAAGCGTCCAAATAGACATAGAAGGCCAGTGGTCCAGAATTTCCCCTGAAACAAGAAAACTATCAATACGTGAGAAGGATATTCCATTATGCCAAGTATAGTCCCTGCCATGAAGGGGAAGGTCGTGTAATTCACATTGTAAAACAAAATCTTGAAATGACACCATAGAAGGAGTAAATCTGCCACCCGACCGTTCCGAGGAGTGTAATACCTCATTAAAATCACCACATATTATAACCTTTTGCAAACCACAAATAATAGGGGAAATTTCCAACCACATTTCATTTCTATCAACATAGCCTGTAGGAGCATAAAGGCATAACACGTAGAAATCTAATTATAATAAAGAAAATTTAATCACCATCCATCTAACTGAGAAACTAATAATCTCCCCAGAAAGGAGTATAGTACTCCATGATAATAACAGACCCCCTAAAAGGCTTGTAGAAGGGACATAATGATTTAAGAAGTCATTGTGTCCCCAGAAATGATGAACCCCCTAATCCGAGACCACCTCCGATTTTGTCTCCAACAGAACAAAGAATTATAGATTATATTTTCGAACACCAGATGATACGAATTACTGTTTTGCCCCATTTGTAAGGCCTTCTCGAAAATTCCAACTTAAGAAAGCTAATGACATGATAAAAAAATAGAAATACCTTGCCAATGAGTACCCGATGGTGTGAGCGGACGACGATTCATGCGGCTGCGGTGCGGGGCCATTTTCGGTCGGGCCGGCCCGTTGGAGTGTCAGGGGGATGAGTGTGATGTGGTTGAAAAAATGATTTTCCATATTTTAATGGTTAAAAGATACGAGATCAAAATCCCGTACTCAGAATAGAGTCGCCACCCGGTTCAGCTCAATCGGGAAATTTTCGGTACGATTTTCCCACCAGGTGGTTGGACCATACCTTAAGTAGAGATTCCGAGCTCGGATGATGTTATCTACTTTTCATTAGGCCAAGTTAGGATACTTCATTCTTTCTTAATCGATTTGATCCACCCTATTTATTTGTATTTTTAGTTATTTTGTTGTTTTCACATTTATCAAGCAATTGAAGCGATAAATAAAATATTGACAATTGTAAAAGAAAAGTGAGTGCGGAAAGTAAAATTATTACAAGGTTTTCAAGTCCTGTACATTTTCTACGTAACAAATGAAATACCCGAATGTCCGATATACATCTACCTGCAGAAGATGGTTGACACGAATATGGCATATTTTATTTATAATATCATAAAGCCCAATTGGATGGCTAAAATGAGGTTTGAATGGCATTTGCGGGGAAATTCCATTTTTATCCAAATTTCAAATTCGATCGTTGCTTTAATCGGATTACAGGTGAATATACCACTCGTCATGGGGCGAGTATATTTTCAGGAGGTTTTGAACCTCCATCGTTACACTATAGTTCCTAGCTTTCAGAAAATAAATTAGTTTGGAAACAAACGAAAACAATACTGCTGTCCAGAAAGTCATGCTGCTATGGGGCATCTGATGCCGCCGACGACACAGTTGATGTCGCTGGCGGCATGGCTGATGCCGTCGGTGACATCGATTATATCACGGGCGACATCAGCATGCAGACAGGCACATGGATTTCTGAGTACCATAAAGAAAGGGTCCTACAACAAAGTGAGGTCTCTGGGGAATGCGATGCTAACGACGGTATCAACGATGTCTCTCACGAGATGGGTGATACAGCCGGCAACATCGCATGTCTCCGGTGACTTTAATTTCTTGCAGCAGCAGCGGTTTGTAGTCAAAGTGACCGAAAACTCAAAAATGAACACAAATCAACGAAAATTAGTGCAAACCAATAATAATAATGCCAAAGAGCCATGATACTCAGGATTTTTTACCTCGAGATCGTGAATCCACCTCTTCGTGAACCGAATAAAACACCTCCGGGGAGCTTATTACGATGGTTTAACAATGATTTTAAGTGCTTTTTGGTTTCTAAGTTCAATTACTGATTTTAACTTAAAGGCTTGTCGATTTCAACTCACAATCAGAGAGTTCAAAGAAGAAAAAACCAGGAAAAATTGGTCGGAATCCCTTTTTTTCTGTTTTATCTAATTCTTATCTCACTATAATTTATTTCCACCTTAAAATCTTCCTTCCTCCTAAGTGCAGCTCAAGGTGTGCTTCTATAGGTGAAATGGGGTGCTTTTTGGGGCCTTTTTAAATAATTCCACCGAAAGTGGCTGAAAAGGCTGTCTGTGAAGGGACCCATTTCGAGTCATGCCACCGGCGACATGGTTATGTCGCCGGTGGTATGACCGATGTCGTCGGCGGTATGACCCATGTCGCCGGCGGTATGGTGATACCGCCGGCGGCATGGGTGTTGCCTTTGGCGGCAACAGCATTCAGCATACCGACAGTTAGTGGGTCAAAAAGCCAAAAAAGTCAGGAAAAGTGGTTTAATAGTGGGTAAAAAGGCATCTTTTTTTATCTTTTAATAATATTTTAAAGGGTATTCATTATTTAGGTGTCAACCATCGGTTCAAGCTCCTACCGGACGTTATCGACCACACCGAACTAGATTCTGCCAATTATAAAATTCACAAGGAATATTATTTTAGTAATAAAAATTCTAAAGAGAACTTTTTTTTGAGGTATTAAAATCGGGTACACGTCATCATCATCTCGTGAGAGGGACTGCAAAATCCCGTGCTCACAGGCTGCCCCTCGGGGGATCACTACTGCCACAGGTCAGTATGATCACACGAAAGAGCAAAGGATAGGAATGATACCTGAGGGATGACTGGTTTGCCCCTGGGTTGGACTTACGCTTTGTGGATTGTTTGCCCCTTGGTCGGACTTATGCTTTATCGATTGTTTGCCCCTTGGTCGGACTTACGCTTTATTGATTGTTTGTCCCTTGGTCGAACTTACGCTTTGTCGATTGTTTGCCCCTTGGTCGGACTTACGCTTTATCGATTGTTTGCGCCTGGGTTGGACTTATACTTTGTCGTTTATTTGTCCCTTGGTCGGACATCCGCTTTATCGTTTATTTATCCCTTGGTCGGACTTACGCTTTATCATTTGTTTGTCCCTTGGTCGGACTTACGCTTTATCGTTTGTTTGTCCCTTTGTCGAACTTATGCTTTGTCGTTTGTTTATCCCTTGGTCGGACTTACGCTTTGTCATTTGTTTGTCCCTTGGTCGGACTTACGCTTTATCGATCGTTCGTCCCTTGGTCGGACTTACGCTCTGTCGACTGTTTGTCCCTTGGTCGGACTTACGCTTTATCGACTGTTTGTCCCTTGGTCAGGTTTGTACTTTATAGGGATACTGTCCCTTAGTCGGACTTGTGCTTTGAGGAAATTGTCCCTTGGTCGGACTTAAGCTTTGTGGAGATTGTCCACTGGTCGGACTTGCGTAGAAATCTGATTTGGAGGAGCGATATCGCCGGCGACATGACTTATATCGCTGGGGCATGGATTGATACCGCCGGCGGTATGAGTGCCATGTGGCAGCTTTGACTAGTCAGATAATTTTAAAATTTGAACTACAAGAGGTGATGTCACCGACGGCATGAATCATATCGCCGGCGCATGAGTTGATGTCGCCGGCGGCATGGACGAACAGTTTCAGATAAATTAAAACTCCTCGAATTCCATGTGGCAGTTTAAAAAGGGATGGAACTTCCCTTCTTCCTCACTATTTAGAAACCGCACCCCCTCTCTTCTCCTCCAAAGCTTTTTGATTTCTTCCTTTGTTTTTGAAATCATGAAGAGAATTAGCAAGGCTTTCAGGGGCAAATCCAAGGCTAGGGAGAGCCTGCCCGATTCTTCCATTGAGGGATTGAAAATCCTCTCCATCCCAACTACATATATCCTGAAGGAGACGGCCAAAATGTATGGTTATGGGTATTAACTATCCTATCACCAATCTGACTCCGGAGAAGGAGAAACACCTCTGTTATGTCCAGGTAATCTCTTAAAAGCTTGAATTACTTCTTTTTGGATTCGATTTGATTTTGCCTTAGATTTGAAAACATGCCATGATAGGGGTTTAAAATGTGAAATAGATCAGTCACATTGCATGCTTTAGGATCGATTTTTACCATTTTTGGGCTTCTTGTTCGATTGATTGTTATTTTTGTGATTTTTGGCACGATGGGTGCGATTTAGGGAGAAAACTGGTTCTGCCCGCACATAGTGATGTCGCTGGGGGCATGAGTGATGTCGCTGGCGACATCAGTCCTTGTAAAAGGCTTTATAGGAGTCTGATGTCACTTTTGTTTAAGGTGATATCGCCGGCGATATAAACCATGCCGCTGGCGGTATGGGTTGATGCCGCCGGTGATATCGCTTTCAACAGAGGCGACATCAACAGCTTTTCTGACAAAAATAAGCAAAACTGATCCATTTTGTTTTTAACTTTGTAGCCATATGAACTGACTTACACAGGGGGGATGGGCACCATCGGTGAATGGTGGCACCATATCTCAGAGAACGATCCTGAGCTCGCGCTTGCAATTAACGAGACAGGGTTTAGGGATTTGGCGCGTATCATGCCTATGTTGATGCCTAAGCTTCCTCATTCTGCAGTAACGGCCCTGACTGAAAGGTGGTCCGAGACCACCCATACCTTCCATTTCTCCTTTAGGGAAGCTACAATTACCCCTTTTGATGTGGTAGCCATGACTGGCCTCCCTTGGACGGATGAGGTCATACATTTTGATGCCTACATAGATAAGTACCATGTTGAGAGGCCCGTGGTGAGGCAGGTAAAGGAGTTGTTCGGTCTAAAGCCTGTTTCTGGGTGGCTGTCCTATGGTGAGTTGTACCATCATTGGACCCAGGTGAATGTGGTGCCCGAGGACGAGAGGGAGGCTTGCATCCGTTCCTTCGTGATCTCACTACTCACTGTGCTGTTCTTCCCAATCTTAGAGAGTAAGATCAACTACGTGCTTATAACTGCAGTTGAAGATGTGCCGGGAATTAGGAGGAAGAATTGGTCGAGGGCCATCTTGGCCCAATTGTACCACGGGCAAGACGTGGAAGCTCGGAAGAAGGAGAAAGCCCTTCGCCTTTGCCACTTGCTACTCCAGGTATAGCTTTTCGGAAATATATCCCTTGATAACGTGCGTTCTTATTTATTGCATGACGTCCTTTGAATTGATCGGTCGCCATTTGTGCAGGCCTGGGCCTTCGAGCATTAGATCCTCCCACCGGTGGAGTTTAAGAAGGTTGTGCCGCCGGGCTCTCACTTCCTTGCTCGCTGGTGCGGGGGCATTGGTGGAAAGGCCAAGTACCCTATGCAGTATAGGGAGGTCCTAAGGAGCGTTCAGTTGAGCTCGGTATGTAAATTTTTATTTTTTATTTTTTATTTTTTTATTTTATTTTTTTTGTTTATTTATTTATTATTATTTATTATTTTTTTTATTTTTCTTTTTTTTATGGACTTATGTTGGTTGTTTTGATGTAGCTCGTCTTGGACCCGTTCAATGGGGTGGAGAACTTGGCTGAGGTTGCAAGGGTCCGGAAGGAGGTGGATGACCGCCGGTTTGTGATTGAGTGCCCCCTGTCCCAGCAGTGGTATCTGGACGAGCGTGTCCGGGGCTGGGGGTCCCTTCCGGTTGCTGCTAGACCGGTGCCTGCCGATCCTCCCAGGGGCTTATGGTGGCCTCATTTGGTGATCTCTGCCGAGGCCGGCAAAGCTGATTATATTGAAGGGAATGGCAGAGTGATCCCTAGTGTTCCTGGCCTCTATGAGTAGCTTCTTCAGTGTCTACTCCCCGTGTGTCCTCGCATCCATGGAAATGATATAATTGAGTATCATAATGAGCAACGGTTGGAGGACAAGAAGAGGCGCCTCAAAGGCATTGTGGACGTTGATGAGGAGGATGATGATGTGGATGAAGCGCTTGAAGGGGAAGTTGCATTCGACCCTGAGGGGGAGGATGAGGTGGGTGCGGACGTAGCTGGCGGGAGCATGCCGATGTCCCAAGGGGAGCAACGTTCTTTCGAGGTATGATTGTGTTTGTGTGTATGATTTTGAAATTGTTTAGGGACGTTGTTGACATGTGGCTTTCATGTTTTGCAGGAACCTACGCGAAAGAGTGGCCGGGATAACTAAAGTAGGGCCCGACATTATGGCGTGCCGGAGGGCATAAACTTCGTGGAGGGGAGATTGGTCAATCCGTTGGAAACCACCTTCCTATTGATGAACTCTCGAGGCGAATTCTCTCATAGGAATGTTGGCTCGAGACGGCAAGCCCCGATTTTCATGCCTGAAAATACTACCTACGTAAGACCTAATAATTATTTTCTTATTAAGCCTTCGATGCGGGTGTTTAAAGATTTGCTTTTTGGATTTTCCAGGTGGCGCGGAGTCAGGTGGAGCAACTTGCGGAGAACAATTTTGTTCTCTGGGATACCCTTATTGGGCAGTCGCTCCTCGTTCAGGTATTTTATGCATATGTTGAGATGGGATGTATGTATGGATTTTATGCATGACATGCAATGCTAATATTTTCTCCGGTTTGCAGGATTTCTTGGCCCTTTCTTTGTCCGATGCTGATGCAGCCCGGCGGCGGTATGAGGAGGAGACTGCGGTCTTACAGCGCCGCATGAGTGATCTCGAGGGTCAGCTGGCAGCCACCGCTCAGGAATGGAAAAGTAAATAATACCTGGACCGTGCGCACCCTAGGGGCACCAGGCGTAGGGGGATCAAGATGTCTGCCGGCCGACGTGCGTTTACCACGGCTGAGGAGTCCGGTAGTGTTCCTATGACGGAGGGAAGAGAGGAAGACGATGTTGACGATTGGCTCGCAAGTCCTAATGACGTTTTATCCCGCCCAGCCGGTAGTGGCAGGCATGCTTAGTTTTATTTTTCATTTTTGTTTTGCCTTTGAGTTCTTGGTTTGTACCCCTGATACATTGGGGTTTGGATAATTTGATTTTGTCGTGGGCTAGATGTTTTGGTATAATTTGAGCGACTTGTGCCTTCGGGCTTTTATTTTGAATACGAAAAGGAATTGCTGTTTGATAAGGCATTGGAAATATAGCGTAGGATTGTTTACTGGTTTTGTACAGGTCTGAAATGGAAGAAATGCTTCTGATGCCGCCGGAAAATTCACTCCATGTCACTGGCGGCTTGACCCGTATCGACCAAATTGATCGAGCCAAAATAATATATACAGGGCTGTCTGAAAGTCCATATCACCGGCGGCATCATTCAATATCGCCCAGATTAGCCTTATACCGCCGGCGGCATCAACTACATCACCGGCGGCTTCATTTATATCGTCGGCGGCTTCATCCACATCGCCGGCGGCATCAACTTTCCAGCAATCTGATTTCAACCATTGTGTCCACTTCTATCATGGCAACCCATAATAAAAAACTACGGGGTTTTCTGCAGAGTTTGGGGAATGACGACTGGAAGAGGCTTGAAAAATTCAGGCTTTGGGGGCTTCGATATGTCACGGCGTGGCCCGTAACCCGCGAATTCCTTCGAGCGGCACTGTCCTTTTGGGATCCAATAGACCACGTTTTTCGATTTTCATCGTTCGAGCTTTGGCCCTTGCTCGAAGAATTCTATGCCATTTTAGGGACACCGTGTCCTAAATGCGTTTCGCTGGCATTGTCGGACCTTGATTTTGGCATAGATGGAATTCCACGAGGGCTATAGAATTTAGATTCTGTCGAACCATTTCTGTCTCAATTGCCTGACAGACCTGGTTTTCAGCTCGAAGCAGTCTTAGAGTGGTGTCGTGGAGTGCCCCGATCCCATCATGCTTGGCCATTTATGATGGCATTACTACTCATGGCGGAGTTATGTGTGGAGTGAGCCTGATTGCTCCGCTCAGGCTAATTTCCCTTATTGGTCCTATGTTGACAGGGGCTTCCCCCGTGGCCGTGGGGTTGGCCGATGTTTTGTTAAACGTGGATGCTGCTTCTGTTGACTCGTCACTCATTGGGGATCGATTCACATTATTACAGGTATCTCTTGTTCTCTTTTTTTTATTATTATTTTTTTATCCAAACATTTCTTTCTCCCATCCTTACCCGAGTTTTGCATTATAGGTCTGGCTGATGGAGAAGCTAAAGCTGAGGGAGGCACCCCGAGGGAATCCGAAAAAGTATCTTCCCATCCATCTGAGGGAGAGAGGGCTTATGCGGGCCGATTTTGATGAGTTGACATATGACGATTGGGTGCCTATCTTGAGGGGGTATAATGACACGCAGGTTCAGTGGGTTAGTCCATGGTGGAGAATTTAGGATATGGTCGTAGAATCTTGGGGAGCATGTGTTCAATTGATAGGTCTGGAGAAATTTTCATTTTATACCCCCTACCGGCTATGTTGTCAGTATGGTAAAAGGCAGAGAGTCCCGATTAAATTGCCCTACAACCAGATTGGAGTTCACAAAGCTAGGTGGGTCAACCATATTTAGGAGAAGTGGTCCAGGGAGGCTGTGTTCGAGATTCTGGATTACGATCAACTAGAAACCACTGAAACTGACACATACTACAGAGGATGGCTTGTCGAGACAAGAGGTTTGCCGACCCGTCAAAAGCGGTCATGGGCCCGTTTAGAGGGGGAATGTGTGGAGCGGGGGGAAGATCCCCTTACTACTAGCACACCGAGGTGGATCTCTAGGTACCAAGACGATGATGCAGGGAGTTCGTTTTGAGTCTTGCCATTGTCAGAACCATTAGGTTTTTATTTTATTTTATTTTATTTTATTCAAATACTCTAAAATGGGACAAAATGAACCCCGTTCAAAGCTTGTCGAAGTTGTCTTGAATTTATGAATACAGGATTCACATAAGCATAAGCATTTAGATTTTAGCAAAAGAGAACTTTTATTAATTGAGATAAAATAAAGTACATGATGTTTGGTTGACATTTCCATCGACTTAACTCCCGGTGCCGACTAGCCATGATCGGTTTTCTAGAAGGCACTCGCTCTGTGCTCACATACCCTAACTTTTGCCTTGATTGCCCTGTTCGGGTTTTCGATCTAGCGGGTTTGTCTTATCCCCTAATTTTTACACGGTTGGTTTGCAGAATACCAATCGTCGAGTATCACCCTAATTTTTGCCCGATCAGTAAAAGACTGAAAGGCGGGCGATTATTACGTATGTATCTTTTTGTGTGCTGCTTTTCTGGTTTGTTTCTTTTGAATTAAACATGATAACGCTTAAGCCTATCTTGGTTTACGGGATTTACGAACTCGTTTCCATCCATGACCATAAGTTTAGCTGCCCCTTTGCTAAGCAGCTTCTTTATCATATATGGTCCTTCCGAGTTTGGCCTGAATTTACCCCTCGCATTAGTGGTAGAGTGTTTCAACTGCTTGAGGACCAGATCACCGACCTTCAAGGGGAACTTTTGATGTTTTACCCGACTGTTATATGCCCGAGCCATATGTTGTTGGTATATCTAGAGGTTGTCAAGGGCCTTCAACCTTTGTTCATCCATCATGTTTAACTATTCAAATCTTGCCCGAGTCCATTCGGATTCTTCTAACTTAGCCTCCAGGGCAACTCTTAATGAGGTCATCTGAGTTTCAACTGGCAAGACCGCTTCCATCCCGTAGACCAAGGAAAACGGAGTTTGGCCTATCGGGGTACGTATGCTGGTGCGATATCCCTAAATAGCTAAGTGCAACTTATCCGCCCAATCTCTATAACCGGCTATCATCTTAGAAAGAATCATCTTTACCGATTTATTGGCTGCCTCAAAAGCTCCATTGGCTTGTGGTCTGTATAGAGAAGACCTATGGTGCTCGATCCCATACTTCTCAATCAGTGAAGCAGTTGCTCCTTGAAACTGTACCCCGTTGTCTGAGACTGTATGATGTGGGAGCCCATACCGCGCAAAGATATGCTTTTCTATAAACTTGGCCATCTGCCTGGCAGTGACATTGGTGAAGGATTCGGCTTCAACCCATTTTGAAAAGTAATCTACTACTACCACAATGATTTTGTGGCCATTTGTTGAGGAAGGACGAATTTCACCAATTATATCTATACCCCATGTCGAGAATGGCCAAGGGGTGGATAAGTGATGGAGCTCGGTCGGTGGTAAATGCATATATCTCTGTAAATCTGGTGTTGGTAGCATCGTTTAACCTGGGCGATACAATCGGCCGTGAGAGTGAGCCAAAAATACCCTAGTCGCTGGACCTTCTTTGCGAGGGCAAGACCATTCATATGAGGGCCACAGTCGCCGGCATGGACCTGGATCATTATATTCTGAGCCCCTAAATCAGTGAGGTAATGGAGGAGTAGGCTATCACTGGTACGCTTGAATAGGTCATTATCTATAATACGAAATTAGGTAACAAGCCGCCGTAGGGTGGTACGGTCCGAGTCGGAAGAATCTGTGGGGTATTGGCTGGTCTGAAGAAATAGGACTATGTCAGAATACCAACAAGGTTGGGATGAAATGGTGAGAACTGGAGGAGTCGATTGAACATGATATGGGGTCTTGGTGGATAGCAAAACTAACGGGTGGATAGGCTGCTATTGGGGTCCTTCCCATAAGGACGCGAGAGTGGCGAGAGCATCTTCCATTTGATTCTCATCTTGAGGGACATGGCGGTACAAGCATGAGGTAAATTTCTCAGACAATTCGTGGATAGCCTCAACATAAGGGTGAAGCAATTCTTCTTTAACTTCCTAATCTCCAATGACCTGACGAATAACTAGAGCCGAATCTCTGTTGATGGATACATGGTGTGCCTGAACCTGAAGAAGAGCCTCGAGGCCGAACAGGCAAGCTTCATATTCAGCGCCGTTGTTGGTGATAGCGAATTCTAAACATTTGGACAATGGGATTATCTCATTATCTAGTGTGATGATGACGACTCTGAGACCTGCTCCCGGCGGTTCACAGCGTTGTCAAAGTACATTGTCCAATTATCATCAAGGGTTGTAGCAGAGGCGAGCTATTCATCAGGGAACTCCAAACTTTCCCTATAGTTAGAGCTGAGGGGTTGATTAGCCAAGAATTCGGCTACAGCCCTCCTTTTAATGACCTTTCGGGTTACATATTCAATGTCAAACTCAGATAGGAGAAGTAGCCATCGGGAAAATTTGCCGGCTAGAGTAGGGGATTGACAAAGAAACTTCATTGGATCAATTTTGGCTACAGCCTGGACTCAATAGGATTGGAAATAATGTCGCAACGTCTTAGTGAGCCAAACCATGGTAGCACAAGTCTTCTCTACAATCGAATATCGGGTTTTATAGTCTAACAGCTTCTTGCTCAGGTAGTAGATGGCATGCTCGCGCTTA
Source organism: Euphorbia pulcherrima (assembly GCA_947683365.1). Taxonomy (NCBI): domain Eukaryota; kingdom Viridiplantae; phylum Streptophyta; class Magnoliopsida; order Malpighiales; family Euphorbiaceae; genus Euphorbia; species Euphorbia pulcherrima. The sequence goes on from CANTUS010000016.1 coordinate 18,040,002, forward strand.
TCATCATGTCCTTGGACAAGCATGGCTCCGACGGACGTTTCTTCAATGGCCAGATAAAGGATGAGTGGTTTCCCTGGGATGGGGGGCGTCAAGATGGGTGGATTGACAAGGTATGCCTTGATTCTATTGAATGCTACTTGGCAGTGATTGTTTCATACCTCGGGTTGCTGTTTCTTCAATAACTTAAAGATGGGTTCGCAGACGGTAGTGAGGCGGGCAATGAATCGACTAACATACTGTAGGGACCCTAAAAATGATCGGACCTCTTTCTCCTTCTTAGGGGAAGGCATATCCCTGATGGCTTTGGCTTTGTCCGGATCCATTTCAATCCCTTTTTGGCTAACCACGTGTCCTAACAGCTTACCGAAGATAACTCCAAATATGCATTTCTTTGGATTCAGACGAAGATTATATTTTTCAATACGTGTCATGAACTTGTCAAGAACAGCAGGGTGTTCCTCTCGAGTGGCGGATTTCATAATCACGTCGTCCACTTACACTTCCACTTCTTTATGGATCATGTTGTGTAGGAGGGCAGTTACAGCTTGCTGATAAGTGGCTCCAGCATTCTTCAACCCGAATGGCATTACCTTGTAGCAATATACCCCAACTCAGTGATGAATGCTGTTTTGACTTTGTCGGCAATATTAACCAGGATTTGATTGTATCCTGAGAATCCATCCATGAACGAATACATAGTCGCCCTGGCGGTACTATCAATTAGGACATCGATGTGCGGGAGAGGGAAGTCGTCCTTCGGTGAGGCTTTATTGAGGTCTCAAAAGTCTACATAGACTTGGACTCTACCATCCTTCTTTAGTACCGGGACAATGTTGGACAACCAAGTCGGGTATTCTACTATTTCTATGAATCGAGCTTCGATTAACCTCGAAACCTCTATCTTAACTTGTTCTGCCCATTCAGGTCTCAACCGGCGGAGCTTCTGTTTGACAGGTCAGAATTTAGGATTAGTTGGGATCCTGTGTTCCACGATTTGTCGGTCAACCACAGGCATGTCTTCGTACGACCAGGCGAAAGCGTTAACATGATTTTTAAGCACTTTTATGATCTCACTTCTTTTCTCGGGAGTTAAATTTTTGGAAATGGTTACCATTTTGGGATTGTCATCCGTACTTAGGTTTATTTCACTTAATATAGTTTCTCTAATGCCGAAAATATTATGCATATTGTTATGTGAATGCATGGACCCATCAGGAAAGACATCAAACAAGTAAGCCGAATGGGAGTTATTCATTGCATAAAAAGCCTCATAAGTGGCATTATTTATATCAAAAACATCAGAAATATTAAAACTTACATCATCCATAACCTCCTCCACATGCGGAGTGGCTTCAGTGGCAGCATCGATGGGAGAGGTGTTCTCTATATCATCTGTCAGGGTGGTGCTTAGGTTGCGCTCCAAAGTGGTCTTTTAGGTAGTGGTGAGCGACGGCTCCTCAGATAGGTCAGCCTTTTTAGTTAGAGTCCTGGCAAGCTTTTCTACTATAGCCATCATGGCATCTTCTTTCCCGTTACCCTTCCAGCCTTTCTTCATCAGCAGTGCCATAGCTTTTGTCAGGGTTGCCATGGCATCCTCAATTCTGGATCGATAGGTTCATCTTCAGGATACATCTTGTCTTTCCCCTTATCCTTATCAGAAATCACGTTGATAGGCGCGTCAGACTCCGTAGGTTTAGGTTCAGCTGAAACTATCTTGTGACCAACCTCAAAGTTATAGACATCTTTAAAGATCTCAAAGCCAGGCCACATTTTCCCGCCATGCTCGATTGGTTCAGGCTCCCCTTTATAAGGCCTCTTTCCCTGGATTTCACAAGTAGTGACCATGCGGCAATAACAGTAAGGGACGCGACGATAGGCTTTTCTAGGCTTATACCCTAGTCCAACTCCACGGATGAGGATTTTTGGTTCCAACGCCTCAATAATTCCTTATTCATGTATTCCTCCACCCCTGCCAGGCCTGTAACCAGACTTCTTCATTAGCTTGCCCATACCCGCGTGGAGGTAGCTGTGCCAAAGGGGAGGGGGTTTTTAAGCTTTACTAATCATGGCAATCTGGAGGCCCTTTTCTAGGTTAGCTTTAGCTTCCATAACGGCCATGACGGAAGCAGGATCGGCCTCTATACTTATCATTCTATCACCATGGATTAGCTTGATCTTTTGGTATAGTGTGGAGGGTACTACGCCTAAAGCATGGAGCTATAGCCGGCCAAGCAACAGAGAATAGGTGACAGGAATGTCAAGGACGGTGAAACGTACATTGCTCGTGACACCTTCGACAGTCACCCCTACCTCAAAGATCCCAATTACATTGCGCTATGAATCGTCGTAAGCTCTAATAACTGTGCTGGACCTTTCAAGCATGTCCTCTGACAGTCCCAGATGAGGAAGGATCTTTATAGGGAATAGGTTTAGGGCGGAGCCATCATCCACCATGACGCACGGGATGACCTTATCGAGAATTTGAACCCGGATGAACAAGGCCCTATTGTGATCCCTTCCTTCAAGTGTAAGATCAAAACTGTCAAACACGATCTGAGGCCCTTTTCTCGGGGGAATGCCTTCTCCTACTGTGGCGCATATCTCAACGACCGAGGTGCTTGGATTAGCTTTCAGATCAAGGAGCCATTTGATCAAACCTTTACGATGCCTTTCAGAGTCAATTACCAGTTGCCAAATACTGTATCAGGCTTGGGTGTTTCTCAACTGGGTAATAAAGGGGTCAACCTCAAGACTGGTAGGGACAGGTGGAGGTGGAGAAGGGGGCCTTGCAGTAGTTCCAACCCTGCCAGGAATTAGGTCTTTGTTAAGACGGAGATACCGGTCTTCCAGCTAATATACGCGACCACTCCGGGTGATATTGAGGACATTGTCGAGTAAGATGCTCTTGGTGGCTCGCGTCTCAAATAGGTACTGCTGCTCTTCGGAGTCCGAATCTGGGTCTTGTAGTTCATATTTATCCACACTAAAAAGATCATGGTGGTCGACCTTGAATAAGTTGGTACTTACGGCCTTGGATTCCCGAGCCATTTCCCCATCCTCATTAGAATAGTTCTCCTTTGAAATAAAAGAATCTACACTAAATAGTGCCTTCCCCTCAGCTTTCTTTCTCTTTGCCACAAATGGTTTAGGCCTGCGACCCTCTTGTTTTGGTTGGCTTGGATCAATTTCCATTCCTTGAATGGAGTTGACTCCTGGGTTGGCCTGATTGATAAGTTCAAAAACTGAGCAAGATGGAAGACTTGAGCCGATGACCAGGACGGAGTTACTACTACCCGGCCTCTGAGCAAGGAGATTAAAGACTGTGGCTTAGGGTAAACCAGATTAGACCATTCCGACCTTACTTTCGAAGTTTGGTAAAGGGTTATTCATGGTGCTCGGGGCCTTATCTGGTTCAACAATCTTTGCCTCGCTAACCAACTGCTGAATAGCTGAGAGCAGGGCCTTACAGTTGTTGGTTTGGTGCCCCACCTGAACGTGATAATTACAGAAGTTATTCTTATCTTCAAGTCTGGGTGGTTTGTATTCCTGAAGGGACTGTATAAAACCTGCTTCCCTCAAGCGTTGGAAGATGACCCGCAGGGGCAATTTATAGGGGTTAGTCAAGATAAAAGAGGGGCGAGGAGGCTGGACTGTGGCAATCATTGATGGAGCTGGATTGGTTGTAAGTGGTGTAGCTGGGGTGAGAGAAATGGCTTGTATAGCAGCCGATATTTTTGGCTTAGCAGGCACTAGGGCCGAGGGTTGAGCTTCATTTTTCTTGAACCATGGTTTACCTGCTCTCTCGGCCTTCTCACATTCTACCTCACGCTCGATTTTCTCAGCTTTCTCAAACACAGCCTTGTAAGAAAGAAAGGAATCCATAGCCATTTCCTTGCGGAACAGGGGGAGAGATCGTTCGAGGAGTTTGACAATCATTTCCTCAAGGCTAAGCTTGGACTTTATCAAGACCTAAGTCGACATCCACCTATTGAAGTACTGCTTAAAGGTTTCATTGGGCATTTGACGGACCCTCTCAAGTTGTTGGAGGGTTGTCTCCATCATAGTTTAAAAACCATAATGTACTTTTAAAGCCTTAGATAAGAGCATCCAGTCGGCGACAATATGCTGCGGCAAAGTGTGGTGCCACTCGAGTGCAGGTCCCCGAAGAGTACAAGGAAACATCTCAGCCAACACCTTATCACTTAGCTTCTTTATGCGCATCACCCTTTCATACATTATGATGTGAGAGGCGGGTGCTCCTGAGCCATCATAATGAGCCATGTTTGGTATAGTAAAATTATCGGGGACCCAATCCTCATCCCTTTCAGGTTTTTTATTAATGATGAGGCGGTTGATGTAAGCTTGGATTTCTGGTGTCACGCCCGGAGGTTGCCTGACCTGGTCGCTGACCTATTCGTGAGAGATGGTTGGGGCTTCAGGTGTCGCGCCTGGAGAATGCACGACCTGGTCATTGACGGTTTGAGAAGCTATCATTTGTCGAACAAAAGCGGCTACCTCAGGTGTCACGCCCAGAGGTTGCATGACCTGGTCGTTGAATGTCGGAGGCGGCGTAGGGCGGACAGTCAGATGGCTGGCAAATGGATTTTGGGGGTAAGTGGTGCCTTTAGGAGTTACGATAAACTGCGGAGGCGTGAATGAGGGTAGTGGCCGAGATAATGGGCTTTGGTGATTGAATGTCAGAGGAGTGGAGGTTTGAGCAAAAGGTCTCGGGTTGAAAGGTATAGCTGGTGGAGTGGTTGAAGCCGATAAGAGAGCCGAAGTCTATCCAAACTGGAATGGACTCGTCAAGGGTTGGGTTGATTGAAGCACAGGCGCGAGGGGTCTCGCCTCTACTAAACTGGTCAATATTTGTGTTGTACAGTTTGGGGCCTGGATGTTAGATGCCGATAATCGATTAGAATTCCTGTCTTCCAGAGCTCACTTAACTGCTGCCTCAGCAGTAGTTTGGATAGAGGCTTGGAAAGCATCTGAGTTTAAGAATTGCATCATAGCACTGGTCAAGTTGAAACTGGGGGGTGGTTGGGATCCTGTTCCCGAGCTGGAAGTGGGACTAAAGGGCTCTTCTGGATGAGGGGTCCCTTTATTTCTTGGGAAAGACATGGTTGGTCGAGAGGGACTTTGGCTCAACTGAACTCGTTCTGAATCTGATTCCTCACTAGAATCGGTATAGGGAATTCCTTCGACTTCTGTGGTGGTAACCGGGGTCAGAGGATGATGTATCAGGCGATGTTCTATCCTTTTTCAGGCTGGGATGCGACTGTCAGTGCACCTCCTCCTAGCTGAAATGGTAGGAAGCGGATCAGACCATGCATGGATTGGTGAATGATATACGTGGTATGCATGCCATTCGTGCCCTGGTAATGACGTGTAGTGCAGCGCATGGCTGCACGTAGATGTGGTTAGAGATGATGTGATGGCTTATCCCTCCAACATATGTGAGATGTCTGTACTTTACGTCATACATAGCGATATGAGGTGACGCAACGGAGGTACGAGAGAAGTCCTATATTTGTTGCTAAACCTCTTCCACGGGTGGAAGTGGTAAGGGCAAGTTAATTTATTTTCGGCTCTTAAAGCCGATGCATGGGGGTGCATGATCATAGAGCACTTAGCATGCGAATCGGCCCTGTTCCAACCTTATGACTCCCGCATAACGCCTCTTTAGTAGGATGGAGTTTGGCTGATTCACCGGTAATGGTGAAAGAAGCGTGTCCCAATTATTTTATTTATTTTGGGTAATCCTAAAGGGGAATGATGTGCTAGGGCTTTTTTATAACGCGACTTTAGTATAGGGTTGTTAATGTAGAAGGTTCTCGTTTACCTTGATTCCACGTTACTCAACCACTACCCAAATGGGCGGGATCATAGGAGTTTACGTGTTGGTTAAAACGAGTGATCCACCCACTAGGCATCCTCAATTCCAACAAGGCATGAGTGATACTTTGTGAGCTTCTCGGGTGAAATAGGGTACCTAAAATTACCGAACTATCTACACGCGTGAGGATGAGACGTCATAAGAAAAGAATGAAGTTTTAATTTGGCCAATGATTTCAATACATCATCAAAATCTTTTAAACTATGAAAGAAGATTCCAGTTTTAAAGAATTTCCCCAGCAGAGTCGCTACTGCAAGCGGACAACGATTCGCGCGGCTGCGGTGCGAGGCCATTTTCAGTCGGGCTGGCCCGTTGGAGTGTCAGGGGGATGAGTGTGATGTGGTTGAAAAAATGATTTTGCATATTTTAATTCTTAAAAGATACGAGATCGAAATCCCGTACTTAGAATAGAGTCGCCACCCGGTTCAGCTCAACCGAGAAATTTTCGGTACGATTTTCCCACTAGGTGGTTGGACCATACCTTAAGTAGAGATTCCGAGCTCGGATGATGTTATCTACTTTTCATTAGGCCAAGTTAGGATACTTCATTCTTTCTTAATCGGTTTGATCCACCCTATTTATTTGTATTTTTAGTTATTTTGTTGTTTTCGCATTTATCAAGCAATTGAAGCGATAAATAAAATATTGACAATTGTAAAAGAAAAGTGAGTGCGGAAAGTAAAATTATTACAAGATTTTCAAGTCCTGTACATTTTCTATATAATAAATGAAATACCCGAATGTCCGATATACATCTACCTGCAGAAGATGGTTGACATGAATATGGCATATTTTATTTATAATATCATAAAGCCCAATTGGATGGCTAAAATGAGGTTTGAATGACGTTTGCGGGGAAATTCCATTTTTATCAAAATTTCAGATTCTATCGTTGCTTTAATCGGATTACAGGTGAATATACCACTCGTCGTGGGGCGGGTCTGTTTTCAGGAGATTTCGAACCTCCATCGTTACACTATAGGTCCTAGCTTTCAAAAAATAAATTAGTTTGGAAATAAACGAAAATAATACTGCTGTCCAGAAAGTCATGCTGCCATGGGGCATCTGATGCAGCCGACGATACAGTTGATGTCGCTGGCGACATGGCTGATGCCGCTGGTGACATCGATTATGTCACGGGCGACATCAGCATGCAGACAGGCATAGGGATTTCTAAGTACCGTAAAGAAAGGGTCCCGTAAGAAAGTGAGGTCTCTGGGGAATACGATGCTAACAGCGGTATCAACGATGTCTCTCGCGAGATGGGTGATACAGCCGGCAACATCACATGTCTCCGGCGACTTCAATTTCTTACAGCAGCAGCAGTTTGCAGTTAAAGTGACTGAAAACTCAAAAATGAACACAAATCAACAAAAATTAGTGCAAACCAATAATAATAATGCCAAAGAGCTATGAGACTCAGGATTTTTTTTACCTCGAGGTCGTGAATCCACCTCTTCGTGAACCGAATAAAACACCTCCGGGGAGCTTGTTATGACGGCTTAACAATGATTTTAAGTGCTTTTTGGTTTCTAAGTTCAATTACTGATTTTAACTTAAAGTCTTGTCGATTTCAACTCACAATCAGAGAGTTCAAAGAAGAAAAAACCAGGAAAAATTTGGTCGGAATCCCTTTTTTTTTGTTTTATCTAATTCTTATCTCACTATAATTTATTTCCACCTTAAAATCTTCCTTCCTCCTAAGTGCAGCTCAAGGTGTGCTTTTATAGGTGAAATGGGGTGCTTTTGGGGCCTTTTTTAATAATTCCATCGAAAGTGGCCGAAAAGGCTGTCTGTGAAGGGACCTATTTCGAGTCATGCCGCCGGCGACATGGTTATGTCGCCGGTGGTATGACCGATGTCGCCGGCGGTATGGTGATACCGGCGGCGGCATGGGGATACCACCAGTGGCATGGGTGATGCCTTTGGCGGCATCAGCATTCAGCATGCCGACAGTTAGTGGGTCAAAAAGCTAAAAAAAGTCGGGAAAAGTGGTTTAATAGTGGGTAAAAAGGCATCTTTTTTTTTACTTTTGACAATATTTTAAAGGGTATTCATTATTTGGGTGTCAATCATCGGTTCAAGCTCCTACCGGACGCGTTATCGACCACACCATACTGGATTCTACCAATTATAAAATTCACAAGGAATATTATTTTGGTAATAAAAATTCTAAAGAGAACTTTTATTTTGAGGTATTAAAATCGGGTACACGTCATCATTGTCTCGCGAGAGGGACTGCGAAATCCCGTGCTCACAGATGGTTTATATCTGCACCATCTTATCCATAGCCTCCACAATAATTGGCTCATTACGATCTTTAAATATGCCCAATTTACTTCCCACCTCCCAAGTCAGTTGCTTTACACGGTTCGGGGATTGCCTTGATTGAGATAGGATGATAACTCGGTTCGCATTAGAAATATCAGGCCCTGATAAAACCAAATCTACTTGTTGATATGCTATTATTATCTGTAACTCTTCTTCCCGGGTAGCTGGTATGAATTTAGGCTGTGTTCCGTTTAAAATAGTATTTGTTTCAGGGATCACATTCATAATTGCATCAGTCTGCTCTAATAAGAACTCACCTTGTAAACCCAAATTTTGAGCAGAAACGCTCCTTTAATTCACACATCTGGAACCCAAACTCTAAGCAGACATGCTCCTTTGATGTTTCATTAGAGAGCTCGACCTATCGCAATCACTATCAATATCACCCGAGTCACTGGATGCCTTGGATTCTAAGTCTTGACAATGTTGACATGCAACCCCTTATCTAAGATTTGTATGAACCTTCAACTCCGTTGAACCAATAAGTAGTTTGAAAGACTGATTTGGTGTTCCAAAGGGAATCGAAACTAAGCATGAAACAACATCTAGCCGATCCGGCCTGTAGAAATCGTAATCCACCGAAACTAACTGGCCAAAAGAGGCTGCCAATCGTCGAATCAAATTTTCGTAAATCAAGACAGGAGGAATCCCCATGAAATCCACATACCTGATACATTCTTTCAGTGTGAAATCATCCGGCAAGGATTGCACCCTCAAAAAAATATGCCTCATAATCTCCCAGTTTCCTCCTACAAAATCATTCATCGCAGACACAGAATTAAAAGAAATAATCACATTAGCTTCACTTGTAGGGGCAGCAAAAGCTATGTCAAAACCACGTTCCTATAATAAATCATGCACACATCTAATGTGAGATATGCTAATCACAGAGGCTAGACAGGACTTATCTTTCCACGGGGCTACTTCAACAATAAGATCATGGCCCCGAGATGGTTTTTCATGGCTGATTGGGACATCATGCGTAACGGCATTTAGAACAGCGTTGGAACCTTCATTTGAGTCTGGCAGGCCGGAAAAAACTTTCGCATAGGATCTCTCCCCCCTTGGTGAATCTCAAAATTCAATTTTCTGTTTACGAGCCTGTTGAGGAAATGAACTCCTCATAGGACGTTGCTGAATTCGTTGCTGCTTTAAAGAATGATCGGACCAAGAATATCTTGCACGATAAGCACGTAGATGGATGATTCAAATAATCACCGAATTCATTCTACACAAAACCTCACGGATCGGCAGTGAGTCGTCTAGGTTTAAGAATCCAAAATTGAGATTCTTTTCGTTTCTCTTCCTGGCCATATAGTCTCGACCAGTGATTCCGTATTTCTGAAAAACTCTTCTCATCGAATCTGCTCCATACATGTTTGGAAAGTTTTCAAACATAGAGTGGTGGTGGGCTAAGGGCGACGACTGGCTGATTGACTCCGATTGGAATTGGTAGTGACAGGACGACGATCAAGACGACGGTGGTGGTGGTTGTTGAGCGGTGATAGTGGTGAGGATTGCCTAGGTTTCGCCATTGGCTATTGCATTTTATTTTAAAAGGTTTATAATAAATGCCTAATGGGTTATTCTGGATTCAAATCTAATATCCTCAAATTGGTGTTCCCTTACATGTCCCTCCATTCATCATTTGACATGTAGTACATTTGTATGAGAGATTAACTGAAAATGAATAAAATAATAATTAAAACAGACACATGTCAATATTTGAATGGGGGACATGGAAGGGAACACTAATTTGGGGACAGCAGATTTGAATCCGGTTATTCTATGGTGACTTTTTTTCCTTAATTTGCCACTATCACCATTGGATTGAATTTCATCACATTAATTCAATGGTGATGAAGGGTAAAATAACGTTAACTTTGCAAAAAAAATAAAGTTATCGTAGCCTTCACTCTGTCTAATAATAATAAAGTTTTTTTTAGAGATTTAGATAACTTTTTTAGACATCTCATCCATTTTTCTCACTTTGATAAATCACATTCACATTTTTCATTAATTAATTTCAATCCAAAGGAAAAATAACAGAGATTAAAAGCAAACTATACCAAACCCATCATCATAAAAAAAATGAAAAAGGCCTCAATGGGCGGTGATAGAGGGGGGTGGGGCGGTGCTAAAGCCTCACCCCGACCACCGGAAAAATTAAAATCCTCCTATAAATTTAGGTACAACCCCACCCTCTTCTCTGGTAAAAAAAAAGGTAGAAGAAAAGTGGACCAGCCCCACTCTATCTCGAATTCTAGCACAGCCAGGGAATTTATAATGGCAAAAGCTCATACACATTTCCATAAAAATGGCTTACAGTTAAATAATCTTGAATCAATTTCTAAACAAACTATAATTGCAATTTCCATAAATGCTTAGAGTTAAATAATCTTGAATCAATTTCTAAACAAACTATAATTGCAATTGACCATTTATTAATGTAAATAAACACAAAGAAGGGAAACATGTTCCTTAAGATACTAAGCACTAATATTATCTCTTAATAATGAAAGTATATATTCATAAATCTATAACTGTCATCCTTGCAAATGCTGCATCATTTCTGTTCAACAAAAAGACAAACAGATTTTGATCCATTAGTTGAAAATACAAGGAAAAACAATTCAAGGATGTATCATCCAACAAAAAGTAATGGCAAAAAGAAAACAACTTACTGCCTTGATCTCTCCAACCTCCTTTTTTATCTTATTGAGTTCATGCCGCATTTTAATAAGCTCGAATAGACGTGATTGGTAATTTCGGCTAAAGGAAATAATCTCGTCGACCACACGAACATCACCAAAACGTACTGATTTGACCTTTTCATCACCAACATAGTCTAAAGGTATTGTTTGGATTTTCCAAACCTCCTTACTTGGCTTATTAAGTTGTTCTCCCAAAAGTTCAAGCTCACGTTGACCTGAATAATAAAAGAAATATACAATAAAGAAATAAGCATATGAAAATATACATAGATTGAGACAATTAAAAGTTTAGAGAAAAGTAAAAGGGAGGGGTACCAACTCAAAAACTTATTATATTTTAATCAATTCCCAATTAATTATACGATATCACATAAAATTAATTGTATGATAAATTTTTCTAAAAATACCTGACCTCCACCAAATCGTTATTAGGAGCAGCCTCTGAAAAGCTACACATACTGTCGCGATTAGTAGAATTCTGTTCAGAACCAAATTACTGGATTAATTACCAACCATTCTAATCATATATTTTTTATCATTAATGATTAATCATACAAAAGTACAAAGTGAATATCGTATGGAATGAGCAGGGTAAAATTGCAGAGTGTAATCACTACAAGAAATTGAATTTTTAGTGGCGAAATTGGTTTCGCCACAAAAGGTAAAAAATTAGTGGCGAACTATGTATCCGCCACTTGATAGATTTACAGTGGCAAACCATTGTTTTGCCACAATTTTAGTGACGAAATTTAATTCCCGCCACTATTGTATTAATGTAGTAGTTAATACAAAATCCAAATGATTTTTTTAAATCAAAGCATGAAGCCTTGAACTCTTGTACTGCCATTCAACCAATGATTAAACTAATACCCATTATAATAATCCATCAACAATGCATAAATTGAAGTGCTATATTGCAGTATTTTCCTGCCACTTTCTCAGAAACCAAACAACGAATTGAAACAGGAAATTAAGAGAAGCATAAGAGAGTTACCTGGACAAGTCAGAGAAAGGCCACACGAAGTTAAAACCGAAGCTTTCTAACAGAAGGTCAAATGCGGAGATAGTGTTCTCCTGACGCCTGGAAGTGAACAGAGACAACAGAAAAAAAACTGGAACTCCCCAGCACAAGAGCATATATGCTAATGTTGAACACAAGGCCCCAAAAACTCAAAGTTGCAGATGCAGAATAACAACAACAAGTATCAACAAGAAAGGGCAAGAATCAACCAAATATGCGAAGAAAATAAATAAACCACACAACACCAAAATTTTTACGTGGATACCTCTCCGATGCGAAGAGTAAAACCACGGGACCGATAACGGAGTTCACCCCTACTTCTCTTATTGATAAGTTGAGGGAAAAGAACTCAACAATGTCTTGAAAGAGTTTGCAACCCACCAACAATACCACAATACAAGGAGAAGCCAAATAAAATGAGGAAAATACACAAAACCTCAAGTGAGCAATATTCCTTCATATTCTGCCCGCAACGAAACCTGATCCAACAGTTCGATTACAAAACCCAACGGTCAAAAGAAAGATTTGGATTTCAGAAACATTGTGGTAAAATTTCATGGCGATCCGACGGTCTGATCTTCAGCGATCGGCAACGGAATACAGCTGGTCGGAATAAAAAGAAGCTGAAAATTTTGCTCTCCCTCTCTTCTTTTCTCTCTCTAAAAATGGCTGCACTCTCTCTCATAAAAAAACCACCCTAAAACCAGCAAAAAAAAAAGCTTAAATATGCCTCCACATCTTGGGCTTTTGGGCCAAGACTTTACCTTGCACCAATTTGGGCTAGAACCCCAACAATCTCCCCCTCGAGCCCAAGTCGGGGAAGATAGGGCAACATCAACATCATCGAAATGATATCCCGGTGAGCTTGCAACAAAGCTCCATCTTGCTTCCGGGAACAATCTTTGTCAACATGTCCACTCCATTCTTATCGGTGTGGTCTTTCCTCAATACCAACTCTTTCTCCTTGATCACATCCCGCAGCTAATGATATCTAACGTCAATGTGCTTCATTCGAGAATGATACATGGTATTCTTGCTCAGATTCATAGCACTCTGACTATCACATAATACTACAAACTCGCTTTGCTTCAAACTCAGCTCCTGAAGGAATCTCTTTAGCTAAATCAGCTCTTTACATGCTTCCACAGCTGCTACATACTCTGCTTCTGTAGTAGATAATGCCAGGAAATAGCTCCCCCTGTAAATGTAAACATAAAACCTGAGGTAGACTTTCTTCCATCGAAATCACTAGCCATGTCAGCATCTGTATACCCTTCAAGAATCGGTTTTCCACCTCCAAAACACAAACTAAGCTTTGAGGTACCACGCAAGTATCTGAATATCCACTTCACTACTTACTAGTGAACTTTACCCTGATTGGACAAAAATTGACTGAGAAATCCAACAGCTTGGGCAATATCTGGCCTAGTACAAACCATAACATACATCAAAGAACCAACAGCAGAGGAATAAGGAACAGACAACGTCCTTTCTTTCTCCTCCTGCGTTTTCGGACAAGTTCTTTCTAATGATTGACTAACTAGCTTGGCATCTTTCATATTGAATCTTTCAAGCACCCGTTCAATATACTTTTCTTGTGACAACCACAACGTGCCAGCCTTTCTATCACGAACTATATCCATGCCCAAAATCTGCTTAGCTAGACACAAATCTTTCATTGCAAATGATTCTGACAAACTCTTCTTCAAATCACAAATCATATCCGCATCCTGTCCAACAATTAACATATCATCTACATACAACAGAAGAATAATGAATTTATCATTAAGGAACTGTTTGAAATACACACAAGGATAAGCTAATGTCCTCTTATAACCATTGGTTGTCATGAAAGAATCAAACTTTCGATACCATTGCCTTGGTGTCTGCTTCAGCCCATAAAGACTCTTCTTTAGTATGCAAACAAACTTTTCCTTTCCCTTTTCCTCAAATCCTTCTGGTTGTTCCATGTAGATATCCTCTTGTAAATCACCATGCAGGAAAGCTGTTTTCACATCAAGCTACTCCAACTCCAAGTCAAGACTCGTAGCTAAACCTGATTCTGATAGAAGTCATCTTCACAACTGGGGAGAAAATCTCATCAAAATCAATCCGCTTTTTCTGATTGCATCCCTTGACCACCAATCTAGCTTTCTAGTTCACACTATAATCGGCATTTTTCTTAAAATCCACCTGTTTTTCAAGACTTTCTTATCTTTTGGACGCTTCACCAACTCATAAGTCTCATTCTTCTTTAAAGAATCCATCTCTTCTTTTATAGCATTCAACCAAGACCCTTTATCTTCACTAGATAATGCTTCCTGAAAGCTTTCAGGTTCTCCATCTTCTATGACAAGAATGAATTCTGAGCTTGGATATCTTGTAGATGGCCTTCCTTCTGTAGATTATCTTCGAACTTGTGTTTGTTCATATTATGGGGCTGACAGCTCCCCCCGCTCATGAACCTCTTCATCTTGAGCATCATTAAAACTGAACATTCTCATCATCATGCGTATCAGCATCAACAAGTTCTGGTGTATCATCAACACCAATAGATTGGTCCTCAATATTGTCAGATCTTGCTTCAACATCCTTACATGTTGGCTGCTCAATACAAGAAGGACTAGACACAAGAGGAACATTAGTAGTATCAAAAGAAGATTCAGTAGTAGAACTATACCTTTTACTCAGAAACTCAGCACCTCTCTCGTGCTCAAAGAATACTACATCCCTACTTCTCACTACTTCCTTCTTCTCTAAATCATAGACTCTATAGCCAAACTCTTCATTACCATAGCCAATAAAATGCATGGTTTAGTCTTGGAATCAAGCTTTGATCGCTCCTCTTTCCGCACATGCATAAATGCCTTGCATCCAAAGACTCTCAAATATGCATAAGTGGGATTGCTACCCCTCCATACCCTTTCTGGAATGTCAAGACCAAGAGGAACAGATGGAGAGTGATTAATTAAATAAGTCACTGTGTTTACTGATTCAGCCCAGAATGTATTAAGAAGATTAGACATTCTTAGCAAACACCTCACCCTCTCCATAATGGTTCTATTCATCCTTTCAGCTACACCATTGTGTTATGGAGTACCCGGAACTGTCCTCACATGTCCAATGCCATGCTGTGAGATTTACATCTTAAATGCATTAGAGGTATACTCACCACCATTGTCTGATCGGAGACACTTTAACTTTCCACCAGTCTCTCTTTCCATCACGGCATGAAACTTCTAAAAAGTCTCGAACACTTGACTTTTCTGCTTCAACAAGTAGACCCAAGTCTTTTGAGTTACATCATCAATAAATGTGATAAAATGCCTATTGCCACCAATAGAATCCACATGTAACGGACCACAAACATCGGAGTCAACCAACTCCAATTTACCTTCCTTCTTTATAGATTTTCCTGCAAATGAAGCCTTGTTTTATTTTCCTTCTAAACAATGCTCACAAGGGTCAATGGACATAGATTTATCCACAGGAATGAGGGATTAACCTGCCAGATGCTTTATCCCTTTATCTATCATATGTCCCAATCTTTGATGCCACAAGTTGGGAGAATTCTTCTCTTCAGCTGCATATATATCACCATAAAATACTCTAAAGTATGTCTTATACAATGAGCAACACAACTTGTCTCGACCAACTGTCATTGAACCCTTGGACAACTTCTATTTGCCATCACCGAAGGTATGACTGAAACCTTCATGATCAAGAACACTTACCGCTAATAAATTCAAGCGTAAATCAGGAATATGGCACACATTCTTCATTATCATCGTGCACCCAACATCAGCCTTTGCATGGATATCACCCATACCAATGATCCCTGTTGAGCTCTCATTTCCCATTCTGACACTACTAAAGATGCTAGCTCTGTAGTTTAAAAATATTCCTTCTGAGGAACACAGTGATAAGAAGCTTCAGTATCAACAAGCCACTCTGAAGCTGAATCATCAACCTGACGACACTCACAAACTGCTCAAAGCAAACCGGTATCCTCAACAGTCTTCACTACGGTTGCTGTAGTACCACTATCATCTCCCCCTAATTGGGAATCCAGTTTCTTCTTTTATTCATGCTTCCATTTGAAATAATTCTTCTTGATATGACCAGGCTCATCACAATAATGGCATGTTCTAGTCTCCTTTCCCTCTCTGGATTTGGACCTGCCCCTTGAGTTACCACGCCCCTTTAGACCTCTACTCTTGTCTCTTCCTCTATTCTGAAGAACAAAGGCCTGTGAATTTTCAAATCCCATCTCCTTTCTTCTCAACTCTTCATTAAACATACTTTCTTTAATCACGTTCAATGAAAGAACACCATCCAGAGCTGAGTTACTAATAGTCACCACAATAGTTTCCCAACTATCGGGCAAAGAACTCAATAAGAACAAAGCCTACAGCTCATCATCAAGAACAATCTTTATAGTGGTAAGTTTGTTGATAACATCTTGAAAGTCACTCAGATGCTCAGCCACTAACTTCCTGCTTTTCAACTTCAAGTTAACAAGCTTCCGAATCAACGAAGCCTTGTTGTGAGTGGTCTTCCTCTCATAAAGACCTTCTAGTTTCTTCCACAATTCAAACTGGTCGGACTCATTAGAAACATGATTGTAGATGCTTATATTAATCCACTGTCTAATAGTCCCCAAAGTCTTCCTCTTCAACTTCTCCCAATCTTTATCTTTCATTTTCTCAGGTTTGGCCGGTTTAGAACTACCAAGCTTTACCGTGCTTATATCTATTGGATGATATAAATCTTTGCAAAATAACATATCCTTCATCATGGGTCGTCATATAGAATAATTGGTTGACGTTAACTTCACCATGGAACCACTACTAATAGACTCCATATTAACCCCGAAACTAATCTTAATAGCTCTGATACCACTTATTGAGCACAAGGCCTTAAAAACTCAAAGTTGCAAATGCGGAATAGTACCAACAAGTATCAACAAGAAAAGGCAAGAGTCAACCAAATATGCAAAGAAAATAAACAAGCCACACAACACCGAAGTTTTTACATGGAAACCTCTTTGATGTGAAGAGTAAAACCACGGGACCAATAACGGAGTCCACCACAACTTCTCTTATTGATAAGTTGAGGGAAAAGAACTCAACAATGTCTTACAAGAGTTTGCAACCCACCAACACACCACAATACAAGAAGAAGCCAAATAAAATGAGGCAAATACACAAAACCTCAAGTGAGCAAACATTCCTCCATATTCTGCCCGCAATTAAATCTGATCCAATAGTTCGATTACAAAACTCAACGGTCAAAAGAAATATTTCGATGTCAGGAACATTGTGGCAAACTTTCACGGCGATCTGACGGTCTGATCTTCGGCGATCGGAGACGGAATACAGCTGATCGGAATAGAAAGAAGCTGGAAATTTTTCTCTCCCTCTCTTCTTTTCTCTCTCCAAAAATGGTTGCACTCTCTCTCATAAAAAAACCCTCAAACCAGCAAAAAAAGAAGCTTAAATATACTTGCACATTTTAAACTTTTGGGCTAAGACTTTATCTTGCACCAATTTAAGCTTGAACCCCAACAGCTAAGAGACAAAGGCAATCTTCCATTGTGTTTCCGTCCTCCTCCTTCTCCTCCACCTTTGACTGCTAAGGCGATGTTTTTTGGTCATTTGTCATCATGGAAAGGTTTTATCTCTGTTTTACAGATTGGGATTTGATGGCCATCACTTTGGGTTTTGGTGTCAATTTATAGGCAGGCAAATAAATTCGCTTGTAATTACTTAATTCTGTAATTGCTTAATTTTTTGTCAATTTATCTATTTTGTTAACTCAATTTACCTACATGTATGTTGTGTTCTTTTTAACTTATAAATAACAAAACTGAACTTATTTCAGTGTAAATTTATATGTATATATTACTGGTAAATACCGAACTGAATGGATTATAAGTTGAAAAGAATATAGCCTTATTGACATCTCTCTCCTTTGTCACGTCTTTATCCTAGATTTGTAGTTCATGGGCCTTGTATCGGCCGAGTCTGGTTTAGATCGGGTTTAGACATTCATTTTTTACTAAGCTCAACTCGAAGCTGATAAAGTTTAAAATTTTATAGTCCAGACTTTATATTTATATAAATACTAAAGTCCAGCTTAGCGAATGATTTTTTTTTGTTATATTACATATTATATTTAATAACTGTTTTACATTTTTCATGATAGTATATTAAATTGTTACCCCAAATAAATTTACTTTATATTGAAAAATGGGCGTACAAATATTAAGATTTTGACATTTTTTAATAAACTTTGTTTGTGTATTTATATTAACTCAATCAAATTTTTTAATTAAAAATAATAATAATAGATTGTGGGTGGAATTTTAGAATAGCCTTATAAGTCCGATCGAGCCCAAAGTTTTAAAGTGTAGCTAGATCAAGATTGGGTTGATATTTTTAGTAAAAAGTCTGATGAAGCCCGCTCATCTGACGAATAGGTCTAGGGTATCATATGGCGTACTTTAGTCACCATGTTCTCTTGGACTACAATTCAATTCAGTTCAGTTCAGACCAGTTCAGTTCAGTTCAGTTCAATCCACTTCAGTTGAACTCAACTATGCGTAGTTATAAATTTACACTGAAATAAGCTCAGTTCAGCCAACTTCAATTCAGTTTAGTTCAGCTTTCAGAAGTTGAAAAGAATAGGGCTTAAGTATTGGAGCTAGACCGACCGTCCCGAATCGGGTGTTACAACCCTCCTTTATAGTACATGATATTCCTAGTATGCAAAGATTTAATTGTTACTAAATCCTTACCAAAATTCGTAGTTTTGAAAAAAAAAAATATCCTACCAATTTAATCACCAAAATGATACATTGAGTATGCAAGTAACTGTGAGCACGGGATTTTATAGTCCCTTTCACGAGAAGATGATGACGTGTACCTAATTTTAATGCCTCAAAATAAAAGTTCTTTGTAGAATTTTTATTACCAATATAATGTTCCTTGCGAATTTTATACTTGGAAGAACCCAGTTCGGCGTCGCCAATAACGCGTTCGGTAGGAGCTTGAACCGATGATTTATACCCAAATTAAAAATACCTATTTAAATATCATTAAAATTTAAAAAGATGCCTTTTGGCCCAGTTTTAACCACTTTTGACCTCCTTTTGTGACTTTTTAGGCTCTTGGGCCCGATGGCTGTCAGCTTGCCGTAGGCTGATGCCACTAGTGGTATCAGCCATGCCACCGACGGCATCAGCTATACCTCCGGCGATATCACCATGTCGCCGGCGGCATGGCCTAAAATGGGCCCCTACACAGGCAACCATTTTTCCACTTCGGTGGAATTAGTCAAAAAGATCTTGAAAATCACCCCAATTTGCTTATAAAAACACACCTTAGGCTTTGGGGGAGGAGGCTGAAATTGGGAGAAAAACCATCTAAGATTGGAAATTTAATATTAGAATGAGAAAATAGATTTTAGTGAGATAAGAATTAGATAAGGCAGGAAAAAGGATTCTAATCCATTTTTTTTCTGGTTTTTCTTCTTTGAACTCTCTGATTGTGAGCCTAAAGTCAGTAGGTTTTCTCATTAAAATCAACTTAATAGAATTTAGAGACTCAGAACTCTTAAATTTTACTACTAAATCATCGTTAGAAGCTCCCTAGAAGTGTTTCTTTTCGGTTCACGAAGAGGTGGATTCACGACCTCGTGGTAAAAATTCTGAGTCTCATAGCTCTTTGGCATTAATATTGTTGATTTGTGCTGATTCTTGTTGATTTGTATTCATTTTTGGGTTTTCGGTCATTTTTTACTGATGCCCACTGCTGCTGCAAGAAATTGAGGTCACTAGAGACATGTGATGTCGCCGTTGGTATCTCCCATGTCGCCAGAGGCATCACTGATACCGCCGGTGGCATCACATTCCCCAGAGACCTCACTTTCTTATGAGACCCTTTCTTTATGGTACTCAGAAAGCCATGTAGTCTGCCTGCATACTGATGCCTCTAGCGACATCATTGATGTCGCCGGTGGCATAAGCCGTATCGTCAGCGGCATGACTTTCTGGACAGCTATTTTTATTTCGTTCGTTTTCGACCGAGTTTATTTTCCGAAGCTAGGATACACAGTGCAACGATGGAGGTCCAAAACCTTCTGAAAACAGACCCCACCCCATAACATGTGGCATTTTCACTAATAATTCGGTTAAAACAACGATCGAGTCCAAAATTTGATTAAAAACATAATTTCCAGAAAAAGCCGTTCAAATCTCATTTTAGCCATCCAACCGGGCTTTATAATATTGTAAATAAAATATGCCACATCCACCTTAACTCAGGTCTTGTTCGATTTGCTAAATATACATGATTCGTGATGTATCTCGAACGACATGCCATATCTGCACTAACCATCTTCTGCAGGTAGATGTGCGTTAGGCCTTCGGGTATTTTATTTATCGCATAGAAAAATGTATAGGACCTTGAAGCCTTGTAATAATTTTACTTTTCGCACTTAATTTTGGACGACTGTAATAATTTAGTTATCACTTCGATAGCTTGATAAACGCAAAAATTACACAGTAACCAAAAACACAAATAAATAGGTTGGATTAAACCGATTAAGAAAGAATGAAGTATCATAACTTGGCCTAATGAAAAATAGATAATATCATCCGAACTCGAAATCTCTACTTAAGGTATGGTCCAACCACCCGGTGGGAAAATCGTACCTAAAAATTTCCCAGTTGAGCTGAACCGATTGGCGACTCTATTTTAAGTACGGGATTTCGATCTTGTATCTTTTCAGCATTAAAATATGCAAAACCATTTTCCAATCACATTAATTACACATCTTCCCGTTACTTTAAGAGGGCAGGTCCACCAGCCCGGCTTCGCAGCCGCCTCGTAGAATGTCGTCCTCTCACAGTGGCGACTCTGCTGGGGACTGATCTCTTTAAACTTGAACTTCCTTTTCATAAAGTTTAAAAGATTTTGATAATGTATTGAAATCATTGGCCTAATTAAAACTTCATTCTTTTTCTTATGACGTTTTATCCTTAAGTACGCGTGTAGATAGTTCGGTAAATTTTAGGTGCCCCATTTTACCCGAGAAGCTCACAAAAGTATCACTCATGCCCTGTTTGAATTGAGGATGCCTGTGGGTGGATCACTCATTTTAACCAACACATAAACTCCTGCGATCACACCTATTTAGGGAGTGGTTGAGTAACGTGGAATCAAGGTAAATGAGAACCTTCTACATCAACAACCCTATACCAAAGCCGCGCTAGAAAAAGCCTTAGCATATCATTCCTTTAGGATCTCCAGAACAAATAAAATAATTAGGACGCGCTTCTTTCACCATTACCGGAGAAGAAGCCAAAGTTCCATCCTTCTAAAGAGGTGTTACACGGGAGTCGTATGGTTGGAAGAGGGACGATTTGCGTCCCATATGCTCCGTGATCATGCACCCCCATGCATCGGCTTCAGGAGCCAAAAATAAATCAATTTACCCTTACTACTTTCGCCCATGGAAGAAGTTTAGCAACACACATAGGACTTCTCTTGTGCCTCCGTTACGTCACCACATATCACTATATATGACTTGAGATACAAATGTCCCACATATGTTGGAGGGATAAGCCATCGCATCATCTCTAACCACATCTATGAGCAGCCATACATATCACGCACCCCTTCTAAAAAAAGCATACATACCATCCCTACCATTTACAACCCATTCATGGTCTGAACCATGATTCACAACCCCGGATCTTCCTCCGAAATACAGACCTTCACAACTAGCCATGTCTCTTCCTCATAATGCCAACTTTGCCTCATCTAGAGAACAGACTAGTCTTCCCCCTACCATAGGAGCGACATCTCACCCTCCGTCAATTGGGTCAGAAATCGCCACCAGCATGACCTAATTTATCTATTCCGATTTCTTCCACAACACTATTCGGGAACAAATCCAGACAACAGTGTAGTTGTTTGTCAGGCAAGCCCTAATAAGTGAGAACACCAATTGGATTTTATAATCAGATTGTCAGCCCCAGTATCATAATGAATTTATTCAAAATGGTTCAGGTCATGTTCCATTCTGTCCAATGGAAGCATAACCTATATGATTTACTCAGCGTCCTATCCAGCCAGTTCAGACTCGGCCCTAGCCTAGCCTATTCTAACTCGACCAGACTTCAGTGACTCAACTAACTCTCCCTTTATTACCTCCAAGCCCAAGGCATATGGCCCAAAACTCAATCCTCCTTCCCCGACGAGCTCACCCAGCAAATCTCAGCTCTCCCTAAAGGATTAACCTAACCAGCAATGTTGCCACCATCTTTTGACATGGCACCTCGGGATATGATACATGAGGTGGAAGCTTTCTTGCACCAAATAGTGCCAGCATGTCAAAAGGAGAGGGAACTCCAAGGAAATAACAACAGAGTCTCCAAGGGTTCTAGTATACGCCAGGCAGAAGGCTATAATGGGCTAGGAGTGTTGTAATCTCGAGTCAAGGGAAACCAAAAAGCCTCTCTGGGACCTATCCCAACTATCATTGTAAACCCCTGGGTTTTACCCCTCAATGTGATTTTCACTAGATTAAGAAGAGACGGTCTCATCAAACCCCTTCGTGATTACAAAAACCCAATGAAAGACGAGAAGGGAAACTTTTATGGGTATCATGCCCAGTGGGTACATCGCATTAATGAATGCCGAACCCTGGCCTGAGCAATAAATCATCTGGTGAAAGAAGGAAAGATAACCAAGCCGAATAGAATGCCTGGGGTTATAAGGCTCGTCGACCAGGCAAGTATGCCCTTTTTTTGGTACACCTAAATGGGTAAATAGGCTATATATGCTCACTAGGGTTGTTGGTTTCAAGGATAAGGCCGATAGACAACGAGGCTAAGAGGGCCAGATTTAAGTGAGCTAGGAGAATGGAAAATGTTTGGCTTAGAAAAAACGGTGATGTCCAAGCAACAGCCACCCAAGCTTTTCCAATAAGGGATGTAGTCCAGTCTAACAGCCCTCCTTTTTCCCTAGAGAAGGCCCCCAACACTTCACTCTCGATCAATTCTCATTAGATCTGTTCACTACCAAACTTTGAGCTCCATGAACAACTTCTATTTTTCTTACTTATGTCATGTCTCTACCATTTGATCCACGCATTCATATGAGCATACACACGATGCTTCTAGTATTCAAGATATTTTACTACATGAAATTAATTTGAGTATAAATGAAGGCTCTTATATGGTAATCAAATCCAATAATTTAACTCATGTCAAACATAAGTGGGATAATAAAGTGGTTAAAGACCGTTATAATGCTTTTGCTTGGTCCCCAGATCAATAGTCAGATTGTTGAGCACCACGGGTCTCTTCTAGAATTAACTCAGCAAACCCGCAATGGTATACCAAAGAAGTATCAACTGGTCCCCTAAAATGGAAAATTGACGTATACACCCACCAACAACTGATGAAGCCTAACCTCCATTAAATAAACACCGTATCCGAATCTCAGACCAATGTCATAGCCAAGGAAATGACCAAATTCGTAGAGAAACACATCTTCACCCAACACAAATTAACCCGCATCAAACCCCTTGACCAACAAAGATTAGGCAGCAACCACCGCCAAGAGCATAAAATATGAGGACAAGCACCTTCATCCCACGAGCCATAAAGAAAAGCGCAAAACCAAAGTCACGATTAGCTTACCAAATAAACCAATAAAATAAGCTACCACTTCACCTTTCAAAGGTACTAAGTAAAAGGCCCCCAAACCAAATATCACTTGGTCAAAATCCTCCACCGTTGGTACAAGGGGCAAATTCAGGCCTAAACAGGAATGGTTGTATGAACCGCAGACTGAAGGAGCAATTAGAATAGCAATCAGAATGGCAATCAAACTAATCAAGAAGACTCTATGTAAGCTCCGAAACACCCACAAACTAAACTCCTTGCAATATGGACAACTAGAATCAAAATAAGGTTACCCGATATAACTTTGAAGGTCAGAATGAATCGGGTGATCCAGGCGAAAATTGAACGGACACTAAGGACCCTGGAGAATCTGCAAAGGCACGACCAAGCACACAACACAAATCAGATACCCAATGCCCTTGCCAAGAATCATAGACCCAGCAGAAGCATCTGAGACCTTCTGATATCGATGTTAATAAAAAGTTCAGACCAAATTAAGAAGGTTGTCATATGGCTGAAGATGGTACAAAATAAGCAAAGCTATTAAAGTCATGAGCACAGACAAGAGCGAGTTCATCGATCTAGTCAACGAGGACATGCTTAAGCATTATCAGGTCTAAAGAAAAGAAATAAATCAGAAAAGTGGCACACAAAAAAATATATATGATAATCACCTGCCTTTTGGTCTTTTACTGATCGAACAAAAATTAGGGTGACACCCGATGGTCGGTATCCTGCAAACTAACCGTGCAAAAATTAGGGGATAAGTCAATATTGCCTGCAGAACTGAAAACCCTAAAAGGGCGGTTCAGATAAAAATCAGAGCACGAGAGAAAAATAGTGAGATGTTAACTTGAAAACCTATAAAGGTTAGTTAACACCAGGGGTTCCAGTAATGGAAATGATTGCCAACATCTTGTACTCAAATTAGATTCACTCGATAAAAGTGTCTTTTGTACTGAAACCTCTGTGTTTGTGATTGTATGAATGTCTGACGACCAAGTGATGGAAACATCATGAGTAAGCTTAATCAAGGATGCTCTGAGCTCATCGGTCTAAAAAAATTCGGATAGACTGAAAACATCTAGGTCTATACAAAAGTCGGAATAAGTCTGCTAGGTTGAAAACCCAAAAGGGCAGTCTATGCAAACGTTAGAATCATGATGAGGCCCGAATTTCTCTAGTTCCCTCTAATCTGCGTTCCCCAGGCTCCGCAAGAAGCCCCGTAGCTGTAAAGTGTGGCTCGCCGTAGCAGAATTTGAAGAAATGGCTGAATCTAAGTTTTTGGAAAGTTGATATCGCCAACGATATGAGTGATGCCGCCGGTGACATGGATTTTAGGAGGCATCAGCTGATGCCGCTAGCGACATGGGTATAGGCGGTTTTAAGGTGACCCACCTGGCGATATGAATGATGCCACCAGTGATATGGAATTAATTTTCTCGGCGACATCAGAAGAAATTTCATCACTTCAGACCTGTACAAAACCTGTAAACAATCCTGTACTCCATTTCTAATACCTTTTTAAATCGCAATCCATTTTTATTCAAAGTAAAAAGCCCGAAGGCGCAAACCACTCAAATATCCCAAACATCTAGCCTACCAAACCAAAACCAAACAACAAATCCAAATTATTCAAACCCCAATGTATCGAGGGTACAAGCTGAAATCCAAAAAGCAAAATGAAAGTATAAATCTAGGCATGCCCGCCACCGCCGGGCGGACGAGATGAAACATCCTCAGTGCTTACTAGCCAATTACTAACCTCATCCTCTTATTCCTCTCTGCCTTCTATCATAGGCACATTGCTTGACTCCTCAGTCACTATGGGTAGGCGCCGATGGCCTGACATCCTTACTCCTCTGCGACTGGTGCTATCGGGGTGCACATGATCCAAGTTTTGCTTGCTCCTTTGCTACTGAGCAGTAGTCTCTAGTTGACCCTCAAGGCCGCTCATATGATGCTAGAGTTCTACAGTCTCCTCCTTGTATCTCTGCCCGGTCGCATCAGTGTCTGATAGGAAAAGGGCCAAGAAATCCTGCAAACCAAGGAAAGAGTTAATAATGCACTTCATTCATAGCATCCATGCATGCATCTTATCTTATTTTGGCATGTCATAAACAGGGAATGTACCTGAACAAGCAGCGATTGCCCGATAAGCATATCTCAGAGAGCAAAATTATTCTCTACAAGTTGCTCCACATGGCTTTGCGTTACATGAAAAATCTAAAAGGCAGATCATTAATCACCCGCATCCAAGGGTAAACAAGGAAGCAATTACTAGGCCTTCCATAAGTAGCGCTTTCTGGAATAAAGATCAGAGTATGCCAGCTCGGGCCTATGTTCCTGGGTTAGAACTCGTCTCAAGAGTTCATCAGTAGGAACTAGGTCTCCATCGGGTTGACCAGGCGCCCTTCTATGAAATTTATCCCCTCAGGTACACCATAATACTGCGTCCCACTCTGGTTATCCCAGCCTCTCTTCCTCGCAAGTTCCTGAAAAACACGAAAGCACATATGAACAACATTCTTAAACCCAAACAATTATAAATCATGCACACAAATGCAATCATACCTTAAAATAATGGAGCCCCCCTTGGGACATCGGCACACTCCCGCCAGCTACATCCGCGCCTACCTCATCCCCCCCTCAGGCTCGATCCCAACATTGCCTTCAATCTCCTCCTCTTCTCCTCCTCTAGCCTTTGCTCATTGTGGTACTCAATGGTATCATTCCTATGGATACGGGGGCACAAGGGGAGTAAGAGCTGCTAGTGTTGCTCGTAGGAGCCCGGAATGCTCGGAATGACCCGGCCATCCCCCTCGATATATTCGGCTTGGTCAGCCACAGATGTAATCACTAGATGAGGCTATCATAAGCCCCTGGGAGGATTGGCGGGCACCAGTCTATCGACGACTGGGATAAACCTCCAGCCCCAGACGCGATCCCCCAAGTACCACTGTTGAGACAACGGGTACTCCACGATAAATCGACGGTCGTCCACCTCTCTCCTGACCCTTGGGACTTCCAGCAGGTTCTCCACCCTATCAAATGGGTCCAGGACAAGCTGCACCAACAACCAACCAAAACAACCAATGTAAGTATAATGTAAATTCATAAACACTCTTTGTTTACTAATGTTTTGTTCTAAATAAGGACTAAATTAAATATCATATACCGAGCTTAATCATACACTCCTCAGGACCTCCCTGTACTTGGTAGGATACTAGGCCTTCCAGCAAATAACCCCGCACCAGCGGGCGAGAAAATGGGAACCAGGGGGCACGGTCTTCTTGAATTCAATCGGCTGAAGGATCTGATGCTCAAAAGCCTAGGCCTACACAAGTAACAATTAGTCAGCTCAAAAAACATCCACAATAAATGAGATGTGCATAATTAGTAAAATGCTTCTAAGAAGATATACCTGGAGTAGCAGATGGCAGAGGTGAAAGGCCTTCCCCTTCTTCCGAGCACCCGCATCTAGCCCATGGTACATCTGTGCCAAGATGGCCCTCGGCCAATTCTTCTTTCTAATGCGCGCCACATCCTCCACAGCAAATATTAACTGGTAGTTGATCTTACTCATCGAGATCAGAAAAAATAGCACGGTGAGCAAGGAATCATAAAGGAGCGGATGCAAGCGTCTCTCTCATCCTCAGGCACCACATCTGCCCTAGTCTAGTATTGGTGCAACTCACAATAAGATAGCTGCCTTGAGATGGGCTTTAAACTAAATAGCTCCTTCTCTCACCTCACCACGGACCTCTCGATGTGATATTTATCCATATAGGCATCGAAGTGAATGACCCCGTCCGTCCAGGAAAGCCCGGTCATAGCTACGACGTTAGAGGGCATAATTGTCACTTCCCTAAATGAGAAGTGAAATGTGTGGGTGGTTTCAGACCACCTTTCTGTAAGGGCTATCAAGGCTGGATGGGAGAGTTTGGGCATTAGCATTAGCACGATTCGGGCCAAGTCCCCGAAGCCCATTTTGTTGATTGCTAGCGCAAGTTCAGGACCTTCTCAGTAATATGGTGCCACCACTCGCTAATGGTGCCCATACCTCCAGTATAGGTCAGTTCGTGTGGCTGCAAAAATCAAAAGTAAAACAGATAAGTCCCTATTTATTTCTCATCGCCAATACCTACTGGAAGGCTGCTGATGTCGCTTCTGCCAGAAGCGATGTCGCCGGTAATATCATCCATACCGCTGGCAGTATGGATGATGCCGCCAGCAATATCACCTTAAGCAGAAATGACATCAGGCCTTGCTAGGCCTTTTTATAAGGCCTGATGTCGCTGGCGACATCGCTCATATCACCGGCGACATCGCTCATATCACCGGCGACATCATAACCTATGGGCAGAACCTATTTTCCTTAAAAATTGCACCCATCATGCCAAAACCATAAAAATCACAATCAATCAAACCATAAAGCCTAAAAATAGGAAAGATCGAACCTAAAGCATGCAATATTAATTTGTAATCAACCTATTTTACGCTTATAAACTCCTATTATGGCACAATTTTGAGCCTAAGGCCGAATCAAAACTCAACCTAAAAAAAAGAAATTCGGGTTTTGCAGGATTACTTGGATGTAGCAGAGGTGCTTTTCCTTCTCCGAGGTTAGATTGGTGATGGGGGAATTGATCCCATACCCATACATCTTGGTCGTCTCCTTCAAGCCATAAGCAATAGGAACCGAGAGAATCTTCAACCCCTCGACGGAGGAATCAGGCAGATTCTCCTTAGCCTTAGCGGATTTTCCCTTGAAAGCCTTAGCAATTCTCTTCATGATTGGACTAACGAAGAAAATGAAAGGTTTGGAAAAGAATGGAGAAAAGGGGGTACGGATTTGTAGAATGAGGAAGAGAAAGGAGTTTTGCTTCCTTTTAAACTGCAGCGCGGAATTTGAGGAGTTTTAATTTATCTGAAACTACTAATTCATACCATTGGTGGCATCACTCCATACCGACGGCGATATCACTCGCTTTAATTTGAATTTTGAATTTATTAACCAGTCAAGGCTGCCACGTGGCACTCATGCCGCCGGTGGCATCACTTCATCTGCCAGTGACATCACCAATACTGCAGGTAATGTCGCCTGCTTTATTTTCAATTTTGAACATGTTTTCACTAGTTAAAGCTGCCACATGGCACTTATGCCGCCGGTGGCATCATTTCATACCACCAGCGACATCAGTCATACCGCCGGTGGCATCATTCCGTACCGCCAACGACATCATCAATGTCACCAGTGATATCAGCTATCTCCATGCCTTTTTTAAGCCATCCTCGGTGACATCCCGACTCTAGCCCTGATATCCTAGAACTTGCACAAAGCCACAATCGCAAACCCAGTACACTCATCCTATATGCTACCCAGAGATTATAGCATGACCCTATATGTATCACCCTATTGGTTTCACCCCAGAACACCAACTAAAGGTCCCTGATACAGTCTCTGTACATATCACCCTTTAGGTTAACCTTCAGAATGCTAACTGAAGATCCCGGTATGACCCTGTACATGTTGCCTTTGGGTTCACCCCTCCAACTACACTCCACCAACCCACAAAGCATAAGTTAAACAAAGCGGCAACCAATTCATAAAGCATAAGTTCGACCAAGGGACAATCTCTCCATAAAGCATAAAGTCCAACCAAGGGACAATCTCTCCATAAAGCACAAGCTCGACCGAGGGGCAATCACTCTATAAAGCATAAGTCCGACCAAAGGACAATCTCTCCACAAAGCATAAGTCCGACCAAAGGACAATCCCTCCACAAAGCATAAGTCCGACCAAAGGACAATCCCGCCACAAAGCACAAGTCCGACCAAAGGACAATCTCTCCACAAAGCACAAGTCCGACCAAAGGACAATCTATCCACAAAGCATAAGCCCAACCGAGTGGGCAATCTCTCCATAAAGCACAAGTCTGACTAAGGGACAAGCACTCCGCAAAGCATAAGTCCGACCAAGGGACAACCACTCCATAAAGCACAAAGCCTGACCTAGGGGCAATCTCTCCACAAAGGGTAAGTCCGACAAAGGGACAACCACTCCAATAAGCATAAGCCCGACCAAGGGGCAATCTCTCCACAAAGCTTAAGTCTGACCTAGGGATAATCACTCCACAAAGCATAAGTCCGACCAAAGGATAATCTCTCCATAAAGCATAAGTCCGACCAAAGGACAATCTCTCCATAAAGCACAAGTCCGACCAAAGGACAATCTCTCGACAAAGCACAAGTCCGACTAAAGGATAATCTATCCATAAACCACAAGCCCGGCCGAGGTGAAATCTCTCCACAAAGCTCAAGTCCGACCAAGGGATAACCACTCCATAAAGCACAAGTCCGACCAAGGGATAACTACTCCACAAAGCATCAGCCCGACCAAGGGGCAACCAATCCACAAAGTGCAAGTCCGACCAAAGGATAACCACTCCATAATGCACAAGTCCGACCAAGGGACAATCACTCTATAAAGCACAAAGTCTGACCAAGGGGCAACCAATCCACGAAGTGCAAGCCCAACCTAGGGGCAATCACTCGATAAAGTATAAGCCCGACTAAGGGGTAACCACTCTACAAAGTCCAAGTCCGATAAAGGGACAACCACTCCCCAAAGCATAAGCCCGACCAAGGGGCAACCACTCCATAAAGTGCAAGTCCGGCCAAGGGATAACCACTCTACAAAGTATAAGCCCGACCAAGCGGCAACCACTCCACAAAGCACAAGCCCGACCAAGGGCCAATCCCTCCATGAAGCATAATCCCGACCAAGGGGTAATTACTCCACAAAGCACAAGTCCGACCAAAGGACAATCACTCTACAAAGCACAAGTCTGACCAAAGGATGATCTCTCCACAAAGCATAAGTCCGACCAAGGGACAACCACACCACAAAGCTCAAGTCCGACCAAGGGACAATCTCTCTACAAGGCATAAGTCCGACCAAGGGATGACCTATCCACAAAGCTCAAGTTCGACCAAGAGACAACCACTCTGCAAAGCATAAGTCTGACCAACGGGCAATCTCTCTGTAAAGCATAAGTCCATCCAAGGGAAATCTCTCTATGAAGCACAAGTCCGGGCAACCACTCCGTAAGGCACAAGTCCGACCAAGGGGCAACCACTTCGCAAGGCACAAGTACGACCGAGGGGCAAACAAGTCGTCTATCAGGTATCATTCCTATCCCTTACTCTTTCGTGCGATCATACTGACCTGTGGCAGCAGTGATCCCCCGAGGGGCAGCTCGTGAGCACGGGATTTTACAGTCCCTCTCGCGAGACGATGATGACATGTACCCGATTTCAATGCCTCAAAATAAAAGTTCTCTGTAGAATTTTTATTACCAATATAATATTCCTTGCGAATTTTATACTTGGAAGAACCTAGTTCGGCATGGCCAATAATGCATCCGGTAGGAGCTTGAACCGATGATTTACTCCCAAATTAAAAATACCCATTAAAATATCATTAAAATTCAAAAAGATACCTTTTGACCTCCTTTTGCGACTTTTTAGGCTCTTAGGCCCGCTGGCTGTCGGCTTGCCAGAGGCTGATGCCACTAGCGGCATCAGCCATACCGCCGGCGATATCACCATGTCGCCGGTGACATGGCCTAAAATGGGCCCCTGCACAGACAGCCTTTTTGCCATTTTCGGTGAAATTAGTCAAAAAGGTCTCGAAAACCACCCCAATTTACCTATAAAAATGCACCTTAGGCTTTGGGGGAGGAGGAGGCTGAAATTGGGAGAAAAACCATCTAAGATTGGAAATTTAATGTTAGAATGAGAAAATAAATTTTAGTGATTTAAGAATTAGATAAGGCAGGAAAAAGGATTCTAATCCATTTTTTCCTGATTTTTCTTCTTTGAACTCTATGATTGTGAGCCTAAAGTCAGTAGGTATTCTCGTTAAAATCAACTTAATAGGATTTAGAGACTTAGAACTCTTAAATTTTACTACTAAATCATCGTTGCAAGCTCCCCGGAGGTGTTTCTTTTCGGTTCACGAAAAGGTGGATTCACGACCCCGAGGTAAAAATTCTGAGTCCCAGCTCTTTGGCATTAATATTACTGATTTATGCTAATTCGTGTTGATTTGTGTTCATTTTTGGGTTTTCGGTCATTTTTTGCTGCTGCCCGCTGCTGCTGCAAGAAATTGAGGTCGCCAGAGACATGTGATATCAGCGGCGGTATCACCCATGTCGCCAGAGACATCATTGATACCGCCGGTGGCATCACATTCCCCAGAGACCTTATTTTCTTGTGGGACCCTTTCTTTATGGTACTCAGAAAGCTATGTAGTCTGCCTGCATACTGATGCCTCTAGCGATATCATTGATGTCGCCAGCGACATTAACCATGTCACCGGCGACATCAGCCGTATCGTTGGCGGCATGACTTTTTGGACAGCTATTTTTATTTTGTTCGTTTTCGACCGAGTTTATTTTTCGAAGCTAGGATACACAGTGCAACAATGGAGGACCAAAACCTTCTAAAAATAGACCCCACCCCATAACATGTGGCATTTTCACTAATAATCCGGTTAAAACAACGAT
The DNA here is from genome assembly GCA_947683365.1 of Euphorbia pulcherrima. NCBI lineage: Eukaryota > Viridiplantae > Streptophyta > Magnoliopsida > Malpighiales > Euphorbiaceae > Euphorbia > Euphorbia pulcherrima. The sequence continues at coordinate 18,072,235 of CANTUS010000016.1, forward strand.
CGAGTCTAAAATTTGGTTAAAAATAGAATTTCCCGCAAATGCCGTTCAAATCTCATTTTAGCCATCCAACCGGGCTTTATAATATTGTAAATAAAATATGCCACATCCACGCTAACTCAGGTCTTGTTCAGTTTGCTAAATATACATGATTCGAGAGGTATCTCGAACGACGTGCCATATCTGTACTAACCATCTTCTGCAGGTAGATGTGCGTTAGGTCTTCGGGTATTTTATTTATCGTATAGAAAAATGTATAGGACTTGGAAGCCTTGTAATAATTTTACTTTTCACACTTATTTTTGGACGACTGTAATAATTTAGTTATCGCTTCGATCGCTTAATAAACGCGAAAATAATACAATAACCGAAAACACAAATAAATAGGATGGATTAAACTAATTAAGAAAGAATGAAGTATCTTAGCTTGGCCTAATGAAAAATAGATAACATCATCTGAACTCGGAATCTCTACTTAAGGTATGGTCCAACCAACCGGTGGGAAAATCGTACAAAATTTTTTTCCGATTGAGCTGAACCGGGTAGTGACTCTGTTTTAAGTACGGGATTTCGATCTCGTATCTTTTGAGCATTAAAATATGCAAAACCATTTTTCAATCACATCAATTACACGTCTCCCCGTTACTTTAAGAGGGCCGGTCCACCGGCCCAACTTTACAGCTGCTGTGTAGAACGTCGTCCGCTCACAGTAACTTAAGCAAAAGTAATGTTCAGTAGAAAAAGCAAGAAATGAAATGATTTATTTTCATAAAAAAAAAAAATACACCAAACCATTAATAGAAAAATTATGCATTTTAGAATATCGTAAAAATCGGCTTAAAAATGTAAAGAAAGTCAAAAGTATATCAAACTAGTAGAAATATGACTCAAGACCACCAGGGACGATCAGAATAGGAAACTAAAGTTGGATTTCAAATTCAGAAAAACCAATCACATGGTATAGGTGCTCCATTTAGGAATATTGATGGTGAATAATTCTTTTTATATATAGTTATATTATATACCATTATAAAAAAAACAATCAATTATATTTTCCATTTTTTGATAAAGATATAAGGTCATGTTCTTTTGGACTGCAATTTTCTGAACTGAACTGAACTGAATTGAACTAAACTTATTTTTTTTGTGTAAATTCATAATTACACATAGATGAATTGAATTGAATTTAACGGAACTGAACTGAATTGAACTGAATTGAAGTCCAAAAGAACCGGGCCTCAGTTAAGATAGTCCTGAAATGTTGTTGTTCACATGATAAGCTTGTATGCATTCATGTCAAGTTGTTAATTTGATCATTTTACACAAATGGTCTGTCTAGTTACCTCAAATGGTCTAGGATCCAAAATTGTTAGTCTATTTAATCAAAAATTATTGTACTAGTTTTCTTATATTAATGGTTAGAGTAATTCTACAAGAAATATAACTTTAATTTTCTCCACTCTAAAAGTCAAATTTCTTGTAAACTGGTGTGTATATAACTATATATTACTATTTATTTAAAATAAAACATCTGTTTCAAGTATCAGAATTAGGCAAAACAACACGACCTACCCAGTTCATTATCCTCAATCGGAACAATGTTGTAAATTTAAAGGGGTGAGTGGGACTAAAGAAAATAACATTTATGGAAAAGAAAAAAAGGCTCAGTACTAGAAAACTAATTTCCTTCAGTTATGAAAACCTATAAAATATATAACCAAAATTTAATTATAATTTTCAGCAATATTTCTTTATATAGAAATAGTAAGTACTAGTGATTTTCATGTTGTATAAAGTGTTAGAAACCACATCATATGAATATCAGTTTAGGTGTTGTTGAAAGCCCTAACAAACACTAGCTAGCTCAATTAGAATATATTGCAGCCGTAACTCAACCCAACTGCTCAGCTATAGACAAAGAAAGAAAGAAAGAAAGAAAGAAAGAAGTTTATGTATAAATAGGGCAATGATAATGAAGTAAAGGCTTGGTTTCTATGATCCTAGAGGTTGCTGGTTTGAGTCCACATTCGGGGGGTGGGATAAGGTTTTCCTTTCTTATTATTGTAAGCCCATATGAGGCAATTTTTTTTTAAAAAAGTGTGAGCACATTCATACATAAAATATTATCTTCTGTTTGAAAATTCACTCTTTTAGTAGTTTTTGTATTAATACTTTTTGATGTGATTACAGCATTTCAAGCCACTAATACGCGATTTGGATCAATAAAATTCATGTTTTAATTTTTTCAAAATTTTGTCATGATTCTTGTTTTAGTGGAATCCAGTAAGTTGTTAGGAGTCAAATGTATCTATATAGCAAGAGAGTAAAATCAGCTGCAGATACAGAGTTATTTGAGCATTACAATTCCAAGTTTCATAAAAAAAAAGTAGACTGACTGAGCTAAGAAAATCTATGAACATCTAAGGGGTTCGCTCAATGAGCGTCTCCAGGAGTCGCTCTATCCTAGCATTGTGTCTCTCTGCAAGTCATCATTTATTCAGTCTTAATACAAGACTTTCTCAAATCATAAGAACCAAAAACCAGACAAAACAAATTACTCAATAACACCCTTAAAATCTCTGATAACTCAAAATTGTTCTTTTCTTTCAACCAGTTCATAGTTGTCGAGAGAGAGCACAAAGCGCACTCGTAGCGCAAGGGTCTCGCTTCAATGCAAAGCGCAAAAAAAAAGCGCTCGCGTCGGGGAGAAAAAGTACACGGTTATAAATTTCACAAAATATTATAGATTTAGAAAATTTATAAAATATAGCTATTTAAAACTAATAAATATTAAAATATCACATGTTAGAAACAAGTCTTTAAAATCCTAAAGTCATTAAAAATATCACAGGTTGCGCTTTTCTTTTCTTGAGCGCACACTTTTTTGCGCTTTGCACACCCTTGTGATTTTTTATAACAGTTGTTCACTTCAAGCGCAAAAGCGAGCGCTTTTGACAACTATGAACCAGTTATAGGAGTAATGTTTTAATGTTAGATGGGAAGTTATTATATTTTTTCTGCACCGATTTATACCTTGAAATATATCTGCATTTTTTTATTACACATACAGAACACTGTTTGTGGCATTTATGAAATTCAGATAAACTAAAAGTAGATGAAAGTGTACCAGTTTTTTCAATGAGCGTCTCCATGAGTCTCTCCATATGCGCCACCCTATCAGTGAGTTCCCGCACCCTCCTAGCATCAACATCACTCCACTCTGCAACTCATTTAGTCCTCATAACAGTTAGCTTTCTTTCTTTTACTACCACCTCATTTCAATTAACACCTAAACAAACTTATTTTAGCCAATTCCAAAACTAAGTAATAGTTTCCAAGTATTAGAAACTCCAAAATCCCCCAATTTCAGACAATCCAGCCTTGATAACTCAAAATTGTTATTTTCTGTAACGCCCCCCCTCTATAGGGAGCGCCACGGTAACTATACTCACCCAATAAACAACTCTACTCCACAATATAAAGTTCAATACTTATAGATTTAATATGTACAAATACCAATATAATGTTTGAGACTCCAAATTATTTCTCACTCTCTAGTACATGCCATTATTCTACAAACCATAATATTACATTAAAATAGAAATCCACCTCGAATTTTTCCTTAATTGCTCTTTAAGCTGATCCTCCTGTACCACTTTGGTCCAAGCTATCTACAAGTTCTCCACCTACGCGTAGAAAATCAACTACACGCTAAGCAATTTGCTTAGTGGTGTCCATAAAAAAAATAACAACTTTGAATATTTTTAAAATAGAAACAAAGTATATTTATAAGTCAAAAACAAATTAACCAACTTTATGAAAACAACTCACAAAACTTATATAATAATCCTTTTAAGGTATAATCAAATTTATATCCAATCTTTTCCAAACACTTTGACCACATATTGCCCAAAGTAAACAAGTCCTGAATAACGGTAAAATGGATACGGGAGCGGACAAGCCCGAAGCCAAAGCTTCAAAATCAATATATCGGTCAAGCCCGAAGCCGAAGCTTCAAAAATCAATATATCGGTCAAGCCCGAAGCCGAAGCTTCAAAAATCAATATATCGGTCAAGCCCGAAGCCGAAGCTTCAATATCAATATATATATCATAATATCGGCCAAAGCCCGAAGCCAAAGCTTCAATTGTTTGTACAGTACTGTACCCCCCTTTATTGGCGCCAATCTACCCTGACCCGTATTCTACTCGTTTAATAAGGGCAATAAATCAAAGTAACATCTTAAAAATTCCAGTATAAACCATCAATCATAATTCAACATAACTTCAGTAATTAAGAAATCCAAATCCCAACTTTTTAAGCGTCAAACTTCAATTAAAACTCAATAAAATCAATATCATGCTTTCCAGAATTTTTCCAGGTTTCGTAACCTGACTTCCCCTGCATTTTTCACTATGAAAACATCACCCAATCGAAGAACTTTCTTCTAAACATAAATAGCCACATGTCTCGGCTTTCCAAAACCACCAGAATCATAGAAATCCAAATTTTATAACCAAAGTTATGATCAAAATACTAAACAGTATACAAAGCTGAGATTTTCCGAAAACAGATTTCATGACTCAACTTCAAACGAAAATTTCACATTGAAAACGAACGAAATTCAACAAGGTTCCTTCTGAACATATATTCCTTACTTTCTGTAGATATCAATAGAATCAAGTATCGTTCAAATCGGATTTATATAACGAGAGAAAACATTAAAACAAAACAGGTATATAATCTGGAAAATTTCCCGAAAAACCGAGAAATCGAAATTCGGGACACAAACCTTTTTCTATGCTCTTTCTAGCTCTCTTCTACCCCTTTTGCCTTTGATTTACTTGCAATAGCTTCCTCTACAACAGCCATATATAATTCTATCAAGATATTGCATAAATAAACTTCCTAATACCATAAATATGCTTAATCTACCATAAATTCTACTAATAAAGCTTTAATTTCACCAAAAATCACTCACCTCAAACTCGGGTTACTATTTATCCAAATCTTAATTTCTGAAATCCTCCTCTTCTAGTCTTGATTGACTGAAATTGATGATGATAGAGGGCTTAAGGATCGATTTCTAATAAGAATTCGAAGTTGAATCGAAGAAATCGGAAGTTTTTGGATAATAGAAAATTTTGGTAAGGGAGAAGGGAAGAATGGAGAAGAAGATGAAGTGAAATGGATGAGGGAAGAGAGGAGGCTGTGAGTTTATTTGTTTTTTTTTTTTTTTTTTTTTAAATTTCTAATATTGCCCTTGGACAAATAATTAAATGTCCAATTCATCCTTCTTACTATAATTAGCTCTTATTTCCTCATGCCTTATATCCAATAACAACAATAACAATAAAAATAATTTCTATGATATTTTTAATACCATAGTAATTTATTATAAGCAAATTTTGGAAATTTCGGTTCGTTACAATTCTCCCCCTCTTATGAATTTTCGTCCCGAAAATTTTCTGAAAACAATTACGGATATTGAGTTTTCATTGTATCCTCCGGTTCCCAAGTTGCTTCTTCAACCTTATGATTCCTCCAAAGTACTTTTACCAAAGGAATAGACTTGTTTCCCAATTGTTTAACCTCTCTCGCCAAGATTTGTACCGGTTCCTCTTCATACGTCAGGTCGGGTTCGATTTCTACGACATCAGGAGATAAGATATGTGATGGATCTGATATGTATCTCCTTAACATTGACACATGGAACACATTATGAATTTTGTCGAGTGTTGGGGGTAGTGCCAACCGATAAGCTACCGGTCCAACCTTCTCTATAACCTCATATGGGCCAATGAATCTCGGACTGAGCTTGCCTTTCTTGCCAAATCGCAGGACTTTCTTCCAAGGAGATACTTTGAGAAATACTTTATCTCCCACTTCATAAGTAATGTCTTTTCTTTTTAAATCAGCATAAGATTTTTGTCTATCCGATGCAGCCTTCAATCTCTCTTGAATAAGTTTTACCTTATCCTTTGTCTCCTGAATCAAATCCAGCCCCACAATCTTGTTTTCACTAAGTTCGGTCCAATATAATGGAGTTCGACATTTTCTTCCATACAATGCTTCATATGGCGCCATTTGTATGCTTGACTGATAGCTGTTATTATAAGAAAACTCCATAAGGGACAAATACTTATCCCAACTTCCTTCAAATTCAATGATACAACTTCTCATCATGTCTTCTAACACCTGAATTACTCTTTCAGATTGACCATCTGTTTGAGGATGAAATGAAGTACTGAAATGAAGTTTGCTACCTAAGGCCTCCTGCAACTTCTTCCAAAATCTCGAAGTAAATCTTGGATCTCGGTCAGAAATGATTGAAATAGGCACTCCGTGTAGCCTTACTATCTCATCTATATATAACTGAGCCAACCTATCAAGTGAATAATCCATCCTAACTGGAAGAAAGTGGGCAGACTTTGTCAATCTATCTACAACAACCCACACTGCATCATGTTTCTTCTGTGTAAGTGGTAAAGACGTCACGAAGTCCATTGTGATTCTTTCCCATTTCCATTCTGGAATTGTTATAGGTTGCAACAATCCAGAAGGAACTTGATGTTCTGCTTTCACCTGTTGACAAGTTAGACATTGAGCAACATAGTTAGTAATGTCTTTCTTCATCCCATTCCACCAATAATGGCTCTTCAAATTTTGGTACATCTTGTTTGCTCCAGGATGCATCGCATAAGGACTATTATGCCCCTCTTGTAAGATATTCTTCTTTAATTCTTCATTGTTTGGCACACATAGTCTATCTTTAAAATATAGACATCCATCTTCTCGAACCATATAGTCGTCTACGATACCCACTTGTGTCCGTGCTCGAATAATCTTTAAGTCATCATCTTCATTTTGTGCTTGCTTAACCTGTTGTAGTAGTACAGGTTGAATCTTCAATTCTGCAATTAAGGTTCCACTACTGGTAAGAGCTAACCCCGTATTCATAGTCCTTAGTGCCATCATTGTCTTTCGGCTGAGAGCATCTGCCACTACATTAGCCTTTCCTGGATGGTAATCAATAAGACAATCGTAATCTTTAATGAATTCCATCCACCTTCTTTGCCTTAAATTCAACTCTTTCTGTGTTGGCAAATATTTCAAACTTTTGTGATCTGTATAAATATAACATTTTTCTCCATAAAGATAATGTCGCCAAATTTTCAAGGCAAAGACTATTGCAGCCAATTCCAAATCATGAGTAGGATAATTCCTTTCATGATTCTTCAATTGCCTGGAAGCATAGGCAATCACTTTTCCTTCTTGCATCAAAACACACCCAAGACCACTATGTGAAGCATCACTATAGATTACAAAATCTTTTCCAGGTTCTGGTTGGGTAAGGATGGGTGCTTATGTCAACATTGTCTTCAATTTCTCAAAACTTTCTTGACACTTGTGATTCCACTCAAATTTTGCATTCTTTTGAAGTAGTTTCGTCAGTGGGGCAGCAATGACTGAAAATCCTTTCACAAATCTTCTATAATACCCTGCTAAGCCAAGGAAACTCCTGACTTCCGTAGGGTTCTTTGGTGGTTTCCATTCAACAACTGCTTCTATCTTCTTAGGATCCACTTTAATTCCTTCTGCAGAAACAACATGGCCTAAGAAAGAAACTTCTTCAAGCCAAAACTCACATTTGCTAAGTTTGGCATACAATTTATTTTCCCTCAAAGTTTGGAAGACTATCCGCAAATGTTGATCATGCTCTTCCCGTGACTTAGAATACACCAAAATATCATCAATGAAAACCACTACAAACCTGTCTAAATATAAGTAAAAGACACGGTTCATAAGGTCCATAAATGCTGCTGGTGCATTAGTTAGACCAAATGGCATCACCAAAAATTCATAGTGCCCATATCTGCTTCGGAAAGCCGTCTTTACAATATCATCATCTTTCACTCTCATCTGATAGTAGCCCGATCTTAAATCAATCTTGGAGAAGTATTTGGCACCCTTGAGTTGATCAAATAAGTCTTCAATCCTTGGCAATGGATACTTGTTTTTCACTGTCAATTTATTCAACTCGCGGTAATCAATACATAATCGGAGTGACCCATCTTTCTTCTTAACAAACAACACTGGTGCACCCCACGGGGATATACTCGGGCGTATGAATCCTTTATCTAACAATTCTTGCAATTGGGTCTTCAACTCTTTCAGTTCAGCAGGCGCCATTCTATATGGTGCTTTGGATACTGGTGCGGTACCCGGCAATACATCAATTGCGAATTCTACCTCTCTTTTTGGTGGCAAACCCGGTAGTTCTTTTGGAAATACATCAGGAAAATCACATATCGTGGGAATATTCTGCAATTCTAACTCACCTTTCTTCAATTCTAGAGCGAAGATTAGGTAGGCCTGACATCCCTTCCTAACTAATCTTTTAGTCTTCATAAAGGAAATTATGTTACAAAGATAATCTGATCTTTCCCCCACTATAACTATTTCTTCTCCATCAGAAACTTGAAGTGACATTCTTTTGTTTTTGCAATCCACCATAGCTCGATGTTCCGATAACCAATCCATTCCCAAGATAACATCGTAATCTCGGAAAGGTAACTCAATTAAATTTGCATTGAAAAGTTGATGTTGAATCACAATAGGGCAATTCATGTACACTTTGTTTACTATCACACTGTGTCCTAAAGGATTAGTCACTTCAATATTTTCTCCTAATTCTTCTACACGCAATCCTTTCTCTTGTGCTAATGCAGTACATATATATGAATGAGATGAACCAGGATCTATCAAAGCATAAACATCATGATTAAAGAATGAAAATTTACCGACAATAACTTCGGTAGATTCTCTAGTCTCAGGCCCTCGGATTGCATAACTTCGCGCCATTCCTCCCGGTCTACCACTCTGCGGTGCTTGTTGAGCCACATCATGCCCACTTGAACCACTAGCATTTCCTCTTCCCCTTCCTCTTCCACCTTGCATTGTAGGAGTAGGAACTACTGTAGCTGCAGATGTACTTATCTGTCTTTGAGGACAATTTGCAATCAAATGTTCCCTTGAACCACATTTAAAGCAGACTCTACCTTTTCCCCAACATTCCCCTGTATGCATCCTTCCACAATTAGAACATTGTGGAATATTTCCTCTGCCTCGACCTGAAGGTACACTAGCCGCTGAACCCGTACTTATGGTTTGTCTCGGTGAAAACCCTCTAAAATGAGATTGGGTTTGTTCTGATGTTCCCTTCTGTTTCTTACTTGGAGATTCTGAACTAGCTGGACCCTGTGATCCTTTTTGAAATCCTGACCTTTTAGCCATTCTTTGTTGTCTATCTAAATTAATTTTCTCAATGCCTGTAGCAGCATCAACCAAGTCATTGAACACTCTAATCTTTTGTGCAAGTAGATGCACTCTAATTTCATCATTTAGCCCATCTTCGAATCTCTTACATCGCCTTACTTCACTGTCAACGATATCACGAGCATACCTCTCGAGTTTGAGGAATTGAACTTCATATTCTGATACAGTCATGCGTCCCTGTCTCAAAGACAAGAACAATTTCCTCTGCTCATCCTTAAATCGTTCGCTAACGTACTTTTTATCAAATTGTTCCAAGAAAAGTCCCCAAGTGATTTCTCCGGGTCGTCTTTCTCTCATAATATTATCCCACCACCTCCTAGCTTGTTCTTTGAGTAGACCTTGAACACAGTCTAATCTTTCTTCATCTGTAAAATGAAGCCTAGTCATACACCATTTAGTATGATCGAGCCAATCTTCTGCAATTGCAGGATTCACTGTATCCCCTATGAAATCATCAGCTGGAAGCTTCTTGATTCTTTCAAGAGGAGTTCTCTCCTCTCTTCTTTCAACATGAGGTACTACAGGAACTTGAGGGATTTGTATGTTTCGTAGTACTTGTGTGATTACTTCAGTAGTCATATGCTGAAGTAAAGCAGCTTGTGCCGGAGTAGGTTGTTCAGGAAACCCATGAACTGGTGGTGGTTCATGTCTTTGTTCATCCCCTTGTCTGATACGGACCGTACTCTCAGCGTCCTCTTCCTCACTCTGGTTGTGACTACTACTAGCCATAACTTATTCCTGAAAATTGGATCAAAGTGGATCAAAAAACTAACATAACATTTTTATATCTTAAATGGCATGTACATACTAGTCCTAGAATCGCCTAAACCTCAGCTCTGATACCAACAAATGTAACGCCCCCCCTCTATAGGGAGCGCCACGGTAACTATACTCACCCAATAAACAACTCTACTCCACAATATAAAGTTCAATACTTATAGATTTAATATGTACAAATACCAATATAATGTTTGAGACTCCAAATTATTTCTCACTCTCTAGTACATGCCATTATTCTACAAACCATAATATTACATTAAAATAGAAATCCACCTCGAATTTTTCCTTAATTGCTCTTTAAGCTGATCCTCCTGTACCACTTTGGTCCAAGCTATCTACAAGTTCTCCACCTACGCGTAGAAAATCAACTACACGCTAAGCAATTTGCTTAGTGGTGTCCATAAAAAAAATAACAACTTTGAATATTTTTAAAATAGAAACAAAGTATATTTATAAGTCAAAAACAAATTAACCAACTTTATGAAAACAACTCACAAAACTTATATAATAATCCTTTTAAGGTATAATCAAATTTATATCCAATCTTTTCCAAACACTTTGACCACATATTGCCCAAAGTAAACAAGTCCTGAATAACGGTAAAATGGATACGGGAGCGGACAAGCCCGAAGCCAAAGCTTCAAAATCAATATATCGGTCAAGCCCGAAGCCGAAGCTTCAAAAATCAATATATCGGTCAAGCCCGAAGCCGAAGCTTCAAAAATCAATATATCGGTCAAGCCCGAAGCCGAAGCTTCAATATCAATATATATATATCATAATATCGGCCAAAGCCCGAAGCCAAAGCTTCAATTGTTTGTACAGTACTGTACCCCCCTTTATTGGCGCCAATCTACCCTGACCCGTATTCTACTCGTTTAATAAGGGCAATAAATCAAAGTAACATCTTAAAAATTCCAGTATAAACCATCAATCATAATTCAACATAACTTCAGTAATTAAGAAATCCAAATCCCAACTTTTTAAGCGTCAAACTTCAATTAAAACTCAATAAAATCAATATCATGCTTTCCAGAATTTTTCCAGGTTTCGTAACCTGACTTCCCCTGCATTTTTCACTATGAAAACATCACCCAATCGAAGAACTTTCTTCTAAACATAAATAGCCACATGTCTCGGCTTTCCAAAACCACCAGAATCATAGAAATCCAAATTTTATAACCAAAGTTATGATCAAAATACTAAACAGTATACAAAGCTGAGATTTTCCGAAAACAGATTTCATGACTCAACTTCAAACGAAAATTTCACATTGAAAACGAACGAAATTCAACAAGGTTCCTTCTGAACATATATTCCTTACTTTCTGTAGATATCAATAGAATCAAGTATCGTTCAAATCGGATTTATATAACGAGAGAAAACATTAAAACAAAACAGGTATATAATCTGGAAAATTTCCCGAAAAACCGAGAAATCGAAATTCGGGACACAAACCTTTTTCTATGCTCTTTCTAGCTCTCTTCTACCCCTTTTGCCTTTGATTTACTTGCAATAGCTTCCTCTACAACAGCCATATATAATTCTATCAAGATATTGCATAAATAAACTTCCTAATACCATAAATATGCTTAATCTACCATAAATTCTACTAATAAAGCTTTAATTTCACCAAAAATCACTCACCTCAAACTCGGGTTACTATTTATCCGAATCTTAATTTCTGAAATCCTCCTCTTCTAGTCTTGATTGACTGAAATTGATGATGATAGAGGGCTTAAGGATCGATTTATAATAAGAATTCGAAGTTGAATCGAAGAAATCGGAAGTTTTTGGATAATAGAAAATTTTGGTAAGGGAGAAGGGAAGAATGGAGAAGAAGATGAAGTGAAATGGATGAGGGAAGAGAGGAGGCTGTGAGTTTATTTGTTTTTTTTTTTTTTTTTTTAAATTTCTAATATTGCCCTTGGACAAATAATTAAATGTCCAATTCATCCTTCTTACTATAATTAGCTCTTATTTCCTCATGCCTTATATCCAATAACAACAATAACAATAAAAATAATTTCTATGATATTTTTAATACCATAGTAATTTATTATAAGCAAATTTTGGAAATTTCGGTTCGTTACATTTTCATTCAACCATAGCCTTATAGGAGTAATGTGATTATGGTATCCGGCGCACCTAGACACACACCTTTACGACTAGAGCCTAGAGCCTGATGAATCTAGGCGCGCTACATTTGAATGTGAGGAACTTGGTAGGCGCCTCATCGCTTAGGCTGGAACCCGGTGAGACAGGAGCCTTAGGCGCGTCTGAGGCCCTCCTTTGACAACTACATGATAAACACGTCTAGCTACACTAAAGAAAGCCATGACTCCATGAGCAAGAAACGCACAACAGCACCTAATCTTAAACTCACTTTAGATCACAACATAAGGGTTTCATTTTTAAAAAAGATCTAGTAATTATATGATGAACAAAAAATACCTGGTCTCCAATCAACCATTACAGGGATCAATGTTATGGTCCCAGGATTGGGATCGAGTTATGGAGTTTTTGTTAATAGAGGTGGAGGGTGTTTGTGTCGGTGAAGAAGTGAAGAAGTGAATTTCTTCTTACGGCCTATTTTGGTAGAACGTAAGGCTCGATTAGAGGGAAGCTTAAAACCTCTAAGTTAAAGTACTCAAAACTATATTTGATTTTCAAGCTTAATTCTTTATTAATGTTTCTGACATTTATACAGATTATGTAACCCCTACTTCTACATCAACTAAACCATGACTCAATAGTGGAGAGTTCTAATAACTAAATAACTGAAATTGAAAAGAAAGTGGACTCTAATTACGGAAACTGAAAATAATGCATAAAAGATAATTAAACCACCCACTAAGTAGGTTGAATTGGTCAACCCTCTATCCTGTTTCCCACGTTCTCATATCAATTCTTCCCGACCCCGAAGAAAGCTTGTACTCAAGCTTGATTGTTGAGTGTTATTGCATCTGTTTCCTCAACAAATCCTTCCCCTTCTTCCAAGTCAATCCAAAACAATTTCTTGCATTGATGGCCTCGCATAAATGGTTCATCACAATTGAAGCACAACCCTTGCTTCCTTCTTTCATCCATTTGTTCTCGCGTGAGCCTTTTTACCGGACGATTGGTGTGCGAATCTGCAATTGGTAAGCTGCATTTGGCATCTCGATTGGCAGTTATCTTGGGAAATATTTTCCTTTCGTACAATCAAGACATGCTCATTGCGGTTACAAGGTCATGTGGTTGGTGGAGCTCAACTTCAAATGAAATGGACTCTTGCAATCCACTTAGATACAACTGGATTTTCTGATTCTGAGTTAAATTTCCAGCCCTTGAAACTAACACTTCAAATTTGTTTTGATACTCCTCAACTGAACCCGTTTGCTTGAGCTTGGCGAGTTCCCCCAATTTCTTGCTTCTAATGGGAGGACCAAAACGCAGATTGCATTGATTAACAAAATCTGTCCAATTGGGATCTGGAATATCTTGTACCATTTGTAAAAACCATAATTGATCAATTCCCTCTAAATGATAAGAGGCTAAGCTTACCTTTTCTTCATCGGGTGTCGATTGGTGTCGGAAAAAGTGTTGACAATGGCTAATCCAACCCAAGGGGTCTTCTAGCCAATTGAAACGAGGAAAATCAAGTTTTGTGAATTTTGGTACAACTAAGTGTCCTCCAGAATTTTCAGATGTTTCTACCCCATAAATTCCTTTGTCTTTCCTTATTTTTGTCTGACTTTCGGCACTTGAAGAAGCCAATCCCTTCTTTGTAGATTCCAAGTCAAGAGTCATGGCATCCAATTTAGCGTGAAGCTGCTCAACTTTCTCATTACGGATTTGATTGGCTTGCTGTTCGGATTTGAGTAAGTTAAAGAGTTTGTTAAGCTGTTCTTGAACCAATTCACCCATAACTGCTGGCTCTGGTACCAAGTTGTTATGGTCCCGGAATTGGGATCGAGTTATGGGCTTTTTGTTAGTAGAGGTGGAGGGTGTTTGTGTCGGTGAAGAAGTGAATATCTTCTTTGACCTATTTTGGAAGAACGTAAGGCTCGATTAGAGGGAACCTTAAAACCTCTGAGTTAAAGTACTCAAAACTATATTTGATTTTCAAGCTTAATTCTTCATTAATGTTTCTGAAATTTATACAGATTATGTAACCCCTACTTCTACATCAACTAAACCATGACTCAATAATGGAGACTTCTAATAACTAAATAACTGAAATTGAAAAGAAAGTAGACTCTAATTACAGAAACTGAAAATAATGCATAAAAGATAATTAAACCACCCACTAAGTTGGTTGAATTGGTCAACCCTCTATCCTGTTTGCCACGTTCTCAGATCAATCAACCTCTAAAGAGATACATATAGTAGGAAGAGAAGTAGATATCTGTTAATCACCAAATTACGGGATTAACATAATTATTTTTCCGTCACTAAGAAGCATAATTTGTTAGGCCCAATAATAGATTACGAGAAAAGATAATAGCAGCAGAATAAAAAGACACAAAGATTTTTACATAGATACCACAAATGAATTAGGGAAAAACCACGGGACAAACTCCGAATAATTCTCCACTATAAAATAATAGTAGGTACATCAAGAGATTACAAAATAGTGACACACAAGTGTTTCCCAAAACCTCACTATTTTCTCTCTTACTCAACTCTTAGGAACCCTTTTCCTAAGTTTATATGCACAGATTATATTCTTATATCTGTGCTTTTCTCAATCTGTCTCACAAATGAGGAAATAATCCTCTCTATTTATAAAACAGAAAGCGCGTAAATATTTTCCTTATTAACGCCTTCAATCATGCAACCAATTAGGACTTTGCTGGCCACCTGTTTTCTTCCGCCAATCATGCCTCCTCCCTTTTTGTATTTTTTTTTTATATAATTTAATATTGTAGAGGGTCCCATAATGTAAAGGGACACCACTCAATAAATCTCCCCCTCCCGACTACATTGTGGGGCTATCCATCCCGGTTGCTTTGACACACTAATCAAACTTTTCTTTTGTAACGACCTTTGTCAGCATATCGGTAGCATTTTTGTTTGTATGAATCTTCTGCAACTTGAACTCCTTTTCCTTAATGGCAAGTCTGAGCCAATGATACCTTACATCAATATGTTTCATCCGTGCATGGTATATAGTATTTTTGCTCAAGTCTAATGCACTTTGACTATCACAATAAACTACGTATTCGTCTTATTGCACACCTAATTCTGTAAAGAATCGCTTTAACTAAAGTATTTCCTTTCCTGCTTCTATTACTGCAACGTACTCTGTTTCAGTTGTTGATAATGAAACACACTTTTGTAACCGTGACTGCCATAAAATAGCTCCCCGTGAGAATGTAAATAAGTAACCTGATGTATATTTTCTTTTATCAAGGTCACCAGCCATATTCGCATCTTTGTAACCAATAAGTGTTGGCTTTCCACCTCCAAAGGTTAAACATAACTTTGAAGTTCCTCTCAGGTATCTAAATATCCATTTAACTGCTTCACAATGTGTCTTTTGGGGATTTGACAGAAATATACTCACAACGCCAACTGCATGAGCGATGTCTGGTCTTGCATACCATTGCATACATTAAACTGCCGACCACTGAAGAGTATGGAACATATGACATAGCTTCTTTATTTTTCTCTGTTGAAGGGAAGGATTTCTTACTCAACTTGAAATTAGCGGCAAGTGGAGTGCTAACTGGTTTAGCATTCCTCATATTGAACCTTTCTAATACCCGTTCAATATATTTTTCTTGCGATAACCACAGCTTGCTGGACCTTCGATCTCGGGTAATCTCCATTCCAAGAATTCGCCTTGCTGGTCCTAAATCCTTCATGTCAAACGCCTTAGACAAATCACCCTTTAACTTACTAATCATTTTGGCATCTGGCCCAACGATTAGCATATCATCAATATAGAAAAGAAGAATGATAAATTTTCCATCAGAGGATTTCTGGACATATACACATGGATCAGCTTCTGTCCTCTTGTATCCTTGATTCACCATGAAGGAATCAAACTTTTTATACCATTGTAGCGGGGCTTGTTTTAACCCATACAAACTTTTCTTCAGGCGACAAACCATGTCCTCCTTTCCTTTGACCTTGAAACCTTCTGGTTGTTCCATATAAATTTCTTCTTCTAAATCCCCATACAAGAACGCGGTCTTTACATCAAGCTGTTCTAACTCAAGGTTCAAGCTGGCTACTAGACCTAGCACAACTCGAATGGAACTCATTTTCACAACTGGTGAAAAAATCTCGTCAAAGTCGATACCTTTCTTTTGAGTAAAGCCTTTGACAACCAATCGAGCTTTGAATCTCACTAGGTTTTCGTCATCTTTCTTCAGCTTGTACACCTATTTGTTCTTGAGTGTTCTCTTCCCTTTTGGAAGTTTCACTAGCTCGTACGTGTCATTCTTCTTCAAAGAATTCATCTCCTCCTACATGGCCTTCATCCAACAACCTTTATCTTTACAAGATTGCACATCTTGAAAGCTTTCAGGCTCCCCCTCATCAGTGATTAAAATATAATCAGAACTGGAGTATTTTGTAGATGATTGGCGTTCTCTGATTGACCTCCTTAATTGAGGTTCTTCTTCTGGTAGAAAGAGGTTCTCT
The DNA here is from genome assembly GCA_947683365.1 of Euphorbia pulcherrima. Lineage (NCBI taxonomy): Eukaryota > Viridiplantae > Streptophyta > Magnoliopsida > Malpighiales > Euphorbiaceae > Euphorbia > Euphorbia pulcherrima. The sequence continues at coordinate 18,088,987 of CANTUS010000016.1, forward strand.
GGCTCCCCCTGCTCAATACCCTCTTCATTCGTATCTTCATCTACAATCGTATCTTGATCCCTCACAACTGGCTCTTCTTCTCCATCTTGCTCTGAGTGATGATTCTTCTTTCTGTGGTATCATCTGATAGAATGCTCTCTGGTGTAATATCGATAACACTGTCACTTGTAGATCTTTCACCGATGATATCATTCTCATGAAATACAACATCTTGACTCCTTACAATTTCTTTTTCACCGGATCCCATAATATGTAGCCGAACTCTTCGTCTCCATAACCAACAAAAGTGCAAGGAACTGATTTATCATCAAGCTTTAGCCTTTGCTCTTTAGGAACATGCATAAATGCCTTGCAGCTAAATACCCTCGAGTGAGAGTATGAGATATTTATACCTGTCCATACCCTCTCTGGAATATCAAAATCCGAAGGTGCTGAAGGTAGTCGGTTGATAAGATAGACAGCAGTATTGACAGCTTCTCCCCAAAATGACTTAGGTAAGGTAGCTATTTTGAGCATGGATCTAACTCTTTCGACAATGATACGATTCATTCGTTTAGCAATGCCATTGTTGTTGAGGTGTACCAAGAACTGTCTTTTCATGCTCGATACCATGTTGACTACAGTAATCCTTGAACTCCTTGGAGATATACTCACCACCATTATCTGTGCGCAAACACTTTAATGGCACTCCAGTCTCCCTTTCCACCATTGTATAGAATTGTTGAAAGTGCTTGAATACTTGATCCTTTGTGCGTAGCAAATAAATCCATGTCTTCCTTGAGAAATCATCAATGAAGGTAAGAATGTATCTTCTTCCTCCAATGGATTCTGTATCCATGGGACCATAAACGTCAGAGTGTACCAACTCTAACTTATTATTTCTCCTTCTAGAGCTTTCCAGAAATAAAACTCGATGTTGCTTCCTAAATAAACAGTGATCACACGGATTAATTTTTCCTTTGGCTAATGGGATGAGGGGCTTCTTAGCCAATATATTCAACCCTTTCTCACTAACATGCACCAATTGCCTATGCCACAAATTTGGTGAAGCATTATCTCCAACTGTATTCAGTTGACCCGCATATATTGTTGCGTGGGTTTTGTATAGCGAGCAACACAATCTTCCTTTCGCCACCACCAACGATCCTTTGGTGAGTTTCCAATTTCCATTGCCTATATGATTGTGATAACCTTCTTTGTCCAATACACTAATAGACAATAAGTTCAACCCAAGATCTAGAATGTGTCGCACATTTTTAAGTGTTAATGTGCATCCGACACTTGTCTTCACGCAGATATCACCGATTCCCACCATTTCCGAGACACTGTTATTTCCTATTTTAATAGTACCATAATCGCCTGCTTTATATATTGAGAAGTATTCCCTTTTTGGAACACAGTGGTATGAGGCACTAGAATCTACAATCCACTCGGTATCTGCATCTCCAATATGACAACAATCTGCATCATGAGATACTAAAGCCACCTCTCCATCTTCTTTTATGACTGTAACAGATGTATTTTTATCATTATCATGACTTTGATTTGCATTCTCTTGTTTAAAGAAACGGCATTTCCTTTTGAGATGGCCCTGCTTTCCACAGTGGTAACATGACCTCTTCTCCGGTAGTTGGATCTATCTTTCGATTTTCCATTCCCATGACCTCAACTCTTGCTTTGACCCCTGTTTTCCATGACAAGGGCTTGTGAACTGGTACTAGAAACGTCTCTTCTACGAAGTTCTTCATTAAGTAGGCTATTCTTTACCATAGACATTGTTACCACACCATTTGGAGCGGAGTTACTCAGTGATACAATAAGAGTATCTCAGCTATCTGGTAGAGTTCCCATCAAAAGACATGCTTGCATCTCATCATCCAAGGATATACCGGTGACTGCTAACTCACTTATGAATCCTTCAAAGTCGTTCAGGTGTTGTGTGATTGATCGTCCCACTGTCAGTTTCAAGTTCATGACTTTGCGAATCATGAACACTTTTCCGTGAGCATTTTTAGCCTCGTACATATCCTCTAGCTTCTTCCAGAGAGCTTTGGGATCTGTTTCGTTCCTCATGTGGTTGTACAGGCTAGCATCTATCCATTGGCGTACTGTACCCAATGCCTGCTTCTTCATTTTTATCCAATGTTGTTCTTTCATATCTTTCGATTTTGCGTCGCCACCTTGAATTGGATCATCCAAATCTTTACATATCAGGTAGTCCTCCATTCTGGATTTCCAAATTGAATAATTTGTTTCCGTCAATTTAATCATTACACCGTCATTTGCCATGTCGAAAATTTAAAAATGGCAAAATTTCACTATTCACAAATTTCACTATTCACATAAATAGTGACCGTATAAGTGAATAGTACCGTATACCTAAATAATACTTGTATATTAGAATAGTAATAGTATGCCTCCCATATACTTAAATAATACTATTCATAAGATGATCAATAGTATTTTATATGAATACTATTATTCAAGTTACTATTTTACTATTCACTCAAATTGCGTATCTGCGACGGTTTTTTGAACGGATTGCGCCACCAGATTTATCATAACTTTCTTATCGTCGTGGTATATTTATTTTTAAAAATATATCCACGAATTTTAATGATAAAACAACCTTCGGTTCTGATACCACTTGTTAGGCCCAATAATAGATTATGAGAAAAGATAATAGCAGCAGAATAAAAAGACAAATGAATTAGGGAAAAATCACGGGACAAACTCCGAATAATTCTCCACTATAAAATAATAGTAGGTATACCAAGAGATTACAAAATAGTGGCACATATGTGTTTCCCAAAACCTCACTATTTTTTCTCTTACCCAACTCTTAGGAAACCATTTCCTAAGTTTATATGCACGGATTATATTCTTATATCTGTGCTTTTCTCAATCTGTCTCATAAATGAGGAAATAATCCTCTCTATGAATAAAACAGAAAGCACGTAAATATTTTCCTAATTTACGCCTTCAGTCATGCAATCAATTAAGATTTTACTGGCCACCTGTTTTCTTCCGCCAATCATGCCTCCTCCCTTTTTATTTTTTTTATATATATAATTTAATATTTTAGTGAATCCCATAATGTAAAGAGACATCATTCAATATAATTAAGATTGAGATTAAGATTAAGACAGTTACCCGCGGTGTTCAAAGAAAGGCCACTTGAAGGTAAACCCGAACAATTTGTCGAAAACGGAGGTGGTGTTCTCCGGCCTACCGAAAACGATCAGATTCAGCAGAAAGCTAACAAGAACAACCCAGCTCAACGCCCTAGCTATCAACCGTCCGAGGGATTCTATTGTGCCGTCGTCCTCCATGGCGGCCACCGGCGGTTTTCTCCGGACATTTCTCATCGTCTTGGATTAGCAGTAGAATCGATTGTATTGATCTTAGTTGCACGGGAATGTGCCTGCTAGTAAACGAGTGAGTAACCGCCAAATGCAGTTACGCTGATGTGGCAATGGGGAGCTGATCTGATGTGCTGTAGTACAGAGTAGCTTGTAGTGTGCACTTGTAGCCTTTGGTTTTTATAGGATGAGACCATTACTTTTCTCCTCTTATTTGTTGTACAAGGCCCATGAAATTTATTTAATTTTCTGTTTTTAACAAAATACTTAACTTTTAAATTTTATAGTTTTGAATTAAATTTAGGTTTTCAAAATTGAATTGAACTGTGATATAAATTAAACTTTAAACTGTTTTCTACTTAAATCGAATTAAGGATAGATTTATTAAAATTGATTTTGAATTGGAGATTGGTTTATTGAAATTGAATTAAATAAGGGGTTTTTTTAAATGAAGTTGAATCAAAATTAGTTTTTACAAGACGCTGATCAGTTGTGTTAAGAAATGGCTGGGGTTTAGTGCTATTCGTGTCGATTTCCGGGCATGGTTGGTATGGTTGCAGGATATGAGAGCCTCCTCTTTAGCTGATATGGTACATATTGCCGCATTACATGCGACTGTTTGTGCTAATTGGATGAACATAAACACTTGTGTATTCTCAATTTACTGTCAAACTGTTCATTACTGATTTAAGCAAGTCCAATTCATAGTTAGATTATGTATGAAAATGTATAGTAAGAGAGTAAAAACTGTAGCTAATAGGAGTTTATACCATAGGCTTCTGATATAAAGCCTATTATTTGTTGTATAGATAACCAGTTTTAAGATTAATGGATTCTTACTCCCTTAAAAAAATTAGTTTTTACAAAAAAAATTGAATTAAAATGAATTATATTTGGGACTATGTAGGTTAATGGGCTGAATTGAATTCATTTATCAACCAAAATTTAGCATTGGTGGCTGCTGACCAAGGCGAACAAGGCGAGTGACTGCTAAAAATCTAGGGGCCTCAAGTTCTTATAAGTAAAAAAATAGCACAGAATCATATAAACTTGTTACAAACGCCTACCCACATCGGCACACAAGAATATAACCCAAACAGCAGTGTGGACAAATTGTTACGACAATAATTCCAACTCAACCTCTAGGGCAACTAGTAAGCAGATCCTTAGAGTTCGGAATTTTAATGGAAGTAACATAATACCTTTTACACTCGATACGAATGGCACTCACAATGTTACACTCGAATTGCCGCGACAAGTTTTGCATAGCGCACCTAAATGCCGAACATCACGTCAAAGATTTTGGAGACTATTGACTTTGTTGGGGAAGCGGTTGAACCTCCCGACTGTCGAGCACTGGAGATAGGGACGAGAATAACTTTTTAATCCGTTCAACTCTGAGGTTTTAGAAGATGGTGGTGGGGGTAATGGCATGAAACCCTGATTTTTAAGCCTGTCGTTCAAAGTCTGACGCTGCATAGGATCGACTGGCTTCACGCCTACTATTAGTACCCTGTTTATTTGCATACCGTTCTTGCTGAGGGCTTTGTGAGCATCAGATCGACTCTGCAGCAGTTAAAAAAGACCAGTTAGTGGTGATTTGTTTGATAAATTGTTTTAACCCCAGTGATATATTATCAATAGTTCAATACAGTCAATATACTTACTACTAAGACGCATTATTACATCATCTCCCAGTTGAGAGACACTGAATGGTATTAAGTGTTACAGAAACATACTGAAGTATATTATCATTCTGCAAACTCTGGATTCAATGAATTGTTGATGAAGAAGTGATACTAGAAACCCAACCTACTCTTGTAACAAGATATGGATATATGGCAGACTCATTGATATTTTATAATTGAATAGAAATAAAATTTCAGAATGTCTTTTATTGAATGAACAACTAAATTTATACAGAGATTGAAATAACAAACTTCCTAATTAGAAGCCACTAATAAAGTGGATGTAAATTGAAACAGAAAAATCTGCAACTAATTGCAGTTACCAACTTAAACATTTTTACAAGTCTGATGCTTTGAATAGGATTTGAATAACAGAAAAAAGATTGACTAAAACACAAAATCTCAGCTTGTAATGGCACAGAAATGGCAAAGTCTAACACCTACCAGACTAAGGAAAGACAGGCGCTAATATAAATGACTAATTCCAGACTCAAAGCCGTTTTGGCGAAGGAGGCATATGGAGTTTAATTCACAACATTGATAACTCAACATAATCAAACAAATTTGAGAAATTAAGCAATCTACAATACGAAAAAGTAAATAATAATCCCAGAATACAAGCAAAAAAAAATGCATATGCACTTAATAACTTCAATGAATGGAACAGTTTAATGTCAAGTTCTCAAAAAAGTAATATGTTCATCATGTTCAACTTGATTTCTCAGCTTTTTATGATTTTCAAATTAATGGCATTATGTTGACTTTTATGGCTTCATTTTATTAGGTAAAACACTTGGAACTGAAGAAATGAAACAGAACAAATGAGGAACGGCAAAAGATGCATGGCAAGGATACAAAAAGCAAGAACCTTGATCACCAAATTTCATAATCTAGCATACAAGTGGAACTAGAACCTGATAAAGAATGTGCATCCAGTTGGCATCCCTTGGCCCAGGAACATGCTTCAAGATCACACCACATTTCTCAAACTCCCGAAGAACTAAATTGGTATCGCTGGGAGGGAATCTGAAAAGAATATTTAAGATCATTTGATAAGATCAGCCGTGTTAAACAGAAAAGTAAAAAGAACAATTAAATAATGAAGATGTATATATCTCGGGCTGGTACTTTAAAAGACCTGGTACTTTAAAAGACCTGTTAGTGTCACTTTTAAGTCTTAATACACACTTCACCGAACACAAAACGGTGATTAGTTTCCGAAAAAATCGCTACAGTTGTTGAAACAACTCTACCAGTAAAAAAAAATGGAGAGCAAAACTTAGATTCGAATGCCAAAAAGAATCAATAAAAAATCAAACGCTAAAAGAACACTTTCACTAACAATTTGTGTAGATAAGCGGGGATAAATGAAGAAAACAAAACTATAAATTTAGCCACCCAAAGTACAATTTCATTAATTGGCCCCTATACTTTAATTTGGGCTTTATTAGCCTTTGCACTTCTAAGTTTTTACCCAACCTAGCCCCTGATACAAAATCTTTTGATTTGCTTCAGTTTTAAATCACTTATTCAATGAGATAAGCAATCTATGCATCACTTAATATATGAGCAGTAGTTAATCCCAACTTGTAAATGTCCATTTTCTAATGCATGAAGGGCATCAAAAGCACAACTACATAGCTTCCTGTTATACTCAAACGCAATTACTAATCAGAATACTAATTATCCACATGAAATCAGGGAGAGTAAATTAAGATACAAAATGACAAGTTTGAAAGCCATTTCCAATATGCCTATGAGTTGATAGATAAAGATCATATTTTTATAGCTGAACGAAAAACACTGCTTTATATATAGCATTTGCTCAGCCAAACTTGGCATTTATATATTGCTGAGCTAAGCAAACTAGCAAAGTATATTGGAAAAGAAAATGCAAGAAAGATAAGCAAAGATAAAGAGATGGAGCAAAGATGGAGACGCCAGTGTGCAAGGAAAACAGAGACGAAATATTACCCATAAACAGTAACCCATTCTTCCTCATCAAGATTTCCAGCAGGCAAGCTGGTCCGCGGTACATCTGGTCTAGCAACTTCCCTAGGTGGAGGAAGTGTAATCAAAGCACCAGGCTGGACCACACCCTCAACAGGAGAACCTTTCCCCCTATCTTCTTGCTCACTACTACTGGCCTTAGCCGGTGACCACCATGTTGAACTTGCTGAACCCTGTTGGTTCTGTAGCCCACTCATCAAAGCGAATGAAGTGCTTGCTTCTGATTTGCTTTTTAGTGGAGTCAATGTCATGAAGTCCCTCCCAGAACCCTGGACGGGAGTTCTCGGGTCTGATTTAGCTTCTGGGGAGAGAGGGTAATCAGGAATTCCAGATTCAGGAGAGAAATCTGAACGGTCCTCCAAGGTAAACATTGGAGGGGGCGGAAGATCTGAACCCCCAAAATTCTCCCGCCATAGAGCAGAAACTGCTGCCGCCTGACCTGGGGTAGAGAACTTCCCTTTACGGGAGGAGATAGGTGATGCCAAATCTTGGTAAAACAATAATCGACTCCCTGAAGATTTCGGAGTCCTCTTCTGTACAAAAGTGCTCATTATAATTCCTTAGCAAGATGAACCTACCATTATTTGAAAAAAATTAGTCTTTGGATACGAAGTTTAAAACAAATGAAAGTAATAGCCCAATACCATCAGCAGAACAGTAAAATGATACTATATTTCTATTACAACAAAGAGCTAGATTTACAGAAAAATTATAACATACACTTATATCTTCGTTCTTTAACCAAATCACCTGTAAAGCTGCGTTGGGAACTGACAGTCAAATTGAACATGCATAAAAGGCATGACGGAAATTTAAAATTTTGTCCTATTAGTTGCATATAAATTAAATAAAGCCTTAACTAAATAATTCTCTACTTAGGTTAGCATGCTAAAGGACTAGGCATACCATAATTCCAAATTATATCCTAGCATATTTATTTTATACTAAGCATGTTATAACTCTAAGTTATAACCTAAGCATAAAATAAACTAAGCATGCAAAAATAACTTAAACATAATTATTAAGTCTAAAAACACTTAAAGAAAAAGGCTTAATAATTAAAAGAGAAAGAAAAAGAACTTACCAGTTGAAGCGTGCTTTTGCAGGACCTTCTTGCACAAGCCTCCAGTCATAGGATAGCTTCTATCAGTATCCACACGAACCCCACCAACCAAAACCTCCCCAGGAGGAAGAACTAAGAAGCCTCGAGTAGTTGCTAGACCACTCTAGAAGCCTCACCCAAAAAATATAAACTAGCGGTGCCCGAATAAATTCAGGCTCCACAAAAATAACTTGCTCAAGTACCCGAGAGATTAATTATCTCGCTTAGGATTTATGCTTTGAGCTTGGTACAATTTGAAAGGAAAGGAAATAGCCTATATATAGACTTGGGGGAGCAAAAATGCTCCCCCTTTCGTGGATGTGGGATCGGAGTATTACTCCCATCCCATTAATTAACATATATATATATATATATATATATATATATATATATATATATATATATATATATATATATATATATATATGTGTGTGTGTGTTAATTCATGCCACTTTTCATGGGTCGCCTTTGTGCAGCCCATGAATAAGGGTTGCGCATTTTTCGACAACAAAACTTTGTACAAAATATTTTATACTTTTCGATTCCAACTTATCAATGTAAAATTCCTTATAAATCCTTTCAAATAAATTTTTATTTTTGACTCTAATAAATTAGTTACCAGTCAAAATAAATAATTTGGTCCAACCAAAATTGATCTAATCAATTATGATTTATTTATGACTCTAATTAATTAGTTATCGGTCAAAATAAATTCCTTGGTCTATCCAAAAATGATCTAATCAATTTTAACCAATTAAACAATAATCCAATTATTATTCATGTTATATATTTTGTAATAGAATAAATCTATTAGTTCTTTACTTAGTCCGATGAAGGTCCAATGTGTGTGACCTTATAGGATCCCGAAGTATTTGAGTTGTTAAGGCTTAACCAACCATTGTTCTAATGGAACCATTGGCTCGATGCTCTAGACCGTGAATAGAACTCGATTACCTTGAACGACTGTAGTGCGCCTCTAGTAAGGATCTACCATCCCCCATTACTCGGAACGTCATTTATGCTTATGACTTAATCCCGGTTAATGCAATAGTTATCCAGTGCGATAAATTCCTTCCATTCTTTAATATTAGTACCATCTGGTTTATTGGGTTCGGTTAAAGTGTTAACCCACTAATAGCAAGGTTGCTCCAAGCTATCCCAGTTATTTACTTGTTACCGAAGTATATTGCCTTTTACCATAGTGTGTTTGACTAGAAACCATTTCTATCAAACACATACTCTGATCAGAGGTTTATGGCAATCATTACTTCAACAAGTGGCCAGGTACAACTCCTTAATATATCCGGAGCGATAGATTCTTTCCGACTACTCAGCCTACCAACGTGCTGTCATCACTATACCCGTAATCACCCGTAGCACTCTAAATTAATGAGTGCATAGCAATGACCTAAAGTATAGCAATAGTACCACACAAGGCAACTAGCATCTCAAGTATGCAGACATTCGCAAAGCTTATTGCATGAAGATAAACACTAACACATTGATATTTATACCAAGTGTTTATCTTGCTGCGATCACCAATATATCTCCCAGATATATCCATGTGTCAAGCTTAAGGCACCACCTTCAGTCCTTAGGAGATTGACTGCTTGGACCCGTTCCAAGAAAGTTGACCACATGCTAGTCTTTCCGTTTCATCAATATCCTTTCTTGATGAAACTATGACTAGGGATAGTTTAGACATAATCATAATTTCACATGAAGCAGGTTCCACCAAATATAGTCCAACTATAATTTCTCTGACTTCATGCTATGATATGTCAAGGACTTTTGTATACATACATCAATGGATATATTTTAACCAGCTATAATATATATGTATAGAAACACATTGATATAAACAAAAGAACAAATGCCTTTATTGATTAAATAAATTATTCGTACTATTACATAATTAAGATGTATCGCCCTAACTGCCTTAAGGGCATACATCATATCCAACAAACTCCCACTTGCACTAAGGCCAATTAGCCATATGTTTTAATCCATATGCTTTAACATGCTGGTCATGTTTGACTTGAGTCAATGGCTTTGTCAGACCATCCGCGAGGTTCTGATCAGTGGGTACATATTCTAATCTTATTATCTTAGCATCAACAATCTCCCTGATTATATGATACTTTCTGCATACATATGTGTTTTTCTGATGAGACCGTGGTTCCTTTGCCTGAGCTATAGCACCGTTGTTATCACAATATAAAGTAATTGGATCAATAGCCTCAGGCACCACACCAAGATCACCAATAAATCCCTTTAACTAGACAGCTTCTTTTGCTGCTTCGCATGCAGCAATGTATTCAGATTCCGTGGTTGAATCAGCAGTAGTTTCTTGCTTGGAACTCTTCCAGCATACTGCACCTCCATTTAACACATACACAAAACTTGACTGAGACTTAAAGTCATCCTTGTCAGATTGAAAGCTTGCATCAGTGTAACCTTTGATAGTGAGATCACCTTCTCCATAAATCAAGAACTCATCCTTAGTCCTTCTCAAGTACTTAAGGATTGCCTTGAGGGCCATCCAGTGTTTTTCACCTGGATCTGACTGATATCTGCTCGTAAAGCTCAAAGCCTGAGAGACATCCGGCCTAGTACATATCATAGCATACATGATGGATCCAATCGCGGATGCATAGGGTATATCCTTCATGCGCATTCTCTCTTGAGCTGTCTTCGGACACTCAGCTTTAGATAGGTTAATCCCCTTTGTCATTGGGAGATAACCTTTCTTAGAATGCTCAAGGTTGAACCTATTTAACACCTTATCTATATATGTACTTTGAGAAAGACCTAACAGCCTCTTGGATCTATCCCTGTAGATCTTTATACCTAGTATAAATGCTGCTTCACCAAGGTCTTTCATGGAGAACTTTCTTGACAACCATACTTTAACGTTTTGAAGAAGGGAAATGTCATTTCCTATTAGCAGAATGTCATCAACATACAATACTAGAAAAACGACTCCACTCCCACTAACCTTCTTGTAAACACAAGGCTCATTTGCATTTGGGCAGAAATCCAGTTCCCGGATTGTCTGATCAAACCTTATATTCCAACTCCTTGATGCCTGCTTAAGTCCATAAATGGATCTTTGTAGCTTGCATACCTTCGAGCCATTCTGAGATGTAAAACCCTCAGGTTGTGTCATATACACATCCCGGTCTAAATCCCCATTCAGGAATGCTATTTTTACGTCCATCTGCCAGATCTCATAATCGTAATGAGCAGCAATGGCGAGGAGTATCCTTATGGATTTGAGCATGGCTACCGGTGAGAAGGTTTCATCATAGTCAATACCTTCCCGTTGACTATAACCTTTCGCAACCAACCTTGCTTTATAGGTAATTACATTACCATCCATGTCTGTCTTCTTCTTGAAGACCCATTTGCACCCAATTGGTCTAACCTCTTGCGGTGCATAAACCAAATTCCAAACTTGGTTCTCGTACATGGAATCCATTTCTGATTTCATGGCCTTTTGCCATTCATCAGAATCTGAGCTTTTTATTGCCTCATCATATGTCCTCGGTTCATCATCCTCCACAAGATATAGTTCCTTATCATTAGTGATAATAAACCCATATCTATCGGGACCCTTATGAACACGACTTGATCTTCGCAATGATTGTGTTTCGACAGTTTGTTCTTAGATCACACTCTCTTGTGTATCTAGAACTGGGTCAATCAGTTGATTGTCTGTTTCTTCCTATTGAACTTCCAGTTCAATATTGCTCCCACTGACCTTTTCAAGTAAGTGTTCCTTTTCCAAAAAGTGAGCATTCCGAGACACAAATACCTTTTATGCTTCAAGTTGGTAAAACAGATATCCAATTATTTCCTTTGGATATCCAATGAACAGACATTTGTCAGCCTTGGCATTTAGCTTATCTGACGCTATCCTCTTCACCATAGCAGGACAACCCCATACTCTTAAGTGATTTAGAGATGGCTTTTTGTTACACCATCTTTCATAAGGTGTAAAATCAACTGATTTAGAGGGCACTCTATTTAAGACATAAACCGCGCTCTCAAGTGCATATCCCCAAAAGGATTTACTTAGAACTGCATGGCTCATCATGGACCTGACCATATCTAATAAAGTCCGATTCCTCCTTTCTGACACTCCATTATGTTGGGGTGTATAAGGAGGGGTCCACTGGGGAACTATCCCATTTTCCTTTAGATAATCCTGAAACTCCTGACTTAAGTATTCTCCACCTCGATCCGATCGAAGTGTTTTAATACTTTTCTCAAGCTGTTTCTCTACTTCAGCTCTGAATAGTTTGAATTTTTCAAAACTTTCAGACTTGTGCTTCATCAAGTACAAATAACCGTATCGTGAGTAATCATCAATAAAGGTTATGAAGTAGGAGTATCCTCCTAGTGCCTAAACACTCATTGGACCACACACATCAGTGTGTATAAGTTCCAATGTACTCGTGGCTCGTTCACCCTTCCCTTTAAAGGGTAACTTTGTCATTTTTCCTTTTAAACAAGGTTCGCAATCACCATAAGACTCTAAGTCTATTGAGCCCAAGTCTCCACGCTTATGCAACTTGGTTAAGCGATCTTTGTTTATGTGGCCTAAACGGCAATGCCATAAGTAAAAGGAATTCTCATTATCTAATTTAACTTTCTTCACATTGTTTATATTGAAAACTTCTGTTTTAGTATCAAGAATATAAATGCCACCTTTCAACATTCCATAACCATAAAGAATATTATTCAAATGAATTTGACAATTATTATTCGAAAATAAAATTTCAAATCCCTCTGTTGCTAAACACGCAACAGATACAATATTCTTAGTAACACTTGGAATGTAATAACAATTATTCAAAACTAAAACAAGTCCACTTGGCAAAACAAGACTAAAGCTCCCTACGGCTAATGCAGCAACTCTGGCTCCATTTCTCACACGTAGGTCCATCTCCCCTTTTGCAAGTTTTCTACAGTTCCTTAGTCCCTGCACAGAAGTACAGATATGAGAACCATAACCAGTATCTAATACCCAAGTGGATTCTTGCGGAAAAGTAGCAAAGTTTTCAATTACAAATATACCTGATGTAGATGCCTCTGTAGGCTTCTTCTTCAAATGCTCAGAAGCAGGAGCTTTGCAATCCCTCTTCCAATGTCTCGGTTTTCCACATTGGAAGCAGACATACTTAGATGCCTTCTTTTCATTCTTCTTCTTACTGATTCTTTTCTTGGCACCCAGTGCCTGCTTCTTCTTCCTAGAAGCCTTGCCTTTTTTAATCAACAGTAGAGGTTTCTGATCTTTCTTGATCTGAGGTTCTACTGTTTTCAGCATGTTAATTAATTCAGGGATAGTTGAATTAGTCCTGTTCATGTAATAGTTAGTTACGAAACCTGAGTAACTATCTGTCAAGGACATCAACACAAGGTCAATGCTCAAGTCATGATTCATCTCCAATCCCAATCGATTCAATTTCTTAAGGTATCCCAAGAGTTTCAGTACATGCTGAGAGGCAGAGGTGCCAGCCTGCATCTTGGTCCCGAAAAGGAGCTTAGAGGTCTCATACCTCTCTGTCCTCTCCCTCTCCGAAAAGAGTTCTTCAAGATGGAGAACCATATCCTCCAAGGGCATGTTCTCATGTTGTTTCTGAAGCTCAGAATTCATGGACCCTAACATAATACACATGGCAGTCTCTCAATCTTTCCTGTGCTTCAACCAGGCATCATGTTCCATATGATCCTCAACATCAGGTTCTACAGGGAAAAATTTCACTTAGGACATAGGCAATTCCCTCAGATCTGAGAACTATTCTCACTGCTCGGAACCAATCAAAAAAGTTCGAGCCATTCAATTTGGTGTCAAGTAACATACGGAGATTAAAATTGGAAGCCATTTTCAACCTAAGACATAAGAAAAGAAAAGTGTTTAGATATTAGTTTAAGTACATGTATTTAATATGAGGACTTTTAATTAAATACATTTTCCTACTATTTTCTTCGAAATTTACAATAGCCCATTCTATTGAATTCGTGAATTTTAGCCCAGCTAAATTTCCTAGTAGGTAGCATCTATAACTAGTCTATTACAACCCCCAATTTTATGAGTCAAGTCATAATAGTCAGTCATAGTTGGAATCCAATTCCATTTGCATCACATGCAATTGCTAATTCATTCAAGTTCCCTAATCCCAAGGGACGTGTGCTCTTATATTAGCATCTCCTTGAATATGTCTCAGATCTGGGCCTAGCCCCCAATTTTATGGTGGACTACCCCAGCTCTGTTAAGGCAGACCCTATCTCAAACTTTACAACCAATCAATGTGGACTAGAAGGAACGCTTTGCGTAGCACTTTGATAGCCCAAAAAGACCGTATTATAAATTTGAGTAAGGAAGACTATAACTTGCCTTAATATATTTACTTTGGGATTTTGTTGGTGTTAAACGTCTCACCCAATCTAGGATTTTATCAGATGGATAAAATTATAATTACTGGTATTAATTCAGGGAATTTTAGAATTAATTTATAAGGTCTAACCTTAGGTGGGTCCAGCTCTTTATTATAATTATTCCATCAACCTAGATTATATGCAAAATAATTAACGCTTTAATTTGTTATATTTATATTGCATTTCCTTTAAGCTTTTATTCAATAATTTTATTTTTTACTTTGTTATAGAAACACATATAAGCACCATCTTATATACTAGAAATAAATTAGTTCATATTAATCCCCCGATTGGTCAATTCAAATTGCACCGATATAGGTTTCCAGGTAGGAGAGGTGCCCTATGAGGAGTAGACACCAAGTCCAATCCTTAGCCAGAACAAATACGGGCACAAACTTGAAGACCAATGGATTCTCTTGAACTAATAAATTTCGTTCTTCCAATTCATGTAAATTGGGAGCATCTATAACCCATGTAATTTAAATAAATTATTGACACTTGTATAATTTGAGTAAGTTGAGCAAGCTTATTCAAAATTATTCATAACTAATTTCTAACCTTGAAATGAAAGACAGAAGTTTATATATATTGTTCCAAACAACTAAATAAACAAATCATTTCATTTAGAAAATAATATTTAGTTTGCTTCTAACTTAATTATGCACTAAATAGGCAGGCTCTGATACCACTGTTGGGAACTGACAGTCAAATTGAACATGCATAAGAGGCATGACGGAAATTCAAAATTTTGTCCCTGTCCCAGGAACTCCTATTAGTTGCATATAAATTAAATAAAGCCTTAACTAAATAATTCTCTACTTAGGTTAGCATGCTAAAGGACTAGGCATACCATAATTCCAAATTATATCCTAGCATATTTATTTTATACTAAGCATGTTATAACTCTAAGTTATAACCTAAGCATAAAATAAACTACGCATGCAAAAATAACCTAAGCATAATTATTAAGTCTAAAAACACTTAAAGAAAAAGACTTAATAATTAAAAGAGAAAGAAAAAGAACTTACCAGTTGAAGCGTGCTTTTGCAGGACCTTCTTGCACAAGCCTCCAGTCGTAGGATAGCCTCTATCAGTATCCACACGAACCCCACCAACCAAAACCTCCCCAGGAGGAAGAACTAAGAAGCCTCGAGTAGTTGCTAGACCACTCTAGAAGCCTCACCCAAAAATATAAACTAGCGGTGCCCGAATAAATTCAGGCTCCACAAAAATAACTTGCTCAAGTACCCGAGAGATTAATTATCTTGCTTAGAATTTATGCTTTGAGCTTGGTACAATTTGAAAGGAAAGGAAATAGCCTATATATAGGCTTGGGCCCTTTCATCGATGTGGGATGGGAGTATTACTCCCATCCCATTAATTAACATATATATATATATATATATATATATATATATATATATATATCCACTTTTCATGGGCTGCCTTTGTGCAGCCCATGAATAAGGGTTGCGCATTTTTCGACAACCAAACTTTGTACAAAATATTTTATACTTTTCGGTTCCAACTTATCAATGTAAAATTCCTTATAAATCCTTTCAAATAAATTTTTATTTTTGACTCTAATAAATTAGTTATCAGTCAAAATAAATAATTTGGTCCAACCAAAATTGATCTAATCAATTATGATTTATTTATGACTCTAATTAATTAGTTATCGGTCAAAATAAATTCCTTGGTCTATCCAAAATTGATCTAATCAATTTTAACCAATTGAACAATAATCCAATTATTATTCATGTTATATATTTTGTAATAGAATAAATCTATTAGTTCTTTACTTAGTCCGATGAAGGTCCAATGTGTGTGACCTTATAGGATCCCGAAGTATTGAGCTGTTAAGGCTGAACCAACCATTGTTCTAATGGAACCATTGGCTCGATGCTCTAGACCGTGAATAGAACTCGATTACCTTGAACGACTGTAGTACGCCTCTAGCAAGGATCTACCTTCCCCTATTACTCAGAACGTCATTTATGCTTATGACTTAATCCTGGTTAATGCAATAGTTATCCAGTGCGATAAATTCCTTCCATTCTTTAATATTAGTACCATCTGGTTTATTGGGTTCGGTTAAAGTGTTAACCCACTAATAGCAAGGTTGCTCCAAGCTATCCCAGTTATTTACTTGTTACCGAAGTATATTGCCTTTTACCATAGTGTGTTTGACTAGAAACCATTTCTATCAAACACATACTCTGATCAGAGGTTTATGGCAATCATTACTTCAACAAGTGGCCAGGTACAACTCCTTAATATATCCAGAGCGATGGATTCTTTCCGACTACTCAGCCTACCAACGTGCTGTCATCACTATACCCGTAATCAACCGTAGCACTCTAAATTAATGAGTGCATAGCAATGACCCAAAGTATAGCAATAGTACCACACAAGGCAACTAGCATCTCAAGTATGAGGACATTCGCAAAGCTTATTGCATGAAGATAAACACTAACACATTGATATTTATACCAAGTGTTTATCTTGCTGCGGTCTCCAATATATCTCCCAGATATATCCATGTGTCAAGCTTAAGGCACCACCTTCAGTCCTTAGGAGATTGACTGCTTGGACCCTTTCCAAGAAAGTTGAC
The DNA here is from genome assembly GCA_947683365.1 of Euphorbia pulcherrima. NCBI lineage: Eukaryota > Viridiplantae > Streptophyta > Magnoliopsida > Malpighiales > Euphorbiaceae > Euphorbia > Euphorbia pulcherrima. Next base: position 18,106,207 of record CANTUS010000016.1, read on the forward strand.
CACATGCTAGTCTTTCCGTTTCATCAATATCCTTTCTTGATGAAACTATGACTAGGGATAGTTTAGACATAATCATAATTTCACATGAAGCAGGTTCCACCAAATATAGTCCAACTATAATTTCACTGACTTCATGCTATGATATGTCAAGGACTTTTGTATACATACATCAATGAATATATTTTAACCAGCTATAATAAATATGTATAGAAGCACATTGATATAAACAAAAGAACAAATGCCTTTATTGATTAAATAAATTATTCGTACTATTACATAATTAAGATGTATCGCCCTAATTGCCTTAAGGGCATACATCATATCCAACAAGCTGCTGAGGAACACGTTACAGATAGAAAAGAACAAAATTAAATCTCCCTACCCAAGAATGCCTCATTGCCATAAGCAAGATCATCCAGTTCCAATCACATTTAAAACGTAGAACAAATTCAGTTAAGTCTACAAAGGTGAAATTGCTAAGGTAATCAATGATGGCAAAAAAAAGGAGAAATCTTCAACCAACCGACTTTAATTTGTGAATTTTTGGACCGAGGGGTTAAAACACAAATAAGAAAGCAAGCAAAAAACAACCTCCCCTGATCGCTCCTAGTAGCTTATTAGGATTAAGTAAAAAAAAGAACAACGATGATTTGATATTCATTTTCTGCTTATTTTGTCGGGAAAGAAAAGGTGATTCTGGTTCACATCAATCATTGAACTTTATCGGAAAAACAAGACAGCTCTAATATTATACTAGCAGATAGAGAGAGAGAGCGTACCTGTAGAATTGAGGGTTTTGTTGTGATTTACTCTCCCAGAAAAAGCTGAACAGAGAGCTCTGCGCTAGAATGGAGGACGAAATTGGGAATTTGAAACCCTAAAACCCCGGTATTACTGTTATTCAAATTTTGGCTTTTGCGTTTTTCAATTTCAATTCAAAGTACGAAAATGCCCCCTTCATTTCGTTTTATATGTCAGTATGTCACTCATGTAGTAGGATTTTTTTGTACATTTTTATACAAATAAAAATACTTTTTCAAGATTTTATTTTATAATATCAGTTTTGCATTTATAATCCAGAGTTTATTACTTATAAAGTAGCTATTATTTTTTCTTTATGAACTTTAGTAACCGTTATACAATTCATTTGAGGGTGAGATAAAATAAAGAAATAAAAACTCTCTCCGTCTAAAAAATTGGTCGTTTTAACTATTTTACACTTTTTAATATAACAATTAACTGATTGGTGTAATTTATTTATTTATCATTTAATCAATGCTCTACTCTATTCTCAAAGCTTCCCATTAATGGTTACAACTAAAAAATATATTCCCAACCGCTGCCATTAATAAGGGTATGGCTCGAAGAATGTGATTAAAAAATACCTAAGAAATAGAAAATGATAACTAAAAAGAGATGTGAAAAAATATATAAAACGACCACTATTTCTAAACGGATGGAATAACTTTAAGAAAATCACCTAGGTTTATGAATATTTTCCTCTACTATACTATTCTGCTAAACTGAAAATATATATATATACCCGTTTTTAGATCAGGACATTAGAAACGACCTCTCAAGAGTTTAAAAATTAAAGCTAAATAGAGAGTCATTTTTTAATATAATAATTATATTTTATTAAATTAAAATATATAACAAACTAACAACAAATTTAGTTGGAAACTTCAAAACTTTTATTAGGTATTTAGTTCAGAAAAATAAAAGTAATCAGGGGGCCATTTTTTACATGATAAATTTCTTATATTAAACCGTAAAACTAACTCTCTCTCGTTCTACTCCTTTGTCTATTAAACTTTTAAATAATGGTATCAAATAACTATAATCTTGTGTGATTATTACTTAGTTTTGATATTATTTTTTCATTGAACTTTTTATTTAATTCCTCTTTAGCTTTAATAATTAAAATACAATTTTATTTTAACACGATGTTTAAATATTTTACCTATTAATAGGGCATCAAAATTTATTTCGCCCATAAACTTCAAGAGCTTAGGAGCGGACCTACTTTTACACAAATGTGTAAGAATCTCACCATATTAAATACAACTATAACTTCAATTGAAATTTTAATAAATAAAATAGTAGGAAAAAATATTGGACTACATGTTTTGTGTAACAGCAATTGTCAGTTTTTATCAAACAAGTTTATTTACACATTACACAAAAATTACAAATTATCCATTTAGTCCCATATGAGAATCATAGGGAATGAGAGAGGTTTGATAGGCACAAAATTAATTAGATAATCAACACTGTAAATACTAAATCCAATATATTTCGGCTTTATTTTGGGAGTAAAGTAACAATCATAAAGAAAAGGAAAATAAAGGATCATAGCTAAAAGGATGGAATAATAAAGGATGAGGTAATGTCATGTTTGGAAAGAAGGGGTTTTTAAATTAAAATAATAGTGAAATGACTTAAACAACCTTTAAAATAACAAAATTACTAAGTTAATTAAAAATAGAAGGATAATGATATAAATTTATACCATCTTCCCCTCTGATCCCACCAATTTGGTGGATTGAATTGTTGGAAGTGAGAGAAAGTTCCTCTCTTCAGTCAAATTATTAAAATTCTTCAAGCCAAACAAAATACTAAAATCTACTTTCCATCCTTTACATACCTATCTGCAGATTTCGTCTCCCAAATAAAGCCTTTGTAAAATCAATGAGGTATAAAATTTTATAGACAAAAGTAATTAGATAATTAACAATGTAAATAAGATATGTCAAGTCAAGTTAATTATGTGTCATTTAGCTTGCTCAATCGAATGAAATATGCCAGAATAGAATACGCCTTCTTTGTAAATTTAATTCAGAAAAATAAGTTTAATTTTAAGTATTTATAAATTTATATTAAAATAAATTAAATTTTTATCACGCTCTTATAAACATAAAAAACATGACCTTAGTGCAAATTTTCTGTTTAGCATTTACACTAGATTTGGTAGATCTTTTTGTTGCAGTTGAGTCCTGTGTGGTGCACTTAGAAATGATTCTTTATTAGATGTATCAGCTGTATTTGTGTTATGGGCTTAGAGTTGGGCTAGCAGATGAGTTGTGTAAAAAGCCCATTCTTTAATTTTGAAGATGGATTTATTGGTCACCATATACTATTCAAGAAATTGGTCCACGTGAAATGAATTTATTGCCCAATGATTTAAATAAATAAAAAATACATTATATGTCTCGCCTATTATTGTCAAATTGGCCAACAATGTACCAATGTTATTGGGAAAAAAATATCTGAATTGGTACTGTTTTGGTCCCCAAGGACCGAGTTGTACCATAAATTATTGAGCTATATTGATCAAAAACAGAAAAATAAATTATTGAGTTATAGGCTAAAGTTGACATTTTTCATATTTAAGTCTTGCTCCATGACTTTATAAATTAAAGTAATACTATAATTTTGTTAACTTTATAATACAAGCTTATGAACTTTTATAGTCAAATGGTATATGAAATTCTAACACATCAAGATACTCGAACTTTATGGAGTGTAACGGTTGGGATCGGTCTAATAACATCATCTCTTACTATAATACCATGTTAACATCCATATATAATCACAGAAGATAAATACCTTATTAAACTTGGACAGATTTATCAATGTAAACAACATTTCACTTTTACAGGTGATGTGAAATTCCAGAAGAAACAATAGTATAGCTATATGATAGAGATGTACACTATAAGAAATTAAGCTTTTTGTGACAACATATACTGTCACAAAGCAAGAAGTTGTGGCATATAATATTTTGTGACAATAATTTGTTGTCACGGGTAACTCCGTAACAGATAATATGTCCAAAAATGTTGTCACAAATATCAAAATTTTTTGCGACGATAATTTTTTATGACAACTTTTATTCTAACTGAAAAGAAAATATTATCGTCACAAATAAGCTAGTTGTCACATATAATACATCAAAATTAACTAAAACTACGGGACAACATAAAAAAGTCATCACATAAGAATTTATTTGTGACAATAAAGTTATCACATATATTACAATTTTTTGTGACAAACAATTTTGTTGTCACAATATTTTTATTGGTTACAACTTGTATTATGATTGAAACGAGAACTACTTGTCACTAGACCTGTTCGCGGGCCGGGCCGGGCCTTAGCCCGATCCTATGGGCCGGGGTTGGATACCTATTTTATTATTAAGCCCGGCCAGAGCCCGAGACTGCTAAAGCCCGAATTTTTATGGGTTGGGCTTGGTTTTTGTATAAAGGCCCAAGCCCGAGATGACGAATAAAAATTTAATTTTTTATATATATTATAATTGTATTAAATAATTATTTTCAACTTTTATATTTTATACTAATGAATTTTCAAATTTAAATACAATAAGTTGTATAATATATTAAGAACTTCAAATAAATAATGTTGTTATACATAATTTTATCAATTTATTTTTTGAAAATTCACAAAAAAATTATTGAAAAATTATCAACGGGCCTTGGGCCGGGCTTGGGATGACCTCGTAAGCCCGGTCCGAGCCCGAAGTTTTAAAGTGTAGGCCGGGCCGGGCTTGGGTTGATGCTTTTAGTCGAAAGCCCGATGAAGCCCGGCCCGAACCCTACCCAGCCCGCCCGATGAACAGGTCTACTTGTCACAAATGTATCGTTGTCACGTATTATATCATAAATTGAACTGAAACTTTGTGACAACTTCTGATTGGCGTCACAAAAATAGTATTTGTGACAATAATTAATGTCACAAAAAATTTTCCAAATGGTCACACAAGGTTATATGTGACAAGAACAGTTGTCACAAAGATATCGTCGCTAATAACTCCGTAACTGATAATATTTCCAAATATGTTGTCACAAAAATTACATTTTTTGTGACAATAATATTCAAGTATACAATAAATTTTACTGAAACTACATGACAACTTTTATTAGCCATCACAAATGTTATTTGTGGCAATTTTTATTGTCACATCATGTGGTGACAACATTTACATCAGTTACAACTTTTTTCTGTCACTATATATTTGTAGTTACTATATTAAGTTGTTCCATTAAATATTTGTAACAACTTTGAATTGAAGGGAACTAAAATTTAATTATATTAATTTTGACAAATATGAAAAATAATAATTAACGAAGAAATTTTCAATTAATGAAATGAAAATTAAAAAATGAACAAAATAGACTAAAATGCGTATATACTTAAAATAAATAAGCCTTAAAGTGCACATAACTAAACTAATAATTAATTTATTACACCTTACAAAAATCATGAAAGTCAGAATGAAATCCATTTCCATTCAATACTAAATACAAACCTAGTTTTACCCAAATTGAATAAACAAAGAACCATGATAAAACTCGGAATGCCAAGAAAAGAAGAGAGAAAGATGAATACCTGCAACTAAGAAGAAGACCAAAAACCAAATCAGAAACTTAACTTGGACAGTGACTTCGAAGGTAATATCAATTTCTTGGTAGCAGCAAGATCAGCCAGAAAAAGAGGATCGACATGGTTTTGAGATGTGTGAGAGAGGGAACGAAGTATGTGATATCGATTTCTAATAAGACCATATTCAAAATCAAGTTGTTAAGTAAAGAAAATAGATCACCTCACGCTTTAGCTTGCGGAGAAAACTAGAATGGAAGGCGGAACAAAATTAGCAAGAATTTGTCTCTTGAAACATAAGTGTCGTTGCCTATCGAACACAAAATTAGGGATTTAGATAGTTGAAATTTTGAATTAAGCAAAGCAAAGAAGAGAAGGAAAAACAAAATTAACCCAGAAAAAAACAATCTTATTCTTAAACCTAGATCAGATTACAAACTCGAACAAAGAGGTAACATTTTTTATAAGATCTACAAAAAAAATCGTAGTTAATTCCTACATGCATAGCCTGATAATGATCGTAAAGGAAAAACAAAACATGATTAGTATATAGTTACTAAATCAAAATGCATTCAGTAACATTTCAACTGAATCAACAACATTCAGAAACAATAAAGAACTTTTAAAACCAGAAAATAACAATGGATAAATTAAATTATGAACATGCATTTACTTTCCTACACGGTAAACAGTTGCCCCTGAGTAATTTCAAAGTTCTATTTTAGATCAATAATCTAGCCATGGTATGAAGAGAGTTTTCTTCTATTCTTTATTTGAATTTTGGCCGGCAGAATATAGAAAACTGTAGAGTTTGTGTGCTTAACGTTCTTTTCTTGATTAATTAATTAGGATTTCAATTTTTCAATCTTCCTATTCTTTAGTTTCTTGATTTATTCTTAATTAGTTAATTATAATTTTAATTGGTTATCCTTTCTCATTTTAATTTGAAATTTAATTACACTACTTAATTTATCTCGTTTCTTTGTTCTAATTGTTCTTTAGGATGATTGCTAATAAAAAGGATGCTTCCTATTCTTATTAGCATTCTGAACTTTTTAATTTATCTCCTTTCCATATTCAAATTTATTTATCATAGTAATTTCTAAATAAAAGAAAATTTACTATTATAAATAAGATTGTTTTCATTATATTCTATTTAATTTCCTATTCTAATTTGAATTCTGATGTAATTAGAATTCCTAATTCTTTTCCTTGTTCAAATTTATTATTTATATTCTTGTTATATGATTTCCTTTATTTCCTATTTAATTTTATATTCTAATTCAAATTCTCAGTAATTACAATTGCTAATTCGTTTCCTTGTTCAAATTCATTCATTTGATTGATTGCTTATGAAAAGGAAGTTACCTATGTTAATTAAAATTCTGATTTATAATTTATCTCATTTCTATATTCAATTTTATTCATCATATTAAGGGCTAACTAAAAGGACATTTCGTTATAAATCAGACTTATTTCCATTATTGTCGTTTAATCTCAAAATCTATGTTGTTGTTCAATGAGGTACCGACTCCAGGGACTGAGGAGCTTGCTCAATCGGCACCTCTTTAAAGGTGTGGCGCCCAGACATCAGTGAGGCGATCCAACGCCGCCTCGCCTTGGCGCTTAAGAGAGCACCTCAACGCCTAGTGATAACACTCATGACTATAGAAATACTATTATATCCCCTCTAAAAATCTAGGAAAAAGAGATAACACTCATAAAACAAGGTACGAAGCATGCCCAATAGATGATTAAAATGGCAATACAGAAACACCATAATATCCCCTCATTAGAATGAATCAAGCTGGTAATCTTGGTTAAAAAAGATAGCACTGATAAAAATAAGTATGAAGCAATGCCCTCTATAAGCTACAATGGCAATATCATATTATCACCTCATTAGAGAATATGAAACCGATAATCTAGGAAAGAAAAAACAAGATATCACTAATATAACCAGGTATGAAGCATGCCACTACAACACACAAATTCATCTTGTTAATGTCATACTATTAGCAGTTATCATAAAAAAATTGAACAAACAAAAGAGAGTGGCCTCCAACGAGAACGCTTGTTTGATCTCTCAGACAATCAAATTCTACAAAATTAAAGAATCGAAGGCAGGAGTGCTTGAGTATATCAAAATACTCTTCTCCAAATGTTAGCTGCCATGCACCTGTTGTTAGTAGACTGGTATGAAATAAAGCATCTGGCCGAGAAGTTTCATCTGCTAAGAACAATCATCAGCAGCAACAAATATTAGTTTAATAGTAAATTGAGCAGAGAATTTCAAATGAAAAAAAGCCAATAACCTCACTTTGATAAGCCACAGCGACTCTTATTCATGTACAAGCAAAACAACTAGGATTAATTTCACGACATAGATAAGCAATTAAAAAAATAGTTAAAAAAGTGAATAAAAGAGATCGAGTAGGTTATAAAAAGCATCATGCTAGGCATCATAACCAAAAGAAGCATATTAATCATGAATTATTTGGTAGAGAGATAGCGTAAGATTTCCTAGTTGTTCTTTATCTTTTCCACATAATTCAAGCTTCTTACAACAGTTGCATCTCTAATATTTCCGTAAATACATGCTAGCAAACATTCTTGGGCTGCATAAATAGTAGCAAAAGAAAAATAAGATTGGGGGTGGGAGTTAAAAACATATATGTAGCGGCAGTGCTTTGAATTTAATTGTAAAAGGATAAAAAAAACACTCTCAATAGCTTATAGACAAATACACAGATACACCAAGATTGATTGCACCAAAGATGGTTAAAGGGCAGAGTACATACAGTGTTAAAAACCAATAATGCAACATCTGAAGCCATACAGGGTTACAAGAGATTTTATTAGTTTGTGGTTTAAAATATAAATCTAAGAAGATTGGAGCTAGGCTAAAGCCATAGTGGTCAAGAGGCATTAAGTTAGTTGGGGTCTTTGTGATTTAGTTGAGTCATGATTGAGATTGATGTACGAAAGCAGTATGCAAATCAAGCAAATTCTAAGACTACCAATATAGTAAATGCAGAAACAATTATCTATGATATCAAATTAAAAATTTGAAAAAGTAAACATGGAATGTGCAGCTATTATGCTAAAATTTATAAGTTTTATAACATGAATTCAATGAAAGTTCATATTAATTTTGGGGAAACAATTTTAAAGTTATTACAAGAAGTTTTGTATTATCAACAATAAACATGGTTTCAAGACTCTGTGTTTATTGAATAACATTGCAGATAATTATTCTACCTTAAATAGGACAAAATATCTTAAGAAGCCACGTGATGAATTAGAAATTCTCAGGATATTACAGTTTACTATTTACAATCAAAACTACTCGAGCAAGCTTAAGGGAAAAATGAGATGTGGTTTAGATAAGAACACAATACCAAATGCTTGTAGAACCCTTAGCCTCACCCATTAGGTACATCAGTACATGCTTCTCCAGAAAGGCTTTAGCCATATTGCTGAAGCTTATATTTACATCTACAGATGCAGCTGTACCTCTTTACGACATCAATTACCTCTAGCTATAGAATCTCGTCCTTGTTACCCTGTATGTGCATAAACCAAATCAACACAAAAACCAATAACGCAGCAGAGAAAGAGCAAAAATATGCAAACTATTGAGGACAAAACCTTAAATACACAACCCAACAACGGCATAACATAAAATTAGTAAACAATTGAATTAGCAATTCTAAAATGCAGCCTTGTAACAAAAAGAAACACCTCATCCCTAATGAATATAATGCAGAAGATGATAGCTTGTAAAAAAAGAATAGCATATCTAGGACTTAAATCGTAACACAAATAACGAAGAGAAGAACTAACTGAACTCTAAAATTAAAAGATACCCAAATCTAAACTAATAAGTGTACACAACCAATCCCTAATAAAAATATTAAAGGAAAAATGAATAGTCGACATTGATGGAAGTGGCGGCAGAGAAGGTGTTGATAGCAGCCGAGAATGCAAATAAAAACGAGAATGAGGGGTGAAAGAGAGAGAAGAGAACGATAATGGATCAATGTTTAAAAAATTAATATATGATAAATTAACATATATAATATAAGCAAGCAAAAAAACCGTAACAATTAAAAGTAATAATAATGGTTCCATCTAAAAAAAATATTAATAATGGTATTAGTAATTATTAAATGAAATTAATAATATCAATAATAATAGTTTTTTATGTTATTATTATTAATAATATTCAAATAATTAAGAAAATATTTATAAAAATACTATTATTAATGGGTTAAGTAGGATATAGATATGATGAACAAACCAGATGAAATGTGACCTTTCTGACTGTGAGCGGACAATGTTTCGCGCGACGGCAGCGGGGCCGGAGCCTGATCGGGCCGGCCCGTTTTGAACGACGGGGGATGAGTGTGATATATTTGAAAAATAATTTTGCATATTTTAATGCTTAAAAGATACGAGATCGAAATCCCGTACTTAGAGTAGAGTCGCCACCCGTTTCAGCTCAACCGAGAAATTTTTTGTACGATTTTCCCACTGGGTGGTTGGACCATACCTTAAGTAGAGATTTCGAGTTCGGATGATGTTATCTACTTTTCATTAGGCCAAGTTAAGATACTTCATTCTTTCTTAATCGGTTTAATCCACCCTATTTATTTGTATTTTTAATTATTTTGTTATTTTCGTGTTTATCAAGCAATTGAAGCAATGAATAAGATATTTACAGCCATAAAAAAAGTGCGGAAAATAAAATTATTACAAGGTTTTCAAGTCATATACATTTTTCTATGCAATAAATAAAGTACCTGAATATCCAATATACATCCGCCTGCAGAAGATTGTTAGCACTTACAGTATTATAAAGCCCGGTCGGATGGCTAAAATGGGAGTTGAACAGTGTTTTTCGAGAAAATTCCAATTTTATGTAATTTTTAGGCTCAATCATTATTTTAACCGGATTATAAATGAAAAATAAAACTGCCGTCCGGAAAGTCATATCGACGATGATATAACTGATGCCGCCGGCGACATGCCTGATGTCGCTGGCGACATAGGTGATGCCGTCGGCGACATCAATTACGTCACCGGTAGTATCAGCTTGTGGGCAGCAGTGGTGGCAGTAAGACTGACCGAAAACCCAAAAATGAATATAAATTGACAAAAATTAACACAAGTCAGTAGTATTAATGCCCAAGAGCTATGAGACTCAGGATTTTTACCTCGAGGTCGTGAATCCACCTCTTCGTGAACCGAAGAAAACACCTCCGGGGAGCTTGTTACGATGATTTAACGATAAATTTAAGTGCTTCTTGGTTTCTAAATCTAACTAAGCTGATTTTAACTTAAAGACTTATTGATTTCAACTCACAATCAGAGAATTCAAAGAAGAAAAACCAGGAAAAATGGATCAGAATCCTTCTTTTTTCTGTTTTATCTAATTCTTATCTCACTAGAATCTATTCTCACACTAAAATCTTAACATTCAATCCCCTCCACTAAAATGTAGCTCAAGGGGTGTTTTATAGGTGAAATGGGGTGCTTTTTGGGGCCTTTTTTAATAATTCCGCCGAAAGTGGCCGAAAGGCTGTTTGTGAAGGGACTCATTTCGGGTCATGCCGCCGGCGACATGGTGATACTGCCGGCGGTATGGCCGATGTCGTCGATGGTATGGTGATACCGCCGGTGGCATGGATGATGCCTCTAGCGGCATCATCCTTCAGTATACCGACAGTTAGTGGGTCAAAAAGCTAAAAAAGTTGGGAAAAGTGGTTTAATAGTGGGTAAAAAGGCATTTTTTTACTTTTAACAATATTTTGAAGGGTATTTATTACTTGGGTGCAAATCATCGGTTCAAGCTCCCACCAGACGCTTTATTGGCCACGCCGAACTGTATTCTACAAAATTTGCGAGGAATATTATTTCGGTAATAAAAATTCCAAGCAGAATTTTTAATTTGAGGCATTAAAATCGGGTACACGTCATCATCGTCTCGCAAGAGGGACTGTAAAATCCCGTGCATACAGGCTGCCCCTCGGGGGATCACTACTGCCATAGGTCAGTATGATCACACGCAAGAGCAAGGGATAGGAATGATACCTGATGGGTGACCGGTTTGTTCCTTGGTCGGACTTACGCTTTGTGAATTGGTTGCCCCTTGGTCGAACTTACGCTTTGTGGGTATTGGTTGCCCCTTGATAGGACTTTGCGCTTTACAGAAATTATCCCTTAGTCGGACTTGAGCTTTGTAGAGATTGTCCCTTGGTCGGACTTGAGCTTTGTAGAGAATGCCCCTTAGTCGGGTTTGTGCTTTGTGGAGAGATTATCCCCTGGTCGGACTTGTGCTTTATGGAGAGATTGTCCCTTGGTCGGACTTGTGCTTTGAGGAAATTATCCCTTAGTCGGACTTGAGCTTTATAGAGATTGTCCCTTGGTCGGACTTGAGCTTTGTAGAGATTGCCCCTTGGTCGGGTTTCTTGTTTTGTGGAGATTGTCCCTTGGTCGAACTTGTGCTTTGAGGAAATTGTCCCTTGGTCAGACTTGAGCTTTCAGAGATTGTCCCTTGCTCGGACTTGAGCTTTGTAGAGATTGCCCCTTGGTCGGGTTTCTTGTTTTGTGGAGATTGTTCCTTGGTCGGACTTGTGCTTTGAGGAAATTGTCCCTTGGTCGGACTTTCACTTCGAAGAGATTGTCCCTTGGTCGGACTTCAGCTTTGTAGAGATTGCCCCTTGGTCGGACTTGAGCTTTGTAGAGATTGCCACTTGGTCGGGTTTCTTGTTTTGTGGAGATTGTCCCTTGGTCGGACTTGTGCTTTGAGGAAATTATCCCTTGGTTGGACTTTCACTTTGAAGAGATTGCCCTTCGGTCGGGCTTGTGTAAAAATCTGATTTGGAGGCGCGATGTCGTCGGCGGCATCACTGATATCGCTGGCGGCATAGATTGATACCGCCTGCGGTATGAGTGCCACGTGGCAGCTTTGACTGGTCAGATAATTTCAAAATTTGAACTAAAAGAGGCGATGTCGCCGGTGATATGAGTGATGTCGCGGGCGATATGGATTGATGACGCCGGCGGTATGAACGGATAGTTTCAGATAAATTAAAAGTCCTCGAATTTCGCACGGCAGTTTAAAAGGGAAAGGAACTTTCCTTCTTCCTCGCTATTCAGAAACCGCATCCCCCTCTCTTCTTCTTCTCCAAAGCTTTTTGATTTCTTACTTTGTTTTAGAAATCATGAAGAGAATCACCAAGGCTTTTAGGGGCAAATCTAAGGCTAGGGAGAGCCTGCCCGATTCTTCCGTTGACGGATTGAAAATCTTCTCCGTTCCTACTGTAAATGGCCTGAAGGAGACGACCAAAATGTATGGCTATGGCATTAACTCTCCTATCACCAATCTGACTCCGGAGAAAGAGAAACACCTCTGTTATGTCCAGGTAATCTCACAAAAAATCCGAATCTCTTCTTTTTGGGTTCAAGTTGATTTGGCTTCAGATTTGAAATCATGCCATGATAGGGGTTTAAATGTGAAATAGATTGGTCATATTGCATGCTTTAGGATCGAGTATACTGTTTTTAGGCTTATTGTTCGATTGATTGCGATTTTTGTGATTTTGGCATGATGGGTACAATTTTGGGAGAAAACTGGTTCTGCCGGCACATAGTGATGTCGCTGGTGACATCAATCCTTGCAAAATGGCTTATAGGAGTCTGATGTCACTTTTGTTTAAGGTGATGTCGCCGGCGACATGAACCATGCCGCTGACGGTATGGAGTGATGGCGTCGGTGACATCACTTTCAACAAAGGCAACAACAGCAGCTTTTTTGATAAAAAAATAAGTAGGATTGATCCATTTTGTTTTCAATTTTACAGCCATATGAGCTGACTTACACAGGGGGAATGAGCACCATCGGTGAATGGTGGCACCAAATCTCGGAGAACGACCCCGAGCTCGCGCTTGCAATTAATGAGACAGGGTTTAGGGATTTGGCGCGGATAATGCCTATGCTGATGCCTAAGCTTTCCCATTCTACAGTAATGGTCCTAACTGAGAGGTGGTCCGAGACCACCCATACCTTCCATTTCTCTTTTGGGGAAGCTACAATTACCCCCTCTGATGTAGTAGCTATGACCGGCCTCCCCTGGACGGATGAGGTCATACATTTTGATGCTTACATGGATAAGTACCATGTTGAGAGGCCTGTGGTGAGGCGGGTAAAGGAGTTGTTCGGTCTAAAGTCCATTACTGGGCGACTGTCCTATGATGAGTTATACCATCACTGGACCCGGGTGAACGTAGTGCCTGCGGAGGAGAGGGAGGCTTGTGTCCGTTCCTTTGTGATTTCTCTACTCACTGTGCTGTTCTTCCCAATCTTGGAGAGTAAGATCAACTACATACTTATAACCACAGTGGAAGATGTGCCGGGAATCAGGAGGAAGAATTGGCCGAGGGCCATCTTGGCCCAGTTGTACCACGGGCTGGACGTGGGAGCCTGGAAGAAGGAGAAAGCCCTTCGCCTTTGCCACCTGCTACTCCAGGTCTAACTTTTTGGAAATATTTCTCTTGATAGCATGCATTCTTATTTATTGCATGACGTTTTTGAATTGATCGGTCATCATTTATGCAGGCCTTCGAGCATCAGATCCTCTCACCGGTAGAGTTTAAGAAGGTTGTGCCACCGGGCTCTCATTTCCTCGCTCGCTGGTGCGGGGGCATCGGTGGGAAGGCCAAGTACCCTACGAAGTATAGGGAGGTCCTAAGGAGCGTGCGGTTGAGCTCGGTATGCAAATTTTTTTTTATTTTTAGCCTTTTTTACATTTAGATGAAACAAAAATCGCTTATGGACTTATATTGTTTGTTTTAATGTAGCTCGTCTTGGATCCATTCAATGGGGTGAAGAACTTGGCTAAGGTCGTAAGGGTCTGGAGGGAGGTAGATGACCGCCGGTTGGTGATCGAGTGCCCTCTGTCCCAGTAGTGGTATCTAGGCGAGCGTATCCGGGGCTGGAGGTCCGTCCCGATGGCCGCTTGACCGGTGCCTGCCGATCCTCCCAGGGGCTTATGGTGGCCCCATTTGGTGATCTCTTTTGAGGCTGACAAAGCTGATTATATTGAAGGGAATGTCCGAGTGATCCCTAGTGTTCCTAGCCTCTATGATCAGCTTCTGCAGCTTCTACTCCCAGTGTGTCCTCGCATCCATGGAAATGATACGATTGAGTATCATAACGAGCAACGACTGGAGGATGAGAAGAGGTGCCTCAAAGGCGCTGTGGACGTCGAGTAGGAGGATGATGATGAGCACGAGGCGCTTGAAGGGAATATTGCGGTCGACCCTGAGGGGGAGGATGAGGTGGGTGCGGACGTAGCTGGCGAGAGCATGCCAATGTCCTAAGGGGAGCAATGTTCTTTCAAGGTATGATTGTGCTTGTGTGTATGATTTTAAAGTTGTTTAGGAACGTTGTTGATGTGTGGATTTTACTTTTTACAGGAACCCGGAGACAGCCAACGTGGGACCCAGCACTATGGTGTGCCGGAGGGTGTAAACTTTATGGAGGGGCGTTTGGTCAATCCGTTGGAAACTACCTTCCTACTGATGAACTCCTGAGGTGAATTCTCCCATAGGAATGTTGGCTCGAGCCGGCAAGCTCCGATTTTCATGCCTGAAAATACTACTTACGTAAGGCCTAATAATTATTTTCTTATTAAGCCTTGGATGCGGTTGTCTAAGGATTTGCCTTTCGGATTCTCCAGGTGGCGCAGAGTCACATAGAGCAGCTTGTAGAGAACAATTTTGTTCTCCGGGATACCCTTATTGGACAGTCGCTCCTCGTTCAGGTATTTTATGCACATGTTAAGATGGGATGTATGTATGGATGTTATGCATGACATGCACTGCTGATATTTTCTTTGGTTTGCAGGATTTCCTGGCCCTTTCCTTGTCTGACGCTAATACAGCCTGGCGGCGGTATGAGGAGGAGATTGCGGTCCTACAGCATCGCGTGAGTGATCTCGAGGGTCAGTTGGCAGCCACCACTTAGGAATGGAGAAGTAAGCAAAACCTGGACCGTGCGCACCTCGGGAGCACCAGTCGTAGGGGGATCAAGATGTCCGCCGGTCAACGTGCATTTACTACAGCCGAGGAGTCTAGTAGTGTGCCTATGACAGAGGGAAGGGAGGAAGATGAGGACAATGTTAACGACTAGCTTGCAAGCCCTGATGACATTTTATCCCGCCCGACTGGCAGTGGCGGGCATGCTTAGTTTTACTTTATTTTACCTTTTTTAGTTCTTTATTTGTACCCTCGATACATTGGGGTTTGGTTTTGGGATATTTTGAGTGATTTGCGCCTCCGGGCTTTTATTTTTAATGAAAAGAATGAATTGCTATTTGATAAGGCATTGAAATATAGCATAGGATTGTTTATAGGCTTTGTATAGGTCTGAAATGGAAGAAATGCTTTTGATGCCGCCGGAAAATTTACTCCATGTTGCCGGCGGCATGACCCATATTGCCCAAATTGATCGAGCCAAAATAATATATTCAGGGTGGTCTGAAAGTCCATATCGCCGGTGGCATCATCTGATATCGCCTAAATTTACCCTATATCGCCGGCGGCATCAATTACATCACCGGCGGCATCACCCACATCGCCGGCGGCACCAAGTTTCCAGTAATATGATTTCGACCATTCTATCCATTTCTGTCATGGCGACCCATAATTGAAAACTATAGGGTTTTCTACAGAGTCTGGGAAATGCAGACTGGAAGAGGCTCAAAAAATTCAGGCATTGAGGGTTTCGATATGTCGCGGCGTAGCCTGTAAGCCGCAAATTCCTTCAAGCGACACTGGCTTTTTGGGATCCAATGGACCACGTTTTCCAATTTTCATCGTTCGAGCTTTGCCCCATGCTCGAAGAATTCCACGCTATTTTAGAGACACTGTGTCCTAAATGTGTTTCGCTGGCATTGTCAAACTTTCATTTTGGCATAGATGGAATTCTATGAGGGCTATGGAATTTAGATTCTGTCAACCCATTTCTATCTCAGTTGCCTAACAAACCTGGGTTTCTGCTCGAAGCAGTTCTAGAGTGGTGTCGTGGAGTGCCCCGATCCCATCCTGCTTGGCCATTCATGGTGGCATTACTACTCATAAAGGAGTTTATGTATGGAGTGAGCCTGATTGCTCCGCTCAGGCTGATTTCCCTCATCGGTCCTATATCGATAGGGGCTTCCCCCGTGGCTGTGGGGTTAGCAGATGTTTTGTTAAATGTGGATGCTGCTTCTGTTGACTCGTCACTTATCGGAGATCAATTCACATTATTATAGGTATCTTTTCCTTTTTCTGATCCGAACATTCCTTTTCCCTATCCTTACCTGAGTTTTGCATTATAGGTCTGGCTAATGGAGAAGCTAAAGTTGAGGGAGGCACCATGAGGGAATCTGAAAAAAGTATCTTCCCGTCCATCTGAGGGAGAGAGGGCTTATGCGGGCCAATTTTGACGAGTTAACATATGACGATTGGGTGCCTGTTCTGAGGGGGTATACTAACGTGCAGGTTCAGTGGGTTAGTCCATGGTGGAGAATTCAGGATGTGGTCGTAGAATCTTAGGGAGCATGTGTTCAATTGATAGGTCTGGAGAAATCTTCATTTTATACCCCCTACCGGCTATATCGTCAGTATGGAAAAAGGCAGAGAGTCCCGATTAAATTGCCCTATAATCAAATCGGAGTTTACAAAGCTAGGTGGGTCAACCATATTTAGGAGAAGTGGTCCAGGGAGGCTGTATTTGAGATTCTACATTATGATCAACTAGAAACCACTCAAACTGGCACACACTACAGAGGATGGCTTGCCGAGACAACATGGGCCCGTTTTGAGGGAGAATGCACAGAGCAGGGAGAAGATCCCTCTTCTACTAGCACATCGAGGAGGATCTCTAGGTACTGTGACGATGATTCGGGAAGTTTGTTTTGAGTCTTGCTTTTGTCGGAACCATCAGGTCTCTTTTTTTTGTATTTTATTCTATTTAAATAATCTAAAATGGAACAAAATGAACTCTGTTCAAAGCTTGTCGAAGTTGTCTTAAACTTATGAATACAGGATTCACATAAGCATAAGCATTTAGATTTTAACAAAAGATAACTTTTATTAATTGAGATAAAATAAAGTACATCATGTTTGGTTGACATTCCCATTGATTTAACTCCCGGTGCAGACTAGCTGAGATCGATTTTCTAGAGGGCACTCGCTCTTTGCTCACGTACCCTAACTTTTACCTAGATTGCCCTTCTCAGGTTTTCGATCTAGCGGGTTTGTCTTATCCCCTAATTTTTGCAGGGTTGGTTCGCAGAATACCAATCATCGGGCATCACCCTAATTTTTGCCGGATCAGTAAAAGACTGAAAGGCGGGTGATTATCATGTATATATTTTTTGGTGTGCTGCTTTTCTATTTTGTTTCTTTTTAATTAAACATGATAACGCTTAAGCCTGTCTTAGTTTACGGGATTTACGAACTCTTTCCCATCCATGTCCATAAGTTTAGCTGCCCCTTTGCTAAGCAGCTTCTTTATCACATATGGTCCTTCCTAGTTTGGCCTGAATTTACCCCTCACATCAGTGGTGGAGTGTTTCAACTGCTTGAGGACCAGATCACCGGCCTTCAGGGGGAACTTTTGATGTCCTACCCGACTGTTATATGCCCGAGCCATACGTTTTTGGTACATTTGGAGGCTGTCGAGGGCCTTCAACCTTTGTTCATCCATCATGTACAACTGTTCAAATCTTGCCTGAGTCCATTCGGATTCTTCTAACTTAGCCTCTAGAGCAACTCTTAATGAGGTCACCTGAGTTTCAATTGGCAAGACTGCTTCCATCCCATAGACCAGGGAAAATGGAGTTTGGCCTATCGGGGTGCGTATGCTGGTGTGATATCCCCAGATAGTAAAATGTAGCTTATCCGCCCAATCTCTGTAACCGGCTATCATCTTAGAAAGAATCGTCTTCACTGATTTATTGACTGCCTCAACAACTCTATTGGCTTGTGGTCTGTATAGAGAAGACCTATGGTGCTCGATTCCATACTTCTCAATCAGTGATGCAGTTGCTCCTTAAAACTGTACCCCGTTGTCTGAGACTATATGATGTGGGAGCCCATACCGAGCAAAGATGTGCTTTTCCATGAACTTGGCCATCTGCCTGGCAGTGACATTGGTGAAGGATTCGGCTTCCACCCATTTTAAAAAGTAATCTACTACCACCAGAATGAATTTGTGGCCATTTGTTGAGGAAGGACGGATTTTACCAATTATATCTATACCCCATGCCGAGAATGGCCAATGGGTGGATAAGATATGGAGCTCGGTCGGTGGCAAATGCCGCATATCTCCGTAAACCTAGCATTGGTGGCATTGTTTGACCTGGGCGATACAATCGGTCGTGAGAGTGAGCCAAAAATACCCTAGTCACTGGATCTTCTTTGCGAGGGCAAGACCATTCTTATGAGAGCCATAGTCGCCGACATGGACCTGGCTCATTACGTTCTAAGCCTCGGAATTAGTGAGGCAACGGAGAAGTAGGCCATCGCTGGTGCGCTTGAATAGTTCATTATCTACAATACAAAATTGGGTAGCAAGCCGTCGTAGGGTGGTATGGTCTGAGTCGGAAGAATCTGTGGGGTATTGGCCAGTTTGAAGAAAATGGACGATGTCAGAATACCAACAAGGTTCGGATGAAATGGCGAGAATTGAAGGAGTCAATTGAACATAATATAGGATCTTAGTGGATAGTAAAACCAAGGGGCGGATAGGTTGCTGTTGGGGTCCTTCCTATAAGGACGCGAGAGTGGCGAGAGCATCTGCCATTTGATTCTCATCTCGAGGGACATGGCGGTACAAGCATGAGGTAAATTTCTCAGACAATTTGCGGACATCCTCAACATAAGGACGGAGGGATTCTTCTTTAACTTCCCAATCTCCAGTGACCTGACAAAAAACCAGAGCCAAATCTCCGATGATAGATATATGGCCGGCCTAAACTTGAAGAAGAGCCTCGAGGCCGAACATGCAAGCTTCGTATTCAGCGCCATTGTTGGTGACGTCAAATTCTAAATGTTTGGACAATAGGATTATCTCATTATCTAGCATGATGATGATGACCCCGAGACCTGCTCCCCGGCGGTTCACAGCGCCATCAAAGTACATTGTCCAATTGTCGTCAAGGGTTATAATAGAGGCGACCTATTCATCAGGGAACTCCAAATTTTCCTTATAGTCAGAGCTAAGGGATTGATTAGCCAGGAATTCAGCCACAGCCCATCCCTTAATGACCTTTCGGGTTATATATTCAATGTCAAACTCAGATAGGAGAAGTAGCCATCGGGATAATTTGCCGGCTAAAGCAGGGGATTGACAAAGAAACTTCATTGGATCAATTTTGGCTACGACTTGGATGCGATAGGATTGGAAATAATGACGTAACTTCTTAGTAAGCCAAACCATGGTAGCACAGGTCTTCTCTACAATCGAATATCGAGTTTCATAATCTAACAGCTTCTTGCTCAGGTAGTAGATGGCATGTTCGCGCTTATCATCATGTTCTTGGACAAGCATGGCTCTGACGGAAGTTTCTTCAATGGCCAGATAAAGGATGAGTGGTTTCCTTGGGATGGGGGGTGTCAAGGTGGGTGGATCGATAAGGTATGCCTTGATTCTGTCGAATGCTAATTAGCAGTGGTCGTTCTATACCACGGGTTGCTGTTTCTTTAACAGTTTAAAGATGGGTTCGCAGACGGTAGTAAGGCGAGCAATGAATCGACTAACATACTGCAAGGACCCTAAAAATGATCGGACCTCCTTCTCTATCTTAGGGGGAGGCATGTCCCTGATGGCTTTGGCTTTGTCTGGATCCATTTCAATCCTATTATGGCTAACCACGTGTCCTAACAGCTTGTCGGAGGTAACTCTAAATACACATTTCTTTGGATTCAGACGAAGATTATACTTTTCAATGCGAGTCATGAACTTGTCAAGAATAGCAGGGTGTTCCTCTTGAGTGGCGGATTTCACAATCATGTCGTCGACATACACTTTCACTTCTTCATGGATCATGTCATGTAGGAGGGCGGTTACAGGTTGCTGATAAGTGGCCCCGGCATTTTTCAACCCGAATGGCATTACCTTGTAGCAATACACCCCCCACTCAGTGATGAATGATGTTTTGACTTTGTCGGCAATATTAACCAGAATCTGATTATACCCTGAGAACCTATCCATGAATGAATATTAACCAGAATCTGATTATACCCTGAGAAGTCATCCTTCGGTGAGGCTTTATTGAGGTCTCAGAAGTCCACATAGACTCGGACCCTACTATCCTTCTTTGGTACGGGGACAATGTTGGACAACCAAGTCGGGTATTCTACTACTTCTATGAATCAAGCTTCTATCAACCTCAAAACCTCTGTCTTAACTTATTCTGCCCATTCAGGTCTCAATCGGCGGAGCTTCTATTTGACAGGTCAGAATTTAGGATCAGTTGGGATCCTGTGTTTGGCAATTTATTGGTCAACCCCAGGCATGTCTTCATACGACCAGAAATCACTTTGATCAATAGGCTCATCTTTAGGATACATCTTATCTTTCCCCTTAGCCTTATCAGAAATCACTTTGACAGGCATGTCAGACTCAGTAGGTTCAGGTTCAGTTAAAACTATCATGTGACCAGCCTCGAAGTCATAGACATCTTTAAAGGCCTCAAAGCCGAGCCATATTTTCCCGCCATACGCTATTGGTTCGGGCTCCCCTTTATAAGGCCTCTTACCTTGGATTTCACAAGCAGTGACCATGCGGCAACAGCCGTAAGGGATGCGGTGATAGGCCTTTCTAGGCTTATATCCCAGTCCAGCTCCATGGATGAGGATTTTTAGTTCCAACGCCTCAATAATTCCCTGTTCGTGTATTCCTCCGCCTCTGCCAGGCCTGTAACTAAACTTCTTTATTAGTTTGCCCATACCTGCGTGGAGGTAGCTATGCTAAAGGGGAGGATATTTTTTAGCTTTACTAATCATGGCAATCTGGAGGCCCTTTTCTAGATTAGCTTCGGCTTCCATAATGGCCATAACGGAAGTAGGATCGGCCTCTATAGTCACCATTCTACCATCATGGATTAGCTTAATTTTTTTGTGTAGTGTGAAGGGTAGTACGCCCAAAGCATGGAGCCATGGTCAGCCAAGCAACAGAGAATAGGTAACAGGAATGTCAAGGACGGTGAAACGTACATTTCTTGTTACATCTTCGACAGTGACTTCTGCCTTAAATGTCTCGATTACATTGCGCTTTGAATCGTTGTAAGCTCTAATAAATGTGCTGGACCTTTCAAGCATGTCCTCTGATAGTCCTAAATGAGGAAGGATTTTTAGAGGGCATAGGTTTAGAGCGGAGCCGTCATCAACCATGATGCACGGGATGACCTTATCGAGAATTTGGATTCGAATGAATAAGGCCCTATTGTGATCCCTTCCCTTGAGTGTAAGATCAAAACTGTCAAACACGATCTAAGGCCCTTTTCTCGGAGGTATGCCTTCTCCTATCATGGCATACATCTCAATGACCGAGGTGGTCAGATTAGCTTTCAGATCTAGTAGCAGCTTGATCAAACCCTTATGATGCCTTTCAGAGTCAATTACCAGTTGCTAGATGCTATATCGGGCTTGGGTGTTTTTTAACTGGGTAATAAGAGGGTCAACCTCAAGACTAGTAGGGACAGGCGGAGGTGGAGAAGGGGGTCTTGCAGTAGTTCCAACTCTGCCAGGAATCGGGTCTTTATTTAGACGAAGATATCAGTCTTCCGACTGATATACACGACGAATCTAGGAAATATTGAGGACATTATCGAGCAAGACGCTCTTGGTGGCTCGTGTCTTAAATAGGTATTGTTGCTCTTTGGAGTCCGAATCCGGGTCTTGTAGTTTATATTTATCCACACTAAAAAGGTCATGGTGGTCAACCTTGAACAAGTTGGTACTTATAGCCTTAGATTCTCGAGCCATCTCCCCATCCTCATCAGAATAGTTCTCCTTTGAAATAAAAGAATCTACGCTGAACAATGCTTTCCCCTCAGCTTTCTTTCTCTTTGCCATAAATGGTTTAGGCCTGCAACTCTCTTGCTTTGGTTGGCTTGGATCAATTTCCATTCCCTGAATGGAGTTGACTCCCGGGTTGGCCTGATTGATAAGGTCAAAAACTAAGCAAGATGGTAGACCCGAACTGATGACCAGGATAGAGTTACTACTGCCTGGCCCCTGAGCAAGGAGATCAAAGACTGTGGCTTTGGGTAAACCAGATTGCACCATTCCGACCTTACTTTTGAAGTTCATTAAAGGGTTATTCATAGTGCTCGGGGCTTTATCTAGTTCAGCAATCTTCACCTCGCTAACCAACCACTGAATAGCTGAGAGCAAGGCCTTACAATTGTTGGTTTGGTGCCCCACCTGAATGTGATAATTATAGAAGTTATTCTTATCTTCAGGTCTGGGTGGCTTGTATTCCTGAAGGGACTGTATAAAACCTACTTCCCTCAAGCATTGAAAGATGACCCACAGGGGCAATTTATAGGGGTTGGTCAAAACAAAAGGGGGGCGAGGAGGTTGGATTATGGCAATCGTTGATGGAGCTGGATTGGTTGTAAGTGGCATAGCAGGGGTGTGAGAAATGGCTTGTATAGCAGTCGGTGTTTTTGGCTTAGCCGGCACTAGGGCTGAGGGTTGAGCTTCATTCTTTCTGAACCATGGTTTCCCCGCTCTCTCGGCCTTTTCACGTTCTGCCTCGCGCTCAATTTTCTCAGCTTTCTCAAACACAGCCTTGTAAGAAAGAAAGGAATCCGTAGCCATTTCCTTGCGGAATAGGGGAAGAGAACCTTCGAGGAGTTTGACAATCATTTCCTCAAGGCTAAGCTTGGACTTCATCAAGACCTGAGTCGACATCCACCTATTGAAGTACTACTTAAAGGTTTCGTTGGGCATTTGACGGACCCTCTCAAGATGTTGGAGGGTCATCTCCATCATAGTATTGAAACCATAATGCACTTTCAATGCCTCAGATAAGAGAGTCCAGTCGGCAATAATAGGCTGCGGCAAAGTGTGATACCACTCGAGTGCAGGTCCCCGAAGGGAACAAGGAAACATCTCAGCCAGCACCTTATCACTCAGCTTTTTTACGCATATCACTCTTTCGTACATTATGATGTGAGAGGCAGGTGCTCCTGAGCCATCATAATGAGCCATATTTGGCATAGTAAAATTATCGGGGATCCAATCCTCATCCCTCTTAGGTTTTTTATTAATGATGAGGCGATTGATGTAAGCTTAGATCTCTGGTGTCATGCCCGGAGGTTGCGTGACCTGGTCGCTGACCGGTTCGTGAGAGACGGTTGGGGCTTCAGGTGTCGCGCCCAGAGAATGTGCGACCTGGTCATTCACGGTTTGGGAAGCTATCATTTACAGAACAAAAGCGGCTACCTCAGGTGTCATGCTTGGAGGTTACGTGACCTAGTCATTATATGTCGGAGGCAGCGTAGGGCGAATAGTCAGATAGCTGGCAAATGGATTTTGGGGTTAGGTGCTGCCTTTAGGAGTTACAACGAACTGCGGAGGCGTAAAGGAGGGTAGTGGCCGAGAAACTAGGCTTTGGTGATTGAATGTCAGAGGAGTGGAGCTTTGGGCGAAGGGTCTCGGGTTGAAAGGTAGAACTGGTGGAGTGGTTGAAGTCGATAAGAGAACTGAAGTCTGTTCAAACTGGAATGGACTCGTCAAGGGCTGGGCTGATTAAAACACAGGTGCGATGGGTCTCGCCTCTATTAAACTGGTCGATATTTATGTTGAACCATTCGGGGCCTGAATGTCAGATGCCGATACTCGATCGAAATTTTTGTCTTCCAGAGCTCGCTTAACTGCTGCCTGAACCGTAGTTTGAATAGAAGCTTGGAAAGCATCTGAGTTTAGGAATTGCATTATAGCACTGGTAAAGTCACAACTAGGGGGTGGTTGGGATCCTGTTCCCGAGCTGGAAGTGGGACCAAAGGGCTCTTCTAGAGGAGATGTCCCTTCATTTCTTGGGAAAGACATGGTCGGTCGAGAGGGACTTTGGCTCAACTGAACTTGTTCAGAATCTGATTCCTCGTTGGAATCGGTGTGGGGAATTCCTTTGAATTTCGTGGTGGTAATCGGGGTTAGATAATTATGTATCAGGCGATGCTCTATCCTTTTCCAAGCCGGGATGCGACGGTCAGTGCGCCTCCTCCTAGCTGAAATGGTAGGCAGCGGATCAGACCATGAATGGATTGGTGAATGGTACGCATGATATGTGTTATTTTCGTGCCTTGGGAATAATATATAATGCGCATGGCTGCACGTAAATGTGGTTAGAGATGACGTGATGGCTTATCCCTCTAATATACGTGGGACGTTTGTACTTCACGTCATAGATAGCGATATGTGGTGACGCAACAGAGGTACAAGAGAAGTCCTATATTTATTGCTAAACCACTTCCACGGGTGGAAGTGGTAAGGGTAAGCGGATTCATTATCTGCTCTTAAAGTCGATGCATAGGGGTGCATGATCATAGAGCACATATCACGCGAATCGCCCCTCTTCCAACCTTATGACTCCTGCCTAACGCCTCTTTGGAAGGATGGAGTTTGGCCTCTTCACCGGTGATGGTGAAAGAAGCGCGTCCCAATTGTTTTATTTGTTTTGGTTAACCCTAAGGGGAATGATGTGCTAAGGCTTTTTCTAGCGCGGCTTTGGTATAGGGTTGTTGATGTAGAAGGTTCTCGTTTACCTTGATTCCACGTTACTCAACCACTACCTAAATAGGTGCGATCGTAGGAGTTTACGTGTTGGTCAAAATGAGTGATCCACCCACTAGGCATCCTCAATTCCAACAGGGCATGAGTGATACTTCGCGAGCTTCTCGGATGAAATAGGGCACCTATAATTACCGAACTATCTATACGCGGGAGGATAAAACACTATAAGAAGGAATGAAATTTTAATTTGGCCAATGATTCCAATACATCATCAAAATCTCTTAAACTTTATGAAATAAAGTTCGAGTTTAAAGAAATATCCCTAGTAGAGTCGCCACTGTGAGCGGACGATGTTTCGCGTGGAGGCAGCGGGGGCGGAGCCTGATCGGGCCAGCCCATTTTGAATGACGGGGGATGAGTATGATATATTTGAAAAATGATTTTGCATATTTTAATGCTTAAAAGATACGAGATCGAAATCCCATACTTAGAGTAGAGTCGCCACCCAGTTCAGCTCAACCGGGAAATTTTTGGTACGATTTTCCCACCGGGTGGTTGGACCATACCTTAAGTAGAGATTCCGAGTTCGGATGATGTTATCTACTTTTCATTTGGCCAAGTTAAGATACTTCATTCTTTCTTAATCGGTTTAATCCACCCTATTTATTTGTATTTTTAATTATTTTATTATTTTCGTGTTTATCAAGTAATTGAAGCAATGAATAAGATATTTACAGCCATAAAAAAAGTGCGAAAAATAAAATTATTACAAGGTTTTAAAATCCTATACATTTTCTCTATGCAATAAATAAAGTACCTGAATATCCAATATACGTCCGCCTGCAGAAGATTGTTAGCACTTACAGTATTATAAAGCCCGGTCGGATGGCTAAAATGGGAGTTGAATGGTGTTTTTCGAGAAAATTCCAATTTTAAGTAATTTTTAGGCTCAATCATTATTTTAACCGGATTATAAATGAAAAATAAAACTGCTGTCCGGAAAGTCCTATCGCCGACGATATAACTGATGCCGCCGGCGACTTGCCTGATGTCGCTGGCGACATAGGTGATGCCGCCGGCGACATCAATTACGTCACCGGCGGTATCAGCTTATGGGCAGCAGTGGTGGTAGTAAGACTGACCGAAAACCCAAAAATGAATATAAATTGACAAAAATTAACACAAGTCAGTAGTATTAATGCCCAAGAGCTATGAGACTCAGGATTTTTACCTCGAGGTCGTGAATCCACCTCTTCGTGAACCGAAGAAAACACCTCTGGGGAGCTTGTTAAGATGATTTAACGATAAATTTAAGTGCTTTTTGGTTTCTAAATCTAACTAAGCTGATTTCAACTTAAAGACTTATTGATTTCAACTCACAATCAGAGAATTCAAAGAAGCAAAACCAGGAAAAATGGATCGGAGTCCTTCTTTTTTCTGTTTTATCTAATTCTTATCTCACTAGAATCTATTCTCACACTAAAATCTTAACATTCAATCCCCTCCTCTAAAATGCAGCTCAAGGTGTGCTTTTATAGGTGAAATGGGATGCTTTTTGGGGCCTTTTTTAACAATTCCGCCGAAAGTGGCCGAAAGGCTGTCTGTGAAGGGACCCATTTCGGGTCATGCCACCGGCGACATGGTGATGCCACCGGCGGTATGGCCGATGTCGCCGGCGGTATGGTGTTACCGCCGGCGGCATGGATGATGCCTTTAGCGGCATTAGCCTTCAGCATACTGACAGTTAGTGGGTCAAAAAGCCAAAAAAGTCAGGAAAAGTGGTTTAATAGTGGCTAAAAAGGCATCTTTTTGACTTTTAACAATATTTTAAAGGGTATTTATTACTTGGGTGCCAATCATCGGTTCAAGCTCCCACCGGACGCGTTATCGGCCATGTCGAACTATATTCTAAAAAATTTACGAGGAATATTATTTTAGTAATAAAAATTCCAAGCAGAATTTTTAATTTGAGGCATTAAAATTAGGTACACGTCATCATCGTCTCGCGAGATGGACTGTAAAATCCCGTGCTCACACTGACATATAAGGTGAACAAGCGACAACAACAAAAATAAGAAAGGGCAAATGAGAGATTACGACCATGGAGAAGAAAGCCTTCAATGCTAAGGCCAAGGATGGTGGCTCAACGAAGATGAGCATTAGGGTTTGGGATTTAGGGTTTAGGGTTTGGGATTTAGGGTTTAGGATTTAGAATTTGGGGTTTAAACATCATTTATAACTTTCTTATATTTTTTTATACCTTTCTAATACCTTTTATATAGCTTTTTAAATAATATATAACTTTCTTATACATTTTTTAAAAATTTTAAAAAACTGTAACTTTATAACTTTCTTATATTTTTTTATACCTTTCTAATTACCCTGTCATGTCCATCTCTTTTTCAGGATTCTAAGGTCGTTGGACAGCCTGTCTTCTCTTCGGATGACGATCGATTTTCTTGGATAATTGGGACAAACAAGTAATTTACAGCTGCCTCCTTTTGCCGTGGTTACTACCAGCAACTAAGATAGACATCTCCTGCTAAAGATTTCAACCTAATATGGGGGGTTCTTTTGCTTCCGAATATAAAAATTTTTAGGCATGTGTTCGATTCCTGGGTTTCTTTCGTCGAGGATGTATCTCAATTATCGATGATATTTGTGTTGGAAATGTTGGTGTGCCCTAGTTCCCAGGCATTAGTTCTTACAATGTACATACTAATGGTGTCACATTATAAAGGCAATAATCTACTGCGTATTTATCTTGTGCTATAATATGAGTAGAGTATCTATTGATTGATAATCGTAAATATACCAAGCCTATTTTAATCATGAGAATGAATAAAATGAAAGACTTGTATGTTGGATGATCTATAGCAATGTAGTTGCTATGTCACTTGGTAAGTAGATCATAAACATAGTCACATGTTGAGAACATAGGGCTGGATCGATCCAATAAGGACGTCCAATAAGTCGTTGACTTATTTTATCATTTTATTCTAGATCAAGAAATACGATGAACTGCAAAAGGGGGTGGCAAGCACCATGCCTCTTGTTCATTATATTGATGTCAGCTAGTAAAGGACTTTGTAAGATAACTACTGGGTTCAGTATCTTTTAGAGACAGTTATACTCTGTCCTAATTGGGGGCTGTAATGGTTTGCTAGAATCCGCTTATAGTCTATGGGTGAATCTCATTGCCAACATATAGACAGACAAGGATCGTGCACTTGGAACTGCTAATCTATGATTCCTTGTACATGCAATGTTACAAGACCGGATGAAAAATTAATTATTAATTAATTGATATGTCAAGTCAATGTAATGTAATTGAATAATCATAAACATTATTAGATTAATTTGTTTAATGAAATAATATAATGTAGTTTATATTATTCATTAAGTAAAATTAAGTATATATTTAATTAAATTACATATGCTGTTTATTTAATTATTAATTAATTAAATTTATATGTTTAATGTTTTAATTAGATGTCAATCTAGTCAATAAAGTTTCCATACTAAAATAATTAATTGACATTTTGGTTTATTAAGTTAATTTGTAATATGATAAATAATTTGATTAAATTGTATTATTTTGTAATTGGTTATGTTATAATTGGGAATTATAATTTATCAATTAGTGTCAATTAGAAATATTAAACTTTGATACAGTTTAGTTAAATAATTGAAAAAATTAATGTGATTAAATTTATAATTAGCCAAACTTAACCCTAATTGTAGTGGGATTATAAATAGCCAACCAAAACAAGTAAAACCTAATTTCTAATATGACATACACGTCCATAGCATTCTTGGAATGCACAAAACGTTGGCAGCCATGGAATTGGGTCCTGGTGTTTTTTCCTTCTCTTGTTGTTCTTCATCCCTAGCCTAACACCAGTCCCGATTTGAGAGTAGTTCGTGCACGTGAGATTAGAGAGCTTCCACTTGCGAGCTTCATAGCATCCGTCTCTCAAGGAGATTTTACAAGTAAGTTTTTATTTGTTAAAATAAAATTATTTTGGAACCCTATCAATGGTTCTTGAAAAGATCCTATTCCGAATTCGAAAAAATTTTAACCGGTAATTCCGCCTTCGCGGTTATATTTTTGATAGTAATTCCCTTCAATTTGCCTGTTCTATTCGGAACCTGAAACTCTTGATCACTGCCCCTTCTTTTGCCAAGCTAGCCTTAGATACTGGAGAGACATATTTAATCGATTGGGGGTGGCGTTAGTTATGCCTCAAACGGGGTATGGTTTTCTAATGTTATGGCGTTCTTTCTTTAAGAATGGAATTGGATGTGATTTTGGGACTTCATTATGGTTCATCATTGTGTGGATTATCTGGAAGAGACGCAACAAGCATATTTTTGAAGGCTCGATAGATAATGAGGATATTGTAACAGGTAGCATCAACTTATATTGGTTTCTTTTTCATTCTAATAAGCGTAGCGTTTGTATTTCGGTTACGGATTTGTTCATTGATCCATCTTTTTCACTTGATTGTAACTAAAACTCGTTGGTTATTATTTTGAGAACAAATTTTTATATTTAATGAAAAGGGGTAGGTGTTTTGTAGGCAAGCGGATGAGCCAACCTAGTTGGGTAATTCGCCCCGAAATTTTCACCCGCCCTGATCTTTTTTCCTTTCGGTGAGACACATCATTCCACTGGGGGTTTTTTAAAAAAAAACTTGTTGGAGGGGTGTGAGGAGCCTTAACTGTGACTAAGCCCCTTAATAAGATTATGTTAATAAAGATACTCGTAAGTATAAAAAAAGCTAACTTGCCAATTTTATAATCAATTTTATCGAAAATTATTCACATCAACCATCCTTATGCAAGCTACACCGAAGTGAAAGGTAATACAAACCTTTTAAGCTCATATCTCACTCCATCTACTGATAAACTGATAATATAAACATAATAAAAATTAATAAAAAAAAATTATATATGTGGCCTTGATTCATTTAATTTTGAACAAATGGTCTAGTCTTGTGTTTGTTTTTACATTAATATATTTTTTATTTTTGAAACGATACAAAAATGATATCTATATAAAATAACCATAGTATTATAAGAAAACAATACAAAAAAAAGAAGAAAAACCGTTTTAGAAAGAAAAAAAAATATCTTCTTTGGCACACGGAGAGGAAGCTAGTAGAAACAAATAAAAGGTTTACAAGAGCATATCGGTGTTTACTTCCCTTTAACTTGTTCACATATATTTCTATGTTTTTCTATTGATTATGTGAATCTTTTGTTTGAAGGTGAGGACCAGAAACTCTATAAGGTGATTATATCAACTAAGTGAAAGTGGAATAACTCTATAACGCGGATATTTCTAACTAGCTTGACATTCATCCGAGAGAGGAAAACAATGATCAAATATATATTTATATTTATTTATTTTTTAATTATTTTCCAACAATATTAACACATACAACAATTATTTATTTAATAATTAACATTGTAAAATATTGTATTTGATAAATAAATTCAATGGGGTTTGTTAAAGTGATAAACGACTTGGTATCACTTAAACAAGGTCCCAAGTTCGAACTTTGTGAATGTAAAAATCTCCACTGGGAGACTCACCCACCATAGCCAGACGCGCAACCTGGATCGAATCTGAATGTAGTCAGAGAAAAGCTCCGGAACCAGATGAGCAACCAAAAAATGAAGGGTAAATTTTAAAAACATACCTTGTGGTTTCGGTCATTTTCAAAAAGAGGATCATAAATTTTTTGTTTTCGAAACGAAGACTATGGTTTCAAAAGTTAGCAAATAAAGGAAAAAAATATTCATGAAATATATATCAAGATTTGAATAAATTTTGGAGATTTTGTTATGACATTTCAAAATTATTATCGTCTTTTTATTTAGAAAAATACTTAAACTTCTAAAAAAAATTCAAAATTTATCACTAAGGTGCATTATATTTTTATTATTTAACCTACAAAATTTCAGTTAAAAATGGACAAGATTATCATTTTTCGTGACATAATTTCAAATTGAGGATCTTTTTTGGTCATTTGTTTGCTAACTTTTGAAACCACAATCCTTATTTCAAAATTAAAAATTTTATAATCCTCTTTTTTAAAATAGTTGGAAGCACATATATATTTTTAAAATTTACCCAAAAATGAATAAGCTTTTCCCTTGGAAGCCAGGGTTGGATCCCAATAAACATAAATCTATTCATTGCCAAGTATGAGTGCACCTGTATAATCTCCCTTGGGAATATTGGGATTGTAGAATTTTGTCTAATAACGCAAGGGGCATTGGTGTGACACTTCGGTTTGATAAGAACACTTTGGATGGGAAATTCTGACATTATGCCCTGATTTTTGGTTGATGTGGATCTCGTAGGTACTTTGAATGAGCTTATTCGCATTAATTCGGAAACAGACATGCGTTGGATCTCAATTGTTTATGAGAATTTGCCTCAATTATGTGGAGTATGCAACTCTATTGGCCATGCTTCTTTTAATTGCAAACGCAATCAGCCTAAGTGAATAGACAAATGTGAGGAAGCGGGACAAAACCGCAAACGAGAGGACATTAATCGATCGAGGCATCTTCAACGTCAGAACACCCCAGCTCGGGATGTGGCCACAAATCTAGTTCTCGATGAAACTGGTGGTGAAAGTAATTTAATCAAGAAACCAATTCTTGCGGCTTCTTACGACATTGTTGCTGCAGATCGTATATTTGATAGGATCAACAAAGACTTGCGACATAATTCTAATCCACTTGGCTCTAGTTCCAAACAACGAGATTTAAACGGTAGTGTGTTGATGGATATGAATCTATGTCTCAATCAGGAGGAAGGCATAATACTCATGTTTTGAACATGAACAATTACAAACAAGGCAATGTTGTGGCTGATTCTGTACCGAATGTGGGGGTTGCGGGCCAAGTTGCGATAGGTGACTCGTCGGCAAATTCATCTCATGATCTAAACGACTCTTTGGAGTGCGATACTCGGTATTGGACTGAAAGGTTTGGATCAAGCGACGACGAAAAAGAACATGTTGGCATAGAAAACGTCATCTTTTCGAACTGTTTTGTTGATTTAGGATATGCGTTATATGATCGTAATTATGATGCTATCGAGAAGGAAATATATCATTGACAACCGGTAAGGGTTAGAAAGAAGAAAAAGGTGACGGTTGCTAGAAGGGAGTCGCAGCATTTGCACTATTTGCCTATTAGATACACTCCTTGATTTTACTTTTATTGATTTCTTTTTTTTAGCTTTAGTTTTATTTTTCTTATTTGATTTTTTTATTTTTTTAATAATAACCGATCCTAGATTTCCAACCTCACCTTTAAAAAAATTAAGTTGAGTTCTTCTGAAGTGACCAACCTATTTGAAGTATTTTGCTCTTTTTAAGCTATTAGTCCTTCCTTTATAAAAAAAATATAAATAATTATGTGCTTGTATACATTCAAAAACGAGAGGTTGAAATTGACCAAAATAGAGGGCAGTGTGAGCCACCAATGGTGAATCATGGTTTGCGGCTAGATTAGAGCATTAATGGTGGGACTAGTAGTACTTATAAAAAAAAAAGGACTAGTAGTATTGATAGTTAGAACATAGGAATATACCAACACTAGTGCAACTATATGTCCACAGCAACAACTGCTTCTGGTCTAGTCCATTTTCTGTACCTACTAGTCTAGTCATGGCTCATAATCTGTCACTTTCGTTTAGCTTAATGTATTAATAGCATCCTCAATTTGGTATAAAAAATTTGATGCCTCCCTAAAGTTTAGAAGTGACCCTGCAGCTACCTTCACTTTGAAAATGTGCACCACTTTCCTTCCTGAATGCCATATGTCAGCTTCTGATAGATTTGACTTTTCAAATATATCACTTTTTAATATTTTTCTTCTCCAATCAAAAGCTGACACGTGGCATTTAGAGAGCAAATTGGCAAACTTTTTTAAAGTTGGGATAGTTGTAGGATCACTTTTAAAGTTTATTGAGGCAACAAATTTTTTATATGAAGTTGATAATGTCATTCATGCATTAAGCCCTTTCATTTTATTGATTTTGTTATACTATTTCGCTCTCTTTTGCACATTAATCCTATGCTAAATATCCAATTCTCCCTTCCCAATATATGAGATTACTTACAAATTAATCATAAACATCAGTTCTCATACGTTTACTGTCATTCTAAACTTACAAAAGTTTAAGTTTCTACGCTGGATTTGGAAAGTGCACCAATTTTTTCCTTAGTGCTATTGAGACGGTGTTTAAATTTATTATATGTCATGTAAGACGTAAGTGGTTATAAAATACGGTTTATTAAAATTAAAAAGACTAATAAGACACTTTGGACAAAGTTATTGAGTAAATTGGTAATTTTTTTAACCAAGTTTTAGATAGTTGTAGTGAATTGTAAAACTTTAGAGTGGAAATAAGTTGGTTGAATGAACAAATTCAAACTATACAACCTTCAAAATTAATTATAAAAAATATTTGGGGCATTTCACTTGAGCAAATTTCCTCAATAAGATGTCGTATTGATACCATTGGCACATCCATAGGGTGTGGGTGTGGATAATTAGTGATTAATTTTTGGTTCACGTAAAAACTCCTATTAATAAATAAATATTAAGTGAAATAGCAAAAATTAATGTCAAATAATAGAGATTCAATTTTGGCTGAAAATTATCATGGTTTTGAAAATCGGATCGGGCTAATCGGATCGGATTTGACCGAAATTAGTGCCTGATCCGATCGATTTTTCATGAATTTTATAAGTTGTAAAGAATCCAATTTCAATCGGTGAACTGATCGGTCAAACCGATCGGTCAAACCGGTAAACCGTAAACTGGTACCGAATTACAGCTTAAAGTGGGTCAACACATTAATTAAGATTTAACTCATTAATCGTAAAATCAGTCATTAATATCAACACAAATTCCTAAATTAACGTTTAATAATCCAAACCAGTTATGTCTATAAATTAATCAGGAAATTAGTAAAATAATTGTAACATAAATTTCTAAATCATCGTGAAATCATTAATTAATAGCAACATAAATTCCTAAATCATGCACTATTTGTAACTTGCTATTTTCCTCTACAACAATTCCTTTGTATCAACTCAATTGGTCAAAAATACACTAAGTTGATAGAATTGGAAAATTATACCAATAAATCTAGGATTTGCTCTACAATTGTCCCCATAATTTTGGTCAGATTTTATGTTTAAAAATCAAGCTTATTTTCTTTGTAAAACATAATATATATTTATAAATTTATTACTTAGCTATTTATTTATAACTTCATTATTTTTAGTGTTAAAGTTGCATTTTTTTTATATCTTGCTTTTTTTTATCATTTCAATTATATTTTTATAATTAGGAATAACAGTTCTAAAGTCAAATTGATAGATGTCATTTTGGATTCTTTTATTCTTTCGTAACTCTTTCGCTCATCATATTTTTTTTTATCTTTTCAATCACTACATTGTTCACAAGAGATACAGGTGAGAACTAAGAATTTATGCGTGATGGTTGAAATTTAAGTATAATCTTTAATGTTGTTTATACTTACTTGGTGTATGCACTTTGAATGATGTGATATTAATTTTAAACTTATTTTAAGACAATAAATTATATTAATTGTTGGCATGATGTTTCATGTTTGATTTTAAGTTATTACATATGTTAGTATTTAAAAGGTGTTAACAAAATTCGGTTCGACCACTGATCTAATCCGGTTAAATCTTAAATTCATGATCCACTGCCTTCATCGGTTAAACGACTGATCCGGCTCTAAAAACCATGAAATTACTAATATTATGACCGATAAAATGGGCAAAAAAGTTTATTTGCAATCTTTCCTATACAAAATATCAATTGTTCTTGTATTATACAATTTTGGATCATTGTTTGCATTAAATTTTAACAAAAATAAAAATTTATAAAGTTTTTTTTAAATGTATGCGTGTGTGGATGATTGAGAATTATTGTTGTGGGGTAGCCCATTATGAAGCTGAAGTGGTAAAATGAAATTTGGATCAGACCCATTATGGAACTTGCAAAATGTGATGCCTCTCAATTAAGACCAAACCTTTCATTTTTCATCATCAATCACCTTCTTTATGTGGAGCATGAGCATCAATCTAAAACAACTTAATACCCTACCTACTCAATTTAATCTTAATAATATCTTTAATAACTAATATAATATTGATTTTATATTTATAAATAAATTATTATAATAATTAGTATATCATAGCGAGTCCTTCAAATTCTATTTTCTTAAATAATATTGTAATTATTGGAGATGCAGGAAATTCTCACATAAGAAATAAATGAGATTAAAGAGTAGAATATGTCAAATTGGAACTTAACATAAGGTATTTGATTTGGGCTTAACACAACTTTTATACTCACTCACCTATTCACCCTAACACTCTCAAAGCCTATAAATTCTCACTTTTTAAAAATGAAACAAAATAAACTATCATGGTGTTAAAATTATATGCAAAAATAGGATCCACAACTATTTTATCTTTATTCCATCTTTTTCGATAATAATATAATTTATTTAAATTTCTTAATTTTCAACAACTTCAGGTGTTTGCACTTCAGGTGATTATGCTTCTCTAGAAAGTGTATTTATATTAGCATCTTTATACTCATTAAGGTTATCCTTATTGTAGACATAATTCATACATGAGAAATATAGACATAATACTTACATTTTCTCTAACTTTCCAATATTCTATTTTTTATATGTTTGCGTTCTTACATACTGTAATATTTCTAATATATTGAACATTATACAAGAAAAATACAGAATTTTTGGAAAATTGTAAACAACATGTGGGAATGATTGAAAATTATTGTTGTTGGGTTAGCCCACTGTGAAGCTGAAGTCCTACACTGAAATTTGGAACAGCCCCATCATGAAACTTGCAAAATGTGAGGCCACTCGATTAAGATTAAGACCAACCTGCTGGATACGATGGATATAGGAAATTAATAAAAAAAATTAAATAATTTAAATAGTACTCCCTCAATTTTTAAAAGTTTGACGTTTTAGCCTTTTATAAATTTTTTAAAAAGTTTGACGTCTTGGAGTATTAATGCATTTTTTTATCATATTTTTCCTAATTTTTTATTGTATTAATCAGGAGAGATATAATTGATTATGCGTAGTAATTAAGAAGAAAGAAATTTTTTATATAAAATATAAAGGATAAATTAGTGAGTTTTGTAATGTAATAAATATTTCATTAGTTTTAATGATTCGGTTAGAGTGACAAACTTTTGAAAATGGAGGGAGTACATATTACTATATTAGTACTTAACACAAGCTAATTAATTTTGAGTTAGATGCGCTCAACTCTAATTATATAATTACTCAGTTGTCAAGTTAACACTTACAAAGTTAAAAGATTCTCAACATGATATCAGAGTAAAAGAATGTCTGATACTTAAAAGATCAGATTCATATTTAAATTCTAATGGAGTTTGAGCTAACATAGAAAACTAGATATGCAAATGATATTATAAAATATTTGGCAAATAGCAACCGCTACAAATCTAATTGCTCGATGAGTACATCGTGTCAAACCAGCCATTGTCATATGCACTTGTTTCTAATTCAATAAATCCTTATATTACCGCTGTTTTATTTAAACATTATTATGAGCTTCTTATTTTTTTAACTTAAGCTAATTTTATTTTGGCATAATTTCAAGTAATCTACCAAGAGTCACAGTTCTGCCAACAAGATAACAGTAGATATGCTTTTCCGTACCACAAAAAGAAAAGGAAAAAAACGTACATGAGCGAGGCACAAATTAATTAGGGTTAACTTAAAAAAAAAGTATCATGTGATTTCACTCATTTATAAAAAGGGGTTTGAGGGAATTTTTTGTAAAACAAGGTCTGTGGTTTTAAAAAATTTACAAATAAAGATCCTCAATATTAAATTATATCACAAAAATGGATAATCTTGTTCGTTCGTATCTGAATTTTTGCGGACGGTTATTAAATATACAATACGTAATAGCGAAAAATTTTGAAATTTTTTGAATAGTACAAATATTTTTTTAATTAAATTTCGATAATAAACTTTAAAAAATCATAAAAAAATAAAAAAAATCTCCGAAAATTACTCAAATCATGACGTATAATTTTTAAATAATAAGATTAAAGTATTAGAATGTTGAATTGTTAAAAATATTCAATGTAACACTACTATTTTGAATTCATAGGTCCCTTTTGTAATTTTTTTGAAACCACAGACCGCATTTTGCCAAAAAAAATTCCTCAGACCCCCTTTATGAGTAAAATCACGAGGTACTTTTCTAAAGTTTACCCAATTAATTAAGAAGCATATCTGCTATGACTATTATTTAGTATTGACAGATGATAATTAAGGTTTTCTCAGTGCTGCAATTTGTCAAATTAACTGAAAAGAATATTTAACCGAAACAGTACTGATACCTACAAAAGCAATATGTAACTGAGAATTTTTTTTAAGTAATAAGGGGAATTTTGAAGCTCTCTAAATCTAGAGAGAATTACTAATTTTATTATTCTCCATAATTTGTTCAAGTACAGAAAATGAGCTAACAGCTCTTATATATGCTGCAAAAGGAGAAGAGACGGTTTAGCTAGAAACTAATTTTCCCACCAAAACTCTTGAGTTTGTTACAACGGGAAATGTTCTCCTGTGGCATGAAGTAGTGAAACTGGAGTTCTCTTGAGTGTTAGGACCTGATGAGGCAGTGACCATGTTAGCTGTTGTATCCTTCAGCAAACCCCACCCCCTCATAAGGGACCTTGGTAGCCTTATGAAGTGCCTGAGTGAAGCCCATTTGTAGTAGCGTCGGTGCCATTTGTGAAGTAGAGATTGGCTTGGTAAACAAATTTGCAAGTTATCTTCTAGATGTGACAGAGTTGACTAGAAGAAAACCAGAGTCAATGCAGTTTCTAACCACTTAGCAATCTGCCTCAACATGCTTAGTGCGTTCATGAAATACAGGGTTCTTGGTTATGGCTATGGCAGCCTAGTTGCCGCAATACAGGGAAATAGGAAGTGGGTAATTGATATGGAAATCAGCAAGCAGGCAACTTATCCATTGCAGTTCACATGTAGTTTGACTCATACTGCGATATTCTAATTCAGCAGTTGAGTGGCTAACTGTTGACTGCTTTTTGGTCTTCCAAGATATCAGAGAATCCCCAAATAAGATGCAATAACCTGTAATGGACTTGCGAGTTACTTTGCAACATGCCCAATCAGCATCACAATACCCTTGTAGGGAGAATTTTTGCGGATTTGAATATAACAATCCGTAGTAAATTGTCCCTTTAATGTATTTGAGAAGGTGGAGTGCAGCCTCAAAGTGACTATTGCAAGGGGATTGCATAAATTGGCTTAGCTGTTGTGTTGCATAGCTAATGTCAGGCATGGTAAAGCTAAGATATAGAGCCATATCAACAATTCAGTTGAAAAGCTCAGGATTAGTCATTGGTTGACTTGGCAGTGTGAGGTTAACTGAAGCAGGAAATGGACTTGATGTAGGGTGAGCATTAGTCAAACCAGCATCACTTAGTATATCACTAGCATATTTTGACTATGAGAGAAATATGCCTTTCTCAGTTCTTGAAAGTTCAATTCCTAAGAAATAGGAAGCATTGCCCATGCCTTTAATAGTGAAGCGGGAGTGCAAATGAGTCTTCCCAATAGAAATAGATGCCATATTGGATCCAATGATTAGAATATCATCAACATATATGATGAGAGCAAGAAAATCGGATTTGGATGATTTTATGAAGAGGCAATGATCATGAGCAGATTTAATAAATCTATAAGCTGTCAATTTGGAAGTTAATTCCTTATGCCACTATCTACTAGCCTTTTTAAGGCCATAAAGTGACTTTGAAAGTGTGCACACTTGGTTAGGTGTAGCAGTTTGGAAACCCAAATGTGGCAGCATATAAATGTCTTCATCTAGAGTGCCATGAAGATAAGCATTATTGACATCCACTTGGTGTAAGGGCCATTATTTTGCAGCAGTAATGGCAATGA
Source organism: Euphorbia pulcherrima (assembly GCA_947683365.1). Classification (NCBI taxonomy): domain Eukaryota; kingdom Viridiplantae; phylum Streptophyta; class Magnoliopsida; order Malpighiales; family Euphorbiaceae; genus Euphorbia; species Euphorbia pulcherrima. The sequence goes on from CANTUS010000016.1 coordinate 18,145,487, forward strand.
ATAGCCTTACACTTACAAATCTTGCTACTGCACTGAAAGATTCATGAAAGTAAATGCCAAATTTAATCATACCCTTTAGCAACCATTCTTGCCTTGTATCTATCCACTGCACCATTTGGGGTGTATTTTATTTTGTGTATCCATTTTGAGGCAATAGGCCTTTTCTAGGTGGTAAGTTTGTTATCTGCCAGGTTTGGTTTTTCTCAAGAGCTATAATTTCAGCATTCATTTGCTTCAATTCACTTTGTGTCAAGAACAACCTCTTTTTAGTTCTTAGGCTCTTTGGCAATGTTCAAGTTGCCAAATAAGGTAGTATAGGATGGGGAGGTGAAAGTATTGGTAACAAAATCACTTATAGCCAAATAGATTTATTTACACGCTTGTTGGAGTGACAGACACAGGTTGTGGGGTGGTGTCATGTAACACCCCCTTTATAGGGAGTACCACAATAACTATAATCACCCAATAAACATCTCTTTAACACTATATAAAATTCAATACTTAAAGATTAATCTCATTATTTAAATATAAACTTAACTTAAACCTTAATATATATAAATTCAATATAATACCCACAAACTACAAAGTATATACTCAAAATTTCCCATAATACATTTAACTTTTCCTATACTAGTATGTACATGCCATTATATATTAATCCACCAAAATATATCAAAGTTTCAACCACTTCAAAATCCTCTCTTAACTTGCACTTCTTTATGCAACGCCTCCACTTCGGTCCGACTATCTACAAAGCTCCAAAAACCTACGTGTAGCAAAACAACTACACGCTAAGTAATTTACTAAGCAATTTACTTAGTGGTGTACATAAAATAAATACAACTATTTTGAATATTTATAAAACTTTAAAATGGAAACAAAGTATGTTCATAAGCCAAAAATAAATTAAACAAATTTATAAAACCAAAACAGAAAACTTATATTATAAACCTTTCAAAGTACAATCAAATTTATATCTAATTTTCCAAACACATTAACCATATGTTGCCCAAAGTAAACAAGTCATGAATAACGGTAAAATGGATACGGGAGCGGATAAGGCCGAAGCTGAAGCTTCAATATCAATATATCGGTCAAGCCCGAAGCCGAAGCTTCAATATCAATATAATTTTATCAGAATACCGGCCGAAACCCGAAGTCGAAGCTCCTATATCATATCACATAATACCGGCTGAAGCCCGAAGCCAAAGCTTTGATTGTTTGTACAGTACTGTACCCCCCTTTAGCCAATCTACCCTGACCCGTATTTTACTCGTTTACTAAGGGCAATAAACCATATAAAATATTCTTCAAAATCAGTAAAACATCAGAAAATATTTCGTACATTTTGAATAAACTCAATCCAAACATCAAACACCAAAATAAACTCATATAAACACATCAAATTCATCCCAAATCACTTTCCAGAAAAATTAGTTTCGTCACTCAACTTGATAGATATAAACGAACCAGAAAATAGAGGAATTTCATTAATTTTTCTTCTAAACATAATTAGATATATGTCTCAGATTTCCAAATCCACAAGAATCACATAAATCCAAATTATATAACCAAAGTTATTATCAAAATACTAAACAGTGTACAAAGCTGAGATTTTCCAAAAACAGATTTCATGACTCAACTTCAAACGAAACTTTCACATTGAAAACGAATGAAATTCAAGAAGGTTTCTTCTGAACATATATTCTTTAGTTTCTTTAGATATCAATAGAATCAAGAATCATTCAAATCGGATTTATATACCAAGAGAAAACATCAAAACAAAATAGGAATACAAATCTGGAAATTTTCAGAAAAACCAAGAAATCAAAATTTGAGACACAGACCTTTTTCTAAGCTCTTTCTAGTTCTCCTCTACCTCTTTTGCCTTTGATTATCTCCTTCCCAAGAACCCTAGAATATGAAATAGCTTCATCTAACCTTTCTTTACTGAAATTGATGGGTATAGAAGGCTAAGACATTGATTTCTGGCAAAATTTTGAAGTTAATTTGAAAAAAAAAATTAAGATTTGAAGTTATAAAAATCTTGAAAAGGAATGGAAAAGATAAAGCTAGCAGAGAACACGATGAATGGAATGAAAGAGATGAGAAATCTCTAGAGTTATAAGAGAGTAAATATATCTAAATTTCAAAATCACTATCCTATAAGACAACAATTAGAATAATACCCTTAATATCCTTCTTAATCCTAATCTCTTCTTATTTCTTATCCAATAGCATAAAAGTCCAATGTTTAAGTGTAATAATTTATATTTTCCATATTATTTTATACCTTAACACTTTAATAAAATTTAGAAATTTCGGTTCGTTACATGTCATCAGTAGGAACTGATGATATTGGTGTTTGAATGTGGTTATTTATGGTAATGGAAAGAGTGGGTGGGTTAGATGAAAAAGGAAAGTTGGTTTCTTGGAACTGAACATCCCTTGAAACAATGAATTTATTTGTGGCTATGTCAAGCAACTTCTGGCCCTTCTAGCCTAGTGAAAAGCCCATGAAAATAGCTTCATAAGCTCGAGGGCTAAGTTTTTCTTTGTGAGGTATGGTGTCAGTGTAAAAGCATTTATAGCCAAACACTTTGAACTTAGCTAAGCATGGATTGGTGCCATATAGGGTCTGGTGTGGGGATTTCCAGTCAAGATTTCTACTGGGTAACACATTTACTATAGCAGTGGCCATGAGAATGGCTTTTCCCCAATATTAAAGGGGCATATCAAATTGGAACATGATTGACCTTGTTATTTCAAGCAAGTGCCTGTGCTTCCTCTTAACAATGCCATTTTGTTAAGGGTTATGCACACAACTTCTCAAATGAGAGATCCCAATTGTTTGGAATAGCTTTGTGCATGATGCATGCACAAATTCTGTTCCATTATCACTGCAAATGACTTGTACCTTTACTTCAAACTGAGTTTCAACATTTTTTAAATATACCTCTATAGTATGAGGTGTTTGAGCCTTATTTTGCAGTAAAATAACCCTACTAACCCTTGAATAGTCATCTACAATAGTTAGGAAGAAATTTGCACCAGAAATGGAGCTAATATGACAAGGACCCTACATATCAATGTGTAACATTTGTGAAATCCTTATACTTTTTAATATTTCTTACAGAAAATGACACTCTATGTTGTTTTGCCTAGTGACATACAGAGCATTCACTACTATTACACTCAACATTTATACTTGCAATATGAGATAAAGCTTCCTCACTAGCATAACCCAGTCTTTGGTGCCAAAAATTTGCTTTATTTACAGCTTCTTTACTTAATAAGCATGTAGCCAACTTCTCCAGATGGGTATCATCAAAGGATAATTGTAATGATCTATATAGACCATCACTCTTCCAGGCCATTGCCACTATATGTTGAGTAGCTTGGTCCTGAAAATAACAGTAGTTAGGCTTAAAGAATATAGATATTCTTGAATCAACCAATAGCTTTCCAACTGATAGCAGATCAAACAGAAGCTGCTTTACATACAATACATCTCTCAACACCACAATTTTTTATAACTCTACATCTCCTATCATAGTGACAAATTGCTTTGTGCCATTTGGAAGCACAACAGGTCTAGGAATTTTAATATTTCTCATGTTTTTGAATAAGTGTAAGTGGGAGCACATATGTGATGCACCACTGTCCACTATCCATTCAAAATGCACTATATCAGAGTCAAGTTAGGCCAATTACCTGAGTAGCCTGCAAATGCAGTGTAATCTTCCTTTCGAGAAATTGGACTGTAGGCTATTGGTGTTTCCATTGCTTGTTTTTCCTTTATTAGCTTGTAAATTTCTTGTGCAATTTTATTCATCTAGTATGGTGATAGATCACCGTTCATGTCCTACTTCTCCTCTTTATAGTTCCCTTCTTCAAGGTCTGTTTCATTAGCATTATGTGCCTTGAATTCCTTTGGCCTTATCCTTTCCTTAGGAAACCATTCCGGATAGCTAATTAGGTCAAAACATCTTTCCTTGGTGTGATTTGTACCACCACAATGCTCACACTTCCTTTCTTCTTTCTTAGCAAACCTTGTAAAAGGCTTGTTGTTTGTATTAGTGTTTTTAGGCTAAAACTTTGTAGGGTAGTTCGCAACCTCTATACGTTGGTCAAAGTGCACTTCCCTCTGTTTCTCAACTCTTTGGATCATGGCATATGCCTTGTTAATTGTTGGAAAAGGGTCCATAAGCAACAACTGGCTTTTAACAGCTTCGTAACCTTCGTTAAGCCCCATGAGAAATTAAATTAGCTTATCTTCTTCAATTAACTCTCCGGATCTCCTCGAAACATTACAAATACATGTTTCATATGCTCCATACTTGCGTACTGGTATTTTCCTCAGCAGATTTAGCTCATCCTAAAGCTTCTTAAGTTGAGTATAATACATCATTACCAAACTATTTCCCTGTGAAACGAGATTGATCTCTCTCTTGTCTGATAAAGACTTGGACCGTTACTGCCTCTGAATCGCTCCTCAAGCTCTTTCCACAAATCTTTCGCTCTTTCGGCATATAAAAACACCTCTGAGAATTCTTTACTCTTCGAATTCAATATCCAAGATGTTACAAGACAGTCATTTTTATCCAAGATCCATACGCGAGACTGTTTGGATTCGGTGCCTCTGTTTTATCTTCTATGAATTTTACTTTGTCTTTTGCCATTAAAGCTCTTTGTATGGCCTTGCTCCATGGAAGAAAATTTTCACCATTAAACAGTGCAGGGACAAGTATTGTACTTGGATTGTCGAAGTGAGGATTGATTTGAGCAGGCATCGCAATTGTTGTACGATCACCTCCGTTAACAGGATCTCCAAAAGCCTCCAAATGTTCTGATTCCTTCTCACCATAGCTCTGATACCATGAAGCTCTCTAAATCCAGAGAGAATTACTAATTTTATTATTCTCCACAATTTGTTCAAGCACAGAAATGAGCTAAACAACTCTTATATATATGCTGTAAAAGGAAAACATACAGTTTAGCTAGAAACTATTTTCCCGCCAAAACTCTTGAGTGTGTTACAAAGGGGAATGTTCTCCTGTGGCATGAAGGAGTGAAACTGGAGTTCTCTTGAGAGTTAGGATATGATGTGGCAGTGACTATGTTAGTTGTTGTATCCTTCACATTTTTTTTTGTCAAATTTATTAATTGTGGGTTTTAACTCACAGCCCCACACTTGTTAGTTTTATTCTAAAAAAGTGGTGACCACTAGATGAAATACTGGTGGTTATTAACTGAAAGAATATCTAGTATTGTCAGATGTGAATTAAGCCTCGCATCAACCACATTATACGGATACCTACGAAAGCAACACCAACGAAATACAAAAAACCTCGGAGCATTGAATACAAAATGTCGTTAATTTCGATACATCATAGCGTACGTAATTCTGTTAAAAATATCTGAATTCTAGAACTACTAGGATGACTAACCGAAACAAAATTGACTATATGATTAAATTATTAAAGACAATAAGATCAAAGAACATTCAATTATATTAGAATATCACATTATGTCAATTGAGTGCTCAAATACTGGAATTAAATAATGATCCTCTATATATGATTTATGTGAAATACCATTAATTAATATTTGCAAAAGTACAAGAGAAGAAAGAAGGAAGGTACATGTTTGAGTGAAGTTTGCAACAAATAGAAGACTTATTAAATTATGGAATTGGACTTGGCAACTAGAAAACTATTTCTCTCCTATCTAACTATATAAATCCACAAATTCGCCTTCAAAATCAACCTCCCATTGCTCTCTTTTCCTAAAATAACATACAGAGAGTGAGAAGAGGCCTTTCATAGTTGGGCCCACATCGAGAATATTTTGTTTCATCAGTTCTACCAACGGTATAGATAATTTACAGAGTTTGAGAAATCTCGAGCTACATTCCTTATACTTTAGAAATTTTTCTAGGAACAACTCAAACAAAATCATCTTAAAGTGTTATGAATCAAACCCGAACAACAAAAATTTTAAAACCCATATTTTTATAATTTTTTAAAGTGTTTTTTCCATGATCAAGTTCAAACACTATTAATAGGATTCACCAAACCAAAACTTTGACAACCATTTTTCTTATATAACTTTTTAAAGTTAATTTAATTACTTCGGTTCGAGACAGGTTAGATAGCTCTTAGTTATTTGCATTTTTTGAATAACTTGGGAATTTTAACGAATTGGGTTGTGGTAAAAATTGCAGGATAAGATGCAGAGAACGGATGTTAGAGCAGCGAGCATGTGAGTAAGCCAAAGGATGAGCCGAACCCTAAGCTGAAGTGTGGAGGATATATTTTCGGGTGGAAGGCAATCAAGAAGAAGTAGTCAACATGCGGAAGATGATGAAGAAGCTCTTAAATGGGCTGCCATTGAAAAACTTCCTACTTACGATAGATTAAGAACAGCTATTATAAAATCCTATCTTGATGAAGATCAAGCTCAATTTGTTCACAAAGAAATCGATGTTCGGAATCTCGGCTTGAATGATAAACAAGAGTTCATTGATAAGGTCTTTAAGGTTGCTGAACAAGATAACGAGAAATTTTTGTCCAACTTCAGACAAAGAATTGATAAGTAAGTTTCACTTTTTTTTATATTCATTTAATTCATAATATTTTAAGAATCATATAACTTTTACTTCATTTGATACGCAAGAACTCGTTTCCGCAATATATATAAATATATAGCCAGGGGAGATATTATTTAGGGAAGAGAAAAAAAAGAACTAGAACGAATGTTAGGCCCAATAATAGATTACGAGGAAAATAATAGCAGCAGAATAAAAAGACACGCAAATTTTTACGTGGAAACCCCAAATGAATTAGGGAAAACCCACGAGACCAACTCCGAATAATTCTCCACTATAAAAATAATAGTAGGTACACCAAGAGATTATAAAATAGTGGCACTCAAGTGTTTCCCAAAACCTCACTATTTTCTCTCTTACCCAACTCTTAGAAACCCTTTTCCTAAGTTTCTCTACACAGATAATATTTTTATCTGTGTTTTCTTCCTCTCCCGCTCTCAGTTGAGGCAGAAGCCTCTCTATTTATAGGAAATACAAACGCGTATGGCCGAATTGTGCACAGTAATTTGACTGTGCACTTTTTGAAAAAATGTTCTGCCGACCTGCCTCTTTTTTTATAATTTAATATTGTGGGTCTCACAAAAATGGAGAGACACCACACAACAAATCTCCCCCCTCCCGACTACATTGTGGGACTCTCCATCTCGGTTACTTTGATGCGCTGATCGAACTTTTCTTTTGGAACGACTTTTGTCAGCATATCAGCAGCATTATTGTTTGTATGAATTTTTTGCAACTTGAACTCTTTTTCTTCAATGGCAAGTCTGAGCCAATGATATCTTACAGCAATATGTTTCGTCCGTGCATGATACATAATATTTTTGCTCAAGTCTAGTGCACTTTGACTATCACAATAAACTATGTAGTCTTCTTGTTGCACACCCAATTCTTCAAAGAATCGCTTTAACCAAAGCATTTCCTTTCCTGCTTCTGTTGCTGCAACGTACTCTGGTACAGTTGTTGATAATAAAAGACACTTTTGTAACCGTGAATGTCAAGAAATAGCTCCCCCTGAGAATGTAAATAAGTAACCTGATGTAGATTTTCTTTCATCAAGGTCACCAGCCATATCTGCATCTGTGTAACCAACAAGTGCTGGCTTTCAACCTCCAAATGTTAAACATAACTTTGAAGTTCCTCTCAGGTATCTAAAGATCCATTTAACTGCTTCCCAATGTGTCTTCTAGAAATTTGACAGGAATCTACTCACAACTCCAACTACATGAGCGATGTTTGGTCTTGTACACACCATTGCATACATTAAACTGCCGAACGCTGAAGAGTATAGAACATTTGACATATCTTCTTTATTTTTCTCTGTTGAAGGGTAGGATTTCTTACTCAACTTGAAATGAGCGGCAAGTGGAGTGCAAACTGGTTTAGCATTCTTCATATTGAACCTTTCTAGTACCCGTTCAATATATTTTTCTTGCAATAACCACAGCCTACTGGACCTCCGATCTCGAATAATCTCCATTTCAAGAATTTGCCTTGCCGGTCCCAAATCCTTCATGTTAAACGCCTTAGATAAATCACACTTCAAATTACTAATCATTTTGGCATCTGGCCCAATAACTAGCATATCATCAACATATAAGAGAAGAATCATAAATTTTCCATCACAGAATTTCTGGACATATACACATGGATCAGCTTCTGTCCTCTTGTATCCTTGATTCACCATAGAGGAATCAAGCTTTTTATACCATTGCCGCGGGGCTTGTTTTAAGCCATACAAACTTTTCTTCAGGCGACACACCATGTCCTCCTTCCCTTGACCTTGAAACCTTCTGGTTGTTCCATATAAATTTCTTCTTCTAAATCCCCATGCAAGAACGCGGTCTTTACATCAAGCTGTTCTAACTCAAGGTTCAAGCTGGCTACAAGACCTAGCACAACTCGAATGGAACTCATTTTTACAACTGGTGAAAAAATCTCGTCAAAGTCGATAGCTTTCTTTTGAGTAAAGCCTTTGACAACCAATCGAGCTTTGAATCTCACTAGGTTTCCATCATCTTTCTTCAAGTTGTACACCCATTTGTTCTTGAGTGTTCTCTTCCCTTTAGGAAGTTTTACCAGCTCGTACGTGTCATTCTTCATTAAAGAATTCATCTCCTCCTGCATGGCCTTCTTCCAACAATCTTTATCTTTACAAGATTGCACGTCATGGAAGCTTTCAGACTCCCCCTCATTAGTGATTAAAATATAATCAGAACTAGAATATTTCGTAGATGGTTGGCGCTCTCTGACTGACCTCATTAATTGAGGTTCTTCTTCTGGTAGAATGGGGTTCTCTGGCTCCCCCTACTCAATACCTTCTTCAATCATATCTTTATCTACAATCGCATCTTGATCCCTCACAACTGGCTCTTCTTCTCCATCTTGTTTTGATTGATGCATTCTTCTTTCTGTAGCATCATATGATAGAATGCTCTTTGGTGTTATATCGATAACACCGTCACTTGTAGATCTTTCGCCGATGATATCATTCTCATAAAATACAACATCTCGGCTCCGTATAATTTTCTTTTTCACTAGATCCCATAATTTGTAGCCAAACTCTTCATCTCCATAACCGACAAAAGTGCAAGGAACTGATTTATCATCAAGCTTTAGCCTTTGCTTTTCAGGAACATACATAAATGCCTTGTAGCGAAATACCCTCAAGTGAGAGTATGAGATATTTCTACCTGTCCAGACCCTCTCTGGAATATCAAAATCTAAAGGTGCTGAAGGTAGTCAGTTGATAAGATAGACTGCAGTATTGATAGCTTCTCCCCTAAATGACTTAGGTAAGTTAGCCATTTGAAGCACGGATCTAACTCTTTCGACAATGGTACGATTCATTCGTTCAGCAACGCCATTGTGTTGAGGTGTACCAGGAACTGTCTTTTCATGCCTGATACCATTTTGGCTACAGTAATCCTTGAACTCTTTGGAGATATACTCGCCACCATTATCTGTGTGTAAACACTTCAATGGCACTCTAGTCTCCCTTTCCACCATTGCATTGAATTGCTGAAAGTGCTTGAATTCTTCATCCTTTGTGCGCAGCAAATAAATCCATGTCTTCCTTGAAAAATCATCAATGAAGGTAAGAAAGTGTCTTCTTCCTCCAATGGAATCTATATCTATGGGACCACAAATGTCAGAGTGTACCAGCTCTAACTTATTATTTCCCCTTCTAGAGCTTTTCTGAAATAAAACTCGATGTTACTTCCCAAATAAACAGTGATCACACGGGTTAATTTTTCCTTTGGCTAATGGGATGAGGGACTTCTTAGCCAGTATATTCAACCCTTTCCCACTAACATGCGCCAGTCGCCTATGCCATAAATTTGGTGAAGCATCATCTCTAACTGTATTCAGTTGACTGGCACATATTGTTGTATGCATTTTGTATAGCGAGCAAACAATCTTCCTTTTGCCACCACCAACGATCCTTTGGTGAGTTTCCAATTTCTATTACCTGTATGATTGTGATAACCTTCCTTGTCCAATATACTAATAGACAATAGGTTCAACTGAAGATCTAGAATGTGTCGCACATTTTTAAGTGTTAATGTGCATCCGACACTTGTCTTCACGCAGATATCACTGATTCCCACCATTTGCGAAACACTATTATTTCCCATTGCAATAGTACCATAATTGCCTGCTTTATATGTTAAGAAGTATTCCCTTTTTGGAACACAGTGGTATGAGGCACCAGAATCTACAATCCACTCAGAATCTACATCACTAACATGATAATAATATGCATCATGAGATACTAAATCCACCTCTCCATCTTCTTTTATGACTGTAGCAGACGTATTTTTGTCATTATCATGACTTCAATTTGCATTCTCTTGTTTAAAGAAATGACAGTTCCTTTTAAGATGAACCTGCTTTCCACAGTGGTAACATGACCTCTTCTCCCGGAACTTGGATCTGTCTTTCGATTTTCCATTCCCACGACCTCTACTCTTGCTTCGACCCCTGTTTTCCTTGACAAGGGCTTGTGAATTGGTACTAGCAATGTCTCTTCTACAAAGTTCTTCATTAAGTAGGCTATTCTTTACCATAGACATTGTTACCACACCATTTAGAGCTGGGTTACTCAATGAAACATCAAGAGTATCCCAGCTATCTGGTTGAGTTCACATCAAAAGACATGCTTGCATCTCATCATCCAAGGACATACCGGTGACTGCTAACTCACTTATAAATCCTTCAAAGTCATTCAGGTGTTGTGTGATTGATCGTCCCTCTGTCAATTTCAAGTTCATGACTTTGCGAATCATGAACACTTTTCCTTAAGCATTTTTAGCCTCGTACATATCCTCTAGCTTCTTCCAAAGAACTTTGGAATCTGTTTCGTTCCTCACGTGGTTGTACAGGCTAGCATCTATCCATTGGCTTACTGTACCCAATGTCTACTTCTTTAACTTTATCCACTGCTGATCTTTCATATCCTTCGGCTTTGCGTCGTCACCCTCAATTGGATCATACAAATCTTTGCAATTGAGGTTGTCCTCCATTCTGGATTTCCACATTGAATAATTTATATCCGTCAATTTGATCATTACACCGTCATTCGCCATGTCGAAAATTTAAGAATGGCAATAATTTTACTATTCACGGATTTTACTATTCATATAAATAGTGACTGTATATGTGAATAGTACCGTATACCCAAATAATACTTGTATATTAGAATAGTAATAGTATGCCTCCCATATACTTAAATAATACTATTCATAAAAGATGGCCGAATATGAATAGTATTATATATGAATACTATTACTAAAGTTACTATTTTACTATCACTCAAATTACGTATCTGCGATGGTTTTTCGAACGGATTGCGCCACCGGATTTATCGTAATTTTCTCGTCGTCGTGGTATATTTATTTTTGAAAAATATATCCACGGATTTTACTGATAAAATAACCTTCAGCTCTGGTACCACTTGTTAGGCCCAATAATAGATTATGAAGAAAATAATAGCAGCAGAATAAAAAGACACGCAGATTTTTACGTGAAAACTCCAAATAAATTACGGAAAAACCACGGGGCCAACTTCGAATAATTCTTCACTATAAAAATAATAGTAGGTACACTAAGAGATTACAAAATAGTGGCACTCAAGTGTTTCCCAAAACCTCACTATTTTCTCTCTTACCCAACTCTTAGGAACACTTTTCCTAAGTTTCTCTACACAGATAATATTTTTATCTGTGTTTTCTTCCTCTCTTGCTCTCAGTTGAGGCAGAAGCCTCTCTATTTATAGGAAATACAAACGCATATGGCCGAATTATGCATAGTAATTTTACTGTGCACTTTTCGAAAAACGTTCTGCCGACCTGCCTCTTTTTTTTATAATTTAATATCGTGGGTCTCACAAAAATGGCGGGACACCACACAATAAATCTCCCCCCTCCTGACTACATTGTGGGACTCTCCATCCCAGTTACTTTGATGCACTGATCAAACTTTTCTTTTGGAACGACTTTTGTCAGCATATCAGCATCATTATTGTTTGTATGAATTTTCTGCAACTTGAACTCTTTTTCTTCAGGGGCAAGTCTGAGCCAATGATATCTTACATCAATATGTTTCGTCCGTGAATGATACATAGTATTTTTGCTCAAGTCTAGTGCACTTTGACTATCACAGTAAACTATGTAGTCTTCTTGTTGCACACCCAATTCTTCAAAGAATCGCTTTAACCGAAGCATTTCCTTTCCTGCTTCTGTTGCTGCAACGTACTTTGCTTCAGTTGTTAATAATGAAACACACTTTTGTAACCTTGACTGCCATGAAATAGCTCCCCCAAGAATGTAAATAAGTAACCTAATGTAGATTTTCTTTCATCAAGGTCACCAGCCATATCTGCATCTGTGTAACCAACAAGAGCTGGCTTTCCACCTCCAAATGTTAAACATAACTTTGAAGTTCCTCTCAGGTATCTAAAGATCCATTTAACTGCTTCCCTATGTGTCTTCTGGGAATTTGACAGGAATCTACTCATAACTCCAACTGCATGAGCGATGTCTGGTCTTATACACACCATTGCATACATTAAACTGCCGACCACTGAAGAGTATGGAACATTTGACATATCTTCTTTATTTTTCTCTATTGAAGGGTAGGATTTCTTACTCAACTTGAAATGAGCGGCAAGTGGAGTGCTAACTGGTTTAGCGTTCTTCATATTGAACCTTTTTAGTACCCGTTCAATATATTTTTCTTGTGATAGCCATAGCCTGTGGAACCTCCGATCTCGGATAATCTCCATTTCAAGAATTCGCCTTGCCGGTCCCAAATCCTTCATTTCAAACGCCTTATACAAATCACACTTCAACTTACTAATCAATTTTGCATCGGGCCCATCGACTAGCGTATCATCAACATATAAGAGAAGAATGATAAATTTTCCATCAAGGAATTTCTGGACATATACACATGGATCAGCTGCTGTCCTCTTGTATCCTTGATTCACCATGAAGGAATCAAACTTTTCATACCATTGCCGCGGGGCTTGTTTTAAGCCATACAAACGTTTCTTCAGGCGACACACCATATCCTCCTTTCCCTTGACCTTGAAACCTTCTGGTTGTTCCATATAAATTTCTTCTTCTAAATCCCCATGCAAGAACGCGGTCTTTACATCAAGCTGTTCTAACTTAAGGTTCAAGCTGGCTACAAGACTTAGCACAACTTGAATGGAACTCATTTTCACAACTAGTGAAAAAATCTCATCAAAGTCGATACCTTTCTTTTGAGTAAAGCCTCTGACAACCAATCGAGGTTTGAATCTCACTAGGTTTCCATCATCTTTCTTCAACTTGTACACCCATTTGTTCTTGAGTGTTCTCTTCCCTTTAGGAAGTTTTACCAGCTCGTACGTGTCATTCTTCTTTAAAGAATTCATCTCCTCTTGCATGGCCTTCATCCAACAATCTTTATCTTTACAAGATTGCACGCCTTGGAAGCTTTCAGGCTCACCCTTATTAGTGATTAAAATATAATAAGAACTTGAATATTTCAGAGATGGTTGGCGTTCTCTGACTGACCTCCTTAATTTAGGTTCTTCTTCTGGTAGAATGGGGTTCCTTGGCTCCCCCTGCTCAATACCCTCTTTATTCGTATCTTCATCTACAATCGCATCTTGATCCCTCACAACTAGGTCTTCTTCTCCATCTTGTTCTGATTGACGCATTCTTCTTTTTATGGCATTATATGATAGAATGCTCTTTGGTGTTATATCGATAGCACCGTCACTTGTAGATCTTTCACCGATGATATCATTCTCATAAAATACAATATCTCGGCTCTGTATAATTTTTTTTTCACTGGATCCCATAATCTGTAGCCGAACTCTTCATCTCTATAACCGACAAAAGTGCAAGGAAGTGATTTATCATCAAGCTTTAGCCTTTGCTCTTTAGGAACATGCATAAGTGCCTTGCAGCCAAATACCCTCAAGTAGAGTGTGAGATATTTCTACCTGTCCAAACCCTCTCTGGAATATCAAAATCCAAAGGTGCTAAAGGTAGTCAGTTGATAAGATAGACAACAATATTGACAGCTTCTCCCCAAAATGACTTAGGTAAGCTAACCATTTTGAGCATGGATCTAACTCTTTCAACAATGGTATGATTCATTCGTTCAGCAACGCCATTGTGTTGAGGTATACTAGGAACTGTCTTTTCATGCCTGATACCATTTTGACTACAGTAATTCTTAAACTCTTTGGAGATATACTCGCCACCATTATCTTTGCATAAACACTTCAATGGCACTCCAGTCTCCCTTTTCACAATTGCATAGAATTGCTGAAAGTGCTTGAATACTTCATCCTTTGTGTGCAGCAAATAAATCCATCTCTTCCTTGAAAAATAATCAATGAAGGTAAGAAAGTATCTTCTTCCTCCAATGGATTCTGTATCTATAGGACCACAAACGTCAGAGTGTACCAGCTCTAAATTATTATTTCTCCTTCTAGAGCTTTTCTGAAATGAAACTCGATGTTGCTTCCAAAATAAACAGTGATCACACGGGTTAATTTTTCCTTTGGCTAATGGGATGAGGGACTTCTTAGCCAGTATATTCAACCCTTTCTCACTAACATGCGCCAGTCGCCTATGCCATAAATTTGGTGAAGCATCATCTCTAACTGTATTCAGTTGACTCGCATATATTGTTGCGTGTATTTTGTATAGCGAGCAAACAATCTTCCTTTCGCCACCACCAATGATCCTTTGGTGAGTTTCCAATTTCCATTGCATGTATGATTATGATAACCTTCCTTGTCCAATACACTAACAGATAATAGGTTCAACCGAAGATCTAGAATGTGTCGCACATTTTTAAGTTTTAATGTGTATCCGACACTTGTCTTCAAGCAGATATCACTGATTCCCACCATTTGCGAAACACTATTATTTTCCATTTTAATAGTACCATAATCGCCTGCTTTATATTTTGAGAAGTATTCCCTTTTTAGAACACAGTGGTATGAGGCACCAGAATCTACAATCCTACATCTCCAACATGATAACAATATGCATCATGAGATACTAAAGCCACCTCTCCATCTTCTTTCGTGACTGTAGCAGACGTATTTTTATCATTATCATGACTTCGATTTTCATTCTCTTGTTTAAAGAAACGGCGGTTCCTTTTAAGATGACCCTACTTTCCACAGTGGTAACATGACCTCTTCTCTCGGGACTTGGATCTATCTTTCGATTTTCCATTCCCACGACCTCTACTCTTGCTTTGACCCCTTTTTTTGTAACAAGGGCTTGTGAACTGGTACTGGAACGTCTCTTCTATGAAGTTCTTCATTAAGTAGGCTATTCTTTACCATAGACATTATTACCACACCATTTGGAGCTGAGTTAATCAATAATACAACAAGAGTATCCCAACTATCTGGTAGAGTTCCCATCAAAAGACATGCTTGCATCTCATCATCCAAGGACATACCGGTGACTGCTAACTCACTTATGAATCCTTCAAAGTTATTCAGGTGTTGTGTGATTGATCGTCCCTCTGTCAATTTCAAGTTCATGACTTTGCGAATCATGAACACTTTTCCTTGAGCATTTTTAGCCTCGTACATATCCTCTAGCTTCTTCCAGAGTACTTTGGGATCTGTTTCATACCTCACGTGGTTGTACAGGCTAGCATCTATCCATTGGCATACTGTACCCAATGTCTACTTCTTCAACTTTATCCACTGCTGATCTTTCACATCCTTCGACTTTGCGTCGTCACCCTCAATTGGATCATACAAATCTTTGCAATTGAGGTAGTCCTCCATTCTAGATTTCCACATTGAATAATTTGTATCCGTTAATTTGATCACTACACCGTCATTCGCCATGTCGAAAATTAAAGAATGGCAATAATTTTACTATTCACGGATTTTACTATTCATATAAATAGTGACTGTATATGTGAATAGTACCGTATACCCAAATAATACTTGTATATTGGAATAGTAATAGTATGCCTCCCATATACTTAAATAATATTATTCATAAAAGATGGCCGAATTTGAATAGTATTATATATGAATATTATTACTGAAATTACTATTTTACTATTCACTCAAATTGCGTATCTGCGACGGTTTTTCGAACGGATTGCCCCACCGAATTTATCGTAATTTTCTCGTCGTCGTGGTATATTTATTTTTGAAAAATATATCCACGGATTTTACTGATAAAACAACCTTCGACTCTGGTACCACTTGTTAGGCCCAATAATAGATTACGAGGAAAATAATAGCAGTAGAATAAAAAGACACGCAGATTTTACATGGAAACCCCAAATGAATTAGGGAAAAACCACGGGACCAATTCCGAATAATTCTCCACTATAAAAGTAATAGTAGGTACACCAAGAGATTATAAAATAGTGGCACTCAAGTGTTTCCCAAAACCTTACTATTTTCTCTCTTGCCCTACTCTTAGGAACCCTTTTCCTAAGTTTCTCTACACAGATAATATTGTTATCTGTGTTTTCTTCCTCTCCTGCTCTCAGTTGAGGCAGAAGCCTCTCTATTTATAGGAAATACAAACGCGTTGTGCACAGTAATTTTACTGTGCACTTTTTAAAAACGTTCCGCCATCCTGCCTTTTTTATAATTTAATATTGTGGGTCCCATAAAAATAGAGGGACACCACACAACACCGGGGAAAGCGAACCAAATCGAACCGAACCAAATATATTAGGTTCGGTTTTCGGTTTATGAAATTTGAGATTTTCGGTCTCAGTTCGAATTGGTTTTTGGTTTTAGTATAATAAAGCAAAAAATAAAAAAATTGAACCAAATAAAAAAAATTGAAGCAAACTAAAATAATTTAGTTTGAGTTTCGATTTATATTTCCACTTAATAATTTTCAGTTCGATTTAATTTTGGATTCGACCGAGTTTTCCTATGCCCCAATGTTATTCATTAATGCAAATCTTAAGTTGACTTTTTAAATTTCGTCTAAAGTAGTGGGTCCATCCATATTTGAACCAACTTTGTTTGTTTGTTTTAGGCTTAATGTATACTATGTCTTGTGAGTTTTTGAGCTTTTTAGCAGTTTTTTGGAAAAGTTTTATTTTAAATCTTTTTTTAAAAACTGTAGATTTAATTTTGGAAAATATAAATCAGACAGTTCCTAATTAATTAGTATAAAAGATCAAAATGTGTTATTCAAAGCCAAAATATGTAGTACCATTCAAAGTTTGTGAGAATAACTTATTTTAAAAGCAGCTTAAACAGTAATGTCAAACTGGCCCTTAGCCCCATCAACTTGACATCTTTTATCACTTAGGGCCCCCAATTTAGGGATGTCTTTACCAACCACCTAAACTTGGCAAAAGTGTTTACTGCAGCCCCCTCATTACCACGTGTTACCTTTTGATTGGTTTGACTTTTCTAGGATGTCAAATTTTTTATTTTCCTCTCTCCAATCAGAAGGTGACATGTGGCATTGAGGGGGCTGCAGTGAACACTTTTGCCAAGTTCAGGGGTTGGTAAAGACATTTGTAAGTTAGAGGCACCAAGTGATAAAAATTGTCAAGTTATGGGGGCTAAGTATGTATTAAGCCTTTCTTTTATAAAAGACAATCTATCATAGTATTTAAGGTTAATTTTTTTTTAAAAAATGGTTCTATTGAAATGATTCATCATTCATCCACATTGATTGTGTCATATTAAAATGATAATTTGAGAGCTTATAAAATTGTGTTTGATTAATGTAACTAATAATTAATTTGATAAATTTGTAAAATTGAAGCTGATTGCCAAACAGGAAGCAGAGCTCTTCCAACACTTCCTAATGCTGCAAGAGATCTTGCAGAATCTATAATTGGTCTTCTTGGGATCAATTTGTCCAAAAGAACTAAGCTCACTATCCTTAAAGATGCTTCCGGTATCCTAAAACCTTTCAGGTAATTAGTGCGAGTTTCAGGCTGATGTCTCCCTTTTTTCAAAAAAATACGTGAAAACATGTTTTTTAAGTAGACGCAAATTATCGTGAAACGAGCTCTTACTATTTATTGTGACCTAATTTATTTTTTGTTTTTACTATTTTAGGATGACTTTGTTATTGGGTCCACCTTCATCCGG
This sequence comes from Euphorbia pulcherrima, assembly GCA_947683365.1. Taxonomy (NCBI): domain Eukaryota; kingdom Viridiplantae; phylum Streptophyta; class Magnoliopsida; order Malpighiales; family Euphorbiaceae; genus Euphorbia; species Euphorbia pulcherrima. Next base: position 18,163,717 of record CANTUS010000016.1, read on the forward strand.
TAAAACAACCCTTCTGTTAGCCTTGGCCGGAAATTGGACCCTAGTCTCAAGGTTAGCAATCATTTATTTATTTTTGTGTACATATGTACAATATATAAATATTTATATATTTTGGAATAATTAATACTGATTTTTTTGAAATACAGGTTAGTGGAAATATAACATACAATGGGTATAAACCGAATGAATTTGTGCCAAGAAAGACATCTGCATATATTAGCCAAAATGATATTCTTGTTGGAGTCATGACTGTTAAAGAGACTCTTGATTTCTCTGCCAGATGTCAAGGGGTTGGCACTCGATATGGTAATTAATTATTTATTTATTTATATACTGTTAACTATTTAACTGATAATTATTTTATTTCAAAAATTAAATATGTATTTGACGCATGAAGATCTGCTAAGTGAACTTGCAAGAAGAGAAAAGAATGCTGGGATATTTCCAGAGGCAGAAGTAGACCTTTTCATGAAGGTATAATGAAAAGAACTAAATTTACTTACTGTAATAATAATTAAAAGTAAAAAATATAAATTTGCTTTAAGAAAAAACCTAATTGAGTTAATTTCGGTTGTTATTTTCAGGCAACTGCAGTTAAAGGAGCCGAAATTAATATGTTTACGGACTATACTCTCAAAGTAAGTTGGAATATATTATTTCAAATTTTCTTCAACTAATCCCTTTGGGAGGTGAACTAATTTTTTTAATTGAAACCTTGTTAAATAAGCAAAACCAAGTTTGCCTGGCTAGCTAGTATTATATGATTGTTAAAATCAATAATTTATCAGTAATTAATTAATTAATGTTAATGTTGAATGAAACAGATACTAGGGCTTGACATCTGCAAGGACACAATTGTTGGAGATGAAATGAATAGAGGAATTTCTGGTGGACAGAAAAAGAGAGTAACCACAGGTTCTTTTTTTTTCATGTTTAATATTTTAATTATTTCTAATTGTTAGGGAACAAAATATTTACTTTGGGCGAATATAGCAATAAAACATGACAAATTAATAGCCAAAAGGGAAAAGAAACAATTCACTATAAAACAAATAGTGGTACAAATAAAAGAAAAACACTCAAACCTTAAACCCCAATGCACCCCGAATAACTCACTCACACTAATATATATATATATATATATATATATATATATATATATATATATATATATATATATAATACAAAAGAATAAGTGAAGTTTTATTTGTTTGGTGATGCTCTCGAAGCATGTAAATGCATGCATATATATAGGTGAAAAGAAAACTAATGGCCAGTGTTTTATTTGCCCAAACAAAATAACAAAAGAGATTATATGGAAGATATTAGGCAATGTGCGGTAGCATTTGTGGTTTCTGCAAAGTTGTATTGGGTATTCGGTTCAATCATATGCCACTTTGTGACCATTAGCTTGCCGACAATTGATTTGTAATTGTGGGATTAAACTAACCACAATTTCAAATCACAATATCAACAAATCTCCACATTGATTAGAAATTGTTGGAACAATCGCCCTTCGGGGCGAGCGTATTAGTCACAAACACCAATCAAGTTTAAGCAATGGTTAAACTTACTGGTTGGAAGAGGCTTCGTCATTATGTCGGATGGATTATCCGCTGTACCAATTTTAGAAACACTGATATTTCCCTCGAAAATAATATCTCTAATAAAATGGTACTTCACGTCAATGTGCTTTATTTTTCATGAAATATTTGATCTTTGGTTAGGCAAATCGCACTTTGACTATCGCAATGGACAACAATCTTCTGCGAATTTGAACTGAGTTCACCGACCAAACCTCTTAGTCAAATAGCTTCTTTTACAGCTTTGACTACCGCCATGTATTCGTCTTCGGTAGTAGATAATGCCAATGTGGGCTGTAAAGTAGCTTTCCAACTGATAGCACTACTACCAAGGGTAAACACATAACTTGTGATCGATCTTCATTTATCAAGATCACCTGCATAGTCAGAATCAACATAGCCAACCACCATGTTCTTACTTTTACTAAATTCCAAACAAGTGTTAGTAGTACCCCTTAAGTATCTCAAAATCCATTTCACAGCATGCCAATGTTCATTCCCTGGATTAGACATGTATCTGCTAACAACACTGATTGCATGTGAAATATCTAGACGAGTGCAAACTATAGCATACGTTATACTACCAACAACACTAGAGTAAGAAACATGTGACATATACTCTATATCATTCTTAGACTGAGGACATGGAGCAGCAGAAAATCTTGAACTGAACGACAAGTGGGGTACTTACAGGTTTGACATTTTTCATGCCAAAATGCTCCAATACTTTCCCAGCAAAACTTCTTTGAGTTAAACAAAGCTTTCCTAGAGCTCTATCCCTATGGATCTCCATGCCAAGAATTTTCTTAGCAGCTCCCAAATCTTTAATCTCAAATTCACTGCCAAGCTCTGCTTTCAATCTGTTGATATCAGACATATCCATGGCAGCAATAAGCATATCATCAACATAAAGCAATAGATAACCAAACGAGTCAATTGCAAGTTTTCTAAAATATACAACTATCATATTGGCTCCTTGAATAGCCATGGCTGGCCATAAAGAAATCAAACTGCTTGTACCACTATCAAGGCCACTGCTTTAATCCATACAGTTATTTTTGCAGTAAGCAAACATGGTCTTCTTTCACTTCAACTTCAAAACCTTCTACTTATTTCATATTGATTTGCTCCTCTAATTCTATATGTGAGAAAGCAGTCTTGACATCAAGTTGCTCCAACTCTAAATCATGTATAACAACCAAGGCAAGCAAAACATAAAAAGAGCTATGTTTAACAACAGGAGAAAAAACATCATTGAAAATCAACTCCCGGTACCTGACTATAGCACTTAGCCATCAATCTTGCCTTGTATCTAGCATCCTCAACTCCTAGAATGCCATCTTTCCTTTTTAAGATTTGCAACCAACAATCTTCTTATCTTTAGGCGATTTCACCAATTCCCATGTTCTGTTCTTGTGTAGAGATTCTATCTCCTCTTACATAGATATTAGCCACTTTGCAGAATCATCACGAGAAATGGCTTTTGAATATGTGGAACGTTTGTCAACTCCTTCTGTCTCTTGTGTAGCAACAAAGGCATAAGTGACTTAATCTGCAAGCTTTACAGACATTCTTCTTTCTCTATCTGGCCTGCTTTCTACAATAGAATGCTCCACCTATTCGATGGTAGTGGTTTCTTCTACTTCTGAAGGCTCGGACAATTGTTCTGAAATTTTCTCCTCTGTGGCGTCAGATATAGCAAATGATTTCTCTACCTTGAATGGAACCTCCACCTGCTTATCAAAATTTTGTATATTGGTGTTAGCTGAGGACTCTTTTCTTGGATGAAGTATGGCAGATTCATCGAACACAACATTTCTACTGACTATAGACGTTGGTGACTTGGGATAAGGATGCCAAACTCTATATCCCTTTACACTAATAGGATAGCCAAGAAAAATGCCCTTTTTAGCTCTATACTCCAATTTTCCCTCGTTGACATGGACATAAACTGGACACCCAAAAATCCTCAGATCAGAATAATTAATAGGTTTGCCAGACTACAACTCTTCAAGAGTTTTATAGTTAATGGAAGAACAAGGAGAGCGATTCACCAAATAAGCAGCTACTGAGGCTGCTTCAGCCTAAAAAGCTTGAGACAAGCCAGAATTTGATAGCATGCATCAAACTTTCTCCAACAAAGTTTTATTCATCCGCTCAACTACACCATTCTGCTGTGGCATTCCTAGAACTTTGAGATGTCTTGAGATGCCCATATCTTTACGAAACGTGTCAAATTCTACATTATAAAACTCCAAACAACTATCTGTTCGGAGACGTTTGATCTTCCTGCTGGTCTGATTCTCCACCAAGGCTTTCCACTGCTTGAAAGTGGTAAAGATATCATTCTTATGTTTTAAGAAATAAGTCCAAACCTTTTGAGATGTCAATAAAGGTAAGCATATATCAAGCGCCACCTTTAGAAGGAGCACAACTAGGGCCCCAAAGATCTGAATATATATAATCTAAAGTACCTTTTGTTCTATGAACACTACCACTGAAATTAACTCTTATGTGTTTGTCGAAGATGCAATGCTCATAAAACTCTAGCTTGGAAGTACTTTAGCCACAAAGGAGACCCCTTTTACTTAGTATGGACAAGCCTTTTTTACTCATATGGCCAAGCCTCATATGCCATAATTTTGTAACCTCTGAATCAAACATGGAAGAGGAAACTACAGTAACACCTGTGGCTATTGATCCTTACATCACATACAATCTTCCAACTTTTCTGGCTTTCATCACGACAAGGGCACCTTTCAAAACATTTAAAACTCTACATCCATCAGTAAATCTGCAATTGTTTTCATTTAGAGAAGATAGAGAGATAAGGTTCTTCTTCATGTCTGGAACATATCGCACATAGGTCAGGGTTCTGACAACTCCATCGTGCATCTTGATTTTGACAATACCAATCCTAATAATTTTACAAGGATGATCATTGCCCATCAAAACCACTCCTCTATCTACAGGCTCATAAGAGGAGAACCAATCTCTGTGGAGATAAATGGGGAATGAGAAAGTAGAGTCCAAGATCCATCCTTGTCCTGATCTGGCACATGGCATAGACTTCATAGTTCACCTCATCTTCTACAATACTGGCTTCAGCGAGGCTATCATCTTTGTGATTCTTCTCTTTATTCTTTTTCTGAATCTTGAAGCAATCAGCTTTAATATGCCCTTTATTTTTATAGTAATTGCATGTCAAATTACTGTAGCGAGATTTTGATTTAAATTTAGAATGATTATGGTTGCTGCTATTGGGATCACTTGTAGTAGATCTCCCTCAAATGACCAGACCTTCTGCAGGACTATTTCTATCACCGGAAAGCTCTTTATCGATAAGGTCTTTGAAGACCAAACACTTTTTAACCTCTTCCACGGTTAAAGTGTTTTTACTATAAATCAAGGTCTCGTGAAAATTTCTATAAGACGGAGGAAGAGACCGCGGTAATATAAGAGCTTTATCCTCCTCTTCATACTTGATATCCAAATTTTTTGAAATAAAAAGAATTGAACTGCAATCATCGAGGTGCGACTTTAGGGATGTACCTTCTGCCTTATGAAGCATATGGAGACGATGGTTCACAACAAGCTTGCTTATGAGGTTTTTGGACATATAAAGAGACTCCAACTTCTGTCATAAGCCTTTGGTAGTCTTCTCGTTGATGACTTCTTGTAGGACCTCGTTTGATAAGCATAATGGAGTGGCAGCTAGAGCTTTGTCCTCTAAATCTTGTTTCTTCACCTTTGTTACCGTATCGGGCAACTCCTCCATCACCGCCTTATACAAACCATTTTGTGTTAAAATGGCTTTCATCTTAAATTTCCATAAGGCAAAGCTAACAGAGTGATTGAATTTCTCGATGTCAAATTTTGTTATCGCCATAGTAAAATTCCAAAATAAATATAAATTGGCTATGGTACCAATTTGTTAGGGAATAGACCCGGCAGCGGAATAAAATATTTACTTTGGGCAAATATATCAACAACAAAATATGAGAAATTAATAGCTAGTAAAGGGAAAAGAAAGAGACCAGAGCGGCCGAGAATCCAGCCGGTACGATCAAGAGGAAGGCATGCCACAATTGAATACATCCTTAAGTCGGATTTCGGTGGCAATCAAGAATGAACCAGAAAAGAAAATCGTTCGCTTCCCAAACGTTCCAAAAGGAAAAACATTGGGCAGAGACTATGGCAAGTATTGTGAGTTTCATAGAGCTAAGGGACATTATACAGACGACTGTAGGTCCTAGCAGAAGAAGTTCATACCTTAATCAAAGTAGGGAAATTTAGCCAATTTGTCGAAGGAGTTACAAGAAGAACCGATAAGCGAGATGAATCCAAGGAAAAGCCCAGAGATGAGAAAAAGGAAGATGATCCGGGAATAAAAGTGATGGTCATGGAAGGCAGAAATGACCGAGAGCCCCCTTCTAAAAAAGCAATGCGTTCCTCTGACTGTCCAATCATAAAAAAAGACATTTCAGAGGCCAATAAAGCTTTCAGAAAGGTAATCCTGGTAACTAAAACTCACACGGACCAGCTTGTAATAGAAGCTAAAGTAGAAAAATGCACGGTCTACCAGTCTCTCTAGGAGAGGTTAAGTTAAACATAGCCATCGAGGACCAGGAACATGTATATCACGCGGAGGTGGACTTTACCATTTCTGAAATTTCAATCGGATTCAACATTATCTTGGGATGTCATTTTTTATGTGAATTGTTCACTTCAATTTCTCTAATCTACTTGGAATTTTAAATAACAACCCCAAAACGGACGGCGATGGCAATAGGAAACCCCTCGATAGCTCATGAAACATACGTTGCCTTATTAAGGAAAGAGAAGCAGCTGGCTCAAAGAGATTTAGAGGAAGATCGGGTTAGTACAAATTCGGACAAGAGTAGTCCAATAGCTGAGCCGGTTGGGGAGCAAGAAGAGTTTATGGTTGGACATGGCAGAGCATTGAAAGTAGCAAAATATTTAAAAATAGACACAAAAGCAGCAATTAACTCGATCCTAGTAGGATAACAACATTCATTCTCTTGGAGTCATGATGACTTATTGGGAGTTCAGCCTGAAATCATTCAGCACTGCCTCATTCTTGATCCAAGAGCGGCCCCAGTAATACAAAAGAAGAAAAAGCATGCTCCGAAGAGACAGAAGGCTATTGAAGAGGAAATTGACAAATTGCTTAAGGCCAAACATATTAGAGAGGTAGATTACCCCGTATGGTTGGCGAGCATAGTATTGGTTAAGAAACCAGATGAGAATTACCGAATGTGTGTGGACTTCACCAATTTAAACAAAGCAATGCCTAAAGATAGTTATCCTCTACCAAGTATTGATCAATTGGTGGACTCCATAGCCGGGTACGCAGTGTATTCTTTCTTGGATGTAAAAATGGGATATCACCAAATTCCCATAGACTCGTCAGATGAAGAGAAAACCTCCTTTGTTACGCACAAAGGGACATATTACTACATAGTCTTGCCGTTTGGATTGAAAAATGCTAGAACAACTTACCAATGATTGGTGAACAGAATGTTCAATGACATGATTGGCGAGACGGTAGAAGTTTACATGGACGACATGATAGTGAAAAGCAAAGATGAAGAGTCACATACAGATGATCTAGAAAAGGTGTTTAAGACCTTACAGGCCTACCGATTAAAGCTTAACCCAGAGATATATGTCTTTGGGGTTAAGAGTGGAAAGTTTCTAGGTTTCATAATTTCAGAAAGAGGCATTGAAGCAAACCCAGAAAAAATTGAAACCATAATTCGGATGGAGCCGCCTCACACATTGAATAAAGTTCAACGTCTCAATGGTAGGATCAATGCCTTAGGACAGTTCATCTCTTTCTCCGTGAAGAGATGTATGCCATTCTACAAGGCCATCAAGAAAGATTGTGAGTTTAAGTGGGATAAATATTATCAAGAGGCCTTTGAAAAGATGAAGGACTTCTTGGCCAAACCTGCGCTTATGAGCCACCCCAATGTTGGGACATACTCTACGTTTACCTAGCAGCAACGAATGAGGCAGTGGGAACCGTCCTAATTCAAAAAGACAAACAAGATTAGTATCCCGTGTACTACACAACTTAGGTACTCAGGAATGCAGAATTGAGATACCCAAAAATGAAAAACTAGCTTTGGCCTTAATTCACTTGGCAAATCAGCTCAGCCCTTACTTTCAGGCACATATGATAGTTATACGAACTAGTGTTCCCCTCAAAAGGGTCTTACAGTGGCCAGACACATCTGGTCGCCTGACCAAGTGGGCCATTAGGCTCGGTGAATATGACATAAGGTTTGAGGCAAGGAAGGCCTTAAAAGCACAACTATTAGCAGACTTTATGGTAGAATTCGCAGGAATCGAGCCAGAGAAAACCATTCCCTCGGAAATGTGGATGATTTTTATGGATGGTTATTCTAGTGTAGAAGGAGCCAGAGTCAGAGTTTATATCCAAGGACTAGATAGAATTAGGTTATCTTACACTGCCAAACTAGCATTCCCCTCTACCAACAACGCAGCTGAGTATGAGGCAGTAATCAAAGAGCTAGAGTTAGCCAATAAAATAGCTCCAGATATTATGGTCTAGAAGAGTGACTCCAGATTGATAGCTAACCAGATCAACCATACGTATGGAACTGAAAGAGCTAAGATGGTAAAATACTTGGCCAAACTAGGCAAATTATTGGAAAACCTAGAGGCTAAGGGAATCGAATGGAAGATTGTGTACATTTTAAGGAACGAGAATGAAAAAGCAGATAAATTAGCTAAAGCGGGTGCTGGGAGAGACGCATAGAAAGAGCTAAGCTACCCTTATGAAGTCTTGACCCGGCCGGCTTGTGAGGAGCAAGAAGAAAGTTTATGGATTCAGAAGAAATCACTTGGGTGGATGCAACCCTTCTATGATTACTTGGCTTGCGATAAGCTACTGGAAGATAGAATTGAGGCAGAGAAAATTACCCAAAAATCTTTCCAGTATGCTTTGATGGGAGATGGGTTATACAAGAAATCCCACTCGGATGTATGGCTCAAGTTTGTCACCCCGGAGTTAGGAAAGCAAATCATAGAAGAAATTCATGAAGGAGATTGTTGATCCCACCAGGCGGCAGAGATGCTATACAGGAGAATCACCCTGGCAGGGTATTATTGGGAATCGGTCAAAGCTAACACGGAGGAATATGTGAAAACTTGCCATCAATGCCAAATACATGCAAGGAAGTCACACCTCCCAAAAGTAAAGCAACAGCCAATCTTGGCTGGCTGGCCATTCATGTCTTGGGGGATTCATATTGCGGGACCAATGCCGAAAGCATCTGGATAACCGTGAGCACGGGATTTTGCAGTCCCTCTCACGAGACGATGGTGACGTGTACTTGATTTTAATGCCTCAAAATAAAAGTTCTCTTTAGAATTTTTATTACCAATATATTATTCCTTGCGAATTTTATACTTGGTAGAATCCAATTTGGCATAGCTGATAACACGTCCAGTAGGAGCTTGAACCGATGATTTACACCCAAATTAAAAAATACCCATTAAAATATCATTAAAAGTAAAAACAGATACCTTTTCACCCACTATTAAACCACTTTTGGCAACATTTTAGGCTCCTAGGCTCGCTGCCTGTTGGTGTACTGGAGGCTGATGCCACCAGCGGCATTAGCCATGCTGCCATCCATACCACCGATGGCATCGCCATTTCACAGGGGCATTACTCGATATGGGTCCCTCTGCAGACAGCTTTTCAGCCACTTTCGGTGGAATTGGTGAAAAAGTCCTAAAAAAACACCCCATTTTACCTATAAAAGCATAACTTGAGCTACAATTTAAAAAAAAGAAAAAAAAGAACCATCTAATGTTAGGATCTAATGTTAGAATATAAAAAATAGATTTTAGTGAGATAAGAATTAGATAAGGGAGAAAAAAGGAATCCGATCCATTTTTTCTGGTTTTTCTTCTTTGAATTCTCTGATTGTGAGCTTAAAATCAGTAAATCTTGTAGCTAAAATCAACTTAATTGGATTTTGAAACCCGAAACACGTAAATTTATTACTAAATCGTCGTAACAAGCTCCCTGAAGGCGTTCCTTTTTTGGTTCACGAAGAGGTGGATTCACGACCTCGATGTAAAAATCCTGAGTCTCATAGCTCTTCGGCATTAATATTACTGATTTATGTTAATTTTTATTAACTTATATCAATTTGTGATTTTCGGTCATTTTTTACTGTCATCATTGCTGCTGCAGGAAATTAAAGTCGCTGGAGACACGTGATGTCGCCGGCGGTATCACCCATGTTGCCAGAGACATCACTGATACCGCCGGTGGCATCACATTCCCTAGAGACTTCATTTTCTTGTGGGACCCTTTCTTTATGGTACTTAGAAAGCCATGCAACTTGCCTGCATACTAATGTCACCAGCGACGTCATTGATGTCACCGGCGGCATCATCCATGCCGCCAGCGACATCAGCCATGTCGCCGGCGACATCACTTGCGTCGTTGGCAGCATGACTTTCTAGACAACAGTTTTATTTTCATTTATTCCCAGATTTGTTTATTATCCAAAATTAGGATGTACAGTGTAACGAGGGAGGTCCAAAACCTTCCGAAAATGGACCCCCACCCCATAATGTAGGGCATTTTTCACTTATAATCCGGTTAAAGCAACGATTAAATCTAAAATTTGGTTAAAAATGGAATTTCCTATAAATGCCATTCGAATCCCATTTTAGCCGTCTAATCGGGCTTTATAATATTTTAAATAAAATATGTCATATCCGTGCTAACTATCTTCTGCAGGTAGATGTATATCGGACATTTAGGTATTTTATTTATTGCATAGAAAAATGTACAGGATCTGGAAGCCTTGTAATAATTTTATTTTCCGTGCTTATTTTTGAATGGTTGTGAATATTTTATTCATCATTTCAATTGCTTGATAAACGTGAAAATAGCAAAATAACTGAAGACACAAATAAATAAGATGGATTAAACCGATCAAGAGAGAATGAAGTACCTTAACTTGGCCTAATGAAAAATAGATAACATCATCCGAACTCGGAAATCTCTACTTAAGGTATGGTCCAACCACCCGATGGGAAAATCGTACTAAAAATTTCCCAGTTGAGCTGAACTGGGTGGCAACTCTGTTTTAAGTGCAGGATTTCAATCTCGTATCTTTTGAGCATTAAAAGGTGCAAAACCATTTTCCAATTACGTCACAGCATCTCCCCATCATCTTTTAGAGGCCGACCTTACCGCTGCGTGAAGCATCGTCCGCTCACAGTGGCGACTCTGCTGGGGACTGATCTCTTGAACTTTCTTTTAATAAAGTTTAAAAGATTTTGATGATGTATTAAAATCATGACCAAATTAAAACTTTATTCTTCTTTATAACGTTTTATCCTTACACGTGTAGATAGTTCAGTAATTTTTAGGTGCCCCATTTTACCCGAGAAGCTCGCGAAGTGTCACTCATGCCCTGTTGGAATTGAGGATACCTAGTGGGTGGATCCCTCATTTTAACCAACACGTAAACTCTTACAATCACACCTATTCGGGAGTGGTTGAGTAACGTGGAATCAAGGTAAAGGAGAACCTTCTACATCAACAACCCTATACCAAAGCCGCGCTAGAAAAAGCCTTAGCATATCATTCCCTTAGGGTCACCAGAATAAATAAAATAATTGGGATGCACTTCTTTTATCCTTACCAGTGAAGAAGCCAAACTCCATCCTCCCAAAGAGGCGTTACGCGGGAGTCATAAGGTTGAAGAGGGACGATTTGCATGCTATGTACTCTGTGATCATGCACCCCCATACATCGGCTTCGAGAGCCAAAAAGGAAGCAACTTACCCTTACTACTTTCGCTTATAGAAGAGGTTCAGCAACATACGTAGGACTTCTCTTGTACCTCCATTGCGTCAACTTATATCAATATGTATGACGTGAGATACAAATGTCCCACGTATGTTAGTGGGATAAGCCATTACATCATCTCTAACCATATCTATGTACAGCCATACAACAACAAAAGGCATGCGTACCATCCATACCACTCACGAACCCATTCCTGATCTGATCCACCGCCTACCATTTTAGCTAGGAGGAGGCGGACTGATCATCGCACCCGGGTTTATAAGAGGATAGAACACCGTCTGATTCGTCACCCTCTCCAGCGACTTCAATTTCTTGCAGCAGCAGCAGTTTGCAGTCAAAGTGACCGAAAACTCAAAAATGAACACAAATAAACGAAAATTAGTGCAAACCAATAATAATAATGTCAAAGAGCTATGAGACTCAGGATTTTTTACCTCGAGATCGTGAATCCACCTCTTTGTGAACCGAATAAAACACCTCCGGGGAGCTTATTATGACGGTTTAACAATGATTTTAAGTGCTTTTTGGTTTCTAAGTTCAATTACTGATTTTAACTTAAAGGCTTATCGATTTTAACTCACAATCAGAGAGTTCAAAGAAGAAAAAACCAGGAAAAATGGGTCGGAATCCCTTTTTTTTGTTTTATCTAATTCTTATCTCACTATAATTTATTTCCACCTTAAAATCTTCCTTCCTCCTAAGTGCACCTCAAGGTGTGCTTCTATAGGTGAAATGGGGTGCTTTTTGGGGCCTTTTTTAATAATTCCACCGAAAGTGGCCGAAAAGGCTGTCTGTGAAGGGACCCGTTTCGAGTCATGCCATCGGCGACATGGTTATGTCACCGGCGGTATGACCCATGTCACCGGCGGTATGGTGATACCACCGCGGCATGGGTGATGCCTTTGGCGGCATCAGCATTCAGCATGCCGACAGTTAGTGGATTAAAAAGCGAAAAAAAGTCAGGAAAAGTGGTTTAATAGTGGGTAAAAAGGCGTCTGTTTTATCTTTTAATAATATTTTAAAGGGTATTCATTATTTGGGTGTCAACCATCGATTCAAGCTCCTACCGGACGCGTTATCGATCACACCGAACTGGATTCTGCCAATTATAAAATTCACAAGGAATATTATTTTAGTAATAAAAATTCTAAAGAGAACTTTTTTTTGAGGTATTAAAATCGGGTACACGTCATCATCATCTCGTGAGAGGGACTGCAAAATCTCGTGCTCACAGGCTGCCCCTCTGGGGATCACTGCTGCCACAGGTCAGTATGATAACACGAAAGAGCAAGGGATAGGAATGATACTTGAGGGATGACTGGTTTGTCCCTTGGTCAGACTTATACTTTGTTGATTGTTTGCCCCTGGGTTGGACTTACGCTTTATGGATTGTTTGCCCCTTGGTCAGACTTACACTTTATCGATTGTTTGCCCCTTGGTCGGACTTACGCTTCATTGATTGTTTGTCCCTTGGTCGAACTTACGCTTTATCGATTATTTGCCCCTTGGTCGGACTTATGCTTTGTCGATTGTTTGCCCCTGGGTTGGACTTATGCTTTGTCGTTTATTTGTCCCTTGGTCGGACATACGCTTTATCGTTTATTTGTCCCTTGGTCGGACTTACGCTTTGTCGTTTGTTTGTCCCTTGGTTGGACTTACGCTTTATCGTTTGTTTGTCCCTTGGTCGAACTTATGCTTTGTCATTTATTTAACCCTTGGTCGGACTTACGCTTTGTCGTTTGTTAGTCCCTTGGTCAGACTTACGCTTTATCGATCATTCGTCCCTTGGTCGGACTTACGCTCTATCGACTGTTTGTCCCTTAGTCGGACTTACGCTTTATTGACTGTTTGTCCCTTGGTTAGGTTTGCGCTTTGTAAGGATACTATCCCTTAGTCGGACTTGTGCTTTGAGGAAATTGTCCCTTGGTCGGACTTGAGCTTTGTAGAGATTGTCCACTGGTCGGACTTGCATAGAAATCTGATTTGGTGGAGCGATATCACGGGCGACATGACTTATATCGCTGTCGGCATGGATTTATACCACCGGCGGTATGAGTGCCATGTAGCAGCTTTGACTGGTCAGATAATTTTAAAATTTGAACTACAAGAGGCGATGTCACCGGCGGCATGGATCATATCGTCGGCGCATGAGTTAATGTCGCCGGCAGCATGGATGAACAGTTTCAGATAAATTAAAACTCCTCGAATTCCGTGCAGCAGTTTAAAAAGGGATGGAACTTCCCTTCTTCCTCAATATTTAGAAACTGCACCCCCGCTCTTCTCCTCCAAAGCTTTTTGATTTCTTCCTTTGTTTTTGAAATCATGAAGAGAATTAGCAAGGCTTTCAGGGGCAAATCCAAGGCTAGGGAGAGCCTGCCCGATTCTTCCATTGAGGGATTGAAAATCCTCTCCGTCCCTACTACATATGGCCTGAAGGAGATGGCCAAAATGTATAGTTATGGTATTAACTCTCCTATCACCAATCTGACTCCGAAGAAGGAGAAACACCTCTGTTATGTCCAGGTAATCTCTTAAAAGCTTGAATTACTTGTTTTTGGATTCGATTTGATTTTTGCCTTAGATTTGAAAACATGCCATGATAGGGGTTTAAAATGTGAAATAGATCAGTCACGTTGCTTGCTTTAGGATCGATTTTTACCATTTTTGGGCTTCTTGTTCGATTGATTGTGATTTTTGTGATTTTTGGCACGATGGGTACGATTTAGGGAGAAAACTGGTTCTGCCCGCACATAGTGATATCGCTGGGGGCATGAGTGATGTCACTAGCGACATTAGTCCTTGTAAAAGGCTTTATAGGAGTCTGATGTCACTTTTGTTTAAGGTGATATCGCCGGCGATATAAACCATGCCGCTGGCGGTATGGGTTGATGCCACCGTCGATATCGCTTTCAACAGAGGCGACATCAGCAGCTTTTCTGACAAAAATAAGCAAAACTGATCCATTTTGTTTTTAACTTTGTAGCCATATGAACTGACTTACACAGGAGGGATGGGCACCATCGGTGAATGGGGGCACCATATCTCAGAGAACGATCCTGAGCTCGCGCTTGCAATTAACGAGATAGGGTTTAGGGATTTAGCGCGGATCATGCCTATGTTGATGCCTAAGCTTCCTCATTCTACAGTAACGGCCCTGACTGAAAGGTGGTCCGAGACTACCCATACCTTCCATTTCTCCTTTAGGGAAGCTACAATTACCCCTTCTGATGTGGTAGCCATGACTGGCCTCCCTTGGATGGATGAGGTCATACATTTTGATGCCTACATAGATAAGTGCCATGTTGAGAGGCCCGTGGTGAGGCGGGTAAAGGAGTTGTTCGGTCTGAAGCCTATTTTTGGGCGGCTATCCTATGGTGAGTTGTACCATCATTGGACCCAGGTGAATGTGGTGCCCGAGGAGGAGAGGGAGGCTTACATCCGTTCCTTCGTGATCTCACTACTCACTGTGCTGTTCTTCCCAATCTCAGGGAGTAAGATCAACTACGTGCTTATAACTGCAGTGGAAGATGTGCCGGGAATTAGGAGGAAGAATTGGTCGAGGGCTATCTTGGCCCAATTGTACCACGGGCTGGACGTGGAAGCCCGGAAGAAGGAGAAAGCCCTTCGCCTTTGCCACTTGCTACTCCAGGTATAGCTTTTCAGAAATATATCCCTTGATAACGTGCGTTCTTATTTATTGCATGACGTCCTTTGAATTGATCGGTCGCCATTTGTGCAGGCCTGGGCCTTCGAGCATCAGATCCTCCCGCCGGTGGAGTTTAAGAAGGTTGGGCCGCCGGGCTCTCACTTCCTTACTCGCTGGTGCGGGGGCATTGGTGGAAAGGCCAAGTACCCTACGCAGTATAGGGAGGTCCTAAGGAGCGTGCGGTTGAGCTCGGTATGCAAATTTTTATTTTTTATTTTTTATTTTTTATTTTTTTATTTTATTTTTTTTTGTTTATTTATTTATTATTATTATTATTTTTTTTTCTTTTTTTTATGGACTTATGTTGGTTGTTTTGATGTAGCTCGTCTTGGACCCGTTCGATGGGGTGGAGAACTTGGCTGAGGTTGCAAGGGTCCGGAGGGAGGTGGATGACCGCCGGTTTGCGATTGAGTGCCCCCTGTCCCAGCAGTGGTATCTGGGCGAGCGTGTCCGGGACTGGAGGTCCCTTTCGGTTGCTGCTAGACCGGTGCCTGCCGATCCTCCCAGGGGCTTGTGGTGGCCTCATTTGGTGATCTCTGCCGAGGCCGACAAAGCTGATTATATTGAAGGGACTGGCAGAGAGATCCCTAGCGTTCCTGGCCTCTTTGAGCAGCTTCTTCAGCGTCTACTCCCCGTATATCCTTGCATCCATGGAAATGATATAATTGAGTATCATAATGAGCAACGGTTGGAGGACGAGAAGAGGCGCCTCAAAGGCATTGTGGAAGTTGATGAGGAGGATGATGATGAGGATGAAGCGCTTGAAGGGGACGTTGCATTCGACCCTGAGGGGGAGGATGAGGTGGGTGCGGACGTAGCTGGCGGGAGCATGCCGGTGTCCCAAGGGGAGCAATATTCTTTCAAGGTATGATTGTGTTTGTGTGTATGATTTTGAAATTGTTTAGGGACGTTGTTGACATGTGGCTTTCATGTTTTGCAGGAACCTGCGAGAAAGAGGGGTCGGGATAACTAAAGTAGGACCCGACATTATGGCGTGCCGGAGGGCATAAACTTCGTGGAGGGGAGATTGGTCAATCCGTTGGAAACTACCTTCCTATTGATGAACTCCCGAGGCAAATTCTCTCATAGGAATGTTGGCTCGAGACAGCAAGCCCCGATTTTCATGCCTGAAAATACTACCTACGTAAGACCTAATAATTATTTTCTTATTAAGCCTTCAATGCGGGTGTTTAAAGATTTGCTTTTTGGATTTTCCAGGTGGCGCGGAGTCAGGTGGAGCAACTTGCGGAGAACAATTTTGTTCTCTGGGATGCCCTTATTGGGCAATCGCTCCTCGTTCAGGTATTTTATGCATATGTTGAGATGGGATGTATGTATGGATTTTATGCATGACATGCAATGCTAATATTTTCTCCGGTTTGCAGGATTTCTTGGCCCTTTCTTTGTCCAATACTGATGCTGCCCGGCGGCGGTATGAGGAGGAGACTGTGGTCTTACAGCGCCGCATGAGTGATCTCGAGGGTCAGCTGGCAGCCACCGCTCAGGAATGGAAAAGTAAATAAAACCTGGACCGTGCGCACCCTAGGGGCACCAGTCGTAGGGGGATCAAGATGTCTTTCGGCCGACGTGCGTTTACCACGGCTGAGGAGTCCAGTAGTGTTCCTATGACAGAGGGAAGAGAGGAAGACGATGTTGACGATTGGCTCGCAAGTCCTAATGACATTTTATCCCGCCCAGCCGGTAGTGGCGGGCATGCTTAGTTTTATTTTTCATTTTTGTTTTGCCTTTGAGTTCTTTGTTTGTACCCCTGATACATTGGGGTTTGGATAATTTGATTTTATCATGGGCTAGATGTTTTGGTATAATTTGAGCGACTTGTGCCTTCGGGCTTTTATTTTGAATACGAAAATGAATTGCTGTTTGATAAGGCATTGGAAATATAGCGTAGGATTGTTTATAGGTTTTGTACAGGTCTAAAATGGAAGAAATGCTTCTGATGCCGCCGGAAAATTCACTCCATGTCGCCGGCGGCATGACCCATATCGTCCAAATTGATCGAGCCAAAATAATATATACAGGGCTGTCTGAAAGTCCATATCGCCGGCGGCATCATCCGATATTGCCCAAATTATCCTTATACCGCCGGCGGCATCAACTACATCGCCGGCGGCTTCATTCATATCGTCGGCGGCTTCATCCACATCGCCGGCGGCATCAACTTTCCAGTAATCTGATTTCAACCATTGTGTCCACTTCTGTCATGGCAACCCATAATCAAAAACTACGGGGTTTTCTGCAGAGTTTGGGGAATGACGACTGGAAGAGGCTTGAAAAATTCAGGCTTTGGGGGCTTTGATATGTCGCGGCGTGGCCCGTAACCCGCAAATTCCTTCGAACGGCACTGTCCTTTTGGGATCCAATAGACCACGTTTTCCGATTTTCATCGTTCAAGCTTTGCCCCTTGCTCGAAGAATTCCATGCCATTTTAGGGACACCGTGTCCTAAATGCATTTCGCTGGCGTTGTCGGACCTTGATTTTGGCATAGATGGAATTCCACGAGGGCTATAGAATTTAGATTCTGTTGACCCATTTCTGTCTCAGTTGCCTGACAGACCTGGTTTTCAGCTCGAAGCAGTCTTGGAGTGGTGTCGTGGAGTGCCCCGATCCCATCCTGCTTGGCCATTTATGATGGCATTACTACTCATGGCGGAGTTTATGTGTGGAGTGAACCTGATTGCTCCACTCAGGCTAATTTCCCTCATTGGTCCTATGTTGACAGGGGCTTCCCCCGTGGCCGTGGGGTTGGCCGATGTTTTGTTAAACGTGGATGCTGCTTCTGTTGACTCGTCACTCATTAGGGATCGATTCACATTATTACAGGTATCTCTTGTTCTCTTTTTTTATTATTATTTTTTTTATCCAAACATTTCTTTCTCCCATCCTTACCCGAGTTTTGCATTATAGGTCTGGCTGATGGAGAAGCTAAAGCTGAGGGAGGCACCCCGAGGGAATCCGAAAAAGTATCTTCCCATCCATCTGAGGGAGAGAGGGCTTATGCGGGCCGATTTTGACGAGTTGACATATGACGATTGGGTGCCTATCTTGAGGGGGTATACTGACACGCAAGTTTAGTGGATTAGTCCATGGTGGAGAATTCAGGATGTGGTCGTAGAATCTTGGGGAGCATGTGTTCAATTGATAGGTCTGGAGAAATCTTCATTTTATACCCCCTACCGGCTATGTTGTCAGTATGGTAAAAGGCAGAGAGTCCCGATTAAATTGCCCCACAACCATATTGGAGTTCACAAAGCTAGGTGGGTCAACCATATTCAGGAGAAGTGGTCCAGGGAGGCCGTGTTTGAGATTCTAGATTACGATCAACTAGAAACCACTGAAACTGACACATACTACAGAGGATGGCTTGCCGAGACAAGAGGTATGCCGACCCGTCAAAAGCGGTTATGGGCCCATTTAGAGGGGGAATGTGTGGAGCGGGGGGAAGATCCCCTTACTACTAGCACACCGAGGCGGATCTCTAGGTACCAAGACAATGATGCGGGGAGTTCGTTTTGAGTCTTGCCATTATCAGAACCATTAGGTTTTTATTTTATTTTATCTTATTTTATTCAAATACTCTAAAATGGAACAAAATGAACCCCGTTTAAAGCTTGTCGAAGTTGTCTTGAATTTATCAAAACAGGATTCACATAAGCATAAGCATTTAGATTTTAGCAAAAGAGAACTTTTATTAATTGAGATAAAATAAAGTACATGATGTTTGGTTGACATTTCCATCGACTTAACTCCCGGTGCCGACTAGCTGAGATCGGTTTTCTAGAAGGCACTCGCTCTGTGCTCACATACCCTAACTTTTGCCTAGATTGCCCTGTTTGGGTTTTCGATCTAGCGTGTTTGTCTTATCCCTTAATTTTTACATGGTTGGTTTGCATAATACCAATCGTCGGGTATCACCCTAATTTTTGCCCGATCAGTAAAAGACTGAAAGGCGGGCGATTATTACGTATGTATCTTTTTGTGTGCTGCTTTTCTGGTTTGTTTCTTTTGAATTAAACATGATAACGCTTAAGCCTGTCTTGGTTTACGGGATTTACGAACTCGTTCCCATCTATGTCCATAAGTTTAGCTGCCCCTTTGCTAAGCAGCTTCTTTATCATATATGGTCCTTCCCAGTTTGGCCTGAATTTACCCCTCGCATTAGTGGTAGAGTGTTTCAACTACTTGAGGACCAGATCACCGACCTTCAGGGGGAACTTTTGATGTTTTACCCGACTGTTATATGCCCGAGCCATATGTTATTGGTACATCTGGAGGTTGTCAAGGGCCTTCAACCTTTGTTCATCCATCATGTTTAACTATTCAAATCTTGCCCGAGTCCATTTGGATTCTTCTAACTTAGCCTCCAGGGCAACTCTTAATGACGTCACCTGAGTTTCAACTGGCAAGACCGCTTCCATCCCGTAGACCAAGGAAAATAGAGTTTAGCCTATCGGGGTACGTATGCTGGTGCGATATCCCTAAATAGCAAAGTGCAACTTATTCGCCCAATCTCTATAACCGGCTATCATCTTAGAAAGAATCATCTTTATCGATTTAATGGCTGCCTCAATAGCTCCATTGGCTTGTGGTCTGTATAGAGAAGACTTATGGTGCTCGATCCCATACTTCTCAATCAGTGAAGCAGTTGCTCCTTGAAACTGTACCCCGTTGTCTGAGACTATATGATGTGGGAGCCCATACCGTGCAAAGATATGCTTTTCTATAAACTTGGCCATCTGCTTGGCAGTGACATTGGTGAAGGATTCGGCTTCAACCCATTTTGAAAAGTAATCTACTACTACCACAATGAATTTGTGGCCATTTGTTGAGGAAGGACGGATTTCACCAATTATATCTATACCCCATGCCGAGAATGGCCAAGGGGTGGATAAGTGATGGAGCTCGGTCGGTGGCAAATGCGCATATCTCTATAAATCTGGCATTGGTGGCATCGTTTGACTTGGGCGATACAATCGGCCGTGAGAGTGAGCCAAAAATACCCTAGTTGCTGGACCTTCTTTGCGAGGGCAAGACCATTCATATGAGGGCCATAGTCGCCGGCATAGACTTGGATCATTATGTTCTGAGCCTCAGAATCAGTGAGGTAACGGAGGAGTAGGCTATCACTGGTACGCTTGAATAGGTCATTATCTATAATACGAAATTGGGTAGCAAGCCACTGTAGGGTGGTACGGTCCGAGTCAGAAGAATCTGTGGGGTATTGACCGGTCTGAAGAAGTAGGACTATATCAGAATACCAACAAGGTTCGGATGAAATGGCGAGAACTGGAGGAGTCGATTGAACACGATATGGGGTCTTGTGGATAGCAAAACCAACGGGTGGATAGACTGCTGTTGGGGTCCTTCCCATATGGACGCGAGAGTGGCGAGAGCATCTTCCATTTGATTCTCATCTTGAGGGACATGGCGGTACAAGCATGAGGTAAATTTCTCAGACAATTCGCGGATAGCCTCAACATAAGGGCAAAGCGATTCTTCTTTAACTTTCTAATCTCTAATGACCTGACGAATAACTAGAGCCGAATCTCTGATGACGGATACATGGTATGCCTGAACCTGAAGAAGAGCCTCGAGGCCGAACAGGCAAGCTTCATATTCAGTGCCGTGTTGGTGATAGTGAATTCTAAACGTTTGGACAACGGGATTATCTCATTATCTGGTGTGACGATGATGACTCTGAGACCTGCTCCCCGGCGGTTCACAGCATCGTCAAAGTACATTGTCCAATTATCATCAAGGGTTGTAGCAGAGGCAAGCTGTTCATCAGGGAACTCCAAACTTTCCGTATAGTTAGAGCTGAGGGGTTGATTAGCCAAGAATTCGGCTACAGCCCTCCTTTTAATGAACTTTCGGGTCACATATTCAATGTCAAACTCAGATAGGAGAAGTAGCCATCGGGACAATTTGCCGGCTAGAGTAGGGGATTGACAAAGAAACTTCATTGGATCAATTTTGGCTATGGCCTGGACTCGATAGGATTAGAAATAATGTCGCAACTTCTTAGTGAGCCAAACCATAGTAGCACAAGTCTTCTCTACAATTGAATATCGGGTTTCATAATCTAACAGCTTCTTGCTTAGGTAGTAGATGGCATGCTCACACTTATCATCATGTTCTTGGACAAGCATGGCTCCGACGGACGTTTCTTCAATGGCCAGATAAAGGATGAGTGGTTTCCCTGGGATGGGGGGCGTCAAGACGGGTGGATTGACAAGGTCTGACTTGATTCTGCTGAATGCTACTTGGCAGTGGTTGTTTCATACCTCGGGTTGCTGTTTCTTCAATAACTTAAAGATGGGTTCGCAGACGGTAGTGAGGCGGGCAATGAATCGACTAACATACTGTAGGGACCCTAAAAATGATCGGACCTCTTTCTCCGTCTTAGGGGAAGGCATATCCCTGATGGCTTTGGCTTTGTCCGGATCCATTTCAATCCCTTTTTGGCTAACCACGTGTCCTAACAGCTTGTCGGAGATAACTCTAAATACGCATTTCTTTGGATTCAGACGAAGATTATATTTTTCAATACGAGTCATGAACTTGTCAAGAACAGAAGGGTGTTCCTCTCGAGTGGCGGATTTCACAATCATGTCGTCCACATACACTTCCACTTCTTTATGGATCATGTCGTGTAGGAGGGGAGTTACAGTTTGCTGATAAGTGGCTCCGGCATTCTTCAACCCGAATGGCATTACCTTGTAGCAATACACCCCCCACTCAGTGATGAATGATGTTTTGACTTTGTCGGCAATATTAACCAGGATTTGATTGTATCCTGAGAATCCATCCATGAACGAATACATAGCCGCCCTGGCAGCACTATCAATTAGGACATCGATGTGCGGGAGAGGGAAGTCGTCCTTCGGTGAGGCTTTATTGAGGTCTCGAAAGTCTACGCAGACTTAGACTCTACCATCCTTCTTTGGTACCGGGACAATGTTGGACAACCAAGTCGGGTATTCTACTATTTCTATGAATCGAGCTTCGATTAACCTCGAAACCTCGATCTTAACTTGTTCTACCTATTCAGGTCTCAACCGGCGGAGCTTCTATTTGACAGGTCAGAATTTAGGATTAGTTGGGATCCTGTGTTCCGCGATTTATCGGTCAACCTCAGGCATGTCTTTGTACAACCAGGCGAAAGCGTTAACATGATTTTTAAGCACTTTTATGATCTCACTTCTTTCCTCGGGAGTTAAATTTTTGGAAATGGTTACCATTTTGGGATTGTCATCCGTACTTAGGTTTATTTCACTTAATATAGTTTCTCTAATGCCGAAAATATTATGCATATTGTTATGTGAATGCATGGACCCATCAGGAAAGACATCAAACAAGTAAGCCGAACGGGAGTTATTCATTGCATAAAAAGCCTCATAAGCGGCATTGTTTGTATCAAAAACATCGGAAATATTAAAAATTACATCATCCATAACCTCTTCCACATGCGGAGGGGCTTCAGTGGCAGCATCGATGGGAGAGGTGTTCTCTGTATCATCTGTCAGGGTGGTGCTTAGGTTGCGCTCCAAAGTGGTCTTTTGGGTAGTGGTGAGCGACGGCTCCTCAGATAGGTCAGCCTTTTTGGTTAGAGTCCTGGCAAGCTTTTCTACTATAGCCATCATGGCATCTTCTTTCCCGTTACCCTTCCAGCCTTTCTTCATCAGCAGTGCCATAGCTTTTGTCACGGTTGCCATAGCATCCTCAATTTCTAGATCGATAGGCTCATATTCATGATACATCTTGTCTTTCCCCTTATCCTTATCAAAAATCATGTTGATAGGTGCGTCAGACTCCGTAGGTTCAGGTTCAGCTGAAACTATCATGTGACCAACCTCAAAGTTATAGACATCTTTAAAGATCTCAAAGCCAGGCCACATTTTCCCGCCATGCTCGATTGGTTCGGGCTCCCCTTTATAAGGCCTCTTTCCCTGGATTTCACAAGTAGTGACCATGCGGCAATAACAGTAAGGGACGCGACGATAGGCTTTTCTAGGCTTATACCCTAGTCCAACTCCACGGATGTGGATTTTTGGTTCCAACTCCTCAATAATTCCTTATTCATGTATTCCTCCACCCCTGCCAGGCCTGTAACCAGACTTCTTCATTAGCTTGCCCATACCCGCGTGGAGGTAGCTGTGCCAAAGGGGAGGGGGTTTTTAAGCTTTACTAATTACGGTAATCTGGAGGCCCTTTTCTAGGTTAGCTTCAGCTTCCATAACGGCCATGATGGAAGCAGGATCGGCCTCTATAGTTATCATTCTATCACCATAGATTAGCTTGATCTTTTGGTGTAGTGTGGAGGGTACTATGCCTAAAGCATGGAGCCATGGCCGGCCAACCAACAGAGAATAGGTAACAGGAATGTCGAGGACGGTGAAACGTACATTGCTCGTGACACCTTCGACAGTGACCCCTACCTCAAAGATCCCAATTACATTGCGCTTTGAATTGTCGTAAGCTCTAATAACTGTGCTGGACCTTTCAAGCATGTCCTCTGATAGTCCCAGATAAGGAAGGATCTTTAGAGGGCATAGGTTTAGGGCGGAGCCATCATCCACCATGACGCACGGGATAACCTTATCGAGAATTCGAACCCGGATGAACAAGGCCCTATTGTGATCCCTTCCTTCAAGTGTAAGATCAAAACTATCAAACATGATCTGAGGCCCTTTTCTCGGGGGAATGCCTTCTCCTATCGTGGTGCATATCTCAACGACCGAGGTGCTTGGATTAGCTTCCAGATCAAGGAGCCGTTTGATCAAACCTTTACGATGCTTTTCAGAGTCAATTACCAGTTGCCAGATACTGTATCAGGCTTAGGTGTTTCTCAACTGGGTAATAAGGGGGTCAACCTCTAGACTGGTAGGGACAGGTGGAGGTGGAGAAGGGGCCTTGCAGTAGTTCCAACCCTGCCAGGAATCGGGTCTTTGTTAAGACTGAGATACCGGTCTTCCAGCTAATATACGCGACCA
Source organism: Euphorbia pulcherrima (assembly GCA_947683365.1). Taxonomy (NCBI): domain Eukaryota; kingdom Viridiplantae; phylum Streptophyta; class Magnoliopsida; order Malpighiales; family Euphorbiaceae; genus Euphorbia; species Euphorbia pulcherrima. The sequence continues at coordinate 18,187,910 of CANTUS010000016.1, forward strand.
CTCCAGGTGATATTGAGGACATTATCGAGTAAGACGCTCTTGGTGGCTCGCATCTCAAATAGGTACTGCTGCTCTTCGGAGTTCGAATCTGGGTCTTGTAGTTCATATTTATCCACACTAAAAAGGTCATGGTGGTCGACCTTGAATAAGTTGGTACTTACGGCCTTGGATTCCCGAGCCATTTCCCCATCCTCATTAGAATAGTTCTCCTTTGAAATAAAAGAATCTACACTAAATAGTGCCTTCCCCTCAGCTTTCTTTCTCTTTGCCATAAATGGTTTAGGCCTGCGACCCTCTTGTTTTGGTTGGCTTGGATCAATTTCCATTCCTTGAATGGAGTTGACTCCTGGGTTGGCCTGATTGATAAGTTCAAAAACTGAGCAAGATGGAAGACCTGAGCCGATGACCAGGACGGAGTTACTACTGCCCGGCCACTGAGCAAGGAGATTGAAGACTGTGGCTTCGGGTAAACCAGATTAGACCATTCCGACCTTACTTCTGAAGTTTGGTAAAGGGTTATTCATGGTGCTCGGGGCCTTATCTGGTTCAGCAATCTTTGCCTCGCTAACCGACTGCTGAATAGCTGAGAGCAGGGCCTTACAGTTGTTGGTTTGGTGCCCCACCTAAACGTGATAATTATAGAAGTTATTCTTATCTTCAGGTCTAGGTGGTTTGTATTCTTAAAGGGACTGTATAAAACCTGCTTCCCTCAAGCGTTGGAAGATGAACCGCAGGGGCAATTTATAGGGGTTGGTCAAGACAAAAGAGGGGCGAGGAGGCTGGACTGTGGCAATCATTGATGGAGCTGGATTGGTTGTAAGTGACGTAGCTGGGGTGTGAGAAATGGCTTGTATAGCAGCCGGTATTTTTGGCTTAGCCGGCACTAGGGCCGAGGGTTGAGCTTCCTCTTTCCTGAACCATGGTTTACCCGCTCTCTCGGCCTTCTCACATTCTGCCTCGTGCTCAATTTTCCTAGCTTTCTCAAATACAGCCTTGTAAGAAAGAAAGGAATCCGTAGCCATTTCCTTACGGAACAGGGGGAGAGATCCTTCGAGGAGTTTGACAATCATTTCCTTAAGGCTAAGCTTGGACTTCATCAAGACCTGGGTCGACATCCACCTATTGAAGTACTGCTTAAAGGTTTCATTGGGCATTTGACGGACCCTCTCAAGTTGTTAGAGGGTTGTATCCATCATAGTATTGAAACCATAATGTACTTTTAAAGCCTCAGATAAGAGCGTCCAGTCGGTGACAATATGCTGCGGCAAAGTGTGGTACCACTCGAGTGCAGGTCCCCGAAGAGAACAAGGAAACATCTCAGCCAACACCTTATCACTTAGCTTCTTTACGTGCATCACCCTTTCATACATTATAATGTGAGAGGCGGGTGCTCCTGAGCCATCATAATGAGCCATGTTTGGTATAGTAAAATTGTCGGGGACCCAATCCTCATCCCTTTCAGGTTTTTTATTAATGATGAGGCGGTTGATGTAAGCTTGGATTTCTGGTGTCACGCCCGGAGGTTGCCTGACCTGGTAGCTGACCGATTCGTGAGAGATGGTTGGGGCTTCAGGTGTCGTGCCTGGAGAATGCACGACCTGGTCGTTGACGGTATGAGAAGCTATCATTTGTCGAACAAAAGCGGCTACCTCAGGTGTCATGCCCAGAGGTTGCGTGACCTGGTCATTGAATGTCGGAGGCGGCATAGGGCGGACAGTCAGATGGCTGGCAAATCGATTTTAGGGGTAAGTGGTGCCTTTACGAGTTACGACAAACTGCAGAGGCGTGAATGAAGGTAGCGGCCGAGATAATGGGCTTTGGTGATTGAATGTCAGAGGAGTAGAGGTTTGAGCGAAAGGTCTCGGGTTGAAAGGTATAGCTGGTGGAGTGGTTGAAGCCGATAAGAGAGCTAAAGTCTATCCAAACTGGAATGGACTCGTCAAGGGTTGGGTTGATTGAAGCACAGGCGCGAGGGGTCTCGCCTCTACTAAACTGGTCAATATTTGTGTTGTACAGTTTGGGGCCTGGATGTTAGATGCCGATACTCGATTAGAATTCCTGTCTTCCAGAGCTCACTTAACTGCTGCCTCAGCAGTAGTTTGGATAGAGGCTTGGAAAGCATCTGAGTTTAAGAATTGCATCATAGCACTGGTCAAGTCGAAACAGGGGGGTGGTTGGGATCCTGTTCCCGAGCTGGAAGTGGGACCAAAGGGCTCTTCTGGAGGAGGGGTCCCTTTATTTCTTGGGAAAGACATGGTTGGTCGAGAGGGACTTTAGCTCAACTGAACTCGTTCTGAATCTGATTCCTCGCTGGAATCGGTATGGGGAATTCCTTCGACTTCTGTGGTGGCAACCGGGGTCAGAGGATGACGTATCAGGCGATGTTCTATCCTTTTTCAGGCTGGGATGCAACTATCAGTGCGCCTCCTCCTAGCTGAAATGGTAGGAAGCGGACCAGACCATGCATGGATTAGTGAATGATATACGTGGTATGCATGCCTTTCGTGCCCTGGGAATGACGTATAGTGCATATGGATGCACGTAGATGTGGTTAGAGATGATGTGATGTCTTATCCCTCCAACATATGTGAGATGTCTGTACTTCATGTCATACATAGCGATATGTGGTGAGGCAACGGAGGTATGAGAGAAGTCCTATATATGTTGCTAAACCTCTTCCACGGGTGGAAGTGGTAAGGGTAAGTTAATTTATTTTTGGCTCTTAAAGCCGATGCATGGGGGTGCATGATCATAGAGCACTTAGCATACAAATCGGCCCTGTTCTAACCTTATGACTCCCGCGTAACGCCTCTTTGGTAGGATGGAGTTTGGCTGCTTCACCGGTAATGGTGAAAGAAGCGTGTCCCAATTATTTTATTTGTTTTGGGTAATCCTAAAGGGGAATGATTTGCTAAGGCTTTTTTATAACGCGACTTTGGTATAGGGTTGTTGATGTAGAAGGTTCTCGTTTACCTTGATTCTACGTTACTCAACCACTACCCAAATGGGCGGGATCATAGGAGTTTACGTGTTGGTTAAAATGAGTGATCCACCCACTAGGCATCCTCAATTCCAACAGGGCATGAGTGATACTTTGTGAGCTTCTCGGGTGAAATAGGGTACCTAAAATTACCAAACTATCTACACGCGTGAGGACGAGACGTCATAAGAAAAGAATGTAGTTTTAATTTGGCCAATGATTTCAATACATCATCAAAATCTTTTAAACTATGAAAGAAGATTCCAGTTTTAAAGAATTGCCCCAGCAGAGTCGCAACTGTGAGCGGACAACGATTCACGCGGCTGCGATGAGAGGCCGTTTTCGGTCGAGCCGGCCCGTTGGAGTGTCAGGGGGATGAGTGTGATGTGGTTGAAAAAATGATATTGCATATTTTAATGCTTAAAAGATACGAGATCGAAATCCCGTTCTTAGAATAGAGTTGCCACCCAGTTCAGCTCAATCGGGAAATTTTCGGTACGATTTTCCCACTAGGTGGTTGGACCATACCTTAAGTAGAGATTCCGAGCTCGGATGATGTTATCTACTTTTCATTAGGCCAAGTTAGGATACTTCATTCTTTCTTAATCGGTTTGATCCACCCTATTTATTTGTATTTTTAGTTATTTTGTTGTTTTTGCATTTATCAAGCAATTGAAGCGATAAATAAAACATTGACAATTGTAAAAGAAAAGTGAGTGCGAAAAGTAAAATTATTACAAGATTTTCAAGTCCTGTACATTTTCTACGTAACAAATAAAATACCCGAATGTCCGATATACATCTACCTGCAGAAGATGGTTGACACGAATATGGCATATTTTATTTATAATATCATAAAGCCCAATTGGATGGCTAAAATGAGGTTTGAATGGCGTTTGCGGGGAAATTCCATTTTTATCAAAATTTTAGATTCGATCGTTGCTTTAATCGGATTACAGGTGAATATACCACTCATCGTGGGGCGGGTCTGTTTTCAGGAGGTTTCAAACCTCCATCGTTACACTATAGGTCCTAGCTTTCAGAAAATAAATTAGTTTGGAAACAAACGAAAATAATACTGTTATCCAGAAAGTCATGCTGCCATGGGGCATCTGATGCCGCCGACGACACAGTTGATGTCGCTGGCGACATCGATTATGTCACGGGCGACATCAGCATGCAGATAGGCATAGGGATTTCTGAGTACCGTAAAGAAAGGGTCCCGTAAGAAAGTGAGGTCTCAGGGGAATACGATGCTAACGGCGGTATCATCGATGTCTCTCGCGAGATGGGTGATACAGCCGGCAACATCGCATGTCTCCGGCGACTTCAATTTCTTACAGCAGCAGCAGTTTGCAGTTAAAGTGACTGAAAACTCAAAAATGAACACAAATCAACGAAAATTAGTGCAAACCAATAATAATAATGCCAAAGAGCTATGAGACTCAGGATTTTTTTACCTCGAGGTCGTGAATCCACCTCTTCGTGAACCAAATAAAACACCTCCGGGGAGCTTGTTATGACGGTTTAATAATGATTTTAAGTGCTTTTTGGTTTCTAAGTTCAATTACTGATTTTAACTTAAAGTCTTGTCGATTTCAACTCACAATCAGAGAGTTCAATGAAGAAAAAACCAGGAAAAAATTGGTCGGAATCCCTTTTTTTCTGTTTTATCTAATTCTTATCTCACTATAATTTATTTCCACCTTAAAATCTTCCTTCTTCCTAAGTGCAGCTCAAGGTGTGCTTTTATAGGTGAAATGGAGTGCTTTTTGGGGCCTTTTTTAATAATTCCACCGAAAGTGGCCGAAAAGGCTGTCTGTGAAGGGACCTATTTTGAGTCATGCCATGGTTATGTCGTTGGCCGTATGACCGATGTCGCCGGCGGTATGGTGATACCGCCGGTGGCATGGGTGATGCCTTTAGCGGCATCAGCATTCAGCATGCCGACAGTTAGTGGGTCAAAAAGCTAAAAAAAGTCGGGAAAAGTGGTTTAATAGTGGGTAAAAAGGCATCTTTTTTGACTTTTAACAATATTTTAAAGGGTATTCATTATTTGGGTGTCAATCATCGGTTCAAGCTCCTACCGGACGCGTTATCGACCACACCGAACTGGATTCTGCCAATTATAAAATTCACAAGGAATATTATTTTGGTAATAAAAATTCTAAAGAGAACTTTTATTTTGAGGTATTAAAATCGGGTACACGTCATCATTGTCTCGCGAGAGGGACTGCAAAATCCCGTGCTCACAGATGGTTTATATCTGAATCATCTTATCCATAGCCTCCACAATAATTGGCTCATGACGATCTTTAAATATGCCCAATTTACTTTTCACCTCCCAAGTCAGTTGCTTTACACGGTTCGGGGATTGCCTTGATTGAGATAGGATGATAACTCGGTTCGCATTAGAAATATCAGGCCCTAATAAAACCAAATCTACTTGTTGATATGCTATTATTATCTGTAACTCTTCTTCCCGGGTAGCTGGTATGAATTTAGGCTGTGTTCCGTTTAAAATAGTATTTGTTTCAGGGATCACATTCATAATTACATCAGTCTGCTCTAATAAGAACTCACCTTGTAAACCCAAATTTTGAGTAGAAACGCTCCTTTGATTCACACCTCTGGAACCTAAACTCTAAGCAGACATGCTCCTTTGATGTTTCGTTGGAGAGCTCGACCTACCGCAATCACTATCAATATCACCCGAGTCACTGGATGCCTTGGATTCTAAGTCTTGACAATGTTGACATGCAACCCCTTATCTAAGATTTGTATGAACCTTCAACTCCGTTGAACCAATAAGTAGTTTGAAAGACTGATTTGGTGTTCCAAAGGGAATCGAAACTAAGCATGAAACAACATCTAGCCGATCCGGCCTGTAGAAATCATAACCCACTTAAAATAACTGGCCAAAAGAGGCTGCCAATCGTCGAATCAAATTTTCGTAAATCAAGACAGGAGGAATCCCCATGAAATCCACATACCTGATACATTCTTTCGGTGTGAAATCATCCGGCAAGGATTGCACCCTCAAAAAAATATGCCTCATAATCTCCCAGTTTCCTCCTACAAAATCATTCATCGCAGACACAGAATTAAAAGAAATAATCACATTAGCTTCGCTTGTAGGGGCAGCAAAAGCTATGTCAAAACCACGTTCCTATAATAAATCATGCACACATCTAATGTGAGATATGCTAATCACAGAGGCTAGACATGACTTATCTTTCCACGGGGCCACTTCAACAATAAGATCATAGCCCCGAGATGATTTTTCATGGCTGATTAGGACATCATGCGTAACGGCATTTAGAACAGCGTTGGAACCTTCATTTGAGTCTAGCAGGCCGGAAACAACTTTCGTATAGGATCTCTCCCCCCTTGGTGAATCTCGAAATTCAATTTTCTGTTTACGGGCCTGTTGAGGAAATGAACTCCTCATGGGACGTTGCTGAATTCGTTGCTGCTTTAAAGAATGATCGGACCAAGAATATCTTGCACGATAAGCACGTAGATGGATGATTCAAATAATCACCGAATTCATTCTATACAAAACCTCACGGATCGGCAGTGAGTCGTCCGGGTTTAAGAATCCAAAATTGAGATTCTTTTCTTTTCTCTTCCTGGCCATATAGTCTCGACCAGTGATTCCGTATTTCTGAAAAACTCTTCTCATCGAATCTGCTCCATACATGTTTGGAAAGTTTTCAAACATAGAGTGGTGGTGGGCTAAGGGCGATGACTGGCTGATTGACTCCGATTGGAATTGGTAGCGACAGGACGACGATCATGATGACGGTGGTGGTGGTTGTTGAGCGGTGATGGTGGTGAGGATCGCCTAGGGTTCGCCATTGGCTATTGCATTTTATTTTAAAAGGTTTATAATAAATGCCTCCTAATGGGTTATTCTGGATTCAAATCTAATATCCTCAAATTGGTGTTCCCTTACATGTCCCTTACATGTCCCTCCATTCATCATTTGACATGTAGTACATTTGTATGAGAGATTAACTGAAAATGAATAAAATAATAATTAAAACAGACACATGTCAATATTTGAATGGGGGACATGGAAGGGAACACTAATTTGGGGACAGCAGATTTGAATCCGGTTATTCTATGGTGACTTTTTTTCCTTACTTTGCCACTATCACCATTGGATTGAATTTCATCACATTAATTCAATGGTGATGAAGGGTAAAATAACGTTAACTTTGCAAAAAAAAATAAAGTCATCGTAGCCTTCACTCTGTCTAATAATAATAAAGTTTTTTTTAGAGATTTAGATAACTTTTTTAGACATCTCATCCATTTTTCTCACTTTGATAAATCACATTCACATTTTTCATTAATTAATTTCAATCTAAAGGAAAATAACAGAGATTAAAAGCAAACCATACCAAACCCATCATCATAAAAAAAATGAAAAAGGCATCAATGGGTGGTGATAGAGGGGGGTGGGGCGGTGCTAAAGCCTCACCCCGACCACCGAAAAAATTAAAATCCTCCTATAAATTTAGGTACAACCCCACCCTCTTCTCTGGTAAAAAAAAGAGGTAGAAGAAAAGTGGACCAGCCCCACTCTATCTCGAATTCTGGCACAGCCAGGGAATTTATAATGGCAAAAGCTCATACACATTTCCATAAATGGCTTACAGTTAAATAATCTTGAATCAATTTCTAAACAAACTATAATTGCAATTTCCATAAATGCTTACAATTAAATAATCTTGAATCAATTTCTAAACAAACTATAATTGCAATTGACCATTTATTAATGTAAATAAACACAAAGAAGGGAAACATGTTCCTTAAGATACTAAGCACTAATATTATCTCTTAATAATGAAAGTATATATTCATAAATCTGTAACTGTCATCCTTGCAAATGCTGCATCATTTCTGTTCAACAAAAAGACAAACAGATTTTGATGCATTAGTTGAAAATACAAGGAAAAACAATTCAAGGATGTATCATCCAACAAAAAGTAATGGCAAAAAGAAAACAACTTACTGCCTTGATCTCTCCAACCTCCTTTTTTATCTTATCGAGTTCATGTCGCATTTTAATAAGCTCGAATAGACGTGATTGGTAATTTCGGCTAAAGGAAATAATCTCGTCGACCACACGAACATCACTAAAACATACTGATTTGACCTTTTCATCAACAACATAGTCTAAAGGTATTGTTTGGATTTTCCAAACCTCCTTACTTGGCTTATTAAGTTGTTCTCCCAAAAGTTCAAGCTCACGTTGACCTGAATAATAAAAGAAATATACAATAAAGAAATAAGCATATGAAAATATACATAGATTGAGATAATTAAAAGTTTAGAGAAAAGTAAAAGGGAGGGGTACCAACTCAAAAACTTATTATATTTTAATCAATTCCCAATTAATTATACGATATCACATAAAATTAATTGTATGATAAATTTTTCTAAAAATACCTGACCTCTACCAAATCGTTATTAAGAGCAGCCTCTGAAAAGCTACGCATACTGTCGAGATAAGTAGAATTCTGTTCAGAACCAAATTACTGGATTAATTACCAACCATTCTAATCATATATTTTTATCATTAATGATTAATCATACAAAAGTACAAAGTGAATATCGTATGGAATGAGCAGGGTAAAATTGCAGAGTGTAATCACTACAAGAAATTGAATTTTTAGTGGCGAAATTGGTTTCGCCACAAAAGGTAAAAAATTAGTGGCGAACTATGTATCCGCCACTTGATAGATTTACAGTGGCAAACCATTGTTTTGCCACAATTTTAGTGACGAAATTTAATTCCCGCCACTATTGTATTAATGAAGTAGTTAATACAAAATCCAAATGATTTTTTTAAATCAAAGCATGAAGCCTTGAACTCTTGTACTGCCATTCAACCAATGATTAAACTAATACCCATTATAATAATCCATCAACAATGCATAAATTGAAGTGCTATATTGTAGTATTTTCCGCCACTTTCTCAGAAACCAAACAACGAATTGAAATAGGAAATTAAGAGAAGCATAAGATAGTTACCCGGACAAGTCAGAGAAAGGCCACACGAAGTTAAAACCGAAGCTTTCCAACAGAAGGTCAAATGCGGAGATAGTGTTCTCCTGACGCCTGGAAGTGAATAGAGACAACAGAAAAAAACTGGAACTCCCCAGCACAAGAGCATATATGCTAATGTTGAACACAAGGCCCCAAAATCTCAAAGTTGCAGATGCGGAATAGCAACAACAAGTATCAACAAGAAAGGGCAAGAATCAACCAAATATGAGAAGAAAATAAATAAACCACACAACACCAAAATTTTTACGTGGAAACCTCTCCGATGCGAAGAGTAAAACCACGGGACCGATAATGGAGTTCACCCCTACTTCTCTTATTGATAAGTTGAGGGAAAAGAACTCAAAAATGTCTTAAAAGAGTTTGCAACCCACCAACAATACCACAATACAAGGAGAAGCCAAATAAAATGAGGAAAATACACAAAACCTCAAGTGAGCAATATTCCTCCATATTCTGCCTACAACGAAACCTGATCCAACAGTTCGATTACAAAACCCAACGGTCAAAAGAAAGATTTCGATGTGAGGAACATTGTGGTAAAATTGCATGGTGATCCGACGGTCTGATCTTCAGCGATCGGCGACGGAATACAGCTGGTCGGAATAAAAAGAAGCTGGAAATTTTGCTCTCCCTCTCTTCTTTTCTCTCTCCAAAAATGGCTGCACTCTCTCTCATAAAAAAACCCTAAAACCAGCAAAAAAAAAGCTTAAATATGCCTCCACATCTTGGGCTTTTGGGCCAAGACTTTACCTTGCACCAATTTTGGCTAGAACCCCAACAATCTCCCCCTCGAGCCCAAGTCGGGGAAGATAGGGCAACATCAACATCATCGAAATGATATCCCAGTGAGCTTGCAACAAAGCTCCATCTTGCTTCCGGGAACAATCTTATTCAACATGTCCGCTCCATTCTTATCGGTGTGGTCTTTCCTCAATACCAACTCTTTCTCCTCGATCACATCCCGCAGCTAATGATATCTAACGTCAATGTGCTTCATTCGAGAATGATACATGGTATCTTGCTCAGATCTATAGCACTCTGACTATCACATAATACTACAAACTCGCTTTGCTTCAAACTCAGCTCCTGAAGGAATCTCTTTAGCCAAATCAGCTCTTTACATGCTTCCACAGCTGCTACATACTCTGCTTCTGTAGTAGATAATGCTACACACTTTTAAAGTTTAGACTGCCAGGAAATATCTCCCCCTGCAAATGTAAACATAAAACCTGAGGTAGACTTTCTTCCATCGAAATCACCAGCCATGTCAGCATCTGTATACTCTTCAAGAATCGGTTTTCCACCTCCAAAACACAAACTAAGCTTTGAGGTACCACGCAAGTATCTGAATATCCACTTCACTACTTACTAGTGAACTTTACCCTGATTGGATAAAAATCGACTGAGAAATCCAACAGCTTGGGCAATATCTGGCCTAGTACAAACCATAACATACATCAAAGAACCAACAGCAGAGGAATAAGGAACAGACAACGTCCTTTCTTTCTCCTCCTGCGTTTTCGGACAAGTTCTTTCTAATGATTGACTAACTAGCTTGGCATCTTTCATATTGAATCTTTCAAGCACCCGTTCAATATACTTTTCTTGTGACAACCACAACTTGCCAGCCTTTCTATCACGAACTATCTCCATGCCCAAAATATGCTTAGCTAGACACAAATCTTTCATTACAAATGATTCTGACAAACTCTCCTTCAAATCACAAATCATATCCGCATCCTGTCCAACAATTAACATATCATCTACATACAACAGAAGAATAATGAATTTATCATTAAGGAACTGTTTGAAATACACACAAGGATAAGCTAATGTCCTCTTATAACCATTGGTTGTCATGAAAGAATCAAACTTTCGATACCACTGCCTTGGTGTCTGCTTCAGCCCATAAAGACTCTTCTTTAGTTTGCAAACCAACTTTTCCTTTCCCTTTTCCTCAAATCCTTCTGGTTGTTCCATGTAGATATCCTCTTGTAAATCACCATGCAAGAAAGCTATTTTCACATCAAGCTGCTCCAACTCCAAGTCAAGACTCGCAGCTAAACCCGATTCTGATAGAAGTCATCTTCACAACTAGGGAGAAAATCTCATCAAAATCAATCCGCTTTTTCTGATTGCATCCCTTGACCACCAATCTAGCTTTCCAGTTCACACTATAATCGGCATTTTTCTTAAAATCCACCTATTTTTCAAGACTTTCTTATCTTTTGGACGCTTCACCAACTCATAAGTCTCATTCTTCTTTAAAGAATCCATCTCTTCTTTTATAGCATTCAACCAAGACCCTTTATCTTCACTAGATAATGCTTCCTGAAAGCTTTCAAGTTCTCCATCTTCTATGACAAGAATGAATTCTGAGCTTGGATATCTTATAGATGGCCTTCTTTCTGTAGATTATCTTCGAACTTATGTTTGTTCATATTATGGGGCTGACAGCTCCCCCCGCTCATGAACCTCTTCATCTTGAGCATCATCAAAATTGAACATTCTCATCATCATGCGTATCAGCATCAACAAGTTCTGGTGTATCATCAACACCAATAGATTGGTCCTCAATATTGTCAGATCTTGCTTCAACATTCTTACATGTTGGCTGCTCAATACAAGAAGGACTAGACACAAAAGGAACATCAGTAGTATCAAAAGAAGATTCAGTGGTAGAATCATACCTTTTACTCAGAAACTCATCACCTCTCTCGTGCTCAAAGAATACTATATCCCTACTTCTCACTACTTCCTTCTTCTCTAAATCATATACTCTATAGCCAAACTCTTCATTACCATAGCCAATAAAATGCATGGTTTAGTCTTGGAATCAAGCTTTGATCGCTCCTCTTTCGGCACATGTATAAATGCCTTGCATCCAAAGACTCTCAAATGTGCATAAGTAGGATTGCTACCCCTCCATACCCTTTCTGGAATGTCAAGACCAAGAGGAACAGATGGAGAGTGATTAATTAAATAAGTCACTGTGTTTACTGATTCAGCCCAGAATGTATTAGGAAGATTAGACATTCTTAGCAAACACCTCACCCTCTCCATAATGGTTCTATTCATCCTTTCAGCTACACCATTGTGTTGTGGAGTACCCGGAACTGTCCTCACATGTCTAATGCCATGCTGTGAGATTTACATCTTAAATGCATTAGAGGTATACTCACCACCATTGTCTGATCGGAGACATTTTAACTTTCCACCAGTCTCTCTTTCCACCATGGCATGAAACTTCTAAAAAGTCTCGAACACTTGACTTTTCTGCTTCAACAAGTAGACCCAAGTCTTTTGAGTTGCATCATCAATAAATGTGACAAAATGCCTATTGCCACCAATAGACTCCACATCTAACGGACCACAAACATCGGAGTAAACCAACTCCAATTTACCTTCCTTCTTTGTAGATTTTCCTGCAAATGAAGCCTTGTTTTATTTTCCTTCTAAACAATGCTCACAAGGGTCAATGGACATAGATTTATCCACAGGAAAGAGGGATTAACCTGCCAGGTGCTTTATCCCTTTATCTGTCATATGTCCCAATCTTTGATGCCACAAGTTGGGAGAATTCTTCTCTTCAGCTGCATATATATCACCATAACATACTCTAAAGTATGTCTTATACAATGAGCAACACAACTTATCTCGAGCAACTGTCATTGAACCCTTGGACAACTTCTATTTGCCATCACCGAAGGTATGACTGAAACCTTCATGATCAAGAACACTTACCGCTAATAAATTCAAGCGTAAATCAGGAATATGGCACACATTCTTCATTATCATCGTGCACCCAACATCAGTCTTCTCATGGATATCACCCATACCAATGATCCCTGTTGAGCTCTCATTTCCCATTCTGACACTACTAAAGTCGCTAGCTCTGTAGTTTAAAAAATATTCCTTCTGAGGAATACAATGATAAGAAGCTTCAGTATCAACAAGCCACTCTAAAGCTGAATCATCAACCTGACGACACTCACAAACTGCTCAAAGCAAACCGGTATCCTCAACAGTCTCCACTATGATTGCTGTAGTACCACTATCATCTCCCCCTAATTGGGAATCCAGTTTCTTCTTTTATTCATGCTTCCATTTGAAATAATTCTTCTTGATATGACCAGGCTTATCACAATAATGGCATGTTCTGGTCTCCTTTCCCTCTCTGGACTTGGACCTGCCCCTTGAGTTACCACGCCCCTTTGGACCTCTACTCTTGTCTCTTCCTCTATTCTCAATAACAAAGGCCTGTGAATTTTCAAATCCCATCTCCTTTCTTCTCAACTCTTCATTAAACATACTTTCTTTAATCACGTTCAATGAAAGAACACCATCCAGAGCTGAGTTACTAATAGTCACCACAATAGTTTCCCAACTATCGGGCAAAGAACTCAATAAGAACAAAGCCTACAGCTCATCATCAAGAACAATCTTCATAGTGGTAAGTTTGTTGATAACATCTTAAAAGTCACTCAGATGCTCAGCCACAAACTTCCTGCTTTTCAACTTCAAGTTAACAAGCTTCCGAATCAACGAAGCCTTGTTGTGAGTGGTCTTCCTCTCATAAAGACCTTCTAGTTTCTTCCACAATTCAAATGGGTCGGACTCATTAGAAACATGATTGTAGATGCTTATATTAATCCACTGTCTAATATTCCCCAAAGTCTTCCTCTTCAACTTCTCCCAATCTTTATCTTTCATTTTCTCAGGTTTGGCCGGTTTAGAACTACCAAGCTCTACCGTGCTTATATCTATTGGATGATATAAATCTTTGCAAAATAACATATCCTCCATCATGGGTCGTCATATAGAATAATTGGTTGACATTAACTTCCCCATGGAACCACTACTAATAGACTCCATATTAACCCCGAAACTAATCTTAATAGCTCTGATACCACTTATTGTGCACAAGGCCCCAAAAACTCAAAGTTGCAAATGTGGAATAGCACCAACAAGTATCAACAAGAAACGGCAAGAATCTACCAAATATGTAAGGAAAATAAACAAGCCACACAACACCAAAGTTTTTACATGGAAACCTCTTTGATGTGAAGAGTAAAACCACGGGACCAATAACGGAGTCCACCACAACTTCTCTTATTGATAAGTTGAGGGAAAAGAACTCAACAATGTCTTACAAGAGTTTGCAACCCACCAACAACACCACAATACAAGAAGAAGCCAAATAAAATGAGGAAAATACACAAAACCTCAAGTGAGCAAACATTCCTCCATATTCTTCCCGCAACGAAATCTGATCTAATATTTCGATTACAAAACCCAACGGTCAAAAGAAATATTTCGATGTCAGGAACATTGTGGCAAACTTTTACAGCAATCTGACGGTCTGATCTTCGGCGATCGGAGATGGAATACAGCTGATCGGAATAGAAAGAAGCTGGAAATTTTTCTCTCCCTCTCTTCTTTTCTCTCTCCAAAAATGGTTGCACTCTCTCTCATAAAAAAACCCTCAAATCAGCAAAAAAAAGAAGCTTAAATATACCTGCACATTTTGAACTTTTTGGCCAAGACTTTATCTTGCACCAATTTAAGCTAGAACCCCAACAGCTAAGAGACAAAGGCAATCTTCCATTGTGTTTCCGTCCTCCTCCTTCTCCTCCACCTTTGACTGCTAAGGCGATATTTTTTGGTCATTTTTCATCATGGAAAGGTTTTATATCTATTTTACAGATTGCGATTTGATGGCCATCACTTTGGGTTTTGGTGTCAATTTATAGGCAGGCAAATAAATTCGCTTGTAATTACTTAATTCTGTAATTGCTTAATTTTTTGTCAATTTATCTATTTTGTTAACTCAATTTACCTACGTGTATGTTGTGTTCTTTTTAACTTATAAATAACAAAATTGAACTTATTTCAGTGTAAATTTATATGTATATATTACTGGTAAATACCAAACTGAATGGATTATAAGTTGAAAAGAATATAGCCTTATTGACATCTCTCTCCTTTGTCACGTCTTTATCCTAGATTTGTAGTTCATGGGCCTTGTATCGGCCGAGTCTGGCTGGAGATTGCTCCCTTAGATCGGGTTTAGACATTCATTTTTTACTAAGCTCGACTCGAAGCTGATAAAGTTTGAAATTTTATAGTCCAGACTTTATATTTATATAAATACTCAAGTCCAACTTAGCGAATGATTTTTTTTTGTTATATTACATATTATATTTAATAACTGTTTTACATTTTTCATGATAGTATATTAAATTATTACCCTAAATAAATTTACTTTATATTGAAAAATGGGCGTACAAATATTAAGATTTTGACATTTTTTAGTAAACTTTGTTTGTGTATTTATATTTACTCAATCAAATTTTTTAATTAAAAATAATAATAATAGATTGTGGGTGGAATTTTAGAATAGCCTTATAAGTCCGATCGAGCCCAAAGTTTAAAGTGTAGCTAGATCAAGATTGGGTTGATATTTTTAGTAAAAAGTCTGATGAAGCCCGCTCATCTGACGAATAGGTCTAGGGTATCATATGGCCTACTTTAGTCACCATGTTCTCTTGGACTACAATTCAATTCAGTTCAGTTCAGTTCAGACCAGTTTAGTTCAGTTCAGTTCAATCCACTTCAGTTGAATTCAACTATGCGTAGTTATAAATTTACACTGAAATAAGCTCAGTTCAGCCAACTTCAATTCAGTCTAGTTCAGCTTTCAGAAGTTGAAAAGAACAGGGCTTAAGTATTGGAGCTAGACCGACCGTCCCGAATCGGGTGTTACAACCGTCCTTTATAGTACATGATATTCCTAGTATGCAAAGATTTACTTGTTACTAAATCCTTACCAAAATTCGTAGTTTTGAAAAAAAAAAAAGATATCCTACCAATTTAATCACCAAAATGATACATTGAGTATGCAAGTAACTGTGACCACAGGATTTTATAGTCCCTTTCACGAGAAGATGATGACGTGTACCTAATTTTGATGCCTCAAAATAAAAGTTCTTTGTAGAATTTTTATTACCAATATAATGTTCCTTGCGAATTTTATACTTGGAAGAACCCAGTTCGGCGTCGCCAATAACGCGTCCGGTAGGAGCTTGAACCGATGATATATACCCAAATTAAAAATACCTATTTAAATATCATTAAAATTTAAAAAGATGCCTTTTGGCCCAGTTTTAACCACTTTTGACCTCCTTTTGTGACTTTTTAGGCTCTTGGGCCCGATGGCTGTCGGCTTGCCGTAGGCTGATGCCACTAGCGGTATCAGCCATGCCACCGACGGCATCAGCTATACCTCCGGCGATATCACCATGTCGCCGGCGGCATGGCCTAAAATGGGTCCCTACACAGACAGCCTTTTTTCCACTTCGGTGGAATTAGTCAAAAAGATCTTGAAAATCACCCCAATTTGCCTATAAAAACACACCTTAGGCTTTGGGGGAGGAGGCTGAAATTGGAAATTTAATGTTAGAATGAGAAAATAGATTTTAGTGAGATAAGAATTAGATAAGGTAGGAAAAAGGATTCTAATCCATTTTTTCCTGGTTTTTCTTCTTTGAACTCTCTGATTGTGAGCCTAAAGTCAGTAGGTATTCTCATTAAAATCAACTTAATAGAATTTAGAGACTCAGAACTCTTAAATTTTACTACTAAATCATCGTTAGAAGCTCCCTAGAAGTGTTTCTTTTCGGTTCACGAGGAGGTGGATTCACGACCTCGTGGTAAAAATTCTGAGTCTCATAGCTCTTTGGCATTAATATTATTGATTTGTATTGATTCTTGTTGATTTGTGTTCATTTTTGGGTTTTCGGTCATTTTTTACTGATGCCCGCTGCTGCTGCAAGAAATTGAGGTCACTAGAGACATGTGATGTCGCCGTCGGTATCTCCCATGTCGCCAGAGGCATCACTGATACCGTCGGTGGCATCACATTCCCTAGAGACCTCACTTTCTTATGAGACCCTTTCCTTATGGTACTCAGAAAGCCATGAAGCCGGCTTCCATACTGATGCCTCTAGCGACATCATTGATGTCGCCGGCGGCATAAGCCGTATCGTCAGCGGCATAACTTTCTGGACAGCTATTTTTATTTCGTTCGTTTTCGACCGAGTTTATTTTCCGAAGCTAGGATACACAGTGCAACGATGGAGGTCCAAAACCTTCTAAAAACAGACCCCACGCCATAACATGTGGCATTTTCACTAATAATCCGGTTAAAACAACGATCGAGTCCAAAATTTGATTAAAAATATAATTTCCCGAAAAAGCCGTTCAAATCTCATTTTAGCCATCCAACCGGGCTTTATAATATTGTAAATAAAATATGCCACATCCACCTTAACTCAGGTCTTGTTCGATTTGCTAAATATACATGATTCGTGAGGTATCTCGAACGACATGCCATATCTGTACTAACCATCTTCTGCAGGTAGATGTGCGTTAGGCCTTCGGGTATTTTATTTATCGCATAGAAAAATGTATAGGACCTTAAAGCCTTGTAATAATTTTACTTTTCGCACTTAATTTTGGACGACTGTAATAATTTAGTTATCACTTCGATAGCTTGATAAACGCAAAAATTACACAGTAACCAAAAACACAAATAAATAGGTTGGATTAAACTGATTAAGAAAGAATGAAGTATCTTAACTTGGCCTAATGAAAAATAGATAACATCATCCGAACTCGAAATCTCTACTTAAGGTATGGTCTAACCACCCGATGGGAAAATCGTACCTAAAAATTTCCCAGTTGAGCTGAACCAGTTGGCGACTCTGTTTTAAGTACGGGATTTCGTTCTTGTATCTTTTCAGCATTAAAATATGCAAAACCGTTTTCCAATCACATCAATTACACATCTCCTCGTTACTTTAAGAGGGCCGGTCCACTAGCCCGGCTTCGCAGCCGCCTCGTAGAATGTCGTCCTCTCACAGTGGCTACTCTGCTGGGGACTGATCTCTTTAAACTTGAACTTCCTTTTCATAAAGTTTAAAAGATTTTGATAATGTATTGAAATCATTGGCCTAATTAAAACTTCATTCTTTTTCTTATGACGTTTTATCCTTAAGTACGTGTGTAGATAGTTCGGTAAATTTTAGGTGCCCCATTTTACCCGAGAAGCTCACAAAAGTATCACTCATGCCCTGTTTGAATTGAGGATGCCTAGTGGGTGGATCACTCATTTTAACCAACACATAAACTCCTGCGATCACACCTATTTAGGGAGTGGTTGAGTAACGTGGAAACAAGGTAAATGAGAACCTTCTACATCAACAACCCTATACCAAAGCCGAGCTAGAAAAAGCCTTAGCACATCATTCCTTTAGGATCTCCAGAACAAATAAAATAATTGGGACGCGCTTCTTTCACCATTACCGGTGAAGAAGCCAAAGTTCCATCCTTCTAAAGAGGTGTTACACGGGAGTCATAAGGTTGGAAGAGGGACGATTTGCGTCCTATATGCTCCATGATCATGCACCCCCATGCATCGGCTTCAGGAGCCAAAAATAAATCAACTTACCCTTACTACTTTCGCCCATGGAAGAAGTTTAGCAACACACATAGGACTTCTCTTGTGCCTCCGTTACGTCACCACATATCACTATGTATGATGTGAGATACAAATGTCCCACATATGTTGGAGGGATAAGCCATCGCATCATCTCTAACCACATCTACGAGCAGCCATACATATCACACACCCTTTCTAAAAAAAGCATACATACCATCCCTACCATTTACAACCCATTCATGGTCTGAACCACGATTCACAACCCCGGATCTTCCTCCCAAATACAGACCTTCACAACTAGCCATGTCTCTTCCTCATAATGCCAACTCTGCCTCATCTAGAGAACAGACTAGTCTTCCCCCTACCATAGGAGCGACAGCTCACCCTCCGTCAATTGGGTCAAAAATCGCCGCCACCATGACCTAATTTATCTATTTCGATTTCTTCCACAATACTATTCGGGAATAAATCCATACAACAGTGTAGTTGTTTGTCAGGCAAGCCCTAACAAGTGAGAACACCGGTTGGATTTTATAATCAGATTGTCAGCCCCAGTATCATAATGAATTTATTCAAAATGGTTCAGGTCATGTTCCATTCTGTCCAATGGAAGCATAACCTATACGGTTTACTCAGCGTCCTATCCAGCCAGTTTAGACTCGGCCCTAGCCTAGCCTATTCTAACTCGACCAGACTTCCGTGACTCAACTAACTCTCTCTTTATTACCTCCAAGCCCAAGGTATATGGCCCAAAACTCAATCCTCCTTCCCCGGCGAGCTCACCCAGCAAATCTCAGCTCTCCCTAAAGGATTAACCTAACCAGCAATGTTGCCACCATCTTTTGACATAGCACCTCGGGATATGATACATGAGGTGGAAGCTTTCTTGCACCAAATAGTGCCAGCATGTCAAAGGGAGAGGGAACTCCAAGGAAATAACGACAGAGTCTCCAAGGGTTCTAGTATACGCCAGGCAGAAGGCTATAATGGGCTAGGAGTGTTGTCATCTCGAGTCAAGGGAAACCAAAAAGCCTCTCTGGAACCTATCCCAATTAACATTGTAAACCCCTGGGTTTTACCCTTCAATGTGATTTTCACTAGATTAAGAAGAGACGGTCTCATCAAACCCCTTTGTGATTACAAAAACCCAATAAAAGACGAGAAGGGAAACTTTTATGGGTATCATGCCCAGTGGGGACATCACATTAATGAATGCCGAACCCTGGCCTGAGCAATAAATCATCTGGTGAAAGAAGGAAAGATAACCAAGCCGAATAGAATGCCTGGGGTTATAAGGCTCGTCGACCAAGCAAGTACGCCCTTTTTTGGTACACCTAAACGAGTAAATAGGCTATATATGCTCACTAGGGTTATTGGTTTCAAGGATAAGGCCGATAGACAACGAGGCTAAGAGGGCCAAATTTAAGTGAGCTAGGAGAATGGAAAATGTTTGGCTTAGAAAAAACGGTGATGTCCAAGCAACAGCCACCCAAGCTTTCCCAATAAGGGTTGTAGTCCAGTCTAACCGCCCTCCTTTTGCCCTAGAGAAGGCCCCCAACACTTCACTCTCGATCAATTCTCATTAGATCTGTTCGCTACCAAACTTTGAGCTCCATGAACAACTTCTATTTTTCTTACTTATGTCATGTCTCTACCACTTGATCCACGCATTCATATGAGCATACACACGATGCTTCCAGTATTCAAGATATTTTACTACATGAAATTAATTTGAGTATAAATGAAGGCTCTTATATGGTAATTAAATCCAATAATTTAACTCATGTCAAACACAAGTGAGATAATAAAGTGGTTAAAGACCGTGATAATGCTTTTGCTTGGTCCCCAGATCAATAGTCAGATTGTTGAGCACCACGGGTCTCTTCTAGAATTAACTCAGCAACCCCGCAATAGTATACCAAAGAAGTATCAATTGGTCCCCTAAAATGGAAAATTGACGTATACACCCACCAACAACTGATGAAGCCTAACCTCCATTAAATAAACACCGTATCCGAATCTCAAACCAATGTCATAGCCAAGGAAATGACCAAATTCGTAGAGAAACACATCTTAACCCAACACAAATTAACCCGCATCTAACCCCTTGACCAACAAAGATTAGGCAACAACCACCGCCAAGAGCATAAAATATGAGGACAAGCACCTTCATCCCACGAGCCATAAAGAAAAGCGCACAACCAAAGTCACGATTAGCTTACCAAATAAACCAATAAAATAAGCTACCACTTCACCTTTCAAAGGTACTAAGTAAAAGGCCCCCAAACCAAATATCACTTGGTCAAAATCCTCCACCATCGGTACAAGGGGCAAATTCAGGCCTAAACAGGAATGGTTGTACGAACCGCAGACTGAAGGAGCAATTAGAATAGCAATCAGAATGGCAATCAAACTAATCAAGAAGACTCTATGTAAGCTCTGAAACACCCACAAACTAAACTCCTTGCAATATGGATAACCAGAATCAAAATAAGGTTACCCGATATAACTTTGAAGGTCAGAATGAATCGGGTGATCCAGGCGAAAATTGAACGGACACTAAGGACCTTGGAGAATCTGCAAAGGCACGACCAAGCACACAACCGCAAATCAGATACCCAACGCCCTTGCCAAGAATCATAGACCTAGCAGAAGCATCTGAGACCTTCTGATATCGATGTTAATAAAAAGTTTAGACCAAATTAAGAAGGCTGTCATATGGCTAAAGATGGTACGAAATAAGCAAAGCTATTAAAGTCATGAGCACAGATAAGAGCGAGTTCATCGATCTAGTCAACAAGGACAGGCTTAAGCATTATCAGGTCTAAAGAAAAGAAATAAATCAGAAAAGTGGCACACAAAAAAATATATATGATAATCACCTGCCTTTTGGTCTTTTACTGATCGAACAAAAATTAGGGTGACACCCGACGGTCGGTATCCTGCAAACTAACCGTGCAAAAATTAGGGGATAAGTCAATATTGCCTGCAGAACTGAAAACCCTAAAAGGGCAGTTCAGACAAAAATCAGAGCATGAGAGAAAAACAGTGAGATGTTAACTTGAAAACCTGTAAAGGTTAGTTAACACCAGGGGTTCCATTAATGGAAATGATTCCCACATCTTGTACTCAAATTAGATTCACTCGATAAAAGTGTCTTTTATACTGAAACCTCTGTGTTTGTGATTGTATGAATGTCTGACGACCAAGTGATGGAAACATCACGAGTAAGCTTAATCGAGGATGCTCTGAGCTCATCAGTCTAAAAAAATTTGGATAGACTGAAAACATCTAGGTCTATACAAAAGTCGGAATAAGTCTGCTAGGTTGAAAACCCAAAAGGGCAGTCTATGCAAACGTTAGAATCATGATAAGGCCCGAATTTCTCTAGTTCCCTCCAATCTGCGTTCCCCAGGCTCCACAAGAAGCCCCGTAGCTGTAAAGTGTGGCTCGCCGTAGCAGAATTTGAAGAAATGGCTGAATCTAAGTTTTTAGAAAGTTGATATCGCCGGCGATATGAGCGATGCCGCCGGTGACATGGATTTTGGGAGGTATCAGCTGATGCCGCTAGCGACATGGGTATAGGCGGTTTTAAGGTGACCCACCTGGCGATATGAATGATGCGGCCAGCAACATGGAATTAATATTCTCGGCGACATCAGAAGAAATTTCATCACTTCAGACCTGTACAAAACCTATAAACAATCCTGTACTCCATTTCTAATACCTTTTTAAACCGCAATCCATTTTTATTCAAGGTAAAAAGCCCAAAGGCGCAAACCACTCAAATATCCCAAACATCTAGCCTACCAAACCAAAACTAAACAACAAATCCAAATTATTCAAACCCCAATGTATTGAGGGTATAAGCCGAAATCCAAAAAGCAAAATGAAAGTATAAATCTAGGCATGCCCGCCACCGCCAGGCGGACGAGATAAAACATCCTCGGTGCTTACTAGCCAATTACTAACCTCATCCTCTTATTCCTCTCTGCCTTCTATCATAGGCACATTGCTTGACTCCTCAGTCACTATGGGTAGGCGCCGATGGCCTGACATCTTTACTCCTCTGCGACTGGTGCTATCGGGGTGCACATGATCCAAGTTTTACTTGCTCCTTTGCTACTGAGCAGTAGCCTTTAGTTGACTCTCAAGGCCGCTCATATGATGCCAGAGTTCTACAGTCTCCTCCTCGTATCTCTGCCCGGCCGCATCAGTGTCTGATAGGAAAAGGGCCAAGAAATCCTGCAAACCAAGGAAAGCGTTAATAATGCACTTCATTCATAGCATCCATGCATGCATCTTATCTTATTTTGGCATGTCATAAACAGGGAATGTACCTGAACAAGCAGCGATTGCCCGATAAGCATATCCCAGAGAGCAAAATTATTCTTTGCAAGTTGCTCCACATGGCTTTGTGTTACATCAAAAATCTAAAAGGCAGATCATTAATCACCCGCATCCAAGGGTAAACAAGGAAGCAATTACTAGGCCTTCCATAAGTAGCGCTTTCTGGAATAGAGATTGGAGTATACCAGCTCGGGCCTATGTTCCTGGGTTAGAACTCGTCTCAGGAGTTCATTAGTAGGAACTAGGTCTCCATCGGGTTGACCAGGCGCCCTTCTACGAAATTTATCCCCTCAGGTACACCATAATACTGCATCCCACTCTGGTTATCCCAGCCTCTCTTCCTCGCAAGTTCCTGAAAAACACTAAAGCACATATGAACAACATTCTTAAACCCAAACAATTATAAATCATGCATACAAATGCAATCATACCTCAAAAGAATGGAGCCCCCCTTGGGACATCGGCACACTCCCTCCAGCTACATCCGCGCCTACCTCATCCCCCCCTCAGGCTCGATCCTAACATTGCCTTCAATCTCCTCCTCTTCTTTCTCCTCCTCGGCGTCCATAATACCTTTGAGCCGCCTCTTCTCCTCCTCTAGCCTTTGCTCATTGTGGTACTCAATGGTATCATTCCTATGGATACGGGGGCACAAGGGGAGTAAGAGCTGCTAGTGCTGCTCGTAGTAGCCCGGAACGCTCAGAATGACCCGACTATCCCCCGTGATATATTCGGCTTGGTCAGCCACAGATGTAATCACTATATGAGGCTATCATAAGCCCCTGGGAGGATCGGCGGGCACCAGTCTATAAATGACTGGGATAAACCTCCAGCCCCAGATGCGATCCCCCAAGTACCACTGTTGAGACAACGGGTACTCCACGATAAATCGACGGTCGTCCACCTCTCTCCTGACCCTTGGGACTTCCAGCAGGTTCTCCACCCCATCAAATGGGTCCAGGACAAGCTGCACCAACAACCAACCAAAACAACCAATGTAAGTATAATGTAAATTCATAAACACTCTTTGTTTACTAATGTTTGGTTCTAAATAAGGACTAAATTAAATATCATATACCGAGCTTAATCATACACTCCTCAGGACCTCCCTGTACTTGGTAGGATACTAGGCCTTCCAGCCAATACCCCCGCACTAGCGGGCGAGAAAATAGGAACCATGGGGCACGGTCTTCTTAAACTCAATCGGCTGAAGGATCTGATGCTCAAAAGCCTAGGCCTACACAAGTAACAATTAGTCAGCTCAAAAAACATCCACAATAAATGAGACGTGCACAATCAAGTAAAATGCTTCTAATAAGATATACCTGGAGTAGCAGATGGCAGAGGCGAAAGGCCTTCCCCTTCTTCCGAGCACCCGCATCTAGCCCGTTGTACATCTGTGCTAAGATGGCCCTCGGCCAATTCTTCTTCCTAATGCGCGCCACATCCTCCATAGCAAATATCAACCGGTAGTTGATCTTACTCCTCGAGATTAGAAAAAATAGCACGGTGAGCAAAGAATCATAAAGGAGCGGATGCAAGCGTCTCTCTCATCCTCAGGCACCACATCTGCCTTAGTCTAGTATTGGTGCAACTCACAATAAGATAGCCGCCTTGAGACGGGCTTTAAACTAAATAGCTCCTTATCTTGCCTTACCACGGGCCTCTCGATGTGATATTTATCCATATAGGCATTGAAGTGAATGACCCCATCCGTCCAGGAAAGCCCGGTCAAAGCTACGACGTTAGAGGGCATAATTGTCACTTCCCCAAATGAGAAGTCAAATGTGTGGGTGGTTTCAGACCACCTTTCTGTAAGGGCTATCAAGGCTGGATGGGAGAGTTTGGGCATTAGCATCAGCACGATTCGGGCCAAGTCCCCGAAGCCCATTTTGTTGATTGCTAGCGCAAGTTCAGGATCCTTCTCAGTAATATGGTGCCACGACTCGCTAATGGTGCCCATACCTCCAGTATAGGTCAGTTCGTGTGGCTGTAAAAATCAAAAGTAAAATAGATAAGTCCCTATTTATTTCTCATCGCCAATACCTGCTGGAAGGCTGCTGATGTCGCTTCTGCCAGAAGTGATGTCGCCGGCAATATCATCCATACCGCTGGCAGTATGGATGATGCCGCCAGCAATATCACCTTAAGTAGAAACGGCATCAGGCCTTGCTAGGCCTTTTTACAAGGCCTGATGTCGCTGGCGACATCATTCATATCACCGGCGACATTATAACCTATGGGCAGAACCTATTTTCCTTAAAAATTGCACCCATCGTGCCAAAACCATAAAAATCACACCATTGGTGGCATCACTCCATACCGACGGCAATATCACTCGCTTTAATTTGAATTTTGAATTTATTAACCAGTCAAGGCTGCCACGTGGCACTCATGCCGCCAGTGGCATCACTTCATACTGCCAGTGACATCACCAATACTGCAGGCAATGTCACCTCCTTTATTTTCAATTTTGAACATGTTTTCACTAGTTAAAGCTGCCACATGGCACTTATGCCGCCGGTGGCATCATTCCATACCACCAGCGACATCAGTCATACCGCCGGCGGCATCATTCCATACCGCCAACAACATCATCAATGTCACCAGTGATATCAGCTATCTCCATGCCTTTTTTAAGCCATCCTCGGTGACATCCCGACTCTAGCCCTGATATCCTAGAACTTGCACAAAGCCACAATCGCAAACCTAATACACTCATCCTATATGCTACCCAGAGATTATAGCATGACCCTATACGTATCACCCTGTTGGTTTCACCCCAGAACACCAATTAAAGGTCCCTGATACAGTCTCTATACATATCACCCTTTGGGTTAACATTCAGAATGCCAACTGAAGATCCCAGTATGACCCTGTACATGTTGCCTTTGGGTTCACCCCTCCAACTACACTCCACCAACCCATAAAGCATAAGTTAGACCAAGGGGCAACCAATCCACAAAGCATAAGTTCGACCAAGGGACAATCTCTCCATAAAGCATAAAGTCCAACCAAGGGACAATCTCTCCATAAAGCACAAGCCCGACCGAGGGGCAATCACTCTATAAAGCATAAGTCCGACCAAAGGACAATCTCTCCACAAAGCATAAGTCCGACCAAAGGATAATCCCTCCACAAAGCATAAGTCCGACCAAAGGACAATCCCTCCACAAAGCATAAGTCCGACCAAAGGACAATCTCTCCACAAAGCACAAGTCCGACCAAAGGACAATCTATCCACAAAGCACAAGCCCGACCGAGTGGGCAATCTCTCCACAAAGCTTAAGTCTGACCAAAGGACAACCACTCTGCAAAGCATAAGTCCGACCAAGGGACAACCACTCCATAAAGCACAAGCCCGACCTAGGGGCAATCTCTCCACAAAGGGTAAGTCCGACCAAGGGACAACCACTCCACAAAGCATAAGCCCGACCAAGGGGCAATCTCTCCACAAAGCTCAAGTCTGACCTAGGGATAATCACTCCGCAAAGCATAAGTCCGACCAAAGGACAATCTCTCCATAAAGCATAAGTCCGACCAAAGGACAATCTCTCCACAAAGCACAAGTCCGACCAAAGGACAATCTCTCCATAAAGCACAAGTCCGACCAAAGGATAATCTATCCATAAAGCACAAGCCCGACCGAGGTGAAATCTCTCCACAAAGCTCAAGTCTGACCAAGGGATAACTACTCTATAAAGCATAAGTCCGACCAAGGGATAACCACTCCATAAAGCATCAGCCCGACCAAGGGGCAACCAATCCATAAAGTGCAAGTCCGACCAAAGGATAACCACTCCATAATGCACAAGTCCGACCAAGGGACAATCACTCTATAAAGCACAAAGTCTGACCAAGGGGCAACCAATCCACGAAGTGCAAGCCCAACCTAGGGGCAATCACTCCATAAAGTATAAGCCCGACTAAGGGGTAACCACTCCACAAAGTCCAAGTCCGATAAAGGGACAACCACTCCCCAAAGCGTAAGCCCGACCAAGGGGCAACCACTCCACAAAGTGCAAGTCCGGCCAAGGGACAACCACTCTACAAAGTATAAGCCCGACCAAGTGGCCAATCACTCCATGAAGCATAATCCCGACCAAGGGGTAATTACTCCACAAAGCACAAGTCCGACCAAAGGACAATCACTCTACAAAGCACAAGTCTGACCAAAGGACGATCTCTCCACAAAGCATAAGTCCGACTAAGGGACAACCACTCTATAAAGCTCAAGTCCGACCAAGGGACAATCTCTCTACAAGGCATAAGTCCGACCAAGGGATGACCTATCCACAAAGCTCAAGTTCGACCAAGGGACAACCACTCTGCAAAGCATAAGTCCGACCAACGGGCAATCTCTCCATAAAGCATAAGTCCATCCAAGGGAAATCTCTCCATGAAGCACAAGTCCGGGCAACCACTCCGTAAGGCACAAGTCCGACCAAGGGGCAACCACTTCGCAAGGAACAAGTACGACCGAGGGGCAAACAAGTTGTCCTTACTCTTTCATGCGATCATACTGACCTGTGGCAGCAGTGATCCCCCGAGGGGCAGCCCGTGAGCACGGGATTTTACAGTCCCTCTCGCGAGACGATGATGACATGTACCCGATTTTAATGCCTCAAAATAAAAGTTCTCTGTAGAATTTTTATTACCAATATAATATTCCTTGCGAATTTTATACTTGGAAGAACCTAGTTTGGCGTGGCCAATATTGCATCCGGTAGGAGCTTGAACTGATGATTTACACCCAAATAAAAATACCCATTAAAATATTATTAAAATTCAAAAAGATACCTTTTGACCCACTTTTGACCTCCTTTTGCCACTTTTTAGGCTCTTAGGCCCGCTGGCTGTCGGCTTGCCAGAGGCTGATGCCACTAGCGGCATCAGCCATACCGCCGGCGATATCACCATGTCGCCGGTGACATGGCCCAAAATGGGCCCCTGCACAGACAGCCTTTTTGCCACTTTCGGTGAAATTAGTCAAAAAGGTCTCGAAAACCACCCCAATTTGCCTATAAAAATGCACCTTAGGCTTTGGGGGAGGAGGAGGCTGAAATTGGGAGAAAAACCATCTAAGATTGGAAATTTAATGTTAGAATGAGAAAATAAATTTTAGTGATTTAAGAATTAGATAAGGCAGGAAAAAGGATTCTAATCCATTTTTTCCTGATTTTTCTTCTTTGAACTCTATGATTGTGAGCCTAAAGTCAGTAGGTATTCTCGTTAAAATCAACTTAATAGGATTTAGAGACTTAGAACTCTTAAATTTTACTACTAAATCATCGTTGCAAGCTCCCCGGAGGTGTTTCTTTTCAGTTCATGAAAAGGTGGATTCACGACCCCGAGGTAAAAATTTTGAGTCCCAGCTCGTTGGCATTAATATTACTGATTTGTGCTAATTCGTATTGATTTGTGTTCATTTTTGGGTTTTCGGTCATTTTTTACTGCTGCCCGCTACTACTGCAAGAAATTGAGGTCGCCAGAGACATGTGATATCGCCGGCGGTATCACCCATGTCGCCAGAGACATCATTGATACCGTCGGTGGCATCACATTCCCCAGAGACCTCATTTTCTTGTGGGACCCTTTCTTTATGGTACTCAGAAAGCTATGTAGTCTGCCTGCATACTGATGCCTCTAGCGATATCATTGATGTCGCCAGCGACATCAACCATGTCGCCGGCAGCATCAGCCGTATCGTCGGCGGCATGACTTTTTGGATAGCTATTTTTATTTTGTTCGTTTTCGACCGAGTTTATTTTTCGAAGATAGGATACACAGTACAACAATGGACGTCCAAAACCTTCTAAAAATAGACCCCACCCCATAACATGTGGCATTTTCACTAATAATCCGGTTAAAACAACGATCGAGTCCAAATTTTGGTTAAAAATAGAATTTCCAGCAACTGTCGTTCAAATCTCATTTTAGCCATCCAACCGGGCTTTATAATATTGTAAATAAAATATGCCACATCCACGCTAACTCAGGTCTTGTTCAGTTTGCTAAATATACATGATTCGAGAGGTATCTCGAACGACGTGCCATATCTGTACTAACCATCTTCTGCAGGTAGATGTGCGTTAGGTCTTCGGGTATTTTATTTATCGCATAGAAAAATGTATAGGACTTGGAAGCCTTGTAATAATTTTACTTTTCACACTTATTTTTGGACGACTGTAATAATTTAGTTATCGCTTCGATCGCTTAATAAACGCGAAAATAACACAATAACCGAAAACACAAATAAATAGGATGGATTAAACTAATTAAGAAAGAATGCAGTATCTTAGCTTGGCCTAATGAAAAATAGATAACATCATCCGAACTCGGAATCTCTACTTAAGGTATGGTCCAACCACCCGGTGGGAAAATCGTACAAAAAAATTTTCCGATTGAGCTGAACCGGGTGGTGACTCTGTTTTAATTACGGGATTTCGATCTCGTATCTTTTGAGCATTAAAATATGCAAAACCATTTTTCAATCACATCAATTACACATCTCCCCGTTACTTTAAGAGGGCCGGTCCACCGGCCCAACTTCACAGCTGCTGTGTAGAACGTCGTCCGCTCACAGTAACTTAAGCAAAAGTAATGTTCAATAGGAAAAGCAAGAAATGAAATGATTTATTTTCATAAAAAAAACAAATACACCAAACCACTAATAGAAAAATTATGCATTTTAGAATATCGTAAAAATCGCCTTAAAAATGTAAAGAAAGTCAAAAGTATATGAAACTAGTAGAAATATGACTCAAGACCACCAGGGACGATCAGAATAGGAAACTAAAGTTGGATTTCAAATTCAGAAAAACCGATCACATGGTATAGGTGCTCCATTTAGGAATATTGATGGTGAATAATTCTTTTTATATATAGTTATATTATATACCATTATAAAAAAACAATCAATTATATTTTTCATTTTTTGATAAAGATATAAGGCCATGTTCTTTTGGACTGCAATTTTTTAAACTGAACTGAACTGAATTAAACTAAACTTATTTTTTTGTGTAAATTCATAATTACACATAGATGAATTGAACTGAATTGAACTGAACTGAACTAAATTGAACTGAATTGAAGTCCAAAAGAACCGGACCTCAGTTAAGATAGTCCTGAAATGTTGTTGTTCACATGATAAGCTTGTATGCATTCATGTCAAGTTGTTAATTTGATCATTTTACACAAATGGTCTGTCTAGTTACCTCAAATGGTCTAGGATCCAAAATTGTTAGTCTATTTAATCAAAAATTATTGTACTAGTTTTCTTATATTAATGGTTAGAGTAATTCTACAAGAAATATAACTTTAATTTTCTCCACTCTAAAAGTCAAATTTCTTGTAAACTGGTGTGTATATAACTATATATTACTATTTATTTAAAATAAAACATCTGTTTCAAGTATCAGAATTAGGCAAAACAACACGACCTACCCAGCTCATTATCCTCAGTCGGAACAATGTTGTAAATTTAAAGGGGTGAGTGGGACTAAAAAAATAACATTTATGGAAAAGAAAAAAAGGCTCAATACTAGAAAACTAATTTCCTTCAGTTATGGAAACCTATAAAATATATAACCAAAATTTAATTATAATTTTCAGCAATATTTCTTTACATAGAAATAGTAAGTACTAGTGATTTTCATGTTGTATAAAGTGTTAGAAACCACATCATATGAATATCAGTTTAGGTGTTGTTGAAAGCCCTAACAAACACTAGCTAGCTCAATTAGAATATATTGCAGCCGTAACTCAACCCAACTGCTCAGCTATAGACAAAGAAAGAAAGAAAGAAAGAAGTTTATGTATAAATAGGGCAATGATAATGAAGTAAAGGCTTGGTTTCTATGATCCTAGAGGTTGCTGGTTAGAGTCCACATTCGGGGGGGTGGGATAAGGTTTTCCTTTCTTATTATTGTAAGCCCATATGAGGCAATTTTGTTTAAAAAAAAGTGTGAGCACATTCATACATAAAACATTATCTTCTGTTTGAAAATTCACTCTTTTGGTAGTTTTTGTATTAATATTTTTTGATGTGATTACAGCATTTCAAGCCACTAATACGCGATTTGGATCAATAAAATTCATGTTTTAATTTTTTCAAAATTTTGTCATGATTCTTGTTTTAGTGGAATCCAGTAAGTTGTTAGGAGTCAAATGTATCTATATAGCAAGAGAGTAAAATCAGCTGCAGATACAGAGTTATTTGAGCATTACAATTCCAAGTTTCATAAAAAAAAAAAGTACACTGACTGAGCTAAGAAAATCTATGAACATCTAAGGGGTTCGCTCAATGAGCGTCTCCAGGAGTCGCTCTATCCTAGCATTGTGTCTCTCTGCAAGTCATCATTTATTCAGTCTTAATACAAGACTTTCTCAAATCATAAG
This sequence comes from Euphorbia pulcherrima, assembly GCA_947683365.1. Taxonomy (NCBI): domain Eukaryota; kingdom Viridiplantae; phylum Streptophyta; class Magnoliopsida; order Malpighiales; family Euphorbiaceae; genus Euphorbia; species Euphorbia pulcherrima. The sequence goes on from CANTUS010000016.1 coordinate 18,219,223, forward strand.
AACCAAAAACCAGACAAAACAAACTACTCAATAACACCCTTAAAATCTCTGATAACTCAAAATTGTTCTTTTCTTTCAACCAGTTTATAGTTGTCGAGAGAGAGCACAAAGCGCACTCGTAGCGCAAGGGTCTCGCTTCAACGCAAAGCGCAAAAAAAAAGCGCTCGCGTCGGGGAGAAAAAGCACACGGTTATAAATTTCACAAAATATTACAGATTTAGAAAATTTATAAAATATAGCTATTTAAAACTAATAAATATTAAAATATCACATGTTAGAAACAAGTCTTTAAAATCCTAAAGTCATTAAAAATATCACAGGTTGCGCTTTTCTTTTCTTGAGCGCACGCTTTTTTGCGCTTTGCACACCCTTGTGATTTTTTATAACAGTTGTTCACTTCAAGCGCAATAGCGAGCGCTTTTGACAACTATGAACCAGTTATAGGAGTAATGTTTTAATGTTATATGGGAAGTTATTTTATTTTTTCTGCACCGATTTATACCTTGAAATATATCTGCATTTTTTTATTACACATACAGAACACTGTCTGTGGCATTTACGAAATTCAGATAAACTAAAAGTAGACGAAAGTGTACCAGTTTTTTCAATGAGCGTCTCCATGAGTCTCTCCATATGCGCCACCCTATCAGTGAGTTCCCGCACCCTCCTAGCATCAACATCACTCCACTCTACAACTCATTTAGTCCTCATAACAGTTAGCTTTCTTTCTTTTACTACCACCTCATTTTAATTAACACCTAAACAAACTTATTTTAGCCAATTCCAAAACTAAGTAATAGTTTCCAAGTATTAGAAACTCCAAAATCCCCCAATTTCAGACAATCCAGCCTTGATAACTCAAAATTGTTATTTTCATTCAACCATAGCCTTATAGGAGTAATGTGATTATGGTATCCGGCGCACCTAGACACACACCTTTACGACTAGAGCCTAGAGTCTGATGAATCTAGGCGCGCTACTTTTGAATGTGAGGAACTTGGTAGGCGCCTCATCGCTTAGGCTGGAACCCGGTGAGACAGGAGCCTTAGGCGTGTCTGAGGCCCTCCTTTGACAACTACATGATAAACATGTCTAGCTACACTAAAAAAAGCCACGACTCCATGAGCAAGAAATGCACAACAGCACCTAACCTTAAACTCACTTTAGATCACAACATAAGGGTTTCATTTTTAAAAAAGATCTAGTAATTATATGATAAACAAAAAATACCTGGTCTCCAATCAACCATTACAGGGATCAATGTTATGGTCCCAGGATTGGGATCAAGTTATGGACTTTTTGTTAGTAGAGGTGGAGGGTGTTTGTGTCGGTGAAGAAGTGAATTTCTTCTTACGACCTATTTTGGTAGAACGTAAGGCTCGATTAGAGGGAACCTTAAAACCTCTGAGTTAAAGTACTCAAAACTATATTTGATTTTCAAGCTCAATTCTTCATTAATGTTTCTGACATTTATACAGATTATGTAACCCCTACTCCTACATCAACTAAACCATGACTCAATAGTGGAGAGTTCTAATAACTAAATAACTGAAATTGAAAAGAAAGTGGACTCTAATTATGGAAACTGAAAATAATGCATAAAAGATAATTAAACCACCCACTAAGTTGGTTGAATTGGTCAACCCTCTATCCTGTTTCCCACGTTCTCATATCAATTCTTCCCGACCCCGAAGAAAGCTTGTACTCAAGCTTGATTGTTGAGTATTATTGCATCTGTTTCCTTAACAAATCCTTCCCCTTCTTCCAAGTCAATCCAAAACAATTTCTTGCATTGATGGCCTCGCATGAATGGTTCATCACAATTGAAGCACAACACTTGCTTCCTTCTTTCTTCCATTTCTTCTCGCGTGAGCCTTTTAACCGGACGATTGGTGTGCGAATCTGCAATTGGTAAGCTGCATTTGGCATCTCAATTGGCAGTTATCTGGGAAATATTTTCCTTTCGTACAATCGAGACATGCTCATTGCGGTTACAAGGTCATGTGGTTGGTGGAGCTCAACTTCAACTGAAATGGACTCTTGCAATCCACTTAGATACAACTGGATTTTCTGATTCTGAGTTAAATTTCCAGCCCTTGAAACTAACACTTCAAATTTGTTTTGATACTCCTCAACTGAACCCGTTTGCTTGAGCTTGGCGAGTTCCTCCAATTTGTTGCTTCTGATGGGAGGACCAAAACGCAGATTGCATTGATTAACAAAATCTGTCCAATTGGGATCTAGAATATCTTGTACCATTTGTAAAAACCATAATTGAGCAATTCCCTCTAAATGATAAGAGGCTAAGCTTACCTTTTCTTCATCGGGTGTCGATTGGTGTCGGAAAAAGTGTTGACAATGGCTAATCCAACCCAAGGGGTCTTCTAGCCCATTGAAACGAGGAAAATCAAGTTTTGTGAATTTTGGTACAACTAAGTGTCCTCTAGAATTTTCAGATGTTTCTGCCCCATAAATTCCTTTGTCTTTCCTTATTTTTGTCTGACTTTCGGCACTTGAAGAAGCCAATCCCTTCTTTGTAGATTCCAAGTCAAGAGTCATGGCATCTAATTTAGCGTGAAGCTGCTCAACTTTCTCATTACGGATTTGATTAGCTTGCTGTTCGGATTTGAGTAAGTTGAAGAGTTTGTTAAGCTGTTCTTGAACCAATTCACCCATAACTGCTGGCTTTGGTACCAAGTTATTATGGTCCCGGAATTAGGATCGAGTTATGGGCTTTTTGTTAGTAGAGGTGGAGGGTGTTTGTGTCGGCGAAGAAGTGAATTTCTTCTTACGACCTATTTTGGAAGAACGTAAGGCTCGATTAGAGGGAACCTTAAAACCTCTGAGTTAAAGTACTCAAAACTATATTTGATTTTCAAGCTTAATTCTTCATTAATGTTTCTGAAATTTATACAGATTATGTAACCCCTACTTCTACATTAACTAAACCATGACTCAATAATGGAGACTTCTAATAACTAAATAACTGAAATTGAAAAGAAAGTGGACTCTAATTACGAAAACTGAAAATAATGCATAAAAGATAATTAAACCACCCACTAAGTTGGTTGAATTGGTCAACCCTCTATCCTGTTTCCCACGTTCTCAAATCAATCAACCTCTGAAGAGATACATATAGTAGGAAGAGAAGTAGATATCTGTTAAGCACCAAATTACGGGATTAACATAATTATTTTTTCGTCACTAAGAAGCATAATTTGTTAGGCCCAATAATAGATTACAAGAAAAGATAATAGCAGCAGAATAAAAAGACACAAAGATTTTTACGTAGATACCCCAAATGAATTAGGGAAAAACCACGGGACAAACTCCGAATAATTCTCCACTATAAAATAATAGTAGGTACATCAAGAGATTACAAAATAGTGACACACAAGTGTTTCCCAAAACCTCACTATTTTCTCTCTTACTCAACTCTTAGGAACCCTTTTCCTAAGTTTATATGCACAGATTATATTCTTATATCTGTGCTTTTCTCAATCTGTCTCACAAATGAGGAAATAATCCTCTCTATTTATAAAACAGAAAGCGCGTAAATATTTTCCTTATTAACGCCTTCAATCATGCAACCAATTAGGACTTTGCTGGCCACCTGTTTTCTTCCGCCAATCATGCCTCCTCCCTTTTTGTATTTTTTTTATATATAATTTAATATTGTAGAGGGTCCCATAATGTAAAGGGACACCACTCAATAAATCTCCCCCTCCCGACTATATTGTGGGACTATCCATCCCGGTTGCTTTGACACACTAATCAAACTTTTCTTTTGTAACGACCTTTGTCAGCATATCGGCAGCATTTTTATTTGTATGAATCTTCTGCAACTTGAACTCCTTTTCCTTAATGGCAAGTCTGAGCCAATGATACCTTACATCAATATGTTTCATCCGTGCATGGTACATAGTATTTTTGCTCAAGTCTAATACACTTTGACTATCACAGTAAACTACGTATTCATCTTGTTGCACACTGAATTCTGTAAAGAATCGCTTTAACCAAAGTATTTCCTTTCCTGCTTCTATTACTGCAACGTACTCTGTTTCAGTTGTTGATAATAAAACACACTTTTATAACCGTGACTGCCATAAAATAGCTCCCCGTGAGAATGTAAATAAGTAACCTGATGTAGATTTTCTTTTGTCAAGGTCACCAGCCATATTCGCATCTTTGTAACCAACAAGTGTTGGCTTTCTACCTCCAAAGGTTAAACATAACTTTGAAGTTCCTCTCAGGTATCTAAAGATCCATTTAACTGCTTCGCAATGTGTTTTTTGGGGATTTGACAGAAATATACTCACAACGCCAACTGCATGAGCGATGTCTGGTCTTGCATACCATTGCATACATTAAACTGCCGACCACTGAAGAGTATGGAACATATGATATAGCTTCTTTATTTTTCTCTGTTGAAGGGAAGGATTTCTTACTCAACTTGAAATGAGCGGCAAGTGGAGTGCTAACTGGTTTAGCATTCCTCATATTGAACCTTTCTAATACCCGTTCAATATATTTTTCTTGCGATAACCACAACTTGTTGGACCTTCGAGCTCGGGTAATCTCCATTCTAAGAATTTGCCTTGCCGATCCTAAATCCTTCATGTCAAACGCCTTAGACAAATCACCCTTCAACTTACTAATCATTTTGGCATCTGGCCCAACGATTAGCATATCATCAATATAGAAAAGAAGAATCATAAATTTTCCATCAGAGGATTTCTAGACATATACACATGGATCAGCTTCTGTCCTCTTGTATCCTTGATTCACCATGAAGGAATCAAACTTTTTATACCATTGTAGCGGGGCTTGTTTTAACCCATACAAACTTTTCTTCAGGCGACAAACCATGTCCTCCTTTCCTTTGACCTTGAAACCTTCTGGTTGTTCCATATAAATTTCTTCTTCTAAATCCCCATGCAAGAACGCGGTCTTTACATCAAGCTATTCTAACTCAAGGTTCAAGTTGGCTACAAGACCTAGCACAACTCGAATGGAACTCATTTTCACAACTGGTGAAAAAATCTCCCCAAAGTCGATACCTTTCTTTTGAGTAAAGCCTTTGACAACCAATCGAGCTTTGAATCTCACTAGGTTTTCATCATCTTTCTTCAGCTTGTACACCCATTTGTTCTTGAGTGTTCTCTTCCCTTTTGGAAGTTTCACTAGCTCGTACGTGTCATTCTTCTTCAAAGAATTCATCTCCTCCTACATGGCCTTCATCCAACAATCTTTATCTTTACAAGATTGCACATCTTGGAAGCTTTCAGGCTCCCCCTCATCAGTGATTAAAATATAATCAGAACTGGAGTATTTTGTAGATGGTTGGCGTTCTCTGATTGACCTCCTTAATTGAGGTTCTTCTTCTGGTAGAATGGGGTTCTCTGGCTCCCCCTGCTCAATACCCTCTTCATTCGTATCTTTATCTACAATCGTATCTTGATCCCTCACAACTGGCTCTTCTTCTCCATCTTGCTCTGATTGATGATTCTTCTTTCTGTGGTATCATCTGATAGAATGCTCTCTGGTGTAACATCGATAACACTGTCACTTGTAGATCTTTCACCGATGATATCATTCTCATGAAATATAACATCTTGACTCCTTACAATTTCTTTTTCACTGGATCCCATAATCTGTAGCCGAACTCTCCATAACCAACAAAAGTGCAAGGAACTGATTTATCATCAAGCTTTAGCCTTTGCTCTTTAGGAACATGCATAAATGCCTTGCAGCTAAATAACCTCGAGTGAGAGTATGAGATATTTATACCTATCCAGACCCTCTCTGGAATATCAAAATCCAAAGGTGCTGAAGCTAGTCGATTGATAAGATAGACAGCAGTATTGACAGCTTCTCCCCAAAATGACTTAGGTAAGGTAGCCATTTTGAGCATGGATCTAACACTTTCGACAATGATACAATTCATTCGTTTAGCAACGCCATTGTTGTTGAGGTGTACCAGGAACTGTCTTTTCATGCCCGATACCATGTTGACTACAGTAATCCTTGAACTCCTTGGAGATATACTCACAACCATTATCTGTGCGCAAACACTTTAATGGCACTCCAGTCTCCCTTTCCACCATTGCATAGAATTGTTGAAAGTGCTTGAATACTTGATCCTTTGTGCGTAGCAAATAAATCCATGTCTTCCTTGAGAAATCATCAATGAAGGTAAGAATGTATCTTCTTCCTCCAATGGATTCTGTATCCATGGGACCATAAACGTCAGAGTGTACCAACTCTAACTTATTATTTCTCCTTCTAGAGCTTTCCAGAAATAAAACTCGATGTTGCTTCCCAAATAAACAGTGATCACACGGATTAATTTTTCCTTTGGCTAATGGGATGAGGGGCTTCTTAGCCAATATATTCAACCCTTTCTCACTAACATGCACCAGTTGCCTATGCCATAAATTTGGTGAAGCATTATCTCCAACTGTATTCAGTTGACCCGCACATATTGTTGCGTGGGTTTTGTATAGCGAGCAACACAATCTTCCTTTCGCCACCACCAACGATCCTTTGGTGAGTTTCCAATTTCCATTGCCTATATGATTGTGATAACCTTCTTTATCCAATACACTAATAGACAACAAGTTCAACCCAAGATCTAGAATGTGTCGCACATTTTTAAGTGTTAATGTGCATCCGACACTTGTCTTCATGCAGATATCACCGATTCCCACCATTTGCGAGACACTGTTATTTCCTATTTTAATAGTACCATAATCGCCTGCTTTATATGTTGAGAAGTATTCCCTTTTTGGAACACAGTGGTATCCAGAATCTACAATCCACTCGGTATCTGCATCTCCAACATGACAACAATCTGCATCATGAGATACTAAAGCCACCTCTCCATCTTCTTTTATGACTGTAATAGATGTACTTTTATCATTATCATGACTTTGATTTGCATTCTCTTGTTTAAAGAAACGGCATTTCCTTTTGAGATGGCCCTGCTTTCTACAGTGGTAACATGACCTCTTCTCCCGGGAGTTGGATCTATCTTTCGATTTTCCATTCCCATGACCTCTACTCTTGCTTTGACCCCTGTTTTCCATGACAAGGGCTTGTGAACTAGTACTGGAAATGTCTCTTGTACGAAGTTATTCATTAAGTAGGCTATTCTTTACCATAGACATTGTTACCACACCATTTGGAGCTGAGTTACTCAGTGATACAACAAGAGTATCTCAGCTACCTGGTAGAGTTCCCATCAAAAGACATGCTTGCATCTCATCATCCAAGGATATACCGGTGACTGCTAACTCACTTATGAATCCTTCAAAGTCGTTCAGGTGTTGTGTGATTGATCGTCCCACTGTCAGTTTCAAGTTCATGACTTTGCGAATCATGAACACTTTTCCTTGAGCATTTTTAGCCTCGTACATATCCTCTAGCTTCTTCCAGAGAGCTTTGGGATCTGTTTCGTTCCTCATGTGGTTGTACAGGCTAGCATCTATCCATTGGCGTACTGTACCCAATGCCTGCTTCTTCATTTTTATCCAATGTTGTTCTTTCATATCTTTTGATTTTGCGTCGCCACCCTCATCGTCGTGGTATATTTATTTTTAAAAATATATCCACGAATTTTACTGATAAAACAACCTTCGGTTCTGATACCACTTGTTAGGCCCAATAATAGATTATGAGAAAAGATAATAGCAGCAGAATAAAAAGACAAATGAATTAGGGAAAAATCACGGGACAAACTCCGAATAATTCTCCACTATAAAATAATAGTAGGTATACCAAGAGATTACAAAATAGTGGCACATATGTGTTTCCCAAAACCTCACCATTTTTTCTCTTACCTAACTCTTAGGAAACCATTTCCTAAATTTATATGCACAAATTATATTCTTATATCTGTGCTTTTCTCAATCTGTCTCATAAATGAGGAAATAATCCTCTCTATGAATAAAACAGAAAGCACGTAAATATTTTCCTAAATTACGCCTTCAATCATGCAATCAATTAGGACTTTACTAGCCACCTGTTTTCTTCCGCCAATCATGCCTCCTCCCTTTTTATTTTTTTTATATATATAATTTAATATTTTAGTGAATCCCGACATCATTCAATATAATTAAGATTGAGATTAAGATTAAGACAGTTACCCGCGGTGTTCAAAGAAAGGCCACCTAAAGGTAAACCCGAACAATTTGTCGAAAACGGAGGCGGTGTTCTCCGGCCTACCGAAAATGATCAGATTCAGCAGAAAGCTAACAAGAACAACCCAGCTCAACGCCCTAGCTATCAACCGTCCGAGGGATTCTATTGTGCCGTCGTCCTCCGTGGCGGCCACCGGCGGTTTTCTCCGTACATTTCTCATCGTCTTGGATTAGCAGTAGAATCGATTGTATTGATCTTAGTTGCACGGGAATGAGCCTGCTAGTAAACGAGTGAGTAACTGCCAAATGCAGTTACGCTGATGTGGCAATGGGGAGCTGATCTGATGTGCTGTAGTACAGAGTAGCTTGTAGTGTGCACTTGCTGCCTTCGGTTTTTATAGGATGAGACCCATTACTTTTCTCCTCTTATTTGTTGTACAAGGCCCATGAAATTTATTTAATTTTCTGTTTTTAACAAAATACTTAACTTTTAAATTTTATAGTTTTGAATTAAATTTAGGTTTTCAAAATTGAATTGAACTGTGATATAAATTAAACTTTAAACTGTTTTCTACTTAAATTGAATTAAGGATAGATTTATTAAAATTTATTTGAATTGGAGATTGGTTTATTGAAATTGAATTAAATAAGGGGTTCTTTTAAATGAAGTTGAATCAAAATTAGTTTTTACAAGATGCTGATCAGTTGTGTTAAGAAATGGCTGGGGTTTAGTGCTATTCGTGTCGATTTCCGGGCATGGTTGGTATGGTTGCAGGATATGAGAGCCTCCTCTTTAGCTGATATGGTACATATTGCCGCATTACATGCGACTGTTTGTGCTATAATTGTAAACACTTGTGTATTCTCAATTTACTGTCAAACTGTTCATTACTGATTTAAGCAAGTCCAATTCATAGTTAGATGATGTATGAAAATGTATAGTAAGAGAGTAAAAACTGTAGCTAATAGGAGTTTATACCATAGGCTTCTGATATAAAGCCTATTATTTGTTGTACAGATAACCAGTTTTAAGATTAATGGATTCTTACTTCCTTAAAAAAAATTAGTTTTTACAAAAAAAATTGAATTAAAATGAATTATATTTGGGACTATGTAGGTTAATGAGCTGAATTGAATTCATTTATCAACCAAAATTTAGCATTGGTGGCTGCTGACCAAGGCGAACAAGGCGAGTGACTGCTAAAAATCTAGGGGCCTCAAGTTCTTATAAGTAAAAAAATAGCACAGAATCATATAAACTTGTTACAAACGCCTACCCACATCGGCACACAAGAATATAACCCAAACAGCAGTGTGGACAAATTGTTACGACAATAATTCCAACTCAACCTCTAGGGCAACTAGTAAGCAGATTCTTAGAGTTCGGAATTTTAATGGAAGTAACATAATACCTTTTACACTCGATACGAATGGCACTCACAATGTTACACTCGAATTGCCGCGACAAGTTTTGCATAGCGCACCTAAATGCCGAACATCACGTCAAAGATTTTGGAGACTATTGACTTTGTTGGGGAAGCGATTGAACCTCCCGACTGTCGAGCACTGGTACTACCGTTTTGTAGGAGATAGGGACGAGAATAACTTTTCAATCCGTTCAACTCTGAGGTTTTAGAAGATGGTGGTGGGGGTAATGGCATGAAACCCTGATTGTTAAGCCTGTCGTTCAAAGTCTGACGCTGCATAGGATCGACTGGCTTCACGCCTACTATTAGTACCCCGTTTATTTGCATACCGTTCTTGCTGAGGGCTTTGTGAGCATCAGATCGACTCTGCAGCAGTTAAAAAAGACCAGTTAGTGGTGATTTGTTTGATAAATTAGTTGATGAAGAAGTGATACTAGAAACCCAACCTACTCTTGTAACAAGATATGGATATATGGCAGACTCATTGATATTTTATAATTGAATAGAAATAAAATTTCAGCATGTCTTTTATTGAATGAACAACTAAATTTATACAGAGATTGAAATAACAAACTTCCTAATTAGAAGCCACTAATAAAGTGGATGTAAATTGAAACAGAAAAATCTGCAACTAATTGCAGTTACCAACTTAAACATTTTTACAAGTCTGATGCTTTGAATAGGATTTGAATAACAGAAAAAAGATTGACTAAAACACAAAATCTCAGCTTGTAATGGCACAGAAATGGCAAAGTCTAACACCTACCAGACTAAGGAAAGACAGGCGCTAATATAAATGACTAATTCCAGACTCAAAGCCGTTTTGGCGAAGGAGGCATATGGAGTTTAATTCACAACATTGATAACTCAACATAATCAAACAAATTTGAGAAATTAAGCAATCTACAATACGAGAAAGTAAATAATAATCCCAGAATATAAGCAAAAAAAATGCATATGCACTTAATAACTTCAATGAATGGAACAGTTTAATGTCAAGTTCTCAAAAAAGTAATATGTTCATCATGTTCAACTTGATTTCTCAGCTTTTTATGATTTTCAAATTAATGGCATTATGTTGACTTTTATGGCTTCATTTTATTAGGTAACACACTTGGAACTGAAGAAATGAAACAGAACAAATGAGGAACGGCAAAAGATGCATGGCAAGGATACAAAAAGCAAGAACCTTGATCACCAAATTTCATAATCTAGCATACAAGTGGAACTAGAACCTGATAAAGAATGTGCATCCAGTTGGCATCCCTTGGCCCAGGAACATGCTTCAAGATCACACCACATTTCTCAAACTCCCGAAGAACTAAATTGGTATCGCTGGGAGGGAATCTGAAAAGAATATTTAAGATCATTTGATAAGATCAGCCGTGTTAAACAGAAAAGTAAAAAGAACAATTAAATAATGAAGATGTATATATCCCGGGCTGGTACTTTAAAAGACCTGGTACTTTAAAAGACCTGTTAGTGTCACTTTTAAGTCTTAATACACACTTCACCGAACACAAAACAGTGATTAGTTTCCGAAAAAATCGCTACAGTTGTTGAAACAACTCTACCAGTAAAAAAAAATGGAGAGCAAAACTTAGATTCGAATGCCAAAAAGAATCAATAAAAAATCAAACGCTAAAAGAACACTTTCACTAACAATTTGTGTAGATAAGCGGGGATAAATGAAGAAAACAAAACTATAAATTTAGCCACCCAAAGTACAATTTCATTAATTGGCCCCTATACTTTAATTTGGGCTTTATTAGCCTTTGCACTTCTAAGTTTTTACCCAACCTAGCCCCTGATACAAAATCTTTTGATTTGCTTCAGTTTTAAATCACTTATTCAATGAGATAAGCAATCTATGCATCACTTAATATATGAGCAGTAGTTAATCCCAACTTGTAAATGTCCATTTTCTAATGCATGAAGGGCATCAAAAGCACAACTACATAGCTTCCTGTTATACTCAAACGCAATTACTAATCAGAATACTAATTATCCACATGAAATCAGGGAGAGTAAATTAAGATACAAAATGACAAGTTTGAAAGCCATTTCCAATATGCCTATGAGTTGATAGATAAAGAACATATTTTTATAGCTGAACGAAAAACACTGCTTTATATATAGCATTTGCTCAGCCAAACTTGGCATTTATATATTGCTGAGCTAAGCAAACTAGCAAAGTATATTGGAAAAGAAAATGCAAGAAAGATAAGCAAAGATAAAGAGATGGAGCAAAGATGGAGACCCCAGTGTACAAGGAAAGCAGAGACGAAATCTTACCCATTAACAGTAACCCATTCTTCCTCATCAAGATTTCCAGCAGGCAAGCTGGTCCGCGGTACATCTGGTCTAGCAACTTCCCTAGGTGGAGGAAGTGTAATCAAAGCACCAGGCTGGACCACACCCTCAACAGGAGAACCTTTCCCCCTATCTTCTTGCTCACTACTACTGGCCTTAGCCGGTGACCACCATGTTGAACTTGCTGAACCCTGTTGGTTCTGTAGCCCACTCATCAAAGCGAATGAAGTGCTTGCTTCTGATTTGCTTTTTAGTGGAGTCAATGTCATGAAGTCCCTCCCAGAACCCTGGACGGGAGTTCTCGGGTCTGATTTAGCTTCTGGGGAGAGAGGGCAATCAGGAATTCCAGATTCAGGAGAGAAATCTGAACGGTCCTCCAAGGTAAACATTGGAGGGGGCGGAAGATCTGAACCCCCAAAATTCTCCCGCCATAGAGCAGAAACTGCTGCCGCCTGACCTGGGGTAGAGAACTTCCCTTTACGGGAGGAGATAGGTGATGCCAAATCTTGGTAAAACAATAATCGACTCCCTGAAGATTTCGGAGTCCTCTTCTGTATAAAAGTGCTCATTATAATTCCTTAGCAAGATGAACCTACCATTATTTGAAAAAAATTAGTCTTTGGATACGAAGTTTAAAACAAATGAAAGGAATAGCCCAATAGCATCAGCAGAACAGTAAAATGATACTATATTTCTATTACAACAAAGAGCTAGATTTACAAAAAAAATTATAACATACACTTATATCTTCGTTCTTTAACCAAATCACCTGCAAAGCTGCTGAGGAACACGTTACAGATAGAAAAGAACAAAATTAAATCTCCCTACCCAAGAATGCCTCATTGCCATAAGCAAGATCATCCAGTTCCAATCACATTTAAAACTTAGAACAAATTCAGTTAAGTCTACAAAGGTGAAATTGCTAAGGTAATCAATGATGGCAAAAAAAAGGAGAAATCTTCAACCAACCGACTTTAATTTGTGAATTTTTGGACCGAGGGGTTAAAACACAAATAAGAAAGCAAGCAAAAAACAACCTCCCCTGATCGCTCCTAGTAGCTTATTAGGATTAAGTAAAAAAAAAAGAACAACGATGATTTGATATTCATTTTCTGCTTATTTTATCGAGAAAGAAAAGGTGATTCTGATTCACATCAATCATTGAACTTTATCGGAAAAACAAGACAGCTCTAATATTATACTAGCAGATAGAGAGAGAGCGTACCTGTAGAATTGAGGGTTTTGCTGTGATTTTCTCTCCTAGAAAAAGCTGAACAGAGAGCTCTGCGCTAGAATGGAGGACGAAATTGGGAATTTGAAACCCTAAAACCCCGGTATTACTGTTATTCAAATTTTGGCTTTTGCGTTTTTCAATTTCAATTCAAAGTACGAAAATGCCCCCTTCATTTCGTTTTATATGTCAGTATGTCACTCATGTAGTAGGATTTTTTTGTACATTTTTATACGAATAAAAATACTTTTTCAAGATTTTATTTTATAATATCAGTTTTGCATTTATAATCCAGAGTTTATTACTTATAAAGTAGCTATTATTTTTTCTTTATGAACTTTAGTAACCGTTATACAATTCATTTATGGGTGAGATAAAATAAAGAAATAAAAACTCTCTCCGTCTAAAAAATTGGTCGTTTTAACTATTTTACACTTTTTAATATAACAATTAACTGATTGGTGTAATTTATTTATTTATCATTTAATCAATGCTCTACTCTATTCTCAAAGCTTCCCATTAATGGTTACAACTAAAAAATATATTCCCAACCGCTGCCATTAATATGGGTATGGCTCGAAGAATGTGATTAAAAAATACCTAAGAAATAGAAAATGATAACTAAAAAGAGATGTGAAAAAATATATAAAACGACCACTATTTCTAAACGGATGGAATAACTTTAAGAAAATCACCTAGGTTTATGAATATTTTCCTGTACTATACTATTCTGCTAAACTGAATATATATATACCCGTTTTTAGATCAGGACATTAGAAACGACCTCTCAAGAGTTTAAAAATTAAAGCTAAATAGAGCGTCATTTTTTAATATAATAATTATATTTTATTAAATTAAAATATATAACAAACTAACAGCAAATTTAGTTGGAAACTTCAAAACTTTTATTAGGTATTTAGTTCAGAAAAATAAACGTGATCGGGGGGCCATTTTTTACATGATAGATTTCTTATATTAAACCGTAAAACTAACTCTCTCTCGTTCTACTCCTTTGTCTATTAAACTTTTAAATAATGGTATCAAATAACTATAATCTTGTGTGATTATTACTTAGTTTTGATATTATTTTTTCATTGAACTTTTTATTTAATTCCTCTTTAGCTTTAATAATTAAAATACAATTTTATTTTAACACGATGTTTAAATATTTCACCTATTAATAGGGCATCAAAATTTATTTCGCCCGTAAACTTCAAGAGCTTAGGAGTGGACCTGCTTTTACATAAATGTGTAAGAATCTCACCATATTAAATACAACTATAACTTCAATTGAAATTTTAATAAATAAAATAGTAGGAAAAAATATTGGACCACATGTTTTGTGTAAGAGAAATTTTCAGTTTTTATCAAACAAGTTTCTTTACACATTACACAAAAATTACAAATTGTCCATTTAGTCCCATATGAGAATCATAGGGAATGAGAGAAGTTTGATAGGCACAAAATTAATTAGATAATCAACACTGTAAATACTAAATCCAATATATTTCGGCTTTATTTTGGGAGTAAAGTAATAATCATAAAGAAAAGGAAAATAAAGGATCATAGCTTAAAGGATGGAATAATAAAGGATGAGGTAATATTATGTTTGAAAAGAAGGGGTTTTTAAATTAAAATAATAGTGAAATGACTTAAACAACCTTTAAAATAACAAAATTACTAAGTTAATTAAAAATAGAAGGATAATGATATAAATTTATACCATCTTCCCCTCCGATCCCACCAATTTGGTGGGATTGAACTTGTTGGAAGTGAGAGAAAGTTCCTCTCTTCAGTCAAATTATTAAAATTCTTCAAGCCAAACAAAATACTAAAATCTACTTTCCATCCTTTACATACCTATCTGCAGATTTCGTCTCCCAAATAAAGCCTTTGTAAAATCAATGAGGTATAAAATTTTATAGACAAAAGTAATTAGATAATTAACAATGTAAATAAGATATGTCAAGTCAAGTTAATTATGTGTCATTTAGCTTGCTCAATCGAATGAAATATGCCAGAATAGAATATGCCTTCTTTGTAAATTTAATTCAGAAAAATAAGTTTAATTTTAAGTATTTATAAATTTATATTAAAATGAATTAAATTTTTATCACGCTCTTATAAACATAAAAAACATGACCTTAGTGCAAATTTTCTGTTTAGCATTTACACTAGATTTGGTAGATCTTTTTGTTGCAGTTGAATCCTGTGTGGTGCACTTTAGAAATGATTCTTTATTAGATGTATCAGCTGTATTTGTGTTATGGGCTTAGAGTTGGGCTAGCAGATGAGTTGTGTAAAAAGCCCATTCTTTAATTTTGAAGATGGATTTATTGGTCACCATATACTATTCAAGAAATTGGTCCACCATATATTAGGCGGTGAAATGAATTTATTGCCCAATGATTTAAATAAATAAGAAATACATTATATGTCTCGCCTATTATTGTCAAATTGGCCAACAATGTACCAATGTTATTGGGAAAAAAATATCTGAATTGGTACTGTTTTGGTCCCCAAGGACCGAGTTGTACCATAAATTATTGAGCTATATTGATCAAAAACAGAAAAATAAATTATTGAGTTATAGGCTAAAGTTGACATTTTTCATATTTAAGTCTTGCTCCATGACTTTATAAATTAAAGTAATACTATAATTTTGTTAACTTTATAATACAAGCTTATGAACTTTTATAGTCAAATGGTATACGAAATTCTAACACATCAAGATACTCAAACTTTATGGAGTGTAACGGTTGGGATCGGTCTAATAACATCATCTCTTACTATAATACCATGTTAACATCCATATATAATCACAGAAGATAAATACCTTATTAAACTTGGACAGATTTATCAATGTAAACAACATTTCACTTTTACAGGTGATGTGAAATTCCAGAAGAAACAATAGTATAGCTATATGATAGAGAGGTACACTATAAGAAATTAAGCTTTTTGTGACAACATATACTGTCACAAAGCAAGAAGTTGTGGCATATAATATTTTGTGACAATAATTTGTTGTCACGGGTAACTCCGTAACAGATAATATGTCCAAAAATGTTGTCACAAATATCAAATTTTTTTGCGACGACAATTTTTTATGACAACTTTTATTGTAACTGAAAAGAAAATATTATCATCACAAATAAGCTAGTTGTCACATATAATACATCAAAATTAACTAAAACTACGGGACAACATAAAAAAGTCATCACATAAGAATTTATTTATGACAATAAAGTTATCACATATATTACAATTTTTTGTGACAAACAATTTTGTTGTCACAATATTTTTATTGGTTACAACTTGTATTATAATTGAAAAGAGAACTACTTGTCACTAGACCTGTTCGCGGGCCGGGCTACCCGCCCGGCCCGGCCTTAGCCCAATCCTATGGGCCGGGGTTGGATACCTATTTTATTATTAAGCCCGGCCAGAGCCCGAGCCTGCTAAAGCCCGAAGTTTTATGGGCTGGGCTTGGTTTTTGTATAAAGGCCCAAGCCCGAGCTGACGAATAAAAATTTAATTTTTTTATATGTATTATAATTGTATTAAATAATTATTTTCAACTTTTATATTTTATACTAATGAATTTTCAAAATTAAATACAATAAGTTGTATAATATATTAAGAACTTCAAATAAATAATGTTGTTATACATAATTTTATCAATTTATTTTTTAAAAATTCACAAAAAAATTATTGAAAAATTATCTACGGGCCTTGGGCCGGGCTTGGGATGACCTCGTAAGCCCGGTCCGAGCCCGAAGTTTTAAAGTGTAGGCCGGGCCGGGCTTGGGTTGATGCTTTTAGTCAAAAGCCCGATGAAGCCCGGCCCGAACCCTACCCGGCCCGCCCGATGAACAGGTCTACTTGTCACAAATGTATCGTTGTCACGTATTATATTATAAATTAAACTGAAACTTTGTGACAACTTCTGATTGGCGTCACAAAAATAGTATTTGTGACAATAATTAATGTCACAAAAAATTTTCCAAATGGTCACACAAGGTTATATGTGACAAGAACAGTTGTCACAAAGATATCTTCCAAATATGTTGTCACAAAAATTACATTTTTTGTGAGAATAATATTCATGTATACAATAAATTTTACTGAAACTACATGACAACTTTTATTAGCCATCACAAATGTTATTTGTGGCAATTTTTATTGTCACATCATGTGGTGACAACATTTACATCAGTTACAACTTTTTTCTGTCACTATATATTTGTAGTTACTATATTAAGTTGTTCCATTAAATATTTGTAACAACTTTGAATTGAAGGGAACTAAAATTTAATTATATTAATTTTGACAAATATGAAAAATAATAATTAACGAAGAAATTTTCAATTAATGAAATGAAAATTAAAAAATAAACAAAATAGACTAAAATGCGTATATACTTAAAATAAATAAGCCTAAAAGTGCACATAACTAAACTAATAATTAATTTATTACACCTTACAAAAATCATGAAAGTCAGAATGAAATCCATTTCCATTCAATACTAAATACAAACCTAGTTTTACCCAAATTGAATAAACAAAGAACCATGATAAAACCCGGAATGCCAAGAAAAGAAGAGAGAAAGATGAATACCTGCAACTAAGAAGAAGACCAAAAACCAAATCGGAAACTTAACTTGGACAATGACTTCAAAGGTAATATCAATTTCTCGGTAGCAGCAAGATCAGCCAAAAAAAGAGGATCGACATGGTTATGAGATGTGTGAGAGAGGGAACGAAGTATGTGATATCGATTTCTAATAAGACCATATTCAAAATCAAGTTGTTAAGTAAAGAAAATAGATCACCTCACGCTTTAGCTTGCGGAGAAAACCAGAATGGAAGGAGGAACAAAATTAGCAAGAATTTTTCTCTTGAAATATAAGTGTCGTTGCCTATCGAACACAAAATTAGGGATTTAGATAGTTGAAATTTTGAATTAAGCAAAGCAAAGAAGAGAAGGAAAAACAAAATTAACCCAGAAAAATACAATCTTATTCTTAAACCTAGATCAGATTACAAACTCGAACAAAGAGGTAACATTTTTTATAAGATCTACAAAAAAAATCGTAGTTAATTCCTACATGCATAGCCTGATAATGATCATAAAGGAAAAACAAAACATTATTAGTATATAGTTACTAAATCAAAATGCATTCAGTAACATTTCAACTGAATCAACAACATTCAGAAACAATAAAGAACTTTTAAAACCAGAAAATAACAATGGATAAATTAAATTATGAACATGCATTTACTTTCCTACAAGGTAAACAGTTGCCCCTGAGTAATTTCAAAGTTCTATTTTAGATCAATAATCTAGCCATGGTATGAAGAGAGTTTTCTTCTATTCTTTATTTGAATTTTGGCCGGCAGAATATAGAAAACTGTAGAGTTTGTGTGCTTAACGTTCTTTTCTTGATTAATTAATTAGGATTTCAATTTTTCAATCTTCCTATTCTTTAGTTTCTTGATTTATTCTTAATTAGTTAATTATAATTTTAATTGGTCATCCTTTCTTATTTTAATTTGAAATTTAATTACACTACTTAATTTATCTCGTTTCTTTGTTCTAATTGTTCTTTAGGATGATTGCTAATAAAAAGGATGCTTCCTATTCTTATTAGCATTCTGAACTTTTTAATTTATCTCCTTTCCATATTCAAATTTATTTATCATATTAATTTCTAAATAAAAGAAAATTTACTATTATAAATAAGATTGTTTTCATTATATTCTATTTAATTTCCTATTCTAATTTGAATTCTGATGTAATTAGAATTCCTAATTCTTTTCCTTGTTCAAATTTATTATTTATATTCTTGTTATATGATTTCCTTTATTTCCTATTTAATTTTATATTCTAATTCAAATTCTCAGTAATTACAATTGCTAATTCGTTTCCTTGTTCAAATTCATTCATTTGATTGATTGCTTATGAAAAGGAAGTTACCTATGTTAATTAAAATTCTGATTTATAATTTATCTCCTTTCTATATTCAATTTTATTCATCATATTAAGGGCTAACTAAAAGGACATTTCGTTATAAATCAGACTTATTTCCATTATTGTCGTTTAATCTCAAAATCTATGTTGTTGTTCAATGAGGTACCGACTCCAGGGACTGAGGAGCTTGCTCAATCGGCACCTCTTTAAAGGTGTGGCGCCCAGACATCAGTGAGGCGATCCAACACCGCCTCGCCTTGGCGCTTAAGAGAGCACCTCAACGCCTATTGATAACACTCATGACTATAGAAATACTATTATATCCCCTCTAAAAATCTAGGAAAAAAAGATAAAACTCATAAAACAAGGTATGAAGCATGCCCAATAGATGATTAAAATGACAATACAGGAACACCATAATATCCCCTCATTAGAATGAATCAAGCTGGCAATCTTGGTTAAAAAAGATAGCACTGATAAAAATAAGTATGAAGCAATGCCCTCTATAAGCTACAATGGCAATATCATATTATCACCTCATTAGAGAATATGAAACCGATAATCTAGGAAAGAAAAAACAAGATATCACTAATATAACCAGGTATGAAGCATGCCACTACAACACACAAATTCATCTTGTTAATGTCATACTATTAGCAGTTATCATAAAAAAACTGAACAAACAAAAGAGAGTGGCCTCCAACGAGAATGCTTGTTTGATCTCTCAGACAATCAAATTCTATAAAACTAAAGAATCGAACGCAGGAGTGCCTGAGTATATCAAAATACTCTTCTTCAAATGTTGGCTGCCATGCACCTATTGTTAGTAGACTGGTATGAAATAAAGCATCTGGCCGAGAAGTTTCATCTGCTAAGAACAATCATCAGCAGCAATAAATATTAGTTTAATAGTAAATTGAGCAGAGAATTTCAAATGAAAAAAAGCCAATAACCTCACTTTGATAAGCCACAACGACTCTTATTCATGTACAAGCAAAGCAACTAGGATTAATTTCACGACATTGACAAGCAATTAAAAAAATAGTTAAAAAAGTGAATAAAAGAGATCGAGTAGGTTATAAAAAGCATCATGCTAGGCATCATAACCAAAAGAAGCATATTAATCATGAATTATTTGGTAGAGAGATAGCCTAAGATTTCCTAGTTGTTCTTTATCTTTTCCACATAATTCAAGCTTCTTACAACAGTTGCATCTCTAATATTTCCGTAAATACATGCTAGCAAACATTCTTGGGCTGCATATATGGTAGCAAAAGAAAAATAAGATTGGGGGTGGGAGTTAAAAACATATATATAGCGGCAGTACTTTGAATTTAATTGTAAAAGGATAAAAAAAACACTCTCAATAGCTTATAGACAAATACACAGATACACCAAAATTGATTGCACCAAAGATGGTTAAAGGGCAGAGTACATACAGTGTTAAAAACCAATAATGCAACATCTGAAGCCATACAGGGTTACAAGAGATTTTATTAGTTTGTGGTTTAAAATATAAATCTAAGAAGATTGGAGCTAGGCTAAAGCCATAGTGGTCAAGAGGCATTAAGTTAGTTGAGGTATTTGTGATTTAGTTGAGTCATGATTGAGATTGATGTACGAAAGCAGTATGCAAATCAAGCAAATTCTAAGACTACCAATATAGTAAATGCAGAAACAATTATCTATGATATCAAATTAAAAATTTGAAAAAGTAAACATGGAATGTGCAGCTATTATGCTAAAATTTATAAGTTTTATAACATGAATTCAATGAAAGTTCATATTAATTTTGGGGAAACAATTTTAAAGTTATTACAAGAATTTTTGTATTATCAACAATAAACATGGTTTCAAGACTCTGTGTTTATTGAATAACATTGCAGATAATTATTCTACCTTAAATAGGACAAAATATCTTAAGAAGCCACGTGATGAATTAGAAATTCTCAGGATATTACAGTTTACTATTTGCAATCAAAACTACTCGAGCAAGCTTAAGAGAAAACTGAGATGTGGTTTAGATAAGAACCCAATACAAAATGCTTGTACAACCCTTAGCCTCACCCATTAGGTACATCAATACATGCTTCTCCAGAAAGGCTTTAGCCATATTGCTGAAGCTTATATTTACAGCTACAGATGCAGCTGTACCTCTTTACGACATCAATTACCTCTAGCTATAGTATCTCGTCCTTGTTACCCTGTATGTGCATAAACCAAATCAACATAAAAACCAATAACGAAGCAAAGAAAGAGCAAAAATATGCAAACTATTGAGGACAAAACCTTAAATACACAACCCAACAACGGCATAACATAAAATTAGTAAACAATTGAATTAGCAATTCTAAAATGCAGCCTTGTAACAAAAAGAAACACCTCATCCCTAATGAA
Source organism: Euphorbia pulcherrima (assembly GCA_947683365.1). Lineage (NCBI taxonomy): Eukaryota > Viridiplantae > Streptophyta > Magnoliopsida > Malpighiales > Euphorbiaceae > Euphorbia > Euphorbia pulcherrima. The sequence continues at coordinate 18,240,705 of CANTUS010000016.1, forward strand.
TATAATGCAGAAGATGATAGCTTGTAAAAAAAGAATAGCATATCTAGGACTTAAATCGTAACACAAATAACGAAGAGAAGAACTAACTGAACTCTAAAATTAAAAGATACCCAAATCTAAACTAATAAGTGTACACAACCAATCCCTAATAAAAATATTAAAGGAAAAATGAATAGTCGACATTGATGGAAGTGGCGGCAGAGAAGGTGTTGATAGCAGCCGAGAATGCAAATAAAAACGAGAATGAGGGGTGAAAGAGAGAGAAGAGAACGATAATGGATCAATGTTTAAAAAATTAATATATGAAAAATTAACATATATAATATAAGCAAGCAAAAAAACCGTAACAATTAAAAGTAATAATAATGGTTCCATCTAAAAAAAAGTAATAATAATGGTATTAGTAATTATTAAATGAAATTAATAATATCAATAATAATAGTTTTTTATGTTATTATTATTAATAATATTCAAATAATTAAGAAAATATTTATAAAAATACTATTATTAATGGGTAAAGTAGGATATAGATATGATGAACAAACCAAATGAAATGTGACCTTTCTGACTGTGAGCGGACAATGTTTCGCTCGACAGCAGCGGGGGCGGAGCCTGATCGGGCCAGCCCGTTTTGAATGACGGGGGATGAGTGTGATATATTTGAAAAATAATTTTGCATATTTTAATGCTTAAAAGATACGAGATCGAAATCCCATACTTAGAGTAGAGTCGCCACCCGGTTCAGCTCAACCGAGAAATTTTTGGTACGATTTTCCCACCGGGTGGTTGGACCATACATTAAGTAGAGATTTCGAGTTCGGATGATGTTATCTACTTTTCATTAGGCCAAGTTAAGATACTTCATTCTTTCTCAATCGGTTTAATCCACCCTATTTATTTGTATTTTTAATTATTTTGTTATTTTCGTGTTTATCAAGCAATTGAAGCAATGAATAAGATATTTACAGCCATAAAAAAGTGCGGAAAATAAAATTATCACAAGGTTTTCAAGTCATATACACTTTTTCTATGCAATAAATAAAGTACCTGAATATCCAATATACGTCCGCCTGCAGAAGATTGTTAGCACTTACAGTATTATAAAGCCCGGTCAGATGGCTAAAATGGGAGTTGAACGGTGTTTTTCGAGAAAATTCCAATTTTAAGTAATTTTTAGGCTCAATCATTATTTTAACCGGATTATAAATGAAAATTAAAACTGCCGTCCAGAAAGTCATATCGCCGACGATATAACTGATGCTGCCGGCGACATGCCTAATGTCGCTGGCGACATAGGTGATGCCATCGGCGACATCAATTACGTCACCGGCAGTATCAGCTTATGGGCAGCAGTGGTGGCAGTAAGACTGACCGAAAACCCAAAAATGAATATAAATTGACAAAAATTAACACAAGTCAGTAGTATTAATGCCCAAGAGCTATGAGACTCAGGATTTTTACCTCGAGGTAGTGAATCCACCTCTTCGTGAACCGAAGAAAACACCTCTGGGGAGCTTGTTACAATGATTTAACGATAAATTTAAGTGCTTCTTGGTTTCTAAATCTAACTAAGCTGATTTTAACTTAAAGACTTATTGATTTCAACTCACAATTAGAGAATTCAAAGAAGAAAAACCAGGAAAAATGGATCAGAATCCTTCTTTTTTCTGTTTTATCTAATTCTTATCTCACTAGAATCTATTCTCACACTAAAATCTTAACATTCAATCCCCTCCTCTAAAATGTAGCTCAAGGTGTGTTTTATAGGTGAAATGGGGTGCTTTTTGGGGCCTTTTTTAATAATTCCGCCGAAAGTGGCCGAAAGGCTGTTTGTGAAGGGACTCATTTCGGGTCATGCCGCCGGCGACATGGTGATGCCGCTGGTCGTATGGCTGATGTCGCCGGTGGTATGGTGATACCGCCGGCGGCATGGATGATGTCTTTGGCGGCATCATCCTTCAGCATACCGACAGTTAGTGGGTCAAAAAGCTAAAAAAGTCGGGAAAAGTGGTTTAATAGTGGGTAAAAAGGCATCTTTTTTACTTTTAACAATATTTTAAAGGGTATTTATTACTTGGGTGCTAATCATCGGTTCAAGCTCCCACCGAACGCGTTATCGGCCACGCCGAACTGTATTCTAAAAAATTTGCGAGGAATATTATTTTGGTAATAAAAATTCCAAGCAGAATTTTTAATTTGAGGCATTAAAATCGGGTACACGTCATCATCATCTCGCAAAAGGGACTGTAAAATCCCGTGCATACAGGCTGCCCCTCGGGGGATCACTACTGCCATAGGTCAGTATGATCACACGCAAGAGCAAGGGATAGGAATGATACCTGATGGGTGACCGGTTTGTTCCTTAGTCGGACTTACGCTTTGTGAATTGGTTGCCCCTTGGTCGGACTTACGCTTTGTGGGGATTGGTTGCCCCTTGGTAGGACTTTGCGCTTTACGAAAATTATCCCTTAGTCGGACTTGAGCTTTGTAGAGATTGTCCCTTGGTCGGACTTGAGCTTTGTAGAGATTGCCCCTTAGTCGGGTTTGTGCTTTGTGGAGAGATTATCCCCTGGTCGGACTTGTGCTTTGTGGAGAGATTGTCCCTTAGTCGGACTTGTGCTTTGAGGAAATTGACCCTTAGTCGGACTTGAGCTTTATAGAGATTGTCCCTTGGTCGGACTTGAGCTTTGTAGAGATTGCCCCTTAGTCAGGTTTCTTGTTTTATGGAGATTATCCCTTGGTCGGACTTGTGCTTTGAGGAAATTGTCCCTTGGTCGGACTTGAGCTTTCAGAGATTGTCCCTTGCTCGGACTTGAGCTTTATAGAGATTGCCCCTTGGTCGGGTTTCTTGTTTTATGGAGATTGTTCCTTGGTCGGACTTGTGCTTTGAGGAAATTTTCCCTTGGTCGGAATTTCACTTCGAAGAGATTGTCCCTTGGTCGGACTTCAGCTTTGTAGAGATTGCCCCTTGGTCGGACTTGAGCTTTGTAAAGATTGCCCCTTAGTCGGGTTTCTTGTTTTGTGGAGATTGTCCCTTGGTCGGACTTGTGCTTTGAGGAAATTATCCCTTGGTTGGACTTTCACTTTGAAGAGATTGCCCTTCGGTCGGGCTTGTGTAAAAATCTGATTTGGAGGCGCGATGTCGTCGGCGGTATCACTGATATCGCTGGCGGCATAGATTGATACCGCCGGCGGTATGAGTGCTACATGGCAGCTTTGACTGGTCAGATAATTTCAAAATTTGAACTAAAAGAGGCGATGTCACTGGTGATATGAGTGATGTCGCGGGCAATATGGATTGATGACGCCAGCGATATGAATGTACAGTTTCAGTTAAATTAAAAGTCCTCGAATTTCGCACGGCAGTTTAAAAGGGAATGGAACTTTCCTTCTTCCTCACTATTCAGAAACCGCATCTCCCCTCTTCTTCTTCTCCAAAGCTTTTTGATTTCTTCCTTTGTTTTAGAAATCATGAAGAGAATCACCAAGGCTTTTAGGGGCAAATCTAAGGCTAGGGAGAGCCTGCCCGATTCTTTCATTGACGGATTGAAAATCTTCTCCGTTCCTACTGTAAATGGCCTGAAGGAGAAGACCAAAATGTATGGCTATGGCATTAACTCTCCTATCACCAATCTGACTCCGGAGAAAGAGAAACACCTCTGTTATATCCAGGTAATCTCATAAAAAACCCGAATCTCTTCTTTTTGGGTTCGATTTGATTTGGCTTTAGATTTGAAATCATGCCATGATAGGGGTTTAAATGTGAAATAGATTGGTCATATTGCATGCTTTAGGATCGATTATACTATTTTTAGGCTTATTGTTCGATTGATTGCGATTTTTGTGATTTTGGCATGATGGGTACAATTTTGGGAGAAAACTGGTTCTGCCGGCACATAGTGATGTTGCTGGCAACATCAGTCCTTACAAAATGGCTTATAGGAGTCTGATGTCGCTTCTGTTTAAGGTGGTGTCACCGGCGATATAAACCATGCCGCTGACGGTATGGAGTGATGCCGCCGGTGACATCGCTTTCAACAAAGGTGACAACAGCAGCTTTTTTGATAAAAAATAAGTAGGATTGATCCATTTTGTTTTCAATTTTACAGCCATATGAGCTGACTTACACAGGGGGAATGAGCACCATCGGTGAATGGTGGCACCAAATCTCGGAGAACGACCCGAGCTCGCGCTTGCAATTAATGAGACAGGGTTTCGGGATTTAGCACGGATAATGCCTATGCTGATGCCTAAGCTTTCCCATTCTACAGTAACGGCCCTAACTGAGAGGTGGTTCGAGACCACCCATACCTTCCATTTCTCTTTTAGGGAACTACAATTACCCCCTCTGATGTAGTAGTCATGACCGGCCTCCCCTAGACGGATGAGGTCATACATTTTGATGCTTACATGGATAAGTACCATGTTGAGAGGCCCATGGTGAGGCGGGTAAAGGAGTTGTTCGGTCTGAAGTCCATTTCTGGGCGGCTGTCCTATGATGAGTTGTACCATTACTGGACCCGGGTGGACGTAGTGCCTGCGGAGGAGAGGGAGGCTTGTGTCCGTTCCTTTGTGATTTCCCTACTCACTATGCTATTCTTCCCAATCTTGGGGAGTAAGATCAACTACGTGCTTATAACTATAGTGGAAGATGTGCCGGGAATCCGGAGAAAGAATTGGCCGAGGGCCATCTTGGCCCAGTTGTACCACGGGCTGGACGTAGGAGCCCGGAAGAAGGAGAAAGCCCTTCGCCTTTGCCACCTGCTACTCCAGGTCTAACTTTTTGGAAATATTTCTCTTGATAGCATGCGTTCTTATTTATTGCATGATGTTTTTTGAATTGATCGGTCGTCATTTGTGCAGGCCTGGGCCTTCGAGCATCAGATCCTCCCACCGGTAGAGTTTAAGAAGGTTGTGCCACCGGGCTCTCATTTCCTCGCTCGCTAGTGCGGGGGCATCGGTGGGAAGGCCAAGTACCCTACGAAGTATGGGGAGGTCCTAAGGAGCATGCGGTTGAGCTCGGTATGCAAATTTTTTTTTTATTTTTAGCCTTTTTTACATTTAGATGAAACAAAAATCGCTTATGGACTTATATTGTTTGTTTTAATGTAGCTCGTCTTGGATCCATTCGATGGGGTGAAGAACTTGGCTGAGGTCGTAAGGGTCCGGAGGGAGGTAGATGACCGCCGGTTCGTGATCGAGTGCCCTCTGTCCCTGCAGTGGTATCTAGGCAAGCATATCCGGGGCTGGAGGTCCGTCCCGATGGCCGCTAGACCAGTGCCTGCCGATCCTCCTAGGGGCTTATGGTGGCCCCATTTGGTGATCTCTTTTGAGGTTGACAAAGCTGATTATATTGAAGGAAATGTCCGAGTGATCTCTAGTGTTCCTAGCCTCTACGAGCAGCTTCTGCAGCTTCTACTCCCAGTGTGTCCTCGCATCCACGGAAATGATACGATTGAGTATCACAACGAGCAACGACTGGAGGATGAGAAGAGGTGCCTCAAAGGCACTGTGGATGTCGAGGAGGAGGATGATGATGAGCATGAGTCGCTTGAAGGGAATATTGCGGTCGACCCTAAGGGGGAGGATGAGGTGGGTGCGGACGTAGCTGGCGAGAGCATGCCAATGTCCTAAGGGGAGCAATGTTCTTTCGAGGTATGATTGTGCTTGTGTGTATGATTTTAAAGTTGTTTAGGAACGTTGTTGATGTGTGGCTTTTACGTTTTGCAAGAACCTGGAGAAAGAGGGGCCGAGACAGCCAACGTGGGACCCAGCACTATGGTGTGCCGGAGGGTGTAAACTTTATGGAGGGGCGTTTGGTCAATCCGTTGGAAACCACCTTCCTACTGATGAACTCCTGAGGTGAATTCTCCTATAGGAATGTTGGCTCAAGCCGGCAAGCTCCGATTTTCATGCCTGAAAATACTACTTACATAAGGCCTAATAATTATTTTCTTATTAAGCCTTGGATGCGGTTGTCTAAGGATTTGCCTTTCGGATTCTCCAGGTGGTGCAGAGTCACATAGAGCAGCTTGTAGAGAACAATTTTGTTCTCCGGGATACCCTTATTGGATAGTCGCTCCTCGTTCAGGTATTTTATGCACATGTTAAGATGGGATGTATGTACGGATGTTAGGCATTACATGCACTACTGATATTTTCTTTGGTTTGCAGGATTTCCTGGCCCTTTCCTTGTCTGACGCTAATACAGCCTGGCGGCGGTATGAGGAGGAGATTACGGTCCTACAGCATCGCATGAGTGATCTCGAGGGTCAGTTGGCAGCCACCACTTAGGAATGGAGAAGTAAGCAAAACCTGGACCGTGCGCACCTCGGGAGCACCAGTCATAGGGGGATTAAGATGTCCGCCGGCCAACGTGCATTTACTGCGGCCGAGGAGTCTAGTAGTGTGCCTATGATAGAGGGAAGGGAGGAAGATGAGGACAATGTTGACGACTAGCTTGCAAGCCCTGATGACATTTTATCCCGCCCGACTGGCAGTGGCGGGCATGCTTAGTTTTACTTTATTTTACCTTTTTTAGTTCTTTATTTGTACCCTCGATACATTGGGGTTTGGTTTTGGGATATTTTGAGTGATTTGCGCCTCCGGGCTTTTATTTTGAATGAAAAGAATGAATTGCTATTTGATAAGGCATTGAAATATAGCATAGGATTGTTTACAGGCTTTGTACAGGTCTAAAATGGAAGAAATGCTTCTGATGCCGCCAGAAAATTTACTCCATGTTGCCGGCGGCATGACCCTTATTGCCCAAATTGATCGAGCCAAAATAATATATACAGGGTGGTCTGAAAGTCCATATCGCCAGTGGCATCATCTGATATCGCCCAAATTTACCCTATATCGCCGGCGGCATCAATTACATCACCGGTGGCATCACCCACATCGCCTACGGCACCAAGTTTCCAGTAATCTAATTTCGACCATTCTATCCATTTCTGTCATGGCGACCCATAATAGAAAACTATAGGGTTTTCTGCAGAGTCTGGGGAATGCAGACTGGAAGAGGCTCGAAAAATTCAGGCATTGAGGGTTTCGATATGTCGCGGCGTAGCCTGTAAGCCGCGAATTCCTTCGAGCGACATTGGCTTTTTGGGATCCAATGGACCACGTTTTCCAATTTTCATCGTTCGAGCTTTGCCCCATGCTCGAAGAATTCCACGCTATTTTAGAGACACTGTGTCCTAAACGTGTTTCGCTGGCATTGTCAAACTTTCATTTTGGCATAAATTGGCTTAGCTGTTGTGTTGCATAGCTAATATCAGGCATGGTAAAGCTAAGATATAGAGCCATATCAACAATTCAGTTGAAAAGCTCAGGATTAGTCATTGGTTGACTTGGCAGTGTGAGGTTAACTCAAGCAGGAAATGGACTTGATGTAGGGTGAGCATTAGTCAAACCAGCATCACTTAGTATATCACTAGCATATTTTGACTATAAGAGAAATATGCCTTTCTTAGTTCTTGAAAGTTCAATTCCTAAGAAATAGGAAGCATTGCCCATGCATTTAATAGTGAAGAGGGAGTGCAAATGAGTCTTCCCAACAGAAATAGATGCCATATTGGATCCAATGATTAGAATATCATCAACATATATGATGGGAGCAAGAAAATCGGATTTGGATGATTTTATGAAGAGGCAATGATCATGAGCAGATTTAACAAATCTTTAAGCTGTCAATTTGGAAGTTAATTCCTTATGCCACTATCTACTAGCCTTTTTAAGGCCATAAAGTGACTTTGAAAGTGTGCACACTTGGTTAGGTCTAGCAGTTTGGAAACCCAAATGTGGCAGCATATAAATGTCTTCATCTAGAGTGCCATGAAGATAAGCATTATTGACATCCACTTGGTGTAAGGGCCATTATTTTGCAGCAGTAATGGCAATGAATAGCCTTACACTTACAGATCTTGCTACTGCACTGAAAGATTCATGAAAGTCAATGCCAAATTTGATCATACCCTTTAGCAACCATTCTTGCCTTGTATCTATCCACTGCACCATTTGGGGTGTATTTTATTTTGTGTATCCATTTTGAGGCAATAGGCCTTTTCCAGGTGGTAAGTTTGTTATCTGCCAGGTTTGGTTTTTCTCAAGAGCTATAATTTCAGCATTCATTTGCTTCAATTCACTTTGTGTCAAGAACAACCTCTTTTTAGTTCTTAGGCTCTTTGGCAATGTTCAAGTTGCCAAATAAGGCAGTATAGGATGGGGAGGTGAAAGTATTGGTAACAAAATCACTTATAGCCAAATAGATTTATTTACACGCTTGTTGGAGTGACAGACACAGGTTGTGGGGTGGTGTCATGTAACACCCCCTTTATAGGGAGTACCACAATAACTATAATCACCCAAAACATCTCTTTAACACTATATAAAATTCAATACTTAAAGATTAATCTCATTATTTAAATATAAACTTAACTTAAACCTTAGTATATATAAATTCAATATAATACCCACAAACTACAAAGTATATACTCAAAATTTCCCATAATACATTTAACTTTTCCTATACTAGTATGTACATGCCATTATATATTAATCCACCAAAATATATCAAAGTTTCAACCACTTCAAAATCCTCTCTTAACTTGCACTTCTTTATGCAACGCCTCCACTTCGGTCTCGACTATCTACAAAGCTCCAAAAACCTACGTGTAGCAAAACAACTACACGCTAAGTAATTTACTAAGCAATTTACTTAGTGGTGTACATAAAATAAATACAACTATTTTGAATATTTATAACACTTTAAAATGGAAACAAAGTATGTTCATAAGCCAAAAACAAATTAAACAACTTTATAAAACCAAAACAGAAAACTTATATTATAAACCTTTCAAAGTACAATCAAATTTATATCTAATTTTCCAAACACATTAACCATATATTGCCCAAAGTAAACAAGTCATGAATAACGGTAAAATGGATACGGGAGCGGACAAGCCCGAAGCCAAAGCTTTAATATCAATATATCGGTCAAGCCCGAACCCGAAGCTTCAATATCAATATATTTTTATCAGAATACCGGCCGAAGCCCAAAGTCGAAGCTCCTATGTCATATCACATAATACCGGCTGAAGCCCGAAGCCAAAGCTTCGATTGTTTGTACAGTACTGTACCCCCCTTTAGCCAATCTACCCTGACTCGTATTTTACTCATTTACTAAGGGCAATAAACCATATAAGATATTCTTCAAAATCAGTAAAACATCAGAAAATATTTCGTACATTTTGAATAAACTCAATCCAAACATCAAACACCAAAATAAACTCATATAAACACATCAAATTCATCCCAAATCACTTTCCAGAAAAATCAGTTTCGTCACTCAACTTGATAGATATAAACGAACCAGAAAATAGAGGAATTTCATTAATTTTTCTTCTAAACATAATTAGATATATGTCTCAGATTTCCAAATCCACAAGAATCACATAAATCCAAATTATATAACCAAAGTTATTATCAAAATACTAAACAGTGTACAAAGCTGAGATTTTCCAAAAACAGATTTCATGACTCAACTTCAAATGAAACTTTCACATTGAAAACGAATGAAATTCAAGAAGGTTTCTTCTGAACATATATTCCTTAGTTTCTTTAGATATCAATAGAATCAAGAATCATTCAAATCAGATTTATATACCAAGAGAAAACATCAAAACAAAATAGGGATACAAATCTGGAAATTTTCAGAAAAACCGAGAAATCAAAATTAGAGACACAGACCTGTTTCTAAGCTCTTTCTAGTTCTCCTCTACCTCTTTTGCCTTTGATTATCTCCTTCTCAAGAACCCTAGAATATGAAATAGCTTCATCTAACCTTTCTTTACTGAAATTGATGGGTATAGAAGGCTAAGACAATGATTTCTGGCAAAATTTTGAAGTTAATTTGAAAAAAAAAATTAAGATTTGGAGTTATGAAAATCTTGAAAAGGAATGGAAAAGATAAAGCTAGCAGAGAACACAATGAATGGAATGAAAGAGATGAGAAATCTCTAGAGTTATAAGAGAGTAAATATATCTAAATTTCAAAATCACTATCCTATAAGACAACAATTAGAATAATACCCTTAATATCCTTCTTAATCCTAATCTCTTCTTATTTCTTATCCAATAGCATAAAAGTCCAATGTTTAAGTGTAATAATTTATATTTTCCATATTATTTTATACCTTAACACTTTAATAAAATTTAGAAATTTCGGTTCGTTACATGTCATCAGTAGGAACTGATGATATTGGTGTTTGAATGTGGTTATTTATGGTAATGGAAGGAGTGGGTGGGTTAGATGAAAAAGGAAAGTTGGTTTCTTGGAACTGAACATCCCTTGAAACAATGAATTTATTTGTAGCTATGTCAAGCACCTTCTGGCCCTTCTAGCCTAGTGAAAAGCCCATGAAAATAGCTTCATAAGCTCGAGGGCTAAGTTTTTCTTTGTGAGGTGTGGTGTCAGTGTAAAAGCATTTATAGCCAAACACTTTGAACTTAGCTAAGCATGGATTGGTGCCATATAGGGTCTGGTGTGGGGATTTCCAGTCAAGATTTCTACTGGGTAACACATTTACTATGGCAGTGGCCATGAGAATGGCTTTTCCCCAATATTAAAGGGGCATATCAAATTGGAACATGATTGACCTTGTTATTTCAAGCAAGTGCCTGTGCTTCCTCTCAACAATGCCATTTTGTTGAGGGTTATACACACAACTTCTCAAATGAGAGATCCCAATTGTTTGGAATAGCTTTGTGCATGATGCATGCACAAATTCTGTTCCATTATCACTGCAAATGACTTGTACCTTTACTTCAAACTAAGTTTCAACATTTTTTAAATATACCTCTATAGTATGAGGTGTTTGAGCCTTATTTTGCAGTAAAATAACCCTACTAGCCCTCAAATAGTCATCTACAATAGTTAGGAAGAAATTTGCACCAGAAATGGAGCTAATATGACAAGGACCCTACAAATCAATGTGTAACATTTGTGAAATCCTTATACTTTTTAATATTTCTTACAGAAAATGACACTCTATGTTGTTTTGCCTAGTGACATACAGAGCATTCACTACTATTACACTCAACATTTATACTTGCAATATGAGATAAAGCTTCCTCACTAGCATAACCCAGTCTTTGGTGCTAAAAATTTGCTTTATTTACAGCTTCTTTACTTAATAAGCATGTAGCCAACTTCTCCAGATGGGTATCATCAAAGGATGATTGTAATGATCTATATAGACCATCACTCTTCCAGGCCATTGCCACTATATGTTGAGTAGCTTGGTCCTAAAAATAACAGCAGTTAGGCTTAAAGAATATAGATATTCTTGAATCAACCAATAGCTTTCCAACTGATAGCAGATCAAACAGAAGCTCTTTACATACAATACATCTCTCAACACCACAATTTTTTGTAACTCTACATATCCTATAATAGTGACAAATTGCTTTGTGCCATTTGGAAGCACAACAGGTCTAGGAATTTTAATATTTCTCATGTTTTTGAATAAGTGTAAGTGGGAGCACATATGTGATGATGCACCACTGTCCACTATCCATTCAAAATGCACTATAGCAGAGTCAAGTTAGGCCAATTACCTGAGTAGCCTGCAAATGCAGTGTAATCTTCCTTTCGAGAAATTGGACTGTAGGCTATTGGTGTTTCCATTAGTTGTTTTTCCTTTATTAGCTTGTAAATTTCTTGTGCAATTTTATTTATCTAGTATGGTGATAGATCACCGTTCATGTCCTACTTCTCCTCTTTATAGTTCCCTTCTTCAAGGTCTGTTTCATTAGCACTATGTGCCTTAAATTCCTTTGGCCTTATCCTTTCCTTAGGAAACCATTCCGGATAGCTAATTAGGTCAAAACATCTTTCCTTGGTGTGATTTGTACCACCACAATGCTCACACTTCCTTTCTTCTTTCTTAGCAAACCTTGTAAAAGGCTTGTTGTTTGTATTAGTGTTTTTAGGCTAAAACTTTGTAGAGTAGTACGCAACCTCTATATGTTGGTCAAAGTGCACTTCCCTCTGTTTCTCAACTCTTTGGATCATGGCATATGCCTTGTTAATAGTTGGAAAAGGGTCCATAAGCAACAACGGGCTTTTAACAGGTTCGTAACCTTCGTTAAGCCCCATGAGAAATTAAATTAGCTTATCTTCTTCAACTAACTCTCCGGATCTCCTCGAAACATTACAAATACATGTTTCATATGCTCCACACTTGCATACTGGTATTTTCCTCAGCAGATTTAGCTCATCCTAAAGCTTCTTAAGTTGAGTATAATACATCATTACCAAACTATTTCCCTGCGAAATGAGATTGATCTCTCTCTTGTCTGATAAAGACTTGGACCGTTACTGCCTCCGAATCGCTCCTCAAGCTCTTTCCACAAATCTTTCGCTCTTTCGGCATATAAAAACGCCTCTGAGAATTCTTTACTCTTCGAATTCAATATCAAAGATGTTACAAGACAGTCATTTTTATCCAAGATCCATACGCAAGACTGTTTGGATTCGGTGCCTCTGTTTTATCTTCTATGAATTTTACTTTGTCTTTTGCCATTAAAGCTCTTCGTATGGCCTTGCTCCATGGAAGAAAATTTTCACCATTAAATAGTGCAGGGACAAGTATTGTACTTGGATTGTCGAAGTGAGGATTGATTTGAGCAGGCGTCGCAATTGTTGTACGATCACCTCCGTTAACAGGATCTCCAAAAGCCTCCAAACATTCTGATTCCTTCTCACTATAGCTCTGATACCATGAAGCTCTCTAAATCCAGAGAGAATTACTAATTTTATTATTCTCCACAATTTGTTCAAGCACAGAAATGAGCTAAACAACTCTTATATATATGCTGCAAAAGGAAAACATGCAGATTAGCTAGAAACTATTTTCCCGCCAAAACTCTTGAGTGTGTTACAAAGGGGAATGTTCTCCTGTGGCATGAAGGAGTGAAACTGGAGTTCTCTTGAGAGTTAGGATATGATGTGGCAGTGACTATGTTAGTTGTTGTATCCTTCACATTTTTTTTTGTCAAATTTATTAATTGTGGGTTTTAACTCACAGCCCCACACTTGTTAGTTTTATTCTAACAAAGTGGTGACCACTAGATGAAATACCGTTGGTTATTAACTGAAAGAATATCTAGCATTGTAAGATGTTAACTAAGCCTCGCATCAGCCACATTATAAGGATACCTACGAAAGCAACACCAACGAAATACAAAAAACCTCGGAGCATTGAATACAAAATGTCGTTAATTTCAATACATCATAGCGTACGTAATTCTGTTAAAAATATCTGAATTCTAGAACTACTAGGATGACTAACCGAAACAAAATTGACTATATGATTAAATTATTAAAGACAATAAGATCAAAGAACCTTCAATTATATTAGAATATCACATTATGTCAATTGAGTGCTCAAATACTGGAATTAAATAATGATCCTCTATATATGATTTTTGTGAAATACCATTAATTAATATTTGCAAAAGTACAAGAGAAGAGAGAAGGAAGGTACATGTTTGAGTGAAGTTTGCAACAAATAGAAGACTTTTGAAATGTACATGTTTGAGTGAAGTTTGCAACAAATAGAAGACTTATTAAATTATGGAATTGGACTTGGCAACTAGAAAACTATTTCCCTCCTATCTAACTATATAAATCCACAAATTCGCCTTCAAAATCAACCTCCCATTGCTCTCTTTTCCTAAAATAACATACAGAGAGTGAGAAGAGGCCTTTTGTAGTTGGGCCCATATCGAGAATATTTTGTTTCATAAGTTCTACCAACGGTATAGATAATTTATAGAGTTTGAGAAATCTCGAGCTACATTCCTTATACTTTAGAAATTTTTCTAGGAACAACTCGAACAAAATCATCTTAAAGTGTGATGAATCAAACCCGAACAACAAAAATTTTAAAACCCGTATTTTTATAATTTTTTAAAGTGTTTTTTCCATGATCAAGTTCAAACACTATTAATAGGATTCACCAAACCAAAACTTTGACAACCATTTTTCTTATATAACTTTTTAAAGTTAATTTAATTACTTCGATTCGAGACAGGTTAGATAGCTCTTAGTTATTTGCATTTTTTGAATAACTTGGGAATTTTAATGAATTGGGTTGTGGTAAAAATTGTAGGATAAGATGCAGAGAACGGATGTTAGAGCAGCGAGCAGGCGAGTAAGCCAAAGGATGAGCCGAACCCTAAGCTGAAGCGTGGAGGATATATTTTTGGGTGGAAGGCAATCAAGAAGAAGTAGTCAACATGCGGAAGACGATGAAGAAGCTCTTAAATGGGCTGCCATTGAAAAACTTCCTACTTACGATAGATTAAGAACAGCTATCATAAAATCCTATCTTGATGAAGATCAAGCTCAATTTGTTCATAAAGAAATCGATGTTCGGAATCTCGGCTTGAATGATAAACAAGAGTTCATTGATAAGGTCTTTAAGGTTGCTGAACAAGATAACGAGAAATTTTTGTCCAAATTCAGACAAAGAATTGATAAGTAAGTTTCACTTTTTTTATATTCATTTAATTCATAATATTTTAAGAATCATATAAATTTTACTTCGTTTGATATGCAAGAACTCGTTTCCTCAATATATATAAATATATAGCCAGGGGAGATATTATTTAGGGAAGAGAAAAAAAAAGAACTAGAACGAATGTTAGGCCCAATAATATATTACGAGGAAAATAATAGCAGCAGAATAAAAAGACACGCAAATTTTTACGTGGAAACCCCAAATGAATTAGGGAAAAACCACGGGACCAACTCCGAATAATTCTCCACTATAAAAATAATAGCAGGTACACCAAGAGATTATAAAATAGTGGCACTCAAGTGTTTCCCAAAACCTCACTATTTTCTCTCTTACCCAACTCTTAGAAACCCTTTTCCTAAGTTTCTCTACACAGGTAATATTTTTATCTGTGTTTTCTTCCATCCCGCTCTCAGTTGAGACAGAACCCTCTCTATTTATAGGAAATACAAACGCGTATGGCCGAATTGTGCACAGTAATTTTATTGTGCACTTTTTGAAAAAATGTTCTGCCGACCTGCCTCTTTTTTTTTATAATTTAATATTATGGGTCTCACAAAAATGGAGGGACACCACACAACAAATCTCCCCCCTCCCAACTACATTGTGGGACTCTACTTTGATGCACTGATCGAACTTTTCTTTTGGAACGACTTTTGTCAGCATATCAGCAGCATTATTGTTTGTTTGAATTTTCTGCAACTTGAACTCTTTTTCTTCAATGGAAAGTTTGAGCCAATGATATCTTACATCAATATGTTTTGTCCGTGCATGATATATAATATTTTTGCTCAAGTCTAGTGCACTTTGACTATCACAATAAACTAAGTAGTCTTCTTGTTGCACACCCAATTCTTCAAAGAAACGCTTTAACCAAAGCATTTCCTTTCCTGCTTCTGTTGCTGCAACGTACTCTAGTACATTTGTTGATAATAAAACACACTTTTGTAACCGTGAATGCCATGAAATAGCTCCCCCTGAGACTCTAAATAAGTAACTTGATGTAGATTTTCTTTCATCAAGGTCACCAGCCATATCTGCATCTGTGTAACCAATAAGTGCTGGCTTTCAACCTCCAAATGTTAAACATAACTTTGAAGTTCCTCTCAGGTATCTAAAGATCCATTTAACTGCTTCCCAATGTGTCTTCTAGAAATTTGACAGGAATCTACTCACAACTCCAACTACATGAGCGATGTTTGGTCTTGTACACACCATTGCATACATTAAACTGCCGACCGCTGAAGAGTATAGAACATTTGACATATCTTCTTTATTTTTCTCTGTTGAAGGGTAGGATTTCTTACTCAACTTGAAATGAGCGGCAAGTGGAGTGCAAACTGGTTTAGCATTCTTCATATTGAACCTTTCTAGTACCCGTTCAATATATTTTTCTTGCAATAACCACAGCCTGCTGGACCTCCGATCTCGAATAATCTCCATTCCAAGAATTCGCCTTGCCGGTCCCAAATCCTTCATATCAAACGCCTTAGATAAATCACACTTCAACTTACTAATCATTTTGGCATCTGGCCCAACAACTAGCATATCATCAACATATAAGAGAAGAATCATAAATTTTCCATCACCAAATTTCTGGACATATACACATGGATCAGCTTCTGTCCTGTTGTATCCTTGATTCACCATAGAGGAATCAAGCTTTTTATACCATTGCCGTGGGGCTTGTTTTAAGCCATACAAACTTTTCTTCAGGCGACACACCATGTCCTCCTTTCCCTTGACCTTGAAACCTTCTGGTTGTTCCATATAAATTTCTTCTTCTAAATCCCCATGCAAGAACGCGGTCTTTACATCAAGCTGCTCTAACTCAAGGTTCAAGCTGGCTACAAGACCTAGCACAACTCGAATGGAACTCATTTTCACAACTGGTGAAAAAATCTCGTCAAAGTCGATACCTTTCTTTTGAGTAAAGCCTTTGACAACCAATCGAGCTTTGAATCTCACTAGGTTTCCATCATCTTTCTTCAAGTTGTACACCCATTTGTTCTTGAGTGTTCTCTTCCCTTTAGGAAGTTTTACCAGCTCGTATGTGTCATTTTTCTTTAAAGAATTCATCTCCTCCTGCATGGCCTTCTTCCAACAATCTTTATCTTTACAAGATTGCATGTCTTGGAAGCTTTCAGACTCCCCCTCATTAGTGATTAAAATATAATTAGAACTAGAATATTTCGTAGATGGTTGGCGTTCTCTGACTGACCTCCTTAATTGAGGTTCTTCTTCTGGTAGAATGGGGTTCTCTAGCTCCCCCTGCTCAATACCCTCTTCAATCATATCTTTATCTACAATCGCATCTCGATCCCTCATAACTGGCTCTTCTTCTCCATCTTGTTTTGATTGATGCACTCTTCTTTCTGTGGCATCATGTGATAGAATGCTCTTTGGTGTTATATCGATAACACCGTCACTTATAGATCTTTCGCCGATGATATCATTCTTATGAAATACAACATCTCGGCTCCGTATAATTTTCTTTTTCACTAGATCCCATAATCTGTAGCCAAACACTTCATCTCCATAACCGACAAAAGTGCAAGGAACTGATTTATCATCAAGCTTTAGCCTTTGCTTTTTAGGAACATGCATAAATGCCTTGTAGCGAAATACCCTCAAGTGAGAGTATGAGATACTTCTACCTGTCCAGACCCTCTCTGGAATATCAAAATCTAAAGGTGCTGAAGGTAGTCAGTTGATAATATAGACAACAGTATTGATAGCTTCTCCCCTAAATGACTTAGGTAAGTTAGCCATTTGAAGCATGGATCTAACTCTTTCGACAATGGTACGATTCATTCGTTCAGCAATGCCATTGTGTTGAGGTGTACCAGGAACTGTCTTTTCATGCCTGATACCATTTTGGCTACAGTAATCCTTGAACTCTTTGGAGATATACTCGCCACCATTATCTGTGCGTAAACACTTCAATGGCACTCTAGTCTCCCTTTCCACCATTGCATTGAATTGCTGAAAGTGCTTGAATACTTCATCCTTTGTGCGCAGCAAATAAATTCATGTCTTCCTTGAAAAATCATCAATGAAGGTAAGAAAGTGTCTTCTTCCTCCAATGGAATCTGTATCCATGGGACTACAAATGTTAGAGTGTACCAGCTCTAACTTATTATTTCCCCTTCTAGAGCTTTTCTGAAATGAAACTTGATGTTACTTCCCAAATAAACAGTGATCACACGGGTTAATTTTTCCTTTGGCTAATGGGAGGAGGGACTTCTTAGCCAATATATTCAACCCTTTCTCACTAACATGCGCCAGTCGCCTATGCCATAAATTTGGTGAAGCATCATCTCCAACTGTATTCAGTTGACTGGCACATATTGTTGTATGCAATTTTATATAGCAAGCAAATAATCTTCCTTTTACCACCACCAACGATCCTTTGGTGAGTTTCCAATTTCTATTACCTGTATGATTGTGATAACCTTCCTTGTCCAATATACTAATAGACAATAAGTTCAACTGAAGATCTAGAATGTGTCGCACATTTTTAAGTGTTAATGTGCATCCGACATTGTCTTCACGCAGATATCACTGATTCCCACCATTTGCGAAACACTATTATTTCCCATTGTAATAGTACCATAATTGCCTGCTTTATATGTTAAGAAGTATTCCCTTTTTGGAACACAGTGGTATGAGGCACCAGAATCTACAATCCACTCGGAATCTACATCTCTAACATGATAACAATATGCATCATGAGATACTAAATCCACCTCTCCATCTTCTTTTGTGACTGTAGCAGACGTATTTTTGTCATTATCATGACTTCGATTTGCATTCTCTTGTTTAAAGAAATGACAGTTCCTTTTAAGATGACCCTGCTTTCCACAGTGGTAACATGACCTCTTCTCCCGGAACTTGGATCTATCTTTCGATTTTCCATTCCCACGACCTCTACTCTTGCTTCGACCCCTGTTTTCCTTGGCAAGGGCTTGTGAATTGGTACTACCAATGTCTCTTCTACAAATTTCTTCATTAAGTAGGCTATTCTTTACCATAGACATAGTTACCACACCATTTAGAGCTGGGTCACTCAATGAAACAACAAGAGTATCCTAGCTATCTGGTAGAGTTCCCATCAAAAGACATGCTTACATCTCATCATCCAAGGACATACCGGTGACTGCTAACTCACTTATAAATCCTTCAAAGTCATTCAGGTGTTGTGTGATTGATCGTCCCTCTGTCAATTTCAAGTTCATGACTTTGCGAATCATGAAAACTTTTCCTTGAGCATTTTTAGCCTCGTACATATCCTCTAGGTTCTTCCAAAGAACTTTGGAATCTATTTCGTTCCTCACGTGGTTGTACAGGCTAGCATCTATCCATTGGCATACCGTACCCAATGTCTGCTTCTTTAACTTTATCCACTGCTGATCTTTCATATCCTTCGGCTTTGCGTCGTCACCCTCAATTGGATCATACAAATCTTTGCAATTGAGGTAGTCCTCCATTCTAGATTTCCACATTGAATAATTTATATCCGTCAATTTAATCATTACACCGTCATTCGCCATGTTGAAAATTTAAGAATGGCAATAATTTTACTATTCACGGATTTTACTATTCATATAAATAGTGACTGTATATGTGAATAGTACCGTATACCTAAATAATACTTGTATATTAGAATAGTAATAGTATGCCTCCCATATACTGAAATAATACTATTCATAAAAGACCGCCGAATATGAATAGTATTATATATGAATACTATTACTAAAGTTACTATTTTACTATTCACTCAAATTGCGTATCTGCGATGGTTTTTCGAACGGATTGCGCCACCGGATTTATCGTAATTTTCTCGTCGTCGTGGTATATTTATTTTTGAAAAATATATCCACGGATTTTACTGATAAAATAACCTTCGGCTCTGGTACCACTTGTTAGGCCCAATAATAGATTATGAAGAAAATAATAGCAGCAGAAAAAAAAGACACGCATATTTTTACGTGGAAACTCCAAATGAATTAGGGAAAAACCACGGGACCAACTTCGAATAATTCTCCACTATAAAAATAATAGTAGGTACACCAAGAGATTACAAAATAGTGGCACTCAAGTGTTTCCCAAGACCTCACTATTTTCTCTCTTACCCAACTCTTAGGAACCCTTTTCCTAAGTTTCTCTACACAGATAATATTTTTATCTGTGTTTTCTTCCTCTCTTGCTCTCAGTTGAGGCAGAAGCCTCTCTATTTATAGGAAATACAAACGCATATGGCCGAATTTTGCATAGTAATTTTGCTGTGCACTTTTTGAAAAACGTTCTGCCGACCTGCCTCTTTTTTTTATAATTTAATATCGTGGGTCTTACAAAAATGGAGGGACACCACACAATAAATCTCCCCCTCCTGACTACATTGTGGGACTCTCCATCCCGGTTACTTTGATGCACTGATCGAACTTTTCTTTTGGAACAACTTTTGTCAGCATATCAGCATCATTATTGTTTGTATGAATTTTCTGCAACTTGAACTCTTTTTCTTCAATGGCAAGTCTGAGCCAATGATATCTTACATCAATATGTTTCGTCCATGAATGATACATAGTATTTTTGCTCAAGTCTAGTGCACTATGACTATCACAGTAAACTATATAGTATTCTTGTTGCACACCCAATTCTTCAAAGAATCGCTTTAACCAAAGCATTTCCTTTCCTGCTTCTATTGCTGCAACGTACTCTGCTTCAGTTGTTGATAATGAAACACACTTTTGTAACCTTGACTGCCACGAAATAGCTCCCCCGAGAATGTAAATAAGTAACCTAATGTAGATTTTCTTTCATCAAGGTCACCAGCCATATCTGCATCTGTGTAACCAACAAGAGCTGGCTTTCCACCTCCAAATGTTAAACATAACTTTGAAGTTCCTCTCAGGTATCTAAAGATCCATTTAACTGCTTCCCAATGTGTCTTCTGGGAATTTGACAGGAATCTACTCATAACTCCAACTGCATGAGCGATGTCTGGTCTTGTACACACCATTGTATACATTAAACTGCCGACCACTGAAGAGTATGGAACATTTGACATATCTTCTTTATTTTTCTCTGTTGAAGGGTAGGATTTCTTACTCAACTTGAAATGAGCGGCAAGTGCAGTGCTAACTGGTTTAGCGTTCTTCATATTGAACCTTTTAAGTACCCGTTCAATATATTTTTCTTGCGATAACCATAGCCTGCGGAACCTCCGATCTCGGATAATCTCAATTTCAAGAATTCGCCTTGCCGGTCCTAAATCCTTCATTTCAAACGCCTTATACAAATCACACTTTAACTTACTAATCATTTTGGCATCTGGCCCAACGACTAGCGTATCCTCAACATATAAGAGAAGAATGATAAATTTTCCATCAAGGAATTTCTGGACATATACACATGGATCAGCTTCTGTCCTCTTGTATCCTTGATTCACCATGAAGGAAACAAACTTTTTATACCATTGCCGCGGGGCTTGTTTTAAGCCATAAAAACTTTTCTTCAGGCGACACACCATATTCTTCTTTCCCTTGACCTTGAAACCTTCTGGTTGTTCCATATAAATTTCTTCTTCTAAGTCCCCATGCAAGAACGCGGTCTTTACATCAAGCTGTTCTGACTCAAGGTTCAAGCTGGCTACAAGACTTAGCACAACTCGAATGGAACTCATTTTCACAACTGGTGAAAAAATCTCGTCAAAGTCGATACCTTTCTTTTGAGTAAAGCCTCTGACAACCAATCGAGGTTTGAATCTCACTAGGTTTCCATCATCTTTCTTCAACTTGTACACCCATTTGTTCTTGAGTGTTCTCTTCCCTTTAGGAACTTTTACCAGCTCGTACGTGTCATTCTTCTTTAAAGAATTCATCTCCTCTTGCATGGCCTTCATCCAACAATCTTTATCTTTACAAGATTGCATGTCTTGGAAGCTTTCAGGCTCGCCCTCATTAGTGATTAAAATATAATCAGAACTAGAATATTTCATAGATGGTTGGTGTTCTCTGACTGACCTCCTTAATTAAGGTTCTTCTTCTGGTAGAATGGGGTTCTTTGGCTCCCCCTGCTCAATACCCTCTTCATTCGTATCTTCATCTACAATCGCTTCTTGATCCCTCACAACTAGCTCTTCTTCTCCATCTTGTTCTGATTGATGCATTCTTCTTTTTATGGCATTATATGATAGAATGCTCTTTGGTGTTATATCGATAACACCGTCACTTGTAGATCTTTCACCGATGATATCATTCTCATAAAATACAATATCTCGGCTCCGTACAATTTTTTTTTCACTGGATCCCATAATCTGTAGCCGAACTCTTCATCTCTATAACCGACAAAAGTGCAAGGAAGTGATTTATCATCAACCTTTAGCCTTTGCTCTTTAGGAACATGCATAAATGCCTAGCAGCCAAATACCCTCAAGTAGAGTATAAGATATTTCTACCTGTCCAGACCCTCTCTGGAATATCAAAATCCAAAGGTGCTAAAGGTAGTCAGTTGATAAGATAGACAACAATATTGACAGCTTCTCCCTAAAATGACTTAGGTAAGCTAGCCATTTTGAGTATGGATCTAACTCTTTCGACAATGGTATGATTCATTCGTTCAGCAACGCTATTGTATTGAGGTATACTAGGAACTGTCTTTTTATGCCTGATACCATTTTGACTACAGTAATCCTTAAACTCTTTGGAGATATACTCGCCCCCATTATCTTTGCATAAATACTTCAATGGCACTCCAGTCTCCTTTTCCACCATTGCATAGAATTGCTGAAAATGCTTGAATACTTCATCCTTTGTGTGCGGCAAATAAATCCATCTCTTCCTTGAAAAATCATCAATGAAGGTAAGAAAGTATCTTCTTCCTCTAATGGGACCACAAACATCAGAGTGTACCAGCTCTAACTTATTATTTCTCCTTCTAGAGCTTTTCTGAAATGAAACTCGATGTTGCTTCCCAAATAAATAGTGATCACACAGGTTAATTTTTCCTTTGGCTAATGGGATGAGGGACTTCTTAGCCAGTATATTCAACCCTTTCTCACTAACATGCGCCAGTCACCTATGCCATAAATTTGGTGAAGCATCATCTCTAACTATATTCAGTTGACTCGCACATATTGTTGCGTGTATTTTGCATAGCGAGCAAACAATCTTCCTTTCGCCACCACCAATGATCCTTTGGTGAGTTTCCAATTTCCATTGCCTGTATGATTGTGATAACCTTCCTTGTCCAATACACTAACAGACAATAGGTTCAACCGAAGATCTGGAATGTGTCGCACATTTTTAAGTGTTAATGTGCATCCGACACTTGTCTTCACGCAGATATCACCGATTCCCACCATTTGCGAAACACTATTATTTTCCATTTTAATAGTACCATAATCGCCTGCTTTATATGTTGAGAAGTATTCCCTTTTTGGAACACAGTGGTATGAGGCACCAGAATCTACAATCCACTCGAAATCTACATCTCCAACATGACAACAATATGCATCATGAGATACTAAAGCCACCTCTCCATCTTCTTTTGTGAATGTAGCAGACGTATTTTTATCATTATCATGACTTCGATTTTCATTCTTTTGTTTAAAGAAACGGCGGTTCCTTTTAAGATGACCCTACTTTCCACAGTGGTAACATGACCTCTTCTCCCGGGACTTGGATCTATCTTTTGATTTTTCATTCCCATGACCTCTACTCTTACTTTGACCCCTGTTTTTTATAACAAGGGCTTGTGAACTGGTACTGGAATGTCTCTTCTATGAAGTTCTTCATTAAGTAGGCTATTCTTTACAATAAACATTATTACCACACCATTTGGAGCTGAGTTAATCAATGATACAACAAGAGTATCCCAGCTATCTGGTAGAGTTCCCATCAAAAGACATGCTTGCATCTCATCATCCAAGGACAAACCGGTGACTGCTAACTCACTTATGAATCCTTCAAAGTTATTCAGGTATTGTGTGATTGATCGTCCCTCTGTCAATTTCAAGTTCATGACTTTGCGAATCATGAACACTTTTCCTTGAGCATTTTTAGCCTCGTACATATCCTCTAGCTTCTTCCAGAGTACTTTGGGATCTGTTTCGTTCCTCACGTGGTTGTACAGGCTAGCATCTATCCATTGGCGTACTGTACCCAACGTCTACTTCTTCAACTTTATCCACTGCTGATCTTTCATATCCTTCGGCTTTGCGTCATCACCCTCAATTGGATCATACAAATCTTTGCAATTGAGGTAGTCCTCCATTCTAGATTTCCACATTGAATAATTTGTATCCGTTAATTTGATCATTACACCGTCATTCGCCATGTCGAAAATTTAAGAATGGCAATAATTTTACTATTCACGGATTTTACTATTCATATAAATAGTGACTATATATGTGAATAGTACCGTATACCCAAATAATACTTATATATTGGAATAGTAATAGTGTGCCTCCCATATACTTAAATAATATTATTCATAAAAGATGGCCAAATATGAATAGTACTATATATGAATATTATTACTGAAGTTACTATTTTACTATTCACTCAAATTGCGTATCTGCGACGGTTTTTCGAACGGATTGCCCCACCGAATTTATCGTAATTTTCTCGTCGTCGTGGTATATTTATTTTTGAAAAATATATCCACGGATTTTACTGATAAAATAACCTTCGGCTCTGGTACCACTTGTTAGGCCCAATAATAGATTACGAGGAAAATAATAGCAGCAGAATAAAAAGACTCACAGTTTTTACATGGAAACCCCAAATGAATTAGGGAAAAACCACGGGACCAATTTCGAATAATTCTCCACTATAAAAATAATAGTAGGTACACCAAGAGATTACAAAACAGTGGCACTCAAGTGTTTCCCAAAACCTTACTATTTTCTCTCTTGCCCAACTCTTAGGAACCCTTTTCCTAAGTTTCTCTACACAGATAATATTTTTATCTGTGTTTTCTTCCTCTCCTGCTCTCAGTTGAGGCAGAAGCCTCTCTATTTATAGGAAATACAAACGCGTTGTGCACAGTAATTTTACTGTGCACTTTTTAAAAACGTTCTGCCAACCTGCCTTTTTTTTTATAATTTAATATTGTGGGTCCCATAAAAATAGAGGGACACCACACAACACCGGGAAAGCGAACCAAATCAAACCGAACCAAATATATTCGGTTCGGTTTTCGGTTTATGAAATTTGAGATTTTTGGTCTCAGTTCGATTTAGTTTTTGGTTTTAGTATAATAAAGCAAAAAATAAAAAAATTGAACTAAATAAAAAAAATCGAAGCAAACTAAAATAATTCAGTTTGAGTTTCGATTTATATTTCCATTTAATAATTTTCAGTTCGATTTAATTTTGGAATCGACCGAGTTTTCCTATGCCCCAATGTTATTCATTAATGCAAATCTTAAGTTGACTTTTTAAATTTCGTCTAAAGTAGTGGGTCTATCAATATTTGAACCAACTTTGTTTGTTTGTTTTAGGCTTAATGTATACTATGTCTTGTGAGTTTTTGAGCTTTTTAGCAGTTTTTTGGAAAAGTTTTATTTTAAAGCTTTTTTTAAAAACTGTAGATTTAATTTTGGAAAATATAAATCAGACAGTTCCTAATTAATTAGTATAACAGATCAAAATGTGTTATTCAAAGCCAAAGTATGTAGTATCATTCAAAGTTTGTGAGAATAACTTATTTTAAAAGCAGCTTAAACAGTAATGTCAAACTGGCCCTTAGCCCCATCAACTTGACATCTTTTATCACTTAGGGCCCCCAATTTAGGGATGTCTTTACCAACCACCTAAACTTGGCAAAAGTGTTTACTACAGCCCCTTCAATACCACGTGTTACCTTTTGATTGGTTTGACTTTTCTAGGATGTCAAATTTTTTATTTTCCTCTCTCCAATCAGAAGGTGACATAAGGCATTGAGGGGGCTGCAGTGAACACTTTTGCCAAGTTCAGCGATTGGTAAAGATATTTGTAAGTTAGAGGCACCAAGTGATAAAAATTGTCAAGTTGAGGGGGCTAAGTATGTATTAAGCCTTTCTTTTATAAAAGACAATCTATCATAGTATTTAAGGTTAATTTTTTTAAAAAAATGGTTCTATTGAAATGATTCATCATTCATCCACATTGATTGTGTCATATTAAAATGATAATTTGAGAGCTTATAAAATTGTGTTTGATTAATGTAACTAATAATTAATTGGGTAAATTTGTAAAATTATTTACAGGGTTGGAATTAAACTCCCAACAATAGAAGTGAGGTTTGAGCATTTAACAATTGAAGCTGATTGCCAAACAGGAAGCATAGCTCTTCCAACACTTCCTAATGCTGCAAGAGATCTTGCAGAATCTATAATTGGTCTTCTTGGGATCAATTTGTCCAAAAGAACTAAGCTCACTATCCTTAAAGGTGCTTTCGGTATCCTAAAACCTTTCAGGTAATTAGTGCGAGTTTCAGGCTGATGTCTCCCTTTTTTCAAAAAAATACGTGAAAACATGTTTTTTAAGTAGACGCAAATTATCGTGAAACGAGCTCTTACTATTTATTGTGACCTAATTTATTTTTTATTTTTACTATTTTAGGATGACTTTATTATTGGGTCCACCTTCATCCGGTAAAACAACCCTTTTGTTAGCCTTGGCTGGAAATTGGACCCTAGTCTTAAGGTCAACAATCATTTATTTATTTTTGTGTACATATGTACAATATATAAATATTTATATATTTTGGAATAATTAATACTGATTTTTTTGAAATACAGGTTGGTGGAAATATAACATACAATGGGTATAAATCGAATGAATTTGTGCCAAGAAAGACATCTGCATATATTAGCCAAAATGATGTTCTTGTTGGAGTCATGACTGTTAAAGAGACTCTTGATTTCTCTGCTAGATGTCAAGGGGTTGGCACTCGATATGGTAATTAATTATTTATTTATTTATATACTGTTAACTATTTAACTGATAATTATTTTATTTCAAAAATTAAATATGTATTTGACGCATGAAGATCTGCTAAGTGAACTTGCAAGAAGAGAAAAGAATGCTGGGATATTTCCAGAGGCAGAAGTAGACCTTTTCATGAAGGTATAATGAAAAGAACTAAATTTACTTACTGTAATAATAATTAAAAGTAAAAAATATAAATTTGCTTTAAGAAAAAACCTAATTGAGTTAATTTCGGTTGTTATTTTCAGGCAACTGCAGTTAAAGGAGCCGAAATTAATATGTTTACGGACTATACTCTCAAAGTTAGTTGGAATATATTATTTCAAATTTTCTTCAACTAATCCCTTTGGGAGGTGAACTAATTTTTTTAATTGAAACCTTGTTAAATAAGCAAAACCAAGTTTGCCTGGCTAGCTAGTATTATATGATTGTTAAAATCAATAATTTATCAGTAATTAATTAATTAATGTTAATGTTGAATGAAACAGATATTAGGGCTTGACATCTGCAAGGACACAATTGTTGGAGATGAAATGAATAGAGGAATTTCTGGTGGACAGAAAAAGAGAGTAACCACAGGTTCTTTTTTTTTCATCTTTAATATTTTAATTATTTCTATTTGTTAGGGAACAAAATATTTACTTTGGGCGAATATAGCAATAAAACATGAGAAATTAATAGCCAAAAGGGAAAAGAAACAATTCACTATAAAACAAATAGTGGTACAAATAAAAGAAAAACACTCAAACATTAAACCCCAATGCACCCCGAATAACTCACTCACACTAATATATATATATATATATATATATATATAATATAAAAGAATAAGTGAAGTTTTATTTATTTGGTGATGCTCTCGAAGCATGGAAATGCATGCATATTTATAGGTGAAAAGAAAACTAATGGACAGTTTTTTATTTGCCCAAACAAAATAACAAAAGAGATTATATGGAAGATATTAGGCAATGTGAGGTAGCATTTATGGTTTCTGCAAAGTTGTATTGGGTATTCGGTTCAATCATATGCCACTTTGTGACCATTAGCTTGCCGATAATTGATTTGTAATTGTGGGATTAAACTAACCACAATTTCAAATCACAATATCGACAAATCTCCACATTGATTAGAAATTGTTGGAACAATCGCCCTTCGGGGCGAGCGTATTAGTCACAAACACCAATCAAGTTTAAGCAATGGTTAAACTTACTGGTTGGAAGAGGCTTCGTCATTATGTCGGATGGATTATCCGCTGTACCAATTTTAGAAACACTGATATTTCCCTCGAAAATAATATCTCTAATAAAATGGTACTTCACGTCAAATGTGCTTTATTCTTTCATGAAACATTTGATCTTTGGTTAGGCAAATCGCACTTTGACTATCGCAATGGACAACAATCTTCTGCGAATTTGAACTGAGTTCACCGACCAAACCTCTTAGTCAAATAGCTTCTTTTACAGCTTTGACTACCACCATGTATTCGTCTTCGGTAGTAGATAATGCCAATGTGGGCTGTAAAGTAGCTTTCCAACTGATAGCGCTACTACCAAGGGTAAACACATAACCTGTGATCGATCTTCATTTGTCAAGATCACCTGCATAGTCAGAATCGACATAGCCAACCACCATGTTCTTACTTTTACTAAATTCTAAACAAGTGTTAGTAGTACCCCTTAAGTATCTCAAAATCCATTTCACAGCATGCCAATGTTCATTCCCTGGATTAGACATGTATCTGCTAACAACACTGATTGCATGTGAAATATCTAGACGAGTGCAAACCATAGCATACATTATACTACCAACAACACTAGAGTAAGAAACATGTGACATATACTCTATATCATTCTTAGACTGAGGACATGGAGCAGCAGAAAATCTTGAACTGAACGGCAAGTGGGGTACTTACAGGTTTGACATTTTTCATGCCAAAACGCTCCAATACTTTCCCAGCAAAACTTCTTTGAGTTAAACAAAGCTTTCCTAGAGCTCTGTCCCTATGGATCTCCATGCCAAGAATTTTCTTAGCAGCTCCCAAATCTTTCATCTCAAATTCATTGCCAAGCTCTGCTTTCAATCTGTTGATATCAGACATATCCTTGGCAGCAATAAGCATATCATCAACATAAAGCAATAGATAAACAAACGAGTCAATTGCAAGTTTTCTAAAATATACAACTATCATATTGGCTCCTTGAATAGCCATGGCTGGCCATAAAGAAATCAAATCACTTGTACCACTATCGAGGCCACTGCTTTAATCCATACAGTGATTTTTGCAGTAAGCAAACATGGTCTTCTTTGACTTCAACTTCAAAACCTTCTTCTTATTTCATATTGATTTGCTCCTCTAATTCCATATATGAGAAAGCAGTCTTGACATTAAGTTGCTCCAACTCTAAATCATGTATAACAACCAAGGCAAGCAAAACACAAAAAGAGCTATGTTTAACAACAGGAGAAAAAACATCGTTGAAAATCAACTCCCGGTACCTGACTATAGCACTTAGCCATCAATCTTGCCTTGTATCTAGCATCCTCAACTCCTGGAATGCCATCTTTCCTTTTTAAGACCCATTTGCAACCAACAATCTTCTTATCTTTAGGCGATTTCACCAATTCCCATGTTCTGTTCTTGTGTAGAGATTCTATCTCCTCTTACATAGATATTAGCCACTTTGCAGAATCATCACGAGAAATGGCTTTTGAATATGTGGAACGTTTGTCAACTCCTTCTGTCTCTTGTGTAGCCACAAAGGCATAAGTGACTTAATCTGCAAGCTTTACAGGCATTCTTCTTTCTCTATCTGGCCTGCTTTCTACAATAGAATGCTCCGCTTGTTCGATGGTAGTGGTTTCTTCTACTTCTGAAGGCTCGGACAATTGTTCTAAAATTTTCTCCTCTGTGGCGTCAGACATAGCAAATGATTTCTCTACCTCGAATGGAACCTCCACCTGCTTATCAAAATTTTGTATGTTAGTGTCAGCTAAGGACTCATTTCTTGGATGAAGTATGGCAGATTCATCGAACACAACATTTCTACTGACTATAGACGTTGGTGACTTGGGATAAGGATGCCAAACTCTATTTCCCTTTACACTAATAGGATAGCCAAGAAAAATGCCCTTTTTAGCTCTATGCTCCAATTTTCCCCCGTTGACATGGACATATACTGGACACCCAAAAATCCTCAGATCAGAATAATTAATAGGTTTGCCAGACTACAACTCTTCGAGAGTTTTACAGTTAATGGAAGAACAAGGAGAGCGATTCACCAAATAAGCAGCTGCTGAGGCTGCTTCAGCCTAAAAAGCTTGAGACAAGCCAGAATTTGATGGCATGCATCAAACTTTCTCCAACAAAGTTTTATTCATCTGCTCAACTACACCATTCTGCTGTGGCATTCCTAGAACTTTGAGATGTCTTGAGATGCCCATATCTTTACGAAACGTGTCAAATTCTACATTACAAAACTCCAAACAACTATCTGTTCGGAGATGTTTGATCTTCCTGCCGGTCTGATTCTCCACCAAGGCTTTCCACTGCTTGAAAGTGGTAAAGATATCATTCTTATGTTTCAAGAAATAAGTCCAAACCTTTTGAGATGTCAATAAAGGTAAGCATGTATCGAGCGCCACCTTTAGAAGGAACACAACTAGGGCCCCAAAGATCTGAATATATATAAGCTAAAGTACCTTTTGTTCTATGAACACTGCCACTGAAATTAACTCTTTTGTGTTTGTCGAAGATGTAATGCTCATAAAACTCTAGCTTGGAAGTACTTTACAAAGGAGACCCCTTTTACTTAGTATGGACAAGCCTTTTTTACTCATATGGCCAAGCCTCATATGCCATAATTTTGTAACCTCTGAATCAAACATGGAAGAGGAAACTACAGTAACACCTGTGGCTGTTGATCCTTACATCACGTACAATCTTCCAACTTTTCTGGCTTTCATCACGACAAGGGCACCTTTCAAAACCTTTAAAACTCTACCTCCAGCCGTAAATCTACAATTGTTTTCATCTAGAGAAGATAGAGAGATAAGGTTCTTCTTCATGTCTGGAACATATCGCACATAGGTCAGAGTTCTGACAACTCCATCGTGCATCTTGATTTTGACAATACCAATCCTAATAATTTTACAAGGATGATCATTGCCTATCAAAACCACTCCTCTATCTACAGGCTCATAAGAGGAGAACCAATCTCTGTGGAGATAAATGGGGAATGAGAAAGTAGAGTCCAAGATCCATCCTTGTCCTGATCTGGCACATGGCAAAGACTTCACAGTCCACCTCATCTTCTACAACACTGGCTTCAGCGAGGCTATCATCTTTGTGATTCTTCTCTTTATTCTTTTTCTGAATCTTGAAGCAATCAGCTTTAATATGCCCTTTATTTTTATAGTAATTGCATGTCAAATTACTATAGCGAGATTTTGATTTAAATCTAGAATGATTATGGTTGCTGCTATTGGGATCACTTATAGTAGATCTCCCTCAAATGACCAGACCTTCTGCAGGACTATTTCAATCACCGGAAAGCTCTTTATCGATAAGGTCTTTGAAGACCAAACACTTTTTAACCTCTTCCACGGTTAAAGTGTTTTTACTATAAATCAAGGTCTCGTGAAAATTTTTATAAGACGGAGGAAGAGACCGCGGTAATATAAGAGCTTTATCTTCCTCTTCATACTTGATATCCAAATTTTTCAAAATAAAAAGAATGGAACAGCAATCATCAAGGTGCGACTTTAGGGATGTACCTTCTGCCATATGAAGCATATGGAGATGATGCTTCACAACAAGCTTGCTTATGAGGTTTTTGGACATATAAAGAGACTCCAACTTCTGTCATAAGCCTTTGGTAGTCTTCTCGTTGATGACTTCTTACAGGACCTCGTTTGACAAGCATAATAGAGTGGCAGCTAGAGCTTTGTCCTCTAAATCTTGTTTCTTCTCCTTTGTTACCGTATCGGGCAACTCCTCCATCACCGCCTTATACAAACCATTTTGTGTTAAAATGGCTTTCATCTTAAATTTCCATAAGGCAAAGCTAACAGAGTGATAGAATTTCTCGATGTCGAATTTTGTTATCGCTATAGTAAAATTCCAAAATAAATATAAATTGGCTATGGTACCAATTTGTTAGGGAATAGACCCGGCAGCGGAATAAAATATTTACTTTGGGCAAATATAGCAACAACAAAATATGAGAAATTAATAGCTAGTAAAGGGAAAAGAAAGAGACCAGAGCGGCCCAGAATCCAGCCGATACGATCAAGAGGAAGGCATGCCATAATTGAATACATCCTTAAGTAGGATTTCGGTGGCAATCAAGAATGAACCAGAAAAGAAAATCGTTCGCTTCCCAAACGTTCCGAAAGGAAAAACATTGGGCAGAGACTATGACAAGTATTGTGAGTTTTATAGAGCTAAGGGACGTTATACAGACGACTGTAGGTCCTAGCAGAAGAAGTTCATACCTTAATCAAAGTAGGGAAATTTAGCCAATTTGTCGAAGGAGTTACAAGAAGAATCGATAAGCGAGATGAATCCAAGGAAAAGCCCAGAGATGAGAAAAAGGAAGATGATCCGGGAATAAAAGTGATGGTCATAGAAGGCAGAAATGACCGAGAGCCCCCTTCCAAAAAAGCAAGGCGTTCCTCTGACTGTCCAATCATAAAAAAAGACATTTCAGAGGCCAATAAAGCTTTCAGAAAGGTAACCCTGGTAACTAAAACTCACACGGACCAGCTTGTAATAGAAGCTAAAGTAGAAAAATGCACGGTCTACCAGTTTCTCTAGGAGAGGTTAAGTTAAACATAGCCATCGAGGACCAGGAACATGTATATCACGCGGAGGTGGACTTTACCATTTTCGAAATTTCAATCAAATTCAACATTATCTTGGGATGTCCCTTTTTATGTGAATTGTTCACTTCAATTTCTCTAATCTACTTGGAATTTTAAATAACAACCCCAAAAGGGACGACGATGGCAATAGGAAACCCCTCGGTAGCTCATGAAACATACATTACCTTATTAAGGAAAGAGAAGCAGCCGGCTCAAAGAGATTCAGAGGAAGATCGGGTGAGTACGAATTTGGAGAAGAGTAGTCTAATAGCTGAGCCGGTTAGGTAGCAAGAAGTGTTTATGGTTGGACATGGCAGAGCATTGAAAGTAGCAAAAGAATTAAAAATAGACACCAAGGCAGCAATTAACTTGATCCTAGTAGGATAACAACATTCATTCTCTTGGAGTCATGACGACTTACTGGGAGTTCAGCCCGAAATCATTCAGCACCACCTCAATCTTGATCCAAGAGCGGCCCCAGTAATACAAAAGAAGAAAAAGCATGCTCCGAAGAGACAGAAGGCTATTGAAGAGGAAATTGACAAATTGCTCAAGGCCAAACATATCAGAGAGGTAGATTACCCCGTATGGCTGGCGAGCATAGTATTGGTTAAGAAACCAGATGAGAATTACCGAATGTGTGTGGACTTCACCAATTTAAAGAAAGCAATGCCTAAAGACAGTTATCCTCTACCAAGTATTGATCAATTGGTGGACTCCATAGCCGGGTACGCAGTGTATTCTTTCTTGGATGTAAAAATGGGATATCACTAGATTCCCATAGACTCGTCAGATGAAGAGAAAACCTCCTTTGTTACGCACAAAGGGACATATTACTACATAGTCATGCCGTTTGGATTGAAAAATGCTAGAACAACTTACCAATGATTGGTGAACAGAATGTTCAATGACATGATTGGCAAGACGGTAGAAGTTTACATGGATGACATGATAGTGAAAAGCAAAGATGAAGAGTCACATGCAGATGATCTAGAAAAGGTGTTTAAGACCTTGCAGGCCTACTGATTAAAGCTTAACCTAGAGATATATGTCTTTGGGGTTAAGAGTGGAAAGTTTCTAGGTTTCATAATTTCAGAAAGAGGCATTGAAGCAAACCCAGAAAAAATTGAAGCCATAATTCGGATGGAGCCGCCTCACACATTGAATAAAGTTCAACGTCTCAATGGTAGGATCAATGCCTTGGGACAGTTCATCTCTTTCTCCGCGAAGAGATGTATGCCATTCTACAAGGCCATCAAGAAAGATTGTGAGTTTAAGTGGGACAAATATTATCAAGAGGCCTTTGAAAAGATAAAGGACTTCTTGGCCAAACCTGCGCTTATGAGCCACCCCAATGTTGGGGCATACTCTACGTTTACCTAGCAGCAACGGATGAGGCAGTGGGAAACGTCCTAATTCAAAAAGACAAACAAGATTAGTATCCCGTGTACTACACAACTAAGGTACTCAGGAATGCATAATTGAGATACCCAAAAATGAAAAACTAGCTTTGGCCTTAATTCACTTGGCAAATCAGCGCAGACCTTACTTTCAAGCACATATAATAGTTATACGAACTAGTGTTCCCCTCAAAAGGGTCTTACAGTGGCCAGACACATCTGGTCGCCTGACCAAGTGGGCCATTAGGCTCAGTGAATATGATATAAGATTTGAGGCAAGGAAGGCCTTAAAAGCACAACTATTAGCAGACTTTGTGGTAGAATTCGCAGGAATCGAGCCAGAGAAAACCATTCCCTTGAAAACGTGGATGATTTTTATGGATGGTTATTCTAGTGTAGAAGGAGCCAGAGTCGGAGTTTATATCCAAGGACTAGAGAGAATTAGGTTATCTTACACCGCCAAACTAGCGTTCCCCTCTACCAATAACGCAGCTGAGTATGAGGCAGTAATCAAAGGGCTAGAGTTAGCCAATAAAATAGCTCCAGATATTATGGTCTTGAAGAGTGACTCCAGATTAATAGCTAACCAGATCAACCATACGTATGGAACTAAAAGAGCTAAGATGGTAAAATACTTGGCCAAACTAGGCAAATTATTGGAAAACCTAGAGGCTAAGGTAATCGAATGGAAGATTGTGTACATTTTGAGGAACGAGAATGAAAAAGCAGATAAATTAGCTAAAGCGGGTGCTAGGAGAGACTCATAGAAAGAGCTAAGCTACCCTTATGAAGTCTTGACCCGGCCGGCTTGTAAGGAGCAAGAAGAAAGTTTATGGATTCAGAAGAAATCGCTTGGGTGGATGCAACCCTTCTATGATTACTTGGCTTGCGATAAGCTACTAGAAGATAGAATTGAGGCAGAGAAAATTACCCAAAAATCTTTCTAGTATGCTTTGATGGGAGATGGGTTATACAAGAAATCCTACTCGGATGTATGGCTCAAGTGTGTCACCCCGGAGTTAGGAAAGCGAATCATAGAAGAAATTCATGAAGGAGATTGTGGATCCCACCAGGCGGCAGAGATGCTATACAGGAGAATCGCCCTGGCAGGGTATTATTGGGAATCGGTCAAAGCTAACATGGAGGAATATGTGAAAACTTGCCATCAATGCCAAATACATGCAAGGAAGTCACACCTCCCAAAAGCAAAGCAACAGCCAATCTTGGCTGGCTGGCCATTCATGTCTTGGGGGATTTATATTACGGGACCAATGCCGGAAGTGTCTGGACAACTGTAAGCACGGGATTTTGCAGTCCCTCTCGCGAGACGATGGTGACGTGTACTTGATTTTAATGCCTCAAAATAAAAGTTCTCTTTAGAATTTTTATTACCAATATATTATTCCTTACGAATTTTATACTTGGTAAAATCCAGTTTAGCGTGGCTGATAACGCGTCCAGTAGGAGCTTGAACCGATGATTTACACCTAAATTAAAAAATACCTATTAAAATATCATTAAAAGTAAAAACAGATACCTTTTCACCCACTATTAAACCACTTTTGGCAACTTTTTAGGCTCCTAGGCTCGCTGCCTGTTGGTATGTTGGAGGCTGATGCCACCAGCGGCATCTTCCATGCTACCATCCATACCACTGATGGCATCGCCATTTCACAGGGGCATGACTCAATATGGGTCCCTCTGCAGACAGCTTTTCAGCCACTTTCGGCGGAATTGGTGAAAAAGGCCTAAAAAAACCCCATTTTACCTATAAAAGCATAACTTGAGCTACAATTTTTAAAAAAAAAAAGAAAAAAAAGAACCATCTAATGTTAGGATCTCAATGTTAGAATATAAAAAATAGATTTTAGTGAGATAAGAATTAGATAAGGGAGAAAAAAGGAATCCGATCCATTTTTTCTGGTTTTTCTTCTTTGAATTCTCTGATTGTGAGCTTAAAATCAGTAAATCTTGTAGCTAAAATCAACTTAATTGGATTTTGAAACCCGAAACACATAAATTTATTACTAAATCGTCGTAACAAGCTCCCTAAAGGCGTTCCTTTTTTGGTTCACGAAGAGGTGGATTCACGACCTCGAGGTAAAAATCCTGAGTCTCATAGCTCTTTGGCATTAATATTACTGATTTGTGTTAATTTTTATTAACTTATATCAATTTGTGATTTTCGGTCATTTTTTACTATCATCATTGCTGCTGCAGGAAATTAAAGTCGCTGGAGACATGTGATGTCACCGGCGGTATCACCCATGTCGCCAGAGACATCACTGATACCGTCGGTGGCATCACATTCCCTAGAGACTTCATTTTCTTGTGGGACCCTTTCTTTATGGTACTTAGAAAGCCATGCAACTTGCCTGCATACTAATGTCACCAGCGACATCATTGATGTCACCAGCGGCATCATCCATGCCGCCAACGACATCAGCCATGTCGCCGGCGACATCACTTGCGTCGTTGGCAGCATGACTTTCAGGATAACAGTTTTATTTTCATTTATTCCCGGATTAGTTTATTATCCAAAATTAGGATGTACAGTGTAATGAGGGAGGTCCAAAACCTTCCGAAAATGGACCCCACCCCATAATGTAGGGCATTTTTCACTTATAATCCGGTTAAAGCAACGATCAAATCTAAAATTCGGTTAAAAATGGAATTTCCTATAAATGCCATTCGAATCCCATTTTAGCCATCCAATCGGGCTTTATAATATTTCAAATAAAATATGTCATATCCGTGCTAACTATCTTCTGCAAGTAGATGTATATCGGACATTTAGGTATTTTATTTATTGCATAGAAAAATGTACAGGATCTGGAAGCCTTGTAATAATTTTATTTTCCGCGCTTATTTTTGAATGTTGTGAATATTTTATTCATCATTTCAATTGCTTGATAAACGTGAAAATAGCAAAATAACTGAAGACATAAATAAATAAGATGGATTAAACCGATCAAGAGAGAATGAAGTACCTTAACTTGGCCTAATGAAAAATAGATAACATCATCCGAAATCAGAATCTCTACTTAAGGTATGGTCCAACCACCCAGTGGGAAAATCGTACTAAAAATTTCCCAGTTGAGCTGAACTGGGTGACGACTCTGTTTTAAGTGCGGGATTTCAATCTCGTATCTTTTGAGCATTAAAAGGTGCAAAACCATTTTCCAATTACGTCACAGCATCTCCCCATATCTTTTAGAGGCCGGCCCTACCGCTGCGTGAAGCATCGTCCGCTCACTGTAGCGACTCTGCTGGGGACTGATCTCTTGAACTTTCTTTTAATAAAGTTTAAAAGATTTTGATGATGTATTAAAATCATGACCAAATTAAAACTTTATTCTTCTTTATAACGTTTTATCCTTACGCGTGTAGATAGTTCAGTAATTTTTAGGTGCCCCATTTTACCCGAGAAGCTCGCGAAGTGTCACTCATGCCCTGTTGGAATTGAGGATACCTAGTGGGTGGATCCCTCCTTTTAACCAACACGTAAACTCTTACAATCACACCTATTTGGGAGTGGTTGAGTAACGTGGAATCAGGGTAAAGGAGAACCTTCTACATCAACAACCCTATACTAAAGCCGCGCTAGAAAAAGCCTTAGCACATCATTCCCTTAGGGTCACCAGAAAAAATAAAATAATTGGGATGCACTTCTTTTATCCTTACCAGTGAAGAAGCCAAACTCCATCCTCCCAAAGAGGCGTTACGCGGGAGTCATAAGGTTGAAGAGGGACGATTTGCATGCTATGTGCTCTATGATCATGCACCCCCATACATCGGCTTTGAGAGCCAAAAAGGAAGCAACCTACCCTTACTACTTTCGCTTATAGAAGAGGTTCAGCAACATACGTAGGACTTCTCTTGTACCTCCGTTGCGTCACCTTATATCAATATGTATGACGTGAGATACAAATGTCCCACGTATGTTAGAGGGATAAGCCATTACATCATCTCTAACCATATCTATGTACAGCCATACAACAACAAAAGGCATGCATACCATCCATACCACTCACGAACCCATTCATGATCTGATCCACCGCCTACCATTTCAGCTAGGAGGAGGTGGACTGATCATCGCACCCGGGTTTACAAGAGGATAAAACACCGTCTGATTCGTCACCCCATCCGACGACTTCAATTTCTTACAGCAGCAGCGGTTTGCAGTCAAAGTGACCGAAAACTCAAAAAATGAACACAAATCAACAAAAATTAGTGCAAACCAATAATAATAATGCCAAAGAGCTATGAGACTCAGGATTTTTTACCTCGAGATCGTGAATCCACCTCTTCGTGAATCGAATAAAACACCTCCGGGGAGCTTGTTACGACGGTTTAACAATGATTTTAAGTGCTTTTTGGTTTCTAAGTTCAATTACTGATTTTAACTTAAAGGCTTGTCGATTTCAACTCACAATCAGAGAGTTCAAAGAAGAAAAAACCAGGAAAAATGGGTCGAAATCCCTTTTTTTCTGTTTTATCTAATTCTTATCTCACTATAATTTATTTCCACCTTAAAATCTTCCTTCCTCCTAAGTGCAGCTCAAGGTGTGCTTCTATAGGTGAAATGGGGTGCTTTTTAGGGCCTTTTTTAATAATTCCACCGAAAGTGGCCGAAAAGGCTGTCTGTGAAGGGACCCATTTTGAGTCATGCCATCGGCAATATGGTTATGTCGCCGGCGGTATGACCGATGTCGCCGGTGGTATGACCCATATCACCGGCGGTATGGTGATACCGCCGGCGGCATGGGTGATGCCTTTGGCGGCATCAGCATTCAGCATGCCGACAGTTAGTGGGTCAAAAAGCCAAAAAAGTCAGGAAAAGTGGTTTAATAGTGGGTAAAAAGGCATCTTTTTTTATCTTTTAATAATATTTTAAAGGGTATTCATTATTTGGGTGTCAACCATCGGTTCAAGCTCCTACCGGACGCGTTACCGACCACACCGAACTGGATTCTGCCAATTATAAAATTTAGAAGGAATATTATTTTAGTAATAAAAATTCTAAAGAGAACTTTTTTTGAGGTATTAAAATCGAGTACATGTCATCATCGTCTCATGAGAGGGACTGTAAAATCCCGTGCTCACAGGCTGCCCCTCGGGGGATCACTGCTGCCACAGGTCAGTATGATCACACGAAAGAGCAAGGGATAGGAATGATACCTGAGGGATGACTGGTTTGTCCCTTGGTCGGACTTATACTTTGTTGATTGTTTGCTCCTGGGTTGGACTTACGCTTTATGGATTGTTTGCCCCTTGGTCAGACTTACGGTTTATCGATTGTTTGCCCCTTGGTCGGACTTACGCTTTGTTGATTGTTTGTCCCTTAGTCGAACTTACGCTTTGTCTATTGTTTGCCCCTTGGTCGGACTTATGCTTTGTCGATTGTTTGCCCCTGGGTTGGACTTATGCTTTGTCATTTATTTGTCCCTTGGTCGGACATACGCTTTATCGTTTATTTGTCCCTTGGTCGGACTTACGCTTTATCGTTTGTTTGTCCCTTGGTCGGACTTACGCTTTATTGTTTGTTTGTCCCTTGGTCGAACTTATGCTTTGTCATTTATTTATCCCTTGGTCGGACTTACGCTTTTTCATTTGTTTGTCCCTTGGTTGGACTTACGCTTTATCGATCGTTCGTCCCTTGGTCAGACTTACGCTCTATCGACTGTTTGTCCCTTGGTCGGACTTACGCTTTATCGACTGTTTGTCCCTTGGTCGGGTTTATGCTTTGTAGGGATACTGTCCCTTAGTCGGACTTGTGCTTTGAGGAAATTGTCCCTTGGTCGGACTTGTGCTTTGAGGAAATTGTCCCTTGGTCGGACTTGAGCTTTGTAGAGATTGTCCACTGGTCGGACTTACATAGAAATCTGATTTGGAGGAGCGATATCGCCGGCGACATGACTTATATCGCTGGCGGCATGGATTGATACCGCCGGCGATATAAGTGCCATGTGGCAGCTTTGACTGGTCAGATAATTTTAAAATTTGAACTACAAGAGGTGATGTCACCGGCGACATGGATCATATCGCCGGTGCATGAGTTGATGTCGCCGGCGGCATGGACGAACAGTTTCAG
This sequence comes from Euphorbia pulcherrima, assembly GCA_947683365.1. Classification (NCBI taxonomy): domain Eukaryota; kingdom Viridiplantae; phylum Streptophyta; class Magnoliopsida; order Malpighiales; family Euphorbiaceae; genus Euphorbia; species Euphorbia pulcherrima. The sequence continues at coordinate 18,280,629 of CANTUS010000016.1, forward strand.
ATAAATTAAAACTCCTCAAATTCCGTGCGGCAGTTTAAAAAGGGATGGAACTTCCCTTCTTCCTCACTATTTAGAAACCGCACCCCCTCTCTTCTCCTCCAAAGCTTTTTGATTTCTTCCTTTGTTTTTGAAATCATGAAGAGAATTAGCAAGGCTTTCAGGGGCAAATCCAAGGCTAGGGAGAGCCTACCCGATTCTTCCATTAAGGGATTGAAAATCCTCTCCGTCCCTACTACATATGGCCTGAAGGAGACGGCCAAAATGTATGGTTATGGTATTAACTCTCCTATCACCAATCTGACTCTGGAGAAGGAGAAACACCTCTGTTATGTCCAGGCAATCTCTTAAAAGCTTGAATTACTTCTTTTTGGATTTGATTTGATTTTGCCTTAGATTTGAAAACTTGCCATGATAGGGGTTTAAATTGTGAAATAGATCAGTCACATTGCATGCTTTAGGATCGATTTTTACCATTTTTGGGCTTCTTGTTCGATTGATTGTGATTTTTGTGATTTTTGGCATGATGGGTGCGATTTAGGGAGAAAACTGGTTCTGTCTGCACATAGTGATGTTGCTGGGGGCATGAGTGATGTCACTGGCGACATCAGTCCTTGTAAAAGGCTTTATAGGAGTCTGATGCCACTTTTGTTTAAGGTGATATCGCCGGCGATATAAACCATGCCGCTGGCGGTATGGGTTGATGCCGCCGGCGATATCGCTTTCAACAGAGGTGACATTAGCAGCTTTTCTGACAAAAATAAGCAAAACTGATCCATTTTGTTTTTAACTTTGTAGCCATATAAACTGACTTACACAGGGGGGATGGGCACAATCGGTGAATGGTGGCACCATATCTCAGAGAATGATCCTGAGCTCGCGCTTGCAATTAACGAGACATGGTTTAGGGATTTGGTGCGGATCATGCCTATGTTGATGCCTAAGCTTCCTCATTCTGCAGTAACGGCCCTGACTGAAAGGTGGTCCGAGACCACCCATACCTTCCATTTCTCCTTTAGGGAAGCTACAATTACCCCTTCTGATGTGGTAGCCATGACTGGCCTCCCTTGGACGGATGAGGTCATACATTTTGATGCCTACATAGATAAGTACCATGTTGAGAGGCCCGTGGTGAGGCGGGTAAAGGAGTTGTTCGATCTGAAGCCTGTTTCTGGGTAGCTGTCCTATGGTGAGTTGTACCATCATTAGACCTAGGTGAATGTGGTGCCCGAGGAGGAGAGGGAGGCTTGCATCCGTTCCTTCGTGATCTCACTACTCACTGTGCTGTTCTTCCCAATCTCAGGGAGTAAGATCAACTACGTGCTTATAACTGCAGTGGAAGATGTATTGGGAATTAGGAGGAAGAATTAGTCGAGGGCCATCTTGGCCCAATTGCACCACGGGCTGGACATGGAAGCCCGGAAGAAGGAGAAAGCCCTTCGCCTTTGCCACTTGCTACTCCAGGTATAGCTTTTCGAAAATATATCCCTTGATAACGTGCGTTCTTATTTATTACATGACGTCCTTTGAATTGATCGGTCGCCATTTATGCAGGCCTGGGCCTTCGAGCATCAGATCCTCCCGCCGGTGGAGTTTAAGAAGGTTGTGCCGCCGGGCTCTCACTTCCTTGCTCGCTGGTGCGGGACATTGGTGGAAAGGCCAAGTACCCTACGCAGTATAGGGAGGTCCTAAGGAGCGTGCGGTTGAGCTCGGTATGCAAATTTTTATTTTTTATTTTTTATTTTTTTATTTTATTTTTTTTTGTTTATTTATTATTATTATTATTATTATTTTTTATTTTTTTTTATTTTTCTTTTTTTATGGACTTATGTTGGTTGTTTTGATGTAGCTCGTCTTGGACCCGTTCGATGGGGTGGAGAACTTGGCTGAGGTTGCAAGGGTCCGGAGGGAGGTGGATGACCGCCGGTTTATGATTGAGTGCCCCCTGTCCCAGCAGTGGTATCTGGGCGAGCGTGTCCGGGGCTGGAGGTCCCTTCCAGTTGCTGCTAGACCGGTGCCTGCCAATCCTCCCAGGGGCTTATGGTGGCCTCATTTGGTGATCTCTGTCGAGGCCGATAAAGCTGATTATATTGAAGGGAATGGCAGAGTGATCCCTAGCGTTCCTGGCCTCTATGAGCAGATTCTTCAGCGTCTACTCCCCGTGTGTCCTCGCATCCAAGGAAATGATATAATTGAGTATCATAATGAGCAACGGTTGGAGGACGAGAAGAGGTGCCTCAAAGGCATTGTGGACGTTGATGAGGAGGATGATGATGAGGATGAAGCGCTTGAAGGGGACGTTGCATTTGACCCTGAGGGGGAGGATGAGGTGGGTGCGGACGTAGCTGGCGGGAGCATGCCGATGTCCCAAGGGGAGCAACGTTCTTTCGAGGTATGATTGTGTTTGTGTGTATGATTTTGAAATTGTTTAGGGACGTTGTTGACATATGGCTTTCATGTTTTGCAGGAACCGACGAGAAAGAGGGGCCGGGATAACTAAAGTAGGACTCGACATTATAGCGTGTCGGAGGGCATAAACTTCGTGGAGGGGAGATTGGTCAATCCGTTGGAAACCACCTTCCTATTGATGAACTCCCGAGGCGAATTCTCTCATAGGAATGTTGGCTCGAGATGGCAAGCCCCAATTTTCATGCCTGAAAATACTACATACGTAAGACCTAATAATTATTTTCTTATTAAGCCTTCGATGCGGGTGTTTAAAGATTTGCTTTTTAGATTTTCCAGTTGGCGCAGAGTCAGGTGGAGCAACTTGCGGAGAATAATTTTGTTCTCTGGGATACCCTTATTGGGTAGTCGCTCCTCGTTCAGGTATTTTATGCATATGTTGAGATGGGATGTATGTATGGATTTTATGCATGACATACAATGCTAATATTTTCTCTGGTTTACAGGATTTCTTGGCCCTTTCTTTGTCCGATGCTGATGCAGCCCGACGGCGGTATGAGGAGGAGACTGCGGTCTTACAGCGCCCCATGAGTGATCTCGAGGGTCAGCTGGCAGCCACCGCTCAGGAATGGAAAAGTAAATAAAACCTGGACGGTGCGCACCCTAGGGGCACCAGTCGTAGGGGGATCAAGATGTCTGCCGGCCGACGTGCATTTACCACGGCTGAGGAGTCCAGTAGTGTTCCTATGACGGAGGGAAGAGAGGAAGATGATATTGACGATTGGCTCGCAAGTCCTAATGACTTTTTATCCCGCCCAGCCGGTAGTGCCGGGCATGCTTAGTTTTATTTTTCATTTTTGTTTTGCCTTTGAGTTCTTGGTTTGTACCCCTGATACATTGGGGTTTGGATAATTTGATTTTGTCGTGGGCTAGATGTTTTGGTATAATTTGAGCGACTTGTGCCTTCGGGCTTTTATTTTGAATACAAAAATGAATTGCTGTTTGACAAGGCATTGGAAATATAGCGTAGGATTGTTTACAGGTTTTGTACAGGTCTAAAATGGAAGAAATGCTTCTGATGCCACCGGAAAATTCACTCCATGTCGCCGGCGGCATGACCCATATCGTCCAAATTGATCGAGCTAAAATAATATATACAGGGCTGTCTGAAAGTCCATATCGTCGGCGACATCATCCGATATCGCCCAAATTAGCCTTATACCGCCGGCGGCATCAACTACATCGCCGGCAGCTTCATTCATATCGTCGGCGGCTTCATCCACATCGTCGGCGGCATCAACTTTCCAGCAATCTGATTTCAACCATTGTGTCCACTTCTGTCATGGCAACCCATAATCAAAAACTACGGGGTTTTCTGCAGAGTTTGGGGAATGACGACTGGAATAGGCTTGAAAAATTCAGGCTTTGGGGGCTTTGATATGTCACGGCGTGGCCCGTAGCTCGCGAATTCCTTCTAGAGGCACTGTCCTTTTGGGATCCAATAGACCACGTTTTCCGATTTTCATTATTCGTGCTTTGCCCCTTGCTCGAAGAATTCCATGCCATTTTAGGGACACCGTGTCCTAAATGCATTTCGCTGGCGTTGCCGAACCTTGATTTTGGCATGGATGAAATTCCACGAGGGCTATAGAATTTAGATTCTGTCGACCCATTTCTGTCTCAGTTGCCTGACAGACCTGGTTTTTAGCTCGAAGCAGTCTTGGAGTGGTGTCCTGGAGTGCCACGATCCCATCCTGCTTGGCCATTTATGATGGCATTACTACTCATGGCAGAGTTTATGTGTGGAGTGAACTTGATTGCTCCGCTCAGGCTAATTTCCCTCATTGTCCCTATATTGACAGGGGCTTCCCCCGTAGCCGTGGGGTTGGCTGATGTTTTGTTAAACGTGGATGCTGCTTCTGTTGACTCGTCACTCATTGGGGATCGATTCACATTATTACAGGTATCTCTTGTTCTCTTTTTTTATTATTATTTTTTTTATCCAAACATTTCTTTCTCCCATCCTTACCCGAGTTTTGCATTATAGGTCTGGCTGATGGAGAAGCTAAAGCTGAGGGAGGCACCCCGAGGGAATCTGAAAAAGTATCTTCCCGTCCATCTGAGGGAGAGAGGGCTTATGCGGGCCTATTTCAATGAGTTGACATATGACGATTGGGTGCCTATCTTGAGGGGGTATACTGACACGCAGGTTCAGTGGGTTAGTCCATGATGGAGAATTCAGGATGTGGTCATAGAATCTTGGGGAGCATGTGTTCAATTGATAGGTCTGGAGAAATCTTCATTTTATACCCCCTACCGGCTATGTTGTCAGTATGGTAAAAGGCAGAGAGTCCCGATTAAATTGCCCCACAACCAAATTGGAGTTCACAAAGCTAGGTGGGTCAACCATATTCAGGAGAAGTGGTCCAGGGTGGCCGTGTTTGAGATTCTGGATTACGATCAACTAGAAACCACTGAAACTGACACATACTACAGAGGATGGCTTACCGAGACAAGAGGTTTGCCGACCCGTCAAAAGCGGTCATGGTCCCGTTTAGAGGGGGAATGTGTGGAGCGGGGGGAAGATCCCCTTACTACTAGCACACCGAGGCGGATCTCTAGGTACCAAGACGATGATGCGGGGAGTTCGTTTTGAGTCTTGCCATTGTCAGAACCATTAGTTTTTAATTTATTTTATTTTATTTTATTCAAATACTCTAAAATGGAACAAAATGAACCCCGTTTAAAGCTTGTCGAAGTTGTCTTGAATTTATGAATACAGGATTCACATAAGCATAAGCATTTAGATTTTAGAAAAAGAGAACTTTTATTAATTGAGATAAAATAAAGTACATGATGTTTGGTTAACATTTCCATTGACTTAACTCCCGGTGCCGACTAGTCGAGATCAGTTTTCTAGAAGGCACTCGCTCTGTGCTCACATACCCTAACTTTTGCCTAGATTGCCCTGTTCGGGTTTTTGATCTAGCGGGTTTGTCTTATCCCTAATTTTTACACGGTTGGTTTGCAGAATACCAATCATCGGGTATCACCCTAATTTTTGCCCGATGAGTAAAAGACTGAAAGGCGGGCGATTATTACGTATGTATCTTTTTGTGTGCTGCTTTTCTAGTTTGTTTCTTTTAAATTAAACATGATAACGCTTAAGCCTGTCTTGGTTTACGGGATTTACGAACTCGTTCCCATCCATGTCCATAAGTTTAGCTGCCCCTTTACTAAGCAGCTTCTTTATCATATATGGTCCTTCCCAGTTTGGCCTGAATTTACCCCTCGCATTAGTGGTAGAGTGTTTCAACTGCTTGAGGACCAGATCACCGACCTTCAGGGGGAACTTTTGATGTTTTACTCGACTGTTATATGCCCGAGCCATATGTTGTTGGTACATCTGGAGGTTGTCAAGGGCCTTCAACCTTTGTTCATCCATCATGTTTAACTATTCAAATCTTGCCCGAGTCCATTCGGATTCTTCTAACTTAGCCTCCAGGGCAACTCTTAATGAGGTCACCTGAGTTTCAACTGGCAAGACCGCTTCCATCCCATAGACCAAGGAAAATAGAGTTTGGCCTATCGGGGTACGTATGCTGGTGTGATATCCCTAAATAGCAAAGTGCAACTTATTCGCCCAATCTCTGTAACCGGCTATCATCTTAGAAAGAATCATCTTTACCGATTCATTGGCTGCCTCAATAGCTCCATTGGCTTGTGGTCTGTATAGAGAAGACCTATGGTGCTCGATCCCATACTTCTTAATCAGTGAAGCAGTTGCTCCTTAAAACTGTACCCCGTTGTCTGAGACTATATAATGTGGGAGCCCATACCGCGTAAAGATATGCTTTTCTACAAACTTGGCCATCTGCCTGGCAGTGACATTGGTGAAGGATTCGGCTTCAACCCATTTTGAAAAGTAATCTACTACTACCACAATGAATTTGTGGCCATTTTTTGGGGAAGGACGGATTTCACCAATTATATCTATACCCCATGCTGAGAATGGCCAAGGGGTGGATAAGTGATGGAGCTCGGTCGGTGGCAAATGCGCATATCTCTGTAAATTTGGCATTGGTGGAATCGTTTGACCTGGGTGATACAATCGGCCATGAGAGTGAGCCAAAAATACCCTAGTCGCTGGACCTTCTTTGCGAGGGCAAGACCATTCATATGAGGGCCACAGTCGCCGGCATGGACCTGGATCATTATGTTCTGAGCCTCAGAATCAGTGAGGTAACGAAGGAGTAGGCTATCACTGGTACACTTGAATAGGTCATTATCTATAATACGAAATTGGGTAGCAAGCCGCCGTAGGGTGGTACGGTCCGAGTCGGAAGAATCTGTGGGGTATTGGCCGGTCTGAAGAAATAGGACTATGTCAGAATACCAACAAGGTTCGGATGAAATGGCGAGAACTGGAGGAGTCGATTAAACACGATATGGGGTCTTGGTGGATAGCAAAACCAACGGGTGGATAGGCTGCTGTTGGGGTCCTTCCCATAAGGACGCGAGAGTGGCGAGAGCATCTTCCATTTGATTCTCATCTTGAGGGACATGGCGGTACAAGCATGAGGTAAATTTCTCAGACAATTCGCGGACAGCCTCAACATAAGGGCGAAGCGATTCTTCTTTAACTTCCTAATCTCCAATGACCTGACAAATAACTAGAGCCGAATCTCTGATGACGGATACATGGTGTGCCTAAACCTGAAGAAGAGCCTCGAGGCCGAACAGGCAAGCTTCATATTCAGCGCCGTTGTTGGTGATAGCGAATTCTAAATGTTTGGACAACGGGATTATCTCATTATCTGGTGTGACGATGATGACTCTGAGACCTGCTCCCCGGCGGTTCACAGCGTCGTCAAAGTACATTGTCCAATTATCATCAAGGGTTGTAGCAGAGGTGAACTGTTTATCAGGGAACTCCAAACTTTCCCTATAGTTAGAGCTGAGGGGTTGATTAGCCAAGAATTCGGCTACAGCCCTCCTTTTAATGACCTTTCGGGTTACATATTCAATGTCAAACTCAGATAGGAGAAGTAGCCATCGGGATAATTTACCGGCTAGAGTAGGGGATTGACAAAGAAACTTCATTAGATCAATTTTGGCTATGGCCTGGACTAGATAGGATTGGAAATAATGTCGCAACTTCTTAGTGAGCCAAACCATGGTAGCACAAGTCTTCTCTACAATCGAATATCGGGTTTCATAATCTAACAGCTTCTTGCTCAGGTAGTAGATGGCATGCTTGCGCTTATCATCATGTTCTTGGACAAGCATGGCTCCGACGGCCAGATAAAGGATGAGTGGTTTCCCTGGGATGGGGGGCGTCAAGACGGGTGGATTAACAAGGTATGCCTTGATTCTGTTGAATGCTACTTAGCAGTGATTGTTTCATACCTCGGGTTGCTGTTTCTTCAACAACTTAAAGATGGGTTCGCAGACGGTAGTGAGGTGGGCAATGAATCGACTAACATACTGTAGGGACCCTAAAAATAATCGGACCTCTTTCTCCGTCTTAGGGGAAGGCATATCCCTGATGGCTTTGGCTTTGTCCGGATCCATTTCAATCCCTTTTTGGCTAACCACGTGTCCTAACAGCTTGTCGGAGATAACTCTAAATACGCATTTCTTTGGATTCAGATGAAGATTATATTTTTCAATACGAGTCATGAACTTGTCAAGAACAGCAGGGTGTTCCTCTCGAGTGGCGGATTTCATAATCATGTCGTCCACATACACTTCCACTTCTTTATGGATCATGTCATGTAGGAGGGCAGTTACAGCTTGCTGATAAGTGGCTCCGGCATTCTTCAACCCGAATGGCATTACCTTGTAGCAATACACCCCCCACTCAGTGCTGAATGCTGTTTTGACTTTGTCGGCAATATTAACCAGGATTTGATTGTATCCTGAGAATCCATCCATGAACGAATACATAGCCGCCATAGCGGCACTATTGATTAGGACATCGATGTGCGGGAGAGGGAAGTCATCCTTCGGTGAGGCTTTATTGAGGTCTCGAAAGTCTACGCAGACTTAGAGTCTACCATCCTTCTTTGGTACCGGGACAATGTTGGACAACAAACTCGGGTATTCTACTATTTCTATAAATCGAGCTTCGATTAACCTCGAAACCTCTGTCTTAACTTGTTCTACCCATTCAGGTCTTAATCGGCGGAGCTTCTATTTGACAGGTCAGAATTTAGGATTAGTTGGGATACTGTGTTCCGCGATTTGTCGGTCAACCCCAGGCATGTCTTCGTACGACCAGGCGAAAGCGTTAACATGATTTTTAAGCACTTTTATGATCTCACTTCTTTCCTCGGGAGTTAAATTTTTGGAAATGGTTACCATTTTGGGATTTTCATCCGTACTTAGGTTTATTTCACTTAATATAGTTTCTCTAATGCCGAAAATATTATGCATATTGTTATGTGAATGCATGGACCCATCAGGAAAGACATCAAATAAGTAAGCCGAACGAGAGTTATTCATTGCATAAAAAGCCTCATAAGCGGCATTGTTTGTATCAAAAACATCGGAAATATTAAAAATTACATTATCCATAACCTCTTCCACATGCGGAGGGGCTTCAGTGGCAGCATCGATGGGAGAGATGTTCTCTGTATCATCTGTCAGGGTGGTGCTTAGGTTGAGCTCCAAAGTGGTCTTTTGGGTAGTGGTGAGCGACGGCTCCTCAGATAGGTCAGCCTTTTTGGTTAGAGTCCTGGCAAGCTTTTCTACTATAGCCATCATGGCATCTTCTCTCCCGTTACCCTTCCAGCCTTTCTTCATCAGCAGTGCCATAGCTTTTATCACGGTTGCCACGGCATCCTCAATTTCTAGATCGATAGGCTCATCTTCAGGATACATCTTGTCTTTCCCCTTATCCTTATCAGAAATCACGTTGATAGGCGCGTCAGACTCCATAGGTTCAGGTTCAGCTGAAACTATCATGTGACCAACCTCAAAGTTATAGACATCTTTAAAGATCTCAAAGCCAGGCCACATTTTCCCACCATGCTCGATTGGTTCGGGCTCCCCTTTATAAGGCCTCTTTCCCTGGATTTCACAAGTAGTGACCATGCGGCAATAACAGTAAGGGACGCGACGATAGGCTTTTCTAGGCTTATACCCTAGTCCAACTCCACGGATGAGGATTTTTGGTTCCAACGCCTCAATAATTCCTTATTCATGTATTCCTCCACCCCTGCCAGGCCTGTAACCAGACTTCTTCATTAGCTTGCCCATACCCGCGTGGAGGTAGCTGTGCCAAAGGGGAGGGGGTTTTTAAGCTTTACTAATCATGGCAATCTGGAGGCCCTTTTCTATGTTAGCTTCAGCTTCCATAACGGCCATGACGGAAGCAGGATCGGCCTCTATAGTTATCATTCTATCACCATGGATTAGCTTGATCTTTTGGTGTAGTGTGGAGGGTACTACGCCTAAAGCATGGAGCCATGGTCGGCCAAGCAACAGAGAATAGGTAACAGGAATGTCAAGGACGGTGAAACGTACATTGCTCGTGACACCTTCGACAGTGACCCCTACCTCAAAGATCCCAATTACATTGCCTTTGAATCGTCGTAAGCTCTAATAACTGTGCTGGACCTTTCAAGCATGTCCTCTGACAGTCCCAGATGAGGAAGGATCTTTAGAGGGCATAGGTTTAGGGCGGAGCAATCATCCACCATGACGCACGGGATGACCTTATCGAGAATTTGAACCCGGATGAACAAGGCCCTATTGTGATCCCTTCCTTCAAGTGTAAGATCAAAACTGTCAAACACGATCTAAGGCCCTTTTCTCGGGGAATGCCTTCTCCTATCGTGGCGCACATCTCAACGACCGAGGTGCTCGGATTAGCTTCTAGATCAAGGAGCCGTTTGATTAAACCTTTACGATGCCTTTTAGAGTCAATTACCAGTTGCCAGATACTGTATCAGGCTTGGGTGTTTCTCAACTGGGTAATAAGGGGGTCAACCTCAAGACTGGTAGGGACAGGTGGAGGTGGAGAAGGGGGGCCTTGCAGTAGTTCCATCCCTGCCAGGAATCGGGTCTTTGTTAAGATGGAGATACCGGTCTTCCAGCTAATATACGCGACCACTCCGGGTGATATTGAGGACATTGTCGAGTAAGACGCTCTTGGTGGCTCGCATCTTAAATAGGCACTGCTGCTCTTCGGAGTCCGAATCTTGGTCTTGTAGTTCATATTTATCCACACTAAAAAGGTCATGGTGGTCGACCTTAAATAAGTTGGTACTTACGGCCTTGGATTCCCGAGCCATTTCCCCATCCTCATTAGAATAGTTCTCCTTTGAAATAAAAGAATCTACACTAAATAGTGCCTTCCCCTCAGCTTTCTTTCTCTTTGCCACAAATGGTTTAGGCCTGCGACCCTCTTGTTTTGGTTGGCTTGGATCAATTTCCATTCCTTGAATGGAGTTGACTCCTGGGTTGGCCTGATTGATAAGTTTAAAAACTGAGCAAGATGGAAGACCTGAGCTGATGACCAGGACAGAGTTACTACTGCCCGGCCTCTGAGCAAGGAGATTGAAGACTGTGGCTTCAGGTAAACTAGATTAGACCATTCCAACCTTACTTCCGAAGTTTGGTAAAGGGTTATTCATGGTGCTCGGGGCCTTATCTGGTTCAGCAATCTTTGCCTCGCTAACCAACTGCTGAATAGCTGAGAGCAGGGCCTTACAGTTGTTGGTTTGGTGCCCCACCTAAATATGATAATTACAGAAGTTATTCTTATCTTCAGGTATGGGTGGTTTGTATTCCTGAAGGGACTGTATAAAACCTGCTTCCCTCAAGCGTTGGAAGATGACCCGCAGGGGCAATTTAAAGGGGTTGGTCAAGACAAAAGAGGGGCGAGGAGGCTAGACTTCGGCAATCATTGATGGAGCTGGATTGGTTGTAAGTGGCGTAGCTGGGGTGTGAGAAATGGCTTGTATAGCAGCCGGTATTTTTGGCTTAGCCGGCACTAGGGCCGAGGGTTGAGCTTCGTTTTTCCTGAACCATGGTTTACCCGCTCTCTCGGCCTTCTCGCATTCTGCCTCGCGCTCGATTTTCTTAGCTTTCTCAAACACAGCCTTGTAAGAAAGAAAGGAATCCATAGCCATTTCCTTACGGAACAGGGGGAGAGATCCTTCGAGGAGTTTGACAATCATTTCCTCAAGGCTAAGCTTGGACTTCATCAAGACCCGGGTCGACATCCACCTATTGAAGTACTGCTTAAAGGTTTCATTGGGCATTTGATGGACCCTCTCAAGTTGTTGGAGGGTTGTCTCCATCATAGTATTGAAACCATAATGTACTTTTAAAGCCTCAGATAAGAGCGTCTAGTCGGCGACAATATGCTGCGGCAAAGTGTGGTACCACTCGAGTGCAGGTCCCCGAAGAGAACAAGGAAACATCTCAGCCAACACCTTATCACTTAGCTTCTTTATGCGCATCACCCTTTCATACATTATGATGTGAGAGGCGGGTGCTCCTGAGCCATCATAATGAGCCATATTTGGTATAGTAAAATTGTCAGGGACCCAATCCTCATCCCTTTCAGGTTTTTTATTAATGATGAGGCGGTTGATGTAAGCTTGGATTTCTGGTGTCACGCCCGGAGGTTGCCTGACCTGGTCGCTGACCGGTTAGTGAGAGATGGTTGGGGCTTCAGGTGTCGTGCCTGGAGAATGCACGACCTAGTCGTTGACGGTTTGAGAAGCTATCATTTGTCGAACAAAAGCGGCTACCTCAGGTGTCACGCCCAGAGGTTGCGTGACCTAGTCGTTGAATGGCGGAGGTGGCGTAGGGCGGACAGTTAGATGGCTGGCAAATGGATTTTGGGGGTAAGTGGTGCCTTTAGGAGTTACGACAAACTGCGGAGGCGTGAACGAGGGTAGTGGCCGAGATAATGGGCTTTGGTGATTGAATGTCAGAGGAGTGGAGATTTGAGCGAAAGGTCTTGGGTTGAAAGGTATAGCTGGTGGAGTGGTTGAAGCCGATAAGAGAGCTAAAGTCTATCCAAACTGGAATGGACTCGTCAAGGGTTGGGTTGATTGAAGCACAGGCGTGAGGGGTCTCAACTCTACTAAACTGGTCAATATTTGTGTTGTACAGTTTGGGGCCTGGATGTTAGATGCCGATACTCGATTAGAATTCCTGTCTTCCAGAGCTCACTGAACTGCTGCCTCAGCAGTAGTTTGGATAGAGGCTTGGAAAGCATATGAGTTTAAGAATTACATCATAGCACTGGTCAAGTTGAAACTGGGGGGTGGTTGGGATCCTGTTCCCGAGCTGGAAGTGGGACCAAAGGGCTCTTCTGGAGGAGGGGTCCCTTTATTTCTTGGGAAAGACATGGTTGGTTGAGAGGAACTTTGGCTCAACTGAACTCGTTCTGAATCTGATTCCTCCCTGGAATCGGTATGGGGAATTCCTTCGACTTCTGTGGTGGCAACCGGGGTCAGAGGATGATGTATCAGGCGATGTTCTATCCTTTTTCCGGCTGGGATGCGACTGTCAGTGCGCCTCCTCCTAGCTGAAATGGTAGGAAGCGGATCAGACCATGCATGGATTGGTGAATGATATACGTGGTATGCATGCCTTTCGTGCCCTGGGAATGACGTGTAGTGCGCATGGCTGTACATAGATGTGGTTAGAGATGATGTGATGGCTTATCCCTCCAACGTATGTGAGATGTCTGTACTTCACGTCATACATAGCGATATATGGTGACACAACGGAGGTAAGAGAGAAGTCCTATATATGTTGCTAAACCTCTTCCACGGGTGGAAGTGGTAAGGGCAAGTTAATTTATTTTTAGCTCTTAAAGCCGATGCATGGGGGTGCATGATCATAGAGCACTTAGCATGCGAATCGACCCTGTTCCAACCTTATGACTCCCGCGTAACGCCTCTTTGGTAGGATAGAGTTTGGCTGCTTCACCGGTAATGGTGAAAGAAGCGTGTCCCAATTATTTTATTTGTTTTGGGTAATCCTAAAGGGGAATGATGTGCTAAGGCTCTTTTATAACGCGACTTTGGTATAGGGTTATTGATGTAGAAGGTTCTCGTTTACCTTGATTCCACGTTACTCAACCACTACCCAAATGGGCGGGATCATAGGAGTTTACGTGTTGGTTAAAATGAGTGATCCACCCACTAGGCATCCTCAATTCCAACAGGGCATGAGTGATACTTTGTGAGCTTCTCAGGTGAAATAGGGTACCCAAAATTACCGAACTATCTACACGCATGAGGATGAGACGTCATAAGAAAAGAATGAAGTTTTAATTTGGCCAATGATTTCAATACATCATCAAAATCTTTTTAACTATGAAAGAAGATTCCAGTTTTAAAGAATTTCCCCAGCAGAGTCGCTACTGTGAGCGGACAACGATTCGCGCGACTGTGGTGCGAGGCCATTTTCGGTCGGGCCGGCCCGTTGGAGTGTCAGAGGGATGAGTGTGATGTGGTTGAAAAAATGATTTTGCATATTTTAATGCTTAAAAGATACGAGATCGAAATCCCATACTTAGAATAGAGTCGCCACCCGGTTCAGCTCAATCGGGAAATCTTCAGTACGATTTTCCCACTAGGTGGTTGGACCATACCTTAAGTAGAGATTTCGAGCTCGGATGATGTTATCTACTTTTCATTAGGCCAAGTTAGGATACTTCATTCTTTCTTAATCGGTTTGATACACCCTATTTATTTGTATTTTTAGTTATTTTATTATTTTCGCATTTATCAAGCAATTGAAGCGATAAATAAAGTATTGACAATTGTAAAAGAAAAGTGAGTGCGGAAATTAAAATTATTACAAGATTTTCAAGTCCTGTACATTTTCTACGTAACAAATGAAATACCCGAATGTCCGATATACATCTACCTGCAGAAGGTGGTTGACACGGATATGGCATATTTTATTTATAATATCATAAAGCCCAATTGGATGGCTAAAATGAGGTTTGAATGGCGTTTGCGGGGAAATTCCATTTTTATTAAAATTTCAGATTCGATCGTTGCTTTAATCGGATTACAGGTGAATATACCACTCGTCGTGGGGCGGGTCTGTTTTTAAGAGGTTTCGAACCTCCATCGTTACACTATAGGTCCTAGCTTTCAGAAAATAAATTAGTTTGGAAATAAACGAAAACAATACTGCTGTCTAGAAAGTCATGCTGCCATGGGGCATCTGATGCCGCCGACGACACAGTTGATGTCGCTGGCGACATGGCTGATGCCACTGGCGACATCGATTATATCATCGGCGACATCAGTATGCAGACAGGCACAGGGATTTCTGAGTACCGTAAAGAAAGGGTCCCGTAAGAAAGTGAGGTCTCTGGGGAATATGATGCTAACGGCGGTATCAACGATGTCTCTCGCGAGATGGGTCATACAGCCGGCAACATCGCATGTCTCCGGCGACTTCAATTTCTTATAGCAGCAGCAGTTTGCAGTTAAAGTGACCGAAAACTCAAAAATGAACACAAATCAACGAAAATTAGTGCAAACCAATAATAATAATGCCAAAGAGCTATGAGACTCAGGATTTTTTTACCTCGAGGTCGTGAATCCACCTCTTCGTGAACCGAATAAAACACCTCCGGGGAGCTTGTTATGACGGTTTAACAATGATTTTAAGTGCTTTTTGGTTTCTAAGTTCAATTACTGATTTTAACTTAAAGTCTTGTCGATTTCAACTCACAATCAGAGAGTTCAAAGAAGAAAAAACCAGGAAAAAATTGGTCGAAATCCCTGTTTTTCTGTTTTATCTAATTCTTATCTCACTATAATTTATTTCCACCTTAAAATCTTCCTTCCTCCTAAGTGCAGCTCAAGGTGTGCTTTTATAGGTGAAATGGGGTGCTTTTTGGGGCCTTTTTTAATAATTCCACCGAAAGTGGCCGAAAAGGCTGTCTGTGAAGGGACCTATTTCGAGTCATGCCACCGGCGACATGGTTATGTCACCGGCGGTATGACCGATGTCGCCGGCGGTATGGTGATACCGCCGGTGGCATGGGTGATGCCTTTAGCGGCATCAGCATTCAGCATGCCGACAGTTAGTGGGTCAAAAAGCTAAAAAAATTCAGGAAAAGTGGTTTAATAGTGGGTAAAAAGGCATCTTTTTTTGACTTTTAATAATATTTTAAAGGGTATTCATTATTTGGGTGTCAATCATCGGTTCAAGCTCCTACCGGACGCGTTATCGACCACACCGAACTGGATTCTGCCAATTATAAAATTCACAAGGAATATTATTTTGGTAATAAAAATTCTAAAGAGAACTTATATTTTGAGGTATTAAAATCGGGTACACGTCATCATCGTCTCGCGAGAGGGACTGCAAAATCCCGTGCTTACAGATGGTTTATATCTGAACCATCTTATCCATAGCCTCCATAATAATTGGCTCATGACGATCTTTAAATATGCCCAATTTACTTCCCACCTCCCAAGTCAGTTGCTTTACACGGTTCGGGGATTGCCTTGATTGAGATAGGATGATAACTCGATTCGCATTAGAAATATCAGGCCCTGATAAAACCAAATCTACTTGTTGATATGCTATTATTATCTGTAACTCTTCTTCCCGGGTAGCTGGTACGAATTTAGGCTGTGTTCCGTTTAAAATAGTATTTGTTTCAGGGATCACATTCATAATTGCATCAGTCTGCTCTAATAAGAACTCACCTTGTAAACCCAAATTTTGAGTAGAAACGCTCCTTTGATTCACACCTCTGGAACCCAAACTCTAAGCAGACATGCTCCTTTGATGTTTCGTTGGAGAGCTCGACCTACCGCAATCACTATCAATATCACCCGATTCACTGGATGCCTTGGATTCTAAGTCTTGACAATGTTGACATGCAACCCCTTATCTAAGATTTGTATGAACCTTCAACTCCGTTGAACCAATAAGTAGTTTGAAAGACTGATTTGGTGTTCCAAAGGGAATCGAAACTAAGCATGAAACAACATCTAGCCGATCCGGCCTATAGAAATCGTAATCCACCAAAACTAACTGGCCAAAAGAGGCTGCCAATCGTCGAATCAAATTTTCGTAAATCAAGACAGGAGGAATCCCCATGAAATCCACATACCTGATACATTCTTTCGGTGTGAAATCATCCGGCAAGGATTGCACCCTTAAAAAAATATGCCTCATAATCTCCCAGTTTCCTCCTACAAAATCATTCATCGCAGACACAGAATTAAAAGAAATAATCACATTAGCTTCGCTTGTAGGGGCAGCAAAAGCTATGTCAAAACCACGTTCCTATAATAAATCATGCACACATCTAATGTGAGATATGCTAATCCCAGAGGCTAGACAGGACTTATCTTTCCACGGGGCTACTTCAACAATAAGATCATGGCCCCGAGATGATTTTTCATGGCTGATTGGGATATCATGCGTAACGGCATTTAGAACAGCGTTGGAACCTTCATTTGAGTCTGGCAGGCCGAAAACAACTTTCGCATAGGATCTCTCCCCCTTGGTGAATCTCGAAATTTAATTTTCTGTTTACGAGCCCGTTGAGGAAATGAACTCCTCATGGGACGTTGCTGAATTCGTTGCTGCTTTAAAGAATGATCGGACCAAGAATATCTTGCACGATAAGCACGTAGATGGATGATTCAAATAATCACCGAATTCATTCTATACAAAACCTCATGGATCGGCAGTGAGTCATCCGGGTTTAAGAATCCAAAATTGAGATTCTTTTCGTTTCTCTTCCTGGCCATATAGTCTCGACCAGTGATTTTGTATTTCTGAAAAACTCTTCTCATCGAATCTGCTCCATACATGTTTGGAAAGTTTTCAAACATAGAGTGGTGGTGGGCTAAGGGCGACGACTGGCTGATTGACTCCAATTGGAATTGGTAGCGACAGGACGACGATCATGATGATGGTGGTGGTGGTTGTTGAGCGGTGATGGTGGTGAGGATCGCCTAGGGTTCGCTATTGGCTATTGCATTTTATTTTAAAAGGTTTATAATAAATGCCTAATGGGTTATTCTGGATTCAAATCTAATATCCTCAAATTGGTGTTCCCTTACATGTCCCTCCATTCATCATTTGACATGTAGTACATTTGTATGAGAGATTAACTGAAAATGAATAAAATAATAATTAAAACAGACACATGTCAATATTTGAATGGGGGACATGGAAGGGAACACTAATATGGGGACATCAGATTTGAATCCGGTTATTCTATGGTGACTTTTTTTCCTTACTTTGCCACTATCACCATTGGATTGAATTTCATCACATTAATTCAATGGTGATGAAGGGTAAAATAATGTTAACTTTACAAAAAAAATAAAGTCATCGTAGCCTTCACTCTGTCTAATAATAATAAAGTTTTTTTTAGAGATTTAGATAACTTTTTTAGACATCTCATCCATTTTTCTCACTTTGATAAATCACATTCACATTTTTCATTAATTAATTTCAATCCAAAGGAAAATAACAGAGATTAAAAGCAAACCATACCAAACCCATCATCATAAAAAAAATGAAAAAGGCCTCAATAGGCGGTGACAGAGGGGGGTGGGGCGGTGCTAAAGCCTCACCCCGACCACCGGAAAAATTAAAATCCTCCTATAAATTTAGGTACAACCCCACCCTCTTCTCTCGTAAAAAAAAGGTAGAAGAAAAGTGGACCAGCCCCACTCTATCTCGAATTCTGGCACAGCCAGGGAATTTATAATGGCAAAAGCTCATACACATTTCCATAAATGGCTTACAGTTAAATAATCTTGAATCAATTTCTAAACAAACTATAACTGCAATTTCCATAAATGCTTAGAGTTAAATAATCTTGAATCAATTTCTAAACAAACTATAATTGCAATTGACCATTTATTAATGTAAATAAACACAAAGAAGGGAAACATGTTCCTTAAGATACTAAGCACTAATATTATCTCTTAATAATGAAAGTATATATTCATAAATCTATAACTGTCATCCTTGCAAATGCTGCATCATTTCTGTTCAACAAAAAGACAAACAGATTTTGATCCATTAGTTGAAAATACAAGGAAAAACAATTCATGGATGTATCATTCAACAAAAAGTAATGGCAAAAAGAAAACAACTTACTGCCTTGATTTCTCCAACCTCCTTTTTTATCTTATCGAGTTCATGTCGCATTTTAATAAGCTCGAATAGACGTGATTGGTAATTTCGGCTAAAGGAAATAATCTCGTCGACCACACGAACATCACCAAAATGTACTGATTTGACCTTTTCATCACCAACATAGTCTAAAGGTATTGTTTGGATTTTCCAAACCTCCTTACTTGGCTTATTAAGTTGTTCTCCCAAAAGTTCAAGCTCACGTTGACCTGAATAATAAAAGAAATATACAATAAAGAAATAAGCATATGAAAATATACATAGATTGAGATAATTAAAAGTTTAGAGAAAAGTAAAAGGGAGGGGTACCAACTCAAAAACTTATTATATTTTAATCAATTCCCAATTAATTATACGATATCACATAAAATTAATTGTATGATAAATTTTTCTAAAAATACCTGACCTCCACCAAATCGTTATTAAGAGCAGCCTCTGAAAAGCTACACATACTGTCGCGATAAGTAGAATTCTGTTCAGAACCAAATTACTGGATTAATTACCAACCATTCTAATAATATATTTTTATCATTAATGATTAATCATACAAAAGTACAAAGTGAATATCGTATGGAATGAGCAGGGTAAAATTGCAGAGTGTAATCACTACAAGAAATTGAATTTTTAGTGGCGAAATTGGTTTCGCCACAAAAGGTAAAAAATTAGTGGCAAACTATGTATCCGCCACTTGATAGATTTACAGTGGCAAACCATTGTTTTGCCACAACTTTAGTGACGAAATTTAATTCCCGCCACTATTGTATTAACGTAGTAGTTAATACAAAATCCAAATGATTTTTTTAAATCAAAGCATGAAGCCTTGAGTAGTTAATACAAAATCCAAATGATTTTTTTAAATCAAAGCATGAAGCCTTGAACTCTTGTACTGCCATCCAACCAATGATTAAACTAATACCCATTATAATAATCCATCAACAATGCATAAATTGAAGTGCTATATTGTAGTATTTTTCGCCACTTTCTCAGAAACCAAACAACGAATTGAAATAGGAAATTAAGAGAAGCATAAGATAGTTACCCGGACAAGTCAGAGAAAGGCCACACGAAGTTAAAACCGAAGCTTTCTAACAGAAGGTCAAATGCGGAGACAATGTTCTCCTAACGCCTGGAAGTGAACAGAGACAACAGAAAAAAAACTGGAACTTCCCAGCACAAGAGCATATATGCTAATGTTGAACACAAGGCCCCAAAAACTCAAAGTTGCAGATGCAGAATAGCAACAACAAGTATCAACAAGAAAGGGCAAGAATCAACCAAATATGCGAAGAAAATAAATAAACCACACAACACCAAAATTTTTACGTGGAAACCTCTCCGATGCGAAGAGTAAAACCACGGGACCGATAACGGAGTTCACCCCTACTTCTCTTATTGATAAGTTGAGGGAAAAGAACTCAACAATGTCTTAAAAGAGTTTGCAACCCACCAACAATACCACAATACAAGGAGAAGCCAAATAAAATGAGGAAAATACACAAAACCTCAAGTGAGCAATATTCCTCCATATTCTGCCCGCAACGAAACCTGATCCAACAGTTTGATTACAAAACCCAACGGTCAAAAGAAAGATTTGGATGTCAGGAACATTGTGGTAAACTTTCATGGCGATCCGACGGTCTGATCTTCGACAGCTAGTCGGAATAAAAAGAAGCTGGAAATTTTGCTCTCCCTCTCTTCTTTTCTCTCTCCAAAAATGGCTGCACTCTCTCTCATAAGGAAACCCTAAAACCAGCAAAAAAAAAAGCTTAAATATGCCTCCACATCTTGGGCTTTTGGGCTAAGACTTTACCTTGCACCAATTTGGGCTAGAACCCCAACAATCTCCCCCTCGAGCCCAAGTCGGGGAAGATAGGGCAACATCAACATCATCGAAATGATATCTCGGTGAGCTTGCAACAAAGCTCCATCTTGCTTTCGGGAACAATCTTTGTCAACATGTCCGCTCCATTCTTATCGGTGTGGTCTTTCCTCAATACCAACTCTTTCTCCTCGATCACATCCCGCAGCTAATGATATCTAACGTCAATGTGCTTCATTCAATAATGATACATGGTATTCTTGCTCAGATCCATAGCACTCTGACTATCACATAATACTACAAACTCGCTTTGCTTCAAACTCAGCTCCTGAAGGAATCTCTTTAGCCAAATCAGCTCTTTACGTGCTTCCACAGCTGCTACATACTCTGCTTCTGTAGTAGATAATGCTACACACTTTTAAAGTTTATACTGCCAGGAAATAGCTCCCCCTGCAAATGTGAACATAAAACCTGAGGTAGACTTTCTTCCATCGAAATCAACAGCCATGTCAGCATCTGTATACCCTTCAAGAATCGGTTTTCAACCTCCAAAACACAAACTAAGCTTTGAGGTACCACGCAAGTATCTGAATATCCACTTCACTACTTACTAGTGAACTTTACCCTGATTGGACAAAAATCGACTGAGAAATCTAATAGCTTGGGCAATATCTGGCCTAGTACAAACCATAACATACATCAAAGAACCAACAGTAGAGGAATAAGGAACAGACAACGTCCTTTCTTTCTCCTCCTGTGTTTTCGGACAAGTTCTTTCTAATGATTGACTAACTAGCTTGGCATCTTTCATATTGAATCTTTCAAGCACCCGTTCAATATACTTTTCTTGTGACAACCACAACCTGCCAGCCTTTCTATCACGAACTATCTCCATGCCCAAAATCTGCTTAGCTAGACACAAATCTTTCATTGCAAATGATTCTGACATACTCTTCTTCAAATCACAAATCATATCCGCATCCTGTCCAACAATTAACATATCATCTATATACAATAGAAGAATAATGAATTTATCAATAAGGAACTGTTTGAAATACACACAAGGATAAGCTAATGTCCTCTTATAACCATTGGTTGCCATGAAAGAATCAAACTTTCGATACCACTGCCTTGGTGTCTGCTTCAGCCCATAAAGACTCTTCTTTAGTTTGCAAACAAACTTTTCCTTTCCCTTTTCCTCAAATCCTTCTGGTTGTTCCATGTAGATATCCTCTTGTAAATCACCATGCAAGAAAGCTGTTTTTACATCAAGCTGCTCCAACTCCAAGTCAAGACTCGCAGCTAAACCCGATTCTGATAGAAGTCATCTTCACAACTGGGGAGAAAATCTCATCAAAATCAATCCGCTTTTTCTGATTGCATCCCTTGACCACCAATCTAGCTTTTCAGTTCACACTATAATCTGCATTTTTCTTAAAATCCACCTGTTTTTCAAGACTTTCTTATCTTTTGGATGCTTCACCAACTCATAAGTCTCATTCTTCTTTAAAGAATCCATCTCTTCTTTTATAGCATTCAACCAAGACCCTTTATCTTCACTAGATAATGCTTCCTGAAAGCTTTCAGGTTCTCCATCTTCTATGACAAGAATGAATTCTGAGCTTGGATATCTTGTAGATGGCCTTCTTTCTGTAGATTATCTTCGAACTTGTGTTTGTTCATATTATGGGGCTGATAGCTCCCCCCGCTCATGAACCTCTTCATCTTGAGCATCATCAAAACTGAACATTCTCATCATCATGCGTATCAGCATCAATAAGTTCTGGTGTATCATCAACACCAATAGATTGGTCCTCAATATTGTCAGATCTTGCTTCAACATTCTTACATGTTGGCTGCTCAATACAAGAAGGACTAGACACAAGAGGAACATCAGTAGTATCAAAAGAAGATTCAGTGGTAGAATTATACCTTTTACTCAGAAACTCAACACCTCTCTCGTGCTCAAAGAATACTACATCCCTGCTTCTCACTACTTCCTTCTTCTCTAAATCATAGACTCTATAGCCAAACTCTTCATTACCATAGCCAATAAAATGCATGGTTTAGTCTTGGAATCAAGCTTTGATCGCTCCTCTTTCGGCACATGCATAAATGCCTTGCATCTAAAGACTCTAAAATGTGCATAAGTGGGATTGCTACCCCTCCATACCCTTTCTAGAATGTCAAGACCAAGAGGAACAGATGGAGAGTGATTAATTAAATAAGTCACTGTGTTTACTGATTCAGCCCAGAATGTATTAGGAAGATTAGACATTCTTAGCAAACACCTCACCCTCTCCATAATGGTTCTGTTCATCCTTTCAGCTACACCATTGTGTTGTGGAGCACCCGGAACTGTCCTCACATGTCTAATGCCATGCTGTGAGATTTACATCTTAAATGCATTAGAGGTATACTCACCACCATTGTCTGATCGGAGACATTTCAACTTTCCACCAGTCTCTCTTTCCACCATGGCATGAAACTTCTAAAAAGTCTCGAACACTTGACTTTTCTGATTCAACAAGTAGACCCAAGTCTTTTGAGTTGCATCATCAATAAATGTGACAAATGCCTATTACCACCAATAGACTCCACATCTAACGGACCACAAACATCGGAGTGAACCAACTCCAATTTACCTTCCTTCTTTGTAGATTTTCCTGCAAATGAAGCCTTGTTTTATTTTCCTTCTAAACAATGCTCATAAGGGTCAATGGACATAGATTTATCCACAGGAATGAGGGATTAACCTGCCAGGTGCTTTATCCCTTTATCTGTCATATGTCCCAATCTTTGATGCCATAAGTTGGGAGAATTCTTCTCTTCAGCTGCATATATATCACCATAACATACTCTAAAGTATGTCTTATACAATGAGCAACACAACTTGTCTCGAGCAACTGTCATTGAACCCTTGGACAACTTCTATTTGCCATCACCGAAGGTATGACTGAAACCTTCCTGATTAAGAACACTTACTGCTAATAAATTCAAGCATAAATTAGGAATATGGCACACATTCTTCATTATCATCGTGCACCCAACATCAGTCTTTGCATGGATATCACCCATACCAATGATCCCTGTTGAGCTCTCATTTCCCATTCTGACACTACTAAAGTCGCTAGCTCTGTAGTTTAAAAAATATTCCTTTTGAGGAACACAATGATAAGAAGCTTCAGTATCAACAAGCCACTCTGAAGCTGAATCATCAACCTGAGGACACTCACAAACTGCTCAAAGTAAACCGGTATCCTCAACAGTCTTGACTACGGTTGCTGTAGTACCACTATCATCTCCCCCTAATTGGGAATCCAGTTTCTTCTTTTATTCATGCTTCCATTTGAAATAATTCTTCTTGATATGACCAGGCTTATCACAATAATGGCATGTTTTGGTCTCCTTTCCCTCTCTGGACTTGGACCTGCCTCTTGAGTTACCACGCCCCTTTGGACCTCTACTCTTGTCTCTTCCTCTATTCTCAATAACAAAGGCCTGCGAATTTTCAAATCCCATCTCCTTTCTTCTCAACTCTTCATTAAACATACTTTCTTTAATCACGTTCAATGAAAGAACACCATCCAGAGCTGATTTACTAATAGTCACCACAATAGTTTCCTAACTATCGGGCAAAGAACTCAATAAGAACAAAGCCTGCAGCTCATCATCAAGAACAATCTTCATAGTGGTAAGTTTGTTGATAACATCTTAAAAGTCACTCAGATGCTCAGCCACTAACTTCCTACTTTTCAACTTCAAGTTAACAAGCTTCCGAATCAATGAAGCCTTGTTGTGAATGGTCTTCCTCTCATAAAGACCTTCTAGTTTCTTCCACAATTCAAATGGGTCGGACTCATTAGAAACATGATTGTAGATGCTTATATTAATCCACTGTCTAATAGTCCCCAAAGTCTTCCTCTTCAACTTCTCCCAATCTTTATCTTTCATTTTCTCAGGTTTGGCCGGTTTAGAACTACCAAGCTCTACCGTGCTTATATCTATTGGATGATATAAATCTTTGCAAAATAACATATCCTCCATCATGGGTCGTTATATAGAATAATTGGTTGACGGTAACTTCACCATGGAACCACTACTAATAGACTCCATATTAACCCCGAAACTAATCTTAATAGCTATGATACCACTTATTGAGCACAAGGCCCCAAAAACTCAAAGTTACAAATACGGAATAGCACCAACAAGTATCAACAAGAAACGGCAAGAATCAACCAAATATGCAAAGAAAATAAATAAGCCACACAACACCAAAGTTTTTACATGGAAACCTCTTTGATGAGAAGAGTAAAACCACGGGACCAATAACGGAGTCCACCACAACTTCTCTTATTGATAAGTTGAGGGAAAAGAACTCAACAATGTCTTACAAGAGTTTGCAACCCACCAACAACACCACAATACAAGAAGAAGCCAAATAAAATGAGGAAAATACACAAAACCTCAAGTGAGCAAACATTCCTCCATATTCTGCCCGCAACGAAATTTGATCCAATTGTTCGATTACAAAATCCAACGGTCAAAAGAAATATTTCGATGTCAGGAACATTGTCGCAAACTTTCACGGCGATCTGACGGTCTGATCTTTGGCGATCGGAGATGAAATACAGCTGATCGGAATAGAAAGAAGCTGGAAATTTTTCTCTCCCTCTCTTCTTTTCTCTCTCCAAAAATGGTTGCACTCTCTCTCATAAAAAAACCCTCAAACCAGCAAAAAAAGAAGCTTAAATATACCTGCACATTTTGAACTTTTGGGCCAAGACTTTATCTTGCACCAATTTAAGCTAGAACCCCAACAGCTAAGAGACAAAGGCAATCTTCCATTGTGTTTCCGTCCTCCTCCTTCTCCTCCACCTTTGACTGCTAAGGCGATATTTTTTGGTCATTTGTCATCATGGAAAGGTTTTATCTCTGTTTTACAGATTGCGATTTGATGGCCATCACTTTGGGTTTTGGTGTCAATTTATAGGCAGGCAAATAAATTCGCTTGTAATTACTTAATTCTGTAATTGCTTAATTTTTTGTCAATTTATCTATTTTGTTAACTCAATTTACCTACATGTATGTTGTGTTCTTTTTAACTTATAAATAACAAAACTAAACTTATTTTAGTGTAAATTTATATGTATATATTACTGGTAAATACCGAACTGAATGGATTATAAGTTGAAAAGAATATAGCCTTATTGACATCTCTCTCCTTTGTCACGTCTTTATCCTAGATTTGTAGTTCATGGGCCTTGTATCGGCCGAGTTTGGCTGGAGCTTGCTCCCTTAGATCGGGTTTAGACATTCATTTTTTTCTAAGCTCGACTCGAAGCTGATAAAGTTTGAAATTTTATAGTCCAGACTTTATATTTATATAAATACTCAAGTCCAGCTTAGCGAATGATTTTTTTTTTGTTATATTACATATTATATTTAATAACTGTTTTACATTTTTCATGATAGTATATTAAATTATTACCCCAAATAAATTTACTTCATATTGAAAAATAGGCGTACAAATATTAAGATTTTGACATTTTTTAATAAACTTTGTTTGTGTATTTATATTTACTCAATCAAATTTTTTAATTAAAAATAATAATAATAGATTGTGGGTGGAATTTTAGAATAGCCTTATAAGTCCGATCGAGCCCAAAGTTTAAAGTGTAGCTAGATCAAGATTGGGTTGATATTTTTAGTAAAAAGTCTGATGAAGCCCGCTCATCTGACGAATAGGTCTAGGGTATCATATGGCCTGCTTTAGTCACCATGTTCTCTTGGACTACAATTCAATTCAGTTCAATTCAGACCAGTTCAGTTCAGTTCAGTTCAATCCACTTCAGTTGAATTCAACAATGCGTAGTTATAAATTTACACTGAAATAAGCTCAGTTCAGCCAACTTCAATTTAGTTTAGTTCAGCTTTCAGAAGTTGAAAAGAACAGGGCTTAAGTATTGGAGCTAGACCGACCGTCCCGAATCGGGTGTTACAACCCTCCTTTATAGTACATGATATTCCTAGTATGCAAAGATTTAATTGTTACTAAATCCTTACCAAAATTCGTAATTTTGAAAAAAAAAAGCTATCCTACCAATTTAATCACCAAAATGATACATTGAGTATGCAAGTAACTGTGAGCACGGGATTTTATAGTCCCTTTTACAAGAAGATGATGACGTGTACCTAATTTTAATGTCTCAAAATAAAAGTTCTTTGTAGAATTTTTATTACCAATATAATGTTCCTTGCGAATTTTATACTTGGAAGAACCCAGTTCGGCGTCGCCAATAACGCGTCCGGTAGGAGCTTGAACCGATGATTTATACCCAAATTAAAAATACCTATTTAAATATCATTAAAATTCAAAAAGATGCCTTTTGGCCCAGTTTTAACCACTTTTGACCTCCTTTTGTGACTTTTTAGGCTCTTGGGCCCGATGGCTGTCGGCTTGCCGTAGGCTGATGCCACTAGCAGTATCAGCCATGCCACCGACGGCATCAGCTATACCTCCGGCGATATCACCATGTCGCCGACGGCATGGCCTAAAATGGGCCCCTACACAGACAGCCTTTTTTCCACTTCGGTGGAATTAGTCAAAAAGATCTTGAAAATCACCCCAATTTGCCTATAAAAACACACCTTAGGCTTTGGGGGAGGAGGCTGAAATTGGGAGAAAAACCATCTAAGATTGGAAATTTAATGTTAGAATGAGAAAATAGATTTTAGTGAGATAAGAATTAGATAAGGCAAGAAAAAGGATTCTAATCCATTTTTTCCTGGTTTTTCTTCTTTGAACTCTCTGATTGTGAGCCTAAAGTCAGTAGGTATTCTCATTAAA
The DNA here is from genome assembly GCA_947683365.1 of Euphorbia pulcherrima. Classification (NCBI taxonomy): domain Eukaryota; kingdom Viridiplantae; phylum Streptophyta; class Magnoliopsida; order Malpighiales; family Euphorbiaceae; genus Euphorbia; species Euphorbia pulcherrima. The sequence continues at coordinate 18,307,871 of CANTUS010000016.1, forward strand.
ATCAACTTAATAGAATTTAGAGACTCAGAACTCTTAAATTTTACTACTAAATCATCGTTAGAAGCTCCCTAGAAGTGTTTCTTTTCGGTTCACGAAGAGGTGGATTCACGACCTCGTGGTAAAAATTCTGAGTCTCATAGCTCTTTGGCATTAATATTATTGATTTGTGCTGATTCTTATTGATTTGTGTTCATTTTTGGGTTTTCGGTCATTTTTTACTGATGCCCGCTGCTGCTGCAAGAAATTGAGGTCACTAGAGACATGTGATGTCACCGTCGGTATCTCCCATGTCGCCAGAGGCATCACTGATACCGCCGGTGGCATCACATTCCCCGGAGACCTCACTTCCTTATGAGACCCTTTCTTTATGGTACTCAGAAAGCCATGTAGCCTGCCTGCATACTGATGCCTCTAGCAACATCATTGATGTCGCCGGCGGCATAAGCCGTATCGTCAGCGGCATGACTTTCTGGACAGCTATTTTTATTTCGTTCGTTTTCGACCGAGTTTATTTTCCGAAGCTAGGATACACAGTGCAACGATGGTGGTCCAAAACCTTCTGAAAACAGACCCCACCCCATAACATGTGCCATTTTCACTAATAATCCGGTTAAAACAACGCTCAAGTCCAAAATTTGATTAAAAACATAATTTCCCGAAAAAGCCGTTCAAATCTCATTTTAGCCATCCAACCGGGCTTTATAATATTGTAAATAAAATATGCCACATCCACCTTAAATCAGGTCTTGTTCGATTTGCTAAATATACATGATTCGTGAGGTATCTCGAACGACATGCCATATCTGTACTAACCATCTTCTGCAGGTAGATGTGCGTTAGGCCTTCGGGTATTTTATTTATCGCATAGAAAAATGTATAGGACCTTGAAGCCTTGTAATAATTTTACTTTTCGCACTTAATTTTGGACGACTGTAATAATTTAGTTATCACTTCGATAGCTTGATAAACGCAAAAATTATACAATAACCAAAAACACAAATAAATAGGATGGATTAAATCGATTAAGAAAGAATGAAGTATCTTAACTTGGCCTAATGAAAAATAGATAACATCATCCGAACTCGAAATATCTACTTAAGGTATGGTCCAACCACCCGGTGGGAAAATCGTACCTAAAAATTTCTCAGTTGAGCTGAACCGGTTGGCGACTCTGTTTTAAGTACGGGATTTCGATCTTGTATCTTTTCAGCATTAAAATATGCAAAGCCATTTTCCAATCACATCAATTACACATCTCCCCATTACTTTAAGAGGGCCGGTCCACCAGCCCGGCTTTGCAGCTGCCTCGTAGAATGTCGTCCTCTCACAATGGCGACTCTGCTGGGGACTGATCTCTTTAAACTTGAACTTCCTTTTTATAAAGTTTAAAAGATTTTGATAATGTATTGAAATCATTGGCCTAATTAAAACTTCATTCTTTTTCTTATGACGTTTTATCCTTAAGTACGCATGTAGGTAGTTCGGTAAATTTTAGGTGCCCCATTTTACCCGAGAAGCTCACAAAAGTATCACTCATGCCCTGTTTGAATTGAGGATGCCTAGTGGGTGGATCACTCATTTTAACCAACACGTAAACTCCTGCGATCACACCTATTTAGGGAGTGGTTGAGTAACGTGGAATCAAGGTAAATGAGAACCTTCTACATCAACAACCCTATACCAAAGCCGCGCTAGAAAAAGTCTTAGCACATCATTCCTTTAGGATCTCCAGAACAAATAAAATAATTGGGACGCGCTTCTTTCACCATTACCGGTGAAGAAGCTAAAGTTTCGTCCTTCTGAAGAGGCGTTACACGGGAGTCATAAGGTTGGAAGAGGGACGATTTGCATCCTATATGCTCCGTGATCATGCACCCCCATGCATCGGCTTCAGGAGCCAAAAATAAATCAACTTACCCTTACTACTTTCGCCCATGGAAGAAGTTTAGCAACACATATAGGACTTCTCTTGTGCCTCCATTACGTCACCATATATCACTATGTATGACGTGAGATACAAATGTCCCACGTATGTTGGAGGGATAAGCCATCGCATCATCTCTAACCACATCTACGAGCAGCCATACATATCACGCACCCCTTCTAAAAAAAAGCATACATACCATCCCTACCATTTACAACCCATTCATGGTCTGAACCACGATTCACAACCCCGGATCTTCCTCCCAAATACAGACCTTCACAACTAGCTATGTCTCTTCCTCATAATGCCAACTCTGCCTCATCTAGAGAACAGACTAGTCTTCCCCCTACCATAGGAATAACAGCTCACCCTCCGTCAATTGGGTCAGAAATCGCCGCCATCATGACCTAATTTATCTATTCCGATTTCTTCCACAATACTATTCAGGAATAAATCCAGACAACAGTGTAGTTGTTTGTCAGGCAAGCCCTAACAAGTAAGAACACCGGTTGGATTTTATAATCAGATTGTCAGCCCCAGTATCATAATGAATTTATTCAAAATGGTTCAGGTCATGTTCCATTCTATCCAATGGAAGCATAACCTATACGGTTTACTCAGCGTCCTATCCAGCCAGTTCAGACTCGGCCCTAGCCTAGCCTATTCTAACTCAACCAGACTTCCGTGACTCAACTAACTCTCTCTTTATTACCTCCAAGCCCAAGGCATATGGCCCAAAACTCAATCCTCCTTCCCCGACGAGCTCACCCAGCAAATCTCAGCTCTCCCTAAAGGATTAACCTAACCAGCAATGTTGCCACCATCTTTTGACATGGCACCTCGGGATATGATACATGAGGTGGAAGCTTTCTTGCACCAAATAGTGCCAGCATGTCAAAGGGAGAGGGAACTCTAAGGAAATAACAACAGAGTCTCCAAGGGTTCTAGTATACGCCAGGCAGAAGGCTATAATGGGCTAGGAGTGTTGTCATCTCGAGTCAAGGGAAACCAAAAAGCCTCTCTGGAACCTATCCCAACTAACATTGTAAACCCCTGGGTTTTACCCCTCAATATGATTTTCACTAGATTAAGAAGAGACGGTCTCATCAAACCCCTTCGTGATTACAAAAACCCAATGAAAGACGAGAAGGGAAACTTTTATGGGTATCATGCCCAGTGGGGACATCGCATTAATGAATGCCGAACCCTGGCCTGAGCAATAAATCATCTGGTGAAAGAAGGAAAGATAACCAAGCCGAATAGAATGCCTGGGGTTGTAAGGCTCGTTGACCAGGAAAGTATGCCCTTTTTTTGGTACACCTAAACGAGTAAATGGGCTATATATGCTCACTAGGGTTGTTGGTTTCAAGGATAAGGCCGATAGACAACGAGGCTAAGAGGGCCAGATTTAAGTGAGCTAGGAGAATGGAAAATATTTGGCTTAGAAAAAACGGTGATGTCCAAGCAACAGCCACCTAAGCTTTTCCAATAAGGGTTGTAGTCCAGTCTAACCGCCCTCCTTTTTCCTTAGAGAAGGCCCCCAACACTTCACTCTCGATCAATTCTCATTAGATCTGTTCGCTACCAAACTTTGAGCTCCATGAACAACTTCTATTTTTCTTACTTATGTCATGTCTCTACCATTTGATCCACGCATTCATATGAGCATACACACGATGCTTCCAGTATTCAAGATATTTTACTATATGAAATTAATTTGAGTATAAATGAAGGCTCTTATATGGTAATCAAATCCAATAATTTAACTCATGTCAAACACAAGTGAGATAATAAAGTGGTTAAAGACCGTGATAATGCTTTTGCTTGGTCCCTAGATCAATAGTCAGATTGTTGAGCACCACGGGTCTCTTCTAGAATTAACTCAGTAACCCCACAATAGTATACCAAAGAAGTATTAATTGGTCCCCTAAAATGGAAAATTGACGTATACACCCACCAACAACTGATGAAGCCTAACCTCCATTAAATAAACACCGTATCCGAATCTCAGACCAATGTCATAGCCAAGGAAATGACCAAATTCGTAGAGAAACACATCTTCACCTAACACAAATTAACCCGCATCAAACCCCTTGACCAACAAAGATTAGGCAGCAACCACCGCCAAGAGCATAAAATATGAGGAGAAGCACCTTCATCCCACGAGCCATAAAGAAAAGCGCACAACAAAGTCACGATTAGCTTACCAAATAAACCAATAAAATAAGCTACCACTTCACCTTTCAAAGGTACTAAGTAAAAGGCCCCCAAACCAAATATCACTTGGTCAAAATCCTCCACCGTCGGTACAAGAGGCAAATTCAGGCCTAAACAGGAATGGATGTACAAACCGCAGACTGAATGAGCAATTAGAATAGCAATCAGAATGGCAATCAAACTAATCAAGAAGACTCTATGTAAGCTCCGAAACACCCACAAACTAAACTCCTTACAATATGGACAACCAGAATCAAAACAAGGTTACCCGATATAACTTTGAAGGTTAGAATGAATCGGGTGATCCAGGCAAAAATTGAACGGACACTAAGGACCTTGGAGAATCTGCAAAGGCATGACCAAGCACACAATCGCAAATCAGATACCCAACGCCCTTGCCAAGAATCATAGACCCAGTAGAAGCATCTGAGACCTTCTGATATCGATGTTAATAAAAAGCTCAGACCAAATTAAGAAGGCTGTCATATGGCTGAAGATGGTATGAAATAAGCAAAGCTATTAAAGTCATGAGCACAGACAAGAGTGAGTTCATCGATCTAGTCAACAAGGACAGGCTTAAGCATTATCAGGTCTAAAGAAAAGAAATAAATCAGAAAAGTGGCACACCAAAAAATATATATGATAATCACCTGCCTTTTGGTCTTTTACTGATTGAACAAAAATTAGGGTGACACCCGACGGTCGGTATCCTGCAAACTAACCGTGCAAAAATTAGGGGATAAATCAATATTGCCTGCAGAACTGAAAACCCTAAAAGGGCGGTTCAGACAAAAATCAGAGCACGAGAGAAAAATAGTGAGATGTTAACTTGAAAACCTGTAAAGGTTAGTTAACACCAGGGGTTCCATTAATGGAAATGATTGCCAACATCTTGTACTCAAATTAGATTCACTCGATAAAAGTGTCTTTTGTACTGAAACCTCTGTGTTTGTGATTGTATGAATGTCTGACGACCAAGTGATGGAAACATCATGAGTAAGCTTAATCGAGGATGCTCTAAGCTCATCAGTGCAAAAAAATTCGGATAGACAGAAAACATCTAGGTCTATACAAAAGTCGAAATAAGTCTGCTAGGTTGAAAACCCAAAAGGGCAGTCTATGCAAACGTTAGAATCATGATGAGGCCCGAATTTCTCTAGTTCCCTCCAATCTGCGTTCCCCAGGCTCCGCAAGAAGCCCCGTAGCTGTAAAGTGTGGCTCGCCGTAGCAGAATTTGAAGAAATGGCTGAATCTAAATTTTTGGAAAGTTGATATCGCCGACGATATGAGCAATGCCGCTGGTGACATGGATTTTGGGAGGTATCAGCTGATGCCGCTAGCGACATGGGTATAGGCGGTTTTAAGGTGACCCACCTGGCAATATGAATGATGCCGCCAGTGACATGGAATTAATTTTCTCGACGACATCAGAAGAAATTTCATCACTTCAGACCTGTACAAAACATGTAAACAATCCTGTACTCCATTTCTAATACCTTTTTAAACCGCAATCCATTTTTATTCAAAGTAAAAAGCCCGAAGGCGCAAACCACTCAAATATCCCAAACATCTAGCCTACCAAACCAAAACCAAACCACAAATCCAAATTATTTAAACCCCAATGTATCGAGGGTACAAGCCAAAATCCAAAAAGCAAAATGAAAGTATACATCTAGGCATGCCCGCCACCGCCGGGCGGACGAGATAAAACATCCTCGGTGCTTACTAGCCAATTACTAACCTCATCCTCTTATTCCTCTCTACCTTCTATCATAGGCACATTGCTTGACTCCTCAGTCACTATGGGTAGGCGCCGATGGCCTGACATCTTTACTCCTCTGCGACTGGTGCTATCGGGGTGCACATGATCCAAGTTTTGCTTGCTCCTTTGCTACTGAGCAGTAGCCTCCAATTGACCCTCAAGGCCGCTCATATGATGCCAGAGTTCTACAGTCTCCTCCTTGTGTCTCTGCCTGGCTGCATCAGTGTCTGATAGGAAAAGGGCCAAGAAATCCTGCAAACTAAGGAAAGCGTTATTAATGCACTTCATTCATAGCATCCATGCATGCATCTTATCTTATTTTGGCATGTCATAAACAGGGAATGTACCTGAACAAGCAGCGATTGCCCGATAAGCATATCCCAGAGAGCAAAATTATTCTCTGCAAGTTGCTCTACATGGCTTTGCGTTACATGAAAAATCTAAAAGGCAGATCATTAATCACCCGCATCCAAGGGTAAACAAGGAAGCAATTACTAGGCCTTCCATAAGTAGCGCTTTCTGGAATAGAGATCAGAGTATGCCAGCTCGAGCCTATGTTCCTGGGTTAGAACTCATCTCAGGAGTTCATCAGTAGGAACTAGGTCTCCATCGAGTAGACTAGGCGCCCTTCTACAAAATTTATCCCCTCAGGTACACCATAATACTGCATCCCACTCTGGTTATCCCAGCCTCTCTTCCTCGCAAGTTCCTGAAAAACACGAAAGCACATATGAACAACATTCTTAAACCCAAACAATTATAAATCATGCACACAAATGCAATCATACCTCAAAAGAATGGAGCCCCCCTTGGGACATCGACACACTCCCGCCAGCTACATCTGCGCCTACCTCATCCCCCCCTCAGGCTCGATCCCAACATTGCCTTCAATCTCCTCCTCTTCTTTCTCCTCCTCGGCGTCTATAATACCTTTAAGCTGCCTCTTCTCCTCCTCTAGCCTTTGCTCATTGTGGTACTCAATGGTATCATTCCTATAGATACGGGGGCACAAGGGGAGTAAGAGCTGCTAGTGCTGCTCGTAGGAGCTCGGAACGCTCGGAATGACCCGGCCATCCCCCTCGATATATTCGGCTTGGTCAGCCACAAATGTAATCACTAGATGATGCTATCATAAGCCCCTGGGAGGATCGGCGGGCACCAGTCTATCGATGACTGGGATAAACCTCCAGCCCCAGACGCGATCCCCCAAATACCACTGTTGAGACAACGGGTACTCCACGATAAATCGACGGTCGTCCACCTCTCTCCTGATCCTTGGGACTTCCAGCAGGTTCTCCACCCCATCAAATGGGTCCAGGACAAGCTGCACCAACAACCAACCAAAACAACCAATGTAAGTATAATGTAAATTCATAAACACTCTTTGTTTACTAATGTTTTGTTCTAAATAAGGACTAAATTAAATATCATATACCGAGCTTAATCATACACTCCTCAGGACCTCCCTGTACTTGGTAGGATACTAGGCCTTCCAGCCAATACCTCCACACCAGCGGGCAAGAAAATGGGAACCAGGGTGCACGGTCTTCTTGAACTCAATCGGCTGAAGGATCTGATGCTCAAAAGCCTAGGCCTACACAAGTAACAATTAGTCAGCTCAAAAAACATCCACAATAAATGAGACGTGCACAATCAAGTAAAATGTTTCTAAGAAGATATACCAGGAGTAGCAGATGGCAGAGGCGAAAGGCCTTCCCCTTCTTCCGAGCACCTGCATCTAGCCCGTGGTACATCTGTGCCAAGATGGCCCTCGGCCAATTCTTCTTCCTAATGCGCCCCACATCCTCCATAGCAAATATCAACCGGTAGTTGATCTTACTCCTCGAGATCAGAAAAAATAGCACGGTGAGCAAGGAATCATAAAGGAGCGAATGCACGCGTCTCTCTCATCCTCAGGCACTACATCTGCCTTTGTCTAGTATTGGTGTAACTCACAATAAGATAGCCGCCTTGAGACGGGCCTTAAACTAAATAGCTCCTTCTCTCGCCTCACCACGGGCCTCTCGATGTGATATTTATCCATATAGGCATTGAAGTGAATGACCCCGTCCTTCCAGGAAAACCCGATCATAGCTACGACGTTAGAGGGCATAATTGTCACTTCCCTAAATGAGAAGTGAAATGTGTGGGTGGTTTCAGACCACCTTTCTGTAAGGGCTATCAAGGCTGGATGGGAGAGTTTGGGCATTAGCATCAGCACAATTCGGGCCAAGTCCCCAAAGCCCATTTTGTTGATTGCTAGCGCAAGTTCAGGATCCTTCTTAGTAATATGGTGCCACCACTCGCTAATGGTGCCCATACCTCCAATATAGGTCAATTCGTGTGGCTGCAAAAATCAAAAGTAAAACAGATAAGTCCCTATTTATTTCTCATCGCCAATACCTGCTGGAAGGCTGCTGATGTCGCTTCTGCCAGAAGCGATGTCGCCGGTAATATCATCCATACCGCTGCAGTATGGATAATGCCGCCAGCAATATCACCTTAAGCAGAAATGAAATCAGGCCTTGCTAGGCCTTTTTACAAGGCCTGATGTCGCTGGCGACATCGCTCATATCACCGGCGACATCATAACCTATGGGCAGAACCTGTTTTCCTTAAAAATTGCACCCATCGTGCCAAAACCATAAAAATCACAATCAATCAAACCGTAAAGCCTAAAAATAGGAAAGATCGAACCTAAAGCATGCAACATTAATTTGTAATCAACCTATTTTACGCTTATAAACTCCTATTATGGCACAATTTTGAGCCTAAGGCCGAATCGAAACTCAACCTAAAAAAAAGAAATTCAGGTTTTACAGGATTGCTTGGACGTAGCAGAGGTGCTTTTCCTTCTCTGAGGTTAGATTGGTGATGGGGGAATTGATCCCATACCCATACATCTTGGTTGTCTCCTTCAAGCCATAAGTAATAGGAACCGAGAGAATCTTCAACCCCTTGACGGAGGAATCAGGCAGATTCTCCTTAGCCTTAGCGGATTTTCCCTTGAAAGCCTTAGCAATTCTCTTCATGATTGGACTAACGAAGAAAATGAAAGGTTTGGAAAAGAATGGAGAAAAGGGGGTACGGATTTGTAGAATGAGGAAGAGAAAGGAGTTTTGCTTCCTTTTAAACTTCAGCGCGGAATTTGAGGAGTTTTAATTTATCTGAAACTACTAATTCATACCATTGGTGGCATCACTCCATACCGACGGTGATATCACTCGCTTTAATTTGAATTTTGAATTTATTAACCAGTCAAGGCTACCACATGGCACTCATGCCGCCGGTGGCATCACTTCGTACTGCCAGTGACATCACCAATACTGCAGGCAATGTCGCCTCCTTTATTTTCAATTTTGAACATGTTTTCACTAGTTAAAGCTGCTACATGGCACTTATACCGCCGGTGGCATCATTCCATACCACCAGCGACATCAGTCATACCGCCGGCGGCATCATTCCATACCGCCAACGACATCATCAATGTCACCAGTGATATCAGCTATCTCCATGCCTTTTTTAAGCCATCCTCGGTGACATCCCGACTCTAGCCCTGATATCCTAGAACTTGCACAAAGCCACAATCGCAAACCCAATACACTCATCCTATATGCTACCCAGAGATTATAGCATGACCCCATACATATCACCCTGTTGGTTTCACCCCAGAACACCAACTAAAGGTCCCTGATACAGTCTCTGTACATATCACCCTTTGGGTTGACCTTCAGAATGCCAACTGAAGATCCCGGTATGACCCTGTACATGTTGCCTTTGGGTTCACCCCTCCAACTACACTCCACCAACCCACAAAGCATAAGTTAGACCAAGGGGCAACCAATCCACAAAGCATAAGTTCGACCAAGGGATAATCTCTCCATAAAGCATAAAGTCCAACCAAGGGACAATCTCTCCATAAAGCACAAGCCCGATTGAGGGGCAATCACTTTATAAAGCATAAGTCCGACCAAAGGACAATCTCTCCACAAAGCATAAGTCCGACCAAAGGACAATCCCTCCACAAAGCATAAGTCTGACCAAAGGACAATCCCTCTACAAAGCACAAGTCCGACCAAAGGACAATCTCTCCACAAAGCACAAGTCCGACCAAAGGACAATTTATCCACAAAGCACAAGCCCGACCAAGTGGGCAATCTCTCCACAAAGCTCAAGTCTGACCAAGGGACAACCACTCCGCAAAGCATAAGTCCGACCAAGGGACAACCAGTCCATAAAGCACAAGCCCGACCTAGGGGCAATCTCTGCACAAAGGGTAAGTCCGACCAAGGGACAACCACTCCACAAAGCATAAGCCCGACCAAGGGGCAATCTCTCCACAAAGCTCAAGTCTGACCTAGGGATAATCACTCCGCAAAGCATAAGTCAGACCAAAGGACAATCTCTCCATAAAGCATAAGTCCGACCAAAGGACAATCTCTCCACAAAGCACAAGTTCGACTAAAGGACAATCTCTCCACAAAGCACAAGTCCGACCAAAGGATAATCTATCCACAAAGCACAAGCCCGGCTAAGGTGAAATCTCTTCATAAAGCTCAAGTCCGACCAAGGGATAACCACTCTATAAAGCACAAGTCCGACCAAGGGATAACCACTCCATAAAGCATCAGCCCGACCAAGGGGCAACCAATCCACAAAGTGCAAGTCCGACCAAAGGATAACCACTCCATAATACACAAGTCCGACCAAGGGACAATCACTCCATAAAGCACAAAGTCTGACCAAGGGGCAACCAATCCATGAAGTGCAAGCCCAACCTAGGGGCAATCACTCCATAAAGTATAAGCCCGACTAAGGGGTAACCACTCTATAAAGTCCAAGTCCGATAAAGGGACAACCACTCCCCAAAGCATAAGCCTAACCAAGGGGCAACCACTCCACAAAGTGCAAGTCCGGCCAAGGGATAACCACTCTAAAAAGTATAAGCCCGACCAAGCGGCAACCACTCCACAAAGCACAAGCCCGACCAAGGGCCAATCACTCCATGAAGCATAATCCCGACCAAGGGGTAATTACTCCACAAAGCACAAGTTCGACCAAAGGACAATCACTCTACGAAGCACAAGTCTGACCAAAGGACGATCTCTCCACAAAGCATAAGTCCGACCAAGGGACAACCACTCTATAAAGCTCAAGTCCGACTAAGGGACAATCTCTCTACAAGGCATAAGTCCGACCAAGGGATGACCTATCCACAAAGCTCAAGTTTGACCAAGGGATAACCACTCTGCAAAGCATAAGTCTGACCAACGGGCAATCTCTCCATAAAGCATAAGTCCATCCAAGGGAAATCTCTCCATGAAGCATAAGTCCGGGCAACCACTCCGTAAGGCACAAGTCCGACCAAGGGGCAACCACTCCGTAAGGCACAAGTACGACCGAGGGGCAAACAAGTCGTCTATCAGGTATCATTCCTATCCCTTACTCTTTTGTGCGATCATACTGACCTGTGGCAGCAGTGATCCCCCGAGGGGCAGCCCGTGAGCACGGGATTTTACAGTCCCTCTCGCGAGACGATGATGACATGTACCCGATTTTAATGCCTAAAATAAAAGTTCTCTGTAGAATTTTTATTACCAATATAATATTCCTTACGAATTTTATACTTGGAAGAACCTAGTTTGGCGTGGCCAATAATGCATCCGGTAGGAGCTTGAACCGATGATTTACACCCAAATTAAAAATACCCATTAAAATATCATTAAAATTTAAAAAGATACCTTTTGACCCACTTTTGACCTCCTTTTGTGACTTTTTAGGCTCTTAGGCCCGCTGGCTGTCGGCTTGCCAGAGGCTGATGCCACTAGCGGCATCAGCCATATCGCTGGCGATATCACCATGTCGCCGGTGACATGGCCCAAAATGGGCCCCTTCACAGACAGCCTTTTTGCCACTTTCGGTGAAATTAGTCAAAAAGGTCTCAAAAACCACCCCAATTTGCCTATAAAAATGCACCTTAGGCTTTGGGGGAGGAGGAGGCTGAAATTGGGAGAAAAACCATCTAAGATTGGAAATTTAATGTTAGAATGAGAAAATAAATTTTAGTGATTTAAGAATTAGATAAGGCAGGAAAAAGGATTCTAATCCATTTTTTCCTGATTTTTCTTATTTGAACTCTTTGATTGTGAGCCTAAAGTCAGTAGGTATTCTCGTTAAAATCAACTTAATAGGATTTAGAGACTTAGAACTCTTAAATTTTACTACTAAATCATCGTTGCAAGCTCCCCGGAGGTGTTTCTTTTCGGTTCACGAAAAGGTGGATTCACGACCCCGAGGTAAAAATTTTGAGTCCCGGCTCTTTGGCATTAATATTACTGATTTTTGCTAATTTGTATTGATTTGTGTTCATTTTTGGGTTTTCGGTCATTTTTTACTGCTGCCCGCTGCTGCTGCAAGAAATTGAGGTCGCCAGAGACATGTGATATCGCCGGCGGTATCACCCATGTCGCCAGAGACATCATTGATACCGCTGGTGGCATCACATTCCCCAGAGACCTCATTTTCTTGTGGGACCCTTTCTTTATGGTACTCAGAAAGCTATGTAGTCTGCCTGCATACTGATGCCTCTAGCGATATCATTGATGTCGCCAGCGACATCAACCATGTCGCCGGCGGCATCAGCCGTATCGTCGGCGGCATGACTTTTTGGACAGCTATTTTTATTTTGTTCGTTTTTGACCGAGTTTATTTTTCGAAGCTAGGATACACAGTGCAACAATAGAGGTCCAAAACCTTCTAAAAATAGACCCCACCCTATAACATGTGGCATTTTCACTAATAATCCGGTTAAAACAACGATCGAGTCCAAAATTTGGTTAAAAATAGAATTTCCCGCAAATGCCGTTTAAATCTCATTTTAGCCATCCAACCGGGCTTTATAATATTGTAAATAAAATATGCCACATCCACGCTAACTCAGGTCTTGTTCAGTTTGCTAAATATACATGATTCGAGAGGTATCTCGAACGACGTGCCATATCCGTACTAACCATCTTCTGCAGGTAGATGTGCGTTAGGTCTTCGGGTATTTAATTTACCGCATAGAAAAATGTATAGGACTTGGAAGCCTTGTAATAATTTTACTTTTCACACTTATTTTTGGACGACTGTAATAATTTAGTTATCGGTTCGATCGCTTAATAAACGCGAAAATAACATAATAACCGAAAACACAAATAAATAGGATGGATTAAACTAATTAAGAAAGAATGAAGTATCTTAGCTTGGTCTAATGAAAAATAGATAACATCATCCGAACTCGGAATCTCTACTTAAGGTATGGTCCAACCACCCTGTGGGAAAATCGTACAAAAAAATTTTCCGATTGAGCTGAACCGGGTGGTGACTCTGTTTTAAGTACGGGATTTCGATCTCGTATCTTTTGAGCATTAAAATATGCAAAACTATTTTTCAATCACATCAATTACACATCTCCCCGTTACTTTAAGAGGGCCGGTCCATCGGCCCAACTTCACAGCTGCTGTATAGAACGTCGTCCGCTCACAGTAACTTAAGCAAAAGTAATGTTCAATAGGAAAAGCAAGAAATGAAATGATTTATTTTCATAAAAAAACAAATACACCAAACCATTAATAGAAAAATTATGCATTTTAGAATATCGTAAAAATCGCCTTAAAAATGTAAAGAAAGTCAAAAGTATATCAAACTAGTAGAAATATGACTCAAGACCACCAGGGACGATCAGAATAGGAAACTAAAGTTGGATTTCAAATTCAGAAAAACCAATCACATGGTATAGGTGCTCCATTTAGGAATATTGATGGTGAATAATTCTTTTTATATATAGTTATATTATATACCATTATAAAAAAAACAATCAATTATATTTTCCATTTTTTGATAAAGATATAAGGCCATGTTCTTTTGGACTGTAATTTTCTGAACTGAACTGAACTGAATTGAACTAAACTTATTTTTTGTGTAAATTCATAATTACACATAGATGAATTGAACTGAATTGAACGGAACTGAACTGAATTGAACTGAATTGAAGTCCAAAAGAACCGGGCCTCAGTTAAGATAGTCCTGAAATGTTGTTGTTCACATGATAAGCTTGTATGCATTCATGTCAAGTTGTTAATTTGATCATTTTACACAAATGGTCTGTCTAGTTACCTCAAATGGTCTAGGATCCAAAATTGTTAGTCTATTTAATCAAAAATTATTGTACTAGTTTTCTTATATTAATGGTTAGAGTAATTCTACAAGAAATATAACTTTAATTTTCTCCACTCTAAAAGTCAAATTTCTTGTAAACTGGTGTGTATATAATTATATATTACTATTTATTTAAAATAAAACATCTGTTTCAAGTATCAGAATTAGGCAAAACAACACGACCTACCCAGCTCATTATCCTCAGTCGGACAATGTTGTAAATTTAAAGGGGTGAGTGGGACTAAAGAAAATAACATTTATGGAAAAGAAAAAAAGGCTCAATACTAGAAAACTAATTTCCTTCAGTTATGGAAACCTATAAAATATATAACCAAAATTTAATTATAATTTTCAGCAATATTTCTTTATATAGAAATAGTAAGTACTAGTGATTTTCATGTTGTATAAAGTGTTAGAAACCACATCATATGAATATCAGTTTAGGTGTTGTTGAAAGCCCTAACAAACACTAGCTAGCTCAATTAGAATATATTGCAGCCGTAACTCAATCCAACTGCTCAGCTATAGACAAAGAAAGAAAGAAAGAAAGAAAGAAAGAAGTTTATGTATAAATAGGGCAATGATAATGAAGTAAAGGCTTGGTTTCTATGATCCTAGAGGTTGCTGGTTCGAGTCTTCATTCGGGGGGGTGGGATAAGGTTTTCCTTTCTTATTATTGTAAGCTCATATGAGGCAATTTTTTGTAAAAAAAATGTGAGCACATTCATACATAAAACATTATCTTCTGTTTGAAAATTCACTCTTTTGGTAGTTTTTGTATTAATATTTTTTGATGTGATTACAGCATTTCAAGCCACTAATACGCGATTTGGATCAATAAAATTCATGCTTTAATTTTTTCAAAATTTTGTCATCATTCTTGTTTTAGTGGAATCCAGTAAGTTGTTAGGAGTCAAATGTATCTATATAGCAAGAGAGTAAAATCAGCTGCAGATACAGAGTTATTTGAGCATTACAATTCCAAGTTTCATAAAAAAAAGTAGACTGACTGAGCTAAGAAAATCTATGAACATCTAAGGGGTTCGCTCAATGAGCGTCTCCAGGAGTCGCTCTATCCTAGCATTGTGTCTCTCTGCTAGTCATCATTTATTCAGTCTTAATACAAGACTTTCTCAAATCATAAGAACCAAAAACCAGACAAAACAAATTACTCAATAACACCCTTAAAATCTCTGATAACTCAAAATTGTTCTTTTCTTTCAACCAGTTTATAGTTGTTGAGAGAGAGCACAAAGCGCACTCGTAGCGCAAGGGTCTCGCTTCAACGCAAAGCGCAAAAAAAAAGCGCTCGCGTCGGGGAGAAAAAGCACACGGTTATAAATTTCACAAAATATTACAGATTTAGAAAATTTATAAAATATAGCTATTTAAAACTAATAAATATTAAAATATCACATGTTAGAAACAAGTCTTTAAAATCCTAAAGTCATTAAAAATATCACAGGTTGCGCTTTTCTTTTCTTGAGCGCACGCTTTTTTGCGCTTTGCACACCCTTGTGATTTTTTATAACAGTTGTTCACTTCAAGCGCAAAAGCGAGCGCTTTTGACAACTATGAACCAGTTATAGGAGTAATGTTTTAATGTTATACGGGAAGTTATTTTATTTTTTCTGCACCGATTTATACCTTGAAATATATCTGCATTTTTTTATTACACATACAGAACACTGTCTGTGGCATTTACGAAATTCAGATAAACTAAAAGTAGACGAAAGTGTACCAGTTTTTTCAATGAGCGTCTCCATGAGTCTCTCCATATGCGCCACCCTATCAGTGAGTTCCCGCACCCTCCTAGCATCAACATCACTCCACTCTACAACTCATTTAGTCCTCATAACAGTTAGCTTTCTTTCTTTTACTACCACCTCATTTTAATTAACACCTAAACAAACTTATTTTAGCCAATTCCAAAACTAAGTAATAGTTTCCAAGTATTAGAAACTCCAAAATCCCCCAATTTCAGACAATCCAGCCTTGATAACTCAAAATTGTTATTTTCATTCAACCATAGCCTTATAGGAGTAATATGATTATGGTATCCGGCGCACCTAGACACAAACCTTTACGACTAGAGCCTAGAGCCTGATGAATCTAGGCGCGCTACTTTTGAATGTGAGGAACTTGGTAGGCGCCTCATCGCTTAGGCTGGAACCCAGTGAGACAGGAGCCTTAGGCGTGTCTGAGGCCCTCCTTTGACAACTACATGATAAACACGTCTAGCTACACTAAAAAAAGCCATGACTCCATGAGCAAGAAACGCACAACAGCACCTAACCTTAAACTCACTTTAGATCACAACATAAGGGTTTCATTTTTAAAAAAGATCTAGTAATTATATGATGAACAAAAAATACCTGGTCTCCAATCAACCATTACAGGGATCAATGTTATGGTCCCAGGATTGGGATCGAGTTATGGACTTTTTGTTAGTAGAGGTGGAGGGTGTTTGTGTCGGTGAAGAATTGAATTTCTTCTTACGACCTATTTTGGTAGAACGTAAGGCTCGATTAGAGGGAACCTTAAAACCTCTGAGTTAAAGTACTCAAAACTATATTTGATTTTCAAGCTTAATTCTTCATTAATGTTTCTGACATTTATACAAATTATGTAACCCCTACTCCTACATTAACTAAACCATGACTCAATAGTGAAGAGTTCTAATAACTAAATAACTGAAATTGAAAAGAAAGTGGACTCTAATTACGAAAACTGAAAATAATGCATAAAAGATAATTAAACCACCCACTAAGTTGGTTGAATTGGTCAACCCTCTATCCTGTTTCCCACGTTCTCATATCAATTCTTCCTGACCCCGAAGAAAGCTTGTACTCAAGCTTGATTGTTGAGTATTATTGCATCTGTTTCCTCAACAAATCCTTCCCCTTCTTCCAAGTCAATCCAAAACAATTTCTTGCATTGATGGCCTCGCATAAATGGTTAATCACAATTGAAGCACAACCCTTGCTTCCTTCTTTCTTCCATTTCTTCTCGCGTGAGCCTTTTTACCAGACGATTGGTGTGCGAATCTGCAATTGGTAAGCTGCATTTGGCATATCGATTGGCAGTTATCTTGGGAAATATTTTCCTTTCGTACAATCGAGACATGCTCATTGCGGTTATAAGGTCATGTGGTTGGTGGAGCTTAACTTCAACTGAAATGGACTCTTGCAATCCACTTAGATATAACTGGATTTTTTGATTCTGAGTTAAATTTCCAGCCCTTGAAACAAACACTTCAAATTTGTTTTGATACTCCTCAACTGAACCCGTTTGCTTGAGCTTGGCGAGTTCCCCCAATTTGTTGCTTCTAATGGGAGGACCAAAACGCAGATTGCATTGATTAACAAAATCTGTCCAATTGGGATCTGGAATATCTTGTACCATTTATAAAAACCATAATTGAGCAATTCCCTCTAAATGATAAGAGGCTAAGCTTACCTTTTCTTCATCGGGTGTCGATTAGTGTTGGAAAAAGTGTTGACAACGGCTAATCCAACCCAAGGGGTCTTCTAGCCCATTGAAATGAGGAAAATCAAGTTTTGTGAATTTTGGTACAACTAAGTGTCCTCCAGAATTTTCAGATGTTTCTGCCCCATAAATTCCTTTGTCTTTCCTTATTTTTGTCTGACTTTTGGCACTTGAAGAAGCCAATCCCTTCTTTGTAGATTCCAAGTCAAGAGTCATGGCATCCAATTTAGCGTGAAGCTGCTCAACTTTCTCATTACGGATTTGATTGGCTTACTGTTCGGATTTGAGTAAGTTGAAGAGTTTGTTAAGCTGTTCTTGAACCAATTCACCCATAACTGCTGGCTCTGGCACCAAGTTGTTATGGTCCCGGAATTGGGATCGAGTTATGGGCTTTTTGTTAGTAGAGGTGGAGGGTGTTTGTGTCAGCGAAGAAGTGAATTTCTTCTTACGACCTATTTTGGAAGAACGTAAGGCTCGATTAGAGGGAACCTTAAAACCTCTGAGTTAAAGTACTCAAAACTATATTTGATTTTCAAGCTTAATTCTTCATTAATGTTTCTGAAATTTATACAGATTATGTAACCCCTACTTCTACATCAACTAAACCATGACTCAATAATGGAGACTTCTAATAACTAAATAACTGAAATTGAAAAGAAAGTGGACTCTAATTACGGAAACTGAAAATAATGCATAAAAGATAATTAAACCACCCACTAAGTTGGTTGAATTGGTCAACCCTCTATCCTGTTTCCCACGTTCTCAAATCAATCAACCTCTGAAGAGATACATATAGTAGGAAGAGAAGTAGATATCTGTTAAGCACCAAATTACGGGATTAACATAATTATTTTTCCGTCACTAAGAAGCATAATTTGTTAGGCCCAATAATAGATTACGAGAAAAGATAATAGCAGCAGAATAAAAAGACACAAAGATTTTTACGTAGATACCCCAAATGAATTAGGGAAAAACCACGGGACAAACTCCGAATAATTCTCCACTATAAAATAATAGTAGGTACATCAAGAGATTACAAAATAGTGACACACAAGTGTTTCCCAAAACCTCACTATTTTCTCTCTTACTCAACTTTTAGGAACCCTTTTCCTAAGTTTATATGCACAGATTATATTCTTATATCTGTGCTTTTCTCAATCTGTCTCACAAATGAGGAAATAATCCTCTCTATTTATAAAGCAGAAAGCGCGTAAATATTTTCCTTATTAACACCTTCAATCATGCAACCAATTAGGAATTTGCTGGCCACCTGATTTCTTCTGCCAATCATGCCTCCTCCCTTTTTATATTTTTTTATATATAATTTAATATTGTAGAGGGTCCCATAATGTAAAGGGACACCACTCAATAAATCTCCCCCTCCCGACTACATTGTGGGACTATCCATCCCGGTTGCTTTGACACACTAATCAAACTTTTCTTTTGTAACGACCTTTGTCAGCATATCGGCAGCATTTTTGTTTGTATGAATCTTCTGCAACTTGAACTCCTTTTCCTTAATGGCAAGTCTGAGCCAATGATACCTTACATTAATATGTTTCATCCGTGCATGGTACATAGTATTTTTGCTCAAGTCTAATGCACTTTGACTATCACAATAAACTACGTATTCGTCTTGTTGAACACCTAATTCTGTAAAGAATCGCTTTAACCAAAGTATTTCCTTTCCTGCTTCTATTACTGCAACGTACTCTGTTTCAGTTGTTGATAATGAGACTGCCATAAAATAGTTCCCCGTGAGAATGTAAATAAGTAACCTGATGTAGATTTTCTTTTATCAAGGTCACCAGCCATATTCGCATCTTTGTAACCAACAAGTGTTGGCTTTCCACCTCCAAAGGTTAAACATAACTTTGAAGTTCCTCTCAGGTATCTAAAGATCCATTTAACTGCTTCGCAATGTGTCTTTTAGGGATTTGAAAAAAATATACTCAGAACGCCAACTGCATGAGCGATGTCTGGTCTTGCATACCATTGCATACATTAAACTGCCAACCACTGAAGAGTATGGAACATATGACATAGCTTCTTTATTTTTCTCTGTTGAAGGGAAGGATTTCTTACTCAACTTGAAATGAGCGGTAAGTGGAGTGCTAACTGGTTTAGCATTCCTCATATTGAACCTTTCTAATACCCGTTCAATATATTTTTCTTGCGATAACCACAGCTTGCTGGACCTTCGATCTCGAGTAATCTCCATTCTAAGAATTCGCCTTGTCGGTCCTAAATCCTTCATGTCAAACGCCTTAGACAAATCACCCTTCAACTTACTAATCATTTTGGCATCTGGCCCAATGATTAGCATATCATCAATATAGAAAAGAAGAATGATAAATTTTCCATCAGAGGATTTCTGGACATATACACATGGATCAGCTTCTGTCCTCTTGTATCCGTAATTCACCATGAAGGAATCAAACTTTTTATACCATTGTAGCGGGGCTTGTTTTAACCCATACAAACTTTTCTTCAGGCGACAAACCATGTCCTCCTTTCCTTTGACCTTGAAACCTTCTGGTTGTTCCATATAAATTTCTTCTTCTAAATCCCCATGCAAGAACGCGGTCTTTACATCAAGCTGTTCTAACTCAAGGTTCAAGCTGGCTACAAGACCTAGCATGACTCGAATGGAACTTATTTTCACAACTGGTGAAAAAATCTCGTCAAAGTCGATACCTTTCTTTTGAGTAAAGCCTTTGACAACCAATCGAGCTTTGAATCTCACTAGGTTTTCATCATCTTTCTTCAGCTTGTACACCCATTTATTCTTGAGTGTTCTCTTCCCTTTTGGAAGTTTCACTAGCTCATACGTGTCATTCTTCTTCAAAGAATTCATCTCCTCCTACAAGGCCTTCATCCAATAATCTTTATCTTTACAAGATTGCACATCTTGGAAGCTTTCAGGCTCCCCCTCATTAGTGATTAAAATATAATCAGAACTGGAGTATTTTGTAGATGGTTGGCGTTCTCTGATTGACCTCCTTAATTGAGGTTCTTCTTCTGGTAGAATGGGGTTCTCTGGCTCCCCCTACTCAATACCCTCTTCATTCGTATCTTCATCTACAATCGTATCTTGATCCCTCACAACTGGCTCTTCTTCTCCATCTTGCTCTGATTGATGATTCTTCTTTCTGTGGTATCATCTGATAGAATGCTCTCTGGTGTAATATCGATAACACTGTCACTTGTAGATCTTTCATCGATGATATCATTCTCATGAAATACAACATCTTGACTCCTTACAATTTCTTTTTCACCGGATCCCATAATCTGTAGCCGAACTCTCCATAACCAACAAAAGTGCAAGGAACTGATTTATCATCAAGCTTTAGCCTTTGCTCTTTAGGAACATGCATAAATGCCTTGCAGCTAAATACCCTCGAGTGAGAGTATGAGATATTTATACCTGTCCAGACCCTCTCTGGAATATCAAAATCCAAAGGTGCTAAAGGTAATCGGTTGATAAGATAGACAGCAGTATTGACAGCTTCTCCCCAAAATGACTTAGGTAAGGTAGCCATTTTGAGCATGGATCTAACTCTTTCCACAATGATACGATTCATTCGTTTAGCAATGCCATTGTTGTTGAGGTGTACCAGGAACTGTCTTTTCATGCCCGATACCATGTTGACTACAGTAATCCTTGAACTCCTTAGAGATATACTCACCACCATTATCTGTGCGCAAACACTTTAATGGCACTCCAGTCTCCCTTTCCACCATTGCATAGAATTGTTGAAAGTGCTTGAATACTTGATCCTTTGTGCGTAGCAAATAAATCCATGTCTTCCTTGAGAAATCATCAATGAAGGTAAGAATGTATCTTCTTCCTCCAATGGATTCTGTATCCAAGGGACCATAAACGTCAGAGTGTACCAACTCTAACTTATTATTTCTCCTTCTAGAGCTTTCCAGAAATAAAACTCGATGTTGCTTCCTAAATAAACAGTGATCACACGGATTAATTTTTCCTTTGGCTAATGGAATGAGGGGCTTCTTAGCCAATATATTTAACCCTTTCTCACTAACATGCACCAGTTGCCTATGCCACAAATTTGGTGAAGCATTATCTCCAACTGTATTATGTTGACCCACACATATTGTTGCGTGGGTTTTATATAGCGAGCAACACAATCTTCCTTTCACCACCACCAATGATCCTTTGATGAGTTTCCAATTTCCATTGCCTATATGATTGTGATAAGCTTCTTTGGCCAATACACTAATAGACAACAAGTTCAACCCAAGATCTAGAATGTGTCGCACATTTTTAAGTGTTAATGTGCATCCGACACTTGTCTTCACGCAGATATCACCAATTCCCACCATTTGCGAGACACTGTTATTTCCCATTTTAATAGTACCATAATCGCCTGCATTATATGTTGAGAAGTATTCCCTTTTTGGAACACAGTGGTATGAAGCACCAGAATCTACAATCCACTTTGTATCTGCATCTCCAACATGACAACAATCTGCATCATGAGATACAAAAGCCACCTCTCCATCTTCTTTTATGACTGTAACAGATGTATTTTTATCATTATCATGACTTTGATTTGCATTCTCTTGTTTAAAGAAATGGCATTTCCTTTAGAGATGGCCCTGCTTTCCACAGTGGTAACATGACCTCTTCTCCCGGGAGTTGGATCTATCTTTCTATTTTCCATTCCCATGACCTCTACTCTTGCTTTGACCCCTGTTTTCCATGACAAGGGCTTGTGAACTAGTACTGGAAACGTCTCTTCTACGAAGTTCTTCATTAAGTAGGCTATTCTTTACCATAGACATTGTTACCACACCATTTGGAGCTGAGTTACTCAGTGATACAACAAGAGTATCTCAGCTATCTGGTAGAGTTCCCATCAAAAGACATGCTTGCATCTCATCATCTAAGGATATACCGGTGACTGCTAACTCAATTATGAATCCTTCTAAGTCGTTCAGGTGTTGTGTGATTGATCGTCCCACTGTCAGTTTCAAGTTCATGACTTTGCGAATCATGAACACTTTTCCTTGAGCATTTTTAGCCTCGTACATATCCTCTAGCTTATTCCAGAGAGCTTTGGGATCTGTTTCGTTCCTCATGTGGTTGTACAGGCTAGCATCTATCCATTGGCGTACTGTACCCAATGCCTGCTTCTTCATTTTTATCCAATGTTGTTCTTTCATATCTTTCGATTTTGCGTCGCCACCCTCAATTGGATCATACAAATCTTTACAATTGAGGTAGTCCTCCATTCTGGATTTCCACATTGAATAATTTGTATCCGTCAATTTAATCATTACACCGTCATTTGCCATGTCGAAAATTTAAAAATGGCAAAATTTTACTATTCACAAATTTCACTATTCATATAAATAGTGACCGTATATGTGCATAGTACCGTATACCTAAATAATACTTGTATATTAGAATAGTAATAGTATGCCTCCCGTATACTTAAATAATACTATTCATAAGATGATCAATAGTATTTTATATGAATACTATTATTCAAGTTACTATTTTACTATTCACTCAAATTGCGTATCTGCGACGGTTTTTTGAACGGATTGCGCCACCAGATTTATCATAATTTTCTCATCGTCGTGGTATATTTATTTTTAAAAATATATCCACGAATTTTACTGATAAAACAACCTTCGGTTCTGATACCACTTGTTAGGCCCAATAATAGATTATAAGAAAAGATAATAGCAGCAGAATAAAAAGATAAATGAATTAGGGAAAAATCACGGGACAAACTCCGAATAATTCTCCACTATAAAATAATAGTAGGTATACCAAGAGATTACAAAATAGTGGCACATATTGTTTCCCAAAACCTCACCATTTTTTCTCTTACCCAACTCTTAGGAAACCATTTCCTAAGTTTATATGCACAGATTATATTCTTATATCTGTGCTTTTCTCAATCTGTCTCATAAATGAGGAAATAATCCTCTCTATGAATAAAACAGAAAGCACGTAAATATTTTCCTAATTTACGCCTTCAATCATGCAATCAATTAGGACTTTAATGGCCACCTGTTTTCTTCCGCCAATCATGCCTCCTCCCTTTTTATTTTTTTTATATATATAATTTAATATTTTAGTGAATCCCATAATGTAAAGAGACATCATTCAATATAATTAAGATTGAGATTAAGATTAAGACAGTTACCCGCGGTGTTCAAAGAAAGGCCACCTGAAGGTAAACCCGAACAATTTGTCGAAAACGGAGGCGGTGTTCTCCGGCCTACCGAAAACGATCAGATTCAGCAGAAAGCTAACAAGAACAACCCAGCTCAATGCCCTAGCTATCAACCGTCCGAGGGATTCTATTGTGCCGTCGTCCTCCGTGGCGGCCACCGGCTGTTTTCTCCGGACATTTCTCATCGTCTTGGATTAGCAGTAGAATCGATTGTATTGATCTTAGTTGCACGGGAATGAGCCTGCTAGTAAACGAGTGAGTAACCGCCAAATGCAGTTACGCTGATGTGGCAATGGGGAGCTGATCTGATGTGCTGTAGTACAGAGTAGCTTGTAGTGTGCACTTGCTGCCTTCGGTTTTTATAGGATGAGACCCATTACTTTTCTCCTCTTATTTGTTGTACAAGGCCCATGAAATTTATTTAATTTTCTGTTTTTAACAAAATACTTAACTTTTAAATTTTATAGTTTTGAATTAAATTTAGGTTTTTAAAATTGAATTGAACTGTAATATAAATTAAACTTTAAACTGTTTTCTACTTAAATCGAATTAAGGATAGATTTATTAAAATTGATTTGAATTGGAGATTGGTTTATTGAAATTGAATTAAATAAGGGGTTCTCTTTAAATGAAGTTGAATCAAAATTAGTTTTTACAAGACACTGATCAGTTGTGTTAAGAAATGGCTGGGGTTTAGTGCTATTCGTGTCGATTTCCGGGCATGGTTGGTATGGTTGCAGGATATGAGAGCCTCCTCTTCAGCTGATATGGTACATATTGCCGCATTACATGCGACTGTTTGTGCTAATTGGATGAACATAAACACTTGTGTATTCTCAATTTACTGTCAAACTGTTCATTACTGATTTAAGCAAGTCCAATTCATAGTTAGATGATGTATGAAAATGTATAGTAAGAGAGTAAAAACTGTAGCTAATAGGAGTTTATACCATAGGCTTCTGATATAAAGCCTATTATTTGTTGTACAGATAACCAGTTTTAAGATTAATGGATTCTTACTTCCTTAAAAAAAATTAGTTTTTACAAAAAAAATTGAATTAAAATGAATTATATTTGGGACTGTGTAGGTTAATGAGCTGAATTGAATTCATTTATCAACCAAAATTTAGCATTGGTGGCTGCTGACCAAGGCGAACAAGGCGAGTGACTGCTAAAAATCTAGGGGCCTCAAGTTCTTATAAGTAAAAAAATAGCACAGAATCATATAAACTTGTTACAAACGCCTACCCACATCGGCACACATGAATATAACCCAAACAGCAGTGTGGACAAATTGTTACGACAATAATTCCAACTCAACCTCTAGGGCAACTAGTAAGCAGATTCTTAGAGTTCGGAATTTTAATGGAAGTAACATAATACCTTTTACACTCGATACGAATGGCACTCACAATGTTACACTCGAATTGCCGCGACAAGTTTTGCATAGCGCACCTAAATGCCGAACATCACGTCAAAGATTTTGGAGACTATTGACTTTGTTGGGGAAGCGATTGAACCTCCCGACTGTCGAGCACTGGTACTACCGTTTTGTAGGAGATAGGGACGAGAATAACTTTTTAATCCGTTCAACTCTGAGGTTTTAGAAGATGGTGGTGGGGGTAAAGGCATGAAACCCTGATTGTTAAGCCTGTCGTTCAAAGTCTGACGCTGCATAGGATCGACTGGCTTCACGCCTACTATTAGTACCCCGTTTATTTGCATACCGTTCTTGCTGAGGGCTTTGTGAGCATCAGATCGACTCTGCAGCAGTTAAAAAAGACCAGTTAGTGGTGATTTGTTTGATAAATTGTTTTAACCCCAGTGATATATTATCAATAGTTCAATACAGTCAATATACTTACTACTAAGACGCATTTTTACATCATCTCCCAGTTGAGAGACACTGAATGGTATTAAGTGTTACAGAAACATACTGAAGTATATTATCATTCTGCAAACTCTGGATTCAATGAATTGTTGATGAAGAAGTGATACTAGAAACCCAGCCTACTCTTGTAACAAGATATGGATATATGGCAGACTCATTGATATTTTATAATTGAATAGAAATAAAATTTCAGCATGTCTTTTATTGAATGAACAACTAAATTTATACAGAGATTGAAATAACAAACTTCCTAATTAGAAGCCACTAATAAAGTGGATGTAAATTGAAACAGAAAAATCTGCAACTAATTGCAGTTACCAACTTAAACATTTTTACAAGTCTGATGCTTTGAATAGGATTTGAATAACAGAAAAAAGATTGACTAAAACACAAAATCTCAGCTTGTAATGGCACAGAAATGGCAAAGTCTAACACCTACCAGACTAAGGAAAGACAGGCGCTAATATAAATGACTAATTCCAGACTCAAAGCCGTTTTGGCGAAGGAGGCATATGGAGTTTAATTCACAACATTGATAACTCAACATAATCAAACAAATTTGAGAAATTAAGCAATCTACAATACGAAAAAGTAAATAATAATCCCAGAATATAAGCAAAAAAAAATGCATATGCACTTAATAACTTCAATGAATGGAACAGTTTAATGTCAAGTTCTCAAAAAAGTAATATGTTCATCATGTTCAACTTGATTTCTCAGCTTTTTATGATTTTCAAATTAATGGCATTATGTTGACTTTTATGGCTTCATTTTATTAGGTAAAACACTTGGAACTGAAGAAATGAAACAGAACAAATGAGGAACGGCAAAAGATGCATGGCAAGGATACAAAAAGCAAGAACCTTGATCACCAAATTTCATAATCTAGCATACAAGTGGAACTAGAACCTGATAAAGAATGTGCATCCAGTTGGCATCCCTTGGCCCAGGAACATGCTTCAAGATCACACCACATTTCTCAAACTCCCGAAACTAAATTGGTATCGCTGGGAGGGAATCTGAAAAGAATATTTAAGATCATTTGATAAGATCAGCCGTGTTAAACAGAAAAGTAAAAAGAACAATTAAATAATGAAGATGTATATATCTCGGGCTGGTACTTTAAAAGACCTGGTACTTTAAAAGACCTGTTAGTGTCACTTTTAAGTCTTAATACACACTTCACCGAACACAAAACAGTGATTAGTTTCCGAAAAAATCGCTACAGTTGTTGAAACAACTCTACCAGTAAAAAAAAATGGAGAGCAAAACTTAGATTCGAATGCCAAAAAGAATCAATAAAAAATCAAACGCTAAAAGAACACTTTCACTAACAATTTGTGTAGATAAGCGGGGATAAATGAAGAAAACAAAACTATAAATTTAGCCACCCAAAGTACAATTTCATTGATTGGCCCCTATACTTTAATTTGGGCTTTATTAGCCTTTGCACTTCTAAGTTTTTACCCAACCTAGCCCCTGATACAAAATCTTTTGATTTGCTTCAGTTTTAAATCACTTATTCAATGAGATAAGCAATCTATGCATCACTTAATATATGAGCAGTAGTTAATCCCAACTTGTAAATGTCCATTTTCTAATGCATGAAGGGCATCAAAAGCACAACTACATAGCTTCCTGTTATACTCAAACGCAATTACTAATCAGAATACTAATTATCCACATGAAATCAGGGAGAGTAAATTAAGATACAAAATGACAAGTTTTAAAGCCATTTCCAATATGCCTATGAGTTGATAGATAAAGATCATATTTTTATAGCTGAACGAAAAACACTGCTTTATATATAGCATTTGCTCAGCCAAACTTGGCATTTATATATTGCTGAGCTAAGCAAACTAGCAAAGTATATTGGAAAAGAAAATGCAAGAAAGATAAGCAAAGATAAAGAGATGGAGCAAAGATGGAGACCCCAGTGTGCAAGGAAAACAGAGACGAAATATTACCCATAAACAGTAACCCATTCTTCCTCATCAAGATTTCCAGCAGGCAAGCTGGTCCGCGGTACATCTGGTCTAGCAACTTCCCTAGGTGGAGGAAGTGTAATCAAAGCACCAGGCTGGACCACACCCTCAACAGGAGAACCTTTCCCCCTATCTTCTTGCTCACTACTACTGGCCTTAGCCGGTGACCACCATGTTGAACTTGCTGAACCCTGTTGGTTCTGTAGCCCACTCATCAAAGCGAATGAAGTGCTTGCTTCTGATTTGCTTTTTAGTGGAGTCAATGTCATGAAGTCCCTCCCAGAACCCTGGACGGGAGTTCTCGGGTCTGATTTAGCTTCTGGGGAGAGAGGGTAATCAGGAATTCCAGATTCAGGAGAGAAATCTGAACGGTCCTCCAAGGTAAACATTGGAGGGGGCGGAAGATCTGAACCCCCAAAATTCTCCCGCCATAGAGCAGAAACTGCTGCCGCCTGACCTGGGGTAGAGAACTTCCCTTTACGGGAGGAGATAGGTGATGCCAAATCTTGGTAAAACAATAATCGACTCCCTGAAGATTTCGGAGTCCTCTTCTGTACAAAAGTGCTCATTATAATTCCTTAGCAAGATGAACCTACCATTATTTGAAAAAAATTAGTCTTTGGATACGAAGTTTAAAACAAATGAAAGTAATAGCCCAATAGCATCAGCAGAACAGTAAAATGATACTATATTTCTATTACAACAAAGAGCTAGATTTAGAGAAAAATTATTATACTTACATCTTTGTTCTTTAACCAAATCACCTGCAAAGCTGCTGAGGAGCACGTTACAGATAGAAAAGAACAAAATTAAATCTCCCTACCCAAGAATGCCTCATTGCCATAAGCAAGATCATCCAGTTCCAATCACATTAAAAACGTAGAACAAATTCAGTTAAGTCTACAAAGGTGAAATTGCTAAGGTAATCAACGATGGCAAAAAAAAAAGGAGAAATCTTCAACCAACCGACTTTAATTTGTAAATTTTTGGACCGAGGGGTTAAAACACAAATAAGAAAGCAAGCAAAAAACAACCTCCCCTGATCGCTCCTAGTAGCTTATTAGGATTAAGTAAAAAAAAGAACAATGATGATTTGATATTCATTTTCTGCTTATTTTGTCGGGAAAGAAAAGGTGATTTTGATTCACATCAATCATTGAACTTTATCGGAAAAACAAGACAGCTCTAATATTATACTAACAGATAGAGAGATAGCGTACCTGTAGAATTGAGGGTTTTGCTGTGATTTTCTCTCCCAGAAAAAGCTGAACAGAGAGCTCTGCGCTAGAATGGAGGACGAAATTGGGAATTTGAAACCCTAAAACCCCGGTATTACTGTTATTCAAATTTTGGCTTTTGCGTTTTTCAATTTCAATTCAAAGTACGAAAATGCCCCCTTCATTTCGTTTTATATGTCAGTATGTCACTCATGTAGTAGGATTTTTTTGTACATTTTTATACGAATAAAAATACTTTTTCAAGATTTTATTTTATAATATCAGTTTTGCATTTATAATCCAGAGTTTATTACTTATAAAGTAGCTATTATTTTTTCTTTATGAACTTTAGTAACCGTTATACAATTCATTTGAGGGTGAGATAAAATAAAGAAATAAAAACTCTCTCCGTCTAAAAAATTGGTCGTTTTAACTATTTTACACTTTTTAATATAACAATTAACTGATTGGTGTAATTTATTTATTTATCATTTAATCAATGCTCTACTCTATTCTCAAAGCTTCCCATTAATGGTTACAACTAAAAAATATATTCCCAACCGCTGCCATTAATAAGGGTATGGCTGGAAGAATGTGATTAAAAAATACCTAAGAAATAGAAAATGATAACTAAAAAGAGATGTAAAAAAATATATAAAACGACCACTATTTCTAAACGGATGGAATAACTTTAAGAAAATCACCTAGGTTTATGAATATTTTCCTGTACTATACTATTCTGCTAAACTGAATATATATATACCCGTTTTTGGATCAGGACATTAGAAACGACCTCTCAAGAGTTTAAAAATTAAAGCTAAATAGAGCGTCATTTTTTAATATAATAATTATATTTTATTAAATTAAAATATATAACAAACTAACAGCAAATTTAGTTGGAAACTTCAAAACTTTTATTAGGTATTTAGTTCAGAAAAATAAACGTAATCAGGGGGCCATTTTTTACATGATAGATTTCTTATATTAAACCGTAAAACTAACTCTCTCTCGTTCTACTCCTTTGTCTATTAAACTTTTAAATAATGGTATCAAATAACTATAATCTTGTGTGATTATTACTTAGTTTTGATATTATTTTTTCATTGAACTGTTTATTTAATTCCTCTTTAGCTTTAATAATTAAAATACAATTTTATTTTAACACGATGTTTAAATATTTTACCTATTAATAGGGCATCAAAATTTATTTCGCCCATAAACTTCAAGAGCTTAGGAGCGGACCTGCTTTTACGCAAATGTGTAAGAATCTCACCATATTAAATACAACTATAACTTCAATTGAAATTTTAATAAATAAAATAGTAGGAAAAAATATTGTACTACATGTTTTGTGTAACAGAAATTTTCAGTTTTTATCAAACAAGTTTATTTACACATTACACAAAAATTACAAATTGTCCATTTAGTCCCATATGAGAATCATAGGGAATGAGAGAGGTTTGATAGGCACAAAATTAATTAGATAATCAACACTGTAAATACTAAATCCAATATATTTCGGCTTTATTTTGGGAGTAAAGTAACAATCATAAAGAAAAGGAAAATAAAGGATCATAGCTTAAAGGATGGAATAATAAAGGATGAGGTAATATTATGTTTGGAAAGAAGGGGTTTTTAAATTAAAATAATAGTGAAATGACTTAAACAACCTTTAAAATAACAAAATTACTAAGTTAATTAAAAATAGAAGGATAATGATATAAATTTATACCATCTTCCCCTCCGATCCCACCAATTTGGTGGGATTGAATTTGTTGGAAGTGAGAGAAAGTTCCTCTCTTCAGTCAAATTATTAAAATTTTTCAAGCCAAACAAAATACTAAAATCTACTTTCCATCCTTTACATACCTATCTGTAGATTTCGTCTCCCAAATAAAGCCTTTGTAAAATCAATGAGGTATAAAATTTTATAGACAAAAGTAATTAGATAATTAACAATGTAAATAAGATATGTCAAGTCAAGTTAATTATGTGTCATTTAGCTTGCTCAATCGAATGAAATATGCCAGAATTGAATATGCCTTCTTTATAAATTTAATTCAGAAAAATAAGTTTAATTTTAAGTATTTATAAATTTATATTAAAATGAATTAAATTTTTATCACGCTCTTATAAACATAAAAAACATTACCTTAGTGCAAATTATCTGTTTAGCATTTACACTAGATTTGGTAGATCTTTTTGTTGCAGTTGAGTCCTGTGTGGTGCACTTTAGAAATGATTCTTTATTAGATGTATTAGCTGTATTTGTGTTATGGGCTTAGAGTTGGGCTAGCAGATGAGTTGTGTAAAAAGCCCATTCTTTAATTTTGAAGATGGATTTATTGGTCACCATATACTATTCAAGAAATTGGTCCACCATATATTAGGCGGTGAAATGAATTTATTGCCCAATGATTTAAATAAATAAAAAATACATTATATATCTCGCCTATTATTGTCAAATTAGCCAACAATGTACCAATGTTATTGGGAAAAAAATATCTGAATTGGTACTGTTTTGGTCCCCAAGGACCGAGTTGTACCATAAATTATTGAGCTATATTGATCAAAAACAGAAAAATAAATTATTGAGTTATAGGCTAAAGTTGACATTTTTCATATTTAAGTCTTGCTCCATGACTTTATAAATTAAAGTAATACTATAATTTTGTTAACTTTATAATACAAGCTTATGAACTTTTATAGTCAAATGGTATATGAAATTCTAACACATCAAGATACTCAAACTTTATGGAGTGTAACGGTTGGGATCGGTCTAATAACATCATCTCTTACTATAATACCATGTTAACATCCATATATAATCACAGAAGATAAATACCTTATTAAAATTGGACAGATTTTATCAATGTAAACAACATTTCACTTTTACAGGTGATGTGAAATTCCAGAAGAAACAATAGTATAGCTATATGATAGAGAGGTACACTATAAGAAATTAAGCTTTTTGTGACAACATATACTGTCACAAAGCAAGAAGTTGTGGCATATAATATTTTGTGACAATAATTTGTTGTCACGGGTAACTCCGTAACAGATAATATGTCCAAAAACGTTGTCACAAATATCAAAATTTTTTGCGACGACAATTTTTTATGACAACTTTTATTGTAACTGAAAAGAAAATATTATCGTCACAAATAAGCTAGTTGTCACATATAATACATCAAAATTAACTAAAACTACGGGACAACATAAAAAAGTCATCACATAAGAATTTTTTTGTGACAATAAAGTTATCACATATATTACAATTTTTTGTGACAAACAATTTTGTTGTCACAATATTTTTATTGGTTACAACTTGTATTATAATTGAAAAGAGAACTACTTGTCACTAGACCTGTTCGCGGGCCGGGCTACCCGCCCGGCCCAGCCTTAGCCCGATCCTATGGGCCGGGGTTGGATACCTATTTTATTATTAAGCTCGGCCAGAGCCCGAGCCTGCTAAAGCCCGAAGTTTTATGGGCTGGGCTTGGTTTTTGTATAAAGGCCCAAGCCCGAGCTGACGAATAAAAATTTAATTTTTTTATATATATTATAATTGTATTAAATAATTATTTTCAACTTTTATATTTTATACTAATGAATTTTCAAATTTAAATACAATAAGTTGTATAATATATTAAGAACTTCAAATAAATAATGTTGTTATACATAATTTTATCAATTTATTTTTTAAAAATTCACAAAAAAATTATTGAAAAATTATCTACGGGCCTTGGGCTGGGCTTGGGATGACCTCGTAAGCCCGGTCCGAGCCCGAAGTTTTAAAGTGTAGGCTGGGCCGGGCTTGGGTTGATGCTTTTAGTCAAAAGCCCGATGAAGCCCGGCCCGAACCCTACCCGGCCCGCCCGATGAACAGGTCTACTTGTCATAAATGTATCGTTGTCACGTATTATATCATAAATTAAACTGAAACTTTGTGACAACTTCTGATTGGCGTCACAAAAATAGTATTTGTGACAATAATTCATGTCACAAAAAATTTTCCAAATGGTCACACAAGGTTATATGCGACAAGAACAGTTGTCACAAAGATATCGTCGCTAATAACTCCGTAACTGATAATATTTCCAAATATGTTGTCACAAAAATTACATTTTTTGTGACAATAATATTCATGTATACAATAAATTTTACTGAAACTACATGACAACTTTTATTAGCCATCACAAATGTTATTTGTGGTAATTTTTATTGTCACATCATGTGGTGATAACATTTACATCAGTTACAACTTTTTTCTGTCACTATATATTTGTAGTTACTATATTAAGTTGTTCCATTAAATATTTGTAACAACTTTGAATTGAAGGGAACTAAAATTTAATTATATTAATTTTGACAAATATGAAAAATAATAATTAACCAAGAAATTTTCAATTAATGAAATGAAATTTAAAAAATGAACAAAATAGACTAAAATGCGTATATACTTAAAATAAATAAGCCTAAAAGTGCACATAACTAAACTAATAATTAATTTATTACACCTTACAAAAATCATGAAAGTCAGAATGAAATCCATTTCCATTCAATACTAAATACAAACCTAGTTTTACCCAAATTGAATAAACAAAGAACCATGATAAAACCCGGAATGCCAAGAAAAGAAGAGAGAAAGATGAATACCTCAACTAAGAAGAAGACCAAAAACCAAATCGGAAACTTAACTTGGACAGTGACTTCAAAGGTAATATCAATTTCTCGGTAGCAGCAAGATCAGCCAGAAAAAGAGGATCGACATGGTTATGAGATGTGTGAGAGAGGGAACGAAGTATGTGATATCGATTTCTAATAAGACCATATTCAAAATCAAGTTGTTAAGTAAAGAAAATAGATCACCTCACGCTTTAGCTTGCGGAGAAAACCAGAATGGAAGGCGGAACAAAATTAGCAAGAATTTGTCTCTTGAAACATAAGTGTCGTTGCCTATCGAACACAAAATTAGGGATTTAGATAGTTGAAATTTTGAATTAAGCAAAGCAAAGAAGAGAAGGAAAAACAAAATTAACCGAGAAAAATACAATCTTATTCTTAAACCTAGATCAGATTACAAACTTGAACAAAGAGGTAACATTTTTTATAAGATCTACAAAAAAAATCGTAGTTAATTCCTACATGCATAGCCTGATAATGATCGTAAAGGAAAAACAAAACATGATTAGTATATAGTTACTAAATCAAAATGCATTCAGTAACATTTCAACTGAATCAAGAACATTCAGAAACAATAAAGAACTTTTAAAACCAGAAAATAACAATGGATAAATTAAATTATGAACATGCATTTACTTTCCTACAAGGTAAACAGTTGCCTCTGAGTAATTTCAAAGTTCTATTTTAGATCAATAATCTAGCCATGGTATGAAGAGAGTTTTCTTCTATTCTTTATTTGAATTTTGGCCGGCAGAATATAGAAAACTGTAGAGTTTGTGTGCTTAACGTTCTTTTCTTGATTAATTAATTAGGATTTCAATTTTTTAATCTTCCTATTCTTTAGTTTCTTGATTTATTCTTAATTAGTTAATTATAATTTTAATTGGTTATCCTTTCTTATTTTAATTTGAAATTTAATTACGCTACTTAATTTATCTCGTTTCTTTGTTCTAATTGTTCTTTAGGATGATTGCTAATAAAAAGGATGCTTCCTATTCTTATTAGCATTCTGAACTTTTTAATTTATCTTCTTTCCATATTCAAATTTATTTATCATATTAATTTCTAAATAAAATAAAATTTACTATTATAAATAAGATTGTTTTCATTATATTCTATTTAATTTCCTATTCTAATTTGAATTCTGATGTAATTAGAATTCCTAATTCTTTTCCTTGTTCAAATTTATTATTTATATTCTTGTTATATGATTTCCTTTATTTCCTATTTAATTTTATATTTTAATTCAAATTCTCAGTAATTACAATTGCTAATTCGTTTCCTTGTTCAAATTCATTCATTTGATTGATTGCTTATGAAAAGGAAGTTACCTATGTTAATTAAAATTCTGATTTATAATTTATCTCCTTTCTATATTCAATTTTATTCATCATATTAAGGGCTAACTAAAAGGACATTTCGTTATAAATCAGACTTATTTCCATTATTTTCGTTTAATCTCAAAATCTATGTTGTTGTTCAATGTGGTACCGACTCCAGGGACTGAGGAGCTTGCTCAATCGGCACCTCTTTAAAGGTGTGGCGCCCAGACATCAGTGAGGCGATCCAAAGCCGCCTCGCCTTGGCGCTTAAGAGAGCACCTCAACGCCTAGTGATAACACTCATGACTATAGAAATACTATTATATCCCCTCTAAAAATCTAGGAAAAAAGATAACACTCATAAAACAAGGTATGAAGCATGCCCAATAGATGATTAAAATGGCAATACAGAAACACCATAATATCCCCTCATTAGAATGAATCAAGCTGGTAATCTTGGTTAAAAAAGATAGCACTGATAAAAATAAGTATGAAGCAATGCCCTCTTTAAGCTACAATGGCAATATCATATTATCACCTCATTAGAGAATATGAAATCGATAATCTAGGAAAGAAAAAACAAGATATCACTAATATAACCAGGTATGAAGCATGCCACTACAACACACAAATTCATCTTGTTAATGTCATACTATTAGCAGTTATCATAAAAAAACTGAACAAACAAAAGAGAGTGGCCTCCAACGAGAACGCTTGTTTGATCTCTCTGACAATCAAATTCTATAAAATTAAAGAATTGTACGCAGGAGTGCCTGAGTATATCAAAATACTCTTCTCCAAATGTTGGCTGCCATGCACCTGTTGTTAGTAGACTGGTATGAAATAAAGCATCTGGCCGAGAAGTTTCATCTGCTAAGAACAATCATCAGCAGCAACAAATATTAGTTTAATAGTAAATTGAGCAGAGAATTTCAAATGAAAAAAAGCCAATAACCTCACTTTGATAAGCCACAGCGACTCTTATTCATGTACAAGCAAAGCAACTAGGATTAATTTCACGACATTGACAAGCAATTAAAAAAATAGTTAAAAAAGTGAATAAAAGAGATCGAGTAGGTTATAAAAAGCATCGTGTTAGGCATCATAACCAAAAGAAGCATATTAATCATGAATTATTTGGTAGAGAGATAGCCTAATATTTCCTAGTTGTTCTTTATCTTTTCCATATAATTCAAGCTTCTTACAACAGTTGCATCTCTAATATTTCCGTAAATACATGCTAGCAAACATTCTTGGGCTGCATATATGGTAGCAAAAGAAAAGTAAGATTGGGGGTGGGAGTTAAAAACATATATGTAGCGGCAGTGCTTTGAATTTAATTGTAAAAGGATAAAAAAACACTCTCAATAGCTTATAGACAAATACACAGATACACCAAGATTGATTGCACCAAAGATGGTTAAAGGGCAGAGTACATACAGTGTTAAAAACCAATAATTCAACATCTGAAGCCATACAGGGTTACAAGAGATTTTATTAGTTTATGGTTTAAAATATAAATCTAAGAAGATTGGAGCTAGGCTAAAGCCATAGTGGTCAAGAGGCATTAAGTTAGTTGAGGTCTTTGTGATTTAGTTGAGTCATGATTGAGATTGATGTACGAAAGCAGTATGCAAATCAAGCAAATTCTAAGACTACCAATATAGTAAATGCAGAAACAATTATCTATGATATCAAATTAAAAATTGAAAAAGTAAACATGGAATGTGCAGCTATTATGCTAAAATTTATAAGTTTTATAACATGAATTCAATGAAAGTTCATATTAATTTTGGGGAAACAATTTCAAAGTTATTACAAGAAGTTTTGTATCATCAACAATAAACATGGTTTCAAGACTCTGTGTTTATTGAATAACATTGCTGATAATTATTCTACCTTAAATAGGACAAAATATCTTAAGAAGCCACGTGATGAATTAGAAATTCTCAGGATATTACAGTTTACTATTTGCAATCAAAACTACTCGAGCAAGCTTAAGAGAAAACTGAGATGTGGTTTAGATAAGAACACAATACCAAATGCTTGTACAACCCTTAGCCTCACCCATTAGGTACATCAGTACATGCTTCTCCAGAAAGGCTTTAGCCATATTGCTGAAGCTTATATTTACAGCTACAGATGCAGCTGTACCTCTTTACGACATCAATTACCTCTAGCTATAGAATCTCGTCCTTGTTACCCTGTATGTGCATAAACCAAATGAACACAAAAACCAATAATGCAGCAAAGAAAGAGCAAAAATATGCAAACTATTGAGGACAAAACCTTAAATACACAACCCAACAACGGCATAACATAAAATTAGTAAACAATTGAATTAGCAATTCTAAAATGCAGCCTTGTAACAAAAAGAAACACCTCATCCCTAATGAATATAATGCAGAAGATGATAGATTGTAAAAAAAGAATAGCATATCTAGGACTTAAATCGTAACACAAATAACGAAGAGAAGAACTAACTGAACTCTAAAATTAAAAGATACCCAAATCTAAACTAATAAGTGTACACAACCAATCCCTAATAAAAATATTAAAGGAAAAATGAATAGTCGACATTGATGGAAGTGGCAGCAGAGAAGGTGTTGATAGCAACCGAGAATGCAAATAAAAACGAGAATGAGGGGTGAAAGAGAGAGAAGAGAACGATAATGGATCAATGTTTAAAAAATTAATATATGAAAAATTAACATATATAATATAAGCAAGCAAAAAAACCGTAACAAATTAAGAGTAATAATAATGGTTCCATGTAAAAAAAAGTAAAAATAATGGTATTAGTAATTATTAAATGAAATTAATAATATCAATAATAATATTTTTTTATGTTATTATCATTAATAATATTCAAATAATTAACAAAATATTTATAAAAATACTATTATTAATGGGTAAAGTAGGATATAGATATGATGAACAAACCAGATGAAATGTGACCTTTCTGACTGTGAGCGGACAATGTTTCGCGCGACGGCAGCGGGGCCGGAGCCCGATCGGGCCGGCCCGTTTTGAACGACGGGGGATGAGTGTGATATATTTGAAAAATAATTTTGCATATTTTAATGCTTAAAAGATACGAGATCGAAATCTCGTACTTAGAGTAGAGTCGCCACCCGGTTCAGCTCAACCGAGAAATTTTTGGAACGATTTTCCCACCGGGTGGTTGGACCATACCTTAAGTAGAGATTTCGAATTCGGATGATGTTATCTACTTTTCATTAGGCCAAGTTAAGATACTTCATTCTTTCTTAATCGGTTTAATCCACCCTATTTATTTGTATTTTTAATTATTTTGTTATTTTCGTGTTTATCAAGCAATTGAAGCAATGAATAAGATATTTACAGCCACAAAAAAAGTGCGGAAAATAAAATTATTATAAGGTTTTCAAGTCATATACATTTTTTCTATGCAATAAATAAAGTACCTGAATATCCAATATACGTCCACCTGCAGAAGATTGTTAGCACTTACAGTATTATAAAGCCCGGTCGGATGGCTAAAATGGGAGTTGAACGGTGTTTTTCGAGAAAATTCCAATTTTAAGTAATTTTTAGGCTCAATCATTATTTTAACCGGATTATAAATGAAAAATAAAACTGTCGTCCGAAAACTCATATCGCCGACGATATAACTGATGCCGCCGGCGACATGCCTGATGTCGCTGGCGACATAGGTGATGCCGTCGGCGACATCAATTACGTCACCGGCAGTATCAGCTTATGGGCAGCAGTGGTGGCAGTAAGACTGACCGAAAACCCAAAAATGAATATAAATTGACAAAAATTAACACAAGTCAGTAGTATTAATGCCCAAGAGCTATGAGACTCAGGATTTTTACCTCGAGGTCGTGAATCCACCTCTTCGTGAACCGAAGAAAACACCTCCGGGGAGCTTGTTACGATGATTTAACGATAAATTTAAGTGCTTCTTGGTTTCTAAATCTAACTAAGCTGATTTTAACTTAAAGACTTATTGATTTCAACTCACAATCAGAGAATTCAAAGAAGAAAAACCAGGAAAAATGGATCAGAATCCTTCTTTTTTCTGTTTTATCTAATTCTTATCTCACTAGAATCTATTCTCACACTAAAATCTTAACATTCAATCCCCTCCTCTAAAATGTAGCTCAAGGTGTGTTTTATAGGAGAAATGGGGTGCTTTTTGGGGCCTTTTTTTAATAATTCCGCCGAAAGTGGCCGAAAGGCTGTTTGTGAAGGGACTCATTTCGGGTCATACCGCCGGCGACATGGTGATGCCGCTAGCGGTATGGCCGATGTCGTCGGCGGTATGGTGATACCGCCGGCGGCATGGATGATGCCTTTAGCTGCATCATCCTTCAGCATACCGACAGTTAGTGGGTCAAAAAGCTAAAAAAGTCGGGAAAAGTGGTTTGATAGTGGGTAAAAAGGCATCTTTTTTACTTTTAATAATATTTTAAAGGGTATTTATTACTTGGGTGCTAATCATCGGTTCAAGCTCCCACCGGACGCGTTATCGGCCACGTCGAACTGTATTCTAAAAAATTTGCGAGGAATATTATTTTGGTAATAAAAATTCCAAGCAGAATTTTTAATTTGAGGCATTAAAATCGGGTACACGTCATCATCGTCTCGCAAGAGGGACTGTAAAATCCCGTGCATACAGGCTGCCCCTCGGGGGATCACTGCTGCCATAGGTCAGTATAATCACACGCAAGAGCAAGGGATAGGAATGATACCTGATGGGTGACCGATTTGTTCCTTGGTCGGACTTACGCTTTGTGAATTGGTTGCCCCTTGGTCGGACTTACGCTTTGTGGGGATTGGTTGCCCCTTGGTAGGACTTTGCGCTTTGCGGAAATTATCCCTTAGTCGGACTTGAGCTTTGTAGAGATTGTCCCTTGGTCGGACTTGAGCTTTGTAGAGATTGCCCCTTAGTCGGGTTTATGCTTTGTGGAGAGATTATCCCCTGGTCGGACTTGTGCTTTGTGGAGAGATTGTCCCTTGGTCGGACTTATACTTTGAGGAAATTGTCCCTTAGTCTGACTTGAGCTTTATAGAGATTGTCCCTTGGTCAGACTTGAGCTTTGTAGAGATTGCCCCTTGGTCGGGTTTCTTGTTTTATGGAGATTATCCCTTGGTCGGACTTATGCTTTGAGGAAATTATCCCTTGGTCGGACTTGAGCTTTCAGAGATTATCCCTTGCTCGGACTTGAGCTTTGTAGAGATTGCTCCTTGGTCGGACTTGAGCATTTTAGAGATTGCCCCTTGGTCGGGTTTCTTGTTTTGTGGAGATTGTTCCTTGGTCGGACTTGTGCTTTGAGGAAATTGTCCCTTGGTTGGACTTTCACTTCGAAAAGATTGTCCCTTGGTCGGACTTTAGCTTTGTAGAGATTGCCCCTTGGTCGGACTTGAGCTTTGTAGAGATTGCCCCTTGGTCGGGTTTCTTGTTTTGTGGAGATTGTCCCTTGGTCGGACTTGTGCTTTGAGGAAATTATCCCTTGGTTGGACTTTCACTTTGAAGAGATTGCCCTTCGATCGGGCTTGTGTAAAAATTTGATTTGGAGGCGTGATATCGTCGGCGGCATCACTGATATCGCTGGCGGTATAGATTGATACCGCCGGCTGTATGAGTGCTACGTGGCAGCTTTGACTGGTCAGATAATTTTAAAATTTGAACTAAAAGAGGCGATGTCGCTGGTGATATGAGTGATGTCGCGACCGATATGGATTGATGACGCCGGCGGTATGAACGGACAGTTTCAGATAAATTAAAAGTCCTCGAATTCCGCACGGCAGTTTAAAAGGGAATGGAACTTTCCTTCTTCCTCACTATTCAGAAACCACATCCCCCTCTCTTCTTTTCTCCAAAGCTTTTTGATTTCTTCCTTTGTTTTAGAAATCATAAAGAGAATCACCAAGGCTTTCAGGGGCAAATCTAAGGCTAGGGAGAGCCTGCCCGATTCTTCCGTTGACGGATTGAAAATCTTCTCCGTTCCTACTGTAAATGGCCTGAAGGATACGACCAAAATGTATGGCTATGGCATTAACTCTCCTATCACCAATCTGACTCCGGAGAAAGAGAAACACCTCTGTTA
The DNA here is from genome assembly GCA_947683365.1 of Euphorbia pulcherrima. Lineage (NCBI taxonomy): Eukaryota > Viridiplantae > Streptophyta > Magnoliopsida > Malpighiales > Euphorbiaceae > Euphorbia > Euphorbia pulcherrima. Next base: position 18,348,879 of record CANTUS010000016.1, read on the forward strand.
TGTCCAGGTAATCTCGCAAAAAACCCGAATCTCTTCTTTTTGGTTTCGATTTGATTTAGCTTTAGATTTGAAATCATGCCATGATAGGGGTTTAAATGTGAAATAGATTGGTCATATTGCATGCTTTAGGATCGATTATACTATTTTTAGGCTTATTGTTCGATTGATTGCGATTTGATTTTGGCATGATGGGTACAATTTTGGGAGAAAACTGGTTCTGCCGGCATATAGTGATGTCGCTGGCCACATCAGTCCTTGCAAAATGGCTTATAGGAGTCTAATGTCGCTTTTGTTTAAGGTGATATCGCCGGCGATATGAACCATGTCGCTGACGGTATGGAGTGATGCCGCCGGTGACATCGCTTTCAACAAAGGCGACAACAGCATCTTTTTTGATAAAAAATAAATAGTATTGATCCATTTTGTTTTCAATTTTACAGCCATATGAGCTGACTTACACAGGGGGAATGAGCACCATCGGTGAATGGTGGCACCAAATCTCGGAGAACGACCCCGAGCTCGCGCTTGCAATTAATGAGACAAGGTTTGGGGATTTGGCGTGGATAATGCCTATGCTGATGCCTAAGCTTTCCCATTCTACAGTAACGGCCCTAACTGAGAGGTGGTCCGAGACCACCCATACCTTCCATTTCTCTTTTGGGGAAGCTACAATTATCCCCTCTGATGTAGTAGCCATAACCGGCCTCCCCTAGACGGATGAGGTCATACATTTTAATGCTTACATGGATAAGTACCATGTTGAGAGGCCCATGGTGAGGCGGGTAAAGGAGTTGTTCGGTCTGAAGTCCATTTCTGGGCGGCTATCCTATGATGAGTTGTACCATCACTGGACCTAGGTGGACGTAGTGCCTGCGGAGGAGAGGGAGGCTTGTGTCCGTTCCTTTGTGATTTCTCTACTAACTGTGCTGTTCTTCCCAATCTTGGGGAGTAAGATCAACTACGTGCTTATAACCACAGTGGAAGATGTGCCGGGAATCAGGAGGAAGAATTGGCCGAGGGCCATCTTGGCCCAGTTGTACCACGGGCTGGACGTGGGAGCCCGGAAGAAGGAGAAAGCCCTTCGCCTTTGCCACCTGCTACTCCAGGTCTAACTTTTTAGAAATATTTCTCTTGATAGCATGCGTTCTTATTTATTGCATGACGTTTTTTGAATTGATCGGTCGTCATTTGTGCAGGCCTGGGCCTTCAAACATCGGATCCTCCCACCGGTAGAGTTTAAGAAGGTTGTGCCACCGGGCTCTCATTTCCTCGCTCGCTGGTGCAGGGGCATCGGTAGGAAGGCCAAGTACCCTACGAAGTATAGGGAGGTCCTAAGGAGCGTGCGGTTGAGCTCGGTATGCAATTTTTTTTTATTTTTAGCCTTTTTTACATTTAGATGAAACAAAAATCGCTTATGGACTTATATTGTTTGTTTTAATGTAGCTCGTCTTGGATCCATTCGATGGGGTGAAGAACTTGGCTGAGGTCGTAAGGGTCCGAAGGGAGGTAGATGACCGTCGATTCGTGATCGAGTGCCCTCTGTCCCAGCAGTGGTATCTAGGCGAGCGTATCCGGGGCTGGAGGTGCTTCCCGATGGCCGCTAGACCGATGCCTGCCGATCCTCCCAGGGGCTTATAGTGGCCCCATTTGGTGATCTCTTTTGAGGCTGACAAAGCTGATTATATTGAAGGGAATGTCCGAGTGATCCCTAGTGTTCCTAGCCTCTACGAGCAGCTTCTGCAGCTTCTACTCCCAGTGTGTCCTCGCATCCATGGAAATGATACGATTGAGTATCACAATGAGCAACGACTGGAGGATGAGAAGAGGTGCCTCAAAGGTGCTATGGACGTCGAGGAGGAGGATGATGATGAGCATGAGGTGCTTGAAGGGAATATTGCGGTCGACCCTGAGGGGGAGGATGAGGTGGGTGCGGACGTAGCTGGTGAGAGCATGCCAATGTCCTAAGGGGAGCAATGTTCTTTCAAGGTATGATTGTACTTGTGTGTATGATTTTAAAGTTATTTAGGAACGTTGTTGATGTGTGGCTATTACATTTTGCAGGAACCCGGAGAAAGAGGGGCCGAGACAGCCAACGTGGGACCCATTACTATGGTGTGCCGAAGGGTGTAAACTTTATGGAGGAGCGTTTGGTCAATCAGTTAGAAACCACCTTCCTACTGATGAACTCCTGAGGTGAATTCTCCCATAGGAATGTTGGCTCAAGCCGGCAAGCTCTGATTTTCATGCCTGAAAATACTACTTACGTAAGGCCTAATAATTATTTTCTTATTAAGCCTTGGATACGGTTGTCTAAGGATTTGCCTTTCGGATTCTCCAGGTGGCGTAGAGTCACATAGAGCAGCTTGTAGAGAACAATATTGTTCTCCGGGATACCCTTATTGGACAGTCGCTCCTCGTTCGGGTATTTTATGCACATGTTAAAATGGGATGTATGTATGGATGTTATGCATGACATGCACTGCTGATATTTTCTTTGGTTTGCAGGATTTCCTGGCCCTTTCCTTGTCTGACGCTAATACAGCTTGGCAGCGGTATGAGGAGGAGATTGCGGTCCTACAGTATCGCGTGAGTGATCTCGAGGGTCAGTTGGCAGCCACCACTTAGGAATGGAGAAGTAAGCAAAACCTGGACCGTACGCACCTCGGGAGCACCAGTCATAGGGGGATCAAGATGTCCGCCGGCCAACGTGCATTTACTGCGGTCGAGGAGTCTAGTAGTGTGCCTATGACAGAGGGAAGGGAGGAAGATGAGGACAATGTTGACGACTAGCTTGCAAGCCCTGATGACATTTTATCCCGCCCGACTGGCAGTGGCGGGCATGCTTAGTTTTACTTTATTTTACCATATTTAGTTCTTTATTTGTACCCTCGATACATTGGGGTTTGGTTTTGGGATATTTTAAGTGATTTGCGCCTCCGGGCTTTTATTTTAAATGAAAAGAATGAATTGCTATTTGATAAGGCATTGAAATATAGCATAGGATTGTTTACAGGCTTTGTACAGGTCTGAAATGGAAGAAATGCTTCTGATGCCGCCGGAAAATTTACTCCATGTTGCCGGCGGCATGACCCATATTGCCCAAATTTATCAAGCCAAAATAATATATACAGGGTGGTCTGAAAGTCCATATCGCCGGTGGTATCATCTGATATCGCCCAAATTTACCCTATATCGCCGGCGGCATCAATTACATCACCGGCGGCATCACCCACATCGCCGGCGGCACCAAGTTTCCAGTAATCTAATTTTGACCATTCTATCCATTTCTGTCATGGCGACCCATAATTGAAAACTATAGGGTTTTCTGCAGAGTTTGGGGAATGCAGACTGGAAGAGGCTCGAAAAATTCTGGCATTGAGGGTTTCGATATGTCGCGGCGTAGCCTGTAAGCCGTGAATTCCTTCGAGTGACACTGGCTTTTTGGGATCCAATGGACCACGTTTTCCAATTTTCATCGTTCGAACTTTGCCCCATGCTCGAAGAATTCCACGCTATTTTAGAGACACTGTGTCCTAAACGTGTTTTGCTGGCATTGTCAAACTTTCATTTTGGCATAGATGGAATTCTATGAGGGCTATGGAATTTAGATTTTGTCGACCCATTTCTATCTCAGTTGCCTGACAAATCTGGGTTTCAGCTCGAAGCAGTTCTAGAGTAGTGTCGTGGAGTGCCTCGATCCCATCCTGCTTGGCCATTCATGGTGGCATTACTACTCATGGAGGAGTTTATGTATGGAGTGAGCCTGATTGCTCCGCTCAGGCTAATTTCCCTCATCGGTCCTATATCGATAGGGGCTTCCCCCGTGGCTGTGGGGTTAGCCGATGTTTTGTTAAATGTGGATGCGGCTTCTGTTGACTCGTCACTTATCGGAGATCAATTCACATTATTACAGGTATCTTTTCCTCTTTCTGATCCGAACATTCCTTTTCCCTATCCTTACCTGAGTTTTGCATTATAGGTCTGGCTAATGGAGAAGCTAAAGTTGAGGGAGGCACCACGAGGGAATCTGAAAAAAGTATCTTCCCGTCCATCTGAGGGAGAGAGGGCTTATGCGGGCCGATTTCGATGAGTTAACATATGACGATTGGGTGCCTGTTCTGAGGGGGTATACTAACGTGCAGGTTCAGTGGGTTAGTCCATGGTGGAGAATTCAGGATGTGGTCGTAGAATCTTGGGGAGCATGTGTTCAATTGATAGGTCTGGAGAAATCTTCATTTTATACCCCCTACTGGCTATATCGTCAGTATGGAAAAAGGCAGAGAATCCCGATTAAATTGCCCTATAATCAAATCGGAGTTTACAAAGCTATGTGGGTCAACCATATTTAGGAGAAGCGGTCCAGGGAGGCTGTATTTGAGATTCTAGATTATGATCAACTAGAAACCACTCAAACTGGCACACACTACAGAGGATGGCTTGCCGAGATAAGAGGTTTACCGACCCATCGAAAGCGGTCATGGGCCCGTTTTGAGGGAGAATGCACAGAGCGGGGAGAAGATCCCTCTTCTACTAGCACATCGAAGAGGATCTCTAGGTACTGTGACGATGATGCAGGAAGTTCGTTTTGAGTCTTGCTTTTGTCGAAACCATCAGGTCTCTTTTTTTTGTATTTTATTCTATTTAAATAATCTAAAATGGAACAAAATGAACTCTGTTCAAAGCTTGTCGAAGTTGTCTTAAACTTATGAATACAGGATTCACATAAGCATAAGCATTTAGATTTTAACAAAAGATAACTTTTATTAATTGAGATAAAATAAAGTACATCATGTTTGGTTGACATTCCCAATGATTTAACTCCCGGTGCCGACTTGCCGAGATCAGTTTTCTAGAGGGCACTCGCTCTTTGCTCATATACCCTAACTTTTGCCTAGATTGCCCTTCTCGGGTTTTCGATCTAGCGGGTTTGTCTTATCCGCTAATTTTTGCACGGTTGGTTCGCAGAATACCAATCGTCGGGCATCACCCTAATTTTTGCCCGATCAGTAAAAGACTGAAAGGCGGGTGATTATCACGTATATATTTTTTAGTATGCTGCTTTTCTGTTTTGTTTCTTTTTAATTAAACATGATAACGCTTAAGCCTGTCTTAGTTTATAGGATTTACGAACTCTTTCCCATCCATGTCCATAAGTTTAGCTGCCCCTTTGCTAAGCAGCTTCTTTATCACATATGGTCCTTCCTAGTTTGGCCTGAATTTACCCCTCACATCAGTGGTGGAGTGTTTCAACTACTTAAGGACCAGATCACCGGCCTTCAGGGGGAACTTTTGATGTCTTACCCGACTGTTATATGCCCGAGCCATACGTTTTTGGTACATTTGGAGGCTGTCGAGGGCCTTCAACCTTTGTTCATCCATCATGTACAACTGTTCAAATCTTGCCTGAGTCCATTCGGATTCTTCTAACTTAGCCTCTAGAGCAACTCTTAATGAGGTCACCTGAGTTTCAATTGGCAAGATTGCTTCCATCCTGTAGACCAGGGAAAATGGAGTTTGGCCTATTGGGGTGCGTATGCTGGTGCGATATCCCCAGATAGCAAAATGTAGCTTATCCGCCCAATCTCTGTAACCGGCTATCATCTTAGAAAGAATCATCTTCACTGATTTATTGGCTGCCTTAATAGCTCCATTGGCTTGTGGTCTGTATGGAGAAGACCTATGGTGCTCGATTCCATACTTCTCAATCAGTGATGCAGTTGCTCCTTAAAACTGTACCCCATATTCTGAGACTATATGATGTGGGAGCCCATACCGAGCAAAGATGTGCTTTTCCATGAACTTAGCCATCTGCCTGGCAGTGACATTGGTGAAGGATTCGGCTTCCACCCATTTTAAAAAGTAATCTACTACCACCACAATGAATTTGTGGCCATTTGTTGAGGAAGGACAGATTTTACCAATTATATCTATACCCCATGCCGAGAATGGCCAATGGGTGGATAAGATATGGAGCTCGGTCGGTGGCAGATGCCGCATATCTCCGTAAACCTGGCATTGGTGGCATTGTTTGACCTGGGCGATACAATCGGCCGTGAGAGTGAGCTAAAAATACCCTAGTCACTGGATCTTCTTTGCGAGGGCAAGACCATTCTTATGAGGGCCGCAGTCACCGACATGGATCTGGCTCATTACGTTCTAAGCCTCGGAATTAGTGAGGCAACGGAGAAGTAGGCCATCACTGGTGCGCTTGAATAGTTCATTATCTACAGTACAAAATTGGGTAGCAAGCCGTCGTAGGGTGGTATGGTCTGTGTCGGAAGAATCTGTGGGGTATTGGCCAGTTTGAAGAAAATGGATGATGTCAGAATACCAACAAGGTTCGGATGAAATGGCGAGAACTGAAGGAGTCGATTGAACATAATATAGGATCTTAGTGGACAGTAAAACCAAGGGGCAGATAGGTTACTGTTGGGGTCCTTCCTATAAGGACGCAAGAGTGGCGAGAGCATCTGCCATTTGATTCTCATCTTGAGGGACATGGCGGTACAAGCATGAGGTAAATTTCTCAGACAATTTTCGGACATCCTTAACATAAGGACAGAGGGATTCTTCTTTAACTTCCCAATCTCCAGTGACCTGACAAACAACCAGAGCCAAATCTCTGATGATAGATATATGGCCAGCCTAAACTTGAAGAAGAGCCTCAAGGCCGAACAGGCAAGCTTCGTATTCAGCGCCATTGTTTGTGACGTCAAATTCTAAATGTTTGGACAACAGGATTATCTCATTATCTAGCATGACGATGATGACCCCGAGACCTGCTCCCTGGCGGTTCACAGCGCCATCAAAGTACATTGTCCAATTGTCGTCATGGGTTATAACAGAGGTGACCTATTCATTAGGGAACTCCAAATTTTCCTTATAGTCAGAGCTGAGGGATTGATTAGCTAGGAATTCAGCCACAGCCCGTCCCTTAATGACCTTTCGGGTTATATATTCAATGTCAAACTCAGATAGGAGAAGTAGCCATCGGGACAATTTGCCGGCTAAAGCAGGGGATTGACAAAGAAACTTCATTGGATCAATTTTGGCTACGACTTGGACGCGATAGGATTGGAAATAATGTCGTAACTTCTTAGTGAGCCAAACCATGGTAGCACAGGTCTTCTCTACAATCGAATATCAAGTTTTATAATCTAACAGCTTCTTACTCAGGTAGTAGATGGCATGTTCGCGCTTATCATCATGTTCTTGGACAAGCATGGCTCTGACGGAAGTTTCTTCAATGGCCAGATAAAGGATGAGTGGTTTCCCTGGGATGGGGGGTGTCAAGATTAATGGAACGACAAGGTATGCCTTGATTCTGTCGAATGCTACTTGGCAGTGGTCATTTTATACCACGGGTTGCTGTTTCTTTAATAGTTTAAAGATGGGTTCGCAGATGGTAGTAAGGCGAGCAATGAATCGACTAACGTACTGCAAGGACCCTAAAAATGATCGGACCTCCTTCTCTGTCTTAGGGGGAGGCATGTCCCTGATGGCTTTGGCTTTATCTGGATCCATTTCAATCTTATTCTGGCTAACCACGTATCCTAACAGCTTGTCGGAGGTAACTCCAAATACACATTTCTTTGGATTCAGACGAAGATTATACTTTTCAATGCGAGTCATGAACTTGTCAAGAATAGCAGGGTGTTCCTCTAGAGTGGCAGATTTCACAATCATGTCATCCACATACACTTTCACTTCTTTATGGATCATGTCATGTAGGAGGGCGGTTACAGGTTGCTGATAAGTGGCCCCGGCATTTTTCAACCCGAATGGCATTACCTTGTAGCAATACACCCCCCACTCAGTGATGAATGCTATTTTGACTTTGTCGGCAATATTAACCAGAATCTGATTGTACCTTGAGAACCTATCCATGAATGAATACATAACCGCCCTAGCAGCACTTTCAATTAGGACATCGATGTACGGGAGAGGGAAGTCGTCCTTCGGCGAGGCTTTATTGAGGTCTCGGAAGTCCATACAGACTCGGACCCTACTATCCTTCTTTGGTACGGGGATAATGTTGGACAACCAAGTCGGGTATTCTACTACTTCTATGAATCGAGCTTCTATCAACCTCGAAACCTCTGTCTTAACTTATTCTACCCATTCAGGTCTCAACCGGCGGAGCTTCTATTTGACAGGTCAGAATTTAGGATCAGTTGGGATCCTGTGTTTGGCAATTTGTAGGTCAACCCCGGGCATGTCTTCATACGACCAGGCGAAAGCATTAACATGATTTTTAAGCACTTTTATGATCTCACTTCTTTCCTCGGTAGTTAAATCTTTGGAAATGGTTACCATTTTGGGATTGTCATCCATACTTAAGTTTATTTCATTTAATAGCGTATCACTAATGCTAAAAACGTTATGCATATTGTTATATGAATGCATGGACCCATCAGGAAAGACATCAAACAAGTAAGCAGAACGGGAGTTATTTATTGCATAAAAAGCCTCATAAGCGGCATTGTTCGCCTTAAAAACATCAGAAATATTAAAAATTACATCTTCCATATCCTCCTTCACAGGCAGAGGGGCTTCAGTGGCAGCGTTGATGGGAGAGGTATTCTCTGTATTGTCTATCAGGGTGGTGCTTAGGTTGTGCTCCAAAGCGATCTTTTGGGTAATGGTGAGCAACGACTCTTCAGACAGGTCAGCCTTTTCGGTTAGAGCCTTGGCGAGCTTTTCTACTATGGCCGTCATGGCATCTTCTTTCCCGTTACCCTTCCAGCCTTTCTTCATCAGTAGTCCCATAGCTTTTATCACGGTCGCTACGGCATCCTCAATTTCTAGATCAATAGGCTCATCTTCAGGATACATCTTATCTTTCCCCTTAGCCTTATCAGAAATCACTTTGACAGGCATGTCAGACTCAGTAGGTTCAGGTTCAGCTAAAACTATCATGTGACCAGCCTCGAAGTCATAGACATCTTTAAAGGCCTAAAAGCCAGGCCACATTTTCCCGCCATACTCTATTGGTTCGGGCTCCCCTTTATAAGGCCTCTTACCTTGGATTTCACAAGCAGTGACCATGCGGCAACAGCCGTAAGGGACGCGGTGATAGGCCTTTCTAGGCTTATATCCCAGTCCAGCTCCAAGGATGAGGATTTTTAGTTCCAACGCCTCAATAATTCCTTGTCAGTGTATTCCTCCACCTCTGCCAGGCCTGTAACTAAACTTCTTTATTAGTTTGCCCATACCCGCATGGAGGTAGCTATGCTAAAGGGGAGGATATTTTTTAGCTTTACTAATCATGGCAATCTGGAGGCCCTTTTCTAGATTAGCTTCGGCTTCCATAATGGCCATAACGGAAGTAGGATCAGCCTTTATAGTCACCATTCTACCATCATGGATTATCTTAATTTTTTAGTGTAGTGTGAAGGGTACTGCGCCTAAAGCATGGAGCCATGGTCGGCCAAGCAACAGAGAATAGGTAACAGGAATGTCAAGGACGGTGAAACGTACATTGCTTGTAACACCTTCGACAGTGACTTCTGCCTTAAATGTCTCAATTACATTGCGCTTTGAATCGTTGTAAGCTCTAATAAATGTGCTGGACCTTTCAAGCATGTCCTCTAATAGTCCTAAATAAGGAAGGATTTTTAGAGGGCATAGGTATAGAGCGGAGCCGTCATCAACCATGATGCACGGGATGACCTTATCGAGAATTTGGATTCGAATGAATAAGGCCCTATTATGATCCCTTCCCTTGAGTGTAAGATTAAAACTGTCAAACACGATCTGAGGCCCTTTTCTCGGAGGTATGCTTTCTCCTATCATGGCACACATCTCAACGACCGAGGTGGTCAGATTAGCTTTCAGATCTAGTAGCCGCTTGATCAAACCCTTATGATGCCTTTCAGAGTCAATTACCAGTTGCTAGATGCTATATCGGGCTTGGGTGTTTTTTAACTGGGTAATAAGAGGGTCAACCTCAAGACTGGTAGGGACAGGCAGAGGTGGAGAAGGGGGTCTTGCAGTAGTTCCAACTCTGCCAGGAATCGGGTCTTTATTTAGACGAAGATATCGGTCTTCGGGCTTATATACACGACGACTCTAGGTAATATTGAGGACATTATCGAGCAAGACGCTCTTGGTGGCTTGGGTCTTAAATAGGTACTATTGCTCTTTGGAGTCCGAATCCGGGTCTTGTAGTTTATATTTATCCACACTAAAAAGGTCATGGTGGTCAACCTTAAACAAGTTGGTACTTATGGCCTTGGATTCCCGAGCCATCTCCCTATCCTTATCAGAATGGTTCTCCTTTGAAACAAAAGAATCTACGCTGAACAATGCTTTCCCCTCAGCTTTCTTTCTCTTTGCCATAAATGGTTTAGGCCTGCAACTCTCTTGCTTTGGTTAGCTTGGATTAATTTCCATTCCCTGAATGGAGTTGACTCCCGGGTTGGCCTGATTGATAAGGTTAAAAACTAAGCAAGATGGTAGACCCGAACTGATGACCAGGATAGAGTTACTACTACCCGGCCCCCGAGCAAGGAGATCAAAGACTGTGGCTTTGGGTAAACCAGATTGCACCATTCCGACCTTACTTCTGAAGTTCAGTAAAGGGTTATTCATAGAGCTCGGGCCTTTATCTAGTTCAGCAATCTTCACCTCGCTAACCAACCACTGAATAGCTGAGAGCAAGGCCTTACAGTTGTTGGTTTGGTGCCCCACCTGAATGTGATAATTATAGAAGTTATTCTTATCTTCAGGTCTAGGTGGCTTGTATTCCTGAAGGGACTGTATAAAACCTGCTTCCCTCAAGCATTGGAAGATGACCCACAGGGGCAATTTATAGGGGTTGGTCAAAACAAAAGGGGGGCGAGGAGGTTGGATTGTGGCAATCATTGATGGAGCTGGATTGGTTGTAAGTGGCGTAGCGGGGGTGTGAGAAATGGCTTGTATAGCAGTCGGTGTTTTTGTCTTAGCCGGCGCTAGGGCTGAGGGTAGAGCTTCGTTCTTTTTAAACCATGGTTTCCCCGCTCTCTCGGCCTTTTCACGTTCTGCCTCGCGCTCAATTTTCTCAGCTTTCTTAAACACAGCCTTGTAAGAAAGAAAGGAATTCGTAGCCATTTCCTTGCGGAATAGGGGAAGAGACCCTTCGAGGAGTTTGACAATCATTTCCTCAAGGCTAAGCTTGGACTTCATCAAGACCTGAGTCGACATCCACCTATTGAAGTACTACTTAAAGGTTTCGTTGGGAATTTGACGGACCCTCTCAAGATGTTGGAGGGTCATCTCCATCATATTAAAACCATAATGCACTTTCAATGCCTCAGATAAGAGAGTCCAGTCGGCAATAATATGCTGCGGCAAAGTGTGATACCACTCGAGTGCAGGTCCCCGAAGGGAACAAGGAAACATCTCAGCCAGCACCTTATCACTCAGCTTTTTTATGCATATCACTCTTTCGTACATTATGATGTGAGAGGCAGGTGCTCCTGAGCCATCATAATGAGCCATGTTTGGCATAGTAAAATTATCGGGGATCCAATCCTCATCCCTCTTAGGTTTTTTATTAATGATGAGGCGATTGATGTAAGCTTAGATCTCTGGTGTCATGCCCGGAGGTTGCGTGACCTGGTCGCTGACCGATTCGTGAGAGACGGTTGGGGCTTCAGGTGTCGCGCCCAGAGAATGTGTGACCTGGTCGTTCACGGTTTAGGAAGCTATCATTTACTGAACAAAAGCGGCTACCTCAGGTGTTATGCTTGGAGGTTACGTGACCTAGTCATTGTATGTTGGAGGCAGCGTAGGGCGAATAGTCAGATAGCTGGCAAATGGATTTTGGGGGTAGGTGCTGCCTTTAGGAGTTACAACGAACTGCGGAGGCGTAAAGGAGGGTAGTGGCCGAGAAACTAGGCTTTGGTGATTGAATGTTAGAGGAGTGGAGCTTTGGGTGAAGGGTCTCTAAAAGGCAGAACTGGTGGAGTGGTTGAAGTCGATAAGAGAGCTGAAGTCTGCTCAAACTGGAATGGACTCGTCAAGGGCTGGGCTGATTAAAACACAGGTGCGATGGGTCTCGCCTCTATTAAACTGGTCAATATTTGTGTTGAACCATTCGGGGCCTGAATGTTAGATGCCGATACTCGATCGAAATTTCTGTCTTCTAGAGCTCGCTTAACTGCTGCCTGAACTGTAGTTTGAATAGAAGCTTGGAAAGCATCTGAGTTTAGGAATTGCATCATAGCACTGGTAAAGTCAAAACTAGGGGGTGGTTGGGATCCTGTTCCCGAGCTGGAAGTGGGACCAAAGGGCTCTTCTAGAGGAGACGTCCCTTCATTTCTTGGGAAAGACATGGTCGGTCGAGAGGGACTTTGGCTCAACTGAACTTGTTCAGAATCTGATTCCTCGTTGGAATCGGTGTGGGGAATTCCTTCGAATTCCGTAGTGGTAATCGGGGTCAGAGAATGACGTATCAGGCGATGCTCTATCCTTTTCCAAGCCGGGATGCGACGGTTAGTGCGCCTCCTCCTAGCTGAAATGGTAGGCAGCGGATCAGACCATGAATGGATTGGTGAATGGTACGCATGATATGCATGATTTTTGTGCCTTGGGAATAATGTATAATGTGCATGGCTGCACGTAGATGTGGTTAGAGATGATGTGATGGCTTATCCCTCTAATATACATGGGACGTTTGTACTTCACGTTATAGATAGCGATATGTGGTGACGCAACGGTTTTGGTTAACCCTAAGGGGAATGATGTGCTAAGGCTTTTTCTAGTACGGCTTTGGTATAGGGTTGTTTATGTAGAAGGTTCTCGTTTACCTTGATTCCACGTTACTCAACCACTACCTAAATAGGTGCGATCGTAGGAGTTTATGTGTTGGTTAAAATGAGTGATCCACCCACTAGGTATCCTCAATTCCAACAGGGCATGAGTGATACTTCGCGAGCTTCTCGGATGAAATAGGGCACCTATAATTACCGAACTATCTATACGCGTGAGGATAAAACACTATAAGAAGGAATGAAATTTAATTTGGCCAATGATTTCAATACATCATCAAAACCTCTTAAACTTTATGAAATAAAGTTTGAGTTTAAAGAAATATCCCCCGTAGAGTCGCCACTGTGAGCGGACGATGTTTCGCGCGGCGATAGTGGGGCCGGAGCCTGATCGGGCCAGCCCGTTTTGAATGACGGGGGATGAGTGTGATATATTTGAAAAATGATTTTGCATATTTTAATGCTTAAAAGATACGAGATCGAAATCCCGTACTTAGAGTAGAGTCGCCACCCGGTTCAGCTCAACCGGGAAATTTTTAGTACGATTTTCCCACCGGGTGGTTGGACCATACCTTAAGTAGAGATTCCGAGTTCGGATGATGTTATATACTTTTCATTAGGCCAAGTTAAGATACTTCATTCTTTCTTAATCGGTTTAATCCACCCTATTTATTTGTATTTTTAATTATTTTATTGTTTTCGTGTTTATCAAGTAATTGAAGCAATGAATAAGATATTTACAGCCATAAAAAAAGTGCGAAAAATAAAATTATTACAAGGTTTTCAAATCCTATACATTTTTTCTATGCAATAAATAAAGTACCTGAATATCCAATATACGTCCGCCTGCAGAAGATTGTTAGCACTTACAGTATTATAAAGCCTGGTCGGATGGCTAAAATGGGAGTTGAACGGTGTTTTTCGAGAAAATTCCAATTTTAAGTAATTTTTAGGCTCAATCATTATTTTAACCGATTATAAATGAAAAATAAAACTGCTGTCCGGAAAGTCATATCACCGACGATATAACTGATGCCGCCGGTGACTTGCCTGATGTCGCTGGCGACATAGGTGATGCCGCCGGCGACATCAATTACGTCACCGGCGGTATCAGCTTATGGGCAGCAGTGGTGGCAGTAAGACTGATCAAAAACCCAAAAATGAATATAAATTGACAAAAATTAACACAAGTCAGTAGTATTAATGCCCAAGAGCTATGAGACTCAGGATTTTTACCTCGAGGTCGTGAATCCACCTCTTCGTGAACCGAAGAAAACACCTCCGGGGAGCTTGTTAAGATGATTTAACGATAAATTTAATTGCTTTTTGATTTCTAAATCTAACTAAGCTGATTTTAACTTACAGACTTATTGATTTCAACTCACAATCAGAGAATTCAAAGAAGAAAAACCAGGAAAAATGGATCGGAGTCCTTCTTTTTTCTGTTTTATCTAATTCTTGTCTCACTAGAATCTATTCTCACACTAAAATCTTAACATTCAATCCCCTCCTCTAAAATGCAGCTCAAGGTGTGCTTTTATAGGTGAAATGGGATGCTCTTTTTGGCCTTTTTTAATAATTCCGCCGAAAGTGGCCGAAAGGCTGTTTGTGAAGGGACCCATTTCGGGTCATGCCACCGGCGACATGGTGATGCCGTCGGTGGTATGGCCTATGTCGCCGGCGGCATGGTGATACCGCTGGCGGCATGGTGATACCGCCGGCGGCATGGATGATGCCTTTGGCGGCATCAGCCTTTAGCATACCGACAGTTAGTGGGTCAAAAAGCTAAAAAAGTCAGGAAAAGTGGTTTAATAGTGGGTGAAAAGGCATCTTTTTTACTTTTAACAATATTTTAAAGGGTATTTATTACTTGGGTGCCAATCATCGGTTCAAGCTCCCACCGGACGCGTTATCGGCCATGTCGAACTATATTCTAAAAAATTTGTGAGGAATATTATTTTAGTAATAAAAATTCCAAGCAAAATTTTTAATTTGAGGCATTAAAATTGGGTACACGTCATCATCGTCTCGCGAGAAGGACTGCAAAATCCCGTGCTCACACTGACATATAAGGTGAACAAGCGACAACAACAAAAATAAGAAAGGGCAAATGAGAGATTACGACCATGGAGAAGAAAGCCTTCAATGCTAAGGCCAAGGATGGTGGCTCAACGAAGATGAGCATTATGGTTTGGGATTTAGGGTTTGGGGTTTGGGATTTAGGGTTTAGGATTTAGAATTTGGGGTTTAAACATCATTTATAACTTTCTTATATTTTTTTATACCTTTCTAATACCTTTTATATAGCTTTTTAAATAATATATAAATTTCTTATACATTTTTTAAAAATTTTAAAAAATTGTAACTTTATAACTTTCTTATATTTTTTTATACCTTTCTAATTACCCTGTCATGTCCATCTCTTTTTCAGGATTCTAAGGTCGTTGGACAGCCTGTCTTCTCTTCGGATGATGATCGATTTTCTTGGATAATTGGGACAAACAAGTAATTTACAGCTGCCTCCTTTTGCCGTAATTACTACCAGCAACTAAGATAGACATCTCCTGCTAAAGATTTCAACCTAGTATGGGGGGTTCTTTTGCTTCCGAATATAAAAATTTTTAGGCATGTGTTCGATTCCTGGGGTTCTTTCATCGAGAATGTATCTCAATTACCGATGATATTTGTGTTGGAAATGTTGGTGTGCCCTAGTTCCCAGGCATTAGTTCTTACAATGTACATACTAATGGTGTCACATTATAAAGGCAATAATCTACTGCATATTTATCTTGTGCTATAATATTAGTAGAGTATCTATTGATTGATAATCATAAATATACCAAGTCTATTTTAATCATGAGAATGAACAAAATGAAAGACTTGTAAGTTGGATGATCTATAGCAATGTAGTTGCTATGTCACTTGGTAAGTAGATCATGAACATAGTCACAAGTTGAGAACATAGGGCTGGATCGATACACACAGCAAGGTCACATGGTTGTATGTCATAGACAGTTTGCTGAGTAGGTCTCAATAGTCCTCAGACTTGATTTCAACTTATTATTAATGTGGAAGTGGATATGATGTGGCATATTACTAACGGGTCCTTAAATATTGGATTACAAGTACGGGTATGCTCAATATATTTCATGACCATGTTAATAGTAGTGTTGAAGTGATAGGATTACCATCGGTTTAATAAACCGGAATGAATCACCGACCACTTGATGAATAAAAGGGATAAGGACGTCCAATAAGTCGTTGACTTATTTTATCATTTTATTCTAGATCAAGAAATACGATGAACTGCAAAAGGGGGTGACAAGCACCATGCCTCTTGTTCATTATATTGATGTCAGCTAGTAAAGGACTTTGTAAGATAACTACTGGGTTCAGTATCTTTTAGAGACGGTTATACTCTGTCCTAATTGGGGGCTGTAATGGTTTGCTAGAATCCGCTTATAGTCTATGGGTGAATCTCATTGCCAACATATGGACAGACAAGGATCGTGCACTTAGAACTGCTGATCTATGATTCCTTGTACATGCAATGTTACAAGACCGGATGAAAAATTAATTATTAATTAATTGATATGTCAAGTCAATGTAATGTAATTGAATAATCATAAACATCATTAGATTAATTTGTTTAATGAAATAATATAATGTAGTTTATATTATTCATTAAATAAAATTAAGTATATATTTAATTAAATTACATATGCTGTTTATTTAATTATTAATTAATTAAATTCATATGTTTAACGATTTAATTAGATGTCAATCTAGTCAATAAAGTTTCCATACTAAAATAATTAATTGACATTTTGGTTTATTAAGTTAATTTGTAATATGATAAATAATTTGATTAAATTGTATTATTTTGTAATTGGTTATGTTATAATTGGGAATTATAATTTATCAACTAGTGTCAATTAGAAATATTAAACTTTGATACAGTTTAGTTAAATAATTGAAAAAATTAATGTGATCAAATTTATAATTAGCCAAACTTAACCCTAATTGTAGTGGGATTATAAATAGCCAACCAAAACAAGTAAAACCTAATTTCTAATATGACATACACGTCCATAGCATTCTTGGAATGCACAAAACGTTGGCAGCCATGGAATTGGGTCCTGGTGTTTTTTCCTTCTCTTGTTGTTCTTCATCCCTAGCCTAACACCAGTCCCGATTTGAGAGTAGTTCGTGCACGTGAGATTAGAGAGCTTCCACTTACGAGCTTCATAGCATCCGTCTCTCAAGGAGATTTTACAAGTAAGTTTTTATTTGTGAAAATAAAATTATTTTGGAACCCTATCAATGGTTCTTGAAAAGATCCTATTCCGAATTCGAAAAAATTTTAATCGGTAATTCTGCCTTCGCGGTTATATTTCTGATAGTAATTCCCTTCAATTTGCCTGTTCTGTTCGGAACCTGAAACTCTTGATCACTGCCCCTTCTTTTGCCAAGCTAGCCTTATATACTGGAGAGACATATTTAATCGGTTGGGGGTGGCGTTAGTTATGCCTCAAACGGGGTATGGTTTTCTAATGTTATGGCGTTCTTTCTTTAAGAATGGAATTGGATGTGATTTTGGGACTTCATTATGGTTCATCATTGTGTGGAATATCTGGAAGAGACGCAACAAGCATATTTTTGAAGGCTCGATAGATAATGAGGATATTGTAACAGGTAGCATCAACTTATATTGGTTTCTTTTTCATTCTAATAAGCATAGCGTTTGTATTTCGGTTACGGATTTGTTCATTGATCCATCTTTTTCACTTGATTGTAACTAAAACTCGTTGGTTATTATTATGAGAACAAATTTTTATATTTAATGAAAAGGGGTAGGTGTTTTGTAGGCAAGCGGATGAGCCAACCTAGTTGGGTAATTCGCCCCGAAATTTTCACCCGCCCTGATCTTTTTTCCTTTCGGTGAGACACATCATTCCACTGGGGGTTTTTTTAAAAAAAACACTTGTTGGAGGGGTGTGAGGAGCCTTAACTGTGACTAAGCCCCTTAATAAGATTATGTTAATGAAGATACTCGTAAGTATAAAAAAAGCTAACTTGCCAATTTTATAATCAATTTTATCGAAAATTATTCAAATCAACCATCCTTATGTACACCGAAGGGAAAGGTAATACAAACCTTTTAAGCTCATATCTCACTCCATCTACTGATAAACTGATAATATAAACATAATAAAAATTAATAAAAAAATATTATATATGTGGCCTTGATTCATTTAATTTTGAACAAATGGTCTAGTCTTGTGTTTGTTTTTACATTAATATATTTTTTATTTTTGAAACGATACAAAAATGATATCTATATAAAATAGCCATAGTATTATAAGAATACAATACAAAAAAAAGAAGAAAAACCCTTTTAGAAAGAAAAAAAATATCTTCTTTGGCACATGGAGAGGAAGCTAGCAGAAACAAATAAAAGGTTTACAAGAGCATATCGGTGTTTACTTCCCTTTAACTTGTTCACATATATTTCTATGTTTTTCTATTGATTATGTGAATCTTTTGTTTGAAGGTGAGGACCAGAAACTCTATAAGGTGATTATATTAACTAAGTGAAAGTGGAATAACTCTATAACGCGGATATTTCTAACTAGCTTGACATTCATCCGAGAGAGGAAAACAATGATCAAATATATATTTATATTTATTTTATTTTTTAATTGTTTTCCAACAATATTAACACATACAACAATTATTTATTTAATAATTAACATTGTAAAATATTATATTTGTTAAATAAATTCAATGGGGTTTGTTAAAGTGATAAATGACTTGGTATCACTTAAACAAGGTCCCAAGTTCAAACTTTGTGAATGTAAAAATCTCCACTGGGAGACTCACCCACCATAGCCAGACGGGCAACCTGGATCGAATCTGAATGTAGTCATAGCAAAGCTCCGGAACTAGATGAGGAACCAAAAAATGAAGGGTAAATTTTAAAAACATACCTTGTGGTTTCGGTCATTTTCAAAAAGAGGATCATAAATTTTTTATTTTTGAAACGAAGACTATGGTTTCAAAAGTTAGCAAATAAAGGAAAAAAATATTCATGAAATATATATCAAGATTTGAATAAATTTTGGAGATTTTGTTATGACATTTCAAAATTATTATCGTCTTTTTATTTAGAAAAATACTTAAACTTCTAAAAAAAATTCAAAATTTATCACTAAGGTGCATTATATTTTTATTAATTAACCTACAAAATTTCAGTTAAAAATGGACAAGATTATCATTTTTCGTGACATAATTTCAAATTGAGGATCTTTTTTGGTCATTTGTTTGCTAACTTTTGAAACCACAATCCTTATTTCAAAATTAAAAATTTTATAATCCTCTTTTTTAAAATGGTTGGAAGCACATATATATTTTTGAAATTTACCCAAAAATGAATAAGCTTTTCCCTTGGAAGCCAGGGTTGGATCCCAATAAACATAAATCTATTCATTGCCAAGTATGAGTGCACCTGTATAATCTCCCTTGGGAATATTGGGATTGTAGAATTTTGTCTAATAACGCAAGGGGCATTGGTGTGACACTTCGGTTTGATAAAAACACATTGATCGATCGAGGCATCTTCAACGTCAGAACACCCCAGCTCGGGATGTGGCCACAAATCTAGTTCTCGATGAAACTGGTGGTGACAGTAATTTAATCAAGAAACCAATTCTTGCGGCTTCTTACGACATTGTTGCTGCAGATCGTATATTTGATAGGATCAACAAAGACTTGCGACATAATTCTAATCCACTTGGCTCTAGTTCCAAACAACGAGATTTAAACGGTAGTGTGTTGATGGATATGAATCTATGTCTCAATCAGGAGGAAGGCATAATACTCATGTTTTGAACATGAACAATTACAAACAAGGCAATGTTGTGGCTAATTCTGTACCGAATGTGGGGGTTGCGGGCCAAGTTGCGATAGGTGACTCGTCGGCAAATTCATCTCATGATCTAAACGACTCTTTGGAGTGCGATACTCGGTATTGGACTGAAAGGTTTGGATCAAGCGACGACGAAAAAGAACATGTTGGCATAGAAAACGTCATCTTTTCGAACTGTTCTGTTGATTTAGGATATGCATTATATGATCGTAATTATGATGATATCGAGGAGGAAATATATCATTGACAACCGGTAAGGGTTAGAAAGAAGAAAAAGGTGACGGTTGCTAGAAGGGAGTCGCAGCATTTGCACTATTCGCCTATTAGATACACTCCTTGATTTTACTTTTATTGATTTCTTTTTTTTTTAGCTTTAGTTTTATTTTTCTTATTTGATTTTTTTATTTTTTTAATAATAACCGATCCTAGATTTCCAACCTCACCTTTAAAAAAATTAAGTTGAGTTCTTCTGAAGTGACCAACCTATTTGAATTATTTTGCTCTTTTTAAGCTATTAGTCCTTCCTTTATAAAAAAAATATAAATAATTATGTGCTTGTATACATTCAAAAACGAGAGGTTGAAATTGACCAAAATAGAGGGCAGTGTGAGCCACCAATGGTGAATCATGGTTTGCGGCTAGATTAGAGCATTGATGGTGGGACTTGTAGTACTTATCAAAAAAAAGGACTAGTAGTATTGATAGTTAGAACATAGGAATATACTAACACTAGTGCAACTATATGTCCACAGCAACAACTGCTTCTGGTCTAGTCCATTTTCTGTACCTACTAGTCTAGTCATGACTCATAATCTGTCACTTTCGTTTAGCTTAATGCATTAATAGCATCCTTAATTTGGTATAAAAAATTTGATGCTCCCTAAAGTTTAGAAGTGACCCCGCCGCTACCTTCACTTTGAAAATGTACACCACTTTCCTTCCTAATGCCATATGTCAGCTTCTGATAGATTTGACTTTTCAAATATATCACTTTTTAAGATTTTTCTTCTCCAATCAAAAGCTGACACGTGGCATTTAGAGAGCAAATTTGCAAACTTTTTTAAAGTTGGGATAGTTGTAGGGTCACTTTTAAAGTTTAGTGAGGCAACAAATTTTTTATATCAAGTTAATAATGTCATTCACGCATTAAGCCCTTTCATTTTATTGATTTTATTATACTATTTCGCTCTCTTTTGCACATTAATCCTATGCTAAATATCCAATTCTCCCTTCCCAATATATGAGATTACTTACAAATTAATCATAAACATCAGTTCTCATACGTTTACTGTCATTCTAAACTTACAAAAGTTTAAGTTTCTACGCTGGATTTGGAAAGTGCACCAATTTTTTCCTTAGTGCTATTGAGACGGTGTTTAAATTTATTATGTGTCATGTAAGACGTAAGTGGTTATAAAATACGGTTTATTAAAGTTAAAAAGACTAATAAGACACTTTGGACAAAGTTATTGAGTAAATTGGTAATTTTTTTAACCAAGTTTTAGATAGTTGTAGTGAATTGTAAAACTTTAGAGTGGAAATAAGTTGGTTGAATGAACAAATTCAAACTATACGACCTTCAAAATTAATTATAAAAAATATTTGGAACATTTCACTTGAGCAAATTTCCTCAATAAGATGTCGTATTGATACCATTGGCACATTCATAGGGTGTGGGTGTAGATAATTAGTGATTAATTTTTGGTTCACGTAAAAACTCCTATTAATAAACAAATATTAAGTGAAATAGCAAAAATTAATGTCAAATAATAGAGATTCAATTTTGGCTGAAAATTATCATGGTTTTGAAAATCGGATCGGGCTAGTCGGATCGGATTTGATCGAAATTAGTGTCTGATCCGATCGATTTTTCATAAATTTTATAAGTTGTAAAGAATCCAATTTCAATCGGTGAACCGATCGGTCAAACCGGTAGACCGTAAACTGATACCGAATTACAGCTTAAAGTGGGTCAACACATTAATTAAGATTTAACTCATTAATCGTAAAATCAGTCATTAATATCAACACAAATTCCTAAATTAACGTTTAATAATCCAAACCAGTGTCTATAAATTAATCAGGAAATTAGTAAAATAATTGCAACATAAATTTCTAAATCATCCTGAAATCATTAATTAATAGCAACATAAATTCCTAAATCATGCACTATTTGTAACTTGCTATTTTCCTCTACAACAATTCCATTGTATCAACTCAATTGGTCATAAATACACTAAGTTGATAGAATTGGAAAATTATACCAATAAATCTAGGATTTGCTCTACAATTGTCCCCATAATTTTGGTCAGATTTTATGTTTAAAAATCAAGCTTATTTTCTTTGTAAAACATAATATTTATTTATAAATTTATTACTTATCTATTTATTTATAACTTCATTATTTTTAGTGTTAAAGTTGCATTTTTTTTATATCTTGCTTTTTTATCATTTCAATTATATTTTTACAAGTAGGAATAACAGTTCTAAAGTCAAATTGATAGATGTCATTTTGGATTCTTTTATTCTTTCGTAACTCTTTCGCTCATCATATTTTTTTTATCTTTTCAATCACTACATTGTTCACAAGAGATACAGGTGAGAACTAAGAATTTATGCGTGATGGTTGAAATTTAAGTATAATCTTTAATGTTGTTTATACTTGGTGTATGTACTTTGAATGATGTGATATTAATTTTAAACTTATTTTAAGACAATAAATTATATTAATTGTTGGCATGATGTTTCATGTTTGATTTTAAGTTATTACATATGTTAGTATTTAAAAGGTGTTAAGAAAATTCGGTTCGACCACTGATCTAATCCGATTAAATCTTAAATTCATGATCCACTGCCTTCATCGGTTTAACGACCTATCCGGCTCTAAAAACCATGAAATTACTAAACTTATTATGACCGATAAAATGGGCAATAAAGTTTATTTGCAATCTTTCCTATACAAAATATCAATTGTTCTTGTATTATACAATTTTGGATCATTGTTTGCATTAAATTTTAATAAAAATAAAAATTTATAAAGTTTTTTTAAATGTATGCGTGTGTGGATGATTGAGAATTATTGTTGTGGGGTAGCCCATTATGAAGCTGAAGTGGTAAAATGAAATTTGGATCAGACCCATTATGGAACTTGCAAAATGTGATGCCTCTCAATTAAGACCAAACCTCGCATTTTTCATCATCAATCACCTTCTTTATGTGGAGCATGAGCATCAATCTAAAACAACTTAATACCCTACCCACTCAATTTAATCTTAATAATATCTTTAATAACTAATATAATATTGATTTTATATTTATAAATAAATTATTATAATAATTAGTCATATCATAGCGAGTCCTTCAAATTCTATTTTCTTAAATAATATTGTAATTATTGGAGATGGAGGAAATTCTCACATAAGAAATAAATGAGATTAAAGAGTAGAATATGTCAAATTGGAACTTAACATAAGCTATTTGATTTGGGCTTAACACAACTTTTATACTCACTCACCTATTCACCCTAATACTCTCAGAGCCTATAAATTCTCAAACTTTTAAAAAATGAAACAAAATAAACTATCATGGTGTTAAAATTATATGCAAAAATAGGATCCACAACTATTTTATCTTTATTCCATCTTTTTTCGATAATAATATAATTTATTTAAATTTCTTAATTTTCAACAACTTCAGTGTTTGCACTTCAGGTGATTATGCTTCTCTAGAAAGTGTATTTATATTAGCATCTTTATACTCATTAAGGTTATCCTTATTGTAGACATAATTCATACATGAGAAATATAGACATAATACTTACATTTTCTCTAACTTTTCAATATTCTATTTTTTATATGTTTGCGTTCTTACATACTGTAATATTTCTAATATATTGAACATTATACAAGAAAAATACAGATTTTTTGGAAAATTGTAAACAACATGTGGGAATGATTGAAAATTATTGTTGTTGGGTTAGCCCACTGTGAAGCTGAAGTCCTACACTGAAATTTGGAACAGGCCCATCATGAAACTTGCAAAATGTGAGGCCACTCGATTAAGATTAAGACCAACCTGCTGGATACGATGGATATAGGAAATTAATAAACAAAATTAAATAATTTAAATAGTACTCCCTCAATTTTTAAAAGTTTGACGTTTTAGTCTTTTATAAATTTTTTAAAAAGTTTGACGTCTTGGAGTATTAATGCATTTTTTTATCATATTTTTCTTAACTTTTCATTGTATTAATCATGAGAGATATAATTGATTATGCGTAGTAATTAAGAAGAAAGAAATTTTTTATATAAAATATAAAGGATAAATTAGTCAGTTTTGTAATGTAATAAATATTTCATTAGTTTTGATGATTCGGTTAGAGTGACAAACTTTTGAAAATGGAGGGAGTACATATTACTATATTAGTACTTAACACAAGCTAATTAATTTTGAGTTAGATGCGCTCAACTCTAATTATATAATTACTCAGTTGTCAAGTTAACACTTACAAAGTTAAAAGATTCTCAATAGGATATCAGAGCAAAAGAATGTCTGATACTTAAAAGATCAGATTCATATTTAAATTCTAATGGAGTTTGAGCTAACATAGAAAACTAGACATGCAAATGATATTATAAAATACTTGGCAAATAGCAACCGCTACAAATCTAATTGCTCGATGAGTACATCGTGTCAAAGCAGCCATTGTCATATGCACTTGTTTCTAATTCAATAAATCCTTATATTACCGCTGTTTTATTTAAACATTATTATGAGCTTCTTATTTTTTTTTAACTTAAGCTAATTTTATTTTGGCATAATTTCAAGTACTCTACCAAGAATCACAGTTCTGCCAACAAGATAACAGTAGATATGCTTTTCCGTACCACAAAAAGAAAAGGAAAAAAACGTACATGAGCGAGGCACAAATTAATTAGGGTTAACTTAAAAAAAAGTATCATGTGATTTCACTCATTTATAAAAAGGGGTTTGAGGGAATTTTTTGTAAAACAAGGTCTGTGGTTTTAAAAAATTTACAAATAAAGATCCTCAATATTAAATTATATCACAAAAATGGATAATCTTGTTCGTTCGTATCTGAATTTTTGCGGACGGTTATTAAATATACAATACGTAATAGCGAAAAATTTTGAAATTTTTTGAATAGTATAAATATTTTTTTAATTAAATTTCGATAACAAACTTTAAAAAATCATAAAATAATAAAAAAATCTCCGAAAATTACTCAAATCATGACGTATAAATTTTAAATAATAAGATTAAAGTATTAGAATGTTGAAT
Source organism: Euphorbia pulcherrima (assembly GCA_947683365.1). NCBI lineage: Eukaryota > Viridiplantae > Streptophyta > Magnoliopsida > Malpighiales > Euphorbiaceae > Euphorbia > Euphorbia pulcherrima. Next base: position 18,373,860 of record CANTUS010000016.1, read on the forward strand.
TGTTAAAAATATTCAATGTAACACTACTATTTTGAATTCATAGGTCCCTTTTTGTAATTTTTTTAAACCACAAACCGCATTTTGCCAAAAAAAATTCCTCGGACCCCCTTTTATAAATGAGTAAAATCACGAGGTACTTTTCTAAAGTTTACCCAATTAATTAAGAAGCATATATGCTATGACTATTATTTAGTATTGACAGATGATAATTAAGGTTTTCTCAGTGCTGCAATTTGTCAAATTAACTGAAAAGAATATTTAACCGAAACAGTACTGATACCTACAAAAGTAATATGTAACTGAGAATTTTTTTTAAGTAATAAGGGGAATTTTGAAGCTCTCTAAATCTAGAGAGAATTACTAATTTTATTATTCTCCACAATTTGTTCAAGTACAGAAAATGAGCTAACAGCTCTTATATATGCTGCAAAAGGAGAAGAGACTGTTTAGCTAGAAACTAATTTTCCCACCAAAACTCTTGAGTTTGTTACAACGGGAAATGTTCTCCTATGGCATGAAGTAGTGAAACTGGAGTTCTCTTGAGTGTTAGGACCTGATGAGGCAGTGACCATGTTAGCTGTTGTATCCTTCAGCAAACCCCACCCCCTCATAAGGGACCTTGGCAGCCTTGTGAAGTGCCTGAGTGAAGCCCATTTGTAGTAGCATCGGTGCCATTTATGAAGTAGCGATTGGCTTGGTAAACAAATTTGCAAGTTGTCTTCTAGATGTGACAGAGTTGACTTGAAGAAAACCAGAGTCAATGCAGTTTCTAACCACTTGGCAATCTGCCTCAACATGCTAAGCGCGTTCATGAAATACAGGGTTCTTGGCTATGGCTATGGCAGCCTGGTTGCCACAATACAGGGAAATAGGAAGTGGGTAATTGATATGGAAATCAGCAAGCAGGCAACTTATCCATTGCAGTTCACATGTAGTTTGACTCATACTGCGATATTCTAATTCAGCAGTTGAGTGGCTAACTGTTGACTGCTTTTTGGTCTTCCAAGATATCAGAGAATCCCCAAACAAGATGCAATAACCTGTAATGGACTTGCGAGTTACTTTGCAACATGCCCAATCAGCATCACAATACCCTTGTAGGGAGAATTTTTGCTGATTTGAATATAACAATCTATAGTAAATTGTCCCTTTAATGTATTTGAGAAGGTGGAGTGCAGCCTGAAAGTGACTATTGCAAGGGGATTGTATAAATTGGCTTAGCTGTTGTGTTGCATAGCTAATGTCAGGCATGGTAAAGCTAAGATATAGAGCCATATCAACAATTCAGTTGAAAAGCTTAGGATTAGTCATTAGTTGACTTGGCAGTGTGAGGTTAACTCAAGCAGGAAATGGACTTGATGTAGGGTGAGCATTAGTCAAACCAGCATCACTTAGTAAATCACTAGCATATTTTGACTATGAGAGAAATATGCCTTTCTCAGTTCTTGGAAGTTCAATTCCTAAGAAATAGGAAGCATTGCCCATGCCTTTAATAGTGAAGAAGGAGTGCAAATGAGTCTTCCCAACAGAAATAGATGCCATATTGGATCCAATGATTAGAATATCATCACCATATATGATGAGAGCAAGAAAATCGAATTTGGATGATTTTATGAAGAGGCAATGATCATGAGCAGATTTAACAAATCTATAAGCTGTCAATTTGGAAGTTAATTCCTTATGCCACTATCTACTAGCCTTTTTAAGGCCGTAAAGTGACTTTGAAAGTGTGCACACTTGGTTAGGTCTAGCAGTTTGGAAACCCAAATGTGGCAGCATATAAATGTCTTCATTTAGAGTGCCATGAAGATAAGCATTATTGACATCCACTTGGTGTAAGGGCCATTATTTTGCAGCAGTAATGGCAATGAATAGCCTTACACTTACAGATCTTGCTACTGCACTGAAAGATTCATGAAAGTCAATGCCAAATTTGATCATACCCTTTAGCAACCATTCTTGCCTTGTATCTATCCACTGCACCATTTGGGGTGTATTTTATTTTGTGTATCCAATTTGAGGCAATAGGCCTTTTCCAGGTGGTAAGTTTGTTATCTGCCAGGTTTGGTTTTTCTCAAGAGCTATAATTTCAGCATTCATTTGCTTCAATTCACTTTGTGTCAAGAACAACCTCTTTTTAGTTCTTAGGCTCTTTGGTAATGTTCAAGTTGCCAAATAAGGCAGTATAGGATGGGGAGGTGAAAGTATTGGTAACAAAATCACTTATAGCCAAATAGATTTATTTACACGCTTGTTGGAGTGACAGACACAGGTTGTGGGGTGGTGTCATGTAACACCCCCTTTATAGGGAGTGTAACGAACCGAAATTTCCAAAATTTGCTTATAATAAATTACTATGGTATTAAAATATCATAGAAATTATTTTTATTGTTATTATTGTTATTGGATATAAAGCATGACGAAATAAGAGCTAATTAAGTAAGAGGGATGAAATGGACATTAAATTATTTGATCAGGGGCATTATTGCAAATTAAAAAAAAAAAAAAAAAAAGAAAATATATACATAACTTACCAGCTTATCTTCTTCTCTTCCTTATCTTCATCATTTCCTTCCTCATTCATTTCCTTTACCAAAAATTTTCTATAATCCAAAAACTTTCGATTTCTTCGATTCAACTTTGAATTCTTATTAGAAATCGATCCTTAAGCCCTCTATCATCATCAATTTCAGTCAATCAAGACTAGAAGGAGGATTTCAGAAATTAAGATTCGGATGAATAGTAACCCGAGTTTGAGGTGAGTGATTTTTGGTGAAATTAAAGCTTAATTAGTAGAATTTATGGTAGATTAAGCATATTTATGGTATTAGGAAGTTTATTTATGCAATATCTTGATAGAATTATATATGGCTGTTGTAGAGGAAGCTATTGCAAGTAAATCAAAGGCAAAAGGGATAGAAGAGAGCTAGAAAGAGCATAGAAAAAGGTTTGTGTCCCGAATTTCGATTTCTCGGTTTTTCGGGAAATTTTCCAGATTATATACCTGTTTTGTTTTAATGTTTTCTCTCGTTATATAAATCCGATTTGAACGATTCTTGATTCTATTGATATCTACAGAAAGTAAGGAATATATGTTCAGAAGGAACCTTGTTGAATTTCGTTCGTTTTCAATGTGAAATTTTCGTTTGAAGTTGAGTCATGAAATCTGTTTTCGGAAAATCTCAGCTTTGTATACTGTTTAGTATTTTGATCATAACTTTGGTTATAAAATTTGGATTTCTGTGATTCTGGTGGTTTTGGAAAGCCGAGACATGTGGCTATTTATGTTTAGAAGAAAGTTCTTCGATTGGGTGATGTTTTCATAGTGAAAAATGCAGGGGAAGTCAGGTTACGAAACCTGGAAAAATTCTGGAAAGCATGATATTGATTTTATTGAGTTTTAATTGAAGTTTGACGCTTAAAAAGCTGGGATTTGGATTTCTTAATTACTGAAGTTATGTTGAATTATGATTGATGGTTTATACTGGAATTTTTAAGATGTTACTTTGATTTATTGCCCTTATTAAACGAGTAGAATACGGGTCAGGGTAGATTGGCGCCAATAAAGGGGGGTACAGTACTGTACAAACAATTGAAGCTTTGGCTTCAGGCTTTGGCCGATATTATGATATATATATATATTGATATTGAAGCTTCGGCTTCGGGCTTGACCGATATATTGATTTTTGAAGCTTCGGCTTCGGGCTTGACCGATATATTGATTTTGAAGCTTTGGCTTCGGGCTTGTCCGCTCCCGTATCCATTTTACCGTTATTCAGGACTTGTTTACTTTGGGCAATATGTGGTCAAAGTGTTTGGAAAAGATTGGATATAAATTTGATTATACCTTAAAAGGATTATTATATAAGTTTTGTGAGTTGTTTTCATAAAGTTGGTTAATTTGTTTTTGACTTATAAATATACTTTGTTTCTATTTTAAAAATATTCAAAGTTGTTATTTTTTTTATGGACACCACTAAGCAAATTGCTTAGCGTGTAGTTGATTTTCTACGCGTAGGTGGAGAACTTGTAGATAGCTTGGACCAAAGTAGTACAGGTGGATCAGCTTAAAGAGCAATTAAGGAAAGATTCGAGGTGGATTTATATTTTAATGTAATATTATGGTTTGTAGAATAATGGCATGTACTAGAGAGTGAGAAATGTAAAGTGGCATTGAGAAATATTGGGAGAATAATTTGGAGTTTAAAACATTATATTGGTATTTGTACGAATTAAATCTATAAGTATTGAATTTCAAATAATGGAGTAGAGTTGTTTATTGGGTATTTATAGTTACCGTGGCGCTCTCTAGAGGGGGGGGCGTTACATTTGTTGGTATCAGAGCTGAGGTTTAGGCGATTCTAGGACTAGTATGTACATGCCATTTAAGATATAAAAATGTTATGTTAGTCGTTTGATCCACTTTGGTCCAATTTTCAGGAATAAGTTATGGCTAGTAGTAGTCACAACCAGAGTGAGGAAGAGGACGCTGAGAGTACGGTCCGTATCAGACAAGGGGATGAACAAAGACATGAACCACCACCAGTTCATGGGTTTCCTGAACAACCTACTCCGGCACAAGCTGCTTTACTTCAGCATATGACTACTGAAGTAATCACACAAGTACTACGAAACATACAAATCCCTCAAGTTCCTGTAGTACCTCATGTTGAAAGAAGAGAGGAGAGAACTCCTCTTGAAAGAATCAAGAAGCTTCCAGCTGATGATTTCAAAGGGGATACAGTGAATCCTGCAATTGCAGAAGATTGGCTCGATCATACTAAATGGTGTATGACTAGGCTTCATTTTACAGATGAAGAGAGATTAGACTGTGTTCAAGGTCTACTCAAAGAACAAGCTACGAGGTGGTGGGATAATATTATGAGAGAAAGACGACCCGGAGAAATCACTTGGAGACTTTTCTTGGAACAATTTGACAAGAAATACGTTAGCGAAAGATTCAAAGATGAGCAGAGGAAATTGTTTTTGTCTTTGAGACAGGGACGAATGACTGTATCAGAATATGAAGTTTAATTCCTCAAACTCGAGAGGTATGCTCGTGATATCGTTGACAGTGAAGTAAGGCGATGTAAGAGATTCGAAGATGGGCTAAATGATGAAATTAGAGTGCATCTACTTGCACAAAAGATTAGAGTGTTCAATGACTTGGTTGATGCTGCTACAGGCATTGAGAAAATTAATTCAGATAGACAACAAAGAATGGCTAAAAGGTCAGGATTTCAAAAAGGATCACAGGGTCCAGCTAGTTCAGAATCTCCAAGTAAGAAACAGAAGGGAACATCAGAACAAACACAATTTCATTTCAGAGGGTTTTCACCGAGACAAACTATAAGTACTGGGTCAGCGGCTAGTGTACCTTCAGGTAGAGGCAGAGGAAATATTCCACAATGTTCTAATTGTGGAAGGATGCATACAGGGGAATGTTGGGGAAAAGGTAGAGTCTGCTTTAAATGTGGCTCAAGGGAACATTTGATTGCAAATTGTCCTCAAAGATAGATAAGTACATCTGCACCAACAGTAGTTCCTACTCCTACAATGCAAGGTGGAAGAGGAAGGGGAAGAGGAAATGCTAGTGGTTCAAGTGGACATGATGTGGCTCAATAAGCACCGCAGAGTGGTAGACCGGGAGGAATGGCGCGAAGTTATGCAATCTAAGGGCCTGAGACTAGAGAATCTACCGAAGTTATTGTCGGTAAATTTTCATTCTTTAATCATGATGTTTATGCTTTGATAGATCCTGGTTCATCTCATTCATATATATGTACTGCATTAGCACAAGAGAAAGGATTGCGTGTAGAAGAATTAGGAGAAAATATTGAAGTGACTAATCCTTTAGGATACAGTGTGATAGTAAACAAAGTGTACATGAATTGCCCTATTATGATTCAACATCAACTTTTCCATGCAAATTTAATTGAGTTACCTTTCCGAGATTATGATGTTATCTTGGGAATGGATTGGTTATCGGAACATCGAGCTATAGTGGATTGCAAAAACAAAAGAATGTCACTTCAAGTTTCTGATGGAGAAGAAATAGTTATAGTGGGGGAAAGATCAGATTATCTTTGTAACATAATTTCCTTTATGAAGACTAAAAGATTAGTTAGGAAGGGATGTCAGGCCTACCAAATCTTCGCTCTAGAATTGAAGAAAGGTGAGTTAGAATTGCAGAATATTCCCACGATATGTGATTTTTCAGATGTATTTCCAGAAGAACTACCGGGTTTGCCACCAAAAAGAGAGGTAGAATTCGCAATTGATGTATTGCCGGGTACCGCACCAGTATCTAAAGCACCATATAGAATGGCGCCTGCTGAACTGAAAGAGTTGAAGATCCAATTGCAAGAATTGTTAGATAAAGGATTCATACGCCCGAGTATATCCCCATGGGGTGCACCAGTGTTGTTTGTTAAGAAGAAAGATGGGTCACTCCGATTGTGTATTGATTACCGGGAGTTGAATAAATTGACAGTGAAAAACAAGTATCCATTACCGAGGATTGAAGACTTATTTGATCAACTCAAGGGTGCCAAATACTTCTCCAAGATTGATTTGAGATCGGGCTACTATCAGATGAGAGTGAAAGATGATGATATTGCAAAGACGGCTTTTCGAAGCAGATATGGGCACTATGAATTTTTGGTGATGCCATTTGGTCTAACTAATGCACCAGCAGCATTTATGGACCTTATGAACCGTGTCTTTTACTTATATTTAGACAGGTTTGTAGTGGTTTTCATTGATGATATTTTGGTATATTCTAAGTCACGGGAAGAGCATGATCAACATTTGCGGATAGTCTTCCAAACTTTGAGGGAAAATAAATTGTGTGCCAAACTTAGCAAATGTGAGTTTTGGCTTGAAGAAGTTTCTTTCTTAGGCCATGTTGTTTCTGCAGAAGGAATTAAAGTGGATCCTAAGAAGATAGAAGCAGTTGTTGAATGGAAACCACCAAAGAACCCTACGGAAGTCAGGATTTTCCTTGGCTTAGCAGGGTATTATAGAAGATTTGTGAAAGGATTTTCAGTCATTGCTGCCCCACTGACGAAACTACTTCAAAAGAACGCAAAATTTGAGTGGAATCACAAGTGTCAAGAAAGTTTTGAGAAATTAAAGGCGATGTTAACAAAAGCACCCATCCTTACCCAACCAGAACCTGAAAAAGATTTTGTAATCTATAGTGATGCTTCACATAGTGGTCTTGGGTGTGTTTTGATGCAAGAAGGAAAAGTGATTGCCTATGCTTCCAGGCAATTGAAGAATCATGAAAGGAATTATCCTACTCATGATTTAGAAATGGCTGCAATAGTCTTTGCCTTGAAAATTTGGCAACATTATCTTTATGGAGAAAAATGTTATATTTATACAGTTCACAAAAGTTTGAAATATTTGCCAACACAGAAAGAGTTGAATTTAAGGCAAAGAAGGTGGATGGAATTCATTAAAGATTACGATTGTCTTATTGATTACCATCCAGGAAAGGCTAATGTAGTGGCAGATGCTCTCAGCCGAAAGACAATGATGGCACTAAGGGCTATGAATACGGGGTTAGCTCTTACTAGTAGTGGAGCCTTAATTGCAGAATTAAAGATTCAACCTGTACTACTACAACAGGTTAAGCAAGCACAAAATGAAGATGATGACTTAAAGATTATTCGAGCACGGACACAAGTGGGTATCGTAGACGACTATATGGTTCGAGAAGATGGGTGTCTATATTTTAAAGATAGACTATGTGTGCCAAACAATGAAGAATTAAAGAAGAATATCTTACAAGAGGGGCATAGTAGTCCTTATGCGATGCATCCTGGAGGAAACAAGATGTACCAAAATTTGAAGGGCCATTATTGGTGGAATGGGATGAAGAAAGACATTACTAACTATGTTGCTCAATGTCTAACTTGTCAACAGGTGAAAGCAGAACATCAAGTTCCTTCTGGATTGTTGCAACCTATAACAATTCCAGAATGGAAATGGGAAAGAATCACAATGGACTTCGTGACGTCTTTACCACTTACACAGAAGAAACATGATGCAGTGTGGGTTGTTGTAGATAGATTGACAAAGTCTGCCCACTTTCTTCCAGTTAGGATGGATTATTCACTTGATAGGTTGGCTCAGTTATATATAGATGAGATAGTAAGGCTACACGGAGTGCCTTTTTCAATCATTTCTGACCGAGATCCAAGATTTACTTCGAGATTTTGGAAGAAGTTGCAAGAGGCCTTAGGTAGCAAACTTCATTTCAGTACTTCATTTCATCCTCAAACAGATGGTCAATCTGAAAGAGTAATTCAGGTGTTAGAAGACATGATGAGAAGTTGTATCATTGAATTTGAGGGAAGTTGGGATAAGTATTTGTCCCTTATGGAGTTTTCTTATAATAACAGCTATCAGTCAAGCATACAAATGGCGCCATATGAAGCATTGTATGGAAGAAAATGTCGAACTCCATTATATTGGACCGAACTTAGTGAAAACAAGATTGTGGGAGTGGATTTGATTCAGGAGACAAAAGAGAAGGTAAAACTTATTCAAGAAAGATTGAAGGCTGCATCGTATAGACAAAAATCTTATGCTGATCTAAAAAGAAAAGACATTACTTATGAAGTGGGAGATAAAGTGTTTCTCAAAGTATCTCCTTGGAAGAAAGTCCTACGATTTGGCAAGAAAGGCAAGCTCAGTCCGAGATTCATTGGCCCATATGAGGTTATAGAGAAGGTTGGACCGGTAGCTTATCGGTTGGCACTACCCCCAACACTCGACAAAATTCATAATGTGTTCCATGTATCAATGTTAAGGAGATACAGATCAGATCCATCACATATCTTATCTCCTGATGTCGTAGAAATCGAACCCGACCTGACGTATGAAGAGGAACCGATACAAATCTTGGTGAGAGAGGTTAAACAATTGAGAAACAAGTCTATTCCTTTGGTAAAAGTACTTTGGAGGAATCATAAGGTTGAAGAAGCAACTTGGGAACCGGAGGATACAATGAAAACTCAATATCCGCAATTGTTTTCAGGAAATTTTCGGGACGAAAATTCATAAGAGGGGGAGAATTGTAACGAACCGAAATTTCCAAAATTTGCTTATAATAAATTACTATGGTATTAAAATATCATAGAAATTATTTTTATTGTTATTATTGTTATTGGATATAAAGCATGACGAAATAAGAGCTAATTAAGTAAGAGGGATGAAATGGACATTAAATTATTTGATCAGGGGCATTATTGCAAATTAAAAAAAAAAAAAAAATATATACATAACTTACCAGCTTATCTTCTTCTCTTCCTTATCTTCATCATTTCCTTCCTCATTCATTTCCTTTACCAAAAATTTTCTATAATCCAAAAACTTTCGATTTCTTCGATTCAACTTTGAATTCTTATTAGAAATCGATCCTTAAGCCCTCTATCATCATCAATTTCAGTCAATCAAGACTAGAAGGAGGATTTCAGAAATTAAGATTCGGATGAATAGTAACCCGAGTTTGAGGTGAGTGATTTTTGGTGAAATTAAAGCTTAATTAGTAGAATTTATGGTAGATTAAGCATATTTATGGTATTAGGAAGTTTATTTATGCAATATCTTGATAGAATTATATATGGCTGTTGTAGAGGAAGCTATTGCAAGTAAATCAAAGGCAAAAGGGATAGAAGAGAGCTAGAAAGAGCATAGAAAAAGGTTTGTGTCCCGAATTTCGATTTCTCGGTTTTTCGGGAAATTTTCCAGATTATATACCTGTTTTGTTTTAATGTTTTCTCTCGTTATATAAATCCGATTTGAACGATTCTTGATTCTATTGATATCTACAGAAAGTAAGGAATATATGTTCAGAAGGAATCTTGTTGAATTTCGTTCGTTTTCAATGTGAAATTTTCGTTTGAAGTTGAGTCATGAAATCTGTTTTCGGAAAATCTCAGCTTTGTATACTGTTTAGTATTTTGATCATAACTTTGGTTATAAAATTTGGATTTCTGTGATTCTGGTGGTTTTGGAAAGCCGAGACATGTGGCTATTTATGTTTAGAAGAAAGTTCTTCGATTGGGTGATGTTTTCATAGTGAAAAATGCAGGGGAAGTCAGGTTACGAAACCTGGAAAAATTCTGGAAAGCATGATATTGATTTTATTGAGTTTTAATTGAAGTTTGACGCTTAAAAAGCTGGGATTTGGATTTCTTAATTACTGAAGTTATGTTGAATTATGATTGATGGTTTATACTGGAATTTTTAAGATGTTACTTTGATTTATTGCCCTTATTAAACGAGTAGAATACGGGTCAGGGTAGATTGGCGCCAATAAAGGGGGGTACAGTACTGTACAAACAATTGAAGCTTTGGCTTCAGGCTTTGGCCGATATTATGATATATATATATATTGATATTGAAGCTTCGGCTTCGGGCTTGACCGATATATTGATTTTTGAAGCTTCGGCTTCGGGCTTGACCGATATATTGATTTTGAAGCTTTGGCTTCGGGCTTGTCCGCTCCCGTATCCATTTTACCGTTATTCAGGACTTGTTTACTTTGGGCAATATGTGGTCAAAGTGTTTGGAAAAGATTGGATATAAATTTGATTATACCTTAAAAGGATTATTATATAAGTTTTGTGAGTTGTTTTCATAAAGTTGGTTAATTTGTTTTTGACTTATAAATATACTTTGTTTCTATTTTAAAAATATTCAAAGTTGTTATTTTTTTTATGGACACCACTAAGCAAATTGCTTAGCGTGTAGTTGATTTTCTACGCGTAGGTGGAGAACTTGTAGATAGCTTGGACCAAAGTAGTACAGGTGGATCAGCTTAAAGAGCAATTAAGGAAAGATTCGAGGTGGATTTATATTTTAATGTAATATTATGGTTTGTAGAATAATGGCATGTACTAGAGAGTGAGAAATGTAAAGTGGCATTGAGAAATATTGGGAGAATAATTTGGAGTTTAAAACATTATATTGGTATTTGTACGAATTAAATCTATAAGTATTGAATTTCAAATAATGGAGTAGAGTTGTTTATTGGGTATTTATAGTTACCGTGGCGCTCTCTAGAGGGGGGGGCGTTACAGGGAGTACCACAATAACTATAATCACCCAATAAACATCTCTTTAACACTATATAAAATTCAATACTTAAAGATTAATCTCATTATTTAAATATAAACTTAACTTAAACCTTAATATATATAAATTCAATATAATACCCACAAACTACAAAGTATATACTCAAAATTTCCCATAATACATTTAACTTTTCCTATACTAGTATGTACATGCCATTATATATTAATCCACCAAAATATATCAAAGTTTCAACCACTTCAAAATCCTCTCTTAACTTGCACTTCTTTATGCAACGCCTCCACTTCGGTCCCGACTATCTACAAAGCTCCAAAAACCTACGTGTAGCAAAACAACTACACGCTAAGTAATTTACTAAGCAATTTACTTAGTGGTGTACATAAAATAAATACAACTATTTTGAATATTTATAACACTTTAAAATGGAAACAAAGTATGTTCATAAGCCAAAAACAAATTAAACAACTTTATAAAACCAAAACAGAAAACTTATATTATAAACCTTTCAAAGTACAATCAAATTTATATCTAATTTTCCAAACACATTAACCATATGTTGCCCAAAGTAAACAAGTCATGAATAACGGTAAAATGGATACGGGAGCGGACAAGCGCGAAGCCGAAGCTTCAATATCAATATATTTTTATCAGAATATCGGCCGAAGCCCGAAGCCGAAGCTCCTATATCATATCACATAATACCGGCTGAAGCCCGAAGCCAAAGCTTTGATTGTTTGTACAGTACTGTACCCCCCTTTAGCCAATCTACCCTGACCCGTATTTTACTCGTTTACTAAGGGCAATAAACCATATAAAATATTCTTCAAAATCAGTAAAACATCAGAAAATATTTTGTACATTTTGAATAAACTCAATACAAACATCAAACACCAAAATAAACTCATATAAACACATCAAATTCATCCCAAATCACTTTCTAGAAAAATCAGTTTCGTCACTCAACTTGATAGATATAAACGAACCAGAAAATAGAGGAATTTCATTAATTTTTCTTCTAAACATAATTAGATATATGTCTCATATTTCCAAATCCACAAGAATCACATAAATCCAAATTATATAACCAAAGTTATTATCAAAATACTAAACAGTGTACAAAGCTGAGATTTTCCAAAAATAGATTTCATGACTCAACTTCAAACGAAACTTTCACATTGAAAACGAATGAAATTCAAGAAGGTTTCTTCTGAACATATATTCCTTAGTTTCTTTAGATATCAATAGAATCCAGAATCATTCAAATCGGATTTATATACCAAGAGAAAACATCAAAACAAAATAGGGATACAAATCTGGAAATTTTCAGAAAAACCGAGAAATCAAAATTAGAGACACAGACCTTTTTCTAAGCTCTTTCTAGTTCTCCTCTACCTCTTTTGCCTTTGATTATCTCCTTCACAAGAACCCTAGAATATGAAATAGCTTCATCTAACCTTTCTTTACTGAAATTGATGGGTATAGAAGGCTAAGACAACGATTTCTGGCAAAATTTTGAAGTTAATTTGAAAAAAAAATTAAGATTTGGAGTTATGAAAATCTTGAAAAGGAATGGAAAAGATAAAGCTAGCAGAGAACATGATGAATGGAATGAAAGAGATGAGAAATCTCTAGAGTTATAAGAGAGTAAATATATCTAAATTTCAAAATCACTATCCTATAAGACAACAATTAGAATAATACCCTTAATATCCTTCTTAATCCTAATCTCTTCTTATTTCTTATCCAATAGCATAAAAGTCCAATGTTTAAGTGTAATAATTTATATTTTCCATATTATTTTATACCTTAACACTTTAATAATTTAGAAATTTCGGTTCGTTACATGTCATCAGTAGGAACTGATGATATTGGTGTTTGAATGTGGTTATTTATGGTAATGGAAGGAGTGGGTGGGTTAGATGAAAAAGGAAAGTTGGTTTCTTGGAACTGAACATCCCTTGAAACAATGAATTTATTTGTGGCTATGTCAAGCAACTTCTGGCCCTTCTAGCCTAGTGAAAAGCCCATGAAAATAGCTTCATAAGCTTGAGGGCTAAGTTTTTCTTTGTGAGGTGTGGTGTCAGTGTAAAAACATTTATAGCCAAACACTTTGAACTTAGCTAAGCATGGATTGGTGCCATATAGGGTATGGTGTGAGGATTTCCAGTCAAGATTTCTACTGGGTAACACATTTACTATGGCAGTGGCCATGAGAATGGCTTTTCCCCAATATTGAAAGGGCATATTAAATTGGAACATGATTGACCTTGTTATTTCAAGCAAGTGCCTGTGCTTCCTCTCAACAATGCCATTTTGTTAAGGTTTATGCACACAACTTCTCAAATGAGAGATCCCAATTGTTTGGAATAGCTTTATGCATGATGCATGCACAAATTCTGTTCCATTATCACTGCAAATGACTTGTACCTTTACTTCAAACTGAGTTTCAACAGTTTTTAAATATACCTCTATAGTATGAGGTGTTTGAGCCTTATTTTGCAGTAAAATAACCCTACTAGCCCTCGAATAGTCATCTACAATAGTTAGGAAGAAATTTGCACCAGAAATGGAGCCAATATGACAAGGACCCTACAGATCAATGTGTAACATTTATGAAATCCTTATACTTTTTAACATTTCTTACAGAAAATGACACTCTATGTTGTTTTGCCTAGTGACATACAGAGCATTCACTACTATTACACTCAACATTTATACTTGCAATATGAGATAAAGCTTCCTTACTAGCATAACCCAGTCTTTGGTGCCAAATATGAGATAAAGCTTCCTCACTAGCATAACCGAGTCTTTGGTGCCAAAAATTTGCTTTATTTACAACTTCTTTACTTAATAAGCATGTAGCCAACTTCTCCAGATGGGTATCATCAAAGGATGATTGTAATGATCTATATAGACCATCACTCTTCCAGGCCATTGCCACTATATGTTGAGTAGCTTGGTCTTGAAAATAACAGCAGTTAGGCTTAAAGAATATAGATATTCTTGAATCAACCAATAGCCTTCCAACTGATAGCAGATCAAACAGAAGCTGCTTTACATACAATACATCTCTCAACACCATAATTTTTTATAACTCTACATCTCCTATCATAGTGACAAATTGCTTTGTGCTATTTGGAAGCACAACAGGTCTAGGAATTTTAATATTTCTCATGTTTTTGAATAAGTGTAAGTGGGAGCACATATGTGATGATGCACGACTGTCCACTATCCATTCAAAATGCACTATAGCAGAGTCAAGTTAGGCCAATTACCTGAGTAGCCTGCAAATGCAGTGTAATCTTCCTTTCGAGAAATTGGACTGTAGGCTATTGGTGTTTCCATTGGTTGTTTTTCCTTTATTAGCTTGTAAATTTCTTGTGCAATTTTATTCATCTAGTATGGTGATAGATCACCGTTCATGTCCTACTTCTCCTCTTTGTTGTTCCCTTCTTCAAGGTCTGTTTCATTAGCATTATGTGCCTTGAATTCCTTTGGCCTTATCCTTTCCTTAGGAAACCATTCCGGATAGCTAATTAGGTCAAAACATCTTTCCTTGGTGTGATTTGTACCACCACAATGCTCACACTTCCTTTCTTCTTTCTTAGCAAACCTTGTAAAAGGCTTGTTGTTTGTATTAGTATTTTTAGGCTAAAACTTTGTAGAGTAGTTCGTAACCTCTATACGCTGGTCAAAGTGCACTTCCCTCTGTTTCTCAACTCTTTGGATCATGGCATATGCCTTGTTAATAGTTGGAAAAGGGTCCATAAGCAACAACTGGCTTTTAACAGCTTCGTAACCTTCGTTAAGCCCCATGAGAAATTAAATTAGCTTATCTTCTTCAATTAACTCTCCGGATCTCCTCGAAACATTACAAATACATGTTTCATATGCTCCACACTTGCATACTGGTATTTTCCTCAGCAGATTTAGCTCATCCTAAAGCTTCTTAAGTTGAGTATAATACATCATTACCGAACTATTTCCCTGCGAAACGAGATTGATCTCTCTCTTGTCTGATAAAGACTTAGACCGTTACTGCCTCCGAATCGCTCCTCAAGCTCTTTCCAAAAATATTTTGCTCTTTCGGCATATAAAAATGCCTCTGAGAATTCTTTACTCTTCGAATTCAATATCTAAGATGTTACAAGACAGTCATTTTTATCCAAGATCCATACGTGAGACTGTTTGGATTCGGTGCCTCTGTTTTATCTTCTATGAATTTTACTTTATCTTTTGCCATTAAAGCTCTTCGTATGGCCTTGCTCCATGGAAGAAAATTTTTGCCATTAAACAGTGCAGGGACAAGTATTGTACTTGGATTGTCGAAGTGAGGATTGATTTGAGCAGGCGTCGCAATTGTTGTACGATCACCTCCGTTAACAGGATCTCCAAAAGCCTCCAAACGTTCTGATTCCTTCTCACCATAGCTCTGATACCATGAAGCTCTCTAAATCCAGAGAGAATTACTAATTTTATTATTCTCCACAATTTGTTCAAGCACAGAAATGAGCTAAACAACTCTTATATATATGCTGCAAAAGGAAAACATGCAGTTTAGCTAGAAACTATTTTCCCGCCAAAACTCTTGAGTGTGTTACAAAGGGGAATGTTCTCCTGTGGCATGAAGGAGTGAAACTGGAGTTCTCTTGAGAGTTAGGATATGATGTGGCAGTGACTATGTTAGTTGTTGTATCCTTCACATTTTTTTGTCAAATTTATTAATTGTGGGTTTTAACTCACAGCCCCACACTTGTTAGTTTTATTCTAACAAAGTGTGACCACTAGATGAAATACCGGTGGTTATTAACTGAAAGAATATCTAGTATTGTCAGATGTTAATTAAGCCTTGCATCAGCCACATTATACGGATACCTACGAAAGCAACACCAACGAAATACAAAAAACCTCGGAGCATTGAATACAAAATGTCGTTAATTTTGATACATCATAGCGTACGTAAGTCTGTTAAAAATATCTGAATTCTAGAACTACTAGGATGACTAACCGAAACAAAATTGACTATATGATTAAATTATTAAAGACAATAAGATCAAAGAACCTTCAATTATATTAGAATATCACATTATGTCAATTGAGTGCTCAAATACTGGAATTAAATAATGATCCTCTATGTATGATTTATGTGAAATACCATTAATTAATATTTGCAAAAGTACAAGAGAAGAAAGAAGGAAGGTTCATGTTTGAGTGAAGTTTGCAACAAATAGTAGAATTTTGAAATGTACATGTTTGAGTGAAGTTTGCAACAAATAGAAGACTTATTAAATTATGGAATTGGACTTGGCAACTAGAAAACTATTTCCCTCCTATCTAACTATATAAATCCACAAATTCGCCTTCAAAATCAACTTCCCAATGCTCTCTTTTCCTAAAATAACATACAGAGAGTGAGAAGAGGCCTTTCATAGTTGGGCCCACATCGAGAATATTTTGTTTCATCAGTTCTACCAACGGTATAGATAATTTACAGAGTTTGAGAAATCTCGAGCTACATTGCTTATACTTTAGAAATTTTTCTAGGATCAACTCGAACAAAATCATCTTAAAGTGTGATGAATCAAACCCGAACAACAAAAATTTTAAAACCCGTATTTTTATAATTTTTTAAAGTGTTTTTTCGATGATCAAGTTCAAACACTATTAATAGGATTCACCAAACCAAAACTTTGACAACCATTTTTCTTATATAACTTTTTAAAGTTAATTTAATTACTTCAGTTTGAGACAGGTTAGATAGCTCTTAGTTATTTGCATTTTTTGAATAACTTGGGAATTTTAATGAATTGGGTTGTGGTAAAAATTGCAGGATAAGATGCAGAGAACGAATGTTAGAGCAGCGAGCAGGCGAGTAAGCCAAAGGATGAGCCGAACCCTAAGCTGAAGCGTGGAGGATATATTTTCGGGTGGAAGGCAATCAAGAAGAAGTAGTCAACTTGCGGAAGACGATGAAGAAGCTCTTAAATGGGCTGCCATTGAAAAACTTCCTACTTACGATAGATTAAGAACAGCTATCATAAAATCCTATCTTGATGAAGATCAAGCTCAATTTGTTCACAAAGAAATCGATGTTCAGAATCTCGGCTTGAATGATAAACAAGAGTTCATTGATAAGGTCTTTAAGGTTGCTGAACAAGATAACGAGAAATTTTTGTCCAAATTCAGACAAAGAATTGATAAGTAAGTTTCACTTTTTTTTTATATTCATTTAATTCATAATATTTTAAGAATCATATAACTTTTACTTCGTTTGATATGCAAGAACTCGTTTCCTCAATATATATAAATATATAGCCAGGGGAGATATTATTTAGGGAAGAGAAAAAAAAAGAACTAGAACAAATGTTAGGCCCAATAATAGATTACGAGGAAAATAATAGCAGCAGAATAAAAAGACACGCAAATTTTTACGTGGAAACCCCAAATGAATTAGAGAAAAACCACGGGACCAACTCCGATTAATTCTCCACTATAAAAATAATAGTAGGTACACCAAGAGATTATAAAATAGTGGCACTCAAGTGTTTCCCAAAATCTCACTATTTTCTCTCTTACCCAACTCTTAGAAACCTTTTTCCTAAGTTTCTCTACACAGATAATATTTTTATCTGTGTTTTCTTACTCTCCCGCTCTCAGTTGAGGCAGAAGCCTCTCTATTTATAGGAAATACAAACGCGTATGGCCGAATTGTGCACAGTAATTTTACTGTGCACTTTTTGAAAAAACGTTCTGCCGACCGGCCTCTTTTTTTATAATTTAATATTGTGGATCTCACAAAAACGGAGGGACACCACACAACAAATCTCCCCCCTCCCGACTACATTGTAGGACTCTCCATCCCGGTTACTTTGATGCACTGATCGAACTTTTCTTTTGGAACGACTTTTGTCAGCATATCAGCAGCATTATTGTTTGTATGAATTTTCTGCAACTTGAACTCTTTTTCTTCAATGGCAAGTCTTAGCTAATGATATCTTACATCAATATGTTTCGTCCGTGCATGATACAAAATATTTTTGCTCAAGTCTAGTGCACTTTGACTATCATAATAAACTATGTAGTCTTCTTGTTGCACACCCAATTCTTCAAAGAATATCTTTAACCAAAGCATTTCCTTTCCTGCTTCTGTTGCTGCAACGTACTCTAGTATAGTTATTGATAATAAAACACACTTTTGTAACCGTGACTGCCATGAAATAGCTCCCCTTGAGAATGTAAATAAGTAACCTGATGTAGTTTTTCTTTCATCAAGGTCACCAGCCATATCTGCATCTGTGTAACCAACAAGTGCTGGCTTTGAACCTCCAAATGTTAAACATAACTTTGAAGTTCCTCTCAGGTATCTAAAGATCCATTTAACTACTTCCTAATGTGACTTCTAGAAATTTGACAGGAATCTACTCACAACTCCAACTACATGAGCAATGTTTGGTCTTGTACACACCATTGCATACATTAAACTGCCGACCGCTGAAGAGTATAGAACATTTGACATATCTTCTTTATTTTTCTCTGTTGAAGGGTAAGATTTCTTACTCAACTTGAAATGAGCGGTAAGTGGAGTGCAAACTGGTTTAGCATTCTTCATATTGAACCTTTCTAGTACCCGTTCAATATATTTTTCTTACAATAACCATAGCCTGCTGGACCTCCGATCTTGAATAATCTCCATTCCAAGAATTCGCCTTGCCGGTCCCAAATCCTTCATGTCAAACGCCTTAGATAAATCACACTTCAACTTACTAATCATTTTGGCATCTGGCCCAACAACTAGCATATCATCAACATATAAGAGAAGAATCATAAATTTTCCATCACGGAATTTCTAGACATATACACATGGATTAGCTTCTGTCCTCTTGTATCCTTGATTCACCATAGAGGAATTAAGCTTTTTATACCATTGCCGCGGGGCTTGTTTTAAGCCATACAAACTTTTCTTTAGGCGACACACCATGTCCTCCTTTCCCTTGACCGTGAAACCTTCTGGTTGTTCCATATAAATTTCTTCTTCTAAATCCCCATGCAAGAATGCGGTCTTTACATCAAGCTATTCTAACTCAAGGTTCAAGCTGGCTACAAGACCTAGCACAACTCGAATGGAACTCATTTTCACAACTGGTGAAAAAATCTCGTCGAAGTCGATACCTTTCTTTTGAGTAAAGCCTTTGACAACCAATCGAGCTTTGAATCTCACTAGGTTTCCATCATCTTTCTTCAAGTTGTACACCCATTTGTTCTTGAGTGTTCTCTTCCCTTTAGGAAGTTTTACCAGCTCGTACGTGTCATTCTTCTTTAAAGAATTCATCTCCTCCTGCATGGCCTTCTTCCAACAATCTTTATCTTTACAAGATTGCACGTCTTGGAAGCTTTCAGACTCCCCCTCATTAGTGATTAAAATATAATCAGAACTAGAATATTTCGTAGATGGTTGGCGTTCTCTGACTGACCTCCTTAATTAAGGTTCTTCTTCTGGTAGAATGGGGTTCTCTTGCTCCCCCTGCTCAATACCTTCTTCAATCATATCTTTATCTACAATCACATCTTGATCCCTCACAACTGGCTCTTCTTCTCCATCTTGTTTTGATTGATGCATTCTTCTTTCTGTGGCATCATATGATAGGATGCTATTTGGTGTTATATCGATAACACAGTCACTTGTAGATCTTTCGCCGATGATATCATTCTCATGAAATACAACATCTCGGCTCTGTATAATTTTCTTTTTCACTGGATCCCATAATCTGTAGCCAAACTCTTCATCTCCATAACTGACAAAAGTGCAAGGAACTGATTTATCATCAAGCTTTAGCCTTTGCTTTTTAGGAACATGCATAAATGCCTTGTAGCGAAATACCCTCAAGTGAGAGTATGAGATATTTCTACCTATCCAGACCCTCTCTGGAATATCAAAATCTAAAGGTGCTGAAGGTAGTCAGTTGATAAGATAGACAGCAGTATTGACAGCTTCTCCCCTAAATGACTTAGGTAAGTTAGCCATTTGAAGCATGGATCTAACTCTTTCGACAATGGTACGATTCAATCGTTCAGCAACGCCATTGTGTTGAGGTGTACCAGGAACTATCTTTTCATGCCTGATACCATTTTGGCTACAGTAATCCTTGAACTCTTTGGAGATATACTCGCCACCATTATCTGTGCATAAACACTTCAATGGCACTCTAGTCTCCCTTTCCACCATTGCATTGAATTGCTGAAAGTGCTTGAATACTTCATCCTTTGTGTGCAGCAAATAAATCCATGTCTTCCTTGAAAAATCATCAATGAAGGTAAGAAAGTGTCTTCTTCCTCTAATGGAATCTGTATCCATGGGACCACAAACGTCAGAGTGTACCAGCTCTAACTTATTATTTCCCCTTCTAGAGCTTTTCTGAAATGAAACTCGATGTTACTTCCCAAATAAACAGTGATCACACTGGTTAATTTTTCCTTTGGCTAATGGGATGAGGGACTTCTTAGCTAGTATATTCAACCCTTTCTCACTAACATGCGCCAGTCGCCTATGCCATAAATTTGGTGAAGCATCATCTCCAACTATATTCAGTTGACTGGCACATATTGTTGTATGCATTTTGTATAGCGAGCAAACAATCTTCCTTTTGCCACCACCACCGATCCTTTGGTGAGTTTCCAATTTCTATTACCTATATGATTGTGATAACCTTCCTTGTCCAATATACTAATAGACAATAGGTTCAATTGAAGATCTAGAATGTGTCGCACATTTTTAAGTGTTAATGTGCATCCGACACTTGTCTTCACGCAGATATCACTGATTCCCACCATTTGCGAAACACTATTATTTCCTATTGTAATAGTACCATAATTGCCTGCTTTATATGTTAAGAAGTGTTCCCTTTTTGGAACACAGTGGTATGAGGCACCAGAATCTACAATCCACTCGGAATCTACATCTCTAACATGATAACAATATGCATCATGAGATACTAAATCCACCTCTCCATCTTCTTTTGTGACTGTAGCAGACGTATTTTTGTTATTATCATGACTTCGATTTGCATTCTCTTGTTTAAAGAAATGACAGTTCCTTTTAAGATGACCCTGCTTTCCACAGTGGTAACATGACTTCTTCTCCCGGAACTTGGATCTATCTTTCGATTTTCCATTCCTATGACCTCTACTCTTGCTTCGACCCCTGTTTTCCTTGACAAGGGCTTGTGAATTGGTACTAGCAATGTCTCTTCTACAAATTTCTTCATTAAGTAGGCTATTCTTTGCCATAGACATTGTTACCACACCATTTAGAGCTGGGTTACTCAATGAAACAACAAGAGTATCCCAGCTATCTGGTAGAGTTCCCATCAAAAGACATGCTTGCATCTCATCATCCAAGGACATGCCGGTGACTGCTAACTCACTTATAAATCCTTCAAAGTCATTCAGGTGTTGTGTGATTGATCGTCCCTCTATCAATTTCAAGTTCATGACTTTGCGAATCATGAACACTTTTCCTTGAGCATTTTTAGCCTCGTACATATCCTCTAGCTTCTTCCAAAGAACTTTGGAATCTGTTTCGTTCCTCACGTGGTTGTACAGGCTAGCATCTATCCATTGGCGTACTGTACCGAATGACTGCTTCTTTAACTTTATCCACTGCTGATCTTTCATATCCTTCGGCTTTGCGTCGTCACCCTCAATTGGATCATACAAATCTTTGTAATTGAGGTAGTCCTCCATTCTGGATTTCCACATTGAATAATTTATATCCGTCAATTTGATCATTACACCGTCATTCGCCATGTTGAAAATTTAAGAATGGCAATAATTTTACTATTCACGGATTTTACTATTCATATAAATAGTGACTGTATATGTGAATAGTACCGTATACCCAAATAATACTTGTATATTAGAATAGTAACAGTATGCCTCCCATATACTTAAATAATACTATTCATAAAAGATGGCCGAATATGAATAGTATTATATATGAATACTATTACTAAAGTTACTATTTTACTATTCACTCAAATTGCATATCTGCGACGGTTTTTCAAACGGATTGCGCCACCGGATTTATCGTAATTTTCTCGTCGTCGTGGTATATTTATTTTTGAAAAATATATCCACGGATTTTACTGATAAAATAACCTTCGGCTCTGGTACCACTTGTTAGGCCCAATAATAGATTATGAAGAAAATAATAGCAGCAGAATAAAAAGACACGCAGATTTTTATGTGAAAACTCCAAATGAAATAGGGAAAAACCACGGGACCAACTTTGAATAATTCTCCACTATAAAAATAATAGTAGGCACACGAAGAGATTACAAAATAGTAGCACTCAAGTGTTTCCCAAAACATCACTATTTTCTCTCTTACCCAACTCTTAGGAACCCTTTTCCTAAGTTTCTCTACACAGATAATATTTTTATCTGTGTTTTCTTCCTCTCTTGCTCTCAGTTGAGGCAGAAGCCTCCCTATTTATAGGAAATACAAACGCATATGGCCGAATTATGCATAGTAATTTTATTGTGCACTTTTTGAAAAACGTTCTGCCGACCTGCCTCTTTTTTTTATAATTTAATATCGTGGGTCTCACAAAAATGGAGGGACACCACACAATAAATCTCCCCCTCCTGACTACATTGTGGGACTCTCCATCCCGGTTACTTTGATGCACTGATCGAACTTTTCTTTTGGAACGACTTTTGTCAGCATATCAGCATCATTATTGTTTGTATGAATTTTCTACAACTTGAACTCTTTTTCTTCAATGGCAAGTCTGAGCCAATGATATCTAACATCAATATGTTTCGTCCTTGAATGATACATAGTATTTTTGCTCAAGTCTAGTGCACTTTGACTATCACAGTAAACTATGTAGTCTTCTTGTTGCACACCCAATTCTTCAAAGAATCGCTTTAACCAAAGCATTTCCTTTTCTGCTTCTGTTGCTGCAACGTACTCTGCTTCAGTTGTTGATAATGAAGCACACTTTTGTAACCTTGACTGCCATGAAATAGCTCCCCCGAGAATGTAGATAAGTAACCTAACGTAGATTTTCTTTCATCAAGGTCACCAACCATATCTGCATCTGTGTAACCAACAAGAGCTGGCTTTCCACCTCCAAATGTTAAACATAACTTTGAAGTTCCTCTCAGGTATCTAAAGATCCATTTAACTGCTTCCCAATGTGTCTTCTGGGAATTTGATAGGAATCTACTCATAACTCCAACTGCATGAGCGATGTTTGGTCTTGTACACACCATTGCATACATTAAACTGCCGACCACTGAAGAGTATGGAACATTTGACATATCTTCTTTATTTTTCTCTATTGAAGGGTAGGATTTCTTACTCAACTTGAAATGAGCAGCAAGTGGAGTGCTAACTGGTTTAGCGTTCTTTATATTGAACCTTTTTAGTATCCGTTCAATATATTTTTCTTGCGATAACCATAGCCTGCGGAACCTCTAATCTCGGATAATCTCCATTCCAAGAATTCGCCTTGCCGGTCCCAAATCCTTTATTTTAAACGCCTTATACAAATCACAATTCAACTTACTAATCATTTTGGCATCGGGCCCAACGACTAGCGTATCTATAACGCCCACCCTATAGGGAGCGTCAGGGTAACTATAAACACCCAATAAACAACTCTACTCCACTATATAGAGTTCAATACTTATAGATTTAATACGTACAAATACCAATATAAAGTTTTAAACTCCAAATTATTCTCCAAATGCTAATTATTCTCCAAATATTTCTCAATGTCACTTTACATTTCTCACTCTCTAGTACATGCCATTATTCTACAAACCATAATATTACATTAAAATATAAATCCACCTCGAATCTTTCCTTAATTGCTCTTTAAGCTGATCCACCTGTACCACTTTGGTCCAAGCTATCTACAAGTTCTCCACCTACGCGTAGAAAATCAACTACACGCTAAGCAATTTGCTTAGTGGTGTCCATAAAAAAAATAACAACTTTGAATATTTTTAAAATAGAAACAAAGTATATTTATAAGTCAAAAATAAATTAACCAACTTTATGGAACCAAATCACAAAACTTATATAGTCATCATTTCAAAGTATAATCAAATTTATATCCAATTTTTTTCAAACACTTTAACCACATATTGCCCAAAGTAAACAAGTCCTGAATAACGGTAAAATGGATACGGGAGCGGACAAGCCCGAAGCCAAAGCTTCAAAATCAATATATCGGTCAAGCCCGAAGCCGAAGCTTCAAAAATCAATATATCGGTCAAGCCCGAAGCCGAAGCTTCAAAAATTAATATATCGGTCAAGCCCGAAGCCGAAGCTTCAATATCAATATATATATATATATATATATATATATATATATATATATATATATATATATATATATATATATATATATCATAATATCGGCCAAAGCCTGAACCCAAAGCTTCAATTGTTTGTACAGTACTGTACCCCCCTTTATTGGCGCCAATCTACCCTGACCCGTATTCTACTCGTTTACTAAGGGCAATAAATCAAAGTAACATCTTAAAAATTTTAGTATAAACCATCAATCATAATACAACATAACTTTATTAATTAAGAAATCCAAATCCCAAATTTTTAAGCATCAAACTTCAATTAAAACTCAATAAAATCAATATCATGCTTTCCAGAATTTTTCCAGGTTTCGTAACCTGAATTCCCCTGCATTTTTCACTATCAGAACATCATCAAATCGAAGAACTTTCTTCTAAACATAATTAGATACATGTCTCAGCTTTCCAAATCCACCAGAATCACAGAAATCCAAATATTATAACCAAAGTTATGATCAAAATACTAAACAGTGTACAAAGCTGAGATTTTCCGAAAATAGATTTCGTGACTCAACTTCAAACGAAAATTTAACATTGAAAACGAACGAAATTCAACAAGGTTTCATCTGAACATATGTTCCTTACTTTCTGTAGATATCAATAGAATCAAGAATCATTTAAATCGGATTTATATAACGAGAGGAAACATTAAAACAAAACAGGTATATAATCTGAAAAATTTCCCGAAAAAACCGAGAAATCGAAATTCGGGACACAAACCTTTTTCTATGCTCTTTCTAGCTCTCTTCTACCCCTTTTGCCTTTGATTTACTTGCAATAGCTTCCTCTACAACAGCCATATATAATTCTATCAAGATATTGCATAAATAAACTTCCTAATACCATAAATATGCTTAATCTACCATGAATTCTACTAATTAAACTTTAATTTCACCAAAAATCACTCACCTCAAACTCGGGTTACTATTCATCCGAATCTTAATTTCTGAAATCCTCCTCTTCTAGTCTTGATTGACTGAAATTGATGATGATAGAGGGCTTAAGGATCAATTTCTAACAAGAATTCGAAGTTGAATCGAAGAAATCGGAAGTTTTTGGATTAGGGAGAATTTTGGTTAAAGGAAAGGAAGAAATGGAGAAATTGATGAAATGATGGAGAAGAAGAGAAGTGGCTGCAATGTATTGAGTTTTTGTTTTTTGTTTTTTTTCCAATATTGCCCTTGGACAAATAATTAAATGTCCAATTCATCCCTTTTACTTAATTAGCTCTTATTTCCTTATGCCTCATATCCAATAACAACAATAACAATAAAAATAATTTCTATGATATTTTTAATACCATAGTAATTTATTATAAGCAAAATTTTGGAAATTTCGGTTCGTTACAATTCTCCCCCTCTTTTGAATTTTCGTCCCGAAAATTTCCTGAAAACAATTGCGGATATTGAGTTTTCATTGTATCCTCCGGTTCCCAAGTTGCTTCTTTAACCTTATGATTCCTCCAAAGTACTTTTACCAAAGGAATAGACTTGTTTCTCAATTGTTTAACCTCTCTCGCCAAGATTTGTACCGGTTCCTCTTCATACGTTAGGTCGGGTTCAATTTCTACGACATCAGGAGATAAGATATGTGATGGATCTGATCTGTATCTCCTTAACATTGACACATGGAACACGTTATGAATTTTGTCGAGTGTTGGGAGTAGTGCCAACCGATAAGCTACGGTCCAACCTTCTCTATAACCTCATATGGGCCAATGAATCTCGGACTGAGCTTACCTTTCTTGCCAAATCGCAGGACTTTCTTCCAAGGAGATACTTTGAGAAATACTTTATCTCCCACTTCATAAGTAATGTCTTTCTTCATCCCATTCCACCAATAATGGCTCTTCAAATTTTGGTACATCTTGTTTCCTCCTGGATGCATCGCATAAGGACTACTATGCCCCTCTTGTAAGATATTCTTCTTTAATTCTTCATTGTTTGGCACACATAGTCTATTTTTAAAATATAGACACCCATCTTCTCGAACCATATAGTCATCTACGATACCCACTTGTGTCCGTGCTTGAATAATCTTTAAGTCATTTTCTTCATTTTGTGCTTGCTTAACCTGTTGTAGTAGTACATGTTGAATCTTCAATTCTGCAATTAAGGCTCCACTACTGATAAGAGCTAACCCCGTATTCATAGCCCTTAGTGCCATCATTGTCTTTCTACTGAGAGCATCTGCCACTACATTAGCCTTTCCTGGATGGTAATCAATAAGACAATCGTAATCTTTAATGAATTCCATCCACCTTCTTTGCCTTAAATTCAACTCTTTCTGTGTTGGCAAATATTTCAAGCTTTTGTGATCTGTATAAATATAACATTTTTCTCCATAAAGATAATGTCGCCAAATTTTCAAGGCAAAGACTATTGCAGCCAATTCCAAATCATGAGTAGGATAATTCCTTTCATGATTCTTCAATTGCCTGGAAGCATAAGCAATCACTTTTCCTTCTTGCATCGAAACACACCCAAGACCACTATATGAAGCATCACTATATATTACAAAATCTTTTCTAGGTTCTGGTTAGGTAAGGATGGGTGCTTCTGTTAACATCGCTTTCAACTTCTCAAAACTTTCTTGACACTTGTGATTCCACTCAAATTTTGCATTCTTTTGAAGTAGTTTCGTCAGTGGGGCAGCAATGACTGAAAATCCTTTCACAAATCTTCTATAATACCCTGCTAAGCCAAGGAAACTCCTGATTTCCGTAGGGTTCTTTGGTGGTTTCCATTCTACAACTGCTTCTATCTTCTTAGGATCCACTTTAATTCCTTCGGCAGAAACAACATGGCCTAAGAAAGAAACTTCTTCAAGCCAAAACTCACATTTGCTAAGTTTGGCATACAATTTATTTTCCCTCAAAATTTGGAAGACTATTCATAAATGTTGATCATGCTCTTCCCGTGACTTAGAATACACCAAAATGTCATCAATAAAAACCACTACAAACCTGTCTAAATATAAGTAAAAGACACGGTTCATAAGGTCCATAAATGATGCTGGTGCATTAGTTAGACCGAATGGCATCACCAAAAATTCATAGTGCCTATATCTGGTTCGGAAAGCCGTCTTTACAATATCATCATCTTTCACTCTCATCTGATAGTAGCCCGATCTTAAATCAATCTTGGAGAAGTATTTGGCACCCTTGAGTTGATCAAATAAGTCTTCAATCCTCGGTAATGGATACTTGTTCTTCACTATCAATTTATTCAACTCCCGGTAATCAATACATAATCGGAGCGACCCATCTTTCTTCTTAACAAACAACACTGGTGCACCCCATGGGGATATACTCGGGCATATGAATCCTTTCTCTAACAATTCTTGCAACTGAATCTTCAACTCTTTCAGTTCAGCAGGCGCCATTCTGTATGGTGCTTTGGATACTGGTGCGGTACCCGGCAATACATCAATTGCGAATTCTACCTCTCTTTTTGGTGGCAACCCCGGTAGTTCTTCTGGAAATACATCGGGAAAATCACATACCGTAGGAATATTCTGCAATTCTAACTCACCTTCCTTCAATTCTAGAGTGAAGATTAGGTAGGCCTGACATCCCTTCCTAACCAGCCTTTTAGTCTTCATAAAAGAAATTATGTTACAGAGAAAATCTGATCTTTCCCCCATGATAACTATTTCTTCTCCATCAGAAACTTGAAGTGACATTCTTTTGTTTTTGCAATCCACCATAGCTCGATGTTCCGATAACCAATCCATTCCCAAGATAACATCGTAATCTCGGAAAGGTAACTCAATTAAATTTGCATTGAAAAGTTGATGTTGAATCATAATAGGGCAATTCATGTACACTTTGTTTACTATCACACTGTGTCCTAAAGGATTAGTCACTTCAATATTTTCTCCTAATTCTTCTACATGCAACCCTTTCTCTTGTGCTAATGCAGTACATATATATGAATGAGATGAACCAGGATCTATCAAAGCATAAACATCATGATTAAAGAATGAAAATTTACCGACAATAACTTCGGTAGATTCTCTAGTCTCAGGCCCTCGGATTGCATAACTTCGCGCCATTCCTCCCGGTCTACCACTCTGCGGTGCTTGTTGAGCCATATCATGTCCACTTGAACCACTAGCATTTCCTCTGCCCCTTCCTCTTGCACCTTGCATTGTAGGAGTAGGAACTACTACAGGTGCAGATGTACTTATCTGTTTTTGAGGACAATTTGCAATCAAATGTTCCCTCGAGCCACATTTAAAGCAGACTCTACCTTTTCCCCAACATTCCCCTATATGCATCCTTCCACAATTAGAACATTGTGGAATATTTCCTCTGCCTCTACCTGAAGGTACACTAGCCGCTGACCCCGTACTTATGGTTTGTCTCGATGAAAACCCTCTGAAATGAGATTGTGTTTGTTCTGATGTTCCCTTCTATTTCTTACTTGGAGATTTTGAACTAGCTGGACCCTGTGATCCCTTTTGAAATCCAGACCTTTTAGCCATTCTTTGTTGTCTATCTGAATTAATCTTCTCAATGCCCGTAGCAGCATTAACCAAGTCATTGAACACCCTAATCCTTTGTGCAAGTAAATGTACTCTAATTTCATCATTCAGCCCATCCTCGAATCTCTTACATCGCCTTACTTCATTGTCAACGATATCACGAGCATACCTCTTGAGTTTGAGGAATTGAACTTCATATTATGATACAGTCATTCGTCCCTATTTCAAAGATAAAAACAATTTCCTCTGCTCATCTTTGAATCTTTCACTAACGTACTTCTTATCAAATTGTTCCAAGAAAAGACCCCAGGTGATTTCTCCGGGTCGTCTTTCTCTCACAATATTATCCCACCACCTCCTAGCTTGTTCTTTGAGTAGGCCCTGCACACAGTCTAATCTCTCTTCATCTGTAAAATGAAGCCTAGTCATACACCACTTAGTATGATCAAGCCAATCTTCTGCAATCGCAGGATTCACTGTGTCCCCTTTGAAGTCATCAGCCGGAAGCTTCTTGATTCTTTCAAGAGGAGTTCTCTCCTCTCTTCTTTCAATGTGAGGTACGATAGGAACTTGAGGGATTTGTATATTTCGTAGTACTTGTGTGATTACTTCAGTAGTCATATGCTGAAGTAAAGCAGCTTGTGCCGGAGTAGGTTGTTCAGGAAAGCTATGAACTGGTGGAGGTTCATGTCTTTGTTCATCCCCTTTTCTAATACGTACCGTACTCTCAGCATCCTCTTCCTCACTCTGGTTATGACTACTACTAGCTATTCTTATTCCTAAAAATTAGACCAAAGTGGATCAATCAACTAACATAACATATTTATATGCTTAATGGCATGTACATCTTAGTCCTAGAATCGCCTAAACCTCAGCTCTGATACCAACAAATGTAACGCCCCCCCTATAGGGAGCGTCAGGGTAACTATAAACACCCAATAAACAACTCTACTCCACTGTATAGAGTTCAATACTTATAGATTTAATACGTACAAATACCAATATAAAGTTTTAAACTCCAAATTATTCTCCAAATGCTAATTATTCTCCAAATATTTCTCAATGTCACTTTACATTTCTCACTCTCTAGTACATGCCATTATTCTACAAACCATAATATAACATTAAAATATAAATCCACCTCGAATCTTTCCTTAATTGCTCTTTAAGCTGATCCATCTGTACCACTTTGGTCCAAGCTATCTACAAGTTCTCCACCTACGCGTAGAAAATCAACTACACGCTAAGCAATTTGCTTAGTGGTGTCCATAAAAAAAATAACAACTTTGAATATTTTTAAAATAGAAACAAGTATATTTATAAGTCAAAAATAAATTAACCAACTTTATGGAACCAAATCACAAAACTTATATAGTCATCATTTCAAAGTATAATCAAATTTATATCCAATTTTTTTCAAACACTTTAACCACATATTGCCCAAAGTAAACAAGTCCTGAATAACGGTAAAATGAATACGGGAGCGGACAAGCCCGAAGCCAAAGCTTCAAAATCAATATATCGGTCAAGCCCGAAGCCGAAGCTTCAAAAATCAATATATCGGTCAAGCCCGAAGCCGAAGCTTCAAAAATTAATATATCGGTCAAGCCCGAAGCTGAAGCTTCAATATCAATATATATATATATATATCATAATATCGGCCAAAGCCCGAACCCAAAGCTTCAATTGTTTGTACAGTACTGTACCCCCCTTTATTGGCGCCAATCTACCCTGACCCGTATTCTACTCGTTTACTAAGGGCAATAAATCAAAGTAACATCTTAAAAATTTTAGTATAAACCATCAATCATAATACAACATAACTTTATTAATTAAGAAATCCAAGTCCCAAATTTTTAAGCATCAAACTTCAATTAAAACTCAATAAAATCAATATCATGCTTTCCAGAATTTTTCCAGGTTTCGTAACCTGACTTCCCCTGCATTTTTCACTATTAAAACATCATCCAATCGAAGAACTTTCTTCTAAACATAATTAGATACATGTCTCAGCTTTCCAAATCCACCAGAATCACAGAAATCCAAATTTTATAACCAAAGTTATGATCAAAATACTAAACAGTGTACAAAGCTGAGATTTTCCGAAAATAGATTTCGTGACTCAACTTCAAACGAAAATTTAACATTGAAAACGAACGAAATTCAACAAGGTTTCATCTGAACATATGTTCCTTACTTTCTGTAGATATCAATAGAATCAAGAATCATTTAAATCGGATTTATATAACGAGAGGAAACATTAAAACAAAACAGGTATATAATCTGGAAAATTTCCCGAAAAAACCGAGAAATCGAAATTCGGGACACAAACCTTTTTCTATGCTCTTTCTAGCTCTCTTCTACCCCTTTTGCCTTTGATTTACTTGCAATAGCTTCCTCTACAACAGCCATATATAATTCTATCAAGATATTACATAAATAAACTTCCTAATACCATAAATATGCTTAATCTACCATGAATTCTACTAATTAAACTTTAATTTCACCAAAAATCACTCACCTCAAACTCGGGTTACTATTCATCCGAATCTTAATTTCTGAAATCCTCCTCTTCTAGTCTTGATTGACTGAAATTGATGATGATAGAGGGCTTAAGGATCGATTTCTAACAAGAATTCGAAGTTGAATCGAAGAAATCGGAAGTTTTTGGATTAGGGAGAATTTTGGTTAAAGGAAAGGAAGAAATGGAGAAATTGATGAAATGATGGAGAAGAAGAGAAGTGGCTGCAATGTATTGAGTTTTTATTTTTTGTTTTTTTTCCAATATTGCCCTTGGACAAATAATTAAATTTCCAATTCATCCCTTTTACTTAATTAGCTCTTATTTCCTTATGCCTCATATCCAATAACAACAATAACAATAAAAATAATTTCTATGACATTTTTAATACCATAGTAATTTATTATAAGCAAAATTTTGGAAATTTCGGTTCGTTACAGTATCATCAACATATAAGAGAAGAATGATAAATTTTCCATCATGGAATTTATGGACATATACACATGGATTAGCTTCTGTCCTCTTCTATCCTTGATTCACCATGAAGGAATCAAACTTTTTATACCATTGCCGCGGGGCTTGTTTTAAGCCATACAAACTTTTCTTCAGGCGACATACCATATCCTCCTTTTCCTTGACCTTGAAACCTTCTGGTTATTCCATATAAATTTCTTCTTCTAAATCCCCATGCAAGAACGCGGTCTTTACATCAAGCTGTTCTAACTCAAGGTTCAAGCTGGCTACAAGACTTAGCACAACTCGAATGGAACTCATTTTCACAACTGGTGAAAAAATCTCGTCAAAGTCGATACCTTTCTTTTGAGTAAAGCCTCTGACAACCAATCGAGGTTTGAATCTCACTAGGTTTCCATCATCTTTCTTCAACTTGTACACCCATTTGTTCTTGAGTGTTCTCTTCCCTTTAGGAAGTTTGACCAGCTCGTACGTGTCATTCTTCTTTAAAGAATTCATCTCCTCTTGCATGGCCTTCATCCAATAATCTTTATCTTTACAAGATTGCACGTCTTGGAAGCTTTCAGGCTCACGCTCATTAGTGATTATAATATAATCAGAACTAGAATATTTCATAGATGGTTGGCGTTCTCTGACTGACCTCCTTAGTTGAGGTTCTTCTTCTGGTAGAATGGGGTTCTTTGGCTCCCCCTGCTCAATACCCTCTTCATTCGTATCTTCATCTACAATCGCATCTTGATCCCTCACAACTAGCTCTTCTTCTCCATCTTGTTCTGATTGATGCATTCTTCTTTTTGTGGCATTATATGATAGAATGCTCTTTGGTGTTATATCGATAACACCGTCACTTGTAGATCTTTCACCGATGATATCATTCTCATAAAATACAATATCTCGACTTCGTACAATTTTTTTTTCACTGGATCCCACAATCTATAGCCGAACTCTTCATCTCTATAACCGACAAAAGTGCAAGGAAG
Source organism: Euphorbia pulcherrima (assembly GCA_947683365.1). NCBI lineage: Eukaryota > Viridiplantae > Streptophyta > Magnoliopsida > Malpighiales > Euphorbiaceae > Euphorbia > Euphorbia pulcherrima. The sequence continues at coordinate 18,406,814 of CANTUS010000016.1, forward strand.
TGATTTATCATCAAGCTTTAGCCTTTGCTCTTTAGGAACATGCATAAATGCCTTGCAGCCAAATACCCTCAAGTAGAGTATGAGATATTTCTACCTGTCCAGACCCTCACTGGAATATCAAAATCCAAAGGTGCTAAAGGTAGTCAGTTGATAAGATAGACAACAATATTGACAGCTTCTCCCCAAAATGACTTAGGTAAGCTAGCCATTTTAAGCATGGATCTAACTCTTTCAACAATGGTATGATTTATTCGTTCAGCAACGCCATTGTGTTGAGGTATACTAGGAACTGTCTTTTCATGCCTGATACCATTTTGACTACAGTAATCCTTAAACTCTTTGGAGATATACTCGCCACCATTATCTTTGCATAAACACTTCAATGGCACTCCAGTCTCCCTTTCCACCATTGCATAGAATTGCTGAAAGTGCTTGAATACTTCATCCTTTGTGCGCAGTAAATAAATCCATCTCTTCCTTGAAAAATCATCAATGAAGGTAAGAAAGTATCTTCTTCCTCCAATAGATTCTATATCCATGGGACCACAAACGTCAGAGTGTACCAGCTCTAACTTATTATTTCTCCTTCTAGAGCTTTTCTGAAATGAAACTCGATGTTGCTACCCAAATAAACAGTGATCACACGGGTTAATTTTTTCTTTGGCTAATGGGATGAGGGACTTCTTAGCCAGTATATTCAACCCTTTCTCACTAACATGCGCACGTCGCCTATGCCATAAATTTGGTGAAGCATCATCTCCAACTGTATTCAGTTGACTCGCACATATTGTTGCGTGTATTTTGTATAGCGAGCAAACAATCTTCCTTTCACCACCACCAATGATCCTTTGGTGAGTTTCCAATTTCCATTGCCTGTATGATTGTGATAACCTTCCTTGTCCAATACACTAACAGACAATAGGTTCAACAGATCTGGAATGTGTCGCACATTTTTAAGTGTTAATGTGCATCCGACACTTGTCTTCACGCAGATATCACTGATTCCCACCATTTACGAAACACTATTATTTTCCATTTTAATAGTACCATAATCGCCTGCTTTATATGTTGAGAAGTATTCCCTTTTTGGAACACAGTGGTATGAGGCACCAGAATCTACAATCCACTCGGAATCTACATCGCCAACATGACAACAATATGCATCATGAGATACTAAAGCCACCTCTCCATCTTCTTTTGTGACTATAGCAGACGTATTTTTATCATTATCATGACTTCGATTTTCATTCTCTTGTTTAAAGAAACGGCGGTTCCTTTTAAGATGACCATACTTTCTACAGTGGTAACACGACCTCTTCTCCCGGGACTTGGATCTATCTTTCGATTTTCCATTCCCACGACCTCTACTCTTGCTTCGACCCCTATTTTTTGTAACAAGGGCTTGTGAACTGGTACTGGAACGTCTCTTCAATGAAGTTCTTTATTAAGTAGGCTATTCTTTACCATAGACATTATTACCACACCATTTGGGGCTGAGTTAATCAATGATACAACAAGAGTATCCCAGCTATCTGGTAGAGTTCCCATCAAAAGACATGCTTGCATCTCATCATCCAAGGACATACCGGTGACTGCTAACTCACTTATGAATCCTTCAAAGTTATTCAGGTGTTGTGTGATTGATCGTCCCTCTGTCAATTTCAAGTTCATGACTTTGCGAACCATGAACACTTTTCCTTGAGCATTTTTAGCCTCGTACATATCCTCTAGCTTCTTCCAGAGTATTTTGGGATCTATTTCGTTCCTCACGTGGTTGTACAGGCTAGCATCTATCCATTGGCGTACTGTACCCAATGTCTACTTCTTCAACTTTATCCACTGCTGATCTTTCATATCCTTCGGCTTTGCGTCGTCACCCTCAATTGGATCATACAAATCTTTGCAATTGAGGTAGTCCTCCATTCTAGATTTCCACATTGAATAATTTGTATCCGTTAATTTGATCATTACACCGTCATTCGCCATGTCGAAAATTTAAGAATGGCAGTAATTTTACTATTCACGAATTTTACTATTCATATAAATAGTGACTGTATATGTGAATAGTATCATATATCCAAATAATACTTGTATATTGGAATAGTAATAGTATGCCTCCCATATACTTAAATAATATTATTCATAAAAGATGGCCGAATATGAATATTATTACTGAAGTTACTATTTTACTATTCACTCAAATTGCGTATCTGCGACGGTTTTTCGAACGGATTGCGCCACCGAATTTAGCGTAATTTTCTTGTCGTCGTGGTATATTTATTTTTGAAAAATATATCCACGGATTTTACTGATAAAACAACCTTCGGCTCTGGTACCACTTGTTAGGCCCAATAATAGATTACGAGGAAAATAATAGCAGCAGAATAAAAAGACACGCAGATTTTACGTGGAAACCCCAAATGAATAAGGGAAAAACCACGGGACCAATTCCGAATAATTCTCCACTATAAAAATAATAGTAGGTACACCAAGAGATTACAAAATAGTGGCACTCAAGTGTTTCCCAAAACCTTACTATTTTCTCTCTTGCCCAACTCTTAGGAACCCTTTTCCTAAGTTTCTCTACACAGATAATATTTTTATATGTGTTTTCTTCCTCTCCTGCTCTCAGTTGAGGCAGAAGCCTCTCTATTTATAGGAAATACAAACGCGTTGTGCACAGTAATTTTACTGTGCACTTTTTAAAAACGTTCTGCCAACCTGCCTTTTTTATAATTTAATATTGTGGGTCCCATAAAAATAGAGGGACACCACACAACACCGAGAAAGCGAACCAAATTGAACCAAACCAAATATATTCGATTCGGTTTTCGATTTATGAAATTTGAGATTTTTGGTCTCAGTTCGATTTGGTTTTTGGTTTTAGTATAATAAAGCAAAAAATAAAAAAATTGAACCAAAAAAAAAAATCGAAGCAAACTAAAATAATTCAGTTTGAGTTTCGATTTATATTTCCACTTAATAATTTTCAGTTCGATTTAATTTTGGAATCGACCGAGTTTTCCTATGCCCCAATGTTATTCATTAATGCAAATCTTAAGTTGACTTTTTAAATTTCGTCTAAAGTAGTGAGTCCATCAATAGTTGAACCAACTTTGTTTGTTTATTTTAGGCTTAATGTATACTCATGTCTTGTGAGTTTTTGAGCTTTTTAGCAGTTTTTTGGAAAAGTTTTATTTTAAAGCTTTTTTTAAAAACTGTAGATTTAATTTTGAAAAATATAAATCAGACAGTTCCTAATTAATTAGTATAAAAGATCAAAATGTGTTATTCAAAGCCAAAATATGTAGTACCATTCAAAGTTTGTGAGAATAACTTATTTTAAAAGCAGCTTAAACAGTAATGTCAAACTGGCCCTTAGCCCCATCAACTTGACATCTTTTTATCACTTAGGGCCCCCAATTTAGGGATGTCTTTACCAACCACCTAAACTTGGCAAAAGTGTTTACTGCAGCCCCCTCAATACCACGTGTTACCTTTTGATTGGTTTGACTTTTCTAGGATGTCAAATTTTTTATTTTCCTCTCTCCAATCAGAAGGTGACATATGGCATTGAGGGGGCTGCAGTGAACACTTTTGCCAAGTTCAGGGGTTGGTAAAGACATTTGTAAGTTAGAGGCACCAAGTGATAAAAATTGTCAAGTTGAGGGGGCTAAGTATGTATTAAGCCTTTCTTTTATAAAAGACAATCTATCATAGTATTTAAGGTTAATTTTTTTTAAAGAAATGGTTCTATTGAAATGATTCATCATTCATCCACATTGATTGTGTCATATTAAAATGATAATTTGAGAGCTTATAAAATTGTGTTTGATTAATGTAACTAATAATTAATTGGGTAAATTTGTAAAATTATTTACAGGGTTGGAATTAAACTCCCAACAATAGAAGTGAGGTTTGAGCATTTAACAATTGAAGCTGATTGCCAAACAGGAAGCAGAGCTCTTCCAACACTTCCTAATGCTGCAAGAGATCTTGCAGAATCTATAATTGGTCTTCTTGGGATCAATTTGTCCAAAAGAAATAAGCTCACTATCCTTAATGATGCTTCCGGTATCCTAAAACCTTTCAGGTAATTAGTGCGAGTTTCAGGCTGATGTCTCCCTTTTTTCAAAAAAATACGTGAAAAAGACGCAAATTATCGTGAAACGAGCTCTTACTATTTATTATGACCTAATTTATTTTTTGTTTTACTATTTTAGGATGACTTTGTTATTGGGTCTACCTTCATCCGGTAAAACAACCCTTCTGTTAGCCTTGGCCGAAAATTGGACCCTAGTCTCAAGGTCAGCAATCATTTATTTATTTTTGTGTACATATGTACAATATATAAATATTTATATATTTTGGAATAATTAATACTGATTTTTTTGAAATACAGGTTAGTGGAAATATAACATACAATGGGTATAAACCGAATGAATTTGTGCCAAGAAAGACATCTGCATATATTAGCCAAAATGATGTTCTTGTTGGAGTCATGACTGTTAAAGAGACTCTTGATTTCTCTGCCAGATGTCAAGGGGTTGGCACTCGATATGGTAATTATTTATTTATTTATTTATATACTGTTAACTATTTAACTGATAATTATTTTATTTCAAAAATTAAATATGTATTTGACGCATGAAGATCTGCTAAGTGAACTTGCAAGAAGAGAAAAGAATGCTGGGATATTTCCAGAGGCAGAAGTAGACCTTTTCATGAAGGTATAATGAAAAGAACTAAATTTACTTACTGTAATAATAATTAAAAGTAAAAAATATAAATTTGCTTTAAGAAAAAACCTAATTGAGTTAATTTCGGTTGTTATTTTCAGGCAACTGCAGTTAAAGGAGCCGAAATTAATATGTTTATGGACTATACTCTCAAAGTAAGTTGGAATATATTATTTCAAATTTTCTTCAACTAATCCCTTTGGGAGGTGAACTAATTTTTTTAATTGAAACCTTGTTAAATAAGCAAAACCAAGTTTGCCTGGCTAGCTAGTATTATATGATTGTTAAAATCAATAATTTATTAGTAATTAATTAATTAATGTTAATGTTGAATGAAACAGATATTAGGGCTTGACATCTGCAAGGACACAATTGTTGGAGATGAAATGAATACAGGAATTTCTGGTGGACAGAAAAAGAGAGTAACCACAGGTTCTTTTTTTTCATCTTTAATATTTTAATTATTTCTAATTGTTAGGGAACAAAATATTTACTTCGGGCGAATATAACAATAAAACATGAGAAATTAATAGCCAAAAGGGAAAAGAAACAATTCACTATAAAACAAATAGTGTTACAAATAAAAGAAAAACACTCAAACCTTAAACTCGAATGCACCCCGAATAACTCACTCACACTATATATATATATATATATACATATATATATATATATATATATAATACAAAAGAATAAGTGAAGTTTTATTTGTTTGGTGATGCTCTCGAAGCATGGAAATGCATGCATATATATAGGTGAAAAGAAAACTAATGGACAGTGTTTTATTTGCCCAAACAAAATAACAAAAGAGATTATATGGAAGATATTAGGCAATGTGAGGTAGCATTTGTGGTTTCTGCAAAGTTGTATTGGGTATTCGGTTCAATCATATGCCACTTTGTGACCATTAGCTTGCCGACAATTGATTTGTAATTGTGGGATTAAACTAACCACAATTTCAAATCACAATATCAACAAATCTCCACATTGATTAGAAATTGTTGGAACAATCGCCCTTCGGGGTGAGCGTATTAGTCACAAACACCAATCAAGTTTAAGCAATGGTTAAACATATTGGTTGGAAGAGGCTTCGTCATTATGTCGGATGGATTATCTGCTGTACCAATTTTAGAAACACTGATATTCCCCTCGAAAATAATATCTCTAATAAAATGGTACTTCACTTCAATGTGCTTTATTCTTTCATGAAACATTTAATCTTTGGTTAGGCAAATCGCACTTTGACTATCGCAATGGACAATAATCTTCTACGAATTTGAACTGAGTTCACCGACCAAACCTCTTAGTCAAATAGCTTCTTTTACAGCTTTGACTACTGCCATGTATTCGTCTTTGGCAATAGATAATGCCAATGTGGGCTGTAAAGTAGCTTTCCAACTGATAGCGCTACTACCAAGGGTAAACACATAACCTGTGATCGATCTTCATTTGTCAAGATCACCTGCATAGTCAAAATCGACATAGCCAACCACCATGTTCTTACTTTTACTAAATTCCAAACAAGTGTTAGTAGTACCCCTTAAGTATCTCAAAATCCATTTCACAGCATGCCAATGTTCATTCCCTGGATTAGACATGTATCTGCTAGCAACACTGATTGCATGTGAAATATCTAGACGAGTGCAAACCATAGCATACATTATACTACCAACAACACTAGAGTAAGAAACATATGACATATACTTTATATCATTCTTAGACTGAGGACATGGAGCAGCAGAAAATCTTGAACTGAACGGCAAGTGGGGTACTTACAGGTTTGACATTTTTCATGCCAAAACGCTCCAATACTTTCCCAGCAAAACTTCTTTGAGTTAAACAAAGCTTTCCTAGAGCTCTATCCCTATGGATCTCCATGCCAAGAATTTTCTTAGCAGCTCCCAAATCTTTCATCTCAAATTCACTGCCAAGCTCTGCTTTCAATCTGTTGATATCAGACATATCCTTGGCAGCAATAAGCATATCATCAACATAAAGCAATAGATAAACAAACGAGTCAATTGCAAGTTTTCTAAAATATATAACTATCATATTGGCTCCTTGAATAGCCATGGCTGGCCATAAAGAAATCAAACCGCTTGTACCACTATCGAGGCGACTGCTTTAATCCATACAGTGGTTTTTGCAGTAAGCAAACATGGTCTTCTTTGACTTCAACTTCAAAACCTTCTACTTATTTCATATTGATTTGCTCCTCTAATTCTATATGTGAGAAAGCAGTCTTGACATCAAGTTGCTCCAACTCTAAATCATGTATAACAACCAAGGCAAGCAAAACACAAAAAGAGCTATGTTTAACAATAGGAGAAAAAACATCGTTGAAAATCGACTCCCGGTACCTGACTATAGCACTTAGCCATCAATCTTGCCTTGTATCTAGCATCCTCAACTCCTGGAATGCCATCTTTCCTTTTTAAGACCTATTTGCAACCAACAATCTTCTTATCTTTAGGCGATTTCACCAATTCCCATGTTCTGTTCTTGTGTAGAGATTCTATCTCCTCTTACATAGATATTAGCCACTTTGCAAAATCATCATGAGAAATGGCTTTTGAATATGTGGAACGTTTGTCAACTCCTTCTGTCTCTTGTGTAGCAACAAAGGCATAAGTGACTTAATCTGCAAGCTTTATAGGAATTCTTCTTTCTCTATCTGGCCTGCTTTCTACAATAGAATGCTCCACCTGTTCGATGGTAGTGGTTTCTTCTACTTCTGAAGGCTCGGACAATTGTTCTGAAATTTTCTCCTCTGTGGCGTCAGACATAGCAAATGATTTCTCTACCTCGAATGGAACCTCCACCTGCTTATCAAAATTTTGTATGTTGGTGTCAGCTGAGGACTCTTTTCTTGGATGAAGTATGGCAGATTCATCGAACACAACATTTCTACTGACTATAGACGTTGGTGACTTAGGATAAGGATGCTTAACTCTATATCCCTTTACACTAATAGGATAGCCAAGAAAAATGCCCTTTTTAGCCCTATGCTCCAATTTTCCCCCGTTGACATGGACATAAACTGGACACCCAAAAATCCTCAGATCAGAATAATTAATAGGTTTGCCAGACTACAACTCTTCGAGAGTTTTATAGTTAATGGAAGAACAAGGAGAGCGATTCACCAAATAAGCTGCTGCTGAGGCTGCTTCAGCCCAAAAAGCTTGAGATAAGCCAGAATTCGATAGCATGCATCAAACTTTCTCCAACAAAGTTTTATTCATCCGCTTAACTACACCATTCTGCTGTGGCATTCCTAGAACTTTGAGATGTCTTGAGATGCCCATATCTTTACGAAACGTGTCAAATTCTACATTACAAAACTCCAAACCACTATCTGTTCGGAGATATTTGATCTTCCTGCCAGTCTGATTCTCCACCAAGGCTTTCCACTGCTTGAAAGTTGTAAAGATATCATTCTTATGTTTCAAGAAATAAGTCCAAACCTTTTGAGATGTCAATAAAGGTAAGCATGTATCGAGCGCCACCTTTAGAAGGAACACAACTAGGGCCCTAAAGATCTGAATATATATAATCTAAAGTACCTTTTGCTCTATGAACACTGCCACTGAAATTAACTCTTTTGTGTTTGTCGAAGATGCAATGCTCATAAAACTCTAGCTTGGAAGTACTTTGGCCATAAAGGAGACCCCTTTTACTTAGTATGGACAAGCCTTTTTTACTCATATGGCCAAGCCTCATATGCCATAATTTTGTAACCTCTGAATCAAACATGGAAGAGGAAACTATAGTAACACCTGTGGCTGTTGATCCTTACATCACGTACAATCTTCCAACTTTTCTGGCTTCCATCACGACAAGGGCACCTTTCAAAACCTTTAAAACTCTACCTCTAGCAGTAAATCTGCAATTGTTTTCATCTAGAGAAGATAGAGAGATAAGGTTCTTCTTCATGTCTGGAACATATCGCACATAGGTCAGGGTTCTGACAACTCCATCGTGCATCTTGATTTTGACAATACCAATCCTAATAATTTTACAAGGATGCTCATTGCCCATCAAAACCACTCCTCTATCTACAGGCTCATTAGAGGAGAACCAATCTCTGCGGAGATAAATGGGGAATGAGAAAGTAGAGTCCAAGATCCATCCTTGTCCTGATCTGGCACATGGCATAGACTTCACAGTCCACCTCATCTTCTACAACACTGGCTTCAGCGAGGCTATCATCTTTGTGATTCTTCTCTTTATTCTTTTTCTGAATCTTGAAGCAATCAGCTTTAATATGCCCTTTATTTTTATAGTAATTACATGTCAAATTATTGTAGCGAGATTTTGATTTAAATCTAGAATGATTATGGTTGCTGCTATTGGGATCACTTGTAGTAGATCTCCCTCAAATGACCAGACCTTCTGCAGGACTATTTCTATCACCGGAAAGCTCTTTATCGATAAGGTCTTTGAAGACCAAACACTTTTTAACCCTTCCACGGTTAAAGTTTTTTTACTACAAATCAAGGTCTCGTGAAAATTTTTATAAGACGGAGGAAGAGACCGCGGTAATATAAGAGCTTTATCCTCCTCTTCATACTTGATATCCAAATTTTTCGAAATAAAAAGAATGGAACTGCAATCATCGAGGTGCGACTTTAGGGATGTACCTTCTGCCATATGAAGCATATGGAGACGATGCTTCACAACAAGCTTGCTTATGAGGTTTTTAGACATATAAAGAGACTCCAACTTCTGTCATAAGCCTTTGGTAGTCTTCTCGTTGATGACTTCTTGCAGGACCTCGTTTGACAAGCATAATGGAGTGGTAGCTAGAGCTTTGTCCTCTAAATCTTGTTTCTTCTCCTTTGTTACCGTATCGGGCAACTCCTCCATCACCGCCTTATACAAACCATTTTGTGTTAAAATGGCTTTCATCTTAAATTTCCATAAGGCAAAGCTAACAGAGTGATCGAATTTCTCGATGTCAAATTTTGTTATCGCCATAGTAAAATTCTAAAATAAATATAAATTGGCTATGGTACCAATTTGTTAGGGAATAGACCCGGCAGCAGAATAAAATATTTACTTTGGGCAAATATAGCAACAATAAAATATGAGAAATGAATAGCTAGTAAAGGGAAAAGAAAGAGACCAGAGCGGCCGAGAATCCAGCCGGTACGATCAAGAGGAAGGCATGCCATAATTGAATACATCCTTAAGTCGGATTTCGGTGGCAATCAAGAATGAACCAGAAAAGAAAATCTTTCGCTTCCCAAACGTTCTAAAAGGAAAAACATTAGGCAGAGACTATAATAAGTATTATGAGTTTTATAGAGCTAAGGGACGTTATACAGATGACTGTAGGTCCTAGCAGAAGAAGTTCATACCTTAATCAAAGTAGGGAAATTTAGCCAATTTGTCGAAGGAGTTACAAGAAGAACCGATAAGCAAGATGAATCCAAGGAAAAGCCCAGAGATGAGAAAAAGGAAGATGATCCGGGAATAAAAGTGATGGTCATAGAAGGCAGAAATGACCGAGAGCCCCCTTCCAAAAAAGCAAGGCGTTCCTCTGACTATCCAATCATAAAAAAAGACATTTCAGAGGCCAATAAAGCTTTCAGAAAGGTAACCCTAGTAACTAAAACTCACACGGACCAGCTTGTAATAGAAGCTAAAGTAGAAAAATGCATGGTCTCCCAGTTTCTCTAGGAGAGGTTAAGTTAAACATAGCCATCGAGGACCAGGAACATGTATATCACGCGGAGGTGGACTTTACCATTTCTGAAATTTCAATCGGATTCAACATTATCTTGGGATGTCCCTTTTTATGTGAATCATTCACTTCAATTTCTCTAATCTACTTGGAATTTTAAATAACAACCCCAAAAGGGACGGTGATGGCAATAGGAAACCCCTCGGTAGCTCATGAAACATACGTTGCCTTATTAAAGAAAGAGAAGCAGCCGGCTCAAAGAGATTCAGAGGAAGATCGGGTGAGTACAAATTCGGACAAGAGTAGTCCAATAGCTGAGCCGGTTGAGGAGCAAGAAGTGTTTATGGTTGGACATGGCAGAGCATTGAAAGTAGGAAAAGATTTAAAAATAGACACCAAGGCAGCAATTAACTTGATCCTAGTAGGACAACAACATTCATTCTCTTGGAGTCATGACGACTTATTGGGAGTTCAGCCCGAAATCATTCAGCACCGCCTCAATCTTGATCCAAGAGCAGCCCCAGTAATACAAAAGAAGAAAAAGCATGCTCCAAAGAGACAGAAGGCTATTGAAGAGGAAATTGACAAATTGCTCAAGGCCAAACATATCAGAGAGGTAGATTACCCCGTATGGCTGTCGAGCATAGTATTGGTTAAGAAACCAGATGAGAATTACCGAATGTGTGTGGACTTTACCAATTTAAATAAAGCAATGCCTAAAGATAGTTATCCTCTACCAAGTATTGATCAATTGGTGGACTCCATAACCGGGTACGCAGTGTATTCTTTCTTGGATGTAAAAATGGGATATCACTAGATTCCTATAGACTCGTCAGATGAAGAGAAAACCTCATTTGTTACGCATAAAGGGACATATTACTACATAGTCATGCCGTTTGGATTGAAAAATGCTAGAACAACTTACCAATGATTGGTGAACAGAATGTTTAATGACATGATTGGCGTGATGGTAGAAGTTTACATGGACGACATGATAGTGAAAAGCAAAGATGAAGAGTCACAAGCAGATGATCTAGAAAAGGTGTTTAAGACCTTGCAGGCCTACCGATTAAAGCTTAACCCAGAGATATATGTCTTTGGGGTTAAGAGTGGAAAGTTTCTAGGTTTTATAATTTCCGAAAGAGGCATTGAAGCAAGCCCAAAAAAAATTGAAGCCATAATTCGGATGGGGCCGCCTCACACATTGAATAAAGTTCAACGTCTCAATGGTAGGATCAATGCCTTGGGACAGTTCATCTCTTTCTCCGCGAAGAGATGTATGCCATTCTACAAGGCCATTAAGAAAGATTGTGAGTTTAAGTGGGACAAATATTATCAAGAGGCCTTTGAAAAGATGAAGGACTTCTTGGCCAAACCTGCGCTTATGAGCCACCCCAATGTTGGACATACTCTATGTTTACCTAGCAGCAACGGATGAGGCAGTGGGAACCGTCCTAATTCAAAAAGACAAACAAGATTAGTATCCCGTGTACTATATAACTAAGGTACTCAGGAATGCAGAATTGAGATACCCAAAAATGAAAAACTAGCTTTGGCCTTAATTCACTTGGCAAATTAGCTCAGACCTTACTTTCAGGCATATATGATAGTTATACGAACTAGTGTTCCCCTCAAAAGGGTCTTACAGTGGCCAGACACATCTGGTCGCCTGACCAAGTAGGCCATTAGGCTCAGTGAATATGACATAAGGTTTGAGGCAAGGAAGGCCTTAAAAGCATAACTATTAGCAGACTTTGTGGTAGAATTCACAGGAATCGAGCCAGAGAAAACCATTCCCTCGGAAACGTGGATGATTTTTATGGATGGTTATTCCAGTGTAGAAGGAGCTAGAGTCGGAATTTATATCCAAGGACTAGAGAGAATTAGGTTACCTTACACCGCCAAACTAGCGTTCCCCTTTACCAACAACGCAGCTGAGTATGAGGCAGTAATCAAAGGGCTAGAGTTAGCCAATAAAATAGCTCCAGATATTATGGTCTTGAAGAGTGACTCCAGATTGATAGCTAACTAGATCAACTATACGTATGGAACTAAAAGAGCTAAGATGGTAAAATACTTGGCCAAACTAGGCAAATTATTGGAAAACCTAGAGGCTAAGGGAATCGAATGGAAGATTGTGTACATTTTGAGGAACGAGAATGAAAAAGCAGATAAATTAGCTAAAGCGGGTGCTAGGAGAGACTCATAGAAAGAGCTAAGCTACCCTTATGAAGTCTTGACCCGGCCGGCTTGTGAGGAGCAAGAAGAAAGTTTATGGATTCAGAAGAAATCGCTTGGGTGGATGCAACCCTTCTATGATTACTTGGCTTGCGATAAGCTACTGGAAGATAGAATTGAGGCGGAAAAAATTACCTAAAAATCTTTCCAGTATGCTTTGATGGGAGATGGGTTATACAAGAAATCCTACTCGGATGTATGGCTCAAGTGTGTCACCCCGGATTTAGGAAAATGAATCGTAGAAGAAATTCATGAAGGAGATTGTGGATCCTACCAGGCGGCAGAGATGCTATACAGGAGAATCGCCCTGGCAGGGTATTATTGGGAATCGGTCAAAGCTAACACGGAGGAATACGTGAAAACTTGCCATCAATGCCAAATACATGCAAGGAAGTCACACCTCCCAAAAGCAAAGCAACAGCCAATCTTGGCTGGCTGGCCATTCATGTCTTGGGGGATTCATATTGCGGGACCAATGCCGGAAGCGTCTGGACAACTGTGAGCATGGGATTTTGTAGTCCCTCTCGCGAGACGATGGTGACGTGTACTTGATTTTAATGCCTCAAAATAAAAGTTCTCTTTAGAATTTTTATTACCAATATATTATTCCTTGCGAATTTTATACTTGGTAGAATCCAGTTTGGCGTGGCTGATAACGCGTCCAGTAGGAGCTTGAACCGATGATTTACACCTAAATTAAAAAATACCTATTAAAATATCATTAAAAGTAAAAACAGATACCTTTTCACCCACTATTAAACCACTTTTGGCAACTTTTTAGGCTCCTAGGCTCGCTGCCTATTAGTATGCTGGAGGCTGATGCCACCAGCGGCATAAGCCATGCTGCCATCCATACCACCGATGGCATCGCCATTTCACAGGGGTATGACTCGATATGGGTCCCTCTGCAGATAGCTTTTCAGCCACTTCGGCGGAATTGGTGAAAAAGGCCTAAAAAAACACCCCATTTTACCTATAAAAGCATAACTTGAGCTACAATTTAAAAAAAAAAGAGAAAAAAGAACCATCTAATGTTAGGATCTCAATGTTAGAATATAAAAAATAGATTTTAGTGAGATAAGAATTAGATAAGGGAGAAAAAAGGAATCCGATCCATTTTTCTGGTTTTTCTTCTTTGAATTCTCTGATTGTGAGCTTAAAATCAGTAAATCTTGTAGCTAAAATCAACTTAATTGGATTTTGAAACCCGAAACACGTAAATTTATTACTAAATCGTCGTAACAAGCTCCCTGAAGGCGTTCCTTTTTTGGTTCACGAAGAGGTGGATTCACGACCTCGAGGTAAAAATCCTGAGTCTCATAGCTCTTTGGCATTAATATTATTGATTTGTGTTAATTTTTATTAACTTATATCAATTTGTGATTTTCGATCATTTTTTACTGTCATCATTGCTGCTGCAGGAAATTAAAGTCGCTGGAGACACGTGATGTCGCCGGCGGTATCACCCACGTCGCCAGAGACATCACTGATACCGCCGGTGGCATCACATTCCCTAGAGACTTCATTTTCTTGTGGGACCCTTTCTTTATGGTACTTAGAAAGCCATGCAACTTGCCTGCATACTAATGTCACCAGCGACATCATTGATGTCACCGGCGGCATCATCCATGCCGCCAGCGACATCAGCCATGTCGCCGGCGACATCACTTGCGTCGTTGGCGGCATGACTTTCTGGACAACAGTTTTATTTTCATTTATTCCCGGATTAGTTTAATATCCAAAATTAGGATGTACAGTGTAACGAGGGAGGTCCAAAACCTTCTGAAAATGGACCCCCACCCCATAATGTAGGGCATTTTTCACTTATAATCCGGTTAAAGCAACGGTCAAATCTAAAATTCGGTTAAAAATAGAATTTCCTATAAATGCCATTCGAATCCCATTTTAGCCGTCCAATCGGGCTTTATAATATTTTAAATAAAATATGTCATATCCGTGCTAACTATTTTCTGCAGGTAGATGTATATCGGACATTTAGGTATTTTATTTATTGCATAGAAAAATGTACAGGATCTGGAAGCCTTGTAATAATTTTATTTTCCGCGCTTATTTTTGAATGGTTGTGAATATTTTATTCATCATTTCAATTGCTTGATAAACGTGAAAATAGCAAAATAACTGAAGGCACAAATAAATAAGATGGATTAAACCGATCAAGAGAAAATGAAGTACCTTAACTTGGCCTAATGAAAAATAGATAACATCATCCGAACTCGGAATCTCTACTTAAGGTATGGTCCAACCACTCGGTGGGAAAATCGTACTAAAAATTTCCCAGTTGAGCTGAACTGGGTGGCGACTCTGTTTTAAGTGCGGGATTTCAATCTCGTATCTTTTGACCATTAAAAGGTGCAAAACCATTTTCCAATTACGTCACAGCATCTCCCCATCATCTTTTAAAGGCCGGCCCTACCGCTGCGTGAAGCATCGTCCGCTCACAGTGGCGACTCTGCTGGGGACTGATCTCTTGAACTTTCTTTTAATAAAGTTTAAAAGATTTTGATGATGTATTAAAATCATGACCAAATTAAAACTTTATTCTTCTTTGTAACGTTTTATCCTTACGCGTGTAGATAGTTCAGTAATTTTTAGGTGCCTCATTTTACCCGAGAAGCTCGCGAAGTGTCACTCATGCCCTGTTGGAATTGAGGATACCTAGTGGGTGGATCCCTCATTTTAACCAACACGTAAACTCTTACAATCACACCTATTCGGGAGTGGTTGAGTAACATGGAATCAAGGTAAAGGAGAACCTTCTACATCAACAACCCTATACCAAAGCCGCGCTAGAAAAAGCCTTAGCACATCATTCCCTTAGGGTCACCAGAACAAATAAAATAATTGGGATGCACTTCTTTTATCCTTACCAGTGAAGAAGCCAAACTCCATCCTCCCAAAGAGGCGTTATGCGGGAGTCATAAGGTTGAAGAGGGACGATTTGCATGCTATGTGCTCTGTGATCATGCACCTCCATACATCGGCTTTGAGAGCCAAAAAGGAAGCAACTTACCCTTACTACTTTCGCTTATAGAAGAGGTTCAGCAACATATATAGGACTTCTCTTGTACCTCCGTTGCGTCACCTTATATCAATATGTATGACGTGAGATATAAATGTCCCACGTATGTTAGAGGGATAAGCCATTACATCATCTCTAACCATATCTATGTACAGCCATACAACAACAAAAGGCATGCATACCATCCATACCACTCACGAACCCATTCATGATCTGATCCACCGCCTACCATTTCAGCTAGGAGGAGGCGGACTGATCATCGCACCTGGGTTTACAAGAGGATAGAACACCGTTTGATTCATCACCCCCTCCAGCGACTTTAATTTCTTGCAGCAGCAGCGGTTTATAGTCAAAGTGATCGAAAACTCAAAAATGAACACAAATCAACGAAAATTAGTGCAAACCAATAATAATAATGCCAAAGAGCTATGAGACTCAGGATTTTTTACCTCGAGATTGTGAATCCACCTCTTCGTGAATCGAATAAAACACCTCCGGGGAGCTTGTTACGACGGTTTAACAATGATTTTAAGTGCTTTTTGGTTTCTAAGTTCAATTACTGATTTTAACTTAAAGGCTTGTCGATTTTAACTCACAATCAGAGAGTTCAAAGAAGAAAAAACCAGGAAAAATGGGTCGGAATCCCTTTTTTTCTATTTTATCTAATTCTTATCTCACTATAATTTATTTCCACCTTAAAATCTTCCTTCCTCCTAAGTGCAGCTCAAGGTGTGCTTCTATAGGTGAAATGGGGTGCTTTTTGGGGCCTTTTTTAATAATTCCACCGAAAGTGGTCGAAAAGGCTGTCTGTGAATGGACCCGTTTTGAGTCATGCCACCGGCGACATGGTTATGTCGCCGGCGGTATGACCGATGTCGCCGGTGGTATGACCCATGTCGTCGGCGGTATGGTGATACCGCCGGCGGCATAGGTGATGCCTTTGGCGACATCAGCATTCAGCATGCCGACAGTTAGTGGGTCAAAAAGCCAAAAAAGTCAGGAAAAGTGGTTTAATAGTGGGTAAAAAGGCGTCTTTTTTTATCTTTTAATAATATTTTAAAGGGTATTCATTATTTGGGTGTCAACCATCGGTTCAAGCTCCTACCGGACGCGTTATCGACCACACCGAACTGGATTCTGCCAATTATAAAATTCACAAGGAATATTATTTTAGTAATAAAAATTCTAAAGAGAACTTTTTTTGAGGTATTAAAATCGAGTACACGTCATCATCGTCTCGTGAGAGGGACTGCAAAATCCCGTGCTCACAGGCTGCCCCTCGGGGGATCACTGCTGCCACAGGTCAGTATGATCACACGAAAGAGCAAGGGATAGGAATAATACCTGAGGGATGACTGGTTTGTCCCTTGGACGGACTTATACTTTGTTGATTGTTTGCCCCTGGGTTGGACTTACGCTTTGTGGATTGTTTGCCCCTTGGTCGGACTTACGCTTTATCGATTGTTTGCCCCTTGGTCGGACTTAAGCTTTGTTGATTGTTTGTCCCTTGGTCAAACTTACACTTTGTCGATTGTTTGCCCCTTGGTCGGACTTACGCTTTGTCGATTGTTTGCCCCTGGGTTGGACTTATGCTTTGTCATTTATTTGTCCCTTGGTCGGACATACACTTTGTCGTTTATTTGTCCCTTGGTCGGACTTACGCTTTATCGTTTATTTGTCCCTTGGTCGAACTTATGCTTTGTTGTTTGTTTATCCCTTGGTCGGACTTACGCTTTGTCATTTGTTTATCCCTTGGTCGGACTTACGCTTTATCGATCGTTCGTCCCTTGGTCGGACTTACGCTTTATTGATCGTTCGTCCCTTGGTCGGACTTATGCTTTATTGACTATTTGTCCCTTGGTCAGGTTTATGCTTTGTAGGGATACTGTCCCTTAGTCGGACTTATACTTTGAGGAAATTGTCCCTTGGTCGGACTTGTGCTTTGAGGAAATTATCCCTTGGTCGGACTTGAGCTTAGTAGAGATTGTCCACTAGTCGGACTTGCATAGAAATCTGATTTGGAGGAGCGATATCGACGGCGACATGACTTATATCACTGGTGGCATGGATAGATAACGCCGGCGGTATGAGTGCCATGTGGCAGCTTTGACTGGTCAGATAATTTTAAAATTTGAACTACAAGAGGCGATATCACCGGCGGCATGAATCATATCGCCGGCGCATGAGTTGATATCGCCGGCGGCATGGACAAACAGTTTCAGATAAATTAAAACTCCTTGAATTCCGTGCGGCAGTTTAAAAAGGGATGGAACTTCCCTTCTTCCTCACTATTTAGAAACCGCACCCCCTCTCTTCTCCTCCAAAGCTTTTTGATTTCTTCCTTTGTTTTTGAAATCATGAAGAGAATTAGCAAGGCTTTCAGGGGCAAATCCAAGGCTAGGGAGAGCCTGCCCGATTCTTCCATTGAGGGATTGAAAATCCTCTCCGTCCCTACTACATATGGCCTGAAGGAGACGGCTAAAATGTATGGTTATGGTATTAACTCTCCTATCACCAATCTGACTCCGGAGAAGGAGAAACACCTCTGTTATATCCAGGTAATCTCTTAAAAGCTTGAATTACTTCTTTTTGGATTCGATTTGATTTTGCCTTGGATTTGAAAACATGCCATGATAGGGGTTTAAAATATGAAATAGATTAGTCACATTGCATGCTTTAGGATCAATTTACCATTTTTAGGCTTCTTGTTCGATTGATTGTGATTTTTGTGATTTTTGGCACGATGGGTTCGATTTAGGGAGAAAACTGGTTCTGCCCTCACATAGTGATGTCGCTGGGGGCATGAGTGATGTCGCTGGCGACATCAGTCCTTGTAAAAGGCTTTATAGGAGTCTGATGTCACTTTTGTTTAAGGTGATATCGCCGGCGATATAAACCATGCCGCTGGCGGTATGGGTTGATGCCGCCGGCGATGTCGCTTTCAACAGAGGTGACATTAGCAGCTTTTCTGACAAAAATAAGCAAAACTGATCCATTTTGTTTTTAACTTTGTAGCCATATGAACTGACTTACACAGGGGGGATGGGCACCATCGGTGAATGGTGGCACCATATCTCAGCGAACGATCCTGAGCTCGTGCTTGCAATTAACGAGACAAGGTTTAGGGATTTGGCGCGGATCATGCCTATGTTGATGCCTAAGGTTCCTCATTCTGCAGTAACGGCCCTGACTGAAAGGTGGTCCGAGACCACCCATACCTTCCATTTCTCCTTTAGGGAAGCTACAATTACCCCTTCTGATGTGGTAGCCATGACTGGCCTCCCTTGGACGGATGAGGTCATACATTTTGATGCCTACATAGATAAGTACCATGTTGAGAGGCCCGTAGTGAGGCGGGTAAAGGAGTTGTTCGGTCTGAAGCCTGTTTCTGGGCGGCTGTCCTATGGTGAGTTGTACCATCATTGGACCCAGTGAATGTGGTGCCCGAGGAGAAGAGGGAGGCTTGCATCCGTTCCTTCATGATCTCACTACTCACTGTGTTGTTCTTCCCAATCTCAGGGAGTAAGATCAACTACGTGCTTATAACTACAGTGGAAGATGTGCCGGGAATTAGGAGGAAGAATTGGTCGAGGGCCATCTTGGCCCAATTATACCACGGGCTGAACGTGGAAGCCCGGAAGAAGGAGAAAGCCCTTTGCCTTTGCCACTTGCTACTCCAGGTATAGCTTTTCGAAAATATATCCCTTGATAACGTGCGTTCTTATTCATTGCATGACGTCCTTTGAATTGATCGGTCGCTATTTGTTCAGGCCTGGGCCTTCGAGCATCAGATCCTCCCGCCGGTGGAGTTTAAGAAGGTTGTGCCGCTGGGCTCTTACTTCCTTGCTCGCTAGTGCAGGGGCATTGGTGGAAAGGCCAAGTACCCTACGCAGTATAGGGAGGTCCTAAGGAGCGTGCGGTTGAGCTCGGTATGCAAATTTTTATTTTTTATTTTTTATTTTTTATTTTTTTATTTTAATTTTTTTGTTTATTTATTTATTATTATTATTATTATTTTTTATTTTTTTTATTTTTCTTTTTTTTATGGACTTATGTTGGTTGTTTTGATGTAGCTCGTCTTGGACCCGTTCGATGGGGTGGAGAACTTGGCTGAGGTTGCAAGGGTCCGGAGGGAGGTGGATGACCGTCGGTTATTGATTGAGTGCCCCCTGTCCCAGCAGTGGTATCTAGGCGAGCGTGTCCGGGGCTGGAGGTCCCTTCCGGTTGCTGCTAGACCGGTGCCTGCCGATCCTCCCAGGGGCTTATAGTGACCGACAAAGCTGATTATATTGAAGGGAATGGCAAAGTGATCCCTAGCGTTCCTGGCCTCTATGAGCAGCTTCTTCAGCGTCTACTCCCCGTGTGTCCTCGCATCCATGGAAATGATATAATTGAGTATCATAATGAGCAACGGTTGGAGGACGAGAAGAGGCGCCTTAAAGGCATTGTGGACGTTGATGAGGAGGATGATGATGAGGATGAAGCGCTTGAAGGGGACGTTGCATTCAACCCTAAGGGGGAGGATGAGACGGGTGCGGACGTAGCTGGCGGGAGCATGCTGATGTCCCAAGGGGAGCAACGTTCTTTCAAGGTATGATTGTGTTTGTGTGCATGATTTTGAAATTGTTTAGGGACGTTGTTGACATGTGGCTTTCATGTTTTGCAGGAACCTGCGAGAAAGAGGGGCCAGGATAACTAAAGTAGGACCCGACATTATGGCGTGCCGGAGGGCATAAACTTCGTGGAGGGGAGATTGGTCAATCCGTTGGAAACCACCTTCCTATTGATGAACTCCTGAGGTGAATTCTCTCATAGGAATGTTGGCTCGAGACGGCAAGCCCCGATTTTCATGCCTGAAAATACTACCTACGTAAGACCTAATAATTATTTTCTTATTAAGCCTTCGATATGGGTGTTTAAAGATTCGCTTTTTGGATTTTCCAGGTGGCGCGGAGTCAGGTGGAGCAACTTGCGGAGAATAATTTTGTTCTCTGGGATACCCTTATTGGGCAGTCGCTCCTCGTTCAGGTATTTTATGCATATGTTGAGATGGGATGTATGTATGGATTTTATGCATGACATGCAATGCTAATATTTTCTCCGGTTTACAGGATTTCTTGGCCCTTTCTTTGTCCGATGCTGATGCAGCCCGACGGCGGTATGAGGAGGAGACTGCGGTCTTACAGCGCCGCATGAGTGATCTCGAGGGTCAGCTGGGAGCCACCACTCAGGAATGGAAAAGTAAATAAAACCTGGACCGTGTGCACCCTAGGGGCATCAGTCGTAGGGGGATCAAGATGTTTGCCGGCCGACGTGCATTTACCACGGCTGAGGAGTCTAGTAGTGTTCCTATGACGGAGGGAAGAGAGGAAGACGATGTTGATGATTGGCTCGTAAGTCCTAATGACGTTTTATCCCGCCCAGCCGGTAGTGGCGGGCATGCTTAGTTTTATTTTTCATTTTTGTTTTGCCTTTGAGTTCTTAGTTTGTACCCCTGATACATTGGGGTTTGGATAATTTGATTTTGTCGTGGGCTAGATGTTTTGGTATAATTTGAACGACTTGTACCTTCGGGCTTTTATTTTGAATATGAAAATGAATTGCTATTTGATAAGGCATTGGAAATATAGCGTAGGATTGTTTACAGGTTTTGTACAGGTCTGAAATGGAAGAAATGCTTCTGATGCCGCCTGAAAATTCACTCCATGTCGCCGGCGGCGTGACCCATATCGTCCAAATTGATCGAGCCAAAATAATATATACAGGGCTGTCTGAAAGTCCATATCGCCGGCGGCATCATCCGATATCGCCCAAATTAGCCTTATACAGCCGGCGGCATCAACTACATCGCCGGCAGGTTCATTCATATCGTCGGCGGCTTCATCCACATTGCCGGCGGCATCAACTTTCTAGCAATCTGATTTCAACCATTGTGTCCACTTCTGTCATGGCAACCCATAATCAAAAACTACGGGGTTTTCTGCAGAGTTTGGGGAATGACGACTGGAAGAGGCTTGAAAAATTCAGGCTTTGGGGGCTTCGATATGTCGCGGCGTGGCCCGTAACCCGTGAATTCCTTTGAGCGGAACTGTCCTTTTGGGATCCAATAGACCACGTTTTCTGATTTTCATCGTTCGAGCTTTGCCCCTTGCTCGAAGAATTCCATGCCATTTTAGGGACACCGTGTCCTAAATGCGTTTCGCTGGCGTTGCCGGACCTTGATTTTGGCATAGATGGAATTCCACGAGGGCTATAGAATTTAGATTCTATCGACCCATTTCTGTCTCAGTTGCCTGACAGACCTGGTTTTCAGCTCGAAGCAGTCTTAGAGTGGTGTTGTGGAGTGCCCCGATCCCATCCTGCTTGGCCATTTATGATGGCATTACTACTCATGGCGGAGTTTATGTGTGGAGTGAGCCTGATTGCTCTGCTCAGGCTAATTTCCCTCATTGGTCCTATGTTGACAGGGGCTTCCCCCGTGGCCGTGGGGTTGGCCGATGTTTTGTTAAACGTGGATGCTGCTTCTGTTGACTCGTCACTCATTGGGGATCGATTCACATTATTACAGGTATCTCTTGTTCTCTTTTTTTTATTATTATTTTTTTATCCAAACATTTCTTTCTCCCATCCTTACCCAAGTTTTGCATTATAGGTCTGGCTGATGGAGAAGCTAAAGCTGAGGGAGGCACCCCGAGGGAATCCAAAAAAGTATCTTCCCGTCCATCTGAGGGAGAGAGGGCTTATGCGGGCTGATTTCGATGAGTTGACATATGACGATTGGGTGCCTATCTTGAGGGGGTATACTGACACGCAGGTTCAGTGGGTTAGTCCATGGTGGAGAATTTAGGATGTGGTCGTAGAATCTTGGGGAGCATGTGTTCAATTGATAGGTCTGGAGAAATCTTCATTTCTATGTTGTCAGTATGGTAAAAGGCAGAGAGTCCCGATTAAATTGCCCCACAACCAGATTGGAGTTCACAAAGCTAGGTGGGTCAACCATATTCAGGAGAAGTGGTCCAGGGAGGCCGTGTTCGAGATTTTGTATTACGATCAACTAGAAACCACTGAAACTGACACATACTATAGAGGATGGCTTGCCAAGACAAGAGGTTTGCCGACCCATCAAAAGCTGTCATGGGCCCATTTAGAGGGGGAATGTGTGGAGCGGGGGGAAGATCCCCTTACTACTAGCACACCGAGGTGGATCTCTAGGTACCAAGACGATGATGCGGGGAGTTCGTTTTGAGTCTTGCCATTGTCAGAACCATTAGGTTTTTATTTTATTTTATTTTATTTTATTCAAATACTCTAAAATGGAACAAAATGAACCCCGTTCAAAGCTTGTCGAAGTTGTCTTGAATTTATGAATACAGGATTCACATAAGCATAAGCATTTAGATTTTAGCAAAAAAGAACTTTTATTAATTGAGATAAAATAAAGTATATGATGTTTGGTTGACATTTCCATCGACTTAACTCCCGGTGCCGACTAGCCGAGATCGGTTTTCTAGAAGGCACTCGCTCTGTGCTCACATACCCTAACTTTTGCCTAGATTGCCCTGTTTGGGTTTTCGATCTAGCGGGTTTGTCTTATCCCCTAATTTTTACACGGTTGGTTTGTAGAATACCAATCATCGGGTATCACCCTAATTTTTGCCCGATCAGTAAAAGACTGAAAGGCGGGCGATTATTACGTATGTATCTTTTTGTGTGCTACTTTTCTGGTTTGTTTCTTTTAAATTAAACATGATAACGCTTAAGCCTGTCTTGGTTTACAGGATTTACAAACTCGTTCCCATCCATGTCCATAAGTTTAGCTGCCCCTTTGCTAAGCAGCTTCTTTATCATATATGGTCCTTCCCAGTTTGGCCTGAATTTACCCCTCGCATTAGTGGTAGAGTGTTTCAACTGCTTGAGGATAAGATCACCGACCTTCCGGGGGAACTTTTGATGTTTTACCCAACTGTTATATGCCCGAGCCATATGTTGTTGGTACATCTGGAGGTTGTCAAGGGCCTTCAACCTTTGTTCATCCATCATGTTTAACTATTCAAATCTTGCCTGAGTCCATTCGGATTCTTCTAACTTAGCCACCAGGGCAACTCTTAATGAGGTCACCTGAGTTTCAACTGGCAAGACCGCTTCCATCCCGTAGACCAAGGAAAATGGAGTTTGGCCTATCGGGGTACGTATGCTGGTGCGATATCCCTAAATAGCAAAGTGCAACTTATTCGCCCAATCTCTGTAACCGGCTATCATCTTAGAAAGAATCATCTTTACCGATTTATTGGCTGCCTCAATAGCTCCATTGGCTTGTGGTCTGTATAGAGAAGACCTATGGTGCTCGATCCCATACTTCTCAATCAGTGAAGCAGTTGCTCCTTGAAACTGTACCCCGTTGTCTGAGACTATATGATGTGGGAGCCCATACCACGTAAAGATATGCTTTTCTATAAACTTGGCCATCTGCCTGGCAGTGACATTGGTGAAGGATTCGGTTTTAACCCATTTTGAAAAGTAATCTACTACTACCACAATGAATTTGTGGCCATTTGTTGAGAAAGGACGAATTTCACCAATTATGTCTATACCCCATGCCGAGAATGGCCAAGGGGTGGATAAGTGATGGAGCTCGGTTGGTGGCAAATGCGCATATCTCTGTAAATCTGGCATTGGTGGCATCGTTTGACCTGGGCGATACAATCGGCCGTGAGAGTGAGCCAAAAATACCCTAGTCACTGGACCTTCTTTTCGAGGGCAAGACCATTCATATGAGGGCCACAGTCGCCGGCATGGACCTGGATCATTATGTTCTGAGCCTCAGAATCAGTGAGGTAACGGAGGAGTAGGCTATCACTGGTACGCTTGAATAGGTCTTTATCTATAATATGAAATTGGGTAGCAAGCCGCTGTAGGATGGTACGGTCCGAGTCAGAAGAATCTGTGGGGTATTGGCCGGTCTGAAGAAATAGGACTATATCAGAATACCAACAAGGTTCGGATGAAATGGCGAGAACTGGAGGAGTCGATTGAACATGATATGGGGTCTTGGTGGATAGCAAAACCAACGGGTGGGTAGGCTGCTGTTGGGGTCCTTCCCATAAGGACGCGAGAGTGGCGAGAGCATCTTTCATTTGATTCTCATCTTGAGGGACATGGCGGTACAAGCATGAGGTAAATTTCTCAGACAATTCACGGACAGCCTCAACATAAGGGCAAAGCGATTCTTCTTTAACTTCCTAATCTCTAATGACCTGATGAATAACTAGAGCCAAATCTCTGATGACGGATACATGGTGTCTCTGAAGCTGAAGAAGAGCCTCGAGGCCGAACAAGCAAGCTTTATATTCAGCGCCGTTGTTGGTGATAGCGAATTCTAAACGTTTGGACAACGGGATTATCTCATTATCTGGTATGACGATGATGACTCTGAGACCTGCTCCCCAGCAGTTCATAGCGTCGTTAAAGTACATTGTCCAATTATCATCAAGGGTTGTAGCAGAGGCGAGCTGTTCATCAGGGAACTCCAAACTTTCCCTATAGTTAGAGCTGAGGGTTGATTAGCCAAGAATTCAGCTACAGCCCTCCTTTTAATGACCTTTCAGGTTACATATTCAATGTCAAACTCAGATAGGAGAAGTAGCCATCGGGATAATTTATCGGCTAGAGTAGGGGATTGACAAAGAAACTTCATTGGATCAATTTTGGCTATGGCCTGGACTCGATAGGATTGGAAATAATGTCGCAACTTCTTAGTGAGCCAAACCATGGTAGCACAAGTCTTCTCTACAATCGAATATCGGGTTTCATAATCTAACAGCTTCTTGCTCAGGTAGTAGATGGCATGCTCGTGCTTATCATCATGTTCTTGGACAAGCATGGCTCCGACGGACGTTTCTTCAATGGCCAGATAAAGGATGAGTGGTTTCCCTGGGATGGAGGGCGTTAAGACGGGTGGATTGACAAGGTATGCCTTGATTCCATTGAATGCTACTTGGCAGTGATTGTTTCATACCTCGGGTTGCTGTTTCTTCAACAACTTAAAGATGGGTTCACAGACGGTAGTGAGGCAGGCAATGAATCGACTAACATACTGTAGGGACCCTAAAAATGATCGGACCTCTTTCTCCGTCTTAGGGGAAGGCATATCCCTGATGGCTTTGGCTTTGTCCGGATCCATTTCAATCCCTTTTTGGCTAACCACGTGTCCTAATAGCTTGCCGGAGATAACTCTAAATATGCATTTCTTTGGATTCAGACGAAGATTATATTTTTCAATACGAGTCATAAACTTGTCAAGAACAGCAGGGTGTTCCTCTCGAGTGGCGGATTTCACAATCATGTCATCCACATACACTTCCACTTCTTTATGGATCATGTCGGGTAGGAGGGCAGTTACAGCTTGCTGATAAGTGGCTCCGGCATTCTTCAACCCGAATGGCATTACCTTGTAGCAATACACCCCCCACTCAGTGATGAATGATGTTTTGACTTTGTCGGTAATATTAACCAGGATTTGATTGTATCCTGAGAATCCATCCATGAACGAATACATAGCCACCCTGGCGGCACTATCAATTAGGACATCGATGTGTGGGAGAGGGAAGTCGTCCTTCGATGACGCTTTATTGAGGTCTCGAAAGTCTATGCAGACTTGGACTCTACCATCCTTCTTTGGTACCAGGACAATGTTGGACAACCAAGTCGGGTATTTTACTATTTCTATGAATCGAGCTTCGATTAACCTCGAAACCTCTATCTTAACTTGTTCTGCCCATTCAGGTCTCAACCGGCGGAGCTTCTATTTGACAGGTCAGAATTTAGGATTAGTTAGGATCCTGTGTTCCGCGATTTGTCGGTCAACCCCAGGCATGTCTTCGTACGACCAGGCGAAAGCGTTAACATGATTTTTAAGCACTTTTATGATCTCACTTCTTTCCTCGGGAGTTAAATTTTTGGAAATGGTTACCATTTTGGGATTGTCATCCGTACTCAGGTTTATTTCACTTAATATAGTTTCTCTAATGCCGAAAATATTATGCATATTGTTATGTGAATGCATGGACCCATCAGGAAAGACATCAAACAAGTAAGCCGAACGGGAGTTATTCATTGCATAAAAAGCCTCATAAGCGGCATTGTTTGTATCAAAAACATCGGAAATATTAAAAATTACATCATCCATAACCTCTTCCACATGCGGAGGGGCTTCAGTGGCAGCATCGATGGGAGAGGTGTTCTCTGTATCATCTGTCAGGGTAGTGCTTAGGTTGTGCTCCAAAGTGGTCTTTTGGGTAGTGGTGAGCGACGGCTCCTCAGATAGGTTAGCCTTTTTGGTTAGAGTCCTGGTAAGCTTTTCTACTATAGCCATCATGGCATCTTCTTTCCCGTTACCCTTCCAGCCTTTCTTCATCAGCAGTGCCATAGCTTTTATCACGGTTGCCACGGCAACCTCAATTTCTGGATCGATAGGCTCATCTTCAGGATACATCTTGTCTTTCCCCTTATTCTTATCAGAAATCACGTTGATAGGCGCATCAGACTCCGTAGGTTCAGGTTCAGCTGAAACTATCATGTGACCAACCTCAAAGCTATAGACATCTTTAAAGATCTCAAAGCCAGGCCATATTTTCCTGCCATGCTCGATTGGTTTGAGCTCCCCTTTATAAGGCCTCTTTCCCTGGATTTCACAAGTAGTGACCATGCGGAAATAACAGTAAGGGACGCGATGATAGGCTTTTCTAGGCTTATACCCTAGTCCAACTCCACGGATGAGGATTTTTGGTTCCAATGCCTCAATAATTCCTTATTCATTTATTCCTCCACCTCTACCAGGCCTGTAACCAGACTTCTTCATTAGCTTGCCCATACCCGTGTGGAGGTAGCTGTGCTAAAGGGGAGGGGGTTTTTAAGCTCTACTAATCATGGCAATCTGGAGGCCCTTTTTTAGGTTAGCTTCAGCTTCCATAACGGCCATGACGGAAGCAGGATCGGCCTCTATAGTTATCCTTCTATCACCATGGATTAGCTTGATCTTTTGGTGTAGTGTGGAGGGTGCTACGCCTAAAGCATGGAGCCATGGTCGGCCAAGCAACAGAGAATAGGTAACAGGAATGCCAAGGACGGTGAAACGTACATTGCTCGTGACACCTTCGACAGTGACCCCTACCTCAAAGATCCCAATTACATTGCGCTTTGAATCGTCGTAAGCTCTAATAACTATGCTGGACCTTTCAAGCATGTCCTCTGACAGTTCCAGATGAGGAAGGATCTTTAGAGGGATGAGCGGAGCCATCATCCACCATGACGCACGGGATGACCTTATTGAGAATTTGAACCCGGATGAACAAGGCCCTATTGTGATCCCTTCCTTCAAGTGTAAGATCAAAACTGTCAAACACGACCTGAGGCCCTTTTCTCGGGGGAATGCCTTCTCCTATCGTGGCGTACATCTCAACGACCGAGGTGCTCGGATTAGCTTCCAGATCAAGGAGCCGTTTGATCAAACCTTTACGATGCCTTTCAGAGTCAATTACCAGTTGCCAGATACTGTATCAGGCTTAGGTGTTTCTCAACTGGGTAATAAGAGGGTCAACCTCAAGACTGGTAGGGACAGGTGGAGGTGGAGAAGGGGGCCTTGCAGTAGTTCCAACCCTGCCAGGAATCGGGTCTTTGTTAAGACGGAGATACCGGTCTTCCAGCTAATATACGCGACCACTCCAGGTGATATTGAGGACATTGTCGAGTAAGATACTCTTGGTGGCTTGCGTCTCAAATAGGTACTGCTGCTCTTCGGAGTCCAAATCTGGGTCTTGTAGTTCATATTTATCCACACTAAAAAGGTCATGGTGGTCGACCTTGAATAAGTTGGTACTTACGGCCTTAGATTCCTGAGCCATTTGCCCATCCTCATTAGAATAGTTCTCCTTTGAAATAAAAGAATCTACACTAAATAGTGCCTTCCCCTCAGCTTTCTTTCTCTTTGCCACAAATGGTTTAGGCCTGCGACCCTCTTGTTTTGGTTGGCTTGGATCAATTTCCATTCCTTGAATGAAGTTGACTCCTGGGTTGGCCTGATTGATAAGTTCAAAAACTGAGCAAGATGGAAGACCTGAGCCGATGACCAGGACAGAGTTACTACTGCCCGACCTCTGAGCAAGGAGATTGAAGACTGTGGCTTCGGGTAAACCAGATTAGACCATTCCGACCTTACTTCCAAAGTTTGGTAAAGGGTTATTCATGGTGCTCGGGGCCTTATCTAGTTCAGCAATCTTTGCCTCGCTAACCAACTGCTGAATAGCTGAGAGCAGGGCCTTATAGTTGTTGGTTTGGTGCCCCACCTAAACGTGATAATTACAGAAGTTATTCTTATCTTCAGGTCTGGGTGGTTTGTATTCCTGAAGGGACTGTATAAAACCTGCTTCCCTCAAGCGTTGGAAGATGACCCACAGGGGCAATTTATAGGGGTTGGTCAAGACAAAAGAGGGGCGAGGAGGCTGGACTGTGGCAATCTTTGATGGAGCTGGATTGGTTGTAAGTGGCGTAGCTGGGGTGTGAGAAATGGCTTGTATAGCAGCTGGTATTTTTGGCTTAGCCGACACTAGGGCCGAGGGTTGAGCTTCATTTTTCCTAAACCATGGTTTACCCGCTCTCTCGGCCTTCTCGCATTCTGCCTCGCGCTCGATTTTCTCAGCTTTCTCAAACACAGCCTTGTGAGAAAGAAAGGAATCCGTAGCCATTTCCTTACGGAACAGGGGGAGAGATCCTTCGAGGAGTTTGACAATCATTTCCTCAAGGCTAAGCTTGGACTTCATCAAGACCTGGGTCGACATCCACCTATTGAAGTACTGCTTAAAGGTTTCATTTGGCATTTAACGGACCCTCTCAAGTTGTTGGAGGGTTGTCTCCATCATAGTATTAAAACCATAATGTACTTTTAAAGCCTCAGATAAGAGCGTCCAGTCGGCGACAATATGTTGCGGCAAAGTGTGGTACCACTCGAGTGCAGGTCCCCGAAGAGAACAAGGAAACATCTCAGCCAACACCTTATCACTTAGCTTCTTTACGCGCATCACCCTTTCATACATTATGATGTGAGAGGCGGATGCTCCTGAGCTATCATAATGAGCTATGTTTGGCATAGTAAAATTGTCGGGGACCCAATCCTCATCCCTTTCAGGTTTTTTTATTAATTATGAGGCGGTTGATGTAAGCTTGGATTTCTGGTGTCACTCCCGGAGGTTGCCTGACCTGGTCACTGACCGGTTGGTGAGAGATGGTTGGGGCTTCAAGTGTCGCGCCTGGAGAATGCACGACCTGGTCGTTGACGATTTGAGAAGCTATCATTTATCAAACAAAAGCGGCTACCTCAGGTGTCACGCCCAGAGGTTGCGTGACCTGGTCGTTGAATGTCGGAGGTGGCGTAGGGCAGACAGTCAGATGGCTGGCAAATGGATTTTGGGGGTAAGTGGTGCCTTTAGGAGTTACGACAAACTGCAGAGGCGTGAATGAGGGTAGTGGCCGAGATAATAGGCTTTGGTGATTGAATGTCAGAGGAGTGGAGGTTTGAGCGAAAGGTCTCGGGTTGAAAGGTATAGCTGGTGGAGTGGTTGAAGCCGATAAGAGAGCTGAAATCTATCCAAACTGGAATGGACTCGTCAAGGGTTGGGTTGATTGAAGCACAGGCGCGAGGGGTCTCGCCTCTACTAAACTTGTCAATATTTGTGTTGTACAGTTTGGGGCCTGAATGTTAGATGTCGATACTCGATTAGAATTCCTGTCTTCCAGAGCTCACTTAACTGCTGCCTCAGCAGTAGTTTGGATAGAGGCTTGGAAAGCATCTGAGTTTAAGAATTGCATCATAGCACTAGTCAAGTCAAAACTAGGGGGTGGTTGGGATCTTGTTCCCGAGCTGGAAGTGGGACCAAAGGGCTCTTCTGGAGGAGGGGTCCCTTTATTTCTTGGGAAAGACATGGTTGGTCGAGAGGGACTTTGGCTCAACTGAACCCGTTCTGAATCTGATTCCTCGCTGGAATCGGTATGGGGAATTCCTTCAACTTCTGTGGCGGCAATGGGGGTTAGAGGATGACATATCAGGTGATGTTCTATCCTTTTTCAGGCTGGGATGCGACTGTCAGTGCGCCTCCTCCTAGTTGAAATGGTAGGAAGCGGATCAGACCATGCATGGATTGGTGAATGATATATGTGGTATGCATGCCTTTCGTGCCCTGGGAATGACGTGTAGTGCGCATGGTTGCACGTAGATGTGGTTAGAGATGATATGATGGCTTATCCCTCCAATATATATGAGATGTCTGTACTTCACGTCATACATAGCGATATGTGGTGACGCAACGGAGGTACGGGAGAAGTCCTATATATGTTGCTAAACCTCTTCCATGGGTGGAAGTGGTAAGGGCAAGTTAATTTATTTTCGGCTCTTAAAGCCGATGCATGGGGGTGCATGATCATAGAGCACTTAGCATGCGAATCGGCCCTGTTCCAACCTTATGACTCCCGCGTAACGCCTCTTTGGTAGGATGGAGTTTTGCTGCTTCACCGGTAATGGTGAAAGAAGCGTGTCCCAATTATTTTATTTGTTTTGGGTAATCCTAAAGGGGAATGATGTGCTAAGGCTTTTTTATAATGCGACTTTGGTATAGGGTTGTTGATGTAGAAGGTTCTCGTTTACCTTGATTCCACGTTACTCAACCACTACCCAAATGGGCGGGATTATAGGAGTTTACATGTTGGTTAAAACGAGTGATCCACCCACTAGGCATCCTCAATTCCAACAGGGCATGAGTGATACTTTGTGAGCTTCTCGGGTGAAATAGGGTACCTAAAATTACCGAACTATCTACACGCGTGAGGACGAGACGTCATAAGAAAAGAATGAAGTTTTAATTTGGCCAATGATTTCAATACATCATCAAAATCTTTTAAACTATGAAAGAAGATTCCAGTTTTAAAGAATTTCCCCAGCAGAGTCGCTACTGTGAGCGGACAACGATTCGCGCGGCTGCGGTGCGAGGCCGTTTTCGGTCGGGCCGGCCCGTTGGAGTGTCAGGGGGATGAGTGTGATGTGGTTGAAAAAATGATTTTGCATATTTTAATGCTTAAAAGATAGGAGATCGAAATCTCGTACTTAGAATAGAGTCGCCACCCGGTTCAGCTCAACCGGGAAATTTTCGGTACGATTTTCCCACTAGGTGGTTGGACCATACCTTAAGTAGAGATTTCGAGATCGGATGATGTTATCTACTTTTCATTAGGCCAAGTTAGGATACTTCATTCTTTCTTAATCGGTTTGATCCACCCTATTTATTTGTATTTTTAGTTATTTTGTTGTTTTCGCATTTATCAAGCAATTGAAGCGATAAATAAAATATTGACAATTGTAAAAGAAAAGTGAGTGCGGAAAGTAAAATTATTACAAGATTTTCAAGTCCTGTACATTTTCTACGTATCAAATGAAATACCCGAATGTCCGATATACATCTACCTGCAGAAGATGGTTGACATGAATATGGCATATTTTATTTATAATATCATAAAGCCCAATTGGATGACTAAAATGAGGTTTGAATGGCTTTTGTGGGGAAATTCCATTTTTATCAAAATTTCAGATTCGATCGTTGCTTTAATCGGATTACAGGTGAATATACCACTCGTCGTGGGGCGGGTCTATTTTCAGGAGGTTTCGAACCTCCATCATTACACTATAGGTCCTAGCTTTCAGAAAATAAATTAGTTTGGAAACAAACGTAAATAATATTGCTATCCAGAAAGTCATGCTGCCATGGGGAATCTGATGCCGCCGACGACACAGTTAATGTCGCTGGCGACATGGCTGATGCTGCTGGCGTCATGGCTGATGCCGCTGGCGACATGGCTGATGCCGCTGGCGACATCGATTATGTCACGGGCGACATCAGCATGCAGACAGGCACAGGGATTTCTGAGTACCGTAAAGAAAGGGTCCCGTAAGAAAGTGAGGTCTCTGGGGAATACGATGCTAATGGCGGTATCAACGATGTCTCTCGCAAGATGGGTGATACAGCCGGCAACATCGCATGTCTCCGGCGACTTTAATTTCTCACAGCAGCAGCAGTTTGTAGTTAAAGTGACCGAAAACTCAAAAATGAACACAAATCAACGAAAATTAGTGCAAACCAATAATAATAATGCCAAAGAGCTATGAGACTCAGGATTTTTTTACCTCAAGGTCGTGAATCCACCTCTTCATGAACCGAATAAAACACCTCCGGGGAGCTTGTTATGACGGTTTAACAATGATTTTAAGTGCTTTTTGGTTTCTAAGTTCAATTACTGATTTTAACTTAAAGTCTTGTCGATTTCAACTCACAATCAGAGAGTTCAAAGAAGAAAAAACCAGGAAAAAATTGGTCGGAATCCCTTTTTTTTTGTTTTATCTAATTCTTATCTCACTATAATTTATTTCCACCTTAAAATCTTCCTTCCTCCTAAGTGCAGCTCAAGGTGTGCTTTTGTAGGTGAAATGGGGTGCTTTTTAGGGCCTTTTTTAATAATTCCACCGAAAGTGACCTAAAAGGCTGTCTGTGAAGGGACCTATTTCGAGTCATGCCGCCGGCGACATGGTTATGTCGCTGGTGGTATGACCGATGTCGCCGGCGGTATGGTGATACCGTCGGCGGCATGGTGATACCGCCGGTGGCATGGGTGATGCCTTTGGCGGCATCAGCATTCAGCATGTCGACAGCTAGTGGGTCAAAAAGCTAAAAAAAGTCGGGAAAAGTGGTTTAATAGTGGGTGAAAAGGCATCTTTTTTTTACTTTTAACAATATTTTAAAGGGTATTCATTATTTGGGTGTCAATCATCGTTTAAAGCTCATACCGGATGCGTTATCGACCACACCGAACTGGATTTTGCCAATTATAAAATTCACAAGGAATATTATTTTGGTAATAAAAATTCTAAAGAGAACTTTTATTTTAAGGTATTAAAATCGGGTACACGTCATCATCGTCTCGCGAGAGGGACTGCAAAATCCCGTGCTCACAGATGGTTTATATCTGAACCATCTTATCCATAGCCTCCACAATAATTGGCTCATGACGATCTTTAAATATGCCCAATTTACTTCCCACCTCCCAAGTCAGTTGCTTTACACGGTTCGGGGATTGCCTTGATTGAGATAGGATGATAACTCGATTCGCATTAGAAATATCAGGCCCTGATAAAACCAAATCTGCTTGTTGATATGCTATTATTATCTGTAAATCTTCTTCCCGGGTAGCTGGTATGAATTTAGGCTGTGTTCCGTTTAAAATAGTATTTGTTTCAGGGATCACATTCATAATTGCATCAGTCTGCTCTAATAAGAACTCACCTTGTAAACCCAAATTTTGAGCAGAAACGCTCCTTTGATTCACACCTCTGGAACCCAAACTCTAAGCAGACATGCTCCTTTGATGTTTCGTTGGAGAGCTCGACCTACCGCAATCACTATCAATATCACCCGAGTCACTGGATGCCTTGGATTCTAAGTCTTGACAATGTTGACATGCAACCCCTTATCTAAGATTTGTATGAACCTTCAACTCCGTTGAACCAATAAGTAGTTTGAAAGACTGATTTGGTGTTCCAAAGGGAATCAAAACTAAGCATGAAATAACATCTAGCCGATCCGGCCTGTAGAAATCGTAATCCACCGAAACTAACTGGCCAAAAGAGGCTGCCAATCGTCGAATCAAATTTTTGTAAATCAAGACAGGAGGAATCCCCATGAAATCCACATACCTGATACATTCTTTCGGTGTGAAATCATCCGGCAAGGATTGCACCCTAAAAAAAATATGCCTCATAATCTCCCAGTTTCCTCCTATAAAATCATTCATCGCAGACACAGAATTAAAAGAAATAATCACATTAGCTTCGCTTGTAGGGGCAGCAAAAGCTATGTCAAAACCACATTCCTATAATAAATCATGCACACATCTAATGTGAGATATGCTAATCACAGAGGCTAGACAGGACTTATCTTTCCACGGGGCTACTTCAACAATAAGATCATGGCCCCGAGATGATTTTTCATGGCTGATTGGGACATCATGCGTAATGGCATTTAGAACAGCGTTGGAACCTTTATTTGAGTCTGGCAGGCCGGAAACAACTTTTGCATAGGATCTCTCCCCCCTTGGTGAATCTCGAAATTCAATTTTCTGTTTACGGGCTTGTTGAGGAAATGAACTCCTCATGGGACGCTGCTGAATTCGTTGCTGCTTTAAAGAATGATCGGACCAAGAATATCTTGCACGATAAGCACGTAGATGGATGATCCAAATAATCACCGAATTCATTCTATATAAAACCTCACGGATCGGCAGTGAGTCGTCCGGGTTTAAGAATCCAAAATTGAGATTCTTTTCATTTCTCTTCCTAGCCATATAGTCTCGACCAGTGATTCCGTATTTCTGAAAAACTCTTCTCATCGAATCTGCTCCATACATGTTTGGAAAGTTTTCAAACATAGAGTGGTGGTGGGCTAAGGGCGACGACTGGCTGATTGACTCCGATTGGAATTGTTAGCGACAGGACGACGATCATGACGACGGTGGTGGTGGTTGTTGAGCGGTGATGGTGGTGAGGATCGCCTAGGGTTCGCCATTGGCTATTGCATTTTATTTTAAAAGGTTTATAATAAATGCCTAATGGGTTATTCTGGATTCAAATCTAATATCCTCAAATTGGTGTTCCCTTACATGTCCCTCCATTCATTATTTGACATGTAGTACATTTGTATGAGAGATTAACTGAAAATGAATAAAATAATAATTAAAACAGACACATGTCCATATTTGAATGGGGGACATAGAAGGGAACACTAATTTGGGGACAGCAGATTTGAATCCGGTTATTCTATGGTGACTTTTTTTCCTTACTTTGCCACTATCACCATTGGATTGAATTTCATCACATTAATTCAATGGTGATGAAGGGTAAAATAACGTTAACTTTGCAAAAAAATTAAAGTCATCGTAGCCTTCACTCTGTCTAATAATAATAAAGTTTTTTTTAGAGATTTAGATAACTTTTTTAGACATCTCATCCATTTTTCTGACTTTGATAAATCACATTCACATTTTTCATTAATTAATTTCAATCCAAAGGAAAATAACAGAGTTTAAAAGCAAACAATACCAAACCCATCATCATAAAAAAAATGAAAAAGGCCTCAATGGGCGGTGATAGAGGGGGGTGGGGCGGTGCTAAAGCCTCACCCCGACCACCGGAAAAATTAAAATCCTCCTATAAATTTAGGTACAACCCCACCCTCTTCTCTGGTAAAAAAAAAGGTAGAAGAAAAGTGGACCAGCCCCACTCTATCTCGAATTCTGGCACAGCCAGGGAATTTATAATAGCAAAAGCTCATACACATTTCCATAAATGGCTTACAGTTAAATAATCTTGAATCAATTTCTAAACAAACTATAATTGCAATTGACCATTTATTAATGTAAATAAACACAAAGAAGGGAAACATGTTCCTTAAGATACTAAGCACTAATATTATCTCTTAATAATGAAAGTATATATTCATAAATCTATAACTGTCATCCTTGCAAATGTTGCATCATTTCTGTTCAACAAAAAGACAAACAGATTTTGATCCATTAGTTGAAAATACAAAGAAAAACAATTCAAGGATGTATCATCCAACAAAAAGTAATGGCAAAAAGAAAACAACTTACTGCCTTGATCTCTCCAACCTCCTTTTTTATCTTTTCGAGTTCATGTCGCATTTTAATAAGCTCGAATAGACGTGATTGGTAATTTCGGCTAAAGGAAATAATCTCGTCAACCACACGAACATCACCAAAACATACTGATTTGACCTTTTCATCACCAACATAGTCTAAAGGTATTGTTTGGATTTTCCAAACCTCCTTACTTGGCTTATTAAGTTGTTCTCCCAAAAGTTCAAGCTCACGTTGACCTGAATAATAAAAGAAATATACAATAAAGAAATACGCATATGAAAATATACATAGATTGAGATAATTAAAAGTTTAGAGAAAAGTAAAAGGGAGGGGTACCAACTCAAAAACTTATTATATTTTAATCAATTCCCAATTAATTATACGATATCACATAAAATTAATTGTATGATAAATTTTTCTAAAAATACCTGACCTCCACCAAATCGTTATTAAGAGCAGCCTCTGAAAAGCTACACATACTATCGCGATAAGTAGAATTCTATTCAGAACTAAATTACTGGATTAATTACCAACCATTCTAATCATATATTTTTATCATTAATGATTAATCATACAAAAGTACAAAGTGAATATCGTATGGAATGAGCAGGGTAAAATTGCAGAGTGTAATCACTACAAGAAATTGAATTTTTAGTGGCGAAATTGGTTTCGCCACAAAAGGTAAAAAATTAGTGGCGAACTATGTATCCGCCACTTGATAGATTTACAGTGGCAAACCATTGTTTTGCCACAATTTTAGTGACGAAATTTAATTCCCGCCACTATTGTATTAATGTAGTAGTTAATACAAAATCCAAATGATTTTTTTAAATCAAAGCATGAAGCCTTGAACTCTTGTACTGCCATTTAACCAATGATTAAACTAATACCCATTATAATAATCCATCAACAATGCATAAATTGAAGTGCTATATTGTAGTATTTTCCGCCACTTTCTCAGAAACCAAACAACGAATTGAAACAGGAAATTAAGAGAAGCATAAGATAGT
Source organism: Euphorbia pulcherrima (assembly GCA_947683365.1). Classification (NCBI taxonomy): domain Eukaryota; kingdom Viridiplantae; phylum Streptophyta; class Magnoliopsida; order Malpighiales; family Euphorbiaceae; genus Euphorbia; species Euphorbia pulcherrima. Next base: position 18,444,272 of record CANTUS010000016.1, read on the forward strand.
TACCCGGACAAGTCAGAGAAAGGCCACACGAAACTAACAGAAGGTCAAATACGGAGATAGTGTTCTCCTGACGCCTGGAAGTGAACAGAGACAACAGAAAAAAAAACTGGAACTCCCCAGCACAAGAGCATATATGCTAATGTTGAACACAAGGCCCCAAAAACTCAAAGTTATAGATGCGGAATAGCAACAACAAGTATCAACAAGAAAGGGCAAGAATCAACCAAATATGCAAAGAAAATAAATAAACTACACAACACCAAAATTTTTACGTGGAAACCTCTCCGATGCGAAGAGTAAAACCACGGGACCGATAACGGAGTTCACCTATACTTCTCTTATTGATAAGTTGAGGGAAAAGAACTCAACAATGTCTTAAAATAGTTTACAACCCACCAACAATACCACAATACAAGGAGAAGCCAAATAAAATGAGGAAAATACACAAAACCTCAAGTGAGCAATATTCCTCCATATTCTGCCCACAACGAAACCTGATCCAACAGTTCGATTACAAAACCCAACGGTCAAAAGAAAGATTTGGATGTCAGGAACATTGTGGTAAAATTTCATGGCGATCCGACGGTCTGATCTTCAACGATCGGCGACGGAATACAGCTGGTCGGAATAAAAAGAAGCTGGAAATTTTGCTCTCCCTCTCTTCTTTTCTCTCTCCAAAAATGGCTGCACTCTCTGTCATAAAAAAACCCTAAAACTAGCAAAAAAAAAGCTTAAATATGCCTCCACATCTTGAGCTTTTGGGCCAAGACTTTACCTTGCACCAATTTGGGCTAGAACCCCAACAATCTCCCCCTCGAGCCCAAGTCGGGGAAGATAGGGCAACATCGACATCATCGAAATGATATCCCGGTGAGCTTGCAACAAAGCTCCATCTTGCTTCTGGGAATAATCTTTGTCAACATGTCCGCTCCATTCTTATCGGTGTGGTCTTTCCTCAATACCAACTCTTTCTCCTCGATCACATCCTGCAGCTAATGATATCTAACGTCAATCTGCTTCATTCGAGAATGATACATGGTATTCTTGCTCAGATCCATAGCACTCTGACTATCACATAATACTACAAACTCGCTTTGCTTCAAACTCAGCTCCTGAAGGAATATCTTTAGCCAAATCAGCTCTTTACATGCTTCCACAGCTGCTACATACTCTGCTTCTGTAGTAGATAATGCTACACACTTTTGAAGTTTAGACTGCCAGGAAATAGCTCCCCCTGCAAATGTAAACATAAAACCTGAGGTAGACTTTCTTCCATCGAAATCACCAGCCATGTCAGCATCTGTATACCCTTCAAGAATCGATTTTCCACCTCTAAAACACAAACTAAGCTTTGAGGTACCACACAAGTATCTGAATATCCACTTCACTACTTACTAGTGAACTTTACCCTGATTGGACAAAAATCGACTAAGAAATCCAACAGCTTGGGCAATATCTGGCCTAGTACAAACCATAACATACATCAAAGAACCAACAGCAGAGGAATAAGGAATAGACAACGTCCTTTCTTTCTCCTCCTGTGTTTTCGGACAAGTTCTTTCTAATGATTGACTAACTAGCTTGGCATCTTTCATATTGAATCTTTCAAGCACCCGTTCAATATACTTTTCTTGTGACAACCACAACTTGCTAGCCTTTCTATCACGAACTATCTCCATGCCCAAAATCTGCTTAGCTAGACACAAATCTTTCATTGCAAATGATTCTGGCAAACTCTTCTTCAAATCACAAATCATATCCGCATCCTGTCCAACAATTAACATATCATCTACATACAACAGAAGAATAATGAATTTATCATTAAGGAACTGTTTGAAATACACACAAGGATAAGCTAATGTCCTCTTACAACCATTGGTTGTCATGAAAGAATCAAACTTTCGATACCACTGCCTTGGTGTCTGCTTCAGCCCATAAAGACTCTTCTTTAGTTTGCAAACAAACTTTTCCTTTCCCTTTTCCTCAAATCCTTCTGGTTGTTCTGTTTGGAACTGACAGTCAAATTGAACATGCATAAGAGGCATGACGGAAATTCAAAATTTTGTCCCTGTCCCAGGAACTCCTATTAGTTGCATATAAATTAAATAAAGCCTTAACTAAATAATTCTCTACCTAGGTTAGCATGCTAAAGGACTAGGCATACCATAATTCTAAATTATATCCTAGCATATTTATTTTATACTAAGCATGTTATAACTCTAAGTTATAACCTAAGCATAAAATAAATTAAGCATGCAAAAATAACCTAAGCATAATTATTAAGTCTAAAAACACTTAAAGAAAAAGACTTAATAATTAAAAGAGAAAGAAAAAGAACTTACCAGTTGAAGCGTGCTTTTGCAGGACCTTCTTGCACAAGCCTCCAGTCGTAGGATAGCCTCTACCAGTATCCACATGAACCCCACCAACCAAAACCTCCCCAGGAGGAAGAACTAAGAAGCCTCGAGTAGTTGCTAGACCACTCTAGAAGCCTCACCCAAAATATAAACTAGCGGTGCCCGAATAAATTTAGGCTCCACAAAAATAACTTGCTCAAGTACCCGAGAGATTAATTATCTCGCTTAGGATTTATGCTTTGAGCTTGGTACAATTTGAAAGGAAAGGGGAAAGCCTATATATAGGCTTGGGGATCATTTTGCTCCCCCTTATAAGCAATGTGGGATGGGAGTAATTACTCCCATCCCATATGCACAGCGTGTCACACGCTGTGCATTGGCAAGGCAAAGGCCTTGTGGGCTTTGCCTTGCTTTTGGGCTGCGCATGTGCAGCCCATTTTTATGGGCTGCCGCGAGCAATGCCCAGCATTGCTTGCACACCTTTCGGTGTACTCCCGCGCACTCGAGTCTGTATAAAATATTTTTATACTCTCGGTCCAATTAAACTCGTCAATGCAAAATTCCCCTTTTTAATCCTTTTTCAATTATTTATATTCTGACCCTAATAAATTAGTCATCATTCAAAATAAATTTCTTGGTCCAACCAAAATTGATCTAATCAATTATAATTTATTTATGACTATAATTAATTAGTTACCGGTCAAAATAAATTCCTTGGTCTATCCAAAATTGATCTAATCAATTTTAACCAATCAAATAATAATCCAATTATTATTTATGTTATATTTTGTAATAGAATAAATCTATTAGTTCTTTACTTAGTCCAATGAAGGTCCAATGTGTGTGACCTTATAGGATCCCGAAGTATTGAGCTGCTAAGGCTTAACCAACCCTTGTTCTAATGGAACCATTGGCTCGATGTTCTAGACCGTGAATAGAACTTGATTACCTTAAACGACTGTAGTACGCCTCTAGCAAGTGTCTACCATCCCCCATTACTCGGAACGTCATTTATGCTTTTGACTTAATCCCGATTAATGCAATAGTTTTCCAGTGCGATAAATTCCTTCCATTCTTTAATATTAGTACCATCTGGTTTATTGGGTTCGGTTAAAGTGTTAACTCAATAATAGCAAGGTTGCTCCAAGCTATCCCAGTTATTTACTTGTTACCGAAGTATATTGCCTTTTACCATAGTGTGTTTGACTAGAAACCATTTCTATCAAACACATACTCTGATCAGAGGTTTATGGCAATCATCACTTTAACAAGTGGCCAGGTACAACTCCTTAATATATCCGGAGCGATGGATTCTTTCCGACTACTCAGTCTACCAACGTGTTGTTATCACTATACCCGTAATCACCCGTAACACCCTAAATTAATGAGTGCATAGCAATGACCCAAAGTATAGCAATAGTACCACACAAGGCAACTAGCATCTCAAGTATGAGGACATTCGCAAAGCTTATTGCATGAAGATAAACACTAACACATTGATATTTATACCAAGTGTTTATCTTGCTGCGGTCTCCAATATATCTCCCAGATATATCCATGTGTCAAGCTTAAGGCACCACCTTCAGTCTTTAGGAGATTAACTGCTTGGACCCTTTCCAAGAAAGTTGACCACATGCTAGTCTTTCTGTTTCATCAATATCCTTTCTTGATGACACTGTGACTAGGGACAGTTTAGACATAATCATAATTACACACGAAGTAGGTTCCACCAAATATAGTCCAACTATAATTTCTCTGACTTCAAGCTATGATATGTCAAGGACTTTTGTATACATACATCAATGAATATATTTTAACCAGCTATAATATATATGTATAGAAACACATTGATATAAACAAAAGAACAAATGCCTTTATTGATTAAATAAATTATTCGTACTATCACATAATTAAGATATATCGCCCTAATTGCCTTAAGGGCATACATCATATCCAACAAACTCCCACTTGCACTAAGGCCAATTAGCCATATGTTTTAATCCATATGCTTTAACATGCTGGTCATGTTTGACTTGAGTCAATGGCTTTGTCAGACCATCCGTGAGGTTCTGATCAGTGGGTACATATTCTAATCTTATTATCTTAGCATCAACAATCTCCCTGATTATATGATACTTTCTGGATATATGTCTGTTTTTCTAATAAGACCGTGGTTCCTTTGCCTGAGCTATGGCACCATTGTTATCACAATATAAAGTAATTGGATCAATAGCCTCAGGCACCACACCGAGATCACCAATAAATCCCTTCAACCAGATAGCTTCTTTTGCTGCTTCGCATGCAGCAATGTATTCAGATTCCGTGGTTGAATCAGCAGTAGTTTCTTGCTTGGAACTCTTCCAGCATACTGCCCCTCCATTTAACACATACACAAAACCTGACTGAGACTTAAAGTTATCCTTGTCAGATTGAAAGCTTGCGTCAGTGTAACCTTTGATAGTGAGATCACCTTTTCCATAAATCAAGAACTCATCCTTAGTCCTTCTCAAGTACTTAAGGATTGCCTTGACGGCCATCCAGTGTTTTTCACCTGGATCTGACTGATAGCTGCTCGTAAAGCTCAAAGCCTGAGAGACATCCGGCCTAGTACATATCATAGCATACATGATGGATCCTATCGCGGATGCATAGGGTATATCCTTCATGCGCATTCTCTCTTGAGCTGTCTTCGGACACTTAGCTTTAGATAGGTTAATCCCCTTTGTCATTGGGAGATAACCTTTCTTAGAATGTTCAAGGTTGAACCTATTTAACACCTTGTCTATATATGTACTTTGAGAAAGACCTAACAGCCTCTTGGATCTATCCCTGTAGATCTTTATACCTAGTATAAATGCTGCTTCACCAAGGTCTTTCATGGAGAACTTTCTTGACAACCATACTTTAACATTTTGAAGAAGAGAAATGTCATTTCCTATTAGCAGAATGTCATCAACATACAATACTAGAAAAATGACTGCACTCCCACTAACCTTCTTGTAAACACAAGGCTTATTTGCATTTGGGCAGAAATCCAGTTCCCGGATTGTCTGATCAAACCTTATATTCCAACTCCTTGATGCCTGCTTAAGTCCATAAATGGATCTTTGTAGCTTGCATACCTTCGAGCCATTCTGAGATGTAAAACCCTCAGGTTGTGTCATATACACATCCCGGTCTAAATCCCCATTCAGGAATGCTGTTTTTACGTCCATCTGCCAGATCTCATAATCGTAATGAGCAGCAATGGCGAGGAGTATCCTTATGGATTTGAGCATAGCTACCGGTGAGAAGGTTTCATCATAGTCAATACCTTCCCGTTGACTATAACCTTTCGCAACCAACCTTGCTTTATAGGTAATTACATTACCATCCATGTCTGTCTTCTTCTTGAAGACCCATTTGCACCCAATTGGTCTAACCTCTTGCGGTGCATCAACCAAATTCCAAACTTGGTTCTCGTACATGGAATCCATTTCTGATTTCATGGCCTTTTACCATTTATCAGAATCCGAGCCTTTTATTACCTCATCATATGTCCTTGGTTCATCATCCTCTACAAGATATAGTTCCTTATCATTAGTGATAATAAACCCATATCTATCGGGACCCTTATGAACACGACTTGATCTTCGCAATGATTGTGTTTCGACAGTTTGTTCTTGGATCACACTCTCTTGTGTATCTAGAACAGGGTCAATCAGTTGATCATCTGTTTCTTCCTCTTGAACTTCCAGTTCAATATTGCTCCTACTGACCTTTTCAAGTAAGTGTTCCTTTTCCAAAAAGTGAGCATTTCGAGACACAAATACCTTTTATGCTTCGGGTTGGTAAAACAGATATCCAATTGTTTCCTTTGGATATCCAATGAACAGACATTTGTCAGCCTTGGCATTTAGCTTATCTAACGCTATCCTCTTCACCATAGCAGGACAACCCCATACTCTTAAGTGATTTAGAGATGGCTTTTTATTACACCATCTTTCATAAGGTGTAAAATCAACTGATTTAGAGGGCACTCTGTTTAAGACATAAACCGCGCTCTCAAGTGCATATCCCCAAAAGGATTTACTAAGAACTGCATGGCTCATCATGGACCTGACCATATCTAATAAAGTCCGATTCCTCCTTTCTGACACTCCATTGTGTTGGGGTGTATAAGGAGGGGTCCAATAGGGAACTATCCCATTTTCCTTTAGATAATCCTGAAACTCCTGACTTAAGTATTCTCCACCTCGATCCGATCGAAGTGTTTTAATACCTTTTTCAAGCTGTTTCTCTACTTCAGCTCTAAATAGTTTGAATTTTTCAAAACTTTCAGACTTGTGCTTCATCAAGTACAAATAACCGTATCGTGAGTAATCATCAATAAAGGTTAAGAAGTAGGAGTATCCTCCTAGTGCCTGAACACTCATTAGACCACACACATCAGTGTGTGTAAGTTCAAATGTACTCGTGGCTCGTTCACCCTTTCCTTTAAAAGGTAACTTTGTCATTTTTCCTTTTAAACAAGGTTTACAATCACCATAAGACTCCAAGTCTATTGGGCCCAAGTCTCCACGCTTATGCAACTTGGTTAAGCGATCTTTGTTTATGTGGCCTAAACGGCAATGCCATAAGTAGAAGGAATTCTCATTACCTAATTTAACTTTCTTCACATTATTTATATTGAAAACTTCTGTTTTAGTATCAAGAATATAAATGCCACCTTTCAACATTCCATAACCATAAAGAATATTATTCAAACGAATCTGACAATTATTATTCGAAAATAAAATTTCAAATCCCTCTGTTGCTAAACACGCAACAGATACAATATTCTTAGTAACACTTGGAATGTAATAACAATTATTCAAAACTAAAACAAGTCCACTTGGCAAAACAAGACTAAAGCTCCCTACGGCTAATGCAGCAACTCTGGCTCCATTTCCCACACGTAGGTCCATCTCCCCTTTTGCAAGTTTTCTACAGTTCCTTAGTCCCTGCACAGAAGTACAGATATGAGAACCACAACCAGTATCTAATACCCAAGTGGATTCTTGCAGAAAAGTAGCAAAGTTTTCAATTACAAATATACCTGAAGTAGATGCCTCTGTAGGCTTCTTCTTCAAATGCTCTGAAGCAGGAGCTTTGCAATCCCTCTTCCAATGTCCCGGTTTCCCACATTGGAAGCAGACATACTTAGATGCCTTCTTTTCATTCTTCTTCTTACTGATTCTTTTCTTGGCACCCAGTGCCTGCTTCTTCTTCTTAGAAGCCTTGCCTTTTTCAACCAACAATAGAGGTTTCTGATCTTTCTTGATCTGAGGTTCTACTGTTTTCAGCATGTTAATTAATTCAGGGATAGTTGAATTAATCCTGTTCATGTAATAGTTAGTTACGAAGCCTGAGTAACTATCTGTCAAGGACATCAACACAAGGTCAATGCTCAAGTCATGATTCATCTCGAATCCCAATCGATTCAGCTTTTCAAGGTATCCCAAGAGTTTCAGTACATGCTAAGAGGCAGAGGTGCCAGCCTGCATCTTGGTCCTGAAAAGGAGCTTAGAGGTCTTATACCTCTCTGTCCTCTCCCTCTCCAAAAAGAGTTCTTCAAGATGGAGAACCATATCCTCCAAGGGCATGTTCTCATGTTGTTTCTGAAGCTCAGAATTCATGGACCCCAACATAATACACATGGCAGTCTCACGATCTTTCCTGTGCTTCAACCAGGCATCGTGTTCCACATGATCCTCAACATCAGGTTCTACAGGGAAAATTTCACTTAGGACATAGGCAATTCCCTCAGATCTGAGAACTATTCTCACTGCTCGGAACCAATCAGAAAAGTTCGAGCCATTCAATTTGGTGTCAAGTAACATACGGAGATTAGAATTGGAAGCCATTTTCAACCTAAGACATAAGAAAAGAAAAGTGTTTAGATATTAGTTTAAGTACATGTATTTAATATGAGGACTTTTAATTAAATACATTTTCCTACTATTTTCTTCGAAATTTACAATAGCCCATTCTATTGAATTCGTGAATTTTAGCCCAGCTAAATTTCCTAGTAGGTAGCATCTATAACTAGTCTATTACAACCCCCAATTTTATGAGTCAAGTCATAATAGTCAGTCATAGTTGGAATCCAATTCCATTTGCATCGCATGCAATTGCTAATTCATTCAAGTTCCCTAATCCCAAGGGACGTGTGCTCTTATATTAGCATCTCCTTGAATATGTCTCAGATCTGGGCCTAGCCCTCAATATTATGGTGGACTACCCCAGCTCTGTCAAGGCAGACCCTATCTCAAACTTTACAACCAATCAATGTGGACTAGAAGGAACGCTTTGCGTAGCACTTTGATAGCCCAAAAAGACCGTATTATAAATTTGAGTAAGGAAGACTATAACTTGCCTTAATATATTTACTTTGGGATTTTATTGGTGTTAAACGTCTCACCCAATCTAGGATTTTATCAGATGGACAAAATTATAATTACTTGTATTAATTCAGGGAATTTTAGAATTAATTTATAAGGTCTAACCTTAGGTGGGTTCAGCTCTTTATTATAATTATTCCATCAACCTAGATTATATGCAAAATAATTAACGCTTTAATTTGTTATATTTATATTGCATTTCCTTTAAGCTTTTATTCAATAATTTTAATTTTTTACTTTGCTATAGAAACACATATAAGCACCATCTTATATACTAGAAATAAATTAGTTCATATTAATCCCCCGATTGGTCAATTCAAATTGCACCGATATAGGTTCCCAGGTAGGAGAGGTGCCCTATGAGGAGTAGACACCAAGTCCAATCCTTAGCCAGAACAAATACGGGCACAAACTTGAAGACCAATGGATTCTCTTGAACTAATAAATTTCGTTCTTCCAATTCATGTAAATTGGAAGCATCTATAACCATTGTAATTTAAATAAATTATTGACACTTATATAATTTGAGTAAGTTGAGCAAGCATATTCAAAATTATTCATAACTAATTTCTAACCTTGAAATGAAAGACAGAAGTTTATATATATTGTTCCAAACAATTAAATAAACAAATCATTTCATTTAGAAAATAATATTTAGTTTACTTCTAACTTAATTATGTACTAAATAGGCAGGCTCTGATACCACTGTTGGGAACTGACAGTCAAATTGAACATGCATAAGAGGCATGACGGAAATTCAAAATTTTATCCCTATCCCAGGAACTCCTATTAGTTGCATATAAATTAAATAAAGCCTTAACTAAATAATTCTCTACCTAGGTTAGCATGCTAAAGGACTAGGCATACCATAATTCCAAATTATATCCTAGCATATTTATTTTGTACTAAGCATGTTATAACTCTAAGTTATAACCTAAGCATAAAATAAATTAAGCATGCAAAAATAACCTAAGCATAATTATTAAGTCTAAAAACACTTAAAGAAAAAGACTTAATAATTAAAAGAGAAAGAAAAAGAACTTACCAGTTGAAGCGTGCTTTTGCAGGACCTTCTTGCACAAGCCTCCAGTCGTAGGATAGCCTCTATCAGTATCCACACGAACCCCACCAACCAAAACCTCCCTAGGAGGAAGAACTAAGAAGCCTCGAGTAGTTGCTAGACCACTCTAGAAGCCTCACCCAAAATATAAACTAGCGGTGCCCGAATAAATTCAGGCTCCACAAAAATAACTTGCTCAAGTACCCGAGAGATTAATTATCTCGCTTAGGATTTATGCTTTGAGCTTGGTACAATTTGAAAGGAAAGGGGAAAGCCTATATATAGGCTTGGGGAGCATTTTGCTCCCCCTTATAAGCAATGTGGGATGGGAGTAATTACTCCCATCCCATATGAACAGCGTGTCACACGCTGTGCATTGGCAAGGCAAAGCCCTTGTGGGCTTTGCCCTGCTTTTGGGCTGCGCATGTGCAGCCCATTTTTATGGGCTGCCGCGAGCAAAGCCCAGCATTGCTTGCACACCTTTCGGTGTACTCCCGCGCACTCGAGTCTGTATAAAATATTTTTATACTCTCGGTCCAATTAAACTCGTCAATGCAAAATTCCCCTTTTTAATCCTTTTTCAATTATTTATTTTCTGACCCTAATAAATTAGTCATCATTCAAAATAAATTTCTTGGTCCAACCAAAATTGATCTAATCAATTATAATTTATTTATGACTATAATTAATTAGTTATCGGTCAAAATAAATTCCTTGGTCTACCCAAAATTGATCTAATCAATTTTAACCAATCAAATAATAATCCAATTATTATTTTTGTTATATTTTGTAATAGAATAAATCTATTAGTTCTTTACTTAGTCCGATGAAGGTCCAATGTGTGTGACCTTATAGGATCCCGAAGTATTGAGCTGCTAAGGCTTAACCAACCCTTGTTCTAATGGAACCATTGGCTCGATGTTCTAGACCGTGAATAGAACTTGATTACCTTAAACGACTGTAGTACGTCTCTAGCAAGGGTCTACCATCCCCCATTACTCGGAACGTCATTTATGCTTATGACTTAATCCCGGTTAATGCAATAGTTATCTAGTGCGATAAATTCCTTCCATTCTTTAATATTAGTACCATCTGGTTTATTGGGTTCGGTTAAAGTGTTAACCCACTAATAGCAAGGTTGCTCCAAGCTATCCCAGTTATTTACTTGTTACCGAAGTATATTGCCTTTTACCATAGTGTGTTTGACTAGAAACCATTTCTATCAAACACATACTCTGATCAGAGGTTTATGGCAATCATCACTTCAACAAGTGGCCAGGTACAACTCCTTAATATATCCGGAGTGATGGATTCTTTCCGACTACTCAGTCTACCAACGTATTGTTATCACTATACCCGTAATCACCCGTAACACCCTAAATTAATGAGTGCATAGCAATGACCCAAAGTATAGCAATAGTACCACACAAGGCAACTAGCATCTCAAGTATGAGGACATTCGCAAAGCTTATTGCATGAAGATAAACACTAACACATTGATATTTATACCAAGTGTTTATCTTGCTGCGGTCTCCAATATATCTCCCAGATATATCCATGTGTCAAGCTTAAGGCACCACCTTCAGTCTTTAGGAGATTAACTGCTTGGACCCTTTCCAAGAAAGTTGACCACATGCTAGTCTTTCTGTTTCATCAATATCCTTTCTTGATGACACTGTGACTAGGGACAGTTTAGACATAATCATAATTGCACATGAAGTAGGTTCCACCAAATATAGTCCAACTATAATTTCTCTGACTTCAAGCTATGATATGTCAAGGACTTTTGTATACATACATCAATGAATATATTTTAACCAGCTATAATATATATGTATAGAAACACATTGATATAAACAAAAGAATAAATGCCTTTATTGATTAAATAAATTATTCGTACTATTACATAATTAAGATATATCGCCCTAATTACCTTAAGGGCATACATCATATCCAACATGTTCCATGTAGATATCCTCTTGTAAATCACCATACAAGAAAGCTGTTTTCACATCAAGCTGCTCCAACTCCAAGTCAAGACTCGCAGCTAAACCCGATTCTGATAGAAGTCATCTTCACAACTGGGGAGAAAATCTCATCAAAATCAATCCGCTTTTTTTTATTGCATCCCTCGACCACCAATCTAGCTTTCCAGTTCACACTATAATCGGCATTTTTCTTAAAATCCACCTGTTTTTCAAGACTTTCTTATCTTTTGGACGCTTCACCAACTCATAAGTCTCATTCTTCTTTAAAGAATCCATCTCTTCTTTTATAGCATTCAACCAAGACCCTTTATCTTCACTAGATAATGCTTCCTGAAATCTTTCAGGTTCTCCATCTTCTATGACAAGAATGAATTCTGAGCTTGGATATCTTGTAGATGGCCTTCTTTCTGTAGATTATCTTCGAACTTGTGTTTGTTCATATTATAGGGCTGACAGCTCCCCCCTCTCATGAACCTCTTCATCTTGAGCATCATCAAAACTGAACATTCTCATCATCATGCGTATCAGCATCAATAAGTTCTGGTGTATCATCAACACCAATAGATTGGTCCTCAATATTGTCAGATCTTGCTTTAACATTCTTACATGTTGGCTGCTCAATACAAGAAGGACTAGACACAAGAGGAACATCAGTAGTATCAAAAGAAGATTCAGTGGTAGAATTATACCTTTTACTCAGAAACTCAGCACCTCTCTCGTGCTCAAAGAATACTACATCCCTGCTTCTCACTATTTCCTTCTTCTCTAAATCATAGACTCTATAGCCAAACTCTTCATTACCATAGCCAATAAAATGCATGGTTTAGTCTTGGAATCAAGCTTTGATCGCTCCTCTTTCGGCACATGCATAAATGCCTTGCATCCAAAGACTCTCAAATGTGCATAAGTGGGATTGCATCTAATGGACCATAAACATCGGAGTGAACCAACTCCAATTTACCTTCCTTCTTTGTAGATTTTCCTGCAAATGAAGCCTTGTTTTATTTTCCTTCTAAACAATGCTCACAAGGGTCAATGGACATAGATTTATCCACAAGAATGAGGGATTAACCTGCCAGGTGCTTTATCCCTTTATCTGTCATATGTCCCAATCTTTGATGCCACAAGTTGGGAGAATTCTTCTCTTCAGCTGCATATATATCACCATAACATACTCTAAAGTATGTCTTATACAATGAGCAACACAACTTGTCTCGAGCAACTGTCATTGAACCCTTGGACAACTTCTATTTGCCATCACCGAAGGTATGACTGAAACCTTCATGATCAAGAACACTTAGCGCTAATAAATTCAAGCGTAAATCAGGAATATGGCACACATTCTTCATTATCATCGTGCACCCAACATCAGTCTTCGCATGGATATCACCCATACTAAAGATCCCTGTTGAGCTCTCATTTTCCATTCTGACACTACTAAAGTCGCTAGCTCTATAGTTTAAAAAATATTCCTTCTGAGGAACACAATGATAAGAAGCTTCAGTATCAACAAGCCACTCTGAAGCTGAATCATCAACCTGACGACATTCACAAACTGCTCAAAGCAAACCGGTATCCTCAACATTATTCACTACGGTTGCTGTAGTACCACTATCATCTCCCCCTAATTGGGAATCCAGTTTCTTCTTTTATTCATGCTTCCATTTGAAATAATTCTTCTTGATATGACCAGGCTTATCACAATAATGGCATGTTCTGGTCTCCTTTCCTTCTCTGGACTTGGACCTGCCCCTTGAGTTACCACGCCCCTTTGGACCTCTACTCTTGTCTCTTCCTCTATTCTCAATAACAAAGGCCTGTGAATTTTCAAATCCCATCTCCTTTCTTCTCAACTCTTCATTAAACATACTTTCTTTAATCACGTTTAATGAAAGAACACCATCCAGAGCTGAGTTACTAATAGTCACCACAATAGTTTCCCAACTATCGGGCAAAGAACTCAATAAGAACAAAGCCTGCAGCTCATCATCAAGAACAATCTTCATGGTGGTAAGTTTGTTGATAACATCTTGAAAGTCACTCAGATGCTCAGCCACTAACTTCCTGCTTTTCAACTTCAAGTTAACAAGCTTCCGATTCAACGAAGCCTTGTTGTGAGTGGCCTTCCTCTCATAAAGACCTTCTAGTTTCTTCCACAATTCAAACGGGTCGGACTCATTAGAAACATGATTGCCGATGCTTATATTAATCCACTGTCTAATAGTCCCCAAAGTCTTCCTCTTCAACTTCTCCCAATCTTTATCTTTCATTTTCTCAGGTTTGGCCGGTTTAGAACTACCAAGCTCTACCGTGCTTATATCTATTGGATGACATAAATCTTTGCAAAACAACATATCCTCCATCATGGGTCGTCATATAGAATAATTGGTTGACGTTAACTTCACCATGGAACCACTACTAATAGACTCCATATTAACCCCGAAACTAATCTTAATAGCTCTGATACCACTTACTGAGCACAAGGCCCCAAAAACTCAAAGTTGCAAATGCGGAATAGCACCAACAAGTATCAATAAGAAATGGCAAGAATCAACCAAATATGCAAAGAAAATAAACAAGCCACACAACACCAAAGTTTTTACATGGAAACCTCTTTGATGTAAAGAGTAAAACCACGGGACCAATAACGGAGTCCACCACAACTTCTCTTATTGATAAGTTGAGGGAAAAGAACTCAACAATGTCTTACAAGAGTTTGCAACCCACCAACAACACCACAATACAAGAAGAAGCCAAATAAAATGACGAAAATACACAAAACCTCAAGTGAGCAAACATTCCTCCATATTCTGCCCGCAACGAAATCTGATCCAATTGTTCGATTACAAAACCCAACGGTCAAAAGAAATATTTCAATATCAGGAACATTGTGGCAAACTTTCATGACGATCTGACGGTCTGATCTTCGGCGATCGGAGACGGAATATAGCTGATCGGAATAGAAAGAAGCTGGAAATTTTTCTCTCCCTCTCTTCTTTTCTCTCTCCAAAAATGGTTGCACTCTCTCTCATAAAAAAACCCTCAAACCAGCAAAAAAAGAAGCTTAAATATACCTGCACATTTTGAACTTTTGGGCCAAGACTTTATCTTGCACCAATTTAAGCTAGAACCCCAACAGCTAAGAGACAAAGGCAATCTTCCATTGTGTTTCCGTCCTCCTCCTTCTCCTCCACCTTTGACTGCTAAGGCGATATTTTTTGGTCATTTGTCATCATGGAAAGGTTTTATCTCTGTTTTACAGATTGCGATTTAATGGCCATCACTTTGGGTTTTGGTGTCAACTTATAGGCAGGCAAATAAATTCGCTTGTAATTACTTAATTCTGTAATTGCTTAATTTTTTGTCAATTTATCTATTTTGTTAACTCAATTTACCTACATGTATGTTGTGTTCTTTTTAACTTATAAATAACAAAACTGAACTTATTTCAGTGTAAATTTATATGTATATATTACTGGTAAATACCGAACTGAATGGATTATAAGTTGAAAAGAATATAGCCTTATTGACATCTCTCTCCTTTGTCACGTCTTTATCCTAGATTTGTAGTTCATGGGCCTTGTATCGGCCGAGTCTGGCTGGAGATTGCTCCCTTAGATCGGGTTTAGACATTCATTTTTTACTAAGCTCGACTCGAAGCTGATAAAGTTTGAAATTTTATAGTCCAGACTTTATATTTATATAAATACTCAAGTCCAACTTAGCAAACGATTTTTTTTTGTTATATTACATATTATATTTAATAACTGTTTTACATTTTTCATGATAGTGTATTAAATTAGTACCCCAAATAAATTTACTTTATATTGAAAAATGGGCGTACAAATATTAAGATTTTGACATTTTTTAATAAACTTTGTTTGTGTATTTATATTTACTCAATCAAATTTTTTAATTAAAAATAATAATAATAATAATAATAATAATATATTGTGGGTGGAATTTTAGAATAGCCTTATAAGTCCGATCGAGCCCAAAGTTTAAAGTGTAGCTAGATCAAGATTGGGTTGATATTTTTAGTAAAAAGTCTGATGAAGCCCGCTCATCTGACGAATAGGTCTAGGGTATCATATGGCCTACTTTAGTCACCATGTTCTCTTGGACTACAATTCAATTCAGTTCAGTTCAGACTAGTTCAGTTCAGTTCAGTTCAATCCACTTCAGTTGAATTCAACTATGCGTAGTTATAAATTTACACTGAAATAAGCTCAGTTCAGCCAACTTCAATTCAGTTTAGTTCAGCTTTCAGAAGTTGAAAAGAACAGGGCTTAAGTATTGGAGCTAGACCGACCGTCCCGAATCGGGTGTTACAACCCTCCTTTATAGTACATGATATTCCTAGTATGCAAAGATTTAATTGTTACTAAATCCTTACCAAAATTCGTAGTTTTGAAAAAAAAAAAGATATCCTACCAATTTAATCACCAAAATGATACATTGAGTATGCAAGTAACTGTGAGCACGGGATTTTATAGTCCCTTTCACGAGAAGATGATGACGTGTACCTAATTTTAATGCCTCAAAATAAAAGTTCTTTGTAGAATTTTTATTACCAATATAATGTTCCTTGCGAATTTTATACTTGGAAGAACCCAGTTCGGCGTCTCCAATAACGCGTCCGGTAGGAGCTTGAACCGATGATTTATACCCAAATTAAAAGTACCTATTTAAATATCATTAAAATTCAAAAAGATGCCTTTTGGCCCAGTTTTAATCACTTTTGACCTCCTTTTGTGACTTTTTAGGCTCTTGAGCCCGATGGCTGTCGGCTTGCCCTAGGCTGATGCCACTAGCGGTATCAGCCATGCCACCGACGGCATCAGCTATACCTCCGGCGATATCACCATGTCGCCGGTGGCATGGCCTAAAATGGGCCCCTACACAGACAGCCTTTTTTCCACTTCGGTGGAATTAGTCAAAAAGATCTTGAAAATCACCCCAATTTCCTATAAAAACACACCTTAGGCTTTGGGGGAGGAGGCTGAAATTGGGAGAAAAACCATCTAAGATTGGAAATTTAATGTTAGAATGAGAAAATAGATTTTAGTGAGATAAGAATTAGATAAGGCAGGAAAAAGGATTCTAATCCATTTTTTCCTGGTTTTTCTTCTTTGAACTCTCTGATTGTGAGCCTAAAGTCAGTAGGTATTCTCATTAAAATCAACTTAATAGAATTTAGAGACTCAGAACTCTTAAATTTTACTACTAAATCATCGTTAAAAGCTCCCTAGAAGTGTTTCTTTTCGGTTCACGAAGAGGTGGATTCACGACCTCGTGGTAAAAATTCTGAGTCTCATAGCTCTTTGGCATTCATATTATTGATTTGTGCTGATTCTTGTTGATTTATGTTCATTTTTGGGATTTCAGTCATTTTTTACTGATGCCCGTTGCTGCTGCAAGAAATTGAGGTCACTAGAGACATGTGATGTCGCCGTCGGTATCTCCCATATCGCCAGAGGCATCACTGATACCGCCGGTGGCATCACATTCCCCAGAGACCTCACTTTCTTATGAGACCCTTTCTTTATGGTACTCAGAAAGCCATGTAGCCTGCCTGCATACTGATGCCTCTAGTGACATCATTGATGTTACCGGCGGCATAAGCCGTATCGTCAGCGGCACGACTTTCTGGACAGCTATTTTTATTTCGTTCATTTTCGACCGAGTTTATTTTCCGAAGCTAGGATACACAGTGCAACGATGGAGGTCCAAAACCTTCTGAAAATAGACCCCACCCCATAACATGTGGCATTTTCACTAATAATCCGGTTAAAACAACGATCGAGTCCAAAATTTGATTAAAAACATAATTTCCCAAAAAAGCCATTCAAATCTCATTTTAGCCATCCAACCGGGCTTTATAATATTGTAAATAAAATATGCCACATCCACCTTAACTCAGGTCTTGTTCGATTTGCTAAATATACATGATTCGTGAGGTATCCCGAAAGACATGCCATATCTGTACTAACCATCTTCTGCAGGTAGATGTGCGTTAGGCCTTCGGGTATTTTATTTATCGCATAGAAAAATGTATAGGACCCTGAAGCCTTGTAATAATTTTACTTTTCGCACTTAATTTTGGACGACTGTAATAATTAGTTATCACTTTGATAGCTTGATAAACGCAAAAATTACACAATAACCAAAAACACAAATAAATAGGATGGATTAAACCGATTAAGAAAGAATGAAGTATCTTAACTTGGCCTAATGAAAAATAGATAACATCATCCGAACTCAAAATCTCTACTTAAGGTATGGTCCAACCACCCGGTGGGAAAATCGTACCTAAAAATTTCCCAGTTGAGCTGAACCGGTTAGCGACTCTCTTTTAAGTACGGGATTTTGATCTTGTATCTTTTCAGCATTAAAATATGCAAAACCATTTTCCAATCACATCAATTACACATCTCCCCGTTATTTTAAGAGGGCTGGTCCACCAGCCCGGCTTCGCAGCCGCCTCGTAGAATGTCGTCCTCTCACAGTGGCGACTCTGCTGGGGACTGATCTCTTTAAACTTGAACTTCCTTTTCATAAAGTTTAAAAGATTTTGATAATGTATTGAAATCATTGGCCTAATTAAAACTTCATTCTTTTTCTTATGACGTTTTATCCTTAAGTACGCGTGTAGATAGTTCGGTAAATTTTAGGTGCCCCATTTTACCCGAGAAGCTCACAAAAGTATCACTCATGCCCTGTTTGAATTGAGGATGCCTAGTGGGTGGATCACTCATTTTAACCAACACGTAAACTCCTGCGATCACACCTATTTAGGGAGTGGTTGAGTAACGTGGAATCAAGGTAAATGAGAACCTTCTACATCAACAACCCTATACCAAAGCCGCGCTAGAAAAAGTCTTAGCACATCATTCCTTTAGGATCTCCAGAACAAATAAAATAATTGGGACGCGCTTCTTTCACCATTACCGGTGAAGAAGCCAAAGTTCCATCCTTCTAAAGAGGCGTTACACGGGAGTCATAAGGTTGGAAGAGGGATGATTTGCGTCCTATATGCTCCGTAATCATGCACCCCCATGCATCGGCTTCAAGAGCCAAAAATAAATCAACTTACCCTTACTACTTTCACCCATGGAAGAAGTTTAGCAACACACATAGGACTTCTCTTGTGCCTCCGTTACGTCACCACATATCACTATGTATGACGTGAGATACAAATGTCCCACGTATGTTGGAGGGATAAGCCATCGCATCATCTCTAACCACCTCTACGAGCAGCCATACATATCACGCACCCTTTCTAAAAAAAGCATACATACCATCCCTACCATTTACAACCCATTCATGGTCTGAACCACGATTCACAACCCCGGATCTTCCTCCCAAATACAGACCTTCACAACTAGCCATGTCTCTTCCTCATAATGCCAACTCTGCCTCATCTATAGAACAGACTAGTCTTCCCCCTACCATAGGAGCGACAGCTCACCCTCCGTCAATTGGGTTAGAAATCGCCGCCACCATGACCTAATTTATCTATTCCGATTTCTTCCACAACACTATTTAGGAATAAATCCAGACAACAGTGTAGTTGTTTGTCAGGTAAGCCCTAACAAGTGAGAACACCGATTGGATTTTATAATCAGATTATCAGCCCCAGTATCATAATGAATTTATTCAAAATGGTTCAGGTCATGTTCCATTCTGTCCAATGGAAGCATAACCTATACGGTTTACTCAGCGTCCTATCCAGCCAGTTTAGACTCGGCCCTAGCCTAGCTTATTCTAACTCGACCAGACTTCCGTGACTCAACTAACTCTCTCTTTATTACCTCCAAGCCCAAGGCATATGGCCTAAAACTCAATCCTTTTTCCCCGACGAGCTCACCCAGCAAATCTCAGCTCTCCCTAAAGGATTAACCTAACCAGCAATGTTGCCACCATCTTTTGACATGGCACCTCAGGATATGATACATGAGGTGGAAGCTTTCTTGCACCAAATAGTGCCAGCATGTCAAAGGGAGAGGGAACTCCAAGGAAATAACAACAGAGTCTCCAAGGGTTCTAGTATACGCCAGGCAGAAGGCTATAATGGGCTAGGAGTGTTGTCATCTCGAGTCAAGGGAAACCAAAAAGCCTCTCTGGAACCTATCCCAACTAACATTGTAAACCCCTGGGTTTTACCCCTCAATGTGATTTTCACTAGATTAAGAAGAGACGATCTCATCAAACCCCTTCGTGATTACAAAAACCCAATGAAAGACGAGAAGGGAAATTTTATGGGTATCATGCCCAGTGGGGACATCGCATTAATGAATGCCGAACCCTGGCCTGAGCAATAAATCATCTGGTGAAAGAAGGAAAGATAACCAAGCCGAATAGAATGCCTGGGGTTATAAGGCTCGTCGACCAGGCAAGTATGCCCTTTTTTTGGTACACCTAAATGAGTAAATGGGCTATATATGCTCACTAGGGTTGTTGGTTTCAAGGATAAGGCCGATAGACAACGAGGCTAAGAGGGCCAGATTTAAGTGAGCTAGGAGAATGGAAAATGTTTGGCTTAGAAAAAATGGTGATGTCCAAGCAACAGCCACCTAAGCTTTTCCAATAAGGGCTGTAGTCCAGTCTAACCGCCCTCCTTTTACCCTAGAGAAGGCCCCCAACACTTCACTTCAAGCTTAATTCTTCATTAATGTTTCTGACATTTATACAGATTATGTAACCCCTACTCCTACATCAACTAAACCATGACTCAATAGTGGAGAGTTCTAATAACTAAATAACTGAAATTGAAAAGAAAGTGGACTCTAATTACGAAAACTGAAAATAATGCATAAAAGATAATTAAACCACCCACTAAGTTGGTTGAATTGGTCAACCCTCTATCCTGTTTCCCACGTTCTCATATCAATTCTTCCCGATCCCGAAGAAAGCTTGTACTCAAGCTTGATTGTTGAGTATTATTGCATCTGTTTCCTCAACAAATCCTTCCCCTTCTTCCAAGTCAATCCAAAACAATTTCTTGCATTGATGGCCTCGTATAAATGGTTCATCACAATTGAAGCACAACCCTTGCTTCCTTCTTTCTTCCATTTCTTCTCGCGTGAGCCTTTTTACCGGATGATTGGTGTGCGAATCTGTAATTGGTAAGCTGCATTTGGCATCTCAATTAGCAGTTATCTTGGGAAATATTTTCCTTTCGTACAATCGAGACATGCTCATTGCGGTTACAAGGTCATGTGGTTGGTGGAGCTCAACTTCAACTGAAATGGACTCTTGCAATCCACTTAGATACAACTGGATTTTCTGATTCTGAGTTAAATTTCCAGCCCTTGAAACTAACACTTCAAATTTGTTTTGATACTCTTCAACTGAACCCGTTTGCTTTAGCTTGGTGAGTTCCCCCAATTTGTTGCTTCTAATGGGAGGACCAAAATGCAGATTGCATTGTTTAACAAAATCTGTCCAATTAGGATCTGGAATATCTTGTACCATTTATAAAAACCATAATTGAGCAATTCCCTCTAAATGATAAGAGGCTAAGCTTACCTTTTCTTCATCGGGTGTTGATTGGTGTCGGAAAAAGTGTTGACAACGGCTAATCCAACCCAAGGGGTCTTCTAGCCCATTGAAACGAGGAAAATCAGGTTTTGTGAATTTTGGTACAACTAAGTGTCCTCCAGAATTTTCAGATGTTTCTGCCCCATAAATTCCTTTGTCTTTCCTTATTTTTGTTTGACTTTCGGCACTTGAAGAAGCCAATCCCTTCTTTGTATATTCCAAGTCAAGAGTCATGGCATCCAATTTAGCGTGAAGCTGCTCAACTTTCTCATTACGGATTTGATTGGCTTGCTGTTCGGATTTGAGTAAGTTGAAGAGTTTGTTAAGCTGTTCTTGAACCAATTCACCCATAACTGCTGGCTCTGGTACCAAGTTGTTATGGTCCCGGAATTGGGATCGAGTTATGGGCTTTTTGTTAGTAGAGGTGGAGGGTGTTTGTGTCGGTGAAGAAGTAATTTCTTCTTACGACCTATTTTGGAAGAACGTAAGGCTCGATTAGAGGGAACCTTAAAACCTCTGAGTTAAAGTACTCAAAACTATATTTGATTTTCAAGCTTAATTCTTCATTAATGTTTCTGAAATTTATACAGATTATGTAACCCCTACTTCTACATCAACTAAACCATGACTCAATAATAGAGACTTCTAATAACTAAATAACTAAAATTGAAAAGAAAGTGGACTCTAATTACGGAAACTGAAAATAATGCATAAAAGATAATTAAACCACCCACTAAGTTGGTTGAATTGGTCAACCCTCTATCCTGTTTCCCACGTTCTCAGATCAATCAACCTTTGAAGAGATACATATAGTAGGAAGAGAAGTAGATATCTGTTAAGCACCAAATTACGGGATTAACATAATTATTTTTCCATCACTAAGAAGCATAATTTGTTAGGCCCAATAATAGATTACGAGAAAAGATAATAGCAGCAGAATAAAAAGACACAAAGATTTTTACGTAGATACCCCAAATGAATTAGGGAAAAACCACGGGACAAACTCCGAATAATTCTCCACTATAAAATAATAGTAGGTACATCAAGAGATTATAAAATAGTGACACACAAGTGTTTCCCAAAACCTCACTATTTTCTCTCTTACTCAACTCTTAGGAACCCTTTTCCTAAGTTTATATGCACAGATTATATTCTTATATGTGTGCTTTTCTCAATCTGTCACACAAATGAGGAAATAATCCTCTCTATTTATAAAGCAGAAAGCGCGTAAATATTTTCCTTATTAACGCCTTCAATCATGCAACCAATTAGGACTTTGCTGGCCACCTGTTTTCTTCCGCCAATCATGCCTCCACCCTTTTTATATTTTTTATATATAATTTAATATTGTAGAGGGTCCCATAATGTAAAGGGACACCACTCAATAAATCTCCCCCTTCCGACTACATTGTGGGACTATCCATCCCGGTTGCTTTGACACACTAATCAAACTTTTCTTTTGTAACGAACTTTGTCAGCATATCGGCAGCATTTTTATTTGTATGAATCTTCTGCAACTTGAACTCCTTTTCCTTAATGGGAAGTCTGAGCCAATGATACCTTACATCAATATGTTTCATCCGTGCATGGTACATAGTATTTTTGCTCAAGTCTAATGCACTTTGACTGTCACAATAAACTACGTATTCGTCTTGTTGCACACCTAATTCTGTAAAGAATCGCTTTAACCAAAGTATTTCCTTTCCTGCTTCTATTACTACAACGTACTCTGTTTCAGTTGTTGATAATAAAACACACTTTTGTAACCGTGACTGCCATAAAATAGCTCCCCGTGAGAATGTAAATAAGTAACCTGATGTAGATTTTCTTTTATCAAGGTCACCAGCCATATTCGCATCTTTGTAACCAACAAGTGTTGGCTTTCCACCTCCAAAGGTTAAACATAACTTTGAAGTTCCTCTCAGGTATCTAAAGATCTATTTAACTGCTTCGCAATGTGTCTTTTGGGGATTTGACAGAAATATACTCACAATGCCAACTGCATGAGCAATGTCTGGTCTTGCATACCATTGCATACATTAAACTGCCGACCACTGAAGAGTATGGAATATATGACATAGCTTCTTTATTTTTCTCTATTGAAGGGAAGGATTTCTTACTCAACTTAAAATGAGCGGCAAGTGGAGTGCTAACTGGTTTAGAATTCCTCATATTGAACCTTTCTAATACCCGTTCAATATATTTTTCTTGCGATAACCACAGCTTGCTGGACCTTCGATCTCGGGTAATCTCCATTCTAAGAATTCGCCTTGCCGGTCCTAAATCCTTCATGTCAAACGCCTTAGATAAATCACCCTTCAACTTACTAATCATTTTGGCATCTGGCCCAACGATTAGCATATCATCAATATAGAAAAGAAGAATGATAAATTTTCCATCAGAGGATTTCTGGACATATACACATGGATCAGCTTCTGTCCTCTTGTATCCTTGATTCACCATGAAGGAATCAAACTTTTTATACCATTGTAGCGGGGCTTATTTTAACCCATACAAACTTTTCTTCAAGCGACAAACCATGTCTTCCTTTCCTTTGACCTTGAAACCTTCTGGTTGTTCTATATAAATTTCTTCTTCTAAATCCCCATGCAAGAATGCGGTCCTTACATCAAGCTGTTCAAACTCAAGGTTCAAGCTGGCTACAAGACCTAGCATAACTCGAATGGAACTCATTTTCACAGCTGGTGAAAAAATCTCGTCAAAGTCGATACCTTTCTTTTGAGTAAAGCCTTTGACAGCCAATTGAGCTTTGAATCTCACTAGGTTTTTATCATCTTTCTTCAGCTTGTACACCCATTTGTTCTTGAGTGTTCTCTTCCCTTTTGGAAGTTTCACTAGCTCGTACGTGTCATTCTTCTTTAAAGAATTCATCTCCTCCTACATGGCCTTCATCTAACAATCTTTATCTTTACAAGATTGCACATCTTGGAAGCTTTCAGGCTCCCCCTCATCAGTGATTAAAATATAATCAGAACTGGAGTATTTTATAGATGGTTGGCGTTCTCTGATTGACCTCCTTAATTGAGGTTCTTCTTCTGGTAGAATGGGGTTCTCTGGCTCCCCCTGCTCAATACCCTCTTCATTCGTATCTTCATCTACAATCGTATCTTGATCCCTCACAATAGGCTCTTCTTCTCCATCTTGCTCTGATTGATGATTCTTTTTTCTGTGGTATCATCTGACAGAATGCTCTCTGGTGTAATATCGATAACACTGTCACTTGTAGATCTTTCACCGATGATATCATTCTCATGAAATACAACATCTTGACTCCTTACAATTTCTTTTTCACCGGATCCCATAATCTGTAGCCGAACTCTCCATAACCAATAAAAGTGCAAGGAACTGATTTATCATCAAGCTTTAGCCTTTGCTCTTTAGGAACATGCATAAATGCCTTGCAGCTAAATACCCTCGAGTGAGAGTATGAGATATTTATACCTGTCCATACCCTCTCTGGAATATCAAAATCCAAAGGTGCTGAAGGTAGTCGGTTGATAAGATAGACAGCAGTATTGACAGCTTCTCCCTAAAATGACTTAGGTAAGGTAGCCATTTTGAGCATGGATCTAACTCTTTCGACAATGATACGATTCATTCGTTTAGCAATGCCATTGTTGTTGAGGTGTACCAGGAACTGTCTTTTCATGCCCGATACCATATTGACTACAGTAATCCTTGAACTCCTTGGAGATATACTCACCACCATTATCTGTGCGCAAACACTTTAATGGCACTCCAGTCTCCCTTTCCACCATTGTATAGAATTGTTGAAAGTGCTTGAATACTTGATCCTTTGTGCGTAGCAAATAAATTCATGTCTTCCTTGAGAAATCATCAATGAAGGTAAGAATGTGTCTTCTTCCTCCAATGGATTCTGTATCCATGGGACCATAAACGTCAGAGTGTACCAACTCTAACTTATTATTTCTCCTTCTAGAGCTTTCCAGAAATAAAACTCGATGTTGCTTCCCAAATAAACAGTGATCACATGGATTAATTTTTCCTTTGGCTAATGGGATGAGGGGCTTCTTAGCTAATATATTCAACCCTTTCTCACTAACATGCACCAGTTGCCTATGCCATAAATTTGGTGAAGCATTATCTCCAACTGTATTCAGTTGACCCGCACATATTGTTGCGTGGGTTTTGTATAGCGAGCAACACAATCTTCCTTTCGCCGCCACCAACGATCCTTTGGTGAGTTTCCAATTTCCATTGCCTATATGATTGTGATAACCTTCTTTGTCCAATACACTAATAGACAACAAGTTCAACCCAAGATCTAGAATGTGTCGCACATTTTTAAGTGTTAATATGCATCCGACACTTGTCTTCACGCAGATATCACCGATTCCCACCATTTGCGAGACACTGTTATTTCCCATTTTAATAGTACCATAATCGCCTGCTTTATATGTTGAGAAGTATTCCCTTTTTAGAACACAGTGGTATGAGGCACCAGAATCTACAATCCACTCGGTATCTGCATCTCCAACATGACAACAATCTGCATCATGAGATACTAAAGCCACCTCTCCATCTTCTTTTATGACTATAACAGATGTATTTTTATCATTATCATGACTTTGATTTGCATTCTCTTGTTTAAAGAAACGGCATTTCCTTTTGAGATGGCCCTGCTTTCCACAGTGGTAACATGACCTCTTCTCCCGGGAGTTGGATCTATCTTTCGATTTTCCATTCCCATGACCTCTACTCTTGCTTTGACCCCTGTTTTCCATGACAAGGGCTTGTGAACTGGTACTGGAAATGTCTCTTCTACGAAGTTCTTCATTAAGTAGGCTATTCTTTACCATAGACATTGTTACCACACCATTTGGAGTTGAGTTACTCAGTGATACAACAAGAATATCTCAGCTATCTAGTAGAGTTCCCATCAAAAGACATGCTTGCATCTCATCATCCAAGGATATACCGGTGACTGCTAACTCACTTATGAATCCTTCAAAGTCGTTCAGGTGTTGTGTGATTGATCGTCCCACTGTCAGTTTCAAGTTCATGACTTTGCGAATCACGAACACTTTTCCTTGAGCATTTTTAGCCACGTACATATCCTCTAGCTTCTTCCAGAGAGCTTTAGGATCTGTTTCGTTCCTCATGTGGTTGTACAGGCTAGCATCTATCCATTGGCGTACTGTACCCAATGCCTGCTTCTTCATTTTTATCCAATGTTGTTCTTTCATATCTTTCGATTTTGCGTCGCCACCCTCAATTGGATCATACAAATCTTTGCAATTGAGGTAGTCCTCCATTCTGGATTTCCACATTGAATAATTTGTATCCGTCAATTTAATCATTACACCGTCATTTGCCATGTCGAAAATTTAAAAATGGCAAAATTTTACTATTCACAAATTTTACTATTCACATAAATAGTGACCGTATATGTGAATAGTACCGTATATCTAAATAATACTTGTATATTAGAATAGTAATAGTTTGCGTCCCCGTATACTTAAATAATACTATTCATAAGATGATCAATAGTATTTTATATGAATACTATTATTCAAGTTACTATTTTACTATTCACTCAAATTGCGTATCTGCGACGGTTTTTTGAACGGATTGCGCCACCAGATTTATCATAATTTTCTCATCGTCATGGTATATTTATTTTTAAAAATATATCCACGAATTTTACTGATAAAACAACCTTCGGTTTTGATACCACTTGTTAGGCCCAATAATAGATTATGAGAAAAGATAATAGCAGCAGAATAAAAAGACAAATGAATTAGGGAAAAATCACAGGACAAACTCCGAATAATTCTCCACTATAAAATAATAGTAGGTATACCAAGAGATTACAAAATAGTGGCACATATGTGTTTCCCAAAACCTCACTATTTTTTCTCTTACCCAACTCTTAGGAAACCATTTCCTAAGTTTATATGCACAGATTATATTCTTATATCTGTGCTTTTCTCAATCTGTATCATAAATGAGGAAATAATCCTCTCTATGAATAAAACAGAAAGCACGTAAATATTTTCCTAATTTACGCCTTCAATCATGCAATCAATTAGGACTTTACTGGCCACCTGTTTTCTTCCGCCAATCATGCCTCCTCCCTTTTTGTTTTTTTTATATATATAATTTAATATTTTAGTGAATCTCATAATGTAAAGAGACATCATTCAATATAATTAAGATTGAGATTAAGATTAAGACAGTTACCCGCGGTGTTCAAAGAAAGGCCACCTGAAGGTAAACCCGAACAATTTGTCGAAAACGAAGGCGGTGTTCTCCGGCCTACCGAAAATGATCAGATTCAGTAGAAAGCTAACAAGAACAACCCAGCTCAATGCCCTAGCTATCAACCGTCCGAGGGATTCTATTGTGCCGTCGTCCTCCGTGGCGGCCACCGGCGGTTTTCTCCGGACATTTCTCATCGTCTTGGATTAGCAGTAGAATCGATTGTATTGATCTTAGTTGCACGGGAATGAGCCTGCTAGTAAACGAGTGAGTAACCGCCAAATGCAGTTACGCTGATGTGGCAATGGGGAGCTGATCTGATGTGCTGTAGTACAGAGTAGCTTGTAGTGTGCACTTGCTGCCTTCGGTTTTTATAGGATGAGACCCATTACTTTTCTCCTCTTATTTGTTGTACAAGGCCCATGAAATTTATTTAATTTTCTGTTTTTAACAAAATACTTAACTTTTAAATTTTATAGTTTTGAATTAAATTTAGGTTTTCAAAATTGGATTGAACTGTGATATAAATTAAACTTTAAACTGTTTTCTACTTAAATCGAATTAAGGATAGATTTATTAAAATTGATTTGAATTGGAGATTGGTTTATTGAAATTGAATTAAATAAGGGGTTTTTTTAAATGAAGTTGAATCAAAATTAGTTTTTACAAGACGCTGATCAGTTGTGTTAAGAAAATGGCTGGGGTTTAGTGCTATTCGTGTCGATTTCCGGGCATGGTTGGTATGGTTGCAGGATATGAGAGCCTCCTCTTTAGCTGATATGGTACATATTGCCGCATTACATGCGACTGTTTGTGCTAATTGGATGAACATAAACACTTGTGTATTCTCAATTTACTGTCAAACTGTTCATTACTGATTTAAGCAAGTCCAATTCATAGTTAGATGATGTATGAAAATGTATAGTAAGAGAGTAAAAACTGTAGCAAATAGGAGTTTATACCATAGGCTTCCGATATAAAGCCTATTATTTGTTGTACAGATAACCAGTTTTAAGATTAATGGATTCTTACTTCCTTAAAAAAAATTAGTTTTTACAAAAAAAATTGAATTAAAATGAATTATATTTGGGACTATGTAGGTTAATGAGCTGAATTGAATTCATTTATCAACCAAAATTTAGCATTGGTGGCTGCTGACCAAGGCGAACAAGTCGAGTGACTGCCAAAAATCTAGGGGCCTCAAGTTGTTATAAGTAAAAAAATAGCACAGAATCATATAAACTTGTTACAAACGCCTACCCACATCGGCACACAAGAATATAACCCAAACAGCAGTGTGGACAAATTGTTACGACAATAATTCCAACTCAACCTCTAGGGCAACTAGTAAGCAGATTCTTAGAGTTCGGAATTTTAATGGAAGTAACATAATACCTTTTACACTCGATACGAATGGCACTCACAATGTTACACTCGAATTGCCGCGACAAGTTTTGCATAGCGCACCTAAATGCCGAACATCACGTCAAAGATTTTGGAGACTATTGACTTTGTTGGGGAAGCGATTGAACCTCCCGACTGTCGAGCACTGGTACTACCGTTTTGTAGGAGATAGGGACGAGAATAACTTTTTAATCCGTTCAACTCTGAGGTTTTAGAAGATGGTGGTGGGGGTAATGGCATGAAACCCTGATTGTTAAGCCTGTCGTTCAAAGTCTGACGCTGCATAGGATCGACTGGCTTCACGCCTACTATTAGTACCCCGTTTATTTGCATACCGTTCTTGCTGAGGGCTTTGTGAGCATCAGATCGACTCTGCAGCAGTTAAAAAAGACCAGTTAGTGGTGATTTGTTTGATAAATTGTTTTAACCCCAGTGATATATTATCAATAGTTCAATACAGTCAATATACTTACTACTAAGACGCATTTTTACATCATCTCCCAGTTGAGAGACACTGAATGGTCTTAAGTGTTACAGAAACATACTGAAGTATATTATCATTCTGCAAACTCTGGATTCAATGAATTGTTGATGAAGAAGTGATACTAGAAACCCAACCTACTCTTGTAACAAGATATGGATATATGGCAGACTCATTGATATTTTATAATTGAATAGAAATAAAATTTCAGCATGTCTTTTATTGAATGAACAACTAAATTTATACAGAGATTGAAATAACAAACTTCCTAATTAGAAGCCACTAATAAAGTGGATGTAAATTGAAACAGAAAAATCTGCAACTAATTGCAGTTACCAACTTAAACATTTTTACAAGTCTGATGCTTTGAATAGGATTTGAATAACAGAAAAAAGATTGACTAAAACACAAAATCTCAGCTTGTAATGGCACAGAAATGGCAAAGTCTAACACCTACCAGACTAAGGAAAGACAGGCGCTAATATAAATGACTAATTCCAGACTCAAAGCCGTTTTGGCGAAGGAGGCATATGGAGTTTAATTCACAACATTGATAACTCAACATAATCAAACAAATTTGAGAAATTAAGCAATCTACAATACGAAAAAGTAAATAATAATCCCAGAATATAAGCAAAAAAAAATGCATATGCACTTAATAACTTCAATGAATGGAACAGTTCAATGTCAAGTTCTCAAAAAAGTAATATGTTCATCATGTTCAACTTGATTTCTCAGCTTTTTATGATTTTCAAATTAATGGCATTATGTTGACTTTTATGGCTTCATTTTATTAGGTAACACACTTGGAACTGAAGAAATGAAACAGAACAAATGAGGAACGGCAAAAGATGCATGGCAAGGATACAAAAAGTAAGAACCTTGATCACCAAATTTCATAATCTAGCATACAAGTGGAACTAGAACCTGATAAAGAATGTGCATCCAGTTGGCATCCCTTGGCCCAGGAACATGCTTCAAGATCACACCACATTTCTCAAACTCCCGAAGAACTAAATTGGTATCGCTGGGAGGGAATCTGAAAAGAATATTTAAGATCATTTGATAAGATCAGCCGTGTTAAACAGAAAAGTAAAAAGAACAATTAAATAATGAAGATGTATATATCCCGGGCTGGTACTTTAAAAGACCTGGTACTTTAAAAGACCTGTTAGTGTCACTTTTAAGTCTTAATACACACTTCACCGAACACAAAACAGTGATTAGTTTCCGAAAAAATTGCTACAGTTGTTGAAACAACTCTACCAGTAAAAAAAATGGAGAGCAAAACTTAGATTCGAATGCCAAAAAGAATCAATAAAAAATCAAACGCTAAAAGAACACTTTCACTAACAATTTGTGTAGATGAGCGGGGATAAATGAAGAAAACAAAACTATAAATTTAGCCACCCAAAGTACAATTTCATTAATTGGCCCCTATACTTTAATTTGGGCTTTATTAGCCTTTGCACTTCTAAGTTTTTACCCAACCTAGCCCCTGATACAAAATCTTTTGATTTGCTTCAGTTTTAAATCACTTATTCAATGAGATAAGCAATCTATGCATCACTTAATATATGAGCAGTAGTTAATCTCCACTTGTAAATGTCCATTTTCTAATGCATGAAGGGCATCAAAAGCACAACTACATAGCTTCCTGTTATACTCAAACGCAATTACTAATCAGAATACTAATTATCCACATGAAATCAGGGAGAGTAAATTAAGATACAAAATGACAAGTTTGAAAGCCATTTCCAATATGCCTATGAGTTGATAGATAAAGATCATATTTTTATAGCTGAACGAAAAACACTGCTTTATATATAGCATTTGCTCAGCCAAACTTGGCATTTATATATTGCTGAGCTAAGCAAACTAGCAAAGTATATTGGAAAAGAAAATGCAAGAAAGATAAGCAAAGATAAAGAGATGGAGCAAAGATGGAGACCCCAGTGTACAAGGAAAACAGAGACGAAATCTTACCCATAAACAGTAACCCATTCTTCCTCATCAAGATTTCCAGCAGGCAAGCTGGTCCGCGGTACATCTGGTCTAGCAACTTCCCTAGGTGGAGGAAGTGTAATCAAAGCACCAGGCTGGACCACACCCTCAACAGGAGAACCTTTCCCCCTATCTTCTTGCTCACTACTACTGGCCTTAGCCGGTGACCACCATGTTGAACTTGCTGAACCCTGTTGGTCCTGTAGCCCACTCATCAAAGCGAATGAAGTGCTTGCTTCTGATTTGCTTTTTAGTGGAGTCAATGTCATGAAGTCCCTCCCAGAACCCTGGACGGGAGTTCTCGGGTCTGATTTAGCTTCTGGGGAGAGAGGGTAATCAGGAATTCCAGATTCAGGAGAGAAATCTGAACGGTCCTCCAAGGTAAACATTGGAGGGGGCGGAAGATCTGAACCCCCAAAATTCTCCCGCCATAGAGCAGAAACTGCTGCCGCCTGACCTGGGGTAGAGAACTTCCCTTTACGGGAGGAGATAGGTGATGCCAAATCTTGGTAAAACAATAATCGACTCCCCGAAGATTTCGGAGTCCTCTTCTGTACAAAAGTGCTCATTATAATTCCTTAGCAAGATGAACCTACCATTATTTGAAAAAAATTAGTCTTTGGATACCAAGTTTAAAACAAATGAAAGTAATAGCCCAATAGCATCAGCAGAACAGTAAAATGATACTATATTCTAGATTTACGAAGAAATTATAACATACACTTATATCTTCGTTGTTTAACTAAATCACCTGTAAAGTTGCGTTGGGAACTGACAGTTAAATTAAACATGTATAAGAGGCATGATGGAAATTTAAAATTTTGTCCCTGTCCTAGGAACTCCTATTAATTGCATATAAATTAAATAAAGCCTTAACTAAATAATTCTCTACTTAGGTTAGCATGCTAAAGGACTAGGCATACCATAATTCCAAATTATATCCTAGCATATTTATTTTATACTAAGCATGTTATAACTCTAAGTTATAACCTAAGCATAAAATAAACTAAGCATGTAAAAATAACCTAAGCATAATTATTAAGTCTAAAAACACTTAAAGAAAAAAGACTTAATAATTAAAAGAGAAAGAAAAAGAACTTACCAGTTGAAGCGTGCTTTTGCAGGACCTTCTTGCACAAGCCTCCAGTCGTAGGATAGCCTCTATCAGTATCCACACGAACCCCACCAACCAAAACCTCCCCAGGAGGAAGAACTAAGAAGCCTCGAGTAGTTGCTAGACCACTCTAGAAGCCTCACCTAAAAATATAAACTAGCGGTGCCCGAATAAATTCAGGCTCCACAAAAATAACTTGCTCAAGTACCCGAGAGATTAATTATCTCGCTTAGGATTTATGCTTTGAGCTTGGTACAATTTGAAAGGAAAGGAAAGGAAATAGCCTATATATAGGCTTGGGGGAGCAAAAATGCTCCCCCTTTCATCGATGTGGGATCATCCCATTAATTAACATATATATATATATATATATATATATATATATATATATATATATATATATATATGTTAATTCACGCCACTTTTCATGGGTTGCCTTTGTGCAGCCCATGAATAAGGGTTGCGTATTTTTCGACAACCAAACTTTGTACAAAATATTTTATACTTTTCGGTTCCAACTTATCAATGTAAAATTCCTTATAAATCCTTTCAAATAAATTTTTATTTTTGACTCTAATAAATTAGTTACTAGTCAAAATAAATAATTTGGTCCAACCAAAATTGATCTAATCAATTATGATTTATTTATGACTCTAATTAATTAGTTATCGGTCAAAATAAATTCCTTGGTCTATCCAAAATTGATCTAATCAATTTTAACCAATTAAACAATAATCCAATTATTATTCATGTTATATATTTTGTAATAGAATAAATCTATTAGTTCTTTACTTAGTCCGATGAAGGTCCAATGTGTGTGGCCTTATAGGATCCCGAAGTATTGAGCTGTTAAGGCTTAACCAACCCTTGTTCTAATGGAACCATTGGCTCGATGCTCTAGACCGTGAATAGAACTCGATTACCTTGAACAACTGTAGTACGCCTCTAGCAAGGATCTACCATCCCCCATTACTCGGAACGTCATTTATGCTTGTGACTTAATCTCGGTTAATGCAATAGTTATCCAGTGCGATAAATTCCTTCCATTCTTTAATATTAGTACCATCTGGTTTATTGGGTTCGGTTAAAGTGTTAACCCACTAATAGCAAGGTTGCTTCAAGCTATCCCAGTTATTTACTTGTTACCGAAGTATATTGCCTTTTACCATAGTGTGTTTGACTAGAAACCATTTCTCTCAAACACATACTCTGATCAGAGGTTTATGGCAATCATTACTTCAACAAGTGGCCAGGTACAACTCCTTAATATATCCGGAGCGATGGATTCTTTCCGACTACTCAGCCTACCAACGTGCTGTCATCACTATACCCGTAATCACCCGTAGCACTCTAAATTAATGAGTGCATAGCAATGACCCAAAGTATAGCAATAGTACCACACAAGGTAACTAGCATCTCAAGTATGAGGACATTCGCAAAGCTTATTGCATGAAGATAAACACTAACACATTGATATTTATACCAAGTGTTTATCTTGCTGCGGTCTCCAATATATCTCCCAGATATATCCATGTGTCAAGCTTAAGGCACCACCTTCAGTCCTTAGGAGATTGACTGCTTGGACCCTTTCCAAGAAAGTTGACCACATGCTAGTCTTTCCGTTTCATTTATATCCTTTCTTGATGAAACTATGACTAGGGATAGTTTAGACATAATCATAATTTCACATGAAGCAGGTTCCACCAAATATAGTCCAACTATAATTTCTCTGACTTCATGCTATGATATGTCAAGGACTTTTGTATACATACATCAATGAATATATTTTAACCAGCTATAATATATATGTATAGAAACACATTGATATAAACAAAAGAACAAATGCCTTTATTGATTAAATAAATTATTCGTACTATTACATAATTAAGATGTATCGCCCTAACTGCCTTAAGGGCATACATCATATCCAACAAACTCCCACTTGCACTAAGGCCAATTAGCCATATGTTTTAATCCATATGCTTTAACATGCTGGTCATGTTTGACTTGAGTCAATGGCTTTATCAGACCATCCGCGAGGTTCTGATCAGTGGGTACATATTCTAATCTTATTATCTTAGCATCAACAATCTCCCTGATTATATGATACTTTCTGCATACATGTCTATTTTTTTGATGAGACCGTGGTTCCTTTTCCTGAGCTATGGCACCATTGTTATCACAATATAAAGTAATTGGTTCAATAGCCTCAGGCACCACACCGAGATCACCAATAAATCCCTTTAACCAGACAGCTTCTTTTGCTGCTTTGCATGCAGCAATGTATTCAGATTCCGTGGTTGAATCAGCAGTAGTTTCTTGCATGGAACTCTTCCAGCATACTGCCCCTCCATTTAACACATACACAAAACCTGACTGAGACTTAAAGTCATCCTTGTCAGATTGAAAGCTTGCGTCAGTGTAACCTTTGATAGTGAGATCACCTTCTCCATAAATCAAGAACTCATCCTTAGTCCTTCTCAAGCACTTAAGGATTGCCTTGACGGCCATCCAGTGTTTTTCACCTGGATCTGACTGATATCTGCTCGTAAAGCTCAAAGCCTGAGAGACATCCGGCCTAGTACATATCATAGCATACATGATGGATCCTATCGTGGATGCATAGGGTATATCCTTCATGCGCATTCTCTCTTGAGCTGTCTTCGGACACTCAACTTTAGATAGGTTAATCCCCTTTGTCATTGGGAGATAACCTTTCTTAGAAAGCTCAAGGTTGAACCTATTTAACACCTTATCTATATATGTACTTTGAGAAAGATCTAACAGCCTCTTGGATCTATCCCTGTAGATCTTTATACCTAGTATAAATGCTGCTTCACCAAGGTCTTTCATGGAGAACTTTCTTGACAACCATACTTTAACGTTTTGAAGAAGAGAAATGTCATTTCCTATTAGCAGAATCATCAACATACAATACTAGAAAAACGACTCCACTCCCACTAACCTTCTTGTAAACACAAGGCTCATTTGTGTTTGGGCAGAAATCCAGTTCCCGGATTGTCTGATCAAACCTTATATTCCAACTCCTTGATGCCTGCTTAAGTCCGTAAATGGATCTTTGTAGCTTGCATACCTTCGAGCCATTCTGAGATGTAAAACCCTCAGGTTGTGTCATATACACATCCCAGTCTAAATCCTCATTCAGGAATGCTATTTTTACGTCCATCTGCCAGATCTCATAATCGTAATGAGCAGCAATGGCGAGGAGTATCCTTATGGATTTGAGCATGGCTACCGGTGAGAAGGTTTCATCATAGTCAATACCTTCCCGTTGACTATAACCTTTCGTAACCAACCTTGCTTTATAGCTAATTACATTACCATCCATGTCTGTCTTCTTCTTGAAGACCCATTTGCACCCAATTGGTCTAACCTCTTGCAGTGCATCAACTAAATTCTAAACTTGGTTCTCGTACGTGGAATCCATTTCTGATTTCATGGCCTTTTGCCATTTATCAGAATCTGAGCTTTTTATTGCCTCATCATATGTCCTTGGTTCATCATCCTCCACAAGATATAGTTTTTTATCATTAGTGATAATAAACCCATATCTATCGGGACCCTTATGAACACGACTTGATCTTCGTAATGATTGTGTTTTGACAGTTTGTTCTTGGATCACACTCTCTTATGTATCTAGAACGGGGTCAATCAGTTGATCGTCTATTTCTTCCTGTTGAACTTCCAGTTCAATATTGCTCCCACTGACCTTTTCAAGTAAGTGTTCCTTTTCCAAAAAGTGAGCATTCCGAGACACAAATACCTTTTATGCTTCAGGTTGGTAAAACAGATATCCAATTGTTTCCTTTGGATATCCAATGAACAGACATTTGTCAGCCTTGGCATTTAGCTTATCTGACGCTATCCTCTTCACCATAGCAGGACAACCCCATACTCTTAAGTGATTTAGAGATGGCTTTTTGTTACACCATCTTTCATAAGGTGTAAAATCAACTGATTTAGAGGGCACTCTATTTAAGACATAAACCGCGGTCTCAAGTGCATATCCCTAAAAGGATTTACTAAGAACTGCATGGCTCATCATGGACCTGACCATATCTAATAAAGTCCGATTCCTCCTTTCTAACACTCCATTATGTTGGGGTGTATAAGAAGGGGTCCACTGGGGAACTATCCCATTTTCCTTTAGATAATCCTGAAACTCCTGACTTAAGTATTCTCCACCTCGATCCGATCGAAGTGTTTTAATACTTTTCTCAAGCTGTTTCTCTACTTCAGCTCTGAATAGTTTGAATTTTTCAAAACTTTCAGACTTGTGCTTCATCAAGTACAAATAACCGTATCGTGAGTAATCATCAATAAAGGTTATGAAGTAGGAGTATCCTCCTAGTGCCTGAACACTCATTGGACCACACACATCAGTGTGTATAAGTTCCAATGTACTCGTGGCTCGTTCACCCTTCCCTTTAAAGGGTAACTTTGTCATTTTTCCTTTTAAATAAGGTTCGCAATCACCATAAGACTCTAAGTCTATTGAGCCCAAGTCTCCACGCTTATGCAACTTGGTTAAGAGTCTTTGTTTATGTGGCCTAAACGGCAATGCCATAAGTAAAAGGAATTCTCATTATCTAATTTAACTTTCTTCACATTGTTTATATTGAAAACTTCTGTTTTAGTATCAAGAATATAAATGCCACCTTTCAACATTCCAAAACCATAAAGAATATTATTCAAACGAATCTGACAATTATTATTCGAAAATAAAATTTCAAATCCCTCTGTTACTAAACACGCAACAGATACAATATTCTTAGTAACACTTGGAATGTAATAACAATTATTCAAAACTAAAACAAGTCCGCTTGGCAAAACAAGACTAAAGCTCCCTACGGCTAATGCAGCAACTCTGGCTCCATTTCCCACACGTAGGTCCATCTCCCCTTTTGCAAGTTTTCTATAGTTCCTTAGTCCCTGAACAGAAGTACAGATATGAGAACCACAACCAGTATCTAATACCCAAGTGGATTCTTGTGAAAAAGTAGCAAAGTTTTCAATTACAAATATACCTGAAGTAGATGCCTCTGTAGGCTTCTTCTTCAAATGCTCAGAAGCAGGAGCTTTGCAATCCCTCTTCCAATGTCCCGGTTTTCCACATTGGAAGCAGACATACTTAGATGCCTTCTTTTCATTCTTCTTCTTACTGATTCTTTTCTTGGCACCCAGTGCATGCTTCTTCTTCTTAGAAGCCTTGCCTTTTTCAATCAACAGTAGAGGTTTCTGATCTTTCTTGATCTGAGGTTCTACTGTTTTCAGCATGTTAATTAATTCAGGGATAGTTGAATTAATCCTGTTCATGTAATAGTTAGTTAAGAAACTTGAGTAGCTATCTGTCAAGGAC
This sequence comes from Euphorbia pulcherrima, assembly GCA_947683365.1. Classification (NCBI taxonomy): domain Eukaryota; kingdom Viridiplantae; phylum Streptophyta; class Magnoliopsida; order Malpighiales; family Euphorbiaceae; genus Euphorbia; species Euphorbia pulcherrima. The sequence goes on from CANTUS010000016.1 coordinate 18,482,268, forward strand.
ATCAACACAAGGTCAATGCTCAAGTCATGATTCATCTCGAATCCCAATCAATTCAGTTTCTTAAGGTATCCTAAGAGTTTCAGTACATGCTGAGAGGCAGAGGTGCCAGCCTGCATCTTGGTCCCGAAAAGGAGCTCTGTCCTCTACCTCTCCGAAAAGAGTTCTTCAATATGGAGAACCATATCCTCCAAGGGCATGTTCTCATGTTGTTTCTGAAGCTCAGAATTCATGGACCCCAACATAATACACATGGCAGTCTCACGATCTTTCCTGTGCTTCAACCGGGCATCATGTTCCATATGATCCTCAACATCAGGTTCTACAGGGAAAATTTCACTTAGGACATAGGCAATTCCCTCAGATCTGAGAACTATTCTCACTGCTCGAAACCAATCAGAAAAGTTCGAGCCATTCAATTTGGTGTCAAGTAACATACGGAGATTAAAATTGGAAGCCATTTTCAACCTAAGACATAAGAAAAGAAAAGTGTTTAGATATTAGTTTAAGTACATGTATTTAATATGAGGACTTTTAATTAAATACATTTTCCTACTATTTTCTTCGAAATTTACAATAGCCCATTCTATTGAATTTGTGAATTTTAACCCAGCTAAATTTCCTAGTAGGTAGCATCTATAACTAGTCTATTACAACCCCCAATTTTATGAGTCAAGTCATAATAGTCAGTCATAGTTGGAATCCAATTCCATTTGCATCGCATGCAATTGCTAATTCATTCAAGTTCCCTAATCCCAAGGGACGTGTGCTCTTATATTAGCATCTCCTTGAATATGTCTCAGATCTGGGCCTAGCCCCCAATTTTATGGTGGACTACCCCAGCTCTGTTAAGGCAGACCCTATCTCAAACTTTACAACCAATCAATGTGGACTAGAAGGAACGCTTTGTATAGCACTTTGATAGCCCAAAAAGACCGTATTATAAATTTGAGTAAGGAAGACTATAACTTGCCTTAATATATTTACTTTGGGATTTTATTGATGTTAAACGTCTCACCCAATCTAGGATTTTATCAGATGGACAAAATTATAATTACTTGTATTAATTCAGGGAATTTTAGAATTAATTTATAAGGTCTAACCTTAGGTGGGTTCAGCTCTTTATTATAATTATTCCATCAACCTAGATTATATGCAAAATAATTAACGCTTTAATTTGTTATATTTATATTGCATTTCCTTTAGCTTTTATTCAATAATTTTAACTTTTTACTTTGTTATAGAAATACATATAAGCACCATCTTATATACTAGAAATAAATTAGTTCATATTAATCCCCCGATTGGTCAATTCAAATTGCACCGATATAGGTTCCCAGGTAGGAGAGGTGCCCTATGAGGAGTAGACACCAAGTCCAATCCTTAGCCAGAACAAATACGGGCATAAACTTGAAGACCAATGGATTCTCTTGAACTAATAAATTTTGTTCTTCCAATTCATGTAAATTGGGAGCATCTATAACCCATGTAATTTAAATAAATTATTGACACTTGTATAATTTGAGTAAGTTGAGCAAGCTTATTCAAAATTTTTCATAACTAATTTCTAACCTTGAAATGAAAGACAGAAGTTTATATATATTGTTCCAAACAATTAAATAAACAAATCATTTCATTTAGAAAATAACATTTAGTTTGCTTCTAACTTAATTATGCACTAAATAGGCAGGCTCTGATACCACTGTTGGGAACTGACAGTCAAATTGAACATGCATAAGAGGCATGACGGAAATTCAAAATTTTGTCCCTGTCCCAAGAACTCCTATTAGTTGCATATAAATTAAATAAAGCCTTAACTAAATAATTCTCTACTTAGGTTAGCATGCTAAAGGACTAGGCATACCATAATTCCAAATTATATCCTAGCATATTTATTTTATGCTAAGCATGTTATAACTCTAAGTTATAACCTAAGCATAAAATAAACTAAGCATGCAAAAATAACCTAAGCATAATTATTAAGTCTAAAAACACTTAAAGAAAAAGACTTAATAATTAAAAGAGAAAGAAAAAGAACTTACCAGTTGAAGCGTTCTTTTGCAGGACCTTCTTGCACAAGCCTCCAGTCGTAGGATAGCCTCTATCAGTATCCACACGAACCCCACCAACCAAAACCTCCCCAGGAGGAAGAACTAAGAAGCCTCGAGTAGTTGCTAGACCACTCTAGAAGCCTCACCCAAAAATATAAACTAGCGGTGCCCGAATAAATTCAGGCTCCACAAAAATAACTTGCTCAAGTACCCGAGAGATTAATTATCTTGCTTAGGATTTATGCTTTGAGCTTGCTACAATTTGAAAGGAAAGGAAATAGCCTATATATAGGCTTGGGGGAGCAAAAATGCTCCCCCTTTCATCGATGTGGGATGGGAGTATTACTCCCATCCCATTAATTAACATATATATATATATATATATATATATATATATATATATATATATATATATATATGTTAATTCACGCCACTTTTCATGGGCTGCCTTTGTGCAGCCCATGAATAAGGGTTGCGCATTTTTCGACAACCAAACTTTGTACAAAATATTTTATACTTTTCGGTTCCAACTTATCAATGTAAAATTCCTTATAAATCCTTTCAAATAAATTTTTATTTTTGACTCTAATAAATTAGTTACCAGTCAAAATAAATAATTTGGTCCAACCAAAATTGATCTAATCAATTATGATTTATTTATGACTCTAATTAATTAGTTATCGGTCAAAATAAATTCCTTGGTCTATCCAAAATTTATCTAATCAATTTTAACCAATTAAACAATAATCCAATTATTATTCATGTTATATATTTTGTAATAGAATAAATCTATTAGTTCTTTACTTAGTCCGATGAAGGTCCAATGTGTGTGACCTTATAGGATCCCGATGTATTGAGCTGTTAAGGCTTAACCAACCCTTGTTCTAATGGAACCATTGGCTCGATGCTCTAGACCGTGAATAGAACTCGATTACCTTGAACGACTGTAGTACGCCTCTAGCAAGGATCTACCATCCCCCATTACTCAGAACGTCATTTATGCTTATGACTTAATCCCGGTTAATGCAATAGTTATCCAGTGCGATAAATTCCTTCCATTCTTTAATATTAGTATCATCTGGTTTATTGGGTTCGGTTAAAGTGTTAACCCACTAATAGCAAGGTTGCTCCAAGCTATCCCAGTTATTTACTTGTTACCGAAGTATATTGCCTTTTACCATAGTGTGTTTGACTAGAAAACATTTCTATCAAACACATACTCTGATCAGAGGTTTATGGCAATCATTACTTCAACAAGTGGCCAGGTACAACTCCTTAATATATCCGGAGCGATGGATTCTTTCCGACTACTCAGCCTACCAACGTGCTGTCATCACTATACCCGTAATCACCCGTAGCACTCTAAATTAATGAGTGCATAGCAATGACCCAAAGTATAGCAATAGTACCACACAAGGCAACTAGCATCTCAAGTATGAGGACATTCGCAAAGCTTATTGCATGAAGATAAACACTAACACATTGATATTTATACCAAGTGTTTATCTTACTGCGGTCTCCAATATATCTCCCAGATATATCCATGTGTCAAGCTTAAGGCACCACCTTCAGTCCTTAGGAGATTGACTGCTTGGACCCTTTCTAAGAAAGTTGACCACATGCTAGTCTTTCCATTTCATCAATATCCTTTCTTGATGAAACTATGACTAGGGATAGTTTAGACATAATCATAATTTCTCATGAAGCAGGTTCCACCAAATATAGTCCAACTATAATTTCTCTGACTTCATGCTATGATATGTCAAGGAATTTTGTATACATACATCAATGAATATATTTTAACCAGCTATAATATATATGTATAGAAACACATTGATATAAATAAAAGAACAAATGCCTTTATTGATTAAATAAATTATTCGTACTATTGCATAATTAAGATGTATCGCCCTAATTGCCTTAAGGGCATACATCATATCCAACAAGCTGCTGAGGAACACGTTACAGATAGAAAAGAACAAAATTAAATCTCCCTACCCAAGAATGCCTCATTGCCATAAGCAAGATCATCCAGTTCCAATCACATTTAAAACGTAGAACAAATTCAGTTAAGTCTACAAAGGTGAAATTGCTAAGGTAATCAATGATGGCAAAAAAAAGAGAAATCTTCAACCAACCGACTTTAATTTGTGAATTTTTGGACCGGGGGGTTAAAACACAAATAAGAAAGCAAGCAAAAAACAACCTCCCCTGATCGCTCCTAGTAGCTTATTAGGATTAAGTAAAAAAAAGAACAACGATGATTTGATATTCATTTTCTGCTTATTTTGTCGGGAAAGAAAAGGTGATTCTGGTTCACATCAATCATTAAACTTTATCGAGAAAACAAGACAGCTCTAATATTATACTAGCAGATAGAGAGAGAGCGTACCTGTAGAATTGAGGGTTTTGTTGTTATTTACTCTCCCAGAAAAAGCTGAACAGAGAGCTCTGCGCTAGAATGGAGGACGAAATTGGGAATTTGAAACCCTAAAACCCCGGTATTACTGTTATTCAAATTTTGGCTTTTGCGTTTTTCAATTTCAATTCAAAGTACGAAAATGCCCCCTTCATTTCGTTTTATATGTCAGTATGTCACTCATGTAGTAGGATTTTTTTGTACATTTTTATACGAATAAAAATACTTTTTCAAGATTTTATTTTATAATATCAGTTTTGCATTTATAATCCAGAGTTTATTACTTATAAAGTAGCTATTATTTTTTCTTTATGAACTTTAGTAACCGTTATACAATTCATTTGAGGGTGAGATAAAATAAAGAAATAAAAACTCTCTCCGTCTAAAAAATTGGTCGTTTTAACTATTTTACACTTTTTAATATAACAATTAACTGATTGGTGTAATTTATTTATTTATCATTTAATCAATGCTCTACTCTATTCTCAAAGCTTCCCATTAATGGTTACAACTAAAAAATATATTCCCAACCGCTGCCATTAATAAGGGTATGGCTGGAAGAATGTGATTAAAAAATACCTAAGAAATAGAAAATGATAACTAAAAAGAGATGTGAAAAAATATATAAAACGACCACTATTTCTAAACGGATGGAATAACTTTAAGAAAATCACCTAGGTTTATGAATATTTTCCTGTACTATACTATTCTGCTAAAATGAAAATATATATATACCCGTTTTTAGATCAGGACATTAGAAACGACCTCTCAAGAGTTTAAAAATTAAAGCTAAATAGAGCGTCATTTTTTAATATAATAATTATATTTTATTAAATTAAAATATATAACAAACTAACAGCAAATTTAGTTGGAAACTTCAAAACTTTTATTAGGTATTTAGTTCAGAAAAATAAAAGTAATCAGGGGGCCATTTTTTACATGATAGATTTCTTATATTAAACCGTAAAACTTACTCTCTCTCGTTCTACTCCTTTGTCTATTAAACTTTTAAATACTGGTATCAAATAACTATAATCTTGTGTGATTATTACTTAGTTTTGATATTATTTTTTCATTGAACTTTTTATTTAATTCCTCTTTAGCTTTAATAATTAAAATACAATTTTATTTTAACACGATGTTTAAATATTTTACCTATTAATAGGGCATCAAAATTTATTTCGCCCATAAACTTCAAGAGCTTAGGAGCGGACCTGCTTTTACACAAATGTGTAAGAATCTCACCATATTAAATACAACTATAACTTCAATTGAAATTTTAATAAATAAAGTAGTAGGAAAAAATATTGGACTACATGTTTTGTGTAACAGCAATTTTCAGTTTTTATCAAACAAGTTTATTTACACATTACACAAAAATTACAAATTATCCATTTAGTCCCATATGAGAATCATAGGGAATGAGAGAGGTTTGATAGGCACAAAATTAATTAGATAATCAACACTGTAAATACTAAATCCAATATATTTCGGCTTTATTTTGGGAGTAAAGTAACAATCATAAAGAAAAGGAAAATAAAGGATCATAGCTTAAAGGATGGAATAATAAAGGATGAGGTATTATTATGTTTGGAAAGAAGGGGTTCTTAAATTAAAATAATAGTGAAATGACTTAAACAACCTTTAAAATAACAAAATTACTAAGTTAATTAAAAATAGAAGGATAATGATATAAATTTATACCATCTTCCCCTCCGATCCCACCAATTTGGTGGGATTGAATTTGTTGGAAGTGAGAGAAAGTTCCTCTCTTCAGTCAAATTATTAAAATTCTTCAAGCCAAACAAAATACTAAAATCTACTTTCCATCCTTTACATACCTATCTGCAGATTTCGTCTCCCAAATAAAGCCTTTGTAAAATCAATGAGGTATAAAATTTTATAGACAAAAGTAATTAGATAATTAACAATGTAAATAAGATATGTCAAGTCAAGTTAATTATGTGTCATTTAGCTTGCTCAATCGAATGAAATATGCCAGAATAGAATATGCCTTCTTTGTAAATTTAATTCAGAAAAATAAGTTTAATTTTAAGTATTTATAAATTTATATTAAAATGAATTAAATTTTTATCACGCTCTTATAAACATAAAAAACATGACCTTAGTGCAAATTTTCTGTTTAGCATTTACACTAGATTTGGTAGATCTTTTTGTTGCAGTTGAGTCCTGTGTGGTGCACTTTAGAAATGATTCTTTATTAGATGTATCAGCTGTATTTGTGTTATGGGCTTAGAGTTGGGCTAGCAGATGAGTTGTGTAAAAAGCCCATTCTTTAATTTTGAAGATGGATTTATTGGTCACCATATACTATTCAAGAAATTGGTCCACCATATATTAGGCGGTGAAATGAATTTATTGCCCAATGATTTAAATAAATAAAAAATACATTATATGTCTCGCCTATTATTGTCAAATTGGCCAACAATGTACCAATTTTATTGGGAAAAAAATATCTGAATTGGTACTGTTTTGGTCCCCAAGGACCGAGTTGTACCATAAATTATTGAGCTACATTGATCAAAAACAGAAAAATAAATTATTGAGTTATAGGCTAAAGTTGACATTTTTCATATTTAAGTCTTGCTCCATGACTTTATAAATTAAAGTAATACTATAATTTTGTTAACTTTATAATACAAGCTTATGAACTTTTATAGTCAAATGGTATATGAAATTCTAACACATCAAGATACTCAAACTTTATGGAGTGTAACGGTTGGGATCGGTCTAATAACATCATCTCTTACTATAATACCATGATAACATCCATATATAATCACAGAAGATAAATACCTTATTAAACTTGGACAGATTTATCAATGTAAACAACATTTCACTTTTACAGGTGATGTGAAATTCCAGAAGAAACAATAGTATAGCTATATGATAGAGATGTACACTATAAGAAATTAAGCTTTTTGTGACAACATATACTGTCACAAAGCAAGAAGTTGTGGCATATAATATTTTGTGACAATAATTTGTTGTCACGGGTAACTCCGTAACAGATAATATGTCCAAAAATGTTGTCACAAATATCAAAAGTTTTTGCGACGACAATTTTTTATGACAACTTTTATTCTAACTGAAAAGAAAATATTATCGTCACAAATAAGCTAGTTTTCACATATAATACATCAAAATTAACTAAAACTACGGGACAACATAAAAAAGTCATCACATAAGAATTTATTTGTGACAATAAAGTTATCACATATATTACAATTTTTTGTGACAAACAATTTTGTTGTCACAATATTTTTATTGGTTACAACTTGTATTATAATTGAAACGAGAACTACTTGTCACTAGACCTGTTCGCGGGCCGGGCGGGGCCTTAGCCCGATCCTATGGGCCGAGGTTGGATACCTATTTTATTATTAAGCCCGGCCAGAGCCCGAGCCTGCTAAAGCCCAAATTTTTATGGGCTGGGCTTGGTTTTTGTATAAAGGCCCAAGCCCGAGCTGACGAATAAAAATTTAATTTTTTTATATATATTATAATTGTATTAAATAATTATTTTCAACTTTTATATTTTATACTAATGAATTTTCAAATTTAAATACAATAAGTTGTATAATATATTAAGAACTTCAAATAAATAATGTTGTTATACATAATTTTATCAATTTATTTTTTAAAAATTCACAAAAAAATTATTGAACAATTATCTACGGGCCTTGGGCCGGGCTTGGGATGACCTCGTAAGCCCGGTCCGAGCCCGAAGTTTTAAAGTGTAGGTCGGGCCGGGCTTGGGTTGATGCTTTTAGTCAAAAGCCCGATGAAGCCCGGCCCGAACCCTACCCGGCCCGCCCGATGAACAGGTCTACTTGTCACAAATGTATCGTTGTCACGTATTATATCATAAATTAAACTGAAACTTTATGACAACTTCTGATTGGCGTCACAAAAATAGTATTTGTGACAATAATTAATGTCACAAAAAATTTTCCAAATGGTCACACAAGGTTATATGTGACAAGAACAGTTGTCACAAAGATATCGTCGCTAATAACTCCGTAACTGATAATATTTCCAAATATGTTGTCACAAAAATTACATTTTTTGTGACAATAATATTCATGTATACAATAAATTTTACTGAAACTACATGACAACTTTTATTAGCCATCACAAATGTTATTTGTGGCAATTTTTATTGTCACATCATGTGGTGACAACATTTACATCAGTTACAACTTTTTTCTGTCACTATATATTTGTAGTTACTATATTAAGTTGTTCCATTAAATATTTGTAACAACTTTGAATTGAAGGGAACTAAAATTTAATTATATTAATTTTGACAAATATGAAAAATAATAATTAACGAAGAAATTTTCAATTAATGAAATGAAAATTAAAAAATGATCAAAATAGACTAAAATGCGTATATACTTAAAATAAATAAGCCTAAAAGTGCACATAACTAAACTAATAATTAATTTATTACACCTTACAAAAATCATGAAAGTCAGAATGAAATCCATTTCCATTCAATACTAAATACAAACCTAGTTTTACCCAAATTGAATAAACAAAGAACCATGATAAAACTCGGAATGCCAAGAAAAGAAGAGAGAAAGATGAATACCTGCAACTAAGAAGAAGACCAAAAACCAAATCGGAAACTTAACTTGGATAGTGACTTCAAAGGTAATATCAATTTCTCGGTAGCAGCAAGATCAGCCAGAAAAAGAGGATCGACATGGTTATGAGATGTGTGAGAGAGGGAACGAAGTATGTGATATCGATTTCTAATAAGACCATATTCAAAATCAAGTTGTTAAGTAAAGAAAATAGATCACCTCACGCTTTAGCTTGCGGAGAAAACCAGAATGGAAGGCGGAACAAAATTAGCAAGAATTTGTCTCTTGAAACATAAGTGTCGTTGCCTATCGAACACAAAATTAGGGATTTAGATAGTTGAAATTTTGAATTAAGCAAAGCAAAGAAGAGAAGGAAAAACAAAATTAACCCAGAAAAATACAATCTTATTCTTAAACCTAGATCAGATTACAAACTCGAACAAAGAGGTAAAATTTTTTATAAGATCTACAAAAAAAATCGTAGTTAATTCCTACATGCATAGCCTGATAATGATCGTAAAGGAAAAACAAAACATGATTAGTATATAGTTACTAAATCAAAATGCATTCAGTAACATTTCAACTGAATCAACAACATTCAGAAACAATAAAGAACTTTTAAAACCAGAAAATAACAATGGATAAATTAAATTATGAACATGCATTTACTTTCCTACAAGGTAAACAGTTGCCCCTGAGTAATTTCAAAGTTCTATTTTAGATCAATAATCTAGCCATGGTATGAAGAGAGTTTTCTTCTATTCTTTATTTGAATTTTGGCCGGCAGAATATAGAAAACTGTAGAGTTTGTGTGCTTAACGTTCTTTTCTTGATTAATTAATTAGGATTTCAATTTTTCAATCTTCCTATTCTTTAGTTTCTTGATTTATTCTTAATTAGTTAATTATAATTTTAATTGGTTATCCTTTCTTATTTTAATTTGAAATTTAATTACACTACTTAATTTATCTCGTTTCTTTGTTCTAATTGTTCTTTAGGATGATTGCTAATAAAAAGGATGCTTCCTATTCTTATTAGCATTCTGAACTTTTTAATTTATCTCCTTTTCATATTCAAATTTATTTATCATATTAATTTCTAAATAAAAGAAAATTTACTATTATAAATAAGATTGTTTTCATTATATTCTATTTAATTTCCTATTCTAATTTGAATTCTGATGTAATTAGAATTCCTAACTCTTTTCCTTGTTCAAATTTATTATTTATATTCTTGTTATATGATTTCCTTTATTTCCTATTTAATTTTATATTCTAATTCAAATTCTCAGTAATTACAATTGCTAATTCGTTTCCTTGTTCAAATTCATTCATTTGATTGATTGCTTATGAAAAGGAAGTTACCTATGTTAATTAAAATTCTGATTTATAATTTATCTCATTTCTATATTCAATTTTATTCATCATATTAAGGGCTAACTAAAAGGACATTTCGTTATAAATTAGACTTATTTCCATTATTGTCGTTTAATCTCAAAATCTATGTTGTTGTTCAATGAGGTACCGACTCCAGGGACTGAGGAGCTTGCTCAATCGACACCTCTTTAAAGGTGTGGCGCCCAGACATCAGTGAGGCGATCCAACGCCGCCTCGCCTTGGCGCTTAAGAGAGCACCTCAACGCCTAGTGATAACACTCATGACTATAGAAATACTATTATATCCCCTCTAAAAATCTAGGAAAAAAAGATAACACTCATAAAACAAGGTATGAAGCATGCCCAATAGATGATTAAAATGGCAATACAGAAACACCATAATATCCCCTCATTAGAATGAATCAAGCTGGTAATCTTGGTTAAAAAAGATAGCACTGATAAAAATAAGTATGAAGCAATGCCCTCTATAAGCTACAATGGCAATATCATATTATCACCTCATTAGAGAATATGAAACCGATAATCTAGGAAAGAAAAAACAAGATATCACTAATATAACCAGGTATGAAGCATGCCACTACAACACACAAATTCATCTTGTTAATGTCATACTATTAGCAGTTATCATAAAAAAACTGAACAAACAAAAGAGAGTGGCCTCCAACGAGAACGCTTGTTTGATCTCTCAGACAATCAAATTCTACAAAATTAAAGAATCGAACGCAGGAGTGCCTGAGTATATCAAAATACTCTTCTCCAAATGTTGGCTGCCATGCACCTGTTGTTAGTAGACTGGTATGAAATAAAGCATCTGGCCGAGAAGTTTCATCTGCTAAGAACAATCATCAGCAGCAACAAATATTAGTTTAATAGTAAATTGAGCAAAGAATTTCAAATGAAAAAAAGCCAATAACCTCACTTTGATAAGCCACAGCGACTCTTATTCATGTACAAGCAAAGCAACTAGGATTAATTTCACGACATAGACAAGCAATTAAAAAATAGTTAAAAAAGTGAATAAAAGAGATCGAGTAGGTTATAAAAAGCATCATGCTAGGCATCATAACCAAAAGAAGCATATTAATCATGAATTATTTGGTAGAGAGATAGCCTAAGATTTCCTAGTTGTTCTTTATCTTTTCCACATAATTCAAGCTTCTTACAACAGTTGCATCTCTAATATTTTCGTAAATACATGCTAGCAAACATTCTTGGGCTGCATATATAGTAGCAAAAGAAAAATAAGATTGGGGGTGGGAGTTAAAAACATATATGTAGCGGCAGTGCTTTGAATTTAATTGTAAAAGGATAAAAAAAACACTCTTAATAGCTTATAGACAAATACACAGATACACCAAGATTGATTGCACCAAAGATGGTTAAAGGGCAGAGTACATACAGTGTAAAAACCAATAATGCAACATCTGAAGCCATACAGGGTTACAAGAGATTTTATTAGTTTGTGGTTTAAAATATAAATCTAAGAAGATTGGAGCTATGCTAAAGCCATAGTGGTCAAGAGGCATTAAGTTAGTTGAGGTCTTTGTGATTTAGTTGAGTCATGATTGAGATTGATGTACGAAAGCAGTATGCAAATCACGCAAATTCTAAGACTACCAATATAGTAAATGCAGAAACAATTATCTATGATATCAAATTAAAAATTTGAAAAAGTAAACATGGAATGTGCAGCTATTATGCTAAAATTTATAAGTTTTATAACATGAATTCAATGAAAGTTCATATTAATTTTGGGGAAACAATTTTAAAGTTATTACAAGAAGTTTTGTATTATCAACAATAAACATGGTTTCAAGACTCTGTGTTTATTGAATAACATTGCAGATAATTATTCTACCTTAAATAGGACAAAATATCTTAAGAGGCCACGTGATGAATTAGAAATTCTCAGGATATTACAGTTCACTATTTACAATCAAAACTACTCGAGCAAGCTTAAGAGAAAACTGAGATGTGGTTTAGATAAGAACACAATACCAAATGCTTGTAGAACCCTTAGCCTCACCCATTAGGTACATCAGTACATGCTTCTCCAGAAAGGCTTTAGCCATTGTGAGCGGACGGCTGTTTGCGCGGCTGCGGCGCGGGGCTGGGCCCTGTTGGGCGGGCCCACTTTTCGATGCGTCGGGGAGACGAGTGTGATGTGGTTGAAAAGAAAATGATTTTGCATATTATAATGCTTAAAAGATACGAGATCGAAACCCCGTACTTAGAATAGAGTCGCCACCCGGTTCAGCTCAACCGGGAAATTTTCGGTACGATTTTCCCACCGGGTGGTTGGACCATACCTTAAGTAGAGATTCCGAGTTCGGATGATGTTATGTACTTTTCATTAGGCCAAGTTAGGATACTTTACTCTTTCTTAATCGGTTTAATCCACCCTATTTATTTGTATTTTCAGTTATTTTGTTGTTTTCGCGTTTATCAAGCAACTGAAGCGATAAATAAAATATTTACAAACGTAAAAGAAAAGTAAGTGCGGAAAGTAGAATGGCATATTTTATTTATAATATCATAAAGCCCGATTGGATGGCTAAAACGAGATATGAATGGCGTTTGCGGAGAAGTTCCATTTTTATCCAAATTTTAGATTTGGTCGTCGCTTTAATCAGATTACAAGTGAATATACCATTCATCGCGAGGCGGGTCTGTTTTCAGGAGGTCTTGATCCTCCATCGTTGCACTATAGGTCCTAGCTACAGAAAATAAATTAATTTGGAAACAAACGAAGGCACTACTGCTGTCCAGAAAGCCATGCCGCCGTCGAACATCTGATGCCGCCTATGACATAGGTGATGTCACCGGCGGCATGGGTGATGCCGCCGGCGACATCAGTTGTGTCACGGGTGACATCAACATGTTGACAGGCACAGGGCTTTCTGAGTACCGTAAAAAAAGGTTTTCCGTGAGAAAACGAGATCTCCGGGGAATGCGACGCTAACGGCCGTATCCACGATGTCTCTCGCGACATGGGTGATACAGTCGGCAACATCACATATCTCCGGCGACTTCAATTTCTCGCAGCAGTAGCAGTTTGCAGTTAAAATAACCGAAAACTTAAAGCAAATACAAATGAACAAAAAAAGTGCAAAACAATAATAATAAAGCCGAAGAGCTATGAGACTCAGGATTTTCACCTCGGGGTAGTGAATCCAACTCTTCGTGAACTGAACAACAACGCCTCCGGGGAGCTTGGAACGATAATTTGATTGTTAATTTAAAGGTTTGAGGTCTCTAAATTCTATTCAGTTGATTTAACCCAAAGACCCACTGGTTTAAGCTCACAATCAGAAAGTTCGAAGAAGAAAAACCGGGAAAAGTGGATTAGAATCCTTTTTCCTGCCTTTTCTAGTTCTTATCTCACTAAAATCTACTCTCGATTTCAGCTCTTAATTGCCCAATTTAGCTCCTCCCTCTATAATTTCAGTCCCCCCCTTAAATGCAGTTTTTGGGTGCCTTTTATAGGCAAATTGGGGTATTTTTCGAGACCTTTTTGACTTATTCCGCCGAAAGTGGCCGACATGCTGTCTGTGGAGAACCCATTTTCATGCCATATCGCCGGCGGCATGATGATGTCGTCGGCGGTATGGATCATGCCGCCGGCGGTATGGTGATGCCGCCAGCGGCATGAATGATGTCGGTGGCGACATCATTCTCCAGCATACCGACAAACAACGGGTTAAAAAGCCTAAAAAGTCGGGAAAAGTGGTTTATTAGTGGAAAAAGGCATCTTTATGGCTCTTAACAATATTTTAATGGATATTATTTAGTTTGGGTGCAAATTATCGGTTCAAGCTCCTACCGAACGCGTTATCGGCCACGCCGAACTGGATTCTACCAATTATAAAATTCACAAGGAATATTATTTTGGTAATAAAAATTCTGAAGAGAACTTTTATTTTGAGGTATTGAAATTGGGTAACGTCATCATCGTCTCGCGAGAGGGACTACAAAATCCCGTGCTCACAGGCTGCCCCTCGGGGGATCACTGCTGCCACAAGTCAGTATGATCACACGAAAGAGCAAGGGATAGGAATGATACCTGAAGGATAACTGGTTTGTCCCTTGGTCGGACTTACGCTTTGTCGACTGTTCGTCCCTTGGCCGGACTTACGCTTTGTCATTTGTTCATCCCTTGGTCGGACTTACGCTTTGTCATTTGTTCGTCCCTTGGTCGGACTTACGCTTTGTCATTTGTTCGTCCCTTGGTCGGACTTATGCTTTGTCATTTGTTCGTCCCTTGGTCGGACTTACGCTTTATCGACTGTTCGTCCCTTGGCCGGACTTACGCTTTGTCATTTATTCGTCCCTTGGTCGGACTTACGCTTTGTCATTTGTTCGTCCCTTGGTCGGACTTACGCTTTGTCATTTGTTCGTCCCTTGGTCAGACTTATGCTTTGTCATTTGTTCGTCCCTTGGTCGGACTTATGCTTTGTCATTTGTTCGTCCCTTGGTCGGACTTACGCTTTGTCGACTGTTCATCCCTTGGTCGGACCTACGCTTTGTTGATCGTTTGTCCCTTGGTCGGACTTAAGCTTGGTCGTTCGTTTGTCCCTGGGTCGGACTTACGCTTTGTCATTTGTTCGTCCCTTGGTCGGACTTACGCTTCGTCATTTGTTCGTCCCTTGGTCGGACTTGTGCCTCGTAGAGAATTTGTCCCTTGGTCGGACTTGTGCCTCGTAGAGAATTTGTCCCTTGGTCGGACTTGTGCCTCGTAGAGAATTTGTCCCTTGGTCGGACTTGTGCCTCGTAAAGAATTTGTCCTTTGGTCGGACTTGTGCCTCGTAGAGAATTTGTCCCTTGGTCGGACTTATGCCTCGTAGAGAATTTGTCCCTTGGTCGGACTTGTGCCTCGTAGAGAATTTGTCCCTTGGTCGGACTTGTGCCTCGTAGAGAATTTGTCCCTTGGTCGGACTTGTGCCTCGTAGAGAATTTGTCCCTTGGTCGGACTTGTGCCTCGTAGAGAATTTATCCTTTGGTCGGACTTGTGCCTGGTAGAGAATTTGTCCCTTGGTCGGACTTGTGCCTCATAGAGAATTTGTCCCTTGGTCGGACTTGTGCCTCGTAGAGAATTTGTCCCTTGGTCGGACTTGTGCCTCGTAGAGAATTTATCCCTTGGTCGGACTTGTGCCTCGTAGAGAATTTGTCCCTTGGTCGGACTTGTGCCTCGTAGAGAATTTGTCTCTTGGTCGGACATGTGCCTCGTAGAGAATTTGTCCCTTGGTCGGACTTGTGCCTTGAATAAAGAGGTTTGCCCCTTGGTCGGGATCCTGCTTTGGTACAGTGATTGTCCTTCGGTTGGACTTACAGTTCGTTGATTATTTGCCCCTTGGTCGGGCTTATGCTTTGTCTACTGTTCGTCCCTTGGTCGGACTTACAGTTCATGGGGAGTTTGCCCTTCGGTCGGGCTTGTCACTTCATATAGTGATTGTCCTTTGGTCGGACGTTTCACTTTAAAGAGGTCGCCCTTCGGTCGGGCTTGTTTGAAGAGATCGCCCTTCGATGGGGCTTTTGTTCTGAAGAGATTGCCCTTCAGTTGGGCTTTCATTCTGAGGAGGTTGCCCTTCAGTTGGGCTTTTATTCTGAAGAGATCGCCCTTTGGTTGGGCTCGTTTGAAGAGATTGCCCTTCGGTTGGGCTCGTTTGAAGAGATCGCCCTTTGGTCGGGCTCGTTTCGAGAGATCGCCCTTCGGTCGGGCTCGTTTTGAAGAGGTTGCCCTTCGCTTGGGCTCGTTTTGATGAGATCGCCCTTTGGTCGGGCTCATTTCGAGAGATCGCCCTTCGGTCGGGCTCGTCTTGAAGAGGTTGCCCTTCGGTTGGGCTCATTTTGATGAGATCGCCCTTCGGTCGAGCTCATTTTGATGAGATCGCCCTTCGGTCGGGCTCATTTTGATGAGATCGCCCTTCGGTCGGGCTCGTTTTGAAGAGGTTGCCCTTCGGTTGGGCTCGTTTTGATGAGATCGCCCTTCGGTCGAGCTTGTTTTGATGGGATCGCCCTTCAGTCGGGCTCGTTTTGATGAGATCGCCCTTCGGTCGGGCTCGTTTTGAAGAGGTTGCCCTTCGGTCGGGCTCGTTTGAAGAGATTGTCCTTCGGTTGGGCTCGTTTGAAGAGATCGCCCTTTGGTCGGGCTCGTTTCGAGAGATCGCCCTTCGGTCGGGCTCGTTTTGAAGAGGTTGCCCTTCGGTCGGGCTCGTTTGAAGAGATTGCCCTTCGGTTGGGCTCGTTTGAAGAGATCGCCCTTTGGTCGGGCTCGTTTCGAGAGATCGCCCTTCGATGGGGCTTTTATTCTGAAGAGATTGCCCTTCGGTTGGGCTTTCATTCAGAAGTGATTGCCCTTCGGTTGGGCTTTCGTTCTGAGGAGATTGCCCTTCGGTTAGGCTTTCGTTCTGAGGAGATTGCCCTTCGGTTGGGCTTTCATTCTGATGAGATCGCCCTTCGGTTGGGCTTTTGTATTTTGGTATAGTGATTGTCCTTCGGTTGGACTTATACTTTTTCTACTGTTCGTCCCTTGGTCGGATTTACAGTTCGAGGGGAGTTTGCCCTTCGGTCGGGCTTGTCACTTCATATAGTGATTGTCCTTTGGTCGGACGTTTCACTTTAAAGAGGTCGCCCTTCGGTTGGGCTTTCATTCTGAGGAGATTGCCCTTCGGTTGGGCTTTCTATGAAGAGATCGCCCTTCGGTTGGGCTTTCGTTCTGAAATGATTGCCCTTCGGTTGGGCTTGATCTGAAATGATTGCCCTTCGGTTGGGCTCGTTTTGATGAGATCGCCCTTCGGTCGAGCTCGTCTTGATGGGATCGCCCTTCGATCGGGCTCGTTTTGATGAGATCGCCCTTCGGTCGGGCTCGTTTTGAAGAGGTTGCCCTTCGGTCGGGCTCGTTTGAAGAGATTGCCCTTCGGTTGGGCTCGTTTGAAGAGATCGCCCTTTGGTCTGGCTCGTTTCGAGAGATCGCCCTTCGGTCGGGCTCGTTTTGAAGAGGTTGCCCTTCGGTCGGGCTCGTTTGAAGAGATTGCCCTTCGGTTGGGCTCGTTTGAAGAGATCGCCCTTTGGTCGGGCTCGTTTCGAGAGATCGCCCTTCGATGGGGCTTTTGTTCTGAAGAGATTGCCCTTCGGTTGGGCTTTCGTTCTGAAGTGATTGCCCTTCGGTTGGGTTTTCGTTCTGAGGAGATTGCCCTTCGGTTGGGCTTTCATTCTGATGAGATCGCCCTTCGATTGGGCTTTTGTATTTTGGTATAGTGATTGTCCTTCGGTTGGACTTATACTTTTTCTACTGTTCGTCCCTTGGTCGGATTTACAGTTCGAGGGGAGTTTGCCCTTTGGTCGGGCTTGTCACTTCATATAGTGATTGTCCTTTGGTCGGACGTTTCACTTTAAAGAGGTCGCCCTTCGGTTGGGCTTTCGTTCTGAGGAGATTGCCCTTCGGTTCGGCTTTCTATGAAGAGATCGCCCTTCGATTGGGCTTTCGTTCTGAAATGATTGCCCTTCGATTGGGCTTGATCTGAAATGATTGCCCTTCGGTTGGGCTCGTTTTGATGAGATCGCCCTTCGGTCGAGCTCGTCTTGATGGGATCGCCCTTCGGTCGGGCTCGTTTTGAAGAGATCGCCCTTCGGTCGGGCTCGTTTTGAAGAGGTTGCCCTTCGGTCGGGCTCGTTTGAAGAGATTGCCCTTCGGTTGGGCTCGTTTGAAGAGATCGCCCTTTGGTCGGGCTCGTTTCGAGAGATCGCCCTTCGGTCGGGCTCATTTTGAAGAGGTTGCCCTTCGGTTGGGCTCGTTTGAAGAGATTGCCCTTCGGTTGGGCTCGTTTGAAGAGATCGCCCTTTGGTCGGGCTCATTTCGAGAGATCGCCCTTCGATGGGGCTTTTGTTCTAAAGAGATTGCCCTTCGGTTGGGCTTTCGTTCTGAAGTGATTGCCCTTCGGTTGGGCTTTCGTTTCTGAAGTGATCGCCCTTTGGTCGGGCTCATTTTGAAAATCTAATTTGGAGGGGCAACATTGCCGGCGGCATGAGTTGATGTTTCTGGCGGTTTGAGTGATGTCGCCGGCGGCATGAGTTGATGTCGCCGGTGGTATGGATGCCACGTGGCGGCTTTGACTGGTCAGATAATTTCAAAATTTGAACTAAATGCGGCAATGTCGCCGGCGGCCTGAGTGATATTGCCGGTGGTATGAACTGATGTCGCCGGCGGCATGGATGTCACGTGGCAGCTTTGACTGTCAGTTAATTTCAAAATTTGAACTAAATGAGGCAATGTCGCCGGCGGCCTAAGTGATATCGCCGGCGGCATGAGCTGATGTCGCCGGTGGCATGGATGCCACGTGGCAGCTTTGACTGTCAGTTAATTTCAAAATTTGAACTAAATGAGGCGATGTCGCCGGCGGCCTAAGTGATATCGCCGGCGGCATGAACTGATCTCGCCGGCGGCATGGATGCCACGTGGCAGCTTTGACTGTCAGTTAATTTCAAAATTTGAACTAAATGAGGCGATGTCGCCGGCGGCCTAAGTGATATCGCCGGCGGCATGAGCTGATGTCGTCGGTGGCCTAAGTGATATCGCCGGCGGCATGAGCTGATGTCGCCGGCGGCATGGAGGGACAGTTTCAGATTAATTAAAACCCCTCGAATCCCGCGCGGCAGTTTAAAAAGAGATTGGAACTCTTTTCTTCCCCATTCTCTCTCAAAACCGTATCCCTTCTCTTCTCTCCTAAAGCCCTTTGATTTCTATCTTTGCTTTTTCAAATCATGAAGAGGATTAGCAAGGTTTTTAGGGGTAAATCCAATGCTAGGGAGAGCCTGCCCGATTCTTCCGTCGAGGGATTGAAAATCCTTTCTGTTCCCACTGCATACGGCCTCAAGGAGACGGCAAAAATGTATGGCTATGGTATTAACTCTCCTATCACCAACCTGACTCCGGAGAAGGAGAAACATCTCTGTTATATCCAGGTAATCCCACAAAAACCTGAATTACTTCTTTTTGAATTCGATTTGATTTTGCTTTAGATTTGAAAACATGCTATTATAGGTTCGATTTTTGCTTTGTTGTTCGATTGATTTGGGTTTAGAGCGGAATATATCAGTCATATTGTATGCTTTTACGATCGATTTTTGCCTTGTGGTTCGATTGTTTTAGGATTTTTGTGATTTTTGGCACGGTGGGTGCGATTTAGGGAGAAAACAGGTTCTGCCCGCGTAGAGTGATGCCGCTGGCGGCATGAGTGATGCCGCTGGCGACATCAATGTTGTTGCTGGCGACATCAGCCTTTGGCAAAGGCTTTATGGGAGTCTGATGTCGCTTCTGTTGAAGCTGATGTCGCCGGCGACATGAGCCATGCCGCTGGCGGTATGGGCTGATGCCGCCGGCGATATCGCTCTTATCAGAGGCGACATCAGCAGCCTTTTTGACAGAAATGCACAGAATTGATCCGTTTTGCTTTCGATTTTGCAGCCATACGAATTGACTTACACAGGACGGATTGGCACCATCGGTGCGTGGTGGCATCATATTTCAGAGAATGATCCCGAGCTTGCGCTCGCGATTAACGAGACGGGGTTTGGGGATTTGGCTCGAATCATGCCTATGTTGATGCCTAAGCTACCTCATTCTTCAGTAACGGCCTTGACTGAAAGGTGGTCCGAGACTACCCACACCTTCCATCTCCCCTTTGGGGAAGTTACAATTACCCCTTCTGATGTGGTAGCCATGACTGGCCTTCCTTGGACGGATGAGGTTATCCATTTTGACGTCTACATGGACAAGTACCATGTTGAGAGGCCCGTGGTGAGGCGGGTAAAGGAGTTGTTCGGACTAAAGCCCGCTTCTGGGCGGCTGTCCTATGGTGAGTTGTACCGTTATTGGACCCAGGTGGATGTGGTGCCTGAGGAGGAAAGGGAGGCATGTGTCCGTTCCTTTGTAATCTCACTACTCACCGTGCTGTTCTTCCCAATCTCGGGGAGTAAGATCAACTACATACTTATAACCGCGGTGGAAGATGTGCCGGGAATCAGGAGGAAGAATTGGCCGAGGGCCATCTTGGCCCAATTGTACCACGGGCTGGACGTGGGAGCCCAGAAGAATGAAAAAGCCGTTCGCCTTTGCCATCTGCTACTCCAGGTATCACTTTTTGTAGATATTCTCCTTGATAGCATGTGTTCTCGTTTCTTGCATGACGTTTTTTGGATTGGTCGATCGTTATTTGTGCAGGCTTGGGCATTCGAGCATCAGATCCTTCCGCCGATGGAGTTTAAGACGGTTGTGCCACCGGACTCTCATTTCCTTGCCCGTTGGTGCGGGTGCATCGGTGGGAAGGCCAAGTATCCTACGCTGTATAGGGAGGTCCTCAGAAGCGTGCGATTGAGTTCGGTACGCGAAATTTTTTTTTTTATTTTTTTTATTTTTATTTTTTTTAAGTTTATTTATTTGGTCTATGGACTTATGTTGGTTGTTTTGATGTAGCTCGTCTTGGACCCGTTTGATGGGGTGGAGAACTTGGCTGAGGTCGCACGGGTTCGGAGGGAGGTGGATGACCGCCGGTTTGTGATTGAGTGTCCCCTGTCCCAGCAGTGGTATCTGGGCGAGCGCGTTCGGGGTTGGAGGTCCCTTCCAGTTGCTGCTAGACCGGTGCCTGCCGATCCTCCGCGGGGCTTGTGGTGGCCTCATTTGGTGATTTCTGCCGAGGCCGACAAAGCCGATTATATTGAAGGGAACGGCCGAGTGATCCCTAGCGTTCCTGGCCTCTATGAGCGGCTTTTTCAGCGTCTACTCCCCGTGTGTCCTCGTATCCATAGCGACGATACAATTGAGTATCGTAACGAGCAACGATTGGAGGACGAAAAGAGGCGCCTCGAAGGCGATGTGGAGGATGATGATGAGGATAACGATGAAGATGAAGCGCTGGAAGGGGACGTTGCGGTCGACCCTGAGGGGGAGGATGAGGTAGGTGCGGGTGTAGCTGGCGAGAGCGTGCCGATGTCCCAAGGGGAGCCACGTTCTTTCGGGGTATGATTGTGTTTGTGTGTATGATTTTGAAGTCGTTTAGGGATGTTGTTGACGTGTGACTTTCATGTTTTGCAGGAACCTGCGAGAAAGAGGGGTCGGGATAACCAGAGTGGGACCCGACATTATAGCGCGCCGGAGGGCATGACCTTCGTGGAGGGGAGATTGGTCAATCCGTTGGAAACCACCTTCCTGTTGATGAACTCCCGAGGCGAATTCACTCATAGGAATGTTGGCTCGAGCCGGCAAGCCCCGATTTTCATGCCTGAAGATACTACCTACGTAAGACCTAATAATTATTTTCTTATTAAGTCTTAGAAGCGGGTGTCTAAGGGTATGCTTTTTTGATTTTCTAGGTGGCGCGGAGTCATGTGGAGCAGCTGGCGGAGAACAATTTTGTTCTCCGGGATACCCTCATTGGGCAATCGCTTCTTGTTCAGGTATTTTATGCACATGTTAAGATGGGATATATGTATGGATGTTATGCATGATATGCAAGGCTGATATTTTCTCCGGTTTGCAGGATTTTTTAGCCCTCTCTTTGTCTGATGCTGATGCAGCCCAGCGACGGTATGAGGAGGAGACTGCAGCTTTACAGCGCCGCGTGAGCGATCTCGAGGGATAACTGGTGGCCACCGCTCAAGAACAGAGAAGTAAACAGAATCTGGACCGTGCGCACCTTGGGGGTACCAGTCGTAGGGGGGTCAAGAAGTCTGCCGGCCGACGTGCGTTTACCGCGGCTAAGGAGTCTAGTAGTGTTCCCATGACGGAGGGAAGAGAGGCAGACGATGTTGACGATTGGTTCGCAAGTCCCGATGACGTTTCATCACGTCCAGCCGGTAGTGGCGGACATGCTTAGTTTTACTTTTCATTTTTGTTTTGCCTTGAGTTCTTGTTTGTACCTCTGATACATTGGGGTTTTGATAATTTGATTTCGTCATGATGATTTGGTACAATTTGAGCAATTTGCGCCTCCGGGCTTTCATAAAAATGAATTGCTGTTTTGACAAGTCATTGGAAATGTAGCATAGGATTGTTTACAGTTTTTGTACAGGTCTGAAATGGCAGAAATGCTTCTGATGCCGCCCAGAAAGTTGACCCTATGCCGCCGGCGGCATCACCCAAAACGTCCAAATTGATCCTATATCGCCGGCGGCTTCAATCTTCCAGCAACCTGTTTTTGACCCTTCCATCCGTTTCTGTCATGGCAACCCATAATCAAAAGCTGCGAGGTTTTCCGCAAAGCCTGGGGAACACAGATTTTAGGCTCCAATTTGACCCCATGGTTTGCATGGACTATCCTTTCGGGTTTTCGCCCTAACAGATTTATTCTGTCCTTTGAGCGCGTAGTGTCTTCGATTAAGCTTACTTGTGATGTTTCCATCCTTCGATTGCCAGGCATTCACATAATCACAAGCACAGATGTTCCAATATGAAAGACCCTTTTATCGAGTGAATTTAATTTGAGTACAAGATGTTGGCAATCATTTCCATTAATGGGACCCCTGGTGTTAACCAGCCTTTACAGGTTTTCAAGTTAACATCTTTTTGTTTTTCTCTCGTGCCCTAATTTTCGTCTGAACCGCCCTTTTCGGGTTTTCAGTTCAACAGGCGTTATTGACTTATCCCCTAATTTTTGTACAGCCGGTTTGCAGGGTACCGACCGTCGGGTGTAACCCTAATTTTTGCCCAGTCAATAGAAGACTGACAGGCGGGCGATTATTGTATATATATATTTTTTTTAGTGTGCCGCTTTTTCTGATTTATTTCTTTTGTTTAGACCTGATAATGCTTAAGCTTGTCTTGGTCGACTAGATCGATGAATTCGCTTCTTGTCTACGCTTCATGATTCTAACAGCATCGCTTATTTGGTGCCATTTCCGATCATACGATGGTCTCTTCAATCTGATCTGAACTTAACCTTAGTACCGGAAGGTCTCAAACTTTTCAGTGATGGGTCTATGACTCTTTGGAAAGGGCATAGGATATCTGATTTGCTATTGTGTGCATGGTTGTGCTTTTACAGATTCTCCAAGTTCCTTGGTGCCCGTTCGATTTTTGCCTGGATCACCCAGTTCATTCTGACCTCAAAGTTACATCGGGAGCTTTTTGGCTGACCTTGTTGCAAGCCGTTTAGTTTGGGGGAGTTTTTGGTACTTACTTCAAAGCTTCATCGAT
The DNA here is from genome assembly GCA_947683365.1 of Euphorbia pulcherrima. Classification (NCBI taxonomy): domain Eukaryota; kingdom Viridiplantae; phylum Streptophyta; class Magnoliopsida; order Malpighiales; family Euphorbiaceae; genus Euphorbia; species Euphorbia pulcherrima. Next base: position 18,505,934 of record CANTUS010000016.1, read on the forward strand.
TGGTTTGATTGTCGTCCTGATCGCTATTTTGATTGATCCTTCAATTCGGGGTCTGCAGACTCGTATTCTGTGTTAGGGGTGATGGGTTGTGAATAAGTGATGTTCGGCTTAAGGACCTTTTGTTTGGTGCCTTTGTAGTGGTTGTTCCCTGACCTTTGTTAGCCGAAGGGTTTGATAGGGTTGATTTGTACCGAGTGAAGATGTGTTTCTCTTCAAATTTGGTCGTGTTCTCGGTGGTGATGTTGGTCTGAGATTTTGGCTACGATGTTTGTTTGATGGAGGCTGGGCTCCGTTGGGTGTAAGCCTTGATTCTCTATTTCGGGGGACCGATTGATACTTCTTTGGTGGCTTGAAGGTGTACCGATGTAGGGCCATCGAGTCAATTCTAGAAAGGACCCATGGCGTTTCAACAATCCGATCATTGCAAAAGCATTATCATGGTCTTTAAGCACTTTATTATCCCTCATGTGTTTGACAGGGTTTAAATTATTGGATTTGATTACCACATAATGTACTCAATTTAATTCCATTTAATAAAATTTTCTTACATACTGAAAGCGTCGTACGTATGCTCATATGAAGACGCTGATCAAAGGGTACAGACACAATCACAAGTAATAAAAAAAAATGGAAGTGGCTCATGGAGCTAAAAGGTCTGAACTCCGAGGATTGCAAATCGGGATTCTTCGTCCTCACCGTCAGAGCGTGATTTTCCCCCACCATTTGAGTAGATGGCCTTGATGAGATCTTGAGGAGCTTTCCGTTGTTTGGAAAAGCTAGGATTAATCGTCCGTGTCCGATTGCCAGACTCTGGTAAAGGGTAGGATGCCCTTTCAGGGTCGGTAATCTTCTTTTCATCCACCAGTCGTTGGATGGTACGGACTGACAACATGTGATATCTGCAAAAGCCTTTTCCTTCTTCTCTCAAGGGGGGATTGAATTCGTGGAGAGGTTTAAGAATCCCAGCTTCCTTCAACCCGGTGAAGATTACATTAAGTGGCAGTTTCCACGGATTGGTTCTACACTTAAGACCGTTGTTTGGCCGAATAATGGCAATAGGTGCCGACTTCTGATAGGTTCCTTGGTCCATCATGATTTGAGGTGTGGGTGTGGGTGATTCAGTGTATTGAAAGAACTGGTCTTTCTCTGATTGGACCCTTTCCTCTTGAGAGCAGTCTGCTATCATCAATTGACGTACGAAGTCTTCAACGTTGGGTTGCATGACTTGGTCGTATTGAGGAAGCATCGGGGCAGCGGGAGTTTTAAACTGTGATGGGGTGACCAAAGTTGGTAAGGTGTTAAAGAATGGTGGAAGAATTGGACTCTGGGCCTCTTCTCTTTGTCCCGGGTAAGCGGTTAGCGGTGATTGCCAGAGTGTACCGCCATCAGGTGTCATGCCCGGAGATTGCATGACCTGGTCGAAGTCCTGACTTTCTAGGACCTTCTTGACGGATACATATACTATCTCATGAATGATGTTTCTAAACTGATCGGAGTTTAGAAACTGAATGATAGCAGCGGTGATCTCCGATCCAAGAGACGGCGGGTGAGCTGTTGCCCCTGCGATGGAGGGAAGGCTAGCTTGTCCTCTGGATGAGGTACGGTTGTCATCATGGGGAAGAGACATGGTTGGTTGTGAAGGTCTCGGTTCAAGAGGTGGGCTGCTTAGGATCACGAGTCACAGATCAGACCATGAATGGGTTGTAAATGGTATGGATGGTATGTATGTATGTCTTTTTATGCCCTGGGAGTGATGTGTAGTGCGCATGGCTGCACGTAGATGTGGTTAGAGATGACGTGATGGCTTATCCCTCCAACATATATGAGACGTGTGTACTTCACGTCATACATAGCGATATGTGGTGACGCAACGGAGATACAAGAGAAGTCCCACACATGTTGCTAAACCTCTTCCATGAGTGGAAGTGATAAGGGTAAGTTGATTTATTTTCGGCTCTTAAAGCCGATGCATGGGGGTGTATGATCATAGAGCACTTAGCATGCGAATCGACCCTGTTCCAACCTTATGACTCCCGCGTAACACCTCTTTGGTAGGATGGAGTTTGGCTACTTCACCGGTAATGGCGAAAGTAGCGCATCCCAATTATTTTATTTGTTTTGGGTAATCCTAAGGGGAAAGATGTGCTAAGGCTTTTAACGCGGCTTTGGTATAGGGTTGTTGATGTAGAAGGTTCCCGTTTACCTTGATTCCACGTTTACTCAATCACTACCCGAATGGGCGTGGTCATAGGAGTTTACGTGTTGGTTAAAACGAGTGATCCACCCACTAGGCATCCTCAATTCCAACAGGGCATGAGTGATACTTTGTGAGCTTCTCGGGTAAAATAGGGTACCTAAAATTACCGAACTATCTACCCGCGTGAGGATAAGGCGTCATAAGAAAAGAATGAAGTTTTAATTTGGCCAATAATTTCAATACATCATCAAAGTCTTTTAAACTATGAAAGAAGGTTCAAGTTTAAAGAAATTCCCCAGCGGAGTCGCCACTGTGAGCGGACGGCTGTTTGCGCGGCTGCGGCGTGGGGCCGGGCCCTGTTGGGCGGGCCCGCTTTTCGATGCGTCGGGGAGACGAGTGTGATGTGGTTGAAAAGAAAATGATTTTGCATATTGTAATGCTTAAAAGATACAAGATCGAAACCCCGTACTTAGAATAGAGTCGCCACCCGGTTCAGCTCAACTGGGAAATTTTCGATACGATTTTCCCACCGGGTGGTTGGACCATACCTTAAGTAGAGATTTCGAGTTCGGATGATGTTATGTACTTTTCATTAGGCCAAGTTAGGATACTTTACTCTTTCTTAATCGGTTTAATCCACCCTATTTATTTGTATTTTCAGTTATTTTGTTGTTTTCGCGTTTATCAAGCAACTGAAGCGATAAATAAAATATTTACAAACGTAAAAGAAAAGTAAGTGCGGAAAGTAGAATGGCATATTTTATTTATAATATCATAAAGCCCGATTGGATGGCTAAAACGAGATATGAATGGCGTTTGCGGAGAAGTTCCATTTTTATCCAAATTTTAGATTTGGTCGTCGCTTTAATCAGATTACAAGTGAATATACCATTCATCGCGATGCGGGTCTGTTTTCAGGAGGTCTTGAACCTCCATCGTTGCACTATAGGTCCTAGCTACAGAAAATAAATTAATTTGGAAACAAACGAAGGCACTACTGCTGTCCAGAAAGCCATGCCGCCGTCGAACATCTGATGCCGCCTATGACATAGGTGATGTCGCCGGCGGCATGGATGATGCCGCCGGCGACATTAGTTGTGTCACGGGCGACATCAGCATGTTGACAGGCACAGGGCTTTCTGAGTACCGTAAAAAAAGGTTTTTCATGAGAAAACGAGATCTCCGGGGAATGCGACGCTAACGGCCGTATCCACGATGTCTCTCGCGACATGGGTGATACAGTCGGCAACATCACATGTCTCCGGTGACTTCAATTTCTCACAGCAGTAGCAGTTTGCAGTTAAAATAACCGAAAACTTAAAGCAAATACAAATGAACAAAAAAAAAGTGCAAAACAATAATAATAAAGCCGAAGAGCTATGAGACTCAGGATTTTCACCTCGGGGTAGTGAATCCAACTCTTCGTGAACTGAACAACAACACCTCCGGGGAGCTTGGAACGATAATTTGATTGTTAATTTAAAGGTTTGAGGTCTCTAAATTCTATTCAGTTGATTTAACCCAAAGACCCACTGGTTTAAGCTCACAATCAGAAAGTTCGAAGAAGAAAAACCGGGAAAGTGGATTAGAATCCTTTTTCCTGCCTTTTCTAGTTCTTATCTCACTAAAATCTACTCTCGATTTCAGCTCTTAATTGCCCAATTTAGCTCCTCCCTCTATAATTTCAGTCCCCCCCTTAAATGCAGTTTTTGGGTGCCTTTTATAGGCAAATTGGGGTATTTTTCGAGACCTTTTTGACTTATTCCGCCGAAAGTGGCCGACATGCTGTCTGTGGAGAACCCATTTTTGTGCCATATCGCCGGCGGCATGATGATGTTGCCGGCGGTATGGATCATGCCGCCGGCGGTATGGTGATGCCGCCGGCGGCATGAATGATGTCGGTGGCGACATCATTCTCCAGCATACCGACAAACAACGGGTTAAAAAGCCTAAAAAGTCGGGAAAAGTAGTTTATTAGTGGAAAAAGGCATCTTTATGGCTCTTAACAATATTTTAATGGATATTATTTAGTTTGGGTGCAAATTATCGGTTCAAGCTCCTACCGAACGCGTTATCGGCCACGCCAAACTGGATTCTACCAATTATAAAATTCACAAGGAATATTATTTTGGTAATAAAAATTCTGAAGAGAACTTTTATTTTGAGGTATTGAAATCGGGTACACGTCATCATCGTCTCGCGAGAGGGACTGCTAAATCCCGTGCTCACAGCCATATTGCTGAAGCTTATATTTACATCTACAGATGCAGTTGTACCTCTTTACGACATCAATTACCTCTAGCTATAGAATCTCGTCCTTGTTACCCTGTATGTGCATAAACCAAATCAACACAAAAACCAATAACGCAGCAAAGAAAGAGCTAAAATATGCAAACTATTGAGGACAAAACCTTAAATACACAACCCAACAACGGTATAACATAAAATTAGTAAACAATTGAATTAGCAATTCTAAAATGCAGCCTTGTAACAAAAAGAAACACCTCATCCCTAATGAATATAATGCAGAAGATGATAGCTTGTAAAAAAAGAATAGCATATCTAGGACTTAAATCGTAACACAAATAACGAAGAGAAGAACTAACTCAACTCTAAAATTAAAAGATACCCAAATCTAAACTAATAAGTGTACACAACCAATCCCTAATAAAAATATTAAAGGAAAAATGAATAGTCGACATTGATGGAAGTGGCGGCAGAGAAGGTGTTGATAGCAGCCGAGAATGCAAATAAAAACGAGAATGAGGGGTGAAAGAGAGAGAAGAGAACGATAATGGATCAATGTTTAAAAAATTAATATATGAAAAATTAACATATATAATATAAGCAAGCAAAAAACCGTAACAATTAAAAGTAATAATAATGGTTCCATCTAAAAAAATAATAATAATGGTATTAGTAATTATTAAATGAAATTAATAATATCAGTAATAATAGTTTTTTATGTTATTATTATTAATAATATTCAAATAATTAAGAAAATATTTATAAAAATACTATTATTAATGGGTAAAGTAGGATATAGATATGATGAACAAACCAAATGAAATGTGACCTTTCTGACTGTGAGCGGACAATGTTTCGCGCGACGGCAGCGGGGCCGGAGCCTGATCGGGCCGGCCCGTTTTGAACGACGGGGGATGAGTGTGATATATTTGAAAAATAATTTTGCATATTTTAATGCTTAAAAGATACGAGATCGAAATCCCGTACTTAGAGTAGAGTCGCCACCCGTTTCAGCTCAACCGAGAAATTTTTGGTACGATTTTCCCACCGGGTGGTTGGACCATACCTTAAGTAGAGATTTCGAGTTCGGATGATGTTATCTACTTTTCATTAGGCCAAGTTAAGATACTTCATTCTTTCTTAATCGGTTTAATCCACCCTATTTATTTGTATTTTTAATTATTTTATTATTTTCGTGTTTATCAAGCAATTGAAGCGATGAATAAGATATTTACAGCCATAAAAAAAGTGCGGAAAATAAAATTATTACAAGGTTTTCAAGTCATATACATTTTTTCTATGCAATAAATAAAGTACCTGAATATCCAATATACGTCCGCCTGCAGAAGATTGTTAGCACTTACAGTATTATAAAGCCCGGTCGAATGGCTAAAATGGGAGTTGAACGGTGTTTTTCGAGAAAATTCCAATTTTAAGTAATTTTTAGGCTCAATCATTATTTTAACCGGATTATAAATGAAAAATAAAACTGCCGTCCGGAAAGTCATATCGACGACGATATAACTGATGCCGCCGGCGACATGCCTGATGTCGCTGGCGACATAGGCATGTCGCCAGCGACATCAGGCATGTTGCCGTCGGCGACATCAATTACGTCACCGGCAGTATCAGCTTATGGGCAGCAGTGGTGGCAGTAAGACTGACCAAAAACCCAAAAATGAATATAAATTGACAAAAATTAACACAAGTCAGTAGTATTAATGCCCAAGAGTTATGAGACTCAGGATTTTTACCTCGAGGTCGTGAATCCACCTCTTCGTGAACCGAAGAAAACACCTCCGAGGAGCTTGTTACTATGATTTAACGATAAATTTAAGTGCTTCTTGGTTTCTAAATCTAACTAAGCTGATTTTAACTTAAAGACTTATTGATTTCAACTCACAATCAGAGAATTCAAAGAAGAAAAACCAGGAAAAATGGATCAGAATCCTTCTTTTTTTCTGTTTTATCTAATTCTTATCTCAGTAGAATCTATTCTCACACTAAAATCTTAACATTCAATCCCCTCCTCTAAAATGTAGCTCAAGGTGTGTTTTATAGGTGAAATGGGGTGCTTTTTGGGGCCTTTTTTAATAATTCCGCCGAAAGTGGCCGAAAGGCTGTTTGTGAAGGGACTCATTTCGGGTCATGCCGCCGGCGACATGGTGATGCCGCCGGCGGTATGGCCGATGTCGCCGACGGTATGGTGATACCGCCGGTGGCATGGATGATGCCTTTAGCGGCATCATCCTTCAGCATACCGACAGTTAGTAGGTCAAAAAGCTAAAAAAGTTGGGAAAAGTGGTTTAATAGTGGGTAAAAAGGCATCTTTTTTACTTTTAACAATATTTTAAAGGGTATTTATTACTTGGGTGCTAATCATCGGTTCAAGCTCCCACCGGACGCGTTATCGGCCACGCCGAACTATATTCTACAAAATTTGCGAGGAATATTATTTTGGTAATAAAAATTCCAAGCAGAATTTTTAATTTGAGGCATTAAAATCGGGTACACGTCATCATCGTCTCGCAAGAGGGACTGTAAAATCCCGTGCATACAGGCTGCCCCTCGGGGGATCACTACTGCCATAGGTCAGTATGATCACACGCAAGAGCAAGGGATAGGAATGATACCTGATGGGTGACCGGTTTGTTCCTTGGTCGGACTTACGCTTTGTGAATTGGTTGCCCCTTGGTCGGACTTACGCTTTGTAGGGATTGGTTGCCCCTTGGTAGGACTCTGTACTTTGCAGAAATTATCCCTTAGTCAGACTTGAGCTTTGTAGAGATTGTCCCTTGGTCGGACTTGAGCTTTGTAGAGATTGCCCCTTAGTCGGGTTTGTGCTTTGCGGAGAGATTATCCCCTGGTCGGACTTGTGCTTTGTGGAGAGATTGTCCCTTGGTCGGACTTGTGCTTTGAGGAAATTGTCCCTTAGTCGGACTTAAGCTTTATAGAGATTGTCCCTTGGTCGGACTTGAGCTTTGTAGAGATTGCCCCTTGGTCGGGTTTCTTGTTTTGTGGAGATTGTCCCTTGGTCTGACTTATGCTTTGAGGAAATTGTCCCTTGGTCAGACTAGAGCTTTCAGAGATTGTCCCTTGCTCGGACTTGAGCTTTGTAGAGATTGCCCCTTAGTCGGGTTTCTTGTTTTGTGGAGATTGTTCCTTGGTCGGACTTGTGCTTTGAGGAAATTGTCCCTTGGTCGGACTTTCACTTTGAAGAGATTGTCCCTTGGTCGAACTTCAGCTTTGTAGAGATTGCCCCTTGGTCGGACTTGAGCTTTGTAGAGATTGCCCCTTGGTCGGGCTTCTTGTTTTGTGGAGATTGTCCCTTGGTCGGACTTGTGCTTTGAGGAAATTATCCCTTGGTTGGACTTTCACTTTGAAGAGATTGCCCTTCGGTCGGGCTTGTGTAAAAATCTGATTTGGAGGCGCGATGTCGTCAGCGGCATCACTGATATCGCTGGCGGCATAGATTGATACCGACGGCGGTATGAGTGCTACGTGGCAGCTTTGACTGGTTAGATAATTTCAAAATTTGAACTAAAAGAGGCGATGTCGCCGGTGATATGAGTGATGTCGCGGGCGATATGGATTGATGATGCCGGCGGTATGAACGGACAGTTTCAGATAAATTAAAAGTCCTCAAATTCCGCACGGCAGTTTAAAAGGGAATGGAACTTTCCTTCTTCCTCACTATTCAGAAACCGCATCCCCCTCTCTTCTTCTTCTCCAAAGCTTTTTGATTTCTTCCTTTGTTTTAGAAATCATGAAGAGAATCACCAAGGCTTTCAAGGGCAAATCTAAGGCTAGGGAGAGCCTGCCCGATTCTTCCATTGACGGATTGAAAATCTTCTTCGTTCCTACTGTAAATGGCCTGAAGGAGATGACCAAAATGTATGGCTATGGCATTAACTCTCCTATCACCAATCTGACTCCGGAGAAAGAGAAACACCTCTGTTATGTCCAGGTAATCTCACAAAAAACCCGAATCTCTTCTTTTTGGGTTCGATTTGATTTGGCTTTAGATTTGAAATCATGCCATGATAGGGGTTTAAATGTGAAATAGATTGGTCATATTGCATGCTTTAGGATCGATTATACTATTTTTAGGCTTATTGTTCGATTGATTGCGATTTTTGTGATTTTGGCATGATGGGTACAATTTTGGGAGAAAACTGGTTCTGCCGACACATAGTGATGTCGCTGGCGACATCAATCCTTGCAAAATGGGTTATAGGAGTCTGATGTCACTTCTGTTTAAGGTGATGTCGCCGGCGACATGAACCATGCCGCTGACGGTATGGAGTGATGCCATCGGTGACATCACTTTCAACAAAGGCGACAACAGCAGCTTTTTTGATAAAAAATAAGTAGGATTGATCCATTTTGTTTTCAATTTTATAGCCATATGAGCTGACTTACACAGGGGGAATGAGCACCATCGGTGAATGGTGGCACCAAATCTCGGAGAACGACCCCGAGCTCGCGCTTGCAATTAATGAGACAGGGTTTGGGGATTTGGCGCGGATAATGCCTATGCTGATGCCTAAGCTTTCCCATTCTACAGTAACGGCCGTAACTGAGAGGTGGTCCGAGACCACCCATACCTTCCATTTCTCTTTTGGGGAAGCTACAATTACCCCCTCTGATGTAGTAGCCATGACCGGCCTCCCCTGGACGGATGAGGTCCTACATTTTAATGCTTACATGGATAAGTACCATGTTGAGAGGCCCGTGGTAAGGCGGGTAAAGGAGTTATTTGGTCTAAAGTCCATTTCTGGGCGACTGTCCTATGATGAGTTGTACCATCACTAGACCCGGGTGGACGTAGTGCCTGCGGAGGAGAGGGAGGCTTGTGTCCGTTCCTTTGTGATTTCTCTACTCACTGTGCTGTTCTTCCCAATCTTGGGGAGTAAGATCAACTATGTGCTTATAACCACAGTGGAAGATGTGCCGGGAATCAGGAGGAAGAATTGGCCAAGGGCCATCTTGGCCCAGTTGTACCACGGGCTGGACGTGGGAGCCCGGAAGAAGGAGAAAGCCCTTCGCCTTTGCCACCTGCTACTCCAGGTCTAACTTTTTGGAAATATTTCTCTTGATAGCATGCATTCTTATTTATTGCATGACATTTTTTGAATTGATCGGTCGTCATTTATGCAGGCCTGGGCCTTCGAGCATCAGATCCTCTCACTAGTAGAGTTTAAGAAGGTTGTGCCTCCGGGCTCTCATTTCCTCGCTCGCTGGTGTGGGGGCATCGGTGGGAAGGCCAAGTACCCTACGAAGTATAGGGAGGTCCTAAGGAGCGTGCGATTGAGCTCGGTATGCAAATTTTTTTTTTATTTTTAGCCTTTTTTACATTTAGATGAAACAAAAATCGCTTATGGACTTATATTGTTTGTTTTAATGTAGCTCGTCTTGGATCCATTCGATAGGGCGAAGAACTTGGCTAAGGTCGTAAGGGTCCGGAGGGAGGTAGATGACCACCGGTTCGTGATCGAGTGCCCTCTGTCCCAGCAGTGGTATCTAGGCGAGCGTATCCGGGGCTGGAGGTCCGTCCCGATGGCCGCTAGACCCGTGCCTGCCGATCCTCCCAAGGGCTTATGGTGGCCCTATTTGGTGATCTCTTTTGAGGATGAAAAGCTGATTATATTGAAGGGAATGTCCGAGTGATCCCTAGTGTTCCTAGCCTCTACGATCAGGTTCTACAGCTTCTACTCCCAGTGTGTCCTCGCATCCATGGAAATGATACGATTGAGTATCACAACGAGCAACGACTGGAGGATGAGAAGAGGTGCCTCAAAGGCGCTGTGGATGTCGAGTAGGAGGATGATGATGAGCATGAGGCGCTTGAAGGGAATATTGCGGTCGACCCTGAGGGGAGGATGAGGTGGGTGCGGACGTAGCTGGAGAGAGCATGCCAATGTCCTAAGGGGAGCAATGTTCTTTCAAGGTATGATTGTGCTTTTGTGTATGATTTTAAAGTTGTTTAGGAACATTATTAATGTGTGGCTTTTACTTTTTGCAGGAACCCGGAGAAAGAGGGGCCGAGACAGCCAACGTGGGACCCAGCACTATGGTGTGCCGGAGGGTGTAAACTTTATGGAGGGGCGTTTGGTCAATCCGTTGGAAACCACCTTCCTACTGATGAACTCCTGAGGTGAATTCTCCCATAGGAATGTTGGCTCGAGCCGGCAAGCTCCGATTTTCATGCCTGAAAATACTACTTACATAAGGCCTAATAATTATTTTCTTATTAAGCCTTGGATGCGGTTGTCTAAGGATTTGCCTTTCGAATTCTCCAGGTGGCGCAGAGTCACATAGGGCAGCTTGTAGAGAATAATTTTGTTCTCCGGGATACCCTTATTGGACAGTCGCTCCTCGTTCAGGTATTTTATGCACATGTTAAGATGGGATGTATGTATGGATGTTATATATGACATGCACTACTGATATTTTCTTTGGTTTGCAGGATTTCCTGGCCCTTTCCTTGTCTGATGCTAATACAGCCTGGCGGCGGTATGAGGAGGAGATTGCGGTCCTACAGCATCGCGTGAGTGATCTCGAGGGTCAGTTGGTAGCCACCACTTAGGAATGGAGAAGTAAGCAAAACCTGGACCGTGCGCACCTCTGGAGCACCAGTCATAGGGGGATCAAGATGTCCGCTGGCCAACGTGCATTTACTGCAGCCGAGGAGTCTAGTAGTGTGCCTATGACAGAGGGAAGGGAGGAAGATGAGGACAATGTTGACGACTAGCTTTCAAGCCCTAATGACATTTTATCCCGCCCGACTGGCAGTGGCGGGCATGCTTAGTTTTACTTTATTTTACCTTTTTTAGTTCTTTATTTGTACCCTCGATACATTGGGGTTTGGTTTTGGGATATTTTGAGTGATTTGCGCCTCCGGGCTTTTATTTTTAATGAAAAGAATGAATTGCATTTGATAAGGCATTGAAATATAGCATAGGATTGTTTATAGGCTTTGTACAGGTCTGAAATGGAAGAAATGCTTCTGATGCAGCCGGAAAATTTACTCCATGTTGCCGGCGGCATGACCCATATTGCCCAAATTGATCGAGCCAAAATAATATATACAGGGTGGTCTGAAAGTCTATATTGCCGGTGGCATCATCTGATATCGCCTAAATTTACCCTATATCGCCGGCGGCATCAATTACATCACCGGCGGCATCACCCACATCACCGGCGGCACCAAGTTTCCAGTAATCTGATTTCGACCATTCTATCCATTTCTGTCATGGCGACCTATAATTCAAAACTATAGGGTTTTCTGCAGAGTCTGGGGAATGCAGATTGGAAGAGGCTCGAAAAATTCAGGCATTGAGGGTTTCGATATGTCGCGGCGTAGCCTGTAAGCCTCGAATTCCTTCGAGTGACACTGGCTTTTTGGGATCCAATGGACCACGTTTTCCAATTTTCATCATTCGAGCTTTGCCCCATGCTCGAAGAATTCCACGCTATTTTAGAGACACTGTGTGCTAAACGTGTTTCGCTGGCATTGTCAAACTTTCATTTTGGCATAGATGGAATTCTATGAGGGCTATGGAATTTAGATTCTGTCAACCCATTTCTATCTCAGTTGCCTGACAAACCTGGGTTTCAGCTTGAAGCAGTTCTAGAGTGGTGTGGTGGAGTGCCCCGATCCCATCCTGCTTGGCCATTCATGGTGGCATTACTACTCATGAAGGAGTTTATGTATGGAGTGAGCCTGATTGCTCCGCTCAGGCTGATTTCCCTTATCGGTCCTATATCGATAGGGGCTTCCCCCGTGGCTGTGGGGTTAGCCGATGTTTTGTTAAATATGGATGCTGCTTCTATTGACTCATCACTTATCGGAGATCAATTCACATTATTACAGGTATCTTTTCCTCTTTCTGATCCGAACATTCCTTTTCCCTATCCTTACCTGAGTTTTGCATTATAGGTCTGGCTAATGGAGAAGCTAAAGTTGAGGGAGGCACCATGAGGGAATCTGAAAAAAGTATCTTCCCGTCCATCTGAGGGAGAGAGGGCTTATGGGGGCCGATTTTGACGAGTTAACATATGACGATTGGGTGCCTGTTCTGAGGGGGTATACTAACGTACAGGTTCAGTGGGTTAGTCCATAGTGGAGAATTCAGGATGTGGTCGTAGAATCTTAGGGAGCATATGTTCAATTGATAGGTCTGGAAAAATCTTCATTTTATACCCCCTACCGGCTATATCGTCAGTATGGAAAAAGGCAGAGAGTCCCGATTAAATTGCCCCATAATCAAATCGAAGTATACAAAGCCAGGTGGGTTAACCATATTTAGGAGAAGTGGTCCAGGGAGGCTGTATTTGAGATTCTAGATTATGATCAACTAGAAACCACTCAAACTGCATACACTACAGAGGATGGCTTGCCGAGACAAGAGGTTTACCGACCCATCGGAAGCGGTCATGGGCCCGTTTTGAGGGAGAATGCACAGAGCAGGGAGAAGATCCCTCTTCTACTAGCACATCGAGGAGGATCTCTAGGTACTGTGACGATGATGCGGGAAGTTCGTTTTGAGTCTTGCTTTTGTCGGAACCATCAGGTCTCTTTTTTTTGTATTTTATTCTATTTAAATAATCTAAAATGGAACAAAATGAACTCTGTTCAAAGCTTGTCGAAGTTGTCTTAAACTTATGAATACAGGATTCACATAAGCATAAGCATTTAGATTTTAACAAAAGATAACTTTTATTAATTGAGATAAAATAAAGTACATCATGTTTGGTTGACATTCCCATTGATTTAACTCTCGGTGCCGACTAGCCGAGATCGGTTTTCTAGAGGGCACTCGCTCTTTGCTCACGTACCCTAACTTTTACCTAGATTGCCCTTCTCAGGTTTTCGATCTAGCGGGTTTATCTTATCCCCTAATTTTTGCACGGTTGGTTCGCAGAATACCAATCGTCGGGCATCACCCTAATTTTTGCCCGATCAGTAAAAGACTGAAAGGCGGGTGATTATCACGTATATATTTTTTGGTGTGCTGCTTTTCTGTTTTGTTTCTTTTTAATTAAACATGATAACGCTTAAGCCTGTCTTAGTTTACGGGATTTACGAACTCTTTCCCATCCATGTCCATAAGTTTAGCTACCCCTTTGCTAAGTAGCTTCTTTATCACATATGGTCCTTCCTAGTTTGGCCTGAATTTACCCCTCACATCAGTGGTGGAGTGTTTCAACTGCTTGAGGACCAGATCACCGGCCTTCAGGGGGAACTTTTGATGTCTTACCCGACTGTTATATGCCCGAGCCATACGTTTTTGGTACATTTGGAGGCTGTCGATGGCCTTCAACCTTTGTTTATCCATCATGTACAACTGTTCAAATCTTGCCTGAGTCCATTCGGATTCTTCTAACTTAGCCTCTAGAGCAACTCTTAATGAGGTCACCTGAGTTTCAATTGGCAAGACTGCTTCCATCCTGTAGACCAGGGAAAATGGAGTTTGGCCTATCGGGGTGTGTATGCTGGTGCGATATCCCCAGATAGCAAAATGTAGCTTATCCGCCCAATCTCTGTAACCGGCTATCGTCTTAGAAAGAATCGTCTTCACTGATTTATTGGCTGCCTCAACAGCTCTATTGGCTTGTGGTCTATATGGAGAAGACCTATGGTGCTCGATTCCATACTTCTCAATCAGTGATGCAGTTGCTCCTTAAAACTGTACCCTGTTGTCTGAGACTATATGATGTGGGAGCCCATATCGAGCAAAGATGTGCTTTTCCATGAACTTGGCCATCTGCCTGGCAGTGACATTGGTGAAGGATTCGGCTTCCACCTATTTTAAAAAGTAATCTACTACCACCACAATGAATTTGTGGCCATTTGTTGAGGAAGGATGGATTTTACCAATTATATCTATACCCCATGCCGAGAATGGCCAATGGGTGGATAAGATATGGAGCTCGGTCGGCGGCAAATGTCGCATATCTCCGTAAACCTGGCATTGGTGGCATCGTTTGACCTGGGCGATACAATCAGCCGTGAGAGTGAGCCAAAAATACCCTAGTCACTGGATCTTCTTTGCGAGGGCAAGACCATTCTTATGAGAGCCGTAGTCGCCGACATGGACCTGGCTCATTACGTTCTAAGCCTCGGAATTAGTGAGGCAACAGAGAATTAGGCCATCGCTGGTGCGCTTGAATAGTTCATTATCTACAATACAAAATTGGGTAGCAAGCCGTCGTAGGGTGGTATGGTCTGAGTCGGAAGAATCTGTGGGGAATTGGTCAGTTTGACAAAAATGGACGATGTCAGAATACCAACAAGGTTCGGATGAAATGGCGAGAACTGAAGGAGTCGATTGAACATAATATGGGATCTTAGTGGATAGTAAAACCAAGGGGCGGATAGGTTGCTGTTGGGGTCCTTCCTATAAGGACGCGAGAGTGGCGAGAGCATCTGCCATTTGATTCTCATCTCGAGGGACATGGCGGTACATGCATGGGGTAAATTTCTCAGACAATTTGCAGACATCCTCAATATAAGGACGGAGGGATTCTTCTTTAACTTCCCAATCTCTAGTGACCTGATAAAAAACCAGAGCTAAATCTCCGATGATAGATATATGGCCGGCCTAAACTTGAAGAAGAGCCTCGAGGCCGAACAGGCAAGCTTCATATTCAGCGCCGTTGTTGGTGACATCAAATTCTAAATGTTTGGACAATAGGATTATCTTATTATCTAGCATGACGATGATGACCCCGAGACCTGCTCCCCGGCGGTTCACAGCGCCATCAAAGTACATTGTCCAATTGTCGTCAAGGGTTATAATAGAGGCGACCTATTCATCAAGGAACTCCAAATTTTCCTTATAGTCAGAGCTGAGGGATTGATTAGCCAGGAATTCAGCCACAGCCCGTCCCTTAATGACCTTTCGGGTTACATATTCAATGTCAAACTCAGATAGGAGAAGTAGCCATCGGGATAATTTGCCGGCTAAAGCAGGGGATTGACAAAGAAACTTCATTGGATCAATTTTGGCTACGACTTGGATGCGATAGGATTGGAAATAATGTCGTAACTTCTTAGTGAGCCAAACCATGGTAGCACAGGTCTTCTCTACAATCGAATATCGAGTTTCATAATCTAACAGCTTCTTGCTCAGGTAGTAGATGGCATGTTCGCGCATATCATCATGTTCTTGGACAAGCATGGCTCTGACGGAAGTTTCTTCAATGGCCAAATAAAGGATGAGTGGTTTCCCTGGGATGGGGGGTGTCAAGATGGGTGGATCGACAAGGTATGCCTTGATTCTGTCGAATGCTACTTGGCAGTGGTCGTTCTATGCCACGGGTTGCTGTTTCTTTAACAGTTTAAAGATGGGTTCGCAGACGGTAGTAAGGCGAGCAATGAATCGACTAACATACTGCAAGGACCCTAAAAATGATCGGACCTCCTTCTCTATCTTAGGGGGAGGCATGTCCCTGATGGCTTTGGCTTTGTCTGGATCCATTTCAATCCCATTCTGGCTAACCACGTGTCCTAACAGCTTGTCGGAGGTAACTCTAAATACACATTTCTTTGGATTCAGACGAAGATTATACTTTTCAATGCGAGTCATGAACTTGTCAAGAACAGCAGGGTGTTCCTGTCGAGTGGCGGATTTCACAATCATGTCGTCGACATACACTTTCACTTCTTCATGGATCATGTCATGTAGGAGGGCGGTTACAGGTTGCTGATAAGTGGCCCCGGCATTTTTCAACCCGAATGGCATTACCTTGTAGCAATACACCCCCCACTCATTGATGAATGATGTTTTGACTTTGTCGGCAATATTAACCAGAATCTGATTATACCCTGAGAACCTATCCATGAATGAATACATAGCCGCCCTAGTAGGGCTTTCAATTAGGACATCGATGTGTGGGAGAGGGAAGTCGTCCTTCGGTGAGGCTTTATTGAGGTCTCGGAAGTCCACATAGACTTGGACCCTACTATCCTTCTTTGGTACGGGGACAATGCTAGACAACCAAGTCGGTTATTCTACTACTTCTATGAATCGAGCTTCTATCAACCTTGAAACCTCTGTCTTAACTTATTCTGCCCATTCAGGTCTCAACCGGCGGAGCTTCTATTTGACAGGTCAGAATTTAGGATCAGTTGGGATCTTGTGTTTGGCAATTTGTCGGTCAACCCTAGGCATGTCTTCATACGACCAGGCGAAAGCGTTAACATGATTTTTAAGCACTTTTATGATCTCACTTCTTTCCTTGGGAGTTAAATCTTTGGAAATGGTTACCATTTTAGGATTGTCATCCATACTTAAGTTTATTTCATTTAATAGCGTATCACTAATGCCAAAAATGTTATACGTATTGTTATGTGAGTGCATGGACCCATCAGGAAAGACATCAAACAAGTAAGTAGAACGGGAGTTATTCATTGCGTAAAAAGCCTTATAAGCGGCATTGTTCGCATTAAAAACATCAGAAATATTAAAAATTACATCTTCCATATCCTCCTTCACAGGCGGAGGGGCTTCAGTGGCAGCATTGATGGGAGAGGTATTCTCTGTATTATCTGTCGGGGTGGTGCTTAGGTTGTGCTCCAAAGCGATCTTTTAGGTAATGGTGAGCGACGGCTCTTCAGACAGGTCAGCCTTTTTGGTTAGAGCCCTGGCGAGCTTTTCTACTATGGCCGTCATGGCATCTTCTTTCCCGTTACCCTTCCAGCCTTTCTTCATCAGTAGTCCCATAGCTTTTATCACGGTCGCTACGGCATCCTTAATTTCTAGATCAATAGGCTCATCTTTAGGATACATCTTATCTTTCCCCTTAGCCTTATCAGAAATCACTTTGACAGGCATGTCAGACTCAGTAGGTTCAGGTTCAGTTGAAACTATCATGTGACCAGCCTCGAAGTCATAGACATCTTTAAAGGCCTCAAAGCCGGGCCATATTTTCCCGCCATACTCTATTGGTTCAGGCTCCCCTTTATCAGGCCTCTTACCTTGGATTTCACAAGCAGTGACCATGCGGCAACAGCCGTAAGGGACGCGGTGATAGGCCTTTCTAGGCTTATATCCCAGTCCAACTCCATGGATGAGGATTTTTAGTTCCAACGCCTCAATGATTCCCTGTTCGTGTATTCCTCCACCTCTGCCAGGCCTGTAACTAAACTTCTTTATTAGTTTGCCCATACCTGCGTGGAGGTAGCTATGCTAAAGGGGAGGATATTTTTTAGCTTTACTAATCATGGCAATCTGGAGGCCCTTTTCTAGATTAGCTTCGGCTTCCATAATGGCCATAACGGAAGTAGGATCGGCCTCTATAGTCACCATTCTACCATCATGGAATAGCTTAATTTTTTGGTGTAGTGTGAAGGGTACTGCGCCCAAAGCATGGAGCCATGGTCAGCCAAGCAACAGAGAATAAGTAACAGGAATGTCAAGGACGGTGAAACGTACATTGCTTGTAATATCTTCGACAGTGACTTCTGCCTTAAATGTGTCGATTACATTGCGCTTTGAATCGTTGTAAGCTCTAATAAATGTGCTGGACCTTTCAAGCATGTCCTCTGATAGTCCTAAATGAGGAAGGATTTTTAGAGGGCATAGGTTTAGAGCAGAGCCGTCATCAACCATGATGCACGGGATGACCTTATCGAGAATTTGGATTCGAATGAATAAGGCCCTATTGTGATCCCTTCCCTTGAGTGTAAGATCAAAACTGTCAAACACGATCTGAGGCCCTTTTCTCGGAGGTATGCCTTCTCCTATCATGGCATACATCTCAACGACCGAGGTGGTCAGATTAGCTTTCAGATCTAGTAGCCGCTTGATCAAACCCTTATGATGCCTTTCAGAGTCAATTACCAGTTGCTAGATGCTATATCGGGCTTGGGTGTTTTTTAACTGGGTAATAAGAGGGTCAACCTCAAGACTAGTAGGGACAGGCGGAGGTGGAGAAGGGGGTCTTGCAGTAGTTCCAACTCTGCCAGGAATCGGGTCTATATTTAGACGAAGATATCAGTCTTCCGGCTGATATACACGACGACTCTAGGAAATATTGAGGACATTATCGAGCAAGACGCTCTTGGTGGCTCGTGTCTTAAATAGGTACTGTTGCTCTTTGGAGTCCGAATCCGGGTCTTGTAGTTTATATTTATCCACACTAAAAAGGTCATGGTGGTCAACCTTGAATAAGTTGGTACTTATAGCCTTGGATTCTCGAGCCATCTCCCCATCCTCATCAGAATAGTTCTCCTTTGAAACAAAAGAATCTACGCTGAACAATGCTTTCCCCTCAGCTTTCTTTCTCTTTGCCATAAATGGTTTAGGCCTGCAACTCTCTTGCTTTGGTTGGCTTGGATCAATTTCCATTCCCTGAATGGAGTTGACTCCCGGGTTGGCCTGATTGATTAGGTCAAAAACTGAGCAAGATGGTAGACCCAAACTGATGACCAGGATAGAGTTACTACTGCCCGGCCCCCGAGCAAGGAGATCAAAGACTGTGGCTTTGGGTAAACCAGATTGCACCATTCCGACCTTACTTTTGAAGTTCAGTAAAGGGTTATTCATAGTGCTCGGGGCTTTATCTAGTTTAGCAATCTTCACCTCGCTAACCAACCACTAAATAGCTAAGAGCAAGGCCTTACAGTTGTTGGTTTGGTGCCCCACCTAAATATGATAATTATAGAAGTTATTCTTATCTTCAGGTCTGGGTGGCTTGTATTCCTGAAGGGACTGTATAAAACCTGCTTCCCTCAAGCATTGGAAGATGACCCACAGGGGCAATTTATAGGGGTTGGTCAAAACAAAAGGGGGGTGAGGAGGTTGGATTGTGGCAATCGTTGATGGAGCTGGATTGGTTGTAAGTGGCGTAGCAGGGGTGTGAGAAATGGCTTGTATAGCAGTCGGTGTTTTTGGCTTAGCCGGTGCTAGGGCTGAGGGTTGAGCTTCATTCTTTCTGAACCATGGTTTCCCCGCTCTCTCGGCCTTTTCACGTTCCGCCTCGCGCTTAATTTTCTCAGCTTTCTCAAACACAGCCTTGTAAGAAAGAAAGGAATCCGTAGCCATTTCCTTGCGGAATAGGGGAAGAGACCCTTCGAGGAGTTTGACAATCATTTTCTCAAGGCTAAGCTTGGACTTCATCAAGACCTGAGTTGACATCCACCTATTGAAGTACTACTTAAAGGTTTTGTTGGGCATTTGACGGACCCTCTCAAGATGTTGGAGGGTCATCTCCATCATAGTATTGAAACCATAATGCACTTTCAATGCCTCAGATAAGAGAGTCCAGTCGGCAATAATATGCTGCGGCAAAGTGTGATACCACTCGAGTGCAGGTCCCCGAAGGGAACAAGGAAACATCTCAGCCAGCACCTTATCACTCAGTTTTTTTACGCATATCACTCTTTCGTACATTATGATGTGAGAGGCAGGTGCTCCTGAGCCATCATAATGAGCCATATTTGGCATAGTAAAATTATCGGGGATCCAATCCTCATCCCTCTTAGGATTTTTATTAATGATGAGGCGATTAATGTAAGCTTAGATCTCTGGTGTCATGCCCGGAGGTTGCGTGACTTGGTCGCTGATCGGTTCGTGAGAGATGGTTGGGGCTTCAGGTGTCGCGCCCAGAGAATGTGCGACCTGGTCGTTAACGGTTTGGGAAGCTATCATTTACAGAACAAAAACGGCTACCTCGGGTGTCATGCTTGGAGGTTACGTGACCTAGTCATTGTATGTCGGAGGCAGCATAGGGCGAATAGTCAGATAGCTAGCAAATGGATTTTGGGGGTAGGTGCTGCCTTTAGGAGTTACAATGTATTGCGGAGGCGTAAAGGAGGGTAGTGGCCGAGAAACTAGGCTTTGGTGATTGAATGTCAGAGGAGTGGAGCTTTGGGCGAAGGGTCTCGGGTTGAAAGGTAGAACTGGTGGAGTGGTTGAAGTCGATAAGAGAGCTGAAGTCTGTTCAAACTGGAATGGACTCGTCAAGGGCTGGGCTGATTAAACACAGGTGCGATGGGTCTCGCCTCTATTAAACTAGTCAATATTTATGTTGAACCATTCGGGGCCTGAATGTCAGATGTCGATACTTGATCGAAATTTTTGTCTTCCAGAGCTCGCTTAACTGCTGCCTTAACCGTAGTTTGAATAGAAGCTTGGAAAGCATCTGAGTTTAGGAATTGCATTATAGCACTGGTAAAGTCAAAACTAGGGGGTGGTTGGGATCCTGCTCCCGAGCTGGAAGTGGGACCAAAGGGCTCTTCTAGAGGAGATGTCCCTTCATTTCTTGGGAAAGACATGGTCGGTCGAGAGGGACTTTGGCTCAACTGAACTTGTTCAGAATCTGATTCCTCGTTGGAATCGGTGTGCGGAATTCCTTTAAATTCCGTGGTGGCAATCGGGGTTAGAGAATGACGTATCAGGCGATGCTCTATCCTTTTCCAAGCCGGGATGCGACGGTCAGTGCGCCTCCTCCTAGCTGAAATGGTAGGCAGCGGATCAGACCATGAATGGATTGGTGAATGGTACGCATGATATGCATGATTTTCGTGCCTTAGGAATAATGTATAATGCGCATGGCTGCACATAGATGTGGTTAGAGATGACGTGATGGCTTATCCCTCTAATATACGTGGGATGTTTGTACTTCACGTCATAGATAGCGATATGTGGTGACGCAACGGAGGTACAAGAGAAGTCCTACATTTATTGCTAAACCACTTCCATGGGTGGAAGTGGTAAGGGTAAGAGGATTCATTATCGGCTCTTAAAGTCGATGCATAGGAGTGCATGATCATAGAGCATATAGCACGCGAATCGCCCCTCTTCCAACCTTATGACTCCTGCGTAACGCCTCTTTAGAAGGATGGAGTTTGGCCTCTTCACCGGTGATGGTGAAAGAAGCGCATCCCAATTGTTTTATTTGTTTTGGTTAACCCTAAGGGGAATGATGTGCTAAGGCTTTTTCTAGCGCGGCTTTGGTATAGGGTTATTGATGTAGAAGGTTCTCGTTTACCTTGATTCCACGTTACTCAACCACTACCTAAATAGGTGCGATCGTAGGAGTTTACGTGTTGGTTGCAATGAGTGATCCACCCACTAGGCATCCTCAATTCCAACAGGGCATGAGTGATACTTTGCGAGCTTCTCGGATGAAATAGGGCACCTATAATTACCGAACTATCTATACGCGTGAGGATAAAACACTATAAGAAGGAATGAAATTTTAATTTGGCCAATGATTTCAATACATCATCAAAATCTCTTAAACTTTATGAAATAAAGTTCAAGTTTAAAGAAATATCCCTAGTAGAGTCGCCACTGTGAGCGGACGATGTTTCGCGCGGCGACAGCGGGGCCGGAGCCTGATCGGGCCAGCCCGTTTTGAATGACGGGGGATGAGTGTGATATATTTGAAAAATGATTTTGCATATTTTAATGCTTAAAAGATACGAGATCGAAATCCCATACTTAGAGTAGAGTCGCCACCCAGTTCAGCTCAACCGGGAAATTTTGAGTACAATTTTCCCACCGGGTGGTTGGACCATACCTTAAGTAGAGATTCCGAGTTCGGATGATGTTATCTACTTTTCATTTGGCCAAGTTAAGATACTTCATTCTTTCTTAATCGGTTTAATCCACCCTATTTATTTGTATTTTTAATTATTTTATTGTTTTCGTGTTTATCAAGTAATTGAAGCAATGAATAACATATTTACAGCCATAAAAAAAGTGCGTAAAATAAAATTATTACAAGGTTTTCAAATCCTATACGTTTTTTCTATGCAATAAATAAAGTACCTGAATATCCAATATACGTCCGCCTGCAGAAGATTGTTAGCACTTACAGTATTATAAAGCCCGATCGGATGGCTAAAATGGGAGTTGAATGGTGTTTTTCGAGAAAATTCCAATTTTAAGTAATTTTTAGGCTCAATCATTATTTTAACCGGATTATAAATGAAAAATAAAACTGTTGTCCGGAAAGTCATATCGCCGATGATATAACTGATGCCGCCGGCGACTTGCCTGATGTCGCTGGCGACATAGGTGATGCCGCCGGTGACATCAATTACGTCACCGGCGGTATCAGCTTATGGGCAGCAGTGGTGGCAGTAAGACTGACCGAAAACCCAAAAATGAATATAATTGACAAAAATTAACACAAGTCAGTAGTATTAATGCCCAAGAGCTATGAGACTCAGGATTTTTACCTCGAGGTCGTGAATCCACCTCTTCGTGAACCTAAGAAAACACCTCCGGGGAGCTTGTTAAGATGATTTAACGATAAATTTAAGTGCTTTTTGGTTTCTAAATCTAACTAAGCTGATTTTAACTTAAAGACTTATTGATTTCAACTCACAATCAGAGAATTCAAAGAAGAAAAACCAGGAAAAATGGATCGGAGTCCTTCTTTTTTCTGTTTTATCTAATTCTTATCTCACTAGAATCTATTCTCACACTAAAATCTTAACATTCAATCCCCTCCTCTAAAATGCAGCTCAAGGTGTGCTTTTATAGGTGAAATGGGATGCTTTTTGGGGCCTTTTTTAATAATTCCACCGAAAGTGGCCGAAAGGCTGTCTGTGAAGGGACCCATTTCGGGTCATGCCACCGGCGACATGGTGATGCCGCCGGCGGTATGGCCGATGTCGCCGGCGGTATAGTGATACCGCCGGCGGCAAGGATGATGCCTTTAGCGGCATTAGCCTTCAGCATACCGACAGTTAGTGGGTCAAGAAGCCAAAAAAGTCAGGAAAAGTGGTTTAATAGTGGGTGAAAAGGCATATTTTTGACTTTTAACAATATTTTAAAGGGTATTTATTACTTGGGTGCCAATCATCGGTTCAAGCTCCCACCGGACGCGTTATCGGCCATGTCGAACTATATTCTAAAAAATTTGCGAGGAATATTATTTCAGTAATAAAAATTCCAAGCAGAATTTTTAATTTGAGTCATTAAAATTGGGTACACGTCATCATCGTCTCGCGAGAGGGACTGTAAAATCCCGTGCTCACACTGACATATAAGGTGAACAAGCGACAACAACAAAAATAAGAAAGGGCAAATGAGAGATTACGACCATGGAGAAGAAAGCCTTCAATGCTAAGGCCAAGGATGGTGGCTCAACGAAGATGAGCATTAGGGTTTGGGATTTAGGGTTTGGGATTTAGCGTTTAGGATTTAGAATTTGGGGTTTAAACATCATTTATAACTTTCTTATATTTTTTGTATACCTTTCTAATACCTTTTATATAGCTTTTTAAATAATATATAAATTTCTTATACATTTTTTAAAAATTTTAAAAAACTGTAACTTTATAACTTTCTTATATTTTTTTATACCTTTCTAATTACCCTGTCATGTCCATCTCTTTTTCAGGATTCTAAGGTCGTTGGACAGCCTGTCTTCTCTTCGGATGACGATCGATTTTCTTGGATAATTGGGACAAACAAGTAATTTACAGCTGCCTCCTTTTGCCGTGGTTACTACCAGCAACTAAGATAGACATCTCCTGCTAAAGATTTCAACCTAATATGGGGGGTTCTTTTGCTTCCGAATATAAAAATTTTTAGGCATGTGTTCGATTCCTGGGGTTCTTTCGTCGAGGATGTATCTCAATTACCGATGATATTTGTGTTGGAAATGTTGGTGTGCCCTAGTTCCCAGGCATTAGTTCTTACAATGTACATACTAATGGTGTCACATTATAAAGGCAATAATCTACTGCGTATTTATCTTGTGCTATAATATGAGTAGAGTATCTATTGATTGATAATCATAAATATACCAAGCCTATTTTAATCATGAGAATGAATAAAATGAAAGACTTGTATGTTGGATGATCTATAGCAATGTAGTTGCTATGTCACTTGGTAAGTAGATCATGAACATAGTCACATGTTGAGAACATAGGGCTGGATCGATCCACACAGCAAGGTCACATGGTTGTATGTCATAGACAGTTTGCTGAGTAGGTCTCAATAGTCCTCAGACTTGATTTCAACTTGTTATTAATGTGGAAGTGGATATGATGTGGCATATTACTAACGGGTCCTTAAATATTGGATTACAAGTACGGGTATGCTCAATATATTTCATGACCATGTTAATAGTAGTGTTGAAGTGATAGGATTACCATCGGTTTAATAAACCGGAATGAATCACCGGCCACTTGATGAATAAAAGGGATAAGGACGTCCAATAAGTCGTTGACTTATTTTATCATTTTATTCTAGATCAAGAAATACGATGAACTGCAAAAGGGGGTGACAAGCACCATGCCTCTTGTTCATTATATTAATGTCAGCTAGTAAAGGACTTTGTAAGATAACTACTAGGTTCAGTATCTTTTAGAGACAGTTATACTCTGTCCTAATTGGGGGCTGTAATGGTTTGCTAGAATCCGCTTATAGTCTATGGGTGAATCTCATTGCCAACATATAGACAGACAAGGATCGTGCACTTAGAACTGCTGATCTATGATTCCTTGTACATGCAATGTTACAAGACCGGATGAAAAATTAATTATTAATTAATTGATATGTCAAGTCAATGTAATGTAATTGAATAATCATAAACATCATTAGATTAATTTGTTTAATGAAATAATATAATGTAGTTTATATTATTCATTAAGTAAAATTAAGTATATATTTAATTAAATTACATATACTGTTTATTTAATTATTAATTAATTAAATTCATATGTTTAACGTTTTAATTAGATGTCAATCTAGTCAATAAAGTTTCCATACTAAAATAATTAATTGATATTTTGGTTTATTAAGTTAATTTGTAATATGATAAATAATTTGATTAAATTGTATTATTTTGTAATTGGTTATGTTATAATTGGGAATTATAATTTATCAATTAGTGTCAATTAGAAATATTAAACTTTGATACAGTTTAGTTAAATAATTGAAAAAATTAATGTGATTAAATTTATAATTAGCCAAACTTAACCCTAATTGTAGTGGGATTATAAATAGCCAACCAAAACAAGTAAAACCTAATTTCTAATATGACATACACGTCCATAGCATTCTTGGAATGCACAAAACGTTGGCAGCCATGGAATTGGGTCCTGGTGTTTTTTCCTTCTCTTGTTGTTCTTCATCCCTAGCCTAACACCAGTCCCGATTTGAGAGTAGTTCGTGCACGTAAGATTAGAGAGCTTCCACTTGCGAGCTTCATAGCATCCGTCTCTCAAGGAGATTTTACAAGTAAGTTTTTATTTGTTAAAATAAAATTATTTTGGAACCCTATCAATGGTTCTTGAAAAGATCCTATTCCGAATTCGAAAAAATTTTAACCGGTAATTCCGCCTTCGCGGTTATATTTTTGATTGTAATTCCCTTCAATTTGCCTGTTCTGTTCGGAACCTGAAACTCTTGATCACTGCCCCTTCTTTTGCCAAGCTAGCCTTAGATACTGGAGAGACATATTTAATCGATTGGGGGTGGCGTTAGTTATGCCTCAAACGGGGTATGGTTTTCTAATGTTATGGCATTCTTTCTTTAAGAATGGAATTGGATGTGATTTTGGGACTTCATTATGGTTCATCATTGTGTGGAATATCTGGAAGAGACGCAATAAGCATATTTTTGAAGGCTCGATAGATAATGAGGATATTGTAACAGGTAGCATCAACTTATATTGGTTTCTTTTTCATTCTAATAAGCGTAGCGTTTGTATTTCGGTTACGGATTTGTTCATTGATCCATCTTTTTCACTTGATTGTAACTAAAACTCGTTGGTTATTATTTTGAGAACAAATTTTTATATTTAATGAAAAGGGGTAGGTGTTTTGTAGGCAAGCGAATGAGCCAACCTAGTTGGGTAATTCGCCCCGAAATTTTCACCCGCCCTGATCTTTTTTTCTTTCGGTGAGACACATCATTCCACTGGGGGTTTTTTAAAAAAAACACTTGTTGGAGGGGTGTGAGGAGCTTTAACTGTGACTAAGCCCCTTAATAAGATTATGTTAATGAAGATACTCGTAAGTATAAAAAAAGCTAACTTGCCAATTTTATAATCAATTTTACCGAAAATTATTCACATCAACCATCCTTATGCAAGCTACACCGAAGTGAAAGGTAATACAAACCTTTTAAGCTCATATCTCACTCCATCTACTGATAAACTGATAAACTAAACATAATAAAAATTAATAAAAAAATATTATATATGTGGCCTTGATTCATTTAATTTTGAACAAATGGTCTAGTCTTGTGTTTGTTTTTACATTAATATATTTTTTATTTTTGAAACGATACAAAAAATGATATCTATATAAAATAGCCATAGTATTATAAGAAAACAATACAAAAAAAAGAAGAAAAACCCTTTTAGAAAGAAAAAAAATATCTTCTTTGGCACATGGAGAGGAAGCTAGTAGAAACAAATAAAAGGTTTACAAGAGCATATCGGTGTTTACTTCCCTTTAACTTGTTCACATATATTTCTATGTTTTTCTATTGATTATGTGAATCTTTTGTTTGAAGGTGAGGACCAGAAACTCTATAAGGTGATTATATCAACTAAGTGAAAGTGGAATAACTCTATAACGCGGATATTTCTAACTAGCTTGACATTCATCCGAGAGAGGAAAACAATGATCAAATATATATTTATATTTATTTATTTTTTAATTGTTTTCCAACAATATTAACACATACAACAATTATTTATTTAATAATTAACATTGTAAAATATTGTATTTCATAAATAAATTCAATGGGGTTTGTTAAAGTGATAAACGACTTGGTATCACTTAAACAAGGTCCCAAGTTCGAACTTTGTGAATGTAAAAATCTCCACTGGGAGACTCATCCACCATAGCCAGACGCGCAACCTGGATCGAATCTGAATGTAGTCAGAGCAAAGCTCCGGAACCAGATGAGCAACCAAAAAATGAAGGGTAAATTTTAAAAACATACCTTGTGGTTTCGGTCATTTTCAAAAAGAGGATCATAAATTTTTTATTTTCGAAACGAAGACTATGGTTTCAAAAGTTAGCAAATAAAGGAAAAAAATATTCATGAAATATATATCAAGATTTGAATAAATTTTGGAGATTTTGTTATGACATTTCAAAATTATTATCGTCTTTTTATTTAGAAAAATACTTAAACTTCTAAAAAAAATTCAAAATTTATCACTAAGGTGCATTATATTTTTATTATTTAACCTACAAAATTTCAGTTAAAAATGGACAAGATTATCATTTTTCGTGACATAATTTCAAATTGAGGATCATTTTTGGTCATTTGTTTGCTAACTTTTGAAACCACAATCCTTATTTCAAAATTAAAAATTTTATAATCCTCTTTTTTAAAATAGTTGGAAGCACATATATTTTTGAAATTTACCCAAAAATGAATAAGCTTTTCCCTTGGAAGCCAGGGTTGGATCCCAATAAACATAAATCTATTCATTGCCAAGTATGAGTGCACCTGTATAATCTCCCTTGGGAATATTGGGATTGTAGAATTTTGTCTAATAACGCAAGGGGCATTGGTGTGACACTTCGGTTTGATAAGAACACTTTGGATGGGAAATTCTGACATTATGCCCTGATTTTTGGTTGATGTGGATCTCGTAGGTACTTTGAATGAGCTTATTCGCATTAATTCGGAAACAGACATGCGTTGGATCTCAATTGTTTATGAGGATTTGCCTCAATTATGTGGAGTATGCAACTCTATTGGCCATGCTTCTTTTAATTGCAAACGCAATCAGCCTAAGCGAATAGACAAATGTGAGGAAGCGGGACAAAACCGCAAACGAGAGGACATTGATCGATCGAGGCATCTTCAACGTCAGAACACCCCAGCTCGGGATGTGGCCACAAATCTAGTTCTCGATGAAACTGGTGGTGACAGTAATTTAATCAAGAAACCAATTCTTGCGGCTTCTTACGACATTGTTGCTGCAGATCGTATATTTGATAGGATCAACAAAGACTTGCGACATAATTCTAATCCACTTGGCTCTAGTTCCAAACAACGAGATTTAAACGGTAGTGTGTTGATGGATATGAATCTATGTCTCAATCAGGAGGAAGGCATAATACTCATGTTTTGAACATGAACAATTACAAACAAGGCAATGTTGTGGCTGATTCTGTACCGAATGTGGGGGTTGCGGGCCAAGTTGCGATAGGTGACTCGTCGGCAAATTCATCTCATGATCTAAACGACTCTTTGGAGTGCGATACTCGGTATTGGACTGAAAGGTTTGGATCAAGCGACGACGAAAAAGAACATGTTGGCATAGAAAACGTCATCTTTTCGAACTGTTTTGTTGATTTAGGATATGCGTTATATGATCGTAATTATGATGCTATCGAGGAGGAAATATATCATTGACAACCGGTAAGGGTTAAAAAGAAGAAAAAGGTGACGGTTGCTAGAAGGGAGTCGCATCATTTGCACTATTTGCCTATTAGATACACTCCTTGATTTTACTTTTATTGATTTCTTTTTTTTTTAGCTTTAGTTTTATTTTTCTTATTTGATTTTTTTATTTTTTTTAATAATAACCGATCCTAGATTTCCAACCTCACCTTTAAAAAAATTAAGTTGAGTTCTTCTGAAGTGACCAACCTATTTGAAGTATTTTGCTCTTTTTAAGCTATTAGTCCTTCCTTTATAAAAAAAATATAAATAATTATGTGCTTGTATACATTCAAAAATGAGAGGTTGAAATTGACCAAAATAGAGGGCAGTGTGAGCCACCAATGGTGAATCATGGTTTGCGGCTAGATTAGAGCATTAATGGTGGGACTAGTAGTACTTATCATAAAAAAAAGGACTAGTAGTATTGATAGTTAGAACATAGGAATATACCAACATTAGTGCAACTATATGTCCACAGCAACAACTGCTTCTGGTCTAGTCCATTTTCTGTACCTACTAGTCTAGTCATGACTCATAATCTGTCACTTTCGTTTAGCTTAATGCATTAATAGCATCCTCAATTTGGTATAAAAAATTTCATGCCTCCCTAAAGTTTAGAAGTGACCCCGCAGCTACCTTCACTTTGAAAATGTGCACCACTTTCCTTCCTGAATGCCATATGTCAGCTTATGATAGATTTGACTTTTCAAATATATCACTTTTTAAGATTTTTCTTCTCCAATCAAAAGCTGACACGTGGCATTTAGAGAGCAAATTGGCAAACTTTTTTAAAGTTGGGATAGTTGTGGGATCACTTTTAAAGTTTAGTGAAGCAACAAATTTTTATATCAAGTTGATAATGTCATTCATGCATTAAGCCCTTTCATTTTATTGATTTTGTTATACTATTTCGCTCTCTTTTGCACATTAATCCTATGCTAAATATCCAATTCTCCCTTCCCAATATATGAGATTACTTACAAATTAATCATAAACATCAGTTCTCATATGTTTACTGTAATTTTAGACTTACAAAAGTTTAAGTTTCTACCCTAGATTTGGAAAGTGCACCAATTTTTTCCTTAGTGCTATTGAGACGGTGTTTAAATTTATTATGTGTCATGTAAGACGTAAGTGGTTATAAAATACGGTTTATTAAAGTTAAAAAGACTAATAAGACACTTTGGACAAAGTTATTTAGTAAATTGGTAATTTTTTTAGTAGTGAATTGTAAAACTTTAGAGTGGAAATAAGTTGGTTGAATGAACAAATTCAAACTATACAACCTTCAAAATTAATTATAAAAAATATTTGGGGCATTTCACTTGAGCAAATTTCCTCAATAAGATGTCGTATTGATACCATTGGCACATCCATAGGGTGTGGGTGTGGATAATTAGTGATTAATTTTTGGTTCACGTAAAAACTCCTATTAATAAATAAATATTAAGTGAAATAGCAAAAATTAATGTTAAATAATAGAGATTCAATTTTGGCTGAAAATTATCATGGTTTTGAAAATCGGATCGGGCTAGTCGGATCGGATTTGACCGAAATTAGTGCCTGATCCGATCGATTTTTCATGAATTTTATAAGTTGTAAAGAATCCAATTTCAATCGGTGAACCGATCGGTCAAACCGGTAGACCGTAAACTGGTACCGAATTACAGCTTAAAGTGGGTCAACACATTAATTAAGAT
Source organism: Euphorbia pulcherrima (assembly GCA_947683365.1). Taxonomy (NCBI): domain Eukaryota; kingdom Viridiplantae; phylum Streptophyta; class Magnoliopsida; order Malpighiales; family Euphorbiaceae; genus Euphorbia; species Euphorbia pulcherrima. Next base: position 18,536,470 of record CANTUS010000016.1, read on the forward strand.
TTAACTCATTAATCGTAAAATCAGTCATTAATATCAACACAAATTCCTAAATTAACGTTTAATAATCTAAACCAGTTATGTCTATAAATTAATCAGGAATTTAGTAAAATAATTGTAACATAAATTTCTAAATCATCGTGAAATCATTAATTAATAGCAACATAAATTCCTAAATCATGCACTATTTGTAACTTGCTATTTTCCTCTACAACAATTCCTTTGTATCAACTCAATTGGTCAAAAATACACTAAGTTGATAGAATTGGAAAATTATACCCATAAATCTAGGATTTGCTCAACAATTGTCCCCATAATTTTGGTCAGATTTTATGTTTAAAAGTCAAGCTTATTTTCTTTGTAAAACATAATATTTATTTATAAATTTATTACTTATCTATTTATTTATAACTTCATTATTTTTAGTGTTAAAGTTGCATTTTTTTTATATCTTTCTTTTTTTATCATTTCAATTATATTTTTACGAGTAGGAATAACAATTCTAAAGTCAAATTGATACATGTCATTTTGGATTCTTTTATTCTTTCGTAACTCTTTCGCTCATCATATTTTTTTTATCTTTTCAATCACTACATTGTTCACAAGAGATACAGGTGAGAACTAAGAATTTATGCGTGATGGTTGAAATTTAAGTATAATCTTTAATGTTGTTTATACTTACTTGGTGTATGTACTTTGAATGATGTGATATTAAGTTTAAACTTACTTTAAGACAATAAATTATATTAATTGTTGGCATGATGTTTCATGTTTGATTTTAAGTTATTACATATGTTAGTATTTAAAAGGTGTTAACAAAATTCGGTTCGACCACTGATCTAATCCGGTTAAATCTTAAATTCATGATCCACTGCCTTCATCGGTTTAACGACCGATCCGGCTCTAAAAACCATGAAATTACTAAACTTATTATGACCGATAAAATGGGCAAAAAAGTTTATTTGCAATCTTACCTATACAAAATATCAATTGTTCTTGTATTATACAATTTTGGATCATTGTTTCCATTAAATTTTAACAAAAATAAAAATTTATAAAGTTTTTTTTAAATGTATGCGTGTGTGGATGATTGAGAATTATTGTTGTGGGGTAGCCCATTATGAAGCTGAAGTGGTAAAATGAAATTTGGATCAGACCCATTATGGAACTTGCAAAATGTGATGCCTCTCAATTAAGACCAAACCTCGCATTTTTCATCATCAATCACCTTCTTTATGTGGAGCATGAGCATCAATCTAAAACAACTTAATACCCTACCCACTCAATTTAATCTTAATAATATCTTTAATAACTAATATAATATTGATTTTATATTTATAAATAAATTATTATAATAATTAGTCATATCATAGCGAGTCCTTCAAATTCTATTTTCTTAAATAATATTGTAATTATTGGAGATGCAGGAAATTCTCACATAAGAAATAAATGAGATTAAAGAGTAGAATATGTCAAATTGGAACTTAACATAAGCTATTTGATTTGGGCTTAACACAACTTTTATACTCACTCACCTATTCACCCTAACACTCTCAAAGCCTATAAATTCTCAAACTTTTAAAAAATGAAACAAAATAAACTATCATGGTGTTAAAATTATATGCAAAAATAGGATCCACAACTATTTTATCTTTATTCCATCTTTTTTCGATAATAATATAATTTATTTAAATTTCTTAATTTTCAACAACTTCAGGTGTTTGCACTTCAGGTGATTATGCTTCTCTAGAAAGTGTATTTATATTAGCATCTTTATACTCATTAATGTTATCCTTATTGTAGACATAATTCATACATGAGAAATATAGACATAATACTTACATTTTCTCTAACTTTCCAATATTCTATTTTTTATATGTTTGCGTTCTTACATACTGTAATATTTCTAATATATTGAACATTATACAAGAAAAATACAGAATTTTTGGAAAATTGTAAACAACATGTGGGAATGATTGAAATTATTGTTGTTGGGTTAGCCCACTGTGAAGCTGAAGTCCTACACTGAAATTTGGAACAGGCCCATCATGAAACTTGCAAAATGTGAGGCCACTCGATTAAGATTAAGACCAACCTGCTGGATACGATGGATATAGGAAATTAATAAACAAAATTAAATAATTTAAATAGTACTCCCTCAATTTTTAAAAGTTTGACGTTTTAGCCTTTTATAAATTTTTTAAAAAGTTTGACGTCTTGGAGTATTAATGCATTTTTTATCATATTTTTCCTAATTTTTCATTGTATTAATCAGGAGAGATATAATTGATTATGCGTAGTAATTAAGAAGAAAGAAATTTTTTATGTAAAATATAAAGGATACATTAGTCAGTTTTGTAATGTAATAAATATTTCATTAGTTTTGATGATTCGGTTAGAGTGACAAACTTTTGAAAATGGAGGGAGTACATATTACTATATTAGTACTTAACACAAGCTAATTAATTTGGAGTTAGATACGTTCAACTCTAATTATATAATTACTCAGTTGTCAAGTTAACACTTACAAAGTTAAAAGATTCTCAACATGATATCAGAGCAAAAGAATGTCTGATACTTAAAAGATCAGATTCATATTTAAATTCTAATGGAGTTTGAGCCAACATAGAAAACTAGACATGCAAATGATATTATAAAATATTTGGCAAATAGCAACCGCTACAAATCTAATTGCTCGATGAGTACATCGTGTCAAACCAGCCATTGTCATATGCACTTGTTTCTAATTCAATAAATCCTTATATTACCGTTGTTTTATTTAAACATTATTATGAGCTTCTTATTTTTTTTAACTTAAGCTAATTTTATTTTGGCATAATTTCAAGTACTCTACCAAGAATCACAGTTCTGCCAACAAGATAACACTAGATATGCTTTTCCGTACCACAAAAAGAAAAGGAAAAAAACGTACATGAGCGAGGCACAAATTAATTAGGGTTAACTTAAAAAAAAAGTATCATGTGATTTCACTCATTTATAAAAAGGGGTTTGAGGGAATTTTTTGTAAAACAAGGTCTGTGGTTTTAAAAAATTTACAAATAAAGATCCTCAATATTAAATTATATCACAAAAATGGATAATCTTGTTCGTTCGTATTTGAATTTTTGCGGACGGTTATTAAATATACAATACGTAATAGCGAAAAATTTTGAAATTTTTTGAATAGTACAAATATTTTTTTAATTAAATTTCGATAACAAACTTTAAAAAATCATAAAAAAATAAAAAAAATCTCCGAAAATTACTCAAATCATGACGTATAATTTTTAAATAATAAGATTAAAGTATTAGAATGTTGAATTGTTAAAAATATTCAATGTAACACTACTATTTTGAATTCATAGGTCCCTTTTGTAATTTTTTTGAAACCACAGACCTCATTTTGCTAAAAAAAAATTCCTTAGACCCCCTTTATGAGTAAAATCACGAGGTACTTTTCTAAAGTTTACCCAATTAATTAAGAAGCATATCTGCTATGACTATTATTTTGTATTGACAGATGATAATTAAGGTTTTCTCAGTGCTGCAATTTGTCAAATTAACTGAAAAGAATATTTAACCGAAACAGTACTGATACCTACAAAAGCAATATGTAACTGAGAATTTTTTTAAGTAATAAGGGGAATTTTGAAGCTCTCTAAATCTAGAGAGAATTACTAATTTTATTATTCTCCACAATTTGTTCAAGTACAGAAAATGAGCTAACAGCTCTTATATATGCTGCAAAAGGAGAAGAGACGGTTTAGCTAGAAACTAATTTTCCCACCAAAACTCTTGAGTTTGTTACAACGGGAAATGTTCTCCTATGGCATGAAGTAGTGAAACTGGAGTTCTCTTGAGTGTTAGGACCTGATGAGGCAGTGACCATGTTAGCTGTTGTATCCTTCAGCAAACCCCACCCCCTCATAAGGGACCTTGGTAGCCTTGTGAAGTGCTTGAGTGAAGCCCATTTGTAGTAGCGTCGGTGCCATTTATGAAGTAGAGATTGGCTTGGTAAACAAATTTGCAAGTTGTCTTCTAGATGTGACAGAGTTGACTTGAAGAAAACCAGAGTCAATGCAGTTTCTAACCACTTGGCAATCTGCCTCAACATGCTTAGTGTGTTCATGAAATACAGGGTTCTTAGTTATGGCTATGGCAGCCTGGTTGCCGCAATACAGGGAAATAGGAAGTGGGTAATTGATATGGAAATCAGCAAGCAGGCAACTTATCCATTGCAGTTCACATGTAGTTTGACTCATACTGCGATATTCTAATTCAGCAGTTGAGTGGCTAACTGTTGACTGCTTTTTGGTCTTCCAAGATATCAGAGAATCCCCAAACAAGATGCAATAACCTGTAATGGACTTGCGAGTTACTTTGCAACATGCCCAATCAGCATCACAATACCCTTGTAGGGAGAATTTTTGTTGATTTGAATATAACAATCCGTAGTAAATTGTCCCTTTAATGTATTTGAGAAGGTGGAGTGCAGCCTCAAAGTGACTATTGCAAGGGGATTGCATAAATTGGCTTAGCTGTTGTGTTGCATAGCTAATGTCAGGCATGGTAAAGCTAAGATATAGAGCCATATCAACAATTCAGTTGAAAAGCTCAGGATTAGTCATTGGTTGACTTGGCAGTGTGAGGTTAACTCAAGCAGGAAATGGACTTGATGTAGGGTGAGCATTAGTCAAACCTGCATCACTTAGTATATCACTAGCATATTTTGACTATGAGAGAAATATGCCTTTCTCAGTTCTTGAAAGTTCAATTCCTAAGAAATAGGAAGCATTGCCCATGCCTTTAATAGTGAAGCGGGAGTGCAAATGAGTCTTCCCAACAGAAATAGATGCCATATTGGATCCAATGATTAGAATATCATCAACATATATGATGAGAGCAAGAAAATCGGATTTGGATGATTTTATGAAGAGGCAATGATCATGAGCAGATTTAACAAATCTATAAGCTGTCAATTTGGAAGTTAATTCCTTATGCCACTATCTACTAGCCTTTTTAAGGCCATAAAGTGACTTTGAAAGTGTGCACACTTGGTTAGGTCTAGCAGTTTGGAAACCCAAATGTGGCAGCATATAAATGTCTTCATCTAGAGTGCCATGAAGATAAGCATTATTGACATCCACTTGGTGTAAGGGCCATTATTTTGCAGCAGTAATGGCAATGAATAGCCTTACACTTACAAATCTTGCTACTGCACTGAAAGATTCATGAAAGTCAATGCCAAATTTGATCATACCCTTTAGCAACCATTCTTTCCTTGTATCTATCCACTGCACCATTTGGGGTGTATTTTATTTTGTGTATCCATTTTGAGGCAATAGGCCTTTTCTAGGTGGTAAGTTTGTTATCTGCCAGGTTTGGTTTTTCTCAAGAGCTATAATTTCAGCATTCATTTGCTTCAATTCACTTTGTGTCAAGAACAACCTCTTTTTAGTTCTTAGGCTCTTTGGCAATGTTCAAGTTGGCAATAGGATGGGGAGGTGAAAGTATTGGTAACAAAATCACTTATAGCCAAATAGATTTATTTACACGCTTGTTGGAGTGACAGACACAGGTTGTGGGGTGGTGTCATGTAACACCCCCTTTATAGGGAGTACCACAATAACTATAATCACCCAATAAACATCTCTTTAACACTATATAAAATTCAATACTTAAAGATTAATCTCATTATTTAAATATAAACTTAACTTAAACCTTAATATATATAAATTCAATATAATACCCACAAACTACAAAGTATATACTCAAAATTTCCCATAATACATTTAACTTTTCCTATACTAGTATGTACATGCCATTATATATTAATCCACCAAAATATATCAAAGTTTCAACCACTTCAAAATCCTCTCTTAACTTGCACTTCTTTATGCAACGCCTCCACTTCGGTCCCGACTATCTACAAAGCTCCAAAAACCTACGTGTAGCAAAACAACTACATGCTAAGTAATTTACTAAGCAATTTACTTAGTGGTGTACATAAAATAAATACAACTATTTTGAATATTTATAACACTTTAAAATGGAAACAAAGTATGTTCATAAGCCAAAAACAAATTAAACAACTTTATAAAACCAAAACAGAAAACTTATATTATAAACCTTTCAAAGTACAATCAAATTTATATCTAATTTTCCAAACACATTAACCATATATTGCCCAAAGTAAACAAGTCATGAATAACGGTAAAATGGATACGGGAGCGGATAAGGCCGAAGCTGAAGCTTCAATATCAATATATCGGTCAAGCCCGAAGCCGAAGCTTCAATATCAATATATTTTTATCAGAATACCGGCCGAAACCCGAAGTCGAAGCTCCTATATCATATCACATAATACCGGCTGAAGCACGAAGCCAAAGCTTCGATTGTTTGTACAGTACTGTACCGCCCTTTAGCCAATCTACCCTGACCCGTATTTTACTCGTTTACTAAGGGCAATAAACCATATAAAATATTCTTCAAAATCAGTAAAACATCATAAAATATTTCGTACATTTTGAATAAACTCAATCGAAACATCAAACACCAAAATAAACTCATATAAACACATCAAATTCATCCCAAATCACTTTCCAGAAAAATTAGTTTCGTCACTCAACTTGATAGATATAAACGAACAAGAAAATAGAGGAATTTCATTAATTTTTCTTCTAAACATAATTAGATATATGTCTCAGATTTCCAAATCCACAAGAATCACATAAATCCAAATTATATAACCAAAGTTATTATCAAAATACTAAACAGTGTACAAAGCTGAGATTTTCCAAAAACAGATTTCATGACTCAACTTCAAACGAAACTTTCACATTGAAAACGAATGAAATTCAAGAAGGTTTCTTCTGAACATATATTCCCTCGTTTCTTTAGATATCAATAGAATCAAGAATCATTCAAATCGGATTTATATACCAAGAGAAAACATCAAAACAAAATAGGGATACAAATCTGGAAATTTTCAGAAAAACCGAGAAATCAAAATTAGAGACACAGACCATTTTCTAAGCTCTTTCTAGTTCTCCTCTACCTCTTTTGCCTTTGATTATCTCCTTCTCAAGAACCCTAGAATATGAAATAGCTTCATCTAACCTTTCTTTACTGAAATTGATGGGTATAGAAGGCTAAGACAATGATTTCTGGCAAAATTTTGAAGTTAATTTGAAAAAAAAAATTAAGATTTGAAGTTATGAAAATCTTGAAAAGGAATGGAAAAGATAAAGCTAGCAGAGAACACGATGAATGGAATGAAAGAGATGAGAAATCTCTAGAGTTATAAGAGAGTAAATATATCTAAATTTCAAAATCACTATACTATAAGACAACAATTAGAATAATACCCTTAATATCCTTCTTAATCCTAATCTCTTCTTATTTCTTATCCAATAGCATAAAAGTCCAATGTTTAAGTGTAATAATTTATATTTTCCATATTATTTTATACCTTAACACTTTAATAAAATTTACAAATTTCGGTTCGTTATATGTCATCAGTAGGAACTGATGATATTGGTGTTTGAATGTGGTTATTTATGGTAATGGAAGGAGTGGGTGGGTTAGATGAAAAAGGAAAGTTGGTTTCTTGGAACTGAACATCCCTTGAAACAATGAATTTATTTGTGGCTATGTCAAGCAACTTCTGGCCCTTCTAGCCTAGTGAAAAGCCCATGAAAATAGCTTCATAAGCTCGAGGGCTAAGTTTTTCTTTGTGAGGTATGGTGTCAGTGTAAAAGCATTTATAGCCAAACACTTTGAACTTAGCTAAGCATGGATTGGTGCTATATAGGGTCTGGTGTGGGGATTTCCAGTCAAGATTTCTACTGGGTAACACATTTACTATAGCAGTGGCCATGAGAATGGGTTTTCCCCAATATTAAAGGGGCATATCAAATTGGAACATGATTGACCTTGCTATTTCAAGCAAGTGCCTGTGCTTCCTCTCAACAATGCCATTTTGTTAAGGGTTATGCACACGACTTCTCAAATGAGAGATCCCAATTGTTTGGAATAGCTTTGTGCATGATGCATGCATAAATTCTGTTCCATTATCACTGCAAATGACTTGTACCTTTACTTCAAACTGAGTTTCAACATTTTTTAAATATACCTCTATAGTATGAGGTGTTTGAGCCTTATTTTGCAGTAAAATAACCCTACTAGCCCTCGAATAGTCATCTACAATAGTTAGGAAGAAATTTGCACCAGAAATGGAGCTAATATGATAACGACCCTACAGATCAATGTGTAACATTTGTGAAATCCTTATACTTTTTAATATTTCTTACAGAAAATGACACTCTATGTTGTTTTGCCTAGTGACATACATAGCATTCACTACTATTACACTCAACATTTATACTTGCAATATGAGATAAAGCTTCCTCACTAGCATAACCCAGTCTTTGGTGCCAAAAATTTGCTTTATTTACAGCTTCTTTACTTAATAAGCATGTAGCCAACTTCTCCAGATGGGTATCATCAAAGGATGATTGTAATGATCTATATAGACCATCACTCTTCCAGGCCATTGCCACTATATGTTTAGTAGCTTGGTCCTGAAAATAACAGCAGTTAGGCTTAAAGAATATAGATATTCTTGAATCAACCAATAGCTTTCCAACTGATAGCAGATCAAACAGAAGCTGCTTTACATACAATACATCTCTCAACACCACAATTTTTTATAACTCTACATCTCCTATCATAGTGACAAATTGCTTTGTGCCATTTGGAAGCACAATAGGTCTAGGAATTTTAATATTTCTCATGTTTTTGAATAAGTGTAAGTGGGAGCACATATGTGATGATGCACCACTGTCCACTATCCATTCAAAATGCACTATAGCAGAGTCAAGTTAGGCCAATTACTTGAGTAGCTTGCAAATGCAGTGTAATCTTCCTTTCGAGAAATTGGACTGTAGGCTATTGGTGTTTCCATTGGTTGTTTTTCCTTTATTAGCTTGTAAATTTCTTGTGCAATTTTATTCATCTAGTATGGTGAAAGATCACTGTTTATGTCCTACTTCTCCTCTTTATAGTTCCCTTCTTCAAGGTCTGTTTCATTAGCATTATGTGCCTTGAATTCCTTTGGCCATATCCTTTCCTTAGGAAACCATTTCGGATAACTAATTAGGTCAAAACATCTTTCCTTGGTGTGATTTGTACCACCACAATGCTCACACTTCATTTCTTCTTTCTTAGCAAACCTTGTAAAAGGCTTGTTGTTTGTATTAGTGTTTTTAGGCTAAAACTTTGTAGAGTAGTTCGCAACCTTTATACGTTGGTCAAAGTGCACTTCCCTCTGTTTCTCAACTCTTTGGATCATGGCATATGCCTTGTTAATAGTTGGAAAAGGGTCCATAAGCAACAACTGGCTTTTAACAGCTTCGTAACCTTCGTTAAGCCCCATGAGAAATTAAATTAGCTTATCTTCTTCAATTAACTCTTCGAATCTCCTCGAAACATTACAAATACATGTTTCATATGCTCCACACTTGCATACTGGTATTTTCCTCAGCAGATTTAGCTCATCCTAAAGCTTCTTAAGTTGAGTATAATACATCATTACCAAACTATTTCCCTGTGAAACGAGATTGATCTCTCTCTTGTCTGATAAAGACTTGGACCGTTACTGCCTCCGAATCGCTCCTCAAGCTCTTTCCACAAATCTTTCGCTCTTTCGGCATATAAAAACACCTCTGAGAATTCTTTACTCTTCGAATTCAATATCCAAGATGTTACAAGACAGTCATTTTTATCCAAGATCCATACGCGAGACTGTTTGGATTCGGTGCCTCTGTTTTATCTTCTATGAATTTTACTTTGTCTTTTGCCATTAAAGCTCTTTGTATGGCCTTGCTCCATGGAAGAAAATTTTTGCCATTAAACAGTGCAGGGACAAGTATTGTACTTGGATTGTCGAAGTGAGGATTGATTTGAGCAGGCATCGCAATTGTTGTACGATCACCTCCGTTAACAGGATCTCCAAAAGCCTCCAAACGTTCTGATTCCTTCTCACCATAGCTCTGATACCATGAAGCTCTCTAAATCCAGAGAGAATTACTAATTTTATTATTCTCCACAATTTGTTCAAGCACAGAAATGAGCTAAACAACTCTTATATATATACTGCAAAAGGAAAACATGCAGTTTAGCTAGAAACTATTTTCCCGCCAAAACTCTTGAGTGTGTTGCAAAGGGGAATGTTCTCCTGTGGCATGAAGGAGTGAAAATGGAGTTCTCTTGAGAGTTAGGATATGATGTGGCAGTGACTATGTTAGTTGTTGTATACTTCACATTTTTTTTTATCAAATTTATTAATTGTGGGTTTTAACTCACAGCCCCACACTTGTTAGTTTTATTCTAATAAAGTGGTGACCACTAGATGAAATACTGGTGGTTATTAACTGAAAGAATATCTAGTATTGTCAGATGTGAATTAAGCCTCGCATCAACCACATTATACGGATACCTACGAAAGCAACACCAACGAAATACAAAAAACCTCAGAGCATTGAATACAAAATGTCGTTAATTTCGATACATCATAGTGTACGTAATTCTGTTAAAAATATCTGAATTCTAGAACTACTAGGATGACTAACCGAAACAAAATTGACTATATGATTAAATTATTAAAGACAATAAGATCAAAGAACATTAAATTATATTAGAATATCATATTATGTCAATTGAGTGCTCAAATACTGGAATTCAATAATGATCCTCTATATATGATTTATGTGAAATACCATTAATTAATATTTGAAAAAGTACAAGAGAAGAAAGAAGGAAGGTACATGTTTGAGTGAAGTTTGCAACAAATAGAAGACTTTTGAAATGTACATGTTTGAGTGAAGTTTGCAACAAATAGAAGACTTATTAAATTATGGAATTGGACTTGGCAACTAGAAAACTATTTCCCTCCTATCTAACTATATAAATCCACAAATTCGCCTTCAAAATCAACCTCCCATTGCTCTCTTTTCCTAAAATAACATACAGAGAGTGAGAAGAGGCCTTTCATAGGTGGGCCCACATCGAGAATATTTTGTTTCATCAGTTCTACCAACGGTATAGATAATTTACAGAGTTTGAGAAATCTCGAGCTACATTCCTTATACTTTAGAAATTTTTCTAGGAACAACTCGAACAAAATCATCTTAAAGTGTGATGAATCAAACCCGAACAACAAAAATTTTAAAACCCGTATTTTTATAATTTTTTAAAGTGTTTTTTCCATGATCAAGTTCAAACACTATTAATAGGATTCACCAAACCAAAACTTTGACAACCATTTTTCTTATATAACTTTTTAAAGTTAATTTAATTACTTCGGTTCGAGACAGGTTAGATAGCTCTTAGTTATTTGCATTTTTTGAATAACTTAGGAATTTTAACGAATTGGGTTGTGGTAAAAATTGCAAGATAAGATGCAGAGAACGGATGTTAGAGCAGCGAGCATGCGAGTAAGCCAAAGGATGAGCCGAACCCTAAGCTGAAGCGTGGAGGATATATTTTCGGGTGAGGCAATCAAGAAGAAGTAGTCAACATGCGGAAGACGATGAAGAAGCTCTTAAATGGGCTGCCATTGAAAAACTTCCTACTTACGATAGATTAAGAACAGCTATTATAAAATCCTATCTTGATGAAGATCAAGCTCAATTTGTTCACAAAGAAATCGATGTTCGGAATCTCGGCTTGAATGATAAACAAGAGTTCATTGATAAGGTCTTTAAGGTTGCTGAACAAGATAACGAGAAATTTTTGTCCAAATTCAGACAAAGAATTGATAAGTAAGTTTCACTTTTTTTAATATTCATTTAATTCATAATATTTTAAGAATCATATAACTTTTACTTCATTTGATATGCAAGAACTCGTTTCCTCAATATATATAAATATATAGCCAGGGGAGATATTGTTTAGGGAAGAGAAAAAAAAAAGAACTAGAACGAATGTTAGGCCCAATAATAGATTACGAGGAAAATAATAGCAGCAGAATAAAAAGACAAGCAAATTTTTACGTGGAAACCCCAAATGAATTAGGGAAAAACCACGGGACCAACTCCGAATAATTCTCCACTATAAAAATAATAGTAGGTACACCAAGAGATTATAAAATAGTGGCACTCAAGTGTTTCCCAAAACCTCACAGATAATATTTTTATCTGTGTTTTCTTCCTCTCCCGCTCTCAGTTGAGGCAGAAGCCTCTCTATTTATAGGAAATACAAACGCGTATGGCCAAATTGTGCACAGTAATTTTACTGTGCACTTTTTGAAAAAACGTTCTGCCGACCTGCCTCTTTTTTTATAATTTAATATTGTGGGTCTCACAAAAATGGAGGGACACCACACAACAAATCTCCCCCCTCCCGACTACATTGTGGGACTCTCCATCTCGGTTACTTTGATGCACTGATCGAACTTTTCTTTTGGAACGACTTTTGTCAGCATATCAGCAGCATTATTGTTTGTATGAATTTTCTGCAACTTGAACTCTTTTTCTTCAATGGCAAGTCTGAGCCAATGATATCTTACATCAATATTGTAACGAACCAAAATTTCCAAAATTTGCTTATAATAAATTACTATGGTATTAAAAATATCATAGAAATTATTTTTATTGTTATTGTTGTTATTGGATATAAGGCATGAGGAAATAAGAGCTAATTATAGTAGGAAGGATGAATTGGACTTTTATTTATTTGATCAGGGGCATTTTTGGAAATTGAAAAAAAAAAAAAAAAAAAGAAAAATATCCTAAATCCTATACGTACCTTCACCCCCCTTCATCCATTTACTTTCATCTTCTTCTCCATTCTTCCCTTCTCCCTTACCAAAATTTTCTATAATCCAAAAACTTCCGATTTCTTCGATTCAACTTCGAATTCTTGTTAGAAATTGATCCTTAAGCCCTCTATCATCATCAATTTCAGTCAATCAAGACTAGAAGAGGAGGATTTCAGAAATTAAGATTCGGATGAATAGTAATCCGAGTTTGAGGTGAGTGATTTTTGGTGAAATTAAAGCTTAATTAGTAGAATTTATGGTAGATTAAGCATATTTATGGTATTAGGAAGTTTATTTATGCAATATCTTGATAGAATTATATATGGCTGTTGTAGAGGAAGCTATTGCAAGTAAATCAAAGGCAAAAGGGGTAGAAGAGAGCTAGAAAGAGCATAGAAAAAGGTTTGTGTCCCGAATTTCGATTTCTCGGTTTTTCGGGAAATTTTCCAGATTATATACCTGTTTTGTTTTAATGTTTTCTCTCGTTATATAAATCCGATTTGAACGATTCTTGATTCTATTGATATCTACAGAAAGTAAGGAACATATGTTCAGAAGAAATCTTGTTGAATTTCGTTCGTTTTCAATGTGAAATTTTCGTTTGAAGTTGAGTCATGAAATCTGTTTTCGGAAAATCTCAGCTTTGTATACTGTTTAGTATTTTGATCATAACTTTGGTTATCAAATTTGGATTTCTGTGATTCTGGTGGTTTTGGAAAGCTGAGACAGGTGGCTATTTATGTTTAGAAGAACGTTCTTCGATTGGGTGATGTTTTCATAGTGAAAAATGCAGGGGAAGTCAGGTTACGAAACCTGGAAAAATTCTGGAAAGCATGATATTGATTTTTTTTGAGTTTTAATTGAAGTTTGATGCTTAAAAATTTGGGATTTGGATTTCTTAATTACTGAAGTTATGTTGAATTATAATTGATGGTTTATACTGGATTTTTTAAGATGTTACTTTGATTTATTGCCCTTATTAAACGAGTAGAATACGGGTCAGGGTAGATTGGCGCCAATAAAGGGGGGTACAGTACTGTACAAACAATTGAAGTTTTGGCTTCGGGCTTTGGCCGATATTATGATATATATATTGATTTTTGAAGCTTCGGCTTCGGGCTTGACCGATATATTGATTTTTGAAGCTTCGGCTTCGGGCTTGATCGATATATTGATTTTTAAAGCTTCGGCTTCGGGCTTGACCGATATATTGATTTTTGAAGCTTCGGCTTCGAGCTTGACCGATATATTGATTTTGAAGCTTTGGCTTTGGGCTTGTCCGCTCCCGTATCCATTTTACCGTTATTCAGGACTTGTTTACTTTGGGCAATATGTGGTTAAAGTGTTTGGAAAAATTGGGTACAAATTTGATTGTACTTTGAAAGGATTACTATATAAGTTTTGTGATTTGGTTCCATAAAGTTGGATAATTTGTTTTTGACTTATAAATATACTTTGTTTCTGTTTTAAAAATATTCAAAGTTGTTATATTTTTTTTTATGGACACCACTAAGCAAATTGCTTAGCGTGTAGTTGATTTTCTACGCGTAGGTGGAGAACTTGTAGATAGCTTGGACCAAAGTGGTACAGGTGGATCAGCTTAAAGAGCAATTAAGGAAAGATTCGAGGTGGATTTATATTTTAATGTAATATTATGGTTTGTAGAATAATGGCATGTACTAGAGAGTGAGAAATGTAAAGTGACTTTGAGAAATATTTGGAGAATAATTAGCATTTGGAGAAAAATATTTGGAGTTTAAAACTTTATATTGGGTGTTTATTGTTACCGTAGCGCTCCCTATAGGGGGGGCGTTACATTTATTGGTATCAGAGCTGAGGTTTAGGCGATTCTAGGACTAAGATGTACATGCCATTAATGATATAAATATGTTATGTTAGTTGTTTGATCCACTTTGGTCCAATTTTCAGGAATAAGTCATGGCTAGTAGTAGTCACAACCAGAGTGAGGAAGAGGATGCTGAGAGTACGGTCCGAATCAGATAAGGGGATGAACAAAGACATGAACCTCCACCAGTTCATGGCTTTCATGAACAACCTACTCCTGCACAAGCTGCTTTACTTCAGCATATGACTACTGAAGTAATCACACAAGTACTACGAAACATACAAATCCCCCAAGTTCCTGTAGTACCTCACATTGAAAGAAAAGAGGAGAGAACTCCTCTTGAAAGAATCAAGAAGCTTCCTGCTGATGATTTCAAAGGGGATACAGTGAATCCTGCAATTGCAGAAGATTGGCTCGATCATACTAAATGGTGTATGACTAGGCTTCATTTTACAGATGAAGAAAGATTAGACTGTGTTCAAGGTCTACTCAAAGAACAAGCTAGGAGGTGGTGGGATAATATTATGAGAGAAAGACGACCCGGAGAAATCACTTGGGGACTTTTCTTGGAACAATTTGATAAAAAGTACGTTAGCGAACGATTTAGGGATGAGCAGAGGAAATTGTTCTTGTCTTTGAGACAGGGACGAATGACTGTATCAGAATATGAAGTTCAATTCCTCAAACTCGAGAGGTATGCTCGTGATATCGTTGACAGTGAAGTGAGGCGATGTAAGAGATTCGAGGATGGGCTGAATGATGAAATTAGAGTGCATTTACTTGCATAAAAGATCAGAGTGTTCAATGACTTGGTTGATGCTGCTACAGGCATCGAGAAGATTAATTCAGATAGACAACAAAGAATGGCTAAAAGGTCTGGATTTCAAAAGGGATCACAGGGTCCAGCTAGTTCAGAATCTCCAAGTAAGAAACAGAAGGGAACATCAGAACAAACACAATCTCATTTTAGAGGGTTTTCACCGAGACAGACCATAAGTACGGGGTCAGCGGCTAGTGTACCTTCAGGTCGAGGCAGAGGAAATATTCCACAATGTTCTAATTGTGGAAGGATGCATACAGGGGAATGTTGGGGAAAAGGTAGAGTCTGCTTTAAATGTGGCTCGAGGGAACATTTGATTGCAAATTGTCCTCAAAGACAGATAAGTACATCTGCACCTATAGTAGTTCCTACTCCTACAATGCAAGGTGGGAGAGGAAGGGGAAGAGGAAATGCTAGTGGTTCAAGTGGGCATGATGTGGCTCAACAAGCACCACAGAGTGGTAGACCGGGAGGAATGGCGTGAAGTTATGCAATCCGAGGGCCTGAGACTAGAGAATCTACCGAAGTTATTGTCGGTAAATTTTCATTCTTTAATCATGATGTTTATGCTTTGATAGATCCTGGTTCATCTCATTCATATATATGTACTGCATTAGCACAAGAGAAAGGATTGCGTGTAGAAGAATTAGGAGAAAATATTGAAGTGACTAATCCTTTAGGACACAGTGTGATAGTAAACAAAGTGTACATGAATTGCCCTATTATGATTCAACATCAACTTTTCAATGCAAATTTAATTGAGTTACCTTTCTGAGATTACGATGTTATCTTGGGAATGGATTGGTTATCGGAACATCGAGCTATGGTGGATTGCAAAAACAAAAGAATGTCACTTCAAGTTTCTGATGGAGAAGAAATAGTTATCGTGGGGGAAAGATCAGATTATCTCTGTAACATAATTTCTTTTATGAAGACTAAAAGGCTGGTTAGGAAGGGATGTCAGGCCTACCTAATCTTCGCTCTAGAATTTAAGGAGGGTGAGTTAGAATTACAGAATATTCCTACGGTATGTGATTTTCCTGATGTATTTCCAGAAGAACTACCGGGGTTGCCACCAAAAAGAGAGGTAGAATTCGCAATTGATGTATTGCCGGGTACCGCACCAGTATCCAAAGCACCATACAGAATGGCGCCTACTGAACTGAAAGAGTTGAAGATTCAGTTGCAAGAATTGTTAGACAAAGGATTCATACGCCCGAGTATATCCCCATGGGGTGCACCAGTGTTGTTTGTTAAGAAGAAAGATAGGTCACTCCGATTGTGTATTGATTACCGGGAGTTGAATAAATTGACAATCAAGAATAAGTATCCATTGCCAAGGATTGAAGAATTATTTGATCAACTCAAGGGTGCCAAATACTTCTCCAAGATTGATTTGAGATCGGGCTACTATCAGATGAGAGTGAAAGATGATGATATTGTAAAGACGGCTTTCCGAAGCAGATATGGGCACTATGAATTTTTGGTGATGCCATTTGGTCTAACTAATGCACCAGCAGCATTTATGGACCTTATGAACCGTGTCTTTTACTTATATTTAGACAGGTTTGTAGTGGTTTTCATTGATGATATTTTGGTGTAATCTAAGTCACGGGAAGAGCATGATCAACATTTGCGGATAGTCTTCCAAACTTTGAGGGAAAATAAATTGTATGCCAAACTTAGCAAATGTGAGTTTTGGCTTGAAGAAGTTTCTTTCTTAGGCCATGTTGTTTCTGCAGAAGGAATTAAAGTAGATCCTAAGAAGATAGAAGCAGTTGTCGAATGGAAACCACCAAAGAACCCTACGGAAGTCAGAAGTTTCCTTGGCTTAGCAGGGTATTATAGAAGATTTGTGAAAGGATTTTCAGTCATTGCTGCCCCACTGATGAAACTACTTCAAAAGAACGCAAAATTTGAGTGGAATCACAAGTGTCAAGAAAGTTTTGAGAAATTAAAGGCGATGTTAACAAAAGCACCCATCCTTACCCAACCAGAACCTGGAAAAGATTTTGTAATCTATAGTGATGCTTCACATAGTGGTCTTGGGTGTGTTTTGATGCAAGAAGGAAAAGTGATTGCCTATGCTTCCAGGTAATTAAAGAATCATGAAAGGAATTATCCTACTCATGATTTGGAATTGGCTGCAATAGTCTTTGCCTTGAAAATTTGGCGACATTATCTTTATGGAGAAAAATGTTATATTTATACAGATCACAAAAGTTTGAAATATTTGCCAACACAGAAAGAGTTGAATTTAAGGCAAAGAAGGTGGATGGAATTCATTAAACGATTGTCTTATTGATTACCATCCAGGAAAGGCTAATGTAGTGGCAGATGCTCTCAGCAGAAAGATAATGATGGCACTAAGGGCTATGAATACGGGGTTAGCTCTTACCAGTAGTGGAACCTTAATTGCAGAATTGAAGATTCAACCTGTACTACTACAACAGGTTAAGCAAGCACAAAATGAAGATGATGACTTAAAGATTATTCGAGCACGGACACAAGTGGGTATCGTAGACGACTATATGGTTCGAGAAGATGGGTGTCTATATTTTAAAGATAGACTATGTGTGCCAAACAACGAAGAATTAAAGAAGAATATCTTACAAGAGGGGCATAATAGTCCTTATGCGATGCATCCTGGAGGAAACAAGATGTACCAAAATTTGAAGAGCCATTATTGGTGGAATGGGATGAAGAAAGACATTACTAACTATGTTGCGCAATGTCTAACTTGTCAACAGGTGAAAGCAGAACATCAAGTTCCTTCTGGATTGTTGCAACCTATAACAATTCCAGAATGGAAATGGGAAAGAATCACAATGGACTTCGTGACGTCTTTACCACTTACACAGAAGAAACATGATGCAGTGTGGGTTGTTGTAGATAGATTGACAAAGTCTGCCCACTTTATTCCCGTTAGGATGGATTATTCACTTGATAGGTTGGCTCAGTTATATATAGATGAGATAGTAAGGCTACACGGAGTGCCTATTTCAATCATTTCTGACCGAGATCCAAGATTTACTTCGAGATTTTGGAAGAAGTTGCAAGAGGCCTTAGGTAGCAAACTTCATTTCAGTACTTCATTTCATCCTCAAACAGATGGTCAATCTGAAAGAGTAATTCAGGTGTTGGAAGACATGATGAGTAGTTGTATCATCGAATTTGAAGGAAGTTGGGATAAGTATTTGTCCCTCATGGAGTTTGCTTATAATAACAGCTATCAGTCAAGCATACAAATGGCGCCATATGAAGCATTGTATGGAAGAAAATGTCGAACTCCAATATATTGGACCGAACTTAGTGAAAACAAGATTGTGGGAGTGGATTTGATTCAGGAGACAAAAGAGAAGGTAAAACTTATTCAAGAAAGATTGAAGGCTGCATCGGATAGACAAAAATCTTATGCTGATCTAAAAAGAAAAGATATTACTTATGAAGTGGGAGATAAAGTGTTTCTCAAAGTATCTCCTTGGAAGAAAGTCCTGCGATTTGGCAAGAAAGGCAAGCTCAGTCCGAGATTCATTGGCCCATATGAGGTTATAGAGAGGGTTGGACCGGTAGCTTATCGGTTGGCACTACCCCCAACACTCGACAAAATTCATAATGTGTTCCATGTGTCAATGTTAAGGAGATACAGATCAGATCCATCACATATCTTATCTCCTGATGTCGTAGAAATCGAACCCGACCTGACGTATGAAGAGGAACCGATACAAATCTTAGCGAGAGAGGTTAAACAATTGAGAAACAAGTCTATACCTTTGGTAAAAGTACTTTGGAGGAATCATAAGGTTGAAGAAGCAACTTGGGAACCGGAGGATACAATGAAAACTCAATATCCGCAACTGTTTTCAGGAAATTTTCGGGACGAAAATTCATAAGAGGGGGAGAATTGTAACGAACCAAAATTTCCAAAATTTGCTTATAATAAATTACTATGGTATTAAAAATATCATAGAAATTATTTTTATTGTTATTGTTGTTATTGGATATAAGGCATGAGGAAATAAGAGCTAATTATAGTAGGAAGGATGAATTGGACTTTTATTTATTTGATCAGGGGCATTTTTGGAAATTGAAAAAAAAAAAAAAAAAAAGAAAAATATCCTAAATCCTATACGTACCTTCACCCCCTTCATCCATTTACTTTCATCTTCTTCTCCATTCTTCCCTTCTCTCTTACCAAAATTTTCTATAATCCAAAAACTTCCGATTTCTTCGATTCAACTTCGAATTCTTGTTAGAAATTGATCCTTAAGCCCTCTATCATCATCAATTTCAGTCAATCAAGACTAGAAGAGGAGGATTTCAGAAATTAAGATTCGGATGAATAGTAACCCGAGTTTGAGGTGAGTGATTTTTGGTGAACTTAAAGCTTAATTAGTAGAATTTATGGTAGATTAAGCATATTTATGGTATTAGGAAGTTTATTTATGCAATATCTTGATAGAATTATATATGGCTGTTGTAGAGGAAGCTATTGCAAGTAAATCAAAGGCAAAAGGGGTAGAAGAGAGCTAGAAAGAGCATAGAAAAAGGTTTGTGTCCCGAATTTCGATTTCTCGGTTTTTCGGGAAATTTTCCAGATTATATACCTGTTTTGTTTTAATGTTTTCTCTCGTTATATAAATCCGATTTGAACAATTCTTGATTCTATTGATATCTACAGAAAGTAAGGAACATATGTTCAGAAGAAATCTTGTTGAATTTCGTTTGTTTTCAATGTGAAATTTTCGTTTGAAGTTGAGTCATGAAATCTGTTTTCGGAAAATCTCAGCTTTGTATACTGTTAAGTATTTTGATCATAACTTTGGTTATCAAATTTGGATTTCTGTGATTCTGGTGGTTTTGGAAAGCTGAGACATGTGGCTATTTATGTTTAGAAGAAAGTTCTTCGATTGGGTGATTTTTTCATAGTGAAAAATGCAGGGTAAGTCAGGTTAGGAAACCTGGAAAAATTCTGGAAAGCATGATATTGATTTTTTTTGAGTTTTAATTGAAGTTTGATGCTTAAAAATTTGGGATTTGGATTTCTTAATTACTGAAGTTATGTTGAATTATAATTGATGGTTTATACTGGAATTTTTAAGATGTTACTTTGATTTATTGCCCTTATTAAACGAGTAGAATACGGGTCAGGGTAGATTGGCGCCAATAAAGGGGGGTATAGTACTGTACAAACAATTGAAGTTTTGGCTTCGGGCTTTGGCCGATATTATGATATATATATTGATTTTTGAAGCTTCGGCTTCGGGCTTGACCGATATATTGATTTTTGAAGCTTCGGCTTCAGGCTTGACCGATATATTGATTTTTGAAGCTTCGGCTTCGGGCTTGACCGATATATTGATTTTTGAAGCTTCGGCTTCGGGCTTGACCGATATATTGATTTTGAAGCTTTGGCTTCGGGCTTGTCCGCTCCCGTATCCATTTTACCGTTATTCAGGACTTGTTTACTTTGGGCAATATGTGGTTAAAGTGTTTGGAAAAATTGGGTACAAATTTGATTGTACTTTGAAAGGATTACTATATAAGTTTTGTGATTTGGTTCCATAAAGTTGGATAATTTGTTTTTGACTTATAAATATACTTTGTTTCTGTTTTAAAAATATTCAAAGTTGTTATATTTTTTTTTTATGGACACCACTAAGCAAATTGCTTAGCGTGTAGTTGATTTTCTACGCGTAGGTGGAGAACTTGTAGATAGCTTGGACCAAAGTGGTACAGGTGGATCAGCTTAAAGAGCAATTAAGGAAAGATTCGAGGTGGATTTATATTTTAATGTAATATTATGGTTTGTAGAATAATGGCATGTACTAGAGAGTGAGAAATGTAAAGTGACTTTGAGAAATATTTGGAGAATAATTAGCATTTGGAGAAAAATATTTGGAGTTTAAAACTTTATATTGGGTGTTTATTGTTACCGTGGCGCTCCCTATAGGGGGGGCGTTACAAATATGTTTCGTCCGTGCATGATACATAATATTTTTGCTCAAGTCTAGTGCACTTTGACTATCACAATAAACTATGTAGTCTTCTTGTTGCACACCCAATTCTTCAAAGAATTGCTTTAACCAAAGCATTTCCTTTCTTGCTTCTGTTGTTGCAACGTACTCTGGTACAGTTGTTGATAATAAAACACACTTTTGTAACCGTGACTGCCATGAAATAGCTCCCCCCTGAGAATGTAAATAAGTAACCTGATGTAGATTTTCTTTCATCAAGGCTTTCAACCTCCAAATGTTAAACATAACTTTGAAGTTCCTCTCAGGTATCTAAAGATCCATTTAACTGCTTCCCAATGTGTCTTCTAGAAATTTGACAGGAATCTACTCACAACTCCAACTACATGAGCGATGTTTGGTCTTGTACACACCATTGCATACATTAAACTGCCGACCGCTGAAGAGTATAGAACGTTTAGGGTAGGATTTCTTACTCAACTTGAAATGAGCGGCAAGTCGAGTGCAAACTGGTTTAGCATTCTTCATATTGAACCTTTCTAATACCTGTTCAATATTTTTTTCTTGCAATAACCACAGCTTGCTGGACCTCCGATCTCGAATAATCTCCATTTCAAGAATTCGCCTTGCCGGTCCCAAATCCTTCATGTCAAACGCCTTAGATAAATCACACTTCAACTTACCAATCATTTTGGCATCTGGCCCAACAACTAGCATATCATCAATAAATAAGAGAAGAATCATAAATTTTCCATCACAGAATTTCTGGACATATACACATGGATCAGCTTCTGTCCTCTTGTATCCTTGATTCACCATAGAGGAATCAAGCTTTTTATATCATTGCCGCGGGGCTTGTTTTAAGCCATACAAACTTTTCTTCAGGCGACACACCATGTCCTCCTTTCCCTTGACCTTGAAACCTTCTGGTTGTTCTATATAAATTTCTTCTTCTAAATCCCCATGCAAGAATGCAATCATTACATCAAGCTGTTCTAACTCAAGGTTCAAGCTGGCTACAAGATCTAGCATAACTCGAATGGAACTCATTTTCACAACTTGTGAAAAAATCTCGTCAAAGTCGATACCTTTCTTTTGAGTAAAGCCTTTGACAACCAATCAAGCTTTGAATCTCACTAGGTTTCCATCATCTTTCTTCAAGTTGTACACCCATTTGTTCTTGAGTGTTCTCTTCCCTTTAGGAAGTTTTTCCAGCTCGTACGTGTCATTCTTCTTTAAAGAATTCATCTCCTCCTGCATGGCCTTCTTCCAACAATCTTTATCTTTACAAGATTGCACGTCTTGGAAGCTTTCAGACTCCCCCTCATTAGTGATTAAAATATAATCAGAACTAGAATATTTCGTAGATGGTTGGCGCTCTCTGACTGACCTCCTTAATTGAGGTTCTTCTTCTGGTAGAATGGGGTTCTCTGGCTCCCCCTGCTCAATACCTTCTTCAATCATATCTTTATCTACAATCGCATCTTGATCCCTCACAACTGGCTCTTCTTCTCCATCTTGTTTTGATTGATGCATTCTTCTTTCTGTGGCATCATATGATAGAATGCTCTTTGGTGTTATATCAATAACACCGTCACTTGTAGATCTTTCGCCGATGATATCATTCTCATAAAATACAACATCTCGGCTCCGTATAATTTTCTTTTTCACTAGATCCCATAATCTGTAGCCAAACTCTTCATCTCCATAACCGACAAAAGTGCAAGGAACTGATTTATCATCAAGCTTTAGCCTTTGCTTTTTAGGAACATGCATAAATGCCTTGTAGCGAAATACCCTCAAGTGAGAGTATGAGATATTTCTACCTGTCCAGACCCTCTCTGGAATATCAAAATCTAAAGGTGCTGAAGGTAGTCAGTTGATAAGATAGACAGTAGTATTGATAGCTTCTCCCCTAAATGACTTAGGTAAGTTGGCCATTTGAAGCACGGATCTAACTCTTTCGACAATGGTACGATTCATTCGTTCAGCAACGCCATTGTGTTGAGGTGTACCAGGAACTGTCTTTTCATGCCTGATACCATTTTGGCTACAGTAATCCTTGAACTCTTTGGAGATATACTCGCCACCATTATCTGTGTGTAAACACTTCAATGGCACTCTAGTCTCCCTTCCCACCATTGCATTGAATTGCTGAAAGTGCTTGAATACTTCATCCTTTGTGCGTAGCAAATAAATCCATGTCTTCCTTGAAAAATCATCAATGAAGGTAAGAAAGTGTCTTCTTCCGCCAATGGAATCTATATCCATGGGACCACAAACGTCAGAGTGTACCAGCTCTAACTTATTATTTCCGCTTCTAGAGCTTTTCTGAAATGAAACTCGATGTTACTTCCCAAATAAACAGTGATCACACGGGTTAATTTTTCCTTTGGCTAATGGGATGTGGGACTTCTTAGCCAGTATATTCAACCCTTTCTCACTAACATGCGCCAGTCGCCTATGCCATAAATTTGGTGAAGCATCATCTCCAACTGTATTCAGTTGACTGGCATATATTATTATATGCATTTTGTATAGCGAGCAAACAATCTTCCTTTTGCAACCACCAACGATCCTTTGGTGAGTTTCCAATTTCTATTACCTGTACGATTGTGATAACCTTCCTTGTCCAATATACTAATAGACAATAGGTTCAACTGAAGATCTAGAATGTGTCGCACATTTTTAAGTGTTAATGTGCATCTGACACTTGTCTTCTCGTAGATATCACTGATTCCTACCATTTGCGAAACACTATTATTTCCCATTGTAATAGTACCATAATTGCCTGCTTTATATGTTAAGAAGTATTCCCTTTTTGGAACACAGTGGTATGAGGCACCAGAATCTACAATCCACTCGGAATCTACATCACTAGCATGATAACAATATGCATCATGAGATACTAAATCCACCTCTCCATCTTCTTTTGTGACTGTAGCAGACGTATTTTTGTCATTATCATGACTTCGATTTGCATTCTCTTGTTTAAAGAAATGACAGTTCCTTTTAAGATGACCCTGCTTTCCACAGTGGTAACATGACCTCTTCTCCCGAAACTTGGATCTATCTTTCGATTTTCCATTCCCACGACCTCTACTCTTGCTTTGACCCCTGTTTTCCTTGACAAGGGCTTGTGAATTAGTACTAGCAATGTCTCTTCTACAAAGTTCTTCATTAAGTAGGCTATTCTTTACCATAGACATTGTTACCACACCATTTAGAGCTGGGTTACTCAATGAAACAACAAGAGTATCCCAGCTATCTAGTAGAGTTCACATCAAAAGACATGCTTGCATCTCATCATCCAAGGACATACCGGTGACTGCTAACTCACTTATAAATCCTTCAAAGTCATTCAGGTGTTGTGTGATTGATCGTCCCTCTGTCAATTTCAAGTTCATGACTTTACGAATCATGAACACTTTTCCTTGAGCATTTTTAGCCTCGTACATATCCTCTAGCTTCTTCCAAAGAACTTTGGAATCTGTTTCATTCCTCACGTGGTTGTACAGGCTAGCATCTATCCATTGGCGTACTGTACCCAATGTCTGCTTCTTTAACTTTATCCACTGCTGATCTTTCATATGCTTCTGCTTTGCGTCGTCACCCTCAATTGGATCATACAAATCTTTGCAATTGAGGTAGTCCTCCATTCTGGATTTCCACATTGAATAATTTATATCCGTCAATTTGATCATTACACCGTCATTCGCCATGTCGAAAATTTAAGAATGGCAATAATTTTACTATTCACGGATTTTACTATTCATATAAATAGTGAATGTATATGTGAATAGTACTGTATACCCAAATAATACTTGTATATTAGAATAGTAATAGTATGCCTCCCATATACTTAAATAATACTATTCATAAAAGATGGCCGAATATGAATAGTATTATATATGAATACTATTACTAAAGTTACTATTTTACTATCACTCAAATTACGTATCTGCGACGGTTTTTCGAACGGATTGCGCCACCGGATTTATCGTAATTTTCTCGTCGTCGTGGTATATTTATTTTTTAAAAATATATCCACGGATTTTACTGATAAAATAACCTTCGGCTCTGGTACCACTTGTTAGGCCCAATAATAGATTATGAAGAAAATAATAGCAGCAGAATAAAAAGACACGCAGATTTTTACGTGGAAACTCCAAATAAATTAGGGAAAAACCACGGGACCAACTTCGAATAATTCTCCACTATAAAAATAATAGTAGGTACACCAAGAGATTACAAAATAGTGGCACTCAAGTGTTTCCCAAAACCTCACTATTTTCTCTCTTACACAACTCTTAGGAACCCTTTTCCTAAGTTTCTATACACATATAATATTTTTATCTGTGTTTTCTTCCTCTCTTGCTCTCAGTTGAGGCAGAAGCCTCTCTATTTATAGGAAATACAAACGCATATGGCCGAAATATGCATAGTAATTTTACTGTGCACTTTTTGAAAAACGTTCTGCCGACCTGCCTCTTTTTTTTATAATTTAATATCGTGGGTCTCACAAAAATGGAGGGACACCACACAATAAATCTCCACCCTCCTGACTACATTGTGGGACTCTCCATCCAGGTTACTTTGATGCACTGATCGAACTTTTCTTTTGGAACGACTTTTGTCACCATATCAGCATCATTATTGTTTGTATGAATTTTCTGCAACTTGAACTCTTTTTCTTCAGTGGCAAGTCTGAGCCAATGATATCTTACATCAATATGTTTCGTCCGTGAATGATATATAGTATTTTTGCTCAAGTCTAGTGCACTTTGACTATCACAGTAAACTATGTAGTCTTCTTGTTGCACACCCAATTCTTCAAAGAATCGCTTTAACCAAAGCATTTCCTTTCCTGCTTCTGTTGCTGCAACGTACTCTGCTTCAGTTGTTGATAATGAAACACACTTTTGAAACCTTGACTGCCATAAAATAGCTCCCCCGAGAATGTAAATAAGTAACCTAATGTAGATTTTCTTTCATCAAGGTCACCAGCCATATCTGCATCTGTGTAACCAACAAGAGCTGGCTTTCCACCTCCAAATGTTAAACATAACTTTGAAGTTCCTCTCAGGTATCTAAAGATCCATTTAACTGCTTCCCAATGTGTCTTCTGGGAATTTGACAGGAATCTACTCATAACTCCAACTGCATGAGCGATGTCTGGTCTTGTACACACCATTGCATACATTAAACTACCGACCACTGAAGAGTATGGAACATTTGACATATCTTCTTTATTTTTCTCTATTGAAGGGTAGGATTTCTGAAATGAGCGGCAAGTGGAGTGCTAACTGGTTTAGCGTTCTTCATATTGAACCTTTTTAGTACCCGTTCAATATATTTTTCTTGCGATAACCATAGCTTGCGGAACCTCCAATCTCGGATAATCTCCATTTCAAGAATTCGCCATGCCGATCCCAAATCCTTCATTTCAAACGCCTTATACAAATCACACTTCAACTTACTAATCATTTTAGCATTGGGCCCAACGACTAGCGTATCATCAACATATAAGAGAAGAATGATAAATTTTCCATCAAGGAATTTCTGGACATATACACATGGATCAGCTTCTGTCCTCTTGTATCCTTGATTCACCATGAAGGAATCAAACTTTTTATACCATTGCCGTGGGGCTTGTTTTAAGCCATACAAACGTTTCTTCAGGCGACACACCATATCCTCCTTTCCCTTGACCTTGAAACCTTCTGGTTGTTCCATATAAATTTCTTCTTCTAAATCCCCATGCAAGAACGTGGTCTTTACATCAAGCTGTTCTAACTCAAGGTTCAAGCTGGCTACAAGACTTAGCACAACTCGAATGGAACTCATTTTCACAACTGGTGAAAAAATCTCATCAAAGTCGATACCTTTCTTTTGAGTAAAGCCTCTGACAACCAATCGAGGTTTGAATCTCACTAGGTTTCCATCATCTTTCTTCAACTTGTACACCCATTTGTTCTTGAGTGTTCTCTTTCCTTTAGGAAGTTTTACCAGCTCGTACGTGTCATTCTTCTTTAAATAATTCATCTCCTCTTGCATGGCCTTCATCCAATAATCTTTATCTTTACAAGATTGCACGTCTTGGAAGCTTTCAGGCTCACCCTCATTAGTGATTAAAATATAATCAGAACTTGAATATTTCATAGATGGTTGGCGTTCTCTGACTGACCTCCTTAATTTAGGTTCTTCTTCTGGTAGAACGGGGTTCTTTGGCTCCCCCTGCTCAATACCCTCTTCATTCGTATCTTCATCTACAATCGCATCTTGATCCCTCACAACTAGCTCTTCTTCTCCAACTTGTTCTGATTGATGCATTCTTCTTTTTATGGCATTATATGATAGAATGCTCCTTGGTGTTATATCAATAGCCCGGTCACTTGTAGATCTTTCACCGATGATATCATTCTCATAAAATACAAGATCTCGGCTCCGTACAATTTTTTTTTCACTGGATTCCATAATCTGTAGCCGAACTCTTCATCTCTATAACCGACAAAAGTGCAAGGAAGTGATTTATCATCAAGCTTTAGCCTTTGCTCTTTAGGAACATGCATAAATGCCTTGCAGCCAAATACCCTCAAGTAGAGTGTGAGATATTTCTACCTGTCCGGACCCTCTCTGGAATATCAAAATCCAAAGGTGCTAAAGGTAGTCAGTTGATAAGATAGACAACAATATTGATAGCTTCTCCCCAAAATGACTTAGGTAAGCTAGCCATTTTGCGCATGGATCTAACTCTTTCGACAATGGTATGATTCACTCGTTCCGCAACGCCATTGTGTTGAGGTATACTAGGAACTGTCTTTTCATGCCTGATACCATTTTGACTATAGTAATTCTTAAACTCTTTGGAGATATACTCGCCACCATTATCTTTGCATAAACACTTCAATGGCACTCCAGTCTCCCTTTCCGCCATTGCATAGAATTGCTGAAAGTGCTTGAATACTTCATCCTTTGTGTGCAGCAAATAAATCCATCTCTTCCTTGAAAAATCATCAATGAAGGTAAGAAAGTATCTTCTTCCTCCAATGGATTCTGTATCCATGGGACCACAAACGTCAGAGTGTACCAGCTCTAAATTATTACTTCTCCTTCTGGTGCTTTTCTGAAATGAAACTCGATGTTGCTTCCCAAATAAACAGTGATCACACGGGTTAATTTTTCCTTTGGCTAATGGGATGAGGGACTTCTTAGCCAGTATATTTAACCCTTTCTCACTAACATGCGCCAGTCACCTATGCCATAAATTTGGTGAAGCATCATCTCCAACTGTATTCAGTTGACTCGCACATATTATTGCGTGTATTTTGTATAGCGAGCAAACAATCTTCCTTTCGCCACCGCCAATGATCCTTTTGTGAGTTTCCAATTTCCATTGCCTGTATGATTGTGATAACCTTCCTTGTCCAATACACTAACAGACAATAGGTTCAACCGAAGATCTAGAATGTGTCGCACATTTTTAAGTGTTAATGTGCATCCGACACTTGTCTTCACGCAGATATCACTGATTCCCACCATTTGCGAAACACTATTATTTTCCATTTTAATAGTACCATAATCGCCTGCTTTATATTTTGAGAAGTATTCCCTTTTTGGAACACAGTGGTATAAGGCACCAGAATCTATAATCCAGTCGGAATCTACATCTCCAACATGACAACAATATGCATCATGAGATACTAAAGCCACCTCTCCATCTTCTTTCGTGACTGTAGCAGACGTATTTTTATCATTATCATGACTTCGATTTTCATTCTCTTGTTTAAAGAAACGGCGGTTCCTTTTAAGATGACCCTACTTTCCACAGTGGTAACATGACCTCTTCTCCCGGGACTTGGATCTATCTTTCGATTTTCCATTCCCACGACCTCTACTCTTGCTTTGACCCCTATTTTTTGTAACAAGGGCTTGTGAACTGGTACTGGAACGTCTCTTCTATGAAGTTCTTCATTAAGTAGGCTATTCTTTACCATAGACATTATTACCACACCATTTGGAGCTGAGTTAATCAATGATACAATAAGAGTATCCCAGCTATCTGGTAGAGTTCCCATCAAAAGACATGCTTGCATCTCATCATCCAAGGACATACCGGTGACTGCTAACTCACTTATGAATCCTTCAAAGTTATTCAGGTGTTGTGTGATTGATCGTCCCTCTGTCAATTTCAAGTTCATGACTTTGCGAATCATGAACACTTTTCCTTGAGCATTTTTAGCCTCATACATATCCTCTAGCTTCTTCCAGAGTACTTTAGGATCTGTTTCATTCCTCACGTGGTTTTACAGGCTAGCATCTATCCATTGGCATACTGTACCCAATGTCTACTTCTTTAACTTTATCCACTGCTGATCTTTCATATCCTTCGACTTTGCGTCGTCACCCTCAATTGGATCATACAAATTTTTGCAATTGAGGTAGTCCTCCATTCTAGATTTCCACATTGAATAATTTGTATCCGTTAATTTGATCATTACACCGTCATTCGCCATGTCAAAAATTTAAGAATGGCAATAATTTTACTATTCACAGATTTTACTATTTATATAAATAGTGACTGTATATGTGAATAGTACCGTATACCCAAATAATACTTGTATATTAGAATAGTAATAGTATGCCTCCCATATACTTAAATAATATTATTCATAAAAGATGGCCGAATATGAATAGTATTATATATGAATATTATTACTGAAGTTACTATTTTACTATTCACTCAAATTGCGTATCTGCGACGGTTTTTCGGACGGATTGCCCCACCGAATTTATCGTAATTTTCTCGTCATCGTGGTATATTTATTTTTGAAAAATATATCCACGGATTTTATTGATAAAACAACCTTCAACTCTGGTACCACTTGTTAGGCCCAATAATAGATTACGAGGAAAATAATAGCAGCAGAATAAAAAGACACGCAGATTTTACGTGGAAACCCCAAATGAATTAGGGAAAAACCACGGGACCAATTCCGAATAATTCTCCGCTATAAAAATAATAGTAGGTACACCAAGAGATTATAAAATAGTGGCACTCAAGTGTTTCCCAAAACCTTACTATTTTCTCTCTTGCCCAACTCTTAGGAACCTTTTCCTAAGTTTCTCTACACAGATAATATTGTTATCTGTGTTTTCTTCCTCTCCTGCTCTCAGTTGAGGCAGAAGCCTCTCTATTTATAGGAAATACAAACGCGTTGTGCACAGTAAATTTACTGTGCACTTTTTAAAAACGTTCTCCCAACCTGCCTTTTTTGTAATTTAATATTGTGGGTCCCATAGAAATAGAGGGACACCACACAACACCGGGGAAAGCGAACCAAATCGAACCGAACCAAATATATTCGGTTCAGATTTCGGTTTATGAAATTTGAGATTTTCGGTCTCAGTTCGATTTGGTTTTTGGTTTTAGTATACTAAAGCAAAAAATAAAAAAATTGAACCAAATAAAAAAAATCGAAGCAAACTAAAATAATTCAGTTTGAGTTTCGATTTATATTTCCACTTAATAATTTTCAGTTCGATTTAATTTTGGAATCGACCGAGTTTTCCTATGCCCCAATGTTATTCATTAATGCAAATCTTAAGTTGACTTTTTAAATTTCGTCTAAAGTAGTGGGTCCATCAGTATTTGAACCAACTTTGTTTGTTTGTTTTAGGCTTAATGTATACTATGTCTTGTGAGTTTTTGAGCTTTTTAGCAGTTTTTTGGAAAAGTTTTATTTTAAAGCTTTTTTTAAAAACTGTAGATTTAATTTTGGAAAATATAAATCAGACAGTTCCTAATTAATTAGTATAAAAGATCAAAATGTGTTATTCAAAGCCAAAATATGTAGTACCATTCAAAGTTTGTGAGAATAACTTATTTTAAAAGCAGCTTAAACAGTAATGTCAAACTGGCCCTTAGCCCCATCAACTTGACATCTTTTATCACTTAGGGCCCCCAATTTAGGGATGTCTTTACCAACCACCTAAACTTGGCAAAAGTGTTTACTGCAGCCCCCTCAATACCACGTATTACCTTTTGATTGGTTTGACTTTTCTAGGATGTCAAATTTTTTATTTTCCTCTCTCCAATCAGAAGGTGACATGTGGCATTGAGGGGGCTGCAGTGAACACTTTTGCCAAGTTCAGGGGTTGGTAAAGACATTTGTAAGTTAGAGGCACCAAGTGATAAAAATTGTCAAGTTGAGGGGGTTAAGTATGTATTAAGCCTTTCTTTTATAAAAGACAATCTATCATAGTATTTAAGGTTAATTTTTTTTTAAAAAATGGTTCTATTGAAATGATTCATCATTCATCCACATTGATTGTGTCATATTAAAATGATAATTTGAGAGCTTATAAAATTGTGTTTGATTAATGTAACTAATAATTAATTTGATAAATTTGTAAAATTGAAGCTGATTGCCAAACAGGAAGCAGAGCTCTTCCAACACTTCCTAATGCTACAAGAGATCTTGCAGAATCTATAATTGGTCTTCTTGGGATCAATTTGTCCAAAAGAACTAAGCTCACTATCCTTAAAGATGCTTCCGGTATCCTAATTTATTGTGACCTAATTTATTTTTTGTTTTCACTATTTTAGGATGACTTTGTTATTGGGTCCACCTTCATCCGGTAAAACAATCCTTCTGTTAGCCTTGGCCGAAAATTTTACCCTAGTCTCAAGGTCAGCAATCATTTATTTATTTTTGTGTACATATGTACAATATATAAATATTTATATATTTTGGAATAATTAATACTGATTTTTTTGAAATACAGGTTAGTGGAAATATAACATACAATGGGTATAAACCGAATGAATTTGTGCCAAGAAAGACATCTGCATATATTAGCCAAAATGATGTTCTTGTTGGAGTCATGACTGTTAAAGAGACTCTTGATTTCTCTGCCAGATGTCAAGGGGTTGGCACTCGATATGGTAATTAATTATTTATTTATTTATATACTGTTAACTATTTAACTGATAATTATTTTATTTCAAAAATTAAAAATGTATTTGACGAATGAAGATCTGCTAAGTGAACTTGCAAGAAGAGAAAAGAATGCTGGGATATTTCCAGAGGCAGAAGTAGACCTTTTCATGAAGGTATAATGAAAAGAACTAAATTTACTTACTGTAATAATAATTAAAAGTAAAAAATATAAATTTGCTTTAAGAAAAAACCTAATTGAGTTAATTTCGGTTGTTATTTTCAGGCAACTGCAGTTAAAGGAGCCGAAATTAATATGTTTACGGACTATACTCTCAAAGTAAGTTGGAATATATTATTTCAAATTTTCTTCAACTAATCCCTTTGGGAGGTGAACTAATTTTTTTAATTGAAACCTTGTTAAATAAGCAAAACCAAGTTTGCATAGCTAGCTAGTATTATATGATTGTTAAAATCAATAATTTATCAGTAATTAATTAATTAATGTTAATGTTGAATGAAACAGATATTAGGGCTTGACATCTGCAAGGACACAATTGTTGGAGATGAAATGAATAGAGGAATTTCTGGTGGACAGAAAAAGAGAGTAACCACAGGTTCTTTTTTTTTATCTTTAATATTTTAATTATTTCTAATTGTTAGGGAACAAAATATTTACTTTGGGCGAATATAGCAATAAAACATGAGAAATTAATAGCCAAAAGGGAAAAGAAACAATTCACTATAAAACAAATAGTGGTACAAATAAAAGAAAAACACTCAAACCTTAAACCCCAATGCACCCCGAATAACTCACTCACACTAACATATATATATATATATATATATATATATATATATATATATATATATATATATATATATAATACAAAAGAATAAGTGAAGTTTTATTTGTTTGGTGATGCTCTCGAAGCATGGAAATGCATGCATATATATAGGTGAAAAGAAAACTAATGGACAGTGTATTATTTGCCCAAACAAAATAACAAAAGAGATTATATGGAAGATATTAGGCAATGTGAGGTAGCATTTGTGGTTTCTGCAAAGTTCTATTGGGTATTCGGTTCAATCATATGCCACTTTGTGACCATTAGCTTGCCGACAATTGATTTGTAATTGTGGGATTAAACTAACCACAATTTCAAATCACAATATCAACAAATCTCCACATTGATTAGAAATTGTTGGAACAATCGCCCTTCGGGGCGAGCGTATTAGTCACAAACACCAATCAAGTTTAAGCAATGGTTAAACTTACTGGTTGGAAGAGGCTTCGTCATTATGTCGGATGGATTATCCGCTGTACCAATTTTAGAAACACTGATATTTCCCTCGAAAATAATATCTCTAATAAAATGGTACTTCACGTCAATGTGCTTTATTCTTTCATGAAATATTTGATCTTTGGTTAGGCAAATCGCACTTTGACTATCGCAATGGACAACAATCTTCTACGAATTTAAACTGAGTTCACCGACCAAACCTCTTAGTCAAATAGCTTCTTTTACAGCTTTGACTACCGCCATGTATTCATCTTCGGTAGTAGATAATGCCAATGTGGGATGTAAAGTAGCTTTCCAACTGATAGCGCTACTACCAAGGGTAAACACATAACCTGTGATCGATCTTCATTTATCAAGATCACCTGCATAGTCAG
The DNA here is from genome assembly GCA_947683365.1 of Euphorbia pulcherrima. Lineage (NCBI taxonomy): Eukaryota > Viridiplantae > Streptophyta > Magnoliopsida > Malpighiales > Euphorbiaceae > Euphorbia > Euphorbia pulcherrima. The sequence goes on from CANTUS010000016.1 coordinate 18,570,546, forward strand.
AATCAACATAGCCAACCACCATGTTCTTACTTTTACTAAATTCCAAACAAGTGTTAGTAGTACCCCTTAAGTATCTCAAAATCCATTTCACAGCATGCCAATGTTCATTCCCTAGATTAGACATGTATCTGCTAACAACACTGATTGCATGTGAAATATCTAGACGAGTGCAAACCATAGCATACATTATACTACCAACAACACTAGAGTAAGAAACATGTGACATATACTCTATATCATTCTTAGACTAAGGACATGGAGCAGCAGAAAATCTTGAACTGAACGGCAAGTGGGATACTTACAGGTTTGACATTTTTCATGCCAAAACACTCCAATACTTTCCCAGCAAAACTTCTTTGAGTTAAACAAAGCTTTCCTAGAGCTCTATCCATATGGATCTCCATGCCAAGAATTTTCTTAACAGCTCCTAAATCTTTAATCTCAAATTCACTGCCAAGCTCTGCTTTCAATCTGTTGATATCAGACATATCCATGGCAGCAATAAGCATATCATCAACATAAAGCAATAGATAACCAAACGAGTCAATTGCAAGTTTTCTAAAATATACAACTATCATATTGGCTCCTTGAATAGCCATGGCTGGCCATAAAGAAATCAAACCGCTTGTACCACTATCGAGGCCACTGCTTTAATCCATACAGTGATTTTTGCAGTAAGCAAACATGGTCTTCTTTGACTTCAACTTCAAAACCTTCTACTTATTTCATATTGATTTGCTCCTCTAATTCTATATGTGAGTAAGCAGTCTTGACATCAAGTTGCTCCAACTCTAAATCATGTATAACAACCAAGGCAAGCAAAACATAAAAAGAGCTATGTTTAACAACAGGAGAAAAAACATCATTGAAAATCGACTCCCGGTACCTGACTATAGCAGTTAGCCATCAATCGTGCCTTGTATCTAGCATCCTCAACTCCTGGAATGCCATCTTTCCTTTTTAAGACCCATTTGCAACCAATAATCTTCTTATCTTTAGGCGATTTCACCAATTCCCATGTTCTGTTCTTGTGTAGAGATTCTATCTCCTCTTACATAGATATTAGCCACTTTGCAAAATCATCACGAGAAATGGCTTTTGAATATGTGGAACGTTTGTCAACTCCTTCGGTCTCTTGTGTAGCAACAAAGGCATATGTGACTTAATCTGCAAGCTTTACAGGCATTCTTCTTTCTCTATCTGGCCTGCTTTCTACAATAGAATGCTCCACCTGTTCGATGGTAGTGGTTTCTTCCACTTCTGAAGGCTCGGACAATTGTTCTGAAATTTTCTCCTCTGTGGCGTCAGATATAGCAAATGATTTCTCTACCTCGAATGGAACCTCCACCTGCTTATCAAAATTTTGTATATTGGTGTTAGCTGAGGACTCTTTTCTTGGATGAAGTATGGCAGATTCATCGAACACAACAGTTCTACTGACTATAGACGTTGGTGACTTGGGATAAGGATGCCAAACTCTATATCCCTTTACACTAATAGGATAGCCAAGAAAAATGCCCTTTTTAGCCCTATGCTCCAATTTTCCCCCGTTGACATGGACATAAACTGGACACCCAAAAATCCTCAGATCAGAATAATTAATAGGTTTGCCAGACTATAACTCTTCGAGAGTTTTATAGTTAATGGAAGAACAAGGAGAGCGATTCACCAAATAAGCAGCTACTGAGGCTGCTTCAGCCTAAAAAGCTTGAGACAAGCCAGAATTCGATAGCATGCATCAAACTTTCTCTAACAAAGTTTTATTCATCCGCTCAACTACACCATTCTGCTGTGGCATTCCTAGAAATTTGAGATGTCTTGAGATGCCCATATCTTTACGAAACGTGTCAAATTCTACATTACAAAACTCCAAACAACTATCTGTTTGGAGACGTTTGATCTTCCTGCCGGTCTGATTCTCCACTAAGGCTTTCCACTGCTTGAAAGTGGTAAAGATATCATTCTTATGTTTCAAGAAATAAGTCCAAACCTTTTGAGATGTCAATAAAGGTAAGCATGTATCAAGCGCCACCTTTAGAAGGAGCACAACTAGGGCCCCAAAGATCTGAATATATATAATCTAAAGTACCTTTTGTTCTATAAACACTGCCACTGAAATTAACTCTTTTGTGTTTGTCGAAGATGCAATGCTCATAAAACTCTAGCTTGGAAGTACTTTGGCCACAAAGGAGACCCCTTTTACTTAGTATGGACAAGCCTTTTTTACTCATATGGCCAAGCCTCATATGCCATAATTTTGTAACCTCTGAATCAAACATGGCAGAGGAAACTACAGTAACACCTGTGGCTGTTGATCCTTACATCACGTACAATCTTCCAACTTTTCTGGCTTTCATCACGACAAGGGCACCTTTCAAAACATTTAAAACTCTACCTCTAGCAGTAAATCTGCAATTGTTTTCATCTAGAGAAGATAGAGAGATAAGGTTCTTCTTTATGTCTGGAACATATCGCACATAGGTCAGGGTTCTGACAACTCCATCGTGCATCTTGATTTTAACAATACCAATCCTAATAATTTTACAAGGATGATCATTGCCCATCAAAACCACTCCTCTATCTACAGGTTCATAAGAGGAGAACCAATCTCTGTGGAGATAAATGGGGAATGAGAAAGTAAAGTCTAAGATCCATCCTTGTCCTGATCTGGCACATGGCATAGACTTCATAGTTCACCTCATCTTCTACAACACTGGCTTCAGCGAGGCTATCATCTTTGTGATTCTTCTCTTTATTCTTTTTCTGAATTTTGAAGCAATCAGCTTTAATATGCCCTTTATTTTTATAGTAATTGCATGTCAAATTACTGTAGCGAGATTTTGATTTAAATCTGGAATGATTATGGTTGCTGCTATTGGGATCACTTATAGTAGATCTCCCTCAAATGACCAGACCTTCTGCAGGACTATTTCTAGCACCGGAAAGCTCTTTATCGATAAGGTCTTTGAAGACCAAACACTTTTTAACCTCTTCCACGGTTAAAGTGTTTTTACTATAAATCAAGGTCTCATGAAAATTTCTATAAGACGGAGGAAGAGACCGTGGTAATATAAGAGCTTTATCCTCCTCTTCATACTTGATATCCAAATTTTTCGAAATAAAAAGAATGGAACTGCAATCATCGAGGTGCGACTTTAGGGATGTACCTTCTGCCATATGAAGCATATGGAGACGATGCTTTACAACAAGCTTGCTTATGAGGTTTTTGGACATATAAAGAGACTCCAACTTCTGTCATAAGCCTTTGGTAGTCTTCTCGTTGATGACTTCTTGCAGGACCTCGTTTGACAAGCATAATGGAGTGGCAGCTAGAGCTTTGTCCTCTAAATCTTGTTTCTTCTCCTTTGTTACCGTATCGGGCAACTCCTCCATCACCGCCTTATACAAACCATTTTGTGTTAAAATGGCTTTCATCTTAAATTTCCATAAGGTAAAGCTAATAGAGTGATCGAATTTCTCGATGTCGAATTTTATTATCGCCATTGTAAAATTCCAAAATAAATATAAATTGGCTATGGTACCAATTTGTTAGGGAATAGACCCGGCAGCGGAATAAAATATTTACTTTGGGCAAATATAGCAACAACAAAATATGAGAAATTAATAGCTAGTAAAGGGAAAAGAAAGAGACCAGAGCGGCCGAGAATCCAACCGGTACGATCAAGAGGAAGGCATGCCACAATTGAATACATCCTTAAGTCGGATTTCGGTGGCAATCAAGAATGAACCAGAAAAGAAAATCGTTCGCTTCCCAAACGTTCCAAAAGGAAAAACATTGGGCAGAGACTATGACAAGTATTGTGAGTTTCATAGAGCTAAGGGACGTTATACAGACGACTGTAGGTCCTAGCAGAAGAAGTTCATACCTTAATCAAAGTAGGGAAATTTAGCCAATTTTTCGAAGCAGTTATAAGAAGAACCGATAAGCGAGATGAATCCAAGGAAAAGCCCAGAGATGAGAAAAAGGAAGATGATCCGGGAATAAAAGTGATGGTGATGGAAGGCAGAAATGATCGAGAGCCCCCTTCCAAAAAAGCAAGGCGTTCCTCTGACTGTCCAATCATAAAAAAAGACATTTCAGAGGCCAATAAAGCTTTCAAAAAGCTAACCCTGGTAACTAAAACTCACACGGACCAGCTTGTAATAGAAGCTAAAGTAGAAAAATGCACGGTCTACCAGTTTCTCTAGGAGAGGTTAAGTTAAACATAGCCATCAAGGACCAGGAACATGTATATCACGTGGAGGTGGACTTTACCATTTCCGAAATTTCAATCGGATTCAACATTATCTTAGGATGTCCCTTTTTATGTGAATCGTTCACTTCAATTTCTCTAATCTACTTGGAATTTTAAATAACAACCCCAAAAGGGATGGCGATGGCAATAGGAAACCCCTCGGTAGCTCATGAAACATACGTTGCCTTATTAAGGAAAGAGAACCAGCCGGCTCAAAGAGATTCAGAGGAAGATCGGGTGAGTACAAATAGCTGAGCCAGTTGGGGAGCAAGAAGTGTTTATGGTTGGACATGGTAGAGCATTGAAAGTAGCAAAAGATTTAAAAATAGACACCAAAGCAGCAATTAACTCGATCCTAGTAGGACAACAACATTCATTCTCTTGGAGTAATGACGACTTATTGGGAGTTCAGCCCGAAATCATTCAGCACCGCCTCAATCTTGATCCAAGAGCGGCCCCAGTAATATAAAAGAAGAAAAACCATGCTCCGAAGAGACAGATGGCTATTGAAGAGGAAATTGACAAATTGCTCAAGGCCAAACATATTAGAGAGGTAGATTACCCCATATGGTTGGCGAGCATAGTATTAGTTAAGAAACCAGATGAGAATTACCGAATGTGTGTGGACTTCACCAATTTAAACAAAGCAATGCCTAAAGATAGTTATCCTCTACCAAGTATTGATCAATTGGTGGACTCCATAGCCGGGTACGCAGTGTATTCTCTCTTGGATGTAAAAATGGGATATCACCAGATTCCCATAGACTCATCAGATGAAGAGAAAACCTCCTTTGTTACGCACAAAGGGACATATTACTACACAGTCATGCCGTTTGGATTGAAAAATGCTAGAACAACTTACCAATGATTGGTGAACAGAATGTTCAATGACATGATTGGCGAGACGGTAGAAGTTTACATGGACGACATGATAGTGAAAAGCAAAGATGAAGAGTCACATGCAGATGATCTAGAAAAGGTGTTTAAGACCTTGCAGGCCTACCGATTAAAGCTTAACCCAGAGATATATGTCTTTGGGGTTAAGAGTGGAAAGTTTCTAGGTTTCATAATTTCAGAAAGAGGCATTGAAGCAAACCCAGAAAAAATTGAAGCCATAATTCGGATGAAGCCGCCTCACACATTGAATAAATTTCAACGTCTCAATGGTAGGATCAATGCCTTAGGACAGTTCATCTCTTTCTCCGTGAAGAGATGTATGCCATTCTACAAGGCCATCAAGAAAGATTGTGAGTTTAAGTGGGATAAATATTATCAAGAGGCCTTTGAAAAGATGAAGGACTTCTTGGCCAAACCTGCGCTTATGAGCCACCCCAATGTTGGGGCATACTCTACGTTTACCTAGCAGCAACGGATGAGGCAATGGGAACCGTCCTAATTCAAAAAGACAAATAAGATTAGTATCCCGTGTACTACACAACTTAGGTACTCAAGAATGCAGAATTGAGATACCCAAAAATGAAAAACTAGCTTTGGCCTTAATTCACTTGGGAAATCAGCTCAGACCTTACTTTCAGGCATATATGATAGTTATACGAACTAGTGTTCCCCTCAAAAGGGTCTTACAGTGGCCAGACACATCTGGTCGCCTGACCAAGTGGGCCATTAGGCTCAGTGAATATGACATAAGGTTTGAGGCAAAGAATGCCTTAAAAGCACAACTATTAGCAGACTTTATGGTAGAATTCGCAGGAATCGAGCCAGAGAAAACCATTCCCTCGGAAATGTGGCTGATTTTTATGGATGGTTATTCTAGTGTAGAAGGAGCCAGAGTCGGAGTTTATATCCAAGGACTAGATAGAATTAGGTTATCTTACACCGCCAAACTAGCGTTCCCCTCTACCAACAACGCAGCTGAGTATGAGGCAGTAATCAAAGGGCTAGAGTTAGCCAATAAAATAGCTCCAGATATTATGGTCTTGAAGAGTGACTCCAGATTGATAGCTAACCAGATCAACCATACGTATGGAACTAAAAGAGCTAAGATGGTAAAATACTTGGCCAAACTAGGCAAATTATTGGAAAACCTAGAGGCTAAGGGAATCGAATGGAAGATTGTGTACATTTTGAGGAACGAGAATGAAAAAGCAGATAAATTAGCTAAAGCGGGTGCTGGGAGAGACTCATAGAAAGAGCTAAGCTACCCTTATGAAGTCTTGACCCGGCCGGCTTGTGAGGAGCAAGAAGAAAGTTTATAGATTCAGAAGAAATCACTTGGGTGGATACAACCCTTCTATGATTACTTGGCTTGCGATAAGCTACTGGAAGATAGAATTGAGGCGGAGAAAATTACCTAAAAATCTTTCCAGTATGCTTTGATGGGAGATGGGTTATACAAGAAATCCTACTCGGATGTATGGCTCAAGTGTGTCACCCTGGAGTTAGGAAAGCGAATCATAGAAGAAATTTATGAAGGAGATTATGGATCCCACCAGGCGGCAAAGATGCTATATAGGAGAATCACCCTGGCAGGGTATTATTGGGAATCGGTCAAAGCTAACACGGAGGAATATGTGAAAACTTGCCATCAATGCCAAATACATGCAAGGAAGTCACACCTCCCAAAAGCAAAGCAACAGCCAATCTTGGCTGGCTGGCCATTCATGTCTTGGGGGATTCATATTGCGGGACCAATGCCGGAAGCGTCTGGACAACTGTGAGCACGGGATTTTGTAGTCCCTCTCGCGAGACGATGGTAACGTGTACTTGATTTTAATGCCTCAAAATAAAAGTTCTCTTTAGAATTTTTATTACCAATATATTATTCCTTGTGAATTTTATACTTGGTAGAATCCAGTTTGGCGTGGCTGATAACGCGTCCAGTAGGAGCTTAAACCAATGATTTACACCCAAATTAAAAAATACCCATTAAAATATCATTAAAAGTAAAAACAGATACCTTTTCACCCACTATTAAACCACTTTTGGCGACTTTTTAGGCTCCTAGGCTCGCTGCCTGTTGGTATGCTGGAGGCTGATGCCACCAGCGGCATCAGTCATGCTGCCATCCATACCACCAATGGCATTGCCATTTCACAGGGGCATGACTCGATATGGGTCCATCTGCAGACAGCTTTTCAGCCACTTTCGGCGGAATTGGTGAAAAAGGCCTAAAAAAATACTCCATTTTACCTATAAAAGCATAACTTGAGCTACAATTTAAAAAAAAAGAAAAAAAAGAACCATCTAATGTTAGGATCTCAATTTTAGAATATAAAAAATAGATTTTAGTGAGATAAGAATTAGATAAGGGAGAAAAAAGGAATCCGATCCATTTTTTCTGGTTTTTCTTCTTTGAATTCTCTGATTATGAGCTTAAAATCAGTAAATCTTGTAGCTAAAATCAACTTAATTGGATTTTGAAACCCGAAACATGTAAATTTATTACTAAATCGTCGTAACAAGCTCCCTGAAGGCGTTCCTTTTTTGGTTCACGAAGAGGTGGATTCACGACCTCGAGGTAAAAATCCTGAGTCTCATAGCTCTTTGGCATTAATATTACTGATTTATGTTAATTTTTATTAACTTATATCAATTTGTGATTTTCGGTCATTTTTTACTGTCATCATTGTTGCTGCAGGAAATTAAAGTCGCTGGAGACACGTGATGTCACCGGCGGTATCACCCATGTCGCCAGAGACATCACTGATACCGCCGGTGGCATCACATTCCCTAGAGACTTCATTTTCTTATGGGACCCTTTCTTTATGGTACTTAGAAAGCCATACAACTTGCCTGCATACTAATGTCACCAGCGACATCATTGATGTCACCGGCGGCATCATCCATGCCGCCAGCGACATCAGCCATGTCGCCGGCGACATCACTTGCGTCGTTGGCGGCATGACTTTCTGGACAACAGTTTTATTTTCATTTATTCCCGGATTAGTTTATTATCCAAAATTAGGATGTACAGTGTAACGAGGGAGGTCCAAAACCTTCCGAAAATGGACCCCCACCCCATAATGTAGGGCATTTTTCACTTATAATCCGGTTAAAGCAACGATCAAATCTAAAATTCGGTTAAAAATGGAATTTCCTATAAATGCCATTCGAATCCCATTTTAGCCGTCTAATCGGGCTTTATAATATTTTAAATAAAATATGTCATATCCGTGCTAACTATCTTCTGCAGGTAGATGTATATCGGACATTTAGGTATTTTATTTATTGCATAGAAAAATGTACAGGATCTGGAAGCCTTGTAATAATTTTATTTTCCGCGCTTATTTTTGAATGGTTGTGAATATTTTATTCATCATTTTAATTGCTTGATAAATGTGAAAATAGCAAAATAACTGAAGACACAAATAAATAAGATGGATTAAACCGATCAAGAGAGAATGAAGTACCTTAGCTTGGCCTAATGAAAAATAGATAACATCATCCGAACTCGGAATCTCTACTTAAGGTATGGTCCAACCACCCGATGGGAAAATCGTACTAAAAATTTCCCAGTTGAGCTGAACTGGGTGGCGACTCTGTTTTAATTGCAGGATTTCAATCTCGTATCTTTTGAGCATTAAAAGGTGTAAAACCATTTTTCAATTACGTCACAGCATCTCCCCATCATCTTTTAGAGGCCGAATTTACCGCTGCGTGAAGCATCGTCCGCTCACAGTGGCGACTCTGCTGGGGACTGATCTCTTGAACTTTCTTTCAATAAAGTTTAAAAGATTTTGATGATGTATTAAAATCATGACCAAATTAAAACTTTATTGTTCTTTATAACATTTTATCCTTACACGTGTAGATAGTTCAATAATTTTTAGGTGCCCCATTTTACCCGAGAAGCTCGCGAAGTGTCACTCATGCCCTGTTGGAATTGAGGATACCTAGTGGGTGGATCCCTCATTTTAACCAACACGTAAACTCTTACAATCACACCTATTCGGGAGTGGTTGAGTAACGTGGAATCAAGGTAAAGGAGAACCTTCTACATCAACAACCCTATACCAAAGCCGCGCTAGAAAAAGCCTTAGCACATCATTCCCTTAGGGTCACCAGAATAAATAAAATAATTGGGACGCACTTCTTTTATCCTTACCAGTGAAGAAGCCAAACTCCATCCTCCCAAAGAGGCGTTACGCGGGAGTCATAAGGTTGAAGAGGGACGATTTGCATGCTATGTGCTCTGTGATCATGCACCCCATACATCGGGTTCGAGAGCCAAAAAGGAAGCAACTTACCCTTACTACTTTCGCTTATAGAAGAGGTTCAGCAACATACGTAGGACTTCTCTTGTACCTCCGTTGCGTCACCTTATATCAATATGTATGACATGAGATACAAATGTCCCACGTATGTTAGAGGGATAAGCCATTACATCATCTCTAACCATATCTATGTACAGCCATACAACAACAAAAGGCATGCATACCATCCATACCACTCACGAACCCATTCATGATCTGATCCACCGCCTACCATTTCAGCTAGGAGGAGGCGGACTGATCATCGCACTCGGGTTTATAAGAGAATAGAACACCGTCTGATTCGTCACCCTCTCCGGCGACTTCAATTTCTTACAGCAGCAGCAGTTTGCAGTCAAAGTGACCGAAAACTCAAAAATGAACACAAATAAACGAAAATTAGTGCAAACCAATAATAATAATGCCAAAGAGCTATGAGACTCAGGATTTTTTACCTCGAGATCGTGAATCCACCTCTTCGTGAACCGAATAAAACACCTCCGGGGAGCTTATTACGATGGTTTAACAATGATTTTAAGTGCTTTTTGGTTTCTAAGTTCAATTACTGATTTTAACTTAAAGGCTTATCGATTTTAACTCACAATCAGAGAGTTTAAAGAAGAAAAAACCAGGAAAAATGGGTCGGAATCCCTTTTTTTCTGTTTTATCTAATTCTTATCTCACTATAATTTATTTCCACCTTAAAATCTTCCTTCCTCCTAAGTGCAGCTCAAGGTGTGCTTCTATAGGTGAAATGGGGTGCTTTTTGGGGCCTTTTTTAATAATTCCACCGAAAGTGGCCGAAAAGGCTGTCTTTGAAGGGACCCATTTCGAGTCATGCCATCGGCGACATGGTTATGTCACCGGCGGTATGACCCATGTCGCCGACGGTATGGTGATACCGCCGGCGGCATGGGTGATGCCTTTGGCGGCATCAGCATTCAGCATGCCGACAGTTAGTGGGTCAAAAAGCGAAAAAAAGTCAAGAAAAGTGGTTTAATAGTGGGTAAAAAGGCGTCTGTTTTATCTTTTAATAATATTTTAAAGGGTATTCATTATTTGGGTGTCAACCATCGGTTCAAGCTCCTATCGGACGCGTTATCGACCACACCGAACTGGATTCTGCCAATTATAAAATTCACAAGGAATATTATTTTAGTAATAAAAATTCTAAAGAGAACTTTTTTTTGAGGTATTAAAATCGGGTACACGTCATCATTGTCTCATGAGAGGGACTGCAAAATCTCGTGCTCACAAGCTGCCCCTCGGGGGATCACTGCTGCCACAGGTCAGTATGATCACACGAAAGAGCAAGGGATAGGAATGATACCTGAGGGATGACTGGTTTGTCCCTTGGTCGGACTTATACTTTGTTGATTGTTTGCCCGTGGGTTGGACTTACGCTTTGTGGATTGTTTGCCCCTTGGTCGGACTTACGCTTTATCGATTGTTTGCCCCTTGGTCGGACTTACGCTTCGTTGATTGTTTGTCCCTTGGTCGAACTTACGCTTTGTCGATTGTTTGCCCCTTGGTCGGACTCACGCTTTGTCGATTGTTTACCCCTGGGTTGGACTTATGCTTTGTCGTTTATTTGTCCCTTAGTCGGACATACGCTTTATCGTTTATTTATCCCTTGGTCGGACTTACGCTTTATCGTTTGTTAGTCCCTTGGTCGGACTTACGCTTTATCGTTTGTTTATCCCTTGGTCGAACTTATGCTTTGTCGTTTATTTATCCCTTGGTCGGACTTACGCTTTGTCGTTTATTTGTCCCTTGGTCAGACTTACGCTTTATTGATCGTTCGTCCCTTAGTCGGACTTACGCTCTGTCGACTGTTTGTCCCTTAGTTGGACTTACGCTTTATTGACTATTTGTCCCTTGGTTGGGTTTGCGCTTTGTGGGGATACTGTCCCTTAGTCGGACTTGTGCTTTGAGGAAATTGTCCCTTGGTCAGACTTGAGCTTTGTAGAGATTGTCCACTGGTCGGACTTGCATAGAAATCTGATTTGGTGGAGCGATATCGCGGGCGACAAGACTTATATCGCTGGCGGCATGGATTGATACCGCCGGTGGTATGAGTGCCATGTGGCAGCTTTGACTGGTCAGATAATTTTAAAATTTGAACTATAAGAGGCGATGTCACCGGCGGTATGGATCATATCGCCGGCGCATGAGTTGATGTCGCCGGCAGCATGGACGAACAGTTTCAGATAAATTAAACTCCTCAAATTCCGTGCGGCAGTTTAAAAAGGGATGGAACTTCCCTTCTTCCTCACTATTTAGAAACTGCACCCCCGCTCTTCTCCTCCAAAGCTTTTTGATTTCTTCCTTTGTTTTTGAAATCATGAAGAGAATTAGCAAGGCTTTCAGGGGCAAATCCAAGGCTAGGGAGAGCCTTCCCGATTCTTCCATTGAGGGATTGAAAATCCCCTCTGTCCCTACTACATATGGCCTGAAGGAGATGGCCAAAATGTATGGTTATGGTATTAACTCTCCTATCACCAATCTGACTCCGGAGAAGGAGAAACACCTCTGTTATGTCCAGGTAATCTCTTAAAAGCTTGAATTACTTCTTTTTGGATTCGATTTGATTTTGCCTTAGATTTGAAAACATGCCATGATAGGGGTTTAAAATGTGAAATAGATCAGTCACATTGCATGCTTTAGGATCGATTTTTACCATTTTTGGGCTTCTTGTTCGATTGATTGTGATTTTTGTGATTTTTGGCACGATGGGTGCGATTTAGGGAGAAAACTGGTTCTGCCCGCACATAGTGAAGTCGCTGGGGGCATGAGTGATGTTGCTGGCGACATCAGTCCTTGTAAAAGGCTTTATAGGAGTCTGATGTCACTTTTGTTTAAGGTGATATCGCCGGCGATATAAACCATGCCGCTGGCGGTATGGGTTGATGCCACCGACGATATCGCTTTCAACAGAGGCGACATCAGCAGCTTTTCTGACAAAAATAAGCAAAACTGATCCATTTTGTTTTTAACTTTACAGCCATATGAACTGACTTACACAGGGGGGATGGGCACCATCTGTGAATGGGGGCACCATATCTCAGAGAACGATCCTGAGCTCGCGCTTGCAATTAACGAGACAGGGTTTAGGGATTTAGCGCGGATCATGCCTATGTTGATGCCTAACCTTCCTCATTCTGCAGTAACGGCCCTGACTGAAAGGTGGTCCGAGACCACCCATACCTTCCATTTCTCCTTTAAGGAAGCTACAATTACCCCTTCTGATGTGGTAGCCATGACTGGCCTCCCTTGGACAGATGAGGTCATACATTTTGATGCCTACATAGATAAGTACCATGTTGAGAGGCCCGTGGTGAGGCGGGTAAAGGAGTTGTTCGGTCTGAAGCCTATTTCTGGGCGACTGTCCTATGGTGAGTTGTACCATCATTGGACCCAGGTGAATGTGGTGCCCGAGGAGGAGAGGGAGGCTTGCATCCGTTCCTTCGTGATCTCACTACTCACTGTGCTGTTCTTCCCAATCTCAGGGAGTAAGATCAACTACGTGCTTATAACTGCAGTGGAAGATGTGCCGGGAATTAGGAGGAAGAATTGGTCGAGGGCCATCTTGGCCCAATTGTACCACGGGCTGGACGTGGAAGCCCGGAAGAAGGAGAAAGCCCTTCGCCTTTGCCACTTGCTACTCCAGGTATAGCTTTTCAGAAATATATCCCTTGATAACGTACGTTCTTATTTATTACATGACGTCCTTTGAATTGATCGGTCGCCATTTGTGCAGGCCTGGGCCTTCGAGCATCAGATCCTCCCGCCGGTGGAGTTTAAGAAGGTTGTGCCGCCGGGCTCTCACTTCCTTACTCGCTGGTGCGGGGGCATTGGTGGAAAGGCCAAGTACCCTACGCAGTATAGGGAGGTCCTAAGGAGCGTGCGGTTGAGCTCGGTATGCAAATTTTTATTTTTTATTTTTTATTTTTTATTTTTTTATTTTATTTTTTTTTGTTTAGTTATTTATTATTATTATTATTATTATTATTTTTCTTTTTTTTTATGGACTTATGTTGGTTGTTTTGATGTAGCTCGTCTTGGACCCGTTCGATGGGGTGGAGAACTTGGCTGAGGTTGCAAGGGTCCGGAGGGAGGTGGATGACCGCCGGTTTGTAATTGAGTGCCCCCTGTCCCAGCAGTGGTATCTGGGCGAGCGTGTCCGGGGCTGGGGGTCCCTTCCGGTTGCTGCTAGACTGGTGCCTGCCGATCCTCCCAAGGGCTTATGGTGGCCTCATTTGGTGATCTCTGCCGAGGCCGATAAAGCAGATTATATTGAAGGGAATGGCAGAGAGATCCCTAGCGTTCCTGGCCTCTATGAGCAGCTTCTTCAGCGTCTACTCCCCGTATGTCCTCGCATCCATGGAAATGATATAATTAAGTATCATAATGAGCAACGGTTGGAGGACGAGAAGAGGCGCCTCAAAGGCATTGTGGACGTTGATGAGGAGGATGATGATGAGGATGAAGCGCTTGAAGGGGACGTTGCATTCGACCCTGAGGGGGAGGATGAGGTGGGTGCGGACGTAGCTGGCGGGAGCATGCCGATGTCCCAAGGGGAGCAACGTTCTTTCGAGGTATGATTTTGTTTGTGTGTATGCTTTTGAAATTGTTTAGGGACGTTGTTGACATGTGGCTTTCATGTTTTGCAGGAACCTAGGAGAAAGAGGGGTCGGGATAACTAAAGTAGGACCCGACATTATGGCGTGCCGGAGGGCATAAACTTCGTGGAGGGGAGATTGGTCAATCCGTTGGAAACCACCTTCCTGTTGATGAACTCCCGAGGCAAATTCTCTCATAGGAATGTTGGCTCGAGACGGCAAGCCCCGATTTTCATGCCTGAAAATACTACCTACGTAAGACCTAATAATTATTTTCTTATTAAGCCTTCGATGCGGGTGTTTAAAGATTTGCTTTTTGGATTTTCCAGGTGGCGCGGAGTCAGGTGGAGCAACTTGCGGAGAACAATTTTGTTCTCTGGGATGCCCTTATTGGGCAATCGCTCCTCGTTCAGGTATTTTATGCATATGTTGAGATGTGATGTATGTATAAATCCGGTTTGCAGGATTTCTTGGCCCTTTCTTTATCCGATGCTGATGCAGCCCGGCGGCGGTATGAGGAGGAGACTGCGGTCTTACAGCGCCGCATGAGTGATCTCGAGGATCAGCTGGCAGCCACCGCTCAGGAATGGAAAAGTAAATAAAACCTGGACCATGCGCACCCTAGGGGCACCAGTCTTAGGGGGATCAAGATGTCTTTCGACCGACGTGCATTTACCACGACTGAGGAGTCCAGTAGTGTTCCTATGACAGAGGGAAGAGAGGAAGACGATGTTGACGATTGGCTCGCAAGTCCTAATGACGTTTTATCCTGCCCAGCCGGTAGTGGCGGGCATGCTTAGTTTTATTTTTCATTTTTATTTTGCCTTTGAGTTCTTGGTTTGTACCCCTGATACATTGGGGTTTGGATAATTTGATTTTGTCGTGGGCTAGATGTTTTGGTATAATTTGAGCGACTTGTGCCTTCGGGCTTTTATTTTGAATACGAAAATGAATTGATGTTTGATAAGGCATTGGAAATATAGCGTAGGATTGTTTACAGGTTTTGTACTGGTCTGAAATGGAAGAAATGCTTCTGATGCTGCCGGAAAATTCACTCCATGTCGCCGGCGGCATGACCCATATCGTCCAAATTGATCGAGCTAAAATAATATATACAGGGCTATTTGAAAGTCCATATCGCCGGCGGCATCATCCGATATCGCCCAAATTAGCCTTATACCGCTGGCGGCATCAACTACATTGCCGGCGGCTTCATTCATATCATCGGTGGCTTCATCCACATCGCCGGTGGCATCAACTTTCCAGCAATCTGATTTCAACCATTGTGTCCACTTCTGTCATGGCAACCCATAATCAAAAACTACGGTGTTTTCTGCAGAGTTTGGGGAATGACGACTAGAAGAGGCTTGAAAAATTCAGGTTTTGAGGGCTTTGATATATCGCGGCGTGGCCCGTAACCCGTGAATTCCTTCGAGCGGCACTGTCCTTTTGGGATCCAATAGACCACATTTTCCGATTTTCATCGTTCGAGCTTTGCCCTTTGCTCGAAGAATTCCATGCCATTTTAGGGACACCGTGTCCTAAATGCATTTCGCTGGCGTTGTCGGACCTTGATTTTGGCATAGATGGAATTCCACGAGGGCTATAGAATTTAGATTCTGTCAACCCATTTCTGTCTCAGTTTCCTGGCAGACCTGGTTTTCAGCTCGAAGCAGTCTTAGAGTGGTGTCGTGGAGTGCCCCGATCCCATCCTGCTTGGCCATTTATGATGGCATTACTACTCATGGCAGAGTTTATGTATGGAGTGAACCTGATTGCTCCGCTCAAGCTAATTTCCCTCATTGGTCCTATGTTGACAGGGGCTTCCCCCGTGGCCGTGGGGTTGGCCGATGTTTTGTTAAATGTGGATGCTGCTTCTGTTGACTCGTTACTCATTAGGGATCGATTCACATTATTACAGGTATCTCTTGTTCTCTTTTTTTATTATTATTTTTTTATCCAAACATTTCTTTCTCCCATCCTTACCCGAGTTTTGCATTATAGGTCTGGCTGATGGAGAAGCTAAAGCTGAGGGAGGCACCCCGAGGGAATCCAAAAAAGTATCTTCCCGTCCATCTGAGGGAGAGAGGGCTTATGCAGGCCGATTTTGATGAGTTGACATATGACGATTGGGTGCCTATCTTGAGGGGGTATACTGACACGCAGGTTCAGTGGGTTAGTCCATGGTGGAGAATTCAGGATGTGGTCGTAGAATCTTGGGGAGCATGTGTTCAATTGATAGGTCTGGAGAAATCTTCATTTTATACCCCCTACCGGCTATGTTGTCAGTATGTAAAAGGCAAAGAGTCCCGATTAAATTGCCCCACAACCATATTGGAGTTCACAAATCTAGGTGGGTCAACCATATTCAGGAGAAGTGGTCCAGGGAGGCCGTGTTCGAGATTCTGGATTACGATCAACTAGAAACCACTGAAACTGACACATACTACAGAGGATGGCTTGCCGAGATAAGAGGTTTGCCGACCCGTCAAAAGCGGTCATGGTCCCGTTTAGAGGGGGAATGTGTGGAGCGGGGGGAAGATCCCCTTACTACTAGCACACCGAGGCGGATCTCTAGGTACCAAGACGATGATGCGGGGAGTTCATTTTGAGTCTTGCCATTGTCAGAACCATTAGGTTTTTATTTTATTTTATTTTATTTTATTCAAATACTCTAAAATGGAACAAAATGAACCCCGTTTAAAGCTTGTCGAAGTTGTCTTGAATTTATCAATATAGGATTCACATAAGCATAAGCATTTAGATTTTAGCAAAAGAGAACTTTTATTAATTGAGATAAAATAAAGTACATGATGTTTGGTTGACATTTCCATCGACTTAACTCCCGGTGCCGACTAGCCGAGATCGGTTTTCTAGAAGGCACTCGCTCTGTGCTCACATACCCTAACTTTTGCCTAGATTGCCCTGTTTGGGTTTTCGATCTAGCGTGTTTGTCTTATCCCCTAATTTTTACACGGTTGGTTTACAGAATACCAATCATCGGGTATCACCCTAATTTTTGCTCGATCAGTAAAAGACTGAAAGGCGGACGATTATTACGTATGTATCTTTTTGTGTGCTGCTTTTCTGGTTTGTTTCTTTTGAATTAAACATGATAACGCTTAAGCCTGTCTTGGTTTACGGGATTTATTAACTCGTTCCCATCCATGTCCATAAGTTTAGCTGCCCCTTTGCTAAGCAGCTTCTTTATCATATATGGTCCTTCCCAGTTTGGCCTGAATTTACCCCTCGCATTAGTGGTAGAGTGTTTCAACTGCTTGAGGACCAGATCACCGACCTTCAGGGGGAACTTTTAATGTTTTACCCGACTGTTATATGCCCGAGCCATATGTTATTGGTACATCTGGAGGTTGTTAAGGGCCTTCAACCTTTGTTCATCCATCATGTTTAACTATTCAAATCTTGCCCGAGTCCATTTGGATTCTTCTAACTTAGCCTCCAGGGCAACTCTTAATGACGTCACCTGAGTTTCAACTGGCAAGACCGCTTCCATCCCGTAGACCAAGGAAAACAGAGTTTGGCCTATCGGGGTACGTATGCTGGTGCGATATCCCTAAATAGCAAAGTGCAACTTATTCGCCCAATCTCTATAACCGGCTATCATCTTAGAAAGAATCATCTTTACCGATTTAATGGCTGCCTCAATAGCTCCATTGGCTTGTGGTCTGTATAGAGAAGACCTATGGTGCTCGATCCCATACTTCTCAATCAGTGAAGCAGTTGCTCCTTGAAACTGTACCCCGTTGTCTGAGACTATATGATGTGGGAGCCCATACCGCGCAAAGATATGCTTTTCTATAAACTTGTCCATCTGCCTGGCAGTGACATTGGTGAAGGATTCGGCTTCAACCCATTTTGAAAAGTAATCTACTACTACCACAATGAATTTGTGGCCATTTGTTGAGAAAGGACGGATTTCACCAATTATATCTATACCCCATGCCGAGAATGGCCAAGGGGTGGATAAGTGATGGAGCTCGGTCGGTAGCAAATGCGCATATCTCTGTAAATCTGGCATTGGTGGCATCGTTTGACCTGGACGATACAATCGGCCGTGAGAGTGAGCCAAAAATACCCTAGTTGCTGGACCTTCTTTGCGAGGGCAAGACCATTCATATGAGGGCCACAGTCGCCGGCATAGACCTGGATCATTATGTTCTGAGCCTCAGAATCAGTGAGGTAACGGAGGAGTAGGCTATCACTGGTACGCTTGAATAGGTCATTATCTATAATACGAAATTGGGTAGCAAGCCATTGTAGGGTGGTACAGTCCGAGTCGGAAAAATCTGTGGGGTATTGACCGGTCTGAAGAAATAGGACTATGTCCGAATACCAACAAGGTTCGGATGAAATGGCGAGAATTAGAGGAGTCAATTGAACACGATATGGGGTCTTGGTGGATAGCAAAACCAACGAGCGGATAGGCTGCTGTTGGGGTCCTTCCCATATGGACGCGAGAGTGGCGAGAGCATCTTCCATTTGATTCTCATCTTGAGGGACATGGCGGTACAAGCATGAGGTAAATTTCTCAGACAATTCGCGGACAGCCTCAACATAAGGGCAAAGCGATTCTTCTTTAACTTCCTAATCTCCAATGACCTGACGAATAACTAGAGCCGAATCTCTGATGACGGATACATGGTGTGCCTGAACCTGAAGAAGAGCCTTGAGGCCGAACAGGCAAGCTTCATATTCAGCGCCGTGTTGGTGATAGCGAATTGTAAACATTTGGACAACGGGATTATCTAATTATCTAGTATGACGATGATGACTCTGAGACCTGCTCCCCGGCGGTTCACAGCATCGTCAAAGTACATTGTCCAATTATCAACAAGGGTTGTTGCAGAGGCGAGCTGTTCATCAGGGAACTCCAAACTTTCCCTATAGTTAGAGCTGAGGGGTTGATTAGCCAAGAATTCAGCTACAGCCCTCCTTTTAATGACCTTTCGGGTCACATATTCAATGTCAAACTTAGATAAGAGAAGTAGCCATCGGGATAATTTGCCGGCTAGAGTAGGGGATTGACAAAGAAACTTCATTGGATCAATTTTGGCTATGGCCTGGACTCGATAGGATTAGAAATAATGTCGCAACTTCTTAGTGAGCCAAACCATAGTAGCACAAGTCTTCTCTACAATCGAATATCGGGTTTCATAATCTAACAGCTTCTTGCTCAGGTAGTAGATGGCATGCTCGAACTTATCATCATGTTCTTGGATAAGCATGGCTCCGACGGACGTTTCTTCAATGTCCAGATAAAGGATGAGTGGTTTCCCTGGGATGGGGGGCGTCAAGACCGGTGGATTGACAAGGTATGACTTGATTCTGTTGAATGCTACTTGGCAGTGATTGTTTCATACCTCGGGTTGCTGTTTCTTCAACAACTTAAAGATGGGTTCACAGACGGTAGTGAGGCGGGCAATGAATCGACTAACATACTGTCGGGACCCTTAAAATGATCGGACCTCTTTCTCCATTTTAGGGGAAGGCATATCCCTGATGGCTTTGGCTTTGTCCGGATCCATTTCAATCCCTTTTTGGCTAACCACATGTCCTAACAGCTTGCCGGAGATAACTCTAAATACGCATTTCTTTGGATTCAGACGAAGATTATATTTTTCAATACGAGTCATGAACTTGTCAAGAACAGCAGGGTGTTCCTCTCGAGTGGCGGATTTCACAATCATGTCGTCCACATACACTTCCACTTTTTTATGGATCATGTCATGTAGGAGGGCAGTTACAGCTTGCTGATAAGTGGCTCCGGCATTCTTCAACCCGAATGGCATTACCTTGTAGCAATACACCCCCCACTCAGTGATGAATGCTGTTTTGACTTTGTCAGTAATATTAACCAGGATTTGATTGTATCCTGAGAATCCATCCATGAACGAATACATAGCCGCCCTGGCGGCACTATCAATTAGGACATCGATGTGCGGGAGAGGGAAGTCGTCCTTCGGTGAGGCTTTATTGAGGTCTCGAAAGTCTACGCAGACTTGGACTCTACCATCCTTCTTTGGTACCGGGACAATGTTGGACAACCAAGTCGGGTATTCTACTATTTCTATGAATCAAGCTTCTAACCTCGAAACCTCTGTCTTAACTTGTTCTACCCATTCAGGTCTCAACCGGCGGAGCTTCTGTTTGACAGGTCAGAATTTAGGATTAGTTGGGATCCTGTGTTCCGCGATTTGTCGATCAACCCCAGGCATGTCTTCGTACGACCAGGCGAAAGCATTAACATGATTTTTAAGCACTTTTATGATCTCACTTCTTTCCTCGGGAGTTAAATTTTTGGAAATGGTTACCATTTTAGGATTGTCATCCGTACTTAGGTTTATTTCACTTAATATAGTTTCTCTAATGCCGAAAATATTATGCATATTGTCATATGAATGCATGGACCCATTAGGAAAGACATCAAACAAGTAAGCCGAACGGGAGTTATTCATTGCATAAAAAGCCTCATAAGTGGCATTGTTTGTATCAAAAACATCAGAAATATTAAAAATTACATCATCCATAACCTCTTCCACATGCAGAGGGGCTTCAGTGGCAGCATCTATGGGAGAGGTGTTCTCTGTATCATCTGTCAGGGTGGTGCTTAGGTTGCGCTCCAAAGTGTCTTTTGGGTAGTGGTGAGCGACGGCTCCTCAGATAGGTCAGCCTTTTTGGTTAGAGTCCTGGCAAGCTTTTCTACTATAGCCATCATGGCATCTTCTTTCCCGTTACCCTTCCAGCCTTTCTTCATCAGCAGTGCCATAGCTTTTGTCATGGTTGCCACGGCATCCTCAATTTCTGGATTGATAGGCTCATCTTCAGGATACATCTTGTCTTTCCCCTTATCCTTATCAGAAATCATGTTGATAGGTGCGTCAGACTTCGTAGGTTCAGGTTCAGCTGAAACTATCATGTGACTAACCTCAAAGTTATAGACATCTTTAAAGATCTCAAAGTCGTGCCACATTTTCTCGCCATGCTCGATTGGTTCGGGCTCCCCTTTATAAGGCCTCTTTCCTTGGATTTCACAAGTAGTGACCATGCGGCAATAATAGTAAGGGACGCGACGATAGGCTTTTCTAGGCTTATACCCTAGTCCAACTCCACGGATGAGGATTTTTGGTTCCAACTCCTCAATAATTCCTTATTCATGTATTCCTCCACCCCTGCCAGGCCTGTAACCAGACTTCTTCATTAGCTTACCCATACCCGCGTGGAGGTAGCTGTGCCAAAGGGGAGGGGGTTTTTAAGCTTTACTAATTATGACAATCTGGAGGCCCTTTTCTAGGTTAGCTTCAGCTTCCATAACGGCCATGACGGAAGCAGGATCGGCCTCTATAGTTATCATTCTATCACCATAGATTAGCTTGATCTTTTGGTGTAGTGTGGAGGGTACTATGCCTAAAGCATGGAGCCATGGCCGGCCAAGCAACAGAGAATAGGTAACAGGAATGTCAAGGACGGTGAAACGTACATTGCTCGTGACACCTTCGACAGTGACCCCTACCTCAAAGATCCTAATTACATTGCGCTTTGAATCGTCGTAAGCTCTAATAACTGTGCTGGACCTTTCAAGCATGTCCTCTGACAGTCCCAGATGAGGAAGGATCTTTAGAGGGCATAGGTTTAGGGCGGAGCCATCATCCACCATGACGCACGGGATGACCTTATCGAGAATTTGAACCCGGATGAACAAGGCCCTATTGTGATCCCTTCCTTCAAGTGTAAGATCAAAACTGTCAAACACGATCTAAGGTCCTTTTCTCGGGGGCATGCCTTCTCCTATCGTGGCGCATATCTCAACGACCGAGGTGCTCGGATTAGCTTCCAGATCAAGGAGCCGTTTGATCAAACCTTTACGATGCTTTTCAGAGTCAATTACCAGTTGCCAGATACTGTATCAGGCTTAGGTGTTTCTCAACTGGGTAATAAGGGGGTCAACCTCAAGACTGGTAGGGACAGGTGGAGGTGGAGAAGGGGGCCTTGCAGTAGTTCCAACCCTGCCAGGAATCGGGTCTTTGTTAAGACGGAGATACCGGTCTTCCAGCTAATATATGCGACCACTCCAGGTGATATTGAGGACATTGTCGAGTAAGACGCTCTTGGTGGCTCGCGTCTCAAATAGGTACTGCTGCTCTTCGGAGTCCGAATCTAGGTCTTGTAGTTCATATTTATCCACACTAAAAAGGTCATGGTGGTCGACCTTGAATAAGTTGGCACTTACGGCCTTGGATTCCCGAGCCATTTCCCCATCCTCATTAGAATAGTTCTCCTTTGAAATAAAAGAATCTACACTAAATAGTGCCTTCCCCTCAGCTTTCTTTCTCTTTGCCACAAATGGTTTAGGCCTGCGACCCTCTTGTTTTGGTTGGCTTGGATCAATTTCCATTCCTTGAATGGAGTTGACTCCTGGGTTGGCCTGATTGATAAGTTCAAAAACTGAGCAAGATGGAAGACCTGAGCCGATGACCAGGACGGAGTTACTACTGCCCGGCCACTGAGCATGTGGCTTCGGGTAAACCAGATTAGACCATTTCGACCTTACTTCTGAAGTTTGGTAAAGGGTTATTCATGGTGCTCGGGGCCTTATCTGGTTCAGTAATCTTTGCCTCGCTAACCAAATGCTGAATAGCTGAGAGCAGGGCCTTACAGTTGTTGGTTTGGTGCCCCACCTAAACGTGATAATTATAGAAGTTATTCTTATCTTCAGGTCTGGGTGGTTTGTATTCCTGAAGGGACTGTATAAAACTTGCTTCCCTCAAGCGTTGGAAGATGACCCGCAGGGGCAATTTATAGGGGTTGGTCAAGACAAAAGAGGGGCGAGGAGGCTGGACTGTGGCAATCATTTATGGAGCTGGATTGGTTGTAAGTGCCGTAGCTGAGGTGTGAGAAATGGCTTATATAGCAGCCGGTATTTTTGGCTTAGCCGGCACTAGGGCCGAGGGTTGAGCTTCCTTTTTCCTGAACCATGGTTTACCCGCTCTCTCGGCCTTCTCGCATTCTGCCTCGTGCTCGATTTTCTCAGCTTTCTCAAACACAGCCTTGTAAGAAAGAAACGAATCCGTAGCCATTTCCTTACGGAACAGGGGGAGAGATCCTTCGAGGAGTTTGACAATCATTTCCTCAAGGCTAAGCTTGGACTTCATCAAGACCTGGGTCGACATCCATCTATTGAAGTACTGCTTAAAGGTTTCATTGGGCATTTGACGGACCCTCTCAAGTTGTTGGAGGGTTGTCTCCATCATAGTATTGAAACCATAATATACTTTTAAAGCCTCAGATAAGAGCGTCCAGTCGGTGACAATATGTTGCGGCAAAGTGTGGTACCACTCGAGTGCAGGTCCCCAAAGAGAACAAGGAAACATCTCAGCCAACACCTTATCACTTAGCTTCTTTACGTGCGTCACCCTTTCATACATTATGATGTGAGAGGCGGGTGCTCCTGAGCCATCATAATGAGCCATGTTTGGCATAGTAAAATTATCGGGGACCCAATCCTCATCCCTTTTAGGTTTTTTATTAATGATGAGGCGGTTGATGTAAGCCTAGATTTCTGGTGTCACGCCCGGAGGTTACCTGACCTAGTCACTGACCGATTCGTGAGAGATGGTTGGGGCTTCAGGTGTCCCACCTGGAGAATGCACGACCTGGTCGTTGACGATTTGAGAAGCTATCATTTGTCAAACAAAAGCGGCTACCTCAGGTGTCATGCCCAGAGGTTGCGTGACCTGTCATTGAATGTCAGAGGCGGCGTAGGGCGGACAGTCAGATGGCTGGCAAATGGATTTTAGGGGTAAGTGGTGCCTTTAGGAGTTACGATAAGCTGCGGAGGCGTGAATGAAGGTAGTGGCCGAGATAATGGGCTTTGGTGATTGAATGTCAGAGGAGTGGAGGTTTGAGCGAAAGGTCTCGGGTTGAAAGGTATAGCTGGTGGAGTGGTTGAAGCCGATAAGAGAGCTAAAGTCTATCCAAACTGGAATGGACTCGTCAAGGGTTGGGTTGATTGAAGCACAGGCGCGAGGGGTCTCGCCTCTACTAAACTTGTCAATATTTGTGTTGTACAGTTTGGGGCCTGGATGTTAGATGCCGATACTCGATTAGAATTCCTGTCTTCCAGAGCTCACTTAACTGCTGCCTCAGCAGTAGTTTGGATAGAGGCTTGGAAAGCATCTGAGTTTAAGAATTGCATCATAGCACTGGTCAAGTCGAAACTAGGGGGTGGTTGGGATCCTGTTCCCGAGCTAGAAGTGGGACCAAAGGGCACTTCTAGAGGAGGGGTCCCTTTATTTCTTGGGAAAGACATGGTTGGTCGAGAGGGACTTTAGCTCAACTGAACTCGTTCTGAATCTGATTCCTCGCTGGAATCGGTATAGGGAATTCCTTCAACTTCTGTGGTGGCAACCGGGGTCAGAGGATGACGTATTAGGCGATGTTCTATCCTTTTTCAGGCTGGGATGCGACTGTCAGTGCGCCTCCTCCTAGCTGAAATGGTAGGAAGCAGATCAGACCATGCATGGATTGGTGAATGATATACGTGGTATGCATGCCTTTCGTGCCCTGGGAATGATGTGTAATGCGTATGGCTGCACGTAGATGTTGTTAGAGATGATGTGATGGCTTATCCCTCCAACATATGTGAGATGTCTGTACTTCACGTCATACAAAGCGATATATGGTGACGCAACGGAGGTATGAGAGAAGTCCTATATATGTTGCTAAACCTCTTCCACGGGTGGAAGTGGTAAGGGCAAGTTAATTTATTTTCGGCTCTTAAAGCCGATGCATGGGGGTGCATGATCATAGAGCACTTAGCATGCGAATCGGCCCTGTTCCAACCTTATGACTCCCGCGTAACTCCTCTTTGGTAGGATGGAGTTTGACTGCTTCACCGGTAATGGTGAAAGAAGCGTGTCCCAATTATTTTATTTGTTTTGGGTAATCCTAAAGGGGAATGATGTGCTAAGGCTTTTTTATAACGCGACTTTGGTATAGGGTTGTTGATGTAGAAGGTTCTCGTTTACCTTGATTCCACGTTACTCAACCACTACCCAAATGGGCGGGATCATAGGAGTTTACGTGTTGGTTAAAATGAGTGATCCACCCACTAGGCATCCTCAATTCCAACAGGGCATGAGTGATACTTTGTGAGCTTCTCGGGTGAAATAGGGTACCTAAAATTACCGAACTATCTACACGCGTGAGGACGAGACGTCATAAGAAAAGAATGAAGTTTTAATTTGGCCAGTGATTTTAATACATCATCAAAATCTTTTAAACTATGAAGAATTTCCCCAGCAGAGTCGCTACTGTGAGCGGACAACGATTCGGGCGGCTGCGATGAGAGGCCGTTTTCGGTCAGGCAGGCCCGTTGGAGTGTCAGGGGGATGAGTGTGATGTGGTTGAAAAAATGATTTTGCATATTTTAATGCTTAAAAGATACGAGATCGAAATCCCGTTCTTAGAATAGAGTCGCCACCCAGTTCAGCTCAACCGGGAAATTTTCGGTACGATTTTCCCACTAGGTGGTTGGACCATACCTTAAGTAGAGATTCCGAGCTCTGATGATGTTATCTACTTTTCATTAGGCCAAGTTAGGATACTTCATTCTTTCTTAATCGGTTTGATCCACCCTATTTATTTATATTTTTAGTTATTTTGTTGTTTTTGCATTTATCAAGCAATTGAAGCGATAAATAAAACATTGACAATTGTAAAAGAAAAGTGAGTGCGGAAAGTAAAATTATTACAATATTTTCAAGTCCTGTACATTTTCTACGTAACAAATGCAATACCCGAATGTCCGATATACATCTACCTGCAGAAGATGGTTGACACGAATATGGCATATTTTATTTATAATATCATAAAGCCCAATTGGATGGCTAAAATGAGTTTTGAATGGCGTTTGCGGGGAAATTCCATTTTTATCAAAATTTCAGATTCGATCGTTGCTTTAATCGGATTACAGGTGAATATACCACTCGTCATGGGGCGGGTCTATTTTCAGGAGGTTTCGAACCTCCATCGTTACACTATAGGTCCTAGCTTTCAGAAAATAAATTAGTTTGGAAACAAATGAAAACAATATTGTTGTCCAGAAAGTCATGCTGCCATGGAGCATCTGATGCCGCCGACAATACAGTTGATGTCGCTGGCGACATGGCTGATGCCACTGGTGACATCGATTATGTCACGGGCGACATCAGCATGCAGACAGGCACAGGGATTTCTGAGTACCGTAAAGAAAGGGTCCCGTAAGAAAGTGAGGTCTCTCGGGAATACGATGCTAACGGCGGTATCAACGATGTCTCTCGCGAGATGGGTGATACAGCCAGCAACATCGCATGTCTCCGGCGACTTCAATTTCTTACAGCAGCAGCAGTTTGCAGTTTAAGTGACCGAAAACTCAAAAATGAACACAAATCAACGAAAATTAGTGCAAACCAATAATAATAATGCCAAAGAGCTATGAGACTCAGGATTGTTTTACCTCGAGGTCGTGAATCCACCTCTTCGTGAACCGAATAAAACACCTCTGGGGAGCTTGTTATGACGGTTTAACAATGATTTTAAGTGCTTTTTGGTTTCTAAGTTCAATTACTGATTTTAACATAAAGTCTTGTCGATTTCAACTCAC
Organism: Euphorbia pulcherrima; assembly: GCA_947683365.1. Taxonomy (NCBI): domain Eukaryota; kingdom Viridiplantae; phylum Streptophyta; class Magnoliopsida; order Malpighiales; family Euphorbiaceae; genus Euphorbia; species Euphorbia pulcherrima. The sequence goes on from CANTUS010000016.1 coordinate 18,597,295, forward strand.
AATCAGAGAGTTCAAAGAAGAAAAAACCAGGAAAAAATTGGTCGGAATCCCTTTTTTTTCTGTTTTATCTAATTCTTATCTCACTATATTTTATTTCCACCTTAAAATCTTCCTTCCTCCTAAGTGTAGCTCAAGGTGTGCTTTTATAGGTGAAATGGGGTGCTTTTTGGGGCCTTTTTTAATAATTCCACCGAAAGTGGCCAAAAAGGCTGTCTGTGAAGGGACCTATTTTGAGTCATGCCGCCGGCGACATGGTTATGTCACCGGCGGTATGACCGATGTCGCCGGTGGCATGGTGATACCTCCGGCGGCATGGGTGATGCCTTTGGCGGCATCAGCATTCAGCATGCCGACAGTTAGTGGGTCAAAAAGCTAAAAAAAGTCGGGAAAAGTGGTTTAATAGTGGGTAAAAAGGCATCTTTTTTTGACTTTTAACAATATTTTAAAGGGTATTCATTATTTGGGTGTCAATCATCGGTTCAAGCTCCTACCGAACGCGTTATCGACCACACCGAACTGGATTCTGCCAATTATAAAATTCACAAGGAATATTATTTTGGTAATAAAAATTCTAAAGAGAACTTTTATTTTGAGGTATTAAAATCGGGTACACGTCATCATCGTCTCGCGAGAGGGACTGCAAAATCCCGTGCTTATAGATGGTTTATATCTGAACCATCTTATCCATAGCCTCCACAATAATTGGCTCATGACGATCTTTAAATATGCCCAATTTACTTTTCACCTCCCAAGTCAGTTGCTTTACACGGTTCGGGGATTGCCTTGATTGAGATAGGATGATAACTCGGTTCGCATTAGAAATATCAGGCCCTGATAAAACCAAATCTACTTGTTGATATGCTATTATTATCTGTAACTCTTCTTCCCGGGTAGCTGGTATGAATTTAGGCTGTGTTCCATTTAAAATAGTATTTGTTTCAGGGATCACATTCATAATTGCATCAGTCTGCTCTAATAAGAACTCACCTTGTAAACCCAAATTTTGAGTAGAAACGCTCCTTTGATTCACACCTCTGGAACCCAAACTCTAAGCAGACATGCTCCTTTGATGTTTCATTGGAGAGCTCGACCTACCGCAATCACTATCAATATCACCCGAGTCACTGGATGCCTTGGATTCTAAGTCTTGACAATGTTGACATGCAACCCCTTATCTAAGATTTGTATGAACCTTCAGCTCCGTTGAACCAATAAGTAGTTTGAAAGACTGATTTGGTGTTCCAAAGGGAATCAAAACTAAGCATGAAACAACATCTAGCCGATCCGGCCTGTAAAAATCATAATCCACCGAAACTAACGGGCTAAAAGAGGCTGCCAATCGTCGAATCAAATTTTCGTAAATCAAGACAGGAGGAATCCCCATGAAATCCACATACCTGATACATTCTTTCGGTGTGAAATCATCCGGCAAGGATTGCACCCTCAAAAAAATATGCCTCATAATCTCCCAGTTTCCTCCTACAAAATCATTCATCGCAGACACAGAATTAAAAGAAATAATCACATTAGCTTCGCTTGTAGGGGCAGCAAAAGCTATGTCAAAACCACGTTCCTATAATAAATCATGCACACATCTAATGTGAGATACGCTAATCACAGAGGCTAGACATGACTTATCTTTCCACGGGGCTACTTCAACAATAAGATCATGGCCCCGAGATGATTTTTCATGGCTGATTAGGACATCATGCGTAACGGCATTTAGAACAGTGTTGGAACCTTCATTTGAGTCTGGCAGGCCGAAAATAACTTTCGCATAGGATCTCTCCCCCTTGGTGAATCTCGAAATTCAATTTTCTATTTACGGGCCTGTTGAGGAAATGAACTCCTCATGGGACGTTGCTGAATTCGTTGCTGCTTTAAAGAATGATCGGACCAAGAATATCTTGCACGATAAGCACGTAGATGGATGATTCAAATAATCACCGAATTCATTCTATACAAAACCTCATGGATCGGCAGTGAGTCGTCCGGGTTTAAGAATCCAAAATTGAGATTCTTTTCATTTCTCTTCCTGGCCATATAGTCTGGACCAGTGATTCCGTATTTCTGAAAAACTCTTCTCATCGAATCTGCTCCATACATGTTTGGAAAGTTTTCAAACATAGAGTGGTGGTGGGCTAAGGGCGACGACTGGCTGATTGACTCCGATTGGAATTGGTAGCGACAGGACGACGATCATGATGACGGTGGTGGTGGTTGTTGAGCGGTGATGGTGGTGAGGATCGCCTAGGGTTCGCCATTGGCTATTGCATTTTATTTTAAAAGGTTTATAATAAATGCCTCCTAATGGGTTATTCTGGATTCAAATCTAATATCCTCAAATTGGTGTTCCCTTACATGTCCCTCCATTCATCATTTGACATGTAGTACATTTGTATGAGAGATTAACTGAAAATGAATAAAATAATAATTAAAACAGACACATTTCAATATTTAAATGGGGGACATGGAAGGGAACACTAATTTGGGGACAGCAGATTTGAATCCGGTTATTCTATGGTGACTTTTTTTCCTTACTTTGCCACTATCACCATTGGATTGAATTTCATCACATTAATTCAATGGTGATGAAGGGTAAAATAACGTTAACTTTGCAAAAAAAATAAAGTCATCGTAGCCTTCACTCTGTCTAATAATAATAAAGTTTTTTTTAGAGATTTAGATAACTTTTTTAGACATCTCATCCATTTTTCTCACTTTGATAAATCACATTCACATTTTTCATTAATTAATTTCAATCCAAAGGAAAATAACAGAGATTAAAAGCAAACCATACCAAACCCATCATCATAAAAAAAATGAAAAAGCATCAATGGGCGGTGATAGAGGGGGGTGGGGCGGTGCTAAAGCCTCACCGCGACCATCGGAAAAATTAAAATCCTCCTATAAATTTAGGTACAACCCTACCCTCTTCTCTGATAAAAAAAAAGAGGTAGAAGAAAAGTGGACCAGCCCCACTCTATCTCGAATTCTGGCACAGCCAGGGAATTTATAATGGCAAAAGCTCATACACATTTCCATAAATGGCTTACAGTTAAATAATCTTGAATCAATTTCTAAACAAACTATAATTGCAATTTCCATAAATGCTTACAATTAAATAATCTTGAATCAATTTCTAAACAAACTATAATTGCAATTGACCATTTATTAATGTAAATAAACACAAAGAAGGGAAACATGTTCCTTAAGATACTAAGCACTAATATTATCTCTTAATAATGAAAGTATATATTCATAAATCTGTAACTGTCATCCTTGCAAATGCTGCATCATTTCTGTTCAACAAAAAGACAAACAGATTTTGATCCATTAGTTGAAAATACAAGGAAAAACAATTCAAGGATGTATCATCCAACAAAAAGTAATGGCAAAAAGAAAACAACTTACTGCCTTGATCTCTCCAACCTCCTTTTTTTATCTTATCGAGTTCATGTCGCATTTTAATAAGCTCGAATAGACGTGATTGGTAATTTCGGCTAAAGGAAATAATCTCGTCGACCACACGAACATCACCAAAACGTACTGATTTGACCTTTTCATCACCAACATAGTCTAAAGGTATTGTTTGGATTTTCCAAACCTCCTTACTTGGCTTATTAAGTTGTTCTCCCAAAAGTTCAAGCTCACGTTGACCTGAATAATAAAAGAAATATACAATAAAGAAATAAGCATATGAAAATATACATAGATTGAGATATTTAAAAGTTTAGAGAAAAGTAAAAGGGAGGGGTACCAACTCAAAAACTTATTATATTTTAATCAATTCCCAATTAATTATACGATATCACATAAAATTAATTGTATGATAAATTTTTCTAAAAATACCTGACCTCTACCAAATCGTTATTAAGAGCAGCCTCTGAAAAGCTACACATACTGTCGCGATAAGTAGAATTCTGTTCAGAACCAAATTACTGGATTAATTACCAACCATTCTAATCATATATTTTTATCATTAATGATTAATCATACAAAAGTACAAAGTGAATATCGTATGGAATGAGCAGGGTAAAATTGCAGAGTGTAATCACTACAAGAAATTGAATTTTTAGTGGCGAAATTGGTTTCGCCACAAAAGGTAAAAAATTAGTGGCGAACTATGTATCCGCCACTTGATAGATTTACAGTGGCAAACCATTGTTTTGCCACAATTTTAGTGATGAAATTTAATTCCCGCCACTATTGTATTAATGTAGTAGTTAATACAAAATCCAAATGATTTTTTTAAATCAAAGCATGAAGCCTTGAACTCTTGTACTTCCATTCAACCAATGATTAAACTAATACCCATTATAATAATCCATCAACAATGCATAAATTGAAGTGCTATATTGTAGTATTTTCCGCCACTTTCTCAGAAACCAAACAACGAATTGAAACAGGAAATTAAGAGAAGCATAAGATAGTTACCCGGACAAGTCAGAGAAAGGCCACACGAAGTTAAAACCGAAGCTTTCCAACAGAAGGTCAAATGCGGAGATAGTGTTCTCCTAACGCCTGGAAGTGAACAGAGACAACAGAAAAAAACTGGAACTCCCCAGCACAAGAGCATATATGCTAATGTTGAACACAAGGCCCTAAAAACTCAAAGTTGCAGATGCGGAATAGCAACAAGTATCAACAAGAAAGGGCAAGAATCAACCAAATATGCGAAGAAAATAAATAAACCACACAACACCAAAATTTTTACGTGGAAACCTCTCCGATGCGAAGAGTAAAACCACGGGACTGATAACGGAGTTCACCCCTACTTCTATTATTGATAAGTTGAGGGAAAAGAACTCAACAATGTCTTAAAAGAGTTTGCAACCCACCAACAATACCACAATACAAGGAGAAGCCAAATAAAATGAGGAAAATACACAAAACCTCAAGTGAGCAATATTCCTCCATATTCTGCCTGCAACGAAACCTGATCCAACAGTTTGATTACAAAACCCAACGGTCAAAAGAAAGATTTGGATGTCAGGAACATTGTGGTAAAATTTCATGGTTATCCGACGGTCTGATCTTCGGCGATTGGCGACGGAATACAGCTGGTCGGAATAAAAAGAAGCTGGAAATTTTGCTCTCCCTCTCTTCTTTTCTCTCTCCAAAAATGGCTGCACTCTCTCTCATAAAAAAAACCCTAAAACCAGCAAAAAAAAAAGCTTAAATATGCCTCCACATCTTGGGCTTTTGGGCCAAGACTTTACCTTGCACCAATTTGGGCTAGAACCCCAACAATCTCCCCCTCAAGCCCAAGTCGGGGAAGATAGGGCAACATCAACATCATCGAAATGATATCCCAGTGAGCTTGCAACAAAGCTCCATCTTGCTTCCGGGAACAATCTTTGTCAACATGTCCGCTCCATTCTTATCGGTGTGGCCTTTCCTCTATACCAACTCTTTCTCCTCGATCACATCCCGCAGCTAATGATATCTAACGTCAATGTGCTTCATTCGAGAATGATACATGGTATTCTTGCTCAGATCTATAGCACTCTGACTATCACATAATACTACAAACTCGCTTTGCTTCAAACTCAGCTCCTGAAGGAATCTCTTAAGCTAAATCAGATCTTTACATGCTTCCACAGTTGCTACATACTCTGCTTCTGTAGTAGATAATGCTACACACTTTTAAAGTTTAGACTGCCAGGAAATAGCTCCCCCTGCAAACGTAAACATAAAACCTGAGGTAGACTATCTTCCATCGAAATCACCAGCCATGTCAGCATCTGTATACTCTTCAAGAATCGGTTTTCCACCTCCAAAACACAAACTAAGCTTTGAGGTACCACGCAAGTATCTGAATATCCACTTCACTACTTACTAGTGAACTTTACCCTGATTGGACAAAAATCGACTGAGAAATCCAACAGCTTGGGCAATATCTGGCCTAGTACAAACCATAACATACATCAAAGAACCAACAGCAGAGGAATAAGGAACAGACAACGTCCTTTCTTTCTCCTCCTACGTTTTCGGACAAGTTCTTTCTAATGATTGACTAACTAGCTTGGCATCTTTCATATTGAATCTTTCAAGCACCCGTTCAATATACTTTTCTTGTGACAATCACAACTTGCCAGCCATTCTATCACGAACTATCTCCATGCCCAAAATCTGCTTAGCTAGACACAAATCTTTCATTGCAAATGATTCTGACAAACTCTTCTTCAAATCACAAATCATATCCGCATCCTGTCCAACAATTAACATATCATCTACATACAACAGAAGAATAATGAATTTATCATTAAGGAACTGTTTGAAATACACACAAGGATAAGCTAATGTCCTCTTATAACCATTGGTTGTCATGAAAGAATCAAACTTTCGATACCACTGCCTTGGTGTCTGCTTCAGCCCATAAAGACTCTTCTTTAGTTTGCAAACAAACTTTTCCTTTCCCTTTTCCTCAAATCCTTCTGGTTGTTCCATGTAGATATCCTCTTGTAAATCACCATGCAAGAAAGCTATTTTCACATCAAGCTGCTCCAACTCCAAGTCAAGACTAGCAGCTAAACCCGATTCTGATAGAAGTCATCTTCACAACTGGGGAGAAAATCTCATCAAAATCAATCCTCTTTTTCTGATTGCATCCCTTGACCACCAATCTAGCTTTCTAGTTCACACTATAATCAGCATTTTTCTTAAAATCCACCTGTTTTTCAAGACTTTCTTATCTTTTGGACGCTTCACCAACTCATAAGTCTCATTCTTCTTTAAAGAATCCATCTCTTCTTTTATAGCATTCAACCAAGACCCTTTATCTTCACTAGATAATGCTTCCTGAAAGCTTTCAGGTTCTCCATCTTCTATGACAAGAATGAATTCTGAGCTTGGATATCTTATAGATGGCCTTTTTTCTGTAGATTATCTTCGAACTTGTGTTTGTTCATATTATGGGGCTGACAGCTCCCCTCGCTCATGAACCTCTTCATCTTGAGCATCATCAAAATTGAACATTCTCATCATCATGCGTATCAGCAACAATAAGTTCTGGTGTATCATCAACACCAATAGATTGGTCCTCAATATTGTCAGATCTTGCTTCAACATTCTTACATGTTGGCTGCTCAATACAAGAAGGACTAGACACAAGAGGAACATCAGTAGTATTAAAAGAAGATTCAGTGGTAGAATTATACCTTTTACTCAGAAACTCATCACCTCTCTCGTGCTCAAAGAATACTATATCCCTGCTTCTCACTACTTCCTTCTTCTCTAAATCATAGACTCTATAGCCAGACTCTTCATTACCATAGCCAATAAAATGCATGGTTTAGTCTTGGAATCAAGCTTTGATCGCTCCTCTTTCGGCACATGCATAAATGCCTTGCATCCAAAGACTCTCAAATGTGCATAAGTGGGATTGCTACCCCTTCATACCCTTTCTGGAATGTCAAAACCAGAGGAACAGATGGAGAGTGATTAATTAAATAAGTCACTGTGTTTACTGATTCAGCCCAGAATGTATTAGGAAGATTAGACATTCTTAGAAAACACCTCACCCTCTCCATAATGGTTCTATTCATCCTTTCAGCTACACCATTGTGTTGTGGAGTACCCGGAACTGTCCTCACATGTATAATGCCATGCTGTGAGATTTACATCTTAAATGCATTAGAGGTATACTCACCACCATTGTCTGATCGGAGACATTTTAACTTTCCACCAGTCTCTCTTTCCACCATAGCATGAAACTTCTAAAAAGTCTCGAACACTTGACTTTTCTGCTTCAACAAGTAGACCCAAGTCTTTTGAGTTGCATCATCAATAAATGTGACAAAATGCCTATTGCCACCAATAGACTCCACATATAACAGACCACAAACATCGGAGTCAACCAACTCCAATTTACCTTCCTTCTTTGTAGATTTTCCTGCAAATGAAGCCTTGTTTTATTTTCCTTCTAAACAATGCTCACAAGGGTCAATGGACATAGATTTATCCACAGGAATGAGGGATTAACCTGCCAGGTACTTTATCCCTTTATCTGTCATATGTCCCAATCTTTGATGCCACAAGTTGGGAGAATTCTTCTCTTTAGCTGCATATATATCACCATAACATACTCTAAAGTATGTCTTATACAATGAGCAACACAACTTGTCTCAAGCAACTGTCATTGAACCCTTGGACAACTTCTATTTGCCATCACCGAAGGTATGACTGAAACCTTCATGATCAAGAACACTTACCGCTAATAAATTCAAGCGTAAATCAGGAATATGGCACACATTCTTCATTATCATCGTGCACCCAACATCAGTCTTCGCATGGATATCACCCATACCAATGATCCCTATTGAGCTCTCATTTCCCATTCTGACACTACTAAAGTCGCTAGCTCTGTAGTTTAAAAAATATTCCTTCTGAGGAACACAATGATAAGAAGCTTCAGTATCAACAAGCCACTCTGAAGCTGAATCATCAACCTGACGACACTCACAAACTACTCAAAGCAAACCGGTATCCTCAACAGTCTTCACTACGGTTGCTGTAGTACCACTATCATCTCCCCCTAATTGGGAATCCAGTTTCTTCTTTTATTCATGCTTCCATTTGAAATAATTCTTCTTGATATGACCAGGCTTATCATAATAATGGCATGTTCTGGTCTCCTTTCCCTCTCTGGACTTGGACCTGCCCCTTGAGTTACCACGTCCCTTTGGACCTCTACTCTTGTCTCTTCCTCTATTCTCAATAACAAAGGCCTGTGAATTTTTAAATCCCATCTCCTTTCTTCTCAACTCTTCATTAAACATACTTTCTTTAATCACGTTCAATGAAAGAACACCATCCAGAGCTGAGTTACTAATAGTCACCATAATAGTTTCCCAACTATCGGGCAAAGAACTCAATAAGAACAAAGCCTGCAGCTCATCATGAAGGACAATCTTCATAGTGGTAAGTTTGTTGATAACATCTTGAAAGTCACTCAGATGCTCAGCCACTAACTTCCTGCTTTTCAACTTCAAGTTAACAAGCTTCCGAATCAACGAAGCCTTGTTGTGAGTGGTCTTCCTCTCATAAAGACCTTCTAGTTTCTTCCACAATTCAAACGGGTCGGACTCATTAGAAACATGATTGTAGATGCTTATATTAATCCACTGTCTAATAGTCCCCAAAGTCTTCCTCTTCAACTTCTCCCAATCTTTATCTTTCATTTTCTCAGGTTTGGCCGGTTTTGAACTACCAAGCTCTACCGTGCTTATATCTATTGGATGATATAAATCTTTGCAAAATAACATATCCTCCATCATGGGTCGTCATATAGAATAATTTGTTGACGTTAACTTCACCATGGAACCACTACTAATAGACTCCATAATAACCCCGAAACTAATCTTAATAGCTCTGATACCACTTATTGTGCACAAGGCCCCAAAAACTCAAAGTTGCAAATGTGGAATAGCACCAACAAGTATCAACAAGAAACGGCAAATATGTAAAGAAAATAAACAAGCCACACAACACCAAAGTTTTTACATGGAAACCTCTTTGATGTGAAGAGTAAAACCACGGGACCAATAACGGAGTCCACCACAACTTCTCTTATTGATAAGTTAAGGGAAAAGAACTCAACAATGTCTTACAAGAGTTTGCAACCCACCAATAACACCACAATACAAGAAGAAGCCAAATAAAATGAGGAAAATACACAAAACCTCAAGTGAGCAAACATTCCTCCATATTCTGCCGCAACGAAATCTGATCTAATAGTTCGATTACAAAACCCAACGGTCAAAAGAAATATTTCGATGTCAGGAACATTGTGGCAAAATTTTATAGCGATCTGACGGTCTGATCTTCGGCGATCGGAGACGGAATACAGCTGATCGGAATAGAAAGAAGCTGGAAATTTTTCTCTCCCTCTCTTCTTTTCTCTCTCCAAAAATGGTTGCACTCTCTCTCATAAAAAAACCCTCAAACCAGCAAAAAAAGAAGCTTAAATATACCTGCACATTTTGAACTTTTGGGCCAAGACTTTATCTTGCACCAATTTAAGCTAGAACCCCAACAGCTAAGAGACAAAGGCAATCTTCCATTGTGTTTCCGTCCTCCTCCTTCTCCTCCACCTTTGACTGCTAAGGCGATATTTTTTGGTCATTTGTCATCATGGAAAGGTTTTATCTATGTTTTACAGATTGCGATTTGATGGCCATCACTTTGGGTTTTGGTGTCAATTTATAGGCAGGCAAATAAATTCGCTTGTAATTACTTAATTCTGTAATTGCTTAATTTTTTGTCAATTTATCTATTTTGTTAACTCAATTTACCTACGTGTATGTTGTGTTCTTTTTAACTTATAAATAACAAAACTGAAATTATTTCAGTGTAAATTTATATGTATATATTACTGGTAAATACCGAACTGAATGGATTATAAGTTGAAAAGAATATAGCCTTATTAACATCTCTCTCCTTTGTCACGTCTTTATCCTAGATTTGTAGTTCATGGGCCTTGTATCGGCCGAGTCTGGCTGGAGATTGCTCCCTTAGATCGGGTTTAGACATTAATTTTTTACTAAGCTCGACTCGAAGCTGATAAAGTTTGAAATTTTATAGTCCAGACTTTATATTTATATAAATACTCAAGTCCCACTTAGCGAATGATTTTTTTTGTTATATTACATATTATATTTAATAACTGTTTTACATTTTTCATGATAGTATATTAAATTATTACCCCAAATAAATTTACTTTATATTGAAAAATGGGCGTACAAATATTAAGATTTTGACATTTTTTAATAAACTTTGTTTGTGTATTTATATTTACTCAATCAAATTTTTTAATTAAAAATAATAATAATAGATTGTGGGTGGAATTTTAGAATAGCCTTATAAGTCCGATCGAGCCCAAAGTTTAAAGTGTAGCTAGATCAAGATTGGGTTGATATTTTTAGTAAAAAGTCTGATGAAGCCCGCTCATCTGACGAATAGGTCTAGGGTATCATATGGCCTACTTTAGTCACCATATTCTCTTGGACTACAATTCAATTCAGTTCAGTTCAGACCAGTTCAGTTCAGTTCAGTTCAATCCACTTCAGTTGAATTCAACTATGCGTAGTTATAAATTTACACTGAAATAAGCTCAGTTCAGCCAACTTCAATTCAGTTTAGTTCAGCTTTCAGAAGTTGAAAAGAACAGGGCTTAAGTATTGGAGCTAGACCGACCGTCCCGAATCGGGTGTTACAACCCTCCTTTATAGTACATGATATTCCTAGTATGCAAAGATTTAATTGTTACTAAATCCTTACCAAAATTCGTAGTTTTGAAAAAAAAAAAGATATCCTACCAATTTAATCACCAAAATGATACATTGAGTATGCAAGTAACTGTGAGCACAGGATTTTATAGTCCCTTTCACGAGAAGATGATGACGTGTACCTAATTTTAATGCCTCAAAATAAAAGTTCTTTGTAGAATTTTTATTACCAATATAATGTTCCTTGTGAATTTTATACTTGGAAGAACCCAGTTCGGCGTTGCCAATAACGCGTCCGGTAGGAGCTTGAACCGATGATTTATACCCAAATTAAAAATACCTATTTAAATATCATTAAAATTCAAAAAGATGCCTTTTGGCCCAGTTTTAACCACTTTTGGCCTCCTTTTGTGACTTTTTAGGCTCTTAGGCCCGATGGCTGTCGGCTTGCCGTAGGCTGATGCCACTAGCGGTATCAGCCATGCCACCGACGGCATCAGCTATACCTCCGGCGATATCACCATGTCGCCGGCGGCATGGCCTAAAATAGGTCCCTACACATACAGCCTTTTTTCCACTTCGATGGAATTAGTCAAAAAGATCTTGAAAATCACCCCAATTTGCCTATAAAAACACACCTTAGGCTTTGGGGGAGGAGGCTGAAATTGGGAGAAAAACCATCTAAGATTGGAAATTTAATGTTAGAATGAGAAAATAGATTTTAGTGAGATAAGAATTAGATAAGGCAGGAAAAAGGATTCTAATCCATTTTTTCCTGGTTTTTCTTCTTTGAACTCTCTGATTGTGAGCCTAAAGTCAGTAGGTATTCTCATTAAAATCAACTTAATAGAATTTAGAGACTCAGAACTCTTAAATTTTACTACTAAATCATCGTTAGAAGCTCCCTAGAAGTGTTTCTTTTCGGTTCACGAAGAGGTGGATTCACGACCTCGTGGTAAAAATTCTGAGTCTCATAGCTCTTTGGCATTAATATTATTGATTTGTGCTGATTCTTGTTGATTTGTGTTCATTTTTGGGTTTTCGGTCATTTTTTACTGATGCCCGCTGCTGCTGCAAGAAATTGAGGTCACTAGAGACATGTGATGTCGCCGTCGGTATCTCCCATGTCTCCGAGGCATCACTGATACCGCCGGTGGCATCACATTCCCCAGAGACCTCACTTTCTTATGAGACCCTTTCTTTATGGTACTCAGAAAGCCATGTAGCCTGCCTGCATACTGATGCCTCTAGCGACATCATTGATGTCGCCAGCGGCATAACCCGTATCGTCAGCGGCATGACTTTTTGGACAGCTATTTTTATTTCGTTCACTTTCGACCGAGTTTATTTTTTGAAGCTAGGATACCACCTCATAACATGTGGCATTTTCACTAATAATCCGGTTAAAACAACGATCGAGTCCAAAATTTGATTAAAAACATAATTTCCCGAAAAAGCCGTTCAAATCTCATTTTAGTCATCCAACCGGGCTTTATAATATTGTAAATAAAATATGCCACATCCACCTTAACTCAGGTCTTGTTCAATTTGCTAAATATACATGATTCGTGAGGTATCTCGAACGACATGCCATATCTGTTCTAACCATCTTCTGCAGGTAGATGTGCGTTAGGCCTTCGGGTATTTTATTTATCTCATAGAAAAATGTATAGGACCTTGAAGCCTTGTAATAATTTTACTTTTCGCACTTAATTTTGGACGACTGTAATAATTTAGTTATCACTTCGATAGCTTGATAAACGCAAAAATTACACAGTAACCAAAAACACAAATAAATAGGTTGGATTAAACCGATTAAGAAAGAATAAAGTATCTTAACTTGGCCTAATGAAAAATAGATTACATCATCCGAACTCGAAATCTCTACTTAAGGTATGGTCCAACCACCCGGTGGGAAAATCGTACCTAAAAATTTCCCAGTTGAGCTAAACCGGTTGGCGACTCTATTTTAAGTACGGGATTTCGTTCTTGTATCTTTTCAGCATTAAAATATGCAAAACCATTTTCCAATCACATCAATTACACATCTCCCCGTTACTTTAAGAGGGCCGGTCCACCAGCCCGGCTTCGCAGCCGCCTCGTAGAATGTCGTCCTCTCACAGTGGCGACTCTGCTGGGGACTGATCTCTTTAAACTTGAACTTCCTTTTCATAAAGTTTAAAAGATTTTGATAATGTATTAAAATCATTGGCCTAATTAAAACTTCATTCTTTTTCTTATGACGTTTTATCCTTAAGTACGCGTGTAGATAGTTCGGTAAATTTTAAGTGCCCCATTTTACCCGAGAAGCTCACAAAAGTATCACTCATGCCCTGTTTGAATTGAGGATGCCTAGTGGGTGGATTACTCATTTTAACCAACACGTAAACTCCGACGATCACACCTATTTAGGGAGTGGTTGAGTAACGTGGAATCAAGGTAAATGAGAACCTTCTACATCAACAACCCTATACCAAAGCCGCGCTAGAAAAAGCCTTAGCACATCATTCCTTTAGGATCTCTAGAACAAATAAAATAATTGGGATGTGCTTCTTTCACCATTACCGGTGAAGAAGCCAAAGTTCCATCCTTCTAAAGAGGCGTTACACGGGAGTCATAAGGTTGGAAGAGGGACGATTTGCGTCCTATATGCTCCGTGATCATGCACCCCCATGCATCGGCTTCAGGAGCCAAAAATAAATCAACTTACCCTTACTACTTTCGCCCATGGAAGAAGTTTAGCAACACACATAGGACTTCTCTTGTGCCTCCGTTACGTCACCACATATCACTATATATGACGTGAGATACAAATGTCCCATGTAGGTTGGAGGGATAAGCCATCGCATCATCTCTAACCACATCTACGAGCAGCCATACATATCACGCACCCTTTCTAAAAAAAGCAAACATACCATCCCTACCATTTACAACCCATTCATGGTCTGAACCATGATTCACAACCCCGGATCTTCCTCCCAAATACAGACCTTCACAACTAGCCATGTCTCTTCCTCATAATGCCAACTCAGCCTCATCTAGAGAACAGACTAGTCTTCCCCCTACCATAGGAGCGATAGCTCACCCTCTGTCAATTGGGTCCGAAATCGCCGCCACCATGACCTAATTTATCTATTTCGATTTCTTCCACAACACTATTTGGGAATAAATCCAGACAACAGTGTAGTTGTTTGTCAGGCAAGCCCTAACAAGTGAGAACACCGGTTGGATTTTATAATCAGATTGTCAGCCCCAGTATCATAATGAATTTATTCAAAATGGTTCAGGTCATGTTCCATTCTGTCCAATGGAAGCATAACCTATACGGTTTACTCAGCGTCCTATCCAGCCAGTTTAGACTCGGCCCTAGCCTAGCCTATTCTAACTCGACCAGACTTCCGTGACTCAACTAACTCTCTCTTTATTACCTCCAAGCCTAAGGCATATGGCCCAAAACTCAATCCTCCTTCCCCGACGAGCTCACCCAGCAAATCTCAGCTCTTCCTAAAGGATTAACCTAACCAGCAATGTTGCCACCATCTTTTGACATGGCACCTCGGGATATGATACATGAGGTGGAAGCTTTCTTGCACCAAATAGTGCCAGCATGTCAAAGGGAGAGGGAACTCCAAGGAAATAATGACAGAGTCTCCAAGGGTTCTAGTATACGCCAGGCAGAAGGCTATAATGGGCTAGGAGTGTTGTCATCTCGAGTCAAGGGAAACCAAAAAGCCTCTCTGGAACCTATCCCAACTAACATTGTAAACCCCTGGGTTTTACCCCTCAATGTGATTTTCACTAGATTAAGAAGAGACGGTCTCATCAAACCCCTTTGTGATTACAAAAACCCAATAAAAGATGAGAAGGGAAACTTTTATGGGTATCATGCCCAGTGGGGACATCGCATTAATGAATGCCAAACCCTGACCTGAGCAATAAATCATCTGGTGAAAGAAGGAAAGATAACCAAGCCGAATAGAATGCCTGGGGTTATAAAGCTCGTTGACCAGGCAAGTACGCCCTTTTTTTGGTACACCTAAACGAGTAAATGGGCTATATATGCTCACTAGGGTTGTTGGTTTCAAGGATAAGGCCGATAGACAACGAGGCTAAAAGGGCCAGATTTAAGTGAGCTAGGAGAATGGAAAATGTTTGGCTTAGAAAAAACGGTGATGTCCAAGCAACAGCCACCTAAGCTTTTCCAATAAGGGTTGTAGTCTAGTCTAACCGCCCTCGTTTTGCCCTAGAGAAGGCCCCCAACACTTCACTCTCGATCAATTCTCATTAGATCTGTTCACTACCAAACTTTGAGCTCCATGAATAACTTCTATTTTTCTTACTTATGTCATGTCTCTACCACTTGATCCACGCATTCATATGAGCATACACACGATGCTTCCAGTATTCAAGATATTTTACTACATGAAATTAATTTGAGTATAAATGAAGGCTCTTATATGGTAATCAAATCCAATAATTTAACTCATGTCAAACACAAGTGAGATAATAAAGTGGTTAAAGACCGTGATAATGCTTTTGCTTGGTCCCCAGATCAATAGTCAGATTGTTGAGCACCACGGGTCTCTTCTAGAATTAACTCAGCAACCCCGCAATGGTATACCAAAAAAGTATCAATTGGTCCCCTAAAATGGAAAATTGACGTATACACCCACCAACAACTGATGAAGCCTAACCTCCATTAAATAAACACCATATCCGAATCTCAGACCAATGTCATAGCCAAGGAAATGACCAAATTCGTAGAGAAACACATCTTCACCCAACACAAATTAACCCGCATCAAACTCCTTGACCAACAAAGATTAGGCAACAACCACCGCCAAGAACATAAAATATGAGGACAAGCACCTTCATCCCACGAGCCATAAAGAAAAGCGCACAACCAAAGTCACGATTAGCTTACCAAATAAACCAATAAAATAAGCTACCACTTCACCTTTCAAAGGTACTAAGTAAAAGGCCCCCAAACCAAATATCACTTGGTCAAAATCCTCCACCGTCAGTACAAGGGGCAAATTCAGGCCTAAACATGAATGGTTGTACGAACCGCAGACTGAAGGAGCAATTAGAATAGCAATCGGAATGGCAATCAAACTAATCAAGAAGACTCTATGTAAGCTCTGAAACACCTACAAACTAAACTCCTTGCAATATGGACAACTAGAATCAAAACAAGGTTACCCAATATAACTTTGAAGGTCAAAATGAATCGGGTGATCCAGGCAAAAATTGAACGGACACTAAGGACCTTGGAGAATCTGCAAAGGCACGACCAAGCACACAACCGCAAATCAGATACCCAACGCCCTTGCCAAGAATCATAGACCCAGCAGAAGCATCTGAGACCTTCTGATATCGATGTTAATAAAAAGTTCAGACTAAATTAAGAAGGCTATCATATGGCTGAAGATGGTACGAAATAAGCAAAGCTATTAAAGTCATGAGCACAGACAAGAGTGAGTTCATCGATCTAGTCAACAAGGACAGGCTTAAGCATTATCAGGTCTAAAGAAAAGAAATAAATCAGAAAAGTGGCACACCAAAAAATATATATGATAATCACCTGCCTTTTGGTCTTTTACTGATCGAACAAAAATTAGGGTGACACCCGACGGTCGGTATCCTGCAAACTAACCGTATAAAAATTAGGGGATAAGTCAATATTGCCTGCAGAACTGAAAACCCTAAAAGGGCGGTTCAGACAAAAATCAGAGCATGAGAGAAAAACAGTGAGATATTAACTTGAAAACCTGTAAAGGTTAGTTAACACCAGGGGTTCCATTAATGGAAATGATTGCCAACATCTTGTACTCAAATTAGATTCACTCGATAAAAGTGTCTTTTGTACTGAAACCTCTGTGTTTGTGATTGTATGAATGTCTGATGACCAAGTGATGGAAACATCACGAGTAAGCTTAATCGAGGATGCTCTGAGCTCATCAGTCTAAAAAAATTCGGATAGACTGAAAACATCTAGGTCTATACAAAAGTCGAAATAAGTCTGCTAGGTTGAAAACCCAAAATGGCAGTCTATGCAAACGTTAGAATCATGATGAGGCCCGAATTTCTCTAGTTCCCTCCAATCTGCGTTCCCCAGGCTCCGCAAGAAGCCCCGTAGCTATAAAGTGTGGCTCACCGTAGCAGAATTTGAAGAAATGGCTGAATCTAAGTTTTTGGAAAGTTGATATCGCCGGCGATATGATCGATGCCGCCGGTGACATAGATTTTGGGAGGTATCAGCTGATGCCGCTAGTGACATGGGTATAGGCGGTTTTAAGGTGACCCACCTGGCGATATGAATGATGCCGCCAGCGACATGGAATTAATTTTCTCGGCGACATCAGAAGAAATTTCATCACTTCAGACCTGTACAAAACCTATAAACAATCCTGTACTCCATTTCTAATACCTTTTTAAACCGCAATCCATTTTTATTCAAAGTAAAAAGCCCAAAGGCGCAAACCACTCAAATATCCCAAACATCTAGCCTACCAAACCAAAACTAAACAACAAATCCAAATTATTCAAACCCCAATGTATAGAGATTATAAGCCGAAATCCAAAAAGCAAAATGAAAGTATAAATCTAGGCATGCCCGCCACCGCCGGGAGAACGAGATGAAACATCCTCGGTGCTTACAAGCCAATTACTAACCTCATCCTCTTATTCCTCTCTGCCTTCTATCATAGGCACATTGCTTGACTCCTCAGTCACTAAAGGTAGGCGCCGATGGCCTGACATCTTTACTCCTCTGCGACTGGTGCTATCGGGGTGCACATGATCCAAGTTTTGCTTGCTCCTTTGCTACTGAACAGTAGCCTCCAGTTGACCCTCAAGGCCGCTCATATGATGCCAGAGTTCTACAGTCTCCTCCTCGTATCTCTGCCGGCCACATCAGTGTCTGATAGGAAAAGGGCCAAGAAATCCTACAAACTAAGGAAAGCATTAATAATGCACTTCATTCATAGCATCCATGCATGCATCTTATCTTATTTTAGCATGTCATAAATAGGGAATGTACCTGAACAAGCAGCGATTGCCCGATAAGCATATCCTAGAGAGCAAAATTATTCTCTGCAAGTTGCTCCACATGGCTTTGCGTTACATGAAAAATCTAAAAGGCAGATCATTAATCATCCGCATCCAAGGGTAAACAAGGAAGCAATTACTAGGCCTTCTATAAGTAGCACTTTCTGGAATAGAGATCAGAGTATGCCAGCTCGGGATTATGTTCCTGGGTTAGAACTCATCTCAGGAGTTCATTAGTAGGAACTAGGTCTCCATCGGGTTGACCAGGCGCCCTTTTACGAAATTTATCCCCTCAGGTACACCATAATACTGCATCCCACTCTGGTTATCCCAGCCTCTCTTCCTCGCAAGTTCCTGAAAAACACGAAAGCACATATGAACAACATTCTTAAACCCAAACAATTGTAAATCATGCATACAAATGCAATCATACCTCAAAAGAATGGAGCCCCCCTTGGGACATCGGCACACTCCCGCCAGCTACATCCGCGCCTACCTCATCCCCCCCTCAGGCTCGATCCCAACATTGCCTTCAATCTCCTCCTCTTCTTTCTCCTCCTCGGCGTCCATAATACCTTTGAGCCGCCTCTTCTCATCCTCCAGCCTTTGTTCATTGTGGTACTCAATGGTATCATTCCTATGGATACGGGGGCACAAGGGGAGTAAGAGCTGCTAGTGCTGCTCGTAGTAGCCCGGAACGCTCAGAATGACCCGGCCATCCCCCTCGATATATTCGGCTTAGTCAGCCACAGATGTAATCACTATATGAGGCTATCATAAGCCCCTGGGAGGATCGGCGGGCACCAGTCTATCGACGACTGGGATAAACCTCCAGCCCCAGACGCGATCCCCCAAGTACCACTGTTGAGACAACGGGTACTCCATGATAAATCGACGGTCGTCCACCTCTCTCCTGACCCTTGGGACTTCTAGCAGGTTCTCTACCCCATCAAATGGGTCCAGGACAAGCTGCACCAACAACCAACCAAAACAACCAATGTAAGTATAATGTAAATTCATAAACACTCTTTGTTTACTAATGTTTGGTTCTAAATAAGGACTAAATTTAATATTATATACCGAGCTTAATCATACACTCCCCAGGACCTCCCTGTACTTGGTAGGATACTAGGCCTTCCAGCTAATACCCCCGCACTAGCGGGCGAGAAAATGGGAACCAGGGGGCACGGTCTTCTTGAACTCAATCGGCTGAAGGATCTGATGCTCAAAAGCCTAGGCCTACACAAGTAACAATTAGTCAGCTCAAAAAACATCCACAATAAATGAGACGTGCACAATCAAGTAAAATGCTTCTAAGAAGATATACCTGGAGTAGCAGATGGCAGAGGCGAAAGGCCTTCCCCTTCTTCCGAGCACCCGCATCTAGCCCGTGGTACATCTGTGCCAAGATGGCCCTCAGCCAATTCTTCTTCCTAATGCGCGCCACATCCTCCATAGCAAATATCAAGCGGTAGTTGATCTTACTCCTCGAGATTTGAAAAAATAGCACGGTGAGCAAGGAATCATAAAGGAGCGGATGCAAGCGTCTCTCTCAACCTCAGGCACCACATCTGCCTTAGTCTAGTTTTGGTGCAACTCACAATAAGATAGCCGCCTTGAGACGGGCTTTAAACTAAATAGCTCCTTCTCTCGCCTCACCACGGGCCTCTCGATGTGATATTTATCCATATAGGCATTGAAGTGAATGACCCCGTCCATCCAGGAAAGCCCGGTCATAGCTACGACGTTAGAGGGCATAATTGTCACTTCCCCAAATGAGAAGTGAAATGTGTGGGTGGTTTCAGACCACCTTTCTGTAAGGGCTATCAAGGCTGGATGGGAGAGTTTGGGCATTAGCATCAGCACGATTCGGGCCAAGTCCCCGACGCCCATTTTGTTGATTGCTAGCGCAAGTTCAGGATCCTTCTCAGTAATATGGTGCCACCACTCGCTAATGTTGCCCATACCTCCAGTATAGGTCTGTTCGTGTGGCTGTAAAAATCAAATGTAAAACAGATAAGTCCCTATTTATTTCTCATCGCCAATACCTGCTGGAAGGCTGCTGATGTCGCTTCTGCTAGAAGTGATGTCGCCGGCAATATCATCCATACTGCTGGCAGTATGGATGATGCCGCCAGCAATATCACCTTAAGTAGAAACAACATTAGGCCTTGCTAGGCCTTTTTACAAGGCCTGATGTCACTGGCGACATCGTTCATATCACCGGCGACATTATAACCTATGGGCAGAACCTATTTTCCTTAAAAATTGCACCCATTGTGCCAAAACCATAAAAATCACACCATTGGTGGCATCACTCCATACCGACGGCGATATCACTCGCTTTAATTTGAATTTTGAATTTATTAACCAGTCAAGGCTGCCACGTGGCACTCATGCCGCCGGTGGCATCGCTTCATACTGCCAGTGACATCACCAATACTGCAGGCAATGTCGCCTCCTTTATTTTCAATTTTGAACATGTTTTCACTAGTTAAAGCTGCCACATGGCACTTATGCCGCCGGTGGCATCATTCCATACCACCAGCGACATCAGTCATACCGCCGGCAGCATCATTCCATACCGCCAACAACATCATCAATGTCACCAGCGATATCAGCTATCTCCATGCCTTTTTTAAGCCATCCTCGGTGACATCCCGACTCTAGCCCTGATATCCTAGAACTTGCACAAAGCCACAATCGCAAACCCAATACACTCATCCTATATGCTACCCAGAGATTATAGCATGACCCTATACGTATCACCCTGTCGGTTTCACCCCAGAACACCAACTAAAGGTCCCTGATACAGTCTCTGTACATATCACCCTTTGGGTTAACCTTCAGAATGCCAACTGAAGATCCTAGTATGACCCTGTACATGTTGCCTTTGGGTTCACCCCTCAAACTACACTCCACCAACCCACAAAGCATAAGTTAGACCAAGGGGCAACCAATCCACAAAGCATAAGTTCGACCAAGGGACAATCTCTCCATAAAGCATAAAGTCCAACCAAGGGATAATCTCTCCATAAAGCACAAGCCCGACCGAGGGGCAATCACTCTATAAAGCATAAGTCTGGCCAAAGGACAATCTCTCCACAAAGCATAAGTCAGACCAAAGGATAATCCCTCCACAAAGCATAAGTCCGACCAAAGGACAATCCCTCCACAAAGCACAAGTCCGACCAAAGGACAATCTCTCCACAAAGCACAAGTCCGACCAAAGGATAATCTATCCACAAAGCACAAGCCCGACCGAGTGGGCAATCTCTCCACAAAGCTCAAGTCTGACCAAGGGATAACCACTCCGCAAAGCATAAGTCCGACCAAGGGACAACCACTCCATAAAGCACAAGCCCGACCTAGGGGCAATCTCTCCATAAAGGGTAAGTCCGACCAAGGGACAACCACTCCATAAAGCATAAGCCCGACCAAGGGGCAATCTCTCCACAAAGCTCAAGTCTGACCTAGGGATAATCACTCCGCAAAGCATAAGTCCGACCAAAGGACAATCTCTCCATAAAGCATAAGTCCGACCAAAGGACAATCTCTCCACAAAGCACAAGTCCGACCAAAGGACAATCTCTCCACAAAGCACAAGTCCGACCAAAGGATAATCTATCCATAAAGCACAAGCCCGACCGAGGTGAAATCTTTCCACAAAGCTCAAGTCTGACCAAGGGATAACCACTCTATAAAGCACAAGTCCGACCAAGGGATAACCACTCCATAAAGCATCAGCCCGACCAAGGGGCAACCAATCCACAAAGCGCAAGTCCGACCAAAGGATAACCACTCCATAATGCACAAGTCCGACGAAGGGACAATCACTCTATAAAGCACAAAGCCCGACCAAGGGGCAACCAATCCACGAAGTGCAAGCCCAACCTAGGGGCAATCACTCCATAAAGTATAAGCCCGACTAAGGGGTAACCACTCCACAAAGTCCAACTCCGATAAAGGGACAACCACTCCCCAAAGCATAAGCCCGACCAAGGCGCAACCACTCCACAAAGTGCAAGTTCGGCCAAGGGACAACCACTCTACAAAGTATAAGCCCGACCAAGCGGCAACCACTCCACAAAGCACAAGCCCGACCAAGGGCCAATCACTCCATGAAGCATAATCCCGACCAAGGGGTAATTACTCCACAAAGCACAAGTCCGACCAAAGGACAACCACTCTACAAAGCACAAGTCTGACCAAAGGACGATCTCTCCACAAAGCATAAGTCCGACCAAGGGACAACCACTCTACAAAGCTCAAGTCCGACCAAGGGACAATCTCTCTACAAGGCATAAGTCCGACCAAGGGATGACCTATCCACAAAGCTCAAGTTCGACCAAGGGACAACCACTCTGTAAAGCATAAGTCCGACCAACAGGCAATCTCTCCATAAAGCATAAGTCCATCCAAGGGAAATCTCTCCATGAAGCACAAGTCCGGGCAACCACTCCGTAAGGCACAAGTCCGACCAAGGGGCAACCACTCCGCAAGGCACAAGTACGACCGAGGGGCAAACAAGTCATCTATCAGGCATCATTCCTATCCCTTACTCTTTCATGCGATCATACTGACCTGTGGCAGCAGTGATCCCCCGAGGGGCAGCCCGTGAGCACGGGATTTTATAGTCCCTCTCGCGAGACGATGATGACATGTACCCGATTTTAATGCCTCAAAATAAAAGTTCTCTGTAGAATTTTTATTACCAATATAATATTCCTTGCGAATTTTATACTTGGAAGAACCTAGTTCGACGTGGCCAATAATGCATCCGGTAGGAGCTTGAACCGATGATTTACACCCAAATTAAAAATACCCAGTAAAATATTATTAAAATTTAAAAAGATACCTTTTGACCCACTTTTGACCTCCTTTTGCGACTTTTTAGGCTCTTAGGCCGGCTGGCTGTCGGCTTGCCAGAGGCTGATGCCACTAGCGGCATCAGCCATACCGCCAGCGATATCACCATGTTGCCGGTGACATGGCCCAAAATGGGCCCCTGCACAGACAGCCTTTTTGCCACTTTCGGTGAAATTAGTCAAAAAGGTCTCGAAAACCACCCCAATTTGCCTATAAAAATGCACCTTAGGCTTTGGGGGAGGAGGAGGCTGAAATTGGGAGAAAAACCATCTAAGATTGGAAATTTAATGTTAGAATGAGAAAATAAATTTTAGTGATTTAAGAATTAGATAAGGCAGGAAAAAGGATTCTAATCCATTTTTTCCTGATTTTTCTTCTTTGAACTCTATGATTGTGAGCCTAAACTCAGTAGGTATTCTCGTTAAAATCAACTTAATAGGATTTAGAGACTTAGAACTCTTAAATTTTACTACTAAATCATCGTTGCAAGCTCCTCGAAGGTGTTTCTTTTCGGTTCACGAAAAGGTGGATTCACGACCCTGAGGTAAAAATTTTGAGTCCCAGCTCTTTGGCATTAATATTACTGATTTGTGCTAATTCGTATTGATTTGTGTTCATTTTTGGGTTTTCGGTCATTTTTTACTGCTGCCCGCTGCTACTGCAAGAAATTGAGGTCGCCAGAGACATGTGATATCGCCGGCGGTATCACCCATGTCGCCAGAGACATCATTGATACCGCCGGTGGCATCACATTCCCCAGAGACCTCATTTTCTTGTGGGACCCTTTCTTTATGGTACTCAGAAAGCTATGTAGTCTGCCTGCATACTGATGCCTCTAGCGATATCATTGATGTCGCCAGCGACATCAACCATGTCGCCGGCGGCATGACTTTTTGGACAACTATTTTTATTTTGTTCGTTTTCGACCGAGTTTATTTTTTGAAGCTAGGATACACAGTACAAAAATGGAGGTCCAAAACCTTCTAAAAATAGACCCCACCCCATAACATGTGGCATTTTCACTAATAATCCGATTAAAACAACGATCGAGTCCAAAATTTGGTTAAAAATAGAATTTCCCGCAAATGCCGCTCAAATCTCATTTTAGCCATCCAACCGGGCTTTATAATATTGTAAATAAAATATGCCACATCCACGCTAACTCAGGTCTTGTTCAGTTTGCTAAATATACATGATTCGAGAGGTATCTCGAACGACGTGCCATATCTGTACTAACCATCTTCTGCAGGTAGATGTGCGTTAGGTCTTCGGGTATTTTATTTATCGCATAGAAAAATGTATAGGACTTGGAAGCCTTGTAATAATTTTACTTTTCACACTTATTTTTGGACGACTGTAATAATTTAGTTATCGCTTCGATCGCTTAATAAACGCGAAAATAACACAATAACCGAAAACACAAATAAATAGGATGGATTAAACTAATTAAGAAAGAATGAAGTATCTTAGCTTGGCCTAATGAAAAATAGATAACATCATCCGAACTCGGAATCTCTACTTAAGGTATGGTCCAACCACCCGGTGGGAAAATCGTACAAAAAAATTTTCCGATTGAGCTGAACCGGGTGGTGACTCTGTTTTAAGTACGGGATTTCGATCTCGTATCTTTTGAGCATTAAAATATGCAAAACCCTTTTTCAATCACATCAATTACACATCTCCCCGATACTTTAAGAGGGCCGGTCCACCGGCCCAACTTCACAGCTGCTGTGTAGAACGTCGTCCGCTCACAGTAACTTAAGCAAAAGTAATGTTCAATAGGAAAAGCAAGAAATGAAATGATTTATTTTCATAAAAAAAACAAATACACCAAACCATTAATAAAAAAATTATGCATTTTAGAATATCGTAAAAATCGCCTTAAAAATGTAAAGAAAGTCAAAAGTATATCAAACTATTAGAAATATGACTCAAGACCACCAGGGACGATCAGAATAGGAAACTAAAGTTGGATTTCAAATTCAGAAAAACCATTCACATGGTATAGGTGCTCCATTTAGGAATATTGATGGTGAATAATTCTTTTTATATATAGTTATATTATATACCATTATAAAAAAAAACAATTAATTATATTTTCCATTTTTTGATAAAGATATAAGGCCATATTTTTTTGGACTGCAATTTTTTGAACTGAACTGAACTGAATTGAACTAAACTTATTTTTTGTGTAAATCCATAATTACACATAGATGAATTGAACTAAATTAAACTGAACTGAACTAAATTGAACTGAATTGAAGTCCAAAAGAACCGGGCCTCAGTTAAGATAGTCCTGAAATGTTGTTGTTCACATGATAAGCTTGTATGCATTCATGTCAAGTTGTTAATTTGATCATTTTACACAAATGGTCTGTCTAGTTACCTCAAATGGTCTAGGATCCAAAATTGTTAGTCTATTTAATCAAAAATTATTGTACTAGTTTTCTTATATTAATGGTTAGAGTAATTCTACAAGAAATATAACTTTAATTTTCTCCACTCTAAAAGTCAAATTTCTTGTAAACTGGTGTGTATATAACTATATATTACTATTTATTTAAAATAAAACATCTATTTCAAGTATCAGAATTAGGCAAAACAACACGACCTACCCAGCTCATTATCCTCAGTCGGAACAATGTTGTAAATTTAAAGGGGTGAGAGGGACTAAAAAAATAACATTTATGGAAAAGAAAAAAAGGCTCAATACTAGAAAAACTAATTTCCTTCAGTTATGGAAACCTATAAAATATATAACCAAAATTTAATTATAATTTTCAGCAATATTTCTTTATATAGAAATAGTAAGTACTAGTGATTTTCATGTTGTATAAAGTGTTAGAAACCACATCATATGAATATCAGTTTAGGTGTTGTTGAAAGCCCTAACAAACACTAGCTAGCTCAATTAGAATATATTGCAGCCGTAACTCAACCCAACTGCTCAGCTATAGACAAAGAAAGAAAGAAAGAAGTTTATGTATAAATAGGGCAATGATAATGAAGTAAAGGCTTGGTTTCTATGATCCTAGAGGTTGCTAGTTCGAGTCCACATTCGGGGGGGTGGGATAAGGTTTTCCTTTCTTATTATTGTAAGCCCATATGAGGCAATTTTTTTTAAAAAAAAGTGTGAGCACATTCATACATAAAACATTATCTTCTGTTTGAAAATTCACTCTTTTGGTAGTTTTTGTATTAATATTTTTTGATGTGATTACAGCATTTCAAGCCACTAAAACGCGATTTGGATCAATAAAATTCATGTTTTAATTTTTTCAAAATTTTGTCATGATTCTTGTTTTAGTGGAATCCAATAAGTTGTTAGGAGTCAAATGTATATATATAGCAAGAGAGTAAAATCAGCTGCAGATACAGAGTTATTTGAGCATTACAATTCCAAGTTTCATAAAAAAAAAAAAGTAGACTGACTGAGCTAAGAAAATCTATGAACATCTAAGGGGTTCGCTCAATGAGCGTCTCCAGGAGTCGCTCTATCCTAGCATTGTGTCTCTCTGCAAGTCATCATTTATTCAGTCTTAATACAAGACTTTCTCAAATCATAAGAACCAAAAACCAGACAAAACAAATTACTCAATAACACCCTTAAAATCTCTGATAACTCAAAATTGTTCTTTTCTTTCAACCAGTTTATAGTTGTCGAGAGAGAGCACAAAGCGCACTCGTAGCGCAAGGGTCTCGCTTCAACGCAAAGCACAAAAAAAAAGCGCTCGCGTCGGGGAGAAAAAGCACACGGTTATAAATTTCACAAAATATTACAGATTTAGAAAATTTATAAAATATAGCTATTTAAAACTAATAAATATTAAAATATCACATGTTAGAAACAAGTCTTTAAAATCCTAAAGTCATTAAAAATATCACAGGTTGCGCTTTTCTTTTCTTGAGCGCACGCTTTTTTGCGCTTTGCACACCCTTGTGATTTTTTATAACAGTTGTTCACTTCAACCGCAAAAGCGAGCGCTTTTGACAACTATGAACCAGTTATAGGAGTAATGTTTTAATGTTAGATGGGAAGTTATTATATTTTTTCTGCACCGATTTATACCTTGAAATATATCTGCATTTTTTTATTACACATACAGAACACTGTCTGTGGCATTTACGAAATTCAGATAAACTAAAAGTAGACGAAAGTGTACCAGTTTTTTCAATGAGCGTCTCCATGAGTCTCTCCATATGCGCCACCCTATCAGTGAGTTCCCGCACCCTCCTAGCATCAACATCACTCCACTCTACAACTCATTTAGTCCTCATAACAGTTAGCTTTCTTTCTTTTACTACCACCTCATTTTAATTAACACCTAAACAAACTTATTTTAGCCAATTCCAAAACTAAGTAATAGTTTCCAAGTATTAGAAACTCCAAAATCCCCCAATTTCAGACAATCCAGCCTTGATAACTCAAAATTGTTATTTTCATTCAACCATAGCCTTATAGGAGTAATGTGATTATGGTATCCGGCACACCTAGACACACACCTTTACGACTAGAGCCTAGAGTCTGATGAATCTAGGCGTGCTACTTTTGAATGTGAGGAACTTGGTAGGCGCCTCATCGCTTAGGCTGGAACCCGGTGAGACAGGAGCCTTAGGCGCATCTGAGGCCCTCCTTTGACAACTACATGATAAATACGTCTAGCTACACTAAAAAAAGCAATGACTCCATGAGCACGAAACGCACAACAGCACCTAACCTTAAACTCACTTTAGATCACAACATAAGGGTTTCATTTTTAAAAAAGATCTAGTAATTATATGATGAACAAAAAATACCTGGTCTCCAATCAACCATTACAGGGATCAATGTTATGGTCCCAGGATTGGGATCGAGTTATGGACTTTTTGTTAGTAGAGGTGGAGGGTGTTTGTGTCGGTGAAGAAGTGAATTTCTTCTTACGACCTATTTTGGTAGAACGTAAGGCTCGATTAGAGGGAACCTTAAAACCTCTGAGTTAAAGTACTCAAAACTATATTTGATTTTCAAGCTTAATTCTTCATTAATGTTTCTGACATTTATACAGATTATGTAACCCCTACTCCTACATCAACTAAACCATGACTCAATAGTGGAGAGTTCTAATAACTAAATAACTGAAATTGAAAAGAAAGTGGACTCTAATTACGGAAACTGAAAATAATGCATAAAAGATAATTAAACCACCCACTAAGTTGGTTGAATTGGTCAACCCTCTATCCTGTTTCCCACGTTCTCATATCAATTCTTCCCGACCCCGAAGAAAGCTTGTACTCAATCTTGATTGTTGAGTATTATTGCATCTGTTTCCTCAACAAATCCTTCCCCTTCTTCCAAGTCAATCCAAAACAATTTCTTGCATTGATGGCCTCGCATAAATGGTTCATCACAATTGAAGCACAACCATTGCTTCCTTCTTTCTTCCATTTCTTCTCGCGTGAGCCTTTTAACCGGACGATTGGTGTGCGAATCTGCAATTGGTAAGCTGCATTTGGCATCTCAATTGGCAGTTATCTTGGGAAATATTTTCCTTTCGTACAATCGAGACATGCTCATTGTGGTTACAAGGTCATGTGGTTGGTGGAGCTCAACTTCAACTGAAATGGACTCTTGCAATCCACTTAGATACAACTGGATTTTCTGATTCTGAGTTAAATTTCCAGCCCTTGAAACTAACACTTCAAATTTGTTTTGATACTCCTCAATTGAACCCGTTTGCTTGAGCTTGGCGAGTTCCCCCAATTTGTTGCTTCTAATGGGAGGACCAAAACGCAGATTGCATTGATTAACAAAATCTGTCCAATTGGGATCTAGAATATCTTGTACCATTTGTAAAAACCATAATTGAGCAATTCCCTCTAAATGATAAGAGGCTAAGCTTACCTTTTCTTCATCGGGTGTCGATTGGTGTCGGAAAAAGTGTTGACAACGGCTAATCCAACCCAAGGGGTCTTCTAGCCCATTGAAACGAGGAAAATCAAGTTTTGTGAATTTTGGTACAACTAAGTGTCCTCCAGAATTTTCAGATGTTTCTGCCCCATAAATTCCTTTGTCTTTCCTTATTTTTGTCTGACTTTCGGCACTTGAAGAAGCCAATCCCTTCTTTGTAGATTCCAAGTCAAGAGTCATGGCATCCAATTTAGCGTGAAGCTGCTCAACTTTCTCATTACGGATTTGATTGGCTTGCTGTTCGGATTTGAGTAAGTTGAAGAGTTTGTTAAGCTGTTCTTGAACCAATTCACCCATAACTGCTGGCTCTGGTACCAAGTTGTTATGGTCCCGGAATTGGGATCGAGTTATGGGCTTTTTGTTAGTAGAGGTGGAGGGTGTTTGTGTCGACGAAGAAGTGAATTTCTTCCTACGACCTATTTTGGAAGAACGTAAGGCTCGATTAGAGGGAACCTTAAAACCTCTGAGTTAAAGTACTCAAAACTATATTTGATTTTCAAGCTTAATTCTTCATTAATGTTTCTGAAATTTATACAGATTATGTAACCCCTACTTCTACATTAACTAAACCATGACTCAATAATGGAGACTTCTAATAACTAAATAACTGAAATTGAAAAGAAAGTGGACTCCAATTACGGAAACTGAAAATAATGCATAAAAGATAATTAAACCACCCACTAAGTTGGTTGAATTGGTCAACCCTCTATCCTGTTTCCCACGTTCTCAGATCAATCAACCTCTGAAGAGATACATATAGTAGGAAGAGAAGTAGATATCTGTTAAGCACCAAATTACGGGATTAACATAATTATTTTTCCGTCACTAAGAAGCATAATTTGTTAGGCCCAATAATAGATTACGAGAAAAGATAATAGCAGCAGAATAAAAAGACACAAAGATTTTTACGTAGATACCCCAAATGAATTAGGGAAAAACCACGGGACAAACTCTGAATAATTCTCCACTATAAAATAATAGTAGGTACATCAAGAGATTACAAAATAGTGACACACAAGTGTTTCCCAAAACCTCACTAATTTCTCTCTTACTCAACTCTTAGGAACCCTTTTCCTAAGTTTATATGCACAGATTATATTCTTATATCTGTGCTTTTCTCAATCTGTCTCACAAATGAGGAAATAATCCTCTCTATTTATAAAACAGAAAGCGCGTAAATATTTTCCTTATTAACGCCTTCAATCATGCAACCAATTAGGACTTTGCTGGCCACCTGTTTTCTTCCGCCAATCATGCCTCCTCCCTTTTTGTATTTTTTTTATATATAATTTAATATTGTAGAGGGTCCCTTAATGTAAAGGGACACCACTCAATAAATCTCCCCCTCCCGACTACATTGTGGGACTATCCATCCCGGTTGCTTTGACACACTAATCAAACTTTTCTTTTGTAACGACCTTTGTCAGCATATCGGCAGCATTTTTGTTTGTATGAATCTTCTGCAACTTCAACTCCTTTTCCTTAATGGCAAGTCTGAGCCAATGATACCTTACATCAATATGTTTCATCCGTGCATGGTACATAGTATTTTTGCTCAAGTCTAATGCACTTTGACTATCACAATAAACTACGTATTCATCTTGTTGCACACTGAATTCTGTAAAGAATCGCTTTAACCAAAGTATTTCCTTTCCTGCTTCTATTACTGCAACGTACTCTATTTCAGTTGTTGATAATGAAACACACTTTTGTAACCGTGACTGCCATAAAATAGCTCCCCGTGAGAATGTAAATAAGTAACCTGATGTAGATTTTCTTTTATCAAGGTCACCAGCCATATTCGCATCTTTGTAACCAACAAGTGTTGGCTTTCCACCTCCAAAGGTTAAACATAACTTTGAAGTTCCTCTCAGGTATCTAAAGATCCATTTAACTGCTTCGCAATGTGTCTTTTGGGGATTTGACAGAAATATACTCACAACGCCAACTGCATGAGCGATATCTGGTCTTGCATACCATTGCATACATTAAACTGCCGACCACTGAAGAGTATGGAACATATGACATAGCTTCTTTATTTTTCTCTGTTGAAGGGAAGGATTTCTTACTCAACTTGAAATGAGCGGCAAATGGAGTGCTAACTAGTTTAGCATTCCTCATATTGAACCTTTCTAATACCCGTTCAATATATTTTT
Source organism: Euphorbia pulcherrima (assembly GCA_947683365.1). Lineage (NCBI taxonomy): Eukaryota > Viridiplantae > Streptophyta > Magnoliopsida > Malpighiales > Euphorbiaceae > Euphorbia > Euphorbia pulcherrima. The sequence continues at coordinate 18,628,548 of CANTUS010000016.1, forward strand.
CTTGCGATAACCACAGCTTGCTGGACCTTCGATCTCGGGTAATCTCCATTCTAAGAATTCGCCTTGCCGGTCCTAAATCCTTCATGTCAAACGCCTTAGACAAATCACCCTTCAACTTACTAATCATTTTGGCATCTGGACCAACGATTAGCATATCATCAATATAGAAAAGAAGAATGATAAATTTTCCATCAGAGGATTTCTGGACATATACACATGGATCAGCTTCTGTCCTCTTGTATCGTTGATTCACCATGAAGGAATCAAACTTTTTATACCATTGTAGCGGGGCTTGTTTTAACCCATACAAACTTTTCTTCAGGCGACAAACCATGTCCTCCTTTCCTTTGACCTTGAAACCTTCTGGTTGTTCCATATAAATTTCTTCTTCTAAATCCCCATGCAAGAATGCGGCCTTTACATCAAGCTGTTCTAACTCAAGGTTCAAGCTGGCTACAAGACCTAGCACAACTCGAATGGAACTCATTTTCACAACTGGTGAAAAAATCTCCCTAAAGTCGATACCTTTCTTTTGAGTAAAGCCTTTGACAACCAATCGAGCTTTGAATCTCACTAAGTTTTCATCATCTTTCTTCAGCTTGTACACCCATTTGTTCTTGAGTGTTCTCTTCCCTTTTGGAAGTTTCACTAGCTCGTACGTGTCATTCTTCTTCAAAGAATTCATCTCCTCCTACATGGCCTACATCCAACAATCTTTATCTTTACAAGATTGCACATCTTGGAAGCTTTCAGGCTCCCCCTCATCAGTGATTAAAATATAATCAGAACTGGAGTATTTTGTAGATGGTTGGCGTTCTCTGATTGACCTCCTTAATTGAGGTTCTTCTTCTAGTAGAATGGGGTTCTCTGGCTCCCCCTGCTCAATACCCTCTTCATTCGTATCTTCATCTACAATCGTATCTTGATCCCTCACAATTGGCTCTTCTTCTCCATCTTGCTCTGATTGATGATTCTTCTTTCTGTGGTATCATCTGATAGAATGCTCTCTGGTGTAATATCGATAACACTGTCACTTGTAGATCTTTCACCGATGATATCATTCTCATGAAATATAACATCTTGACTCCTTATAATTTCTTTTTCACCGGATCCCATAATTTGTAGCCGAACTCTCCATAACCAACAAAACTACAAGGAACTGATTTATCATCAAGCTTTAGCCTTTGCTCTTTAGGAACATGCATAAATGCCTTGCAGCTAAATACCCTCGAGTGAGAGTATGAGATATTTATACCTATCCAGACCCTCTCTGGAATATCAAAATCCAAAGGTGCTGAAGGTAGTCGGTTGATAAGATAGACAACAGTATTGACAGCTTCTCCCCAAAATGACTTAGGTAAGGTAGCCATTTTGAGCATGGATCTAACTCTTTCGACAATGATACGATTCATTCGTTTAGCAACGCCATTGTTGTTGAGGTGTACCAGGAACTGTCTTTTTATGCCCGATACCATGTTGACTACAGTAATCCTTGAACTCCTTGGAGATATACTCACCACCATTATCTGTGCGCAAACACTTTAATGGCACTCCAGTCTCCCTTTCCACCATTGCATAGAATTGTTGAAAGTGCTTGAATACTTGATCCTTTGTGCGTAGCAAAAAAATCCATGTCTTCCTTGAGAAATCATCAATGAAGGTAAGAATGTATCTTCTTCCTCCAATGGATTCTGTATCCATGGGACCATAAACGTCAGAGTGTACCAACTCTAACTTATTATTTCTCCTTCTAGAGCTTTTCAGAAATAAAACTCGATGTTGCTTCCCAAATAAACAGTGATCACACGGATTAATTTTTCCTTTGGCTAATGGGATGAGGGGCTTCTTAGCCAATATATTCAACCCTTTCTCACTAACATGCACCAGTTGCCTATGCCACAAATTTGGTGAAGCATTATCTCCAACTGTATTCAGTTGACCCGCACATATTGTTGCGTGGGTTTTGTATAGCGAGCAACACAATCTTCCTTTCGCCGCCACCAACGATCCTTTGGTGAGTTTCCAATTTCCATTGCCTATATGATTGTGATAACCTTCTTTGTCCAATACACTAATAGACAACAAGTTCAACCCAAGATCTAGAATGTGTCGCACATTTTTAAGTGTTAATGTGCATCCGACACTTGTCTTCACGCAGATATCACCGATTCCCACCATTTGCGAGACACTGTTATTTCCTATTTTAATAGTACCATAATCGCCTGCTTTATATGTTGAGAAGTATTCCCTTTTTGGAACACAGTGGTATCCAGAATCTACAATCCACTCGGTATCTGCATCTCCAACATGACAACAATCTGCATCATGAGATACTAAAGCCACCTCTCCATCTTCTTTTATGGCTGTAACAGATGTATTTTTATCATCATCATGACTTTGATTTGCATTCTCGTGTTTAAAGAAACGGCATTTCCTTTTGAGATGGCCTTGCTTTCCACAGTGGTAACATGACCTCTTCTCCCGGGAGTTGGATCTATCTTTCGATTTTCCATTCCCATGACCTCTACTCTTGCTTTGACCCCTGTTTTCCATGACAAGGGCTTGTGAACTGGTACTGGAAACGTCTCTTCTATGAAGTTCTTCATTAAGTAGGCTATTCTTTACCATAGACATTGTTACCACACCATTTGGAGCTGAGTTACTCAGTGATACAACAAGAGTATCTCAGCTACCTGGTAGAGTTCCCATCAAAAGACATGCTTGCATCTCATCATCCAAGGATATACCGGTGACTGCTAACTCACTTATGAATCCCTCAAAGTCGTTCAGGTGTTGTGTGATTGATCGTCCCACTGTCAGTTTCAAGTTCATGACTTTGCGAATCATGAACACTTTTCCTTGAGCATTTTTAGCCTCGTACATATCCTCTAGCTTCTTCCAGAGAGCTTTGGGATCTGTTTCGTTCCTCATGTGGTTGTACAGGCTAGCATCTATCCATTGGCGTACTGTACCCAATGCCTGCTTCTTCATTTTTATCCAATGTTGTTCTTTCATATCTTTCGATTTTGCGTCGCCACCCTCAATTGGATCATACAAATCTTTGCAATTGAGGTAGTCCTCCATTCTGGATTTCCACATTGAATAATTTGTATCCGTCAATTTAATCATTACACCGTCATTTGCCACGTCAAAAATTTAAAAATGGCAAAATTTTACTATTCACAAATTTCACTATTCACATAAATAGTGACCGTATATGTGAATAGTACCGTATACCTAAATAATACTTGTATATTAGAATAGTAATAGTATGCCTCCCGTATACTTAAATAATACTATTCATAAGATGATCAATAGTATTTTATATGAATACTATTATTCAAGTTACTATTTTACTATTCACTCAAATTGCGTATCTGCGACGATTTTTTGAACGGATTGCGCCACCAGATTTATCATAATTTTCTCATCGTCGTGGTATATTTATTTTTAAAAATATATCCACGAATTTTACTGATAAAACAACCTTCGGTTCTGATACCACTTGTTAGGCCCAATAATAGATTATGAGAAAAGATAATAGCAGCAGAATAAAAAGACAAATGAATTAGGGAAAAATCACGGGACAAACTCCGAATAATTCTCCACTATAAAATAATAGTAGGTATACCAAGAGATTACAAAATAGTGGCACATATGTGTTTCCCAAAACCTCACTATTTTTTCTCTTACCCAACTCTTAGGAAACCATTTCCTAAGTTTATATGCACAGATTATATTCTTATATCTGTGCTTTTCTCAATCTGTCTCATAAATGAGGAAATAATCCTCTCTATGAATAAAACAGAAAGCACGTAAATATTTTCCTAATTTACGCCTTCAATCATGCAATCAATTAGGACTTTACTGGCCACCAGTTTTCTTCCGCCAATCATGCCTCCTCCCTTTTTATTTTTTTTTATATATATAATTTAATATTTTAGTGAATCCCATAATGTAAAGAGACATCATTCAATATAATTAAGATTGAGATTAAGATTAAGACAGTTACCCGCGGTGTTCAAAGAAAGGCCACCTGAAGGTAAACCCGAACAATTTGTCGAAAACGGAGGCGGTGTTCTCCGGCCTACCGAAAACGATCAGATTCAGCAGAAAGCTAACAAGAACAACCCAGCTCAACGCCCTAGCTATCAACCGTCCGAGGGATTCATTTGTGCCGTCGTCCTCTGTGGCGGCCACCGGCGGTTTTCTCCGGACATTTCTCATCGTCTTGGATTAGCAGTAGAATCGATTGTATTGATCTTAGTTGCACGGGAATGAGCCTGCTAGTAAACGAATGAGTAACCGCCAAATGCAGTTACGCTGATGTGGCAATGGGCAGCTGATCTGATGTGCTGTAGTACAGAGTAGCTTGTAGTGTGCACTTGCTGCCTTCGATTTTTATAGGATGAGACCCATTACTTTTCTCCTCTTATTTGTTGTACAAGGCCCATGAAATTTATTTAATTTTCTGTTTTTAACAAAATACTTAACTTTTAAATTTTATAGTTTTGAATTAAATTTAGGTTTTCAAAATTGAATTGAACTGTCATATAAATTAAACTTTAAACTGTTTTCTACTTAAATCGAATTAAGGATAGATTTATTAAAATTGATTTGAATTGGAGATTGGTTTATTGAAATTGAATTAAATAAGGGGTTTTTTTAAATGAAGTTGAATCAAAATTAGTGTTTACAAGACGCTGATCAGTTGTGTTAAGAAATGGCTGGGGTTTAGTGCTATTCGTGTCGATTTCCGGGCATGGTTGGTATGGTTGCAGGATATGAGAGCCTCCTCTTTAGCTGATATGGTACATATTGCCGCATTACATGCGACTGTTTGTGCTAATTGGATGAACATAAACACTTGTGTATTCTCAATTTACTGTCAAACTGTTCATTACTGATTTAAGCAAGTCCAATTCATAGTTAGATGATGTATGAAAATGTATAGTAAGAGAGTAAAAACTGTAGCTAATAGGAGTTTATACCATAGGCTTCTGATATAAAGCCTATTATTTGTTGTACAGATAACCAGTTTTAAGATTAATGGATTCTTACTTCCTTAAAAAAAATTAGTTTTTACAAAAAAAATTGAATTAAAATGAATTATATTTGGGACTATGTAGGTTAATGAGCTGAATTGAATTCATTTATCAACCAAAATTTAGCATTGGTGGCTGCTGACCAAAGCGAACAAGGCGAGTGACTGCTAAAAATCTAGGGGCCTCAAGTTCTTATTAGTAAAAAAATAGCACAGAATCATATAAACTTGTTACAAACGCCTACCCACATCGGCACACAAGAATATAACCCAAACAGCAGTGTGGACAAATTGTTACGACAATAATTCCAACTCAACCTCTAGGGCAACTAGTAAGCAGATTCTTACAGTTCGGAATTTTAATGGAAGTAACATAATACCTTTTACACTCGATACGAATGGCACTCACAATGTTACACTCGAATTGCCGCGACAAGTTTTGCATAGCGCACCTAAATGCCGAACATCACGTCAAAGACTTTGGAGACTATTGACTTTGTTGGGGAAGCGATTGAACCTCCTGACTGTCGAGCACTGGTACTACCGTTTTGTAGGAGATAGGGACGAGAATAACTTTTTAATCCGTTCAACTCTGAGGTTTTAGAAGATGGTGGTGGGGGTAATGGCATGAAACCCTGATTGTTAAGCCTGTCGTTCAAAGTCTGACGCTGCATAGGATCGACTGGCTTCACGCCTACTATTAGTACCCCGTTTATTTGCATACCGTTCTTGCTGAGGGCTTTGTGAGCATCAGATCGACTCTGCAGCAGTTAAAAAAGACCAGTTAGTGGTGATTTGTTTGATAAATTGTTTTAACCCCAGTGATATATTATCAATAGTTCAATACAGTCAATATACGTACTACTAAGACGCATTTTTACATCATCTCCCAGTTGAGAGACACTGAATGGTATTAAGTGTTACAGAAACATACTGAAGTATATTATCATTCTGCAAACTCTGGATTCAATGAATTGTTGATGAAGAAGTGATACTAGAAACCCAACCTACTATTGTAACAAGATATGGATATATGGCAGACTCATTGATATTTTATAATTGAATAGAAATAAAATTTCAGCATGTCTTTTATTGAATGAACAACTAAATTTATACAGAGATTGAAATAACAAACTTCCTAATTAGAAGCCACTAATAAAGTGGATGTAAATTGAAACAGAAAAATCTGCAACTAATTGCAGTTACCAACTTAAACATTTTTACAAGTCTGATGCTTTGAATAGGATTTGAATAACAGAAAAAAGATTGACTAAAACACAAAATCTCAGCTTGTAATGGCACAGAAATGGCAAAGTCTAACACCTACCAGACTAAGGAAAGACAGGCGCTAATATAAATGACTAATTCCAGACTCAAAGCCGTTTTGGCGAAGGAGGCATATGGAGTTTAATTCACAACATTGATAACTCAACATAATCAAACAAATTTGAGAAATTAAGCAATCTACAATACGAAAAAGTAAATAATAATCCCAGAATATAAGCAAAAAAAAATGCATATGCACTTAATAACTTCAATGAATGGAACAGTTTAATGTCAAGTTCTCAAAAAAGTAATATGTTCATCATGTTCAACTTGATTTCTCAGCTTTTTATGATTTTCAAATTAATGGCATTATGTTGACTTTTATGGCTTCATTTTATTAGGTAACACACTTGGAACTGAAGAAATGAAACAGAACAAATGAGGAACGGCAAAAGATGCATGGCAAGGATACAAAAAGCAAGAACCTTGATCACCAAATTTCATAATCTAGCATACAAGTGGAACTAGAACCTGATAAAGAATGTGCATCCAGTTGGCATCCCTTGGCCCAGGAACATGCTTCAAGATCACACCACATTTCTCAAACTCCCGAAGAACTAAATTGGTATCGCTGGGAGGGAATCTGAAAAGAATATTTAAGATCATTTGATAAGATCAGCCGTGTTAAACAGAAAAGTAAAAAGAACAATTAAATAATGAAGATGTATATATCCCGGGCTGGTACTTTAAAAGACCTGGTACTTTAAAAGACCTGTTAGTGTCACTTTTAAGTCTTAATACACACTTCACCGAACACAAAACAGTGATTAGTTTCCGGAAAAAATCGCTACAGTTGTTGAAACAACTCTACCAGTAAAAAAAAATGGAGAGCAAAACTTAGATTCGAATGCCAAAAAGAATCAATAAAAAATCAAACGCTAAAAGAACACTTTCACTAACAATTTGTGTAGATAAGCGGGGATAAATGAAGAAAACAAAACTATAAATTTAGCCACCCAAAGTACAATTTCATTAATTGGCCCCTATACTTTAATTTGGGCTTTATTAGCCTTTGCACTTCTAAGTTTTTACCCAACCTAGCCCCTGATACAAAATCTTTTGATTTGCTTCAGTTTTAAATCACTTATTCAATGAGATAAGCAATCTATGCATCACTTAAAATATGAGCAGTAGTTAATCCCAACTTGTAAATGTCCATTTTCTAATGCATGAAGGGCATCAAAAGCACAACTACATAGCTTCCTGTTATACTCAAACGCAATTACTAATCAGAATACTAATTATCCACATGAAATCAGGGAGAGTAAATTAAGATACAAAATGACAAGTTTGAAAGCCATTTCCAATATGCCTATGAGTTGATAGATAAAGATCATATTTTTATAGCTGAACGAAAAACACTGCTTTATATATAGCATTTGCTCAGCCAAACTTGGCATTTATATATTGCTGAGCTAAGCAAACTAGCAAAGTATATTGGAAAAGAAAATGCAAGAAAGATAAGCAAAGATAAAGAGATGGAGCAAAGATGGAGACCCCAGTGTACAAGGAAAACAGAGACGAAATCTTACCCATAAACAGTAACCCATTCTTCCTCATCAAGATTTCCAGCAGGCAAGCTGGTCCGCGGTACATCTGGTCTAGCAACTTCCCTAGGTGGAGGAAGTGTAATCAAAGCACCAGGCTGGACCACACCCTCAACAGGAGAACCTTTCCCCCTATCTTCTTGCTCACTACTACTGGCCTTAGCCGGTGACCACCATGTTGAACTTGCTGAACCCTGTTGGTTCTGTAGCCCACTCATCAAAGCGAATGAAGTGCTTGCTTCTGATTTGCTTTTTAGTGGAGTCAATGTCATGAAGTCCCTCCCAGAACCCTGGACGGGAGTTCTCGGGTCTGATTTAGCTTCTGGGGAGAGAGGGTAATCAGGAATTCCAGATCCAGGAGAGAAATCTGAACGGTCCTCCAAGGTAAACATTGGAGGGGGCGGAAGATCTGAACCCCCAAAATTCTCCCGCCATAGAGCAGAAACTGCTGCCGCCTGACCTGGGGTAGAGAACTTCCCTTTACGGGAGGAGATAGGTGATGCCAAATCTTGGTAAAACAATAATCGACTCCCTGAAGATTTCGGAGTCCTCTTCTGTATAAAAGTGCTCATTATAATTCCTTAGCAAGATGAACCTACCATTATTTGAAAAAAATTAGTCTTTGGATACGAAGTTTAAAACAAATGAAAGCAATAGCCCAATAGCATCAGCAGAACAGTAAAATGATACTATATTTCTATTACAACAAAGAGCTAGATTTACAGAAAAATTATAACATACACTTATATCTTCGTTCTTTAACCAAATCACCTGCAAAGCTGCTGAGGAACACGTTACAGATAGAAAAGAACAAAATTAAATCTCCCTACCCAAGAATGCCTCATTGCCATAAGCAAGATCATCCAGTTCCAATCACATTTAAAACGTAGAACAAATTCAGTTAAGTCTACAAAGGTGAAATTGCTAACGTAATCAATGATGGCAAAAAAAAGGAGAAATCTTCAACCAACCGACTTTAATTTGTGAATTTTTGGACCGAGGGGTTAAAACACAAATAAGAAAGCAAGCAAAAAACAACCTCCCCTGATCGCTCCTAGTAGCTTATTAGGATTAAGTAAAAAAAAGAACAACGATGATTTGATATTCATTTTCTGCTTATTTTATCGGGAAAGAAAAGGTGATTCTGATTCACATCAATCATTGAACTTTATCGGAAAAACAAGACAGCTCTAATATTATACTAGCAGATAGAGAGAGAGCGTACCTGTAGAATTGAGGGTTTTGCTGTGATTTTCTCTCCTAGAAAAAGCTGAACAGAGAGCTCTGCGCTAGAATGGAGGACGAAATTGGGAATTTGAAACCCTAAAACCCCGGTATTACTGTTATTCAAATTTTGGCTTTTGCGTTTTTCAATTTCAATTCAAAGTACGAAAATGCCCCCTTCATTTCGTTTTATATGTCAGTATGTCACTCATGTAGTAGGATTTTTTTGTACATTTTTATACGAATAAAAATACTTTTTCAAGATTTTATTTTATAATATCGGTTTTGCATTTATAATCCAGAGTTTATTACTTATAAAGTAGCTATTATTTTTTCTTTATGAACTTTAGTAACCGTTATACAATTCATTTATGGGTGAGATAAAATAAAGAAATAAAAACTCTCTCCGTCTAAAAAATTGGTCGTTTTAACTATTTTACACTTTTTAATATAACAATTAACTGATTGGTATAATTTATTTATTTATCATTTAATCAATGCTCTACTCTATTCTCAAAGGTTCCCATTAATGGTTACAACTAAAAAATATATTCCCAACCGCTGCCATTAATAAGGGTATGGCTGGAAGAATGTGATTAAAAAATACCTAAGAAATAGAAAATGATAACTAAAAAGAGATGTGAAAAAATATATAAAACGACCACTATTTCTAAACGGATGGAATAACTTTAAGAAAATTACCTAGGTTTATGAATATTTTCCTGTACTATACTATTCTGCTAAACTGAATATATATATACCCGTTTTTAGATCAGGACAATAGAAACGACCTCTCAAGAGTTTAAAAATTAAAGCTAAATAGAGCGTCATTTTTTAATATAATAATTATATTTTATTAAATTAAAATATGTAACAAACTAACAGCAAATTTAGTTGGAAACTTCAAAACTTTTATTAGGTATTTAGTTCAGAAAAATAAACGTAATCAGGGGGCCATTTTTTACATGATAGATTTCTTATATTAAACCGTAAAACTAACTCTCTCTCGTTCTACTCCTTTGTCTATTAAACTTTTAAATAATGGTATCAAATAACTATAATCTTGTGTGATTATTACTTAGTTTTGATATTATTTTTTCATTGAACTTTTTATTTAATTCCTCTTTAGCTTTAATAATTAAAATACAATTTTATTTTAACACGATGTTTAAATATTTTACCTATTAATAGGGCATCAAAATTTATTTCGCCCGTAAACTTCAAGAGCTTAGGAGTGGACCTGCTTTTACACAAATGTGTAAGAATCTCACCATATTAAATACAACTATAACTTCAATTGAAATTTTAATAAATAAAATAGTAGGAAAAAATATTGGACTACATGTTTTGTGTAACAGAAATTTTCAGTTTTTATCAAACAAGTTTATTTACACATTACACAAAAATTACAAATTGTCCATTTAGTCCCATATGAGAATCATAGGGAATGAGAGAGGTTTGATAGGCACAAAATTAATTAGATAATCAACACTGTAAATACTAAATCCAATATATTTCGGCTTTATTTTGGGAGTAAAGTAATAATCATAAAGAAAAGGAAAATAAAGGATCATAGCTTAAAGGATGGAATAATAAAGGATGAGGCAATATTATGTTTGAAAAGAAGGGGTTTTTAAATTAAAATAATAGTGAAATGACTTAAACAACCTTTAAAGTAACAAAATTACTAAGTTAATTAAAAATAGAAGGATAATGATATAAATTTATACCATCTTCCCCTCCGATCCCACCAATTTGGTGGGATTGAATTTGTTGGAAGTGAGAGAAAGTTCCTCTCTTCAGTCAAATTATTAAAATTCTTCAAGCCAAACAAAATACTAAAATCTACTTTCCATCCTTTACATACCTATATGCAGATTTCGTCTCCCAAATAAAGCCTTTGTAAAATCAATGAGGTATAAAATTTTATAGACAAAAGTAATTAGATAATTAACAATGTAAATAAGATATGTCAAGTCAAGTTAATTATGTGTCATTTAGCTTGCTCAATCGAATGAAATATGCCAGAATAGAATATGCCTTCTTTGTAAATTTAATTCAGAAAAATAATTTTAATTTTAAGTATTTATAAATTTATATTAAAATGAATTAAATTTTTATCACGCTCTTATAAACATAAAAAACATGACCTTAGTGTAAATTTTCTGTTTAGCATTTACATTAGATTTGGTAGATCTTTTTGTTGCAGTTGAATCCTGTGTGGTGCACTTTAGAAATGATTCTTTATTAGATGTATCAGCTGTATTTGTGTTATCGGCTTAGAGTTGGGCTAGCAGATGAGTTGTGTAAAAAGCCCATTCTTTAATTTTGAAGATGGATTTATTGGTCACCATATACTATTCAAGAAATTGGTCCACCATATATTAGGCGGTGAAATGAATTTATTGCCCAATGATTTAAATAAATAAAAAATACATTATATGTCTCGCCTATTATTGTCAAATTGGCCAACAATGTACCAATGTTATTGGGAAAAAAATATCTGAATTGGTACTGTTTTGGTCCCCAAGGACCGAGTTGTACCATAAATTATTGAGCTATATTGATCAAAAACAGAAAAATAAATTATTGAGTTATAGGCTAAAGTTGACATTTTTCATATTTAAGTCTTGCTCCATGACTTTATAAATTAAAGTAATACTAATTTTGTTAACTTTATAATACAAGCTTATGAACTTTTATAGTCAAATGGTATATGAAATTCTAACACATCAAGATACTCAAACTTTATGGAGTGTAACGGTTGGGATCGGTCTAATAACATCATCTCTTACTATAATACCATGTTAACATCCACATATAATCACAGAAGATAAATACCTTATTAAACTTGGACAGATTTATCAATGTAAACAACATTTCACTTTTACAGGTGATGTGAAATTCCAGAAGAAACAATAGTATAGCTATATGATAGAGAGGTACACTATAAGAAATTAAGCTTTTTGTGACAACATATACTGTCACAAAGCAAGAAGTTATGGCATATAATATTTTGTGACAATAATTTGTTGTCACGGGTAACTCCGTAACAGATAATATGTCCAAAAATGTTGTCACAAATATCAAATTTTTTTGCGACGACAATTTTTTATGACAACTTTTATTAAACTGAAAAGAAAATATTATCGTCACAAATAAGCTAGTTGTCACATATAATACATCAAAATTAACTAAAACTACGGGACAACATAAAAAAGTCATCACATAAGAATTTATTTGTGACAATAAAGTTATCACATATATTACAATTTTTTGTGACAAACAATTTTGTTGTCACAATATTTTTATTGGTTACAACTTGTATTATAATTGAAAAGAGAACTACTTGTCACTAGACCTGTTCGCGGGCTGGGCTACCCGCCCGGCCCGGCCTTAGCCCGATCCTATGGGCCGAGGTTGGATACCTATTTTATTATTAAGCCCGGCCAGAGCCCGAGCCTGCTAAAGCCCGAAGTTTTATGGGCTGGGCTTGGTTTTTGTATAAAGGCCCAAGCCCGAGCTGACGAATAAAAATTTAATTTTTTTATATATATTATAATTGTATTAAATAATTATTTTCAACTTTTATATTTTATACTAATGAATTTTCAAATTTAAATACAATAAGTTGTATAATATATTAAGAACTTCAAATAAATAATGTTGTTATACATAATTTTATCAATTTATTTTTTAAAAATTCACAAAAAAAATTATTGAAAAATTATCTACGGGCCTTGGGCCGGGCTTGGGATGACCTCGTAAGCCCGGTCCGAGCCCGAAGTTTTAAAGTGTAGGCCGGGCCGGGCTTGGGTTGATGCTTTTAGTCAAAAGCCCGATGAAGCCCGGCCTGAACCCTACCCGGCCCGCCCGATGAACAGGTCTGCTTGTCACAAATGTATCGTTGTCACGTATTATATCATAAATTAAACTGAAACTTTGTGATAACTTCTGATTGGCGTCACAAAAATAGTATTTGTGACAATAATTAATGTCACAAAAAATTTTCCAAATGGTCACACAAGGTTATATGTGACAAGAACAGTTGTCACAAAGATATCGTCGCTAATAACTCGGTGACTGATAATATTTCCAAATATGTTGTCACAAAAATTACATTTTTTGTGACAATAATATTCATGTATACAATAAATTTTAGTGAAACTACATGACAACTTTTATTAGCCATCACAAATGTTATTTGTGGCAATTTTTATTGTCACATCATGTGGTGACAACATTTACATCAGTTATAACTTTTTTCTGTCACTATATATTTGTAGTTACTATATTAAGTTGTTCCATTAAATATTTGTAACAACTTTGAATTGAAGGGAACTAAAATTTAATTATATTAATTTTGACAAATATGAAAAATAATAATTAACGAAGAAATTTTCAATTAATGAAATGAAAATTTAAAAATGAACAAAATAGACTAAAATGCGTATATACTTAAAATAAATAAGCCTAAAAGTGCACATAACTAAACTAATAATTAATTTATTACACCTTACAAAAATCATGAAAGTCAGAATGAAATCCATTTCCATTCAATACTAAATACAAACTAGTTTTACCCAAATTGAATAAACAAAGAACCATGATAAAACCCGGAATGCCAAGAAAAGAAGAGAGAAAGATGAATACCTGCAACTAAGAAGAAGACCAAAAACCAAATCGGAAACTTAACTTGGACAATGACTTCAAAGGTAATATCAATTTCTCGGCAGCAGCAAGATCAGCCAGAAAAAGAGGATCGACATGGTTATGAGATGTGTGAGAGAGGGAACGAAGTATGTGATATCGATTTCTAATAAGACCATATTCAAAATCAAGTTGTTAAGTAAAGAAAATAGATCACCTCACGCTTTAGCTTGCGGAGAAAACCAGAATGGAAGGAGGAACAAAATTAGCAAGAATTTGTCTCTTGAAACATAAGTGTCGTTGCCTATCGAACACAAAATTAGGGATTTAGATAGTTGAAATTTTGAATTAAGCAAAACAAAGAAGAGAAGGAAAAACAAAATTAACCCAGAAAAATACAATCTTATTCTTAAACCTAGATCAGATTACAAACTCGAACAAAAAGGTAACATTTTTTATAAGATCTACAAAAAAAATCGTAGTTAATTCCTACATGCATAGCCTGATAATGATCGTAAAGGAAAAACAAAACATGATTAGTATATAGTTACTAAATCAAAATGCATTCAGTAACATTTCAACTGAATCAACAACATTCAGAAACAATAAAGAACTTTTAAAACCAGAAAATAACAATGGATAAATTAAATTATGAACATGCATTTACTTTCCTACAAGGTAAACAGTTGCCCCTGAGTAATTTCAAAGTTCTATTTTAGATCAATAATCTAGCCATGGTATGAAGAGAGTTTTCTTCTATTCTTTATTTGAATTTTGGTCGGCAGAATATAGAAAACTGTAGAGTTTGTAACGTTCTTTTCTTGATTAATTAATTAGGATTTCAATTTTTCAATCTTCCTATTCTTTAGTTTCTTGATTTATTCTTAATTAGTTAATTATAATTTTAATTGGTTATCCTTTCTTATTTTAATTTGAAATTTAATTACACTACTTAATTTATCTCGTTTCTTTGTTCTAATTGTTCTTTAGGATGATTGCTAATAAAAAGGATGCTTCCTATTCTTATTAGCATTCTGAACTTTTTAATTTATCTCCTTTCCATATTCAAATTTATTTATCATATTAATTTCTAAATAAAAGAAAATTTACTATTATAAATAAGATTGTTTTCATTATATTCTATTTAATTTCCTATTCTAATTTGAATTCTGATGTAATTAGAATTCCTAATTCTTTTCCTTGTTCAAATTTATTATTTATATTCTTGTTATATGATTTCCTTTATTTCCTATTTAATTTTATATTCTAATTCAAATTCTCAGTAATTACAATTGCTAATTCGTTTCCTTGTTCAAATTCATTCATTTGATTGATTGCTTATGAAAAGGAAGTTACCTATGTTAATTAAAATTCTGATTTATAATTTATCTCCTTTCTATATTCAATTTTATTCATCATATTAAGGGCTAACTAAAAGGACATTTCGTTATAAATCAGACTTATTTCCATTATTGTCGTTTAATCTCAAAATCTATGTTGTTGTTCAATGAGGTACCGACTCCAGGGACTGAGGAGCTTGCTCAATCGGCACCTCTTTAAAGGTGTGGCGCCTAGACATCAGTGAGGCGATACAACAACGCCTCGCCTTGGCGCTTAAGAGAGCACCTCAACGCCTAGTGATAACACTCATGACTATAGAAATACTATTATATCCCCTCTAAAAATCTAGGAAAAAAAGATAACACTCATAAAATAAGGTATGAAGCATGCCCAATAGATGATTAAAATGACAATACAGAAACACCATAATATCCCCTCATTAGAATGAATCAAGCTGGTAATCTTGGTTAAAAAAGATAGCACTGATAAAAATAAGTATGAAGTAATGCCCTCTATAAGCTACAATGGCAATATCATATTATCACCTCATTAAAGAATATGAAACCGATAATCTAGGAAAGAAAAAACAAGATATCACTAATATAACCAGGTGTGAAGCATGCCACTACAACACACAAATTCATCTTGTTAATGTCATACTATTAGCAGTTATCATAAAAAAACTGAACAAACAAAAGAGAGTGGCCTCCAACGAGAACGCTTGTTTGATCTCTCAGACAATCAAATTCTACAAAATTAAAGAATCGAACGCAGGAGTGCCTGAGTATATCAAAATACTCTTCTCCAAATGTTGGCTGCCATGCACCTGTTGTTAGTAGACTGGTATAAAATAAAGCATCTCGCCGAGAAGTTTCATCTGCTAAGAACAATCATCAGCAGCAACAAATATTAGTTTAATAGTAAATTGAGCAGAGAATTTCAAATGAAAAAAAGCCAATAACCTCACTTTGATAAGCCACAGCGACTATTATTCATGTACAAGCAAAGCAACTAGGATTAATTTCATGACATTGACAAGCAATTAAAAAAATAGTTAAAAAAGTGAATAAAAGAGATCGAGTAGGTTATAAAAAGCATCATGCTAGGCATCATAACCAAAAGAAGCATATCAATCATGAATTATTTGGTAGAGAGATAGCCTAAGATTTCCTAGTTGTTCTTTATCTTTTCCACATAATTCAAGCTTCTTACAACAGTTGCATCTCTAATATTTCCGTAAATACATGCTAGCAAACATTCTTGGGCTGCATATATGGTAGCAAAAGAAAAATAAGATTGGGGGTGGGAGTTAAAAATATATATGTAGCGGCAGTGCTTTGAATTTAATTGTAAAAGGATAAAAAAACACTCTCAATAGCTTATAGACAAATACACAGATACACCAAGATTGATTGCACCAAAGATGGTTAAAGGGCAGAGTACATACAGTGTTAAAAACCAATAATGCAACATCTGAAGCCATACAGGGTTACAAGAGATTTTATTAGTTTGTGGTTTAAAATATAAATCTAAGAAGATTGGAGCTAGGCTAAAGCCATAGTGGTCAAGAGGCATTAAGTTAGTTGAGGTCTTTGTGATTTAGTTGAGTCATGATTGAGATTGATGTACGAAAGCAGTATGCAAATCAAGCAAATTCTAAGACTACCAATATAGTAAATGCAGAAACAATTATCTATGATATCAAATTAAAAATTTGAAAAAGTAAACATGGAATGTGCAGCTATTATGCTAAAATTTATAAGTTTTATAACATGAATTCAATGAAAGTTCATATTAATTTTGGGGAAACAATTTTAAAGTTATTACAAGAAGTTTTGTATTATCTACAATAAACATGGTTTCAAGACTCTGTGTTTATTGAATAACATTGCAGATAATTATTCTACCTTAAATAGGACAAAATATCTTAAGAAGCCACGTGATGAATTAGAAATTCTCAGGATATTACAGTTTACTATTTGCAATCAAAACTACTCGAGCTAGTTTAAGAGAAAACTGAGATGTGGTTTAGATAAGAACACAATACCAAATGCTTGTACAACCCTTAGCCTCACCCATTAGGTACATCAGTACATGCTTCTCCAGAATGGCTTTAGCCATATTGCTGAAGCTTATATTTACAGCTACAGATGCAGTTGTACCTCTTTACGACATCAATTACCTCTAGCTATAGAATCTCGTCCTTGTTACCCTGTATGTGCATAAACCAAATCAACATGAAAACCAATAACGCAGCAAAGAAAGAGCAAAAATATGCAAACTATTGAGGACAAAACCTTAAATACACAACCCAACAATGGCATAACATAAAATTAGTAAACAATTGAATTAGCAATTCTAAAATGCAGCCTTGTAACAAAAAGAAACACCTCATCCCTAATGAATATAATGCAGAAGATGATAGCTTGTAAAAAAAGAATAGCATATCTAGGACTTAAATCGTAACACAAATAACGAAGAGAAGAACTAACTGAACTCTAAAATTAAAAGATACCCAAATCTAAACTAATAAGTGTACACAACCAATCCCTAATAAAAATATTAAAGGAAAAATGAATAGTCGACATTGATGGAAGTGGCGGCAGAGAAGGTGTTGATAGCAGCCGAGAATGCAAATAAAAATGAGAATGAGGGGTGAAAGAGAGAGAAGAGAACGATAATGGATCAATGTTTAAAAAATTAATATATGAAAAATTAACATATATAATATAAGCAAGCAAAAAAACCGTAACAATTAAAAGTAATAATAATGGTTCCATCTAAAAAGAAGTAATAATAATGGTATTAGTAATTATTAAATGAAATTAATAATATCAATAATAATAGTTTTTTATGTTATTATTATTAATAATATTCAAATAATTAAGAAAATATTTATAAAAATACTATTATTAATGGGTAAAGTAGGATATAGATATGATGAACAAACCAGATGAAATGTGACCTTTCTGACTGTGAGCGGACAATGTTTCGCGCGACGGCAGCGGGGCCGGAGCCTGATCGGGCCAGCCCGTTTTGAACGACGGGGGATGAGTGTGATATATTTGAAAAATAATTTTGCATATTTTAATGCTTAAAAGATACGAGATCGAAATCCCATACTTAGAGTAGAGTCGCCACCCGGTTCAGCTCAACCGAGAAATTTTTGGTACGATTTTCCCACCGGGTGGTTGGACCACACCTTAAGTAGAGATTTCGAGTTCGGATGATGTTATCTACTTTTCATTAGGCTAAGTTAAGATACTTCATTCTTTCTTAATCGGTTTAATCCACCCTATTTATTTGTATTTTTAATTATTTTGTTATTTTCGTGTTTATCAAGCAATTGAAGCAATGAATAAGATATTTACAGCCATAAAAAAGTGCGAAAAATAAAATTATTACAAGGTTTTCAAGTCATATACATTTTTTCTATGCAATAAATAAAGTACCTGAATATCCAATATACGTCCGCCTGCAGAGGATTGTTAGCACTTACAGTATTATAAAGCCCGGTCGAATGGCTAAAATGGGAGTTGAACGGTGTTTTTCGAGAAAATTCTAATTTTAAGTAATTTTTAGGCTCAATCATTATTTTAACCGGATTATAAATGAAAAATAAAACTGCCGTCCGGAAAGTCATATCGCCGATGATATAACTGATGCTGCCGGCGACATGCCTGATGTCGCTGGCGACATAGGTGATGCCATCGGCGACATCAATTACGTCACCGGCAGTATCAGCTTATGGGCAGCAGTGGTGGCAGTAAGACTGATCGAAAACCCAAAAATGAATATAAATTGACAAAAATTAACACAAGTCAGTAGTATTAATGCCCAAGAGCAATGAGACTCAGGATTTTTACCTCGAGGTCGCGAATCCACCTCTTCGTGAACCGAAGAAAACACCTCCGGGGAGCTTGTTACGATGATTTAACGATAAATTTAAGTGCTTCTTGGTTTCTAAATCTAACTAAGCTGATTTTAACTTAAAGACTTATTGATTTCAACTCACAATTAGAGAATTCAAAGAAGAAAAACCAGGAAAAATGGATCAGAATCCTTCTTTTTTCTGTTTTATCTAATTCTTATCTCACTAGAATCTATTCTCACACTAAAATCTTAACATTCAATCCCCTCCTCTAAAATGTAGCTCAAGGTGTGTTTTATAGGTGAAATGGGGTGCTTTTTGGGGCCTTTTTTAATAATTGAGCCGAAAAGTGGCCGAAAGGCTGTTTGTGAAGGGACTCATTTCGGGTCATGCC
The DNA here is from genome assembly GCA_947683365.1 of Euphorbia pulcherrima. Lineage (NCBI taxonomy): Eukaryota > Viridiplantae > Streptophyta > Magnoliopsida > Malpighiales > Euphorbiaceae > Euphorbia > Euphorbia pulcherrima. The sequence continues at coordinate 18,647,945 of CANTUS010000016.1, forward strand.
GCCGGTGACATGGTGATGCCGCTGGCGGTATGGCCGATGTCACCGGTGGCATGGTGATACCGCCGGCGGCATGGATGATGCCTTTGGTGGCATCATCCTTCAGCATACCGACAGTTAGTAGGTCAAAAAGCTAAAAAAGTCGGGAAAAGTGGTTTAATAGTGGGTAAAAAGGCATCTTTTTTACTTTTAACAATATTTTAAAGGGTATTTATTACTTGGGTGCTAATCATCGGTTCAAGCTCCCACCGGACGCGTTATCGGCCACGCTGAACTGTATTCTAAAAAATTTGCAAGGAATATTATTTTGGTAATAAAAATTCCAAGCAGAATTTTTAATTTGAGGCATTAAAATCGGGTATACGTCATCATCATCTCGCAAAAGGGACTGTAAAATCCCGTGCATACAGGCTACCCCTCGGGGGATCACTGCTACCATAGGTCAGTATGATCGCACGTAAGAGCAAGGGATAGGAATGATACCTGATGGGTGATCGGTTTGTTCCTTGGTCAGACTTACGCTTTGTGAATTGGTTGCCCCTTGGTCGGACTTACGCTTTGTGGGGATTGGTTGCCCCTTGGTAGGACTTTGCACTTTATGGAAATTATCCCTTAGTCGGACTTGAGCTTTATAGAGATTGTCCCTTGGTCGGACTTGAGCTTTGTAGAGATTGCCCCTTAGTCGGGTTTGTGCTTTATGGAGAGATTATCCCCTGGTCGGACTTGTGCTTTGTGGAGAGATTGTCCCTTGGTCGGACTTGTGCTTTGAGGAAATTGTCCCTTAGTCGGACTTGAGCTTTATAGAGATTGTCCCTTTGTCGGACTTGAGCTTTGTAGAGTTTGCCCCTTAGTCGGGTTTCTTGTTTTGTGGAGATTATCCCTTGGTCGGACTTGTGCTTTGAGGAAATTGTCCCTTGGTCGGACTTGAGCTTTCAGAGATTGTCCCTTGCTCGGACTTAAGCTTTGTAGAGATTGCCCCTTAGTCGAGTTTCTTGTTTTGTGGAGATTGTTCCTTGGTCGGACTTGTGCTTTGAGGAAATTGTCCCTTGGTCGGACTTTCACTTCGAAGAGATTGTCCCTTGGTCGGACTTCAGCTTTGTAGAGATTGCCCCTTGGTCGGACTTGAGCTTTGTAGAGATTGCCCCTTAGTCGGGTTTCTTATTTTGTGGAGATTGTCCCTTGGTCGGACTTGTGCTTTGAGGAAATTATCCCTTGGTTGGACTTTCACTTTGAAGAGATTGCCCTTCAGTCGGGCTTATGTAAAAATCTGATTTGGATGTCGTCGGCGGTATCACTAATATCGCTGGCGGCATAGATTGATACCGCCGGCGGTATGAGTGCCACGTGGCAGCTTTGACTGGTCAGATAATTTCAAAATTTGAACTAAAAGAGGCGATGTCGCCGGTGATATGAGTGATGTCGCGAGCGATATGGATTGATGACGCCAGCGGTATGAACGGACAGTTTCAGTTAAATTAAAAGTCCTCGAATTCCGCACAGCAGTTTAAAAGGGAATGGAACTTTCCTTCTTCCTCACTATTCAAAAACCGCATCCCCCTCTCTTCTTCTTCTCCAAAGTTTTTTGATTTCTTCCTTTGTTTTAGAAATCATGAAGAGAATCACCAAGGCTTTTAGGGGCAAATCTAAGGCTAGGGAGAGCCTGCCCGATTCTTTCATCGACGGATTGAAAATCTTCTCCGTTCCTACTGTAAATGGCCTGAAGGAGATGACCAAAATGTATGGCTATGGCATTAACTCTCCTATCACCAATCTGACTCCAGAGAAAGAGAAACACCTCTATTATGTCCAGGTAATCTCATAAAAAACCCGAATCTCTTCTTTTTGGGTTCGATTTGATTTGGCTTTAGATTTGAAATCATGCCATGATAGGGGTTTAAATGTGAAATAGATTGGTCATATTGCATGCTTTAGGATCGATTATACTATTTTTAGGCTTATTGTTCGATTGATTGCGATTTTTGTGATTTTGGCATGATGGGTACAATTTTGGGCAAAAACTGGTTTTGCCGGCATATAGTGATGTTGCTGGCAACATCAGTCCTTGCAAAATGGCTTATAGGAGTCTGATGTCACTTCTGTTTAAGGTGGTGTCACCGGCGATATGAACCATGCCGCTGACGGTATGGAGTGATGCCGCCGGTGACATCGCTTTCAATAAAGGCGACAACATCAGCTTTTTTGATAAAAAATAAGTAGGATTGATCCATTTTGTTTTCAATTTTACAGCCATATGAGCTGACTTACACAGGGGGAATGAGCACCATCGGTGAATGGTGGCACCAAATCTCGGAGAACGACCCCGAGCTCGCGCTTGCAATTAATGAGACAGGGTTTCGGGATTTAGCGCGGATAATGCCTATGTTGATGCCTAGGCTTTCCCATTCTACAGTAACGGCCCTAATTGAGAGGTGGTCCGAGACCACCCATACCTTCCATTTCTCTTTTGGGGAAGCTACAATTACCCCCTCTGATGTAGTAGCCATGACCGGCCTCCCCTAGACGGATGAGGTCATACATTTTGATGCTTACATGGATAAGTACCATGTTGAGAGGCCCGTGGTGAGGCGGGTAAAGGAGTTGTTCGGTCTGAAGTCCATTTCTGGGCGGCTGTCCTATGATGAGTTGTACCATCACTGGACCTGGGTGGACGTAGTGCCTGCGGAGGAGAGGGAGGCTTGTGTCCGTTCCTTTGTGATTTCTCTACTCACTGTGCTGTTCTTCCCAATCTTAGGGAGTAAGATCAACTATGTGCTTATAACCATAGTGGAAGAAGTGCCGGGAATCAGGAGAAAGAATTGACCGAGGGCCATCTTGGCCCAATTGTACCACGGGCTGGACGTGGGAGCCCGAAAGAAGGAGAAAGCCCTTCGTCTTTGCCACCTGCTACTCCAGGTCTAACTTTTTGGAAATATTTCTCTTGATAGCATGCGTTCTTATTTATTGCATGACGTTTTTTGAATTGATCGGTCGTCATTTGTGCAGGCCTGGGCCTTCGAGCATCAGATCCTCCCACCGGTAGAGTTTAAGAAGGTTGTGCCACCGGGCTCTCATTTCCTCGCTCGCTGGTGCGGGGGCATCGGTGGGAAGGCCAAGTACCCTACGAAGTATAGGGAGGTCCTAAGGAGCGTGCGGTTGAGCTCGGTATGCAAATTTTTTTTTTATTTTTAGCCTTTTTTACATTTAGATGAAACAAAAATCGCTTATGGACTTATATTGTTTGTTTTAATGTAGCTCGTCTTGGATCCATTCGATGGGGTGAAGAACTTGGCTGAGGTCGTAAGGGTCCGGAGGGAGGTAGATGACCACCGGTTCGTGATCGAGTGCCCTCTGTCCCTGCAGTGGTATCTAGGCGAGCGTATCCAGGGCTGGAGGTCTGTCCCGATGGCCGCTAGACCGGTGCCTGCCGATCCTCCTAGGGGCTTATAGTGGCCCCATTTGGTGATCTCTTTTGAGGCTGACAAAGCTGATTATATTGAAGGGAATGTCCAAGTGATCCCTAGTGTTCCTAGCCTCTACGAGCAGCTTCTGCAGCTTCTACTCCCAGTGTGTCCTCGCATCCATGGAAATGATACGATTGAGTATCACAACGAGCAACGACTGGAGGATGAGAAGAGGTGCCTCAAAGGCACTGTGGACGTCTAGGAGGATGATGATGATGAGCATGAGGCGCTTGAAGGGAATATTACGGTCGACCCTAAGGGGGAGGATGAGGTGGGTGCGGACGTAGCTGGCGAGAGCATGCCAATGTCCTAAGGGGAGCAATGTTCTTTCAAGGTATGATTGTGCTTATGTGTATGATTTTAAAGTTGTTTAGGAACGTTGTTGATGTGTGGCTTTTATGTTTTGCAAGAACCCAGAGAAAGAGGGGCCGAGACAGCCAACGTGGGACCCAGCACTATAGTGTGCCGGAGGGTGTAAACTTTATGGAGGGGCGTTTGGTCAATCCGTTGGAAACCACCTTCCTACTGATGAACTCCTGAGGTGAATTCTCCTATAGCAATGTTGGCTCGAGCCGGCAAGCTCCGATTTTCATGCCTGAAAATACTACTTACGTAAGGCCTAATAATTATTTTCTTATTAAGCCTTGGATGCGGTTGTCTAAGGATTTGCCTTTCGGATTCTCCAGGTGGCGCAGAGTCACATAGAGCAGCTTGTAGAGAACAATTTTGTTCTCCGGGATACCCTTATTGGACAGTCGCTCCTCGTTCAGGTATTTTATGCACATGTTAAGATGGGATGTATGTATGGATGTTAGGCATTACATGCACTACTGATATTTTCTTTGGTTTGTAGGATTTCCTGGCCCTTTCCTTGTCTGACGCTAATACAGCCTGGCGGCGGTATGAGGAGGAGATTGCGGTCCTACAGCATCGCGTGAGTGATCTCGAGGGTCAGTTGGCAGCCACCACTTAGGAATGGAGAAGTAAGCAAAACCTAGACCGTGCGCACCTCGGGTGCACCAGTCATAGGGGGATCAAGATGTCCGCCGGCCAACGTGCATTTACTGCGGCTGAGGAGTCTAGTAGTGTGCCTATGACAGAGGGAAGGGAGGAAGATGAGGACAATGTTGACGACTAGCTTGCAAGCCCTGATGACATTTTATCCCGCCCGACTGGCAGTGGCGGGCATGCTTAGTTTTACTTTATTTTACCTTTTTTAGTTCTTTATTTGTACCCTCGATATATTGGGGTTTGGTTTTGGGATATTTTGAGTGATTTGCGCCTCCGGGCTTTTATTTTGAATGAAAAGAATGAATTGCTATTTGATAAGGCATTGAAATATAGCATAGGATTGTTTACAGGCTTTGTACAGGTCTAAAATGGAAGAAATGCTTCTGATGCCGCCGGAAAATTTACTCCATGTTGCCGGCGGCATGACCCATATTGCCCAAATTGATCGAGCCAAAATAATATATACAGGGTGGTCTGAAAGTCTATATCGCCGGTGGCATCATCTGATATCGCCCAAATTTACCCTATATCGCCGGCGGCATCAATTACATCACCGGTGGCATCACCCACATCGCCGGCGGCACCAAGTTTCCAGTAATCTGATTTCGACCATTCTATCCATTTCTGTCATGGCGACCCATAATTGAAAACTGTAGGGTTTTCTGCAGAGTCTGGGGAATGCAGACTGGAAGAGGCTCAAAAAATTCAGGCATTGAGGGTTTCGATATATCGCGGCGTAGCCTGTAAGCCACGAATTCCTTTGAGCGACACTGGCTTTTTGGGATCCAATGGACCACGTTTTCCAATTTTCATCGTTCGAGCTTTGCCCCATGTTCAAAGAATTCCACGCTATTTTAGAGACACTGTGTCCTAAACGTGTTTCACTGGCATTGTCAAACTTTCATTTTGGCATAGATGGAATTCTATGAGGGCTATGGAATTTAGATTCTGTCGATCCATTTCTATCTCAGTTGCCTGATAAACCTGGGTTTTAGGTCGAAGCAGTTCTAGAGTGGTGTCGTGGAGTGCCCCGATCCCATCCTACTTGGCCATTCATGGTGGCATTACTACTCATGGAGGAGTTTATGTATGGAGTGAGCCTGATTGCTCTGCTCAAGCTGATTTCCCTCATCAGTCCTATATTGATAGGGGCTTCCCCCGTGGCTGTGGGGTTAGCCGATGTTTTGTTAAATGTGGATGCTGCTTCTGTTGACTCGTCACTTATTGGAGATCAATTCACATTATTACAGGTATCTTTTCCTCTTTCTAATCCGAACATTCCTTTTCCCTATCCTTACTTGAGTTTTGCATTATAGGTCTGGCTAATGGAGAAGCTAAAGTTGAGGGAGGCACCATGAGGGAATCTGAAAAAAGTATCTTCCCGTCCATCTGAGGGAGAGAGGGCTTATGCGGGCCGATTTTGACGAGTTAACTTAGGACGATTGGGTGCCTATTCTGAGGGGGTATACTAATGTGCAGGTTTAGTGGGTTAGTCCATGGTGGAGAATTCAGGATGTGGTCGTGGAATCTTGGGGAGCATGTGTTCAATTGATAGGTCTGGAGAAATCTTCATTTTATACCCCCTACCGGCTATATCGTCAGTATGGAAAAAGGCAGAGAGTCCTGATTAAATTGCCCTATAATCAAATCGGAGTTTACAAAGCTAGGTGGGTCAACCATATTTAGGAGAAGTGGTCCAGGGAGGCTGTATTTGAGATTCTAGATTATGATCAACTAGAAACCACTCAAACTGGCACACACTACAGAGGATGGCTTGCCGAGACAAGAGGTTTACCGACCCATCAGAAGCGGTCATGGGCCCATTTTGAGGGAGAATGCACAGAGCGGGGAGAAGATCCCTCTTCTACTAGCACATCGAGGAGGATCTCTAGGTACTGTGACGATGATGCGGGAAGTTCGTTTTGAGTCTTGCTTTTGTTGGAACCATCAAGTCTCTTTTTTTTGTATTTTATTCTATTTAAATAATCTAAAATAGAACAAAATGAACTCTGTTCAAAGCTTGTCGAAGTTGTCTTAAACTTATGAATACAGGATTCACATAAGCATAAGCATTTAGATTTTAACAAAAGATAACTTTTATTAATTGAGATAAAATAAAGTACATCATGTTTGGTTGACATTCCCATTGATTTAACTCCCGGTGCTGACTAGCCGAGATCGAATTTCTAGAGGGCACTCGCTCTTTGCTCACATACCCTAACTTTTGCCTAGATTGCCCTACTCGGGTTTTCGATCTAGCGGGTTTGTCTTATCCCCTAATTTTTGCATGGTTGGTTCGCAGAATACCAATCATCGGGCATCACCCTAATTTTTGCCCGATCAGTAAAAGACTGAAAGGCGGGTGATTATCACGTATATATTTTTTGGTGTGCTACTTTTCTATTTTGTTTCTTTTTAATTAAACATGATAACGCTTAAGCCTGTCTTAGTTTACGGGATTTACGAGCTCTTTCCCATCCATGTCCATAAGTTTAGCTGTCCCTTTGCTAAGCAGCTTCTTTATCACATATGGTCCTTCTTAGTTTGGCCTAAATTTACCCCTCACATCAGTGGTGGAGTGTTTCAACTGCTTGAGGACCAGATCACCGGCCTTCAAGGGGAACTTTTGATGTCTTACCCGATTGTTATATGCCCGAGCCATACGTTTTTGGTACATTTGGAGGCTGTCGAGGGCCTTCAACCTTTGTTCATCCATCATGTACAACTGTTCAAATCTTGCCTGAGTCCATTCAGATTCTTCTAACTTAGCCTCTAGAGCAACTCTTAATGAGGTCACCTGAGTTTCAATTAGCAAGACTGCTTCCATCCCGTAGACCAGGGAAAATGGAGTTTGGCCTATCGGGGTGCGTATGCTGATGCGATATCCCCAGATAGCAAAATGTAGCTTATCCGCCCAATCTCTGTAACCGGCTATCATCTTAGAAAGAATCGTCTTCACTGATTTATTGGCAGCCTCAACAGCTCCATTGGCTTGTGGTCTGTATGGAGAAGACCTATGGTGCTCGATTTCATACTTCTTAATCAGTGATGCAGTTGCTCCTTAAAACTGTACCCCGTTGTCTGAGACTATATGATGTGGGAGCCCATACCGAGCAAAGATGTGCTTTTCCATGAACTTGGCCATCTGCCTGGCAGTGACATTGGTGAAGGATTCGGCTTCCACCCATTTTAAAAAGTAATCTACTACCACCACAATGAATTTATGGCCATTTGTCGAGGAAGGACAGATTTTACCAATTATATCTATACCCCATGCCGAGAATGGCCAATGGGTGGATCAGATATGGAGCTCGGTCGGTGGCAGATGCCGCATATCTCCGTAAACCTGGCATTGGTGGATTCGTTTGACCTGGGCGATACAATCGGCCGTGAGAGTGAGCCAAAAATACCCTAGTCACTGGATCTTCTTTGCGAGGGCAAGACCATTCTTATGAGGGCCGCAGTCGCCGATATGGACCTGGCTCATTACGTTCTAAGCCTCGAAATTAGTGAGGCAACGGAGAAGTAGGCAATTGCTGGTGCGCTTGAATAGTTCATTATCTACAATACAAAATTGGGTAGCAAGCCGTCGTAGGGTGGTATGGTCTGAGTTGGAAGAATCTGTGGGGTATTGGCTAGTTTGAAGAAAATGGACGATGTCAGAATACCAACAAGGTTCGGATGAAATGGCGAGAACTGAAGGAGTCGATTGAACATAATATGGGATCTTAGTGGACAGCAAAACTAAGGGGCGGATAGGTTGCTGTTGGGGTCCTTCCTATAAGGACGCGAGAGTGGTGAGAGCATCTGCCATTTGATTCTCATCTCGAGGGACATGGCGGTACAAGCATGAGGTAAATTTCTCAGACAATTTGCGGACATCCTCAACATAAGGACGGAGGGATTCTTCTTTAACTTCCCAATCTCCAGTGACCTGACAAAAAACCAGAGCCAAATCTCCGATGATAGATATATGGCCGGCCTAAACTTGAAGAAGAGCCTCGAGGCCGAACAGGCAAGCTTCGTATTCAGCGCCGTTGTTGGTGACGTCAAATTCTAAATGTTTGGACAACAGGATTATCTCATTATCTAGCCTAACGATGATGACCCTGAGACCTGCTCCCCGGCGGTTCATAGCGCCATCAAAGTACATTGTCCAATTGTCGTCAAGGGTTATAACAGAGGCGACCTATTCATCAGGGAACTCTAAATTTTCCTTATAGTCAGAGCTGAGGGATTGATTAGCCAGGAATTCAGCCATAGCCCGTCCCTTAATGACCTTTCGGATTATATATTCAATGTCAAACTCAGATAGGAGAAGTAGCCATCGGGACAATTTGCCGGCTAAAGTAGGGGATTGACAAAGAAACTTCATTGGATCAATTTTGGCTACGACTTGGACGCGATAGGATTGGAAATAATGTCGTAACTTCTTAGTGAGTAGCACAGGTCTTCTCTACAATCGAATATCGAGTTTCATAATCTAACAGCTTCTTGCTCAGGTAGTAGATGGCATGTTCGCGCTTATCATCATGTTCTTGGACAAGCATGGCTCTGACGGAAGTTTCTTCAATGGCCAGATAAAGGATGAGTGGTTTCCCTGGGATGGGGGGTTTCAAGATGGGTGGATCGACAAGGTATGCCTTGATTCTGTTGAATGCTACTTGGCAGTGGTCGTTCTATACCACGGGTTGCTATTTCTTTAACAGTTTAAAGATGGGTTCGCAGACGGTAGTAAGGCGAGCAATGAATCGACTAACATACTGCAAGGACCCTAAAAATGATCGGACCTCCTTCTCTGTCTTAGGGGGAGGCATGTCCCTGGCTTTATCTGGATCCATTTCAATCCCATTCTGGCTAACCACGTGTCCTAACAGCTTGTCGGAGGTAACTCCAAATACACATTTCTTTGGATTCAGACGAAGATTATACTTTTCAATGCGAGTCATGAACTTGTCAAGAACAACAGGGTGTTCCTCTCGAGTGATGGATTTCACAATCATGTCGTCCACATACACTTTCACTTCTTTATGGATCATGTCATGTAGGAGGGCGGTTACAGGTTGCTTATAAGTGGCCCCAGCATTTTTCAACCCGAATGGCATTACCTTATAGCAATACACCCCCCACTCAGTGATGAATGCTGTTTTGACTTTATCGGCAATATTAACCAGAATCTGATTGTACCCTGAGAACCTATCCATGAATGAATACATAGCCACCCTAGTAGTGCTTTCAATTAGGACATTGATGTGCGGGAGAGGGAAGTCGTCCTTCGGCGAGGCTTTATTGAGGTCTCGAAAGTCCACACAGACTCGGACCCTACTATCCTTCTTTGGTATGGGGACAATGTTGGACAACCAAGTCGGGTATTCTACTACTTCTATGAATCGAGCTTCTATCAACCTCGAAACCTCTGTCTTAACTTATTCTGCCCATTCAGGTCTCAACCGGCGGAGCTTCTATTTGACAGGTCAGAATTTAGGATCAGTTGGGATCCTGTGTTTGGCAATTTGTCGGTCAACCCCAGGCATGTCTTCATACGACCAGGCGAAAGCGTTAACATGATTTTTAAGCAATTTTATGATCTCACTTCTTTCCTCGGGAGTTAAATCTTTGGAAATGGTTACCATTTTGGGATTGTCATCCATACTTAAGTTTATTTCATTTAATAGCGTATCACTAATGCCAAAAACATTATGCGTATTGTTATGTGAGTGCATGGACCCATCAGGAAAGACATCAAACAAGTAAGCAGAATGGGAGTTATTCATTGCGTAAAAAGCCTCATAAGCAGCATTGATCGCATTAAAAACATCAGAAATATTAAAAATTATATCTTCCATATCCTCCTTCACAGGCGGAGGGGCTTCAGTGGCAGCGTTGATGGGAGAGGTATTCTTTGTATTGTCTATCAGGGTGGTGCTTAGGTTGTGCTCCAAAGCGATCTTTTAGGTAATGGTGAGCGACGGCTCTTCAGATAGGTCAGCCTTTTCGGTTAGAGCCTTGGCGAGCTATTCTACTATGGCCGTCATGGCATCTTCTTTCCCGTTACCCTTCCAGCCTTTCTTCATCAGCAGTCCTATAGCTTTTATCACGGTCGCTATGGCATCCTCAATTTCTGGATCAATATGCTCATCTTTAGGATACATCTTATCTTTCCCCTTAGCCTTATTAGAAATCACTTTGACAGGCATGTTAGACTCAGTAGGTTCAGGTTCAGCTGAAACTATCATGTGACCAGCCTCGAAGTCATAGACATCTTTAAAGGCCTCAAAGCCGGGCCACATTTTCCCGCCATACTCTATTGGTTCGGGCTCCCCTTTATAAGGCCTCTTACCTTCGATTTCACAAGCAGTGACCATGCGGCAATAGCCATAAGGGATGCGATGATAGGCCTTTCTAGGCTTATATCCCAGTCCAGCTCCATGGATGAGGATTTTTAGTTCCAACGCCTCAACAATTCCCTAATCGTGTATTCCTCCACCTCTGCCAGGCCTGTAACTAAACTTCTTTATTAGTTTGCCCATACCCGCATGGAGGTAGCTATACTAAAGGGGAGGATATTTTTTAGCTTTACTAATCATGGCAATCTGGAGGCCCTTTTCTAGATTAGCTTCGGCTTCCATAATGGCTATAACGGAAGTAGGATCGGCCTCTATAGTCACCATTCTACCATCATGGATTAGCTTAATTTTTTAGTGTAGTGTGAAGGGTACTGCGCCCAAAGCATAGAGCCATGGTCGGCCAAGCAACAGAGAATAGGTAACACGAATGTCAAGGACGGTGAAACGTACATTGCTTGTAACACCTTCAACAGTGACTTCTGCCTTAAATGTCTCGATTACATTGTGCTTTGAATCGTTGTAAGCTCTAATAAATGTGCTGGACCTTTCAAGCATGTCCTCTGATAGTCCTAAATGAGGAAGGATTTTTAGAGGGCATAGGTTTAGAGCGGAGCCGTCATCAACCATGATGCACGGGATGACCTTATCGAGAATTTGGATTCGAATGAATAAGGCCCTATTATGATCCCTTCCCTTGAGTGTAAGATCAAAACTGTCAAACACGATCTGAGGCCCTTTTCTCGGAGGTATGCCTTCTCCTATCATGGCACACATCTTAACGACCGAGGTGGTCAGATTAGCTTTCAGATCTAGTAGCCGATTGATCAAACCCTTATGACTTTCAGAGTCAATTACTAGTTGCTAGATGCTATATCGGGCTTGGGTGTTTTTTAACTGGGTAATAAGAGGGTCAACCTCAAGACTGGTAGGGACAGGTGGAGGTGGAGAAGGGGGTCTTGCAGTAGTTCCAACTCTGCCAGGAATCGGGTCTTTATTTAGACGAAGATATCGGTCTTCCAGCTGATATACACGACGACTCTAGGTAATATTGAGGACATTATCGAGCAAGACGCTCTTGGTGGCTCGTGTCTTAAATAGGTACTATTGCTCTTTGGAGTCCGAATCCGGGTCTTGTAGTTTATATTTATCCACACTAAAAAGGTCATGGTGGTCAACCTTGAACAAGTTGGTACTTATGGCCTTAGATTCCCGAGCCATCTCCCTATCCTCATCAGAATAGTTCTCCTTTGAAACAAAAGAATCTACGCTGAACAATGCTTTCCCCTCAGCTTTCTTTCTCTTTGCCACAAATGGTTTAGGCCTGCAACTCTCTAACTTTGGTTGGCTTGGATCAATTTTCATTCCTTGAATGGAGTTGACTCCCGGGTTAGCCTGATTGATAAGGTCAAAAACTAAGCAAGATGGTAGACCCGAACTGATGACCAGGATAGAGATACTACTGCCCGGCCCCCGAGCAAGGAGATCAAAGACTGTGGCTTTGGGTAAACTAGATTGCACCATTCCAACCTTACTTATGAAGTTCAGTAAAGGGTTATTCATAGTGCTCGGGCCTTTATCTAGTTCAGCAATCTTCACCTCACTAACCAACCACTGAATAGCTGAGAGCAAGGCCTTACAGTTGTTGGTTTGGTGCCCCACCTGAATGTGATAATTATAGAAGTTATTCTTATCTTCAGGTCTGGGTGGTTTGTATTCCTGAAGGGACTATATAAAACCTGCTTCCCTCAAGCATTGGAAGATGACCCACAGGGGCAATTTATAGAGGTTGGTCAAAACAAAAGGGGGGCGAGGAGGTTGGGTTGTGGCAATCGTTGATGAGCTGGATTGGTTGTAAGTGGCATAGCGGGGGTGTGAGAAATGGCTTGTATAGCAGTCGGTGTTTTTGGCTTAGCCGGCGCTAGGGCTGAGGGTTGAGCTTCGTTCTTTCTGAACCATGGTTTCCCCGCTCTCTCGGCCTTTTCACGTTCTGCCTCGTGCTCAATTTTCTAAGCTTTCTCAAACACAGCCTTGTAAGAAAGAAAGGAATCCGTAGCCATTTCCTTGCGGAATAGGGGAAGAGACCCTTCGAGGAGTTTGACAATCATTTCCTCAAGGCTAAACTTGGACTTCATCAAGACCTGAGTCGACATCCACCTATTAAAGTACTACTTAAAGGTTTCGCTGGGCATCTGACGGACCCTCTCAAGGAGGGTCGTCTCCATTATAGTATTAAAACTATAATGCACTTTCAATGCCTCAGATAAGAGAGTCCAGTCGACAATAATATGCTGCGGCAAAGTGTGATACCACTTGAGTGCAGGTTCCCGAAGGGAACAAGGAAACATCTCAGCCAGCACCTTATCACTCAGCTTTTTTACGCATATCACTCTTTCGTACATTATGATGTGAGAGGCAGGTGCTCCTGAGCCATCATAATGAGCCATATTTGGCATAGTAAAATTATCGGGGATCCAATCCTCATCCCTCTTAGGTTTTTTATTAATAATGAGGCGATTGATGTAAGCTTAGATCTCTAGTGTCATGCCCGGAGGTTGCGTGACCTGGTCGCTGACCGATTCGTGAGAGACAGTTGGGGCTTCAGATTTCGCGCCCAGAGAATGTGCGACCTGGTCGTTCACGGTTTGGGAAGCTATCATTTACAGAACAAAAGCGGCTACCTCAGGTGTCATGCTTGGAGGTTACGTGACCTAGTCATTGTATGTCAGAGGCAGCGTAGGGTGAATAGTCAGATAGCTGGCAAATGGATTTTAGGGGTAGGTGCTGCCTTTAGGAGTTACAACGAACTGCGGAGGCGTAAAGGAGTGTAGTGGCCTAGAAACTAGGCTTTGGTGATTGAATGTCAGAGGAGTGGAGCTTTGGGTGAAGGGTCTCGGGTTGAAAGGCAGAACTGGTGGAGTGGTTGAAGTCGATAAGAGAGCTGAAGTCTGCTCAAACTGGAATGGACTCGTCAAGGGCTGGGCTGATTAAAACACAGGTGCGATGGGTCTCACCTCTATTAAACTAGTCAATATTTGTGTTGAACCATTCGGGGCTTGAATGTCAGATGCCGATACTCGATCGAAATTTCTGTCTTCCAGAGCTCGCTTAACTGCTACCTGAACCGTAGTTTGAATAGAAGCTTGGAAAGCATCTGAGTTTAGGAATTGCGTCATAGCACTAGTAAAGTCAAAACTAGGGGGTGGTTGGGATCCTGTTCCCGAGCTGGAAGTGGGACCAAAGGGCTCTTCTAGAGGAGATGTCCCTTCATTTCTTGGGAAAGACATGGTCAGTCGAGAGGGACTTTGGCTCAACTGAACTTGTTCAGAATCTGATTCCTCGTTGGAATCGGTGTGGGGAATTCCTTTGAATTCCGTGGTGGCAATCGGGGTTAGAGAATGACGTATCAGGCGATGCTCTATCCTTTTCCAAGCCGGGATGTGACGGTCAGTGCGCCTCCTCCTAGCTGAAATGGTAGGCAGTGGATCAGACCATGAATGGATTGGTGAATGGTACGCATGATATGCATGATTTTCGTGCCTTGGTAATAATGTATAATGCGCATGGCTGCACGTAGATGTGGTTAGAGATGACGTGATGGCTTATCCCTCTAATATACGTGGGACGTTTGTACTTTACGTCATAGATAGCGATATATGGTGACGCAACGGAGGTACAAGAGAAGTCCTACATTTATTGCTAAACCACTTCCACGGGTGGAAGTGGTAAGGGTAAGCGGATTCATTATCGGCTCTTAAAGTCAATGCCTAGGGGTGCATGATCATAAAGCACATAGCACGCGAATCGCCCCTCTTCCAACCTTATGACTCCTGCGTAACGCCTCTTTGGAAGGATGGAGTTTGGCCTATTCATTGGTGATGGCGAAAAAAGCACGTCCCAATTGTTTTATTTGTTTTAGTTAACCCTAAGGGGAATGATGTGCTAAGGCTTTTTCTAGCGCGGCTTTGGTATAGGGTTGTTGATGTAGAAGGTTCTCGTTTACCTTGATTCCACGTTACTCAACCACTACCTAAATAGGTGCGATCGTAGGAGTTTACGTGTTGGTTAAAATGAGTGATCCACCCACTAGGCATCCACAATTCCAACAGGGCATGAGTGATACTTCACGAGCTTCTCGGATGAAATAGGGCACCTATAATTACCGAATTATCTATATGCGTGAGGATAAAACACTATAAGAAGGAATGAAATTTTAATTTGGCCAATGATTTCAGTACATCATCAAAATCTCTTAAACTTTATGAAATAAAGTTCGAGTTTAAAGAAATATCCCCAGTAGAGTCGCCACTGTGAGCGGACGATGTTTCGTGAGGCGACAGCGGGGCCGGAGCCTGATCGGGCCAGCCCGTTTTGAATGACGGGGGATGAGTGTGATATATTTGAAAAATGATTTTGCATATTTTAATGCTTAAAAGATACAAGATCGAAATCCCGTACTTAGAGTAGAGTCGCCACCCGGTTCAGCTCAACCGGGAAATTTTTAGTACGATTTTCCCACCGGGTGGTTGGACCATACCTTAAGTAGAGATTCCGAGTTCGGATGATGTTATCTACTTTTCATTAGGCCAAGTTAAGATACTTCATTCTTTCTTAATCGGTTTAATCCACCCTATTTATTTGTATTTTTAATTATTTTATTGTTTTCATGTTTATCAAGTAATTGAAGCAATGAATAAGATATTTACAGCCATAAAAAAAGTGCGAAAAATAAAATTATTACAAGGTTTTCAAATCCTAAACATTTTTTCTATGCAATAAATAAAGTACCTGAATATCCAATATACGTCTGCCTGCAGAAGATTGTTAGTACTTACAGTATTATAAAGCCCGGTCGGATGGGTAAAATGGGAGTTGAATGGTGTTTTTCGAGAAAATTCCAATTTTAAGTAATTTTTAGGCTCAATCATTATTTTAACCGGATTATAAATGAAAAATAAAACTGCTGTCCGAAAAGTCATATCGCCGACGATATAACTGATGCCGCCGGCGACTTGCCTGATGTCGCTGGCGACATAGGTGATGCCGCTGGTGACATCAATTACGTCACCGGCGGTATCAGCTTATGGGCAGCAGTGGTGGCAGTAAGACTGACCGAAAACCCAAAAATGAATATAAATTGACAAAAATTAACACAAGTCAGTAGTATTAATGCCCAAGAGCTACGAGACTCAGAATTTTTACCTCGAGGTCGTGAATCCACCTCTTCGTGAACCGAAGAAAACACCTCCGGGGAGCTTGTTAAGATGATTTAACGATAAATTTAATTGCTTTTTGGTTTCTAAATCTAACTAAGCTGATTTTAACTTAAAGACTTATTGATTTCAACTCACAATCAGAGAATTCAAAGAAGAAAAACCAGGAAAAATGGATCGGAGTCCTTCTTTTTTCTGTTTTATCTAATTCTTATCTCACTAGAATCTATTCTCACACTAAAATCTTAACATTCAATCCCCTCCTCTAAAATGCAGCTCAATGTGTGCTTTTATAGGTGAAATGGGATGCTTTTTGGGGCCTTTTTTAATAATTCTGCCGAAAGTGGCCGAAAGGCTGTCTGTGAAGGGACCCATTTCGGGTCATGCCACCGGCGACATGGTGATGCCCCCGGTGGTATGGCCGATGTCGCCGGCGGTATGGTGATACCGCCGGCGGCATGGATGATGCCTTTAGCGGCATTAACCTTCAGCATACCGACAGTTAGTGGGTCAAAAAGCCAAAAAAGTCAGGAAAAGTGGTTTAATAGTGGGTGAAAAGGCATCTTTTTGACTTTTAACAATATTTTAAAGGGTATTTATTACTTGGGTGCCAATCATCGGTTCAAGCTCCCACCGGATGCGTTATCGGCCATGTCGAACTATATTCTAAAAAATTTGCGAGGAATATTATTTTAGTAATAAAAATTCCAAGCAGAATTTTTAATTTGAGGCATTAAAATTGGGTACACGTCATCATCATCTCGCGAGAGGGACTGCAAAATCCCGTGCTTACACTGACATATAAGGTGAACAAGCGACAACAATAAAAATAAGAAAGGGCAAATGAGAGATTACGACCATGGAGAAGAAAGCCTTCAATGCTAAGGCCAAGGATGGTGGCTCAACGAAGATGAGCATTAGGGTTTGGGATTTAGGGTTTAGGATTTAGAATTTGGGGTTTAAACATCATTTATAACTTTCTTATATTTTTTTTATACCTTTCTAATACCTTTTATATAGCTTTTTAAATAATATATAAATTTCTTATACATTTTTTAAAAATTTTAAAAAACTGTAACTTTATAACTTTCTTATATTTTTTTATACCTTTCTAATTACCCTGTCATGTCCATCTCTTTTTCAGGATTCTAAGGTCGTTGGACAGCCTGTCTTCTCTTCGGATGACGATCGATTTTCTTGGATAATTGGGACAAACAAGTAATTTACAGCTGCCTCCTTTTGCCGTGGTTACTACCAGCAACTAAGATAGACATCTCCTTCTAAATATTTCAACCTAGTATGGGGGGTTCTTTTGCTTCCGAATATAAAACATTTTAGGCATGTGTTCGATTCCTAGGGTTCTTTCGTCGAGGATGTATCTCAATTACCGATGATATTTGTGTTGAAAATGTTGGTGTGCCCTAGTTCCCAGGCATTAGTTCTTACAATGTACATACTAATGGTGTCACATTATAAAGGCAATAATCTACTGCATATTTATCTTGTGCTATAATATGAGTAGAGTATCTATTGATTGATAATCATAAATATACCAAGTCTATTTTAATCATGAGAATGAATAAAATGAAAGACTTGTATGTTGGATGATCTATAGCAATGTAGTTGCTATATCACTTGGTAAGTAGATCATGAACATAGTCACATGTTGAGAACATAGGGCTGGATCGATCCACACAGCAAGGTCACATGGTTGTATGTCATAGACAGTTTGCTGAGTAGGTCTCAATAGTC
The DNA here is from genome assembly GCA_947683365.1 of Euphorbia pulcherrima. Classification (NCBI taxonomy): domain Eukaryota; kingdom Viridiplantae; phylum Streptophyta; class Magnoliopsida; order Malpighiales; family Euphorbiaceae; genus Euphorbia; species Euphorbia pulcherrima. The sequence goes on from CANTUS010000016.1 coordinate 18,665,723, forward strand.
CTCAGACTTGATTTTAACTTGTTATTAATGTGGAAGTGGATATGATGTGGCATATTACTAACGGGTCCTTAAATATTGGATTACAAGTACGGGTATGCTCAATATATTTCATGACCATGTTAATAGTAGTGTTGAAGTGATAGGATTACCATCGGTTTAATAAACCGGAATGAATCACCGGCCACTTGATGAATAAAAGGGATAAGGACGTCCAATAAGTCATTGACTTATTTTATCATTTTATTCTAGATCAAGAAATACGATGAACTGCAAAAGGGGGTGACAAGCACAATGCCTCTTGTTCATTATATTGATGTCAGCTAGTAAAGGACTTTGTAAGATGACTACTGGGTTCAGTATCTTTTAGAGACTGTTATACTCTGTCCTAATTGGGGGCTGTAATGGTTTGCTAGAATCCGCTTATAGTCTATGGGTGAATCTCATTGCCAACATATGGACAGACAACGATCGTGCACTTAGAACTGCTGATCTATGATTCCTTTTACATGCAATGTTACAAGACCGGATGAAAAATTAATTATTAATTAATTGATATGTCAAGTCAATGTAATGTAATTGAATAATCATAAACATCATTAGATTAATTTGTTTAATGAAATAATATAATGTAGTTTATATTATTCATTAAGTAAAATTGAGTATATATTTAATTAAATTACATATGCTATTTATTTAATTATTAATTAATTAAATTTATATGTTTAACGATTTAATTAGATGTCAATCTAGTCAATAAAGTTTCCATACTAAAATAATTAATTGACATTTTGGTTTATTAAGTTAATTTGTAATATGATAAATAATTTGATTAAATTGTATTATTTTGTAATTGGTTATGTTATAATTGGGAATTATAATTTATCAATTAGTGTCAATTAGAAATATTAAACTTTGATACAGTTTAGTTAAATAATTGAAAAAATTAATGTGATTAAATTTATAATTAGCCAAACTTAACCCTAATTGTAGTGGGATTATAAATAGCCAACCAAAACAAGTAAAACCTAATTTCTAATATGACATACACGTCCATAGCATTCTTGGAATGCACAAAACGTTGGCAGCCATTGAATTGGGTCCTGGTGTTTTTTCCTTCTCTTGTTGTTCTTCATCCCTAGCCTAACACCAGTCCCGATTTGAGAGTAGTTCGTGCACGTGAGATTAGAGAGCTTCCACTTGCGAGCTTCATAGCATCCGTCTCTCAAGGAGATTTTACAAGTAAGTTTTTATTTGTTAAAATAAAATTATTTTGGAACCCTATCAATGGTTCTTGAAAAGATCCTATTCCGAATTCGAAAAAATTTTAATCGGTAATTCCGCCTTCGCAGTTATATTTTTGATAGTAATTCCCTTCAATTTGCTTGTTCTGTTCGGAACCTGAAACTCTTGATCACTGCCCCTTCTTTTGCCAAGCTAGCCATAGATACTGGAGAGACATATTTAATCGGTTGGGGGTGGCGTTAGTTATGCCTCAAACGGGGTATGGTTTTCTAATGTTATGGCGTTCTTTCTTTAAGAATGGAATTGGATGTGATTTTGGGACTTCATTATGGTTCATCATTGTGTGGAATATCTGGAAGAGACGCAACAAGCATATTTTTGAAGGCTCGATAGATAATGAGGATATTGTAACAGGTAGCATCAACTTATATTGGTTTCTTTTTCATTCTAATAAGCGTAGCGTTTGTATTTCGGTTACGAATTTGTTCATTGATCCATCTTTTTCACTTGATTGTAACTAAAACTCGTTGGTTATTATTTTGAGAACAAATTTTTATATTTAATGAAAAGGGGTAGGTGTTTTGTAGGCAAGCGGATGAGCCAACCTAGTTGGGTAATTCGCCCCGAAATTTTCACCCGCCCTGATCTTTTTTCCTTTCGGTGAGACACATCATTCCACTGGGGGTTTTTTAAAAAAAACACTTGTTGGAGGGGTGTGAGGAGCCTTAACTGTGACTGAGCCCCTTAATAAGATTATATTAATGAAGATACTCGTAAGTATAAAAAAAGCTAACTTGCCAATTTTATAATCAATTTTATCGAAAATTATTCACATCAACCATCCTTATGCAAGCTACACCGAAGTGAAAGGTAATACAAACCTTTTAAGCTCATATCTCACTCCATCTACTGATAAACTGATAATATAAACATAATAAAAATTAATAAAAAAATATTATATATGTGGTCTTGATTCATTTAATTTTGAACAAATGGTCTAGTCTTGTGTTTGTTTTTACATTAATATATTTTTTATTTTTGAAACGATACAAAAATGATATCTATATAAAATAGCCATAGTATTATAAGAAAACAATACAAAAAAAAAAGAAAAACCCTTTTAGAAAGAAAAAAAATATCTTCTTTGGCACATGGAGAGGAAGCTAGTAGAAACAAATAAAAGGTTTACAAGAGCATATCGGTGTTTACTTCCCTTTAACTTGTTCACATATATTTCTATGTTTTTCTATTGATTATGTGAATCTTTTGTTTGAAGGTGAGGACCAGAAACTCTATAAGGTGATTATATCAACTAAGTGAAAGTGGAATAACTCTATAACGCGGATATTTCTAACTAGCTTGACATTCATCCGAGAGAGGAAAATAATGATCAAATATATATTTATATTTATTTATTTTTTAATTGTTTTCCAACAATATTAACACATACAACAATTATTTATTTAATAATTAACATTGTAAAATATTGTATTTGATAAATAAATTCAATGGGGTTTGTTAAAGTGATAAACGACTGGTATCACTTAAACAAGGTCCCAAGTTCGAACTTTGTGAATGTAAAAATCTCCACTGGGAGACTCACCCACCATAGCCAGACGCGCAACCTGGATCGAATCTGAATGTAGTCAGAGCAAAGCTCCGGAACCAGATGAGCAACCAAAAAATGAAGGGTAAATTTTAAAAACATACCTTGTGGTTTCTGTCATTTTCAAAAAGAGGATCATAAATTTTTTGTTTTCAAAACGAAGACTATGGTTTCAAAAGTTAGCAAATAAAGGAAAAAAATATTCATGAAATATATATTAAGATATGAATAAATTTTGGAGATTTTGTTATGACATTTCAAAATTATTATCGTCTTTTTATTTAGAAAAATACTTAAACTTCTAAAAAAATTCAAAATTTATCACTAAGGTGCATTATATTTTTATTAATTAACCTACAAAATTTCAGTTAAAAATGGACAAGATTATCATTTTTCGTGACATAATTTCAAATTGAGGATCTTTTTTGGTCATTTGTTTGCTAACTTTTGAAACCACAATCCTTATTTCAAAATTAAAAATTTTATAATCCTCTTTTTTAAAATAGTTGGAAGCACATATATATTTTTGAAATTTACCCAAAAATGAATAAGCTTTTCCCTTGGAAGCCAGGGTTGGATCCCAATAAACATAAATCTATTCATTGCCAAGTATGAGTGCACCTGTATAATCTCCCTTGGGAATATTGGGATTGTAAAATTTTGTCTAATAACGCAAGGGGCATTGGTGTGACACTTCGGTTTGATAAGAACACTTTGGATGGGAAATTCTGACATTATGCCCTGATTTTTGGTTGATGTGGATCTCGTAGGTACTTTGAATGAGCTTATTCGCATTAATTCGGAAACAGACATGCGTTGGATCTCAATTGTTTATGAGAATTCGCCTCAATTATGTGGAGTATGCAACTCTATTGGCCATGCTTCTGCTAATTGCAAACGCAATCAGCCTAAGCGAATAGACAAATGTGAGGAAGCGGGACAAAACCGCAAACGAGAGGACATTGATCGATCGAGGCATCTTCAACGTCAGAACACCCCAGCTCGTGATGTGGCCACAAATCTAGTTCTCGATGAAACTGGTGGTGACAGTAATTTAATCAAGAAACCAATTCTTGCGGCTTCTTACGACATTATTGATGCAGATCGTATATTTGATAGGATCAACAAAGACTTGCGACATAATTCTAATCCACTTGGCTCTAGTTCCAAACAACGAGATTTAAACGGTAGTGTGTTGATGGATATGAATCTATGTCTCAATCAGGAGGAAGGCATAATACTCATGTTTTGAACATGAACAATTACAAACAAGGCAATGTTGTGGCTGATTCTGTACCGAATGTGGGGGTTGCGGGTCAAGTTGCGATAGGTGACTCGTCGGCAAATTCATCTCATGATCTAAACGACTCTTTGGAGTGCAATACTCGGTATTGGACTGAAAGGTTTGGATCAAGCGACGACGAAAAAGAACATGTTGGCATAGAAAACGTCATCTTTTCAAACTGTTCTGTTGATTTAGGATATGCGTTATATGATCGTAATTATGATGCTATCGAGGAGGAAATATATCATTGACAACCGGTAAGGGTTAGAAAGAAGAAAAAGGTGATGGTTGCTAGAAGGGAGTCGCAGCATTTGCACTATTCGCCTATTAGATACACTCCTTGATTTTAATTTTATTGATTTCTTTTTTTTTAGCTTTAGTTTTATTTTTCTTATTTGATTTTTTTATTTTTTTAATAATAACCGATCCTAGATTTCCAACCTCACCTTTAAAAAAATTAAGTTGAGTTCTTCTGAAGTGACCAACTTATTTGAAGTATTTTGCTCTTTTTAAGCTATTAGTCCTTCCTTTATAAAAAAAATATAAATAATTATGTGCTTGTATACATTCAAAAACGAGAGGTTGAAATTGACCAAAATAGAGGGCAGTGTGAGCCACCAATGGTGAATCATGGTTTGCGGCTAGATTAGAGCATTAATGGTGGGACTAGTAGTACTTATCAAAAAAAAGGACTAGTAGTATTGATAGTTAGAACATAGGAATATACTAACACTAGTGCAACTATATGTCCACAGCAACAACTGCTTCTGGTCTAGTCCATTTTCTGTACCTACTAGTCTAGTCATGACTCATAATCTGTCACTTTCGTTTAGCTTAATGCATTAATAGCATCCTCAATTTGGTATAAAAAATTTGATGCCTCCCTAAAGTTTAGAAGTGACCCCGCAGCTACCTTCACTTTGAAAATGTGCACCACCTTCCTTCCTGAATGCCATATGTCAGCTTCTGGTAGACTTGCTTTTCAAATATATCACTTTTTAAGATTTTTCTTCTCCAATCAAAAGCTGACACGTGGCATTTAGAGAGTAAATTGGCAAACTTTTTTAAAGTTGGGATAGTTGTAGGGTCACTTTTAAAGTTTAGTGAGGCAACAAATTTTTTATATCAAGTTGATAATGTCATTCATGCATTAAGCCCTTTCATTTTATTGATTTTGTTATACTATTTCGCTCTCTTTTGCACATTAATCCTATGCTAAATATCCAATTCTCCCTTCCCAATATATGAGATTACTTACAAATTAATTATAAACATCAGTTCTCATACGTTTACTGTCATTCTAAACTTACAAAAGTTTAAGTTTCTACGCTGGATTTGGAAAGTGCACCAATTTTTTCCTTAGTGCTATTGAGACGGTGTTTAAATTTATTATGTGTCATGTAAGACGTAAGTGGTTATAAAATACGGTTTATTAAAGTTAAAAAGACTAATAAGACACTTTGGACAAAGTTATTGAGTAAATTGGTAATTTTTTTAACCAAGTTTTAGATAGTTGTAGTGAATTGTAAAACTTTAGAGTGGAAATAAGTTGGTTGAATGAACAAATTCAAACTATACAACCTTCAAAATTAATTATAAAAAATATTTGGGGCATTTCACTTGAGCAAATTTCCTCAATAAGATGTCCTATTGATACCATTGGCACATCCATAGGGTGTGGGTGTGGCTAATTAGTGATTAATTTTTGGTTCACGTAAAAACTCCTATTAATAAATAAATATTCAGTGAAATAGCAAAAATTAATGTCAAATAATAGAGATTCAATTTTGGCTGAAAATTATCATGGTTTTGAAAATCAGATCGGGCTAGTCGGATCGGATTTGACCGAAATTAGTGCCTGATTCGATCGATTTTTCATGAATTTTATAAGTTATAAAGAATCCAATTTCAATCGGTGAACCGATCGGTCAAACCGGTAAACCGTAAACTGGTACCAAATTACAGCTTAAAGTGGGTCAACACATTAATTAAGATTTAACTCATTAATCGTAAAATCAGTCATTAATATCAACACAAATTCCTAAATTAACTTTTAATAATCCAAACTAGTTATGTCTATAAATTAATCAGGAAATTAGTAAAATAATTGTAACATAAATTTCTAAATCATCGTGAAATCATTAATTAATAGCAACATAAATTCCTAAATCATGCACTATTTGTAACTTGCTATTTTCCTCTACAACAATTCCTTTGTATCAACTCAATTGGTCATAAATACACTAAGTTGATAGAATTGGAAAATTATACCAATAAATCTAGGATTTGGTCTACAATTGTCCCCATAATTTTGGTCAGATTTTATGTTTAAAAATCAAGCTTATTTTCTTTGTAAAACATAATATTTATTTATAAATTTATTACTTATCTATTTATTTATAACTTCATTATTTTTAGTGTTAAAGTTGCATTTTTTTTATATCTTGCTTTTTTTTATCATTTCAATTATATTTTTACAAGTAGGAATAACAGTTCTAAAGTCAAATTGATAGATGTCATTTTGGATTCTTTTATTCTTTCGTAACTCTTTCGCTCATCATATTTTTTTTATCTTTTCAATCACTACATTATTCACAAGAGATACAGGTGAGAACTAAGAATTTATGCGTGATGGTTGAAATTTAAGTATAATCTTTAATGTTGTTTATACTTACTTGGTGTATGTACTTTGAATGATGTGATATTAAGTTTAAACTTATTTTAAGACAATAAATTATATTAATTGTTGGCATGATGTTTCATGTTTGATTTTAAGCTATTACATATGTTAGTATTTAAAAGGTGTTAAGAAAATTCGGTTCGACCACTGATCTAATCCGGTTAAATCTTAAATTCATGATCCACTGCCTTCATCGGTTTAACGACCGATCTGGCTCTAAAAACCATGAAATTACTAAACTTATTATGACCGATAAAATGGGCAAAAAATTTTATTTGCAATCTTTCCTATACAAAATATCAATTGTTCTTGTATTATACAATTTTGGATCATTGTTTGCATTAAATTTTAACAAAAATAAAAATTTATAAAGTTTTTTTTAAATGTATGCGTGTGTGGATGATTGAGAATTATTGTTGTGGGGTAGCCCATTATGAAGCTGAAGTGGTAAAACGAAATTTGGATCAGACCCATTATGGAACTTGCAAAATGTGATGCCTCTCAATTAAGACCAAACCTCGCATTTTTCTTCATCAATCACCTTCTTTATGTGGAGATGCAGGAAATTCTCACATAAGAAATAAATGAGATTAAAGAGTAGAATATGTTAAATTGGAACTTAACATAAGCTATTTGATTTGGGCTTAACACAACTTTTATACTCACTCACCTATTCACCCTAATACTCTCAAAGCCTATAAATTCTCAAACTTTTAAAAAAATGAAACAAAATAAACTATCATGGTGTTAAAATTATATGCAAAAATAGGATCCACAACTATTTTATCTTTATTCCATCTTTTTTCGATAATAATATAATTTATTTAAATTTCTTAATTTTCAACAACTTCAGGTGTTTGCACTTCAGGTGATTATGCTTCTCTAGAAAGTGTATTTATATTAGCATCTTTATACTCATTAAGGTTATCCTTATTGTAGACATAATTCATACATGAGAAATATAGACATAATACTTACATTTTCTCTAACTTTCCAATATTCTATTTTTTATATGTTTGCGTTCTTACATACTGTAATATTTCTAATATATTGAACATTATATAAGAAAAATACAGAAGTTTTGGAAAATTGTAAACAACATGTGGGAATGATTGAAAATTATTGTTGTTGGGTTAGCCCACTGTGAAGCTGAAGTCCTACACTGAAATTTGGAACAGGCCCATCATGAAACTTGCAAAATGTGACGCCACTCGATTAAGATTAAGACCAACCTGCTGGATACGATGGATATAGGAAATTAATAAACAAAATTAAATAATTTAAATAGTACTCCCTCAATTTTTAAAAGTTTGACGTTTTAGCCTTTTATAAATTTTTTAAAAAGTTTGACGTCTTGGAGTATTAATGCATTTTTTTATCATATTTTTCCTAATTTTTCATTGTATTAATCAGGAGAGATATAATTGATTATGCGTAGAAATTAAGAAGAAAGAAATTTTTTATATAAAATATAAAGGATAAATTAGTCAGTTTTGTAATGTAATAAATATTTCATTAGTTTTGATGATTCGGTTAGAGTGACAAACTTTTGAAAATGGAGGGAGTACATATTACTATATTAGTACTTAACACAAGCTAATTAATTTTGAGTTAGATGCGCTCAACTCTAATTATATAATTACTCAGTTGTCAAGTTAACACTTACAAAGTTAAAAGATTCTCAACATGATATCAGAGCAAAAGAATGTCTGATACTTAAAAGATCAGATTCATATTTAAATTCTAATGGAGTTTGAGCTAACATAGAAAACTAGACATGCAAATGATATTATAAAATATTTGGCAAATAGCAACCGCTACAAATCTAATTGCTCGATGAGTACATCGTGTCAAACCAGCCATTGTCATATGCACTTGTTTCTAATTCAATAAATCCTTATATTACCGCTGTTTTATTTAAACATTATTATGAGCTTCTTATTTTTTTTAACTTAAGCTAATTTTATTTTGGCATAATTTCAAGTACTCTACCAAGAATCACAGTTCTGCCAACAAGATAACAGTAGATATGCTTTTCCGTACCACAAAAAGAAAAGGAAAAAAACGTACATGAGCGAGGCACAAATTAATTAGGGTTAACTTAAAAAAAAGTATCATGCGATTTCACTCATTTATAAAAAGGGGTTTGAGGGAATTTTTTGTAAAATAAGGTCTGTGGTTTTAAAAAATTTATAAATAAAGATCCTCAATATTAAATTATATCACAAAAATGGATAATCTTGTTCGTTCGTATCTGAATTTTTGCGGACGGTTATTAAATATACAATACGTAATAGCGAAAAATTTTAAAATTTTTTTAATAGTACAAATATTTTTTTAATTAAATTTCGATAACAAACTTTAAAAAATCATAAAAAAATAAAAAAATCTCCGAAAATTACTCAAATCATGACGTATAATTTTAAATAATAAGATTAAAGAATTAGAATGTTGAATTGTTAAAAATATTCATTGTAACACTACTATTATGAATTCGTAGGTCCCTTTTTGTAATTTTTTTAAAACCACAGACCGCATTTTGCCAAAAAAAATTCCTCAGACCCCCTTTTATAAATGAGTAAAATCACGAGGTACTTTTCTAAAGTTTACCCAATTAATTAAGAAGCATATATGCTATGACTATTATTTAGTATTGACAGATGATAATTAAGGTTTTCTCAGTGCTGCAATTTGTCAAATTAACTGAAAAGAATATTTAACCGAAACAGTACTGATACCTACAAAAGCAATATGTAACTGAGAATTTTTTTTAAGTAATAAGGGGAATTTTGAAGCTCTCTAAATCTAGAGAGAATTACTAATTTTATTATTCTCCACAATTTGTTCAAGTACAGAAAATGAGCTAACGGCTCTTATATATGCTGCAAAAGGAGAAGAGACAGTTTAGCTAGAAACTAATTTTCCCACCAAAACTCTTGAGTTTGTTACAACGGGAAATGTTCTCCTGTGGCATGAAGTAGTGAAACTGGAGTTCTCTTGAGTGTTAGGACCTGATGAGGCAGTGACCATGTTAGCTGTTGTATCCTTCAGCAAACCCCACCCCCTCATAAGGGACCTTGGTAGCCTTGTGAAGTGCCTGAGTGAAGCCCATTTGTAATAGCGTCGGTGCCATTTGTGAAGTAGAGATTGGCTTGGTAAACAAATTTGCAAGTTGTCTTCTAGATATGACAGAGTTGACTTGAAGAAAGCCAGAGTCAATGCAGTTTCTAACCACTTGGCAATCTGCCTCAACATGCTTAGTGCGTTCATGAAATACAGGGTTCTTGGCTATGGCTATGGCAGCCTGGTTGCCGCAATACAGGGAAATAGGAAGTGGGTAATTGATATGGAAATCAGCAAGCAGGCAACTTATCCATTGCAGTTCACATGTAGTTTGACTCATACTGCGATATTCTAATTCAGCAGTTGAGTGGCTAACTGTTGACTGCTTTTTGGTCTTCCAAGATATTAGAGAATCCCCAAACAAGATGTAATAACCTGTAATGGACTTGCGAGTTACTTTGCAACATGCCCAATCAGCATCACAATACCCTTGTAGGGAGAATTTTTGTGATTTGAATATAACAATCCGTAGTAAATTGTCCCTTTAATGTATTTGAGAAGGTGGAGTGCAGCCTGAAAGTGACTATTGCAAGGGGATTGCATAAATTGGCTTAGCTGTTGTGTTGCATAGCTAATGTCAGGCATGGTAAAGCTAAGATATAGAGCCATATCAATAATTCAGTTGAAAAGCTCAGGATTAGTCATAGGTTGACTTGGCAGTGTGAGGTTAACTCAAGCAGGAAATGGACTTGATGTAGGGTGTGCATTAGTCAAACCAGCATCACTTAGTATATCACTAGCATATTTTGACTATGAGAGAAATATGCCTTTCTCAGTTCTTGAAAGTTCAATTCCTAAGAAATAGGAAGCATTGCCCATGCCTTTAATAGTGAAGAGGGAGTGCAAATGAGTCTTCCCAATAGAAATAGATGCCATATTGGATCCAATGATTAGAATATTATCAACATATATGATGAGAGCAAGAAAATCGGATTTGGATGATTTTATGAAGAGGCAATGATCATGAGCAGATTTAACAAATCTTTAAGCTGTCAATTTGGAAGTTAATTCCTTATGCCACTATCTACTAGCCTTTTTAAGGCCATAAAGTGACTTTGAAAGTGTGCACACTTGGTTAGGTCTAGCAGTTTGGAAACCCAAATGTGGCAGCATATAAATGTCTTCATCTAGAGTGCCATGAAGATAAGCATTATTGACATCCACTTGGTGTAAGGGCCATTATTTTGCAGCAGTAATGGCAATGAATAGCCTTACACTTACAGATCTTGCTACTGCACTGAAAGATTCATGAAAGTCAATGCCAAATTTGATCATACCCTTTAGCAACCATTCTTGCCTTGTATCTATCCACTGCACCATTTGGGGTGTATTTTATTTTGTGTATCCATTTTGAGGCAATAGGCCTTTTCCAGGTGGTAAGTTTGTTATCTGCCAGGTTTGGTTTTTCTCAAGAGCTATAATTTTAGCATTCATTTGCTTCAATTCACTTTGTGTCAAGAACAACCTCTTTTTAGTTCTTAGGCTCTTTGGCAATGTTCAAGTTGCCAAATAAGGCAGTATAGGATGGGGAGGTGAAAGTATTGGTAACAAAATCACTTATAGCCAAATAGATTTATTTACACGCTTGTTGGAGTGACAGACACAGGTTGTGGGGTGGTGTCATGTAACACCCCCTTTATAGGGAGTACCACAATAACTATAATCACCCAATAAACATCTCTTTAACACTATATAAAATTCAATACTTAAAGATTAATCTCATTATTTAAATATAAACTTAACTTAAACCTTAATATATATAAATTCAATATAATACCCACAAACTACAAAGTATATACTCTAAATTTCCCATAATACATTTAACTTTTCCTATACTAGTATGTACATGCCATTATATATTAATCCACCAAAATATATCAAAGTTTCAACCACTTCAAAATCCTCTCTTAACTTGCACTTCTTTATGCAACGCCTCCACTTCGGTCCCGACTATCTACAAAGCTCCAAAAACCTACGTGTAGCAAAACAACTACACGCTAAGTAATTTACTAAGCAATTTACTTAGTGGTGTACATAAAATAAATACAACTATTTTGAATATTTATAACACTTTAAAATGGAAACAAAGTATGTTCATAAGCCAAAAATAAATTAAACAACTTTATAAAACCAAAATAGAAAACTTATATTATAAACCTTTCAAAGTACAATCAAATTTATATCTAATTTTCCAAACACATTAACCATATGTTGCCCAAAGTAAACAAGTCATGAATAACGATAAAATGGATACGGGAGCGGACAAGCCCGAAGCCGAAGCTTTAATATCAATATATCGGTCAAGCCCGAACCCGAAGCTTCAATATCAATATATTTTTATCAGAATACCGGCCGAAGCCCGAAGTCGAAGCTCCTATATCATATCACATAATACCGGCTGAAGCCCGAAGCCAAAGCTTCGATTGTTTGTACAGTACTGTACCCCCCTTTAGCCAATCTACCCTGACCCGTATTTTACTCGTTTACTAAGGGCAATAAACCATATAAAATATTCTTCAAAATCAGTAAAACATCAGAAAATATTTCGTACATTTTGAATAAACTCAATCCAAACATCAAACACCAAAATAAACTCATATAAACACATCAAATTCATCCCAAATCACTTTCCAGAAAAATCAGTTTCGTCACTCAACTTGATAGATATAAACGAACCAGAAAATAGAGGAATTTCATTAATTTTTCTTCTAAACATAATTAGATATATGTCTCAGATTTCCAAATCCACAAGAATCACATAAATCCAAATTATATAACCAAAGTTATTATCAAAATACTAAACAGTGTACAAAGCTGAGATTTTCCAAAAACAGATTTCATGACTCAACTTCAAATGAAACTTTCACATTGAAAACGAATGAAATTCAAGAAGGTTTCTTCTGAACATATATTCCTTAGTTTCTTTAGATATCAATAGAATCAAGAATCATTCAAATTGGATTTATATACCAAGACAAAACATCAAAACAAAATAGGGATACAAATCTGGAAATTTTCAGAAAAACCGAGAAATCAAAATTAGAGACACAGACCTGTTTCTAAGCTCTTTCTAGTTCTCCTCTACCTCTTTTGCCTTTGATTATCTCCTTCTCAAGAACCCTAGAATATGAAATAGCTTCATCTAACCTTTCTTTACTGAAATTGATGGGTATAGAAGGCTAAGACAATGATTTCTGGCAAAATTTTGAAGTTAATTTGAAAAAAAAAATTAAGATTTGGAGTTATGAAAATCTTGAAAAGGAATGGAAAAGATAAAGCTAGCAGAGAACACGATGAATGGAATGAAAGAGATGAGAAATCTCTAGAGTTATAAGAGAGTAAATATATCTAAATTTCAAAATCACTATCCTATAAGACAACAATTAGAATAATACCTTTAATATCCTTCTTAATCCTAATCTCTTCTTATTTCTTATCCAATAGCATAAAAGTCCAATGTTTAAGTGTAATAATTTATATTTTCCATATTATTTTATACCTTAACACTTTAATAAAATTTAGAAATTTCGGTTCGTTACATGTCATCAGTAGGAACTGATGATATTGGTGTTTGAATGTGGTTATTTATGGTAATGGAAGGAGTGGGTGGGTTAGATGAAAAAGGAAAGTTGGTTTCTTGGAACTGAACATCCCTTGAAACAATGAATTTATTTGTGGCTATGTCAAGCAACTTCTGGCCCTTCTAGCCTAGTGAAAAGCCCATGAAAATAGCTTCATAAGCTCGAGGGCTAAGTTTTTCTTTGTGAGGTGTGGTGTCAGTGTAAAAGCATTTATAGCCAAACACTTTGAACTTAGCTAAGCATGGATTGGTGCCATATAGGGTCTAGTGTGGGGATTTCCAATCAAGATTTCTACTGGGCAACACATTTACTATGGCAGTGGCCATGAGAATGGCTTTTCCCCAATATTGAAGGGGCATATCAAATTGGAACATGATTGACCTTGTTATTTCAAGCAAGTGCCTGTGCTTCCTCTCAACAATGCCATTTTATTAAGGGTTATACACACAACTTCTCAAATGAGAGATCCCAATTGTTTGGAATAGCTTTGTGCATGATGCATGCACAAATTCTGTTCCATTATCACTGCAAATGACTTATACCTTTACTTCAAACTGAGTTTCAATATTTTTTAAATATACCTCTATAGTATGAGGTGTTTGAGCCTTATTTTGTAGTAAAATAACCCTACTAGCCCTTGAATAGTCATCTACAATAGTTAGGAAGAAATTTGCACCAGAAATGGAGATAATATGACAAGGACCCTACAGATCAATGTGTAACATTTGTGAAATCCTTGTACTTTTTAATATTTCTTACAGAAAATGACACTCTATGTTGTTTTGCCTAGTGACATACAGAGCATTCACTACTATTACACTCAACATTTATACTTGCAATATGAGATAAAGCTTCCTCACTAGCATAACCCAGTCTTTGGTGCCAAAAATTTGCTTTATTTACAGCTTCTTTACTTAATAAGCATGTAGCCAACTTCTCCAGATGGGTATCATCAAAGGATGATTGTAATGATCTATATAGACCATCACTCTTCCAGGCCATTGCCACTATATGTTGAGTAGCTTGGTCCTGAAAATAACAGCAGTTAGGCATAAAGAATATAGATATTCTTGAATCAACCAATAGCTTTCCAACTGATAGCAGATCAAACAGAAGCTGCTTTATATACAATACATCTCTCAACACCATAATTTTTTTATAACTCTACATATCCTATCATAGTGACAAATTGCTTTATGCCATTTGGAAGCACAACAGGTCTAGGAATTTTAATATTTCTCATGTTTTTGAATAAGTGTAAGTGGGAGCACATATGTGATGATGCACCACTGTCCACTATCCATTCAAAATGCACTATAGCAGAGTCAAGTTAGGCCAATTACCTGAGTAGCCTGCAAATGCAGTGTAATCTTCCTTTCGAGAAATTGGACTGTAGGCTATTGGTGTTTCCATTAGTTGTTTTTCCTTTATTAGCTTGTAAATTTCTTGTGCAATTTTATTCATCTAGTATGGTGATAGATCACCATTCATGTCCTACTTCTCCTCTTTATAGTTCCCTTCTTCAAGGTCTGTTTCATTAGCATTATGTGCCTTAAATTCCTTTGGCCTTATCCTTTCCTTAGGAAACCATTCCGGATAGCTAATTAGGTCAAAACATCTTTCCTTGGTGTGATTTGTACCACCACAATGCTCACACTTCCTTTCTTCTTTCTTAGCAAACCTTGTAAAAGGCTTGTTGTTTGTATTAGTGTTTTTAGGCTAAAACTTTGTAGAGTAGTTCGCAACCTCTATACGTTGGTCAAAGTGCACTTTCCTCTGTTTCTCAACTCTTTGGATCATGGCATATGCCTTGTTAATAGTTGGAAAAGGGTCCATAAGCAACAACTGGCTTTTAACAGCTTCGTAACCTTCGTTAAGCCCCATGAGAAATTAAATTAGCTTATCTTCTTCAATTAACTCTCCGGATCTCCTCGAAACATTACAAATACATGTTTCATATGCTCCACACTTGCATACTGGTATTTTCCTCAGCAGATTTAGCTCATCCTAAAGCTTCTTAAGTTGAGTATAATACATCATTACCGAACTATTTCCCTGTGAAACGAGATTGATCTCTCTCTTGTCTGATAAAAACTTGGACCGTTACTGCCTTCGAATCGCTCCTCAAGCTCTTTCCACAAATCTTTCTCTCTTTCGGCATATAAAAATGCCTCTGAGAATTCTTTACTCTTCGAATTCAATATCCAAGATGTTACAAGACAGTCATTTTTATCCAAGATCCATACGCAAGACTGTTTGGATTCGGTGCCTCTGTTTTATCTTCTATGAATTTTACTTTGTCTTTTGCCATTAAAGCTCTTCGTATGGCCTTGCTCCATGCAAGAAAATTTTCACCATTAAACAGTGCAGGGACAAGTATTGTACTTGGATTGTCGAAGTGAGGATTGATTTGAGCAGGCGTCGCAATTGTTGTACGATCACCTCCATTAACAGGATCTCCAAAAGCCTCTAAACATTCTGATTCCTTCTCACCATAGCTCTGATACCATGAAGCTCTCTAAATCCAGAGAGAATTATTAATTTTATTATTCTCCACAATTTGTTCAAGCACAGAAATGAGCTAAACAACTCTTATATATATGCTGCAAAAGGAAAACATGCAGATTAGCTAGAAACTATTTTCCCGCCAAAACTCTTGAGTGTGTTACAAAGGGGAATGTTCTCCTGTGGCATGAAGGAGTGAAACTGGAGTTCTCTTGAGAGTTAGGTTATGATGTGGCAGTGACTATGTTAGTTGTTGTATCCTTCACATTTTTTTTGTCAAATTTATTAATTGTGGGTTTTAACTCACAGCCCCACACTTGTTAGTTTTATTCTAACAAAGTGGTGACCACTAGATGAAATACCGGTGGTTATTAACTGAAAGAATATCTAGTATTGTCAGATGTTAATTAAGCCTCGCATCAGCCACATTATACGGATACCTACGAAAGCAACACCAACGAAATACAAAAAACCTCGGAGCATTGAATACAAAATGTCGTTAATTTCGATACATCATAGCGTACGTAATTCTGTTAAAAATATCTGAATTCTAGAACTACTAGGATGACTAACCGAAACAAAATTGACTATATGATTAAATTATTAAAGACAATAAGATCAAAGAACCTTCAATTATATTAGAATATCACATTATGTCAATTGAGTGCTCAAATACTGGAATTAAATAATGATCCTCTATATATGATTTTTGTGAAATACCATTAATTAATATTTGCAAAAGTACAAGAGAAGAAAGAAGGAAGGTACATGTTTGAGTGAAGTTTGCAACAAATAGAAGACTTTTGAAATGTACATGTTTGAGTGAAGTTTGCAACAAATAGAAGACTTATTAAATTATGGAATTGGACTTGGCAACTAGAAAACTATTTCCCTCCTATCTAACTATATAAATCCACAAATTCGCCTTCAAAATCAACCTCCCATTGCTCTCTTTTCCTAAAATATCATACAGAGAGTGAGAAGAGGCCTTTTGTAGTTGGGCCCATAACGAGAATATTTTGTTTCATCAGTTCTACCAACGGTATAGATAATTTACAGAGTTTGAGAAATCTCGAGCTACATTCCTTATACTTTAGAAATTTTTCTAGGAACAACTCGAACAAAATCATCTTAAAGTGTGATGAATCAAACCTGAACAACAAAAATTTTAAAACCCGTATTTTTATAATTTTTTAAAGTGTTTTTTCCATGATCAAGTTCAAACACTATTAATAGGATTCACCAAACCAAAACTTTGACAACCATTTTTCTTATATAACTTTTTAAAGTTAATTTAATTACTTCGGTTCGAGACAGGTTAGATAGCTCTTAGTTATTTGCATTTTTTGAATAACTTGGGAATTTTAACGAATTGGGTTATGGTAAAAATTGCAGGATAAGATGCCGAGAACAGATGTTAGAGCAGCGAGCAGGCGAGTAAGCCAAAGGATGAGCCGAGCCCTAAGCTGAAGCGTGGAGGATATATTTTTGGGTGGAAGGCAATCAAGAAGAAGTAGTCAACATGCGGAAGACGATGAAGAAGCTCTTAAATGGGCTGCCATTGAAAAACTTCCTACTTACGATAGATTAAGAACAGCTATCATAAAATCCTATCTTTATGAAGATCAAGCTCAATTTGTTCACAAAGAAATCGATGTTCGGAATCTCGGCTTGAATGATAAACAAGAGTTCATTGATAAGGTCTTTAAGGTTGCAGAACAAGATAACGAGAAATTTTTGTCCAAATTCAGACAAAGAATTGATAAGTAAGTTTCACTTTTTTTATATTCATTTAATTCATAATATTTTAAGAATCATATAAATTTTACTTCGTTTGATATGCAAGAACTCGTTTCCTCAATATATATAAATATATAGCCAGGGGAGATATTATTTAGGGAAGAGAAAAAAAAAGAACTAGAACGAATGTTAGGCCCAATAATAGATTACGAGGAAAATAATAGCAGCAGAATAAAAAGACACGCAAATTTTTACGTGGAAACCCCAAATGAATTAGGGAAAAACCACGGGACCAACTCCGAATAATTCTCCACTATAAAAATAATAGTAGGTACACCAAGAGATTATAAAATAGTGGCACTCAAGTGTTTCCCAAAACCTCACTATTTTCTCTCTTACCCAACTCTTAGAAACCCTTTTCCTAAGTTTCTCTACACAGATAATATTTTTATCTGTGTTTTCTTCCGTCCCGCTCTCAGTTGAGGCAGAAGCCTCTCTATTTATAGGAAATACAAACGCGTATGGCCGAATTGTGCACAGTAATTTTACTGTGCACTTTTTGAAAAAATGTTCTGCCGACCTGACTCTTTATTTTATAATTTAATATTGTGGGTCTCATAAAAATGGAGGGACACCACACAACAAATCTCCCCCCTCCCAACTACATTGTGGGACTCTCCATCCCGGTTACTTTGATGCACTGATCGAACTTTTCTTTTGGAACGACTTTTGTCAGCATATCAGCAGCATTATTGTTTGTATGAATTTTCTGCAACTTGAACTCTTTTCCTTCAATGGCAAGTCTGAGCCAATGATATCTTACATCAATATGTTTCGTCATTGCATGATACATAATATTTTTGCTCAAGTCTAGTGCACTTTGACTATCACAATAAACTAAGTAGTCTTCTTGTTGCACACCCAATTCTTCAAAGAAATGCTTTAACCAAAGCATTTCCTTTCGTGCTTCTGTTGCTGCAACATACTCTGGTACAGTTGTTGATAATAAAACACACTTTTGTAACCGTGAATGCCATGAAATAGCTCCCCCTGAGAATGTAAATAAGTAACCTGATGTAGATTTTCTTTCATCAAGGTCACCAGCCATATCTGCATCTGTGTAACCAACAAGTGCTGGCTTTCAACCTCCAAATGTTAAACATAACTTTGAAGTTCCTCTCAGGTATCTAAAGATCCATTTAACTGCTTCCCAATGTGTCTTCTAGAAATTTGACAGGAATCTACTCACAACTCCAACTACATGAGCGATGTTTGGTCTTGTACACACCATTGCATACATTAAACTGCCGACCGCTGAAGAGTATAGAACATTTGACATATCTTCTTTATTTTTCTCTGTTGAAGGGTAGGATTTCTTACTCAACTTGAAATGAGCGGCAAGTGGAGTGCAAACTGGTTTAGCATTCTTCATATTGAACCTTTCTAGTACCCGTTCAATATATTTTTCTTGCAATAACCATAGCCTGTTGGACCTCCGATCTCGAATAATCTCCATTCCAAGAATTCGCCTTGCCGGTTCCAAATCCTTCATGTCAAACGCCTTAGATAAATCACACTTCAACTTACTAATCATTTAGGCATCTGGCCCAACAACTAGCATATCATCAACATATAAGAGAAGAATCATAAATTTTCCAACACGAAATTTCTGGACATATACACATGGATCAGCTTCTATCCTGTTGTATCCTTGATTCACCATAGAGGAATCAAGCTTTTTATACCATTGCTGCGGGGCTTGTTTTAAGCCATACAAACTTTTCTTCAGGCGACACACCATGTCCTCCTTTCCCTTGACCTTGAAACCTTCTGGTTGTTCCATATAAATTTCTTCTTCTAAATCCCCATGCAAGAACGCGGTCTTTACATCAAGCTGTTCTAACTCAAGGTTCAAGCTGGCTACAAGACCTAGCACAACTCGAATGGAACTCATTTTCACAACTGGTGAAAAAATCTCGTCAAAGTCGATACCTTTCTTTTGAGTAAAGCCTTTGACAACCAATCGAGCTTTGAATCTCACTAGGTTTCCATCATCTTTCTTCAAGTTGTACACCCATTTGTTCTTGAGTGTTCTCTTCCCTTTAGGAAGTTTTACCAGCTCGTACGTGTCATTCTTCTTTAAAGAATTCATCTCCTCCTGCATGGCCTTCTTCCAATAATCTTTATCTTTACAAGATTGCATGTCTTGGAAGCTTTCAGACTCCCCCTCATTAGTGATTAAAATATAATCAGAACTAGAATATTTCGTAGATGGTTGGCGTTCTCTGACTGACCTCCTTAATTGAGGTTCTTCTTCTGGTAGAATGGGGTTCTCTAGCTCCCCCTGCTCAATACCCTCTTCAATCATATCTTTATCTACAATCGCATCTTGATCCCTCACAACTGGCTCTTCTTCTCCATCTTGTTTTGATTGATGCATTCTTCTTTCTGTGGCATTATGTGATAGAATGCTCTTTGGTGTTATATCGATAACACCGTCACTTATAGATCTTTTGCCGATGATATCATTCTCATGAAATACAACATCTCGGCTCCGTATAATTTCCTTTTTAACTGGATCCCATAATCTGTAGCCAAACTCTTCACCTCCATAGCCGACAAAAGTGCAAGGAACTGATTTATCATCAAGCTTTAGCCTTTGCTTTTTAGGAACATGCATAAATGCCTTGTAGCGAAATACCCTCAAGTGAGAGTATGAGATATTTCTGCCTGTCCAGACCCTCTCTGGAATATCAAAATCTAAAGGTGCTGAAGGTAGTCAGTTGATAAGATAGACAACAGTATTGATAGCTTCTCCCCTAAATGACTTAGGTAAGCATGGATCTAACTCTTTCGACCATGGTACGATTCATTCGTTTAGCAACGCCATTGTGTTGAGGTGTACCAGGAACTGTCTTTTCATGCCTGATACCATTTTGGCTACAGTAATCCTTGAACTCTTTGGAGATATACTCGCCACCATTATCTGTGCGTAAACACTTCAATGGCACTCTAGTCTCCCTTTCCACCATTGCATAGAATTGCTGAAAGTGCTTGAATACTTCATCCTTTGTGCGCAGCAAATAAATCCATGTCTTCCTTGAAAAATCATCAATGAAGGTAAGAAAGTGTCTTCTTCCTCCAATGGAATCTATATCCATGGGACCACAAATGTCAGAGTGTACCAGCTCTAACTTATTATTTCCCCTTCTAGAGCTTTTCTGAAATGAAACTCGATGTTACTTCCCAAATAAACAGTGATCATACAGGTTAATTTTTCCTTTGGCTAATGGGATGAGGGACTTCTTAGCTAGTATATTCAACCCTTTCTCACTAACATGCGCCAGTAGCCTATGCCATAAATTTGGTGAAGCATCATCTCCAACCGTATTCAGTTGACTGGCACATATTATTGTATGCATTTTATATAGCAAGCAAACAATCTTCCTTTTGCCACCACCAGCGATCCTTTGGTGGGTTTCCAATTTCTATTACCTGTATGATTATGATAACCTTCCTTGTCCAATATACTAATAGACAATAGGTTCAACTGAAGATCTAGAATGTGTCGCACATTTTTAAGTGTTAATGTGCATCCGACATTGTCTTCACGCAGATATCATTGATTCCCACCATTTGCGAAACACTATTATTTCCCATCATAATAGTACCATAATTGCCTGCTTTATATGTTAAGAAGTATTCCCTTTTTGGAACACAGTGGTATGAAGCACCAGAATCTACAATCCACTCGGAATCTACATCTCTAACATGATAACAATATGCATCATGAGATACTAAATCCACCTCTCCATCTTCTTTTGTGACTGTAGCAGACGTATTTTTGTCATTATCATGACTTCGATTTGCATTCTCTTGTTTAAAGAAATGACAGTTCCTTTTAAGATGACCCTGCTTTCCGCAGTGGTAACATGACCTCTTCTCCCGAAACTTGGATCTATCTTTCGATTTTCCATTCCCACGACCTCTACTCTTGCTTCGACCCCTGTTTTCCTTGACAAGGGCTTGTGAATTGGTGCTAGCAATGTCTCTTCTACAAAGTTCTTCATTAAGTAGGCTATTCTTTACCATAGACATAGTTACCACACCATTTAGAGCTGGGTTACTCAATGAAACAACAAGAGTATCCCAGCTATCTGGTAGAGTTCCCATCAAAAGACATGCTTACATCTCATCATCCAAGGACATACCGGTGACTGCTAACTCACTTATAAATCCTTCAAAGTCATTCAGGTGTTGTATGATTGATCGTCCCTCTGTCAATTTCAAGTTCATGACTTTGCGAATCATGAACACTTTTCCTTGAGCATTTTTAGCCTCATACATATCCTCTAGCTTCTTCCAAAGAACTTTGGAATCTGTTTCGTTCCTCACGTGGTTGTACAGGCTAGCATCTATCCATTGGCGTACCGTACCCAATGTCTGCTTCTTTAACTTTATCCACTGCTGATCTTTCATATCCTTCGGCTTTGCGTCGTCACCCTCAATTGGATCATACAAATCTTTGCAATTGAGGTAGTCCTCCATTCTGGATTTCCACATTGAATAATTTATATCCGTCAATTTGATCATTACACCGTCATTCGCCATGTCGAAAATTTAAGAATGGCAATAATTTTACTATTCACGGGTTTTACTATTCATATAAATAGTGACTGTATATGTGAATAGTACCGTATACCCAAATAATACTTGTATATTAGAATAGTAATAGTATGCCTCCCATATACTGAAATAATACTATTCATAAAAGATGGCCGAATATGAATAGTATTATATATGAATACTATTACTAAAGTTAATATTTTACTATTCACTCAAATTGCGTATCTGCGACATTTTTTCGAATGGATTGCGCCACCGGATTTATCGTAATTTTCTCGTCGTCGTGGTATATTTATTTTTGAAAAATATATCCACGGATTTTACTGATAAAATAACCTTCGGCTCTGGTACCACTTGTTAGGCCCAATAATAGATTATGAAGAAAATAATAGCAGCAGAATAAAAAGACACGCAGATTTTTACGTGAAAACTCCAAATGAATTAGGGCAAAACCACGGGACCAACTTCGAATAATTCTCCACTATAAAAATAATAGTAGGTACACCAAGAGATTATAAAATAGTGGCACTTAAGTGTTTCCCAAAACCTCACTATTTTCTCTCTTACCCAACTCTTAGGAACCCTTTTCCTAAGTTTCTCTACACAGATAATATTTTTATCTATGTTTTCTTCCTCTCTTGCTCTCAGTTGAGGCAGAAGCCTCTCTATTTATAGGATATACAAACGCATATGGCCGAATTTTGCATAGTAATTTTACTGTGCACTTTTTGAAAAACGTTCTGCCGACCTGCCTCTTTTTTTTAATAATTTAATATCGTGGGTCTTACAAAAATGGAGGGACACCACACAATAAATCTTCCCCTCCTGACTACATTGTGAGACTCTCCATCCCGGTTACTTTGATGCACTGATCGAACTTTTCTTTTGGAACAACTTTTGTCAGCATATCAGCATCATTATTGTTTGTATGAATTTTTTGCAACTTGAACTCTTTTTCTTCAATGGCAAGTCTGAGCCAATGATATCTTACATCAATATGTTTCGTCCATGAATGATACATAGTATTTTTGCTCAAGTCTAGTGCACTTTGACTATCACAGTAAACTATATAGTCTTCTTGTTGCACACCCAATTCTTCAAAGAATCACTTTAACCAAAGCATTTCCTTTCCTGCTTCCATTGCTGCAACGTACTCTGCTTCAGTTGTTGATAATGAAACACACTTTTGTAACCTTGACTGCCATGAAATAGCTCCCCCGAGAATGTAAATAAGTAACCTAATGTAGATTTTCTTTCATCAAGGTCACCAGCCATATCTGCATCTGTGTAACCAACAAGAGCTGGCTTTCCACCTCCAAATGTTAAACATAACTTTGAAGTTCCTCTCAGGTATCTAAAGATCCATTTAACTGCTTCCCAATGTGTCTTCTGGGAATTTGACAGGAATCTACTCATAACTCCAACTACATGAGCGATGTCTGGTCTTGTACACACCATTGCATACATTAAACTGCCGACCACTGAAGAGTATGGAACATTTGACATATCTTCTTTATTTTTCTCTATTGAAGGGTAGGATTTCTTACTCAACTTGAAATGAGCGGCAAGTGGAGTGCTAACTGGTTTAGCGTTCTTCATATTGAACCTTTTTAGTACCCGTTCAATATATTTTTCTTGCGATAACCATAGCCTGCGGAACCTCCGATCTCGGATAATCTCAATTTCAAGAATTCGCCTTGCCGGTCCCAAATCCTTCATTTCAAACGCCTTATGCAAATCATACTTCAACTTACTAATCATTTTGGCATCGGGCCCAACGACTAGCGTATCATCAACATATAAGAGAAGAATGATAAATTTTCCTTCATGGAATTTCTGGACATATACACATGGATCAGCTTCTGTCCTCTTGTATCCTTGATTCACCATGAAGGAATCAAACTTTTTATACCATTGCCGCGGGGCTTGTTTTAAGCCATACAAACTTTTCTTCAGGCGACACACCATATCCTCCTTTCCCTTGACCATGAAACCTTCTGGTTGTTCCATATAAATTTCTTCTTCTAAATCCCCATGCAAGAACACGGTCTTTACATCAAGCTATTCTGACTCAAGGTTCAAGCTGGCTACAAGACTTAGCACAACTCGAATGGAACTCATTTTCACAACTGGTGAAAAAATCTCGTCAAAGTCGATACCTTTCTTTTGAGAAAAGCCTCTGACAACCAATCGAGGTTTGAATCTCACTAGGTTTCCATCATCTTTCTTCAACTTGTACACCCATTTGTTCTTGAGTGTTCTCTTCCCTTTAGGAAGTTTTACCAGCTCGTACGTGTCATTCTTCTTTAAAGAATTCATCTCCTCTTGCTTGGCCTACATCCAACAATCTTTATCTTTACAAGATTGCACGTCTTGGAGGCTATCAGGCTCGCCCTCATTAGTGATTAAAATATAATCAGAACTAGAATATTTCATAGATGGTTGGTGTTCTCTGACTGACCTCCTTAATTGAGGTTCTTCTTCTGGTAGAATGGGGTTCTTTGGCTCCCCTTTCTCAATACCCTCTTCATTCGTATCTTTATCTACAATCGCATCTTGATCCCTCACAACTAGCTCTTCTTCTCCATCTTGTTCTGATTGATGCATTCTTCTTTTTATGGCATTATATGATAGAATGCTCTTTGGTGTTATATCGATAACACCGTCACTTGTAGATCTTTCACTGATGATATCATTCTCATAAAATACAATATCTCGGCTCCGTATAATTTTTTTTCACTGGATCCCATAATCTGTAGCCGAACTCTTCATCTCTATAACCGACAAAAGTGCAAGGAAGTGATTTATCATCAAGCTTTAGCCTTTGCTCTTTAGGAACATGCATAAATGCCTTGCAGCCAAATACCCTCAAGTAGAGTATGAGATATTTCTACCTGTCCAGACCCTCTCTGGAATATCAAAATCCAAAGGTGCTAAAGGTAGTCAGTTGATAAGATAGACAACAATATTGACAGCTTCTCCCTAAAATGACTTAGGTAAGCTAGCCATTTTGAGTATGGATCTAACTCTTTCGATAATGGTATGATTCATTCGTTCAGCAACGCTATTGTGTTGAGGTATACTAGGAACTGTCTTTTCATGCCTGATACCATTCTGACTACAGTAATCCTTAAACTCTTTGGAGATATACTCGCCACCATTATCTTTGCATAAACACTTCAATGGCACTCCAGTCTCCCTTTCCACCATTGCATAGAATTGCTGAAAATGCTTGAATACTTCATCCTTTGTGTGTGGCAAATAAATCCATCTCTTCCTTGAAAAATCATCAATGAAGGTAAGAAAGTATCTTCTTCCTCTAATGGATTCTGTATCCATAGGACCACAAACGTCAGAGTGTACCAGCTCTAACTTATTATTTCTCCTTCTAGAGCTTTTCTGAAATGAAACTCGATGTTGCTTCCCAAATAAACAGTGATCACACGGGTTAATTTTTCCTTTGGTTAATGGGATGAGGGACTTCTTAGCCAGTATATTCAACCCTTTCTCACTAACATGCGCCAGTCGTCTATGCCATAAATTTGGTGAAGCATCATCTCCAACTGTATTCAGTTGACTCGCACATATTGTTGCGTGTATTTTGTATAGCGAGCAAACAATCTTCCTTTCGCCACCACCAATGATCCTTTGGTGAGTTTCCAATTTCCATTGCCTGTATGATTGTGATAACCTTCCTTGTCCAATACACTAACAGACAATAGGTTCAACCGAAGATCTGGAATGTGTCGCACTTTTTTAAGTGTTAATGTGCATCCGCCATTTGTCTTCACGTAGATATCACTAATTCCCACCATTTGTGAAACACTATTATTTTCCATTTTAATAGTACCATAATCGCCTGCTTTATATGTTGAGAAGTATTCCCTTTTTGGAACACAATGGTATGAGGCACCAGAATCTACAATCCACTCGGAATCTACATCTCCAACATGACAACAATATGCATCATGAGATACTAAAGCCACCTCTCCATCTTCTTTTGTGACTGTAGCAGACGTATTTTTATCATTATCATGACTTCGATTTTCATTCTCTTGTTTAAAGAAATGGCGGTTCCTTTTAAGATGTCCCTACTTTCCACAGTGGTAACATGACCTCTTCTCCCGGGACTTGGATCTATCTTTCGATTTTCCATTCCCACGACCTCTACTCTTACTTCGACCCCTGTTTTTTGTATCAAGGGCTTGTGAACTGGTACTGGAATGTCTCTTCTATGAAGTTCTTCATTAAGTAGGCTATTCTTTACTATAGACATTATTACCACACCATTTGGAGCTGAGTTAATCAATGATACAACAAGAGTATCCCAGCTATCTGGTAGAGTTCCCATCAAAAGACATGCTTGCATCTCATATCCAAGGACATACCGGTGACTGCTAACTCACTTATGAATCCTTCAAAGTTATTCAGGTGTTGTGTGATTGATCGTCCCTCTGTCAATTTCAAGTTCATGACTTTGCGAATCATGAACACTTTTCCTTGAGCATTTTTAGCCTCGTACATATCCTCTAGCTTCTTCCAGAGTACTTTGGGATCTGTTTCGTTCCTCACGTGGTTGTACAGGCTAGCATCTATCCATTGGCGTACTGTACCCAATGTCTACTTCTTCAACTTTATCCACTGCTGATCTTTCATATCCTTCGGCTTTGCGTCGTCACCCTCAATTGGATCATACAAATCTTTGCAATTGAGGTAGTCCTCCATTCTAGATTTCCACATTGAATAATTTGTATCCGTTAATTTGATCATTACACCGTCATTCACCATGTCGAAAATTTAAGAATGGCAATAATTTTACTATTCACGGATTTTACTATTCATATAAATAGTGACTGTATATGTGAATAGTATCGTATACCCAAATAATACTTGTATATTGGAATAGTAATAGTCTGCCTCCCATATACTTAAATAATATTATTCATAAAAGATGGCCAAATATGAATAGTATTATATATGAATATTATTACTGAAGTTACTATTTTACTATTCACTCAAATTGCGTATCTGCGACAGTTTTTCGAACGGATTGCCCCACCGAATTTTTGTAATTTTCTCGTCGTTGTGGTATATTTATTTTTGAAAAATATATCCACGGATTTTACTGATAAAACAAACTTCGGCTCTGGTACCCCTTGTTAGGCCCAATAATAGATTACGAGGAAAATAATAGCAGCAGAATAAAAAGACTCGCAGATTTTACGTGGAAACCCCAAATGAATTAGGGAAAAACCACGGGACCAATTCCGAATAAATCTCCACTATAAAAATAATAGTAGGTACACCAAGAGATTACAAAACAGTGGCACTCAAGTGTTTCCCAAAACCTTACTATTTTCTCTCTTGCCCAACTCTTAGGAACCCTTTTCCTAAGTTTCTCTACACAGATAATATTTTTATCTGTGTTTTCTTCCTCTCCTGCTCTCAGTTGAGGCAGAAGCCTCTCTATTTATAGGAAATACAAACGCGTTGTGCACAGTAATTTTACTGTGCACTTTTTAAAAACGTTCTGCCAACCTGCCTTTTTTTATAATTTAATATTGTGGGTCCCATAAAAATAGAGGGACACCACACAACACCGGGAAAGCGAACCAAATCGAACCGAACCAAATATATTCGGTTCGGTTTTCGGTTTATGAAATTTGAGATTTTCGGTCTCAGTTCGATTTGGTTTTTGGTTCTAGTATAATAAAGCAAAAAATAAAAAAATTGAACTAAATAAAAAAATCGAAGCAAACTAAAATAATTCAGTTTGAGTTTCGATTTATATTTCCACTTAATAATTTTCAGTTCGATTTAATTTTGGAATCGACCGAGTTTTCCTATGCCCCAATGTTATTCATTAATGCAAATCTTATGTTGACTTTTTAAATTTCGTCTAAAGTAGTGGGTCCATCAATATTTGAACCAACTTTGTTTGTTCGTTTTAGGCTTAATGTATACTATGTCTTGTGAGTTTTTGAGCTTTTTAGTAGTTTTTTGGAAAAGTTTTATTTTAAAGCTTTTTTTAAAAACTGTAGATTTAATTTTGGAAAATATAAATCAGACAGTTCCTAATTAATTAGTATAAGAGATCAAAATGTGTTATTCAAAGCCAAAGTATGTTGTACCATTCAAAGTTTGTGAGAATAACTTATTTTAAAAGCAGCTTAAACAGTAATGTCAAACTGGCCCTTAGCCCCATCAACTTGACATCTTTTATCACTTAGGGCCCCCAATTTAGGGATGTCTTTACCAACCACCTAAACTTGGCAAAAGTGTTTACTACAGCCCCCTCAATACCACGTGTTACCTTTTGATTGGTTTGACTTTTCTAGGATGTCAAATTTTTTATTTTCCTCTCTCCAATCAGAAGGTGACATGTGGCATTGAGGGGGCTGCGGTGAACACTTTTGCCAAGTTCAGCGGTTGGTAAAGACATTTATAAGTTAGAGGCACCAAGTGATAAAAATTGTCAAGTTGAGGGGGCTAAGTATGTATTAAGCCTTTCTTTTATAAAAGACAATCTATCATAGTATTTAAGGTTAATTTTTTTAAAAAAAATGGTTCTATTGAAATGATTCATCATTCATCCATATTGATTGTGTCATATTAAAATGATAATTTAAGAGCTTATAAAATTGTGTTTGATTAATGTAACTAATAATTAATTGGGTAAATTTGTAAAATTATTTATAGGGTTGGAATTAAACTCCCAACAATAGAAGTGAGGTTTGAGCATTTAACAATTGAAGCTGATTGCCAAACAGGAAGCATAGCTCTTCCAACACTTCCTAATGCTGCAAGAGATCTTGCAGAATCTATAATTGGTCTTCTTGGGATCAATTTGTCCAAAAGAACTAAGCTCACTATCCTTAAAGATGCTTCCGGTATCCTAAAACCTTTCAGGTAATTAGTGCGAGTTTCAGGCTGATGTCTCCCTTTTTTCAAAAAAATACGTGAAAACATGTTTTTTAAGTAGACGCAAATTATCGTGAAACGAGCTCTTACTATTTATTATGACCTAATTTATTTTTTGTTTTTACTATTTTAGGATGACTTTGTTATTGGGTCCACCTTCATCCGGTAAAACAACCCTTTTGTAAGCCTTGGCTGGAAATTGGACCCTAGTCTCAAGGTCAGCAATCATTTATTTATTTTTGTGTACATATGTACAATATATAAATATTTATATATTTTGGAATAATTAATACTGATTTTTTTGAAATATAGGTTAGTGGAAATATAACATACAATGGGTATAAACCGAATGAATTTATGCCAAGAAAGACATCTGCATATATTAGCCAAAATGATGTTCTTGTTGGAGTCATGACTGTTAAAGAGACTCTTGATTTCTCTGCCAGATGTCAAGGGGTTGGCACTCGATATGGTAATTAATTATTTATTTATTTATATACTGTTAACTATTTAACTGATAATTATTTTATTTCAAAAATTAAATATGTATTTGACGCTGAAGATCTGCTAAGTGAACTTGCAAGAAGAGAAAAGAATGCTGGGATATTTCCAGAGGCAGAAGTAGACCTTTTCATGAAGGTATAATGAAAAGAACTAAATTTACTTACTGTAATAATAATTAAAAGTAAAAAATATAAATTTGCTTTAAGAAAAAACCTAATTGAGTTAATTTCGGTTGTTATTTTCAGGCAACTGCAGTTAAAGGAGCCAAAATTAATATGTTTACGGACTATACTCTCAAAGTAAGTTGGAATATATTATTTCAAATTTTCTTCAACTAATCCCTTTGGGAGGTGAACTAATTTTTTTAATTGAAACCTTGTTAAATAAGCAAAACCAAGTTTGCCTGGCTAGCTAGTATTATATGATTGTTAAAATCAATAATTTATCAGTAATTAATTAATTAATGTTAATGTTGAATGAAACAGATATTAGGGCTTGACATCTGCATGGACACAATTGTTGGAGATGAAATGAATAGAGGAATTTCTGGTGGACAGAAAAAGAGAGTAACCACAGGTTCTTTTTTTTTTCATCTTTAATATTTTAATTATTTCTAATTGTTAGGGAACAAAATATTTACTTTGGGCGAATATAGAAATAAAACATGAGAAATTAATAGTCAAAAGGGAAAAGAAACAATTCACTATAAAACAAATAGTGGTACAAATAAAAGAAAAACACTCAAACATTATACCCCAACACACCCCGAATAACTCACTCACACTAATATATATATATATATATATATATATAATACAAAAGAATAAGTGAAGTTTTATTTGTTTGGTGATGCTCTCGAAGCATGGAAATGCATGCATATATATATAGGTGAAAAGAAAACTAATGGACAGTGTTTTATTTTCCCAAACAAAATAACAAAAGAGATTATATGGAAGATATTAGGCAATGTGAGGTAGCATTTGTGGTTTCTGCAAAGTTGCATTGGGTATTCGGTTCAATCATATGCCACTTTGTGACCATTAGCTTACCGACAACTGATTTGTAATTGTGGGATTAAACTAACCACAATTTCAAATCACAATATCGACAAATCTCCACATTGATTAGAAATTGTTGGAACAATCGCCCTTCGGGGCGAGCGTATTAGTCACAAACACCAATCAAGTTTAAGCAATGGTTAAACTTACTGGTTGGAAGAGGCTTTGTCATTATGTCGGATGGATTATCCGCTGTACCAATTTTAGAAACACTGATATTTCCCTCGAAAATAATATCTCTAATAAAATGGTACTTCACGTCAATGTGCTTTATTCTTTCATGAAACATTTGATCTTTGGTTAGGCAAATCGCACTTTGACTATCGCAATGGACAACAATCTTCTGCGAATTTGAACTGAGTTCACCGACCAAACCTCTTAGTCAAATAGCTTCTTTTATAGCTTTGACTACCGCCATGTATTCGTCTTCGGTAGTAGATAATGCCAATGTGGGCTGTAAAGTAGCTTTC
The DNA here is from genome assembly GCA_947683365.1 of Euphorbia pulcherrima. Taxonomy (NCBI): domain Eukaryota; kingdom Viridiplantae; phylum Streptophyta; class Magnoliopsida; order Malpighiales; family Euphorbiaceae; genus Euphorbia; species Euphorbia pulcherrima. The sequence goes on from CANTUS010000016.1 coordinate 18,697,064, forward strand.
CAACTGATAGCGCTACTACCAAGGGTAAACACATAACCTGTGATCGATCTTCATTTGTCAATATCACCTGCATAGTCAGAATCGACATAGCCAACCACCATGTTCTTACTTTTACTAAATTCCAAACAAGTGTTAGTAGTACCCCTTAAGTATCTCAAAATCCATTTCACAGCATGCCAATGTTCATTCCCTGGATTAGACATGTATCTGCTAACAACACTGATTGCATGTGAATTATCTAGACGAGTGCAAACCATAGCATACATTATACTACCAACAACACTAGAGTAAGAAACATGTGACATATACTCTATATCATTCTTAGACTGATGACATGGAGCAGCAGAAAATCTTGAACTGAACGGCAAGTGGGGTACTTACAGGTTTGACATTTTTCATGCCAAAACGCTCCAATACTTTCCCAGTAAAACTTCTTTGAGTTAAACAAAGCTTTCCTAGAGCTCTATCCCTATGGATCTCCATGCCAAGAATTTTCTTAGCAGCTCCCAAATCTTTCATCTCAAATTCACTGCCAAGCTCTGCTTTTAATCTGTTGATATCAGACATATCCTTGGCAGCAATAAGCATATCATCAATATAAAGCAATAGATAAACAAACGAGTCAATTGCAAGTTTTCTAAAATATACAACTATCATATTGGCTCCTTGAATAGCCATGGCTGGCCATAAAGAAATCAAACCACTTGTACCACTATCGAGGCCACTGCTTTAATCCATACAGTGATTTTTGCAGTAAGCAAACATGGTCTTCTTTGACTTCAACTTCAAAACCTTCTACTTATTTCATATTGATTTGCTCCTCTAATTCTATATGTGTGAAAGCAGTCTTGACATCAAGTTGCTCCAACTCTAAATCATGTATAACAACCAAGGCAAGCAAAACACAAAAAGAGCTATTTTTAACAACAGGAGAAAAAACATCGTTGAAAATCGACTCCCGGTACCTGACTATAGCACTTAGCCATCAATCTTGCCTTGTATCTAGCATCCTCAACTCCTGGAATGCCATCTTTCCTTTTTAAAACCCATTTGCAACCAACAATCTTCTTATCTTTAGGCGATTTCACCAATTCCCATGTTCTGTTCTTGTGTAGAGATTCTATCTCCTCTTACATAGATATTAGCCACTTTGCAGAATCATCACGAGAAATGGCTTTTGAATATGTGGAACATTTGTCAACTCCTTCTGTCTCTTGTGTAGCAACAAAGGCATAAGTGACTTAATCTGCAAGCTTTACAGGCATTCTTCTTTCTCTATCTGGCCTGCTTTCTACAATAGAATGCTCCGCCTATTCGATGGTAGTGGTTTCTTCTACTTCTGAAGGCTCGAATAATTATTCTGAAATTTTCTCCTCTGTGGCGTCAGACATAGCAAATGATTTCTCTACCTCGAATGGAACCTCCACCTGCTTATCAAAATTTTGTATGTTGGTGTCAGCTGAGGACTCTTTTCTTGGATGAAGTATGGCAGATTCATCGAACACAACATTTCTACTGACTATAGACGTTGGTGACTTGGGATAAGGATGCCAAACTCTATATCCCTTTACACTAATAGGATAGCCAAGAAAAATGCCCTTTTTAGCTCTATGCTCCAATTTTCTCCCGTTGACATGGACATAAACTGGACACCTAAAAATCCTCAGATCAGAATAATTAATAGGTTTGCCAGACTACAACTCTTCGAGAGTTTTACAGTTAATGGAAGAACAAGGAGAGCGATTCACCAAATAAGCAGCTGCTGAGGCTGCTTCAGCCTAAAAAGCTTGAGACAAGCCAGAACTTGATAGCATGCATCAAACTTTCTCCAACAAAGTTTTATTCATCCTCTCAACTACATCATTCTGCTGTGGCATTCCTAAAACTTTGAGATGTCTTGAGATGCCCATATCTTTAAGAAACGTGTCAAATTCTACATTACAAAGCTCCAAACAACTATCTGTTCGGAGACGTTTGATCTTCCTGCCGGTCTGATTCTCCACCAAGGCTTTCCACTGCTTGAAAGTGGTAAATATATCATTCTTATGTTTCAAGAAATAAGTCCAAACCTTTTGAGATGTCAATAAAGGTAAGCATGTATCGAGCCCCACCTTTAGAAGGAACACAACTAGGGCCCTAAAGATCTGAATATATATAATCTAAAGTACCTTTTGTTCTATGAACACTGCCACTGAAATTAACTCTTTTGTGTTTGTCGAAGATGCAATGCTCATAAAACTCTAGCTTGGAAGTACTTTGGCCACAAAGGAGACCCCTTTTACTTAGTATGGACAAGCCTTTTTTACTCATATGGCCAAGCCTCATATGCCATAATTTTGTAACCTCTAAATCAAACATGGAAGAGGAAACTACAGTAACACCTGTGGCTGTTGATCCTTACATCACGTACAATCTTCCAACTTTTCTGGCTTTCATCACGACAAGGGTACCTTTCAAAACCTTTAAAACTCTACCTCCAGCAGTAAATCTACAATTGTTTTCATCTAGAGAAGATAGAGAGATAAGGTTCTTCTTTATGTCTGGAACATATCGCACATAGGTCAGGGTTCTGACAACTCCATCGTGCATCTTGATTTTGACAATACCAATCCTAATAATTTTACAAGGATGATCATTGCCCATCAAAACCACTCCTCTATCTACAGGCTCATAAGAGGAGAACCAATCTCTGTGGAGATAAATAAGGAATGAGAAAGTAGAGTCCAAGATCCATCCTTGTTATGATCTGGCACATGGCATAGACTTCACAGTCCACCTCATCTTCTACAACACTGGCTTCAGCGAGGCTATCATCTTTGTGATTCTTCTCTTTATTCTTTTTCTGAATCTTGAAGCAATCAGCTTTAACATGCCCTTTATTTTTATAGTAATTGCATGTCAAATTACTGTAGCGAGATTTTAAATCTAGAATGATTATGGTTGCTGCTATTGGGATCACTTATAGTAGATCTCCCTCAAATGACCAGACCTTTTGCAGGACTATTTCAATCACCGGAAAGCTCTTTATCGATAAGGTCTTTGAAGACCAAACACGTTTTAATCTCTTCCACGGTTAAAGTGTTTTTACTATAAATCAAGGTCTCGTGAAAAATTTTATAAGACGGAGGAAGAGACCACGGTAATATATGAGCTTTATCCTCCTCTTCATACTTGATATCCAAATTTTTCGAAATAAAAAGAATGGAACTGCAATCATCGAGGTGCGACTTTAGGGATGTACCTTCTGCCATATGAAGCATATGGAGATGATGCTTCACAACAAGCTTACTTATGAGGTTTTTGGACATATAAAGAGAATCCAACTTCTGTCATAAGCCTTTGGTAGTCTTCTCGTTGATGACTTCTTGCAGGACCTCGTTTGACAAGCATAATAGAGTGGCAGCTAGAGCTTTGTCCTCTAAATCTTGTTTCTTCTCCTTTGTTACCGTATCGGGCAACTCCTCCATCACCGCCTTATACAAACCATTTTGTGTTAAAATGGCTTTCGTCTTAAATTTCCATAAGGCAAAGCTAACAGAGTGATCGAATTTCTCGATGTCGAATTTTGTTATCGCTATAGTAAAATTCCAAAATAAATATAAATTGGCTATGGTACCAATTTGTTAGGGAATAGACCCAGCAGCGGAATAAAATATTTACTTTGGGCAAATATAGCAACAACAAAATATGAGAAATTAATAGCTAGTAAAGGGAAAAGAAAGAGACAAGAGCGGCCGAGAATCCAGCCGATACGATCAAGAGGAAGGCATGCCACAATTGAATACATCCTTAAGTTGGATTTCGGTGGCAATCAAGAATGAACCAGAAAAGAAAATCATTCGCTTCCTAAACGTTCCGAAAGGAAAAACATTGGGCAGAGACTATGACAAGTATTGTGAGTTTCATAGAGCTAAGGGACGTTATACAGATGACTGTAGGTCCTAGCAGAAGAAGTTCATACCTTAATCAAAGTAGGGAAATTTAGCCAATTTGTCGAAGGAGTTACAAGAAGAACCGATAAGCGAGATGAATCCAAGGAAAAGCCCAGAGATGAGAAAAAGGAAGATGATCCGGAAATAAAAGTGATGGTCATAGAAGGCAGAAATGACCGAGAGCCCCCTTCCAAAAAAGCAAGGCGTTCCTCTGACTGTCCAATCATAAAAAAAGACATTTCAGAGGCCAATAAAGCTTTCAGAAAGGTAACCATGGTAACTAAAACTCACACGGACCAGCTTGTAATAGAAGCTAAAGTAGAAAAATGCACGATCTACCAGTTTCTCTAGGAGAGGTTAGGTAAACATAGCCATCGAGGACCAGGAACATGTATATCACGCGGAGGTAGACTTTACCATTTCCGAAATTTCAATCAGATTCAACATTATCTTGGGATGTCCCTTTTTATGTGAATCGTTCACTTCAATTTCTCTAATCTACTTGGAATTTTAAATAACAACCCCAAAAGGGACGGCGATGGCAATAGGAAACCCCTCGGTGGCTCATGGAACATACATTGCCTTATTAAGGAAAGAGAAGCAGCCGGCTCAAAGAGATTCATAGGAAGATCGGGTGAGTACAAATTCGGACAAGAGTAGTCTAATAGCTGAGCTGGTTGGGGAGCAAGAAGTGTTTATGGTTGGACATGGCAGAGCATTGAAAGTAGCAAAAGAATTAAAAATAGACACCAAGGCAGCAATTAACTCGATCCTAGTAGGATAACAACATTCGTTCTCTTGGAGTCATGACGACTTATTGGGAGTTCAGCCCGAAATCATTCGGCACCACCTCAATCTTGGTCCAAGAGCGGCCCCAGTAATACAAAAGAACAAAAAGCATGCTCCGAAGAGACAGAAGGCTATTGAAGAGGAAATTGACAAATTGCTCAAGGCCAAACATATCAGAGAGGTAGATTACCCCGTATGGCTGGCGAGCATAGTATTGGTTAAGAAACCAGATGAGAATTACCGAATGTGTGTGGACTTCACCAATTTAAACAAAGTAATGCCTAAAGATAGTTATCCTCTACCAAGTATTGATCAATTGGTGGACTCCATAGCCGGGTATGCAGTGTATTCTTTCTTGGATGTAAAAATGGGATATCACCAGATTCCCATAGACTCGTCAGATGAAGAGAAAACCTCCTTTGTTACGCGCAATGGGACATATTACTACATAGTCATGCCGTTTGGATTGAAAAATGCTAGAACAACTTACCAATGATTGGTGAACAGAATGTTCAATGACATGATTGGCGAGACGGTAGAAGTTTACATGGATGACATGATAGTGAAAAGCAAAGATGAAGAGTCACATGCAGATGATCTAGAAAAGGTGTTTAAGACCTTGCAGGCCTACCGATTAAAGCTTAACCCAGAGATCTAGGAAAGATTCTAGGTTTCATAATTTCAGAAAGAGGCATTGAAGCAAACCCAGAAAAAATTGAAGCCATAATTCGGATGGAGCCGCCTCACACATTGAATAAAGTTCAATGTCTCAATGGTAGGATCAATGCCTTGGGACAGTTCATCTCTTTCTCTGCGAAGAGATGTATGCCATTCTACAAGGCCATCAAGAAAGATTGTGAGTTTAAGTGGGACAAATATTATCAAGAGGCCTTTGAAAAGATAAAGGACTTCTTGGCCAAACCTGCGCTTATGAGCCACCCCAATGTTGGGACATACTCTACGTTTACCTAGCAGTAACGGATGAGGCAGTGGGAAACATCCTAATTCAAAAAGACAAACAAGATTAGTATCCCATGTACTACACAACTAAGGTACTCAGGAATGCAGAATTGAGATACCCAAAAATGAAAAACTAGCTTTGGCCTTAATTCACTTGGCAAATCAGCTCAGACCTTACTTTCAGGCACATATGATAGTTATACAAACTAGTGTTCCCCTCAAAAGGGTCTTACAGTGGCCAGACACATCTGATCGCCTGACTAAGTGGGCCATTAGGCTCAGTGAATATGACATAAGGTTTGAGGCAAGGAAGGCCTTAAAAGCACAACTATTAGCAGACTTTGTGGTAGAATTCGCAGGAATCGAGCCAGATAAAACCATTCCCTCGAAAACGTGGATGATTTTTATGGATGGTTATTCTAGTGTAGAAGGAGCCAGAGTCGGAGTTTATATCCAAGGACTAGAGAGAATTAGGTTATCTTACACCGCCAAACTAGCATTCCCCTCTACCAACAACGCAGCTGAGTATGAGGTAGTAATCAAAGGGCTAGAGTTAGCCAATAAAATAGCTCCAGATATTATGGTCTTGAAGAGTGACTCCAGATTAATAGGTAACCAGATCAACCATACGTATGGAACTAAAAGAGCTAAGATGGTAAAATACTTGGCCAAACTAGGCAAATTATTGGAAAACCTAGAGGCTAAGGGAATCGAATGGAAGATTGTGTACATTTTGAGGAACGAGAATGAAAAAGCAGATAAATTAGCTAAAGCGGGTGCTGGGAGAGACTCATAGAAAGAGCTAAGCTACCCTTATGAAGTCTTGACCCGGCCGGCTTGTAAGGAGCAAGAAGAAAGTTTATGGATTCAGAAGAAATCGCTTGGGTGGATGCAACCCTTCTATGATTACTTGGCTTGCGATAAGCTACTAGAAGATAGAATTGAGGCAGAGAAAATTACCCAAAAATCTTTCCAGTATGCTTTGATGGGAGATGGGTTATACAAGAAATCCTACTCGGATGTATGGTTCAAGTGTGTCACCCCGGAGTTAGGAAAGCGAATCATAGAAGAAATTTATGAAGGAGATTGTGGATCCCACCAGGCGGCAGAGATGCTATACAGGAGAATCGCCCTGGCAGGGTATTATTGGGAATCGGCCAAAGCTAACACGGAGGAATATGTGAAAACTTGCCATCAATGCCAAATACATGCAAGGAAGTCACACCTCCCAAAAGCAAAGCAACAGCCAATCTTGGCTGGCTGGCCATTCATATCTTGGGGGATTTATATTGCGGGACCAATGTCGGAAGCGTCTGGACAATTGTGAGTACGGGATTTTGCCGTCCCTCTCGCGAGATGATGGTGACGTGTACTTGATTTTAATGCCTCAAAATAAAAGTTCTCTTTAGAATTTTTATTACCAATATATTATTCCTTACGAATTTTATACTTGGTAGAATCCAGTTTGGCGTGGCTGATAACGCGTCCAGTAGGAGCTTGAACCGATGATTTACACCCAAATTAAAAAATACCTATTAAAATATCATTAAAAGTAAAAACAGATACCTTTTCACCCACTATTAAACCACTTTTGGCAACTTTTTAGGCTCCTAGGCTCGCTGCCTGTTGGTATGTTGGTGGCTGATGCCACCAGCGGCATCAGCCATGCTGCCATCCATACCACCGATGGCATTGCCATTTCACAGGGGCTTGACTCGATATGGGTCCCTCTGCAGACAGCTTTTCAGCCACTTTCGGCGGAATTGGTGAAAAAGGCCTAAAAAAACACCCCATTTTACCTATAAAAGCATAACTTGAGCTACAGTTTTAAAAAAAAAAGAAAAAAAAGAACCATCTAATGTTAGGATCTCAATGTTAGAATATAAAAAATAGATTTTAGTGAGATAAGAATTAGATAAGGGAGAAAAAAGGAATCCGATCCATTTTTTCTGGTTTTTCTTCTTTGAATTCTCTGATTGTGAGCTTAAAATCAGTAAATCTTGTAGCTAAAATCAACTTAATTGGATTTTGAAACCCAAAACACGTAAATTTATTACTAAATCGTCGTAAAAAGCTCCCTGAAGGCGTTCCTTTTTTGGTTCACGAAGAGGTGGATTCACGACCTCGAGGTAAAAATCTTGAGTCTCATAGCTCTTTGGCATTAATATTACTGATTTGTGTTAATTTTTATTAACTTATATCAATTTGTGATTTTCGGTCATTTTTTACTGTCATCATTGCTGCTGCAGGAAATTAAAGTCGCTGGAGACACGTGATGTTGCCGGCGGTATCACCCATGTCACCAGAGACATCATTGATACCGCCGGTGGCATCACATTCCCTAGAGACTTCATTTTCTTGTGGGACGCTTTCTTTATGGTACTTAGAAAGCCATGCAACTTGCATGCATACTAATGTCACCAGTGACATCATTGATGTCACCGACGGCATCATCCATGCCGCCAGCGACATCAGCCATGTCGCCGGCGACAACACTTGCGTCGTTGGTGGCATGACTTTCAGGACAACAGTTTTATTTTCATTTATTCCCGGATTAGTTTATTATCCAAAATTAGGATGTACAGTGTAACGAGGGAGGTCCAAAACCTTCCGAAAATGGACCCCCACCCCATAATGTAGGGCATTTTTCACTTATAATCCGGTTAAAGCAACGATCAAATCTAAAATTCGGTTAAAAATGGAATTTCCTATAAATGCCATTCGAATCCCATTTTAGCCGTCCAATCGGGCTTTATAATATTTTAAATAAAATATATCATATCCGTGCTAACTATCTTCTGCAGGTAGATGTATATCGGACATTTAGGTATTTTATTTATTGCATAGAAAAATGTACAGGATCTGGAAGCCTTGTAATAATTTTATTTTCCGCGCTTATTTTTGAATGGTTGTGAATATTTTATTCATCATTTCAATTACTTGATAAACGTGAAAATAGCAAAATAACTGAAGACACAAATAAATAAGATGGATTAAACCGATCAAGAGAGAATGAAGTACCTTAACTTGGCCTAATGAAAAATAGATAACATCATCCGAAATCAGAATCTCTACTTAAGGTATGGTCCAACCACCCGATGGGAAAATCGTACTAAAAATTTCCCAGTTGAGCTGAACTGGGTGGCGACTTTGTTTTAAGTACGGGATTTCAATCTCGTATCTTTTGAGCATTAAAAGGTGCAAAACCATTTTCCAATTACGTCACAGCATCTCCCCATCATCTTTTAGAGGCCGGCCCTACCGCTGCGTGAAGCATCGTCCGCTCACAGTGGCGACTCTGCTGGGGACTGATCTCTTGAACTTTCTTTTAATAAAGTTTAAAAGATTTTAATGATGTATTAAAATCATGACCAAATTAAAACTTTATTCTTCTTTATAACGTTTTATCCTTACGCGTGTAGATAGTTCAGTAATTTTTAGGTGCCCCATTTTACCCGAGAAGCTCGCGAAGTGTCACTTATGCCCTGTTGGAATTGAGGATACCTAGTGGGTGGATCCCTCATTTTAACCAACACGTAAACTCTTACAATCACACCTATTTGGGAGTGGTTGAGTAATGTGGAATCAAGGTAAAGGAGAACCTTCTACATCAACAACCCTATACTAAAGCCGCGCTAGAAAAAGCCTTAGTACATCATTCCCTTAAGGTCACCAGAATAAATAAAATAATTGGGACGCACTTCTTTTATCCTTACCAGTGAAGAAGCCAAACTCTATCCTCCCAAAGAGGCGTTACGCGGGAGTCATAACGTTGAAGAGGGACGATTTGCATGCTATATGCTCTATGATCATGCACCCCCATACATCGGCTTCGAGAGCCAAAAAGAAAGCAACTTACCCTTACTACTTTTGCTTATAGAAGAGGTTCAGCAACATACGTAGGACTTCTCTTGTACCTCCGTTGTGTCACCTTATATCAATATGTATGACGTGAGATACAAATGTCCCACGTATGTTAGAGGGATAAGCCATTACATCATCTCTAACCATATCTATGTACAGCCATACAACAACAAAAGGCATGCATACTATCCATACCACTCATGAACCCATTCATGATCTGATCCACCGCCTACCATTTTAGCTAGGAGGAGGCGGACTGATCATCGCACCCGGGTTTACAAGAGGATAGAACACCATCTGATTCGTCCCCCTCCGGCGACTTCAATTTCTTGCAGTAGCAGCGGTTTGCAGTCAAAGTGACCGAAAACTTAAAAATGAACACAAATGAACGAAAATTAGTGCAAACCAATAATAATAATGCCAAAGAGCTATGAGACTCAGGATTTTTTACCTCGCGATCATGAATCCACCTCTTCGTAAACCGAATAAAACACCTCTGGGGAGCTTGTTACGACGGTTTAACAATGATTTTAAGTGCTTTTTGGTTTCTAAGTTCAATTACTGATTTTAACTTAAAGGCTTGTCGATTTCAACTCACAATCAGAGAGTTCAAAGAAGAAAAAATCAGGAAAAATGGGTCGGAATCCCTTTTTTTCTGTTTTATCTAATTCTTATCTCACTATAATTTATTTCCACCTTAAAATCTTCCTTCCTCCTAAGTGCAGCTCAAGGTGTGCTTCTATAGGTGAAATGGGTGCTTTTTAGGGCCTTTTTTAATAATTCCACCGAAAGTGGCCGAAAAGGCTGTCTGTGAAGGGACCCATTTCGAGTCATGCCGTCGGTGACATGGTTATATCGCCGGCGGTATGACCGATGTTGCCAGCGGCATGGGTGATGCATTTGGCGGCATTAGCATTCAGCATGCCGACAGTTAGTGGGTCAAAAAGCCAAAAAAGTCAAGAAAAGTGGTTTAATATTGGGTAAAAAGGTGTCTTTTTTATCTTTTAATAATATTTTAAAGGGTATTCATTATTTGGGTGTCAACCATCGGTTCAAGCTCCTACCGAACGCGTTATCGACCACACCGAACTGGATTCTGCCAATTATAAAATTCAGAAGGAATATTATTTTAGTAATAAAAATTCTAAAGAGAACTTTTTTTGAGGTATTAAAGTCAAGTACATGTCATCATCATCTCGTGAGAGGAACTGCAAAATCCCATGCTCACAGGCTGCCCCTCGGGGGATCCCTGCTGCCACAGGTCAGTATGATCACACGAAAGAGCAAGGGATAGGAATGATACCTGAGGGATGACTGGTTCGTCCCTTGGTCGGACTTATACTTTGTTGATTGTTTGCCCCTGGGTTGGACTTACGCTTTATGGATTGTTTGCCCCTTGGTCGGACTTACGCTTTATCGATTGTTTGCCCCTTGGTCGGACTTACGCTTTGTTGATTGTTTGTCCCTTAGTCGAACTTACACTTTGTCTATTGTTTGCCCCTTGGTCGGACTTACGCTTTGTCGATTGTTTGCCCCTGGGTTGGACTTATGCTTTGTCGTTTATTTGTCCCTTGGTCGGACATACGCTTTATCGTTTATTTGTCCCTTGGTCGGACTTATGCTTTGTCATTTGTTTGTCCCTTGGTCGGACTTATGCTTTATTGTTTGTTTGTCCCTTGGTCGAACTTATGCTTTGTCGTTTATTTATCCCTTGGTCGGACTTACGCTTTGTCGGTTGTTTGTCCCTTGGTCGGACTTACGCTTTATCGATCGTTCATCCCTTGGTCAGACTTACGCTCTGTCGACTGTTTGTCCCTTGGTCGGACTTACGCTTTATCGACTTTTTATCCCTTGGTCGGGTTTGTGCTTTGTAGGGATACTGTCCCTTAGTCGGACTTATGCTTTGAGGAAATTGTCCCTTGGTTGGACTTGTGCTTTGAGGAAATTGTCCCTTGGTCGGACTTGAGCTTTGTAGAGATTGTCCACTAGTCGGACTTGCATAGAAATCTGATTTGGAGGAGCGATATCGCCGGCGACATGACTTATATCGCTGGCGGCACGGATTGATACCGCCGGCGGTATGAGTGCCATGTGGCAGCTTTGACTGGTTAGATAATTTTAAAATTTGAACTACAAGAGGCGATGTCACCGGCGACATGGATCATATCGCCGGCGCATGAGTTGATGTCGCCGGCGGCATGGATGAACAGTTTTAGATAAATTAAAACTCCTCGAATTCCGTGCGGCAGTTTAAAAAGGGATGGAACTTCCCTTCTTCCTCACTATTTAGAAACCGCACCCCCTCTCTTCTCCTCCAAAGCTTTTTGATTTCTTCCTTTGTTTTTGAAATCATGAAGAGAATTAGCAAGGCTTTCAGGGGCAAATCCAAGGCTAGGGAGAGCCTACCCGATTCTTCCATTGAGGGATTGAAAATCCTCTCCGTCCCTACTACATATGGCCTGAAGGAGACGGCCAAAATGTATGGTTATGGTATTAACTCTCCTATCACCAATCTGACTCCGGAGAAGGAGGAACACCTCTGTTATGTCCAGGTAATCTCTTAAAAGCTTGAATTACTTCTTTTTGGATTCGATTTGATTTTGCCTTAGATTTGAAAACATGCCATGATAGGGGTTTAAAATGTGAAATAGATCAGTCACATTGCATGCTTTAGGATCGATTTTTACCATTTTTGGGCTTCTTGTTCGATTGATTGTGATTTTTGTGATTTTTGGCACGATGGGTGCGATTTAGGGAGAAAACTGGTTCTGTCTGCACATAGTGATGTCGCTGGCGACATCAATCCTTGTAAAAGGCTTTATAGGAGTCTGATGTCACTTTTGTTTAAGGTGATATCGCCGGCGATATAAACCATGCCGCTGGCGGTATGGGTTGATCCCGCCGGCGATATCGCTTTCAATAGAGGCGACATCAGCAGCTTTTCTGACAAAAATAAGCTTAACTTTGCAGCCATATGAACTGACTTACACAGGGGGATGGGCACCATCGGTGAATGGTGGCACCATATCTCAGAGAATGATCCTGAGCTCGCGCTTGCAATTAACGAGACATGGTTAAGGATTTGGCGCGGATCATGCCTATGTTGATGCCTAAGCTTCCTCATTCTGCAGTAACGGCCCTGACTGAAAGGTGGTCCGAGACCACCCATACCTTCTATTTCTCCTTTAGGGAAGCTACAATTACCCCTTCTGATGTGGTAGCCAAGACTGGCCTCCCTTGGACGGATGAGGTCATACATTTTGATGCCTACATAGATAAGTACCATGTGGAGAGGCCCGTGGTGAGGCGGATAAAGGAGTTGTTCGATCTGAAGCCTGTTTCTGGGTAGCTGTCCTATAGTGAGTTGTACCATCATTAGACCCAGGTGAATGTGGTGCCCGAGGAGGAGAGGGAGCCTTGCATCCGTTCCTTCGTGATCTCACTACTCACTGTGCTGTTCTTCCCAATCTCAGGGAGTAAGATCAACTACGAGCTTATAACTGCAGTGGAAGATGTACCGGGAATTAGGAGGAAGAATTGGTCGAGGGCCATCTTGGCCTAATTGTACCACGGGCTGGACGTGGAAGCCCGGAAGAAGGAGAAAGCCCTTCTCCTTTGCCACTTGCTACTCCAGGTATAGCTTTTCGGAAATATATCCCTTGATAACGTGCGTTCTTATTTATTGCATGACGTCCTTTGAATTGATCGGTCGCCATTTTTGCAGGCCTGGGCCTTCGAGCATCAGATCCTCCCGCCGGTGGAGTTTAAGAAGGTTGTGCCGCCGGGCTCTCACTTCCTTGCTCGCTGGTGCGGGGCATTGGTGGAAAGGCCAAGTACCCTACGCAGTATAGGGAGGTCCTAAGGAGCGTGCGGTTGAGCTCGGTATGCAAATTTTTATTTTTTATTTTTTATTTTTTTATTTTTTATTTTTTTATTTTATTTTTTTTTGTTTATTTATTATTATTATTATTATTATTTATTTTTTTATTTTTCTTTTTTTATGGACTTATGTTGGTTGTTTTGATGTAGCTCATCTTGGACCCGTTCGATGGGGTGGAGAACTTGGCTGAGGTTGCAAGGGTCCGAAGGGAGGTGGATGACCGCCGGTTTGTGATTGAGTGCCCCCTGTCCCAGCAGTGGTATCTGGGTGAGCGTGTCCGGGGCTGGAGGTCCCTTCCAGTTGCTGCTAGACCGGTGCCTGGTGATCCTCCCAGGGGCTTATGGTGGCCTCATTTGGTGATCTCTGCCGAGGTCGATAAAGCTGATTATATTGAAGGGAATGGCAGAGTGATCCCTAGCGTTCCTGGCCTCTATGAGCAGCTTCTTCAGCGTCTACTCCCCGTATATCCTCGCATCCATGGAAATGATATAATTGAGTATCATAATGAGCAACGGTTGGAGGACGAGAAGAGGCACCTCAAAGGCATTGTGGACGTTGATGAGAAGGATGATGATGAGGATGAAGCGCTTGAAGGGGACATTGCATTCGACCCTGAGGGGGAGGATGAGGTGGGTACGGACGTAGCTGGCGGGAGCATGCCGATGTCCCAAGGGGAGCAACATTCTTTCGAGGTATGATTGTGTTTGTGTGTATGATTTTAAAATTGTTTAGGGACGTTGTTGACATGTGGCTTTCATGTTTTGCAGGAACCTACGAGAAAGAGGGGCCGGGATAACTAAAGTAGGACCCGACATTATGGCGTGCCGGAGGGCATAAACTTCGTGGAGGGGAGATTGGTCAATCCGTTGGAAACCACCTTCCTATTGATGAACTCCCGAGGCGAATTCTCTTATAGGAATGTTGGCTAGAGACGGCAAGCCCCAATTTTCATGCCTGAAAATACTACCTACGTAAGACCTAATAATTATTTTCTTATTAAGCCTTCGATGCGGGTGTTTAAAGATTTGCTTTTTAGATTTTCCAGGTGGCGCGGAGTCAGGTGGAGCAACTTGCGGAGAATAATTTTGTTCTCTCAGATACCCTAATTGGGTAGTCGCTCCTCGTTCAGGTATTTTATGCATATGTTGAGATGGGATGTATGTATGGATTTTATGCATGACATGCAATGCTAATATTTTCTCCGGTTTGCAGGATTTCTTGGCCCTTTCTTTGTCCGATGCTGATGCAGCCCGGCGGCAGTATGAGGAGGAGACTGCGGTCTTACAGCGCCGCATGAGTGATCTTGAGGGTCAGCTGGCAGCCACCGCTTAGGAATGGAAAAGTAAATAAAACCTGGACGGTGCGCACCCTAGGGGCACCAGTCGTAGGGGGATCAAGATGTCTGCCGGTCGACGTGCGTTTACCACGGCTGAGGAGTCTAGTAGTGTTCCTATGACGGAGGGAAGAGAGGAAGATGATGTTGACGATTGGCTCGCAAGTCCTAATGACGTTTTATCCCGCCCAGCCGATAGTGGCGGGCATGCTTAGTTTTATTTTTCATTTTTGTTTTGCCTTTGAGTTCTTACTTTGTACCCCTGATACATTGGGGTTTGGATAATTTGATTTTGTCGTGGGCTAGATGTTTTGTTATAATTTGAGCGACTTGTGCCTTCGGGCTTTCATTTTGAATACGAAAATGAATTGTTGTTTGACAAGGCATTGGAAATATAGCGTAGGATTGTTTACAGGTTTTGTACAGGTCTGAAATGGAAGAAATGCTTCTGATGCCACCGGAAAATTCACTCCATGTCGCCGGCGGCATGACCCATATCGTCCAAATTGATCGAGCTAAAATAATATATACAGGGCTGTCTGAAAGTCCATATCGCCGACGGCATCATCTGATATCGCACAAATTAGCCTTATACCGCCGGCGGCATCAACTACATCGTCGGCGGCTTCATTCATATCGTCGGCGGCTTCATCCACATCGTCGGCGGCATCAACTTTCCAGCAATCTGATTTCAACCATTGTGTCCACTTCTGTCATGGCAACCTATAATCAAAAACTACAGGGTTTTCTGCAGATTTTGGGGAATGACGACTGGAAGAGGCTTGAAAAATTCAGGCTTTGGGGGCTTTGATATGTCGCGGCGTGGCCCGTAACTCGCAAATTCCTTCGAGCGGCACTGTCCTTTTGGGATCCAATAGACCACGTTTTCCGATTTTCATCGTTCGAGCTTTGCCCTTGCTCGAAGAATTCCATGCCATTTTAGGGACACCGTGTCCTAAATGCGTTTCGCTGGCGTTGCCGAACCTTGATTTTGGCATAGATGGAATTCCACGAGGGCTATAGAATTTAGATTCTGTCAACCTATTTCTGTCTCAATTGCCTGACAGACCTGGTTTTTAGCTCGAAGCAGTCTTGGAGTGGTGTCCTGGAGTGCCACGATCCCATCCTGCTTGGCCATTTATGATGGCATTACTACTCATGGCGGAGTTTATGTGTGGAGTGAACCTTATTGCTCCGCTCAGGCTAATTTCCCTCATTGGTCCTATATTGACAGGGGCTTCCCCCATGGCCGTGGGGTTGGCCGATGTTTTGTTAAACGTGGATGCTGCTTCTGTTGACTCGTCACTTATTGGGGATCGATTCACATTATTACAGGTATCTCTTGTTCTCTTTTTTTTATAATTATTTTTTTTTATCCAAACATTTCTTTCTCCCATCCTTACCCGAGTTTTGCATTATAGGTCTGGCTGATGGAGAAGCTAAAGCTGAGGGAGGCACCCCGAGGGAATCCGAAAAAGTATCTTCCCGTCCATCTGAGGGAGAGAGGGCTTATGCGGGCCAATTTCAATGAGTTGACATATGACGATTGGGTGCCTATCTTGAGGGGGTATACTGACACGCAGGTTCAGTGGGTTAGTCCATGGTGGAGAATTCAGGATGTGGACGTAGAATCTTGGGGAGCATGTGTTCAATTGATAGGTCTAGAGAAATCTTCATTTTATACCCCCTACCGGCTATGTTGTCAGTATGGTAAAAGGCAGAGAGTCCCGATTAAATTGCCCTACAACCAAATTGGAGTTCACAAAGCTAGGTGGGTCAACCATATTCAGGAGAAGTGGTCCAGGGAGGCCGTGTTTGAGATTCTAGATTACGACCAACTAGAAACCACTGAAATTGACACATACTACAGAGGATGGCTTGCCGAGACAAGAGGTTTACCGACCCGTCAAAAGCGGTCATGGGCCCGTTTAGAGGGGGAATGTGTGGAGCGGGGGGAAGATCCCCTTACTACTAGCACACCAAGGCGGATCTCTAGGTACCAAGATGATGATGCGGGGAGTTCGTTTTGAGTCTTGCCATTGTCAGAACCATTAGGTTCTTATTTTATTTTATTTTATTTTATTCAAATAATCTAAAATGGAACAAAATGAACCCCGTTTAAAGCTTGTCGAAGTTATCTTGAATTTATGAATACAGGATTCACATAAGCATAAGCATTTAGATTTTAGCAAAAGAGAACTTTTATTAATTGAGATAAAATAAAGTACATGATGTTTGGTTGACATTTCCATCGAATTAACTCCCGGTGCCGACTAGCCGAGATCGGTATTCTAGAAGGCACTCACATACCCTAACTTTTGCCTAGATTGCCCTGTTCGGGTTTTCGATCTAGCGGGTTTGTCTTATCCCCTAATTTTTACACTGTTGGTTTGCAGAATACCAAAATAGTCGGGTATCACCCTAATTTTTGCCCGATCAGTAAAAGACTGAAAGGCGGGCGATTATTACGTATGTATCTTTTTGTGTGCTGCTTTTCTGGTTTGTTTCTTTTGAATTAAACATGATAACGCTTAAGCCTGTCTTGGTTTACGGGATTTACGAACTCGTTCCCATCCATGTCCATAAGTTTAGTTGCCCCTTTGCTAAGTAGCTTCTTTATCATATATGGTCCTTCCCAGTTTGGCCTGAATTTACCCCTCACATTAGTGGTAGAGTGTTTCAACTGCTTGAGGACCAGATCACCGACCTTCAGGGGGAACTTTTGATGTTTTACCCGACTGTTATATGCCCGAGCCATATGTTGTTGGTACATCTAGAGGTTGTCAAGGGCCTTCATCCTTTGTTCATCCATCATGTTTAACTATTCAAATCTTGCCCGAGTCCATTCGGATTCTTCTAACTTAGCCTCCAGGGCAACTCTTAATGAGGTCACCTGAGTTTCAACTGGCAAGACCGCTTCCATCCCGTAGACCAAGGAAAATGGAGTTTGGCCTATCGGGGTACGTATGCTGGTGCGATATCCCTAAATAGCAAAGTGCAACTTATTCGCCCAATCTCTATAACCGGCTATCATCTTAGAAAGAATCATCTTTACCGATTCATTGGCTGGCTCAATAGCTCCATTGGCTTGTGGTCTGTATAGAGAAGACCTATGGTGCTCGATCCCATACTTCTCAATCAGTGAAGCAGTTGCTCCTTGAAACTGTACCCCGTTGTCTGAGACTATATGATGTGGGAGCCCATACCGCGCAAAGATATGCTTTTCTATAAACTTGGCCATCTGCCTGGCAGTGACATTGGTGAAGGATTCGGCTTCAACCCATTTTGAAAAGTAATCTACTACTACCACAATGAATTTATGGCCATTTGTTGAGGAAGGACGGATTTCACCAATTATATCTATACCCCATGCCGAGAATGGCCAAGGGGTGGATAAGTGATAGAGCTCGGTCGGTGGCAAATGCGCATATCTCTGTAAATCTGGCATTGGTGGCATCGTTTGACCTGGGCGATACAATCGGCCGTGAGAGTGAGCCAAAAATACCCTAGTCGCTGGACCTTCTTTGCGAGGGCAAGACCATTCATATGAGGGCCACAGTCGCCGGCATGGACCTGGATCATTATGTTCTGAGCCTCAGAATCAGTGAGGTAACGGAGGAGTAGGCTATCACTGGTACGCTTGAATAGGTCATTATCTATAATACAAAATTGGGTAGCAAGCCGCCGTAGGGTGGTACGGTCCGAGTCGAAAGAATCTATGGGGTATTGGCCGGTCTGAAGAAATAGGACTATGTCAGAATACCAACAAGGTTCGGATGAAATGGCGAGAACTAGATGAGTCGATTAAACACGATATGGGGTCTTGGTGGATAGCAAAACCAACGGGTGGATAGGCTGCTGTTGGGGTCCTTCCCATAAGGACGCGAGAGTGGCGAGAGCATCTTCCATTTGATTCTCATCTTGAGGGACATGGCGGTACAAGCATGAGGTAAATTTCTCAGACAATTCGCGGACAGCCTCAACATAAGGGCAAAGCGATTCTTCTTTAACTTCCTAATCTCCAATGACCTGACGAATAACTAGAGCCGAATCTCTGATGATGGATACATGGTGTGCCTAAACCTGAAGAAGAGCCTCGAGGCCGAACAGGCAAGCTTCATATTCAGCGCCGTTATTGGTGATAGCGAATTCTAAACATTTGGACAACGGGATTATCTCATTATCTGGTGTGACGATGATGACTCTGAGACCTGCTCCCCGGCGGTTCACAGCGTCGTCAAAGTACATTGTCCAATTATCATCAAGGGTTGTAGCAGAGGCGAACTGTTCATCAGGGAACTCCAAACTTTCCCTATAGTTAGAGCTGAGGGGTTGATTAGCCAAGAATTCGGCTACAGCCCTCCTTTTAATGACCTTTCGGGTTACATATTCAATGTCAAACTCAGATAGGAGAAGTAGCCATCGGGACAATTTGCCGGCTAGAGTAGGGGATTGACAAAGAAACTTCATTGGATCAATTTTAGCTACGGCCTGGACTAGATAGGATTGGAAATAATGTCGCAACTTCTTAGTGAGCCAAAACATGGTAGCACAAGTCTTCTCTACAATCGAATATCGGGTTTCATAATCTAACAGCTTCTTGCTCAGGTAGTAGATGGCATGCTTGCACTTATCATCATGTTCTTGGACAAGCATGGCTCCGACGGACGTTTCTTCAATGGCCAGATAAAGGATGACTGGTTTCCCTAGGATGGGGGGCGTCAAGACGGGTGGATTGACAAGGTATGCCTTGATTCAGTTGAATGCTACTTGGCAGTGATTGTTTCATACCTCGGGTTACTGTTTCTTCAACAACTTAAAGATGGGTTCGCAGACGGTAGTGAGGTGGGCAATGAATCGACTAACATACTGTAGGGACCCTAAAACTGATCGGACCTCTTTCTCCGTCTTAGGGGAAGGCATATCCCTGATGGCTTTGGCTTTGTCCGGATCCATTTCAATCCCTTTTTGGCTAACCACGTGTCCTAACAGCTTGCCGGAGATAACTCTAAATATGCATTTCTTTGGATTCAGACGAAGATTATATTTTTCAATACGAGTCATGAACTTGTCAAGAACAGCAGGGTGTTCCTCTCGAGTGGCAGATTTCACAATCATGTCGTCCACATACACTTCCACTTCTTTATGGATCATGTCGTGTAGGAGGGCAGTTACAGCTTGCTGATAAGTGGCTCTGGCATTCTTCAACCCGAATGGCATTACCTTGTAGCAATACACCCCCCACTCAGTGCTGAATGCTCTTTTGACTTTGTCGGCAATATTAACCAGGATTTGATTGTATCCTGAGAATCCATCCATGAACGAATACATAGCCGCCCTAGCGGCACTATCAATTAGGACATCGATGTGCGGGAGAGGGAAGTCGTCCTTCGGTGAGGCTTTATTGAGGTCTCAAAAGTCTACACAGACTTAGACTCTACCATCCTTCTTTGGTACCGGGACAATGTTGGACAACCAAGTCGGGTATTCTACTATTTCTATGAATCAAGCTTCGATTAACCTCGAAACCTCTGACTTAACTTGTTCTACCCATTCAGGTCTTAGCCGGCGGAGCTTCTATTTGACAGGTTAGAATTTAGGATTAGTTGGGATCCTGTGTTCCGCGATTTGTCGGTCAACCCCAGGCATGTCTTCGTACGACCAGGCGAAAGCGTTAACATGATTTTTAAGCACTTTTCTGATCTCACTTCTTTCCTCGGGAGTTAAATTTTTAGAAATGGCTACCATTTTGGGATTGTCATCCGTACTTAGGTTTATTTCACTTAATATAGTTTCTCTAATGCCGAAAATATTATGCATATTGTTATGTGAATGCATGGAACCATTAGGAAAGACATCAAACAAGTAAGCCGAACGGGAGTTATTCATTGCATAAAAAGCCTCATAAGCAGCATTGTTTGTATCAAAAACATCGGAAATATTAAAAATTACATCATCCATAACCTCTTCCACATGCGGAGGGGCTTCAGTGGCAGCATCGATGGGAGAGGTGTTCTCTGTATCATCTGTCAGGGTGGTGCTTAGGTTGTGCTCCAAAGTGGTCTTTTGGGTAGTGGTGAGCGACGGCTCCTCAGATAGGTCAGCCTTTTTGGTTAGAGTCCTGGCAAGCTTTTCTACTATAGCCATCATGGCATCTTCTTTCCCGTTACCCTTCCAGCCTTTCTTATCAGCTGTGCCATAGCTTTTGTCACGGTTGCCACGGCATCCTCAATTTCTGGATCGATAGGCTTATCTTCAGGATACATCTTGTCTTTCCCCTTATCCTTATCAGAAATAATGTTGATAGGCGCATCAGACTCCGTAGGCTCAGGTTCAGCTGAAACTATCATGTGACCAACCTCAAAGTTATAGACATCTTTAAAGATCTCAAAGCCAGGCCACATTTTCCCACCATGCTCGATTGGTTTGGGCTCCCCTTTATAAGGCCTCTTTCCCTGGATTTCATAAGTAGTGACCATGCGGCAATAACAGTAAGGGACGTGACGATAGGCTTTTCTAGGCTTATACCCTAGTCCAACTCCACGGATGAGGATTTTTGGTTCCAACGCCTCAATAATTCCTTATTCATGTATTCCTCCACCCTTGCCAGGCCTGTAACCAGACTTCTTCATTAGCTTGCCCATACCCGCGTGGAGGTAGCTGTGCCAAAGGGGAGGGGGTTTTTAAGCTTTACTAATCATGGCAATCTGGAGGCCCTTTTCTATGTTAGCTTCAGCTTCCATAACGGCCATGACGGAAGCAGGATCGGCCTCTATAGTTATCATTCTATCACCATGGATTAGCTTGATCTTTTGGTGTAGTGTGGAGGGTACTACGCCTAAAGCATGGAGCTATGGCCGGCCAAGCAACAGAGAATAGGTAACAGGAATGTCAAGGACGGTGAAACGTACATTGCTCGTGACACCTTCGATAGTGACCCCTACCTCAAAGATCCCAATTACATTGCCCTTCGAATCGTCGTAAGCTCTAATAATTGTGCTGGACCTTTCAAGCATGTCCTCTGACAGTCCCAGATGAGGAAGGATCTTTAGAGGGCATAGGTTTAGGGCGGAGCCATCATCCACCATGACGCACGGGATAACCTTATCGAGAATTTGAACCCGGATGAACAAGGCCCTATTGTGATCCCTTCCTTCAAGTGTAAGATCAAAACTGTCAAACATGATCTAAGGCCCTTTTCTTGGGGAATGCCTTCTCCTATCATGGCGCACATCTCAACGACCGAGGTGCTCGGATTAGCTTCCAGATCAAGGAGCCGTTTGATCAAACCTTTACGATGCCTTTCAGAGTCAATTACCAGTTGCTAGATACTGTATCAGGCTTGGGTGTTTCTCAACTAGGTAATAAGGGGGTCAACCTCAAGACTGGTAGGGACAGGTGGAGGTGGAGAAGGGGGGCCTTGCAGTAGTTCCATCCCTGCCAGGAATCGGGTCTTTGTTAAGACGGAGATACCGGTCTTCCAGCTAATATACGCGACCACTTCGGGTGATATTGAGGACATTGTCGAGTAAGACGCTCTTGGTGGCTCGCGTCTCAAATAGGTACTGCTGCTCTTCGAAGTCCGAATCTGGGTCTTGTAGTTCATATTTATCCACACTAAAAAGGTCATGGTGGTCGACCTTGAATAAGTTGGTACTTATGGCCTTGGATTCCCGAGCCATTTCCCCATCCTCATTAGAATAGTTCTCCTTTAAAATAAAAGAATCTACACTAAATAGTGCCTTCCCCTCAGCTTTCTTTCTCTTTGCCACAATTGGTTTAGGCCTGCGACCCTCTTGTTTTGGTTGGCTTGGATCAATTTTCATTCCTTGAATGGAGTTGACTCCTGGGTTGGCCTGATTGATAAGTTCAAAAACTGAGCAAGATGGAAGACCTGAGCCGATGACCAGGACAGAGTTACTACTGCCCGGCCTCTGAGCAAGGAGATTGAAGACTGTGGCTTTGGGTAAACCAGATTAGACCATTCCGACCTTACTTCTGAAGTTTGGTAAAGGGTTATTCATGGTGCTCGGGGCCTTATCTGGTTCAGCAATCTTTGCCTCGCTAACCAACTGCTGAATAGCTGAGAGCAGGGCCTTACAATTGTTGGTTTGGTGCCCCACCTAAATGTGATAATTACAGAAGTTATTCTTATCTTCAGGTCTGGGTGGTTTGTATTCCTGAAGGGACTGTATAAAACCTGCTTCCCTCAAGCGTTGAAAGATGACCCGCAGGGGCAATTTATAGGGGTTGGTCAAGATAAAAGAGGGGCGAGGAGGCTGAACTATGGCAATCATTAATAGAGCTGGATTGGTTGTAAGTGGCGTAGCTGGGGTGTGAGAAATAGCTTGTATAGCAGCCGGTATTTTTGGCTTAGCCGGCACTAGGGCCGAGGGTTGAGCTTCGTTTTTCCTGAACCATGGTTTACCCGCTCTCTCGGCCTTCTCGCATTCTACCTCGCGCTCGATTTTCTCAGCTTTCTCAAACACAGCCTTGTAAGAAAGAAAGGAATCTGTAGCCATTTCCTTACGGAACAGGGGGAGAGATCCTTCGAGGAGTTTGACAATCATTTCCTCAAGGCTAAGCTTGGACTTCATCAAGACCTGGGTCGACATCCACCTATTGAAGTACTGCTTAAAGGTTTCATTGGGCATTTGACGGACCCTCTCAAGTTGTTAGAGGGTTGTCTCCATCATAGTATTGAAACCATAATGTACTTTTAAAGCCTCAGATAAGAGCGTCTAGTCGGCGACAATATGCTGCGGTAAAGTGTGGTACCACTCGAGTGCAGGTCCCCGAAGAGAACAAGGAAACATCTCAGCCAACACCTTATCACTTAGCTTCTTTACGCGCATCACCCTTTCATACATTATGATGTGAGTGGCGGGTGCTCCTGAGCCATCACAATGAGCCATATTTGGCATAGTAAAATTGTC
This sequence comes from Euphorbia pulcherrima, assembly GCA_947683365.1. NCBI lineage: Eukaryota > Viridiplantae > Streptophyta > Magnoliopsida > Malpighiales > Euphorbiaceae > Euphorbia > Euphorbia pulcherrima. The sequence goes on from CANTUS010000016.1 coordinate 18,720,758, forward strand.
AGGGACCCAATCCTCATCCCTTTCAGGTTTTTTATTAATGATGAGGTGGTTGATGTAAGCTTGGATTTCTGGTGTCACGCCCGGAGGTTGCCTGACCTGGTCGCTGACCGGTTCGTGAGAGATGGTTGGGGCTTCAGGTGTCGCGCCTGGAGAATGCACGACCTGGTCGTTGACGGTTTGAGAAGCTATCATTTGTCGAACAAAAGCGGCTACCTCAGGTGTCACGCCCAGAGGTTGCGTGACCTGGTCGTTGAATGGTGGAGGCGGCGTAGGGCGGACAGTCAGATGGCTAGCAAATGGATTTTGGGGGTAAGTGGTGCCTTTAGTAGTTACGACAAACTGCGGAGGCGTGAATGAGGGTAGTGGCCGAGATAATGGGCTTTGGTGATTGAATGTCAGAGGAGTAGAGGTTTGAGCGAAAGGTCTCGGGTTGAAAGGTATAGCTGGTGGAGTGGTTGAAGCCGATAAGAGAGCTGAAGTCTATCCAAACTGGAATGGACTCGTCAAGGGTTGGGTTGATTGAAGCACAGGCGCGAGGGGTCTCGCCTCTACTAAACTGGTCAATATTTGTGTTGTACAGTTTGGGGCCTGGATGTTAGATGCCGATACTCGATTAGAACTCTTGTCTTCCAGAGCTCACTGAACTGCTGCCTCAGCAGCAGTTTGGATAGAGGCTTAGAAAGCATATGAGTTTAAGAATTGCATCATAGCACTGGTCAAGTCGAAACTGGGGGGTGGTTGGGATCCTGTTCCCGAGCTGGAAGTGGGACCAAAGGGCTCATCTGGAGGAGGGGTCCCTTTATTTCTTGGGAAAGACATGGTTGGTCGAGAGGGACTTTGGCTCAACTGAACTCGTTCTGAATCTGATTCCTCACTTGAATCGGTATGGGGAATTCCTTCAACTTCTATGGTGGCAACCGGGGTCAGAGGATGACGTATCAGGCAATGTTCTATCCTTTTTCAGGCTGGGATGTGACTGTCAGTGCGCCTCCTCATAGCTAAAATGGTAGGAAGCGGATCAGACCATGCATGGATTGGTGAATAATATACGTGGTATGCATGCCTTTCGTGCCCTGGGAATGACGTATAGTGCGCATGGCTGCACGTAGATGTGGTTAGAGATGATGTGATGGCTTATCCCTCCAACATATGTGAGATGTCTGTACTTCACGTTATACATAGCGATATGTGGTGACGCAATGGAGGTACGAGAGAAGTCCTATATATGTTGCTAAACCTCTTCCACGGGTGGAAGTGGTAAGGGCAAGTTAATTTATTTTCGGCTCTTAAAGCCGATGCATAGGGGTGCATGATCATAGAGCACTTAGCATGCAAATTGGCCCTGTTCCAACCTTATGACTCCCGCGTAACGCCTCTTTGGTAGGATAGAGTTTTGCTGCTTCACCAGTAATGGTGAAAGAAGCGTGTCCCAATTATTTTATTTGTTTTGGGTAATCCTAAAGGGGATTGATGTGCTAAGGCTTTTTTATAACGCGACTTTGGTATAGGGTTGTTGATGTAGAAGGTTCTCGTTTACCTTGATTCCACGTTACTCAACCACTACCTAAATGGGCGGGATCATAGGAGTTTATGTGTTGGTTAAAATGAGTGATCCACCCACTAGGCATCCTCAATTCCAACAGGGCATGAGTGATGCTTTGTGAGCTTCTCAGGTGAAATAGGGTACCTAAAATTACTGAACTATCTACACGCGTGAGGACGAGACGTCATAAGAAAAGAATGAAGTTTTAATTTGGCCAATGATTTCAATACATCATTAAAATCTTTTAAACTATGAAAGAAGATTCCAGTTTTAAAGAATTTCCCCAGCAGAGTCGCTACTGTGAGCGGACAACGATTCGCGCGGCTGCAGTGCGAGGCCATTTTCGGTCGGCCGACCCGTTGGAGTGTCAGAGGGATGAGTGTGATGTGGTTGAAAAAATGATTTTGCATATTTTAATGCTTAAAAGATACGAGATCAAAATCCCGTACTTAGAATAGAGTCGCCACCCGGTTCAGCTCAATCGGGAAATTTTCGGTACGATTTTCCCACTAGGTGGTTGGACCATACCTTAAGTAGAGATTCCGAGCTCGGATGATGTTATCTACTTTTCATTAGGCCAAGTTAGGATACTTCATTCTTTCTTAATCGGTTTGATCCACCCTATTTATTTGTATTTTTAGTTATTTTATTGTTTTCGCATTTATCAAGCAATTGAAGCGATAAATAAAATATTGACAATTGTAAAAGAAAAGTTAGTGCGGAAATTAAAATTATTACAAGATTTTCAAGTCCTGTACATTTTCTACGTAACAAATGAAATACCCGAATGTCCGATATACATCTACCTGCAGAAGGTGGTTGACACGAATATGGCATATTTTATTTATAATATCATAAAGCCCAATTGGATGGCTAAAATGAGGTTTGAATGGCATTTGCGGGGAAATTCCATTTTTATCAAAATTTCAGATTCGATCGTTGCTTTAATCGGATTACAGGTGAATATACCACTCGTCGTGGGGCGGGTCTATTTTCAGGAGGTTTCGAACCTCCATCGTTACACTATAGGTCCTAGCTGTCAGAAAATAAATTAGTTTGGAAACAAACGAAAACAATACTACTATCCAGAAAGTCATGCTGCCATGGGGCATCTGATGCCGCCGACGACACAGTTGATGTCGCTGGCGACATGGCTGATGCCGCTGGCGACATCGATTATATCACCGGCGACATCAGTATGCAGACAGGCATAGGGATTTCTGAGTACCGTAAAGAAAGGGTCCCGTAAGAAAGTGAGGTCTCTGGGGAATATGATGCTAACGGCGGTATCAACAATGTCTCTCGTGAGATGGGTGATACAGCCGGCAACATCGCATGTCTCCGGCGACTTCAATTTCTTACAGCAGCAGCAGTTTGCCGTTAAAGTGACCGAAAACTCAAAAATGAACACAAATCAACGAAAATTAGTGCAAACCAATAATAATAATGCCAAAGAGCTATGAGACTCAGGATTTTTTTACCTCGAGGTCGTGAATCCACCTCTTCGTGAACCAAATAAAACACCTCCGGGGAGCTTGTTATGACGGTTTAACAATGATTTTAAGTGCTTTTTGGTTTCTAAGTTCAATTACTGATTTTAACTTAAAGTCTTATCGATTTCAACTCACAATCAGAGAGTTCAAAGAAGAAAAAACCAGGAAAAATTTGGTCGGAATCCCTGTTTTTCTGTTTTATCTAATTCTTATCTCACTATAATTTATTTCCACCTTAAAATCTTCCTTCCTCCTAAGTGCAGCTCAAGGTGTGCTTTTATAGGTGAAATGGGGTGCTTTTTGGGGCCTTTTTTAATAATTCCACCGAAAGTGGCCGAAAAGGCTGTCTGTGAAGGGACCTATTTCGAGTCATGCCGCCGGCGACATGGTTATGTCACCGGCGATATGACCGATGTCACCGGCGGTATGGTGATACCGCCGGTGGCATGGGTGATGCCTTTGGCGGCATCAGCATTCAACATGCCGACAGTTAGTGGGTCAAAAAGCTAAAAAAAGTCAGGAAAAGTGGTTTAATAGTGGGTAAAAAGGCATCTTTTTTTGACTTTTAACAATGTTTTAAAGGGTATTCATTATTTGGGTGTCAATCATCGGTTCAAGCTCCTACCGGACGCGTTATCGACCACATCGAACTAGATTCTGCCAATTATAAAATTCACAAGGAATATTATTTTGGTAATAAAAATTCTAAAGAGAACTTTTATTTTGAGGTATTAAAATCGGGTACACGTCATCATCATCTCGCGAGAGGGACTGCAAAATCTCATGCTCACAGATGGTTTATATCTGAACCATCTTATCCATAGCCTCCACAATAATTGGCTCATGACGATCTTCAAATATGCCTAATTTACTTCCCACCTCCCAAGTCAGTTGCTTTACACGGTTCGGGGATTGCCTTGATTGAGATAGGATGATAACTCGGTTCGCATTAAAAATATCAGGCCCTGATAAAACCAAATCTACTTGTTGATATGGTATTATTATCTGTAACTCTTCTTCCCGGGTAGCTGGTATGAATTTAGGCTGTGTTCCGTTTAAAATAGTATTTGTTTCAGGGATCACATTCATAATTGCATCAGTCTGCTCTAATAAGAACTCACCTTGTAAACCCAAATTTTGAGTAGAAACGCTCCTTTGATTCACACCTCTGGAACCCAAACTCTAAGCAGACATGCTCCTTTGATGTTTCATTGGAGAGCTCGACTTACCGCAATCACTATCAATATCACCCGAGTCACTGGATGCCTTGGATTCTAAGTCTTGACAATGTTGACATGCAACCCCTTATCTAAGATTTGCATGAACCTTCAACTCCGTTGAACCAATAAGTAGTTTGAAAGACTGATTTGGTGTTCCAAAGGGAATCGAAACTAAGCATGAAACAACATCTAGCCGATCCAGCCTGTAGAAATCGTAATCCACCGAAACTAACTGGACAAAAGAGGCTGCCAATCGTCGAATAAAATTTTCATAAATCAAGACAGGAGGAATCCCCATGAAATCCACATACCTGATACATTCTTTCGGTGTGAAATCATCCGGCAAGGATTGCACCCTCAAAAAAATATGCCTCATAATCTCCCAGTTTCCTCCTACAAAATCATTCATCGCAGACACAGAATTAAAAGAAATAATCACATTAGCTTCGCTTGTAGGGGCAGCAAAAGCTATGTCAAAACCACGTTCCTATAATAAATCATGCACACATCTAATGTGAGATATGCTAATCACAGAGGCTAGACAGGACTTATCTTTCCACGGGGCTACTTCAACAATAAGATCATGGCCCCGAGATGATTTTTCATGGCTAATTGGGACATCATGCGTAACGGCATTTAGAACAGCGTTGGAACCTTCATTTGAGTCTGGCAGGCCGGAAACAACTTTCGCATAGGATCTCTCCTCCCTTGGTGAATCTCGAAATTCAATTTTCTATTTACGAGCCTGTTGAGGAAATGAACTCCTCATGGGACGTTGCTGAATTCGTTGCTGCTTTAAAGAATGATCGGACCAAGAATATCTTGCACGATAAGCACGTAGATGGATGATTCAAATAATCACCGAATTCATTCTATACAAAACCTCACGGATCGACAGTGAGTCGTCTGGGTTTAAGAATCCAAAATTGAGATTCTTTTCGTTTCTCTTCCTGGCTATATAGTCTCGACCAGTGATTCCGTATTTCTGAAAAACTCTTCTCATCGAATCTACTCCATACATGTTTGGAAAGTTTTCAAACATAGAGTGGTGGTGGGCTAAGGGCGACGACTGGCTGATTGACTCCGATTGGAATTGGTAGCGACAGGACGACGATCATGATGATGATGGTGGTGGTTGTTGAGCGGTGATGGTGGTGAGGATCGCCTAGGGTTCGCTATTGGCTATTGCATTTTATTTTAAAAGGTTTATAATAAATGCCTAATGGGTTATTCTGGATTCAAATCTAATATCCTCAAATTGGTGTTCCCTTACATGTCCCTCCATTCATCATTTGACATGTAGTACATTTGTATGAGAGATTAACTGAAAATGAATAAAATAATAATTAAAACAGACACATGTCAATATTTGAATGGGGGACATGGAAGGGAACACTAATTTGGGGACAACAGATTTGAATCCGGTTATTCTATGGTGACTTTTTTTCCTTACTTTGCCACTATCACCATTGGATTGAATTTCATCACATTAATTCAATGGTGATGAAGGGTAAAATAACGTTAACTTTGCAAAAAAAATAAAGTCATCGTAGCCTTCACTCTATCTAATAATAATAAAGTTTTTTTTAGAGATTTAGATAACTTTTTTAGACATCTCATCCATTTTTCTCACTTTGATAAATCACATTCACATTTTTCATTAATTAATTTCAATCCAAAGGAAAATAATAGAGATTAAAAGCAAACCATACCAAACCCATCATCATAAAAAAATGAAAAAGGCCTCAATGGGCGGTGATAGAGGGGGGTGGGGCGGTGCTAAAGCCTCACCCCGACCACCGGAAAAATTAAAATCCTCCTATAAATTTAGGTACAACCCCACCCTCTTCTCTGGTAAAAAAAAGGTAGAAGAAAAGTGGACCAGCCCCACTCTATCTCGAATTCTGGCACAGCCAGGGAATTTATAATGGCAAAAGCTCATACACATTTCCATAAATGGCTTACAGTTAAATAATCTTGAATCAATTTCTAAACAAACTATAATTGCAATTTCCATAAATGCTTACAGTTAAATAATCTTGAATCAATTTCTAAACAAACTATAATTGCAATTGACCATTTATTAATGTAAATAAACACAAAGAAGGGAAACATGTTCCTTAAGATACTAAGCACTAATATTATCTCTTAATAATGAAAGTATATATTCATAAATCTATAACTGTCATCCTTGCAAATGCTGCATCATTTCTGTTCAACAAAAAGACAAACAGATTTTGATCCATTAGTTGAAAATACAAGGAAAAACAATTCAAGGATGTATCATCCAACAAAAAGTAATGGCAAAAAGAAAACAACTTACTGCCTTGATCTCTCCAACCTCCTTTTTTATCTTATCGAGTTCATGTCGCATTTTAATAAGCTCGAATAGACGTGATTGGTAATTTTGGCTAAAGGAAATAATCTCGTCGACCACACGAACATCACCAAAACGTACTGATTTGACCTTTTCATCACCAACATAGTCTAAAGGTATTGTTTGGATTTTCCAAACCTCCTTACTTGGCTTATTAAGTTGTTCTCCCAAAAGTTCAAGCTCACGTTGACCTGAATAATAAAAGAAATATACAATAAAGAAATAAGCATATGAAAATATACATAGATTGAGATAATTAAAAGTTTAGAGAAAAGTAAAAGGGAGGGGTACCAACTCAAAAACTTATTATATTTTAATCAATTCCCAATTAATTATACGATATCACATAAAATTAATTATATGATAAATTTTTCTAAAAATACCTGACCTCCACCAAATCGTTATTAAGAGCAGGCTCTGAAAAGCTACACATACTGTCGCGATAAGTAGAATTCTGTTCAGAACCAAATTACTGGATTAATTACCAACCATTCTAATAATATATTTTTATCATTAATGATTAATCATACAAAAGTACAAAGTGAATATCGTATGGAATGAGCAGGGTAAAATTGCAGAGTGTAATCACTACAAGAAATTGAATTTTTAGTGGCGAAATTGGTTTCGCTACAAAAGGTAAAAAATTAGTGGCGAACTATGTATCCGCCACTTGATAGATTTACAGTGGCAAACCATTGTTTTGCCACAATTTTAGTGACGAAATTTAATTCCCGCCACTATTGTATTAATGTAGTAGTTAATACAAAATCCAAATGATTTTTTTAAATCAAAGCATGAAGCCTTGAACTCTTGTACTGCCATTCAACCAATGATTAAACTAATACCCATTATAGTAATCCATCAACAATGCATAAATTGAAGTGCTATATTGTAGTATTTTTCGCCACTTTTGAAACAGGAAATTAAGAGAAGCATAAGATAGTTACCCGGACAAGTCAGAGAAAGGCCACACGAAGTTAAAACCGAAGCTTTCTAACAGAAGGTCAAATGCGGAGATAGTGTTCTCCTAACGCCTGGAAGTGAACAGAGACAACAGAAAAAAAACTGGAACTCCCCAGCACAAGAGCATATATGCTAATGTTGAACACAAGGCCCCAAAAACTCAAAGTTGCAGATGCGGAATAGCAACAACAAGTATCAACAAGAAAGGGCAAGAATCAACCAAATATGCGAAGAAAATAAATAAACTACACAACACCAAAATTTTTACGTGGAAACCTCTCCGATGCGAAGAGTAAAACCACGGGACCGATAACGGAGTTCACCCCTACTTCTCTTATTGATAAGTTGAGGGAAAAGAACTCAACAATGTCTTAAAAGAGTTTGCAACCCACCAACAATACCACAATACAAGGAGAAGCCAAATAAAATGAGGAAAATACACAAAACCTCAAGTGAGCAATATTCCTCCATATTCTGCCCACAACGAAACCTGATCCAACTGTTTGGTTACAAAAACCAACGGTCAAAAGAAATATTTCGATTTCAGGAACATTGTGGTAAACTTTCATGGCGATCCGACGGTCTGATCTTCGGAGATCGACGACGGAATATAGCTAGACGGAATAAAAAGAAGCTGGAAATTTTGCTCTCCCTCTCTTCTTTTCTCTCTCCAAAAATGGCTGCACTCTCTCTCATAAAAAAACCCTAAAACCAGCAAAAAAAAAAAGCTTAAATATGCCTCCACATCTTGGGCTTTTGGGCCAAGACTTTACCTTGCACCAATTTGGGCTAGAACCCCAACAATCTCCCCCTCGAGCCCAAGTCGGGGAAGATAGGGCAACATCAACATCATCGAAATGATATCCTGGTGAGCTTGCAACAAAGCTCCATCTTGCTTCCGGGAACAATCTTTGTCAACATGTCTGCTCCATTCTTATCGGTGTGGTCTTTCCTCAATACCAACTCTTTCTCCTTGATCACATCCCGCAGGTAATGATATCTAACGTCAATGTGCTTCATTCGAGAATGATACATGGTATTCTTGCTCAGATCCATAGCACTCTGACTATCACATAATACTACAAACTCGCTTTGCTTCAAACTCAACTCCTAAAGGAATCTCTTTAGCCAAATCAGCTCTTTACATGCTTCCACAGCTGCTACATACTCTGCTTCTGTAGTAGATAATGCTACACACTTTTGAAGTTTATACTGCCAGGAAATAGCTCCCCCTGCAAATATGAACATAAAACCTGAGGTAGACTTTCTTCCATCGAAATCACCAGCCATGTCAGCATCTGTATACCCTTCAAGAATCGGTTTTCCACCTCTAAAACACAAACTAAGCTTTGAGGTACCACGCAAGTATCTGAATATCCACTTCACTACTTACTAGTGAACTTTACCCTGATTGGACAAAAATCGACTAAGAAATCCAACAGCTTGGGCAATATCTGGCCTAGTACAAACCATAACATACATCAAAGAACCAACAGCAGAGGAATAAGGAACAGACAACGTCCTTTCTTTCTCCTCCTGCATTTTCGGACAAGTTCTTTCTAATGATTGACTAACTAGCTTGGCATCTTTCATATTGAATCTTTCAAGCACCCGTTCAATATACTTTTCTTGTGACAACCACAACCTGCCAGCCTTTCTATCATGAACTATCTCCATGCCCAAAATCTGCTTAGCTAGACACAAATCTTTCATTGTAAATGATTCTGACATACTCTTCTTCAAATCACAAATCATATCCGCATCCTGTCCAACAATTAACATATCATCTACATACAACAGAAGAATAATGAATTTATCATTAAGGAACTGTTTGAAATACACACAAGGATAAGCTAATGTCCTCTTATAACCATTGGTTGTCATGAAAGAATCAAACTTTTGATACCACTGCCTTGGTGTCTGCTTCAGCCCATAAAGACTCTTCTTTAGTTTGCAAACAAACTTTACCTTTCCCTTTTCCTCAAATCCTTCTGGTTGTTCCATGTAGATATCCTCTTGTAAATCACCATGCAAGAAAGCTATTTTCACATCAAGCTGCTCCAACTCCAAGTCAAGACTCGCAGCTAAACCCGATTCTGATAGAAGTCATCTTCACAACTGGGGAGAAAATCTCATCAAAATCAATCCGCTTTTTCTGATTGCATCCCTTGACCACCAATCTAGCTTTCTAGTTCACACTATAATCTGCATTTTTCTTAAAATCCACCGGTTTTTCAAGACTTTCTTATCTTTTGGACGCTTCACCAACTCATAAGTCTCATTCTTCTTTAAAGAATCCATCTCTTCTTTTATAGCATTCAACCAAGACCCTTTATCTTCACTAGATAATGCTTCCTGAAAGCTTTCAGGTTCTCCATCTTCTATGACAAGAATGAATTCTGAGCTTGGATATCTTGTAGATGGCCTTCTTTCTATAGATTATCTTCGAACTTGTGTTTGTTCATATTATGGGGCTGACAGCTCCCCCCGCTCATGAACCGCTTCATCTTGAGCATCATCAAAACTAAACATTCTCATCATCATGCGTATCAACATCAACAAGTTCTGGTGTATCATCAACACCAATAGATTGGTCCTCAATATTGTCAGATCTTGCTTTAACATTCTTACATGTTGGCTGCTCAATACAAGAAGGACTAGACACAAGAGGAACATCAGTAGTATCAAAAGAAGATTTAGTGGTAGAATTATACCTTTTACTTAGAAACTCAACACCTCTCTCGTGCTCAGAGAATACTACATCCCTGCTTCTCACTACTTCCTTCTTCTCTAAATCATAGACTCTATAGCCAAACTCTTCATTACCATAGCCAATAAAATGCATGGTTTAGTCTTGGAATCAAGCTTTGATCGCTCCTCTTTCGGCACATGCATAAATGCCTTGCATCTAAAGACTCTCAAATGTGCATAAGTGGGATTGCTACCCCTCCATACCCTTTCTGGAATGTCAAGACCAAGAGGAACAGATGGAGAGTGATTAATTAAATAAGTCACTGTGTTTACTGATTCAGCCCAGAATGTATTAGGAAGATTAGACATTCTTAGCAAACACCTCACCCTCTCCATAATGGTTCTATTCATCCTTTCAGCTACACCATTGTGTTATGGAGCACCCGGAACTGTCCTCACATGTCTAATGCCATGCTGTGAGATTTACATCTTAAATGCATTAGAGGTATACTCACCACCATTGTCTGATCGGAGACATTTCAACTTTCCACCAGTCTCTCTTTCTACCATGGCATGAAGCTTCTGAAAAGTCTCGAACACTTGACTTTTCTGCTTCAACAAGTAGACCCAAGTCTTTTGAGTTGCATCATCAATAAATGTGACAAAATACCTATTGCCACCAATAGACTCCACATCTAACGGACCACAAACATCGGAGTGAACCAACTCCAATTTACCTTCCTTCTTTGTAGATTTTCCTGCAAATGAAGCCTTGTTTTATTTTCCTTCTCAACAATGCTAACAAGGGTCAATGGACATAGATTTATCCACAGGAGTGAGGGATTAACCTGCCAGGTGCTTTATCCCTTTATCTGTCATATGTCCCAATCTTTGATGCCACAAGTTGGGAGAATTCTTCTCTTCAGCTGCATATATATCACCATAACATACTCTAAAGTATGTCTTATACAATGAGCAACACAACTTGTCTCGAGCAACTATCATTGAACCCTTGGACAACTTCTATTTGCCATCACCGAAGGTATGACTGAAACCTTCATGATCAAGAACACTTACCGCTAATAAATTCAAGCGTAAATCAGGAATATGGCACACATTCTTCATTATCATCGTGCACCCAACATCAGTCTTCGCATGGATATCACCCATACCAATGATCCCTGTTGAGCTCTCATTTCCCATTCTAACACTACTAAAGTCGCTAGCTCTGCAGTTTAAAAAATATTCCTTCTGAGGAACACAATGATAAGAAGCTTCAGTATCAACAAGCCACTCTAAAGCTGAATCATCAACCTGACGACACTCACAAACTGCTCAAAGCAAACCGATATCCTCAACAGTCTTCACTACGGTTGCTGTAGTACCACTATCATCTCCCCCTAATTGGGAATCTAGTTTCTTCTTTTATTCATGCTTCCATTTGAAATAATTCTTCTTGATATGACCAGGCTTATCACAATAATGGCATGTTTTGGTCTCCTTTCCCTCTCTGGACTTGGACCTGCCTCTTGAGTTACCACGCCCCTTTGGACCTCTACTCTTGTCTCTTCCTCTATTCTCAATAACAAAGGCCTGTGAATTTTCAAATCCCATCTCCTTTCTTCTCAACTCTTCATTAAACATACTTTCTTTAATCACGTTCAATGAAAGAACACCATCTAGAGCTGATTTACTAATAGTCACCATAATAGTTTTCTAACTATCGGGCAAAGAACTCAATAAGAACAAAGCCTGCAGCTCATCATCAAGAACAATCTTCATAGAGTAAGTTTGTTGATAACATCTTGAAAGTCGCTCAGATGCTCAGCCACTAACTTCCTGCTTTTCAACTTCAAGTTAACAAGCTTCCGAACCAACGAAGCCTTGTTGTGAGTGGTCTTCCTCTCATAAAGACCTTCTAGTTTCTTCCACAATTCAAATGGGTCGGACTCATTAGAAACATGATTGTAGATGCTTATATTAATCCACTATCTAATAGTCCCCAAAGTCTTCCTCTTTAACTTCTCCTAATCTTTATCTTTCATTTTCTCAGGTTTGGCCAGTTTAGAACTACCAAGCTCTACCGTGCTTATATCTATTGGATGATATAAATCTTTGCAAAATAACATATCCTCCATCATGGGTCATCATATAGAATAATTGGTTGACGTTAACTTCACCATGGAACCACTACTAATAGACTCCATATTAACCCCGAAACTAATCTTAATAGCTCTGATACCACATATGGAGCACAAGGCCCCAAAAACTCAAAGTTGCAAATGCGGAATAGCACCAACAAGTATCAACAAGAAACGGCAAGAATCAACCAAATATGCAAAGAAAATAAACAAGCCACACAATACCAAAGTTTTTACTTGGAAACCTCTTTGATGTGAAGAGTAAAACCACGGGACCAATAACGGAGTCCACCACAACTTCTCTTATTGATAAGTTGAGGGAAAAGAACTCAACAATGTCTTACAAGAGTTTGCAACCCACCAACAACACCACAATACAAGAAGAAGCCAAATAAATTGAGGAAAGTACACAAAACCTCAAGTGAGCAAACATGCCTCCATATTCTGCCTGCAACGAAATCTGATCCAATTGTTCCATTACAAAACCCAACGGTCAAAAGAAATATTTTGATGTCAGAAACATTGTGACAAACTTTCACGGCGATCTGACGGTCTGATCTTTGGCGATCGGAGACGGAATACAGCTGATCGGAAAAGAAAGAAGCTGGAAATTTTTCTCTCCCTCTCTTCTTTTCTCTCTCCAAAAATGGTTGCACTCTCTCTCATAAAAAGACCCTCAAACCAGCAAAAAAAGAAGCTTAAATATACCTGCACATTTTTAACTTTTGGGCCAAGACTTTATCTTGCACCAATTCAAGCTAGAACCCCAACAGCTAAGAGACAAAGGCAATCTTCCATTGTGTTTCCGTCCTCCTCCTTCTCCTCCACCTTTGACTGCTAAGGCGATATTTTTTGGTCATTTGTCATCATGGAAAGGTTTTATCTCTGTTTTACAGATTGCGATTTGATGGCCATCACTTTGGGTTTTGGTGTCAATTTATAGGCAGGCAAATAAATTCGCTTGTAATTACTTAATTCTGTATTTGCTTAATTTTTTGTCAATTTATCTATTTTGTTAACTCAATTTACCTACATGCATGTTGTGTTCTTTTTAACTTATAAATAGCAAAACTAAACTTATTTCAGTGTAAATTTATATGTATATATTACTGGTAAATACCGAACTGAATGGATTATAAGTTGAAAAGAATATAGCCTTATTGACATCTCTCTCCTTTGTCACGTCGTTATCCTAGATTTGTAGTTCATGGGCCTTGTATCGGCCGAGTCTGGCTGGAGCTTGCTCCCTTAGATCGGGTTTAGACATTCATTTTTTTCTAAGCTCGACTCGAAGCTGATAAAGTTTGAAATTTTATAGTCCAGACTTTATATTTATATAAATACTCAAGTCCAGCTTAGCGAATGATTTTTTTTTGTTATATTACATATTATATTTAATAACTGTTTTACATTTTTCATGATAGTATATTAAATTATTACCCCAAATAAATTTACTTTATATTGAAAAATGGGCGTACAAATATTAAGGTTTTGACATTTTTTAATAAACTTTGTTTGTGTATTTATATTTACTCAATCAAATTTTTTAATTTAAAATAATAATAATAGATTGTGGGTGGAATTTTAGAATAGCCTTATAAGTCCGATCGAGCCCAAAGTTTAAAGTGTAGCTAGATCAAGATTGGGTCCCGCTCATCTGACGAATAGGTCTAGGGTATCATATGGCCTACTTTAGTCACCATGTTCTCTTGGACTACAATTCAATTCAGTTTAATTCAGACCAGTTCAGTTCAGTTCAGTTAAATCCACTTCAGTTGAATTCAACTATGCGTAGTTATAAATTTACACTGAAATAAGCTCAGTTCAGCCAACTTCAATTCAGTTTAGTTCAGCTTTCAGAAGTTGAAAAGAACAGGGCTTAAGTATTGGAGCTAGACCAACCGTCCCGAATCGGGTGTTACAACCCTCCTTTATAGTACATGATATTCCTAGTATGCAAAGATTTAATTGTTACTAAATCCTTACCAAAATTCGTAGTTTTGAAAAAAAAAAAAAGATATCCTACCAATTTAATCACCAAAATGATACATTGAGTATGCAAGTAACTGTGAGCACGGGATTTTATAGTCCCTTTTACAAGAAGATGATGACGTGTACCTAATTTTAAAGCCTCAAAATAAAAGTTCTTTGTAGAATTTTTATTACCAATATAATGTTCCTTGCGAATTTTATACTTGGAAGAACCCAGTTCGGCGTCGCCAATAACGCGTTCGGTAGGAGCTTGAACCGATGATTTATACCTAAATTAAAAATACCTATTTAAATATCATTAAAATTCAAAAAGATGCCTTTTGGCCCAGTTTTAACCACTTTTGACCTCCTTTTGTGACTTTTTAGGCTCTTGGGCCCGATGGCTGTCGGCTTGCCGTAGGCTGATGCCACTAGCGGTATCAGCCATGCCACCGACGGCATCAGCTATACCTCCGGCGATATCACCATGTCGCCGGTGGCATGGCCTAAAATGGGCCCCTACACAGACAGCCTTTTTTCCACTTCGGTGGAATTAGTCAAAAAGATCTTGAAAATCACCCCAATTTGCCTATAAAAACACACCTTAGGCTTTGGGGGAGGAGGCTGAAATTGGGAGAAAAACCATCTAAGATTGGAAATTTAATGTTAGAATGAGAAAATAGATTTTAGTGAGATAAGAATTAGATAAGGCAAGAAAAAGGATTCTAATCCATTTTTTCCTGGTTTTTCTTCTTTGAACTCTCTGATTGTGAGCCTAAAGTCAGTAGGTATTCTCATTAAAATCAACTTAATAGAATTTAGAGACTCAGAACTCTTAAATTTTACTACTAAATCATCGTTAGAAGCTCCCTAGAAGTGTTTCTTTTCGGTTCACGAAGAGGTGGATTCACGACCTCGTGATAAAAATTCTGAGTCTCATAGCTCTTTGGCATTAATATTATTGATTTGTGCTGATTCTTATTGATTTATGTTTATTTTTGGGTTTTCGATCATTTTTTACTGATGACCGCTGCTGCTCCAAGAAATTGAGGTCACTAGAGACATGTGATGTCGCCGTCGGTATCTCCCATGTCGCCAAAGGCATCACTGATACCGCCGGTGGCATCACACTCCCCAGAGACCTCACTTTCTTATGAGACCCTTTCTTTATGGTACTCAGAAAGCCATGTAGCCTGCCTGCATACTGATGCCTCTAGCGACATCATTGATGTTGCCGGCGGCATAAGCCGTATCGTCAGCGGCATGACTTTCTGGACAGCTATTTTTATTTCGTTCATTTTCGACCGAGTTTATTTTCCGAAGCTAGGATACACAGTGCAACGATGGAGGTCCAAAACCTTCTGAAAACAAACCCCACCCCATAACATGTGGCATTTTCACTAATAATTCGGTTAAAACAACGCTCAAGTCCAAAATTTGATTAAAAACATAATTTCCCGAAAAAGCCGTTCAAATCTCATTTTAGCCATCCAACCGGGCTTTATAATATTGTAAATAAAATATGCCACATCCACCTTAACTCAGGTCTTGTTCGATTTGCTAAATATACATGATTCGTGAGGTATCTCGAATGACATGCCATATCTGTACTAACCATCTTCTGCAGGTAGATGTGCGTTAGGCCTTCGGGTATTTTATTTATCACATAGAAAAATGTATAGGACCTTGAAGCCTTGTAATAATTTTACTTTTCGCACTTAATTTTGGACGACTGTAATAATTTAGTTATCACTTCGATAGCTTGATAAACGCAAAAATTACACAATAACCAAAAACACAAATAAATAGGATGGATTAAACCGATTAAGAAAGAATGAAGTATCTTAACTTGGCCTAATGAAAAATAGATAACATCATCCGAACTCGAAATCTCTACTTAAGGTATGGTCCAACCACCCGGTGGGAAAATCGTACCTAAAAATTTCCCAGTTGAGCTGAACCGGTTGGCGACTCTATTTTAAGTACGGGATTTCGATCTTGTATCTTTTCAGCATTAAAATATGCAAAACCATTTTCCAATCACATCAATTACACATCTCCCCGTTACTTTAAGAGGGCCGGTCCACCAGCCCAGCTTCGCAGCCGCCTCGTAGAATGTCGTCCTCTCACAGTGGCGACTCTGCTGGGGACTGATCTCTTTAAACTTGAACTTCCTTTTTATAAAGTTTAAAAGATTT
This sequence comes from Euphorbia pulcherrima, assembly GCA_947683365.1. Classification (NCBI taxonomy): domain Eukaryota; kingdom Viridiplantae; phylum Streptophyta; class Magnoliopsida; order Malpighiales; family Euphorbiaceae; genus Euphorbia; species Euphorbia pulcherrima. The sequence goes on from CANTUS010000016.1 coordinate 18,737,355, forward strand.
TGATAATGTATTGAAATCATTGGCCTAATTAAAACTTCATTCTTTTTCTTATGACGTTTTATCCTTAAGTACGCGTGTAGATAGTTCGGTAAATTTTAGGTGCCCCATTTTACCCGAGAAGCTCATAAAAGTATCACTCATGCCTTGTTTGAATTGAGGATGCCTAGTGGGTGGATCACTCATTTTAACCAACACGTAAACTCCTGCGATCACACCTATTTAGGGAGTGGTTGAGTAATGTGGAATCAAGGTAAATGAGAACCTTCTACATCAACAACCCTATACCAAAGCCGCGCTAGAAAAAGCCTTAGCACATCATTCCTTTAGGATCTCCAGAACAAATAAAATAATTGGGACGCGCTTCTTTCACCATTACCGGTGAAGAAGCTAAAGTTCCATCCTTCTAAAGAGGCGTTACACGGGAGTCATAAGGTTGGAAGAGGGACGATTTGCGTCCTATATGCTCCGTGATCATGCACCCCCATGCATCGGCTTCAGGAGCCAAAAATAAATCAACTTACCCTTTCTACTTTCGCCCATGGAAGAAGTTTAGCAGCATACATAGGACTTCTCTTGTGCCTCCGTTACGTCACCACATATCACTATGTATGATGTGAGATACAAATGTCCCATGTATGTTGGAGGGATAAGCCATCGCATCATCTCTAACCACATCTACGAGCAGCCATACATATCACGCACCCCTTCTAAAAAAAGCATACATACCATCCCTACCATTTACAACCCATTCATGGTCTGAACCACGATTCACAACCCCGGATCTTCCTCCCAAATACAGACCTTCACAACTAGCCATGTCTCTTCCTCATAATGCCAACTCTGCCTCATCTAGAGAACAGACTAGTCTTCCCCCTACCATAGGAGCGACAGCTCACCCTCCGTCAATTGGGTCAGAAATCGCCGCCACCATGACCTAATTTATCTATTCCGATTTCTTCCACAACACTATTCGGGAATAAATCCAGACAACAGTGTAGTTGTTTGTCAGGCAAGCCCTAACAAGTGAGAACACCGGTTAGATTTTATAACCATATTGTCAGCCCCAGTATCATAATGAATTTATTCAAAATGGTTCAGGTCATGTTCCATTCTGTCCAATGGAAGCATAACCTATACGGTTTACTCAGCGTCCTATCCAGCCAGTTTAGACTCGGCCCTAGCCTAGCCTATTCTAACTCGACCAGACTTCCGTGACTCAACTAACTCTCTCTTTATTACCTCCAAGCCCAAGGCATATGGCCCAAAACTCAATCCTCCTTCCCCGACGAGCTCACCCAGCAAATCTCAGCTCTCCCTAAAGGATTAACCAAACCAGCAATGTTGCCACCATCTTTTGACATGGCACCTCGGGATATGATACATGAGGTGGAAGCTTTCTTACACCAAATAGTGCCAGCATGTCAAAGGGAGAGGGAACTCTAAGGAAATAACAACAGTCTCCAAGGATTCTAGTATACGCCAGGCAGAAGGCTATAATGGGCTAGGAGTGTTGTCATCTCGAGTCAAGGGAAACCAAAAAGCCTCTCTGGAACCTATCCCAACTAACATTGTAAACCCCTGGGTTTTACCCCTCAATATGATTTTCACTAGATTAAGAAGAGACGGTCTCATCAAACCCCTTCGTGATTACAAAAACCCAATGAAAGACGAGAAGGGAAACTTTTATGGGTATCATGCCCAGTGGGGACATCGCATTAATGAATGCCGAACCCTGGCCTGAGCAATAAATCATCTGGTGAAAGAAGGAAAGATAACCAAGCCGAATAGAATGCCTGGGGTTATAAGGCTCGTCGACCAGGCAAGTATGCCCTTTTTTTGGTACACCTAAACGAGTAAATGGGCTATATATGCTCACTAGGGTTGTTGGTTTCAAGGATAAGGCCGATAGACAACGAGGCTAAGAGGGCCAGATTTAAGTGAGCTAGGAGAATGGAAAATGTTTGGCTTAGAAAAAACGGTGATGTCCACGCAACAGCCACCCAAGCTTTTCCAATAAGGGCTGTAGTCCAGTGTAACCGCCCTCCTTTTGCCTTATAGAAGGCCCCCAACACTTCACTCTCGATCAATTCTCATTAGATCTGTTCGCTACCAAACTTTGAGCTCCATGAACAACTTCTATTTTTCTTACTTATGTCATGTCTCTACCATTTGATCCACGCATTCATATGAGCCTACACACGATGCTTCCAGTATTCAAGATATTTTACTACATGAAATTAATTTGAGTATAAATGAAGGCTCTTATATGGTAATCAAATCCAATAATTTAACTCATGTCAAACACAAGTGAGATAATAAAGTGGTTAAAGACCGTGATAATGCTTTTGCTTGGTCCCCAGATCAATAGTCAGATTGTGGAGCACCACAGGTCTCTTCTAGAATTAACTCAGCAACCCCGCAATGGTATACCAAAGAAGTATCAATTGGTCCCCTAAAATGGAAAATTGACGTATACACCCACCAACAACTGATGAAGCCTAACCTCCATTAAATAAACACCGTATCCGAATCTCAGACCAATGTCGTAGCCAAGGAAATGACCAAATTCGTAGAGAAACACATCTTCACCCAACACAAATTAACCCGCATCAAACCCCTTGACCAACAAAGATTAGGCAGCAACCACCGCCAAGAGCATAAAATATGGGGACAAGCACCTTCATCCCACGAGCCATAAAGAAAAGCGCACAACCAAAGTCACGATTAGCTTACCAAATAAACTAATAAAATAAGCTACCACTTCACCTTTCAAAGGTACTAAGTAAAAGGCCCCCAAACCAAATATCACTTGATCAAAATCCTCCACCGTCGGTACAAGGGGCAAATTCAGGCCTAAATAGGAATGGTTGTACGAACCGCAGACTGAAGGAGCAATTAGAATAGCAATCAGAATGGCAATCAAACTAATCAAGAAGACTCTATGTAAGCTCCGAAACACCCATAAACTAAACTCCTTGCAATATGGACAACCAGAATCAAAACAAGGTTACCCGATATAACTTTGAAGGTCAGAATGAATCGGGTGATCCAGGCGAAAATTGAACGGACACTAAGGACCTTGGAGAATCTGCAAAGCCACGACCAAGCACACAACCGCAAATCAGATACCCAACGCCCTTGCCAAGAATCATAGACCCAGCAGAAGGCTGTCATATGGCTGAAGATGGTATGAAATAAGCCAAGCTATTAAAGTCATGAGCACAGACAAGAGTGAGTTCATCGATCTAGTCAACAAGGACAGGCTTAAGCATTATCAGGTCTAAAGAAAAGAAATAAATCAGAAAAGTGGCACACCAAAAAATATATATGATAATCACCTGCCTTTTGGTCTTTTACTGATCGAACAAAAATTAGGGTGACACCCGACGGTCGGTATCCTGCAAACTAACCGTGCAAAAATTAGGGGATAAATCAATATTGCCTGCAGAACTGAAAACCCTAAAAGGGCGGTTCAGACAAAAATCAGAGCACGAGAGAAAAATAGTGAGATGTTAACTTGAAAACCTGTAAAGGTTAGTTAACACCAGGGGTTCCATTAATGGAAATGATTGCCAACATCTTGTACTCAAATTAGATTCACTCGATAAAAGTGTCTTTTGTACTGAAACCTCTGTGTTTGTGATTATATGAATGTCTGACGACCAAGTGATGGAAACATCACGAGTAAGCTTAATTAAGGATGCTCTGAGCTCATCAGTCTAAAAAAATTCGGATGGACTGAAAACATCTAGGTCTATACAAAAGTCGAAATAAGTCTGCTAGGTTGAAAACCCAATAGGGCAGTCTATGCAAACGTTAGAATCATGATGAGGCCCAAATTTCTCTAGTTCCCTCCAATCTGCGTTCCCCAGGCTCTGCAAGAAGCCCGTAGCTGTAAAGTGTGGCTCGCCGTAGCAGAATTTGAAGAAATGGCTGAATCTAAGTTTTTGGAAAGTTGATATCAACGACGATATGAGCGATGCCGCTGGTGACATGGATTTTGGGAGGTATCAGCTGATGCCGCTAGCGACATGGGTATAGGCGGTTTTAAGGTGACCCACCTGGCGATATGAATGATGCCGCCAGCGACATGGAATTAATTTTCTCGGCGACATCAGAAGAAATTTCATCACTTCAGACCTGTACAAAACCTGTAAACAATCCTGTACTCCATTTCTAATACCTTTTTAAACCGCAATCCATTTTTATTCAAAGTAAAAAGCCCGAAGGCGCAAACCACTCAAATATCCCAAACATCTAGCCTACCAAACCAAAACCAAACAACAAATCCAAATTATTCAAACCCCAATGTATCGAGGGTACAAGCCAAAATCCAAAAAGCAAAATGAAAGTATAAATCTAGGCATGCCCGCCACCGCCGGGCGGACGAGATAAAACATCCTCGGTGCTTACTAGCCAATTACTAACCTCATCCTCTTATTCCTCTCTACCTTCTATCATAGGCACATTGCTTGACTCCTCAGTCACTATGGGTAGGCGCCGATGGCCTGACATCTTTACTCCTCTGCGACTGGTGCTATCGGGGTACACATGATCCAAGTTTTGCTTGCTCCTTTGCTACTGAGCAGTAGCCTCCAATTGACCCTCAAGGCCGCTCATATGATGCCAGAGTTCTACAGTCTCCTCCTTGTATCTCTGCCCGGCCGCATCAGTGTCTGATAGGAAAAGGGCCAAGAAATCCTGCAAACCAAGGAAAGCGTTAATAATGCACTTCATTCATAGCATCCATGCATGCATCTTATCTTATTTTGGCATGTCATAAACAAGGAATGTACCTGAACAAGCAGCGATTGCCCGATAAGCATATCCCAGAGAGCAAAATTATTCTCTGCAAGTTGCTCCACATGGCTTTGCGTTACATGAAAAATCTAAAAGGCAGATCATTAATCACCCGCATCCAAGGGTAAACAAGGAAGCAATTACTAGGCCTTCCATAAGTAGCGCTTTCTGGAATAGAGATCGGAGTATGCCAGCTCGAGCCTATGTTCCTGGGTTAGAACTCATCTCAGGAGTTCATTAGTAGGAACTAGGTCTCCATCGGTTGACCAGGGGCCCTTCTACGAAATTTATCCCCTCAGGTACACCATAATACTGCATCCCACTCTAGTTATCCCAGCCTCTCTTCCTCGCAAGTTCCGGAAAAACACGAAAGCACATATGAACAACATTCTTAAACCCAAACAATTTTAAATCATGCACATAAATGCAATCATACCTCAAAAGAATGGAGCCCCCCTTAGGACATCGGCACACTCCCGCCAGCTACATCTGCGCCTACCTCATCCCCCCCTCAGGCTCGATCCCAACATTGCCTTCAATCTCCTCCTCTTCTTTCTCCTCCTCGGCGTCCATAATACCTTTAAGCCGCCTCTTCTCCTCCTCTAGCCTTTGCTCATTGTGGTACTCAATGGTATCATTCCTATGGATACGGGGGCACAAGGGGAGTAAGAGCTGCTAGTGCTGCTCGTAGGAGCCCGGAACGCTCGGAATGACCCGGCCATCCCCCTCGATATATTCGGCTTGGTCAGCCACAAATGTAATCACTAGATGATGCTATCATAAGCCCCTGGGATGATCGGCGGGCACCAGTCTATCGACGACTGGGATAAACCTCCAGCCCCAGACGCGATCCCCCAAGTACCACTGTTGAGACAACGGGTACTCCACGATAAATCGACAGTCGTCCACCTCTCTCCTGACCCTTGGGACTTCCAGCAGGTTCTCCACCCCATCAAATGGGTCCAGGACAAGCTGCACCAACAACCAACCAAAACAACCAATGTAAGTATAATGTAAATTCATAAACACTCTTTGTTTACTAATGTTTTGTTCTAAATAAGGACTAAATTAAATATCATATACCGAGCTTAATCATACACTCCTCAGGACCTCCCTGTACTTGGTAGGATACTAAGCCTTCCAGCTAATACCCCCGCACCAGCGGGCGAGAAAATGGGAACCGAGGGGCACGGTCTTCTTGAACTCAATCGGCTGAAGGATCTGATGCTCAAAAGCCTAGGCCTACACAAGTAATAATTAGTCAGCTCAAAAAAACATCCATAATAAATGAGACGTGCACAATCAAGTAAAATGCTTCTAAGAAGATATACCTGGAGTAGCAGATGACAGAGGCGAAAGGCCTTCCCCTTCTTCCGAGTACCCGCATCTAGCCCGTGGTACATCTGTGCCAAGATGGCCCTCGGCCAATTCTTCTTCCTAATGCGCGCCACATCCTCCACAGTAAATATCAACCGGTAGTTGATCTTACTCCTCGAGATCAGAAAAAATAGCACGGTGAGCAAGGAATCATAAAGGAGCGGATGCAAGCGTCTCTCTCATCCTCAGGCACCACATCTGCCTTAGTCTAGTATTGGTGCAACTCACAATAAGATAGCCGCCTTAAGACGGGCTTTAAACTAAATAGCTCCTTCTCTCGCCTCACCACGGGCCTCTCGATATGATATTTATCCATATAGGCATTGAAGTGAATGACCCCGTCCTTCCAGGAAAGCCCGGTCATAGCTACGACATTAGAGGGCATAATTGTCACTTCCCTAAATGAGAAGTGAAATGTGTGGGTGGTTTCAGACCACCTATCTGTAAGGGCTATCAAGGCTGGATGGGAGAGTTTGGGCATTAGCATTAACACGATTCGGGCCAAGTCCCCGAAGCCCATTTTGTTGATTGCTAGCGCAAGTTCAGGATCCTTCTCAGTAATATGGTGCCACCACTCGCTAATGGTGCCCATACCTCCAGTATAGGTCAATTCGTATGGCTGCAAAAATCCAAAGTAAAACAGATAAGTCCCTATTTATTTCTCATCGCTAATACCTGCTGGAAGGCTGCTGATGTCGCTTCTGCCAGAAGCGATGTCGCCGGTAATATCATCCATACCGCTGGCAGTATGGATGATGCCGCCAGCAATATCACCTTAAGCAGAAACGACATCAGGCCTTGCTAGGCCTTTTTACAAGGCCTGATGTCGCTAGCGACATCACTCATATCACCGGCGACATCATAACCTATGGGCAGAACCTATTTTCCTTAAAAATTGCACCCATCGTGCCAAAACCATAAAAATCACAATCAATCAAACCATAAAGCCTAAAAATAGGAAAGATCGAACCTAAAGCATGCAACATTAATTTGTAATCAACCTATTTTACGCTTATAAACTCCTATTATGGCACAATTTTGAGCCTAAGGCCGAATCGAAACTCAACCTAAAAAAAAGAAATTCGGGTTTTGCAGGATTACTTGGACGTAGCAGAGGTGCTTTTCCTTCTTCGAGGTTAGATTGGTGATGGGGGAATTGATCCCATACCCATACATCTTGGTTGTCTCCTTCAAGCCATAAGTAATAGGAACCGAGAGAATCTTCAACCCCTCGACGGAGGAATCAGGCAGATTCTCCTTAGCCTTAGCGGATTTTCCCTTGAAAGCCTTAGCAATTCTCTTCATGATTGGACTAACGAAGAAAATGAAAGGTTTGGAAAAGAATGGAGAAAAGGGGGTACGGATTTGTAGAATGAGGAAGAGAAAGGAGTTTTGCTTCCTTTTAAACTTCAGTGCGGAATTTGAGGAGTTTTAATTTATCTGAAACTACTAATTCATACCATTGGTGGCATCACTCCATACCGACGGCGATATCACTCGCTTTAATTTGAATTTTGAATTTATTAACCAGTCAAGGCTGCCATGTGGCACTCATGCCGCCGGTGGCATCACTTCATACTGCCAGTGACATCACCAATACTGCAGGCAATGTCGCCTCCTTTATTTTCAATTTTGAACATGTTTTCACTAGTTAAAGCTGCCACATGGCACTTATGCCGCCGGTGGCATCATTCCATACCACCAGCGAAATCAGTCATACCGCCGGCAGCATCATTCCATACCGCCAATGACATCATCAATGTCACCAGTGATATCAGCTATCTCCATGCCTTTTTTAAGCCATCCTCGGTGACATCCCGACTCTAGCCCTGATATCCTAGAACTTGCATAAAGCCACAATCGCAAACCCAATACACTCATCCTATATGCTACCCAGAGATTATAGCATGACCCCATATGTATCACCCTGTTGGTTTCACCCCAGAACACCAACTAAAGGTCCCTGATACAGTCTCTGTACATATCACCCTTTGGGTTAACCTTCAGAATGCCAACTGAAGATCCCGGTATGACCCTGTACATGTTGCCTTTGGGTTCACCCCTCCAAATACACTCCACCAATCCATAAAGCATAAGTTAGACCAAGGGGCAACCAATCCACAAAGCATAAGTTCGACCAAGGGACAATCTCTCCATAAAGTATAAAGTCCAACCAAGGGACAATCTCTCCATAAAGCACAAGCCCGACCGAGGGGCAATCACTCTATAAAGCATAAGTCCGACCAAAGGACAATCTCTCCACAAAGCATAAGTCCGACCAAAGGACAATCCCTCCACAAAGCATAAGTCTGACCAAAGGACAATCCCTCCACAAAGCACAAGTCCGACCAAAGGACAATCTCTCCACAAAGCACAAGTCCGACCAAAGGACAATCTATCCACAAAGCACAAGCCCGACCGAGTGGGCAATCTCTCCATGAAGCTCAAGTCTGACCAAGGGACAACCACTCCGTAAAGCATAAGTCCGACCAAGGGACAACCACTCCATAAAGCACAAGCCCGACCTAGGGGCAATCTCTCCAGAAAGGGTAAGTCCGACCAAGGGACAACCACTCCACAAAGCATAAGCCTGAACAAGGGGCAATCTCTCCACAAAGCTCAAGTTTGACCTAGGGATAATCACTCCGCAAAGCATAAGTCCGACCAAAGGACAATCTCTCCATAAAGCATAAGTCCTACCAAAGGACAATCTCTCCACAAAGCACAAGTCCGACCAAAGGATAATCTCTCCACAAAGCACAAGTCCGACCAAAGGATAATCTATCCACAAAGCACAAGCCCGGCCGAGGTGAAATCTCTCCACAAAGCTCAAGTCCGACCAAGGGATAACCACTCTATAAAGCATATGTCCGACCAAGGTATAACCACTCCATAAAGTATCAGCCCGACCAAGGGGCAACCAATCCACAAAGTGCAAGTCCGACCAAAGGATAACCACTCCATAATGCACAAGTCCGACCAAGGGACAATCACTCTATAAAGCACAAAGTCTGACCAAGGGGCAACCAATCCATGAAGTGCAAGCCCAACCTAGGGGCAATCACTCCATAAAGTATAAGCCCAACTAAGGGGAAACCACTCCACAAAGTCCAAGTCCGATAAAGGGACAACCACTCCCCAAAGCATAAGCCCGACCAAGGGGCAACCACTCCACAAAGTGCAAGTCCGGCTAAGGGACAACCACTCTACAAAGTATAAGCCCGACCAAGCGGCAACCACTCCACAAAGCACAAGCCCGAACAAGGGCCAATCACTCCATGAAGCATAATCCCGACCAAGGGGTAATTACTCCACAAAGCACAAGTCCGACCAAAGGACAATCACTCTATAAAGCACAAGTCTGACCAAAGGACGATCTCTCCACAAAGCATAAGTCCGACCAAGGGACAACCACTCTATAAAGCTCAAGTCCGACTAAGGGACAATCTCTCTACAAGGCATAAGTCCGACCAAGGGATGACCAATCCACAAAGCTCAAGTTCGACCAAGGGACAACCATCTACAAAGCATAAGTCTGACCAATGGGCAATCTCTCCATAAAGCATAAGTCCATCCAAGGGAAATCTCTCTATGAAGCATAAGTCCGGGCAACCACTCCGTAAGGCACAAGTCCGACCAAGGGGCAACCACTCCGCAAGGCACAAGTACGACCGAGGGGCAAACAAGTCGTCTATCAGGTATCATTCCTATCCCTTACTCTTTCGTGCGGTCATACTGACCTGTGGCAGCAGTGATCCCCCGAGGAGCAGCCCGTGAGCACGGGATTTTACAGTCCCTCTCGCGAGATGATGATGACGTGTACCCGATTTTAATGCCTAAAATAAAAGTTCTCTGTAGAATTTTTATTACCAATATAATATTCCTTGCGAATTTTATACTTGGAAGAACCTAGTTCGGCGTGGCCAATAATGCATCCGGTAGGAGCTTGAACCGATGATTTACACCCAAATTAAAAATACCCATTAAACTATCATTAAAATTCAAAAAGATACCTTTTGACCCACTTTTGACCTCCTTTTGCGACTTTTTAGGCTCTTAGGCCCGCTGGCTGTCGGCTTGCCAGAGGCTGATGCCACTAGCGGCATCAGCCATATCGCTGGCGATATCACCATGTCGCCGGTGACATGGCCCAAAATGGGCCCCTGCACAGACAGCCTTCTTGCCACTTTCGGTGAAATTAGTCAAAAAGGTCTCAAAAACCACCCCAATTTGCCTATAAAAATGCACCTTAGGCTTTGGGGGAGGAGGAGGCTGAAATTGGGAGAAAAACCATCTAAGATTGGAAATTTAATGTTAGAATGAGAAAATAAATTTTAGTGATTTAAGAATTAGATAAGGCAGGAAAAAGGATTCTAATCCATTTTTTCGTGATTTTTCTTCTTTGAACTCTTTGATTGTGAGCCTAAAGTCAGTAGGTATTCTCGTTAAAATCAACTTAATAGGATTTAGAGACTTAGAACTCTTAAATTTTACTACTAAATCATCGTTGCAAGCTCCCCGAAGGTGTTTCTTTTCGGTTCACGAAAAGGTGGATTCACGACCCCGAGGTAAAAATTCTGAGTCCCAGCTCTTTGGCATTAATATTACTGATTTGTGCTAATTCGTATTGATTTGTGTTCATTTTTGGGTTTTCGGTCATTTCTTACTGCTGCCCGCTTCTGCTGCAAGAAATTGAGGTCGCCAAAGACATGTGATATCGCCGGCGGTATCACCCATGTCGCCAGAGACATCATTGATACCGCCGGTGGCATCACATTCCCCAGAGACCTCATTTTCTTGTGGGACCCTTTCTTTATAGTACTCAGAAAGCTATGTAGTCTGCCTGCATACTGATGCCTCTAGCGATATCATTGATGTCGCCAGCGACATCAACCATGTCACCGGCGGCATCAGCCGTATCGTCGGCGGCATGACTTTTTGGACAGCTATTTTTATTTTGTTCGTTTTCGATCGAGTTTATTTTTCGAAGCTAGGATACACAGTGCAACAATGGAGGTCCAAAACCTTCTAAAAATAGACCCCACCCCATAACATGTGGCATTTTCACTAATAATCCGGTTATAACAACGATTGAGTCCAAAATTTGGTTAAAAATAGAATTTCCCGCAAATGCCGTTCAAATCTCATTTTAGCCATCCAACCGGGCTTTATAATATTGTAAATAAAATATGCCACATCCACGCTAACTCAGGTCTTGTTCAGTTTGCTAAATATACATGATTCGAGAGGTATCTCGAACGACGTGCCATATCCGTACTAACCATCTTCTGCAGGTAGATGTGCGTTAGGTCTTCGGGTATTTTATTTATCGCATAGAAAAATGTATAGGACTTGGAAGCCTTGTAATAATTTTACTTTTCACACTTATTTTTGGACGACTGTAATAATTTAGTTATCGCTTCGATCGCTTAATAAACGCGAAAATAACACAATAACCGAAAACATAAATAAATAGGATGGATTAAACTAATTAAGAAAGAATGATGTATCTTAGCTTGGCCTAATGAAAAATAGATAACATCATCCGAACTCGGAATCTCTACTTAAGGTATGGTCCAACCACCCGGTGGGAAAATCGTACAAAAAAAATTTCCGATTGAGCTGAACCGGGTGGTGACTCTGTTTTAAGTACGGGATTTCGATCTCGTATCTTTTGAGCATTAAAATATGCAAAACCATTTTTCAATCACATCAATTACACATCTCCCCGTTACTTTAAGAGGGCCGGTCCATCGGCCCAACTTCACAGCTGCTGTATAGAACGTCGTCCGCTCACAGTAACTTAAGCAAAAGTAATGTTCAATAGGAAAAGCAAGAAATGAAATGATTTATTTTCATAAAAAAAACAAATACACCAAACCATTAATAGAAAAATTATGCATTTTAGAATATCGTAAAAATTGCCTTAAAAATGTAAAGAAAGTCAAAAGTATATCAAACTAGTAGAAATATGACTCAAGACCACCAGGGACGATCAGAATAGGAAACTAAAGTTGGATTTCAAATTCAGAAAAACCAATCACATGGTGTAGGTGCTCCATTTAGGAATATTGATGGTGAATAATTCTTTTTATATATAGTTATATTATATACCATTATAAAAAAAACAATCAATTATATTTTCCATTTTTTGATAAAGATATAAGGCCATGTTCTTTTGGACTATAATTTTCTGAACTAAACTGAACTGAATTGAACTAAACTTATTTTTTGTGTAAATTCATAATTACACATAGATGAATTGAACGGAACTGAACTGAATTGAACTGAATTGAAGTCCAAAAGAACCGGGCCTCAGTTAAGATAGTCCTGAAATGTTGTTGTTCACATGATAAGCTTGTATGCATTCATGTCAAGTTGTTAATTTGATCATTTTACACAAATGGTCTGTCTAGTTACCTCAAATGGTCTAGGATCCAAAATTGTTAGTCTATTTAATCAAAAATTATTGTACTTGTTTTCTTATATTAATGGTTAGAGTAATTCTACAAGAAATATAACTTTAATTTTCTCCACTTTAAAAGTCAAATTTCTTGTAAACTGGTGTGTATATAACTATATATTACTATTTATTTAAAATAAAACATCTGTTTCAAGTATCAGAATTAGGCAAAACAACACGACCTACCCAGTTCATTATCCTCAGTCGGAACAATGTTGTAAATTTAAAGGGGTGAGTGGGACTAAAGAAAATAACATTTATGGAAAAGAAAAAAAGGCTCAATACTAGAAAACTAATTTCCTTCAGTTATGGAAACCTATAAAATATATAACCAAATTTAATTATAATTTTCAGCAATATTTCTTTATATAGAAATAGTAAGTACTAGTGATTTTCATGTTGTATAAAGTGTTAGAAACCACATCATATGAATATCAGTTTAGGTGTTGTTGAAAGCCCTAACAAACACTAGCTAGCTCAATTAGAATATATTGCAGCCGTAACTCAACCCAACTGCTCAGCTATAGACAAAGAAAGAAAGAAAGAAAGAAAGAAGTATAAAGAAAGAAAGAAAGAAAGAAAGAAAGAAGTTTATGTATAAATAGGGCAATGATAATGAAGTAAAGGCTTGGTTTCTATGATCCTAGAGGTTGCTGGTTCGAGTCCACATTCGGGGGGGTGGGATAAGGTTTTCCTTTCTTATTATTGTAAGCTCATATGAGGCAATTTTTTTAAAAAAAAGTGTGAGCACGTTCATACATAAAACATTATCTTCTGTTTGAAAATTCACTCTTTTGGTAGTTTTTGTATTAATATTTTTTGATGTGATTACAGCATTTCAAGCCACTAATACGCGATTTGGATCATTAAAATTCATGTTTTAATTTTTTCAAAATTTTGTCATGATTCTTGTTTTAGTGGAATCCAGTAAGTTGTTAGGAGTCAAATGTATCTATATAGCAAGAGAGTAAAATCAGCTGCAGATACAGAGTTATTTGAGCATTACAATTCCAAGTTTCATAAAAAAAAAGTAGACTGACTGAGCTAAGAAAATCTATGAACATCTAAGGGGTTCGCTCAATGAGCGTCTCCAGGAGTCGATCTATCCTAGCATTGTGTCTCTCTGCAAGTCATCATTTATTCAGACTTAATACAAGACTTTCTCAAATCATAAGAACCAAAAACCAGACAAAACAAATTACTCAATAACACCCTTAAAATCTCTGATAACTCAAAATTGTTCTTTTCTTTCAACCAGTTTATAGTTGTCGAGAGAGAGCACAAAGTGCACTCGTAGCGCAAGGGTCTCGCTTCAACGCAAAGCGCAAAAAAAAAGCACTCGCGTCGGGGAGAAAAAGCACACGGTTATAAATTTCACAAAATATTACAGATTTAGAAAATTTATAAAATATAGCTATTTAAAACTAATAAATATTAAAATATCACATGTTAGAAACAAGTCTTTAAAATCCTAAAGTCATTAAAAATATCACAGGTTGCGCTTTTCTTTTCTTGAGCGCACGCTTTTTTGCGTTTGCACACCCTTGTGATTTTTTATAACAGTTGTTCACTTCAAGCGCAAAAGCGAGCGCTTTTGACAACTATGAACCAGTTATAGGAGTAATGTTTTAATGTTAGATGGGAAGTTATTATATTTTTTCTGCACCGATTTATACCTTGAAATATATCTGCATTTTTTTATTACACATACAGAACACTGTCTGTGGCATTTACGAAATTCAGATAAACTAAAAGTAGACGAAAGTGTACCAGTTTTTTCAATGAGCGTCTCCATGAGTCTCTCCATATGCGCTACCCTATCAGTGAGTTCCCGCACCCTCCTAGCATCAACATCACTCCACTCTGCAACTCATTTAGTCCTCATAACAGTTAGCTTTCTTTCTTTTACTACCACCTCATTTTAATTAACACCTAAACAAACTTATTTTAGCCAATTCCAAAACTAAGTAATAGTTTCCAAGTATTAGAAACTCCAAAATCCCCCAATTTCAGACAATCCAGCCTTGATAACTCAAAATTGTTATTTTCATTCAACCATAGCCTTATAGGAGTAATGTGATTATGGTATCCGGCGCACCTAGACACACACCTTTACGACTAGAGCCTAGAGCCTGATGAATCTAGGCGCGCTACTTTTGAATGTGAGGAACTTGGTAGGTGCCTCATCGCTTAGGCTGGAACCCGGTGAGACAGGAGCCTTAGGCACGTCTGAGGCCCTCCTTTGACAACTACATGATAAACACATCTAGCTACACTAAAAAAAGCCATGACTTCATGAGCAAGAAACGCACAACAGCACCTAACCTTAAACTCACTTTAGATCACAACATAAGGGTTTCATTTTTAAAAAAGATCTAGTAATTATATGATGAACAAAAAATACCTGGTCTCCAATCAACCATTACAGGGATCAATGTTATGGTCCTAGGATTGGGATCGAGTTATGGACTTTTTGTTAGTAGAGGTGAAGGGTGTTTGTGTCGGTGAAGAATTGAATTTCTTCTTACGACCTATTTTGGTAGAACGTAAGGCTCGATTAGAGGGAACCTTAAAACCTCTGAGTTAAAGTACTCAAAACTATATTTGATTTTCAAGCTTAATTCTTCATTAATGTTTCTGACATTTATACAGATTATGTAACCCCTACTCCTACATCAACTAAACCATGACTCAATAGTGAAGAGTTCTAATAACTAAATAACTGAAATTGAAAAGAAAGTGGACTCTAATTACGGAAACTGAAAATAATGCATAAAAGATAATTAAACCACCCACTAAGTTGGTTGAATTGGTCAACCCTCTATCCTGTTTCCCACGTTCTCATATCAATTCTTCCCGACCCCGAAGAAAGCTTGTACTCAAGCTTGATTGTTGAGTATTATTGCATCTATTTCCTCAACAAATCCTTCCCCTTCTTCCAAGTCAATCCAAAACAATTTCTTGCATTGATGGCCTCGCATAAATGGTTCATCACAATTGAAGCACAACCCTTGCTTCCTTCTTTCTTCCATTTCTTCTCACGTGAGCCTTTTTACCAGACGATTGGTGTGCAAATCTGCAATTGGTAAGCTGCATTTGGCATCTCAATTGGCAGTTATCTTGGGAAATATTTTCCTTTCGTACAATCGAGACATGCTCATTGCGGTTACAAGGTCATATGGTTGGTGGAGCTTAACTTCAACTGAATTGGACTCTTGCAATCCACTTAGATACAATTGGATTTTTTGATTCTGATTTAAATTTCCAGCCCTTAAAACTAACACTTCAAATTTGTTTTGATACTCCTCAACTGAACCCGTTTGCTTAAGCTTGGCGAGTTCCCCTAATTTGTTGCTTCTAATGGGAGGACCAAAATGCAGATTGCATTGATTAACAAAATCTGTCCAATTGGGATCTGGAATATCTTGTACCATTTGTAAAAACCATAATTGAGCAATTCCCTCTAAATGATAAGAGGCTAAGCTTACCTTTTCTTCATCGGGTGTCGATTAGTGTCGGAAAAAGTGTTGACAACGGCTAATCCAACCCAAGGGGTCTTCTAGCCCATTGAAACGAGGAAAATCAAGTTTTGTGAATTTTGGTACAACTAAGTGTCCTCCAGAATTTTTAGATGTTTCTGCCCCATAAATTCCTTTGTCTTTCCTTATTTTTGTCTGACTTTCGGCACTTGAAGAAGCCAATCCCTTCTTTGTAGATTCCAAGTCAAGAGTCATGGCATCCAATTTAGCGTGAAGCTGCTCAACTTTCTCATTACGGATTTGATTGGCTTGCTGTTCGGATTTGAGTAAGTTGAAGAGTTTGTTAAGCTGTTCTTGAACCAATTCACCCATAACTGCTGGCTTTGGTACCAAGTTGTTATGGTCCCGGAATTGGGATCGAGTTATGGGCTTTTTGTTAGTAGAGGTGGAGGGTGTTTGTGTCGGCGAAGAAGTGAATTTCTTCTTACGACCTATTTTGGAAGAACGTAAGGCTCGATTAGAGGGAACCTTAAAACCTCTGAGTTAAAGTACTCAAAACTATATTTGATTTTCAAGCTTAATTCTTTATTAATGTTTCTGAAATTTATACAGATTATGTAACCCCTACTTCTACATCAACTAAACCATGACTCAATAATGGAGACTTCTAATAACTAAATAACTGAAATTGAAAAGAAAGTGGACTCTAATTACGGAAACTGAAAATAATGCATAAAAGATAATTAAACCACCCACTAAGTTGGTTGAATTGGTCAACCCTCTATCCTGTTTCCCACGTTCTCAGATCAATCAACCTCTGAAGAGATACATATAGTAGGAAGAGAAGTAGATATCTGTTAAGCACCAAATTACGGGATTAACATAATTATTTTTCCGTCACTAAGAAGCATAATTTGTTAGGCCCAATAATAGATTACGAGAAAAGATAATAGCAGCAGAATAAAAAGACACAAAGATTTTTACGTAGATACCCCAAATGAATTAGGGAAAAACCACGGGACAAACTCCGAATAATTCTCCACTATAAAATAATAGTAGGTACATCAAGTGATTACAAAATAGTGACACACAAGTGTTTCCCAAAATCTCACTATTTTCTCTCTTACTCAACTCTTAGGAACCCTTTTCCTAAGTTTATATGCACAGATTATATTCTTATATCTATGCTTTTCTCAATCTGTCTCACAAATGAGGAAATAATCCTCTCTATTTATAAAGCAGAAAATGCGTAAATATTTTCCTTATTAACGCCTTCAATCATGCAACCAATTAGGACTTTGCTGGCCACCTGATTTCTTCCGCCAATTATGCCTCCTCCCTTTTTGTATTTTTTTATATATAATTTAATATTGTAGAGGGTCCCATAATGTAAAGGGACACCACTCAATAAATCTCCCCCTCCCGACTACATTGTGGGACTATCCATCCCGGTTGCTTTGACACACTAATCAAACTTTTCTTTTGTAACGACCTTTGTCAGCATATCGGCAGCATTTTTGTTTGTATGAATCTTCTGCAACTTGAACTCCTTTTCCTTAATGGCAAGTCTGAGCCAATGATACCTTACATCAATATGTTTCATCCGTGCATGGTACATAGTATTTTTGCTCAAGTCTAATGCACTTTGACTATCACAATAAACTACGTATTCGTCTTGTTGCACACCTAATTCTGTAAAGAATCGCTTTAACCAAAGTATTTCCTTTCCTGCTTCTATTACTGCAACGTACTCTATTTCAGTTGTTGATAATGAAACACACTTTTGTAACCGTGACTGCCATAAAATAGTTCCCCGTGAGAATGTAAATAAGTAACCTGATGTAGATTTTCTTTTATCAAGGTCACCAGCCATATTCGCATCTTTGTAACCAACAAGTGTTGGCTTTCCACCTCCAAAGGTTAAACATAACTTTGAAGTTCCTCTCAGGTATCTAAAGATCCATTTAACTGCTTCGCAATGTGTCTTTTAGGGATTTGACAGAAATATACTCACAACGCCAACTGCATGAGCGATGTCTGGTCTTGCATACCATTGCATACATTAAACTGCCGACCACTGAAGAGTATGGAACATATGACATAGCTTCTTTATTTTTCTCTTTTGAAGGGAAGGATTTCTTACTCAACTTGAAATGAGCGGCAAGTGGAGTGCTAACTGGTTTAGCATTCCTCATATTGAACCTTTCTAATACCCGTTCAATATATTTTTCTTGTGATAACCACAGCATGCTGGACCTTCGATCTCGGGTAATCTCCATTCTAAGAATTCGCCTTGCCGGTCCTAAATCCTTCATGTCAAACGCCTTAGACAAATCACCCTTCAACTTACTAATCATTTTGGCATCTAGCCCAACGATTAGCATATCATCAATATAGAAAAGAAGAATGATAAATTTTCCATCAGAGGATTTCTGGCATATACACATGGATCAGCTTCTGTCCTCTTGTATCCGTGATTCACCATGAAGGAATCAAACTTTTTATACCATTGTAGCGGGGCTTGTTTTAACCCATACAAACTTTTCTTCAGGCGACAAACCATGTCCTCCTTTCCTTTGACCTTGAAACCTTCTGGTTGTTCCATATAAATTTCTTCTTCTAAATCCCCATGCAAGAACGCGGTCTTTACATCAAGCTGTTCTAACTCAAGGTTCAAGCTGGCTACAAGACCTAGCACGACTCGAATGGAACTCATTTTCACAACTGGTGAAAAAATCTCGTCAAAGTCGATACCTTTCTTTTGAGTAAAGCCTTTGACAACCAATCGAGCTTTGAATCTCACTAGGTTTTCATCATCTTTCTTCAGCTTGTACACCCATTTGTTCTTGAGTGTTCTCTTCCCTTTTAGAAGTTTCACTAGCTCGTACGTGTCATTCTTCTTCAAAGAATTCATCTCCTCCTACATGGCCTTCATCCAACAATCTTTATCTTTACAAGATTGCACATCTTGGAAGCTTTCAGGCTCCCCCTCATCAGTGATTAAAATATAATCAGAACTGGAGTATTTTGTAGATGGTTGGCGTTCTCTGATTGACCTCCTTAATTGAGGTTCTTCTTCTGGTAGAATGGGGTTCTCTGGCTCCCCCTGCTCAATACCCTCTTCATTCGTATCTTCATCTACAATCGTATCTTGATCCCTCACAACTGGCTCTTCTTCTCCATCTTGCTCTGATTGATGATTCTTCTTTCTATGGTATCATCTGATAGAATGCTCTCTGGTGTAATATCGATAACACTGTCACTTGTAGATCTTTCACCGATGATATCATTCTCATGAAATACAACATCTTGACTCCTTACAATTTCTTTTTCACCGGATCCCATAATCTGTAGCCGAAGTCTCCATAACCAACAAAAGTGCAAGGAACTGATTTATCATCAAGCTTTAGCCTTTGCTCTTTAGGAACATGCATAAATGCCTTGCAGCTAAATACCCTCGAGTGAGAGTATGAGACATTTATACCTGTCCAGACCCTCTCTGGAATATCAAAATCCAAAGGTGCTGAAGGTAGTCGGTTGATAAGATAGACAGCAGTATTGACAGCTTCTCCCTAAAATGACTTAGGTAAGGTAGCCATTTTGAGCATGGATCTAACTCTTTCCACAATGATACGATTCATTCGTTTAGCAATGCCATTGTTGTTGAGGTGTACCAGGAACTGTCTTTTCATGCCCGATACCATGTTGACTACAGTAATCCTTGAACTCCTTGGAGATATACTCACCACCATTATCTGTGCGCAAACACTTTAATGGCACTCCAGTCTCCCTTTCCACCATTGCATAGAATTGTTGAAAGGCTTGAATGCTTGATCCTTTGTGCGTAGCAAATAAATCCATGTCTTCCTTGAGAAATCATCAATGAAGGTAAGAATTATCTTCTTCCTCCAATGGATTCTGTATCTATGGGACCATAAACGTCAGAGTGTACCAACTCTAACTTATTATTTCTCCTTCTAGAGCTTTCCAGAAATAAAACTCGATGTTGCTTCCCAAATAAATAGTGATCACACGGATTAATTTTTCCTTTGGCTAATGGGATGAGGGGCTTCTTAGCCAATATATTCAACCCTTTCTCACTAACATGCACCAGTTGCCTATGCCATAAATTTGGTGAAGCATTATCTCCAACTGTATTCTGTTGACCCGCACATATTGTTGCGTGGGTTTTATATAGCGAGCAACACAATCCTCCTTTCACCACCACCAACGATCCTTTGGTGAGTTTCCAATTTCCATTGCCTATATGATTGTGATAACCTTCTTTGGCCAATACACTAATAGACAACAAGTTCAACCCAAGATCTAGAATGTGTCACACATTTTTAAGTGTTAATGTGCATCCGACACTTGTCTTCACGCAGATATCACCAATTCCTACCATTTGCGAGACACTGTTATTTCCCATTTTAATAGTACCATAATCGCCTGCTTTATATGTTGAGAAGTATTCCCTTTTTGGAACACAGTGGTATGAAGCACCAGAATCTACAATCCACTCGGTATCTGCATCTCCAACATGACAACAATCTACATCATAAGATATAAAAGCCACCTCTCCATCTTCTTTTATGACTGTAACAGATGTATTTTTATCATTATCATGACTTTGATTTGCATTCTCTTGTTTAAAGAAACGGCATTTTCTTTTGAGATGGCCCTGCTTTCCACAGTGGTAACATGACCTCTTCTCCCGGGAGTTGGATCTATCTTTCAATTTTCCATTCCCATGACCTCTACTCTTGCTTTGACCCCTGTTTTCCATGACAAGGGCTTGTGAACTGGTACTGGAAATGTCTCTTCTACGAAGTTCTTCATTAAGTAGGCTATTCTTTACCATAGACATTGTTACCACACCATTTGGAGCGGCGTTACTCAGTGATACAACAAGAGTATCTCAGCTATCTGGTAGAGTTCCCATCAAAAGACATGCTTGCATCTCATCATCCAAGGATATACCGGTGACTGCTAACTCACTTATGAATCCTTCAAAGTCGTTCAGGTGTTGTGTGATTGATCGTCCCACTGTCAGTTTTAAGTTCATGACTTTGCGAATCATGAACACTTTTCCTTGAGCATTTTTAGCCTCGTACATATCCTCTAGCTTCTTCCAGAGAGCTTTGGGATCTGTTTCGTTCCTCATGTGGTTGAACAGGCTAGCATCTATCCATTGGCGTACTGTACCCAATGCCTGCTTCTTCATTTTTATCCAATGTTGTTCTTTCATATCTTTCGATTTTGCGTCGCCACCCTCAATTGGATCATACAAATCTTTACAATTGAGGTAGTCCTCCATTCTGGATTTCCACATTGAATAATTTGTATCCGTCAATTTAATCATTACACCGTCATTTGCCATGTCGAAAATTTAAAAATGGCAAAATTTTACTATTCACAAATTTCACTATTCACATAAATAGTGACCGTATATGTGAATAGTACCGTATACCTAAATAATACTTGTATATTAGAATAGTAATAGTATGCCTCCCGTATACTTAAATAATACTATTCATAAGATGATCAATAGTATTTTATATGAATACTATTATTCAAGTTACTATTTTACTATTCACTCAAATTGCGTATCTGCGACGTTTTTTGAACGGATTGCGCCACCAGATTTATCATAATTTTCTCATTGTCGTGGTATATTTATTTTTAAAAATATATCCACGAATTATACTGATAAAACAACCTTCGGTTCTGATACCACTTGTTAGGCCCAATAATAGATTATGAGAAAAGATAATAGCAGCAGAATAAAAAGACAAATGAATTAGGGAAAAATCACGGGACAAACTCCGAATAATTCTCCACTATAAAATAATAGTAGGTATACCAAGAGATTACAAAATAGTGGCACATATGTGTTTCCCAAAACCTCACCATTTTTTCTCTTACCCAACTCTTAGGAAACCATTTCCTAAGTTTATATTCACAGATTATATTCTTATATCTGTGCTTTTCTCAATCTGTCTCATAAATGAGGAAATAATCCTCTCTATGAATAAAACAGAAAGCACGTAAATATTTTCCTAATTTACGCCTTCAATCATGCAATCAATTAGGACTTTACTGGCCACCTGTTTTCTTCCGCCAATCATGCCTCCTCCCTTTTTATTTTTTTTATATATATAATTTAATATTTTAGTGAATCCCATAATGTAAAGAGACATCATTCAATATAATTAAGATTGAGATTAAGATTAAGACAGTTACCCGCGGTGTTCAAAGAAAGGCCACCTGAAGGTAAACCCGAACAATTTGTCGAAAACGGAGGCGGTGTTCTCCGGCCTACCGAAAACGATCAGATTCAGCAGAAAGCTAACAAGAACAACCCAGCTCAATGCCCTAGCTATCAACCGTCCGAGGGATTCTATTGTGCCGTCGTCCTCCGTGGCAGCCACCGGCGGTTTTCTCCGGACATTTCTCATCGTCTTGGATTAGCAGTAGAATCGATTGTATTGATCTTAGTTGCACGCGAATGAGCCTGCTAGTAAACGAGTGAGTAATCGCCAAATGCAGTTACGCTGATGTGGCAATGGGGAGCTGATCTGATGTGCTGTAGTACAGAGTAGCTTGTAGTGTGCACTTGCTGCCTTCGGTTTTTATAGGATGAGACCCATTACTTTTCTCCTCTTATTTGTTGTACAAGGCCCATGAAATTTATTTAATTTTCTGTTTTTAACAAAATACTTAACTTTTAAATTTTATAGTTTTGAATTAAATTTAGGTTTTCAAAATTGAATTGAACTGTGATATAAATTAAACTTTAAACTGTTTTCTACTTAAATCGAATTAAGGATAGATTTATTAAAATTGATTTGAATTGGAGATTGGTTTATTGAAATTGAATTAAATAAGGGGTTCTTTTAAATGAAGTTGAATCAAAATTAGTTTTTACAAGACGCTGATCAGTTGTGTTAAGAAATGGCTGGGGTTTAGTGCTATTCGTGTCGATTTCCGGGCATGGTTGGTATGGTTGCAGGATATGAGAGCCTCCTCTTTAGCTGATATGGTACATATTGCTGCATTACATGCGACTGTTTGTGCTAATTGGATGAACATAAACACTTGTGTATTCTCAATTTACTGTCAAACTGTTCATTACTGATTTAAGCAAGTCCAATTCATAGTTAGATGATGTATGAAAATGTATAGTAAGAGAGTAAAAACTGTAGCTAATAGGAGTTTATACCATAGGCTTCTGATATAAAGCCTATTATTTGTTGTACAGATAACCAGTTTTAAGATTAATGGATTCTTACTTCCTTAAAAAAAATTATTTTTTACAAAAAAAATTGAATTAAAATGAATTATATTTGGGACTATGTAGGTTAATGAGCTGAATTGAATTCATTTATCAACCAAAATTTAGCATTGGTGGCTGCTGACCAAGGCGAACAACGCGAGTGACTGCTAAAAATCTAGGGGCCTCAAGTTCTTATAAGTAAAAAAATAGCACAGAATCATATAAACTTGTTACAAACGCCTACCCACATCGGCACACAAGAATATAACCCAAACAGCAGTGTGGACAAATTGTTACGACAATAATTCCAACTCAACCTCTAGGGCAACTAGTAAGCAGATTCTTAGAGTTCGGAATTTTAATGGAAGTAACATAATACCTTTTACACTCGATACGAATGGCACTCACAATGTTACACTCGAATTGCCGCGACAAGTTTTGCATAGCGCACCTAAATGCCGAACATCACGTCAAAGATTTTGGAGACTATTGACTTTGTTGGGGAAGCGATTGAACCTCCCGACTGTCGAGCACTGGTACTACCGTTTTGTAGGAGATAGGGACGAGAATAACTTTTTAATCCGTTCAACTCTGAGGTTTTAGAAGATGGTGGTGGGGGTAATGGCATGAAACCCTGATTGTTAAGCCTGTCGTTCAAAGTCTGACGCTGCATAGGATCGACTGGCTTCACGCCTACTATTAGTACCCCGTTTATTTGCATACCGTTCTTGCAGAGGGCTTTGTGAGCATCAGATCGACTCTGCAGCAGTTAAAAAAGACCAGTTAGTGGTGATTTGTTTGATAAATTGTTTTAACCCCACTGATATATTATCAATAGTTCAATACAGTCAATATACTTACTACTAAGACGCATTTTTACATCATCTCCCAGTTGAGAGACACTGAATGGTCTTAAGTGTTACAGAAACATACTGAAGTATATTATCATTCTGCAAACTCTGGATTCAATGAATTGTTGATGAAGAAGTGATACTAGAAACCCAACCTACTCTTGTAACAAGATATGGATATATGGCAGACTCATTGATATTTTATAATTGAATAGAAATAAAATTTCAGCATGTCTTTTATTGAATGAACAACTAAATTTATACAGAGATTGAAATAACAAACTTCCTAATTAGAAGCCACTAATAAAGTGGATGTAAATTGAAACAGAAAAATCTGCAACTAATTGCAGTTACCAACTTAAACATTTTTACAAGTCTGATGCTTTGAATAGGATTTGAATAACAGAAAAAAGATTGACTAAAACACAAAATCTCAGCTTGTAATGGCACAGAAATGGCAAAGTCTAACACCTACCAGACTAAGGAAAGACAGGCGCTAATATAAATGACTAATTCCAGACTCAAAGCCGTTTTGGCGAAGGAGGCATATGGAGTTTAATTCACAACATTGATAACTCAACATAATCAAACAAATTTGAGAAATTAAGCAATCTACAATACGAAAAAGTAAATAATAATCCCAGAATATAAGCAAAAAAAAATGCATATGCACTTAATAACTTCAATGAATGGAACAGTTTAATGTCAAGTTCTCAAAAAAGTAATATGTTCATCATGTTCAACTTGATTTCTCAGCTTTTTATGATTTTCAAATTAATGGCATTATGTTGACTTTTATGGCTTCATTTTATTAGGTAACACACTTGGAACTGAAGAAATGAAACAGAACAAATGAGGAACGGCAAAAGATGCATGGCAAGGATACAAAAAGCAAGAACCTTGATCACCAAATTTCATAATCTAGCATACAAGTGGAACTAGAACCTGACAAAGAATGTGCATCCAGTTGGCATCCCTTGGCCCGGGAACATGCTTCAAGATCACACCACATTTCTCAAACTCCCGAAGAACTAAATTGGTATCGCTGGGAGGGAATCTGAAAAGAATATTTAAGATCATTTGATAAGATCAGCCATGATAAACAGAAAAGTAAAAAGAACAATTAAATAATGAAGATGTATATATCCCGGGCTGGTACTTTAAAAGACCTGGTACTTTAAAAGACCTGTTAGTGTCACTTTTAAGTCTTAACACACACTTCACCGAACACAAAACAGTGATTAGTTTCCGAAAAAATCGCTACAGTTGTTGAAACAACTCTACCAGTAAAAAAAAATGGAGAGCAAAACTTAGATTCGAATGCCAAAAAGAATCAATAAAAAATCAAACGCTAAAAGAACACTCTCACTAACAATTTGTGTAGATAAGCGGGGATAAATGAAGAAAACAAAACTATAAATTTAGCCACCCAAAGTACAATTTCATTAATTGGCCCCTATACTTTAATTTGGGCTTTATTAGCCTTTGCACTTCTAAGTTTTTACCCAACCTAGCCCCTGATACAAAATCTTTTGATATGCTTCAGTTTTAAATCACTTATTCAATGAGATAAGCAATCTATGCATCACTTAATATATGAGCAGTAGTTAATCCCAACTTGTAAATGCCCATTTTCTAATGCATGAAGGGCATCAAAAGCACAACTACATAGCTTCCTGTTATACTCAAACGCAATTACTAATCAGAATACTAATTATCCACATGAAATCAGGGAGAGTAAATTAAGATACAAAATGACAAGTTTGAAAGCCACTTCCAATATGCCTATGAGTTGATAGATAAAGATCATATTTTTATAGCTGAACGAAAAACACTGCTTTATATATAGCATTTGCTCAGCCAAACTTGGCATTTATATATTGCTGAGCTAAGCAAACTAGCAAAGTATATTGGAAAAGAAAATGCAAGAAAGATAAGCAAAGATAAAGAGATGGAGCAAAGATGGAGACCCCAGTGTACAAGGAAAACAGAGACGAAATCTTACCCATAAACAGTAACCCATTCTTCCTCATCAAGATTTCCAGCAGGCAAGCTGGTCCGCGGTACATCTGGTCTAGCAACTTCCCTAGGTGGAGGAAGTGTAATCAAAGCACCAGGCTGGACCACACCCTCAACAGGAGAACCTTTCCCCCTATCTTCTTGCTCACTACTACTGGCCTTAGCCGGTGACCACCATGTTGAACTTGCTGAACCCTGTTGGTTCTGTAGCCCACTCATCAAAGCGAATGAAGTGCTTGCTTCTGATTTGCTTTTTAGTGGAGTCAATGTCATGAAGTCCCTCCCAGAACCCTGGACGGGAGTTCTCGGGTCTGATTTAGCTTCTGGGGAGAGAGGGTAATCAGGAATTCCAGATTCAGGAGAGAAATCTGAACGGTCCTCCAAGGTAAACATTGGAGGGGGCGGAAGATCTGAACCCCCAAAATTCTCCCGCCATAGAGCAGAAACTGCTGCCGCCTGACCTGGGGTAGAGAACTTCCCTTTACGGGAGGAGATAGGTGATGCCAAATCTTGGTAAAACAATAATCGACTCCCTGAAGATTTCGGAGTCCTCTTCTGTACAAAAGTGCTCATTATAATTCCTTAGCAAGATGAACCTACCATTATTTGAAAAAAATTAGTCTTTGGATACGAAGTTTAAAACAAATGAAAGTAATAGCCCAATAGCATCAGCAGAACAGTAAAATGATACTATATTCTAGATTTACAGAGAAATATTGGACTACATGTTTTGTGTAACAGAAATTTTCAGTTTTTATCAAACAAGTTTATTTACACGTTACACAAAAATTACAAATTGTCCATTTAGTCCCATATGAGAATCATAGGGAATGAGAGAGGTTTGATAGGCACAAAATTAATTAGATAATCAACACTGTAAATACTAAATCCAATATATTTCGGCTTTATTTTGGGAGTAAAGTAACAATCATAAAGAAAAGGAAAATAAAGGATCATAGCTTAAAGGATGGAATAATAAAGGATGAGGTAATATTATGTTTGGAAAGAAGGGTTTTTAAATTAAAATAATAGTGAAATGACTTAAATAACCTTTAAAATAACAAAATTACTAAGTTAATTAAAAATAGAATGATAATGATATAAATTTATACCATCTTCCCCTCCGATCCCTCCAATTTGGTGGGATTGAATTTGGTGGGAGTGAGAGAAAGTTCCTCTCTTCAGTCAAATTATTAAAATTCTTCAAGCCAAATAAAATACTAAAATCTACTTTCCATCCTTTACATACCTATCTGTAGATTTCGTCTCCCAAATAAAGCCTTTGTAAAATCAATGAGGTATAAAATTTTATAGACAAAAGTAATTAGATAATTAACAATGTAAATAAGATATGTCAAGTCAAGTTAATTATGTGTCATTTAGCTTGCTCAATCGAATGAAATATGCCAGAATAGAATATGCCTTCTTTGTAAATTTAATTCAGAAAAATAAGTTTAATTTTAAGTATTTATAAATTTATATTAAAATGAATTAAATTTTTATCACGCTCTTATAAACATAAAAAACATGACCTTAGTGCAAATTTTCTGTTTAGCATTTACACTAGATTTGGTAGATCTTTTTGTTGCAGTTGAGTCCTGTGTGGTGCACTTTAGAAATGATTCTTTATTAGATGTATCAGCTGTATTTGTGTTATGGGCTTAGAGTTGGGCTAGCAGATGAGTTGTGTAAAAAGCCTATTCTTTAATTTTGAAGATGGATTTATTGGTCACCATATACTATTCAAGAAATTGGTCCACCATATATTAGGCGGTGAAATGAATTTATTGCCCAATGATTTAAATAAATAAAAAATACATTATATGTCTCGCCTATTATTGTCAAATTGGCCAACAATGTACCAATGTTATTGGGAAAAAAATATCTGAATTGGTACTGTTTTGGTCCCCAAGGACCGAATTGTACCATAAATTATTGAGCTATATTGATCAAAAACAGAAAAATAAATTATTGAGTTATAGGCTAAAGTTGACATTTTTCATATTTAAGTCTTGCTCCATGACTTTATAAATTAAAGTAATACTATAATTTTGTTAACTTTATAATAGAAGCTTATGAACTTTTATAGTCAAATGGTATATGAAATTCTAACACATCAAGATACTCAAACTTTATGGAGTGTAACGGTTGGGATCGGTCTAATAACATCATCTCTTACTATAATACCATGTTAACATCCATATATAATCACAGAAGATAAATACCTTATTAAACTTGGACAGATTTATCAATGTAAACAACATTTCACTTTTACAGGTGATGTGAAATTCCAGAAGAAACAATAGTATAGCTATTTGATAGAGAGGTACACTATAAGAAATTAAGCTTTTGTGATAACATATACTGTCACAAAGCAAGAAGTTGTGGCATATAATATTTTGTGACAATAATTTGTTGTCACGGGTAACTCCGTAACAGATAATATGTCGAAAAATGTTGTCACAAATATCAAAATTTTTTGCAACGACAATTTTTTATGACAACTTTTATTGTAACTGAAAAGAAAATATTATCGTCACAAATAAGCTAGTTGTCACATATAATACATCAAAATTAACTAAAACTACGGGACAACATAAAAAAGTCATCACATAAGAATTTATTTGTGACAATAAAGTTATCACATATATTACAATTTTTTGTGACAAACAATTTTGTTGTCACAATATTTTTATTGGTTACAACTTGTATTATAATTGAAAAGAGAACTACTTGTCACTAGACCTGTTCGCGGGCCGAGCTACCCGCCCGGCCCGGCCTTAGCCCGATCCTATGGGCCGGGGTTGGATACCTATTTTATTATTAAGCCCGGCCAGAGCCCGAGCCTGCTAAAGCCCGAAGTTTTATGGGCTGGGCTTGGTTTTTGTATAAAGGCCCAAGCCCGAGCTGACGAATAAAAATTTAATTTTTTTATATATATTATAATTGTATTAAATAATTATTTTCAACTTTTATATTTTATACTAATGAATTTTCAAATTTAAATACAATAAGTTGTATAATATATTAAGAACTTCAAATAAATAATGTTGTTATACATAATTTTATCAATTTATTTTTTAAAAATTCACAAAAAAATTATTGAAAAATTATCTACGGGCCTTAGGCTGGGCTTGGGATGACCTCGTAAGCCCGGTCCGAACCCGAAGTTTTAAAGTGTAGGCCGGGCCGGGCTTAGGTTGATGCTTTTAGTCAAAAGCCCGATGAAGCCCGGCCCAAACCCTACCCGGCCCGCCCGATGAACAGGTCTACTTGTCACAAATGTATCGTTGTCACGTATTATATCATAAATTAAACTGAAACTTTGTGA
This sequence comes from Euphorbia pulcherrima, assembly GCA_947683365.1. Classification (NCBI taxonomy): domain Eukaryota; kingdom Viridiplantae; phylum Streptophyta; class Magnoliopsida; order Malpighiales; family Euphorbiaceae; genus Euphorbia; species Euphorbia pulcherrima. Next base: position 18,766,951 of record CANTUS010000016.1, read on the forward strand.
CAACTTCTGATTGGCGTCACAAAAATAGTATTTGTGACAATAATTCATGTCACAAAAATTTTTCCAAATGGTCACACAAGGTTATATGTGACAAGAACAGTTGTCACAAAGATATCGTCGCTAATAACTCCGTAACTGATAATATTTCCAAATATGTTGTCACAAAAATTACATTTTTGTGACAATAATATTCATGTGTACAATAAATTTTACTGAAACTACATGACAACTTTTATTAGCCATCACAAATGTTATTTGTGGCAATTTTTATTGTCACATCATGTGGTGACAACATTTACATCAGTTACAACTTTTTTCTATCACTATATATTTGTAGTTACTGTATTAAGTTGTTCTATTAAATATTTGTAACAACTTTGAATTGAAGGGAACTAAAATTTAATTATATTAATTTTGACAAATATGAAAAATAATAATTAACCAAGAAATTTTCAATTAATGAAATGAAAATTAAAAAATGAACAAAATAGACTAAAATGCGTATATACTTAAAATAAATAAGCCTAAAAGTGCACATAACTAAACTAATAATTAATTTATTACACCTTACAAAAATCATGAAAGTCAGAATGAAATCCATTTCCATTCAATACTAAATACAAACCTAGTTTTACCCAAATTGAATAAACAAAGAACCATGATAAAACCCGGAATGCCAAGAAAAGAAGAGAGAAAGATGAATACCTGCAACTAAGAAGAAGTCCAAAAACCAAATCGGAAACTTAACTTGGACAGTGACTTCAAAGGTAATATCAATTTCTCGGTAGCAGCAAGATCAGCCAGAAAAAGAGGATCGACATGGTTATGAGATGTGTGAGAGAGGGAACGAAGTATGTGATATCGATTTCTAATAAGACCATATTCAAAATCAAGTTGTTAAGTAAAGAAAATAGATCACCTCACGCTTTAGCTTGCGGAGAAAACCAGAATGGAAGGCGGAACAAAATTAGCAAGAATTTGTCTCTTGAAACATAAGTGTCGTTGCCTATCGAACACAAAATTAGGGATTTAGATAGTTGAAATTTTGAATTAAGCAAAGCAAAGAAGAGAAAGAAAAACAAAATTAACCCAGAAAAATACAATCTTATTCTTAAACCTAGATCAGATTACAAACTCGAACAAAGAGGTAACATTTTTTTATAAGATCTACAAAAAAAATCGTAGTTAATTCCTACATGCATCGCCTGATAATGATCGTAAAGGAAAAACAAAACATGATTAGTACATAGTTACTAAATCAAAATGCATTCAGTAACATTTCAACTGAATCAACAACATTCAGAAACAATAAAGAACTTTTAAAACCAGAAAATAACAATGAATAAATTAAATTATGAACATGCATTTACTTTCCTACAAGGTAAACAGTTGCCCCTGAGTAATTTCAAAGTTCTATTTTAGATCAATAATCTAGCCATGGTATGAAGAGAGTTTTCTTCTATTCTTTATTTGAATTTTGGCCGGCAGAATATAGAAAACTGTAGAGTTTGTGTGCTTAACGTTCTTTTCTTGATTAATTAATTAGGATTTCAATTTTTCAATCTTCCTATTCTTTAGTTTCTTGATTTATTCTTAATTAGTTAATTATAATTTTAATTGGTTATCCTTTCTTATTTTAATTTGAAATTTAATTACACTACTTAATTTATCTCGTTTCTTTGTTCTAATTGTTCTTTAGGATGATTGCTAATAAAAAGGATGCTTCCTATTCTTATTAGCATTCTGAACTTTTTAATTTATCTCCTTTCCATATTCAAATTTATTTATCATATTAATTTCTAAATAAAAGAAAATTTACTATTATAAATAAGATTGTTTTCATTATATTCTATTTAATTTACTATTCTAATTTGAATTCTGATGTAATTAGAATTCCTAATTCTTTTCCTTGTTCAAATTTATTATTTATATTCTTGTTATATGATTTCCTTTATTTCCTATTTAATTTTATATTCTAATTCAAATTCTCAGTAATTACAATTGCTAATTCGTTTCCTTGTTCAAATTCATTCATTTGATTGATTGCTTATGAAAAGGAAGTTACCTATGTTAATTAAAATTCTGATTTATAATTTATCTCCTTTCTATATTCAATTTTATTCATCATATTAAGGGCTAACTAAAAGGACATTTCGTTATAAATCAGACTTATTTCCATTATTGTCGTTTAATCTCAAAATCTATGTTGTTGTTCAATGAGGTACCGACTCCAGGGACTGAGGAGCTTGCTCAATCGGCACCTCTTTAAAGGTGTGGCGCCCAGACATCAGTGAGGCGATCCAACGCCGCCTCGCCTTGGCGCTTAAGAGAGCACCTCAACGCCTAGTGATAACACTCATGACTATAGAAATACTATTATATCCCCTCTAAAAATCTAGGAAAAAAAGATAACACTCATAAAACAAGGTATGAAGCATGCCCAATAGATGATTAAAATGGCAATACAGAAACACCATAATATCCCCTCATTAGAATGAATCAAGCTGGTAATCTTGGTTAAAAAAGATAGCACTGATAAAAATAAGTATGAAGCAATGCCCTCTTTAAGCTACAATGGCAATATCATATTATCACCTCATTAGAGAATATGAAACCGATAATCTAGGAAAGAAAAAACAAGATATCACTAATATAACCAGGTATGAAGCATGCCACTACAACACACAAATTCATCTTGTTAATGTCATACTATTAGCAGTTATCATAAAAAAACTGAACAAACAAAAGAGAGTGGCCTCCAACGAGAACGCTTGTTTGATCTCTCAGACAATCAAATTCTACAAAATTAAAGAATTGAACGCAGGAGTGCCTGAGTATATCAAAATACTCTTCTCCAAATGTTGGCTGCCATGCACCTGTTGTTAGTAGACTAGTATGAAATAAAGCATCTGGCCGAGAAGTTTCATCTGCTAAGAACAATCATCAGCAGCAACAAATATTAGTTTAATAGTAAATTGAGCAGAGAATTTCAAATGAAAAAAAGCCAATAACCTCACTTTGATAAGCCATAGTGACTCTTATTCATGTACAAGCAAAGCAACTAGGATTAATTCCACGACATTGACAAGCAATTAAAAAAATAGTTAAAAAAGTGAATAAAAGAGATCGAGTAGGTTATAAAAAGCATCATGCTAGGCATCATAACCAAAAGAAGCATATTAATCATGAATTATTTGGTAGAGAGATAGCCTAAGATTTCCTAGTCGTTCTTTATCTTTTCCACATAATTCAAGCTTCTTACAACAGTTGCATCTCTAATATTTCCGTAAATACATGCTAGCAAACATTCTTGGACTGCATATATGGTAGCAAAAGAAAAATAAGATTGGGGGTGGGAGTTAAAAACATATATGTAGCGGCAGTGCTTTGAATTTAATTGTAAAAGGATAAAAAAAACACTCTCAATAGCTTATAGACAAATACACAGATACACCAAGATTGATTACACCAAAGATGGTTAAAGGGCAGAGTACATACAGTGTTAAAAACCAATAATTCAACATCTGAAGCCATACAGGGTTACAAGAGATTTTATTAGTTTGTGGTTTAAAATATAAATCTAAGAAGATTGGAGCTAGGCTAAAGCTATAGTGGTCAAGAGGCATTAAGTTAGTTGAGGTCTTTTTGATTTAGTTGAGTCATGATTGAGATTGATGTACGAAAGCAGTATGCAAATCAAGCAAATTCTAAGACTACCAATATAGTAAATGCAGAAACAATTATCTATGATATCAAATTAAAAATTTGAAAAAGTAAACATGGAATGTGCAGCTATTATGCTAAAATTCATAAGTTTTATAACATGAATTCAATGAAAGTTCATATTAATTTTAGGGAAACAATTTCAAAGTTATTACAAGAAGTTTTGTATTATCAACAATAAACATGGTTTCAAGACTCTGTGTTTATTGAATAACATTGCAGATAATTATTCTACCTTAAATAGGACAAAATATCTTAAGAAGCCACGTGATGAATTAGAAATTCTCAGGATATTACAGTTTACTATTTGCAATCAAAACTACTCGAGCAAGCTTAAGAGAAAACTGAGATGTGGTTTAGATAAGAACACAATACCAAATGCTTGTACAACCCTTAGCCTCACCTATTAGGTACATCAGTACATGCTTCTCCAGAAAGGCTTTAGCCATATTGCTGAAGCTTATATTTACAGCTACAGATGCAGCTGTACCTCTTTACGACATCAATTACCTCTAGCTATAGAATCTCATCCTTGTTACCCTGTATGTGCATAAACCAAATCAACACAAAAACCAATAATACAGCAAAGAAAGAGCAAAAATATGCAAACTATTGAGGACAAAACCTTAAATACACAACCCAACAACGGCATAACATAAAATTAGTAAACGATTGAATTAGCAATTCTAAAATGCAGCCTTGTAACAAAAAGAAACACCTCATCCCTAATGAATGTAATGCAGAAGATGATAGATTGTAAAAAAAGAATAGCATATCTAGGACTTAAATCGTAACACAAATAACGAAGAGAAGAACTAACTGAACTCTAAAATTAAAAGATACCCAAATCTAAACTAATAAGTGTACACAACCAATCCCTAATAAAAATATTAAAGGAAAAATGAATAGTCGACATTGATGGAAGTGGCGGCAGAGAAGGTGTTGATAGCAGCCGAGAATGCAAATAAAAACGAGAATGAGGGGTGAAAGAGAGAGAAGAGAACGATAATGGATCAATGTTTAAAAAATTAACATATGAAAAATTAACATATATAATATAAGCAAGCAAAAAAACCATAACAAATTAAAAGTAATAATAATGGTTCCATGTAAAAAAAGTAATAATAATGGTATTAGTAATTATTAAATGAAATTAATAATATCAATAATAATATTTTTTTATGTTATTATTATTAATAATATTCAAATAATTAACAAAATATTTATAAAAATACTATTATTAATGGGTAAAGTAGGATATAGATATGATGAATAAACCAGATGAAATGTGACCTTTCTGACTGTGAGCGGACAATGTTTCGCGCGACGGCAGCGGGGCCGGAGCCTGATCGGGCAGGCCCGTTTTGAACGACGGGGGATGAGTGTGATATATTTGAAAAATAATTTTGCATATTTTAATACTTAAAAGATACGAGATCGAAATCTCGTACTTAGAGTAGAGTCGCCACCCGGTTCAGCTCAACCGAGAAATTTTTGGTACGATTTTCCCACCGGGTGGTTGGACCATACCTTAAGTAGAGATTTCGAGTTCGGATGATGTTATCTACTTTTCATTAGGCCAAGTTAAGATACTTCATTCTTTCTTAATCGGTTTAATCCACCCTATTTATTTGTATTTTTAATTATTTTGTTATTTTCGTGTTTATCAAGCAATTGAAGCAATGAATAAGATATTTACCGCCATAAAAAAAGTGCAGAAAATAAAATTATTACAAGGTTTTCAAGTCAAATACATTTTTTCTACGCAATAAATAAAGTACCTGAATATCCAATATATGTCCACCTGCAGAAGATTGTTAGCACTTACAGTATTATAAAGCCCGGTCGGATGGCTAAAATGGGAGTTGAACGGTGTTTTTCGAGAAAATTCCAATTTTAAGTAATTTTTAGGCTCAATCATTATTTTAACCGGATTATAAATGAAAAATAAAACTGCCGTCCGAAAAGTCATATCGCCGACGATATAACTGATGCCGCCGGCGACATGCCTGATGTCGCTGGCGACATAGGTGATGCCGTCGGCGACATCAATTACGTCACCGGCAGTATCAGCTTATGGGCAGCAGTGGTGGCAGTAAGACTGACCGAAAACCCAAAAATGAATATAAATTGACAAAAATTAACACAAGTCAGTAGTATTAATGCCCAAGAGCTATGAGACTCAGGATTTTTACCTCGAGGTCGTGAATCCACCTCTTCGTGAACCGAGGAAAACACCTCCGGGGAGCTTGTTACGATGATTTAACGATAAATTTAAGTGCTTCTTGGTTTCTAAATCTAACTAAGCTGATTTTAACTTACAGACTTATTGATTTCAACTCACAATCAGAGAATTCAAAGAAGAAAAACCAGGAAAAATGGATCAGAATCCTTCTTTTTTCTATTTTATCTAATTCTTATCTCACTAGAATCTATTCTCAAACTAAAATCTTAACATTCAATCCCCTCCTCTAAAATGTAGCTCAAGGTGTGTTTTATAAGTGAAATGGGGTGCTTTTTGGGGCCTTTTTTTAATAATTCCGCCGAAAGTGGCCGAAAGGCTCTTTGTGAAGGGACTCATTTCGGGTCATACCGCCGGCAGTGTGGTGATACCGCCGGCGGCATGGATGATGCCTTTGGCGGCATCATCCTTCAGCATACCGACAGTTAGTGGGTCAAAAAGCTAAAAAAGTCGGGAAAAGTGGTTTGATAGTGGGTAAAAAGGCATCTTTTTTACTTTTAACAATATTTTAAAGGGTATTTATTACTTGGGTGCTAATCATCGGTTCAAGCTCCCACCGGACGCGTTATCGGCCATGCCGAACTGTATTCTAAAAAATTTGCGAGGAATATTATTTTGGTAATAAAAATTCCAAGCAGAATTTTTAATTTGAGGCATTAAAATCGGGTACACGTCATCATCGTCTCGCAAGAGGGACTGTAAAATCTCGTGCATACAGGCTGCCCCTTGGGGGATCACTGCTGCTATAGGCCAGTATGATCACACGCAAGAGCAAGGGATAGGAATGATACCTGATGGGTGACCGGTTTGTTCCTTGGTCGGACTTACGCTTTGTGAATTGGTTGCCCCTTGGTCGGACTTACGCTTTGTGGGGATTGGTTGCCCCTTGGTAGGACTTTGCGCTTTGCGGAAATTATCCCTTAGTCGGACTTGAGCTTTGTAGAGATTGTCCCTTGGTCGGACTTGGGCTTTGTAGAGATTGCCCCTTAGTCGGGTTTGTGCTTTGTGGAGAGATTATCCCCTGGTCGGACTTGTGCTTTGTGGAGAGATTGTCCCTTGGTCGGACTTGTGCTTTGAGGAAATTGTCCCTTAGTCGGACTTGAGCTTTATAGAGATTGTCCCTTGGTCAGACTTGAGCTTTGTAGAGATTGCCCCTTGGTCAGGTTTCTTGTTTTATGGAGATTATCCCTTGGTCGGACTTATGCTTTGAGGAAATTATCCCTTGGTCGGACTTGAGCTTTCAGAGATTGTCCCTTGCTCGGACTTGAGCTTTGTAGAGATTGCCCCTTGGTCGGACTTGAGCTTTGTAGAGATTGCCCCTTGGTCGGGTTTCTTGTTTTGTGGAGATTGTTCCTTGGTCGGACTTGTGCTTTGAGGAAATTGTCCCTTGGTCGGACTTTCACTTCGAAGAGATTGTCCCTTGGTCGGACTTTAGCTTTGTAGAGATTGCCCCTTGGTCGGACTTGAGCTTTGTAGAGATTGCCCCTTGGTCGGGTTTCTTGTTTTGTTGAGATTGTCCCTTGGTCGGACTTGTGCTTTGAGGAAATTATCCCTTGGTTGGACTTTCACTTTGAAGAGATTGCCCTTCGGTCGGGCTTGTGTAAAAATCTGATTTGGAGGCGCGATGTCGTCGGCGGCATCACTGATATCGCTGGCGGCATAGATTGATACCGCCGGCGGTATGAGTGCTACGTGGCAGCTTTGACTGGTCAGATAATTTCAAAATTTGAACTAAAAGAGGCGATGTCGCTGGTGATATGAGTGATGTCGCGGGCGATATGGATTGATGACGCCGACGGTATGAACGGACAGTTTCAGATAAATTAAAAGTCCTCGAATTCCGCACGGCAGTTTAAAAGGGAATGGAACTTTCCTTCTTCCTCACTATTCAGAAACCGCATCCCCCTCTCTTCTTCTTCTCCAAAGCTTTTTGATTTCTTCCTTTGTTTTAGAAATCATGAAGAGAATCACCAAGGCTTTCAGGGGCAAATCTAAGGCTAGGGAGAGCCTGCCCGATTCTTCCATTGACGGATTGAAAATCTTCTCCATTCCTACTATAAATGGCCTGAAGGAGACGACCAAAATGTATGGCTATTGCATTAACTCTCCTATCACCAATCTGACTCCGGAGAAAGAGAAACACCTCTGTTATGTCCAGGTAATCTCGCAAAAAACCCGAATCTCTTCTTTTTGGGTTCGATTTGATTTGGCTTTAGATTTGAAATCATGCCATGATAGGGGTTTAAATGTGAAATAGATTGGTCATATTGCATGCTTTAGGATCGATTATACTATTTTTAGGCTTATTGTTCGATTGATTGCAATTTTTGTGATTTTGGCATAATGGGTACAATTTTAGGAGAAAACTGGTTCTGCCGGCACATAGTGATGTCGCTGGCGATATCAGTCCTTGCAAAATGGCTTATAGGAGTCTGATGTCGCTTCTGTTTAAGGTGATATCGCCGGCGACATGAACCATGTCGCTGACGGTATGGAGTGATGCCGCCGGTGACATCGCTTTCAACAAAGGCGACAACAACAGCTTTTTTGATAAAAAATAAGTAGGATTGATCGATTTTGTTTTCAATTTTACAGCCATATGAGCTGACTTACACAGGGGGAATGAGCACCATCGGTGAATGGTGGCACCAAATCTCGGAGAACGACCCCGAGCTCGCGCTTGCAATTAATGAGACAGGGTTTAGGGATTTGGCGTGGATAATGCCTATGCTGATGCCTAAGCTTTCCCATTCCACAGTAACGGCCCTAACTGAGAGGTGGTCCGAGACCACCCATACCTTCCATTTCTCTTTTGGGGAAGCTACAATTACCCCCTCTGATGTAGTAGCCATAACCGGCCTCCCCTGGACGGATGAGGTCATACATTTTGATGCTTACATGGATAAGTACTATGTTGAGAGGCCCATGGTGAGGCGGGTAAAGGAGTTGTTTGGTCTGAAGTCCATTTCTGGGCGGCTGTCCTATGATGAGTTGTACTATCACTGGACCCGGGTGGATGTAGTGCCTGCGGAGGAGAGAGAGGCTTGTGTCCGTTCCTTTGTGATTTCTCTACTCACTGTTCTGTTCTTCCCAATCTTGGGGAGTAAGATCAACTACGTGCTTATAACCACAGTGGAAGATGTGCCGGGAATCAGGAGGAAGAATTGGCCGACGGCCATCTTGGCCCAGTTGTACCACGGGCTGGATGTGGGAGCCCGGAAGAAGGAGAAAGCCCTTCGCCTTTGCCACCTGCTACTCCAGGTCTAACTTTTTGGCAATATTTCTCTTGATAGCATGCGTTCTTATTTATTGCATGACATTTTTTGAATTGATCGGTCGTCATTTGTGCAGGCCTGGGCCTTCGAGCATCGGATCCTCCCACCGGTAGAGTTTAAGAAGGTTGTGCCACCGGGCTCTCATTTCCTAGCTCTCTAGTGCGGGGGCATCGGTGGGAAGGCAAAGTACCCTACGAAGTACAGGGAGGTCCTAAGGAGCGTGCGGTTGAGCTCGGTATGCAAATTTTTTTTTATTTTTAGCCTTTTTTACATTTAGATGAAACAAAAATCGCTTATGGACTTATATTGTTTGTTTTAATATAGCTCGTCTTGGATCCATTCGATGGGGTGAAGAACTTGGTTGAGGTCGTAAGGGTCCGAAGGGAGGTAGATGACCGTCGGTTCATGATCGAGTGCCCTCTGTCCCAGCAGTGGTATCTAGGCGAGCGTATCAGGGGCTGGAGGTGCGTCCCAATGGCCGCTAGACCGATGCCTGCCGATCCTCCCAGGGGCTTATGGTGGCCCCATTTGGTGATCTCTTTTGAGGCTGACAAAGCTGCTTATATTGAAGGGAATGTCCGAGTGATCCCTAGTGTTCCTAGCCTCTACGAGCAGCTTCTGTAGCTTCTACTCCCAGTGTGTCCTCGCATCCATGGAAATGATACGATTGAGTATCACAATGAGCAACGACTGGAGGATGAGAAGAGGTGCCTCAAAGGTGCTGTGGACGTCAAGGAGGAGGATGATGATGAGCATGAGGCGCTTGAAGGGAATATTGCGGTCGACCCTGAGGGGGAGGATGAGGTGGGTGCGGACGTAGCTGGTGAGAGCATGCCAATGTCCTAAGGGGAGCAATGTTCTTTCAAGGTATGATTGTGCTTGTGTGTATGATTTTAAAGTTGTTTAGGAACGTTGTCGATGTATGGCTATTACGTTTTGTAGGCACCCGGAGAAAGAGGGGCCGAGACAGCCAACGTGGGACCCAGCACTATGGTGTGCCGGAGGGTGCAAACTTTATGGAGGGGCGTTTGGTCAATCCGTTGGAAACCACCTTCCTACTGATGAACTCCTGAGGTGAATTCTCCTATAGGAATGTTGGCTCGAGCCGGCAAGCTCTGATTTTCATGCCTGAAAATACTACTTACGTAAGGCCTAATAATTATTTTCTTATTAAGCCTTGGATGCGGTTGTCTAAGGATTTGCCTTTCGGATTCTCCAGGTGGCGCAGAGTCACATAGAGCAGCTTGTAGAGAACAATTTTGTTCTCTGGGATACCCTTATTGGACAGTCGCTCCTCGTTCAGGTATTTTATGCACATGTTAAGATGGGATGTATATATGGATGTTATGCATGACATGCACTGCTGATATTTTCTTTGGTTTGCAGGATTTCCTGGCCCTTTCCTTGTCTGACGCTAATACAGCCTGGCGGCGGTATGAGGAGGAGATTGCGGTCCTACAGCATCGCGTGAGTGATCTCGAGGGTTAGTTGGCAGCCACCACTTAGGAATGGAGAAGTAAGCAAAACCTGGATCGTGCGCACCCCGGGAGCACCAGTCATAGGGGGATCAAGATATCCGCCGGCCAACGTGCATTTACTGCGGCCGAGGAGTCTAGTGGTGTGCCTATGACAGAGGGAAGGGAGGAAGATGAGGACAATGTTGACGACTAGCTTGCAAGCCCTGATGACATTTTATCCCGCCCGACTGGCAGTGGCGGGCATGCTTAGTTTTACTTTATTTTACCTTTTTTAGTTCTTTATTTGTACCCTCGATACATTGGGGTTTGGTTTTGGGATATTTTAAGTGATTTGCGCCTCCGGGCTTTTATTTTAAATGAAAAGAATGAATTGTTATTTGATAAGGCATTGAAATATAGCATAGGATTGTTTACAGGCTTTGTATAGGTCTGAAATGGAAGAAATGCTTCTGATGCCGCCGGAAAATTTACTCCATGTTGCCGGCGGCATGACCCATATTGCGCAAATTGATCGAGCCAAAATAATATATACAGGGTGGTCTGAAAGTCCATATCGCCGGTGGCATCATCTGATATCGCCCAAATTTACCCTATATCGCCGGCGGCATCAATTACATCACCGGCGGCATCACCCACATCGCCGGCGGCACCAAGTTTCCAGTAATCTAATTTTGACCATTCTATCCATTTCTGTCATGGCGACCCATAATTGAAAACTATAGGGTTTTCTGCAGAGTTTGGGGAATGCAGACTGGAAGAGGCTCGAAAATTCAGGCATTGAGGGTTTCGATATGTCGCGGCGTAGCCTGTAAGCCGCGAATTCCTTCGAGCGACACTGGCTTTTTGGGATCCAATGGACCACGTTTTCCAATTTTCATCGTTCGAGCTTTGCCCCATGCTCGAAGAATTCCACGCTATTTTAGAGACACTGTGTCCTAAACGTGTTTTGCTGGCATTGTCAAACTTTCATTTTAGCATAGATGGAATTCTATGAGGGCTATGGAATTTAGATTTTGTCGACCCATTTCTATCTCACTTGCCTGACAAATCTGGGTTTCAGCTCGAAGCAGTTCTAGAGTGGTGTCGTGGAGTGCCTTGATCCCATCCTGCTTGGCCATTCACGGTGGCATTACTACTCATGGAGGAGTTTATGTATGGAGTGAGCCTGATTGCTCCGCTCAGGCTAATTTCCCTCATCGGTCCTATATCGATAGGGGCTTCCCCCGTGGCTGTGGGGTTAGCCGATGTTTTGTTAAATGTGGATGCGGCTTCTGTTGACTCGTCACTTATCGGAGATCAATTCACATTATTACAGGTATCTTTTCCTCTTTTTGATCCGAACATTCCTTTTCCCTATCCTTACCTGAGTTTTGCATTATAGGTCTGGCTAATGGAGAAGCTAAAGTTGAGGGAGGCACCACGAGGGAATCTGAAAAAAGTATCTTCCCGTCCAACTGAGGGAGAGAGGGCTTATGCGGGCCGATTTCGACGAGTTAACATATGACGATTGGGTGCCCGTTCTGAGGGGGTATACTAACGTGCCGGTTCAGTGGGTTAGTCTATAGTATAGAATTCAGGATGTGGTTGTAGAGTCTTGGGGAGCATGTGTTCAATTGATAGGTCTGGAGAAATCTTCATTTTATACCCCCTACTGGCTATATCGTCAGTATGGAAAAAGGCAGAGAGTCCCGATTAAATTGCCCTATAATCAAATCGGAGTTTACAAAGCTATGTGGGTCAACCATATTTAGGAGAAGTGGTCCAGGGAGGCTGTATTTGAGATTCTAGATTATGATCAACTAGAAACCACTCAAATTGGCACACACTACAGAGGATGGCTTGCCGAGACAAGAGGTTTACCGACCCATCGAAAGCGGTCATGGGCCCGTTTTGAGGGAGAATGCACAGAGCAGGGAGAAGATCCCTCTTCTTCACATCGAAGAGGATCTCTAGGTACTGTGATGATGATGCGGGAAGTTCGTTTTGAGTCTTGCTTTTTGTCGGAACCATCAGGTCTCTTTTTTTTGTATTTTATTCTATTTAAATAATCTAAAATGGAACAAAATGAACTCTATTCAAAGCTTGTCGAAGTTGCCTTAAACTTATGAATACAGGATTCACATAAGCATAAGCATTTAGATTTTAACAAAAGATAACTTTTATTAATTGAGATAAAATAAAGTACATCATGTTTGGTTGACATTCCCATTGATTTAACTCCCGGTGCCGACTAGCCGAGATCAGTTTTCTAGAGGGCACTCGCTCTTTGCTCACATACCCTAACTTTTGCCTAGATTGCCCTTCTCGGGTTTTCAATCTAGCGGGTTTGTCTTATCCCCTAATTTTTGCACGGTTGGTTCCCAGAATACCAATCGTCGGGCATCACCCTAATTTTTGCCCGATCAGTAAAAGACTGAAAGGCGGGTGATTATTACGTATATATTTTTTGGTGTGCTGCTTTTCTGTTTTGTTTCTTTTTAATTAGACATGATAACGCTTAAGCCTGTCTTAGTTTACGGGATTTACGAACTCTTTCCCATCCATGTCCATAAGTTTAGCTGCCCCTTTGCTAAGCAGCTTCTTTATCACATATGGTCCTTCCTAGTTTGGCCTGAATTTACCCCTCACATCAGTGGTGGAGTGTTTCAACTGCTTGAGGACCAGATCACCGGCCTTCAGGGGGAACTTTTGATGTCTTACCCGACTGTTATATGCCCGAGCCATACGTTTTTGGTACATTTGGAGGCTGTCGAGGGCCTTCAACCTTTGTTCATCCATCATGTGCAACTGTTCAAATCTTGCCTGAGTCCATTCGGATTCTTCTAACTTAGCCTCTAGAGCAACTCTTAATGAGGTCACCTGAGTTTTAATTGGCAAGACTGCTTCCATCCCGTAGACTAGGGAAAATGGAGTTTGGCCTATCGAGGTGCGTATGCTGGTGCGATATCCCCAGATAGCAAAATGTAGCTTATTCGCCCAATCTCTATAACCGGCTATCATCTTAGAAAGAATCATCTTCACTGATTTATTGGCTGCCTTAATAGATCCATTGGCTTGTGGTCTGTATGGAGAAGACCTATGGTGCTCGATTCCATACTTCTCAATCAGTGATGCAGTTGCTCCTTAAAACTGTACCCCATAATCTGAGACTATATGATGTGGGAGCCCATACCGAGCAAAGATGTGCTTTTCCATGAACTTGGTCATCTGCCTGGCAGTGACATTGGTGAAGGATTCGGCTTCCACCTATTTTAAAAAGTAATCTACTACCACCAAAATGAATTTGTGGCCATTTGTTGAGGAAGGACAGATTTTACCAATTATATCTATACCCCATGCCGAGAATGGCCAATGGGTGGATAAGATATGGAGCTCGGTCGGTGGCAGATGCCGCATATCTCCGTAAACCTGGCATTGGTGGCATTGTTTGACCTGGGCGATACAATCGGCCGTGAGAGTGAGCCAAAAATACCCTAGTCAATGGATCTTCTTTGCGAGGGCAAGACCATTCTTATGAGGGCCGCAGTCGCCGATATGGACCTAGCTCATTACGTTCTAAGCCTCGGAATTAGTGAGGCAACGGAGAAGTAGGCCATCGCTGGTGCGCTTGAATAGTTCATTATCTACAATACAAAATTGGGTAGCAAGCCGTCGTAGGGTGGTATGGTCTGAGTCGGAAGAATCTGTGGGGTATTGGCCAGTTTGAAGAAAATGGACGATGTCAGAATACCAACAAGGTTCGGATGATATGGCGAGAACTGAAGGAGTCGATTGAACATAATATGGGATCTTAGTGGACAGCAAAACCAAGGGGCAGATAGGTTGCTGTTGGGGTCCTTCCTATAAGGACGCGAGAGTGGCGAGAGCATCTGCCATTTGATTCTCATCTCGAGGGACATGGCGGTACAAGCATGAGGTAAATTTGTCAGATAATTTGCGGACATCCTCAACATAAGGACGGAGGGATTCTTCTTTAACTTCCCAATCTCCAGTGACCTGACAAACAACCGGAGCTAAATCTCCGATGATAGATATATGGCCAGCCTAAACTTGAAGAAGAGCCTCGAGGATGAACAGGCAAGCTTCGTATTCAGCGCCGTTGTTGGTGACGTCAAATTCTAAATGTTTGGACAACAGGATTATCTCATTATCTAGCACGACGATGATGACCCCGAGACCTGCTCCTCGACGGTTCACTGCGCCATCAAAGTACATTGTCCAATTGTCGTCATGGGTTATAACAGAGGTGACCTATTCATCAGGGAACTCCAAATTTTCCTTATAGTTAGAGCTGAGGGATTGATTAGCCAGGAATTCAGCCACAGCCCGTCCCTTAATGACCTTTCGGGTTATATATTCAATGTCAAACTCAGATAGGAGAAGTAGCCATCGGGACAATTTGCCGGCTAAAGCAGGGGATTGACAAAGAAACTTCATTGGATCAATTTTGGCTACGACTTGGACGCGATAGGATTGGAAATAATGTCATAACTTCTTAGTGAGCCAAACCATGGTAGCACAGGTCTTCTCTACAATCGAATATCGAGTTTCATAATCTAACAGCTTCTTGCTCAGGTAGTAGATGGCATGTTCGCGCTTATCATCATGTTCTTGGACAAGCATGGCTCTGACGGAAGTTTCTTCAATGGCCAGATAAAGGATGAGTGGTTTCCCTGGGATGGGGGGTGTCAAGATTGATGGATCGACAAGGTATGCCTTGATTCTGTCGAATGCTACTTGGCAGTGGTCGTTCTATACCACGGGTTGCTGTTTCTTTAATAGTTTAAAGAAGGGTTCGCAGATGGTAGTAAGGCGAGCAATGAATCGACTAACATACTGCAAAGACCCTAAAAATGATCGGACCTCCTTCTCTGTCTTAGGGGGAGGCATGTCCCTGATGGCTTTGGCTTTGTCTGGATCCATTTTAATCCTATTCTGGCTAACCATGTATCCTAATAGCTTGTCGGAGGTAACTCCAAATACACATTTCTTTGGATTCAGACGAAGATTATACTTTTCAATGCGAGTCATGAACTTGTCAAGAATAGCAGGGTGTTCCTCTCGAGTGGCAGATTTCACAATCATGTCGTCCACATACACTTTCACTTCTTTATGGATCATGTCATGTAGGAGGGCAGTTACAGGTTGCTGATAAGTGGCCCCAGCATTTTTCAACCTGAATGGCATTACCTTGTAGCAATACACCCCCCACTCAGTGATGAATGCTGTTTTGACTTTATCGGCAATATTAACCAGAATCTGATTGTACCCTGAGAACCTATCCATGAATGAATACATAACCGCCCTAGCAGCGCTTTCAATTAGGACCTCGATGTGCGGGAGAGGGAAGTCGTCCTTCAGCGAGGCTTTATTGAGGTCTCGGAAGTCCACACAGACTCAGACCCTACTATCCTTCTTTGGTACGGGGACAATGTTGGACAACCAAGTCAGGCATTCTACTACTTCTATGAATCGAGCTTCTATCAACCTCGAAACCTCTATCTTAACTTATTCTACCCATTCAGGTCTCAACCGGCAGAGCTTCTATTTGACAGTTCAGAATTTAGGATCAGTTGGGATCCTGTGTTTGGCAATTTATCGGTCAACCCTAGGCATGTCTTTATACGACCAGGCGAAAGCGTTAACATGATTTTTAAGTACTTTTATGATCTCACTTCTTTCCTCGGGAGTTAAATCTTTGGAAATGGTTACCATTTTGGGATTGTCATCCATACTTAAGTTTATTTAATTTAATAGCGTATCACTAATGCCAAAAACGTTATGCATATTGTTATGTGAATGCATGGAACCATCAGGAAAGACATCAAACAAGTAAGCAGAACGGGAGTTATTTATTGCGTAAAAAGCCTCATAAACGGCATTGTTCGCCTTAACAACATCATAAATATTAAAAATTACATCTTCCATATCCTCCTTCACAGGCGGAGGGGCTTCAGTGGCATCGTTGATGGGAGAGGTATTCTCTGTATTGTCTATCAGGGTGGTGCTTAGGTTGTGCTCCAAAGCAATCTTTTAGGTAATGGTGAGCAACGACTCTTCAGACAGGTCAGCCTTTTCGGTTAGAGCCTTGGCGAGCTTTTCTACTATGGCCGTCATGGCATCTTCTTTCCCATTACCCTTCCAGCCTTTCTTCATCAGTAGTCCCATAGCTTTTATCACGGTCGCTACGGCATCCTCAATTTCTGGATCAATAGGCTCATCTTCAGGATACATCTTATCTTTCCCCTTAGCCTTATCAAAAATCACTTTGACAGACATGTCAAACTCAGTAGGTTCAGGTTCAGCTGAAACTATCATGTGACCAGCCTCGAAGTCATAGACATCTTTAAAGGCCTCAAAGCCAGGCCACATTTTCCTGCCATACTCTATTGGTTCGGGCTCCCCTTTATAAGGCCTCTTACCTTGGATTTCACAAGCAGTGACCATGCGGCAACAGCCGTAAGGGACGCGGTGATAGGCCTTTCTAGGCTTATATCCCAGTCCAGCTCCAAGGATGAGGATTTTTAGTTCCAACGCCTCAATAATTCCCTATTAGTGTATTCCTCCACCTCTGCCAGGCCTGTAACTAAACTTCTTTATTAGTTTGTCCATACCCGCGTGGAGGTAGCTATGCTAAAGGGGAGGATATTTTTTAGCTTTACTAATTATGGAAATCTGGAGGCCCTTTTCTAGATTAGCTTCGGCTTCCATAATGGCCATAACGGAAGTAGGATCAGCCTCTATAGTCACCATTCTACCATCATGGATTATCTTAATTTTTTGGTTTAGTGTGAAGGGTACTGGGCCTAATGCATGAAGCCATGGTCGGCCAAGCAATAGAGAATAGGTAACAGGAATGTCAAGGACGGTGAAACGTACATTGCTTGTAACACCTTCGATAGTGACTTCTGCCTTAAATGTCTTAATTACATTGCGCTTTGAATCATTGTAAGCTCTAATAAATGTGTTGGACCTTTCAAGCATGTCCTCTAATAGTCCTAAATGAGGAAGGATTTTTAGAGGGCATAGGTTTAGAGCGGAGCCGTCATCAACCATGATGCACGGGATGACCTTATCGAGAATTTGGATTCAAATGAATAAGGCCCTATTATGATCCCTTCCCTTGAGTGTAAGATTAAAACTGTCAAACACGATCTGAGGCCCTTTTCTCAGAGGTATGCCTTCTTCTATCATGGCACACATCTCAACAACCGAGGTGGTCAGATTAGCTTTCAGATCTAGTAGCCGCTTGATCAAACCCTTATGATGCCTTTCAGAGTCAATTACCAGTTGCTAGATGCTATATCGGGCTTGGGTGTTTTTTAACTGGGTAATAAGAGGGTCAACCTCAAGACTGGTAGGGACAGGCGGAGGTGGAGAAGGGGGTCTTGCAGTAGTTCCAACTCTGCCAGGAATCGGGTCTTTGTTTAGACGAAGATATCGGTCTTCGGGCTGATATACACGACGACTCTAGGTAATATTGAGGACATTATCGAGCAAGACGCTCTTGGTGGCTCGTGTCTTAAATAGGTACTATTGCTCTTTAGGGTCCGAATCCGGGTCTTGTAGTTTATATTTATCCACACTAAAAAGGTCATGGTGGTCAACCTTAAACAAGTTGGTACTTATGGCCTTGGATTCCCGAGCCATCTCCCCATCCTCATCAGAATAGTTCTCCTTTAAAACAAAAGAATCTACGCTGAACAATGCTTTCCCCTCAGCTTTCTTTTTCTTTGCCATAAATGGTTTAGGCCTGCAACTCTCTTGCTTTGGTTGGCTTGGATCAATTTCCATTCCCTGAATGGAGTTGACTCCCGGATTGGCCTGATTGATAAGGTCAAAAACTGAGCAAGATGGTAGACCCGAACTGATGACCAGGATAGAGTTACTACTACCCGGCCCCCGAGCAAGAAGATTAAAGACTGTGGCTTCGGGTAAACCAGATTGCACCATTCCGATTCATAGAGCTCGGGCCTTTATCTAGTTCAGCAATCTTCACCTCGCTAACCAACCACTGAATAGCTGAGAGCAAGGCCTTACAGTTGTTGGTTTGGTGCCCCACCTAAATGTGATAATTATAGAAGTTATTCTTATCTTCAGGTCTGGGTGGCTTGTATTCCTGAAGGGACTGTATAAAACCTGCTTCCCTCAAGCATTGGAAGATGACCTACAGGGGCAATTTATAGGGGTTGGTCAAAACAAAAGGGGGGCGAGGAGGTTGGATTGTGGCAATCATTGATGGAGCTGGATTGGTTATAAGTGGCGTAGCGGGGGTGTGAGAAATGGCTTGTATAGCAGTCGGTGTTTTTGGCTTAGCCGGCGCTAGGGCTGAGGGTTGAGCTTTGTTCTTTTTGAACCATGGTTTCCCCGCTCTCTCGGCCTTTTCACGTTCTGCCTCGCACTCAATTTTCTCAGCTTTCTCAAACACAGCCTTATAAGAAAGAAAGGAATTCGTAGCCATTTCCTTGCGGAATAGGGGAAGAGACCCTTCGAGGAGTTTGACAATCATTTCCTCAAGGCTAAGCTTGGACTTCATCAAGACCTGAGTCGACATCCACCTATTGAAGTACTACTTAAAGGTTTTGTTGGGAATTTGACGGACCCTCTCAAGATGTTGGAGGGTCATCTCCATCATAGTATTGAAACCATAATGCACTTTCAATGCCTCAGATAAGAGAGTCCAGTCGGCAATAATATGCTGCGACAAAGTGTGATACCACTCGAGTGCAGGTCCCCGAAGGGAACAAGGAAACATCTCAGCCAGCACCTTATCACTCAGCTTTTTACGCATATCACTCTTTCGTACATTATGATGTGAGAGGCAGGTGCTCCTGAGCCATCATAATGAGCAATGTTTGGCATAGTAAAATTATCAGGGATCCAATCCTCATCCCTCTTAGGTTTTTTATTAATGATGAGGCGATTGATGTAAGCTTAGATCTCTGGTGTCATGCCCGGAGGTTGCGTGACCTGGTCGCTGACCGATTCGTGAGAGACGGTTGGGGCTTCAGGTGTCACGCCCAGAGAATGTGCAACCTGGTCGTTCACGGTTTGGGAAGCTATCATTTATAGAATAAAAGCGGCTACCTCAGGTGTTATGCTTGGAGGTTACGTGACCTAGTCATTGTATGTCGGAGGCAGCGTAGGGCGAATAGTCAGATAGCTGGCAAATGGATTTTGGGGGTAGGTGCTGCCTTTAGGAGTTACAACGAACTGCAGAGGCTTAAAGGAGGGTAGTGGCTGAGAAACTAGGCTTTGGTGATTGAATGTCAGAGGAGTGGAGCTTTGGGCGAAGGGTCTCGGGTTGAAAGGCAGAACTGGTGGAGTGGTTGAAGTCGATAAGAGAGCTGAAGTCTGCTCAAACTGGAATGGACTCGTCAAGGGCTGGACTGATTAAAACACAGGTGCGATGGGTCTCGCCTCTATTAAACTGGTCAATATTTGTGTTGAACCATTCAGGGCCTGAATGTTAGATGCCGATACTCGATCGAAATTTCTGTCTTCCAGAGCTCGCTTAACTGCTGCCTGAACCGTAGTTTGAATAGAAGCTTGGAAAGCATCTGAGTTTAGGAATTGCATCATAGCACTGGTAAAGTCAAAACTAGGGGGTGGTTGGGATCCTATTCCCGAGCTGGAAGTGGGACCAAAGGGCTCTTCTAGAGGAGATGTCCCTTCATTTCTTGGGAAAGACATGGTCGGTCGAGAGGGACTTTGGCTCAACTGAACTTGTTCAAAATCTGATTCCTCGTTGGAATCGATGTGGGGAATTCCTTCAAATTCCGTGGTGGCAATCGGGGTCAGAGAAAGACGTATCGGGCGATGCTCTATCCTTTTCCAAACCGGGATGCGACGGTTAGTGCGCCTCCTCCTAGCTGAAATGGTAGGCAGCGGATCAGACCATGAATGGATTGGTGAATGGTACGCATGATATGCATGATTTTCGTGCCTTGGGAATAATGTATAATGTGCATGGCTGCACGTAGATGTGGTTAGAGATGACGTGATGGCTTATCCCTCTAATATACGTGGGATGTTTGTACTTCACGTCATAGATAGCGATATGTGGTGACGCAACGGTTTTGGTTAACCCTAAGGGGAATGATGTGCTAAGGCTTTTTCTAGCGCGGCTTTGGTATAGGGTTGTTTATGTAGAAGGTTCTCGTTTACCTTGATTCCACGTTACTCAACCACTACCTAAATAGGTGCGATCGTAGGAGTTTACGTGTTGGTTAAAATGAGTGATCCACCCACTAGGCATCCTCAATTCCAACAGGGCATGAGTGATACTTCGCGAGCTTCTCGGATGAAATAGGGCACCTATAATTACCGAACTATCTATACGCGTGAGGATAAAACACTATAAGAAGGAATGAAATTTTATTTTGGCCAATGATTTCAATACATCATCAAAATCTCTTAAACTTTATGAAATAAAGTTCGAGTTTAAAGAAATATCCCCAGTAGAGTCGCCACTATGAGCGGATGATGTTTCGCGCGGCGACAGCGGGGCCGGAGCCTGATCGGACCAACCCATTTTGAATGACGGAGGATGAGTGTGATATATTTGAAAAATGATTTTGCATATTTTAATGCTTAAAAGATACGAGATCGAAATCCCGTACTTAGAGTAGAGTCGCCACCCGGTTCAGCTCAACCGGGAAATTTTTAGTGCGATTTTCCCACCGGGTGGTTGGACCATACCTGAAGTAGAGATTCCGAGTTCGGATGATGTTATCTACTTTTCATTAGGCCAAGTTAAGATACTTCATTCTTTCTTAATCTGTTTAATCCACCCTATTTATTTGTATTTTTAATTATTTTATTGTTTTCGTGTTTATCAAGTAATTGAAGCAATGAATAAGATATTTACAGCCATAAAAAAGTGCGAAAAATAAAATTATTACAAGGTTTTCAAATCCTATACATTTTTTTCTATGCAATAAATAAAGTACCTGAATATCCAATATACGTCCGCCTGCAGAAGATTGTTAGCACTTACAGTATTATAAAGCTCGGTCGGATGGCTAAAATGGGAGTTGAACGGTGTTTTTCGAGAAAATTCCAATTTTAAGTAATTTTTAGGCTCAATCATTATTTTAACCGGATTATAAATGAAAAATAAAACTGCTGTCCGGAAAGTCATATCGCCGACGATATAACTGATGCCGTCGGTGACTTGCCTGATGTCGCTGGCGACATAGGTGATGCCGCCGGCGACATTAATTACGTCACCGGAGGTATCAGCTTATGGGCAGCAGTGGTGGCAGTAAGACTGATCGAAAACCCAAAAATGAATATAAATTGACAAAAATTAACACAAGTCAGTAGTATTAATGCCCAAGAGCTATGAGACTCAGGATTTTTACCTCGAGGTCGTGAATCCACCTCTTCATGAACCGAAGAAAACACCTCCGGGGAGCTTGTTAAGATGATTTAACGATAAATTTAAGTGCTTTTTGATTTCTAAATCTAACTAAGCTGATTTTAACTTACAGACTTATTGATTTCAACTCACAATCAGAGAATTCAAAGAAGAAAAACCAGGAAAAATGGATCGGAGTCCTTCTTTTTTCTGTTTTATCTAATTCTTATCTCACTAGAATCTATTCTCACACTAAAATCTTAACATTCAATCCCCTCCTCTAAAATGCAGCTCAAGGTGTGCTTTTATAGGTGAAATGGGATGCTTTTTGGGGCCTTTTTTAATAATTCCGCCGAAAGTGGCCGAAAGGCTGTTTGTGAAGGGACCCATTTCGGGTCATGCCACCGGCGACATGGTGATGCCACCGGCGGTATGGCCGTTGTCGCCGGCGGTATGGTGATACTGCCGGCGGCATGGTGATACCGCCGGCGGCATGGATGATGCCTTTAGCGGCATCAGCCTTCAGCATACCGACAGTTAGTAGGTCAAAAAGCCAAAAAAGTCAGGAAAAGTGGTTTAATAGTGGGTGAAAAGGCATCTTTTTGACTTTTAACAATATTTTAAAGGGTATTTATTACTTGG
Source organism: Euphorbia pulcherrima (assembly GCA_947683365.1). Lineage (NCBI taxonomy): Eukaryota > Viridiplantae > Streptophyta > Magnoliopsida > Malpighiales > Euphorbiaceae > Euphorbia > Euphorbia pulcherrima. The sequence goes on from CANTUS010000016.1 coordinate 18,789,673, forward strand.
GTGCCAATCATCGGTTCAAGCTCCCACCGGACGCGTTATCGGCCATGTCGAACTATATTCTAAAAAATTTGCGAGGAATATTATTTTGGTAATAAAAATTCCAAGCAAAATTTTTAATTTGAGGCATTAAAATTGGGTACACGTCATCATCGTCTCGCGAGAGGGACTGCAAAATCCCGTGCTCACACTGACATATAAGGTGAACAAGCGACAACAACAAAAATAAGAAAGGGCAAATGAGAGATTACGACCATGGAGAAGAAAGCCTTCAATGCTAAGGCCAAGGATGGTGGCTCAACGAAGATGAGCATTAGGGTTTGGGATTTAGGGTTTAGGGTTTGGGATTTAGGGTTTAGGATTTAGAATTTGGGGTTTAAACATCATTTATAACTTTCTTATATTTTTTTATACCTTTCTAATACCTTTTATATAGCTTTTTAAATAATATATAAATTTCTTATACATTTTTTAAAAATTTTAAAAATTGTAACTTTATAACTTTCTTATATTTTTTTATACCTTTCTAATTACCCTGTCATGTCCATCTCTTTTTCAGGATTCTAAGGTCGTTGGACAGCCTGTCTTCTCTTCGGATGATGATCGATTTTCTTGGATAATTGGGACAAACAAGTAATTTACAGCTGCCTCCTTTTGCCGTGGTTACTACCAGCAACTAAGATAGACATCTCCTGCTAAAGATTTCAACCTAATATGGGGGGTTCTTTTGCTTCCGAATATAAAAATTTTTAGGCATGTGTTCGATTCCTGGGGTTCTTTCATCGAGGATGTATCTCAATTACTGATGATATTTGTGTGAAATGTTGGTGTGCCCTAGTTCCCAGGCATTAGTTCTTACAATGTACATACTAATGGTGTCACATTTTAAAGGCAATAATCTACTGCATATTTATCTTGTGCTATAATATGAGTAGAGTATCTATTGATTGATAATCATAAATATACCAAGTCTATTTTAATCATGAGAATGAATAAAATGAAAGACTTGTATGTTGGATGATCTATAGCAATGTAGTTGCTATGTCACTTGGTAAGTAGATCATGAACTTAGTCACATGTTGAGAACATAGGGCTGGATCGATACACACAGCAAGGTCACATGGTTGTATGTCATAGACAGTTTGCTGAGTAGGTCTCAATAGTCCTCAGACTTGATTTCAACTTATTACTAATGTGGAAGTGGATATGATGTGGCATATTACTAACGGGTCCTTAAATATTGGATTACAAGTACGGGTATGCTCAATATATTTCATGACCATGTTAATAGTAGTGTTGAAGTGATAGGATTACCATCGGTTTAATAAACTGGAATGAATCACCGACCACTTGATGAATAAAAGGGATAAGGACGTCCAATAAGTCGTTGACTTATTTTATCATTTTATTCTAGATCAAGAAATACGATGAACTGCAAAAGGGGGTGACAAGCACCATCTTGTTCATTATATTGATGTCAGCTAGTAAAGGACTTTGTAAGATAACTACTGGGTTCAGTAGCTTTTAGAGACGGTTATACTCTGTCCTAATTGGGGGCTGTAATGGTTTGCTAGAATCCGCTTATAGTCTATGGGTGAATCTCATTGCCAACATATGGACAGACAAGGATCGTGCACTTAGAACTGCTGATCTATGATTCCTTATACATGCAATGTTACAAGACCGGATGAAAAATTAATTATTAATTGATTGATATGTCAAGTCAATGTAATGTAATTGAATAATCATAAACATCATTAGATTAATTTGTTTAATGAAATAATATAATGTAGTTTATACTATTCATTAAGTAAAATTAAGTATATATTTAATTAAATTACATATGCTGTTTATTTAATTATTAATTAATTAAATTCATATGTTTAACGATTTAATTAGATGTCAATCTAGTCAATAAAGTTTCCATACTAAAATAATTAATTGACATTTTGGTTTATTAAGTTAATTTGTAATATGATAAATAATTTAATTAAATTGTATTATTTTGTAATTGGTTATGTTATAATTGGGAATTATAATTTATCAATTAGTGTCAATTAGAAATATTAAACTTTGATACAGTTTAGTTAAATAATTGAAAAAATTAATGTGATCAAATTTATAATTAGCCAAACTTAACCCTAATTGTAGTGGGATTATAAATAGCCAACCAAAACAAGTAAAACCTAATTTCTAATATGACATACACGTCCATAGCATTCTTGGAATGCACAAAACGTTGGCAGCCATGGAATTGGGTCCTGGTGTTTTTTCCTTCTCTTGTTGTTCTTCATCCCTAGCCTAACACCAGTCCCGATTTGAGAGTAGTTCGTGCACGTGAGATTAGAGAGCTTCCACTTTCGAGCTTCATAGCATCCGTCTCTCAAGGTGATTTTACAAGTAAGTTTTTATTTGTTAAAATAAAATTATTTTGGAACCCTATCAATGGTTCTTGAAAAGATCCTATTCCGAATTCGAAAAAATTTTAATCGGTAATTCTGCCTTCGCGGTTATATTTTTGATAGTAATTCCCTTTAATTTGCCTGTTCTGTTCGAAACCTGAAACTCTTGATCACTGCCCCTTCTTTTGCCAAGCTAGCCTTAGATACTGGAGAGACATATTTAATCGGTTGGGGGTGGCGTTAGTTATGCCTCAAACGGGGTATGGTTTTCTAATGTTATGGCGTTCTGGAATTGGATGTGATTTTGGGACTTCATTATGGTTCATCATTGTGTGGAATATCTGGAAGAGACGCAACAAGCATATTTTTGAAGGCTCGATAGATAATGAGGATATTGTAACAGGTAGCATCAACTTATATTGGTTTCTTTTTCATTCTAATAAGCGTAGCGTTTGTATTTCGATTACGGATTTGTTCATTGATCCATCTTTTTCACTTGATTGTAACTAAAACTCGTTGGTTATTATTATGAGAACAAATTTTTGTATTTAATGAAAAGGGGTAGGTATTTTGTAGGCAAGCGGATGAGCCAATCTAGTTGGGTAATTCGCCCCGAAATTTTCACCCGCCCTGATCTTTTTTCCTTTCGGTGAGACACATCATTCCACTGGGGGTTTTTTAAAAAAAACACTTGTTGGAGGGGTGTGAGGAGCCTTAACTGTGACTAAGTCCCTTAATAAAATTATGTTAATGAAGATACTCGTAAGTATAAAAAAAGCTAACTTGCCAATTTTATAATCAATTTTATCGAAAATTATTCACATCAACCATCCTTATGCAAGCTACACCGAAGGGAAAGGTAATACAAACCTTTTAAGCTCATATCTCACTCCATCTACTGAAAAACTGATAATATAAACATAATAAAAATTAATAAAAAAATATTATATATGTGGCCTTGATTCATTTAATTTTGAACAAATGGTCTAGTCTTGTGTTTGTTTTTACATTAATATATTTTTTATTTTTGAAATGATACAAAAATGATATCTATATAAAATAGCCATAGTATTATAAGAAAACAATACAAAAAAAAGAAGAAAAACCCTTTTAGAAAGAAAAAAAATATCTTCTTTGGCACATGGAGAGGAAGCTAGCAGAAACAAATAAAAGGTTTACAAGAGCATATCGGTGTTTACTTCCCTTTAACTTGTTCACATATATTTCTATGTTTTTCTATTGATTATGTGAATCTTTTGTTTGAAGGTGAGGACCAGAAACTCTATAAGGTGATTATATCAACTAAGTGAAAGTGGAATAACTCTATAACGCGGATATTTCTAACTAGCTTGACATTCATCCGAGAGAGGAAAACAATGATCAAATATATATTTATATTTATTAATTTTTTAATTGTTTTCCAACAATATTAACACATACAACAATTATTTATTTAATAATTAACATTGTAAAATATTGTATTTGTTAAATAAATTCAATGGGGTTTGTTAAAGTGATAAATGACTTGGTATCACTTAAATAAGGTCCCAAGTTCGAACTTTGTGAATGTAAAAATCTCCACTGGGAGACTCACCCACCATAGCCAGACGGGCAACCTGGATCGAATCTGAATGTAGTCAGAGCAAAGCTCCGGAACCAGATGAGCAACCAAAAAATGAAGGGTAAATTTTAAAAACATACCTTGTGGTTTCGGTCATTTTCAAAAAGAGGATCATAAATTTTTTATTTTCGAAACGAAGACTATGGTTTCAAAAGTTAGCAAATAAAGGAAAAAAATATTCATGAAATATATATCAAGATTTGAATAAATTTTGGAGATTTTGTTATGACATTTCAAAATTATTATCGCCTTTTTATTTAGAAAAATACTTAAACTTCTAAAAAAAATTCAAAATTTATCACTAAGGTGCATTATATTTTTATTAATTAACCTACAAAATTTCAGTTAAAAATGGACAAGATTATCATTTTTCGTGACATAATTTCAAATTGAGGATCTTTTTTGGTCATTTGTTTGCTAACTTTTCAAACCACAATCCTTATTTCAAAATTAAAAATTTTATAATCCTCTTTTTTAAAACGGTTGGAAGCACATATATATTTTTTAAATTTACCCAAAAATGAATAAGCTTTTCCCTTGGAAGCCAGGGTTGGATCCCAAAAAACATAAATCTATTCATTGCCAAGTATGAGTGCACCTGTATAATCTCCCTTGGGAATATTGGGATTGTAGAATTTTGTCTAATAACGCAAGGGGCATTGGTGTGACACTTCGGTTTGATAAGAACACTTTGGATGGGAAATTCTGACATTATGCCCTGATTTTTGGTTGATGTGGATCTCGTAGGTACTTTGAATGAGCTTATTCGCATTAATTCGGAAACAGACATGCGTTGGATCTCAATTGTTTATGAGAATATGCCTCAATTATGTGGAGTATGCAACTCTATTGGCCATGCTTCTTTTAATTGCAAACGCAATCAGCCTAAGCGAATAGACAAATGTGAGGAAGCGAGACAAAACCGCAAACGAGAGGACATTGATCGATCGAGGCATCTTCAACGTTAGAACACCCCAGCTCGGGATGTGGCCACAAATCTAGTTCTCGATGAAACTGGTGGTGACAGTAATTTAATCAAGAAACCAATTCTTGCGGCTTCTTACGACATTGTTGCTGCAGATCGTATATTTGATAGGATCAACAAAGACTTGCGACATAATTCTAATCCACTTGGCTCTAGTTCCAAACAACGAGATTTAAACGGTAGTGTGTTGATGGATATGAATCTATGTCTCAATCAGGAGGAAGGCATAATACTCATGTTTTAAACATGAACAATTACAAACAAGGCAATGTTGTGGCTGATTCTGTACCGAATGTGGGGGTTGCGGGCCAAGTTGCGATAGGTGACTCGTCGGCAAATTCATCTCATGATCTAAACGACTCTTTGGAGTGCGATACTCGGTATTGGACTGAAAGGTTTGGATCAAGCGACGACGAAAAAGAACATGTTGGCATAGAAAACGTCATCTTTTCGAACTGTTCTGTTGATTTAGGATATGCGTTATATGATCGTAATTATGATGCTATCGAGGAGGAAATATATCATTGACAACCGGTAAGGGTTAGAAAGAAGAAAAAGTTGACGGTTGCTAGAAGGGAGTCGTAGCATTTGCACTATTCGCCTATTAGATACACTCCTTGATTTTACTTTTATTGATTTCTTTTTTTTTTTTAGCTTTAGTTTTATTTTTCTTATTTGATTTTTTTATTTTTTTTAATAATAACCGATCCTAGATTTCCAACCTCACCTTTAAAAAAATTAAGTTGAGTTCTTCTGAAGTGACCAACCTATTTGAAGTATTTTACTCTTTTTAAGCTATTAGTCCTTCCTTTATAAAAAAAATATAAATAATTATGTGCTTGTATACATTCAAAAACGAGAGGTTGAAATTGACCAAAATAGAGGGCAGTGTGAGCCACCAATGGTGAATCATGGTTTGCGGCTAGATTAGAGCATTAATGGTGGGACTAGTAGTACTTATCAAAAAAAAAGGACTAGTAGTATTGATAGTTAGAACATAGGAATATACTAACACTAGTGCAACTATATGTCCACATCAACAACTGCTTCTGGTCTAGTCCATTTTCTGTACCTACTAGTCTAGTCATGACTCATAATCTGTCACTTTCGTTTAGCTTAATGTATTAATAGCATCCTTAATTTGGTATAAAAAATTTGATGCTCCCTAAAGTTTAGAAGTGACCCCGCAGCTACCTTCACTTTGAAAATGTGCACCACTTTCCTTCCTGAATGCCATATGTCAGCTTCTGATAGATTTGACTTTTCAAATATATCACTTTTTAAGATTTTTCTTCTCCAATCAAAAGCTGACACGTGGCATTTAGAGAGCAAATTGGCAAACTTTTTTAAAGTTGGGATAGTTGTAGGGTCACTTTTAAAGTTTAGTGAGGTAACAAATTTTTTATATCAAGTTGATAATGTCATTCATGCATTAAGCCCTTTCATTTCATTGATTTTATTATACTATTTCGCTCTCTTTTGCACGTTAATCCTATGCTAAATATCCAATTCTCCCTTCCCAATAAATGAGATTACTTACAAATTAATCATAAACATCAGTTCTCATACGTTTACTGTCATTCTAAACTTACAAAAGTTTAAGTTTCTACGCTGGATTTGAAAGTGCACCAATTTTTTTCCTTAGTGCTATTGAGACGGTGTTTAAATTTATTATGTGTCATGTAAGACGTAAGTGGTTATAAAATACGGTTTATTAAAGTTAAAAAGACTAATAAGACACTTTGGACAAAGTTATTGAGTAAATTGGTAATTTTTTAAACCAAGTTTTAGATAGTTGTAGTGAATTGTAAAACTTTAGAGTGGAAATAAGTTGGTTGAATGAACAAATTCAAACTATACAACCTTCAAAATTAATTATAAAAAATATTTGGGGCATTTCACTTGAGCAAATTTCCTCAATAAGATGTCGTATTGATACCATTGGCACATCCATAGGATGTGGGTGTGGATAATTAGTGATTAATTTTTGGTTCACGTAAAAACTCCTATTAATAAATAAATATTAAGTGAAATAGCAAAAATTAATGTCAAATAATAGAGATTCAATTTTGGCTGAAAATTATCATGATTTTGAAAATCGGATCGGGCTAGTCGGATCGGATTTGATCGAAATTAGTGTCTGATCCGATCGATTTTTCATGAATTTTATAAGTTGTAAAGAATCCAATTTCAATCGGTGAACCGATCGGTCAAACCGGTAGACCGTAAACTGATACCGAATTACAGCTTAAAGTGGGTCAACACATTAATTAAGATTTAACTCATTAATCGTAAAATCAGTCATTAATATCAACACAAATTCCTAAATTAACGTTTAATAATCCAAACCAGTTATGTGTATAAATTAATCAGGAAATTAGTAAAATAATTACAACATAAATTTCTAAATCATCCTGAAATCATTAATTAATAGCAACATAAATTCCTAAATCATGCACTATTTGTAACTTGCTATTTTCCTCTACAACAATTCCTTTGTATCCACTCAATTGGTCATAAATACACTAAGTTGATAGAATTGGAAAATTATACCAATAAATCTAGGATTTGCTCTACAATTGTCCCCATAATTTTGGTCAGATTTTATGTTTAAAAATCAAGCTTATTTTGTTTGTAAAACATAATATTTATTTATAAATTTATTACTTATCTATTTATTTATAACTTCATTATTTTTAGTGTTAAAGTTGCATTTTTTTTATATCTTGCTTTTTTTATCATTTCAATTATATTTTTACAAGTAGGAATAACAGTTCTAAAGTCAAATTGATAGATGTCATTTTGGATTCTTTTATTCTTTCGTAACTCTTTCGCTCATCATATTTTTTTTTATCTTTTCAATCACTACATTGTTCACAAGAGATACTGGTGAGAACTAAGAATTTATGCGTGATGGTTGAAATTTAAATATAATCTTTAATGTTGTTTATACTTACTTGGTGTATGTACTTTGAATGATGTGATATTAAGTTTAAACTTATTTTAAGACAATAAATTATATTAATTGTTGGCATGATGTTTCATGTTTGATTTTAAGTTATTACATATGTTAGTATTTAAAAGGTGTTAAGAAAATTCGGTTCGACCACTGATCTAATCCTATTAAATCTTAAATTCATGATCCACTGCCTTCATCGGTTTAACGACCGATCCGGCTCTAAAAACCATGAAATTACTAAACTTATTATGACTGATAAAATGGGCAAAAAAGTTTATTTGCAATCTTTCCTATACAAAATATCAATTGTTCTTGTATTATACAATTTTGGATCATTGTTTGCATTAAATTTTAACAAAAATAAAAATTTATAAAGTTTTTTTTAAATGTATGCGTGTGTGGATGATTGAGAATTATTGTTGTGGGGTAGCCCATTATGAAGCTGAAGGGGTAAAATGAAATTTGGATCAGACCCATTATGGAACTTGCAAAATGTGATGCCTCTCAATTAAGACCAAACCTCGCATTTTTCATCATCAATCACCTTCTTTATGTGGAGCATGAGCATCAATCTAAAACAACTTAATACCCTACCCACTCAATTTAATCTTAATAATATCTTTAATAACTAATATAATATTAATTTTATATTTATAAATAAATTATTATAATAATTAGTCATATCATAGCGAGTCCTTCAAATTCTATTTTCTTAAATAATATTGTAATTATTGGAGATGCAGGAAATTCTCACATAAGAAATAAATAAGATTAAAGAGTAGAATATGTCAAATTGGAACTTAACATAAGCTATTTGATTTGGGCTTAACACAACTTTTATACTCACTCACCTATTCACCCTAATACTCTCAAAGCCTATAAATTCTCAAACTTTTAAAAAATGAAACAAAATAAACTATCATGGTGTTAAAATTATATCCAAAAATAGGATCCACAACTATTTTATCTTTATTCCATCTTTTTTCGATAATAATATAATTTATTTAAATTTCTTAATTTTCAACAACTTGAGGTGTTTGCACTTCAGGTGATTATGCTTCTCTAGAAAGTGTATTTATATTAGCATCTTTATACTCATTAAGGTTATCCTTATTGTAGACATAATTCATACATGAGAAATATAGACATAATACTTACATTTTCTCTAACTTTCCAATATTCTATTTTTTATATGTTTGCGTTCTTACATACTGTAATATTTCTAATATATTGAACATTATACAAGAAAAATACAGAATTTTTGGAAAATTGTAAACAACATGTGGGAATGATTGAAAATTATTGTTGTTGGGTTAGCCCACTGTGAAGCTGAAGTCCTACACTGAAATTTGGAACAGGCCCATCATGAAACTTGCAAAATGTGAGGCCACTCGATTAAGATTAAGACCAACCTGCTGGATACGATGGATATAGGAAATTAATAAACAAAATTAAATAATTTAAATAGTACTCCCTCAATTTTTAAAAGTTTGACGTTTTAGCCTTTTATAAAATTTTTAAAAAGTTTGACGTCTTGGAGTATTAATGCATTTTTTTATCATATTTTTCTTAATTTTTCATTGTATTAATCAGGAGAGATATAATTGATTATGCATAGTAATTAAGAAGAAAGAAATTTTTTATATAAAATATAAAGGATAAATTAGTCAGTTTTGTAATGTAATAAATATTTCATTAGTTTTGATGATTCGGTTAGAGTGACAAACTTTTGAAAATGGAGGGAGTACATATTACTATATTAGGACTTAACACAAGCTAATTAATTTTGAGTTAGATGCGCTCAACTCTAATTATATAATTACTCAGTTGTCAAGTTAACACTTACAAAGTTAAAAGATTCTCAACATGATATCAGAGCAAAAGAATGTCTGATACTTAAAAGATCAGATTCATATTTAAATTCTAATGGAGTTTGAGCTAACATAGAAAACTAGACATGCAAATGATATTATAAAATATTTGGCAAATAGCAACCACTACAAATCTAATTGCTCGATGAGTACATCGTGTCAAACCAGCCATTGTCATATGCACTTGTTTCTAATTCAATAAATCCTTATATTACCGCTGTTTTATTTAAACATTATTATGAGCTTCTTATTTTTTTTAACTTAAGTTAATTTTATTTTGGCATAATTTCAAGTACTCTACCAAGAATCACAGTTCTGCCAACAAGATAACAGTAGATATGCTTTTCCGTACCACAAAAAGAAAAGGAAAAAAACGTACATGAGCGAGGCACAAATTAATTAGGGTTAATTTAAAAAAAAGTATCATGTGATTTCACTCATTTATAAAAAGGGGTTTGAGGGAATTTTTTGTAAAACAAGGTCTGTGGTTTTAAAAAATTTACAAATAAAGATCCTCAATATTAAATTATATCACAAAAATGGATAATCTTGTTCGTTCGTATCTGAATTTTTGCGGACGGTTATTAAATATACAATACGTAATAGCGAAAAATTTTGAAATTTTTTGAATAGTATAAATATTTTTTTTAATTAAATTTCGATAACAAACTTTAAAAAATCATAAAATAATAAAAAAATCTCCGAAAATTACTCAAATCATGACGTATAATTTTTAAATAATAAGATTAAAGTATTAGAATGTTGAATTGTTAAAAATATTCAATGTAACACTACTATTTTGAATTCATAGGTCCCTTTTTGTAATTTTTTTAAACCACAGACCGCATTTTGCCAAAAAAAATTCCTCAGACCCCCTTTTATAAATGAGTAAAATCACGAGGTACTTTTCTAAAGTTTACCCAATTAATTAAGAAGCATATATGCTATGACTATTATTTAGTATTGACAGATGATAATTAAGGTTTTCTCAGTGCTGCAATTTATCAAATTAACTGAAAAGAATATTTAACCGAAACAGTACTGATACCTACAAAAGCAATATGTAACTGAGAATTTTTTTAAGTAATAAGGGGAATTTTGAAGCTCTCTAAATCTAGAGAGAATTACTAAATTTATTATTCTCCACAATTTGTTCAAGTACAGAAAATGAGCTAACAACTCTTATATATGCTGCAAAAGGAGAAGAGACGGTTTAGCTAGAAACTAATTTTCCCACCAAAACTCTTGAGTTTGTTACAATGGGAAATGTTCTCCTATGGCATGAAGTAGTGAAACTGGAGTTCTCTTGAGTGTTAGGACCTGATGAGGCAGTGACCATGTTAGCTATTGTATCCTTCAGCAAACCCCACCCCCTCATGAGGGACCTTGGCAGCCTTGTGAAGTGCCTGAGTGAAGCCCATTTGTAGTAGCGTCGGTGCCATTTATGAAGTAGCGATTGGCTTGGTAAACAAATTTGCAAGTTGTCTTCTAGATGTGACAGAGTTGACTTAAAGAAAACCAGAGTCAATGCAGTTTCTAACCACTTGGCAATCTGCCTCAACATGTTTAGTGCGTTCATGAAATACAGGGTTCTTGGCTATGGCTATGGCAGCCTGGTTACCGCAATACAGGGAAATAGGAAGTGGGTAATTGATATGGAAATCAGCAAGCAGGCAACTTATCCATTGCAGTTCACATGTAGTTTGACTCATACTGCGATATTCTAATTCAGCAGTTGAGTGGCTAACTGTTGACTGCTTTTTGGTCTTCTAAGATATCAGAGAATCCCCAAAAAAGATGCAATAACCTGTAATAGACTTGCGAGTTACTTTGCAACATGCCCAATCAGCATCATAATACCCTTGTAGGGAGAATTTTTGCTGATTTGAATATAACAATCCATAGTAAATTGTCCCTTTAATGTATTTGAGAAGGTGGAGTGCAGCCTGAAAGTGACTATTGCAAGGGGATTGTATAAATTGGCTTAGCTGTTGTGTTGCATAGCTAATGTCAGGCATGGTAAAGCTAAGATATAGAGCCATATCAACAATTCAGTTGAAAAGCTTAGGATTAGTCATTGGTTGATTTGGCAGTGTGAGGTTAACTCAAGCAGGAAATGGACTTGATGTAGGGTGAGCATTAGTCAAACCAGCATCACTTAGTATATCACCAGCATATTTTGACTATAAGAGAAATATGCCTTTCTCAGTTCTTGGAAGTTCAATTCCTAAGAAATAGGAAGCATTGCCCAGGCCTTTAATAGTGAAGAGGGAGTGCAAATGAGTCTTCCCAACAGAAATAGATGCCATATTGGATCCAATGATTAGAATATCATCAACATCTATGACGAGAGCAAGAAAATCGAATTTGGATGATTTTATGAAGAGGCAATGATCATGAGCAGATTTAACAAATCTATAAGCTGTCAATTTGGAAGTTAATTCCTTATGCCACTATCTACTAGCCTTTTTAAGGCCATAAAGTGACTTTGAAAGTGTGCACACTTGGTTAGGTCTAGCAGTTTGGAAACCCAAATGTGGCAGCATATAAATGTCTTCATCTAGAGTGCCATGAAGATAAGCATTATTGACATCCACTTGGTGTAAGGGCCATTATTTTGCAGCAGTAATGGCAATGAATAGCCTTACACTTACAGATCTTGCTACTGCACTGAAAGATTCATGAAAGTCAATGCCAAATTTGATCATACCCTTTAGCAACCATTCTTGCCTTGTATCTATCCACTGCACCATTTGGGGTGTATTTTATTTTGTGTATCCATTTTGAGGCAATAGGCCTTTTCCAGGTGGTAAGTTTGTTACCTGCCAGGTTTGGTTTTTCTCAAGAGCTATAATTTCAGCATTCATTTGCTTCAATTCACTTTGTGTCAAGAATAACCTCTTTTTAGTTCTTAGGCTCTTTGGCAATGTTCAAGTTGCCAAATAAGGCAGTATAGGATGGGGAGGTGAAAGTATTGGTAACAAAATCACTTATAGCCAAATAGATTTATTTACACGCTTGTTAGAGTGACAGACACAGGTTGTGGGGTGGTGTCATGTAACACCCCCTTTATAGGGAGTACCACAATAACTATAATCACCCAATAAACATCTCTTTAACACTATATAAAATTCAATACTTAAAGATTAATCTCATTTTTTAAATATAAACTTAACTTAAACCTTAATATATATAAATTCAATATAATACCCACAAACTACAAAGTATATACTCAAAATTTCCCATAATACATTTAACTTTTCCTATACTAGTATGTACATGCCATTATATATTAATCCACCAAAATATATCAAAGTTTCAACCACTTCAAAATCCTCTCTTAACTTGCACTTCTTTATGCAACGCCTCCACTTCGGTCCCGACTATCTACAAAGCTCCAAAAACCTACGTGTAGCAAAACAACTACACGCTAAGTAATTTACTAAGCAATTTACTTAGTGGTGTACATAAAATAAATACAACTATTTTGAATATTTATAACACTTTAAAATGGAAACAAAGTATGTTCATAAGCCAAAAACAAATTAAACAACTTTATAAAACTAAAACAGAAAACTTATATTATAAACCTTTCAAAGTACAATCAAATTTATATCTAATTTTCCAAACACATTAACCATATGTTGCCCAAAGTAAACAAGTCATGAATAACGGTAAAATGGATACGGGAGCGGACAAGCCCGAAGCCGAAGCTTCAATATCAATATATCGGTCAAGCCCGAAGCCGAAGCTTCAATACCAATATATTTTTATCAGAATATCGGCCGAAGCCCGAAGTCGAAGCTCCTATATCATATCACATAATACCGGCTGAAGCCCGAAGCCAAAGCTTCGATTGTTTGTACAGTACTGTACCCCCCTTTAGCCAATCTACCCTGACCCGTATTTTACTCGTTTACTAAGGGCAATAAACCATATAAAATATTCTTCAAAATCAGTAAAACATCAGAAAATATTTCGTACATTTTGAATAAACTCAATCCAAACATCAAACACCAAAATAAACTCATATAAACACATCAAATTCATCCCAAATCACTTTCCAGAAAAATTAGTTTCGTCACTCAACTTGATAGATATAAACGAACCAGAAAATAGAGGAATTTCAATAATTTTTCTTCTAAACATAATTAGATATATGTCTCAGATTTCCAAATCCACAAGAATCACATAAATCCAAATTATATAACCAAAGTTATTATCAAAATACTAAACAGTGTACAAAGCTGAGATTTTCCAAAAACAGATTTCATGACTCAACTTCAAACGAAACTTTCACATTGAAAACGAATGAAATTCAAGAAGGTTTCTTCTGAACATATATTCCTTAGTTTCTTTAGATATCAATAGAATCAAGAATCATTCAAATCGGATTTATATACCAAGAGAAAACATCAAAACAAAATAGGGATACAAATCTGGAAATTTTCAGAAAAACCGAGAAATCAAAATTAGAGACACAGACCTTTTTCTAAGCTCTTTCTAGTTCTCCTCTACCTCTTTTGCCTTTGATTATCTCCTTCTCAAGAACCCTAGAATATGAAATAGCTTCATCTAAGCTTTCTTTACTGAAATTGATGGGTATAGAAGGCTAAGACAATGATTTCTGGCAAAATTTTAAAGTTAATTTGAAAAAAAAAATTAAGATTTGGAGTTATGAAAATCTTGAAAAGGAATGGAAAAGATAAAGCTAGCAGAGAACACGATGAATGGAATGAAAGAGATGAGAAATCTCTAGAGTTATAAGAGAGTAAATATATCTAAATTTCAAAATCACTATCCTATAAGACAACAATTAGAATAATACCCTTAATATCCTTCTTAATCCTAATCTCTTCTTATTTCTTATCCAATAGCATAAAAGTCCAATGTTTAAGTGTAATAATTTATATTTTCCATATTATTTTATACCTTAACACTTTAATAAAATTTAGAAATTTCAGTTCGTTACATGTCATCAGTAGGAACTGATGATATTGGTGTTTGAATGTGGTTATTTATGGTAATGGAAGGAGTGGGTGGGTTAGATGAAAAAGGAAAGTTGGTTTCTTGGAACTGAACATCCCTTGAAACAATGAATTTATTTGTGGCTATGTCAAGCAACTTCTAGCCCTTCTAGCCTAGTGAAAAGCCCATGAAAATAGCTTCATAAGCTCGAGGGCTAAGTTTTTCTTTGTGAGGTGTGGTGTCAGTGTAAAAGCATTTATAGCCAAACACTTTGAACTTAGCTAAGCATGGATTGGTGCCATATAGGGTATGGTGTGGGGATTTCCAGTCAAGATTTCTACTGGGTAACACATTTACTATGGCAGTGGCCATGAGAATGGCTTTTCCCCAATATTGAAGGGGCATATTAAATTGGAACATGATTGACCTTGTTATTTCAAGCAAGTGCCTGTGCTTCCTCTCAACAATGCCATTTTGTTAAGGTTTATGCACACAACTTCTCAAATGAGAGATCCCAATTGTTTGGAATAGCTTTATGCATGATGCATGCACAAATTCTGTTCCATTATCACTGCAAATGACTTGTACCTTTACTTCAAACTGAGTTTCAACATTTTTTAAATATACCTCTGTAGTATGAGGTGTTTGAGCCTTATTTTGCAGTAAAATAACCCTACTAGCCCTCAAATAGTCATCTATAATAGTTAGGAAGAAATTTGCACTAGAAATGGAGCTAATATTACAAGGACCCTAAAGATCAATGTGTAACATTTGTGAAATCCTTATACTTTTTAATATTTCTTACAGAAAATGACACTCTATGTTGTTTTACCTAGTGACATACAGAGCATTCACTACTATTTCACTCAACATTTATACTTGCAATATGAGATAAAGCTTCCTCACTAGCATAACCCAGTCTTTGGTGCCAAAAATTTGCTTTATTTACAGCTTCTTTACTTAATAAGCATGTAGCCAACTTCTCCAGATGGGTATCATCAAAGGATGATTGTAATGATCTATATAGACCATCACTCTTCCAGGCCATTGCCACTATATGTTGAGTAGCTTGGTCCTGAAAATAACAGCAGTTAGGCTTAAAGAATATAGATATTCTTGAATCAACCAATAGCTTTCCAACTGATAGCAGATCAAACAGAAGCTGCTTTACATACAATACATCTCTCAACACCACAATTTTTTATAACTCTACATCTCCTATCATAGTGACAAATTGCTTTGTGCTATTTGGAAGCACAACAGGTCTAGGAATTTTAATATTTCTCATGTTTTTGAATAAGTGTAAGTGGGAGCACATATGTGATGATGCACCACTGTCCACTATCCATTCAAAATGCACTATAGCAGAGCCAAGTTAGGCCAATTACCTGAGTAGCCTGCAAATGCAGTGTAATCTTCCTTTCGAGAAATTGGACTGTAGGCTATTGGTGTTTCCATTGGTTGTTTTTCCTTTATTAGCTTGTAAATTTCTTGTGCAATTTTATTCATCTAGTATGGTGATAGATCACCGTTCATGTCCTAGTTCTCCTCTTTATAGTTCCCTTCTTTAAGGTCTGTTTCATTAGCATTATGTGCCTTGAATTCCTTTGGCCTTATCCTTTCCTTAGGAAACCATTCCGGATAGCTAATTAGGTCAAAACATCTTTCCTTGGTGTGATTTTTACCACCATAATGCTCACACTTCCTTTCTTCTTTCTTAGCAAACCTTGTAAAAGGCTTGTTGTTTGTATTAGTGTTTTTAGGCTAAAACTTTGCAGAGTAGTTCGCAACCTCTATACGTTGGTCAAAGTGCACTTCCCTCTATTTCTCAACTCTTTGGATCATGGCATATGCCTTGTTAATAGTTGGAAAAGGGTCCATAAGCAACAACTGGCTTTTAACAGCTTCGTAACCTTCGTTAAGCCCCATGAGAATTTATATTAGCTTATCTTCTTCAATTAACTCTCCGGATCTCCTCGAAACATTACAAATACACGTTTCATATGCTCCACACTTGCATACTGGTATTTTCCTCAGCAGATTTAGCTCATCCTAAAGCTTCTTAAGTTGAGTATAATACATCATTACCGAACTATTTCCCTGCGAAACGAGATTGATCTCTCTCTTGTCTGATAAAGACTTGGACCGTTACTGCCTCCGAATCGCTCCTCAAGCTCTTTCCAAAAATATTTCGCTCTTTCGGCATATAAAAATGCCTCTGAGAATTCTTTACTCTTCGAATTCAATATCCAAGATGTTACAAGACAGTCATTTTTATCCAAGATCCATACGTGAGACTGTTTGGATTCGGTGCCTCTGTTTTATCTTCTATGAATTTTACTTTATCTTTTGCCATTAAAGCTCTTCGTATGGCCTTGCTCCATAGAAGAAAATTTTTGCCATTAAATAGTGCAGGGATAAGTATTGTACTTGGATTGTCGAAGTGAGGATTGATTTGAGCAGGCGTCGCAATTGTTGTACGATCACCTCCGTTAACAGGATCTCCAAAAGCCTCCAAACGTTCTGATTCCTTCTCACCATAGCTCTGATACCATGAAGCTCTCTAAATCCAGAGAGAATTACTAATTTTATTATTCTCCACAATTTGTTCAAGCATAGAAATGAGCTAAACAACTCTTATATATATGCTGCAAAAGGAAAACATGCAGTTTAGCTAGAAACTATTTTCCCGCCAAAACTCTTGAGTGTGTTACAAAGGGGAATGTTTTCCTGTGGCATGAAGGAGTGAAACTGGAGTTCTCTTGAGAGTTAGGATATGATGTGGCAGTGACTATGTTAGTTGTTGTATCCTTCACATTTTTTTTGTCAAATTTATTAATTGTGGGTTTTAACTCACAGCCCCACACTTGTTAGTTTTATTCTAACAAAGTGGTGACCACTAGATGAAATACCGGTGGTTATTAACTGAAAGAATATTTAGTATTGTCAGATGTTAATTAAGCCTTGCATCAGCCACATTATACGGATACCTACGAAAGCAACACCAACGAAATACAAAAAACCTCGGAGCATTGAATACAAAATGTCGTTAATTTCAATACATCATAGCGTACGTAATTCTGTTAAAAATATCTGAATTCTAGAACTACTAGGATGACTAACCGAAACAAAATTGACTATATGATTAAATTATTAAAGACAATAAGATCAAAGAACCTTCAATTATATTAGAATATCACATTATGTCAATTGAGTGCTCAAATACTGGAATTAAATAATGATCCTCTATGTATGATTTATGTGAAATACCATTAATTAATATTTGCAAAAGTACAAGAGAAGAAAGAAGGAAGGTTCATGTTTGAGTGAAGTTTGCAACAAATAGAAGACTTTTGAAATGTACATGTTTGAGTGAAGTTTGCAACAAATAGAAGACTTATTAAATTATGGAATTGGACTTGGCAACTAGAAAACTATTTCCCTCCTATCTAACTATATAAATCCACAAATTCGCCTTCAAAATCAACCTCCCATTGCTCTCTTTTCCTAAAATAACATACAGAGAGTGAGAAGAGGCCTTTCATAGTTGGGCCCACATCGAGAATATTTTGTTTCATCAGTTCTACCAACGGTATAGATAATTTACAGAGTTTGAGAAATCTCGAGCTACATTCCTTATACTTTAGAAATTTTTCTAGGAACAACTTGAACAAAATCATCTTAAAGTGTGATGAATCAAACCCGAACAACAAAAATTTTAAAACCCGTATTTTTATAATTTTTTAAAGTGTTTTTTCCATGATCAAGTTCAAACACTATTAATAGGATTCACCAAACCAAAACTTTGACAACCATTTTTCTTATATAACTTTTTAAAGTTAATTTAATTACTTTGGTTCGAGACAGGTTAGATAGCTCTTAGTTATTTGCATTTTTTGAATAACTTGGGAATTTTAACGAATTGTGTTGTGGTAAAAATTGCAGGATAAGATGCAGAGAACGAATGTTAGAGCAGCGAGCAGGCGAGTAAGCCAAAGGATGAGCCGAACCCTAAGCTAAAGCGTGGAGGATATATTTTCAGGTGGAAGGCAATCAAGAAGAAGTAGTCAACATGCGGAAGACGATGAAGAAGCTCTTAAATGGGCTGCCATTGAAAAACCTCCTACTTACGATAGATTAAGAACAGCTATCATAAAATCCTATCTTGATGAAGATCAAGCTCAATTTGTTTACAAAGAAATCGATGTTTGGAATCTTGGCTTGAATGATAAACAAGAGTTCATTGATAAGGTCTTTAAGGTTACTGAACAAGATAACAAAAATTTTTTGTCCAAATTCAGACAAAGAATTGATAAGTAAGTTTCACTTTTTTTTTATATTCATTTAATTCATAATATTTTAAGAATCATATAACTTTTACTTCGTTTGATATGCAAGAACTCGTTTCCTCAATATATATAAATATATAGCCAGGGGAGATATTATTTAGGGAAGAGAAAAAAAAAGAACTAGAACGAATGTTAGGCCCAATAATAGATTACGAGGAAAATAATAGCAGCAGAATAAAAAGACACGCAAATTTTTACGTGGAAACCCCAAATGAATTAGAGAAAAACCACGGGACCAACTCCGAATAATTCTCCACTATAAAAATAATAGTAGGTACACCAAGAGATTATAAAATAGTGGCACTCAAGTGTTTCCCAAAACCTCACTATTTTCCCTCTTACCAACTCTTAGAAACCCTTTTCCTAAGTTTCTCTACACAGATAATATTTTTATCTGTGTTTTCTTCCTCTCCCGCTCTCAGTTGAGGCAGAAGCCTCTCTATTTATAGGAAATACAAACGCGTATAGCCGAATTGTGCACAGTAATTTTACTGTGCACTTTATGAAAAAACGTTCTGTCGACCTGCCTCTTTTTTTATAATTTAATATTGTGGGTCTCACAAAAATGGAGGGAAATCACACAACAAATCTCCCCCCTCCCGACTACATTGTGGGACTCTCCATCCCGGTTACTTTGATGCACTGATCGAACTTTTCTTTTGGAACGACTTTTGTTAGCATATCAGCAGCATTATTGTTTGTATGAATTTTCTGCAACTTGAACTCTTTTTCTTCAATGGCAAGTCTGAGCCAATGATATCTTACATCAATATGTTTCGTCCGTGCATGATACATAATATTTTTGCTCAAGTCTAGTGCACTTTGACTATCACAATAAACTATGTAGTCTTCTTGTTACACACCCAATTCTTCAAAGAATCGCTTTAACCAAAGCATTTCCTTTCCTGCTTCTGTTGCTGCAACGTACTCTGGTATAGTTATTGATAATAAAACACACTTTTGTAACCGTGACTGCCATGAAATAGCTCCCCCTGAGAATGTAAATAAGTAACCTGATGTAGATTTTCTTTCATCAAGGTCACCAGCCATATCTGCATCTGTGTAACCAACAAGTGCTGGCTTTCAACCTCCAAATGTTAAACATAACTTTGAAGTTCCTCTCAGGTATCTAAAGATCCATTTAACTGCTTCCCAATGTGTCTTCTAGAAATTTGACAGGAATCTACTCACAACTCCAACTACATGAGCGATGTTTGGTCTTGTACACACCATTGCATACATTAAACTGCCGACCGCTGAAGAGTATAGAACATTTGACATATCTTCTTTATTTTTCTCTGTTGAAGGGTAGGATTTCTTACTCAACTTGAAATGAGCGGTAAGTGGAGTGCAAACTGGTTTAGCATTCTTCATATTGAACCTTTCTAGTACCCGTTCAATATATTTTTCTTGCAATAACCATAGCCTGCTGGACCTCCGATCTTGAATAATATCCATTCCAAGAATTTGCCTTGCCAGTCCCAAATCCTTCATGTCAAACGCCTTAGATAAATCACACTTCAACTTACTAATCATTTTGGCATCTGGCCCAACAACTAGCATATCATCAACATATAAGAGAAGAATCATAAATTTTCCATCACGGAATTTCTGGACATATACACATGGATCAGCTTCTGTCCTCTTGTATCCTTGATTCACCATAGAGGAATCAAGCTTTTTATACCATTGCCGCGGGGCTTGTTTTAAGCCATACAAACTTTTCTTCAGGCGACACACCATGTCCTCCTTTCCCTTGACCGTGAAACCTTCTGGTTGTTCCATATAAATTTCTTCTTCGAAATCCCCATGCAAGAATGCGGTCTTTACATCAAGCTATTTTAACTCAAGGTTCAAGCTGGCTACAAGACCTAGCACAACTCGAATGGAACTCATTTTCACAACTGGTGAAAAAATCTCATCAAAGTCGATACCTTTCTTTTGAGTAAAGCCTTTGACAACCAATCGAGCTTTGAATCTCACTAGGTTTCCATCATCTTTCTTCA
The DNA here is from genome assembly GCA_947683365.1 of Euphorbia pulcherrima. Taxonomy (NCBI): domain Eukaryota; kingdom Viridiplantae; phylum Streptophyta; class Magnoliopsida; order Malpighiales; family Euphorbiaceae; genus Euphorbia; species Euphorbia pulcherrima. The sequence goes on from CANTUS010000016.1 coordinate 18,810,831, forward strand.
ACTTGTACACCCATTTGTTCTTGAGTGTTCTCTTCCCTTTAGGAAGTTTTACCAGCTCGTACGTGTCATTCTTCTTTAAAGAATTCATCTCCTCCTGCATGGCCTTCTTCCAACAATCTTTATCTTTACAAGATTGCACGTCTTGGAAGCTTTCAGACTCCCCCTCAATAGTGATTAAAATATAATTAGAACTAGAATATTTCATAGATGGTTGGCGTTCTCTGACTGACCTCCTTAATTGAGGTTCTTCTTCTAGTAGAATGGGGTTCTCTGGCTCCCCCTGCTCAATACCCTCTTTAATCATATCTTTATCTACAATCGCATCTTGATCCCTCACAACTGGCTCTTCTTCTCCATCTTGTTTTGATTGATGCATTCTTCTTTCTGTGGCATCATATGATAGAATGCTATTTGGTGTTATATCGATAACACCGTCACTTGTAGATCTTTCGCCGATGATATCATTCTCATGAAATACAACATCTCGGCTCCGTATAATTTTCTTTTTCACTGGATCCCATAATCTGTAGCCAAACTCTTCATCTCCATAACCGACAAAAGTGCAAGGAACTGATTTATCATCAAGCTTTAGCCTTTGCTTTTTAGGAACATGCATAAATGCCTTGTAGCGAAATACCCTCAAGTGAGAGTATGAGATATTTTTACCTGTCCAGACCCTCTCTGGAATATCAAAATCTAAAGGTGCTGAAGGTAGTCAGTTGATAAGATAGACAGCAGTATTGACAGCTTCTCCCCTAAATGACTTAGGTAAGTTAGCCATTTGAAGCATGGATCTAACTCTTTCGACAATGGTACGATTCATTCGTTCAGCAACGCCATTGTGTTGAGGTGTACCAGGAACTGTCTTTTCATGCCTGATACCATTTTGGCTACAGTAATCCTTGAACTCTTTGGAGATATACTCGCCACCATTATCTGTGCGTAAACACTTTAATGGCACTCTAGTCTCCCTTTCCACCATTGCATTGAATTGCTGAAAGTGCTTGAATACTTCATCCTTTGTGCGCAGCAAATAAATCCATGTCTTCCTTGAAAAATCATCAATGAAGGTAAGAAAGTGTCTTCTTCCTCCAATGGAATCTGTATCCATGGGACCACAAACGTCAGAGTGTACCAGCTCTAACTTATTATTTCCCCTTCTAGAGCTTTTCTGAAATGAAACTCGATGTTACTTCCCAAATAAACAGTGATCACACGGGTTAATTTTTCCTTTGGCTATTGGGATGAGGGACTTCTTAACTAGTATATTCAACCCTTTCTCACTAACATGCGCCAGTCGCCTATGCCATAAATTTGGTGAAGCATCATCTCCAACTATATTCAGTTGACTGGCACATATTGTTGTATGCATTTTGCATAGCGAGCAAACAATCTTCCTTTTGCCACCACCACCGATCCTTTGGTGAGTTTCCAATTTCTATTACCTGTATGATTGTGATAACCTTCCTTGTCCAATATACTAATAGACAATAGGTTCAACTGAAGATCTAGAATGTGCCACACATTTTTAAGTGTTAATGTGCATCCGACACTTGTCTTCACTCAGATATCACTGATTCCCACCATTTGCGAAACACTATTATTTCCCATTGTAATAGTACCATAATTGCCTGCTTTATATGTTAAGAAGTATTCCCTTTTTGGAACACAGTGGTATGAGGCACCAGAATCTACAATCCACTCGGAATCTACATCTCTAACATGATAACAATATGCATCATGAGATACTAAATCCACCTCTCCATCTTCTTTTGTGACTGTAGCAGACATATTTTTGTCATTATCATGACTTCGATTTGCATTCTCTTGTTTAAAGAAATGACAGTTCCTTTTAAGATGACCCTGCTTTCTACAGTGGTAACATGACTTCTTCTCCCGAAACTTGGATCTATCTTTCGATTTTTCATTCCCACGACCTCTACTCTTGCTTCGACCCCTGTTTTCCTTGACAAGGGCTTGTGAATTGGTACTAGCAATGTCTCTTCTACAAAGTTCTTCATTAAGTAGGGCTATTCTTTGCCATAGACATTGTTACCACACCATTTAGAGCTGGGTTACTCAATGAAACAACAAGAGTATCCCAGCTATCTGGTAGAGTTCCCATCAAAAGACATGCTTGCATCTCATCATCCAAGGACATGTCGGTGACTGCTAACTCACTTATGAATCCTTCAAAGTCATTCAGGTGTTGTGTGATTGATCGTCCCTCTATCAATTTCAAGTTCATGACTTTGCGAATCATGAACACTTTTCCTTGAGCATTTTTAGCCTCATACATATCCTCTAGCTTCTTCCAAAGAACTTTGGAATCTATTTCGTTCCTCACGTGGTTGTACAGGCTAGCATCTATCCATTGGCGTACTGTACCCAATGTCTGCTTCTTTAACTTTATCCACTGCTGATCTTTCATATCCTTCGGCTTTGCGTCGTCACCCTCAATTGCCTCATACAAATCTTTGCAATTGAGGTAGTCCTCCATTCTAGATTTCCACATTGAATAATTTATATCCGTCAATTTGATCATTACACCATCGTTCGCCATGTTGAAAATTTAAGAATGGCAGTAATTTTACTATTCACGGATTTTACTATTCATATAAATAGTGACTGTATATGTGAATAGTACCGTATACCCAAATAATACTTATATATTTGAATAGTAATAGTATGCCTCCCATATACTTAAATAATACTATTCATAAAAGATGGCCGAATATGAATAGTATTATATATGAATACTATTACTAAAGTTACTATTTCACTATTCACTCAAATTGCATATCTGCGACGGTTTTTCGAACGGATTGCGCCACCGGATTTATCGGAATTTTCTCGTCGTTGTGGTATATTTATTTTTGAAAAATATATCCACGGATTTTACTGATAAAATAACCTTCGGCTCTGGCACCACTTGTTAGGCCCAATAATAGATTATGAAGAAAATAATAGCAGCAGAATAAAAGGACACGCAGATTTTTACGTGGAAACTCCAAATGAATTAGGAAAAAACCACGGGACCAACTTCGAATAATTCTCCACTATAAAAATAATAGTAGGTGCACCAAGAGATTAAAAAATAGTGGCACTCAAGTGTTTCCCAAAACCTCACTATTTTCTCTCTTACCCAACTCTTAGGAACCCTTTTCCTAAGTTTCTCTACACAGATAATATTTTTATTTGTGTTTTCTTCCTCTCTTGCTCTCAGTTGAGGCAGAAGCCTCTCTATTTATAGGAAATACAAATGCATATGGCCGAATTATGCATAGTAATTTTACTGTGCACTTTTTGAAAAACGTTCTGCCGACCTGCCTCTTTTTTTTTATAATTTAATATCGTGGGTCTCACAAAAATGGAGGGACACCACACAATAAATCTCCCCTTCCTGACTACATTGTGGGACTCTCCATCCCGGTTACTTTGATGCACTGATCGGACTTTTCTTTTGAAACGACTTTTGTCAGCATATCAGCATCATTATTGTTTGTATGAATTTTCTACAACTTGAACTCTTTTTCTTCAATGGCAAGTCTGAGCCAATGATATCTTACATCAATATGTTTCGTCCGTGAATGATACAAAGTATTTTTGCTCAAGTCTAGTGCACTTTGACTATCACAGTAAACTATGTAGTCTTCTTGTTGCACACCCAATTCTTCAAAGAATCGCTTTAACCAAAGCATTTCCTTTCCTGCTTCTGTTGCTGCAACGTACTCTGCTTCAGTTGTTGATAATGAAACACACTTTTGTAACCTTGACTGCCATGAAATAGCTCCCCCGAGAATGTAAATAAGTAACCTAATGTAGATTTTCTTTCATCAAGGTCACCAACCATATCTGCATCTGTGTAACCAACAAGAGCTGGCTTTCCACCTCCAAATGTTAAACATAACTTTGAAGTTCCTCTCAGGTATCTAAAGATCCATTTAACTGCTTCCCAATGTGTCTTCTGGGAATTTGACAGGAATCTACTCATAACTCCAACTGCATGAGCGATGTCTGGTCTTGTACACACCATTGCATACATTAAACTGCCGACCACTGAAGAGTATGGAACATTTGACATATCTTCTTTATTTTTCTCTATTGAAGGGTAGGATTTCTTACTCAACTTGAAATGAGCAGCAAGTGGAGTGCTAACTGGTTTAGCGTTCTTTATATTGAACCTTTTTAGTACCCGTTCAATATATTTTTCTTGCGATAACCATAACCTGTGGAACCTCTGATCTCGGATAATCTCCCTTCCAAGAATTCGCCTTGCCAGTCCCAAATCCTTCATTTTAAACGCCTTATACAAATCACACTTCAACTTACTAAACATTTTGGCATCGGGCCCAACGACTAGCGTATCATCAACATATAAGAGAAGAATAATAAATTTTCCATCAAGGAATTTCTGGACATATACACATGGATCAGCTTCTGTCCTCTTCTATCCTTAATTCACCATGAAGGAATCAAACTTTTTATACCATTGCCGCGGGGCTTGTTTTAAGCCATACAAACTTTTCTTCAGGCGATACACCATATCCTCCTTTTCCTTGACCTTGAAACCTTCTGGTTGTTCCATATAAATTTCTTCTTCTAAATCCCCATGCAAGAACGCGGTCTTTACATCAAGCTGTTCTAACTCAAGGTTCAAGCTAGCTACAAGACTTAGCACAACTCGAATGGAACTCATTTTCACAACTGGTGAAAAAATCTCGTCAAAGTCGATACCTTTCTTTTGAGTAAAGCCTCTGACAACCAATCGAGGTTTGAATCTCACTAGGTTTCCATCATCTTTCTTCAACTTGTACACCCATTTGTTCTTGAGTGTTCTCTTCCCTTTAGGAAGTTTTACCAGCTCGTACGTGTCATTCTTCTTTAAAGAATTCATCTCCTCTTGCATGGCCTTCATCCAACAATCTTTATCTTTACAAGATTGCACGTCTTGGAAGCTTTCAGGCTCACCCTCATTAGTGATTAAAATATAATCAAAACTAGAATATTTTATAGATGGTTGGCGTTCTCTGACTGACCTCCTTAGTTGAGGTTCTTCTTCTGGTAGAATGGGGTTCTTTGGCTCCCCCTGCTCAATATCCTCTTAATTCGTATCTTCATCTACAATCGCATCTTGATCCCTCACAACTAGCTCTTCTTCTCCACCTTGTTCTGATTGATGCATTCTTCTTTTTGTGGCATTATATGATAGAATGCTCTTTGGTGTTATATCGATAACACCGTCACTTGTAGATCTTTCACCGATGATATCATTCTCATAAAATACAATATCTCAGCTCCGTACAATTTTTTTTTCACTGGATCCCATAATCTATAGCCGAACTCTTCATCTCTATAACCGACAAAAGTGTAAGGAAGTGATTTATCATCAAGCTTTAGCCTTTGCTCTTTAGGAACATGCATAAATGCCTTGCAGCCAAATACCCTCAAGTAGAGTATGAGATATTTCTACCTGTCCAGACCCTCACTGGAATATCAAAATCCAAAGGTGCTAAAGGTAGTCAGTTGATAAGATAGACAACAATATTGACAGCTTCTCCCTAAAATGACTTAGGTAAGCTAGCCATTTTGAGCATGGATCTAACTCTTTCAACAATGGTATGATTCATTTGTTCAGCAACGCCATTGTGTTGAGGTATACTAGGAACTGTCTTTTCATGCCTGATACCATTTTGACTACAGTAATCCTTAAACTCTTTGAAGATATACTCGCCACCATTATCTTTGCATAAACACTTCAATGGCACTCCAGTCTCCCTTTCCACCATTGCATAGAATTGCTGAAAGTGCTTGAATACTTCATCCTTTGTGCGCAGCAAATAAATCCATCTCTTCCTTGAAAAATCATCAATGAAGGTAAGAAAGTATCTTCTTCCTCCAATGGATTCTGTATCCATGGGACCACAAACGTCAGAGTGTACCAGCTCTAACTTATTATTTCTCCTTCTAGAGCTTTTCTGAAATGAAACTCGATGTTGCTACCCAAATAAACAGTGATCACACGGGTTAATTTTTCCTTTGGCTAATGGGATGAGGGACTTCTTAGCCAGTATATTCAACCCTTTCTCACTAACATGCGCCAGTCGCCTATGCCATAAATTTGGTGAAGCATCATCTCCAACTGTATTCAGTTGACTCGCACATATTGTTGCGTGTATTTTGTATAGCGAGCAAACAATCTTCCTTTCGCCACCACCAATGATCCTTTGGTGAGTTTCCAATTTCCATTGCCTATATGATTGTGATAACCTTCCTTATCCAATACACTAACAGACAATAGGTTCAACCGAAGATCTGGAATGTGTCGCACATTTTTAAGTGTTAATGTGCATCCGACACTTGTCTTCACGCAGATATCACTGATTCCCACCATTTGCGAAACACTATTATTTTCCATTTTAATAGTACCATAATTGCCTGCTTTATTTGTTGAGAAGTATTCCCTTTTTGGAACACAGTGGTATGAGGCACCAGAATCTACAATCCACTCGGAATCTACATCTCCAACATGACAACAATATGCATCATGAGATACTAAAGCCACCTCTCCATCTTCTTTTGTGACTGTAGCAGACGTATTTTTATCATTATCATGACTTCAATTTTCATTCTCTTGTTTAAAGAAACGGCGGTTCCTTTTAAGATGACCCTACTTTCTACAGTGGTAACACGACCTCTTCTCCCGGGACTTGGATCTATCTTTTGATTTTCCATTCCCATGACCTCTACTCTTGCTTCGACCCCTGTTTTTTGTAACAAGGGCTTGTGAACTGGTACTGGAACGTCTCTTCTATGAAGTTCTTCATTAAGTAGGCTATTCTTTACCATAGACATTATTACCACACCATTTGGAGCTGAGTTAATCAATGATACAACAAGAGTATCCCAGCTATCTGGTAGAGTTCCCATCAAAAGACATGCTTGCATCTCATCATCCAAGGACATACCAGTGACTGCTAACTCACTTATGAATCCTTCAAAGTTATTCTGGTGTTGTGTGATTGATCGTCCCTCTGTCAATTTCAAGTTCATGACTTTGCGAATCATGAACACTTTTCCTTGAGCATTTTTAGCCTCGTACATATCCTCTAGCTTCTTCCAGAGTACTTTGGGATCTGTTTCGTTCCTCACGTGGTTGTACAGGCTAGCATCTATCCATTGGCGTACTGTACCCAATGTCTACTTCTTCAACTTTATCCACTGCTGATCTTTCATATCCTTCGGCTTTGCGTCGTCACCCTCAATTGGATCATACAAATCTTTGCAATTGAGGTAGTCCTCCATTCTAGATTTCCACATTGAATAATTTGTATCCGTTAATTTGATCATTACACCGTCATTCGCCATGTCGAAAATTTAAGAATGGCAGTAATTTTACTATTCACGGATTTTACTATTCATATAAATAGTGACTGTATATGTGAATAGTATCATATACCTAAATAATACTTGTATATTGGAATAGTAATAGTATGCCTCCCATATACTTAAATAATATTATTCATAAAAGATGGCCGAATATGAATAGTATTATATATGAATATTATTACTGAAGTTACTATTTTACTATTCACTCAAATTGCGTATCTGCGACGGTTTTTCGAACGGATTGCGCCACCGAATTTAGCGTAATTTTCTCGTCGTCGTGGTATATTTATTTTTGAAAAATATATCCACGGATTTTACTGATAAAACAACCTTCGGCTCTGGTACCACTTGTTAGGCCCAATAATAGATTACGAGGAAAATAATAGCAGCAGAATAAAAAGACATGCAGATTTTACGTGGAAACCCCAAATGAATTAGGGAAAAACCACGGGACCAATTCCGAATAATTCTCCACTATAAAAATAATAGTAGGTACACCAAGAGATTACAAAATAGTGGCACTCAAGTGTTTCCCAAAACCTTACTATTTTCTCTCTTGCCCAACTCTTAGGAACCCTTTTCCTAAGTTTCTCTACACAGATAATATTTTTATCTGTGTTTTCTTCCTCTCCTGCTCTCAGTTGAGGCAGAAGCCTCTCTATTTATAGGAAATACAAACGCGTTGTGCACAGTAATTTTACTGTGCACTTTTTAAAAACGTTCTGCCAACCTGCCTTTTTTATAATTTAATATTGTGGGTCCCATAAAAATAGAGGGACACCACACAACACCGGGAAAGCGAACCAAATCGAACCAAACCAAATATATTCGGTTCGGTTTTCGGTTTATGAAATTTGAGATTTTTGGTCTCAGTTCGATTTGGTTTTTGGTTTTAGTATAATAAAGCAAAAAATAAAAAAATTGAACCAAATAAAAAAAATCGAAGCAAACTAAAATAATTCAGTTTGAGTTTCGATTTATATTTCCACTTAATAATTTTCAGTTCGATTTAATTTTGGAATCGACCGAGTTTTTCTATGCCCCAATGTTATTCATTAATGCAAATCTTAAGTTGACTTTTTAAATTTCGTCTAAAGTAGTGGGTCCATCAATATTTGAACCAACTTTGTTTGTTTATTTTAGGCTTAATGTATACTCATGTCTTGTGAGTTTTTGAGCTCTTACTATTTGTTGTGACCTAATTTATTTTTTGTTTTTACTATTTTAGGATGACTTTGTTATTGGGTCCACCTTCATCCGGTAAAACAACCCTTCTGTTAGCTTTGGCCGGAAATTGGACCCTAGTCTCAAGGTCAGCAATCATTTATTTATTTTTGTGTACATATGTACAATATATAAATATTTATATATTTTGGAATAATTAATACTGATTTTTTTGAAATACAGGTTAGTGGAAATATAACATACAATGGGTATAAACCGAATGAATTTGTGCCAAGAAAGACATCTGCATATATTAGCCAAAATGATGTTCTTGTTGGAGTCATGACTGTTAAAGAGACTCTTGATTTCTCTGCCAGATGTCAAGGGGTTGGCACTCGATATGGTAATTAATTATTTATTTCTTTATATACTGTTAACTATTTAACTGATAATTATTTTATTTCAAAAATTAAATATGTATTTGACGCATGAAGATCTGCTAAGTGAACTTGCAAGAAGAGAAAAGAATGCTGGGATATTTCCAGAGGCAGAAGTAGACCTTTTCATGAAGGTATAATGAAAAGAACTAAATTTACTTACTGTAATAATAATTAAAAGTAAAAAATATAAATTTGCTTTAAGAAAAAACCTAATTGAGTTAATTTCGGTTGTTATTTTCAGGCAACTGCAGTTAAAGGAGCCGAAATTAATATGTTTACGGACTATACTCTCAAAGTAAGTTGGAATATATTATTTCAAATTTTCTTCAACTAATCCCTTTGGGAGGTGAACTAATTTTTTTAATTAAAACCTTGTTAAATAAGCAAAACCAAGTTTGCCTGGCTAGCTAGTATTATATGATTGTTAAAATCAATAATTTATCAGTAATTAATTAATTAATGTTAATGTTGAATGAAACAGATATTAGGGCTTGACATCTGCAAGGACACAATTGTTGGAGATGAAATGAATAGAGGAATTTCTGGTGGACAGAAAAAGAGAGTAACCACAGGTTCTTTTTTTTTTCATCTTTAATATTTTAATTATTTCTAATTGTTAGGGAACAAAATATTTACTTTGGGCGAATATAGCAATAAAACATGAGAAATTAATAGCCAAAAGGGAAAAGAAACAATTCACTATAAAACAAATAGTGTTACAAATAAAAGAAAAACACTCAAACCTTAAACCCCAATGCACCCCGAATAACTCACTCACACTAATATATATATATATATATATATATATATATATATAAAATACAAAAGAATAAGTGAAGTTTTATTTGTTTGGTGATGCTCTCGAAGCATGGAAATGCATGCATATATATAGGTGAAAAGAAAACTAATGGACAGTGTTTTATTTGCCCAAACAAAATAACAAAAGAGATTATATGGAAGATATTAGGCAATGTGAGGTAGCATTTGTGGTTTCTGCAAAGTTGTATTGGGTATTCAGTTCAATCATATGCCACTTTGTGACCATTAGCTTGCCGACAATTGATTTGTAATTGTGGGATTAAACTAACCACAATTTCAAATCACAATATCAACAAATCTCCACATTGATTAGAAATTGTTGGAACAATCACCCTTCGGGGTGAGCGTATTAGTCACAAACACCAATCAAGTTTAAGCAATGGTTAAACTTACTGCTTTGAAGAGGCTTCGTCATTATGTCAGATGGATTATCCGCTGTACCAATTTTAGAAACACTGATATTTCCCTCGAAAATAATATCTTTAATAAAATGGTACTTCACGTCAATGTGCTTTATTCTTTCATGAAACGTTTGATCTTTGGTTAGGCAAATCGCACTTTAACTATCGCAATGGACAACAATCTTCTGCGAATTTGAACTGAGTTCACCGACCAAAGCTCTTAGTCAAATAGCTTCTTTTACAGCTTTGACTACTGCCATGTATTTGTCTTCGGTAGTAGATAATGCCAATGTGGGCTGTAAAGTAGCTTTCCAACTGATAGCGCTACTACCAAGGGTAAACACATAACCTGTGATCGATCTTCATTTGTCAAGATCACCTGCATAGTCAGAATCGACATAGCCAACCACCATGTTCTTACTTTTACTAAATTCCAAACAAGTGTTAGTAGTACCCCTTAAGTATCTCAAAATCCATTTCACAGCATGCCAATGTTCATTCCCTGGATTAGACATGTATCTGCTAACAACACTGATTGCATGTGAAATATCTAGACGAGTGCAAACCATAGCATACATTATACTACCAACAACACAAGAGTAAGAAACATGTGACATATACTTTATATCATTCTTAGACTGAGGACATGGAGCAGCAGAAAATCTTGAACGGCAAGTGGGGTACTTACAGGTTTGACATTTTTCATGCCAAAACGCTCCAATACTTTCCCAGCAAAACTTCTTTGAGTTAAACAAAGCTTTCCTAGAGCTCTATCCCTATGGATCTCCATGCCAAGAATTTTCTTAGCAGCTCCCAAATCTTTCATCTCAAATTCACTGCCAAGCTCTGCTTTCAATCTGTTGATATCAGACATATCCTTGGCAGCAATAAGCATATCATCAACATAAAGCAATAGATAAACAAACGAGTCAATTGCAAGTTTTCTAAAATATACAACTATCATATTGGCTCCTTGAATAGCCATGGCTGGCCATAAAGAAATCAAACCGCTTGTACCACTATCGAGGCGACTACTTTAATCCATACAGTGATTTTTGCAGTAAGCAAACATGGTCTTCTTTGACTTCAACTTTAAAACCTTCTACTTATTTCATATTGATTTGCTCCTCTAATTCTATATGTGAGAAAGCAGTCTTGACATCAAGTTGCTCCAACTCTAAATCATGTATAACAACCAAGGCAAGCAAAATACAAAAAGAGCTATGTTTAACAACAGGAAAAAAAACATCGTTGAAAATCGACTCCCGGTACCTGACTTTAGCACTTAGCCATCAATCTTGCCTTGTATCTAGCATCCTCAACTCCTGGAATGCCATCTTTCCTTTTTAAGACCCATTTGCAACCAACAATCTTCTTATCTTTAGGCAATTTCACCAATTCCCATGTTCTGTTCTTGTGTAGAGATTCTATCTCCTCTTATATAGATATTAGCCACTTTGCAAAATCATCATGAGAAATGGCTTTTGAATATGTGGAACGTTTGTCAACTCCTTCTATCTCTTGTGTAGCAACAAAGGCATAAGTGACTTAATCTGCAAGCTTTACAGGAATTCTTCTTTCTCTATCTGGCCTGCTTTCTACAATAGAATGCTCCACCTGTTCGATGGTAGTGGTTTCTTCTACTTCTGAAGGCTCGGACAATTGTTCTGAAATTTTCTCCTCAGTGGCGTCAGACATAGCAAATGATTTCTCTACCTCGAATGGAACCTCCACCTGCTTATCAAAATTTTGTATGTTGGTGTCAGCTGAGGACTCTTTTCTTGGATGAAGTATGGCAGATTCATTGAACACAACATTTCTACTGACTATAGACGTTGGTGACTTGGGATAAGGATGCCAAACTCTATATCCCTTTACACTAATAGGATAGCCAAGAAAAATGCCCTTTTTAGCCCTATGCTCCAATTTTCCCCCGTTGACATGGACATAAACTGGACACCCAAAAATCCTCAGATCAGAATAATTAATAGGTTTGCCAGACTACAACTCTTCTAGAGTTTTACAGTTAATGGAAGAACAAGGAGAGCGATTCACCAAATAAGCTACTGCTGAGGCTGCTTCAGCCCAAAAAGCTTGAGACAAGCCAGAATTTGATAGCATGCATCAAACTTTCTCCAACAAAGTTTTATTCATCCGCTCAACTACACCATTCTACTGTGGCATTCATAGAACTTTAAGATGTCTTGAGATGCCCATATCTTTACGAAACGTGTCAAATTCTACATTACAAAACTCCAAACCACTATCTGTTCGGAGATGTTTGATCTTCCTGCCGGTCTGATTCTCCACCAAGGCTTTCCATTGCTTGAAAGTGGTAAAGATATCATTCTTATATTTCAAGAAATAAGTCCAAACCTTTTGAGATGTCAATAAAGGTAAGCATGTATCGAGCGCCACCTTTAGAAGGAACACAACTAGGGCCCTAAAGATCTGAATATATATAATCTAAAGTACCTTTTATTCTATGAACACTGCCACTGAAATTAACTCTTTTGTGTTTGTCGAAGATGCAATGCTCATAAAACTCTAGCTTGGAAGTACTTTGGCCACAAAGGAGACCCCTTTTACTTAGTATGGACAAGCCTTTTTTACTCATATGGCCAAGCCTCATATGCCATAATTTTGTAACCTCTGAATCAAACATGGAAGAGGAAACTACAGTAACACCTGTGGCTGTTGATCCTTACATCACGTACAATCTTCCAACTTTTCTGGCTTTCATCACGACAAGGGCACCTTTTAAAACCTTTAAAACTCTACCTCTAGCAGTAAATTTGCAATTGTTTTCATCTAGAGAAGATAGAGAGATAAGGTTCTTCTTCATGTCTGGAACATATCGCACATAGGTCAGGGTTCTGATAACTCCATCGTGCATCTTGATTTTGACAATACCAATACTAATAATTTTACAAGGATGCTCATTGCCCATCAAAACCACTCCTCTATCTACAGGCTCATTAGAGGAGAACCAATCTCTGTGGAGATAAATGGGGAATGAGAAAGTAGAGTCCAAGATCCATCCTTGTCCTGATTTGGCACATGGCATAGACTTCACAGTCCACCTCATCTTCTACAACACTGGCTTCAGCGAGGCTATCATCTTTGTGATTCTTCTCTTTATTCTTTTTCTGAATCTTGAAGCAATCAGCTTTAATATGCCCTACCGATTAAAGCTTAACCCAGAGATATATGTCTTTGGGGTTAAGAGTGGAAAGTTTCTAGGTTTCATAATTTTAGAAAGAGGCATTGAAGCAAACCCAGAAAAAATTGAAGCCATAATTCGGATGGAGCCGCCTCACACATTGAATAAAGTTCAACGTCTCAATGGTAGGATCAATGCCTTGGGACAGTTCATCTCTTTCTCCGCGAAGAGATGTATGCCATTCTACAAGGCCATCAAGAAAGATTGTGAGTTTAAGTGGGACAAATATTATCAAGAGGCCTTTGAAAAGATGAAGGACTTCTTGGCCAAACCTGCGCTTATGAGCCACCCCAATGTTGGACATACTCTACGTTTACCTAGCAGCAACGGATGAGGCAGTGGGAACCGTCCTAATTCAAAAAGACAAACAAGATTAGTATCCCATGTACTACATAACTAAGGTACTCAGGAATGCAGAATTGAGATACCCAAAAATGAAAAACTAGCTTTGGCCTTAATTCACTTGGCAAATCAGCTCAGACCTTACTTTCAGGCACATATGATAGTTATACGAACTAGTGTTCCCCTCAAAAGGGTCTTATAGTGGCCAGACACATCTGGTCACTGACCAAGTGGGCCATTAGGCTCAGTGAATATGACATAAGGTTTGAGGCAAGGAAGGCCTTAAAAGCACAACTATTAGCAGACTTTGTGGTAGAATTCACAGGAATCGAGCCAGAGAAAACCATTCCCTCAGAAATGTGGATGATTTTTATGGATGGTTATTCTAGTGTAGAAGGAGCCAGAGTCAGAGTTTATATCCAAGGACTAGAGAGAATTAGGTTATCTTACACCGCCAAACTAGCGTTTCCCTCTACCAACAACGCAGCTGAGTATGAGGCAGTAATCAAAGGGCTAGAGTTAGCCAATAAAAAAGCTCCAGATATTATGGTCTTGAAGAGTGACTCCAGATTGATAGCTAACCAGATCAACCAAATGTATGGAACTAAAAGAGCTAAGATGGTAAAATACTTGGCCAAACTAGGCAAATTATTGGAAAACCTAGAGGCTAAGGGAATCGAATGGAAGATTGTGTACATTTTGTGGAACGAGAATGAAAAAGCAGATAAATTAGCTAAAGCGGGTGCTGGGAAAGACTCATAGAAAGAGCTAAGCTACCCTTATGAAGTCTTGACCCGGCCGGCTTGTGAGGAGCAAGAAGAAAGTTTATGGATTCAGAAGAAATCGCTTGGGTGGATGCAACCCTTCTATGATTACTTGGCTTACGATAAGTTACTGGAAGACAAAATTGAGGCGGAGAAAATTACCCAAAAATCTTTCCAGTATGCTTTGATGGGAGATGAGTTATATAAGAAATCCTACTTGGATGTATGGCTCAAGTGTGTCACCCCGGAGTTAGGAAAGCGAATCATAGAAGAAATTCATGAAGGAGATTGTGGATCCTACCAGGCGGCAGAGATGCTATATAGGAGAATCGCCCTGGCAGGGTATTATTAGGAATCGGTCAAAGCTAACACGGAGGAATATATGAAAACTTGCCATCAATGCCAAATACATGCAAGGAAGTCACACCTCCTAAAAGCAAAGCAACAGCCAATCTTGGCTGGCTGGCCATTCATGTCTTGGGGGATTTATATTGCGGGACCAATGCCGGAAGCGTCTGGACAACTGTGAGCATGGGATTTTGCAGTCCCTCTCGCGAGACGATGGTGACGTGTACTTGATTTTAATGCCTCAAAATAAAAGTTCTCTTTAGAATTTTTATTACCAATATATTATTCCTTGCGAATTTTATACTTGGTAGAATCCAGTTTGGCGTGGCTGATAACGCGTCCAGTAGTAGCTTGAACCAATGATTTACACCCAAATTAAAAAATACATATTAAAATATCATTAAAAGTAAAAACAGATACCTTTTCACCCACTATTAAACCACTTTTGGCAACTTTTTAGGCTCCTAGGCTCGCTGCTTGTTGGTATGCTGGAGGCTGATGCCACCAGCGGCATCAGCCATGCTGCCATCCATACCACCGATGGCATCACCATTTCACAGGGGTATGACTCGATATGGGTCCCTCTGCAGACAGCTTTTCAGCCACTTTCGGCAGAATTGGTGAAAAAGGCCTAAAAAAACACCCCATTTTACCTATAAAAGCATAACTTGAGCTACAATTTAAAAAAAAAGAAAAAAAAGAACCATCTAATGTTAGGATCTCAATGTTAGAATATAAAAAATATATTTTAGTGAGATAAGAATTAGATAAGGGAGAAAAAAGGAATCCGATCCATTTTTTCTGGTTTTTCTTCTTTGAATTCTCTGATTGTGAGCTTAAAATCAGTAAATCTTGTAGCTAAAATCAACTTAATTGGATTTTGAAACCCGAAACACGTAAATTTATTACTAAATCGTCGTAACAAGCTCCCTAAAGGCGTTCCTTTTTTGGTTCACGAAGAGGTGGATTCACGACCTCGAGGTAAAAATCCTGAGTCTCATAGCTCTTTGGCATTAATATTACTGATTTGTGTTAATTTTTATTAACTTATATCAATTTGTGATTTTTGATCATTTTTTACTATCATCATTGCTGCTGCAGGAAATTAAAGTCGCTGGAGACACGTGATATCGCCGGCGGTATCACCCATGTCGCCAGAGACATCACTGATACCGCCGGTGGCATCACATTCCCTAGAGACTTCATTTTCTTGTGGGACCCTTTCTTTATGGTACTTAGAAAGCCATGCAACTTGCCTGCATACTAATGTCACCAGCGACATCATTGATGTCACCGGCGGCATCATCCATGCCGCCAGCGACATCAGCCATGTCGCCGGCGACAACACATGCGTCGTTGGCGGCATGACTTTCTGGACAACAGTTTTATTTTCATTTATTCCCGGATTAGTTTATTATCCAAAATTAGGATGTACATTGTAACGAGGGAGGTCCAAAACCTTCCGAAAATGGACCCCACCCTATAATGTAGGGCATTTTTCACTTATAATCCGGTTAAAGCAACGATCAAATCTAAAACTCGGTTAAAAATGGAATTTCCTATAAATGCCATTCGAATCCCATTTTAGCCGTCCAATCTGTCTTTATAATATTTTAAATAAAATATGTCATATCCGTGCTAATTATCTTCTGCAGGTAGATGTATATCGGACATTTAGGTATTTTATTTATTGCATAGAAAAATGTACAGGATCTGGAAGCCTTGTAATAATTTTATTTTCCGCGCTTATTTTTAAATGGTTGTGAATATTTTATTCATCATTTCAATTGCTTGATAAACGTGAAAATAGCAAAATAACTGAAGACACAAATAAATAAGATGGATTAAACCGATCAAGAGAGAATGAAGTACCTTAACTTGGCCTAATGAAAAATAGATAACATCATCCGAACTCGGAATCTCTACTTAAGGTATGGTCCAACCACCCGGTGGGAAAATCGTACTAAAAATTTCCCAGTTGAGCTGAACTGGGTGGCGACTCTGTTTTAAGTGCGGGATTTCAATCTCGTATCTTTTGACCATTAAAAGGTGCAAAACCATTTTCCAATTACGTCACAGCATCTCCCCATCATCTTTTAGAGGCCGGCCCTACCGCTGCGTGAAGCATCTTCCGCTCACAGTGGCGACTCTGCTGGGGACTGATCTCTTGAACTTTCTTTTAATAAAGTTTAAAAGATTTTGATGATGTATTAAAATCATGACCAAATTAAAACTTTATTCTTCTTTATAACGTTTTATCCTTACGCGTGTAGATAGTTCAGTAATTTTTAGGTGCCTCATTTTACCCGAGAAGCTCGCGAAGTGTCACTCATGCCCTATTGGAATTGAGGATACCTAGTGGGTGGATCCCTCATTTTAACCAACACGTAAACTCTTACAATCACACCTATTCGAGAGTGGTTGAGTAACGTGGAATCAAGGTAAAGGAGAACCTTCTACATCAACAACCCTATACCAAAGCCGCGCTAGAAAAAGCCTTAGCACATCATTCCCTTAGGGTCACCAGAACAAATAAAATAATTGGGATGCACTTCTTTTATCCTTACCAGTGAAGAAGCCAAACTCCATCTTCCCAAAGAGGCGTTATGCGGGAGTCATAAGGTTGAAGAGGGACGATTTGCATGCTATGTGCTGTGTGATCATGCACCCCCATACATCGGCTTCGAGAGCCAAAAAGGAAGCAACTTACCCTTACTACTTTCGCTTATAGAAGAGGTTCAGCAACATACATAGGACTTCTCTTATACCTCCGTTGCGTCACCTTATATCAATATGTAGGACATGAGATACAAATGTCCCACGTATGTTAGAGGGATAAGCCATTACATCATCCCTAACCATATCTATGTACAACCATACAACAACAAAAGGCATGCATACCATCCATACCACTCACGAACCCATTCATGATCTGATCCTCCGCCTACCATTTCAGCTAGGAGGAGGCGGACTGATCATCGCACCCGGGTTTACAAGAGGATAGAACACCGTCTGATTCGTCACCCCCTCCGGCGACTTCAATTTCTTGCAGTAGCAGCGGTTTACAGTCAAAGTGACTGAAAACTCAAAAATGAACACAAATCAACAAAAATTAGTGCAAACCAATAATAATAATGCCAAAGAGCTATGAGACTCAGGATTTTTTACCTCGAGATTGTGAATCCACCTCTTTGTGAACCGAATAAAACACCTCCGGGGAGCTTGTTACGACGGTTTAACAATGATTTTAAGTGCTTTTTGGTTTCTAAGTTCAATTACTAATTTTAACTTAAAGGCTTGTCGATTTCAACTCACAATTAGAGAATTCAAAGAAGAAAAAACCAGGAAAAATGGGTCGGAATCCCTTTTTTCTGTTTTATCTAATTCTTATCTCACTATAATTTATTTCCACCTTAAAATCTTCCTTCCTCCTAAGTGCAACTCAAGGTGTGCTTCTATAGGTGAAATAGGGTGCTTTTTGAGGCCTTTTTTAATAATTCCACCGAAAGTGGCCGAAAAGGCTGTCTGTGAATGGACCCATTTCGAGTCATGCCACCCATGTCGCCGGCGGTATGACTGATGTCGCCGGTGGTATGACCCATATCGTCGGCGGTATGGTGATACCGCCGGCGGCATGGGTGATGCCTTTGGCGGCATCAGCATTCAGCATGCCGACAGTTAGTGGGTCAAAAAGCCAAAAAAGTCAGGAAAAGTGGTTTAATAGTGGGTAAAAAGGCGTCTTTTTTATCTTTTAATAATATTTTAAAGGGTATTCATTATTTGGGTGTCAACCATCGGTTCAAGCTCCTACCGGACGCGTTATCGACCACACTGAACTGGATTCTGCCAATTATAAAATTCACAAGGAATATTATTTTAGTAATAAAAATTCTAAAGAGAACTTTTTTTTGAGGTATTAAAATCGGGTACACGTCATCATCGTCTCGTGAGAGGGACTGCAAAATCCCGTGCTCACAGGCTGCCCCTCGGGGGATCACTGCTGCCACAGGTCAGTAAGATTACACGAAAGAGCAAGGGATACGAATGATACCTGAGGGATGACTGGTTTGTCCCTTGGTCGGACTTATACTTTGTTGATTGTTTACCCCTGGGTTGGACTTACGCTTTGTGGATTGTTTGCCCCTTGGTCGGACTTATGCTTTATCGATTGTTTGCCCCTTGGTCGGACTTACGCTTTGTTGATTGTTTGTCCCTTGGTCGAACTTACACTTTGTCGATTGTTTGCCCCTTGGTCGGACTTACGCTTTGTCGATTGTTTGCCCCTGGGTTGGACTTATGCTTTGTCATTTATTTGTCCCTTGGTCGGACATATGCTTTATCGTTTATTTATCCCTTAGTCGGACTTACGCTTTGTCGTTTGTTTGTCCCTTGGTCGGACTTACGCTTTATCGTTTGTTTGTCCCTTGGTCGAACTTATGCTTTATCGTTTGTTTATCCCTTGGTCGGACTTACGCTTTATCGTTTGTTTCTCCTTTGGTCGGACTTACGCTTTATCGATCGTTCGTCCCTTGGTCGAACTTATGCTTTATTGATTGTTCGTCCCTTGGTCGGACTTACGCTTTATCGACTGTTTGTCCCTTGGTCAGGTTTGTGCTTTGTAGGGATACTGTCCTTTAGTCGGACTTTTGCTTTGAGGAAATTGTCCCTTGGTCGGACTTGTGCTTTGAGGAAATTGTCCCTTGGTCGGACTTGAGCTTTGTAGAGATTGTCCACTGGTCGGACTTGTATAGAAATCTGATTTGGAGGAGCGATATCGACGGCAACATGACTTATATCACTGGCGGCATGGATTGATACTGCCGGCGGTATGAGTGCCATGTGGCAGCTTTGACTGGTCAGGTAATTTTAAAATTTGAACTACAAGAGGCGATATCACCGGCGGCATGAATCATATCGCCGGCGCATGAGTTGATGTCACCGGCGGCATGGACAAACAGTTTCAGATAAATTAAAACTCCTCAAATTCCGTGCGGCAGTTTAAAAAGGGATGGAACTTCCCTTCTTCCTCACTATTTAGAAACCACACCCCCTCTCTTCTCCTCCAAAGCTTTTTGATTTCTTCCTTTGTTTTTGAAATCATGAAGAGAATTAGCAAGGCTTTCAGGGGCAAATCCAAGGCTAGGGAGAGCCTGCCCGATTCTTCCATTGAGGGATTGAAAATCCTCTCCGTCTCTACTACATATGGCCTGAAGGAGACGGCTAAAATGTATGATTATGGTATTAACTCTCCTATCACCAATCTGACTCCGGAGAAGGAGAAACACCTCTGTTATATCCAGGTAATCTCTTAAAAGCTTGAATTACTTCTTTTTGGATTCGATTTGATTTTGCCTTGAATTTGAAAACATGCCATGATAGGGGTTTAAAATGTGAAATAGATCAGTCACATTGCATGCTTTAGGATCAATTTTTACCATTTTTAGGCTTCTTGTTTGATTGATTGTGATTTTTGTGATTTTTGGCACGATGGGTTCAATTTAGGGAGAAAACTGGTTCTGCCCGCGCATAGTGATATCGCTGGAGGCATGAGTGATGTCGCTGGCGACATCAGTCCTTGTAAAAGGCTTTATAGGAGTCTGATGTCACTTTTGTTTAAGGTGATATCGCCGGCGATATAAACCATGCCGCTGGCGGTATGGGTTGATGCCGCCGGCGATATCGCTTTCAATAGAGGTGACATTAGCAGCTTTTCTGACAAAAATAAGCAAAACTGATCCATTTTGTTTTTAACTTTGCAGCCATATGAACTGACTTACACAGGGGGGATGGGCACCATCGGTGAATTGTGGCACCATATCTCAGAGAACGATCCTGAGCTCGCGCTTGCAACTAACGAGACAGGGTTTAGGGATTTGGCGCGGATCATGCCTATGTTGATGCCTAAGCTTCCTCATTCTACAGTAACGGCCCTGACTGAAAGGTGGTCCGAGACCACCCATACCTTCCATTTCTCCTTTAGGGAAGCTACAATTACCCCTTCTGATGTGGTAGCCATGACTGGCCTCCCTTGGATGGATGAGGTCATACATTTTGATGCCTATATAGATAAGTACCATGTTGAGAGGCCCGTGGTGAGGCGGGTAAAGGAGTTGTTTGGTCTGAAGCCTGTTTCTGGACGGCTATCGTATGGTGAGTTATACCATCATTAGACCCAGGTGAATATGGTGCCCGAGGAGAAGAGGGAGGCTTGCATCCGTTCCTTCGTGATCTCACTACTCACTGTGATGTTCTTCCCAATCTCAGGGAGTAAGATCAACTACGTGCTTATAACTGCAGTGGAAGATGTGCCGGGAATTAGGAGGAAGAATTGGTCGAGGGCCATCTTGGCCCAATTGTACCACGGGCTGGACGTGGAAGCCCGGAAGAAGGAGAAAGCCCTTCACCTTTGCCACTTGCTACTCCAGGTATAGCTTTTCGAAAATATATCCCTTGATAACGTGCGTTCTTATTTATTTCATGACGTCCTTTGAATTGATCGGTCGCCATTTGTGCAGGCCTGGGCCTTCGAGCATCAGATCCTCCCGCCGGTGGAGTTTAAGAAGGTTGTGCCGCCGGGCTCTTACTTCCTTGCTCGCTAGTGCGGGAGCATTGGTGGAAAGGCCAAGTACCCTACGTAGTATAGGGAGGTCCTAAGGAGCATGCGGTTGAGCTCGGTATGCAAATTTTTATTTTTTATTTTTTATTTTTTATTTTTTTATTTTATTTTTTTTGTTTATTTATTTATTATTATTATTATTTATTTTTTTTATTTTTCTTTTTTTGTGGACTTATGTTGGTTGTTTTGATGTAGCTCGTCTTGGACCCATTCGATGGGGTGGAGAACTTGGCTGAGGTTGCAAGGTTTCGGAGGGAGGTGGATGACCGCCGGTTATTGATTGAGTGCCCCCTGTCCCAGCAGTGGTATCTGGGCGAGCGTGTCCAGGGCTGGAGGTCCCTTCCGGTTGCTGCTAGACCGGTGCCTGCCGATCCTCCCAGGGGCTTATGGTGGCCTCATTTGGTGATCTCTGCCGAGGCCGACAAAGCTGATTATATTAAAGGGAATGGCAGAGTGATCCCTAGCGTTCCTGGCCTCTATGAACAGCTTCTTCAGCGTCTACTCCCCGTGTGTCCTCGCATCCATGGAAATGATATAATTGAG
This sequence comes from Euphorbia pulcherrima, assembly GCA_947683365.1. NCBI lineage: Eukaryota > Viridiplantae > Streptophyta > Magnoliopsida > Malpighiales > Euphorbiaceae > Euphorbia > Euphorbia pulcherrima. The sequence continues at coordinate 18,832,880 of CANTUS010000016.1, forward strand.
TATCATAATGAGCAACGGTTGGAGGACGAGAAGAGGTGCCTCAAAGGTATTGTGGATGTTGATGAGGAGGATGATGATGAGGATGAAGCGCTTGAAGGGGACGTTGCATTCGACCCTGAGGGGGAGGATGAGGTGGGTGCGGAGGTAGCTGGCGGGAGCATGCCGATGTCCCAAGGGGAGCAACGTTCTTTCGAGGTATGATTGTGTTTGTGTGTATGATTTTGAAATTGTTTAGGGTCGTTGTTGACATGTGGCTTTCATGTTTTGCAGGAACCTGCGAGAAAGAGGGGCCGGGATAACTAAAGTAGGGCCCGACATTATGGCGTGCCGGAGGGCATAAACTTCATGGAGGGGAGATTGGTCAATCCGTTGGAAACCACCTTCCTATTGATGAACTCCTGAGGCGAATTCTCTCATAGGAATGTTGGCTCGAGATGGCAAGCCCCGATTTTCATGCCTGAAAATACTACCTACGTAAGACCTAATAATTATTTTCTTATTAAGCCTTCGATACCGGTGTTTAAAGATTTGGTTTTTGGATTTTCCAGGTGGCGCGGAGTCAGGTGGAGCAACTTGCGGAGAACAATTTTGTTCTCTGGGATACCCTTATTGGGCAGTCGCTCCTCGTTCAGGTATTTTATGCATATGTTGAGATGGGATGTATGTATGGATTTTATGCATGACATGCAATGCTAATATTTTCTCCGGTTTGCAGGATTTCTTGGCTCTTTCTTTGTCCGATGCTGATGCAGCCCGGCGGCGGTATAAGGAGGAGACTGCGGTCTTACAGCACCGCATGAGTGATCTCGAGGGTCAGCTGGCAGCCACCGCTCAGGAATGGAAAAGTAAATAAAACCTGGACCGTGCGTACCCTAGGGGCATCAGTCGTAGGGGGATCAAGATGTTTGCTGGCCGACATGCGTTTACCACGGCTAAGGAGTCCAGTAGTGTTCCTATGACGGAGGGAAGAGAGGAAGACGATGTTGATGATTGGCTCGCAAGTCCTAATGACGTTTTATCCCGCCCAGCCGGTAGTGGCGGGCATGCTTAGTTTTGTTTTTCATTTTTGTTTTGCCTTTGAGTTCTTGGTTTGTACGCCTGATACATTGGGGTTTGGATAATTTGATTTTGTCGTAGGCTAGATGTTTTGGTATAATTTGAGTGACTTGTGCCTTCGGGCTTTTATTTTGAATACGAAAATGAATTGCTGTTTGATAAGGCATTGGAAATATAGCGTAGGATTGTTTACAGGTTTTGTACAGGTCTGAAATGGAAGAAATGCTTCTGATGCTGCCTGAAACTTCACTCCATGTCGCCGGCGGCATGACCCATATCGTCCAAATTGATCGAGCCAAAATAATCTATACAGGGCTGTCTGAAAGTCCATATCGCCGGCGGCATCATCCGATATCGCCTAAATTAGCCTTATACCGCCGACGACATCAACTACATCGCCGGCGGCTTCATTCATATCGTCGGCGGCTTCATCCACATCGCCGGTGGCATCAACTTTCTAGCAATCTGATTTCAACCATTGTGTCCACTTCTGTCATGGCCACCCATAATCAAAAACTATAGGGTTTTCTGCAGAGTTTGGGGAATGACGACTGGAAGAGGCTTGAAAAATTCAGGCTTTGGGGGCTTCGATATGTCGCGGCGTGGCCCGTAACCCGCGAATTCCTTTGAGCGACACTGTCCTTTTGGGATCTAATAGACCATGTTTTCCGATTTTCATCGTTCGAGCTTTGCCCCTTGCTCGAAGAATTCCATGCCATTTTAGGGACAGCGTGTCCTAAATGCGTTTCGCTGGCGTTGCCGGACCTTGATTTTGGCATAGATGGAATTCCACAAGGGCTATAGAATTTAGATTCTGTCGACCCATTTCTGTCTCAGTTGCCTGACAGACCTGGTTTTCAGCTCGAAGCAGTCTTGGAGTGGTGTCGTGGAGTGCCCCGATGCCATCCTGCTTGGCCATTTATGATGGCATTACTACTCATGGTGGAGTTTATGTGTGGAGTGAGCCTGATTACTCTGCTCAGGCTAATTTCCCTCATTGGTCCTATGTTGACAGGGGCTTCCCCCGTGGCCGTGGGGTTGGCCGATGTTTTGTTAAACGTGGATGCTGCTTCTGTTGACTCGTCACTCATTGGGGATCGATTCACATTATTACAGGTATCTCTTGTTCTCTTTTTTTTATTATTTTTTTATCCAAACATTTCTTTCTCCTATCCTTACCCGAGTTTTGCATTATAGGTCTGGCTGATGGAGAAGCTAAAGCTGAGGGAGGCACCCTGAGGGAATCCGAAAAAGTATCTTCCCGTCCATCTGAGGGAGAGAGGGCTTATGCGGGCCAATTTCGATGAGTTGACATATGATGATTGGGTGCCTATCTTGATGGGGTATACTGACACGCAGGTTCAGTGGGTTAGTCCATGGTGGAGAATTCAGGATGTGGTCGTAGAATCTTGGGGAGCATGTGTTCAATTGATAGGTCTGGAGAAATCTTCATTTTATACCCCCTACCGGCTATGTTATCAGTATGGTAAAAGGCAGAGAGTCCCGATTAAATTACCCCACAACCAGATTGGAGTTCACAAAGCTAGGTGGGTCAACCATATTCAGGAGAAGTGGTCCAGGGAGGCCGTGTTCGAGATTCTGGATTACGATCAACTAAAAACCACTGAAACTGACACATACTATTGAGGATGGCTTGCCGAGACAAGAGGTTTGTCGACCCGTCAAAAGCGGTCATGGGCCCGTTTAGAGGGGGAATGTGTGGAGCGGGGGGAAGATCCCCTTACTACTAGCACACCGAGGCGGATCTCTAGGTACCAAGACGATGATGCAGGGAGTTCGTTTTGAGTCTTGCCATTGTCAGAACCATTAGGTTTTTATTTTATTTTATTTTATTTTATTCAAATACTCTAAAATGGAACAAAATGAACCCCGTTCAAAGCTTGTCGAAGTTGTCTTGAATTTATGAATACAGGATTCACATAAGCATAAGCATTTAGATTTTAGCAAAAGAGAACTTTTATTAATTGAGACAAAATAAAGTACATGATGTTTGGTTGACATTTCCATCGACTTAACTCCCGGTGCCGACTAGCCGAGATCGATTTTCTAGAAGGCACTCGCTCTGTGCTCACATACCCTAACTTTTGCCTAAATTGCCCTGTTTGGGTTTTCGATCTAGCGGGTTTGTCTTATCCCCTAATTTTTACACGGTTGGTTTGCAGAATACCAATCGTCGGGTATCACCCTAATTTTTGCCCGATCAGTAAAAGACTGAAAGGCGGGCGATTATTACGTATGTATCTTTTTGTGTGCTGCTTTTCTGGTTTGTTTCTTTTAAATTAAACATGATAATGCTTAAGCCTGTCTTGGTTTACGGGATTTACGAACTCGTTCCCATCCATGTCCATAAGTTTAGCTGCCCCTTTGCTAAACAGCTTCTTTATCATATATGGTCCTTCCCAGTTTGGCCTGAATTTACCCCTCGCAATAGTGGTAGAGTGTTTCAACTGCTTGAGGACCAGATCACCGACCTTCAGGGGGAACTTTTGATGTTTTACCCGACTGTTATATGCCCGAGCCATATGTTATTGGTACATCTGGAGGTTGTCAAGAGCCTTCAACCTTTGTTCATCCATCATGTTTAACTATTCAAATCTTGCCTGAGTCCATTCGGATTCTTCTAACTTAGCCACCAGGGCAACTCTTAATGAGGTCACCTGAGTTTCAACTGGCAAGACCGCTTCCATCCCGTAGACCAAGGAAAACGGAGTTTGGCCTATCGGGGTATGTATGCTGGTGCGATATCCCTAAATAGCAAAGTGCAACTTATTCGCCCAATCTCTGTAACCGGCTATCATCTTAGAAAGAATCATCTTTACCGATTTATTGGCTGCCTTAATAGCTCCATTGGCTTGTGGTCTGTATAGAGAAGACCTATGGTGCTCGATCCCATACTTCTCAATCAGTGAAGCAGTTGCTCCTTGAAACTGTACCCCGTTGTCTGAGACTATATGATGTGGGAGCCCATACCGCGCAAAGATATGCTTTTCTATAAACTTGGCCATCTGCCTGGCAGTGACATTGGTGAAGGATTCGGCTTCCACCAATTTTGAAAAGTAATCTACTACTACCACAATGAATTTGTGGCCATTTGTTGAGGAAGGACGGATTTCACCAATTATATCTATACCCCATGCCGAGAATGGCTAAGGGGTGGATAAGTGATGGAGCTCGGTCGGTGGCAAATGCGCATATCTCTGTAAATCTGGCATTGGTGGCATCGTTTGACCTAGGCGATATAATCGGCCGTGAGAGTGAGCCAAAAATACCCTAGTCGCTGGACCTTCTTTGCGAGGGCAAGACCATTCATATGAGGGCTACAGTCGCCGGCATGGACCTAGATCATTATGTTCTGAGCCTCAGAATCAGTGAGGTAACAGAGGAGTAGGCTATCACTGGTATGCTTTAATAGGTCATTATCTATAATACGAAATTGGGTAGCAAGCCTCTGTAGGGTGGTACGGTCCGAGTCAGAAGAATCTGTGGGGTATTGGCCGGTCTGAAGAAATAGGACTATGTCAGAATACCAACAAGGTTCGGATGAAATGGCGAGAACTGGAGGAGTCGATTGAACACGATATGGGGTCTTAGTGGATAGCAAAACCAACGGGTGGATAGGCTGTTGTTGGGGTCCTTCCCATAAGGACGCGAGAGTGGCGAGAGCATCTTCCATTTGATTCTCATCTTGAGGGACATAGCGGTACAAGCATGAGGTAAATTTCTCAGACAATTCGCCGACAGCCTCAACATAAGGGCGAAGCGATTCTTCTTTAACTTCCTAATCTCCAATGACCTGACGAATAACTAGAGCCGAATCTCTGATGACGGATACATGGTGTCTCTGAAGCTGAAGAAGAGCCTCGAGGCCGAACAGGCAAGCTTCATATTCAGCGCCGTTGTTGGTGATAGCGAATTCTAAACGTTTGTACAACGGGATTATCTCATTATCTGGTGTGACGATGATGACTCTGAGACCTGCTCCCCAGCGGTTCACAGCGTCGTTAAAGTACATTGTCCAATTATCATCAAGGGTTGTAGCAGAGGCGAGCTGTTCATCAGGGAACTCCAAACTTTCCCTATAGTTAGAGCTGAGGGGTTGATTAGCCAAGAATTTGGCTATAGCCCTCCTTTTAATGACCTTTCGGGTTACATATTCAATGTCAAACTCAGATAGGAGAAGTAGCCATCGGGACAATTTGCCGGCTAGAGTAGGGGATTGACAAAGAAACTTCATTAGATCAATTTTGGCTACGGCCTGGACTCGATAGGATTGGAAATAATGTCGCAACTTCTTAGTGAGCCAAACCATGGTAGCACAAGTCTTCTCTACAATCGAATATTGGGTTTCATAATCTAACAGCTTCTTGCTCAGGTAGTAGATGGCATGCTCGCGCTTATCATCATGTTCTTGGACAAGCATGGCTCCGACGGACGTTTTTTCAATGGCCAGATAAAGGATGAGTGGTTTCCCTGGGATGGGGGGCGTCAAGACGGGTGGATTGACAAGGTATGCCTTGATTCCATTGAATGCTACTTGGCAGTGATTGTTTCATACCTCAGGTTGCTGTTTCTTCAACAACTTAAAGATGGGTTCGCAGACGGTAGTGAGGCGGGCAATGAATCGACTAACATACTGTAGGGACCCTAAAAATGATCAGACCTCTTTCTCCGTCTTAGGGGAAGGCATATCCCTGATGGCTTTGGCTTTGTTCGGATCCATTTCAATCCCTTTTTGGCTAACCACGTGTCCTAACAGCTTGCCGGAGATAACTCTAAATACGCATTTCTTTGGATTCAGACGAAGATTATATTTTTCAATACGAGTCATGAACTTGTCAAGAACAGCAGGGTGTTCCTCTCGAGTGGCGGATTTCACAATCATGTCATCCACATACACTTCCACTTCTTTATGGATCATGTCGTGTAGGAGGGCAGTTACAGCTTGCTGATAAGTGGCTCCGGCATTCTTCAACCCGAATGGCATTACCTTGTAGCAATACAGCCCCTACTCAGTGATGAATGCTATTTTGACTTTATCGGCAATATTAACCAGGATTTGATTGTATCCTGAGAATCCATCCATGAACGAATACATAGCCGCCCTGGCAGCACTATCAATTAGGACATCGATGTGCGGGAGAGGGAAGTCGTCCTTCGGTGAGGCTTTATTGAGGTCTCGAAAGTCTACGGAGACTTGGACTCTACCATCCTTCTTTGGTACCGGGACAATGTTGGACAACCAAGTCGGGTATTCTACTATTTATATGAATTGAGCTTCGATTAACCTCGAAACCTCTGTCTTAAATTGTTCTACCCATTGAGGTCTCAACCGGCGGAGCTTCTGTTTGACAAGTCAGAATTTAGGATTAGTTGGGATCCTGTGTTCCGCGATTTGTCGGTCAACCCCAGGCATGTCTTCGTACGACCAGGCGAAAGCGTTAACATGATTTTTAAGCACTTTTATGATCTCACTTCTTTCCTCGGGAGTTAAATTTTTGGAAATGGTTACCATTTTGGGATTGTCATCCGTACTCAGGTTTATTTCACTTAATATAGTTTCTCTAATGCCGAAAATATTATGCATATTGTTATGTGAATGCATGGACCCATCAGGAAAGACATCAAACAAGTAAGCCGAACGGGAGTTATTCATTGCATAAAAAGCCTCATAAGCAGCATTGTTTGTATCAAAAACATCGGAAATATTAAAAATTACATCATCTATAACCTCTTCCACATGCGGAGGGGCTTCAGTGGCAGCATCGATGGGAGAGGTGTTCTCTGTATCATCTGTCAGGGTGGTGCTTAGGTTGCGTTCCAAAGTGGTCTTTTGGGTAGTGGTGAGCGACGGCTCCTCAGATAGGTCAGCCTTTTTGGTTAGAGTCCTGGCAAGCTTTTCTACTATAGCCATCATGGCATCTTCTTTCCCGTTACCCTTCCAGCCTTTCTTCATCAGCAGTGCCATAGCTTTTATCACGGTTGCCACGGCATCCTCAATTTCTGGATCGATAGGCTCATCTTCAGGATACATCTTGTCTTTCCCCTTATTCTTATCAGAAATCACGTTGATAGGTGCGTCAGACTCCGTAGGTTCAGGTTCAGCTGAAACTATCATGTGACCAACCTCAAAGTTATAGACATCTTTAAAGATCTCAAAGCCAGGCCACATTTTCCCACCATGCTCGATTGGTTCGAGCTCCCCTTTATAAGGCCTCTTTCCCTGGATTTCACAAGTAGTGACCATGTGGCAATAACAGTAAGGGACGCGACGATAGGCTTTTCTAGGCTTATACCCTAGTCCAACTCCACGGATGAGGATTTTTGGTTCCAACGCCTCAATAATTACTTATTCATGTATTCCTCCACCTCTGCCAGGCCTGTAACCAGACTTCTTCATTAGCTTGCCCATACCCGTATGGAGGTAGCTGTGCTAAAGGCGAGGGGGGTTTTAAGCTTTACTAATCATGGCAATCTGGAGGCCCTTTTCTAGGTTAGCTTCAGCTTCCATAACGGCCATGACGGAAGCAGGATCAGCCTCTATAGTTATCATTCTATCACCATGGATTAGCTTGATATTTTGGTGTAGTGTGGAGGGTACTACGCCTAAAGCATGGAGCCATGGCCGGCCAAGCAACAGAGAATAGGTAACAGGAATGCCAAGGACGGTGAAACGTACATTGCTCTTGACACCTTTGACAGTGACCCCTACCTCAAAGATCCCAATTACATTGCGCTTTGAATCGTCGTAAGCTCTAATAACTGTGCTGGACCTTTCAAGCATGTCCTCTGACAGTCCCAGATGAGGAAGGATCTTTAGAGGGCATAGTTTTAGGGTGGAGCCATCATCCACCATGACGCACGGGATGACCTTATTGAGAATTTGAACCCGGATGAACAAGGCCCTATTGTGATCCCTTCCTTCAAGTGTAAGATCAAAACTGTCAAACACGACCTGAGGCCCTTTTCTCGGGGGAATGCCTTCTCCTATCATGGCGCACATCTCAATGATCGAGGTGCTCGGATTAGCTTCCAGATCAAGGAGCCGTTTGATCAAACCTTTACGATGCCTTTCAGAGTCAATTACCAGTTGCCAGATACTGTATCAGGCTTGGGTGTTTCTCAACTGGGTAATAAGGGGGTCAACCTCAAGACTGGTAGGGACAGGTAGAGGTGGAGAAGGGGGCCTTACAGTAGTTCCATCCCTGCCAGGAATCGGGTCTTTGTTAAGACGGAGATATCGGTCTTCCAGCTAATATACGCGACCACTCCGGGTGATATTGAGGACATTGTCGAGTAAGATACTCTTGGTGGCTCGCGTCTCAAATAGGTACTGCTGCTCTTCGGAGTCCGAATCTGGGTCTTGTAGTTCATATTTATCCATACTAAAAAGGTCATGGTGGTCGACCTTGAATAAGTTGGTACTTACGGCCTTGGATTCCTGAGCCATTTCCCCATCCTCATTAGAATAGTTCTACTTTGAAATAAAAGAATCTACACTAAATAGTGCCTTCCCCTCAGCTTTCTTTCTCTTTGCCACAAATGGTTTAGGCCTGCGACCCTCTTATTTTGGTTGGCTTAGATCAATTTCCATTCCTTGAATGGAGTTGACTCCTGGGTTGGCCTGATTGATAAGTTCAAAAACTAAGCAAGATGGAAGACCTGAGCCGATGACCAGGATAGAGTTACTACTGCCCGGCCTCTGAGCAAGGAGATTGAAGACTGTGGCTTCGGGTAAACTAGATTAGACCATTCCGACCTTACTTTCAAAGTTTGGTAAAGGGTTATTCATGGTGCTCGGGGCCTTATCTAGTTCAGCAATCTTTGCCTCGCTAACCAACTGCTGAATAGCTGAGAGCAGGGCCTTACAGTTGTTGGTTTGGTGCCCCACCTAAATGTGATAATTACAGAAGTTATTCTTATCTTCAAGTCTGGGTGGTTTGTATTCCTGAAGGGACTGTATAAAACCTGCTTCCCTCAAGCATTGGAAGATGACCCGCAGGGGCAATTTATAGGGGTTGGTCAAGACAAAAGAGGGGTGAGGAGGCTGGACTGTGGCAATCATTGATGGAGCTAGATTGGTTGTAAGTGGCGTAGCTGGGGTGTGAGAAATGGCTTGTATAGCAGCCGGTATTTTTGGCTTAGCCGGCACTAGGGCCGAGGGTTGAGCTTTATTTTTCCTGAACCATGGTTTACCCGCTCTCTCGGCCTTCTCACATTCTGCCTCGCGCTCGATTTTTTCAGCTTTCTCAAACACAACCTTGTAAGAAAGTAAGGAATCCGTAGCCATTTCCTTCGGAATAGGGGGAGAGATCCTTCGAGGAGTTTGACAATCATTTCCTCAAGGCTAAGCTTGGACTTTATCAAGACCTGGGTCGACATCCACCTATTGAAGTACTACTTAAAGGTTTCATTTGGCATTTAACGGACCCTCTCAAGTTGTTGGAGGGTTGTCTCCATCATAGTATTGAAACCATAATGTACTTTTAAAGCCTCAGATAAGAGCATCCAGTCGGCGACAATATGCTGCGGCAAAGTGTGGTACCACTCGAGTGTAGGTCCCCGAAGAGAACAAGGAAACATCTCAGCCAACACCTTATCACTTAGCTTCTTTACACGTATCACCCTTTCATACATTATGATGTGAGAGGCGGGTGCTCCTGAGCCATCGTAATGAGCCATGTTTGGTATAGTAAAATTGTCGGGGACCCAATCCTCATCCCTTTCAGGTTTTTTATTAATGATGAGGCGGTTGATGTAAGCTTGGATTTCTGGTGTCACGCCCGGAGGTTGCCTGACCTGGTCACTGATCGATTCTTGAGAGATGGTTGGGGCTTCAGGCGTCGCACCTGGAGAATGCACGACCTGGTCGTTGACGATTTGAGAAGCTATCATTTGTCAAACAAAAGCGGCTACCTCAGGTGTCACACCCAGAGGTTGCGTGACCTGGTCGTTGAATGTCGGAGGCGGCATAGGGCAGACAGTCAGATGGCTGGCAAATGGATTTTGGGGGTAAGTGGTGCCTTTAGGAGTTACGATAAACTGCAGAGGCGTGAATGAGGGTAGTGGCCGAGATAATGGGCTTTGGTGATTGAATGTCAGAGGAGTGGAGGTTTGAGCGAAAGGTCTCGGGTTGAAAGGTATAGCTGGTGGAGTGGTTGAAGCCGATAAGAGAGCTGAAATCTATCCAAACTAGAATGGACTCGTCAAGGGTTGGGTTGATTGAAGCACAGGCGCGAGGGGTCTCGCCTCTACTAAACTGGTCAATATATGTGTTGTACAGTTTGGGGCCTGGATGTTAGATGTCGATACTCGATTAGAATTCCTGTCTTCCAGAGCTCACTTAACTGCTGCCTCAGCAGTAGTTTGGATAGAGGCTTGGAAAGCATCTGAGTTTAAGAATTGCATCATAGCACTGGTCAAGTCAAAACTGGGGGGTGGTTGGGATCCTATTCCCGAGCTGGAAGTGGGACCAAAGGGCTCTTCTGGAGGAGGGGTCCCTTTATTTCTTAGGAAAGACATGGTTGGTCGAGAGGGACTTTGGCTCAACTGAACTCGTTCTGAATCAGATTCCTCGCTGGAATCGGTATGGGGAATTCCTTCAGCTTCTGTGGTGGCAATGGGGGTCAGAGGATGACGTATCAGGCGATGTTCTATCCTTTTTCAGGCTGGGATGCGACTGTCAGTGTGCCTCCTCCTAGCTGAAATGGTAGGAAGCGGATCAGACCATGCATGGATTGGTGAATGATATATGTGGTATGCATGCCTTTCGTGCCCTGGGAATGACGTGTAGTGCGCATGGTTGCACGTAGATGTGGTTAGAGATGATGTGATGGCTTATCCCTCCAATATATATGAGATGTCTGTACTTCACGTCATACATAGCGATATGTGGTGACGCAACGGAGGTACGAGAGAAGTCCTATATATGTTGCTAAACCTCTTCCACGGGTGGAAGTGGTAAGGGCAAGTTAATTTATTTTCGACTCTTAAAGTCGATACATGAGGGTGCATGATCATAGAGCACTTAGCATGCGAATCGGCCCTGTTCTAACCTTACGACTCCCGCGGAACGCCTCTTTGGTAGGATGGAGTTTGGCTGCTTCACCGGTAATGGTGAAAGAAGCGTGTCCCAATTATTTTATTTGTTTTGGGTAATCCTAAAGGGGAATGATGTGCTAAGGCTTTTTTATAACGCGACTTTGGTATAGGGTTATTGATGTAGAAGGTTCTCGTTTACCTTGATTCCACGTTACTCAACCACTACCCAAATGGGCGGGATCATAGGAGTTTACGTGTTGGTTAAAATGTGTGATCCACCCACTAGGCATCCTCAATTCCAACAGGGCATGAGTGATACTTTGTGAGCTTCTCGGGTGAAATAGGGTACCTAAAATTACCGAACTATCTACACGCGTGAGGACGAGACGTCATAAGAAAAGAATGAAGTTTTAATTTGGCCAATGATTTCAATACATCATCAAAATCTTTTAAACTATGAAAGAAGATTCCAGTTTTAAAGAATTTCCCCAGCAGAGTCGCTACTGTGAGCGGACAACGATTCACGTGGCTGCGGTGCGAGGCCGTTTTCGGTCGGGCCGGCCCGTTGGAGTGTCAGGGGGATGAGTGTGATGTGGTTGAAAAAATGATTTTGCATATTTTAATGCTTAAAAGATACGAGATTGAAATCCCGTACTTAGAATAGAGTCGCCACCCGGTTCAGCTCAACCGAGAAATTTTCGGTACAATTTTCCCACTAGGTGGTTGGACCATACCTTAAGTAGAGATTCCGAGCTCGGATGATGTTATCTACTTTTCATTAGGCCAAGTTAGGATACTTCATTCTTTCTTAATCGGTTTGATCCACCCTATTTATTTGTATTTTTAGTTATTTTGTTGTTTTCGCATTTATCAAGCAATTGAAGCGATAAATAAAATATTGACAATTGTAAAAGAAAAGTGAGTGCGGAAAGTAAAATTATTACAAGATTTTCAAGTCCTGTACATTTTCTACGTAACAAATGAAATACCCGAATGTCCGATATACATCTACCTGCAGAAGATGGTTGACACGAATATGGCATATTTTATTTATAATATCATAAAGCCCAATTGGATGGCTAAAATGAGGTTTGAATGGCGTTTGCGGGGAAATTCCATTTTTATCAAAATTTCAGATTCGATCGTTGCTTTAATCGAATTACAGGTGGATATACCACTCGTCATGGGGCGGGTCTGTTTTCAGGAGGTTTCGAACCTCCATCATTACACTATAGGTCCTAGCTTTCAGAAAATAAATTAGTTTGGAAACAAACGAAAACAATATTGCTATCCAGAAATTCATGCTGCCATGGGGCATCTGATGCCGCCGACGACACAGTTAATGTCGCTGGCGACATGCTTGATGCCGCTGGCGACATGCCTGATGCCGCTGGCGACATCGATTATGTCACGGGCGACATCAGCATGCAGACAGGCACAGGGATTTCTGAGTACCGTAAAGAAAGGGTCCCATAAGAAAGTGAGGTCTCTGGGGAATACAATGCTAACGACGGTATCAACGATGTCTCTCGCGAGATGGGTGATACAGCCGGCAACATCGCACGTCTCCGGCGACTTTAATTTCTTACAGCAGCAGCAGTTTGCAGTTAAAGTGACCAAAAACTCAAAAATGAACACAAATCAACGAAAATTAGTGCAAACCAATAATAATAATGCTAAAGAGCTATGAGACTCAGGATTTTTTTACCTCAAGGTCGTGAATCCACCTCTTCGTGAACCGAATAAAACACCTCCGGGGAGCTTGTTATGACGGTTTAACAATGATTTTAAGTGCTTTTTGGTTTCTAAGTTCAATTACTGATTTTAACTTAAAGTCTTGTCGATTTCAACTCACAATCAGAGAGTTCAAAGAAGAAAAAACCAGGAAACAATTGGTCAGAATCCCTTTTTTTCTGTTTTAACTAATTCTTATCTCACTATAATTTATTTCCACCTTAAAATCTTCCTTCCTCCTAAGTGGAGCTCAAGGTGTGCTTTTATAGGTGAAATGGGGTGCTTTTTGGGGCCTTTTTTAATAATTCCACCGAAAGTGGCCGAAAAGGCTGTCTGTGAAGGGACCTATTTCGAGTCATGCCGCCGGCGACATGGTTATGTCGCCGGCGGTATGACCGATGTCGCCGGCGGTATGGTGATACCGCCGGCGGCATGGTGATACCACCGGTGGCATGGGTGATGCCTTTGGCGGCATCAGCATTCAGCATGCCGACAGCTAGTGGGTCAAAAAGCTAAAAAAAGTCGGGAAAAGTGGTTTAATAGTGGGTAAAAAGGCATCTTTTTTTTACTTTTAACAATATTTTAAAGGGTATTCATTATTTGGGTGTCAATCATCGGTTCAAGCTCCTACCGGACGCGTTATCGACCACTCCGAATTGGATTCTGCCAATTATAAAATTCACAAGGAATATTATTTTGGTAATAAAAATTCTAAAGAGAACTTTTATTTTGAGGTATTAAAATCGGGTACACGTCATCATCGTCTCGCGAGAGGGACTACAAAATCCCGTGCTCACAGATGGTTTATATCTGAACCATCTTATCCATAGCCTCCACAATAATTGGTTCATGACGATCTTTAAATATGCCCAATTTACTTCCCACCTCCCAAGTCAGTTGCATTACACGGTTCGGGGATTGCCTTGATTGAGATAGGATGATAACTCGATTCGCATTAGAAATATCAAGCCCTGATAAAACCAAATCTACTTGTTGATATGCTATTATTATCTGTAAATCTTCTTCCCGGGTAGCTGGTATGAATTTTGGCTGTGTTTCGTTTAAAATAGTATTTGTTTCAGGGATCACATTCATAATTGCATCAGTCTGCTCTAATAAGAACTCACCTTTTAAACCCAAATTTTGAGCAGAAACGCTCCTTTGATTCACACCTCTGGAACCCAAACTCTAAACAGACATGCTCCTTTGATGTTTCGTTGGAGAGCTCGACCTACCGCAATCACTATCAATATCACCCGAGTCACTGGATGCCTTGGATTCTAAGTCTTGACAATGTTGACATGCAACCCCTTATCTAAGATTTGTATGAACCTTCAACTCCGTTGAACCAATAAGTAGTTTAAAAGACTGATTTGGTGTTCCAAAGGGAATCAAAACTAAGCATGAAACAACATCTAGCCGATCCGGCCTGTAGAAATCGTAATCCACCGAAACTAACTGGCCAAAAGAGGCTGCCAATCGTCGAATCAAATTTTCGTAAATCAAGACAGGAGGAATCCCCATGAAATCCACATACCTGATACATTCTTTCGGTGTGAAATCATCCGGCAAGGATTGCACCCTCAAAAAAATATGCCTCATAATCTCCCAGTTTCCTCCTACAAAATCATTCATCGCAGTCACAGAATTAAAAGAAATAATCACATTAGCTTCGCTTGTAGGGGCAGCAAAAGCTATGCCAAAACCACGTTCCTATAATAAATCATGCACACATCTAATGTGAGATATGCTAATCACAGAGGCTAGACAGGACATATCTTTCCACGGGGCTACTTCAACAATAAGATTATGGCCCCGAGATGATTTTTCATGGCTGATTGGGACATCATGCGTAACGGCATTTAGAACAGCGTTGGAACCTTCATTTGAGTCTGGCAGGCCGGAAACAACTTTCGCATAGGATCTCTCCCCTCTTGGTGAATCTCGAAATTCAATTTTCTATTTACGGGCTTGTTGAGGAAATGAACTCCTCATGGGACGTTGCTGAATTCGTTACTGCTTTAAAGAATGATCGGACCAAGAATATCTTGCACGATAAGCATGTAGATGGATGATTCAAATAATCACCGAATTCATTCTATACAAAACCTCACGAATCGGCAGTGAGTCGTCCGGGTTTAAGAATCCAAAATTGAGATTCTTTTCATTTCTCTTCCTAGCCATATAGTCTCGACCAGTGATTCCGTATTTCTGAAAAACTCTTCTCATCGAATCTGCTCCATACATGTCTGGAAAGTTTTCAAACATAGAGTGGTGGTGGGCAAAGTGCGACGACTGGCTGATTGACTCTGATTGGAATTGGTAGCGATAGGACGATGATCATGATGACGGTGGTGGTGGTTGTTGAGCGGTGATGGTGGTGAGGATCGCCTAGGGTTCGCCATTGGCTATTGCATTTTATTTTAAAAGGTTTATAATAAATGCCTAATGGGTTATTCTGGATTCAAATCTAATATCCTCAAATTGGTGTTCCCTTACATGTCCCTCCATTCATTATTTGACATGTAGTACATTTGTATGAGAGATTAACTGAAAATAAATAAAATAATAATTAAAACAGACACATGTCAATATTTGAATGGGGGACATGGAAGGGAACACTAATTTAAGGACAGCAGATTTGAATCCGGTTATTCTATGGTGACTTTTTTTCCTTACTTTGCCACTATCACCATTGGATTGAATTTCATCACATTAATTCAATGGTGATGAAGGGTAAAATAACGTTAACTTTGCAAAAAAAATTAAAGTCATCATAGCCTTCACTCTATCTAATAATAATAAAGTTTTTTTTAGAGATTTAGATAACTTTTTTAGACATCTCATCCATTTTTCTCACTTTGATAAATCACATTCACATTTTTCATTAATTAATTTCAATCCAAAGGAAAATAACAGAGTTTAAAAGCAAACCACACCAAACCCATCATCATAAAAAAAATGAAAAAGGCCTCAATGGGCGGTGATAGAGGGGGGTGGGGCGGTGCTAAAGCCTCACCCCGACCACCGGAAAAATTAAAATCCTCCTATAAATTTAGGTACAACCCCACCCTCTTCTCTGGTAAAAAAAAAGGTAGAAGAAAAGTGGACCAGCCCCACTCTATCTCGAATTCTGGCATAGCCAGGGAATTTATAATGGCAAAAGCTCATACACATTTCCATAAATGGCTTACGGTTAAATAATCTTGAATCAATTTCTAAACAAACTATAATTGCAATTGACCATTTATTAATGTAAATAAACACAAAGAAGGGAAACATGTTCCTTAAGATACTAAGCACTAATATTATCTCTTAATAATGAAAGTATATATTCATAAATCTATAACTGTCATCCTTGCAAATGCTGCATCATTTCTGTTCAACAAAAAGACAAACAGATTTTGATCCATTGGTTGAAAATGCAAAGAAAAACAATTCAAGGATGTATCATCCAATAAAAAGTAATGGCAAAAAGAAAACAACTTACTGCCTTGATCTCTCCAACCTCCTTTTTTATCTTATCGAGTTCATGTCGCATTTTAATAAGCTCGAATAGACGTGATTGGTAATTTCGGCTAAAGGAAATAATCTCGTCGACCACACGAACATCACTAAAACATACTGATTTGACCTTTTCATCACCAACATAGTCTAAAGGTATTGTTTGGATTTTCCAAACCTCCTTACTTGGCTTATTAAGTTGTTCTCCCAAAAGTTCAAGCTCACGTTGACCTGAATAATAAAAGAAATATACAATAAAGAAATACGCATATGAAAATATACATAGATTGAGATAATTAAAAGTTTAGAGAAAAGTAAAAGGGAGGGGTACCAACTCAAAAACTTATTATATTTTAATCAATTCCCAATTAATTATACGATATCACATAAAATTAATTGTATGATAAATTTTTCTAAAAATACCTGACCTCCACCAAATCGTTATTAAGAGCAGCCTCTGAAAAGCTACACATACTGTCGCGATAAGTAGAATTCTATTCAGAACCAAATTACTGGATTAATTACCAACCATTCTAATCATATATTTTATCATTAATGATTAATCATACAAAAGTACAAAGTGAATATCGTATGGAATGAGCAGGGTAAAATTGCAGAGTGTAATCACTACAAGAAATTGAATTTTTAGTGGCGAAATTGGTTTCGCCACAAAAGGTAAAAAATTAGTGGCGAACTATGTATCCGCCACTTGATAGATTTACAGTGGCAAACCATTGTTTTGCCACAATTTTAGTGACGAAATTTAATTCCCGCCACTATTGTATTAATGTAGTAGTTAATACAAAATCCAAATGATTTTTTTAAATCAAAGCATGAAGCCTTGAACTCTTGTACTGCCATTCAACCAATGATTAAACTAATACCCATTATAATAATCCATCAACAATGCATAAATTGAAGTGCTATATTGTAGTATTTTCCGCCACTTTCTCAGAAACCAAACAACGAATTGAAACAGGAAATTAAGAGAAGCATAAGATAGTTACCCGGACAAGTCAGAGAAAGGCCACACGAAGTTAAAACCGAAGCTTTCTAACAGAAGGTCAAATGCGGAGATAGTGTTCTCCTGACGCCTGGAAGTGAACAGAGACAACAGAAAAAAAAACTGGAACTCCCCAGCACAAGAGCATATATGCTAATGTTGAACACAAGGCCCCAAAAAATCAAAGTTACAGATGCGGAATAGCAACAACAAGTATCAACAAGAAAGGGCAAGAATCAACCAAATATGCGAAGAAAATAAATAAACCACACAACACCAAAATTTTTACGTGGAAACCTCTCCGATGCGAAGAGTAAAACCACGGGACCGATAACGGAGTTCACCCCTACTTCTCTTATTGATAAGTTGAGGGAAAAGAACTCAACAATGTCTTAAAAGAGTTTGCAACCCACCAACAATACCACAATACAAGGAGAAGCCAAATAAAATGAGGAAAATACACAAAACCTCAAGTGAGCAATATTCCTCCATATTCGGCCCACAACGAAACCTGATCCAACAGTTCGATTACAAAACCCAACGGTCAAAAGAAAGATTTGGATGTCAGGAACATTGTGGTAAAATTTCATGGCGATCCGACGGTCTGATCTTCGGCGATCGGCAACGGAATACAGCTGGTCGGAATAAAAAGAAGCTGGAAATTTTGCTCTCCCTCTCTTCTTTTCTCTCTCCAAAAATGGCTGCACTCTCTCTCATAAAAAACCCTAAAACTAGCAAAAAAAAGCTTAAATATGCCTCCACATCTTGGGCTTTTGGGCCAAGACTTTACCTTGCACCAATTTGGGCTAGAACCCCAACAGTCTTCCCCTCGAGCCCAAGTCGGGGAAGATAGGGCAACATCGACATCATCGAAATGATATCCCGGTGAGCTTGCAACAAAGCTCCATCTTGCTTCTGGGAATAATCTTTGTCAACATGTCCACTCCATTCTTATCGGTGTGGTCTTTCCTCAATACCAACTCTTTCTCCTCGATCACATCCCGCAGCTAATGATATCTAACGTCAATGTGCTTCATTCGAGAATGATACATGGTATTCTTGCTCAGATCCATAGCACTCTGACTATCACATAATACTACAAACTCGCTTTGCTTCAAACTCAGCTCCTGAAGGAATATCTTTAGCCAAATCAGCTCTTTACATGCTTTCACAGCTGCTACATACTCTGCTTCTGTAGTAGATAATGCTACACACTTTTGAAGTTTAGACTGCCAGGAAATAGCTCCCCCTGCAAATGTAAACATAAAACCTGAGGTAGACTTTCTTCCATCAAAATCACCAGCCATGTCAGCATCTGTATACCCTTCAAGAATCGGTTTTCCACCTCCAAAACACAAACTAAGCTTTGAGATACCACGCAAGTATCTGAATATCCACTTCACTACTTACTAGTGAACTTTACCCTGATTGGACAAAAATCGACTGAGAAATCCAACAGCTTGGGCAATATCTGGCCTAGTACAAACCATAACATACATCAAAGAACTAACAGCAGAGGAATAAGGAACAGACAACGTCCTTTCTTTCTCCTAGTGCGTTTTCGGACAAGTTCTTTCTAATGATTGACTAACTAGCTTGGCATCTTTCATATTGAATCTTTCAAGCACCCGTTCAATATACTTTTCTTGTGACAACCAGAACTTGCTAGCCTTTCTATCACGAACTATCTCCATGCCCAAAATCTGCTTAGCTAGACACAAATCTTTCATTGCAAATGATTCTGGCAAACTCTTCTTCAAATCACAAATCATATCCGCATCCTGTCCAACAATTAACATATCATCTACATACAACAGAAGAATAATGAATTTATCATTAAGGAACTGTTTGAAATACACACAAGGATAAGCTAATGTCCTCTTATAACCATTGGTTGTCATGAAAGAATCAAACTTTCGATACCACTGCCTTGGTGTCTGCTTCAGCCCATAAAGACTCTTCTTTAGTTTGCAAACAAACTTTTCCTTTCCCTTTTCCTCAAATCCTTCTGGTTGTTCCATGTAGATATCCTCTTGTAAATCACCATACAAGAAAGCTGTTTTCACATCAAGCTGCTCCAACTCCAAGTCAAGACTCGCAGCTAATCCCAATTCTAATAGAAGTCATCTTCACAACTGGGGAGAAAATCTCATCAAAATCAATCCGCTTTTTTTGATTGCATCCCTCGACCACCAATCTAGCTTTCCAGTTCACACTATAATCGGCATTTTTCTTAAAATCCACCTGTTTTTCAAGACTTTCTTATCTTTTGGACGCTTCACCAACTCATAAGTCTCATTCTTCTTTAAAGAATCCATCTCTTCTTTTATAGCATTCAACCAAGACCCTTTATCTTCACTAGATAATGCTTCCTGAAAGCTTTCAGGTTCTCCATCTTCTATGACAAGAATGAATTCTGAGCTTGGATATCTTGTAGATGGCCTTCTTTCTATAGATTATCTTCGAACTTGTGTTTGTTCATATTATGGGGCTGATAGCTCCCCCCGCTCATGAACCTCTTCATCTTGAGCATCATCAAAACTAAACATTCTCATCATCATGCGTATCAGCATCAACAAGTTCTGGTGTATCATCAACACCAATAGATTGGTCCTCAATATTGTCAGATCTTGCTTCAACATTCTTACATGTTGGCTGCTCAATACAAGAAGGACTAGACACAAGAGGAACATCAGTAGTATCAAAAGAAGATTCAGTGGTAGAATTATACCTTTTACTCAGAAACTCAGCACCTCTCTCGTGCTCAAAGAATACTACATCCCTGCTTCTCACTACTTCCTTCTTCTCTAAATCATAGACTCTATAGCCAAACTCTTCATTACCATAGCCAATAAAATGCATGGTTTAGTCTTGGAATCAAGCTTTGATCGCTACTCTTTCGGCACATGCATAAATGCCTTGCATCCAAAGACTCTCAAATGTGCATAAGTGGGATTGCTACCCCTCCATACCCTTTCTGGAATGTCAAGACCAAGAGGAACAGATGGAGAGTGATTAATTAAATAAGTCACTGTGTTTACTGATTCAGCCCAGAATGTATTAGGAAGATTAGACATTCTTAGCAAACACCTCACCCTCTCCATAATGGTTCTATTCATCCTTTCAGCTACACCATTATGTTGTGGAGTACCCGAAACTATCCTCACATGTCTAATGCCATGCTGTGAGATTTACATCTTCAATGCATTAGAGGTATACTCACCACCATTGTCTGATCGGAGACATTTCAACTTTCCACTAGTCTCTCTTTCCACCATGGCATGAAACTTCTAAAAAGTCTCGAACACTTGACTTTTCTGCTTCAATAAGTAGACCCAAGTCTTTTGAGTTGCATCATCAATAAATGTGACAAAATGCCTATTGCCACCAATAGACTCCACATCTAATGGACCACAAACATCGGAGTGAACCAACTCCAATTTACCTTCCTTCTTTGTAGATTTTCCTGCAAATGAAGCCTTGTTTTATTTTCCTTCTAAACAATGCTCACAAGGGTCAATGGATATAGATTTATCCACAGGAATGAGGGATTATCCTGCCAGGTGTTTTATCCCTTTATCTGTCATATGTCCCAATCTTTGATGCCACAAGTTGGGAGAATTCTTCTCTTCAGCTGCATATATATCACCATAACATACTCTAAAGTATGTCTTATACAATGAGCAACACAACTTGTCTCGAGCAACTGTCATTGAACCCTTGGACAACTTCTATTTGCCATCACCGTAGGTATGACTGAAACCTTCATGATCAAGAACACTTACCGCTAATAAATTCAAGCGTAAATCAGGAATATGGCACACATTCTTCATTATCATCGTGCACCCAACATCAGTCTTCGCATGGATATCACCCATACCAATGATCCCTGTTGAGCTCTCATTTCCCATTCTGACACTACTAAAGTCGCTAGCTCTATAGTTTAAAAAATATTCCTTCTGAGGAACACAATGATAAGAAGCTTCAGTATCAACAAGCCACTCTGAAGCTGAATCATCAACCTGACGACACTCACAAACTGCTCAAAGCAAACCGGTATCCTCAACAGTCTTCACTACGGTTGCTGTAGTACCACTATCATCTCCCCCTAATTGGGAATCTAGTTTCTTCTTTTATTCATGCTTCCATTTGAAATAATTCTTCTTGATATGACCAGGCTTATCACAATAATGGCATGTTCTGGTCTCCTTTCCCTCTCTGGACTTGGACCTGCCCCTTGAATTACCATGCCCCTTTGGACCTCTACTCTTGTCTCTTCCTCTATTCTCAATAACAAAGGCCTGTGAATTTTCAAATCCCATCTCCTTTCTTCTCAACTCTTCATTAAACATACTTTCTTTAATCACGTTTAATGAAAGAACACCAGCCAGAGCTGAGTTACTAATAGTCACCACAATAGTTTCCCAACTATCGGGCAAAGAACTCAATAAGAACAAAGCCTGCAGCTCAACATCAAGAACAATCTTCATAGTGGTAAGTTTGTTGATAACATCTTGAAAGTCACTCAGATGCTCAGCCACTAACTTCCTGCTTTTCAACTTCAAGTTAACAAGCTTCCGAATCAATGAAGCCTTGTTGTGAGTGGTCTTCCTCTCATAAAGACCTTCTAGTTTCTTCCACAATTCAAATGGGTTGGACTCATTAGAAACATGATTGTAGATGCTTATATTAATCCACTGTCTAATAGTCCCCAAAGTCTTCCTCTTCAACTTCTCCCAATCTTTATCTTTCATTTTCTCAAGTTTGGCCGGTTTAGAACTACCAAGCTCTACCGTGCTTATATCTATTGGATGATATAAATCTTTGCAAAATAACATATCCTCCATCATGGGTCGTCATATAGAATAATTGGTTGACGTTAACTTCACCATGGAACCACTACTAATAGACGCCATATTAACCCCGAAACTAATCTTAATAGCTCTGATACCACTTATTAAGCACAAGGCCCCAAAAACTCAAAGTTGCAAATACGGAATAGCACCAACAAGTATCAACAAGAAACGGCAAGAATCAACCAAATATGCAAAGAAAATAAACAAGCCACACAACACCAAAGTTTTTACATGGAAACCTCTTTGATGTGAAGAGTAAAACCACGGGACCAATAACGGAGTCCACCACAACTTCTTTTATTGATAAGTTGAGGGAAAAGAACTCAACAATGTCTTACAAGAGTTTGCAACCCACCAACAACACCACAATACAAGAAGAAGCCAAATAAAATGAGGAAAATACACAAAACCTCAAGTGAGCAAACATTCCTCCATATTCTGCCTGCAACGAAATCTGATCCAATAGTTCGATTACAAAACCCAACGGTCAAAAGAAATATTTCGATGTCAGGAACATTGTGGCAAACTTTCACGGCGATCTGACGGTCTTATCTTCGGCGATCGGAGACGGAATATAGCTGATCGGAATAGAAAGAAGCTGGAAATTTTTCTCTCCCTCTCTTCTTTTCTCTCTCCAAAAATGGTTGCACTCTCTCTCATAAAAAAACCCTCAAACCAGTAAAAAAAGAAGCTTAAATATACCTGCACATTTTGAACTTTTGGGCCAAGACTTTATCTTGCACCAATTTAAGCTAGAACCCCAACAGCTAAGAGACAAAGGCAATCTTCCATTGTGTTTCCGTCCTCCTCCTTCTCCTCCACCTTTGACTGCTAAGGCGATATTTTTTGGTCACTTGTCATCATGGAAAGGTTTTATCTCTATTTTACAGATTGCGATTTGATGGCCATCACTTTGGGTTTCGGTGTCAATTTATAGGCAGGCAAATAAATTCGCTTGTAATTACTTAATTCTGTAATTGCTTAATTTTTTATCAATTTATCTATTTTGTTAACTCAATTTACCTACATGTATGTTGTGTTCTTTTTAACTTATAAATAACAAAACTGAACTTATTTCAGTGTAAATTTATATGTATATATTACTGGTAAATACCGAACTGAATGGATTATAAGTTGAAAAGAATATAGCCTTATTGACATCTCTCTCCTTTGTCACGTCTTTATCCTAGATTTGTAGTTCATGGGCCTTGTATCGGCCGAGTCTGGCTGAAGATTGCTCCCTCAGATCGGGTTTAGACATTCATTTTTTACTAAGCTCGACTCGAAGCTGATAAAGTTTGAAATTTTATAGTCCAGACTTTATATTTATATAAATACTCAAGTCCAACTTAGCAAATGATTTTTTTTTGTTATATTACATATTATATTTAATAACTGTTTTACATTTTTCATGATAGTATATTAAATTATTACCCCAAATAAATTTACTTTATATTGAAAAATGGGCGTACAAATATTAAGATTTTGACATTTTTTAATAAACTTTGTTTGTGTATTTATATTTACTCAATCAAATTTTTTAATTAAAAATAATAATAATAGATTGTGGGTGGAATTTTAGAATAGCCTTATAAGTCCGATCGAGCCCAAAGTTTAAAGTGTAGCTAGATCAAGATTGGGTTGATAGTTTTAGTAAAAAGTCTGATGAAGCCCGCTCATCTGACAAATAGGTCTAGGGTATCATATGGCCTACTTTAGTCACCATGTTCTCTTGGACTACAATTCAATTCAGTTCAGTTCAGACCAGTTCAGTTCAGTTCAGTTCAGTTGAATTCAACTATGCGTAGTTATAAATTTACACTGAAATAAGCTCAGTTCAGCCAACTTCAATTCAGTTTAGTTCAGCTTTCAGAAGTTGAAAAGAACAGGGCTTAAGTATTGGAGCTAGACCGACCGTCCCGAATCGGGTGTTACAACCCTCCTTTATAGTACATGATATTCCTAGTATGCAAAGATTTAATTGTTACTAAATCCTTACCAAAATTCGTAGTTTTGAAAAAAAAAGATATCCTACCAATTTAATCACCAAAATGATACATTGAGTATGCAAGTAACTGTGAGCACGGGATTTTATAGTCCCTTTCACGAGAAGATGATGACATGTACCTAATTTTAATGCCTCAAAATAAAAGTTCTTTGTAGAAATTTTATTACCAATATAATGTTCCTTGCGAATTTTATACTTGGAAGAACCCAGTTCGGCGTCGCCAATAATGCGTCCGGTAGGAGCTTGAACCGATGATTTATACCCAAATTAAAAATACCTATTTAAATATCATTAAAATTCAAAAAGATGCCTTTTGGCCCAGTTTTAACCACTTTTGACCTCCTTTTGTGACTTTTTAGGCTCTTGGGCCCGATGGTTGTCGGCTTGCCGTTGGCTAATGCCACTAGCGGTATCAGCCATGCCACCGACGGCATCAGCTATACCTCCGGCGATATCACCATGTCGCCGGCGGCATGGCCTAAAATGGGCCCCTACACAGACAGCCTTTTTTCCAATTCAGTGGAATTAGTCAAAAAGATCTTGAAAATCACCCCAATTTTCCTATAAAAACACACCTTAGGCTTTGGGGGAGGAGGCTGAAATTGGGAGAAAAACCATCTAAGATTGGAAATTTAATGTTAGAATGAGAAAATAGATTTTAGTGAGATAAGAATTAGATAAGGCAGGAAAAAGGATTCTAATCCATTTTTTCCTGGTTTTTCTTCTTTGAACTCTCTGATTGTGAGCCTAAAGTCAGTAGGTATTCTCATTAAAATCAACTTAATAGAATTTAGAGACTCAGAACTCTTAAATTTTACTACTAAATCATCGTTAGAAGCTCCCTATAAGTGTTTCTTTTCGGTTCACGAAGAGGTGGATTCACGACCTCGTGGTAAAAATTCTGAGTCTCATAGCTCTTTGGCATTAATATTATTGATTTGTACTGATTCTTGTTGATTTGTGTTCATTTTTGGGTTTTCGGTCATTTTTTACTGATGCCCGCTGCTGCTGCAAGAAATTGAGGTCACTAGAGACATGTGATGTCGCCGTCGGTATATCCCATGTCGCTAGAGGCATCACTGATACCGCCGGTGGCATCACATTCCCCAGAGACCTCACTTTCTTATGAGACCCTTTCTTTACGGTACTCAGAAAGCCATGTAGCCTGCCTGCATACTGATGCCTCTAGCGACATCATTGATGTCACCGGCGGCATAAGCCATATCGTCAGCGGCATGACTTTCTGGACAGCTATTTTTATTTCGTTCGTTTTCGACCGAGTTTATTTTCCAAAGCTAGGATACACAGTGCAACGATGGAGGTCTAAAACCTTCTGAAAACAGACCCCACCCCATAACATGTGGCATTTTCACTAATAATCCGATTAAAACAACGATCGAGTCCAAAATTTGATTAAAAACATAATTTCCCGAAAAAACCGTTCAAATCTCATTTTAGCCATCCAACCGGGCTTTATAATATTGTAAATAAAATATGCCACATCCACCTTAACTCAGGTCTTGTTCGATTTGCTAAATATACATGATTCGTGAGGTATCTCGAACGACATGCCATATCTGTACTAACCATCTTCTGCAGGTAGATGTGCGTTAGGCCTTCGGGTATTTAATTTATCGCATAGAAAAATGTATAGGACCTTGAAGCCTTGTAATAATTTTACTTTTCGCACTTAATTTTGGACGACTGTAATAATTAGTTATCACTTCGATAGCTTGATAAACGCAAAAATTACACAATAACCAAAAACACAAATAAATAGGATGGATTAAACCGATTAAGAAAGAATGAAGTATCTTAACTTGGCCTAATGAAAAATAGATAACATCATCCGAACTCGAAATCTCTACTTAAGGTCCAACCACCCGGTGGGAAAATCGTACCTAAAAATTTCCCAGTTGAGCTGAACCGGTTGGCGACTCTGTTTTAAGTACGGGATTTCGATCTTGTATCTTTTCAGCATTAAAATATGCAAAACCATTTTCCAATCACATCAATTACACATCTCCCCGTTATTTTAAGAGGGCCGGTCCACCATCCCGGCTTCACAGCCGCCTCTTAGAATGTCATCCTCTCACAGTGGCGACTCTGCTGGGGACTGATCTCTTTAAACTTGAACTTCCTTTTCATAAAGTTTAAAAGATTTTGATAATGTATTGAAATCATTGGCCTAATTAAAACTTCATTCTTTTTCTTATGACGTTTTATCCTTAAGTACGCGTGTAGATAGTTCGGTAAATCTTAGGTGCCCCATTTTACCCGAGAAGCTCACAAAAGTATCACTCATGCCCTGTTTGAATTGAGGATGCTTAGTGGGTGGATCACTCATTTTAACCAACACGTAAACTCCTGCGATCACACCTATTTAGGGAGTGGTTGAGTAACGTGGAATCAAGGTAAATGAGAACCTTCTACATCGACAACCCTATACTAAAGCCGCGCTAGAAAAAGCCTTAGCACATCATTCCTTTAGGATCTCCAGAACAAATAAAATAATTGGGACGCACTTCTTTCACCATTACCGGTGAAGAAGCCAAAGTTCCATCCTTCTAAAGAGGCGTTACACGTGAGTCATAAGGTTGGAAGAGGGACGATTTACGTCCTATATGCTCCGTGATCATGCACCCCCATGCATCGGCTTCAGGAGCCAAAAATAAATCAACTTACCCTTACTACTTTCGCCCATGGAAGAAGTTTAGCAACACACATAGGACTTCTCTTGTGCCTCCGTTACGTCACCACATATCACTATGTATGACGTGAGATACAAATGTCCCATGTATGTTGGAGGGATAAGCCATCGCATCATCTCTAACCACATCTACGAGCAGCCATACAGATCATGCACCCTTTCTAAAAAAAGCATACATACCATCCCTACCATTTACAACCCATTCATGGTCTGAACCACGATTCACAACCCCGGATCTTCCTCCCAAATACAGACCTTCACAACTAGCCATGTCTCTTCCTCATAATGCCAACTCTGCCTCATCTAGAGAACAGACTAGTCTTCCCCCTACCATAGGAGCGACAGCTCACCCTCCATCAATTGGGTCAGAAATCGCCGCCACCATGACCTAATTTATCTATTCCGATTTCTTCCACAACACTATTTAGGAATAAATCCAGACAACAGTGTAGTTGTTTGTCAGGCAAGCCCTAACAAGTGAGAACACCGATTGGATTTTATAATCAGATTGTCAGCCCCAGTATCATAATGAATTTATTCAAAATGGTTCAGGTCATGTTCCATTCTGTCCAATGAAAGCATAACCTATACGGTTTACTCAGCGTCCTATCTAACTAGTTTAGACTCGGCCCTAGCCTAGCCTATTCTAACTCGACCAGACTTCCATGACTCAACTAACTCTCTCTTTATTACCTCCAAGCCCAAGGCATATGGCCCAAAACTCAATCCTTTTTCCCCGACGAGCTCACCCAGCAAATCTCAGCTCTCCCTAAAGGATTAACCTAACCAGCAATGTTGCCACCATCTTTTGACATGGCACCTCGAGATATGATACATGAGGTGGAAGCTTTCTTGCACCAAATAGTGCCAGCATGTCAAAGGGAGAGGGAACTCTAAGGAAATAACAACAGAGTCTCCAAGGGTTCTAGTATACGCCAGGCAAAAGGCTATAATGGGCTAGGAGTGTTGTCATCTCGAGTCAAGGGAAACCAAAAAGCCTCTCTGGAACCTATCCCAACTAACATTATAAACCCCTGGGTTTTACCCCTCAATGTGATTTTCACTAGATTAAGAAGAGATGATCTCATCAAACCCCTTCGTGATTACAAAAACCCAATGAAAGACAAGAAGGGAAACTTTTATGGGTATCATGCCCAGTGGGGACATCGCATTAATGAATGCCGAACCCTGGCCTGAGCAATAAATCATCTGGTGAAAGAAGGAAAGATAACCAAGCCGAATAGAATGCCTGGGGTTATAAGGCTCGTCGACCAGGCAAGTATGCCCTTTTTTTGGTACACCTAAATGAGTAAATGGGCTATATATGCTCACTAGGGTTGTTGGTTTCAAGGATAAGGCCGATAGACAACGAGGCTAAGAGGGCCAGATTTAAGTGAGCTAGGAGAATGGAAAATGTTTGGCTTAGAAAAAACGGTGATGTCCAAGCAACAGCCACCCAAGCTTTTCCAATAAGGGCTGTAGTCCAGTCTAACCGCCCTCCTTTTACCCTAGAGAAGGCCCCCAACACTTCACTTCAAGCTTAATTCTTCATTAATGTTTCTGACATTTATACAGATTATGTAACCCCTACTCCTACATCAACTAAACCATGACTCAATACTGGAGAGTTCTAATAACTAAATAACTAAAATTGAAAAGAAAGTGGACTCTAATTATGGAAACTGAAAATAATGCATAAAAGATAATTAAACCACCCACTAAGTTGGTTGAATTGGTCAACCCTCTATCCTGTTTCCCACGTTCTCATATCAATTCTTCCCGACCCCGAAGAAAGCTTGTACTCAAGCTTGATTGTTGAGTATTATTGCATCTATTTCCTCAACAAATCCTTCCCCTTCTTCCAAGTCAATCCAAAACAATTTCTTGCATTGATGGCCTCGCATAAATGGTTCATCACAATTGAAGCACAACCCTTGCTTCCTTCTTTCTTCCATTTCTTCTCGCGTGAGCCTTTTTACCGGACGATTGGTGTGCGAATCTGCAATTGGTAAGCTGCATTTGGCATCTTGATTGGCAGTTATCTTGGGAAATATTTTCCTTTCATACAATCGAGACATGCTCATTACGGTTACAAGGTCATGTGGTTGGTGGAGCTCAACTTCAACTGAAATGGACTCTTGCAATCCACTTAGATACAACTGGATTTTCTGATTCTGAGTTAAATTTCCAGCCCTTGAAACTAACACTTCAAATTTGTTTTAATACTCCTCAACTGAACCCGTTTGCTTGAGCTTGGCGAGTTCCCCCAATTCGTTGCTTCTAATGGGAGGACCAAAATGCAGATTGCATTGATTAACAAAATCTGTCCAATTGGGATCTGGAATATCTTGTACCATTTGTAAAAACCATAATTGAGCAATTCCCTCTAAATGATAAGAGGCTAAGCTTACCTTTTCTTCATCGGGTGTCGATTGGTGTCGGAAAAAGTGTTGACAACGGCTAATCCAACCCAAGGGGTCTTCTAGCCCATTGAAACGAGGAAAATCAAGTTTTGTGAATTTTGGTACAACTAAGTGTCCTCCAGAATTTTCAGATGTTTCTGCCCCATAAATTCCTTTGTCTTTCCTTATTTTTGTCTGACTTTCGGCACTTGAAGAAGCCAATCCCTTCTTTGTAGATTCCAAGTCAAGAGTCATGGCATCCAATTTAGTGTGAAGCTGCTCAACTTTCTCATTACGGATTTGATTGGCTTTCTGTTCGGATTTGAGTAAGTTGAAGAGTTTGTTAAGCTGTTCTTGAACCAATTCACCCATAACTGCTGGCTCTAGTACCAAGTTGTTATGGTCCTGGAATTGGGATCGAGTTATGGGCTTTTTGTTAGTAGAGGTGGAGGGTGTTTGTGTCGGCGAAGAAGTGAATTTCTTCTTACGACCTATTTTAGAAGAACGTAAGGCTCGATTAGAGGGAACCTTAAAACCTCTGAGTTAAAGTACTCAAAACTATATTTGATTTTCAAGCTTAATTCTTCAATAATGTTTCTGAAATTTATACAGATTATGTAACCCCTACTTCTACATCAACTAAACCATGACTCAATAATAGAGACTTCTAATAACTAAATAACTAAAATTGAAAAGAAAGTGGACTCTAATTACGGAAACTGAAAATAATGCATAAAAGATAATTAAACCACCCACTAAGTTGGTTGAATTGGTCAACCCTCTATCCTGTTTCCCACGTTCTCAGATCAATCAACCTCTGAAGAGATACATATAGTAGGAAGAGAAGTAGATATCTGTTAAGCACCAAATTACGGGATTAACATAATTATTTTTCCGTCACTAAGAAGCATAATTTGTTAGGCCCAATAATAGATTACGAGAAAAGATAATAGCAGCAGAATAAAAAGACACAAAGATTTTTACGTAGATACCCCAAATGAATTAGGGAAAAACCACGGGACAAACTCTGAATAATTCTCCACTATAAAATAATAGTAGGTACATCAAGAGATTATAAAATAGTGACACACAAGTGTTTCCTAAAACCTCACTATTTTCTCTCTTACTCAACTCTTAGGAACCCTTTTCCTAAGTTTATATGCACAGATTATATTCTTATATCTGTGCTTTTCTCAATCTGTCTCACAAATGAGGAAATAATCCTCTCTATTTATAAAGCAGAAAGCGCGTAAATATTTTCCTTATTAACGCCTTCAATCATGCAACCAATTAGGACTTTGATGGCCACCTGTTTTCTTCCGCCAATCATGCCTCCTCCCTTTTTGTATTTTTTTATATATAATTTAATATTGAAGAGGGTCCCATAATGTAAAGGGACACCACTCAATAAATCTCCCCCTCCCGACTACATTGTGGGACTATCCATCCCGGTTGCTTTGACACACTAATCAAACTTTTCTTTTGTAACGACCTTTGTCAGCATATCGGCAGCATTTTTGTTTGTGTGAATCTTCTGCAACTTGAACTCCTTTTCCTTAATGGCAAGTCTGAGCCAATGATACCTTACATCAATATGTTTCATCTGTGCATGGTATATAGTATTTTTGCTCAAGTCTAATGCACTTTGACTATCACAATAAACTACGTATTCGTCTTGTTGCACACCTAATTCTGTAAAGAATCGCTTTAACCAAAGTATTTCCTTTCCTGCTTCTATTACTACAACATACTCTGTTTTAGTTGTTGATAATGAAACACACTTTTGTAATCGTGACTGCCATAAAATAGCTCCCCGTGAGAATGTAAATAAGTAACCTGATGTAGATTTTCTTTTATCAAGGTCACCAGCCATATTCGCATCTTTGTAACCAACAAGTGTTAGCTTTCCACCTCCAAAGGTTAAACATAACTTTGAAGTTCCTCTCAGGTATCTAAAGATCCATTTAACTGCTTCGCAATGTGTCTTTTGGGGATTTGACAGAAATATACTCACAATGCCAACTGCATGAGCGATGTCTGGGCTTGCATACCATTGCATACATTAAACTGCCGACCACTGAAGAGTATGGAACATATGACATAGCTTCTTTATTTTTCTCTGTTGAAGGGAAGGATTTCTTACTCAACTTGAAATGAGCGGCAAGTGGAGTGCTAACTGGTTTAGCATTCCTCACATTGAACCTTTCTAATACCCGTTCAATATATTTTTCTTGCGATAACCACAGCTTGCTGGACCTTCGATCTCAGGTAATCTCCATTCTAAGAATTCGCCTTGCCGGTCCTAAATCCTTCATGTCAAACGCCTTAGACAAATCACCCTTCAACTTACTAATCATTTTGGCATCTGGCCCAACGATTAGCATATCATCAATATAGAAAAGAAGAATGATAAATTTTCCATCAGAGGATTTCTGGACATATACACATGGATCAGCTTCTGTCCTCTTGTATCCTTGATTCACCATGAAGGAATCAAACTTTTTATACCATTGTAGCGGGGCTTGTTTTAACCCATACAAACTTTTCTTCAGGCGACAAACCATGTCCTCCTTTCCTTTGACCTTGAAACCTTCTGGTTGTTCCATATAAATTTCTTCTTCTAAATCCCCATGCAAGAACGCGGTCTTTACATCAAGCTGTTCAAACTCAAGGTTCAAGCTGGCTACAAGACCTAGCACAACTCGAATGGAACTCATTTTCACAACTGGTGAAAAAATCTCGTCAAAGTCGATACCTTTCTTTTGAGTAAAGCCTTTGACAACTAATTGAGCTTTGAATCTCACTAGGTTTTCATCATCTTTCTTCACCTTGTACACCCATTTGTTCTTGAGTGTTCTCTTCCCTTTTGGAAGTTTCACTAGCTCGTACGTGTCATTCTTCTTTAAAGAATTCATCTCCTCCTACATGGCCTTCATCCAATAATCTTTATCTTTACAAGATTGCACATCTTGGAAGCTTTCAAGCTCCCCCTCATCAGTGATTAAAATATAATCAGAACTGGAGTATTTTGTAGATGGTTGGCGTTCTCTGGTTGACCTCCTTAATTGAGGTTCTTCTTCTGGTTGAATGGGGTTCTCTGGCTCCCCCTGCTCAATACCCTCTTCATTCGTATCTTCATCTACAATCGTATCTTGATCCCTCACAACTGGCTCTTCTTCTCCATCTTGCTCTGATTGATGATTCTTCTTTCTGTGGTATCATCTGATAGAATGCTCTCTGGTGTAATATCGATAACACTGTCACTTGTAGATCTTTCACCGATGATATCATTCTCATGAAATACAACATCTTGACTCCTTACAATTTCTTTTTCACCGGATCCCATAATCTGTAGCCGAACTCTCCATAACCAACAAAAGTGCAAGGAACTGATTTATCATCAAGCTTTAGCCTTTGCTCTTTAGGAACATGCATAAATGCCTTGCAGCTAAATACCCTCGAGTGAGAGTATGAGATATTTATACCTGTCCAGACCCTCTCTGGAATATCAAAATCCAAAGGTGCTGAAGGTAGTCGATTGATAAGATAGACAGCAGTATTGACAGCTTCTCCCCAAAATGACTTAGGTAAGGTAGCCATTTTGAGCATGGATCTAACTCTTTCGACAATGATACGATTCATTCGTTTAGCAATGCCATTGTTGTTGAGGTGTACCAGGAACAGTCTTTTCATGCCCGATACTATGTTGACTACAGTAATCCTTGAACTCCTTGGAGATATACTCACCACCATTATCTGTGCGCAAACACTTTAATGGCACTCCAGTCTCCCTTTCCACCATTGCATAGAATTGTTGAAAGTGCTTGAATACTTGATCCTTTGTGCGTAGCAAATAAATCCATGTCTTCCTTGAGAAATCATCAATGAAGGTAAGAATGTGTCTTCTTCCTCCAATGGATTCTGTATCCATGGGACCATAAACGTCAGAGTGTACCAACTCTAACTTATTATTTCTCCTTCTAGAGCTTTCCAGAAATAAAACTCGATGTTGCTTCCCAAATAAACAGTGATCACACGGATTAATTTTTCCTTTGGCTAATGGGATGAGGGGCTTCTTAGCCAATATATTCAACCCTTTCTCACTAACATACACCAGTTGCCTATGCCACAAATTTGGTGAAGCATTATCTCCAACTGTATTCAGTTGACCCGCACATATTGTTGCGTGGGTTTTGTATAGCGAGCAACACAATCTTCCTTTCGCCGCCACCAACGATCCTTTAGTGAGTTTCCAATTTCCATTGCCTATATGATTGTGATAACCTTCTTTGTCCAATACACTAATAGACAACAAGTTCAACCCAAGATCTAGAATGTGTCGCACATTTTTAAGTGTTAATGTGCATCCGACACTTGTTTTCACGCAGATATCACCGATTCCCACCATTTGTGAGACACTGTTATTTCCCATTTTAATAGTACCATAATCGCCTGCTTTATATGTTGAGAAGTATTCCCTTTTTGGAACACAGTGGTATGAGGCACCAGAATCAACAATCCACTCGGTATCTGCATCTCCAACATGACAATAATCTGCATCATGAGATACTAAAGCCACCTCTCCATCTTCTTTTATGACTGTAACAGATGTATTTTTATCATTATCATGACTTTGATTTGCATTCTCTTGTTTAAAGAAATGGCATTTCCTTTTGAGATGGCCCTGCTTTCCACAGTGGTAACATGACCTCTTCTCCCGGGAGTTGGATCTATCTTTCGATTTTCCATTCCCATGACCTCTACTCTTGCTTTGACCCCTGTTTTCCATGACAAGGGCTTGTGAACTGGTACTGGAAACGTCTCTTCTACGAAGTTCTTCATTAAGTAGGCTATTCTTTACCATAGACATTGTTACCACACCATTTGGAGCTGAGTTACTCAGTGATACAACAAGAGTATCTCAGCTATCTAGTAGAGTTCCCATCAAAAGACATGCTTGCATCTCATCATCCAAGGATATACCGGTGACTGCTAACTCACTTATGAATCCTTCAAAGTCGTTCAGGTGTTGTGTGATTGATCGTCCCACTGTCAGTTTCAAGTTCATGACTTTGCGAATCATGAACACTTTTTCTTGAGCATTTTTAGCCTCGTACATATCCTCTAGCTTCTTCCAGAGAGCTTTGGGATCTGTTTCGTTCCTCATGTGGTTGTACAGGCTAGCATCTATCCATTGGCGTACTATACCCAATGCCTGCTTCTTCATTTTTATCCAATGTTGTTCTTTCATATCTTTCGATTTTGCGTCACCACCCTCAATTGGATCATACAAATCTTTGCAATTGAGGTAGTCCTCCATTGTGGATTTCCACATTGAATAATTTGTATCCGTCAATTTAATCATTACACCGTCATTTGCCATGTCGAAAATTTAAAAATGGCAAAATTTTACTATTCACAAATTTCACTATTCACATAAATAGTGACCGTATATGTGAATAGTATCATATACCTAAATAATACTTGTATATTAGAATAGTAATAGTTTACCTCCCGTATACTTAAATAATACTATTCATAAGATGATCAATAGTATTTTATATGAATACTATTATTCAAGTTACTATTTTACTATTCACTCAAATTGCGTATCTGCGACGGTTTTTTGAACGGATTGCGCCACCAGATTTATCATAATTTTCTCATCGTCATGGTATATTTATTTTTAAAAATATATCCACGAATTTTACTGATAAAACAACCTTCGGTTCTGATACCACTTGTTAGGCCCAATAATAGATTATGAGAAAAGATAATAGCAGCAGAATAAAAAGACAAATGAATTAGGGAAAAATCACAGGACAAACTCCGAATAATTCTCCACTATAAAATAATAGTAGGTATACCAAGAGATTACAAAATAGTGGCACATATGTGTTTCCCAAAACCTCACTATTTTTTCTCTTACCCAACTCTTAGGAAACCATTTCCTAAGTTTATATGCACAGATTATATTCTTATATCTGTGCTTTTCTCAATCTGTCTCATAAATGAGGAAATAATCCTCTCTTTGAATAAAACAGAAAGCACGTAAATATTTTCCTAATTTACGCCTTCAATCATGCAATCAATTAGGACTTTACTGGCCACCTGTTTTCTTCCGCCAATCATGCCGCCTCCCTTTTTATTTTTTTTTATATATATAATTTAATATTTTAGTGAATCCCATAATGTAAAGAGCCATTATTCAATATAATTAAGATTGAGATTAAGATTAAGACAGTTACCCGCGGTGTTCAAAGAAAGGCCACCTGAAGGTAAACCCGAACAATTTGTCGAAAACGGAGGCGGTGTTCTCCGGCCTACCGAAAACGATCAGATTCAGCAGAAAGCTAACAAGAACAACCCAGCTCAATGCCCTAGCTATCAACGGTCCGAGGGATTCTATTGTGCCGTCGTCCTCCGTGGCGGCCACCGGCGGTTTTCTCCGGACATTTCTCATCGTCTTGGATTAGCAGTAGAATCGATTGTATTGATCTTAGTTGCACGGGAATGAGCCTGCTAGTAAAAGAGTGAGTAACCGCCAAATGCAGTTACGCTGATGTGGCAATGGGGAGCTGATCTGATGTGCTGTAGTACAGAGTAGCTTGTAGTGTGCACTTGCTGCCTTCGGTTTTTATAGGATGAGACCCATTACTTTTCTCCTCTTATTTGTTGTACAAGGCCCATGAAATTTATTTAATTTTCTGTTTTTAACAAAATACTTAACTTTTAAATTTTATAGTTTTGAATTAAATTTAGGTTTTCAAAATTGAATTGAACTGTGATATAAATTAAACTTTAAACTGTTTTCTACTTAAATCAAATTAAGGATAGATTTATTAAAATTGATTTGAATTGGAGATTGGTTTATTGAAATTGAATTAAATAAGGGGTTTTTTAAAATGAAGTTGAATCAAAATTAGTTTTTACAAGACGCTGATCAGTTGTGTTAAGAAATGGCTGGGGTTTAGTGCTATTCGTGTCGATTTTCGGGCATAGTTGGTATGGTTGCAGGATATGAGAGCCTCCTCTTTAGCTGATATGGTACATATTACCGCATTACATGCGACTGTTTGTGCTAATTGGATGAACATAAACACTTGTGTATTCTCAATTTACTGTCAAACTGTTCATTACTGATTTAAGCAAGTCCAATTCATAGTTAGATGATGTATGAAAATGTATAGTAAGAGAGTAAAAACTGTAGCTAATAGGAGTTTATACCATAGGCTTCTGATATAAAGCCTATTATTTGTTGTACAGATAACCAGTTTTAAGATTAATGGATTCTTACTTAAAAAAAATTAGTTTTTACAAAAAAAATTGAATTAAAATGAATTATATTTGGGACTATGTAGGTTAATGAGATGAATTGAATTCATTTATCAACCAAAATTTAGCATTGGTGGCTGCTGACCAAGGCGAACAAGGCGAGTGACTGCCAAAAATCTAGGGGCCTCAAGTTCTTATAAGTAAAAAAATAGCACAGAATCATATAAACTTGTTACAAACGCCTACCCACATCGGCACACAAGAATATAACCCAAACAGCAGTGTGGACAAATTGTTACGACAATAATTCCAACTCAACCTCTAGGGCAACTAGTAAGCAGATTCTTAGAGTTCGGAATTTTAATGGAAGTAACATAATACCTTTTACACTCGATACGAATGGCACTCACAATGTTACACTCGAATTGCCGCGACAAGTTTTGCATAGCGCACCTAAATGCCGAACATCACGTCAAAGATTTTGGAGACTATTGACTTTGTTGGGGAAGCGATTGAACCTCCCGACTGTCGAGCACTGGTACTACCGTTTTGTAGGAGATAGGGACGAGAATAACTTTTTAATCCGTTCAACTCTGAGGTTTTAGAAGATGGTGGTGGGGGTAATGGCATGAAACCCTGATTTTTAAGCCTGTCGTTCAAAGTCTGACGCTGCATAGGATCGACTGGCTTCACGCCTACTATTAGTACCCCGTTTATTTGCATACCGTTCTTGCTGAGGGCTTTGTGAGCATCAGATCGACTCTGCAGCAGTTAAAAAAGACCAGTTAGTGGTGATTTGTTTGATAAATTGTTTTAACCCCAGTGATATATTATCAGTAGTTCAATACAGTCAATATACTTACTACTAAGACGCATTTTTACATCATCTCCCAGTTGAGAGACACTGAATGGTATTAAGTGTTACAGAAACATACTGAAGTATATTATCATTCTGCAAACTCTGGATTCAATGAATTGTTGATGAAGAAGTGATACTAGAAACCCAACCTACTCTTGTAACAAGATATGGATATATGGCAGACTCATTGATATTTTATAATTGAATAGAAATAAAATTTCAGCATGTCTTTTATTGAATGAACAACTAAATTTATACAGAGATTGAAATAACAAACTTCCTAATTAGAAGCCACTAATAAAGTGGATGTAAATTGAAACAGAAAAATCTGCAACTAATTGCAGTTACCAACTTAAACATTTTTACAAGTCTGATGCTTTGAATAGGATTTGAATAACAGAAAAAAGATTGACTAAAACACAAAATCTCAGCTTGTAATGGCACAGAAATGGCAAAGTCTAACACCTACCAGACTAAGGAAAGACAGGCGCTAATATAAATGACTAATTCCAGACTCAAAGCCGTTTTGGCGAAGGAGGCATATGGAGTTTAATTCACAACATTGATAACTCAACATAATCAAACAAATTTGAGAAATTAAGCAATCTACAATACGAAAAAGTAAATAATAATCCCAGAATATAAGCAAAAAAAAATGCATATGCACTTAATAACTTCAATGAATGGAACAGTTTAATGTCAAGTTCTCAAAAAAGTAATATGTTCATCATGTTCAACTTGATTTCTCAGCTTTTTATGATTTTCAAATTAATGGCATTATGTTGACTTTTATGGCTTCATTTTATTAGGTAACACACTTGGAACTGAAGAAATGAAACAGAACAAATGAGGAACGGCAAAAGATGCATGGCAAGGATACAAAAAGCAAGAACCTTGATCACCAAATTTCATAATCTAGCATACAAGTGGAACTAGAACCTGATAAAGAATGTGCATCCAGTTGGCATCCCTTGGCCCAGGAACATGCTTCAAGATCACACCACATTTCTCAAACTCCCGAAGAACTAAATTGGTATCGCTGGGAGGGAATCTGAAAAGAATATTTAAGATCATTTGATAAGATCAGCCGTGTTAAACAGAAAAGTAAAAAGAACAATTAAATAATGAAGATGTATATATCCCGGGCTGGTACTTTAAAAGACATGGTACTTTAAAAGAACTGTTAGTGTCACTTTTAAGTCTTAATACACACTTCACCGAACACAAAACAGTGATTAGTTTCCGAAAAAATCGCTACAGTTGTTGAAACAACTCTACCAGTAAAAAAAAATGGAGAGCAAAACTTAGATTCGAATGCCAAAAAGAATCAATAAAAAATCAAACGCTAAAAGAACACTTTCACTAACAATTTGTGTAGATAAGCGGGGATAAATGAAGAAAACAAAACTATAAATTTAGCCACCCAAAGTACAAATTCATTAATTGGCCCCTATACTTTAATTTGGGCTTTATTAGCCTTTGCACTTCTAAGTTTTTACCCAACCTAGCCCCTGATACAAAATCTTTTGATTTGCTTCAGTTTTAAATCACTTATTCAATGAGATAAGCAATCTATGCATCACTTAATATATGAGCAGTAGTTAATCCCAACTTGTAAATGTCCATTTTCTAATGCATGAAGGGCATCAAAAGCACAACTACATAGCTTCCTGTTATACTCAAACGCAATTACTAATCAGAATACTAATTATCCACATGAAATCAGGGAGAGTAAATTAAGATACAAAATGACAAGTTTGAAAGCCATTTCCAATATGCCTATGAGTTGATAGATAAAGATCATATTTTTATAGCTGAACGAAAAACACTGCTTTATATATAGCATTTGCTCAGCCAAACTTGGCATTTATATATTGCTGAGCTAAGCAAACTAGCAAAGTATATTGGAAAAGAAAATGCAAGAAAGATAAGCAAAGATAAAGAGATGGAGCAAAGATGGAGACCCCAGTGTACAAGGAAAACAGAGACGAAATCTTACCCATAAACAGTAACCCATTCTTCCTCATCAAGATTTCCAGCAGGCAAGCTGGTCCGCGGTACATCTGGTCTAGCAACTTCCCTAGGTGGAGGAAGTGTAATCAAAGCACCAGGCTGGACCACACCCTCAACAGGAGAACCTTTCCCCCTATCTTCTTGCTCACTACTACTGGCCTTAGCCGGTGACCACCATGTTGAACTTGCTGAACCCTGTTGGTCCTGTAGCCCACTCATCAAAGCGAATGAAGTGCTTGCTTCTGATTTGTTTTTTAGTGGAGTCAATGTCATGAAGTCCCTCCCAGAACCCTGGACGGGAGTTCTCGGGTCTGATTTAGCTTCTGGGGAGAGAGGGTAATCAGGAATTCCAGATTCAGGAGAGAAATCTGAACGGTCCTCCAAGGTAAACATTGGAGGGGGCGGAAGATCTGAACCCCCAAAATTCTCCCGCCATAGAGCAGAAACTGCTGCCGCCTGACCTGGGGTAGAGAACTTCCCTTTACGGGAGGAGATAGGTGATGCCAAATCTTGGTAAAACAATAATCGACTCCCTGAAGATTTCGGAGTCCTCTTCTGTACAAAAGTGCTCATTATAATTCCTTAGCAAGATGAACCTACCATTATTTGAAAAAAATTAGTCTTTGGATACGAAGTTTAAAACAAATGAAAGTAATAGCCCAATAGCATCAGCAGAACAGTAAAATGATACTATATTTCTATTACGACAAAGAGCTAGATTTACATAGAAATTATAACATACACTTATATCTTCGTTCTTTAACCAAATCACCTGTAAAGCTGCGATGGGAACTGACAGTCAAATTAAACATGCATAAGAGGCATGACGGAAATTCAAAATTTTGTCCCTGTCCCAGGAACTCCTATTAGTTGCATATAAATTAAATAAAGCCTTAACTAAATAATTCTTTACTTAGGTTAGCATGCTAAAGGACTAGGCATACCATAATTCCAAATTATATCCTACCATATTTATTTTATACTAAGCATGTTATAACTCTAAGTTATAACCTAAGCATAAAATAAACTAAGCATGCAAAAATAACCTAAGCATAATTATTAAGTCTAAAAACACTTAAAGAAAAAGACTTAATAATTAAAAGAGAAAGAAAAAGAACTTACCAGTTGAAGCGTGCTTTTGCAGGACCTTCTTACACAAGCCTCCATTCGTAGGATAGCCTCTATCAGTATCCACACGAACCCCACCAACCAAAACCTCCCTAGGAGGAAGAACTAAGAAGCCTCGAGTAGTTGCTAGACCACTCTAGAAGCCTCACCCAAAAATATAAACTAGCGGTGCCCGAATAAATTCAGGCTCCATAAAAATAACTTGCTCAAGTACCCGAGAGATTAATTATCTCGCTTAGGATTTATGCTTTGAGCTTGGTACAATTTGAAAGGAAAGGAAAGGAAAGGAAATAGCCTATATATAGGCTTGGGGGAGCAAAAATGCTCCCCCTTTCATCGATGTGGGATGGGAGTATTACTCCCATCCCATTAATTAACATATATATATATATATATATATATATATATATATATATATATATATATATATATATATATATATATATATATATATATATATATATATATATATATGTTAATTCACGCCACTTTTCATGGGTTGCCTTTGTGCAGCCCATGAATAAGGGTTACGCATTTTTCGACAACCAAACTTTGTACAAAATATTTTATACTTTTCGGTTCCAACTTATCAATGTAAAATTCCTTATAAATCCTTTCAAATAAATTTTTATTTTTGACTCTAATAAATTAGTTACCAGTCAAAATAAATAATTTGGTCCAACCAAAATTGATCTAATCAATTATGATTTATTTATGACTCTAATTAATTAGTTATCGGTCAAAATAAATTCCTTGGTCTATCCAAAATTGATCTAATCAATTTTAACCAATTAAACAATAATCCAATTATTATTCATGTTATATATTTTGTAATAGAATAAATCTATTAGTTCTTTACTTAGTCCGATGAAGGTCCAATGTGTGTGACCTTATAGGATCCCGAAGTATTGAGCTGTTAAGGCTTAACCAACCCTTGTTCTAATGGAACCATTAGCTCGATGCTCTAGACCGTGAATAGAACTCGATTACCTTGAACGACTGTAGTACGCCTCTAGCAAGGATCTACCATCCCCCATTACTCGGAACGTCATTTATGCTTATGACTTAATCTCGGTTAATGCAATAGTTATCCAGTGCGATAAATTCCTTCCATTCTTTAATATTAGTACCATCTGGTTTATTGGGTTCGGTTAAAGTGTTAACCCACTAATAGCAAGGTTGCTCCAAGCTATCCCAGTTATTTACTTATTACCGAAGTATATTGCCTTTTACCATAGTGTGTTTGACTAGAAACCATTTCTATCAAACACATACTCTGATCAGAGGTTTATGGCAATCATTACTTCAACAGGTGGCTAGGTACAACTCCTTAATATATCCGGAGCGATGGATTCTTTCCGACTACTCAGCCTACCAACGTGCTGTCATCACTATACCCGTAATCACCCGTAGCACTCTAAATTAATGAGTGCATAGCAATGACCCAAAGTATAGCAATAGTACCACACAAGGCAACTAGCATCTCAAGTATGAGGACATTCGCAAAGCTTATTGCATGAAGATAAACACTAACACATTGATATTTATACCAAGTGTTTATCTTGCTGCGGTCTCCAATATATCTCCCAGATATATCCATGTGTCAAGCTTAAGGCACCACCTTTAGTCCTTAGGAGATTGACTGCTTGGACCCTTTCCAAGAAAGTTGACCACATGCTAGTCTTTCCGTTTCATCAATATCCTTTCTTGATGAAACTATGACTAGGAATAGTTTAGACATAATCATAATTTTACATGAAGCAGGTTCCACCAAATATAGTCCAACTATAATTTCTCTGACTTCATGCTATGATATGTCAAGGACTTTTGTATACATACATCAATGAATATATTTTAACCAGCTATAATATATATGTATAGAAACACATTGATATAAACAAAAGAACAAATGCCTTTATTGATTAAATAAATTATTCGTACTATTACATAATTAAGATGTATCGCCCTAACTGCCTTAAGGGCATACATCATATCCAACAAACTCCCACTTGCACTAAGGCCAATTAGCCATATGTTTTAATCCATATGCTTTAACATGCTGGTCATGTTTGACTTGGGTCAATGGCTTTGTCAGACCATCCGCGAGGTTCTGATCAGTGGGTACATATTCTAATCTTATTATCTTAGCATCAACAATCTCCCTGATTATATGATACTTTCTGCATACATGTCTGTTTTTCTGATGAGACCGTGGTTCCTTTTCCTGAGCTATGGCACCATTGTTATCACAATGTAAAGTAATTGGATCAATAGCCTCAGGAACCACACCGAGATCACCAATAAATCCCTTTAACCAGACAGCTTCTTTTGCTACTTCGCATGCAGCAATGTATTCAGATTCCGTGGTTGAATCAGCAGTAGTTTCTTGCTTGGAACTCTTCCAGCATACTGCCCCTCCATTTAAAACATACACAAAACCTGACTGAGACTTAAAGTCATCCTTGTCAGATTGAAAGCTTGCGTCAGTGTAAACTTTGATAGTGAGATCACCTTCTCCATAAATCAAGAACTCATCCTTAGTCCTTCTCAAGTACTTAAGGATTGCCTTGACGGCCATCCAGTGTTTTTCACCTGGATCTGACTGATATCTGCTCGTAAAGCTCAAAGCCTGAGAGACATCCGGCCTAGTACATATCATAGCATACATGATGGATCCTATCGCGGATGCATAGGGTATATCCTTCATGCGCATT
Organism: Euphorbia pulcherrima; assembly: GCA_947683365.1. Lineage (NCBI taxonomy): Eukaryota > Viridiplantae > Streptophyta > Magnoliopsida > Malpighiales > Euphorbiaceae > Euphorbia > Euphorbia pulcherrima. The sequence continues at coordinate 18,876,201 of CANTUS010000016.1, forward strand.
CTCTCTTGAGCTGTCTTCGGACACTCAACTTTAGATAGGTTAATCCCCTTTGTCATTGGGAGATAACCTTTCTTAGAATGCTCAAGGTTGAACCTATTTAACACCTTATCTATATATGTACTTTGAGAAAGACCTAACAGCCTCTTGGATCTATGCCTGTAGATCTTTATACCTATTATAAATGCTCCTTCACCAAGGTCTTTCATGGAGAACTTTCTTGACAACCATACTTTAACGTTTTGAAGAAGAGAAATGTCATTTCCTATTAGCAGAATGTCATCAACATACAATACTAGAAAAACGACTCCACTCCCACTAACCTTCTTGTAAACACAAGGCTCATTTGTATTTGGGCAGAAATCCAGTTCCCGGATTGTCTGATCAAACCTTATATTCCAACTCCTTGATGCCTGCTTAAGTCCATAAATGGATCTTTGTAGCTTGCATACATTCGAGCCATTCTGAGATGTAAAACCCTCAGGTTGTGTCATATACACATCCCGGTCTAAATCCCCATTCAGGAATGCTATTTTTACGTCCATCTGCCAGATCTCATAATTGTAATGAGCAGCAATGGCGAGGAGTATCCTTATGGATTTGAGCATGGCTACCGGTGAGAAGGTTTCATCATAGTCAATACCTTCCCGTTGACTATAACCTTTCGCAACCAACCTTGCTTTATAGGTAATTACATTACCATCCATGTCTGTCTTCTTCTTGAAGACCCATTTGCACCCAATTGGTCTAACCTCTTGCGGTGCATCAACTAAATTCCAAACTTGGTTCTCATACATGGAATCCATTTCTGATTTCATGGCCTTTTGCCATTTATCAGAATCTGAGCTCTTTATTGCCTCATCATATGTCCTTGGTTCATCATCCTCCACAAGATATAGTTCTTTATCATTAGTGATAGTAAACCCATATCTATCGGGACCCTTATGAACACGACTTGATCTTTGTAATGATTATGTTTCGACAGTTTGTTCTTGGATCACACTCTCTTGTGTATCTAGAACGGGGTCAATCAGTTGATCGTCTGTTTCTTCCTGTTGAACTTCCAGTTCAATATTGCTCCCACTGGCCTTTTTAAGTAAGTGTTCCTTTTCCAAAAAGTGAGCATTCCGAGACACAAATACCTTTTGTGCTTCAGGTTGGTAAAATAGATATCCAATTGTTTCCTTTGGATATCCAATGAACAGACATTTGTCAGCCTTGGCATTTAGCTTATCTGACGCTATCCTCTTCACCATAGCAGGACAACCCCATACTCTTAAGTGATTTAGAGATGGCTTTTTGTTACACCATCTTTCATAAGGTGTAAAATCAATTGATTTAGAGGGCACTCTATTTATGACATAAACCGCGGTCTCAAGTGCATATCCCTAGAAGGATTTACTAAGAACTGCATGGCTCATCATGGACCTGACCATATCTAATAAAGTCCGATTCCTCCTTTTTGACACTCCATTATGTTGGGGTGTATGAGGAGGGGTCCACTGGGGAACTATCCCATTTTCCTTTAGATAATCCTGAAACTCATGACTTAAGTATTCTCCACCTCGATCCGATCGAAGTGTTTTAATACTTTTCTCAAGCTGTTTCTCTACTTCAGCTCTGAATAGTTTGAATTTTTCAAAACTTTCAGACTTATGCTTCATCAAGTACAAATAACCGTATCGTGAGTAATCATTAATAAAGGTTATGAAGTAGGAGTATCCTCCTAGTGCCTGAACACTCATTGGGCCACACACATCAGTGTGTATAAGTTCCAATGTACTCGTGGCTCGTTCACCCTTCCCTTTAAAGGGTAACTTTGTCATTTTTCCTTTTAAACAAGGTTCGCAATCACCATAAGACTCTAAGTCTATTGAGCCCAAGTCTCCACGCTTATGCAACTTGATTAAGAGTCTTTGTTTATGTGGCCTAAACGGCAATGCCATAAGTAAAAGGAATTCTCATTATCTAATTTAACTTTCTTCACATTGTTTATATTGAAAACTTCTGTTTTAGTATCAAGAATATAAATGCCACCTTTCAACATTCCATAACCATAAAGAATATTATTCAAACGAATCTGACAATTATTATTCGAAAATAAAATTTCAAATCCCTCTGTTGCTAAACACGCAACAGTTACAATATTCTTAGTAGCACTTGGAATGTAATAACAATTATTCAAAACTAAAACAAGTCCACTTGGCAAAACAAGACTAAAGCTCCCTACGGCTAATGCAGCAACTCTGGCTCCATTTCCCACACGTAGGTCCATCTCCCCTTTTGCAAGTTTTCTACAGTTCCTTAGTCCCTACACAGAAGTACAGATATGAGAACCACAACCAGTATCTAATACCCAAGTGGATTCTTGCGGAAAAGTAGCAAAGTTTTCAATTACAAATATACCTGAAGTAGATGCCTCTGTAGGCTTCTTCTTCAAATGCTTAGAAGCAAGAGCTTTGCAATCCCTCTTCCAATGTCCCAGTTTCCCACATTGGAAGCAGACATACTTAGATGCCTTCTTTTCATTCTTCTTCTTACTGATTCTTTTCTTGGCACCCAGTGCCTGCTTCTTCTTCTTAGAAGCCTTGCCTTTTTCAATCAACAGTAGAGGTTTCTGATCTTTCTTGATCTGAGGTACTACTGTTTTCAGCATGTTAATTAATTCAGGGATAGTTGAATTAATCCTGTTCATGTAATAGTTAGTTACGAAACCTAAGTAGCTATCTGTCAAGGACATCAACACAAGGTCAATGCTCAAGTCATGATTCATCTCGAATCCTAATCAATTCAGTTTCTCAAGGTATCCCAAGAGTTTTAGTACATGCTGAGAGGCAGAGGTGCCAGCCTGCATCTTGGTCCTGAAAAGGAGCTTAGAGGTCTCATACCTCTCTGTCCTCTACCTCTCCAAAAAGAGTTCTTCAAGATGGAGAACCATATCCTCCAAGGGTATGTTCTCATGTTGTTTCTGAAGCTCAGAATTCATGGACCCCAACATAATACATATAGCAGTCTCACAATCTTTCCTGTGCTTCAACCAGGCATCATGTTCCACATGATCCTCAACATCAGGTTCTACAGGGAAAATTTCACTTAGGACATAGGCAATTCCCTCAGATCTGAGAACTATTCTCACTGCCAGAAAAGTTCGAGCCATTCAATTTGGTGTCAAGTAACATACGGAGATTAAAATTGGAAGCCATTTTCAACCTAAGACATAAGAAAAGAAAAGTGTTTAGATATTAGTTTAAGTACATGTATTTAATATGAGGACTTTTAATTAAATACATTTTCCTACTATTTTCTTCGAAATTTACAATAGCCCATTCTATTGAATTCGTGAATTTTAGCCCAGCTAAATTTCCTAGTAGGTAGCATCTATAACTAGTCTATTACAACCCCCAATTTTATGAGTCAAGTCATAATAGTCAGTCATAGTTAGAATCCAATTTCATTTGCATCGCATGCAATTGCTAATTCATTCAAGTTCCCTAATCCTAAGGGACGTGTGCTCTTATATTAGCATCTCCTTGAATATGTCTCAGATCTGGGCCTAGCCCCCAATTTTATGGTGGACTACCCCAGCTCTGTTAAGGCAGACCCTATCTCAAACTTTACAACCAATCAATGTAGACTAGAAGGAACGCTTTGCGTAGCACTTTGATAGCCTAAAAAGACCGTATTATAAATTTGAGTAAGGAAGACTATAACTTGCCTTAATATATTTACTTTGGGATTTTATTGGTGTTAAACGTCTCACCCAATCTAGGATTTTATCAGATGGACAAAATTATAATTACTTTTATTAATTCAGGGAATTTTAGAATTAATTTATAAGGTCTAACCTTAGGTGGGTTCAGCTCTTTATTATAATTATTCCATCAACCTAGATTATATGCAAAATAATTAACGCTTTAATTTGTTATATTTATATTGCATTTCCTTTAAGCTTTTATTAATAATTTTAATTTTTTACTTTGTTATAGAAACACATATAAGCACCATCTTATATACTAGAAATAAATTAGTTCATATTAATCCCCCGATTGGTCAATTCAAATTGCACCGATATAGGTTCCCAGGTAGGAGAGGTGCCCTATGAGGAGTAGACACCAAGTCCAATCCTTAGCCAGAACAAATACGGGCACAAACTTGAAGACCAATGGATTCTCTTGAACTAATAAATTTCGTTCTTCCAATTCATGTAAATTGGGAGCATCTATAACCCATGTAATTTAAATAAATTATTGACACTTGTATAATTTGAGTAAGTTGAGCAAGCTTATTCAAAATTATTCATAACTAATTTCTAACCTTGAAATGAAAGACAGAAGTTTATATATATTGTTCCAAACAATTAAATAAACAAATCATTTCATTTAGAAAATAATATTTAGTTTGCTTCTAACTTAATTATGCACTAAATAGGCAGGCCCTGATACCACTGTTGGGAACTGACAGTCAAATTGAACATGCATAAGAGGCATGACGGAAATTCAAAATTTTGTCCCTGTCCCAGGAACTCCTATTAGTTGCATATAAATTAAATAAAGCCTTAACTAAATAATTCTCTACTTAGGTTAGCATGCTAAAGGACTAGGCATACCATAATTCCAAATTATATCCTAGCATATTTATTTTATACTAAGCATGTTATAACTCTAAGTTATAACCTAAGCGTAAAATAAACTAAGCATGCAAAAATAACCTAAGCATAATTATTAAGTCTAAAAACACTTAAAGAAAAAGACTTAATAATTAAAAGAGAAAGAAAAAGAACTTACCAGTTGAAGCGTGCTTTTGCAGGACCTACTTGCACAAGCCTCCAGTCGTAGGATAGCCTCTATCAGTATCCACACGAACCCCACCAATCAAAACCTCCCCAGGAGGAAGAACTAAGAAGCCTCGAGTAGTTGCTAGACCACTCTAGAAGCCTCACCCAAAAATATAAACTAGCGGTGCCCGAATAAATTCAGGCTCCATAAAAATAACTTGCTCAAGTACCCGAGAGATTAATTATCGTACTTAGGATTTATGCTTTGAGCTTGGTACAATTTAAAAGGAAAGGAAATAGCCTATATATAGGCTTGGGGGAGCAAAAATGCTCCCCCTTTCATCGATGTGGGATGGACTCCCATCCCATTAATTAACATATATATATATATATATATATATATATATATATATATATATATATATATATATATATATATATATATATATGTTAATTCACGCCACTTTTCATGGGCTGCCTTTGTGCAGCCCATGAATAAGGGTTGCGCATTTTTCGACAACCAAACTTTGTACAAAATATTTTATACTTTTCGGTTCCAACTTATCAATGTAAAATTCCTTATAAATCCTTTCAAATAAATTTTTATTTTTGACTCTAATAAATTAGTTACCAGTCAAAATAAATAATTTGGTCCAACCAAAATTGATCTAATCAATTATGATTTATTTATGACTCTAATTAATTAGTTATCGGCCAAAATAAATTCCTTGGTCTATCCAAAATTGATCTAATCAATTTTAACCAATTAAACAATAATCCAATTATTATTCATGTTATATATTTTGTAATAGAATAAATCTATTAGTTCTTTACTTAGTCCGATGAAGGTCCAATGTGTGTGACCTTATAGGATCCCGAAGTATTGAGCTGTTAAGGCTTAACCAACCCTTGTTCTAATGGAACCATTGGCTCGATGCTCTAGACCGTGAATAGAACTCGATTACCTTGAACGACTGTAGTACGCCTCTAGCAAGGATCTACCATCCCCCATTATTCGGAATGTCATTTACGCTTATGACTTAATCCCGGTTAATGCAATAGTTATCCAGTGCGATAAATTCCTTCCATTCTTTAATATTAGTACCATCTGGTTTATTGGGTTCGGTTAAAGTGTTAACCCACTAATAGCAAGGTTGCTCCAAGCTATCCCAGTTATTTACTTGTTACCGAAGTATATTGCCTTTTACCATAGTGTGTTTGACTAGAAACCATTTCTATCAAACACAACTCTGATCAGAGGTTTATGGCAATCATTACTTCAACAAGTGGCCAGGTACAACTCCTTAATATATCCGGAGCGATGGATTCTTTCTGACTACTCAGCCTACCAACGTGGTGTCATCACTATACCCGTAATCACCCGTAGCACTCTAAATTAATGAGTGCATAGCAATGACCCAAAGTATAGCAATAGTACCACACAAGGCAACTAGCATCTCAAGTATGAGGACATTCGCAAAGCTTATTGCATGAAGATAAACACTAACACATTAATATTTATACCAAGTTTTTATCTTGCTGCGGTCTCCAATATATCTCCCAGATATATCCATGTGTCAAGCTTAAGGCACCACCTTCAGCCCTTAGGAGATTGACTGCTTGGACCCTTTCCAAGAAAGTTGACCACATGCTAGTCTTTCCGTTTCATCAATATCCTTTCTTGATGAAACTATGGCTAGGGATAGTTTAGACATAATCATAATTTCACAGGTTCCACCAAATATAGTCCAACTATAATTTCTCTGACTTCATGCTATGATATGTCAAGGACTTTTGTATACATACATCAATGAATATATTTTAACCAGCTATAATATATATGTATAGAAACACATTGATATAAACAAAAGAACAAATGCCTTTATTGATTAAATAAATTATTCATACTATTACATAATTAAGATGTATCTCCCTAATTGCCTTAAGGGCATACATCATATCCAACAAGCTGCTGAGGAACACGTTACAGATAGAAAAGAACAAAATTAAATCTCCCTACCCAAGAATGCCTCATTGCCATAAGCAAGATCATCCAGTTCCAATCACATTTAAAACGTAGAACAAATTCAGTTAAGTCTACAAAGGTGAAATTGCTAAGGTAATCAATGATGGCAAAAAAAAAGGAGAAATCTTCAACCAACCGACTTTAATTTGTGAATTTTTGGACCGAGGGGTTAAAACACAAATAAGAAAGCAAGCAAAAAACAACCTCCCCTGATCGCTCCTAGTAGCTTATTAGGATTAAGTAAAAAAAAGAACAACGATGATTTGATATTCATTTTCTACTTATTTTGTCGGGAAAGAAAAGGTGATTCTGGTTCACATCAATCATTGAACTTTATCGGAAAAACAAGACAGCTCTAATATTATACTAGCAGATAGAAAGAGAGCTTACCTGTAGAATTGAGGGTTTTGTTGTGATTTTCTCTCCCAGAAAAAGCTGAACAGAGGGCTCTGCGCTAGAATGGAGGACGAAATTGGGAATTTGAAACCCTAAAACCCCGGTATTACTGTTATTCAAAATTTGGCTTTTGCGTTTTTCAATTTCAATTCAAAGTACGAAAATGCCCCCTTCATTTCATTTTATATGTCAGTATGTCACTCATGTAGTAGGATTTTTTTGTACATTTTTATACGAATAAAAATACTTTTTCAAGATTTTATTTTATAATATCAGTTTTGCATTTATAATCCAGAGTTTATTACTTATAAAGTAGCTATTATTTTTTCTTTATGAACTTTAGTAACCATTATACAATTCATTTGAGGGTGAGATAAAATAAAGAAATAAAAACTCTCTCCGTCTAAAAAATTGATCGTTTTAACTATTTTACACTTTTTAATACAACAATTAACTGATCGGTGTAATTTATTTATTTATCATTTAATCAATGCTCTACTCTATTCTTAAAGCTTCCCATTAATGGTTACAACTAAAAAATATATTCCCAACCGCTGCCATTAATAAGGGTATGGCTGGAAGAATGTGATTAAAAAATAACTAAGAAATAGAAAATGATAACTAAAAAGAGATGTGAAAAAATATATAAAACGACCACTATTTCTAAACGGATGGAATAACTTTAAGAAAATCACCTAGGTTTATGAATATTTTCCTGTACTATACTATTCTGCTAAACTGAATATATATATACCCGTTTTTAGATCAGGACATTAGAAACGACCTCTCAAGAGTTTAAAAATTAAAGCTAAATAGAGCGTCATTTTTTAATATAATAATTATATTTTATTAAATTAAAATATATAACAAACTAACAGCAAATTTAGTTGGAAACTTCAAAACTGTTATTAGGTATTTAGTTCAGAAAAATAAACGTAATCAGGGGGCCATTTTTTACTTGATAGATTTCTTATATTAAACCGTAAAACTAACTCTCTCTCGTTCTACTCCTTTGTCTATTAAACTTTTAAATAATGGTATCAAATAACTATAATCTTGTGTGATTATTACTTAGTTTTGATATTATTTTTTCATTGAACTTTTTATTTAATTCCTCTTTAGCTTTAATAATTAAAATACAATTTTATTTTAACACGATGTTTAAATATTTTACCTATTAATAGGGCATCAAAATTTATTTCGCCCATAAACTTCAAGAGCTTAGGAGCGGACCTGCTTTTACACAAATGTGTAAGAATCTCACCATATTAAATACAACTATAACTTCAATTGAAATTTTAATAAATAAAATAGTAGGAAAAAATATTGGACTACATGTTTTGTGTAACAGAAATTTTCAGTTTTTATCAAACAAGTTTATTTACACATTACACAAAAATTACAAATTGTCCGTTTAGTCCCATATGAGAATCATAGGGAATGAGAGAGGTTTGATAGGCACAAAATTAATTAGATAATCAACACTGTAAATACTAAATCCAATATATTTCGGCTTTATTTTGGGAGTAAAGTAACAATCATAAAGAAAAGGAAAATAAAGGATCATAGCTTAGAGGATGGAATAATAAAGGATGATGTAATATTATGTTTGGAAAGAAGGGGTTTTTAAATTAAAATAATAGTGAAATGACTTAAACAACCTTTAAAATAACAAAATTACTAAGTTAATTAAAAATAGAAGGATAATGATATAAATTTATACCATCTTCCCCTCCGATCCCACCAATTTGGTGGGATTGAATTTGTTGGAAGTGAGAGAAAGTTCCTCCGTTCAGTCAAATTATTAAAATTCTTCAAGCCAAACAAAATACTAAAATTTACTTTCCATCCTTTACATACCTATCTGTAGATTTCGTCTCCCAAATAAAGCCTTTGTAAAATCAATGAGGTATAAAATTTTATAGACAAAAGTAATTAGATAATTAACAATGTAAATAAGATATGTCAAGTCAAGTTAATTACGTGTCATTTAGCTTGCTCAATCGAATGAAATATGCCAGAATAGAATATGCCTTCTTTGTAAATTTAATTCAGAAAAATAAGTTTAATTTTAAGTATTTATAAATTTATATTAAAATGAATTAAATTTTTATCACGCTCTTATGAACATAAAAAACATGACCTTAGTGCAAATTTTCTATTTAGCATTTACACTAGATTTGGTAGATCTTTTTGTTGCAGTTGAGTCCTGTGTGGTGCACTTTAGAAATGATTCTTTATTAGATGTATCAGCTGTATTTGTGTTATGGGCTTAGAGTTGGGCTAGCAGATGAGTTGTGTAAAAAGCCCATTCTTTAATTTTGAAGATGGATTTATTGGTCACCATATACTATTCAAGAAATTGGTCCACCATATATTAGGCGGTGAAATGAATTTATTGCCCAATGATTTAAATAAATAAAAAATACATTATATGTCTCGCCTATTATTGTCAAATTGGCCAACAATGTACCAATGTTATTGGGAAAAAAATATCTGAATTGGTACTGTTTTGGTCCCCAAGGACTGAGTTGTACCATAAATTATTGAGCTATATTGATCAAAAACAGAAAAATAAATTATTGAGTTATAGGCTAAAGTTGACATTTTTCATATTTAAGTCTTGCTCCATGACTTTATAAATTAAAGTAATACTATAATTTTGTTAACTTTATAATACAAGCTTATGAACTTTTATAGTCAAATGGTATATGAAATTCTAACACATCAAGATACTCAAACTTTATGGAGTGTAACAGTTGGGATCGGTCTAATAACATCATCTCTTACTATAATACTATGTTAACATCCATACATAATCACAGAAGATAAATACCTTATTAAACTTGGACAGATTTATCAATGTAAACAACATTTCACTTTTACAGGTGATGTGAAATTCCAGAAGAAACAATAGTATAGCTATATGATAGAGATGTACACTATAAGAAATTAAGCTTTTTGTGACACCATATACTGTCACAAAGCAAGAAGTTGTGGCATATAATATTTTGTGACAATAATTTGTTGTCACGGGTAACTCTGTAACAGATAATATGTCCAAAAATGTTGTCACAAATATCAAAATTTTTTGCGACGACAATTTTTTATGACAACTTTTATTCTAACTGAAAAGAAAATATTATCGTCACAAATAAGCTAGTTGTCACATATAATACATCAAAATTAACTAAAACTACGGGACAACATAAAAAAGTCATCACATAAGAATTTATTTGTGAGAATAAAGTTATCACATATATTACAATTTTTTGTGACAAACAATTTTGTTGTCACAATATTTTTATTGGTTACAACTTGTATTATAATTGAAACGAGAACTACTTGTCACTAGACCTGTTCGCGGGCCGGGCGGGGCCTTAGCCCGATCCTATGGGCCGGGGTTGGATACCTATTTTATTATTAAGCCCGGCCAGAGCCCGAGCCTGCTAAAGCCCGAAGTTTTATGGGCTGGGCTTGGTTTTTGTATAAAGGCCCAAGCCCGAGCTGACGAATAAAAATTTAATTTTTTTATATATATTATAATTGTATTAAATAATTATTTTCAACTTTTATATTTTATACTAATGAATTTTCAAATTTAAATACAATAAGTTGTATAATATATTAAAAACTTCAAATAAATAATGTTGTTATACATAATTTTATCAATTTATTTTTTAAAAATTCACAAAAAAATTATTGAAAAATTATCTACGGGCGTTGGGCCGGCTTGGGATGACCTCGTAAGCCCGGTCCGAGCCCGAAGTTTTAAAGTGTAGGCCGGGCCGGGCTTGGGTTGATGCTTTTAGTCAAAAGCCCGATGAAGCCCGGCCCGAACCCTACCCGGCCCGCCCGATGAACAGGTCTACTTGTCACAAATGTATCGTTGTCACGTATTATATCATAAATTAAACTGAAACTTTGTGACAACTTCTGATTGGCGTCACAAAAATAGTATTTGTGACAATAATTAATGTCACAAAAAATTTTCCAAATGGTCACACAAGGTTATATGTGACAAGAACAGTTGCCACAAAGATATCGCCGCTAATAACTCCGTAACTGATAATATTTCCAAATATGTTGTCACAAAAATTACATTTTTTGTGACAATAATATTCATGTATACAATAAATTTTACTGAAACTACATGACAACTTTTATTAGCCATCACAAATGTTATTTGTGGCAATTTTTATTGTCACATCATGTGGTGACAACATTTACATCAGTTATAACTTTTTTCTGTCACTATATATTTGTAGTTACTATATTAAGTTGTTCCATTAAATATTTGTAACAACTTTGAATTGAAGGGAACTAAAATTTAATTATATTAATTTTGACAAATATGATAAATAATAATTAACGAAGAAATTTTCAATTAATGAAATGAAAATTAAAAAATGAACAAAATAGACTAAAATGCGTATATACTTAAAATAAATAAGCCTAAAAGTGCACATAACTAAACTAATAATTAATTTATTACACCTTACAAAAATCATGAAAGTCAGAATGAAATCCATTTCCATTCAATACTAAATACAAACCTAGTTTTACCCAAATTGAATAAACAAAGAACCATGATAAAACCCGGAATGCCAAGAAAAGAAGAGAGAAAGATGAATACCTGCAACTAAGAAGAAGACCAAAAACCAAATCAGAAACTTAACTTGGACAGTGACTTCAAAGGTAATATCAATTTCTCGGTAGCAGCAAGAGCAGCTAGAAAAAGAGGATCGACATGGTTATGAGATGTGTGAGAGAGGGAACGAAGTATGTGATATCGATTTCTAATAAGACCATATTCAAAATCAAGTTGTTAAGTAAAGAAAATAGATCACCTCACGCTTTAGCTTGCGGAGAAAACCAGAATGGAAGGCGGAACAAAATTAGCAAGAATTTGTCTCTTGAAACATAAGTGTCGTTGCCTATCGAACACAAAATTAGGGATTTAGATAGTTGAAATTTTGAATTAAGCAAAGTAAAGAAGAGAAGGAAAAACAAAATTAACCCAGAAAAATACAATCTTATTCTTAAACCTAGATCAGATTACAAACTCGAACAAAGAGGTAACATTTTTTATAAGATCTACAAAAAAAATCGTAGTTAATTCCTACATGCATAGCCTGATAATGATCGTAAAGGAAAAACAAAACATGATTAGTATATAGTTACTAAATCAAAATGCATTCAGTAACATTTCAACTGAATCAACAACATTCAGAAACAATAAAGAACTTTTAAAACCAGAAAATAACAATGGATAAATTAAATTATGAACATGCATTTACTTTCCTACAAGGTAAACAGTTGCCCCTGAGTAATTTCAAAGTTCTATTTTAGATCAATAATCTAGCCATGGTATGAAGAGAGTTTTCTTCTATTCTTTATTTGAATTTTGGCCGGCAGAATATAGAAAACTGTAGAGTTTGTGTGCTTAACATTCTTTTCTTGATTAATTAATTAGGATTTCAATTTTTCAATTTTCCTATTCTTTAGTTTCTTGATTTATTCTTAATTAGTTAATTATAATTTTAATTGGCTATCCTTTCTTATTTTAATTTGAAATTTAATTACACTACTTAATTTATCTCGTTTCTTTGTTCTAATTGTTCTTTAGGATGATTGCTAATAAAAAGGATGCTTCCTATTCTTATTAGCATTCTGAACTTTTTAATTTATCTCCTTTCCATATTCAAATTTATTTATCATATTAATTTCTAAATAAAAGAAAATTTACTATTATAAATAAGATTGTTTTCATTATATTCTATTTAATTTCCTATTCTAATTTGAATTCTGATGTAATTAGAATTCCTAATTCTTTCCCTTGTTCAAATTTATTATTTATATTCTTGTTATATGATTTCCTTTATTTCCTATTTAATTTTATATTCTAATTCAAATTCTCAGTAATTACAATTGCTAATTCGTTTCCTTGTTCAAATTCATTCATTTGATTGATTGCTTATGAAAAGGAAGTTACCTATGTTAATTAAAATTCTGATTTATAATTTATCTCCTTTCTATATTCAATTTTATTCATCATATTAAGGGCTAACTAAAAGGACATTTCGTTATAAATCAGACTTATTTCCATTATTATCGTTTAATCTCAAAATCTATGTTGTTGTTCAATGAGGTACCGACTCCAGGGACTGAGGAGCTTGCTCAATCGGCACCTCTTTAAAGGTGTGTCGTCTAGACATCAGTGAGGCGATCCAACGCCGCCTCGCCTTGGCGCTTAAGAGAGCACCTCAACGCCTAGTGATAACACTCATGACTATAGAAATACTATTATATCCCCTCTAAAAATCTAGGAAAAAAAGATAACACTCATAAAACAAGGTATGAAGCATGCCCAATAGATGATTAAAATGGCAATACAGAAACACCATAATATCCCCTCATTAGAATGAATCAAGCTGGTAATCTTGGTTAAAAAAGATAGCACTGATAAAAATAAGTATAAAGCAATGCCCTCTATAAGCTACAATGGCAATATCATATTATCACCTCATTAGAGAATATGAAACCGATAATCTAGGAAAGAAAAAACAAGATATCACTAATATAACCAGGTATGAAGCATGCCATTACAACACACAAATTCATCTTGTTAATGTCATACTATTAGCAGTTATCATAAAAAAACTGAACAAACAAAAGAGAGTGGCCTCCAACGAGAACGCTTGTTTGATCTCTCAGACAATCAAATTCTACAAAATTAAAGAATCGAACGCAGGAGTGCCTGAGTATATCAAAATACTCTTCTCCAAATGTTGGCTGCCATGCACCTGTTATTAGTAGACTGGTATGAAATAAAGCATCTGGCCGAGAAGTTTCATCTGCTAAGAACAATCATCAGCAGCAACAAATATTAGTTTAATAGTAAATTGAGCAGAGAATTTCAAATGAAAAAAAGCCAATAACCTCACTTTGATAAGCCGCAGCGACTCTTATTCATGTACAAGCAAAGTAACTAGGATTAATTTCACGACATAGACAAGCAATTAAAAAAATAGTTTAAAAAGTGAATAAAAGAGATCGAGTAGGTTATAAAAAGCATCATGCTAGGCATCATAACCAAAAGAAGCATATTAATCATGAATTATTTGGTAGAGAGATAGCCTAAGATACCCTAGTTGTTCTTTATCTTTTCCACATAATTCAAGCTTCTTACAACAGTTGCATCTCTAATATTTCCGTAAATACATGCTAGCAAACATTCTTGGGCTGCATATATGGTAGCAAAAGAAAAATAAGATTGGGGGTGGGAGTTAAAAACATATATGTAGCGGCAGTGCTTTGAATTTAATTGTAAAAGGATAAAAAAACACTCTCAATAGCTTATAGACAAATACACAGATACACCAAGATTGATTGCACCAAAGATGGTTAAAGGGCAGAGTACATACAGTGTTAAAAACCAATAATGCAACATATGAAGCCATACAGGGTTACAAGAGATTTTATTAGTTTGTGGTTTAAAATATAAATCTAAGAAGATTGGAGCTAGGCTAAAGCTATAGTGGTCAAGAGGCATTAAGTTAGTTGAGGTCTTTATGATTTAGTTGAGTCATGATTGAGATTGATGTACGAAAGCAGTATGCAAATCAAGCAAATTCTAAGACTACCAATATAGTAAATGCAGAAACAATTATCTATGATATGAAATTAAAAATTTGAAAAAGTAAACTTGGAATGTGCAGCTATTATGCTAAAATTTATAAGTTTTATAACATGAATTCAATGAAAGTTCATATTAATTTTGGGGAAACAATTTTAAAGTTATTACAAGAAGTTTTATATTATCAACAATAAACATGGTTTCAAGACTCTGTGTTTATTGAATAACATTGCAGATAATTATTCTACCTTAAATAGGACAAAATATCTTAAGAAGCCACGTGATGAATTAGAAATTCTCAGGATATTACAGTTTACTATTTGCAATCAAAACTACTCGAGCAAGCTTAAGAGAAAACTGAGATGTGGTTTAGATAAGAACACAATACCAAATGCTTGTAGAACCCTTAGCCTCACCCATTAGGTACATCAGTACATGCTTCTCCAGAAAGGCTTTAGCCATATAGCTGAAGCTTATATTTACAGCTACAGATGCAGCTGTACCTCTTTACGACATCAATTACCTCTAGCTATAGAATCTCGTCCTTGTTACCCTGTATGTGCATAAACCAAATCAACACAAAAACCAATAACGCAGCAAAGAAAGAGCAAAAATATGCAAACTATTGAGGACAAAACCTTAAATACACAACCCAACAACGACATAACATAAAATTAGTAAACAATTGAATTAGCAATTCTAAAATGCAGCCTTGTAACAAAAAGAAACACCTCATCCCTAATGAATATAATGCAGAAGATGATAGCTTGTAAAAAAAGAATAGCATATCTAGGACTTAAATCGTAACACAAATAACGAAGAGAAGAACTAACTGAACTCTAAAATTAAAAGATACCCAAATCTAAACTAATAAGTGTACACAACCAATCCCTAATAAAAATATTAAAGGAAAAATGAATAGTTGACATTGATGGAAGTGGCGGCAGAGAAGGTGTTGATTGCAGCCGAGAATACAAATAAAAACGAGAATGAGGGGTGAAAGAGAGAGAAGAGAACGATAATGGATCAATGTTTAAAAAATTAATATATGAAAAATTAACATATATAATAAAAGCAAGCAAAAAAACCGTAACAATTAAAAGTAATAATAATGGTTCCATCTAAAAAAAAGTAATAATAATGGTATTAGTAATTATTAAATGAAATTAATAATATCAATAATAATAGTTTTTTATGTTATTATTATTAATAATATTCAAATAATTAAGAAAATATTTATAAAAATACTATTATTAATGGGTAAAGTAGGATATAGATATGATGAACAAACCAGATGAAATGTGACCTTTCTGACTGTGAGCGGACAATGTTTCGCGCGACGGCAGCGGGGGCCAGAGCCTGATCGGGCCGGCCCGTTTTGAACGACGGGGGATGAGTGTGATATATTTGAAAAATAATTTTGCATATTTTAATGCTTAAAAGATACGAGATCGAAATCCCGTACTTAGAGTAGAGTCGCCACCCGGTTCAGCTCAACCGAGAAATTTTTGGTACGATTTTCCCACCGGGTGGTTGGACCATACCTTAAGTAGAGATTTCGAGTTCGGATGATGTTATCTACTTTTCATTAGGCCAAGTTAAGATACTTCATTCTTTCTTAATCGGTTTAATCTACCCTATTTATTTGTATTTTTAATTATTTTGTTATTTTCGTGTTTATCAAGCAATTGAAGCAATGAATAAGATATTTACAGCCATAAAAAAAGTGCGGAAAATAAAATTATTACAAGGTTTTCAAGTCATATACATTTTTTCTATGCAATAAATAAAGTACCTGAATATCCAATATACGTCCGCCTGCAGAGGATTGGTAGCACTTACAGTATTATAATGCCCGGTCGGATGGCTAAAATGGGAGTTGAACGGTGTTTTTTGAGAAAATTCCAATTTTAAGTAATTTTTAGGCTCAATCATTATTTTAACCGGATTATAATGAAAAATAAAACTGCCGTCCGGAAAGTCATAACGACGACGATATAACTGATGCCGTCGGCGACATGCCTGATGTCACTGGCGACATAGGTGATGCCGTCGGTGAAATCAATTACGTCACCGGCAGTATCAGCTTATGGGCAGCAGTGGTGGCAGTAAGACTGACCGAAAACCCAAAAATGAATATAAATTGACAAAAATTAACACAAGTCAGTAGTATTAATGCCCAAGAGCTATGAGACTCAGGATTTTTACCTCGAGGTCGTGAATCCACCACTTCGTGAACCGAAGAAAACACCTCCGGGGAGCTTGTTACGATGATTTAACGATAAATTTAAGTGCTTCTTGGTTTCTAAATCTAACTAAGCTGATTTTAACTTAAAGACTTATTGATTTCAACTCACAATCAGAGAATTCAAAGAATAAAAACCAGGAAAAATGGATCAAAATCCTTCTTTTTTTCTGTTTTATCTAATTCTTACCTCACTAGAATCTATTCTCACACTAAAATCTTAACATTCAATCCCCTCCTCTAAAATGTAGCTCAAGGTGTGTTTTATAGGTGAAATGGGGTGCTTTTTGGGGCCTTTTTTAATAATTCCGCCGAAAGTGGCCGAAAGGCTGTTTGTGAAGGGACTCATTTCGGGTCATGCCGCCGGCGGTATGGCCGATGTCGCCGGCGGTATGGTGATACCGCCGGTGGCATGGATGATGCCTTTAGCGGCATCATCCTTCAGCATACCGACAGTTAGTGGGTCAGAAAGCTAAAAAAGTCGGGAAAAGTGGTTTAATAGTGGGTAAAAAGGCATCTTTTTTACTTTTAACAATATTTTAAAGGGTATTTATTACTTGGGTGCTAATCATCGGTTCAAGCTCCCACCGGACGCTTTATCGGCAACGCCGAACTGTATTCTAAAAAATTTGCGAGGAATATTATTTTGGTAATAAAAATTCCAAGCAGAATTTTTAATTTGAGGCATTAAAATCGGGTACACGTCATCATCGTCTCGCAAGAGGGACTGTAAAATCCCATGCATACAGGCTGCCCCTCAGGAGATCACTACTGTCATAGGTCAGTATGATCACATGCAAGAGCAAGGGATAGGAATGATACCTGATGGGTGACCGGTTTGTTCCTTGGTCGGACTTACGCTTTGTAAATTGGTTGCCCCTTGGTCGGACTTACGCTTTGTGGGGATTAGTTGCCCCTTGGTAGGACTTTGCGCTTTGCGGAAATTATCCCTTAGTCGGACTTGAGCTTTGTAGAGATTATCCCTTGGTCGGACTTGAGCTTTGTAGAGATTGCCCCTTATTCGGGTTTGTGCTTTGTGGAGAGATTATCCCCTGGTCGGACTTGTGCTTTGTGGAGAGATTGTTCCTTGGTCGGACTTGTGCTTTGAGGAAATTGTCCCTTAGTCAGACTTGAGCTTTATAGAGATTGTCCCTTAGTTGGACTTGAGCTTTGTAGAGATTGCCCCTTGGTCGGGTTTCTTGTTTTGCGGAGATTGTCCCTTGGTCGGACTTATGCTTTGAGGAAATTGTCCCTTGGTCAGACTTGAGCTTTCAGAGATTGTCCCTTGCTCGGACTTGAGCTTTATAGAGATTGCCCCTTGGTTGGGTTTCTTGTTTTATGGAGATTGTTCCTTGGTCGGACTTGTGCTTTGAGGAAATTATCCCTTGGTCGGACTTTCACTTCGAAGAGATTGTCCCTTGGTCAGACTTCAGCTTTGTAGAGATTGCCCCTTGGTCTGACTTGAGCTTTGTAGAGATTGCCCCTTGGTCAGGTTTTCTGTTTTGTGGAGATTGTCCCTTGGTCGGACTTGTGCTTTGAGGAAATTATCCCTTGGTTGGACTTTCACTTTGAAGAGATTGCCCTTCGGTCGGGCTTGTGTAAAAATCTGATTTGGAGGCGCGATGTCATCGGCGGCATCACTGATATCGCTGGCGGCATAGATTGATACCGCCGGTGGTATGAGTGCCACATGGCAGCTTTGACTGGTCAGATAATTTCAAAATTTGAACTAAAAGAGGCGATGTTGCCGGTGATATGAGTGATGTCGCGGGCGATATGGATTGATGACGCCGGCGGTATGAACGGACAGTTTTAGATAAATTAAAAGTCCTCAAATTCCGCACGGCAGTTTAAAAGGGAATGGAACTTTCCTTCTTCCTCACTATTCAAAAACCGCATCCCCCTCTCTTCTTCTTCTCCAAAGCTTTTTGATTTCTTCCTTTGTTTTAGAAATCATGAAAAGAATCACCAAGGCTTTTAGGGGCAAATCTAAGGCTAGGGAGAGCCTGCCCGATTCTTCCATTGACGGATTGAAAATCTTCTCCGTTCCTACTGTAAATGGGCTGAAGGAGATGACCAAAATGTATGGCTATGGCATTAACTCTCCTATCACCAATCTGACTCCGGAGAAAGAGAAACACCTCTGTTATATCTAGGTAATCTCACAAAAAACCCGAATCTCTTCTTTTTGGGTTCGATTTGATTTGGCTTTAGATTTGAAATCATGCCATGATAGGGGTTTAAATGTGAAATAGATTGGTCATATTGCATGCTTTAGGATCGATTATACTGTTTTTAGGCTTATTGTTCGATTGATTGCGATTTTTATGATTTTGGCATGATGGGTACAATTTTAGGAGAAAACTGGTTCTGCCGGCACATAGTGGTGTCGCTGGCGACATCAGTCCTTGTAAAATGGCTTATAGGAGTCTGATGTCACTTCTGTTTAAGGTGATGTCGCCGGCGACATGAATTATGCCGCTGACGGTATGGAGTGATCCCGTCGGTGACATCGCTTTCAACAAAGGCAACAACAGCAGCTTTTTGATAAAAAATAAGTAGGATTGATCCATTTTGTTTTCAATTTTACAGCCATATGAGTTGACTTACACAGGGGAATGAGCACCATCGGTGAATGGTGGCACCAAATCTCGGAGAACGACCCCGAGCTCGCGCTTGCAATTAATGAGACAGGGTTTGGGGATTTGGTGCGGATAATGCTTATGCTAATGCCTAAGCTTTCCTATTCTACAGTAACGGCCCTAACTGAGAGGTGGTTCGAGACCACCCATACCTTCCATTTCTCTTTTGGGGAAGCTACAATTACCCCCTCTGATGTAGTAGCCATGACCGGCCTCCCCTGGACGGATGAGGTCATACATTTTGATGCTTACATGGATAAGTACCATGTTGAGAGGCCCGTGGTGAGGCGGGTAAAGGAGTTGTTCGGTCTAAAGTCCATTTTTAGGCGGCTATCCTATGATGAGTTGTACCATCACTGGACCCGGGTGGACGTAGTGCCTGCGGAGGAGAGGGAGGCTTGTGTCCATTCCTTTATGATTTCTCTACTCACTAGACTGTTCTTCCTAATCTTGGGGAGTAAGATCAACTACATGCTTATAACCATAGTGGAAGATGTGCCGGGAATCAGGAGGAAGAATTGGCCGAGGGCCATCTTGGCCCAGTTGTACCACGGGCTGGACGTGGGAGCCCGGAAGAAGGAGAAAGCCCTTTGCCTTTGCCACCTGCTACTCGAGGTCTAACTTTTTGGAAATATTTCTCTTGATAGCATGCGTTCTTATTTATTGCATGACGTTTTTTGAATTTATCGGTCGTCATTTATGCAGGCCTGGGCCTTCGAGCATCAGATCCTCTCACCGGTAGAGTTTAAGAAGGTTGTGCCACTGGGCTCTCATTTCCTCACTCGCTGGTGCGGGGGCATCGGTGGGAAGGCCAAGTACCCTACGAAGTATAGGGAGGTCCTAAGGAGCGTTCGGTTGAGCTCGGTATATAAATTTTTTTTTATTTTTAGCCTTTTTTACATTTAGATGAAACAAAAATCGCTTATGGACTTATATTGTTTATTTTAAAGTAGCTCGTCTTGGATCCATTCGATGGGGTAAAGAACTTGGCTGAGGTCGTAAGGGTCCGGAGGGAGGTAGATGACCGCCGATTCGTGATCAAGTGCCCTCTATCCCAGCAGTGGTATCTAGGCGAGCGTATCCGGGGCTGGAGGTCCGTCCCGATGGCCGCTAGACCGGTGCCTGCCGATCCTCCTAGGGGCTTATGGTGGCCCCATTTGGTGATCTCTTTTGAGGCTAATAAAGCTGATTATATTAAAGGGAATGTCCGAGTGATCCCTAGTGTTCCTAGCCTTTACGAGCAGCTTCTGCAGCTTCTACTCCCAGTGTGTCCTCGCATCCATAGAAATGATACGATTGAGTATCACAACGAGCAACGACTAGAGGATGAGAAGAGGTGCCTTAAAGGCACTGTGGACGTCGAGTAGGAGGATGATGATGAGCATGAGGCGCTTGAAGGGAATATGGCGAACGTAGCTGGTGAGAGCATGCCAATGTCCTAAGGGGAGCAATGTTCTTTCAAGGTATGATTGTGCTTGTGTATATGATTTTAAAGTTGCTTAGGAACGTTGTTGATGTGTGGCTTTTACGTTTTGCAGGAAGCCGGAGAAAGAGGGGCCGAGACAGCCAACGTGGGACCCAGCACTATGGTGTGCCGGAGGGTGTAAACTTTATGGAGGGGCGTTTGGTCAATCCGTTGGAAACCACCTTCCTACTGATGAACTCCTGAGGTGAATTCTCCCATAGGAATGTTGGCTCGAGCCGGCAAGCTCCGATTTTCATGCCTGAAAATACTACTTACGTAAGGCCTAATAATTATTTTCTTATTCAGCCTTGGATGCGGTTGTCTAAGGATTTGCCTTTCATATTCTCCAGGTCGCGCAGAGTCACATAGAGCAGCTTGTAGAGAACAATTTTGTTCTCCTGGATACCCTTATTAGACAGTCGCTCCTCGTTCAGGTATTTTATGCACATGTTAAGATGGGATGTATGTATGGATGTTATGCATGACATGCACTGCTAATATTTTCTTTAGTTTGCAGGATTTCCTGGCCCTTTCCTTGTCTGACGCTAATACAGCCTGGCGGCGGTATGAGGAGGAGATTGCAGTCCTACAGCATCGCGTGAGTGATCTCGAGGTTCAGTTGGCAGCCACCACTTAGGAATGGAGAAGTAAACAAAACCTGGACCGTGCGCACCTCGGGAGCACCAGTCATAGGGGGATCAAGATGTCCGCCGGCCAACGTGCATTTACTGCGGCCGAGGAGTCTAGTAGTGTGCCTATGACAGTGGGAAGGGAGGAAGATGAGGACAATGTTGATGACTAGCTTGCAAGCCCTGATGACATTTTATCCCGCCCGACTGGCAGTGGCGGGCATGCTTAGTTTTACTTTATTTTACCTTTTTTAGTTCTTTATTTGTACCCTCGATACATTGGGGTTTGGTTTTAGGATATTTTGAGTGATTTGCGCCTCCGGGCTTTTATTTTTAATGAAAAGAATGAATTGCTATTTGATAAGGCATTGAAATATAGCATAGGATTGTTTACAGGCTTTGTACAGGTCTGAAATGGAAGAAATGCTTCTGATGCCGCCGGAAAATTTACTCCATGTTGCCGGCGGCATGACCCATATTGCCCAAATTGATCGAGCCAAAATAATATATACAGGGTGGTCTGAAAGTCCATATCACCGGTGGCATCATCTGATATCGCCCAAATTTACCCTATATCGCCGGCGGCATCAATTACATCACCGGCGGCATCACCCACATCGCCGGCGGCACCAAGTTTCCAGTAATCTGATTTCGACCATTCTATCCATTTCTGTCATGGCGACCCATAATTGAAAACTATAGGGTTTTCTGCAGAGCCTGGGGAATGCAGACTGGAAGAGGCTCAAAAAATTCAGGCATTGAGGGTTTCGATATGTCGCGGCGTAGCCTGTAAGCCGCGAATTCCTTCGAGCAACACTGGCTTTTTGGGATCCAATGGACCACGTTTTCCAATTTTCATCGTTCGAGCTTTGCCCCATGCTCGAAGAATTCCACGCTATTTTAGAGACACTGTATCCTAAATGTGTTTCGCTGGCATTGTCAAACTTTCATTTTGGCATAGACGGAATTCTATGAGGGCTATGGAATTTAGATTCTGTCGACCCATTTCTATCTCAGTTGCCTGACAAACCTGGGTTTCAGCTCAAAGTAGTTCTAGAGTGGTGTCGTGGAGTGCCCCGATCCCATCCTGCTTGGCCATTCATGGTGGCATTACTACTCATGGAGGAGTTTATGTATGGAGTGAGCCTGATTGCTCCGCTCAGGCTGATTTCCCTCATCGGTCCTATATCGATAGGGGCTTCCCCCATGGCTGTGGGGTTAGCCGATGTTTTGTTAAATGTGGATGCTGCTTCTGTTGACTCGTCACTTACGAGTTAACATATGACGATTGGGTGCCTGTTCTGAGGGGGTATACTAACGTGCAGGTTCAGTGTGTTAGTCCATGGTGGAGAATTCAGAATGTGGTCGTAGAATCTTGGGGAGCATATGTTCAATTGATAGGTCTGGAGAAACCTTCATTTTATACCCCCTACCGGCTATATCGTCAGTATGGAAAAAGGCAGAGAGTCCCGATTAAATTGCCCTATAATCAAATCGGAGTTTACAAAGCTAGGTGGGTCAACCATATTTAGGAGAAGTGGTCCAGGGAGGCTGTATTTGAGATTCTAGATTATGATCAACTAGAAACCACTCAAACTGGCACACACTACAGAGGATGGCTTGCTGAGACAAGAGGTTTACCGACCCATCGGAAGCGGTCATAGGCCCGTTTTGAGGGAGAATGCACAGAGTAGGGAGAAGATCCCTCTTCTACTAGCACATCGAGGAGGATCTCTAGGTACTGTGATGATGATACGGGAAGTTTGTTTTGAGTCTTGCTTTTGTCAGAACCATCAGGTCTCTTTTTTTGTATTTTATTCTATTGAAATAATCTAAAATGGAACAAAATGAACTCTGTTCAAAGCTTGTCGAAGTTATCTTAAACTTATGAATACAGGATTCACATAAGCATAAGCATTTAGATTTTAACAAAAGATAACTTTTATTAATTGAGATAAAATAAAGTACATCATGTTTGGTTGACATTCCCATTGATTTAACTCCCGGTGCCGACTAGCCGAGATCGGTTTTCTAGAGGGCACTCGCTCTTTGCTCACGTACCCTAACTTTTACCTAGATTGCCCTTCTCAGGTTTTCGATCTAGCGGGTTTGTCTTATCCCCTAATTTTTGCATGGTTGGTTCGCAGAATACCAATCGTCGGGCATCACCCTAATTTTTGCCCGATCAGTAAAAGACTGAAAGGCGGGTGATTATCACGTATATATTTTTTGGTGTGCTGCTTTTCTGTTTTGTTTCTTTTTAATTAAACATGATAACGCTTAAGCCTGTCTTAGTTCAAGGGATTTACGAACTCTTTCCCATCCATGTCCATCAGTTTAGCTGCCCCTTTGCTAAGCAGCTTCTTTATCACATATGGTCCTTCCTAGTTTGGCCTGAATTTACCCCTCACATCAGTGGTGGAGTGTTTCAACTGCTTGAGGACCAGATCACCGGCCTTCAGGGGGAACTTTTGATGTCTTACCCGACTGTTATATGCCCGAGCCATACGTTTTTGGTACATTTGGAGGCTGTCGAGGGCCTTCAACCTTTGTTCATCCATCATGTACAACTGTTCAAATCTTGCCTGAGTCCATTCGGATTCTTCTAACTTAGCCTCTAGAGCAACTCTTAATGAGGTCACCTGAGTTTCAATTGGCAAGACTGCTTCCATCCCGTAGACCAGGGAAAATGGAGTTTGGCCTATCGGGGTGCGTATGCTGGTGCGATATCCCCAGATAGCAAAATGTAGCTTATCCGCCCAATCTCTGTAACCGGCTATCATCTTAGAAAGAATCGTCTTCACTGATTTATTGGCTGCCTCAACAGCTCTATTGGCTTGTGGTCTGTATGGAGAAGACCTATGGTGCTCGATTCCATACTTCTCAATCAGTGATGCAGTTGCTCCTTAAAACTGTACCCCGTTGTCTGAGACTATATGATGTAGGAGCCCATACCGAGCAAAGATGTGCTTTTCCATAAACTTGGCCATCTGCCTGGCAGTGACATTGGTGAAGGATTCGGCTTCCACCCATTTTAAAAAGTAATCTACTACCACCATAATGAATTTGTGGCCATTTGTTGAGGAAGGACGGATTTTACCAATTATATCTATACCCCATGCCGAGAATGGCCAATGGGTGGATAAGATATGGAGCTCGGTCGGTGGCAAATGCCGCATATCTCCGTAAACCTGGCATTGGTGGCATCGTTTGACCTGGGTGATACAATCGGCCGTGAGAGTGAGCCAAAAATACCCTAGTCACTGGATCTTCATTGCGAGGGCAAGACCATTCTTATGAGGGCCGCAGTCGCCGACATGGACCTGGCTCATTACGTTCTAAGCCTCAGAATTAGTGAGGCAATGGAGAAGTAGGCCATCGCTGGTGCGCTTGAATAGTTCATTATCTACAATACAAAATTGGGTAGCAAGCCGTCGTAGGGTGGTATGGTCTGAGTCGAAAGAATCTGTGGGGTATTGGCCAGTTTGAAGAAAATGGACGATGTCAGAATACCAACAAGGTTCGGATGAAATGGCGAGAACTGAAGGAGTCGATTGAACATAATATGGGATCTTAGTGGATAGCAAAACCAAGGGGCGGATAGGTTGCTGTTGGGGTCCTTCCTATAAGAACGCGAGAGTGGCGAGAGCATCTGCCATTTGATTCTCATCTCGAGGGACATGGCGGTACAAGCATGAGGTAAATTTCTCAGACAATTTGCGGACATCCTCAATATAAGGACGGAGGGATTCTTCTTTAACTTCCCAATCTCCAGTGACCTGACAAAAAACCAGAGCCAAATCTCCGATGATAGATATATGGCCGGCCTAAACTTAAAGAAGAGCCTCGAGGCCGAACAGGCAAGCTTCATATTCAGCGCCGTTGTTGGTGATGTCAAATTCTAAATGTTTGGACAATAGGATTATCTCATTATCTAGCATGACGATGATGACCCTGAGACCTGCTCCCCGGCGGTTCACAGCGCCATCAAAGTACATTGTCCAATTATCGTCAAGGGTTATAATAGAGGCGACCTATTCATCAGAGAACTCCAAATTTTCCTTATAGTTAGAGCTGAGGGATTGATTAGCTAGGAATTCAGCCACAGCCCATCCCTTAATGACCTTTCGGGTTACATATTCAATGTCAAACTCAGATAGGAGAAGTAGCCATCGAGACAATTTGCCGGCTAAAGCAGGGGATTGACAAAGAAACTTTATTGGATCAATTTTGGCTATGACTTGGATGCGATAGGATTGGAAATAATGTCGTAACTTCTTAGTGAGCCAAACCATGGTAGCACAGGTCTTCTCTACAATCGAATATCGAGTTTTATAATCTAACAGCTTCTTGCTCAGGTAGTAGATGGCATGTTCGCGCTTATCATCATGTTCTTGGACAAGCATGGCTCTGACGGAAGTTTCTTCAATGGCCAGATAAAGGATGAGTGGTTTCCCTGGGATGGGGGGTGTCAAGATGGGTGGATCGACAAGGTATGCCTTGATTCTGTCGAATGCTACTTGGCAGTGGTCATTCTATACCACGGGTTTCTGTTTCTTTAATAGTTTAAAGATGGGTTCGCAGACGGTAGTAAGGCGAGCAATGAATCGACTAACATACTGTAAGGACCCTAAAAATGATCGGACCTCCTTCTCTGTCTTAGGGGGAGGCATGTCCTTAATGGCTTTAGCTTTGTCTGGATCCATTTCAATCCCATTCTGTCTAACCACGTGTCCTAACAGCTTGTCGGAGGTAACTCCAAATACACATTTCTTTGGATTCAGACGAAGATTATACTTTTCAATGCGAGTCATGAACTTGTCAAGAACAGAAGGGTGTTCCTCTCGAGTGGCGGATTTCACAATCATGTCGTCCACATACACATTCACTTCTTTATAGATCATATCATGTAGGAGGGCGGTTATAGGTTACTGATAAGTGGCCCCGGCATTTTTCAACCCGAATGGCATTACCTTGTAGCAATACACCCCCCACTCAGTGATGAATGATGTTTTGACTTTGTCGGCAATATTAACCAGAATCTGATTGTACCCTGATAACCTATCCATGAATAAATACATAGCCGCCCTAGTAGCGCTTTCAATTAGGACATCGATGTGCAGGAGAGGGAAGTCGTCCTTCGGTGAGGCTTTATTGAGGTCTTGGAAGTCCACATAGACTCGGACCCTACTATCCTTCTTTGGTACGGGGACAATGTTGGACAACCAAGTCGGGTATTCTACTACTTCTATGAATCGAGCTTCTATCAACCTCAAAACCTCTGTCTTAACTTATTCTGCCCATTCAGGTCTCAACCGGCGGAGCTTCTATTTGACAGGTCAGAATTTAGGATCAGTTGGGATCCTGTGTTTGGCAATTTATTGGTCAACCCCAGGCATGTCTTTATATGACCAGGCAAAAGCGTTAACATGATTTTTAAGCACTTTTATGATCTCACTTCTTTCCTCGGGAGTTAAATCTTTAGAAATGGTTACCATTTTAGGATTGTCATCCATACTTAAGTTTATTTCATTTAATAGCGTATCACTAATGCCAAAAACGTTATGCGTATTATTATATGAGTGCATGGACCCATTAGGAAAGACATCAAACAAGTAAGCAGAACGGGAGTTATTCATTGCGTAAAAAGCCTTATATGCGGCATTGTTTGCATTAAAAACATCAGAAATATTAAAAATTACATCTTCCATATCCTCCTTCCCAGGCGGAGGGGCTTCAGTGGCAGCGTTGATGGGAGAGGTATTCTCTGTATTGTCTGTCAGGGTGGTGCTTAGGTTGTGCTCCAAAGCGATCTTTTGGGTAATGGTGAGCGACGGCTCTTCAGACAGGTCAGCCTTTTTGGTTAGAGCCTTAGCGAGCTTTTCTACTATGGCCATCATGGCATCTTCTTTCCCGTTACCCTTCCAGCCTTTCTTCATCAGCAGTCCCATAGCTTTTATCACGGTCGCTACGGCATCCTCAATTTCTAGATCAATAGGCTCATCTTTAGGATACATCTTTTCTTTCCCCTTAGCCTTATCAGAAATCACTTTGACAGGCATGTCAGACTCAGTAGGTTCAGGTTCAGCTGAAACTATCATGTGACCAGCCTCGAAGTCATAGACATCTTTAAAGGCCTCAAAGCCGGGCCACATTTTCCCGCCATAGTCTATTGGTTCGGGCTCCCCTTTATAAGGCCTCTTACCTTGGATTTCACAAGCAGTGACCATGCGGCAACAGCCGTAAGGGACGTGGTGATAGGCCTTTCTAGGCTTATATCCCAGTCCAGCTCCATGGATGAGGATTTTTAGTTCCAACGCCTCAATAATTCCCTGTTCGTGTATTCCTCCACCTCTGCCAGGCCTGTAACTAAACTTCTTTATTAGTTTGCCCATACCCGCGTGGAGGTAGCTATGCTAAAGGGGAGGATATTTTTTAGCTTTACTAATCATGGCAATTTGGAGGCCCTTTTCTAGATTAGCTTCGGCTTCCATAATGGCCATAACGGAAGTAGGATCGGCCTCTATAGTCACCATTCTACCATCATGGATTAGCTTAATTTTTTGGTGTAGTGTGAAGGGTAATGCGCCCAAAGCATGGAGCCATGGTCGGCCAAGCAACAGAGAATAGGTAACAGGAATGTCAAGGACGGTGAAACGTACATTGCTTGTAATATCTTCGACAGTGACTTCTGCCTTAAATGTCTCGATTACATTACGCTTTGAATCGTTGTAAGCTCTAATAAAAGTGCTGGACCTTTCAAGCATGTCCTCTGATAGTCCTAAATGAGAAAGGATTTTTAGAGGGCATAGGTTTAGAGCGGAGCCATCATCAACCATGATGCACGGGATGACCTTATCGAGAATTTGGATTCGAATGAATAAGGCCCTATTGTGATCCCTTCCCTTGAGTGTAAGATCAAAACTGCCAAACACGATCTAAGGCCCTTTTCTCGGAGGTATGCCTTCTCCTATCATGGCACACATCTCAACGACCAAGATGGTCAGATTAGCTTTCAGATCTAGTAGCCGCTTGATCAAACCCTTATGATGCCTTTTAGTGTCAATTACAAGTTGCTAGATGCTATATCGGGCTTGGGTGTTTTTTAACTGGGTAATAAGAGGGTCAACCTCAAGACTGGTAGGGACAGGCGAAGGTGGAGAAGGGGGTCTTGCAATAGTTCTAACTCTGCCAGGAATTAGGTCTTTATTTAGACGAAGATATCGGTCTTCCGACTGATATACACGACGACTCTAGGTAATATTGAGGACATTATCGAGCAAGACGCTCTTAGTGGCTCGTGTCTTAAATAGGTACTATTGCTCTTTGGAGTTCGAATCCGGGTCTTGTAGTTTATATTTATCCACACTAAAAAGGTCATGGTGGTCAACCTTGAACAAGTTGGTACTTATGGCCTTGGATTCCCGAGCTATCTCCCCATCCTCATCAGAATAGTTCTCCTTTGAAACAAAAGAATCTACGCTGAACAATGCTTTCCCCTCAGCTTTCTTTCTCTTTACCATAAATGGTTTAGGCCTGCAACTCTCTTGCTTTGGTTGGCTTGGATCAATTTCCATTCCTTGAATGGAGTTGACTCCCGGGTTGGCTTGATTGATAAGGTCAAAAATTGAGCAAGATGGTAGACCCGAACTGATGACCAGGATAGAGTTACTACTGCCCGGCCCCCGAGTAAGGAGATCAAAGACTGTGGCTTCGGGTAAACCAGATTGCACCATTCCGACCTTACTTTTGAAGTTCAGTAAAGGGTTATTCATAGTGCTCGGGGCTTTATCTAGTCAGCAATCTTTACCTCGCTAACCAACCACTGAATAGCTGAGAGTAAGGCCTTACAGTTGTTGGTTTGGTGCCCCACCTGAATGTGATAATTATAGAAGTTATTCTTATCTTCAGGTCTGGGTGGCTTGTATTCCTGAAGGGATTGTATAAAACCTACTTCCCTCAAGCATTGGAAGATGACCCACAGGGGCAATTTATAGGGGTTGGTCAAAACAAAAGGGGGGCGAGGAGGTTGGATTGTGGCAATCGTTGATGGAGCTGGATTGGTTGTAAGTGGCGTAGCGGCGGTGTGAGAAATGGCTTGTATAGCAGTCGGTGTTTTTGGCTTAGCCGGCGCTAGGGCTGAGGGTTGAGCTTCGTTCTTTCTGAACCATGGTTTCCCCGCTCTCTCGGCCTTTTCACGTTCTGCCTCGCGCTCAATTTTCTCAGCTTTCTCAAACACAGCCTTGTAAGAAAGAAAGGAATCCGTAGCCATTTCCTTGCGGAATAGGGGAAGAGACCCTTCGAGGAGTTTGACAATCATTTCCTCAAGGCTAAGCTTGGACTTCATCAAGACCTGAGTCGACATCCACCTATTGAAGTACTACTTAAAGGTTTCGTTGGGAATTTGACGGACCCTCTTAAGATGTTGGAGGATCATCTCCATCATAGTATTGAAACCATAATGCACTTTCAATGTGTCAGATAAGAGAGTCCAGTCGGCAATAATATGCTGCGGCAAAGTGTGATACCACTAGAGTACAGGTCCCCAAAGGGAACAAGGAAACATCTCAGCTAGCACCTTATCACTCAGCTTTTTTACACATATCACTCTTTCGTACATTATGATGTGAGAGGCAGGTGCTCCTGAGCCATCATAATGAGCCATGTTTAGTATAGTAAAATTATCGGGGATCCAATCCTCATCCCTCTTAGGTTTTTTTATTAATGATGAGGCGATTGATGTAAGCTTAGATCTCTGGTGTCATGCCCGGAGGTTGCGTGACCTGGTCGCTGACCGGTTCGTGAGAGACGGTTGGGGCTTCAGGTGTCGCGCCCAGAGAATGTACGACCTGGTCGTTCACAATTTGGGAAGCTATCATTTATAGAACAAAAGCGGCTACCTCAGGTGTCATGCTTGGAGGTTACATGACCTAGTCATTGTATGTCGGAGGTAGCGTAGGGCGAATAGTCAGATAGCTGGCAAATGGATTTTGGGGGTAGGTGCTGCCTTTAGGAGTTACAACGAACTGCGAAGGCATAAAGGAGGGTAGTGGCCAAGAAACTAGGCTTTGGTGATTGAATGTCAGAGGAGTGGAGCTTTGGGTGAAGGGTCTCGGGTGGAAAGGTAGAACTGGTGGAGTGGTTGAAGTTGATAAGAGAGCTGAAGTCTGTTTAAACTGGAATGGACTCGTCAAGGGCTGGGCTGATTAAAACACAGGTGCGATGGGTCTCGACTCTATTAAACTGGTCAATATTTGTGTTGAACCATTCGGGGCCTGAATGTTAGATGCCGATACTCGATCAAAATTTTTGTCTTCCAGAGCTTGCTTAACTGCTGCCTGAACCATAGTTTGAATAGAAGCTTGGAAAGCATCTGAGTTTAAGAATTGCATTATAGCACTAGTAAAGTCAAAACTAGGGGGTGGTTGGGATCCTGTTCCCGAGCTGGAAGTGGGACCAAAGAGCTCTTCTAGAGGAGATGTCCCTTCATTTCTTGGGAAAGACATGGTCGGTCGAGAGGGACTTTGGCTCAACTGAACTTGTTCAGAATCTGATTCCTCGTTGGAATCGGTGTGGGGAATTCCTTCGAATTCCGTGGTAGCAATCGGGGTCAGAGAATGATGTATCAGGCGATGCTCTATCCTTTTCCAAGCCGGGATGCGATAGTCAGTGCGATATGTGGTGACGCAATGGAGGTACAAGAGAAGTCCTACATTTATTGGTAAACCACTTCCACGGGTGGAAGTGGTAAGGGTAAGCGGATTCATTATCGGCTCTTAAAGTCGATGCATAGGGGTGCATGATCATAGAGCACATAGTACGCGAATCGCCCCTCTTCCAACTTTATGACTCCTGCGTAACACCTCTTTGGAAGGATGGAGTTTGGCCTCTTCATCGGTGATGGCGAAAGAAGCGCGTCCCAATTGTTTTATTTGTTTTGGTTAACCCTAAGGGGAATGATGTGCTAAGGCTTTTTCTAGCGCGGCTTTGGTATAGGGTTGTTGATGTAGAAGGTTCTCGTTTACCTTGATTCCACGTTACTCAACCACTACCTAAATAGGTGCGATCGTAGGAGTTTACGTGTTGGTTAAAATGAGTGATCCACCCACTAGGCATCCATAATTCCAACAGGGCATGAGTGATACTTCGCGAGCTTCTCGGATGAAATAGGGCACCTATAATTACCGAACTATCTATATGCGTGAGGATAAAACACTATAAGAAGGAATGAAATTTTAATTTGGCCAATGATTTCAATACATCATCAAAATCTCTTAAACTTTATGAAATAAAGTACGAGTTTAAAGAAATATCCCCAGTAGAGTCGCCACTGTGAGCGGACGATGTTTCGCGCGGCGACAGCGGGGCCGGAGCCTGATCGGGCCAGCCCATTTTGAATGACGGGGGATGAGTGTGATATATTTGAAAAATGATTTTGCATATTTTAATGCTTAAAAGATACGAGATCGAAATCCCGTACTTAGAGTAAAGTCGCCACCCGGTTCAGCTCAACCGGGAAATTTTTAGTACGATTTTCCCACCGGGTGGTTGGACCATACCTTAAGTAGAGATTCCGAGTTTGGATGATGTTATCTACTTTTCATTAGGCCAAGTTAAGATACTTCATTCTTTCTTAATCGGTTTAATCCACCCTATTTATTTGTATTTTTAATTATTTTATTGTTTTCGTGTTTATCAAGTAATTGAAGCAATGAATAAGATATTTATAGCCATAAAAAAAGTGCGAAAAATAAAATTATTACAAGGTTTTCAAATCCTATACATTTTTTCTATGCAATAAATAAAGTACCTGAATATCCAATATACGTCCGCCTGCAGAAGATTGTTAGCACTTACAGTATTATAAAGCCCGGTCGGATGGCTAAAATGGGAGTTGAACGGTGTTTTTCGAGAAAATTCCAATTTTAAGTAATTTTTAGGCTCAATCATTATTTTAACCGGATTATAAATGAAAAATAAAACTGCTGTCCGGAAAGTCATATCGCCGACGATATAACTGATGCCGCCGGCGACTTGCCTGATGTCGCTGGCGACATAGGTGATGCCGCCAGTGACATCAATTACGTCACCGGCGGTATCAGCTTATGGGCAGCAGTGGTGGCAGTAAGACTGACCGAAAACCCAAAAATGAATATAAATTGACAAAAATTAACACAAGTCAGTAGTATTAATGCCCAAGAGCTATGAGACTCAGGATTTTTACCTCGAGGTCGTGAATCCACCTCTTCGTGAACCGAAGAAAACACCTCCGGGGAGCTTGTTAAGATGATTTAACGATAAATTTAAGTGCTTTTTGGTTTCTAAATCTAACTAAGCTGATTTTAACTTAAAGACTTATTGATTTCAACTCACAATCAGAGAATTCAAAGAAGAAAAACCAGGAAAAATGGATCGGAGTCCTTCTTTTTTCTATTTTATCTAATTCTTATCTCACTAGAATCTATTCTCACACTAAAATCTTAACATTCAATCCCCTCCTCTAAAATACAGCTCAAGGTGTGCTTTTATAGGTGAAATGGGATGCTTTTTAGGGCCTTTTTTAATAATTCCGCCGAAAGTGGCCGAAAGGCTGTCTGTGAAGGGACCCATTTCGGGTCATGCCACCGGCGACATGGTGATGCCGCCAGCGGTATGGCCGATGTAGCCGGCGGTATGGTGATACCACCGGCGGCATGGATGATGCCTTTAGCGGCATTAGCCTTCAGCATACCGACAGTTAGTGGGTCAAAAAGCCAAAAAAGTCAGGAAAAGTGGTTTAATAGTGGGTGAAAAGGCATCTTTTTGACTTTTAACAATATTTTAAAGGGTATTTATTACTTGGGTGCCAATCATCGGTTCAAGCTCCCACCGGACGCGTTATCGGCCATGTCGAACTATATTCTAAAAAATTTACGAGGAATATTATTTTAGTAATAAAAATTCCAAGCAGAATTTTTAATTTTGAGGCATTAAAATTGGGTACACGTCATCATCGTCTCGCGAGAGGGACTGTAAAATCCCGTGCTCACACTGACATATAAGGTGAACAAGCGACAACAACAAAAATAAGAAAGGGCAAATGAGAGATTACGACCATGGAGAAGAAAGCCTTCAATGCTAAGGCCAAGGATGGTGGCTCAACGAAGACGAGCATTAGGGTTTGGGATTTAGGGTTTAGGGTTTGGGATTTAAGGTTTAGACATCATTTATAACTTTCTTATATTTTTTTATACCTTTCTAATACCTTTTATATAGCTTTTTAAATAATATATAAATTTATTATACATTTTTTAAAAATTTTAAAAAACTGTAACTTTATAACTTTCTTATATTTTTTATACCTTTCTAATTACCCTGTAATGTCCATCTCTTTTTCAGGATTCTAAGGTCGTTGGACAGCCTGTCATCTCTTCGGATGACGATCGATTTTCTTGGATAATTGGGACAAACAAGTAATTTACAGCTGCCTCCTTTTGCCGTGGTTACTACCAGCAACTAAGATAGACATCTCCTGCTAAAGATTTCAACCTAATATGGGGGGTTCTTTTGCTTCCGAATATAAAAATTTTTAGGCATGTGTTTGATTCCTGGGGTTCTTTCGTCGAGGATGTATCTCAATTACCGATGATATTTGTGTTGGAAATGTTGGTGTTTCCTAGTTCCCAGGCATTAGTTCTTACAATGTACAAACTAATGGTGTCACATTATAAAGGCAATAATCTACTGCGTATTTATCTTGTGCTATAATATAAGTAGAGTATCTATTGATTGATAATCATAAATATACCAAGTCTATTTTAATCATGAGAATGAATAAAATGAAAGACTTGTATGTTGGATGATCTATAGCAATGTAGTTGCTATGTCACTTGGTAAGTAGATCATGAACATAGTCACATGTTGAGAACATAGGGCTGGATCGATCCACACAGCAAGGTCACATGGTTGTATGTCATAGACAGTTTGCTGAGTAGGTCTCAATAGTCCTCAGACTTGATTTCAACTTGTTATTAATGTGGAAGTGGATATGATGTGGCATATTACTAACGGGTCCTTAAATATTAGATTACAAGTACGGGTATGCTCAATATATTTCATGACCATGTTAATAGTAGTGTTGAAGTGATAGGATTACCATCGGTTTAATAAACCGGAATGAATCACCGGCCACTTGATGAATAAAAGGGATAAGGACGTCCAATAAGTCGTTGACTTATTTTATCATTTTATTCTAGATCAAGAAATACGATGAACTGCAAAAGGGGGTGACAAGCACCATGCCTCTTGTTCATTATATTGATGTCAGCTAGTAAAGGACTTTGTAAGATAACTACTGGGTTCAGTATCTTTTAGAGACGGTTATACTCTGTCCTAATTGGGGGCTGTAATGGTTTGCTAGAATCCGCTTATAGTCTATGGGTGAATCTCATTGCCAACATATGGACAGACAAGGATCGTGCACTTAGAACTGCTGATCTATGATTCCTTGTACATGCAATGTTACAAGACCGGATGAAAAATTAATTATTAATTAATTGATATGTCAAGTCAATGTAATGTAATTGAATAATCATAAACATCATTAGATTAATTTGTTTAATGAAATAATATAATGTAGTTTATATTATTCATTAAGTAAAATTAAGTATATATTTAATTAAATTACATATGCTGTTTATTTAATTATTAATTAATTAAATTCATATGTTTAACAATTTAATTAGATGTCAATCTAGTCAATAAAGTTTCCATTCTAAAATAATTAATTGACATTTTGGTTTATTAAGTTAATTTGTAATATGATAAATAATTTGATTAAATTGTATTATTTTGTAATTGGTTATGTTATAATTGGGAATTATAATTTATCAATTAGTGTCAATTAGAAATATTAAACTTTGATACAGTTTAGTTAAATAATTGAAAAAATTAATGTGATTAAATTTATAATTAGCCAAACTTAACCCTAATTATAGTGGGATTATAAATAGCCAACCAAAACAAGTAAAACCTAATTTCTAATGACATACACGTCCATAGCATTCTTGGAATGCACAAAACGTTGGCAGCCATGGAATTGGGTCCTGGTGTTTTTTCCTTCTCTTGTTGTTCTTCATCCCTAGCCTAACACCAGTCCCGATTTGAGAGTAGTTCGTGCACGTGAGATTAGAGAGCTTCCACTTGCGAGCTTCATAGCATCCGTCTCTCAAGGAGATTTTACAAGTAAGTTTGTATTTGTTAAAATAAAATTATTTTGGAACCCTATCAATGGTTCTTGAAAAGATCCTATTCCGAATTTGAAAAAATTTTAACCGGTAATTCCGCCTTTGCGGTTATATTTTTGATAGTAATTCCCTTCAATTTGCCTGTTCTGTTCGGAACCTGAAACTCTTGATCACTGCCCCTTCTTTTGCCAAGCTAGCCTTAGATACTGGAGAGACATATTTAATCGGTTGGGGGTGGCGTTAGTTATGCCTCAAACGGGGTATGGTTTTCTAATGTTATGGCGTTCTTTTTTAAGAATGGAATTGGATGTGATTTTGGGACTTCATTATAGTTCATCGTTGTGTGGAATATCTGGAAGAGACGCAACAAGCATATTTTTGAAGGCTCGATAGATAATGAGGATATTGTAACAGGTAGCATCAACTTATATTGGTTTCTTTTTCATTCTAATAAGATTAGCGTTTGTATTTCGGTTGCGGATTTGTTCATTGATCCATCTTTTTCACTTGATTGTAACTAAAACTCGTTGGTTATTATTTTGAGAACAAATTTTTATATTTAATGAAAAGGGGTAGGTGTTTTGTAGGCAAGCGGATGAGCCAACCTAGTAGGGTAATTCGCCCCGAAATTTTCACCTGCCCTGATCTTTTTTCCTTTCGGTGAGACACATCATTCCACTGGGGGTTTTTTAAAAAAAACACTTGTTGGAGGGGTGTGAGGAGCCTTAACTGTGACTAAGCCCCTTAATAAGATTATGTTAATGAAGATACTCGTAAGTATAAAAAAAGCTAACTTGCCAATTTTATAATCAATTTTATAGAAAATTATTCACATCAACCATCCTTATGCAAGCTACACCGAAGTGAAAGGTAATACAAACCTTTTAAGCTCATATCTCACTCCATCTACTGATAAACTGATAATATAAACATAATAAAAATTAATAAAAAAATATTATATATGTGGCCTTGATTCATTTAATTTTGAACAAATGGTCTAGTCTTGTGTTTGTTTTTACATTAATATATTTTTTATTTTTGAAACGATACAAAAATGATATCTATATAAAATAGCCATAGTATTATAAGAAAACAATACAAAAAAAAGAAGAAAAACCCTTTTAGAAAGAAAAAAAAAATATCTTCTTTGGCACATGGAGAGGAAGCTAGTAGAAACAAATAAAAGGTTTACAAGAGCATATCGGTGTTTACTTCCCTTTAACTTGTTCACATATATTTCTATATTTTTCTATTGATTATGTGAATTTTTTGTTTGAAGGTGAGGACCAGAAACTCTATAAGGTGATTATATCAACTAAGTGAAAGTGGAATAACTCTATAACGCGGATATTTCTAACTAGCTTGACATTCATCCGAGAGAGGAAAACAATGATCAAATATATATTTATATTTATTTATTTTTTAATTGTTTTCCAACAATATTAACACATACAACAATTATTTATTTAATAATTAACATTGTAAAATATTGTATTTGATAAATAAATTCAATGGGGTTTGTTAAAGTGATAAACGACTTGGTATCACTTAAACAAGATCCCAAGTTCGAACTTTGTGAATGTAAAAATCTCCACTGGGAGACTCAGCCACCATAGCCAGACGCGCAACCTGGATCGAATCTGAATGTAGTCAAAGCAAAGCTCCGGAACCAGATGAGCAACCAAAAAATGAAGGGTAAATTTTAAAAACATACCTTGTGGTTTCTGTCATTTTCAAAAAGAGGATCATAAATTTTTTGTTTTCGAAACGAAGACTATGGTTTCAAAAGTTAGCAAATAAAGGAAAAAAATATTCATGAAATATATATCAAGATTTGAATAAATTTTGGAGATTTTGTTATGACATTTCAAAATTATTATCGTCTTTTTATTTAGAAAAATACTTAAACTTCTAAAAAAAATTCAAAATTTATCACTAAGGTGCATTATATTTTTATTAATTAACCTACAAAATTTCAGTTAAAAATGGACAAGATTATCATTTTTCGTGACATAATTTCAAATTGAGGATCTTTTTTGTCATTTGTTTGCTAATTTTTGAAACCACAATCCTTATTTCAAAATTAAAAATTTTATATTCCTCTTTTTTAAATAAACTCAATCCAAACATCAAACACCAAAATAAACTCATATCAACACATCAAATTCATCCCAAATCACTTTCCAGAAAAATCAGTTTCGTCACTCAACTTGATAGATATAAACGAACCAGAAAATTGAGGAATTTCATTAATTTTTCTTCTAAACATAATTAGATATATGTCTCAGATTTCCAAATCCACAAGAATCACATAAATCCAAATTATATAACCAAAGTTATTATCAAAATACTAAATAGTGTACAAAGCTGAGATTTTCCAAAAACAGATTTCATGACTCAACTTCAAACGAAACTTTCACATTGAAAAAGAATGAAATTCAAGAAGGTTTCTTCTGAACATATATTCCTTAGTTTCTTTAGATATCAATAGAATCAAGAATCATTCAAATCGGATTTATATACCAAGAGAGAACATCAAAAGAAAATAGGGATACAAATCTGGAAATTTTCAGAAAAACCGAGAAATCAAAATTAGAGACACAGACCTTTTTCTAAGCTCTTTCTAGTTCTCCTCTACCTCTTTTGCCTTTGATTATCTCCTTCTCAAGAACCCTAGAATATGAAATAGCTTCATCTAACCTTTCTTTACTGAAATTGATGGGTATAGAAGGCTAAGACAATGATTTCTGGTAAAATTTTGAAGTTAATTTGAAAAAAAAAATTAAGATTTGGAGTTATGAAAATCTTGAAAAGGAATGGAAAAGATAAAGCTAGCAGAGAACACGATGAATGGAATGAAAGAGATGAGAAATCTCTAGAGTTATAAGAGAGTAAATATATCTAAATTTCAAAATCACTATCCTATAAGACAACAATTAGAATAATACCCTTAATATCCTTCTTAATCCTAATCTCTTCTTATTTCTTATCCAATAGCATAAAAGTCCAATGTTTAAGTGTAATAATTTATATTTTCCATATTATTTTATACCTTAACACTTTAATAAAATTTAGAAATTTCGGTTCGTTACATGTCATCAGTAGGAACTGATGATATTGGTGTTTGAATGTGGTTATTTATGGTAATGGAAGGAGTGGGTGGGTTAGATGAAAAAGGAAAGTTGGTTTCTTGGAACTGAACATCCCTTGAAACAATGAATTTATTTATGGCTATGTCAAGCAACTTCTGGCCCTTCTAGCCTAGTGAAAAGCCCATAAAATAGCTTCATAAGCTCGAGGGCTAAGTTTTTCTTTGTGAGGTGTGGTGTCAGTGTAAAAGCATTTATAGCCAAACACTTTGAACTTAGCTAAGCATGGATTGGTGCCATATAGGGTCTGGTGTAGGGATTTCCAGTCAAGATTTCTACTGGGTAACACATTTACTATGGTAGTGGCCATGAGAATGGCTTTTCCCCAATATTGAAGGGGCATATCAAATTGGAACATGATTGACCTTGTTATTTCAAGCAAGTGCCTGTGCTTCCTCCCAACAATGCCATTTTGTTAAGGGTTATGCACACAACTTCTCAAATGAGAGATCCCAATTGTTTGGAATAGCTTTGTGCATGATGCATGCACAAATTCTGTTCCATTATCACTGCAAATGACTTGTACCTTTACTTCAAACTGAGTTTTAACATTTTTTAAATATACCTCTATAGTATGAGGTGTTTGAGAGTTATTTTGCAGTAAAATAACCCTACTAGCCCTCAAATAGTCATCTACAATAGTTAGGAAGAAATTTGCACAGAAATGGAGCTAATATGACAAGGACCCTACAGATCAATGTGTAACATTTGTGAAATTCTTATACTTTTTAATATTTCTTACAGAAAATGACACTCTATGTTGTTTTGCCTAGTGACATACAGAGCATTCACTACTATTTCACTCAACATTTATACTTGCAATAAGAGATAAAGCTTCCTCACTAGCATAACCCAGTCTTTGGTGCCAAAAATTTGTTTTATTTACAGCTTCTTTACTTAATAAGCATGTAGCCAACTTCTCCAGATGGGTATCATCAAAGGATGATTGTAATGATCTATATAGACCATCACTCTTCCAGGCCATTGCCACTATATGTTGAGTAGCTTGGTCCTGAAAATAACAGCAGTTAGGCTTAAAGAATATAGATATTCTTGAATCAACCAATAGCTTTCCAACTGATAGCATATCAAACAGAAGCTGCTTTACATACAATACATCTCTCAACACCACAATTTTTTATAACTCTACATCTCCTATCATAGTGACAAATTGCTTTGTGCCATTTGGAAGCACAATAGGTCTAGGAATTTTAATATTTCTCATGTTTTTGAATAAGTGTAAGTGGGAGCACATATGTGATGATGCACCACTGTCCACTATCCATTCAAAATGCACTATAGCAGAGTTAAGTTAGGCCAATTACCTGAGTAACCTGCAAATGCAGTGTAATCTTCCTTTCGAGAAATTGGACTGTAGGCTATTGGTATTTCCATTAGTTGTTTTTCCTTTATTAGCTTGTAAATTTCTTGTGCAATTTTATTCATCTAGTATGGTGATAGATCACCGTTCATGTCCTAATTCTCCTCTTTATAGTTCCCTTCTTTAAGGTTTGTTTCATTAGCATTATGTGCCTTGAATTCCTTTGGCCTTATCCTTTCCTTAGGAAACCATTCCGGATAGCTAATTAGGTCAAAACATCTTTCCTTGGTGTGATTTGTACCACCACAATGCTCACACTTCCTTTCTTCTTTCTTAGCAAACCTTGTAAAAGGCTTGTTGTTTGTATTAGTGTTTTTAGGCTAAAACTTTGTAGAGTAGTTTGCAACCTCTATACGTTGGTCAAAGTGCACTTTCCTCTGTTTCTCAACTCTTTGGATCATGGCATATGCCTTGTTAATAGTTGGAAAAGGGTCCATAAGCAACAACTGGCTTTTAACAGCTTTGTAACCTTCGTTAAGCCCCATGAGAAATTAAATTAGCTTATCTTCTTCAATTAACTCTCCGGATCTCCTCGAAACATTACAAATACATGTTTCATATGCTCCACACTTGCATACAGGTATTTTCCTCAGCAGATTTAGCTCATCCTAAAGCTTCTTAAGTTGAGTATAATACATCATTACCGAACTATTTCCCTGCAAAACGAGATTGATCTCTCTCTTGTCTGATAAAGACTTGGACCGTTACTGCCTCTGAATCGCTCATCAAGCTCTTTCCACAAATCTTTCGCTCTTTCGGCATATAAAAACGCCTCTGAGAATTCTTTACTCTTCGAATTCCATATCCAAAATGTTACAAGACAATCATTTTTATCCAAGATCCATACGCAAGACTGTTTGGATTCGGTGCCTCTATTTTATCTTCTATGAATTTTACTTTATCTTTTGCCATTAAAGCTCTTCGTATGGCCTTGCTCCATGGAAGAAAATTTTCACCATTAAACAGTGCAGGGACAAGTATTGTACTTGGATTGTCGAAGTGAGGATTGATTTGAGTAGGCGTCGCAA
Source organism: Euphorbia pulcherrima (assembly GCA_947683365.1). Classification (NCBI taxonomy): domain Eukaryota; kingdom Viridiplantae; phylum Streptophyta; class Magnoliopsida; order Malpighiales; family Euphorbiaceae; genus Euphorbia; species Euphorbia pulcherrima. Next base: position 18,917,797 of record CANTUS010000016.1, read on the forward strand.
TTGTTGTACGATCACCTCCGTTAACAGGATCTCCAAAAGCCTCCAAACATTCTGATTCCTTCTCACCATAGCTCTGATACCATGAAGCTCTCTAAATCCAGAGGGAATTACTAATTTTATTATTCTCCACAATTTGTTCAAGCACAGAAATGAGCTAAACAACTCTTATATATATGCTGTAAAAGGAAAACATGCAGTTTAACTAGAAACTATTTTCCCGCTAAAACTCTTGAGTGTGTTACAAAGGGGAATGTTCTCCTGTGGCATGAAGGAGTGAAACTGGAGTTCTCTTGAGAGTTAGGATATGATGTGGCAGTGACTATGTTAGTTGTTGTATCCTTCACATTTTTTTTGTCAAATTTATTAATTGTGGGTTTTAACTCACAGCCCCACACTTGTTAGTTTTATTCTAACAAAGTGGTGACCACTAGATGAAATACCGGTGGTTATTAACTGAAAGAATATCTAGTATTGTCAGATGTTAATTAAGCCTCGCATCAGCCACATTATACGGATACCTACGAAAGCAACACCAACGAAATAAAAAAACCTCGGAGCATTGAATACGAAATGTCGTTAATTTTGATACATCATAGCGTACGTAATTCTATTAAAAATATCTGAATTCTAGAACTACTAGGATGACTAACCGAAACAAAATTGACTGTATGATTAAATTATTAAAGACAATAAGATCAAAGAACCTTCAATTATATTAGAATATCACATTATGTCAATTGAGTGCTCAAATACTGGAATTAAATAATGATCCTCTATATGTGATTTTTGTGAAATACCATTAATTAATATTTGCAAAAGTACAAGAGAAGAAAGAAGGAAGGTACATGTTTGAGTGAAGTTTGCAACAAATAGAAGACTTTTGAAATGTACATGTTTGAGTGAAGTTTGCAACAAATAGAAGACTTATTAAATTATGGAATTGGACTTGGCAACTAGAATACTATTTCCCTCCTATCTAACTATATAAATCCACAAATTCGCCTTCAAAATCAACCTCCCATTGCTCTCTTTTCCTAAAATAACATACAGAGAGTGAGAAGAGGCCTTTTATAGTTGGGCCCATATCGAGAATATTTTGTTTCATCAGTTCTACCAACGGTACAGATAATTTACAGAGTTTGAGAAATCTCGAGCTACATTCCTTATACTTTAGAAATTTTTCTAGGAACAACTCAAACAAAATCATCTTAAAGTGTGATGAATCAAACCCGAACAACAAAAATTTTAAAACCCGTATTTTTATAATTTTTTAAAGTGTTTTTTCCATGATCAAGTTCAAACACTATTAATAGGATTCACCAAACCAAAACTTTGACAACCATTTTTCTTATATAACTTTTTAAAGTTAATTTAATTACTTCGGTTCGAGACAGGTTAGATAGCTCTTAGTTATTTGCATTTTTTGAATAACTTGGGAATTTTAACGAATTGGGTTGTGGTAAAAATTGCAGGATAAGATGCAGAGAACGGATGTTAGAGCAGCGAGCAGGCGAGTAAGCCAAAGGATGAGCCGAACCCTAAGCTGAAGCGTGGAGGATATATTTTCGGGTGGAAGGCAATCAAGAAGAAGTAGTCAACATGCGGAAGACGATGAAGAAGCTCTTAAATGGGCTGCCATTGAAAAACTTCCTACTTACGATAGATTAAGAACAGCTATCATTAAATCCTATCTTGATGAAGATCAAGCTCAATTTGTTCACAAAGAAATCGATGTTCGGAATCTCGGCTTGAATGATAAACAAGAGTTCATTGATAAGGTCTTTAAGGTTGCTGAACAAGATAACGAGAAATTTTTGTCCAAATTCAGACAAAGAATTGATAAGTAAGTTTCACTTTTTTTATATTCATTTAATTCATAATATTTTAAGAATCATATAAATTTTACTTCGTTTGATATGCAAGAACTCGTTTCCTCAATATATATAAATATATAGCCAGGGGAGATATTATTTAGGGAAGAGAAAAAAAAAAGAACTAGAATGAATGTTAGGCCCAATAATAGATTACGAGGAACATAATAGCAGCAGAATAAAAAGACACGCAAATTTTTACGTGGAAACCCCAAATGAATTAGGGAAAAACCACGGGACCAACTGCGAATAATTCTCCACTATAAAAATAATAGTAGGTACACCAAGAGATTATAAAATAGTGGCACTCAAGTGTTTCCCAAAACCTCGCTATTTTCTCTCTTACCCAACTCTTAGAAACCCTTTTCCTAAGTTTCTCTACACAGATAATATTTTTATCTGTGTTTTCTTCCATCCCGCTCTCAGTTGAGGCATAAGCCTCTCTATTTATAGGAAATAAAAACGCCTATGGCCGAATTGTGCACAGTAATTTTACTGTGCACTTTTTGAAAAAACGTTCTGCCGACCTGCCTCTTTTTTTTATAATTTAATATTGTGGGTCTCACAAAAATGGAGGGACACCACACAACAAATCTCCCCCCTCCCGACTACATTGTGGGACTCTCCATCCTAGTTACTTTGATGCACTGATCGAACTTTCCTTTTGGAACGACTTTTGTCAGCATATTAGCAGTATTATTGTTTGTATGAATTTTCTGCAACTTGAACTCTTTTTCTTCAATGGCAAGTCTGAGCCAATGATATCTTACATCAATATGTTTTGTCCGTGCATGATACATAATATTTTTACTCAAGTCTAGTGCACTTTGACTATCACAATAAACTATGTAGTCTTCTTGTTGCACACCCAATTCTTCAAAGAATCGCTTTAACCAAAGCATTTCCTTTCCTGCTTCTGTTGCTGCAACGTACTCTGGTACAGTTGTTGATAATAAATGACACTTTTATAACCGTGAATGTCAAGAAATAGCTCCCCCTGAGAATGTAAATAAGTAACCTGATGTAGATTTTCTTTCATCAAGGTCACCAGCCATATCTGCATCTATGTAACCAACAAGTGCTGGCTTTCCACCTCCAAATGTTAAACATAACTTTGAAGTTCCTCTCAGGTATCTAAAGATCCATTTAACTGCTTCCCAATGTGTCTTCTAGAAATTTGACAGGAATCTACTCACAACTCCAACTACATGAGCGATGTTTGGTCTTGTACACACCATTGCATACATTAAACTGCCGACCGCTGAAGAGTATAGAACATTTGACATATCTTCTTTATTTTTCTCTGTTGAAGGGTAGGATTTCTTACTCAACTTGAAATGAGCGGCAAGTGGAGTGCAAACTGGTTTAGCATTCTTCATATTGAACCTTTCTAGTACCCGTTCAATATATTTTTCTTGCAATAACCACAGCCTGCTGGACCTCCGATCTCGAATAATCTCCATTCCAATAATTTGCCTTGCCGGTCCCAAATCCTTCATGTCAAACGCCTTAGATAAATCACACTTCAACTTACTAATCATTTTGGCATCTGGCCCAACAACTAGCATATCATCAACATATAAGAGAAGAATCATAAATTTTCCATCACGAAATATCTGGACATATACACATGGATCAACTTCTGTCCTGTTGTATCCTTGATTTACCATAGAGGAATCAAGCTTTTTATACCATTGCCGCGGGGCTTGTTTTAAGCCATACAAACTTTTCTTCAGGTGACACACCATGTCCTCCTTTCCCTTGACCTTGAAACCTTCTGGTTGTTCCATATAAATTTTTTCTTCTAAATCCCCATGCAAGAACGCGGTCTTTACATCAAGCTGTTCTAACTCAAGGTTCAAGTTGGCTACAAGACCTAGCACAACTCGAATGGAACTCATTTTCACAACTGGTGAAAAAATCTTGTCAAAGTCGATACCTTTCTTCTGAGTAAAGCCTTTGACAACCAATTGAGCTTTGAATCTCACTAGGTTTCCATCATCTTTCTTTAAGTTGTACACCCATTAGTTCTTGAGTGTTCTCTTCCCTTTAGGAAGTTTTACCAGCTCGTACGTGTCATTCTTCTTTAAAGAATTCATCTCCTCCTGCATGGCCTTCTTCCAACAATCTTTATCTTTACAAGATTGCACGTCTTGGAAGCTTTCAGACTCCCCCTCATTAGTGATTAAAATATAATCAGAACTAGAATATTTCATAGATGGTTGCCGTTCTCTGACTGACCTCCTTAATTGAGGTTCTTCTTCTGGTAGAATGGGGTTCTCTAGCTCCCCCTGCTCAATACCCTCTTCAATCATATCTTTATCTACAATCGCATCTTGATCCCTCACAACTGGCTCTTCTTCTCCATCTTGTTTTGATTGATGCATTCTTCTTTCTGTGGCATCATATGATAGAATGCTCTTTGGTGTTATATCGATAAAACCGTCACTTATAGATCTTTCGCCGATGATATCATTCTCATGAAATACAATATCTCGGCTCTATATAATTTTCTTTTTCACTGGATCCCATAATCTGTAGCCAAACTCTTCATCTCTATAACCAACAAAAGTGCAAGGAACTGATTTATCATCAAGCTTTAGCCTTTGCTTTTTAGGAACATGCATAAATGCCTTGTAGCGAAATACCCTCAAGTGAGAGTATGAGATATTTCTACCTGTCCAGACCCTCTCTGGAATATCAAAATCTAAAGGTGCTGAAGGTAGTCAGTTGATAAGATAGACAACAGTATTGATAGCTTCTCCCCTAAATGACTTAGGTAAGTTAGCCATTTGAAGCATGGATCTAACTCTTTCGACAATGGTACGATTCATTCGTTCAGCAACGCCATTGTGTTGAGGTGTACCAGGAACTGTCTTTTCATGCCTGATACCATTTTGGCTACAGTAATCCTTGAACTCTTTGGAGATATACTCGCCACCATTATCTGTGCGTAAACACTTCAATGGCACTCTAGTCTCCCTTTCCACCATTGCATTGAATTGCTGAAAGTGCTTGAATACTTCATCCTTTGTGCGCAACAAATAAATCCATGTCTTCCTTGAAAAATCATCAATGAATGTAAGAAAGTGTCTTCTTCCTCCAATGGAATCTGTATCCATGGGACCACAAACGTCAGAGTGTACTAGCTCTAACTTATTATTTCCCCTTCTAGAGCTTTTCTGAAATGAAACTCGATGTTACTTCCCAAATAAACAGTGATCACACGGGTTAATTTTTCCTTTGGCTAATGGGATGAGGGACTTCTTAGCCAGTATATTCAACCCTTTCTCACTAACATGCGCCAGTTGCCTATGCCATAAATTTGGTGAAGCATCATCTCCAACTGTATTCAGTTGACTGGCACATATTGTTGTATGCATTTTGTATAGCAAGCAAACAATCTTCCTTTTGCCACCACCAATGATCCTTTGGTGAGTTTCCAATTTCTATTACCTGTATGATTTTGATAACCTTCCTTGTCCAATATACTAATAGACAATAGGTTCAACTGAAGATCTAGAATGTGTCGCACATTTTTAAGTGTTAATGTGCATCCGACATTGTCTTCACGCAGATATCACTGATTCCCACCATTTACGAAACACTATTATTTCCCATTGTAATAGTACTATAATTGTCTGCTTTATATGTTAAGAAGTATTCCCTTTTTGGAACACAGTGGTATGAGGCACCAGAATCTACAATCCACTCGGAATCTACATCTCTAACATGATAACAATATGCATCATGAGATACTAAATCCACCTCTCCATCTTCTTTTGTGACTGTAGCAGATGTATTTTTTGTCATTATCATGACTTCGATTTGCATTCTCTTGTTTAAAGAAATGACAGTTCCTTTTAAGAAGACCCTGCTTTCTACAGTGGTAACATGACCTCTTCTCCCGGAACTTGGATCTATCTTTCGATTTTCCATTCCCACGACCTCTACTCTTGCTTCGACCCCTGTTTTCCTTGACAAGGGCTTGTGAATTGGTACTAGCAATGTCTCTTCTACAAAGTTCTTCATTAAGTAGGCTATTCTTTACCATAGACATTGTTACCACACCATTTAGAGCTGGGTTACTCAATAAGACAACAAGAGTATCCCAGCTATCTGGTAGAGTTCCCATCAAAAGACATGCTTACATCTCATCATCCAAGGACATACCGGTGACTGCTAACTCACTTATAAATCCTTCAAAGTCATTCAGGTGTTGTGTGATTGATCGTCCCTCTGTCAATTTCAAGTTCATGACTTTGCGAATCATGAACACTTTTCCTTGAGCATTTTTAGCCTCGTACATATCCTCTAGCTTCTTCCAAAGAACTTTAGAATCTGTTTCGTTCCTCACGTGGTTGTACAGGCTAGCATCTATCCATTGGCGTACCGTACCCAATGTCTGCTTCTTTAACTTTATCCACTGCTGATCTTTCATATCCTTCAGCTTTGCGTCGTCACCCTCAATTGGATAATACAAATCTTTACAATTGAGGTAGTCCTCCATTCTGGATTTCCACATTGAATAATTTATATCCGTCAATTTGATCATTACACCATCATTCGCCATGTCGAAAATTTAAGAATGGCAATAATTTTACTATTCACAGATTTTACTATTCATATAAATAGTGACTATATATGTGAATAGTACCGTATACCCAAATAATACTTGTATATTAGAATACTAATAGTATGCCTCCCATATACTTAAATATACTATTCATAAAAGATGGCCGAATATAAATAGTATTATATATGAATACTATTACTAAAGTTACTATTTTACTATTCACTCAAATTGCGTATCTGCGACGGTTTTTCTAACGAATTGCGCCACCGGATTTATCGTAATTTTCTCGTCGTCGTGGTATATTTATTTTTGAAAAATATATCCACGGATTTTACTGATAAAATAACCTTCGGCTCTGGTACCATTTGTTAGGCACAATAATAGATTATGAAGAAAATAATAGCAGCAGAATAAAAAGACACGCAGATTTTTATGTGGAAACTCCAAATGAATTAGGGAAAAATCACGGGACCAACTTCGAATAATTCTCCACTATAAAAATAATAGTAGGTACACCAAGAGATTACAAAATAGTGGCACTCAAGTGTTTCCCAAAACCTCACTATTTTCTCTCTTACCCAACTCTTAGGAACCCTTTTCCTAAGTTTCTCTACACAGATAATATTTTTATCTGTGTTTTCTTCCTCTCTTGCTCTCAGTTGAGGCCGAAGCCTCTCTATTTTTAGGAAATACAAACGCATATGGCCGAATTATACATAGTAATTTTACTGTGCACTTTTTGAAAAACGTTCTGCCGACCTGCCTCTTTTTTTTATAATTTAATATCGTGGGTCTCACAAAAATGGAGGGACACCACACAATAAATCTCCCCCTCCTGACTACATTGTGGGACTCTCCATCCCGGTTACTTTGATGCACTGATCGAACTTTTCTTTTGGAATGACTTTTGTCAGCATATCAGCATCATTATTGTTTGTATGAATTTTCTGCAACTTGAACTCTTTTTCTTCAATGGCAAATCTGAGCCAATGATATCTTACATCAATATGTTTCGTCCATGAATGATACATAGTATTTTTGCTCAAGTCTAGTGCACTTTGACTATCACAGTAAACTATATAGTCTTCTTGTTGCACACCCAATTCTTCAAAGAATCGCTTTAACCAAAGCATTTCCTTTCCTGCTTCTATTGCTGCAATGTACTCTGCTTCAGTTGTTGATAATGAAACACACTTTTGTAACCTTGACTGCCATGAAATAGCTCCCCCGAGAATGTAAATAAGTAACCTAATGTAGATTTTCTTTCATCAAGGTCACCAGCCATATCTGCATCTGTGTAACCAACAAGAGCTGGCTTTCCACCTCCAAATGTTAAACATAACTTTGAAGTTCCTCTCACGTATCTAAAGATCCATTTAACTACTTCCCAATGTGTCTTCTGGGAATTTAACAGGAATCTACTCATAACTCCAACTACATGAGCGATGTCTGGACTTGTACACACCATTGCATACATTAAACTGCCGACCACTGAAGAGTATGGAACATTTGACATATCTTCTTTATTTTTCTCTATTGAAGGGTAGGATTTCTTACTCAACTTGAAATGAGCGGCAAGTGGAGTGCTAACTGGTTTAGCGTTCTTCATATTGAACCTTTTTAGTACCCGTTCAATATATTTTTTCTTGCGATAACCATAGCCTGCGGAACCTCCGATCTCAGATAATCTCCATTTCAAGAATTCGCCTTGCCGGTCCCAAATCCTTCATTTCAAACGCCTTATACAAATCACACTTCAACTTACTAATCATTTTGGCATCGGGCCCAATGACTAGCGTATCATCAACTTCTGTCCTCTTGTATCCTTGATTCACCATGAAGGAATCAAACTTTTTATACCATTGCCGCGGGGCTTATTTTAAGCCATACAAACTTTTCTTCAGGCGACACACCATATCCTCCTTTCCCTTGACCTTGAAACCTTCTAGTTGTTCCATATAAATTTCTTCTTCTAAATCCCCATGCAAGAACGCGGTCTTTACATCAAGCTGTTCTAACTCAAGGTTCAAGCTGGCTACAAGACTTAGCACAACTCGAATGGAACTCATTTTCACAACTGGTGAAAAAATCTCGTCAAAGTCGATACCTTTCTTTTGAGTAAAGCCTCTGACAACCAATCGAGGTTTGAATCTCACTAGGTTTCCATCATCTTTCTTCAACTTGTACACCCATTTGTTCTTGAGTGTTCTCTTCCCTTTAGGAAGTTTAACCAACTCGTACGTGTCATTCTTCTTTAAAGAATTCATCTCCTCTTGCATGGCCTTCATCTAACAATCTTTATCTTTACAAGATTGCACGTCTTGGTAGCTTTCAGGCTCGCCCTCATTAGTGATTAAAATATAATCAGAACTAGAATATTTCATAGATGGTTGGCGTTCTCTGACTGACCTCCTTAATTGAGGTTCTTCTTCTGGTAGAATGGGGTTCTTTGGCTCCCCCTATTCAATACCCTCTTCATTCGTATCTTCATCTACAATCGCATCTTGATCCCTCACAACTAGCTCTTCTTCTCCATCTTGTTCCGATTGATGCATTCTTCTTTTTATGGCATTATATGATAGAATGATCTTTGGTGTTATATCGATAACACCGTCACTTGTAGATCTTTCACCGATGATATCATTCCCATAAAATACAATATCTCGGCTCCGTATAATTTTTTTTCACTAGTTCCATAATCTGTAGCCGAACTCTTCATCTCTATAACTGACAAAAGTGCAAGGAAGTGATTCATCATCAAGCTTTAGCCTTTGCTCTTTAGGAACATGCATAAATGCCTTGCAGCCAAATACCCTCAAGTAGAGTATGAGATATTTCTACCTGTCCAGACCCTCTCTGGAATATCAAAATCCAAAGGTGCTAAAGGTAGTCAGTTGATAAGATACACAACAATATTGACAGCTTCTCCCCAAAATGACTTAGGTAAGCTAGCCATTTTGAGCATGGATCTAACTCTTTCGACAATGGTATGATTCATTCGTTCCGCAATGCTATTGTGTTGAGGTATACTAGGAACTGTCTTTTCATGCCTGATACCATTTTGACTACAGTAATCCTTAAACTCTTTGGAGATATACTTGCCACCATTATCTTTACATAAACACTTCAATGGCACTCCAGTCTCCCTTTCCACCATTGCATAGAATTGCTGAAACTGCTTGAATACTTCATCCTTTGTGTGCAGCAAATAAATCCATCTCTTCCTTGAAAAATCATCAATGAAGGTAAGAAAGTATCTTCTTCCTCCAATGGATTCTGTATCCATGGGACCACAAACGTTAGAGTGCACCAGCTCTAACTTATTATTTCTCCTTCTAGAGCTTTTCTGAAATGAAACTCGATGTTGCTTCCCAAATAAACAGTGATCACACGGGTTAATTTTTCCTTTGGCTAATGGGATGAGGGACTTCTTAGCCAGTATATTCAACCATTTCTCACTAACATGCGCCAGTCGCCTAAGCCATAAATTTGGTGAAGCATCATCTCCAACTGTATTCAGTTGACTCGCACATATTATTGCGTGTATTTTGTATAGCGAGCAAACAATCTTCCTTTCGCCACCACCAATGATCCTTTGGTGTGTTTCCAATTTCCATTGCCTGTATGATTGTGATAACCTTCCTTGTCCAATACACTAACAGACAATAGGTTCAACCAAAGATCTGGAATGTGTCGCACATTTTTAAGTGTTAATGTGCATCCGACACTTGTCTTCACGCAGATATCACTGATTCCCACCATTTGCGAAACACTATTATTTTCCATTTTAATAGTACCATAATCGCCTGCTTTATATGTTGAGAAGTATTCCCTTTTTGGAACACAGTGGTATGAGGCACCAGAATCTACAATCCACTCGGAATCTACGTCTCAAACATGACAATAATATGCATCATGAGATACTAAAGCCACCTCTCCATCTTCTTTTGTGACTGTAGCAGACGTATTTTTATCATTATCATGACTTCGATTTTCATTCTCTTGTTTAAAGAAATGGTGGTTCCTTTTAAGATGACCCTACTTTCCACAGTGGTAACATGACCTCTTCTCCCGGGACTTGGATCTATCTTTCGATTTTCCATTCCCACGACCTCTACTCTTACTTCAACCCCTGTTTTTTGTAACAAGGGCTTGTGAACTGGTACTGGAATGTCTCTTTTATGAAGTTCTTCATTAAGTAGGCTATTCTTTACTATAGACATTATTACCACACCATTTGGAGCTGAGTTAATCAATGATACAACAAGAGTATCCCAGCTATCTGGTAGAGTTCCCATCAAAAGACATGCTTGCATCTCATCATCCAAGGACATACCGGTGACTGCTAACTCACTTATGAATCCTTCAAAGTTATTCAGGTGTTGTGTAATTGATCGTCCCTCTGTCAATTTCAAGTTCATGACTTTGTGAATCATGAACACTTTTCCTTAAGCATTTTTAGCCTCGTACATATCCTCTAGCTTCTTCCAGAGTACTTTGGGATCTGTTTCGTTCCTCACGTGATTGTACAGGCTAGCATCTATCCATTGGCGTACTGTACCCAATGTCTACTTCTTCAACTTTATCCACTGCTGATCTTTCATATCCTTCGGCTTTACGTCGTCACCCTCAATTGGATCATACAAATCTTTGCAATTAAGGTAGTCCTCCATTCTAGATTTCCACATTGAATAATTTGTATCCGTTAATTTGATCATTACACCGTCATACGCCATGTCGAAAATTTAAGAATGGCAATAATTTTACTATTCACAAATTTTACTATTCATATAAATAGTGACTATATATGTGAATAGTACCGTATACCCAAATAATACTTGTATATTGGAATAGTAATAGTATGCCTCCCATATACTTAAATAATATTATTCATAAAAGATGGCCGAATATGAATAGTATTATATATGAATATTATTACTGAGGTTACTATTTTACTATTCACTCAAATTGCGTATCTGCGACGGTTTTTCGAACGGATTGCCCCACCGTATTTATCGTAATTTTCTCGTCGTCGTGGTATATTTATTTTTGAAAAATATATCCACGAATTTTACTGATAAAACAACCTTCGGCTCTGGTACCACTTGTTAGGCCCAATAATAGATTACGAGGAAACTAATAGCAGTAGAATAAAAAGACTCGCAGATTTTACGTGGAAACCCCAAATGAACTAGGGAAAAACCACGGGACCAATTCTGAATAATTCTCCACTATAAAAATAATAGTAGGTACACCAAGAGATTACAAAATAGTGGCACTCAAGTGTTTCCCAAAACCTTACTATTTTCTCTCTTGCCCAACTCTTAGGAACCCTTTTCCTAAGTTTCTCTACACAGATAATATTTTTATCTGTGTTTTCTTCCTCTCCTGCTCTCAGTTGAGGCAGAAGCCTCTCTATTTATAGGAAATACAAACGCGTTGTGCACAGTAATTTTACTGTGCACTTTTTAAAAACGTTCTGCCAACCTGCCTTTTTTATAATTTAATATTGTGGGTCCCATAAAAATAGAGGGACACCACACAACACCGGGAAAGCAAACCAAATCGAACCGAACCAAATATATTCGGTTCGATTTTCGGTTTATGAAATTTGAGATTTTCGGTCTCAGTTCGATTTGGTTTTTGGTTTTAGTATAATAAAGCAAAAAATAAAAAAATTGAACCAAATAAAAAAAATCGAAGCAAACTAAAATAATTCAGTTTGAGTTTCGATTTATATTTCCACTTAATAATTTTCAGTTCGATTTAATTTTGGAATCGACCGAGTTTTCCTATGCCCCAATGTTATTCATTAATGCAAATCTTAAGTTGACTTTTTAAATTTCGTCTAAAGTAGTGGGTCCATCAATATTTGAACCAACTTTGTTTGTTTATTTTAGGCTTAATGTATACTCATGTCTTGTGAGTTTTTGAGCTTTTTAGCAGTTTTTTGGAAAAGTTTTATTTTAAAGCTTTTTTTAAAAACTGTAGATTTAATTTTGAAAAATATAAATCAGACAGTTCCTAATTAATTAGTATAAAAGATCAAAATGTGTTATTCAAAGCCAAAATATGTAGTACCATTCAAAGTTTGTGAGAATAACTTATTTTAAAAGCAGCTTAAACAGTAATGTCAAACTGGCCCTTAGCCCCATCAACTTGACATCTTTTATCACTTAGGGCCCCCAATTTAGGGATGTCTTTACCAACCACCTAAATTTGGCAAAAGTGTTTACTGCAGCCCCCTCAATACCACGTGTTACCTTTTGATTGGTTTGACTTTTCTAGGATGTCAAATTTTTTATTTTCCTCTCTTCAATCAGAAGGTGACATGTGGCATTGAGGGGGCTGCAGTGAACACTTTTGCCAAGTTCAGGGGTTGGTAAAGACATTAGTAAGTTAGAGGCACCAAGTAATAAAAATTATCAAATTGAGGGGGCTAAGTATGTATTAAGCCTTTCTTTTATAAAAGACAATCTATCATAGTATTTAAGGTTAATTTTTTTTAAAAAAATGGTTCTATTGAAATGATTCATCATTCATCCACATTGATTGTGTCATATTAAAATGATAATTTGAGAGCTTATAAAATTGTGTTTGATTAATGTAACTAATAATTAATTGGGTAAATTTGTAAAATTATTTACAGGGTTGGAATTAAACTCCCAACAATAGAAGTGAGGTTTGAGCATTTAACAATTGAAGCTGATTGCCAAACAGGAAGCAGAGCTCTTCCAACACTTCCTAATGCTGCAAGAGATCTTGTAGAATCTATAATTGGTCTTCTTAGGGATCAATTTGTCCAAAAGAACTAAGCTCACTATCCTTAAAGATGCTTCCGGTATCCTAAAACCTTTCAGGTAATTAGTGCGAGTTTCAGGCTGATGTCTCCCTTTTTTCAAAAAAATACGTGAAAACATGTTTTTTAAGTAGACGTAAATTATCGTGAAACGAGCTCTTACTATTTATTGTGACCTAATTTATTTTTTGTTTTTACTATTTTAGGATGACTTTGTTATTGGGTCCACCTTCATCCGGTAAAACAACCCTTCTGTTAGCCTTGGCCGGAAATTGGACCCTAGTCTCAAGGTCAGCAATCATTTATTTATTTTTGTGTACATATGTACAATATATAAATATTTATATATTTTGGAATAATTAATACTGATTTTTTTGAAATACAGGTTAGTGGAAATATAACATACAATGGGTATAAACCGAATGAATTTGTGCCAAGAAAGACATCTGCATATATTAGCCAAAATGATGTTCTTGTTGGAGTCATGACTGTTAAAGAGACTCTTGATTTCTCTGCCAGATGTCAAGGGGTTGGCACTCGATATGGTAATTAATTATTTATTTATTTATATACTGTTAACTATTTAACTGATAATTATTTTATTTCAAAAATTAAATATGTATTTGACGCATGAAGATCTGCTAAGTGAACTTGCAAGAAGAGAAAAGAATGCTGGGATATTTCCAGAGGCAGAAGTAGACCTTTTCATGAAGGTATAATGAAAAGAACTAAATTTACTTACTGTAATAATAATTAAAAGTAAAAAATATAAATTTGCTTTAAGAAAAAACCTAATTGAGTTAATTTCGGTTGTTATTTTCAGGCAACTGCAGTTAAAGGAGCCAAAATTAATATGTTTACGGACTATACTCTCAAAGTAAGTTGGAATAAATTATTTCAAATTTTCTTCAACTAATCCCTTTGGGAGGTGAACTAATTTTTTTAATTGAAACCTTGTTAAATAAGCAAAACCAAGTTTGCCTGGCTAGCTAGTATTATATGATTGTTAAAATCAATAATTTATCAGTAATTAATTAATTAATGTTAATGTTGAATGAAACAGATATTAGGGCTTGACATCTGCAAGGACACAATTGTTGGAGATGAAATGAATAGAGGAATTTCTGGTGGACAGAAAAAGAGAGTAACCACAGGTTCTTTTTTTTTCATCTTTAATATTTTAATTATTTCTAATTGTTAGGGAACAAAATATTTACTTTGGGCGAATATAACAATAAAACATGAGAAATTAATAGCCAAAAGGGAAAAGAAACAATTCACTATAAAACAAATAGTGTTACAAATAAAAGAAAAACACTCAAACCTTAAACTCCAATGCACCCCGAATAACTCACTCACACTAATATATGTATATATATATATATATATATATATATATAATACAAAAGAATAAGTGAAGTTTTATTTGTTTGGTGATGCTCTCGAAGCATGGAAATGCATGCATATATATAGGTGAAAAGAAAACTAATGGACAGTGTTTTATTTGCCCAAACAAAGTAACAAAAGAGATTATATGGAAGATATTAGGCAATGTGAGGTAGCATTTGTGGTTTCTGTAAAGTTGTATTGGGTATTCGGTTCAATCATATGCCACTTTGTGACCATTAGCTTGCCGACAATTGATTTGTAATTGTGGGATTAAACTAACCACAATTTCAAATCACAATATCAACAAATCTCCACATTGATTAAAAATTGTTGGAACAATCGCCCTTCGGGGCGAGCGTATTAATCACAAACACCAATCAAGTTTAAGCAATGGTTAAACTTACTGGTTGGAAGAGGCTTCGTCATTATGTCGGATGGATTATCCGCTGTACCAATTTTAGAAACACTGATATTTCCCTCGAAAATAATATCTCTAATAAAATGGTACTTCACGTCAATGTGCTTTATTCTTTCATGAAACATTTGATCTTTGGTTAGGCAAATCGCACTTTGACTATCGCAATGGACAACAATCTTCTGCGAATTTGAACAGAGTTCACCGACCAAACCTCTTAGTCAAATAGCTTCTTTTACAGCTTTGACTACCGCCATGTATTCGTCTTTGGTAATAGATAATGCCAATGTGGGCTGTAAAGTGGCTTTCCAACTGATAGCGCTACTACCAAGGGTAAACACATAGCCTGTGATCGATCTTCATTTGTCAAGATCACGTGCATAGTCAGAATCGACATAGCCAACCACCATGTTCTTACTTTTACTAAATTCCAAACAAGTGTTAGTAGTACCCCTTAAGTATCTCAAAATCCATTTCACAGCATTCCAATCTTCATTCCCTGGATTAGACATGTATCTGCTAACAACACTGATTGCATGTGAAATATCTAGACGAGTGCAAACCATAGCATACATTATACTACCAACAACACTAGAGTAAGAAACATGTGACATATACTCTATATCATTCTTAGACTGAGGACATGGAGCAGCAGAAAATCTTGAACTGAACGGCAAGTGGGGTACTTACAAGTTTGACATTTTTCATGCCAAAACGCTCCAATACTTTCCCAGCAAAACTTCTTTGAGTTAAACAAAGCTTTCCTAGAGCTCTATATCTATGGATCTCCATGCCAAGAATTTTCTTAGCAGCTCCCAAATCTTTCATCTCAAATTCACTGCCAAGCTCTGCTTTCAATCTGTTGATATCAGACATATCCTTGGCAGCAATAAGCATATCATCAACATAAAGCAATAGATAAACAAACGAGTCAATTGCAAGTTTTCTAAAATATACAACTATCATCTTGGCTCCTTGAATAGCCATGGCTGGCCATAAAGAAATCAAACCGCTTGTACCACTATCGAGGCCACTGCTTTAATCCATACAGTGATTTTTGCAGTAAGCAAACATGGTCTTCTTTGACTTCAACTTCAAAACCTTCTACTTATTTCATATTGATTTGCTCCTCTAATTCTATATGTGAGAAAGCAGTCTTGACATCAAGTTGCTCCAACTCAAAATCATGTATAACAACCAAGGCAAGCAAAACACAAAAAGAGCTATGTTTAACAACAGGAGAAAAAACATCGTTGAAAATCGACTCCCGGTTCCTGACTATAGCACTTAGCCATCAATCTTGCCTTGTATCTAGCATCCTCAACTCCCGAAATGCTTAACTCTATATCCCTTTACACTAATAGGATAGCCAAGAAAAATGCCCTTTTTAGCCCTATGCTCCAATTTTCCCCCGTTGACATGGACATAAACTGGACACCCAAAAATCCTCAGATCAGAATAATTAATAGGTTTGCCAGACTACAACTCTTCGAGAGTTTTACAGTTAATGGAAGAACAAGGAAAGCGATTCACCAAATAAGCTGCTGCTGAGGCTGCTTTAGCCCAAAAAGCTTGAGACAAGCCAGAATTTGATAGAATGCATCAAACTTTCTCCAACAAAGTTTTATTCATCCGCTTAACTACACCATTCTGCTGTGGCATTCCTAGAACTTTGAGATGTCTTGAGATGCCCATATCTTTACGAAACGTGTCAAATTCTACATTACAAAACTCCAAACCACTATCTGTTCGGAGATATTTGATCTTCCTGCCAGTCTGATTCTCCACCAAGGCTTTCCACTGCTTGAAAGTGGTAAAGATATCATTCTTATGTTTCAAGAAATAAGTCCAAACCTTTTGAGATGTCAATAAAGGTAAGCATGTATCGAGCGCCACCTTTAGAAGGAACACAACTAGGGCCCTAAAGATCTGAATATATATAATCTAAAGTACCTTTTGCTCTATGAACACTGCCACTGAAATTAACTCTTTTGTGTTTGTCGAAGATGCAATGCTCGTAAAACTCTAGCTTGGAAGTACTTTGGCCACAAAGGAGACCCCTTTTACTTAGTATGGACAAGCCTTTTTTACTCATATGGCCAAGCCTCATATGCCATAATTTTGTAACCTCTGAATCAAACATGGAAGAGGAAACTACAGTAACACCTGTGGCTGTTGATCCTTACATCACGTACAATCTTCCAACTTTTCTGGCTTTCATCACGATAAGGGCACCTTTCAAAACCTTTAAAACTCTACCTCCAGCAGTAAATCTACAATTGTTTTCATCTAGAGAAGATAGAGAGATAAGGTTCTTCTTCATGTCTGAAACATATCGCACATAGGTCAGGGTTCTGACAACTCTATCGTGCATCTTGATTTTGACGATACCAATCCTAATAATTTTACAAGGATGATCATTGCCCATCAAAACCACTCCTCTATCTACAGGCTCATAAGAGGAGAACCAATCTCTGTGGAGATAAATGGGGAATGAGAAAGTAGAGTCCAAGAACCATCCTTGTCCTGATCTGGCACATGGCATAGACTTCACAGTCCACCTCATCTTCTACAACACTGGCTTCAGCAAGGCTATCATCTTTGTGATTCTTCTCTTTATTCTTTTTCTGAATCTTGAAGCAATCAACTTTAATATGCCCTTTATTTTTATAGTAATTGCATGTCAAATTACTGTAGCGAGATTTTGATTTAAATCTAGAATGATTATGGTTGCTGCTATTGGGATCACTTATAGTAGATCTCCCTCAAATGACCATACCTTCTGCAGGACTATTTCTATCACCAGAAAGCTCTTTATCGATAAGGTCTTTGAAGACCAAACACTTTTTAACCTCTTCCACGGTTAAAGTGTTTTTACTATAAATCAAGGTCTCGTGAAAATTTTTATAAGATGGAGGAAGAGACCGCGGTAATATAAGACCTTTATCCTCCTCTTCATACTTGATATCCAAATTTTTTAAAATAAAAAGAATGGAACTGCAATCATCGAGGTGCGACTTTAGGGATGTACCTTCTGCCATATGAAGCATATGGAGACGATGCTTCACAACAAGCTTGCTTATGAGGTTTTTGGACATATAAAGAGACTCCAACTTCTGTCATAAGCCTTTGGTAGTCTTCTCGTTGATGACTTCTTGCAGGACCTCGTTTGACAAGCATAATGGAGTGGCAGCTAGAGCTTTGTCCTCTAAATCTTATTTCTTCTCCTTTGTTACTGTATCGGGTAACTCCTCCATCACCGCCTTATACAAACCATTTTGTGTTAAAATGGCTTTCATCTTAAATTTCCATAAGGCAAAGCTAACAGAGTGATCGAATTTCTCGATGTCGAATTTTGTTATCACTATAGTAAAATTCCAAAATAAATATAAATTGGCTATGGTACCAATTTGTTAGGGAATAGACCCGGCAGCGGAATAAAATATTTACTTTGGGCAAATATAGAAACAACAAAATATGAGAAATTAATAGCTAGTAAAGGAAAAAGAAAGAGACCAGAGCGGCCGAGAATCCAGCCGGTACGATCAAGAGGAAGGCATGCCATAATTGAATACATCCTTAAGTCGGATTTCGGTGGCAATCAAGAATGAACCAGAAAAGAAAATCATTCGCTTCGCAAACGTTCCGAAAGGAAAAACATTGGGCAGAGACTATGACAAGTATTGTGAGTTTCATAGAGCTAAGGGATGTTATACAGACGACTGTAGGTCCTAGCAGAAGAAGTTCATACCTTAATCAAAGTATGGAAATTTAGCCAATTTGTCGAAGGAGTTACAAGAAGAACCGATAAGCGAGATGAATCCAAGGAAAAGCCCAGAGATGAGAAAAAGGAAGATGATCCGGGAATAAAAGTGATGGTCATAGAAGGCAGAAATGACCGAGAGCCCCCTTCCAAAAAAGCAAGGCGTTCCTCTGACTGTCTAATCATAAAAAAAAGACATTTCAGAGGCCAATAAAGCTTTCAGAAAGGTAACCCTGGTAACTAAAACTCACACGGACCAGCTTGTAATAGAAGCTAAAGTAGAAAAATGCACGGTCTACCAGTTTCTCTAGGAGAGGTTAAGTTAAACATAGCCATCGAGGACCAGGAACATGTATATCACGTGGAGGTGGACTTTACAATTTCCGAAATTTCAATCGGATTCAACATTATCTTGGGATGTCCCTTTTTATGTGAATCGTTCACTTCAATTTCTCTAATCTACTTGGAATTTTAAATAACAACCCCAAAAGGGACGGCGATGGCAATAGGAAACCCCTCGGTAGCTCATGAAACATACATTGCCTTATTAAGGAAAGAGAAGCAGCTGGCTCAAAGAGATTTAGAGGAAGATCGGGTGAGTACAAATTCGGATAAGAGTAGTCCAATAGCTGAGCCGATTGGGGAGCAAGAAGTGTTTATGGTTGGACATGGCAGAGCATTGAAAGTAGCAAAAGAATTAAAAATAGACACCAAGGCAGCAATTAACTCGATCCTAGTAGGATAACAACATTCATTCTCTTGGAGTCATGACGACTTATTGGGAGTTCAGCCCGAAATCATTCAGCACCGCCTCAATCTTGATCCAAGAGCGGCCCCAGTAATACAAAAGAAGAAAAAGCATGCTCCGAAGAGACAGAAGGCTATTGAAGAGGAAATTGACAAATTGCTCAAGGCCAAACATATCAGAGAGGTAGATTACCCTGTATGGCTGGCGAGCATAGTATTGGTTAAGAAACCAGATGAGAATTACCGAATGTGTGTGGACTTCACCAATTTAAACAAAGCAATGCCTAAAGATAGTTATCCTCTACCAAGTATTGATCAATTGGTGGACTCCATAGCCGGGTACGCAGTGTATTCTTTCTTGGATGTAAAAATGGGATATCACCAGATTCCCATAGACTCGTCAGATGAAGAGAAAACCTCCTTTGTTATGCACAAAGGGACATATTACTACATAGTCATGCCGTTTGGATTGAAAAATGCTAGAACAACTTACCAATGATTGGTGAACAGAATGTTCAATGACATGATTGGAGAGACGGTAGAAGTTTACATGGACGACATGATAGTGAAAAGCAAAGATGAAGAGTCACATGCAGATGATCTAGAAAAGGTGTCTAAGACCTTGCAGGCCTACCGATTAAAGCTTAACCTAGAGATATATGTCTTTGGGGTTAAGAGTGGAAAGTTTCTAGGTTTTATAATTTCAGAAAGAGGCATTGAAGCAAACCCAGAAAAAATTGAAGCCATAATTCGGATGGAGCCACCTCACACATTGAATAAAGTTCAACGTCTCAATGGTAGGATCAATGCCTTGGGACAGTTCATCTCTTTCTCCGCGAAGAGATGTATGCCATTCTACAAGGCCATCAAGAAAGATTATGAGTTTAAGTGGGACGAATATTATCAAGAGGCCTTTGAAAAGATAAAGGACTTCTTGGCCAAACCTGCGCTTATGAGCCACCCCAATGTTTGGACATACTCTACGTTTACCTAGCAGCAACAGATGAGGCAGTGGGAAACGTCCTAATTCAAAAAGACAAACAAGATTAGTATCCCGTGTACTACACAACTAAGGTACTCAGGAATGCCGAATTGAGATACCTAAAAATGAAAAACTAGCTTTGGCCTTAATTCACTTGGCAAATCAGCTCAGACCTTACTTTCAGGCACATATGATAGTTATACGAACTAGTGTTCCCCTCAAAAGGGTCTTACAGTGGCCAGACACATCTGGTCGCCTGACCAAGTGGGCCATTAGGCTCAGTGAATATGACATAAGGTTTGAGGCAAGGAAGGCCTTAAAAGCAAAACTATTAGCAGACTTTGTGGTAGAATTCACAGGAATCGAGCCGGAGAAAACCATTCCCTCGAAAACGTGGATGATTTTTATGGATGGTTATTCTAGTGTAGAAGGAGCCAGAGTCGGAGTTTATATCCAAGGACTAGAGAGAATTAGGTTATCTTACACCGCCAAACTAGCGTTCCCCTCTACCAACAATGCAGCTGAGTATGAGGCAGTAATCAAAGGGCTAGAGTTAGCCAATAAAATAGCTCCAGATATTATGGTCTTGAAGAGTGACTCCAGATTAATAGCTAACCAGATCAACCATACGTATGAAACTAAAAGAGCTAAGATGGTAAAATACTTGGCCAAACTAGGCAAATTATTGGAAAACCTAGAGGCTAAGGGATTCGAATGGAAGATTGTGTACATTTTGAGGAACGAGAATGAAAAAGCAGATAAATTAGCTAAAGCGGGTGCTGGGAGAGACTCATAGAAAGAGCTAAGCTACCCTTATGAAGTCTTGACCCGGCCGGCTTGTAAGGAGCAAGAAGAAAGTTTATGGATTCAGAAGAAATTGCTTGGGTGGATGCAACCCTTCTATGATTACTTGGCTTGCGATAAGCTACTAGAAGATAGAATTGAGGTAGAGAAAATTACCCAAAAATCTTTCCAGCATGCTTTGATGGGAGATGGGTTATACAAGAAATCCTACTCGGATGTATGGCTCAAGTGTGTCACCCCGGAGTTAGGAAAGCGAATCATAGAAGAAATTCATGAAGGAGATTATGGATCCCACTAGGCGGCAGAGATGCTATACAGGAGAATCACCCTGGTAGGGTATTATTGGGAATCGGTCAAAGCTAACACGGAGGAATATGTGAAAACTTGCCATCAATGCCAAATACATGCAAGGAAGTCACACCTCCCAAAAGCAAAGCAACAGCCAATCTTGGCTGGCTGGCCATTCATGTCTTGGGGGATTTATATTGCGGGACCAATGCCGGAAGCATCTGGACAACTGTGAGCACGGGATTTTGCAGTCCCTCTCGTGAGACGATGGTGACGTGTACTTGATTTTAATGCCTCAAAATAAAAGTTCTCTTTAGAATTTTTATTACCAATATATTATTCCTTACGAATTTTATACTTGGTAGAATCTAGTTTGGCGTGGCTGATAACGCATCCAGTAGGAGCTTGAACCGATGATTTACACCTAAATTAAAAAATACCTATTAAAATATCATTAAAATTAAAAACAGATACCTTTTCACCCACTATTAAACCACTTTTGGCAACTTTTTAGGCACCTAGGCTCGCTGCATGTTGGTATGCTGGAGGCTGATGCCACCAGCGGCATCAGCCATGCTGCCATCCATACCACCGATGGCATTGCCATTTCACAGGGGCATGACTCGATATAGGTCCCTCTGCAGACAGCTTTTCAGCCACTTTCGGCAGAATTGGTGAAAAAGGCCTAAAAAAACACCCCATTTTACCTATAAAAGCATAACTTGAGCTACAATTTAAAAAAAAAGAAAGAAAAGAACCATCTAATGTTAGGATCTCAATGTTAGAATATAAAAAATAGATTTTAGTGAGATAAGAATTAGATAAGGGAGAAAAAAGGAATCCGATCCATTTTTTCTGGTTTTTCTTCTTTGAATTCTCTGATTGTGAGCTTAAAATCAGTAAATCTTGTAGCTAAAATCAATTTAATTGGATTTTGAAACCCAAAACACGTAAATTTATTACTAAATCATCGTAACAAGCTCCCTGAAGGCGTTCCTTTTTTGGTACACGAAGAGGTGGATTCACGACCTCGAGGTAAAAATCCTGAGTCTCATAGCTCTTTGGCATTAATATTACTGATTTGTGTTAATTTTCATTAACTTATATCAATTTGTGATTTTTGGTCATTTTTTACTGTCATCATTGCTGCTGCAGGAAATTAAAGTCGCTGGAGACACGTGATGTTGCCGGCGGTATCACCCATGTCGCCAGAGACATCACTGATACCGCCGGTGGCATCACATTCCCTAGAGACTTCATTTTCTTGTGGGACCCTTTCTTTATGGTACTTAGAAAGCCATGCAACTTGCCTGCATACTAATGTCACCAGCGACATCATTGATGTCACCGACGGCATCATCCATGCCCCCAGCGACATCAGCCATGTCGCCGGCGACATCACTTGCGTCGTTGGCGGCATGACTTTCTGGACAACAGTTTTATTTTCATTTATTCCCGGATTAGTTTATTATCCAAAATTAGGATGTACAGTGTAACGAGGGAGGTCCAAAACCTTCCAAAAATGGACCCCCACCCCATAATGTAGGGCATTTTTCACTTATAATCCGGTTAAAGCAATGATCAAATCTAAAATTCGGTTAAAAATGGAATTTCCTATAAATGCCATTCGAATCCCATTTTAGCCGTCCAATCGGGCTTTATGATATTTTAAATAAAATATGTCATATCCGTGCTAACTATCTTCTGCAGGTAGATGTATATCGGACATTTAGGTATTTTATTTATTGTATAGAAAAATGTACAGAATCTGGAAGCCTTGCAATAATTTTATTTACCGGGCTTATTTTTGAATGGTTGTGAATATTTTATTCATCATTTCAATCGCTTGATAAACGTGAAAATAGCAAAATAACTAAAGACACAAATAAATAAGATGGATTAAACCGATCAAGAGAGAATGAAGTACCTTAACTTGGCCTAATGAAAAATAGATAACATCATCCGAACTCGAAATCTCTACTTAAGGTATGGTCCAACCACCCGGTGGGAAAATCATACTAAAAATTTCCCAGTTGAGCTGAACTGGGTGGCGACTCTGTTTTAAGTGCGGGATTTCAATCTCATATCTTTTGAGCATTAAAAGGTGCAAAACCATTTTCCAATTACGTCACAGTATCTCCCCATCATCTTTTAGAGGCCGGCCCTAC
The DNA here is from genome assembly GCA_947683365.1 of Euphorbia pulcherrima. Classification (NCBI taxonomy): domain Eukaryota; kingdom Viridiplantae; phylum Streptophyta; class Magnoliopsida; order Malpighiales; family Euphorbiaceae; genus Euphorbia; species Euphorbia pulcherrima. The sequence continues at coordinate 18,941,599 of CANTUS010000016.1, forward strand.
CGCTGCGTGAAGCATCGTCTGCTCACAGTGGTGACTCTGCTGGGGACTGATCTCTTGAACTTTCTTTTAATAAAGTTTAAAAGATTTTGATGATGTATTAAAATCATGAACAAATTAAAACTTTATTCTTCTTTATAACATTTTATCCTTACGCGTGTAGATAGTTCAGTAATTTTTAGGTGCCCCATTTTACCCGAGAAGCTCGCGAAGTGTCACTCATGCCCTGTTAGAATTGAGGATACCTAGTGGGTGGATCCCTCATTTTAACCACCACGTAAACTCTTACAACAACACCTATTTGGGACTAGTTGAGTAACGTGGAATCAAGGTAAAGGAGAACCTTCTACATCAACAACCCTATACCAAAGCCGCGCTAGAAAAAGCCTTAGCACATCATTCCCTTAGGGTCACCAGAACAAATAAAATAATTGGGACACACTTCTTTTATCCTTACCAGTGAAGAAGCCAAACTCCATCCTCCCAAAGAGGCGTTACGCGGGAGTCATAAGGTTGAAGAGGGACGATTTGCATGCTATGTGCTCTGTGATCATGCACCCCCATACATCGGCTTCGAGAGCCAAAAAGGAAGCAACTTACCCTTACTACTTTCACTTATAGAAGAGGTTCAGCAACATACGTAGGACTTCTCTTGTACCTCCATTGCGTCACCTTATATCAATATGTATGACGTGCGATACAAATGTCCCACGTATGTTAGAGGGATAAGCCATTACATCATCTCTAATCATATCTATGTACAGCCATACAACAACAAAAGGCATGCATACCATCCATACCACTCACGAACCTATTCATGATCTGATCCACCGCCTACCATTTCAGCTAGGAGGAGGCGGACTGATTATCGCACCCGGGTTTACAAGAGGATAGAACACCGTCTGATTCGTCACCCCCTCCGGTGACTTTAATTTCTTGCAGCAGCAGCGGTTTACAGTCAAAGTGACCGAAAACTCAAAAATGAACACAAATCAACGAAAATTAGTGCAAACCAATAATAATAATGCCAAAGAGCTATGAGACTCGGGATTTTTTACCTCGAGATCGTGAATCGAATAAAACACCTCCGAGGAGCTTGTTACGACGGTTTAACAATGATTTTAAGTGCTTTTTGGTTTCTAAGTTCAATTACTGATTTTAACTTAAAGGCTTGTCGATTTCAACTCACAATCAGAGAGTTCAAAGAAGAAAAAACCAAGAAAAATGGGTCGAAATCCCTTTTTTTCTGTTTTATCTAATTCTTATCTCACTATAATTTATTTCCACCTTAAAATCTTCCTTCCTCGTAAGTGCAGCTCAAGGTGTGCTTCTATAGGTGAAATGGGGTGCTTTTTGGGGCCTTTTTTAATAATTCCACCGAAATTGGCTGAAAAGGCTGTCTGTGAAGGGACCCGTTTCGAGTCATGCCGGCGGTGACATGGTTATATCGTCGGCGATATGACCGATGTCGCCGGCGGTATGACCCATATCGCCGGCGGTATGGTGATACCGCCGGCGGCATGGGTGATGCCTTTGGCGGCATCAGCATTCAGCATGCCGACAGTTAGTGGGTCAAAAAGCCAAAAAAGTCAGGAAAAGTGGTTTAATAGTGGGTAAAAAGGCGTCTTTTTATCTTTTAATAATATTTTAAAGGGTATTCATTATTTAGGTGTCAACCATCGGTTCAAGCTCCTACCGAACGCGTTATCGACCACACCGAACTAGATTCTGCCAATTATAAAATTCAGAAGGAATATTATTTTAGTAATAAAAATTCTAAAGAGAACTTTTTTTGAGGTATTAAAATCGGGTACATGTCATCATCGTCTCGTGAGAGGGACTGCAAAATCCCATGCTCACAGGCTGCCCCTCGGGGGATCACTGCTACCACAGGTCAGTATGATCACACGAAAGAGCAAGGGATAGGAATGATACCTGAGGGATGACTGGTTTGTCCCTTGGTCGGACTTATACTTTGTTGATTGTTTGCCCCTGGGTTGGACTTACGCTTTGTGGATTGTTTGCCCCTTGGTCGGACTTACGCTTTATCGATTGTTTGCCCCTTGGTCAGACTTATGCTTTGTTGATTGTTTGTCCCTTAGTCGAACTTACGCTTTGTCGATTGTTTGCCCTTTGGTCGAACTTACGCTTTGTCGATTGTTTGCCCCTGGGTTGGACTTATGCTTTGTCGTTTATTTGTCCCTTGGTCGGACATACGCTTTATCGTTTATTTGTCCCTTGGTCGGACTTACGCTTTGTCGTTTGTTTGTCCCTTGGTCGGACTTACGCTTTATTGTTTATTTATCCCTTGGTCGAACTTATGCTTTGTCATTTATTTATCCCTTGGTCGGACTTACGCTTTGTCATTTGTTTGTCCCTTGGTCGGACTTACACTTTATCGATCGTTCATCCCTTGGTCAGACTTACGCTCTATCGACTGTTTGTCCCTTGGTCGGACTTACGCTTTATCAACTGTTTGTCCCTTGGTCGGGTTTATGCTTTATAGGGATACTGTCCCTTAGTCGGACTTGTGCTTTGAGGAAATTGTCCCTTGGTCAGACTTGTGCTTTGAGGAAATTATCCCTTGGTCGGACTTGAGCTTTGTACAGATTGTCCACTGGTCGAACTTGCATAGAAATCTGATTTGGAGGAGCGATATCGCCGGCGACATGACTTATATCGCTGGCGGTATGGATTGATACCGCCGGCAGTATGAGTGCCATGTGGTAGCTTTGACTGGTCAGATAATTTTAAAATTTGAACTACAAGAGGCGATGTCACCGGCGGCATGGATCATATCGCCGGTGCATGAGTTGATGTCGCCGGCAGCATGGACGAACAGTTTCAGATAAATTAAAACTCCTCGAATTCCGTGCGGCAGTTTAAAAAGGGATGGAACTTCCCTTCTTCCTCACTATTTAAAAACCGCACCCCCTCTCTTCTCCTCCAAAGCTTTTTGATTTCTTCCTTTGTTTTTGAAATCATGAAGAGAATTAGCAAGGCTTTCAGGGGCAAATCCAAGGCTAGGGAGAGCCTACCCGATTCTTCCATTGAGGGATTGAAAATCCTCTCTGTCCCTACTACATATGGCCTGAAGGAGACGGCCAAAATGTATGGTTATGGTATTAACTCTCCTATCACCAATCTGACTCCGGAGAAGGAGAAACACCTCTGTTATGTCCAGGTAATCTCTTAAAAGCTTGAATTACTTCTTTTTGGATTCGATTTGATTTTGCCTTAGATTTGAAGACATGCCATGATAGGGGTTTAAAATGTGAAATAGATCAGTCACATTGCATGCTTTAGGATCGATTTTTACCATTTTTGGGCTTCTTGTTCGATTGATTGTGATTTTTGTGATTTTTGGCACGATGGGTGCAATTTAGGGAGAAAACTGGTTCTGTCTGCACATAGTGATGTCGCTGGGGGCATGAGCGATGTCGCTGGCGACATCAGTCCTTGTAAAAGGGTTTATAGGAGTCTGATGTCACTTTTATTTAAGGTGATATCGCCGGCGATATAAACCATGTCGCTGGCGGTATGGGTTGATACCGCCGGCGATATCGCTTTCAATAGAGGCGACATTAGCAGCTTTTCTGACAAAAATAAGCAAAATTGATCCATTTTGTTTTTAACTTTACAGCCATATGAACTGACTTACACAGGGGAGATGGGCACCATCGGTGAATGGTGGCACCATATCTCAGAGAACGATCCTGAGCTCGCGCTTGCAATTAACGAGACATGGTTTAGGGATTTAGCGTGGATCATGCCTATGTTGATGCCTAAGCTTCCTCATTCTGCAGTAATGGCCCTGACTGAAAGGTGGTCCGAGACCACCCATACCTTCCATTTCTCCTTTAGGGAAGCTACAATTACCCCTTCTGATGTGGTAGCCATGACTGGCCTCCCTTAGACGGATGAGGTCATACATTTTGATGCCTACATAGATAAGTACCATGTTGAGAGGCCCGTGGTGAGGCGGGTAAAGGAGTTGTTCGGTCTGAAGCCTGTTTCTGGGTGGATGTCCTATGGTGAGTTGTACCATCATTAGACCCAGGTGAATGTGGTGCCCGAGGAGGAGAGGGAGGCTTGCATCCGTTCCTTCATGATCTCACTACTCACTGTGCTGTTCTTCCCAATCTCAGGGAGTAAGATCAACTACATGCTTATAACTGCAGTGGAAGATGTGCCGGGAATTAGGAGGAAGAATTGGTCGAGGGCCATCTTGGCCCAATTGTACCACGGGCTGGACGTGGAAGCCCGGAAGAAGGAGAAAGCCCTTCGCCTTTGCCACTTGCTACTCCAGGTATAGCTTTTCGGAAATATATCTCTTGATAACGTGCGTTCTTATTTACTGGATGACGTCCTTTGAATTGATCGGTCGCCATTTGTGCAGGCCTGGGCCTTCGAGCATCAGATCCTCCAGCCGGTGGAGTTTAAGAAGGTTGTGCCGCCGGGCTCTCACTTCCTTGTTCGCTGGTGCGGGGCATTGGTGGAAAGGCCAAGTACCCTACGCAGTATAGGGAGGTCCTAAGGAGAGTGCGGTTGAGCTCGGTATGCAAATTTTTATTTTTTATTTTTTATTTTTTATTTTTTTATTTTATTTTTTTTGTTTATTTATTATTATTATTATTATTTTTTATCTTTTTTATTTTTCTTTTTTTATGGACTTATGTTGGTTGTTTTGATGTAGCTCGTCTTGGACCCTTTCAATGGGGTGGAGAACTTGGCTGAGGTTGCAAGGGTCCGGAGGGAGGTGGATGACCGCCGGTTTGTGATTGAGTGCCCCCTGTCCCAGCAGTGGTATCTGGGCGAGCGTGTCCGGGGCTGGAGGTCCCTTCCAGTTGCTGCTAGATCGGTGCCTGTCGACCCTCCCAGGGGCTTATGGTGGCCTCATTTGGTGATCTCTGCCGAGGCCGACAAAGCTGATTATATTGAAGGGAATGGCAGAGTGATCCCTAGTGTTCCTGGCCTCTATGAGCAGCTTCTTCAGCGTCTACTCCCCGTGTGTCCTCGCATCCATGGAAATGATATAATTGAATATCATAATGAGCAACGGTTGGAGGACGAGAAGAGGCGCCTCAAAGGCATTGTGGACGTTGATGAGGAGGATGATGATGAGGATGAAGCGCTTGAAGGGGACGTTGCATTCGACCTTGAGGGGGAGGATGAGGTGGGTGCGGACGTAGCTGGCGGGAGCATGCCGATGTCCCAAGGGGAGCAACGTTCTTTCGAGGTATGATTGTGTTTGTGTGTATGATTTTGAAATTGTTTAGGGACATTGTTGACATGTGGCTTTCATGTTTTGCAGGAACCTGCGAGAAAGAGGGGCCGGGATAACTAAAGTAGGACCCGACATTATGGCGTGCCGGAGGGCATAAACTTCATGGAGGGGAGATTGGTCAATCCGTTGGAAACCTCCTTCCTATTGATGAACTCCCGAGGCGAATTCTCTTATAGGAATGTTGGCTCGAGACGGCAAGCCCCGATTTTCATGCCTGAAAATACTACCTACGTAAGACCTAATAATTATTTTCTTATTAAGCCTTCGATGCGGGTGTTTAAAGATTTGCTTTTTGGATTTTGCAGGTGGCGCGGAGTCAGGTGGAGCAACTTGCAGAGAATAATTTTGTTCTCTGGGATACCCTTATTGGGTAGTCGCTCCTCGTTCAGGTATTTTATGCATATGTTGAGATGGCATGTATGTATGGATTTTATGCATGACATACAATGCTAATATTTTCTCCGGTTTGCAGGATTTCTTAGCCCTTTCTTTGTCCGATGCCGATGCAGCCCGACGGCGATATGAGGAGGAGACTGCGGTCTTACAGCGCCGCATGAGTGATCTCGAGGGTCAGCTGGCAGCCACCGCTCAGGAATGGAAAAGTAAATAAAACCTGAATCGTGCGCACCCTAGGGGCACCAGTCGTAGGGGGATCAAGATGTCTGCCGGCCGACGTGTGTTTACCACGGCTGAGGAGTCCAGTAGTGTTCCTATGACGGAGGGAAGAGAGGAAGATGATGTTGACGATTGGCTCGTAAGTCCTAATGACGTTTTATCCCGCCCAGCCGGTAGTGGCGGGCATGCTTAGTTTTATTTTTCATTTTTGTTTTGCCTTTGAGTTCTTGGTTTGTACCCCTGATACATTGGGGTTTGGATAATTTGATTTTGTCGTGGGCTAGATGTTATGGTATAATTTGAGCGACTTGTGCCTTTGGGCTTTTATTTTGAATATGAAAATGAATTGCTGTTTGACAAGGCATTGGAAATATAGCGTAGGATTGTTTACAGGTTTTGTACAGGTTTGAAATGGAAGAAATGCTTCTGATGCCACCAGAAAATTCACTCCATGTCGCCGGCGGCATGACCCATATCGTCCAAATTGATCGAGCTAAAATAATATATACAGGGCTGTCTGAAAGTCCATATCGCCGGCGGCATCATCCGATATCGCCCAAATTAGCCTTATACCGCCGGCGGCATCAACTGCATCGCCGGCGGCTTCATTCATATCATCGGCGGCTTCATCCATATCATCGGCGGCATCAACTTTCCAGCAATCTGATTTCAACCATTGTGTCCACTTCTGTCATGGCAACCCATAATCAAAAACTACGGGGTTTTCTGCAGAGTTTGGGGAATGACGACTGGAAGAGGCTTGAAAAATTCAGGCTTTGAGGGCTTTGATATGTCGCGGCGTGGCCCGTAACCCATGAATTCCTTTGAGCGGCACTGTCCTTTTGGGATCCAATAGACCACGTTTTCCAATTTTCATCGTTCGAGCTTTGCCCCTTGCTCGAAGAATTCCATGCCATTTTAGGGACACCGTGTCCTAAATGCGTTTCGCTGGCGTTGCCGAACCTTGATTTTGGCATAGATGGAATTCTACGAGGGCTATAGAATTTAGATTCTGTCGACCCATTTCTGTCTCAGTTGCCTGACATACCTGGTTTTCAGCTCGAAGTAGTCTTGGAGTGGTGTCATGGAGTACCACGATCCCATCCTACTTGGCCATTTATGATGGCATTACTACTCATGGCGGAGTTTATGTGTGGAGTGAACCTGATTGCTCCGCTCAGGCTAATTTCCCTCATTGGTCCTATGTAGACAGGGGCTTCCCCCGTGGCCGTGGGGTTGGCCGATGTTTTGTTAAACATGGATGCTGCTTCTGTTGACTCGTCACTCATTGGGGATCGATTCACATTATTACAGGTATCTCTTGTTCTCTTTTTTTTATTATTATTTTTTTATCCAAACATTTCTTTCTCCTATCCTTACCCGAGTTTTGCAATATAGGTCTGGCTAATGGAGAAGCTAAAGCTGAGGGAGGCACCCCGAGGGAATCCAAAAAAGTATCTTCCCGTCTATCTGAGGGAGAGAGGGCTTATGCGGGCCGATTTCGATGAGTTGACATATGACGATTGGGTGCCTATCTTGAGGGGGTATACTGACACGCAGGTTCAGTGGGTTAGTCCATGGTGGAGAATTCAGGATGTGGTCGTAGAATCTTGGGGAGCATGTGTTCAATTGATAGGTCTGGAGAAATCTTCATTTTATACCCCCTACCGGCTATGTTGTCAGTATGGTAAAAGTCAGAGAATCCCGATTAAATTGCCCCACAACCAAATTGGAGTTCACAAAGCTAGGTGGGTCAACCATATTCAGGAGAAGTGGTGCAGGGAGGCCGTGTTCGAGATTCTGGATTACGATCAACTAGAAACCACTGAAACTGACACATACTATAGAGGATGGCTTGCCGAGACAAGAGGTTTGCCGACCCGTCAAAAGCGGTCATGGGCCCGTTTAGAGGGGGAATGTGTGGAGCGGGGGGAAGATCCCCTTACTACTAGCACACAGAGGCGGATCTCTAGGTACCAAGACGATGATGCGGGGAGTTCATTTTGAGTCTTGCCATTGTCAGAACCATTAGGTTTTTATTTTATTTTATTTTATTTTATTCAAATACTCTAAAATGGAACAAAATGAACCACGTTTAAAGCTTGTCGAAGTTGTCTTGAATTTATGAATACAGGATTCACATAAGCATAAGCAATTAGATTTTAGCAAAAGAGAACTTTTATTAATTGAGATAAAATAAAGTGCATGATGTTTGGTTGACATTTCCATCGACTTAACTCTCGGTGCCGACTAGCCGAGATCGGTTTTCTAGAAGGCACTCGCTCTGTGCTCACATACCCTAACTTTTGCCTAGATTGCCCTGTTCGGGTTTTCCTTCTAGCGGGTTTGTCTTATCCCCTAATTTTTACACGGTTGGTTTGCAGAATACCAATCGTCGGGTATCACCCTAATTTTTGCCCGATCAGTAAAAGACTGAAAGGCGGGCGATTATTACGTATGTATCTTTTTGTGTGCTGCTTTTCTGGTTTGTTTCTTTTGAATTAAACATGATAACACTTAAGCCTATCTTGGTTTACGGGATTTATGAACTCGTTCCCATCCATGTCCATAAGTTTAGCTGCCCCTTTGCTAAGCAGCTTCTTTATCATATATGGTCCTTCCCAGTTTGGCCTGAATTTACCCCTCGCATTAGTGGTAGAGTGTTTCAACTGCTTGAGGACCAGATCACCGACCTTCAGGGGGAACTTTTGATGTTTTACCCGACTGTTATATGCCCGTGCCATATGTTGTTGGTACATCTGGAGGTTGTTAAGGGCCTTCAACCTTTGTTCATACATCATGTTTAACTATTCAAATCTTGCCCGAGTCCATTCGGATTCTTCTAACTTAGCCTCCAGGGCAACTCTTAATGAGGTCACCTGAGTTTCAACTAGCAAGACCGCTTCCATCCCGTAGACCAAGGAAAACGGAGTTTGGCCTATCGGGGTACGTATGCTGGTGCGATATCCCTAAATAGCAAAGTGCAACTTATTCGCCCAATCTCTGTAATCGGCTATCATCTTAGAAAGAATCATCTTTACCGATTTATTGGCTGCCTCAATAGCTCCATTGGCTTGTGGTCTGTATAGAGAAGACCTATGGTGCTCGATCCCATACTTCTCAATCAGTGAAGCAGTTGCTCCTTGAAACTGTACCCCATTGTCTGAGACTATATGATGTGGGAGCCCATACCGCGCAAAGATATGCTTTTCTATAAACTTGGCCAACTGCCTGGCAGTGACATTGGTGAAGGATTCGGCTTCAACCCATTTTGAAAAGTAATCTACTACTACCACAATGAATTTGTGGCCATTTGTTGAGGAAGGACGGATTTCACCAATTATATCTATACCCCATGCCGAGAATGGCCAAGGGGTGGATAAGTGATGGAGCTCGGTCGGTGGCAAATGCGCATATCTCTGTAAATTTGGCATTGGTGGCATCGTTTGACCTAGGCAATACAATCGGCCATGAGAGTGAGCCAAAAATACCCTAGTCGCTAGACCTTCTTTGCGAGGGCAAGACCATTCATATGAGGGCCACAGTCGCCGACATGGACCTAGATCATTATGTTCTGAGCCTCAGAATCAGTGAGGTAACGGAGGAGTAGGCTATCACTGGTACGCTTGAATAGGTCATTATCTATAATACGAAATTGGGTAGCAAGCCGCCGTAGGGTGGTACGGTCTGAGTCGGAAGAATCTGTGGGGTATTGGCCGGTCTAAAGAAATAGGACTATGTCAGAATACCAACAAGGTTCGGATGAAATGGCGAGAACTGGAGGAGTCGATTAAACACGATATGGGGTCTTGGTGGATAGGAAAACCAACGGGAGGATAGGCTGCTGTTGGGGTCCTTCCCATAAGGATGCGAGAGTGGCGAGAGCATCTTCCATTTGATTCTCATCTTGAGGGACATGGCGGTACAAGCATGAGGTAAATTTCTCAGACAATTCACGGACAGCCTCAACATAACGGCGAAGCGATTCTTCTTTAACTTCCTAATCTCCAATGACCTGATGAATAACTAGAGTCGAATCTCTGATGACGGATACATGGTGTGCCTAAACCTGAAGAAGAGCCTCGGGGCCGAATAGGCAAGCTTCATATTCAGCGCCGTTGTTAGTGATAGCGAATTCTAAATGTTTGGACAACGGGATTATCTCATTATCTGGTGTGACGATGATGACTCTAAGACCTGCTCCCCGGCGGTTCACAGCGTCTTCAAAGTACATTGTCCAATTATCATCAAGGGTTGTAGCAGAGGCGATCTGTTCATCAGGGAACTCCAAACTTTCCCTATAGTTAGAGCTGAGGGGTTGATTAGCCAAGAATTTGGCTACAGCCCTCCTTTTAATGACCTTTTGGGTTACATATTCAATGTCAAACTCAGATAAGAGAAGTAGCCATTGGGACAATTTGCCGGCTAGAGTAGGGGATTGACAAAGAAACTTCATTGGATCAATTTTGGCTACGGCCTGGACTAGATAGGATTGGAAATAATGTCGCTACTTCTTAGTGAGCCAAACCATGGTAGCACAAGTCTTCTTTACAATCGAATATCGGGTTTCATAATCTAACAGCTTCTTGCTCAGGTAGTAGATGCCATGCTCGTGCTTATCATCATGTTCTTGGACAAGCATGGCTCCGACGGACGTTTCTTCAATGGCCAGATAAAGGATGAGTGGTTTCCCTGGGATGGGGGGCGTCAAGACGGGTGGATTGACAAGGTATGCCTTGATTCTGTTGAATGCTACTTGGCAGTGATTGTTTCATACCTCGGGTTGCTGTTTCTTCAACAACTTAAAGATGGGTTCGCAGACGGTAGTGAGGTGGGCAATGAATCGACTAACATACTGGAGGGACCCTAAAAATGATCGAACCTCTTTCTCCGTCTTAGGGGAAGGCATATCCCTGATGGCTTTGGCTTTGTCCGGATCCATTTTAATCCCTTTTTGGCTAACCACGTGTCCTAACGGCTTACCAGAGATAACTCTAAATACGCATTTCTTTGGATTCAGACGAAGATTATATTTTTCAATACGAGTCATGAACTTGTCAAGAACAGCAGGGTGTTCCTCTCGAGTGGCGGATTTCACAATCATGTCGTCCACATACACTTCCACTTCTTTATGGATCATGTCGTGTAGGAGGGCAGTTACAGCTTGCTGATAAGTGGCTCCGGCACTCTTCAACCCGATTGGCATTACCTTGTAGCAATATACCCCCCACTCAGTGATGAATGCTGTTTTGACTTTGTCGGCAATATTAACCAGGATTTGATTGTATCCTGAGAATCCATCCATGAACGAATACATAGCCGCCCTGGCGGCACTATCAATTAGGACATCGATGTGCGGGAGAGGGAAGTCGTCCTTCAGTGTGGCTTTATTGAGGTCTCGAAAGTCTACGTAGACTTAGACTCTACCATCCTTCTTTGGTACCGGGACAATGTTGGACAACCAAGTCGGGTATTCTACTATTTCTATGAATCGAGCTTCGATTAACCTCGAAACCTCTGTCTTAACTTGTTCTACCCATTCAAGTCTCAACCGGCGGAGCTTCTGTTTGACAGGTCAGAATTTAGGATTAGTTGGGATCCTGTGTTCCGTGATTTATCGGTCAACCCCAGGCATGTCTTCATACAACCAGGCGAAAGCGTTAACATGATTTTTAAGCACTTTTATGATCTCACTTCTTTCCTCGGGAGTTAAATTTTTAGAAATGGTTACCATTTTGGGATTGTCATCCATACTTAGGTTTATTTCACTTAATATAGTTTCTCTAATGCCGAAAATATTATGCATATTGTTATGTGAATGCATGGACCCATCAGGAAAGACATCAAACAAGTAAGCCGAACGGGAGTTATTCATTGCATAAAAAGCCTCATAAGCGGCATTGTTTGTATCAAAAACATCGGAAATATTAAAGATTACATCATCCATAACCTCTTCCACATACGGAGGGGCTTCAGTGGCAGCATCGATGGGAGAGGTGTTCTCTATATCATCTATCAGGTTGGTGCTTAGGTTGCGCTCCAAAGTGGTCTTTTGGGTAGTGGTGAGCGACGGCTCCTCAGATAGGTCAGCCTTTTTGGTTAGAGTCCTAGCAAGCTCTTCTACTATAGCCATCATGGCATCTTCTTTCCCGTTACCCTTCCAGCCTTTCTTCATCAGCAGTGCCATAGCTTTTGTCACGGTTGCCACGGCATCCTCAATTTCTGGATCGATAGGCTCATCTTCAGGATACATCTTGTCTTTCCCCTTATCCTTATCAGAAATCACGTTGATAGGTGCGTTAGACTCCGTAGGTTCAGGTTCAGCTGAAACTATCATGTGACCAACCTCAAAGTTATAGACATCTTTAAAGTTCTCAAAGCCAGGCCACATTTTCCCACCATGCTCGATTGGTTTCGGGCTCCCCTTTATAAGGCCTCTTCCCCTGGATTTCACAAGTAGTGACCATGCGGCAATAAGAGTAAGGGACGCGACGATAGGCTTTTCTAAGCTTATACCCTAGTCCAACTCCACGGATGAGGATTTTTGGTTCCAACGCCTCAATAATTCCTTATTCATGTATTCCTCCACCCCTGCCAGGCCTATAACTAGACTTCTTCATTAGCTTGCCCATACCCGCGTGGAGGTAGCTGTGCCAAAGGGGAGGGGGTTTTTAAGCTTTACTAATCATGGCAATCTGGAGGCCCTTTTCTAGGTTAGCTTCAGCTTCCATAACTGCCATGACGGAAGCAGGATCAGCCTCTATAGTTATCATTCTATCACCATGGATTAGCTTGATCTTTTAGTAAAGTGTGGAGGGTACTACGCCTAAAGCATGGAGCCATGGTCGGCTAAGCAACAGAGAATAGGTAACAGGAATGTCAAGGACGGTGAAACGTACGTTGCTCGTGACACCTTTGACAGTGACCCCTACCTCAAAGATCCCAATTACATTGCGCTTTGAATTGTCGTAAGCTCTAATAACTGTACTGCACCTTTCAAGCATGTCCTCTGATAGTCCCAGATGAGGAAGGATCTTTAGAGGGCATAGGTTTAGGGCGGAGCCGTCATCCACCATGATGCACGGGATGACCTTATGAGAATTTGAACCCGGATGAACAAGGCCCTATTGTGATCCCTTCCTTCAAGTGTAAGATCAAAACTGTCAAACACGATCTGAGGCCCTTTTCTCAGGGAATGCCTTCTCCTATCATGGCGTACATCTCAATGATTGAGGTGCTCGGATTAGCTTCCAAATCAAGGAGCCGTTTGATCAAACCTTTACGATGCCTTTTAGAGTCAATTACCAGTTGCCAGATACTGTATCAGGCTTGGGTGTTTCTCAACTGGGTAATAAGGGGGTCAACCTCAAGACTGGTAGGGACAGGTGGAGGTGGAGAAGGGGGGCCTTGCAGTAGTTCCAACCCTGCCAGGAATCGGGTCTTTGTTAAGATGGAGATACCGGTCTTCCAGCTAATATAGGCGACCACTCTGGGTGATATTGAGGACATTGTCGAGTAAGACACTCTTGGTGGCTCGCGTCTCAAATAGGTACTGCTGCTCTTCGGAGTCTGAATCTGGGTCTTGTAGTTCATATTTATCCACACTAAAAAGGTCATGGTGGTCGACCTTGAATAAGTTGGTACTTACGGCCTTGGATTCTCGAGCCATTTCCCCATCCTCATTAGAATAGTTCTCCTTTAAAATAAAAGAATCTACACTAAATAGTGCCTTCCCCTCAGCTTTCTTTCTCTTTGCCACAAATGGTTTAGGCCTGCGACCCTCTTGTTTTGGTTGGCTTGGATCAATTTCCATTCCTTGATTGGAGTTGACTCCTGGGTTGGCCTGATTGATAAGTTCAAAAACTGAGCAAGATGGAAGACCTAAGCCGATGACCAGGACAGAGTTACTACTGCCCGGCCTCTAAGCAAGGAGATTGAAGATTGTGGCTTCGGGTAAACTAGATTAGACCATTCCAACCTTACTTCTGAAGTTTGGTAAAGGGTTATTCATGGTGCTCGGGGCCTTATCTGGTTCAGCAATATTTGCCTTGCTAACCAACTGCTGAATAGCTGAGAGCAGGGCCTTACAGTTGTTGGTTTGGTGCCCCACCTAAACGTGATAATTATAGAAGTTATTCTTATCTTCAGGTCTGGGTGGTTTGTATTCCTGAAGGGACTATATAAAACCTGCTTCCCTCAAGCGTTGGAAGATGACCCGCAGGGGCAATTTATAGGGGTTGGTCAAGACAAAAGAGGGGCGAGGAGGCTGGACTGTGGCAATCATTGATGGAGCTGGATTAGTTGTAAGTGGCATAGCTGGGGTGTGAGAAATGGCTTGTATAGTAGCCGGTATTTTTGGCTTAGCCGGCACTAGGGCCGAGGGTTGAGCTTCGTTTTTCCTGAACCATGGTTTACCCGCTCTCTTGGCCTTCTCGCTTTCTGCCTCGCGCTCGATTTTCTTAGCTTTCTCAAACATAGCCTTGTAAGAAAGAAAGGACTCCGTAGCCATTTCCTTACGAAACAGGGGGAGAGATCCTTCGAGGAGTTTGACAATCATTTCCTCAAGGCTAAGCTTGGACTTCATCAAGACCTGGGTCGACATCCACCTATTGAAGTACTGCTTAAAGGTTTCATTGGGCATTTGACGGACCCTCTCAAGTTGTTGGAGGGTTGTCTCCATCATAGTATTGAAACCATAATGTACTTTTAAAGCCTCAGATAAGAGCGTCCAGTCGGCGACAATATGCTGCGGCAAAGTGTGGTACCACTCGAGTGCAGGTCCCCAAAGAGAACAAGGAAACATCTCAGCCAACACCTTATTACTTAGCTTCTTTACGCGCATCACCCTTTCATACATTATGATGTGAGAGGCGAGTGCTCCTGAGCCATCATAATGAGCCATATTTGGCATAGTAAAATTGTCAGGGACCCAATCCTCATCCCTTTCAGGTTTTTTATTAATGATGAGGCGGTTGATGTAAGCTTGGATTTCTGGTGTCATGTCCGGAGGTTGCCAGACCTGGTCGCTGACCGATTCGTGAGAGATGGTTGGGGCTTCAGGTGTCGCACCTAGAGAATGCACGACCTGGTCGTTGACGGTTTGAGAAGCTATCATTTGTCAAACAAAAGCGGCTACCTCAGGTGTCACGCCCAGAGGTTGCGTGACCTGGTCGTTGAATGTCGGAGGCAGCGTAGGGCGGACAGTCAGATGGCTGGCAAATGGATTTTGGGGGTAAGTGGTGCCTTTAGGAGCTACGACAAACTGCGGAGGGGTGAATGAGGGTAGTGGCCGAGATAATGGGCTTTGGTGATTGAATGTCAGAGGAGTGGAGGTTTGAGCGAAAGGTCTCGGGTTGAATGGTATAGCTGGTGGAGTGGTTGAAGTCGATAAGAGAGCTGAAGTCTATCCAAACTAGAATGGACTCGTCAAGGGTTGGGTTGATTGAAGCATAGGTGCGAGGGGTCTTGCCTCTACTAAACTGGTCAATATTTATGTTGTACAGTTTACGGCCTGGATGTTAGATGCCGATACTCGATTAGAATTCCTGTCTTCCAGAGCTCAGTTAACTGCTGCCTTAGCAGTAGTTTGGATAGAGGCTTGGAAAGCATCTGAGTTTAAGAATTGCATCACAGCACTGGTCAAGTCAAAACTGGGGGGTGGTTGGGATCCTGTTCCCAAGCTGGAAGTGGGACCAAAGGGCTCTTCTGGAGGAGGGGTCCCTTTATTTCTTGGGAAAGACATGGTTGGTCGAGAGGGACTTTGGCTCAACTGAACTCGTTCTGAATCTGATTCCTCGCTGGAATCGGTATGAGGAATTCCTTCAACTTCTGTAGTGGCAACCGGGGTCAGAGGATGACGTATCAGGCGATGTTCTATCCTTTTTCAGGCTGGGATGTGACTGTCAGTGCACCTCCTCCTAGCTGAAATGGTAGGAAGCGGATCAGACCATGCATGGATTGGTGAATGATATACGTGGTATGCATGCCTTTCGTGCCCTGGGAATGACGTGTAGTGCGCATGACTGCATGTAGATGTGGTTAGAGATGATGTGATGGCTTATCCCTCCAACATACGTGAGATGTCTGTACTTCACGTCATACATAGCGATATGTGGTGATGCAACGGAGGTACGAGAGAAGTCCTATATATGTTGCTAAACCTCTTCCACGGGTGGAAGTGGTAAGGGCAAGTTAATTTATTTTCGGCTCTTAAAGCCGATGCATGGGGGTGCATGATCATAGAGCACTTAGCATACAAATCGGCCCTGTTCCAACCTTATGACTCCCGCGTAACGCCTCTTTGGTAGGATAGAGTTTGGCTGCTTCACCGGTAATGGTGAAAGAAGCGTGTCCTAATTATTTTATTTGTTTTGGGTAATCCTAAAAGGGAATGATGTGCTAAGGCTTTTTTATAACGCGACTTTGGTATAGGGTTATTGATGTAGAAGGTTCTCGTTTACCTTGATTCCACATTACTCAACCACTACCCAAATGGGCGGGATCATAGGAGTTTACGTGTTGGTTAAAACGAGTGATCCACCCACTAGGCATCCTCAATTCCAACAGGGCATGAGTGATACTTTGTGAGCTTCTCAGGTGAAATAGGGTACCCAAAATTACCGAACTATCTACACGCGTGAGGACGAGACATCATAAGAAAAGAATGAAGTTTTAATTTGGCCAATGATTTCAATACATCATCAAAATCTTTTAAACTATGAAAGAAGATTCTAGTTTTAAAGAATTTCCCCAACAGAGTCGCTACTGTGAGCGGACAACGATTCGCGCGGCTGCGGTGCGAGGCCGTTTTCGGTCGGGCCGGCCCGTTAGAGTGTCAGAGGGATGAGTGTGATATGGTTGAAAAAATGATTTTGCATATTTTAATGCTTAAAAGATATGAGATCGAAATCCCGTACTTAGAATAGAGTCACCACCCGGTTCAGCTCAATCGGGAAATTTTCGGTACGATTTTCCCACTAGGTGGTTGGACCATACCTTAAGTAGAGATTCCGGGCTCGGATGATGTTATCTACTTTTCATTAGGCCAAGTTAGGATACTTCATTCTTTCTTAATCGGTTTGATCCACCCTATTTATTTGTATTTTTAGTTATTTTGTTGTTTTCGCATTTATCAAGCAATTGAAGCGATAAATAAAATATTGACAATCGTAAAAGAAAAGTGAGTGCGGAAAGTAAAATTATTACAATATTTTCAAGTCCTGTACATTTTCTACGTAACAAATGAAATACCCGAATGTCCGATATACATCTACCTGCAGAAGATGGTTGACACGAATATGGCATATTTTATTTATAATATCATAAAGCCCAATTGGATGGCTAAAATGAGGTTTGAATGGCGTTTGCGGGGAAATTCCATTTTTATCAAAATTTCAGATTCGATCGTTGCTTTAATCGGATTACAGGTGAATATACCACTCGTCGTGGGGCGGGTCTGTTTTCAGGAGGTTTCGAACCTCCATCGTTACACTATAGGTCCTAGCTTTCAGAAAATAAATTAGTTTGGAAACAAACGAAAACAATACTGCTGTCCAGAAAGTCATGCTGCCATGGGGCATCTGATGCCGCCGACGACACAGTTGATGTCGCTGGCGACATGGCTGATGCCACTGGCGACATCGATTATGTCATGGACGACATCAGTATACAGACAGGCACAGGGATTTCTAAGTACCATAAAGAAAGGGTCCCGTAAGAAAGTGAGGTCTTTGGGGAATATGATGCTAACGGCGGTATCAACGATGTCTCTCGCGAGATGGGTGATACAGCTGGCAACATTGCATGTCTCCGGCGACTTCAATTTCTTGCAGCAGCAGCAGTTTGCAGTCAAAGTGAACGAAAACTCAAAAATGAACACAAATCAACGAAAATTAGTGCAAACCAATAATAATAATGCCAAAGAGCTATGAGACTCAGGATTTTTTTACCTCGAGGTCGTGAATCCACCTCTTCGTAAATCGAATAAAACACCTCCGGGGAGCTTGTTATGACGGTTTAACAATGATTTTAAGTGCTTTTTGGTTTCTAAGTTCAATTACTAATTTTAACTTAAAGTCTTGTCAATTTCAACTCACAATCAGAGAGTTCAAAGAAGAAAAACCAGGAAAAAATTGGTCGGAATCCCTTTTTTTCTGTTTTATCTAATTCTTATCTCACTATAATTTATTTCCACCTTAAAATCTTCCTTCCTCACCCAGCAAATCTCAGCTCTCCCTAAGGGATTAACCTAACCAGCAATGTTGCCACCATCTTTTGACATGGCACCTCGGGATATGATACATGAGGTGGAAGCTTTCTTGCACCAAATAGTGCCAGCATGTCAAAGGGAGAGGGAACTCCAAGGAAATAACAACTGAGTCTCCAAGGGTTCTAGTATACGCCAGGCAGAAGGCTATAATGGGCTAGGAGTGTTGTCATCTTGAGTCAAGGGAAACCAAAAAGCCTCTCTGGAACCTATCCCAACTAACATTGTAAACCCCTGGGTTTTACCCCTCAATGTGATTTTCACTAGATTAAGAAGAGACGATCTCATCAAACCCCTTCGTGATTACAAAAACCCAATGAAAGACAAGAAGGGAAACTTTTATGGGTATCATGCCCAGTGGGGACATCGCATTAATGAATGCCGAACCCTGGCCTGAGCAATAAATCATCTGGTGAAAGAAGGAAAGATAACCAAGCCAAATAGAATGCCTGGGGTTATAAGGCTCGTCGACCAGGCAAGTATGCCCTTTTTTTGGTACACCTAAACGAGTAAATGGGCTATATATGCTCACTAGGGTTGTTGGTTTCAAGGATAAGGCCGATAGACAACGAGGCTAAGAGGGCCAGATTTAAGTGAGCTAGGAGAATGGAAAATGTTTGGCTTAGAAAAAACGGTGATGTCCAAGCAACAGCCACCCAAGCTTTTCCAATAAGGGTTGTAGTCCAGTCTAACCGCCCTCCTTTTACCCTAGAGAAGGCCCCCAACACTTCACTTCAAGCTTAATTCTTCATTAATGTTTCTAACATTTATACAGATTATGTAACCCCTACTCCTACATCAACTAAACCATGACTCAATAGTGGAGAGTTCTAATAACTAAATAACTGAAATTGAAAAGAAAGTGGACTCTAATTACGGAAACTGAAAATAATGCATAAAAGATAATTAAACCACCCACTAAGTTAGTTGAATTGGTCAACCCTCTATCCTGTTTCCCACGTTCTCATATCAATTCTTCCCGACCCCGAAGAAAGCTTGTACTCAAGCTTGATTATTGAGTATTATTGCATCTGTTTCCTCAACAAATCCTTCCCCTTCTTCCAAGTCAATCCAAAACAATTTCTTGCATTGATGGCCTCGCATAAATGGTTCATCACAATTGAAGCACAACCCTTGCTTCCTTCTTTCTTCCATTTCTTCTCGCATGAGCCTTTTTACTGGACGATTGGTGTGCGAATCTGCAATTGGTAAGCTGCATTTGGCATCTCGATTGGCAGTTATCTTGGGAAATATTTTCCTTTCATACAATCGAGACATGCTCATTGCGGTTACAAGGTCATGTGGTTGGTGGAGCTCAACTTCAACTGAAATGGACTCTTGCAATCCACTTAGATACAATTGGATTTTCTGATTCTGAGTTAAATTTCCAGCCCTTGAAACTAACACTTCAAATTTGTTTTGATACTCCTCAACTGAACCCGTTTGCTTGAGCTTGGCGAGTTCCCCCAATTTGTTGCTTCTAATGGGAGGACCAAAATGCAGATTGCATTGATTAACAAAATCTGTCCAATTGGGATCTGGAATATCTTGTACCATTTGTAAAAACCATAATTGAGCAATTCCCTCTAAATGATAAGAGGCTAAGCTTACCTTTTCTTCATCGGGTGTCGATTGGTGTCGGAAAAAGTGTTGACAATGGCTAATCCAGGTCTTCTAGCCCATTGAAATGAGGAAAATCAAGTTTTGTGAATTTTGGTACAACTAAGTGTCCTCCAGAATTTTCAGATGTTTCTGCCCCATAAATTCCTTTGTCTTTCCTTATTTTTGTCTGACTTTCGGCACTTGAAGAAGCCAATCCTTTCCTTGTAGATTCTAAGTCAAGAGTCATGGCATCCAATTTAGCGTGAAGCTGCTCAACTTTCTCATTACGGATTTGATTGGCTTGCTGTTCGGATTTGAGTAAGTTGAAGAGTTTGTTAAGCTGTTCTTGAACCAATTCACCCATAACTGCTGGCTCTGGTACCAAGTTATTATGGTCCCGGAATTGGGATCGAGTTATGGGCTTTTTGTTAGTAGAGGTGGAGGGTGTTTGTGTCGGCGAAGAAGTGAATTTCTTCTTACGACCTATTTTGGAAGAACGTAAGGCTCGATTAGAGGGAACCTTAAAACCTCTGAGTTAAAGTACTCAAAACTATATTTGATTTTCAAGCTTAATTCTTCATTAATGTTTCTGAAATTTATACAGATTATGTAACCCGTACTTCTACATCAACTAAACCATGACTCAATAATAGAGACTTCTAATAACTAAATAACTAAAATTGAAAAGAAAGTGGACTCTAATTACGGAAACTGAAAATAATGCATAAAAGATAATTAAACCACCCACTAAGTTGGTTGAATTGGTCAACCCTCTATCCTGTTTCCCACGTTCTCAGATCAATCAACCTCTGAAGAGATACATATAGTAGGAAGAGAAGTAGATATCTGTTAAGCACCAAATTACGGGATTAACATAATTATTTTTCCGTCACTAAGAAGCATAATTTGTTAGGCCCAATAATAGATTACGAGAAAAGATAATAGCAGCAGAATAAAAAGACACAAAGATTTTTACGTAGATACCCCAAATGAATTAGGGAAAAACCACGGGACAAACTCCGAATAATTCTCCACTATAAAATAATAGTAGGTACATCAAGAGATTACAAAATAGTGACACACAAGTGTTTCCCAAAACCTCACTATTTTCTCTCTTACTCAACTCTTAGGAACCCTTTTCCTAAGTTTATATGCACAGATTATATTCTTATATCTGTGCTTTTCTCAATCTGTCTCACAAATGAGGAAATAATCCTCTCTATTTATAAAGCAGAAAGCACGTAAATATTTTCCTTATTAACGCCTTCAATCATGCAACCAATTAGGACTTTGCTGGCCACCTATTTTCTTCCGCCAATCATGCCTCCTCCCTTTTTGTATTTTTTATATATAACTTAATATTGTAGAGGGTCCCATAATGTAAAGGGACACCACTCAATAAATCTCCCCCTCCCGACTACATTGTGGGACTATCCATCCCGGTTGCTTTGACACACTAATCAAACTTTTCTTTTGTAACGACCTTTGTCAGCATATCGGCAGCATTTTTGTTTGTATGAATCTTCTGCAACTTGAACTCCTTTTCCTTAATGGCAAGTCTGAGCCAATGATACCTTACATCAATATGTTTCATCCGTGCATGGTATATAGTATTTTTGCTCAAGTCTAATGCACTTTGACTATCACAATAAACTACGTATTCGTCTTGTTGCACACCTAATTCTGTAAAGAATCGCTTTAACCAAAGTATTTCCTTTCCTGCTTCTATTACTACAACGTACTTTGTTTCAGTTGTTGATAATGAAACACACTTTTGTAACCATGACTGCCATAAAATAGCTCCCCGTGAGAATGTAAATAAGTAACCTGATGTAGATTTTCTTTTATCAAGGTCACCAGCCATATTCGCATCTTTGTAACCAACAAGTGTTGGCTTTCCACCTCCAAAGGTTAAACATAACTTTGAAGTTCCTCTCAGGTATCTAAAGATCCATTTAACTGCTTCGCAATGTGTCTTTTGGGGATTTGACAGAAATATACTCACAATGCCAACTACATGAGCGATGTCTGGTCTTGCATACCATTGCATACATTAAACTGCCGACCACTGAAGAGTATGGAACATATGCATAGCTTCTTTATTTTTCTCTGTTGAAGGGAAGGATTTCTTACTCAACTTGAAATGAGCGGCAAGTGGAGTGCTAACTGGTTTAGCATTCCTCATAGTGAACCTTTCTAATACCCGTTCAATATATTTTTCTTACGATAACCACAGCTTGCTGGACCTTCGATCTCGGGTAATCTCCATTCTAAGAATTCGCCTTGCCAGTCCTAAATCCTTCATGTCAAACGCCTTAGACAAATCACCCTTCAACTTACTAATCATTTTGGCATCTGGCCCAACGATTAGCACATCATCAATATAGAAAAGAAGAATGATAAATTTTCCATCAGAGGATTTCTGGACATATACACATGGATCAGCTTCTGTCCTCTTGTATCCTTGATTCACCATGAAGGAATCAAACTTTTTATACCATTGTAGCGGGGCTTGTTTTAACCCATACAAACTTTTCTTCAGGCGACAAACCATGTCCTCCTTTCCTTTGACCTTGAAACCTTCTGGTTGTTCCATATAAATTTCTTCTTCTAAATCCCCATGCAAGAACGCGGTCTTTACATCAAGCTATTCAAACTCAAGGTTCAAGCTGGCTACAAGACCTAGCACAACTCGAATGGAACTCATTTTCACAACTGGTGAAAAAATCTCGTCAAAGTCGATACCTTTCTTTTGAGTAAAGCCTTTGACAACCAATTGAGCTTTGAATCTCACTAGGTTTTCATCATCTTTCTTCAGCTTGTACACCCATTTGTTCTAGAGTGTTCTCTTCCCTTTTGGAAGTTTCACTAGCTCGTACGTGTCATTCTTCTTTAAAGAATTCATCTCCTCCTACATGGCCTTCATCCAACAATCTTTATCTTTACAAGATTGCACATCTTGGAAGCTTTCAGGCTCCCCCTCATCAGTGATTAAAATATAATCAGAACTGGAGTATTTTGTAGATTGTTGGCGTTCTCTGATTGACCTCCTTAATTGAGGTTCTTCTTCTGGTAGAATGGGGTTCTCTGGCTCCCCCTGCTCAATACCCTCTTCATTCGTATCTTCATCTACAATCGTATCTTGATCCCTCACAACTGGCTCTTCTTCTCCATCTTGCTCTGATTGATGATTCTTCTTTCTGTGGTATCATCTGATAGAATGCTCTCTGGTGTAATATCGTTAACACTGTCACTTGTAGATCTTTCACCGATGATATCATTCTCATGAAATACAACATCTTGACTCCTTACAATTTCTTTTTCACCAGATCCCATAATCTGTAGCCGAACTCTCCATAACCAACAAAAGTGCAATGAACTGATTTATCATCAAGCTTTAGCCTTTGCTCTTTAGGAACATGCATAAATGCCTTGCAGCTAAATACCCTCGAGTGAGAGTATGAGATATTTATACCTGTCCAGACCCTCTCTGGAATATCAAAATCCAAAGGTGCTGAAGGTAGTCGGTTGATAAGATAGACAGCAGTATTGACAGCTTCTCCCCTAAATGACTTAGGTAAGGTAGCCATTTTGAGCATGGATCTAACTCTTTCGATAATGATACGATTCATTCGTTTAGCAATGCCATTGTTGTTGAGGTGTACCAGGAACTGTCTTTTCATGCCCGATACCATGTTGACTACAGTTATCCTTGAACTCCTTGGAGATATAATCACCACCATTATCTGTGCGCAAACACTTTAATGGCACTCCAGTCTCCCTTTCCACCATTGCATAGAATTGTTGAAAGTGCTTGAATACTTGATCCTTTGTGCGTAGCAAATAAATCCATGTCTTCCTTGAGAAATCATCAATGAAGGTAAGAATGTATCTTCTTCCTCCAATGGATTCTGTATCCATAGGACCATAAACGTCAGAGTGTACCAACTCTAACTTATTATCTCTCCTTCTAGAGCTTTCCAGAAATAAAACTCGATGTTGCTTCCCAAATAAATAGTGATCACACGGATTAATTTTTCCTTTGGCTAATGGGATGAGGGGCTTCTTAGCCAATATATTCAACCCTTTCTCACTAACATGCACCAGTTGCCTATACCACAAATTTTGTGAAGCCTTATCTCCAACTGTATTCAGTTGACCCGCATATATTGTTGCGTGGGTTTTGTATAGTGAGCAACACAATCTTCCTTTCGCCGCCACCAACGATCCTTTGGTGAGTTTCCAATTTCCATTGCCTATATGATTGTGATAACCTTCTTTGTCCAATACACTAATAGACAACAAGTTCAACCCAAGATCTAGAATGTGTCGCATATTTTTAAGTGTTAATGTGCATCCGACACTTGTCTTCACGCAGATATCACCGATTCCCACCATTTGCGAGACACTGTTATTTCCCATTTTAATAGTACCATAATCGCCTGCTTTATATGTTGAGAAGTATTCCCTTTTTGGAACACAGTGGTATGAGGCACTAGAATCTACAATCCACTCGGTATCTGCATCTCCAACATGACAACAATCTGCATCATGAGATACTAAAACCGCCTCTCCATCTTCTTTTATGACTGTAACAGATGTATTTTTATCATTATCATGACTTTGATTTGCATTCTCTTATTTAAAGAAACGGCATTTCCTTTTGAGATGGCCCTGCTTTCCACAGTGGTAACATGACCTCTTCTCCCGGGAGTTGGATCTATCTTTCGATTTTCCATTCCCATGACCTCTACTCTTGCTTTGACCCCTGTTTTCCATGACAAGGGCTTGTGAACTGGTACTGGAAACGTCTCTTCTACGAAGTTCTTCATTAAGTAGGCTATTCTTTACCATAGACATTGTTACCACACCATTTGGAGCTGAGTTACTCAGTGATACAACAAGAGTATCTCAGCTATCTGGTAGAGTTCCCATCAAAAGACATGCTTGCATCTCAGCATCCAAGGATATACCGGTGACTGCTAACTCACTTATGAATCCTTCAAAGTCGTTCAGGTGTTGTGTGATTGATCGTCCCACTGTCAGTTTCAAGTTCATGACTTTGCGAATCATGAACACTTTTCCTTGAGCATTTTTAGCCTCGTACATATCCTCTAGCTTCTTCCAGAGAGCTTTGGGATCTGTTTCATTCCTCATGTGGTTGTACAGGCTAGCATCTATCCATTGGCGTACTGTACCCAATGCCTGCTTCTTCATTTTTATCCAATGTTGTTCTTTCATATCTTTCGATTTTGCGTCGCCACCCTCAATTGGATCATACAAATCTTTGCAATTGAGGTAGTCCTCCATTCTGGATTTCCACATTGAATTATTTGTATCCGTCAATTTAATCATTACACCGTCATTTGCCATGTCGAAAATTTAAAAATGGCAAAATTTTACTATTCACAAATTTCACTATTTATATAAATAGTGATTGTATATGTGAATAGTACCGTATACCTAAATAATACTTGTATATTAGAATAGTAATAGTTTGCCTCCCGTATACTTAAAGAATACTATTCATAAGATGATCAATAGTATTTTATATGAATACTATTATTCAAGTTGCTATTTTACTATTCACTCAAATTGCGTATCTGCGACGGTTTTTTGAACGGATTGCGCCACCAGATTTATCATAATTTTCTCATCGTCATGGTATATTTATTTTTAAAAATATATCCACGAATTTTACTGATAAAATAACCTTCGGTTCTGATACCACTTGTTAGGCCCAATAATAGATTATGAGAAAAGATAATAGCAGCAGAATAAAAAGACAAATGAATTAGGGAAAAATCACAGGACAAACTCCGAATAATTCTCCACTATAAAATAATAGTAGGTATACCAAGAGATTACAAAATAGTGGCACATATGTGTTTCCCAAAACCTCACTATTTTTTCTCTTACCCAACTCTTAGGAAACCATTTCCTAAGTTTATATGCACAGATTATATTCTTATATCTGTGCTTTTCTCAATCTGTCTCATAAATGAGGAAATAATCCTCTCTATGAATAAAACAGAAAGCACGTAAATATTTTCCTAATTTACGCCTTCAATCATGCAATCAATTAGGACTTTACTGGCCACCTGTTTTCTTCCGCCAATCACGCCTCCTCCCTTTTTATTTTTTTTATATATATAATTTAATATTTTAGTGAATCCCATAATGTAAAGAGACATCATTCAATATAATTAAGATTGAGATTAAGATTAAGACAGTTACCCGCGGTGTTCAAAGAAAGGCCACCTGAAGGTAAACCTGAACAATTTGTCGAAAACGGAGGCGGTGTTCTCCGGCCTACCGAAAACGATCAGGTTCAGCAGAAAGCTAACAAGAACAACCCAGCTCAATGCCCTAGCTATCAACCGTCCGAGGGATTCTATTGTGCCGTCGTCCTCCGTGGCGGCCACCGGCGGTTTTCTCCGGACATTTCTCATCGTCTTGGATTAGCAGTAGAATCGATTGTATTGATCTTAGTTGCACGGGAATGAGCCTGCTAGTAAACGAGTGAGTAGCCGCCAAATGCAGTTACGCTGATGTGGCAATGGGGAGCTGATCTGATGTGCTGTAGTACAGAGTAGCTTGTAGTGTGCACTTGCTACCTTCGGTTTTTATAGGATGAGACCCATTACTTTTCTCCTCTTATTTGTTATACAAGGCCCATGAAATTTATTTAATTTTCTGTTTTTAACAAAATACTTAACTTTTAAATTTTATAGTTTTGAATTAAATTTAGGTTTTCAAAATTGAATTGAACTGTGATATAAATTAAACTTTAAACTGTTTTCTTCTTAAATCGAATTAAGGATAGATTTATTAAAATTGATTTGAATTGGAGATTGGTTTATTGAAATTGAATTAAATAAGCGGTTTTTTTAAATGAAGTTGAATCAAAATTAGTTTTTACAAGACGCTGATCAGTTGTGTTAAGAAATGGCTGGGGTTTAGTGCTATTCGTGTCAATTTCCGGGCATGGTTGGTATGGTTGCAGGATATGAGAGCCTCCTCTTTAGCTGATATGGTACATATTGCCGCATTACATGCGACTGTTTGTGCTAATTGGATGAACATAAACACTTGTGTATTCTCAATTTACTGTCAAACTGTTCATTACTGATTTAAGCAAGTCCAATTCATAGTTAGATGATGTATGAAAATGTATAGTAAGAGAGTAAAAACTGTAGCTAATAGGAGTTTATACCATAGGCTTCTGATATAAAGCCTATTATTTGTTGTACAGATAACCAGTTTTAAGATTAATGGATTCTTATTTCCTTAAAAAAAATTAGTTTTTACAAAAAAAATTGAATTAAAATGAATTATATTTGGGACTATGTAGGTTAATGAGCTGAATTGAATTCATTTATCAACCAAAATTTAGCATTGGTGGCTGCTGACCAAGGCGAACAAGGCGAGTGACTGCCAAAAATCTAGGGGCCTCAAGTTCTTATAAGTAAAAAAATAGCACAGAATCATATAAACTTGTTACAAACGCCTACCCACATCGGCACACAAGAATATAACCCAAACAGCAGTGTGGACAAATTGTTACGACAATAATTCCAACTCAACCTCTAGGGCAACTAGTAAGCAGATTCTTAGAGTTCGGAATTTTAATGGAAGTAACATAATACCTTTTACACTCGATACGAATGGCACTCACAATGTTACACCCGAATTGCCGCGACAAGTTTTGCATAGCGCACCTAAATGCCGAACATCACGTCAAAGATTTTGGAGACTATTGACTTTGTTGGGGAAGCGATTGAACCTCCCGACTGTCGAGCACTGGTACTACCGTTTTGTAGGAGATAGGGACGAGAATAACTTTTTAATCCGTTCAACTCTGAGGTTTTAGAAGATGGTGGTGGGGGTAATGGCATGAAACCCTGATTGCTAAGCCTGTCGTTCAAAGTCTGACGCTGCATAGGATCGACTGGCTTCACGCCTACTATTAGTACCCCGTTTATTTGCATACCGTTCTTGCTGAGGGCTTTGTGAGCATAAGATCGACTCTGCAGCAGTTAAAAAAGACCAGTTAGTGGTGATTTGTTTGATAAATTGTTTTAACCCCAGTGATATATTATCAATAGTTCAATACAGTCAATATACTTACTACTAAGACGCATTTTTACATCATCTCCCAGTTGAGAGACACTGAATGGTATTAAGTGTTACAGAAACATACTGAAGTATATTATCATTCTGCAAACTCTGGATTCAATGAATTGTTGATGAAGAAGTGATACTAGAAACCCAACCTACTCTTGTAACAAGATATGGATATATGGCAGACTCATTGATATTTTATAATTGAATAGAAATAAAATTTCAGCATGTCTTTTATTGAATGAACAACTAAATTTATACAGAGATTGAAATAACAAACTTCCTAATTAGAAGCCACTAATAAAGTGGATGTAAATTGAAACAGAAAAATCTGCAACTAATTGCAGTTACCAACTTAAACATTTTTACAGGTCTGATGCTTTGAATAGGATTTGAATAACAGAAAAAAGATTGACTAAAACACAAAATCTCAGCTTGTAATGGCACAGAAATGGCAAAGTCTAACACCTACCAGACTAAGGAAAGACAGGCGCTAATATAAATGACTAATTCCAGACTCAAAGCCGTTTTGGCGAAGGAGGCATATGGAGTTTAATTCACAACATTGATAACTCAACATAATCAAACAAATTTGAGAAATTAAGCAATCTACAATACGAAAAAGTAAATAATAATCCCAGAATATAAGCAAAAAAAAATGCATATGCACTTAATAACTTCAATGAATGGAACAGTTTAATGTCAAGTTCTCAAAAAAGTAATATGTTCATCATGTTCAACTTGATTTCTCAGCTTTTTATGATTTTCAAATTAATGGCATTATGTTGACTTTTATGGCTTCATTTTATTAGGTAACACACTTGGAACTGAAGAAATGAAACAGAACAAATGAGGAACGGCAAAAGATGCATGGCAAGGATACAAAAAGCAAGAACCTTGATCACCAAATTTCATAATCTAGCATACAAGTGGAACTAGAACCTGATAAAGAATGTGCATCCAGTTGGCATCCCTTGGCCCAGGAACATGCTTCAAGATCACACCACATTTCTCAAACTCCCGAAGAACTAAATTGGTATCGCTGGGAGGGAATCTGAAAAGAATATTTAAGATCATTTGATAAGATCAGCCGTGTTAAACAGAAAAGTAAAAAGAACAATTAAATAATGAAGATGTATATATCCCGGGCTGGTACTTTAAAAGACCTGGTACTTTAAAAGACCTGTTAGTGTCACTTTTAAGTCTTAATACACACTTCACCGAACACAAAACAGTGATTAGTTTCCGAAAAAATCGCTACAGTTATTGAAACAACTCTACCAGTAAAAAAAAATGGAGAGCAAAACTTAGATTCGAATGCCAAAAAGAATCAATAAAAAATCAAACGCTAAAAGAACACTTTCACTAACAATTTGTGTAGATAAGCGGGGATAAATGAAGAAAACAAAACTATAAATTTAGCCACCCAAAGTACAATTTCATTAATTGGCCCCTATACTTTAATTTGGGCTTTATTAGCCTTTGCACTTCTAAGTTTTTACCCAACCTAGCCCCTGATACAAAATCTTTTGATTTGCTTCAGTTTTAAATCACTTATTCAATGAGATAAGCAATCTATGCATCACTTAATATATGAGCAGTAGTTAATCCCAACTTGTAAATGTCCATTTTCTAATGCATGAAGGGCATCAAAAGCACAACTACATAGCTTCCTGTTATACTCAAACGCAATTACTAATCAGAATACTAATTATCCACATGAAATCAGGGAGAGTAAATTAAGATACAAAATGACAAGTTTGAAAGCCATTTCCAATATGCCTATGAGTTGATAGATAAAGATCATATTTTTATAGCTGAACGAAAAACACTGCTTTATATATAGCATTTGCTCAGCCAAACTTGGCATTTATATATTGCTGAGCTAAGCAAACTAGCAAAGTATATTGGAAAAGAAAATGCAAGAAAGATAAGCAAAGATAAAGAGATGGAGCAAAGATGGAGACCCCAGTGTACAAGGAAAACAGAGACGAAATCTTACCCATAAACAGTAACCCATTCTTCCTCATCAAGATTTCCAGCAGGCAAGCTGGTCCGCGGTACATCTGGTCTAGCAACTTCCCTAGGTGGAGGAAGTGTAATCAAAGCACCAGGCTGGACCACACCCTCTACAGGAGAACCTTTCCCCCTATCTTCTTACTCACTACTACTGGCCTTAGCCGGTGACCACCATGTTGAACTTGCTGAACCCTGTTGGTCCTGTAGCCCACTCATCAAAGCGAATGAAGTGCTTGCTTCTGATTTGCTTTTTAGTGGAGTCAATGTCATGAAGTCCCTCCCAGAACCCTGGACGGGAGTTCTCGGGTCTGATTTAGCTTCTGGGGAGAGAGGGTAATCAGGAATTCCAGATTCAGGAGAGAAATCTGAACGGTCCTCCAAGGTAAACATTGGAGGGGGCGGAAGATCTGAACCCCCAAAATTCTCCCGCCATAGAGCAGAAACTGCTGCCGCCTGACCTGGGGTAGAGAACTTCCCTTTACGGGAGGAGATAGGTGATGCCAAATCTTGGTAAAACAATAATCGACTCCCTGAAGATTTCGGAGTCCTCTTCTGTACAAAAGTGCTCATTATAATTCCTTAGCAAGATGAACCTACCATTATTTGAAAAAAATTAGTCTTTGGATACGAAGTTTAAAACAAATGAAAGTAATAGCCCAATAGCATCAGCAGAACAGTAAAATGATACTATATTCTAGATTTACAGAGAAATATTGGACTACATGTTTTGTGTAACAGAAATTTTCATTTTTTATCAAATAAGTTTATTTACACGTTACACAAAAATTACAAATTGTCCATTTAGTCCCATATGAGAATCATAGGAAATGAGAGAGGTTTGATAGGCACAAAATTAATTAGATAATCAACACTGTAAATACTAAATTCAATATATTTCGGCTTTATTTTGGGAGTAAAGTAACAATCATAAAGAAAAGGAAAATAAAGGATCATAGCTTAAAGGATGGAATAATAAAGGATGAGGTAATATTATATTTGGAAAGAAGGGGTTTTTAAATTAAAATAATAGTGAAATGACTTAAACAACCTTTAAAATAATAAAATTACTAAGTTAATTAAAAATAGAAGGATAATGATACTATATTTCTATTACAACAGAGAGCTAGATTTACAGAGAAATTATAACATACAGTTATATCTTCGTTCTTTAACCAAATCACCTGTAAAGCTGCGTTGGGAACTGACAGTTAAATTGAACATGCATAAGAGGCATGACGGAAATTTAAAATTTTGTCCCTGTCCCAGGAACTCCTGTTAGTTGCATATAAATTAAATAAAGCCTTAACTAAATAATTCTCTACTTAGGTTAGCATGCTAAAGGACTAGGCATACCATAATTCCAAATTATATCCTACCATATTTATTTTATAGTAAGCATGTTATAACTCTAAGTTATAACCTAAGCATAAAATAAACTAAGCATGCAAAAATAACCTAAGCATAATTATTAAGTCTAAAAACACTTAAAGAAAAAGACTTAATAATTAAAAGAGAAAGAAAAAGAACTTACCAGTTGAAGCGTGCTTTTGCAGGACCTTCTTGCACAAGCCTCCAGTCGTAGGATAGCCTCTATCAGTATCCACATGAACCCCACCAACCAAAACCTCCCCAGGAGGAAGAACTAAGAAGCCTCGAGTAGTTGCTAGACCACTCTAGAAGCCTCACCCAAAAATATAAACTAGCGGTGCCCGAATAAATTCAGGCTCCACAAAAATAACTTGCTCAAGTACCCGAGAGATTAATTATCTCGCTTAGGATTTATGTTTTGAGCTTGGTACAATTTGAAAGGAAAGGAAAGGAAATAGCCTATATATAGACTTGGGGGAGCAAAAATGCTCCCCCTTTCATCAATGTGGGATGGGAGTATTACTCCCATCCCATTAATTAACATATATATATATATATATATATGTGTGTGTTAATTCACGCCACTTTTCATGGGTTGCCCTTGTGCAGCCCATAAATAAGGGTTGCCCATTTTTCGACAACCAAACTTTGTACAAAATATTTTATACTTTTCGGTTCCAACTTATCAATGTAAAATTCCTTATAAATCCTTTCAAATAAATTTTTATTTTTGACTCTAATAAATTAGTTACCAGTCAAAATAAATAATTTGGTCCAACCAAAATTGATCTAATCAATTATGATTTATTTATGACTCTAACTAATTAGTTATCGGTCAAAATAAATTCCTTGGTCTATCCAAAATTGATCTAATCAATTTTAACCAATTAAACAATAATCCAATTATTATTCATGTTATATATTTTGTAATAGAATAAATCTATTAGTTCTTTACTTAGTCCGATGAAGGTCCAATGTGTGTGACCTTATAGGATCCCGAAGTATTGAGCTGTTAAGGCTTAACCAACCCTTGTTCTAATGGAACCATTGGCTCGATGCTCTAGACCGTGAATAGAACTCGATTACCTTGAACGACTGTAGTACGCCTCTAGCAAGGATCTACCATCCTCCATTACTCGGAACGTCATTTATGCTTATGACTTAATCTCGGTTAATGCAATAGTTATCCAGTGCGATAAATTCCTTCCATTCTTTAATATTAGTACCATCTGGTTTATTGGGTTCGGTTAAAGTGTTAACCCACTAATAGCAAGGTTGCTCCAAGCTATCCCAGTTATTTACTTGTTACCGAAGTATATTGCCTTTTACCGTAGTGTGTTTGACTAGAAACCATTTCTATCAAACACATACTCTGATCAGAGGTTTATGGCAATCATTACTTCAATAAGTGGCCAGGTACAACTCCTTAATATATCCGGAGCGATGGATTCTTTCCGACTACTCAGCCTACCAACGTGTTGTCATCACTATACCCGTAATCACCCATAGCACTCTAAATTAATGAGTGCATAGCAATGACCCAAAGTATAGCAATAGTACCACACAAGGCAACTAGCATCTCAAGTATGAGGACATTCGCAAAGCTTATTGCATGAAGATAAACACTAACACATTGATATTTATACCAAGTGTTTATGTTGCTGCGGTCTCCAATATATCTCCCAGATATATCCATGTGTCAAGCTTAAGGCACCACCATCAGTCCTTAGGAGATTGACTGCTTGGACCCTTTCCAAGAAAGTTGACCACATGCTAGTCTTTCCGTTTCATCAATATCCTTTCTTGATGAAACTATGACTAGGGATAGTTTAGACATAATCATAATTTCACATAAAGCAGGTTCCACCAAATATAGTCCAACTATAATTTCTCTGACTTCATGCTATGATATGTCAAGGACTTTTGTATACATACATCAATGAATATATTTTAACCAGCTATAATATATATGTATAGAAACACATTGATATAAACAAAAGAACAAATGCCTTTATTGATTAAATAAATTATTCGTACTATTACATAATTAAGATGTATCGCCCTAATTGCCTTAAGGGCATACATCATATCCAACAAGCTGCTGAGGAACACGTTACAGATAGAAAAGAACAAAATTAAATCTCCCTACCCAAGAATGCCTCATTGCCATAAGCAAGATCATCCAGTTCCAATCACATTTAAAACGTAGAACAAATTCAGTTAAGTCTACAAAGGTGAAATTGCTAAGGTAATCAATGATGGCAAAAAAAAGGAGAAATCTTCAACCAACCGACTTTAATTTGTGAATTTTTGGACCAAGGGGTTAAAACACAAATAAGAAAGCAAGCAAAAAACAACCTCCCCTGATCGCTCCTAGTAGCTTATTAGGATTAAGTAAAAAAAAGAACAACGATGATTTGATATTCATTTTCTGCTTATTTTGTCGGGAAAGAAAAGGTGATTCTGGTTCACATCAATCATTGAACTTTATCGGAAAAACAAGACAGCTCTAATATTATACTAGCAGATAGAAAGAGAGCGTACCTGTAGAATTGAGGGTTTTGTTGTGATTTTCTCTCCCAGAAAAAGCTGAACAGAGAGCTCTGCGCTAGAATGGAGGACGAAATTGGGAATTTGAAACCCTAAAACCCCGGTATTACTGTTATTCAAATTTTGGCTTTTGCGTTTTTCAATTTCAATTCAAAGTACGAAAATGCCCCCTTCATTTCGTTTTATATGTCAGTATGTCACTCATGTAGTAGGATTTTTTTGTACATTTTTATACGAATAAAAATACTTTTTCAAGATTTTATTTTATAATATCAGTTTTGCATTTATAATCCAGAGTTTATTACTTATAAAGTAGCTATTATTTTTTCTTTATGAACTTTAGTAACCGTTATACAATTCATTTGAGGGTGAGATAAAATAAAGAAATAAAAACTCTCTCCGTTTAAAAAATTGGTCGTTTTAACTATTTTACACTTTTTAATATAACAATTAACTGATTGGTGTAATTTATTTATTTATCATTTAATCAATGCTCTACTCTATTCTCAAAGCTTCCCATTAATGGCTACAACTAAAAAATATATTCCCAACCGCTGCCATTAGTAAGGGTATGGCTGGAAGAATGTGATTAAAAAATACCTAAGAAATAGAAAATGATAACTAAAAAGAGATGTGAAAAAATATATAAAACGACCACTATTTCTAAACGGATGGAATAACTTTAAGAAAATCACCTAGGTTTATGAATATTTTCCTGTACTATACTATTCTGCTAAACTGAATATATATATACCCGTTTTTAGATCAGGACATTAGAAACGACCTCTCAAGAGTTTAAAAATTAAAGCTAAATAGAGCGTTATTTTTTAATATAATAATTATATTTTATTAAATTAAAATATATAACAAACTAACAGCAAATTTAGTTGGAAACTTCAAAACTTTTATTAGGTATTTAGTTCAGAAAAATAAACGTAATCAGGGGGCCATTTTTTACATGATAGATTTCTTATATTAAACCGTAAAACTAACTCTCTCTCGTTCTACTCCTTTGTCTATTAAACTTTTAAATAATGGTATCAAATAACTATAATCTTGTGTGATTATTACTTAGTTTTGATATTATTTTTTCATTGAACTTTTTTATTTAATTCCTCTTTAGTTTTAATAATTAAAATACAATTTTATTTTAACACGATGTTTAAATATTTTACCTATTAATAGGGCATCAAAATTTATTTCGCCCATAAACTTCAAGAGCTTAGGAGCGGACCTGCTTTTACACAAATGTGTAAGAATCTCACCATATTAAATACAACTATAACTTCAATTGAAATTTTAATAAATAAAATAGTAGGAAAAAATATTGGACTACATGTTTTGTGTAACAGAAATTTTCAGTTTTTATCAAACAAGTTTATTTACACATTACACAAAAATTACAAATTGTCCATTTAGTCCCATATGAGAACCATAGGGAATGAGAGAGGTTTGATAGGCACAAAATTAATTAGATAATCAACACTGTAAATACTAAATCCAATATATTTCGGCTTTATTTTGGGAGTAAAGTAACAATCATAAAGAAAAGAAAAATAAAGTATCATAGCTTAGAGGATGGAATAATAAAGGATGAGGTAATATTATGTTTAGAAAGAAGGGGTTTTTAAATTAAAATAATAGTGAAATGACTTAAACAACCTTTAAAATAACAAAATTACTAAGTTAATTAAAAATAGAAGGATAATGATATAAATTTATACCATCTTCCCCTCCGATCCCACCAATTTGGTGGGATTGAATTTGTTGGAAGTGAGAGAAAGTTCCTCTCTTCAGTCAAATTATTAAAATTCTTCAAGCCAAACAAAATACTAAAATCTACTTTCCATCCTTTACATACCTATCTGCAGATTTCGTCTCCCAAATAAAGCCTTTGTAAAATCAATGAGGTATAAAATTTTATAGACAAAAGTAATTAGATAATTAACAATGTAAATAAGATATGTCAAGTCAAGTTAATTATGTGTCATTTAGCTTGCTCAATCGAATGAAATATGCCAGAATAGAATATGCCTTCTTTATAAATTTAATTCAGAAAAATAAGTTTAATTTTAAGTATTTATAAATTTATATTAAAATGAATTAAATTTTTATCACGCTCTTATAAACATAAAAAACATGACCTTAGTGCAAATTTTCTGTTTAGCATTTACACTAGATTTGGTAGATCTTTTTGTTGCAGTTGAGTCCTGTGTGGTGCACTTTAGAAATGATTCTTTATTAGATGTATCAGCTGTATTTGTGTTATGGGCTTAGAGTTGGGCTAGCAGATGAGTTGTGTAAAAAGCCCATTCTTTAATTTTGAAGATGGATTTATTGGTCACCATATACTATTCAAGAAATTGGTCCACCATATATTAGGCGGTGAAATGAATTTATTGCCCAATGATTTAAATAAATAAAAAATACATTATATGTCTCGCCTATTATTGTCAAATTGGCCAACAATGTACCAATGTTATTGGGAAAAAAATATCTGAATTGGTACTGTTTTGGTCCCCAAGGACCGAGTTGTACCATAAATTATTGAGCTATATTGATCAAAAACAGAAAAATAAATTATTGAGTTATAGGCTAAAGTTGACATTTTTCATATTTAAGTCTTGCTCCATGACTTTATAAATTAAAGTAATACTATAATTTTGTTAACTTTATAATACAAGCTTATGAACTTTTATAGTCAAATGGTATATGAAATTCTAACACATCAAGATACTCAAACTTTATGGAGTGTAACGGTTGGGATCGGTCTAATAACATCATCTCTTACTATAATACTATGTTAACATCCATATATAATCACAGAAGATAAATACCTTATTAAACTTGGACAGATTTATCAATGTAAACAACATTTCACTTTTACAGGTGATGTGAAATTCCAGAAGAAACAATAGTATAGCTATATGATAGAGATGTACACTATAAGAAATTAAGCTTTTTGTGACAACATATACTGTCACAAAGCAAGAAGTTGTGGCATATAATATTTTGTGACAATAATTTGTTGTCACGGGTAACTCCGTAACAGATAATATGTCCAAAAATGTTGTCACAAATATCAAAATTTTTTGCGACGACAATTTTTTATGACAACTTTTATTCTAACTGAAAAGAAAATATTATCGTCACAAATAAGCTAGTTGTCACATATAATACATCAAAATTAACTAAAACTACGGGACAACATAAAAAGTCATCACATAAGAATTTATTTGTGACAATAAAGTTATCACATATATTACAATTTTTTGTGACAAACAATTTTGTTGTCACAATATTTTTATTGGTTACAACTTGTATTATAATTGAAACGAGAACTACTTGTCACTAGACCTGTTTGCGGGCCGGGCGGGGCCTTAGCCCGATCCTATGGGCCGGGGTTGGATACCTATTTTATTATTAAGCCCGGCCAGAGCCCGAGCCTGCTAAAGCCCGAAGTTTTATGGGCTGGGCTTGGTTTTTGTATAAAGGCCCAAGCCCGAGCTGACGAATAAAAATTTAATTTTTTTATATATATTATAATTGTATTAAATAATTATTTTCAACTTTTATATTTTATACTAATGAATTTTCAAATTTAAATACAATAAGTTGTATAATATATTAAGAACTTCAAATAAATAATGTTGTTATACATAATTTTATCAATTTATTTTTTAAAAATTCACAAAAAAATTATTGAAAAATTATCTACGGGCCTTGGGCCGGGCTTGGGATGACCTCGTAAGCCCGGTCTGAGCCCGAAGTTTTAAAGTGTAGGCCGGGCCGGGCTTGGGTTGATGCTTTTAGTCAAAAGCCCGATGAAGCCCGGCCCGAACCCTACCCGGCCTGCCCGATGAACAGGTCTACTTGTCACAAATGTATCGTTGTCACGTATTATATCATAAATTATACTGAAACTTTGTGACAACTTCTGATTGGCGTCACAAAAATAGTATTTGTGACAATAATTAATGTCACAAAAAATTTTCCAAATGGTCACACAAGGTTATATGTGACAAGAACAGTTGTCACAAAGATATCGCCTCTAATAACACCATAACTGATAATATTTCCAAATATGTTGTCACAAAAATTACATTTTTTGTGACAATAATATTCATGTATACAATAAATTTTACTGAAACTACATGACAACTTTTATTAGCCATCATAAATGTTATTTGTGGCAATTTTTATTGTCACATCATGTGGTGACAACATTTACATCAGTTACAACTTTTTTCTGTCACTATATATTTGTAGTTACTATATTAAGTTGTTCCATTAAATATTTGTAACAACTTTGAATTGAAGGGAACTAAAATTTAATTATATTAATTTTGACAAATATGAAAAATAATAATTAACGAAGAAATTTTCAATTAATGAAATGAAAATTAAAAAATGAACAAAATAGACTAAAATGCGTATATACTTAAAATAAATAAGCCTAAAAGTGCACATAACTAAACTAATAATTAATTTATTACACCTTACAAAAATCATGAAAGTTAGAATGAAATCCATTTCCATTCAATACTAAATACAAACCTAGTTTTACCCAAATTGAATAAACAAAGAACCATGATAAAACCCGGAATACCAAGAAAAGAAGAGAGAAAGATGAATACCTGCAACTAAGAAGAAGACCAAAAACCAAATCAGAAACTTAACTTGGACAGTGACTTCAAAGGTAATTTCAATTTCTCGGTAGCAGCAAGATCAGCCAGAAAAAGAGGATCGACATGGTTATGAGATGTGTGAGAGAGGGAACGAAGTATGTGATATCGATTTCTAATAAGACCATATTCAAAATCAAGTTGTTAAGTAAAGAAAATAGATCACCTCACGCTTTAGCTTGCGGAGAAAACCAGAATGGAAGGCGGAACAAAATTAGCAAGAATTTGTCTCTTGAAACATAAGTGTCGTTGCCTATCGAACACAAAATTAGGGATTTAGATAGTTGAAATTTTGAATTAAGCAAAGTAAAGAAGAGAAGGAAAAACAAAATTAACCCAGAAAAATACAATCTTATTCTTAAACCTAGATCAGATTACAAACTCGAACAAAGAGGTAGCATTTTTTATAAGATCTACAAAAAAAATCGTAGTTAATTGCTACATGCATAGCCTGATAATGATCGTAAAGGAAAAACAAAACATGATTAGTATATAGTTACTAAATCAAAATGCATTCAGTAACATTTCAACTGAATCAACAACATTCAGAAACAATAAAGAACTTTTAAAACCAGAAAATAACAATGGATAAATTAAATTATGAACATGCATTTACTTTCCTACAAGGTAAACAGTTGCCCCTGAGTAATTTCAAAGTTCTATTTTAGATCAATAATCTAGCCATGGTATGAAGAGAGTTTTCTTCTATTCTTTATTTGAATTTTGGCCGGCAGAATATAGAAAACTGTAGAGTTTGTGTGCTTAACGTTCTTTTCTTGATTAATTAATTAGGATTTCAATTTTTCAATCTTCCTATTCTTTAGTTTCTTGATTTATTCTTAATTAGTTAATTATAATTTTAATTGGTTATCCTTTCTTATTTTAATTTGAAATTTAATTACACTACTTAATTTATCTCGTTTCTTTGTTCTAATTGTTCTTTAGGATGATTGCTAATAAAAAGGATGCTTCCTATTCTTATTAGCATTCTGAACTTTTTAATTTATCTCCTTTCCATATTCAAATTTATTTATCATATTAATTTCTAAATAAAAGAAAATTTACTATTATAAATAAGATTGTTTTCATTATATTCTATTTAATTTCCTATTCTAATTTGAATTCTGATGTAATTAGAATTCCTAATTCTTTTCCTTGTTCAAATTTATTATTTATATTCTTGTTATATGATTTCCTTTATTTCCTATTTAATTTTATATTCTAATTCAAATTCTCAGTAATTATAATTGCTAATTCGTTTCCTTGTTCAAATTCATTCATTTGATTGATTGCTTATGAAAAGGAAGTTACCTATGTTAATTAAAATTCTGATTTATAATTTATCTCCTTTCTATATTCAATTTTATTCATCATATTAAGGGCTAACTAAAAGGACATTTCGTTATAAATCAGACTTATTTCCACTATTGTCGTTTAATCTCAAAATCTATGTTGTTGTTCAATGAGGTACCGACTCCAGGGACTGAGGAGCTTGCTCAATCGGCACCTCTTTAAAGGTGTGGCGCCTAGACATCAGTGAGGCGATCCAACACCGCCTCGCCTTGGCGCTTAAGAGAGCACCTCAACGCCTAGTGATAACACTCATGACTATAGAAATACTATTATATCCCCTCTAAAAATCTAGGAAAAAAAGATAACACTCATAAAACAAGGTATGAAGCATGCCCAATAGATGATTAAAATGGCAATACAGAAACACCATAATATCCCCTCATTAGAATGAATCAAGCTGGTAATCTTGGTTAAAAAAGATAGCACTGATAAAAATAAGTATGAAGCAATGCCCTCTATAAGCTACAATGGCAATATCATATTATCACCTCATTAGAGAATATGAAACCGATAATCTAGGAAAGAAAAAACAAGATATCACTAATATAACCAGGTATGAAGCATGCCACTACAACACACAAATTCATCTTGTTAATGTCATACTATTAGCAGTTATCATAAAAAAACTGAACAAACAAAAGAGAGTGGCCTCCAACGAGAACGCTTGTTTGATCTCTCAGATAATCAAATTCTACAAAATTAAAGAATCGAATGCAGGAGTGCCTGAGTATATCAAAATACTCTTCTTCAAATGTTGGCTGCCATGCACCTGTTGTTAGTAGACTGGTATGAAATAAAGCATCTGGCCGAGAAGTTTCATCTGCTAAGAATAATCATTAGCAGCAACAAATATTAGTTTAATAGTAAATTGAGCAGAGAATTTCAAATGAAAAAAAGCCAATAACCTCACTTTGATAAGCCACAGTGACTCTTATTCATGTACAAGCAAAGCAACTAGGATTAATTTCACGACATAGACAAGCAATTAAAAAAATAGTTTAAAAAGTGAATAAAAGAGATCGAGTAGGTTATAAAAAGCATCATGCTAGGCATCATAACCAAAAGAAGCATATTAATCATGAATTATTTGGTAGAGAGATAGCCTAAGATTTCCTGGTTGTTCTTTATCTTTTCCACATAATTCAAGCTTCTTACAACAGTTGCATCTCTAATATTTCCGTAAATACATGCTAGCAAACATTCTTGGGCTGCATATATGGTAGCAAAAGAAAAATAAGATTGGGGGTGGGAGTTAAAAACATATATGTAGCGGCAGTGCTTTGAATTTAATTGTAAAAGGATAAAAAAAACACTCTCAATAGCTTATAGACAAATACACAGATACACCAAGATTGATTGCACCAAAGATGGTTAAAGGGCAGAGTACATACAGTGTTAAAAGTCAATAATGCAACATCTGAAGCCATACAGGGTTACAAGAGATTTTATTAGTTTGTGGTTTAAAATATAAATCTAAGAAGATTGGAGCTAGGCTAAAGCCATAGTGGTCAAGAGGCATTAAGTTAGTTGAGGTCTTTGTGATTTAGTTGAGTCATGATTGAGATTGATGTACGAAAGCAGTATGCAAATCAAGCAAATTCTAAGACTACCAATATAGTAAATGCAGAAACAATTATCTATGATATCAAATTAAAAATTTGAAAAAGTAAACATGGAATGTGCAACTATTATGCTAAAATTTAAAAATTTTATAACATGAATTCAATGAAAGTTCATATTAATTTTGGGGAAACAATTTTAAAGTTATTACAAGAAGTTTTGTATTATCAACAAT
Source organism: Euphorbia pulcherrima (assembly GCA_947683365.1). Lineage (NCBI taxonomy): Eukaryota > Viridiplantae > Streptophyta > Magnoliopsida > Malpighiales > Euphorbiaceae > Euphorbia > Euphorbia pulcherrima. The sequence continues at coordinate 18,983,259 of CANTUS010000016.1, forward strand.
AAACATGGTTTCAAGACTCTGTGTTTATTGAATAACATTGCAGATAATTATTCTACCTTAAATAGGACAAAATTTCTTAAGAAGCCACGTGATGGATTAGAAATTCTCAGGATATTACCGTTTACTATTTGCAATCAAAACTACTCGAGCAAGCTTAAGAGAAAACTGAGATGTGGTTTAGATAAGAACACAATACTAAATGCTTATAGAACCCTTAGCCTCACCCATTAGGTACATCAGTACATGCTTCTCCAGAAAGGCTTTAGCCATATTGCTGAAGCTTATATTTACAGCTACAGATGCAGCTGTACCTCTTTACGACATCAATTACCTCCAGCTATAGAATCTCATCCTTGTTACCCTGTATGTGCATAAACCAAATCAACACAAAAACCAATAACGCAGCAAAGAAAGAGCAAAAATATGCAAACTATTGAGGACAAAACCTTAAATACACAACCCAACAACGGCATAACATAAAATTAGTAAACAATTGAATTAGCAATTCTAAAATGCAGCCTTGTAACAAAAAGAAACACCTCATCCCTAATGAATATAATGTAGAAGATGATAGCTTGTAAAAAAAGAATAGCATATCTAGGACTTAAATCGTAACACAAATAACGAAGAGAAGAACTAACTGAACTCTAAAATTAAAAGATACCCAAATCTAAACTAATAAGTGTACACAACCAATCCCTAATAAAAATATTAAAGGAAAAATGAATAGTTGACATTGATGGAAGTGGCGGCAGAGAAGGTGTTGATAGGAGCCGAGAATACAAATAAAAACGAGAATGAGGGGTGAAAGAGAGAGAAGAGAACGATAATGGATCAATGTTTAAAAAATTAATATATGAAAAATTAACATATATAATATAAGCAAGCAAAAAAACCGTAACAATTAAAAGTAATAATAATGGTTCCATGTAAAAAAAAGTAATAATAATGGTATTAGTAATTATTAAATGAAATTAATAATATCAATAATAATAGTTTTTTATGTTATTATTATTAATAATATTCAAATAATTAAGAAAATATTTATAAAAATACTATTATTAATGGGTAAAGTAGGATATAGATATGATGAACAAACCAGATGAAATGTGACCTTTCTGACTGTGAGCGGACAATGTTTCGCGCGACGGCAGCGGGGGCCAGAGCCTGATCGGGCCGGCCCGTTTTGAACGACGGGGGATGAGTGTGATATATTTGAAAAATAATTTTGCATATTTTAATGCTTAAAAGATACGAGATCGAAATCCCGTACTTAGAGTAGAGTCGCCACCCGGTTCAGCTCAACCGAGAAATTTTTGGTACGATTTTCCCACCGGGTGGTTGGACCATACCTTAAGTAGAGATTTCGAGTTCGGATGATGTTATCTACTTTTCATTAGGCCAAGTTAAGATACTTCATTCTTTCTTAATCGGTTTAATCCACCCTATTTATTTGTATTTTTAATTATTTTGTTATTTTCGTGTTTATCAAGCAATTGAAGCAATGAATAAGACATTTACAACCATAAAAAAAGTGCGGAAAATAAAATTATTACAAGGTTTTCAAGTCATATACATTTTTTCTATGCAATAAATAAAGTACCTGAATATCCAATATACGTCCGCCTGCAGAAGATTGTTAGCACTTACAGTATTATAAAGCCCGGTCGGATGGCTAAAATGGGAGTTGAACGGTGTTTTTCGAGAAAATTCTAATTTTAAGTAATTTTTAGGCTCAATCATTATTTTAACCGGATTATAAATGAAAAATAAAACTGCCGTCCGGAAAGTCATATTGACGACGATATAACTGATGCCGCCGGCGACATGCCTGATGTCGCTGGAGACATAGGTGATGCCGTCGGCGACATCAATTACGTCACCGGCAGTATCAGCTTATGGGCAGCAGTGGTGGCAGTAAGACTGACCGAAAACCCAAAAATGAATATAAATTGACAAAAATTAACACAAGTCAGTAGTATTAATGCCCAAGAGCTATGAGACTCAGGATTTTTACCTCGAGGTCGTGAATCCACCTCTTCGTGAACCGAAGAAAAAACCTCCGGGGAGCTTGTTACGATGATTTAACGATAAATTTAAGTGATTCTTGGTTTCTAAATCTAACTAAGCTGATTTTAACTTAAAGACTTATTGATTTCAACTCACAATCAGAGAATTCAAAGAAGAAAAACCAGGAAAAATGGATCAGAATCCTTCTTTTTTTTTCTGTTTTATCTAATTCTTATCTCACTAGAATCTATTCTCACACTAAAATCTTAACATTCAATCCCCTCCTCTAAAATGTAGCTCAAGGTGTGTTTTATAGGTGAAATGGGGTGCTTTTTGGGGCCTTTTTTAAAAATTCCGTCGAAAGTGGCCGAAAGGCTGTTTGTGAAGGGACTCATTTCGGGTCATGCCGCCGGCGGCATGGCCGATGTCGCCGGCGGTATGGTGATACCGCCGGTGGCATGGATGATGCCTTTAGCGGTATCATCCTTCAGCATACCGACAGTTAGTGGGTCAAAAAGCTAAAAAAGTCGGGAAAAGTGGTTTAATAGTGGGTAAAAAGGCATCTTTTTTACTTTTAACAATATTTTAAAGGGTATTTATTACTTGGGTGCTAATCATCGGTTCAAGCTCCCACCGGACGCGTTATCGGCCACGCCGAACTGTATTCTAAAAAATTTGCGAGGAATATTATTTTGGTAATAAAAATTCCAAGCAGAATTTTTAATTTGAGGCATTAAAATCGGGTACACGTCATCATCGTCTCACAAGAGGGACTGTAAAATCCCGTACATACAGGCTGCCCCTCGGGGGATCACTACTGCCATAGGTTAGTATGATCACACGCAAGAGTAAGGGATAGGAATGATACCTGATGGGTGACCGGTTTATTCCTTGGTCGGACTTACGCTTTGTGAATTGGTTGCCCCTTGGTCGGACTTACGCTTTGTGGGGATTGGTTGCCCCTTGGTAGGACTTTGCGCTTTACAGAAATTATCCCTTAGTCGGACTTGAGCTTTATTGAGATTGTCCCTTGGTCGGACTTGAGCTTTGTAGAGATTGCCCCTTAGTCGGGTTTGTGCTTTGTGGAGATTTTATCCCCTGGTCGGACTTGTGCTTTGTGGAGAGATTGTCCCTTGGTCAGACTTGTGCTTTGAGGAAATTGTCCCTTAGTCGGACTTGAGCTTTATAGAGATTGTCCCTTGGTCGGACTTGAGCTTTGTAGAGATTGCCCCTTGGTCGGGTTTCTTGTTTTGTGGAGATTGTCCCTTGGTCGGACTTGTGCTTTGAGGAAATTGTCCCTTGGTCAGACTTGAGCTTTCAGAGACTGTCCCTTGCTCGGACTTGAGCTTTATAGAGATTGCCCCTTGGTCGGGTTTCTTGTTTTGTGGAGATTGTTCCTTGGTCGGACTTGTGCTTTGAGGAAATTGTCCCTTGGTCGGACTTTCACTTCGAAGAGATTGTCCCTTGGTCGGACTTTAGCTTTGAAGAGATTGCCCCTTGGTCGGACTTGAGCTTTGTAGAGATTGCCCCTTGGTCGGGTTTCTTGTTTTGTGGAGATTGTCCCTTGGTCGGACTTATGCTTTGAGGAAATTATCCCTTGGTTGGACTTTCACTTTGAAGAGATTGCCCTTCGGTCGGGCTTGTGTAAAAATCTGATTTGGAGGCGCGATGTCATCGGCGGCATCATTGATATCGCTGGCGGCATAGATTGATACCGCCGGCGGTATGAGTGCCACATGGCAGCTTTGACTGGTCAGATAATTTCAAAATTTGAACTAAAAGAGGCGATGTCTCCGGTGATATGAGTGATGTCGCGGGCGATATGGATTGATGACGCCGGCGGTATGAACGGACAGTTTCAGATAAATTAAAAGTCCTCAAATTCCGCACGGCAGTTCAAAAGGGAATGGAACTTTCCTTCTTCCTCACTATTCAAAAACCGCATCCCCCTCTCTTCTTCTTCTTCAAAGCTTTTTGATTTCTTCCTTTGTTTTAGAAATCATGAAGAGAATCACCAAGGCTTTCAGGGGCAAATCTAAGGCTAGGGAGAGCCTGCCCGATTCTTTCATTGACGGATTGAAAATCTTCTCCGTTCCTACTGTAAATGGCCTGAAGGAGACGACCAAAATGTATGGCTATGGCATTAACTCTCCTATCACCAATCTGACTCCGGAGAAAGAGAAACGCCTCTGTTATGTCCAGGTAATCTCACAAAAAACCCGAATCTCTTCTTTTTGGGTTCGATTTGATTTGGCTTTAGATTTGAAATCATGCCATGATAGGGGTTTAAATGTGAAATAGATTGGTCATATTGCATGCTTTAGGATCGATTATACTGTTTTTAGGCTTATTGTTGGATTGATTGCGATTTTTGTGATTTTGGCATGATGGGTACAATTTTAGGAGAAAACTGGTTCTGTCGGCACATAGTGATGTCACTGGCGACATCAGTCCTTGCAAAATGGCTTATAGGAGTCTGATGTCACTTCTGTTTAAGGTGATGTCGCCGGCGACATGAACCATGCCGCTGACGGTATAGAGTGATGCCGTCGGTGACATCGCTTTTAACAAAGGCAACAACAGCAGGTTTTTTGATAAAAAATAAGTAGGATTGATCCATTTTGTTTTCAATTTTGTAGCCATATGAGCTGACTTACACAGGGGGAATGAGCACCATCAGTGAATGGTGGCACCAAATCTCGGAGAACGACCCCGAGCTCGTGCTTGCAATTAATGAGACAGGGTTTGGGGATTTGGTGCGGATAATGCCTATGCTGATGCCTAAGCTTTCCCATTCTACAGTAACGACCCTAACTGAGAGGTGGTCCGAGACCACCCATACCTTTCATTTCTCTTTTGGGGAAGCTACAATTACCCCCTCTAATGTAGTAGCCAAGACCGGCCTCCCCTGGACGGATGAGGTCATACATTTTGATGCTTACATAGATAAGTACCATGTTGAGAGGCCCGTGGTGAGGCGGGTAAAGGAGTTGTTCGGTCTAAAGTCCATTTCTAGGCGGCTGTCCTATGATGAGTTGTACCATCACTGGACCCAGGTGGACGTAGTGCCTGCGGAGCAGAGGGAGGCTTGTGTCCGTTCCTTTATGATTTCTCTACTCACTGTACTGTTCTTCCTAATCTTGGGGAGTAAGATCAACTACATGCTTATAACCATAGTGGAAGATGTGCCGGGCATCAGGAGGAAGAATTGGCCGAGGGCCATCTTGGCCCAGTTGTACCACGGGCTGGACGTGGGAGCCCGGAAGAAGGAGAAAGCCCTTCGCCTTTGCCACCTGCTACTCCAGGTCTAACTTTTTAGAAATCTTTCTCTTGATAGCATGCGTTCTTATTTATTGCATGACGTTTTTTGAATTGATCGGTCGTCATTTATGCAGGCCTGGGCCTTCGAGCATCAGATCCTCTCACCAGTAGAGTTTAAGAAGGTTGTGCCATCGGGCTCTCATTTCCTCGCTCGCTGGTGCGGGGGCATCGGTGGGAAGGCCAAGTACCCTACGAAGTATAGGGAGGTCCTAAGGAGCGTTCGGTTGAGCTCGGAATGCAAATTTTTTTTTATTTTTAGCCTTTTTTGCATTTAGATGAAACAAAAATTGCTTATGGACTTATATTGTTTGTTTTAATATAGCTCGTCTTGGATCCATTCGATGGGGTGAAGAACTTGGCTGAGGTCGTAAGGGTCCGGATGGAGGTAGATGACTGCCGATTCGTGATCGAGTGCCCTCTGTCCCAGCAGTGGTATCTAGGCGAGCGTATCAGGGGCTAGAGGTCCGTCCCGATGGCCGCTAGACCGGTGCCTGCCGATCCTCCCAGGGGCTTATGGTGGCCCCATTTGGTGATCTCTTTTAAGGCTGATGAAGCTGATTATATTGAAGGGAATGTCCGAGTGATCCCTAGTGTTCCTAGCCTCTACGTGCAGCTTCTGCAGCTTCTACTCCCAGTGTGTCCTTGCATCCATATAAATGATACGATTGAGTATCACAATAAGCAACGACTGGAGGATGAGAAGAGGTGCCTCAAAGGCGCTGTGGACGTCGAGTAGGAGGATGATGATGAGCATGAGGCGCTTGAAGGGAATATTGCAGTCGACCCTGAGGGGGAGGATGAGGTAGGTGCGGACGTAGCTGGTGAGAGCATGCCAATGTCCTAAGGGGAGCAATGTTCTTTCAAGGTATGATTGTGCTTGTGTGTATGATTTTAAAGTTGCTTAGGAACGTTGTTGATGTGTGGCTTTTACGTTTTGCAGGAACCCGGAGAGAGAGGGGCCGAGACAGCCAATGTGGGACCTAGCACTATAGTGTGCCGGAGGGTGTAAACTTTATGGAGGGGCGTTTGGTCAATCCGTTGGAAACCACCTTCCTACTGATGAACTCCTCAGGTGAATTCTCCCATAGGAATGTTGGCTCGAGCCGGCAAGCTCCGATTTTCATGCCTGAAAATACTACTTACGTAAGGCCTAATAATTATTTTCTTATTAAGCCTTGGATGCGGTTGTCTAAGGATTTGCCTTTCGGATTCTCCAGGTGGCGCAGAGTCACATAGAGCAGCTTGTAGAGAACAATTTTGTTCTCCGGGATACCCTTATTGGACAGTCGCTCCTCATTCAGGTATTTTATGCACATGTTAAGATGGGATGTATGTATGGATGTTATGCATGACATGCACTGCTGATATTTTCTTTGGTTTGCAGGATTTCCTGGCCCTTTCCTTGTCTGACGCTAATACAGCCTGGCGGCGGTATGAGGAGGAGATTGCGGTCCTACAGCATCGCGTGAGTGATCTCAAGGGTCAGTTGGCAGCCACCACTTAGGAATGGAGAAGTAAGCAAAACTTGGACCGTGCGCACCTCGGGAGCACCAGTCATAGGGGGATCAAGATGTCCGCCGGCCAACGTGCATTTACTGCGGCCGAGGAGTCTAGTAGTGTGCCTATGATAGAGGGAAGGGAGGAAGATGAGGACAATGTTGACGACTAGCTTGCAAGCCCTGATGACATTTTATCCCGCCCGACTGGCAGTGGCGGGCATGCTTAGTTTTACTTTATTTTACCTTTTTTAGTTCTTTATTTGTACCCTCGATACATTGGGGTTTGATTTTAGGATATTTTGTGTGATTTCCGCCTCCGGGCTTTTATTTTTAATGAAAAGAATGAATTGCTATTTGATAAGGCATTGAAATATAGCATAGGATTGTTTACAGGCTTTATACAGGTCTGAAATTGAAGAAATGCTTCTGATGCCGCCGGAAAATTTACTCCATGTTGCCGGCGGCATGACCCATATTGCCCAAATTGATCGAGCCAAAATAATATATACAGGGTGGTCTGAAAGTCCATATCGCCGGTGGCATCATCTGATATTGCCCAAATTTACCCTATATCACCGGCGGCATCAATTACATCACCGGCGGCATCACCCACATCGCTGGCGGCACCAAGTTTCCAGTAATCTGATTTCGACCATTCTATCCATTTCTGTCATGGCGACCCATAATTGAAAACTATAGGGTTTTCTGCAGAGCCTAGGGAATGCAGACTGGAAGAGGCTCGAAAAATTCAGGCATTGAGGGTTTCGATATGTCGCGGCGTAGCCTGTAAGCCGCGAATTCCTTTGAGCGACACTGGCTTTTTGGGATCCAATGGACCACGTTTTCCAATTTTCATCGTTCGAGCTTTGCCCCATGCTCGAAGAATTCCACGCTATTTTAGAGACACTGTGTCCTAAACGTGTTTCGCTGGCATTGTCAAACTTTTATTTTGGCATAGATGGAATTCTATGAGGGCTATGGAATTTAGATTCTGTCGACCCATTTCTATCTCAGTTGCCTGACAAACCTGGGTTTCAGCTCGAAGTAGTTCTAGAGTGGTGTCGTGGAGTGCCCCGATCCCATCCTGCTTAGCCATTCATGGTGGCATTACTACTCATGGAGGAGTTTATGTATGGAGTGAGCCTGATTGCTCCGCTCAGGCTGATTTCCCTCATCGGTCCTATATCGATAGGGGCTTCCCCCGTGGCTGTGGGGTTAGCCGATGTTTTGTTAAATGTGGATGCTGCTTCTGTTGACTCGTCACTCATCGGAGATCAATTCACATTATTACAGGTATCTTTTCCTCTTTCTGATCCGAACATTCCTTTTCCCTATCCTTACCTGAGTTTTGCATTATAGGTCTGGCTAATGGAGAAGCTAAAGTTGAGGGAGGCACCATGAGGGAATCTGAAAAAAGTATCTTCCCGTCCATCTGAGGGAGAGAGGGCTTATGCCGGCCGATTTCGACGAGTTAACATATGACGATTGGGTGCCTGTTCTGAGGGGGTATACTAACGTACAGGTTCAGTGGGTAAGTCCATGGTGGAGAATTCAGGATGTGGTCGTAGAATCTTGGGGAGCATGTGTTCAATTGATAGGTCTGGAGAAATCTTCATTTTATACCCCCTACTGGCTATATCGTCAGTATGGAAAAAGGCAGAGAGTCCCGATTAAATTGCCCTATAATCAAATCGGAGTTTACAAAGCTAGGTGGGTCAACCATATTTAGGAGAAGTGGTCCAGGGAGGCTGTATTTGAGATTCTAGATTATGATCAACTAGAAACCACTCAAACTGGCACACACTACAGAGGATGGCTTGCCGAGACAAGAGGTTTACCGACCCATCGGAAGCGGTCATAGGCCCGTTTTAAGGGAGAATGCACAGAGCAGGGAGAAGATCCCTCTTCTACTAGCACATCGAGGAGGATCTCTAGGTACTGTGACGATGATGCGGGAAGTTCGTTTTGAGTCTTGCTTTTGTCGGAACCATCAGGTCTCTTTTTTTGTATTTTATTCTATTTAAATAATCTAAAATGGAACAAAATGAACTCTGTTCAAAGCTTGTCGAAGTTGTCTTAAACTTATGAATACAGGATTCACATAAGCATAAGCATTTAGATTTTAACAAAAGATAACTTTTATTAATTGAGATAAAATAAAGTACATCATGTTTGGTTGACATTCCCATTGATTTAACTCCCGGTGCCGACTAGCCGAGATCGGTTTTCTAAAGGGCACTCGCTCTTTGCTCACGTACCCTAACTTTTACCTAGATTGCCCTTCTCAGGTTTCGATCTAGCGGGTTTGTCTTATCCCCTAATTTTTGCATGGTTGGTTCGCAGAATACCAATCGTCGGGCATCACCCTAATTTTTGCCCGATCAGTAAAAGACTGAAAGGCGGGTGATTATCACGTATATATTTTTTGGTGTGCTGCTTTTCTATTTTGTTTCTTTTTAATTAAACATGATAACGCTTAAGCCTGTCATAGTTTAAGGGATTTACGAACTCTTTCCCATCCATGTCCATAAGTTTAGCTGCCCCTTTGCTAAGCAGCTTCTTTATCGCATATGGTCCTTCCTAGTTTGGCCTGAATTTACCCCTCACATCAGTGGTGGAGTGTTTCAACTGCTTGAGGACCAGATCACCGGCCTTCAGGGGGAACTTTTGATGTCTTACCCGACTGTTATATGCCCGAGCTATACGTTTTTGGTACATTTGGAGGCTGTCGAGGGCCTTCAACCTTTGTTCATCCATCATGTACAACTGTTCAAATCTTGCCTGAGTCCATTCGGATTCTTCTAACTTAGCCTCTAGAGCAACTCTTAATGAGGTCACCTGAGTTTCAATTGGCAAGACTGCTTCCATCCCGTAGACCAGGGAAAATGGAGTTTGGCCTATCGGGGTGCGTATGCTGGTGCGATATCCCCAGATAGCAAAATGTAGCTTATCCATCCAATCTCTGTAACTGGCTATCATCTTAGAAAGAACCATCTTCACTGATTTATTGGCTGCCTCAATAGCTCTATTGGCTTGTGGTCTATATGGAGAAGACCTATGGTGCTCGATTCCATACTTCTCAATCAGTGATGCAGTTGCTCCTTAAAACTGTACCCCGTTGTCTGAGACTATATGATGTAGGAGCCCATACCGAGCAAAGATGTGCTTTTCCATGAACTTGGCCATCTGCCTGGCAGTGACATTGGTGAAGGATTCGGCTTCCACCCATTTTAAAAAGTAATCTACTACCACCACAATGAATTTGTGGCCATTTGTTGAGGAAGGACGGATTTTACCAATTATATCTATACCCCATGCCGAGAATGGCCAATGGGTGGATAAGATATGGAGCTCGGTCGGTGGCAAATGCCGCATATCTCCGTAAACCTAGCATTGGTGGCATCGTTTGACCTGGGTGATACAATCGGCCGTGAGAGTGAGCCAAAAATACCCTAGTCACTAGATCTTCTTTGTGAGGGCAAGACCATTCTTATGAGGGCCGCAGTCGCCGACATGGACCTGGCTCATTACGTTCTAAGCCTCAGAATTAGTGAGGCAACAGAGAAGTAGGCCATCGCTGGTGTGCTTGAATAGTTCATTATCTACAATACAAAATTGGGTAGCAAGCCGTCGTAGGGTGGTATGGTCTGAGTCGGAAGAATCTGTGGGGTATTGGCCAGTTTAAAGAAAATGGACGATGTCAGAATACCAACAAGGTTCGGATGAAATGGCGAGAACTAAAGGAGTCGATTGAATATAATATGGGATCTTAGTGGATAGCAAAACCAAGGGGCGGATAGGTTGCTGTTGGGGTCCTTCCTATAAGGATGCGAAAGTGGCGAGAGCATCTGCCATTTGATTCTCATCTCGAGGGACATGGCGGTACAAGCATGAGGTAAATTTCTCAGACAATTTGCGGACATCCTCAATATAAGGATGGAGGGATTCTTCTTTAACTTCCCAATCTCCAGTGACCTGATAAAAAACCAGAGCCAAATCTTCGATGATAGATATATGGCCGGCCTAAACTTGAAGAAGAGCCTCGAGGCCGAACAGGCAAGCTTCGTATTCAGCGCCGTTGTTGGTGACGTCAAATTCTAAATGTTTAGACAACAGGATTATCTCATTATCTAGCATGACGATGATGACCCCGAGACCTGCTCCCCGACGGTTCACAGCGCCATCAAAGTACATTGTCCAATTGTCGTCAAGGGTTACAATAGAGGCGACCTATTCATCAGGGAACTCCAAATTTTCCTTATAATTAGAGCTGAGGGATTGATTAGCCAGGAATTCAGCCACAGCCCGTCCCTTAATGACCTTTTGGGTTACATATTCAATGTCAAACTCAGATAGGAGAAGTAGCCATCGGGACAATTTGCCGGCTAAAGCAGGGGATTGACAAAGAAACTTCATTGGATCAATTTTGGCTACGACTTGGATGTGATAGGATTGGAAATAATGTCGTAACTTCTTAGTGAGCCAAACCATGGTAGCACAGGTCTTCTCTACAATCAAATATCGAGTTTCATAATCTAACAGCTTCTTGCTCAGGTAGTAGATGGCATGTTCGCGCTTATCATCATGTTCTTGGACAAGCATGGCTCTTACGGAAGTTTCTTCAATGGCCAGATAAAGGATGAGTGGTTTCCCTGGGATGGGGGGTGTCAAGATGGGTGGATCGACAAGGTATGCCTTGATTCTGTTGAATGCTACTTGGCAGTGGTCGTTCTATACCACGGGTTGCTGTTTCTTTAACAGTTTAAAGATGGGTTCGTAGACGGTAGTAAGGCGAGCAATGAATCGACTAACATACTGTAAGGACCCTAGAAATGATCGGACCTCCTTCTCTGTCTTAGGGGGAGGCATGTCCCTAATGGCTTTAGCTTTGTCTGGATCCATTTCAATCCCATTCTAGCTAACCACGTGTCCTAACAGCTTATCGGAGGTAACTCCAAATACACATTTCTTTGGATTCAGACAAAGATTATACTTTTCAATGCGAGTCATGAACTTGTCAAGAACAGCAGGGTGTTCCTCTCAAGTGGCGGATTTCACAATCATGTTCACTTCTTCATGGATCATATCATATAGGAGGGCGGTTACAGGTTGCTGATAAGTGGCCCCGGCATTTTTCAACCCGAATGGCATTACCTTGTAGCAACACACCCCCCACTCAGTGATGAATGATGTTTTGACTTTGTCGGCAATATTAACCAGAATCTGATTGTACCCTGAGAACCTATCCATGAATGAATACATAGCCGCCCTAGTAGTGCTTTCAATTAGAACATCGATGTGCGGGAGAGGGAAGTCGTCCTTCGGCGAGGCTTTATTGAGGTCTCGGAAGTCCACATAGACTCGGACCCTACTATCCTTCTTTGGTACGGGGACAATGTTGGACAACCAAGTCGGGTATTCTACTAATTCTATGAATCGAGCTTCTATCAACCTCAAAACCTCTGTCTTAACTTATTCTGCCCATTCAGGTCTCAACCGGCGGCGCTTCTATTTGACAGGTCAGAATTTAGGATCAGTTGGGATCCTGTGTTTGGCAATTTGTCGGTCAACCCCAGGCATGTCTTCATATGACCAGGCGAAAGCGTTAACATGATTTTTAAGCACTTTTATGATCTCACTTCTTTCCTTGGGAGTTAAATCTTTGGAAATGGTTACCATTTTAGGATTATCATCCATACTTAAGTTTATTTCATTTAATAGCGTATCACTAATGCCAAAAACGTTATGCGTATTGTTATGTGAGTGCATGGACCCATCAGGAAAGACATCAAACAAGTAAGCAGAACGGGAGTTATTCATTGCGTAAAAAGCCTTATAAGCGGCATTGTTCGCATTAAAAACATCAGAAATATTAAAAATTACATCTTCCATATCCTCCTTCACAGGCGGAGGGGCTTCAGTGGCAGCGTTGATGGGAGAGGTATTCTCTGTATTGTCTGTTAGGGTGGTGCTTAGGTTGGGCTCCAAAGTGATCTTTTGGGTAATGGTGAGCGACGGCTCTTCAGACAGGTCAGCCTTTTTGGTTAGAGCCTTAGCGAGCTTTTCTACTATGGCCGTCATGGCATCTTCTTTCCCGTTACCCTTCCAGCCTTTCTTCATCAGCAGTCCCATAGCTTTTATCACGGTCGCTACGGTATCCTCAATTTCTAGATCAATAGGCTCATCTTTAGGATACATCTTATCTTTCCCCTTAGCCTTATCAGAAATCACTTTAACAGGCATGTCAGACTCAGTAGGTTCAGGTTCAGCTAAAACTATCATGTGACCAGCCTCGAAGTCATAGACATCTTTAAAGGCCTCAAAGCCGGGCCACATTTTCCCGCCATACTCTATTGGTTCGGGCTCCCCTTTATAAGGCCTCTTACCTTGGATTTCACAAGCAGTGACCATGCGGCAACAGCCGTAAGGGACGCGGTGATAGGCCTTTCTAGGCTTATATCCTAATCCAGCTCCATGGATGAGGATTTTTAGTTCCAACGCCTCAATAATTCCCTGTTCCCTCCACCTCTGCCAGGCCTGTAACTAAACTTCTTTATTAGTTTGCCCATACCCGCGTGGAAGTAGCTATGCTAAAGGGGAGGATATTTTTTAGCTTTACTAATCATGGCAATCTGGAGGCCCTTTTCTAGATTAGCTTCGGCTTCCATAATGGCCATAACGGAAGTAGAATCGGCCTCTATAGTCACCATTCTACCATAATGGATTAGCTTAATTTTTTGGTGTAGTGTGAAGGGTACTGCGCCCAAAGCATGGGGCCATGGTCGGCCAAGCAATAGAGAATAGGTAACAGGAATGTCAAGGACGGTGAAACGTACATTGCTTGTAACATCTCCGACAGTGACTTTTGCCTTAAATGTCTCGATTACATTGCGCTTTGAATCGTTGTAAGTTCTAATAAATGTGCTGGACCTTTCAAGCATGTCCTCTGATAGTCCTAAATGAGGAAGGATTTTTAGAGGGCATAGGTTTAGAGCGGAGCCGTCATCAACCATGATGCACGGGATGACCTTATCGAGAATTTGGATTCGAATGAATAAGGCCCTATTGTGATCCCTTCCCTTGAGTGTAAGATCAAAACTGTCAAACACGATCTGAGGCCCTTTTCTCGGAGGTATGCCTTCTCCTATCATGGCACACATCTCAATGACCAAGGTGGTCAGATTAGCTTTCAGATTTAGTAGCCGCTTGATCAAACCCTTATAATGCCTTTCAGAGTCAATTACAAGTTGCTAGATGCTATATCGGGCTTGGGTGTTTTTTAACTGGGTAATAAGAGGGTCAACCTCAAGACTGGTAGGGACAGGCGGAGGTGGATAAGGGGGTCTTGCAATAATTCCAACTCTGCCAGGAATCATGTCTTTATTTAGACGAAGATATCGGTCTTCCGGCTGATATACACGACGACTCTAGGTAATATTGAGGACATTATCGAGCAAGACGCTCTTGGTGGCTCGTGTCTTAAATAGGTACTATTGCTCTTTGGAGTCTGAATCCGGGTCTTGTAGTTTATATTTATCCACAGTAAAAAGGTCATGGTGGTCAACCTTGAACAAGTTGGTACTTATGGCCTTAGATTCCCGAGCCATCTCCCCATCCTTATCAGAATAGTTCTCCTTTGAAACAAAAGAATCTACGCTGAACAATGCTTTCCCCTCAGCTTTCTTTCTCTTTACCATAAATGGTTTAGGCCTGCAACTCTCTTGCTTTGGTTGGCTTGGATCAATTTCCATTCCCTGAATGGAGTTGACTCCCGGGTTGGCCTGATTGATAAGGTTAAAAAATAAGCAAGATGGTAGACCCGAACTGATGACCAGGATAGAGTTACTACTGCCCGGCCCCCGAGCAAGGAGATCAAAGACTGTGGCTTTGGGTAAACCAGATTGCACCATTTGGACCTTACTTTTGAAGTTCAGTAAAGGGTTATTCATAGTGCTCGGGGCTTTATCTAGTCAGCAATCTTCACCTCGCTAACCAACCACTAAATAGCTAAGAGCAAGGCCTTACAGTTGTTGGTTTGGTGCCCCACCTGAATATGATAATTATAGAAGTTTTTCTTATCTTCAGGTCTGGGTGGCTTGTATTCCTGAAGGGACTGTATAAAACCTGCTTCCCTCAAGCATTGGAAGATGACCCACAGGGGCAATTTATAGGGGTTGGTCAAAACAAAAGGGGGGCGAGGAGGTTGGATTGTGGCAATCGTTGATGGAGCTGGATTGGTTGTAAGTGGCGTAGCGGGGGTGTAAGAAATGGCTTGTATAGCAGTCGGTGTTTTTGGCTTAGCCGGCGCTAGGGCTGAGGGTTGAGCTTCGTTCTTTCTGAACCATGGTTTCCCCGCTCTCTCGGCCTTTTCACGTTCTGCCTTGCGCTTAATTTTCTCAGCTTTCTCAAACATAGCCTTGTAAGAAAGAAAGGAATCTGTAGCCATTTCCTTGCGGAATAGGGGAAGAGACCCTTCGAGGAGTTTGACAATCATTTCCTCAAGGCTAAGCTTGGACTTCATTAAGACCTGAGTCGACATCCACCTATTGAAGTACTACTTGAAGGTTTCGTTGGGCATTTGACGGACCCTCTCAAGATGTTGGAGGGTCATCTCCATCATAGTATTGAAACCATAATGCACTTTCAATGCCTCAAATAAGAGAGTCCAGTCGGCAATAATATGCTGCGGCAAAGTGTGATACCACTCGAGTGCAGGTCCCCGAAGGGAACAAGGAAACATCTCAGCCAGCACCTTATCACTCAGCTTTTTTACATATATCACTCTTTCGTACATTATGATGTGAGAGGCAGGTGCTCTTGAGCCATCATAATGAGCCATGTTTGGCATAGTAAAATTATCGGGGATCCAATCCTCATCCCTCTTAGGTTTTTTTATTAATGATGAGGCGATTGATGTAAGCTTAGATCTCTGGTGTCATGCCCGGAGGTTGCGTGACCTGGTCGCTGACCGGTTCGTGAGAGACAGTTGGGGCTTCAGGTGTCGCGCCCAGAGAATGTGCGACCTGGTCGTTCACGGTTTGGGAAGCTATCATTTACAGAACAAAAGCGGCTACCTCAGGTGTCATGCTTGAAGGTTACGTGACCTAGTCATTGTATGTCGGAGGCAGCGTAGGGCGAATAGTCAGATAGCTGGCAAATGGATTTTAGGGGTAGGTGCTGCCTTTAGGAGTTACAACGAACTGCGGAGGCGTAAAGGAGGGTAGTGGCCGAGAAACTAGGCTTTGGTGATTGAATGTCAGAGGAGTGGAGCTTTGGGCGAAGGGTCTCGGGTTGAAAGGTAGAACTGGTGGAGTGGTTGAAGTCGATAAGAGAGCTGAAGTCTGTTCAAACTGGAATAGACTCGTCAAGGGCTGGGCTGATTAAAACACAGGTGCGATGGGTCTCGCCTCTATTAAACTGGTCAATATTTGTGTTGAACCATTCAGGGCCTGAATGTCAGATGCAGATACTCGATCAAAATTTTTATCTTCCAGCGCTCGCTTAACTGCTGCCTGAACCGTCGTTTGAATAGAAGCTTGGAAAGCATCTGAGTTTAAGAATTGCATTATAGCACTGGTAAAGTCAAAACTAGGGGGTGGTTGGGATCCTGTTCCCGAGCTGGAAGTGGGACCAAAGGGCTCTTCTAGAGGAGATGTCCCTTCATTTCTTGGGAAAGACATGGTCGGTCGAGAGGGACTTTGGCTCAACTGAACTTGTTCAGAATCTGATTCCTCATTGGAATCGGTGTGGGGAATTCCTTCGAATTCCGTGGTGGCAATCGGGGTCAGAGAATGACGTATCAGGCGATGCTCTATCCTTTTCCAAGCCTGGATGCGACGGTCAGTGCGATATGTGGTGACGCAACGGAGGTACAAGAGAAGTCCTACATTTATTGGTAAACCACTTCCACGGGTGGAAGTGGTAAGGGTAAGTGGATTCATTATCATCTCTTAAAGTCGATGCATAGGGGTGCATGATCATAGAGCACATAGCACGTGAATCGCCCCTCTTCCAACTTTATGACTCCTGCGTAACGCCTCTTTGGAAGGATAGAGTTTGGCCTCTACATCGGTGATGGCGAAAGAAGCGCGTCCCAATTGTTTTATTTGTTTTGGTTAACCCTAAGGGGAATGATGTGCTAAGGCTTTTTCTAGCGCGGCTTTGGTATAGGGTTGTTGATGTAGAAGGTTCTCGTTTACCTTGATTCCACGTTACTCAACCACTACCTAAATAGGTGCGATCGTAGGAGTTTATGTGTTGGTTAAAATGAGTGATCCACCCACTAGGCATCCACAATTCCAATAGGGCATGAGTGATACTTCGCGAGCTTCTCGGATGAAATAGGGCACTTATAATTACCGAACTATCTATACGCGAGAGGATAAAACACTATAAGAAGGAATGAAATTTTAATTTGGCCAATGATTTCAATACATCATCAAAATCTCTTAAACTTTATGAAATAAAGTTTGAGTTTAAAGAAATATCCCCAGTAGAGTCACCACTGTGAGCGGACGATGTTTCGCGCGGCGACAGCGGGGCCGGAGCCTGATCGGGCCAGCCCGTTTTGAATGACGGGGGATGAGTGTGATATATTTGAAAAATGATTTTGCATATTTTAATGCTTAAAAGATACGAGATCGAAATCCCGTACTTAGAGTAGAGTCGCCACCCGGTTCAGCTCAATCGGGAAATTTTTAGTACGATTTTCCCACCGGGTGGTTGGACCATACCTTAAGTAGAGATTTCGAGTTCGGATGATGTTATCTACTTTTCATTAGGCCAAGTTAAGATACTTCATTCTTTCTTAATCGGTTTAATCCACCCTATTTATTTGTATTTTTAATTATTTTATTGTTTTCGTGTTTATCAAGTAATTGAAGCAATGAATAAGATATTTACAGCCATAAAAAAAGTGCGAAAAATAAAATTATTACAAGGTTTTCAAATCCTATACATTTTTTCTATGCAATAAATAAAGTACCTGAATATCCAATATACGTCCGCCTGCAGAAGATTGTTAGCACTTACAGTATTATAAAGCCCGGTCGGATGGCTAAAATGGGAGTTGAACGGTGTTTTTCGAGAAAATTCCAATTTTAAGTAATTTTTAGGCTCAATCATTATTTTAACCGGATTATAAATGAAAAATAAAACTGCTGTCCGGAAAGTCATATCGCCGACGATATAACTGATGCCGCCGGCGACTTGCCTGATGTCGCTGGCGACATAGGTGATGCCGCCGGTGACATCAATTACGTCACCGACAGTATCAGCTTATTGGCAGCAGTGGTGGCAGTAAGACTGACCGAAAACCCAAAAATGAATATAAATTGACAAAAATTAACACAAGTCAGTAGTATTAATGCCCAAGAGCTATGAGACTCAGGATTTTTACCTCGAGGTCGTGAATCCACCTCTTCGTGAACCGAAGAAAACACCTCCGGGGAGCTTGTTACGATGATTTAACGATAAATTTAAGTGCTTTTTGGTTTCTAAATCTAACTAAGCTGATTTTAACTTAAAGACTTATTGATTTTAACTCACAATCAGATAATTCAAAGAAGAAAAACCAGGAAAAATGGATCGGAGTCCTTCTTTTTTTTCTGTTTTATCTAATTCTTATCTCACTAGAATCTATTCTCACACTAAAATCTTAACATTCAATCCCCTCCTCTAAAATGCAGCTCAAGGTGTGCTTTTATAGGTGAAATGGGATGCTTTTTGGGGCCTTTTTTAATAATTCCGCCGAAAGTGGCCGAAAGGCTGTCTGTGAAGGGACCCATTTCGGGTCATGCCACCGGCGACATGGTGATGCCGCCAGCGGTATGGCCGATGTCGCCGGCGGTATGGTGATGCCGCCGACGGCATGGATGCTGCCTTTAGCGGCATTAGCCTTCAGCATACCGACAGTTAGTGGGTCAAAAAGCCAAAAAAGTCAGGAAAAGTGGTTTAATAGTGGGTGAAAAGGCATCTTTTTGACTTTTAACAATATTTTAAAGGGTATTTATTACTTGGGTGCCAATCATCGGTTCAAGCTCCCACCGGACGCGTTATCGGCCATGTCGAACTATATTCTAAAAAATTTGCGAGGAATATTATTTTAGTAATAAAAATTCCAAGCAGAATTTTTAATTTGAGGCATTAAAATTGGGTACACGTCATCATCGTCTCACGAGAGGGACTGTAAAATCCCGTGCTCACACTGACATATATGGTGAACAAGCGACAACAACAAAAATAAGAAAGGGCAAATGAGAGATTACGACCATGGAGAAGAAAGCCTTCAATGCTAAGGCCAAGGATGGTGGCTCAACGAAGACGAGCATTAGGGTTTGGGATTTAGGGTTTAGACATCATTTATAACTTTCTTATATTTTTTTTTTACCTTTCTAATACCTTTTATATAGCTTTTTAAATAATATATAAATTTCTTATACATTTTTTAAAAATTTTAAAAAACTATAACTTTATAACTTTCTTATATTTTTTTATACCTTTCTAATTACCCTGTCATGTCCATCTCTTTTTCAGGATTCTAAGGTCGTTGGACAGCCTGTCTTCTCTTCGGATGACGATCGATTTTCTTGGATAATTGGGACAAACAAGTAATTTACAGCTGCCTCCTTTTGCCGTGGTTACTACCAGCAACTAAGATAGACATCTCCTGCTAAAGATTTCAACCTAATATGGGGGGTTCTTTTGCTTCCGAATATAAAAAATTTTAGGCATGTGTTCGATTCCTGGGGTTCTTTCGTCGAGGATGTATCTCAATTACCGATGATATTTGTGTTGGAAATGTTGGTGTTTCCTAGTTCCCAGGCATTAGTTCTTACAATGTACAAACTAATGGTGTCACATTATAAAGGCAATAATCTATTGCGTATTTATCTTGTGTTATAATATGAGTAGAGTATCTATTGATTGATAATCATAAATATACCAAGTCTATTTTAATCATGAGAATGAATAAAATGAAAGACTTGTATGTTGGATGATCTATAGCAATGTAGTTGCTATGTCACTTGGTAAGTAGATCATGAACATAGTCACATATTGAGAACATAGGGCTGGATCGATCCACACAGCAAGGTCACATGGTTGTATGTCATAGACAGTTTGCTGAGTAGTTCTCAATAGTCCTCAGACTTGATTTCAACTTGTTATTAATGTGGAAGTGGATATGATGTGGCATATTACTAACGGGTCCTTAAATATTGGATTACAAGTACGGGTATGCTCAATATATTTCATGACCATGTTAATAGTAGTGTTGAAGTGATAGGATTACCATCGGTTTAATAAACCGGAATGAATCACCGGCCACTTGATGAATAAAAGGGATAAGGACGTCAATTAAGTCGTTGACTTATTTTATCATTTTATTCTAGATCAAGAAATACAATGAACTACAAAAGGGGGTGACAAGCACCATGCCTCTTGTTCATTATATTGATGTCAGCTAGTAAAGGACTTTGTAAGATAACTACTGGGTTCAGTATCTTTTAGAGACGGTTATACTCTGTCCTAATTGGGGGCTGTAATGGTTTGCTAGAATCCGCTTATAGTCTATGGGTGAATCTCATTGCCAACATATGGACTGACAAGGATCGTGCACTTAGAACTGCTGATCTATGATTCCTTGTACATGCAATGTTACAAGACCGGATGAAAAATTAATTATTAATTAATTGATATGTCAAGTCAATGTAATGTAATTGAATAATCATAAACATCATTAGATTAATTTGTTTAATGAAATAATATAATGTAGTTTATATTATTCATTAAGTAAAATTAAGTATATATTTAATTAAATTACATATGCTGTTTATTTAATTATTAATTAATTAAATTCATATGTTTAACGATTTAATTAGATGTCAATCTAGTCAATAAAGTTTCCATACTAAAATAATTAATTGACATTTTGGTTTATTAATTTAATTTGTAATATGATAAATAATTTGATTAAATTGTATTATTTTGTAATTGGTTATGTTATAATTGGGAATTATAATTTATCAATTAGTGTCAATTAGAAATATTAAACTTTGATACAGTTTAGTTAAATAATTGAAAAAATTAATGTGATTAAATTTATAATTAGCCAAACTTAACCCTAATTGTAGTGGGATTATAAATAGCCAACCAAAACAAGTAAAACCTAATTTCTAATATGACATAAACGTCCATAGCATTCTTGGAATGCACAAAACGTTGGCAGCCATGGAATTGGGTCCTGGTGTTTTTTCCTTCTCTTGTTGTTCTTCATCCCTAGCCTAACACCAGTCCCGATTTGAGAGTAGTTCGTGCACGTGAGATTAGAGAGCTTTCACTTGCGAGCTTCATAGCATCCGTCTATCAAGGAGATTTTACAAGTAAGTTTTTATTTGTTAAAATAAAATTATTTTGGAACCCTATCAATGGTTCTTGGAAAGATCCTATTCCGAATTCGAAAAAATTTTAACCGGTAATTCCGCCTTTGCGGTTATATTTTTGATAGTAATTCCCTTCAATTTGCCTGTTCTGTTCGGAACCTGAAACTCTTGATCACTGCCCCTTCTTTTGCCAAGCTAGCCTTAGATACTGGAGAGACATATTTAATCGGTGGGGGGTGGCGTTAGTTATGCCTCAAACGGGGTATGGTTTTCTAATGTTATGGCGTTCTTTTTTAAGAATGGAATTGGATGTGATTTTGGGACTTCATTATGGTTCATCATTGTGTGGAATATCTGGAAGAGACGCAACAAGCATATTTTTGAAGGCTCGATAGATAATGAGGATATTGTAACAGGTAGCATCAACTTATATTGGTTTCTTTTTCATTCTAATAAGCGTAGCGTTTGTATTTCGGTTATGGATTTGTTCATTGATCCATCTTTTTCACTTGATTGTAACTAAAACTCATTGGTTATTATTTTGAGAACAAATTTTTATATTTAATGAAAAGGGGTAGGTGTTTTGTAGGCAAGCGGATGAGCCAACCTAGTAGGGTAATTCGCCCCGAAATTTTCACCCGCCCTGATCTTTTTTCCTTTCGGTGAGACACATCATTCCACTGGGGGTTTTTTAAAAAAAAACTTGTTGGAGGGGTGTGAGGAGCCTTAACTGTGACTAAGCCCCTTAATAAGATTATGTTAATGAAGATACTCGTAAGTATAAAAAAAGCTAACTTGCCAATTTTATAATCAATTTTATCGAAAATTATTCACATCAACCATCCTTATGCAAGCTACACCGAAGTGAAAGGTAATACAAACCTTTTAAGCTCATATCTCACTCCATCTACTAATAAACTGATAATATAAACATAATAAAAATTAATAAAAAAAATATTATATATGTGGCCTTGATTCATTTAATTTTGAACAAATGGTCTAGTCTTGTGTTTGTTTTTACATTAATATATTTTTTATTTTTGAAACGATACAAAAATGATATCTATATAAAATAGCCATAGTATTATAAGGAAACAATACAAAAAAAGAAGAAAAACCCTTTTAGAAAGAAAAAAAAAATCTTCTTTGGCACATGGAGAGGAAGCTAGTAGAAACAAATGAAAGGTTTACAAGAGCATATCGGTGTTTACTTCCCTTTAACTTGTTCACATATATTTCTATGTTTTTCTATTGATTATGTGAATCTTTTGTTTGAAGGTGAGGACCAGAAACTCTATAAGGTGATTATATCAACTAAGTGAAAGTGAAATAACTCTATAACGCGGATATTTCTAACTAGCTTGACATTCATCCGAGAGAGGAAAACAATGATCAAATATATATTTATATTTATTTATTTTTTAATTGTTTTCCAACAATATTAACACATACAACAATTATTTATTTAATAATTAACATTGTAAAATATTGTATTTGATAAATAAATTCAATGGGGTTTGTTAAAGTGATAAACGACTTGGTATCACTTAAACAAGGTCCCAAGTTCGAACTTTGTGAATGTAAAAATCTCCACTGGGAGACTCACCCACCATAGCCAGACGCGCGACCTGGATCGAATCTGAATGTAGTCAGAGCAAAGCTCCGGAACCAGATGAGCAACCAAAAAATGAAGGGTAAATTTTAAAAACATACCTTGTGGTTTCTGTCATTTTCAAAAAGAGGATCATAAATTTTTTGTTTTCGAAACGAAGACTATGGTTTCAAAAGTTAGCAAATAAAGGAAAAAAATATTCATGAAATATATATCAAGATTTGAATAAATTTTGGAGATTTTGTTATGACATTTCAAAATTATTATCGTCTTTTTATTTAGAAAAATACTTAAACTTCTAAAAAAAATTCAAAATTTATCACTAAGGTGCATTATATTTTTATTAATTAACCTACAAAATTTCAGTTAAAAATGGACAAGATTATCATTTTTCGTGACATAATTTCAAATTGAGGATCTTTTTTGGTCATTTGTTTGCTAATTTTTGAACCCACAATCCTTATTTCAAAATTAAAAATTTTATAATCCTCTTTTTTAAAATGGTTGGAAACA
Organism: Euphorbia pulcherrima; assembly: GCA_947683365.1. Taxonomy (NCBI): domain Eukaryota; kingdom Viridiplantae; phylum Streptophyta; class Magnoliopsida; order Malpighiales; family Euphorbiaceae; genus Euphorbia; species Euphorbia pulcherrima. The sequence goes on from CANTUS010000016.1 coordinate 19,006,595, forward strand.
CATATATATTTTTGAAATTTACCCAAAAATGAATAAGCTTTTCCCTTGGAAGCCAGGGTTGGATCCCAATAAACATAAATCTATTCATTGCCAAGTATGAGTGCACCTGTATAATCTCCCTTGGGAATATTGGGATTGTAGAATTTTGTCTAATAACGCAAGGGGCATTGGTGTGACACTTCGGTTTGATAAGAACACTTTGGATGGGAAATTCTGACATTATGCCCTGATTTTTGGTTGATGTGGATCTCGTAGGTACTTTGAATGAGCTTATTCGCATTAACTCGGAAACAGACATGCGTTGGATCTCAATTGTTTATGAGAATTTGCCTCAATTATGTGGAGTATGCAACTCTATTGGCCATGCTTCTTTTAATTGCAAACGCAAGCAGCCTAAGCGAATAGACAAATGTGAGGAAGCGGGACAAAACCGCAAACGAGAGGACATTGATCGATCGAGGCATCTTCAATGTCAGAACACCCCAGCTCGGGATGTGGCCACAAATCTAGTTCTCGATGAAACTGGTGGTGACAGTAATTTAATCAAGAAACCAATTCTTGCGGCTTCTTACGACATTGTTGCTGCAGATCGTATATTTGATAGGATCAACAAAGACTTGCGACATAATTCTAATCCACTTGGCTCTAGTTCCAAACAACGAGATTTAAACGGTAGTGTGTTGATGGATATGAATCTATGTCTCAATCAGGAGGAAGGCATAATACTCATGTTTTGAACATGAACAATTATAAACAAGGCAATGTTGTGGCTGATTCTGAACCGAATGTGGGGGTTGCGGGCCAAGTTGCGATAGGTGACTCGTCGGCAAATTCATCTCATGATCTAAACGACTCTTTGGAGTGCGATACTCGGTATTGGACTGAAAGGTTTGGATCAAGCGACGACGAAAAAGAACATGTTGGCATAGAAAACGTCATCTTTTCGAACTGTTCTGTTGATTTAGGATATGCGTTATATGATCGTAATTATGATGCTATCGAGGAGGAAATATATCATTGACAACCGGTAAGGGTTAGAAAGAAGAAAAAGTTGACGGTTGCTAAAAGGGAGTCACAGCATTTGCACTATTCGCCTATTAGATACACTCCTTGATTTTACTTTTATTGATTTCTTTTTTTTTTAGCTTTAGTTTTATTTTTCTTATTTGATTTTTTTATTTTTTTAATAATAACCGATCCTAGATTTCCAACCTCACCTTTAAAAAAATTAAGTTGAGTTCTTCTAAAGTGACCAACTTATTTGAAGTATTTTGCTCTTTTTAAGCTATTAGTCCTTCGTTTATAAAAAAATATAAATAATTATGTGCTTGTATACATTAAAAAACGAGAGGTTGAAATTGACCAAAATAGAGAGCAGTGTGAGCCACCAATGGTGAATCATGGTTTGCGGCTAGATTAGAGCATTAATGGTCGGACTAGTAGTACTTATCAAAAAAAAGGACTAGTAGTATTGATAGTTAGAACATAGGAATATACTAACACTAGTGCAACTATATGTCCACAGCAACAACTGCTTCTGGTCTAGTCCATTTTCTGTACCTACTAGTCTAGTCATGACTCATAATCTGTCACTTTCGTTTAGCTTAATGCATTAATAGCATCCTCAATTTGGTATAAAAAATTTGATGCCTCCCTAAAGTTTAGAAGTGACCCCGCAGCTACCTTCACTTTGAAAATGCGCACCACTTTCCTTCCTGAATGCCATATGTCAGCTTCTGGTAGATTTGACTTTTCAAATATATCACTTTTTAAGATTTTTCTTCTCCAATCAAAAGCTGACACGTGGCATTTAGAGAGCAAATTGGCAAACTTTTTTAAAGTTGGGATAGTTGTAGGGTCACTTTTAAAGTTTAGTGAGGCAACAAATTTTTTATATCAAGTTGATAATGTCATTCATGCATTAAGCCCTTTCATTTTATTGATTTTGTTATACTATTTCGCTCTCTTTTGCACATTAACCCTATGCTAAATATCCAATTCTCCCTTTCCAATATACGAGATTACTTACAAATTAATCATAAACATCAGTTCTCATACGTTTACTGTCATTCTAAACTTACAAAAGTTTAAGTTTCGACGCTGGATTTGGAAAGTGCACCAATTTTTTCCTTAGTGCTATTGAGACGGTGTTTAAATTTATTATGTGTCATGTAAGACGTAAGTGGTTATAAAATACGGTTTATTAAAGTTAAAAAGACTAATAAGACACTTTGGACAAAGTTATTGAGTAAATTGGTAATTTTTTTAACCAAGTTTTAGATAGTTGTAGTGAATTGTAAAACTTTAGAGTGGAAATAAGTTGGTTGAATGAACAAATTCAAACTATACAACCTTCAAAATTAATTATAAAAAATATATGGGGCATTTTACTTGAGCAAATTTCCTCAATAAGATGTCGTATTGATACCATTGGCACATTCATAGGGTGTGGGTGCGGATAATTAGTGATTAATTTTTGGTTCACGTAAAAACTCCTATTAATAAATAAATATTAAGTGAAATAGCAAAAATTAATGTCAAATAATAGAGATTCAATTTTGGCTGAAAATTATCATGGTTTTAAAAATCGGATCGGACTAGTCGGATCGGATTTGACCGAAATTAGTGCCTGATCCGATCGATTTTTCATGAATTTTATAAGTTGTAAAGAATCCAATTTCAATCGGTGAACCGATCGGTCAAATCGGTAGACCGTAAACTGGTACCGAATTACAGCTTAAAGTGGGTCAACACATTAATTAAGATTTAACTCATTAATCGTAAAATCAATCAATAATATGGACACAAATTCTTAAATTAATGTTTAATAATCTAAACCAGTTATGTCTATAAATTAATCAGGAAATTAGTAAAATAATTGTAACGTAAATTTCTAAATAATCGTGAAATCATTAATTAATAGCAACATAAATTCCTAAATCATGCACTATTTGTAACTTGCTATTTTCCTCTACGACAATTCCTTTGTATCAACTCAATTGGTCATAAATACACTAAGTTGATAGAATTGGAAAATTATACCAATAAATCTAGGATTTGCTCTACAATTGTCCCCATAATTTTGGTCAGATTTTATGTTTAAAAATCAAGCTTATTTTCTTTGTAAAACATAATATTTATTTATAAATTTATTACTTATCTATTTATTTATAACTTCATTATTTTTAGTGTTAAAGTTGCATTTTATTTATATCTTGCTTTTTTTTTTATCATTTCAATTATATTTTTACAAGTAGGAATAACAGTTCTAAAGTCAAATTGATAGATGTCATTTTGGATTCTTTTATTCTTTCGTAACTCTTTCGCTCATCATATTTTTTTTATCTTTTCAATCACTACATTGTTCACAAGAGATACAGGTGAGAACTAAGAATTTATGCGTGATGGTTGAAATTTAAGTATAATCTTTAATGTTGTTTATACTTACTTGGTGTATGTACTTTGAATGATGTGATATTAAGTTTAAACTTATTTTAAGACAATAAATTATATTAATTGTTGGCATGATGTTTCATGTTTGATTTTAAATTATTACATATGTTAGTGTTTAAAAGGTGTTAAGAAAATTCGGTTCGACCACTGATCTAATCCGGTTAAATCTTAAATTCATGATCCACTGCCTTCATCGGTTTAATGACCGATCCGGCTCTAAAAACCATGAAATTACTAAACTTATTATGACCGATAAAATGGGCAAAAAAGTTTATTTGCAATCTTTCCTATACAAAATATCAATTGTTCTTGTATTATACAATTTTGGATCATTGTTTGCATTAAATTTTAACAAAAATAAAAATTTATAAAGTTTTTTTTAAATGTACGCGTGTGTGGATGATTGAGAATTATTGTTGTGGGGTAGCCCATTATGAAGCTGAAGTGGTAAAATGAAATTTGGATCAGACCCATTATGGAACTTGCAAAATGTGATGCCTCTCAATTAAGACCAAACCTCGCATTTTTCATCATCAATCACCTTCTTTATGTGGAGCATGAGCATCAATCTAAAACAACTTAATACCCTACCCACTCAATTTAATCTTAATAATATCTTTAATAACTAATATAATATTGATTTTATATTTATAAATAAATTATTATAATAATTAGTCATATCATAGCGAGTCCTTCAAATTCTATTTTCTTAAATAATATTGTAATTATTGGAGATGCAGGGAAATTCTCACATAAGAAATAAATGAGATTAAAGAGTAGAATATGTCAAATTGGAACTTAACATAAGCTATTTGATTTGGGCTTAACACAACTTTTATACTCACTCACCTATTCACCCTAATACTCTCAAAGCCTATAAATTCTCAAACTTTTAAAAAAGGAAACAAAATAAACTATCATGGTGTTAAAATTATATGCAAAAATAGGATCCACAACTATTTTATCTTTATTCCATCTTTTTTCGATACTAATATAATTTATTTAAATTTCTTAATTTTCAACAACTTCAGGTGTTTGCACTTCAGGTGATTATGCTTCTCTAGAAAGTGTATTTATATTAGCATCTTTATACTCATTAAGGTTATCCTTATTGTAGACATAATTCATACATGAGAAATATAGACATAATACTTACATTTTCTCTAACTTTCCAATATTCTATTTTTTATATGTTTGCGTTCTTACATACTGTAATATTTCTAATATATTGAACATTATACAAGAAAAATACAGAATTTTTGGAAAATTGTAAACAACATGTGGGAATGATTGAAAATTATTGTTGTTGGGTTACCCCACTGTGAAGCTGAAGTCCTACACTGAAATTTGGAACAGGCCCATCATGAAACTTGCAAAATGTGAGGCCACTCGATTAAGATTAAGACCAACCTGCTGGATACGATGGATATAGGAAATTAATAAACAAAATTAAATAATTTAAATAGTACTCCCTCAATTTTTAAAAGTTTGACGTTTTAGCCTTTTATAAATTTTTTAAAAAGTTTGACGTCTTGGAGTATTAATGCATTTTTTTTATCATATTTTTCCTAATTTTTCATTGTATTAATCAGGAGAGATATAATTGATTATGCGTAGTAATTAAGAAGAAAGAAATTTTTTATATAAAATATAAAGGATAAATTAGTCAGTTTTGTAATGTAATAAATATTTCATTAGTTTTGATGATTCGGTTAGAGTAACAAACTTTTGAAAATGGAGGGAGTACATATTACTATATTAGTACTTGACACAAGCTAATTAATTTTGAGTTAGATGCGCTCAACTCTAATTATATAATTACTCAGTTGTCAAGTTAACACTTACAAAGTTAAAAGATTCTCAACATGATACCAGAGCAAAAGAATGTCTGATACTTAAAAGATCAGATTCATATTTAAATTCTAATGGAGTTTGAGCTAACATAGAAAACTAGACATGCAAATGATATTATAAAATATTTGGCAAATAGCAACCGCTACAAATCTAATTGCTCGATGAGTACATCGTGTCAAACCAGCCATTGTCATATGCATTTGTTTCTAATTCAATAAATCCTTATATTACCGCTGTTTTATTTAAACATTATTATGAGCTTCTTATTTTTTTTAACTTAAGCTAATTTTATTTTGGCATAATTTCAAGTACTCTACCAAGAATCACAGTTCTGCCAACAAGATAACAGTAGATATGCTTTTCCGTACCACAAAAAGAAAAGGAAAAAAACGTACATGAGCGAGGCACAAATTAATTAGGGTTAACTTAAAAAAAAGTATCATGTGATTTCACTCATTTATAAAAAGGGGTTTGAGGGAATTTTTTGTAAAACAAGGTCTGTGGTTTTAAAAAATTTACAAATAAAGATCCTCAATATTAAATTATATCACAAAAAATGGATAATCTTGTTCGTTCGTATCTGAATTTTTGCGGACGGTTATTAAATATACAATACGTAATAGCGAAAAATTTTGAAATTTTTTTAATAGTACAAATATTTTTTTAATTAAATTTCGATAACAAACTTTAAAAAATCATAAAAAAATAAAAAAAATCTCCGAAAATTGCTCAAATCATGACGTATAATTTTTAAATAATAAGATTAAAGTATTAGAATGTTGAATTGTTAAAAATATTCAATGTAACACTACTATTTTGAATTCATAGGTCCCTTTTTGTAATTTTTTTGAAACCACAGACCGCATTTTGCCAAAAAAAATTCCTCAGACCCCCTTTTATAAATGAGTAAAATCACGAGGTACTTTTCTAAAGTTTACCCAATTAATTAAGAAGCATATATGCTATGACTATTATTTAGTATTGACAGATGATAATTAAGGCTTTCTCAATGCTGCAATTTGTCAAATTAACTGAAAAGAATATTTAACCGAAACAATACTGATACCTACAAAAGCAATATGTAACTCAGAATTTTTTTTAAGTAATAAGGGGAATTTTGAAGCTCTCTAAATCTAGAGAGAATTACTAATTTTATTATTCTCCACAATTTGTTCAAGTACAGAAAATGAGCTAACAGCTCTTATATATGCTGCAAAAGGAGAAGAGACGGTTTAGCTAGAAATTAATTTTCCCACCAAAACTCTTGAGTTTGTTACAACGGGAAATGTTCTCCTGTGGCATGAAGTAGTGAAACTGGAGTGCTCTTGAGTGTTAGGACCTAATGAGGTAGTGACCATGTTAGCTGTTGTATCCTTCAGCAAACCCCACCCCCTCATAAGGGACCTTGGTAGCCTTGTGAAGTGCCTGAGTGAAGCCCATTTGTAGTAGCGTCGGTGCCATTTGTGAAGTAGAGATTGGCTTGGTAAACAAATTTGCAAGTTTTCTTCTAGATGTGACAGAGTTGACTTGAAGAAAACTAGAGTCAATGCAGTTTCTAACCACTTGGCAATCTGCCTCAACATGCTTAATGCGTTCATGAAATACAGGGTTCTTGGCTATGGCTATGGCAGCCTGGTTGCCGTAATACAGGGAAATAGGAAGTGGGTAATTGATATGGAAATCAGCAAGCAGGCAACTTATCCATTGCAGTTCACATGTAGTTTGACTCATACTGCGATATTCTAATTCAGCAGTTGAGTGGCTAACTGTTGACTGCTTTTTGGTCTTCCAAGATATCAGAGAATCCCTAAACAAGATGCAATAACCTGTAATGGACTTGCGAGTTACTTTGCAACATGCCCAATTAGCATCACAATACCCTTGTAGGGCGAATTTTTGCTGATTTGAATATAACAATCCGTAGTATATTGTCCCTTTAATGTATTTGAGAAGGTGGAGTGCAGCCTGAAAGTGATTATTGCAAGGGGATTACATAAATTGGCTTAGATGTTGTGTTGCATAGCTAATGTCAGGCATGGTAAAGCTAAGATATAGAGCCATATCAACAATTCAGTTGAAAAGCTCAGGATTAGTCATTGGTTGACTTGGCAGTGTGAGGTTAACTCAAGCAGGAAATGGACTTGATGTAGGGTGAGCATTAGTCAAACCAGCATCACTTAGTATATCACTAGCATATTTTGACTATGAGAGAAATATGCCTTTCTCAGTTCTTGAAAGTTCAATTCCTAAGAAATAGGAAGCATTGCCCATGCCTTTAATAGTGAAGAGGGAGTGCAAATGAGTCTTCCCAACAGAAATAGATGCCATATTGGATCCAATGATTAGAATATCATCAACATATATGATGAGAGCAAGAAAATCGGATTTGGATGATTTTATGAAGAGGCAATGATCATGAGCAGATTTAACAAATCTATAAGCTGTCAATTTGGAAGTTAATTCCTTATGCCACTATCTACTAGCCTTTTTAAGGCCATAAAGTGACTTTGAAAGTGTGCACACTTGGTTAGGTCTAGCAGTTTGGAAACCCAAATGTGGTAGCATATAAATGTCTTCATTTAGAGTGCCATGAAGATAAGCATTATTGACATCCACTTAGTGTAAGGGCCATTATTTTACAGTAGTAACGGCAATGAATAGCCTTACACTTACAGATCTTGCTACTGCACTAAAAGATTCATGAAAGTCAATGCCAAATTTGATCATACCCTTTAGCAACCATTCTTACCTTGTATCTATCCACTGCACTATTTGGGGTGTATTTTATTTTGTGTATCCATTTTGAGGCAATAGGCCTTTTCTAGGTGGTAAGTTTGTTATCTGCCAGGTTTGGTTTTTCTCAAGAGCTATAATTTCAGCATTCATTTGCTTCAATTCACTTTGTGTCAAGAACAACCTCTTTTTAGTTCTTAGGCTCTTTGGCAATGTTCAAGTTGCCAAATAAGGCAGTATAGGATGGGGAGGTGAAAGTATTGGTAACAAAATCACTTATAGCCAAATAGATTTATTTACAGGCTTGTGGAGTGACAGACACAGGTTATGGGGTGGTGTCATGTAACACCCCCTTTATAGGGAGTACCACAATAACTATAATCACCCAATAAACATCTCTTTAACACTATATAAAATTCAATACTTAAAGATTAATCTCATTATTTAAATATAAACTTAACTTAAACCTTAATATATATAAATTCAATATAATACCCACAAACTACAAAGTATATACTCAAAATTTTCCATAATACATTTAACTTTTCCTATACTAGTATGTACATGCCATTATATATTAATCCACCAAAATATATCAACGTTTCAACCACTTCAAAATCCTCTCTTAACTTGCACTTCTTTATGCAACGCCTCCACTTCGGTCCCGACTATCTACAAAGCTCCAAAAACCTACGTGTAGCAAAACAACTACACGCTAAGTAATTTACTAAGCAATTTACTTAGTGGTGTACATAAAATAAATACAACTATTTTGAATATTTATAACACTTTAAAATGGAAACAAAGTATGTTCATAAGCCAAAAACAAATTAAACAACTTTATAAAACCAAAACAGAAAACTTATATTATAAACCTTTCAAAGTACAATCAAATTTATATCTAATTTTCCAAACACGTTAACCATATGTTGCCCAAAGTAAACAAGTCATGAATAACGGTAAAATGGATACGGGAGCGGACGAGCCCGAAGCCGAAGCTTCAATATCAATATATCGGTCAAGCCCAAAGCCGAAGCTTCAATATCAATATATTTTTATCAGAATACCGGCCGAAGCCCGAAGTCGAAGCTCCTATATCATATCACATAATACCGGCTGAAGCCCGAAGCCAAAGCTTCGATTGTTTGTACAGTATTGTACCCCCCTTTAGCCAATCTACGCTGACCCGTATTTTACTCGTTTACTAAGGGCAATAAACCATATAAAATATTCTTCAAAATCAGTAAAACATCAGAAAATATTTCGTACATTTTGAATAAACTCAATCCAAACATCAAACACCAAAATAAACTCATATAAACACATCAAATTCATCCCAAATCACTTTCCAGAAAAATCAGTTTCGTCACTCAACTTGATAGATATAAACGAACCAGAAAATAGAGGAATTTCATTAATTTTTCTTCTAAACATAATTAGATATATGTCTCAGACTTCCAAATCCACAAGAATCACATAAATCCAAATTGTATAACCAAAGTTATTATCAAAATACTAAACAGTGTACAAAGCTGAGATTTTCCAAAAACAGATTTCATGACTCAACTTCAAACGAAACTTTCACATTGAAAAAGAATGAAATTCAAGAAGGTTTCTTCTGAATATATATTTCTTAGTTTCTTTAGATATCAATAGAATCAAGAATCATTCAAATTCGATTTATATACCAAGAGAAAACATCAAAACAAAATAGGGATACAAATCTGGAAATTTTCAGAAAAACTGAGAAATCAAAATTAGAGACACAGACCTTTTCTAAGCTCTTTCTAGTTCTCCTCTACCTCTTTTGCCTTTGATTATCTCCTTCTCAAGAACCCTAGAATATGAAATAGCTTCATCTAACCTTTCTTTACTGAAATTGATGGGTATAGAAGGCTAAGACAATGATTTCTGGCAAAATTTTGAAGTTAATTTGAAAAAAAAAATTAAGATTTGGAGTTATGAAAATCTTGAAAAGGAATGGAAAAGATAAAGCTAGCAGAGAACACGATGAATGGAATGAAAGAGATGAGAAATCTCTAGAGTTATAAGAGAGTAAATATATCTAAATTTCAAAATCACTATCCTATAAGACAACAATTAGAATAATACCCTTAATATCCTTCTTAATCCTAATCTCTTCTTATTTCTTATCCAATAGCATAAAAGTCCAATGTTTAAGCGTAATAATTTATATTTTCCATATTATTTTATACCTTAACACTTTAATAAAATTTAGAAATTTCGGTTCGTTACATGTCATCAGTAGGAACTGATGATATTGGTGTTTGAATGTGGTTATTTATGGTAATGGAAGGAGTGGGTGGGTTAGATGAAAAAGGAAAGTTGGTTTCTTGGAACTGAACATCCCTTGAAACAATGAATTTATTTGTGGCTATATCAAGCAACTTCTGGCCCTTCTAGCCTAGTGAAAAGCCCATGAAAATAGCTTCATAAGCTCGAGGGCTAAGTTTTTCTTTGTGAGGTGTGGTGTCAGTGTAAAAGCATTTATAGCCAAACACTTTGAACTTAGCTAAGCATGGATTGGTGCCATATAGGGTCTGGTGTGGGGATTTCTAGTCAAGATTTCTACTGGGTAACACATTTACTATAGCAGCGGCCATGAGAATGGCTTTTCCCCAATATTGAAGGGGCATATCAAATTGGAACATGATTGACCTTGTTATTTCAAGCAAGTGCCTGTGCTTCCTCTTAATAATGCCATTTTGTTAAGGGTTATGCACACAACTTCTCAAATGAGAGATCCCAATTGTTTGGAATAGCTTTGTGCATGATGCATACACAAATTCTATTCCATTATCACTGCAAATGACTTGTACCTTTACTTCAAACTGAGTTTCAACATTTTTTAAATATACCTCTATAGTATGAGGTGTTTGAGCCTTATTTTGCAGTAAAATAACCCTACTAGCCCTCGAATAGTCATCTACAATAGTTAGGAAGAAATTTGCACCAGAAATGGAGCTAATATGACAAGGACCCTACAGATCAATGTGTAACATTTATTAAATCCTTATACTTTTTAATATTTCTTACAGAAAATGACACTCTATGTTGTTTTGCCTAGTGACATACAGAGCATTCACTACTATTTCCCTCAACATTTATACTTGCAATATGAGATAAAGCTTCCACACTAGCATAACCCAGTCTTTGGTGCCAAAAATTTGCTTTATTTACATCTTCTTTACTTAATAAGCATGTAGCCAACTTCTCCAGATGGGTATCATCAAAGGATGATTGTAATGATCTATATAGACCATCACTCTTCCAGGCCATTGCCACTATATGTTGAGTAGCTTGGTCTTGAAAATAACAGCAGTTAGGCTTAAAGAATATAGATATTCTTGAATCAACCAATAGCTTTCCAACTGATAGCAGATCAAACAGAAGCTGCTTTACATACAATACATCTCTCAACACCATAATTTTTTATAACTCTACATCTCCTATCATAGTGACAAATTGCTTTGTGCCATTTGGAAGCACAACAGGTCTAGGAATTTTAATATTTCTCATGTTTTTGAATAAGTGTAAGTGGGAGCACATATGTGATGATGCACCACTGTCCACTATCCATTCAAAATACACTATAGCAGAGTCAAGTTAGGCCAATTACCTGAGTAGCCTGCAAATGCAGTGTAATCTTCCTTTCGAGAAATTGGACTGTAGGCTATTGGTGTTTCCATTAGTTGTTTTTCCTTTATTAGCTTGTAAATTTCTTGTGCAATTTTATTCATCTAGTATGGTGATAGATCACCGTTCATGTCCTACTTCTCCTCTTTATAGTTCCCTTCTTCAAGGTCTGTTTCATTAGCATTATGTGCCTTGAATTCCTTTGGCCTTATCCTTTCCTTAGGAAACCATTCCGGATAGCTAATTAGGTCAAAACATCTTTCCTTGGTGTGATTTGTACCACCACAATGCTCACACTTCCTTTCTTCTTTCTTAGCAAACCTTGTAAAAGGCTTATTGTTTGTATTAGTGTTTTTAGGCTAAAACTTTGTAGAGTAGTTCGCAACCTCTATACGTTGGTCAAAGTGCATTTCCCTCTGTTTCTCAACTCTTTGGATCATGGCATATGCCTTGTTAATAGTTGGAAAAGGGTCCATAAGCAACAACTGGCTTTTAACAGCTTTGTAACCTTCGTTAAGCCCCATGAGAAATTAAATTAGCTTATCTTCTTCAATTAACTCTCCGGATCTCCTCGAAACATTACAAATACATGTTTCATATGCTCCACACTTGCATACTGGTATTTTCCTCAGCAGATTTAGCTCATCCTAAAGCTTCTTAAGTTGAGTATAATACATCATTACCGAACTATTTCCCTGCGAAACGAGATTGATCTCTCTCTTGTCTGATAAAGACTTGGACCGTTACTGCCTCCGAATCGCTCCTCAAGCTCTTTCCACAAATCTTTCGCTCTTTCGGCATATAAAAACGCCTCTGAGAATTCTTTACTCTTCGAATTCAATATCCAAGATGTTACAAGACAGTCATTTTTATCCAAGATCCATACGCAAGACTGTTTGGATTCGGTGCCTCTGTTTTATCTTCTATGAATTTTACTTTATCTTTTGCCATTAAAGCTCTTCGTATGGCCTTGCTCCATGGAAGAAAATTTTCACCATTAAATAGTGCAGGGATAAGTATTGTACTTGGATTGTCGAAGTAAGGATTGATTTGAGCAGGCGTCGCAATTGTTGTACGATCACCTCCATTAACAGGATCTCCAAAAGCCTTCAAACATTCTGATTCCTTCTCACCATAGCTCTAATACCATGAAGCTCTCTAAATCCAGAGAGAATTACTAATTTTATTATTCTCCACAATTTGTTCAAGCACAGAAATGAGCTAAATAACTCTTATATATATGCTGCAAAAGGAAAACATGCAGTTTAGCTAGAAACTATTTTCCCGCCAAAACTCTTGAGTGTGTTACAAAGGGGAATGTTCTCCTGTGGCATGAAGGAGTGAAACTGGAGTTCTCTTGAGAGTTAGGATATGATGTGGCAGTGACTATGTTAGTTGTTGTATCCTTCACATTTTTTTTATCAAATTTATTAATTGTGGGTTTTAACTCAGAGCCCCACACTTGTTAGTTTTATTCTAACAAAGTGGTGACCACTAGATGAAATACCAGTGGTTATTAACTGAAAGAATATCTAGTATTGTCAGATGTTAATTAAGCCTCGCATCAGCCACATTATACGGATACCTACGAAAGCAACACCAACGAAATACAAAAAACCTCGGAGCATTGAATACAAAATGTCGTTAATTTCGATACATCATAGCGTACGTAATTCTGTTAAAAATATCTGAATTCTAGAACTACTAGGATGACTAACCGAAACGAAATTGACTATATGATTAAATTATTAAAGACAATAAGATCAAAGAACCTTCAATTATATTAGAATATCACATTATGTCAATTGAGTGCTCAAATAGTGGAATTAAAAAATGATCCTCTATGTATGATTTATGTGAAATACCATTAATTAATATTTGCAAAAGTACAAGAGAAGAAAGAAGGAAGGTACATGTTTGAGTGAAGTTTGCAACAAATAGAAGACTTTTGAAATGTACATGTTTGAGTGAAGTTTGCAACAAATAGAAGACTTATTAAATTATGGAATTGGACTTGGCAACTAGAAAACTATTTCCCTCCTATCTAACTATATAAATCCACAAATTCGCCTTCAAAATCAACCTCCCATTGCTCTCTTTTCCTAAAATAACATACAGAGAGTGAGAAGAGGCCTTTTATAGTTGGGCCCATATCGAGAATATTTTATTTCATCAGTTCTACCAACGGTATAGATAATTTACAGAGTTTGAGAAATCTCGAGCTACATTCCTTATACTTTGGAAATTTTTCTAGGAACAACTCGAACAAAATCATCTTAAAGTGTGATGAATCAAACCCGAACAACAAAAATTTTAAAACCCGTATTTTTATAATTTTTTAAAGTGTTTTTTCCATGATCAAGTTCAAACACTATTAATAGGATTCACCAAACCAAAACTTTGACAACCATTTTTCTTATATAACTTTTTAAAGTTAATTTAATTACTTCGGTTTGAGATAGGTTAGATAGCTCTTAGTTATTTGCATTTTTTGAATAACTTGGGAATTTTAACGAATTGGGTTGTGGTAAAAATTGCAGGATAAGATGCAGAGAACGGATGTTAGAGCAGCGAGCAGGCGAGTAAGCCAAAGGATGAGCTGAACCCTAAGCTGAAGCGTGGAGGATATATTTTCGGGTGGAAGGCAATCAAGAAGAAGTAGTCAACATGCGGAAGACGATGAAGAAGCTCTTAAATGGGCTGCCATTGAAAAACTTCCTACTTACGATAGATTAAGAATAGCTATCATAAAATCCTATCTTGATGAAGATCAAGCTTAATTTGTTCACATAGAAATAGATGTTCGGAATCTCGGCTTGAATGATAAACAAGAGTTCATTGATAAGGTCTTTAAGGTTGCTGAACAAGATAACGAGAAATTTTTGTCCAAATTCAGACAAAGAATTGATAAGTAAGTTTCACTTTTTTTATATTCATTTAATTCATAATATTTTAAGAATCATATAAATTTTACTTCGTTTGATATGCAAGAACTCGTTTCCTCAATATATATAAATATATAGCCAGGTGAGATATTATTTAGGGAAGAGAAAAAAAAAGAACTAGAACGAATGTTAGGACCAATAATAGATTACGAGGAAAATAATAGCAGCAGAATAAAAAGACACGCAAATTTTTACTTGGAAACCCCAAATGAATTAGGGAAAAACCACGGGACCAACTCCGAATAATTCTCCACTATAAAAATAATAGTAGGTACACCAAGAGATTATAAAATAGTGGCACTCAAGTGTTTCCCAAAACCTCACTATTTTCTCTCTTACCCAACTCTTAGAAACCCTTTTCCTAAGTTTCTCTGCACAGATAATATTTTTATCTGTGTTTTCTTCCATCCCGCTCTCAGTTGAGGCAGAAGCCTCTCTATTTATAGGAAATACAAACGCGTATGGCCGAATTGTGCACAGTAATTTTACTGTGCACTTTCTGAAAAAACGTTCTGTCGACCTGCCTCTTTTTTTTATAATTTAATATTATCTCACAAAAATGGAGGGACACCACACAACAAATCTCCCCCCTCCCGACTACATTGTGGGACTCTCCATCCTAGTTACTTTGATGCACTGATCGAACTTTTCTTTTGGAATGACTTTTGTCAGCATATTAGCAGCATTATTGTTTGTATGAATTTTCTGCAAATTGAACTCTTTTTCTTCAATGGCAAGTCTGAGCCAATGATATCTTACATCAATATGTTTCGTCCGTGCATGATACATAATATTTTTACTCAAGTCTAGTGCACTTTGACTATCACAATAAACTATGTAGTCTTCTTGTTGCACACCCAATTCTTCAAAGAATCGCTTTAACCAAAGCATTTCCTTTCTTGCTTCTGTTGCTGCAACATACTCTGGTACAGTTATTGATAATAAAACACACTTTTGTAACCGTGAATGCCATAAAATAGCTCCCCCTGAGAATGTAAATAAGTAACCTGATGTAGATTTTCTTTCATCAAGGACACCAGCCATATCTGCATCTGTGTAACCAATAAGTGCTGGCTTTCAACCTCCAAATGTTAAACATAACTTTGAAGTTCCTCTCAGGTATCTGAAGATCCATTTAACTGCTTCCCAATGTGTCTTCTAGAAATTTGACGGGAATCTACTCACAACTCCAACTACATGAGCGATGTTTGGTCTTGTACACACCATTGCATACATTAAACTGCCGACCGCTGAAGAGTATAGAACATTTGACATATCTTCTTTATTTTTCTCTGTTGAAGGGTAGGATTTCTTACTCAACTTGAAATGAGCGGCAAGTGGAGTGCAAACTGGTTTAGCATTCTTCATATTGAACCTTTCTAGTACCCGTTCAATATATTTTTCTTGCAATAACCACAGCCTGCTGGACCTCCGATCTCGAATAATCTCCATTCCAATAATTTGCCTTACCGGTCCCAAATCCTTCATGTCAAACGCCTTAGATAAATCACACTTCAACTTACTAATCATTTTTGCATCTGGCCCAACAACTAGCATATCATCAACATATAAGAGAAGAATCATAAATTTTCCATCACGAAATTTCAGGACATATACACACGGATCAGCTTCTGTCCTATTGTATCCTTGATTCACCATAGAGGAACCAAGCTTTTTATACCATTGCCGCGGGGCTTGTTTTAAGCCATACAAACTTTTCTTCAGGCGACACACCATGTCCTCCTTTCCCTTGACCTTGAAACCTTCTGGTTGTTCCATATAAATTTCTTCTTCTAAATCCCCATGCAAGAACGCGGTCTTTACATCAAGCTGTTCTAACTCAAGGTTCAAGCTAGCTATAAGACCTAGCACAACTCGAATGGAACTCATTTTCACAACTGGTGAAAAAATCTCGTCAAAGTCGATACCTTTCTTCTGAGTAAAGCCTTTGACAACCAATCGAGCTTTGAATCTCACTAGGTTTTCATCATCTTTCTTCAAGTTGTACACCCATTTGTTCTTGAGTGTTCTCTTCCCTTTAGGAAGTTTTACCAGCTCGTACGTGTCATTCTTCTTTAAAGAATTCATCTCCTCCTACATGGCATTCTTCCAACAATCTTTATCTTTACAAGATTGCACGTCTTGGAAGCTTTCAGACTCCCCCTTATTAGTGATTAAAATATAATCAGAGCTAGAATATTTCGTAGATGGTTGGCATTCTCTGACTGACCTCCTTAATTGAGGTTCTTCTTCTGGTAGAATGGGGTTCTCTAGCTCCCCCTGCTCAATACCCTCTTCAATCATATCTTTATCTACAATCGCATTTTGATCCCTCACAACTGGCTCTTCTTCTCCATCTTGTTTTGATTGATGCATTCTTCTTTCTGTGGCATCATATAATAGAATGCTCTTTGGTGTTATGTCGATAAAACCGTCACTTATAGATCTTTCGCCGATGATATCATTCTCATGAAATGCAACATCTCGGCTCCATATAATTTTCTTTTTCACTAGATCCCATAATCTGTAGCCAAACTCTTCATCTCCATAACCGACAAAAGTGCAAGGAACTGATTTATCATCAAGCTTTAGCCTTTGCTTTTTAGGAACATGCATAAATGCCTTGTAGCGAAATACCCTTAAGTGAGAGTATGAGATATTTCTACTTGTCCAGACCCTCTCTGGAATATCAAAATCTAAAGGTGCTGAAGGTAGTCAGTTGATAAGATAGACAACAGTATTGATAGCTTCTCCCCTAAATGACTTAGGTAAGTTAGCCATTTGAAGCATGGATCTAACTCTTTCAACAATGGTACGATTCATTCGTTCAGCAACGCCATTATGTTGAGGTGTACCAGGAACTGTCTTTTCATGCCTGATACCATTTTAGCTACAGTAATCCTTGAACTCTTTAGAGATATACTCGCCACCATTATCTGTGCGTAAACACTTCAATGGCACTCTAGTCGCCCTTTCCACCATTGCATTGAATTGCTGAAAGTGCTTGAATACTTCATCCTTTGTGCACAGCAAATAAATCCATGTCTTCCTTGAAAAATCATCAATGAAGGTAAGAAAGTGTCTTCTTCCTCCAACGGAATCTGTATCCATGGGACCACAAACGTCAGAGTGTACTAGCTCTAACTTATTATTTCCCCTTCTAGAGCTTTTCTGAAATGAAACTCGATGTTACTTCCTAAATAAACAGTGATCACACGGGTTAATTTTTCCTTTGGCTAATGGGATGAGGGACTTCTTAGCCAGTATATTCAACCCTTTCTCACTAACATGCGCCAGTCGCCTATGCCATAAATTTGGTGAAGCATCATCTCCAACTGTATTCAGTTGACTGGCACATATTGTTGTATGCATTTTGTATAGCAAGCAAACAATCTTCCTTTTGCCACCACCAATGATCCTTTGGTGAGTTTCCAATTTCTATTACCTGTATGATTGTGATAACCTTCCTTGTCCAATATACTAATAGACAATAGGTTCAACTGAAGATCGAGAATGTGTCGCACATTTTTAAGTGTTAATGTGCATCCGACATTGTCTTCACGCAGATATCACTGATTCCCACCATTTGTGAAACACTATTATTTCCCATTGTAATAGTACCATAATTGTCTGCTTTATATGTTAAGAAGTATTCCCTTTTTGGAACACAGTGGTATGAGGCACCAGAATCTACAATCCACTCAGAATCTACATCTCTAACATGATAACAATATGCATCATGAGATACTAAATCCACCTCTCCATCTTCTTTTGTGACTGTAGCAGACTTATTTTTGTCATTATCATGACTTCGATTTGCATTCTCTTGTTTAAAGAAATGACAGTTCCTTTTAAGATGACCCTGCTTTCCACAGTGGTAACATGACCTCTTCTCCCTGAACTTGGATCTATCTTTCGATTTTCCATTCCCACGACCTCTATTCTTGCTTCGACCCCTGTTTTCCTTGACAAGGGCTTGTGAATTGGTACTAACAATGTCTCTTCTACAAAGTTCTTCATTAAGTAGGCTATTCTTTACCATAGACATTGTTACCACACCATTTAGAGCTGGGTTACTCAATGAAAGAACAAGAGTATCCCAGCTATCTGGTAGAGTTCCCATCAAAAGACATGCTTACATCTCATCATCCAAGGACATACCGGTGACTGCTAACTCACTTATAAATCCTTCAAATTCATTCAAGTGTTGTGTGATTGATCGTCCCTCTGTCAATTTCAAGTTCATGAATTTGCGAATCATGAACACTTTTCCTTGAGCATTTTTAGCCTCGTACATATCCTCTAGCTTCTTCTAAAGAACTTTGGAATCTGTTTCGTTCCTCACGTGGTTGTACAGGCTAGCATCTATCCATTGGCGTACCGTACCCAATGTCTGCTTCTTTAACTTTATCCACTGCTGATCTTTCATATCCTTCGGCTTTGCGTCGTCACCCTCAATTGGATAATACAAATCTTTGCAATTGAGGTAGTCCTCCATTCTGGATTTCCACATTGAATAATTTATATCCGTCAATTTGATCATTACACCGTCATTCGCCATGTCGAAAATTTAAGAATGGCAATAATTTTACTATTCACGGATTTTACTATTTATATAAATAGTGACTATATATGTGAATAGTACCGTATACCCAAATAATACTTGTATATTAGAATAGTAATAGTATGCCTCCCATATACTTAAATAATACTATTCATAAAAGACGGCCGAATATGAATAGTATTATATATGAATACTATTACTAAAGTTACTATTTTACTATTCACTCAAATTGCGTATCTGCGACGGTTTTTCGAACGGATTGCGCCACCGGATTTATCGTAATTTTCTCGTCGTCGTGGTATATTTATTTTTGAAAAATATATCCACGGATTTTACTGATAAAATAACCTTCGGCTCTGATACTACTTGTTAGGCCCAATAATAGATTATGAAGAAAATAATAGCAGCAGAATAAAAAGACACGCAGATTTTTACGTGGAAACTCTAAATGAATTAGGGAAAAATCACGGGACCAAATTCGAATAATTCTCCACTATAAAAATAATAGTAGGTACACCAAGAGATTACAAAATAGTGGCACTCAAGTGTTTCCCAAAACCTCACTATTTTCTCTCTTACCCAACTCTTAGGAACCCTTTTCCTAAGTTTCTCTACACAGATAATATTTTTATCTGTGTTTTCTTCCTCTCTTGCTCTCAGTTGAGGCAGAAGCCTCTCTATTTATAGGAAATACAAACTCATATGGCCGAATTATGCATAGTAATTTTACTGTGCACTTTTTGAAAAACGTTCTGCCGACCTACCTCTTTTTTTTATAATTTAATATCGTGGGTCTCACAAAAATGGAGGGACACCACACAATAAATCTCCCCCTCCTGACTACATTGTGGGACTCTCCATCCCGGTTACTTTGATGCACTGATCGAACTTTTCTTTTGGAACGACTTTTGTCAGCATATCAGCATCATTATTGTTTGTATGAATTTTCTGCAACTTGAACTCTTTTTCTTCAATGGCAAGTCTAAGCCAATGATATCTTACATCAATATGTTTCGTCCATGAATGATACATAGTATTTTTGCTCAAGTCTAGTGCACTTTGACTATCACAGTAAACTATATAGTCTTCTTGTTGCACACCCAATTCTTCAAAGAATCGCTTTAACCAAAGCATTTCCTTCCCTGCTTCTGTTGCTGCAATGTACTCTGCTTCAGTTGTTGATAATGAAACACACTTTTGTAACCTTGACTGCCATGAAATAGCTCCCCCGAGAATGTAAATAAGTAACCTAATGTAGATTTTCTTTCATCAAGGTCACCAGCCATATCTGCATCTGTGTAACCAACAAGAGCTGGCTTTCCACCTCCAAATGTTAAACATAACTTTGAAGTTCCTCTCACGTATCTAAAGATCCATTTAACTGCTTCCCAATGTGTCTTCTGGGAATTTGACAGGAATCTACTCATAACTCCAACTGCATGAGCGATGTCTGGTCTTGTACACACCATTGCATACATTAAACTGCCGATCACTGAAGAGTATGGAACATTTGACATATCTTCTTTATTTTTCTCTATTGAAGGGTAGGATTTTTTACTCAACTTGAAATGAGCGGCAAGTGGAGTGCTAACTGGTTTAGCGTTCTTCATATTGAACCTTTTTAGTACCCGTTCAATATATTTTTCTTGCGATAACCATAGCCTGCGGAACCTCCGATCTCGGATAATCTCCATTTCAAGAATTCGCCTTGCCGGTCCCAAATCCTTCATTTCAAACGCCTTATACAAATCACACTTTAACTTACTAATCATTTTGGCATCGGGCCCAATGACTAGCGTATCATCAACATATAAGAGAAGAATGATAAATTTTCCATCAAGGAATTTCTAGACATATACACATGGATCAGCTTCTGTCCTCTTGTATCCTTGATTCGCCATGAAGGAATCAAACTTTTTATACCATTGCCGCGGGGCTTGTTTTAAGCCATACAAACTTTTCTTCAGGCGACGCACCATATCCTCCTTTCCCTTGACCTTGAAACCTTCTGGTTGTTCCATATAAATTTCTTCTTCTAAATCCCCATGCAAGAACGCGGTCTTTACATCAAGCTATTCTAACTCAAGGTTCAAGCTGGCTACAAGTCTTAGCACAACTCGAATGGAACTCATTTTCACAACTGGTGAAAAAATCTCGTCAAACTCGATACCTTTCTTTTGAGTAAAGCCTCTGACAACCAATCGAGGTTTGAATCTCACTAGGTTTCCATCATCTTTCTTCAACTTGTACACCCATTTGTTCTTGAGTGTTCTCTTCCCTTTAGGAAGTTTTACCAGCTCGTACGTGTCATTCTTCTTTAAAGAATTCATCTCCTCTTGCATGGCCTTCATCCAACAATCTTTATCTTTACAAGATTGCACGTCTTGGTAGCTTTCAGGCTTGCCCTCATTAGTGATTAAAATATAATCAGAACTAGAATATTTCATAGATGGTTGGCGTTCTCTGACTGACCTCCTTAATTGAGGTTCTTCTTCTGGTAGAATGGGTTCTTTGGCTCCCCCTGTTCAATACCCTCTTCATTCGTATCTTCATCTACAATCGCATCTTGATCCCTCACAACTAGCTCTTCTTCTCCATCTTGTTCTGATTGATGCATTCTTCTTTTTATGGCATTATGTGATAGAATGCTCTTTGGTGTTATATCGATAACACCGTCACTTGTAGATCTTTCACCGATGATATCATTCTCATAAAATACAATATCTCGGCTCCGTACAATTTTTTTTTCACTAGATCCCATAATCTATAGCCGAACTCTTCATCTCTATAACCGATAAAAGTGCAAGGAAGTGATTTATCATCAAGCTTTAGCCTTTGCTCTTTAGGAACATGCATAAATGCCTTGCAGCCAAATACCCTCAAGTAGAGTATGAGATATTTCTACCTGTCCAGACCCTCTCTGGAATATCAAAATCCAAAGGTGCTAAAAGTACTCAGTTGATAAGATAGACAACAATATTGACAGCTTCTCCCCAAAATGACTTAGGTAAGCTAGCCATTTTGAGCATGGATCTAACTCTTTCGACAATGGTATGATTCATTCGTTCAGCAACGCTATTGTGTTGAGGTATACTAGGAACTGTCTTTTCATGCCTGATACCATTTTGACTACAGTAATCCTTAAACTCTTTGGAGATATACTCGCCACCATTATCTTTGCAAAAACACTTCAATGGCACTCCAGTCTCCCTTTCCACCATTGCATAGAATTGCTGAAACTGCTTGAATACTTCATCCTTTGTGTGCAGCAAATAAATCCATCTCTTCCTTGAAAAATCATCAATGAAGGTAAGAAAGTATCTTCTTCCTCCAATGGATTCTGTATCCATGGGACCACAAACGTCAGAGTGCACCAGCTCTAACTTATTATTTCTCCTTCTAGAGCTTTTCTGAAATGAAACTCGATGTTGCTTCCCAAATAAACAGTGATCAGACGGGTTAATTTTTCCTTTGGCTAATGGGATGAGGGACTTCTTAGCCAGTATATTCAACCCTTTCTCACTAACATGAGCCAGTCGCCTAAGCCATAAATTTGGTGAAGCATCATCTCCAACTGTATTCAGTTGACTCACACATATTGTTGCGTGTATTTTGTATAGCGAGCAAACAATCTTCCTTTCGCCACCACCAATGATCCTTTGGTGTGTTTCCAATTTCCATTGCTTGTATGATTGTGATAACCTTCCTTGTCCAATACACTAACAGACAATAGGTTCAACCGAAGATCTGGAATGTGTCGCACATTTTTAAGTGTTAATGTGCATCCGACACTTGTCTTCACGCAGATATCACTGATTCCCACCATTTGCGAAACACTATTATTTTCCATTTTAATAGTACCATAATCGCCTACTTTATATATTGAGAAGTATTCCCTTTTTGGAACACAGTGGTATGAGGCACCAGAATCTACAATCCACTCGGAATCTACATCTCCAACATGACAATAATATGCATCATGAGATACTAAAGCCACCTCTCCATCTTCCTTTGTGACTGTAGCAGACGTATTTTCTTCATTATAATGACTTTGATTTTCATTCTCTTGTTTAAAGAAACGGCGGTTCCTTTTAAGATGACCCTACTTTCCACAGTGGTAACATGACCTCTTCTCCCGGGACTTGGATCTATCTTTTGATTTTCCATTCCCACGACCTCTACTCTTACTTCGACCCCTGTTTTTTTGTAACAAGGGCTTGTGAACTGGTACTAGAACTTCTCTTCTATGAAGTTCTTCATTAAGTAGAGGCTATTCTTTACCATAGACATTATTACACACCATTAGGAGCTGAGTTAATCAATGATACAACAAGAGTATCCCAGCTATCTGGTAGAGTTCCCATCAAAAGACATGCTTGCATCTCATCATCCAAGGATATACCGGTGACTGCTAACTCACTTATGAATCCTTCAAAGTTATTCAGGTGTTGTGTGATTGATCGTCCCCCTGTCAATTTCAAGTTCATGACTTTGCGAATCATGAACACTTTTCCTTGAGCATTTTTAGCCTCGTACATATCCTCTAGCTTCTTCCAGAGTACTTTGGGATCTGTTTCGTTCCTCACGTGGTTGTACAGGCTAGCATCTATCCATTGGCGTACTGTACCCAATGTCTACTTCTTCAACTTTATCCACTGCTGATCTTTCATATCCTTCGGCTTTACATCGTCACCCTCAATTGGATCATACAAATCTTTGCAATTGAGGTAGTCCTCCATTCTAGATTTCCACATTGAACAATTTGTATCCGTTAATTTGATCATTACACCGTCATTCGCCATGTCGAAAATTTAAGAATGGCAATAATTTTACTATTCACAAATTTCACTATTCATATAAATAGTGACCGTATATGTGAATAGTACCGTATACCCAAATAATACTTGTATATTGGAATAGTAATAGTATGCCTCCCATATACTTAAATAATATTATTCATAAAAGATGGCCGAATATGAATAGTATTATATATGAATATTATTACTGAGGTTACTATTTTACTATTCACTCAAATTGCGTATCTGCGACGGTTTTTCGAGCGGATTGCCCCACCGAATTTATCGTAATTTTCTCGTCGTCGTGGTATATTTATTTTTGAAAAATATATCCACGGATTTTACTGATAAAACAACCTTCGGCTCTAGTACCACTTGTTAGGCCCAATAATAGATTACGAGGAAAATAATAGCAGCAGAATAAAAAGACTCGCAGATTTTACGTGGAAACCCCAAATGAATTAGGGAAAAACATGGGGCCAATTCCGAATAATTCTCCACTATAAAAATAATAGTAGGTACACCAAGAGATTACAAAATAGTGGTACTCAAGTGTTTCCCAAAACCTTACTATTTTCTCTCTTGCCCAACTCTTAGGAACCCTTTTCCTAAGTTTCTCTACACAGATAATATTTTTATCTGTGTTTTCTTCCTCTCCTGCTCTCAGTTGAGGCAGAAGCCTCTCTATTTATAGGAAATACAAACGCGTTGTGCACAGTAATTTTACTGTGCACTTTTTAAAAACGTTCTGCCAACTTGGCTTTTTTATAATTTAATATTGTGGGTCCCATAAAAATAGAGGGACACCACACAACACCGGGAAAGCAAACCAAATCGAACCGAACCAAATATATTCGGTTCGGTTTTCGGTTTATGAAATTTGAGATTTTCGGTCTCAGTTCGATTTGGTTTTTGGTTTTAGTATAAAAAGCAAAAAATAAAAAAATTGAACCAAATAAAAAAAGTCGAAGCAAACTAAAATAATTCAGTTTGAGTTTCGATTTATATTTCCACTTAATAATTTTCAGTTCGATTTAATTTTGGAATCGACCGAGTTTTCCTATGCCCCAATGTTATTCATTAATGCAAATCTTAAGTTGACTTTTTAAATTTCGTCTAAAGTAGTGGGTCCATCAATATTTGAACCAACTTTGTTTGTTTATTTTAGGCTTAATGTATACTCATGTCTTGTGAGTTTTTGAGTTTTTTGGTAGTTTTTTGGAAAAGTTTTATTTTAAAGCTTTTTTTAAAAACTGTAGATTTAATTTTGAAAAATATAAATCAGACAGTTCCTAATTAATTAGTATAAAAGATTAAAATGTATTATTCAAAGCCAAAATATGTAGTACCATTCAAAGTTTGTGAGAATAACTTATTTTAAAAGCAGCTTAAACAGTAATGTCAAACTGGCCCTTAGCCCCATCAACTTGACATCTTTTATCACCTAGGGCCCCCAATTTAGGGATGTCTTTACCAACCACCTAAACTTGGCAAAAGTGTTTACTGCAGCCCCCTCAATACCACGTGTTACCTTTTGATGGGTTTGACTTTTCTAGGATGTCAAATTTTTTATTTTCCTCTCTTCAATCAGAAGGTGACATGTGGCATTGAGGGGGCTGCAGTGAACACTTTTGCCAAGTTCAGGGGTTGGTAAAGACATTTGTAAGTTAGAGGCACCAAGTGATAAAAATTATCAAATTGAGGGGGCTAAGTATGTATTAAGCCTTTCTTTTATAAAAGACAATCTATCATAGTATTTAAGGTTAATTTTTTTTGAAAAAATGGTTCTATTGAAATGATTCATCATTCATCCACATTGATTGTGTCATATTAAAATGATAATTTGAGAGCTTATAAAATTGTGTTTGATTAATGTAACTAATAATTAATTGGGTAAATTTGTAAAATTATTTACAGGGTTGGAATTAAACTCCCAACAATAGAAGTGAGGTTTGAGCATTTAACAATTGAAGCTGATTGCCAAACAGGAAGCAGAGCTCTTCCAACACTTCCTAATGCTGCAAGAGATCTTGCAGAATCTATAATTGGTCTTCTTGGGATCAATTTGTCCAAAAGAACTAAGCTCACTATCCTTAAAGATGCTTCCGGTATCCTAAAACCTTTCAGGTAATTAGTGCGAGTTTCAGGCTGATGTCTCCCTTTTTTCAAAAAAATACGTGAAAACATGTTTTTTAAGTAGACGCAAATTATCGTGAAACGAGCTCTTACTATTTATTGTGACCTAATTTATTTTTTGTTTTTACTATTTTAGGATGACTTTGTTATTGGGTCCACCTTCATCCGGTAAAACAACCCTTCTGTTAGCCTTGGCCGGAAATTGGACCCTAGTCTCAAGGCCAGCAATCATTTATTTATTTTTGTGTACATATGTACAATATATAAATATTTATATATTTTGGAATAATTAATACTGATTTTTTTGAAATACAGGTTAGTGGAAATATAACATACAATGGGTATAAACCGAATGAATTTGTGGAGTCAAAATGATGTTCTTGTTGGAGTCATGACTGTTAAAGAGACTCTGGATTTCTCTGCCAGATGTCAAGAGGTTGGCACTCGATATAGTAATTAATTATTTATTTATTTATATACTGTTAACTGTTTAACTGATAATTATTTTATTTCAAAAATTAAATATGTATTTGACGCATGAAGATCTGCTAAGTGAACTTGCAAGAAGAGAAAAGAATGCTGGGATATTTCCAGAGGCAGAAGTAGACCTTTTCATGAAGGTATAATGAAAAGAACTAAATTTAATTACTGTAATAATAATTAAAAGTAAAAAATATAAATTTGCTTTAAGAAAAAACCTAATTGAGTTAATTTTGGTTGTTATTTTCAGGCAACTGCAGTTAAAGGAGCCGAAATTAATACGTTTACGGACTATACTCTCAAAGTAAGTTGGAATATATTATTTTAAATTTTCTTCAACTAATCCCTTTGGGAGGTGAACTAATTTTTTTAATTGAAACCTTGTTAAATAAGCAAAACCAAGTTTGCCTGGCTAGCTAGTATTATATGATTGTTAAAACCAATAATTTATCAGTAATTAATTAATTAATGTTAATGTTGAATGAAACAGATATTAGGGCTTGACATCTGCAAGGACACAATTGTTGGAGATGAAATGAATAGAGGAATTTCTCGTGGACAGAAAAAGAGAGTAACCACAGGTTCTTTTTTTTCATCTTTAATATTTTAATTATTTCTAATTGTTAGGGAACAAAATATTTACTTTGGGCGAATATAGCAATAAAACATGAGAAATTAATAGCCAAAAGGGAAAAGAAACAATTCACTATAAAACAAATAGTGTTACAAATAAAAGAAAAACACTCAAACCTTAAACCCCAATGCACCCCGAATTACTCACTCACACTAATATATATATATATATATATATATATATATATATATATAATACAAAAGAATAAGTGAAGTTTTATTTGTTTGGTGATGCTCTCGAAGCATGGAAATGCATGCATATATATAGGTGAAAAGAAAACTAATGGACAGTGTTTTATTTGCCCAAACAAAGTAACAAAAGAGATTATATGGAAGATATTAGGCAATGTGAGGTAGCATTTGTGGTTTCTGTAAAGTTGTATTGGGTATTCGGTTCAATCATATGCCACTTTGTGACCATTAGCTTGCCGACAATTGATTTGTAATTGTGGGATTAAACTAACCACAATTTCAAATCACAATATCAACAAATCTCCACATTGATTAGAAATTGTTGGAACAATCGCCCTTCGGGGCGAGCGTATTAATCACAAACACCAATCAAGTTTAAGCAATGGTTAAACTTACTGGTTGGAAGAGGCTTCATCATTATGTCAGATGGATTATCCGCTGTACCAATTTTAGAAACACTGATATTTCCTTCGAAAATAATATCTCTAATAAAATGGTACTTCACGTCAATGTGCTTTATTCTTTCATGAAACATTTGATCTTTGGTTAGGCAAATCGCACTTTGACTATCGCAATGGACTACAATCTTCTGCGAATTTGAACTGAGTTCACCGACCAAACCTCTTAGTCAAATAGCTTCTTTTACAGCTTTGACTACCGCCATGTATTCATCTTTGGTAGTAGATAATGCCAATGTGGGCTGTAAAGTAGCTTTCCAACTGATAGCGCTACTACCAAGGGTAAACACATAACCTGTGATCGATCTTCATTTGTCAAGATCACCTGCATAGTCAGAATCGACATAGCCAACCACCATGTTCTTACTTTTACTAAATTCCAAACAAGTGTTAGTAGTACCCCTTAAGTATCTCAAAATCCATTTCACAGCATGCCAATCTTCATTCCCTGGATTAGACATGTATCTGCTAACAACACTGATTGCATGTGAAATATCTAGACGAGTGCAAACCATAGCATACATTATACTACCAACAACACTAGAGTAAGAAACATGTTACATATACTCTATATCATTCTTAGACTGAGGACATGGAGCAGCAGAAAATCTTGAACTAAACGGCAAGTGGGGTACTTACAGGTTTGACATTTTTCATGCCAAAACGCTCCAATACTTTCCCAGTAAAACTTCTTTGAGTTAAACAAAGCTTTCCTAGAGCTCTATCTCTATGGATCTCCATGCCAAGAATTTTCTTAGCAGCTCCCAAATCTTTCATCTTAAATTCACTGCCAAGCTCTGCTTTCAATCTGTTGATATCAGACATATCCTTGGCAGCAATAAGCATATCATCAATATAAAGCAATAGATAAACAAACGAGTCAATTACAAGTTTTCTAAAATATACAACTATCATATTGGCTCCTTGAATAGCCATGGCTGGCTATAAAGAAATCAAACCGCTTGTACCACTATCGAGGCCACTGCTTTAATCCATACAGTGATTTTTGCAGTAAGCAAACTTGGTCTTCTTTGACTTCAACTTCAAAACCTTCTACTTATTTCATATTGATTTGCTCCTCTAATTCTATATGTGAGAAATCAGTCTTGACATCAAGTTGCTCTAACTCTAAATCATGTATAACAACCAAGGCAAGCAAAACACAAAAAGAGCTATGTTTAACAGCAGGAGAAAAAACATCGTTGAAAATCGACTCCCGGTACCTGACTATAGCACTTAGCCATCAATCTTGCCTTGTATCTAGCATCCTCAACTCCTGGAATGCTATCTTTCCTTTTTAAGACCCATTTGCGACCAACAATCTTCTTATCTTTAGGCGATTTCACCAATTCCCATGTTCTGTTCTTGTGTAGAGATTCTATCTCCTCTTACATAGACATTAGCCACTTTGCAGAATCATCACGAGAAATGGCTTTTGAATATGTGGAACGTTTGTCAACTCCTTCTGTCTCTTGTGTAGCAACAAAGGCATAAGTGACTTAATCTGCAAGCTTTACAGGCATTCTTCTTTCTCTATCTGGCCTGCTTTCTACAATAGAATGCTCCACCTGTTCGATGGTAGTGGTTTCTTCTACTTCTGAAGGCTCGGACAATTGTTCTGAAATTTTCTCCTCTGTGGCGTTAGACATAGCAAATGATTTCTCTACCTCGAATGGAACCTCCACCTGCTTATCAAAATTTTGTATGTTGGTGTCAACTGAGGACTCTTTTCTTGGATGAAGTATGGCAGATTCATCGAACACAACATTTCTACTGACTATAGACGTTGGTGACTTGGGATAAGGATGCCAAACTCTATATCCCTTTACACTAATAGGATAGCCAAGAAAAATGCCCTTTTTAGCTCTATGCTCCAATTTTCCCCCGTTGACATGGACATAAACTGGACACCCAAAAATCCTCAGATCAGAATAATTAATAGGTTTGCCAGACTACAACTCTTCGAGAGTTTTATAGTTAATGGAAGAACAAGGGGAGCGATTCACCAAATAAGCAGCTGCTAAGGCTGCTTCAGCCTAAAAAGCTTGAGACAAGCCAGAATTTGATAGCATGCATCAAACTTTCTCCAACAAAGTTTTATTCATCCGCTCAACTACACCATTCTGCTGTGGCATTCCTAGAACTTTGAGATGTCTTGAGATGCCCATATCTTTACGAAACGTGTTAAATTCTACATTACAAAACTCCAAACAACTATCTGTTCGGAGATGTTTGATCTTCCTGCCGGTCTGATTCTCCACCAAGGCTTTCCACTGCTTGAAAGTGGTAAAGATATCATTCTTATGTTTCAAGAAATAAGTCCAAACCTTTTGAGATGTCAATAAAGGTAAGCATGTATCGAGCGCCACCTTTAGAAGGAACACAACTAGGGCCCCAAAGATCTGAATATATATAATCTAAAGTACCTTTTGTTCTATGAACATTGCCACCGAAATTAACTCTTTTGTGTTTGTCGAAGATGCAATGCTCATAAAACTCTAGCTTGGAAGTACTTTGGCCACAAAGGAGAACCCTTTTACTTAGTATGGACAAGCCTTTTTTACTCATATGGCCAAGCCTCATATGCCATAATTTTGTAACCTCTGAATCAAACATGGAAGAGGAAACTACAGTAACACCTGTGGCTGTTGATCCTTACATCACGTACAATCTTCCAACTTTTCTGGCTTTCATCACGATAAGGGCACCTTTCAAAACCTTTAAAACTCTACCTCCAGCAGTGAATCTGCAATTGTTTTCATCTAGAGAAGATAGAGAGATAAGGTTCTTCTTCATGTCTGGAACATATCGCACATAGGTCAGGGTTCTGACAACTCCATCGTGCATCTTGATTTTGACAATACCAATCCTAATAATTTTACAAGGATGATCATTGCCCATCAAAACTACTCCTCTATCTACAGGCTCATAAGAGGAGAACCAATCTCTGTGGAGATAAATGAGGAATGAGAAAGTAGAGTCCAAGATCCATCCTTGTCCTGATCTGGCACATGGCATAGACTTCACAGTCCACCTCATCTTCTACAACACTGGCTTCAGCGAGGCTATCATCTTTATGATTCTTCTCTTTATTCTTTTTCTGAATCTTGAAGCAATCAGCTTTAATATGCCCTTTATTTTTATAGTAATTGCATGTCAAATTACTGTAGTGAGATTTTGATTTAAATCTAGAATGATTATGGTTGCTGCTATTGGGATCACTTATAGTAGATCTCCCTCAAATGACCAGACCTTCTGCAGGACTATTTCTATCACCGGAAAGCTCTTTATCGATAAGGTCTTTGAAGACCAAACACTTTTTAACCTCTTCCACGGTTAAAGTGTTTTTACTATAAATCAAGGTCTCGTGAAAATTTTTATAAGACGGAGGAAGAGACCGCGGTAATATAAGACCTTTATCCTCCTCTTCATACTTGATATCCAAATTTTTCAAAATAAAAAGAATGGAACTGCAATCATCGAGGTGCGACTTTAGGGATGTACCTTCTGCCATATGAAGCATATGGAGATGATGCTTCACAACAAGCTTGCTTATGAGGTTTTTGGACATATAAAGAGACTCCAACTTCTGTCATAAGCCTTTGGTAGTCTTCTCGTTGATGACTTCTTGCAGGACCTCATTTGACAAGCATAATGGAGTGGCAGCTAGAGCTTTGTCCTCTAAATCTTGTTTCTTCTCCTTTGTTACCGTATCGGGCAACTCCTCCATCACCGCCTTATACAAACCATTTTGTGTTAAAATGGCTTTCATCTTAAATTTCCATAAGGCAAAGCTAACAGAGTGATCGAATTTCTCGATGTCGAATTTTGTTATCACTATAGTAAAATTCCAAAATAAATATAAATTGGCTATAGTACCAATTTGTTAGGGAATAGACCCGGCAGCGGAATAAAATATTTTCTTTGGGCAAATATAGCAACAACAAAATATGAGAAATTAATAGCTAGTAAAGGGAAAAGAAAGAGACCAGAGCGGCCGAGAATCCAGCCGGTACGATCAAGAGGAAGGCATGCCACAATTGAATACATCCTTAAGTCGGATTTCGGTGGCAATCAAGAATGAACCAGAAAAGAAAATCGTTCGCTTCCCAAACGTTCCGAAAGGAAAAACATTGGGCAGAGACTATGACAAGTATTGTGAGTTTCATAGAGCTAAGGGACGTTATACAGACGACTGTAGGTCCTAGCAGAAGAAGTTCATACCTTAATCAAAGTAGGGAAATTTAGCCAATTTGTCGAAGGAGTTACAAGAAGAACCGATAAGCGAGATGAATCCAAGGAAAAGCCCAGAGATGAGAAAAAGGAAGATGATCCGGGAATAAAAGTGATGGTCATAGAAGGCAGAAATGACCGAGAGCCCCCTTCCAAAAAAGCAAGGCGTTCCTCTGACTGTCCAATCATATAAAAAGACATTTCAGAGGCTAATAAAGCTTTCAGAAAGGTAACCCTGGTAACTAAAACTCACACGGACCAGCTTGTAATAGAAGCTAAAGTAGAAAAATGCACGGTCTACCAGTTTCTCTAGGAGAGGTTAAGTTAAACATAGCCATCGAGGACCAGGAACATGTATATCACGCGGAGGTGGACTTTACCATTTCCAAAATTTCAATCGGATTTAACATTATCTTGGGATGTCCCTTTTTATATGAATCGTTCACTTCAATTTCTCTAATCTACTTGGAATTTTAAATAACAACCCCAAAAGGGACGGCGATGGCAATAGGAAACCCCTCGGTAGCTCATGAAACATACATTGCCTTATTAAGGAAAGAGAAGCAGCCGGCTCAAAGAGATTCAGAGGAAGATCGGGTGAGTACAAATTCGGACAAGAGTAGTCCAATAGCTGAGCCGGTTGGGGAGCAAGAAGTGTTTATGGTTGGACATGGCAGAGCATTGAAAGTAGCAAAAGAATTAAAAATAGACACCAAGGCAACAATTAACTCGATCCTAGTAGGATAACAACATTCATTCTCTTGGAGTCATGACGACTTATTGGGAGTTCAGCCCGAAATCATTTAGCACCGCCTCAATCTTGATCCAAGAGCAGCCCCAGTAATACAAAAGAAGAAAAAGCATGCTCCAAAGAGACAGAAGGCTATTGAAGAGGAAATTGACAAATTGCTCAAGGCCAAACATATCAGAGAGGTAGATTACCCCGTATGGCTGGCGAGCATAGTATTGGTTAAGAAACCAGATGAGAATTACCGAATGTGTGTGGACTTCACCAATTTAAACAAAGCAATGCCTAAAGATAGTTATCCTCTACCAAGTATTGATCAATTGGTGGACTCCAGAGCCGGGTACGCAGTGTATTCTTTCTTGGATGTAAAAATGGGATATCACCAGATTCCCATAGACTCGTCAGATGAAGAGAAAACCTCCTTTGTTACGCACAAAGGGACATATTACTACATAGTCATGCCGTTTGGATTGAAAAATGCTAGAACAACTTACCAATGATTGGTGAACAGAATGTTCAATGACATGATTGGCGAGACGGTAGAAGTTTACATGGACGACATGATAGTGAAAAGCAAAGATGAAGAGTCACATGCAGATGATCTAGAAAAGGTGTTTAAGACCTTGCAGGCCTACCGATTAAAGCTTAACCTAGAGATATATGTCTTTGGGGTTAAGAGTGGAAAGTTTCTAGGTTTCATAATTTCAGAAAGAGACATTGAAGCAAACCCAGAAAAAATTGAAGCCATAATTCGGATGGAGCCGCCTCACACATTGAATAAAGTTCAACGTCTCAATGGTAGGATCAATGCCTTGGGACAGTTCATCTCTTTCTCCGCGAAGAGATGTATGCCATTCTACAAGGCCATCAAGAAAGATTGTGAGTTTAAGTGGGACAAATATTATCAAGAGGCCTTTGAAAAGATAAAGGACTTCTTGGCCAAACCTGCGCTTATGAGCCACCCCAATGTTTGGACATACTCTACGTTTACCTAGCAGCAACGGATGAGGTAGTGGGAAACGTCCTAATTCAAAAAGACAAATAAGATTAGTATCCCGTGTACTACACAACTAAGGTACTCAGGAATGCCGAATTGAGATACCCAAAAATGAAAAACTAGCCTTGGCCTTAATTCACTTGGCAAATCAGCTCAGACCTTACTTTCAGGCATATATGATAGTTATATGAACTAGTGTTCCCCTCAAAAGGGTCTTACAGTGGCCAGACACATCTAGTCGCCTGACCAAGTGGGCCATTAGGCTCAATGAATATGACATAAGGTTTGAGGCAAGGAAGGCCTTAAAAGCACAACTATTAGCAGACTTTGTGGTAGAATTTGCAGGAATCGAGCTAGAGAAAACCATTCCCTCGAAAACGTGGATGATTTTTATGGATGGTTATTCTAGTATAGAAGGAGCCAGAGTCGGAGTTTATATCCAAGGACTAGAGAGAATTAGGTTATCTTACACCGCCAAACTAGCGTTCCCCTCTACCAACAATGCAGCTGAGTATGAGGCAGTAATCAAAGGGCTAGAGTTAGCCAATAAAATAGCTCCAGATACTATGGTCTTGAAGAGTGACTCCAGATTAATAGCTAACCAGATCAACCATATGTATGGAACTAAAAGAGCTAAGATGGTAAAATACTTGGCCAAACTAGGTAAATTATTGGAAAACCTAGAGGCTAAGGGAATCGAATGGAAGATTGTGTACATTTTGAGGAACGAGAATGAAAAAGCAGATAAATTAGCTAAAGCGGGTGCTGGGAGAGACTCATAGAAAGAGCTAAGCTACCCTTATGAAGTCTGGACCCGGCCGGCTTGTAAGGAGCAAGAAGAAAGTTTATGGATTCAGAAGAAATTGCTTGGGTGGATGCAACCCTTCTATGATTACTTGGCTTACGATAAGCTACTAGAAGATAGAATTGAGGCAGAGAAAATTAACCAAAAATCTTTCCAGCATGCTTTGATGGGAGATGGGTTATACAAGAAATCCTACTCGGATGTATGGCTCAAGTGTGTCACCCCGGAGTTAGGAAAGCGAATCATAGAAGAAATTCATGAAGGAGATTATGGATCCCACCAGGCGGCAGAGATGCTAAACAGGAGAATCGCCCTGGCAGGGTATTATTGGGAATCGGTCAAAGCTAACACGGAGGAATATGTGAAAACTTGCCATCAATGCCAAATACATGCAAGGAAGTCACACCTCCCAAAAGCAAAGCAACAGCCAATCTTGGCTGGCTGACCATTCATGTCTTGGGGGATTTATATTGCGGGACCAATGCCGGAAGCGTCTGGACAACTGTGAGCACGGGATTTTGCAGTCCCTCTCGCGAGATGATGGTGACGTGTACTTGATTTTAATGCCTCAAAATAAAAGTTCTCTTTAGAATTTTTATTACCAATATATTATTCCTTATGAATTTTATACTTGGTAGAATCTAGTTTGGCGTGGCTGATAACGCGTCCAGTAGGAGGTTGAACCGATGATTTACACCTAAATTAAAAAATACCTATTAAAATATCATTAAAAGTAAAAACAAATACCTTTTCACCCACTATTAAACCACTTTTGGCAACTTTTTAGGCTCCTAGGCTCGCTGCCTGTTGGTATGCTGGAGGCTGATGCCACCAGCGGCATCAGCCATGCTGCCATCCATACCACTGATGGCATTGCCATTTCACAGGGGCATGACTCGATATGGGTCCCTCTGCAGACAGCTTTTCAGCCACTTTCGGCAGAATTGGTGAAAAAGGCCTAAAAAACCCCATTTTACCTATAAAAGCATAACTTGAGCTACAATTTAAAAAAAAAGAAAAAAAAGAACCATCTAATGTTAGGATCTCAATGTTAGAATATAAAAAATAGATTTTAGTGAGATAAGAATTAGATAAGGGAGAAAAAAGGAATCCGATCCATTTTTTCTGGTTTTTCTTCTTTGAATTCTCTGATTGTGAGCTTAAAATCAGTAAATCTTGTAGCTAAAATCAACTTAATTGGATTTTAAAATCCGAAACACGTAAATTTATTACTAAATCGTCGTAACAAGCTCCCTGAAGGCGTTCCTTTTTTGGTTCACGAAGAGGTGGATTCACGACCTCGAGGTAAAAATCCTGAGTCTCATAGCTCTTTGGCATTAATATTACTGATTTGTGTTAATTTTTATTAACTTATATCAATTTGTGATTTTCGGTCATTTTTTACTGTCATCATTGCTGCTGCAGGAAATTAAAGTCGCTGGAGACACGTGATGTCACCGGCAGTATCACCCATGTCGGAGACATCACTGATACCGCCGGTGGCATCACATTCCCTAGAGACTTCATTTTCTTGTGGGACCCTTTCTTTATAGCACTTAGAAAGCCATGCAACTTGCCTGCATACTAATGTTACCAGCGACATCATTGATGTCACCGGCGGCATCATCCATGCCGCCAGCGACATCAGCCATGTCGCCGGCGACATCACTTGCGTCGTTGGCGGCATGACTTTCTGGACAATAGTTTTATTTTCATTTATTCCCGGATTAGTTTATTATCCAAAATTAGGATGTACAGAGGGAGGTCCAAAACCTTCCAAAAATGGACCCCCACCCCATAATGTAGGGCATTTTTCACTTATAATCCGGTTAAAGCAACGATCAAATCTAAAATTCGGTTAAAAATGGAATTTCCTATAAATGCCATTCGAATCCCATTTTAACCGTCCAATCGGGCTTTATAATATTTTAAATAAAATATGTCATATCCGCGCTAACTATCTTCTGCAGGTAGATGTATATCGGACATTTAGGTATTTTATTTATTGTATAGAAAAATGTACAGGATCTGGAAGCCTTGCAATAATTTTATTTTCCGCGCTTATTTTTGAATGGTTGTGAATATTTTATTCATCATTTCAATTGCTTGATAAACGTGAAAATAGCAAAATAACTGAAGACACAAATAAATAAGATGGATTAAACCGATCAAGAGAGAATGAAGTACCTTAACTTGGCCTAATGAAAAATAGATAACATCATCCGAACTCGGAATCTCTACTTAAGGTATGGTCCAACCACCCGGTGGGAAAATCGTACTAAAAATTTCCCAGTTGAGCTGAACTGGGTGGCGACTCTGTTTTAAGTGCGGGATTTCAATCTCGTATCTTTTAAGCAT
Organism: Euphorbia pulcherrima; assembly: GCA_947683365.1. Taxonomy (NCBI): domain Eukaryota; kingdom Viridiplantae; phylum Streptophyta; class Magnoliopsida; order Malpighiales; family Euphorbiaceae; genus Euphorbia; species Euphorbia pulcherrima. The sequence goes on from CANTUS010000016.1 coordinate 19,043,637, forward strand.
TAAAAGGTGCAAAACCATTTTCCAATTACGTCATAGCATCTCCCCATCATCTTTTAGAGGCCGGCCCTACCGCTGCGTGAAGCATCGTCCGCTCACAGTGGCGACTCTGCTGGGGACTGATCTCTTGAACTTTCTTTTAATAAAGTTTAAAAGATTTTGATGATGTATTAAAATCATGACCAAATTAAAACTTTATTCTTCTTTATAACATTTTATCCTTACGTGTGTAGATAGTTCAGTAATTTTTAGGTGCCCCATTTTACCCGAGAAGCTCACGAAGTGTCACTCATGCCCTGTTGGAATTGAGGATACCTAGTGGGTGGATCCCTCATTTTAACCAACACGTAAACTCTTACAATCACACCTATTTGGGAGTGGTTGAGTAACGTGGAATCAAGGTAAAGGAGAACCTTCTACATCAACAACCCTATACCAAAGCCGCGCTAGAAAAAGCCTTAGCACATCATTCCCTTAGGGTCACCAGAATAAATAAAATAATTGCGACGCACTTCTTTTATCCTTACCAGTGAAGAAGCCAAACTCCATCCTCCCAAAGAAGCGTTACGCGGGAGTCATAAGGTTGAAGAGGGACGATTTGCATGCTATGTGCTCTATGATCATGCACCCCCATACATCAGCTTCGAGAGCTAAAAAGGAAGCAACTTACCTTTACTACTTTCGCTTATAGAAGAGGTTCAGCAACATACATAGGACTTCTCTTGTACCTCCGTTGCGTCACCTTATATCAATATGTATGACGTGAGATACAAATGTCCCACGTATGTTAGAGGGATAAGCCATTACATCATCTCTAATCATATCTATGTACAGCCATACAACAACAAAAGGCATGCATACCATCCATACCACTCACGAACCCATTCATGATCTGATCCACCGCCTACCATTTCAGCTAGGAGGAGGCGGACTGATCATCGCACCTAGGTTTACAAGAGGATAGAACACCGTCTGATTCATCACCCCCTCCGGCGACTTTAATTTCTTGCAGCAGCAGCGGTTTGCAGTCAAAGTGACCAAAAACTCAAAAATGAACACAAATCAACGAAAATTAGTGCAAACCAATAATAATAATGCCAAAGAGCTATGAGACTCAGGATTTTTTACCTCGAGATCATGAATCCACCTCTTCGTGAACCGAATAAAACACCTCCAGGGAGCTTGTTACGATGGTTTAACAATGATTTTAAGTGCTTTTTGGTTTCTAAGTTCAATTACTGATTTTAACTTAAAGGCTTGTCGATTTCAACTCACAATCTGAGAGTTCAAAGAAGAAAAAACCAGGAAAAATGGGTCGGAATCCCTTTTTTTCTGTTTTATCTAATTCTTATCTCACTATAATTTATTTCCACCTTAAAATCTTCCTTCCTCGTAAGTGCAGCTCAAGGTGTACTTCTATAGGTGAAATGGGGTGCTTTTTAGGGCCTTTTTTAATAATTCCACCGAAATTAGCTGAAAAGGCTGTCTGTGAAGGGACCCGTTTCGAGTCATGCCGTTGGCGACATGGTTATGTCGTCGGCGGTATGACCGATGTCGCCGGTGGTATGACCCATATCGCCGGCGGTATGGTGATACCGCCGGCGGCATGGGTGATGCCTTTGGCGGCATCAGCATTCAGCATGCCGACAGTTAGTGGGTCAAAAAGCCAAAAAAGTCAAGAAAAGTGGTTTAATAGTGGGTAAAAAGGCATCTTTTTTTATCTTTTAATAATATTTTAAAGGGTATTCATTATTTGGGTGTCAACCATCGGTTCAAGCTCCTACCGGACGCGTGATCGACCACACCGAACTGGATTCTGCCAATTATAAAATTCAGAAGGAATATTATTTTAGTAATAAAAATTCTAAAGAGAACTTTTTTTGAGGTATTAAAATCGGGTACATGTCATCATCGTCTCGTAAGAGGGACTGCAAAATCCCATGCTCACAGGCTGCCCCTCGGGGGATCACTGCTGCCACAGGTCAGTATGATCACACGAAAGAGCAAGGGATAGGAATGATACCTAAGGGATGACTGGTTTGTCCCTTGGTCGGACTTATACTTTGTTGATTGTTTGCCCCTGGGTTGGACTTACGCTATGTGGATTGTTTGCCCCTTGGTCGGACTTACGCTTTATCGATTGTTTGCCCCTTGGTTAGACTTACGCTTTGTTGATTGTTTGTCCCTTAGTCGAACTTATGCTTTGTCGATTGTTTGCCCTTTGGTCGGACTTACGCTTTGTCGATTGTTTGCCCCTGGGTTGGACTTATACTTTGTCGTTTATTTGTCCCTTGGTCGGACATACGCTTTATCATTTATTTATCCCTTGGTCGGACTTACGCTTTGTCTTTTGTTTGTCCCTTAGTCGGACTTACGCTTTATTATTTGTTTATCCCTTGCTCGAACTTATGCTTTGTCGTTTATTTATCCCTTGGTCGGACTTACGCTTTGTCGTTTATTTGTCCCTTGGTCAGACTTACACTTTATCGATCATTCATCCCTTGGTCAGACTTACGCTCTGTCGACTGTTTGTCCCTTGGTCGGACTTACGCTTTATCGACTGTTTATCCCTTGGTTGGGCCTGTGCTTTGTAGGGATATTGTCCCTTAGTCGGACTTGTGCTTTGAGGAAATTGTCCCTTGGTCGGACTTGTGCTTTGAGGAAATTATCCCTTGGTCGGACTTGAGCTTTGTACAGATTATCCACTGGTCGAACTTCCATAAAAATCTGATTTAGAGGAGCGATATCGCCGGCGACATGACTTATATCGCTGGCGGCATGGATTGATACCGCCGGCGGTATGAGTGCCATGTGGCAGCTTTGACTGGTCAGATAATTTTAAAATTTGAACTACAAAAGGCGATGTCACCGGCTGCATGGATCATATCGCCGGCGCATGAGTTGATGTCGCCGGCGGCATGGACGAACAGTTTTAGATAAATTAAAACTCCTCGAATTCCGTGCGGCAGTTCAAAAAGGGATGGAACTTCCCTTCTTCCTCACTATTTAGAAACCGCACCCCCTCTCTTCTCCTTCAAAGCTTTTTGATTTCTTCCTTTGTTTTTGAAATCATGAAGAGAATTAGCAAGGCTTTCAGGGGCAAATCCAAGGCCAGGGAGAGCCTACCCGATTCTTCCATTAAGGGATTGAAAATCCTCTCTGTCCCTAGTACATATAGCCTGAAGGAGACGGCCAAAATGTATGGTTATGGTATTAACTCTCCTATCACCAATCTGACTCCGGAGAAGGAGAAACACCTCTGTTATGTCCAGGTAATCTCTTAAAAGCTTGAATTACTTCTTTTTGGATTCAATTTGATTTTGCCTTAGATTTGAAAACATGCCATGATAGGGGTTTAAAATGTGAAATAGATCAGTCACATTGCATGCTTTAGGATCGATTTTTACCATTTTGGGGCTTCTTGTTCGATTGATTGTGATTTTTGTGATTTTTGGCACGATGGGTGCGATTTAGGGAGAAAACTGGTTCTATCTGCACATAGTGATGTCGCTGGGGGCATGAGTGATGTCGCTGGCGACATCAGTCCTTGTAAAAGGGTTTATAGGAGTTTGATGTCACTTTTGTTTAAGGTGATATCGCCGGCGATATAAACCATACCGCTGGCGGTATGGGTTGATGCCGCCGGCGATATCGCTTTCAACAGAGGCGACATCAGCAGCTTTTCTGACAAAAATAAGCAAAACTGATCCATTTTGTTTTTAACTTTGCAGCCATATGAACTGACTTACGCAGGGGGGATGGGCACCATCGGTGAATGGTGGCACCATATCTCAGAGAACGATCCTGAGCTCGCGCTTGCAATTAACAAGACATGGTTTAGGGATTTGGCGCGGATCATGCCTATGTTGATGCCTAAGCTTCCTCATTCTGCAGTAACGTTCCTGACTAAAAGGTGGTCCGAGACCTCCCATACCTTCCATTTCTCCTTTCGGAAGCTACAATTACCCCTTCTGATGTGGTAGCCATGACTGGCCTCCCTTGGATGGATGAGGTCATACATTTTGATGCCTACATAGATAAGTACCATGTTGAGAGGCCCGTGGTGAGGCGGGTAAAGGAGTTTTTCGGTCTGAAGCCTGTTACTGGGTGGCTATCCTATGGTGAGTTATACCATCATTAGACCCAGGTGAATGTGGTGCCCGAGGAGGAGAGGGAGGCTTGCATCCGTTCCTTCGTGATCTCACTACTCACTGTGCTGTTCTTCCCAATCTCAGGGAGTAAGATCAACTACGTGCTTATAACTGCAGTGGAAGATGTGCCGGGAATTAGGAGGAAGAATTGGTGGAGGGCCATCTTGGCCCAATTGTACCACGGGCTGGATGTGGAAGCCTGGAAGAATGAGAAAGCCCTACGCCTTTGCCACTTGCTACTCTAGGTATAGCTTTTCGGAAATATATCCCTTGATAACGTGCGTTCTTATTTATTTCATGACGTCCTTTGAATTGATCGGTTGCCATTTGTGCAGGCCTGGGCCTTCGAGCATCAGATCCTCCCACCGGTGGAGTTTAAGAAGGTTGTGCCGCCGGGCTCTCACTTCCTTGCTCGCTGGTGCGGGGCATTGGTGGAAAGGCCAAGTACCCTACGCAGTACAGGGAGGTCCTAAGGAGCGTGCGGTTGAGCTCGGTATGCAAATTTTTATTTTTTATTTTTTATTTTTTATTTTTTATTTTTTTATTTTATTTTTTTTGTTTATTTATTATTATTATTATTTTTTTTTTTATTTTTTTTTTTCTTTTTTTTTGGACTTATGTTGGTTGTTTTGATGTAGCTCGTCTTGGACCCGTTCGATGGGGTGGAGAATTTGGCTGAGGTTGCAAGGGTCCGGAGGGAGGTGGATGACCGCCGGTTTGTGATTGAGTGCCCCCTGTCCCAGCAGTGGTATCTGGGCGAGCGTGTTCGGGGCTGGAGGTCCCTTCCAGTTGCTGCTAGACCGGTGCCTGCCGATCCTCCCAGGGGCTTATGGTGGCCTCATTTGGTGATCTCTGCCGAGGCCGACAAAGCTGATTATATTGAAGGGAATGGCAGAGTGATCCCTAGCGTTCCTGGCCTCTATGAGCAGCTTTTTCAGCGTCTACTCCCCGTGTGTCCTCGCATCCATGGAAATCATATAATTGAGTATCATAATGAGCAACGGTTGGAGGACGAGAAGAGGCGCCTCAAAGGCATTGTGGACGTTGATGAGGGGGATGATGATGAGGATGAAGCGCTTGAAGGGGACGTTGCATTCGACCCTGAGGGGGAGGATGAGGTGGGTGCGGACGTAGCTGGCGGGAGCATACCGATGTCCCAAGGGGAGCAACGTTCTTTCGAGGTATGATTGTGTTTGTGTGTATGATTTTGAAATTGTTTAGGGACGTTGTTGACATATGGCTTTCATGTTTTACAGGAACCTACGAGAAAGAGGGGCCGGGATAACTAAAGTAGGACCCGACATTATGGCGTGCCGGAGGGCATAAACTTCATGGAGGGGAGATTGGTCAATCCGTTGGAAACCACCTTCCTATTGATGAACTCCTGAGGCGAATTCTCTCATAGGAATGTTGGCTCGAGACGGCAAGCCCCGATTTTCATGCCTGAAAATACTACCTACGTAAGACCTAATAATTATTTTCTTATTAAGCCTTCGATGCGGGTGTTTAAAGATTTGCTTTTTAGATTTTCCAGGTGGCGCGGAGTCAGGTGGAGCAACTTGCGGAGAATAATTTTGTTCTCTGGGATACCCTTATTGGGTAGTCGCTCCTCGTTTAGGTATTTTATGCATATGTTGAGATGGGATGTATGTATGGATTTTATGCATGACATGCAATGCTAATATTTTCTCTGGTTTGCAGGATTTCTTGGCCCTTTCTTTGTCCAATGCTGATGCAGCCCAGCGGCGGTATGAGGAGGAGACTGCGGTCTTACAGCACCGCATGAGTGATCTCGAGGGTCAGCTCGCAGCCACCGCTCAGGAATGGAAAAGTAAATAAAACCTGGATCATGCGCACCCTAGGGGCACCAGTCGTAGGGGGATCAAGATGTCTGCCGGCTGACGTGCATTTACCACGGCTGAGGAGTCTAGTAGTGTTCCTATGACGGAGGTAAGAGAGGAAGATGATGTTGACGATTGGCTCGCAAGTCCTAATGACGTTTTATCCAGCCCAGCCGGTAGTGGCGGGCATGCTTAGTTTTATTTTTCATTTTTGTTTTGCCTTTGAGTTCTTGGTTTGTACCCCTGATATATTGGGGTTTGGATAATATGATTTTGTCGTGGGCTAGATGTTTTGGTATAATTTGAGCGACTTGTGCCTTCGGGCTTTTATTTTGAATACGAAAATGAATTGCTGTTTGACAAGGCATTGGAAATATAGCGTAGGATTGTTTACAGGTTTTGTACAGGTCTGAAATGGAAGAAATGCTTCTGATGCCACCGGAAAATTCACTCCATGTCGCCGGCGGCATGACCCATATCGTCCAAATTGATCGAGCTAAAATAATATATACAGGGCTGTCTGAAAGTCCATATCGCCGGCGGCATCATCCGATATCGCCCAAATTAGCCTTATACCGCCGGCGGCATTAACTACATCGCCGGCGGCTTCATTCATATCATCGGCGACTTCATCCACATCGTCGGCGGCATCAACTTTCCAGCAATCTGATTTTAACCATTGTGTCCACTTCTGTCATGGCAACCCATAATCAAAAACTAAGGGGTTTTCTGCAGAGTTTGGGGAATGACGACTGGAAGAGGCTTGAAAAATTCAGGCTTTGGGGGCTTTGATATGTCGCGGCATGGCCCATAACCCGCAAATTCCTCCGAGCGGCACTATCCTTTTGGGATCCAATAGACCACGTTTTCCGATTTTCATCGTTCGAGCTTTGCCCCTTGCTCGAAGAATTCCATGCCATTTTAGGGACACCGTGTCCCAAATGCGTTTCGCTGGCGTTGCCGAACCTTGATTTTGGCATAGATGGAATTCCACGAGGGCTATAGAATTTAGATTCTGTCGACCCATTTTTGTCTCAGTTGCCTGACAGACCTGGTTTTCAGCTCAAAGTAGTCTTGGAGTGGTGTCATAGAGTGCCACGATCCCATCCTGCTTGGCCGTTTATGATGGCATTACTACTCATAGCGGAGTTTATGTGTGGAGTGAACCTGATTGCTCTGCTCAGGCTAATTTCCCTCATTGGTCCTATGTTGACAGGGGCTTCCCCCGTGGCCGTGGGGTTGGCCGATGTTTTGTTAAACATGGATGCTGCTTCTGTTGACTCGTCACTCATTCGGGATCGATTCACACTATTACAGGTATCTCTTGTTCTCTTTTTTTTATTATTATTTTTTTTATCCAAACATTTCTTTCTCCCATCCTTACCTGAGTTTTGCATTATAGGTCTGGCTGATGGAGAAGCTAAAGCTGAGGGAGGCACCCCGAGGGAATCCGAAAAAGTATCTTCCCGTCTATCTGAGGGAGAGAGGGCTTATGCGGGCCGATTTCGATGAGTTGACATATGACGATTGGGTGCCTATCTTGAGGGGGTATACTGACACGCAGGTTCAGTGGGTTAGTCCATGGTGGAGAATTCAGGATGTGGTCGTAGAATCTTGGGGAGCATGTGTTCAATTGATAGGTCTAGAGAAATCTTCATTTTATACCACCTACCGGCTATGTTGTCAGTATGGTAACAGGCAGAGAGTCCCGATTAAATTTCCCCACAACCAAATTGGAGTTCACAAAGCTAGGTGGGTCAACCATATTCAGGAGAAGTGGTCCAGGGAGGCCGTGTTCGAGATTCTGGATTATGATCAACTAGAAACCACTGAAACTGACACATACTATAGAGGATGGCTTGCCGAGACAAGAGGTTTGCTGACCCGTCAAAAGCGGTCATGGGCCTGTTTAGAGGGGGAATGTGTGGAGCGGGGGGAAGATTCCCTTACTACTAGCACACCGAGGCGGATCTCTAGGTACCAAGACGATGATGCGGGGAGTTCGTTTTGAGTCTTGCCATTGTCAGAACCATTAGGTTTTTATTTTATTTTATTTTATTTTATTCAAATACTCTAAAATGGAACAAAATGAACCACGTTTAAAGCTTGTCGAAGTTGTCTTGAATTTATGAATACAGGATTCACATAAGCATAAGCATTTAGATTTTAGCAAAAGAGAACTTTTATTAATTGAGATAAAATAAAGTACATGATGTTTGGTTGACATTTCCATCGACTTAACTCCCGGTGCCGACTAGCCGAGATCGGTTTTCTAGAAGGCACTCGCTCTGTGCTCACATATCCTAACTTTTGCCTAGATTGCCCTGTTCGGGTTTTCGATCTAGCGGGTTTGTCTTATCCCCTAATTTTTACATGGTTGGTTTGCAGAATACCAATCGTCGGGTATCACCCTAATTTTTGCTCGATCAGTAAAAGACTGAAAGGCGGGTGATTATTACGTATGTATCTTTTTGTGTGCTGCTTTTCTGGTTTGTTTGTTTTGAATTAAACATGATAACGCTTAAGCCTGTCTTGGTTTACGGGATTTACGAACTCGTTCCCATCCATGTCCATAAGTTTAGCTGCCCCTTTGCTAAGCAGCTTCTTTATCATATATGGTCCTTCCCAATTTGGCCTGAATTTACCCCTCGCATTAGTGGTAGAGTGTTTCAACTGCTTGAGGACCAGATCACCGACCTTCAGGGGGAGCTTTTGATGTTTTACCCGACTGTTATATGCCCGAGCCATATGTTGTTGGTACATCTGGAGGTCGTCAAGGGCCTTCAACCTTTGTTCATCCATCATGTTTAACTATTCAAATCTTGCCCGAGTCCATTCGGATTCTTCTAACTTAGCCTCCAGGGCAACTCTTAATGAGGTCACCTGAGTTTCAACTGGCAAGACCGCTTCCATCCCGTAGACCAAGGAAAACGGAGTTTGGCCTATAGGGGTACGTATGCTGGTGCGATATCCCTAAATAGCAAAGTGCAACTTATTCGCCCAATCTCTGTAACCGGCTATCATCTTAGAAAGAATCATCTTTACCGATTTATTGGCTGCCTCAATAGCTCCATTGGCTTATTGTCTGTATAGAGAAGACCTATGGTGCTCGATCCCATACTTCTCAATCAGTGAAGCAGTTGCTCCTTGAAACTGTACGCCGTTGTCTGAGACTATATGATGTGGGAGCCCATACCGTGCAAAGATATGCTTTTCTATAAACTTGGCCATCTGCCTGGCAGTGACATTGGTGAAGGATTCGGCTTCAACCCATTTTGAAAAGTAATCTACTACTACCATAATGAATTTGTGGCCATTTGTTGAGGAAGGACGGATTTCACCAATTATATCTATACCCTATGCCGAGAATGGCCAAGGGGTGGATAAGTGATGGAGCTCGGTCGGTGGCAAAAGCGCATATCTCTGTAAGTCTGGCATTGGTGGCATCGTTTGACCTAGGCAATACAATCGGCCGTGAGAGTGAGCCAAAAATACCCTAGTCGCTAGACCTTCTTTGCGAGGGCAAGACCATTCATATGAGGGCCACAGTCGCCGGCATGGACCTAGATCATTATATTCTGAGCCTCAGAATCAGTGAGGTAATGGAGGAGTAGGCTAACACTGGTACGCTTGAATAGGTCATTATCTATAATACGAAATTGGGTAGCAAGCCGCCGTAGGGTGGTACGGTCCGAGTCGGAAGAATCTGTGGGGTATTGGCCGGTCTGAAGAAATAGGACTATGTCAGAATACCAATAAGGTTTAGATGAAATGGCGAGAACTAGAGGAGTCAATTAAACACGATATGGGGTCTTGGTGGATAGCAAAACCAACGGGAGGATAGGCTGCTATTGGGGTCCTTCCCATAAGGACGCGAGAGTGGCGAGAGCATCTTTCATTTGATTCTCATCTTGAGGGACATGGCGGTACAAGCATGAGGTAAATTTCTTAGACAATTCGCGGACAGCCTCAACATAAGGGCGAAGTGATTCTTCTTTAACTTCCTAATCTCCAATGGCCTGACGAATAACTAGAGTCGAATCTCTGATGACGGATACATGGTGTGCCTAAACCTGAAGAAGAGCCTCAAGGCCGAACAGGCAAGCTTCATATTCAGCGCCGTTGTTGGTGATAGCGAATTCTAAACGTTTGGACAACAGGATTATCTCATTATCTGGTGTGACGATGATGACTCTGAGACCTGCTCCCCGGCGGTTCACAGCGTCTTCAAAGTACATTGTCCAATTATCAATAAGGGTTGTAGCTGAGGCGAGCTGTTCATCAGGGAACTCCAAACTTTCCCTATAGTTGAGCTGAGGGGTTAATTAGCCAAGAATTCGGCTATAGCCCTCCTTTTAATGACCTTTTGGGTTACATATTCAATGTCAAACTCAGATAGAAGAAGTAGCCATTGGGACAATTTGCCGGCTAGAGTAGGGGATTGACAAAGAAACTTCATTGGATCAATTTTGGCTACAGCCTGGACTAGATAGGATTGGAAATAATGTCGCAACTTCTTAGTGAGCCAAACCATGGTAGCACAAGTCTTCTTTACAATCGAATATCGGGTTTCATAATCTAACAGCTTCTTGCTCAGGTAGTAGATGGCATGCTCGCGCTTATCATCATGTTCTTGGACAAGCATGGCTCCGACGGACGTTTCTTCAATGGCCAGATAAAGGATGAGTGGTTTCCCTGGGATGGGGGGCGTCAAGACGGGTGGATTGACAAGGTATGCCTTGATTCTGTTGAATGCTACTTGGCAGTGATTGTTTCATACCTCGGGTTGCTATTTCTTCAACAACTTAAAGGTGGGTTCGCAGACGGTAGTGAGGTGGGCAATGAATCGACTAACATACTGGAGGGACCCTAAAAATGATCGGACCTCTTTCTTCGTCTTAGGGGAAGGCATATCCCTGATGGCTTTGGCTTTGTCCGGATCCATTTCAATCCCTTTTTGGCTAACCACGTGTCCTAACAGCTTGCCGGAGATAACTCTAAATACGCATTTCTTTGGATTCAGACGAAGATTATATTTTTCAATACGAGTCATGAACTTGTCAAGAACAACAGGGTGTTCCTCTCGAGTGGCGGATTTCACAATCATGTCGTCTACATACACTTCCACTTCTTTATGGATCATGTCGTGTAGGAGGGTAGTTACAGCTTGCTGATAAGTGGCTCCGGCATTCTTTAACCCGAATGGCACTACCTTGTAGCAATACACCCCCCACTCAGTGATGAATGCTGTTTTGACTTTGTCGGCAATATTAACCAGGATTTTATTGTATCCTGAGAATCCATCCATGAACGAATACATAGCCGCCCTGGCGGCACTATCAATTAGGACATCGATGTGCGGGAGAGGGAAGTCGTACTTCGGTGAGGCTTTATTGAGGTCTCGAAAGTCTACGCAGACTTAGACTCTACCATCCTTCTTTGGTACCGGGACAATGTTGGACAACCAAGTCGGGTATTCTACTATTTCTATGAATCGAGCTTCGATTAACCTCAAAACCTCTGTCTTAACTTGTTCTACCCATTCAGGTCTCAACCGGCGGAGCTTCTATTTGACAGGTCAGAATTTAGGATTAGTTGGGATCCTGTGTTCCGCGATTTGTCGGTCAACCCCAGGCATGTCTTCATACGACCAGGCGAAAGCGTTAACATGATTTTTAAGCACTTTTATGATCTCACTTCTTTCCTCGGGAGTTAAATTTTTAGAAATGGTTACCATTTTGGGATTGTCATCCGTACTTAGGTTTATTTCACTTAATATAGTTTCTCTAATGCCGAAAATATTATGCATATTGTTATGTGAATGCATGGACCCATCAGGAAAGACATCAAACAAGTAAGCCGAACGGGAGTTATTCATTGCATAAAAAGCCTCATAAGCGGCATTGTTTGTATCAAAAACATCGGAAATATTAAAAATTACATCATTCATAACCTCTTCCACATGCGGAGGGGCTTCAGTGGCAGCATCGATGGGAGAGGTGTTCTCTGTATCATCTGTCAGGGTGGTGCTTAGGTTGTGCTCCAAAGTGGTCTTTTGGGTAGTGGTGAGCGATGGCTCCTCAGATAGGTCAGCCTTTTTGGTTAGAGTCCTGGCAAGCTTTTCTACTATAGCCATCATGGCATCTTCTTTCCCGTTACCCTTCCAGCCTTTCTTCATCAGCAGTGCCATAGCTTTTATCACGGTTGCCATGGCATCCTCAATTTTGGGATCGATAGGCTCATCTTCAGGATACATCTTGTTTTTCCCCTTATCCTTATCAGAAATCACGTTGATAGGTGCGTCAGACTCTGTAGGTTCAGGTTCAGCTGAAACTATCTTGCGACCAACCTCAAAGTTATAGACATCTTTAAAGATCTCAAAGCTAGGCCACATTTTCCCACCATGCTCGATTGGTTCGGGCTCCCCTTTATAAGGCCTCTTTCCCTGGATTTCACAAGTAGTGACCATGCGGCAATAACAGTAAGGGACGCGACGATAGGCTTTTCTAAGCTTATACCCTAGTCCAACTCCACGGATGAGGATTTTTGGTTCCAATGCCTCAATAATTCCTTATTCATGTATTCCTCCACCCCTGCCAGGCCTATAACCAGACTTCTTCATTAGCTTGCCCATACCCGCATGGAGGTAGCTGTGCCATAGGGGTGGGGGTTTTTAAGCTTTACTAATCATGGCAATCTGGAGGCCCTTTTCTAGGTTAGCTTTAGCTTCCAAAACGGCCATGACGGAAGCAGGATCGGCCTCTATAGTTATCATTCTATCACCATGGATTAGCTTGATCTTTTGGTATAGTGTGGAGGGTACTACGCCTAAAGCATGGAGCCATGGCCGGCTAAGCAACAGAGAATAGGTAACAGGAATGTCAAGGACGGTGAAACGTACATTGCTCGTGACACCTTTGACAGTGACCCCTACCTCAAAGATCCTAATTACATTGCGCTTTGAATCGTCGTAAGCTCTAATAACTGTGCTGGACCTTTCAAGCATGTCCTCTGACAGTCCCAGATGAGGAAGGATCTTTAGAGGGCATAGGTTTAGGGCAGAGCCATCATCCACCATGACGCACGGGATGACCTTATCGAGAATTTGAACCCGGATGAACAAGGCCCTATTGTGATCCCTTCCTTCAAGTGTAAGATCAAAACTATCAAACACGATCTGAGGCCCTTTTCTCGGGGAATGCCTTCTCCTATCGTGGCGCATATCTCAACGATCGAGGTGCTCGGATTAGCTTCCAGATCAAGGAGCCGTTTGATCAAACCTTTACGATGCCTTTCAGAGTCAATTACCAGTTGCCAGATACTGTATCAGGCTTGGGTGTTTCTCAACTGGGTAATAAGGGGGTCAACCTCTAGACTGGTAGGGACAGGTGGAGGTAGAGAAGGGGGGCCTTGCAATAGTTCCAACCCTGCCAGGAATCGGGTCTTTGTAAGACGGAGATATCGGTCTTCCAGCTAATATACGCGACCACTCTGGGTGATATTGAGGACATTGTCGAGTAAGACGCTCTTGGTGGCTCACGTCTCAAATAGGTACTGCTGCTCTTCGAAGTCCGAATCTGGGTCTTGTAGTTCATATTTATCCACACTAAAAAGGTCATGGTGGTCGACCTTGAATAAGTTGGTACTTACGGCCTTGGATTCCCGAGCCATTTCCCCATCCTCATTAGAATAGTTCTCCTTTGAAATAAAAGAATCTACACTAAATAGTGCCTTTCCCTCAGCTTTCTTTCTCTTTCCCACAAATGGTTTAGGCCTGTGACCCTCTTGTTTTGGTTGGCTTAGATCAATTTCCATTCCTTGAATGGAGTTGACTCCTGGGTTGGCCTGATTGATAAGTTCAAAAACTGAGCAAGATGGAAGACCTGAGCTGATGACCAGGACAGAGTTACTACTGCCCAGCCTCTAAGCAAGGAGATTGAAGACTGTGGCTTTGGGTAAACCAGATTAGACCATTCCGACCTTACTTTCGAAGTTGGTAAAGGGTTATTCATGGTGCTCGGGGCCTTATCTGGTTCAGCAATCTTTGCCTCGCTAACCAACTGCTGAATAGCTGAGAGCAGGGACTTACAGTTGTTGGTTTGGTGCCCCACCTAAACGTGATAATTACAGAAGTTATTCTTATCTTCAAGTCTGGGTGGTTTGTATTCCTGAAGGGACTATATAAAACCTGCTTCCCTCAAGCGTTGGAAGATGACCCGCAGGGGCAATTTATAGGGGTTGGTCAAGACAAAAGAGGGGCGAGGAGGCTGGACTGTGGCAATCATTGATGGAGCTAGATTGGTTGTAAGTGGCGTAGCTGGGGTGTGAGAAATGGCTTGTATAGTAGCCGGTATTTTTGGCTTAGCCGGCACTAGGGCCGAGGGTTGAGCTTCGTTTTTCCTGAACCATGGTTTACCCGCTCTCTCGGCCTTCTCGCATTCTGCCTCGCGCTCAATTTTCTCAGCTTTCTCAAACATAGCCTTGTAAGAAAGAAAGGACTCCGTAGCCATTTCCTTACGGAACAGGGGGACAGATCCTTCGAGGAGTTTGACAATCATTTCCTCAAGGCTAAGCTTGGACTTCATCAAGACCTGGGTCGACATCCACCTATTGAAGTACTGCTTAAAGATTTCATTGGGCATTTGATGGACCCTCTCAAGTTGTTGGAGGGTTGTCTCCATCATAGTATTGAAACGATAATGTACTTTTAAAGCCTCAGATAAGAGCGTCCAGTCGGCGACAATATGCTGCGGTAAATTATGGTACCACTCGAGTGCAGGTCCCCTAAGAGAATAAGGAAACATCTCAGCCAACACCTTTTCACTTAGCTTCTTTACGCGCATCACCCTTTCATACATTATGATGTGAGAGGCGGGTGCTCCTGAGCCATCATAATGAGCCATATTTGGCATAGTAAAATTATCGGGGACCCAATCCTCATCCCTTTCAAGTTTTTTTATTAATGATGAGGCGGTTGATGTAAGCTTGGATTTTTGGTGTCGTGTCCGGAGGTTGCCTAACCTGGTCGCTGACCGATTCGTGAGAGATGGTTGGGGCTTCAGGTGTCGCGCCTGGAGAATGCACGACCTAGTCATTGACGGTTTGAGAAGCTATCATTTGTCGAACAAAAGCGGCTACCTCAGGTGTCACGCCCAGAGGTTGCGTGACCTGGTCATTGAATGTCGGAGGCAGTGTAGGGCGGACAGTCAGATGGCTGGCAAATGGATTTTGGGGGTAAGTGGTGCCTTTAGGAGTTACGACAAACTACAGAGGGGTGAATGAGGGTAGTGGCCGAGATAATGGGCTTTGGTGATTGAATGTCAGAGGAGTGGAGGTTTGAGCGAAAGGTCTCGGGTTGAATGGTATAACTGGTGGAGTGGTTGAAGCCGATAAGAGAGCTGAAGTCTATCCAAACTAGAATGGACTCGTCAAGGGTTGGGTTGATTGAAGCACAGGTGCGAGGGGTCTCGCCTCTACTAAACTGGTCAATATTTGTGTTGTACAGTTTAGAGCCTGGATGTTAGATGTTGATACTCGATTAGAATTCCTGTCTTCCAGAGCTCACTTAACTGCTGCCTCAGCAGTAGTTTGGATAGAGGCTTGGAAAGCATCTGAGTTTAAGAATTGCATCATAGCACTGGTCAAGTTGAAACTGGGGGGTGGTTGGGATCCTGTTCCCGAGCTAGAAGTGGGACCAAAGGGCTCTTCTGGAGGAGGGGTCCCTTTATTTCTTGGGATAGACATGGTTGGTCGAGAGGGACTTTGGCTCAACTGAACTCGTTCTGAATCTGATTCCTCGCTAGAATTGGTATGGGGAATTCCTTAGACTTCTGTAGTGGCAACTGGGGTCAGAGGATGACGTATCAGGTGATGTTCTATCCTTTTTCAGGCTGGGATGCGACTTTCAGTGCCCCTCCTCCTAGCTGAAATGGTAGGAAGCGGATCAGACCATGTATGGATTGGTGAATGATATACGTGGTATGCATGCCTTTTGTGCCCTGGGAATGACGTGTAGTGCGCATGGCTGCACGTAGATGTGGTTAGAGATGACGTGATGGCTTATCCCTCCAACATATGTGAGATGTCTGTACTTCACGTCATAAATAGCGATATGTGGTGACGCAATAGAGGTACGAGAGAAGTCCTATATATGTTGCTAAACCTCTTCCACGGGTGGAAGTGGTAAGGGCAAGTTAATTTATTTTCGGCTCTTAAAGCCGATGCATGGGGGTGCACGATCATAGAGCACTTAGCATGCAAATCGGCCCTATTCCAACCTTATGACTCCCGCGTAACGCCTCTTTGGTAGGATAGAGTTTGGCTGCTTCACCGGTAATGGTGAAAGAAGCGTGTCCCAATTATTTTATTTGTTTAAGGTAATCCTAAAGGGGAATGATGTGTAAGGCTTTTTTATAACGCGACTTTGGTATAGGGTTGTTGATGTAGAAGGTTCTCGTTTACCTTGATTCCACGTTACTCAACCACTACCCAAATGGGCGGGATCATAGGAGTTTACATGTTGGTTAAAACGAGTGATCCACCCACTAGGCATCCTCAATTCCAACAGGGCATGAGTGATACTTTGTGAGCTTCTCAGGTGAAATAGGGTACCTAAAATTACCGAACTATCTACACGCGTGAGGACGAGACGTCATAAGAAAAGAATGAAGTTTTAATTTGGCCAATGATTTCAATACATCATCAAAATCTTTTAAACTATGAAAGAAGATTCTAGTTTTAAAGAATTTCCCCAGCAGAGTCGCTACTGTGAGCGGACAACGATTCGCACGGCTGCGGTGCGAGGCCGTTTTGGGTCGGGCCAGCCCATTGGAGTGTCAGAGGGATGAGTGTGATATGGTTGAAAAAATGATTTTGCATATTTTAATGCTTAAAAGATACGAGATCGAAATCCCGTACTTAGAATAGAGTCGCCACCCGGTTCAGCTCAATCGGGAAATTTTCGGTACGATTTTCCCACTAGGTGGTTGGACCATACCTTAAGTAGAGATTTCGGGCTCGAATGATGTTATCTACTTTTCATTAGGCCAAGTTAGGATACTTCATTCTTTCTTAATCGGTTTGATCCACCCTATTTATTTGTATTTTTAGTTATTTTGTTGTTTTCGCATTTATCAAGCAATTGAAGCGATAAATAAAATATTGACAATTGTAAAAGAAAAGTGAGTGCGGAAAGTAAAATTATTACAAGATTTTCAAGTCCTGTACATTTTCTACGTAACAAATGAAATACCCGAATGTCCGATATACATCTACCTGCAGAAGATGGTTGACACGAATATGGCATATTTTATTTATAATATCATAAAGCCCAATTGGATGGCTAAAATGAGGTTTGAATGGCGTTTGTGGGGAAATTCCATTTTTATCAAAATTTCAGATTCGATCATTGCTTTAATCGGATTACAGGTGAATATACCACTCGTCGTGGGGCGGGTCTGTTTTCAGGAGGTTTCAAACCTCCATCGTTACACTATAGGTCCTAGCTTTTAGAAAATAAATTAGTTTGGAAACAAACGAAAACAATACTGCTGTCTAGAAAGTCATGCTGCCATGGGGCATCTAATGCCGCCGATGACACAGTTGATGTCGCTGGTGACATGGCTGATGCCGCTGGCGACATCGATTATGTCACGGGCGACATTAGTATACAGACAGGCACAGGGATTTCTGAGTACCGTAAAGAAAGGGTCCCGTAAGAAAGTGAGGTCTCTGGGGAATATGATGCTAACGGCGGTATCAACGATGTCTCTCGCGAGATGGGTGATACAGCCGGCAACATCGCATGTCTCCGGCGACTTCAATTTCTTGCAGCAGCAGCAGTTTGCAGTTAAAGTGACCAAAAACTCAAAAATGAACACAAATCAACGAAAATTAGTGCAAACCAATAATAATAATGCCAAAGAGCTATGAGACTCAGGATTTTTTTACCTCGAGGTCGTGAATCTAGCTCTTCGTGAACCGAATAAAACACCTCCGGGGAGCTTGTTATGACGGTTTAACAATGATTTTAAGTGCTTTTTGGTTTCTAAGTTCAATTACTGATTTTAACTTAAAGTCTTGTCAATTTCAACTCACAATCAGAGAGTTCAAAGAAGAAAAAACCAGGAAAAAATTGGTCGGAATCCCTTTTTATCTGTTTTATCTAATTCTTATCTCACTATAATTTATTTCCACCTTAAAATCTTCCTTCCTCCTAAGTGCAGCTCAAGGTGTGCTTTTATAGGTGAAATGGGGTGCTTTTTGGGGCCTTTTTTAATAATTCCACCGAAAGTGGTCGAAAAGGCTGTCTGTGAAGGGACCTATTTCGAGTCATGCCGCCGGCGACATGGTTATGTCACCGGCGATATGACCGATGTCGCCGGTGGTATGGTGATACCGCTGGTGGCATGGGTGATGCCTTTGGCGGCATCGGCATTCAGCATGCCGACAGTTAGTGGGTCAAAAAGCTTAAAAAAGTCAGGAAAAGTGGTTTAATAGTGGGTAAAAAGGCATCTTTTTTTGACTTTTAACAATATTTTAAAGGGTATTCGTTATTTGGGTGTCAATCATCGGTTCAAGCTCCTACCGAACGCGTTATCGACCACACCGAACTGGATTTCGCCAATTATAAAATTCACAAGGAATATTATTTTGGTAATAAAAATTCTAAAGAGAACTTTTATTTTGAGGTATTAAAATCGGGTACACGTCATCATCGTCTCGCGAGAGGGACTGCCAAATCCCGTGCTCACAGATGGTTTATATCTGAACCATCTTATCCATAGCCTCCACAATAATTGGCTCATGACGATCTTTAAATATGCCCAATTTACTTCCCACCTCCCAAGTCAGTTGCTTTACACGGTTCGGGGATTGCCTTGATTGAGATAGGATGATAACTCGGTTCGCATTAGAAATATCAGGCCCTGATAAAACCAAATCTACTTGTTGATATGCTATTATTATCTATAACTCTTCTTCCCGGGTAGCTGGTATGAATTTAGGATGTGTTCCGTTTAAAATAGTATTTGTTTCAGGGATCACATTCATAATTGCATCAGTCTGCTCTAATAAGAACTCACCTTGTAAACCCAAATTTTGAGTAGAAACGCTCCTTTGATTCACCCCTCTGGAACCCAAACTCTAAGCAGACATCCTCCTTGGATGTTTCGTTGGAGAGCTCGACCTACCGCAATCACTATCAATATCACCCGAGTCACTGGATGCCTTGGATTCTAAGTCTTGACAATGTTGACATGCAACCCCTTATCTAAGATTTGTATGAACCTTCAACTCCGTTGAACCAATAAGTAGTTTGAAAGATTGATTTGGTGTTCCAAAGGGAATCGAAACTAAGCATGAAACAACATCTAGCCGATCCAACCTGTAGAAATCGTAATCCACCGAAACTAACTGGCCAAAAGAGGCTGCCAATCATCGAATCAAATTTTCGTAAATCAAGACAGGAGGAATCCCCATGAAATCCACATACCTGATACATTCTTTCGGTGTGAAATCATCCGGCAAGGATTGCACCCTCAAAAAAATATGCCTCATAATCTCCCAGTTTCCTCCTACAAAATCATTCATCGCAGACACAGAATTCAAAGAAATAATCACATTAGCTTTGCTTGTAGGGGCAGCAAAAGCTATGTCAAAACCACGTTCCTATAATAAATCATGCACACATCTAATGTGAGATATGCTAATCACAGAGGCTAGACATGACTTATCTTTCCACGTAGATGGATGATTCAAATAATCACCGAATTCATTCTATACAAAACCTCACGGATCGGCAGTGAGTCGTCCGGGTTTAAGAATCCAAAATTGAGATTCTTTTCATTTCTCTTCCTGGCCATATAGTCTCGACCAGTGATTCTGAATTTCTAAAAAACTCTTCTCATCGAATCTGCTCCATACATGTTTGGAAAGTTTTCAAACATAGAGTGGTGGTGGGCTAAGGGCGACGACTGGCTGATTGACTCCGATTGGAATTGGTAGCGACAGGATGATGATCATGATGACAGTGGTGGTGGTTGTTGAGCAGTGATGGTGGTGAGGATCGCCTAGGGTTCGCTATTGGCTATTGCATTTTATTTTAAAAGGTTTATAATAAATGCCTAATGGGTTATTCTGGATTCAAATCTAATATCCTCAAATTGGTGTTCCCTTACATGTCCCTCCATTCATCATTTGACATGTAGTACATTTGTATGAGATATTAACTGAAAATGAATAAAATAATAATTAAAATAGACACATGTCAATATTTAAATGGGGGACATGGAAGGGAACACTAATTTGGGGACAGCAGATTTGAATCCGGTTATTCTATGGTGACTTTTTTTCCTTACTTTGCCACTATCACCATTGGATTGAATTTCATCACATTAATTCAATGGTGATGAAGGGTAAAATAACGTTAACTTTAGAAAAAAAATAAAGTCATCGTAGCCTTCACTCTGTCTAATAATAATAAAGTTTTTTTTAGAGATTTAGATAACTTTTTTAGACATCTCATCCATTTTTCTCACTTTGATAAATCACATTCACATTTTTCATTAATTAATTTCAATCCAAAGGAAAATAACAGAGATTAAAAGCAAACCATACCAAACCCATCATCATAAAAAAATGAAAAAGGCCTCAATGGGCAGTGATAGAGGGGGGTGGGGCGGTGCTAAAGCCTCACCCCGACCACCGGAAAAATTAAAATCCTCCTATAAATTTAGGTACAACCCCACCCTCTTCTCTGGTAAAAAAAAGGTAGAAGAAAAGTGGACCAGCCCCACTCTATCTCGAATTCTGGCACAGCCAGGGAATTTATAATAACAAAAGCTCATACACATTTCCATAAATGGCTTACAGTTAAATAATCTTGAATCAATTTCTAAACAAACTATAATTGCAATTTCCATAAATGCTTACAGTTAAATAATCTTGAATCAATTTCTAAACAAACTATAATTGCAATTGACCATTTATTAATGTAAATAAACACAAAGAAGGGAAACATGTTCCTTAAGATACTAAGCACTAATATTATCTCTTAATAATGAAAGTATATATTCATAAATCTATAACTGTCATCCTTGCAAATGCTGCATCATTTCTGTTCAACGAAAAGACAAACAGATTTTGATCCATTAGTTGAAACTACAAGGAAAAACAATTCAAGGATGTATCATCCAACAAAAAGTAATGGCAAAAAGAAAACAACTTACTGCCTTGATCTCTCCAACCTCCTTTTTTATCTTATCGAGTTCATGCCGCATTTTAATAAGCTCGCATAGACATGATTGGTAATTTCGGCTAAAGGAAATAATCTCGTCGACCATACGAACATCACCAAAACGTACTGATTTGACCTTTTCATCACCAACATAGTCTAAAGGTATTGTTTGGATTTTCCAAACCTCCTTACTTGGCTTATTAAGTTGTTCTCCCAAAAGTTCAAGCTCACGTTGACCTGAATAATAAAAGAAATATACAATAAAGAAATAAGCATATGAAAATATACATAGATTGAGATAATTAAAAGTTTAGAGAAAAGCAGAAGGGAGGGGTACCAACTCAAAAACTTATTATATTTTAATCAATTCCCAATTAATTATACGATATCACATAAAATTAATTGTATGATAAATTTTTCTAAAAATACCTGACCTCCACCAAATCGTTATTAAGAGCAGCCTCTGAAAAGCTACACATACTGTCGCGATAAGTAGAATTCTGTTCAGAACCAAATTACTGGATTAATTACCAACCATTCTAATAATATATTTTTATCATTAATGATTAATCATACAAAAGTACAAAGTGAATATCGTATGGAATGAGCAGGGTAAAATTGCAGAGTGTAATCACTACAAGAAATTGAATTTTTAGTGGCAAAATTGGTTTCGCCACAAAAGGTAAAAAATTAGTGGCGAACTATGTATCCGCCACTTGATAGATTTACAGTGGCAAACCATTGTTTTGCCACAATTTTAGTGACGAAATTTAATTCCCGCCACTATTGTATTAATGTAGTAGTTAATACAAAATCCAAATGATTTTTTTAAATCAAAGCATGAAGCCTTGAACTCTTGTACTGCCATTCAACCAATGATTAAACTAATACCCATTATAATAATCCATCAACAATGCATAAATTGAAGTGCTATATTGTAGTATTTTCCGCCACTTTCTCAGAAACCAAACAACGAATTGAAACAGGAATTAAGAGAAGCATAAGATAGTTACCCGGACAAGTCAGAGAAAGGCCACACGAAGTTAAAACCGAAGCTTTCTAACAGAAGGTCAAATGCGGAGATAGTGTTCTCCTGACGCCTGGAAGTGAACAGAGACAACAGAAAAAAAACTGGTAGCACAAGAGCATATATGCTAATGTTGAACACAAGGCCCTAAAAACTCAAAGTTGCAGATGCGGAATAGCAACAACAAATATCAACAAGAAAGGGCAAGAATCAACCAAATATGCGAAGAAAATAAATAAACCACACAACACCAAAATTTTTACGTGGAAACCTCTCCGATGCGAAGAGTAAAACCACGGGACCGATAACGGAGTTCACCCCTACTTCTCTTATTTATAAGTTGAGGGAAAAGAACTCAACAATGTCTTAAAAGAGTTTGCAACCCACCAACAATACCACAATACAAGGAGAAGCCAAATAAAATGAGGAAAATACACAAAACCTCAAGTGAGCAATATTCCTCCATATTCTGCCCGCAACGAAACCTGATCCAACAGTTCGATTACAAAACCCAACGGTCGAAAGAAAGATTTGGATGTCAGGAACATTGTGGGAAAATTTCATGGCGATCCGACGGTCTGATCTTTGGCGATCGGTGATAAAATACAGCTAGTCGGAATAAAAAGAAGCTGGAAATTTTGCTCTCCCTCTCTTCTTTTCTCTCTCCAAAAATGGTTGCACTCTCTCTCATAAAAAAACCCTAAAACCAGCCAAAAAAAAAGCTTAAATATGCCTCCACATCTTGGGCTTTTGTGCCAAGACTTTACCTTGCACCAATTTGGGCTAGAACCCCAACAATCTCCCCCTCGAGCCGAAGTCGGGGAAGATAGGGCAACATCAACATCATCGAAATGATATCCCGGTGAGCTTGCAACAAAGCTCCATCTTGCTTCCGGGAACAATCTTTGTCAACATGTCCGCTCCATTCTTATCGGTGTGGTCTTTCCTCAATACCAACTCTTTCTCCTCGATCACATCCCGCAGCTAATGATATCTAACGTCAATGTGCTTCATTCGAGAATGATACATGGTATTCTTGCTCAGATCCATAGCACTCTGACTATCACATAATACTACAAACTCGCTTTGCTTCAAACTCAGCTCCTGAAGGAATCTCTTTAGCCAAATCAGCTCTTTACATGCTTCCACAGCTGCTACATACTCTGCTTCTGTAGTAGATAATGCTACACACTTTTGAAGTTTATACTGCCAGGAAATAGCTCCCCCTGCAAATGTAAATATAAAACCTGAGGTAGACTTTCTTCCATCGAAATCACCAGCCATGTCAGCATCTGTATACCCTTCAAGAATCAGTTTTCCACCTCCAAAATACAAACTAAGCTTTGAGGTACCACGCAAGTATCTGAATATCCACTTCACTACTTACTAGTGAAATTTACCCTGATTGGACAAAAATCGACTGAGAAATCCAACAGCTTGGGCAATATCTAGCCTAGTACAAACCATAACATACATCAAAGAACAAACAGCAGAAGAATAAGGAACAGACAACGTCCTTTCTTTCTCCTCCTGCGTTTTCGGACAAGTTCTTTCTAATGATTGACTAACTAGCTTGGCATCTTTCATATTGAATCTTTCAAGCACCCATTCAATATACTTTTCTTATGACAACCACAACTTGCCAGCCTTTCTATCATGAACTATCTCCATGCCCAAAATCTGCTTAGCTAGACACAAATCTTTCATTGCAAATGATTCTGACAAACTCTTCTTCAAATCACAAATCATATCCGTATCCTGTCCAACAATTAACATATCATCTACATACAACAGAAGAATAATGAATTTATCATTAAGGAACTGTTTGAAATACACACAAGGATAAGCTAATGTCCTCTTATAACCATTGGTTGTCATGAAAGAATCAAACTTTCGATACCACTGCCTTGGTGTCTGCTTCAGCCCATAAAGACTCTTCTTTAGTTTGCAAACAAACTTTTCCTTTCCCTTTTCCTCAAATCCTTCTGGTTGTTCCATGTAGATATCCTCTTGTAAATCACCATGCAAGAAAGCTATTTTCACATCAAGCTGCTCCAACTCCAAGTCAAGACTCGCAGCTAAACCCGATTCTGATAGAAGTCATCTTCACAACTGGGGAGAAAATCTCATCAAAATCAATCCGCTTTTTCTGATTGCATCCCTTGACCACCAATCTAGCTTTCCAGTTCACACTATAATCGGCATTTTTCTTAAAATCCACCTATTTTTCAAGACTTTCTTATCTTTTGGACGCTTCACCAACTCATAAGTCTCATTCTTCTTTAAAGAATCCATCTCTTCTTTTATAGCATTCAACCAAGACCCTTTATCTTCACTAGATAATGCTTCCTGAAAGCTTTCAGGTTCTCCATCATCTATGACAAGAATGAATTCTGAGCTTGGATATCTTGTAGATGGCCTTCTTTCTGTAGATTATCTTCGAACTTGTGTTTGTTCATATTATGGGGCTGACAGCTCCCCCCGCTCATGAACCTCTTCATCTTGAGCATCACCAAAACTGAACATTCTCGTCATCATGCGTATTAGCATCAACAAGTTCTGGTGTATCATCAACACCAATAGATTGGTCCTCAATATTGTCAGATCTTGCTTCAACATTCTTACATATTGGCTGCTCAATACAAGAAGGACTAGACACAAGAGGAACATCAGTAGTATCAAAAGAAGATTCAGTGGTAGGATTATACCTTTTACTCAGAAACTCAGCACCTCTCTCGTGCTCAAAGAATACTACATCCCTGCTTCTCACTACTTCCTTCTTCTCTAAATCATAGACTCTATAGCCAAACTCTTCATTACCATAGCCAATAAAATGCATGGTTTAGTCTTGGAATCAAGCTTTGATCGCTCCTCTTTCGGCACATGCATAAATGCCTTGCATCCAAAGACTCTCAAATGTGCATAAGTGGGATTGCTATCCCTCCATACCCTTTCTGGAATGTCAAGACCAAGAGGAACAGATGGAGAGTGATTAATTAAATAAGTCACTGTGTTTACTGATTCAGCCCAGAATGTATTAGGAAGATTAGACATTCTTAGCAAACACCTCACCCTCTCCATAATGGTTCTATTCATCCTTTCAGCTACACCATTGTGTTGTGGAGTACCCAGAACTGTCCTCACATGTCTAATGCCATGCTGTGAGATTTACATCTTAAATGCATTAGAGGTATACTCACCACCATTGTCTGATCGGAGACATTTTAACTTTCCACCAGTCTCTCTTTCCACCATGGCATGAAACTTCTAAAAAAGTCTCGAACACTTGAATTTTCTGCTTCAACAAGTAGACCCAAGTCTTTTGTGTTGCATCATCAATAAATGTGACAAAATGCCTATTGTCACCAATAGACTCCACATCTAACGGACCACAAACATCAGAGTGAACCAACTTCAATTTACCTTCCTTCTTTGTAGATTTTCCTGCAAATGAAGCCTTGTTTTATTTTCCTTCTAAACAATGCTCACAAGGGTCAATGGACATAGATTTATCCACAGGAATGAGGGATTAACCTGCCAGGTGCTTTATCCCTTTATCTGTCATATGTCCCAATCTTTGATGCCACAAGTTAGGAGAATTCTTCTCTTCAGCTGCATATATATCACCATAACATACTCTAAAGTATGTCTTATACAATGAGCAACACAACTTGTCTCGAGCAACTGTCATTGAACCCTTGGACAACTTCTATTTGCCATCACCGAAGGTATGACTGAAACCTTCATGATCAAGAACACTTACCGCTAATAAATTCAAGCGTAAATCAGGAATATGGCACACATTTTTCATTATCATCGTGCACCCAACATCAGTCTTCGAATTGATATCACCCATACCAATGATCCCTGTTGAGCTCTCATTTCCCATTCTGACACTACTAAAGTCGCTAGCTCTGTAGTTTAAAAAATATTCCTTCTGAGGAACACAATGATAAGAAGCTTCAGTATCAACAAGCCACTCTGAAGCTGAATCATCAACCTGACGACACTCACAAACTGCTCAAAGCAAACCGGTATCCTCAATAGTCTTCACTACGGTTGCTGTAGTACCACTATCATCTCCCCCTAATTGGGAATCCAGTTTCTTCTTTTATTCATGCTTCCATTTGAAATAATTCTTCTTGATATGACCAGGCTTATCACAATAATGGCATGTTTTGGTCTCCTTTCCCTCTCTGGACTTGGACCTGCCCCTTGAGTTACCACGCCCCTTTGGACCTCTACTCTTGTCTCTTCCTCTATTCTCAATAACAAAGGCCTGTGAATTTTCAAATCCTATCTCCTTTCTTCTCAACTCTTCATTAAACATACTTTCTTTAATCACGTTCAATGAAAGAACACCATCCAGAGCTGAGTTACTAATAGTCACCACAATAGTTTCCCAACTATCGGGCAAAGAACTCAATAAGAACAAAGCCTGCAGCTCACCACAATAGTTTCCCAACTATCGGGCAAAGAACTCAATAAGAACAAAGCCTGCAGCTCATCATCAAGAACAATCTTCATAGTGGTAAGTTTGTTGATAACATCTTGAAAGTCACTCAGATGCTCAGCCACTAACTTCCTGCTTTTCAACTTCAAGTTAACAAGCTTCTGAATCAACGAAGCCTTGTTGTGAGTGGTCTTCCTCTCATAAAGACCTTCTAGTTTCTTCCACAATTCAAATGGGTCGGACTCATTAGAAACATAATTGTAGATGCTTATATTAATCCACTGTCTAATAGTTCCCAAAGTCTTCCTCTTCAACTTCTCCCAATCTTTATCTTTCATTTTCTCAGGTTTGGCCGGTTTAGAACTACCAAGCTCTACCGTGCTTATATCTATTGGATGATATAAATCTTTGCAAAATAACATATCCTCCATCATGGGTCATCATATAGAATAATTGGTTGACGTTAACTTCACCATGGAACCACTACTAATAGACTCCATATTAACCACGAAACTAATCTTAATAGTTCTGATACCACTTATTGAGCACAAGGCCC
The DNA here is from genome assembly GCA_947683365.1 of Euphorbia pulcherrima. Classification (NCBI taxonomy): domain Eukaryota; kingdom Viridiplantae; phylum Streptophyta; class Magnoliopsida; order Malpighiales; family Euphorbiaceae; genus Euphorbia; species Euphorbia pulcherrima. The sequence continues at coordinate 19,070,897 of CANTUS010000016.1, forward strand.
CAAAAACTCAAAGTTGCAAATGCGGAATAGCACCAACAAGTATCAACAAGAAACGGCAAGAATCAACCAAATATGCAAAGAAAATAAACAAGCCACACAACACCAAAGTTTTTACATGGAAACCTCTTTGATGTGAAGAGTAAAACCACGGGACCAATAACGGAGTCCACCACAACTTCTCTTATTGATAAGTTGAGGGAAAAGAACTCAACAATGTCTTACAAGAGTTTGCAATCCACCAACAACACCACAATACAAGAACAAGCCAAATAAAATGAGGAAAATACACAAAACCTCAAGTGAGCAAACATTCCTCCATATTCTGCCCGCAACGAAATCTGATCCAATTGTCCGATTACAAAACCCAACGGTCAAAAGAAATATTTCGATGTCAGAAACATTGTGGTAAACTTTCATGGCAATCTAACGGTCTGATCTTCGGCGATCGGAGATGGAATACAGCTGATCGGAATAGAAAGAAGCTGAAAATTTTTCTCTCCCTCTCTTCTTTTCTCCCTCCAAAAATGGTTGCACTCTCTCTCATAAAAAAACCCTCAAACTAGCAAAAAAAAGAAGCTTAAATATACCTGCACATTTTGAACTTTTGGGCCAAGACTTTATCTTGCACCAATTTAAGCTAGAACCCCAACAGCTAAGAGACAAAGGCAATCTTCCATTGTGTTTCCGTCCTCCTCCTTCTCCTCCACCTTTGACTGCTAAGGCGATATTTTTTGGTCATTTGTCATCATGGAAAGGTTTTATCTCTGTTTTACAGATTGCGATTTGATGGCCATCACTTTGGGTTTTGGTGTCAATTTATAGGCAGGCAAATAAATTCGCTTGTAATTACTTAATTCTGTAATTGCTTAATTTTTTGTCAATTTATCTATTTTGTTAACTCAATTTACCTACATGTATGTTGTGTTCTTTTTAACTTATAAATAACTAAACTGAACTTATTTCAGTGTAAATTTATATGTATATATTACTGGTAAATACCGAACTGAATGGATTATAAGTTGAAAAGAATATAACCTTATTGACATCTCTCTCCTTTGTCACGTCTTTATCCTAGATTTATAGTTCATGGGCCTTGTATCGGCCGAGTCTGGCTGGAGATTGCTCCCTTAGATCGGGTTTAGACATTCATTTTTTACTAAGCTTGACTCGAAGCTGATAAAGTTTGAAATTTTATAGTCCAGACTTTATATTTATATAAATACTCAAGTCCAACTTAGCGAATGATTTTTTTTTGTTATATTACATATTATATTTAATAACTGTTTTACATTTTTCATGATAGTATATTAAATTATTACCCCAAATAAATTTACTTTATATTGAAAAATGGGCGTACAAATATTAAGATTTTGACATTTTTTAATAAACTTTGTTTGTGTATTTATATTTACTCAATCAAATTTTTTAAATAAAAATAATAATAATAGATTGTGGGTGGAATTTTAGAATAGCCTTATAAGTCCGATCGAGCCCAAAGTTTAAAGTGTAGCTAGATCAAGATTGGGTTGATATTTTTAGTAAAAAGTCTGATGAAGCTCGCTCATCTGACGAATAAGTCTAGGGTATCATATGGCCTACTTTAGTCACCATGTTCTCTTGGACTACAATTCAATTCAGTTCAATTCAGACCAGTTCAGTTCAGTTCAATTCAATCCACTTCAGTTGAATTCAACTATGCGTAGTTATAAATTTACACTGAAATAAGCTCAGTTCAGCCAACTTCAATTCAGTTTAGTTCAGCTTTCAGAAGTTGAAAAGAACAGGGCTTAAGTATTGGAGCTAGACCGACCGTCCCGAATCGGGTGTTACAACCCTCCTTTATAGTACATGATATTCCTAGTATGCAAAGATTTAATTGTTACTAAATCCTTACCAAAATTCGTAGTTTTGAAAAAAAAAAAAAAAGATATCCTACCAATTTAATCACCAAAATGATACATTGAGTATGCAAGTAACTGTGAGCATGGGATTTTATAGTCCCTTTCACGAGAAGATGATGACGTGTACCTAATTTTAATGCCTGAAAATAAAAGTTCTTTGTAGAATTTTTATTACCAATATAATGTTCCTTGCGAATTTTATACTTAGAAGAACCCAGTTCGGCGTCGCCAATAACGCGTCCGGTAGGAGCTTGAACCGATGATTTATACCCAAATTAAAAATACCTATATAAATATCATTAAAATTCAAAAAGATGCCTTTTGGCCCAGTTTTAACCACTTTTGACCTCCTTTTGTGACTTTTTAGGCTCTTGGGCCCGATGGCTGCCGGCTTGCCGTAGGCTGATGCCACTAGCGGTATCAGCCATGCCACCGACGGCATCAGCTATACCTCCGGCGATATCACCATGTCGCCGGCGGCATGGCCTAAAATGGGCCCCTACACAGACAGCCTTTTTTCCACTTCGGTGGAATTAGTCAAAAAGATCTTGAAAATCACCCCAATTTGCCTATAAAAACACACCTTAGGCTTTGGGGGAGGAGGCTGAAATTGGGAGAAAAACCATCTAAGATTGGAAATTTAATGTTAGAATGAGAAAATAGATTTTAGTGAGATAAGAATTAGATAAGGCAAGAAAAAGGATTCTAATCCATTTTTTCCTGGTTTTTCTTCTTTGAACTCTCTGATTGTGAGCCTAAAGTCAGTAGGTATTCTCATTAAAATCAACTTAATAGAATTTAGAGACTCAGAACTCTTAAATTTTACTACTAAATCATCGTTAGAAGCTCCCTAGAAGTGTTTCTTTTCGGTTCACGAAGAGGTGGATTCACGACCTCGTGGTAAAAATTTTGAGTCTCATAGCTCTTTGGCATTAATATTATTGATTTGTGTTGATTCTTGTTGATTTGTGTTCATTTTTGGGTTTTCGGTCATTTTTTAACGATGCCCGCTGCTGCTGCAAGAAATTGAGGTCACTAGAGACACGTGATGTCACCGTCGGTATCTCCCATATCGCCAGAGGCATCACTGATACCGCCGGTGGCATCACATTCCCCAGAGACCTCACTTTCTTATGAGACCCTTTCTTTATGGTACTCAGAAAGCCATGTAGCCTGCCTGCATACTGATGCCTCTAGCGACATCATTGATGTCGCCGGCGGCATAAGCCGCATCGTCAGCCGCATGACTTTCTGGACAGCTATTTTTATTTCGTTCGTTTTCGACCGAGTTTATTTTCCGAAGCTAGGATACACAGTGCAACGATGGAGGTCCAAAACCTTCTGAAAATAGACCCCACCCCATAACATGTGGCATTTTCACTAATAATCCGGTTAAAACAATGCTCAAGTCCAAAATTTGATTAAAAACATAATTTCCCGAAAAAGCCGTTCAAATCTCATTTTAGCCATCCAACCGGGCTTTATAATATTGTAAATAAAATATGCCACATCCACCTTAACTCAGGTCTTGTTCGATTTGCTAAATATACATGATTCGTGAGGTATCTCGAACGACATGCCATATCTATACTAACCATCTTCTGCAGGTAGATGTGCGTTAGGCCTTCGGGTATTTTATTTATCGCATAGAAAAATGTATAGGACCTTGAAGCCTTGTAATAATTTTACTTTTCGCACTTAATTTTGGACGACTGTAATAATTTAGTTATCACTTCGATAGCTTGATAAACGTAAAAATTACACAATAACCAAAAACACAAATAAATAGGATGGATTAAACCGATTAAGAAAGAATGAAGTATCTTAACTTGGCCTAATGAAAAATAGATAACATCATCCGAACTCGAAATCTCTACTTAAGGTATGGTCCAACCACCCGGTGGGAAAATCGTACCTAAAAATTTCCCAGTTGAGCTGAACCGGTTGGCGACTCTGTTTTAAGTACGGGATTTCGATCTTGTATCTTTTCAGCATTAAAATATGCAAAACCATTTTCCAATCACATCAATTACACATCTCCCCGTTACTTTAAGAGGGCCGGTCCACCAGCCCGGCTTCGCAGCCGCCTCGTAGAATGTCGTCCTCTCACAGTGGCGACTCTGCTGGGGACTAATATCTTTAAACTTGAACTTCCTTTTCATAAAGTTTAAAAGATTTTGATAATGTATTGAAATCATTGGCCTAATTAAAACTTCATTCTTTTTCTTATGACGTTTTATCCTTAAATACGCGTGTAGATAGTTCGGTAAATTTCAGGTGCCCCATTTTACCCGAGAAGCTCACAAAAGTATCACTCATGCCCTGTTTGAATTGAGGATGCCTAGTGGGTGGATCACTCATTTTAACCAACACGTAAACTCCTGCGATCACACCTATTTAGGGAGTGGTTGAGTAATGTGGAGTCAAGGTAAATGAGAACCTTCTACATCAACAACCCTATACCAAAGCCGCGCTAGAAAAAGCCTTAGCACATCATTCCTTTAGGATCTCCAGAATAAATAAAATAATTGGGACGCGCTTCTTTCACCATTACCGGTGAAGAAGCCAAAGTTCCATCCTTCTAAAGAGGCATTACACGGGAGTCTTAAGGTTGGAAGAGGGACGATTTGCGTCCTATATGCTCAGTGATCATGCACCCCCATGCATCGGCTTCAGGAGCCAAAAATAAATCAACTTACCCTTACTACTTTCGCCCATGGAAGAAGTTTAGCAACACATATAGGACTTCTCTTGTGCCTCCGTTATGTCACCACATATCACTATGTATGACGTGAGATACAAATGTCCCACGTATGTTGGAGGGATAAGCCATCGCATCATCTCTAACCACATCTACGAGCAGCCATACATATCACGCACCCCTTCTAAAAAAAGCATACATACCATCCCTACCATTTACAACCCATTCATGGTCTGAACCACGATTCACAACCCCGGATCTTCCTCCCAAATATAGACCTTCACAACTAGCCATGTCTCTTCCTCATAATGCCAACTCTGCCTCATCTAGAGAACAGACTAGTCTTCCCCCTACCATAGGAGCGACAGCTCACCCTCCGTCAATTGGGTCAGAAATCGCCGCCACCATGACCTAATTTATCTATTCCGATTTCTTCCACAACACTATTCGGGAATAAATCCAAACAACAGTGTAGTTGTTTGTCAGGCAAGCCCTAATAAGTGAGAACACCGGTTGGATTTTATAATCAGATTGTCAGCCCCAGTATTACAATGAATTTATTCAAAATGGTTCAGGTCATGTTCCATTCTGTCTAATGGAAGCATAACCTATACGGTTTACTCAGCGTCCTATCCAGCCAGTTCAGACTCGGCCCTAGCTTAGCCTATTCTAACTCGACCAGACTTTCGTGACTCAACTAACTCTCTCTTTATTACCTCCAAGCCCAAGGCATATGGCCCCAAAACTCAATCCTCCTTCCCCGACGAGCTCACCCAGCAAATCTCAGCTCTCCCTAAAGGATTAACCTAACCAGCAATGTTGCCACTATCTTTTGACATGGCACCTCGGGATATGATACATGAGGTGGAAGCTTTCTTGCACCAGATAGTGCCAGCATGTCAAAGGGAGAGGGAACTCCAAGGAAATAACAACAGAGTCTCCAAGGGTTCTAGTATATGCCAGGCAGAAGGCTATAATGGGCTAGGAGTGTTGTCATCTCGAGTCAAGGGAAACCAAAAAGCCTCTCTGGAACCTATCCCAACTAACATTGTAAACCCCTGGGTTTTACCCCTCAATATGATTTTCACTAGATTAAGAAGAGACGGTCTCATCAAACCCCTTCGTGATTATAAAAACCCAATGAAAGACGAGAAGGGAAACTTTTATGGGTATCATGCCCAGTGGGGACATCGCATTAATGAATGCCGAACCCTAGCCTGAGCAATAAATCATCTGGTGAAAGAAGGAAAGATAACCAAGCCGAATAGAATGCCTGGGGTTATAAGGCTCATCGACCAGGCAAGTATGCCCTTTTTTTGGTACACCTAAACGAGTAAATGGGCTATATATGCTCACTAGGGTTGTTGGTTTCAAGGATAAGGTCGATAGACAACGAGGCTAAGAGGGCCAGATTTAAGTGAGCTAGGAGAATGGAAAATGTTTGGCTTAGAAAAAAAGGTGATGTCCAAGCAACAGCCACCCAAGCTTTTCCAATAAGGGCTGTAGTCCAGTCTAACCGCCCTCCTTTTGCCCTAGAGAAGGCCCCCAACACTTCACTCTCGATCAATTCTCATTAGATCTGTTCGCTACCAAACTTTGAGCTCCATGAACAACTTCTATTTTTCTTACTTATGTCATGTCTCTACCATTTGATCCACGCATTCATATGAGCATACACACGATGCTTCCAGTAGTCAAGATATTTTACTACATGAAATTAATTTGAGTATAAATGAAGGCTCTTATATGGTAATCAAATCCAATAATTTAACTCATGTCAAACACAAGTGAGATAATAAAGTGGTTAAAGACCGTGATAATGCTTTTGCTTGGTCCCTAGATCAATAGTCAGATTGTTGAGCACCACGGGTCTCTTCTAGAATTAACTCAGCAACCCCGCAATGGTATACCAAAGAAGTATTAATTGGTCCCCTAAAATGGAAAATTGACGTATACACCCACCAACAACTGATGAAGCCTAACCTCCATTAAATAAACACCGTATCCGAATCTCAGACCAATGTCATAGCCAAGGAAATGTCCAAATTCGTAGAGAAACATATCTTCACCCAACACAAATTAACCTGCATCAAACCCCTTGACCAACAAAGATTAGGCAGCAACCACCGCCAAGAGCATAAAATATGAGGACAAGCACCTTCATCCCACGAGCCATAAAGAAAAGCGCACAACCAAAGTCACGATTAGCTTACCAAATAAACCAATAAAATAAGCTACCACTTCACCTTTCAAAGGTACTAAGTAAAAGGCCCCCAAACCAAATATCACTAGGTCAAAATCCTCCACCGTCGGTACAAGGGGCAAATTCAGGCCTAAACAGGAATGGTTGTACGAACCGCAGACTGAAGGAGCAATTAGAATAGCAACCAGAATGGCAATCAAACTAATCAAGAAGACTCTATGTAAGCTCCGAAACACCCACAAACTAAACTCCTTGCAATATGGACAACCAGAATCAAAACAAGGTTACCCGATATAACTTTGAAGGTTAGAATGAATCGGGTGATCCAGGCGAAAATTGAACGGACACTAAGGACCTTGGAGAATCTGCAAAGGCACGACCAAGCACACAACTGCAAATCAGATACCTAACGCCCTTGCCAAGAATCATAGACCCAGCAGAAGCATCTGAGACCTTCTGATATCGATGTTAATAAAAAGTTAAGACCAAATTAAGAAGGCTGTCATATGGCTGAAGATGGTATGAAATAAGCAAAGCTATTAAAGTCATGAGCACAGACAAGAGCGAGTTCATCGATCTAGTCAACAAGGACAAGCTTAAGCATTATCAGGTCTAAAGAAAAGAAATAAATCAGAAAAGTGGCACACCAAAAAATATATATGATAATCACCTGCCTTTTGGTCTTTTACTGGTCGAACAAAAATTAGGGTGACACCTGACGGTCGGTATCCTGCAAACTAACCGTGCAAAAATTAGGGGATAAATCAATATTGCCTGTAGAACTGAAAACCCAAAAAGGGCGGTTCAGACAAAAATCAGAGCATGAGAGAAAAACAGTGAGATGTTAACTTGAAAACCTGTAAAGGTTAGTTAACACCAGGGGTTCCATTAATGGAAATGATTGCCAACATCTTGTACTCAAATTAGATTCACTCGATAAAAGTGTCTTTTGTACTGAAACCTCTGTGTTTGTGATTGTATGAATGTCTGATGACCAAGTGATGGAAGCATCACGAGTAAGCTTAATCGAGGATGTTCTGAGCTCATCAGTCTAAAAAAATTTGGATAGACTGAAAACATCTAGGTCTATACAAAAGTCAAAATAATTCTGCTAGGTTGAAAACCCAAAAGGGCAGTCTATACAAACGTTAGAATCATGATGAGGCCCGAATTTCTCTAGTTCCCTCCAATCTGTGTTCCCCAGGCTCCGCAAGAAGCCCCGTAGCTGTAAAGTGTGGCTCGCCGTAGCAGAATTTGAAGAAATGGTTGAATCTAAGTTTTTGGAAAGTTGATATCGCCGACGATATGAGCGATGCCGCTGGTGACATGGATTTTGGGAGGTATCAGCTGATGCCGCTAGTGACATGGGTATAGGCGGTTTTGAGGTGACCCACCTGGCGATATGAATGATGCCGCCAGCGACATGGAATTAATTTTCTCGGCGACATCAGAAGAAATTTCATCACTTCAGACCTGTACAAAACCTATAAACAATCCTGTACTCCATTTCTAATACCTTTTTAAACCGCAATCCATTTTTATTCAAAGTAAAAAGCCCGAAGGCGCAAACCACTCAAATATCCCAAACATCTAGCCTACCAAACCAAAACCAAACAACAAATACAAATTATTCAAACCCCAATGTATCGAGGGTACAAGCCAAAATCCAAAAAGCAAAATGAAAGTATAAATCTAGGCATGCCCGCCACCGCCGGGCGGACGAGATAAAACATCCTCGGTGCTTACTAGCCAATTACTAACCTCATCCTCTTATTCCTCTCTACCTTCTATCATAGGCACATTGCTTGACTCCTCAGTCACTATGGGTAGGCGCCGATGGCCTGACATCTTTACTCCTCTGCGACTGGTGCTATCGGGGTGCACATGATCCAAGTTTTGCTTGCTCCTTTGCTACTGAGCAGTAGCCTCCAATTAACCCTCAAGGCCGCTCATATGATGCCAGAGTTCTACAGTCTCCTCCTCGTATCTCTGCCCGGCCGCATCAGTGTCTGATAGGAAAAGGGCCAAGAAATCCTGCAAACCAAGGAAAGCGTTAATAACGCACTTCATTCATAGCATCCATGCATGCATCTTATCTTATTTTAGCATGTCATAAACAGGGAATGTACCTGAACAAGCAGCGATTGCCCGATAAGCATATCCCAGAGAGCAAAATTATTCTCTGCAAGTTGCTCCATATGGCTTTGCATTACATGAAAAATCTAAAAGGCAGATCATTAATCACCCGCATCCAAGGGTAAACAAGGAAGCAAATACCAGGCCTTCCATAAGTAGCGCTTTCTGGAATAGAGATCGGAGTATGCCAGCTCGAGCCTATGTTCCTGGGTTAGAACTCATCTCAGGAGTTCATCAGTAGGAACTAGGTCTCCATCGGGTTGACCAGGCGCCCTTCTACGAAATTTATCCCCTCAGGTACACCATAATACTGCATCCCACTCTGGTTATCCCAGCCTCTCTTCCTCGCAAGTTCCTGAAAAACACGAAAGCACATATGAACAACATTCTTAAACCCAAACAATTATAAATCATGCACACAAATGCAATCATACCTCAAAAGAATGGAGCCCCCCTTGGGACATCGGCACACTCCCGCCAGCTACATCCGCGCCTACCTCATCCCCCCCTCAGGCTCGATCCCAACATTGCCTTCAATCTCCTCCTCTTCTTTCTCCTCCTCGGCGTCCATAATACCTTTAAGCCACCTCTTCTCCTCCTCTAGCCTTTGCTCATTGTGGTACTCAATGGTATCATTCCTATAGATACGGGGGCACAAGGGGAGTAAGAGCTGCTAGTGCTGCTCGTAGGAGCCAGGAACGCTCGGAATGACCCGGCTATCCCCCTCGATATATTCGGCTTGGTCAGCCACAGATGTAATCACTAGATGAGGCTATTATAAGCCCCTGGGAGGATCAGCGGGCACCAGTCTATCGATGACTGGGATAAACCTCCAGCCCCAGACGCGATCCCCCAAGTACCACTGTTGAGACAACGGGTACTCCACGATAAATCGACGGTCGTCCACCTCTCTCCTGACCCTTGGGACTTCCAGCAGGTTCTCCACCCCATCAAATGGGTCCAGGACAAGCTGCACCAACAACCAACCAAAACAACCAATGTAAGTATAATGTAAATTCATAAACACTCTTTGTTTACTAATGTTTTGTTCTAAATAAGGACTAAATTAAATATCATATACCAAGCTTAATCATACACTCCTCAGGACCTCCCTGTACTTGGTAGGATACTAGGCCTTCCAGCCAATACCCCCGCACCAGCGGGCGAGAAAATGGAAACCAGGGGGCACGGTCTTCTTGAACTCAATCGGCTGAAGGATCTGATGCTCAAAAGCCTAGGCCTACACAAGTAACAATTAGTCAACTCAAAAAACATCCATAATAAATGAGACGTGCACAATCAAGTAAAATGCTTCTAAGAAGATATACCTGGAGTAGCAGATGGCAGAGGCGAAAGGCCTTCCCCTTCTTCCGAGCACCCGCATCTAGCCCGTGGTACATCTATGCCAAGATGGCCCTCGGTCAATTCTTCTTCCTAATGCGCGCCACATCCTCCACAGCAAATATCAACCGGTAGTTGATCTTACTCCTCGAGATCAGAAAAAATAGCACAGTGAGCAAGGAATCATAAAGGAGCGGATGCAAGCGTCTCTCTCATCCTCAGGCACCACATCTGCCTTAGTCTAGTATTGGTGCAACTCACAATAAGATAGCCGCCTTGAGACGGGCTTTAAACTAAATAGCTCCTTTTCTCGCCTCACCACGGGCCTCTCGATGTGATATTTATCCATATAGGCATTGAAGTGAATGACCCCGTCCGTCCAGGAAAGCCCGGTCATAGCTACGACGTAAGAGGGCATAATTGTCACTTTCCCAAATGAGAAGTGAAATGTGTGGATGGTTTCAGACCACCATTCTGTAAGGGCTATCAAGGCTGGATGGGAGAGTTTGGGCATTAGCATCAGCACAATTCGGGCCAAGTCCCCGAAGCCCATTTTGTTGATTGCTAGCGCAAGTTCAGGATCCTTCTCAGTAATATGGTGCCACCACTCGCTAATGGTGCCCATACCTCCAGTATAAGTCAATTCGTGTGGCTGCAAAAATCAAAAGTAAAACAGATAAGTCCCTATTTATTTCTCATCGCCAATACCTACTGGAAGGCTACTGATGTCACTTCTGCCAGAAGCGATGTCGCCGGTAATATCATCCATACCGCTGGCAGTATGGATGATGCCGCCAGCAATATCACCTTAAGCAGAAATGACATCAGGCCTTGCTAGGCCTTTTTACAAGGCCTGATGTCGCTGGCGACATCGCTCATATCACCGGCGACATCATAACCTATGGGCAGAACCTATTTTCCTTAAAAATTGCACCCATCGTGCCAAAACCATAAAAATCACAATCAATCAAACCATAAAGCCTAAAAATAGGAAAGATCGAACCTAAAGCATGCAACATTAATTTGTAATCAACCTATTTTACGCTTATAAACTCCTATTATGGCACAATTTTGAGCCTAAGGCCGAATCGAAACTCAACCTAAAAAAAAGAAATTCGGGTTTTGTAGGATTACTTGGACGTAGCAGAGGTGCTTTTCCTTCTCCGAGGTTCGATTGGTGATGGGGGAATTGATCCCATACCCATACACCTTGGTTGTCTCCTTCAAGCCATAAGCAATAGGAACCGAGAGAATCTTCAACCCCTCGACGGAGGAATCAGGCAGATTCTCCTTAGCCTTAGCGGATTTTCCCTTGAAAGCCTTAGCAATTCTCTTCATGATTGGACTAACGAAGAAAATGAAAGGTTTGGAAAAGAATGGAGAAAAGGGGGTACGGATTTGTAGAATGAGGAAGAGAAAGGAGTTTTGCTTCCTTTTAAACTTCAGTGTGGAATTTGAGGAGTTTTAATTTATCTGAAACTACTAATTCATACCATTGGTGGCATCACTCCATACCGACGGCGATATCACTCGCTTTAATTTGAATTTTGAATTTATTAACCAGTCAAGGCTGCCACGTGGCACTCATGCCGTCGGTGGCATCACTTCATACTGCCAATGACATCACCAATACTGCAGGCAATGTCGCCTCCTTTATTTTCAATTTTGAACATGTTTTCACTAGTTAAAGCTGCCACATGGCACTTATGCTACCGGTGGCATCATTCCATACCACCAGCGACATCAGTCATACCGCCGACGGCATCATTCCATACCGCCAACGACATCATCAATGTCACCAGTGATATCAGCTATCTCCATGCCTTTTTTAAGCCATCCTCGGTGACATCCCGACTCTAGCCCTGATATCCTAGAACTTGCACAAAGCCACAATCGCAAACCCAATACACTCATCCTATATGCTACCCAGCGATTATAGCATGACCCTATACGTATCACCCTGTTGGTTTCACCCCAGAACACCAACTAAAGGTCCCTGATACAGTCTCTATACATATCACCCATTGGGTTAACCTTCAGAATGCCAACTGAAGATCCCGGTATGACCCTGTACATGTTGCCTTTGGGTTCACCCCTCCAACTACACTCCACCAATCCATAAAGCATAAGTTAGACCAAGGGGCAACCAATCCACAAAGCATAAGTTCGACCAAGGGACAATCTCTCCATAAAGCATAAAGTCCAACCAAGGGACAATCTCTCCATAAAGCACAAGCCCGACCGAGGGGCAATCACTCTATAAAGCATAAGTCCGACCAAAGGACAATCTCTCCACAAAGCATTTGTCCGACCAAAGGACAATCCCTCCACAAAGCATAAGTTCGACCAAAGGACAATCCCTCCATAAAGCACAAGTCCGACCAAAGGACAATCTCTCCACAAAGCACAAGTCCGACCAAAGGACAATCTATCCACAAAGCACAAGCCCGACCGAGTGGGCAATCTCTCCACAAAGCTCAAGTCTGACCAAGGGACAACCACTCTGCAAAGCATAAGTCCGACCAAGGGACAACCACTCCATAAAGCACAAGCCCGACCTAGGGGCAATCTCTCCACAAAGGGTAAGTCCGACCAAGGGACAACCACTCCATAAAGCATAAGCCCGACCAAGGGGCAATCTCTCCACAAAGCTCAAGTCTGACCTAGGGATAATCACTCCGCAAAGCATAAGTCCGACCAAAGGACAATCTCTCCATAAAGCATAAGTCCGACCAAAGGACAATCTCTCTACAAAGCACAAGTCCGACCAAAGGACAATCTCTCCACAAAGCACAAGTCCGACCAAAGGATAATCTATCCACAAAGCACAAGCCCGGCCGAGGTGAAATCTCTCCACAAAGCTCAAGTTTGACCAAGGGATAACCACTCTATAAAGCACAAGTCCGACCAAGGGATAACCACTCCATAAAGCATCAGCCCGACTAAGGGGCAACCAATCCACAAAGTGCAAGTCCGACCAAAGGATAACCACTCCATAATGCACAAGTCCGACCAAGGGACAATCACTCTATAAAGCATAAAGTCTGACCAAGGGGCAACCAATCCACGAAGTGCAAGCCCAACCTAGGGCCAATCACTCCATAAAGTATAAGCCCGACTAAGGGGTAACCACTCCACAAAGTCCAAGTCCGATAAAGGGATAACCACTCCCCAAAGCATAAGCCCGACCAAGGGGCAACCACTCCACAAAGTGCAAGTCCGGCCAAGGGACAACCACTCTACAAAGTATAAGCCCGACCAAGCGGCAACCACTCCACAAAGCACAAGCCCGACCAAGGGCCAATCACTCCATGAAGCATAATCCCGACCAAAGGGTAATTACTCCACAAAGCACAAGTCCGACCAAAGGACGATCACTCTACAAAGCACAAGTCTGACCAAAGGACGATCTCTTCACAAAGCATAAGACCGACCAAGGGACAACCACTCTATAAAGCTCAAGTCTGACCAAGGGACAATCTCTCTACAAGGCATAAGTCCGACCAAGGGATGACCTATCCACAAAGCTCAAGTTCGACCAAGGGACAACCACTCTGCAAAGCATAAGTCTGACCAATGGGCAATCTCTCCATAAAGCATAAGTCCATCCAAGGGAAATCTCTCTATGAAGCACAAGTCCGGGCAACCACTCCGTAAGGCACAAGTCCGACCAAGGGGCAACCACTCCGCAAGGCACAAGTACGACCGAGGGGCAAACAAGTCGTCTATCAGGTATCATTCCTATCCCTTACTCTTTCGTGCGATCATGTTGACCTGTGGCAGCAGTGATCCCCCGAGGGGCAGCCCGTGAGCACGGGATTTTACAGTCCCTCTCGCGAGATGATGATGACATGTACCCGATTTTAATGCCTCAAAATAAAAGTTCTCTGTAGAATTTTTATTACCAATATAATATTCCTTGCGAATTTTATACTTGGAAGAACCTAGTTCGGCGTGGCCAATAATGCATCCGGTAGGAGCTTGAACCGATGATTTACACCCAAATAAAAAATACCCATTAAAATATCATTAAAATTCAAAAAGATACCTTTTGACCCACTTTTGACCTCCTTTTGTGACTTTTTAGGCTCTTAGGCCCGCTGGCTGTCGGCTTGCCAGAGGCTGATGCCACTAGCGGCATCAGCCATATCGCTGGTGATATCACCATGTCGCCAGTGACATGGCCCAAAATGGGCCCCTGCACAGACAGCCTTTTTGTCACTTTCGGTGAAATTAGTCAAAAAGGTCTCAAAAACCTCCCCAATTTGCCTATAAAAATGCACCTTAGGCTTTGGGGGAGGAGGAGGCTGAAATTGGGAGAAAAACCATCTAAGATTGGAAATTTAATGTTAGAATGAGAAAATAAATTTTAGTGATTTAAGAATTAGATAAGGCAGGAAAAAGGATTCTAATCCATTTTTTCCTGATTTTTCTTCTCTGAACTCTTTGATTGTGAGCCTAAAGTCAGTAGGTATTCTCGTCAAAATCAACTTAATAGGATTTAAAGACTTAGAACTCTTAAATTTTACTACTAAATCATCGTTGCAAGCTCCCCGGAGGTGTTTCTTTTCGGTTCACAAAAAGGTGGATTCACGACCCCGAGGTAAAAATTCTGAGTCCCAGCTCTTTGGCATTAATATTACTGATTTGTGCTAATTCGTATTGATTTGTGTTCATTTTTGGGTTTTCGGTCATTTTTTACTGCTGCCCGCTGCTGCTGCGGTCGCCAGAGACATGTGATATCGTCGGCGGTATCACCCATGTCGCCAGAGACATCATTGATACCGCCGGTGGCATCACATTCCCCAGAGACCTCATTTTCTTGTGGGACCCTTTCTTTATGGTACTGAGAAAGCTATGTAGTCTGCCTGCATACTGATGCCTCTAGCGATATCATTGATGTCGCCAGCGACATCAACCATGTCGCCGACGGCATCAGCCGTATCGTCGGCGGCATGACTTTTTGGACATCTATTTTTATTTTGTTCATTTTTGACCGAGTTTATTTTTCGAAGCTATGATACACAGTGCAACAATGGAGGTCCAAAACCTTCTAAAAATAGACCCCACCCCATAACATGTGGCATTTTCACTAATAATCCGGTTAAAACAACGATCGAGTCCAAAATTTGGTTAAAAATAGAATTTCCCGTAAATGCCGCTCAAATCTCATTTTAGCCATCCAACCGGGCTTTATAATATTGTAAATAAAATATGCCACACCACGCTAACTCAGGTCTTGTTCAGTTTGCTAAATATACATGATTCGAGAGGTATCTCGAACGACGTGCCATATCTGTACTAACCATCTTCTGCAGGTAGATGTGAGTTAGGTCTTCGGGTATTTTATTTATCGCATAGAAACATGTATAGGACTTGGAAGCCTTGTAATAATTTTACTTTTCACACTTATTTTTGGTCGACTGTAATAATTTAGTTATCGCTTCGATCGCTTAATAAACGCGAAAATAACACAATAACCGAAAACACAAATAAATAGGATGGATTAAACTAATTAAGAATGAAGTATCTTAGCTTGGCCTAATGAAAAATAAATAACATCATCCGAACTCGGAATCTCTACTTAAGGTATGGTCCAACCACCCGGTGGGAAAATCGTACAAAAAAATTTTCCGATTTAGCTGAACCGGGTGGTGACTCTGTTTTTAGTACGGGATTTCGATCTCGTATCTTTTGAGCATTAAAATATGCAAAACTATTTTTCAATCACATCAATTACACATCTCCCCGTTACTTTAAGAGGGTCGGTCCATCGGCCCAACTTCACAGCTGCTGTGTAGAACGTCGTCCGCTTACAGTAACTTAAGCAAAAGTAATGTTCAATAGAAAAAGCAAGAAATGAAATGATTTATTTTCATAAAAAAAACAAATACACCAAACCATTAATAGAAAAATTATGCATTTTAGAATATCGTAAAAATCGCCTTAAAAATGTAAAGAAAGTCAAAAGTATATCAAACTAGTAGAAATATGACTCAAGACCACCAGGGACGATCAGAATAGGAAACTAAAGTTGGATTTCAAATTCAGAAAAACCAATCACATGGTATAGGTGCTCCATTTAGGAATATTGATGGTGAATAATTCTTTTTATATATAGTTATATTATATACCATTATAAAAAAAACAATCAATTATATTTCCATTTTCTGATAAAGATATAAGGCCATGTTCTTTTGGACTGTAATTTTTTGAACTGAACTGAACTGAATTGAACTAAACTTATTTTTTGTGTAAATTCATAATTACACATAGATGAATTGAACTGAATTGAACGGAACTGAACTGAATTGAACTGAATTGAAGTCCAAAAGAACCGGGCCTCAGTTAAGATAGTCCTGAAATGTTGTTGTTCACATGATAAGCTCGTATGCATTCATGTCAAGTTGTTAATTTGATCATTTTACACAAATGGTCTGTCTAGTTACCTCAAATGGTCTAGGATCCAAAATTGTTAGTCTATTTAATCAAAAATTATTGTACTAGTTTTCTTATATTAATGGTTAGAGTAATTCTACAAGAAATATAACTTTAATTTTCTCCACTCTAAAAGTCAAATTTCTTGTAAACTGGTATGTATATAACTATATATTACTATTTATTTAAAATAAAACATTTGTTTCAAGTATCAGAATTAGGCAAAACAACACGACCTACCCAGCTCATTATCCTCAGTCGGAACAATGTTGTAAATTTAAAGGGGTGAGTGGGACTAAAGAAAATAATATTTATGGAAAAGAAAAAAAGGCTCAATACTATAAAACTAATTTCCTTCAGTTATGGAAACCTATAAAATATATAACCAAAATTTAATTATAATTTTCAGCAATATTTCTTTATATAGAAATAGTAAGTACTAGTGATTTTCATGTTGTATGAAGTGTTAGAAACCACATCATATGAATATCAGTTTAGGTGTTGTTGAAAGCCCTAACAAACACTAGCTAGCTCAATTAGAATATATTGCAGCCGTAACTCAACCCAACTGCTCAGCTATAGACAAAGAAAGAAAGAAAGAAGTTTACGTATAAATAGGGCAATGATAATGAAGTAAAGGCTCGGTTTCTATGATCCTAGAGGTTGCTGGTTCGAGTCCACATTCGGGGGGTGGGATAAGGTTTTCCTTTCTTATTATTGTAAGCTCATATGAGGCAATTTTTTTAAAAAAAAGTGTGAGCACATTCATACATAAAACATTATCTTCTGTTTGAAAATTCACTCTTTTGGTAGTTTTTGTATTAATATTTTTTTATGTGATTACAGCATTTCAAGCCACTAATACGCGATTTGGATCAATAAAATTCATGTTTTAATTTTTTCAAAATTTTGTCATGATTCTTGTTTTAGTGGAATCCAGTAAGTTGTTAGGAGTCAAATGTATCTATATAGTAAGAGAGTAAAATCAGCTGCAGATACAGAGTTATTTGAGCATTACAATTCCAAGTTTCATAAAAAAAAAAAGTAGACTGACTGAGCTAAGAAAATCTATGAACATCTAAGGGGTTCGCTCAATGAGCGTCTCCAGGAGTCGCTCTATCCTAGCATTGTGTCTCTCTGCAAGTCATCATTTATTCAGTCTTAATACAAGACTTTCTCAAATCATAAGAACCAAAAACCAGACAAAACAAATTACTCAATAACACCCTTAAAATCTCTGATAACTCAAAATTGTTCTTTTCTTTCAACCAGTTTATAGTTGTCGAGAGAGAGCACAAAGCGCACTCGTAGCGCAAGGGTCTCGCTTCAACGCAAAGCGCAAAAAAAAAAGCGCTCGCTTCGGGGAGAAAAAGCACACGGTTATAAATTTCACAAAATATTACAGATTTAGAAAATTTATAAAATATAGCTATTTAAAACTAATAAATATTAAAATATCACATGTTAGAAACAAGTCTTTAAAATCCTAAAGTCATTAAAAATATCACAGGTTGCGCTTTTCTTTTCTTGAGCGCACGCTTTTTTGCGCTTTGCACACCTTGTGATTTTTTATAACAGTTGTTCACTTCAAGCGCAAAAGCGAGCGCTTTTGACAACTATGAACCAGTTATAGGAGTAATGTTTTAATGTTAGATGGGAAGTTATTATATTTTTTCTGCACCGATTTATACCTTGAAATATATCTGCATTTTTTTATTACACATACAGAACACTGTCTGTGGCATTTACGAAATTCAGATAAACTAAAAGTAGACGAAAGTGTACCAGTTTTTTCAATGAGCGTCTCCATGAGTCTCTCCATATGCGCCACCCTATCAGTGAGTTCCCGCACCCTCCTAGCATCAACATCACTCCACTCTGCAACTCATTTAGTCCTCATAACAGTTAGCATTCTTTCTTTTACTACCACCTCATTTTAATTAACACCTAAACAAACTTATTTTAGCCAATTCCAAAACTAAGTAATAGTTTCCAAGTATTAGAAACTCCAAAATCCCCCAATTTCAGACAATCCAGCCTTGATAACTCAAAATTGTTATTTTCATTCAACCATAGCCTTATAGGAGTAATGAGATTATGGTATCCGACGCACCTAGACACACACCTTTACGACTAGAGCCTAGAGCCTGATGAATCTAGGCGCGCTACTTTTGAATGTGAGGAACTTGGTAGGCGCCTCATCGCTTAGGCTGGAACCCGGTGAGACAGGAGCCTTAGGCGCGTCTGAGGCCCTCCTTTGACAACTACATGATAAACACGTCTAGCTACACTAAAAAAAAGCCATGACTCCATGAGCAAAAAACGCACAACAGCACCTAACCTTAAACTCACTTTAGATCACAACATAAGGGTTTCATTTTTAAAAAAGATCTAGTAATTATATGATGAACAAAAAATACCTGGTTTCCAATCAACCATTACAGGGATCAATGTTATGGTCCCAGGATTGGGATCGAGTTATGGACTTTTTGTTAGTAGAGGTGGAGGGTGTTTGTGTCGGTGAAGAAGTGAATTTCTTCTTATGACCTATTTTGGTAGAACGTAAGGGTCGATTAGAGGGAACCTTAAAACCTCTGAGTTAAAGTACTCAAAACTATATTTGATTTTCAAGCTTAATTCTTCATTAATGTTTCTAACATTTATACAGATTATGTAACCCCTACTCCTACATCAACTAAACCATGACTCAATAGTGAAGAGTTCTAATAACTAAATAACTGAAATTGAAAAGAAAGTGGACTCTAATTACGGAAACTGAAAATAATGCATAAAAGATAATTAAACCACCCACTAAGTTAGTTGAATTGGTCAACCCTCTATCCTATTTCCCACGTTCTCATATCAATTCTTCCCGACCCCGAAGAAAGCTTGTACTCAAGCTTGATTGTTGAGTATTATTGCATCTGTTTCCTCAACAAATCCTTCCCCTTCTTCCAAGTCAATCCAAAACAATTTCTTGCATTGATGGCCTCGCATAAATGGTTCATCACAATTGAAGCACAACCCTTGCTTCCTTCTTTCTTCCATTTCTTCTCGCGTGAGCCTTTTTACCGGACGATTGGTGTGCGAATCTGCAATTGGTAAGCTGCATTTGGCATCTCGATTGGCAGTTATCTTGGGAAATATTTTCCTTTCGTACAATCGAGACATGCTCATTGCAGTTATAAGGTCATGTGGTTGGTGGAGCTTAACTTCAACTGAAATGGACTCTTGCAATCCACTTAGATACAACTGGATTTTCTGATTCTGAGTTAAATTTCCAGCCCTTGAAACTAACACTTCAAATTTGTTTTGATACTCCTCAACTGAACCCGTTTGCTTGAGCTTGGCGAGTTCCCCCAATTTGTTGCTTCTAATGGGAGGACCAAAACGCAGATTGCATTGATTAACAAAATCTGTCCAATTGGGATCTGGAATATCTTGTACCATTTGTAAAAACCATAATTGAGCAATTCCCTCTAAATGATAAGAGGCTAAGCTTACCTTTTCTTCATCGGGTGTCGATTGGTGTCGGAAAAAGTGTTGACAACGGCTAATCCAACCCAAGGGGTCTTCTAGCCCATTGAAATGAGGAAAATCAAGTTTTGTGAATTTTGGTACAACTAAGTGTCCTCCAGAATTTTCAGATGTTTCTGCCCCATAAATTCCTTTGTCTTTCCTTATTTTTGTCTGACTTTCGGCACTTGAAGAAGCCAATCCCTTCTTTGTAGATTCCAAGTCAAGAGTCATGGCATCCAATTTAGCGTGAAGCTGCTCAACTTTCTCATTACGGATTTGATTGGCTTGCTGTTCGGATTTGAGTAACTTGAAGAGTTTGTTAAGCTGTTCTTGAACCAATTCACCCATAACTGCTGGCTCTGGTACCAAGTTGTTATGGTCCCGGAATTGGGATCGAGTTATGGGCTTTTTGTTAGTAGAGGTGGAGGGTGTTTGTGTCGGCGAAGAAGTGAATTTCTTCTTACGACCTATTTTGAAAGAACGTAAGGCTCGATTAGAGGGAACCTTAAAACCTCTGAGTTAAAGTACTCAAAACTATATTTGATTTTCAAGCTTAATTCTTCATTAATGTTTCTGAAATTTATACAGATTATGTAACCCCTACTTCTACATCAACTAAACCTTGACTCAATAATGGAGACTTCTAATAACTAAATAACTGAAATTGAAAAGAAAGTGGACTCTAATTACGGAAACTGAAAATAATGCATAAAAGATAATTAAACCACCCACTAAGTTGGTTGAATTGGTCAACCCTCTATCCTGTTTCCCACGTTCTCAGATCAATCAACCTCTGAAGAGATACATATAGTAGGAAGAGAAGTAGATATCTGTTAAGCACCAAATTACGGGATTAACATAATTATTTTTCCGTCACTAAGAAGCATAATTTGTTAGGCCCGATAATAGATTACGAGAAAAGATAATAGCAACAGAATAAAAAGACACAAAGATTTTTACTTAGATACCCCAAATGAATTAGGGAAAAACCACGGGACAAACTCCGAATAATTCTCCACTATAAAATAATAGTAGGTACATCAAGAGATTACAAAATAGTGACAAACAAGTGTTTCCCAAAACCTCACTATTTTCTCTCTTACTCAACTCTTAGGAACCCTTTTCCTAAGTTTATATGCACAGATTATATTCTTATATCTGTGCTTTTCTCAATCTGTCTCACAAATGAGGAAATAATCCTCTCTATTTATAAAGCAGAAAGCGCGTAAATATTTTCCTTATTAACGCCTTCAATCATGCAACCAATTAGGACTTTGCTGGCCACCTGTTTTCTTCCGCCAATCATGCCTCCTCCCTTTTTGTATTTTTTTATATATAATTTAATATTGTAGAGGGTCCCATAATGTAAAGGGACACCACTCAATAAATCTCCCCCTCCCGACTACATTGTGGGACTATCCATCCCGGTTGCTTTGACACACTAATCAAACTTTTCTTTTGTAACAACCTTTGTCAGCATATCGGCAGCATTTTTGTTTGTATGAATCTTCTGCAACTTGAACTCCTTTTCCTTAACGGCAAGTCTGAGCCAATGATACCTTACATCAATATGTTTCATCCGTGCATGGTACATAGTATTTTTGCTCAAGTCTAATGCACTTTGACTATCACAATAAACTACGTATTCGTCTTGTTGCACACCTAATTCTGTAAAGAATCGCTTTAACCAAAGTATTTCCTTTCCTGCTTCTATTACTGCAACGTACTCTATTTCAGTTGTTGATAATGAAACACACTTTTGTAACCGTGACTGCCATAAAATAGCTCCCCGTGAGAATGTAAATAAGTAACCTAATGTAGATTTTCTTTTATCAAGGTCACCAGCCATATTCGCATCTTTGTAACCAACAAGTGTTGGCTTTCCACCTCCAAAGGTTAAACATAACTTTGAAGTTCCTCTCAGGTATCTAAAGATCCATTTAACTGCTTCGCAATGTGTCTTTTAGGGATTTGACAGAAATACACTCACAACGCCAACTGCATGAGCGATGTCTGGTCTTGCATACCATTGCATACATTAAACTGCCGACCACTGAAGAGTATGGAACATATGACTTAGCTTCTTTATTTTTCTCTGTTGAAGGGAAGGATTTCTTACTCAACTTGAAATGAGCGGCAAGTGGAGTGCTAATTGGTTTAGCATTCCTCATATTGAACCTTTCTAATACCCGTTCAATATATTTTTCTTGCGATAACCACAGCTTGCTGGACCTTCGATCTCGGGTAATCTCCATTCTAAGAATTCACCTTGCCGGTCCTAAATCCTTCATGTCAAACGCCTTAGACAAATCACCCTTCAACTTACTAATCATTTTGGCATCTGGCCCAACGATTAGCATATCATCAATATAGAAAAGAAGAATGATAAATTTTCCATCAGAGGATTTCTGGACATATACACATGGATCAGCTTCTGTCCTCTTGTATCCTTGATTCACCATGAAGGAATCAAACTTTTTATACCATTGTAGCGGGGCTTGTTTTAACCCATACAAACTTTTCTTCAGGCGACAAACCATGTCCTCCTTTCCTTTGACCTTGAAAGCTTCTGGTTGTTCCATATAAATTTCTTCTTCTAAATCCCCATGCAAGAACGCGGTCTTTACATCAAGCTGTTCTAACTCAAGGTTCAAGCTGGCTACAAGACCTAGCACAACTCGAATGGAACTCATTTTCATAACTGGTGAAAAAATCTCATCAAAGTCGATACCTTTCTTTTAAGTAAAGCCTTTGACAACCAATCGAGCTTTGAATCTCACTAGGTTTTCATCATCTTTCTTCAACTTGTACACCCATTTGTTCTTGAGTGTTCTCTTCCCTTTTGGAAGTTTCACTAGCTCGTACGTGTCATTCTTCTTCAAAGAATTCATCTCCTCCTGGAAGCTTTCAGGCTCCCCCTCATCAGTGATTAAAATATAATCAGAACTGGAGTATTTTGTAGATGGTTGGCTTTCTCTGATTGACCTCCTTAATTGAGGTTCTTCTTCTGGTAGAATGGGGTTCTCTGGCTCCCCCTGCTCAATACCCTCTTCATTCGTATCTTCATCTACAATCGTATCTTGATCCCTCACAACTGGCTCTTCTTCTCCATCTTGCTCTGATTGATGATTCTTCTTTCTGTGGTATCATCTGATAGAATGCTCTCTGGTGAATAGTACCGTATACCTAAATAATACTTGTATATTAGAATAGTAATAGTATGCCTCCCGTATACTTAAATAATACTATTCATAAGATGATCAATAGTATTTTATGTGAATACTATTATTCAAGTTACTATTTTACTATTCACTTAAATTGCGTATCTGCGACGGTTTTTTGAACGGATTGCGCCACCAGATTTATCATAATTTTCTCATCGTCGTGGTATATTTATTTTTAAAAATATATCCACGAATTTTACTGATAAAACAACCTTCGGTTCTGATACCACTTGTTAGGCCCAATAATAGATTATGAGAAAAGATAATAGCAGCAGAATAAAAAGATAAATGAATTAGGGAAAAATCACGGGACAAACTCCGAATAATTCTCCACTATAAAATAATAGTAGGTATACCAAGAGATTACAAAATAGTGGCACATATGTGTTTCCCAAAACCTCACTATTTTTTCTCTTACCCAACTCTTAGGAAACCATTTCCTAAGTTTATATGCACAGATTATATTCTTATATCTGTGCTTTTCTCAATCTGTCTCATAAATGAGGAAATAATCCTCTCTATGAATAAAACAGAAAGCACGTAAATATTTTCCTAATTTACGCCTTCAATCATGCAATCAATTAGGACTTTACTGGCCACCTATTTTCTTCCGCCAATCATGCCTCCTCCCTTTTTATTTTTTTTATATATATAATTTAATATTTTAGTGAATCCCATAATGTAAAGAGACATCATTCAATATAATTAAGATTGAGATTAAGATTAAGACAGTTACCCGCGGTGTTCAAAGAAAGGCCACCTGAAGGTAAACCCGAACAATTTGTCGAAAACGGAGGCGGTGTTCTCCGGCCTACCGAAAACGATCAGATTCAGCAGAAAGCTAACAAGAACAACCCAGCTCAACGCCCTAGCTATCAACCGTCCGAGGGATTCTATTGTGTCGTCGTCCTTCGCGGCGGCCACCGGCGGTTTTCTCCGAACATTTCTCATCGTCTTGGATTAGCAGTAGAATCGATTGTATTGATCTTAGTTGCACGGGAATGAGCCTGCTAGTAAACGAGTGAGTAACCGCCAAATGCAGTTACGCTGATGTGGCAATGGGGAGCTGATCTGATGTGCTGTAGTACAGAGTAGCTTGTAGTGTGCACTTGCTGCCTTCGGTTTTTATAGGATGAGACCCATTACTTTTCTCCTCTTATTTGTTGTACAAGGCCCATGAAATTTATTTAATTTTCTGTTTTTAACAAAATACTTAACTTTTAAATTTTATAGTTTTGAATTAAATTTAGGTTTTCAAAATTGAATTGAACTGTGATATAAATTAAACTTTAAACTGTTTTCTACTTAAATCGAATTAAGGATAGATTTATTAAAATTGATTTGAATTGGAGATTGGTTTATTGAAATTGAATTAAATAAGGGGTTTTTTTAAATGAAGTTGAATCAAAATTAGTTTTTACAAGACGCTGATCAGTTGTGTTAAGAAATGGCTGGGGTTTAGTGCTATTCGTGTCGATTTCCTGGCATGGTTGGTATGGTTGCAGGATATGAGAGCCTCCTCTTTAGCTGATATGGTACATATTGCCGCATTACATGCGACTATTTGTGCTAATTGGATGAACATAAACACTTGTGTATTCTCAATTTACTGTCAAACTGTTCATTACTGATTTAAGCAAGTCCAATTCATAGTTAGATGATGTATGAAAATGTATAGTAAGAGAGTAAAAACTGTAGCTAATAGGAGTTTATACCATAGGCTTCTGATATAAAGCCTATTATTTGTTGTACAGATAACCAGTTTTAAGATTAATGGATTCTTACTTCCTTAAAAAAAATTAGTTTTTACAAAAAAAATTGAATTAAAATGAATTATATTTGGGACTATGTAGGTTAATGAGCTGAATTGAATTCATTTATCAACCAAAATTTAGCATTGGTGGCTGCTGACCAAGGCGAACAAGGCGAGTGACTGCTAAAAATCTAGGGGCCTCAAGTTCTTATAAGTAAAAAAATAGCACAGAATCATATAAACTTGTTACAAACGCCTACCCACATCGGCACACAAGAATATAACCCAAACAGCAGTGTGGACAAATTGTTACGACAATAATTCCAACTCAACCTCTAGGGCAACTAGTAAGCAGATTCTTAGAGTTCGGAATTTTAATGGAAGTAACATAATACCTTTTACACTCGATACGAATGGCACTCACAATGTTACACTCGAATTGCCGCGACAAGTTTTGCATAGCGCACCTAAATGCCGAACATCACGTCAAAGATTTTGGAGACTATTGACTTTGTTGGGGAAGCAATTGAACCTCCCGACTGTCGAGCACTGGTACTACCGTTTTGTAGGAGATAGGGACGAGAATAACTTTTTAATCCGTTCAACTCTGAGGTTTTAGAAGATGGTGGTGGGGGTAATGGCATGAAACCCTGATATATTATCAATAGTTCAATACAGTCAATATACTTACTACTAAGACGCATTTTTACATCATCTCCCAGTTGAGAGACACTGAATGGTATTAAGTGTTACAGAAACATACTGAAGTATATTATCATTCTGCAAACTCTGGATTCAATGAATTGTTGATGAAGAAGTGATACTAGAAACCCAACCTACTCTTGTAACAAGATATGGATATATGGCAGACTCATTGATATTTTATAATTGAATAGAAATAAAATTTCAGCATGTCTTTTATTGAATGAACAACTAAATTTATACAGAGATTGAAATAACAAACTTCCTAATTAGAAGCCACTAATAAAGTGGATGTAAATTGAAACAGAAAAATCTGCAACTAATTGCAGTTACCAACTTAAACATTTTTACAAGT
The DNA here is from genome assembly GCA_947683365.1 of Euphorbia pulcherrima. Classification (NCBI taxonomy): domain Eukaryota; kingdom Viridiplantae; phylum Streptophyta; class Magnoliopsida; order Malpighiales; family Euphorbiaceae; genus Euphorbia; species Euphorbia pulcherrima. The sequence continues at coordinate 19,097,170 of CANTUS010000016.1, forward strand.
CTGATGCTTTGAATAGGATTTGAATAACAGAAAAAAGATTGACTAAAACACAAAATCTCAGCTTGTAATGGCACAGAAATGGCAAAGTCTAACACCTACCAGACTAAGGAAAGACAGGCGCTAATATAAATGACTAATTCCAGACTCAAAGCCGTTTTGGCGAAGGAGGCATATGGAGTTTAATTCACAACATTGATAACTCAACATAATCAAACAAATTTGAGAAATTAAGCAATCTACAATACGAAAAAGTAAATAATAATCCCAGAATATAAGCAAAAAAAAATGCATATGCACTTAATAACTTCAATGAATGGAACAGTTTAATGTCAAGTTCTCAAAAAAGTAATATGTTCATCATGTTCAACTTGATTTCTCAGCTTTTTATGATTTTCAAATTAATGGCATTATGTTGACTTTTATGGCTTCATTTTATTAGGTAACACACTTGGAACTAAGAAATGAAACAGAACAAATGAGGAACGGCAAAAGATGCATGGCAAGGATACAAAAAGCAAGAACCTTGATCACCAAATTTCATAATCTAGCATACAAGTGGAACTAGAACCTGATAAAGAATGTGCATCCAGTTGGCATCCCTTGGCCCAGGAACATGCTTCAAGATCACACCACATTTCTCAAACTCCCGAAGAACTAAATTGGTATCGCTGGGAGGGAATCTGAAAAGAATATTTAAGATCATTTGATAAGATCAGCCGTGTTAAACAGAAAAGTAAAAAGAACAATTAAATAATGAAGATGTATATATCCCGGGCTGGTACTTTAAAAGACCTGGTACTTTAAAAGACCTGTTAGTGTCACTTTTAAGTCTTAATACACACTTCACCGAACACAAAACAGTGATTAGTTTCCGAAAAAATCGCTACAGTTGTTGAAACAACTCTACCAGTAAAAAAAAATGGAGAGCAAAACTTAGATTCGAATGCCAAAAAGAATCAATAAAAAATCAAACGCTAAAAGAACACTTTCACTAACAATTTGTGTAGATAAGCGGGGATAAATGAAGAAAACAAAACTATAAATTTAGCCACCCAAAGTACAATTTCATTAATTGGCCCCTATACTTTAATTTGGGCTTTATTAGCCTTTGCACTTCTAAGTTTTTACCCAACCTAGCCCCTGATACAAAATCTTTTGATTTGCTTCAGTTTTAAATCACTTATTCAATGAGATAAGCAATCTATGCATCACTTAATATATGAGCAGTAGTTAATCCCAACTTGTAAATGTCCATTTTCTAATGCATGAAGGGCATCAAAAGCACAACTACATAGCTTCCTGTTATACTCAAACGCAATTACTAATCAGAATACTAATTATCCACATGAAATCAGGGAGAGTAAATTAAGATACAAAATGACAAGTTTGAAAGCCATTTCCAATATGCCTATGAGTTGATAGATAAAGATCATATTTTTATAGCTGAATGAAAAACACTGCTTTATATATAGCATTTGCTCAGACAAACTTGGCATTTATATATTGCTGAGCTAAGCAAACTAGCAAAGTATATTGGAAAAGAAAATGCAAGAAAGATAAGCAAAGATAAAGAGATGGAGCAAAGATGGAGACCCCAGTGTACAAGGAAAACAGAGACGAAATCTTACCCATAAACAGTAACCCATTCTTCCTCATCAAGATTTCCAGCAGGCAAGCTGGTCCGCGGTACATCTGGTCTAGCAACTTCCCTAGGTGGAGGAAGTGTAATCAAAGCACCAGGCTGGACCACACCCTCAACAGGAGAACCTTTCCCCCTATCTTCTTGCTCACTACTACTGGCCTTAGCCGGTGACCACCATGTTGAACTTGCTGAACCCTGTTGGTTCTGTAGCCCACTCATCAAAGCGAATGAAGTGCTTGCTTCTGATTTGCTTTTTAGTGGAGTCAATGTCATGAAGTCCCTCCCAGAACCCTGGACGGGAGTTCTCGGGTCTGATTTAGCTTCTGGGGAGAGAGGGTAATCAGGAATTCCAGATTCAGGAGAGAAATCTGAACGGTCCTCCAAGGTAAACATTGGAGGGGGCGGAAGATCTGAACCCCCAAAATTCTCCCGCCATAGAGCAGAAACTGCTGCCGCCTGACCTGGGGTAGAGAACTTCCCTTTACGGGAGGAGATAGGTGATGCCAAATCTTGGTAAAACAATAATCGACTCCCTGAAGATTTCGGAGTCCTCTTCTGTACAAAAGTGCTCATTATAATTCCTTTGCAAGATGAACCTACCATTATTTGAAAAAAATTAGTCTTTGGATACGAAGTTTAAAACAAATGAAAGTAATAGCCAAATCACCTGCAAAGAGCTAGATTTAGAGAAAAATTATAACATACACTTATATCTTCGTTCTTTAACCAAATCACCTGTAAAGCTGCTGAGGAACATGTTACAGATAGAAAAGAATAAAATTAAATCTCCCTACCCAAGAATGCCTCATTGCCATAAGCAAGATCATCCGGTTCCAATCACATTTAAAACGTAGAACAAATTCAGTTAAGTCTACAAAGGTGAAATTGCTAAGGTAATCAATGATGGCAAAAAAAAAAGGAGAAATCTTCAACCAACCGACTTTAATTTGTGAATTTTTGGACCGAGGGGTTAAAACACAAATAAGAAAGCAAGCAAAAAACAACCTCCCCTGATCGCTCCTAGTAGCTTATTAGAATTAAGTAAAAAAAAGAACAACGATGATTTGATATTCATTTTCTGCTTATTTTGTCGGGAAAGAAAAGGTGATTCTGATTCACATCAATCATTGAACTTTATCGGAAAAACAAGACAGCTCTAATATTATACTAGCAGATAGAGAGAGAGCGTACCTGTAGAATTGAGGGTTTTGCTGTGATTTTCTCTCCCAGAAAAAGCTGAACAGAGAGCTCTACGCTAGAATGGAGGACGAAATTGGGAATTTGAAACCCTAAAACCCCGGTATTACTGTTATTCAAATTTTGGCTTTTGCAATTTTCAATTTCAATTCAAAGTACGAAAATGCCCCCTTCGTTTCGTTTTATATGTCAGTATGTCACTCATGTAGTAGGATTTTTTTGTACATTTTTATACGAATAAAAATACTTTTTCAAGATTTTATTTTATAATATCAGTTTTGCATTTATAATCCAGAGTTTATTACTTATAAAGTAGCTATTATTTTTTCTTTATGAACTTTAGTAACCGTTATACAATTCATTTGAGGGTGAGATAAAATAAAGAAATAAAAACTCTCTCCGTCTAAAAAATTGGTCGTTTTAACTATTTTATACTTTTTAATATAACAATTAACTGATTGGTGTAATTTATTTATTTATCATTTAATCAATGCTCTACTCTATTCTCAAAGCTTCCCATTAATGGTTACAACTAAAAAATATATTCCCAACCGCTGCCATTAATAAGGGTATGGCTGGAAGAATGTGATTAAAAAATACCTAAGAAATAGAAAATGATAACTAAAAAGAGATGTCAAAAAATATATAAAACGACCACTATTTCTAAAGGGATGGAATAACTTTAAGAAAATCACCTAGGTTTATGAATATTTTCCTGTACTATACTATTCTGCTAAACTGAATATATATGTACCCGTTTTTAGATCAGGACATTAGAAATGACCTCTCAAGAGTTTAAAAATTAAAGCTAAATAGAGCGTCATTTTTTAATATAATAATTATATTTTATTAAATTAAAATATATAACAAACTAACAGCAAATTTAGTTGGAAACTTCAAAACTTTTATTAGGTATTTAGTTCAGAAAAATAAACGTAATCAGGGGGCATTTTTTACATGATAGATTTCTTATATTAAACTGTAAAACTAACTCTCTCTCGTTCTACTCCTTTGTCTATTAAACTTTTAAATAATGGTATCAAATAACTATAATCTTGTGTGATTATTACTTAGTTTTGATATTATTTTTTCATTGAACTTTTTATTTAATTCCTCTTTAGCTTTAATAATTAAAATACAATTTTATTTTAACACGATGTTTAAATATTTTACCTATTAATAGGGCATCAAAATTTATTTCGCCCATAAACTTCAAGAGCTTAGGAGCGGACCTGCTTTTACACAAATGTGTAAGAATCTCACCAAATTAAATACAACTATAACTTCAATTGAAATTTTAATAAATAAAATAGTAGGAAAAAATATTGGACTACATGTTTTGTGGAACAAAAATTTGAGTTTTTATCAAACAAGTTTATTTACACATTACACAAAAATTACAAATTGTCCATTTAGTCCCATATGAGAATCATAGGGAATGAGAGAGGTTTGATAGGCACAAAATTAATTAGATAATCAACACTGTAAATACTAAATCCAATATATTTCGGCTTTATTTTGGGAGTAAAGTAACAATCATAAAGAAAAGGAAAATAAAGGATCATAGCTTAAAGGATGGAATAATAAAGGATGAGGTAATATTATGTTTGGAAAGAAGGGGTTTTTAAATTAAAATAATAGTGAAATGACTTAAACAACCTTTAAAATAATAAAATTACTAAGTTAATTAAAAATAGAAGGATAATGATATAAATTTATACCATCTTTCCCTCCGATCCCACCAATTTGGTGGGATTGAATTTGTTGGAAGTGAGAGGAAGTTCCTCTCTTCAGTCAAATTATTAAAATTCTTCAAGCCAAATAAAATACTAAAATCTACTTTCCATCCTTTACATACCTATCTGTAGATTTCGTCTCCCAAATAAAGCCTTTGTAAAATCAATGAGGTATAAAATTTTATAGACAAAAGTAATTAGATAATTAACAATGTAAATAAGATATGTCAAGTCAAATTAATTATGTGTCATTTAGCTTGCTCAATAGAATGAAATATGCTAGAATAGAATATGCCTTCTTTATAAATTTAATTCAGAAAAATAAGTTTAATTTTAAGTATTTATAAATTTATATTAAAATGAATTAAATTTTTATCACGCTCTTATAAACATAAAAAACATGACCTTCGTGCAAATTTTCTGTTTAGCATTTACACTAGATTTGGTAGTTCTTTTTGTTGCAGTTGAGTCCTGTGTGGTGCACTTTAGAAATGATTCTTTATTAGATGTATCAGCTGTATTTGTGTTATGGGCTTAGAGTTGGGCTAGCAGATGAGTTGTGTAAAAAGCCCATTCTTTAATTTTGAAGATGGATTTATTGGTCACCATATACTATTCAAGAAATTGGTCCACCATATATTAGGCGGTGAAATGAATTTATTGCCCAATGATTTAAATAAATAAAAAATACATTATATGTCTCGCCTATTATTGTCAAATTGGCCAACAATGTACCAATGTTATTGGGAAAAAAATATCTGAATTGGTACTGTTTTGGTCCCCAAGGATCGAGTTGTACCATAAATTATTGAGCTATATTGATCAAAAACAGAAAAATAAATTATTGAGTTATAGGCCAAAGTTGACATTTTTCATATTTAAGTCTTGCTCCATGACTTTATAAATTAAAGTAATACTATAATTTTGTTAACTTTATAATACAAGCTTATGAACTTTTATAGTCAATTGGTATATGAAATTCTAACACATCAAGATACTCAAACTTTATGGAGTGTAACGGTTGGGATCGGTCTAATAACATCATCTCTTACTATAATACCATGTTAACATCCATATATAATCACAGAAGATAAATACCTTATTAAACTTGGACAGATTTATCAATGTAAACAACATTTCACTTTTACAGGTGATGTGAAATTCCAGAAGAAACAATAGTATAGCTATATGATAGAGAGGTACACTATAAGAAATTAAGCTTTTTGTGACAACATATACTGTCACAAAGCAAGAAGTTGTGGCATATAATATTTTGTGACAATAATTTGTTGTCACGGGTAACTCCGTAACAGATAATATGTCCAAAAATGTTGTCACAAATATCAAAATTTTTTGCGACGACAATTTTTTATGGCAACTTTTATTGTAACTGAAAAGAAAATATTATCGTCACAAATAAGCTAGTTGTCACATATAATACATCAAAATTAACTAAAACTACGGGACAACATAAAAAGTCATCACATAAGAATTTATTTGTGACAATAAAGTTATCACATATATTACAATTTTTTGTGACAAACAATTTTGTTGTCATAATATTTTTATTGGTTACAACTTGTATTATAATTGAAAAGAGAACTACTTGTCACTAGACCTGTTCGCGGGCCGGGCTACCCGCCCGGCCCGGCCTTAGCCCGATCCTATGGGCCGGGGTTGGATACCTATTTTATTATTAAGCCCGGCCAGAGCCGAGCCTGCTAAAGCCTGAAGTTTTATAGGCTGGGCTTGGTTTTTGTATAAAGGCCCAAGCCCGAGCTGACGAATAAAAATTTAATTTTTTTATATATATTATAATTGTATTAAATAATTATTTTCAACTTTTATATTTTATACTAATGAATTTTCAAATTTAAATACAATAAGTTGTATAATATATTAAGAACTTCAAATAAATAATGTTGTTATGCATAATTTTATCAATTTATTTTTTAAAAATTCACAAAAAAATTATTGAAAAATTATCTACGGGCCTCGGGCTGGGCTTAGGATGACCTCGTAAGCCCGGTCCGAGCCTGAAGTTTTAAAGTGTAGGCCGGGCCGGGCTTGGGTTGATGCTTTTAGTCAAAAGCCCGATGAAGCCCGGCCCAAACCCTACCCGGCCCGCCCGATGAACAGGTCTACTTGTCACAAATGTATCGTTGTCACGTATTATATCATAAATTAAACTGAAACTTTGTGACAACTTCTGATTGGCGTCACAAAAATAGTATTTGTGACAATAATTAATGTCACAAAAAATTTTCCAAATGGTCACACAAGGTTATATGTGACAAGAACAGTTGTCACAAAGATATCGTCGCTAATAACTCCGTAACTGATAATATTTCCAAATATGTTGTCACAAAAATTACATTTTTTGTGACAATAATATTCATGTATACAATAAATTTTACTGAAACTACATGACAACTTTTATTAGCCATCACAAATGTTATTTGTGGCAATTTTTATTGTCACATCATGTGGTGACAACATTTACATCAGTTACAACTTTTTTCTGTCACTATATATTTGTAGTTACTATATTAAGTTGTTCCATTAAATATTTGTAACAACTTTGAATTGAAGGGAACTAAAATTTAATTATATTAATTTTGACAAATAGGAAAAATAATAATTAACGAAGAAATTTTCAATTAATGAAATGAAAATTAAAAAATGAACAAAATAGACTAAAATGCGTATATACTTAAAATAAATAAGCCTAAAAGTGTACATAACTAAACTAATAATTAATTTATTACACCTTACAAAAATCATTAAAGTCAGAATGAAATACATTTCCATTCAATACTAAATACAAACCTAGTTTTACCCAAATTGAATAAACAAAGAACCATGATAAAACCCGGAATGCCAAGAAAAGAAGAGAGAAAGATGAATACCTGCAACTAAGAAGAAGACCAAAAACCAAATCGAAAACTTAACTTGGACAGTGACTTCAAAGGTAATATCAATTTCTCGGTAGCAACAAGATCAGCCAGAAAAAGAGGATCGACATGGTTATGAGATGTGTGAGAGAGGGAACGAAGTATGTGATATCGATTTCTAATAAGACCATATTCAAAATCAAGTTGTTAAGTAAAGAAAATAGATCACCTCACGCTTTAGCTTGCGGAGAAAACCAGAATGGAAGGCGGAACAAAATTAGCAAGAATTTGTCTCTTGAAACATAAGTGTCGTTGCCTATCGAACACAAAATTAGGGATTTAGATAGTTGAAATTTTGAATTAAGCAAAGCAAAGAAGAGAAGGAAAAACAAAATTAACCCAGAAAAATACAATCTTATTCTTAAACCTAGATCAGATTACAAACTCGAACAAAGAGGTAACATTTTTTATAAGATCTACAAAAAAAATCGTAGTTAATTCCTACATGCATAGCCTGATAATGATCGTAAAGGAAAAATAAAACATGATTAGTATATAGTTACTAAATCAAAATGCATTCAGTAACATTTCAACTGAATCAACAACATTCAGAAACAATAAAGAACTTTTAAAACCAGAAAATAACAATGGATAAATTAAATTATGAACATGCATTTACTTTCCTACAAGGTAAACAGTTGCCCCTGAGTAATTTCAAAGTTCTATTTTAGATCAATAATCTAGCCATGGTATGAAGAGAGTTTTCTTCTATTCTTTATTTGAATTTTGGCCGGCAGAATATAGAAAACTGTAGAGTTTGTGTGCTTAACGTTCTTTTCTTGATTAATTAATTAGGATTTCAATTTTTCAATCTTCCTATTCTTTAGTTTCTTGATTTATTCTTAATTAGTTAATTATAATTTTAATTGGTTATCCTTTCTTATTTTAATTTGAAATTTAATTACACTACTTAATTTATCTCGTTTCTTTGTTCTAATTGTTCTTTAGGATGATTGCTAATAAAAAGGATGCTTCCTATTCTTATTAGCATTCTGAACATTTTAATTTATCTCCTTTCCATATTTAAATTTATTTGTCATATTAATTTCTAAATAAAAGAAAATTTACTATTATAAATAAGATTATTTTCATTATATTCTATTTAATTTCCTATTCTAATTTGAATTCTGATGTAATTAGAATTCCTAATTCTTTTCCTTGTTCAAATTTATTATTTATATTCTTGTTATATGATTTCCTTTATTTCCTATTTAATTTTATATTCTAATTCAAATTCTCAGTAATTACAATTGCTAATTCGTTTCCTTGTTCAAATTCATTCATTTGATTGATTGCTTATGAAAAGGAAGTTACCTATGTTAATTAAAATTCTGATTTATAATTTATTTCCTTTCTATATTCAATTTTATTCATCATATTAAGGGCTAACTAAAAGGACATTTCGTTATAAATCAGACTTATTTCCATTATTGTCGTTTAATCTCAAAATCTATGTTGTTGTTCAATGAGGTACCGACTCCAGGGACTGAGGAGCTTGCTCAATCGGCACCTCTTTAAAGGTGTGGCGCCCAGACATCAGTGAGGCGATCCAACGCCGCCTTGCCTTGGCGCTTAAGAGAGCACCTCAACGCCTAGTGATAACACTCATGACTATAGAAATACTATTATATCCCCTCTAAAAATCTAGGAAAAAAAGATAACACTCATGAAACAAGGTATGAAGCATGCCCAATAGATGATTAAAATGGCAATACAGAAACACCATAATATCCCCTCATTAGAATGAATCAAACTGGTAATCTTGGTTAAAAAAGATAGCACTGATAAAAATAAGTATGAAGCAATGCCCTCTATAAGCTACAATGGCAATATCATATTATCACCTCATTAGAGAATATGAAACCGTTAATCTAGGAAAGAAAAAACAAGATATCACTAATATAACCAGGTATGAAGCATGCCACTACAACACACAAATTCATCTTGTTAATGTCATACTATTAGCAGTTATCATAAAAAAACTGAACAAATAAAAGAGAGCGGCCTCCAACGAGAATGCTTGTTTGATCTCTCAGACAATCAAATTCTACAAAATTAAAGAATCGAACGCAGGAGTGCCTGAGTATATCAAAATACTCTTCTCTAAATGTTGGCTGCCATGCACCTGTTATTAGTAGACTGGTATGAAATAAAGCATCTGGCCGAGAAGTTTCATCTGCTAAGAACAATCATCAGCAGCAACAAATATTAGTTTAATAGTAAATTGAGCAGAGAATTTCAAATAAAAAAAGCCAATAACCTCACTTTGATAAGCCACAGCGACTCTTATTCATGTACAAGCAAAGCAACTAGGATTAATTTCACGACATAGACAAGCAATTAAAAAAATAGTTAAAAAAGTGAATAAAAGAGATCGAGTAGGTTATAAAAAGCATCATGCTAGGCATCATAACCAAAAGAAGCATATTAATCATGAATTATTTGGTAGAGAGATAGCCTAAGATTTCCTAGTTGTTCTTTATCTTTTCCACATAAATCAAGCTTCTTACAACAGTTGCATCTCTAATATTTCCGTAAATACATGCTAGCAAACATTCTTGGGCTGCATATATGGTAGCAAAAGAAAAATAAGATTGGGGGTGGGAGTTAAAAACATATATGTAGCGGCAGTGCTTTGAATTTAATTGTAAAAGGATAAAAAAAACACTCTCAATAGCTTATAGACAAATACACAGATACACCAAGATTGATTGCACCAAAGATGGTTAAAGGGCAGAGTACATACAGTGTTAAAAACCAATAATGCAACATCTGAAGCCATACAGGGTTACAAGAGATTTTATTAGTTTGTGGTTTAAAATATAAATCTACGAAGATTGGAGCTAGGCTAAAGCCATAGTGGTCAAGAGGCATTAAGTTAGTTGAGGTCTTTGTGATTTAGTTGAGTCATGATTGAGATTGATGTACGAAAGCAGTATGCAAATCAAGCAAATTCTAAGACTACCAATATAGTAAATGCAGAAACAATTATCTATGATATCAAATTAAAAATTTGAAAAAGTAAACATGGAATGTGCAGCTATTATGCTAAAATTTATAAGTTTTATAACATGAATTCAATGAAAGTTCATATTAATTTTGGGGAAACAATTTTAAAGTTATTACAAGAAGTTTTGTATTATCAACAATAAACATGGTTTCAAGACTCTGTGTTTATTGAATAACATTGCAGATAATTATTCTACCTTAAATAGGACAAAATATCTTAAGAAGCCACGTGATGAATTAGAAATTCTCAGGATATTACAGTTTACTACTCGAGCAAGCTTAAGAGAAAACTGAGATGTGGTTTAGATAAGAACACAATACCAAATGCTTGTACAACCCTTAGCCTCACCCATTAGGTACATCAGTACATGCTTCTCCATAAAGGCTTTAGCCATATTGCTGAAGCTTATATTTACAGCTATAGATGCAGCTGTACCTCTTTACGACATCAATTACCTCTAGCTATAGAATCTCGTCCTTGTTACCCTGTATGTGCATAAACCAAATCAACACAAAAACCAATAACGCAGCAAAGAAAGAGCAAAAATATGCAAACTATTGAGGACAAAACCTTAAATACACAACCTAACAACGGCATAACATAAAATTAGTAAACAATTGAATTAGCAATTCTAAAATGCAGCCTTGTAACAAAAAGAAACACCTCATCCCTAATGAATCTAATGCAGAAGATGATAGCTTGTAAAAAAAGAATAGCATATCTAGGACTTAAATCGTAACACAAATAACGAAGAGAAGAACTAACTGAACTCTAAAATTAAAAGATACCCAAATCTAAACTAATAAGTGTACACAACCAATCCCTAATAAAAATATTAAAGGAAAAATGAATAGTCGACATTGATGGAAGTGGCGGCAGAGAAGGTGTTGATAGCAGCCGAGAATGTAAATAAAAACGAGAATGAGGGGTGAAAGAGAGAGAAGAGAGCGATAATGGATCAATGTTTAAAAAATTAATATATGAAAAATTAACATATATAATATAAGCAAGCAAAAAAACCGTAACAAATTAAAAGTAATAATAATGGTTCCATGTAAAAAAAAGTAATAATAATGGTATTAGTAATTATTAAATGAAATTAATAATATCAATAATAATAGTTTTTTATGTTATTATTATTAATAATATTCAAATAATTAATAAAATATTTATAAAAATACTATTATTAATGGGTAAAGTAGGATATAGATATGATGAACAAACCAGATGAAATGTGACCTTTCTGACTGTGAGCGGACAATGTTTCGCGCGACGGCAGCGGGGCCGGAGCCTGATCGGGCCGGCCCGTTTTGAACGACGGGGGATGAGTGTGATATATTTGAAAAATAATTTTGCATATTTTAATGCTTAAAAGATACGAGATCGAAATTCCGTACTTAGAGTAGAGTCGCCACCCGGTTCAGCTCAACCGAGAAATTTTTGGTACGATTTTCCCACCCGGTGGTTGGACCATACCTTAAGTAGAGATTTCGAGTTCGGATGATGTTATCTACTTTTCATTAGGCCAAGTTAAGATACTTCATTCTTTCTTAATCGGTTTAATCCACCCTATTTATTTGTATTTTTAATTATTTTGTTATTTTCGTGTTTATCAAGCAATTGAAGCAATGAATAAGATATTTACAGCCATAAAAAAAGTGCGGAAAATAAAATTATTACAAGGTTTTCAAGTCATATACATTTTTTCTATGCAATAAATAAAGTACCTGAATATCCAATATACGTCCGCATGCAGAAGATTGTTAGCACTTACAGTATTATAAAGCCCGGTCGGATGGCTAAAATGGGAGTTGAACGGTGCTTTTCGAGAAAATTCCAATTTTAAGTAATTTTTAGGCTCAATCATTATTTTAACCGGATTATAAATGAAAAATAAAACTGCCATCCGAAAAGTCATATCGCCGACGATATAACTGATGCCGCCGGCGACATGCCTGATGTCGCTGGCAACATAGGTGATGCCGTCGGCGACATCAATTACATCACCGGCAGTATCAGCTTATGGGCAGCAGTGGTGGCAGTAAGACTGACCGAAAACCCAAAAATGAATATAAATTGACAAAAATTAACACAAGTCAGTAGTATTAATGCCCAAGAGCTATGAGACTCAGGATTTTTACCTCGAGGTCGTGAATCCACCTCTTCGTGAACCGAAGAAAACACCTCCGGGGAGCTTGTTACGATGATTTAACGATAAATTTAAGTGCTTCTTGGTTTCTAAATCTAACTAAGCTGATTTTAACTTAAAGACTTATTGATTTCAACTCACAATCAGAGAATTCAAAGAAGAAAAACCAGGAAAAATGGATTAGAATCCTTCTTTTTTCTATTTTATCTAATTCTTATCTCACTAGAATCTATTCTCACACTAAAATCTTAACATTCAATCCCCTCCTCTAAAATGTAGCTCAAGGTGTGTTTTATAGGTGAAATGGGGTGCTTTTTGGGGCCTTTTTTAATAATTCCGCCGAAAGTGGCCGAAAGGCTGTTTGTGAAGGGACTCATTTCGGGCCATGCCATCGACGACATGGTGATGCCGCTGGCGGTATGGCCGATGTCGCCGGCGGTATGGTGATACCGCCGACGGCATGGATGATGCCTTTGGCGGCATCATCCTTCAGCATACCGACAGTTAGTGGGTCAAAAAGCTAAAAAAGTCGGGAAAAGTGGTTTGATAGTGGGTAAAAAGGCATCTTTTTTACTTTTAACAATATTTTAAAGGGTATTTATTACTTGGGTGCTAATTATCGGTTCAAGCTCCCACCGGACGCGTTATCGGCCACGCCGAACTGTATTCTAAAAAATTTGCGAGGAATATTATTTTGGTAATAAAAATTTCAAGCAGAATTTTTAATTTGAGGCATTAAAATCGGGTACACGTCATCATCGTCTCGCAAGAGGGACTGTAAAATCCCATGTATACAGGCTGCCCCTCGGGGGATCACTGCTGCCATAGGTCAGTATGATCACACGCAAGAGCAAGGGATAGGAATGATACCTGATGGGTGACCGGTTTGTTCCTTGGTCGGACTTACGCTTTATGAATTGGTTGCCCCTTGGTCGGACTTACGCTATATGGGGATTGGTTGCCCCTTGGTAGGACTTTGCGCTTTGCAAAAATTATCCCTTAGTCGGACTTGAGCTTTGTAGAGATTGTCCCTTGGTCGGACTAGAGCTTTATAGAGATTGCCCCTTAGTCGGGTTTGTGCTTTATGGAGAGATTATCCCCTGGTCGAACTTGTGCTTTATGGAGAGATTGTCCCTTGGCTGGACTTGTGCTTTGAGGAAATTGTCCCTTAGTCGGACTTGAGCTTCATAGAGATTATCCCTTGGTCAGACTTGAGCTTTGTAGAGATTTCCCCTTAGTCGGGTTTCTTGTTTTATGGAGATTGTCCCTTGGTCGGACTTATGCTTTGAGGAAATTGTCCCTTGGTCGGACTTGAGCTTTCAGAGATTGTCCCTCGCTCGGACTTGAGCTTTGTAGAGATTGCCCCTTGGTCGGACTTGAGCTTTGTAGAGATTGCCCCTTGGTCGGGTTTCTTGTTTTGTGGAGATTGTTCCTTGGTCGGACTTGTGCTTTGAGGAAATTGTCCCTTGGTCGGACTTTCACTTCGAAGAGATTGTCCCTTGGTCGGACTTCAGCTTTGTAGAGATTGCCCCTTGGTCGGACTTGAGCTTTGTAGAGATTGCCCCTTGGTCGGGTTTTTTGTTTTGTGGAGATTGTCCCTTGGTCGGATTTGTGCTTTGAGGAAATTATCCCTTGGTTGGACTTTCACTTTGAAGAGATTGCCCTTCGGTCGGGCTTGTGTAAAAATCTGATTTGGAGGCGCGATGTCGTCGGCGGCATCACTGATATCGCTGGCGGCATAGATTGATACCGTCGGCAGTATGAGTGCTACATGGCAGCTTTGACTGGACAGGTAATTTCAAAATTTGAACTAAAAGAGGCGATGTCGCCGGTGATATGAGTGATGTCGCGGGCGATATGGATTGATGACGCCGGCAGTATGAACGGACAGTTTCAGATAAATTAAAAGTCCTCGAATTCCGCACGGCAGTTTAAAAGGGAATGGAACTTTCCTTCTTCCTCACTATTCAGAAACCGCATCCCCCTCTCTTCTTCTTCTCCAAAGCTTTTTGATTTCTTCCTTTGTTTTAGAAATCATGAAGAGAATCACCAAGGCTTTCAGGGGCAAATCTAAGGCTAGGGAGAGCCTGCCCGATTCTTCCATTGATGGATTGAAAATCTTCTCCGTTCCTACTATAAATGGCCTGAAGGAGACGACCAAAATGTATGGCTATGGCATTAACTCTCCTATCACCAATCTGACTCTGAAGAAAGAGAAACACCTCTGTTATGTCCAGGTAATCTCACAAAAAACCCGAATCTCTTCTTTTTGGGTTCAATTTGATTTGGCTTTAGATTTGAAATCATGCTATGATAGGGGTTTAAATGTGAAATGGATTGGTCATATTGCATGCTTTAGGATCGATTATACTATTTTTAGGCTTATTGTTCGATTGAATGCGATTTTTGTGATTTTGGCATGATGGGTACAATTTTGGGAGAAAACTGGTTCTGCCGGCACATAGTGATGTCGCTGGCGACATCAGTCCTTGCAAAATGGCTTATAGGAGTCTAATGTCACTTCTGTTTAAGGTGATGTCACCGGCAACATGAACCATGCCGCTGACGGTATGGAGTGATGCCGCCGGTGACATCGCTTTCAACAAAGGGGACAACAACAGCTTTTTTGATAAAAAAATAAGTAGGATTGATCCATTTTGTTTTTAATTTTACAGCCATATGAGCTGACTTACACAGCGGGAATGAGCACCATCGGTGAATGGTGGCACCAAATCTCGGAGAACGACCCCGAGCTCGCGCTTGTAATTAATGAGATAGGGTTTGGGGATTTGGCGTGGATAATGCCTATGCTGATGCCTAAGCTTTCCCATTCTACAATAACGGCCCTAACTGAGAGGTGGTCCGAGACCACCCATACCTTCCATTTCTCTTTTGGGGAAGCTACAATTACCCCCTCTGATGTAGTAGCCATGATCGGCCTCCCCTGGACGGATGAGGTCATACATTTGATGCTTACATGGATAAGTACCATGTTGAAAGGCCCGTGGTGAGGCGGGTAAAGGAGTTGTTCGGTCTGAAGTCCATTTCTGGGCGGCTGTCCTATGATGAGTTATACCATCACTGGACCCTGGTGGACGTAGTGCCTGCGGAGGAGAGGGAGGCTTATGTCCGTTCCTTTGTGATTTCTCTACTCACTGTGCTGTTCTTCCCAATCTTAGGGAGTAAGATCAACTACGTACTTATAACTACAGTGGAAGATGTGCTGGGAATCAGGAGGAAGAATTGGCCGAGGGCCATCTTGGCCCAGTTGTACCACGGGCTGGACGTGGGAGCCCGGAAGAAGGAGAAAGCCCTTCGCCTTTGCCACCTGCTACTCCAAGTCTAACTTTTTGGAAATATTTCTCTTGATAGCATGCGTTCTTATTTATTGCATGACATTTTTTGAATTGATCGGTCGTCATTTGTGCAGGCCTGGGCCTTCGAGCATCGGATCCTCCCACCGGTAGAGTTTAAGAAGGTTGTGCCACCTGGCTCTCAGTTCCTCGCTCGCTGGTGCGGGGGCATTGGTAGGAAGGCCAAGTACCCTACGAAGTATAGGGAGGTCCTAAGGAGCGTGCGATTGAGCTCGGTATACAAATTTTTTTTTATTTTTAGCCTTTTTTACATTTAGATGAAACAAAAATCACTTATGGACTTATATTGTTTGTTTTAATGTAGCTCATCTTGGATCTATTCGATAGGGTGAAGAACTTGGCTGAGGTCGTAAGGGTCCAGAGGGAGGTAGATGACCGTCGGTTCGTGATCGAGTGCCCTCTGTCCCAGTAGTGGTATCTAGGCGAGCGTATCCGGGGCTGGAGGTCCGTCCCGATGGCCGCTAGACCGGTGCCTGTCGATCCTCCCAAAGGCTTATGGTGGCCCCATTTGGTGATCTCTTTTAAGGCTGACAAAGCTGATTATATTGAAGGGAATGTCCGAGTGATCCCTAGTGTTCCTAGCCTCTACGAGCAGCTTCTGCAGCTTCTACTCCCAGTGTATCCTCGCATCCATGGAAATGATACGATTGAGTATCACAATGAGCACCGACTGGAGGATGAGAAGAGGTGCCTCAAAGGTGCTGTGGACGTCGAGGAGGAGGATGATGATGAGCATGAGGCGCTTGAAGGGAATATTGCGGTCAACCTTGAGGGGGAGGATGAGGTGGGTGCGGACGTAGCTGGCGAGAGCATGCCAATGTCCTAAGGGGAGCAATGTTCTTTCAAGGTATGATTGTGCTTGTGTGTATGATTTTAAAGTTGTTTAGGAACGTTGTTGATGTGTGGCTATTATGTTTTGCAGGAACCCGGAGAAAGAGTGGTCAAGACAGCCAACGTGGGACCCAGCACTATAGTGTGCCGGAGGGTGTAAACTTTATGGAGGGGCATTTGGTCAATCCGTTGGAAACCACCTTCCTACTGATGAACTCCTGAGGTGAATTCTCCCATACAAATGTTGGCTCGAGCCGGCAAGCTCTTATTTTCATGCCTGAAAATACTACTTACGTAAGGCTAATAATTATTTTCTTATTAAGCCTTGGATGCGGTTGTCTAAGGATTTGCCATTCGGATTCTCCGGGTGGCGCAGAGTCACATAGAGCAGCTTATAGAGAACAATTTTGTTCTCCGGGATACCCTTATTGGACAGTCGCTCCTCGTTAAGGTATTTTATGCACATGTTAAGATGGGATGTATGTATGGATGTTATGCATGACATGCACTGTTGATATTTTCTTTGGTTTGCAGGATTTCCTGGCCCTTTCCTAGTCTGACACTAATACAGCCTGGCGACGGTATGAGGAGGAGATTGCGGTCCTACAGCATCGCGTGAGTGATCTCGAGGGTCAGTTGGCAGCCACCACTTAGGAATGGAGAAGTAAGCAAAACCTGGACCGTGCGCACCTCGGGAGCACCAGTCATAGGGGGATCAAGATGTCCGCTAGCCAACATGCATTTACTGCGGCTGAGGAGTCTAGTAGTGTGCCTATGACAGAGGGAAGGGAGGAAGATGAGGACAATGTTGACGACTAGCTTGCAAGCCCTGATGACATTTTATCCCGCCCGACTGGCAGTGGCGGGCATGCTTAGTTTTACTTTATTTTACCTTTTTTAGTTCTTTATTTGTACCCTCGATACATTGGGGTTTGGTTTTAGGATATTTTGAGTGATTTGCGCCTCCGGGCTTTTATTTTGAATGAAAAGAATGAATTGCTATTTGATAAGGCATTAAAATATAGCATAGGATTGTTTACAGGCTTTGTACAGGTCTGAAATGGAAGAAATGCTTCTGATGCCGCCGAAAAATTTACTCCATGTTGCCGGCGGCATGACCCATATTGCCCAAATTGATCGAGCCAAAATAATATATACAGGGTGGTCTGAAAGTCCATATCGCCGGTGGCATCATCTGATATCGCCCAAATTTACCCTATATCGCCGGCGGCATCAATTACATCACCGGTGGCAACACCCACATCGCCGGCGGCACCAAGTTTCTAGTAATCTAATTTCGACCATTCTAT
This sequence comes from Euphorbia pulcherrima, assembly GCA_947683365.1. Lineage (NCBI taxonomy): Eukaryota > Viridiplantae > Streptophyta > Magnoliopsida > Malpighiales > Euphorbiaceae > Euphorbia > Euphorbia pulcherrima. The sequence continues at coordinate 19,115,373 of CANTUS010000016.1, forward strand.
CCATTTCTGTCATGGCGACCCATAATTGAAAACTATAGGGTTTTCTGCAGAGTCTGGGGAATGCAGACTGGAAGAGGCTCGAAAAATTCAGGCATTGAGGGTTTCGATATGTCGCGGCGTAGCCTCTAAGCCGCGAATTCCTTCCAGCGACACTGGCTTTTTGGGATCCAATGGACCACGTTTTCCAATTTTCATCGTTCGAGCTTTGCCCCATGCTCGAAGAATTCCACGCTATTTTAGAGACACTGTGTCCTAAACGTGTTTTGCTGGCATTGTCAAACTTTCATTTTGGCATAGATGGAATTCTATGAGGGCTATGGAATTTAGATTGTGTCGACCCATTTCTATCTCAGTTGCCTGACAAACCTGGGTTTCAGCTCGAAGCAGTTCTAGAGTGGTGTCGTGGAGTGCCTCAATCCCATCCTGCTTGGCCATTCATGGTGGCATTACTACTTATGGAGGAGTTTATGTATGGAGTGAGCCTGATTGCTCCGCTCAGGCTGATTTCCCTCATCGGTCCTATATGGATAGGGGCTTCCCCCGTGGCTGTGGGGTTAGCCGATGTTTTGTTAAATATGGATGCTGCTTCTGTTGACTCGTCACTTATCGGAGATCAATTCACATTATTACAGGTATCTTTTCCTCTTTCTGATCCGAACATTCCTTTTCCCTATCCTTACCTGAGTTTTGCATTATAGGTCTGGCTAATGGAGAAGCTAAAGTTGAGGGAGGCACCACGAGGGAATCTGAAAAAAGTATCTTCCCGTCCATCTGAGGGAGAAAGGGCTTATGCGGGCCGATTTCGACGAGTTAACATATGACGATTGGGTGCCTGTTCTGAGGGGGTATACTAACGTGCAGGTTCAGTGGGTTAGTCTATGGTGGAGAATTCAGGATGTGGTCGTAGAATCTTGGGAGCATGTGTTCAATTGATAGGTCTGGAGAAATCTTCATTTTATACCCCCTACTGGCTATATCGTCAGTATGGAAAAAGGCAGAGAGTCCCGATTAAATTGCCCTATAATCAAATCGGAGTTTACAAAGCTATGTGGGTCAACCATATTTAGGAGAAGTGGTCCAGGGAGGCTGTATTTGAGATTCTAGATTATGATCAACTAGAAACCACTCAAACTGGCACACACTACAGAGGATGGCTTGCTGAGACAAGAGGTTTACCGACCCATCGGAAGCGGTCATGGGCCCATTTTGAGGGAGAATGCACAGAGCGGGGAGAAGATCCCTCTTCTACTAGTACATCGAGGAGGATCTCTAGGTACTGTGACGATGATGCGGGAAGTTCGTTTTGAGTCTTGCTTTTGTCGGAACCATGAGGTCTCTTTTTTTTGTATTTTATTCTATTTAAATAATCTAAAATGGAACAAAATGAACTCTGTTCAAAGCTTGTCGAAGTTGTCTTAAACTTATGAATACAGGATTCACATAAGCATAAGCATTTAGATTTTAACAAAAGATAACTTTTATTAATTGAGATAAAATAAAGTACATCATGTTTGGTTGACATTCCCATTGATTTAACTCCCGGTGCCGACTAGCCGAGATCGGTTTTCTAGAGGGCACTCGCTCTTTGCTCACATACCCTAACTTTTGCCTAGATTGCCCTTCTCGGGTTTTCGATCTAGCGGGTTTGTCTTATCCCCTAATTTTTGCACGGTTGGTTCGCAGAATACCAATCGTCGGGCATCACCCTAATTTTTGCCCGATCAGTAAAAGACTGAAAGGCGGGTGATTATCACGTATATATTTTTTGGTGTGCTGCTTTTCTGTTTTGTTTCTTTTTAATTAAACATGATAACGCTTAAGCCTGTCTTAGTTTACGGGATTTACAAACTCTTTCCCATCCATGTCCATAAGTTTAGCTGCCCCTTTGCTAAGCAACTTCTTTATCACATATGGTCCTTCCTAGTTTGGCCTGAATTTACCCCTCACATCAGTGGTGGAGTGTTTCAACTGCTTGAGGACCAGATCACCGGCCTTCAGGGGGAACTTTTGATGTCTTACCCGACTGTTATATGCCCGAGCCATACATTTTTGGTACATTTAGAGGCTGTCGAGGGCCTTCAAACTTTGTTCATCCATCATGTACAACTGTTCAAATCTTGCCTGAGTCCATTCGGATTCTTCTAACTTAGCCTCTAGAGCAACTCTTAATGAGGTCACCTGAGTTTCAATTGGCAAGACTGCTTCCATCCCGTAGACCAGGGAAAATGGAGTTTGGCCTATCGGGGTGCGTATGTTAGTGCGGTATCCCCAGATAGCAAAATGTAGCTTATCTGCCCAATCTCTGTAATCGGCTATCATCTTAGAAAGAATCATCTTCACTGATTTATTGGCTGCCTCAATAGCTCCATTGGCTTGTGGTCTGTATGGAGAAGACCTATGGTGCTCGATTCCATACTTCTCAATCAGTGATGCAGTTGCTCCTCAAAACTGTACCCCATATTCTGAGACTATATGATGTGGGAGCCCATACCGGGCAAAGATGTGCTTTTCCATGAACTTGGCCATCTGTGTGGCAGTGACATTGGTGAAGGATTCGGCTTTCTCCCATTTTAAAAAGTAATCTTCTACCACCATAATGAATTTGTGGCCATTTGTTGAGGAAGGACGGATTTTACCAATTATATCTATACCCCAAGCCGAGAATGGCCAATGGGTGGAAAAGATATGGAGCTCGGTCGGTGGCAGATGCAGCATATCTCCGTAAACCTGGCATTGGTGGCATTATTTGACCTGGGCAATACAATCGGCCGTGAGAGTGAGCCAAAAATACCCTAGTCACTGGATCTTCTTTGCGAGGGCAAGACCATTCTTATGAGGGCCGCAGTCGCCGATATGGACCTAGCTCATTACGTTCTAAGCCTCGGAATTAGTGAGGCAATGGAGAAGTAGGCCATCACTGGTGTGCTTGAATAGTTCATTATCTACAATACAAAATTGGGTAGCAAGCCGTCGTAGGGTGGTATGGTCTGAGTCGGAAGAATCTATAGGGTATTGGTCAGTTTGAAGAAAATGGACGATGTCAGAATACCAACAAGGTTCGGATGAAATGGCAAGAACTGAAGGAGTTGATTGAACATAATATGGGATCTTAGTGGACAGCAAAACCAAGGGGCAGATAGGTTGCTTTTGGGGTCCTTCCTATAAGGACGCGAGAGTGGCGAGAGCATCTGCCATTTGATTCTCATCTCGAGGGACATGGCGGTACAAGCATGAGGTAAATTTCTCAAACAATTTGCGGACATCCTCAACATAAGGACGGAGGGATTCTTCTTTAACTTCCCAATCTCCAGTGACCTGACAAACAACCAGAGCTAAATCTCCGATGATAGATATATGGCCGGCCTAAACTTGAAGAAGAGCCTCGAGGCCGAACAGGCAAGCTTCGTATTCAGCACCATTGTTGGTGACGTCAAATTCTAAATGTTTGGACAACAGGATTATCTCATTATCTAGCATGACGATGATGACCCCGAGACCTGCTCCCCGGCGGTTCACAGCGCCATCAAAGTACATTGTCCAATTATCGTCAAGGGTTATAACAGAGGTGACCTATTCATCAGGGAACTCTAAATTTTCCTTATAGTCAGAGCTGAGGGATTGATTAGCCAGGAATTTAGCCACAGCCCGTCCCTTAATGACCTTTCAGGTTACATATTCAATGTCAAACTCAGATAGGAGAAGTAGCCATCGGGACAATTTACCAGCTAAAGCAGGGGATTAACAAAGAAACTTCATTGGATCAATTTTGGCTATGACTTGGACGCGATAGGATTGGAAATAATGTCGTAACTTCTTAGTGAGCCAAACCATGGTAGCACAGGTCTTCTCTACAATCGAATATCGAGTTTCAAAATCTAACAGCTTCTTGCTCAGGTAGTAGATGGCATGTTCGCGCTTATCATCATGTTCTTGGACAAGCATGGCTCTGACGGAAGTTCCTTCAATGGCCAGATAAAGGATGAGTGGTTTCCCTGGGATGGAGGGGTGTCAAGATTGATAGATCGACAAGGTATGCCTTGATTCTGTCGAATGCTACTTGGCAGTGGTCATTCTATACCACGGGTTGCTGTTTCTTTAATAGTTTAAAGATGGGTTCACAGATGGTAGTAAGGCGAGCAATGAATCGACTAACATACTGCAAGGACCCTAAAAATGATCGGACCTCCTTCTCTGTCTTAGGGGGAGGCATGTCCCTGATGGCTTTGGCTTTGTCTGGATCCATTTCAATCCTATTCTGGCTAACCACGTATCCTAACAGCTTGTCGGAGGTAACTCCAAATACACATTTCTTTGGATTCAGACGAAGATTATACTTTTCAATGCGAGTCATGAACTTGTCAAGAACAGCAGGGTATTCCTCTCGAGTGGCGGATTTCACAATCATGTCGTCCACATACACTTTCACTTCTTTATGGATCATGTCATGTAGGAGGGCGGTTACAGGTTGCTAATAAGTGGCCCCGGTATTTTTAAACCCGAATGGCATTACCTTGTAGCAATACACCCCCCACTCAGTGATGAATGATGTTTTGACTTTATCGGCAATATTAACCAGAATCTGATTGTACCCTGAGAACCTATCCATGAATGAATACATAGCCGCCCTAGCAGCGCTTTCAATTAGGACATCAATGTGCGGGAGAGGGAAGTCGTCCTTCTGTGAGGGTTTATTGAGGTCTCGGAAGTCCACACAGACTCGGACCCTACTATCCTTCTTTGGTACGGGGACAATGTTGGACAACCAAGTCGGGTATTCTACTACTTCTATGAATCGAGCTTCTATCAACCTCGAAACCTCTGTCTTAACTTATTCTACCCATTCAGGTCTCTACCGGCGGAGCTTCTATTTGACAGGTCAGAATTTAGGATCAGTTGGGATCCTGTGTTTGGCAATTTGTCGGTCAACCCCAGGCATGTCTTCATACGACCAGGCGAAAGCGTTAACATGATTTTTGAGCACTTTTATGATCTCACTTCTTTCCTCGGGAGTTAAATCTTTGGTAATGGTTACCATTTTGGGATTGTCATCCATACTTAAGTTTATTTCATTTAATAGCATATCACTAATGCCAAAAATGTTATGCGTATTGTTATGTGAATGCATGGACCCATCAGGAAAGACATCAAACAAGTAAGCAGAACGGGAGTTATTTATTGCGTAAAAAGCCTCATAAGCGGCATTGTTCGCATTAAAAACATCAAAAATATTAAAAATTACATCTTCCATATCCTCCTTCACAGGCGGAGGGGCTTCAGTGGCAGCGTTGATGGGAGAGGTATTCTCTGTATTGTCTGTCAGGGTGGTGCTCAGGTTGTGCTCCAAAGCGATCTTTTGGGTAATGGTGAGCAACGGCTCTTCAGACAGGTTAGCCTTTTCGGTTAGAGCCTTGGCGAGCTTTTCTACTATGGCCGTCATGGCATCTTCTTTCCCGTTACCCTTCCAGCCTTTCTTCATCAGTAGTCCCATAGCTTTTATCACGGTCGCTACGGCATCCTCAATTTCTGGATCAATAGGCTCATCTTCAGGATACATCTTATCTTTCCCCTTAGCCTTATCAGAAATCACTTTGACAGGCATGTCAGACTCAGTAAGTTCAGGTTCAGCTGAAACTATCATGTGACCAGCCTCGAAGTCATAGACATCTTTAAAGGCCACAAAGCCAGGCCATATTTTCCCGCCATACTCTATTGGTTCAGGCTCCCCTTTATAAGGCCTCTTACCTTGGATTTCACAAGCAGTGACCAGCGGCAACAGCCGTAAGGGACGCGGTGATAGGCCTTTCTAGGCTTATATCCCAGTCCAGCTCCAAGGATGAGGATTTTTAGTTCCAACGCCTCAATAATTCCCTGTTCGTGTATTCCTCCACCTCTGCCAGGCCTGTAACTAAACTTCTTTATTAGTTTGCCCATACCCGCATGGAGGTAGCTATGCTAAAGGGGAGGATATTTTTTAGCTTTACTAATCATGGCAATCTGGAGGCCCTTTTCTAGATTAGCTTCGGCTTCCATAATGGCCATAACGGAAGTAGGATCGGCCTCTATAGTCACCATTCTACCATCATGGATTAGCTTAATTTTTTAGTGTAGTGTGAAGGGTACTACACCTAAAGCATGGAGCCATGGTCGGCCAAGCAACAGAGAATAGGTAACAGGAATGTCAAGGACGGTGAAACGTACATTGCTTGTAACACCTTCGACAGTGACTTCTGCCTTAAATGTCTCGATTACATTGCGCTTTGAATCGTTGTAAGCTCTAATAAATGTGCTGGACATTTTAAGCATGTCCTCTGATAGTCCTAAATGAGGAAGAATTTTTAGAGGGCATAGGTTTAGAGCAGAGCCGTCATCAACCATGATGCACGGGATGACCTTATCGAGAATTTGGATTCGAATGAATAAGGCCCTATTATGATCCCTTCCCTTGAGTGTAAGATCAAAACTGTCAAACACGATCTGAGGCCCTTTTCTCGGAGGTATGCCTTCTCCTATCATGGCACACATCTCAACGACCGAGGTGGTCAGATTAGCTTTCAGATCTAGTAGCTGCTTGACCAAACCCTTATGATGCCTTTCAGAGTTAATTACTAGTTGCTAGATGCTATATCGGGCTTGGGTGTTTTTTAACTGGGTAATAAGAGGGTCAACCTCAAGACTGGTAGGGACAGGCGGAGGTGGAGAAGGGGGTCTTGCAGTAGTTCCAACTCTGCCAGGAATCGGGTCTTTGTTTAGACGAAGATATCAATTTTCTGGCTGATATACATGACGACTCTAGGTAATATTGAGGACATTATCGAGCAAGACGCTCTTGGTGGCTCGTGTCTTAAATAGGTACTATTGCTCTTTGGAGTCCGAATCCGGGTCTTATAGTTTATATTTATCCACACTAAGTCATGGTGGTCAACCTTAAACAAGTTGGTACTTATGGCCTTGGATTCCCGAGCCATCTCCCCATCATCATCAGAATAGTTCTCCTTTGAAACAAAAGAATCTACGCTGAACAATGCTTTCCCCTCAGCTTTCTTTCTCTTTGCCACAAATGGTTTAGGCCTACAACTCTCTTGCTTTGGTTGGCTTGGATCAATTTCCATTCCCTGAATGGAGTTGACTCCCGGGTTGGCCTGATTGATAAGGTCAAAAACTGAGCAAGATGGTAGACCCGAACTGATGACCAGGATAGAGTTACTACTGCCCGGCCCCCGAGCAAGAAGATCAAAGACTGTAGCTTTGGGTAAACCAGATTGCACCATTCCGACCTTACTTCTGAAGTTCAGTAAAGGGTTATTCATAGTGCTCGGGGCTTTATCTAGTTCAGCAATCTTCACCTCGCTAACCAACCACTGAATAGCTGAGAGCAAGGCCTTACAGTTGTTGGTTTGGTGCCCCACCTGAATGTGATAATTATAGAAGTTATTCTTATCTTCAGGTCTGGGTGGATTATATTCCTGAAGGGACTGTATAAAACCTGCTTCCCTCAAGCATTGGAAGATGACCCACAGGGGCAATTTATAGGGGTTGGTCAAAATAAAAGGGGGGCGAGGAGGTTGGATTATGGCAATCGTCGATGGAGCTGGATTGGTTGTAAGTGGCATAGCGGGGGTGTGAGAAATGGCTTGTATAGCAGTCGGTGTTTTTGGCTTAGCCGGCGCTAGGGCTGAGGGTTGAGCTTCGTTCTTTTTGAACCATGGTTTCCCCGCTCTCTCGGCCTTTTCACATTCTGCCTCGCGCTCAATTTTCTCAGCTTTCTCAAACACAGCCTTGTAAGAAAGAAAGGAATTCGTAGCCATTTCCTTGCAGAATAGGGGAAGAGACCCTTCGAGGAGTTTGACAATCATTTCCTCAAGGCTAAGCTTGGACTTCATCAAGACCTGAGTCGACATCCACCTATTGAAGTACTACTTAAAGGTTTCATTGGGCATTTGACTGACCCTCTCAAGATGTTGGAGGGTCATCTCCATCATAGTATTGAAACCATAATGCACTTTCAATGCCTCAGATAAGAGAGTCCAGTCGGCAATAATATGCTGCGGCAAAGTGTGATACCACTCGAGTGCAGGTCCCCGAAGGGAACAAGGAAACATCTCTGCCAGCACCTTATCACTCAGCTTTTTTATGCATATCACTCTTTCGTACATTATAATGTGAGAGGCAGGTGCTCCTGAGCCATCATAATGAGCCATGTGTGGCATAGTAAAATTATCGGGGATCCAATCCTCATCCCTCTTAGGTTTTTTATTAATGATGAGGCGATTGATGTAAGCTTAGATCTCTGGTGTCATGCCCGGAGGTTGCATGACCTAGTCGCTGACTGATTCGTGAGAGACGGTTGGGGCTTCAGGTGTCGCGCCCAGAGAATGTGTGACCTGGTCGTTCACGGTTTGGGAAGCTATCATTTACAGAACAAAAGTGGCTACCTCAGGTGTCATGCTTGGAGGTTATGTGACCTAGTCATTGTATGTCGGAGGCAGCGTAGGGCGAATAGTCAGATAGCTGGCAAATGGATTTTGGGGGTAGGTGCTGCTTTTAGGAGTTACAACGAATTGCGGAGGCATAAAGGAGGGTAGTGGCCGAGAAACTGGGCTTTGGTGATTGAATGTCAGAGGAGTGGAGCTTTGGGCGAAGGGTCTCGGGTTGAAAGGCAGAACTGGTGGAGTGGTTGAAGTCGATAAGAGAGCTAAAGTCTGCTCAAACTAGAATAGACTCGTCAAGGGCTGGGCTGATTAAAACACAGGTGCGATGGGTCTCGCCTCTATTAAACTGGTCAATATTTGTGTTGAACCATTCGGGGCCTGAATGTCAGATGCCGATACTCGATCGAAATTTCTGTCTTCCAGAGCTCGCTTAACTGCTGCCTGAACCGTAGTTTGAATAGAAGCTTGGAAAGCATCTGAGTTTAGGAATTGCATCATAGCACTGGTAAAGTCAAAACTAGGGGGTGGTTGGGATCCTGTTCCCGAGCTGGAAGTGGGACCAAAGGGCTCTTCTAGAGGAGATGTCCCTTCATTTCTTGGGAAAGACATGGTCAGTCGAGAGGGACTTTGGCTCAACTAAACTTGTTCAGAATCTGATTCCTCGTTGGAATCGGTGTGGTGAATTCCTTCGAATTCCGTGGTGGCAATCGGGGTCAGAGAATGACGTATCAGGCGATGCTCTATCCTTTTCCAAGCTGGGATGCGACGGTTAGTGTGCCACCTCCTAGCTGAAATGGTAGGCAGCAGATAAGACCATGAATGGATTGGTGAATGGTATGCATGATATGCATGATTTTCGTGCCTTGGGAATAATGTATAATGTGCATGGCTGCACGTAGATGTGGTTAGAGATGACGTGATGGCTTATCCCTCTAATATACGTGGGACGTTTGTACTTCACGTCATAGATAGCGATATGTGGTGACACAACGGTTTTGGTTAACCCTAAGGGGAATGATGTGCTAAGGCTTTTTCTAGCGCGGCTTTGGTATAGGGTTGTTGATGTAGAAGGTTCTCGTTTACCTTGATTCCACGTTACTCAACCACTGCCTAAATAGGTACGATCGTAGGAGTTTACGTGTTGGTTAAAATGAGTGAACCACCCACTAGGCATCCTCAATTCCAACAGGGCATGAGTGATACTTCGCGAGCTTCTCGGATGAAATAGGGCACCTATAATTATCGAACTATCTATACGCGTGAGGATAAAACACTATAAGAAGGAATGAAATTTTAATTTGGCCAATGATTTCAATACATCATCAAAATCTCTTAAACTTTATGAAATAAAGTTTGAGTTTAAAGAAATATCCCCAGTAGAGTCACCACTGTGAGCGGATGATGTTTCGCGCGGCGACAGTGGGGTCAGAGCCTGATCGGGCCTGCCCCTTTTGAATGACGGGGGATGAGTGTGATATATTTGAAAAATGATTTTGCATATTTTAATGCTTAAAATATACGAGATCGAAATCCCATACTTAGAGTAGAGTCGCCACCCGGTTCAGCTCAATCGGGAAATTTTTAGTATGATTTTCCCACCGGGTGGTTGGACCATACCTTAAGTAGAGATTCCGAGTTTGGATGATGTTATTTACTTTTCATTAGGCCAAGTTAAGATACATCATTCTTTCTTAATCGGTTTAATCCACCCTATTTATTAGTATTTTTAATTATTTTATTGTTTTCGTGTTTATCAAGTAATTGAAGCAATGAATAAGATATTTACAGCCATAAAAAAAGTGCGAAAAATAAAATTATTACAAGGTTTTCAAATCCTATACATTTTTTCTATGTAATGAATAAAGTACCTGAATATCCAATATACGTCCGCCTGCAGAAGATTGTTAGCACTTACAGTATTATAAAGCCCGGTCGGATGGCTAAAATGGGAGTTAAATGGTGTTTTTCGAGAAAATTCCAATTTTAAGTAATTTTTAGGCTCAATCATTATTTTAACCGAATTATAAATGAAAAATAAAACTGCTGTCCGGAAAGTCATATCGCCGACGATATAACTGATGCGGCCGGCGACTTGCCTGATGTCGCTGGCGACATAGGTGATGCCGCCGGCGACATCAATTACGTCACCGGCGGTATCAGCTTATGGGCAGCAGTGGTGGCAGTAAGACTGACCGAAAATCCAAAAATGAATATAAATTGACAAAAATTAACACAAGTCAGTAGTATTAATGCCCAAGAGCTATGAGACTCCGGATTTTTACCTCGAGGTCGTGAATCCACCTCTTCGTGAACCGAAGAAAACACCTCCGGGGAGCTTGTTAAGATGATTTAACGATAAATTTAAGTGCTTTTTGGTTTCTAAATCTAACTAAGTTGATTTTAACTTAAAGACTTATTGATTTCAACTCACAATCAGAGAATTCAAAGAAGAAAAACCGGGAAAAATGGATCGGAGTCCTTCTTTTTTCTGTTTTATCTAATTCTTATCTCACTAGAATCTATTCTCACACTAAAATCTTAACATTCAATCCCCTTCTCTAAAATGCAGCTCAAGGTGTGCTTTTATAGGTGAAATGAGATGCTTTTTGGGGCCTTTTTTAATAATTCCGCCGAAAGTGGCCGAAAGGCTGTCTGTGAAGGGACCCATTTTGGGTCATGCCACCGGCGATATGGTGATGCCGCCGGCGGTATGGCCGATGTCGCGGCGGCATGGTGATACCGCCGGTGGCATGGATGATGCCTTTAGCGGCATCAGCCTTTAGCATACCGACAGTTAGTGGGTCAAAAAGCCAAAAAAGTCAAGAAAAGTGGTTTAATAGTGGGTGAAAAGGCATCTTTTTGACTTTTAACAATATTTTAAAGGGTATTTATTACTTGGGTGCCAATCATCGGTTCAAGCTCCCACCGGACGCGTTATCGGCCATGTCGAACTATATTCTAAAAAATTTGCGAGGAATATTATTTTAGTAATAAAAATTCCAAGCAAAATTTTAATTTGAGGCATTAAAATTGGGTACACGGCATCATCGTCTCGCGAGAGGGACTGCAAAATCCCGTGCTCACACTGACATATAAGGTGAACAAGCGACAACAACAAAAATAAGAAAGGGCAAATGAGAGATTACGACCATGGAGAAGAAAGCCTTCAATGCTAAGGCCAAGGATGGTGGCTCAACGAAGATGAGCATTAGGGTTTGGGATTTAGGGTTTAGGGTTTGGGATTTAGGGTTTAGGATTTAGAATTTGGGGTTTAAACATCATTTATAACTTTCTTATATTTTTTTATACCTTTCTAATACCTTTTATATAGCTTGTTAAATAATATATAAATTTCTTATACATTTTTTAAAAATTTTAAAAAATTGTAACTTTATAACTTTCTTATATTTTTTTATACCTTTCTAATTACCCTGTCATGTCCATCTCTTTTTCAGGATTCTAAGGTCGTTGGACAGCCTGTCTTCTCTTCGGATGATGATCGATTTTCTTGGATAATTGGGACAAACAAGTAATTTACAGCTGCCTCCTTTTGCCGTGGTTACTACCAGCAACTAAGATAGACATCTCCTGCTAAAGATTTCAACCTAATATGGGGGGTTCTATTGCTTCCGAATATAAAAATTTTTAGGCATGTGTTCGATTCCTAGGGTTCTTTCGTCGAGGATGTATCTCAATTACCGATGATATTTGTGTTGGAAATGTTGGTATGCCCTAGTTCCCAGGCATTAGTTCTTACAATGTACATACTAATGGTGTCACATTATAAAGGCGATAATCTACTGCATATTTATCTTGTGCTATAATATGAGTAGAGTATCTATTGATTGATAATCATAAATATACCAAGTCTATTTTAATCATGAGAATGAATAAAATGAAAGACTTGTATGTTGGATGATCTATAGCAATGTAGTTGCTATGTCACTTGGTAAGTAGATCATGAACATAGTCACATGTTGAGAATATAGGGCTGGATCGATACACACAGCAAGGTCACATGGTTGTATGTCATAGACAGTTTGCTGAGTAGGTCTCAATAGTCCTCAGACTTGATTTCAACTTATTATTAATGTGGAAGTGGATATGATGTGGCATATTACTAACGGGTCCTTAAATATTGGATTACAAGTACGGGTATGCTCAATATATTTCATGACCATGTTAATAGTAGTGTTGAAGTGATAGGATTACCATCGGTTTAATAAACCGGAATGAATCACCGGCCACTTGATGAATAAAAGGGATAAGGACGTCCAATAAGTCGTTGACTTATTTTATCATTTTATTCTAGATCAAGAAATACGATGAACTGCAAAAGGGGGTGACAAGCACCATGCCTCTTGTTCATTATATTGATGTCAGCTAGTAAAGGACTTTGTAAGATAACTACTGGGTTCAGTATCTTTTAGAGACGGTTATACTCTGTCCTAATTGGGGGCTGTAATAGTTCGCTAGAATCCGCTTATAGTCTATGGGTGAATCTCATTGCCAACATATGGACAGACAAGGATCGTGCACTTAGAACTGCTGATCTATGATTCCTTGTACATGCAATGTTACAAGACCGGATGAAAAATTAATTATTAATTAATTGATATGTCAAGTCAATGTAATGTAATTGAATAATCATAAACATCATTAGATTAATTTGTTTAATGAAATAATATAATGTAGTTTATATTATTCATTAAGTAAAATTAAGTATATATTTAATTAAATTACATATGCTTTTTATTTAATTATTAATTAATTAAATTCATATGTCTAACGATTTAATTAGATGTCAATCTAGTCAATAAAGTTTCCATACTAAAATAATTAATTGACATTTTGGTTTATTAAGTTAATTTGTAATATGATAAATAATTTGATTAAATTGTATTATTTTGTAATTGGTTATGTTATAATCGGGAATTATAATTTATCAATTAGTGTCAATTAGAAATATTAAACTTTGATACAATTTAGTTAAATAATTGAAAAAATTAATGTGATCAAATTTATAATTAGCCATACTTAACCCTAATTGTAGTGGGATTATAAATAGTCAACCAAAAGAAGTAAAACCTAATTTCTAATATGACATACACGTCCATAGCATTCTTGGAATGCACAAAACGTTGGCAGCCATGGAATTGGGTCCTGGTGTTTTTTCCTTCTCTTGTTGTTCTTCATCCCTAGCCTAACACCAGTCCCGATTTGAGAGTAGTTCGTGCACGTGAGATTAGAGAGCTTCCACTTGCGAGCTTCATAGCATCCGTCTCTCAAGGAGATTTTACAAGTAAGTTTTTATTTGTTAAAATAAAATTATTTTGGAACCCTATCAATGGTTCTTGAAAAGATCCTATTCCGAATTCGAAAAAATTTTAATCGGTAATTCCGCCTTCGCGGTTATATTTTTGATAGTAATTCCCTTCAATTTGCCTGTTCTGTTCGGAACTTGAAACTCTTGATCACTGCCCCTTCTTTTGCCAAGCTAGCCTTAGATACTGGAGAGACATATTTAATCGGTTGGGGGTGGCGTTAGTTATGCCTCAAACGGGGTATGGTTTTCTAATGTTATGGCGTTCTTTCTTTAAGAATGGAATTGGATGTGATTTTGGGACTTCATTATGGTTCATCATTGTGTGGAATATCTGGAAGAGACGCAACAAGCATATTTTTGAAGGCTCGATAGATAATGAGGATATTGTAACAGGTAGCATCAACTTATATTGGTTTCTTTTTCATTCTAATAAGCGTAGCGTTTGTATTTCGGTTACGGATTTGTTCATTGATCCATCTTTTTCACTTGATTGTAACTAAAACTCGTTGGTTATTATTTTGAGAACAAATTTTTATATTTAATGAAAAGGGGTAGGTGTTTTGTAGGCAAGCGGATGAGCTAACCTAGTTGGGTAATTCGCCCCGAAATTTTCACCCGCCCTGATCTTTTTTCCTTTCGGTGAGACACATCATTCCACTGGGGGTTTTTTAAAAAAAATACTTGTTGGAGGGGTGTGAGGAGCCTTAACTGTGACTAAGCCCCTTAATAAGACTATGTTAATGAAGATACTCGTAAGTATAAAAAAAGCTAACTTGCTAATTTTATAATCAATTTTATCGAAAATTATTCACATCAACCATCCTCATGCAAGCTACACCGAAGTGAAAGGTAATACAAACCTTTTAAGCTCACATCTCACTCCATCTACTGATAAACTGATAATATAAACATAATAAAAATTAATAAAAAAATATTATATATGTGGCCTTGATTCATTTAATTTTGAACAAATGGTCTAGTCTTGTGTTTGTTTTTACATTAATATATTTTTTATTTTTGAAACGATACAAAAATGATATCTATATAAAATAGCCATAGTATTATAAGAAAACAATACAAAAAAAGAAGAAAAACCCTTTTAGAAAGAAAAAAAAAATCTTCTTTGGCACATGGAGAGGAAGCTAGCAGAAACAAATAAAAGGTTTACAAGAGCATATCGGTGTTTACTTCCCTTTAACTTGTTCACATATATTTCTATGTTTTTCTATTGATTATGTGAATCTTTTGTTTGAAGGTGAGGACCAGAAACTCTATAAGGTGATTATATCAATTAAGTGAAAGTGGAATAACTCTATAACGCGGATATTTCTAACTAGCTTGACATTCATCCGAGAGAGGAAAACAATGATCAAATATATATTTATATTTATTTATTTTTTAATTGTTTTCCAACAATATTAACACATACAACAATTATTTATTTAATAATTAACATTGTAAAATATTGTATTTGATAAATAAATTCAATGGGGTTTGTTAAAGTGATAAACGACTTGGTATCACTTAAACAAGGTCCCAAGTTCGAACTTTGTGAATGTAAAAATCTCCACTGGGAGACTCACCCACCATAGCCAGACGGGCAACCTGGATCGAATCTGAATGTAGCCAGAGCAAAGCTCCGGAACCAGATGAGCAACCAAAAAATGAAGGGTAAATTTTAAAAACATACCTTGTGGTTTCGGTCATTTTCAAAAAGAGGATCATAAATTTTTTATTTTCAAAACGAAGACTATGGTTTCAAAAGTTAGCAAATAAAGGAAAAAAATATTCATGAAATATATATCAAGATTTGAATATATTTTGGAGATTTTGTTATGACATTTCAAAATTATTATCATCTTTTTATTTAGAAAAATACTTAAACTTCTAAAAAAAATTCAAAATTTATCACTAAGGTGCATTATATTTTTATTAATTAACCTACAAAATTTCAGTTAAAAATGGACAAGATTATCATTTTTCGTGACATAATTTTAAATTGAGGATCTTTTTTGGTTATTTGTTTGCTAACTTTTGAAACCACAATCCTTATTTCAAAATTAAAAATTTTATAATCCTCTTTTTTAAAATGGTTGGAAGCACATATATATTTTTGAAATTTACCCAAAAATGAATAAGCTTTTCCCTTGGAAGCCAGGGTTGGATCCCAATAAACATAAATCTATTCATTGCCAAGTATGAGTGCACCTGTATAATCTCCCTTGGGAATATTGGGATTGTAGAATTTTGTCTAATAACGCAAGGGGCATTGGTGTGACACTCCGGTTTGATAAGAACACTTTGGATGGGAAATTCTGACATTATGCCCTGATTTTTGGTTGATGTGGATCTCGTAGGTACTTTGAATGAGCTTAATTCGGAAACAGACATGCATTGGATCTCAATTGTTTATGAGAATTTGCCTCAATTATGTGGAGTATGCAACTCTATTGGCCATGCTTCTTTTAATTGCAAACGCAATCAGCCTAAGCGAATAGACAAATGTGAGGAAGCGGGACAAAACCGCAAACGAGAGGACATTGATCGATCGAGGCATCTTCAACGTCAGAACACCCCAGCTCGGGATGTGGCCACAAATCTAGTTCTCGATGAAACTGGTGGTGACAGTAATTTAATCAAGAAACCAATTCTTGCGGCTTCTTACGACATTGTTGCTGCAGATCCTATATTTGATAGGATCAACAAAGACTTGCGACATAATTCTAATCCACTTGGCTCTAGTTCCAAACAACGAGATTTAAACGGTAGTGTGTTGATGGATATGAATCTATGTCTCAATCAGGAGGAAGGCATAATACTCGTGTTTTGAACATGAACAATTACAAACAAGGCAATGTTGTGGCTGATTCTGTACCGAATGTGGGGGTTGCGGGCCAAGTTGCGATAGGTGACTCGTCGGCAAATTCATCTCATGATCTAAACGACTCTTTGGAGTGCGATACTCGGTATTGGACTGAAAGGTTTGGATCAAGCGACGACGAAAAAGAACATGTTGGCATAGAAAACGTCATCTTTTCAAACTGTTCTGTTGATTTAGGATATGCGTTATATGATCGTAATTATGATGCTATCGAGGAGGAAATATATCATTGACAACCGGTAAGGGTTAGAAAGAAGAAAAAGGTGACGGTTGCTAGAAGGGAGTCGCAGCATTTGCACTATTCGCCTATTAAATACACTCCTTGATTTTACTTTAATTGATTTCTTTTTATTTTTTTAGCTTTAGTTTTATTTTTCTTATTTGATTTTTTTATTTTTTTAATAATAACCGATCCTAGATTTCCAACCTCACCTTTAAAAAAATTAAGTTGAATTCTTCTAAAGTGACCAACCTATTTGAAGTATTTTGCTCTTTTTAAGCTATTAGTCCTTCCTTTATAAAAAAAATATAAATAATTATGTGCTTGTATACATTCAAAAACGAGAGGTTGAAATTGACCAAAATAGAGGGCAGTGTGAGCCACCAATGGTGAATCATGGTTTGTGGCTAGATTAGAGCATTAATGGTGGGACCAGTAATACTTATCAAAAAAAGGACTAGTAGTATTGATAGTTAGAACATAGGAATATACTAACACTAGTGCAACTATATGTCCACAGCAACAACTGCTTCTGGTCTAGTCCATTTTCTGTACCTACTAGTCTAGTCATGACTCATAATCTGTCACTTTCGTTTAGCTTAATACATTAATAGCATCCTTAATTTGGTATAAAAAATTTGATGCTCCCTAAAGTTTAGAAATGACCCCGCAGCTACCTTCACTTTGAAAATGTACACCACTTTCCTTCCTGAATGCCATATGTCAGCTTCTGGTAGATTTGACTTTTCAAATATATCACTTTTTAAGATTTTTCTTCTCCAATCAAAAGCTGACACGTGGCATTTAGAGAGCAAATTGGCAAACTTTTTTAAAGTTGGGATAGTTGTAGGGTCACTTTTAAAGTTTAGTGAGGCAACAAATTTTTTATATCAAGTTGATAATGTCCTTCATGCATTAAGCCCTTTCATTTTATTGATTTTGTTATACTATTTCGCTCTCTTTTGCACATTAATCCTATGCTAAATATCCAATTCTCCCTTCCCAATATATGAGATTACTTACAAATTAATCATAAACATCAGTTCTCATACGTTTACTGTCATTCTAAACTTACAAAAGTTTAAGTTTCTACGCTGGATTTGGAAAGTGCACCAATTTTTTCCTTAGTGCTATTGAGACGGTGTTTAAATTTATTATGTGTCATGTAAGACGTAAGTGGTTATAAAATACGATTTATTAAAGTTAAAAAGACTAATAAGACACTTTGGACAAAGTTATTGAGTAAATTGGTAATTTTTTTAACCAAGTTTTAGATAGCTGTAGTGAATTGTAAAACTTTAGAGTGGAAATAAGTTGGTTGAATGAACAAATTCAAACTATACGACCTTCAAAATTAATTATAAAAAATATTTGGGGCATTTCACTTGAGCAAATTTCCTCAATAAGATGTCGTATTGATACCATTGGCACATCCATAGGGTGTGGGTGTGGATAATTAGTGATTAATTTTTGGTTCACGTAAAAACTCCTATTAATAAATAAATATTAAGTGAAATAGGAAAAATTAATGTCAAATAATAAAGATTCAATTTTGGCTGAAAATTATCATGGTTTTGAAAATCGGATCGGGCTAGTCGGATCGGATTTGATTGAAATTAGTGTCTGATCCGATCGATTTTTCATGAATTTTATAAGTTGTAAAGAATCCAATTTCAATCGGTGAATCGATCGGTCAAACCGGTAGACCATAAACTGGTACCGAATTACAGCTTAAAGTGGGTCAACACATTAATTAAGATTTAACTCATTAATCGTAAAATCAGTCATTAATATCAACACAAATTCCTAAATTAACGTTTAATAATCCAAACCAGTTATGTCTATAAATTAATCAGGAAATTAGTAAAATAATTGCAACATAAATTTCTAAATCATCCTGAAATCATTAATTAATAGCAACATAAATTCCTAAATTATGTTTAAAAATCAAGCTTATTTTCTTTGTAAAACATAATATTTATTTATAAATTTATTACTTATCTATTTATTTATAACTTCATTATTTTTAGTGTTAAAGTTGCATTTTTTTATATCTTGCTTTTTTTATCATTTCAATTATATTTTTACAAGTAGGAATAACAGTTCTAAAGTCAAATTGATAGATGTCATTTTGGATTCTTTTATTCTTTCGTAACTCTTTCGCTCATCATATTTTTTTTATCTTTTCAATCACTACATTGTTCACAAGAGATACAGGTGAGAACTAAGAATTTATGCGTGATGGTTGAAATTTAAGTATAATCTTTAATGTTATTTATACTTACTTGGTGTATGTACTTTGAATGATGTGATATTAAGTTTAAACTTATTTTAAGACAATAAATTATATTAATTGTTGGCATGATGTTTCATGTTTGATTTTAAGTTATTACATATGTTAGTATTTAAAAGGTGTTAAGAAAATTCGATTCGACCACTGATCTAATCCGGTTAAATCTTAAATTCATGATCCACTGCCTTCATCGGTTTAACGACCGATCCGGCTCTAAAAACCATGAAATTACTAAACTTATTATGACCGATAAAATGGGCAAAAAAGTTTATTTGCAATCTTTCCTATACAAAATATCAATTGTTCTTGTATTATACAATTTTGGATCATTGTTTGCATTAAATTTTAACAAAAATAAAAATTTATAAAGTTTTTTTAAATGTATGCGTGTGTGGATGATTGAGAATTATTGTTGTGGGGTAGCCCATTATGAAGCTGAAGTGGTAAAATAAAATTTGGATCAGACCCATTATGGAACTTGCAAAATGTGATGCCTCTCAATTAAGACCAAACCTCGCATTTTTCATCATCAATCACCTTCTTTATGTGGAGCATGAGCATCAATCTAAAACAACTTAATACCCTACCCACTCAATTTAATCTTAGTAATATCTTTAATAACTAATATAATATTGATTTTATATTTATAAATAAATTATTATAATAATTAGTCATATCATAGCGAGTCCTTCAAATTCTATTTTCTTAAATAATATTGTAATTATTGAGATGCAAGAAATTCTCACATAAGAAATAAATGAGATTAAAGAGTAGAATATGTCAAATTGGAACTTAACATAAGCTATTTGATTTGGGCTTAACACAACTTTTATACTCACTCACCTATTCACCCTAATACTCTCAAAGCCTATAAATTCTCAAACTTTTAAAAAATGAAACAAAATAAACTATCATGTTGTCAAAATTATATGCAAAAATAGGATCCACAACTATTTTATCTTTATTCCATCTTTTTTCGATAATAATATAATTTATATAAATTTCTTAATTTTCAACAACTTCAGGTGTTTGCACTTCAGGTGATTATGCTTCTCTAGAAAGTGTATTTATATTAGCATCTTTATACTCATTAAGGTTATCCTTATTGTAGACATAATTCATACATGAGAAATATAGACATAATACTTACATTTTCTCTAACTTTCCAATATTCTATTTTTTATATGTTTGCGTTCTTACATACTGTAATATTTCTAATATATTGAACATTATACAAGAAAAATACAGAATTTTTGGAAAATTGTAAACAACATGTGGGAATGATTGAAAATTATTGTTGTTGGGTTAGCCCACTGTGAGGCTGAAGTCCTACACTGAAATTTGGAACAGGCCCATCATGAAACTTGCAAAATGTGAGGCCACTCGATTAAGATTAAGACCAACCTGCTGGATACGATGGATATAGGAAATTAATAAACAAAATTAAATAATTTAAATAGTACTCCCTCAATTTTTAAAAGTTTGACGTTTTAGCCTTTTATAAATTTTTTAAAAAGTTTGACGTCTTGGAGTATTAATGCATTTTTTTATCATATTTTTCTTAATTTTTCATTGTATTAATTAGGAGAGATATAATTGATTATGCGTAGTAATTAAAAAGAAAGAAATTTTTTATATAAAATATAAAGGATAAATTAGTCAGTTTTGTAATGTAATAAATATTTCATTAGTTTTGATGATTCGGTTAGAGTGACAAACTTTTGAAAATGGAGGGAGTACATATTACTATATTAGTACTTAACACAAGCTAATTAATTTTAAGTTAGATGCGCTCAACTCTATTTATATAATTACTCAGTTGTCAAGTTAACACTTACAAAGTTAAAAGATTCTCAACATGATATCAGAGCAAAAGAATGTCTGATACTTAAAAGATCAGATTCATATTTAAATTCTAATGGAGTTTGAGCTAACATAGAAAACTAGACATGCAAATGATATTATAAAATATTTGGCAAATAGCAACCGCTACAAATCTAATTGCTCGATGAGTACATCGTGTCAAACCAGCCATTGTCATATGCACTTGTTTCTAATTCAATAAATCCTTATATTACCGCTGTTTTATTTAAACATTATTATGAGCTTCTTATTTTTTTTTTAACTTAAGCTAATTTTATTTTGGCATAATTTCAAGTACTCTACCAAGAATCACAGTTCTGCCAACAAGATAACAGTAGATATGCTTTTCCGTACCACAAAAAGAAAAGGAAAAAAACGTACATGAGCGAGGCACAAATTAATTAGGGTTAACTTAAAAAAAAGTATCATGTGATTTCACTCATTTATCAAAAGGGGTTTGAGGGAATTTTTCGTAAAACAAGGTCTGTGGTTTTAAAAAATTTACAAATAAAGATCCTCAATATTATTATATCACAAAAATGGATAATCTTGTTCGTTCGTATCTGAATTTTTGCGGACGGTTATTAAATATACAATACGTAATAGCGAAAAATTTTGAAATTTTTTGAATAGTATAAATATTTTTTTAATTAAATTTCGATAACAAACTTTAAAAAATCATAAAATAATAAAAAAATCTCCGAAAATTACTCAAATCATGACATATAATTTTTAAATAATAAGATTAAAGTATTAGAATGTTGAATTGTTAAAAATATTCAATGTAACACTACTATTTTGAATTCATAGGTCCCTTTTTGTAATTTTTTTAAACCACAGACCGCATTTTGCCAAAAAAAATTCCTCAGACCCCCTTTTATAAATGAGTAAAATCACGAGGTACTTTTCTAAAGTTTACCCAATTAATTACGGAGCATATATGCTGTGACTATTATTTAGTATTGACAGATGATAATTAAGGTTTTCTCAGTGCTGCAATTTGTCAAATTAACTGAAAAGAATATTTAACCGAAACAGTACTGATACCTACAAAAGCAATATGTAACTGAGAATTTTTTTAAGTAATAAGGGGAATTTTGAAGCTCTCTAAATCTAGAGAGAATTACTAATTTTATTATTCTCCACAATTTGTCCAAGTACAGAAAATGAGCTAACAGCTCTTAGATATGCTGCAAAAGGAGAAGAGACGGTTTAGCTAGAAACTAATTTTCCCACCAAAACTCTTGAGTTTGTTACAACGGGAAATGTTCTCCTGTGGCATGAAGTAGTGAAACTGGAGTTCTCTTGAGTGTTAGGACCTGATGAGGCAGTGACCATGTTAGCTGTTGTATCCTTCAGCAAACCCCACCCCCTCATAAGGGACCTTGGTAGCCTTGTGAAGTGCCTGAGTGAAGCCCATTTGTAGTAGCGTCGGTGCCATTTGTGAAGTAGAGATTGGCTTGGTGAACAAATTTGCAAGTTATCTTCTAGATGTGACAGAGTTGACTTAAAGAAAACCAGAGTCAATGCAGTTTCTAACCACTTGGCAATCTGCCTCAACATGCTTAGTGCGTTCATGAAATATAGGGTTCTTGGCTATGGCTATGGCAGCCTGGTTGCCGCAATACAGGGAAATAGGAAGTGGGCAATTGATATGGAAATCAGCAAGCAGGCAACTTATCCATTGCAGTTCACATGTAGTTTGACTCATACTGCGATATTCTAATTCAGCAGTTGAGTGGCTAACTGTTGACTGCTTTTTGGTCTTACAAGATATCAGAGAGTCCCCAAACAAGATGCAATAACCTGTAATGGACTTGCGAGTTACTTTGCAACATGCCCAATCAGCATCACAATACCCTTGTAAGGAGAATTTTTGCTGATTTGAATATAACAATCCGTAGTAAATTGTCCCTTTAATGTATTTGAGAAGGTGGAGTGCAGCCTGAAAGTGAATATTGCAAGGGGATTGCATAAATTGGCTTAGCTGTTGTGTTGCATAGCTAATGTCAGGCATGGTAAAGCTAAGATATAGAGCCATATCAACAATTCAGTTGAAAAGCTCAGGATTAGTCATTGGTTGACTTGGCAGTGTGAGGTTAACTCAAGCAGGAAATGGACTTGATGTAGGGTGAGCATTAGTCAAACCAGCATCACTTAGTATATCACTAGCATATTTTGACTATGAGAGAAATATGCCTTTCTCAGTTCTTGAAAGTTCAATTCCTAAGAAATAGGAAGCATTGCCCATGCCTTTAATAGTGAAGAGGGAGTGCAAATGAGTCTTCCCAACAGAAATAGATGCCATATTGGATCCAATGATTAGAATATCATCAACATATATGATGTGAGCAAGAAAATTGGATTTGGATGATTTTATGAAGAGGCAATGATCATGAGCAGATTTAACAAATCTATAAGCTGTCAATTTGGAAGTTAATTCCTTATGCCACTATCTACTAGCCTTTTTAAGGCCATAAAGTGACTTTGAAAGTGTGCACACTTGGTTAGGTCTAGCAGTTTGGAAACCCAAATGTGGCAGCATATAAATGTCTTCATCTAGAGTGCCATGAAGATAAGCATTATTGACATCCACTTGGTGTAAGGGCCATTATTTTGCAGCAGTAATGGCAATGAATAGCCTTACACTTACAGATCTTGCTACTGCACTGAAAGATTCATGAAAGTCAATGCCAAATTTGATCATACCCTTTAGCAACCATTCTTGCCTTGTATCTATCCACTGCACCATTTGGGGTGTATTTTATTTTGTGTATCCATTTTGAGGCAATAGGCCTTTTCCAGGTGGTAAGTTTGTTATCTGCCAGGTTTGGTTTTTCTCAAGAGCTATAATTTCAGCATTCATTTGCTTCAATTCACTTTGTGTCAAGAACAACCTCTTTTTAGTTCTTAGGCTCTTTGGCAATGTTCAAGTTGCCAAATAAGGCAGTATAGGATGGGGAGGTGAAAGTATTGGTAACAAAATCACTTATAGCCAAATAGATTTATTTACACGCTTCTTGGAGTGACAGACACAGGTTGTGGGGTGGTGTCATGTAACACCCCCTTTATAGGGAGTACCACAATAATTATAATCACCCAATAAACATCTCTTTAACACTATATAAAATTCAATACTTAAAGATTAATCTCATTATTTAAATATAAACTTAACTTAAACCTTAATATATATAAATTCAATATAATACCCACAAACTACAAAGTATATACTCAAAATTTTCCATAATACATTTAACTTTTCCTATACTAGTATGTACATGCCATTATATATTAATCCACTAAAATATATCAAAGTTTCAGCCACTTCAAAATCCTCTCTTAACTTGCACTTCTTTATGCAACGCCTCCAGTTCAGTCCCGACTATCTACAAAGCTCCAAAAACCTACGTGTAGCAAAACAACTACACGCTAAGTAATTTACTAAGCAATTTACTTAGTGGTGTACATAAAATAAATACAACTATTTTGAATATTTATAACACTTTAAAATGGAAACAAAGTATGTTCATAAGCCAAAAACAAATTAAACAACTTTATAAAACCAAAACAGAAAACTTATATTATAAACCTTTCAAAGTACAATCAAATTTATATCTAATTTTCCAAACACATCAACCATATGTTGCCCAAAGTAAACAAGTCATGAATATCGGTAAAATGGATACGGGAGCGGACAAGCCCGAAGCCGAAGCCGAAGCTTCAATATCAATATATCGGTCAAGCCCGAAGCCGAAGCTTCAATATCAATATATTTTTATCAGAATACCGGCCGAAGCCCGAAGTTGAAGCTCCTATATCATATCACATAATACCAGCTGAAGCCCGAAGCCAAAGCTTCGATTGTTTGTACAGTACTGTACCCCCCTTTAGCCAATCTACCCTGACCCGTATTTTACTCGTTTACTAAGGGCAATAGACCATATAAAATATTCTTCAAAATCAATAAAACATCAGAAAATATTTCGTACATTTTGAATAAACTCAATCCAAACATCAAACACCAAAATAAACTCATATAAACACATCAAATTCAGCCCAAATCACTTTCCAGAAAAATCAGTTTCGTCACTCAACGTGATAGATATAAACGAACCATAAAATAGAGGAATTTCATTAATTTTTCTTCTAAACATAATTAGATATATGTCTCAGATTTCCAAATCCACAAGAATCACATAAATCCAAATTATATAACCAAAGTTATTATCAAAATACTAAACTGTGTACAAAGCTGAGATTTTCCAAAAACAGATTTCATGACTCAACTTCAAATGAAACTTTCACACTGAAAACGAATGAAATTCAAGAAGGTTTCTTCTGAACATATATTCCTTAGTTTCTTTAGATATCAATAGAATCAAGAATCATTCAAATCGGATTTATACACCAAGAGAAAACATCAAAACAAAATAGGGATACAAATCTGGAAATTTTCAGAAAAATCGAGAAATCAAAATTAGAGACACAGACCTTTTTCTAAGCTCTTTCTAGTTCTCCTCTACCTCTTTTGCCTTTGATTATCTCCTTCTTAAGAACCTTAGAATATGAAATAGCTTAATCTAACCTTTCTTTACTGAAATTGATGGGTATAGAAAGCTAAGACAATGATTTCTGGCAAAATTTTGAAGTTAATTTGAAAAAAAAAAATTAAGATTTGGAGTTATGAAAATCTTGAAAAGGAATGGAAAAGATAAAGCTAGCAGAGAACACGATGAATGGAATGAAAGAGATGAGAAATCTCTAGAGTTATAAGAGAGTAAATATATCTAAATTTCAAAATCACTATCCTATAAGACAACAATTAGAATAATACCCTTAATATCCTTCTTAATCCTAATCTCTTCTTATTTCTTATCCAATAGCATAAAAGTCCAATGTTTAAGTGTAATAATTTATATTTTCCATATTATTTTATACCTTAACACTTTAATAAAATTTAGAAATTTCGGTTCGTTACATGTCATCAGTGGGAACTGATGATATTGGTGTTTGAATGTGGTTATTTATGGTAATGGAAGGAGTGGGTGGGTTAGATGAAAAAGGAAAGTTGGTTTCTTGGAATTGAACATCCCTTGAAGCAATGAATTTATTTGTGGCTATGTCAAGCAACTTCTGGCCCTTCTAGCCTAGTGAAAAGCCCATGAAAATAGCTTCATAAGCTCGAGGGCTAAGTTTTTCTTTATGAGGTGTGGTGTCAGTGTAAAAGCATTTATAGCCAAACACTTTGAACTTAGCTAAGCATGGATTGGTGCCATATAGGGTCTGGTGTGGGGATTTCCAGTCAAGATTTCTACTGGGTAACATATTTACTATGGCAGTGGCCATGAGAATGGCTTTTCCCCAATATTGAAGGGGCATATCAAATTGGAACATGATTGACCTTGTTATTTCAAGCAAGTGCCTGTGCTTCCTCTCAACAATGCCATTTTGTTAAGGGTTATGCACACAACTTCTCAAATGAGAGATCCCAATTGTTTGGAATAGCTTTATGCATGATGCATGCACAAATTCTGTTCCATTATCACTACAAATGACTTGTACCTTTACTTCAAACTGAGTTTCAACATTTTTTAAATATACCTCTATAGTATGAGGTGTTTGAGCCTTATTTTACAGTAAAATAACCCTACTAGCCCTCGAATAGTCATCTACAATAGTTAGGAAGAAATTTGCACCAGAAATGGAGCTAATATGACAAGGACCCTACAGATCAATGTATAACATTTGTGAAATCCTTATACTTTTTAATATTTCTTACAGAAAATGACACTCTATGTTGTTTTGCCTAGTGATATACAGAGCATTCACTACTATTACACTCAACATTTATACTTGCAATATGAGATAAAGCTTCCTCACTAGCATAACCCAGTCTTTGGTGCCAAAAATTTGCTTTATTTATAGCTTCTTTACTTAATAAGCATGTAGCCAACTTCTCCAGATGGGTATCATCAAAGGATGATTGTAATGATCTATATAGATCATCACTCTTCCAGGCCATTGCCACTATATGTTGAGTAGCTTGGTCCTGAAAATAACAGCAGTTAGGCTTAAAGAATGTAGATATTCTTGAATCAACCAATAGCTTTCCAACTGATAGCAAATCAAACAGAAGCTGCTTTACATACAATACATCTCTCAACACCACAATTTTTTATAACTCTACATCTCCTATCATAGTGACAAATTGCTTTGTGCTATTTGGAAGCACAAAAGGTCTAGAAATTTTAATATTTCTCATGTTTTTGAATAAGTGTAAGTGGGAGCACATATGTGATGATGCACCACTGTCCACTATCCACTCAAAATGCACTATAGCAGAGTCAAGTTAGGCCAATTACCTGACTAGCCTGCAAATGCAGTGTAATCTTCCTTTTGAGAAATTGGACTGTAGGCTATTGGTGTTTCCATTGGTTGTTTTTCCTTTATTAGCTTGTAAATTTCTTTTGCAATTTTATTCATCTAGTATGGTGATAGATCACCGTTCATGTCCTACTTCTCCTCTTTATAGTTCCCTTCTTCAAGGTCTGTTTCATTAGCATTATGTGCCTTGAATTCCTTTGGCCTTATCCTTTCCTTAGGAAACCATTCCGGATAGCTAATTAGGTCAAAACACCTTTCCTTGGTGTGATTTGTACCACCACAATGCTCACACTTCCTTTCTTCTTTCTTAGCAAACCTTGTAAAAGGCTTATTGTTTGTATTAGTGTTTTTAGGCTAAAACTTTGTAGAGTAGTTCGCAACCTCTATACGTTGGTCAAAGTGCACTTCCCTCTGTTTCTCAACTCTTTGGATCATGGCATATGCCTTGTTAATAGTTGGAAAAGGGTCCATAAGCAACAACTGGCTTTTAACAGCTTTGTAACCTTCGTTAAGCCCCATGAGAAATTAAATTAGCTTATCTTCTTCAATTAACTCTCCGGATCTCCTCGAAACATTACAAATACATGTTTCATATGCTCCACACTTGCATACTGGTATTTTCCTCAGCAGATTTAGCTCATCCTAAAGCTTCTTAAGTTGAGTATAATACATCATTAACAAACTATTTCCCTGCGAAACGAGATTGATCTCTCTCTTATCTGGTAAAGACTTGGACCGTTACTGCCTCCGAATCGCTCCTCAAGATCTTTCCATAAATATTTCGCTCTTTCGGCATATAAAAATGCCTCTGAGAATTCTTTACTCTTCGAATTCAATATCCAAGATGTTACAAGACAGTCATTTTTATCCAAGATCCATATGTGAGACTGTTTGGATTCGGTGCCTCTGTTTTATCTTCTATAAATTTTACTTTGTCTTTTGCCATTAAAGCTCTTCGTATGGCCTTGCTCCATGGAAGAAAATTTTCGCCATTAAACAGTGCAGGGACAAGTATTGTACTTGGATTGTCGAAGTAAGGATTGATTTGAGCAGGCGTCGCAATTGTTGTACGATCACCTC
The DNA here is from genome assembly GCA_947683365.1 of Euphorbia pulcherrima. Classification (NCBI taxonomy): domain Eukaryota; kingdom Viridiplantae; phylum Streptophyta; class Magnoliopsida; order Malpighiales; family Euphorbiaceae; genus Euphorbia; species Euphorbia pulcherrima. The sequence continues at coordinate 19,143,849 of CANTUS010000016.1, forward strand.
CGTTAACAGGATCTCCAAAAGCCTCCAAACGTTCTGATTCCTTCTCACCATAGCTCTGATACCATGAAGCTCTCTAAATCCAGAGAGAATTACTAATTTTATTATTCTCCACAATTTGTTCAAGCACAGAAATGAGCTAAACAACTCTTATATATATGCTGCAAAAGGAAAACATGCAGTTTAGCTAGAAACTATTTTCCCGCCAAAACTCTTGAGTGTGTTACAAAGGGGAATGTTCTCCTGTGGCATGAAGGAGTGAAACTGGAGTTCTCTTGAGAGTTAGGATATGATGTGGCAATGACTATGTTAGTTGTTGTATCCTTCACATTTTTTTTGTCAAATTTATTAATTGTGGGTTTTAACTCACAGCCCCACACTTGTTAGTTTTATTCTAACAAAGTGGCGACCACTAAATGAAATACCGGTGGTTATTAACTGAAAGAATATCTAGTATTGTCAGATGTTAATTAAGCCTCGCATCAGCCACATTATACGGATACCTACGAAAGCAACACCAACGAAATACAAAAAACCTCGGAGCATTGAATACAAAATGTCGTTAATTTCGATACATCATAGCGTACGTAATTCTGTTAAAAATATCTGAATTCTAGAACTACTAGGATGACTAACCGAAACAAAATTGACTATATGATTAAATTATTAAAGACAATAAGATCAAAGAACCTTCAATTATATTAGAATATCACATTATGTCAATTGAGTGCTCAAATAGTGGAATTAAAAAATGATCCTCTATGTATGATTTATGTGAAATACCATTAATTAATATTTGCAAAAGTACAAGAGAAGAAAGAAGGAAGGTTCATGTTTGAGTGAAGTTTGCAACAAATAGAAGACTTTTGAAATGTACATGTTTGAGTGAAGTTTGCAACAAATAGAAGACTTATTAAATTATGGAATTGGACTTGGCAACTAGAAAACTATTTCCCTCCTATCTAACTATATAAATCCACAAATTTGCCTTCAAAATCAACCTCCCATTGCTCTCTTTTCCTCAAATAACATACAGAGAGTGAGAAGAGGCCTTTTATAGTTAGGCCCACATCGAGAATATTTTGTTTCATCAGTTCTACCAACGGTATAGATAATTTAAAGAGTTTGAGAAATCTCGAGCTACATTCCTTATACTTTAGAAACTTTTCTCGGAACAACTCGAACAAAATCATCTTAAAGTGTGATGAATCAAACCCGAACAACAAAAATTTTGAAACCCGTATTTTTATAATTTTTTAAAGTGTTTTTTCCATGATCAAGTTCAAACACTATTAATAGGGTTCACCAAACCAAAACTTTGACAACCATTTTTCTTATATAACTTTTTAAAGTTAATTTAATTACTTCGGTTCGAGACAGGTTAGATAGCTCTTAGTTATTTGCATTTTTTGAATAACTTGGGAATTTTAACGAATTGGGTTGTGGTAAAAATTGCAGGATAAGATGCAGAGAACGGATGTCAGAGCAGCGAGCAGGCGAGTAAGCCAAAGGATGAGCCGAACCCTAAGCTAAAGCGTGGAGGATATATTTTCGGGTGGAAGGCAATCAAGAAGAAGTCGTCAACATGCGGAATACGATGAAGAAGCTCTTAAATGGGCTGCCATTGAAAAACTTCCTACTTACGATAGATTAAGAACAGCTATCATAAAATCCTATCTTGATGAAGATCAAGCTCAATTTGTTCACAAAGAAATCGATGTTCGGAATCTCGGCTTGAATGATGAACAAGAGTTCATTGATAAGGTCTTTAAGGTTGCTGAACAAGATAACGAGAAATTTTTGTCCAAATTCAGACAAAGACTTGATAAGTAAGTTTCACTTTTTTTTATATTCATTTAATTCATAATATTTTAAGAATCATATAACTTTTACTTCGTTTGATATGCAAGAACTCGTTTCCTCAATATATATAAATATATAGCCAGGGGAGATATTATTTAGGGAAGAGAAAAAAAAAAGAACTAGAACGAATGTTAGGCCCAATAATAGATTACGAGGAAAATAATAGCAGCAGAATAAAAAGACACGCAAATTTTTACGTGGAAACTCCAAATGAATTAGAGAAAAACCACGGGACCAACTCCGAATAATTCTCCACTATAAAAATAATAGTAGGTATACCAAGAGATTATAAAATAGTGGCACTCAAGTGTTTCCCAAAACCTCACTATTTTCTCTCTTACCCAACTCTTAGAAACCCTTTTCCTAAGTTTCTCTACACAGATAATATTTTTATCTGTGTTTTCTTCCTCTCCCGCTCTCAGTTGAGGCAGAAGCCTCTCTATTTATAGGAAATACAAACGCGTATGGCCGAATTGTGCACAGTAATTTTACTGTGCACTTTTTGAAAAAACGTTCTGCCGACCTGCCTCTTTTTTTTATAATTTAATATTGTGGGTCTCACAAAAATGGAGGGACACCACACAACAAATCTCCCCCCTCCCGACTACATTGTGGGACTCTCCATCCCGGTTACTTTGATGCACTGATCGAACTTTTCTTTTAGAACGACTTTTGTCAGCATATCAGCAGCATTATTGTTTGTATGAATTTTCTGCAACTTGAACTCTTTTTCTTCAATGGCAAGTCTGAGCCAATGATATCTTACATCAATATGTTTCGTCCGTGCATGATACATAATATTTTTGCTCAAGTCTAGTGCACTTTGACTATCACAATAAACTATGTAGTCTTCTTGTTGCACACCCAATTCTTCAAAGAATCGCTTTAACCAAAGCATTTCCTTTCCTGCTTCTGTTGCTGCAACGTACTCTGGTACAGTTATTGATAATAAAACACACTTTTGTAACCGTGACTGCCATGAAATAGCTCCCCCTGAGAATGTAAATAAGTAACCTGATGTAGATTTTCTTTCATCAAGGTCACCAGCCATATCTGCATCTGTGTAACCAACAAGTGCTGGCTTTCAACCTCCAAATGTTAAACATAACTTTGAAGTTCCTCTCAGGTATCTAAAGATCCATTTAACTACTTCCCAATGTGTCTTCTAGAAATTTGACAGGAATCTACTCACAACTCCAACTACAAGAGCGATGTTTGGTCTTGTACACACCATTGCATACATTAAACTGCCGACCGCTGAAGAGTATAGAACATTTGACATATCTTCTTTATTTCTCTCTGTTGAAGGGTAGGATTTCTTACTCAACTTAAAATGAGCGGCAAGTGGAGTGCAAACTGGTTTAGCATTCTTCATATTGAACCTTTCTAGTACCCGTTCAATATATTTTTCTTGCAATAACCACAGCCTGCTGGACCTCCGATCTTGAATAATCTCCATTCCAAGAATTCGCTTTGCCGGTCCCAAATCCTTCATGTCAAACGCCTTAGATAAATCACACTTCAACTTACTAATCATTTTGGCATCTGGCCCAACAACTAGCATATCATCAACATATAAGAGAAGAATCATAAATTTTCCATCACGGAATTTCTGGACATATACACATGGATCAGCTTCTGTCCTCTTATATCCTTGATTCACCAAAGAGGAATCAAGCTTTTTATACCATTGCCGCGGGGCTTGTTTTAAGCCATACAAACTTTTCTTCAGGCGACACACCATGTCCTCCTTTCCCTTGACCTTGAAACCTTCTGGTTGTTCCATATAAATTTCTTCTTCTAAATCCCCATGCAAGAATGCGGTCGTTACATCAAGCTGTTCTAACTCAAGGTTCAAGCTGGCTACAAGACCTAGCACAACTCGAATGGAACTCATTTTCACAACTGGTGAAAAAATCTCGTCAAAGTCGATACCTTTCTTTTGAGTAAAGCCTTTGATAACCAATCGACCTTTGAATCTCACTAGGTTTCCATCATCTTTCTTCAAGTTGTATACCCATTTGTTCTTGAGTGTTCTCTTCCCTTTAGGAAGTTTTACCAGCTCGTACGTATCATTCTTCTTTAAAGAATTCATCTCCTCCTGCATGGCCTTCTTCCAACAATCTTTATCTTTACAAGATTGCACGTCTTGGAAGCTTTCAGGCTCGCCCTCATTAGTGATTAAAATATAATCAGAACTAGAATATTTCGTAGATGGTTGGGGTTCTCTGACTGACCTCCTTAATTGAGGTTCTTCTTCTGGTAGAATGGGGTTCTTTGGCTCCCCCTGCTCAATACCCTCTTCAATCATATCTTTATCTACAATCGCATCTTGATCCCTCACAACTGGCTCTTCTTCTCCATCTTGTTTTGATTGATGCATTCTTCTTTTTGTGGCATCATATGATAGAATGCTCTTTGGTGTTATATCGATAACACCGTCACTTGTAGATCTTTCGCCGATGATATCATTCTCATGAAATACAAACTCATATGGCCGAATTATGCATAGTAATTTTACTGTGCACTTTTTGAAAAACGTTCTGCCGACCTGCCTCTTTTTTTTATAATTTAATATCGTGGGTCTCACAAAAATGGAGGGACACCACACAATAAATCTCCCCCTCCTGACTACATTGTGGGACTCTCCATCCCGGTTACTTTGATGCACTGATCGAACTTTTCTTTTGGAACGACTTTTGTCAGCATATCAGCATCATTATTGTTTGTATGAATTTTCTGCAACTTGAACTCTTTTTCTTCAATGGCAAGTCTGAGCCAATGATGTCTTACATCAATATGTTTCGTCCGTGAATGATACATAGTATTTTTGCCCAAGTCTAGTGCACTTTGACTATCACAGTAAACTATGTAGTCTTCTTGTTGCACACCTAATTCTTCAAAGAATCACTTTAACCAAAGCATTTCCTTTCCTGCTTCTGTTGCTGCAACGTACTCTGCTTTAGTTGTTGATAATGAAACACACTTTTGTAACCTTGACTGCCATGAAATAGCTCCCCCGAGAATGTAAATAAGTAACCTAATGTAGATTTTCTTTCATCAAGGTCACCAGCCATATCTGCATCTGTGTAACCAACAAGAGCTAGCTTTCCACCTCCAAATGTTAAACATAACTTTGAAGTTCCTCTCAGGTATCTAAAGATCCATTTAATTGCTTCCCAATGTGTCTTCTGGGAATTTGACAGGAATCTACTCAGAACTCCAACTGCATGAGCGATGTCTGGTCTTGTACACACCATTGCATACATTAAACTGCCGACCACTGAAGAGTATGGAACATTTGACATATCTTCTTTATTTTTCTCTATTGAAGGGTAGGATTTCTTTCTCAACTTGAAATGAGCGGCAAGTGGAGTGCTAACTGGTTTAGCGTTCTTTATATTGAACCTTTTTAGTACCCGTTCAATATATTTTTCTTGCGATAACCATGGCCTGTGGAACCTCCGATCTCGGATAATCTCCATTCCAAGAATTCGCCTTGCCAGTCCCAAATCCTTCATTTCAAACGCCTTGTACAAATCACACTTCAACTTACTAATCATTTTGGCATCGGGCCCAACGACTAGCCTATCATCAACATATAAGAGAAGAATGATAAATTTTCCATCAAGGAATTTCTGGACATATACACATGGATCAGCTTCTGTCCTCTTATATCCTTGATTCACCATGAAGGAATCAAACTTTTCATACCATTGTCGCGGGGCTTGTTTTAAGCCATACAAACTTTTCTTCAGGCGACACACCATATCCTCCTTTTCCTTGACCTTGAAACCTTCTGGTTGTTCCATATAAATTTCTTCTTCTAAATCCCCATGCAAGAACGCGGTCTTTACATCAAGCTGTTCTAACTCAAGGTTCAAGCTGGCTACAAGACTTAGCACAACTCGAATGGAACTCATTTTCACAACTGGTGAAAAAATCTCGTCAAAGTCAATACCTTTCTTTTGAGTAAAGCCTCTGACAATCAATCGAGGTTTGAATCTCACTAGGTTTCCATCATCTTTCTTCAACTTGTACACCCATTTGTTCTTGAGTGTTCTCTTCCCTTTAGGAAGTTTTACCAGCTCATACGTGTCATTCTTCTTTAAAGAATTCATCTCCTCTTACATGGCCTATATCCAACAATCTTTATCTTTACAAGATTGCACGTCTTGGAAGCTTTCAGGCTCGCCCTCATTAGTGATTAAAATATAATCAGAACTAGAATATTTCATAGATGGTTGGCATTCTCTGACCGACCTCCTTAGTTGAGGTTCTTCTTCTGGTAGAATAGGGTTCTTTGGCTCCCCCTGCTCAATACCCTCTTCATTCGTATCTTTATCTACAATCGCATCTTGATCCCTCACAACTAGCTCTTCTTCTCCATCTTGTTCTGATTGATGCGTTCTTCTTTTTATGGCATTATATGATAGAATGCTCTTTGGTGTTATATCGATAACACCGTCACTTGTAGATCTTTCACCGATGATATCATTCTCATAAAATACAATATCTCGACTCCGTACAATTTTTTTTCACTGGATCCCATAATCTGTAGCCGAACTCTTCATCTCTATAACCGACAAAAGTGCAAGGAAGTGATTTATCATCAAGCTTTAGCCTTTGCTCTTTAGGAACATGCATAAATGCCTTGCAGCCAAATACCCTCAAGTAGAGTATGAGATATTTCTACCTGTCCAGACCCTCACCGGAATATCAAAATCCAAAGGTGCTAAAGGTAGTCAGTTGATAAGATAGACAACAATATTGACAGCTTCTCCCCAAAATGACTTAGGTAAGCTAGCCATTTTGAGCATGGATCTAACTCTTTCAACAATGGTATGATTCATTCATTCAGCAACGCCATTGTGTTGAGGTATACTAGGAACTGTCTTTTCATGCCTGATACCATTTTGACTACAGTAATCCTTAAACTCTTTGGAGATATACTCACCACCATTATCTTTGCGTAAACACTTATTTCTCCATAGGACCACAAACGTCAGAGTGTACCAGCCCTAACTTATTATTTCTCCTTCTAGAGCTTTTCTGAAATGAAACTCGATGTTGCTTCCCAAATAAACAATGATCACACGGGTTAATTTTTCCTTTGGCTAATGGGATGAGGGACTTCTTAGCCAGTATATTCAACCCTTTCTCACTAACATGCGCCAGTCGCCTATGCCATAAATTTGGTGAAGCATCATCTCCAACTGTATTCAGTTGACTCGCACATATTATTGCGTGTATTTTGTATAGCGAGCAAACAATCTTCCTTTCGCCACCACCAATGATCCTTTGGTGAGTTTCCAATTTCCATTGCCTGTATGATTGTGATAACCTTCCTTGTCCAATACACTAACAGATAATAGGTTCAACCGAAGATCTGGAATGTGTCGCACATTTTTAAGTGTTAATGTGCATCCGACACTTGTCTTCACGCAGATATCACTGATTCCCACCATTTGTGAAACACTATTATTTTCCATTTTAATAGTACCATAATCGCCTGCTTTATATGTTGAGAAGTATTCCCTTTTTGGAACACAGTGGTATGAGGCACCAGAATCTACAATCCACTCAGAATCTACATCTCCAACATGACAACAATATGCATCATGAGATACTAAAGCCACCTCTCCATCTTCTTTTGTGACTGTAGCAGACGTATTTTTTATCATTATCATGACTTCAATTTTCATTCTCTTGTTTAAAGAAACGGCGGTTCCTTTTAAGATGACCCTACTTTCTACAGTGGTAACATGACCTCTTCTCCCGGGACTTGGATCTATCTTTCAATTTTCCATTCCCACGACCTCTACTCTTGCTTCGACCCCTGTTTTTTGTAACAAGGGCTTCTGAACTGGTACTGGAACGTCTCTTCTATGAAGTTCTTCGTTAAGTAGGCTATTCTTTACCATAGACATTATTACCACACCATTTGGAGCTGAGTTAATCAATGATACAACAAGAGTATCCCAACTATCTGGTAGAGTTCCCATCAAAAGACAAGCTTGCATCTCATCATCCAAGGACATACCGGTGACTGCTAACTCACTTATGAATCCTTCAAAGTTATTCAAGTGTTGTGTGATTGATCGTCCCTCTGTCAATTTCAAGTTCATGACTTTGCGAATCATGAACACTTTTCCTTGAGCATTTTTAGCCTCGTACATATCCTCTAGCTTCTTCCAGAGTGCTTTGGGATCTGTTTCGTTCCTCACGTGGTTGTACAGGCTAGCATCTATCCATTGGCGTACTGTACCCAATGTCTACTTCTTCAACTTTATCCACTGCTGATCTTTCATATCCTTCGGCTTTGCGTCGTCACCCTCAATTGGATCATACAAATCTTTGCAATTGAGGTAGTCCTTCATTCTAGATTTCCACATTGAATAATTTGTATCCGTTAATTTGATCATTACACCGTCATTCGCCATGTCGAAAATTTAAGAATGGCAGTAATTTTACTATTCACAGATTTTACTATTCATATAAATAATGACTGTATATGTGAATAGTATCATATACCCAAATAATACTTGTATATTGGAATAGTAATAGTATGCCTCCCATATACTTAAATAATATTATTCATAAAAGATGGCCGAATATGAATAGTATTATATATGAATATTATTACTGAAGTTACTATTTTACTATTCACTCAAATTGCATATCTGCGACGGTTTTTCGAACGGATTGCGCCACCGAATTTTGCGTAATTTTCTCGTCGTTGTGGTATATTTATTTTTGAAAAATATATCCACGGATTTTACTGATAAAACAACCTTCAGCTCTGGTACCACTTGTTAGGCCCAATAATAGATTACGAGGAAAATAATAGCAGCAGAATAAAAAGACACGCAGATTTTACGTGGAAACCCCAAATGAATTAGGGAAAAACCACGGGACCAATTCCGAATAATTCTCCACTATAAAAATAATAGTAGGTACACCAAGAGATTACAAAATAGTGGCACTCAAGTGTTTCCCAAAACCTTACTATTTTCTCTCTTGCCCAACTCTTAGGAACCCTTTTCCTAAGTTTCTCTTCACAGATAATATTTTTATCTGTATTTTCTTCCTCTCCTGCTCTCAGTTGAGGCAGAAGCCTCTCTATTTATAGGAAATACAAACGCGTTGTGCACAGTAATTTTACTGTGCACTTTTTAAAAACGTTCTGCCAACCTGCCTTTTTTATAATTTAATATTGTGGGTCCCATAAAAATAGAGGGACACCACACAACACCGGGAAAGCGAACCAAATCGAACCGAACCAAATATAGTCGGTTCGGTTTTCGGTTTATGAAATTTGAGATTTTCGGTCTCAGTTCGATTTGGTTTTTGGTTTTAGTATAATAAAGCAAAAAATAAAAAAAATTGAACCAAATAAAAAAATCGTAGCAAACTAAAATAATTCAGTTTGAGTTTCGATTTATATTTCCACTTAATAATTTTCAGTTCGATTTAATTTGGAATCGACCGAGTTTTCCTATGCCCCAATGTTATTCATTAATGCAAATCTTAAGTTGACTTTTTAAATTTCGTCTAAAGTAGTGGGTCCATCAATATTTGAACCAACTTTGTTTGTTTATTTTAGGCTTAATGTATACTCATGTCTTGTGAGTTTTTGAGCTTTTTAGCAGTTTTTTGGAAAAGTTTTATTTTAAAGCTTTTTTTAAAAACTGTAGATTTAATTTTGAAAAATATAAATCAGAAAGTTCCTAATTAATTAGTATAAAAGATCAAAATGTGTTATTCAAAGCCAAAATATGTAGTACCATTCAAAGTTTATGAGAATAACTTATTTTAAAAGCAGCTTAAACAGTAATGTCAAACTGGCCCTTAGCCCCATCAACTTGACATCTTTTATCACTTAGGGCCCCCAATTTAGGGATGTCTTTACCAACCACCTAAACTTGGCAAAAGTGTTTACTGCAGCCCCCTCAATACCACGTGTTACCTTTTGATTGGTTTGACTTTTCTAGGATGTCAAATTTTTATTTTCCTCTCTCCAATCAGAAGGTGACATGTGGCATTGAGGGGGCTGCAGTGAACACTTTTGCCAAGTTCAGGGGTTGGTAAAGACATTTGTAAGTTAGAGGCACCAAGTGATAAAAATTGTCAAGTTGAGGGGGCTAAGTATGTATTAAGCCTTTCTTTTATAAAAGACAATCTATCCTAGTATTTAAGGTTAATTTTTTTAAAAAAAATGGTTCTATTGAAATGATTCATCATTCATCCACATTGATTGTGTCATATTAAAATGATAATTTGAGAGCTTATAAAATTGTGTTTGATTAATGTAACTAATAATTAATTGGGTAAATTTGTAAAATTATTTACAGGGTTGGAATTAAACTCCCAACAATAGAAGTGAGGTTTGAGCATTTAACAATTGAAGCTGATTGTCAAATAGGAAGGAGAGCTCTTCCAACACTTCCTAATGCTGCAAGAGATCTTGCAAAATCTATAATTGGTCTTCTTGGGATCAATTTGTCCAAAAGAACTAAGCTCACTATCCTTGAAGATGCTTCCGGTATCCTAAAACCTTTCAGGTAATAAGTGCGAGTTTCAGGCTGATGTCTCCCTTTTTTCAAAAAAATACGTGAAAACATGTTTTTTAAGTAGACGCAAATTATCGTGAAACGAGCTCTTACTATTTATTGTGACCTAATTTATTTTTTGTTTTTACTATTTTAGGATGACTTTGTTATTGGGTCCACCTTCATCCGGTAAAATAACCCTTCTGTTAGCCTTGGCCGAAAATTGGACCCTAGTCTCAAGGTCAGCAATCATTTATTTATTTTTGTGTACATATGTACAATATATAAATATTTATATATTTTGGAATAATTAATACTGATTTTTTTGAAATACAGGTTAGTGGAAATATAACATACAATGGGTATAAACCGAATGAATTTGTGCCAAGAAAGACATCTGCATATATTAGCCAAAATGATGTTCTTGTTGGAGTCATGACTGTTAAAGAGACTCTTGATTTCTCTGCCAGATGTCAAGGGGTTGGCACTCGATATGGTAATTAATTATTTATTTATTTGTATACTGTTAACTATTTAACTGATAATTATTTTATTTCAAAAATTAAATATGTATTTGACGCATGAAGATCTGCTAAGTGAACTTGCAAGAAGAGAAAAGAATGCTGGGATATTTCCAGAGGCAGAAGTAGACCTTTTCATGAAGGCATAATGAAAAGAACTAAATTTACTTACTGTAATAATAATTAAAAGTAAAAAATATAAATTTGCTTTAAGAAAAAACCTAATTGAGTTAATTTCGGTTGTTATTTTCAGGCAACTGCAGTTAAAGGAGCCGAAATTAATATGTTTACGGACTATACTCTCAAAGTAAGTTGGAATATATTATTTCAAATTTTCTTCAACTAATCCCTTTGGGAGGTGAACTAATTTTTTTAATTGAAACCTTGTTAAATAAGCAAAACCAAGTTTGCCTGGCTAGCTAGTATTATATGATTGTTAAAATCAATAATTTATCAGTAATTAATTAATTAATGTTAATGTTGAATGAAACAGATATTAGGGCTTGACATCTGCAAGGACACAATTGTTGGAGATGAAATGAATAGAGGAATTTCTGGTGGACAGAAAAAGAGAGTAACCACAGGTTCTTTTTTTTTCATCTTTAATATTTTAATTATTTCTAATTGTTAGGGAACAAAATATTTACTTTGGGCGAATATAGCAATAAAACATGAGAAGTTAATAGCCAAAAGGGAAAAGAAACAATTCACTATAAAACAAATAGTGTTACAAATAAAAGAAAAACACTCAAACCTTAAACCCCAATGCACCCCGAATAACTCACTCACACTAATATATATATATATATATATATATATATAATACAAAAGAATAAGTGAAGTTTTATTTCTTTGGTGATGCTCTCGAAGCATGGAAATGCATGCATATATATAGGTGAAAAGAAAACTAATGGACAGTGTTTTATTTGCCCAAACAAAATAACAAAAGAGATTATATGGAAGATATTAGGCAATGTGAGGTAGCATTTGTGGTTTCTGCAAAGTTGTATTGGGTATTCGGTTCAATCATATGCCACTTTGTGACCATTAGCTTGCCGACAATTGATTTGTAATTGTGGGATTAAACTAACCACAATTTCAAATCACAATATCAACAAATCTCCACATTGATTAGAAATTGTTGGAACAATCGCCCTTCGGGGTGAGCGTATTAGTCACAAACACCAATCAAGTTTAAGCAATGGTTAAACTTACTGGTTGGAAGAGGCTTCGTCATTATGTCGGATGGATTATCCGCTGTACCAATTTTAGAAACACTAATATTTCCCTCGAAAATAATATCTCTAATAAAATGGTACTTCACGTCAATGTGCTTTATTCTTTCATGAAACATTTGATCTTTGGTTAGGCAAATCGCACTTTGACTATCGCAATGGACAACAATCTTCTGCGAATTTGAACTGAGTTCACCGACCAAACCTCTTAGTCAAATAGCTTCTTTTACAGCTTTGACTACCGCCATGTATTCGTCTTCGGTAGTAGATAATGCCAATGTGGGCTGTAAAGTAGCTTTCCAACTGATAGCGCTACTACCAAGGGTAAACACATAACCTGTGATCGATCTTCATTTGTCAAGATCACCTGCATAGTCAGAATCGACATAGCCAACCACCATGTTCTTACTTTTACTAAATTCCAAACAAGTGTTAGTAGTACCCCTTAAGTATCTCAAAATCCATTTCATCGCATGCCAATGTTCGTTCCCTGGATTAGACATGTATCTGCTAACAACACTGATTGCATGTGAAATATCTAGACGAGTGCAAACCATAGCATACATTATACTACCAACAACACTAGAGTAAGAAACATGTGACATATACTTTATATCATTCTTAGACTGAGGACATGGAGCAGCAGAAAATCTTGAACTGAACGGCAAGTGGGGTACTTACAGGTTTGACATTTTTCATGCCAAAACGCTCCAGTACTTTCCCAGCAAAACTTCTTTGAGTTAAACAAAGCTTTCCTAGAGCTCTATCCCTATGGATCTCCATGCCAAGAATTTTCTTAGCAGCTCCCAAATCTTTCATCTCAAATTCACTGCCAAGCTCTGCTTTAATTCTATTGATATCAGACATATCCTTAGCAGCAATAAGCATATCATCAACATAAAGCAATAGATAAACAAATGAGTCAATTGCAAGTTTTCTAAAATATACAACTATCATATTGGCTCCTTGAATAGCCATGGCTGTCCATAAAGAAATCAAACCACTTATACCACTATCGAGGCAACTGCTTTAATCCATACAGTGATTTTTGCAGTAAGCAAACATGGTCTTCTTTGACTTCAACTTCAAAACCTTCTACTTATTTCATATTGATTTGCTCCTCTAATTCTATATGTGAGAAAGCAGTCTTGACATCAAGTTTCTCCAACTCTAAATCATGTATAACAACCAAGGCAAGTAAAACATAAAAAGAGCTATGTTTAACAATAGGAGAAAAAACATCATTGAAAATCGACTCCCGGTACCTGACTATAGCCTTTAGCCATCAATCTTGCCTTGTATCTAGCATCCTCAACTCCTGGAATGCCATCTTTCCTTTTTAAGACCCATTTGCAACCAACAATCTTCTTATCTTTAGGCGATTTCACCAATTCCCATGTTCTGTTCTTGTGTAGAGATTCTATCTCCTCTTACATAGATATTAGCCACTTTGCAAAATCATCATGAGAAATGGCTTTTGAATATGTGGAACGTTTGTCAACTCCTTCTGTCTCTTGTGTAGCAACAAAGGCAAAAGTGACTTAATCTGCAAGCTTTACAGGAATTCTTCTTTCTCTATCTGGCCTGCTTTCTATAATAGAATGCTCCACCTGTTCGATGGTAGTGGTTTCTTCTACTTCTGAAGGCTCGGACAATTGTTCTGAAATTTTCTCCTCTGTGGCGTCAGACATAACAAATGATTTCTCTACCTCGAATGGAACCTCCACCTGCTTATCAAAATTTTGTATGTTGGTGTCAGCTGAGGACTCTTTTCTTGGATGAAGTATAGAAGATTCATCGAATACAACATTTCTACTGACTATAGACGTTGGTGACTTGGGATAAGGATGCCAAACTCTGTATCCCTTTACACTAATAGGATAGCCAAGAAAAATGCACTTTTTAGCTCTATGCTCCAATTTTCCCCCGTTGACATGGACATAAACTGGACACCCAAAAATCCTCAGATCAGAATAATTAATAGGTTTGCTAGACTACAACTCTTCGAGAGTTTTACAGTTAATGGAAGAACAAGGAGAGCGATTCACCAAATAAGCTGCTGCTGAGGCTGCTTCAGCCCAAAAAGCTTGAGACAAGCCAGAATTTGATAGCATGCATCAAACTTTCTCCAACAAAGTTTTATTCATCCGCTCAACTACACCATTCTGCTGTGGCATTCCTAGAACTTTGAGATGTCTTGAGATGCCCATATCTTTACGAAACGTGTCAAATTCTACATTACAAAACTCCAAACCACTATCTATTCGGAGACGGTTGATCTTCCTGCCGGTTTGATTCTCCACCAAGGCTTTCCACTGCTTAAAAGTGGTAAAGATATCATTCTTATGTTTCAAGAAATAAGTCCAAACCTTTTGAGATGTCAATAAAGGTAAGCATGTATCGAGCGCCACCTTTAGAAGGAACACAACTAGGGCCCCAAAGATCTGAATATATATAATCTAAAGTACCTTTTGTTCTATGAACACTGCCACTGAAATTAACTCTTTTATGTTTGTCGAAGATGCAATGCTCATAAAACTCTAGCTTCGAAGTACTTTGGCCACAAAGGAGACCCCTTTTACTTAGTATGGACAAGCCTTTTTTACTCATATGGCCAAGCCTCGTATGCCATAATTTTGTAACCTCTGAATCAAACATGGAAGAGGAAACTACAGTAACACCTGTGGCTGTTGATCCTTACATCACGTTCAATCTTTCAACTTTTCTGGCTTTCATCACGGCAAGGGCACCTTTCAAAACCTTTAAAACTCTACCTCTAGCAGTAAATCTGCAATTGTTTTCATCTAGAGAAGATAGAGAGATAAGGTTCTTCTTCATGTCTGGAACATATCGCACATAGGTCAGGGTTCTGACAACTCCATCGTGCATCTTGATTTTGACAATACCAATCCTAATAATTTTACAAGGATGATCATTGCCCATCAAAACCACTCCTCTATCTACAGGCTCATTAGAGGAGAACCAATCTCTGTAGAGATAAATGGGGAATGAGAAAGTAGAGTCCAAGATCCATCCTTGTCCTGATCTGGCACATGGCATAGACTTCACAGTCCACGTCATCTTCTACAACACTGGCTTCAGCGAGGCTATCATCTTTGTAATTCTTCTCTTTATTCTTTTTCTGAATCTTGAAGCAATCAGCTTTAATATGCCCTTTATTTTTATAGTAATTGCATGTCAAAATACTGTAGTGAGATTTTGATTTAAATCTAGAATGATTATGGTTGCTGCTATTGGGATCACTTGTAGTAGATCTCCCTCAAATGACCAGACCTTCTGCAGGACTATTTCTATCACCGGAAAGCTCTTTATCGATAAGGTCTTTGAAGACTAAACACTTTTTAACCTCTTCCACGGTTAAAGTATTTTTACTATAAATCAAGGTCTCGTGAAAATTTTTATAAGACGGAGGAAGAGACCGTGGTAATACAAGAGCTTTATCCTCCTCTTCATACTTGATATCCAAATTTTTCGAAATAAAAAGAATGGAACTGCAATCATCGAGGTGCGACTTTAGGGATGTACCTTCTGCCATATGAAGCATATGGAGACGATGCTTCACAACAAGCTTGCTTATGAGGTTTTTGGACATATGAAGAGACTCCAACTTCTGTCATAAGCCTTTGGTAGTCTTCTCATTGATGACTTCTTGCAGGACCTCGTTTGACAAGCATAATGGAGTGGCAGCTAGAGCTTTGTCCTCTAAATCTTGTTTCTTCTCCTTTGTTACCGTATCGGGCAACTCCTCCATCACCGCCTTATACAAACCATTTTGTGTTAAAATGGCTTTCATCTTAAAATTCCATAAGGCAAAGCTAACAGAGTGATCGAATTTCTCGATGTCGAATTTTGTTATCGCTATAGTAAAATTCCAAAATAAATATAAATTGGCTATGATACCAATTTGTTAGGGAATAGACCCGACAGCAGAATAAAATATTTACTTTGGGCAAATATAGCAACAAAAAAATATGAGAAATTAATAGCTAGTAAAGGGAAAAGAAAGAGACCGGAGCGGCCGAGAATCCAGCCGGTACGATCAAGAGGAAGGCATGCCACAATTGAATACATCCTTAAGTCGGATTTCGGTGGCAATCAAGAATGAACCAGAAAAGAAAATCGTTCGCTTCCCAAACGTTCCGAAAGGAAAAACATTGGGCAGAGACTATGATAAGTATTGTGAGTTTCATAGAGCTAAGGGACGTTATACAGACGACTGTAGGTCCTAGCAGAAGAAGTTCATACCTTAATCAAAGTAGGGAAATTTAGCCAATTTATCGAAGGAGTTACAAGAAGAACCGATAAGCGAGATGAATCCAAGGAAAAGCCCAGAGATGAGAAAAAGGAAGATGATCCGGGAATAAAAGTGATGGTCATAGAAGGCAGAAATGACCGAGAGCCCCCTTCCAAAAAAGCAAGGCGTTCCTCTGACTATCCAATCATAAAAAAAGACATTTCAGAGGCCAATAAAGCTTTCAGAAAGGTAACCCTGGTAACTAAAACTCACACGGACCAGCTTGTAATAGAAGCTAAAGTAGAAAAATGCACGGTCTACCAGTTTCTCTAGGAGAGGTTAAGTTAAACATAGCCATCGAGGACCAGGAACATGTATATCACGCGGAGGTGGACTTTACCATTTCCGAAATTTCAATCGGATTCAACATTATCTTGGGATGTCCCTTTTTATGTGAATCGTTCACTTCAATTTCTCTAATCTACTTGGAATTTTAAATAACAACCCCAAAAGGGATGACGTTGGCAATAGGTAACCCCTCGGTAGCTCATGAAACATACGTTGCCTTATTAAGGAAAGAGAAGCAGTCGGCTCAAAGAGATTCAGAGGAAGATCGGGTGAGTACAAATTCAGACAAGAGTAGTCCAATAGCTGAGCCGATTGAGGAGCAAGAAGTGTTTGTGGTTGGACATGGCAGAGCATTGAAAGTAGCAAAAGATTTAAAAATAGACACCAAGGCAGTAATTAACTCGATCCTAGTAGGACAACAACATTCATTCTCTTGGAGTCATGACGACTTATTAGGAGTTCAGCCCGAAATCATTCAGCACCACCTCAATCTTGATCCAAGAGCAGCCCCAGTAATACAAAAGAAGAAAAAGCATGCTTCGAAGAGACAGAAGGCTATTGAAGAGGAAATTGATAAATTGCTCAAGGCCAAACATATCAGAGAGGTAGATTACCCCGTATGGCTGGCGAGCATAGTATTGGTTAAGAAACCAGATGAGAATTACCGAATGTGTGTGGACTTCACCAATTTAAACAAAGCAATGCCTAAAGATAGGTATCCTCTACCAAGTATTGATCAATTGGTGGACTCTATAACCGGGTACGCAGTGTATTCTTTCTTGGATGTAAAAATGGGATATCACCAGATTCCCATAGACTCGTCAGATGAAGAGAAAACCTCCTTTATTACGCACAAAGGGATATATTACTACATAGTCATGCTGTTTGGATTGAAAAATGCTAGAAAAACTTACTAATGATTAGTGAACAGAATGTTTAATGACATGATTGGCGAGATGGTAGAAGTTTACATGGACAACATGATAGTGAAAAGCAAAGATGAAGAGTCACATGTAGATGATCTAGAAAAGGTGTTTAAGACCTTGCAGGCCTACCGATTAAAGCTTAACCCAGAGATATATGTCTTTGGGGTTAAGAGTGGAAAGTTTCTAGGTTTCATAATTTCAGAAAGAGGCATTGAAGCAAACCCAGAAAAAATTGAAGCCATAATTCAGATGGAGCCGCCTCACACATTGAATAAAGTTCAACGTCTCAATGGTAGGATCAATGCCTTGGGATAGTTCATCTCTTTCTCTGCGAAGAGATGTATGCCATTCTATAAGGCCATCAAGAAAGATTGTGAGTTTAAGTGGGACAAATATTATCAAGAGGCCTTTGAAAAGATGAAGGACTTCTTGGCCAAACCTGCACTTATGAGCCACCCCAATGTTGGACATACTCTACGTTTACCTAGCAGCAACGGATGAGGCAGTGGGAACCATCCTAATTCAAAAAGACAAACAAGATTAGTATCCCATGTACTACACAACTAAGGTACTCAGGAATGCAAAATTGAGATACCCAAAAATGAAAAACTAGCTTTGGCCTTAATTCACTTGGCAAATCAGTTCAGACCTTACTTTCAGGCACATATGATAGTTATACGAACTAGTGTTCCCCTCAAAAGGGTCTTACAGTGGCCAGACACATCTGGTCGCCTGACCAAGTGGGCCATTAGGCTCAGTGAATATGACATAAGGTTTGAGGTAAGGAAGGCCTTAAAAGCACAACTATTAGCAGACTTTATGGTAGAATTTGCAGGAATCGAGCCAGAGAAAACCATTCCCTCGGAAACGTGGATGATTTTTATGGATGGTTATTCCAGTGTAGAAGGAGCCAGAGTCGGAGTTTATATCCAAGGACTAGAGAGAATTAGGTTATCTTACACCGCCAAACTAGCGTTCCCCTCTACCAACAACGCAGCTGAGTATGAGGCAGTAATCAAAGGGCTAGAGTTAGCCAATAAAATAGCTCTAGATATTATGGTCTTGAAGAGTGACTCCAGATTGATAGCTAACCAGTTCAACCATACGTATGGAACTAAAAGAGCTAAGATGGTAAAATACTTGACCAAACTAGGCAAATTATTGGAAAACCTAGAGGCTAAGGGAATCGAATGGAAGATTGTGTACATTTTGAGGAACGAGAATGAAAAAACAGATAAATTAGCTAAAGGGGGAGCTGGGAGAGACTCATAGAAAGAGCTAAGCTACCCTTATGAAGTCTTGACCCGGCCGGCTTGTGAGAAGCAAGAAGAAAGTTTATGGATTCAGAAGAAATCGCTTGGGTGGATGCAACCCTTCTATGATTACTTGGCTTGCGATAAGCTACTGAAAGATAGAATTGAGGCGGAGAAAATTACCTAAAAATCTTTCGAGTATGCTTTGATGGGAGATGGGTTATACAAGAAATCCTACTCGGATGTATGGCTCAAGTGTGTCACCCCAGAGTTAGGAAAGCGAATCATTGAAGAAATTCATGAAGGAGATTGTGGATCCCACCAGGCGGCAGAGATGCTATACAGGAGAATCGCCCTGGCAGGGTATTATTGGAAATCGGTCAAAGCTAACATGGAGGAATATGTGAAAACTT
Organism: Euphorbia pulcherrima; assembly: GCA_947683365.1. Lineage (NCBI taxonomy): Eukaryota > Viridiplantae > Streptophyta > Magnoliopsida > Malpighiales > Euphorbiaceae > Euphorbia > Euphorbia pulcherrima. The sequence goes on from CANTUS010000016.1 coordinate 19,163,212, forward strand.
GCCATCAATGCCAAATACATGCAAGGAAGTCACACCTCCTAAAAGCAAAGCAACAGCCAATCTTGGCTGGCTGGCCATTCATTCTTGGGGGATTCATATTGCGGGACCAATGCCGGAAGCATCTGGACAACTGTGAGCATGGGATTTTGTAGTCCCTCTCGCGAGACGATGGTGACGTGTACTTGATTTTAATGCCTCAAAATAAAAGTTCTCTTTAGAATTTTTATTACCAATATATTATTCCTTGCGAATTTTAAACTTGGTAGAATCTAGTTTGGCGTGGCTGATAACGCATCCAGTAGGAGCTTGAACCGATGATTTATACTCAAATTAAAAAATACCTATTAAAATATCATTAAAAGTAAAAACAGATACCTTTTCACCCACTATTAAACCACTTTTGGCAACTTTTTAGGCTCCTAGACTCGCTGCCTGTTGGTATGCTGGAGGCTGATGCCACCAGTGGCATCAGCCATGCTGCCATCCATACCATCGATGGCATCGCCATTTCACAGGGGTATGACTCGATATGGGTCCCTCTACAGACAGCTTTTCAGCCACTTTCGGCGGAATTGGTGAAAATGGCCTAAAAAACACCCCATTTTACCTATAAAAGCATAACTTGAGCTACAATTTAAAAAAAAGAAAAAAAAGAACCATCTAATGTTAGGATCTCAATGTTAGAATATAAAAAATAGATTTTAGTGAGATAAGAATTAGATAAGGGAGAAAAAAGGAATCCGATCCATTTTTTCTGGTTTTTCTTCTTTGAATTTTCTGATTGTGAGCTTAAAATCAGTAAATCTTGTAGCTAAAATCAACTTAATTGGATTTTGAAACCCGAAACACGTAAATTTATCACTAAATCGTCGTAACAAGCTCCCTGAAGGCGTTCCTTTTTTGGTTTACGAAGAGGTGGATTCACGACCTCGAGGTAAAAATCCTGAGTCTCATAGCTCTTTGGCATTAATAGTACTAATTTGTGTTAATTTTTATTAACTTATATCAATTTGTGATTTTCAATCATTTTTTACTATCATCATTGCTGCTGCAGGAAATTAAAGTTGCAAGAGACACGTGATGTCGTCGGCGGTATCACCCATATCGCCAAAGACATCACTGATACCGCCGGTGGCATCACATTCCCTAGAGACTTCATTTTCTTGTGGGACCCTTTCTTTATGGTACTTAGAAAGCCATGCAACTTGCCTGCATACTAATGTCACCAGCGACATCATTGATTTCACCGACGGCATCATCCATGCCGCCAGCGACATCAGCAATGTCGTCGGCGACATCACTTGCGTCGTTGGCGGCATGACTTTCTGGACAACAGTTTTATTTTCATTTATTCCCAGATTAGTTTATTATCTAAAATTAGGATGTACAGTGTAACGAGGGAGGTCCAAAACCTTCCGAAAATGGACCCCCACCCCATAATGTAGGGCATTTTTCACTTATAATCCGGTTAAAGCAACGATCAAATCTAAAATTCGGTTAAAAATGGAATTTCCTATAAATGCCATTCGAATCCCATTTTAGCCATCCAATCGGGCTTTATAATATTTTAAATAAAATATGTCATATCCGTGCTAACTATCTTCTGCAGGTAGATGTATATCGGACATTTAGGTATTTTATTTATTGCATAGAAAAATGTACAGGATCTGGAAGCCTTGTAATAATTTTATTTTCCGCGCTTATTTTTGAATGGTTGTGAATATTTTATTCATCATTTCAATTGCTTGATAAACGTGAAAATAGCAAAATAACTGAAGACACAAATAAATAAGATGGATTAAACCGATCAAGAGAGAATGAAGTACCTTAACTTGGCCTAATGAAAAATAGATAACATCATCCGAACTCGGAATCTCTACTTAAGGTATGGTCCAACCACCCGGTGGGAAAATCGTACTAAAAATTTCCCAGTTGAGCTGAACTGGGTGGCGACTCTGTTTTAAGTGCGGGATTTCAATCTCGTATCTTTTGAGCATTAAAAGGTGCAAAACCATTTTCCAATTATGTCACAGCATCTCCCCATCATCTTTTAGAGGCCGGCCCTACCGCTGCGTGAAGCATCGTCCGCTCACAGTGGCGACTCTGCTGGGGACTGATCTCTTGAACTTTCTTTTAATAAAGTTTAAAAGATTTTGATGATGTATTAAAATCATGACCAAATTAAAACTTTATTCTTCTTTATAACGTTTTATCCTTACGCGTGTAGATAGTTCAGTAAATTTTAGGTGCCCCATTTTACCCGAGAAGCTCGCGAAGTGTCACTCATGCCCTGTTGGAATTGAGGATACCTAGTGGGTGGATCCCTCATTTTAACCAACACGTAAACTCTTACAATCACACCTATTCGGGAGTGGTTGAGTAACATGGAATCAAGGTAAAGGAGAACCTTCTACATCAACAACCCTATACCAAAGCCGCGCTAGAAAAAGCCTTAGCACATCATTCCCTTAGGGTCACCAGAACAAATAAAATAATTGGAATGCACTTCTTTTATCCTTACCAGTGAAGAAGCCAAACTCCATCCTCCCAAAGAGGCGTTACGCGGGAGTCATAAGGTTGAAGAGGGACGATTTGCATGCTATGTGCTCTGTGATCATGCACCCCCATACATCGGCATCGAGAGCCAAAAAGGAAGCAACTTACCCTTACTACTTTCGCTTATAGAAGAGGTTCAGCAACATACATAGGACTTCTCTTGTACCTCCGTTGCGTCACCTTATATCAATATGTATGACGTGAGATACAAATGTCCCACGTATGTTTGAGGGATAAGCCATTACATCATCTCTAACCATATCTATGTACAGCCATACAATAACAAAAGGCATGCATACCATCCATACCACTCACGAACCCATTCATGATCTGATCCACCGCCTACCATTTCAGCAAGGAGGAGGCGGATTGATCATCGCACCCGGGTTTACAAGAGGATAGAACACCGTCTGATTCATCACCCCCTCCGACGACTTCAATTTCTTACAGCAGCTGCGGTTTACAGTCAAAGTGACCAAAAACTTAAAAATGAACACAAATCAACGAAAATTAGTGCAAACCAATAATAATAATGCCAAAGAGCTATGAGACTCAGGATTTTTTACCTCGAGATTGTGAATCCACCTCTTCGTGAACCAAATAAAACACCTCCGGGGAGCTTGTTACGACGGTTTAACAATGATTTTAAGTGCTTTTTGGTTTCTAAGTTCAATTACTGATTTTAACTTAAAGGCTTGTCGATTTCAACTCACAATCAGAGAGTTCAAAGAAGAAAAAACCAGGAAAAATGGGTCGGAATCCCTTTTTTTCTGTTTTATCTAATTCTTATCTCACTATAATTTATTTCCACCTTAAAATCTTCCTTCCTCCTAAGTGCAGCTCAAGGTGTGCATCTATAGGTGAAATGGGGTGCTTTTTGGGGCCTTTTTTAATAATTCCATCGAAAGTGGCCGAAAAGGCTATCTGTGAATGGACCCGTTTCGAGTCATGCCGCCGGCGACATGGTTATGTCGCCGACGGTATGACCGATGTCGCCGGTGGTATGACCCATGTTGGCGGCGGTATGGTGATACCGCCGGCGGCATGGGTGATGCCTTTGGCGGCATCAGCATTCAGCATGCCGACAGTTAGTGGGTCAAAAAGCTAAAAAAGTCAGGAAAAGTGGTTTAATAGTGGGTAAAAAGGCGTCTTTTTTATCTTTTAATAATATTTTAAAGGGTATTCATTATTTGGGTGTCAACCATCGGTTCAAGCTCCTACCGGACGCGTTATCGACCACACCAAACTGGATTCTCCCAATTATAAAATTCACAAGGAATATTATTTTAGTAATAAAAATTCTAAAGAGAACTTTTTTTGAGGTATTAAAATCGGGTACACGTCATCATCGTCTCATGAGAGGGACTGCAAAATCCCGTGCTCACAGGCTGCCCCTCAGGGGATCACTGCTGCCACATGTCAGTATGATCACACGAAAGAGCAAGGGATAGGAATGATACCTGAGGGATGACTGGTTTGTCCATTGGTCGGACTTATACTTTGTTGATTGTTTGCCCCTGGGTTGGACTTACGCTTTGTGGATTGTTTGCCCCTTGGTCGGACTTACGCTTTATCGATTGTTTGCCCCTTGGTCGGACTTACGCTTTGTTGATTGTTTGTCCCTTGGTCGAACTTACACTTTGTCGATTGTTTGCCCCTTGGTCGAACTTACGCTTTATCGATTGTTTGCCCCTGGGTTGGACTTATGCTTTGTCATTTATTTGTCCCTTGGTCGGACAAATGCTTTGTCGATTATTTATCCCTTGGTCGGACTTACGCTTTGTCGTTTGTTTGTCCCTTGGTTGGACTTACGCTTTATTGTTTGTTTGTCCCTTGGTCGAACTTATGCATTATTGTTTGTGTATCCCTTGGTTGGACTTACGCTTTGTCGTTTATTTGTCCCTTAGTCAGACTTACGCTTTATCGATCGTTCGTCCCTTGGTCGGACTTACGCTTTATCGATCGTTCGTCCCTTGGTCGGACTTACGCTTTATCGACTGTTTGTCCCTTGGTCGGGTTTGTGCTTTGTAGGGATACTGTCCCTTAGTCGGACTTATGCTTTGAGGAAATTGTCCCTTGGTCGGACTTGTGCTTTGAGGAAATTGTCCCTTGGTCGGACTTGAGCTTTGTAGAGATTGTCCACTGGTCGGACTTGTATAGAAATCTGATTTGGAGGAGCGATATCGACGGCGACATGACTTATATCGCTGGCGGCATGGATTGATACCGCCGGCGGTATGAGTGCCATGTGGCAGCTTTGACTAGTCAGATAATTTTAAAATTTGAACTGTAAGAGGCGATGTCACCGGCGGCATGAATCATATCGCCGGCGTATGAGTTGATGTCGCCGGTGGCATGGACGAATAGTTTTAGATAACTTAAAACTCCTCGAATTCCGTGCGGCAGTTTAAAAAGGGATAGAACTTCCCTTCTTCCTCACTATTTAGAAACCGCACCCCCTCTCTTCTCCTCCAAAGCTTTTTGATTTCTTCCTTTGTTTTTGAAATCATGAAGAGAATTAGCAAGGCTTTCAGGGGCAAATCCAAGGCTAGGGAGAGCCTGCCCGATTCTTCCATTGAGGGATTGAAAATCCTCTCCATCCCTACTACATATGGCCTAAAGGAGACGGCCAAAATGTATGGTTATGGTATTAACTCTCCTATCACTAATCTGACTCCGGAGAAGGAGAAACACCTCTGTTATATCCAGGTAATCTCTTAAAAGCTTGAATTACTTCTTTTTGGATTCGATTTGATTTTGCCTTGGATTTGAAAACATGCCATGATAGGGGTTTAAAATGTGAAATAGATCAGTCACATTGCATGCTTTAGGATCGATTTTTACCATTTTTAGGCTTCTTGTTCGATTGATTGTGATTTTTGTGATTTTTGGCACGATGGGTGCGATTTAGGGAGAAAACTGGTTCTGCCCGCACATAGTGATGTCGCTGGGGGCATGAGTGATGTTGATGGCGACATCAGTCCTTGTAAAAGGCTTTATAGGAGTCTGATGTCACTTTTGTTTAAGGTGATATCGCCGGCGATATAAACCATGCCGCAGGTGGTATGGGTTGATGCCGCCGGTGATATCGCTTTCAATAGAGGCGACATCAGCAGCTTTTCTGACAAAAATAAGCAAAACTGATCCATTTTGTTTTTAACTTTGCAGCCATATGAACTGACTTACACAGGGGGGATGGGCACCATCGGTGAATGGTGGCACCATATCTCAGAGAACGATCCTGAACTCGTGCTTGCAATTAACGAGATAGGGTTTAGGGATTTAGCAGGGATCATGCTTATGTTGATGCCTAAGCTTCCTCATTCTGCAGTAACGGCCCTGACTGAAAGGTGGTTCGAGACCACCCATACCTTCCATTTCTCCTTTAGGGAAGCTACAATTACCCCTTCTGATGTGGTAGCCATGACTGGCCTCCCTTGAACGGATGAGGTCATACATTTTGATGCCTACATAGATAAGTACCATGTTGAGAGGCCCGTGGTGAGGCGGGTAAAGGAGTTATTCGGTTTGAAGCCTATTTCTGGTGGCTATCCTATGGTGAGTTGTACCATCATTAGACCCAGGTGAATGTGGTGCCCGAGGAGAAGAGGGAGGCTTGCATCCGTTCCTTCGTGATCTCACTACTCACTATGCTGTTCTTCCCAATCTCAGGGAGTAAGATCAACTACGTGCTTATAACTGTAGTGGAAGATGTGCCGGGAATTAGGAGGAAGAATTGGTCGAGGGCCATCTTGGCCCAATTGTACCGCGGGCTAGACGTGGAAGCCTGAAAGAAGGAGAAAGCCCTTCGCCTTTGCCACTTGCTACTCCAGGTATAGCTTTTCGAATATATATCCATTAGTAATGTGCGTTCTTATTTATTGCGTGACGTCCTTTGAATTGATCGGTCGCCATTTGTGCAGGCCTGGGCCTTCGAGCATCAGATCCTCCCGCCGGGGGAGTTTAAGAAGGTTGTGGCGCCGGGCTCTTACTTCCTTGCTCACTGGTGCGGGGGCATTGGTGGAAAGGCCAAGTACCCTACGCAGTATAGGGAGGTCCTAAGGAGCGTGCGGTTGAGCTCGGTATGTAAATTTTTATTTTTTATTTTTTATTTTTTATTTTTTTATTTTACTTTTTATTTATTTATTTATTTATTATTATTATTATTTTTTATTTTTTTTATTTTTCTTTTTTTATGGACTTATGTTGGTTGTATTGATGTAGCTCGTCTTGGACCCGTTCGATGGTGTGGAGAACTTGGCTGAGGTTGCAAGGGTCCGGAGGGAGGTGGATGACCGCCGGTTATTGATTGAGTGCCCCCTGTCCCAGCAGTGGTATCTGGGCGAGCGTGTCTGGGGCTGGAGGTCCCTTCCGGTTGCTGCTAGACCGGTGCATGCCGATCCTCCCAGGGGCTTATGGTGGCCTCATTTTGTGATCTCTGCCGAGGCCGATAAAGCTGATTATATTGAAGGGAACGGCAGAGTGATCCCTAGCGTTCCTGGCCTCTACGAGCAGCTTCTTCAGCGTCTACTCCCCGTTGTGTCCTCGCATCCATGGAAATGATATAATTGAGTATCATAATGAGCAACGGTTGGAGGACGAGAAGAGGCGCCTCAAAGGCATTGTGGACGTTGATGAGGCGGATGATGATGAGGATGAAGCGCTTGAAGGGGACATTGCATTCGACCCTGAGGGGGAGGATGAGGTGGGTGCGGACGTAGTTGGCGGGAGCATGCCGATGTCCCAAGGGGAGCAACGTTCTTTCGAGGTATGTTTGTGTTTGTATGTATGATTTTGAAATTGTTTAGGGACGTTGTTGACATGTGGCTTTCATGTTTTGCAGGAACCTACGAGAAAGAGGGGCCGGGATAACTAAAGTAGGACCCGACATTATGGCGTGCCGGAGGGCATAAACTTTGTGGAGGGGAGATTGGTCAATCCGTTCGAAACCACCTTCCTATTGATGCACTCCCGAGGAGAATTCTCTCATAGGAATGTTGGCTCGAGACGGCAAGCCTCGATTTTCATGCCTGAAAATACTACCTACGTAAGACCTAATAATTATTTTCTTATTAAGCCTTCGATACGGGTGTTTAAAGATTTGCTTTTTAGATTTTCCAGGTGGCGCGGAGCTAGGTGGAGCAACTTGCGGAGAACAATTTTGTTCTCTGGGATACCCTTATTGGGCAGTCGCTCCTCATTCAGGTATTTTATGCATATGTTGAGATGGGATGTATGTATGGATTTTATGCATGACATGCAATGCTAATATTTTCTCCGATTTGCAGGATTTATTAGCCCTTCCTTTGTCTGATGCTGATGCAGCCCGGCGGCGGTATGAGGAGGAGACTGCGGTCTTACAGCGCCGCATGAGTGATCTCGAGGGTCAGCTGGCAGCCACCGCTCAAGATTGGAAAAGTAAATAAAACCTGGACCGTGCGCACCCTAAGGGCACCAGTCGTAGGGGGATCAAGATGTTTGTCGGCCGACGTGCGTTTACCTTGGCTGAGGAGTCCAGTAGTGTTCCTATGACGGAGGGAAGAGAGGAAGACGATGTTGATGATTGGCTCGCAAGTCCTAATGATGTCTTATCCCGCCCAGCCGGTAGTGGCGGGCATGCTTAGTTTTATTTTTCATTTTTGTTTTGCCTTTGAGTTCTTGGTTTGTAACCTTGATACATTGGGGTTTGGATAATTTGATTTTGTCGTGGGCTAGATGTTTTGGTATAATTTGAGCGACTTGTGCCTTTGGGCTTTTATTTTGAATACGAAAATGAATTGCTGTTTGATAAGGCATCGGAAATATAGCGTAGGATTGTTTACAGGTTTTGTACAGGTCTGAAATTGAAGAAATGCTTCTGATGCCGCCTGAAAATTCACTCCATGTCGCCGGCGGCATGACCCATATCATCCAAATTAATCGACCCAAAATAATATATACAGGGCTGTCTGAAAGTCCATATCGCCAGCAGCATCATCCGATATCGCCCAAATTAGCCTTATACCGCCGGCGGCATCAACTACATCGCCGGCGGCTTCATTCATATCGTCGGCGGCTTCATCCACATCGCCGGCGGCATCAACTTTCTAGCAATTTAATTTCAACCATTGTGTCCACTTCTGTCATGGCAACCCATAATCAAAAACTACGGGGTTTTCTACAGAGTTTGAGGAATGACGACTGGAAGAGGCTTGAAAAATTCAGGCTTTGGGGGCTTTGATATGTCGCGGCATGGCCCGTAACCTGTGAATTCCTTTGAGCGGCACTGTCCTTTTGGGATCCAATAGACCATGTTTTCCGATTTTCATCGTTCGAGCTTTGCCCCTTGCTCAAAGAATTCCATGCCATTTTAGGGACACCGTGTCCTAAATGCGTTTCGCTGGCGTTGTCGGACCTTGATTTTTGCATAGATGGAATTCCACGAGGGCTATAGAATTTAGATTCTATCGACCCATTTCTATCTCCGTTGCCTGACAGACCTGGTTTTCAGCTCGAAGCAGTCTTGGAGTGGTGTCGTGGAGTGCCCCGATCCCATCCTGCTTGGCCATTTATGATGGCATTACTACTCATGGCGGAGTTTATGTGTGGAGTGAGCCTGATTGCTCTGCTCAGGCTAATTTCCCTCATTGGTCCTATGTTGACAGGGGCTTCCCCAGTGGCCGTGGGGTTGGCCGATGTTTTGTTAAACGTGGATGCTGCTTCTGTTGACTCGTCACTCATTGGGGATCGATTCACACTATTATAGGTATCTCTTATTCTCTTTTTTTATTATTATTTTTTTATCCAAACATTTCTTTCTCCCATCCTTACCCGAGTTTTGCATTATAGGTCTGGCTGATGGAGAAGCTAAAGCTGAGGGAGGCACCCCGAGGGAATCCGAAAAAGTATCTTCCCGTCCATCTGAGGGAGAGAGGGCTTATGGGGGCCGATTTCGATGAGTTGACATATGACGATTGGGTGCCTATCTTGAGGGGGTATACTGACACGCAGGTTCAATGGGTTAGTCCATGGTGGAGAATTCAGGATGTGGTCGTAGAATCTTGGGGAGCATGTGTTCAATTGATAGGTCTGGAGAAATCTTCATTTTATACCCCCTACCGGCTATGTTGTCAGTATGGTAAAAGGCAGAGAGTCTCGATTAAATTGCCCCACAACCAGATTGGAGTTCACAAAGCTAGGTGGGTCAACCATATTCAGGAGAAGTGGTCCAGGGAGGCCGTGTTCGAGATTCTAGATTACGATCAACTAGAAACCACTGAAACTGACACATACTACAGAGGATGGCTTGCCAAGACAAGAGGTTTGCCGACCCATCAAAAGCGGTCATGGGCCCATTTAGAGGGGGAATGTGTGGAGTGGGGGGAAGATCCCCTTACTACTAGCACACCGAGGCGAATCTCTAGGTACCAAGACGATGATGCGGGGAGTTCGTTTTGAGTCTTGCCATTGTCAGAACCATTAGGTTTTTATTTTATTTTATTTTATTTTATTCAAATACTCTAAAATAGAACAAAATGAACCCCGTTCAAAGCTTGTCGAAGTTGTCTTGAATTTATGAATACAGGATTCAAATAAGCATAAGCATTTAGATTTTAGCAAAAGAGAACTTTTATTAATTGAGATAAAATAAAGTACATGATGTTTGGTTGACATTTCCATCGACTTAACTCCCGGTGCCGACTAGCCGAGATCGATTTTCTAGAAGGCACTCGCTCTGTGCTCACATACCCTAACTTTTGCCTAGATTGCCCTGTTCGGGTTTTCGATCTAGCGGATTTGTCTTATCCCCTAATTTTTACACGGTTGGTTTGTAGAATACCAATCGTCGGGTATCACCCTAATTTTTGTCCGATCAGTAAAAGACTGAAAGGCGAGCGATTATTACGTATGTATCTTTTTGTGTGCTGCTTTTCTGGTTTGTTTCTTTTGAATTAAACATGATAACGCTTAAGCCTGTCTTGGTTTACGGGATTTACGAACTCGTTCCCATCCATGTCCATAAGTTTAGCTGCCCCTTTGCTAAGCAGCTTCTTTATCATATATGGTCCTTCCCAGTTTGGCCGAAATTTACCCCTCGCATTAATGGTAGAGTGTTTCAACTGCTTGAGACCAGATCACCGACCTTCAGGGGGAACTTTTGATGTTTTACCCGACTGTTATATGCCCGAGCCATATGTTGTTGGTACATCTGGAGGTTGTCAAGGGCCTTCAACCTTTGTTCATCCATCATGTTTAACTATTCAAATCTTGCCTGAGTCCATTCGGATTCTTCTAACTTAGCCACCAGGGCAACTCTTAATGAGGTCACCTAAGTTTTAACTGGCAAGACGGCTTCTATCCTGTAGACCAAGGAAAACAGAGTTTGGCCTATCGGGGTACGTATGCTGGTGTGATATCCCTAAATAGCAAAGTGCAACTTATTCGCCCAATCTCTGTAACTGGCTATCATCTTAGAAAGAATCATCTTTACCGATTTATTGGCTGCCTCAATAGCTCCATTGGCTTGTGGTCTGTATAGAGAAGACCTATAGTGCTCGATCCCATACTTCTCAATCAGTGAAGCAGTTGCTCCTTGAAATTGTACCCCGTTGTCTGAGACTATATGATGTGGGAGCCCATACCGCACAAAGATATGCTTTTCTATAAACTTGGCCATCTGCCTAGCAGTGACATTGGTGAAGGATTCGGCTTCAACCCATTTTGAAAAGTAATCTACTACTACCACAATGAATTTGTGGCCATTTGTTGAGGAAGGACGGATTTCACCAATTATATCTATACCCCATACCGAGAATGGCCAAGGGGTGGATAAGTGATGGAGCTCGGTCGGTGGCAAATGCGCATATCTCTGTAAATCTGGCATTGGTGGCATCGTTTGACCTGGGCGATACAATCGGCCGTGAGAGTGAGCCAAAAATACCCTAGTCACTGGACCTTCTTTGCGAGGGCAAGACCATTCATATGAGGGCCACAGTCGCCGGCATGGACCTGGATCATTATGTTCTGAGCCTCAGAATCAGTGAGGTAACGTAGGAGTAGGCTATCACTGGTACGCTTGAATAGGTCATTATCTATAATACGAAATTAGGTAGCAAGCCGCTGTAGGGTGGTACGGTCCGAGTCGAAAGAATCTATGGGGTATTGGCCGGTCTGAAGAAATAGGACTATGTCAGAATACCAACAAGGTTCGGATGAAATGGCGAGAACTGGAGGAGTTGATTGAACACGATATGGGATCTTGGTGGATAGCAAAACCAACGGGTGGATAAGCTGCTGTTGGGGTCCTTCCCATAAGGACGCGAGAGTGGCGAGAGCATCTTCCATTTGATTCTCATCTTGAGGGACATGGCGGTACAAGCATGAGGTAAAAAGACAATTCGCAGACAGCCTCAACATAAGGGCGAAGCAATTCTTCTTTAACTTCCTAATCTCCAATGACCTGACGAATAACTAGAGCCGAATCTCTGATGACAGATACATGGTGTGCCTGAACCTGAAGAAGAGCCTCGAGGCCGAACAGGCAAGCTTCATATTCAGCGCCGTTGTTGGTGATAGCGTATTCTAAACGTTTGGACAATGGGATTATCTCATTATCTGGTGTGACGATGATGACTCTGAGACCTGCTCCCCGGCGGTTCACAGCATCTTCAAAGTACATTGTCCAATTATCATCAAGGGTTGTAGTAGAGGCGAGCTGTTCATCAGGGAACTCCAAACTTTCCCTATAGTTAGAGCTGAGGGGTTGATTAGCTAAGAATTCGGCTACAACCCTCCTTTTAATGACCTTTCGGGTTACATATTCAATGTCAAACTTAGATAGGAGAAGTAGCCATTGGGACAATTTGCCGGCTAGAGTAGGGGATTGACAAAGAAACTTCATTGGATCAATTTTGGCTACGGCCTAGACTCGATAGGATTAGAAATAATGTCGCAACTTCTTAGTGAGCCAAACCATGGTAGCACAAGTCTTCTCTACAATCGAATATTGGGTTTCATAATCTAACAGCTTCTTGCTCAGGTAGTAGATGGCATGCTCACGCTTATCATCATGTTCTTGGACAAGCATGGCTCCGATGGACGTTTCTTCAATGGCCAGATAAAGGATGAGTGGTTTCCCTGGGATGAGGGGCGTAAAGACGGGTGGATTGACAAGGTATGCCTTGATTCTATTGAATGCTACTTGGCAGTGATTGTTTCATACCTCGGGTTGCTGTTTCTTCAACAACTTTAAGATGGGTTCGCAGACGGTAGTGAGGCGGGCAATGAATCGACTAACATACTGTAGGGACCCTAAAAATGACCGGACCTCTTTCTCCGTCTTAGGGGAAGGCATATCACTGATGGCTTTGGCTTTGTCCGGATACATTTCAATCCCTTTTTGGCTAACCACGTGTCCTAACAGCTTGCCGGAGATAACTCTAAATACGCATTTCTTTGGATTCAGACGAAGATTATATTTTTCAATACGAGTCATGAACTTGTCAAGAACAGCAGGGTATTCCTCTCGAGTGGCGGATTTCATAATCATGTCGTCCACATACACTTCCACTTCTTTATGGATCATGTCGTGTAGGAGGGCAGTTACAGCTTGCTGATAAGTGGCTCCGGCATTCTTCAACCCGAATGGCATTACCTTGTAGCAATACACCCCCCACTCAGTGATGAATGCTGTTTTAACTTTGTCGGCAATATTAACCAAGATTTGATTGTATCCTGTGAATCCATCCATAAACGAATACATAGCCGCCCTGGCGGCACTATCAATTAGGACATCGATGTGCGGGAGAGGGAAGTTATCCTTCGGTGAGGCTTTATTGAGGTCTCGAAAGTCTACGCAGACTTGGACTCTACCATCCTTCTTTGGTACCGGGACAATGTTGGACAACCAAGTCGGGTATTCTACTATTTCTATGAATCGAGCTTTGATTAACCTCGCAACCTCTGTCTTAACTTGTTCTGCCCATTCAGGTCTCAACCGGCGGAGCTTCTATTTGACAGGTCAGAATTTAGGATTAGTTGGGATCTTGTGTTCCGCGATTTATCGGTCAACCCCAGGCATGTCTTCGTACGACCAGGCAAAAGCGTTAACATGATTTTTAAGCACTTTTATGATCTCACTTCTTTCCTCGGGAGTTAAATTTTTGGAAATGGTTACCATTTTGGGATTGTCATCCGTACTCAGGTTTATTTCACTTAATATAGTTTCTCTAATGCCGAAAATATTATGCATATTGTTATGTGAATGCATGGACCCATCAGGAAAGACATCAAACAAGTAAGCCGAACGGGAGTTATTCATTGCATAAAAATCCTCATAAGCGGCATTGTTTGTATCAAAAACATCGGAAATATTAAAAATTACATCATCCATAACCTCTTCCACATGCGGAGGGGCTTCAGTGGCAACATCGATGGGAGAGGTGTTCTCTGTATCATCTGTCAGGGTGTTGCTTAGGTTGCGCTCCAAAGTGGTCTTTTAGGTAGTGGTGAGCGACGGCTCCTCAGATAGGTCAGCCTTTTTGGTTAGAGTCCTGGCAAGTTTTCTACTATAGCCATCATGGCATCTTCTTTCCCGTTACCCTTCCAGCCTTTCTTCATCAGCAGTGCCATAGCTTTTATCACGGTTGCCACGGTATCCTCAATTTCTGGATCGATAGGCTCATCTTCAGAATACATCTTGTCTTTCCCCTTATCCTTATCAGAAATCACATTGATAGGCGCGTCAGACTCCCTAGCTTCTGGTTCAGCTGAAACTATCATGTGACCAACCTCAAAGTTATAGACATCTTTAAAGATCTCAAAGCCAGGCCACATTTTCCCGCCATGCTCGATTGGTTCGAGCTCCCCTTTATAAGGCCTCTTTCCCTGGATTTCATAAGTAGTGACCATGCGGCAATAACAGTAAGGGACGTGACGATAGGCTTTTCTAGGCTTATACCCTAGTCCAACTCCACGGATGAGGATTTTTGGTTCCAATGCCTCAATAATTCCTTATTCATGTATTCCTCCACCCCTGCCAGGCCTGTAACCAGACTTCTTCATTAGCTTGCCCATACCCGTGTGGAGGTAGCTGTGCTAAAGGGGAGGTGGTTTTTAAGCTTTACTAATCATGGCAATCTGGAGGCCCTTTTCTAAGTTAGCTTCAGCTTCCATAATGGCCATGACGGAAGCAGGATCGGCCTCTATAGTTATCATTCTATCACCATAGATTAGCTTGATCTTTTAGTGTAGTGTGGAGGGTACTACGCCTAAAGCATGGAGCCATGGCCGGCCAAGCAACAGAGAATAGGTAACAGGAATGTCAAGGACGGTGAAACGTACATTGCTCGTGACACCTTTGACAGTGACCCCTACCTCAAAGATCCTAATTACATTGCGCTTTAAATCGTCGTAAGCTCTAATAACTGTGCTAGACCTTTTAAGCATGTCCTCTGACAGTCCCAGATGAGGAAGGATCTTTAGAGGGCATAGGTTTAGGGCGGAGCCATCATCCACCATGACGCACGGGATGACCTTATCGAGAATTTGAACCCGGATGAACAAGGCCCTATTGTGATCCCTACCTTCAAGTGTAAGATCAAAACTGTCAAACATGATCTGAGGCCCTTTTCTTGGAGGAATGCCTTCTCCTATCGTGGCGCACATCTCAAACCTTTACGATGCCTTTCAGAGTCAATTACCAGTTGCTAGATACTGTATCAGGCTTGGGTGTTTCTTAACTAGGTAATGAGGGGGTCAACCTCAAGACTGGTAGGGACAGGTGGAGGTGGAGAAGGGGACCTTGCAGTAGTTCCAACCCTGCCAGGAATCGAGTCTTTGTTAAGACGGAGATACCGGTCTTCCAGCTAATAGACGCGACCACTCCGGGTGATATTGAGGACATTGTCGAGTAAATACTCTTGGTGGCTCGCATCTCAAATAGGCACTGCTGCTCTTCGGAGTCTGAATCTGGGTCTTATAGTTCATATTTATCCACACTAAAAAGGTCATGGTGGTCGACCTTGAATAAGTTGGTACTTACGGCCTTGGATTCCCGAGCTATTTCCCCATCCTCATTAGAATAGTTCTCCTTTGAAATAAAAGAATCTACACTAAATAGTGCCTTCCCCTCAGCTTTCTTTCTCTTTGCCACAAATGGTTTAGGCCTGCGACCCTCTTGTTTTGGTTGGCTTGGATCAATTTCCATTCCCTGAATGGAGTTGACTCCTGGGTTGGCCTGATTGATAAGTTCAAAAACTGAGCAAGATGGAAGACCTGAGCCGATGACCAGGACAGAGTTACTACTACCCGGCCTCTGAGCAAGGAGATTGAAGACTGTGGCTTCAGGTAAACCAGATTAGACCATTCTGACCTTACTTCCGAAGTTTGGTAAAGGGTTATTCATGGTGCTCGGGGCCTTATCTGGTTCAGCAATATTTGCCTCGCTAACCAACTGGTAAATAGCTAAGAGCAGGGCCTTACAGTTGTTGGTTTGGTGCCCCACCTAAACGTGATAATTACAGAAGTTATTCTTATCTTCAGGTCTGGGTGGTTTGTATTCCTGAAGGGACTGTATAAAACCTGCTTCCCTCAAGCGTTGGAAGATGACCCGCAGGGGCAATTTATAGGGGTTGGTCAAGACAAAAGAGGGGCGAGGAGGCTGGACTGTGGTAATCATTGATGGAGCTGGATTGGTTGTAAGTGGCATAGCTGGGGTGTGAGAAATGGCTTGTATAGCAGCCGGTATTTTTGGCTTAGCCGGCACTAGGGCCGAGGGTTGAGCTTCATTTTTCCTGAACCATGGTTTACCCGCTCTCTCGGCCTTCTCGCATTCTGCCTCGCGCTCGATTTTCTCAGCTTTCTCAAACACAACCTTGTAAGAAAGAAAGGAATCTGTAGCCATTTCCTTACGGAACAGGGGGAGAGATTCTTCGAGGAGTTTGACAATCATTTCCTCAAGGCTAAGCTTGGACTTCATCAAGACCTGGGTCGACATCCACCTATTGAAGTACTGCTTAAAGGTTTCATTTGGCATTTGACGGACCCTCTCAAGTTGTTGGAGGGTTGTCTCCATCATAGTATTGAAACCATAATGTACTTTTAAAGCCTCAGATAAGAGCGTCCAGTCGGCGATAATATGCTGCGGCAAAGTGTGGTACCACTCGAGTACAGGTCCCCGAAGAGAACAAGGAAACATCTCAGCCAACACCTTATCACTTAGCTTCTTTACACGCATCACCCTTTCATACATTTTGATGTGAGAGGCGGGTGCTCCTGAGCCATCATAATAAGCCATGTTTGGCATAGTAAAATTGTCGGGGACCCAATCCTCATCCCTTTCAGGTTTTTTTATTAATGATGAGGCGGTTGATGTAAGCTTGGATTTCTGGTGTCACGCCCGGAGGTTGCCTGACCTGGTCGCTGATCGGTTCAAGAGAGATGGTTGGGGCTTCAGGTGTCATGCCTGGAGAATGCACGACCTGGTCGTTGACGATTTGAGAAGCTATCAGTTATCGAACAAAAGCGGCTACCTCAGGTGTCACGCCTAGAGGTTGCGTGGCCTGGTCGTTGAATGTCGGAGGCAGCGTAGGGCAGACAGTCAGATGGCTGGCAAATGGATTTTGGGGGTAAGTAGTGCCTTTAGGAGTTACGACAAACTGCGGAGGCGTGAATGAGGGTAGTGGCCGAGATAATGGCTTTGGTGATTGAATGTCAGAGGAGTGGAGGTTTGAGCGAAAGGTCTCGGGTTGAAAGGTATAGCTGGTGGAGTGGTTGAAGCCGATAAGAGTGCTGAAATCTATCCAAACTGGAATGGACTCGTCAAGGGTTGGATTGATTGAAGCACAGGCGCGAGGGGTCTCACCTCTACTAAACTGGTCAATATTTATGTTGTACAGTTTGGGGCCTGGATATTAGATGCCGATACTCGATTAGAATTCCTGTCTTCCAGAGCTCACTTAACTGCTGCCTCAGCAGTAGTTTGGATAGAGGCTTGGAAAGCATCTAAGTTTAAGAATTGCATCATAGCACTGGTCAAGTCGAAACTGGGGGGTGGTTAGGATCCTGTTCCCGAGCTGGAAGTGGGACAAAAGGGCTCTTCTGGAGGAGGGGTCCCTTTATTTCTTGGGAAAGACATGGTTGGTCGAGAGGGACTTTGGCTCAACTGAACTCGTTCTGAATCTGATTCCTCGCTGGAATCGGTATGGGGAATTCCTTCGACATCTGTGGTGGCAACCGGGGTTAGAGGATGACGTATCAGGCGATGTTCTATCCTTTTTCAGGCTGGGATGCGACTGTCAGTGAGCCTCCTCCTAGTTGAAATGGTAGGAAGCGGATTAGACCATGCATGGATTGGTGAATGATATACGTGGTATGCATGCCTTTCGTGCCCTGGGAATGACATGTAGTGTGCATGGCTGCACGTAGATGTGGTTAGAGATGATGTGATGGCTTATCCCTCCAACATATATGAGATGTCTGTACTTCACGTCATACATAGCGATATGTGGTGACGCAACGGAGGTACGAGAGAAGTCCTATATATGTTGCTAAACCTCTTCCACGGGTGGAAGTGATAAGGGCAAGTTAATTTATTTTCGGCTCTTAAAGCCGATGCATGGGTTCATGATCATAGAGCACTTAGCATGCGAATCGGCCCTGTTCCAACCTTATGACTCCCGCATAACGCCTCTTTGGTAGGATGGAGTTTGGCTGCTTCACCAGTAATGGTGAAAGAAGCGTGTCCCAATTATTTTATTTTGGGTAATCCTAAAGGGGAATGATGTGCTAAGGCTTTTTTATAATGCGACTTTGGTATAGGGTTGTTGATGTAGAAGGTTCTCGTTTACCTTGATTCTACGTTACTCAACCACTACCCAAATAGGCGGGATCATAGGAGTTTATGTGTTGGTTAAAACGAGTGATCGACCTACTAGGCATCCTCAATTCCAACAGGGCATAAGTGATACTTTGTGAGCTTCTCGGGTGAAATAGGGTACCTAAAATTACCGAACTATCTACACGCGTGAGGACGAGACATCATAAGAAAAGAATGAAGTTTTAATTTGGCCAATGATTTCAATACATCATCAAAATCTTTTAAACTATGCAAGAAGATTCCAGTTTTAAAGAATTTCCCCAGCAGAGTCGCTACTGTGAGCGGACAACGATTCGCGTGGCTGCGGTGCGAGGCCATTTTCGGTCGGGCCGGCCCGTTGGAGTGTCAGGGGGATGAGTGTGATGTGGTTGAAAAAATGATTTTGCATATTTTAATGCTTAAAAGATATGAGATTGAAATCCCGTACTTAGAATAGAGTCGCCACCCGGTTCAGCTCAACCGGGAAATTTTCGGTACGATTTTCTCACTAAGTGGTTGGACCATACCTTAAGTAGAGATTTCGAGCTCGGATGATGTTATCTACTTTCCATTTGGCCAAGTTAGGATACTTCATTCTTTCTTAATCGGTTTGATCCACCCTATTTATTTGTATTTTTAGTTATTTTGTTGTTTTCGCATTTATCAAGCAATTGAAGCGATAAATAAAATATTGACAATTGTAAAAGAAAAGTGAGTGCGGAAAGTAAAATTATTACAAGATTTTTAAGTCCTGTACATTTTCTACGTAACAAATGAAATACCCGAATGTCCGATATAATCTACCTGCAGAAGATGGTTGACACGAATATGGCATATTTTATTTATAATATCATAAAGCCCAATTGGATGGCTAAAATGAGGTTTGAATGGCGTTTGGGGGGAAATTCCATTTTTATCAAAATTTCAGATTCGATCGTTGCTTTAATAGGATTACAGGTGAATATACCACTCGTCGTGGGGCGGGTCTATTTTCAGGAGGTTTCGAACCTCCATCATTACACTATAGGTCCTAGCTTTCAGAAAATAAATTAGTTTAGAAATAAACGAAAACAATATTGCTATCCAGAAAGTAATGCTGCCATGGGGCATCTGATGCCGCCGATGACACAGTTAATATTGCTGGCGACATGGCTGATGCCGCTGGCGACACGGCTGATGCGACTGGCGACATCGATTATGTCACGGGCAACATCAGCATGCAGACAGGCACAAGGATTTCTGAGTACCGTAAAGAAAGGGTCCCGTAAAAAAGTGAGGTCTCTGGGGAATACGATGCTAACGGCGATATCAACGATGTCTCTCGCGAGATGGGTGATACAGCCGGCAACATCGCATGTCTCCGGCGACTTTAATTTCTTACAGCAGCAGCAGTTTGCAGTTAAAGTGACCGAAAACTCAAAAATGAACACAAATCAACGAACATTAGTGCAAACCAATAATAATAATAATGCCAAAGAGCTATGAGACTGAGGATTTTTTTACCTCAAGGTCGTGAATCCACCTCTTCGTGAACCGAATAAAACACCTCCGAGGAGCTTATTATGACAGTTTAACAATGATTTTAAGTGCTTTTTGGTTTCTAAGTTCAATTACTGATTTTAACTTAAAGTCTTGTCGATTTCAACTCACAATCAGAGAGTTCAAAGAAGAAAAAACCAGGAAAAAATTGGTCGGAATCCCTTTTTTTCTATTTTATCTAATTCTTATCTCACTATAATTTATTTCCACCTTAAAATCTTCCTTCCTCCTAAGTGCAGCTCAAGGTGTGCTTTTATAGGTGAAATGGGGTGCTTTTTGGGGTCTTTTTTAATAATTCCACCGAAAGTGGCCGAAAAGGCTATCTATGAAGGGACCTATTTCGAGTCATGCCGCTGGCGACATGGTTATGTCGCCGGCGGTATGACCAATGTCGCCGGCGGTATGGTGATACCGCCGGCGGCATGGTGATACCGCCGGCGGCATGGTGATACCGCCGGCGGCATGGTGACACCGCCGGCGGCATGGTGACACCACCGGTGGCATGGGTGATGCCTTTGGCGGCATCAGCATTCAGCATGCCGACAGTTAGTGGGTCAAAAAGCTAAAAAAAGTCGGGAAAAGTGGTTTAATAGTGGGTAAAAAGGCATCTTTTTTTGACTTTTAACAATATTTTAAAGGGTATTCATTATTTGGGTGTCAATCATCGGTTCAAGCTCCTACCGGATGCGTTATCGACCACACCGAATTGGATTCTGCCAATTATAAAATTCACAAGGAATATTATTTTGGTAATAAAAATTCTAAAGAGAACTTTTATTTTGAGGTATTAAAATCGGGTACACGTCATCATTGTCTCGCGAGAGGGACTGCAAAATCCCGTGCTCACAGATGGTTTATATCTAAACCATCTTATCCATAGCCTCCACAATAATTGTCTCATGACGATCTTTAAATATGCCCAATTTACTTCCCACCTCCCAAGTCAGTTGCTTTACACGGTTCGGGGATTGCCTTGATTGAGATAGGATGATAACTCGGTTCGCATTAGAAATATCAGGCCCTGATAAAACCAAATCTACTTGTTGATATGCTATTATTATCTGTAAATCTTCTTCCCGGGTAGCTGGTATGAATTTAGGCTGTGTTCCGTTTAAAATAGTATTTGTTTCAGGGATCACATTCATAATTGCATCTGTCTGCTCTAATAAGAACTCACCTTGTAAACCCAAATTTTGAGCAGAAACGCTCCTTTGATTCACACCTCTGGAACCCAAACTCTAAGCAGAATGCTCCTTTGATGTTTCATTGGAGAGCTCGACCTACCGCAATCACTATCAATATCACCCGAGTCACTGGATGCCTTGGATTCTAAGTCTTGACAATGTTGACATGCAACCCCTTATCTAAGATTTGTATGAACCTTCAACTCCGTTGAACCAATAAGTAGTTTGAAAGACTGATTTGGTGTTCCAAAGGGAATCGAAACTAAGCATGAAACAACATCTAGCCGATCTGGCCTGTAGAAATTGTAATCCATCGAAACTAACTGGCCAAAAGAGGCTGCCAATCGTCGAATCAAATTTTCGTAAATCAAGACAGGAGGAATCCCCATGAAATCCACATACCTAATACATTCTTTCGGTGTGAAATCATCCGGCAAGGATTGCACCCTCAAAAAAATATGCCTCATAATCTCCCAGTTTCCTCCTACAAAATCATTCATCGCAGACACAGAATTAAAAGAAATAATCACATTAGCTTCGCTTGTAGGGGCAGCAAAAGCTATGTCAAAACCACGTTCCTATAATAAATCATGCACACATCTAATGTGAGATATGCTAATCACAGAGGCTAGACAGGACTTATCTTTCCACGGGGCTACTTCAACAATAAGATCATGGCCCCGAGATGATTTTTCATGGCTGATTGGGACATCATGCGTAACGGCATTTAGAACAGCGTTGGAACCTTCATTTGAGTCTGGCAGGCCGGAAATAACTTTCGCATAGGATCTCTCCCCCTTGGTGAATCTCAAAATTCAATTTTCTGTTTACGGGTCTGTTGAGGAAATGAACTCCTCATAGGACGTTGCTGAATTCGTTGCTGCTTTAAAGAATGATCGGACCAAGAATATCTTGCACGATAAGCACGTAGATGGATGATTCAAATAATCACCGAATTCATTCTATACAAAACCTCACGGATCGGCAGTGAGTCGTCCGGGTTTAAGAATCCAAAATTGAGATTCTTTTCATTTCTCTTCCTAGCCATATAGTCTCGACCAGTGATTCCGTATTTCTGAAAAACTCTTCTCATCGAATCTGCTCCATACATGTTTGGAAAGTTTTCAAACATAGAGTGGTGGTGGGCTAAGGGCGACGACTGGCTGATTGACTCCGATTGGAATTGGTAGCGACAGGACGACGATCATGACGACGGTGGTGGTGGTTGTTGAGCGGTGATGGTGGTGAGGATCGCCTAGGGTTCGCCATTGGCTATTGCATTTTATTTTAAAAGGTTTATAATAAATGCCTAATGGGTTATTCTGGATTCAAATCTAATATCCTCAAATTGGTGTTCCCTTACATGTCCCTCCATCCATCATTTGACATGTAGTACATTTGTATGAGAGATTAACTGAAAATGAATAAAATAATAATTAAAACAGACACAAGTCAATATTTGAATAGGGGACATGGAAGGGAACACTAATTTGGGGACAGCAGATTTGAATCCGGTTATTCTATGGTGACTTTTTTTCCTTACTTTGCCACTATCACCATTGGATTGAATTTCATCACATTAATTCAATGGTGATGAAGGGTAAAATAACGTTAACTTTGCAAAAAAAATAAAGTCATCGTAGCCTTCACTCTGCCTAATAATAATAAATTTTTTTAGAGATTTAGATAACTTTTTTAGACATCTCATCCATTTTTCTCACTTTGATAAATCACATTCACATTTTTCATTAATTAATTTCAATCCAAAGGAAAATAACAGAGATTAAAAGCAAACCATACCAAACCCATCATCATAAAAAAATGAAAAAGGCCTCAATAGGCGGTGATAGAGGGGGGTGGGGCGGTGCTAAAGCCTCACCCCGACCACCGGAAAAATTAAAATCCTCCTATAAATTTAGGTACAACCCCACCCTCTTCTCTGGTAAAAAAAAAGGTAGAAGAAAAGTGGACCAGCCCCTCTCTATCTCAAATTCTGGCACAGCCAGGGAATTTATAATGGCAAAAGCTCATACACATTTCCATAAATGGCTTACAGTTAAATAATCTTGAATCAATTTCTAAACAAACTATAATTGCAATTTCCATAAATGCTTACAGTTAAATAATCTTGAATCAATTTCTAAACAAACTATAATTGCAATTGACCGTTTATTAATGTAAATAAACACAAAGAAGGGAAACATGTTCCTTAAGATACTAAGCACTAATATTATCTCTTAATAATGAAAGTATATATTCATAAATCTACAACTGTCATCCTTGCAAATGCTGCATCATTTCTGTTCAACAAAAAGACAAACAGATTTTGATCCATTAGTTGAAAATACAAGGAAAAACAATTCAAGGATGTATCATCCAACAAAAAGTAATGGCAAAAAGAAAACAACTTACTGCCTTGATCTCTCCAACCTCCTTTTTTATCTTATCGAGCTCATGTCGCATTTTAATAAGCTCGAATAGACGTGATTGGTAATTTCGGCTAAAGGAAATAATCTCGTCGACCACACGAACATCACCAAAACATACTGATTTGACCTTTTCATCACCAACATAGTCTAAAGGTATTGTTTGGATTTTCCAAACCTCCTTACTTGGCTTATTAAGTTGTTCTCCCAAAAGTTCAAGCTCACGTTGACCTGAATAATAAAAGAAACATACAATAAAGAAATACGCATATGAAAATATACATAGATTGAGATAGTTAAAAGTTTAGAGAAAAGTAAAAGGGAGGGGTACCAACTCAAAAACTTATTATATTTTAATCAATTCCCAATTAATTATACGATATCACATAAAATTAATTGTATGATAAATTTTTCTAAAAATACCTGACCTCCACCAAATCGTTATTAAGAGCAGCCTCTGAAAAGCTACACATACTGTCGCGATAAGTAGAATTCTATTCAGAACCAAATTACTGGATTAATTACCAACCATTCTAATCATATATTTTTATCATTAATGATTAATCATACAAAAGTACAAAGTGAATATCGTATGGAATGAGCAGGGTAAAATTGCAGAGTGTAATCACTACAAGAAATTGAATTTTTAGTGGCGAAATTGGTTTCGCCACAAAAGGTAAAAAATTAGTGGCGAACTATGTATCCGCCACTTGATAGATTTACAGTGGCAAACCATTGTTTTGCCATAATTTTAGTGACGAAATTTAATTCCCGCCACTATTGTATTAATGTAGTAGTTAATACAAAATCCAAATGATTTTTTTAAATCAAAGCATGAAGCCTTGAACTCTTGTACTGCCATTCAACCAATGATTAAACTAATACCCATTATAATAATCCATCAACAATGCATAAATTGAAGTGCTATATTGTAGTATTTTCCGCCACTTTCTCAGAAACCAAACAACGAATTGAAATAGGAAATTAAGAGAAGCATAAGATAGTTACCCGGACAAGTCAGAGAAAGGCCACACGAAGTTAAAACCGAAGCTTTCTAATAGAAGGTCAAATGCGGAGATAGTGTTCTCCTGACGCCTGGAAGTGAACAGAGACAACAGAAAAAAAACTGGAACTCCCCAGCACAAGAGCATATATGCTAATGTTGAACACAAGGCCCCAAAAACTCAAAGTTGTAGATATGGAATAGCAACAACAAGTATCAACAAGAAAGGGCAAGAATCAACCAAATATGCGAAGAAAATAAATAAACCACACAACACCAAAATTTTTACGTGGAAACCTCTCCGATGCGAATAGTAAAACCACGGGACCGATAACGGAGTTCACCCCTACTTCTCTTATTGATAAGTTGAGGGAAAAGAACTCAACAATGTCTTAAAAGAGTTTGCAACCCACCAACAATACCACAATACAAGGAGAAGCCAAATAAAATGAGGAAAATACACAAAACCTCAAGTGAGCAATATTCCTCCATATTCTGCCCGCAACGAAACCTGATCCAACAGTTCGATTACAAAACCCAACGGTCAAAAGAAAGATTTGGATGTCAGAAACATTGTGGTAAAATTTCATGGCGATCCAACGGTCTGATTTTGGCGATCGGCGACGGAATACAGCTGGTCGGAATAAAAAGAAGCTGGAAATTTTGCTCTCCCTCTCTTCTTTTCTCTCTCCAAAAATGGCTGCACTCTCTCTCATAAAAAAACCCTAAAACCAGCAAAAAAAAGCTTAAATATGCCTCCACATCTTGGGCTTTTGGGCCAAGACTTTACCTTGCACCAATTTGGGCTAGAACCCCAACAATCTCCCTCTCGAGCCCAAGTCGGGGAAGATAGGGCAACATCAACATCATCGAAATGATATCCCGGTGAGCTTGCAACAAAGCTCCATCTTGCTTCCGGGAACAATCTTTGTCAACATGCCCGCTCCATTCTTATCGGTGTGGTCTTTCCTCAGTACCAACTCTTTCTCCTCGATCACTTCCCGCAGCTAATGATATCTAACGTCAATGTGCTTCATTCGAGAATGATACATGGTATTCTTGCTTAGATCCATAGCACTCTGACTATCACATAATACTACAAACTCGCTTTGCTTCGAACTCAGCTCCTGAAGGAATCTCTTTAGCTAAATCAGCTCTATACATGCTTCCACAGCTGCTACATACTCCGCTTCTGTAGTAGATAATGCTACACACTTTTGAAGTTTAGACTGCCAGGAAATAGCTCCCCCTGCAAATGTAAACATAAAACCTGAGGTAGACTTTCTTCCATCAAAATCACCAGGTCAGCATCTGTATACCCTTCAAGAATCGATTTTCCACCTCCAAAACACAAACTAAGCTTTGAGGTACCACGCAAGTATCTGAATATCCACTTCACTACTTACTAGTGAACTTTACCCTGATTGGACAAAAATCGACTGAGAAATCCAATAGCTTGGGCAATATCTGGCCTAGTACAAACCATAACATACATCAAAGAACCAACAGCAGAGGAATAAGGAACAGACAACGTCCTTTCTTTCTCCTCCTGCGTTTTCGGACAAGTTCTTTCCAATGATTGACTAACTAGCTTGGCATCTTTCATATTGAATCTTTCAAGCACCCGTTCAATATACTTTTCTTGTGACAACCACAACTTGCCAGCCTTTCTATCACAAACTATCTCCATGCCCAAAATCTGCTTAGCTAGACACAAATCTTTCATTGCAAATGATTCTGGCAAACTCTTCTTCAAATCACAAATCATATCCGCATCCTATCCAATAATTAACATATCATCTACATACAACAGAAGAATAATGAATTTATCATTAAGGAACTGTTTGAAATACACACAAGGATAAGCTAATGTCCTCTTATAACCATTGGTTGTCATGAAAGAATCAAACTTTCGATACCACTGCCTTGGTGTCTGCTTCAGCCCATAAAGACTCTTCTTTAGTTTGCAAACAAACTTTTCCTTTCCCTTTTCCTCAAATCCTTCTGGTTGTTCCATGTAGATATCCTCTTGTAAATCACCATGCAAGAAAGCTGTTTTCATATCAGGCTGCTCCAACTCCAAGTCAAGACTCGCAGCTAAACCCGATTCTGATAGAAGTCATCTTCACAACTGGGGAGAAAATCTCATCAAAATCAATCCGGTTTTTTTGATTGCATCCCTTGACCACCAATCTAGCTTTCCAGTTCACACTATAATCGGCATTTTTCTTAAAATCCACCTGTTTTTCAAGACTTTCTTATCTTTTGGACGGTTCACCAACTCATAAGTCTCATTCTTCTTTAAAGAATCCATCTCTTCTTTTATAGTATTCAACCAAGACCCTTTATCTTCACTAGATAAATGCTTCCTGAAAGCTTTCAGGTTCTCCAACTTCTATGACAAGAATGAATTCTGAGCTTGGATATCTTGTAGATGGCCTTCTTTCTATAGATTATCTTCGAACTTGTGTTTGTTCATATTATGGGGCTGACAGCTCCCCCCGCTCATGAACCTCTTCTTCTTGAGCATCATCAAAACTGAACATTCTCATCATCATGCGTATCAGCATCAACAAGTTCTGGTGTATCATCAACACCAATAGATTGGTCCTCAATATTGTCAGATCTTGCTTCAACATTCTTACATGTTGGCTGCTCAATACAAGAAGGACTAGACACAAGAGGAACATCAGTAGTATCAAAAGAAGATTCAGTGGTAGAATTATACCTTTTACTCAGAAACTCAGCACCTCTCTCGTGCTCAAAGAATACTACATCCCTGCTTTTCACTACTTCCTTCTTCTCTAAATCATAGACTTTATAGCCAAACTCTTCATTACCATAGCCAATAAAATGCATGGTTTAGTCTTGGAATCAAGCTTTGATCGCTCCTCTTTCGGCACATGCATAAATGCCTTGCATCCAAAGACTCTCAAATGTGCATAAGTGGGATTGCCACCCCTCCATACCCTTTTTGGAATGTCAAGACCAAGAGGAACAGATGGAGAGTGATTAATTAAATAAGTCACTGTGTTTACTGATTCAGCCCAGAATGTATTAGGAAGATTAGACATTCTTAGCAAACACCTCACCCTCTCTACAATGGTTCTATTCATCCTTTCAGCTACACCATTGTGTTGTGGAGTACCCGGAACTGTCCTCACATGTCTAATGCCATGCTGTGAGATTTACATCTTAAATGCATTAGAGGTATACTCACCACCATTGTCTGATCGGAGACATTTCAACTTTCCACCAGTCTCTGTTTCCACCATGGCATGAAACTTCTAAAAAGTCTGGAACACTTGACTTTTCTGCTTCAACAAGTAGACCCAAGTCTTTTGAGTTGCATCATCAATAAATGTGACAAAATGCCTATTGCCACCAATAGACTCCACATCTAACGGACTACAAACATCGGACTGAACCAACTCTAATTTACCTTCCTTCTTTGTAGATTTTCCTGCAAATGAAGCCTTGTTTTATTTTCCTTCTAAACAATGCTCACAAGGGTCAATGGACATAGATTTATCCACAGGAATGAGGGATTAACCTGCTAGGTGCTTTATCCCTTTATCTGTCATATGTCCCAATCTTTGATGCCACAAGTTGGGAGAATTCTTCTCTTCAACTGCATATATATCACCATAACATACTCTAAAGTATGTCTTATACAATGAGCAATACAACTTGTCTCGGGCAACTGTCATTGAACCCTTGGACAACTTCTATTTGCCATCACCGAAGGTATGACTGAAACCTTCATGATCAAGAACACTTACCGCTAATAAATTCAAGCGTAAATCAGGAATATGGCACACATTCTTCATTATCATTGTGCACCCAACATCAATCTTCGCATAGATATCACCCATACCAATGATCCCTGTTGAGCTCTCATTTCCCATTCTGACACTACTAAAGTCGCTAGCTCTATAGTTTAAAAAATATTCCTTCTGAGGAACACAATGATAAGAAGCTTCAGTATCAACAAGCCACTCTGAAGCTGAATCATCAACCTGACGACACTCACAAACTGCTCAAAGCAAACCGGTATCCTCAACAGTCTTCACTACAGTTGATGTAGTACCACTATCATCTCCCCCTAATTGGGAATCCAGTTTCTTCTTTTATTCATGCTTCCATTTGAAATAATTCTTCTTGATATGGCCAGGCTTATCACAATAATGGCATGTTCTGGTCTCCTTTCCCTCTCTGGACTTGGACCTGCCCCTTGAGTTACCACGCCCCTTTGGACCTCTACTCTTGTCTCTTCCTCTATTCTCAATAACAAAGGCCTGTGAATTTTCAATTTCCATCTCCTTTCTTCTCAACTCTTCATTAAACATACTTTCTTTAATCACGTTCAATGAAAGAACACCATCCAGAGCTGAGTTACTAATGGTCACCACAATAGTTTCCCAACTATCGGGCAAAGAACTCAATAAGAACAAAGCCTGCAGCTCATCATCACGAACAATCTTCATAGTGGTAAGTTTTTTGATAACATCTTGAAAGTCACTCAGATGCTCAGCCACTAACTTCCTGCTTTTCAACTTCAAGTTAACAAGCTTCTGAATCAACGAAGCCTTGTTGTGAGTGGTCTTCCTCTCATAAAGACCTTCTAGTTTCTTCCAAAATTCGTAGTTTTGAAAAAAAAAAGATATCCTACCAATTTAATCACCAAAATGATACATTGAGTATGCAAGTAACTGTGAGCACGGGATTTTATAGTCCCTTTCACGAGAAGATGATGACGTGTACCTAATTTTAATGCCTCAAAATAAAAGTTCTTTGTAGAATTTTTATTACCAATATAATGTTCCTTACGAATTTTATACTTGGAAGAACCCAGTTCGGCGTCGCTAATAACGCGTCCGGTAGGAGCTTGAACCGATGATTTATACCTAAATTAAAAATACCTATTTAAATATCATTAAAATTTAAAAAGATGCCTTTTGGCCCAGTTTTAACCACTTTTGACCTCCTTTTGTGACTTTTTAGGCTCTTGGGCCCGATGGCTGTCGGCTTGCCGTAGGCTGATGCCACTAGCGGTATCAGCCATGCCACCGACGGCATCAGCTATACCTCCGGCGATATCACCATGTCGCCGGCGGCATGGCCTAAAATGGGCCCCTACACAGATAGCCTTTTTTCCACTTCGGTGGAATTAGTCAAAAAGATCTTGAAAATCACCCCAATTTGCCTATAAAAACACACCTTAGGCTTTGGGGGAGGAGGCTGAAATTGGGAGAAAAACCATCTAAGATTGGAAATTTAATGTTAGAATGAGAAAATAGATTTTAGTGAGATAAGAATTAGATAAGGCAGGAAAAAGGATTCTAATCCATTTTTTCCTGGTTTTTCTTCTTTGAACTCTCTGATTGTGAGCCTAAAGTCAGTAGGTATTCTCATTAAAATCAACTTAATAGAATTTAGAGACTCAGAACTCTTAAATTTTACTACTAAATCATCGTTAGAAGCTCCCTAGAAGTGTTTCTTTTCGGTTCACGAAGAGGTGGATTCACGACCTCGTGGTAAAAATTCTGAGTTTCATAGCTCTTTGGCGTTAATATTATTGATTTGTGCTGATTCTTGTTGATTTGTGTTCGTTTTTGGGCTTTCGTTTTTTACTGATGCCCGCTGCTGCTGCAAGAAATTGAGGTCACTAGAGACATGTGATGTCACCGTCGGTATCTCCCATGTCGCCAGAGGCATCACTGATACCGCCGGTGGCATCACATTCCCCAGAGACCTCACTTTCTTATGAGACCCTTTCTTTATGGTACTCAGAAAGCCATGTAGCCTGCCTGCATACTGATGCCTCTAGCGACATCATTGATGTCGCCGGCGGCATAAGCCGTATCGTCAGCGGCATGACTTTCTGGACAGCTATTTTTATTTCGTTTGTTTTCGACCGAGTTTATTTTCCGAAGCTAGGATACACAGTGCAACGATGGAGGTCCAAAACC
This sequence comes from Euphorbia pulcherrima, assembly GCA_947683365.1. Lineage (NCBI taxonomy): Eukaryota > Viridiplantae > Streptophyta > Magnoliopsida > Malpighiales > Euphorbiaceae > Euphorbia > Euphorbia pulcherrima. The sequence continues at coordinate 19,193,727 of CANTUS010000016.1, forward strand.
TTCTAAAAACAGACCCCACCCCACAACATGTGGCATTTTCACTAATAATCCGGTTAAAACAACGATCGAGTCCAAAATTTGATTAAAAACATAATTTCCCGAAAAAGCCGTTCAAATCTCATTTTAGCCATCCAACCGGGCTTTATAATATTGTAAATAAAATATGCCACATCCACCTTAACTCAGGTCTTGTTCGATTTGCTAAATATACATGATTCGTGAGGTATCTCGAACGACATGCCATATCTGTACTAACCATCTTCTGCAGGTAGATATGCGTTAGGCCTTCGGGTATTTTATTTATCGCATAGAAAAATGTATAGGACCTTGAAGCCTTGTAATAATTTTACTTTTCGCACTTAATTTTGGACGACTGTAATAATTTAGTTATCACTTCGATAGCTTGATAAACGCAAAAATTACACAATAACCAAAAACACAAATAAATAGGATGGATTAAACCGATTAAGAAAGAATGAAGTATCTTAACTTGGCCTAATGAAAAATAGATAACATCATCCGAACTTGAAATCTTTACTTAAGGTATGGTCCAACCACCCGGTGGGAAAATCGTACCTAAAAATTTCCCAATTGAGCTGAACCGGTTGGCGACTCTGTTTTAAGTACGGGATTTCGATCTTGTATCTTTTCAGCATTAAAATATGCAAAACCATTTTCCAATCACATCAATTACACATCTCGCCGTTATTTTAAGAGGGCCGATCCACCAGCCCAGCTTCGCAGCCGCCTCGTAGAATGTCGTCCTCTCACAGTGGCGACTCTGCTGAGGACTGATCTCTTTAAACTTGAACTTCCTTTTCATAAAGTTTAAAAGATTTTGATAATGTATTGAAATCATTGGCCTAATTAAAACTTCATTCTTTTTCTTATGACGTTTTATCCTTAAGTACGCGTGTAGATAGTTCGGTAAATTTTAGGTGCCCCATTTTACCCGAGAAGCTCACAAAAGTATCACTCATGCCCTGTTTGAATTGAGGATGCCTAGTGGGTGGATCACTCATTTTAACCAACACATAAACTCCTGCGATCACACCTATTTAGGGAGTGGTTGAGTAACGTGGAATCAAGGTAAATGAGAACCTTCTACATCAACAACCCTATACCAAAGCCGCGCTAGAAAAAGCCTTAGCACATCATTCCTTTAGGATCTCTAGAATAAATAAAATAATTGGGACGCGCTTCTTTCACCATTACCGGTGAAGAAGCCAAAGTTCCATCCTTCTAAAGAGCGTTACACGGGAGTCATAAGGTTGGAAGAGGGATGATTTGCATCCTATATGCTCCGTGATCATGCACCCCCATGCATCGGCTTTAGGAGCCAAAAATAAATCAACTTACCCTTACTACTTTCGCCCATGGAAGAAGTTTAGCAACACACATAGGACTTCTCTTGTGCCTCCGTTACGTCACCACATATCACTATGTATGACGTGAGATACAAATGTCCCACGTATGTTGGAGGGATAAGCCATCGCATCATCTCTAGCCACATCTACGAGCAGCCATACATATCACGCACCCTTTCTAAAAAAAGCATACATACCATCCCTACCATTTACAACCCATTTATGGTCTAAACCAGGATTCCCAACCCCGGATCTTCCTCCCAAATACAGACCTTCACAACTAGCCATGTCCCTTCCTCATAATGCCAACTCTGCCTCATCTAGAGAACAGACTAGTCTTCCCCCTACCATAGGAGCGACAGCTCACCCTCCGTCAATTGGGTCAGAAATCGCCGCCACGATGACCTAATTTATCTATTCCGATTTCTTCCACAGCACTATTCGGGAATAAATCCAGATAACAGTGTAGTTGTTTGTCAGGCAAGCCCTAACAAGTGAGAACACCGATTGGATTTTATAATCAGATTGTCAGCCCCAGTATCATAATGAATTTATTCAAAATGGTTCAGGTCATGTTCCATTCTGTCCAATGGAAGCATAACCTATACGGTTTACTCAGCATCCTATCCAGCCAGTTTAGACTCGGCCCTAGCCTAGCCTATTCTAACTCGACCAGACTTCCGTGACTCAACTAACTCTCTCTTTATTACCTCCAAGCCCAAGGCATATAGCCCAAAACTCAATCCTCCTTCCCCGACGAGCTCACCCAGCAAATCTCAGCTCTCCCTAAAGGATTAACCTAACCAGCAATGTTGCCACCATCTTTTGACATGGCACCTCGGGATATGATACATGAGGTGGAAGCTTTCTTGCACCAAATAGTGCCAGCATGTCAAAGGGAGAGGGAACTCCAAGGAAATAACAACAGAGTCTCCAAGGGTTCTAGTATACACCAGGCAAAAGGCTATAATGGGCTAGGAGTGTTGTCATCTCGAGTCAAGGGAAACCAAAAAGCCTCTCTGAAACCTATCCCAACTAACATTGTAAACCCCTGGGTTTTACCCCTCAATGTGATTTTCACTAGATTAAGAAGAGACAATCTCATCAAACCCCTTCGTGATTACAAAAACCTAATGAAAGACGAGAAGGGAAACTTTTATGGGTATCATGCCCAGTGGGGACATCGCATTAATGAATGCCGAACCCTAGCCTGAGCAATAAATCATCTGGTGAAAGAAGGAAAGATAACCAAGCTGAATAGAATGCCTGGGGTTATAAGGCTCGTCGACCAGGCAAGTATGCCTTTTTTTGGTACACCTAAATGAGTAAATGGGCTATATATGCTCACTAGGGTTGTTAGTTTCAAGGATAAAGCCGATAGACAACGAGGCTAAGAGGGCCAGATTTAAGTGAGCTAGGAGAATGGAAAATGTTTGGCTTAGAAAAAACGGTGATGTCCAAGCAACAGCCACCCAAGCTTTTCCAATAAGGGTTGTAGTCCAGTCTAACCGCCCTCCTTTTGCCCTAGAGAAGGCCCCCAACGCTTCACTCTCGATCAATTCTCATTAGATCTGTTTGCTACCAGACTTTGAGCTCCATGAACAACTTCTATTTTTCTTACTTATGTCATGTCTCTACCACTTGATCCACACATTCATATGAGCATACACACGATGCTTCCAGTATTCAAGATATTTTACTACATGAAATTAATTTGAGTATAAATGAAGGCTCTTATATGGTAATCAAATCCAATAATTTAACTCATGTCAAACACAAGTGAGATAATAAAGTGGTTAAAGACCGTGATAATGCTTTTGCTTGGTCCCCAGATCAATAGTCAGATTGTTGAGCACCACGGGTCTCTTCTAGAATTAACTCAGCAACCCCGCAATGGTATACCAAAGAAGTATCAATTGGTCCCCTAAAATGGAAAATTGACGTATACACCCACCAACAACTGATGAAGCCTAACCTCCATTAAATAAACACCGTATCCGAATCTCAGACTAATGTCATAGCTAAGGAAATGACCAAATTCGTAGAGAAACACATCTTCACCCAACACAAATTAACCCACATCAAACCCCTTGACCAACAAAGATTAGGCAGCAACCACCGCCAAGAGCATAAAATATGAGGACAAGCACCTTCATCCCACGAGCCATAAAGAAATGCGCACAACCAAAGTCACGATTAGCTTACCAAATAAACCAATAAAATAAGCTACCACTTCACCTTTCAAAGGTACTAAGTAAAAGGCCTCCAAACCAAATATCACTTGGTCAAAATCCTCCACCGTCGGTACAAGGGGCAAATTCAGGCCTAAACAGGAATGGTTGTACGAACCGCAGACTGAAGGAGCAATTAGAATAGCAATCAGAATGGCAATCAAACTAATCAAGAAGACTCTATGTAAGCTTCGAAACACCCACAAACTAAACTCCTTACAATATGGACAACCAGAATCAAAACAAGGTTACCCGATATAACTTTGAAGGTTAGAATGAATCGGGTGATCCAGGCGAAAATTGAACGGACACTAAGGACCTTGGAGAATCTGCAAAGGCACTACCAAGCACACAACCGCAAATCAGATACCCAACGCCCTTGCCAAGAATCATAGACCCAGCAGAAGCATCTGAGACCTTCTGATATCGATGTTAATAAAAAGTTCAGACCAAATTAAGAAGGCTGTCATATGGCTGAAGATGGTACGAAATAAGCAAAGCTATTAAAGTCATGAGCACAGACAAGAGCGAGTTCATCGATCTAGTCAACAAGGACAGGCTTAAGCATTATCAGGTCTAAAGAAAAGAAATAAATTAGAAAAGTGGCACCCAACGGTCGGTATCCTGCAAACTAACTGTGCAAAAATTATGGGATAAGTCAATATTACCTGTAGAACTGAAAACCTTAAAAGGGCGGTTCAGACAAAAATCAGAGCACAAGAGAAAAACAGTGAGATGTTAACTTGAAAACCTGTAAAGGTTAGTTAACACCAGGGGTTCCATTAATGGAAATGATTGCCAACATCTTGTACTCAAATTAGATTCACTTGATAAAAGTGTCTTTTGTACTGAAACCTCTGTGTTTGTGATTGTATGAATGTCTGACGACCAAGTGATGGAAACATCACGAGTAAGCTTAATCGAGGATGCTCTGAGCTCATCAGTCTAAAAAAATTTGGATAGACTGAAAACATCTAGGTCTATACAAAAGTCGGAATAAGTCTGCTAGGTTAAAAACCCAAAAGGGCAGTCTATGCAAACGTTAGAATCATGATGAGGCCCGAATTTCTCTAGTTCCCTCCAATCTGTGTTCCCCAAGCTCCGCAAGAAGCCCCGTAGCTGTAAAGTGTGGCTCGCCGTAGCAAAATTTGAAGAAATGGCTGAATCTAAGTTTTTGGAAAGTTGATATCGCCGATGATATGAGCGATGCCGCCGGTGACATGGATTTTATGAGGTATCAGCTGATGCCGCTAGCGACATGGGTATAGGCGGTTTTAAGGTGACCCACATGGCGATATGAATGAGGCCGCCAGCGATATGGAATTAATTTTCTCGGCGACATCAGAAGAAATTTCATCACTTCAGACCTGTAGAAAACCTGTAAACAATCATGTACTCCATTTCTAATACCTTTTTAAACCGCAATCCATTTTTATTCAAAGTAAAAGCCCGAAGGCGCAAACCACTCAAATATCCCAAACATCTAGCCTACCAAACCAAAACCAAACAACAAATCCAAATTATTCAAACCCCAATGTATCAAGGGTACAAGCCGAAATCTAAAAAGCAAAATGAAAGTATAAATCTAGGCATGCCCGCCACCGCCGGGCAGACGAGATGAAACATCCTCGGTGCTTACTAGCCAATTACTAACCTCATCCTCTTATTCCTCTCTGCCTTCTATCATAGGCACATTGCTTGACTCCTCAGTCACTATGGGTAGGCGCCGATGGCCTGACATCTTTACTCCTCTGCGACTGGTGCTATCGGGGTGCACATGATCCAAGTTTTGCTTGCTCCTTTGCTACTGAGCAGTAGCCTCCAGTTGACCCTCAAGGCCGCTCATATGATGCCAGAGTTCTACAGTCTCCTCCTCATATCTCTGCCCGGCCGCATCAGTGTCTAATAGGAAAAGGGCCAAGAAATCCTGCAAACCAAGGAAAGAGTTAATAATGCACTTCATTCATAGCATCCATGCATGCATCTTATCTTATTTTGGCATGTCATAAACAGGGAATGTACCTGAACAAGCAGCGATTGCCCGATAAGCATATCCCAGAGAGCAAAATTATTCTCTGCAAGTTGCTCCACATGGCTTTGCGTTACATGAAAAATCTAAAAGGCAGATCATTAATCACCCGCATCCAAGGGTAAACAAGGAAGCAATTACTAGGCCTTCCATAAGTAGCGCTTTCTGGAATAGAGATCGGAGTATGCCAGCTCGGGCCTATGTTCCTGTGTTAGAACTCATCTCAGGAGTTCATCAGTAGGAACTAGGTCTCCATCGGGTTGACCAGGCGCCCTTCTACGAAATTTATCCCCTTAGGTACACCATAATACTGCATTCCACTCTGGTTATCCCAGCCTCTCTTCCTCGCAAGTTCCTGAAAAACACGAAAGCACATATGAACAATATTCTTAAACCCAAACAATTATAAATCATGCACACAAATGCAATCATACCTCAAAAGAACGGAGCCCCCCTTGGGACATCAGCACACTCCCGCCAGCTACATCCGCGCCTACCTCATCCCCCCCTCAGGCTCGATCCCAACATTGCCTTCAATCTCCTCCTCTTCTTTCTCCTCCTCGGCGTCCATAATACCTTTGAGCCGCCTCTTCTCCTCCTCTAGCCTTTGCTCATTGTGGTACTCAATGGTATCATTCCTATGGATACGGGGGCACAAGGGGAGTAAGAGCTGCTAGTGCTGCTCGTAGGAGCCCGGAACGCTCGGAATGACCCGGCCATCCCCCTCGATATATTCGACTTAGTCAGCCACAGATGTAATCACTAGATGAGGCTATCATAAGCCCCTGGGAGGATCGGCGGGCACCAGTCTATCGATGACTGGGATAAACCTCCAGCCCCAGACGTGATCCCCCAAGTACCACTGTTGAGACAAAGGGTACTCTAGGATAAATCGACGGTCGTCCACCTCTCTCCTGACCCTTGGGACTTCCAGCAGGTTCTCCACCCCATCAAATGGGTGCAGGATAAGCTGCACCAATAACCAACCAAAACAACCAATGTAAGTATAATGTAAATTGATAAACACTCTTTGTTTACTAATGTTTTGTTCTAAATAAGGACTAAATTAAATATCATATACCGAGCTTAATCATACACTCCTCAGGACCTCCCTGTACTTGGTAGGATACTAGGCCTTCCAGCCAATACCCCCGCACCAGCAGGCGAGAAAATAGGAACCAGGGGTCACGGTCTTCTTAAACTCAATCGGCTGAAGGATCTGATGCTCAAAAGCCTAGGCCTACACAAGTAACAATTAGTCAGCTTAAAAAACATCCACAATAAATGAGACGTGCACAATTAAGTAAAATGCTTCTAAGAAGATATACCTGGAGTAGCAGATGGCAGAGGCGAAAGGCCTTCCCCTTCTTCCGAGCACCCGCATCTAGCCCGTGGTACATCTGTGCCAAGATGGCCCTCGGCCAATTCTTCTTCCTAATGCGCGCCATATCCTCCACAGCAAATATCAACCGGTAGTTGATCTTACTCCTCGAGATCAGAAAAAATAGCACGGTGAGCAAGGAATCATAAAGGAGCGGATGCAAGCGTCTCTCTCATCCTCAGGCACCACATCTGCCTTAGTCTAGTATTGGTGCAACTCACAATAAGATAGCCGCCTTGAGACGGGCTTTAAACTAAATAGCTCCTTCTCTCACCTCACCACGGGCCTCTCGATGTGATATTTATCCATATAGGTATTGAAGTGAATGACCCCGTCCGTCCAGGAAAGCCCGGTCATAGCTACGACGTTAGAGGGCATAATTGTCACTTCCCTAAATAAGAAGTGAAATGTGTGGGTGGTTTCAGACCACCTTTCTGTAAGGGCTATCAAGGCTGGATGGGAGAGTTTAGGCATTAGCATCAGTACGATTCGGGCCAAGTCCCCGAAGCCCATTTTGTTGATTGCTAGCGCAAGTTTAGGATCCTTCTCAGTAATATGGTGCCACCACTCGCTAATGGTGCCCATACCTCCAATATAGGTCAGTTCGTGTGGCTGCAAAAATCAAAAGTAAAATAGATAAGTCCCTGTTTATTTCTCATCGCCAATACTTGCTGAAAGGCTGCTGATGTCGCTTCTGCCAGAAGCGATGTCGCCGGTAATATCATCCATACCGCTGGCAGTATGGATGATGCCGCCAGCAATATCACCTTAAGCAGAAATGACATCAGGCCTTGCTAGGCCTTTTTACAAGGCCTGATGTCGCTGGCAACATCGTTCATATCACCGGCGACATTATAACCTATGGGCAGAACCTATTTTCCTTAAAAATTGCACCCATCGTGCCAAAACCATAAAAATCACAATCAATCAAACCATAAAGCCTAAAAATAGGAAAGATCGAACCTAAAGCATGCAACATTAATTTGTAATCAACCTATTTTACGCTTATAAACTCCTATTATGGCACAATTTTGAGCCTAAGGCCGAATCGAAACTCAACCTAAAAAAAAGAAATTCGGGTTTTGTAGGATTACTTGGACGTAGCAGAGGTGCTTTTCCTTCTCTGAGGTTAGATTGGTGATGGGGGACTTGATCCCATACCCATACATCTTGGTCGTCTCCTTCAAGCCATAAGCAATAGGAACCGAGAGAATCTTCAACCCCTCGACGGAGGAATCAGGTAGATTCTCCTTAGCCTTAGCGGATTTTCCCTTGAAAGCCTTAGCAATTCTCTTCATGATTGGACTAACGAAGAAAATGAAAGGTTTGGAAAAGAATGGAGAAAAGGGGGTACGGATTTGTAGAATGAGGAAGAGAAAGGAGTTTTGCTTCCTTTTAAACTGCAGCGTGGAATTTGAGGAGTTTTAATTTATCTGAAACTACTAATTCATACCATTGGTGGCATCACTCCATATCGACGGCGATATCACTCACTTTAATTTGAATTTTGAATTTATTAACCAGTCAAGGCTGCCACGTGGCACTCATGCCGCCGGTGGCATCACTTCACACTGCCAGTGACATCACCAATACTACAAGCAATGTCGCCTCCTTTATTTTCAATTTTGAACATGTTTTCACTAGTTAAAGCTGCCACATGGCACTTATGCCGCCGGTGGCATCATTCCATACCACCAGCGACATCAGTCATACCGCCGGCGGCATCATTCCATACCACTAACGACATCATCAATGTCACCAGTGATATCAGCTATCTCCATGCCTTTTTTAAGCCATCCTCAGTGACATCCCGACTCTGGCCCTGATATCCTAGAACTTACACAAAGCCACAATCGCAAACCCAATACACTCATCCTATATGCTACCCAGAGATTATAGCATGACCCTATACGTATCACCCTGTTGGTTTCACCCTAGAACACCAACTAAAGGTCCCTGATACAGTCTCTCTACATATCACCCTTTGGGTTAACCTTCAGAATGCCAACTGAAGATCCCGGTATGACCCTGTACATGTTGCCTTTGGGTTCACCCCTCCAACTACACTCCACCAACCCACAAAGCATAAGTTAGACCAAGGGGCAACCAATCCACAAAGCATAAGTTCGACCAAGGGACAATCTCTCCATAAAGCATAAAGTCCAACCAAGGGACAATCTCTCCATAAAGCACAAGCCCGACCGAAGGGCAATCACTCTATAAAGCATAAGTTCGAACAAAGGACAATCTCTCCACAAAGCATAAGTCCGACCAAAGGACAATCCCTCCACAAAGCATAAGTCCGACCAAAGGACAATCCCTCCACAAAGCACAAGTCCGACCAAAGGACAATCTCTCCATAAAGCACAAGTCCGACCAAAGGACAATCTATCCACAAAGCACAAGCCCGACCGAGTGGGCAATCTCTCCACAAAGCTCAAGTCTGACCAAGGGACAACCACTCCGCAAAGCATAAGTCCAACTAAGGGACAACCACTCCATAAAGCACAAGCCCGACCTAGGGGAAATCTCTCCACAAAGGGTAAGTCCGACCAAGGGACAACCACTCCACAAAGCATAAGCCCGACCAAGGGGCAATCTCTCCACAAAGCTCAAGTCTGACCTAGGGATAATCACTCCGTAAAGCATAAGTCCGACCAAAGGACAATCTCTCCATAAAGCATAAGTCCGACCAAAGGACAATCTCTCTACAAAGCACAAGTCCGACCAAAGGACAATCTCTCCACAAAGCACAAGTCCGACCAAAGGATAATCTATCCACAGAGCACAAGCCCGACCGAGGTGAAATCTCTCCACAAAGCTCAAGTCCGACCAAGGGATAACCACTCTATAAAGCACAAGTCCGACCAAGGGATAACCACTCTATAAAGCATCAGCCTGACCAAGGGGCAACCAATCCATAAAGTGCAAGTCTGACCAAAGGATAACCACTCCATAATGCACAAGTCCGACCAAGGGACAATCACTCTATAAAGCACAAAGTCTAACCAATGGGCAACTAATCGACAAAGTGTAAGCCCAACCTAGGGGCAATCACTCCATAAAGTATAAGCCCGACTAAGGGGTAACCACTCCACAAAGTCCAAGTCCGATAAAGGGACAACCACTCCCCAAAGCATAAGCCCGACCAAGGGGCAACCACTCCATAAAGTGCAAGTCCGGCCAAGGGACAACCACTCTACAAAGTATAAGCCCGACCAAGCGGCAACCACTCCACAAAGCATAAGCCCGACCAAGGGCCAATCACTCCATGAAGCATAATCCCGACCAAGGGGTAATTACTCCACAAAGCACAAGTCCGACCAAAGGACAATCACTCTACAAAGCATAAGTCTGACCAAAGGACGATCTCTCCACAAAGCATAAGTCCGACCAAGGGACAACCACTCTACAAAGCTCAAGTCCGACCAAGGGACAATCTCTCTACAAGGCATAAGTCCGACCAAGGGATGACCTATCCACAAAGCTCAAGTTCGACCAAGGGACAACCACTCTGCAAAGCATAAGTCCGACCAACGGGCAATCTCTCCATAAAGCATAAGTCCATCCAAGGGAAATCTCTCCATGAAGCACAAGTCCGGGCAACCACTCCGTAAGGCACAAGTCCGACCAAGGGGCAACCACTCCGCAAGGCACAAGTACGACCGAGGGGCAAACAAGTCGTCTATCAGGTATCATTCCTATCCCTTACTCTTTCGTGCGATCATACTGACATGTGGCAGCAGTGATCCCCCGAGGGGCAGCCCGTGAGCACGGGATCTTATAGTCCCTCTCGCGAGACGATGATGACATGTACCCGATTTTAATGCCTTAAAATAAAAGTTCTCTGTAGAATTTTTATTACCAATATAATATTCCTTGTTTATTTTATACATGGAAAAACCTAGTTCGGCGTGGCCAATAATGCATCCGGTAGGAGCTTGAACCGATGATTTACACCCAAATTAAAAATACCCATTAAAATATCATCAAAATTTAAAAAGATACCTTTTGACCCACTTTTGACCTCCTTTTGCGACTTTTTAGGCTCTTAGGCCCGCTGGCTGTCAGCTTGCCAGAGGCTGATACCACTAGAGGCATCAGCCATACCGCCGGTGATATCACCATGTCGCCGGTGACATGGCCCAAAATGGGCCCCTGCACAGACAGCCTTTTTGCCACTTTCGGTGAAATTAGTCAAAAAGGTCTCGAAAACCACCCCAATTTGCCTATAAAAATGCACCTTAGGCTTTGAGGGAGGAGGAGGCTGAAATTGGGAGAAAAACCATCTAAGATTGGAAATTTAATGTTAGAATGAGAAAATAAATTTTAGTGATTTAAGAATTAGATAAGGCAGGAAAAAGGATTCTAATCCATTTTTTCCTGATTTTTCTTCTTTGAACTCTTTGATTGTGAGCCTAAAGTCAGTAGGTATTCTCGTTAAAATCAACTTAATAGGATTTAGAGACTTAGAACTCTTAAATTTTACTACTAAATCATCATTGCAAGCTCCCCGGAGGTGTTTCTTTTCGGTTCACGAAAAGGTGGATTCACGACCCCGAGGTAAAAATTCTGAGTCCCAGCTCTTTGGCATTAATATTACTGATTTGTGCTAATTCGTATTGATTTGTGTTCATTTTTGGGTTTTCAATCATTTTTTACTGCTGCCCGCTGCTACTGCAAGAAATTGAGGTCGCTAGAGACATGTGATATCACCGGCGGTATCACCCATGTCACCAGAGACATCATTGATACCGCCGGTGGCATCACATTCCCCAGAGACCTCATTTTCTTGTGGGACCCTTTCTTTATGGTACTCAAAAAGCTATGTAGTCTGCTTGCATACTGATGCCTCTAGCGATATCATTGATGTCGCCAGCGACATCAACCATGTCGCCGGTGGCATCAGCCATATCGTCGGCGGCATGACTTTTTGGACAGCTATTTTTATTTTGTTCGTTTTCGATCGAGTTTATTTTTTGAAGCTAGGATACACAGTACAACAATGGAGGTCCAAAACCTTCTAAAAATAGACCCCACCCCATAACATGTGGCATTTTCACTAATAATCCGGTTAAAACAACGATCGAGTCCAAAATTTGGTTAAAAATAGAATTTCCCGCAAATGCCGTTCAAATCTCATTTTAGCCATCCAACCGGGCTTTATAATATTGTAAATAAAATATGCCACATCCACGCTAACTCAGGTCTTTTTCAGTTTGCTAAATATACATGATTCGAGAGGTATCTCGAACGACGTGCCATATCTGTACTAACCATCTTCTGCAGGTAGATGTGCGTTAGGTCTTCGGGTATTTTATTTATCGCATAGAAAAATGTATAGGACTTGGAAGCCTTGTAATAATTTTACTTTTCACACTTATTTTTAGACGACTGTAATAATTTAGTTATCGCTTCGATCGCTTAATAAACGCGAAAATAACACAATAACCGAAAACACAAATAAATAGGATGGATTAAACTAATTAAGAAAGAATCAAGTATCTTAGCTTGGCCTAATGAAAAATAGATAACATCATCCGAACTCGGAATCTCTACTTAAGGTATGGTCCAACCACCCGGTGGGAAAATCGTACAAAAAAATTTTCCGATTGAGCTGAACCGGGTGGTGACTCTGTTTTAAGTACGGGATTTCGATCTCGTATCTTTTGAGCATTAAAATATGCAAAACCATTTTTCAATCACATCAATTACACATCTCTCCGTTACTTTAAGAGGGCCGGTCCACCGGCCTAACTTCATAGCTGCTGTGTAGAACGTCGTCCGCTCACAGTAACTTAAGCAAAAGTAATGTTCAATAGGAAAAGCAAGAAATGAAATGATTTATTTTCATAAAAAAAAACAAAGACACCAAACCATTAATAGAAAAATTATGCATTTTAGAATATCGTAAAAATCGCCTTAAAAATGTAAAGAAAGTCAAAAGTATATCAAACTAGTAGAAATATGACTCAAGACCACCGGGGACGATCAGAATAGGAAACTAAAGTTGGATTTCAAATTCAGAAAAACCAATCACATGGTATAGGTGCTCCATTTCGGAATATTGATGGTGAATAATTCTTTTTATATATAGTTATATTATATACCATTATAAAAAAAACAATCAATCATATTTTCCATTTTTTGATAAAGATATAAGGTCATGTTCTTTCGGACTGTAATTTTCTGAACTAAACTGAACTGAATTGAACTAAACTTGTTTTTTGTGTAAATTCATAATTACACATAGATGAATTGAACTGAATTGAACGGAACTGAACTGAATTGAAGTCCAAAAGAACCGGGCCTCAGTTAAGATAGTCCTGAAATGTTGTTGTTCACATGATAAGCTTGTATGCATTCATGTCAAGTTGTTAATTTGATCATTTTACACAAATGGTCTGTCTAGTTACCTCAAATGGTCTAGGATCCAAAATTGTTAGTCTATTTAATCAAAAATTATTGTACTAGTTTTCTTATATTAATGGTTAGAGTAATTCTACAAGAAATATAACTTTAATTTTCTCCACTCTAAAAGTCAAATTTCTTGTAAACTGGTGTATATATAACTATATATTACTATTTATTTAAAATAAAACATCTGTTTCAAGTATCAGAATTAGGCAAAACAACACGACCTATCCAACTCATTATCCTCAGTCGGAACAATGTTGTAAATTTAAAGGGGTGAGTGGGACTAAAAAAAATAACATTTATGGAAGAGAAAAAAAGGCTCAATACTAGAAAACTAATTTCCTTTAGTTATGGAAACCTATAAAATATATAACCAAAATTTAATTATAATTTTCAGCAAAATTTCTTTATATAGAAATAGTAAGTACTAGTGATTTTCATGTTGTATAAAGTGTTAGAAACCACATCATATGAATACCAGTTTAGGTGTTGTTGAAAGCCCTAACAAACACTAGCTAGCTCAATTATAATATATTGCAGCCGTAACTCAACCCAACTGCTCAGCTATAGACAAAGAAAGAAAGAAAGAAAGAAGTTTATGTATATATAGGGCAATGATAATGAAGTAAAGGCTTGGTTTCTATAATCCTAGAGGTTGCTGGTTCGAGTCCACATTCGGGGGGTGGGATAAGGTTTTCCTTTCTTATTATTGTAAGCCCATATGAGGCAATTTTTTTAAAAAAAGTGTGAGCACATTCATACATAAAACATTATCTTCTGTTTGAAAATTCACTCTTTTGGTAGTTTTTGTATTAATATTTTTTGATGTGATTACAGCATTTCAAGCCACTAATACGCGATTTGGATCAATAAAATTCATGTTTTAATTTTTTCAAAATTTTGTCATGATTCTTGTTTAAGTGGAATCCAGTAAGTTGTTAGGAGTCAAATGTATCTATATAGCAAGAGAGTAAAATCAGCTGCAGATACAGAGTTATTTGAGCATTACAATTCCAAGTTTCATAAAAAAAAAAGTAGACTGACTGAGCTAAGAAAATCTATGAACATCTAAGGGGTTCGCTCAATGAGCGTCTCCAGGAGTCGCTCTATCCTAGCATTGTATCTCTCTGCAAGTCATCATTTATTCAGTCTAAATACAAGACTTTCTCAAATCATAAGAACCAAAAACCAGACAAAACAAATTACTCAATAACACCCTTAAAATCTCTGATAACTCAAAATTGTTCTTTTCTTTCAACCAGTTTATAGTTGTCGAGAGAGAGCACAAAGCGCACTCGTAGCACAAGGGTCTCGCTTCAACGCAAAGCGCAAAAAAAAAGCGCTCGCGTCAAGGAGAAAAAGCACACGGTTATAAATTTCACAAAATTTTACAGATTTAGAAAATTTATAAAATATAGCTATTTAAAACTAATAAATATTAAAATATCACATGTTAGAAACAAGTCTTTAAAATCCTAAAGTCATTAAAAATATCACAGGTTGCGCTTTTCTTTTCTTGAGCGCACGCTTTTTGCGCTTTGCACACCCTTGTGATTTTTTATAACAGTTGTTCACTTCAATCGCAAAAGCAAGCGCTTTTGACAACTATAAACCAGTTATAGGAGTAATGTTTTAATGTTAGATGGGAAGTTATTATATTTTTTCTGCACCGATTTATACCTTGAAATATATCTGCATTTTTTTATTACACGTACAGAACACTGTCTGTGGCATTTACGAAATTCAGATAAACTAAAAGTAGACGAAAGTGTACTAGTTTTTTCAATGAGCGTCTCCATGAGTCTCTCCGTATGCGCCACCCTATCAGTGAGTTCCCGCACCCTCCTAGCATCAACATCACTCCACTCTGCAACTCATTTAGTCCTCATAACAGTTAGCTTTCTTTCTTTTACTACCACCTCATTTTAATTAACACCTAAACAAACTTATTTTAGCCAATTCCAAAAATAAGTAATAGTTTCCAAGTATTAGAAACTCCAAAATCCCCCAATTTCAGACAATCCAGCCTTGATAACTCAAAATTGTTATTTTCATTCAACCATAGCCTTATAGGAGTAATGTGATTATGGTATCCGGCGCACCTAGACACACACCTTTACAACAAGAGCCTAGAGCCTGATGAATCTAGGCTTGCTACTTTTGAATGTGAGGAACTTGGTAGGCGCCTCATCGCTTAGGCTGGAACCCGGTGAGATAGGAGCCTTAGGCGCGTCTGAGGCCCTCCTTTGACAACTACATGATAAACACGTCTAGCTACACTAAAAAAAGCCATGACTCCATGAGCAAGAAACGCACAACAGCACCTAACCTTAAACTCACTTTAGATCACAACATAAGGGTTTCATTTTTAAAAAAGATCTAGTAATTATATGATGAACAAAAAATACCTGGTCTCCAATCAACCATTACAGGGATCAATGTTATGGTCCCAGGATTGGGATCGAGTTATGGACTTTTTGTTAGTAGAGGTGGAGGGTGTTTGTGTCGGTGAAGAAGTGAATTTCTTCTTACGACCTATTTTGGTAGAACGTAAGGCTCGATTAGAGGGAACCTTAAAACCTCTGGGTTAAAGTACTCAAAACTATATTTGATTTTCAAGCTTAATTCTTCATTAATGTTTCTGACATTTATACAGATTATGTAACCCCTACTCCTACATCAACTAAACCATGACTCAATAGTGGAGAGTTCTAATAACTAAATAACTGAAATTGAAAAGAAAGTGGACTCTAATTACGGAAACTAAAAATAATGCATAAAAGATAATTAAACCACCCACTAAGTTGGTTGAATTGGTCAACCCTCTATCCTGTTTCCCACGTTCTCATATCAATTCTTCCCGACCCCGAAGAAAGCTTGTACCCAAGCTTGATTGTTGAGTATTATTGCATCTGTTTCCTCAATAAATCCTTCCCCTTCTTCCAAGTCAATCCAAAACAATTTCTTGCATTGATGGCCTCGCATAAATGGTTCATCAATTGAAGCACAACCCTTGCTTCCTTCTTTCTTCCATTTCTTCTTGCGTGAGCCTTTTTACCGGATGATTGGTGTGCGAATCTGCAATTGGTAAGCTGCATTTGGCATCTCGATTGGCAGTTATCTTGGGAAATATTTTCCTTTCATATAATCGAGACATGCTCATTGCGGTTACAAGGTCATGTGGTTGGTGGAGCTCAACTTCAACTAAAATGGACTCTTGCAATCCACTTAGATACAACTGGATTTTCTGATTCTGAGTTAAATTTCCAGCCCTTGAAACTAACACTTCAAATTTGTTTTGATACTCCTCAACTGAACCCGTTTGCTTGAGCTTGGCGAGTTCCCACAATTTGTTGCTTCTAATGGGAGGACCAAAACGCAGATTGCACTGATTAACAAAATCTGTCCAATTGGGATCTGGAATATCTTGTACCATTTGTAAAAACCATAATTGAGCAATTCCCTCTAAATGATAAGAGGCTAAGCTTACCTTTTCTTCATCGGGTGTCGATTGGTGTCGGAAAAAGTGTTGACAACGGCTAATCCAACCCAAGGGGTCTTCTAGCCCATTAAAACGAGGAAAATCAAGTTTTGTGAATTTTGGTACAACTAAGTGTCCTCCAGAATTTTCAGATGTTTCTGCCCCATAAATTCCTTTGTCTTTCCTTATTTTTGTCTGACTTTCGGCACTTGAAGAAGCCAATCCCTTCTTTGTAGATTCCAAGTCAAGAGTCGTGGCATCCAATTTAGCGTAAAGCTGTTCAACTTTCTCATTACGGATTTGATTGGCTTGCTGTTTGGATTTGAGTAAGTTGAAGAGTTTGTTAAGCTGTTCTTGAACCAATTCACCCATAACTGCTGGCTCTGGTACCAAGTTGTTATGGTCCCGGAATTGGGATCGAGTTATGGGCTTTTTGTTAGTAGAGGTGGAGGGTGTTTGTGTGGGCAAAGAAGTGAATTTCTTCTTACGACCTATTTTGGAAGAACGTAAGGCTCAATTAGAGGGAACCTTAAAACCTCTGAGTTAAAGTACTCAAAACTATATTTGATTTTCAAGCTTAATTCTTCATTAATGTTTCTGAAATTTATACAGATTATGTAACCCCTACTTCTACATCAACTAAACCATGACTCAATAATGGAGACTTCTAATAACTAAATAACTGAAATTGAAAAGAAAGTGGACTCTAATTGCGGAAACTGAAAATAATGCATAAAAGATAATTAAACCACCCACTAAGTTGGTTGAATTGGTCAACCCTCTATCCTGTTTCCCACGTTCTTAGATCAATCAACCTCTGAAGAGATACATATAGTAGGAACAGAAGTAGATATCTGTTAAGCACCAAATTACGGGATTAACATAATTATTTTTCCGTCACTAAGAAGCATAATTTGTTAGGCCCAATAATAGATTACGAGAAAAGATAATAGCAGCAGAATAAAAAGACACAAAGATTTTTACGTAGATACCCCAAATGAATTAGGGAAAAACCACGGGACAAACTCCGAATAATTCTCCACTATAAAATAATAGTAGGTACATCAAGAGATTACAAAATAGTGACACACAAGTGTTTCCCAAAACCTCACTATTTTCTCTCTTACTCAACTCTTAGGAACCCTTTTCCTAAGTTTATATGCACAGATTATATTCTTATATCTGTGCTTTTCTCAATCTGTCTCACAAATGAGGAAATAATCCTCTCTATTTATAAAGCAGAAAGCGCGTAAATATTTTCCTTATTAACGCCTTCAATCATGCAACCAATTAGGACTTTGTTGGCCACCTGTTTTCTTCCGCCAATCATGCCTCCCTTTTTGTATTTTTTTATATATAATTTAATATTATAGAGGGTCCCATAATGTAAAGGGACACCACTCAATAAATCTCCCCCTCCCGACTACATTGTGGGACTATCCATCCCGGTTGCTTTGACACACAAATCACACTTTTCTTTTATAACGACCTTTGTCAGCATATCGGCAGCATTTTTGTTTGTATAAATCTTCTGCAACTTGAACTCCTTTTCCTTAATGGCAAGTCTGAGCCAATGATACCTTACATCAATATGTTTCATCCGTGCATGGTACATAGTATTTTTGCTCAAGTCTAATACACTTTGACTATCACAATAAAGTACGTATTCGTCTTGTTGCACACCTAATTCTGTAAAGAATTGCTTTAACCAAAGTATTTCCTTTCCTGCTTCTATTACTGCAACGTACTCTATTTTAGTTGTTGATAATGAAACACACTTTTGTAACCGTGACTGCCATAAAATAGCTCCCCGTGAGAATGTAAATAAGTAACCTGATGTAGATTTTCTTTTATCAAGGTCACCAGCCATATTCGCATCTTTGTAGCCAATAAGTGTTGGCTTTCCACCTCCAAAGGTTAAACATAACTTTGAAGTTCCTCTCAGGTATCTAAAGATCCATTTAACTGGTTCACAATGTGTCTTTTGGGGATTTGACAAAAATATACTCACAACGCCAACTGCATGAGCGATGTCTGGTCTTGCATACCATTGCATACATTAAACTGCCGACCACTGAAGAGTATGGAACATATGACATAGCTTCTTTATTTTTCTCTGTTGAAGGGAAGGATTTCTTACTCAACTTGAAATGAGCGGCAAGTGGAGTGCTAACTGGTTTAGCATTCCTCATATTGAACCTTTCTAATACCCGTTCAATATATTTTTCTTGCGATAACCGCAGCTTGCTGGACCTTCGATCTCGGGTAATCTCCATTCTAAGAATTCGCCTTGCCGGTCCTAAATCCTTCATGTCAAACGCCTTAGACAAATCACCCTTCAACTTACTAATCATTTTGGCATCTAGCCCAACGATTAGCATATCATCAATATAGAAAAGAAGAATGATAAATTTTCCATCAGAGGATTTCTTGACATATACACATGGATCAGCTTCTGTCCTCTTGTATCCTTGATTCACCATGAAGGAATCAAACTTTTTATACCATTGTAGCGAGGCTTGTTTTAACCCATACAAACTTTTCTTCAGGCGACAAACCATGTCCTCCTTTCCTTTGACCTTGAAACCTTCTGGTTGTTCCATATAAATTTCTTCTTCTAAATCCCCATGCAAGAACGCAGTCTTTACATCAAGCTGTTCAAACTCAAGGTTCAAGCTGGCTACAAGACCTAGCACAACTCGAATGGAACTCATTTTCACAACTGGTGAAAAAATCTCGTCAAAGTCGATACCTTTCTTTTGAGTAAAGCCTTTGACAACCAATTGAGCTTTGAATCTCACTAGGTTTTCATCATCTTTCTTCAGCTTGTACACCCATTTGTTCTTGAGTGTTCTCTTCCCTTTTAGAAGTTTCACTAGCTCGTACGTGTCATTCTTCTTTAAAGAATTCACCTCCTCCTACATGGCCTTCATCCAATAATCTTTATCTTTACAAGATTGCACATCTTGGAAGCTTTCAGGCTCCCCCTCATCAGTGATTAAAATATAATCAGAACTGGAGTATTTTGTAGATGGTTGGCGTTCTCTGATTGACCTCCTTAATTGAGGTTCTTCTTCTGGTAGAATGGGGTTCTCTGGCTCCCCCTGCTCAATACCCTCTTCATTCGTATCTTCATCTACAATCGTATCTTGATCCCTCACAACTGGCTCTTCTTCTCCATCTTGCTCTGATTGATGATTCTTCTTTCTGTGGTATCATCTGATAGAATGCTCTCTGGTGTAATATCGATAACACTGTCACTTGTAGATCTTTCACCGATGATATCATTCTCATGAAATACAACATCTTGACTCCTTACAATTTCTTTTTCACCGGATCCCATAATCTGTAGCCGAACTCTCCATAACCAACAAAAGTGCAAGGAACTAATTTATCATCAAGCTTTAGCCTTTGCTCTTTAGGAACATGCATAAATGCCTTGCAGCTAAATACCCTCGAGTGAGAGTATGAGATATTTATACCTGTCCAGACCCTCTCTGGAATATCAAAATCCAAACGTGCTGAAGGTAGTCGGTTGATAAGATAGACAGCAGTATTGACAGCTTCTCCCCAAAATGACTTAGGTAAGGTAGCCATTTTGAGCATGGATCTAACTCTTTCGACAATAATACGATTCATTCGTTTAGCAACTCCATTGTTGTTGAGGTGTACCAGGAACTGTCTTTTCATGCTCGATACCATGTTGACTACTGTAATCCTTGAACTCCTTGGAGATATACTCACCACCATTATCTGTGCGCAAACACTTTAATGGCACTCCAGTCTCCCTTTCCACCATTGTATAGAACTGTTGAAAGTGCTTGAATACTTGATCCTTTGTGCGTAGCAAATAAATCCATGTCTTCCTTGAGAAATCATCAATGAAGGTAAGAATGTGTCTTCTTCCTCCAATGGATTCTGTATCAATGGGACCATAAACGTTAGAGTGTACCAACTCTAACTTATTATTTCTCCTTCTAGAGCTTTCTAGAAATAAAACTCGATGTTGCTTCCCAAATAAACAGTGATCACACGGATTAATTTTTCCTTTAGCTAATGGGATGAGGGGCTTCTTAGCCAATATATTCAACCCTTTCTCACTAACATGCACCAGTTGCCTAATTTGGTGTAGCATTATCTCCAACTGTATTCAGTTGACCCGTACATATTATTGCGTGGGTTTTGTATAGCGAGCAACACAATCTTCCTTTCGCCACCACCAACGATCCTTTGGTGAGTTTCCAATTTCCATTGCCTATATGATTTTGATAACCTTCTTTGTCCAATACACTAATACACAACAAGTTCAACCCAAGATCTAGAATGTGTCACACATTTTTAAGTGTTAATGTGCATCCGACACTTGTCTTCACGCAGATATCACCGATTCCCACCATTTGCGAGACATTGTTATTTCCCATTTTAATAGTACCATAATCGCCTGCTTTATATGTTGAGAAGTATTCCCTTTTTGGACCACAGTGGTATGAGGCACCAGAATCTACAATCCACTCGGTATCTGCATCTCCAACATGACAACAATCTGCATCATGAGATACTAAAGCCACCTCTCCATCTTCTTTTATGACTGTAACAGATGTATTTTTATCATTATCACGACTTTGATTTGCATTCTCTTGTTTAAATAAACGACATTTCCTTTTGAGATGGCCCTGCTTTCCACAGTGGTAACATGACCTCTTCTCCCGGGAGTTGGATCTATCTTTCGATTTTCCATTCCCATGACCTCTACTCTTGCTTTGACCCCTGTTTTCCATGACAAGGGCTTGTGAAATGGTACTGGAAACGTCTCTTCTACGAAGTTCTTCATTAAGTAGGCTATTCTTTACCATAGACATTGTTACCACACCATTTGGAGCTGAGTTACTCAGTGATACAACAAGAGTATCTCAGCTATCTGGTAGAGTTCCCATCAAAAGACATGCTTGCATCTCATCATCCAAGGATATACCGGTGACTGCTAACTCACTTATGAATCCTTCAAAGTCGTTCAGGTGTTGTGTGATTGATCGTCCCACTGTCAGTTTCAAGTTCATGACTTTGCGAATCATGAACACTTTTCCTTGAGCATTTTTAGCCTCGTACATATCCTCTAGCTTCTTCCAGAGAGCTTTGGGATCTGTTTCGTTCCTCATGTGGTTGTACAGGCTAGCATCTATCCATTGGCGTACTGTACCCAATGCCTGCTTCTTCATTTTTATCCAATGTTGTTCTTTCATATCTTTCGATTTTGCGTCGCCACCCTCAATTGGATCATACAAATCTTTGCAATTGAGGTAGTCCTCCATTGTGGATTTCCACATTGAATAATTTGTATCCGTCAATTTAATCATTACACCGTCATTTGCCATGTCGAAAATTTAAAAATGGCAAAATTTACTATTCACAAATTTCACTATTCACATAAATAGTGACCGTATATGTGAATAGTACTATATACCTAAATAATACTTGTATATTAGAATAGTAATAGTTTGCCTCCCGTATACTTAAATAATACTATTCATAAGATGATCAATAGTATTTTATATGAATACTATTATTCAAGTTACTATTTTACTATTCACTCAAATTGAGTATCTGCGACGGTTTTTTGAACGGATTGCGCCACCAGATTTATCATAATTTTCTCATCGTCATGGTATATTTATTTTTAAAAATATATCCACGAATTTTACTGATAAAACAACATTCGGTTCTGATACCACTTGTTAGGCCCAATAATAGATTATGAGAAAAGATAATAGCAGCAGAATAAAAAGACAAATGAATTAGGGAAAAATCACAGGACAAACTCCAAATAATTCTCCACTATAAAATAATAGTAGGTATACCAAGAGATTACAAAATAGTGGCACATACGTGTTTCCCAAAACCTCACTATTTTTTCTCTTACCCAACTCTTAGGAAACCATTTCCTAAGTTTATATGCACATATTATATTCTTATATCTGTGCTTTTCTCAATCTGTCTCATAAATGAGGAAATAATCCTCTCTATGAATAAAACAGAAAGCACGTAAATATTTTCCTAATTTACGCCTTCAATCATGCAGTCAATTAGGACTTTACTGGCCACCTGTTTTCTTCCGCCAATCATGCCTCCTCCCTTTTTTTTATATATATAATTTAATATTTTAGTGAATCCCATAATGTAAAGAGACATCATTCAATATAATTAAGATTGAGATTAAGATTAAGACAGTTACCCGCGGTGTTCAAAGAAAGGCCACCTGAAGGTAAACCCGAACAATTTGTCGAAAACGGAGGCGGTGTTCTCCGGCCTACCGAAAACGATCAGATTCAGCAGAAAGCTAACAAGAACAACCCAGCTCAATGCCCTAGCTATCAACCGTCCGAGGGATTCTATTGTGCCGTCGTCCTCCGTGGCGGCCACCGGCTGTTTTCTCCGGACATTTCTCATCGTCTTGGATTAGCAGTAGAATCGATTGTATTGATCTTAGTTGCACGGGAATGAGCCTGCTAGTAAACGAGTGAGTAACCGCCAAATACAGTTACGCTGATGTGGCAATGGGGAGCTGATCTGATGTGCTGTAGTACAGAGTAGCTTGTAGTGTGCACTTGCTGCCTTCGGTTTTTATAGGATGAGACCCATTACTTTTCTCCTCTTATTTGTTGTACAAGGCCCATGAAATTTATTTAGTTTTCAGTTTTTAACAAAATACTTAACTTTTAAATTTTATAGTTTTGAATTAAATTTAGGTTTTCAAAATTGAATTGAACTGTGATATAAATTAAACTTTAAACTGTTTTCTACTTAAATCAAATTAAGGATAGATTTATTAAAATTGATTTGAATTGGAGATTGGTTTATTGAAATTGAATTAAATAAGGGGTTTTTTAAAATGAAGTTGAATCAAAATTAGTTTTTACAAGACGCTGATCAGTTGTGTTAAGAAATGGCTGGGGTTTAGTGCTATTCGTGTCGATTTCCGGGCATGGTTGGTATGGTTGCAGGATATGAGAGCCTCCTCTTTAGCTGATATGGTACATATTGCCGCATTACATGCGACTGTTTGTGCTAATTGGATGAACATAAACACTTGTGCATTCTCAATTTACTGTCAAACTGTTCATTACTGATTTAAGCAAGTCCAATTCATAGTTAGATGATGTAAGAAAATGTATAGTAAGAGAGTAAAAACTGTAGCTAATAGGAGTTTATACCATAGGCTTCTGATATAAAGCCTATTATTTGTTGTACAGATAACCAGTTTTAAGATTAATGGATTCTTACTTCCTTAAAAAAAATTAGTTTTTACAAAAAAAATTGAATTAAAATGAATTATATTTGGGACTATGTAGGTTAATGAGCTGAATTGAATTCATTTATCAACCAAAATTTAGCATTGGTGGCTGCTGACCAAGGCGAACAAGGCGAGTGACTGCTAAAAATCTAGGGGCCTCAAGTTCTTGTAAGTAAAAAAATAGCACAGAATCATATAAACTTGTTACAAACGCCTACCCACATCGGCACACAAGAATATAACCCAAACAGCAGTGTGGACAAATTGTTACGACAATAATTCCAACTCAACCTCTAGGGCAACTAGTAAGCAGATTCTTAGAGTTCGGAATTTTAATGGAAGTAACATAATACCTTTTACACTCGATACGAATGGCACTCACAATGTTACACTCGAATTGCCGCGACAAGTTTTGCATAGCGCACCTAAATGCCGAACATCACGTCAAAGATTTTGGAGACTATTGACTTTGTTGGGGAAGCGATTGAACCTCCCGACTGTCGAGCACTGGTACTACCGTTTTGTAGGAGATAGGGACGAGAATAACTTTTTAATCCGTTCAACTCTGAGGTTTTAGAAGATGGTGGTGGGGGTAATGGCATGAAACCCTGATTGTTAAGCCTGTCGTTCAAAGTCTGACGCTGCATAGGATCGACTGGCTTCACGCCTACTATTAGTACCCCGTTTATTTGCATACCGTTCTTGCTGAGGGCTTTGTGAGCATCAGATCGACTCTGCAGCAGTTAAAAAAGACCAGTTAGTGGTGATTTGTTTGATAAATTGTTTTAACCCCAGTGATATATTATCAATAGTTCAATACAGTCAATATACTTACTACTAAGACGCATTTTTACATCATCTCCCAGTTGAGAGACACTGAATGGTATTAAGTGTTACAGAAACATACTGAAGTATATTATCATTCTGCAAACTCTGGATTCAATGAATTGTTGATGAAGAAGTGATACTAGAAACCCAACCTACTCTTGTAACAAGATATGGATATATGGCAGACTCATTGATATTTTATAATTGAATAGAAATAAAATTTCAGCATGTCTTTTATTGAATGAACAACTAAATTTATACAGAGATTGAAATAACAAACTTCCTAATTAGAAGCCACTAATAAAGTGGATGTAAATCGAAACAGAAAAATCTGCAACTAATTGCAGTTACCAACTTAAACATTTTTACAAGTCTGATGCTTTGAATAGGATTTGAATAACAGAAAAAAGATTGACTAAAACACAAAATCTCAGCTTGTAATGGCACAGAAATGGCAAAGTCTAACACCTACCAGACTAAGGAAAGACAGGCGCTAATATAAATGACTAATTCCAGACTCAAAGCCGTTTTGGCGAAGGAGGCATATGGAGTTTAATTCACAACATTGATAACTCAACATAATCAAACAAATTTGAGAAATTAAGCAATCTACAATACGAAAAAGTAAATAATAATCCCAGAATATAAGCAAAAAAAAATGCATATGCACTTAATAACTTCAATGAATGGAACAGTTTAATGTCAAGTTCTCAAAAAAGTAATATGTTCATCATGTTCAACTTGATTTCTCAGCTTTTTATGATTTTCAAATTAATGGCATTATGTTGACTTTTATGGCTTCATTTTATTAGGTAACACACTTGGAACTAAGAAATGAAACAGAACAAATGAGGAACGGCAAAAGATGCATGGCAAGGATACAAAAAGCAAGAACCTTGATCACCAAATTTCATAATCTAGCATACAAGTGGAACTAGAACCTGATAAAGAATGTGCATCCAGTTGGCATCCCTTGGCCCAGGAACATGCTTCAAGATCACACCACATTTCTCAAACTCCCGAAGAACTAAATTGGTATCGCTGGGAGGGAATCTGAAAAGAATATTTAAGATCATTTGATAAGATCAGCCGTGTTAAACAGAAAAGTAAAAAGAACAATTAAATAATGAAGATGTATATATCCCGGGCTGGTACTTTAAAAGACCTGGTACTTTAAAAGACCTGTTAGTGTCACTTTTAAGTCTTAATACACACTTCACCGAACACAAAACAGTGATTAGTTTCCGAAAAAATCGCTACAGTTGTTGAAACAACTCTACCAGTAAAAAAAAATGGAGAGCAAAACTTAGATTCGAATGCCAAAAAGAATCAATAAAAAATCAAACGCTAAAAGAACACTTTCACTAACAATTTGTGTAGATAAGCGGGGATAAATGAAGAAAACAAAACTATAAATTTAGCCACCCAAAGTACAATTTCATTAATTGGCCCCTATACTTTAATTTGGGCTTTATTAGCCTTTGCACTTCTAAGTTTTTACCCAACCTAGCCCCTGATACAAAATCTTTTGATTTGCTTCAGTTTTAAATCACTTATTCAATGAGATAAGCAATCTATGCATCACTTAATATATGACCAGTAGTTAATCCCAACTTGTAAATGTCCATTTTCTAATGCATGAAGGGCATCAAAAGCACAACTACATAGCTTCCTGTTATACTCAAACGCAATTACTAATCAGAATACTAATTATCCACATGAAATCAGGGAGAGTAAATTAAGATACAAAATGACAAGTTTGAAAGCCATTTCCAATATGCCTATGAGTTGATAGATAAAGATCATATTTTTATAGCTGAACGAAAAACACTGCTTTATATATAGCATTTGCTCAGCCAAACTTGGCATTTATATATTGCTGAGCTAAGCAAACTAGCAAAGTATATTGGAAAAGAAAATGCAAGAAAGATAAGCAAAGATAAAGAGATGGAGCAAAGATGGAGACCCCAGTGTACAAGGAAAACAGAGACGAAATCTTACCCATAAACAGTAACCCATTCTTCCTCATCAAGATTTCCAGCAGGCAAGCTGGTCCGCGGTACATCTGGTCTAGCAACTTCCCTAGGTGGAGGAAGTGTAATCAAAGCACCAGGCTGGACCACACCCTCAACAGGAGAACCTTTCCCCCTATCTTCTTGCTCACTACCACTGGCCTTAGCCGGTGACCACCATGTTGAACTTGCTGAACCCTGTTGGTCCTGTAGCCCACTCATCAAAGCGAATGAAGTGCTTGCTTCTGATTTGCTTTTTAGTGGAGTCAATGTCATGAAGTCCCTCCCAGAACCCTGGACGGGAGTTCCCGGGTCTGATTTAGCTTCTGGGGAGAGAGGGTAAATAGGAATTCCAGATTCAGGAGAGAAATCTGAACGGTCCTCCAAGGTAAACATTGGAGGGGGCGGAAGATCTGAACCCCCAAAATTCTCCCGCCATAGAGCAGAAACTGCTGCCGCCTGACCTGGGATAGAGAACTTCCCTTTACGGGAGGAGATAGGTGATGCCAAATCTTGGTAAAACAATAATCGACTCCCTGAAGATTTCGGAGTCCTCTTCTGTACAAATGTGCTCATTATAATTCCTTAGCAAGATGAACCTACCATTATTTGAAAAAAATTAGTCTTTGGATACGAAGTTTAAAACAAATGAAAGTAATAGCCCAATAGCATCAGCAGAACAGTAAAATGATACTATATTTCTATTACAACAAAGAGCTAGATTTACAGAAAAATTATAACATACACTTATATCTTCGTTCTTTAACCAAATCACCTGCAAAGCTGCTGAGGAACACGTTACAGATAGAAAAGAACAAAATTAAATCTCCCTATCCAAGAATGCCTCATTGCCATAAGCAAGATCATCCAGTTCCAATCACATTTAAAACGTAGAACAAATTCAGTTAAGTCTACAAAGGTGAAATTGCTAAGGTAATCAATGATGGCAAAAAAAAGGAGAAATCTTCAACCAACCGACTTTAATTTGTGACTTTTTGGACCGAGGGGTTAAAACACAAATAAGAAAGCAAGCAAAAAACAACCTCCCCTGATCGCTCCTAGTAGCTTATTAGGATTAAGTAAAAAAAAGAACAACGATGATTTGATATTCATTTTCTGCTTATTTTATCGGAAAAGAAAAGGTGATTCTGATTCACATCAATCATTGAACTTTATCGGAAAAACAAGACAGCTCTAATATTATACTAGCAGATAGAGAGAGAGCGTACCTGTAGAATTGAGGGTTTTGCTGTGATTTTCTCTCCCAGAAAAAGCTAAACAGAGAGCTCTGCGCTAGAATGGAGGACGAAATTGGGAATTTGAAACCCTAAAACCCCGGTATTACTGTTATTCAAATTTTGGCTTTTGCGTTTTTCAATTTCAATTCAAAGTACGAAAATGCCCCCTTCATTTCGTTTTATATGTCAGTATGTCACTCATGTAGTAGGATTTTTTTGTACATTTTTATACGAATAAAAATACTTTTTCAAGATTTTATTTTATAATATCAGTTTTGCATTTATAATCCAGAGTTTATTACTTATAAAGTAGCTATTATTTTTTCTTTATGAACTTTAGTAACCGTTATACAATTCATTTGAGGCTGAGATAAAATAAAGAAATAAAAACACTCTCCGTCTAAAAAATTGGTCGTTTTAACTATTTTACACTTTTTAATATAACAATTAACTGATTGGTGTAATTTACTTATTTATCATTTAATCAATGCTCTACTCTATTTGTAACGCCCCCCTATAGGGAGCGCCACGGTAACAATAAACACCCAATAAACAACTCTACTCCACTATATAGAGTTCAATACTTATAGATTTAATACGTACAAATACCAATATAAAGTTTTAAACTCCAAATTATTCTCCAAATATTTCTCAATGTCACTTTACATTTCTCACTCTCTAGTACATGCCATTGTTCTACAAACCATAATATTACATTAAAATATAAATCCACCTCAAATCTTTCTTTAATTGCTCTTTAAGCTGATCCACCTGTACCACTTTGGTCCAAGCTATCTACAAGTTCTCCACCTACGCGTAGAAAATCAACTACACGCTAAGCAATTTGTTTAGTGGTGTCCATAAAAAAAATATAACTTTGAATATTTTTAAAATAGAAACAAAGTATATTTATAAGTCAAAAACAAATTAACCAACTTTATGGAACCAAATCACAAAACTTATATAGTCATCATTTCAAAGTATAATCAAATTTATATTCAATTTTTCCAAATACTTTAACCACATATTGCCCAAAGTAAACAAGTCCTGAATAACGGTAAAATGGATACGGGAGCGGACAAGCCCGAAGCCAAAGCTTCAAAATCAATATATCGATCAAGCCCGAAGCCGAAGCTTCAAAAATCAATATATCGGTCAAGCCCGAAGCCGAAGCTTCAAAAATTAATATATCGGTCAAGCCCGAAGCCGAAGCTTCAATATCAATATATATATATATATCATAATATCGGCCAAAGCCCGAAGCCAAAGCTTCAATTGTATGTACAGTACTGTACCCCCCTTTATTGGCGCCAATCTACCCTGACCCGTATTCTACTCGTTTAATAAGGGCAATAAATCAAAGTAATATCTTAAAAATTCCAGTATAAACCATCAATCATAATTCAACATAACTTCAGTAATTAAGAAATCCAAATCCCAAATTTTTAAGCATCAAACTTCAATTAAAACTCAATAAAATCAATATCATGCTTTCCAGAATTTTTCCAGGTTTCGTAACCTGACTTCCCCTGCATTTTTCACTATCAAAACATCATCCAATCGAAGAACTTTCTTCTAAACATAATTAGACACATGTCTCAGCTTTCCAAATCCGCCAGAATCACAGAAATCAAAATTTTATAACCAAAGTTATGATCAAAATACTAAACCGTGTACCAAGCTGAGATTTTTCGAAAACAGATTTTATGACTCAACTTCAAACGAAAATTTCACATTGAAAACGAACGAAATTCAACAAGTTTTCTTCTGAACATATGTTCCTTAATTTCTGTAGATATCAATAGAATCAAGAATCGTTCAAATCGGATTTATATAAAGAGAGAAAACATTAAAACAAAACAGGTATATAATCTGGAAAATTTTCCAAAAAAACCGATAAATCGAAATTCGGGACACAAACCTTTTTCTATGCTCTTTCTAGCTCTCTTCTACCCCTTTTGCCTTTGATTTACTTGCAATAGCTTCCTCTACAACAGCCATATATAATTCTATCAAGATATTGCATAAATAAACTTCTTAATAC
Source organism: Euphorbia pulcherrima (assembly GCA_947683365.1). NCBI lineage: Eukaryota > Viridiplantae > Streptophyta > Magnoliopsida > Malpighiales > Euphorbiaceae > Euphorbia > Euphorbia pulcherrima. The sequence continues at coordinate 19,224,043 of CANTUS010000016.1, forward strand.
AATAAATATGCTTAATCTACCATGAATTCTACTAATTAAACTTTAATTTCACCAAAAATCACTCACCTCAAACTCGGGTTACTATTCATCCGAATCTTAATTTCTGAAATCCTCCTCTTCTAGTCTTGATTGACTGAAATTGATGATGATAGAGGGCTTAAGGATCGATTTCTAACAAGAATTCGAAGTTGAATCGAAGAAATCGAAAGTTTTTGGATTATGGAGAATTTTTGATTAAAGAGAGGAAGAATGGAGAAGGAAATGAAGAAATGAGATAAGGAAATGAAGATGCTGTAATGTATTTGTGTGTTTCTTTTGTTTTTTTTTCAATTTCCAATATTGCCCTTGGACAAATAATTAAATGTCCAATTCATCCTTCTTACTATAATTAGCTCTTATTTCCTCATACCTTATATCCAATAACAATAATAATAATAAAAATAATTTCTATGATATTTTTAATACCATAGTAATTTATTATAAGCAAATTTTGGAAATTTCGGTTCGTTACAATTCTCCCCCTCTTATGAATTTTCGTCCCGAAAATTTCCTGAAAACAATTGCGGATATTGAGTTTTCATTGTATCCTCCGGTTCCCAAGTTGCTTCTTCAACCTTATGATTCCTCCAAAGTGCTTTTACCAAAGGTATAGACTTGTTTCTCAATTGTTTAACCTCTCTCGCTAAGATTTGTACCGGTTCCTCTTCATACGTCAGGTCGGGTTCGATTTCTACAACATCAAGAGATAAGATATGTGATGGATCTGATCTGTATCTCCTTAACATTGACACATGGAACACATTATGAATTTTGTCGAGTGTTCGGGGTAGTGCCAACCGATAAGCTACCGGTCCAACCTTCTCTATAACCTCCTATGGGCCAATGAATCTCGGACTGAGCTTGCCTTTCTTGCCAAATCGCAGGACTTTCTTCCAAGGAGATACTTTGAGAAACACTTTATCTCCCACTTCATAAGTAATGTCTTTTCTTTTTAGATCAGCATAAGATTTTTGTCTATCCGATGCAGCCTTCAATCTCTCTTGAATAAGTTTTACCTTCTCCTTTATCTCCTGAATTAAATCCACTCCCACAATCTTGTTTTCACTAAGTTCGGTCCAATATAATGGAGTTCGACATTTTCTTCCATATAATGCTTCATATGGCGCCATTTGTATGCTTGACTGATAGCTGTTATTATAGGCAAACTCCCTGAGGGAAAAATACTTATCCCAACTTCCTTAAAATTCAATGATACAACTTCTCATCATGTCTTCCAACACCTGAATTACTCTTTCAGATTGACCATCTGTTTGAGGATGAAATGAAGTACTGAAATGAAGTTTGTTACCTAAGGCCTCTTGCAACTTCTTCCAAAATCTTGAAGTAAATCTTGGATCTCGGTCAGAAATGATTGAAATAGGCACTCCGTGTAGCCTTACTATCTCATCTATATATAACTGAGCCAACCTATCAAGTGAATAATCCATCCTAACTGGAAGAAAGTGGGCAGACTTTGTCAATCTATCTACAACAACCCACACTGCATCATATTTCTTTTGTGTACGTGGTAAAGACGTCACGAAGTCCATTATGATTCTTTCCCATTTCCATTCTGGAATTGTTATAGGTTGCAACAATCCAGAAGGAACTTGATGTTCTGCTTTCACCTGTTGACAACTTAGACATTGAGCAACATAGTTAGTAATGTCTTTCTTCATTCCATTCCACCAATAATGGCCCTTCAAATTTTGGTACATCTTGTTTGCTCCAGGATGCATCGCATAAGGACTACTATCCCCCCCTTGTAAGATATTCTTCTTTAATTCTTCATTGTTTGGCACACATAATCTATCTTTAAAATATAGACACCCATCTTCTCGAACCATATAGTCGTCTACGATACCCACTTGTGTCCGTGCTCGAATAATCTTTAAGTCATCATCTTCATTTTGTGCTTGCTTAACCTGTTGTAGTAGTACAGGTTGAATCTTCAATTCTGCAATTAAGGCTCCACTACTGGTAAGAGCTAATCCCGTATTCATAGCCCTTAGTGCCATCATTGTCTTTCTACTGAGAGCATCTGCCACTACATTAGCCTTTCCTGGATGGTAATCAATAAGACAATCGTAATCTTTAATGAATTCCATCCACCTTCTTTGTCTTAAATTCAACTCTTTTTGTGTTGGCAAATATTTCAAACTTTTGTGATCTGTATAAATATAACATTTTTCTCCATAAAGATAATGTCGCCAAATTTTCAAGGCAAAGACTATTGCAGCCAATTCCAAATCATGAGTAGGATAATTCCTTTCATGATTCTTCAATTGCCTGGAAGCATAGGCAATCACTTTTCCTTCTTGCATCAAAACACACCCAAGACCACTATGTGAAGCATCACTATAGATTACAAATTCTTTTCCAGGTTCTGGTTGGATAAGGATGGGTGCTTTTGTTAACATCGCCTTTAATTTCTCAAAACTTTCTTGACACTTGTGATTCCACTCAAATTTTGCTTTCTTTTGAAATAGTTTCGTCAGTGGGGCAGCAATGACTGAAAATCCCTTCACAAATCTTCTATAATATCCTGCTAAGCCAAGGAAACTCCTGACTTCCATAGGGTTCTTTGGTGGTTTCCATTCGACAACTGCTTCTATCTTCTTAGGATCCACTTTAATTCCTTCTGCAGAAATAATATGGCCTAAGAAAGAAACTTCTTCAAGCCAAAACTCACATTTGCTAAGTTTGGCATACAATTTATTTTCCCTCAAAGTTTGGAAGACTATCCGCAAATGTTTATCATGCTCTTCCCGTGACTTAGAATACACCAAAATATCATCAATGAAAACCACTACAAACCTGTCTAAATATAAGTAAAAGACACGATTCATAAGGTCCATAAATGCTGCTGGTGCATTAGTTAGACTAAATGGCATCACCAAAAATTCATAGTGCCCATATCTGGTTCGGAAAGCCGTCTTTACAATATCATCATCTTTCACTCTCATCTGATAGTAGCCCGATCTCAAATCAATCTTGGAGAAGTATTTGGCACCCTTGAGTTGATCAAATAAGTCTTCAATCCTCGGTAATGGATACTTGTTTTTCACTGTCAATTTATTCAACTCTCGGTAATCAATACACAATCGGAGCGACCCATCTTTCTTCTTAACAAACAACACTGGCGCACCCCATGGGGATATACTCGGGCGTATGAATCCTTTGTCTAACAATTCTTGCAATTGAATCTTCAACTCTTTCAGTTCAGCAGGCGCCATTCTGTATGGTGCTTTGGATACTGGTGCGGTACCCGGCAATACATCAATTGCGAATTCTACCTCTCTTTTTGGTGGCAACCCCGATAGTTCTTCTGGAAATACATCAGGAAAATCACATACCGTAGGAATATTCTGTAATTCTAACTCACCCTCCTTAAATTCTAGAGCGAAGATTAGGTAGGCCTGACATCCCTTCCTAACCAGCCTTTTAGTCTTCATAAAAGAAATTATGTTACAGAGATAATCTGATCTTTCCCCCACGATAACTATTTCTTCTCCATCAGAAACTTGAAGTGACATTCTTTTGTTTTTGCAATCCACCATAGCTCGATGTTCCGACAACCAATCCATTCCCAAGATAACATCGTAATCTCGCAAAGGTAACTCAATTAAATTTGCATTGAAAAGTTGATGTTGAATCATAATAGGGCAATTCATGTACACTTTGTTTACTATCACACTGTGTCCTAAAGGATTAGTCACTTCAATATTTTCTCCTAATTCTTCTACACGCAATCCTTTCTCTTGTGCTAATGCAGTACATGTATATGAATGAGATGAACCAGGATCTATCAAAGCATAAACATCATGATTAAAGAATGAAAATTTACCGACAATAACTTCGGTAGATTCTCTAGTCTCAGGCCCTCGGATTGCATAACTTCGCGACATTCCTCCCGGTCTACCACTCTACGGTGCTTGTTGAGTCACATCATGTCCACTTGAACCACTAGCATTTCCTCTTCCCCTTCCTCTTCCACCTTGCATTGTAGGAGTAGGAACTACTGTAGGTGCAGATGTACTTATCTGTCTTTGAGGACAATTTGCAATCAAATGTTCCCTCGAGCCACATTTAAAGCAGACTCTACCTTTTCCCCAACATTCCCCTGTATGCATCCTTCCACAATTAGAACATTGTGGAATATTTCCTCTGCCTCGACCTGAAGGTACACTAGCCGCTGACCCCGTACTTATGGTTTGTCTCGGTGAAAACCCTCTGAAATGAGATTGTGTTTGTTCTGATGTTCCCTTCTGTCTCTTACTTGGAGATTCTGAACTAGCTGGACCCTGTGATCCCTTTTAAAATCCTGACCTTTTAGCCATTCTTTGTTGTCTATCTGAATTAATCTTCTCGATGCCCGTAGCAGCATCAACCAAGTCATTGAACACTCTAATCTTTTGTGCAAGTAGATGCACTCTAATTTCATCATTTAGCCCATCTTCGAATCTCTTACATCGCCTTACTTCACTGTCAACGATATCACGAGCATACCTCTCGAGTTTGAGGAATTGAACTTCATATTCTGATACAGTCATTCGTCCCTGTCTCAAACACAAGAACAATTTCCTCTGCTCATCCTTAAAGCGTTCGCTAACGTATTTCTTGTCAAATTGTTCCAAGAAAAGGCCCCAAGTGATTTCTCCGGGTTGCCTTTCTCTCACAATATTATCCCACCACCTCCTAGCTTGTTCTTTTAGTAGACCTTGCACACAGTCTAATCTCTCTTCATCTGTAAAATGAAGCCTAGTCATACACCATTTAGTATGATCGAGCCAATCTTCTGCAATTGCAGGATTCACTGTATCCCCTATAAAGTCATCAGCCGGAAGCTTCTTGATTCTTTCAAGAGGAGTTCTCTCCTCTCTTCTTTCAATGTGAGGTACTACAGGAACTTGGGGGATTTGTATGTTTTGTAGTACTTATGTGATTACTTCAGTAGTCATATGCTGAAGTAAAGCAGCTTGTGCCGGAGTAGGTTGTTTAGGAAACCCATGAACTAGTGGTGGTTCATGGCTTTGTTCATCCCCTTGCCTGATACGGACCGTACTCTCAGCATCCTCTTCCTCACTCTGGTTGTGACTACTACTAGCCATAACTTATTCCTGAAAATTGGACCAAAGTGGATCAAACAACTAACATAACATTTTTATATCTTAAATGGCATGTACATACTAGTCCTTGAATCGCCTAAACCTCAGCTCTGATACCAACAAATGTAACGCCCCCTATAGGGAGCGCCACGGTAATAATAAACACCCAATAAACAGCTCTACTCCACTATATAGAGTTCAATACTTATAGATTTAATACCTACAAATACCAATATAAAGTTTTAAACTCCAAATTATTCTCCAAATGCTAATTATTCTCCAAATATTTCTCAATGTCACTTTACATTTCTCACTCTCTAGTACATGCCATTGTTCTACAAACCATAATATTACATTAAAATATAAATCCACCTCAAATCTTTCTTTAATTGCTCTTTAAGCTGATCCATCTGTACCACTTTGGTCCAAGCTATCTACAAGTTCTCCACCTACGCGTAGAAAATCAACTACACGCTAAGCAATTTGCTTAGTGGTGTCCATAAAAAAAATATAACAACTTTGAATATTTTTAAAATAGAAACAAAGTATATTTATAAGTCAAAAATAAATTAACCAACTTTATGGAACCAAATCACAAAACTTATATAGTCATCATTTCAAAGTATAATCAAATTTATATCCAATTTTTCCAAATACTTTAACCACATATTGCCCAAAGTAAACAAGTCCTGAATAACGATAAAATGGATACGGGAGCGGACAAGCCCGAAGCCAAAGCTTCAAAATCAATATATCGATCAAGCCCGAAGCCGAAGCTTCAAAAATCAATATATCGGTCAAGCCCGAAGCCGAAGCTTCAAAAATTAATATATCGGTCAAGCCCGAAGCCGAAGCTTCAATATCAATATATATATATATATATATATATATATCATAATATCGGCCAAAGCCCGAAGCCAAAGCTTCAATTGTTTGTACAGTACTGTACCCCCCTTTATTGGCGCCAATCTACCCTGACCCGTATTCTACTCGTTTAATAAGGGCAATAAATCAAAGTAACATCTTAAAAATTCCAGTATAAACCATCAATCATAATTCAACATAACTTCAGTAATTAAGAAATCCAAATTCCAAATTTTTAAGCATCAAACTTCAATTAAAACTCAATAAAATCAATATCATGCTTTCCAGAATTTTTCTAGGTTTCGTAACCTGACTTCCCCTGCATGTTTCACTATCAAAACATCATCCAATCGAAGAACTTTCTTCTAAACTTAATTAGACACATGTCTCAGCTTTCCAAATCCACCAGAATCACAAAAATCAAAATTTTATAACCAAAGTTATGATCAAAATACTAAACCGTGTACCAAGCTGAGATTTTTCGAAAACAGATTTCATGACTCAACTTCAAACGAAAATTTCACATTGAAAACGAACGAAATTCAACAAGTTTTCTTCTGAACATATGTTCCTTACTTTCTGTAGATATCAATAGAATCAAGAATCGTTCAAATCGGATTTATATAACGAGAGAAAACATTAAAACAAAACAGGTATATAATCTGGAAAATTTTCCGAAAAAACCGATAAATCGAAATTCGGGACACAAACCTTTTTCTATGCTCTTTCTAGCTCTCTTCTACCCCTTTTGCCTTTGATTTACTTGCAATAGCTTCCTCTACAACAGCCATATATAATTCTATCAAGATATTGCATAAATAAACTTCTTAATACCATAAATATGCTTAATCTACCATGAATTCTACTAATTAAACTTTAATTTCACCAAAAATCACTCACCTCAAACTCGGGTTACTATTCATCCGAATCTTAATTTCTGAAATCCTCCTCTTCTAGTCTTGATTGACTAAAATTGATGATGATAGAGGGCTTAAGGATCGATTTCTAACAAGAATTCGAAGTTGAATCGAAGAAATCGGAAGTTTATGGATTATGGAGAATTTTTGATTAAAGAGAGGAAGAATGGAGAAGGAAATGAAGAAATGAGATAAGGAAATGAAGATGCTGTAATGTATTTGTGTGTTTCTTCTTTTTTTTTTCAATTTCCAATATTGCCCTTGGGCAAATAATTAAATGTCCAATTCATCCTTCTTATTATAATTAGCTCTTATTTCCTCATGCCTTATATCCAATAACAATAATAATAATAAAAATAATTTCTATGATATTTTTAATACCATAGTAATTTATTATAAGCAAATTTTGGAAATTTCGATTCGTTACACTATTCTCAAAGCTTCCCATTAATGGTTACAACTAAAAAATATATTCCCAACCGCTGCCATTAATAAGGGTATGGCTGGAAGAATGTGATTAAAAAATACCTAAGAAATAGAAAATGATAACTAAAAAGAGATGTGAAAAAATATATAAAACGACCACTATTTCTAAACGGATGGAATAACTTTAAGAAAATCACCTAGGTTTATGAATATTTTCCTATACTATACTATTCTGCTAAACTGAATATATATATACCCGTTTTTAGATCAGGACATTAGAAACGACCTCTCAAGAGTTTAAAAATTAAAGCTAAATAGAGCGTCATTTTTTAATATAATAATTATATTTTATTAAATTAAAATATATAACAAACTAACAGCAAATTTAGTTGGAAACTTCAAAACTTTTATTAGGTATTTAGTTCAGAAAAATAAACGTAATCAGGGGGCCATTTTTTACATGATAGATTTCTTATATTAAACCGTAAAACTAACTCTCTCTCGTTCTACTCCTTTGTCTATTAAACTTTTAAATAATGGTATCAAATAACTATAATCTTGTGTGATTATTACTTAGTTTTGATATTATTTTTTCATTGAACTTTTTATTTAATTCCTCTTTAGCTTTAATAATTAAAATATAATTTTATTTTAACACGATGTTTAAATATTTTACCTATTAATAGGGCATCAAAATTTATTTCGCCCATAAACTTCAAGAGCTTAGGAGCGGACCTGCTTTTACACAAATGTGTAAGAATCTCACCATATTAAATACAACTATAACTTCAATTGAAATTTTAATAAATAAAATAGTAGGAAAAAATATTGGACTACATGTTTTGTGTAACAGAAATTTTCAGTTTTTATCAAACAAGTTTATTTACACATTACACAAAAACTACAAATTGTCCATTTAGTCCCATATGAGAATCATAGGGAATGAGAGAGGTTTGATAGGCACAAAATTAATTAGATAATCAACACTGTAAATACTAAATCCAATATATTTCGGCTTTATTTTGGGAGTAAAGTAACAATCATAAAGAAAAGGAAAATAAAGGATCATAGCTTAAAGGATGGAATAATAAAGGATGAGGTAATATTATGTTTGAAAAGAAGGGGTTTTTAAATTAAAATAATAGTGAAATGACTTAAACAACCTTTAAAATAACAAAATTACTAAGTTAATTAAAAATAGAAGGATAATGATATAAATTTATACCATCTTCCCCTCCGATCCCACCAATTTGGTGGGATTGAATTTGTTGGAAGTGAGAGAAAGTTCCTCTCTTCAGTCAAATTATTAAAATTCTTCAAGCCAAACAAAATACTAAAATCTACTTTCCATCCTTTACATACCTATCTGCAGATTTCGTCTCCCAAATAAAGCCTTTGTAAAATCAATGAGGTATAAAATTTTATAGACAAAAGTAATTAGATAATTAACAATGTAAATAAGATATGTCAAGTCAAGTTAATTATGTGTCATTTAGCTTGCTCAATCGAATGAAATATGGCAGAATAGAATATGCCTTCTTTATAAATTTAATTCAAAAAAATAAGTTTAATTTTAAGTATTTATAAATTTATATTAAAATAAATTAAATTTTTATCACGCTCTTATAAACATAAAAAACATGACCTTAGTGCAAATTTTCTGTTTAGCATTTACACTAGATTTGGTAGATCTTTTTGTTGCAGTTGAGTCCTGTGTGGTGCACTTTAGAAATAATTCTTTATTAGATGTATCAGCTGTATTTGTGTTATGGGCTTAGAGTTGGGCTAGCAGATCAGTTGTGTAAAAAGCCCATTCTTTAATTTTGAAGATGGATTTATTGGTCACCATATACTATTCAAGAAATTGGTCCACCATATATTAGGCGGTGAAATGAATTTATTGCCCAATGATTTAAATAAATAAAAAATACATTATATGTCTCGCCTATTATTGTCAAATTGGCCAACAATGTACCAATGTTATTGGGAAAAAATATCTGAATTGGTACTATTTTGGTCCCCAAGGACCGAGTTGTACCATAAATTATTGAGTTATAGGCTAAAGTTGACATTTTTCATATTTAAGTCTTGCTCCATGACTTTATAAATTAAAGTAATACTATAATTTTGTTAACTTTATAATACAAGCTTATGAACTTTTATAGTCAAATGGTATATGAAATTCTAACACATCAAGATACTCAAACTTTATGGAGTGTAACGGTTGGGAACGGTCTAATAACATCATCTCTTACTATAATACCATGTTAACATCCATATATAATCACAGAAGATAAATACCTTATTAAACTTGGACAGATTTATCAATGTAAACAACATTTCACTTTTACAGGTGATGTGAAATTCCAGAAGAAACAATAGTATAGCTATATGATAGAGAGGTACACTATAAGAAATTAAGCTTTTTGTGACAACATATACTGTCACAAAGCAAGAAGTTGTGGCATATAATATTTTGTGACAATAATTTGTTGTCACGGGTAACTCCGTAACAGATAATATGTCCAAAAATGTTGTCACAAATATCAAAATTTTTTGCGACGACAATTTTTTATGACAACTTTTATTATAACTGAAAAGAAAATATTATCGTCACAAATAAGCTAGTTGTCACATATAATACATCAAAATTAACTAAAACTACGGGACAACATAAAAAAGTCATCACATAAGAATTTATTTGTGACAATAAAGTTATCACATATATTACAATTTTTTGTGACAAACAATTTTGTTGTCACAATATTTTTATTGGTTACAACTTGTATTATAATTGAAAAGAGAACTACTTGTCACTAGACCTGTTCGCGGGCCGGGCTACCCGCCCGGCCCGGCCTTAGCCCGATCCTATGGGCCGGGGTTGGATACCTATTTTATTATTAAGCCCGGCTAGAGCCCGAGCCTGCTAAAGCCCGAAGTTTTATGGGCTGGGCTTGGTTTTTGTATAAAGGCCCAAGCCCGAGTTGACGAATAAAAATTTAATTTTTTATATATATATTATAATTGTATTAAATAATTATTTTCAACTTTTATATTTTATACTAATGAATTTTCAAATTTAAATACAATAAGTTGTATAACATATTAAGAACTTCAAATAAATAATGTTGTTATACATAATTTTATCAATTTGTTTTTTAAAAATTCACAAAAAAACTATTGAAAAATTATCTACGGGCCTTGGGCCGGGCTTGGGATGACCTCGTAAGCCTGGTCCGAGCCCGAAGTTTTAAAGTGTAGGCCGGGCCGGGCTTGGGTTGATGCTTTTAGTCAAAAGCCCGATGAAGCCCGGCCCGAACCCTACCCGGCCCGCCCGATGAACAGGTCTACTTGTCACAAATGTATCGTTGTCACGTATTATATCATAAATTAAACTGAAACTTTGTGACAACTTCTGATTGGCGGCACAAAAATAGTATTTGTGACAATAATTAATGTCAGAAAATTTTTTCCAAATGGTCACACAAGGTTATATGTGACAAGAACAGTTGTCACAAAGATATCGTCGCTAATAACTCCGTAACTGATAATATTTCCAAATATGTTGTCACAAAAATTACATTTTTTGTGACAATAATATTCATGTATACAATAAATTTTACTGAAACTACATGACAACTTTTACTAGCCATCACAAATGTTATTTGTGGCAATTTTTATTGTCACATCATGTGGTGACAACATTTACATCAGTTACAACTTTTTTCTGTCACTATATATTTGTAGTTACTATATTAAGTTGTTCCATTAAATATTTGTAATAACTTTGAATTGAAGGGAACTAAAATTTAATTATATTAATTTTGACAAATATGAAAAATAATAATTAACGAAGAAATTTTCAATTAATGAAATGAAAATTAAAAAATGAACAAAATAGACTAAAATGCATATATACTTAAAATAAATAAGCCTAAAAGTGCACATAACTAAACTAATAATTAATTTATTACACCTTACAAAAATCATGAAAGTCAGAATGAAATCCATTTCCATTCAATACTAAATACAAACCTAGTTTTACCCAAATTGAATAAACAAAGAACCATGATAAAACCCGGAATGCCAAGAAAAGAAGAGAGAAAGATGAATACCTGCAACTAAGAAGAAGACCAAAAACCAAATCGAAAACTTAACTTGGATAGTGACTTCAAAGGTAATATCAATTTCTCGGTAGCAGCAAGATCAGCCAGAAAAAGAGGATCGACATGGTTATGAGATGTGTGAGAGAGGAACGAAGTATGTGATATCGATTTCTAATAAGACCATATTCAAAATCAAGTTGTTAAGTAAAGAAAATAGATCACCTCACGCTTTAGCTTGCGGAGAAAACCAGAATGGAAGGCGGAACAAAATTAGCAAGAATTTGTCTCTTGAAACATAAGTGTCGTTGCCTATCGAACACAAAATTAGGGACTTAGATAGTTGAAATTTTGAATTAAGCAAAGCAAAGAAGAGAAGGAAAAACAAAATTAACCCAGAAAAATACAATCTTATTCTTAAACCTAGATCAGATTACAAACTCGAACAAAGAGGTAACATTTTTTATAAGATCTACAAAAAAAATCGTAGTTAATTCCTACATGCATAGCCTGATAATGATCGTAAAGGAAAAATAAAACATGATTAGTATATAGTTACTAAATCAAAATGCATTCAGTAACATTTCAACTGAATCAACAACATTCAGAAACAATAAAGAACTTTTAAAACCAGAAAATAACAATGGATAAATTAAATTATGAACATGCATTTACTTTCCTACAAGGTAAACAGTTGCCCCTGAGTAATTTCAAAGTTCTATTTTAGATCAATAATCTAGCCATGGTATGAAGAGAGTTTTCTTCTATTCTTTATTTGAATTTTGGCCGGCAGAATATAGAAAACTGTAGAGTTTGTGTGCTTAACGTTCTTTTCTTGATTAATTAATTAGGATTTCAATTTTTCAATCTTCCTATTCTTTAGTTTCTTGATTTATTCTTAATTAGTTAATTATAATTTTAATTGGTTATCCTTTCTTATTTTAATTTGAAATTTAATTACACTACTTAATTTATCTCGTTTCTTTGTTCTAATTGTTCTTTAGGATGATTGCTAATAAAAAGGATGCTTCCTATTCTTATTAGCATTCTGAACTTTTTAATTTATCTCCTTTCCATATTCAAATTTATTTATCATATTAATTTCTAAATAAAAGAAAATTTACTATTATAAATAAGATTGTTTTCATTATATTCTATTTAATTTCCTATTCTAATTTTAATTCTGATGTAATTAGAATTCCTAATTCTTTTCCTTGTTCAAATTTATTATTTATATTCTTGTTATATGATTTCCTTTATTTCCTATTTAATTTTATATTCTAATTCAAATTCTCAGTAATTACAATTGCTAATTCGTTTCCTTGTTCAAATTCATTCATTTGATTGATTGCTTATGAAAAGGAAGTTACCTATGTTAATTAAAATTCTGATTTATAATTTATCTCCTTTCTATATTCAATTTTATTCATCATATTAAGGGCTAACTAAAAGGACATTTCGTTATAAATCAGACTTATTTCCATTATTGTCGTTTAATCTCAAAATCTATGTTGTTGTTCAATGAGGTACCGACTCCAGGGACTGAGGAGCTTGCTCAATCGGCACCTCTTTAAAGGTGTGGCGCCCAGACATCAGTGAGGCGATCCAACGCCGCCTTGGCTTGGCGCTTAAGAGAGCACCTCAACGCCTAGTGATAACACTCATGACTATAGAAACACTATTATATCCCCTCTAAAAATCTAGGAAAAAAAGATAACACTCATAAAACAAGGTATGAAGCATGCCCAATAGATGATTAAAATGGCAATACAGAAACACCATAATATCCCCTCATTAGAATGAATCAAGCTGGTAATCTTGGTTAAAAAAGATAGCACTAATAAAAATAAGTATGAAGCAATGCCCTCTATAAGCTACAATGGCAATATCATATTATCACCTCATTAGAGAATATGAAACCGATAATCTAGGAAAGAAAAAACAAGATATCACTAATATAACCAGGTATGAAGCATGCCACTACAACACACAAATTCATCTTGTTAATGTCATACTATTAGCAGTTATCATAAAAAAACTGAACAAACAAAAGAGAGTGGCCTCTAACGAGAACGCTTGTTTGATCTCTCAGACAATCAAATTCTACAAAATTAAAGAATCGAACGCAGGAGTGCCTGAGTATATCATAATACTCTTCTCCAAATGTTGGCTGCCATGCACCTGTTGTTAGTAGACTGGTATGAAATAAAGCATCTGGCCGAGAAGTTTCATCTGCTAAGAACAATCATCAGCAGCAACAAATATTAGTTTAATAGTAAATTGAGCAGAGAATTTCAAATGAAAAAGCCAATAACCTCACTTTGATAAGCCACAACGACTCTTATTCATGTACAAGCAAAGCAACTAGGATTAATTTCACGATATAGACGAGCAATTAAAAAAATAGTTAAAAAAGTGAATAAAAGAGATCGAGTAGGTTATAAAAAGCATCATGCTAGGCATCATAACCAAAAGAAGCATATTAATCATGAATTATTTGGTAGAGAGATAGCCTAAGATTTCCTAGTTGTTCTTTATCTTTTCCACATAATTCAAGCTTCTTACAACAGTTGCATCTCTAATATTTCCGTAAATACATGCTAGCAAACATTCTTGGGCTGCATATATGGTAGCAAAAGAAAAATAAGATTGGGGGTGGGAGTTAAAAACATATATACAGCGGCAGTGCTTTGAATTTAATTGTAAAAGGATAAAAAAACACTCTCAATAGCTTATAGACAAATACACAGATACACTAAGATTGATTGCACCAAATATGGTTAAAGGGCAGAGTACATACAGTGTTAAAAGCCAATAATGCAACATCTGAAGCCATATAGGGTTACAAGAGATTTTATTAGTTTGTGGTTTAAAATATAAATCTAAGAAGATTGGACCTAGGCTAAAGCCATAGTGGTCAAGAGGCATTAAGTTAGTTGAGGTCTTTGTGATTTAGTTGAGTCATGATTGAGATTGATGTACGAAAGTAGTATGCAAATCAAGCAAATTCTAAGACTACCAATATAGTAAATGCAGAAACAATTATCTATGATATCAAATTAAAAATTTGAAAAAGTAAACATGGAATGTGCAGCTATTATGCTAAAATTTATAAGTTTTATAACATGAATTCAATGATAGTTCATATTAATTTTGGGGAAACAATTTTAAAGTTATTACAAGAAGTTTTGTATTATCAACAATAAACATGGTTTCAAGACTCTGTGTTTATTGAATAACATTGCAGATAATTATTCTACCTTAAATAGGACAAAATATCTTAAGAAGCCACGTGATGAATTAGAAATTCTCAGGATATTACAGTTTACTATTTGCAATCAAAACTACTCGAGCAAGCTTAAGAGAAAACTAAGATGTGGTTTAGATAAGAACACAATACCAAATGCTTGTACAACCCTTAGCCTCACCCATTAGGTACATCATTACATGCTTCTCCAGAAAGGCTTTAGCCATATTGCTGAAGCTTATATTTACAGCTACAGATGCAGCTGTACCTCTTTACGACATCAATTACCTCTAGCTATAGAATCTCGTCCTTGTTACCCTGTATGTGCATAAACCAAATCAACACAAAAACCAATAACGCAGCAAAGAAAGAGCAAAAATATGCAAACTATTGAGGACAAAACCTTAAATACACAACCCAACAGCGGCATAACATAAAATTAGTAAATAATTGAATTAGCAATTCTAAAATGCAGCCTTGTAACAAAAAGAAACACCTCATCCCTAATGAATATAATGCAGAAGATGATAGCTTGTAAAAAAAGAATAGCATATCTAGGACTGAAATCGTAACACAAATAACGAAGAGAAGAACTAACTGAACTCTAAAATTAAAAGATACCCAAATCTAAACTAATAAGTGTACACAACCAATCCCTAATAAAAATATTAAAGGAAAAATGAATAGTCGACATTGATGGAAGTGGCGGCAGAGAAGGTGTTGATAGCAGCCGAGAATGCAAATAAAAATGAGAATGAGGGGTGAAAGAGAGAGAAGAGAACGATAATGGATCAACGTATAAAAAATTAATATATGAAAAATTAACATATATAATATAAGCAAGCAAAAAAACCGAAACAATTAAAAGTAATAATAATCGTTCCATCTTAAAAAAAAGTAATAATAATGGTATTAGTAATTGTTAAATGAAATTAATAATATCAATAATAATAGTTTTTTATGTTATTATTATTAATAATATTCAAATAATTAAGAAAATATTTATAAAAATACTATTATTAATGGGTAAAGTAGGATATAGATATGATGAACAAACCAGATGAAATGTGACCTTTCTGACTGTGAGCGGACAATGTTTTGCGCCACTGCAGCGGGGCCGGAGCCTGATCGGGCCGGCCCGTTTTGAACGACGGGGGATGAGTGTGATATATTTGAAAAATAATTTTGCATATTTTAATGCTTAAAAGATACGAGATCGAAATCCAGTACTTAGAGTAGAGTCGCCACCCGGTTCAGCTCAACCGAGAAATTTTTGGTACGATTTTCCCACCGGGTGGTTGGACCATACCTTAAGTAGAGATTTCGAATTCGGATGATGTTATCTACTTTTCATTAGGCCAAGTTAAGATACTTCATTCTTTCTTAATCGGTTTAATCCACCCTATTTATTTGTATTTTTTAATTATTTTGTTATTTTCGTGTTTATCAAGCAATTGAAGCAATGAATAAGATATTTACAGCCATAAAAAAGTGCGAAAAATAAAATTATTATAAGGTTTTCAAGTCATATACATTTTTTCTATGCAATAAATAAAGTACCTGAATATCCAATATACGTCCGCCTGCAGAAGATTGTTAGCACTTACAGTATTATAAAGCCCGGTCGGATGGCTAAAATGGGAGTTGAATGGTGTTTTTCGAGAAAATTCCAATTTTATGTAATTTTTAGGCTCGATCATTATTTTAACCGAATTATAAATGAAAAATAAAACTGCCGTCCGGAAAGTCATATCACCGACGATATAACTGATGCCGCTGGCGACATGCCTGATGTCGCTGGCGATATAGGTGATGCCGTCGGCGACATCAATTACGTCACCGACAGTATCAGCTTATGGGCAGCAGTGGTGGCAGTAAGACTGACCGAAAACCCAAAAATGAATATAAATTGACAAAAATTAACACAAGTCAGTAGTATTAATGCTCAAGAGCTATGAGACTCAGGATTTTTACCTCGAGGTCGTGAATCCACCTCTTCGTGAACTGAAGAAAACACCTCCGGGGAGCTTGTTACGATGATTTAACGATAAATTTAAGTGCTTCTTGGTTTCTAAATCTAACTAAGCTGATTTTAACTTAAAGACTTATTGATTTCAACTCACAATCAGAGAATTCAAAGAAGAAAAACCAGGAAAAATGGATCAAAATCCTTTTTTTTTTTTCTGTTTTATCTAATTCTTATCTCACTAGAATCTATTCTCACACTAAAATCTTAACATTCAATCCCCTCCTCTAAAATGTAGCTCAAGGTGTGTTTTATAGGTGAAATGGGGTGCTTTTTGGGGCCTTTTTAATAATTCCGCCGAAAGTGGCCGAAAGGCTGTTTGTGAAGGGACTCATTTCGGGTCATGCCGCCGGCGACATGGTGATGCCGCTGGCAGTATGGCCGATGTCGCCGGTGGTATGGTGATACCGCCGGCGGCATGGATGATGCCTTTGGCGGCATCATCCTTCAGCATACCGACAGTTAGTGGGTCAAAAAGCTAAAAAAGTCGAGAAAAGTGGGTTAATAGTGGGTAAAAAGGCATCTTTTTTACTTTTAACAATATTTTAAAGGGTATTTATTACTTGGGTGCTAATCATCGGTTCAAGCTCCCACCGGTCGCATTATCGGCCACGCCGAACTGTATTCTAAAAAATTTGCGAGGAATATTATTTTGGTAATAAAAATTCCAAGCAGAATTTTTATTTTGAGGCATTAAAATCGGGTACACGTCATCATCGTCTCGCAAGAGGGACTGTAAAATCCCGTGCATACAGGCTGCCCCTCGGGGGATCACTACTGCCATAGGTCAGTATGATCACACGCAAGAGCAAGGGATAGGAATGATACCTGATGGGTGACCAGTTTGTTCCTTGGTCGGACTTACGCTTTATGAATTGGTTGCCCCTTGGTCGGACTTACACTTTATGGGGATTGGTTGCCCCTTGGTAGGACTTTGCGCTTTGCGAAAATTATCCCTTAGTCGGACTTGAGCTTTGTAGAGATTGTCCCTTGGTTGGACTTGAGCTTTGTAGAGATTGCCCCTTAGTCGGGTTTGTGCTTTATGGAGAGATTGTCCCTTGGTCGGACTTGAGCTTTGTGGAGAGATTGCCCCTTAGTCGGGTTTGTGCTTTGTGGAGAGATTATCCCCTGGTCGGACTTGTGCTTTGTGGAGAGATTGTCCCTTGGTCGGACTTGAGCTTTGTAGAGATTGCCCCTTGGTCGGGTTTCTTGTTTTGTGGAGATTGTCCCTTGGTCGGACTTGTGCTTTGAGGAAATTGTCCCTTGGTCGGACTTGAGCTTTCAGAGATTGTCCCTTGCTTGGACTTGAGCTTTATAGAGATTGCCCCTTGGTCGGGTTTCTTATTTTGTGGAGATTGTTCCTAGGTCGGACTTGTGCTTTAAGGAAATTATCCCTTGGTCGGACTTTCACTTCGAAGAGATTGTCCCTTGGTCGGACTTCAGCTTTGTAGAGATTGCCCCTTGGTCGGACTTGAGCTTTGTAGAGATTGCCCCTTGGTCGGGTTTCTTGTTTTGTGGAGATTGTCCCTTGGTCGGACTTGTGCTTTGAGGAAATTATCCCTTGGTTGGACTTTCACTTTGAAGAGATTGCCCTTCGGTCGGGCTTGTGTAAAAATCTGATTTGAAGGCGCGATATCGTCGGCGGCATCACTGATATTGCTGGCAGCATAGATTGATACCGCCGGCGGTATGAGTGCCACGTGGCAGCTTTGACTGGTCAGATAATTTCAAAATTTGAACTAAAAGAGGCGATGTCGCCGGTGATATGAGTGATGTCGCGGGCGATATGGATTGATGACGCCGGCGGTATGAACGGACAGTTTCAGTTAAATTAAAAGCCCTCGAATTCCGCACGGCAGTTTAAAAGGGAATGGAACTTTCCTTCTTCCTCACTATTCAGAAACCGCATCCCCCTCTCTTCTTCTTCTCCAAAGCTTTTTGATTTCTTCCTTTGTTTTAGAAATCATGAAGAGAATCACCAAGGCTTTCAGGGGCAAATCTAAGGCTAGGGAGAGCCTGCCCGATTCTTCCATTGACGGATTGAAAATCTTCTCCGTTCCTACTGTAAATGGCGTGAAGGAGACGACCAAATTGTATGGCTATGGCATTAACTCTCCTATCACCAATCTGACTCCGGAGAAAGAGAAACACCTCTATTATGTCCAGGTAATCTCACAAAAAACCCGAATCTCTTCTTTTTGGGTTCGATTTGATTTGGCTTTAGATTTGAAATCATGCCATGATAGGGGTTTAAATGTGAAATAGATTGGTCATATTGGATGCTTTAGGATCGATTATACTATTTTTAGGCTTATTGTTCGATTGATTGCGATTTTTGTGATTTTGGCATGATGGGTACAATTTTGGGAGAAAACTGGTTCTGCCGGCATAAAGTGATATCGCTGGCGACATCAGTCCTTGCAAAATGGCTTATAGGAGTCTGATGTCGCTTCTGTTTAAGGTGATGTCACCGGCGACATAAACCATGCCGCTGACGGTATGGAGTGATGCCGCCGGTGACATCGCTTTCAACAAAGGCGACAACAGCAGCTTTTTTGATAAAAAATAAGTAGGATTGATCCATTTTGTTTTCAATTTTACAGCCATATGAGCTGACTTACACAGGGGGAATGAGCACCATCGGTGAATGGTGGCACCAAATCTCGGAGAATGACCCCGAGCTTGCCCTTGCAATTAATGAGACAGGGTTTGGGGATTTGGCGCGGATAATGCCTATGCTGATGCCTAAGCTTTCCCATTCTACAGTAATGGCACTAACTGAGAGGTGGTCCGAGACCACCCATACCTTCCATTTCTCTTTTGGGGAAGCTACAATTACCCCCTCTGATGTAGTAGCCATGACCGGCCTCCCCTGGACGGATGAGGTCATACATTTTGATGCTTACATGGATAAGTACCATGTTAAGAGGCCCGTGGTGAGGCGGGTAAAGGAGTTGTTCGGTCTGAAGTCCATTTTTGGGCGGCTATCCTATGATGAGTTATACCATCACTGGACCCGGGTGGACGTAGTGCCTGCAGAGAAGAAGGAGGCTTGTGTCCGTTCCTTTGTGATTTCTCTACTCACTGTGCTGTTCTTCCCAATCTTGGGGAGTAAGATCAACTATGTGCTTATAACCATAGTGGAAGATGTGCCGGGAATCAGGAGGAAGAATTGGCCGATGGCCATCTTGGCCCAGTTGTACCACGGGCTGGACGTGGGAGCCCGAAAGAAGGAGAAAGCCCTTCGCCTTTGCCACCTGCTACTCCAGGTCTAACTTTTTGGAAATATTTCTCTTGATAGCATGCGTTCTTATTTATTGCATGACGTTTTTTGAATTGATCGGTCGTCATTTGTGCAGGCCTGGGCTTTCGAGCATCAGATCCTCCTACCGGTAGAGTTTAAGAAGGTTGTGCCACCGGGCTCTCATTTCCTCGCTCGCTAGTGCGGGGGCATCGGTGGGAAGGCCAAGTACCCTACGAAGTATAGGGAGGTCCTAAGGAGCGTGCGGTTGAGCTCGGTATGCAAAAAATTTTTTATTTTAACCTTTTTTACATTTAGATGAAACAAAAATCGCTTATGGACTTATATTATTTGTTTTAATGTAGCTCGTCTTGGATCCATTCGATGTGGTGAAGAACTTGGCTGAGGTCGTAAGGGTCCGGAGGGAGGTAGATGACCGCTGGTTCGTGATCGAGTGCCCTCTGTCCATGCAGTGGTATCTAGGCGAGCGTATCCGAGGCTGGAGGTCCGTCTCGATGGCCGCTAGACCGATGCCTGCCGATCCTCCCAGGGGCTTATGGTGGCCCCATTTGGTGATCTCTTTTGAGGCTGACAAAGCTGATTATATTGAAGGGAATGTTCGAGTGATCCCTAGTGTTCCTAGCCTCTACGAGCAGCTTTTGCAGCTTCTACTCCCAGTGTGCCCTCACATCCATGGAAATGATACGATTGAGTATCACAACGAGCAACGACTGGAGGATGAGAAGAGGTGCCTCAAAGGCGCTGTGGACGTCGAGGAGGAGGATGATGATAAGCATGAGGCGCTTGAAGGGAATATTGCGGTCGACCCTGAGGGGGAGGATGAGGTGGGTGTGGACGTAGCTGGCGAGAGCATGCCAATGTCCTAAGGGGAGCAATGTTCTTTCAAGGTATGATTGTGCTTGTGTGTATGATTTTAAAGTTGTTTAGGAACGTTGTTGATGTGTGGCTTTTACGTTTTGCAGGTACCCGGTGAAAGAGGGGCCGAGACAGCCAACGTAGGACCCAGCACTATGGTGTACCGGAGGGTGTAAACTTTATGCAGGGGCGTTTGGTCAATCCGTTGGAAACCACCTTCCTACTGATGAACTCCTGAGGTGAATTCTCCTATAGGAATGTTGGCTCGAGCCGGCAAGCTCCGATTTTCATGCCTGAAAATACTACTTACGTAAGGCCTAATAATTATTTTCTTATTAAGCCTTGGATGCGGTTGTCTAAGGATTTGCCTTTTGGATTCTCCAGGTGGCGCAGAGTCACATAGAGCAGCTTGTAGAGAACAATTTTATTCTTCGGGATACCCTTATTGGACAGTCGCTCCTCGTTCAGGTATTTTATGCACATGTTAAGATGGGATGTATGTATGGATGTTATGCATGGCATGCACTGCTGATATTTTCTTTGGTTTGCAGGATTTCCTGGCCCTTTCCTTGTCTGACGCTAATACAGCCTGGCAACGGTATGAGGAGGAGATGCGGTCCTACAGCATCGCGTGAGTGATCTCGAGGGTCAGTTGGCAGCCACCACTTAGGAATGGAGAAGTAAGCAAAATCTGGATCGTGCGCACCTCGGGAGCACCAGTCATAGGGGGATCAAGATGTCCGCCGGCCAACGTGCATTTACTGCGGCCGAGGAGTCTAGTAGTGTACCTATGACAGAGGGAAGGGAGGAAGATGAGGACAATGTTGACGAGTAGCTTGCAAGCCCTGATGACATTTTATCCCGCCCGACTGGCAGTGGCGGGCATGCTTAGTTTTACTTTATTTTACCTTTTTTAGTTCTTTATTTGTACCCTCGATACATTGGGGTTTGGTTTTGGGATATTTTGAGTGATTTGTGCCTCCGGGCTTTTATTTTGAATGAAAAGAATGAATTGCTATTTGATAAGGCATTGAAATATAGCATAGGATTATTTACAGGCTTTGTACTGGTCTAAAATGGAAGAAATGCTTTTGATGCCGCCGGAAAATTTACTCCATGTTGCCGGCGGCATGACCCATATTGCCCAAATTGATCGAGCCAAAATAATATATATAGGGTGGTCTGAAAGTCCATATCGCCGGTGGCATCATCTGATATTGCCCAAATTTACCCTATATCACCGGCGGCATCACCCACATCGCCGGCGGCACCAAGTTTCCAGTAATCTGATTTCGACCATTCTATCCATTTCTGTCATGGCGACCCATAATTGAAAACTATAGGGTTTTCTGCAGAGTCTGGGGAATGCAGACTGGAAGAGGCTCAAAAAATTCAGGCATTGAGGGTTTCGATATGACACGGCATAGCCTGTAAGCCGCGAATTCCTTCGAGCGACACTAGCTTTTTGGGATCCAATGGACCACGTTTTCCAATTTTCATCGTTCGAGCTTTGCCCCATGCTCGAAGAATTCCACGCTATTTTAGAGACACTGTGTCCTAAACGTGTTTCGCTAGCATTGTCAAACTTTCATTTTGGCATATATGGAATTCTATGAGGGCTATGGAATTTAGATTCTGTCGACCCATTTCTATCTCAGTTGCCTGACAAACCTAGGTTTCAGCTCGAAGCAGTTCTATAGTGGTGTCGTGGAGTGCCCCGATCCCATCCTGCTTGGCCATTCATGGTGGCATTACTACTCATGGAGGAGTTTATGTATGGAGTGAGCCTGATTGCTCCGCTCAGGCTGATTTCCCTCATCAGTCCTATATCGATAGGGGCTTCCCCCGTGGCTGTGGGGTTAGCCGATGTTTTGTTAAATGTGGATGCTGCTTCTGTTTACTCGTCACTTATCGGAGATCAATTTACATTATTACAGGTATCTTTTCCTCTTTCTAATCCGAACATTCCTTTTCCCTATCCTTACCTGAGTTTTGCATTATAGGTCTGGCTAATGGAGAAGCTAAAGTTGAGGGAGGCGCCATGAGGGAATCTGAAAAAAGTATCTTCCCGTCCATCTGAGGGAGAGAGGGCTTATGCGGGCCGATTTTGATGAGTTAACATATGATGATTGGGTGCCTGTTCTGAGGGGGTATACTAACGTGCAGGTTTAGTGGGTTAGTCCATGGTGGAGAATTCAGGATGTGGTCGTAGAATCTTGGAGGGCATATGTTCAATTGATAGGTCTGGAGAAATCTTCATTTTATACCCCCTACCGGCTATATCGTCAGTATGGAAAAAGGCAGAGAGTCTCGATTAAATTGCCCTATAACTAAATCGGAGTTTACAAAGCTAGGTGGGTCAACCATATTTAGGAGAAGTGGTCCTGGAAGGCTGTATTTGAGATTCTAGATTATGATCAACTAGAAACCACTCAAACTGGCACACACTACAGAGGATGGCTTGCCGAGACAAGAGGTTTATCGACCCATCAGAAGCGGTCATGGGCCCGTTTTGAGGGAGAATGCATAGAGCGGGGAGAAGATCCCTCTTCTACTAGCACATCGAGGAGGATCTCAAGGTACTGTGATGATGATGCGGGAAGTTTGTTTTGAGTCTTTCTTTTGTCGGAACCATCAGGTCTTTTTTTTTGTATTTTATTCTATTCAAATAATCTAAAATGGAACAAAATGAACTCTGTTCAAAGCTTGTCGAAGTTGTCTTAAACTTATGAATACATGATTCACATAAGCATAAGCATTTAGATTTCAACAAAAGATAACTTTTATTAATTGAGATAAAATAAAGTACATCATGTTTGGTTGACATTCCCATTGATTTAACTCCCGGTGCCGACTAGCCGAGATCGGTTTTCTAGAGGGCACTCTCTCTTTGCTCACATACCCTAACTTTTGCCTAGATTGCCCTTCTCGGGTTTTCGATCTAGTGGGTTTGTCTTATCCCCTAATTTTTGCACGGTTGGTTCGCAGAATACCAATCGTCGGGCATCACCCTAATTTTTGCCCGATCAGTAAAAGACTGAAAGGCGGGTGATTATCACGTATATATTTTTTGGTGTGCTGCTTTTCTGTTTTGTTTCTTTTTAATTAAACATGATAATGCTTAAGCCTGTCTTAGTTTACGGGATTTACGAACTCTTTCCCATCAATGTCCATAAGTTTAGCTGCCCCTTTGCTAATCAGCTTCTTTATCACATATGGTCCTTCCTAGTTTGGCCTGAATTTACCCCTCACATCAGTGGTGGAGTGTTTCAACTGCTTGAGGACCAGACCACCGGCCTCCAGGGGGAACTTTTGATGTCTTACCTGACTGTTATATGCCGAAGCCATACGTTTTTGGTACATTTGGAGGCTGTTAAGGGCCTTCAACCTTTGTTCATCCATCATGTACAACTGTTCAAATCTTGCCTGAGTCCATTCGGATTCTTCTAACTTAGCCTCTAGAGCAACTCTTAATGAGGTCACCTGAGTTTCAATTGGCAAGACTGCTTCCATCCCGTAGACCAGGGAAAATGGAGTTTGGCCTATCGGGGTGCGTATACTGGTGCGATATCCCCAGATAGCAAAATGTAGCTTATCCGCCCAATCTCTATAACCGGCTATCATCTTACAAAGAATCATCTTCACTGATTTATTGGCTGCCTCAATAGCTCCATTGGCTTGTGGTCTATATGGAGAAGACCTATGGCGCTCGATTCCATACTTCTCAATCAGTGATGCAGTTGCTCCTTAAAACTGTACCCCGTTGTCTGAGACTATATGATGTGGGAGCCTATACCGAGCAAAGAGGTGCTTTTCCATGTACTTGGCCATCTGCCTGGCAGTGACATTGGTGAAGGATTCAGCTTCCACCCATTTTAAAAAGTAATCTACTACCACCACAATGAATTTGTGGCCATTTATTGAGGAAGGACGGATTTTACCAATTATATCTATACCCCATGCCGAGAATGGCCAATGGGTGGATAAGATATGGAGCTCGATCGGTGGCAGATGCCGCATATCTCCGTAAACCTGGCATTGGCGGCATCGTTTGACCTGGGCGATACAATCGGCCGTGAGAGTGAGCTAAAAATACCCTAGTCACTGAATCTTCTTTGCGAGGGCAAGACCATTCTTATGAGGGCCGCAGTCGCCGATATGGACCTGGCTCATTATGTTCTAAGCCTTAGAATTAGTGAGGCAACGGAGAAGTAGGCCATCGCTGGTGCACTTGAATAGTTTATTATCTACAATACAAAATTGGGTAGCAAGCCGTCATAGGGTAGTATGGTCTGAGTCAGAAGAATCTGTGGGGTATTGGCCAGTTTGAAGAAAATGGACGATGTCAGAATACCAACAAGGTTCGGATGAAATGGTGAGAACTGAAGGAGTCGATTGAACATAATATGGGATCTTAGTGGACAGCAAAACCAAGGGGCGGATAGGTTGCTGTTGGGGTCCTTCCTATAAGGACGCGAGAGTGGCGAGAGCATCTGCCATTTGATTCTCATCTCGAGGGACATGGTGGTACAAGCATGAGGTAAATTTCTCAGACAATTTGCGGACATCCTCAACATAAGGATGGAGGGATTCTTATTTAACTTTCCAATCTCCAGTGACCTGACAAAAAACCAGAGCCAAATCTCCGATGATAGATATATGGCCGGCCTAAACTTGAAGAAGAGCCTCGAGGCCGAATAGGCAAGCTTCGTATTCAGCGCCGTTGTTGGTGACGTCAAATTCTAAATGTTTAGACAATAGGATTATCTCATTATCTAGCATGACGATGATGACCCCGAGACCTGCTCCCCGGCGGTTCACAGCGCCATCAAAGTACATTGTCCAATTGTCGTTAAGGGTTATAACAGAGGAGACCTATTCATCAGGGAACTCCAAATTTTCCTTATAGTTAGAGCTGAGGGATTGATTAGCCAGGGTTTCAGCCATAGCCCGTCCCTTAATGACCTTTCGGGTTACATATTCAATGTCAAACTCAGATAGGAGAAGTAGCCATCTGGACAATTTGCCGGCTAAAGCAGGGGATTGACAAAGAAACTTCATTGGATCAATTTTGGCTACGACTTGGACACGATAGGATTAGAAATAATGTCGTAACTTCTTAGTGAGCCAAACCATGGTAGCACAGGTCTTCTCTACAATCGAATACTGAGTTTCATAATCTAACAGTTTCTTGCTCAGGTAGTAGATGGCATGTTCTCGCTTATCATCATGTTCTTGGACAAGCATGGCTCTGACGGAAGTTTCTTCAATGGCCAGATAAAGGATGAGTGGTTTCCCTAGGATGGGGGGTGTCAAGATGGGTGGATCGACAAGGTATGCCTTGATTCTATTGAATGCTACTTGGCAGTGGTTGTTCTATACCACGGGTTGCTATTTCTTTAATAGTTTAAAGATAGGTTCGCAGACGGTAGTAAGGCGAGCAATGAATCGACTAACATACTGCAAGGACCCTAAAAATGATCAGACCTCCTTCTCTGTCTTAGGAGGAGGCATGTTCCTGATGGCTTTGGCTTTGTCTGGATCCATTTCAATCCCATTCTGGCTAACCACGTGTCCTAACAGCTTATCGGAGGTAACTCCAAATACACATTTCTTTGGATTCAGACGAAGATTATACTTTTCAATGCGAGTCATGAAATTGTCAAGAACATCAGGGTGTTCCTCTCGAGTGGCGGATTTCACAATCATGTCATCCATATACACTTTCACTTCTTTATGGATCATGTCATGTAGGAGGGCGGTTACAAGTTACTGATAAGTGGCCCCAGCATTTTTCAACCCGAATGGCATTACCTTGTAGCAATACACCCCCCACTCAGTGATGAATGCTGTTTTGACTTTGTCGGCAATATTAACCAGAATCTGATTACACCCTGAGAACCTATCCGTGAATGAATACATAGCCGCCCTAGTAGCGCTTTCAATTAGGACATCGATGTGTGGGAGAGGGAAGTCGTCCTTCGGGGAGGCTTTATTGAGGTCTCGAAAGTCCACACAGACTCGGACCCTACTATCCTTCTTTGGTACGGGGACAATGTTGGACAACCAAGTCGGGTATTCTACTACTTCTATGAATCGAGCTTCTATCAACCTCGAAACCTCTATCTTAACTTATTCTGCCCATTCAGGTCTCAACCGGCGGAGCTTCTATTTGACAGGTCAGAATTTAGGATCAGTTGGGATCCTGTGTTTGGCAATTTATCGGTCAACCCCAGGCATGTCTTCATACGACCAGGCAAAAGCGCTAACATGATTTTTAAGCACTTTTATAATCTCACTTCTTTCCTCGGGAGTTAAATCTTTGGAAATGGTTACCATTTTGGGATTGTCATCCATACTTAAGTTTATTTCATTTAATAGCGTATCACTAATGCCAAAAACATTATGCGTATTGTTATGTGAGTGCATGGACCCATCAGGAAAGACATCAAACAAGTAAGCAGAACGGGAGTTATTCATTGCGTAAAAAGCCTCATAAGCGGCATTGTTCGCATTAAAAACATCAGAAATATTAAAAATTATATCTTCCATATACTCCTTCACAGGCGGAGGGGCTTCAGTGGCAGCATTGATGGGAGAGGTATTCTCTGTATTGTCTGTTAGGGTGGTGCTTAGGTTGTGCTCCAAAGCGATCTTTTGGGTAATGGTGAGCGACGGCTCTTCAGACAAGTCAGCCTTTTCGGTTAGAGCCTTGGCGAGCTTTTCTACTATGGCCGTCATGGCATCTTCTTTCCCGTTACCCTTCCAGCCTTTCTTCATCAGCAGTCCTATAGCTTTTATCACGGTCGCTACGGCATCCTCAATTTTTGGATCAATAGGCTCATCTTCAGGATACATCTTATCTTTCCCCTTAGCCTTATCAGAAATCACTTTGATAGGCATGTCAGACTCAGTAGGTTCAGGTTCAGCTGAAACTATCATGTGACCAGCCTCGAAGTCATAAACATCTTTAAAGGCCTCAAAGCCGGGCCACATTTTCCCACCATACTCTATTGGTTCGGGCTCCCCTTTATAAGGCCTCTTACCTCAGATTTCACAAGCAGTGACCATGCGGCAACAGCCGTAAGGGACGCGGTGATAGGCCTTTCTAGGCTTATATCCCAGTCCAGCTCCATGGATAAGGATTTTTAGTTCCAACGCCTCAATAATTCCCTGTTCGTGTATTCCTCCACCTCTGCTAGGCCTGTAACTAAACTTCTTTATTAGTTTGCCCATACTCGCGTGGAGGTAGCTATGCTAAAGGGGAGAATATTTTTTAGCTTTACTAATCATGGCAATCTAGAGGCCCTTTTCTAGATTAGCTTCGGCTTCCATAATGGCCATAACGGAAGTAGGATCAGTCTCTATAGTCACCATTCTACCATCATGGATTAGCTTAATTTTTTGGTGTAGTGTGAAGGGTACTGCGCCCAAAGCATGGAGCCATGGTCGGCCAAGCAACAGAGAATAGGTAACAGGAATGTCAAGGACGGTGAAATGTACATTGCTTGTAACACCTTCGACTGTGACTTCTGCCTTAAATGTCTCGATTACATTGCACTTTGAATCATTGTAAGCTCTAATAAATGTGCTGGAACTTTCAAGCATGTCCTCTGATAGTCCTAAATGAGGAAGGATTTTTAGAGGGCATAGGTTTAGAGCGGAGCCGTCATCAACCATGATGCACGGGGATGACCTTATCGAGAATTTGGATTCGAATGAATAAGGCCCTATTGTGATCCCTTCCCTTGAGTGTAAGATCAAAACTGTCAAACACGATCTGAGGCCCTTTTCCCGGAGGTATGCCTTCTCCTATCATGGCACACATCTTAACGACCGAGGTGGTCAGATTAGCTTTCAGATCTAGTAGCCGCTTGATCAAACCCTTATGATGCCTTTCAGAGTGAATTACCAGTTGCTAGATGCTATATCGAGCTTAGGTGTTTTTTAACTCGGTAATAAGAGGGCCAACCTCAAGACTGGTAGGGACAAGCGGAGGTGGAGAAGGGGGTCTTGCAGTAGTTCCAACTCTGCCAGGAATCGGGTCTTTATTTAGATGAAGATATCGGTCTTCCGGCTGATATACACGATGACTCTAAGTAATATTAAGGACATTATCGAGCAAGACGCTCTTGGTGGCTCGTGTCTTAAATAGGTACTGTTGCTCTTTGGAGTCCGAATCCGGGTCTTGTAGTTTATATTTATCCACACTAAAAAGGTCATGCCGGTCAACCATGAACAAGTTGGTACTTATGGCCTTGGATTCCCGAGCCATCTCCCCATCCTCATCAGAATAGTTCTCCTTTGAAACAGAAGAATCTACGCTGAACAATGCTTTCCCCTCAGCTTTCTTTCTCTTTGTCATAAAGGGTTTAGGCCTGCAACTCTCTTGCTTTGGTTGGCTTGGATCAATTTCCATTCCCTGAATGGAGTTGACTCCCGGGTTGGCCTGATTGATAAGGTCAAAAACTGAGCAAGATGGTAGACCCAAACTGATGACCAGGATAGAGTTACTACTGCCCGGCCCCCGAGCAAGGAGATTAAAGACTATGGCTTCAGGTAAACCAGATTGCACCATTCTGACCTTACTTCTGAAGTTCAGTAAAGTGTTATTTATAGTGCTCGGGGCTTTATCTAGTTCAGCAATCTTTACCTCGCTAACCAACCACTGAATAGCTGAGAGCAAGGCCTTACAGTTGTTGGTTTGGTGCCCCACCTGAATGTGATAATTATAGAAGTTATTCTTATCTTCAGGTCTGGGTGGCTTGTATTCCTGAAGGGACTGTATAAAACCTGCTTCCCTCAAGCATTGGAAGATAACCCACAGGGGCAATTTATAGGGGTTGGTCAAAACAAAAGGGGGGCGAGGAGGTTGGATTGTGGCAATCGTTGATGGAGCTGGATTGGTTGTAAGTGGCATAGCGGGGGTGTGAGAAATGGCTTGTATAGCAGTCGGTGTTTTTGGCTTAGCCGGTGCTAGGGCTGAGGGTTGAGCTTCGTTCTTTCTGAACCATGGTTTCCCCGCTCTCTCGGCCTTTTCACGTTCTGCCTCGCGCTCAATTTTCTCAGCTTTCTCAAACACAGCCTTGTAAGAAAGAAAGGAATTCGTAGCCATTTCCTTGCGAAATAGGGGAAGAGACCCTTAGAGGAGTTTGACAATCATTTCCTCAAGGCTAAGCTTGGACTTTATCAAGACCTGAGTCGACATCCACCTATTGAAGTACTACTTAAAGGTTTCGTTGGGCATTTGACGGACCCCCTCAAGATGTTGGAGGGTCGTCTCCATCATAGTATTGAAACCATAATGCACTTTCAATGCCTCAGATAAGAGAGTCTAGTCGGCAATAATATACTGCGACAAAGTGTGATACCACTCGAGTGCAGGTCCCCGAAGGGAACAAGGAAACATCTCAGCCAGCACCTTATCACTCAGCTTTTTTACGCATATCACTCTTTCGTACATTATGATGTGAGAGGCAGGTGCTCCTGAGCCATTATAATGAGCCATATTTAGTATAGTAAAATTATCGGGGATCCAATCCTCATCCCTCTTAGGTTTTTTATTAATGATGAGGCGATTGATGTAAGCTTGGATCTTTGGTGTCATGCCCAGAGGTTGCGTGACCTGGTCGCTGACCGGTTCGTGAGAGACGGTTGGGGCTTCAGATGTCACGCCCAGAGAATGTGCGACCTAGTCGTTCACAGTTGGGGAAGCTATCATTTATAGAACAAAAGAGGCTACCTCAGGTGTCATGCTTGGAGGTTACGTGACCTAGTCATTGTATATCAGAGGCAGCATAGGGCAAATAGTCAGATAGCTGGCAAATGGATTTTAGGGGTAGGTGCTGCCTTTAGGAGTTATAACGAACTGCAGAGGCGTAAAGGAGGGTAGTGGCCGAGAAACTAGGATTTGGTGATTGAATGTCAGAGGAGTGGAGCTTTGGGCGAAGGGTCTCGGGTTGAAAGGTAGAATTGGTGGAGTGGTTGAAGTCGATAAGAGAGCTGAAGTCTGCTCAAACTGGAATGGACTCGTCAAGGGCTGGGCTGATTAAAACATAGGTGCGATGGGTCTCGCCTCTATTAAACTGGTCAATATTTGTGTTGAACCATTCGGGGCCTGAATGTCAGATACCGATACTCGATCGAAATTTCTGTCTTCCAGAGCTCACTTAACTGCTGCCTGAACCGTAGTTTGAATAGAAGCTTGGAAAGCATCTGAGTTTAGAATTGCATCATAGCACTGGTAAAGTCAAAACTAGGGGGTGGTTGGGATCCTGTTCCCGAGCTGGAAGTGGGACCAAAGGGCTCTTCTAGAGGAGATGTCCCTTTATTTCTTAGGAAAGACATGGTCGGTCGAGAGGGACTTTGGCTCAACTGAACTTGTTCAGAATCTGATTCCTCGTTGGAATCGGTGTGGGGAATTCCTTCAAATTCCGTGGTGGCAATCGGGGTCAGAGAATGACGTATCAGGCGATGCTCTATCCTTTTCCAAGCCGAGATGCGATGGTCAGTGTGCCTCCTCCTAGCCAAAATGGTAGGCAGCGGATCAGACCATGAATGGATTGGTGAATGGTACGCATGATATACATGATTTTCGTGCCTTGGGAATAATGTATAATGCGCATGGCTGCACGTAGATGTGGTTAGAGATGACGTGATGGCTTATCCATCTAATATACGTGGGACGTTTGTACTTCACGTCATAGATAGCGATATGTGGTGATGCAACGGAGGTACAAGAGAAGTCCTACATTTATTGCTAAACCACTTCCACGGGTGGAAGTGGTAAGGGTAAGCGGATTCATTATCGATAACACCGTCACTTGTAGATCTTTCACCGATGATATCATTCTCATAAAATACAATATCTCGGCTCCGTATAATTTTTTTTTCACTGGATCCCATAATCTGTAGCCGAACTCTTCATCTCTACAACCGATAAAAGTGCAAGGAAGTGATTTATCATCAAGCTTTAGCCTTTGCTCTTTAGGAACATGCATAAATGCCTTGCAGCCAAATACCCTCAAGTAGAGTATGAGATATTTCTACCTGTCCAGACCCTCTCTGGAATATCAAAATCCAAAGGTGCTAAAGGGAGTCAGTTGATAAGATACACAACAATATTGACAGCTTCTCCCCAAAATGACTTAGGTAAGCTAGCCATTTTGAGCATGGATCTAACTCTTTCGACAATGGTATGATTCATTCGTTCAGCAACGCTATTGTGTTGAGGTATACTAGGAACTGTCTTTTCATTCCTGATACCATTTTGACTACAGTAATCCTTAAACTCTTTGGAGATATACTCGCCACCATTATCTTTGCATAAACACTTCAATGGCACTCCAGTCTCCCTTTCCACCATTGCATAGAATTGCTGAAAATGCTTTAATACTTCATCCTTTGTGTGCAGCAAATAAATCCATCTCTTCCTTGAAAAATCATCAATGAAGGTAAGAAAGTATCTTCTTCCGCCAATGGATTCTGTATCCATAGGACCACAAACGTCAGAGTGTACCAGCCCTAACTTATTATTTCTCCGTCTAGTGCTTTTCTGAAATGAAACTCGATGTTGCTTCCCAAATAAACAGTGATCACACGGGTTAATTTTTCCTTTGGCTAATGGGATGAGGGACTTCTTAGCCAGTATATTCAACCCTTTCTCACTAACATGCGCCAGTCGCCTATGCCATAAATTTGGTGAAGCATCATCTCCAGCTGTATTCAGTTGACTCGCATATATTGTTACGTGTATTTTGTATAGCGAGCAAACAATCTTCCTTTCGCCACCACCAATGATCCTT
Source organism: Euphorbia pulcherrima (assembly GCA_947683365.1). NCBI lineage: Eukaryota > Viridiplantae > Streptophyta > Magnoliopsida > Malpighiales > Euphorbiaceae > Euphorbia > Euphorbia pulcherrima. The sequence continues at coordinate 19,256,694 of CANTUS010000016.1, forward strand.
TGGTGAGTTTCCAATTTCCATTGCCTGTATGATTGTGATAACCTTCCTTGTCCAATACACTAATAGACAATAGGTTCAACTGAAGATCTGGAATGTGTCGCACATTTTTAAGTGTTAATGTGCATCCGACACTAGTCTTCACACAGATATCACTGATTCCCAACATTTGCGAAACACTATTATTTTCCATTTTAATAGTACCATAATCGCCTACTTTATATGTTGAGAAGTATTCCCTTTTTAGAACACAGTGGTATGAGGCACCAGAATCTACAATCCACTCGGAATCTACATCTCTAAGATGACAACAATATGCATCATGAGATACTAAAGCCACCTCTCCATCTTCTTTTGTGACTGTAGCAGACGTATTTTTATCATTATCATGACTTCGATTTTCATTCTCTTGTTTAAAGAAACGGTGGTTCCTTTTAAGATGACCCTACTTTCCACAGTGGTAGCATGACCTCTTCTCCCGGGACTTGGATCTATCTTTCGATTTTCCATTCCCACGACCTCTACTCTTGCTTCGACCCCTATTTTTTGTAACATGGGCTTGTGAACTGGTACTGGAACGTCTCTTCTATGAAGTTCTTCATTAAGTAGGCTATTCTTTACCATAGACATTATTACCACACCATTTGGAGCTGAGTTAATCAATGATACAACAAGAGTATCCCAGCTATCTGGTAGAGTTCCCATCAAAAGACATGCTTGCATCTCATCATCCAAGGACATACCGGTGACTGCTAACTCACTTATGAATCCTTCAAAGTTATTCAGGTGTTATGTGATTGATCGTCCCTCTGTCAATTTCAAGTTCATGACTTTGCGAATCATGAACACTTTTCCTTGAGCATTTTTAGCCTCGTACATATCCTCTAGCTTCTTCCAGAGTACTTTGGGATCTATTTCGTTCCTCACGTGGTTATACAGGCTAGCATCTATACATTGGCGTACTGTACGCAATGTCTACTTCTTCAACTTTATCCACTGCTGATCTTTCATATCCTTCGGCTTTGCGTCGTCACCCTCAATTGGATCATACAAATCTTTGCAATTGAGGTAGTCCTCCTTTCTAGATTTCCACATTAAATAATTTGTATCCATTAATTTGATCATTACACCGTCATTCGCCATGTCGAAAATTTAAGAATGACAATAATTTTGCTATTCACGGATTTTACTATTTATATAAATAGTGACTGTATATGTGAATAGTACCGTATACCCAAATAATACTTGTATATTGGAATAGTAATAGTATGCCTCCCATATACTTAAATAATATTATTCATAAAAGATGGCCGAATATGAATAGTATTATATATGAATATTATTACTGAAGTTACTATTTTACTATTCACTCAAATTGCGTATCTGCGATGGTTTTTCAAATGGATTGCTCCACCGAATTTATCGTAATTTTCTCGTCGTCTTGGTATATTTATTTTTGAAAAATATATCCCCGGATTTTACTGATAAAACAACCTTCGGCTCTGGTACCACTTGTTAGGCCCAATAATAGATTACGAGGAAAATAATAGCAGCAGAATAAAAAGACACGCAGATTTTACGTGGAAACCCCAAATGAATTAGGGAAAAACCACGGGGCTAATTCCGAATAATTCTCCACTATAAAAATAATAGTAGGTACACCAAGAGATTACAAAATAGTGGCACTCAAGTGTTTCCCAAAACCTTACTATTTTCTCTCTTGCCCAACTCTTAGGAACCCTTTTTCCTAAGTTTCTCTACACAGATAATATTTTTATCTGTGTTTTCTTCCTCTCCTGCTCTCAGTTGAGGCAGAAGCCTCTCTATTTATAGGAAATACAAACGCGTTGTGCACAGTAATTTTACTGTGCACTTTTTAGAAACGTTCTGCCAACCTGCCTTTTTTATAATTTAATATTGTGGGTCCCATAAAAATAGAGGGACACCACACAACACCGGGAAAGCGAACCAAATCGAACCGAACCAAATATATTCGGTTCGGTTTTCGGTTTATGAAATTTGAGATTTTCGGTCTCAGTTCGATTTGGTTTTTGGTTTTAGTATAATAAAGCAAAAAATAAAAAAATTGAACCAAATAAAAAAAATCGAAGCAAACTAAAATAATTCAGTTTGAGTTTCGATTTATATTTCCACTTAATAATTTTCAGTTCGATTTAATTTTGGAATCGACCGAGTTTTCCTATGCCCCAATGTTATTCATTAATGCAAATCTTAAGTTGACTTTTTAAATTTCGTCTAAAGTAGTGGGTCTATCAATATTTGAACCAACTTTGTTTGTTTGTTTTAGGCTTAATGTATACTATGTCTTGTGAGTTTTTGAGCTTTTTAGCAGTTTTTTGGAAAAGTTTTATTTTAAAGCTTTTTTTAAAAACTGTAGATTTAATTTTGGAAAATATAAATCAGACAGTTCCTAATTAATTAGTATAAAAGATCAAAATGTGTTATTCAAAGTCAAAATATATAGTACCATTCAAAGTTTGTGAGAATAACTTATTTTAAAAGCAGCTTAAACAGTAATGTCAAACTGGCCCTTAGCCCCGTCAACTTGACATCTTTTATCACTTAGGGCCCCCAATTTAGGGATGTCTTTACCAACCAGCTAAACTTGGCAAAAGTGTTTACTGCAGCCCCCTCAATACCACGTGTTACCTTTTGATTGGTTTGACTTTTCTAGGATGTCAAATTTTTTATTTTCCTCTCTCCAATCAGAAGGTGACATGTGGCATTGAGGGGGCTGCAATGAACACTTTTGCCAAGTTCAGGGGTTGGTAAAGACATTTGTAAGTTAGAGGCACCAAGTGATAAAAATTGTCAAGTTGAGGGGGCTAAGTATGTATTAAGCCTTTCTTTTATAAAAGACAATCTATCATAGTATTTAACGTTAATTTTTTTAAAAAAATGGTTCTATTGAAATGATTCATCATTCATCCACATTGATTGTGTCATATTAAAATGATAATTTGAGAGCTTATAAAATTGTGTTTGATTAATGTAACTAATAATTAATTGGGTAAATTTGTAAAATTATTTACAGGGTTGGAATTGAACCCCCAACAATAGAAGTGAGGTTTGAGCATTTAACAATTGAAGCTGATTGCCAAACAGGAAGCAGAGCTCTTCCAAGACTTCCTAATGCTGCAAGAGATCTTGCAGAATCTATAATTGGTCTTCTTGGGATCAATTTGTCCAAAAGAACTAAGCTCACTATCCTTAAAGATGCTTCCGGTATCCTAAAACCTTTCAGGTAATTAGTGCGAGTTTCAAGCTGATGTCTCCCTTTTTTCAAATAAATACGTGAAAACATGTTTTTAAGTAGACGCAAATTATCGTGAAACGAGCTCTTACTATTTATTGTGACCTAATTTATTTTTTGTTTTTACTATTTTAGGATGACTTCGTTATTGGGTCCACCTTCATCCGGTAAAACAACCCTTCTGTTAGCCTTGGCCGGAAATTGGACCCTAGTCTCAAGGTCAGCAATCATTTATTTATTTTTATGTACATATGTACAATATATAAATATTTATATATTTTGGAATAATTAATACTGATTTTTTTGAAATACAGGTTAGTGGAAATATAACATACAATGGGTATAAACCGAATGAATTTGTGCCAAGAAAGACATCTGCATATATTAGCCAAAATGATGTTCTTGTTGGAGTCATGACTGTTAAAGAGACTCTTGATTTCTCTGCCAGATGTCAAGGGGTTGGCACTCGATATGTTAATTATTTATTTATTTATTTATATACTGTTAACCATTTAACTGATAATTATTTTATTTCAAAAATTAAATGTGTATTTGACGCATGAAGATCTACTAAGTGAACTTGCAAGAAGAGAAGAGAATGCTGGGATATTTCCAGAGGCAGAAGTAGACCTTTTCATGAACGTATAATGAAAAGAACTAAATTTACTTACTGTAATAATAATTAAAAGTAAAAAATATAAATTTGCTTTAAGAAAAAACCAAATTGAGTTAATTTCGGTTGTTATTTTCAGGCAACTGCAGTTAAAGGAGCCGAAATTAATATGTTTACGGACTATACTCTCAAAGTAAGTTGGAATATATTATTTCAAATTTTCTTCAACTAATCCCTTTGGGAGGTGAACTAATTTTTTTAATTGAAACCTTGTTAAATAAGCAAAACCAAGTTTGCCTGGCTAGCTAGTATTATATGATTGTTAAAATCAATAATTTAACAGTAATTAATTAATTAATGTTAATATTGAATGAAACAAATATTAGGGCTTCACATCTGCAAGGACACAATTGTTGGAGATGAAATGAATAGAGGAATTTCTGGTGGACAGAAAAAGAGAGTAACCACAGGTTCTTTTTTTTTCATCTTTAATATTTTAATTATTTCTAATTGTTAGGGAACAAAATATTTACTTTGGGCGAATATAGCAATCAAACATGAGAAATTAATAGCCAAAAGGGAAAAGAAACAATTCACTATAAAATAAATAGTGGTACAAATAAAAGAAAAACACTCAAACCTTAAACCCCAATGCACCCCGAATAACTCACTCACACTAATATATATATATATATATATATATATATATATAATACAAAAGAATAAGTGAAGTTTTATTTGTTTGGTGATGCTCTCGAAGCATGGAAATGCATGCATATATATATAGGTGAAAAGAAAACTAATGGACAGTGTTTTATTTGCCCAAACAAAATAACAAAAGAGATTATATGGAAGATATTAGGCAATGTGAGGTAGCATTTGTGGTTTCTGCAAAGTTGTATTGGGTATTCGGTTCAATCATATGCCACTTTGTGACCATTAGCTTGCCGACAATTGATTTGTAATTGTGGGATTAAACTAACCACAATTTCAAATCACAATATCAACAAATCTCCACATTGATTAGAAATTGTTGGACCAATCGCCCTTCGGGGCGAGCGTATTAGTCACAAACACCAATCAAGTTTAAGCAATGGTTAAACTTACTGGTTGGAAGAGGCTTCGTCATTATATCGGATGGATTATCCACTGTACCAATTTTAGAAACACTGATATTTCCCTCGAAAATAATATCTCTAATAAAATGGTACTTCACGTCAATGTGCTTTATTCTTTCATGAAACATTTGATCTTTGGTTAGGCAAATCGCACTTTGACTATCGCAATGGACAACAATCTTCTGCGAATTTGAACTGTCACCGACCAAACCTCTTAGTCAAATAGCTTCTTTTATAGCTTTGACTACCGCCATGTATTCATCTTCGGTAGTAGATAATGCCAATGTGGGCTGTAAAGTAGCTTTCCAACTGATAGCGCTACTACCAAGGGTAAACACATAACCTGTGATCGATCTTTATTTGTCAAGATCACCTGCATAGTCAGAATCGACATAGCCAACCACCATGTTCTTAATTTTACTAAATTCCAAACAAGTGTTAGTAGTACCCCTTAAGTATCCCAAAATCCATTTCACAGCATGCCAATGTTCATTCCCTGGATTAGACATGTATCTGCTAACAACACTGATTGCACGTGAAATATCTAGACGAGTGCAAACCATAGCACACATTATACTACCAACAACACTAGAGTAAGAAACATGTGACATATACTCTATAACATTCTTAGACTGAGGACATGGAGCAGCAGAAAATCTTGAACTGAATGGCAAGTGGGTTACTTATAGGTTTGACATTTTTCATGCCAAAACGCTCCAATACTTTCCCAGCAAAACTTCTTTGAGTTCAACCATGCGTATGGAACTAAAAGAGCTAAGATGGTAAAATACTTGGCCAAACTAGGCAAATTATTGGAAAACCTAGAGGCTAAGGGAATCAAATGGAAGATTGTGTACATTTTGAGGAACGAGAATGAAAATGCAGATAAATTAGCTAAAGCGAGTGCTGGGAGAGACTCATAGAAAGAGCTAAGCTACCCTCATGAAGTCTTGACCCGGCCGGCTTGTGAGGAGCAAGAAGAAAGTTTATGGATTCAGAAGAAATCGCTTGGGTGGATGCAACCCTTCTATGATTACTTGGCTTGCGATAAGCTACTGGAAGATAGAATTGAGGCGGAGAAAATTACCCAAAAATCTTTCCAGTATGCTTTAATGGGAGATGGGTTATACAAGAAATCCTACTCGGATGTATGGCTCAAGTGTGTCACCCCGGAGTTAGGAAAGCGAATCATAGAAGAAATTCATGAAGGAGATTATGGATCCCACCAGGCGGCAGAGATGCTATATAGGAGAATCGCCCTGGCAGGGTATTATTGGGAATCGGTCAAAGCTAACCCAGAGGAATATGTGAAAACTTGCCATCAATGCCAAATACATGCAAGGAAGTCACACCTCCCAAAAGCAAAGCAACAGCCAATCTTGGCTGGCTGGCCATTCATATCTTGGGGGATTTATATTGCGGGATCAATGCCGGAAGCGTCTAGACAACTGTGAGCATGGGATTTTGCAGTCCCTCTCGCGAGACGATGGTGACGTGTACTTGATTTTAATGCCTCAAAATAAAAGTTCTCTTTAGAATTTTTATTACCAATATATTATTCCTTGTGAATTTTATACTTGGTAGAATCCAGTTTGGCGTGGCTGATAACGCATCCAGTAGGAGCTTGAACCGATGATTTACACCTAAATTAAAAAATACCCATTAAAATATCATTAAAAGTAAAAATAGATACCTTTTCACCCACTATTAAACAACTTTTGGCAACTTTTTAGGCTCCTAGGCTCGCTGCCTGTTGGTATGCTGGAGGCTGATGCCACCAGCGGCATCAACCATGCTGCAATCAATACCACCGACGACATCGCCATTTCACAGGGGCATGACTCGATATGGGTCCCTCTGTAGACAGCTTTTCAGCCACTTTCGGCGGAATTGGTGAAAAAGGCCTAAAAAACACCCCACTTTACCTATAAAAGCATAACTTGAGCTACAATTTAAAAAAAAGAAAAAAAAAGAACCATCCAATGTTAGGATCTCAATGTTAGAATATAAAAAATAGATTTTAGTGAGATAAGAATTAGATAAGGGAGAAAAAAGGAATCCGATCCATTTTTTCTGGTTTTTCTTCTTTGAATTCTCTGATTGTGAGCTTAAAATCAGTAAATCTTGTAGCTAAAATCAACTTAATTAGATTTTGAAACCCGAAACACGTAAATTTATTACTAAATCGTCATAACAAGTTCCCTGAAGGCGTTCCTTTTTTGGTTCACGAAGAGGTGGATTCACGACCTCGAGGTAAAAATCCTGAGTCTCATAGCTCTTTGGCATTAATATTACTGATTTGTGTTAATTTTTATTAACTTATATCAATTAGTGATTTTTGGTCATTTTTTACTGTCATTATTGCTGCTGCAGGAAATTAAAGTCGCTGGAGACACGTGATGTCGCCAGCGGTATCACCCGGATGCGGGTCGGACTTACGCTTTGTCGTTTATTTGTCCCTTGGTCGGACTTACGCTTTATTGTTTGTTTGTCCCTTGGTCGAACTTATGCTTTGTCGTTTATTTATCCCTTGGTCGGACTTACGCTTTGTCGTTTGTTTGTCCCTTGGTCGGACTTACGCTTTATCAATCGTTCGTCCCTTAGTCGGACTTACGCTCTGTCGACTGTTTGTCCCTTGGTCGGACTTACGCTTTATCGACTGTTTGTCCCTTGGTCGGGTTTGTGCTTTATAGGGATACTATCCCTTAGTCGGACTTGTGCTTTGAGGAAATTGTCCCTTGGTCGGACTTATGCTTTGAGGAAATTATCCCTTGGTCGGACTTGAGCTTTGTAGAGATTGTCCACTGGTCGGACTTACATAGAAATCTGATTTGGAGGAGCGATATCGCCGGCGACATGACTTATATCGCTGGCGGCATAGATTAATACCGCCGGCGGTATGAGTGCCATGTGGCAGCTTTGACTGGTCAGATAATTTTAAAATTTGAACTACAAGAGGCGATGTCACCGGCGGCATGGATCATATCGCCGGCGCATGAGTTGATGTCGCCAGCGGCATGGACGAACAGTTTCAGATAAATTAAAACTCCTCGAATTCCATACGGCAGTTTAAAAAGGGATGGAACTTCCCTTCTTCCTCACTATTTAGAAACCGCACCCCCTCTCTTCTCCTCCAAAGCTTTTTGATTTCTTCCTTTGTTTTTGAAATCATGAAGAGAATTAGCAAGGCTTTCAGGGGCAAATCCAAGGCTATGGAGAGCCTGCCCGATTCTTCCATTGAGGGATTGAAAATCCTCTCCGTCCCTACTACATATGGCCTGAAGGAGATGGCCAAAATGTATGGTTATGGTATTAACTCTCCTATCACCAATCTGACTCCGGAGAAGGAGAAACACCTCTGTTATGTCCAGGTAATCTCTTAAATACTTCTTTTCGGATTCGATTTGATTTTGCCTTAGATTTGAAAACATGCCATGATAGGGGTTTAAAATGTGAAATAGATCAGTCACATTGCATGCTTTAGGATCGATTTTTACCATTTTTGGGCTTCTTGTTCGATTGATTGTGATTTTTGTGATTTTTGGCACGATGGGTGCGATTTAGGGAGAAAACTGGTTCTGCCCGCACATAGTGATATCGCTGGGGGCATGAGTGATGTCGTTGGTAACATCAGTCCTTGTAAAAGGCTTTATAGGAGTCTGATGTCACTTTTGTTTAAGGTGATATCGCCGGCGATATAAACCATACCGCTGGCGGTATGGGTTGATACCGCTGGCGATATCGCTTTCAACAGAGGCGATATCAGCAGCTTCTCTGACAAAAATAAGCAAAACTGATCCATTTTGTTTTTAACTTTGCAGCCATATGAACTGACTTACACAGGGGGGATGGACGCCATCGGTGAATGGTGGCACCATATCTCAGAGAACGATCCTGAGCTCGCGCTTGCAATTAACGAGACATGGTTTAGGGATTTGGCGCGGATCATGCCTATGTTGATGCCTAAGCTTCCTCATTCTGTAGTAACGGCCCTGACTGAAAGGTGGTCCGAGGCCACCCATACCTTCCATTTCTCCTTTAGGGAAGGTACAATTACCCCTTCTGATGTGGTAGCCATGACTGGCCTCCCTTGGACGGATGAGGTCATACATTTTGATGCCTACATAGATAAGTACCATGTTGAGAGGCCCGTGGTGAGGCGGGTAAAGGAGATGTTCGGTCTGAAGCCTATTTCTGGGCGGCTGTCCTATAGTGAGTTGTACCATCATCGGACCCAGGTGAATGTGGTGCCCGCGGAGGAGAGGGAGGCTTGCATCCGTTCCTTCGTGATCTCACTACTCACTGTGCTGTTCTTCCCAATCTCAGGGAGTAAGATCAACTACATGCTTATAACTGCAGTGGAAGATGTGCCGGGAATTAGGAGGAAGAATTGGTCGAGGGCCATCTTGGCCCAATTGTACCACGGGCTGGACGTGGAAGCCCGGAAGAAGGAGAAAGCCCTTCGCCTTTGCCACTTGCTACTCCAGGTATAGCTTTTCAGAAATATATCCCTTGATAACGTGCGTTCTTATTTATTGCATGACGTCCTTTGAATTGATCGGTCGCCATTTGTGCAGGCCTGGGCCTTCGAGCATCAGATCCTCCCGCCGGTGGAGTTTAAGAAGGTTGTGCCGCCGGGCTCTCACTTCCTTGCTCGCTGGTGCGGGGCATTGGTGGAAAGGCCAAGTACCCTACGCAGTATAGGGAGGTCCTAAGGAGCGTGATGTTGAGCTCGGTATGCAAATTTTTATTTTTTATTTTTTTATCTTATTTTTTTTATTTATTTTTTATTATTATTATTATTATTTATTTTTTTTATTTTTCTTTTTTTATGGACTTATGTTGGTTGTTTTGATGTAGCTCGTCTTGGACCCGTTCGATGGGGTGGAGAACTTGGCTGAGGTTGCAAGGGTCCGGAGGGAGGTGGATGACCATCGGTTTGTGATTGAGTGCCCCCTGTCCCAGCAGTGGTATCTGGGCAAGCGTGTCCGGGGCTGGAGGTCCCTTCCGGTTGCTGCTAGATCGGTGCCTGCCGATCCTTCCAAGGGCTTATAGTGGCCTCATTTGGTGATCTCTGCCGAGGCTGACAAAGCTGATTATATTGAAGGGAATGGCAGAGTGATCCCTAGCGTTCCTGGCCTCTATGAGCAGCTTCTTCAGTGTCTACTCCCCGTGTGTCCTTGCATCCATGGAAATGATATAATTGAGTATCATAATGAGCAACGGTTGGAGGACGAGAAGAGGCGCCTCAAAGGCATTGTGGACGTTGATGAGGAGGATGATGATGAGGATGAAGCGCTTGAAGGGGACATTGCATTCGACCCTGAGGGGGAGGATGAGGTGGGTGTGGACGTAGCTGGCGGGAGCATGCCGATGTCCCAAGGGGAGCAACGTTCTTTCGAGGAATGATTGTGTTTATGTGTATGATTTTGAAATTGTTTAGGGATGTTGTTGACATGTGGCTTTCATGTTTTGCAGGAACCTGCGAGAAAGAGGGGCTGGGATAACTAAAGTAGGACCCGACATTATGGCGTGCCGGAGGGCATAAACTTCGTGAAGGGGTGATTGGTCAATCTGTTGGAAACCACCTTCCTATTGATGAACTCCCGAGGCGAATTCTCTCATAGGAATGTTGGCTCGAGACGGCAAGCCCCGATTTTCTTGCCTGAAAATACTACCTACGTAAGACCTAATAATTATTTTCTTAATAAGCCTTCGATGCGGGTGTTTAAAGATTTGCGTTTTGGATTTTCCAGGTGGCGCGGAGTCAGGTGGAGCAACTTGCGGAGAATAATTTTGTTCTCTGGGATACCCTTATTGGGCAGTCGCTCCTCGTTCAGGTATTTTATGCATATGTTGAGATGGGATGTATGTATGGATTTTATGCATGACATGCAATGCTAATATTTTCTCCGGTTTGCAGGATTTCTTGGCCCTTTCTTTGTCCGATGCTGATGCAGCCCGGCGGCGGTATGAGGAGGAGACTGCGGTCTTACAGCGCCGCATGAGTGATCTCGAGGGTCAGCTAGCAGCCACCGCTCAGGAATGGAAAAGTAAATAAAACCTGGACCGTGCGCACCATAGGGGCACCAGTCGTAGGGGGATCAAGATGTCTGCCGGCCGACGTGCGTTTACCACGGCTGAGGAGTCCAGTAGTGTTCCTATGACGGAGGGAAGAGAGGAAGATGATGTTGACGATTGGCTCGCAAGTCCTAATGACGTTTTATCCCGCCCAGCCGGTAGTGGCGGGCATGCTTAGTTTTATTTTTCATTTTTGTTTTGCCTTTGAGTTCTTGGTTTGTACCCCTGATACATTGGGGTTTGGATAATTTGATTTTGTCATGGGCTAGATGTTTTGGTATAATTTGAGTGACTTGTGCCTTCGGGCTTCTATTTTGAATACGAAAATGAATTGCTGTTTGATAAGGCATTGGAAATATAGCGTAGGATTATTTACAGGTTTTGTACAGGTCTGAAATGGAAGAAATGCTTCTGATGCCGCCGGAAAATTCACTCCATGTCGCCGGTGGCATGATCCATATCGTCCAAATTGATCGAGCTAAAATAATATATACAGGGCTGTCTGAAAGTCCATATCGCCGGCAGCATCATCCGATATCGCCCAAATTAGCCTTATACCGCCGGCGGCATCAACTACATCGCCGGCGGCTTCATTCATATCGTCGGCGGCTTCATCCACACCGCCGGCGGCATCAACTTTCCCGCAATCTGATTTCAACCATTGTGTCCAATTTTGTCATGGCAACCCATAATCAAAAACTATGGGGTTTTCTGCAAAGTTTGGGGATGACGACTGGAAGAGGCTTGAAAAATTCAGGCTTTGGGGGCTTTGATATGTCGCGGCGTGGCCCATAACCCGCAAATTCCTTCGAGCGGCACTGTCCTTTTGGGATCCAATAGACCACGTTTTCCTATTTTCATCGTTCGAGCTTTGCCCCTTGCTCGAAGAATTCCATGCCATTTTAGGGACACCGTGTCCTAAATGCATTTTGCTGGCGTTGTCGGACCTTGATTTTGGCATAGATGGAATTCCACGAGGGCTATAGAATTTAAATTCTGTCGACCTATTTCTGTCTCAGTTGCCTGATAGACCTGGTTTTCAGCTCGAAGCAGTCTTGGAGTGGTGTCGTGGAGTGCCCCGATCCCATCTTGCTTGGCCATTTATGATGGCATTACTACTCATGGCGGAGTTTATGTGTGGAGTGAACCTAATTGCTCCGCTCAGGCTAATTTCCCTCACTGGTCCTATGTTGACAGGGGCTTCCCCCGTGGCCGTGGGGTTGGCCGATGTTTTGTTAAATGTGGATGCTGCTTCTGTTGACTCGTCACTCATTGGGGATCGATTCACATTATTACAGGTACCTCTTGTTCTCTTTTTTTTTATTATTTTTTTTTTCCAAACATTTCTTTCTCCCATCCTTACCCGAGTTTTGCATTATAGGTCTGGCTGATGGAGAAGCTAAAGCTGAGGGAGGCACCCCGAGGGAATCCGAAAAAGTATCTTCCCGTCCATCTGAGGGAGAGAGGGCTTATGCGGGCTGATTTCGATGAGTTGACATATGATGATTGGGTGCCTATCTTAAGTGGGTATACTGACACGCAGGTTCAGTGGGTTAGTCCATGGTGAAGAATTCAGGATGTGGTCGTAGAATCTTGGGGAGCATGTGTTCAATTGATAGGTCTGGAGAAATCTTCATTTTATACCCCCTACCGGCTATGTTGTCAGTATGGTAAAAGGCAGAGAGTCCCGATTAAATTGCCCCACAATCAGATTGGAGTTCACAAAGCTAGGTGGGTCAACCATATTCAGGAGAAGTGGTCCAGGGAGGCCGTGTTCGAGATTCTGGATTACGATCAACTAGAAACGACTGAAACTGACACATACTACAGAGGATGGCTTGCCGAGACAAGAGGTTTGCCGACCTGTCAAAAGCGGTCATGGGCCCGTTTAGAGGGGGAATGTGTGGAGCGGGGGGAAGATCCCCTTACTACTAGCACACCGAGGCGGATCTCTAGGTACCAAGACGATGATGCGGGGAGTTCATTTTAAGTCTTGCCATTGTCAGAACCATTAGGTTTTTATTTTATTTTATTTTATTTTATTCAAATACTCTAAAATGGAACAAAATGAACCCTGTTTAAAGCTTGTCGAAGTTGTCTTGAATTTATGAATACAGGATTCACATAAGCATAAGCATTTAGATTTTAGCAAAAGAGAACTTTTATTAATTGAGATAAAATAAAGTACATGATGTTTGGTTGACATTTCCATCGACTTAACTCCTGGTGCCGACTAGCCGAGATCGGTTTTCTAGAAGGCACTCGCTCTGTGCTCACATACCCTAACTTTTGCCTAGATTTCACAAGTAGTGACCATGCGGCAATAACAGTAAGGGACGCGACGATAGGCTTTTCTAGGCTTATACCCTAGTCCAACTCCACGGATGAGGATTTTTGGTTCCAACGCCTCAATAATTCCTTATTCATGTATTCCTCCACCCCTGTCAGGCCTGTAACCAGACTTCTTCATTAGCTTGCCCATACCCGCGTGGAGGTAGCTGTGCCAAAGGGGAGGGGGTTTTTAAGCTTTACTAATCATGGCAATCTGGAGGCCCTTTTCTAGGTTAGCTTCAGCTTCTATAATGGCCATTACGGAAGCAGGATCGGCCTCTATAGTTATCATTCTATCACCATGGATTAGCTTGATCTTTTGGTGTAGTGTGGAGGGTACTACGCCTAAAGCATGGAGCTATGGCCGGCCAAGCAACAGAGAATAGGTAACAGGAATGTCAAGGACAGTGAAACGTACATTGCTCGTGACACCTTCGACAGTGACCCCTACCTCAAAGATCCCAATTACATTGCGCTTTGAATCGTCGTAAGCTCTAATAACTGTGCTGGACCTTTCAAGCATGTCCTCTGACAGTCCTTGATGAGGAAGGGTCTTTAGAGGGCATAGGTTTAGGGCGGAGCCATCATCCACCATGACGCACGGGATGACCTTATCGAGAATTTGAACCCGGATGAACAAGGCCCTATTGTGATCCCTTCCTTCAAGTGTAAGATCAAAACTATCAAACACAATCTGAGGCCCTTTTCTCGGGGGAATGCCTTCTCCTATCGTGGCGTACATCTCAACGACTGAGGTGCTCAGACTAGCTTCCTGATCAAGGAGCCGTTTGATCAAACCTTTACGATGCCTTTCAGAGTCAATTATCAGTTGCCAGATACTGTATCAGGCTTGGATGTTTCTCAACTGGGTAATAAGGGGGTCAACCTCAAGACTGGTAGGGACAGGTGAAGGTGGAGAAGGGGGCCTTGCAGTAGTTCTAACCCTGCCAGGAATCGGGTCTTTGTTAAGACGGAGATACCGGTCTTTCAGCTAATATACGCGACCACTCCGGGTGATATTAAGGACATTGTCGAGTAAGACGCTCTTGGTGGCTCGCATCTCAAATAAGTACTGCTGCTCTTCGGAGTCCGAATCTGGGTCTTGTAGTTCATATTTATCCACACTAAAAAGGTCATGGTGGTCGACCTTGAATAAGTTGGTACTTACGGCCTTGGATTCCTGAGCCATTTCCCCATCCTCATTAGAATAGTTCTCCTTTGAAATAAAAGAATCTACACTAAATAGTGCCTTCCCCTCAGCTTTCTTTCTCTTTGCCACAAATGGTTTAGGCCTGCGACCCTCTTGTTTTGGTTGGCTTGGATCAATTTCCATTCCTTGAATGGAGTTGACTCCTGGGTTGGCCTGATTGATAAGTTCAAAAACTGAGCAAGATGGAAGACCTGAGCTGATGACCAGGACGGAGTTACTACTGCCCGGCCTCTGAGTAAGGAGATTGAAGACTGTGGCTTCGGGTAAACCAGATTAGACCATTCCGACCTTACTTTCGAAGTTTGGTAAAGGGTTATTCATGGTGCTCGGGGCCTTATCTGGTTCAGCAATCTTTGCCTCGCTAACCAACTGCTGAATAGCTGAGAGCAGGGCCTTACAGTTGTTGGTTTAGTGCCCCACCTAAACATGATAATTACAGAAGTTATTCTTATCTTCAGGTCTGGGTGGTTTGTATTCCTGAAGGGACTGTATAAAACCTGCTTCCCTCAAGCATTGGAAGATGACCCGCAGGGGCAATTTATAGGGGTTGGTCAAGACAAAAGAGGGGCGAGGAGGCTGGACTGTGGCAATCATTGATGGAGCTGGATTGGGTGTAAGTGGCGTAGCTGGGGTGTGAGAAATGGCTTGTACAGCAGCCGGTATTTTTGGCTTAGCCGGCACTAGGTCCGAGGGTTGAGCTTTATTTTTCCTGAACCATGGTTTACCCGCTCTCTCGGCCTTCTCGCATTCTGCCTCGCGCTCAATTTTCTCAGCTTTCTCAAACACAGCCTTGTAAGAAAGAAAGGAATCCATAGCCATTTCCTTACGGAACAGGGGGAGAGATCCTTTGAGGAGTTTGACAATCATTTCCTCAAGGCTAAGCTTGGACTTCATCAAGACCTGGGTCGACATCCACCTATTGAAGTACTACTTAAAGGTTTCATTGGGCATTTGACGGACCTTCTCAAGTTGTTGGAGGGTTGTCTCCATCATAGTATTGAAACCATAATGTACTTTTAAAGCCTCAGATAAGAGCGTCCAGTCGGCGACAATATGCTGCAGTAAAGTGTGGTAGCACTCGAGTGTAGGTCCCCGAAGAGAACAAGGAAACATCTCAGCCAACACCTTATCACTTAGCTTCTTTACGCGCATCACCCTTTCATACATTATGATGTGAGAGGCGGGTGCTCCTGAGCCATTATAATGAGCCATGTTTGGTATAGTAAAATTGTCGGGGACCCAATCCTCATCCCTTTCAGGTTTTTTTATTAATGATGAGGTGGTTGATGTAAGCTTGGATTTCTGGTGTCACGCCCGGAGGTTGCCTGACCTGGTCGCTGACCGGTTCATGAGAGATGGTTGGGGCTTCAGGCGTTACGCCTGGAGAATGCCTGACCTGGTCGTTGACGGTTTGAGAAGCTATCATTTGTCGAACAAAAGGGGCTACCTCAGATGTCACGCCCAGAGGTTGCGTGACCTGGTAGTTGAATGTCAGAGGCGGCGTAGGGCGGACAGTCAGATGGCTGGCAAATGGATTTTGGGGGTAAGTGGTGCCTTTAGGAGTTACGACAAACTGCGGAGGCGTGAATGAGGGTAGTGGCCGAGATAATGGGCTTTGGTGATTGAATGTCAGAGGAGTGGAGGTTTGAGCGAAAGGTCTCGGGTTGAAAGGTATAGCTGGTGGAGTGGTTGAAGCCGATAAGAGAGCTGAAGTCTATCCAAACTGGAATGGACTCGTCAAGGGTTGGGTTGACTGAAGCACAGGCGCGAGGGGTCTCGCCTCTACTAAACTGGTCAATATTTGTGTTGTACAGTTTGGGGCCTGGATGTTAGATGCCGATACTCGATTAGAATTCCTATCTTCCAGAGCTCACTTAACTGCTGCCTCAGCAGTAGTTTGGATAGAGGCTTGGAAAGCTTCTGAGTTTAAGAATTGCATCATAGCACTGGTCAAGTCGAAACTGGGGGGTGGTTGGGATCCTGTTCCCGAGTTGGAAGTGGGACCAAAGGGCTCTTCTGGAGGAGGGGTCCCTTTATTTCTTGGGAAAGACATGGTTGTTCGAGAGGGACTTTGGCTCAACTGAACTCGTTCTGAATCTGATTCCTTGCTGGAATTGATATGGGGAATTCCTTCGACTTCTGTGGTGGCAACCGGGGTCAGAGGATGACGTATTCGGCGATGTTCTATCCTTTTTCAGGCTGGGATGTGACTGTCAGTGCGCCTCCTCCTAGCTAAAATGGTAGGAAGCGGATCAGACCATGCATGGATTGGTTAATGATATATGTGGTATGCATGCCTTTTGTGCCCTGGGAATGACGTGTAGTGCGCATAGCTGCACGTAGATGTGGTTAGAGATGATGTGATGGCTTATCCCTCCAACATATGTGAGATGTCTGTACTTCACATCATACATAGTGATATGTGGTGACGTAACGGAGGTACGAGAGAAGTCCTATATATATTGCTAAACCTCTTCCACGGGTGGAAGTGGTAAGGGTAAGTTAATTTATTTTCGGCTCTTAAAGCCGATGCATGGGGGTGCATGATCATAGAGCACTTAGCATGCGAATCGGCCCTATTCCAACTTTATGACTCCCGCGTAACGCGTCTTTGGTAGGATAGAGTTTGGCTGCTTCACCGGTAATGGTGAAAGAAGCGTGTCCCAATTATTTTATTTGTTTTGGGTAATCCTAAAAGGGAATGATATGCTAAGGCTTTTTTATAACGCGACTTTGGTATAGGGTTGTTGATGTAGAAGGTTCTCGTTTACCTTGATTCCACGTTACTCAACCACTACCCAAATGGGCGGGATCATAGGAGTTTACGGGTTGGTTAAAACGAGTGATCCACCAACTAGGCATCCTCAATTCCAACAGGGCATGAGTGATACTTTGTGAGCTTCTCAGGTGAAATAGGGTACCTAAAATTACCGAACAATCTACACGCGTGAGGACGAGACGTCATAAGAAAAGAATGAAGTTTTAATTTGGCCAATGATTTCAATACATCATCAAAATCTTTTAAACTATGAAAGAAGATTCCAGTTTTAAAGAATTTCCCCAGCAGAGTCGCTACTGTGAGCGGACAACGATTCGCGCGGCTGCGGTGCGAGGCCATTTTCGGTCAGGCCGGCCGTTAAAGTGTCAGAGGGATGAGTGTGATGTGGTTGAAAAAATGATTTTGCATATTTTAATGCTTAAAAGATACGAGATCGAAATCCCATACTTAGAATAGAGTCGCCACCCGGTTCAGCTCAACCGGGAAATTTTTGGTACGATTTTCCCACTAGGTGGTTGGACCATACCTTAAGTAGAGATTCCGAGCTCGGATGATGTTATCTACTTTTCATTAGGCCAAGTTAGGATACTTCATTCTTTCTTAATCGTTTTGATCCACCCTATTTATTTGTATTTTTAGTTATTTTGTTGTTTTCGCATTTATCAAGCAATTGAAGCGATAAATAAAATATTGACAATTGTAAAAGAAAAGTGAGTGCGGAAAGTAAAATTATTACAAGATTTTCAAGCCCTGTACATTTTCTACGTAACAAATGAAATACCCGAATGTCCGATATACATCTACCTGCAGAAGATGGTTGACACGAATATGGCATATTTTATTTATAATATCATAAAGCCCAATTGGATGGCTAAAATGAGGTTTGAATGGCGTTTGCGGGGAAATTCCATTTTTATCAAAATTTCAGATTCGATCGTTGCTTTAATCGGATTACAGGTGAATATACCACTCGTTGTGGGGTGGGTCTGTTTTCAGGAGGTTTTGAACCTCCATCGTTACACTATAGGTCCTAGCTTTCAGAAAATAAATTAGTTTGGAAACAAACGAAAACAATACTGCTGTCCAGAAAGTCATGCTGCCATGGGGCATCTGATGCCGACGACGACACAGTTGATGTCGCTGGCGACATGGCTGATGCCGCTGGTGACATCGATTATATCACGGACGACATCAGCATGTAGACAGGCACAGGGATTTCTGAGTACCGTAAAGAAAGGGTCCCGTAAGAAAGTGAGGTCTCTGGGGAATATAATGCTAACGGCGGTATCCACGATGTCTCTCGCGAGATGGGTGATACAGCCGGCAACATCGCATGTCTCCGGCGACTTTAATTTCTTACAGCAGCAGCAGCTTGCAGTTAAAGTGACCGAAAACTCAAAAATGAACACAAATCAACAAAAATTAGTGCAAACCAATAATAATAATGCCAAAGAGCTATGAGACTCAGGATTTTTTTACCTCGAGGTCGTGAATCCACCTCTTCGTGAACCGAATAAAACACCTCTGGGGAGCTTGTTATGACGGTTTAACAATGATTTTAAGTGCTTTTTGGTTTCTAAGTTCAATTACTGATTTTAACTTAAAGTCTTGTCGATTTCAACTCATAATCAGAGAGTTCAAAGAAGAAAAAACCAGGAAAAAATTGGTCAGAATCCCTTTTTTTCTGTTTTATCTAATTCTTATCTCACTATAATTTATTTCCACCTTAAAAGCTTCCTTCCTCCTAAGTGCAGCTCAAGGTGTGCTTTTATAGGTGAAATGGGGTGCTTTTTGGGGCCTTTTTTAATAATTCCACCGAAAGTGGCCGAAAAGGCTGTCTGTGAAGGGACCTATTTCGAGTCATGCCGCCGGCGACATGGTTATGTCGCCGGCGGTATGACCGATGTCGCCGGCGGTATGGTGATACCGCCGGCGGCATGGTGATACCACCGGTGGCATGGGTGATGCCTTTGGCGGCATCAGCATTCAGCATGCCGACAGTTAGTGGGTCAAAAAGCTAAAAAAAGTCAGGAAAAGTGGTTTAATAGTGGGTAAAAAGGCATCTTTTTTTACTTTTAACAATATTTTAAAGGGTATTCATTATTTGGGTGTCAATCATCGGTTCAAGCTCCTACCGGACGCGTTATCGACCACACCGAACTGGATTCTGCCAATTATAAAATTCACAAGGAATATTATTTTGGTAATAAAAATTCTAAAGAGAACTTTTATTTTGAGGTATTAAAATCGGGTACACGTCATCATCGTCTCGCGAGAGGGACTGCAAAATCCCGTGCTCACAGATGGTTTATATCTGAACCATCTTATCCATAGCCTCTACAATAATTGGCTCATGACGATCTTTAAATATGCCCAATTTACTTCCCACCTCCCAAGTCAGTTGCTTTACACGGTTCGGGGATTGCCTTGATTGAGATAGGATGATAACTCGGTTCGCATTAGAAATATCAGGCCCTGATAA
Organism: Euphorbia pulcherrima; assembly: GCA_947683365.1. Taxonomy (NCBI): domain Eukaryota; kingdom Viridiplantae; phylum Streptophyta; class Magnoliopsida; order Malpighiales; family Euphorbiaceae; genus Euphorbia; species Euphorbia pulcherrima. The sequence goes on from CANTUS010000016.1 coordinate 19,276,579, forward strand.
AACCAAAACTACTTGTTGATATGCTGTTATTATCTGTAACTCTTCTTCCAGGGTAGCTGGTATGAATTTAGGCTGTGTTTCGTTTAAAATAGTATTTGTTTCAGGGATCATATTCATAATTGCATCAGTCTGCTCTAATAAGAACGCACCTTGTAAACCCAAATTTTGAGTAGAAATGCTCCTTTGATTCACACCTCTGGAACCCAAACTCTAAGCAGACATGCTCCTTTGATATTTCGTTGGAGAGCTCGACCTACCGCAATCACTATCAATATCACCCGAGTCACTGGATGCCTTGGATTCTAAGTCTTGACAATGTTGACATGCAACCCCTTATCTAAGATTTGTATGAACCTTCAACTCCGTTGAACCAATAAGTAGTTTGAAAGACTGATTTGGTGTTCCAAAGGGAATCGAAACTAAGCATGAAACAACATCTAGCCGATCCGGCCTGTAGAAATCATAATCCACCAAAACTAACTGGCCAAAAGAGGCTGCCAATCGTCGAATCAAATTTTTGTAAATCAAGACAGGAGGAATCCCCATAAAATCCACATACCTGATACATTCTTTCGGTGTGAAATCATCCGGCAAGGATTGCACCCTCAAAAAAATATGCCTCATAATCTCCCAGTTTCCTCCTACAAAATCATTCATTGCAGACACAGAATTAAAAGAAATAATCACATTAGCTTCGCTTGTAGGGGCAGCAAAAGCTATGTCAAAACCACGTTCCTATAATAAATCATGCACACATCTAATGTGAGATATGCTAATCACAGAGGCTAGACAGGACTTATCTTTCCACGGGGCTATTTCAACAATAAGATCATGGCCCCGAGATGATTTTTCATGGCTGATTGGGACATCATGCGTAACGGCATTTAGAACAGCATTGGAACCTTCATTTGAGTCTGGCAGGCCGGAAACAACTTTCGCATAGGATCTCTCCCCCCTTGGTGAATCTCGAAATTCAATTTTCTGTTTACGGGCCTGTTGAGGAAATGAACTCCTCATGGTACGTTGCTGAATTCGTTGCTGCTTTAAAGAATGATCGGACCAAGAATATCTTGCACGATAAGCACGTAGATGGATGATTCAAATAATCACCGAATTCATTCAATACAAAACCTCACGGATCGGCAGTGAGTCGTCCGGGTTTAAGAATCCAAAATTGAGATTCTTTTCGTTTCTCTTCCTGGCCATATAGTCTCGACCAGTGATTCCATATTTCTGAAAAACTCTGCTCATCGAATCTGCTCCATACATGTTTGGAAAGTTTTAAACATAGAGTGGTGGTGGGCTAAGGGCAACGACTGGCTGATTGACTCCGATTGGAATTGGTAGCGACAAGACGACGATCATGATGATGGTGGTGGTGGTTGTTGAGCGGTGATGGTGGTGAGGATCGCCTAGGGTTCGCCCTTGGCTATTGCATTTTATTTTAAAAGGTTTATAATAAATGCATAATGGGTTATTCTGGATTCAAATCTAATATCCTCAAATTGGTGTTCCCTTACATGTCCCTCCATTCATCATTTGACATGTAGTACATTTGTATGAGAGATTAACTGAAAATGAATAAAATAATAATTAAAACATACACATGTCAATATTTGAATGGGGGACATGGAAGGGAACACTAATTTGGGGACAGCAGATTTGAATCCGGTTATTCTATGGTGACTTTTTTTCCTTACTTTGCCACCATCACCATTGGATTGAATTTCATCACATTAATTCAATGGTGATGAAGGGTAAAATAAAGTTAACTTTGCAGAAAAAATAAAGTCATCGTAGCCTTCACTCTGTCTAATAATAATAAAGTTTTTTTTAGAGATTTAGATAACTTTTTTAGACATCTCATCCATTTTTCTCACTTTGATAAATCACATTCACATTTTTCATTAATTAATTTCAATCCAAAGGAAAATAACAGAGATTGAAAGCAAACCACACCAAACCCATCATCATAAAAAAAATGAAAAAGGCCTCAATGGGCGGTGATAGAGGGGGGTGGGGCGGTGCTAAAGCCTCACCCTGACCACCGGAAAAATTAAAATCCTCCTATAAATTTAGGTACAACCCCACCCTCTTCTCTGGTAAAAAAAAAGGAAGAAGAAAAGTGGACCAGCCCCACTCTATCTCAAATTCTGGCATAGCCAGGGAATTTATAATGGCAAAAGCTCATACACATTTCCATAAATGGCTTACAGTTAAATAATCTTGAATCAATTTCTAAATAAACTATAATTGCAATTTATGCTTACAGTTAAATAATCTTGAATCAATTTCTAAACAAACTATAATTGCAATTGACCATTTATTAATGTAAAAAACACAAAGAAGGGAAACATGTTCCTTAAGATACTAAGCACTAATATTATCTCTTAATAATGAAAGTATATATTCATAAATCTATAACTGTCATCCTTGCAAATGTTGCGTCATTTCTGTTCAACAAAAAGACAAACAGATTTTGATCCATTAGTTGAAAATACAAGGAAAAACAATTCAAGGATTTATCATCCAACAAAAAGTAATGGCAAAAAGAAAACAACTTACTGCCTTGATCTCTCCAACCTCCTTTTTTATCTTATCGAGTTCATGTCGCATTTTAATAAGCTCGAATAGACGTGATTGGTAATTTCGGCTAAAGGAAATAATCTCGTCGACCACACGAACATCACCAAAACGTACTGATTTGACCTTTTCATCACCAACATAGTCTAAAGGTATTGTTTGGATTTTCCAAACCTCCTTACTTGGCTTATTAAGTTGTTCTCCCAAAAGTTCAAGCTCACGTTGACCTGAATAACAAAAGAAATATACAATAAAGAAATAAGCATATGAAAATATACATAGATTGAGATAATTAAAAGTTTAGAGAAAAGTAAAAGGGAGGGGTACCAACTCAAAAACTTATTATATTTTAATCAATTCCCAATTAATTATATGATATCACATAAAATTAATTGTATGATAAATTTTTCTAAAAATACCTGACCTCCACCAAATCGTTATTAAGAGCAGCCTCTGAAAAGCTACACATACTGTCGCGATAAGTAGAATTCTGTTCAGAACCAAATTATTGGATTAATTACCAACCATTCTAATCATATATTTTTATCATTAATGATTAATCATACAAAAGTACAAAGTGAATATCGTATGGAATGAGCAGGGTAAAATTGCAGAGTGTAATCACTACAAGAAATTGAATTTTTAGTGGCGAAATTGGTTTCGGCACAAAAGGTAAAAAATTAGTGGCGAACTATGTATCCGCCACTTGATAGATTTACAGTGGCAAACCATTGTTTTGCCACAATTTTAGTGACGAAATTTAATTCCCGCCACTATTGTATTAATGTAGTAGTTAATACAAAATCCAAATAATTTTTTTAAATCAAAGCATGAAGCCTTGAACTCTTGTACTGCCATTCAACCAATGATTAAACTAATACCCATTATAATAATCCATCAACAATGCATAAATTGAAGTGCTATATTGTAGTATTTTCCGCCACTTTCTCAGAAACCAAACAACGAATTGAAACAGGAAATTAAGAGAAGCATAAGATAGTTACCCGGACAAGTCAGAGAAAGGCCACACGAAGTTAAAACCGAAGCTTTCTAACAGAAGGTCAAATGCGGAGATAGTGTTCTCCTGACGCCTGGAAGTGAACAGAGACAACAGAAAAAATGGAACTCCCCAGCACAAGAGCATATATGCTAATGTTGAACACAAGGCCCCAAAAACTCAAAGTTGCAGATGCGGAATAGCAACAACAAGTATCAACAAGAAAGGGCAAGAATCAACCAAATATGCGAAGAAAATAAATAAACCACACAACACCAAAATTTTTACGTGGAAACCTCTCCGATGCGAAGAGTAAAACCACGGGACCGATAACGGAGTTCACCCCTACTTCTCTTATTGATAAGTTGAGGGAAAAGAACTCAACAATGTCTTAAAAGAGTTTGCAACCCACCAACAATACCACAATACAAGGAGAAGCCAAATAAAATGAGGAAAATACACAAAACCTCAAGTGAGCAATATTCCTCCATATTCTGCCCGCAACGAAACCTCATCCAACTGTTCGATTACAAAACCCAACGGCAAAAGAAAGATTTGGATGTCAGGAACATTGTGGTAAAATTTCATGGCGATCCGATGGTCTGATCTTCGGCGATCGGCGACGGAATGCAGCTGGTCGGAATAAAAAGAAGCTGGAAATTTTGCTCTCCCTCTCTTCTTTTCTCTCTCCAAAAATGGCTGCACTCTCTCTCATAAAAAAACCCTAAAACCAGCAAAAAAAAAAGCTTAAATATGCCTCCACATCTTGGGCTTTTGGGCCAAGACTTTACCTTGCACCAATTTGGGCTAGAACCCCAACAATCTCCCCCTCGAGCCCAAGTCGGGGAAGATAGGGCAACATCAACATCATCGAAATGATATCCCGGTGAGCTTGCAACAAAGCTCCATCTTACTTCCGGGAACAATCTTTGTCAACATGTCCGCTCCATTCTTATCGGTGTGGTCTTTCCTCAATACCAACTCTTTCTCCTCGATCACATCCCGCAGCTAATGATATCTAACGTCAATGTGCTTCATTCGAGAATGAAACATGGTATTCTTGCTCAGATCTATAGCACTCTGACTATCACATAATACTACAAACTCGCTTTGCTTCAAACTCAGCTCCTGAAGGAATCTCTTTATCCAAATCAGCTCTTTACATGCTTCCACAGCTGCTACATACTCTGCTTCTATAGTAGATAACGCTACACACTTTTGAAGTTTAGACTGCCAGGAAATAGCTCCCCCTGCAAATGTAAACATAAAACCTGAGGTAGACTTTCTTCCATCGAAATCACCAGCCATGTCAGCATCTGTATACCCTTCAAGAATCGGTTTTCCACCTCCAAAACACAAACTAAGCTTTGAGGTACCACGCAAGTATCTGAATATCCACTTCACTACTTACTAGTGAACTTTACCTTGATTGGACAAAAATCGACTGAGAAATCCAACAGCTTGGGCAATATCTGGCCTAGTACAATCCATAACATACATCAAAGAACCAACAGCAGAGGAATAAGGAACAGACAACGTCCTTTCTTTCTCCTCCTGCGTTTTCAGACAAGTTCTTTCTAATGATTGACTAACTAGCTTGGCATCTTTCATATTGAATCTTTCATATTGAATCTTTCAAGCACCCGTTCAATATACTTTTCTTGTGACAACCACAACTTGCCAGCCTTTCTATCATGAACTATCTCCATGCCCAAAATCTGCTTAGCTAGACACAAATCTTTCATTGCAAATGATTCTGAAAAACTCTTCTTCAAATCACAAATCATATCCGCATCCTGTCCAACAATTAACATATCATCTACATACAACAGAAGAATAATGAATTTATCATTAAGGAACTGTTTGAAATACACACAAGGATAAGCTAATGTCCTCTTATAACCATTGGTTGTCATGAAAGAATCAAACTTTCGATACCACTGCCTTGGTGTCTGCTTCAGCCCATAAAGACTCTTCTTTAGTTTGCAAACAAACTTTTCCTTTCCCTTTTCCTCAAATCCTTCTGGTTGTTCCATGTAGATATCCTCTTGTAAATCACCATGCAAGAAAGCTGTTTTCACATCAAGCTGCTCCAACTCCAAGTCAAGACTCGCAGCTAAACCCGATTCTGATAGAAGTCATCTTCACAACTGGGGAGAAAATCTCATCAAAATCAATCCGCTTTTTCTGATTGCATCCCTTGACCACCAATCTAGCTTTCCAGTTCACACTATAATCGGCATTTTTCTTAAAATCCACTTGTTTTTCAAGACTTTCTTATCTTTTGGACGCTTCACCAACTCATAAGTCTCATTCTTCTTTAAAGAATCCATCTCTTCTTTTATAGCATTCAACCAAGACCCTTTATCTTCACTAGATAATGCTTCCTGAAAGCTTTCAAGTTCTCCATCTTCTATGACAAGAATGAATTCTGAGCTTGGATATCTTGTAGATGGCCTTCTTTCTGTAGATTATCTTCGAACTTGTGTTTGTTCATATTATGGGCTGACAGCTCCCCCCGCTCATGAACCTCTTCATCTTGAGCATCATCAAAACTGAACATTCTCATCATCATGCGTATCAGCATCAACAAGTTTTGGTGTATCATCAACACTAATAGATTGGTCCTCAATATTGTCAGATCTTGCTTCAACATTCTTACATGTTGGCAGCTCAATACAAGAAGGACTAGACACAAGAGGAACATCAGTAGTATCAAAAGAAGATTCAGTGGTAGAATTATACCTTTTACTCAGAAACTCAGCACCTCTCTCGTGCTCAAAGAATACTATATCCCTGCTTCTAACTACTTCCTTCTTCTCTAAATCATAGACTCTATAGCCAAACTCTTCATTACCATAGCCAATAAAATGCATGGTTTAGTCTTGGAATCAAGCTTTGATCGCTCCTCTTTCGGCACATGCATAAATGCCTTGCATCCAAAGACTCTCAAATGTGCATAAGTGGGATTGCTACCCCTCCATACCCTTTCTGGAATGTCAAGACCAAGAGGAACAGATGGAGAGTGATTAATTAAATAAGTCACTGTGTTTACTAATTCAGCCCAGAATGTATTAGGAAGATTAGACATTCTTAGCAAACACCTCACCCTCTCCATAATGGTTCTATTCATCCTTTCAGCTACACCATTGTGTTGTGGAGTACCCGGAACTGTCCTCACATGTCTAATGCCATGCTGTGAGATTTACATCTTAAATGCATTAGAGGTATACTCACCACCATTGTCTGATCGGAGACATTTTAACTTTCCACCAGTCTCTCTTTCCACCATAGCATGAAACTTCTAAAAAGTCTCGAACACTTGACTTTTCTGCTTCAACAAGTAGACCCAAGTCTTTTGAGTTGCATCATCAATAAATGTGACAAAATGCCTATTGCCACCAATAGACTCCACATCTAATGGACCACAAACATCGGAGTCAACCAACTCCAATTTACCTTCCTTCTTTGTAGATTTTCCTGCAAATGAAGCCTTGTTTTATTTTCCTTCTAAACAATGCTCACAAGGGTCAATGGACATAGATTTATCCACAAGAATGAGGGATTAACCTGCCAGGTGCTTTATCCCTTTATTTGTCATATGTCCCAATCTTTGATGCCACAAGTTGGGAGAATTCTTCTCTTCAGCTGCATATATATCACCATAACATACTCTAAAGTATGTCTTATACAATGAGCAACACAACTTGTCTCGAGCAACTGTCATTGAACCCTTGGACAACTTGTATTTGCCATCACCGAAGGTATAACTGAAACCTTCATGATTAAGAACACTAACCGCTAATAAATTCAAGCGTAAATCTAGAATATGGCACACATTCTTCATTATCATCGTGCACCCAACATCAGTCTTTGCATGGATATCACCCATACCAATGATCCCTGTTGAGCTCTCATTTCCCATTCTGACACTACTAAAGTCGCTAGCTCTGTAGTTTAAAAAATATACCTTCTGAGGAACACAATGATAAGAAGCTTCAGTATCAACAAGCCACTCTGAAGCTGAATCATCAACCTGACGACACTCACAAACTGCTTAAAGCAAACCGGTATCCTCAACAGTCTTCACTACGGTTGCTGTAGTACCACTATCATCTCCCCCTAATTGGGAATCCAGTTTCTTCTTTTATTCATGCTTCCATTTGAAATAATTCTTCTTGATATGACCAGGCTTATCACAATAATGGCATGTTCTGGTCTCCTTTCCCTCTCTGGACTTGGACCTGCCCCTTGAGTTACCACGCCCCTTTGGACCTCTACTCTTGTCTCTTCCTCTATTCTCAATAATAAAGGCCTGTGAATTTTCAAATCCCATCTCCTTTCTTCTCAACTCTTCATTAAACATACTTTCTTTAATCACGTTCAATGAAAGAACACCATCCAGAGCTGAGTTACTAATAGTCACTACAATAGTTTCCCAACTATCGGGCAAAGAACTCAATAAGAACAAAGCCTGCAGCTCATCATCAAGAACAATCTTCATAGTGGTAAGTTTGTTGATAACATCTTGAAAGTCACTCAGATGCTCAGCCACTAACTTCCTACTTTTCAACTTCAAGTTAACAAGCTTCTGAATCAACAAAGCCTTGTTGTGAGTGGTCTTCCTCTCATAAAGACCTTCTAGTTTCTTCCACAATTCAAACGGGTCGGACTCATTAGAAACATGATTGTAGATGCTTATATTAATCCACTGTCTAATAGTCCCCAAAGTCTTCCTCTTCAACTTCTCCCAATCTTTATCTTTCATTTTCTCAGGTTTGGCCGGTTTAGAACTACCAAGCTCTACCGTGCTTATATCTATTGGATGATATAAATCTTTGCAAAATAACATATCCTCCATCATGGGTCGTCATATAGAATAATTGGTTGACGTTAACTTTACCATAGAACCACTACTAATAGACTCCATATTAACCCCGAAACTAATCTTAATAGCTCTAATACCACTTATTGAGCACAATGCCCCAAAAACTCAAAGTTGCAAATGCGGAATAGCACCTACAAGTATCAACAAGAAACGGCAAGAATCAACCAAATATGCAAAGAAAATAAACAAGCCACATAACACTAAAGTTTTTACATGGAAACCTCTTTGATGTGAAGAGTAAAACCACGGGACCAATAACGGAGTCCACCACAACTTCTCTTATTGATAAGTTGAGGGAAAAGAACTCAACAATGTCTTACAAGAGTTTGCAACCCACCAACAACACCACAATACAAGAAGAAGCCCAATAAAATGAGGAAAATACACAAAACCTCAAGTGAGCAAACATTCCTCCATATTCTGCCCGCAACGAAATCTAATCCAATCGTTCGATTTCAAAACCCAACGGTCAAAAGAAATATTTCGATGTCAGGAACATTGTGGCACACTTTCACGGCGATCTGACGGTCTGATCTTCAGCGATCGGAGACGGAATACAGCTGATCGGAATAGAAAGAAGCTGGAAATTTTTCTCTCCCTCTCTTCTTTTCTCTCTCCAAAAATGGTTGAACTCTCTCTCATAAAAAAACCCTCAAACCAGCAAAAAAAAGAAGCTTAAATATACCTGCACATTTTGAACTTTTGGGCCAGGACTTTATCTTGCACCAATTTAAGCTAGAACCCCAACAGCTAAGAGACAAAGGCAATCTTCCATTGTGTTTCCGTCCTCCTCCTTCTCCTCCACCTTTGACTGCTAAGGTGATATTTTTTGGTCATTTGTCATCATGGAAAGGTTTTATCTCTATTTTACAGATTGCGATTTGATGGCCATCACTTTGGGTTTTGGTGTCAATTTATAGGCAGGCAAATAAATTCGCTTGTAATTACTTAATTCTGTAATTGCTTAATTTTTTTGTCAATTTATCTATTTTGTTAACTCAATTTATCTACATGTATGTTGTGTTCTTTTTAACTCATAAATAACAAAACTGAACTTATTTCAGTGTAAATTTATATGTATATATTACGGGTAAATACCGAACTGAATGGATTATAAGTTGAAAAGAATATAGCCTTATTGACATCTCTCTCATTTGTCACGTCTTTATCCTAGATTTGTAGTTCATGGGTCTTGTATCGGCCGAGTCTGGCTGGAGATTGCTCCCTTAGATCGGGTTTAGACATTCATTTTTTACTAAGCTCGACTCGAAGCTGATAAAGTTTGAAATTTTATAGTCCAGACTTTATATTTATATAAATACTCAAGTCCAGCTTAACGAATGATTTTTTTTGTTATATTACATATTATATTTAATAACTGTTTTACATTTTTCATGATAGTATATTAAATTATTACCCCAAATAAATTTACTTTATATTGAAAAATGGGCGTACAAATATTAAGATTTTGACATTTTTTAATAAACTTTGTTTGTGTATTTATATTTACTCAATCAAATTTTTTAATTAAAAATAATAATAATAGATTGTGGGTGGAATTTTAGAATAGCCTTATAAGTCCGATCGAGCCCAAAGTTTAAAGTGTAGCTAGATCAAGATTGGGTTGATATTTTTAGTAAAAAGTCTGATGAAGCCCGCTCATCTGACGAATAGGTCTAGGGTATCATATGGCCTACTTTAGTCGCCATGTTCTCTTGGACTACAATTCAATTCAGTTCAGTTCAGACCAGTTCAGTTCAGTTCAGTCCAGTTCAATTCAATCCACTTCAGTTGAATTCAACTATGCGTAGTTATAAATTTACACTGAAATAAGCTCAGTTCAGCCAACTTCAATTCAGTTTAGTTCAGCTTTCAGAAGTTGAAAAGAACAGGGCTTAAGTATTGGAGCTAGACCGACCGTCCCGAATCGGGTGTTACAACCCTCCTTTATAGTACATGATATTCCTAGTATGCAAAGATTTAATTATTACTAAATCCTTACCAAAATTCATAGTTTTGAAAAAAAAAAGATATCCTACCAATTTAATCACCAAAATGATACATTGAGTATGCAAGTAACTGTGAGCACGGGATTTTATAGTCCCTTTCACGAGAAGATGATGACGTGTACCTAATTTTAATGCCTCAAAATAAAAGTTCTTTGTAGAATTTTTATTACCAATATAATGTTCCTTGCGGATTTTATACTTGGAAGAACCCAGTTCGGCGTCGCCAATAACGCGTCCGGTAGGAGCTTGAACCGATGATTTATACCCAAATTAAAAACACCTATTTAAATGTCATTAAAATTCAAAAAGATGCCTTTTGGCCCAGTTTTAACCACTTTTGACCTCCTTTTGTGACTTTTTAGGCTCTTGGGCCCGATGGCTGTCGGCTTGCCGTAGGCTGATGCCACTAGCGGTATCAGCCATGCCACCGACGGCATCAGCTATACCTCCGGCGATATCACCATGTCGCTGGCGGCATGGCCTAAAATGGGCCCCTACACAGACAACCTTTTTTCCACTTCGGTGGAATTAGTCAAAAAGATCTTGAAAATCACCCCAATTTGCCTATAAAAACACACCTTAGGCTTTGGGGGAGGAGGCTGAAATTGGGAGAAAAACCATCTAAGATTGGAAATTTAATGTTAGAATGAGAAAATAGATTTTAGTGAGATAAGAATTAGATAAGGCAAGAAAAAGGATTCTAATCCATTTTTTCCTGGTTTTTCTTCTTTGAACTCTCTGATTGTGAGCCTAAAGTCAGTAGGTATTCTCATTAAAATCAACTTAATAGAATTTAGAGACTCAGAACTCTTAAATTTTACTACTAAATCATCGTTAGAAGCTCCCTAGAAGTGTTTCTTTTCGGTTCACGAAGAGGTGGATTCACGACCTCGTGGTAAAAATTCTGAGTCTCATAGCTCTTTGGCATTAATATTATTGATTTGTGCTGATTCTTGTTGATTTGTGTTAATTTTTGGGTTTTCGGTCATTTTTTACTGATGCCCGCTGCTGCTGCAAGAAATTGAGGTCACTAGAGACATGTGATGTCGCTGTCGGTACTCCCATGTCGCCAGAGGCATCACTGATACCGCCGGTGGCATCACATTCCCCAGAGACCTCACTTTCTTATAAGACCCTTTCTTTATGGTACTCAGAAAGCCATGTAGCCTGCCTGCATACTGATGCCTCTAGCGACATCATTGATGTCGCCGGTGGCATAAGCCGTATCGTCAGCGGCATGACTTTCTGGACAGCTATTTTTATTTCATTCGTTTTCGATCGAGTTTATTTTCTGAAGCTAGGATACACAGTGCAACGATGGAGGTCCAAAACCTTCTGAAAATAGACCCCACCCCATAACATGTGGCATTTTCACTAATAATCTGGTTAACACAATGCTCGAGTCTAAAATTTGATTAAAAACATAATTTCCCGAAAAAGCCGTTCAAATCTCATTTTAGCCATCCAACCGGGCTTTATAATATTGTAAATAAAATATGCCACATCCACCTTAACTCAGGTCTTGTTCGATTTGCTAAATATACATGATTCGTGAGGTATCTCGAACGACATGCCATATCTGTACTAACCATCTTCTGCAGGTAGATGTGCGTTAGGCCTTCGGGTATTTTATTTATCGCATAGAAAAATGTATAGGACCTTGAAGCCTTGTAATAATTTTACTTTTTACACTTAATTTTGGATGACTGTAATAATTTAGTTATCACTTCGATAGCTTGATAAACGCAAAAATTACACAATAACCAAAAACACAAATAAATAGGATGGACTAAACCGATTAAGAAAGAATGAAGTATCTTAACTTGGCCTAATGAAAAATAGATAACATCATCCGAACTCGAAATCTCTACTTAAGGTACGGTCCAACCACCCGGTGGGAAAATCGTACCTAAAAATTTCCCAGTTGAGCTGAACCGGCTGGCGACTCTATTTCAAGTACGGGATTTCGATCTTGTATCTTTTCAGCATTAAAATATGCAAAACCATTTTCCAATCACATCAATTACACATCTCCCCGTTACTTTAAGAGGGACGGTCCACCAGCCCGGCTTCACAGCCGCCTCGTAGAATGTCGTCCTCTCACAGTGGCGACTCTGCTGGGGACTGATCTCTTTAAACTTGAACTTCCTTTTCATAAAGTTTAAAAGATTTTGATAATGTATTGAAGTCATTGGCCTAATTAAAACTTCATTCTTTTTCTTATGACGTTTTATCCTTAAGTACGCGTGTAGATAGTTCGGTAAATTTTAGGTGCCCCATTTTACCCGAGAAGCTCACAAAAGTATCACTCATGCCCTGTTTGAATTGAGGATGCCTAGTGGGTGGATCACTCATTTTAACCAACACGTAAACTCCTGCGATCACACCTATTTAGGGAGTGGTTGAGTAACGTGGAATCAAGGTAAATGAGAACCTTCTACATCAACAACCCTATACCAAAGCCGCGCTAGAAAAATCCTTAGCACATCATTCCTTTAGGATCTCCAGAATAAATAAAATAATTGGGACGCGCTTCTTTCACCATTACCGGTGAAGAAGCCAAAGTTCCATCCTTGTAAAGAGGCGTTACACGGGAGTCATAAGGTTGGAAGAGGGACGATTTGCGTCCTATATGCTCCGTGATCATGCACCCCCATGCATCGGCTTCAGGAGCCAAAAATAAATCAACTTACCCTTACTACTTTCGCCCATGGAAGAAGTTTAGCAACACATGTAGGACTTCTCTTATGCCTCCGTTACGTCACCACATATCACTATGTATGATGTGAGATACAAATGTCCCTCATATGTTGGAGGGATAAGCCATCGCATCATCTCTAACCACATCTACGAGCAGCCATACATATCACGCACCCCTTCTAAAAAAAGCATACATACCATCCCTACCATTTACAACCCATTCATGGTCTGAACCACGATTCACAACCCCAGATCTTCCTCCCAAATACAGACCTTCATAACTAGCCATGTCTCTTCCTCATAATGCCAACTCTGCCTCATCTAGAGAACAGACTAGTCTTCCCCCTACCATAGGAGCGACAGCTCACCCTCCGTCAATTGGGTCAGAAATCGCCGCCACCATGACCTAATTTATCTATTCCGATTTCTTCCACAACACTATTCGAGAATAAATCCAGACAACAGTGTAGTTGTTTGTCAGGCAAGCCCTAACAAGTGAGAACACCGGTTGGATTTTATAATCAGATTGTCAGCCCCAGTATCATAATGAATTTATTCAAAATGGTTCAGGCCATGTTCCATTCTGTCCAATGGAAGCATAACCTATACGGTTTACTCAGCGTCCTATCCAGCCAGTTCAGACTCGGCCCTAGCCTAGCCTATTCTAACTCGACCAGACTTCCGTGACTCAACTAACTCTCTCTTTATTACCTCCAAGCCCAAGGCATATGACCCAAAACTCAATCCTCCTTCCTCGACGAGCTCACCCAGCAAATCTCAGCTCTCCCTAAAGGATTAACCTAACCAGCAATGTTGCCACCATCTTTTGACATGGCACCTCGGGATATGATACATGAGGTGGAAGCTTTCTTGCACCAAATAGTGCTAGCATGTCAAAAGGAGAGGGAACTCCAAGGAAATAACAACAGAGTCTCCAAGGGTTCTAGTATACGCCAGGCAGAAGGCTATAATGGGCTAGGAGTGTTGTCATCTCGAGTTAAGGGAAACCAAAAAGCCTGTCTGGAACCTATCCCAACTAACATTGTAAACCCGGGTTTTACCCCTCAATGTGATTTTCACTAGATTAAGAAGAGACGGTCTCATCAAACCCCTTCGTGATTACAAAAACCTAATGAAAGACGAGAAGGGAAACTCTTATGGGTATCATGCCCAGTGGGGACATCGCATTAATGAATGCCGAACCCTGGACTGAGCAATAAATCATCTGGTGAAAGAAGGAAAGATAACCAAGCCGAATAGAATGCCTGGGGTTATAAGGCTCGTCGACCAGGCAAGTATGCCCTTTTTTTGGTACACCTAAACGAGTAAATGGGCTATATATGCTCACTAGGGTTGTTGATTTCAAGGATAAGGCCGATAGACAACGAGGCTAAGAGGGCCAGATTTAAGTGAGCTAGGAGAATGGAAAATGTTTGGCTTAGAAAAAACGGTGATGTCCAAGCAACAGCCACCCAAGCTTTTCCAATAAGGGCTGTAGTCCAGTCTAACTGCCCTCCTTTTGCCCTAGAGAAGGCCCCCAACACTTCACTCTCGATCAATTCTCATTAGATCTGTTCGCTACCAAACTTTGAGCTCCATGAACAACTTCTATTTTTCTTACTTATGTCATGTCTCTACCATTTGATCCACGCATTCATATGAGCATACACACGATGCTTCCAGTATTCAAGATATTTTACTACATGAAATTAATTTGAGTATAAATGAAGGCTCTTATATGGTAATCAAATCCAATAATTTAACTCATGTCAAACACAAGTGAGATAATAAAGTGGTTAAAGACCGTGATAATGCTTTTGCTTGGTCCCCAGATCAATAGTCAGCTTGTTGAGCACCACGGGTCTCTTCTAGAATTAACTCAGCAACCCCGCAATGGTATACCAAAGAAGTATCAATTGGTCCCTTAAAATGGAAAATTGACGTATACACCCACCAACAACTGATGAAGCCTAACCTCCATTAAATAAACACCGTATCCGAATCTCAGACCAATGTCATAGCCAAGGAAATGACCAAATTCGTAGAGAAACACATCTTCACCCAACATAAATTAACCCGCATCAAACCCCTTGACCAACAAAGATTAGGCAGTAACCACCGCCAAGAGCATAAAATATGAGGACAAGTACCTTCATCCCACGAGCCATAAAGAAAAGCGCACAACCAAAGTCACGATTAGCTTACCAAATAAACCAATAAAATAAGCTACCACTTCACCTTTCAAAGGTACTATGTAAAAGGCCCCCAAACCAAATATCACTTGGTCAAAATCCTCCACTGTCGGTACAAGGGGCAAATTCAGGCCTAAATAGGAATGGTTGTACGAACCGCAGACTGAAGGAGCAATTAGAATAGCAATCAGAATGGCAATCAAACTAATCAAGAAGACTCTAAGTAAGCTCCGAAACACCCATAAACTAAACTCCTTGCAATATGGACAACTAGAATCAAAACAAGGTTACCCGATATAACTTTGAAGGTCAGAATGAATCGGGTGATCCAGGCGAAAATTGAACGGACACTAAGGACCTTGGAGAATCTGCAAAGGCACGACCAAGCACACAACCGCAAATCAGATACCCAACGCCCTTGCCAAGAATCATAGACCCAGCAGAAGCATCTGAGACCTTCTGATATCGATGTTAATAAAAAGTTCAGACCAAATTAAGAAGGCTGTCATATGGCTGAAGATGGTACGAAATAAGCAAAGCTATTAAAGTCATGAGCACAGACAAGAGCGAGTTCATCGATCTAGTCAACAAGGACATGCTTAAGCATTATCAGGTCTAAAGAAAAGAAATAAATCAGAAAAGTGGCACACAAAAAAATGTATATGATAATCACCTGCCTTTTGGTCTTTTACTGATCGATCAAAAATTAGGGTGACACCCAACGGTCGGTATCTTGCAAACTAACCGTGTAAAAATTAGGGGATAAATCAATATTGCCTACAGAACTGAAAACCCTAAAAGGGTGGTTCAGACAAAAATTAGAGCACGAGAGAAAAACAGTGAGATGTTAACTTGAAAACCTGTAAAGGTTAGTTAACACCAGGGGTTCCATTAATGGAAATGATTGCCAACATCTTGTACTCAAATTAGATTCACTCGATAAAAGTGTCTTTTGCACTGAAACCTCTGTGTTTATGATTGTATGAATGTCTGATGACCAAGTGATGGAAACATCACGAGGAAGCTTAATCAAGGATGCTCTGAGCTCATCAGTCTAAAAAAATTCGGATAGACTGAAAACATCTAGGTCTATACAAAAGTCGGAATAAGTCTGCTAGGTTGAAAATCCAAAAGGGCAGTCTATGCAAACGTTAGAATCATGATGAGGCCTGAATTTCTCTAGTTCCCTCCAATCTGCGTTCCCCAGGCTCCGCAAGAAGCCCCGTAGCTGTAAAGTGTGGCTCGCCATAGCAGAATTTGAAGAAATGGCTGAATCTAAGTTTTTGGAAAGCTGATATCGCCGACGATATGAGCGATGCCGCCGGTGACATGGATTTTAGGAGGTATCAGCTAATGCCGCTAGCGACATGGGTATAGGCAGTTTTAAGGTGACCCACCTGGCGATATGAATGATGCCGCCAGCGACATGGAATTAATTTTCTCGGCGACATCAGAAGAAATTTCATCACTTCAGACCTGTACAAAACCTGTCAACAATCCTGTACTCCATTTTTAATACCTTTTTAAACCGCAATCCATTTTTATTCAAAGTAAAAAGCCCGAAGGTGCAAACCACTCAAATATCCCAAACATCTAGCCTACCAAACCAAAACCAAACAACAAATCCAAATTATTCAAACCCCAATGTATCGAGGGTACAAGCCGAAATCCAAAAAGCAAAATGAAAGTATAAATCTAGGCATGCCCGCCACCGCCGGGCGGACGAGATGAAACATCCTCGGTGCTTACTAGCCAATTACTAACCTCATCCTCTTATTCCTCTCTGCCTTCTATCATAGGCACATTGTTTGACTCCTCAGTCACTATGGGTAGGTGCCGATGGCCTGACATCTTTACTCCTCTGCGACTGGTGCTATCGGGGTGCACTTGATCCAAGTTTTGTTTGCTCCTTTGCTACTGAGCAGTAGCCTCCAGTTGGCCCTCAAGGCCGCTCATATGATGCCAGAGTTCTACAGTCTCCTCCTGAAATCTCTGCCCGGCCGCATCAGTGTCTGATAGGAAAAGGGCCAAGAAATCCTGCAAACCAAGGAAAGCGTTAATAATGCACTTCATTCATAGCATCCATGCATGCATCTTATCCTATTTTGGCATGTCATAAACAGGGAATGTACCTGAACAAGCAGCAATTGCCCGATAAGCATATCCTAGAGAGCAAAATTATTCTCTGCAAGTTGCTCCACATGGCTTTGCGTTACATGAAAAATCTAAAAGGCAGATCATTAATCACCCGCATCCAAGGGTAAACAAGGAAGCAATTACTAGGCCTTCCATAAGTAGCGCTTTCTGGAATAGAGATCGGAGTATGCCAGCTCGGGCCTATGTTCCTGGGTTAGAACTCATCTCAGGAGTTAATCAGTAGGAACTAGGTCTCCATCGGGTTGACCAGGCGCCCTTCTACGAAATTTATCCCCTCAGGTACACCATAATACTGCATCCCACTCTGGTTATCCCAGCCTCTCTTCCTCGCAAGTTCCTGAAAAACACGAAAGCACATATGAACAACATTCTTAAACCCAAACAATTATAAATCATGCACACAAATACAATCATACCTCAAAAGAATGGAGCCCCCCTTGGGACATCGGCACACTCCCGCCAGCTACATCCACGCCTACCTCATCCCCCCCTCAGGCTCGATCCCAACATTGCCTTCAATCTCCTCCTCTTCTTTCTCCTCCTCGGCGTCCATAATACCTTTAAGCCGCCTCTTCTCCTCCTCTAGCCTTTGCTCATTGTGGTACTCAATGGTATCATTCCTATGGATACGGGGGCACAAGGGGAGTAAGAGCTGCTAGGGCTGCTCGTAGGAGCCCGGAACGCTCGGAATGACCCGGCCATCCCCCTCGATATATTCGGCTTAGTTAGCCACAGATGTAATCACTAGATGAGGCTATTATAAGCCACTGGGAGGATCGGCGGGCATCAGTCTATCGACGACTGGGATAAACCTCCAGCCCTAGACGCGATCCCCCAAGTACCACTGTTGAGACAACGGGTACTCCACGATAAATCGACGGTCGTCCACCTCTCTCCTGACCCTTGGGACTTCCAGCAGGTTCTCCACCCCATCAAATGGGTCCAGGACAAGCTGCACCAACAACCAACCAAAACAACCAATGTAAGTATAATGTAAATTCATAAACACTCTTTGTTTACTAATGTTTTATTCTAAATAAGGACTAAATTAAATATCATATACCGAGCTTAATCATACACTCCTCAGGACCTCCCTGTACTTGGTAGGATACTAGGCCTTCTAGCCAATACCCCCGCACCAGCGGGCAAGAAAATGGGAACCAGGGGACACGGTCTTCTTGAACTCAATCGGCTGAAGGATCTGATGCTCAAAAGCCTAGGCCTACACAAGTAACAATTAGTCAGCTCAAAAAACATCCACAATAAATGAGATGTGCACAATCAAGTAAGATGCTTCTAAGAAGATATACCTGGAGTAGCAGATGGCAGAGGCGAAAGGCCTTCCCCTTCTTCCGAGCACCCGTATCTAGCCCGTGGTACATATGTGCCAAGATGGCCCTCGGCCAATTCTTCTTCCTAATGCGTGCCACATCCTCCACAGCAAATATCAACCGATAGTTGATCTTACTCCTCAAGATCAGAAAAAATAGCACGGTGAGCAAGGAATCATAAAGGAGCGGATGCAAGCGTCTCTCTCATCCTCAGGCACCACATCTGCCTTAGTCAAGTATTGGTGCAACTCACAATAAGATAGCCGCCTTGAGACGGGCTTTAAACTAAATAGCTCCTTCTCTCACCTCACCATGGGCCTCTCGATGTGATATTTATCCATATAGGCATTGAAGTGAATGACCCCGTCCGTCCAGGAAAGCCCGGTCATAGCTACGACGTTAGAGGGCATAATTATCACTTCCCCAAATGAGAAGTGAAATGTGTGGGTGGTTTCAGACCACCTTTCTGTAAGGGCTATCAAGGCTGGATGGGAGAGTTTGGGCATTAGCATCAGCACGATTCAGGCCAAGTCCCCGAAGCCTATTTTGTTGATTGCTAGCGCAAGTTCAGGATCCTTCTCAGTAATATGGTGCCACCACTCGCTAATGGTGCCCATACCTCCAGTATAGGTCAGTTCGTGTGGCTATAAAAATCAAAAGTAAAACAGATAAGTCCCTATTTATTTCTCATCGCCAATACCTGCTGGAAGGCTACTAATGTCGCTTCTGCCAGAAGCGATGTCACCGGTAATATCATCCATACCGCTGGCAGAATGGATGATGCCGCCAGCAATATCACCTTAAGCAAAAATAACATCAGGCCTTGCTAGGCCTTTTTACAAGGCCTGATGTCGCTGGCGACATCGCTCATATCACCGGCGACATCATAACCTATGGGCAGAACCTATTTTCCTTAAAAATTGCACCCATCGTGCCAAAACCATAAAAATCACAATCAATCAAACCATAAAGCCTAAAAATAGGAAAGATCGAACCTAAAGCATGCAACATTAATTTGTAATCAACCTATTTTACGCTTATAAACTCCTATTATGGCATAATTTTGAGCCTAGGGCCGAATCGAAACTCAACCTAAAAAAAAGAAATTCGGGTTTTGCAGGATTACTTGGACGTAGAAGAGGTGCTTTTCCTTCTCCGAGGTTAGATTGGTGATAGGGGAATTGATCCCATACCCATACATCTTGGTCGTCTCCTTCAAGCCATAAGCAATAGGAACGGAGAGAATCTTCAACCCCTCGACGGAGGAATCAGGCAGATTCTCCTTAGCCTTAGCGGATTTTCCCTTGAAAGCCTTAGCAATTCTCTTCAGGATTGGACTAACGAAGAAAATGAAAGGTTTGGAAAAGAATGGAGAAAAGGGGGTACGGATTTGTAGAATGAGGAAGAGAAAGGAGTTTTGCTTCCTTTTAAACTGCAGCACGGAATTTGAGGAGTTTTAATTTATCTGAAACTACTAATTCATACCATTGGTGGCATCACTCCATACTGACGGCGATATCACTCGCTTTAATTTGAATTTTGAATTTATTAACCAGTCAAGGCTGCCACGTGGCACTCATGCCGCCGGTGGTATCACTTCATACTGCCAGTGACATCACCAATACTGCAGGCAATGTCGCCTCCTTTATTTTCAATTTTGAACATGTTTTCACTAGTTAAAGCTGCCACATAGCACTTATGCCGCCGGAAGTCATACTGCCGGCGGCATCATTCCATACCGCCAATGATATCATCAATGTCACCAGTGATATCAGCTATCTCCATGCCTTTTTTAAGCCATCCTCGGTGACATCCCGACTCTAGCCCTGATATCCTAGAACTTGCATAAAGCCACAATCGCAAACCCAATACACTCATCCTATATGCTACCCAGAGATTATAGCATGACCCTATACGTATCACCCTGTTGGTTTCACCCCAGAACACCAACTAAAGGTCCCTGATACAGTCTCTGTACATATCACCCTTTAGGTTAACCTTCAGAATGCCAACTGAAGATCCCGGTATGACCCTGTACATGTTGCCTTTGGGTTCACCCCTCCAACTACACTCCACCAACCCATAAAGCATAAGTTAGGCCAAGGGGCAACCAATCCACAAAGCATAAGTTCAACCAAGGGACAATCTATCCATAAAGCATAAAGTCCAACCAAGGGAAATCTCTCCATAAAGCATAAGCCCGACCGAGGGGCAATCACTCTGTAAAGCATAAGTCCGACCAAAGGACAATCTCTCCACAAAGCATAAGTTCGACCAAAGGACAATCCCTCCACAAAGCATAAGTCCGACCAAAGGACAATCCCTCCATAAAGCACAAGTCCGGCCAAAGGACAACCTCTCCATAAAGCACAAGTCCGACCAAAGGACAATCTATCCATAAAGCACAAGCCCGACCGAGTGGGCAATCTCTCCACAAAGCTCAAGTCTGACCAAGGGAGAACCACTCCGCAAAGCATAAGTCCGACCAAGGGACAACCACTCCATAAAGCACAAGCCCGGCCTAGGGGCAATCTCTCCACAAAGGGTAAGTCCGACCAAGGGACAAACACTCCACAAAGCATAAGCCCGACCAAGGGGCAATCTCTCCACAAAGCTCAAGTCTGACCTAGGGATAATCACTCCGCAAAGCATAAGTCCGACCAAAGGACAATCTCTCCATAAAGCATAAGTCCGACCAAAGGACAATCTCTCCACAAAGCACAAGTCCGACCAAAGGACAATCTCTCCACAAAGCACAAGTCCGACCAAAGGATAATCTATCCACAAAGCACAAGCCCGGCCGAGGTGAAATCTCTCCACAAAGCTCAAGTCCGACCAAGGGATAACCACTCTATAAAGCACAAGTCCGACCAAGGGAGAACCACTCCATAAAGCATCAGCCCGACCAAGGGGCAACCAATCCATAAAGTGCAAGTCCGACCAAAGGATAACCACTCCATAATGCACAAGTCCGACTAAGGGACAATCACTCTATAAAGCACAAAGTCTGACCAAGGGGCAACCAATCAACGAAGTGCAAGCCCAACCTAGGGGCAATCACTCTATAAAGTATAAGCCCGACTAAGGGGTAACCACTCCACAAAGTCCAAGTCTGATAATGGGACAACCACTCCCCAAAGTATAAGCCCGACTAAGGGGCAACCACTCCACAAAGTGCAAGTTCGGCCAAGGGACAACCACTCTACAAAGTATAAGCCCGACCAAGCGGCAACCACTCCACAAAGCATAAGCCCGACCGAGGGCCAATCACTCCATGAAGCATAATCCCGACCAAGGGGTAATTACTCCACAAAGCACAAGTCCGACCAAAGGACAATCACTCTACAAAGCATAAGTCTGACCAAAGGACGATCTCTCCACAAAGCATAAGTCCGACCAAGGGACAACCACTCTATAAAGCTCAAGTCCGACCAAGGGACAATCTCTCTACAAGGCATAAGTTCGACCAAGGGATGACCTATCCACAAAGCTCAAGTTCGACCAAGGGACAACCACTCTGCAAAGCATAAGTCCGACCAACGGGCAATCTCTCCATAAAGCATAAGTCCATCCAAGGGAAATCTCTCCATGAAGCATAAGTCCGGGCAACTACTCCGTAAGACACAAGTCCGACTAAGGGGCAACCACTCCGCAAGGCACAAGTACGACCGAGGGGCAAACAAGTCGTCTATCAGGTATCATTCCTATCCCTTACTCTTTCGTGCGATCATACTGACCTGTGGCAGCAGTGATCCCCCGAGGGGCAGCTCGTGAGCACGGGATTTTATAGTCCCTCTCGCGAGAAGATGATGACATGTACCCGATTTTAATGCCTCAAAATAAAAGTTCTCTGTAGAATTTTTATTACCAATATAATATTCCTTGCGAATTTTATACTTGGAAGAACCTAGTTCGGCGTGGCCAATAATGCATCCGGTAGGAGCTTGAACCAATGATTTACACCCAAATTAAAAATACCCATTAAAATATCATTAAAATTCAAAAAGATACCTTTTGACCCATTTTTGACCTCCTTTTACGACTTTTTAGGCTCTTAGGCCCGCTGGTTGTCGGCTTGCCAGAGGCTGATGCCACTAGCGGCATCAGCCATATCGCTGGCGATATCACCATGTCGCCGGTGACATGGCCCAAAATGGGCCCCTGCACAGACAGCCTTTTTGCCACTTTCGGTGAAATTAGTCAAAAAGGTCTCGAAAACCACCCCAATTTGCCTATAAAAATGCACCTTAGGCTTTGGGGGAGGAGGAGGCTGAAATTGGGAGAAAAACCATCTAAGATTGGAAATTTAATGTTAGAATGAGAAAACAAATTTTAGTGATTTAAGAATTAGATAAGGCAGGAAAAAGGATTCTAATCCATTTTTTCCTGATTTTTCTTCTTTGAACTCTTTGATTGTGAGCCTAAAGTCAGTAGGTATTCTCGTTAAAATCAACTTAATAGGACTTAGAGACTTAGAACTCTTAAATTTTACTACTAAATCATCGTTGCAAGCTCCCCGGAGGTGTTTCTTTTCGGTTCACGAAAAGGTGGATTCACGACCCTGAGGTAAAAATTCTGAGTCCCAGCTCTTTGGCATTAATATTACTGATTTGTGCTAATTCGTATTGATTTGTGTTCATTTTTGGGTTTTCGGTCATTTTTTACTGCTGCCCGCTGCTGCTGCAAGAAATTGAGGTTGCCAGAGACATGTGATATCGCCAGCGGTATCACCCATGTCGCCAGAGACATCATTGATACCGCCGGTGGCATCACATTCCCCAGAGACCTCATTTTCTTGTGGGACCCTTTCTTTATGGTACTCAGAAAGCTATGTAGTCTGCCTACATACTGATGCCTCTAGCGATATCATTGATGTCGCCAGCGACATCAACCATGTCGCCGGCGGCATCAGCCGTATCGTCGGCGGCATGACTTTTTGGACAGCTATTTTTATTTTGTTCGTTTTTGACCGAGTTTATTTTTTGAAGCTAGGATACACAGTGCAACAATGGAGGTCTAAAACCTTCTAAAAATAGACCCCACCCCATAACATGTGGCATTTTCACTAATAATCCAGTTAAAACAACGATCGAGTCCAAAATTTGGTTAAAAATAGAATTTCCCGCAAATGCCGTTCAAATCTCATTTTAGCCATCCAACCAGGCTTTATAATATTGTAAATAAAATATGCCACATCCACGCTAACTCAGGTCTTGTTCAGTTTGCTAAATATACATGATTTGAGAGGTATCTCGAACGACGTGCCATATCTGTACTAACCATCTTCTGCAGGTAGATGTGCGTTAGGTCTTCGGGTATTTTATTTATCGCATAGAACAATGTATAGGACTTGGAAGCCTTGTAATAATTTTACTTTTCACACTTATTTTTGGACGACTGTAATAATTTAGTTATCGCTTCGATCGCTTAATAAACGCGAAAATAACACAATAATCGAAAACACAAATAAATAGGATGGATTAAACTAATTAAGAAAGAATGAAGTATCTTAGCTTGGCCTAATGAAAAATAGATAACATCATCCGAACTCGGAATCTCTACTTAAGGTATGGTCCAACCACCCGGTGGGAAAATCGTACAAAAAAATTTTTCGATTGAGTTGAACCGGGTGGTGACTCTGTTTCAAGTACGGGATTTCGATCTCGTATCTTTTGAGCATTAAAATATGCAAAACCATTTTTTAATCACATCAATTACACATCTCCCCGTTACTTTAAGAGGGCCGGTCCATCGGCCCAACTTCACAGCTACTGTGTAGAACATCGTCCGCTTACAGTAACTTAAGCAAAAGTAATGTCCAATAGGAAAAGGAAGAAATGAAATGATTTATTTTCATAAAAAAAACAAATACACCAAACCATTAATAGAAAAATTATGCATTTTAGAATATCGTAAAAATCGCCTTAAAAATGTAAAGAAAGTCAAAAGTATATCAAACTAGTAGAAATATGACTCAAGACCACCAGGGACAATCAGAATAGGAAACTAAAGTTGGATTTCAAATTCAGAAAAACCAATCACATGGTATAGGTGCTCCATTTAGGAATATTGATGGTGAATAATTCTTTTTATATATAGTTATATTATATACCATTATAAAAAAAACAATCAATTATATTTTCCATTTTTTGATAAAGATATAAGGTCATGTTCTTTTAGACTGCAATTTTCTGAACTGAACTGAACTGAATTGAACTAAACTTATTTTTTGTGTAAATTCATAATTACACATAGATGAATTAAACTGAATTGAAAGGAACTGAACTGAATTGAACCGAATTGAAGTCCAAAAGAACCGGGCCTCAGTTAAGATAGTCCTGAAATGTTATTGTTCACATGATAAGCTTGTATGCATTCATGTCAAGTTGTTAATTTGATCATTTTACACAAATGGTCTGTCTAGTTACCTCAAATGGTCTAGGATCCAAAATTGTTAGTCTATTTAATCAAAAATTATTGTACTAGTTTTCTTATATTAATGGTTAGAGTAATTCTACAAGAAATATAACTTTAATTTTCTCCACTCTAAAAGTCAAATTTCTTGTAAACTGGTGTGTATATAACTATATATTACTATTTATTTAAAATAAAACATCTGTTTCAAGTATCAGAATTAGGCAAAACAACACGACCTACCCAGCTCATTATCCTCAGTCGGAACAATGTTGTAAATTTAAAGGGGTGAGTGGGACTAAAGAAAACAACATTTATGGAAAAGAAAAAAAAGGCTAAATACTAGAAAACTAATTTCCTTCAGTTATGGAAACCTATAAAATATATAACCAAAATTTAATTATAATTTTCAGCAATATTTCTTTATATAGAAATAGTAAGTATTAGTGATTTTCATGTTGTATAAAGTGTTAGAAACCACATCATATGAATATCAGTTTAGGTGTTGTTGAAAGCCCTAACAAACACTAGCTAGCTCAATTAGAATATATTGCAGCCGTAACTCAACCCAACTGCTCAGCTATAGACAAAGAAAGAAAGAAAGAAAGAAAGAAAGAAAGAAGTTTATGTATAAATAGGGCAATGATAATGAAGTAAAGGCTTGGTTTCTATGATCCTAGAGGTTGCTGGTTCGAGTCCACATTCGGGGTGGTGGGATAAGCTTTTCCTTTCTTATTATTGTAAGCCCATATGAGGCAATTTTTTTAAAAAAAGTGTGAGCACATTCATGCATAAAACATTATCTTCTGTTTGAAAATTCACTCTTTTTGTAGTTTTTGTATTAATATTTTTTGATGTGATTACAGCATTTCAAGCCACTAATATGCGATTTGGACCAATAAAATTCATGTTTTAGTTTTTTCAAAATTTTGTCATGATTCTTGTTTTAGTGGAATCCAGTAAGTTGTTAGGAATCAAATGTATCTATATAGCAAGAGAGTAAAATCAGCTGCAGATACAGAGTTATTTGAGCATTACAATTCCAATTTTCATAAAAAAAAAAGTAGACTGACTGAGCTAAGAAAATCTATGAACGTCTAAGGGGTTCGTTCAATGAGCGTCTCTAGAAGTCGCTCTATCCTTGCATTGTGCCTCTCTGCAAGTCATCATTTATTCAGTCTTAATACAAGACTTTCTCAAATCATAAGAACCAAAAACCAGACAAAACAAATTACACAATAACACCCTTAAAATCTCTGATAACTCAAAATTGTTCTTTTCTTTCAACTAGTTTATAGTTGTCGAGAGAGAGTGTGAGCGGACGACGGTTCGCGTGGCCGTGGCGCGGGGCCGGACTGGGTCGGGCGGCCCGTTTTTTGGTGTGTCGGGGAGATGAGTGTGATATGGTTGAAAAGAAAATGATTTTGCATTTTGTAATGCTTAAAAGATACGAGATCGAAACCCCGTACTTAGAATAGAGTCGCCACCCGGTTCAGCTCAACCGGGAAATTTTCGGTACGATTTTCCCACCGGGTGGTTGGACCATACCTTAAGTAGAGATTCCGAGTTCGGATGATGTTACCTACTTTTCATTAGGCCAATTTAGGATACTTCATTCTTTCTTAATCGGTTTAATCCACCCTATTTATTTGTATTTTCAGTTATTTTGTTGTTTTCGCATTTATCAAGCAATTAAAGCGATAAATAAAATATTTACAAACGTAAAAGAAAAGTAAGTGCGGAAAGTAGAATTATTACAAGGTTTTCAAGTCCTGTACATTTTCTACGTAATAAATGAAATACCCGAATGTCCGATATACATCTACCTGCAGAGGATGGTTGACACAAATATGGCATATTTTATTTATAACATCATAAAGCCCGATTGGATGGCTAAAATGAGATTTGAATGGCGTTTGGGGGGAAATTCCATTTTTATCCAAATTTTAGATTCGATCGTCGCTTTAATCGGATTACAAGTGAATATACCACTCATCGCGGGGCGGGTCTGCTTTCAGGAGGTCTCGAACCTCCATCGTTACACTATAGGTCCTAGCTTCAGAAAATAAATTAATTTGGAAACAAACGAAGACAATATTGCTGTCCAGAAAGCCATGACGCCGTGGGGCATCTGATGCTGCCTACGACATAGTTGATGTCGCTGGCGGCATGGATTATACCGCCGGCGACATCGAATGTGTCACGGGCGACATCAGCATGCAGACAGGCACAGGGCTTTCTGAGTACCGTAAAAAAAAGGTTTCGCGAGAAAGCGAGGTCTTCGGGGAATGTGATGCTAACGGCGGTACCAACGATGTCTCTCACGACATGGGAGATACAGCCGGCAACATCACATGTCTTCGGCGACTTCAATTCCTAGCAGCAGCAGCGATTTACAGTCAAAATGACCGAAAACTTAAAGCGAACACAAATCAACAAAAAATAGTGCAAAACAATAATAATGATGCCAAAGAGCTATGAGACTCAGGATTTTCACCTCGGGGTAGTGAATCCAACTCTTCCTGAACTAAACAATAACACCTCCGGGGAGCTTGCAACGATAATTTGATTGTTAATTTAAAGTTTTTAAGTCTCTAAATTCTATCGAGTTGATTTAACCCAAAGACCCACTGATTTAAGCTCACAATCAGAGAGTTCGAAGAAGAAAAATCGGGAAAAATGGATTAGAATCCTTTTTCCTGCCTTTTCTAGTTCTTATCTCACTAAAATCTATTCTCTCGATTTCGGCTTCTTAATTGCCCAATTTTAGCTCCTTCCCTCTATAATTTCAGTCCCTCCCCCAATTGCAGTTTTTGGGTGCCTTTTATAGGCAAATTGGGGTATTTTTCGAGACCTTTTTGACTTATTCTGCCGAAAGTGGCCGAAAGGCTGTCTGCGGAGGACCCATTTCGTGCCATGTCGCCGGTGACATGATGATGTCGCCGGCGGTATGGATCATGCCGCCGGCGGCATGAATGATGTCGGTGGCGACATCATTCTCCAGCATACCGACAACCAACGGGTTAAAAAGCCTAAAAAGTCGGGAAAAGTGGTTTATTAGTGGGTGAAAAGGTATCTTTTTGAATTTTAATTATATTTTAATGGGTATTATTTAATTTGGGTGTAAATCATCGGTTCAAGCTCCTACCGAACGCGTTATCGGCCACGCCGAACTGGATTCTACCAATTATAAAATTCACAAGGAATATTATTTTGGTAATAAAAATTCTTAAGAGAACTTTTATTTTGAGGTATTGAAATCGGGTACACGTCATCATCGTCTCGCGAGAGGGACTGCAAAATCCCGTGCTCACAAGCTGCCCCTCGGGGGATCACTGCTGACACAGGTCAGTATGATCACACGAAAGAGCAAGGGATAGGAATGATACCTGAAGGATGACTGGCTTGTCCCTTGGTCGGACTTATGCTCTGTCGATTGTTTGCCCCTTGGTCGAACTTACACTCTGTCGATTATTTGCCCCTTGGTCGGACTTACGCTCTGTCGATTATTTGCCCCTTGGTCGGACTTACGCTCTGTCATTTGTTTGCCCCTTGGTCGGACTTACGCTCTATCATTTGTTTGCCCCTTGGTCGGACTTACACTCTGTCATTTGTTGGTCCCTTGGTCGGACATACGATTTGTCATTTGTTTTTCCCTTGGTCGGACATACGCTTTGTCGTTTGTTCATCCCTTGGTCGGACTTACGCTTTGTCGATTGTTCATCCCTTGGTCGGACTTACGCTTTATGGAGAAATTATCCCTTGGTCGGACTTGTTCTTTGTAGATTGTCCCTTGGTCGGACATACGCTTTATTGTCTGTTGGTCCCTTGGTCGGACATACGTTTTGTCGATTGTTTATCCCTTGGTCGGACATACGCTTTGTCGTCTGTTGTCCCTTGGTCGGACTTACGCTTTATCGTTTATTGTCCCTTGGTCGGACTTATGCTTTTGTCGTTTGTTCGTCCCTTGGTCGGACTTACGCTTTGTCGACTGTTCGTCCCTTGGTCGGACTTACGCTTTATGGTCCCTTGGTCGGACTTGTTCTTTGTAGATTATCCCTTGGTCGGACTTGTGCTTTGTAGGGATTTTGTCCCTTGGTCGGACTTGTGTTTTATAGATTGTACCTTGGTCGGACTTGTGCTTCGAAGAGAATTTGTCCCTTGGTCGGACTTGTGCTTCGTAGAGAATTTGTCCCTTGGTCGGACTTGTGCTTCGAAGAGAATTTGTCCCTTGGTCGGACTTGTGCTTCGTAGAGAATTTGTCCCTTAGTCGGACTTGTGCTTCGTAGAGAATTTGTCCCTTGGTCGGACTTGTGCTTTGTAGGGATTTTATCCCTTGGTCGGACTTGTGCTTCGAAGAGAATTTATCCCTTGGTCGGACTTCTGCTTTGAATAGAGAGGTTTACCCCTTGGTCGGGCTTGTGCTTTGAATCGAGAGGTTTACCCCTTGGTCGGGCTTCTGCTTTGAATCGAGAGGTTTACCCCTTGGTCGGGCTCTCATTTAGTATAGTGATTGTCCTTTGGTCGGACTATCACTTTGAAGGGGTCGCCCTTTAGTCGGGCTCATTTTGATGAGATCGCCCTTCAGTTGGGCTCATTTTGATGAGATCACCCTTTGGTTGGGCTCATTTTGATGAGATCGCCCTTCGATTGGACTTTTATATTTTGGTATAGTGATGGTCCTTTGGTCGGACTTTCACTTTGAATATAGATCGCCCTTCGGTTGGGCTTTTATTTGGCACAGTGATTGTCCTTTGGTCGGACTCTCACTTTGAAGAGATCGCCCTTCAGTTGGGCTCATTTTGAAGAGATTGCCCTTCGGTTGGGTTTTTGTATTTTGGTATAGTGATTGTCCTTCGGTTGGACTTTCATTTTGCAGAGATTGCTCTTTGGTTGGGCTTGTTCTGAAGTGATTGCCCTTCGGTTGGGCTTTCATTCTAAAGAGATTGCCCTTCGGTTGGGCTTTTATTTGGTACAGTGATTGTCCTTCGGTTGAACTTTCACTTTGCAGAGATTGCCCTTCAGTTGGGCTTGTTCTAAAGAGATCGCCCTTCGGTCGGGTTCACTTTGAAGAGATCGCCCTTCAGTTGGGCTCATTTTGATGAGATCGCCCTTCGGTTGGGCTTTTGTTCTAAAGAGATTGCCCTTCGGTTGGGCTTTCGTTCTGAAGAGATTGCCCTTCGGTTGGGCTTTCGTTCTGAAGAGATTGCCCTTCGGTTAGGCTTTTGTTCTGAAGAGATTGCCCTTCGATTGGGCTTTCGTTCTGAAGAGATTGCCCCTCGGTTGGGCTTTCCTTCTGAAGAGATTGCCCTTCGGTTGGGCTTTCATTCTGAAGAGATTGCCCTTCTGTTGGGCTTTTGTATTTTGGTATAGTGATTGTCCTTTGGTCGGACTTTCACTTTGAAGAGATCGCCCTTCGGTCGGGCTCACTTTGATGAGATCGCCCTTTGGTTGGGCTTTTGTATTTTAGTATAGTGATTGTCCTTTGGTCGGACTTTCACTTTGAAGAGATTGGCCTTCGGTTGGGCTCAATTTGATGAGATCGCCCTTCGGTTGGGCTTTTGTATTTTGGTATAGTGATTGTCCTTTGGTCGGACTTTCACTTTGAAGAGATCGCCCTTCGGTCGGGCTCACTTTGATGAGATCGCCCTTCGGTTGGGCTTTTTATTTTGGTATAGTGATTATCCTTTGGTCGGACTTTCACTTTGCAGAGATTACCCTCCGGTTGGGCTCTCATTTTGTGAGCACGCCCTTTGGTTGGGCTCATTTTGAAGAGATCGCCCTTCGGTTGGGCTCATTTTGATGAGATCGCCCTTCGGTTGGGCTTTTGTATTTTGAAGAGGTTGCCCTTCTGTTGGCCTTGTCTTGAAGTGATTGCCCTTCTGTTGGGCTTGTTCTGAAGTGATTGCCCCTCGGTTGGGCTTTCGTTCTAAAGAGATTGCCCTTCGGTTGGGCTCGCTTTGAAAATCTGATTTCGATGTGCAATATCGCCGGCGGCATGGATGATATCGCCGGCGGCATGGTTTAATATGGCCGGCGACTTTCACTGGTCAGACAATTTCAAAATTCAAACTAAATGAGGCAATGTCGCCGGCGACATGACTGATATCGCCGGCGGCTTGGATTAATATCGCCGGCGGCGTGGATTAATATCGCCGGCGGTATGGATGCCACGTGGCAGCTTTGACTGGTCAGATAATTTCAAAATTTCAACTAAAATGAGTGATATCGCCGGCGACATGAGTGATGTCGCTGGCGGTATGGATTGATACCGCCGGCGGCATGGAGCAACAGTTTCAGATAAATTAAAACTCCTCAAATTCCGCGCGGTAGTTTAAAAAGAGATAGGACTTACCTTCTTTCTCACTATTCACAAACCGCATCTCCCTCTCTTCTCTTCCAAAGCTTTTTGATTCCTCCCTTTGTTTTTAAAATTATGAAGAGAATTAGTAAGGCTTTCAGGGGCAAATTAAAGGCTAGGGAGAGCCTGCCCGATTCTTCCGTTGAGGGATTGAAAATCCTTTCCGTTCCTACTGCATACGGCCTGAAGGAGACGGCCAAAATGTATGGCTATGGCATTAACTCTCCTATCACCAATCTGACTCCGGAGAAGGAGAAACACCTCTGTTATGTCCAGGTAATCCCATAAAAACCCGAATTACTTCTTTTCGAATTCGATGTGATTTTGCTTTAGATTTGAAAACATGCCATGATAGGGGTTTAAAATGTGGAATATCTCAGTCATATTGCGTGCTTTAGGATCGGTTTTTGCCTTGTTGTTCGATTGATTGTGATTTTTGGCACGATGGGTGCGATTTAGGGAGAAAACTGGTTCTGCCCGCACAGAGTGATGCCGCTGGCGGCATGAGTGATACCGCTGGCGATATCAGTGTTGTTGCTGGCGACATCAGTCCTTGCCAAAGGTTTTATGGGAGTTTGATGTCGCTTCTGTTTAAGTTGATGTCGCTGGCGGTATGGGCTGATGCCGCTGGCCGTATGGGCTGATGCCGCTGGCGGTATGGGCTGATGCCGCCGGCGATGTCGCTTTTAACAGAGGTGACATCAGTAGCCTTTTTTTGACAGAAATGCACAGAATTGATCATTTTTGTTTTCTATTTTACAGCCATACGAACTGACTTACACAGGGGGGATGGGTACCATCGGTGAGTGGTGGCACCACATCTCAGAGAACGATCCCGAGCTTGCGCTTGCAATTAACGAGACAGGGTTTGCGGATTTGGCCCGGATCATGCCCATGTTGATGCCTAAGCTTCCTCATTCTTCAGTAACGGCCTTGACTGAAAGGTGGTCCGAGACCACCCATACCTTCCATTTCTCCTTTGGAGAAGTTACAATTACCCCTTCTGATGTGGTAGCCATGACCGGCCTTCCTTGGACGGATGAGGTTATACATTTTGACGTCTACATGGACAAGTACCATGTTGAGAGGCCCGTGGTGAGGCGGGTAAAGGAGTTGTTCGGTCTGAAGCCCATTTCTGGGCGGCTGTCCTATGGTGAGTTGTACCATCATTGGACCCTAGTGGATGTGGTACCCGAGGAGGAGAGGGGGGCTTGTGTCTGTTCCTTTGTGATCTCACTACTCACCGTGCTGTTCTTCCCAATCTCGGGGAGTAAGATCAACTACATGCTTATAACCGCAGTGGAAGATGTGCCGGGAATCAGGAGGAAGAATTGGCCGAGGGCCATCTTGGCTCAGTTGTACCACGGGTTGGACGTGGAAGCCCGAAAGAAGGAGAAAGCCCTTCGCCTTTGCCACTTGCTACTCCAGGTATAGATTTTCTTGAAACATTTCCCTCGATAACATGTGTTCCTATTTATTGCATGGCGTCCCTTGAACTGACCAGTCGTTATTTGTGCAGGCCTGGGCCTTTGAGCATCAGATCCTCCCACCGGTGGAGTTTAAGAAGGTTGTGCCGCCGGGCTCTCATTTCCTTGATCGCTAGTGCGGGGGTATCGGTGGGAAGGCAAAGTACCCTACGCAGTATAGGGAGGTCCTAAGGAGCGTGCGGTTGAGTTCGGTATGCAAATTTTATTTTTTTTTTTAATTTATTTATTTATTTGGTCTATGGACTTATGTTGGTTGTTTTGATGTAGCTCATCTTGGACCCGTTCAATGGGGTGGAGAACTTGGTTGAGGTTGCATGGGTCCGGAGGGAGGTGGATGACCGCCAGTTTGTTATTGAGTGCCCACTATCCCAGCAGTGGTATCTGGGCGAGCGCATCCGGGGTTGGAGGTCCCTTTCGATTGCAGCTAGACCGGTGCCTGCCGATCCTCCGTGGGGCTTGTGGTGGCCTCATTTGGTGATTTCTGCCGAGGCCGACAAAGTTGATTATATTGAAGGGAATGGCCGAGTGAATCCTAGCGTTCCTGGCCTCTACGAGCAGCTTTTTCAGCGCCTACTCCCTGTGTGTCCTCGCATCCACGGCAACGATACAATTGAGTATTACAACGAGCAACGATTGGAGGACGAAAAGAGGCGCCTCAAAGGCATTATGGATGTTGATGAGGAGGATGATGATGAGGATGAAGCGCTGGAAGGGGATGTTGCGGTCGACCCTGAGGGGGAGGATGAGGTAGGTGCGGGTGTAGGTGGCGGGAGTGTGCCGACGTCCCAGGGGGAGCAACGTTCTTTCGAGGTATGATTGTGCTTGTGTGTATGACTTTGAAGTCGTTTAGGGATGTTGTTGACGTGTGACTTTCACATTTTACAGGAGCCTGTGAGAAAGAGGGGCCGGGATAACCAAAGTGGGACCCGACATTATGGCGCGCCGGAGGGCATGAACTTCGTGGAGGGGAGATTGGTCAATCCATTAGAAACCACCTTCCTGTTGATGAACTCCCGAGGCGAATTCGCTCATAGGAATGTTGGCTCGAGCCGGCAAGCCCCGATTTTCATGCCTGAAAATACAACCTACGTAAGACCTAATAATTATTTTCTTATTAAGTCTTAGATTTAGGTGTCTAAGGATTTGCTTTTAGGATTTGCTAGGTGGCGCGGAGTCATGTGGAGCAACTCGCGGAGAACAATTTTGTTCTCCGGGATACCCTTATTGGGCAATCGCTTCTCGTTCAGGTATTTTATGCACATGTTAAGATGGGATATATGTATGGATGTTATGCATGACATGCAAGGCTGATATTTTCTCCGGTTTGCAGGATTTTTTAGCGCTTTCTTTGTCTGATGCTGACGCAGCCCGGCGGCGATATAAGGAGGAGACTGCAGCTTTACAGCATCGTGTGAGCGATCTCGAGGGTCAGCTGGCGGCCACCGCTCAAGAACAGAGAAGTAAACAAAACCGGGACAGTGCGTACCCTGGGGGTACCAGTCGTAGGGGGGTCAAGAAGTCTACCGGCCGACGTGCGTTTACCGCGGTTGAGGAGTCTAGTAGTGTTCCCATGACGGAGGGAAGAGAGGAAGATGATATTGATGATTGGCTCGCAAGTCCTGATGACGTTTCATCCCGTCCAGCCGGTAGTGGCGGACATGCTTAGTTTTGCTTTTCGTTTTTGTTTTATCTTTGGAGTTCTTGTTTGTACCTCCAATACATTGGGGTTTCGATAATTTGATTTTGTCATGGGCTAGATGATTTGGTACAATTTGAGCAATTTGCGCCTTCGGGCTTTTGTTTTGAATAAAAATGAATTGCTGTTTGACAAGTCATTGGAAATGTAGCATAGGATTGTTTACAGTTTCTGTACAGGTCTGAAATGGCAGAAATGCTTCTGATGCCGCCCAGAAAGTTACTCCATGCCGCCGGCGGCATCATCCAAGTCGCCCAAATCAATCCTATATCGCCGGCAACATTAATTACATCGCATGCAGTATCATGATATCGCCGGCGGTATCACTCTCATCGCCGGCGGCTTCGATCTTCCAACAACCTGTTTTTAACAATTCCGTCCGTTTTCGTCATGGCAACCCATAACCAAAAGCTGTGGGGTTTTCTGCAGAGCCTGGGGAACACAGATTTTGGGCCCCAATTTGACCCCATGGTTTGCATGGACTATCCTTTTGGGTTTTCGCCCTAATAGATTTATTCCGACCTTTGAGCGTATAGTGTCTTCGATTAAACTTACTTGTGATGTTTCCTTCCTTCGATCGCCAGGCATTCACATAATCACAAACACATATGTTTCAATATGAAAGACACTTTTATCGAGTGAATCTAATTTGAGTACAAGATGTTGGCAATCATTTCCATTAATGGGACCCCTATTGTTAACCAGCCTTTACTGGTTTTCAAGTTAACATCCTATTGTTTTTCTCTCGTGCCCTAATTTTCATCTGAACCGCCCTTTTCGGGTTTTCAGTTTAACAGGCGTTATTGACTTATCCCCTAATTTTTGTATAGCCGGTTTACAGGGTACTGACCGTCGGGTGTAACCCTAATTTTTGCCCAGTCAATAGAAGACTAACAGGCGGGCGATTATTGTATATATATATATATATTTTTTTTAGTGTGCCGCTTTTTCTGATTTATTTCTTTTGTTTAGACCTGATAATGCTTAAGCTTGTCTTGGTTGACTAGATCGATGAACTCGCTTCTTGCCTACGCTCATGACTCTAACAGCCTCGCTTATTTGGTGCCATTTCCGATCATATGATGGTCTCTTCAATCTGATCTGAACTTAACCTTAGTAACGAAAGGTCTCAAACTTTTCAGTGCTGGGTCCATGACTCTTGGAAAGGGCATAAGGTATCTGATTTGCTATTGTGCGCGTAGTTGTGCTTTTGCAGATTCTCCAAGTTCTTTGGTGTCCGTTCGATTTTTGCCTGGATCACCCAGTTCATTCTGACCTTCAAAGTTACGTCGGGAGTTTTTTGGCTGACATTATTGCAAGCCATTTAGTTTGCGGGAGTTTTTGGTGCTTACTCCAAAGCTTCATTGATTAGTTTGATTGTTATCCTGATCGCTATTTTGATTGCTCCTTCAATTCGTGGTCTGCAGAGCCCTTCTTGTTTAGGCCTGAACTCGTATTCTGTATTAGTGGTGATGGGTTATGAACAAGTGATGTTCGGTTTAAGGACCTTTTGTTTGGTGCCATTGTAGTGGTTGTTTGCCTTGTTGGTTCATTTGGTAAGCCGATTACGACATTGGTTGCGCGATCGTCTTTGTGGCTTGTGGGATGAAGGTGCTTGCCTTTAGACTTGGTGTTCTAGGAAGTGGTTGCCCCCTGACCTTTGGTAGTCGAAGGGCCAAATGGGGTTGATTTGTACCGGGTGAAGATGTGTTTCTCTTTAAATTTAGTCGTGTTCTTGGTGGTGATGTTGGTATGAGATTTTGGCTACGATGTTTATTTGATGGAGGTTGGGCTCCGTTGGGTGTAAGCCTTGATTCTCTATTTCGAGGGATCGATTGATACTTCTTTTGTGGCTTAAAGGTGTACCGTTGTAGGGCCGTTGAGTCAATTCTAGAAGGGACCCATGGCGTTTCAACAATCCAATTATTGCACTGAGCAAAAGCATTATCATGGTCTTTAAGCACTTTATTATCCCTCATGTGTTTGACAGGGTTTAAATTATTGGATTTGATTACCACATAATGTACTCAATTTAATTCCATTTAATAAAAATATCTTAAACACAGAAAGCGTCGTACGTATGCTCATATGAAGATGCTGATCAAAGGATACAGACACAACATAAGTAAGAAAAGTGGAAGTGGCTTATGGAGCTAAAAGGTCTGAACTCTAAGGATTGCAAATCGGGATTCTTCGTCCTCACCGTCAGAGCGCGATTTTCCCCCACCATTTGAGTAGACGGCCTTGATGAGATCTTGAGGAGCTTTCCGTTGTTTGGAAAATCCGGGATTAATCGTCCATGTCTGGTTGCCAGACTCTGGTAAGGGGTAGGATGCCCTTTCAGGGTCTGTAATCTTCTTTTCATCCACCAGTCGTTGGATGGTACGGACCAAAGCATTGCACTGGTTGGTGTTATGACCCGATAACATGTGATATCTGCAAAAGCCTTTTCCTTCTTCTCTCATGGGGGGATTGAATTCGTGAAGAGGTTTAAGAATCCCAGCTTCCTTCAACCCGGTGAAGATTGCATTAAGTGGCAATTTCCACAGATTGGTTCTATACTTAAGACCGTCGTTCGGCCGATTAACGGCAACTGGTGCCGACTTCTGATAGGTCTCTTGGTCCACCATGATTTGAGGTGGGGGTGTGGGTGATTCAGTGTTTTGAAAGAACTGGTCTTTCTCTGATTGGACCCTTCCCTCTTTCTGATAGTAGTCTAATTGTCATCAATTGATGTGAGAAGTCTTCAACTTTGTGTTGCATGACTTGGTCGAATTAAGGAAGCATCGGGGCAGCGGGGATTTTAAATTGTGATGGGGTGACCAAAGTTGGTGGTA
This sequence comes from Euphorbia pulcherrima, assembly GCA_947683365.1. NCBI lineage: Eukaryota > Viridiplantae > Streptophyta > Magnoliopsida > Malpighiales > Euphorbiaceae > Euphorbia > Euphorbia pulcherrima. The sequence goes on from CANTUS010000016.1 coordinate 19,314,231, forward strand.
AGGTGTTAAAGAATGGTGGAAGAATTGGACTCTGGGCTCCTTCTCTTTGTCCAGGGTAAGCAGTTGGTGGTGATTGCCAGAGTGTATCGTCATCAGGTGTCATGCCCGGAGATCGCATGACCTGGTCGAAGTCCTGACTTTCTAGGACCTTCTTGATGGATACACACACTATCTCCTGAATGATGTTTCTAAACTGATCGGAGTTCAGAAACTGAATGATAGCAGCGGTGATCTCCGATCCAAGAGATGGCGGGTGAGCTGTTGCCCCTACGGTGGAGGGAAGGCTAGCTTGTCCTTTGGATGAGGTACGGTTGTCATCATGGGGAAGAAACATGGCTGGTTGTGAAGGTCTCGGTTCAAGAGGAAGGCTGCTTAGGATCACAAGTCGCGGATCAGACCATGAATGGGTTGTAAATGGTATGGATGGTATGTATGTATATTTTTTTTTAAAGTGGTGCGTGATATGTATGGCTGCACACAGATGTGGTTAGATAATGTGATGGATTATCCCTTCAACATACATGGGACGTTCGTATCTCACGTCTTACATAGCAATTTGTGGTGACATAATAGAGGTACAAGAGAAGTCCTATGTATGTTGTTAAACCTCTTCCATGGGTGGAAGAGATAAGGGTAAGTTGATTTATTTTCGGCTCTTAAAGCTGATGCATGGGGGTGTATGATTATAAAGCACATAGCATGCGAATCGGCCTGTTCCAACCTTATGACTTCCTCTTTGGTGGATGGAGTTTGGCTGCTTCACCGGTAATGGCAAAAGAAGCGCGTCCTAATTATTTTATTTATTTTGGGTAATCTAAGGGGAAATGATGTGCTAAGGCCCCTAACGCGGCTTTGGTATAGGTTGTTGTTGTAGAAGGTTCCCGTTTACCTTGATTCCACGTTACTCAACCATTGCCCAAATGGGCACGGTCACAGGAGTTTATGTGTTGGTTAAAATGAGTGATCCACCCACTAGGCATCCTCATTCCAACAGGGCATGAGTGATACTTTGTGAGCTTCTCGGGTGAAATAGGGTACCTAAAATTACCGAACTATCTACACGCGTGAGGACAAGACGTCATAAGAAAAGAATGAAATTTTAATTTGGCCAATGATTTCAATACATCATCAAAATCTTTTAAACTATGAAAGAAGATTCAAGTTTAAAGAATGTCCCCAGTAGAGTCGCCACTGTGAGCGGACGACGGTTCGTGCGGCTGCAGCGCAGGGCCGGACCGGGTCGGGCGGCCCCTTTTTTGGTGTGTCGGGGAGATGAGTGTGATGTGGTTGAAAAGAAAATGATTTTGCATATTGTAATGCTTAAAAGATACGAGATCGAAACCCCATACTTAGAATAGAGTCGCCACCCGGTTTAGCTCAACGGGAAATTTTCGGTACGATTTTCCCACCAGGTGGTTGGACCATACCTTAAGTAGAGATTCCGAGTTCGGATGATGTTACCTACTTTTCATTAGGCCAAGTTAGGATACTTCATTCTTTCTTAATCGGTTTAATCCACCCTATTTATTTGTATTTTCAGTTATTTCGTTGTTTTTCGCATTTATCAAGCAATTAAAGCGATAAATAAAATATTTTTAAAAGTAAAAGAAACGCAAGTGCGGAAAGTAGAATTATTACAAGGTTTTCAAGTCCTGTACATTTTCTACGTAACAAATGAAATACCCGAATGTCCGATATACATCTACCTACAGAGGATGGTTGACACAAATATGGCATATTTTATTTATAACATCATAAAGCCCGATTGGATGGCTAAAATGAGATTTGAATGGCGTTTGCGGGGAAATTCCATTTTTATCCAAATTTTAGATTCGATCGTCGCTTTAATCGGATTACAAGTGAATATACCACTCATCGCGGGGCGGGTCTGCTTTCAGGAGGTCTCGAACCTCCATCGTTACACTATAGGTCCTAGCTTCAGAAAATAAATTAATTTGGAAACAAACGAAGACAATATTGCTGTCCAGAAAGCAATGCCGCCGTAGGGCATCTGATGCCGCCTACGACATAGTTGATGTAGCTGGCGGCATGGATTATGCCGCCGGCGACATCGAATGTGTCACGGGCGACATCAGCATGCAGACAGGCACAGGGCTTTCTGAGTACCGTAAAAAAAAGGTTCCGCGAGAAAGCGAGGTCTCCGGGGAATGTGATGCTAACGGCGGTACCAACGATGTCTCTCACGACATGGGTGATACAGCCAGCAACATCACATGTCTCCGGCGACTTCAATTCCTAGCAGCAGCAGCGATTTTGCAGTCAAAATGACCGAAAACTTAAAGCGAACACAAATCAACAAAAAATAGTGCAAAACAATAATAATGATGCCAAAGAGCTATGAGACTCAGGATTTTCACCTCGGGGTAGTGAATCCAACTCTTCGTGAACTGAACAATAACACCTCCGGGCAGCTTGCAACGATAATTTGATTGTTAATTTAAAGTTTTTAAGTCTCTAAATTCTATCGAGTTGATTTAACCCAAAGACCCACTGATTTAAGCTCACAATCAGAGAGTTCGAAGAAGAAAAATCGGGAAAAATGGATTAGAATCCTTTTTCCTGCCTTTTCTAGTTCTTATCTCACTAAAATCTATTCTCTCGATTTCGGCTTCTTAATTGCCCAATTTTAGCTCCTTCCCTCTATAATTTCAGTCCCCCCCCCCAATTGCAGTTTTTGGGTGCCTTTTATAGGCAAATTGGGGTATTTTTTGAGACTTTTTGACTTATTCCGCCGAAAGTGGCCGAAAGGCTGTCTGTGGAGGACCCATTTTGTGCCATGTCGCCGGCGACATGATGATGTCGCCGGCGGTATGGATCATGCCGCCGGCTGTATGGTGATGCCGCTGGCGGCATGAATGATGTCGGTGGCGACATCATTCTCCAGCATACCGACAACCAACGGGTCAAAAAGCCTAAAAAGTCGGGAAAAGTGGTTTATTAGTGGGTGGAAAGGTATCTTTTTGAATTTTAATTATATTTTAATGGGTATTATTTAATTTGGGTGTAAATCATCGGTTCAAGCTCCTATCGAACGCGTTATCGGCAACGCCGAACTGGATTCTACTAATTATAAAATTCACAAGGAATATTATTTTGGTAATAAAAATTCTGAAGAGAACTTTTATTTTGAGGTATTGAAATCGGGTACACGTCATCATCGTCTCGCGAGAGGGACTGCAAAATCCCGTGCTCACAGAGAGCACAAAGCGCACTCGTAGCGCAAGGGTCTCGCTTCAACTCAAAGTGCAAAAAAAAAAAGCGCTCGCGTCGGGGAGAAAAAGCACACGGTTATAAATTTCACAAAATATTACAGATTTAGAAAATTTATAAAATATAGCTATTTAAAACAAATAAATATTAAAATATCACATGTTAGAAACAAGTCTTTAAAATCCTAAAGTCATTAAAAATATCACAGGTTGCGCTTTTCTTTTCTTGAGCGCACGCTTTTTTGCGGTTTGCACACCCTTGTGATTTTTTATAACAGTTGTTCACTTCAAGTGCAAAAGCGAGCGCTTTTGACAACTATGAACCAGTTATAGGAGTAATGTTTTAATGTTAGATGGGAAGTTATTATATTTTTTCTGCACCGATTTATACCTTGAAATATATCTGCATTTTTTTATTACACATACAGAACACTGTCTGTGGCATTTACGAAATTCAGATAAACTAAAAGTAGATGAAAGTGTACCAGTTTTTTCAATGAGCGTCTCCATGAGTCTCTCCATATGCGCCACCCTATCAGTGAGTTCCCGCACCCTCCTAGCATCAACATCACTCCACTCTGCAACTTATTTAGTCCTCATAACAGTTAGCTTTCTTTCTTTTACTACCACCTCATTTTAATTAACACCTAAACAAACTTATTTTAGCCAATTCCAAAACTAAGTAATAGTTTCTAAGTATTAGAAACTCCAAAATCCCCCAATTTCAGACAATCCAGCCTTGATAACTCAAAATTGTTATTTTCATTCAACCATAGCCTTATAGGAGTAATGTGATTATGGTATCCGGCGCACCTAGACACACACCTTTACGACTAAAGCCTAGAGCCTGATGAATCTAGGCGCGCTACTTTTGAATGTGAGGAACTTGGTAGGCGCCTCATCGCTTAGGCTGGAACCCGGTCAGACAGGAGCCTTAGGCGCGTCTGAGGCCCTCTTTTGACAACTACATGATAAACACGTCTAGCTACACTAAAAAAAGCCATGACTCCATGAGCAAGAAACGCACAACAGCACCTAACCTTAAACTCACTTTAGATCACAACATAAGGGTTTCATTTTTAAAAAAGATCTAGTAATTATATGATGAACAAAAAATACCTGGTCTCCAATCAACCATTACAGGGATCAACGTTATGGTCCCAGGATTGGGATCGAGTTATGGACTTTTTGTTAGTAGAGGTGGAGGGTGTTTGTGTCGATGAAGAAGTGAATTTCTTCTTACGACCTATTTTGGTAGAACGTAAGGCTCGATTAGAGGGAACCTTAAAACCTCTGAGTTAAAGTACTCAAAACTATATTTGATTTTCAAGCTTAATTCTTCATTAATGTTTCTGACATTTATATAGATTATGTAACCCCTACTCCTACATCAACTAAACCATGACTCAATAGTGGAGAGTTCTAATAACTAAATAATTGAAATTGAAAAGAAAGTGGACTCTAATTACGGAAACTGAAAATAATGCATGAAAGATAATTAAACCACCCACTAAGTTGGTTGAATTGGTCAACCCTCTATCCTGTTTCACACGTTCTCATATCAATTCTTCCCGACCCCGAAGAAAGCTTGTACTCAAGCTTGATTGTTGAGTATTATTGCATCTGTTTCCTCAACAAATCCTTCCCCTTCTTCCAAGTCAATCCAAAACAATTTCTTGCATTGATGGCCTCGCATAAATGGTTCATCATAATTGAAGCACAACCCTTGCTTCCTTCTATCTTTCATTTCTTCTCGCGTGAGCCTTTTTACCGGACGATTGGTGTGCGAATCTGCAATTGGTAAGCTGCATTTGGCATCTCGATTGGCAGTTATCTTGGGAAATATTTTCATTTCGTACAATCGAGACATGCTCATTGCGGTTACAAGGTCATGTGGTTGGTGGAGCTCAACTTCAACTGAAATGGACTCTTGCAATCCACTTAGATACAACTGGATTTTCTGATTCTGAGTTAAATTTCCAGCCCTTGAAACTAACACTTCAAATTTGTTTTGATACTCCTCAACTGAACCCGTTTGCTTGAGCTTGGCGAGTTCCCCCAATTTGTTGCTTCTAATGGGAGGACCAAAAAGCAGATTGCATTGATTAACAAAATCTGTCCAATTGGGATCTGGAATATCTTGTACCATTTGTAAAAACCATAATTGAGCAATTCCCTCTAAATGATAAGAGGCTAAGCTTACCTTTTCTTCATCGGGTGTCGATTGGTGTCGGAAAAAGTGTTGACAACGGCTAATCCAACCCAAGGGGTCTTCTAGCCTATTGAAACGAGGAAAATCAAGTTTTATGAATTTTGGTACAACTAAGTGTCCTCCAGAATTTTTAGATGTTTCTGCCCCATAAATTCCTTTATCTTTCCTTATTTTTGTCTGACTTTCGGCACTTAAAGAAGCCAATCCCTTCTTTGTAGATTCCAAGTCAAGAGTCATGGCATCCAATTTAGCGTGAAGCTGCTCAACTTTCTCATTACGGATTTGATTGGCTTGCTGTTTGAATTTGAGTAAGTTGAAGAGTTTGTTAAGCTGTTCTTGAACCAATTCACCCATAACTGCTGGCTCTGGTACCAAGTTGTTATGGTCCCGGAATTGGGATCGAGTTATGGGCTTTTTATTAGTAGAGGTGGAGGGTGTTTGTGTCGGCGAAGAAGTGAATTTCTTCTTACGACCTATTTTGGAAGAACGTAAGGCTCGATTAGAGGGAACCTTAAAACCTCTGAGTTAAAGTACTCAAAACTATATTTGATTTTCAAGCTTAATTCTTCATTAATGTTTCTGAAATTTATACAGATTATGTAACCCCTACTTCTACATCAACTAAACCATGACTCAATAATGAAGACTTCTAATAACTAAATAACTGAAATTGAAAAGAAAGTGGACTCTAATTACGGAAACTGAAAATAATGCATAAAAGATAATTAAACCACCCACTAAGTTGGTTGAATTGGTCAACCCTCTATCCTGTTTCCCACGTTCTCAGATCAATCAACCTCTGAAGAGATACATATAGTAGGAAGAGAAGTAGATATCTGTTAAGCACCAAATTACGGGATTAACATAATTATTTTTCCGTCACTAAGAAGCATAATTTGTTAGGCCCAATAATAGATTACGAGAAAAGATAATAGCAGCAGAATAAAAAGACACAAATATTTTTACGTAGATACCCCAAATGAATTAGGGAAAAACCACGGGACAAACTCCGAATAATTCTCCACTATAAAATAATAGTAGGTACATCAAGAGATTACAAAATAGTGACACACAAGTGTTTCCCAAAATCTCACTATTTTCTCTCTTACTCAACTCTTAGGAACCCTTTTCCCAAGTTTATATGCACAGATTATATTCTTATATCTGTGCTTTTCTCAATCTGTCTCACAAATGAGGAAATAATCCTCTCTATTTATAAAGCAGAAAGCGCGTAAATATTTTCCTTATTAACGCCTTCAATCATGCAACCAATTAGGACTTTGCTGGCCACCTGTTTTCTTCCGCCAATCATGCCTCCCTTTTTGTATTTTTTTTATATATAATTTAATATTGTAGAGGGTCCCATAATGTAAAGGGACACCACTCAATAAATCTCCCCCTCCCGACTACATTGTGGGACTATCCATCCCGGTTGCTTTGACACACTAATCAAACTTTTCTTTTGTAACGACCTTTGTCAGCATATCGGCAGCATTTTTGTTTGTATGAATCTTCTGCAACTTGAACTCCTTTTCCTTAATGGCAAGTCTGAGCCAATGATACCTTACATCAATATGTTTCATCCGTGCATGGTACATAGTATTTTGGCTCAAGTCTAATGCACTTTGACTATCACAATAAACTACGTATTCGTCTTGTTGCACACCTAATTCTGTAAAGAATCGCTTTAACCAAAGTATTTCCTTTCCTGCTTCTATTACTGCAATATACTCTGTTTCAGTTGTTGATAATGAAACACACTTTTGTAACCGTGACTGCCATAAAATAGCTCCCCGTGAGAATGTAAATAAGTAACCTGATGTAGATTTTCTTTTATCAAGGTCACCAGCCATATTCGTATCTTTGTAACCAACAAGTGTTGGCTTTCCACCTCCAAAGGTTAAACATAACTTTGAAGTTCCTCTCAGGTATCTAAAGATCCATTTAACTGCTTCGCAATGTGTCTTTTGGGGATTTGACAGAAATATACTCACAACGCCAACTGCATGAGCGATGTCTGGTCTTGCATACCATTGCATACATTAAACTGCCGACCACTGAAGAGTATGGAACATATGACATAGCTTCTTTATTTTTCTCTGTTGAAGGGAAGCATTTCTTACTCAACTTGAAATGAGCGGCAAGTGGAGTGCTAACTGGTTTAGCATTCCTCATATTGAACCTTTCTAATACCCGTTCAATATATTTTTCTTGCGATAACCACAGCTTGCTGGACCTTCGATCTCGGGTAATCTCCATTCTAAGAATTCGCCTTGCCGGTCCTAAATCCTTCATGTCAAACGCCTTAGACAAATCACCCTTCAACTTACTAATCATTTTGGCATCTGGCCCAACGATTAGCATATCATCAATATAGAAAAGAAGAATGATAAATTTTCCATCAGAGGATTTCTGGACATATACACATGGATCAGCTTATGTCCTCTTATATCATTGATTCACCATGTAGGAATCAAACTTTTTATACCATTGTAGCGGGGCTTGTTTTAACCCATACAAACTTTTCTTCAGGCGACAAACCATGTCCTCCTTTCCTTTGACCTTGAAACCTTCTGGTTGTTCTATATAAATTTCTTCTTCTAAATCCCCATGCAAGAACGCGGTCTTTACATTAAGCTGTTCTAACTCAAGGTTCAAGCTGGCTACAAGACCTAGCACAACTCAAATGGAACTCATTTTCACAACTGGTGAAAAAATCTCGTCAAAGTCGATACCTTTCTTTTGAGTAAAGCCTTTGACAACCAATTGAGCTTTGAATCTCACTAGGTTTTCATCATCTTTATTCAGCTTGTACACCCATTTGTTCTTGAGTGTTATCTTCCCTTTTGGAAGTTTCACTAGCTCGTACGTGTCATTCTTCTTCAAAGAATTCATCTCCTCCTACATGGCCTTCATCCAACAATCTTTATCTTTACAAGATTGCACATCTTGGAAGCTTTCAGGCTCCCCTCATCAGTGATTAAAATATAATCAGAACTGGAGTATTTCGTAGATGGTTGGCGTTCTCTGATTGACCTCCTTAATTGAGGTTCTTCTTCTGGTAGAATGGGGTTCTCTGGCTCCCCCTGCTCAATACCCTCTTCATTCGTATCTTCATCTACAATCGTATCTTGATCCCTCATAACTAGCTCTTCTTCTCCATCTTGCTCTGATTGATGATTCTCCTTTCTGTGGTATCATCTGATAGAATGCTCTCTGGTGTAATATCGATAACACTGTCACTTGTAGATCTTTCACCGATGATATCATTCTCATGAAATACAACATCTTGACTCCTTACAATTTCTTTTTCATCGGATCCCATAATCTGTAGCCGAACTCTCCATAACCAATAAAAGTGCAAGGAACTGATTTATCATCAAGCTTTAGCCTTTGCTCTTTAGGAACACGCATAAATGCCTTGCAGCTAAATACCCTCGAGTGAGAGTATGAGATATTTATACCTGTCCAGACCCTCTCTGGAATATCAAAATCCAAAGGTGGTGAAGGTAGTCGGTTGATAAGATAGACAGCAGTATTGACAGCTTCTCCCCAAAATGACTTAGGTAAGGTAGCCATTTTGAGCATGGATCTAACTCTTTCGACAATGATACGATTCATTCGTTTAGCAACGCCATTATTGTTGAGGTGTACCAGGAACTGTCTTTTCATGCCCGATACCATGTTGACTACAGTAATCCTTGAACTCCTTGGAGATATACTCACCACCATTATCTATGCGCAAACACTTTAATGGCACTCCAGTCTCCCTTTCCACCATTGCATAGAATTGTTGAAAGTGCTTGAATACTTGATCCTTTGTGCGTAGCAAATAAATCCATGTCTTCCTTGAGAAATCATCAATGAAGGTAAGAATGTATCTTCTTCCTCCAATGGATTCTGTATCCATGGGACCATAAACGTCAGAGTGTACCAACTCTAACTTATTATTTCTCCTTCTAGAGCTTTCCAGAAATAAAACTTGATGTTGCTTCCCAAATAAACAGTGATCACACGGATTAATTTTTCGTTTAGCTAATGGGATGAGGGGCTTCTTAGCCAATATATTCAACCCTTTCTCACTAACATGCACCAGTTGCCTATGCCACAAATTTGGTGAAGCATTATCTCCAACTGTATTCAGTTGACCCGCACATATTGTTGCGTGGGTTTTGTATAGCGAGCAACACAATCTTCCTTTTGCCACCACCAACGATCCTTTGGTGAGTTTCCAATTTCCATTGCCTATATGATTGTGATAACCTTCTTTGTCCAATACACTAATAGATAACAAGTTCAACCCAAGATCTAGAATGTGTCGCACATTTTTAAGTGTTAATGTGCATCCGATACTTGTCTTCACGCAGATATCACCGATTCCCACCATTTACGAGACACTGTTATTTCCCATTTTAATAGTACCATAATCACCTGCTTTATATGTTGAGAAGTATTCCCTTTTTGGAACACAGTGGTATGAGGCACCAGAATCTACAATCCACTCGGTATCTGCATCTCTAACATGACAACAATCTGCATCATGAGATACTAAAGCCACCTCTCCATCTTCTTTTATGACTGTAACAGATGTATTTTTATCATTATCATAACTTTGATTTGCATTCTCTTGTTTAAAGAAACGGCATTTCCTTTTGAGATGGCCCTGCTTTCCATAGTGGTAACATGACCTCTTCTCCCGGGAGTTGGATCTATCTTTCGATTTTCCATTCCCATGACCTCTACTCTTGCTTTGACCCCTGTTTTCCATGACAAGGGCTTGTGAACTGGTACTGGAAACGTCTCTTCTACGAAGTTCTTCATTAAGTAGGCTATTCTTTACCATAGACATTGTTACCACACCATTTGGAGCTGAGTTACTCAGTGATACAACAAGAGTATCTCAGCTATCTGGTAGAGTTCCCATCAAAAGACATGCTTGCATCTCATCATCCAAGGATATACCGGTGACTGCTAACTCACTTATGAATCCTTCAAAGTCGTTCAGGTGTTGTGTGATTGATCGTCCCACTGTCAGTTTCAAGTTCATGACTTTGCGAATCATGAACACTTTTCCTTGAGCATTTTTAGCCTCGTACATATCCTCCAGCTTCTTCTAGAGAGCTTTGGGATCTGTTTCGTTCCTCATGTGGTTGTACAGGCTAGCATCTATCCATTGGCGTACTGTACCCAATGCCTGCTTCTTCATTTTTATCCAATGTTGTTCTCTCATATCTTTCGATTTTGCGTCGCCACCCTCAATTGGATCATACAAATCTTTGCAATTGAGGTAGTCCTCCATTCTGGATTTCCACATTGAATAATTTGTATCCGTCAATTTAATCATTACACCGTCATTTGCCATGTCGAAAATTTAAAAATGGCAAAATTTTACTATTCACATAAATAGTGACCGTATATGTGAATAGTACCGTATACCTAAATAATACTTGTATATTAGAATAGTAATAGTATGCCTCCCGTATACTTAAATAATACTATTCATAAGATGATCAATAGTATTTTATATGAATACTATTATTCAAGTTACTATTTTACTATTCACTCAAATTGCGTATCTGCGATGGTTTTTTGAACGGATTGCGCCACCAGATTTATCATAATTTTCTCATCGTTGTGGTATATTTATTTTTAAAAATATATCCACGAATTTTACTAATAAAACAACATTCGGTTCTGATACCACTTGTTAGGCCCAATAATAGATTATGAGAAAAGATAATAGCAGCAGAATAAAAAGACAAATGAATTAGGGAAAAATCACGGGACAAACTCCGAATAATTCTCCACTATAAAATAATAGTAGGTATACCAAGAGATTACAAAATAGTGGCACATACGTGTTTCCCAAAACCTCACTATTTTTTCTCTTACCCAACTCTTAGGAAACCATTTCCTAAGTTTATATGCACAGATTATATTCTTATATCTGTGCTTTTCTCAATCTGTCTCATAAATGAGGAAATAATCCTCTCTATAAAGCACGTAAATATTTTCCTAATTTACGCCTTCAATCATACAATCAATTAGGACTTTACTGGCCACCTGTTTTCTTCCGCCAATCATGCCTCCTTCCTTTTTATTTTTTTTATATATATAATTTAATAGTTTAGTGAATCCCATAATGTAAAGAGACATCATTCAATATAATTAAGATTGAGATTAAGATTAAGACAGTTACCCGCGGTGTTCAAAGAAAGGCCACCTGAAGGTAAACCCGAACAATTTGTCGAAAACGGAGGCGGTGTTCTCCGGCCTACCGAAAACGATCAGATTCAGCAGAAAGCTAACAAGAACAACCCAGCTCAATGCCCTAGCTATCAACCGTCCGAGGGATTCTATTGTGCCGTCGTCCTCCGTGGCGGCCACCGGCGGTTTTCTCCGGACATTTCTCATCGTCTTGGATTAGCAGCAGAATCGATTGTATTGATCTTAGTTGCACGGGAATGAGCCTGCTAGTAAACGAGTGAGTAACCGCCAAATGCAGTTACGCTGATGTGGCAATGAGGAGCTGATCTGATGTGCTGTAGTACAGAGTAGCTTGTAGTGTGCACTTGCTGCCTTCGGTTTTTATAGGATGAGACCCATTACTTTTCTCCTCTTATTTGTTGTACAAAGCCCATGAAATTTATTTAATTTTCTGTTTTTAACAAAATACTTAACTTTTAAATTTTATAATTTTGAATTAAATTTAGGTTTTCAAAATTGAATTGAACTGTGATATAAATTAAACTTTAAACTGTTTTCTACTTAAATCGAATTAAGGATAGATTTATTAAAATTGATTTGAATTGGAGATTGGTTTATTGAAATTGAATTAAATAAGGGGTTTTTTTAAATGAAGTTGAATCAAAATTAGTTTTTACAAGCCGCTGATCAGTTGTGTTAAGAAATGGCTGGGGTTTAGTTCTATTCGTGTCGATTTCCGGGCATGGTTGGTATGGTTGCAGGATATTAGAGCCTCCTCTTTAGCTGATATGGTACATATTGCCGCATTACATGCGACTGTTTGTGCTAATTGGATGAACATAAACACTTGTGTATTCTCAATTTACTGTCAAACTGTTCATTACTGATTTAAGCAAGTCCAATTCATAGTTAGATGATGTATGAAAATGTATAGTAAGAGAGTAAAAACTGTAGCTAATAGGAGTTTATACCATAGGCTTCTGATATAAAGCCTATTATTTGTTGTACAGATAACCAGTTTTAAGATTAATGGATTCTTACTTCCTTAAAAAAAATTAGTTTTTACAAAAAAAATTGAATTAAAATGAATTATATTTGGGACTATGTAGGTTAATGAGCTGAATTGAATTCATTTATCAACCAAAATTTAGCATTGGTGGCTGCTGACCAAGGCGAACAAGGCGAGTGACTGCTAAAAATCTAGGGGCCTCAAGTTCTTATAAGTAAAAAAATAGCACAGAATCATATAAACTTGTTACAAACGCCTACCCACATCGGCACACAAGAATATAACCCAAACAGCAGTGTGGACAAATTGTTACGACAATAATTCCAACTCAACCTCTAGGGCAACTAGTAAGCAGATTCTTAGAGTTCGGAATTTTAATGGAAGTAACATAATACCTTTTACACTCGATACGAATGGCACTCACAATGTTACACTCGAATTGCCGCGACAAGTTTTGCATAGCGCACCTAAATGCCGAACATCACGTCAAAGATTTTGGAGACTATTGACTTTGTTGGGGAAGCGATTGAACCTCCCGACTGTCGAGCACTGGTACTACCGTTTTGTAGGAGATAGGGACGAGAATAACTTTTTAATCCGTTCAACTCTGAGGTTTTAGAAGATGGTGGTGGGGGTAATGGCATGAAACCCTGATTGTTAAGCCTGTCGTTCAAAGTCTGACGCTGCATAGGATCGACTGGCTTCACGCCTACTATTAGTACCCCGTTTATTTGCATACCGTTCTTGCTGAGGGCTTTGTGAGCATCAGATCGACTCTGCAGCAGTTAAAAAAGACCAGTTAGTGGTGATTTGTTTGATAAATTGTTTTAACCCCAGTGATATATTATCAATAGTTCAATACAGTCAATATACTTACTACTAAGACGCATTTTTACATCATCTCCCAGTTGAGAGACACTGAATGGTATTAAGTGTTACAGAAACATACTGAAGTATATTATCATTCTGCAAACTCTGGATTCAATGAATTGTTGATGAAGAAGTGATACTAGAAACCCAACCTACTCTTGTAACAAGATATGGATATATGGCAGACTCATTGATATTTTATAATTGAATAGAAATAAAATTTCAGCATGTCTTTTATTGAATGAACAACTAAATTTATACAGAGATTGAAATAACAAACTTCCTAATTAGAAGCCACTAATAAAGTGGATGTAAATTGAAACAGAAAAATCTGCAACTAATTGCAGTTACCAACTTAAACATTTTTACAAGTCTGATGCTTTGAATAGGATTTGAATAACAGAAAAAAGATTGACTAAAACACAAAATCTCAGCTTGTAATGGCACAGAAATGGCAAAGTCTAACACCTACCAGACTAAGGAAAGACAGGCGCTAATATAAATGACTAATTCCAGACTCAAAGCCGTTTTGGCGAAGGAGGCATATGGAGTTTAATTCACAACATTGATAACTCAACATAATCAAACAAATTTGAGAAATTAAGCAATCTACAATACGAAAAAGTAAATAATAATCCCAGAATATAAGCAAAAAAAATGCATATGCACTTAATAACTTCAATGAATGGAACAGTTTAATGTCAAGTTCTCAAAAAAGTAATATGTTCATCATGTTCAACTTGATTTCTCAGCTTTTTATGATTTTCAAATTAATGGCATTATGTTGACTTTTATGGCTTCATTTTATTAGGTAACACACTTGGAACTGAAGAAATGAAACAGAACAAATGAGGAACGGCAAAAGATGCATGGCAAGGATACAAAAAGCAAGAACCTTGATCACCAAATTTCATAATCTAGCATACAAGTGGAACTAGAACCTGATAAAGAATGTGCATCCAGTTGGCATCCCTTGGCCCAGGAACATGCTTCAAGATCACACCACATTTCTCAAACTCCCGAAGAACTAAATTGGTATCGCTGGGAGGGAATCTGAAAAGAATATTTAAGATCATTTGATAAGATCAGCCGTGTTAAACAGAAAAGTAAAAAGAACAATTAAATAATGAAGATGTATATATCCCGGGCTGGTACTTTAAAAGACCTGGTACTTTAAAAGACCTGTTAGTGTCACTTTTAAGTCTTAATACACACTTCACCGAACACAAAACAGTGATTAGTTTCCGAAAAAATCGCTACAGTTGTTGAAACAACTCTACCAGTAAAAAAAAATGGAGAGCAAAACTTAGATTCGAATGCCAAAAAGAATCAATAAAAAATCAAACGCTAAAAGAACACTTTCACTAACAATTTGTGTAGATAAGCGGGGATAAATGAAGAAAACAAAACTATAAATTTAGCCACCCAAAGTACAATTTCATTAATTGGCCCCTATACTTTAATTTGGGCTTTATTAGCCTTTGCACTTCTAAGTTTTTACCCAACCTAGCCCCTGATACAAAATCTTTTGATTTGCTTCAGTTTTAAATCACTTATTCAATGAGATAAGCAATCTATGCATCACTTAATATATGAGCAGTAGTTAATCCCAACTTGTAAATGTCCATTTTCTAATGCATGAAGGGCATCAAAAGCACAACTACATAGCTTCCTGTTATACTCAAACGCAATTACTAATCAGAATACTAATTATCCACATGAAATCAGGGAGAGTAAATTAAGATACAAAATGACAAGTTTGAAAGCCATTTCCAATATGCCTATGAGTTGATAGATAAAGATCATATTTTTATAGCTGAACGAAAAACACTGCTTTATATATAGCATTTGCTCAGCCAAACTTGGCATTTATATATTGCTGAGCTAAGCAAACTAGCAAAGTATATTGGAAAAGAAAATGCAAGAAAGATAAGCAAAGATAAAGAGATGGAGCAAAGATGGAGACCCCAGTGTACAAGGAAAACAGAGACGAAATCTTACCCATAAACAGTAACCCATTCTTCCTCATCAAGATTTCCAGCAGGCAAGCTGGTCCGCGGTACATCTGGTCTAGCAACTTCCCTAGGTGGAGGAAGTGTAATCAAAGCACCAGGCTGGACCACACCCTCAACAGGAGAACCTTTCCCCCTATCTTCTTGCTCACTACTACTGGCCTTAGCCGGTGACCACCATGTTGAACTTGCTGAACCCTGTTGGTTCTGTAGCCCACTCATCAAAGCGAATGAAGTGCTTGCTTCTGATTTGCTTTTTAGTGGAGTCAATGTCATGAAGTCCCTCCCAGAACCCTGGACGGGAGTTCTCGGGTCTGATTTAGCTTCTGGGGAGAGAGGGTAATCAGGAATTCCAGATTCAGGAGAGAAATCTGAACGGTCCTCCAAGGTAAACATTGGAGGGGGCGGAAGATCTGAACCCCCAAAATTCTCCCGCCATAGAGCAGAAACTGCTGCCGCCTGACCTGGGGTAGAGAACTTCCCTTTACGGGAGGAGATAGGTGATGCCAAATCTTGGTAAAACAATAATCGACTCCCTGAAGATTTCGGAGTCCTCTTCTGTACAAAAGTGCTCATTATAATTCCTTAGCAAGATGAACCTACCATTATTTGAAAAAAATTAGTCTTTGGATACGAAGTTTAAAACAAATGAAAGTAATAGCCCAATAGCATCAGCAGAACAGTAAAATGATACTATATTCTAGATTTACAGAGAAATATTGGACTACATGTTTTGTGTAACAGAAATTTTCATTTTTTATCAAATAAGTTTATTTACACGTTACACAAAAATTACAAATTGTCCATTTAGTCCCATATGAGAATCATAGGGAATGAGAGAGGTTTGATAGGCACAAAATTAATTAGATAATCAACACTGTAAATACTAAATCCAATATATTTCGGCTTTATTTTGGGAGTAAAGTAACAATCATAAAGAAAAGGAAAATAAAGGATCATAGCTTAAAGGATGGAATAATAAAGGATGAGGTAATATTATATTTGGAAAGAAGGGGTTTTTAAATTAAAATAATAGTGAAATGACTTAAACAACCTTTAAAATAATAAAATTACTAAGTTAATTAAAAATAGAAGGATAATGATATAAATTTATACCATCTTCCCCTCCGATCCCACCAATTTGGTGGGATTGAATTTGTTGGAAGTGAGAGAAAGTTCCTCTCTTCAGTCAAATTATTAAAATTCTTCAAGCCAAACAAAATACTAAAATCTACTTTCCATCCTTTACATACCTATCTGCAGATTTCGTCTCCCAAATAAAGCCTTTGTAAAATCAATGAGGTATAAAATTTTATAGACAAAAGTAATTAGATAATTAACAATGTAAATAAGATATGTCAAGTCAAGTTAATTATGTGTCATTTAGCTTGCTCAATCGAATGAAATGTGCCAGAATAGAATATGCCTTCTTTGTAATTTTAATTCAGAAAAATAAGTTTAATTTTAAGTATTTATAAATTTATATTAAAATGAATTAAATTTTTATCACGCTCTTATAAACATAAAAAACATGACCTTAGTGCAAATTTTCTGTTTAGCATTTACACTAGATTTGGTAGATCTTTTTGTTGCCGTTGAGTCCTGTGTGGTGCACTTTAGAAATGATTCTTTATTAGATGTATCAGCTGTATTTGTGTTATGGGCTTAGAGTTGGGCTAGCAGATGAGTTGTGTAAAAAGCCCATTCTTTAATTTTGAAGATGGATTTATTGGTCATCATATACTATTCAAGAAATTGGTCCACCAGGCGGTGAAATGAATTTATTGCCCAATGATTTAAATAAATAAAAAAATACATTATATGTCTCGCCTATTATTGTCAAATTGACCAACAATGTACCAATGTTATTGGGAAAAAAATATCTGAATTGGTACTGTTTTGGTCTCCAAGGACCGAGTTGTACCATAAATTATTGAGCTATATTGATCAAAAACAGAAAAATAAATTATTGAGTTATAGGCTAAAGTTGACATTTTTCATATTTAAGTCTTGCTCCGTGACTTTATAAATTAAAGTAATACTATAATTTTGTTAACTTTATAATACAAGCTTATGAACTTTTATAGTCAAATGGTATATGAAATTCTAACACATCAAGATACTCAAACTTTATGGAGTGTAACGGTTGGGATCGGTCTAATAACATCATCTCTTACTATAATACCATGTTAACATCCATATATAATCACAGAAGATAAATACCTTATTAAATTTGGACAGATTTATCAATGTAAACAACATTTCACTTTTACAGGTGATGTGAAATTCCAGAAGAAACAATAGTATAGCTATATGATAGAGAGGTACACTATAAGAAATTAAGCTTTTTGTGACAACATATACTGTCACAAAGCAAGAAGTCACAAAGCAAGAAGTCACAAAGCAAGAAGTTGTGGCATATAATATTTTGTGACAATAATTTGTTGTCACGGGTAACTCCGTAACAGATAATATGTCCAAAAATGTTGTCACAAATATCAAATTTTTTTGCGACGACAATTTTTTATGACAACTTTTATTGTAACTGAAAAGAAAATATTATCGTCACAAATAAGCTAGTTGTCACATATAATACATCAAAATTAACTAAAACTACGGGACAACATAAAAAAGTCATCACATAAGAATTTATTTGTGACAATAAAGTTATCACATATATTACAATTTTTTGTGACAAACAATTTTGTTGTCACAATATTTTTATTGGTTACAACTTGTATTATAATTGAAAAGAGAACTACTTGTCACTAGACCTGTTCGTGGGCCGGGCTACCCGCCCGGCCCGGCCTTAGCCCGATCCTATGGGCCGGGGTTGGATACCTATTTTATTATTAAGCCCGGCCAGAGCTCGAGCCTGCTAAAGCCCGAAGTTTTATAGGTTGGGCTTGGTTTTTGTATAAAGGCCCAAGCCCGAGCTGACGAATAAAAATTTAATTTTTTTATATATATTATAATTGTATTAAATAATTATTTTCAACTTTTATATTTTATACTAATGAATTTTCAAATTTAAATACAATAAGTTGTATAATATATTAAGAACTTCAAATAAATAATGTTGTTATACATAATTTTATCAATTTATTTTTTAAAAATTCACAAAAAAATTATTGAAAAGTTATCCACGGGCCTTGGGCCGGGCTTGGGAATGACCTCATAAGCCCGGTTCGAGCCTGAAGTTTTAAAGTGTAGGCCGGGCCGGGCTTGGGTTGATGCTTTTAGTCAAAAGCCTGATGAAGCCCGGCCCGAACCCTACCCAGCCCGCCCGATGAACAGGTCTACTTGTCACAAATGTATCGTTGTCACGTATTATATAATAAATTAAACTGAAACTTTGTGACAACTTCTGATTGTCGTCACAAAAATAGTATTTGTGACAATAATTAATGTCACAAAAAATTTTCTAAATGGTCACACAAGGTTATATGTGACAAGAACAGTTGTCACAAAGATATCGTCGCTAATAACTCCGTAACTGATAATATTTCCAAATATGTTGTCACAAAAATTACATTTTTTGTGACAATAATATTCATGTATACAATAAATTTTACTGAAACTACATGACAACTTTTATTAGCCATCACAAATGTTATTTGTGGCAATTTTTATTGTCACATCATGTGGTGATAACATTTACATCAGTTACAACTTTTTTTTGTCACTATATATTTGTAGTTACTATATTAAGTTGTTCCATTAAATATTTGTAACAACTTTGAATTGAAGGGAACTAAAATTTAATTATATTAATTTTGACAAATATGAAAAATAATAATTAACAAAGAAATTTTCAATTAATGAAATGAAAATTAAAAAATGAACAAAATAGACTAAAATGCGTATATACTTAAAATAAATAAGCCTAAAAGTGCACATAACTAAACTAATAATTAATTTATTACACCTTACAAAAATCATGAAAGTCAGAATGAAATCCATTTCCAATCAATACTAAATACAAACCTAGTTTTACCCAAATTGAATAAACAAAGAACCATGATAAAACCCGGAATGCCGAGAAAAAAACAGAGAAAGATGAATACCTGCAACTAAGAAGAAGACCAAAAACCAAATCGGAAACTTAACTTGGACAGTGACTTCAAAGGTAATATCAATTTCTCGGTAGCAGCAAGATCAGCCAGAAAAAGAGGATCGACATGGTTATGAGATGTGTGAGAGAGGGAACGAAGTATGTGATATCGATTTCTAATAAGACCATATTCAAAATCAAGTTGTTAAGTAAAGAAAATAGATCACCTCACGCTTTAGCTTGCAGAGAAAACCAGAATGGAAGGCGGAACAAAATTAGCAAGAATTTGTCTCTTGAAACATAAGTGTCGTTGCCTATCGAACACAAAATTAGGGATTTAGATAGTTGAAATTTTGAATTAAGCAAAGCAAAGAAGAGAAGGAAAAACAAAATTAACCCAGAAAAATACAATCTTATTCTTAAACCTAGATCAGATTACAAACTCGAACAAAGAGGTAACATTTTTTATAAGATCTACAAAAAAAATCGTAGTTAATCCCTACATGCATAGCCTGATAATGATCGTAAAGGAAAAACAAAACATGATTAGTATATAGTTACTAAATCAAAATGCATTCAGTAACATTTCAACTGAATCAACAACATTCAGAAACAATAAAGAACTTTTAAAACCAGAAAATAACAATGGATAAATTAAATTATGAACATGCATTTACTTTCCTACAAGGTAAACAGTTGCCCCTGAGTAATTTCAAAGTTCTATTTTAGATCAATAATCTAGCCATGGTATGAAGAGAGTTTTCTTCTATTCTTTATTTGAATTTTGGCCGGCAGAATATAGAAAACTGTAGAGTTTGTGTGCTTAACGTTCTTTTCTTGATTAATTGATTAGGATTTCAATTTTTCAATCTTCCTATTCTTTAGTTTCTTGATTTATTCTTAATTAGTTAATTATAATTCTAATTGGTTATCCTTTCTTATTTTAATTTGAAATTTAATTACACTACTTAATTTATCTCGTTTCTTTGTTCTAATTGTTCTTTAGGATGATTGCTAATAAAAAGGATGCTTCCTATTCTTATTAGCATTCTGAACTTTTTAATTTATCTCCTTTCCATATTCAAATTTATTTATCATATTAATTTCTAAATAAAAGAAAATTTACTATTATAAATAAGATTGTTTTCATTATATTCTATTTAATTTCCTATTCTAATTTGAATTCTGATGTAATTAGAATTCCTAATTCTTTTCCTTTTTAAAATTTATTATTTATATTCTTGTTATATGATTTCCTTTATTTCCTATTTAATTTTATATTCTAATTCAAATATCGGTAATTACAATTGCTAATTCGTTTCCTTGTTCAAATTCATTCATTTGATTGATTGCTTATGAAAAGGAAGTTACCTATGTTAATTAAAATTCTGATTTATAATTTATCTCCTTTCTATATTCAATTTTATTCATCATATTAAGGGCTAACTAAAAGGACATTTCGTTATAAATCAGACTTATTTCCATTATTGTCGTTTAATCTCAAAATCTATGTTGTTGTTCAATGAGGTACCGACTCCAGGGACTGAGGAGCTTGCTCAATCAACACCTCTTTAAAGGTGTGGCGCCCAGACATCAGTGAGGCGATCCAACGCCGCCTCGCCTTGGCGCTTAAGAGAGCACCTCAACGCCTAGTGATAACACTCATGACTATAGAAATACTATTATATCCCCTCTAAAAATCTAGGAAAAAAAGATAACACTCATAAAACAAGGTATGAAGCATGCCCAATAGATGATTAAAATGGCAATACAGAAACACCATAATATCCCCTCATTAGAATGAATCAAGCTGGTAATCTTGGTTAAAAAAGATAGCACTGATAAAAATAAGTATGAAGCAATGCCCTCTATAAGCTACAATGGCAATATCATATTATCACCTCATTAGAGAATATGAAACCAATAATCTAGGAAAGAAAAAACAAGATATCACTAATATAACCAGGTATGAAGCATGCCACTACAACACACAAATTCATCTTGTTAATGTCATACTATTAGCAGTTATCATAAAAAAACTGAACAAACAAAAGAGAGTGGCCTCCAACGAGAACGCTTGTTTGATCTCTCAGACAATCAAATTCTACAAAATTAAAGAATCGAACGCAGGAGTGCCTGAGTATATCAAAATACTCTTCTCCAAATGTTGGTTGCCAAGCACCTGTTGTTAGTAGACTGGTATGAAATAAAGCATCTGGCCGAGAAGTTTCATCTGCTAAGAACAATCATCAGCAGCAACAAATATTAGTTTAATAGTAAATTGAGCAGAGAATTTCAAATGAAAAAAAGCCAATAACCTCACTTTGATAAGCCACAACGACTCTTATTCATGTACAAGCAAAGCAACTAGGATTAATTTCGCGACATAGACAAGCAATTAAAAAAATAGTTTAAAAAGTGAATAAAAGAGATCGAGTAGGTTATAAAAAGCATCATGCTAGGCATCATAACCAAAAGAAGCATATTAATCATGAATTATTTGGTAGAGAGATAGCCTAAGATTTCCTAGTTGTTCTTTATCTTTTCCACATAATTCAAGCTTCTTACAACAGTTGCATCTCTAATATTTCCGTAAATACAAGCTAGCAAACATTCTTGGGCTGCATTTATGGTAGCAAAAGAAAAATAAGATTGGGGGTGGGAGTTAAAAACATATATGTAGCGGCAGTGCTTTGAATTTAATTGTAAAAGGATAAAAAAAACACTCTCAATAGCTTATAGACAAATACACAGATACACCAAGATTGATTGCACCAAAGATGGTTAAAGGGCAGAGTACATACAGTGTTAAAAACCAATAATGCAACATCTAAAGCCATACAGGGTTACAAGAGATTTTATTAGTTTGTGGTTTAAAATATAAATCTAAGAAGATTGGAGCTAGGCTAAAGCCATAGTGGTCAAGAGGCATTAAGTTAGTTGAGGTCTTTGTGATTTAGTTGAGTCATGATTGAGATTGATGTACGAAAGCAGTATGCAAATCAAGCAAATTCTAAGACTACCAATATAGTAAATGCAGAAACAATTATCTATGATATCAAATTAAAAATTTGAAAAATTAAACATGGAATGTGCAGCTATTATGCTAAAATTTACAAGTTTTATAACATGAATTCAATGAAAGTTCATATTAATTTTGGGGAAACAATTTTAAAGTTATTACAAGAAGTTTTGTATTATCAACAATAAACATGGTTTCAAGACTCTGTGTTTATTGAATAACATTGCAGATAATTATTCTACCTTAAATAGGACAAAATATCTTAAGAAGCCACGTGATGAATTAGAAATTCTCAGGATATTACAGTTTACTATTTACAATCAAAACTACTCGAGCAAGCTTAAGAGAAAACTGAGATGTGGTTTAGATAAGAACACAATACCAAATGCTTGTACAACCCTTAGCCTCACCCATTAGGTACATCAGTACATGCTTCTACAGAAAGGCTTTAGCCATATTGCTGAAGCTTATATTTACAGCTACAGATGCAGCTGTACCTCTTCACGACATCAATTACCTCTAGCTATAGAATCTCGTCCTTGTTACCCTGTATGTGCATAAACCAAATCAACACAAAAACCAATAACGCGGCAAAGAAAGAGCAAAAATATGCAAACTATTGAGGACAAAACCTTAAATACACAACCCAACAACGGCATAACATAAAATTAGTAAACAATTGAATTAGCAATTCTAAAATGCAGCCTTGTAATAAAAAGAAACACCTCATCCCTAATGAATATAATGCAGAAGATGATAGCTTGTAAAAAAAGAATAGCATATCTAGGACTTAAATCGTAACACAAATAACGAAGAGAAGAACTAACTGAACTCTAAAATTAAAAGATACCCAAATCTAAACTAATAAGTGTACACAACCAATCCCTAATAAAAATATTAAAGGAAAAATGAATAGTCGACATTGATGGAAGTGGCGGCAGAGAAGGTGTTGATAGCAGCCGAGAATGCAAATAAAAACGAGAATGAGGGGTGAAAGAGAGAGAAGAGAACGATAATGGTTCAATGTTTAAAAAATTAATATATGAAAAATTAACATATATAATATAAGCAAGCAAAAAAAACCGTAACAATTAAAAGTAATAATAATGGTTCCATTTAAAAAAAAGTAATAATAATGGTTTTAGTAATTATTAAATGAAATTTATAATATCAATAATAATAGTTTTTTATGTTATTATTATTAATAATATTCAAATAATTAAGAAAATATTTATAAAAATACTATTATTAATGGGTAAAGTAGGATATAGATATGATGAACAAACCAGATGAAATGTGACCTTTCTGACTGTGAGCGGACAATGTTTCGCGCGACCGCAGCGGGGCCGGAGCCTGATCGGGCCGACCCGTTTTGAACGACGGGGGATGAGTGTGATATATTTGAAAAATAATTTTGCATATTTTAATGCTTAAAAGATACGAGATCAAAATCCCGTACTTAGAGTAGAGTCGCCACCCGATTCAGCTCAACCGAGAAATTTTTGGTACGATTTTCCCACCGGGTGGTTGGACCATACCTTAAGTAGAGATTTCGAGTTCGGATGATGTTATCTACTTTTCATTAGGCCAAGTTAAGATACTTCATTCTTTCTTAATCGGTTTAATCCACCCTATTTATTTGTATTTTTAATTATTTTGTTATTTTCGTGTTTATCAAGCAATTGAAGCAATGAATAAGATATTTACAGCCATAAAAAAAGTGCGGAAAATAAAATTATTACAAGGTTTTCAAGTCATATACATTTTTTCTATGCAATAAATAAAGTACCTGAATATCCAATATACGTCCGCCTGCAGAAGATTGTTAGCACTTACAGTATTATAAAGCCCGGTCGGATGGCTAAAATGGGAGTTGAACGGTGTTTTTCGAGAAAATTCCAATTTTAAGTAATTTTTAGGCTCAATCATTATTTTAACCGGATTATAAATGAAAAATAAAACTGCCGTCCGGAAAGTCATATCGCCGACGATATAACTGATGCCGCCGGCGACATGCCTGATGTCGCCACCGGCAGTATCAGCTTATAGGCAGCAGTGGTGGCATTAAGACTGACCGAAAACCCAAAAATGAATATAAATTGACAAAAATTAACACAAGTCAGTAGTATTAATGCCCAAGAGCTATGAGACTCAGGATTTTTACCTCGAGGTCGGGAATCCACCTCTTCGTGAACCGAAGAAAACACCTCAGGGGAGCTTGTTACGATGATTTAACGATAAATTTAAGTGCTTCTTGGTTTCTAAATCTGACTAAGCTGATTTTAACTTAAAGACTTATTGATTTCAACTCACAATCAGAGAATTCAAAGAAGAAAAACCAGGAAAAATGGATCAGAATCCTTCTTTTTTCTGTTTTATCTAATTCTTATCTCACTAGAATCTATTCTCACACTAAAATCTTAACATTCAATCCCCTCCTCTAAAATGTAGCTCAAGGTGTGTTTTATAGGTGAAATGGGGTGCTTTTTGGGGCATTTTTTAATAATTCCACCGAAAGTGGCCGAAAGGCTGTTTGTGAAGGGACTCATTTCGGGTCATGCCGCCGGCGACATGGTGATGCCGCTGGCGGTATGGCCGATGTCACCGGCGGTATGGTGATACCGCCGGCGGCATGGATGATGCCTTTGGCGGCATCATCCTTCAGTATACCGACTGTTAGTGGGTCAAAAAGATAAAAAAGTCAGGAAAAGTGGTTTAATAGTGGGTAAAAAGGCATCTTTTTTACTTTTAACAATATTTTAAAGGGTATTTATTACTTGGGTGCTAATCATTGGTTCAAGCTCTCACCGGACGCATTATCGGCCACGCCGAACTGTATTCTAAAAAATTTGCGAGGAATATTATTTTGGTAATAAAAATTCCAAGCTGAATTTTTAATTTGAGGCATTAAAATCGGGTACACGTCATCATCGTCTCACAAGAGGGACTATAAAATCCCATGCATACAGGCTGCCCCTCGGGGAATCACTGCTGCCATAGGTCAGTATGATCACACGCAAGAGCAAGGGATAGGAATGATACCTGATGGGTGACCGGTTTGTTCCTTGGTCGGACTTACGCTTTGTGAATTGGTTGCCCCTTGGTCGGACTTACGCTTTGTGAGGATTGGTTGCCCCTTGGTAGGACTTTGGGCTTTGCGGAAATTATCCCTTAGTCGGACTTGAGCTTTGTAGAGATTGTCCCTTGGTCGGACTTGTGCTTTATAGAGATTGTCCCTTAGTCGGGTTTGTGCTTTGTGGAGAGATTATCCCCTGGTCGGACTTGTGCTTTATGGAGAGATTGTCCCTTGGTCGGACTTGTGCTTTGAGGAAATTGTCCCTTAGTCGGACTTGAGCTTTATAGAGATTGTCCCTTGGTTGGACTTGAGCTTTGTAGAGATTGCCCCTTGCTCGGGTTTCTTGTTTTGTGGAGATTGTCCCTTGGTCGGACTTGTGCTTTGAGGAAATTATCCCTTGGTCGGACTTGAGCTTTCAGAGATTGTCCCTTGCTCGGACTTGAGCTTTGTAGAGATTGCCCCTTGGTCGGACTTGAGCTTTGTAGAGATTGCCCCTTAGTCGGGTTTCTTATTTTGTGGAGATTGTTCCTCGGTCGAACTTGTGCTTTGAGGAAATTATCCCTTGGTCGGACTTTCACTTCGAAGAGATTGTCCCTTGGTCGGACTATAGCTTTGTAGAGATTGCCCCTTGGTCGGACTTGAGCTTTATAGAGATTGCCCCTTGGTCGGGTTTCTTGTTTTGTGTAGATTGTCCCTTGGTCGGACTTGTGCTTTGAGGAAATTATCCCTTGGTTGGACTTTCACTTTGAAGAGATTGCCCTTCGGTCGGGCTTGTGTAAAAATCTGATTTGGAGGCGCGATGTCGTCGGCGGCATCACTGATATCGCTGGCGGCATAGATTGATACCGCCGGCGGTATGAGTGCCACGTGGCAGCTTTGACTGGTCAGATAATTTCAAAATTTGAACTAAAAGAGGCGATGTCGCCGGTGATATGAGTGATGTCGCGGGCGATATGGATTGATGACGCCAGCGGTATGAACGAACAGTTTCAGATAAATTAAAAGTCCTCGAATTCCGCACGGCAGTTTAAAAGGGAATGGAACTTTCCTTCTTCCTCACTATTCAGAAACCGCATCCCCCTCTCTTCTTCTTCTCCAAAGCTTTTTGATTTCTTCCTTTGTTTTAGAAATCATGAAGAGAATCACCAAGGCTTTCAGGGGCAAATCTAAGGCTAGGAAGAGCCTGCCCGATTCTTCCGTTGACGGATTGAAAATCTTCTCCATTCCTACTGTAAATGGCCTGAAGGAGACGACCAAAATGTGTGGCTATGGCATTAACTCTCCTATCACCAATCCGACTCCGGAGAAAGAGAAACACCTCTGTTATGTCCAAGTAATCTCATAAAAAACCCGAATCTCTTCTTTTTGGGTTCGATTTGATTTGGCTTTAGATTTGAAATCATGCTATGATAGGGGTTTAAATGTGAAATAGATTGGTCATATTGCATGCTTTAGGATCGATTATACTATTTTTAGGCTTATTGTTCGATTGATTGCGATTTTTGTGATTTTGGCATGATGGGTACAATTTTAGGAGAAAACTGGTTCTGCCGGCACATAGTGATGTCGCTGGCAACATCAGTCCTTGCAAAATGGCTTATAGGAGTCTGATGTTGCTTCTATTTAAGGTGATGTCGCCGGCAACATGAATCATGCCGCTGACGGTATGGAGTGATGCCGCCGGTGACATCGCTTTCAACAAAGTCGACAACAACAGCTTTTTTGATAAAAAATAAGTAGAATTGATCCATTTTATTTTCAATTTTACAGCCATATGAGCTGACTTACACAGGGAGAATGAGCGCCATCGGTGAATGGTGGCACCAAATCTCGGAGAACGACCCCGAGCTCACGCTTGCAAGTAATGAGACAGGGTTTGGGGATTTGGCGCGGATAATGCCTATGTTGATGCCTAAGCTTTCCCATTCTATAGTAACGGCCCTAACTGAGAGGTGGTCCGAGACCACCCATACCTTCCATTTCTCTTTTGGGGAAGCTATAATTACCCCCTCTGATGTAGTAGCCATGACCGACCTCCCCTGGACGGATGAGGTCATACATTTTGATGCTTACATGGATAAGTACCATGTTGAGAGGCCCATGGTGAGGCGGGTAAAGGAGTTGTTCGGTCTGAAGTCCATTTCTGGGTGGCTGTCCTATGATGAGTTGTACCATCACTGGACCCGGGTGGATATAGTGCCTGCGGAGGAGAGGGAGGCTTGTGTCCGTTCCTTTGTGATTTCTCTACTCACTGTGCTATTCTTCCCAATCTTGGGGAGTAAGATCAACTACGTGCTTATAACCAAAGTGGAAGATGTGCCGGGAATCAGGAGGAAGAATTGGCCGAGGGCCATCTTGGCCCAGTTATACCACGGGCTGGACGTGGGAGCCCGGAAGAAGGAGAAAGCCCTTCGCCTTTGCCACCTGCTACTCCAGGTCTAACTTTTTGGAAATATGTCTCTTGATAGCATACGTTCTTATTTATTGCATGACATTTTTTGAATTGATCGGTCGACATTTATGCAGGCCTGGGCCTTCGAGCATCAGATCCTCCCACCGGTAGAGTTTAAGAAGGTTGTGCCACGGGCTCTCATTTCCTCACTCGCTGGTGCGGGGGCTTCGGTGGGAAGGCCAAGTACCCTACGAAGTATATGGAGGTCCTAAGGAGCGTGCGGTTGAGCTCGGTATGCAAAACTTTTTTTTTTAGCCTTTTTTACATTTAGATGAAACAAAAATCGCTTATGGACTTATATTGTTTGTTTTAATGTAGCTCATCTTGGATCCATTCATTGGGGTGAAGAACTTGGCTGAGGTCGTAAGGGTCCGGAGGGAGGTAGATGACCGCCGGTTCGAGATCGAGTGCCCTCTGTCCCAGCAGTGGTATCTAGGCGAGCGTATCCGGGGCTGGAGGTCCGTCCCGATGGCCGCTAGACCGGTGCCAGCCGATCCTCCCAGGGGCTTATGGTGGCCCCATTTGGTGATCTCTTTTGAGGCTGACAAAGCTGATTATATTGAAGGGAATGTCCGAGTGATCCCTAGTGTTCCTAGCCTCTACGAGCAGCTTCTGCAGCTTCTACTCCCAGTGTGTCCTCGCATCCATGGAAATGATACGATTGAGTATCACGAGCAATGACTGGAGGATGAGAAGAGGTGCCTCAAAGGCGCTGTAGACGTCAAGGAGGAGGATGATGATGAGCATGAGGCGCTTGAAGGGAATATTGCGGTCGACCCTGAGGTGGAGGATGAGGTGGGTGCGGACGTAGCTAGCGAGAGCATACCAATGTCCTAAGGGGAGCAATGTTCTTTCAATGTATGATTGTGCTTGTGTGTATGATTTTAAAGTTATTTAGGAACGTTGTTGATGTGTGGCTTTTACGTTTTGCAGGAACCGGAGAAAGAGGGGCCGAGACAGCCAACGTGGGACCCAGCACTATGGTGTACCGGAGGGTGCAAACTTCATGGAGGGGCGTTTGGTCAATCCGTTGGAAACCACCTTCCTACTGATGAACTCCTGAGGTGAATTCTCCCATAGGAATGTTGGCTCGAGCCGGCAAGCTCCGATTTTCATGCCTGAAAATACTACTTACGTAAGGCCTAATAATTATTTTCTTATTAAGCCTTGGATGCGGTTGTCTAAGGATTTGCCTTTCGGATTCTCCAAGTGGTGCAGAGTCACATAGAGCAGCTTGTAGAGAACAATTTTGTTCTCCGGGATACCCTTATTGGACAGTCGCTCCTCATTCAGGTATTTTATGCACATGTTAAGATGGGATGTATGTATGGATGTTATGCATGACATGCACTGCTGATATTTTCTTTGGTTTGCAGGATTTCCTGGCCCTTTCCTTATCTGACGCTAATACAGCATGGCGGCGGTATGAGGAGGAGATTGCGGTCCTACAGCGTCGCGTGAGTGATCTCGAGGGTCAGTTGGCAGCCACCACTTAGGAATGGAGAAGTAAGTAAAACCTGGACCGTGCGCACCCCGGGAGCACCAGTCATAGGGGGATCAAGATGTCCGCCGGCCAACGTGCATTTACTGCGGCCGAGGAGTCTAGTAGTGTGCCTATGACAGAGGGAAGGGAGGAAGATGAGGACAATGTTGACGACTAGCTTGCAAGCCCTGATGACATTTTATCCCGCCCGACTGGCAGTGGCGGGCATGCTTAGTTTTACTTACCTTTTTTAGTTTTTTATTTGTACTCTCGATACATTGGGGTTTGGTTTTGGGATATTTTGAGTGATTTGCGCCTCCGGGCTTTTATTTCGAATGAAAAGAATGAATTGCTATTTGATAAGGCATTGAAATATAGCATAGGATTGTTTACAGGCTTTGTACAGGTCTGAAATGGAAGAATTGCTTCTGATGCTGCCGAAAAATTTACTCCATGTTGCCGGCGGCATGACCCATACTGCCCAAATTGATCGAGCTAAAATAATATATACAGGGTGGTCTGAAAGTCCATATCGCCGGTGGCATCATCTGATATCGCCCAAATTTACCCTATATCGCCGGTGGCATCAATTACATCACCGGCGGCATCACCCACATCGCCAGCGGCACCAAGTTTCTAGTAATCTGATTTTGACCATTCTATCCATTTCTGTCATGGCGACCCATAATTGAAAACTATAGGGTTTTCTGCAGAGTCGGGGGAATGCAGACTGGAAGAGGCTCAAAAAATTTAGGCATTGAGGGTTTCGATATGTCACGGCATAGCCTGTAAGCCGTGAATTCCTTCGAGCGACACTGGCTTTTTAGGATCCAATGGACCACGTTTTCTAATTTTCATCGTTCGAGCTTTGCCCCATGCTCGAAGAATTCTACGCTATTTTAGAGACACTGTGTCCTAAACGTGTTTCGCTGGCATTGTCAAACCTTCATTTTGGCATAGATGGAATTCTATGAGGGCTATGGAATTTAGATTCTATCGACCCATTTCTATCTCAGTTGCTTGATAAACCTGGGTTGCAGCTCGAAGCAGTTCTAGAGTGGTGTCGTGGAGTGCCCCGATCCCATCCTACTTGGCCATTCATGGTGGCATTTCTACTCATGGAGGAGTTTATGTATGGAGTGAGCCTGATTGCTCCGCTCAGGCTGATTTCCCTCATCGGTCCTATATCGATAGGGGCTTCCCCCGTGGCTGTGGGGTTAGCCGATGTTTTGTTAAATGTGGATGCTGCTTCTGTTGACTCGTCACTTATCGGAGATCAATTCATATTATTACAAGTATCTTTTCCTCTTTCTGATCCGAACATTCCTTTTCCCTATCCTTACCTGAGTTTTGCATTATAGGTCTGGCTAATGGAGAAGCTAAAGTTGAGGGAGGCACCACGAGGGAATCTGAAAAAAGTATCTTCCCGTCCATCTGAGGGAGAGAGGGCTTATGCGGGCCGATTTCGACGAGTTAACATATGACGATTGGGTGCCTGTTCTGAGGGGGTATACTAACGTGCAGGTTCAGTGGGTTAGTCCATGGTGGAGAATTCAGGATGTGGTCGTAGAATCTTGGGGAGCATGTGTTCAATTGATAGGTCTGGAGAAATCTTCATTTTGTTCCCCCTACCGGCTATATCGTCAGTATGGAAAAAGGCAGAGAGTCCCGATTAAATTGCCCTATAATCAAATCGGAGTTTACAAAGCTAGGTGGGTCAACCATATTTAGGAGAAGTGGTCTAGGGAGGCTGTATTTGAGATTCTAGATTATGATCAACTAGAAACCACTCAAATTGGCACACACTACAGAGGATGGCTTGCCGAGACAAGAGGTTTACTGACCCATCGGAAGCGGTCATGGGCCCGTTTTGAGGGAGAATGCACAGAGCGGGGAGAAGATCCCTCTTCTACTAGCACATCGAGGAGGATCTCTAGGTACTGTAACGATGATGCGGGAAGTTCGTTTTGAGTCCTGCTTTTGTCGGAACCATCAGGTCTTTTTTTTGTATTTTATTCTATTTAAATAATCTAAAATGGAACAAAATGAACTCTGTTCAAAGCTTGTCGAAGTTGTCTTAAACTTATGAATACAGGATTCACATAAGCATAAGCATTTACATTTTAATAAAAGATAACTTTTATTAATTGAGATAAAATAAAGTACATCATGTTTGGTTAACATTCCCATTGATTTAACTCCCGGTGCCGACTAGCCGAGATCGGTTTTCTAGAGGGCACTCGCTCTTTGCTCATATACCCTAACTTTTGCCTAGATTGCCCTTCTCGGGTTTTCGATCTAGCGGGTTTGTCTTATCCCCTAATTTTGGCACGGTTGGTTCGCAGAATACCAATCGTCGGGCATCACCCTAATTTTTGCCCGATCAGTAAAAGACTGAAAGGCGGGTGATTATCACGTATATATTTTTTAGTGTGCTGCTTTTCTGTTTTGTTTCTTTTTAACTAAACATGATAACGCTTACGGGATTTACGAACTCTTTCCCATCCATGTCCATAAGTTTAGCTGCCCCTTTGCTAAGCAGCTTCTTTATCACATATGGTCCTTCCTAGTTTGGCCTGTATTTACCCCTCACATCAGTGGTGGAGTGTTTCAACTGCTTGAGAACCAGATCACCGGCCTTCAGGGGGAACTTTTGATGTCTTACCCGACTGTTATATGCCCGAGCCATACATTTTTGGTACATTTGGAGGCTGTCGAGGGCCTTCAACCTTTATTCATCCAACATGTACAACTGTTCAAATCTTGCCTGAGTCCATTCGAATTCTTCTAACTTAGCCTCTAGAGCAAATCTTAATGAGCTCACCTGAGTTTCAATTGGCAAGACTGCTTCCATCCCGTAGACCAGGGAAAATGGAGTTTGGCCTATCGGGGTGCGTATGTTGGTGCGATATCCCCAGATAGCAAAATGTAGCTTATCCGCCCAATCTCTGTAACCGGCTATCATCTTAGAAAGAATCGTCTTCACTGATTTATTGGCTGCCTCAACAGCTCCATTGGCTTATGGTCTGTATGGAGAAGACCTATAGTGCTTGATTCCATACTTCTCAATCAGTGATGCAGTTACTCCTTAAAACTGTACCCCGTTGTCTGAGACTATATGATGTGGAAGCCCATACCGAGCAAAGATGTGCTTTTCCATGAACTTGGCCATCTGCCTGGCAGTGACATTGGTGAAGGATTCAGCTTCGACCCATTTTAAAAAGTAATCTACTACCACCACAATGAATTTATGGCCATTTGTTGAGGAAGGACGGATTTTACCAATTATATCTATACCCTATGCCGAGAATGGCCAATGGGTGGATAAGATATGGAGCTCGGTCGGTGGCAGATGCCGCATATCTCCGTAAACCTGGCATTGGTGGCATCGTTTGACCTGGACGATACAATCGGCCGTGAGAGTGAGCCAAAAATACCCTAGTCACTGGATCTTCTTTGCGAGGGCAAGACCATTCTTATGAGGGCCACAGTCGCCGACATGGACCTGGCTCATTACGTTCTAAGCCTCGGAATTAGTGAGGCAACGGAGAAGTAGGCCATCGCTGGTGTGCTTGAATAGTTCATTATCTACAATACAAAATTGGGTAGCAAGCCGTCGTAGGGTGGTATGGTCTGAGTCGAAAGAATCTGTGGGGTATTGGCCAGTTTAAAGAAAATGGACGATGTCAGAATACCAATAAGGTTCGGATGAAATGGCGAGAACTGAAGGAGTCGATTGAACATAATATGGGATATTAGTGGACAGCAAAACCAAGGGGCGGATAGGTTGCTGTTGGGGTCCTTCCTATAAGGACGCGAGAGTGGCGAGAGCATCTGCCATTTGATTCTCATCTCGAAGGACATGGCGGTACAAGCATGAGGTAAATTTCTCAGACAATTTGCGGACAGCCTCAACATAAGGACGGAGGGATTCTTCTTTAACTTCCCAATCTCCAGTGACCTGACAAACAACCAGAGCTAAATCTCCGATGATAGATATATGGCCGGCCTAAACTTGAAGAAGAGCCTCGAGGCCGAACAGGCAAGCTTCGTATTCAGCGCCGTTGTTGGACAACAGGATTATCTCATTATCTAGCATGACGATGATGACCCCGAGACCTGCTCCCCGGTGGTTCACAGCGCCATCAAAGTACATTGTCCAATTGTCGTCAAGGGTTATAACAGAGGCGACCTATTCATCAGAGAACTCTAAATTATCCTTATAGTCAGAGCTGAGGGATTGATTAGCCAGGAATTCAGCCACAGCCCGTCCCTTAATGACCTTTCGGGTTACATATTCAATGTCAAACTCAGATAGGAGAAGTAGCCATCGGGATAATTTGCCGGCTAAAGTAGGGGATTGACAAAGAAACTTCATTGGATCAATTTTAGCTACGACTTGGACGCGATAGTATTGGAAATAATGTCGTAACTTCTTAGTGAGCCAAACCATGGTAGCACAGGTCTTCTCTATAATTAAATATCGAGTTTCATAATCTAACAGCTTCTTGCTCAGGTAGTAGATGGCATGTTCGCGCTTATCATCATGTTCTTGGACAAGCATGGCTCTGACGGAAGTTTCTTCAATGGCCAGATAAAGGATGAGTGGTTTCCCTAGGATGGGGGGTGTCAAGATGGGTGGATCGACAAGGTATGCCTTGATTCTGTCGAATGCTACTTGGCAGTGGTCATTCTATACCACGGGTTGCTGTTTCTTTAATAGTTTAAAGATGGGTTCGCAGATGGTAGTAAGGCGAGTAATGAATCGACTAACATACTGCAAGACCCTAAAAATGATCGGACCTCCTTCTTTATCTTAGGGGAGGCATGTCCCTGATGGCTTTGGCTTTGTCTGGATCCATTTCAATCCCATTCTGGCTAACCACGTGTCCTAACAGCTTGTCGGAGGTAACTCCAAATGCACATTTCTTTGGATTCAGATGAAGATTATACTTTTCAATGCGAGTCATGAACTTGTCAAGAATAGTAGGGTGTTCCTCTCGAGTGGCAGATTTCACAATCATGTCGTCCACATACACTTTTACTTCTTTATGGATCATGTCATGTAGGAGGGTGGTTACAGGTTGCTGATAAGTGGCCCCGGCATTTTTCAACCCGAATGGCATTACCTTGTAGCAAAATACACCCCCCACTCAGTGATGAATGTTGTTTTGACTTTGTCGGCAATATTAACCAGAATCTGATTGTACCCTAAGAACCTATCCATGAATGAATACATAGCCGCCCTAGCAGCGCTTTCAATTAGGACATCGATGTGTGGGAGAGGGAAGTCGTCCTTCGACGAGGCTTTATTGAGGTCTCGGAAGTCCACACAGACTCGGACCCTACTATCCTTCTTTGGTACGGGGACAATGTTGGACAACCAAGTCGGGTATTCTACTACTTCTATAAATCGAGCTTCTATCAACCTCAAAACCTCTGTCTTAACTTATTCTGCCCATTCAGGTCTCAACTGGTGGAGCTTCTATTTGACAGGTCAGAATTTAGGATCAGTTAGGATCCTGTGTTTGGCAATTTATCGGTCAACCCCAGGCATGTCTTCATACGACCAGGCGAAAGCGTTAACATGATTTTTAAGCACTTTTATGATCTCACTTCTTTCCTCGGGAGTTAAATCTTTGGAAATGGTTACCATTTTGGGATTGTCATCCATACTTAAGTTTATTTCATTTAATAGCGTATCACTAATGCCAAAAACGTTATGCGTATTGTTATGTGAATGCATGGACCCATCAGCAAAGACATCAAATAAGTAAGCAGAACGGGAGTTATTCATTGCGTAAAAAGCCTCATAAGCGGCATTGTTCGCATTAAAAACATCAGAAATATTAAAAATTACATCTTCCATATCCTCCTTCACAATCGGAGGGGCTTCAGTGGCAGCGTTGATGGGAGAGGTATTCTCTGTATTGTCTGTCAGGGTGGTGCTTAGGTTATGCTCCAAAGTGATCTTTTGGGTAATGGTGAGCGACGGCTCTTCAGACAGGTCAGCCTTTTCTGTTAGAGCCTTGGCGAGCTTTTCTACTATGGCCGTCATGGCATCTTCTTTCCCGTTACCCTTCCGGCCTTTCTTCATCAGCAGTCCCATAGCTTTTATCACGGTCGCTACGGCATCCTCAATTTCTGGATCAATAGGCTCATCTTCAGGATACATCTTATCTTTCCCCTTAGCCTTATCAGAAATCACTTTGACAGGCATGTCAGACTCAGTAGGTTCAGGTTCAGCTGAAACTATCATGTGACCAGCCTCGAAGTCATATACATCTTTAAAGGCCTCAAAGCCGGGCCACATTTTCCCGCCATACTCTATTAGTTCGGGCTCCCCTTTATAAGGCCTCTTACCTTGGATTTCACAAGCAGTGACCATGTGGCAATAGCCGTAAGGGACGCGGTGATAGGCCTTTCTAGGCTTATATCCCAGTCCAGCTCCATGGATGAGGATTTTTAGTTCCAACGCCTCAATAATTCCCTGTTCGTGTATTCCTCCACCTCTGCCAGGCCTGTAACTAAACTTCTTTATTAGTTTGCCCATACCCGCGTGGAGGTAGCTATGCTAAAGGGGAGGATATTTTTTAGCTTTACTAATCATGGCAATCTGGAGGCCCTTTTCTAGATTAGCTTCGGCTTCCATAATGGCCATAAGGGAAGTAGGATCGGCCTCTATAGTCACCATTCTACCATCATGGATTAGCTTAATTTTTTGGTGTAGTGTGAAGGGTACTGCGCCCAAAGCATGGAGCAATGGTCAGCCAAGCAACAGAGAATAGGTAACAGGAATGTCAAGGACGGTGAAACGTACATTGCTTGTAACACCTTCGACAGTGACTTCTGCCTTAAATGTCTCGATTACATTGCGCTTTGAATCGTTGTAAGCTCTAATAAATGTGCTGGACCTTTCAAGCATATCCTCTGATAGTCCTAAACGAGGAAGGATTTTTAGAGGGCATAGGTTTAGAGCGGAGCCATCATCAACCATGATGCACGGGATGACCTTATCGAGAATTTGGATTCGAATGAATAAGGCCCTATTGTGATCCCTTCCCTTGAGTGTAAGATCAAAATTGTCAAACACGATCTGAGGCCCTTTTCTCGGAGGTATGCCTTCTCCTATCATGGCACACATCTCAACGACTGAGGTGGTCAGATTAGCTTTCAGATCTAGTAGCCGCTTGATCAAACCCTTATGATGCCTTTTAGAGTCAATTACCAGTTGCTAGATGCTATATAGGGCTTGGATGTTTTTTAACTGGGTAATAAGAGGGTCAACCTCAAGACTGGTAGGGACAGGCGGAGGTGGAGAAGGGGGTCTTGCAGTAGTTCCAACTCTACCAGGAATTGGGTCTTTGTTTAGACGAAGATATCGGTCTTCCGGCTGATATACATGACGAGTCTAGGTAATATTGAGGACATTATCGAGCAAGGCGCTCTTGGTGGCTCGTGTCTAGGTACTGTTGCTCTTTGGAGTCCGAATTCGGGTCTTGTAGTTTATATTTATCCACACTAAAAAGGTCATGGTGGTCAACCTTGAACAAGTTGGTACTTATGGCCTTGGATTCCCGAGCCGTCTCCCCATCCTCATCAGAATAGTTCTCCTTTGAAACAAAAGAATCTACGCTGAACAATGCTTTCCCCTCAGCTTTCTTTCTCTTTGCCACAAATGGTTTAGGCCTGCAACTCTCTTGCTTTGGTTGGCTTGGATCAATTTCCATTCCCTCAATAGAGTTGACTCCCGGGTTGGCCTGATTGATAAGGTTAAAAATTGAGTAAGATGGTAGACCCAAACTGATGACCAGGATAGAGTTACTACTGCCTGGCCCCCGAGCAAGGAGATCAAAGACTGTGGCTTTGGGTAAACTAGATTGCACCATTCTGACCTTACTTCTGAAGTTCAGTAAAGGGTTATTCATAGTGCTCGGGGCTTTATCTAGTTCAGCAATCTTTACCTCGCTAACCAACCACTGAATAGCTGAGAGCAAGGCCTTACAGTTATTGGTTTGGTGCCCCACCTGAATGTGATAATTATGGAAGTTATTCTTATCTTCAGGTCTGGGTGGCTTGTATTCCTGAAGGGACTGTATAAAACCTGCTTCCCTCAAGCATTGGAAGATGACCCACAGGGGCAATTTATAGGGGTTGGTCAAAACAAAAGGGGGGCGAGGAGGTTGGATTGTGGCAATCGTTGATGGAGCTGGATTGGTTGTAAGTGGCATAGCGGGGGTGTGAGAAATGGCTTGTATAGCAGTCGGTGTTTTTGGCTTAGCCGGCGCTAGGGCTGAGGGTTGAGCTTCGTTCTTTCTAAACCATGGTTTCCCCGCTCTCTCGGCCTTTTCACATTCTACCTCACGCTCAATTTTCTCAGCTTTCTCAAACACAGCCTTGTAAGAAAGAAAGGAATCCGTAGCTATTTCCTTGCGGAATAGGGGAAGAGACCCTTCGAGGAGTTTGACAATCATTTCCTCAAGGCTAAGCTTGGACTTCATCAAGACCTAAGTTGACATCCACCTATTGAAGTACTACTTAAAGGTTTCGTTAGGCATTTGACGGACCCTCTCAAGATGTTGGAGGGTTGTCTCCATCATAGTATTGAAACCATAATGCACTTTCAATGCCTCAGATAAGAGAGTCCAGTAGGCAATAATATGCTGCGGCAAAGTGTGATACCACTCGAGTGCAGGTCCCCGAAGGGAACAAGGAAACATCTCAGCCAGCACCTTATCACTTAGCTTTTTTACGCGTATCACTCTTTCGTACATTATAATGTGAGAGGCAGGTGCTCCTGAGCCATCATAATGAGCCATGTTTGGTATAGTAAAATTATTGGGGATCCAATCCTCATCCCTCTTAGGTTTTTTATTAATGATGAGGCGATTGATGTAAGCTTAGATCTCTGGTGTCATGCCCGGAGGTTGCGTGACCTGGTCGCTGACCGGTTTGTGAGAGACGGTTGGGGCTTCAGGTGTTGCGCCCAGAGAATGTGCGACCTGGTCGTTCACAGTTTGGGAAGCTATCATTTACAGAATAAAAGCGGCTACCTCAGGTGTCATGCTTGGAGGTTACTTGACCTAGTCATTGTATGTCGGAGGCAGCGTAGGGCGAATAGTCAGATAGCTAGCAAATGGATTTTGGGGGTAGGTGCTGCCTTTAGGAGTTACAACGAACTGCGGAGGCGTAAAGGAGCGTAGTGGCCGAGAAACTAGGCTTTGGTGATTGAATGTCAGAGGAGTGGAGCTTTGGGCGAAGGGTCTCGGGTTGAAAGGCAGAACTGGTAGAGTGGTTGAAGTCGATAAGAGAGCTGAAGTCTACTCAAACTGGAATGGACTCGTCAAGGGCTGGGCTGATTAAAACACAGGTGTGATGGGTCTCGCCTCTATTAAACTGGTCAATATTTATGTTGAACCATTTGGGGCTTGAATGTCAGATGCCGATACTCGATCAAAATTTCTGTCTTCCAGCGCTCGCTTAACTGCTGCCTGAACTATAGTTTGAATAGAAGCTTGGAAAGCATCTGAGTTTAGGAATTGCATCATAGCACTGGTAAAGTCAAAACTAGGGGGTGGTTGGGATCCTGTTCCCGAGCTGGAAGTGGGACCAAAGGGCTCTTCTAGAGGAGATGTCCCTTCATTTCTTAGGAAAGACATGGTCGGTCGAGAGGGACTTTAGCTCAACTGAACTTGTTCAGAATCTGATTCCTCGTTGGAATCAGTGTGGGGAATTCCTTCGAATTTCGTGGTGGCAATCGGGGTCAGAGAATGACGTATCAGGCGATGCTCTATCCTTTTCCAAGCCGGGATGCGACGGTCAGTGCGCCTCCTCCTAACTAAAAGGGTAGGCAGCGGATCAGACCATGAATGGATTGGTGAATGGTACGCATGATATGCATGATTTTCGTGCCTTGGGAATAATGTATAATGCGCATGGCTGCACGTAGATGTGGTTAGAGATGACGTGATGGCTTATCCCTCTAATATACGTGGGACGTTTGTACTTCACGTCATAGATAGCGATATGTGGTGACGCAACGGAGGTACAAGAGAAGTCCTACATTTATTGCTAAACCACTTCCACAGGTGGAAGTGGTAAGGGTAAGCGGATTCATTATCGGCTCTTAAAGTCGATGCATAGGGGTGCATGATCATAGAGCACATAGCACGCGAATCACCCCTCTTCCAACCTTATGACTCCTGCGTAACGCCTCTTTGGAAGGATGGAGTTTGGCCTCTTCACCGGTGATGGCGAAAGAAGCGCGTCCCAATTATTTTATTTGTTTTGGTTAACCCTAAGGGGAATGATGTGCTAAGGCTTTTTCTAGCGCGGCTTTGGTATAGAGTTGTTGATGTAGAAGGTTCTCGTTTACCTTGATTCCACGTTACTTAACCACTACCTAAATAGGTACGATCGTAGGAGTTTAAGTGTTGGTTAAAATGAGTGATCCACCCTCTAGGCATCCTCAATTCCAACAGGGCATGAGTGATACTTCGCGAGCTTCTCGGATGAAATAGGGCACCTATAATTACCGAACTATCTATACGCGTGAGGATAAAACACTATAAGAAGGAATGAAATTTTAATTTGGCCAATGATTTCAATACATCATCAAAATCTCTTAAACTTTATGAAATAAAGTTCGAGTTTAAAGAAATATCCCTAATAGAGTCGCCACTGTGAGCGGACGATGTTTCGCGTGGCGACAGCGGGGCCGGAGCCTGATCAGGCCAGCCCGTTTTGAATGACGGGGGATGAGTGTGATATATTTGAAAAATGATTTTGCATATTTTAATGCTTAAAAGATACGAGATCGAAATCCCGTACTTAGAGTAGAGTCGCCACCCGGTTCAGCTCAACCGGGAAATTTTTAGTACGATTTTCCCACCGGGTGGTTGGACCATACCTTAAGTAGAGATTCCGAGTTCGGATGATGTTATCTACTTTTCATTAGGCCAAGTTAAGATACTTCATTCTTTCTTAATCGGTTTAATCCACCCTATTTATTTGTATTTTTAATTATTTTATTATTTTCGTGTTTATCAAGTAATTGAAGCAATGAATAAGATATTTACAGCCATAAAAAAAGTGCGAAAAATAAAATTATTACAAGGTTTTCAAATCCTATACATTTTTTCTATGCAATAAATAAAGTACCTGAATATCCAATATACGTCCGCCTGCAGAAGATTGTTAGCACTTACAGTATTATAAAGCCCGGTCGGATGGCTAAAATGGGAGTTGAACGGTGTTTTTCGAGAAAATTCCAATTTTAAGTAATTTTTAGGCTCAATCATTATTTTAACCGGATTATGAATGAAAAATAAAACTGTTGTCCGGAAAGTCATATCGCCGACGATATAACTGATGCCGCCGGCGACTTGCCTGATGTCGCTGGCGACATAGGTGATGCCGCCGGCGACATCAATTACGTCACCGGCGGTATCAGCTTATGGGCAGCAGTGGTGGCAGTAAGACTGACCGAAAACCCAAAAATGAATATAAATTGACAAAAATTAACACAAGTCAGTAGTATTAATGCCCAAGAGCTATGAGACTCAGGATTTTTACCTCGAGGTCGTGAATCCACCTCTTCGTGAACCGAAGAAAACACCTCCGGGGAGCTTGTTAAGATGATTTAACGATAAATTTAAGTGCTTTTTGGTTTCTAAATCTAACTAAGCTGATTTTAACTTAAAGACTTATTGATTTCAACTCACAATCAGAGAATTCAAAGAAGAAAAACCAGGAAAAGTGGATCGGAGTCCTTCTTTTTTCTGTTTTATCTAATTCTTATCTCACTAGAATCTATTCTCACACTAAAATCTTAACATTCAATCCCCTCCTCTAAAATGCAGCTCAAGGTGTGCTTTTATAGGTGAAATGGGATGCTTTTTAGGGCCTTTTCTAATAATTCTGCCGAAAGTGGCCGAAAGGCTGTCTGTGAAGGGACCCATTTCAGGTCATGCCACCGGCGACATGGTGATGCCGCCGGCGGTATGGCCGATGTCGCCGGCGGTATGGTGATACCGCCGGCAGTATGGATGATGCCTTTAGCGGCATCAGCCTTCAGCATACCGACAGTTAGTGGGTCAAAAAGCTAAAAAAGTCAGGAAAAGTGGTTTAATAGTGGGTGAAAAGGCATCTTTTTGACTTTTAACAATATTTTAAAGGGTATTTATTACT
The DNA here is from genome assembly GCA_947683365.1 of Euphorbia pulcherrima. Taxonomy (NCBI): domain Eukaryota; kingdom Viridiplantae; phylum Streptophyta; class Magnoliopsida; order Malpighiales; family Euphorbiaceae; genus Euphorbia; species Euphorbia pulcherrima. The sequence continues at coordinate 19,356,047 of CANTUS010000016.1, forward strand.
TGGGTGCCAATCATCGGTTCAAGCTCCCACCGGACGTGTTATCGGCCATGTCGAACTATATTCTAAAAAATTTGCGAGGAATATTATTTTAGTAATAAAAATTCCAAGCAGAATTTTTAATTTGAGGCATTAAAATTGGGTACACGTCATCATCGTCTCGCGAGAGGGACTGCAAAATCCAGTGCTCACACTGATATATAAGGTGAACAAGCGACAACAACAAAAATAAGAAAGGGCAAATGAGAGATTACGACCATGGAGAAGAAAGCCTTCAATGCTAAGGCCAAGGATGGTGGCTCAACGAAGATGAGCATTAAGGTTTGGGATTTAGGGTTTAGGGTTTAGGATTTAGGGTTTAGGATTTAGAATTTGGGGTTTAAACATCATTTATAACTTTCTTATATTTTTTTTATACCTTTCTAATACCTTTTATATAGCTTTTTAAATAATATATAAATTTCTTATACATTTTTTATAAATTTTAAAAAACTGTAACTTTATAACTTTCTTATATTTTTTTATACCTTTCTAATTACCCTGTCATGTCCATCTCTTTTTCAGGATTCTAAGGTCGTTGGACAGCCTGTCTTCTCTTCGGATGACGATCGATTTTCTTGGATAATTGGAACAAACAAGTAATTTACAGCTGCCTCCTTTTGCCGTGGTTACTACCAGCAACCAAGATAGACATCTCATGCTAAAGATATCAACCTAATATGGGGGGTTCTTTTGCTTCCGAATATAAAAAATTTTAGGCATGTGTTCGATTCCTGGGGTTCTTTCGTCGAGGATGTATCTCAACTACCGATGATATTTGTGTTGGAAATGTTGGTGTGCCCTAGTTCCCAGGCATTAGTTCTTACAATGTACATACTAATGGTGTCACATTATAAAGGCAATAATCTACTGCATATTTATCTTGTGCTATAATATGAGTAGAGTATCTATTGATTGATAATCATAAATATACCAAGTCTATTTTAATCATGAGAATGAATAAAATGAAAGACTTGTATGTTGGATGATCTATAGCAATGTAGTTGCTATGTCACTTGGTAAGTAGATCATGAACATAGTCACATGTTGAGAACATAGGGCTGGATCGATCCACACAGCAAGGTCACATGGTTGTATGTCATAGACAGTTTGCTGAGTAGGTCTCAATAGTCCTCAGTCTTGATTTCAACTTATTATTAATGTGGAAGTGGATATGATGTGGCATATTACTAACGGATCCTTAAATATTGGATTACAAGTACGGGTATGCTCAATATATTTCATGACCATGTTAATAGTAGTGTTGAAGTGATAGGATTACCATCGGTTTAATAAACCGGAATGAATCACCGGCCACTTGATGAATAAAAGGGATAAGGACGTCCAATAAGTCGTTGACTTATTTTATCATTTTATTCTAGATCAAGAAATACGATGAACTGCAAAAGGGGGTGACAAGCACCATGCCTCTTGTTCATTTTATTGATGTCAGCTAGTAAAGGACTTTGTAAGATGACTACTGGGTTCAGTATCTTTTAGAGACGGTTATACTCTGTCCTAATTGGGGGCTGTAATGGTTTGCTAGAATCCGCTTATAGTCTATGGGTGAATCTCATTGCCAACATATGGACAGACAAGGATCGTGCACTTAGAACTGCTGATCTATGATTCCTTGTACATGCAATGTTACAAGACCGGATGAAAAATTAATTATTAATTAATTGATATGTCAAGTCAATGTAATGTAATTGAATAATCGTAAACATCATTAGATTAATTTATTTAATGAAATAATATAATGTAGTTTATATTATTCATTAAGTAAAATTAAGTATATATTTAATTAAATTACATATGTTGTTTATTTAATTATTAATTAATTAAATTCATATGTTTAACGATTTAATTAGATGTCAATTTAGTCAATAAAGTTTCCTTACTAAAATAATTAATTGACATTTTGGTTTATTAAGTTAATTTGTAATATGATAAATAATTTGATTAAATTGTATTATTTTGTAATTGGTTATGTTATAATTGGGAATTATAATTTATCAATTAGTGTCAATTAGAAATATTAAACTTTGATACAGTTTAATTAAATAATTAAAAAAATTAATGTGATCAAATTAAATAATTCGCCAAACTTAACCCTAATTGTAGTGGGATTATAAATAGCCAACCAAAACAAGTAAAACCTAATTTCTAATATGAAATACACGTCCATAGCATTCTTGGAATGCACAAAACGTTGGCAGCCATGGAATTGGGTCCTGGTGTTTTTTCCTTCTCTTGTTCTTCATCCCTAGCCTAAAACCAGTCCCGATTTGAAAGTAGTTCGTGCACGTGAGATTAGAGAGCTTCCACTTGCGAGCTTCATAGCGTCCGTCTCTCAAGGAGATTTTACAAGTAAGTTTTTATTTGTTAAAATAAAATTATTTTGGAACCCTATCATTGGTTCTTGAAAAGATCCTATTCCGAATTCGAAAAAATTTTAATCGGTAATTCCGCCTTCGCGGTTATATTTTTGATAGTAATTCCCTTCAATTTGCCTGTTCTGTTCGGAACCTGAAACTCTTGATCACTGCCCCTTCTTTTGCCAAGCTAGCCTTAGATACTGGAGAGACATATTTAATCGGTTGGGGGTGGCGTTAGTTATGCCTCAAACGGGGTATGATTTTCTAATGTTATGGCGTTCTTTCTTTAAGAATGGAATTGGATGTGATTTTGGGACTTCATTATGGTTGATCATTGTGTGGAATATCTGGAAGAGACGCAACAAGCATATTTTTGAAGGCTCGATAGATAATGAGGATATTGTAACAGGTAGCATCAACTTATATTGGTTTCTTTTTCATTCTAATAAGCGTAGCGTTTGTATTTCGGTTACAGATTTGTTCATTGATCCATCTTTTTCACTTGATTGTAACTAAAACTCGTTGGTTATTATTTTGAGAACAAATTTTTATATTTAATGAAAAGGGGTAGGTGTTTTGTAGGCAAGCGGATGAGCCAACCTAGTTGGGTAATTCGCCCCGAAATTTTCACCCGCCCTGATCTTTTTTCCTTTCGGTGAGACACATCATTCCACTGGGGGTTTTTTAAAAAAAACACTTGTTGGAGGGGTGTGAGGAGCCTTAACTGTGACTAAGCCCCTTAATAAGATTATGTTAATGAAGATACTCGTAAGTATAAAAAAAGCTAACTTGCCAATTTTATAATCAATTTTATCGAAAATTATTCACATCAACCATCCTTATGCAAGCTACACCAAAGTGAAAGGTAATACAAACCTTTTAAACTCATATCTCACGCCATCTACTGATAAACTGATAATATAAACATAATAAAAATTAATAAAAAAATATTATATATGTGGCCTTGATTCATTTAATTTTGAACAAATGGTCTAGTCTTGTGTTTGTTTTTACATTAATATATTTTTAACTTTTGAAACGATACAAAAATGATATCTATATAAAATAGCCATAGTATTATAAGAAAACAATACAAAAAAAAAAGAAGAAAAACCCTTTTAGAAAGAAAAAAAATATCTTCTTTGGCACATGGAGAGGAAGCTAGTAGAAACAAATAAAAGGTTAATTGTGTATTATAATATTTATGAAACTACTCCAATATCTTTGCCCATTACTAATCATGTTCGTAATGCTTATTCATGCCTATTTCTTCATAAATTGAAGCAAGAATGAATAAAGTTGCACGTCATAAAAATTAAGAGAAAAGTGATGGAACTATTTTAACAATAAAATACATAATTTAATACATATAGACACGATTTAAAGTTGTTTATCTGATAACTCGGTATACAAGAGAAGCCCTCGCCCCAGCTATTGTGTACTCGTGGAAAGTAGCTAGCGTCTTAAGGTCCCTCTGATAAGAAGAGTTCGACTAAACAAGCGACACCCAAAGACTAGTGTCTCATAGATGGTCGCCACCATACAAATTGCGTGTTAAAAACGTGGACATATTAGCAAACCATAATCTTGTTAGGATTATGTAAATTGTTAGGATATAATGTCTTACAGTCTAAATCATGAGATCATATCCTAATGTGGCTTATCTAATAAGGAGGACTAAACAAATGAAGAATTCTTCCTTATTAAGAAACCCTAGTCCTATTTCAACAAGGACTTCCATACAGAGACCGGGGCTCAAACCACTCGTTAACTTAGGCATCGGAGGATCCTCAGATGATCACCAAAGTTCACCCTTGTTGGTCTTGCTGCTAGTCCCTTCTAGCAAGGTCAACTTCGAGTGTAAAAATTGGTGCGTCAAGACCACTTTTCTTGACTAATTTTTCTACATCTAACAATGGAATTTAATGATAGGGTTGTTTTTATATAAACACATTAAAGAAGTTAAAAAAAATACGGTACTATCTATGAAAGTTCTTCAATTAATTTAGAGATGGAATTTAGCTAAATTAATTTTAATTCATGGAATTTGTTACCTTTTTCGTCGATTTGAATGGACTAGTTCAAATGTGTAATATTTATTTTATAAAATATTTTTCATAAAATGGGATGGTGCTATAATTATAAAAAAAAAAAAGAAACTTAATCTCCTTTTATAAGTTATTTAAAAACTAGCTGAATCATTTATTTTTTTAACAATGTACATTAGATGTCTTCTTATGGAACATAAATTACTACATTTATTTATTCCTTAACATTTGAACCACCGAACTACATTCTTTAAAGTTAAATCAGTGATAAAGTTAAAATTAATAGTTGAGATTTGACTTTAATCATTTGTAGGTCTAGAATGCAATAAATATCAATAAATTATATTCCATAAATGATTGAAATTGATTACACTTTATAATTTTATAAAATTTTAATTTTTGAGAATTCAAATCTGTGAAATACAAGCACTTTTCAAATAAAACTAAATCTGCGAGTAAAATTTAATAATATTGGAGAAGAAGGAGATAGTAATAAATAATAGTAGAGGAAAAAGTGAAATAAATAGTGGAGGTGGAGGGAACTAAACTTATTTATTTAGATACGATCTCTACAAGAGAATTTTATATGAAAATTTATATTGTGACCCAGATATTTTGTATTGTGTCTATCATCTAATAATTTAGTTTTTAATATATAATTAAATATTTTTTTATTTTTATTAAATACTCTCTTATAAATATTTAATCGTTAAATGAAATAAGGGTACAAAATACCCGGCTCACAATATAAATTCTTGTTTTACACATATAATTAAAATGTTGAATCTGTTTTAGTTTACTATAACTCGAAGTTTAATTAGTTCAATTTAGAATTTACGATAATATACAAATTAAATTCCACCTTATATACTTTAATTTAAAGTATTTTAAATTCATTTAAGCTGCATATAAACTATTTTCTATGGGTGCACCAAGGCAATTTGACACTAGCACGGTGGAATTTGGAGATACTATTATTATTATTATTGAATTTTAAATAAATAATTTATTTGATTAATAAAAAAGGAAACAGACATGCACGTCATGTAGTGCATGTGCTGGTCACATGTACTGTATACAACTCACATGCCCATGCATGCATGCATTAAAGCTTTCCCGCCCTCTCTTCTATTTCCATTTTTACACTTCTACTTTTCCGCTTTACTTACTGAGTTATTTCATTTTTATCTATTTTATAATCTTCATTTTCTTCTCCATTATATATATATATATATATATATCAAATTATCCAACTTTTTTATTAAAAAAAAATTATCTCATTATACTTTGAATTTATATTCTAAGTTTGAGATTTGTAAAGCTGTAAATTTCAGTCAGTTTCAATCATTCATTGAGTTTTAATGGTCCAGATTTTATTGCATTGTGGACTAATCTGGACCATTAAAACTCAATGAATGGTTGAGATTGACTGAAATGTACGACTTTACAAATCTCAAACTTTAGAGAATCCAAATTCTTAGACTTACAATAGTAACAAAGAAAAACCCTTGCCCCTCCCCACCCATATGTTAACTCGATTCTATGACATTTAAGATTAGAGCTTCAAGACTCAACTATTAGGCCAAACATTTACCACTAATTTTTTTTCAAAATAATAATTTTTAGTTGTAATACAATTTGTTAAATTTAAAATCTTTCTGATTAATTTTGGTATAAGTATAATGAATATTACTAATTTTAAAATAATTTCATATAAAATTTAAATATTTTTAATTCTTTATATAGCAACACGGTGAATTAAGATATGTTGTCTCGGATTTGGTATTCAAATTTATCTCTGTCTCTTATTTAATTTTTGATACATGACAACTTTTTGTTAGATTTTATGTGTTTGTAACAAAGAAAATGGGTAACATATACCAAAACATGCCTAACTAACTTGATTCCATAACATAATATAATTGAGAAACTTTCTACAAAATGTGATCATAAATTAAAAGTTAAAATCACTAATATAAATTAGATATATGAAAAGGATATTAATTAGACTGATCAATATGTATAATAATCATCTAAAAACAACTAAATAATTTAATTACTTTAATGAATCCTAACCTAGGAAGAATATTAAAATTAGTAATCATAATTAATAATAGTGGGACCTAATGTAAGGGGAAATGTCTAGTATCAAGTGGACACCTACATATCAACCCCAAGTGCTTCACCTAATTAAAAAAATTAAAAAAAATAAGACCTGATGCGGATCTAACTATATGAAGTTATTTTAAAAAATTTATCGTTTTTCTAAAATTTTAAAGTAATTTTTTAACTTCTTTAATTTTTAAAAAGTACTTCACTTAGCTTTCTGAATGTTATGTGTCAGATTTTAATTGGAGAGAAAAAAATTTAAAAAAATGACATATTTGAAAAGTCAAACCTATCAGAAGCTGACATATAGCATTCAGGGAGCTAAGTAAAGCACTTTTTTTAAAGTTAAGAGAGCTATAAGATCACTTTAAAAATTTAAAAGACAATAAATTTTTTAAAATAAATTCAGATAACTAAATATGTATTAACTAAAAAACATAATACAATGGGTTGGTTTTGAATTAAGTAAATTAATATAAACACTATAGTACTTCACATGACATTGCACCACTTTGCAAGCTAAGCAGCTAATTCCTTTCAAACCTTTTTTTATTAATTTAAATTGGGTTTCTTTTTCTTTTTCGTTTTTCCCTTGTATCTTCGTTTTTATCAGTGTAATTAAAAAATTTAATAAAATCATATTGGAGTATAAAAAAATAGATAAAATCAAATTGACCTCACTCCAATCAATATGCCAACACCTTACAGAAGACGATGTTTAACTGCTTCTTGTATAATCCCCATTTGATTTTATTCCTCACTGAATCCCATGCCCACAATAATTTTGATATATATAAAAGTCGTAATGCATAAGAAACCCTTTAAATTTTTCTCTGACTGTCCCTTGCTTTTGAACTTTTAAAAATTTTTCTAACCCTCTTAAAAAAATTTCTTTTGCCCTGTTGAATTTGTCGAAAGCGTACATCATGACCCCTTTCGGCTGACGTGGCAGGTCATTTAGCAATACTTGAAAAGTCAATGTAACGTCAGCCGAAAGGGGTCATATAGTGCAATTTAGACAAGTTTAGAAGGGTAAAAGGAACTGTTAAAAGTTTATGTGGGCATTGAGTGATTAGGGACAAATTCAGTAGCAAATTATGTATTCAACCTAAATAAAATTTCCAGCTGAGAGGAATTTGACAAAAAAAAAATAATTGGTCTTCAAATTTTATTTTCTATTACTTTTTTAAATTGATTATTAGTTATTTTCTAGTAATATATATTTTCACATGCTTTTTGGAAAAATAAACTGAAGCAAGAAGATGATAACTCCGATTTCGCTATGATTAAGCTCAATGGGTATAATTTACTCATATCAATTCAAAGCTATGACTTAACTTTGAAACAAAGAAATAAAAAGAAGAGATTGAATTTGCCAACTAATTTTGATCATGTGCAATACCATTTTCAGTATGGAAACACCATACTTTCTGTGGGCCTAACCCATTTCTATTTGTTTTTCTTTCTTTTTATCAATCATGTTTATTTAAATGTATTTTTAATAATTCAAGTGTTTAAATCTAGAGTATAGACAATTTATAAGCTACTGAAGATCAAATAATACTAGTCAATAAACAACTTATAAATTTTTAATTAAATTATTAGAGCTGAAAAATCTCCACAATACTTTATCGTTTTCAACTTTTAAAAAGTTAAATGAATTAAACTGAACTGGACTAAAATGGATTGAATAAAGTGAGTTGAATTGAACTGAATTAAACTTATTTTAATATAAACTTATAGCTACGCATAGCTAAACTGAGCTCAACTGAACTACAATAAATTAAACTGAAATAATCTAAATTAAACTAAATTTAACTAATTTAAACTGAAATAAATTAACATGCCATTAGTTTCAATTGTTGCCATTACTGGCAAAAAAAACTCAATTCTATTTCAATGCCAAGAAACAAAAAATGCTACAAGGTTCAAATTTGAGGACACCAAATTAATTAAATTAGCCCTACAACTCTGGGCAGGGCCCCACTAGAATTCAAACCATAGGCCTAAAAGTGGGCCCACTGTGATGACGAATCAAGAAATCACCAGCACCGTTGGATACGCCAAAAATGGACGCCTGATATTGATACTGTTCTGGCTGCGCTCTTTGCAACTCCTTCTGCCTTCGGAGCTCCACAACTTTCCGGTGCGAATTCGAATGTTTCGCCGACACAAACGTCGGGCTCGCCGCCGGCCGATATTCCGGCACCAACCGACCCGACTTATACCTCACTCCACACGCGTTACACAGCGTTTTCGGACCCATGGGCCCGGTCCGCCACTGCGGCGTCTTCTCCGAAGCACAATGGAGGCACTTCCTCGCCGGAGCTTCGGTACCTTGATTTGAGCTGTCATTTTGCTTTTTCGCGGAGGCGGTGGGGGAGAGATGGAGGAGTCGGGTTGACCAGTCACATGGAGCAGCCCGGGACCGCTTTGACCGGGCTTTACCGGGGAGTGGAATATCGGGTTGAAACATTGGGTTGTTAGGGTTACGAAGCGACGGTTCCGGGTTGGATTCGGATGAGGATGATTCGGGTGTCGGTAGTTTGGATCCGGACACAACATGGAAATTAGCTTGGAAATCCGTCGGAAATGAATCATCGACGAAATTCGATAGCCATTCAAGCTCTGCTACATCGTCACACTGCAATTTACGCAGTTCAGTCAATTCAATCCAATTCAATTATTAGTCTCAATTGAAAATCATAATCTATATAGCAAGGAAACGGGAAAGGAAACCTTTCTGATATACCCGAAAATGCAAAAAATAAACCAAGGAAATGGGAAAGTTAATGTTTCCGTGCTTCATATATTATAATTCAAGTAGAAAACTAGAAACGGTTCTTTTAGCTTACCGGAACGCAGAGCTCACTGGAAAAGTGAGAATCGGCGAAATTGTGGTAGCCGATGTGATTGCCGGAGACGGAGGAATTGCAGCTGTCATTGGAGGTGAAATTGGAAGAAACGGCGGTATAATTTTTACTCATGTTACCAAAGAAACCGTCGGCCATTATAGCATCATCATCGGTCGGGAAATCGAGGAGATCATCAACGGCGAAATGTTCGCCTGGTTTCTGATCGGAATGTCTCTTCTCCGGCGAGAACTCACTAGCGGAGATGAAATATTCCGGCGCCTGCATTGTGGCGTACGTATGATGAACTGTTTGGAATCGCAGGGAGAATTGGGAAAACGGCGTAGTTTTAGAGAGAGAGGAGAGTGTTGAGTAGGTTTTTTAGAGAGAGAGAGTGAGAGCGGTGGGGGATGGTGGTGGTAATGGTGGAGGACTGGGGTGGGTTTTGAGGAGTAAAGGAGGGGTCAATTTGCAAATAAATAAAAGTAAGAGCATCTTTTTGCATGGCAGAATAATATTATTAAAATGAAAAGAGCAATATTATTAAATTATAATTTAAGGAAGCGACTTCCAAGTTCTCTGAAAACTTTTCTATTTTATGCTGCTAGATTTTATTTGTTCTGTTTTTAGCAATTCATTGGTGATTTCTCCGTACAACTAAATAAAGTTATGTTTGTATGGAGTAACATTAAATTTTAAGGCAAGTAATTTTGTCATTCAAGACACCGATAAATTAGTAATTGAGGATTAGTTTGAACGTGAACATGTCTTAAAAGTGTTGTCTATAGTTAGGACTCACCCATCTAAGACACATCGTGATGAAAATAAAAAAAGGTGCTCCTTAATTAATAAGAGGATTCTCATACTCGATTTCTATAAAATGCATTTATAAAAAGGGATGACGAGCCTTAATTATGACTTATTCCCGTACAAAATCATCTTAATAAAATGTAGTTTAAATTATCAAACAAAATTAAGTTCCGTTTTTAAGAAAAATAGACGTCAAATCCGAAACCACAAATTTTGATTCAAATTAAACAATAAATTTCGTTATTTTAAAAAAAATATTTTTGTTTATCAAAATCATATACACAATTGAAATCTGAATTATGTTGATATTGTTATCACTGGAAATTCAACAAATAGAACGATACATAAGCTCTTTTATGAATATTTCCGCGATACCAGTTAAAGATAATCCTTCTTATTCTAAGGTTTTCTCTTAAAAAAACTAGCGTTACATCTATTAATTATGGTATTGCAGTATAAAAGAAATTTCGTTTTATTTTGATATGCAAAATATATTCAATGCAAAATATTTGTTAAAAATGGATTTGGCTTCGTAAACTAATGGCTGAATATCCTAACCAAATCTGGATTTATACATATGACCAGCATTATTAAATTTTCGAATAAGTTGTAATATTTACTGTTAGGTTAAATACCATTAACTGAACTAAATGGTAATTATCTATGTTTGTATTGTTGAATTGTAATTTCTTTTGAGAAATGTACTATAAATGTTCTAATGCTTTTATGGTACAAAAAATATACGGAACACAAACGACTTAAAGAAACCTGTTCTTACTTTGTTGGAGTCTATTGACGAGTTGAGAGATTGTGCCTCATTATAAGTAGAATCTTTGAAATTGTGATCGATGAATTCGTACTTTTAATATTTCACTTAATAAAATATCAAATAAAGTGTCGAATTCCACGCTACAATATTAATATAATACCATTAAAACCTAAACGCTAAGCATACAACTAAAGTTTAAAGATAAATACATAGTATATAGAATGATTATTATTTATAGGCGAATGTTGTGAATAAAAGTTGAACTAAAGTTCATTTTAGGGGTTGAATGAGTTTGGGAATTTGGAAAAAGCAATGAAAAGTACACAAATAAATAATGTTGCTGAAATTTTAAAAAATGAATTAGATTGCATTAACTTATTTTTATTAGATAAATTATTTTGGGAGGGAGAAATGAAGAAAAAATAAGCTATTGATGAACAAATGAATATGAAATTTTATAATTAATATCTTTTATTTTATAATTAAATGATCTAAAAATTATAAAATAATTAAGAGGGCCTTATAATAGCTTGGGCTTTGGTTTGTCGCCCCTTCCGTGCTTAGGAACCGTCCTAAATTTAAATATTTTTGGGTCATGTTTTATAACTGAAATGCCCTTTTAGTGTTTGGACTATGGAAACTGCCTATTCGGTGTCTGGTGATTCATTTTTTCGTCTATTTGGTATCTAAGGTATTCATTATTTACCTATTTATTGCATGATCTGTTTACATGAAGCATCAATTTAGCACAAAAAATGTGACATGCATATATGATCATGCATAAAATTTTCGACCGTCAGTAATCCCTTAAGTTATCATACTAAAATTTGGAATTGACAGAAAATTAATATATCATTAATAGACCGAATACGAAAAAAACATTTCAGTTATGGAATATAATCTGAAAAAAAGTATTTAACTCAAATACAAACATTTTGATCTTACAATAGATATCCTTAAGAAAACCACCAGAGAAATGAAGCGTAATGAATAAGCAATAGCATGTAATACAAGTTATTACAAATTTATTAACAATTGTTGTTACGTTTTTTACATCAATCAACAATTATAAAATGTATGAGTAATTATGTTTTGCTTTTTCGGTGATAAAATCATTAACATAAAAAATCACTGGTAACAGTTGTTTAATCAATTTAATGTTGGCATCTTACTGGAAGAGTTGGTGTAATTAGAATTAGCAGCAAAGCTGTCGATTAAAAGGGAGACAGTATTACAATCCTTTTAGTTCCTTATTTACCACTTAACTGCCTTTTATCTATATTTTAATTCCATATCTGTCCTCCAATTTTTTTATTTAATTTATTTAACTGTTTTAATAATCACCGTACAAAATCAACGTTCGCATTTGTGCATAATTGCACTGAAGAAATAAGTTGCTTTTATTTATATCAGTGATTTAATTATATCCTGCTCCAGAATGTTTGTGTTTATTATTAGGAGAAATTTTATATGACACCCGATATTTTAACCTGTAAAAGTGTCATTCAATCATAGTCTATCGTCTGTCCCTAAAAGAGAGAGAAATATATTGATTAGAAATGGTGTGGTAAACGTGGCTTACTTTCCATGGAAGAGGCTTTTAATCTCTAGAACGCCCGATATCATATATAATTTCTCTTATTGTTAAGTAGTTGTATTTTGAATTTTTAATATCGTAAAACAAACTTTAACATTGATGTATTTTGAGTTATTTTAAAGATAAAAAGTTATTGGATAAAAAAATATCAGTAAGTTCCATTAGTGAATAACATATTTCAATAGTTAAGCCAATTTTCTACCCTAAAAATATTATCTTATAGTCGATTATCTTGTCGCTATTTCTATCGAAGAAGCATTATCTTATTGTCATTTCTATTTGTGAACCACTATCTTTTACTCATTTTTATCTTAAAATCGTTATCGTGTAACAATTTTTACCTGATATGCATTAGTTTGCAGTCATAAGATTAGTGACTACCATATATCTTTGGAAAATTTTCACATTTTTAAATAATCAGCAATGCTCATAACATCAAACTTACTGTTGGTTACATCTCAATTGCCAAAATTACCACTCTTTATCTTTTAGTGGAATGGCAAAATCATCATTTTGGACTTCCAAATTAAATTAATTTATAAAACCCAGGCCACAGGAGAAAAAAAAAAGAAAGAAGAAACGAGCAAATGGATTCCTTCAAATAATACTAACACTCCTAGTCTTTATAGCATCATATATAACACTAACACTAACACTAAACTTAATTATCATTATGATGTTATTATAATCTTATAGTATATAGGCCAATTATAATAGTACTGCTAGTACTAATTAACCAAGTAAATTGAAATTGTGTTTTTCTTAAAACATATAATTCCAATTCCATTATTTTTACTATATCTCCATCTCGTGATATCTTATTGACTTGAATTTCGGACATTTATTTCTCATATTCCTCACCGCAGATAATTTCAAGAAAATTAAATTTCTAGTAGGTTGGAAAAATAAATATCTAGTGGTTAAAAATAAGAAAGTAAATAAAATTGTTCGATAAGTACTCAACCCATCCACCAAAAAAAAATGAAGCCCTTAAAGAATGGAAGGGTGGCAGATATTGTCCCTGTTAATGTCCAAGTTTACAGCTTGATTCTTCTGCTCCAAATTATTTTTTGTTATTGGGAATTGTGCATTCATTTTATTATATTACTACTTTTTAGTTTTTATTTCTTTTGGTATTAGTAATAAATAATAATTACTTAATTTAAATTTTTTACTTAATTTTAATTAATTGTTGTTCTTTCTATCATTACCTGCTCTAATATTCCCTTCCCACGTTTTAGCACGACACTTACAGCTCAACTTAATTCAGCCCTCTGCTAACCAATTTTTATATTTACTTTCCCACAACATGCTGGTAAAATGTCAAATGCTAAAATACATATATATTGTAGTAATAATTAATTAACCTTTTATCCAAAGTGTTTTTCTAAAGCCTAAATTAATGCATTCAACCCTGATGTAATTCAATCTTAGAAGTTTAATTTTTTATGTATTCTATAAAAAAAAATTAGCACAATGTTTTATATAAAAAAAGCGAAAACTATGATGATTTTGCTTTCTCGCAAAGTAACTATTTTTTCATTTATCACCATTAGATTAGTGAGATGAAATTCAATTCAATTATGATAATGATAAAATAGGAAAAAAAAAATAAAAATCACCTTAATCCCAACAGTTAGAATAAAGAAACTAATTGTTGAAAGGTTTGGTTTGCTCAAATTAGGTTATAAATGAACCAAGTAAGTTTTATAATATAAAGTTATTACATATGAATATTAATGAAAATTGAACCTAAACCTCACCACGTTTGACTTATATACCACCAAATTTTAGCTAAATATGTGAACTAATAATTTCATTTCAACCATAAAATTAATGTTTAGTGTCTATATATAATTAAATAAAAAAAAGACTTTACTCTTTTGAAATTAATATTAATCAGCTGAACCATATTCACTGGAATGAAAGCAAGTTAGTTGGGTGGATGGGAAACAATGTTGGAACTTTGTCTTAGAAGATGGGGCCAAGTTTTTAGATTAGTATACTAATCCCAAGGTTAATATATTAAACTTATTATTAAACCTTGGTAAAATGGATAAGATTATATTTTATGTGCACTGTTAATTTAGTATAATATAACCCATACTTTTTTTTTTATATATTCCAGTTTTATCTTCACCCAATTATTGCTTTGATTTTTTTTAAAATTTTTCTACCAGAAGTTAAAAGGAAAAGAAAAGATCCTTAAACTCAACCAATCCATGATTAAATAAAGTAATTAATTTAAAACAAATAAATAAAAAGAGGGGGTGGAGTTGGGTCCGGAAAGCACGTGACAAAGGAGGTGGTATTGTCAGCAAGCATGTGAGTTTTTTTTTCCCCTTATTTTTCTTTTTCTTTTGGGTCAAATTCCACGTGGCTTCATAGCTACGAGTCTTTTCTTTGATGCTTCCTCCACACGTGCGTTTGTGCTCTATGGGTTCATTTCATTTTCATTAACATGATGGCACGTGCATACCTATCACGTGCATATCACGTGGTTCTTTGTTTTTTAACTTCTCCTCGACGACTTCATGATTTTGTTAGCACTTATTCTTCATGATTTCATAACGAATAATAATTTTAAGAGTTATATTACGATTATCAAATAATTACTTTTAAATGTTTTGACAATAACAACAACCAGCAAATGCAATAACATACATAAGCTAAATCAAATAAATTCTTGGTGTCAATACAACACACTTATTATGAATAAAAGCAGAATTAGAAGTCACAACAACTAGACTAATTGTGGGTAGTAGCATTACCTATTTCATAGGGTTTACAAAGTGTCATTACAAATCTCATTTCATTAATATTTTCTAGATAGCTAGTCATGCGTACCTACAAATAGCTATCCATTTCAGCTCCGTTTGATACAGTTATTTCGGTTGTTGTTGGTTTTTACTGATTATTTTATTTGTTGTTGTTGGCTTGTTCCTAATATTTTTTATCCAAATAGTCAGATCACTATTTTTGTTGGGAAAACAAAAAAAAATTGAATTATGCATTTATTTCAAAATCATTTAATTTTCATGTATTACATTAATTTTCTTGAACAAGCAATTTAGCATGCACATAATTTTTTTTTGCAACAATTTGGATACATGTTCATTGCTCTCAAATCAAAAGCCTACTAATCGTATTGTTATTGTTCATTCATTGATATAAGCACATTTGGGCAATTAAAAAAAATCTCTACAAATTGTCTTGCACATTCGATTTTTTACGTTCAATTATGCACATCAAAGCATGGATTATAAACTTACAATACATAGCAATACACTTCGTTCCATTATACATCGACATTCTTTTAATTTTAACAAATTTTCTTAGTTATCCATTCTAAGTATAATAAGTCTAATTAATAGTTTTGATCAAGGAACTGATATGCGTGTCTATATTAAATCATAGATATAGACAAGTTCAGTGTTGTTAGACCCGGCCCGGCCGGTCGGATTGAGAAAACCCGGACTTGGTGATTAAAACGGACCTATTCATGCTAAAAACCAGTCATTAGATGACCCGTTAAAAACTTGATAATCCGGTCGGTTGAACCGGTGATCCGGCGATCCAGGGGCGAGTTAAAGGGTCATTGGTTTGAAATTTTTATTTAATGTTTACATAAACATAGGGTAAACTTAAAAAAAGTACCATATGATTTCATGCTTTTGTAAAATGGAGTCTAAGAATATTTTTTTTTTTAAAATGAGGTCGGAGGTTTCGAGACGTTAGTAATTAAGGAATTTTATTCAAATACCGCCAGTTTTGCTGATGTGGGAGGGGCACTTTTGGAAAACCTAATTTTATTCTTCTTCTACCTGTTCTAAACCCTATCATCAAACCCAACTTCTCTGAAGAACGTAATTACATGTCAAAATTGATTTCCTCTTCTTTCATGTTTACATTTTCCGGCGACCGTCATTGGACACTGGTAGTGATGATGAGACTGGGGCAAAGTAGTGGAGATTTTGGAATTATTAATTTGAGGATTTGTTGAATAGCCTCACCATGACTACAGCTACTGCATCTACTTTCACATCTTGGTGGCCTTGATCCTATCTGTGATCTCATCATCATCTTCTTTTCTAATTACTCAATTAAGTGTTTAATTAATTAATTGGACACTAGAAAGGTGAAAAGAAGAAGAAGAAGAAGAAAGAACTCTACCTGTGAAGAAGCAACAAGCTCTCAATCAAAAACTGCAGAAATTACAACTTTTTGTAACGTAATTCGAAAATTGAGAGGAAACTGATTTACCTTTGGCCATTAATCTTAACTGGGTCGAGCTTAAAATCAGAAGACCTGGAAATGGTGAAAAAATCAAATTGGATTTTTATACAACCCATATGAATTTGGATGCAATTAAGTGCTGTATGTATCATCTTGAATGGTAATTGAATCTAATCTTCTCTTTCATCTGTAATTAAGTTTGATTGTGTGTGGTTGAAATTCTTTTTGTTTTATTAAGAAAAAAATGGGTGATTTTGTTAGGTTTCCATGGAGAATTTGAGGTTACAGAGATGTGTTGAAGGAGAGGTCGAATTTCTAAACTAGCCCTTGCCACCTCCGTAAAATTGACGGTATTACAATAAAATCCCTTAATTACTAACGTTTTAAAACTTCAGACCTCATTTTTTTTTAAAAAAATTCTATACCCCATTTTACAAAAGTGTGAAACCATCGGGTACTTTTTTTTAAGTTTACCCATAAACAAATATCAAATTGTAGTTTAGAGAGTTTATACGATTTCAAACTTTAATGAAGTTAATTTCAAATAGTCTTTTACTCACAATTTTCATTTTTCCTAAAAAAATGTATTATAATATTAAAATTTTAATAATTAAATATATATAATCTCAAAACCAATAATTTTGATACTTTTTTAATCTTAACTATTAATCCTAAGTTTTTTTTATCTAGTTGTATGCTTCCCTTATTCTATTAATTTTTGCTTTTCAATCTTGAATAAGTTAACTTTATTTAGTTTTTAATATAAAAATAATTAGTTTGCTAGTTAAGAAGTTATTGTTTCATATTTTTAATCTTCTAAATATTGAAAATAATAATTTTTTAACAATTTTATTCTAACCGGTTGGACCCCGATTCAACCCTGATTGATCTATTAACCCTTAACCCTTTACCTTCTCTGATTCGAAGTACCGAACCGGGTTTGACAACCAAGTTCATACAGAAAATATAATGTTTAGTTTGAGGAACAAAATATGGAAGGAAATAGGATAGAAATATAGGTCTCGTTTTGTAGGATTAAAGATTTTTTTTATTATTTTTTTTAAAACTATTTATAAATTTAGTGTGGTTTACAAACTATTCATAAATTTGGGGTATTTTTTTCTGTCCGACTTTCAAAATGTCGGAGAGGCCAATTTTTTAGTCTATCCGACTATTAAAAAGTCGGACAAACTATTCTTAATCTGTCCGACTTTATAAAAGTCGAACAAAAGCAATCCGACTTTTACAAAGTCGGACAAAAGCTATCCGACATTGTAAAAGTCGGATAGAAGGTATCCGACTTTTACAAAGTCGGATAGGTTATAAATTTGATTAAAAAAGTCACAAGTCACAATCACAATTTTTTTTTATTATTATAACATATTTTTAAAAATGTAGTGGGATGTTTTGACTTTTTTTAATCAAGTTTCGGTATTTTTTTTCTGTCCGACTTTCAAAAGATCGGAGAAAATAATTTTTTAAGTCTATCCGACTTTTAAAAAATCGTACAAGTGCAGTCAAACTATTCCTAACATGTCCGAAAATGTAAAAGTCGGATAGAAGTTATCCAATCTGACTTTTACAAAGTAGGACAGAATATCTTTATATTTAATACAATAGTTGAGCAATTTTTAAAAATGAAGTTAAGAGCTGGACATTTAATAGCAACTTGATAGTATAATACTAATAAATTTATAAATTCAGTTTTTAATGCTGACAAGCTGCAAGACAAGTGAAAAATTAACTCAAGACATGTTCATATTCCCCTAATATCATACCTATCATTTATCAATAGTTTAGCATAATTTTGCAAAAAGTCAAAAGAGTCACCTACATATATTTTTTTTTACTTCTAAAAGCCACCAATATAGGCCATTCAAATCACTCATATAACAATTCACTATCACAAAATTTTTTTATTATTATAATATATTTTAAAAAATGTGATGGGGATGTAGTGGGAGATGTTTTGACTTTTTTAATAAATTTATAACCTATCCGACTTTATAAAAGTCGGATACATTCTATCCGACTTTTACAATGTCGGATAGCTTTTGTTCGACTTTGTAAAAGTCGGATTGCTTTTGTTCGACTTTTATAAAGTCGGACAGATTAAGAATAATTTCTTCAACTAAAAAAATTGGCCTCTCCGATATTTTAAAAGTCGGACAGAAAAAAAATACCTTAAATTTATAAATAGTTTAAAAAAAATAATAAAAAAATCTTTAATCCCGTTTTGTGAGCATAATTACAAAACAATAATGCTTATGCACATTGATAACTATATCTACTTTATAGGCATTATATTCAAATCAGTTTAATTAGTTTAATTTGTGTTCAGTTTTAAATCAAATAAAACTAATCGAATTGAAAACCAGTTAATATCTATGCATTCGCACTATAAATTTAATGGGAGTTGCAAAAATTTAATGTATTTTTATCACTTGATGCAGTTGGCCACTCTGGTGATATCACCTAGTGCTTCGTTAGCCATATATCTACTTTATAAGTTATTTCAGACTTTTCAATAATTCTGGCATTTTAGATTATCAAATATTTTTAACCATTTATTTTTTTTATTTTATCCTTCTATTAATTATGTATTTATAAAATTATATATTGGTAATTGATAAGAGAGAGAATTCAGCATAAAAATTCTAAGAATAATTTAATCTTTTGAACTTACCTAAATACAAGTTATGTCGACTTGAATATGAGACCCCTAGAATCAGAGTTTCAAGGCTCAACCACTAATATTTATCAAATGGTGAATGATAACAATATACAAGTTAGATTAATTAAAGTAAACATTTGTTGGGCAACCGTTAATTTTTTCGACACGGGCCTTTGAAATATTTTATTCGTCTTATTTTTATCCTTAAAACAAAATCAAATTGAATATTTTTTAGCAGAAAAAAAAATTATCGCAGTCTTATACTAGTTTTACTACTTTTTCACGGATGCCTTATAAATGATATGAGAGTGATATAATGTCTTTACAGCACCGATTTTCATTTATTTCCAGGCAAGTAACAAACTCTTTAGAGCAAAAAAAAGCTCTTATACCAAGTATGAAGGTAGTAAAAAAATGGTATAAAATCGCAATATTTTTTTTTGCTCCAAAAATATTCACAACGGATGTCGTTATCAAGATAAAAATAAGACGAACAAAATGTTATAAAGGCTCATGTCGAAAAATTAATGGTTTATGAGATATAATCGTTTTAAGTTACAAAAATTAAATTAAATATAAAAAAATATTGTTATAAGGAGAATAAAAAAAATAATAAAAATAAAAATAAAAACCTAAAATATGATAAAAAGTTAAAGAAAAAGAAATTTATAGACTAAAAATCCTAAAAAGTCAGTAAATCACACAATTTCCCACATTTTTTTTTCATTATCGTGTAATGAATCAGCAAACTATAATAGTAGTAAAAGTAACTATCGTAAAAAAAATAGCTATAAATAATGTTAGGAAAAGTTAATAAAGGATGGTATTGTAATTGTGATTCGTGAAAATTGGTTGCGCCATACGGAAATAAATATTAAACCCATGAACAAAACCTGTTTTTATTTAGGATATTGGATATTTAATATTTTCTGTATATCGTTTTAAAATTTTTATTAAAATTAATAAAATATTTATTACATTATTAAAATAATTAATTTATTTTTTAACTTTATTATAAAATTCTCTTTGTTCTTATTTATTATTCCCTCTATTTATTTTTTATTATCCATTTAACTGGATCATTAATATCAATAAAATATTCATTACATTGTTAAAATGATTAATTTATCCCTTATACTTTATATAAATATTCTCTTTCTTTTTAATTACGAACTTATGATTTTCATTCATATACAATCTCTTCCATCATTAATACAAGGGCAAAATAGAGAAAAAATGATAAAAAAAAATGATTGAAAATATAAGTTGACAACTAAAGAGAGAACTAAAAAAAGAGCTAAAAAGACAAACTAAACTAGTTGGAGGGAGTACTCTCTATAACTTCATTTATTCTTAATCTCTTTCATAATTAATATAAGGGTAAATTAAGAAAAAAAGTGTTAATGATTCATTGGAATTCTAAAGTGACAAATAAAAGAAAAAATAAAATTTAATCTAAAAAGACATACATTTAGAACCGGAGGGAGTACCATTCTCCAATCAAAGATCGAGTATTCATGAGAGACCATTTAATTAAGATAAAAGAATATATAAATAAACTCTCATAAATACTCAATCGTTGAATTGAAAAAAGATATTAAATACGCGGTACCGTATATAATTTCTCAAACAAATCAGGAGGAGCCGCCCATCATCTTCCTACTTTGTTAAAAAAATCTATCCTAATTAGGTTTACTCTCATAATTATTTGTTTAGGACTTCTCCCTATAAAAACGCTAAAGAGTACACGTAGAACTTGGAGTTGAAATAGAAGTCGTCAACAATTATATACTTATGTCTTCAACCAAGAAAAGAAAACAAGCTCCTGATTTTGCAGGCAGTTGTGGTATGGCGGATTTTCCCCAAGAACTTATAGAAGAAATGGCTTCCTGTCAGGTCGCTTCTCAGATTCAAATCGGTCTCCAATAACTGGTACTCTCTAATTTCCCACGATGATGAATTCACAAAATCTCACTGCAAACTATCATCCGCACTCAATAATGAAATTTTCTTCCAAAATCATGAAAACAAAGCTGTTTTTGATTTTTTCGACATTGATACTGGTGCGTCACGAACAATATCATTTCCGAATAATAGATTAGCGACTCCATGTTGTGTCGTAGGGTCGGCGAACGGACTGATTTGCATCGCCGCTCTATCTAAGAGATATTGCTAGATATGGAATCCAAGCTGCAATAGCCGCAAGTGTATATCTTTACCTTCATGTGGCGGTTACCTTTATGGCTTCGGCTATGATTCGTGTTCTGATGATTATAAAATAGTTCGATCAGACTTGCGGTACAACATTAAAATTTTTTCTTTCAGGACAAATATGTGGAGTATATCCGAAAATAGTGGAATATCTTTGTATCAGGAGCTCGGCTCATTTCGGGCAAAGGCCATTCACTCGAATGGAGCTCTCCATTGGTATGCTGGACCAATGCAAAAAGAAATCATTGCTTTCGATTTAGCGACGGACAAATTTTTCATTATAGAGAGGCCGCAAGAAATTAACTCTTGTGCCTACTTCTACTATTGGTCGTGGGTTCCCTTGTTCAACTACCAAGGTTCACTGTGTATTTATGACGGAGAATCGATTTGGGTGATGAAGGAATACGGCATAGGGGAATCTTGGACTAAATTAGCTACATTTTTTGTGTCAAGCCTTGAGAAACCCGTTGGCATTTCTAGAGTTGGCAAGATAGAATTTCACAACTACGACATGCAATGTAGGGATAATGACTACTCATTCAGGTTTGATAAAGCACGTGTATTTCAATACACAGAGTCTCTGCTTTCGCCTAATTGTTTAGATGGCCGGGGACCACTTGAAAAAGACTAATCTCACCGCACCATTTCAGCTTTTTGTTGTTGTCCGACAGCTTTTGCTTTTCATGTTTTCTAAAGATCATTAGTTGAATAGTTTAGTCTTTTTAGCTTATATTGTTGTGGTATTAAATTGATCAGAAGTAGTTATAATGTCTTTTTCTTATCTTGAGTGAGTAATATGCTTAGCGGCACGTGCGGTGTTTATTGAGATGAATATTTCGTGTTCAGGAGAGTCGATGTATTGAACTACAAACGTTGGTTGCTAGATTTCGGTGAGGATTCTCCTGAACAAGGCCCTCGGATACTGGAAAACAAGGCCCTCAGCTACACTTGCATGACCAAAGAGTTTGCTGACAATAGCCATTGCAAAATCTGTTGTCCAGTTTCCCATTAGCAATGACTTTGGCCCCATTTACTGCTTGCTGATCCTGTATGCAGTATTACAACTGTGGGTGGCTTTTACAAGTATAACACTATAGGGAGAGTAATTAATACCTTTAGAATATTTTGAGCAATTCTTTTGCTTTATGTACTACAGAAAAATGCATGTTCTCGATCTTAGGCCAAGATATTCTTGCATATTCAAATAAAAGAAATTTTAGTTCAAGTAGCAAAGGTTTGACACAGTGGGAGCCTTGAAGCTGTGATCCTAGAGGTCGCAAGTTCGAGTCAACATTCGGGTGAGGTGGAATAAGGTTTTTCTTTGTTATTATTGTAAGCCCAAACGAGGCAAAATTTAACAAAAAAAAAAGAAATTTTAGTTCAAGATACCTTCTTAAATCAACTAGACAGATGCTTCAAGATGAACTCTCTTAGCCTGTTTGATCTGCTCTGTAATGACCCCATGTCTTCCTTCTTGCAATTTGGCCGCGCGAGGACATAAGCATCAACACCAACCCACCACCCTATGGAAACATTTGTTTCCCAAAAAATTCAAAATTTGCACGCATCATTCAAAGATTTTATATATGAAATGGTTTGAAATGAAATAAATGCCAAATGTTTCCAAACACACCCTTAAACCAACAGGCAGGTAGGTTGGTACCGTAGAATGATTGAGAGGGCACTTGGGTCCACCTCCATATGTTTCTATCACATATGTGTCGCCCTATACCATATATTTCTCATATGGTGTAATCTTCCCAGCAAGTTTCTTAAAGATATAATCCTCAGGATTACAAACATTCAATGACCTCATAATATATGACATATATAAAAAAGAAAAAAGGGCATATATAAAACTGTATCAAAAGGTTTGCAGAAAATTGTCAGATTCTAAGACTCTGGTCTTGATGATGCTATGAGATATATATATATTACGAAAGATGTAACACTATAGTTTTGTCCCCTAGATATATTCAATCATCTAAGACAACGACGTTGGCACTTGCTTTATCAGCAGTCTCGCTTTTGTCTGGTGCCATTTTGTGGATCTTGTGATTCCACTCGTAACTTCTTTTGGATTTGTTCACCCGTGTTTCTCAACGGAAGAAGGTCCTGCCTCAACTTGAGACTTGCCGGTCGGTTTGTTAGGGTTGTCTCTATTGATTCACGGGCACTTTTGTCCGCTACATTGCACATCTGCACAATTATCAGGCATAGTTGTTAAGGGCGAGCCTCGGGCTCAAGGTGCTCGAGCCTCAAGGGTTAGCGCCTCGTGGAGGGTCAGGCGGGGCGAGGTTCATCAGGAGCTCGCCTTTGTGCGCCTCAATGCAAGAATGAAGGTTTGTTTGTGGTAACAACAAATATATATTGCACTTTTTCCTATATGCGTCTCAAGTCTCTCGGGCGTGCGCCTCGCCTTGCGCCTGACCCTCAGGCGACTCAGTGCGCATTGGGCCCGTAAAAACTATGGTATCACGAAAACAATTACTTTTAGGCAATTACAATCTTTCTGGATCAACAATATTGGGAAATCAATAGCAGACAAATCCTGATTAATTAGTATTAAGAGTTAAAATCTTTTTTCCAATACCAAAATATGTTGTTTTATGAATGGTTTGTGAGTAGGGCTTTTCACGACAGCAGCTGTAACACCCCCCCCCCCCTCCCCTTATTGGGAGTGCCACAGTAACTATAAACACCCAATAAACAACTCTACTCCATTATATGAAGTTCAATACTTATAGATTTACTATGTACAAATACAAATATAATGTTTGAGACTCCAAATTATTTCTCAATGCTGATTATTCTCCAAATATTTCTCAATACCACTTTATATTTCTCACACTATCTAGTAAATGTCATTATTCGACAAACCATAATATTACATTAAATTACAAATCCACGTCGAGTCTTTCCTTATTTGCTCTTCAAGCTGATCCACTTATTTCACTTTGGTCCAAGCTATCTACAAGTTCTCCACCTACGTGTAGAAAAAAAATACACGCTAAGCAATTTGCTTAGTGGTGTCCGTAAAAGAAATATAACAACTTTGAACATTTTTAACACTTTAAAATAGAAACCAACATTGTTCATTAGTCAAAAACAAATTAACCAACTTTATGGAACCAAATCACAAAACTTATATAATAATCCTTTCAAAGTACAATCAAATTTGTATCCAATTTTTCCAAACACTTTAACCACATATTGCCCAAAGTAAACAAGTCCTAAATAACGGTAAAATGGATACGGGAGCGGACAAGCCCGAAGCCGAAGCTTCAATATCAATATATATATATATATATATCATAATATCGGCCAAAGCCCGAAGCCAAAGCTTCAATTGTTTGTACAGTACTGTACCCCCTTTATTGGCGCCAATCTACCCTGACCCGTATTCTACTCGTTTAATAAGGGCAATAAATCAAAGTAACATATTAAAAATTCCAGTATAAACCATCAATCATAATTCAACATAACTTCAGAAATTAGGAATTTCAAATCCTAAATTTTTAAGCATCAAACTTCAATTAAAACTCAATGAAATCAATATTTATACTTTCCAGAATTTTTCCAGGTTTCATAACCTGACTTCCCCTGCATTTTTCACTATTAAAACATCACCCAATCGAAGAACTTTCTTCTAAAAATAATTAGACACATGTCTCAGCTATCCAAAGCCACTAGAATCACAGAAATCTAAATTTTATAACCAAAGTTATGATCAAAATACTAAACAGTGTACCAAGCTGAGATTTTCCGAAAATAGATTTCGTGACTCAACTTCAAACAAAAATTTCACATTGAAAACGAATGAAATTCAATAAGGTTTCTTCTGAACATATATTCCTTACTTTCTGTAGATATCAATAAAATCAAGAATCATTCAAATCGGATTTATATAATGAGAGAAAACATTAAAACAAAATAGGTATACAATCTGGAAAATTTTCCGAAAAACCGAGAAATCGAAATTCGAGACACAAACCTTTTTCTATGTTCTTTCTAGCTCTCTTCTACCTCTTTTGCCTTTGATTTACTTGCACTAGCTTCCTCTACAATAGCCATACATAATTCTATCAAGATATTATATAAATAAACTTCCTAATACCATAAATATGCTTAATCTATCATGAATTCTACTAATTAAGCTTTAATTTCATCAAAAAGCACTCACCTCTAATTCGGGTTACTATTCATCCGAATCTTAAAATCTGAAATCCTCCTCTTCTAGTCTTGATTCACTGAAATTGATGATGATAGAGGGCCTTATGTTCGATTTCTAACAAGAATTTGAAGTTGAATCGAAGAAATCGGAAGTTTTTAGATTAGGAAAAAATTTGATTAAGGGATAGGAAGAAATGGAAGAAATGATGAAGGTGAAGGTCAGAAGAAGCTGGATGGTAAGGTGTGTATTTTGTTTTTTTGTTTATTTTTTTTAATTTTCAATAATGCCCTTGAACAAATAATTAAATGCCCAATTCATCCCTCTTACTTAATTAACTCTTATTTCCTCATGCCTTATATCCAATAACAATAATAAAAATAAAAATAATTTCCATGATATTTTAATACCATAGTAATTTATTATAAGCAAATTTTGGAAATTTCGGTTCGTTACAATTCTCCCCCTCTTATGAATTTTCGTCCCGAAAATTTCCTGAAAACAGTTGCGGATATTGAGTTTTCATTGTATCCTCTGGTTCCCAAGTTGCTTCTTCAACCTTATGATTCCTCCAAAGTACTTTTACCAAAGGAATAGACTTGTTTCTCAATTGTTTAACTTCTCTCGCCAAGATTTGTACCGGTTCCTCTTCATACGTCAGGTCGGGTTCAATTTCTACGATATCAGGAGATAAGATATGTGATGGATCTGATCTATATCTCCTTAACATTGACACATGGAACACATTATGAATTTTGTCGAGTGTCGGGGGTAGTGCCAACTGATAAGCTACCGGTCCAACCTTCTCTATAACCTCATATGGGCCAATGAATCTCGGACTGAGCTTGCCTTTCTTGCCAAATCGTAGGACTTTCTTCCAAGGAGATACTTTGAGAAATACTTTATCCCCCACTTTATAAGTAATATCTTTTCTTTTTAGATCAGCATTCAATCTCTCTTGAATAAGTTTTACCTTCTGCTTTGTCTCCTGAATCAAATCCACTCCCACAATCTTGTTTTCACTAAGCTCGGTCCAATGTAATGGAGTTCAACATTTTCTTCCATACAATGCTTCATATGGCGCCATTTGTATGCTTGACTAATAGCTGTTATTGTAGGAAAACTCCATGAGGGACAAATACTTATCCCAACTCCCCTCAAATTCAATGATACAACTTCTCATCATGTCTTCTAACACCTGAATTACTCTTTCAGATTGACCATCAGTTTGAGGATGAAATGAAGTACTGAAATGAAGTTTACTACCTAAGGCTTCTTGCAACTTCTTCCAAAATCTCGAAGTAAATCTTGGATCTCGGTCAGAAATGATTGAAATAGGCACTCCATGTAGCCTTACTATCTCATCTACATATAACTGAGCCAACCTATCAAGTGAATAATCCATCCTAACTAGAAGAAAGTGGGCAGACTTTGTCAATCTATCTACAACAACCCACACGGCATCATGTTTCTTCTGTGAAAGTGGTAAAGACGTCACGAAGTCCATTGTGATTCTTTCCCATTTCCATTCTGGAATTATTATTGGTTGCAACAATCCAGAAGGAACTTGATGTTCAGCTTTCACCTGTTGATAAGTTAGACATTGAGCAACATAGTTAGTAATGTCTTTCTTCATTCTATTCCACCAATAATGGCTCTTCAAATTTTGGTACATCTTGTTTGCTCCTGGATGCATCGCATAAGGACTACTATGCGCCTCTTGTAAGATATTCTTCTTTAATTATTCATTGTTTGGCACACATAGTCTATCTTTAAAATATAGACACCCATTTTCTCGAACTATATAGTCGTCTATGATACCCACTTGTGTCCTTGCTCGAATAACCTTTAAGTCATCATCTTCATTTTGTGCTTGCTTAACCTGTTGTAGTAGTACAGGTTGAATCTTTAATTCTGTAATTAAGGCTCCACCACTGGTAAGAGCTAACCCCGTATTCATAGCCCTTAGTGCCATCATTGTCTTTCTGCTGAGAGCATCTGCCACTACATTAGCCTTTCCTGGATGGTAATCAATAAGACAATCGTAATCTTTAATGAATTCCATCCACCTTCTCTGCCTTAAATTCAACTCCTTCTATGTTGGTAAATATTTCAAGCTTTTGTGATCTGTGTAAATATAACATTTTTCTCCATAAAGATAGTGTCGCCAAATTTTCAAGGCAAAGACTATTGCAGCCATTTCCAAATCATGAGTAGGATAATTCCTTTCGTGATTCTTCAATTGCTTGGAAGCATAGGCAATCACTTTCCCTTCTTGCATCAAAACACACCCAAGATCACTATGCGAAGCATCACTATAGATTACAAAGTCTTTTCCAGGCTCTGTTTGGGTAAGGATGGGTGCTTTTGTTAACGTCGCCTTCAATTTCTCAAAACTTTCTTGACACTTGTCATTCCACTCGAATTTTGCATTCTTTTGAAGTAGTTTCGTCAGCGGAGCAGCAATGACTGAAAATCCCTACACAAATCTTCTATAATACCCTGCTAAGCCAAGGAAACTTCTGACTTCCATAGGGTTCTTTGGTGGTTTCCATTCAACAACTGCTTCTATCTTTTTAGGATCCACTTTAATTCCTTCTGCAAAAACAACATGGCCTAAGAAAGAAACTTCTTCAAGCCAAAACTCACATTTGCTAAGTTTGGCATATAACTTATTTTCCCTCAAAGTTTGGAAGACTGTCGGCAAATGTTGATCATGCTCTTCTCGTGACTTAGAATACACCAAAATATCATCAATGAAAACCACTACAAACCTGTCTAAATATAAATAAAAGACACGGTTCATAAGGTCCATAAATGCTGCTGGTGCATTAGTTAGACCAAATGGCATCACCAAAAATTCATCGTGCCCATATCTAGTTCGGAAAGCCATCTTTGCAATATCATCATCTTTCACTCTCATCTGATAGTAACCTGATCTCAAACCAATCTTGGAGAAGTATTTGGCACCGTTGAGTTGATCAAATAAGTCTTCAATCCTTGGCAATGGATACTTGTTCTTCACTGTCAATTTATTCAACTCCCGGTAATCAATACATAATCGGAGCGACCCATCTTTCTTCTTAACAAACAACACTGGTGCACCCCATGGGGATATACTCAGGCGTATGAATCCTTTGTCTAACAATTCTTGCAACTAAATCTTTAACTCTTTCAGTTCAGTAGGGGCCATTCTGTAAGGTGCTTTGGATACTGGTGCGGTACCCGGCAATACATCAATTGCGAATTCTACCTCTCTTTTTGGCGGCAAACCCAGTAGTTCTTCTGGAAATACATCGGGAAAATCACATACCGTAGGAATATTCTGCAATTCTAACTCTCCTTTCTTCAATTCTAGAGCAAAGATTAGGTAGGCTTGACATCCCTTCCTAACCAGTCTTTTAGTCTTCATAAAAGAAATTATGTTACAGAGATAATCTGATCTTTCCCCCACGATAACTATTTCTTCTCCATCAGAAACTTAAAGTGACATTCTTTTGTTTTTGCAATCCACCACAGCTCGATGTTCCGATAACCAATCCATTCCCAAGATAACATCATAATCTCGGAAAGGTAACTCAATTAAATTTGTATGGAAAAGTTGATGTTGAAACATAATAGGGCAATTCATATACACTTTGTTTACTATCACACTGTGTCCTAAAGGATTAGTCACTTCAATATTTTCTCCTAATTCTTCTACATGTAACCCTTTCTCTTGTGCTAATGCAATACATATATATGAATGAGATGAACCGGGATCTATCAAAGCATAAACATCGTGATTAAAGAATGAAAATTTACCGACTATAACATCAGTAGATTCCCGAGTCTCAGGCCCTCGGATTGCATAACTTTGTGCCATTCCTCCCGGTCTACCACTCTGCGGTGCTTGTTGAGCCACATTATGTCCACTTGTCTCACTAGCATTTCCTCTTCCCCTTCCTCTTCCACCTTGCATTGTAGGAGTAGGAACTACTATAGGTGCAGATGTACTTATCTGTCTTTGAGGATAATTTGTAATCAAATGTTCCCTTGAGCCACATTTAAAGCAGACTCTACCTTTTCCCCAACATTCCCCTGTATGCATCCTTCCACAATTAGAACATTGTGGAATATTTCCTCTGCCTCGACCTGAAGGTACACTAGCCGTTGACCCCGTACTTATAGTTTGTCTCGGTGAAAACCCTCTGAAATGAGATTGTGTTTGTTCTGATGTCCCCTTCTGTTTCTTACTTGGAGATTCTGAACTAGCTGGACCCGGCGATTCCTTTTGAAATCCAGACCTTTTTGCCATTGTTTGTTGCCTATCTGAATTGATCTTCTCAATGCCCGTAGCAGCATCAACCAAGTCAATGAACACCCTAATCTTTTGTGCAAGTAAATGCACTCTAATTTCATCATTCAGCCCATCCTTGAATCTCTTACATCGCTTTACTTCACTGTCAATGATATCTCGAGCATACCTCTCGAGTTTGAGGAATTAAATTTCATATTCTGATACAGTCATTCATCCCTGTCTCAAAGACAAGAACAATTTCCTCTGCTCATCCTTGAATCGTTCACTAACGTACTTCTTGTCAAATTATTCCAAGAAAAGGCCCCAAGTGATTTCTCCGGGTCACCTTTCTCTCACAATATTATCCCACCACCTCCTAGCTTGTTCTTTGAGTAGACCTTGCACACAGTCTAATCTCACTTCATCTGTAAAATGAAGCCTAGTCATACACCATTTAGTATGATCAAGCCAATCTTCTGCAAATGCAGGATTCACTGTATCCCCTTTGAAGTCATCAGCCGGAAGCTTTTTGATTCTTTCAAGAGGAGTTCTCTCCTCCCTTCTTTCAACATCAGGTACTACAGGAACTTGAGGGATTTGTATGTTTCGTAACACTTGTGTGATTACTTCAGTAGTCATATGCTGAAGTAAAGCAGCTTGTGCTAGAGTAGGTTGTTCGGGAAAGCCATGAACTGGTGGAGGTTCATGTCTTTGTTCATCACCTTGTCTAATACGGACCATACTCTCAGCATCCTCTTCCTCACTCTGGTTGTGACTACTACTAGCCATAACTTATTCCTGAAAATTGGATCAAACAACTAACATAACATATTTATATCCTAAATGGTATGTACATATTAGTCCTAGAATCGCCTACACCTCAGCTCTGATACCAACAAATGTAACACTCCCCCTTATTGGGAGTGTCACAGTAACTATAAACACCCAATAAATAACTCTACTCAATTATATGAAGTTCAATACTTATAGATTTACTACGTACAAATACAAATATAATGTTTGAGACTCCAAATTATTTCTCAATGCTAATTATTCTCCAAATATTTCTCAATACCACATAATATTTCTCACACTATCTAGTACATGCCATTATTCTACAAACCATAATATTACATTAAATTACAAATCCACCTCGAGTCTTTCCTTATTTGCTCTTCAAGCTGATCCACTTATTTCACTTTGGTCCAAGCTATCTACAAGTTCTCCACCTACATGTAGAAAAAAAAAACTACACGCTAAGCAATTTACTTAGTGGTGTCCATAAAAGAAATATAACAACTTTGAACATTTTTAACACTTTAAAATAGAAATCAACATTGTTCATTAGTCAAAAATAAATTAACCAACTTTATGGAACTAAATCACAAAACTTATATAGTAATCCTTTCAAAGTACAATCAAATTTGTATCCAATTTTTTCAAACACTTTAACCACATATTGTCCAAAGTAAACAAGTCCTAAATAACGGTAAAATGGATACGGGAGCGGACAAGCCCGAAGCCGAAGCTTCAAAATCAATATATCGGTCAAGCTCGAAGCCGAAGCTTCAATATCAATATATATATATATATATATATCGGCCAAAGCCCGAAGCCAAAGCTTCAATTGTTTGTACAGTACTGTACCCCCCTTTATTGGCTTCAATCTACCCTGACCCGTATTCTACTCGTTTAATAAGGGCAATAAATCAAAGTAACATCTTAAAAATTTCAGTATAAACCATCAATCATAATTCAACATAACTTCAGAAATTAGGAATTTCAAATCCTAAATTTTTAAGCATCAAACTTCAATTAAAACTCAATGAAATCAATATTCATACTTTTCAGAATTTTTCCAGGTTTCATAACCTGACTTCCCCTGCATTTTTCACTATCAACACATCACCCAATCGAAGAACTTTCTTCTAAACATAATTAGACACATGTCTCAGCTTTCCAAAGCCACCAGAATCACAGAAATCCAAATTTTATAACCAAAGTTATGATCAAAATACTAAACAGTATACCAAGCTGAGATTTTCCGAAAACAGATTTCGTGACTCAACTTCAAACTAAAATTTCACATTGAAAACGAATGAAATTCAATAAGGTTTCTTGTGAACATATATTCCTTACTTTCTGTAGATATCAATAAAATCAAGAATCGTTCAAATCGGATTTATATAACGATAGAAAACATTAAAAAAAACAGGTATACAATCTGAAAAATCTTCCGAAAAACCGAGAAATCGAAATTCGAGACACAAACCTTTTTCTATGCTCTTTCTAGCTCTCTTCTACCTCTTTTGCCTTTGATTTACTTGCACTAGCTTCCTCTATAATAGCATATATAATTCTATCAAGATATTATATAAATAAACTTTCTAATACCATAAATATGCTTAATCTATCATGAATTCTACTAATTAAGCTTTAATTTCATTAAAAATCACTCACCTCAAATTCGGGTTACTATTCATCCAAATCTTAAAATCTGAAATCCTCCTCTTCTAATCTTGATTCACTGAAATTGATGATGATAGAGGGCTTTATGATCGATTTCTAACAAGATTTTGAAGTTGAATCGAAGAAATCGGAAGTTTTTAGATTAGGGAAAAATTTGGTTAAGCGATAGGAAGAAATGGAGGAAATGATGAAGGTGAAGGTTAGAAGAAGCTGGATGGTACGGTATGTATTTTGTTTTTTTTTTTAATTTTCAATAATGCCCTTGAACAAATAATTAAATGTCCAATTCATCTCTCTTATTTAATTAACTCTTATTTCCTCATGCCTTATATCCAATAACAATAAAAATAATTTCTATGATATTTTAATACTATAGTAATTTATTATAAGCAAATTTTTAAAATTTCGGTTCGTTACCGCAGCTGTAACAAAAAAAATACCCGACCGGCCCTTAGAGTCTTAACTAATACAATTGCAGCAAAAACAAACATCAGCAAGGTGTAGACCCGCCAATCTCCGACACTCAAGTCAACACACCCTAATAACAACACTGCAAAACCCTTGAACTCAAACAAATTTCTAAGACAGGTTGAGCGAATTATTTTAAGTAATGCTGCCAAATCAGCCATTCTTTATTCTTAGAAGTTCTTAGGCTTTTCAATTAAGCTGATCAAAATCTCATAATCATACAAGAAATCTAAAGAAAAACCCCTCATTAGAGAGCACAAGAATAGCCCAATCATCAACTTCTACTCAATCTAAGAAGCCAATTTCACGATCAACCATAGTTGGGGAAAACTTAATTAGCAAAAAAATGATAAAAGAGAAGAAAAGAGATAAATACTAATAACAACTACGCTCGCTTCGATATTTATATAAAATTAGAGGCCAAAATCTTGTATTTGAGTAAGTTGATTAAAAAATGTTTACTTCAATTACTTTAAATAGTATGTTATTGCTATATCGCTATTTGCAGCACCTTTTTACACTTACTGTCCCCCCAAAATGATAAATATATCCTCATAAATAAATTAATTAAAAATGTAGACGCCCTATTTATATTTACCATCCCAAAATTATAAAATGTCCTTATAAAAAATTATATTTGATTTTAGATTACATAAATAATATATTTAATTTCACAGTAAATATTTAAATAATACAAATTTAGAAATATTTATCAAATTCAATATAAAAAAAGTTCAAGTAATTCAATAAATATTTGATTTTAATTCAATTGTTTGCTAGCAATTTAGTTCTTTATTTTGACTTGTCTTTTATTATTCACATTTATAATAATAATTATTTTAGTATTTATATATATTTGATATATTATTTTTTTTTAATATTAATTTAAATTCTTAGGAAGTTAAGCAATTAGGTTCAGCTGAACCTATGGTTGAGCTAAATCACATTTTGTCCAACCGATGTTTTGGGCCAAAATGGATTTTGCCTAAATCATTTAATTAAGTGAAATATAATTTTTTTTAACAAATAAATATGAATGGGATATAAATAATTTTATAGTAAAAATGAAAAGTAAATATATAAATAATTTAAATTCAGAAAAATTTATCAAATTCATTATAAAAAAATTTATAAAAATATATTTGTTAGCAAAGTTTTTTATTTTGACTTGTCTTTTATGAAAAGTTCTTCACTTTGACTTGTCTTTTTATTTTTTAAATAATTTATATATTAAATTTTTGTTTTAAAATTAATTTATATTTTTTTAGGTTGGATAATTGATTCGACAGAACATATGGTTGAGTTAATCCACATTTTATCGAACCGATGCTTTGTGCGATAAAATATTTTGACGAAACATTTTAATTGGATATTATAGTTTTTTAATTAATAAAAATAAATGATATATAAATAATTTTAATGGTGAAAGAGTAAAAATGGGAAGTAAATAACATTACTCATTTTCTAATAAATAAATGTAAAGGGCATGTAAATAATTTAAGGGGACGGTAAGTATAAAAAGAGGCGGCAATTATGAACACCCTTTTGTCATCATTCACCATTTCATAAATATTGGTGATTGAGCCTTAAAGTTATAATCCAAAAGATCTCAGATTCGAATCCATATTCGGGTGAGGAAGGGTGTAGTTTTCCTTGGCGTTATGATAAGTCGAACAAGGCAAATTCTAAAAAAAATACAAGACTGTAGAGTAGCTGATATTTGTAGTTCGGTTTATTCATTTGTGTAAAATACCAAATAAAGGAAACACCAATGCCACTTTGTTTAGACTCTAATAAATGGATTAATATCCGTTGCTACAGCGGTAAATAAAGTAATGTTATTTGTGGAAGTTGAAATTGATTGCCATGTCAAATGATTCAATTTCAATTTGACTGTTCATCCGTGGAAAGATCAAACCAACAACAAACAATGTTAAAAATTAAACATGATACATCAGGGTAAATAAAAGATCGTGAAATTATTTTTAATCTAATGATAATTTATGGTTATATGTAAAGTCAACTCAAACAGTTTATAAAGTTATTGGAATCAATTTATTCAACGTGTGCATCAATCAAGTCAACCCGACACGACTCGTTTATAAAACATGTAGAGTAAGTATTGACTCTAGACAGGCAATTAGAACAAAGTGAAACTTTAGAGAGCTCATTTTAACCTCATTTATCACCCTATTCTTAGCTTTAACTTTGTTTCATAAAAAAAATTCTCATTACTATTTTCTTCTATACTTTGCACAACACATGTTATGAGAAATGATAAAAGTAATTGCTATGCTCTATCAGTTTGATAAAATACAAGTAACAACGATATAACCGAACCACAAAGCTTATAAACCTACAAGTTTATTAATGTCTTTTTTATTACTTCCTCCTGTATGTAGCTCAACAATAGAGTTCTCTCCATAAATTCATTATATATATATTTCCTGAACATGTCCTGCTGCCTATTTTATTTACAAGTTCTCACGATTCTGACAATGTACAAGCAAATTTTCCATAGCAGCCTGCAGATCAGTGAAGATGCTAGAAATCACAACTAGAAACTGAAGTCGATTTGGAAAAACAAGCAAGAAAGGTAAATGATTGATTACCTTCACGGCGGCAACATCAAGTGCATTTGGATTTAGATCAATAGCAAGTCCAAAATGAAGAATTGCAGCATCATAGATCTTCTGTTTTTCATAAATTTTACCAATCATTGCATAAATACAACTTTCTCGAGGCGCATACTCCTTCAGTTCATCCAGAACTTCCAGCGCTTCATCAAACTTCTCCAGGCTCACCAATATCTTCGCCTTTTCGTATAATGGTAATGGGTTTCTCTCGTCTGCAAGAATCGCTTTCTCCATCACCTCCAATGCTTCCTTGTCTCTCTGAAACATTACGAGTCGATTAGACCAAT
Organism: Euphorbia pulcherrima; assembly: GCA_947683365.1. NCBI lineage: Eukaryota > Viridiplantae > Streptophyta > Magnoliopsida > Malpighiales > Euphorbiaceae > Euphorbia > Euphorbia pulcherrima. The sequence continues at coordinate 19,392,077 of CANTUS010000016.1, forward strand.
TATAATTTTAGGCTTAATGCATCAATCACACTCTGATTTGTCCTTTATTTTGATGGGGCCAAAGATTCACCATTCTTTGGCATTATAATCTAAAAATGGACTAAAGCAAAATGACTCATTAAACTATCTGAGCTTCTTTTATTGTGAAGTCACGGATAGCTGTTGCAACTCCACTTTAGGGACAATTGGAAACAACCTTTTTGTAATTACAGAGGTAGGGTTGCGTACCCGACCCCCCTTACCCCACTTGTGCGGGAGCCTCGAAGGCATTGGGATAATGTTGTTGTTGTTGTTGCATCAATCACACTCTGAACTTGTCCAAAAAAGTTAGTTGTCACCCTGAACTTTCTAAAGCTCCAGATTACCCCATGTACTTGCAAAAAATTGCACCAGTTGGCCCCTCAACGCCACGTGTCAACTTCTGGTTGAAGAGAGAAATCAGAAAAATGATATCTTTGAAAAGTCAAACCAATCCAAAATTGACATGTGGCATTGAGGGGGCAAAATGGTGCACTTTAAATAAAATGGTGCACTTTAAACAAGTTTAGGGTGGCAACTAACTTTTTTGGACAAGTTCAGGGGGTGATTGATGCATTAGGCCTAAATTTTACTTCAGTTTCCTGTGATATGAGCGGAAATAGAGAAAAGGCCGAACCTTTAGTTCATGTAAAGTGGTTCCAATGTAGCACATGATAACCGATGAGTTAGGATTTATGTAGAAAGCATTTTGAAAGTGATGTTGCGCGAATTCGAGTTTATCCTGGCGGAGATAAATCATCCCTAGACCATACCACGCATTATAATGTCTCGAATCTATACTTAGGGCTCTCTGGTAGCACTTCACTCCATTTTCGTACTCCTCCAGTGCTGCACACTCATGGCCCATAAGGGTGAATGCGTATGTGTGTCTCGAATTAAGGGTTACGGCTCGAGAAAAACTCTTGATTGCAGTTTCATGGTCTTTCTGCAAACTGTAGCAGTTTCCGATAGCACACCTGGAACAGTAACTTCAATCCTGATTATTGTAACCAATCGTTCGCTGGGACAAGAAGTGTCCAAGAAATATGGTTTTATGAAAAGTTGTGAAGGAGATACCATGACTGGGGAGCTAAACGGTCTATGGATATTAGCTCCTGAGCTAGGTGGCTCAACTTCATATCTTCCTGCAAATGCTGCAAGACGGGAGGATCATAATTTAGGTCATAGGTTTCAAAGGCGAGCCTCGCGAAGGGCGCAACTCTTGGTGTCTTGCAATATAATAGGCCTGAGGCATGCGCCTTGGTGCGCCTCGGGCGCACCTCAAGGAAACTTATCTTTTTTAGGGTTATAACTTTAGTTAATATGTGGTCTATCTACTTTTTAGAGTTTTAATAATAATTTAATGCTAGAAATTCCTAATTCAATTCCTATTACGGCTATTCCTAATGCAATATTCAAATTAACAATTCTCTTAGGTCTTTTTCTAGTACTATAATTGCATTTGATTACACTTTTCATGAAGATATTTTTTGCAAATTTTTTGCGCCTCTAACAAATATGTTTAGGCTTCTCTAATTTATGCAAACTAACTACTTGGGCACTTGTGACGGGATTGGAGAAAAGGTACTCACATAAAGAACACTGGAGTAGATATCCATTTCTTCCAAATTGTAAGGGAAATATTGATGAGCAAGCCGAAAAGCATATTCGGCATTCATGTGATCTACTAGCTCATAGTATGCCCTTCCAACCTTCACCGACAGGATGACAAGCAAAGGTTAAAATCAAAAATACATACAAAGATATGATAACTGGTACAAAATCCAACACTAAACAGCCACAAGATTACCTGGGAAAGAACCCAGCCTGTATTATACTGCTTGTGAGAAAGCTTTTGATAGACGTCCAAAGCATCCTGCAGAGTTTAATGCTTTATAATACACATAAAATCATTTAAAGCAGAATATTTTGAACAATTAATGAGAAATACCTGACATCTATACAAGCACAAAAGCCTGTAACCCTCCCCGAGAAGACTCAACAGATACAGAGCATCTGATATGCCAGATTTGATATTTGTCTCATTTTCTGTAAAGCCTCTAAGCTTCATGTTTTCTCTCTCATGCTCAAGAAATCTATCACTGCCCAAAGAACATGCATAGGAAGCAGTTCTATGCTGCGAAGAAGCACCATCACTAGTATCCACTTCCTTTAAGTTATCACCTTCACTTTGTTCTTTACAAACTATTGAGGAACCAAATGATGTGGAATTGGATTTAGCTGATGATGAAACACATCTTCCATCACCTTCTAGTCGCAGAGTATTTGACTTTGCACGAATGGCAGCGAGTCTTGGGCTTCGACGTGGCCCCGATTCTGAAAACAATCTGCCCCAAACCTTCAAAATTGAAGTATAATTGAACTGTTTTATTCAAATGATAAAAGTTTAAACAATAAATTGGGGACTCATATGAATAGCCTTCAATCTGCATCTCAAGACTAAGCAGAACCATCTAAGTAAGAGTAAAAAGTTGATGCCAAATATAATTTTACTTATTTCAACATGTAAATACTAACACCCTGATTGTATCAAAATGCAAGTACAACCTTCCCAGATTTTCCTTCAGCAACTAATTTTCTTCGAGGAGCCTGAGCTGTAATATTCCGTAAGTTTTTTACTCCTAATAAAAGTGAATTGTGTTCCAGATCTCCGGAACTCTGCAATGGAGCAATCTCTGACAGCTGAAAGATATTGAAAAAGGAACTAACATCATTAATCAAGAGAAATAAACTTCAACTAATGCAACTGAAATGTAAACAACCAAATGTACCCAATACAGGTTAACACTCTTGCAACTTGTTTTTAACAATTTGTACATTAGTAAAAGAAAAATAAGAAATGCATCCAATGAGATGAGGGAGTAATTAATGGAAAAAGATGGTAGGTATCGCAATCTATATTCAGTACATTATTTGCCTAGCAACACAATTAGCACTAAAATGATGATATTGAGGATAGCAATGCCAACTTCGAACAGCTCTAGATTTTCCAGGGAGGCAAACTGAAAAAAAAATGCAACATTTTTCTTAAAGATGAAAGAGTTTTTGAAGCAGGAATATGTACAAATAAAATAACTAATTCAGTATTATAAAGTTGAAGAGTTTATTTTAATTTACTACAAAACCTACCTGGGTAAGCACTGCTGGATGTGTAGTGTTCGTTGACAAATTATAACAAGGGTTTCCAACTGATGCAGCTGGAAAAGTAGTTTCATGAAAATTTTGAGAAATATCTCGGAGATTTTGCTGTTGCAAATGCTTAAAGTGTCTTACTTTCTCATTATCTGAGTCAAAGTTCCCTGCATCTCCTGAATTTCGATTCTCAGAAATAGTTTGCATATATTTTGGATCATGACCGAAGTAATAGTTTTGAACATGACTAACAGCTTCTCTGCTAAAAACAGAAGCTGCTTCGTCTGCAGCACCTGGATAGCCCACAAAAAATCAAGTATGAAAGAAACACCGGAGAAAATGAATAGATTCATTATAGAAGTCCATATCATAATACTCATAAATTAAAATAACAAGAGGGCGGTTATAATGCTATCACTGACCTAACACACAGAGTTCCTCATACGCAGTCCAAAATAATGGATCAATTGACAAAGCCTTCTTTAAGTGTTTTACTGCATTTTCTTTCCTATCAGTATACCTTAAAGGAAATGGACGTCAACTGTCAACAACATTCAAAAAAATGGCTTAACGCATCATTAGCTACCTGAACTTGTCCCCAAAAACCCGCTACCTCCCTAAACTTTCAAAGTGACCTCGTAGCTCCCTCAACTTTCAAAAAGTGCACCACTTTGCTCCAGAACGGCACGTGTTAGCTTCTGATTGGAGAGAGAAAATCTTAAAAAATGACATCTTTGAAAAGTCAAATCAATCAGGATCTGACACGCGGCAGACAGAGCAAAGTGATGCACTTTTCGATAGCTGAGGGAGCTATGGGGTCACTTTGAAAGTTCAGAGAGGCAGCGGATTTTTTGAGACAAGTTCAGGTAGCTAATGATGCATTAGACCCAAAAAAATTGATGAACTAGGAACCACAAACGCATGAATCTGACAAGTTTATAACCCACTATTCTAGTTAAAATACAAAATCACAACATAAAATCTCAAAATAACAGAAGTTTCTATTAACCTGTATATAAGTCCAAGAATGTAATGACCAGAAGCACCATTCGGAACCTACACATACCAAAAATACAAAAATAAGCCTAATTAAAAAAAATAAACAGAGACCCCACTAGCAATAAACCAACAAAAGATCACTAGCTTTAAATGCTTTTTTGAACCAATTTGAAGACTATCTACAACAAATACTACATGCTTCATCTTCAATAAGCATAATATCATTATAAGAAAGAAAAAAAAAAAGAAACCTCAGAATCAGGCTGATTATGAGGCACCAATGCAGCTTCAGCTTCACTAAGAAGACCCATTTGATAGCAAGCCACAGCAAACAAGTACCGACACTGAGGCAATTCCGCGCCTTCAAACAAAGAATGAGCTTATCATAATATCATGATCCTCAATTGCAGTGTTTTTTTAAAATAAAATTTATTGTTTACGATAATAACAAACGAAAACCTTGTCGCACTCAGCACGAGTGTGGACTCAAACCTAGAGGTAGGATTAACCGCTAGAACAAACCTTTCCCACCCACAATTGCAGTTAGAGAAACGTAATTGAAAGAATAATACCTTTGAGAATGTGATACGCGCAATAAGCTTGATTGTTATTCAAATAGCATGTAGCCAACAATTGTAAGTTAACCTAATAAGCGAAACCAAAAGAATCAAAATTGAGAAATTGAAATCCGATAATAATAAGAAGAGTAGAAAAAACCTGAGAAGGGAACTGGGCGCAGAGGCGTTCGCAGAGAAAGATGGCATTTTTGGACAGGAATTGGGAGAGGCTTTTCTCTACTGATTTCACCAAAAGGGCTTCCATTTTCTTGTTTTGAATTCAATTCACTGTTTTGATCTTTCAAATGCTATTTCACTCTGCCTATATAAGGCGCCTTTGCTTCTCTTTTTTTAATTTTTCAGAAAATTGAGCTGACAGCCAATTTTGGTTCTCTATCGTTATTAATTCATTGTGATTTTCTTTTAATAAATAAAAAACTGTCGTGTATATAATAAAGGTTGATTCAAGTAATAAGTGATTTGATGTTATTTAAGTAAAGTTTTAAATTTGAATTCGAATAAATATAAAAAATTCTTATAATGAGACTCATCCATCACATTTAAACATGCAACCAGATCGAATTTTAATATAATAAGAATAAAAGTTTTCGTAAACTAAATTATTAAAAAAAACTGCCATGTATTAGAGTCAAAGGACAACAAAGTAAAAAGGTGGACTTTCTTCTTAATTTTGACCGGATGGAGCCTCGCAATAGTTACAAATCAGCATTTTTAGTTCGCATTATTTTACTATTTTACTTTATTTTATTCAAAACATATAGTATAACTTTTTTCCATAGTTGTGAATACCATATCCGAACAGCCGATCGGAACCAGTTCAATCGAAAATGGAGGTAGGTTCGTTCGATTCTTCCATAATTTTTAATCATATTAAAAATCGGTCAATAACATATTAAATCCGTCGGTTCAATGCTAAATCAATTTAAAAAAATGAAATTAATTTAATCTGAAACTTTTTATATGCTCTCATTTAATTCCGAATTAACTCTTAATTGGTGCAATAATTAGTGATATTTTTTAAATTGGTAAAGCAACATTAACATTCTCCATTAAAAATGAAAAAACTACGATTGATTTTTACTTTTAATAATAAATATGTATTCAAATAAAGTTTAAATGTTGAAAGTATTTACATTTTTAATTATTTATTGTTACCATCTTGTCATTATTTTAGTTTTTTATGAAATAAAATATATTTTACTCCTGGTTTTAACTTTTAATTATTTATTGCTACCATCAAGCATTTAATTAATTTCCTAAAAATTATATTACATATATTCATGTTTTAATTTAAATTATAGTGTTTAAAATTTCTAATTTTATAAAGTTACTCCCTCCATTTTTTTTTATTTATCTTCTAACACATTTCACACTTTTCGAAGAATCAATTAAGTAAGGCAGAAAAATATTATTTTACCGTTTAATTAATGTTTAGTTTTTCATTCCATTGTAATTAATGATAATGAGATAAATGAGGGTGTAATTGAAAAAATAATACAAAAGTGCCTACTTATTTAAGAATGACAAGTAAAAAAATATTTTAAAAAGTGGCTAAAATGCCTATTTCAAAAAGATGGAGGGAGTATTTTATGAATGTATATTTCATATATAATATAATTAAGATTTAGTAATTTTTCATTTAAGTTATAAAATTCGGTTTAATTCAAATTAAATTCGGTTTAATCCAAAATTAATGAATCTGTCCTTCCATCGATTTGATGACCGGTCCGAATCTAAAAATCATACTTTTTTTTCATAAAAAAAATATATACAACTTTTTCTTTATTTAGGAAATAGGATACAATTAGTAGGATTTACAACTGATTCCCTCATTATAGACTCAAGGTGCATGACCCTTGCTAAAGAGTGTGCAGCCACATTCCATAATCAAGCCACACAACTAAATAAAGCGAAATAGTTTTACAATCCTGAATAGTTAAAAATATATCTAAAAAATCAGAATTAATAAATGTAAGAGCATCCGCAATTAACTATTAATATGACATGTATAAATTAAAGTGTATTTATTTTACTTTTATAAAAAAGTAGCTATTACTTTATTACTTATTATATTAAATCAAATTTTATGTAATTCATTGAATGGAGATAGTCTCCAACATATAATAAGTCGATATTAAGCGCTTAACGTTGACAAATTCTACATTTTTTCAAAAATGCTAATAACTTTGCTGGATATTTCTTACCATTATTTGTTTTACAATCTTCATTATCATCAAGCCCCATTCACTCACAATGCATAATCGCAGATAAATTTATTAATAATTTGTCAATTATGAATTAATAACGGATTCAATGGTATAAATTAATGACCAATATTTTCCTTTTATAAGTAACAACGCTAAATAATGACAAATTGAATGCTAATAACCCTTGAAATTGACCACCTCAACATGTAATTTTCCCTTAAAATATTTATCATTCACATAAACCTGTGTTGAAGGGAGGTAAGTGTATGCGGACAATCGATGCTCTTATATGGAGGGGGTGATTCTTTTATGGCTGATGCATTGAGTTGTAGGAAGGCTCTGAATTGGTTAAAATAGCTAAGCCTAGATCAAGTGATAGTTGAGTTAATTTATCTTTTCTTTCATTTATAGACATTATTTTTAGAGATTGCAATGAATTTTAGGACATGTTTAATCGGAGAAAATTGAAGCTATTTTTTAAAAACTTTATCTAGGAAAAGAGAAAAGTAGAATATGTTGTTCACTTAACAAATTTCTCAAATTACAAAATGGAAAAACATAAGTTCCACCATTCCCATTTAACACTAGGTTTGCAAAATAACTTTATTCTTCGTCTCTTCTTCTGTTAATTGACTACATTTCTTTTTTTTTTTTTTTTGTGCTTCATTATTATCGCTTAATCATTTGTTACATTGTATGAGATTTGGGCAATTTGAATTACCAACATACACAAATTTCTTCTCTTCTAATTTTTGCATGATTAATTTGTTTTATCACAAATAATCATTATTTATGGCCTAATACATCCAAAGTTCCTCCAACTTAGTAAGAAGTTACAGGTGCCGTGCTCAACTTTCAGCATGTACTACTAACACCGTAAATTTGGTAAAAACGTTCACCCCGACCCCTTAGTGCCACGTGTCACCTTCTGATTGGAGAGAAAAAATTATAAAATTTAGCATATTTAAA